>OZ007564.1:47566943-53469443 GCA_963931875.1 Pollenia griseotomentosa
TCCAAAATTTCTACCTAGAAAATTGATTTTTTATATGAAAACATAAAATTGCATTTTATTCGTTAACTAGACGTCCTAGAGCCAAAAGGGCCGAAATCTGTGATCACTACTAAAATTCCAAATTCTTCCTAGAAAATTGATTTTTATATGAAAACATAAAATTGCATTTTATTCGTTAACTAGACGTCCTAGAGCCAAATGGGCCGAAATCTGTGATCACTACTAAAATTCCAAATTCTACCTAGAAAATTGATTTTTTATATGAAAACATAAATTGCATTTTATTCGTTAACTAGACGTCCTAGAGCCAAAAGGGCCGAAATCTGTGATCACTACTAAAATTCCAAATTCTACCTAGAAAATTGATTTTTTATATGAAAACATAAAATTGCATTTTATTCGTTACTAGACGTCCTAGAGCCAAAAGGGCCGAAATCTGTGATCACTACTAAAATTCCAAATTCTACCTAGAAAATTGATTTTTTATATGAAAACATGAAATTGCATTTTATTCGTTAACTAGACGTCCTAGAGCCAAAAGGGCCGAAACTGTGATCACTACTAAAATTCCAAATTCTACCTAGAAAATTGATTTTTTATATGAAAACATAAAATTGCATTTTATTCGTTAACTAGACGTCCTAGAGCCAAAAGGGCCGAAATCTGTGATCACTACTAAAATTCCAAATTCTACCTAGAAATTGATTTTTTATATGAAAACATAAAATTGCATTTTATTCGTTAACTAGACGTCCTAGAGCCAAAAGGGCCGAAATCTGTGATCACTACTAAAATTCCAAATTCTACCTAGAAAATTGATTTTTTATATGAAAACATAAAATTGCATTTTATTCGTTAACTAGACGTCCTAGAGCCAAAAGGGCCGAAATCTGTGATCACTACTAAAATTCCAAATTCTACCTAGAAAATTGATTTTTTATATGAAAACATGAAATTGCATTTTATTCGTTAACTAGACGTCCTAGAGCCAAAAGGGCCGAAATCTGTGATCACTACTAAAATTCCAAAATTCTTCCTAGAAAATTGATTTTTTATATGAAAACATAAAATTGCATTTTATTCGTTAACTAGACGTCCTAGAGCCAAAAGGGCCGAAATCTGTGATCACTACTAAAATTCCAAATTCTTCCTAGAAAATTGATTTTTTATATGAAAACATAACATTGCATTTTATTCGTTAACTAGACGTCCTAGAGCCAAAAGGCCGAAATCTGTGATCACTACTAAAATTCCAAATTCTTCCTAGAAAATTGATTTTTTATATGAAAACATAACATTGCATTTTATTCGTTAACTAGACGTCCTAGAGCCAAAAGGGCCGAAATCTGTGATCACTACTAAAAATTCCAAATTCTACCTAGAAAATTGATTTTTTATATGAAAACATAAAATTGCATTTTATTCGTTAACTAGACGTCCTAGAGCCAAAAGGGCCGAAATCTGTGATCACTACTAAAATTCCAAATTCTACCTAGAAAATTGATTTTTTATATGAAAACATAACATTGCATTTTATTCGTTAACTAGACGTCCTAGAGCCAAAAGGGCCGAAATCTGTGATCACTACTAAAATTCCAAATTCTACCTAGAAAATTGATTTTTTATATGAAAACATAAAATTGCATTTTATTCTTTAACTAGACGTCCTAGAGCCAAAAGGGCCGAAATCTGTGATCACTACTAAAATTCCAAATTCTTCCTAGAAAATTGATTTTTTATATGAAAACATAAAATTCCATTTTATTCGTTAACTAGACGTCCTAGAGCCAAAAGGGCCGAAATCTGTGATCACTACTAAAATTCCAAATTCTACCTAGAAAATTGATTTTTTATATGAAAACATAACATTGCATTTTATTCGTTAACTAGACGTCCTAGAGCCAAAAGGCCGAAATCTGTGATCACTACTAAAATTCCAAATTCTACCTAGAAAATTGATTTTTTATATGAAAACATAACATGCATTTTATTCGTTAACTAGACGTCCTAGAGCCAAAAGGGCCGAAATCTGTGATCACTACTAAAATTCCAAATTCTACCTAGAAAATTGATTTTTTATATGAAAACATAACATTGCATTTTATTCGTTAACTAGACGTCCTAGAGCCAAAAGGGCCGAAATCTGTGATCACTACTAAAATTCCAAATTCTACCTAGAAAATTGATTTTTTATATGAAAACATAACATTGCATTTTATTCGTTAACTAGACGTCCTAGAGCCAAAAGGGCCGAAATCTGTGATCACTACTAAAATTCCAAATTCTACTTAGAAAATTGATTTTTTATATGAAAACATAACATTGCATTTTATTCGTTAACTAGACGTCCTAGAGCCAAAAGGGCCGAAATCTGTGATCACTACTAAAATTCCAAATTCTACCTAGAAAATTGATTTTTTATATGAAACATAAAATTGATTTTATTCGTTAACTAGACGTCCTAGAGCCAAAAGGGCCGAAATCTGTGATCACTACTAAAATTCCAAATTCTACCTAGAAAATTGATTTTTTATATGAAAACATAAAATTGCATTTTATTCGTTAACTAGACGTCCTAGAGCCAAAAGGGCCGAAAATCTGTGATCACTACTAAAATTCCAAATTCTACCTAGAAAATTGATTTTTTATATGAAACATAACATTGCATTTATTCGTTAACTAGACGTCCTAGAGCCCAAAGGCCGAAATCTGTGATCACTACTAAAATTCCAAATTCTACCTAGAAAATTGATTTTTATATGAAAACATAACATTGCATTTTATTCGTTAACTAGACGTCCTAGAGCCAAAAGGGCCGAAATCTGTGATCACTACTAAAATTCCAAATTCTACCTAGAAAATTGATTTTTTATATGAAAACATAACATTGCATTTTATTCGTTAACTAGACGTCCTAGAGCCAAAAGGGCCGAAATCTGTGATCACTACTAAAATTCCAAATTCTACCTAGAAAATTGATTTTTTATATGAAAACATAACATTGCATTTTATTCGTTAACTAGACGTCCTAGAGCCAAAAGGGCCGAAATCTGTGATCACTACTAAAATTCCAAATTCTACCTAGAAAATTGATTTTTTATATGAAAACATAACATTGCATTTTATTCGTTAACTAGACGTCCTAGAGCCAAAAGGCCGAAATCTGTGATCACTACTAAAATTCCAAATTCTACCTAGAAAATTGATTTTTTATATGAAAACATAACATTGCATTTTATTCGTTAACTAGACGTCCTAGAGCCAAAAGGGCCGAAATCTGTGATCACTACTAAAATTCCAAATTCTACCTAGAAAATTGATTTTTATATGAAAACATAACATTGCATTTTATTCGTTAACTAGACGTCCTAGAGCCAAAAGGGCCGAAATCTGTGATCACTACTAAAATTCCAAATTCTACCTAGAAAATTGATTTTTTATATGAAAACATAACATTGCATTTTATTCGTTAACTAGACGTCCTAGAGCCAAAAGGCCGAAATCTGTGATCACTACTAAAATTCCAAATTCTACCTAGAAAATTGATTTTTTATATGAAACATAAATTGGATTTTATTCGTTAACTAGACGTCCTAGAGCCAAAAGGGCCGAAATCTGTGATCACTACTAAAATTCAAATTCTACCTAGAAAATTGATTTTTTATATGAAAACATAACATTGCATTTTATTCGTTAACTAGACGTCCTAGAGCCAAAAGGGCCGAAATCTGTGATCACTACTAAAAATTCCAAATTCTACCTAGAAAATTGATTTTTTATATGAAAACATAAAATTGCATTTTATTCTTTAACTAGACGTCCTAGAGCCAAAAGGGCCGAAATCTGTGATCACTAC
Source organism: Pollenia griseotomentosa (assembly GCA_963931875.1). Classification (NCBI taxonomy): domain Eukaryota; kingdom Metazoa; phylum Arthropoda; class Insecta; order Diptera; family Polleniidae; genus Pollenia; species Pollenia griseotomentosa. The sequence continues at coordinate 47,570,800 of OZ007564.1, forward strand.
TAAAAATTCCAAATTCTTCCTAGAAAATTGATTTTTTATATGAAAACATAAAATTCCATTTTATTCGTTAACTAGACGTCCTAGAGCCAAAAGGGCCGAAATCTGTGATCACTACTAAAATTCCAAATTCTACCTAGAAAATTGAATTTTTATATGAAAACATAACATTGCATTTTATTCGTTAACTAGACGTCCTAGAGCCAAAAGGGCCGAAATCTGTGATCACTACTAAAATTCCAAATTCTACCTAGAAAATTGATTTTTTATATGAAAACATAACATTGCATTTTATTCGTTAACTAGACGTCCTAGAGCCAAAAGGGCCGAAATCTGTGATCACTACTAAAATTCCAAATTCTACCTAGAAAATTGATTTTTATATGAAAACATAACATTGCATTTTATTCGTTAACTAGACGTCCTAGAGCCAAAAGGGCCGAAATCTGTGATCACTACTAAAATTCCAAATTCTACCTAGAAAATTGATTTTTTATATGAAAAACATAAAATTGCATTTTATTCTTTAACTAGACGTCCTAGAGCCAAAAGGGCCGAAATCTGTGATCACTACTAAAATTCCAAATTCTACCTAGAAAATTGATTTTTTATATGAAAACATAACATTGCATTTTATTCGTTAACTAGACGTCCTAGAGCCAAAAGGCCGAAATCTGTGATCACTACTAAAATTCCAAATTCTACCTAGAAAATTGATTTTTTATATGAAAACATAACATTGCATTTTATTCGTTAACTAGACGTCCTAGAGCCAAAAGGGCCGAAATCTGTGATCACTACTAAAATTCCAAATTCTACCTAGAAAATTGATTTTTTATATGAAACATAAAATTGCATTTTATTCTGTTAACTAGACGTCCTAGAGCCAAAAGGGCCGAAATCTGTGATCACTACTAAAATTCCAAATTCTTCCTAGAAAATTGATTTTTTATATGAAAACATAAAATTCCATTTTATTCGTTAACTAGACGTCCTAGAGCCAAAAGGGCCGAAATCTGTGATCACTACTAAAATTCCAAATTCTACCTAGAAAATTGATTTTTTATATGAAAACATAACATTGCATTTTATTCGTTAACTAGACGTCCTAGAGCCAAAAGGGCCGAAATCTGTGATCACTACTAAAATTCCAAATTCTACCTAGAAAATTGATTTTTTATATGAAAACATAACATTGCATTTTATTCGTTAACTAGACGTCCTAGAGCCAAAAGGGCCGAAATCTGTGATCACTACTAAAATTCCAAATTCTACCTAGAAAATTGATTTTTATATATGAAAACATAACATTGCATTTTATTCGTTAACTAGACGTCCTAGAGCCAAAAGGGCCGAAATCTGTGATCACTACTAAAATTCCAAATTCTTCCTAGAAAATTGATTTTTATATGAAAACATAAAATTCCATTTTATTCGTTAACTAGACGTCCTAGAGCCAAAAGGGCCGAAATCTGTGATCACTACTAAAATTCCAAATTCTACCTAGAAAATTGATTTTTTATATGAAAACATAACATTGCATTTTATTCGTTAACTAGACGGTCCTAGAGCCAAAAGGGCCGAAATCTGTGATCACTACTAAAATTCCAAATTCTACCTAGAAAATTGATTTTTATATGAAAACATAACATTGCATTTTATTCGTTAACTAGACGTCCTAGAGCCAAAAGGGCCGAAATCTGTGATCACTACTAAAATTCCAAATTCTACCTAGAAAATTGATTTTTTATATGAAAACATAAAATTGGATTTTATTCGTTAACTAGACGTCCTAGAGCCAAAAGGGCCGAAATCTGTGATCACTACTAAAATTCCAAATTCTACCTAGAAAATTGATTTTTTATATGAAAACATAAAATTGCATTTTATTCGTTACTAGACGTCCTAGAGCCAAAAGGGCCGAAATCTGTGATCACTACTAAAATTCCAAATTCTACCTAGAAAATTGATTTTTTATATGAAAACATAACATTGCATTTTATTCGTTAACTAGACGTCCTAGAGCCAAAAGGGCCGAAATCTGTGATCACTACTAAAATTCCAAATTCTACCTAGAAAATTGATTTTTTATATGAAAACATAAAATTGCATTTTATTCTTTAACTAGACGTCCTAGAGCCAAAAGGGCCGAAATCTGTGATCACTACTAAAATTCCAAATTCTTCCTAGAAAATTGATTTTTTATATGAAAACATAAAATTCCATTTTATTCGTTAACTAGACGTCCTAGAGCCAAAAGGGCCGAAATCTGTGATCACTACTAAAATTCCAAATTCTACCTAGAAAATTGATTTTTTATATGAAAACATAACATTGCATTTTATTCGTTAACTAGACGTCCTAGAGCCAAAAGGGCCGAAATCTGTGATCACTACTAAAATTCCAAATTCTACCTAGAAAATTGATTTTTTATATGAAAACATAACATTGCATTTTATTCGTTAACTAGACGTCCTAGAGCCAAAAGGGCCGAAATCTGTGATCACTACTAAAATTCCAAATTCTACCTAGAAAATTGATTTTTTATATGAAAACATAACATTGCATTTTATTCGTTAACTAGACGTCCTAGAGCCAAAAGGGCCGAAATCTGTGATCACTACTAAAATTCCAAATTCTACCTAGAAAATTGATTTTTTATATGAAAACATAAAATTGGATTTATTCGTTAACTAGACGTCCTAGAGCCAAAAGGGCCGAAATCTGTGATCACTACTAAAATTCCAAATTCTACCTAGAAAATTGATTTTTTATATGAAAACATAAAATTGCATTTTATTCGTTAACTAGACGTCCTAGAGCCAAAAGGGCCGAAATCTGTGATCACTACTAAAATTCCAAATTCTACCTAGAAAATTGATTTTTTATATGAAAACATAACATTGCATTTTATTCGTTAACTAGACGTCCTAGAGCCAAAAGGGCCGAAATCTGTGATCACTACTAAAATTCCAAATTCTACCTAGAAAATTGATTTTTTATATGAAAACATAAAATTGCATTTTATTCTTTAACTAGACGTCCTAGAGCCAAAAGGGCCGAAATCTGTGATCACTACTAAAATTCCAAATTCTTCCTAGAAAATTGATTTTTTATATGAAAACATAAATTCCATTTTATTCGTTAACTAGACGTCCTAGAGCAAAAGGGCGAAATCTGTGATCACTACTAAAATTCCAAATTCTACCTAGAAAATTGATTTTTTATATGAAAACATAACATTGCATTTTATTCGTTAACTAGACGTCCTAGAGCCAAAAGGGCCGAAATCTGTGATCACTACTAAAATTCCAAATTCTACCTAGAAAATTGATTTTTTATATGAAAACATAACATTGCATTTTATTCGTTAACTAGACGTCCTAGAGCCAAAAGGGCCGAAATCTGTGATCACTACTAAAATTCCAAATTCTACCTAGAAAATTGATTTTTTATATGAAAACATAAAATTGGATTTTATTCGTTAACTAGACGTCCTAGAGCCAAAAGGGCCGAAATCTGTGATCACTACTAAAATTCCAAATTCTACCTAGAAAATTGATTTTTTATATGAAAACATAAAATTGCATTTTATTCGTTAACTAGACGTCCTAGAGCCAAAAGGGCCGAAATCTGTGATCACTACTAAAATTCCAAATTCTACCTAGAAAATTGATTTTTTATATGAAAACATAACATTGCATTTTATTCGTTAACTAGACGTCCTAGAGCCAAAAGGGCCGAAATCTGTGATCACTACTAAAATTCCAAATTCTACCTAGAAAATTGATTTTTTATATGAAAACATAACATTGCATTTTATTCGTTAACTAGACGTCCTAGAGCCAAAAGGGCCGAAATCTGTGATCACTACTAAAATTCCAAATTCTACCTAGAAAATTGATTTTTTATATGAAAACATAACATTGCATTTTATTCGTTAACTAGACGTCCTAGAGCCAAAAGGGCCGAAATCTGTGATCACTACTAAAATTCCAAATTCTACCTAGAAAATTGATTTTTTATATGAAAACATAACATTGCATTTTATTCGTTAACTAGACGTCCTAGAGCCAAAAGGGCCGAAATCTGTGATCACTACTAAAATTCCAAATTCTACCTAGAAAATTGATTTTTTATATGAAAACATAACATTGCATTTTATTCGTTAACTAGACGTCCTAGAGCCAAAAGGGCCGAAATCTGTGATCACTACTAAAATTCCAAATTCTACCTAGAAAATTGATTTTTTATATGAAAACATAACATTGCATTTTATTCGTTAACTAGACGTCCTAGAGCCAAAAGGGCCGAAATCTGTGATCACTACTAAAATTCCAAATTCTACCTAGAAAATTGATTTTTTATATGAAAACATAACATTGCATTTTATTCGTTAACTAGACGTCCTAGAGCCAAAAGGGCCGAAATCTGTGATCACTACTAAAATTCCAAATTCTACCTAGAAAATTGATTTTTTATATGAAAACATAAAATTGGATTTTATTCGTTAACTAGACGTCCTAGAGCCAAAAGGGCCGAAATCTGTGATCACTACTAAAATTCCAAATTCTTCCTAGAAAATTGATTTTTTATATGAAAACATAAAATTCCATTTTATTCGTTAACTAGACGTCCTAGAGCCAAAAGGGCCGAAATCTGTGATCACTACTAAAATTCCAAATTCTACCTAGAAAATTGATTTTTTATATGAAAACATAACATTGCATTTTATTCGTTAACTAGACGTCCTAGAGCCAAAAGGGCCGAAATCTGTGATCACTACTAAAATTCCAAATTCTACCTAGAAAATTGATTTTTTATATGAAAACATAACATTGCATTTTATTCGTTAACTAGACGTCCTAGAGCCAAAAGGGCCGAAATCTGTGATCACTACTAAAATTCCAAATTCTACCTAGAAAATTGATTTTTTATATGAAAACATAACATTGCATTTTATTCGTTAACTAGACGTCCTAGAGCCAAAAGGGCCGAAATCTGTGATCACTACTAAAATTCCAAATTCTACCTAGAAAATTGATTTTTTATATGAAAACATAAAATTGGATTTTATTCGTTAACTAGACGTCCTAGAGCCAAAAGGGCCGAAATCTGTGATCACTACTAAAATTCCAAATTCTACCTAGAAAATTGATTTTTTATATGAAAACATAAAATTGCATTTTATTCGTTAACTAGACGTCCTAGAGCCAAAAGGGCCGAAATCTGTGATCACTACTAAAATTCCAAATTCTACCTAGAAAATTGATTTTTTATATGAAAACATAAAATTGCATTTTATTCGTTAACTAGACGTCCTAGAGCCAAAAGGGCCGAAATCTGTGATCACTACTAAAATTCCAAATTCTACCTAGAAAATTGATTTTTTATATGAAAACATAACATTGCATTTTATTCGTTAACTAGACGTCCTAGAGCCAAAAGGGCCGAAATCTGTGATCACTACTAAAATTCCAAATTCTACCTAGAAAATTGATTTTTTATATGAAAACATAAAATTGCATTTTATTCTTTAACTAGACGTCCTAGAGCCAAAAGGGCCGAAATCTGTGATCACTACTAAAATTCCAAATTCTTCCTAGAAAATTGATTTTTTATATGAAAACATAAAATTCCATTTTATTCGTTAACTAGACGTCCTAGAGCCAAAAGGGCCGAAATCTGTGATCACTACTAAAATTCCAAATTCTACCTAGAAAATTGATTTTTTATATGAAAACATAACATTGCATTTTATTCGTTAACTAGACGTCCTAGAGCCAAAAGGGCCGAAATCTGTGATCACTACTAAAATTCCAAATTCTACCTAGAAAATTGATTTTTTATATGAAAACATAACATTGCATTTTATTCGTTAACTAGACGTCCTAGAGCCAAAAGGGCCGAAATCTGTGATCACTACTAAAATTCCAAATTCTACCTAGAAAATTGATTTTTTATATGAAAACATAAAATTGGATTTTATTCGTTAACTAGACGTCCTAGAGCCAAAAGGGCCGAAATCTGTGATCACTACTAAAATTCCAAATTCTACCTAGAAAATTGATTTTTTATATGAAAACATAAAATTGCATTTTATTCGTTAACTAGACGTCCTAGAGCCAAAAGGGCCGAAATCTGTGATCACTACTAAAATTCCAAATTCTACCTAGAAAATTGATTTTTTATATGAAAACATAACATTGCATTTTATTCGTTAACTAGACGTCCTAGAGCCAAAAGGGCCGAAATCTGTGATCACTACTAAAATTCCAAATTCTACCTAGAAAATTGATTTTTTATATGAAAACATAACATTGCATTTTATTCGTTAACTAGACGTCCTAGAGCCAAAAGGGCCGAAATCTGTGATCACTACTAAAATTCCAAATTCTACCTAGAAAATTGATTTTTTATATGAAAACATAACATTGCATTTTATTCGTTAACTAGACGTCCTAGAGCCAAAAGGGCCGAAATCTGTGATCACTACTAAAATTCCAAATTCTACCTAGAAAATTGATTTTTTATATGAAAACATAACATTGCATTTTATTCGTTAACTAGACGTCCTAGAGCCAAAAGGGCCGAAATCTGTGATCACTACTAAAATTCCAAATTCTACCTAGAAAATTGATTTTTTATATGAAAACATAACATTGCATTTTATTCGTTAACTAGACGTCCTAGAGCCAAAAGGGCCGAAATCTGTGATCACTACTAAAATTCCAAATTCTACCTAGAAAATTGATTTTTTATATGAAAACATAACATTGCATTTTATTCGTTAACTAGACGTCCTAGAGCCAAAAGGGCCGAAATCTGTAATCACTACTAAAATTCCAAATTCTACCTAGAAAATTGATTTTTTATATGAAAACATAACATTGCATTTTATTCGTTAACTAGACGTCCTAGAGCCAAAAGGGCCGAAATCTGTGATCACTACTAAAATTCCAAATTCTTCCTAGAAAATTGATTTTTTATATGAAAACATAAAATTGCATTTTATTCGTTAACTAGACGTCCTAGAGCCAAAAGGGCCGAAATCTGTGATCACTACTAAAATTCCAAGTTCTACCTAGAAAATTGATTTTTTATATGAAAACATAAAATTGCATTTTATTCGTTAACTAGACGTCCTAGAGCCAAAAGGGCCGAAATCTGTGATCACTACTAAAATTCCAAATTCTACCTAGAAAATTGATTTTTTATATGAAAACATAACATTGCATTTTATTCGTTAACTAGACGTCCTAGAGCCAAAAGGGCCGAAATCTGTGATCACTACTAAAATTCCAAATTCTACCTAGAAAATTGATTTTTTATATGAAAACATAACATTGCACTTTATTCGTTAACTAGACGTCCTAGAGCCAAAAGGGCCGAAATCTGTGATCACTACTAAAATTCCAAATTCTTCCTAGAAAATTGATTTTTTATATGAAAACATAAAATTGCATTTTATTCGTTAACTAGACGTCCTAGAGCCAAAAGGGCCGAAATCTGTGATCACTACTAAAATTCCAAATTCTACCTAGAAAATTGATTTTTTATATGAAAACATAAAATTGCATTTTATTCGTTAACTAGACGTCCTAGAGCCAAAAGGGCCGAAATCTGTGATCACTACTAAAATTCCAAATTCTACCTAGAAAATTGATTTTTTATATGAAAACATAAAATTGCATTTTATTCGTTAACTAGACGTCCTAGAGCCAAAAGGGCCGAAATCTGTGATCACTACTAAAATTCCAAATTCTACCTAGAAAATTGATTTTTTATATGAAAACATAACATTGCATTTTATTCGTTAACTAGACGTCCTAGAGCCAAAAGGGCCGAAATCTGTGATCACTACTAAAATTCCAAATTCTACCTAGAAAATTGATTTTTTATATGAAAACATAAAATTGCATTTTATTCGTTAACTAGACGTCCTAGAGCCAAAAGGGCCGAAATCTGTGATCACTACTAAAATTTCAAATTCTACCTAGAAAATTGATTTTTTATATGAAAACATAAAATTGCATTTTATTCGTTAACTAGACGTCCTAGAGCCAAAAGGGCCGAAATCTGTGATCACTACTAAAATTCCAAATTCTACCTAGAAAATTGATTTTTTATATGAAAACATAAAATTGCATTTTATTCGTTAACTAGACGTCCTAGAGCCAAAAGGGCCGAAATCTGTGATCACTACTAAAATTTCAAATTCTACCTAGAAAATTGATTTTTTATATGAAAACATAAAATTGCATTTTATTCGTTAACTAGACGTCCTAGAGCCAAAAGGGCCGAAATCTGTGATCACTACTAAAATTTCAAATTCTACCTAGAAAATTGATTTTTTATATGAAAACATAACATTGCATTTTATTCGTTAACTAGACGTCCTAGAGCCAAAAGGGCCGAAATCTGTGATCACTACTAAAATTTCAAATTCTACCTAGAAAATTGATTTTTTATATGAAAACATAACATTGCATTTTATTCGTTAACTAGACGTCCTAGAGCCAAAAGGGCCGAAATCTGTGATCACTACTAAAATTTCAAATTCTACCTAGAAAATTGATTTTTTATATGAAAACATAAAATTGCATTTTATTCGTTAACTAGACGTCCTAGAGCCAAAAGGGCCGAAATCTGTGATCACTACTAAAATTTCAAATTCTACCTAGAAAATTGATTTTTTATATGAAAACATAAAATTGCATTTTATTCGTTAACTAGACGTCCTAGAGCCAAAAGGGCCGAAATCTGTGATCACTACTAAAATTTCAAATTCTACCTAGAAAATTGATTTTTTATATGAAAACATAAAATTGCATTTTATTCGTTAACTAGACGTGCTAGAGCCAAAAGGGCCGAAATCTGTGATCACTACTAAAATTCCAAATTCTACCTAGAAAATTGATTTTTTATATGAAAACATAACATTGCATTTTATTCGTTAACTAGACGTCCTAGAGCCAAAAGGGCCGAAATCTGTGATCACTACTAAAATTTCAAATTCTACCTAGAAAATTGATTTTTTATATGAAAACATAAAATTGCATTTTATTCGTTAACTAGACGTCCTAGAGCCAAAAGGGCCGAAATCTGTGATCACTACTAAAATTCCAAATTCTACCTAGAAAATTGATTTTTTATATGAAAACATAAAATTGCATTTTATTCGTTAACTAGACGTCCTAGAGCCAAAAGGGCCGAAATCTGTGATCACTACTAAAATTTCAAATTCTACCTAGAAAATTGATTTTTTATATGAAAACATAAAATTGCATTTTATTCGTTAACTAGACGTCCTAGAGCCAAAAGGGCCGAAATATGTGATCACTACTAAAATTCCAAATTCTACCTAGAAAATTGATTTTTTATATGAAAACATAACATTGCATTTTATTCGTTAACTAGACGTCCTAGAGCCAAAAGGGCCGAAATCTGTAATCACTACTAAAATTCCAAATTCTACTTAGAAAATTGATTTTTTATATGAAAACATAAAATTGCATTTTATTCGTTAACAAGACGTCCTAGAGCCAAAAGGGCCGAAATCTGTGATCACTACTAAAATTCCAAATTCTACTTAGAAAATTGATTTTTTATATGAAAACATAAAATTACATTTTATTCGTTAACTAGACGTCCTAGAGCCAAAAGGGCCGAAATCTGTGGTCACTACTAAAATTCCAAATTCTACTTAGAAAATAATTTTTTATATGTTATTTCCGTATTATAGTCTTTGTTCCCATTAACCATCTTATAATGTTGGTATTAAGATTTAATTAGACCGAAAATTATTTTTATTGCATTATTAGTCATTCTAATGAATTTTATCGGAATCGGTCCATATTTCAATATACCTCCTATACAAATAGCACAGATACCCGACAATAGCTTTTAAAGCCAATGCTCTCTTTTGGTATGAAATTTCTCGGCAAAATAACTAACAACAATTTTGGTTAAATATTCAATGTTAAGTGTGACATAAAAATTTTTAACTTAAGTTTCTGGTTATAGTTATATGATGGACGGCCCTTAAATTACTTTTGCTTTCATATAAAAGTCTTTCTCAGAAATATTCCAACCCACATTAAATCGAAGTAAAGCTGAAACTTAAAAAATAAATTTTGTGAAGATCTGTATATAACTGACCGCGTTCGACATGTTAAGTCTACTTTGAAGAAATACTAATAGTTTAAAGCAGAAACGTTGTATTTTACCGATTAACGTCTTTGGGAGCCTTTTTTAATTTAAAAATACCTTTAAGAGAAAATAAAAATTTTGGAAGTGTTTTTGGGGTTTTGTTAAAAATTTCTTTTCTATAGCAAATAACTTTAATCTGTTTTATTAATTTTTTTTTTCACTCCCAAACTTTTAGATAAATCAAAAGTATTTCTGCATATTTTTGACGTTACAGTCCGTTCGTCGTTTAATTAATACTTCAAATCATCAAATAAACAAACCGTTAACTCTATGACCGACTTAAGATACGAAACAATCAAAAAAATTTATTTAAACTCTGTCTGTTATACTTACACAATATTTTTCGAGCAAAAAATCTTAATAGTTTTTAATAACAATTTCAACATATTTACCTGAAAATAAAAAGATAAGGAAACATTAAAATGCAAATATTTACAAAAAAAAAAAAAATCGGTGTAAATTTAAATATTCAAACATCACGACAATAAAACTAAAGACGAATATTAGCATTAACAATTAAAAAGATAAAATATTTAACATTAATAAGTGTGTTAACACTAGCAACATTTTAATCAACTCAACATAAACATTCCATCAGACATCAGAGTTGGTAAAAAACATAAAAAAAACCGCCAACTGAAATTAATGAAAATGATAGAGAAAAAAAAACTAAAATTAAAAGCGTAAAATATAAATTTAAGCTCGATTAAAAAACAATTTCAATTTGAATTCACAGATACGAATTCAAGACATTTTATAGAAATAACAACAAAACCAAGACACTTGTTGCAAGTGTTCAAGGTCGGAAGAGATGCTGTCTGTTGGATGGATGGTTGCAGCTTTTTTTTTGTCTTAAATGCGATTTGTTGCTGGTTGCTAATTTGCTGTATTTTGTTATACCCCATCTCTTATTCCACAGATAATAAATGTGTCTACTGTTGAATATTCAGCTACATTTTCTTTTTAGCTGTCTATTCCTTTGAAGTATTTTCTTTGAAGTATTTATGCTACAACAGTAGTAAAAGTAATATATTTTTTTTTTTTTTTTTTAATTACTTTTTTTTACAACAAACGCCAAATAATGAAACTATAATCCCAGTTATAGCCAAAAAAAAAGAAAAACTTCCTACTATTCAAGTAAAAAAATTATGAAAACATGACAACACTTGTTACATCTTCAGCGGCATAAAGAGCATTAATTACAAAGATGAGAAAAATCCATGCAGCAGCAGATTATGCCACACAATATCAAATAAAAAAGGCCAAACGAACAATAAATACTCGCTCCTATTAACCCTTTTTTAACGACCTGTGTAAAAAGTGGAAAAATTTGAAAGAGAAGTTAAGCCTTGAAACAAAATATGATAAATAAAGGGTGTTTTTTTAAGCCCGATAGAACTTGAAATTGTAAAAAATAACACAAAAAATTAAATTGTAATCAAATTTTTTTTTTATTCGAAAGATCAATACGTGACATTAACATTTGAAAATGATTTCGGGCATATGGGCACCGCGGCGGTTCTTGACGAAGCGCATTCTGGACGTCCAATTTTGGGCCACTTTTTCGAGCACTGCTGGCCGTATGTCACGAATAACACGAACAATGCTGGCCTCCAAGGCGCCAATTGTTGCTGGTTTATCAGCATAAACTAGTGACTTCACGTAGCCCCACAGGAAATAATCGAGAGGTGTCAAATCGCACGACCTTGGAGGCCAATTGACAGGTCCATTTCTCGAAATCAACTTATCGCCAAATTTTGATTTCAATAAGTCGATGGTTGCGTTCGCCGTATGGCACGTAGCGCCATCCTGTTGAAACCACATCTCCTCCGGATCAATGTCATCCATATTTTCAAACAAAAAATCATTGATCATGGTGCGGTAACGATCTCCATTGACCGTAACGCGAGCTCCGGCCTCATTTTTAAAGAAATAAGGTCCGATGATGCCACCAGCGTGAAAACCGCACCAAACGGTGCATTTTTCTGGATGTAATGGAGTCTGTAGGGTCTCTTGTGGATTGGTCTCGCTCCATATGCGGCAATTTTGCTTATTAACAAACCCGTTAAGCCAAAAATGCGCCTCATCGCTGAACACAATTTTGCGATAAAACAACGGGTCAGTTGCCAACTGCTCTAGAGCCCAATCGGCGAAAGAACGACGCATATAATGGTCTCGTGGCTTCAATTCCTGCACCAGCTGGATCTTATACGGGTGTAGGCCGAGATCTTTGCGCAAAATTTTCCACGTAGTGGACGGACAGAGCCCAAATTCCTGCGACCGACGACGAATCGATAAATTTGGATCTTCTTCCACACTTTCGTTTACAGCGGCGATATTCTCTTCAGTACGCACATTCCTTCGACGTGTTGGTGTTATTGCATCCTCTAGAGAGTATGTGGTACGAAATCTATCCACAGTTCGACGAATGGCTTGTTCAGATGGACGATTATGTACGCCATAAAAATGACGAAGTCGTCTATAAGTTGCGCGAATCGACGACTGATTTTCAAAGTAAATTTGGATAATTTCGTAGCGTTGTTCAAGCGTGAGTCTATTCATGATGATTTGTCAGAGTATACTGAAACGATAAAAAAAAATATTTCATCAAAATTTAATTTTTTGTGTTACTTTTTACAATTTAAAGTTCTATCTAGCTTAAAAAAACACCCTTTATAAGAAAATTTAAATATGAGTATGGAATTTTTAAAAAAACTAATTTTTTTCATTGGCGGTGTCATCACTTATGAGGTGAACAGAGTTGAACCGGCATCAACAGGGATAATGAATGACTTTACCAAGTTAAAGCAACTGTCACGTTGCCCTCCCCCCTGGGGTTGTAGGGATCATCATATCACATTATATATCATATTTCACTTTTTGTTGTTACATACTCCGGGGCAAATCAGGTAGGGGTCATTCCTCGAATCGAAAGGCAAGAATTCGTCAGCTCATTATTGGTTTGACCTACCGACCATTTTAAAAAAATGAGTTAGGTATGAAAAATATATTTTTTTAATACCCCCATTTTAAATCCAAAACCTGTTTCGCGAAATTTTAATGGTTTCTGAGATATGAAGCATTAATTTTGCTCCATATCCACTATTTTAAAGTTTTAAGGTATTGTTTTGTTCTACAAGCCACTATTTGGCGATTGCACCAAATTCTTCATATAAAAACTTACAAAATAAATTTCACTCTTGCTTTGCTTCATTGCCGTAAGAAAAAAAGTAGTTTAAGCAAAAGCATCTTCGAATCAGTAGGTCTCCGCAAAAGGACTGCTGATTTTTATGTCGAGTTGTGTTTTTTTCATGCAATTGTTTTTGATATCGTCATCATAATATACACAAAAAAAGTGCAAGTCTATGAGCAAAAGCAAAATAAAATGGCAACAAGAAAAAAATAATTTTTTAAAATAATAAACACGTGGTTATAAAAATAAAAATGGAACTATTTTTGTAAAATAAAACCAAATAAAAGAAAAAAATCATCAATGTTGACTTTTTATTTATATAGAAACTTTCATAGAAACTTTAATTTCAGCAAGTTACTCAACGCCTAGCAATAAGTACACGGATGCAGCACAAAAAGCTATTTAAAAAAAAAAAAAATTTGGAAAAGTGGCGTATGCGGCACAAAATTTATATTTTTTACTTTCAATAAAATACTATTAACTTTTAATTTCATTCATTAAAGTAAAAAAAAAATTCACATTTCTCTTCAAAACATATGTCGGAAGCAGCGGAGAAAATATATAAAAAAAATTCTATCGTACATATTTTGTATGAGATGACGAAATGAACTTCGATTACCTTGTTTATGATTTTGTACTGGCATTCTTCGGAACCTCATACATACACTGTAAATAAGTTAATGCTACTTGATGGCGCCACATAACTATCGCAAGACAGAGTTCGTTTTGGTCCTTGCTTCGGCTTCATTGAACTCAAAGTTATATCTCAGAACTATACAGAGTGTTCTGTTAATCGAAAACGTAAGAATTTTATACTTTGTTTTTTAAAAAGATTTCTGTAATAAAAGAATTTTATGCCGAATATCAAGGCGAATTCATGTAAACGGTGGTGGCGATACTACAACAAGTAACAACACCAAAAACACAACATTGTGTTTTATTTGTTGCTTTCGTTGGTCGATATGTTAAAAACACAAGTAACTTTTGACGTTCCTCTCTCTAATTTAGAAAAAAAGTAGCAAAGCTGTGCTTTTAACGCCACCTGAAAACTCAATTCGCCTTGCCGAATATTCTACAAATATTTGACTATTAAACAGAATTTTATAACAAAAATTATAAAAATTTGATTAAAAGTGTATTAAAAACAACTTCCAAATTCTAGCGATTTACGTTTTCGATTTCCAGAACACCCCTGATAAATTGAAGCAGCTACGGAAGGCCGTATCCCCCGGCGCAAGTCGTTCTGACTGCTGGTGAGGTTTCCGTTTAGTATGCTTGTTGTGAGAAAAGCTTCCTGTCTTTCAGGTTGATTGTCTATGCGGAAGCCGTGCCTATCTGATGGAAGGGATACTATTCAGGAGAGCACGTAGTGGCTGTGGTTTGAACCCAAAATCACGGGTAGGGTGACGTTCTGGTTAGGACTGATGTTTTACTTTTAGGTTTAGTTTCGGTCCATAGAGGAATCCCCAGCTGCTGTTTCTATTCGACAGATACTGTCAGAATTCAACGGGTAAGGCAGCGGAGGTTTGAAAGCTACGACCTTCAAACAAGGGGTGGGTGCCTATTCCTGTGGCGGGGTCTATACACTCGAAATTGCTACCTGTGTGTGCAAACGAGTGTGAATTACACGTGGCATTTGATAAGTGAATATATTAACTCACTCCTGGATAAGATCCAACATAAAGTTAGACCATAATGGCAAAGGTTCATTTAAATTAACACCATATTTTCACGTTGCCTTGCAATAACCAGCCCCAAGATATTGTTTTCAAATCAGATAAATACATAAATTGATTTCAAAAAATTTATTGCATTCAAAATCGTAAAATTTTTTTGCATGATTTAAACTTAAATCAAACTATTTATTGCTGATTTTAAATACGATCATAAAAATTAGCAACCATCAGCGAAAAATCATAGGATTGCAGTTAAATCGATGCAATATTTTACAGCTCTGGATTGAAATAGGCTATACTCTGTAAAATTTGTCTGTAAATACTGGGACTGTAAATACTGATACGCGCTGGTCGCCTATACTTTCTTACTTTTTTTTAATTCCCTACTTTGCGAGTGTGAGTCTAATTTTGAAACCTAAAGGGTGTTCCAACCAAAATGCGCGTTAATGTTTATTTTAAATAAAACAAAAAGTTTTAAGAGAATTATCTTAATATTTTTTATTATGATAGAAGGATTCATGACAGTTATGTATGAAACAAAATATCTCTCAAATGCTCGTCACGGCTTCGGTGGCATACCTCTATCCGATGGTCCATACTTTCAATGAATCTGAGACATAATTGAGGTTCAATTTCGTCAATGTGCGAAATTATCTTATCCTTAAGCTCTTGAATTGTTCTTGGCTTTTTGGCGTACAAATTGCCAAAAGGGCCGAAATCTGTGATCACTACTAAAATTCCAAATTCTACATAGAAAATTGATTTTTTATATGAAAACATAAAATTGCATTTTATTCGTTAACTAGACGTCCTAGAGCCAAAAGGGCCGAAATCTGTGATCACTACTAAAATTCCAAATTCTACTTGGAAAATTGATTTTTTATATGAAAACATAAAATTGCATTTTATTCGTTAACTAGACGTCCTAGAGCCAAAAGGGCCGAAATCTGTGATCACTACTAAAATTCCAAATTCTACTTAGAAAATTGATTTTTTATATGAAAACATAAAATTGCATTTTATTCGTTAACTAGACGTCCTAGAGCCAAAAGGGCCGAAATCTGTGATCACTACTAAAATTCCAAATTCTACTTGGAAAATTGATTTTTTATATGAAAACATAAAATAGCATTTTATTCGTTAACTAGACGTCCTAGAGCCAAAAGGGCCGAAATCTGTGATCACTACTAAAATTCCAAATTCTACTTGGAAAATTGATTTTTTATATGAAAACATAAAATTGCATTTTATTCGTTAACTAGACGTCCTAGAGCCAAAAGGGCCGAAATCTGTGATCACTACTAAAATTCCAAATTCTACTTAGAAAATTGATTTTTTATATGAAAACATAAAATTGCATTTTATTCGTTAACTAGACGTCCTAGAGCCAAAAGGGCCGAAATCTGTGATCACTACTAAAATTCCAAATTCTACTTGGAAAATTGATTTTTTATATGAAAACATAAAATTGCATTTTATTCGTTAACTAGACGTCCTAGAGCCAAAAGGGCCGAAATCTGTGATCACTACTAAAATTCCAAATTCTACTTGGAAATTTGATTTTTTATATGAAAACATAAAATTGCATTTTATTCGTTAACTAGACGTCCTAGAGCCAAAGGGCCGAAATCTGTGATCACTACTAAAATTCCAAATTCTACTTGGAAAATTGATTTTTTATATGAAAACATAAAATTGCATTTTATTCGTTAACTAGACGTCCTAGAGCCAAAGGGCCGAAATCTGTGATCACTACTAAAATTCCAAATTCTACTTGGAAAATTGATTTTTTATATGAAAACATAAAATTGCATTTTATTCGTTAACTAGACGTCCTAGAGCCAAAAGGGCCGAAATCTGTGATCACTACTAAAATTCCAAATTCTACTTGGAAAATTGATTTTTTATATGAAAACATAAAATTGCATTTTATTCGTTAACTAGACGTCCTAGAGCCAAAAGTCCCGAAATCTGTGATCACTACTAAAATTCCAAATTCTACCTAGAAAATTGATTTTTTATATGAAAACATAAAATTGCATTTTATTCGTTAACTAGACGTCCTAGAGCCAAAGGGCCGAAATCTGTGATCACTACTAAAATTCCAAATTCTACTTGGAAAATTGATTTTTTATATGAAAACATAAAATTGCATTTTATTCGTTAACTAGACGTCCTAGAGCCAAAGGGCCGAAATCTGTGATCACTACTAAAATTCCAAATTCTACTTGGAAAATTGATTTTTTATATGAAAACATAAAATTGCATTTTATTCGTTAACTAGATGTCCTAGAGCCAAAAGGGCCGAAATCTGTGATCACTACTAAAATTCCAAATTCTACTTAGAAAATAGGTTTTTTATATGAAAACATAAAATTGCGCGTAATTTCCCCATTAGTAATCTACAGAGCTAAGAATCCACTAGAAAAGTGGCAATAAATTCTGCTATTATTCTAGAATTACCAAGGCGAATTCATCCCAGGTAATCTCGGTACTACAACAAGAACAACTCGTACAAAAACCACAAGCAATTTGTTTTTATAAAATCATTGTACAATGTCAAAGACAGAAATAAAACAAAACAGAAACAAAGATAATAAAAGAGAATAAACAAAATTTTGACATCCAACAGTGATTTTAGCTAATATCAGCAGGGCTTTTAAGACCACCTGTAGTAAATTCGCCTTGAGAATTACTGACAAAATGGCATTTGTGTTGAAAGCAGCGTTGTTTTTTTATATTTTTAAACAAAATGTACTTGAAATACTTTTTGGTATTTTCTTTTAAAATTGTAGCACTTTTGTAGACATCTTTTTTCGGAAATGGTAAAATTTTTGATTGATTGATTTTAACTTCTCTGCAAATTGATAGTAGATGTTAGAAGTTGACGAGTGTGAGAACAACTTTTGTTCTTAGTTCTGCTTTTTAAGATTAATAAAGTTAATTTTAAAAATAAAAAAGATAAAACCTAAAAGCAAATTATACAATAAATGGAATCAAAACGATACTTCAATCAATTTTTTTTATATATTTAAAAAAATTCTCTTTGTCCCCCTGTTATATTTAAAATTTTATAGAATTCGAAAATTAAAACAAAAAAATAACACTACCTGAATTTTCTTTTTAATAAAAACTGAATATTATTTGTTATAAATTAAGACAATAAAAAAAAAACACCAAAAAAATGTATTATAATGAATTCTCCAGATTCCAAAGAAATTAGTTTAATTCGTTGCTTAAAATGTGGAAAAATATTGAAATGTTCTCGTTATGACTCAGCACCTTTATTGGAGCACATACGCACCGATCATCCTGAGGTCGATATTATCGACACAGATACCAAACAAAAGAGATCAACTGGCAGAGAAATTACAAAAACTCTGCCACTTCCACAACAAAATTCACGTGTAGATAAATCTAAAACTTCCGCAAGAAATGAAGATGAAATACTCGAATTTCAATGTTCCGATGAGAATTGTAATGTAGAGAAATATCGACCGTATCACAAAGAACAGCAAGTAAGCTATGAAAATACAGAAGCTGAGGAAAGGACAGAAAGATGGCCCAGCCAAAATTATTCTATAACATCGGAAATATGTAATAATTATCAAGCATAAAATTTTAAATTTCAATTGGAATTGTTTTAATTTTAGTGGAAAAATACCCGGAAATAAAAGAGTGTGAATACTATTCGCGCAATCCAAATGCTCAAGTTGTTTATACACGCCGTTATAGGGTTAATACACCCTCCCCTGTATCTATGGCTGCTCTCAAACAACCTTTTCAACATAATTTATATCGTACCTCAATTGAAAAATGGTGCCCAGCTAATGGCACAATTTTTTGCCCCAAATGTGGTTGCAATAAACGTCCCCTTATCAAGACCAGAGGGCAACGTTTTACTATTGACAAATGTAGCACCTGTTGCCTTTTGAGTTGTTGGCCATTCTGTTTTTTACCCTGGCTTTTTCCGATGCGACATCAAGAGTATTTGTTCTGTGCTAATTGTAAAACTTTCTTAGGTTTATACGATCATAATTTAAACTTTATTAAACCGAATAGTTTATATATTTCGACGGATCAGGATGATCAGTCTGAAGTAAAAGCTAAAAGAAAGCAGAATAATAAGAAGGACAACCAACTGTCAGAAAACGTTACGCCACCTCAAAGCTCGACTAGGGAGAGTATAAAATCAAAACATGTTCCCTCTATTGTTGTAGATGGCAAAGAACTGCCACCTGATACAGTGGCGAAATTACAAAAATTTAAGAAATATGGATCAATGATGGGAATAGACTTAGATGCTTTAACTAATCCTCCTGATTCACCGAACTCAACAAAACGCAATGAAAACGGCCAAGACAATAAATACGCAGCTCCCTCTAGTGCTAAAGAAAATAAATAAACTGTTAATAGAAATGTTTAATAAATTTAACCTACAACAAGCTTTCGGTATGGGCAAAAGTTTCTTCGGAACCAAAATGTTTCAATTCAAAATTTCATTAAGCTTTCGGTATGTGTAAAAGTTTATTTTTTGAAATTATGAGCTTGTTTGTTATTAAGCTTTTATGTAAAATCCGTTAATAACAGAGCTAAAAATTAGAAAATCATGTTGTAAAGAAATTTAAAATTTATTTAGGTTAGTTGGTCTTTAACGCATAATATGGCACTGCGAAATATGACCCCAAAAAATAAATGAAAATTGACCACAAATTTATTTAAATGATAAAAAATAGCCCCAAAAATATAATTAAATATTACCCTGAATTTGGTGCAATTCATTATTATAAAAAATTATTACAAAAAATTACAGCAACATATTTAAAGAATTTTATCCCTAAAAAGAGTTTATATGTAAAAAAACACAAAAATAATTATATAAAAAATTCTGGTAAGGTTCATCTGTCTGAAACTTAAATTTAACCCCTTTTTAATCTGTTATTTGCAAAGCAAAACAACGCTTCTTACCCTTTTTACCCGTTTAAAGGCACAAATACACTTATCAAAAAAATGGTCAAGCATTGTGGTAGTATAAGTGAAAATGTGTTTGTATGTGTCACAGCGACGATGCTGGATGGAAAATCAAAAAATTTAGATATGACGAGTCGAGGCAACAAGCCTTTGATCCATTACATATATGCTATATTCCACTCAAGTCTGTGAATGTTAAATTTAGTTTTGTAAGTTCAATTATATAAGCAAATTCAGAAAGTACCAATTGAAAACCAAAACAGTATCGAGAAGTCTCCTCTTATAGTTTCTCAATCACTTTGGACTACAGAACGCAAATGTACCAAAAAGGTCAAATTCTAACGGAAATTCATGTTTAATTTAATGTTGCAAGGTCCAATTAAAAAAAAAAAATCAAAAAGTACCAGTAAAATTACCAAAAAGTTCTCCCTTATAGTTTGATAAGTTAACATGTTAATTATATCTTTCTAGGTTCAATATTATCTCAAATTAAAAAAAAAGTACCAAAAACCTCGCTCTTACACATTTCTGTACACAGCTGTAGTTTTATGTCTTTAAATTCAATATTATAAAATATTCAAAAATTACCACATGAATCACGGAAAAGTAAAAGAAAGAAATTTTGTTTCCCGTATTTCCCTTTTTATACCCTCCACCACCACTAGTGGTGAATGAGGGTATACTAAGTTTGTCATTTCGTGTGAAACTTTTTTATTATTCATCTCAGAGCCCATAAAGTATATTAAATCTATGTATGCTCCGTGAGTAATTCTAAGTCGATTAAGCCATGTCCGTCTGTTGGAAACACGCTCACTTTTGAAAAACTTAAAATAAATGAACAAACTTGATCTCCAATTGCAGTTTGGGATTGAAATCCAGCAAAATCGGTTTAGTACACAGAAAAAATTCACCAAAATTTTTTACCAATTAAAGCATTAATCAAAAATATAATCAGTTTTAATTAAAAATTTAATCAAGTGAATTAAACGTTTAATCAAGTCAATTAAACGTTTAATTAATGCTATTAACTTGTTTAATTGATACTATTAATTTGTTTTCTGGTGCAAATTTAATTAATTTTTTAATTAATATCACAAATTTTTTCATTGAAATAAATTTTTATTTTTCTTTTTTTTTTGTGTAGGATCAGGGCTATAAATTAAAATGTGGAACCGCCACCCTAAAAAATTGATAATTTTGTTACAAAAACTAACATAAATTATGGAATTATGCACGGATTTATATATTATTTTGCACAAATACGTTCTACACAACTGGAAATTATATTGTTGAATTTCGTACAGATCGGTCCATAATTTACCCTAGGCCCCATATAAAACTTACTCCAGTAAAATAGTTTAGTACGCCTTAAACCGTAATATATAATGCTATCAAAAAAAAATTGAATACTTCACAGTTTTATAGGACTAGAAATAGCACTCACAATTATCGTGATGACCGGTCCATAATTTACTGTACGTCTTAAGCCGTAGCAGCTATGGATATTGCAGTAATTTCTTTTAACTAAGCTTCATATGACCAGAAAAAATGTCAAGCAATTTTGTGATATACGGTCCATAATTTCTCTTAGGTCCCATATTAAACAGCCTTCTTAAAATTAATGTAAACGCTTAAACTAATTTCACTGCTGTATTGAAATTTATTCAAATTTATGGTTTATTAATACCAGAAATCACTCTGCATAATTTTGGGATGATTGGTCGATAACTTACCATGGCTCCAATATAAATTCCCCTCCTTAAAAACATTTAAGTTCCGCTTAAACTGTTACGAATCATAACATTTTACTCAAGCTAGTTAAAATTTCTAAACAGAAAAGCATTACACTTTCTGAATTTCGGTAAATAATTTAATATAAGTCTAAGCCGCAATCAATTTTAATGTTGACGTCCGTTTTTATAAAGATAAATTAATAATGTATAGATATCATATAGATCCTGAATAAATCGAACTGTCGGTGGAGGGTATCAAAGATTTGCCACTCTAACTTGTTTTATACTTTTTTTTCTCCCCATTGAAGTATCAAAAATTTCAAAATTGTAGCGGGAGCCCAAAATTTAATATTGACCCCTAATCGCGAAAATAACATAAGCGCCAAAAATCTAATTTTAAAGGAGATAGCTTTTTTATTTTATTTCATATAAATTTCGCTTACAATAAAATTGTTCTTGGTACAAAATCGTAAAGGTACCTTATGTGACCATGACATTTTAGGAGATGATGCAAGTGTTGCCAATAAAGTCATTTGTTCAAAAAAAACGAAAATTGAAAATCATGTCGCCTACGTTATATTTCGGACAAAAATGGCCCCTTAAAATTAGTGTTAGAGTGTTAATACATCCTAAGAAAAGAATCGCCATACGATTCTAATGAAGACATCTGAAATAATTTTTTAGCTCTGAAGTACATTCATTATATTTTTTTTGACTTATACCAAACGCCTTTACAAAAAATTCAAAAACTTTAGGGGTCCATATTTCGGGAACCCGAGCTAATTTTTCAAAACCCTTTGGCAGATTTGCTCTTCTAGTAGCCTACTTTCATTTCGCGTTGCAAGTGTTGAGGCTGGCGGCGATGAACCGAATTATGTTGCACAGTGTTATTTAGGGCGTGATAAAAAGCATGGGTTGACAGCGCCCCCTCCCTATATCTTTTTGCCTAATTAACTTAACTAAAACACTGTTACATCTGAAAGAAACCCTAAGATATTTATTTTTTTTGAAATTCCAACATTTATGGCGTAAAATATGGCAAAACGGTTAAAAGCTCCCCATACCCATGTCTTCCTAATTAATTATAATTAAACTACAAGATACAGCAGTCCTTGCCAGGCGACTTAGTCTCATACAAATCGATCGATACAGTTAGTGATCTTATCGAAGCTGTAAATTATCCAACAGAGTTTTTAAACTCTCTCGATTTGACACCTCCGACGACTGAAACCGGTTTTTAAAAACGAGTAGTTTTCGACAACGACACTCATAATAAGTTTGAGTTGAATTGTTTGAGTTTAAAAACGTATATTTTTTATGTGCATAAATAAAAAAATGATTAATATTTTATAAATAACTAGAGTTTTAAATAGTTTAAATTTTGTCACTTCTTTTCCTCCATTTCCTTGAGTGCTTTTTTGGCTTTTTCTTTGGCACGGTTTTCTTTAACCCTTTCTCTAGCCTTTTGCATATGTTCGGCACAATCTTTCGGTTTGGTTTTTAAAGTCATGACATCATGGGCAGCCTTTTTGCGGGCCTGTTTTGATATAAAGGGTGTTTTTTTAAGCTAGATAGAACTTTAAATTGTAAAAAGTAACACAAAAAAATAAAATTTTGATGAAATATTTTTTTTTATCGTTTCAGTATACTCTGACAAATCATCATGAATAGACTCACGCTTGAACAACGCTACGAAATTATCCAAATTTACTTTG
The DNA here is from genome assembly GCA_963931875.1 of Pollenia griseotomentosa. Taxonomy (NCBI): domain Eukaryota; kingdom Metazoa; phylum Arthropoda; class Insecta; order Diptera; family Polleniidae; genus Pollenia; species Pollenia griseotomentosa. The sequence continues at coordinate 47,594,297 of OZ007564.1, forward strand.
AAAAATTTAAAAATTTAATCCAAATTTAAATCGCAAAATTGTGTTCAGCGATGAGGCGCATTTTTGGCTTAACGGGTTTGTTAATAAGCAAAATTGCCGCATATGGAGCGAGACCAATCCACAAGAGACCCTACAGACTCCATTACATCCAGAAAAATGCACCGTTTGGTGCGGTTTTCACGCTGGTGGCATCATCGGACCTTATTTCTTCAAAAATGAGGCCGGAGCTCGCGTTACGGTCAATGGAGATCGTTACCGCACCATGATCAATGATTTTTTGTTTGAAAATAAGGATGACATTGATCCGGAGGAGATGTGGTTTCAACAGGATGGCGCTACGTGCCATACGGCGAACGCAACCATCGACTTATTGAAATCAAAATTTGGCGATAAGTTGATTTCGAGAAATGGACCTGTCAATTGGCCTCCAAGGTCGTGCGATTTGACACCTCTCGATTATTTCCTGTGGGGCTACGTAAAGTCACTGGTTTATGCTGATAAACCAGCAACAATTGACGCCTTGGAGGCCAGCATTGTTCGTGTTATTCGTGACATACGGCCAGCAGTGCTCGAAAAAGTGGCCCAAAATTGGACGTCCAGAATGCGCTTCGTCAAGAACAGCCGCGGTGCCCATATGCCCGAAATCATTTTCAAATGTTAATGTCACGTATTGATCTTTCGAATAAAAAAAAAATTTTGATTACAATTTAATTTTTTGTGTTATTTTTTACAATTTCAAGTTCTTTCGGGCTTAAAAAAACACCCTTTACATCGCTCGCCGCAACCAATGGATACGTAGCGTCCAATAAAACAACCACAAATACTGCAATAGTGATTAATATCACAACGACTGTCGGAAGTTTTGCTAAAAGAATGAAAAACATTTTCAATTACATATATCGCACTTTTTCTTCAATAGTGTATTAACTGAAAATATTCATGTTTTTACTTTTTAAAAAAAGATCTTCACGCAATATTCATATCTAAAGCCCTTATGACACAACATTTTTTATTCATTAATTGATATAGAATTGATAGAAAGAAACCGTAAATGTTAGAAAGAGCGAACTATAAAAAATATAAACAAAGTTTTTAGTTTTTTTTTCTATTGTTATGGTTTTGTTTCAGGGATGGCGTTAAGAATTTTTAAAATTGTACCAACAACCTTTAAAAATTGTACTTTTTTACCCTAATTGTACTAAAAGATTTTTTTTAGTTGAAATTAATTTTATTTATGTTCATAAAAAACACCACAAAAAGGTATTATAAATCTTAGTATAAAAAGTATCAACAAAAAAGTACAATTGAAACAACTTAGCCATCCCTGTTTTGTTTATTTTATTAAATGTTGCCAACTTTTTGTTTATGAGAAACCTAAAAACAAAAAGCGGTAAATCGCTGCATTTGCCCATAAACCGCTGATTCAGCAACACTTTTAATATTTCAAGCTTGAAATGTCAATTTTAAGTTTAATACCATGTTCACACAGACAGCAATATTCGTGTTTCGCTCTCTTATTCCTGTTTCGCGCACCAAACATGACAAAAACGACTTGTTTCCCCATACAAAATTTTGAGAGCGAAACAGGTCGTTTCATTTTGAAACATGCTGCGAAACAGGAAAAATGTACTATCATCTCCGATTTTGATAACATTTATCGTTAGTTTATCTGAACGAGCTCTCAAAAAAATCAAAACAAAGAAAAAAACAAAATAAAAATTGATGTTTAATAAAATAAAGTGATAATTATACAATAATAATATTAATAAAAGTATTAAATTATATATTTTTGACTTTTAATTACTTTTTTATCTATTTTAAATAAAATCACACTAACAACACACAAAAAAATGTCAAAATGAAACAAGAATGAATCGTATGAACAGCATGTTTGGCAAACTAGTTCAGAGAGCGAAACGAGTGGTTTATATCGTCGTATGAACATAGCATAACAATTTTACATTTTTTTTGACATAACTTCATTTTTTATCGTTAACTTTAGTCAAATTTTTGACAGTTTGCTATTTATCTTAATACAGTTTAACTCTTTGCACTTGGTAAATTTTTGTATTACATTATATTTGTACTGCTCACCAAAACTTGAACAATGCATTAAAAATGTAGTGTCATAAGGGCTTAAGCGTTTGTTAAAATTTCTTGCGTTTTTTTAAATCAAAGTTGATTTGTTTTATATAATATATTTTTTTTTTTTTGTATTTATTAAATTAAATATGGAAACACTGAACGTGCGTGCAAAATATAACAACTTACCACATATTGGTGAGTTTCAGAAACTTCTGCCAACACGTTACAACTTCCAGACGCACTACACTTAACGACTCTGCCAGACATGCCGGACAATTTATATACGTTGGATGTTTTTGCAAAAATCCAACATATTTCAAGTCAATGGGTTTAATGACGGGTCCCGGCAAAATAATTTCGATACACTTTTCCTCTTCAATTGCGACCATTGTCGGCGGAGATGTTGTTAAACAATCGTTTCAATACTAAATGAAATTGAACTGAATGATTTTCCTACTGCAATTCACTCGAAATGAGAAAATATTCGTACAACAATAATAGAGAATGCGATTAAATTCTCTTAAAAATGTTATTAGATTTAAGAGCAGCATTCTAGTTATTTTTTCGCTCCCTTCAAAAAGATTGTTTATGTTTTTCTTAAATACTATTTTTGTAGTACGTACTACGTAAACGCGTACAAATACAATGTTTCTAATTATTTAAACAAGTAGAAACTAATAAAAACTATGTGCAAACTTTTGGGCAAAAAATAACAAAAATATTTCTGCAGAAAACTTTAGCGAAAGTTTTATGGAAAATCTTTCACATATGAAAAATTTTCTACATTAAGAAATTTGTAAAAGCAGAATTTTCTTTAAAAACTTATTTAAGTTTAAAAAACTAACAAAATATTTTTTGCAAAACTTTTAAATACTTTTTCATTTAATTTCAAAATTTGTTTATTAGAAATATTTTTTCTTTGAAATTTAATAATTTTTCGAATACAACTTATTCCTACAGAAAATCTTGTAATTGTCGAATATGCGATTCAGTAAAATATGGTAATAGTAGAACGTTTTCGACCAAATTTTAAGAAAATATTTTATACATTTTTGGATATGTAGACAATTTTGATTATTTATAGTTTTTTTTTTTTTAAAGTTTTGGAATTTTTCGAATATAAACCAATATTATTTTTGTAATTCTTCGAATACGTCAAATATCTACAGAAAATTTTGTAAGTGGTCCAATATGCAATTCTAATGCGTCCAATTTCCATGGCAAGTCTTGCAAATTATGGAATATGCGAGACAATATGACAAATTTTGTAAAAGAAACTATTAGAAAATGTTAAATTTTCAACCAAATTTTCGGATTTGTAGCAAATTTTCGAATATTTCTGATTAGCTAAATAAATTTTGAAAATTTTTTTGAAAACATTAAATTTTTTGAAAAATATGTAGTTTTTTGAAAGTGTTAAATTTCTTAGAGAATATTTCGAATAGGATAATTAGTATTGTCCATGGTGAAATTACTACAAGGTGGCATCACTACGGCATCTGGTAATTTTTTGCTTAACTGTGGTGAAAACCCAAAGATGTCATTTTTTTTTTGTTTATGTTTACATTCTTGAAAAAATATTTAAAAAAAATAATTTTTGTGCGGTTTTTAAATGAAAATTGTGCATAACAATTAAAATATTTGCAAAAAAACAAATTGTATGTGGCTTTTATATGTGCGTCTTTAGTTGGGCTAACAGTTTTTTTTTTATTAATAAATAAAAACAGAAATAATTGTGTTTGTTACCACGTCGTGTGTTCGTTTGAAAAATGCGTATATTTTTGATATGCACTTGTGCGCCACTTTCTTTAAACCGCCAAAGGACTTGTAGTGAAAAAAAGTGGAAAAACAATTGTTTTTAATTCAAAAAACATTAAAATTTTAAGTATGAATCTTTTAGTAATTTTTTCATAATATTTTTCGTTTTATTTGTTGCAGATCAGCGTTGCCACTGAAAATTTTCTATTCGATCAAACTTATTAACCTAAATCCTTTGGACTCGACCAGTTTCCTTTTTTTGATACATTTAAGCAAGTTTAGTTATAATTAACTACCAGTTATAGCTGTTAGTTTAAAACTTATTTTTATATACCTTAAATATAAAATTAAAATTTGTTTTGCTTCTACTGAAAATTTTTAAATTTTAAGTTAATATGGAGTCGTAGGTAAATTATGGACCGACCTTCACCATATTTGGTGTCATGAAAAGGGTTTTTGTTGAAATTTAATGACAATCAGTGCATTCCGCTACAAATTCATGTTAGTTTTTACGGAGGTAGTTTCACATTTGGGAGCATAACTCTTTTTCTATAAAAACATCTTTGAAGAACTAGAAAAAATATGTAACCCAAACGGCTTAATCGACTTAGAGGACCCAGAATATATATACTTTATGGGATCTTCGATGAATATTGAAAAAAAAAAATAAAATTCACATAGAATGATAAACGTAGTAATATGATTAATTAAATTTCTCCTTAATGCACAATTTGCTTAATAACGAAATTGTTTCAGAATTCCTACTTCGTAATGTTAAGCTTTCTGTTTCTATTTGCCCTTCCAGAAATAGCATTCCACTTAGACTGCAATATTTTCATTCTCATTATGCAATGTTTGTACGTATATTGATTTCTATGATCCTTTAGCATTTAAAATGACCATTTTAATATCTTAAAATAGCTTTAGTCTTAAGTTTTTTCGATTTTGTCATATATGTATTTAAACGTGTAACATTGCCCTAAGGTTTAGCCTACCATCCTACCAAGTGAAAATTATCCGACCAAATGTTGTCGGAAAAGACAAACAATGGCAACATTGTTGCACATAATTTTTGACAGCACGGAGCAAGGTATATTTACACAAGGTAGACTCATTTGGGAGTGTAGACATGCTGCTCTATAAAACGAACCAAATTGTCAAAATTGTCTTCATATAAAACAAAAACAATTTAACGCACACATGTACAAATTTTGGCTCATATACACGAAATTTGACGTTTTGGCTCCAACTAGGGGTAAACAGCTGACAAACATATGGGCCAACGAGTTTACCTTGTGTAAATATACCTTGGCACGGAGTTTATTACACAAACAAATTTGCCTGTTTTTGTTGTATTGTTGTACAACAACACCTAGTGCTGCCACCTTGTAGTAATTTCACCATGGTATTGTCGAATATGTTAATTTTCTTTTTTTTTAAATTCAAATTCTTTAATTTGTCAAAATTTCAAGAGGGAAGTTTTAAACTTAAAATTCTTGATTTAAAAATTTTTGAAAAATTTCAAAATTAATATTTTCCAATTTTTTGAATATGGAATTTTGGAAATTTTTTTAAAAATTCTTATTCGAAAATTTAAGTTGTTATATGTAAAAAATTTTCGAATATTTTATACTAAAATTTTAAGTTTTGTAAATTTTTAAATAACATATTTTCAATTTTCAAATTTGATAATTTATTATATTTTTTTATATAATAATTTTTTAAATTTTAAAACTCAAAATGATGCAATTTTTTGAGCATAAAAATTAAAAATTTTCAAATACTTTAGTTTTGAATTTTTGATACATAAAATTTCTGTTTAGTAAACCTTTATTAAATTTAAAATATTCTTATGAGTACGGGCATAAATCTGTGGCTTGGAGCTAAAAGGGCCAATGTCAAAATATTCACTTTTGAGAAAATTGGAATTGAAGGCTTTACAAAAGGTTTTTCATAGTGACATTGGCCAGCATTTTATTTATGAAGCTGTTCTGGGTTAAGTATGACTTTAGCTGTTTTACCATAATGAAAGAGAGCAAGAAAACAAATCTAGTGCAATGATTAACCCAAAAGAGCAAAAAAGTGACATTGGCCCTTTTAGCTCCAAGCCACAGAAATATCCCCCAACAATAAATTTTAGTGTTTTTATCAAAAATAAAATTTGTGAACAAAATCTTATTAATTAAAAATTTTGTATTCCCAAAAATTACTTTGATAATATTTATTAAAGTTTCAAAAATGGAAATTTTAAATAAGTATGTAATTTTGGGAACTATTTTAAACATGTTTATATTTAAATCAAGAAAAAATTTTAACAGTTTTTTGTTTTCTTCATACAATTTTTAGGGAAGAGACAACAAATTTCGAGGGAAATTTTATTTACGATATTTTATTTTATTTTATTCACAATATGAAATTTGATATTTTTTCTCTGCACGAAAATAAAAATTTTTTAATTAATAAAAAAAAAGTTTAAAAATTTTTCGAATATATCGAGCCCTTATCCAAAAATATAGCTTAAGCGACATCATCATCATTTTAAATTGTCGTTTGTTTTTCTTTTTAATAAATGAAATTATTTGCAACACTTGCATCATCTCCTAAAATGTCATGGTCACAGAAGGTGCTGTTACGATTTTATAGAGAAAACATTTTTAGCTTAAGCGCCAACCTTCATACAATATTTTTATGAAATATAATAAAAAAAACCATCTCCTGCAAAAGTTTTTTTTGTCGCTAAAGGCTCAATTAGCGGGGAGCAACAGTAACAGTAACCTTACCGTAAAAAAGTAAGACCAATCAATTTCTTACAGATTGAGACGTTACATCTTACTGCTAACTATAATCGTTCTAATTGCTTTACATACAACAAAATGAATCAGCTGATTTGCAACGTTACTATTACTCCCGGCTAACTGAGCCTTATGCTAGGAACACAACTGGGACAAACGACGAATTTTTGGCCGCGAATATTCGTCGCCAAAATTAAAACATGTTTGTGTACATGAAAATATACACAATCATGGCGTCGGCCGAAATTCGTCATACGCGGCGACTTTGCAATAGATTTATTTCTATTTCATACGCCGGCGAACGACTAACAAATCAGTACCGGGTGACCATGTTTGATTTTCGTTTTCAAGTATTTTAGTATATAAAGTTACTTTTTTACTTTAATAAAATCTTTATTTTATCGCTTCTTAAATATATATACAAAGAAGATAACTATAAGAATAGTTTTTAATTGTGTTTTTGTTAATGTTTGTGTTTTTTTAAGTAAATTTTTTTTTATATGGTCACACTATTTTTCTCTCTTTGCACAAACAGCAAAGAACTTTTTCAATTAATAAAGCTGTTAGTTATTCGTCGTTATTGTGTTTCATACGACGAACTTACTCAGCGAATATTTACTAAAAAAATTCGTCGTGTAGGGCGAAATTCGTCGTTCGTCCCAGTTTTGTTCCTAGCATTAAAGCTTGTGTTGCGGTACGGATATGTAAGCATTAAAGAATATGATAAATTGAATATAGAAACTTTAAAGTTTTAAAGCAAAAAAAAAAAAAAAAAATTTTTTTTGGAAAATTTTTCTTTCAAATGCTTCGAACATGTCAATCTGTTTTACTTAACGGTCGGTAGATATTGAAAATTTCATAACTTTTAGACATGAGTGTTTTTATTTTTATTAATTTTTACAAAAAATTTTAAATTTTTCAAAAATATTAACTTTTGATTTGACGATAAATCAAGCTCTTTAATAAAAGTTTATTTAAATTTTTTACATAAAATATTTATATATATACATACATTATATTTGAAATTTTTAATGTTGCCCATCTCAGATCTCTAACCTCAAGAGCTGTTCTGCTTCCATTTAGTCGGAATTTTCATATTAATACAATTATTTAATTGTTCACGAGTGGAGAGTTCAATTTTGTTTATTTGTATTGAAATATTTTTTATTGTGCGTAATTTACACTATAAATGACCTCACCCCCAATTGTTAATGAAATTTTTATTTAAGTTTTCCCTTTTTTAATTTAATTTATTTTTTTTAGCGTGCTATTTTTAAAGTTTAGTTTGATTTTTATGTGTTTTAGTTTTATTCCGGCAAGTTGGTACTTTTCGATAAATAGAGGCGTTATTTAAAATTCGATATACGATTTGAGTTTTAAAATGGTATTAAAAAAAATGTATATCGTTGGATCCGCTTAGAAAAAAATTAAAATTGATAAAACTGTGCTAGTTGAAAAAACTGCCAAGCGGGGCACCCGGCGGGAAACTCTAATTCGGTGCGCTGAACCTAGTGATGCTAACCGCTTTTTTTTTTTTTTAGAAAGCTTTTGTTTTCAAGATACATATACTGTTATTTCGTCATCGCTAAGGATGCTTTTCGATCATACCCATTTTGATAAAAAAAAACCGTGAATGGTGGTTTGGCAAACAAGACTGAAAAAATTACATCCAATTCAACTCCTTCCATAGTATGGTTGCTGTTGAGTGTCAAAGTTTGGTAGCCCCTATTGGGAGGCCCTTAGCGCAATTTTAATATTAGTTTTAGTTGTTATACCGTCTACCACCACTAGTGGTAAATGAGGGTTTACTAAGTTTGTCATTCTGTGTGAAACTTTTTTATTATTCATCTTAGACCCCACAAAGTATATATTTTCTAGCTCCTCGAGTAATTCTAAGTCGGCTTAGCCATGTCCGTCTGTTGGTGTTATCTGAAGCAGTTTGAGATTTAAAGAGTTGTGATTTCATATGATTTCATATGTTGAACAACCACACTGAATAATGTAGAATTCAGCAAACAAAAATTAGTGACAGAATGCACCTGTACTTATATCACATTGCACAAACTCGTATTGTATGACCATAAACCATAGTGGCAAATTTTCTATAACCCTAGTTTTGGGAAGGGTATTTTCACGGGAACTAGGATTTGGCTCATTCTTATTGTTATAAAAAAAATCTAGATTGCTTCGTATTGCTTCCGCTATAGTGCAACAATCCTAAGCCCTGTGAAATGACCAATTTGTGCTAAATTCTCTTGGGTTTAAAAAAAGAGTTATTTGGCCGAAACTCCGTCTTTTCGGAACCGTTATTGATAATTTTGACTACTTCCATCTGTTTAACTTAAACTTTCAAAAGTCTAGTGGGAAAAACTTTGTGGCAATCGTGGTTTTTTGCTCAAATCTCATTAATTTATGAGCCGATATTTCAGAACTTTAATAGCATTATTTTTTTTAACTATTTGCGATAGCAATACATAGGATCCAGCTTTCGTGGGGTCCTCAGAAACCCTGATTCAACAACTACACGGACTTTTATTTTCCTCAACTAAAAGGGTTTCCACATACCCTGTCGTGAAGAGAACAAAATTGAAGTAGTAGTTTAGGAGTTACAAATCATTATACTAACAGTTAATTCCCAGGTAGCACTTGGGTGATTATATTTTATAAAATTCACCTAAATTAAACTTTTCGAATCACTTTTGATGATCCAAAACTGATTTATCATTTGAGCGGTTGATAAAGGAATGATAAATGTTTCTTTCATATGCTCAAAAAGAAATCAGGAAATTGTTTGACAAGTCGGTGGGGTAACATTTTCTCACGAGAGTATCATTTATGAGCTCATATGCGGCTATTTTGCTCGTGAAGTTGATTCCTAAAAGATTTGATAATGATGCAAAATGCTAGCAGGGTTTTATAGGGCTTAAATAAAAGTTAGCATTACTGACAACAAAATTATGTTTCTTCGCTGCATTTCTATACAACTGATTAAAACGCTTAATTTTTAATTTTTTTTTTTTTTTTTTTTTTTTTTGTTATTCCTATTCTGCTTAAAATTCCTCTGACATTTCTGTTTGAAATCACAATTAAACGTTTGTTTATTTTTCAGATGTCCGTACAAGTAGTTCTAAGATGGCAACATTATAAATGTTGGAAGCAAAAATTTAAAGCCAGACAAAGAAAAGAGGCAAATATAATTAAGTTATGTATTTGCTTGTAGCAAAATGAACAGTCTGTCTGTCTATCTGTCTGTCTGTCTATTTTGTAGGAAATTTGCTTTGTTTTAATTAGATAATTTGACTGGTTGTTTTCAAAACAAATTTGGTGTTTAATGCTCAAAAGAATTAATAAGAATTTATGATTGGTCAAGTCCGAGCTTATGATACCCTATACCAGATTTTTTAAAAACAAATTTTCGAGAGAGAATTACCCTATTTTCGAGAATAGGGTAATTCGGGATACATGGGCAATCATGGACCCGTCAAAACAAAGTTATGTTTTGAGGTTAAGATTTACGTAAAAGTTCTTTGTTCCGAATATTATTTAGATATCTTCATCTAAATGAGATTTGTTTTCTTTAAGTCATTTTAGGAAGAGAGGTTTTTATGGCACTTTTATAAAAATTAATTCGAGATGAAATTTTTTATATCTGACGCTAGGAAAAGATCCTGAGCTAAAGCAGTAAATAGTAAAAGGGCGTGATTGAAAGACAATACGTCCGCACAAATTGGGCTTAAAATAGGCATTTAAAAAAATGGAAAATAGTATTCAATAACCTGTTCATCATATGAAACAATAGGCTTAATAAAGGGTTATTTATATTTCTAAAGATGAATTGTAGAAGGTCCCTAAAGAGAGGCCGCCGAATGAAAATAGCTTTTAATCAGTAAATGGAAAGAATGAAGAAGAGACATTTAGTAATATTTCTTGTAGAAATATTACCTTAAGACGTCTCTCCAAACTTAAGGGTACGCCCTGTAATTGACATTGCCGAAACTGTTTGTAGCGAAAGTTGCTCAAAATTAAAATTGGATAACCGGGAAACTGTTTTTTCGTCATTGATTTTTGTAGAATTGTTAAAAGTTACAACTGTTTCCTAAACGCCAGATCTTTCGTGATTTCTTAGGTCATTACAAAAAGCCTTATTTGGTCCTAAGATTGTAAGGCCCGTTTTCTGACTTTTGTGCTCCGAAGTTCGAAAAGATTTTGTAAAATAATATATGGTAGCAATATATTTAAAAAAAAAGATAAACTCACTGTTTATTGTTGGTATGTATTTTGTTTAAGCTTTGATTTTGTTGCAAACAAAATTATAGTGTTTGTAATTATCATTCACTCTAAAATTATTTTTGCATATCTACTATCTTTAACTTTTCTAAAGTTTTTGGGTTAAGGTTTCCTGATGATCTAACCTAAGCAACCGGTGAAGTGCGCATAGGAACTAGCAATTTTTTATGATCAAAAATATTATCAGCAAATAGTTTTAGTAACTAATAGAATATGCAAAATAGTTAAGAACTCTTAACTAATTCTATTTGCATGAGACTCTCTTAAAATACCCTGTTAATTATCTGCTCTTTTGAATTGTAAAGCATCTCTCTCATGTTAAACTCTCTCAAAATTTTGAAAATTAAATCTAAAATATATTAAAATACTTTAGTATAAATTTGCTGTTCGTATTGAAAATATGCACACAAACAGAATATCAATTTATTTTTACGATAAATTCTAAAAAACGAGAAAAAAATTTAAAAGGAAAACAAAATTAATTAATGAGAATTTTTACAAAAATAAAATTTAAAGTAAAAAAGTTGCTAAAAATCTCAAAAAAAGTGAAAGTGTATTAAATCCAAAAAAAAAAGAAAACAATGGCAACAATGAATGAACAAAAGCCAGCCAATGTTGAGGTGGTCATAGACAAAAAGGCTCAAAAAGCAGGCGAAAAAATGTTAAGAGCCCAAAAAGAACAAGAAATTTATCACAACTTTGCAACGCCTTTAGTAGGCACCTTCTTGAATTTAACCCAAGAACCGGCCTTAATTAAATGTCCCAGTTGTGGCATAGAAGAACTAAGCGAAGTTGTGGATGAGTTAAAATGGTGGGCCACTGAAATTAATCGTTTTGTTGGATGTTTATTTGTGTAAGTTGTATTATAAAAACAAATAAGAAATTATTTTAATAATATTTTTGATTTCTTAGTTCATTGTGTTGTTGCTGTTGTTTGGACTATTCCCTGCCCTGTAAATCCAGTGATCGTAATCATTATTGTAAAAATTGTGGCTGCTTTTTTGGGCGGGCCATGAGAATTCCGCCTTTGAAAAAAGTCAAAATACGTAAGCAGTGATCCGGTGAAGGCGAGAAACAGATGCTTCTGATGCAGGCGTTGAAAATAATGTAGTGTTCAGTTCAGCTCTATTGTATCTTTAAATTTATTTACTATATTTTTTTATTTTTTGTTTGTTAATTTTCTTATAATTTGCTTAAAATATATTTGGTGGCATTTACTGCGCTAAAGAAATGTGTTTAGAATGGTCTATAAAATGATCTGCTACAAAAAAAACATCAAGTGTTTTCAAACAAAATAGCATTTTAAAATGTTTAATTTTATATACAAACTTAAAATGTAAAAAAAGAATTAATTTTATATTATAGATAAATATATTTAAAAGATATATTTACGTATACAAAATTTATAAATTAAAAATATATAAACAAAAAATCTCTTTAAAATGCTCTTAAATGTTCTCTATTCTTTGAAATAAACACATTTCGATCAAGTTGTCTATAATATATTTTCTTTCCTACTCAGTATTCCCTCAAACGTTTAGCCAGACATCTCTAAGCGCTTTAATTTAAATCTTTTCTATTTGTTTTTTTCGAAAAAGTGAGTAAACATTCCATTTTTTTAATAATTTGAGTAATTAAATTCATGAATTAATTAACTAAATGCTATTATTTTTAATTTCCATTCAAGGTTATTTTAAACATTGTGAACTACTCAATTTCTATTTCGACCATGCAAAACGAATCTCTGCCACCACCTGTGTACTTTGCTGTTGGTCCCCAACCCCATGAGGTCTCCTGTCCATTTTGTAAACAATACAGCAAAACAACAATGAAACGTTCAATTCTTCGTTGCTGCCTACGCCGCCATTATTGCTCCCAGTGTGGGGAATATTTGGGTTCTTATAGACGTCCTCAGCTGTAGTTTTGGAATATTGAGAATATGATTTTGTTTTAGTTTCTTTCTTAACTGTTTAATTTGAATATACGGAGGCATTAAATTTTTGGAAATAATAAATTTGAGAATTATACAAAAATTGTTTATTATTATTTTTAAGTGTTTTTGGAACTATAAAAAATATGCCATGGTTATTTTTAAAAGCTCTATTTTTTTTCAATTTTCTTTTAAAGCTGCTACCAAGTTTTTTTTACATTAGGGGGCATTTATGCAATGTGTTTTCAGACATTAAAAAACATGAAAACTCTTCTCTAGTCCGATCGCTTATAAGCAAAACAAGCAACAAACAAAACAAAACAATGTCTGAAAGACATTGTTTAACCCTCCGATGAGTGAGAAGGTCCCTTTTTGCCTTTTCAAACTGAAATTACTCCTACATCAACCTTTACAACCTCCAAAAATAAATAAAATAAAGTGCGACGATCTACATAGATTGAAATTAAAAGAAAATACCAACATAATAAAATATTTTATGGACACAAAGGCTCTTTTCCAAAAAGAAGCTTTTAGGGGGGCTATTTGAATTTATAGACCGATTCTCACCATTTTCAATAAGCTTCGTCTTTATAGAAATTAAATGCATGCTATGACTCAAATTTTATCAAATTATCTACAAATTTGCGATGGACGGTCATCGTTTGATCGACACAGAAAGTGATTCTGAGTGGATCGGTATACCAAAAGGTGGGTATAGCACAAATATTTGTTTGTGTTACACACATCAGTTCAAACGCATGATACACTCTCCACTACTGTGGTGGGAGTATAAGAAGTACCCTTAGAGCTTATGGTGCCTGTTTGAGGGCTAAAACTAATTGAAAGATTTTAGAAATTATATCTTCCGGCTCTTTGGTTCTGATTTTACGACTGAGACGAAAAAACCTGAGTTGCAATAAAAATGTTAAAGGAATTACTGATAGAGTTTAACTAGAGATCATGTTTAGGGTTCTTTAGTTTCTTTATGAATGTGGCTGACTTCCAAAACGTCAATTGCTTTGTATTAGAATAAAGTATAATGTTTCATAACGCCGCAGTACAATATATATACAATGCAAACACTTCCAAAACGTCACTGCTAAGTATTAGTAACGCATAAAAAAAAGCAATCAGAGCATCGGTTTTAAAGTTGATGCTTTGTGACATTTAACATTTAATTTGCAAGCAATACAGATTTATTTTAAAAGTATTATGCATTGCATCACTTACATTTCAAAACGTTTTAATAAACAAAACACATAGTTGCATTGTTTCGGTACTTTGTACATGTACATTGTTAAAATACAGTAGTAAAATTGTGTACGATCTTTGTATTAGTACGTTTTGGAAGTCAGCCTGTCTGTCTTTAAAATCTTAGATTTCCGCTCGAAAGACGATGCGCTCCGTTAAATCGAGCTATCAAAAACACTTACATATTTCTAAAATTTTCGAAAACTGAAATAATGTTTGCACATACGACCGACATCAATTTCATTTATGTAATATCCTAAAATGTCGGACATATAGTTCACGTTAAGAGATATAGTCTACATTATACTTTGTCCAAAGAGTGGTCCACTAGATTTGTATAAGATTGACCTATATATAACTAATGCGTGGCAAACCTGCATTAACTATAGTGCGATATCTTAAACACGAAATTCTATAGAAATATATTATGGTAAGAAATTTTTGTACTGGCATTCCGACAAATTCCATATTTTTATCAGTAAAAAATATTATTAAAATTAAATCCAATTTTTTATGGATAGTATTTTAAAATTAAAAGCTGGACTGATTGTGCCTTTTTTCGATAATTGTGATTAAATTTTTTTTCGGTTTTCTGCCCCCTAATTTACTGCCTGGCCCACGATGTCGACAAGAACAATTATTTCGCATATTTATATTAAAAACAATAATAAAAAATTAAAATTGGGTTTTGTTTTTGTTTTCAATGCAAATATACGAAAGAAATGTTTTTGTCGACATCGTGGGGCTGGGCCTTAAACACTGTGAAAAGTTCGTGAAATTATTTCGTTATAATTTTCCTTAAAAAAAATGGAATTTTGTTAAAAATCGTTTTAATTTTATTACAATAAATACTTTATTTTCATCTCACAAACACTTTCGATATAATTTTACTTCTTTATAGCTTTCCTACTAAAATTTAAATATATAAAATAAATCATATAACCAACAACTATTTTGGTTTTCTTTGAATGCCCAATTTGCCACCACATTGACTACAATACAGGCCCTTTGTAGTCCATTCGCGATTGCAGCCACACCAAGTGCAAATGCAACAAATCCAAAATAAAGGAAAAATGCTAACAAAAAAATAAATAAACAATTTTCATTCATAAATAATATCTAAAACACTCCAAAACACTTTTCACACTTACCACGACAACATCGACAAACAACAAGTGGCATCTTTATAGCCAGCTGCACGCACAACCGCCGCATCCGCACGCTGACGACACAAGGGGCACTTAACCCGATATGTTGATGGTCCAACAGCATAATAACGTAAACACTGTTTTTCTTGTTTTCCCCGAGTAGCTTGTAATTGTGTTGCACTGCTGGCTGTCACCACTTCATCAATATAGGGCACCAGACTTGATCCATCCCCATTGGCAACATCTTCCACCACCACAATATTGGCAATTATGTTGCGTTTACGTTCTTCGGCTGTTACGGCTGGTATTAATTTTATTTTAATTTTATCATGTACAGATGACTCCACTTGTTGTTCCATACTGGCGAAGTTGTTAAAGGGTACTAAACTGCACACGATTTGTTCTCAGTAATGTGTGGCAGTAATTGATTTGAATTAAAATTCATACATAATTTAATTACCGAGCTAGAGAGCATTTAGGAACAGTAGTATTCTTAATTTAAAGAGTAACTAAGTAATTTTCAAAGAGAAGGAAAATATTGTATATTTTTTCGAAAGAGATATTGCTAAGAGAGGAATGTGTGAGAAGATTGAACATAGATTTCAAAAAAGAGATCATAATTACATTGAGATAAATATTTATTGTAAAGAATTTTAGCAGGGTTGTCTAGTTTTTTAAAATCACTAAGACATTTTGCAGATATAAACAATAGTCGGGCCTATTTCCCCATTGGCCAAAAATATGGGACTATTTTCAAATCAATAATATATTTATGTCATTAAATATCGAACTATCATTTATATATTTTGGAAAGGGCGAAGATTTTCATTACTGACAGGGTATCCAACTCAATTGACTCCCTTGAGAACCGTCGCAATGTTTTTTCTTTACTACACGGGATGGAGTCAAATGAAATTAGGGATCTGGTTCACGAAACCCGTACGTTTGTTCTTAAGACACGTTTTTCCTCAAGATCCCATTTTCGTGGTCGATTGGCCGGAGCATCCTACAATGCATTACATGGAAAATTCGTTTTTTGTCCGGACTGCTCGAATGTGCAATAACCTTTCTGCTGAGGTCTTCCCTACACACTTTCAACCAAGGTATATTTACACAAGATAGACTCATTTGGGAGTGTAGACATGCTGCTCTATAAAAAGAACCGAGTTGTCAAAATTGGTTTCATATAAAACAAAAACAATTTAACTCACACATGTACAAATTTTGACTCATTGACGTGGGGGTTCCAACTAGGGGTAAACAGCTGACAAACATATGGGCCAACGAGCTTACCTTGTGTAAATATACCTTGCTTTCAACATAAATAATTCTAATTGTCACTAATTCCTCTATCATCCTTCCAATTGCCTATATTCCTAGTTCGAACACAATGCGTGCATTAGTAGGGGTCATCCATTAAGTGCTGGTCCTCCTTATAAAAAAAAATGGTAATTTACACAACTAAAATCACTATTTTTGTTTTAATGAGTTAACCTGGCAACTCTTTTTTTCGATTTATTTCTTTTCATGTCGAAATATCTAATTCTAATTTTAAAATTCCATTTTCATTATGATGTCATAGCATGGATTCGCATCAATTGGCCAATATTAGAAAAAAAACAACAAAAAAGCCAAACAAAATGTTAATGAAAAATTTACATTTATACAAACAATAGCAAATATTCATTTTTCAAAAACACTTTAAAAAAAAACTCACGAAATTCAAAATAAAAAAAATAAAAAAAAACACTTTAATACAAAACACTTTTCTAAAATCAAAAAAAAAAAAAAAAAACAATTCCATTGTTTGCCTCTCAATTTTCATCAGCACCCTCTACTTTTAAATGTTTTTGTTTATTCTTGTCCAATTGCTCCTTTTCGATTTTACGAAAGCGTTGCCATCTACTTTCCTCCTCCACTTCGGAACGCTGCATGCGAAACAGTTGACGTTTATACCAACTCAAAGTAATATAACGACCAATGAAACAACCGCATTTGCTGCAATAATGATTGATATCGTGACGTCCGCTCCAACGTATGGGAGTGCTAGTAAAATGAATAGTCGGAAATAACATACAGATAGAAATAAACTCAAAATAATGTTTACACGAATCGCCCAGGTATTTACCAACAAAGACCGGTATTGAGAATTGCCACAAAACGTTGCACTATAGTGACGGCCTGCCGTTCAACTCGTGTTAGACCATGTTGTCGGCACGAGGGGCAATCCATTTCGACGGGTTCCTTCTCTAAATGTCCAACATTTTTTGGCAGTACCGGTAAAATGTCTTCTAAGACTTTTGGCGTTTCGGTGTTGACGGCAGTTGTATTTGTCATTGTTTAAATCGCCTACAAAAAACAAATTGAACTAAATTGTGTGTGCGTAGTGACTGATTGTCTGTGACACAATTCACTAAGAAATTTATTTTTTAAATAAAACGAAATTTCGTATTTTTTGCTTCTTTAGTTCTTTCTTTAACACACATTTTCGACAAATCCCCCAACAAAAAGATCATTTTTTTCTTTGTATTCATACCAACGTCATCCATCTCTTTTTTAAGAGCATTACTATCGATTTTATAATAAATCTCAAGTAGATCATTTCAGAATTGACCACTTAATGCAATTGGTCTCTAAATATTAAAATTTGAATTTATTGTATCTTAAGAGATTTTAAACATTGTGTTTAGTTCACTGTGAACTTGAAATTTTTATAAAAAAAAATCATGTTTTTGCGTGTTTTTTTGTACAAAATTTATTAACATTTTTTCAGTTTTAATAAATACAAAATAAAAAATTTTTTCTATTTGCATGTTTCAACACTATGTGGGTCTCCAATAGAATCCCAAATGACCTCCACATTTATTGCAAAACATTCTTTTGCTCTTCAGACGACTCTGCAGGCACAGATACACAAACGAGAGCGAAAATATGGGAAAACAACTGAAAATAGTATAATTAAAATAACAAGCAAAAAAAAACAAAAATTTAATTCATTTTAATATATCGCTCATTTGCTACAACATCGGCATAACTCAGCAATTTTGGTCTTACAGTCATCGACTTAAAAGTTTTAAATTTACACAGAACATAATAGAAAAACAATTATTCTTCTCTTCAGAGTTGAAATTACAATTTCTTAATAAGAAATATTTTCAATATTTTCATAACAGCCGTACCTAAACAAGAGCGGAAAGCGTTTTCTAGTTGTCAAAAATTCTCATGCCCATACAATTTGTATGAAGCATGCCTAAATAGCGCGGCGTCAACGCTTTGCAATTGGAAAATCCGATTTTGACAGCTCGTTTAATAGTGAAGTTGGCCGCTATTGTTAATAAATAATGGCAAATTAGCTGTTTTTTGTCAATCTAGCGTTTTTTTCTCTTCTTTTTATTTATATTATGTGGGTTTTATTAAACAAGAAAGTTAACACTACTGTTTGTAACACAACGTTTACGCTCTTGTTTAGGTATGGCATATCTGCGTTAAAGCTAAGCGGAAGAAAATGTTCCGCCTTCCGCTCTTGTTTGGGTACGGCTGTAAGAATCGATTACGCCCGTTTCCACAATTTACCGATAGCTAAAGGTAGGATTTTATCGGCTGTATAAAAAGTGTTCCATATTATAATTTTATACCCTTTGTACACTTGCATACATTTCGGAGGAAGGCATGGAAGATGCTTTAATCTTGAAACATGCATTCACACTTTAAACATCTAACATCTACTATCAATCAAAAATGTTACCATTTCTGAAAAAAAAAAATTTTTTTAAATACATACTTTTTTCTACAAAAGTGCCAAAATTTTGAAAGAAAACACAAAAATGTTTTAATAATATAAAAAAAGTTAAACAAAAAGGGACTTGCGAAAAAGGAAAAACTTGACAAATGGTAACGCTGCCTCAAAACAAATGCCATTTTGTCACTGATGTCACAATAATAATAGAATGTATTGCCTTTTTTCTAGTGATGACCCTTAAACAATCGAAAGATATAGAATGAATTATAACTGGGGTATTCACAAGCTAGTCAAAAAGTCATAGATCTTAAAATAATAAGAAGAAAAAAATATGAATGCTGTGATCAACCCCTCATAATTTAGCTCTGTAGATTTCTAATGGGAAAATTTCAACATCTTCACAAATTGATGGTAAATTTTAGATGTTGACAAGTGTGAAAAGGCTTTTCATCCAAGTGGGATGAACCTTCTTTTAACTTATCGCTCACTTTAGATTAAAGCAAACGTGTAATAATGGAAATCTTTTTATGCGGCCGTTAAAATCTACCTTTAGCAATCGGTAAATTGTGAAAACGGGTCTTAGTGATATAAAGCCAAAATTTTTGATTTTTGACTTATGGCTTTGTTGCAGCATATGAGCGATATGTACTTATATAGATATGTAAATATGTACATACATATATTACAGATACATTGTATTTTAAATAAAATAATGTCTAAATTAAATATTATATTAAATTTAAAGAACAAACCATGTAGTTATGTTGTTTTGTAAGTTTTACCCTAAATTTATAAATTTCAAAATGAAAAATAATACAAATAAAAGTTCTTTATTCGGCTTTTCCAAATCTTATATGCCCTTCACCATGTTGCGATAAGAACAGAAAGCTATTTTGTGTCACGCCTACTTCTGATATCTAGGCCAAATTTTGTCGGATGTTGTGTATTGATGACCTAGATGCTTTACATTGCTTTACTTTGGAAACTTTGCCTCTTGTCGTATAACTGGATACAGGAATCTATAATGTCTTTGTACGGAAGGTTCCACTTCCACTTCTCTTATCCCACCCATATTTTTTGAGAGGTTGTGTATTGATAACCCAGCTATTTGTATCAAATTTGGCCAATTTTTCCCTAACCGTTATTTAGATAAAAATCAATCTATTTCGTGCCACGCCCAATTCTACACTCTTACCAATTTTTTTCGGTTGTTGTCCATTGTTAACTAAAGCTCGATTCACCCATGCGTTCCGAACAAAATTTTTGTCCGGACAAAATTTTTTTATATTGAGTTTGACGTTTTACTTTTGAGAGAGAGAGCAAAGATTTTGTTCGGCACGTTCAAGGTCTATTGAATAGGTCTGCGCAAGAAGCCTGATGATCATTGTTTATGTTCTTTTTAGCTGTCAAAAGTTGTTTACATTTTGCTTACATTTGCATGTATATGTTTGTTTACGTTTATTGTTGTTTCCCAAACGAATTGGTTTTATGTGTATGGTATGCCACACATACACGTTTTTTCCTTTTGCTTTATATATGGTGTAGTAAGTTTTTGACAGCTAAAAAGAAATTTTACACAAACAAAATACATGTCGGTTTTTGTTTTTGTACAAGTAAGCAGACCTATTCAATAGACCTTGGGCACGTTTTTTCTTGAATTGGTTTAATTCAAGGTCTATCCAATAGGTCTGCTTAAGAAGCCAGATGTTTATTTGGTTTTTTCCTCAACGATATCAAAAGTTGTTTACATTTTCCTTATACGTGTATATTTTTGTTTACTTTTTTGGTTTTTTGCCACACATACATGCGCACAAAACACATTTTCCTTTTGTTTTGCCTATGTAGTAGTAAGATTTTGACAACGGCGAGGAATTTTACACAAACAAAATGCCTGTTGTTTTTTGTATTGTTGTATTGTTGTAATAGTAAGCAGACCTATTGGATAGGCCTTGGTTTAATTTTAATTCTTGTGCCGAACAAAATGAACTGAGATGCCACTTTTTTTCAATTTGTACATAAAAGTTGAATTGAGCTGCCACATATTACATTTTTCGTTTTGTGCTGAATAATTAAAAAAAAAATTAAACAAAAGATGGATGTTAAAGAAAATATTGCCCTGAAACTAATTGAAGAAATAAAAAAACCAGGAAGAGAATGTATTTATGATATGGGCAATCGTTCATATGAAAATACTTACCTTAAACAAAATATATGAACGGAAATAGAAAAATCTATTGGAATTGGTCGTAAGTAAATTTTATATGGTAAATTTTAATATTTTTTAACATAATGTTTACCAATTATTGTAGAAAGTGAATGTCAAATATTATGGAAAAGTCTGCGAATACGCTACAAAGCAGCTTTACCATAATGTTAAGGACAACTTTTCTGCCGGCGTAATATGCTCTTGTTTACGAATAGGTATACCACGCAAATCAGGCCCTAAAATTGCAAGGATTTCATTGAACGTATTGGGGTCCATACGGCGAAAATTTATGAACGATTCCACGTCATGAAGGCGCATCTCAGGAACAAGTGTGTGGAAAACACCGTTTGTTCTTCTTTTCTGTAATATTTTTCTTACTGCTATTCTTTTTACTTTCATCATTTTGATAAAAATGTTTGCTAGTAAATGGGTTTTTTGCAATTCAATTAAAAATAATAAAATTAATTTTCTTCTTTCGTCCATTTTCTTTAACACAACACTTTTATAAAAAAATTAATAGTTTGCTAACTGTGCTGCCGCTTTGTATAATCGTTTACATCTGTAAACCATATGGTAGCTTTGTTTGTCCGGACAAATTTTCCAAGATGGGTGAATCGTTCTGCAGAACACTCTCTGTAAAAAAATTATTGTCCGGTCAAAAATATTGTTCGGAACGCATGGGTGAATCGACCTTAAGATGCGTGCAGCGAATTTGGAAACTTTGGCTCTTGCCGTTCTCCAGATATATAGAAAAATATAAACAAAAAAAAGGGAATTATGGTAAAATAAGAGGTAGTTGTGGTTTTTGCTCATATATTAGCCATTTGTGGACTGATAAGGCTGGATTTTAAAAATAAAATTTTAGGGAGCATATGTAACATAAATATATACCAACCGAGTACTCACCATATCTGGGGACTTTGGGAAACCCATTTCAACAATCAGGCGGACAGACGGACAGATGGACATCGTTACATCAACCTCAATCCACAACCACATCAATATTGTAGAAATTACAAGCGGAATGGCAAACGTATACATATGGGCATTTCTTTCTCAAAGGTCCACCGTGACCGAATATTTAAAATTTATTAAAAACATATTCTTTTATGATTTTTTTATAGAAAAATATTTAAATTTTACTAATTTTATAAATTACCTATAAATTCGTTCACTTAGGCGAATAAGCAGGCTGCAAAGTTGTACAAACCTAATTTCTTATTTTTGAGAATGTTTTATTGTTTGTTTTCTTTAATATTATCTTCCTTAAAAGAGGTGATATTTGAAAAAAATTATTCCAAAAAAATGTTCTTAGAGAAATATGTTATTCGGATTATTTTGTTTTAATCATTATTCAGTTATATTATTATGGAAAAAATGTCACGTTCGAAATGTCACGTATCGACAAAGATTTTGGCTTAAAAAAAATACAGAAGATTTTGGAATCAAACCAAAGACATTTTAATGTTACATTGCTACGTAAAATTCTGAAAGTAGTTTGACTAAAAAATTGTGCCAGGTTTTGCTGAATTACGCCTTTTTTATACATAACCACAAAAACTACTTCTATTTTTTTAGCGTTCGAACCGCTACTTTTTTCGCCATTATCTTTGACCTAGAATCGCGCCCTCCATAAACTTTAGCATAGATAATAGTGCTTTCTTTGTGCTATAATTTGAGGGTTAAAAGACGGTAAAAATATTTGTTGTTTAAAATGTTATTGCATTTTTGATGCGTACGACCGTCACGTTCAACACTATGGAATTACCCATATGTACTCTTTCCACCTGTGGTGAAGCGTATGAAAAAACTGTTTCACTATACATCCAGTAACGAAGTAAGACCCTACTGTTGCCACCAGTAAAACAAAAACTGACGCCGCTTTTGGCCCAAAATTATTCAAAACCATATGAAAAAATTACACAATAAATATTTAAAAAAAAGTCGTTGCGACTATTCGACTGCTGCAGAAAGTTCTTCCTTCACGAAACAAATTTGATACCATTATTGTTATTTTCTTTTGAGTTGTTCGAAAGTGAGCGTGTTTTCAACACACGAACAGACGGATAGACAGACGGACATGGCTAAATCGACTAGGAATTACTTTATGATTTTTATAGCATAATGTATGAGATCAATCCACAACAGACGCCATTACCTCCAGAAAAGTGCAAAGTGTTTGGTGCAATCATCGCTGGTGGAATCATCGCAACTTATTTTTTCGGCAAACAAGTTGATTTTGAGAAAAGGACCTGCCAATTGAAGCCAATGGTTTTAGCTGATAAGCCAGCAACAATTGAAGCGTTGGTGGCCAATATTATTCGTGCTAGTCGTGACATACAGACAGAAATGCTCGAAAAATTTGTCCAAAATTAGATGTTCAGAGTGCGTTTAGTCAAGAACAGTCGCAGTGGTACCCATATGCCCGAAAACATTTTCAAATGGTAACGCCATGTTTTAATCTTTTGGAAAAAATTAAATTTTTTTGTGCTTTTTACAGTTTTGTGGCCTTTAAGAAACATTCTTTATGGTTTCAGACAACAGTCTGTTTCTTAAATCAGTTCTACAACTATTACCCACGCTCTCGCCATGACAGTAAAAACAACTCCCAATTCGGGTTATTAGCCACAAAGTGGCAACACTACACATTTCATGTTTTTTTCATAATTTTTGGGTTTATATGGGAGCTAATGTAATGAACAGAGTTAAAAAGCTTTGATTCCTTTTAAAAGAAATGTTGGTTATGTAAAAATAATTGGGGTCAGTCCACGGTTGCCAGGTTTGACGATTTTGGCGTCAAAAAAAGTATATTTCAGATGGCAAATTTTGTACTTATTTATTAGTTTTATTTTATTAGTATTATTAAATACTTTCGTATGATTGGTTGGCAGTAATTTTCAGACGTTTATTTGGCTTGTTGTCCCTGGTAAGAGAAACAGGCTTTCTGATGTGTAAAATCGGTGATCTCTCAGCTCCTGTGGCACCTAATTTTCGTTTTTTTTTATGAATGATTATACTTTCGAACAATTTTAAATTGTGTAACTCCAATGATTTGAGACCTTAATCGAGTCTATTTTCTTATTATGGATTTTTAACAAACTGAATTTTTTATACATAAGAAAACGCTGTCCGCTCTTTTTAAGGTTGGCCTGTAAAAGAAGTAGAAATTTCCAGAGCCAGAATATCTTGTTTTTAATTTTTTTTCTTTATTTTGTTTATTTTTGTTTAAGTTAAAACAAACTAAAAAAAAGCTTAAAGATTTCAAAAATAAGCAAAAGTAAGTAAGTAAGTAAGTTAATTTAAGAATTTTGACGATTTTTTTCTGCAAAATTTGACGATTTTTAACACATTTTATGGGGCAACTATACGTCGGTCTTAGAAATTAACCCTATATGGGCACGCGTTAACCGATTAGGGTCCAAAAATGAATGTTGGGTCAGAAAAGCTTTTAGTATGGGAGACATGTTTAGCTATACATATATCTAAACTGAGCTTTGGCATTCAGGAAAAAACAGTTACACGACGAACAGTATCGTTGCTACTGAAATTACTGAGTTTGGGAGCTTGGCGCTTCACTAAAAATTCTCCGATATTGGCCTGTCATTTTGTATGTCGCTAACAAGGTTTTTGAAATGTCTTTAATTTTTTTTTTCATACAAAGTTGATGAGATTGCAATTGGGTGGCAAATGTTTATTTCATTTTTTTTTTTTTTTATAAATAATAATATCAAATAAAAAGATTAATATCAAATTCTGTCGTAAAGGAGGTATAGAAGTCCAATTTAATAAATTTACAGGAGATGGAAAAAGCCTTGCTAAAATCTTTAGTTTTTGCAGTTTTGCTTTTTTTGTCGACTCCTTTTTGACATGCAACACATGGAAAACTAAAAATTTTGAATGTTTGTTTTACAAAGGGTTTTGTGACTAAGATGTGGATTAAGCATATTTTCTTTAGCTTGTTTTGAGTTTTATAAAGGGTGCACCAGTAGGAATTTTAAAATAAAAACATGTATATTTTGACAACTATAACGCGTTATTCTTTCATACATCGCTGCATTTTTTAATAATCGGAATAAATATATGTGACAGCTGCCAAATATCAGAGTTGTCACTTGCGCAAAAAATAAAAAACAAAAAAAATAAGTAAATTCTTACTGAGACTCCCTTTATAATATAACTTATATGCATTGAACGAAGAATAATTTATTTTATTATGCTTTCAGATCATCGATAAGTAGGAGCTGGCGACTCAGGTGTATGGTTACAGGCGAAGAGGCTGGCAAGTCGGAGGAACTTCTGTCTAAGGCTCGGAGGTGTTCTTCGATCGGAATAACAGGTGCCATGAGAAGTACTTTTCAGGCGGCTTTGGATGTTATTTTTCTTCTACCTATTGAGCAGTATGTGATGGAAATGGCAGTTTAAAGTATTCTAAGACTTAAGAAACTGGGACTGTTAGAAAATTTCACTATTTGTTGTTTCCTTGCCCCGCCTGGATTCACGAATTACATGGGCACTAGGTTCGACTTTGAGCATTTGCCACAAGTAGAATATATATCTCACATCGTAAAACTCTTCGCATGAAACGTGTGATTTGCAACAAAAATAGTGTGAAATGAAACAAAAAAAATGGTTTTTCTCACACAAGTGTTTCTGTATCTTTTTTTGCGAGAATTATCTGTCATTTAAATAATTTTCCAGCAATTATTGGAAGGATGCGAGAAAAAGTGTTTCTATAACAATATTTTGCAAAAAGTTTCTTTCAAGAACTGTCAAAATAAGTCACATTTGAAATTGGTGGCGAGAAAAACAAAATGTAGAAATTTTGAATTTAAAATATGTTTATATACTATTTTTTTTTAAATAAATAAAAAAATAGAAAGAATATAAATGATAAATGCATAATTTATATGATGAAAATAAACAAAAAACAATTGTTATATTTTGTTAGTTAAAATTTTTATTAGCCTTTTCTTGTTTTGGTTTTAATCAGTGCTGACAGATAAATTTGTGTCAAAATCGTAAATTTCCTGAGAAAAAAATAAAAAAGATCGTCTTTTTTGTTTTAAAAATCGTGCAATTTAAAATCAATTTTAAACAAATTTGTTTCGACTTTTATTAAAAAATAATCAAACAAAAACATAGTTAAAGTTCATGGGTATTTAATAATTATTATTTAATAATTGAGATATAAATCTTTAATTTACCTATTCCTATAATCTTTTTCTTTTTTACCTGAAATAGACTTAGTAGAATACCTTGTAGTTAAAATTAAAAAAATCGGTTCATAAATAAACGGGTTAAAGACCCAGTAAAATCTCCGCCTACAAAATAATATGTTAAGTAATCAGAAACACATAAAAGCACTACATACAATTCTACTGAAAAACTAATGAATTTTACAAGGGTTGTGCCAAAAAGAACAAATTCAAAAGTAAGTCATTTATTTTATCTTAATACATCCAGAAAAAAGTAGTTATCGAAGTTCTTATGGAAGAAAGCTACCTAATAACGAGTGAAAGAAGCTATCCATTTTAAAAAAGGTTTTACTGGGAGCAAACAAATTTCTTTCTTGCCGGAATAATGGTTTTGGCACAAAAGTGTTCATATAAGATAAGAATATCAAATATCAATCATATTTTGTATATGTATATAAGAAGTATTAAATGTTCAAAATAAGCCAAGTCGGTCCATTACTTTCCCTCGAAATTTTGCTTTTGCCGATACATTTTTTAGGGAAGAAACAAACAATTTCGAGGACAATTTTCACAATAGGGATAAATATAAAAATTTAAGCAGCCTTGTTTCTAAAGATATCTTTTTTTCTAATAAACAAACATATAAAAATATTTACAATTATCTTATATCGAAGACTAAGGGGCTTATAGTGTAAAACGCAACGCCAACAATTTCATTAAAAGCAAAAATAAAATCAAAAATATTTTATAAATTTGTTGTTGCTTTCTACAGACATTCATATTATTTTTTTTTTCAATTTTCAACGCCACAAAATAGAAGTGTTTGAAATTTAAAAATTCAAGATGAATTTCTATAGAAAGTAACAACAAAATTATAAAATATTTTTGATTTTGTTTTTGCTTTCGTCACTTTTTTAGAAAAAATCATCAAAACGTCATTTTGTTAATATCGGAACAAAAAATCGTCAAGATGACGATAACTCGTCAAATCTGGCAGCCCTGTTTTTATTATATTTATTTCTTTTTATGACGTTTCGCTTTTATTTCACACTTAAATACTGGAAATATTCCATTATAAACAGAATTTGTTGTGTCTGTTTTCGCATTCAAATACAGAAACACTTTTATCTCATAAATCGAGAAACGATGGAATTTTTTGTTTCACACTTCATGATAGGGCCCATTTAATGATGAAACAGAATTGAGTCTTCAACTTCAAGCAAAAATTCTATAGCCCATAATTAAAACGTCGGCAGTAACTTCAAATTCTCTCTCATTTCTTTCTTTTTCTTTTGTTCTTATTTTTCTGTGTTTACAAAATGTATGAAATTGAATGAAAGTCTGGTAGCATTGTTAAGAGAATAAGTGTCTATATGTGAGAGCATTAGAAAAAACGTCCTCAAAATAAAATTGATTCTATTTTCTCGACCGCATTCTCTGGCATAATTTTATGTCAAACTGTATGAAAAACAACGTTCAGCCCCAGTTCTGTTTCATCATTTAGACAGGGAAACATCTGGAAGGGAAACATTTTGTTTGTTAGCAAATTACGGGTGGGGAAGAGAGAATGGTTTTTGTGTTCGGTACTCGGCGACACGCTTTCTTCTCATTTTCTTTGTTGACATTTACCTTGCTTTTTGAGAAAAAAAAAACAACAATATTAACAGAATGTTTCCGGCAACATGTTCGTCTATGTGACCGCAAATGAAAAAACAAAAGAAAATTCCAGATGTTTTCCTTCCAAATGTTCGCTCGTCTAAACTCGGACTAAGAAATTTTACGATGCGAGAAATACAGAAACGAGCTACTGGTCAGGGCAGATTGTATGGGGGATTTACTATTTTAACTGATGGGGCGTGAATAAGGAGTACCGTGTGCAAGGGTCTACCTTGAGGATATATTAGAAGCTTATATAGGCTTCCTGACTGACTGCAGCGAATGTTCTAGGGGTTAAGAAGGTCGTAAAATTATTAATGGGTAGCATTGCTGGGGCTCTAAGAGAACTATATACATATGTGGACAGCCAGGTGGCTCTGAGGGCCTTGATTGGCTGTTTTTTTTTCAATTTCAAGCTAGCGGATGATAGTAGTGTAGGGTAGTGTAGTGAGGCTTTGTTGGCAATCTTAAGATGCATTCATATATAATTCAAATTAATATTATATTTCTGAGAACGAGAACAACTAGTCGCTTAAGATATCTCATATATCGTTTTCCTGTTTCTAAATCGAAACTGGCTCTTAAACTGAGAATTTAGAGAATTAGAGACTCCTAACGATAACAAATACTTTCAGAATCCTGCACTGCTTTCTTGGCAAAGATTCCGCTATAGTAACCTTTAAATCCTCCGAAATACCAAATATTTTTGGCGTCATCATAAGCTCAAACTTTGCCACTAACATTTCGTATTGTCTCAAAAACCCCTAGAGCTACATAGTTCTAAAAAGTAAAAACCAAATTCTGTTTATGCTCTTCAATACACAACTTTTTAAGTACAGTACAGTTTAAATCTTACGCCAATTTCCAGTAATGAAACTTAAGAAATTTTTACCGAATTTGCAGTAAAAGTAAGGAATTTTTTGACTGCTTATTTACTCACCACGACAAACTCGATAACAAACAACTCAACTGACCCAAAGCCCCACTCATTTGTACCGTCTCAGAATCAGCTCTCTGTTTACACAACGGACAGCGTAATTGATAAGTACTTGGACCGACGGAAAAGTAACGTAAATGTGGTTTGCCATCTTCTTTATCGGACAAAGTGGACCAAGAACGTAATCTATGGGGTTGGGCTATACAATCAGTAGTATCCTCTCCTTCATACTGAATATTATCAACATTTTGATTAAATGTTATGCATTTCTTGACGGCAGCTGGATGTTGGTGTACTCCGGGTGTGGCGGGTGAATCTAAGTTCACATCAATCATTTCCTTAATTTGTGACATTTTTTTTTCAAATAACGAATACTTTTTTTGGTTGTATATAAACGATAATGCGTGTATGTGATCGCTACGGGTTAAAATAGAAAACTAAATGTTGATGAATAATTCTAAAAGAAGAGTCAAATAGAATCAACTTGATTTTTTTGGCGACGATTTTTTGAGGTTTTGTTTTGATTCATCATTTTCTAATAATTATGTTCTTAAGAGATCTTTGCTTGATTTAAGAGGTTTTTCAGTTTTAAGAGATTTTTATTAATTTAAGTAATATTTTGGATAATCCAAAACAAAAAAAATGCAGAAGCTATGGAAAAGTAATCACTGTGCTTTATTACAAACTTAATGCTTGTGATAAACTTTATCTAAAAATTTTGTAAAGAAATTTTATCAATGAACTAAAAAATGTATCTTTTCTTGGGAAATTTTATTATTGCTATGGAGTTTTTTAGCCAAATTTATCACTGCAATTATTTTTCTTAAACAAATTATCACTGTGATTATTTTTCTTTAGACAATTATTCACTGCGACCAATTTTTTCAAAAGTTTATCACTGTGATCTTTTTTTTAGAAAATTTGTTACTGTGCTTAGTTTTCTTTGGAATGTTTAATTTACAATGAGTCCAATATAAATTCCCCTTCTGAAAATCATTTTAATTCGGCTTTAACTGTTACGAATCTTGATATTTAACTCAAACTAGTTCAAATATCTAAAAAAAAGTATAACATTTTCTAATTGTAGGTCACTAATTTAATATAGGTCTTAAAAGCAAATTTATCTAGGATTATATTTAAAAAAAAAATTAATAACTAAAATAACTTTTTTTTTGAAAATTATTAGATTTTCTTAAAAAACTTACCACTGTTATCCACCATCTTTTAAAAAATTTTGCACTCTTAAATATTTTTTTTTTTAAATTCACCACTGTAAATTTTTTTTTCTTGAGAAAATGTATCACTGTGATTTTTCTTTAGAAAATTTATCACTGTGATTTTTTTCATTTACTTATTTATTCTTTAAAAAACTTTATTATTCAAAATGATACATTTTCTTACAAAAATTTATAACAGTGATAAAATTTCTAAATAAAAATTATCACAGTGATAATCTTTCAAAACAAAAATGATCACAGTGATTATTTTTTAAATAAAATATAACACATGGATCAATTTTTATTTAGTAAGTTTATCACTGTCATACATTTTTTAAAAAAATTTATCACATTGATTAATATTTTTTAGAAAATTTATCACTTTAATTATTATTTCAAAAAAAAAGTTATGACTGTTTTTTTAAGAAAATGTTTAGATTTTCCTAGAAAACTTATCGCTGTGATCCATTTTTTTATAGAAATTTAGCACTATAACAGTGATAAATTTTTTCGAAATTCATCACCGTGAATTATTTTCTTTAGAAAATTTATCGCTGTGATTTTTCTTTAAAAAATTTATGACTGTGATTTATTTCTTTTATTTATTGATTTTTTAAGAAACTTTATCTTTATCAATTTGTTTTAGAAAGTTTATCACTGAAATAAAATTTCTTAATAAGTTCAATTTTGTATAGAAAGAAAAACGACCACTCTTCATTAACTGCAATTACTCAAAAAAAAAAAACATTGTTTTCAACTGCAATTTTAGTTTGTGGGATATTGGATGTTTTGTAAACATTGTGTGAATATTAATTTGATTACCGGAATGACTATCCAAGTCACTTCAAAGTCTAAAATATTCGTTTAATCTAATGCAATTACGCCTTAAGAAAATTATCATTTCCGTTGCACTTTGCCAGTTTTAAATTTTAAAACACTGGTGCACTGTCAATAAAATAACAAACCACCACATCATTTGATTCACCACGATTTTAGGTTTCTTTAAGCCAAAACTAATAACACTGTGTAACAAAAAAAAAAACCAGCCTCAATACGTGCAACGCGAAATGAAACTAGACTATTGGTAGAGCAAATCTCCCAAAGGGTTTTGAAAAGTTAGCTCGAAATATCGGCCCCTAAAGTTTTTAAATTTTTTGAAAAGGCGTTTGGTGTAAGTCAAAAAAAAAAAAAAAAAAAAAAATACTTAATGTACTTCTGAGCTTAAATACTATTACAGATGTCTTCAGTAGAATTGTATGACGATTCTTTTCTTAGAATATTTTAACCCTCTAACACTAATGTTTAACTTCCACACAAAAGTATACTAAACGTTCGACGAACATTTTCTGCATCAAATTCTGCATCAACGCAAAATAAAACTAGACTATTGATAGAGCAAATCTGCCGAATATTTCGGGAACCCGAGCTAACTTTTCAAAACCCTTTGGCAGATTCGCTCTACCAATAAATAGTCTAGCTTCATTTCGCGTTGCATGTATTGAGGCTGGCGGCCATGACCCGAATTTAATTACACTGTGTAATTACTTCCAAAAAGTCATCAACAACTTGAAATGGCATAAACAATGAAAACCACTGCACCTCTTCACTTTCATTTCAATTGTAGTGAAAAGCATGTAAAATTTTTTACTTATTGTCTTTGTTTTATTATTTTTTTAATTTAGTTGCACGTAATTTATTAACAGCTATTTTTTATATGGAGACTTAAGAGTTATTTTAAATCTAATGAAGCTGGGAACACAATTAGAGCGTACGTCGTAACAACATGGGTGGTTAAGGCGTATATTTCTTAAAACACGCTCTTTTGGTTTGTTTTAAATAATATATAAGGAATTCGATTTTTTTTTGGTGTTTTCAAATTACTTAATTTAACAACACAAAAAAATTTTAAAGGTCTTAATTTTTTTTACTTTTAGGATCTTTCTCTCTAATTATATTATAAACGGCGAATTTATCGCTTATATGCATTGCAATATTTGCACGAAAAATGCATCTATAAAAACTAGCTTATATGCATACCCAGTCCTTATAAGAATAACTCGTCTTACTTTATCAAGAAAATAAATAAAAACAATTAAATTGCATTGAAATTGCACGTTTACATTTAAAGATTTGTTAAAAATTAAAAAAAAAAAATTGAAGCTAATTCACTAAAATTGTATTAAATTGAAAACAATTTCAGCTAAGTATAAGCAAACTAAAATTGTACACGTTGGAATGCGTAAAAGCGTTAAATGCCTATTACCGGTGTGCATATAAGCGATAAATACTGTATCCGGTTTTACGATTGCTCAATATTGGTGCATAAGCCAAAAGGCCGTAGTGGAGAAAAAGTCGGTAGGTCAAACCAATAATGAGCTGACGTGTTGCACTTGATCCTTAAGAAGGTTTTAACTAAATTTTTTTTATTTTTTTTTTACATTTTGGAAAAAATCGACAAGTAATATTTATATCTAACCGCTTTAAAAATGTCGAGCGATTTTCTCTACTTTTTGGCCATGAAACGGTTGGTTTAAAAATTGTTCTTAATATGCCTTAAATATTAAATACAAGATTTTTTTGCTTCTATTGAAAATTTTACAATTTTGAGTTAATACTCTCTTTATGATCAAGTGCGACTAAATTTCAACAAATTTTCTATTTTCTTTTTAACACATTTTAACACGTTTACGTATTTTTATTTAAGTCGCCCGCACCGTTAAAGTCTTCACAACATTTGCGCATGAATAACGGGGCCTGAACGTTCGCTTTCGTATAAAATATTATACATTCCGATTTGACCACGCATACACAGTCGTCGTACGCATCTCCGTTCATACGATACAATTGTGTTCCCACAGTTATTTATTTATTTATGTTTCCAGTAACCCAAATTACTGCCACATTTATTACAGATCACTTTACGGCCAATTGAACGTTTAAAGCAGCATTGATATACTCGGCTGATAGGAAACAAGGGCAGGCAACTAAAAAGATCAAGAAAATTAAATACTATAATATTTAAGTCTGTTTGAAAGTTTATTTCGAAATCTCTCGTTTAGCTGAAGCATTACTTTGGGGTAAAGAAAAAAAAATAAATGCAACGAATTTATTTAAATTTGAATAAATATATATTTCTGATTACATCGTTAGTAACAATTTATCGAAATTTGGTTTTTTCTTTCTTGCAAACTGGTTGTAAGTTCTCGTAACAATGACGAGCACATTTTCTCAAAACCAATCATCCTCGTTTCATTTTTATGTATCACATTTGTATGTTATGTAAATCACAGACAAAGTCCCCTTGCAAAAAACTTAATAATTTTTCAAAACTTTTCCGTTTCGTTTTCAGATTATGACTATATATGACTCACTCACCATGCCAATAAGGTCTCAAATCTCACACTCTCCGCATCCAAACGCTGATGACAATCGGGACAATACATTTGCCTCAGACAACTGATATTGAGATTATCTAACGTTTTTGTAGATTTTTTCTTAATGCCACCAATTGTGGCATATTTTTGGTGATTTGCCAGCTTACAATCTGACACTTCAGGTTCTTTCAAATCATTAATACTGTAGGATTTCGTTATACAATGCTGGGACTCGCGTAAACGCAAATCGTTTAATTCATCGTCAAGGTGCATTAATTTCGAATTTAAATTCACTTCAATCATGTCTTTATCCTCAATCATTTTTTAAGTTTAAGATTAAATGTTTCAGTTTAATCTAACAGGAATAAATGTGGTTTTAAAATTTTAAAAGCAACTGCTTGGCTTAACGTTTAAATAGAGTTTAAAACCGAAATTGATTGAACATTTGATCACGATTGCAGTTAGCCGCATTTAAGTGGGTGAGTGTGTTCGGCGTTTCTTTCTGTTTATTTTTGGATTGTATTTGTATAAAATAGAATAGAAAGAAGTTTTTAGGTTACATACTTTTTAGGTAATATTTAGTGTACGCTACACTCCGTAAAATGGATAACTTTGTGTTTCAAGATGGTTTGCTAACAAAATGAAGTAAATTTTAAAACGACTTTTTAATATTTTTAAATATTAATATTTGTTTAATGAAATTTTGATCTTAAATAAATATTGATGCTCTAACACACGGCTGGATATAATAAATAAAACTAATAATTGCACACAAATAAGTCTGGTTCACACCACGAAAGTTTTCTTTTAGAAAGAATATTCTAGTCTTCCCTCCCCTCAGACTTTATGAAAGAAAACTTTAATAGTGTGATTAAAAAAAGTCGCATTTTGAAATTAAAAATATAAGCAAATACCAAAATTTGTGGACCACTTTTTTTTAATAATAGTACTAACAAGTTAGAGTGCTATATTCGGCTGTGCCGAATCTTTGATACCCTCCACCGACAGTTCGAATGTTTAAGGAGTAATATCTGTATGATGTCTTTTTATTATTATTATCTTAAACTGTGACGATTTGTTATTAATTATGGTTTTAGGAGACTAAACTCTTTTCCGGGAGTAGGGCATATATGGGGCCTAGGGTAAATTATGTACCGATCTTCACGAACTTTCACAGTATCATTTATAGTCCTATAAAATTGTGACGAGCCAAAATTTGTTATGATTGCATTATTTTTTACGGTTTTAGGCGTACTAAACTGTTTTCCGGGAGTAGTGTTTATATGGGGCTTAGGGTAAATTATGGACCGACCTTCGCGAAATTTTACAGTGTAATTTCTAGTCGAATAAAACGGACTTGTGCAAAATCTTATGTCATTCCGTGCATTTTTGCATCATTTATGTTAGTTTTTGTAACAAAATTATCAAGTTTTTAAGGTGGTGGTTCCACATTTTGATTCATAGCTCTGGTCCTACTGAACCGATTTTGCTGAAATCCAATCCCAAACTGCTTAGGATAACTACAAGCAATTTGGCACCTAGTTTGTTTATTTCTTTTGAGTTTTTCGCAAGTGAGCGTGTTTTCAACAGACGGACAGACGGACAGACGGACAGACAGACGGACATGGCTAAATCGACTTAGAATTACTCAAGCAGCCAGAATATATATACTTTATGGGGTCTGAGATGAATAATAAAAAAGTTTCACACGGAATGACAAACTTAGTATACCCTCTTCACAACTAATTGTGGTGGAGGGTATAAAAATGTGTACTCATTTTATAATCAAACACATTTTAATGTTATGGAACATTTACTAAAATGGCACGTTTTTCCAAAAATTGCGGTACATGTAGTCCAATTAAAACATGATTTGCATAATAAATAAATTTTAAGTTTTAAATTGACTCTTAATATCATTGCAGGTGCGAGATTTACCTTAGTTTTACGCATTCTCTTTTAAACATTACCAAAAAAATATAGCAGTATACTAAGTTTATCTCATCAAATAGAAAATGAATGGCTTATGGGCAAAAGAAAAAGAAGAAGTTAATTCACAATTCTTTAAAAAAGTAATTTTTCCCACCTGAAACAATTTTTCCCACAAAAAGTTACTTCTTTCACAAATAATCACTTTTCGCACAAAAAGTTACTTTTCTCACAAAAAATGCAGTTTTCTAACAAAAAATTATTCTCAAAAAATTGGCAAAAGTCAATTTTTTCACAAAAAGTCACTTCACTTACAAAAGGTTTTTTTTTTCACAAAAGGTAACTTTTGTCACAACAAGTAAATTCTCTGACAAAAATTTACATCTCTAGAAATAGTCAATTGTCTTACAAAAATTCACTGTTCTTATCAAAGTCAATCGGCCCTTAAAAGGTTACATTTTTAAAAAAATTTTACATTCTTACAAAATGTGACATATTTACAAAATGTTAAATTCTTACAAAATGTTACATTCTTAAAACATATTATATTCTTACAAAAAGTTACATTCTTACAAAATGTTACATTCTTACATTATGTAACATTCTTAAAAAATGTTACATTCTTACAAAATGTTACATTCTTACAAAATGTTACATTTTTACAAAATGTTAAATTCTTAAAAAATGTTACATTCTTAAAAAATATTACATTCTAACAAAATCTAACATTCTTACAATATGTTACATTTTTACAAAATGTTACATTCTTACAAAATGTTACATTTTTACAAAATGTTACATTCTTACAAAATTTTACATTTTTACAAAATGTTACATTCTTAACAAAATGCTGCATTCTTATAAATTATTACATTTTTACAAAATGTTACATTTTTACAAAATGTTAAATTCTAAAAAAATGTTACATTCTTAAAAAATATTACATTCTAACAAAATGTTACATTCTTACAAAATGTTACATTCTTACAATATGTTTCATTCTCACAAAATGTTACATTCTTACGAAATGATGTTACAAAATATTACATTTTTAGAAAATATTACATTCTTACAAAATGTTACATTTTTACAAAATGTAACATTCTTACAATATGTTACATTTTTACAAAATGTTATATTCTTACAAAATGTAACATTCTTATAAATTGTTACATTCATAAAAAAATTTTACATTTTTACAAAATGTTACATTCTTATAAAATGTTACATTCTTACAAAATGTGACATTTTTACAAAATGATAAATTTTTACAAAATATGAGATTTTTTACAAAATGATTAAATTTTACAGAATATTACCTTTTAAGAAAAAATCTATTTTTACAAAATGCGACATTTTTACAAAAAGCGACATTTTACAAAATGTTACACTCTTACAAAATATTACATTCTTACAAAATGTTACATTCTTACAAAATGTTACATTCTGACAAAATGTTACATTCTTACAAAATGCGACATTTTTTCAAAATGTTACATTCTTAACAAAATGTAACATTCTTATAAATTGTTACATTCTTAAAAAATTTTACATTTTTACAAAATGTTACATTCTTATAAAATGTTACATTCCTAAAAAATGTGACATTTTTACAAAATATGAATATTCATATGAAAATATGAATAATAAACGGCGCTTTTCCCACAAAAGTTAACATAAAGTCATCTATTCTTATGGTGTTTTCTCTTCTAAAAAATAAAAATGCATCATATTTGTGTAATATATTTATCGGGTTACATGCACCCTTTCAAAGTGAAAGATTTTTCTAAATTACAATGGAACAAAATAATAGCTACGTTTTACACTCAACACTAATGTGAATTCAGCTTGTTAAATATTGAATCCAAAGTTTGTACTAGTAAGTGATATTCACTACCGTTGCAGCGATTTTCAACATTAGATTTTCATTGAATTCCAATAAGCGTTAACCACACTGATTTTCAATAATTAAAGTCAGCTTCTGTTAAAAATTTTGCGCCAAAAAAAAAATAGTTATTAAGTCACAATACATATAACACAAATTGTACGCAAATACAAGACAAAAGTTAATAAGAAAAATACTTGCTTGCATGAAAAAGTACTTAGCACAGATGCAAAAAATGGTAGTATCTCACACTCAATTGTAACTGGGGTAATAAATGGAACAAATGTACAATTTATTTTTGCAACATATATAGAAACGAAAACGATAACTTCTCACATTCTCACATTATTGTCAGAAAAGAAAACACCATAAGAAATAAAAATAATAGCAAAAACATATAATTAACAAATAAATAATAGGATAGATCCATATATGTACACTGAAAGCTCTACTCGCAGACAGCTCCTTGAAGCAGGCATCTCCCTTTCGCGGACAATTTTCCTACATTCGGAACTCGAAATTAAAATAACAATCGACCAAATTACAATCTAACAAACAAACGGTCCCGTGACCGGTCACGGACATGAAATTACTATAAATTTTGGCAAAAATATCTCGTAATCGAACCGTTCATTTGATAACAAGAGAAAAAATTGCATAAGTGAATATTTAAATACATTTAGGCTTTATTAAAAATTATCGTGAACACACGACTGAAGAATGACAAGTAAAAAAGATAAAATTGTGAGTAAAAGGAAAGGCGGCATGACACGCGCCCGAGCATTCAAAACTGGTGGCATGTCATAACGTCCATGCACACTATCACACTGGACGTTATGACATGCCACCTCAAAACTATTGCCATTAAAGTCCTTTCTGTATATTGGAAATCCAACATAATGGCTTGGATGACACGAAATTGTGTGACAGGAAAATGGGAATTCAAAAATATGAAAATTTGCAGCATAAAGATTGATGTTTTGCCTCCAAATACAACTGCTATTTGACAAGCATTGGATCATTGGATATAATTTCTAGATACACTCCAGATCTACAATTATAAGAACTTTAGAACTCAATTTTGAAGAAAGTGAATCTGAAATATCTCTATATAAAAGCATTTAAGTTCTTGACAACATATTTTTATAAAAGCACATTGGAATTAAGTGACAGCTGAAACAATAAAAATTTGTTTCATCAAAGCAGGGCTTATAAAAGGAGTTACTTCTACTGAACAGACTCAGTATGCGACGTTCTACTTTAAACTCTTGCAACATTGATAACACCCGCTTCTAAAACAAAAAATGTATGAGGAATACCCATGTAAATATTGATGAAAGTTTTCTAACGGAATTTAATTAACATAAATATGTACCTTTATATCATAAAACGGATAAAGAAGCCCTGGAACAAACTATCCGACTAAATAAATCTGCCGAAGAAGATGGCTCAAAATATTTAGAAAGTACTGCACAAAAGAGAGCTTTAAAGATAGACCATTTAAATCAATACAAAAAAATATTAACGACTTTTATCATTATTTGTAATTTAAAGTAAAATTTTTTTATAAAAAACTAAAATAACGGACATAAAGTTCTCGTCGGGTGAGTATAACCGTTGACCGATCGTTATAAAGGGTCAACCAACCTTTTAATTTTTTATCAGGAGAAAACCTAATTTTTTAAATATAATATTTTTCACATTCAAATTTTAAGCTGTTAATTAGTTAAGCTTTTAATAAAAGTTTAAACTGCAGCTCATTTTGAATTCGTCATTGCCCACCTATTGATTCTTCTACAAAAAATACACGTACATACCTACATGTAATAATAAATAATACTTTTACTTGTTATTTTTATTTAAACAATTGTTACTTTGTCTCTTTTTTTAGTGTTTTCTTTTAACGTTTTAAATTCGTAACAGAATACTGAATTTATTTATTTTTTGTGACTTGTTTGTTTTGTTTTCTTATTTAGCTTTATTTGTGTAAAATTATTCAACATGTTTACAAAATTGTTTTTAATGACACTGCAACTGCTGGTCGGCCGCAATGTGTTTTGAAATTTAATTCAGAAAATTAAAAAAAGCTTTGTGAGTAGTGAGCTTGTAAAAAGTTTTTAAATTACAAATAGTGTTAAAAAAAAGCTTTTGCTTGACTTACATTTAAAGCTTTTATGTTAGTGAAACAATGTTGCCAGAATGAAAACAAGTGCGCTATATTTGGCTCTGCCGAAACTTATATATGGATGGATATACACTTGTAAAAGTAAACCTAATTTCAGAAAAGACATTTCGTCAGCTCATCATTGGTTTGGCGTATATGCTAAAATGTACGATGTTTTCTGAAAATATATCCGATATAACTGTTTGTATTTTCCCCACTACTTCTGGCACATGTTTAAAAAAAAAATTAAAATGTTTGTGAACGTTCATGAACGAACTTATACCATGTTCACACTTGAGTTTTTAAACGTGTTTAAGCAAAGTGTTGATATAGCTAATCAAAGTTGTTCACATTACATTTGAGATGATTAAGATGACAGTTGATTAAGAAAAAAAAAAACAACAAACAAATGTATATATCTTTAAAAAATAGATAAAAATACTTTAATAAAGTTATCAGAAGATTATTTAAACATATATATGATGAAATTGTAAAGGTTAATGGATTATTTAAAGACAAAATAGGAACATTAAGAAGAAATCGTGGTCGGTTGTACACGTGAGAGGTACTTCCATTGTGGCCGATTCTACATTGTACTCAGTTTAAGGTTTGTTCAGAGGATTCTTTGGGATTTATGAAATGATTTAGTTGTAATCATGTCAAGTTTAAGTGTTTAACAAATCACTTCAATGTATGGTTAATCATCTCGATTTTGATGTTAATCCCGTTCAAGGAGCTTAAACGCGTTTAAAAACCCAAGTCGTCAGCTCACTATTGGGTTGACGCATATCATGGTAATTTCACCTTGATATGCGCTAAACCAATTATGAGCTGACGAAGTGTGAACATAGCATTAGAAATTAAAAGTATTTTATTGAAAGTGGAAATTATTGTTCTGTGCCGCATACGCCACTTTACTAAATTTGTTTCTAAACAGTAATTTTTTGTGCTGCATACGTATACTTACTGCTGTGTATTTAATTGCTGAAATTTTTTTTTTATTTTGCTGATTGTTTTTCTTACGGCAATGAAGCAAAGCAAGAGTGAAATAAATTTTGTAAGTTTTTGTATGAGCATTCGCCAAACAGTGGCGTGTAGAGCAAAGCAATACTTAATAAACTTTAAAATAGTTGATATGGAGCAAAATTAATGCTTAATTTCTCAGAAAAAATTTAAAATTTCGTGAAACAGGTTTTGGATTCAGAAAGGGGGTATTCAAAATATATAACTATATACCCCATACCTAACTCAAATTTTTTTTTAATGTTCGGTAGATCAAACCAATAATGAACTGACGATATGAAGGTAACATTGGCAGATTTATTTTGAGTATCAAAAAAGTTTAGACATGAAGAATATTCGAGGTGATTTTTAAATATACTTCAGTTGTTTTCGTTAATTAAGCCCCGCTTAATTGAGTTTTTTTGCACTAAAAATCATGGAACGAAATTATTCAGTATAACTGTCTATGTAAAAATACCCGTTTAGTTGAGTTCCGTTCAATTATTTCGCAAAATAAGACCGCATTGCGAAAAACCATAGCAAATGTTTCGGTTAATTTTTTCCGTCTACTAAATGTGTTTTTGCTCCAAAAACGTAAAAAAAATTATTTTGCGGCAAGAAAGTCATGTTTATGTCATACAAATAAATGTTATATAAAATAAATAAAGAAATAAGTTTTATTTTTTATCAACACATGGGTGTTTCGCTTTATTGCACATCCTGCTCAGTTAAGCGATTTTCGTTTTAATTGCGTCGGCTATTCAATTAACCGAGTACTGCTTAATTGAGTTCCATTGCGTCAAAAGTCGTGCATTTTTAGAAACTCAATTAAGCGGAAATGACTGTACATGGATTCGTATGATGGCTATTGTGCTAAATTCCTAATTTTGGACTGACATTTACATATATAGGGGCCCTGTGAAATTAAAGGCCGATTTTATTAAATTTCAATGCTGTAAATACTTTATGCACAAAAGTTATCTACGTCAAATTTTGTCCTCCTTTATTTCGAAATGAATAAAGAAGTTATTTCTCTATAATTCGGCTATTTAATCGATAATCGATAATTTTAACGACTAATAGTCGAATATTTATTTACTTACTTAATGTTGTAAGGTCCTTCAATTTGATAGAAACTTTAAACATCTTTTGGATGTCTTTCTTGCTTATAAGAATCCAGAATATATATACTGGATGGGATTTACGATCAATAATGTTAAAGTGACATACAGCCTGTGGTGAAGGTAATAACAAACAAACTTTGTTTTTATGTGAAAACAAACTTGAAGGTTACGGAAATAGTGGTGTAATAGTAAATTATATTGAAATATTTTTCTGTAATGCCAATAAAATATGAAGCGAGTCCGGAAAGCAATGGTCGCACGGTACTCTTGCAAAATGGCCATTAGTGGGGATTAATCCTAAGGAAAGTCCACTGTATCTATAAGACCATAGTTCTTTAAATTCTTCAACAAGCCATACTTGTATGGTGATCAATCTTGGAAAGAAGGACTCACTTAGCAAAACTAAGGACAGATGAGCCACTTTATGATACATATCTCTAGTGTTGAAGTAAAGTGCAGAATGAACTTCGCTAAAAGCTCTTATCCGAGCTTCTACGATATCAAGCTATTTAGACTACGGTTCATTAGGTCTTGTGAGTACTGACTGTAATTTCTACATAACCTTACCATATTGGTACAAGTGTTTTAACATTTTCGAAAACCCGAAAAAAATTGATTCCGAATCGACGTAAGCATAATTAAGATCGTATAAATCTTTTCAAAATTATTCCACGAAAACAAAATCTTGTGTAAAAATGAATAAAGAAATAAATAAACTTAAAATATGTCACTGGGCCTGGCTGGGACTAACTATAAAGGGTTATCCATTTTTCATTTTCAAAAGTAAAGTTAAAATAAAACACTTTAATATAAAGCTAAAGTTGAGGCGAAACTTTTATTTATTTATAATGCCTGGATCTTGCTATTACGCACGAAAAGATTGGTTGCAGCAGTCGATCCTTTTGAGGTAGTTTTCGACCACTTTTTTGCACTTTCGGAACGTATGTATGCGATAACTTTGGATTATTCGCCAAGAAACGGCATTTGACGTAGCCCCACAAAAAAGTATAAAGGCATTAAATCGCATTATCTTGCCAAAACGTTTCCGCGTTCTGGAAACTTGCGATTATGTACAGGCCTGGCGAAATTTGTAACGCTAAACGTCTCTTCAAATTTCTTTATTATATTTCAAATTCCTTGCACAGTAGCACGATTATGCCC
Source organism: Pollenia griseotomentosa (assembly GCA_963931875.1). Classification (NCBI taxonomy): domain Eukaryota; kingdom Metazoa; phylum Arthropoda; class Insecta; order Diptera; family Polleniidae; genus Pollenia; species Pollenia griseotomentosa. Next base: position 47,637,137 of record OZ007564.1, read on the forward strand.
GAAAAGTGGCCACATTTGAAATATCACATTTGTTGTAAGTTTCAATCCTCGTCGAGCGGCAAGGGTACAATTGTACCTTTTTCATTTTGAATATGCCAAAACTTTTTTCATTTGTCATCAGATGCCTAAAAATATAACACACAGTAAATTTCTTGAAATTTTTAAAAAATATCGTGGGGCTTTCCCCTGATATTAGGGCCCGGTTAATATAAAACCCTTAAGAGGCTGTATGGGTGCAATTGTATCGTCGAATACTTTATGTAAAAAGAAGCAAGAAAACAAAATAAAACGACGTTTTCCTAGAGAAAGGAAAAAAGAATGTGGGTGAGAAAAAATGTGATGTGCTCTCAAAGTTACTTTGTTCTTCGTTTAAACACAGTTGTAAATGCAACCAGCGTTGCCGTTTTGGTTACTTTTAACCAAAACTGGTTACTTTTTTTCTCAATGTGTACTTGTGTACTTTTTTCCATTTTGGTTACTTTTTTCAACACAAAAATAACCAATTTTTTGTTTTGGAGCAATAACTACCCGCTCCGCTTTTTTGACCTTTAAAAATTGTGTGTGGTATTTGTGCATCTTAAACCAATACTTTTTTCATCTAGTTAAAAATAATTTTTTAGAAGCTTAAGCTTTAACAGACTATCAAGTGTAAATGGCCATTATCTGCTATTCTTCATGCTTCATATGGCTAACTGAAACACTTTTCTAGATAAACGATAAGGTCAAAGGCTCTTCCGATCCGATCCCGTTTAATATGAGTATATTCCACTGGGCTAAAATCATCTATAAATTAAAGATCTACCGCAAAATTTAGCTCAATTTTGCACTTTGATAATATAACACACAGTAAGAGCTCTTCATATAAAAAGAATGAAAGCAATAGCTCATAAAATTTTTAAAAATTACGAAAATAAGTTTAAACTTTGTATAGGAAGTGCCACTTCCACTAAAAATTTCGAAAAATTGTATATCCTATTGTTCTTTCCCGAAATCGGTCCAGCGGCTAATGAGCCTACAAGATACAAACAAACACAATTTCTTCTTAAGACATATTTTTAAACTGAAGTGCGAACAAAATAGTACTTTTGATACAAAATAATTTTGGTTACTTTTTTTCGCTTTTGGTTACTTTATTTTTACATTTTGGTTACAAAATTTTTTTGGTTGTGGCAACGCTGAATGCAACCAATTCAAGCTAATTCATGTAACCTGTGGCGACGATACTACAACAAGTTCGCCAATAAAAAAAGCAACATTGTATTTTTGTTGTTGCTTATAAATAGATCATTCATTTTAAATTGTAAATCGTTTAAGTTTTCTATAGTTAATTGAACCCTTAAGTATTCTTAAAGTTTTTCAAAAATATTATTAATCACCCACTTTTATTGGGCTATTTTTAATTTTAAGCTCCCGACAACTTGATGTATTCACATGCTCTTATCAAGTAAAAATAATTTCGAAATTTTGATGAGTAACAATGTTTATGTGTTGTATTGTGATTTGTAAGACAGTATAAAATAATATTTATAGAAAATCTAGTGATAATAATTTTTTTTCTTTTAAAAATATTTTGCCTGTGTTTTTAAAAAAGCATTGCCATGTTAAACAACTAATATTAATTTCAATAATGACTCATAAAATAGACTTTTAGATTCTCTGGCGATAAAGAAGAAATTAGTGTCATATGTGTTTAAGATTCGCTGCAATAACAATTTGTTTAATAAGAGATTAATAAAACCATAATAAAGTTTAAAATTATATTAAATTCATGCTTCGATAATTCAAAAAAATTTTTATTTCTTAATTATTTAAGCGCAGGGACTGAAAATAATTATTATTTAAAGGTTACGAATGGAACCCCTTTATTTGCATTTGGGAATGTTAACCCTTAATGGCTAGATATATTTTATTTTGGTTATCGTAACAAGATGTTCTTGATAGTATTTTACATACACTGATTGTCAAAATTTACATAAATTGAAAGCTGTGACGTAGGCTGCATTCAATTTGTAAGCAATTTACTTTCAAGATTTCATCAAGAAAACAATTTATAAAGACAAACATGTAATCAGCTGTTAAATTAAAAGTAAAATTGCCAAACAAAAGGAAAGGAGAAATTGAAAGCCACCTCGTGGTCAATTTAAAAAGTGTGAGTGTGTTAGTAATAAAGTGAGAGTGAATGGCAAATTAAATGGAATTGAAAGGCAAAACTTGATCGTGTGGCCACCAAGTAACTAATTAAAAAAAATATCTTTTTTTTTTTTGGTTATAAATAACCATTACATCAATCAAAAAACGTTTTTGGTTACAAATATCAATTATAAACAAATAACACAGAAAAAATTCTCCAAAATGGTTCACCAATTAAAGCATTAATCAAACAAAATCAGTTTTGATTAAAAATTTAATCAAGTGAATTACACGTTTAATCAAGTGCATTTTTAATTGGTGCAAATTTAATTAATTTTTTAATTAATATCACGAACTTTTTAATTGAAATCAATTTTTATATTTTCCTGTGGATAAAGTAAAGTCTGTCAAGTACGATCCTGTTATCCCCCATACATCATATTTAGATATAAATTTTAAAGAGTGTACCTTATTTGTGTACAAAGGCAACCACGGACCTGGCCAAAAAAATTATATTTTGAGGTTAAGATTCATGTTAAAGTTCTCATTTTTTTTTTTTTATTTTGAGCCAACACCCAGGGGATAACTCCTACTTATTCAATGAATTGTGTTGGTATTCGGAAAATAAGTCATGAGGAGAAGGAAAGAGGGAGTAGAATTTGTGGACATTTCCAAATGCATTTATCCATATTGTAATCGAGTGGGAAAACTCCTGCCGGTGGTTTATTCTACATACGGCTAGTTCGATCGAATAACGAATTTTCTCTGTAATGCGTTGAGCAATAATTGGACAGTCGCAACGAACGGATGTGATCTGCTGAAAAGACGAGTACTATGGGCATGCACTCGCGTCTCAAGGATAAGTTCGCCCATCTTAGCTGAACACTTGCCACAATGAGTCAATAGAGCTGGATACCTTACTGTCATTGATGAGCTTCAACGCACTCCTTTGCACCTGATTTAGAGGATTTGCGATAGACCTTGCAGCACCTGCCCAGATATGAGAGTTGTGTTAAATTTTCGGTCGGATATAGGCGGTATAAAAAGTGAGGAGATCAGACGAAATGAAGTAATTCTTGCACTTTTTTAAGAAACCAAGACATTTGAATGTTTCTTTCGACACTTGAAAAAATGTTGGTTCAAGCGAACATCACATTAGATTTTATGCCTAGACCATCAAGAGTGTCTGATTCCTCAATAGCTGTTCCACCCACAGATATAGATGACGCTGACTCCACAAGACCTCTGGGTGTCAACCTACAACATTGGGATTTACGAGCATTCAAATCGACCCTATTCGCAAAACCTCACTCGCAGATTGTCGTAAGGTATTGATTGAGTGTGTCTGTCGTTCATGTTCTGCCGCATAGCTTCAACCTCAGTTAGGCTTGGTCTATGATAAAAGGAAAATTAGTGACAAATAATGCTGTCTTTTGCGATAGAATATATAAGACTGGAAGTTAGACCCAGGAGGTCGTTAAAAAAAATTAATAAAAATTGTAGGAAAGAGAACAGAGCCTTGCGGTACCCCTGAATTAGGACCCTCTGGTTATAACCCATCTATAACAGCACGTATAGAGCGGTCCTTGAGAAAGCTCGATATAAATCGAGATGAATCACTACCGGCACCAAACGCAATAAGCTTTGAAACGAGTGCACCGTGCCACACACTATAACGAATTTATGCCTTCTTAAATAATTAATTACTGATAACAAAAAAAAAAAATTATGAATATTTTAACCAATAACAATAACATATTAAAATAGCCATTTATAACCAAAATAAAATACATATTTATTTGACTTAATGGTATTTTAAAGCAACAAAAATTTTGGGTTAAAATAATAGTTATTAACAAAAAAAAATATAGATTACTTTAATTGGTAACGATAACTAAAAAAATTTATATTTAATGATAATTGATGATAAAAACTTTTATCAAAAGTTCATCAATATTATTGGTTAAGTATGAGTTTTTTGTCGTTTATCTTATAACTGCTGTAAGAGTCCCTTAAAGGAATATTGCAAATGTATTGTTTTAACTTTAATTATATCCCAAAAAATTATTTCTAAGAGCTTGATAGTCAAAGTACTTAAGAATTATTTATTACTTTGGATATTTTTTGGTGAATAATATTAATCCCCGTTTATTTTAGAGCTGCTTATGGACTTTTTGCTATCTTCTTTATACTTGTAGCTCTTTATTTTTGTTAATATTTATAAAAGATAAGATAATATTTCTATTGTTTGTATTTAATTTGTATAGACTAACGTTTAAATAAAAGGTATTTGAAATCAGTGTTGCCATATTCCGGCAAAACATTTTAACCGCATTACATTTAAATGTGTACCGCATCCCGAATACAAAAATAAAATATCCGGAATCCATTGCTCGTAAATTACTCAAGTAAACTAATTTTTAACCCATGGACCAGAGCATACTTATCTAAAGGTGTAAGTAGTGTAGAATCCGAATCTGTATTCAGAATTTTTTTCAGCAGTTCAAAAAAAAAAAAAAAAATAAATTAAGTTATATTTATAAAAAAAATATTAAAAAAAAATTAAAAAATAACATGAATTTAGCGAAAAATAGGTTTTTATACCCTCCACCACAATAAGTCGTGAAGAGGGTATACTAAGTTTGTCATTCCGTGTGAAACTTTTTTATTATTCACCTCAGACCCCATAAAGTATATATTCTGGCTCCTTGAGTAATTCTAAGTCAATTTAGCCATGTCCGTCTGTCTGTAAGTCTGTCCGTCTGTTGAAAACACGCTCACTTTCAAATCTCAAAAGAAATAAAAAACTGGGTGTCAAATTGCTTGTAGTTATCCTAAACAGTTTGGGATTGAAATCCAGCCAAATCGGTTCAGTAGGATCAGAGTTATGAATCAAAATGTGGAACCACCACTTTAAAAAATTGATAATTTTGTTACATAAACTAACATAAATGTTTGAACAATGCACGAAATGATATGAAATTTTGCAAATGTTCGTTTTATTCGACTGGAAATCACACTGTGAAATTGTATGAAGATCGGTCCATAATTTACCCTAGTACGCTTAAAACCGTAATTAATAACGCTATCATAACAAAATTTGGCACGTCATAGTTTTCCAAGACTAAAAATGACACTGTGAAATTTCATGAAGATCGGCTCATAATTTACCCTAGGCCCCATATAAACCCTACTCCGGGAAAACAGTTTAGTACGCCTAAAACCATAATAAATAATGCTATCATTATAGCATTTTTCGGTCAATAATTTAATATTGTTCTAAGCCGCAACCAATTTCAATGCTGATGTCTGTTTTTATAAAGATAAATTAATAATAACTCCTGAAATATTCAAATTGTCGGTGGAGGGTATCACAAATTCGGCGCAGCCGAATATAACACTCTAACTTGTTTTTATTCCAGGTTCAGATATCTTAGAAGATGAACCAGATCTGACAAACCATCTGACATCAGAAAGCTATGCCGGGAAGAAACCGGCAGCGGCGTCCACTATATATAAAAACCGTTTTATTATAAAATCCTAAATTGGTATCTTTGAATTAAAAGAAAAAAATGTTAAGATGGCTGAACTATTTTACGGCGCAAATAAAACTTTTCATGGCGGCAGCAAGCTATTTTGAAACCGAGCACTACTTTGGTTTCTGCAATAACAATGCGAAAAAAACAGAGACAATGTCAGAAGCAAATTACATGTACGTTTGTGACCGAATATTATAAAGCTTATGTAAAACAGCGATTTTGACAGACATGCACAATTACATGAGATTTGACATGTCAGATGACAAAAACATGTCGTCTTTATGCTCTTTGAGGAAATTACTCGCCAATTTACAGAAAAAATGTGTCTGTAACATTTTTGTGAGTAAAGTTCCCGCTTTGAACTGTCAAAAAACTCACGAATAAAAATGGGACGAGAAAAAATTTTAGCATTTTAATGCAAATAATAAGAATAGTAAAATTTTGTTCTTGGCACATTTTTCCATTGGTTAATTATATTGCTTTTAATATTTTTATAAAATAATTATATATTATATGAATTTTTTCAAAGCTCGTTTGCAAACAACAAACATTAAAGTCGCACTTCACATTATTTGGCGTAGCCGACGATTGTATTTTCGCCGCCGTCGTTGAAAAATATTCAATTTTAGTAAATTTTGGTCGCCGTCAACGATATGTGTAATTGACGCTCTTAACGTCTGCAATGTCACATCGGCTTCGGGTGCAATTTTATGACATTTATAACGTAACGACGTTATCTCTTTTGATAGTTTTCGACATGAGTTACAGACACCGTTTTTTCTCACTTTTCGAGAAACGATGGAATATTTTGTTTCACATCTTTTCTATGCGAAAAGTTCTCACTAAAGTTACAAAACATGGACACTGAACTAATGGCAAAATTCAGAGTACAAGGTCGGATCAGCACAGCTCAGATATTTAGAAAAGTATGCATTAGTCGCAAGGTTTCGAGGTTTTTCAAAATTTTGTTGGACTTAGTTATTATACATACATCGCACTTGTTCCTCTAAAGAGAGTCAACACAAAATCTTTAGAGGAACCAGTGCGGTATGTAGAAGTTTATATATATTTAAGTTCGACTCAAATAAATTTTACAAAATTGTTCGTGCAAATACGCAACAGAAGCAGAGATATAAATATCTTCAACCTGTTTAAAAAATATAAATAAGGGCTAACCTTTATATGGTCAGCGTAATAGCATTATGATTGCGCTCTGCGACTGTACTATTCCCCGCGGGCATATAAATATTTCACCATTTGGTATTATATCCTTTGGAGATAACGATGTAGTCCATACCCGTTGCTTGGCAGAAACAAAATTAGCAGGTCTTCTGGATCCACGGAAATCAGCACCTCTGGGGTTTCGGTCCAGCTTATTGTTGACTGTGGTTTACACTCAAAATTTCGAGGCGACCAATCTTAAAAGTCCAGCTCTTAGACCAGACTTTCCACACATTTTGGGGAAGTTCGGCCTTCTGGCGGATCTATGATGTTATTATGCTGTTGCTAATCAACAGAAACTGAATTCTATAATGTCTTTGTACGGTAGGTGCCACTTCTCTAATCCCGCCCATATTTAAAGAGAAGTTATGTTCTGATAACCAAGCTATGTATACCAAATTTGGATAATGTTTATCTTACTGTTTCTTAGATAAAATAATGTTTTTGTACCGGAGGTGCCACGCCCACTTCTATAATCCAGACCATATTTTTAAAGAGGTTGTATATTAATAACCCAGTTATGTACGCGTACCAAATTAATGAAATTTTTCTATTGCCGCTCTTTAGATATTAAAACATCGATTTTATGGCACACCCACTTCTCCGATCCCGTCCACATTTTGTGAAATGTTGTGTATTAACAACCAATATTTTTAAACCTTATTTGGAAACTTAGGCTCTATCCGTTTTCTAGACATACAGCATTTATGATGTCTTTTTATGGAAGTGCCACGCCCACTTCTCCAATACCGCCTATTTTAATTAGACAGGTTGTGTTTTGATGACCAAGATCGTTGCACACAATAACGTTAATATGACTACCGCGACTTGCTCCGCAGTGCCTTAGGAGAATGACATGGAAGTCATTTCGTTTCAACAAGACGGGGCCACATGTCGCACAGCCAACGCAACCATCGATATTTTACGCACTGTTTTTGAAAATCGAATAATCAGCCGAAATTGTGATGTCAATTGGCCGCCTCGGAGCTGTGATTTGACCCCTTTAGGACTTGTTTCTGTGGAGAGCCATTAAGCATAAATGTTACGTAAGCCAGCGTTGCAACAAGCAATCGTGGTTGCCATTGAAGAGATTCAAGCCGAAACAATCGAAAATGTACTGAAAAATGGGCACAATTTAATTTTACATGAATCTTAACTTTATAGCATAATTGTGTTATGGCGGGTCCATGACTGCCCATGTCTCCCAAATAGGGTGCACTTTCGAAAATGATCGTTTAAATAATGTAGTGTAGGGTATCATATGGTCGGGCTTGACCGATTAGATTTAATGTTTTTGCGTCTTAGATCTGCTGTATATAGAAAGTGACTTTTACAAAAAAGTATAATTTTGATTAAAATTTCATACGTTTATTTTTTATTTGCAAAACTAATGTCATTGCACTCCTGTTATTCTGAATGGGAAAAACCCTACCCCTTTCAAATGTCGTGGCAACACTTTTCTTAACACATAATTTAAACACAATTACATTTATCTACAAAGGCAAAAAAGCAAAAACAAAAGCAAACAAATACAACACACTGACACATTTTCAAACAAGAGCAACAACTTACTGAAATACAGTCATTCATTATTGTACTGACTCGCATTTGATAACAGCCAGTACGTTCGTTCTAAATAAACACTCGAACAAATATATTCGCTTTTCAGTTTTCTTCTTTTTTTTTATTTGTTCATTCAATATAACATCTAAGTAGTAGATTACTACAGTGTTTAGTCTTAAAGTATTACTCAGTACGCAAAGAGCTAAACGAGTTGAAAAATAAATCCAAAAAAAATTAAAAAAGTTTTAATTTGTACAAAAAAAAAAAAAACGAAACAATAACTATGGATAAGTCACAACCACCACCATATTCTGGTTATACTCCCGCTCAAGTCTATCAGCCTGGACAACAACAGCCATTGTATCCACCAATGCCTCAACCCCAACAACCGCCACCTCAGCAATCTACTGTGATCATACAAACCACTACACGCCCAAATTTAGTACCCATTGGAACAGAACCTACACGGGTAACATGTCCCTCTTGTCATGCTGACATTTTGACTTCTGTCAAACATACAGCCAATTCTAGGACACATTGTTGGGCTCTGGTTCTATGTCTGTTCATGTAAGTATTTCTGAAAATGGGACTCATATCTTGTTGTTTTTTCGTTTACTCTCACTTCAAGTGGGACACTTAGAACAAGGTCTTATATTGGAATATGTTTGGAACTCAACATAAAAGCTTTAGTTTACTTTATTTAATTAATTTTATGTTAATTAAGTTATACCAACTTAATTTATACCTACACAAGATTATTAACATAAAGATGAAAACTAATTATTTTAATGGGGTGTCCCATTTATTGTGGGAGCAACTGTACATATATGGTTAACATTTTGTGATAAAACTGAGAAAGAGAAAAGTGTGATTCACAACAAAAAAATTCTAGGAAAATTTAATTAAAAATAAAAACCCACAAATTAAAAATAGTCCAAGTGTGTAGCCGTAAAAATAAAAAATAGTTATAACAATTTGATAAGATAAGATTCAGTGTCAGTTGTTGGTTCCCAAATTCGTAGACAGGCTCCAACAAATAAAGCAAATATCATAAATACATCAAAATGCTTAAAATACACCAAAAAAGACATAATAAAATTTCCCAAAAAAAAAAAAAAAAAAAAAATTATTATAATTATAATCAAACAGCAAAGTCTTGTAATAACATACGTTTTGCACAGTGAAACAAAACTGTATTTTGAAAGTTCAAAACTTTTTACCGGAAGTTTAAAAAAATTTTGTTCTACGCGACATGCATTTTATTCGAACTGCTTAAAATTACAATTCTGCTACCTTTCCTCGAATAAACAAAAAATTTCACTACAAAAGTCAGAAAATGATTTCAGGTCCACTTTATACAAATCTTAATATGCAACACTGTTTTGGAAATATTTTTCGAACACTCATCGAAAAAAGTAATCAACTTTCTTACAGAGAAACCTAAGCGCGTCAACCGTAACGTTTTCAGCGTCTAGATAGAACGATATGAAATGAAATGAAAAACTATAATAAGAGCGTTAACTTTGTGCATATCTCTTATTATCTTGTTAAATAAAGTCACAAAATATAAATAAAAAACAAGTAAGAGTGCTACATTCGGCTAAGCCGAATCTGAAATACCCTTCGCCATGGTGTGATAATAACAGAAAGTTATATAAATACCGTTCTTGAGATATAAATAAATCAACTTTGTACATCGCCTACTTGTCCAACTTCTCCCAAATTTTGTCGGATGTTGTGTATTGATAGCCAAGATGCTTGTATCTCATATGGATACTTGGCCTTCCCGTTCTCCAGATATATAGAAATCCTTTATACCTTTGTATGGAAAGTGCCACTCCCTCTTGTTCCATTTCGCCTAAATTTCGTCGGATTTTGTGTATTAATAACCAAGATGATTGTACCTAAATTGGAAACTTTGGCTCCTGCCGTTCTCCAGAATATAAAAAATAATATAAAAATGACAACAACAAGGGATTTTTGGGTAAAGAGGCAGTCGTGGTTTTTGGCTCATATCTCAGCCATTTGTGGACCGATCGGGCTGAATTTCAATAGCAAACAATTCCGAAATGTGGGTGACATAAATATTAAAATACCAAGTACCCATCATATTTGGGCTCTTCGGAAACCCCATTTCAATGGAAAGACGGACATCGTTAAATCAACTTCGCTCCTCATAAGGACCCAGAAAATATATATTTTGTAGGGTCTAAGATCAATATTGTAGAAATTACACTCGGAATGACAAACTTATATGTATAACGTATGCGGAATGAAATATGGGCTGATTTTCAACCATCAGTGTAAAAATAAAACAAAATGTAATATAAAAACAAAATATGGAAAAAGTAACGGCACTTTCCCTATTACTATTTGGCTAGAGATCAGTTCAATAAATTGACACTAAGTAGAAAAAATATCAAAAAACAAATAAGAAGGTCGTAAGTTGATTTGTAAATTAACTTTGATTTTTTAATACCTGATATACATTTTTTATAACTGCTAATGTGTCAGTCCATATTTTATTCAGCATACGTTATACCACTAGCTGACCTGGCAAACGTTGTTTTGCCGTATAACTTATTTTTTTTGGGTTTTTCAGGTTGAGTAGCTAAGAAGATATAGGGATGGGGAGTTTTCACCCCTCTTGGCCTTCCTTTCAAATGTTACAGTGTCTGTATGCCAAATTTTAAGAAACCCGTTTGAATTGCTAAGAATATATAAGGAGGGGGAGTTTTTACCCCTCTTGCCCTATTTCACGCCCTAAATAATAAAAGTTTTGGGCTATAGTTCTTTCCAGATGTCAAACTATTTTCCTGCCAAATTTTAAAAAAACAGGTTGATTAGTTAAGAAACCCGATTGAATTGTTAAGAATATATAAGGAGTGGGAGTTTTTAACCCTTCTTGCCCTACTTTACGCCTTATTTCCTTTTAGATGTTACAGTGTCTGCGTGCAAACTTTAAGAAAACCGGTTGATAAGTTGAGAATATATAGGGAGGGTGAGCTTTTATGAAAGAATATTTCCTATTTTCTTTCAGATGTTATAGTATCTGCATGCCAAATTTTAAGAAAATCGGTTGATTAGCTTAGAAGATATAGGGAGGGGGAGCTTTCAGCCCAAATTCACGCCATATTCCCTATTTTCTTTTAGATGTTAAAGTGTCTGCATGTCGTGCATGGAAGGGAGAGCGTTTTGCCCTATTTTACGCGCTCTATCGATATGAAATATACCTTACAACCTATTCTCATACCTAGCAAATACTCATAAAAAATTTCATAAAAATCGGTCGAGCCGTTTTGGAGGAGTTCAGTTACAAACACCGTGACACGAGAATATTATACATACATATAAGATCTACCTAAGGTGAAGAGTATAAAAATGGAGATTAAACAGCCTAAAAATATTTTTATTTCCGTTATTTTTCAACAATAGAAACTTATTTTACTGATTAACACGCTGTGAAAATCGGATTTTTTTCAATTGTAAAACGTTGACGAGCTATTTGGTTTTGCTCTATACATTTTGTATGAGCATGAGAATTTTTGACAAATATAAATCGCTTTACTGTCTTATTAAATTTTAGCTATTACCTTATCAAGTCTGTTTTTGACATTTACATTTTTTAATTTTTGCTACCCACTATGCAAGGCTTTGAGTTAGCACTGTTTCCAAAACACTTTTTAATGCCATCATTATGTAATGTTCGAAACTACTGTCCTGTATCGGACTTTTGATCATAATATAAATGAATTTACCCAGCAGAGCTCGATTAGTTGGATGTGTATATTTGTTCATTTTACTCCAGTGAGGAGCCTAGGGCCCCCACTGTACTGGATATGAATTAATGCAACTACTCGTTAGACAAGAGTATTTTTTTAAATATTGAAATTAACCTCCTATATACAAAGGTAATATTTGTTTACTATCTAAATATTTTCCAATCTAATGCCCGTATTTTCTACAAAAAGAAATCTAGCTGTGTAAAAGCTGCTATACATATTTCAAAAGAAAACTGAAACACGACCAGTTTTCGTTTTGTAGAAATAACTGGCATAAGCCCACGAGTAAGCCAAAGTTGTCAACCCTTAAAACATAAAATTGAAAGTCCCTTAAATCTTTGAGCCATTAGTAAATTTCTGTTTATGTTAAAAAATATTTCGTCAATACTATTTAACAGTTTTTAGATGAAATTTGCACCCTGCATTTGGTTTATTATAAATTACTTACGGTATTAAGAGCATTTTTTACTTGTGACTTACCTGAAAAAGAAAGAAAAAATATTGTAAGCTATTAAATATTAAGAGAATAATTAAAAAAAAAGAATTTACTAAAAACAACAGTAGAGTTTGAAGGTTCATTGTTCATTTTTAGGAAAACCTTTTCATGTTTTTTTATAGTTACTTTCTAAAAAACTGGAATCTAAAATCCAGCTGGAACCTCATTTCAAGAGACTTGAATTTTTTACTTTTTTATTTTATATAACAAAGTGCAAATACCATTTTAGAACAGGTTTATTTTGAAGTTTGCACATAATTTTTAAGATCGTTTAAGTTCGAAGGACCATTTTTGTTAGAAGATTAAGATCTTAAAGATTTATTAAAGCACCATATATTAAATAGAGTCTTTAAGTTAATAATAAAAGAATTCAAAGGCCTTGCTTATAATCAAAGTAAACCGAATACAAAGAACCTGCTTGGGACCTTTTTCTAAATGAAACATAACTTGGTGAAGATTAAACCCTGCAACTTCAATTTATAATTCAAAACCTTTTGCAATTTGTCTTGATTTCCTATAAAACGGAAACAAAATGCGTTTTGTGTTTCAAACAAATATACCCACTCACAAATAAAAACAATCTACCATATTGGTTTTATTTGTCTAAATTATATTATTTTTGATACATTTTATTTGGACAAATACTACTTTTGATCACATTACTATAAAGGTAAGCTTTTTTTCGGCCTGTTCCTTTTTTAATCTTAAGTTCGGAGCAAAGATGAACGCTAGGTTAGGTTAGGTTAGAAAGGCTGGTGCGAAGTAAACTTCACACCCTCACCCAGAGACCAATATGGTCCATTGTGACTCCTTAGTTAGAGAAATAATCCTAGTTTGAAAGAGTAGGAGAGTGAAAGCACAGGAAAGGAGAAAGTAGTGGAAGATAATGCACTACACGTACCTAGTTCCCAGTCTCGTGCCGCGCAGCCCGGTCATTACCATTACGAATCCCATCAGATTTTCAAGCACGCATCCCGAAACGTCTCCCTGTTTGCGCAGGAATCTGCTACCCAGCCACCTCAGCCTGCTGTTCTGTAGCCTGGGAGAGTGGCACAGAAAGTACTCTCCAGCTCCTCTGGGTCCTCACACAACCTTCATTTATACGACAAGTCAGATCCCATTCTCATCACCATTTTGCCTATAATACAGTGGCCCGTTTTAATACCTATCATGATCCTGACGCAGGCCCTACTCTTGCCCAGCAGCGCAACCGAAATTGACCTTCTAAGCACCGGCTACAGCGTGCGTGATACTTGGCAGTCCGTTCAGCTCCACCAGATCCGCTCAGAACCCATTCCCTAATTCTTCAAAAGTAGAAGCTCATTGAAGACCTGACCGACTGCAAACTGTCATGATCCTCCATTGCCGAGCCCAGTATCCCCCACGCATCTGCTATCTCGTTGCAGGTGATGTTGCAGTGACCAGGTACCAAACGCGGTCTCACCACATAATTCCCAAATATTTCTCCTAGAGCCCTCCTGCAATCACCCACTAGCCTGGAATTCACACAACAGCCTATCGAGGCCCTAAGATCCGCCTGGCTGTCAACATATATAGTGACCTCAGAGCCACTGGCAATGTTGCTCCCCACCAATTCCATGGCCCTAAAAACCCCCCCACGATGAACGCTAGTTTTGCCAATATTATGTAAAGTAGTATGTAAAATCCGTTTTACATACATTGCGCGAACTTTTGGTTAAGAAAACGCCTAGTAAAATTTGATGCGGAAAATATTCGTGCAACATTTTAACCCTCTAAAGTGCCGTTTTAATATACTTTTGTGGGGAAGTAAAAAAAGGACAAAAATGACCCCTTAAAATTAGTGTTAGAGGGTTGATATATTCTAAGAAAAGAAACGCCATACAATTCTACTGATGACATCTGAAATAGTATTTTATCTCAGATGTATATTTAGTATATTTTTTTGACTTGTACCAAACGCCTTTTCAAGAAACTCAAAAACTTTAGGGGCCGATACTTCAGGAACCCGAGCTAACTTTTCAAAACCCTTTGGCAGATTTGTTCTATCAATAGTCTAGTTTCATTTCGCGTTGCAAGACCCGAATTTTGTGGCATTGTGTTGTAAGACAATCTTTATAAAGCCTGAAGTCACAGTGTTATAATTCGTTGCCTAATTTAAATAACATATTATGATCTGTTTCAAAAATATTATTTCGCTAGACTGATTTCTAGTATTTAAACAACCTTATTAGGCCAAATTTCAGTATAGTAATAAAATTTTTTTTAGAATTAAATGCTTCTTAAATTGCTTTGTATGGGACGTATGGTAAGTTACAGACCGCTCTTCACGCAATTTGGCAGAGAGCTTTCTAATATTATAAGACTACGACAGATTAAAGTTTAATGCAATAGCTGTATTTGCTATGGATTTAAACGTACTTAAGTATTTCCCGAGACTGGGCTTTATATGAAACCTATATTTAATTATGAACCAATCTTTTTAAAACTTAGTGGTATGAGTTCAGACATATCTATCAAATTGTTCAAAATCCATTGGGAATCTGTGCATTCTATAAGAAATTTATATACGTTTTTGTTACCATAAGCGAGGCTCTTCCACATTTGGTTTTATAACTTTTATCCTACTGAGCCGATTGAGATGAATTTAAATTCCAAGATAGAAAGAATATGACACCAATATTGTCCTTTTCTGTTGAGTGATTCGAAATTCAGCTTTGTTTTAATAGAACGGACAGACAGACGGACATGGCTAAATCAACTAAGAATTACTCAGGGGCCCAGAATTTATACATTTTATGGGGTCTTAGATAAATATTAAAGAAGTTTCACAAGAAATGACAAACTTGTTATACCCTCATTCAACACTTATCATCGAGGGAATAGAAAGGGCTTCTTATACGATTAGATCCACAAGAGAGTCAGTCAGTCGCTTCATATCATCAGTTTATAAAGAAAATTTTTGGCGAAAACTACGTACAAACATATACATATGTATGTAGGCTATGTTTAATAGTTGAAATGGTCCAATTACTAAAATAGTATTTTTATAGCTTTTGCTTAGCATTTTATCCCACTGTGACCATAACATTTGCTTTAATATCTTAATTTAATAACGTATTTGTAAATATGTATGTATGATCGTTGAATCGACAGGTGGTTTTTTTAACATTAAACTCAAATACATACATTAACTTGTTTAAGTTTATAAATTTACTTTTTACTCATTGGACACATTCATTTTTGTTGTACAGTTTTGTTAGTGTATGAACATTAACACCCGGACAATTGCATATCATTACACTTTTAACGACCTTAGTGGTCAAACTTCAGGGTGATATAAAATAGAATTATATATGTATTTGTTAATCAAAGTGACGAAAACAAAATAAAATATGTGACAATACCAAATCCTGGCAGTCCATAAACTTTCCCACCACTGAAAGGTTCGATTAAGGAAGAGAACCGGATATTAATTTAATCTAGCAACTTATTTTAAGGTTCGGTTTTTTTTTTGTTTTGTTTTTAAAAAAGGTCTATATTTCTTTTTTATCAATATATTGCAAAATATACTTTAATTATCTGAGTTTTAAGCAAAAATCCTATAAATTTATTAAAACACTTGCATAAATAAATAGTATTTGTTTTTAATAAATCATCCTCTGAAATTTAAAAAGAAAAACCAATTTTGCAACAGCAACGGAAATATTTGACGTCACTATTTAATTCTTACAAACGAAATATTTAACTTGTCAATTAATTAGAACAAAAAAAAAGCCTATGACTCAATTTATTAACTTAAATTTTATTTAAAAAAAACTTAAGAATTTTTAAAAACTGGTTAACACATGTACACAGAGCTACAAGGTTTTAAATATAATTAATGATAAACATATGTAAAAATAATTGAAAAGTAAATATGTAACTTATTACGAACGTATAAAGAGAATCTAACTTCATGGTAAAGGGGTGTATAAATGCGTCTGAAAATAAAACACACAACAACAAGTAAGAGTGCTGTATTCGGTTGTGCCGAATCTTTGATACCCTTCACCGACAGTTAAAATATTTTAGGCGTGGACCCTTTAAGAGATCTTCATTTTGAAAATTGGTTGAGGTTTACACTTACATATGTTACATTAATGACCGACAATCAGAAAGCTTTTTGCTCTTATCTCTCGTCAGCCCTTACCACAGAATTTTTAATTTTCGTTTTTTATTTTAAGAAATGACTTTGCTGGCAACACTTGCATCATCTCCTTAAATATCATGGTCACATAAGGTACCGTTGCTATTTTATAGCAAAAACAATTTTATCTTAAGCGACAACCTTCATACAAAATTTTTATGAAATGAAATATAAAAACCTTCTCCTGTAAAATTTCGTTTTTGTCGCTTAAGCTTTTTTTGCGGTTATGGCTTGATATAATGCTTCATTTGAACAAATTTTGAATAAAATATCATGATTTGTAATCAATTTAACCGAACTAAAATTATTTTCGAGGGGGGAATTTATATTGGAACCATGGTAAATCAGGACGAAACACCACAAAATTCTGTAGAGTGTTTTCTGGTATTAAAAAACCTGAGTTCGAACAAATTTCGATATTGTAGTGAAATTTATTATAGAGTTTTATAGTTTAAAGTGGTTTTCAGAAGGCTGCTTAATATGAGACCTAAAGTAAATTATAGGCCGATTATTATAAAATTACATGGTATTATTTCTGGCCTTATGAAGCTAAATTGGACCAAATTTTACCACAATATCTATATCTGCTACGGCTTTAGGTGTATTTAAATAGTTTCGCAGAAAGTGCATTATATTGTATTTTTAACTGTCATTTGAAATCTTATGAAACAACGAAAGACCGAATTTTGCAAAAAAAAAAAAATCATTCGTTACGGTTTTAGGCCTACTAAGCTCTATTCCGATTGTAGGCTTCATTCGCTACCCAGGGTAAATTAAGGAATGATATCCATGAAATTTAACAGCGTGATTTCTAGTCATATAAGACGAATTTGTGCAAAATGTTGCATCAATCCGTGCATGATGCCATCATTTATGTTAGTTTTTGTAACAAAATTATCAGTTTTTAGGGTGGTGATTTTATATTTTAATTCATAACTCTTATTCTATTAAACCGATTTTGCTGGATTTAAATTCCAAACTGCTAAGTATAACACGGTATAACAGCAATATGGCACAAACATTGTTCTTTCCTTTTAAGTTTTTCGAAAGCGAGCGGGTTTCCAACAGACGGACAGACAAACGGACGGACAGACAGACAGACAGACATGGACACATTCACACACCTACTTTAATTGGCCTTCTACACTTCTCATCAGTATTTCCTTGCTATAGCTACACACAGTATAGAGTATAAAAACTTTGTCAATGAATTGAATTTATATTCTTTATAGTATTAATAAAAAAAAGATTGAAAAAGATGTATTAAAATCTAAGCACTTGGAAAAATTAAGATGCCTGTTAAAAATTGTGTAGAGGTCTTTTATCATAGAGAAACGACTAGAGTGGAAACTCTCTTGCAACAAAACAAAAGAATTCTCTCTTAAAATTTCGTACGTGTTAAGTTCCAACAACAAAGTAAACACCAAGGCGAATTGACTAGAAGGTGGGGTCAAGTCAACATATGCTATTTTTTTTCGGTGATCGATTTGTCTAAGTTTGTATACAAACTAGTTTTTTATGTAAACAAACCTATTTTTTTTACTAGCAATTTTTTTGACAACTCGACCACAGAAGCATTGTAGTTGTAGAGTTGTCCTCACCTTCTAGTCAATTCGCCTTGGTAAACACATTTCTTAGTCTGCTTTCACACATTTCATCTTTTGATGCTCAACTCTTATGTTTTTAGGTGAGAGAAGAAAGAAGAAAGGGGGTTAGTACGGAGATGCCTGTACTCGGTCAATACGCTTTGTGTTTTTATTCGTTGGTATATGCACAACGATGGCTGCATGTAATTTTTTTCTTTTCTTTTTCTCTTTGATTCGCTGTTAATAAAATTCTTCTTGTTTTGAACCGAAAAAAATTGAAAGCGATTGCTGCGTGTGATTATATTGGCATCTTTAAAAGGGAATTGAAAAGAAGTTGAGCATCAAAAGATGAAACGTGTAAATTTAGACTTACTAACACAATCATAGAGTAATGGGTTTCTGATCAGTGATGCCAACTTTTTAAGAGCAAAAAGCACTTTAAAATTAAAAAAGCACTATTTCAAACAAAAAAAGCGTAAAAAAGCACTAAGCCATTTTTACAATTTAATTAAACACAAAACAAGTAGCATTCGGCTGAGCCGAATATTATATACCTCCAAAATTAAAGAAGGCGACGGCGTTGATGGGGGACCATTTTAATTTTAATTTCAAATTGAATAATAAATATATTTACATTTGTATATAAACATTTTTAAATGCATTAATATTATCTTCAATAAAAATAATATCAGCCAAATCATTTGGATTATCATCAGCTGAGTTTGAATTGGCCATAAAACAGCTTTAATGTAATACATTGCGAGCTCGATTTTTGTAGCTCGAAAAATTCTGGCCTTTCTTTCTCTTTTTTGTTTTTAAGGTCATTCGCAATTCCTAATATTTTCAAGCCATTTTTTTTTTTTTTTTTTTGAAACAGTGTCTACATCTTTAAAAATTTTTTACCGAAAACAAATACATCGTTTTTATTACGATTACTAAATATGTTGTCAACGCTAACAAGTGCAACGATTTGTTAAATTTCCAAATTGCTAGGAAGCCTTGATCTAACCTCGTAAATAAACTTTATTTCATTACTTTTTTTATCATTTGAAATCTTAAACCTTTGCAGGCCTTCTAAAACTTGTACCCCAAATAGCAAATCTTATCTAATTCATCCTTTATATAATAGAAGTTTAAAAAAATGGTAGAAAAAATAAAAATTGTAAAAAACACTAAAGGCACTAACAACAAATTGAAAAAGCACCAATTTAGTGCTTTTTCTTAGTTTGGCACTAAGGATAAAATTTTGGCGTTTTGAGGCATCAAAAAGCACCATAAATAGTGCCAAAAGCACTAAGTTGGCATCGCTGTTTTTGATAGTTGAGTTAGTTGTTTTCTCTCTCTCTCTTTCTCTATTTCTATTCTAGTCTTTTTCTATGCCTTATATGGTCAATGTGGCATGAGGTCAAATTAAATGGTTTTATTTACTTTAATAACTGTGTAATAAGGGGATTTTGAAATACGGCTTTAAGTGGAATTGTACTCAATTATGGACCGATCTTCATATATGATGAAATATTGAATTACAACAACAAAAACTATCACTAAAGATTAGGTTTAGGTGCGCCTCATTTTGTTTAGATGTCAGAAATTAGATTTATTTCAAAAACATGATTTCTTATGGAGGGACTTATAAAGAAACTAAGACCAATAAGGGCGTTCATTTTAAATACATATTGTGGTGGTTAAATCTTGACTAATACAAAAGCATTTTTTGCTAAAAATTCTTTTTAAAAAGAACATATTGATTTCAAAGCTTTGATCTAAGAACCTACCGCCACAAATCTTTAAAGGGGGGTTAACGATTGTGTGATTCAAAAATTTTTTTTCCAATTTATTAAAGTTTGACTGATTTAAGGAAAGTGAGTTTTACATGCGATTTAAGGATCATAATAGAGACTTTTCTCAACTTCAAACGCAAACAAGGCTTCGAAGAGCCGATCTTTCACCCCGTAAGGTCGAGGACCGAGGACTGATCTACTGGAGTGGGACTAGTTTTTAATTTTTAGTTTTCAGATTTTGACTACTTCCTTTGACGACTTACTGTTGGCCTTCATAAGGCAGATTAAGTAAATGATTATAAAAGTATAGTTATAGCAAAAAAAAAATTTTTTTTCGATAAAAACTTTTGTACTCGAAATTGGGAACCAATTGTTACCAAGAAGTGTTCCCGTACTCAAAAATTTAATGCTTTTTTTGTAACATTGGGATCCGCGGCATCCCAATTTTTAATAACAAACGTATTTTTAAATTGTGTTGAACTACAATTTTCCATAGAACTTGTTCGAAAAATTTATAAATTTGCAAAAATAAATAAATTTTATAACCGAACCACACAAATAAAACATTCTAGTAATCACTTAAATTTCTTTCTTTTATTTTCAGTTGCTGGCCTTGCGTTTGTATTCCCTACTGCATGGATTCCTGCCAAAGTGCCAATCATTATTGTCCAAATTGCAATGCATATATTGGGACGTACGACAATTAGTATCTACCTTCATTAAAATGACGCCCTATTATTTGTTATAGTATTTAATAATAATTAAACTAAATTTATATGTCTTTTTTCATAATTTTAATGTATAAAAAATGCCAAACCAAAAATAATGTAAATGCAAAAAAACAATAACGATCATAAAATTAAATATTTTCTTTTTTTTTAAATCAAATAAAACAAAATAAAATCAATCGATCAATAAAACGAACGAAACGAAATATTCGTAAATGTCAGCGTTTTAAGTCTACAAGGCAATCAATCAAGAGATCCAATTTTTCCTTAATAAATGTTTTTATTTTTTTGAATATTAAAGTAAAATTTTAATCAAAGTAATTTTTGGGAATACAAAATTTTTAATTAACTAGATTTTTATTTAGAAATTTGTGACCGTTTTCAAACTATGAAACATGTCGCACAAAAAATTTCAGAAAACAGAAAATTGATAACGAAGGGCGTTGTGACGCTAACTGGGTAAACAATATAGCAGGAATTGTTAAATTAAGCAACAATTTTATATTCATAATGAAAGGGAACCTACACGTCTTACGTGACAGTTCTTAAGTGGTAGGGATAGGTTCTAGTTTTAACACTAACGGGAACTTGTCACTGTAATATGGCGATGTCCTAGGAGGAGTTAATTGGCACCTTTTTAAGACTTTGTAACATGTCATTGAAATAACATAAATTAACACATTCAATGTCGGTTTAAATAATGTCGCTCGCAGATGTTGTTCCGAGTGAACTATGTTAATATGATGGATACCCTTCATATAAAGTAAGAGAAACAGACACTACCCGCACAAAATCTAGTCACATCTGCTTTCGTGTCGATTGCCTTTTCTCTGGAGTAAGTACACCTTAAACACATTATCACCAGTTAAGCGATATGTCTTGTTTTCACCGTTCACTATTCGTTCATTTTTATTATAATATTGTGTTAACGGGATAAGTGACACAGATTTATTTAAATCAAAATTTAATAGTTAAACTTCAAATTGTAGCCTGTGGCTTGCATCAAAAAACATAACGTCTGAACGTGTACGAGTTCTCGAAGGCACGCAAAAAAGTACGAATATTGGTGCAGGGTTATCTCGCAAAGTCTAAAACAGGTATAATCAAACATGATCAGAGAGATGATCGCTTGATATTGTCTTAGTTGTTAACATTACAAAAATACCAAAATAACTCATAAGATTAAACATTTTAAAGTTAAAACACTTGCAAATAGTACTTTTGAAGTATAAAAAAATCTTTCTCATAAAGACAAATATCGTATAATCGAAAATACAAAGCAATAAAAAGCTTTAAAGAAAAAGCACATGTACAAAATGGCGCAAAATCAGAAAATGTTAAAATTATTTTAAACGGCGCGCCGCGTACGTCAATCATATTTAACATTTGTAAACTAGACAGCTGCAGTAATCAAGCAAGAAAGCGCTTTACTACCCAAAAGCGTGGAATAATTCTGTCAACAACGAAGAGGATGATTTTGAGTCAAATATCATTAAAAGCGAAGAGACGAACGACATCTTTCTTTGGGGCTACTTGAAGTCGCGGGCTTATACGAAAAAGTCCTAGACAATTGCAGCCCTTAAGCAGAATATTCGATTGGAGTACGAACAATTATCACCTGAAATCTTGAGCAGTCATGAGAAATTCTATAAAATGGGCACAAATGCCTTTGGCGGATATCATTTTTTCCACTTAACAATTGAAATTGTAGGGGAACAAATAAAAATTAATATTACTTTTAGCACAATGTTACATGAACAGACAACCAGCCAGCCAAACAGACATCGTTAGATCGACTAAGAAAGCGATTCCGAGGCGAAAGTGATTTCGAGTCGATCGGTATACAATGTTTTAGTGTAACATCAGTGTTACCACCTGAAAATTTCAAAATTACACTTAAGATGAAGCGAAATTATCCGATTTAAGTAAAAGTTACCCCTGAATATCAAATTAACGCTTTCTTTTACAAAAAAGGAATAACAAAAAAAAATTATTCAACTAAAATAAATATTAGTCATACTATTTAGATTTGCATATCGAGTCACAACCGCAAAAACAGCTTAAGCGACAAAAACACAATTTTACAGGAGAAGGTTTCTTTTATTTTATTTTATATAAAGGTTGTCGCTTAAGCTAAAATTGTTGTTGCTATAAAATCGCAACGGTACCTTATGTGACCATGAAATTTTAGGAGATGATTGGCAAGTGTTGCCAATAAAGTCATTTATTAAAAAAACAAAAATTAAGAATGATGCCGCTTAAGCTTTTTTTGCGGTAATGCCTCGGTGTATAGTAACTTAAAATAAATCAATATAAAATAAAATAAATCTTAAAATAATTAGTTACACTTCTACATGGTTGCATAAATATAGATAAGGAGGGCGCCAACGAACTTCTTGATCTCTTAGAAGAAGAGGACATTATCAAAGACATGAAAACTTAACAATTAAGTCGAGCTGGGAAGGTCGCGCAAATGACCGCGGCAAGTGTAGATGCTCTAGACGAAGAAGACGGCCAAGAACCTACGAGAAGACCTACGACTTATGGGTATCCGTAACTGCCAACAAAAACTGAAAAAATGGACGAGACTAATTGCGAGCTGCAGAGCAATAAGAAAAAGAAGAAGATATCTAGGGAAGGTTAAAAATATTCATTGTCTGTTCTTTGTATGCCTTCTTCAGAAAAGTCAGTCTCTCAAATCAATTGAACAAATGGTATTAAACACCCTTAACAATACACATTCTCTTAACCGAAGCATTTAAAATGGCAAAATCAAATATAGTCGTGCATGTTCTGACAATTGCAAAACATTGGCAATTCTGACTTGAAATCGCCTAATAGTTGTTCTGTAAATTGCAATATAAACAAGTTTGGCGACTTCAATTTACAAAAGTAAATTGGTAACTCGAATATTTATAATAAACTATGCCAGATCGCAAGCTAAATGCACACTTAACGATGGAAATCTATTTTTAAAAAGAAACTGTAACTTTGTTTGTAAAAACTGTGCATTTTTTTTATCAACAATGTCTGAAATAATATTTACTCCATCAATGAAAATAAATTTTGATTTTATTTGGGTAGCTACTTCAATAAAAAGATTTCTGTAGTTTTTAGGTAAAGGGTGGTTAAATTTTAAGGCCGTTATTTCATTTGACATTTTTCAATCTCAGACTAATTCAATTTGAACCATGGAAAAATACACAATCGTCAATGGTCAGAATAGTGGCAAGAAATGGCAACAGTGGATGATCAATTTTCGAAGAAAATCATCTTCAGTGATAAGGCACATTTTCACTTCAGTGGATTCGTCAAAAAGGAGAATTGCAGCATTTGGGCGAATAATAATAAGAGTGATTGTCGAAAAACCAATGCACTCACAAAGAGCGACTCTTTTGCGCGACAAATTCAATGGCCGTGTTATCTCACGTGGTGACGATGTCAATTGGCCGCCAATATCATGTGATTCGTCACCGTTGGACTTCTTTGTTTGGGGTAATTTGCAAAAAAAGGTGTACGTCGATAAGCCAGCAACAATTCAAGAGCTAAAGGATGAGATAATTCGGCACATTAACGGCATAGAACCTCAATTATGCCTCAGTGTCATCGAAAATTTGAACCATCGATTGGTGTTCCGTCGAGGTCACGGCTGCCATTTGGCCGATATTTTGTGTCATACATAATTGTACCATAGTACCATACCAATATTATCATAATAACAAGAAATGACAATAATTTCCTAAATAATTTGTGTTTTATTTAAAATCAACTTCGGCCCTTAAAACTTAACCACCCTTTATATTTATCTTTTCATATCGAAACAGAATCACAAAGACTTATATAACGAAATTACAATATATATACATATCGTCGTTCGTAAATTATTGTGTTCTATAAGGGTTTATTTTACGTATATTATAGAACACAATAATTTACGAACGACGATATATATATATATTTCATTTACGTTAAAAAAAATGTGTCTGTATTTAAAACGAAAGAATTTCAAATTATAGCTGACTACATCTAAAAGAAATTACCCACCCTTTACAAACGAAAGTTAAAATTACACTCAATTCGGGTAATTTAATTACCAACAAAGTAGTGGTAACTCTGTGTTATACACTAGAGTTGGGTAGTTCATGAACGAACTAGTTCAATTGAACTAGTCAGTCAGATGAACGTTGAACTGTCTTTCAGTCTGATAGTTCATTTTAGTTCAACAGTTCGTTTCTAGTCACTTGGGTCTTTTGCGTCAGTCAGTCTTTTGAGTCAGCTGTTTACTTCGTACTTTTCAGTCAGTTTATTTAGTTCAATTCATTTAGTTCAAGGGTTCATTTACTTTAGTTGTTTGTTTACTGGATTTTTATTCTTTACCAAGGCTAATTCAACTACAGGTTGTGTCGGAACTACAACAATCCAAAAACAACAGAAACAGCATAGGGGGTTTTGCATTGCAATATTAGCGTTTGCAGCTCGAAATGTCAACCATTCCTTACAAAACACTAACAAATCAAAACAAATTTGCTCGAACTGTCAAAATTTGATGGCGTTTCACACCACCTGTAGTTGAATTCGCCTTGTTCTTTACCGAACTGATTGAAAAGAAACAACAATATTATTCTTGTCTATAACCTACAAGAAATGAATGAGCGAGTAGTCACTTTCTTAACACCAACGTGTCTGTACCCAGCATTATAACATAATATACTTGTTTCTTTTACTCATTCCCAGATTACCTTTAACATTTTTATAATATAATCAGGGCTGCCATACTAAGAGATGTTTCGCCACACGCAGTGATGCCAGAAAGGGAAGATTTATTTATTATTTGGTAATCTTCAAAATGCAGATTTGAAGATTTTTGGTTTAAAATTGCAGATTTTTAAGCTCGGTGGAAATTTCTTTACATTGTCACTTATGCTTGCATTATTTCCCCTTCTTGCATTGATAAACGAAATATATCAACCATGCATGCTTGCCGAAATAAAATAAAACATTGCCAATAAAATGAAAATATCGAAAAGCTTTATAGGTAATTTTAATATCGTTTTTTAGGACATAAACATATTAATAAAAAATTACCTGTGGTGAAGGGTATACAAAAAAAAAACTGGGGCAATCAAGACTCGAACTTGGAACCTTAGACTCTGAGGCTCAGAGTCTTAGGCGGCAAGTTACACAATTAGGCTACGAACGCTTTTACTGAGGCAGCGTTAAATTAAAATATATTAAGTGTACGAGTTTGTTTCTTTATTTGAGCGGCATATCATGTGCATACATAAATGTTTATAGGTTTGTGTGGATAAAATTAAACGCATTAAATAAAACAGCAAAACAACAACAACCACAAGGCATTTTTTGGAAAAATTAGAGGCAGTCCTGTTTTTTTGGTCATATCTCAGCCGTTTGTGGACCGAGGAAGATGAAAATGACATAATTGAAATTTTAAACAGTTGTAACAACTTTTTTTAAAGTATATTATAATGTAACATATAATAAGTGTTTATATTAAACAAAATGAATATGTAAAAAAATTTCAAATGTAAATTTTTTATTATATTCATAAAAATCAATGTTACAAAACTACCACTTTTGTTTTTCACTGTAGAACAATTTAGCACTTCTTTTTTTCGATTTAGCACTTTTAATTTGAATTCTTCTGGCAAGCCTGCCTGTTACTATATTAAATTACATATTTTTCTAGATTTAAATCATTACACTTCAAATGTGGATCATAAATAGGGCAACCAAAAAAAAGCAAATGCTTATTTTTTGGTTCACAAGATAGAAAGATTTTGATTGAACACAAATTCCGATCATAAAAAAACAAAGAAAATGAGCTATATTTGTTAGGGTTTTTTTTTTTTTTTTTTTTTGCTTATTTTGGCAATATCGGATTTTTTTTAGTTATTTTTGCGATATCGGCTTTTTTTTACTTATTTTGCCATTTTAAGATAATTTTTAATTTTTTTCATACGAACTTTCATGCAATTTTTTTTATAAATACTAAAAAATCAACCATTTCTGTGCTGTAACAACTCTGGTTAAAAAAATCGTTCAACGTTATGGTAATATTTTGTGCTTCTCTTGATCAATATTATCCCAAAAACCTATTTTATCTCTGTATGTTATTATACCTACACTAAATAGTGGAAAGGGGATTATGCATTTGTGTTGATGTGAGAAACACATAAAAAAATTGGTCCTAAAATACCGATCAACCCAGAATCACTTTCTGAGTCGATCTAACGATGTCCGTCCGGCTGGCGGGCTGTTCACCTCGTGTGCAAAGTAAATGTCGCAATTTTAAAGATAATTTAATGAAATTTGGTACGTGGGTTCTAATTAGCACAAGGGCGAATCGGTCCATAATTTAATATAGCCCCCATAAAACTGCTATCCGGAAGAGGGTCTTTGTGCCCACTATCAAACCAATTTTAATGCAATTTAACACATATGTAGATAGATCCATATTTATATGGACAAGTAAGGTATGCATTTTTTTTTTAAAATAGGACCACGAGGGAAGATAGGGTCAATTTCTGCCCATCAGTAACTATTTAACCGATTTTAATGAAATTTAAAACATAGATGATCCCCATTCATATAGCCATACACTCTCGTAACTTGTTTTTAAATACTGTGGTGTTGGGTATCATACGTTCGGGCTTGACCGACTATACTTTCTTACTTGATTTTTATGTAACTCTGTCTTAGCGATACTGTAACGTACTTTTTATAGTGTTTTGTATAATTTTTATGTGTTTGTTTTTAGTATTAAGCCTTTTTATCAACTTATTTTACTATTTGCTTGTTTAAGTTCTTTTCTCTCAAAAAATCCATAGCTGTATTCTTACGATCAAATTCCTCAGTCTGTAACGTCTTTTACCAACATACTTTGTAACGTCTTATTTCTTTTCAATTAATAGTTTTTTTATAAAGTAACTTCTGTTAGTTCCCCTTCTCTCTGTTTTTGATATAGTAACGTCTTATTTTTTGCTTTTTTAATATAGTTTTAGCTATTAAGAATTTTTCTGTATATCAAATATTGTTAATTTCTGCAAATTTTGGAATTTTACACGAAGTTGTAACAAAATTGGAAACAAAAAATCTTTCATTGGTTTTTTAAGTAAACATAGTTTTGGACCGTCAGAAAAATGTCCCGTGTTCCAGAGGATATAGAAGACAAAGTTAATACAAAATTTAAATCAGTTTCATTAAAAAATAAAGGATTTTCGGTATTAAAAGATTTTGGGGATATTTTGAGAGGTAAGCGGAATTATGAGTGCAATCGTATAAAATATATTTCAGAGCAAATACTCAATTTTAGCTCCCTTAACATTTGTAGACGTAGGAAGAACTTTTTCTATGTACAACAACTTGCTGACTCCAAACAGACATAGTTTTCTTTTCGAAAATTTATTGCTTCAACTTATAATTTACTATAACAACGTATTTAACGAATTAAGTGGAAAATAAACAAGTATAAATTGTTTTTTTTTTAATTTAAACAGCTTATTTTCATGTTTTTAAACGCTTTTTTAAAGAGCTTAAAGCTGTTTTTTAGTGATTTTTTTTGGTTGCCCTTATCATAAATAATGATGATATTATAAAATTATTTTATTTTTTTTATTTTCTTAAACTAGTCGCTGTCTGCAATTTTTCTTTTCACCAGCCGTATTTTTGGTTCGTTAAGAAATCTTAAACTTATCTGATTTATAAATATCAATTTATTATAGGGAAAATTGGTAGAAAACTGAAAATCTCTGACCAGATTAATAACCAAAACCTTTAAAGCAGTATGAGCATAACGCCAGCCTGTAAGACAAAAAAAAATTTAAAAAGAAACTACAATTTTAAACCAAATTTTTCTGTAATATAACTTACCCACACAATTTCTTGCGCCCTTGGAAAATGGTATATAGGCATATGGATGACGTTTTTCAATATTTTCCGGTAGAAAATTATCCGGATTAAATTGCTCAGCATTCGCGCCCCAAAGATCTGGACGGCGATGTAAATGAAATATTGAAATTAATATTTGAAAATCTCTGGGCAGTTTTATATTTTCGGTTAAATGACAATTTTCTAATGTTTCCCGGCCAATTATGGGTATGGGAGGCATTAAGCGCAGAGTTTCGTCTATGACCATATTCAAATAGGGTAATTGATCCAAATGTTTGTATTCCACCTTTCTGGATTGACCCATAACATGTAGTAATTCTTGGAAAAGTTTTTGCTGAACCTTTTGGTGCATGGCCAACATTGTGATAATGGAGTATATGGTAGTGGAAACTGTTTCAAAGGACTATTTAAAGAAATTTAAATATGTATATCAGAAGGCTTCGATTTGCTTTAGTTTCTAACTTACCCCTATAATCATGGTATAAGTTTCGGTAATTGTGTCATCTATTTTAAATATGCCTTGTTTTTGATAATTTATGGCACGATCCAAAAAGTGCACTTCATCGTTTTTATTTTTCAATTTGAGCTTACGTTTGATTAACTTTAATTAAGTTAAAAAATAATTAAAATTAAGAGAACAATATTTCTTTTGAAGAGTCTAAACACAATGTAACTGTTAGTATCACCCTGTGATCCCCTTTTACAATCCACACACTTTACAACTTATCATTATTACTATTATATTACTTTGTCAATTAAACCTTTAGTCATTCATTAAATAAACGTCTTAAAGAAAAGTTCGTCTTTTGTCTCGTGTACTCAGTTGGACTTATTTTATTCCTTAAACTCTCACACAGGTTATGGGCCCAGTGTGCCAAATAAATAGTTCGAATTAAGTCGGTCGAGTTTTTGTCTAAACGTTTGGTATTTTAAAATACAGTGTGTAATTGTTAATTGTTTTTCAACATTTTATGAAAAATGTCGAGTTCGATGCAGATCGAAAAATTGGGTGAAAACAACTACGCAAGTTGGTGCATTCATATGAGAAGTCTTCTAGTCACGTTGGACTACTGGACAGTGGTTGATGGTTTTTGTTCTTCAACAGCAACAGCGGACGAAAAAGCGCAGTGGAAAATCTTGGACCAAAAGGCTCTGGCAACTATCACGCTAAGTATCAAACCTTCAGAATTAATACATATCAAGAGGTGTAAAACTTCTAGAGAAGCATGGGAACAATTAAACGCAGTTTATATAGCCAAAAGTCCAGCTCGAAAAGTTAATTTATTTAAAAAACTGGTACGTTTTAAAATACAAGATTCTCTTGGTTACACACAACAAATAAACGAGTTTAGCAGTTTGGTTGAATCGTTAAAAGAAATTGATGTTTCAGTTCCCGATGACTTTACTAGTATTTTGTTGCTTTGTAGTCTCCCCGATGACTTTGAAAGTTTTATAGTAGCAATTGAAAGTAGAGACAGATTACCAACAATAGATCAATTGAAGGTCAAAATATTGGAAGAACATCAACGTCGCGGCGAAAAAGTGCATTTGGGTGAAGAGCACGTGTTTGTGGCGAATTCAAAGCAGAAAGAAAAACAGAAGAATAAGTACCCAACAAACAAGAAGTACAACAACGTTAAATGTTACTCATGCGGGAAGAGGGGACACATAAAATCACAATGCAATAAAAAGGAAGTTGTGATGACTGTAAGAGAATGTGAATTAAACTCAAATGATAATGAGTGGATTGTTGATAGCGGAGCATCATCACATATGAGTGGAAATAAAAAGCTGTTCTCTTTATTTAAAGAGCATAAACAAAAGGTAGAAATCGCTTCGGGTGATTGCGTATATGCAGAAGGCATAGGTAATGTAATTTTAAAATCGGAGTATACCGACGTTACTCTATGCAATGTTCTCTTTGTGCCAAAGTTAAATGCTAATTTTTTATCAGTAAATAAAATAATTAATCATGGAAACAAAGTGCATTTTTCTAAAGAGAAAGTAATTGCAAAAACAAAATTCGGTGACACTATTTTTGAGGCGCAGTCAAAGTGTGGAATTTTTACAACAAAGTTTTTATCAAAAGAACAAAAAGCAAATGTGATGATGGCAAAATGTAAACAAAATGATTGTGACGTTTGGCATAGAAGATTTGGCCATGTAAATGTTCGTGATTTGGTGAAGATGTCTAAACAAGAAATTGTTCGTGGAATGAAAATTGATGAAATTGAAAATTTTTCATGTATTACTTGTGCTATGTGTAAAATAACTGTGCAACCATTTACAAGTTATGGCGAGCGTTTTACAAAGAAACCACTGGAATTAGTACACACAGATATTTGTGGTCCAATGAGGATCTCGAGTGGAGGCGGTTCGCGCTACTTTATATCTTTCATAGATGATTTTTCTCGTTTTACAACCATATACTTTTTAAAAAACAAATCTGATGCATTAGCAGTTTTTAAGGATTTTCATACAAATGCAGAAAGACAGACTGGTTTAAAACTCAAAACTTTACGTAGTGACAACGGCTGTGAGTATATAAATAAAAATTTTCAAGATTATTTATCGTCAACAGGTATATTACACCAAACGACTGTGTGCTATACTCCGCAACAGAATGGTATTGCCGAAAGGGCAAATAGAACGTTAATGGAAATGGCCCGTTGTCTGCTGATGGATTCAGGTTTACCACATTCGTTATGGTCTGAAGCCGTAAATACCGCAACATACCTTCGAAATAGATGTCCCACGAAAGTATTGAAGAATTGTACGCCTTATGAATGTTGGTTTGGACGCAAGCCTTCTGTTTTTCATTTACGTACATTTGGTTGTAAAGCAGTCGCATTAAATAAAAAACCTGGTCGTTCTAAACTTGAAGCAAAAGGCAAAATGTATGTGCTTGTTGGCTATTCCCACAAAACTAAAGGTTATCGTTTGTACGACAATGAAAGTAAAACAATTCTCATAGCTCGCAGTGTTATATTTTTTGAAGAATTAAATTCTAAATCAGTGGATAATAGCGAAAATGGAATCAAAACAAACATTGAAAGCAACAACATTGATGATTGGTTTGACATTGAAATTAATGCAGAAAATAGTAATGAAGCAGAACACACAATACCCCAAAATATAGAAACTGATCAAAGTACAGACGTCGATGATGAGAGTTCGGGAGACGAAAGCAACAATATAGCAGCTGGTATAAAACGCAAGAGGGGAAGACCACGATTGGAAAAAACTGGAAAGAGAGGACGTCCTAAAAAGGTGTATGTAGTTGAAAATTCTGATAGACTAAATGAGTTAATGGCAGTTAATGATGATCCAAATACGGTGCAAGAAGCAATGGAATGTGACAATGCAAATTTCTGGAAAGAGGCTATGGAATCCGAGTTTAAAACATTGCAAAATAATCACACATGTGACCTAGTGGATAAGCCTGATGGAAAAAACATTATTGGCTGTAAGTGGGTATTTGTCACTAAGAGAATTCATTGGGAAAAGTCGAAAAACACAAAGCACGCCTTGTGGCACAAGGCTTTTCACAAAAATATAACGTTGACTATAAGGATACCTACTCCCCAGTGGCAAGATATTCTGCAATACGTATGTTATTTGCTATAGCTGCTCAAAATAAACTGTTGTTAAATCACATAGACGTTGTAGCAGCATATTTAAATGGAGATTTGCAAGAAGAGGTGTATATGCGCCAACCCCAAATGTTTTTTGATGAACGTTACCCAGATCGTGTTTGCAAATTAAATAAATCGCTTTATGGGTTGAAACAAGCCGGGAGGGATTGGTACCGTAAAATCAATCAAATATTAATTGATCTCAATTTCGTTCGGTGTAAGACCGATAATTGTTTATATACCATGCAAACAAATGGTGAGCTAGTTTTAATAGCTATTTATGTTGACGACATATTGTTGTCGTGCTCAAATGAAACAACAATGACAATGATTGTGTCACAACTTAATCAACATATTGATGCCGTTGATAGAGGTCCAGTTAAATATTACTTAGGTATGGAGGTTGAAAGAGATGGAGTGAGAGGAGAAATAAAAATTCATCAGCTGAAATATACGAAAGAGCTAATTCAACAATGGAAAATGGAGAATTGTAAGCCGATAAGTACTCCTTTTGCAGCTGGTACAATCTTAGAAAAGTGTACAAAGAAAGATTGTTCTGGTTATAATGTTAAGACCTATCAATCATTGATCGGTTCGTTGATGTATCTAGCTGTGATATCTCGCCCTGACATTGCACATATCGTGTCCAAGTTATCTCAGTTCAACACACACCCCGAAAGAGAACATTTTGTAGCAGCTAAAAATGTTCTGAGATATCTAAAGCAAACCCCCAAAGGTATGTTATGTTATAACTCTACTAATGGTTTAATATGTTACACAGATGCCGATTGGGGCTCCGACAATGATGACCGCAAATCATATAGTGGATACGTTTTGTTTCTGGCTGGTGGACCAATATCCTGGGAGTCTAGGAAACAGAGTATCGTATCTCTTAGTTCAATGGAAGCTGAATACGTGGCAATGTGCCAAGGAGCTAAAGATGTCGTATTTCACAGAAGTATTTTGTCCGAAATTGGCTTACCAGATTATAATAAATCGCCAACAACAATTATGTGTGACAATCAAAGTGCGATGTTTCTAGTACAAAACCCTGTTGCACATAAAAGAAGCAAACATATAGACATACGCTTTCATTATATCCGAGAAAAATTTGAATCAAAAGAAATATTTATTAAATATGTTAGTACAAATGAAAATATTGCAGATTTGTTTACTAAATGTTTAGGAAAGAGTAAACATATAAAATTTTGTAATTTGATGAATATTATATTTGAAAACGAAAATTAATATGTTTTGTAGCTATGTAAATTTATTTTCTTCTTGTAAAGTTTTTGGATTGAGGAGGAGTATGTTAGTATCACCCTGTGATCCCCTTTTACAATCCACACACTTTACAACTTATCATTATTACTATTATATTACTTTGTCAATTAAACCTTTAGTCATTCATTAAATAAACGTCTTAAAGAAAAGTTCGTCTTTTGTCTCGTGTACTTAGTTGGACTTATTTTATTCCTTAAACTCTCACAGTAACGATAATTTATTGCGGTGCGGTTTTTCATACGATTTTGAAGTAAAAAACCGCAGTGCGGAACGGCATGAAATTAAAATCTATTTTATTTTCATTGCGGACTTTATTTCTCTCTCAACAAGGTGAATTGAATTCGCTTTGTTTCTCAATTTTTGATACTCGTTCTCTTTCTGATGTTGCCATAGTTTTTGTATAATTGGCTATGTTCACAACATTATTGAAAACAAACAACATGATAAAAATTTATGTACAAATAAATTAATAAAAATTGAAAAAAAAACTACTATTTCCGTCGCCGTCCTCCGTTGTATTATGTTTATTTTTCTCTCACCGCACCGCAAACATTGTGTTTAGACTCTAATATTGCATATAAGTGTTGGTTCACACTCTTTAAGTCTAAGCTCAAGACTTAGCTTGTAGAAAAAACAGGAAAAGAGAATTCCATTTTATTTCCTCTCTCTCCAAAAAACTCAAGACTTTACGGCTAAAACTTGAAGAGTGTGAACCAGCACTAAGTTTCAGTAATTGCCCTTAAATATGATCTGATTAAGAATAACAATAATATGTTTACGACTAACATTTGCATAGTTGGTTTCAGTCAAATAAAAATATTGGATTTCAATAAAAAAAAAATTTGATATTAATAAAAAAATTAATTAAATTTGCAAGAGTAAACAAATTAATAGTGTCAATTAAATATTTTTTTTGTTGACATAAGTAAACCCATGCTTTTCCATAGTGGTTATAATATTTTTTTTATTTTTCTAAATATTTACTTACGTTTTCCATATAACCCTTAAGGTTTTCAATTATTTTATAATAATTCGGTGACCGTATTAGAAATGAGAGTTTTATAAAGGATAACGTAATGCCAGTGACCAATTTTCCCAGAAGTCTAGAATATTTTACTTAACAATAAGATGAAATAAGCAAAAAATACCTTTACTTACTTATTAAAATTATTTGCTAGGTTGCCATTAACGTTCTCACCTCTTTCGAGGACCGTGCCCATAGTGGTGCCTAGAATTTGAATAAAATATTTATATGAAGCAACATTTTATGAGTGTATTAAACGTCCAACGCGAAGGATTCGTAATAAGAAATAACCCCACCAGATTCCTATATTGAGAAGTACATACCTTAAAAACTCGAGATTGTAGAGGCCATTAAAGCTCTCAAGAATGGTAAGGCAGCGGGTATATTCTTGACAATACTATAACCCCTCTTTGCACAGATATGGAATGCGGAATATTTTCCTAATGATTGGTTGCAAGGTATTATATAGTGAAACTACCCAAAAAAGGCGATGCAACAGACCGCAACAATGGAAGAGGCATCACCATTTTATGCGTTATCACAAGAATCACCCTAGAGACCTGAACAAGCCGGTTTTCGGGGCAACAGATCGTGTGTAGGTCATATTAACACGCTTAGGATTATTATTGTGTATATATTTTTGTGGGCGGGAAAAGACAATCTCCTTTATAAGAAATAGTTATGGAGGCTTTAAATGTTCAGTACTACATGAAGGCCAAATATCAAAACTGTTCAATACCATATCAGGGTGCTAACTGCGTATTTCGATTCGAAAGAAATCATTTTCGAATTCGAACAATTTGTACTATGTGTTACGATTTCCGTAATATTTGTTTCGAATAAACGAACGATTTTTAAACTTTATCGAAAACAAAAAATCCCTTTTTCAACAGCCCCTCTCTATTACAAACAAAAAGTTTTCGTAAAATTTGTATTTTTTTTTTCTTAAATACAACCTTTGCCATCGTTTCGAACGATTGCGAAAATCTTAATACACAGTGCAAATTGTTCGAACTCTTAAATTACTTATTTTAAGAAATTCCGGGATTGATTTTCGAAATTAATCCCATTTAGGATGGTTTTAAGTACGTTTTAGTGTAATTCGTACTTTAATTTTTGAGTACGATTTGTGCTTAAAGTAAGTAAAAAAACTTAATTTAACCCGAATTTTTTTTCTTTCTGAGTAACAGTTCCAAAAAAATAGAAATTACAATGCGAAATTTTTGAAAAATGGTTCCATAATCCACAACGCTTAAGACAAAACAAAAAACGCTTTTTTGTACTGTTTGGTATGCCATAGTTGTATAAGACTGTAAAACATACGACCGAGTGTCGTGAATATCAGTCAATAATTAACCGTAGGCCTCATCTGAAGCCAATTCACGAAAACCTACATTTGGAATACCGCAATGAATTTTCGTACGTCAGTTTTTATTAAGATTGCTTCACAGAAAAAATTTTTTAGGCCAGTAAAAGAATTAATCAAAAATAAAATCAGTTTTAGTTAAATATTTAATAAAGTGAATTAAACTTTTTAATCAAGTGTATAAAATGTTTAATT
This sequence comes from Pollenia griseotomentosa, assembly GCA_963931875.1. Taxonomy (NCBI): domain Eukaryota; kingdom Metazoa; phylum Arthropoda; class Insecta; order Diptera; family Polleniidae; genus Pollenia; species Pollenia griseotomentosa. Next base: position 47,673,543 of record OZ007564.1, read on the forward strand.
GACAATATTTCAATTAAAAGTTTAATTCACTTGATTAAAAATTTATTTCACCTGATTAAATATTTTATAAAAACTGATTTTTTTTTTTGATTAATTCTTTTACTAGCCTAAAAAATTTTTTCTGTGTTCATAACTTATCGATTTCATATAAATGGCACTTCTGAAATATTCTTACCGAATAGAGCATATTTACTTGTTTTCATTGAAATAAACTTTTGTATGGAATTATATCTCACAACAAGGATATAGGGTACTTATGGACCTTTCCATTTTTATAAAGCAAAATAATTTTGCTTTTTGTGGACAAATACATTTTGTATTAACAACTAATTTTGGATTTTGTTAGGCAAAGCCGATTAGGTTATTCCATGACTACTTTTCTGCAGTGCTACAAACATCATCACAAGAGTCATCAATACTTTCAGAATTGGTAGGGAAATGTTTTTACCTAACTAAATTTTATAATAATTAAAGTTTCATTCTTCTTACCCACAGCCATTTCCAAAATTTCTTGTTTTAAACGGGCAAAAACTGCATGTTCGTTGCCATCATTTAAGCCCCCAAAATACTGGGAAATCTTCTGCGAACATTTATTAAATTCTGGCACAAATTGTTGAGTGATTTGAGGGGCATATGAGGGATTCATTAATTTGCGATTATGTTTCCATTTAAAATCTACAAAAATTTTCAAAAAAAGCGAACATTTCAAAACGGTTTTGAATTCGAATTTTCACTTAACTTAACTTACATTTACTCGTGATTATGCCATTCGGCATGGCTTCGTTCATTGTTCCATAAATAACCCCAGCTTTATTAAGAAACTCATCCGAATTTAAAACCTCTTTAACTAGTTCAGTATCAGTGGTGATAATTAAAGGAACGTTGGCAAACCAAGTCAAATAAGACCAGGAATTTAATGTATTAAAATAGGAACCAAGCACATAGAAAAATTCTGCGAAAATTATTAAGAATAGATGCAAAAATGTTCAGATATTTTTTTTATAAAAATCTTCTGTTAATAAAATTGAATTTAAACTAACTTTGCACTGGTACAAATTTATACAAAATTCCTATGAACGGTAGACCATAGACCGCTGGTAGTTGTTTTCTGATATGACGAGATTCGTAAAACTTTTTCGTAACACTAAAAATTATTAATAAACAAAATATTGTGACAAAAACTGTAGTAGAATTATTGCTGAATTCTTTTAATGAACTAAACATTTTTTTTATTTAACAAACAAATTCACTCAAAAATCAAAAGGGCTTGTTTATATAGGAAGTTTTTTTTTAAAATTTGCAAAACGATCTTTGACATCATAAAGGAAGTAGTTAATAAAAAGAAATTAAAAAAACTTAAATGTAGAATCACGTTAATAAATAAATGTAAAAGTTAATGCATTTTTCACTAGGGTTTGCAAGTCGTTTATAATCGTAGTCACGATTATTCGCACTAATCGAAATTAATTCGAAAATAAGAATTAAAAATCCAAATATTTATATCTGTTTGTTTCAAGTATAATTTAAAATCGCCTGTGCCGAATCTCTGATACTCTCTTTTTGAACCTTTAGAAAGGTTGGTAGCCAGCACCAAGTCTTTAATTATATTCCTGCTAGACCGATTGTTGTGGATTTCAATTCTAAATTGCCTTGGCGATTTAAAAAAAAATCGACATCACAAGTTTTCCCTTCTGTTGAGTAGCTCGGAATTCAGCATATTTTCAGCTGACGGATAGACAAACGGGCTAAATCGGTATAGAATTACTTAATATACTATAAAATACCCCTATTCGCTACAAGTTGAAAACTGTGTTCTTTAGCTAAGATCACACCAATGGACGATACTATACGAAAATCTGAGTCAAAATCGTGCTTACTTAAGACAATTAAAAGCAACCCTGTGCCCATGTTCTGTAACTGTCGCGTCAAGAAACTTTTCGATTGAAATGTGTGAAATGAAACAAAAATACCATATATTGAAACAAACAGCTGTTTTTCTCACTTAACTGTGTCTGTAACTTTTTTTGCCGAGTACAAGCGGTCACGTAAGGATATTACTCGCCAATTTACAGAAAAAATGTGTCTGTAACATTTCTGTGAAAGGAGTTCCCGCTTTGAACTGTCAAATAAACTCACGAATAATAATGGGGCGAAAAAATTATAACACTACAAAACACTTAAAAATGCAAAATATAAAGAATAATAATAATATTTTGTTCTTAGCACATATTTTATAGTTTAATAATTTTGCTTGTAACATTTTTATAAAAAACACGAATGTTTTCAAAGCTCGTTTGCAAACAACAAACATTAAAGTCGCACTTTACATTATTTGGTAAAGCCGACGGTTGTATTTTTGTCGCCGTCGTTGAAAAATTTTCAATTTTAGCAAAAATTTCGTCGCCTTCAAAGATATGTGTTACTGGCGTTCTCAACGTCTGTAATGTCACATGGGCTTCGAGGGCAGTGTTATGACATTTATAACGTAACGACGTGATCTGTTTTGATAGTTTTCGACATGAGTTACAGACACAGTTTTTTCTCACTTTTCGAGAAACGATGGAATATTTTGTTTCACATCTTTTCTATGCGAGAAGTTCTCACTATTGTTACAGAACATGGGTACTGATCTTCCGCTAATGGAAACACTCTTTAGCACAATGTTAAGCAATCAAAATGTTACAAATTCGCCGATTTTTATCGGTCATTTGTGCGCCAATCTAAGTGGAAAATCAGCGCCGATATAAGCGAACATCTGTTTGATAAGCAAATAAATATATCAACGTGAAAACTATTTAAAAGAATTTTTACAAAATTTGCTATATATTAAAATTTACCATTTATAGGAAATATTGCTAAAATTTACTCTTTTATAAGAAATTTTGTTCAAATTATTTTAAAGGAAATTTTGCTAAAATTTACTTTTTATAGGAAGTTTTACTAAAATTTACTTTTTATAGGAAATTTTACTAAAATTTACTTTTTATAGGAAATTTTACTAAAGTTTACTTCTTATAGGAAATTTTACTAAAATTTACTTTTTATTGGAAATTTTACTAAAATTTACTTTTTATAGGAAATGTTGCTTAAATTCACTAATTATAGGATATTTTGCTTAAATTTACTAGTTATAGGAAAAATTGTTAAAATTTACTTTTTATAGGAAGTTGTACACCAATACCCCGGTTTGCGTCGTTAATTGGGACCGGAGAAACGCGACGCAAACCGAAGCACGATTTTCCATACATTTGTATTGATTTTCATTTAATTGGTTCCGAGATTCATAATTTTAGCAGAAAAATTAGATTTTTCAATAAAAAATGCAATTTTTTTGTATATTTTTTTTTTGAAAACAGTTTTAATTAAAATAAAAATATAACAATTCATGAGAAAAACGTAAAAAACATAACAAAAACATAAAAATATTAAGATTAAAATAAAAATAAAAAATTCATAGTATAAAAGCAAGTCTAAGCTTTTTTTTTGAATTACCATTTGACTTAATGGCATTCTTCGCTGATTTTGATCTTCTATCCATATGCTTAGAAGTGACTCCATTTTTTCCATTAAACGACTTCTCATTTTCGTTACCTGTTTATGTTGTAAGGATGTTGCGGTTTCAGCAAATTTTTTAATTTTATCAGCGTCTCTGGAACAAATGGATTTAATTGTAGAAGGTGCTAATCCAAGGCCTCTGCCAATATCAACAGCCTTTTCCCCTAATTTAAAACGTTTCAAAATGTCCAGTTTTTGTTCTAAGCTTATTTGCTTTCTTTTTTGACTCATTGTTGCAAAATATTTAGATTCAACCTCTCTTCAGCAAATGTAATTTGAAACTACTAACGACCTTTAACTTTCAACTAGCAGACAACCTGTTCATACATATTTGCATTAGCCTTAAGCGGGAAATCCCCCTTTTCTGCTTTAGCTTTGTATAAACATTTTCATATTAACGACGCAAATCGAAGCCCTGCGACGCAACTTCGAAGTCATGCTACTCAAACTGAAACATAAATGGGAAATCCCCTTTTTTTGTTTTAGCTTTGTACACACATTTTTATATCAACGACGCAAATCGAAGCACTGGCGACGCAACTTCGAAGCCATGCGACGCAAACTGAAACCAAAACGACGCAACTTCGAAATCACAGAAATTTGAAAACGACGCAACTTCGAAACGACGCAAACCGAAGCGACGCAAACCGGGGTATTGGTGTACTAAAATTTACTTTTTATAAGACATTTTGCTTAAATTTACTAGTAAAAGGAAATTTTGTTAAAATTTACTAGTAATAGGAAATTTTGTTACTATTTACTATTTAAAGGAAATTGTGTTTAAAAATTTACCATTTATAGGAAATATTGCTAAAATTTACTCTTTTTTACGAAATTTTGCCAACATTTACTTTTTATAGGAAGTTTTACCAAAATTTACTTTTTGTAGGAAATTTTGCTTAAATTCACTAATTATAGGAAAATTTGTTAAAATTTACTTTTTATAGGAAGTTTTACTAAAATTTACTTTTTATTGGAAATTTTGCTTAAATTTACTAGTTATAGGAAATTTTTTTAAAATTTACTATTTAAAGGAAATTGTGTTAAAATTTACTTTTTATATGAAATTTTTTAAAAAAATTTACTGTTTACAGTAAATTCTGGTTTGTTAAAACTTAAATTTTGTAAATATTTACTTTTTATAGGAAATTTTACTAAAATTAACTTTGTACAGGAAATTTTAGTTAAATTTACTTTTTACAGGAAATTTTAATTTTTACAGGAAATTATACTTAAATTAACTTTTTATAGAAAATTTTACTAAAATTAACTTTCTATATTCTACTATAATTTACTTTTTATAGGAAATTATGCTAAAATTTGCTTTGAAGGGCCGAAGTTAAATGTGAACCACACCTAAACGTCGTTTTTTTCTGCATTTCATTTGATATTTCTCAATTTCAGACTAACTTAATTTGAACCATGGAAAGATACACAATCGAGCAACGTGTTAAAGTTATTCAGGCTTATTATTAAAATGGGCGTTCAAATCAAAATGCATATCGTGCACTTCGTGATTTTTTGTGAGGCACTTTTTCACCTAAGCAGAATTGCCCCATTTGGGCGAAAGATAATCCAAGAGTGATGGTCGAAAAACCAATGCACCCATAAAGAGTGACTGTTTGGTGCGTTTTATGGACTAGCGGCATCATCGGGTCGTATTTTTTCCAAAATGAGGCCGGTCAGGCAGTTACTGTGAATGGTGTTCGCTATCGTGAGATGATAACGAACTTTTTATGGCCCGAATTGGAAGATATGAATGTGGACGATATGTGGTTTCAACAGGACGGTGAAACTTGCCACACACGTCGATAAGCCAGCAACAAATCAAGAGCTAAAGGATGAGATAATTCGGCACATTAACGGCATAGAACCTACATTATGCCTCAGCGTCATCGAAAATTTGGACCATAGGATGTAGGTGTGCCGCCATTTGGCCGATATTTTGTTCCATACATAATTGAACTATACCAACATTATCATAATAAAAAGAAATTACAGTAATTTCCTTAATAATCTGCGTTTTATTCAAAATCAGCATCGGCCCTTAAAAATTAACTACCCTTCACATACTTTTTATAGGAAATTTTGTTTAAATTTACTTCTTATAGGAAATTTTACTAAAATTTACTTTTTATAGGAAATTTAACTCAAATTTACTTTTTATAGAAATTTATTGATAATTTTTCTTGGCTGAGCTGGGATTTGAACCCGGGTTGATCTTTACATGTTTCAAGATACACCACTTTCTATCGTCAGAAGATCTCTGTGTTCTACCCACTGCACCACTGCGGTGCCCGTTAGCCAACAGTCAAACATCAATCTTTAACCAGTCGTACTGGTGGTTCGAAATTTGCTGTTATTATCACTTAAATTTCAAATTACATGTTGCCTCCTTTTTCCTCTGTTTTTTCGTATTCTTTCTGTCAAGACTTTGTCTTGAAAACCTGAATACATTTGTTTATTATGTTTTTTTGTCCACTTTCGTCGACATTTTTTATTTGTACAAATTAAAGTACAAATGTAAACATTAGAGCTTGTGCCATAGCTATTTCTAAGAACAATTTTGATTTTTAGTTGAACTGTCAATTTTTAATTTTCGATATTCCTTAATCAGGCTCGAGTTCATCAAATTTAATTTTCATTAAATTATTTTCACTAAGGGAAGGAATTTTACAACTTTGAATTTTTATTAAAATTTATTGATAATTTTTCTTGGCTGAGCTGGGATTTGAACCCGGGTTGATCTTTACATGTTTCAAGATACACCACTTTCTATCGTCAGAAGATCTCTGTGTTCTACCCACTGCACCACTGCGGTGCCCGTTAGCCAACAGTCAAAAATCAATCTTTAACCAGTCGTACTGGTGGTTCGAAATTTGCTGTTATTATCACTTAAATTTCAAATTACATGTTGCCTCCTTTTTCCTCTGTTTTTTCGTATTCTTTCTGTCAAGACTTTGTCTTGAAAACCTGAATACATTTGTTTATTATGTTTTTTTGTCCACTTTCGTCGACATTTTTTTCAAAGTTTTAAAATTCCTTCCCTTAGTGAAAATAATTTAATGAAAATTAAATTTGATGAACTCGAGCCTGATTAAGGAATATCGAAAATTAAAAATTGACAGTTCAACTAAAAATCAAAATTGTTTTTATAGAAAATTTTACAAATATTTACTATTTGTAGGAAATTTTGCTTAAATTTATCATTTATAGAAAATTTTTCTAATTAAACGTTGTTAAATTAAATTTAAGGCTTTGATGGTATTAAAAACTAACATATAAAATAACTGTAGAAGAAGCTACAGTTATTTATTTTTATTTTATCGCGATCATGAAAATTTGCTTATAAATGCAAACTCTAATTTTTTTTGTAAATAAAAAATCATTAAAAATCTTTTAAATATTCATATAGCTATTATGCATTAAGAAACCCTATTTGTTAAAGGTACAAAGACCCCTGCCACAGATTTCTCTTACACCCATAGAAAAATGCATCTTCATATTGATGATGGTCTAACATCAGAATCGTGTCATCAATGTTATTAAAAATGGCATCAATGAGGCATTTAGTGACATCAATATAATGTGGAACGTCATCATAAAATGTTGTCATATTTTGTTCATCATCTATGCTATGAATACAGTGACATCTATTAGATGCCACTATTTGTGTATTGTGTAACATAAGAAGAAAATATTCCCATATTCTATTTGTTTAAATTATTTAGGTAAATACATTAAATTTTCAAAGTATAATGATTACGAATATATCGGGCATGCTGCTGGTGTATTGTAATTGAGAGTTCTTCTGCAAACACAGGGCAAAAAACAAACATGTGTAACGGGTAAGGCAATTTTCTCAATTTCTCTGATTCGTTATATCTGTGATGCCGATGTTTCATCCCATTGATGACATAATTTCACCTAATGACAATTTGGCCAGGTGATGTTAAGGCTGACATCACACGGTTTGTGTTTACGCTTAAAATAGCTATTAAATCAGCAGGGTGTGGTTGTTTTTTGGCATGTCCGAAGCATTTACTTAGTATAACAGAGGAACTAAGATGCTTCCTCGTGAGACTCCAGCGTCAATTGGCTGAGTAGAGCTTAAAAATGTCCTTATTTAAAAATAAATTTTCGACCGACTATGTAGCTTTTAAAAAGCTTGTAAGTATTAACGGGTAAATTACTCTTCAGTTTACGTAATAAGCATTCATGCCAGACTTTATCGAAAGCTTAGTAAGGAGTGAAGAGCACTCTTAACTTTTGTGTGAACTTTTCCGGACTTTGATAACATGGTAATCAATCTAGAGGGCATTATTTAATTTTAAATAAAGCATTAAACATCAACTTTAGAATGAAAAGAATAAACCAAAGAGATAATCACCAACAGACGTAAAAATTTAATTACTAAATTGATTATCAGTTGGATAAAAATTAAAATTTGCTTTGATTTTTTGTTCTAACGATGACGGACCAAACTGTTGGTCAACTAGTCCAGTGGGTTCTACAACGAGATCAAATTGTACTACAAGTCTCAACGTGTAAGATCACCTTAGATCTGAAATATATATAAGTATCTATGCTAATGCCTTAAAGTGTCTTTATTTTGATATATCAAACAGAATAACCAAAGCAGTGCGCACTCCATCTTTGGAATTTAATAAAACTCTAACACCACCAGTGATGCCAGGAGAAATTTCAAAAAATCCCCAAGTGTCTAAAAAAATCCCTTTTTCCCTACAGTCAAAAAAAATGTTCTCTACACTTTTCCTTACGTTAAAAATTTATTGTTTTTAGCAACAGGCAAACAAATACATACAAACATTGTTAACATTTTGAAAAAATTATAATAAAAGCATATTAAAAACAAGAATAAAACCAAATAAATATGTAAATGCCATACGCACACATATAAAAATGCAATTTCAAAAATAACACTGTGTGTCAAATTTAATTTTTTTCTTTTTAGCAAAAACGCCTCTATACATCCTTTAATCTAGAGACAAAGCAAAATCTTTTCCTCATCTTTTGTCCTTTTACAAAAAGCCTAATTTTTTTCAAAATTCTTATTTTAAATAATAATTTTTATATAAGTATCAAATAATTTTTAGCAAACTTGGTACCAAATAAGAGGGAAGGCTCTGTACAATTTTTTTTCTTCAGTTTCCCTGAACCAAAACATAAAAAAATTTCCTTTTAAAAATATATCCTTCCTTATCATCAAATATTAATTTCAATTTTTGGGAATACAAAATTTTAATTTCAAAAGATTTTGTTATTCGTGCTTAATTCCCAGTTAATATTCTTGATAAAAACACTTGAAATTTATTGTTGATGGGATAAGCTATTCCTATGCGCATTGCACTGGTTGCTTAGGCCAGATCATCAGGAAACTTCATCCATAAAGATTTTAGAAAAACTAAAGATATTAAACCAAATAAAACTGTTAAGCGTATAAGACTTATAGCAACAGTTCTACTTGTAATAATATCAAAGCTTAAACAAAACACATCAACAATAAACAGTGAGTTTATCTCATCTTACATTCCCCACTACAATTAGTTGAAATTCTCTCAACATTAATTGTAGTTGTAAGTAGGTTAAGAAAAACCAAGGCCCATTGAAAAGGTCTGCGCAAGAAGCCTGATGTTCATTGTTTATGTTCTTTTTAGTTGTCAACATGTGCATGTATACGTTTGTGGTATGCCACACATACACGTTTTTTCCTTTTGCTTTGTATATGTGGTAGTAAATTTTTGACAACTAAAAAGAATCGTTTTTTGTTTTTGTACAAGGAAGCAGACCTAATAGATGGGCCTTGAGAAAAACAAAATAAAAACAACAACAACTTACAAAAGATGTTGTCAATTAAGTGTTTTTTAGGCCGTGCACTTGCCTGTTCATTATCAAAAAGTAATTTCAATTTTTGGGAATACAAAAGTTTGCATTAAAATTTTTTTTTAAATTTTGTTGTTTTATTTCTCTTTGTTTAGAAGGTGCGATTGTGTTTTTTTACAAATTAATTTCTATGTAAAAATTTTATTTATTAGATATTCTCTTCTAATATTCGCATACATTTTAGCAAATGTGAGTGCGAATGCAAATAGCAAAAATAAGAGAATAGTACGCAAATGCGAACGCGAATATTCGTCGCCCTAATGTATAATTAGGAGGCGACGAATATTCGGTTACATGGGATTAGCAATTGTTGAAGATTGCCAGGCTGTTAGAACTCACAGTATATGGTTTCTGTTAAAAAATACTACATTTGTACCTTAATACTATTGTAAATACATATACATATAAAAAAATGATTCTTAAATGAAAATAGGTCGAACATTTACGTATTTTTAGACAATATATTGGAAATGAGATAAAATTTTGAAAATTCCCCACATTTGCCTTAAAATAATAAATCCCTACAAAAAGGGAAAATTTCCTACAATTGGCAACACTGGACACCACAAAGTTTTTCTCCTTAAATAAAAATAATTTTGCAAATTTCTGTTAAATAATTTTTTTTTTATTTTTATTATATATTTTTAAAAAATATTCAATTCCTCTTTGTAATTTTTATTTTAGGTTCTGTTAAATATTGAATACTTATTTTCTGAACAAAATACAGGTCTTCATACGGAAAAGTTGTGGAGAACTTGTACTGTCTCACCAATCCCAAAAGTAAAAACTTTAAAGAAATGTCAGCATATCTCCAGCCTAAGATTCACAAATAGAAATGTTAGTTTAAAGAAAACATTATCGTTTAAAAAAAAACTTTATTTTACCAATACAATTCCGAACACCTTTCGAATACGGTACATACGAATATGGATGTCGATTCTCTTTCGCTTCGGGTAAAAAGTTATCGGGATTAAATTTATCGGCATTAGGTCCCCAAAATGTTTTGCAGCGATGTAAATGAAAGAGAGAGATCAAAACTTGAAAGTCTCTCGGTAATGTTATCTCCGTTGTAAGATTACAACTTTCTAATGTCTCGCGACCGATAAAGGGTATGGGTGGCACCAAGCGTAGAGTTTCATTTATAATCATATTCAAATAGGGCAATTGTTCCAAATGTTCGTAAATAATACGTTCTGAGTTGGGTATAATTTTTACGATGTCTCGATAGAGTCTTTCTTGGACATCGGTATGCATGGCTAGCATAACGAGCAGTGAGTATAAAGTTGTTGAGGTGGTTTCATAGGACTTAAGAGTAATTAGTAGAAATTTAGATTGTTTTTTTAAGGTTAGGTAATTTTTTAAAAATAAATTGTTTTATGATTTTTACTTACCCCACTAATCATGGTATAGGTTTCGGTTATAGTGTCTTCAAACTGAAATAAACCCTGTTTTTGATATTTTAAGGCACGATTTAAAAAAAATTCACTGCTTTCGTTGCTGGAAGGTGATACGGATTTGCGGGAAATTAACTAAAACCATATTATTTTGAAAAAGTTATCAAAATATCAAACAAATACTTGAAGAGATTTTGCAGAAGAAAATCCATTTTAACTTACATTCTTTAAAAATTTCTGCAAATATTCTAAGATTTTATAATAGGCAGAGTTGCGAACGAAAAATCCCAATCCCATGGGAGACATAGCGGTATCTAAACAAATTTTTTCCATTAATCTAAAGTATTACAAAGGAATCAATTAATAAAAATTCTAAAACTAAAAGAAAAAATTTTGTTTAATTTACAAATGCATTTTTGTCACCATTTCGGAACTTAGTTTTTGATTCCCTGTTAACTCGAGGCCCATGATTGTTTCTGGGAAAATAAAAAATAAATATCAGAATATTCAATTGCTCAAAAATCTAAACAAAGGGCAGCTTAGACAAAACAATTTTAGAATCTGATCTGCTTTGTCCGGGTTCACTCTATGAAAGTTTTCTTTCAGAAAGTCTGAGTTTGTTGGAGAGAGGAGAGAAAAGTGGCATTTTTTCATCCTCTCTCATTAACAAACTCAGACTTTCTGAAAGAGAGGGGAGAGAATAGTGGCATATTATTTTCCTCTCTCACCAACAAACTCAGACTTTCTCGAAGAAAACTTGCATAGTGTGAACCCAGACTTTGGTATCTTGTTTTTTGTATTGAACATATTTCCTTTTCCATATTGCATAAAATTTCTAAAAAAAAAATCTTGGCTAGAAAACAAACCCAATGCTATTTCCATTATGACCTTTTGTAAGAAACCAAAAATCGAATGCTCCTTTCCATCTTGTAAAGTTTCAAAATGTTGGACAATTCTCTCAGTCTTACGTTCAAAAATCGGTATAAATCGTTGCAAAATTTGAGGCGAAAAAGAGGGATTCATTAATTTACGATTGTGTTTCCATTTGAAAACTAGAAAAAAAAATTGTTTAACTGATTTTCACAAAAAAAAATGCGTTTAATCCACCTTTACTGGTAATCAAACCATTGGGCAAAGCATAATCCATTTGCTTGTACAAAACATTTGCCTTGTTCAAAAATTCCTCTGAATTTAGAATATGTTTTATTATTTCCGGATCAATGGTTAGAATAATTGGTTCCATACCCAGCCAGGTAAAGAATGTCAGGGATTTTAATGCATCAAAGTAGGCACCCAATTTATAAAGAAATTCTAAGACAATCAAAAGAAATTTATTATTTTGCTTAAGAGCTCCTTAGAACTTACTCTTCATTGGCAGCACATGCAGAGCCGTTCCCACTAGTGGCAGGCCGTAGACCGTGGCTACTTTCGATGTGATTTCGTTATATTTGTAATATTTTTTTAAAACTTTATAAACAATTATCACAACACAGATTAAAGCAAATATTTTAAAATCAATACGGGTAAGTTGATATTTTTTTAGATTCAGCATTTTGTTTATTTAAAACATTTAAAAAAATGGTTTTTGGCAGAATATATTTTTTTTTAGTTAAAAATTTTGTTTTTATAGAAGAAACAAATTTTAAAACAAAACAATTATTGTAATTTTTACAGCATCGAGTCACAAGCCATTAAAATGTTATTGACTTGCAAAGAATTTGCTTAATTGCACTATGAATTTTGTTTTACATAAAAATTAAATTAATATCAGGAAGTTAAGAAAATGTTTTTATTGTTTTTTTTTTTTGTATGTCCGTTATTTTGCATTGTACATAAAAATTGTTCAAATCGGTTTTCATTATTTTCACAAGTACCCATTCACATCTCCTCCCATAAAAAATATTATGATCATAACGAAAAATGAGCTAGATAATAAAATTCCAAGGGGAGATAATCCAAATCTTGTTCAGTTTATACCGATAGCACGATAGCCTGAAAAAGAATTTGTACAAAATCGATTTGTATGGCTGGCCAAACAATAATCCCCTTTCGAAGATGCAATCTTTGAAAAAGCTTAGAGCAGTGTTCGAAAACAAACACTAAATAGCGCTCCTTAGTGTTCGGTTGGGTAGATTTGTGGAAAATACAAACGTTAATAGTGTTTGTGTAGTAAATCATTAAAAAGATAACGTTTCCTTGTTTGTCATCTTTCGAATACAAAAATAATACTTTTCTTATCCAACTCAACAAAGAGATGAGAACATTTAATTCCGTTCGGTTTTTTTTTTTTTTTTTTTTTTTTAACTACAAACTTTGTTGTGCTCGGTTCAGCTCATTAATGTTCGTTCATTTCTATTGTGCGTAGCGCCCTTTTGGCTGGCAAAAAAAAACCAAAAATTTTTTACAAAAACAAAATACACATACGAAAAAACAAAAAGCCAGCAAAATAATATTACACAAACAATACACACACAAGCTGTTCGTGCTGCGGTCGTTGCTTAAATATTTCGTTTGTTTATTTCATTATCAATGTAAAAAGGAAACACTATAGAACATTAAAATATAAAGTTTGTCTACAGTAGCACTACAATTGTTCTGTTTTTAACGAAGAACAGAACACTATAATGTTCGGCTCTTTCTTAAAAATAGTTACGAACGGTATTAAGGGTTGTGTTTGTCTACATAAACACTAAAAAAATAGATATCGTTCCTGGGTGTTTGAGCCGAACGCTAAATAATGTTCTGTTTATATTCGAACACTGGCTCAGAGTCTTTTGATTATCGCACTTAACGACTTCGCTTAGTTAATTCATTATATGATTATTAATTTTATTTTTAACCAAATTAGAAGAACGGTAATAAATTATGTTCGAAATTTTGAAAAAAATCGGACCATTATTATATTACATAATAACTTATTAGTTGTTTTTGTTTAGCTGCAGGTCCACGTATATACATAAATAAAATATAATATAAAAATTCGTGATATTTTTATTTTTATTTTGTTCGCAATATTTCGGTTAGCATCGCTAACCATCTTCAGGGGTATGTAAACGATTAAAAAATATAATAAGCACAAAACTTCACTTCTTATTAGATTTTCTTAACTATTACTATTACATAATAACTTAATTGTCATCCTGAAAAAGAAATTCGAAACAAAGGAAGTTTATCGATATCAATTATCAATCAAAAGGTACCTGTTCCGAAAATACAATCTATGCGAATGTTTTATTCATTATTCTGTCTTCTAAGTAATCTACTAGGACTTAAGCTTCGTACAGACGGTGGTCAAATCTTTCAATGTTGTAATTTTTCTGACAATGGTGCTATTGCCAGATGCATTAGTTTTACACATCTGCCAAATGAAAATAAGCTTACAATGTTCTCACAGTTGCAAGACATTTTGAGGCAATTTTAATGACAACATTGTAAGATCTGACCACCGTCTGTACGAAGCTTTAGTAAAGAAAAAACACCTAGTACTAGATATAAATTTGTCCACTTACTTTTAGTACGAGCCTTACTTAAAATTTTAAGTATGAAAAACATAAAAAAGTACTTGAAACAATTTTAAATGGCAAAACTTTCGAAAACCTTAAACTTTTCGTTTTGTGCAGACGCGGTTGTTTGTAATAATAACACTACAAGGAAAATAAAATTTACTATTTTCATGTTTAAAAAGGAAAATTATAAGCAAAAATTCCCAAATTCTATTTTTTAAAAGTATTTGGTTAAATACATTAATTTCCAAAGTCAAATGATTACGAAACCCATATCGGGTATGCTTGGTGTCTTAAAATTGTGAGTTCTTCTGTGAAAAAAACGGATAAGTCAATAATATTATTCTCCATCTCTTTCGTATTATTTAAAGTACGAATATGGAATTAAAACAACTTAGAAATTCTTGAAACAAGCAAAGTTTGAGATTAATTTGCATCTTACTTTTACTTACGTTAATCCCGTTTTCGGATTATTTTAAGTACGGGATACTTGAATCAAGCATTCTGTATTTGATTTAAGGAAATCAGGACTTACCGTACTATTGACACCGTTTTGGCTTGATTTAAGTACGGATGGATGGATTTTTTTTCAGTGTAGCTTTGATCTTTCTTTCTGAGCCCTGTGTATGAAAAAAATTTATTGTGGAATTCCATTAGGAAAAAAGTTGGTTTTACACAATATATATTTTGGAGTGTAATGGTCAAATTACCCAAAATTATAATTTTAACAGACTTGTGCAAAAACAAATGGATCATGCAACTGTCAAATCTCCTCTTAAATACAAAATTGTGTAAAAGAAGCTTTGCATAGACTCTCCGTTCTTTTCTACTGATCATTAAAAAACGTACATCATTAATGATTTATAAGTTTCACTTTAAACTTTCCGCCTTTAAGCCAAAATCGTTACTAGTAAGGTTTTGCACAAGTCTATTACTAGTTGTTAAGCGCCGAAAAATTAAAAAAATTATACAATTTCGATTGCATAGCTTTATATGTTTCGCCTTTTGTTGTAGAAACAACAAGAACAACATTTCAAAAGTTGGCAAAAATGATTTACATACTACTTGTTTGTTCTAGAAACAACAACAACACTACAAAAGTAGATAAAAGACAGTTTACTTGTTTGGTGTAGAAACAACAGCAAGAACAAAAACTTACATATTTGGTTGGTTTTAGAGTTGGTAAATTATTTTCATAATTTAAAAATAAATAAAAAGAAGGAGAACTCCCAAATTCTTTTTGTTAAAATTATTTAGTTAAATACATGAAATTTGCAATGTAGATTGATAACCCAGCAAAAACTTTGCTTACAAAGTAAGCAGAAAAATAATGAGAATTTGACGAGCCGTCTACTTACTTTTCTACTAGAAAAAGTACTTATTTTTGTTCGAGATGTCCCAAAAGTAATCCTTTATAATTTAGCCTATTATAATCTAAAAAATAATATGTTTTTTTTATACTTAAAATTTTTATAAAAATATATAGTTACACAAAGTCATTAAAGTAAAAATTTTTTAATTTTTTTTTTTGTTTTTTTTTTTAATTATTTTATTTTTATTTTTTCTTATTCTATTTTACTTTATTTTATTTTTTATTTTTTTTTCTGTCTCTGGCGGGATTTGATCCCGCAACCTCGGTGCTGATAGACTAGCTCTCTACCAGTTAGTCTACCGGGGCAGTGTAGTTTTTGCATTAAAAAACTATGTTTTATGACTATATTGACATTTTTATTGTCATAATGAAAATATAAATTTTTCTGTATATTTAAGATATAATAATAAAGTTATTATTTAATATATAACTAATAATCCAAAAAGTGGCGAATAAAGCTACAAAGTAATGAATTCTTGAAGTCATTAAAAGTAGGATTGTAAGTAAAGTTTTTGCTGGGAACAAAAACCTTATCAGCGCATTCTGATACCCAATAAAAAATTTCATCATTTTGCGAAGCACTAATAATACATTTATAAAAATAAGCGACCAATTTTGCGCTTAGCAAAAAGACATACACAGTAAAGTAAGTGAATGAAATCTTAACAAATTTTTTTAAAAGAAAAAACAATATGTCAAGTGCTACGGAATTCTCTTACTGCGAAGCAGGTTTGTAAGGGAGAATACTTAAAATAACTGTAAAAAAACATTCAGTGTGTAACGCAACGTTCACCAGTTTTTATATGCGTTGAACAAAGCGCTTTTTATGCCAAAATTGTATTGCTTCAAAGTGGGAACTCACCATATAAAATGCATGCCTTCCGTAAGCGAGATGGTAAGCGAAACTCTAACATTTCTCCCTTGCAAACCTGCTTCGTTTAAAGCTCAATTTTTATTGGGTAGTTTCTTATAATTGAGAGTTCCTTCTGTAATGTAAACGAAAAGGAATTCAACAAAAGCGAAACAGGAAAATATATAACATAAAATAATATTTTCGCTCTGGTTCCTGGGATAAGTGCTTAGAATTATTACAAAATAAATACATACATATTATAAAATGCAATAACTGATGTTGAGGGGAATTGTAAAATTTTGTTTTGCTTTTATTACATAGTACTTATGCTGTAAATAAAGCAACTAGTGTCAAATTATAATAAAAATGCATAAAAATAAACTCGCTATGCTCCTATGACAACCCAACGTTAAATACGATAGATTTATAAATGAAAAAAATCAAAAGTACAACTAGTTTAAAGTTAAAACAAACCAGTATAAATATCTCCAGAAAATACTAGCTACTTTGCGTGCAGGGTAACCTCTCTTATATGGTTGTGTATGTATAAATTTTGTAATCCCGAAAATAACTTTGAAAACAACAAATGTTGATTTGGCAATAAAAAAGTGGATTCAGTTTTTTTTAAATAGTGTTCAAAAATTGCCTCGGAAATTATGTTGTATACCTTAAATAGTGAACTAGCATACTTGCTATATTCAAAAACAATATTATTTTATACTAACAGTGCACGTTATAACAGTTTCAAACAAGGTGACCTGCGTTAATTTGAATTAATAGATATGTATATGTAGATTAGTTGAGAGCGCTAATTGAGAGAAACTCATATTCCTATTAAAGACAAACTAAAAAAGTTAATAAATAAAATTATTCTTATAAAGTTAAATATCTAAAAAATTTAACAAAAACTCAATAATAACATTAATTTAAGTGTCATACGCTAACATTTAATACCTCGCTGGATATTTTCCATTAACATTAATAAACAAACGTCAAAGGACATGCCATGATAAAAACTCTTTGATTTCTAGTTGTAGATAAAACTATAAATGTTCAGACCTTAAAATAAACCTATTTACTAACTCTAAATATACATATGTAAATGTTACGGTCAGCGGGAAAATCCCCGTTCACTTACATACATCAAATAAGCATGTCATTGAACAATTAGCTATAATTGAATATGAAAATTAGTTTCATGTTTAAACAAAAAGGTAAACTATATCCGATTAAGCCGAATCATTATTGGTACCCTCCATCAGAAAGTATACCAACCAATCTTTTCATCAAAATTTCATTCACATATTAACTCAATGTCATTTTTTATGCGTATGAAAGTGCTTTTTTGGGAGTAAAATTTGTAGTAAACTTGGAACCGATATATTCTACCGTCTTCCTGATCACAATACCAGCTTCCAGGCGCAAATCCGCGTTAGTATGGAATGAGTGATATGTATTGAATCCAATAGGGAGCGGGTAGACGCCAGCAAATTTACCGATATCCAAAGAGTAATAAAGGCGATATCATTTAATAGGGTCAGGGGAAGAGAACTTGAGGCAGTTGACCTGGCGAATGCGAAACCGTTTGAGGTGTCGAAAACGGAATACAATGCGTGGGCTTGGGAAACCCATACGGACAGCTGGAATAGTGGATCTGTGGGTAGGACCACTAAGTTTTGTGGAGTAACCCAAACGAGAGGAGGTCATAAAGCCTCCTCAATGGGAGTAAGTCCAAATTTAGTTCGATGGTACGTATCCTAACTGGTCATTCAGGCCTACGGGCACAACTAAAGAAAATTGTATAGGCGGAATCTGACCAATACAGAGCGTGTGGCGAGGCGAGCGAGACGCTGGAACACTTTATCTGCCACTGCCAGGCCTATCTCGAATATTCGTAATCAGCGCACAACAGGCCCAGTAGAGGCCTAAGTGTATGTTATACTGCTATGATGTTGCATCTTTGATGCTTCGTCCTCCTTTCGACCTAACCTACAATAACTTGGACTAAGTTTTTTAAAAGTTTGATTATTTTTTTTCGTTTTAGGGGTATTTCAGCCTTTTTCGTCTGTGACCTTTGATTAATGCTAAATTACTCTATGCAACAAGAAAAATTAAAAGAAGTAAAACTAAGTTTAATTGATGTGTTATGGTCCCCTAAATACAAAAGTTAGTGGGGGAGGTTAAACTTCATCCTTTTGAGGTATCTCGTCGATATCTTGAAAAATTGGTTTGTTTGTAGATAATCCAACAAGAGGGGATTACTCGCGTAGACACGGTCTTTAACGCAGCCCCAAAAACGTGTCAAATCGCATGACCTTGGTGGCCAAACAACATCGCCAAAACGTGAAATTATTCGTTCTAGAAACTACCCATGCAATAAAGTCGCCCTCTTGTTCAATTCATAGTCTTCAATTGCAATCCAAAAAAAAAGTCGGTTATCATACGGCCATAGCGCTCCAAGAATCGATTAATTCGGATTAAACTTTTTCAACAATTTTAATAACTCCAATTTCACAATTAAGCGGCCCATGTACTTGCAATATTATTGTATATGATATTCGCCATATTAGTTCCATTTTGTCCTATATTATGCAATAAGTCGCACAATGTTTTCATTTATTCAATAAAAAGGTGAACATAACCTATAGGAATAACATAAACAACATTGTACAATGTTGCCAGCACACTTCACTTTCTTTTCGTTGTGCAGTAAAAATCCAAAGTCTTTTGATTGTTGCCAATATATTGTTTCACCTTCGAATATCACATACACATTGGCGATATAATTGTACAGTACGTAAAATTGAACAATTTTATTGCAAGTGTATGAGCCGCTTTAAAGGGTTGTGAACAACCTTTCCACCTGAGGGATCAACACCGCCATAAATTCGGATTATTCGCCACATTTTAACCAACAGAATCGATATTTACGACAGTTAGCACATTGCGGCAATGCACTGGTCTTCCAGTCTTTAAAAATTTTCGCCAATTCTTTGCACAGTAGGTCGATTATGACGAACATGATCACTCCGTTATGCCCGAAAAGTGAACACTTTTGAATCACCATTTTTTGTGAAAAGTTTTTCTATTTTTACACGTACTTCGTTTGATGAACGATCTATATTCGTAAAAGGAAAACCTTTTACTAAATAAATGACACTTCAAATGATATGATATTTAACTTAATGGATACCCCTGCAAGCACTATAAAAAGTTTAGCTTCAAACGAAGCAGGTTTGTAAGGGAGAAATGTAAGAGTTTCGGTTACCATCTCGCTTACGGAGGCATGCATTTTATATGGTGAGTCGCCACTTTGAAGCAATACATTTTTCACGTAAAAAGCACTTTATTCAAAGCATATAAAAACTGGTAAGTGTAGCTATCAGTTTTACACACTGAATGTTTTGTTACAGTTATTTCTTAAAACTCTCCCTATAAAACCTGCTGCGTAGAAATGGAATGCCGTGGCACTTAAAATGTTATTTTGTTATAAAAGTTCTTAAGAGTCCGTTTCTTTCTTTACTGCATTTATGTATGTATCATTGCGTAGCGCATAATTGTGCGCTTATTTTTATACCCACACCACAATAGTGGTGTGCTGATGTGTGTAACGCCTCAAAATATTGGTCCTAGGCCCACCTTAAAGTATACTGATCGACTAAGAATTACTTTCTGAGTCGAACTAACGATGTCCGTCCGTCCGGCTGACTGGCTGGCTGGTCAATGCAACCTTGTACGCAAAGTACAGGTCGCAATTTTGGAGATAATTTGATAAAATTTGGGACATATGTTCCTTTAGGCACAAAGACCAAGCCTATCGTAGGGCCACGAGGGAAGATAGGGGGAAATTTCTGCCACTCAAAAACTATCAAACCGATTTTAATGAAATTTAAATCATAGATAGAAATATATTGATATGGACACCTAAGCTATGTAGTTTTTCAAGAATAGGACCACAAGGGGAGGTAGGGGGCAATTTCTGCCTCTCACAAACTTTCAAGCCGATTTTAATGAAGTTTGTAAACATAGATTAATCCATATTAATATGGACACATAATCATGGTGTGTTTTTAAATACTATGGTGTAGGGTATCATATGGTCGGGCTTGACCGACTATACTTTCTTACTTATTTTAAATGTACCATTAGTGCTTCGAAAAATGATAGGATTTTTTATTGGGAAGTAAACAGAATGGAACATACATTTTTTAGGAAGGTTGGTCCACAGTCCAATCCATAACTTTTCCTATTACACCCCAGGAAAAACTTTTTGATTTTTAGTAATAGGTGGTAGTTATTTCATACGTTACCTGGTAAGTAGTTGTCATTACAATTGTCATTATTTTGAAGACTTTACTTCTAGTAATGACCACAACAACTACTTATTACTTCTAGTAT
Source organism: Pollenia griseotomentosa (assembly GCA_963931875.1). Taxonomy (NCBI): domain Eukaryota; kingdom Metazoa; phylum Arthropoda; class Insecta; order Diptera; family Polleniidae; genus Pollenia; species Pollenia griseotomentosa. Next base: position 47,694,522 of record OZ007564.1, read on the forward strand.
TTTCACTACTGAATATTTGCTTACTAATAATCAGCTCAATAACTACTTATTAGTTGTGTTGTTTTCAGTACTGAATATTTACTTACTGGTAACGCACTCAATAATTACTTATTAGGTCTATTAACTAGTGATTTTTTGGCTTCTGGTTAGTATATTGTAAGTACTTACAATTCAACTTACTAGTAGTTAAATAATAACTAGATATTTTTTGACTTCTAGCAAGTGTATTGTAAGTACTGAATTCTGTGGACGCCTCGAACAAAAATAAGTAGTTATTCAGCCGAAAAATAAGTAGTGTTTATTTTCTCCAACATTTTTTGCTAACTTACTTGGTAAGTAAAGTTTTTGCTGGGACTATCCTAAGCTGCTTAGGAGACCTGTTAATATTTTAACACCAAAATCCATATTCGCTCTTGAGTCGTTTGGAAGTATCTTGTTTTTCACATACAGACATGGCTTAATCGACTTACAATAATTAAGGACCTAGAATATGCCTACTTGAAAATACTTTATGAGAGAGTGCCCCGGTAGACTTGTTTTTAGAGAACTAGTCTAGCAGTGTGATGGTTGCGGGTTCGATTCCCGCCTTAGAATATATTTTGTAATTTTAGTTGTAGCATATAATAAATAAGAATATTAAACAAATTCACTTTATGGGATCTGAGTTAAATAGTTCCTAGTGTTACACATGGAGTTACAAACTAACTACACCATATGCCCTACACCTAGTGGTAGAGGGTATAAAAACATTAATTTATACATACATACAATATTTATAAATTGCTTTAATTTGTTATGAAATGATTTTGTTTTTGGTTTTTAGAATATCGTTTTTAGTAATTACTAAAACACCACCATGTCGACACCGCTGGGTCCGGAATCTCAACAGGCATATTGTCCACAATGTCAAACTAATGTGACAACAAATGCCGAATTGAAGGCCTCAAATAAAACTCATCTTTTGGCGTTACTTTTATGTGTTTTCGGGTAATTAATCGAGCTTATTTATTTTTGAATCAATTTATAAGAAAATAAATATTTTTTGTTGTAGTTGTTGTCCCTGTGCTTGTTGTTTGTATTGCACCAAATGTGCTCGGAATGTAGAACACTACTGCCCCACCTGCAATACATATTTAGGGTTGTATGAACGTTAAGAATCTCATAATATTAATCTTGGTTTATAATTTAATTAAGCTTTAGATTTAATTATTTCAATAGATTTAATTATTTCAATAAAATTTTAGAAACAAAAATCAAATTTTGTTATTGCAAAGAGTCTCGTCTCCCATTCTTGTCACGAATATTGTGATCTAATGACAATATTAATGATAAGGATGGGTCAAGGATAAAAATTATAAAAAATGTGAAATATGTTTCGGTATGGTGTTACCTTAAATACAAGTTTTTACATACACAAAAGCTATTTTGGCAAGTACATATTATCAAAATTTGAGTAGTAGACATCTATACTTCTGAATTCAAACTGCTTTGGATATGCTTTTTTTCTACCAATAAATTTTTGTTATGTAGGTCAAATCAATTTAGTAGGAGTGTGTGTTTTCAAATTCCCTGTCTTAAAATTGCTAGAATTTTTTTTTTTCAAATAAACACCCTGTAGCCGTTTAAATCGGGAAATGTTTACTCGAATAAACCTTAATCTAATAAGAAGTGGCACAAGTGTTATTGTGAAGTTTTGTGTTAATTATATTTTTTTTTTTTAGTTGTTTACATGTAATTATCTTTGTAATATTATGTTTTGTTTTTTGTTTAATGTTAATAATAAAGGCTTTCAAATCATTATGTTAAAGAAAAACCCGCCTTATGAATCAACGATATGTGAAACGAGGATTGCCTCCTACACTACAAACATAACTGCTGCTCACTTAAATAATGACTACTTCTTAAGCTATTCGCATTTGAAGTAGGGCAAAGTGATGATTCACCGAAAATCAAAAGAAGTGACCTAAGACTAAGATAATAATGTTCACAAACAAAATAGAAAATCTTATTCAAGATCAGGGCTGTCAGGTACTTTTTTTCGTCCTCCCCAAACTGAAAAAAATTTTTCTCCAAAAATCCCCTGATAAAACAAAAAATCCCCAAAAAAAAGCCCCTGTAAAAAATACACTATTTTTAACGGATAAGTTAAATATTTATTTGAGTTGTACTTGAACTATGCTCTACAAGCGATAATTTTTTTTTGTAAAGCCTAGTATTCTGTTCAAATTTGTGAAAAATGATTAGCAACATTTATTATTTCACACGAAAATTTTAACATGTATCAATGTTACCTATCTTGCGAGTTTGTACAATTTGACGTTTTAATTCCTGTAAAGTATGCGACATTGTTTTGCGTATGTAAACAAATCCCACATGTATTTTACTAAAATTTATTTTTTTTAATAAAAAAGAAATTCAATATGGATAAAAAACTGTTACCGGTTGTGGTACATTATTTTTTTATTTCTTATTAAATAACACTACGTGACAAAATTTTAACAAAGTCGCGACCAAATGAATCTGACAGAATTGTCAAAAGTAGAACAGTTTTTCAGATATTCCAAAATAACCGTTATTTGTGTTTTTAAAAAAGATGATGTGACTGAAATGCAAATATCTTAAAAAATTTTAAACGAATTATGTATTTCTTTCTTTTTAGTAAAAGGTTATAAAATTTCTAAAATAACCATGGATTGCTTGTGAAGATTGGTCAAGAAATGACAGAGTTACAGGGGACAAAAGCTCAAGCTTCATTGAAAATTTTATGATTTTGTTCAATTTTGCTCTTTTAAAGTTATTTTTTTTAAACCAATCATTTAAAAATCCTAATGTTTTATTGCATGCGACGTAAGATTATTTTAATATGAACATTTTGCGCTCAACAAGACATAGAGTGGTACAAAAATGACAAAGCTACAGAAGATTTAGTAAATTAACCCACATAGAAATTCAAAACTTTCAAGCAACTTTTAATATTTATTGTTACTAAAAATTTAGCTTTGTATATTTATTTGTTGTGGGTTAATTCAATTAATCTTCTGTAACTTTGTCATTTTTGCACCGATCTGGATCCTATTGGGCACAAAATGTTCGTATTGAAATAGGCTAAAATTTTATTTTTTGGATATTTGCATATCAGTCACATCATCTTTTTTAAAAACACAAATAACGGTTATTTTGGAATATCTCAGAAACTGTTCTACTTTTGACAATTCTGACTTCATATTCGGATTCAGCGGACAATTTTACATAAGGATTACGTTTCAAATGCATTTGGTCAAAAAATTGTTACGTAGTGTAATCAGTTCATATTTTTTTGCTTTTGCTTAAAATTCCACGTGAAATAAGTGCAGCTTACATTATTTCGCAGTTGTAAAAAAATGTTGCCAGAAACATTTCGGTACTTTTTCACAAAATGAACAGAGTACAACTCTATCAACATTATTTCATAGATATTCCGCACAAGTTTTTTTCATATGCATTTTGACAGCATTTCACGTGAAATGTTGAACAGAGTACCAGGCTTAAGGAAATACGTAGTTGTAATAGAAACATATAAATTTATATATATATATATATATATATATATATATATATATATACAGTCGAACTTTCCTATAATGAATCTGCTGCATGGGACCATAAGATTTTTTAAAAACTTCATTATACAGAATTAATTTTATTTCCACTTTTGTTAATTAAAATCAGGCAGTTCTAGATTGGATAACACTTCCACGTGCAACAGTTATCCATTTGAACATTGCCTTATTAATTTCCCTAAGAATACGGGTTTTAAGCCTTTTGCGTTTAGTGCTAAATTGCTTACGTTGAACATTTTAAGAATTCAGGTTGCTTTAGCCGTAAACGTAGTGCAATATAATGTAACGTATTGTATTTTTCGTAATTGGTAATACCTCGCAATTTTGAGTCTTGAATAAAAAATTGTATTGCACAAATCAATTTGAAAATTGTTTAAAATGTGTGCTCGCATTTCTCGGTCAAGTAATAATTGGCACCAGTGTTGCCAAAAGTAGGGAAAAATCCCTACATGTAGGGTTTTTTGATACTAAAATAAGAGAGTACTGATTTTTTTATATTCCCCAAAATGTAGGTATTTTTTCTTAAATTTAAAAATAATATACATATTTTGAAACATGAATATAGAACAGTTTTAGAAAAAAATAGTAAGAATGAAAAACTATAATGACAAGGCTGTATTTCCAAATTGATCAAAACTGGTACGGATTTTGTTTGCTTTACCCAATGCAAATGCCGAGTAGAGAGACCACCGGAAAGCGAAACAAATTGAGCCACACAACTTTAAGTTTAATTTGTATTATAAGATCCCTAGAGGGAAGCGAACTGACACCAAAGTGGGCCCGTGATAGGTCTTTGGTGGTAGAGACCGGTTCTAGTTCTAACACTTTATATGAATAAGACCTATCACTTTTACATGGGGTTGTCATTGGAGGGGGTCAATTGACACCATTTGACCAGTCACAGAACTATTCTCAATGAACGTGCTTAGTGTCAATTACTAAAATGTAGTATTATTTCCATAAAACAAGTCCTAGAATTAAATTCAGGAACCAAATTTAAGAAAGTACCAAAATGCGTCACAACACCGGTGAAGACAGTACCATAATTTATTACTTTTTCTACCTTTTTGTTCTTCATAAACCAGTTAAGGGATTGGTTCTTCTTTCAATGTTCATGAGTCCTTTCTTTTTGTACTTGTTCTATTTTCACAAGTCCCAGGACCAGTCTGTTGGACCAATTGACACAAATTTCCCGCAGGGATCAATTACAAACAATTTTTTTTTAGTTTTATTTCTTATTTTTGTTATTTTTATACATATTAGAATCAAATAAGTTTTTATAACTATCGTTCTTCTTAGATATTAATGTCTAAAACGCGTAGGGAAAATTTTTCCAACTTGTAGGGAAAAATCGGATTTTTTTTAGTATGTGTAGGTATTTTTTAAAAATTCTTCTGGCAACACTGATTGGCACATTAGTGGCCTGGGCATTATTTTATACTGGGCTAGTTTTAAGCCGTTTTTGGGTTTTCATACTTTTTAAAACATATTTGTATCTTCATTTTGACTAATTTATAATCAAGAATAAACTTTAACGACTTTTAAAAAATTGATAAAAACCAAAATAAGTGATTTGTTTGCCTTGTATTAAATATTAAAATATAATTAATGGTTTTAAATACAAAGAAACAAAATTACCCCATTCATTGACTTAAGAGTTCACGACAACGACTTTCGTAACAAGGCTGACTATCTAGATACACAATAATAAAATTTCGCAGTTAAACTAACATTTATGTTTAATGACAACATGTATTAGCTTACAATTGTAAAGTGTTGTAAAGCAACACGTTGGGTTAACAGATAGATATTTAAAACAGAAAATCTGTTAACAAGAATTTTAAAAAAAATTTATAAATGCTCTGAAAGTATTTTTAGGCATCTAAGCAAATTGAACATCTACATATCAAAATATGCTTCAAAAAGGTAAAATATGCTATATAAACCTAAAAACTACTGCAAAAAAACTCTCTTAACTAAATTATGCAAAAACATTCTGCAACGGGTAAAATATGCAAAAATATTCACTAACAAATCGATGCCAAAATTCATAAAAAAAACTCTAAAATGGATAAATAAACTGTTTCCGCTTTCATTGGCCGCATAAGGAAAAACATGCAATTCCATATTTCTGGTTTCCCTGTTTATTACATATACAAGTAATAAAGTATAATTCGATATATAAAAATATAATCCTAAAAATCGTTGTCCTATTTATTTTGACCTCCCAAATAACTACCGCAATTTGGACAAAAATGGCGGGCACTCTTGCAATTGTCGAAAAAGTATGGCAAACAGCAGCAACATCTAGAATTTTAGAATATTTGAAAATCTCTACAATCTTTTAATTGTATAAAACTTACGTGGTAAAACACAAGATAGTGGCAACAATATGAGTCATCATACTACTTTTATACTCACATCGTGACATCTGGGTGGCATGGCACGAAGGACAATAAGCCAAGTGAGAACGCGAACCAAATTGTGCGGGTGGAATGTCTGGAATAGAATTTTGGTAAGTAAAGCTAAAACCCAAATTTTAAATTTTGAGTTCTAATATTTTTTTCCAATAAAAATTAAAAATCCGACCCTGGTAAAACGCTTTTCAAGTATGTTAGAGTTTATCTAAAAAATTACTTTTTGTTATTAATTGAAAGGGATTATTATAAAATTGTTTGGTCTAAATCTTAATTTTTTGTGTTGTTAAACGACAAGAAATTCGCATTCGTTTGTTGGCTCAAATTTTTAAAGTTGTAGTTCAAAAATATATAAAAAGAGTATAAAATATTAACTTATAACCGGTTGTCGTATTGTAAATATTTGTGGTTGACCCGGTTGCAAAGATTGATGCTGCTGCTGCTGTTGATGTTCCTGTTGTTGTTCCATATGATGATGTGAGGCGTACGTAACTCTTTCTAAATCTGGATATGATGGTGGCTGGACTGTGGTATCTCTTAAAGGTAGTGTTTCTCCCGGCAAACGATTATCCATCATGTCCATTAGTTCCTGTTTGCTGGGCATTTTTCAACTGGTCCTTTAAAAATATTTCCGCTTAAAAAAAGACTTTTATGTTTTCACTTCAACTTTGTCACCAACGTAGGCGTTTAATTAAACTGAAATGTTTTTGAATTTATAATGTGATGATTGCATGCGAACTTTTCTATTCTTTTAATTATTATTTTATATTTATTTATTGTGGTTTTTATGAAAGTTCCATTACAAATAATGTATTGAGTATGAAAGTAGAACAAGATAAAAAAAAGTACATTGAAAAACATGGATAGAACGTTATAATTAATAGATTTTGAGATACTTGTACCATTAAGTTCCTTTTTTAAAAAGTTATTTATATTTTATTGAAAATTTTAATTAAAAATTTGTAGCGAATCATATTGTATGTAACCAGCCAAGTCGGGTGTTTGATTTCGAAAGTGCGAAAGTGCTTTTTTTAATCGTTTGTCATAAACATATTTTAAGCTTGAAGATACTTTTAAACAAAATCAAGCTTTATGAAAAAGATTTTCTAGGGCTTTTCTGATCAAAAAGCTGCTCTCATAATTAAGGGTATCAGTGTTGCCACTTTGTGGGTAATTACCCGAATTTGGTATAATTTCTCTTAGGTGTAATTCAGGTGTTATTTGAAATTCTAACTTCAGATACCCAAATAAAATCCAGATTATATTTCAGTGACATTTATATCTTTTTAAATATTGTTGATAAAAAATGCACAGTCTTTTAAACCAAACTCTCCTTTTTTTTAAAAAAAAAAAAGACTTCAATCATTAAATATATATTTTCAAAAGTTTGGTAATGAATGTTGCAAGATGGACCCTTAGATTAGGATAAAAATGACTATCATAGTGACTTAGAACCTGAAGTTTATTAAAAAAGTTATTCAAACTAAGAACTAGCCTGGGGGAAGATATGTTTCCAATATTCGAATATATAATTAATTTTATTTTTATCTTGCAATTTGTATATGCTTTAGTTTGAAGAATATTTAAAGCCCTTAATATAATAAAATTGAATTACGAAAGGGACAGTTATATAAAACCCTGCAGGCATTTTGTTCACCTAATAAAGTATAGAGGGTATTTTTTAAGACCATGAAACTTAAAATGGTAGACAACACAAATAAATTAATTTTAATCACAGATTATTACACGGCATAACCATTTGAAACTGATTTCAAACAAATAATCACCGCGCCTGTCCTTGACGTAATGCATTGCAGACGTCGAATTTTGTTCCTCTTTTTCAAGCATTGCTGGCAGCATGTCACGAATTAAATAAATTGAGCCTCCAAGACGTCAATTGCTGCTGCTTTATCAGCATAAGCCAGTGACTTCACAGCCCTTCGAAAAACAATTAGGAGGTGTCACATCGCACGGCCTTGAAGTATTATTGACCATTTTCTTTCTAAATCGCCTTCATTTGTGCAAAAATAAGTTGCGTCATTTAAATCATGAAGTCGTTATAAGTTGCGAAATTCGATGGCTAATTTTCAAAGTAAATTTAGATAATTTGGTGGAGTTGTTCCAGCATGAATCTATTCATGTTGATGTGCCTAAGCAAAAAATGAGAGCAGTATGTCAGTTTGTTTGACAGCTAACCTTTCGTAAGCTCTATCGGGCTTGAAAAACACCCATTATACACGCAAAGAAAAAACATGGTTGTGGTAAACATATTCTAAGAGCAACATATTATGATAAGAATTATGATTGTAGTCACCATATTAAGATTATTATTGAAACATATTATGACTCAATATACTCGTAATATGTCATCATAATATTTTTCCCTTAATCATATTATTATTCTGTTAATCATACTAAGTTAAGAAGTAATCAAATTATTGTCATGTTAATCATAATAAGCTAAGAAATTAATCATATTATTGTCATGTTAATCATAATAAGCTAAGAAGTAATCATATTATCATCATGTTAATCATAATAAATTTAGAAGCAATCATATTATGATACAGCACCTTTCATAGCTGTCATAAAAATACAAAATAAATTTAAATATTTTTGAATCGATTTTTTATTTTGTGGCTTTTTACAATTTTTCTTAATGTTAATCAAATAGCGGAGTTCAATATAAGGCTTGCAAAAGAGCAAATGAAAAATCTGTGGTTTTCATGGGCAACAACCGCGTGTGTTCATTTTTTTGATTTTAAGATGTTGATGCCATATTGCCTAATTTTGAACGCTCTTTATATTTTTTTGAAAAAAGATGGATCAATTCCGTTTTGTAACGTAATGACAAAGTTTAAAATGTGCAATACCTAGCCCATAGTTTGATCTAGAATGGGTTTTCGGCTTTCCTGAACAATTTGTTTTAAGACATACGCGGTTGCCCATGAAAACCACAGAAATATCGTAGCACTTTTATAAAATATAACGAAATCTCTGTGTGTTTTGTTGTTGGATTTTACAAAAAACTATGATATTTTGCATTTGCACTATTACATCACTAATACTTGAATGAACTCCGCTAATATTTTAATTTTTTAATTTCTTTAAACTTATTTTTTTTATAGAATTTTATCTTTTAATTGTTTAACCGCTCACAAATAAAAAAAACGACACAACTTCTTCAAAATTATTTTACAAATGGCGCTAACATAATATGATTAGAGTAAAAATAGTTTGATTGCATCTTTAACATAATATGATAAATGTATAGAAAGTTATCATGTTATGGCTATTAAATATCATGATATGGTTGTGAGAAATATAATATGTTTAGAAAGTTATCATAATTTAGTTGTTAGAAAAATAATTATTTTTCGGTCAACAATACTCAAATTCATAATTGCGATAAACATTGATATGTTTACAGTAACTATAATATTGTTGATATTAAATAAAATTAACAATTATTTGTGTACGACAACAATATATTGTTACATTAAACATAGTGTTGTTGCCGTAACCATGCCCAACCATATTTTTTCTCTGCGTGTAAAGGAATGGCAATGAGCAATTTGAACATTCTCTAGATATATGCAACCAAATGTGGAAGTTAAACTCATTATTTAAGGAGTTTTATCTTATGTTTTTAAATATTTAATGTTATTTTTGTTAATTTATTTTAAGTAACAATAATAATCTTAACAGTTTGACTAATATTAAACTTCTTTCAATGAGTTTGTTGGGTTTTTGCTTCTTTGAAAATGTCTTTTTATCAAATAAAACTTCAATTTTATATCAGGTGCAGTGTTGCAAGTAGATTTTTCGAAAAAATACCTACACATGCTAAAAAGAATCCGATTTTTCCCCATACGTTGCAAAAATTTCCCACACAAAAATCCCTACGCATTATTGTCAATAAAATAGTAGAAAAAACATATGTAATAAAAAATTAATTTTATTCGAATAATTTAACTTTGACAAAGCTTTTCTTCATCAAAAGTTTTTTGGAAGACGAAATATCTGTACTCTCATCTACGAGAGCAGAAAATTCATATTTTTGTAGTTTTAATATTAGTTAAGATTTTTCTTCCTCTTTCCAATTTGTTCTTCTTTGTTCTTTAAAATTTGCTCTTTTTTAAATAAAGGAGTCTGAAGCTATTTCTTTTAATAGCGGAACTAAGTGATCTACTACATGTAGCGCAACATTGTGCTCTGCGAAAACTAGGGTTATGCGCATTTCAAAATTTGACATAGGGTCTTTTTCTACACTCACAATATTATTACAGTAACGGACTGTAGTTTATTTAAGAAATATTCCGTTCAGTAATTTTTAAATAAATAAACATTTAAAATTCCAAGCAAATTTATTTTTAACTGATTCTAACAGTTATTCAAAAAACTAAGTGCATATTAATACGGATTTTCAGTTGCAGTTAATATTGTCCGTTGATTGAGTTAAATTCTTCTTTATGTTAAAGTAAATAAAAATGTAATTTAATGCAACGAAAAGTTCATTTAATTTTTACTGTCAAAAATTCAACCGCGAATTCCGTAAAAAAAACAAATCAATATTCAGTTATCTTATATAAATTAATTGTCAAAAAATTAACTACATGTTCCGTAAAAACAAATAAATATGCAGTTATTTTATAAAATTTTACTGTCAAAAATTCAACACCATATTCAGTAAAAACAATTAAATATTCAGTTATTTTATACAATTTTACTACCAAAAATTAATTTTTACTTATCTATAAAAAATGAATTGCTTGTTTTGTGTAAGAAATTCCCATTTTCTATTTGTTAAAATAATTTAGTTAAATACATCAAATTTTAAAAGTAAAATAATTGCGAAGCCATATCGGTCATGCTGCTGGTGTCTTATAATTGAGAGTTCTTCTGTAAACAACGTGGTCAGTACAACAAAAGTAAAACAAACGTGTGTAACTGGGTAAGTAAATAAAAATATTCTCCCTCTCTCGCTTATAAGAAAAACAAGCGGACAGGTGTCTGTCTGGTATTTTTTAGAAATTCGGCTCTTTTGTGGAGTAAACGAAAATTTAATAAAATAACTGAATATTTAATTGTTTTTACTGAATATGGGGTCAATTTTTTGACATTAAAATTTTAATAAAGAACTGAATATTTAATCGTTTTTACTGAATATGGTGTTGAATTTTTGACAATAAAATTTTACAAAATAACTGAATATTTATTTGATTTTACGGAATATGGTGTTGAATTTTTGACAGTAAAAATTAAATGAACTTTTTGTTAAAAATAAATGAATAATAGGTAGACCGGTTTTTAATTGAACTTTCATTTATTTTATATTACAATTTCAGTTAATTTTACGTACAGAATATTGTGAGTGTACTACTAAAAAAGGTTTTTTTCTGAATTTATTTCATAAATAATGCGATATAAAAAAAAATCCTAGATTTAGAAGATTATAATAATCTGTCCGATTTTCCCTACGCTTCTATTTTAGTATCAAAAATACCTACATGTAGGGATTTTCCCCTACTTCTGGAAACACTGACCAGGTGTAATTTTATTGAAATCGGGTAATTTTGCTACATCTCAAGTGCAATTTTTAAATTTTGCTAGTGGTAACTCTGGATGGTATATAAGTTTGAGAGATACCAATATACTCTTTGGCTTAGGGGGTAGGTAACCAGGCCTACCATATTTGCCGATTTATCGGAATTTTGCCGATTTTTCGCCGATTTTTCAATAAACGGCTAAAACATGGTAACGTTTTGTTTGTTTTGGTATAACATATTAAATTTGTGCAACACTTGTTAAATTTTTAAAATTTTTGTTGGAATATTTTTGTGTTTCACAACAGATCCTAACAGAGAAATTCAAACGTGACCCCTCGGAACCAAAGTAAAAATACGAATTAATTTGTTTAATTCAGTTCAATAATAAAAGAATGATTTAACATAAGATTTATATTTTGACAGTTACAAAACTATTCATAGTTGTATACATTTGGGTTGTTGAGTAAAGGTTGCATTTTATCTTACAATTTTATTTAAAAAATATTCATCTATGAAGAATGAAAGTTCTAAATCCAAATAAAAAAGGCCATCGGTTAAAATATCTTTTTCGATTAGTTTGAAAATGAATAGATGCTTACAAAGGATTAAGGGTAAGCTAAATTTATATTCACTATCAATAAAAATAATTTGAATAAAAATATTCTTTTTATAAGACTATACGGAATTGAAGAATGTAAGGAAGTGAACTGTGGTGCATTTCCAAAAAACTATTTTCCTTCCAATCTTTCGAAAATTATGAAAGAATTTGTAGCCAAGTCAACTTAAATAAAAATAAATTTCGATGGTGAAAAAATAAAATTTGCAAGGAAGTTTCATTTTTCACGTTTAAAAATTCGAATTGTTTTGAAACTGACTTCAGGGGGGCTGATTCTGGCAGTCGTGATCGAATACTTTTTCGTTTCGAAAGCAATTTTAGTTCTAATTCACTCAGTCGATACTGAACACATAGAAATTATTTTTTCAGTGTTGTGAAAAATCAAATAAATGCTTTACAACATTGAAAAAAAATTTCGATTCGTTCAGCATTGACTGAAAGAATTAAAAATAAAATAGCTTTCGTATCGAAAAAGTATTCAATCGCGACTGCTGGAATTAGCCAGTATAATTTAATAAAAATGTCAAACTCAAATATGTATTTGTCTATAAAAAAAAAAAGTTTAAAAAAATTACCCTAAAGTACAAAATATTTATATTTGTGTTTAATTAACTACAAATTATTTATAAAACGTTTATTTTTTTTATTGATTATTATGTTTCAAACATAAGTTAATGCTGCATTTTTCTGTTTTGTTATTAAAATATTTTTTTTTTTTTTAAATTAAAGTGCCGATAATGCCGATTTTTTTCAAAATATGCCGATTTCTTACCAAAATCTTCTGGCAACCCTGTAGATACCACTAAAAGTATATGTATGCTTTTGTAAAAATGACAAAAAAGCTTACATTTATTTAAATAATATATTCGTTTATATATTTTAGAATTTTATATTAAACAAAACAATGTAATTTTGCTTTTAGCAGTTTATTTTAATGGTATAAAATAAAAAAAAACAACAATCAACAATAAAATTTGGATTAAATTTAAATTTAATTTAAATTTTAAATTAATTTTTGGGTAAAGTTCGTGAAAATGAAAATAAATTTCTCTAATTAAAAGACAGACGTACGGGAACACAAAAACCAAACTGTTGCCACATAGAAGAAAGTGCAATGTTTACAAAGCCATTTGTATATATCAAGTTTGAATACTTTTACTGTTACCATTCTATACCATTTATAGATAAATCTATATTCACATTAAAATTGCCCCGCCTACGTCTGCAATGCAGCCAACTTTTTGACAGATTTTGTGTATTTATAAGCAAACTATTTACACCAAATATGTGCTTTCTAGGTGTTGTCTTTCTCGAGATATTCAGTATTCTAGTTTGTGCCACGCCTACTTTTTAAACTCCGCCCATTTTTTACAGATGCTGTTTTTTGATAACCATTTTTTTTACCAAATTTGAAAAATTATACACTTTCCGTTCTTAAGATATACAGAATAATATTTTGTGCCACGCCCACTTATCTAATCGCGCCCACTTTTTGACAGATGTAGTGCATTTTTAACAAAGCAATTTGTACCAAATTTGGACACTTTTTCTCTTTTCGTTTTTACGATTAACGTATATCTAATTTGTGCCACGCCCACTTCTCAAATCCCATTTATAGTTTGAGAAATGCTTGTACTAAATTTAGAAACCTTGGCTCTTGCCGTTCTGTAGATATACAGAAATCTATAATCTAATTGTATGTAAGGTGTCACGCCCACTTCTCCAATATCGCCCACATTATGTGGGATGTTGTGTATTGATAACCTAGTTTGTACCTCATTTGAAACTTTAGCTCTTTTCGTCGTGGTTTTTGGCTCGTATCTCCGTATTTATGGACTGATTAGGCTGAATTTCAATAACAAAACTGATATGATCATATCTGACATAAATGTATACCAACCAAGTCCCCAGCATATCTGGGGTCATCGGAAACTCCATTTCAACAGACGGACGGACGGTGAACTAGATTTTAACTTCTCTTCTCAAAGGGATCCAGAATATATGTACTTTATGGGGTCTAGGATCAATATTGTGAAAGAATGACGAATTTTTATATACCCATATACCTTCGGTGAAAGGTTAAATAAGAAATAAATTAAAATACGAGTTGCTACAATCATTATTACGAATAAATACCCATTTTAAAATTAATTCAACTTGTTGCGACACGTTTAATTAAGCTGTTTTATTCAATTCATTGCGTTTTATCAACTTATTTCTTTTTTTTCTTTAATTAAGGATGAAACATTTGTTTGTGAAATTTTTGACTTTGTTAATTCAATAAACATTAATTAAGTTAATGCACAGTTTAAATGTTAAAATATTTTATGACAAAATTTAAGAGTACATATTTAGTGTGGATTTTTTGGTAAATAAAAGAAATAATTTTGGGACTTTTTGTGAATGGACAATTTGAGAATAAAGTTTAAAGAACTCGGTCATATGGTAGCGTACACATACAAAAGTTGTGAGACAATTTTTTTTTATAAACGCACTTTCACTATAGTAAAGCATTGGTGTTTTGCTTCTACACGTTCACACACTTAAATAAATTCGTAGTCTACACTTTTCTTCAGTATTTGTTTGCGACAGCAACACTACTGTATAGAGTTTAAAAATGTATCAATGATTGGAATGTGTTTTCAAATGGAGCGCCTCTAAATCACATATATAGCTCCCGTTAAAAAATATTAGAAACAAAAGCTGTGAGAAATAAAAGTTTATATGACCATTTGACATTTTTTTTCTTTTTTATTTAAAAGTAAAACTGGAGAAAATTTAGATTACATACATATTTGCAAAATTTATCCCATGTTCATTTTTCCCTTCTCTACATTGAGAAACTCTGCTTTTGGGATTCCCTACAAAAATTAAATTCATTTAACTGACAATTATTGTAACTAAAAAATTTGTATACGAAATAACTTTATTAACCAAAAACAAAAGCTTTTTTTACAATTTTGTTAACTGATAAGTTCAATACAAATAAAATACTGATGTGTTAGTTGTGTATCTGTTAATACGTTTTTACTTTTTTTCATTTATTTAATAATAAAATATTTATTTGATTGCGGTTGTTTTGCTTGTGTTACTCATTATTTATCTGATATGGAGTATAAGCAAATTTTCAGACACCGACCCCAATCAGTCGACAACGAAACTCACAACTGAGAGAAAATAAA
The DNA here is from genome assembly GCA_963931875.1 of Pollenia griseotomentosa. Lineage (NCBI taxonomy): Eukaryota > Metazoa > Arthropoda > Insecta > Diptera > Polleniidae > Pollenia > Pollenia griseotomentosa. Next base: position 47,709,885 of record OZ007564.1, read on the forward strand.
AACTAAAATTAACGAAAAACATAATAACAATAAAATATTTAACAAAAACAAAAAACAGAAATACAGCAATTACCTAAAATAAATTAAAGTTAACAAAGAAAAAGAGATAAGATTTATTAAAGTTCATTAAATTTTTTATACAAAAAGATTTATTAAAGTTCATTAAATTTTTTATACAAAAAAAAATGGAAAAACAAAATTCTTCCAATTCCTCCCACAATAACTATTTACCGCCTTTGGGCTCCGGTACCAGTACAACGAGCGGTGTAACCGTCTTTAACCCCTCTTCAACGAACAATAATCCCCCACCACCACCTTCATACGATCAGGCCATGGGCAATCCGGCTTCAAGCGCTCGTATTTATACTACAGCTAGCGGTTGGAATGGTCCCGGTTTGGGAGCACCAAATACTGGCTATAACATGCCAACGACACACACCACAACTACGTATACAACATATGGAACTTCAGTGCCCCCACCACAGTCAGCTAGAAATACACCACAACAAACGGTTTATGGCCAACCACCAGTGGTGATAATACAACGTAAGTTGCTTTGTTCAAAAAATACAATTAACTTTATTTAAGTTTGAAGTACAAAGTTATTAACAAATTACTTAGAGAAGACACGTAAACAGTGTTTTTGGAAAACTAAAGAAAAAATTTCAAAAATAGCGAGTTAAATCACTTTAATTAAATTTTGCATTAATTGATATAAAAGGTTTTATTTACATAGAAACTAAATTTATTAGTAAACAAAAGAAAAAGTTATTAATGACGCAGTTTTTAATGATTAAATGTTTTTCCAAAGTGATTCATACAGTTAAAAAAGAAAATAGGTAATTTATTTGCGTTTAATACGTATGAACTAATTTAAATTAGTTTTAATACGTCACATTTTAATCGTGAGTAAATAAAATTAAAATTAACTTTACTATGTTGGTCAAGCCCGACCATATGATACCCTATACGATAGTACTTAATTGCAGACAAAGTTTTCAAGAATGTGCCTTATTTGATAACCATAAACATTCGTGGGTTTTTCAGAACAACATTATGCTATAAGGTTAAGATTTATACAGGTCATCGTTCAGACATGCAACTGTCGTTGCAACATTTCTTAAGTTGATTGGTGAGAGGGCTGTAGGTGTATTTGTATTTATATATCAAATGTAAAAAGGAGAAGAGGACGGACAGAATCAAAATAGAAAAATTGCAAGACTACACTGAAAAGAAAAATCAATTGTAGGGGAATGTAAGAAAAGATAAGATGTTGGTGTTTTGTCTAAGCTTTGATATCGTTGCAAGTAAGACTTGAACGTTTGTAATTCTCATTCGTTTAACATTTTTATTTGTATAATATCTTTGGTCTTTGAAAAAAGGTTTCTGTACGGTAAGTACGGATTTCCTTAAATAAAGTAAAGAAAGCTTTAGTCAATTATGGATTATTTAAGTGCCCCGTACTTAAACTAAGTACAAGGTATAGTCATTAGAAATTTTGTGTCTCAATTTCAAAACTCATATAACGTCAAACAAAAGAAAATATGGAAAAATATTAAAATAAGCGTTAAAAATCAAATAAATTAATATGACATTACATGGGTAAATAATGAAAACTCTCCCTAATGAGCATACCTGGTACTTATTATTCTATGGCTTGAGGGAATTTTATACTAAGGTGCAGTTGCTACTCAACAGATGCTGCTGGAATATTTCCAAAAGCAGTGCAGGTTAGATAGCTTCGGCTGTTCAACAAGGACGAGATTTTGAACTTAATGGCTTCCTAGGCTGGGGTGCCAGATAATTTTGATAAGAAATCGGCATATGCATCTAAAAAAAATCGGTGTTGATCTTACACAATATCGCCGTTCAATTAAAAGCGTTAAACAGCTGACTCCAAACATAGTGTCTATCGATGGCTTAATATAAAAAATACGTAACTTAATTTATTTTTAAATAGATTCTTTGTTTATTCTAATAGACAAATTCCCAATGCACTATTCTGTAAAATTTTAGTCGGTGTAGTATAAAATTTGTTTCATCTCCTTATTAAAAATTGCATTTAAACTTCTCTTATATCTAAAATGTTCGGATTTAATTAACTTTCTTCTTCCCCTATAAGCAAACAAAAAGTCCAGTTACACCTTTTGATTGTATTTGTATTGTATTTTTATTTCACTTTAAACTAGTTTCAACAATGGTGTTTTTTTTTTTTTTTTTTTTTTTTTTTTTTTTTTTTTTTTTGTAAAAAATTATTTTTAACTGTCAAGAATTCTTTTTAAAATCAAGATTTTATAAGTTAATGTCAAGAATTGTTCGAATTTGAATCTGGCAAGCCTACATGCAAACGACAAAATTGTTAATGCTGTTTTACTACTGCGATTTGTAATGCTAATAAATTAATACATAATCCAAATAGTTAAACATCGAAACTGGCTGCGAAAGAATCGTCGTTTTCATTAAGACTCATATAAAATAAATACTTCCAACTGGTAAAAAATTATACCTATCCACGGATAAGAAAATGCGGAGAATCAGCTTAAATTTCCTTAAAACAAAAATTATCAAATCGAAAATTACATGTTTATGGTATACATATAATCATCAGATAATAAAACTTTATATATTTATATTTTACTAGCCGTGTTTGCTGCGTTGCCTTACCAGAATAAAATTTTGACTATCTATAAAATTCAATTTATCTCCTAGTGACCCAAGGTTTGAAAAAAATATAAGGCCTGTGTGCTTAATTGTATGTAGATCGATCTAGATATGTTTTAAATTTCATCAAAATCGGTAAGAAAGTTTCGGATAGGTAGAAATTGCCCATCTGTCCCTTCATATTCCTAGCTTGGAAAAATATATAAGCCCTGTGTGTTTAAATAACGCTGATCTATCTATGATTCACATTAAATCCAAATTGGTTAGATATTTTCGGAGAGGCATTAATTCTCCATATGTCCCCCTCTTGGTCCTAGTTTAAAAAAAATAAAAAGCCTATATATCCAATTTCATCATAATCGGTTCAGCCGCAAAAGTCACTTTCGCATTCGGTTAGAGGATGTTCAAGCGGACAGATAGACTGGAGGCGAAATGGAAGGTGAACAGGGTACTCAGGTTAAAATGCCTTTGTTTTTCTTTTAAGTACGGAAACTATTGCTTTAATAAATCTCTTCTAAGACGATGACTAATATTTCAACAGATAAAATCTCGAAAATGTAAATATGTATGTTAACACTATATGTAAATATGTATAGATGAGTTTATAAAAGAAAAAATGTGATATTGAGCCATCGAAATTTAGATTACATGGACATTTATATGTTCACCTAAAATATATATGTATACAAAAGCTAAATAGATAGAAAGAGATTGAATTTCACCAATTTATTTTATATATAAATTTATTTTAAAACAAACAATAATTCAAAAATCGTTTTTTTCTTACAGAGCAACCCATATTGCCCTTGGGCCCTGAGCCGGTATATCTAACGTGCCCAGCCTGTCATATACAAAAACTAACACGAATTGAATTTGAGCCAAGTTCGAGGACACATCTTATGGCCGCTTTATTGTGTTTAGTAGGGTAAGTAGAACGAACTATCAATAAATTCAAATAAAATATAAATCAGGATCTTAGTTAAAAGAGACAATAAACGGTTAAGAGAATAACATTACTCTTCAGTTTATTCTCTAAACTCTTTAAATAAAAACCCCGCGGAAAAATGTAATCAATGGGAATCGAGAACGTAATACATTTTTTACACAGACAATGTCCTAGGATTGTAATAAATTATTTTAAAGTATCCTGCGAATGAATTAAATAATTCATCCTTGATAATAAAAATTAGTAGACGACATAAAAACAGCAAGAAATAACGGATTTGTATTAAGAAAATATGTAAAAGAAAAACACGAATAATACCCACGAACAGAAACAATTCATTCCTGTTCTGCAAATGTGGGAATACACGTGGTAATCAATTCATAATTATTTTGTCTGATAAAATTACCTTCGCGATTCCAATGAATGCATTATTTTTCTTTCGAAAATAATTAATATTTTTTTTAATTATTTATGTAATCAATTCCTCATTTTCCCACTGGGAAGATCAGTGCTTTTGAAAAATGTTTAAATCAAGACGAATTCACGTTTCAGGTGGCCTTGAAAACATAGCTGAGAAATGTCACTCGTTGCTTTTGTTTTCACGTAGTGACCAACTAAAGCAACAATAAAAATTCAATTTGGTGATTCAAACGGTTTTAAAAAAATCATATGTCTTAAAATAATAACACGAAAAAATAAGATTGCTATGAGCAACCCCTCATAATTTAGATTTCTACTGTGTAGTTATGACAAAACAATAAACACTGCATAAAAACTCTTGTTTTTTTGTATTTTTTTATTTTTTAAATACAACAACACTTTTTTTAACTATTTTAAAATATTTGGACATTATCATGGTGAAATAATCGTGTGGCATTAAAAACGCTCTAGTTTTGTTTGGGTAGGCCTCTGTCAAAGGTTTGTTTATGTTTACAAAAAGTAATATTTGTCTAAAAAAAAAAGATATTTATTTCATCACGTTCAGTGCCACAATTAGATATTTCCTTAATTGAAGCACTCGTGGTGTTGTGGTGTTTTATGTGTTGCCCCATGCTGCCATCTGTGCTATTTAACCATGGATAATATGACAATATGAATCCCCCATATGTTGTTTGTGTTTATACTATTCACCACAGGTGGAAAAGGGTATATATAAGTTTGTCATTCCGTTTGTAATTTCTACAATATTGATCTTAGACCCTTTAAAGTATATATATTCTGGGTCCTTATTAGGAGCGAAGTTGATTAAACGATGTCCTTCCGTCTGTCCGTCTTACGTTTGATATGTGTTTTCCGGAGACTCCAGACATGATAACGGCTAGGTTGTTTTACATTTATGTCACATATAGTCCACCATATCTTGCAATATCTTGCAATTCAGCAAGATCGGTCAACAAATGGCTGAGATATGACCAAAAAACTACGACTGCCTCTAATTTTTTCCAAAAATCCCTCGTTGTTGTATTTGTATTCCTTTTTTCTGTATATCTGGAGAACGGCAAAAGCCAAAGTTTCCAAGTTAGGTACAAATATTAAGTTTATAAATACACACCATCCCACAAAATGTAGACGGGATTGGAGAAGTGGGCGTGGTACCTCCCATACTGTAATATGGTTACGACTTATATATATCAAAAGATCAGAAATTTTTAGTAGAAAATATTTTCTGAAGAACTCAGGAAAATCGGTTCAGATACGAAAAAGTTATGACCAAAATATGAATTTTTTTTTTTTAAATACCCATTTTCGGGAACCATAGATCTTCCCGAGTCCAAGTTTTATAACCAAAATAACTGGCAAAGTTCTTCTTTAACACGTCGGTATATAAATCTGTCAAATCGGTTAAGAAATTTATCGGTTAATTTTTATAATTAAGTTTGTTTTTTCACCGAATGTCCTACACCCTATAAAGTATATATATTCCGGGTCCTTATGAAAAGCGAAGTTCCAATCCTGTTGTCGTCTCTTCTTCTTAAGTTAGAAACTGTGAGTTCCCTGGTTCGAATCTTGGTTTTTTAAAAAGAAATTTTAAATTTTAATTACTTGTTATTGTTGTAATTGTGTAGTAATGCCATTACCGGATACATGAATTCGCCTTGGTTAAGCTTTTAAAAACTATTTCTCAAGTCTTTAAAACATGTCTTAAATAACTTTTTATATTTAACACTAAATTAATAATTTTCCAAAATTCATACTCAAATTGTGTTAACCAGAAGTTATAAATATTTTATATTGTTATCAGTCGTCTGAAATATTTCTATTTTATTTAGATAAAAATACTGATAAGATTTCAAATCTTAAACAATTTTTTGTACATATTTTATCTTTAGTTTTTAGTTTTGTTATGTATTATATTTAAATAAAAAGGTTTTTTTATTATATATTTTCAGTCTTTGGTGTTGTGTGTGTTTGCCCTACTGTGCTGGTAGTTGTATGAACACCCATCATTATTGTGGCAACTGTGGTAAATTTCTGGGAACACATTGTAGAATGTTTAAATGTATAAATATTTGTTGTATAAAAAAAATTATTTTTTTTAATGTAAATTTTTTTGTTTTAGTAATAAATGAAAAGACGTCAATATGGAAAATTCATAACAAGTAGACTTGCCATAATTTGTTTTAAAAAATGCCTACTTTTGGATATAAAAATCAGTTGAATTCGCCTTGCAGTATTAAATAAAAATCAAGTACATTAATTTATTTATTCAATATTTTTAAACATTTTGGCACAATTAAGAACAATTAATTGCTTTTTAAGAGACAATATTATTTTTTGCATTTAAAACGAAATGACGCATAAACTTATTTAAAATCAAGAAGAAGAATAGAACCGAATACAAACAAATTTAGATAAACAAACAAGATAAAATGCTTGACGCAAAAAATAATCACATAAGCTTTTAAGACCACCTGTTATGAATTCACCCTGGGCCTTAACTGCAATAATGCAGCAAAGCCAAGGTCATTTTGAAAATGTAATTTCCAAATAATCAAAATTGATTAAATGTTTCTCAAGACCTACGAATCTTAATTAATCTTACTCTCATTGAATTCTTAAGGCCAGTTTCACCAAGTTCGGTTATAATTAACTACCGGTTATAGCTGTCAAAACATATTGGTAACTGGAACTTTAATTGAAAGTTAGTTTTAACCGAACTTGTTGAAATTGGCCGTACGAACGAATCTGTTTAAATTATAATACATAATTTAATTTTGCAAAACTTTGTGAAATTTATGAAAATTATTGCTAATTTCTTTCTTAATTAATACCAAAGAATCAGTTTGTAAATTTATAGTTTATAAATTTTTTTATTTGAATCGGTTCAATGAACTTTTAGGCCGGGTTTTTGAGATTAGGATTATGTTTAAACTTAGTTTAAAGAAGTCTGAAACTTGGATTTCTCCGGAGAAATGTGACATTTTTTAATTATTTCCTTAAAGACCATCAATTTAAGTAAAACTTAGCTGTTCCGTCAAATTTTGTTATACAAACAGGGTGAAACAAAGATTAACTTAGTTCTCAAAAACCCAGCCTTAAAGAAACACTGAAATTTTATTCGTTTAAGTTTTTCTAAAGAGACTAAATAAACATTTTTTAACTTTAAGCATAAAAATCATAGTGAATTTATTTAAAAACTTTAGAATATAAAGTTTCAGATTTCATTAGCATACATTTTATAAGGGCAGAGCAAAGATAGTTTTCTAAAATTCGTTTGTACTCTATTTAAATCTTTAGGAATTTAAAATCGGTAAGTAATTTAAATTTGGTCCCTCATAATGTCACTTTACCATTTTGTTCTGACTTCGCTGCAAAAAACTGCTGGCTAAATGGTTGAAGAGAAAAAAATGCAATAAACAAACTAATAGGAATTGATCTTACTCCGATTTTTGGCTTACGATCATTGTTGCCAGAAGTAGGGGAAATCCCTACATGTGGGTATTTTTGATACTTAAATAGAAGCGTAGGGAAAATCGGACAGATTTTTCATAATCTCCAATATGTAGGAATTTTTCGTCATATCGTGTTATTCATATAATAAATGCTGAAAAAAACGGTTGAAAAAATTTTTTTTCCCAGAATTGTTTGGTTAAAAAGTTGGCGACACTAATATGAATGTAGGTGTGATCCCGTACTTTGGGTAAAGTAAATTTCTCTCACTAATAGACAAAAATGTACAAAAGTACGGTTGCAATAAAAACCAAATTTCTGATCCAAAAGTAAACGTTAATATAAAATATGTTTAAATAAATACATAAATGACACATTAACGTGCATAAAATTAAAATTCAAGCATTTACTAACATATTTCAACATTGTCTGTGGTTTATTTTATAAATATTTTTTATATTAATTATTTTGATTAACTTGCTTGTAGGTTTTTATTTATTTTTGACACATCTGATTGTTTAACAACTGCATAAATTTGCCCAAAAAAAAGTACGGGCCATTTCGTGCAAGAAGATGAATATTTTTCTCTTAAAAGCTCCTCCTTACCAAACATTAAGTACGGGAACAGTGTTCGGTAAAATTGGGATCCCGCGGGTTCCCAACGTTGAGTACGGGATCACACCTAGTGTTGAAAGACTTATGCCCAATTTTCAGGATAATATTAACTGCCTGTTTTTAGAAAACGTAAACAAGTGAGTGAGTGAGAAGTTATATTGAAAACAACAATAAAAAACGAAAATTTGTTTTTGTTTTCAATATAATTTCTCACTCACTCACTTGCTTACGTTTTCTAAAAACAGGCAGTTAATTCTATATAAAGTTAATTTTCATATAAACTTAAATCGTATTTAAATACAGATTGATTTTTTGAGTTTTGTTTAAAATATCTTATTTAATAAGGATAAAAGTATGGTAGCACTACTATATACAAAAAAATATCATAACAAAGTGTATTTGCTTACAAGGTGGCCACAAAATCAGTTGTCTGATATTGCTTTGCCTGTTGTTCTTGTATTGGTTTAATATTGAGACCACCTTCCTAAGTTTTTTCAATGGAAACTTAAAATTAATTTAAATGTACCACATCGGTGAAACGATTTTAAACATAAATGTGTTTTACTGCCTATTTCACGATGTCACTCGAACGTTTACGTTCGCACAAATAACATATAAAACAAAAACAAATGTTTGAATTTTGTTTTTGTTTTATATGTTATTTGTGCGAACGTTAACGTTCGAGTGACATCGTGAAATAGGCAGTTAATTTCAATCCTAAAAATTGGGCATTAATTAAATTTTATTAAAAGTACATATAAATGTATTATTTTTTTAATTTTGTGCTTATTTTATTTCAAAGCTTTAATATACATATTCGAATAAAATTTATTTTTTATAACTAATGTTTTTTCTTCAATTTTAATGATAATAATGCGTAGGGATTTTTGTAGTGCAAATTTTTTCAACGTGTAGGGAAAAATCGGCAACACTGCTTACGACACATAACACTTACAGCCAATCCCACGATGTCACACGTTAACGTTCGCATAGAAAATTACATTTAAAACATAAACAATTTCTAAAATTTGTTTTTGTTTTAAATGTTATTTTCCATGCGAACGTTAACGTGTGACATCGTGGGATTGGCTGTTAATTCACATGAGGGCTTTTCCAACGTCGTTTTTTCGTCATTCTCTTTTAAGTGCAGTTTCCAAAAACCCTTTAAGTTCAAACGATGATTTGCCTGCATGTCTTTTTTTATTTACTGTAGGGCCCTGATTATCTGTAATTCGTTTAAACGACAGCATCAATTAACTGGGAAATAAAAAGAATTTTGTTTTGCATTGATTTAATTTTTTTTGCAAAGACTGCAACAATGGTTTTTTAAATTATCGTTTCGAACTAGAAAAAAATAAACACAAAGTGATTCTAATAGAAAAACGTTTGATCTTTTCGAAAAAAAAAAACAAATAAAAAAAATTTTTCATCTGTAAAACCGGCAACCACCAATTTAAATTCAAATCTTTTGAAATTTTATAAATTTTTTTTACGAAAATTTGCTCAAGGTGTCCTTATTTTACTGTAAAAGTTTGAGAATGGAGTACCCATAAGCTTAAGAGTTATGCAAATTTCTTTACAGGCGCAAAGAACTTCATTTTGAGTTCCAATTTATCTAATTTAGACCAATTTTTTTTTTTAATCTTAAATAAGACTATATCTTATAATAGGGATGCCATTTCCATGCAAATGCATGTTTTTTGTCGAAAATCCAAGAACGATGTCGACCAATTATCTTTCCGAATCATTAAATTTGCGTAAAAATGGGATCGATTTGTTTTTGCATATTTTGGCGAAAATGCATATTTTTGCATATTTAGGTTTTAAATGCATATTTTGACATTTTTTAATGATTTTTTTGTTTTTTTTGATTTCCATATTATAAAAAAAGTTCTTAACGAAAATTTTTTAAACACAAATAAAAACCTTCCAAAAAAATTTTAAAATCAATAACTAAATTTTTTGGAGCTTTGCTTTAAATACAAGTTACTTGCTTGACACATGGGTTACAACGCGTTGCAGAGGAAACTAGTAGCCAATTCGATAATATTGCAATTTTTAATGCATGATTCCCCTTCCATCACAGCCAGTAGTAACAAGAAGGGGACCTGGCTAGATGCTTCAGAATTCTATTCAAAAAATTTTGATTAATTTATGAATGTTAAAAGATCTTGTTGATACCGATGATTATTCAAATAAAAAAAGTAAAAGAAATATTAAATTTAAAGTCAATTAGCATTTGTATTTTCTAATTTCGGATCTATTGGTGAAACAAGAACTAATTGGAAGGGATTTAGTTGCCTTAATAATCAAGTCAAAGTAATTGATATTGCAGAAAGTAAAATTACAATGTGAAAGGAAGAATAGCCATATAAATAAAAAAAATCCAAAAAGTTTTGCAAAAAAAATTAAGAATTTCAAAAAATAAATTAAATTTCCAATATATTTGATCTGATCTGGAAATAAATTGTTTAAAAATGCATTGGCATTCTTCAAGTACAAGACAAAGTTTTACTTTAAATAAGACAGTACTTGTATTACCGAGGCCGCCTTTTAGTAATTTCACCATGTATTTTTGTTTGTAGAAAAATTAAAATTCGATTTTTTATGGAAGTTGTTTATGTTTTTAATGCATATTTGTATTTTTAGTGCATATTTTGCAATTTTTTTTAGTGCATACTATAAAAGCATTAGTTTAAAAGATACGTAAACAACTTTCCATAGTTATTGCACCGCGAAACCGAAAATAACCAATTTAAATTAAAATTTTTCTAACTTGGTTACCTTTTTTTATTTTAGACAAAATACGTCTACGTTACCTCATTATATTGTAAAAAATTTTGGAATTGGAAAAGTTATGCAAATTTATTTACAAATGTATGTACAAATTTGAGGATTTCCATAACTCTCATATTTGTATGGGGCCCAATTAAGGGATGGAAATAAGGGGCAAGTATGTTTTAAGAAAGTGTTAGGGGAGAAAAGTAATAGAGATCGGTCATACATTTTACTCCTCTGCAGTTATGGGACTATTTCTTCAATATATTTTTAAGTATCGCACGAGTTTTGTTTCGCACAATCTGCAATAGTTTTCGTGGTTGTGGATTATGGATTTTTTCGTTGCATCTTTTTCAAAAATATTATGTTAATTAAGTATGACACAATTCTTTATAGTTCTAGTATATTTTTATACCCTTCACCTCAGGTGGAAAAGGGTAGATATAAGTTTGTCATTTCGTTTGTAATTTCTACAATATTGATCTTAGCCCTATAAAGTATATATATTCTAGGTCCTTATGAGGAGAGAACTTGATTTTACCATGTCCGTCTGTCCATTTTACGTTTGATATGTGTTTTCCGGAGACTCCAGACATGATAGCGGCTAGGTTGTTTTACATTAATATCACATATAGTCCACTATTTCTTGCTATTGAAATTCAGCCAGATCGGTCCAAAAATGGCTGAGATATGAGCACAAAACCACGACTACCTCTAATTTGTTGTTGTATTTTTATTACTTTTTTCTGTATATCTTGAAAACGGCAGGAGCCAAAGTTTTCAAATTAGGTACACACATTTAGGTTATCAATATACAGCATCCTACAAAATGTGGGCGGGATCGGAGAAGTGGGCGTGGTACCTTCCGTACAAAAAATATCAAAAATTGTATAAAAACCTGATTTTTTGGACTGGGTATACCTTGTATATCAAAAGATCGGAAATCTTTAGTAAAACATATTTTCTGAAAAACTCGGAAAAATCGGTTCAGTTACGAAAAAGTTATGACGAAAATAATAATTTTTTTTTTTAAATACCCACATTCGGGAACCATAGATCTTTTATAACCCAATTAACTGGCAAATTTCTTCTTAAACACGTCGGTATATAAATCTGTCAAATCGGTTAAAAAATGGCTGAGTTATAATCAAAATAAAACAAATTTTTTATTTTTTTATTTTTATGTTCAAAAACGATTTTAAATAATATTTACCAGTTTCCCTTTTTAAATGTAAATTATAATGAAGTTTTAAGTAATGCAAATATGTACGTATATGTAACATTATTTTTTTTTGTCTAGTTGCTCTGTATTCTGCTCGCAAAATGGTGAAGGATATATAAGATTCGGCACATCCGAATATAGCACTCTTACTTGTTTTTGTTATTGTTTTTTTTAACAATAGATAAAAAGCTTTAAAAATGGATTTTTTTTTTTGGATACTGATAATAAGATCTCATAAAAGAACAACCAATTTAGTATTTTTACACCTGTTCAAGAGAGTTGACATATAAGCAAAAGAAAAAGTTATAATATTTTATATAATAAAAAAGAAAAAAAAGAATACAAAAAAAATGAGTGGAGATGCCAACAAACATGTCTATCCGGAGGCCCCTCTGGAAGAAAATATAAACACTACTCAACAACAACCGCTAATAACGCCAAAAACCGTCCCAATACCACGTCAACCCCCGACATATGACAAAGCATTTGGGGAGGCAACAACTACGCCAACACCGGCTGGACCAATTATTGTGGTAGTAACAGGTAGCAATCTTTTTACATATTTTAAGCACAAAAATTTATTTCTAAGATATTCTTTAACTTCTCAGAACCGGTATCGTCGCCATATGGGCCCCAACCTGTAGATATTCAGTGTCATTATTGTCACAATTATGCCAGAACCCGTATTCGTTACAAGCCCACCTCACGTACACATTTATTCGCCCTGTTGCTTTGTTTGTTTCAGTAAGTTTTTTTTCTAAAGATGTCATAAGATTTCTTTTAGTGTAACAGCCTGTTTTTAGAAAATGAAAATATTTGTTCGTTCGTAAAAAAAACGAACGAAATCAGATTTAGGTTTTCATAAAATTAAAAAACATTTCATGTGAGTGACAAAAAAAGCTTTAATTTTTTTCTACTTATTTTTGGTTCTTATAAAGTGAACATCTTCGTAATAAATGAAAACAAAAGTGAAAAGTAGACGATAAGTAATAGGCATTCGTTTAAAAAACAAATCACCACAAAATAGAAAATAACTGCGATATTTTCAAAAAGGAAACCTAAAAAACTAATACTATTATAAAATATTCTATAAAGGTTCACTTATAATTACATAAATATGTATTTACAGGTTCAAAAAATTTTAGAAACAATGGAACTACATACGCTCAAAAATATAAACACAATTATGTACATAAGAGCGGGTCGACCTCCTTACACAAAAACGTTTGTGCCAGTAACCGCTTTGAATGAAAGGTATGTCAATGATGTTTCTAAAACGGTTAAATTTTTATAGCCACACTTCCATATGCAGCCCATTTAGTTTTTTAAATATAGCGCTGCCATTTAAAACCCGATCACATCATGTCACGTACCGTTGTTCATGGCATAGTACGTACTCCCTCCAAAATTGGAGCTTAAGAATAACTCTGGATTTCTGATCGATATTTTTTGGCATTTTGCAAGGCATCGACACACTGTCAAAATCAATCTACAAATAGTTTGGGTCAATTTCCGCTAATTATACTTTTACAGTTATAAGTTGATCTGACAGCACAGATAATTATACGTACGATGACAAATAGAAAACTCTCCTTTTTAAAATAAGAAGATTTAAAGGAAAAATAATATACGGAAAGTGGCACAAGCTAAACTTGCAAGCAAATTCTTAAAGACTGCACTAATTTTAGAAAAAATATTACTGTTTTGTTAAAATAGGTAAGAAAACAAAGGACATTTGTAATGAAATGCGTGCATATATTTTTAACAAAAGGAACGTTGCGAATTCCTTGAGTTCAAATCTTAAAATTTTTACATTACATTACATAGCCGCGTACTAAGAAAAAACAAACATTAATTGGGGATATAAACAGATAAAAGCGGCTCGACTTCGCACCTAAGTATGCGGAAAAATCAATTGTCTTAAATTTAATAATGAAATAAATATTGGCTTTCATTTAAAAATTGTTGATTTATTTTTTTATTTTAAATATCTCTAATTTTTGGAAAGTTAAAGAATTGTTAAGGCGTACGTACTATTATCTGTGTGATTGTACATACAGTGTAGTGTAAAATAATACCGTTCTTCCGAATGTTCCAAAAAATTATATCTTCGCAAATATCTTCTACATATCTATATGTTGATATGCAGCAAAAGATCTGCTTTATGTATTTCTTTTATTTATTGCGATTATTGTTAACATTTTCATTCAACTTTTTTATTTTTACTAATTTAGAACACTTTTTATAAAATATTTTGTTTTTGAAATTTAATTTTAATTTTTGTAAACAAAAGCCAGGGTTATCCACAAACACAAAACCTTTATATGAAAAAATAATAGAAATGTACGAATATTAATGCATTGGCAATAATGTTGATTCACGAAAGAAAAAAGCTCTTTTTATGTCAACTATGAATAGACGAAAGCTTTTAAATGTTTTGTAAAAACCAAATTTTAAACATAAACGTATTAATACGAAAACTTCAAGTGAGAAGACTTATGTTTTACAAAAACAGGCTGTAAATGTGTGCTTTTACTTTAAAATTTTCTTGCCTCCTTATGGAAAAAGAAGTTAAGGTTTATATTAGTTAATCAATACATTAAGCCCAGGGAAAATGTATTGGATTTTTTTGCATAAGACAGTTACGACCTTATGCAAAAAAAAAAAAAATTAATGGAACTTGAAGTGTTTGTTAAAGCCAATTTTCTGTACATCTTTTTTTTTGGTTTAACGAACACTTAAAGTTCAATTTTATTATTTTGCATAAGGCCGTTAATATTTAAATTTCTTTCTTTTTTTAACTTCTCTTCGCAGGTTGTATTGCTGCATTTGTTTGCCCTATTGCTTTGGAACTTGCATGAATACAGCTCATTATTGTGGCATGTGCAATATATATTTGGGAACTTATATACGCTAGATTTAAAATAATAAGCCCAAAGAAAGATAAATACCGCCATATACAATTTTAACCTTGATCTATATTTTACAAATTAAAATAATAAAAAAGCCTTAGAAAATAAATAAAAGGAATTCGTTTGAAGATAATAATAAAGCAGTAAAAATTATAGTCTACACAGAAAAAAAATCTCGCTTATTTTTTCAATTAAAGCATTAATCAAAAACAAAATCAGTTTTAATTCAAAATTTAATCAAGTGAATTAAACGTTTAATCACGCGAATTAAGCGTTTATTCAAGTGAATTAAACGTTTTATTGATACTATTAATTTGGCACATTATTACAAATTTTTTAATTGAAATAAATTTTTATTTTTTTCTTTGTAATAAACTTCGCTCCATCCTATAACGTCAAGCTTTTTGCACAACTTAATTTGACCTTTCTTTGTTTCAGTGTTTAACAAATTCAACCATGGAGAGGTACACAATTGAGCAGCACGTTAAGATTGTTGAAATGTATTTCGTGCACTTTGTGATTTTTTTAGTCAGCATAATCGACCAAATGTGTCCACAATCGGGAGAATTGTGCGCAAACTCCAGCAAACCGGATCTGTAGGAAATTTGAAAGGCCCTGTTTGATGCGGTTTATGGGCTGGCGGCGTCATCGGGCCGTACTTCTTGACTTCTGAGGTGGGCAAAGCAGGTACCGTGAATGGTGTTCGCTTTTGTTAGAAGATAACAGACTTTTTGTGGCCAGAAATTGAGGATATGGACCTGGACGATATGGACGACAGGATGGTGCAACTTGCCACTCGGCCAACGAAACAATGGCTCTTTTGCGCGAGAAATTCAATGGCCGTGTTATCTCTAGTCGTGGCGAGGTTTATTGGCCGTCATGATCATATGATTTGACACCGTTGGACTTCTTTCTTTGGGGACATTTAAAAGAAAAAGTGAACTTCAATAAGCTTCAAGAGCTGAAGGATGAGATATTTCGGCACATTAACGACATTGAACCTAATATGTCTCAGAGTCAATGAAAATATGAATCATCGGATAGATTTATGCCACCGAAGCCGTGGCGAGCAATTCTCTGACAACTTTTTGTTTTATGTACTATTAACATCGTGCGTTTTAATTGCACAACCCTTCATTATTTAAAAACTATTTTAAATATAGTTCATTAAAAGCAATTGGAATTGTGAAAAAAATTAATTTTTAAAAAATAGGTCAACATTAATTGTAAGATTTAAAAAATCTTATTGCAGAAAAAAAGGAAATTGAATAAATTTCTTTGTTCGCAAAGTACAGGGCGCAATTTTTAAGGTACTTATATTCCAATTATAACAATAATTGAATGGAATTTGGTCCATATTGTAGTATAGCCACCATACACACTTCTTTCTGAAATAAAGTCTTTGTGTCTCTAAGCCAATTTTTATGTTGATATTTAGATTAAACTTGGTCCAAAAATATTGTTTTACAACCTAAATCATCTTATCGAATATATTTTAAATCAGTCCATATTTGAACATAGCTCCCGCACAAATACCACTCCCGAAAATACTATCTGCAACAATCCAAATTTTGATATTTTTAACTAGGCTAAAGTTTATCAAATTTAATTTTCATTAAATTATTGTTTATGAAGAAAGGAATTTTACAACATGAAATTAATTAAAACTTAAGGATAATTTTTCATTCTGCCGCTGGGCAGTATATATAATACTTATGCTGTAGGGTGTCATATGGTCGATTTTACTTTCTTCCTTCCTTAATTAAAATAAATGATGATTTGAAATTTAAGAATAAAAATAAAAAATTAAGTTAAGTTTTGGCTCGGAAAGACTCTTTGCAAGTAAGAATACATCTTTTAGATATAACAATACAATACAACAATATCTAAATATAAAACAATTAAATACTAATGCCTTAAAACTCAAGGTGTCAACTGCACTTGCAATATTTACACTGGAAAAAAAACTAATGCTATATTTTACGAAAAAAATTTCGTACCAACTGTTTCTAGTATTATTTGCAAGTTTTCATAAACGAATACAATTAAAGTATGAAAAAAATTTAAGGCTAGTCCAAGGTTGGGCAAACAAAATACTGATATGATCGCAATTTTTTTCCTTTCTTATGCGCGATCGACTTTGAAAAATGGGTTAAACTAAGCAAATGAAAGTTAAATAAAGGTTTTTTTTAAATAATATACAAACATATCAAATACATTGTATTGACTTATTTGTGCAATTTTTTCATCGATATTCCATTTAATCAACAAGTCCTGTAAAGTTAGACACAATCAAGTAAATGCCATTAAGTACACTGAAATAATTTTCATCCCAATACCAATGAATTTTGACATTAATCCCATGAAAAATTGCATTAAAAAGGAACCTATGCAGCGCTTCGTTGGATCAATGAAAACTGTTTGATTAAAATGTATTTAATGAAACATTACATTAGATCTATGAATATTATTCGTTGGATGAATACTTTCAAAAAAGTAAAAAAAATTTTGATTTTTATTTCATTTTTTAATATTTTTTTTTGTTTAATTTATTTTTTTTTTTTAATTTTTTTAATTTTTTTATTTTTTTTTTTTTGAATTTTTTTTTTAATAATTCCCTAAACTAAATAATTTCCTAAACGAGCTCACTACCAGCTAGCCTACCGGGGCAGTGAAGCTTTTGAATTAAAAAACTATGTTTTCTGCCATTTCTCAATTAAGAGCGTAAATATGAGATTTAATTTTCTTTAACAATAATAACAACGTTGACTTTTTTATTGCTAACGCATAATAAAAAAAAGACCAGATAAAGAGATAACAAGCTTTTTTGTATACATCATTTGGTTGACAACAGTTTAAAATAAGGGTGTGTTTTTTTAAAGGAGAACATTTGTTTGTTCATTACTTATTACATACTATATGTAGGTAGGTATGTACATATTAAACAAAACTAAAAACATTTCTATTTATGGATTGAAAGTTTTTGTTTCATTACTATAATGACATTTTTCATTGTGATAATGAAAATTTAAATTTATGAAGGCATGCTTTTTCAATTATTGAAATATGTTGCTTTTATAAAAAAATGTTTGATTTCATAAATTTAATGTCATATTACATTAGATGTATGAAACAATTAAATCTTAAATTTGTTAATTACCAATTAAACATTTTTTTAAGGAAACTATAATTTTTTATTAATTTATGAATTGTGTTTTTATGTTCCCAATTAAAATTTTTTGTTTAACTTGGACAAACTTATGTTTTCATATATCCAATGAAAATTTTTAACGCAATTACGAAATCCAATGAATTGATTTTATCGAAAATACTTCATTATAACTATGAAATTCCATTAAGACAATGAAAATTTTCAATTAACCAATGCAAATTTTTTTATGAAAACGATTCATTAAATATATGAAGCATTTTTCTTTCAGTGTAATCGTCAGAGAACTCCTTAATTACGATTTGATGTTTTTCATTTGAGAAAATGCTGATTCAAAAAGAGAAGTGGAATGAATAAAATGAAAATATCCACATTGCCAACGATCTCAAAAATTGATATTTTACTTCTGGTAACAAAAAGAACTCCAAAAAATTCCAAAAAAAAAAAAAAAATTATCCAATGACTTCAACCCTTGTAATCGAATTCGCCAAAAGGAAATGAAATAATTTCAAAAATATGTTAAAGAATATTGAGATTTTCAAATCGTCTCTCGAATTCTCAATTAACTTTTTCTTGGGAAAAATATGTTACAGTATATGCATGTAACACTTTCTAATGTTACCTATAATCACTCGAAATGTAACATGTAGTGCAACTTCAATAGAACAAAATTAGGTGCTCTTATGTACAACTATTAGACTTTTACCATTAATGTATTTCATTAGCGGTTTTTACAGCTATTTGAGCTGTTTCTGCGCGCTATTACGGTTTAGAAACATATATTGACATCACTTATGGCGTTAAAAAAAATTAAAACGATAATAATATACATACAATTTTTTAATTTTTATAAGCAAAAATTTTTATACTTTGTTTTTAAACAATCTTTTCACAAAATTATAAGCGGTATGAATTATGACAAACAAAAAAAAAAAAAAAACATTTGCTATACAAACAAAGTAGTTAGTACCAAAGTTGTAAAACAGGGCAGTATAAACACCTGAAGTAAAAGTAAGTGTAAAATATGCAACACGTGTTGCATGTTTTTCATCAACATATTAACAAAAAAACTTGAAAAATTTTCCCACAGTTGTATTTTTTGTACAAAAGTAGAACGTGTCACACTTATGCAACATATTTCTCGGAAAAGAAATCACCCTTACATTCACGAAAAGGTTTAATATGTTTTTCTAATTATGGAAAATATTTAATATTTTCCCTTTTTAATAGTGAAGCAAAAATTTATAGTTTTTCCTCAAAAGCATTTTCCGAATAAAACAATTCAATAATTATACCCACACCACAATAGTGGAGAGCGTATTTTGGATTTGTGCTAATATGTGTAACACCTTAAAATATTGGTCCCGGACCCACCTTTCACACTTTCTAAGACGATCTAACGATGTCCGTCCGGCTGGCTGGCTATCCATGTAACTTTGTGCGCAAAGTACAGGTCGCAATTATGAAGATAATTTGATCAAAATTGGTACATAGTTTCTAATTGGCAAAAGGACCAAACCAATTGAAAATGGGTCGAATTGGTCCATAATTTCATATAGCCCTCCTAATAGCTGCTCTCCAGATAAGGGTCTTTGTGCCTACTATCAAACCAATTTTAAGGAATTTTAAGGAAATTTAAAACATAGATAGATCCACATTTATACGGACACATAAGCTTCGCATGTTTTAAAAAATAGTCCCTCAAGGGGAGGTAGGGGGCGATGTCTGACTCTCCAAAACTGTCTTACAGATTTTAATGAAATTTAAAACATAGATAGATCTATATTTTTACGGACATATTAGCTATGCATTTTTCAAAAAAAAAAAGACAACGAGCGGAGATAGGGTACATTTTTGCCTCTCAGAAACTATTATACTGATTTTAATGAAATTTAAAACGCAGATAGATCTATATCTATATGGACACATAAGCTTCGCATTTTTTAAAAAATAGGACAACTAAGGGAGATATGTTGAAATCAGAAACTATCGGACCAATTTTAATGAAATTTAAAACACAAATAGATCTATATTTAAATGGACACATAAGCTTCGCATGTTTTAAAAAATTGGACCACGAGGTGAAATTTCTGCTTCTCAAAAACTATCAGACCGATTTTAATAAAATTTAAAACACTCTCGAAAAATTTTTTTTAAATACTGTGGTGTAGGGTATCATATGGTTGGGCTTGACAGACTATACTTTCTTAATTGTTGTTTTCCTTGAAATTATAAATTAAGCGAGTTGTAGTGGCCCTTAAAATCCGCCAATTGTTTACGTTTTTCTTCCATTGTGTTCAAAAATGTTATGATCACGGAAACCAGAAATATGCTCTAAAAAACGCGTTTTATGCGCATTAAATATGCAGTAAAAACTTCAAAATATGGCCTAAAAATAGTTAAAAATATGCCCCAAAATTTTCAAAAATTGCCAATTTGAAAACAAAATATTCAACAATTTAATAACAGTTCCAATTTATAAATACAATCCTAAAATTATAATCGGTAAATCCCAAACACCATAGTATTTAAAGACAAATTTTCGAGATTTTACCCTATTTGGAAAGAAATATTATCCAGATATTAACATCCATATAAGATCTTTCGTCTTAAAGAGATTTTAGGGACGGTCACAAAATTTTTTTATTCATGTTAACATTTAAAAGGAAGTTAAAACTATTTTAGGATGGGAGCTTTAGGCAAATGTAAACTGATTCGAAAATAATTTATTAAAGGCTATATTACACTATCTCACAACTCTTACGTATTCCATAATACTTTGTGTGATAGAAATCTAATGCGTTTTGTTGCGACTGTGAAAAAATCTAATTTAACATTACAGTTTGTGTTCACACCATCACACAAAGTAAAAACACTCACACATGAAATGAAATGCAACCCTGATCCAATGAAAAGAATTATTGTTTAGAAATTTTTCGAAAAACGATGAAGTCGTATGGGATGTCAAAATTTTTTTTCATAATACTTCTCATTTTCATCACACATGCATTCACACTATCAGACTTTTACATATTACTTGAAGTTTTGACATGTATTAATACAAAGTATAATAGTGTTAACTAGCCGTTAGCCTTTAGCAGTAAAATATTTTTGGGCCGAATTTAATATAAATATGTACCAATGTAACTAGATAGTTTACGGACACAAAGGGTCTATTTGTACTTTGCGCACAAGGTTAACATGAACAGACAACCAGCCAGACGGACGGATGGATATCGTTAGATCACTTTAAAAAGTGATTCTGATTCGATCGGTATACTAAATGATTGGTCCAGATTTCTATGTATTACTATTCTATCTATTTATCGCCAAAAATGTATATAATTGATTTTTCCTTTATTTTTGCAAAAAAAAAATAATGCTGCAAATAGTAAAATATGCAAAAATATGCACTATCAAATCGATGCCAAAATTCATAAAAAGTTCTAAAGCGGATAAATGAGGAGGTCCAAAACGCAACAATTGCTTTTTTGAAGTTTTTTGATTTTTTGATTGAATCCTATTCTACACATTGAAATCTATATTACCTTTATTATAAAGTATTCCAAAACTCAATAACTACACTGCAATTCAATACCAAATAAATGGTTCAGAGAAAAATGCAATCTTTGCAATAAATCGCTACAAGAAATTTTAAAAAAGTCAACTTTATAAATAAATTATGCTCTGGTGGTAACTCTTAGGTAACTGTAAAACGTAAGGAATTTTTGTTTAGTTAATACCTTTCGCTTGTCTGCTGGCAAGTTTAAAAGTATAAGTATATTTGAGGAGGTCCATAACAAAACGCATTAAATACATGAATAAATACTATGATTCGGGCCAAAACGCAATAATTCCAAATTTGCTATCTTAATAACTTTAAAACAAACTGTCAGATAAAATAATAAATTTGTGATTAATATTATTTTTTGTAGACAATAATACCTCAATAATTGCTTTTTAAAAAATGATGTGCTACTTGCTTAAATTAAATTCTGTCGTTTATCCAAAAAAATGTTATGGTGTAATTATTGCGTTTTGTTATGGACCTCCTCAAATATACTTATACTTTTAAACTTGCCAGCAGACAAGCCACTATGAATTAATAAAAAAAAAATATATATATTTTTTCTGCCTTCATTGCTTTAGATTTAGAAAGTAGATTTAGAAATATTTTTCAAAAGCTACCACGACTGAGATACCTAACATGACATAAACGTAGGTAATCTTCATATTCCGAGTCATATTCAAGTTAACTACGGAAGAGACGCCTCCTTAAACTTCACGATCTTACAGCATGTTGATGATTTGATTATTTTTTCCTTTAAATATGAACATTTTTAGGTTTTAAGTGCACATTTAAAATAAAAAAATTTGATATTCACCTAAAGTGAATTATGTCTGCGATCGACTGTCGAACTCTTCGCGATCGTTTGCCCACTCCTGCTCTAGCCTTTTAAAGTTCCAAGAAACTCAAGAAGTCTAGCTTTCGTAGACTAGCTTTTCGTTAATATTTAGAAACTTTTTGTGTTTTACGAAAAACTATTCGTTAAACCTCCCTAGAGGGAAGCGAACTGACACGGAAGTAGTCCTGTGATAGGTCTTTGGTGGTAGAGACCGGTTCTAGTTCTAACCCTTTATATGAATATGACCTATCACTTTTACATGAGGTTGTCATTGGAGGAGGTCAATTGACACCATTTGACCAGTCACAGGTCTATTCTCTATGAACATACTTATGCCCAATTTTCAGGATAGTTTTTAAATCAAAATTAAGCTAATTTTCATAAAAACTTAAATCGTTTTAAATACAGATTGGTTTTTTGAGTTTTATCTGAAAAGTCTTATTTAAATAAGATAAAAGTATGGTAGCACTACTAAATACAAAAAAATATCATAAAAAAGTATAATCATTTACAAGGTGGTCTCAAAAAACAGGTGATTGTTATTGCTTTGCGTGTTGTTGTTGTATTGTTGTGATATTGAGGCCACCTTGCTAAAATATAACAATGGAAACTTAAGTTGAAATTAAGTGTACCACATCGGTGAATAAAGTTTCATTTAAAACGATTTTAAACATAAATGTGTTTTAATATCAATCCTGAGAATTGGCCATTTGTGTCCGTTACTAAAATGTAGTATTATTTCAATACAATGTAGTATTGTTTCAAAAAAACAAGTCCTAGAATTAAATTCAAGAACCAAATTTAAGAAAGTACAAAAAAATGTCACAGCACCGGTGAAGACTGTACTGCAATTCATTACTTTTTCTACTTTTTTGTTCTTCATAAACCAGTTACGGGATTGGTTTTTCTTTCACCGGTCATGAGTCCTTTCTTTTTGTGCTTGTTCTATTTTCACAAATCTCAGGACTAGTCTGTTGGACCAATTGGCACAAATGTCCCGTAGAGCTTTTAATCACACAATGTATTTTTGTTGAAATTTGATTCAAATATATGTGTTAACTATTCTAAGCATGTACTAGATATTCAAAATCATTAGGAATTTTTTTTAATATTGGCAGTTAAGATATAATAACGTAAAAACTACGAATTGTTTTCTTCATTTATAAAAAGTTATTTTATATTGTACGCAAACATTTCGTGGTCTTGCACGAACTTTCCTTCGTACAATCAACAATAGATTTCGTGTATATGGGTCATTGATTTTTTCGGAATACATTTTTCGTAAATATTGTGTTTTATCAGGTATGACACAATTTTTTATAGTTCTAGTATCTTTTTTGTTTTTTTTTAACAATCGATAAAAAGCTTTAAAAATGGATTTGTTTTCTTTTACTGATAACAAACAATTAGTTCTCAAAAAAAAAACACACAACCAAAATTAAATTTTTAATCAATTTAGTATTTTAACACCTGTCCGAGAGTATACACATCAACAAAACGAAAACTTTATTATATTTTATAAATTAAAAAAGAATAAAAAAACAAAATGATTGAAGATGCCAATAAGCAAGTCTATCCGGCGGCCCCTCTGGAAGAAAATATAAACAGTACTCAACAGCAACCGCTTATAACGCCAAAAGCCGCGCCACTACCACCTCAACCCCCGACATATGATCAAGCAATTGGAGAGCCCACTACTACGGCAACACCGGCAGCAACAGTAGGACCAAGTATTGTGGTAGTAACAGGTAGGAATCTTTTCACATATGTATTTTCAGCAAAAAAAAATATTTCTAAGATATTCTTTAACTTCTCAGAACCAGTCTCGTCGCCATATGGGCCTCAACCTGTAGATATTCAGTGTCCTTACTGTCACAATTATGCCAGAACCCGTATTCGTTACAAGCCCACCTCACGTACACACTTAATCGCCCTGTTGCTTTGTTTGTTTCAGTAAGTTTTTTTTTTCAAGAAGTTCTAAGATTTCATTCAGTGTAAATGTGTGATTATTAGTCATTTCTGTGCTTTTACTTTAACATTTTCTTGCCTCCTTATGCAAAAAAATTTCGAGTTCAAATTTGTTAACCAATACATATTAGACCCAGCAAAAGTAAATGGGCTTTAATATGAACTTAAAGTCTTCGTTAAAACCAGTTTTCCATACAAAGTTTTTTGTTGGACGAACACTTCAACTTCACAATAATTTTTTGCATGAGGCCGTAAATGTTTAAAATTCTTTTTTTTTAATCTCTCTTTTAAGGTTGTATTGCTGCATTTGTTTGCCCTATTGCATTGGAAGTTGCATGAATACAGCTCATTATTGTGGCATGTGCAATAGATATCTGGGAACTTATATACGCTAGATTTAAAATCAAAACCGGGACATAAAATCTAATAAGCCTAAAGAAACATAAATATAAGCAAATACAATTTGAACCCATTTTGTATAAATTAAAATAATAAACAAGCCCAAGAAAATAAATAAAAAAAATTTTATGAAAATAATATTGAACTAGAAAAAATATATATATAGTCTAAGCTACTTCGATCCTATATCACATGTCAAAGCATATATAGCAAACTGTTAACTTTAAATAATAAGGTTTATGGTCTATAAGTCTATACTGGACAACAGATTTAATAGATATTTTTGCTTAACCCATTTCGTCCCAGCGATTTTTTTTTTCGAGTAATTTTATAAAACTTGGTGGTAAATAGATAATTTGGGACTAGAAACACGAATCTGCAGTCCAAATTTTTTTAGATTTTTTGTTTTTGAGAAAAATGGTGGTTGATTATTCGAACATTGGGCACTATTTTGCATTTTTATTTTATTGCTTCTATAGATTGTAAATAAAGAAAATCTAAATTTTTTATAAACTGAAACTAATTCATTTTATTTTATTAAAGAAAATAGTACAAGGCATTTATTAAAATTAAAAATATACAGTTAAATCTCGCTTATCCGACTCGCACAGGACCGCGCTGATCAATTTATGACATTAACTGTATGAAAGTGATATCAGGGAAATGTTGGCCGTGACTTCGTCTGAGGTGTTCCATTCGGAAGGTTCAATTTGGGGCGACTCATTCGAGCAAAGCGACAGGTATCTCGCGAATACCACGAGTAATATTAGCTTCCAAAGCGTCAATCGTAGCTGACTTATTCCTGAAGATTCCAGTCATTACATATCCCCAGAGAAAATAGTCTTAGGTGTGATATCGCAAGATCTAGGTGGCCAATTTACCATGGCAAAACATGAAAAGAAGTGCTCACCAAAATGTATGGCTCGTAGCGTCGTCTTGTTGAAACCAGATCTCACTAAAACCATGCGCTTGATTTTCAGGTTGCTCTACTGGTGCTGTTCCATTTACCATTTTGGCGAAAGTAAGGTAATTGCTTGAGATATTTTCAAGGCGTTTGACAGATTTTGATATGGAGCACTCTTGTCAAAACTTGTTGCATTTGGTGTCGGGGATAATTTCTCTCGATTTATATTGAGTTTTCTCAGAGGTCCTGCTTTACGAGTTGTTTTAGATGGGGTTTCGTCAAACGAGTTCAAAATTCATTCAGGGGTGCCGCAAGGCTCTCCTACTATTTATATTTCTTATTTTTTTAAATGACCTCCTAAGTCAAACTTCCAACCTATCTACTCTTTTGGTAATGACAGCAACTTTTGCCATTCGTAATCATTTGATTATAGACCAAGCGTTTCCAATGTTAGTGCTATGTTTCAGAACATGAACGATACGCTTGGCGGAGACCGAACTCGTACGTTTGTTTTTCCTCAAAAGCCCATCCTTTTGTGGTCGATTGGTCGGTAAGTCGTACAATGCATTACAGGGAAAAGTCGGCACTACTACACTACCTCTTCTCTTCTTCCCATAACCTATTTTCCTAGTTCCAACAGAATGCAATGCATTAGTAGCGGCCATATCCTGAGTGCCGGCTCTAACAAAAAAAACTGATAACACTCTCAGCTTCAGCTGCTATATTCACTTCACTACGTGCTGGATGTGGTCTAACCGGTCGAGTATCATCCACTAATGTAGGCCGATTGTGCGAACCGTAAGTTTCTCGAATCGCACCAAAAACATTTCTCACAGAACGCTGATTGTGCATAAACTTTTAAGTGTTCAGTAAAAACAGAATAAATTTATTTCCGCTTATTCAAATGCTTGAAAAATTTATATTACGGCATTATGCGATGATTCAGTTAGCCTTTCAGAGAAAAAACAAAAGTGCTAAATAGTGCCCAGTCAAATAACAGAAACACAATTGAAAAACATGCACATGTTTTTTGCTGTTGTTGAAAGTTTAATTGTTTTTCAATGGAACTACATTTTCACTTTTTTAGTTTTTTTATATTTTATATAATATGTATTTTGTTCGACCTTTAATATTTCAAATATTACTAAATTTTCAGTTTTAAAAATTATGCTAAAATTAAGGTTTTTTCTTCCCCCTTATTATACAAGGGAGGAGTGAAGTGGGTTAGAACATTTATTTTTATATTTGAAGCTTACCACTTACAATATATAATTGTTTAAAAAAATTAGTTCATTGTCTTACCTAAAAAGAGTAAAAAAATTACAAAAACCGCGTAAAATTGACTGTTCGAAAAATCGAACATTGGGACGATATGGGTTAATGTATATAATTAAAGCAATGTGGGAGTTATAGTTAGTCAAATTCAGCAAAAAGATACTCTACACCAATTCAAAGCATAACTCCCAAGAAAAACTTTGATAACTAATATGCAAGTGGCAGTGTAAATAATACTGAACTGGAAAAATAAAATAAAGCAATTTGTTTTCATGTTTGTTTTTTCTTTGCCCACTTACAACTACAATTAAAAGGTGCGTTTGTTCACTTTTCCAGTAGAATCCAATAGGTATGTAAATTTTGTTCAATATGAAAAGTTTACTCTCAAAACTGGCTACTGCTCAAAAAAGTAAACGAACGGAAAAATTGTCAAAACCTTGCAGGTTAATTCAAACTTAAAACCGCTAAAAAGCTTAGAGTTGTGAAATATGTGTTATTTAGACTACCCAGTATGTAGTGTATTTGGTACTTGATGCATTGCACTTTAATAATTATCAATTCGTAGCAAATGTATTTATTAAATGAACTTCTGCTTTTAGACTTGTTTAGTTTGTACATGACTTTTAATTTTGTTTTTATTTAAATAGCATACGAAAATACATAAATACTTGATTTTTGATATTCGGTACCCTGAATAATATGCAGTAAGAAGTACATATTCATATGGGGGATTTCATGTCAAGTGACCCAATTTTTAAATCGATGTCGTCCAATTTGGATGAAATTTGCACCAAGGTTAGTCCTATTTTTAAAAAGTTCGGTCAAAAAGTTTCTGAGGGGGGGGTCAAAGTTTGACATTTTTGTCATATAGGCGTTCTTTCTCATCCAGGTACCTCATTACCTATTGGTGTTAGCAATATTTGTCCCAAGAAGCTACGATAGCTATTTCATCAAAAAAATTTTTGTTGTTTTTTTAAAAAATTAAAAAAACTTTTTTTTTAAATTTAAAACTTTTTTTTTTATCCGGAATGTTTTTTTTTTTTTTGCTCAAAAGATAGTTTATGTCTTTTCCTTTAAGGTCCTTTCCTTTTTGGGATGCGAGAAACTAGACAAATTAACCTTTCCGACGGTATGTAACATACCCAACTATCATATTATACCTTCGATACTGTAATGCCCACAATAAGTTAATCCCAGGAATAAAATCACTTTTTTTCTTTTTTTATTTTTCCTACATATAAAAATATGTTATTTTGAGCGCAGGTAATACTAAATGTGATTTTTGTTGTCAAAATATCAGATGCCCCAGAGACAAGTTTAGAAATCTGGTGGAAATATTTTATGGCCATTCTCCGAAGTACCAGTAATTTTAATTTTTTAAGACACTTGCCTTTAAAATGTGTGTGAAGAGATAGAAGTTAGGTAGTCAGGTAGTTTTTTAATATTTTGTTTAAAAGGTGAAAATTTACAGGGGGCTTATTTTTATTATTATGAGTTAACCCACACTAATCCCTTCTTTACCCTAATAACAAATTAGATACATTCGTTAAAATGCACTACCTATATGATCTTTAAAAAACTATTTATTGTCATTCTGAAGACTTTCGTAATTCTGTGTTTTGGAAACAGCGTAACCGTTTAGACGTGTGTTATTTACATAATTAGTTTTTACAATGTCTACAGCTCCGAAAAAGGCCAAGCTTCAAAGTGATATAGTTGCTTCTTTTTGCTTTAATCCTTAAAAAAAATTCCCTACGCTGTCAAAACAGAGGAAAATTTGTGGATCATGCAGGAAAGGGCTCGGAAAGTTGAACGAATTACCGGATTTGAATAGTAATAAGCCTTGCGTTGCAGTTATTCAAGATGAAGACAAAAGAAATTCAGAGAATGAGGACAGAACTGTTGATGATGATGGTTATTCTAACTTTTCAGTTGAAGGTATACGTTCAAAGAATGAGTGTCAAAACAAATATCATAAGGATGCAGTAGAAGTTTTTAAACAAATAAAAGAGAAATACAAAACGTCACAGAGTAGAGCTAAAAGAGTTCAACTTCTTACGCTTGCTCCATCGACATAGAGTTGTGCAAAAATAATGATACGTCTCAACGAAAAGCAAGACTTGCTAAAAAATTGGTTGCTGAGCATGGTATTCACACACTCCCCAACAAAAGGAAAGGAAAAACTTTAGAGTGCGAAACTGAGGCTCTAGTTACTCAGTTTTATCAGCGAGATGATATGAGTCGCTTAATGCCAGGGATGAAAGACTGGGTGTCCGTACGAATCGATGACAAGAAAGTTCAAATGCAAAAGAGAATGAGTTATACGCAACATGTCAAACATAACACGATGATGTCAAAATTGGCTTCACAAAATTTACCCAACTGAGGCCAAAACACTGCGTTTGGCAGGAAGCAGCGGAACTCACACAGTATCCGTTTGCATTTACCATGAAAATGTTAAACTGATGTTAAAGGAAATTAACTAAAGGTATTTAACAGATGATTCACCAGAAGAATTGCACGATTACCGCGATTGCCTTAAATTGACTATGTGTCCTAATGCAACAACTTCTTGCCACTTAGGCGAATGTTCAAATTGCCCGGAAACCACATTCATCAAAGAGAATTTGATTAACTATTTTGAGCGAGAATGTATTGAGGAAGTCAAATTTGAATCTAGGCTTCAGACTGAAAGATGCACATTGCAACCATAATTTCAAATGTGGATGGATTGCTAAATTCGAGAACCCATGACTTTTTAGTCAAAGAGCAGTGGTCATTCTTCAAGGATTTGAAGATACATTTGAAGTCTGGTGAATTCGTTATTTCGTTTGATTTCGCAGATAACTATAAATATGTCCTTTAGGATGTCATACAGTCATTCCACTTCAATAACGACCAAGCAACTATATTCACAGTAGTTATTTACTACATGAAAGATGAAAAACTGGAACACTAACATGATGCCGTTTCAGTTTATGAATACCAGAAAATAATACTTAATTATCTTAAATGTAATTTTACAGTAGGCAATGTAACTATGTTTCGGACGGAGCTCGTCAACATTTTAAAAACAAAAGTAGCTTTGCAAATCTTATAACTCGTGAAAAAGATTTTGGACTGCCAGCTGAGTGGCATTTTCATCCTACTGCTCATGGTAAAGGAGCATGTGATGGTGTTGGAGCAAACCTCAAAGGAAATGCAGGGAAGTATAGCATCTAGTGCTCTCATCAAGATCGCAGCTTAGATGCGACTGCTTTATTCCAATGGGCAAAGAAATGTTGTAAAGAAACTGAAAATTTTTTAGTGTCAAAGAGTATCATGCGGAAACATTAAAAACGCTGAAAAGCAGATTCGATGTTGCGAGAACAACCGATGGCACCGCTTAATACCATGCTTTTATACCGCTTGTCGATGGAAGACTCAAGATGAAAAAGTTTTCTGCCTATACTCAATGCAATTTCTTTCCAAAACAAAAAAAAAAAACCAGCAGCGAAATCAACAGCTAAACGTAGTAACGCCAAAAAAGGATTAGCAAAAATAGCAGAAAATAAGGGCGATAAATAGTGAGGATGAAAGACTGGGCATTTGAAATTTGCAAACTTAAACACTTCATCAGCTACAGCAAATTAAATGTAAAAAAATTAGGATATAAAAGGATCTAATGTGATTAAGATTTAATTTTATTAAATTATTTTTTTTTTTATTATTATTATATATTAATTTAATTATTATTACAAATTAATAAAAAAAATAATTATTTGTCAACATTTCTACAGAAAAAAGTGATTTTATTCCAGGGATAAGCATATTGTGGGCATTACAGTATCGAAGGTATAAAATGATAGTTGGGTATGTTACATACCGTCGGAAAGGTTAATTTGTCTAGTTTCTCTGCATAAGTTTTATTTTTAAGGTTTAAGAAACACTTAAACACAAATAGGAAAAAATTCAAAATAGTGCTGCATATGCTAAAAATTGAAAAACCCTCGTCTTGAGTAAGAACTTATTTTTTTTTTTTTTTTGTACATATCCCATTCGCATCCCAAAAAGCGACCAAAACTACCTTAAAGGAAAAGACATAAGCTTTCTTTTAAGCAAAAAAAAAAAAAAAAAAACATTCCGGATAAAAAAAAAATAAAAAAAGTTTTAAATTTAAAAAAAAAAAAATTAAAAAAAATGTTTTTCAATTGATCAAATAGCTATCGAAGCTTCTTGGGACAAATATTGCTAACACCAAAAGGTAATAAGCTACATGGATAAGAAAGAACGCCTGTATGGCCAAAATGTCAAACTTTGACCCCCTCTAACTCAGAAACTTTTTGACCGAACTTATTAAAAATTTCTGTCTAAACCTATCCAATAGGACTAACCAAATCGGAAGACATCGATTTAAAAATTGGGTCACTTGACATGAAATCCCCCATATATTTATTAGGTTTACATCTCTAAAATATTAATGCAATGATATTTATAATTAATTTAATTTACTTTTCAAAAATACCTATTAGAAATTTTTTAATTCAGTTTTTGTTATTTTAAATGTTTTTGTACAAATTTTGTGGTAAACGAACGCAGCTAATGTTGGGAGAATTCCAACTAATTGTTGTCGAGACCAGTGATGCCAGAAGTGCAGATTTATCTGCATTTTCCAGATTTTATACCCCAAAATTGCCAAAATGCAGATTTGTAGATTTTTGGTTTAAAATTTTAGATTTTTTAGCTCGGTGGAAACTTCGTTACATTGTCACTTATAGTACAAAAATTTTCACTTCTTGCATTGATAAACTTAATATATCAACCATTCATGGAAAAACCGTTTTAAAAAACAGATTTATTATAAGCAATTTTATTCACAATGTCTTGACACATTAATATCGCCGGACTTATGTCATCTGATTTTACAAGAAATATATATGTATATATATTCATATGTATTTCTGTACAAATATTTTTAATAGTTTCACCATTTGGTCACTTGTAAATTTTCAATAATATCCTTTTTAGTTTAAATAACCTGTCCAACAATTAACTTTAATCCTCACTCAGCCTGAGTAACTATATTTGTAAAAAATGTCCAAAAAATTATCAGACATGTTCTGAAAATCTCATTCTAGTGAATTTAAAATCGAACAAATTTCTGGAAAAGGAGTCAAAGTGGGCGAACAAAAATGATAAGGGTTTGTGGACAATATTATGGGCCATCGTTTTCCATCAGCAGTGGTGGCGATTCACTAACTTTTACGAACCGACAATCGCAATATTTGTCGACATAAATATTCGCTTGCAGTAACGATAGTGTGATTCTGTAACTTTTTTAACGATATTAAATAGCTGTATTTTTGTAACATCTCTGTCTATAAAATGTAAAAAAAAAATGAAAAGCACAAAAGAGAATAAAATAAAAACAAATAAAATTATTCTTGACCCCCGTGTTAAGCCTAGTACTCTGTTCAAATATGTGAAAAATGTTGAGCAACATTAATTATTTCACACGAAAATTTTGACATGTACCAATGTTACCTATCATGCGAGCTTGTACAATTTGACGTTTTTATTCCTGCAAAGTATGCGACATTGTTTTGCGTATGTAAACAAATCCCACATGTATTTTACTAAAAATATTTTGTTTTAATAACAAATTAAATAAAAAAGAAAGTAAATATGGATAAAAAACTGTTACCGGTTGTGTTGTGTTGTTTTAATTTTTTATTTCGTATTTAATAATCACTTCATACTTTTCTGCTTTTTTTAAAAATTCCACGTGAAATAAGTGCAGCTTACATTATTTTGCAGTTGTAAAAAAATGTTGCCAGAAACATTTCGGAAC
The DNA here is from genome assembly GCA_963931875.1 of Pollenia griseotomentosa. NCBI lineage: Eukaryota > Metazoa > Arthropoda > Insecta > Diptera > Polleniidae > Pollenia > Pollenia griseotomentosa. The sequence goes on from OZ007564.1 coordinate 47,742,861, forward strand.
TTTTTCACAAACTGAACAAAATGGAAATCAACATTATTTCATAGATATATCGCACAAGTTTTTTTCATATGCGTTTTGACAGCATTTCACGTGAAATCTTGAACAGAGTACCAGGCTTTACACATGTTTTTTCATTAAAAAAGCATTGAAAAAGGTCTGGCCAGACTCATGAGTAAGACGAAGGGTTAATTTGTGGTTTTTATATTTATTTTGTGAATTTTACATTTAGAATTTTGTTTTTGTTCTTAAGTTGCTTTTTTTGTAAATTTTAAATTTAGGATTTTGTTTTTGTTTTTGTTCATACATATAAATATATCTTTGTATGTATGTATGTAAGCTATTTTAAACATAAAATACATTTTATCGATTAAATAAACACAACTTAAATTTTTGTCGCTAAAATAACGACAAAAAAATGCTCAAAGTAACAGCTGACTTTAAACGACGGCGAATATCCTTAAAAATTTTATGGAATAGCATATTCGATAAATGTTCGTTATTTATTTATTTTAACGATTCGATTATCGTTATAAAAGTTAGTGAATCGCACTACAAGGGCCTAATTATGGCAGTCGTGATCGAGTACTTTCTCGATTCGAAAGCAATTTTATTTCTAATTCTTTCAGTCAATACTGGACGAATTGAAATTATTTTTTCAGTATTGTGAAACTCAAATTAATTCTTTTCAATACTGGAAAAAAGTCCACTTTTAAACATATAATGTTTAATTTAACCATATCATTGTCACCGACAACCATATTATGGTGAAATTAGTCATCCATCAATAAGCCACAACCATACTATGGTTACCTCCGAACATGTTATCTTTAGTCTGTAAGGATTTATAATCTATAGACCAAATAAATAAATAAATAAACAATAGCTAAAATATGTTTAATACTTATAATAGAATGTTTACTTTTCAATCATAGCATGTTGGTTTTTAAAAAAAGTTATTGTCATATTTAACTTTAATTTGTTAAGTGATTGCCATAATATGGTTGTGGCTTCGTGAAAGAGGTCTTATTTACCAATAATATGGTTGTCGGTGACAATAACAATGTTAAATTAAACATAATATTATAAAAAGTAATTTTTGGGAATACAAAATTTTAATTTAAAATATTTCGTTATTCGTGCTTAATTCCCAGTTTTTATTCTTGATAAAAACACTTGAAATTTATTGTTGATGGCATAAGCTATTCCTATGCGCATTTCACTGGTTGCTTAGGCCAGATCATCAGGAAACTTCATCCATAAACATTTTGGAAAAACTAAAGATATTAAACCAAATAAAACTGTTAAGCGTATAAGAATCATAAGCAACAGTTCTACTTGTAACAATATCAAAGTTTAAACAAAAACATCAACAATAAACAGTGAGCTTATCTCTTCTTACATTCCCCACTACAATTGATTGGAATTCTTCCAACAGTAGTTGTAGTTGTAAGTAGGTTAAGAAAAAACAAAATGCAAAAAACAACTTGCAAAAGCATGTTGCCAGTTTAAGTTTTTTTATGCCGTGCACCTGTCAAAAATTATTTTGATAATAAACTAACAGGTGCACGGCCTTTTTATTGTTGATGTTTTTGTTTAAACTTTGATATTGTTACAAGAAGAACTGTTGCTTATGATTCTTATACGCTTAACAGTTTTATTTGGTTTAATATCTCTAGTTTTTCTAAAATCTTTATGGATGAAGTTTTCTGATGATCTGGCCTAAGCAACCAGTGAAATGCGCAAAGGAATAGCTTATCCCATCAGCAATAAATTTCAAGTCTTTTTATCAAGAATAAAAACTGGGAATAAAGCACGAATAACAAAATCTTTTAAATTTAAATTTTGTATTCCCATAAATTATTTTGATAATATTCTACATAACTTAAAGCTACAGTTGCATACACGGTGCAACAAATTTTGGGTCTAATTGTAATTACAGTCATTTTGCCTTAGCTGCACAATCTCCTTTGCACGATTTTTTTTGCAGGTAAATCAAAAATGCAGCTATCTTAAATGTATTTAGCTGCCTTGATATGCAGGTACGCAATTGTGGTTACCTGCATAAAAGTAAATCTTAAGTAAAGTGTTTAAAAGAGGAGTAACAAAGTTTTTATTAATAAGTTTCAAAGTAGTGTCAACAGAATACGTAGTTGTAGTAGTCGTTGCCGTTGAAGCGCAAAATTCGAAATTTTGAACTTTGTTCCGCTACAGAGCATAAGATTTGCTATTCCTTTCATATAATCGTGGTAAAGTTGCTGTAACCACAACCCATATGCATAAATGAAGGTACATGCAAACAAAATAAATGAATTATAATGATACCAACTTGACTTGTTTGCGATTTCTGTTTTTATAAACAGCTCAAATTGGATATTTATGTGAAAAAGTGGCCACCATATTTTTCATGTGTGCAGCTTACTTTGATGTTTTATACAAAAATATTTTAAGGCTACCCAAAAATATGAAAAATGTGCTGGTATACAAAATGCACGTAAACAAGAATTTTGAAGAATAATTCCAGAAAATATGTATTTTGGGCAGTTAAGTCAAAGTGCAGCTAACTAAGATTTTTTGTATGAATATTATTTTAAAATGCCAAAAATTTTGGGCACTTATCTTAAATGTGCAGGTAAAGAAAATGCACTTAAAAAAGGAATGTGTATGGGATAATAAAGAATAATGCCAAAAATTATCAATTTTGTGCAGTTAAGTCAAAAGTGCACTTGAATAAAAGGCAGTTAAGTCAAAACTACTGTATATCATTAGTAGATCAAAAACACCGAATGTTTTTAAAGACTTAGCTCGAGTTATTTTTTATGGCCCACTGAACCTTTTAATTTTTTTTAAAGGTGTTTGGAATGTGTAAAAAACTATTTAATGTTTGTAGAACATTTTACTCCTTTAAACACACATTTTAAAGGTTTTTAATAAGAATATTTAAAAAAGAGACTTAAATTACTCCCAGTCATTTAATCCTAAAAATGGGAGATAGAGGGTAATGCCTTGTTCGCACGGTGCTTTGGATTACTTCGCTCTTCGTTTTAATTACTTATTGGATTACCATGTTCGCACGGCATATTCCTAATCGGTTTTGACCGTTTTTCTTCTTCTTCTTTTTTTTAATTTTGTTTATAGCTAAATTTTATTGTTTTTTTGTGGTAAATTGTATTAAGAATGAAGAGAAAAAGTAAGTAAAAATATTATTTCAAAGAAATACATACATTTATTTATTTTCCCAGTAAATAGAATATTTTGTTTGTCTTTTTTAGGGCTTTGACAGCTGGTGATGGAAAAAAACCGATAAAAATTAGAGATCACATTGATTTTAAAGAAATCCACAGGGTAATAAAAATTGAATTACGTACAAATGAGATAATCCGCTCTCAAAATTTTGTATAACGAATTATGTAATTTGGATCATAATTAGGCCGTGAATTACGAATGAGAGAGCGAATTACGAAAAAACGCTGTGATGCGAACATGGTATAAGATAATAAATTAAGCTCAAAAGTAGATTTATTACAGTGTTTTCGAATTATTTCACACGATTTTGCTGAACCACAATTTAAAAATAATATATGATAATTTACAATTTTACTGCATTTTGCTTATATCACACGAACATGGTCTTTTACAACCCCTAGTGAAATTCGATTGTTGTAGAATATTTTAACCCTTTAAACGTACGCTTTAGTGGTGTTCTATGAGGAGGGGCTAAAATGACCACAAAAATGGCAGATAGAGGGTTAATTAGTTCTATGAAAAGAACCGTCATCAATTTTTAATAAAATAAGCTATTAACCTTATTTAGCTCAGAATTAAATTTAATACATTTACTTAAAAAGAAAATTAAAAACTTCAGTGGGCTATAAGAAAATAAGTCGAGGTAAATTTTGAAAATGCTTCAGTGGTTTTGGTCAACTTATGGTATAATTAATTTTTTTTTTACCATTCAAAATATTAAATCGTGTTGCATAATGATATTAAACACTCTTAAATGCCTGAAGTTTGAGTAAAAATCATAAAATTAGGCATTTCAAAAAACGCATTTTTTTTAAGTTGTGGTAAAAAATAGGTACTAATTTTTTAATACGCTGTTAGCGAAGAGTATAAACTTACAAAAAAAGAAAAAAATTTCGAGCGACTTTTTAAAAAAATTAATTTTGCAAAATTATTTTTGCGAAAAAACTAAAACCCATTTTTCTGGAAAGTAATTTTTGCAAGAAATTCTCTGATTTTAACGCCCTCTCGTGGTGGCAAATGCAATCTAATATCTAATAATAACCATAATATCTTTAAAAAAATCTGTATTTAAAAACAATTTGAGACAAAATTTTTTTTTGATTTTTGTCTATGGGTCGAAACAATAGGGTACAATCTCGAAAATTCGTCTGTAAATACTATGGTGTTTGGGCTTTACCGATTATAATTTTAGGATTGTTGTTATTAAATGGAACTGTTATAAAATTGTTGGAAATTTTGTTTTCAAATTAGCAATCTTTTGAAATTTTTGATGCATGTTTTTAACAATTGCAGGGCATATTTTCCTGTTTTTTTCTTCATATTTAATGCGCATAAAATGTGTTTTTTTAAGCATATTTCTGGTTTCCCTGGTCATCAGTAACATAACAAGCTAAACATGTGTAGTACGTAGTTATTTAATTAAAAACAACACGACGGATTAAAAAAAACAATTTTTCTGTAAACAACTAAAATAATTATAATAAATTTGTATAAAATAAATTTAATATAAATTATGTAACTACTAAATAAATATAAAAACGCGGTTAAGAAAAAATCTATACACAATCAAAGTTATTCTTTTAAATAGAAATTACGGAATTTATCGTTAAAATTTGTACCATCTTTAATGCTATCAGCATTATAGCGGCAGGACCTTGTGTTAAAATATAATCAGTAGCATAACATTCATTCCAGTTAAAAAAAAAACTTCAAAAAGCCGCGATCTTAATCATGGTTTAATCAGTCGTGCAAATCAGCAGTCGGATCCAGAGAGGAAGCATTCAGAAATTGGCTTAACAATAAAAACGCTGATACTGAATTGCGACGAAATATTCGTGTGGTTCGTGTGCCGAAGTACTAAGACGGGAAAAACTCTTCACGAGCAACGCCTTCTTACTGAAGTTCTTGCTGCTCCTCGGGGCAGTCAAAGCTTCTAGTCATTCGTTAAGAGAGTAAGGGTTAATACCAACTCTTTCAAAGGATGGCCGCACATTCACGGACCCAGTTGATAAGGCTAATTGTTTTTCCGAATTATTTGCGAATAATTCTCACCTACCAGCTAGCAATAAACCTCTACCTGAACTCGAAAAAGTATCTGTAACTATGCTTAAAATATTTTTTCGGGCTCGAGCTGTTAAAAGGGTTCTTGCAGATCTCGACAAAGGCAAGTTTCTTGGGCCGAATGGTATACCTTCACTGCTAGCTCGTCCCTTAGCAAACCTGTTCAGCACTTTTTACCATGACGGGTAATTTCCCGTCTGCTGGAAAGTTGCTAATGTAACGCCAATTCCTAAAAAAGGAGTGGCTAATAACTTTGAAAAAACCGCCCAACTGCAATTTGTACGGCACTTTGCAAAGTTATAGAGAATTTTTAGAGTAAAACAACCTACTAAGCGACCGCCAGTATGGCTTTCGTAGAGGTCGCTCTACTGGATACTTATTAGCTCTGTTATTGGAAAAATGGTGCCGTTCCATTCACCATTTTGGCGAAAGTAAGGTAAATGCTTTAGATATTTCCAAGACGTTTTACAGAGTCTGGCATGGTGCACTCTTGTCAAAATTTGTTGCATTTGGTGTCGGTTATAATTTTTTACCATTTGTGTCGAGTTTTCTCAGAGATAGCACTTTACGAGTTGTTATAGATGGGGTTTCGTCAAACGAGTTCATGATTCATTCAGGGATGCCGTAAGGCTCTGTTCTTTCTCCTACTCTATTTTCTATTTTTCAAAATGACCTCCTATGTCAAACTTCCAACCCTATCTATTCTTTTGCAGATGACAGAATTCGTTTGATTGCAGACCAAGCGTATCCGATGTCGGTACTATGAGGCAGAATGATAGGCTTGGCCGAGACCTTGTCATAATCTCGGAATGTGGTCGTGCAAATTGGGTCGATGCATAAACGCGCGACAGATCAAGGTGCCTCATCTGTATATATGGGTGAAATAATTATTGAGCAATCTCTTGATGTTCTGGGCATAAAGACACAAGGTGATGTTTGGTGAACAGAACATATATTCAAGGTGTCGTACCCAGTAAAAACTTCGCCCACTTTTTTAAAGTGAATAGCTTCTTTCACTCATTATTTAGTAGCTTTCTTCTAACGGGTTCGCCATCTCACGTTTTTTTTTTCAACTAGTGCTTATTTCGTGAATGGTAACACTAAGCTTATGTCTAATTTGACTGATAATTAGTTGTATCCTTCCGCTGAACGAATATGGTTGTGTATACGCTTGAGCAACGCTGGGAAATATTGCGACATTATTTTGAAAATTCTGGTAATGTTGCAGAATGTGTGCGAAAATTGCGTACGGATTTTAGAAGAAGATAAGCACCGTCAGCTCCGTATGCTCGTTATCTTGTGAAAAAAGTGAAAGAAACTGGCATCCTCATCGATAAACCAAAGCGTGAAAAGCCAAAAACAGTGCGTACACCCGAGAATATTGCTGCTGTGGCAGAAAGTATGCGTGAAGCGCCATCAACACCAATTCACCGTCGTTCTCAACAACTGAACATTTCGGAGACATCATTGAGACAAATTTGGCATAAAGACCTTGGTATGACGCCATACATAGTCCAATTGGCTCAGGAGTTGAAGCCAACTGACCATCCAATGCGTTTTCGCTTCGCTAAGTGGGCCCGCGATCGACTTACAGAAGATGCCGATTTTACCAAAAAAATCATATTTTCAGATGAAGCTCATTTTGATCTTGGCAGGTATGTAAACAAGCAAAATTGTAGAATTTGGGGCACAGAAAACCAGCACGCATACATTGAAAAGCCGATGCACCCAAAACAAGGACTGTTTGATGCGGATTTTGGTCCAGAGGCCATTTTGAGCCATTTTTCTTCGAAATTAAGTTGTGAATTTTTGTTCACAAAAATTGAAAAGGAGGATATTGGCAACATTTGGTTTCAACAGCACGGCGCTACGTGCCACACAGCCAAAGCTATACTCGATGTTTTGCGCCCTGTTTTTGAAGATCGCATTATCAGCCGCAGAGCTGATGTCGTTTGGCCACCTCGGAGCTGCAATTTGACACCGTTGGACTATTATTTGTGGGTTGGCGTCAAAGATAAGTATTACGCTAACAAGCCAGAGACAATTGATGCTTTAAAGGACAATATTCGTGAAGCCATTGATGAATTACAGCTGCACACAATCGATAATATGCTTAAAAATTGGACCGATCGTGTAGACTACTGCATGGCCAGCCGAGGCAGCCATTTGAATGAAATTATTTTCCATTATTAACCGGAAGGATTGTACTTTCAAATAAAAAAAGAAATTTTAGAAAAAATTCAGTAGTTTTTTTTATAGCATTTTCAAAAAAAAAAAAAATTTGGTGGACCCTTTATATAACTACTATAATTACTTATATAACTACTTATTTTTCAGATGTATGTAGGTAAAAACAAGTAAGAGTGCTATATTCGGCTGTGCCGAATCTTATATACCCTTCACCATTGTGCGAGCAGAATACAGAGCAACTAGACAAAACCTAAATAATTTCTACATAAACATACATATATACAATACATAAAACTTCATTATAAATTAAATTTAAAAAGTTAAAACTGGAGCAAACGGACATCGTTAAATCAACTTCGCTTTTCATAAGGACCCAGAATATATATACTTTATAGGGTGTAGGAACAATATTTTGGAACATACAAACGGAATGACAAAGTTATATATACCCTCTTACCTTCGGTGAAGGGTATAAAAATACAATTTTTTTGGATTTCAGTACTTTGGACATAACTCAGCCATTTATTAACCGATTTGACAGATGTATATACCGATGTCTTAAGGAATAAATTTACCATTTACTTTGGTGATAAAACTTGGACTCAGAAAGACCTATGGGTTCCGAAAATGTGTATTTAAAAATTTAATTTTGGTCATAACTTTTTCGTATCTGAACCGATTTTCCCGAGTTTTTCAGAAAATATTTTCTATTAAAAATTTCCGATCTTTTGATATATAAGGCGTAACCATAGGTCATACGACAGTCCAAAAAATCCGGTTTTTATACAATTTTTGATATTTTTTGTACGGGAGGTACCACGCCCACTTGTTCAATCCAGCCCACATTTTGTAGGATGCTGTGTATTGATAACGTTAATGTGTGTACCTAATTTGGAAACTTTGGCTCTTGCCGTTCTCAAGATATACAGAAATAAAAAACTACAACAACAACAAGGGATTTTTGTGCAAAATCAGAGGCAGTTGTGGTTTTTTGCTCATATCTCCGTCATTTTTGGACCGATCTGGCTGAAATTCAATAGCAAACTTAAACGGAGTATATGTGATATAAATATACATCAACCTAGTCCACATCATTTCTGGGGTTTTCGGAAAACCCATTTCAACATACACACGGACAGACGGACAGACGGACATCGTTAAATCAACTTCGCTTTTCATAAGGACCCAGAATATATATACTTTATAGGGTGTAGGATCAATATTTTGGAACATACAAACGGAATGACAAAGTTATATATACCCTCTTACCTTCGGTGAAGGGTATAATAATGACTTATATTAAAATGCGTTCATTTTGGGACCTCCCTTGTAAAATTCATTGATTATGTCAGTAGCATTGGAAGTAGCATTTTAACTTTTTCCTAATTACTTAACACATTATTTTGTAGGCGAAGTTTTTTCTGGGTAAGAAGCATTCAGGTGCCTCGTTTTTTTAAGATGGGGTTTGATATACTTCGCTCCATCTGATCTCCTTACTATTTATACCACCTATATTCGAATACAATTCTGATGTGTTAGATGGTGCTTCAAAGTCTATTTTGGAGCTTCTCGACCACGTGCAGTAGAGGGCGAAGGTTCTCATTGGTGACAGTTTGTTTGTCGTTACTTCAATAAGATGTGTTCTGACGAAACTAGGGATCTGGTTCCCGAAGCCCGTACATTTGCTTGTAATACACCTTTTGTGGTCGATTGGCAGGTGAATCGTCTAACGCATTACAGGAAAAATTCCTGTTTTGTCCGGACTGTTCGTATGGGGAATAACCTTCCTGCTGAAGAATTCCCTCTCAGTCACAACATTAATAACTTCAAGTCAAATGTTCACAAACACTACTCCCTCAATTCTCCTTCCCATAACCTATTTTCCTAGCTCCAATACAGTGCAATGCATTAGTAGGGGTCATCCCCTGAGTGATGGTCCTATAAAAAAAATAGTAGGCTAAACATGTATTGTACGAATCAGTGTTGCCAATCAATGTGAAATTACTCATATTGTGTGCAATTGTGTATTTAGTTTCATGTGTAATTTTACTAAAAGTTCTATTTTTTATTAATTTTTGCTAGACAAGATTTTCCTTTCAAAAATCGTGTTTTATCATTTTTTCAGTTTTCATCCCAGTTAAAATTTATTTTACACCCTGACATTTCCTCTCTTTCCATCTCCACAAGCAATACTCTACTGTCAAATTGCATTACTAAGTCTGGGCTTGCACTATAAAAGTTTTCTTTCAGAAAGTGTGAGTTTATTGGTTTAACATAAACTGTTATATTTATTTTTAACTTCTTTAATATTTGTTTTTGCTGTTTAAATAAAAAAAGTGTGGATGTTATAAAGATTTTAAAATTTAAAAAATAAGTTCCTAATGTTTTATTTAACAAAAAAAAAAAAAAAAAATGTGGAGCAAAACGACAAAAATAATAGCTATTAAGTACTCAACAATATTGTATATTCAAAGGGTAATTTAAGTCAATAAGTTTGTATCAAACAGAACAACTCACAGCGAATTTTTAAAATTTATGTTGCTTAGGCTTGGCAAAATACATTTTTGTGCTGTTCTTCCTCGGACGTGAATGCTTATGTTCGTTAATAAATACTGCACGTGCATACGTGCTGTTATACATGTTCGTCCAGTTCTTTCATACGACATCAATTGGTAAGCTCTGCTTTTTTTGTAAACCTAACGATTTTATTGCAAATAAGGAAAATCAATAAAGTTTTGCAAGGCACATTCATTCTAGCACAACTATGTTTTCGAATTGTGTGTGTAATTTTGCTTGAAATTTGTACTTTGGTACATTGGTTCATTGGCAACACTGGTACAAAATTATCTTATTAAAAAGAACATGACGGATTATAAAAACAAGTTATAAGTACACAATTAAAATAATTAAAATAAATTTATAAACAATAAATTTAATATAAGCTTTGTAAATAAATAAGTATAAAAACGCGATAAAGTAAAAAACTAAACACAATCAAAGTTATTCTTTAAAATGGAAACTACAGAATTTTTGGTTAAAGCTTGTGTCATCTTTAATGTGTTCCGCATGGTGGCGACAGGACCTCAAGTAAAAACAACATCAAATTCAGGAGCATTCTTCCATTTTTAGTATTTTGTGTTTTTTTTTTTCTTTTTAGCAACTTTGGACCTCTGAGTTGCTAGAAATTAGCAGTGGTACGAGTGATCCCGACATTATTGATTTGCAATTTGAAATCGTGCGTTTAGGCCGTGGACAATATGGTTTTAGTGGTTTCGTTGATTTTAAAGTTGACTTATATGATAATGTTAGAGTTCGTGTTACTTATGAAAGAAGCAAACACAGAGCTGGCCCCTATACCGTGTTTCCAATGAGCATTGAAAATCAAACGCTTTCGGATGTTATGAATGTCTATTACAAGCCTCTTCTACAACCAGATCTGCTTAAGTGTTGCGACAGAGCCCCAATTGTAAAGGGAAAATTTAAGGCACCCTTAACAAAACGTTTTGTAACTGCCACCAATTGCTCATTGCATAATGATAATATGCCAAATATATTAATGGAAGGTTACTACAGAATGCGATTGTTTTTCTCGGGTCCTGTAGATTTGTCCGTAGAGGCCTTGGTATTGGTAGAAACACAGATGTTTTAGTTTATTCTTCTCGATAAATGTTATTTAAAATTGTTTATTTAAATATAAGTAAAAGTGTTAAGATAGTAAGCTTAAAAAACTTTCAATACTCTCGATTGTATACATTTTTTTAACTACAACTTTTGTGAATTGGGTGGTGAATATAGACAGTGCAAAATTGCAGATTTAAACGTCATGAACGAAAAGAGTTTTTGAAAATTATAGATCTTAGTTGTTTATTTAGCAATCGACGTCAGGGATGCCAGATTTGTTTTACCTTCATCAACAAATTACACACCTTAAAGCACATAACCTAAAGATACCCTTTACCCCAGATGGAATGGGTATATAAAAGTTTATCATTCCATTTGTAATTTCTACAATATTAATCTTAGGGGCTATAAAGTATATATATTCTGGGTCCTTATCCGAGATTTATGTCACACTTACTCCGATAAAGTTTTTTCTGGAAATGCATCCAGATCGCCAAATAAATGTTTTAGATATGAACAAAAAATCACACGTTGCTACAAATGAGCACTTATTTATACTTGAAAAGCGACCTAGTGTAGGTTATAGAGACCTTATTGAGTAGATCATAAATCAATTTTAAAAAGTTCGGAAACACTCTCAAATTTCGGAGTGATTCCGAAAAAACCATTTTCCGGTAGGTTCGAGTACTGATAAACACGTATTTCAGTTGATTTTTAGCTGATATTTATTTTTTAAGCGGTTTGAGAAAGAAGAGAAATGTGCCTTTCTAAATATATACACCCTTTGTTATGTGTATACACAGAAAAAAATTACGACAAATCAATTGTCTTATTGAATACCATATTCGTCAATACAATAAATTTTTTATTTGAAAAGACACCAACAACCGAATTTGTTAATATAAAAAATACTTTTGTTAATTAAAATTGTTCACACTCAACAAATATTTTTAACAATGAGTTTGTAACATTAAATTAAATATTAGTTAGCAATCAAATCAAAAAAATTAATTACAAATTTGTCATTTAACAATATGTTTTGTTGCTTATTAATTTTAAAAAAATGTATGGCAATTTTAACAGAAAGAGATGTATTAAAAATGCTGATTTGATAAATTTTTTATTTAAATATAATAAAAATCTCATCACAAATACATATATTTAACATTAACGGACTTAGGAGGGGATGCAGAAGAAGGTCTAACACGTGCTCAAAACGGATTCTTGACACAATCATCAAATATAATCTGAAAACTAGAATAAATTAAACCGTGTTAAAATGTCGGTAAGAAGTTTCAAATAACAGCTTTACTTACGCCTAAGATAAAATTTGTTTTCAATATCAGTCCCAGCATTTATTCATTTTTACGAGATTAAAACAAAAAAAAAGGGTTTTTGTTAATTTTGTATTAAAAATTGTTCACAGAAAATTTTTCTATTTTTCAACTAAAACAAATTAATAATAAAACAATTTAATTAAGAAAATAGTTAAAAATTTTAGAATAGCTTAAAAGATTTTATTAATTACCCTGCGGGAAAGTTGTGTCAATTGGTCCAACAGACTGGTCCTGGGATTTGTGAAAATAGAACAAGTACAATAAGAAAGGACTCATGACCAGTGAAAGAAGAACCAATCCCCTAACTGGTTTATGAAGAACAAAAAGGTAGAAAAAGTCTAATCTTTATTTTATTGTTCATTTGAGTTATGTTTAAAAATTTCATCATTCTATTGGGAAGATAAAACCATTTATTGTCATCTAAATGGGCGATACCTTTAAGACCATATTGTGTTTCTTTTCATTAAAAATTCACAATTTTCAAAGATTGGTGTTAAGGTATATATATCATATATTCTTTATACCTTGGGCAATATTTAAATTTTTTTTTTAGATCTAAAAAAACAAGAAAAAAATGACAATATATGTTTTATACCCCCTAAGCCTTTTTATATTAATGGCATACTTAGATTAAAGTACAAATTGAGTTAATAAATAATTTATTTTTGCATATTGTAGATTTTTTTAAATTTCTCTTCATTAAAGAAAATGTAATGTGTTCCACTTTATTTTACTCTATTTTTTTATTTAAATAATACTCCAAATTTTTTTTTTTTTTTGTTTATATTCAAAATTCAAGGGGGAATTTGGAACTTGGGAGCAAAAAATTTAAATTGAACTAAAACGAAATTTAAAATAACATGTCAGCTTTAAAATTCCTTCCTATGGGAGAAAAAATCCTCCTTACGGGGAAACACGTTGGGAGGAAATTGGAATTTAGAAATTCCTCCTTATGGGAATCACGTAGGGAGAAAAAAATCATATACAGAATCCACATAAATATACTACTTAGCACAATAAAAATAATTTTAGGTAAAATATGCGAGTTAAAAAGATTTTCGGATTAAAATCTTATGCTAGGAACACAACTGGGAAGAACGACGAATTTCGCCCTACACGACGAATTTTTTAGTTAATATTCGCTGAGCAAATTCGTCGTATGAAACACAATAACGACGAATAACTAACAACTTTACTTATTAAGAAAGTTGTTTGCTGTTTGTGCAAAGAGAGAGAAATAGTGTGACCATATAAAAACAAATTTAATGAAAAAACACAAACATTAACAAAAACACAATTAAAAAAATTCTTATAGTTTTCTACTTTGTATATTTATTTTAAATGCGATAAAACAATAAAAAACAATTATTAAAGTAAAAAAGTAACTTAATATACTAAAATACTTGAAAACTAAAATCAAACATGGTCACCTGGTACTGATTTGTTCGTCGTTCGCCGGCGTATGAAATAGAAATAAATCTATTGCAAAGTCGCCGCTATGACAAATTTCGACCGGCGCCATGATTGTGTGTTTTTTCATATACACATATATATTTTATTTTTGGCGACGAATATTCGCGGCCAAAAATTCGTCATTCGTCCCAGTTGTGTTCCTAGCATTACATAGGAGTTAAAGTAAAGTATAGACCGAACTCAACAAAAAGTAAAGATCTATATTAATTATATGTACCCACACCACAATAGTGGAGAAGATATTATGCATTTGTGCTGATGTGTGTAACGCTTTTAAATGTTGATCCCAGACCCACATTAAAGTATACCGATCGACTCAGAATCAGTTTCTAAGACGAACAAACGATGTCCGTCCGGCTGGCTGGCTGGCTGGCCATGTAACCTTGTTCGCAACGTACAGGTCGCAATTTTGGAGATAGTTTGATTTAATTTGGGGCATAGCTTCTTATTGGCACAATGACCAAGCCTATAGGGGGAAATTATCAAACCGATTTTAATGAAATTTAAAACATAAATAGAAAGGGGAGAAAGGGGCAATTTCTGCCTCTCAAACCGATTTTAGTGAAATTTAAAACATAGATAGAACCATATATATATGGACACATAAGCTATATTTAGAAATAGGACCATAAGGGGAAGTAGGGGGCAATTTCTGTCTCTCACAAACTTTCAAAACAATTTTAATGAAGTTTATAAACATAGATAAATCCATATTTATATGGACACATAAGTATGATGTGTTTTTAAATACTGTGGTGTAGGGTATCATATGGTCGGGATTGACCGACTATACTTTCTTACTTGTTTTAATATATATATGGTAAGAGTGCATGTTGTCGCGAAAATATTCTTGAAACTCCTTTAGTGTGCCGAGCATTACTTCTAATAAAACAAGATCTAATGTCACGAAGTTAATTTTCATATTGAAGGAATAAGCCTATTAAAGTATAAAAGCTTTTGAGGGTTGTAATTTGACTTAGAATACACATTCGAATAATATGAAAATTTATATAATAAATGTTACTTACCATGAGAAATAACTTCCCAGATTCTATTTGTTAAGAAGTAAATTTTTCAAATATGTTGGAAGGTTCAGGCAGGCCTTCGACGCTACCAAATGTATTAGGTGACACAATCATTTTATCAAAGCAATATTTGGCTTTTCGTCTTTTAACAACTAAACATCTGAATTATACTGTCCAAACAAAACATAAGGTTTATCTGGTGCAAATCCAACTAGATTTTCAAAAGAAATCCCTTTTTCTAAAATTGTGGTTTTGAGAAGCTCCAACATGTCTTTTGCAGTCAATGATCCGCTCTTTTGAAATAAAAAAAAAGAATGATGAACCAGCGATGTTTCGTCGTTATAGGTAAAAAGTTGTGACAAAGGCTATCTAAATGCCAAATGGTTAGTAGTTAATGATCCAACCATTTTTAGTTCAGCTCCATTAACGCTTTCATTCTTCTAGTTAAATTTTTAAGTTTTGCCAAGAATATTAAACCTTTTTACATCTTGTGACAAAATATTAACAAAAATCAGTGATACAAAACGTTCAAATTTTAAATTTCGCATGGAGTCAATTACACATGGGCTACACTGAAAGAATTTTCTTCACAATACCAACTTATTTTGCCATTAATCCCATGAAAAATTGCATTAAAAAGGAACCTATGCAGCGTTTCGTTGGATCAATGAACCCTGTTTCATTAAAATGTATTTAATGATATTTTTTTTTTTTTCAATTATTCAAACTATAATTTTGAATTAATTTATGAATACAGTTATGTTTGTATATTGGTTTTATATGTTCCCAATTAAAATTTTTTGTTTAACTTGAACAAACTTAAGTTTTCATATATCCAATGAAAATTTTTAAAGTAATTACGAAATCCAATGAAGCGATTTTAACGAAAATACTTCATTATAACTATGAAACTCCATTTAGACAGTGAAAATTTTCATTTAACCAATGAAAATGTTTTACGAAAACGATTCATTAAATATATGAAGCATTTTTCTTTCAGTGTACACATGAAAAAAAATTACACATGATATGTGTATTTACACATAAGGTGGCAACACTGGCTGAGCGCCCCTTTGGCTGAAAAAAAACATTTTTTATACAACAAAAATACAGATACGAAAAAATACACATAGCCTGCAAAATAATTTTGTACAAACAAAACCCAGCGGGAAAAAGAAGGAGTAGGAAGGCCTTCTAGAAGGCCTCTGTACCCCTTCTTTTGGATGTACAAGGCCTTCTTGCTCCATTCCATACTCATATCTTTTTTACACACGTTGTCATTGCGGAGAAGGCCTTCCGCTCTCGCTTCTTCAGCAGGTACATAAGAAGGGTAACGGGACCAAAAAAAAATTGATTTTGCTTTTGCTTGTGCAAAAAAACAATACAAAAAATGTTACTCCCTTCTCATAGAAGTGAGTGTGGAAGAGCCGAGGCCTTCTATGAGGCCTTCTTTAGCAGTTAGATAAGAATAGTAATTGAATCAAAAAATCTTTTAAGCAGGCCTTTAAAAAGGCCTGAAGTAAGAAGGTCTTCTGAGTTTTTCCGCTGGGAACATATACACAATACACACACAAGCTGTTCGTTCCCAGCGGGAAAACTCAGAAGACCTTCTTACTTCAGGCCTTTTTAAAGGCCTGCTTAAAAGATTTTTTGATTCAATTACTATTCTTATCTAACTGCTAAAGAAGGCCTCATAGAAGGCCTCGGCTCTTTCGTATAAAAGATAAGATACACCTTTTACACTCGCTTCTATGAGAAGGGAGTAAAATTTTTGGTATTGTTTTTTTGCACAAGCAAAAGCAAAATCAATTTTTTTTGGTCTCGTTACCCTTCTTATGTACCTGCTGAAGAAGCGAGAGCGGAAGGCCTTCTCCGCAATGACAACGTGTGTAAAAAAGATATGAGTATGGAATGGAGCAAGAAGGCCTTGTACATCCAAAAGAAGGGGTACAGAGGCCTTCTAGAAGGCGTTCCTACTCCTTCTTTTTCCCGCTGGGTTAGAACATTAAAATATAATGTTTGTCTACAGCAGCGGTTTCCAAACTTTCTGACACTGCGACCCACATAAGAAAAAAATTAAAGATTTGCGGCCCCCTTATTAGATAAAATAATGAATTCATTGCTGCTGGTGTAATAAATGGCGTTTTTTTTACATTTTGCAATCTATAGGGAACTGGGTATGATGCAAACAGTGCTTTTGATGGAGCAGAAAATGTTTTTTAAGGGTCATTATTACAACTTGGCGTTAGTTGCTATCCGTCAGATAACAGATGCTTTTTGACAGATAACACATTACTATCTGTCAACTTAATCCTAACTTTAGCTAACTTCAAGTTGTAATAATGGCCCTAAATGTTTGTCTCTAAATTCTATGATCTAATCTATGGATTAATCAACTTATTTAAAATACATAGTTTCAAGATGACGCCTTTATTTACTTGGTTTTACACTCTCAACAAACAAAACTTTTGTACCACACCACACACATAGATTTTTCCAATTCGTTTATTAGAACACTCCTGAATTCTAAAGCGGCTCATACACTTGCAATAAAATTATTCATTTTTACGTATTGTACAATTACCCAGCGGGAAAACTCAGAAGACCTTCTTACTTCAGGCCTTTTTAAAGGCCTGCTTTAAAGATTTTTTGATTCAATTACTATTCTTATATAACTGCTAAAGAAGGCCTCGGCTCTTTCGTTTAAAAAATAAGATACACCTTCCACACTCGCTTCTATGAGAAGGGAGTAGAAAAGGAGTAACATTTTTTGTATTGTTTTTTTGCACAAGCAAAAGCAAAATCAATTTTTTTTGGTCCCGTTACCCTTCTTATGTACCTGCTGAAGAAGCGAGAGCGGAAGGCCTTCTCCGCAAAGACAACGTGTGTAAAAAAGATATGAGTATGGAATGGAGCAAGAAGGCCTTGTACATCCAAAAGAAGGGGTACAGAGGGCTTCTAGAAGGCCTTCCTACTCCTTCTTTTTCCCGCTGGGTATATCGCCAATGTGCATGTGATATTCGAGGGTGCCAAAATATATTGGCAACAATCAAATGAATTTCGATTTTTATTGCACAACGAAAAAAAAAGAGAAATGTGTTGGCAACATTCTAAAATGCTGTTTATGTTATTCCTATAGGTTATGTTCACCTTTTTATTGAATAGATGAAACCATTGTGCGACTTATTGCATAATGTAGAACAAAATAGAAATAGTATGGTGAATATCATATACAATAATATTGCAATTGTATGGCCCGCTTAATGATGAATCGTATTTCATTCACTTGGGATTGTTACTTCCTTGTTCACTTGCGTTTTTTTTTTATTCCCACTATCTTTACTGGTACTAGCATCGGTATCTTTATTATTAATTTACTGATACTTGCATCGGTATATTATTGTTACTTATTTTTCTTTTATAACCGCTTAAAAACTTATCCATTTTGATAGGGATAAATATAAATTATCCCATCAACAATAAATTTCAAGTGTTTTTATCAATAATAAAAACTGGGAATTAAGCACGAATAACAAAATCTTTTGAAATTAAAATTTTGTATTCCCAAAAATTGAAATTACTTTTTGATTTTTTAACATTTTAAAAAAATATTCTATCTTTTAATCTCACCCAAGAATTCAGTTTTATGGAATAAAAGTAGGTGTTCCCTTACTTTAACTTAATTAAAGAAAATAAATGAAAAGAAAACGCAAAATTTATTTCGTTTGTTTTTGTTTTTATTAAGTTGTCAAAATAAAGCACAGGGCATAGTAAATCAAGGCCAATTCATTACATGTGATCCTTAAAGCTCTGCTGATAACTTTGTTTTTAAATATGTAAAACAGAATTTAAAAACTTCAGAACCCCCTTGAGGATATTACGCGACCAACCGGTGGGTCGCAACCCACAGTTTGGAATTCAATGGTCTACAGTATCACTTCAACTGTTCTGTTTTTGACCGAAGAACAAAGCACTATATAAAGTTTGTCTCTTTCTTGAAAATAGTTACGAACGGTATTAAGGGTTTCCCTGCAAACAATTTCCATCGCCAAATCATCGCCCGCGAATCGCCGGCAAGTTGTCTAACATCGCTGCGATGCATCGCGTGGAAGCTAAATGCGATCCTCTGGCGAACCGCGAAAACGTTCGCATGTGTCAACCACGCGATTTTGGTTAAAAATAACCAAAAACGGCAGCTCTGCTACTATGTGACAATGTAAAAATATGAGAGATCAATTTGTACAAGCTTGAATATATATACAGGTATATTCATAAAATCTATTTTTTAATGTTCCTATTTCACTCCAAAAATCTTCAGCATTCGAAATTTTAAATATGTGTTCATAATTCGTGTCATTTACTTTACTCTCTAGAAATTTAAATTCATGTATAAATGTATCTGGGTCAGTTATAATATCTTCAAACTCTGAAACTAATTCGAAATAGTTTATATCTTTATTATACATTATAAATATTGGGTCTAAATACTTCAATATATTGAGCTTTTTGTTTTTTATATCAATTCTTATTATCAATTCATTACACAATTTTTGGTGAAAACTTAGACTTTACTTTTAATGTCAATTACACAAATTTTAGACAAGTTTTCGGTACACAACAGTTCGGTTTCTGCTTCATGACTTCTAAGGAGAGACAAAATACTTTTTTTTTACCAAATATTTTAAGCTTTTTGCTATATATTCTTTTAAATATTTATAAGAATTTTTTCTAATTCTTGATTTATAAAAGAATATAGAGCAAAAAGTTTCAAATGTTTGGTAAAAAAAAGTAATTTGTCTCTTCTGAAAAGTAGTTGTTTTGAGTTACGAGGTTGCGGAAGAAAACCATCGATATGTGAGATATCTTTATCCCCTTATTCATAATAAATAAAACAGGTTAATAGAAAGTTTATTAAACCGATTTTCAGCTAACCACGCATAACAAGAAAAAAATTATATATAAACTTGCTAAAATATACATATATTAAAACAGTTTTACATATTGTTACGAAAGTAACTTTAGTTAAGAATTAGTTGTAATTATTGGTTAAGAATTAGTTATAATTATTAGTTATCTTGTATTTATTAGTTATCTTGTATTTATTAGTTATCTTGAATTCATAAGTGATTGTATTAGTTTACATCGTTTTTGTTATAATTTAGTACACTTCAATCCCAATGTGCAGAAAGCCCTAGAAATGACCGTTAAAAAAAGCTTCAGTGTAAGAGGTAAAATTATGTAAAGTGGTGCCATAAATCAAATTAAAGTGTGGTGAAATAGTAAAGCCTCGAACCTTCGAAAAACATTTCGAATGTTCTAGACAACCAAATTGTGGTATAAATACTAGCGGCCACTAGCGTAATTAGATCATTCTAAGTTCAGACTTTGTCAATAACGTATAACGCTGAGAAAATTTATAGTTGGTTGTGAATAAAAGCTATAAATTGCGGTTGTTAAAAAGACTTTGTACTAAATAAAGTTGTGTTAATTGTAAACAGTGTTAAAAGTGTTTGTGTTTTATTTATTTTATTGAAGTTGCAATAAAGAACTCGAAACGGTTTATTATAAAGGAAATAAACCAAAACGTTATTGAAAGGCAGTAACGTAACAATATATTTAAGCTGGGGTTTATAATAAAACAGAAAGAAAAAAAGTATATTTTCCTAGAGTAAAAAGTATCAAAAAAAAGACAAGAATCACAAAAAGTACCACATTTGGGTGCATTTTGTAAAAGTGGCCAAATAGTATCCAAGCATTCGAAAAAGTGGGAAATTGCCACTTTAGTGGCACCAACGGTAACGCTGATTGTGGTATGGGCTGGACACTAATGGTCTACACAAACAATAAAAAAATAGATATCGTTCTCAGGTGTGTGAGCCGAACGCTAGATAATGTTCTGCTTATTTTCGAACACTGAAATAAAGTTATTTGTGTCGAAGGTTTTTAATGCGAAGATTTTTGAGGGAATTAACTGCCTTTATTTTTAAAATTAAATAAAAACTTTCGCTTGGGAATTTGTAATGAAACAATAATAAACAATTCAAATTTGTTTTTGTTTTCAATATAAATTTCTAAACATAAATTTGGATCTTATAAGACAGTTAACTATAGTTTGAAAAACAGGATGTAAGTAAGAAAAATTGTTTTAGGAGAATTTGTGGTCAATTTAAAAAGTTTATTCCCAAATATTATTTTCAAATGAAACAAAATTCAAAACCTTTATTTATTTTTTTCTTAGGCTTTTTGAAATTTGGCCCTTTAAAATCCATTTCTTTAGACTCTTAAAAGTCGTTTAATTTTTATAAAAAAAAAAATAAATTCCTTAAACATTGGTCTGGTATATTGACCATATAGTGAAATATTTTCAATCACAAGCTATAGAAATCACATAATAAATAAACAATTGTATTTCGAAGGAGGTATTTGTATGGTAGCTATTGTAAAATATGGACCAATTCCAATAAAATTTGGACCGGGAACAATAAAATATGTGGATCAAATTAAATCTAAACACCAACATAACAAATTTGGTTTCTGCTTACTTTATTCCGGAAAAATGTTTGTAGGGGGCTTTTACAAATTAAATATCTCACCAATTTAAAAAGCTTGTTTCTTATGATAATCAAAAGCCATATTCATACGAAATTTCATCGTTATATCGATTACACAAGTGTTCTAAACCATGGTGAATAAAAATTATACAGTAAGAATCTGAGCAGATAATCAAATTACTTTTCTGATACTTGCATTTCCAGCAATTCTTGATGTTTCAATGTTCGCTCTTCTTTCTTTTCTTTTCTTTTCTTAATTTTGATGTTTTTTCTTTGAGTTTTAATTTCAAATTAAAGCCCAATATTAAACTTGGTGACGTCCTTTCTGTGTTTTTATAACCTCCACCACAACTAGTTGTGAAGAGGGAATACTAAGCTTAAAATTCCGTGTGAAACTTTTTTGTTATACATCTTAGACCGCATAAAGTATATATTCTGGCTCCTTGAGTAATTCGAAGACGATTAACCCATGTCTGTCTGTCATCCGTCTAGTTGACACGCTCACTTTCGAAAATATACATTATTGTTGATTACTTTATAGCTATTATTTTTGTCGTTTTGCTCCACATTTTTTTTTTAATTTTTTTTTTTTTTTTTGTTAAATAAAACATTAGGAACTTATTTTTTAAATTTTAAAATCTTTATAATATTCACACTTTTTTTTATTTAAACAGCAAAAACAATTATTAAAGAAGTTAAAAATAAATATAACAGTTAATGTTAAACCAATAAACCCACACTTTCTGAAAGAAAACTTTTATAGTGCAAGCCCAGACTTAGTAATGCAATTTGACAGTAGAGTATTGCTTGTGGAGAAGGAAAGAGAGGAAAATGTAAGGGTGTAAAATAAATTTTGACTGGGATGGAAACTGAAAAAATGATACAACACAATGTTTGAAAAGAAAATCTTGTCTAGCAAAAATTAATAAAAAATAGAACTTTAGTATATGTATAATGAGAATTCAACTTCACTTTGAATTTTAGGTCGTTAAAAGGTCAACTTCCTATAGGTTTAGTATGGGGAAAAGTAATAAAAGCCATTAAAGGTCATCGTTGAATTTTTAAGTCGTTAAAAATGTTTTTAAGTCGTTAAAATGTCAATTAAAATGTCATAAATTAAAAAAAAGCAATTAAAATGTCATAAAATTTAAAAAAAGCAATAAAAAATGTCATAAAATTTAAAAAAAGCAATAAAGCTGAGAATTTGGAAAAATTAGGGGGGGGAAATTCATGAACACGTGTTAAAGTAGGTCAAATGTTTTGAAAAATTTCAAAACAAAGTCGTAAAAAAGTCGTTAAATATTATAGGATATCAATAAAGCTGAGATTTAGAAAAAATAATGTTGGGGGGGAGCAATGCACAAGTGTTGGATGCATTGTTGAAGCCTTTCTTTTGTTGTGATCGATAGACGGACTTACTGTGTAGATGCACTTGAGAAAGATGTGATTTAGTTTTTGTGGATATGTATGCATGTAGATCAATAGGCAGAGAGGCATACTGTATGTATATTTTGCACTTGATTTTGAAAATAATTTTTTGTGGACAATTTTTTTTCAAAGCGCTGATATTAAAACTAATAATTTATGGGGTGTGAGATGATAAGGGTATTGTATTGGAGTATGTCTTGAATATGGACAGATACACAGACGAACAGACAGACCTTGAGGAAGAAATTGGAAAAATATTTTTTTTTATTTTTGTGTGTGTTTATGGATTTTTTTTTTTTTTGGGAGAAAAACACACATTTCTGATAAGCCCTTTTAATTTTTGTGTGTTTATGGGTAGCCAGATGGTGAGATGTTGTTGTTTTGCTCGTTTGGGTGATCGACCAGCGATCGACGAGAAAATTATTGGATGGACAGACAGACAGACAGACATATTGTGTACTTGATGTTGGAAATATTTGTAGTTTTTGTAATATTTTTTCAAAGCGTTGATATTTAAAAATAATAATTTATGGGGTGTGAGATGATAAGGGTATTGTATGTTGTGGGAACAATGCACAAGTGTTAGATGTATTGTTGAAGCCTTTCTTTAGTTTTGTTTAGAATGTATGTAGATCGACAGACAGACAGGCAGACAGACATACAGATAGATCTTGTAGAAGAAATTGGAAAATGAAAATATTGCTGATAAGCCTTTCTTTTAGTTTTGTTCTGAATTAGGTGTTGAAAAAATTAATTGAGCGATTAAAAATGTGTTAAATGCGTTAGTAAATGTAGGTCAACATTTTTAAACGCTAGAAAATGTAGGTCAACATTTTTCTTTTTCTGTATAGGTATAAATTATGAATTTATTGAGCTATTAAAATGTTATAGAAGCAATTGATGTTTAAATTTTAGATAGAATATGGAAAATGTTACTGATAAACCTTTCTTTAGTTTTTTTGTTTCTAAATTTGACGATACAAAATTATTGGATTGACATAAGAAAAAAAAAAATGAAAAATAACTAATTAAATTGTGAATTTATTAAGTTATTAAAAATGATATATGTATGTATGTATATAGAAGCAATTGATGTTTCAAATTTGGTTACTTTATAGATCATTTAAGTTGGGTGGGGAAAAAAAAAATAAATATTTTTGTTTTAATTGATAAAAGAAAAAAAATTAAATGTGTTTGCAGTAGTGATCGGGTGGGAAATGAAAATATTGTTGATAAGCCTTTTTTTTTTTTTTTGATTAGATAAACAGTTTACATAGATTTTCCAATTTAAGTTTAAAAGAAAAACGGCTTAGTGGAATATTCTTCTGAATACTAGGTTTAGTTACATTTGAAGACTATATATTTAAAGATGAATTCGTGTCACAATATATTTGAATATGTGGATGAAAATTCCGTGGAAGCTGTAGAGGACACTTCACTTACACGTATAAATGCGTTAATCGACGCAGTTTTAGAGGATTCACATTTCAAATCAAATTCAACCCCAAATTTTACAATCCCCAACAACCAGATGGCGTACTTTGATTTTTTGTGGGAAATTGAAAATTTTCTAGATGATGAAGAGGGAGATGCCATCATCTTAAATGTAAATGATGGATTCTATATAGATGAAGAAGGCGATCGTTACATAAGGGAATTAGATTTCATTTAATATATATGTACTGATTTTTTTTTTTAAATAAAATTACTTTAAAGAAATTATTTAATAAAAATATAAATAATAAAAAAATAATAAAATTTAAACTAAAAATTGTTTTTTACAATGGGTATTGAGGGTGAAAATTTTATTTTGTTCTTTACAATGGGTGTGGTGGGTAAAAACATTAAATACAACTATTTAAGATATCAAAAATTTTTTCTATAAATTGTGAATTTATTGAATTATTTATTACACTTCATTACAAATTATCAAACGATGAATATTAACGCGGAATTAATTGCTTCATTCAATAAATTAAATATGAAACATATTTTAAGTGTAAAAAATATGGTAGATGGAAAGGACTATCCTATAACAGGAGCTGAACGGGTAACTACAAAATATGGAGATGTTATAGTCTTGGAATTGGATGGAGCTATGCTTTATCTTCCTAAAAGGTTTAATGCCTTGACTGAAAACGATGTTGGGTACCTATCAACTGGCTCATATATCATTTCAAAGATTCCCTTAGATGACGAAAAGGATACCATTAATTATAAGCTGGAAATTAAGACGGCTGCTCCTACGAAAGGATATTACCCTTATACTCATTTTAATACTTTTAAATAAAATAATTTTTCAATAAAAAAATTAGTAAACAATAAATTATTATAAATTTTTGTGTTTTTTCTTTTTTTATTAGTATACAGATATATATATAATATAGAATTATAAATATTTTCATAAGTTGTAAATGAAATCTTAATGTGGAAAGATGGAGGTTATTGAAGCTTTTCTACAAGAATTTGGAAGTGTTATCTTTGAGGAACATTTGGAATTATTATGTGCATTCAAAAGAGAATATACAGATTTTAATGTATATAGTTTGCCTTGCTCTCACGAAAGTACAAGTGGAGATGTCGTGGGTTTGTGTGGATGTTACTTTTTCTTTAAGAGAAAGAAGGAGGTTATGAGAATTATCGAAAACTATAAAAAAATATTAAAACATCTTAAATGTCTAAATTTATGTGCAAGAAAAACAAAATAATGAATTTGATTAAACTTTTTTTTTATTAGAATTTAATAATAAATGTACCTTATTTAATTATAGTTAATACATATACATACATACATATAGTTTTCAAAAAAAAAAAAATTATAAAAGCGCATTTTTTTCTTTAAATAGAGATTTTCAAAGTAAAAATATTATTAGTATACATTTAAAATTCATCGAGAATGTTTCATCTCAAGAGAAACCCGAAAATACACGATATGGTGTTTGAACTGGAGTATTTTCTAACTTTAAAGTTAAAAGTTGCATGCGGTTTTTCAACATCCTTTGGTTTTAAGCCTATTGTCTGGTTACATTATAAGGATAGGAACTTCATTGGATTGGACCGGGATGAATGGATAAACCTTATGAGCTATAAGGAATATATTAAGGCAACACTTAATCAGTATGAATTCCTAGATTGTATGAATCTAATTAATAAGGATGAAAAGAAGGATGTTCAATATACATTTCAGTATAGGAATAATATTTGCTATCTCATCCTACAACAGGGAAACCATAAAATTAAAATTGATTCTGAGACATGGAAATCTCTAACTCAAATTGGAATATTCTTGACGACATTTTTAAGCTGGAACACAATTCTTCGCAAGCAAATCTTATATTTTTATTATGAATATTATATTCCAAATTGCTCTATTTTAAATAAAACAAATGTACAATATTATGAAATTAAAGATATAAATGAAAGAGATATAGAAATTGATTTAACCAGACTTTGTTATGAGTTTGGAAAAAAAATGCAAAATAAAATTAAAACAGATGTTAAAATCTATAGATTATTATTAAGAATGGATAATAAATAAAAAAAAACAAACAAAAAAAAATAATAAAAATATATAAAACAAACAAATATTTGAGTTTTTTTTATTAATTCTTTATTTTGAAATTTATTAAAAATTTTAAACATAAATGACCACAAATAAATGTATTAAATTTTTGATATCTTAAATAGTTATATTTAATGTTTTTACCCAAGTATCTTAAAACTTCCATAGGTGGTTGGAGATTACCAAAACTATCAAAGTATTCTACATTATCATTATTTTTATAAAATGCTACCCAATGTGTTCCATATCCTCTATTTGAGTCCAAGTTTATAATTCCATTCTCTATTCGGTGTGGAGTTTTAGGAAGTTTATCCCTCATATAAACTCCTCTAAAATAAGGAATATACTTCTTCCCAAATGTTTTCAAGTCCACATCTGTTAGTGGTCTATTAGGTAGCTGTTTCAATAGTTTTTTGATGAGGTATAAAATATTCCATACCCTTTTTTATAAGGTTTAAGATATAGACCTTTACCCATAACTATTGACTCTAATGTTTTGTTATGACGCTTACTTTCTTCGAGCTGTTGTCTACCATTTTTAGCTAAAGTAATAGTTTTAGCGATTGCTGACCCACCAGAAGCTATTGCTCCCAATGCTCCAAGTGCTGTTAGAATAGGAACAAGTGGTAGAAAACCGCCAAGTTTAGGTATGTTGATAATTCTAGGAATTTTTACTATAGATTTTTTTCCAAGAAATGAATGTCGTATAGCTTTTCGTGCAGTTTTAATAGCGGTTTTGATGTCATTTGGTTTTTCCTTTTTTAAAATATCGGTTGCTGATTTAACGGCATTCTTAAAAATATTTCGTCTACACTTTTTCTTTTTGTTGTCAGTTTTTACTCCCAAGCCTAATTTAACTTTTGACTTCATTGCGTTAGTGACAAGGTATGCGTTGAGTTTTTCTCCAAAAGTACTATCTTTAGCTTTAACTCTGCTCCAAGCTTTTTCTGCTAGTTCTTTATCTGCTTGATGTCGCTTATGAATATCAGTGTTCTGGGAATAAGCAATATCATGAATTTTGCAAGCTGCATCCAAAGGATTGATACCTTTATCACCCCTTTGTAATCGTTTTTCTAATTTAGTTCCTGGTCCACAAAATTGATAACCCGGCAAATGAAGTTCAAGAGGTATTGAATTAATTAAGCTATTAACAAGTCCTTTTCCAAGGACGAATTGTTTTCTACTAAATTCTTTATTTTTATACACAATCATTTATATATAAAAATATCTTTTTCTGAAATTTAAAAAAAAAAATCGAAAGTAAATAAAACGTAACATTAAGCAAACGTATGCTTTCAGTTATAAAGATGCGTTTGGTAAAACAACAATCGAATATTTCAGTAAGAAACTTGGATTTAACAGAAAACAGAAATGGTTTTAAACATAGCTGCCTTTTACCAAATTCTATTAGAGCACTAATAGTTGGTCCTTCAAACTGTGGCAAAACAAATATAATGCTAAGTTTAATTGAAAGTCCGAATGGCTTAAAATTTAAAAATATTTATATATACTCAAAATCATTAAATCAACCAAAATATAAATATCTGTCAAAATTAATTTCATCAGTAAAGGGTATGGGACTTTATACATTTTCAGATAATGAACATGTTATACCACCCGAAAAAGCTAAAGTAAATTCTATTATGATATTTGACGATGTTGCTTGTGAAAAGCAAAATAATATAAGATCATATTTCTGTATGGGGAGACATAAGGATATTGATTCTTTTTATTTATGTCAGACTTATACACACATTCCAAAACATTTAGTACGTGATAATGCAAATATGATTATTTTATTCAAGCAAGATGAATTAAATTTAAAACATATCTACAATGATCATGTTGGTAGTGACATGAGTTTAAATATGTTTCGTTACATTTGCGGAGAATGTTGGAAGGATAAATATGGATTTCTTATAATAAGTAAAGATGATGAAATGAAGCAAGGACGTTATAGAAAAGGCTTTGATCTATTCATTCAGATTTAGTCATATGTATACTATTAACTACATCAGACGTATACCTATTAATATTAAATACGTTTTTTTTTCCCCCCACTTGGAAAACTGTTCAAAAGCTGTTTATCTGTTTTCAAAAGCTGTTTATCTGTTTTAAGAAGCTGTTTAGCTGTTTTAAGAAGCTGTTTATCTGTTTTCAAAAGCTGTTTATCTGTTTTAAGAAGCTGTTTAGCTGTTTTAAGAAGCTGTTTAGCTGTTTTCAAAAGCTGTTTAGCTATTTTTCAAAGTTATTATCATGGAAGAAAATATTTTAAAAGAGTTGATGAAATCCAAAAAAATTTTAAAGAAGAAATTTCAAAGCATAAGACTTGGAGAATTGGAAAAATTTAATAATTTAGAAAGAACATTTAAACCTTTAACAGAACCTCTAAAGAAACTAGTCAAATTGTCAGATTCATCAAATTTAACAATACCCATAGATGAAAAACATAAATGTAAGCACAATACTAAAATAAAAACGGAAAATAAAACTATATTCACCAGCACCCCTAAGAAAAACTTAATGAAAGAGAAAAAAATTGATTCAGCACCTAATAGAATAAAAATATATAAAGAAGAAGAAGAAGAAGAAGACTATAACAGTAATAGTGAAGATGAAGTAAATGATACATCGAAAAATGAACAATTTTATTCTCAGTCATCCGATTGGGAGTTTGATTTATCAACTCTAAATGGAAATAAAAAGCTTGACACTATATTTGGACCTCATAAGACGGAAAATGGAGACTGGAAATTTGGAAATTCTATTTTAAAGCTAACCAATGATAAAATAATAATAGGTCAAAAATCTTGGGCACTAACCCCAGGGTTATACTCATTACTTTTTCATAAAAATCCAAAACAATTCGATTCGTCAGAGCTAGCAATATATAAACATATTTTACTTGATACAAACGCACATCGAAGAAACTATGATCCTAATAATCAAATTAATGGAAACAGAGGTTATAAATATAAAAAAATAATAAATAAATTGTTTACTACAACTACTCACGTTGGTAAGGGTTTAATGGAGGTTAATCTTAATAAACCAAACTATATATACTGGGATAATCCTAATGAAATTGTAGACCGATTAAGGCTGTTAATAGCATCACAACATGCTGGTAACAATAATCATTCTAATGAAATAATATCTATAGTCGAAGAACTAAGGGAAGCAAATATAATTGAATAACTTTTAAATAAATAAATAAAAAAAATTATGACTGTTGACAAATTTGGTCATTACTATAATCAAAAATATATAGGAGATATAACAAGAAACAACCTTTCAAAAAATTTCGGTATCACACTTAACGGAAATAATATTGATATAGAGAATAAAAGAATTTTAAATTTATCACCTCCAATGAATGGGGCAGATGCTGTTAACAAAAATTATGTGAATACACAAATAACCCATATGCAAGAACATTTAAAAAGGGGTATAAACAAAGAAGTTTTAATTGTTCGAAATGAAATTAAAGATTTAAATAAAATAATTTCTGACATATATAGTGTAATGATTACGCTTTCATCACAGCAACAGCAGCAACAACAACAACAACAACAACATAATGGAAAAAAGAACAATAATAAATGAACTACATTCTAGAGCGCGCAAAAGTTTCTTACGACGCAAAGTAATTACAAAGGGAATTGATGATCTTTGGCAAGCAGACTTAGTAGAGATGGGCAACTATTCGACTATAAACAACGGCTATAAATATATGATAACAATTATTGATACATTTTCAAAATTCGCTTGGGCTGCAGCAATTAAAGCAAAAACCGCATCTGAAGTATCCAAAGCTTTTCAGAAAATATTAAGTAAGGGGCGAGTACCTAAAAACTTACAAACAGATGATGGTAAAGAATTTTTTAATAAGGAATTTGGCTTGCTAATGCGCAAATATGCAATTAATCATTACTCTACATATAGTGTAATGAAAGCTTCAATAGTTGAACGGTTTAATCGAACACTAAAAGGTATGATGTGGAGAGAATTTAGTTATAATGGAACATTTCACTGGATTGATATTTATAAAAAACTAGTTGATCAATATAACAGAAAAACTCATAGTAAAATCAAAATGGCGCCTATTGATGTAAAACGTGAACATGAACAACATCTACTGAAAACTGCATTTAGCAGTTTAAAAATGTTTAAGTCATCACGATTTAAAGTTGGTGATTTTGTTCGCATAAGCAAATACAAACATATTTTTAAAAAAGGTTATACACCAAATTGGACTACAGAAATATTTAAAATAAAATCGATACAGAACACCTATCCAATCACATTCTTACTAGAAGATTACCAAGGAAATCCTATAAAAGGGGCATTTTACAAAGAAGAAATACGTCACACACATTATCCCAATACATTTCTAGTGGAAAAAATTTTAAAAGAGAAAGGTGATAAAGCGTATGTTAAATGGCTAGGTTTTCCAAACCAACATAATTCATGGATTACTAAAGATGAAATATTATAAGAATAAGTATTTATAAAAATTTTTTTTTATTTTTTAATAAATACCTAAATTTAATAAAAGAAAAAAACCCCAGCATTTTATTTCATTTAAAGTTTAGCGCTCATAATGTCAATTTCATTAGCGTTAAGTGGCAATTCATCAGTTTTAACAGCAAATTATTTCCCACCAATAGATCTTAAAGATGACTATGAATGCTCTTTAGTTGATTTTCATTCATATAACTCTATTCCCAATGTAGATTATGATAATAATTTATTTCATATAGGAGATAAAATAATTGAAATTCCTATCGGATCATATGAGTTGCAAGATATTGTGGATTATATAGTTGGACAGTATAAAGCAGAAAATTTCAATAAAACTATTCTGATTAAAGCTAATAATAATACTTTACAAATTGAAATTACTTCCTCCCACGATGCAATTTTCTTTGATCGAAATCGATCTATTGGTAAATTATTAGGTTTTAGTAGGCGATTATTAGAAGCTGGAAGAAAACATGTATCAAATCAACCCGTTAATATTTTAAAAGTTAATGCTATACAAATTCAGTGCAATATTATAACGGGAGCATATATGAATAACTCTCCCGCACATATACTACACGAGTTCGCATTAGACGTACCACCAGGCTATAAATTAGATGTTATTGCTAATAACCTAATTTATTTACCAGTAAACGTCAAAGAAATAACACATCTCAAGATTTGGATTGTTGATCAAGAAAATCGTGCAGTAAATTTCAGAGGTGAAGAAATAACACTTAGATTACATCTAAGACCACGGAAAAAATGATAATTTACAATAAAACTAGGCACGTTAACGTTAATAGAGACATTCCTACTAATCATATTAAAGCTACAAGACCATCATTAACGAAAGAAAATACAGCCTTTTTAAAATTGCTTAAGTTAAAAATAAAGAAAAATGTCTGATATACTCAATGTCATTGAAAAACCATATTCTGATGAAAATATAATAAAAAAAGATTATCATAGCTATGTGCCCTATATTCAATCATTTAAAAACAATGACGAAATTCGAATTACACTACAAAATCAAGACTTATATGTTCTTCCGTCTGAAAGTTACTTATATATAGAAGGAGACATACAAAACTCTAAAGGTGAAGAAGCATCACAAAATACTAGATTGAGGAATAATTGTGTTGCATACTTATTTGATGAAATACGGTATGAGATTAATGGTGTTGAAATTGATCGTACTCGATACTTGGGAATATCTAGTACAATTAAGAATTATGTCTCACTAAATGAATTTGAAAGTAATATGATGAGAAATGCAGGGTGGAATATTTCTGAAGACCTATCAATGCGAAAATTTAATTTTTATATCCCCCTAAAACTACTGTTGGGTTTTGCTGAGGATTTTAATAAAATAATTTTAAATAGCAAACATGAACTTATTCTTTTACGAAGTTCAAATGATGATAAGGCGTATTACTCAACAGATGCTAATGAAAAATTGAGTTTATCGATTAAAAACATAACATGGAGAATACCACATATTCACCTATCAGATGCACGAAAAATACAAATAATGAAGATTATTAAGGAGGGTGTTTCATTACCCATAGCATTTCGCAGTTGGGACTGTTATTTTAATCCAACATTTTCCGAAGGTAGAAATCATAACTGGAATATTAAACTATCAGTGAATAGAGAAAGGCCAAGATTTCTTTTATTCGTATTAGAAAATGATAATAAATATATACACTCGGACTTAAAAAATGTTAAAGTACATTTAAATTCAGAATCCTATCCATATGATGATTTAAATTTAAAATTTGAGGAGAATCGATATGCTATTCTATATGACATGTACGCTAAGTTTCAGCAAAATTATTATATGAGAGAAGCACAACCTCTTCTTTCCTGTGAGAAATTTAAAAATATTCCAATTACCGTAGTTGATGTTAGCTATCAAAATGAAATTGTTAAAAATGGACCTATTGATGTAAAAATTGAGTTCGAGACAAGTAGTCCAATACCCAAAAATACAAATGCTTATTGTTTAATCCTACATGATCGTATGATGGAGTACACACCTTTAACTGGAATTGTTCGAAAAATTATATAATTTAATATACATTCTAATACTTACTTTTTTTTTTCATTCAATTTATATTAAATAAAGAATACAACTGTTGGTTTGTTTTTTTTTAATAAATTTTTGGTTTTTTATTTCATATAGTATGTATGTATGGTATGGTATGTATGTATGAATATATTTACATATATATTATTATTATTCTTACATATGTATATTATTATATTTACATAATTTTATTATTACAAGATAATACATATTTATTAAATATTCTATTAATTAAAATTATTCTTATTCTATTAATACTAATTATTTAGGGACTCAATATCACTAATTAATCTACTTAATTCTAAATCACCATTATCAGTATCTAACTGATAATGGTGCCATGCATAAGTATTAATTTCATCATTTTTTATCTTCCGCTTACTATCAATAAAATTTAAAGCTATCTTATTCACTTCATTTGTTAATATTGGGTGTAGCTTAGATGTGAATGTATACATACATGCTCCTACTGCTTTCTTATTAAATAAGACATTTTTATAATCATTAATACTATAATTTTCTACCACGCACTTTTTAACCCCCTTAGCTTTCTTAACATCTCTATCATCTTCAACTGTGAAGGAATAAACTTTGGGTCCTAAGCCTACATATTCAGTGATGAATTTACCCTCAGTTTCATCTTTCATCATTCCAATGACTTTTTTATTTAATTGCGGAAAGTTAAATGGATTGTTTTTTGAATATGCAGATGTGTCAAAGAGTGTTTTTAAATCTCCTCTTATATCGTCATAGAAATCGTCAGTTTTAATTGAATAAATGAAAGAGTCAGTGTCCATGTAATTAAGATTTATATTATCTCCGAATTTAGGTTTCATGTACTCATAATGAAAATCATACATTTTCCATTTTGAAAGATCAAGTACACAAAAGCCTAAATAAATTGGTTTATTATAATATGTCAAAGTTTTATTCATTTGTACAGCCCA
This sequence comes from Pollenia griseotomentosa, assembly GCA_963931875.1. NCBI lineage: Eukaryota > Metazoa > Arthropoda > Insecta > Diptera > Polleniidae > Pollenia > Pollenia griseotomentosa. Next base: position 47,776,915 of record OZ007564.1, read on the forward strand.
TAATTTATCGGTAAACTGTGAAATACTATGAAAATTTGGTTTTGCTATAAGTTCACCTACACCTAATCGGTTACGGTTGGTACGACCCCATTCACTAACCAACCGAACGTCTTTTCTCTTATCGACGTTTTCCATGGTTTTACCATACACAGCATTATTGAGCAATTTATAGAAGTCTTTTTCAAATTGGTTATTAGCTTCTGTTCTATATGTAGTATTTAAATCTATGTATGTTTTTAACCATGGTTTTTGATTGAATTTTAAAATTCGGTGAACTTTTTCCAAAACCAATCCATTATTTAAACATTGCTCTAATGTTTTATAATGTATGACATATTTATTTTTGTCAGATAGGTCAGCAATTAATTTTTCATATTTAGTGCCACCTATTATTTTATTTTCCACACAGAATGGTAGGTCATTATGATAATCATGACAGTTGGACGGGTATGATAAATCGACTTCATAAATATAACCAACATCTGAGTTATGTGGAATATTTTTGGGGTGAATGAAGTCGTTTGTCCAACTGAAGCCTCCATATGGTAGTGATTCTGACATTGCCCAACCATAAAGATTATTTGCATCTAAATATAAAATGTATTCGGACGGTTTCGTAGGATCATAATCGTTAAGATATTTATGATTAGCCTTACTATACCTCTTACTACATTGTGAAAGACCGCCACGAATTCCTCGCTTAATAAAATTATACATTTCTAGATCTGTTAATAACTCTAGCTCAATTCCTGTATATTTTAGCATTGCATCCCAAGAAAGGCCTGGGATGGTATAATAATGTGGAGGATCTAGATTATAAATCTTCTTACAGAGTCTTCTGAAATTTTCAAATACATCTGTAAGTAATAATACGTCAGTTTTTAAGTATAGTTCCATGTAATCCCTAATAGTCTCACAATCAAATTTTGTCCATATATTCTGTGCTAGTAAATAGTCTTCTTCTGAGCATTTTTTATCATTTAGCCTACTGTAAAATGCTTCAATTGGTGGAAGTTGCTTTTCATTTAATTTTCCAAATGAATTTAAATATTCATAAGGAAAAACACCCTTTCGCTTCATAAGAGAAAACTTCTCAGCATCTGGAAAATATTTTCTAATAGCATTTAAATCTTGGTCATTGAGGTTACTAGCTAATGATTCCAAGCCAGATGCCATAAATCTTAAAGAGTCTAAAAACCTAAGCTCAATTTTTTTTCCAGTTTTATAGTCTCGCACCTTTGCAAGTTGTTTTGAAATTATATGCTGAGGAATATTTTGCTTCACTTTTCTTATATACAACTCATTTATATAATCATCAATTTCTTTATCAGTATATACCCGAACAGTATGCGACAAAGAAATGTATAATTCTTTATTTATTGGAATTACATTAGTCTCACCTTTAATACTAAGTAATTCTTTAATAAATAAGTGACAATCATATTTCGAAAAATTGTGGAAAAATATAGGAATAAAATTTGGAATTTTAAAATTTAAATTACACGAATTGTGTGCAGCCCCTCTATATTTTCCCGATAAGTGACAGTGATCTCTCACAGCTAGTTCATCGCCTAGTGCTAAACCGCAAATATGACAGTTGATAGATTTTAAAAATTGTTCTTCTTCTAAGGGGGTTAATGGATGCATGGGGACAATTTTCTCATAATAAGTCTTATAAATTTGTCTACATTCATTTATTAAGTTATCTACAAAATGTTGTCCTACATTCACACTGCTACTATCACTACTACTAAACATTTGAAACTTATCTAAATTTTCATTAAAATTACACTTAATATTAAAACCATATGCACATGGTATATGTTTTTTTATAAATCTACTATTTTCATTAATACTACTTACATCTACTTCCTCGAGAACACACTCAAAATCTGCATACACTAAAAATGGAACTTCCATCTGCCTTTCATAATGCTGATATTTAATTATAGATTTCTCTCCCTCCGGCATCTTGGGAATACACTCTCCACATTCCTTTTCTTTATGAACTTGCATATTTTCTGGTATGACTGTGTGGTAAAAGCATACATTGCAAAATATTATACTACCATTATGTGCTGATAGTTGATTTGAAAGTAGTCTAAAATAAATAAAAATTAATTTAATAGAATAGATTTTTTTTCTTTTACAAAGTTTTATGTTCATTTTATACTAATTACCTAGAAATAGTCTTTATTAAAATATAGTGCATTTTACTCCCACATTCACTTTCCAACAGCAACAAATTTATATGCACTTCCTTCTCTTTTTTTGTGATGTAGTAGGGACCAACAACCGTTTTCAATTTTCTATCGAACCCGAACACATTTATACTTATATCCTTGTTATTTTTTTCAAAATACTTAATATCCTTCACATCAGTTGGAAATTGCATTGAAGTGAAGTTAAGTATTCTACCGGAATCAAGCGAAATAATTTGCTCAGAAATATCACTTATTTTATAAATTGTCTGCCTGTGTGTATTAATATCATCACCATTATAAAGTGCTGCAATAATACTCCATTTAAAACAGAAAACGTCATTATTTTGGACGTTTATACAAGCACGTTTTCGTATTAGCTCTATAGGTGTTGGTATATATTGCGATCCGGATAATGGTGATGCCTTGTTAATATTAATTTCCAGACATTTAATTTGGATAAGCGTCCAACCAGAATCTCTTTCTTGAAACTCAGACATCTTCGCTTTAATCTTTTCAAATTGAAGTGTGAGAGTTGAGTTTATATTATCTGCCCTTGATAAACGTATCATTTCTGTATTGTGATACATATCAGTTTCTGGCTTATCAGGATGTGCTGGTAACTTGTATCGAGCTGTCAATTCCAAATTAAATTTCACAATTATGTGCTCAGCCAGACAATTATTTAATAATTTCTGAACATACATTTGGCCTTCTTTTAAATATTCATTTACATTCAAATTCAAACCTCCTTTTGGGAAACGATATGTCAAAAGTCGAGATTTAAATGAGTTTTGTATTAGTTGAATCCGGTTTCCAATTTTTTCATGTATATTTTTCTTGTGTCCGGGTTGTGAACAATGAATAAACCATTGTTGAGGTTGAATTTTAGCATTACAATCCTCACACATAGTAAAAGTTTCTGCATATAACTCAGGCTGTTGTTGTTTACATGGTATATTTGACTGTAACATCGATATACGCTTCCTAGATGTAGCCGATGTTGAAGGATATTCATTAATTTCTTCTACTTGTTGATGTTGCTGTTGTTGATGCTGCTGTTGTTGTTGCGGCTGTTGTTGTTGTTGCGGCTGTTGTTGTTGTTGTTGTTGTTTTTGTTGCGGCTGTTGTTGTTGTTGTTGTTGTTGTTGTTGTTGTTGTTTTTGTTGTTGTTGATGAAGGAAATCTTTATGGATTTCCATATGTTTTTTTTTTTCCATATATGTCATGGATATATGATTACATATATCACATGGCATATGAATTTTGTTATGTTTTTTTAAAATGTTTTTATTTTTGTATATATTTTGGCATATTTCACAAATGATTACACTAGCCATTATTATTTTTAAATTTTTATTTATTTTATTTTTTTATTTTTAAAAACACTAACTTTCTTTAGCAAGTTTACTTTAGAAACTAAATGAAAAGAATATATTAAAAACCTTATATACACTTCAAATATCTACACAGTCGATCACCCAGGCCAGTATGTCTGTCCGTCTGTATATTTGTCCATCCAAAGTTTTTTTTTCCTATACAGTCGATCACATTTTCCATATTCTATCCAAAATTTAAACATCAATTGCTTCTATAACATTTTAATAGCTCAATAAATTCATAATTTATACCTATACAGAAAAAGAAAAATGTTGACCTACATTTTCTAGCGTTTAAAAATGTTGACCTACATTTACTAACGCATTTAACACATTTTTAATCGCTCAATTAATTTTTTCAACACCTAATTCAGAACAAAACTAAAAGAAAGGCTTATCAGCAATATTTTCATTTTCCAATTTCTTCTACAAGATCTATCTGTATGTCTGTCTGCCTGTCTGTCTGTCGATCTACATACATTCTAAACAAAACTAAAGAAAGGCTTCAACAATACATCTAACACTTGTGCATTGTTCCCACAACATACAATACCCTTATCATCTCACACCCCATAAATTATTATTTTTAAATATCAACGCTTTGAAAAAATTTTCCACAACAAATATTTCCAACATCAAGTACACAATATGTCTGTCTGTCTGTCTGTCTGTCCATCCAATAATTTTCTCGTCGATCGCTGGTCGATCACCCAAACGAGCAAAACAACAACAACAACATCTCACCATCTGGCTACCCATAAACACACAAAAATTAAAAGGGCTTATCAGAAATGTGTGTTTTTCTCCCAAAAAAAAAAAAAATCCATAAACACACACAAAAATAAAAAAAAATATTTTTCCAATTTCTTCCTCAAGGTCTGTCTGTTCGTCTGTGTATCTATCCATATTCAAGACACACACTCCAATACAATACCTTATCATCTCACACCCCATAAATTATTAGTTTTAATATCAGCGCTTTGAAAAAAAATTGTCCACAAAAATTATTTTCAAAATCAAGTGCAAAATATACATACAGTATGCCTCTCTGCCTATTGATCTACATGCATACATATCCACAAAAACTAAATCACATCTTTCTCAAGTGCATCTACACAGTAAGTCCGTCTATCGATCACAACAAAAGAAAGGCTTCAACAATGCATCCAACACTTGTGCATTGCTCCCCCCCAACATTATTTTTTCTAAATCTCAGCTTTATTGATATCCTATAATATTTAACGACTTTTTTACGACTTTGTTTTGAAATTTTTCAAAACATTTGACCTACTTTAACACGTGTTCATGAATTTCCCCCCCCTAATTTTTCCAAATTCTCAGCTTTATTGCTTTTTTTAAATTTTATGACATTTTTTATTGCTTTTTTTAAATTTTATGACATTTTAATTGCTTTTTTTTAATTTATGACATTTTAATTGACATTTTAACGACTTAAAAACATTTTTAACGACTTAAAAATTCAACGATGACCTTTAATGGCTTTTATTACTTTTCCCCATACTAAACCTATAGGAAGTTGACCTTTTAACGACCTAAAATTCAAAGTGAAGTTGAATTCTCATTATACATATACTAACTTTTAGTTAAATTACACATGAAACTAAATACACAATTGCACACAATATGTGTAATTTCATATTGATTGGCAACACTGATTCGTACAACACATGTTTAGCCTACTTTTTTTTATAGGACCATCACTCAGGTGATGACCCCTACTAATGCATTGCATTGTGTTGGAGCTAGGAAAATAGGTTAGGGGAAGGAGAATAGAGGGAGTAGTGTTTGTGAACTTTTGACTTGAAGTTATTTATGTTGTGACTTAGAGGGAAGTCTTCAGCAGGAGGGTTATTCCCCATACGAACAGTCCGGACAAAACAGGAATTTTTCCTGTAATGCGTTATACGATTCACCTGCCAATCGACAAAAGGTGTATTACAAACAAATGTACGGTCTTCGGGAACCAGATCCCCAATGTCGTCAGAACACATCTTATTGTAGTAACGACAAACAAACTGTCACCAATGAGAACCTTCGCCCTCTACTGCACGTGGTCGAGAAGCTCCAAAATAGACTTTGAACACATCAGAATTGTATTCCATACGCGGTCGGATATACACGCAGAGAAAAAACATGTTTAAATATGGTCACCTCCAACAAAACTATTTTTAAAGAAAATTTTCAAAATATTATGTTTAATAAAACCATATTATTGTCACCTACAATCATATTATGGTTGAATTAGTCCTCCATCAAGAAGCCACAACCATATTATGGTTGCTTCTAAACATGTTACGGTTAAATATGACAATAATTTGTTTTAACATTAACAATAGTATTTTCCTCTTTTCCAAGAGCAACATGCTATGGTTGAAAACCAACCATACTATTATAAGTGTTAAACATGTTTTAGTTATTTTTAATCATAACATGTTCGGAGGCAACCATAATATGGTTGTGGCTTATTGATGGAGGACAAATTCAACGATAATATGGTTGTCGGTGACAATAATATTGTTAAATAAATCATTATATGTTTAAAATTTTCTTTAAAAATAGTTTTGTTGCAGGCGACCATATTTAAACATGTTTTTCTCTGGGTGTAGGTGGTATAAATAGTAAAGAGATCAGATGGAGCGATATATATCTTACCCCATCTTAAAAAAACGAGGCACCTGAATGCTTCTTACCCAGAAAAAAATTCGCCTACAAAATAATGTGTTAAGTTATCAGTTATTAAGTTATTATTTTACAAGGGATGTCCCAAAATGAACGCATTTAAATCTAAGTCATTATTTTTACCTACATACATCTGAAAAATAAGTAGTTATATAAGTAATTATAGTAGTTATATAAAGGGTCCGCCAAATAACTTTTTTTTTTGAAAAAGCTATAAAAAAAAACTACTGAATATTTTCTTAAATTTCTTTTTTTATTTTAAAGTACAATCCTTCCGGTTAATAATTGAAAATTACTTCATTCAAATGGCTGCCTCGGCTGGCCATGCAGTAGCCTACACGATCGGTCCAATTTTTAAGCACATAATCGATTGTGTGCAGCTGTGTTTCACCAATGGCTTCACGAATATTGTCCCTGGCTTGTTGGCGTAACACTTATCTTTGACGTCACCCCACAAATAATAGTCCAACGTTGTCAAATCGCAGCTCCGAGGTGGCCAAACGACATCAGCTCTGCTGCTGAAAATGCGATCTTCAAAAACATGGAGCAAAATATCGAGTATAGCTTTGGCTGTGTGGCACGTAGCGCCGTGCTGTTGAAACCAAATGTTGCCAATATCCTCCTCTTCAATTTTTGTGAACAAAAATTCGTTCAACATGGCCCGAAACGATCGCCATTGACTGTAACGGCCACTCCTTGCTCATTTTCGAAGAAAAATGGCCCAATTATGCCTCTGGACCAAAATCCGCACCAAACAGTGACTCGTTTTGGGTGCATCGGCTATTCAATGTATGCGTGCGGGTTTTCTATGCCCCAAATGCGACAATTTTGCTTGTTTACATACCCGCCAAGATCGAAATGAGCTTCATGGCAAAATCGGCATCTCTTGTAAGTCGATCGCAGGCCCACTTAGCGAAGCGGATACGCATTGGATGGTCAGTTGGCTTCAACTCCTGAACCAATTGGACTTTGTATGGCGTCATACCAAGGTCTTTATGCAAAATTCGTCTCAATGATGTCTACGAAATGTTCAATTGTTGAAAACGACGGTGAATTAGTATTGATGGCGCTTCACGCACACTTTCTGCCACAGCAGCAATATTCTCAGGTGTACGCACTGTACATCGGTTTATCGATGAGGATGCCAGTTTCTTTCACTTTTCTCACAAGATAACGAACATACAGAGCTGACGGTGCTTCTCTTCTTCCAAAATCCGTGCGCAATTTTCGCACACATTCTGCAACATTACCATGATTTTCAAAGTAATGTCGCAATATTTCCCAGCGTTGTTCAAGCGTATACACAACCATATTCGTTCAGCGGAAGGATAAAACTAATTATCTGTCAAATCAGACATGATCTAAGTGTTACCATTCACGAAACAAGCACTAGTTGAAAAAAAAAACGTTAGAAGGCGGACCCGTTATTAAATATGCTTGTCTGCCTAAATTATGGAAAGAGTCGTATATTGTTCCTGTGTTTAAGTCGGGTAATAAGTCTCTTATTGAAAATTACAGGGGAATTGCAAAACTGAGTGATATACCTAAGCTTTTTAAGAAAATTATTTCAGAACATTTGAGTTATCAAGTTGCAAATATAATATCTCCTTATCAGCATGGATTTTGTAAAGGAAGTTCTACGACTTCAAATCTCTTACAATTTACTATCGCTGTTCACCGTAGATTTCTTCAAAAAAATCAGACTGTTATAAGTTATAAAATTCTCAAATAATTAATGTATGCTTATGATGTCAAAGTTTATCTAAGCTATAACCAACTGTTAGACCACCATCGACTTCAAAAGGACTTAAACTCATTTTTTGTCTGGCGTAACATCAACTTTATGGAGCTGAATTTAAAGAAATGTAAATCAATGCGCTTTGTAAGAAACCACCCGATTGCTGCGGATTTTTTTCTGGGTGGATAAAGTGGAATTAGTTGACAGCTTCCACGATCTTGGTATATTATTTGACCCTAAATTGAGTTTTACTTTGCATATTACAACCACAATAAATAGAGCAAGGGGTACACTGGGTTATATAAAAAGTTCGGCTAAAGAGTTTAACTTTCTACATTAAAAAGTCGTCGAACTATGCTTAATGTGTTATTTTTATTCAATGTTATTAATGGTGACATCTGCTGTGGATTTTTGATTAATAATATTTTAAAAAAGGCAAAATTTCATAGTAAAATTCTACACATTTTCGTTTTCGAAATTAAAGACAAAATTGCCAGGAATTATCAACCAACAATTTCCCATGAAGTCGGGGGCTCCGGGTACAAGCTCCGTGTGCCTTTATGGCAAAGGCGGTACTGGCGCTAACTCTACATATTTTGAAATTCGAAAGTGTTAGTTAAAGTTTTATAATCTTCGCCATTCATTAACATATACGTATTTGATGATTCCCACAACAATACTGAATTTTTTTTTTTACTTCAATGGCAAGAAAAAAGGATCAAAATTGCGAAATACGGGAAATTAATTTTTTTTTAACTTTTTCTTTTAACATTTGGCACTAATTGATTTTTTTTCTTATATTTAACTTCAAATTTAAGGCTCAGGGTCCTGAGGGAATGAAAAATGTTGGTACTTTTTTGTAAAAACCTAGAAATTTAAACGTTGGCATATAAATATGTCCTCGAAAGAAAGGGAGACAGACGCCAACGAAGTAGCGAGTTTAATGCTTGTTTAATATATAAAAGATGAAATATTATTTATTTTAAAATGTAAGTTCTTTTGTTTTTTTTAAAGCCACTTAAACACCTTTACTTAGTTTAAAATTACTCGTTTTCCACAAGGATCAAAACATTAACAACTGACTCAACAGCATCCTTAGAAAAGGCCTTATATTTATAATAACCCTCCATCATAATATTTGGCATGTTATCCGTATCGAATTCACATTTAGAAACATTTATGTAACGTTTTGTTAAAGGCTGGACAAATGTATCTTTAATTGTTGGAGCATTTTCGCTACAGTTTTCCAATACTGGCTGCAGCACTCGCTTATAAAAGTTATTCATAAATACCGAAAATTTCGCATCTTGAACGGCCATTGGAGTCAGGGTGTATGGACCAGCTCTATATTTGCTTCTCTCAATGGTGGCTCCAACAGTGACATTATCATACAAGTCAATCTTAATGTCTACAAAGCCACTGAGACCGAATTTTCCGCGTCCTACACGTACAATGTCAAAGTGTGCATCCATAAATTCCAGATCCATTTTGATAATATCTATTTCGATCAGTTCAAATGTCCATTTATTCTAAATAAAATAAGAAAATTATAATTTTTTTTTAATTATTAAGTATGATTTTGGAATTTTCACATGGAATCCTGTTGAAATCAGTCCGATTGAGCTGTAAAAAACCAAAATTGATGCCAATATTTTCCACATGTTGTAATTACGGAATCTTGTTTAATTGTTAATTATAATTTGCGGTTGTTTTTTATTTATACTTTCTTTTTGTTTCACTTATTAAATAGTGTAATAAATAATTGGCCAATTTACATCATAGAAACAATTCATTACGAGTTTGTTCATGTTTTAAATAATCAGGTATGATAATCCTGCTTAGAATTATAAATATGATAGTTTGTGTGTTTGGATCAGTGCTCGAAAATAAACACTAAATATTGTTTCTTCGGTAGATTTGAGGAATAGTGTTTGTGTAGAAAATCATTAAACAAAATAACGTTTCACTGTTTGTCATCTTTCGAACACAAAAATAATATTGTTTTTATACAACTCAACAAAAGATGAGAACATTTTTAATTCCGTTCGGTTTCTTTCAAAAAAACACACTTTGTGTTCGGTTCGGCTCAATAATGTTCGTCCCTTTTGGCTGATAAAAAAAAACCAAAAACAAACAAACAAACAGCAAAACAATGTTACGCAAACAAAACCTATACACAATACACGTACAAGCTCTTAGTGTTGCGGTGGTTGCTAAAATTTTTTGTTTGTTCATTTTTTTATCAGTGTAAAAAAAAGACACTATAAAACTTTAAAACATAATGTTTGTCTACAGTATCACTTCAATTGTTCTGTTTTTTAACGAAGAACAGAATACTACATAACGTTCGGCTGTTTTTTGAAAATAGTTACGAATGGATTAAGGGCTGTGTTCGTCTACACAAACACTAAAAACATAGATATCGTTCCTGGGTGTATGAGCCGAATACTAAATACTGTACTGTTTATTTTCGAACACTGGTGTGGATGGATGTGTGTTAATTTGTTGCTCAATCACACTGCTTGATTGATTTATGAGGTAAGCTTGGGTAGAAATTGGTACTTCGATACTTTTTCTCTTTTTTGATAATTGACTAGTAAACATATTTCATATGGTCCAGTTTGAAATATAGCGTACTTTTTAAGGTATAAAATTTATACCTTTTAAAGGGTAAAAACGAAATAAAATTGGTACTTCTTTTTAAAGCCTACACTAACACATCTCTCTGGGATCCTACAATGAGAAAAGGCTGGTACACAATTACCTTTGGAACTTGTTTTATTTTCGAAAAATTTTGTATAGTGATTGATATGGCTCAGACTAAAATATAGCGTACTTTTTATAATGTCATATGTTATATTATGATTAGTATATACTAAAGATTTACTAAACATTATTTGTAAGAAGATAATTTGAGGAGGTCCATAACAAAACGCAATAGTTACACCATAACATTTTTTGGATAAACGACAAAATTTAATTTAAGTAAGTAGCACATAATTTTCAAAAAAAAACCATTATTGAGGTATTATTGTCTACAAAAAATAATATTAATCACAAATTTATTATTTTATCTGACAGTTTGTTTTTAAGTAATTAAGCAAGTAATTCGGCAAAACAATTATCAACTGGGTCCGTGAATGTGCGGCCATCCTTTGAAAGAGTTGGTATTAACCCTTACTCTTTTAACGAATGACTAGAAGCTTTGACTGCCCCGAGGAGCAGCAAAAACTTCAGTAAGAAGGCGTTGCTCGTGAAGAGTTTTTCCCGTCTTAGTACTTTGGCACACGAACCACACGAATTTTTCGTAGTAATTCAGTATCAGCGTTTTTATTGTTAAGCCAATTTCTGAATGCTTCCTCTCTGGATCTGACTGCTGATTTGCACGACTGATTAAACCATAATTAAGATCGCGGCTTTTCGAAGTTTTTTTTAACTGGAATGAATGTTATGCTACTGATGATAACTTAACACAAGGTCCTTCCGCTATAATGCTGATGGCATTAAAGATGGTACAAACTTTAATTTCCATTTTAAAGAATAAATTTGATTGTGTATAGATTTTTTCTTTACCGCGTTTTTATATTTATTTAGTCGTTACATAATTTATATTAAATTTATTTTATACAAATTTATTATAATTATTTTAATTGTTTACAGAAAAATTCTTTTTTTTTAATTCGTCATGTTGTTTTTAATAAGATAACTACGTACAACACATGTTTAGCTTGTTATGTTACTGATGATCAGGGAAACCAGAAATATGCTTTAAAAAACACATTTTATGCGCATTAAACATGCAGAAAAAAACATGAAAATGTGCCCTGCAATTGTTAAAAACATGCACCAAAATTTCAAAAGATTGCTAATTTGAAAACAAATTTTCCAACAATTTTATAACAGTTCCATTTAATAACAACAATCCTAAAATTATAATCGGTAGACCCATAGACAAAAATCAAAAAAAAATTGTGTCTCAAATTGTTTTTAAATACAGATTTTTTTAAAGATATTATGGTTATTATTAGATATTAGATTTCATTTGCCACCACGAGAGGACGTTAAAATCAGAGAATTTCTTGCAAAAATTACTTTACAGAAAAATGAATTTAAGTTTTTTCGCAAAAATAATTCCGAAAAATAAATTTTTTTAAAAAGTCGCTCGAAATTTTTTTCTTTTTTTGTAAGTTTATACTCTTCGCTAACAGCGTATTAAAAAATTAGTACCTATTTTTTACCACAACTTAAAAAAATGCGTTTTTTGAAATGCCTAATTTTATGATTTTTACTCAAATTTCAGGCATTTACAAGTGTTTAATATCATTGTGCAACACGATTTTATATTTTGAATGGTAAAAAAATTTTATTATACCATAAGTTGACGAAAACCACTGAAGCATTTTCAAAATTTACCTCGAGTTATTTTTTTATAGCCCACTGAAGTTTTTAATTCTGTATTTAAGTAAATGTATTAAATTTAATTCTGAGCTAAATAAGGTTAATAGATGATTTTAATAAAATTTGATGACGGTTCTTTTCATAGAACTAATTAACCCTCTATCTGCCATTTTTAGTGGTCATTTTAGCCCCTCCTCATAGAACACCACTAAAATGTACGTTTAAAGGGTTAAAATATTCTACAACAATCGAATTTCATTAGGGGTTGTAAAAGACCATGTTCTTGGGATAAAAGCAAAACGCTTAAAACAGTAAAATTGTATATTATCATATTTTTTTTTTTAAATTGTGTTTCAGCAAAATCGTGTGAAATAATTCGAAAAAAATGTAATAAATCTACTTTTGAGCTTAACATATTATCTAACCCTCTATCTCCCATTTTTAGGATTAAATGACTCCTAAAAATAGGAGTCATTTAAGTCTCTTTTTTAAATATCTTATTAAAAACCTTTAAAATGTGTGTTTAAAGGAGTAAAATGTTCTACAAACATTCAATAGTTTTTTACACATTCCAAACACCTTTAAAAAAAATTAAAAGGTTCAGTGGGCCATAAAAAATAACTCGAGCTAAGTCTTTAAAAACATTCGATGTTTTTGATCTACTAATGATATACAGTAGTTTTGACTTAACTGCCTTTTATTTAAATGCACTTTTGACTTAACTGCACAAAATTGATCATTTTTGGCATTATTCTTTATAATCCCATACACATTCCTTTTTTAAGTGCATTTTCTTTACCTGCACATTTAAGATAAGTGACCAAAATTTTTGGCATTTTAAAATAATTTTCATACAAAAAATCAAAGTTAGCTGCACTTTGACTTAACTGCCCAAAATACATATTTTCTGGAATTATTGTTCAAAATTCTTGTTTACGTGCATTTTGTATACAAGCACATTTTTCATATTTTTGGACAGCCTTAAAATATTTTCGTATAAAACATCAAAGTAAGCTGCACACATGAAAAAAATGGTGGCCACTTTTTCACATAAATATCCAATTTAACCTGTTTATAAAAACAAAAATCGCAAGCAAGTCAAGTTGGTATCATTATAATTCATTTATTTTGTTTGCATGTACCTACATTTATGCATATGGGTTGTGGTTACAGCAACTTTACCACGATTATATGAAAGGAATAGCAAATCTTAGACCTGCAACAGAATAAAGTAGTTGTAGTAGTATCTGAAGCTGACGAATGCTCTGTAGCGCAACAAAGTTCAAAATTTCGAATTTTGCGCTTCAACGGCAACGACTACTACAACTACGTATTCTGTTGATACTACTTTGAAACTGCCGTTTTTAACTATTGACAACTTGCAGCTCTATTCTAAACGTTGTACTACAGGGACTTTTCTGTTCCACACTTTATTGTTACCAATTTGGCTATCTCGTTATTTATAACAATGCATAACAAATGACTACAGGTTTTTTGAACGTCATTGTTATTATGAATTTATTAATAAAAACGTTGTTACTCCTCTTTTAAACACTTTACTTAAGATGCACTTTTATGCAGGTAACCATAATTGCGTACCTGCACATTAAGGCAGCTAAATACATTTAAGATAGCTGCATTTTTGATTTACCTGCAAAAAAAATCGTGCAAAGGAGATTGTGCAGCTAAGTCAAAATTACTTTAATTACATAATTTTTTTTCCCCCCCATTTAAGATAAACTCGGAGACCCAAAATTTGTTGCACAGTGTATGCAACTGTAGCTTTAAGTTATGTAGAATATTATCAAAATAATTTATGGGAATACAAAATTTAAATTTAAAAGATTTTGTTATTCGTGCTTAAAGTTTTTATTCTTGATAAAAACACTTGAAATTTATTGTTGATGGGATAAGCTATTCCTATGCGCATTTCACTGGTTGCTTAGGCCAGATCATCAGGAAACTTCATCCATAAAGATTTTAGAAAAACTAAAGATATTAAACCAAATAAAACTGTTAAGAGTATAAGAATCATAAGCAACAGTTCTTCTTGTAACAATATCAAAGTTTAAACAAAACACATCAACAATAAAAACGCCGTGCACCTGCCAGTTTATTATCAAAATAATTTTTGACAGGTTCACGGCCTAAAAAAACTTAAACTGGCAACATGCTTTTGAAAGTTGTTTTTTGCATTTTGTTTTTTCTTAACCTACTTACAACTACAATTACTGTTGGAAGAATTCCAATCAATTGTAGTGGGGAATGTAAGAAGAGATAAACTCACTGTTTATTGTTGATGTTTTTGTTTAAACTTTGATATTGTTACAAGAAGAACTGTTGCTTATGATTCTTATACGCTTAAAAGTTTCATTTGGTTTGATTTTAAAATTAAGAGTTATGTAGAATATCTCAAAAATAATTAGTTAGATTCAATTAAATTATAAATTATATTCTGTTTCATATTTAAATTACTATTGTAAAGTGTAAGTTGCAACTGACTTCGATTTTGAAGTTTTTTTTGTTTCCGATTTAATTGATTGTTGGATGGCAGCATCCTCAAACAATAAAATATGTAAAACACAAGATAGGCGATTTATATTTTCATTCCAGGATGTTTGTCTGAAGAAGCATTGGAAGCCAATTATGAAAATGTGAGAAAAGTACGATTGTCTCATACTAGAAAAACGTCTCGAGAAAACGCAAATAAAGATTTAATGACATATTAAGATCCCGTATTATCATCAAAGAGAAACATTAAGATTAAAAATAAAATAATAGATGCTGAAATTTGGAAATTTATTCTTGGAGAAAATGTTGCAATCGAAGATGAGATAATAGAAGACGAGATGAGTTCTTCGTTAAGCGAAAATTGCTTTTGGGAAGAATCAAGTAGCGATGATGCTTTGCTATAAGTTTGTCTTTATATGTTTTTTTTTTAACGTTTTTTATTTTAGGAGTGATAAAATTTAATTATTTAGTTAAGCTATTATAATTTTTGTTTTAAAATTCAAAATTTTAAAAATCTAATATAAAAAAAAATCTTTCCTTTTTCAAAATATATCACATTTAATCAACAGGAGGGTATTAACTCAAAATGTTCAGTAGAAGCAAAACAATTTTAAATTTAATATCAAAGGCATATGAAAAAGAATTTTTAAACCAACCATTTCATTACCAAAAAGTAGGCAAACAAGCACCATATTTTTACAGCGGATATGAATACTTCGCGTCGATTTTTTTCGAAAAGTGAAAAAATGAAAATTTTGATTGACGTAAATTTTTTAATGACGTAAACATTGCTAGTTTTCCTCTTTAATTTTTTCATTTATGGTATCTTTCAAATATTCAAATATTTTATGCTAGTGTACTTAATTTCAAAAATATCTGACAACTCCTTATGTTTTTGTCCCTTCGTTATATGGAAACGAAGCACAGTGCGACGTGTTAAAGAATATATTTACCATTTACTTGGGGTATACAACTTGGAATCGGGGAGATTTATGACTCCCGAAAACGGATATTAAAAAAAAAAAAATATATTTCGTTCATAACTTTTTTGTACCTGAACCGCTTTTTCCGAGTTTTTTAGAAAATATGTTTTACTAAAGATTCCTGATCTTTTGGTATGTAAGACGTATCCATAGGACATATTACAGCCCTAAAATTTTAACAAAAACGTTGAAGTTTTGTAGCTTATTTTTGTATGAGTAGTGTCACGCCCACTTCTCCAATCCCGGCCGTATTTTGTGGGTTGCTGTGTATTGATTACCGAGATTTTTGTACCTTATTTCGAAACTTTAGCTCTTGTTTTCAAGACGTGTATAGAAATTTATAATGTCTATTTATAGGAAGTGCTACGCCCACTTCTCCAATTTCACCCATTTTTTGTTTATGGGTAAAATTAGAGACAGTTGTAGTTTCTTGCTCATATCTCAGTCATGTATGGATCGATTTGGCTGAATTTCAATAGAGAACTTTAACGGAGTATATGTGACATAAGTATGTATATAATAACCTAGTCCCCATCGTTTCTGGGGTCTGGAATATATATATATTTATAGCGGTAGGATCGATACTGAGGAAGTTACAAACGGAATATATATAAATATACATACACTCAAGAAAAATAAATTAATCCGAAGCGGTATTAATAGTACGGAAGTACGGATTTTCGAATTCGTACTTGAAATAATCCTAAAATGAGATTAATTTAAGTAAAACTAAGATTGAATCTATCTCAAAATGCGCTTGATTCAAGTATTATAAAGTTGATTTAATCGCTTATTCGTGATTGAAAAAAACCAAAAATGAAATTAGAAAGAGGAAATTATTATGATTGATTTACTTACCCGTTTTACACATTACAGAATGATAAAACACCAGCATCATGCCCGATATGATTTTTACTCTAAAATCCTATGTATATATTTAACTAAAAAAAAAACCGAATGTGAACTCTTGCTTGCAATTATACTTTTTAAACATGAAAATTATATCCCAAAAAGCAATTTTGCTGGAAATCATGTGCAAAACAATTGGTATTCAAGTTTCAAGGGTTGAGATATACTTTTGTTACACTTGATTTTAATAGAATTCTCCAGCAAAATGGGAATTTGAAATCAAGTGAATATTAGTTAAATATTTTGAAACTTGAATAGCATTTAAAAATACGTTTGAACTCAAGTTTATTTCCAATTAAATTTAAAGCACTTGAAATTAATTTTTTGAGTGCTTATTGGGATATGTGTTTCTTCTTGCAAATCGTTTTATTCGAACTTTTATGGTGTAATTGTACAACAAACTTTGAAAACACACACGTATGACCACATAAATGAATGCAATGCTCAAATATACAACTAATAAGTAGGGCAGCCAAAAAAAAGCACTAAAAAAACAGTTTTTAGCTCTTAAAAAAAGCGTTTAAAAACATGAAAATAAGCTGTTTAAATTAAAAAAAAAAAACTATTTATACTTGTTTATTTTCCACTTAATTCGTTTAATACGTTGTTATAGTAAATTATAAGTTGAAGCAATAAATTTTCGAAAAGAAAACTATGTCTGTTTGGAGTCAGCAAGTTCTTGTAAATAGAAAAAGTTCTTCCTGCGTCTACAGATGTTAAGGGAGCATATTTAAAATTGAGTATTTGCTCTGAATTATATTTTATACGATTGGACTCATAATTCCGCTTGCCTCCCAAAATATCCCCAAAATCTTTTAATACCGAAAATCCTTTATTATACTCTTCACCACAGGTGAAAAATGGTATATATAAGTTTGTCATTCCGTTTGTAATTTCTATAATATTGATCTTACACCCTATAAAGTATATATATTCTGGGTCCTTATGAGGAGAGAAGTTGATTTAACGATGTCCGTCTATCCGTCTGTCCGTCTTACGTTTGATATGTGTTTTCCGGATACTCCAGACATGATAGCGGCAAGGTTGTTTTACATTTATGTCACATATAGTCTACTATTTCTTGCTGTTGAAATTCAGCCAGATCGGTCCAAAAATGGCTGAGATATGAGCAAAAAACCACGACTACCTCTAATTTTTTTCCAAAAATCCCTTGTTGTTGTAATTTTAATACTTTTTTCTGTATATCTGGAGAACGGCAAGAACCAAAGATTCCAAATTAGGTACACACATTAAGGTTATCATTACACAGCATCCCACAAATTGTGGACGTGATTGGAGAGGTGAGCGTTGTACCTCCCGTACAAAAAATATCAAAAATTGTATAAAAACCTGATTTTTTCGACTGTCATATGACCTATGGTTATCCATAGGTCATATGACATTTCGGGAAAATCGGCTCAGATACAAAAAGTTATGACCAACATTTTTTTTAAATCCCCACTTTTGGGAACCATAGGTCTTCCCGAGTCCAAGCTTTATAACCCAACTAACTGGTAACTTTATTCTTAAGCACGTCGGTATATAAATCTGTCAAATCGGTTAAAAAATGGCTGAGTTATAATCAAAATACTGAAATCCCAAAAATTACTCTTTTTTATAATTAAGTTTGTTTTTATTTAGAGAGAAGTTGATTTAACGATATCCGTCCGTCTGTCCGTCTTACGTTTGATATGTGTTTTCCGGAGACTCCAGACATGATAGCGGCTAGTTTGTTTTACATTTATGTCACATATAGTCCACCATTTCTTGCTATTGAAATTCAGCCAGATTGGTCCAACAATGGCTGAAATATGACCAAAAAACCACGACTGCCTCTAATTTTTCCAAAAAATCCCTTGTGGTTGTTGTATTTTTATACCCTTCCCCACAGGTGGAAAAGGGTATATATAAGTTTGTCATTCCGTTTGTAATTTCTACAATATTGATCTTAGGCCCTGTAAAGTATATATATTTTGGTTCCTTATGAGGAGAGAAGTTGATTTAACGATATCCGTCCGTCTGTCCGTCTTACGTTTGATATGTGTTTTCCGGAGACTCCAGACAAGATAGCGGCTAGATTGTTTTACATTTATGTCACATATAGTCCACCATTTCTTGCTATTGAAATTCAGCCAGATTGGTCCAGCAATGGCTGAGATATGACCAAAAAACCACGACTGCCTCTAATTTTTCCAAAAAATCCCTTGTGGTTGTTGTATTTTTATTACTTTTTTCTTTATATCTGGAGAACGGCAAGAGCCAAAGCTTTCAAATTTGGTACAAACATTAAGGTTATAAATACACACCATTCCACAAAATGTGGGCGGGATTGGAGAAGTGGGCGTGGTACCTTCCATACAGAAAGTATTAAAAATTGTATAAAAACCTGAATTGTTTGACTGTTATATGACCTATGGTTACGCCTTATATATCAAAAGATCGGAAATTTAATTAATAAAAAATATTTTCTGAAAAACTCGGGAAAATCGGTTCAGATACGAAAAAGTTATGACCAAAATATTAATTTTTGTTTGGAAAATACCCATTTTCGGGAACCATAGATCTTCCCGAGTCCAAGTCTTACAACCAAAATAAATGGCAAATTTCTTCTTTAACACGTCGGTATATAAATCTTTCAAATCGGTTAAGAAATAGCAGAGTTATGACCAATATACTGAAATCCCAAAAATTTCTCTTTTTTGTAATTAAGTTTGTTTTTTATACCCTTCACCGAAGGTCCTGCACCCTATAAAGTATATATATTCTGGGTCCTTATGAAAAGCGAAGTTCAAATCCGGTTGTCGTGTCATCTCTCCCCCCCCCCCCCCCCCCTTCGCATTTGTTTACATATACTAGCATATTGCCCAATATGATTTTCGTTTATTATTTCATCTATTTAACGAAATAATTTTAACAAATAGAAACTAGGAATTTTTGTGTTTTTTTGCTACTTAAAAACACGCCAAAAGAGATAAAAAATGACAACAGTGCCTTTACAAAAAGAAAACAAACAAAAAACTGTGTTGAGTTGTAAACAGTAAACGGTCTATATTTCATTTTAATGATATTTAAACAGCGTTCCTTCATGGTAGGGGGTGTGTTAAGTTAGAAACTGTGAGTTCCCTGGTTCGAATCTTGGTTTTTTAAAAAGAATATTTTTTTAATATTGTTATGTTCCAAAATAATTTTAAAAAGTAGTGTGGAATGTAAGATGAGATAAACCCACTGTTTATTGTTGATGTGTTTTGTTTAAACTTTGATATTGTTACAAGTAGAACTGTTGCTATAAGTCGTATACGCTTAACAGTTTTATTTGGTTTAATATCTTTAGTTTTTCTAAAATCTTTATGGATGAAGTTTCCTGATGATCTGGCCTAAGCAACCAGTGAAATGCGCATAGGAATAGCTTATCCCATCAACAATACATTTCAAGTGTTTTTATCAATAATGAAAACTGGGAATTAAGCACAAATAACAAAATCTTTTGAAATTTTAAAAAAATATTTACCAGTTTTCGCTTTTTAAATTTCATTTATAATGAAGTTTTAAGTATTGTAAATATGTATGTATATGTAAAAATTATTTAGTTGCTCTGTATTCTGCTCGCACAATGGTGAAGGGTATATAAGATTCGGCACAGCCGAATACAGCACTCTTACTTGTTAACACTTGAATTAAGGCGGCTTCACGAATTTATTCCGAACAAATGCCTTTGAAACAACACTGTGGTGAGGTGAATTTAAGATGTGGCACAGCCGACTATATCACTGTTACATCTTTTCGCACCGTAATCTTAAATTTATAACAAGATACCTGTAAAAAAGTATTATCGGGTAAAATCCGAGACAAATATAATAGGAATAACTCTTTATTGCAATCGATCGATACAATAGAATAACTAAATTTAGGACATATGTATTACTCTTTATCCTACTACAATCATCGTAATACTCTTAAAAAATAAAAATTATTTGCCTTTGCTCAAGAGCACAAAGATTCTAATTATATGCCATTTGCTCCACCATGTTATACATATTTCCTAATAAACTAAACGATCTTTGTTTCAATCAACGACAAGGCCTCTCCGAACACATCTGCTGGACCCGAGATATAAAAACGCATTCTGTAATAACCTTCCATTAATATATTTGGCGCATTATCATTAGACAACGAGCAATTGGTGCATGTAACATAGCGTTTTGTTAATGGTGCCTCGAATTTATCCTTCACATGGGGGGCATTGTCGCAACACTTATCCGCATCTGGTTGTAAAAAACGCTTGTAATATGCATTTATGGCACTTGAAATCGTTTGATTTTCAATGCCCATTGGAAACAATGTATAGGGACCATCTCTGTATTTGCTTCTTTCAAGAGTGCCCCGAAATTTAACATTATCATACAAGTCAACTCGTATAGCCACGATACCGCTAAAACCATATTTCCAACGACCTAATCGCACCACTTCAGCTTTTAAATCAATAATATCAGGATCAGTGGTGTTACTGTTAAGTTCAAGCAATTCATATGTCCAACGTTGCTAAAAAAAAGAAAGCAAAAACGAAAAATACTTAAAATTGAAGAAAGCTTTTTGATTTGATGTTGTTTTTACTAGAGGTCCTGTCGCTATCATGCGGATCGCGTTAAAAATGATACAAATTTTAACGATTAATTCGGTAATTTCCATTGTGATGAATAACTTAAATTGTGTATATATTCTTCCTTTATCGAGCTTTTATACTAATTTGGTAGTTATAAAACTTGTATTACATTTATTTTATATAAATTAAATATAATTATTTTAATTGTTAATATTTAAAATGTTTTTATAATTTGCCATGTTCTTTTTAATAAGATAACTTCATACATGTGTTTAGCTTAGGTTGTAATTGACAATGTTGCCAGAATTCAAATTTAATTTTAAACAGATAAAGCGCAAAATTTGATACAAAATTGTCTAAATAAAAACAATAAAATGTTGTGTTTGGTGAAAAATATTTCATTTAATTTACGAATATACACAGGGACGTTCAAAATGAGCCATATAGCTTTAAGTTAAAATCCCCAGACACGAGATAATGCGTTCGCCTTAGTATGTGATGTGGTTCCCTCCATTTTGGTAAAACGACAAGGTAAAATGGCGTAACAACATTTTTCAACGGTGTCATGTTAAAATATTCTGTATCAAAATGTCAAAGGGGTACGCAATTGGTTTGGCACAATTATTAAGCAACCAATGTTTCCAATATCGGTTGCGTACTTAGAATCGTTATCTTGTTGAAAAAAATAACTGTTCCTAGTTCCTTACAGTTTGCCCCAATTTCGCTGACGTTTGCTTAGTGGACTCAATAAACTCCAGATCACCTACCCGTTAACTGCTATATAACTCCAAACCATGACACTTCCACCACAAGTTTGATTGTGCCGCACAGATTGTCTTTATCTAGTGGTGTACCATATTTTCTCAACACAAATCAACGACCTTTATTTCCAAAAAAGCAATATTTTGTGTTTCTAAGTTCAATAGTATAGAAAATTATAAAAGAACCACTCGAAGAACACAAAAGCAAATGAAGGAAAGTAAATTTCCCAAAATATGTACAGGTTGTACGCGTTTACTTTCTCAGGATATTGCATCTTGAATTTTATGTTTCTTGGTCCAATACTTACGAAAATTCAAATAGTACCAGTTAAAGAACAAAAAAGTACCGAAAAGTTCCCTCATAGATTCGTATCCACTCAGGACATTGCATGTTGAATTTAATGTTTAAAGGTCCAATATTAACGATTATTAAAAAATACCAGTTGTAGAACCAAAAAGCTGAAGAAAGATATTTAATTTCCCGTATTTCCCATTTTGGTACTATTTTTCCCCCATTTAAGTATCAATTGCAGTAGTTTGGTGGGTGCCCATAATTTAGTACGAATATGTCAATGAATGCAGCAAAATGTTATGTAAAAAAGTACCAAAAATAGTTACGATTTTCCCCCTTTAAACGTTCGAATTTCGAAAAAGTACCAAACCAGGTTTTACCCGTTTTCACCCTTAAAGAGCCGAATTTTAAAAAAGTACCAGTCACCTGTCCACTTATTTTTCAAAAGAACAACGATAAGTATTACAGTTTTTTTTATCTCTTTTAGTTTTGGAGATAAAAGGATTCCTTGTTTTACCCACTAAACATTCGAGTTTCCAAAAATCCCGTCTTTGTGGACCGATTTGGGAAGAGACCCACCTCCGGTCCAAATTTCAAGTTTTTAGCTTCAGGCGTTTATATATATAGATAGTTAATTTTTAAGGACCTCCAGAACGTTGTTAAAATATGAAAATTCCCGTTCATTTGTGAGTATTGTTTACTCTCTGCTTAGAATAATGGGTTCTGACCATAATTTTTCCAATTTCTCTTTAGAATTTCTTTGCTTCCGGAGATAAACAATAATTTTATCTTCAGCAGGATTCATTTTTTTCTTATGGGTCGATTACTGATGACGACTGAGCTAAAGTTGAGTTGCCAGCAGCAGCGAGATCGGGCAACGCCGCACATGTTAAAATATATCTATACTAATATTACAAAGCTCAAAAGTTTGTATGTTTGTTACAGGTAATCTTCGGAACTGCCGGTACGATTTACGATTGACATAGGCTTTATAAGGAGTCACTAAAGTGCTTAGGATAGGGTCCAGGGGCGCTAAACCTTCTATTCTAACCTTACTCATATCTCCAAAACTAAAAGAGACAGAAACAAAATGTAATACTTATAGTTCTTCTTGAGAAATATAAGTGGACAGGTGTCTGGCACTTTTTTGAAATTTGTCCCTTTTAGGGAGTAAACAGATAAAACCTTTTAAACCAACAAAAGTAGAAATAAGCATTATATCACATTCGAAACTTATCTAAGAAATTTAAAAATGTTGGTTCTTTTTAGAAATTCAAACGTGAAATTCGTAAGTATTGTTGTTATACCCTCCACCACAATTAGTTGTGAAGAGGGTATACTAAGTTTGTCATTCCGTGTGAAACTTTTTTTTTTTCATCTCAGACCCCATAGAGTATATATATTCTGGATCCTTGAGTAATTCTAAGTCGATTTAGCCATGTCCGTCTGTTGAGAACACGCTCACTTTCGAAAAACTCAAAAGAAATAAACAAACTTGGTGTCAAATTGCTTGTAGTTATCCTTAGCAGTTTGGGATTGAAGTCCAGCTAAATCGGTTCAGTAGGATCACTTTAAAAAATTGATAATTTTGTTACAAAAACCAACATAAATGGTGGAACAATGCACGGAATAATATGAGATTTTGCAAATGTTCGTTCTATTCGACTGGAAGTCACACTGTGAAATTTCATGAAGACCGGTACATAATTTACCCTAGGCCCCATTCAAACCCCACTCCCAGAAAACAGTTTAGTACGCCAAAAACCGTTATTATTAATGCCGTCATAACAAAATTTGGCCCGTCACAGTTTTTAGGACTAGAAATGACACTGTGAAATTTCATGAAGATCGGTACTTAATTTACCCTAGGCCCCATATAAACCCTACTCCAGGAAAGCAGTTAGTACGCCTCAAACAGTAATAAATAATGCTATAAGAATCACAGTTTTATAGGACTAGAAATAGCACTAATTAATTTCGTGATGATTCGTCCATAATTTACTATAGGCCCCGTATAAAGCTGGTCAATTAATAAAACACGCCTACAATCGTAGCAGAAATATTTTTATGGTGGCAAAATTTCTTCCAACTTAGTTTCATATGGCCAGACATAATGTCATGAAATTTTGTGATATACGGTTTATAATTTACCTTGGATCCCATATTTTGCAGACTTCTGAAATTCGTAAACTGTAAACGCTTAAACTAATTTAAAACTGTATTGAAATTTATTGAAATTTATGTTTTTTTAATACCAGAAATACCTCTGCGGAATTTTGGGATGCTTGGTTCATAACTTACCATGAATCCCCTTCTAAAAATCATTTAAGTTATGCTTAAACTGTTAAGATACTATCAAGATATTTTACTCAAGATTGTCGGTCAATAATTTAATATAGGTCTAAGTCGCAACCAATTTTAATGCTGATGTCTGTTTTTATAAAGCTAAATATATAGACATCATATAGATATCACTCCTGAAATATTCGAACTGTCGGTGGAGGGCATCAAAGATTCGGCACAGCCGAATATAGCACTCTAACTTGCTATAAAGTATTTTTCTCCATTATTTAGCATATTCGTATTAGATTTGCACCTACCACAATATTAACATAATAAAATATCATTCTTTAGGTTTTTGGTTCAAGAACTGGATTTTTTTTTATTTATCGTTAATATTTGACATATAAATAAATAAAACTCAACATGTAATATCCTGAGTGATTATACTATATGGGGGGACTTTTTGGTACTTTTTTGGTCTTTAATGGTTTTTTTTTAATTTCCGTTAGTATTGGACTTGAAACATAAAATTAAACATGCAAGGTCCTGAGTGAATGAGAATCTTTTAAGGGATATATTTGGTACTTTTTCGTTCTTTAACTGGTATTTTCTTTTTATTCGTTAATACTGGACCTATGAACATAAAATTAAACATGCATGGTCCTGAGTGGATCAGAATCTGTAAAAGGGCTTTTTGGTACTTTTTTGGTCTTAAACTGGTACTTTTTGAGTTTCTGTTAATATAGGACCTAGAAACATCAAATTAAACATGCAAGGTCCTGAGTTAATGAGAATCTTTTAAGGGATCTATTTGGTACTTTTTCGTTCTTTAACTGGTATTTTCTTTATTTTCGTTAATACTGGACCTATGAACATAAAATTAAACATGCATGGTCCTGAGTGGATCAGAATCTGTAAAAGGGCTTTTTCGTACTTTTTTGGTACTTTATTGGTCTTAAACTGGTACTTTTTGAGTTTCTGTTAATATAGGACCTAGAAACTTTAAATTAAACATGCAAAGTCCTGAGTGAATGAGAATCTGTAAGAGGGATTTTTTTTTTTTTTATTTTGTATTTTTCTAGCTGGTATTAACTTAGAATAGGGTTAAGGGCCGCTAACCCTCCTATATTCAGAAAATATTAATAATCGTTTTAGAAGAGATCTGTGTAACATGAGTACGCTGTTCACCCTCCATTCCGCCTCCAGTCTATCTCTCCGCTCGACCTCCCCTGACCGAACTGACTGCCATTCCGAAAATATAATATTATAAATATTTTGATGAAATTTGACTATATAGATCAGATAGATATAAAATAAAACAAAAAACTGGTATAATTTAACATGAGCGGAGTTGTCTTATTTCACTGCTGGCAACTCAAGTTCAATTGTGTTGCTATACGTAAATAAAATTGATAATTTTTTTTTTTTTAAATGAAATAAATTTCCATGCAGCAATCAAACATGGTTAATGATAATACGTAATTGACAGCACGTGTTTAAAAACAGGATTATTAGATGAATATCTTTATTTTGTACGCAAACTTTAACTTTAAACCCACTTTTTTTAAATTAAAATGCCTTATTATTGCTCAAGGAACTTATTTATTTTTAAATATAGTAAGGACACATCATAAGATTAAAAACAATTACTGTATATTTCCGATATTCGAAAGAATAGGCTATTACACTGAAAGAAAAATGCTTCATATATTTAATGAATCATTTTCATAAAAAAATTTTCATTGGTTAAATAAAAATTTTCATTGTCTAAATGGAATTTCATAGTTACAATGAAGTCTTTTCGTTTAAATCGCTTCATTGGATTTCGTAATTACGTTAAAAATTTTCATTGGATATATGAAAACATAAGTTTGTCCAAGTTAAACAAAAAATTTTAATTGGGAACATAAAAAAAACAATATACAAACATAACTGTATTCATAGATTAATACAAAATTATAGTTTCCTTAAAAATATGTTTAATTGTAAATTAAAAAATGCAAGATTTAATTATTTCATACATCTAATGTTATATGCCATTAAATTTATGAAATCAAAAATTTTTTTATAAAAGCAACATATTTCAATAATTGCCTTCATAAATTTAAATTTTCATTATGACAATAAAAATGTCATTATAGTAATGAAACAAAAACTTTTAATCAACTTTGTTTTTGTTGTTATGGACAATTTAATCTCATATTTACGCTCTTAATTGAGTAAAAAACGTGTAGGCTAGCTGGTAGTGAGCTAGTCTATCAACACCGAGGTTGCGCGATCGATTCCCGCCAGAGACAGAAAAAAATAAAATAAAATAAAAAAAATTAAATAAAAAAACAAAAATAAATAAAAATAAAATAAAATAAGAAAAATTTTTTTTTACTTTATTGAAAGTATTCATCCAATGAATAATATTCATAGATCTAATGTAATGTTTCATTCAATACATTTTAATGAAACAGGTTTCATTTTTAATGCAATTTTTCATGGGATTAATGTCAAAATTCATTGGTATTGCGAAGAAAATTCTTTCAGTGTAGTTTGATGCAATGTCCTGAAAATTTTAACCCCTAAATGTAAGTAAACTTTTTGTACTCAGACTTTTTCTGCCTAGTGTAGTTATGACTTAATCCTAATGTACACGGAATGTAAAAATCACCATGCGCATGTGGTTCTGACGTAATTTTGATGTGGCTTTATACATTTCGTTTACTCTACGCTTTAAGGTCAAAATAAACCATGCAAATTACTTGGCAAATACACACTTTGTTTACGTTTTGTTTTTGCCCACAAGCAATACAAGAATATTTCGTGCAAACATTAATTTTTAATTTTTGTTTTCAAAGAGTGCAGACAGCGAAAGTGCTGCAAATGGCAGTTTTTCTAATTTGACTGCAGCTTTTTAACGCTGATATAAACATATTTTTGTATGAAATTTCTGTCCATTCGTCGACTACAATAAAAAACCTTCCACGTCTTTGTTTGATTACTTAAAAAAAAAAATTTGCTTTGATATCATTGCAAATAAAAATTGAGGGTTTGTAATTCTCATTCGCTTTACAGTTTCATTTGTATAATATCTTTATCTTTTTCAAAATTCTTGGGAAAAGGTTTCCTGATGATCTGGCCAAAGTAACCAGTGAAATGCGCATAGGAACTAGTGTATCTCCAACAATAACTTTCAGTGCATTTATCAATGAATATTGGGACTTTATGACACATAAATCAATGAATAGAAAATTGTTGTATTCCTAATAATAAAGGCCCAACTAGAATTTGCATAAACAAAAAGCCACTCAAATGCATTTGAAAAAAATGAAAAACAAAATAAAAGAACAATTGATTGCGAACGGAATCTGCGATCAATTTTGTACTTTGCTTAAGCAAATGACACTTTCATCAAACTTAACAAAAAGTTTCCTTAAGTTCAATATGGTTTGACACATATGATTGACATGTTATCGCGCAGTTGCTTAAGCCACGGTATGCATTTTTTTGGTTGGGCCTTTACTTTGATAATAAAAATTAATTTCATTTAAAAAATTGTGATATAAATTAAAAATTTAACAATTAATAGTGTGTCTCAATTAAATATTTTTTGATATTAACAGCATTTTCTGCAGTTATGTTGTTTATATAAGTAAACTTTTAATTCACTTAATTACATTTTTAATTAAAACTGATTTTATTTTCGATTAATGGTTTAATTGAAAAAAAATTGCGAAAATTTTTTCTGTGCATCAGCTGTACAAAGGTCATTTAGCTATTCAAAACCGAATTGGCGAATACTGTTTTTGTCTTCTGGTCGGCATTCATTAATTTAATCTTTGAAAGTTGTGCTCAAATGTTTGACACATAAATAGAGTTGTACTAGTGTGTTAATTAATTTTTTTTTATTGTTGTAGCAATAGGGCCTCTTAATATACATTTCGCTTTGCTGAAGCTCGATTAGGATCGTAATAAAACACGTATCGCTCATTAACTTTAGTAGTGAAATAACACAATTAATACTATTTTTTGGTACGGCACATTTGTATCTTACGATTCACATTTTACACAATAAAAATAACTTTGACAATATACTTTCATGTGCCCGTGCAAAAAACTCAACTAGCAAATTGGTTTTTTTGTTGTTTTCTTACGAAGACAACAGAATGAAGCAATTTGTTTTTTAATTTTGTATTTTCTTTTTACCCACTTACAACTACAATTCTTAAATCGCTTTATAGTTTTCTTTGTATAATATTTTTAGCTTTTCCAAAATCTTTGGAAAAGGTTTCCTGACGGGCGGGCCTAAGCAACCAGTGAAATGCGCATAGAAGCTAGCTTTCCCTCAACAATAAATTTCAGTGTATTTAGCAAATATGGAATAATGGGAATTTAGCACGTCATACAGAAATCTTAATAAAAAATCATTTCTGCTTACTTATTTAAAAAAAATCGTGCTTTTTTAATTATGCCAATAGAAAAGTAAAGGAGGAACATGAATATAAAAATACACAAATCCAAAGAATAAGTTTTTGCTCAAAAATTTGAAGTTTTATTAAAAAATAATGAATGGAGGCGGCATGCCCAAGATCATACTTCTGCATGTACAAGCTACGGACAGAGGTACAGAAATCATGGTATTCCTAAAAGCAACTTTAAAAATCTTCGGGAAAACAAAAAGTGTTCGTGTACGTTTTTATTAAACTTAACCCATATACATACATATTTAGAAAGCTTTATTTCATGGCTTTCCAAACAACCCAGCAAAAACTTTACTTACCTGGTAAGTTAGAAAGTAATGTTGGAGAAAAATAAACACTACTTATTTTTCGGCTGAATAACTACTTATTTTTGTTCGAGGTGTCCACAGAATTCAGTACTTACAATACACTTACTAGAAGAAAAAAAATATCTAGTTATTATTTAACTACGAGTAAGTTGAATTGTAAGTACTTACAATATACTTACCAGAAGCCAAAAAATCACTATGTAGTAAATATACCTAATAAGTAGTAATTGAGTACGTTACCAGTAAATAAATATTTAGTGCTTAAAACAAAACTAATAAGTAGTTATTGAGCTGATTATTAGTAAGCAAATATTCAGTAGTGAAAATAATAGAAGTAATAAGTAGTTGCTGAAGTCAGTACTAGTAAACACTTATTGAAGTTTTCAGAATAATGACAACTGTAATAACAACTACTTACCAGGTAACTTATGAAATAACTACCACCTATTACTAAAAGTCAAAAAGTTTTTCCTGGGAAGTTCTTAAAATAGAAGAAGGAAGATATGTAAGTCAATTTAAAATATGTTTATTCTTATACTTCTACAGCATCCCCTGCGAGAAATTTGTGTCAATTGGTCCAAGAGACTAGTCCTGGGACACAGAATACTAACAGAACTGTCACGAGACGGAAGATTTTGCGTTTTTTTTTGTCTCTTTCTAAGAAAGCTGCCCTTTTTCATTTCTCTTTGCATCATCTTTTATGCCGCAATACAATGAACACAAATTTATTTAGTTGAGATTTATTTGCAAAGCTTTTGTAAAAATTAACTTTTAAGTTTACCACAACACAAGTAAATAATATTTGAGTAAATAAATAACATTATAAAACAAAAAATATTAATAAATACATTTTTTTGCACAAAACACAACGTTTGTTGAACTAATGCATTTTTTTAACGTGGTCTGTGTTTTGTTATTTTTGTTTTGATCATGCCATTTGTGTTGATTGTTGCTGCCTGTTTTTACACATTGCCACTTCACCACCAAAAAAAGCTTTTTGTCTCTTTCTTCGAAAGCTGCCCTCGCAACTGATTTGGGCCTTTTTCACACGTCACTTTTTTCAGTTCTGTTAGTATTCTGTGCCTGGGACTTGTGAAAATAGAACAAGTACAAAAAGAAAGGACTCATGACCAGTGAAAGAAGAACCAATACCTTAACTGTTTTATGAAGAACAAAAAGGTAGAAAAAGTAATGAATTACAGTACAGTTTTCACCGGTGGTGTGGCACATTTTTTGGAACTTTCTAAAATTTGGCTTTTGAATTTAATTCTAGGACTTGTTTTATTGAAATAATACTACATTGTAGTAACTGACACTAAATGCGTTCATTAAGAATAGATGTGTGACTGGTCAAATGACCCCTTCCAATGTCAACCCCATGTAAAAGTGATAGGTCTTATTCATATAAAGTGATAGCACTAGAACCGGCCTCTACCATCAAAGACCTATCACGGGATTACTTTGGTGTAAGTTCGCTTCCCTCTAGGGTCGTTTGTGATCGATTATTTCAGATTTGAAGGGTGAACTTGAAGCTCTGAAACGTCAAAATGATGTTTTTTTAAAAGTATATTTTCACTGTCCCACTGTGTAACTAGTTTTATTTATTCCATGTCTACATTTCAACAAAAAATTTATAATTAAATGTGTTAAACAAGCTTGTGTAAAAAGGGCTAGACATATTATGTAATACAGATTTTCAAAATCACACAAAAATATGAAAAATAGTAAAACAAAGAAAATATTTTCACAGTAAATTTCGGTCAGCGAAATGCAGCTATTTAACAAATTGACTGCCACGTCGGACACATATGTTCGACACGACATTTAAAAACTGTGATTCTTCGTGAAATATTTATAGTTATAGGTTTTTTGCTTGTATCCATTAGTGAGTCTGTTAGCTACTGGTTGTTTTTAAAGAATATGAAAAGCTCGCTTGGGGCAGTTAGATATTCATCCATCTTTCTCACCTCGTCACAAAATTTTTCTCATTCTAATATTAAAATGACTAGAAATATCACGATATTTATTGAACATGTAGCAGTGCCCATATACTTTTTTCATTTAATTATATAACAGTTATATAAAAATTTAATTATTTAACAGTAATATAAAAAGCCTTACAACATCATTTTGTTTTCTCTTTTAAAAATGTTGGCACTTTTGTAAAAAAAAAGTTTTTTTTTCA
Source organism: Pollenia griseotomentosa (assembly GCA_963931875.1). Taxonomy (NCBI): domain Eukaryota; kingdom Metazoa; phylum Arthropoda; class Insecta; order Diptera; family Polleniidae; genus Pollenia; species Pollenia griseotomentosa. The sequence goes on from OZ007564.1 coordinate 47,808,632, forward strand.
GAAATAAGATGTTTTTTTTTTAAAAATAAATTATGTACTGATCACCACGAAATCCTGTATAGTGATTTCCGTTATTAAGTATCTAAATGGACCAAATTTCAATTCAGTTGAAATTTGTTTTAGCGCTTAAAGTGCTTTTCAGAAAGCTGCTTAATATGGGATCTAAGGTAAATATGGACCGACTAGCATTTAATCCGCTACTTCGTTAGCGTCTCCTTTTTCTTTGTGGACATATTTTTATGCCACAGTTTATTTTTCTAGGCTTAAACTTGTTTAAATTCTATCATTTAACCCGCTACTTTGTAATCGAGCCTTTTCTTTCATGAACATATTTATATGCCAAAATATATGTATCTAGGTTTCAGCAACAAAGTGCCAAAATTTTTTATCTCATAGGTTGATATTCACACAGGACTTTGCACCTATAATTTTGTATTTCTAAGTTCAATATTATAGAAAATTCAAAAATTACCACTCGTAGAACACAAAAGCAAATGAAAGAAAGTTAAATTCCCGTATTATCCTTTTTAATACTTTATTCCCCCTATTTATGTATCACAGTAATTTTACAATTTCATATTATATAGATTGATGAAGAAAAATGTTGTGAAAAAAGTAACAAAATTGGGAACGATTTTCACACCTTAAACGTTTGAATTTCAAAAAAGGTCCAAATCAGTTTTGTATTTTTTAGATAAACTACGAATGTGATATAATTTTCATTTACCCTTTTTAAACCCCAAAAAGGCCGTACCTCAAAAAGTGCTAGTCCGTTTATTCTTTTAATGAACAATAATAAGTATTCAATTTTGTGTATCTCTTTTAGTTTAGGAGATATGAGGTTAGCGATTTTTTCTAATGAACAACAATAAGTGTTAATGTTTTTTATCTCTTTTAGTTTAGGAGGTATGAGGTTAGCAGGATCGATATAGGTAAATTTTCACCCCTTAAACGTTCGAATTTCAAAAAAGTACCATATATGCATTTGTATTTTTTAGATAAGTAACAAATGTCATATAATTTTTATTTCTATGCGTATTGGTTTAAAAGCTAGATGGTAGAAAAAAAGTTCCAAAATACAGGTTTTATCCGTTTACTACCTAACATGACCAAATTTCGAAAAGGACCAGACACCTTTGTGCTTTTTCTATTTAATTTTTATTCAATCAGGGCCTTGCAGGTTTAATTTTATGTTCATAAGACCAATATTTGCGAAAATTTAAAAAAGTACCAGTTTAAAAACGAACAAGTACCAAAAAGATCCCTCTAACAGATTGTCATTCACTCATGACCTTCCATGTTTAATTTTATGTTTCTAGGTCCAATACTAACGAAAATGCAAAAAGTGCCAGTTAAGAAACAAAAAGACCTCTTACAGATTCTCATTCACTCAGGACCTTGCATGTTTAATGGAAATTACAAAAGCACCAGCTAAAGAACAAATTCGCTCAGGATCTTGCATGTTTAATTTTTTGTTTCTAGGTCCAATACTAACGGAAATTCAAAAAGTACCAGTTAAAGAACAAAAAAGTACCAAAAACTTCCCGCTTATAGATTCTTATCCACTCAGGGCATTGCATCTTGAATTTTATGTTACTACCCTGCGGGAAATTTGTGTCAATTGGTCCAGCAGACTGGTCCTGGGATTTGTGAAAACAGAACAAGTACAAAAAGAGAGGACTCATGACCAGTGAAAGAAGAACCAATCCCATAACTGGTTGAAGAAGAACAAAAAGGTAGAAAAAGTAATGAATTACAGTACAGTCTTCACCTTTGATGTGACACATTTTTTTGGTACTTTCTTAAATTTGGTACTTGAATTTAATTCTAGGACTTGTTTTATTGAAATAATACCACATTGTATTTAAATAATACTACATTTTAGTAATTGACACTAAGCTAGTTCATTGAGAATAGATCTGTGACTAGTCAAATGGTGTCAATTGACCCCCTACAATGACAAGCCCATGTAAAAGTGACAGGTCTTATTCATATAAAGTGCTAGAACTAGAACCGGTCTCTACCACCAAAGACCTATCGCGGGACTACTTTGGTGTCAGTTCGCTAGTTACGATTTTCACCCCTTAAATGTTCGAATTAAGAAAAAGTACCAAATTCATATTCGTATTTTTTTGATAAGCTTCGAATGTGGGAAAAACTTTGTTTCTATGTTTATTGGTTCAAAAGATAGATGGGGTGTCAAAAAAGTACCAAAATTTAGGTTTTACCTGTTTACTCCCTAAAAGGGCCGAATTTCAAAAGAGTACCAGACACCTGTCCGCTTATTTTTACAAAGAACAATTTTAAGTATTCAATTTTTTTTTGTATCCCTTTTAGTTTTGGAGATATAAGGTTACCAAATTTTTTCGTTTTTACCCTTTTTTACCCCCTAAACATTCGAATTTCCAAAAATCCCGTCTGAGTGCATCGATTTGGAGAGTGGTCCAAATTTCAAGTTTCTAGCTTCAGACGTTTAGGCTGTGCGATAATCAGAAAATTGCATGGTATTATTTCTAGCCATATGAACCAAAATTGAACCAAATTTTACAATATCTATGGCTGCTACGGTTTTAGCTGCATTTAAATTTTATAGCTTGATAGTGCCAAATTGCATTACAATAGCATTAGGTATTACATTTTTTAACGAACTAAACTGTTTTTCGGGAGTAGGCTTTATATGGTTCCTATGGTAAATTATTTTCGTCATTTTTAAAAATTTTATGAGCTATAGCTTTCATTCTTTTTATATGAAGAGCTCTTACTGTGTGTGTGTTATATTATTAAAGTGAATAATTGAGCTAAATTTTGCGGTAGATCTCTAATTTATAGATGATTTTAGCCCAGTGGTATATACTTATATAAAACGGGATCGGATCGGAAGGGCCTTTGACCTTATCGTTTATCTAGAAAAGTGTTTCAGTTAGCCATATGAAGCATGAAGAGTAGCAGATAATGGCCATTTACACTTGATAGTCTGTTAAAGCTTAAGCTTCTAAAAAAATTATTTTTAACTAGATGAAAAAAGTATTGGTTTAAGATGCACAAATACCACACACAATTTTTAAAGGTCAAAAAAGCGGAGCGGGTAGTTCTTGCTCCAAAACAAAAAATTGGTTATTTTTGTGTTGAAAAAAAGTAACCAAAATGGAAAAAAAGTACACAAGTACACATTGAGAAAAAAAGTAACCAGTTTTGGTTAAAAGTAACCAAAATGGCAACGCTGTTCGTGCTTAATTCCCAGTTTTATTCTTGATAAAAACACTTGAAATTTATTGTTGATGGGATAAGTTATTCCTATGCGCATTTCACTGGTTGCTTAGGCCAGATCATCAGCATATAAAAGTATTTGCCGGCAAACAAATATTTGTCACTTACATTCTAACATTCAAATTAATATGAAAATTTTATAATATATAAATTTTTACGTTTTTATAAAGATGTCATCTCTGGTGATATTTCGTACTGATTTAAAAGACAAAAGAGCTTAAAGGGCCATAAAATGATAACTTGCAAAGGTTCTTTAACGTCACGACTTATTAATCACCTTCAATTAGTCTAAAAGCTTGACATAAATATACGCCAAGTAAAACTTGACTCTGTTCCAAGTAGTTCTTAAGAGACTGCAAATAATACTTAACTAAAATATGCTGCCAAAAATGATTGGGTGAAATATTAGCTCGTCGTGTTACCGAGGACGGTTTGTCCGTTAAGTCACTAAAAAGTCTTACATAACGGCGGAATTAACGAAATGGGAAAACAACTTAAACAAAATTGGAAGGTCTTAAATTGCGATCGACGAATTGACAGATAATTCATACAAAAAGCATGTTTATGTTACTATTCGTTTCTATAATGCTGAAACAAAATATAGTTAAAGTCTACTGATTTATATAGACATGATTAACCACCAACAAATTAAAACTCATATAAAATAAATTTGGGAGAATATCTCATATAACAAATTTCTGAAATTCCTATAATTTTTTAAAACGAAAGTTTTCCAAAATTTTTACAGCTATGTTATTAAATATTTGATGTCTTACACGTAACCACTAGTTTTCTAAAATAATTGTTTGCTTTTGCAAAACGTTTGGCTAGAGCAAACATAATTTAGCAGTTTCTAAATTACATTATAAAATTATTATATTAGAAACAAAGATTAGTAAATAAATAGAAATTGTTAAAAATAAAGCTTAAGTTTAATCAATTTACTGGACTCGCTTTTTTTGAATTTTATCGTAAATTGTTTTGTTTTTAGTCAAATTAACTTTTTATTATAAAAACTAATTTGATTTTTGTATTTTTATGTATTCGGATTAAAACCGGTTAACCGGTTATCTTTAAAATGGCTAACCGAAAACGGGTTTTTTTAAAATAGCAACTATTCGGAATATTCGAAAACCGGTTTTTGAAAAAAGTCGAATAATCGATCTCCCTAGTTAAGAATGATACTCTAATTTGAAACGATTCTTAACCAGAAAAATTCACACATAGGTTTCAATTCAATTAGTTCTTAGGAATCCAGACTTGCATTATACTCAAATGCGCGTATTTTTTGCTTGATGGCTTCAAAAGACTTATTATTTAATCCAAGTTGGAGATTTAAATATATTCCTTTTCCTGTATAGATCTGATAGCTGCATTTATTTTAGGCAATTTGCGCTTAAATTTTTGTGGGTATAGCACAATTTTATTTCAACATCTTTTGATTCCTACTCTATTTCTTCTAAAACTATTGTCGGAATGGCTTCCGATTTTTTTTTTAGTAGGAAATCGGCAAATGATTTTGCATATACATATTTTTTCCCTAGTCTTCCTCGATTTTGACACTTTTCTCTTCACATTTGAGCTGGTGTCATGTTCACTGCAGAAAATATTATAAACATTTTCAATCCTTTGAAATGGATTTTAGATTGTTTGAATTTTTTTTTATTTTTTTTTAGCATTTTATGCCCGATGCAAAAGAATTTTGTTTTAACTTCGTTCAAAATAAGAAAAAAAAAATTTTATGAACCTTAAAGATATAAAATTTTGGCCAAAACTGATTAAAATTAAGTTTAATATTGTTAGGGGGATACTCTTTCAAATTAACAGGTGGTAATTTTTTTCATTCATAAAAATCTTTGAAATATCTTTAACACAACGAATTTTGTTTGTAAAAATAAATTTTATAACGGAAAAAATTTCGTTAGCTTTAAATCTGTGGCATTTTGACAAAACATAAGATGTCGAATTAACAAAGTTGAAAAAATGTTGTTGCCCAATAAAAAATTTTATCATTTTGCGAAGACACACAGAAATGCAGTAAAGTAAGTGAAAGAACTCTCAGCAACTTTTATAAAAAAAAAATAAAATTTTAAGTGTCACGGCATTCCCTTACTACAAAGCAGATTTGTAAGCGAGAATACTACAAAATAACTGTATCAAAACAATCAGTGTGTAAAGCTGTATAATGCGCTTTATGTGTCAAAAATGTATTCCTTCAAAGTGGAAACTCGCCATTTGAAATTTATGTCTTCCGTAAGCGCAATGGTAAGCGAAACTTGTATGTTTCTTCCTTACAAACCTGCTTCGTTGGAAGCTCCATTTTTTATTGGGTAATCATACGAATTTTCATTCAAAAAAACATTGCTGTTTACATTTTTAAAATGTTGTATTATAAACGAAATTTTTCTGTAATTTTGGTTTATTTTATTATGTAATAAAAAATTATTTTTCATCGAGTTTTTTTCTTAAAAACTTTTTTGCTATCTTATCTCGACTTTAGGTGTTTTGTCAAAATGCCACAGAAATATATTCATGTTTTAAGGAGTTCCATTTGTTAGTTCTTTCAAGAGCATTTTTAAATATGAGAAACTAATTTCTCGCCAAAAAATCGCCATGTCGCCAAACAAGTTTGAACGCCACGTTTGGCGGGAAATTGCCATATCTTACAACCCTAACTAGAGGACATGATAAGCTTATGATTTGGACTATATCGCTAAATGGCCTATAAACTAGCAGTGTAGACTATAAGTAAAAACATCTGTAATACATTTCGGATCTTTTTTTTCTTTAAGATACAAATGTATTCTATTTCGTACTTTTTTGGATTTAAAGCATGTAGAATTGTAAGGAGTATGTAATAGGCCATTGGCAATAGATTTTTAACTTATTACTTAATTTCAACACTTATTCTATCACCAATTAATTCTATTTAAATATCAATTCATATTTAAATAAATATACTTTTCATATGATTTTATTTTTATTTGGCATGAAAAACGAATTTTAAATAAAATTGATGTATAAATAAATTGACGAAATCGGCCATTAGAAACATATTTTATCATTTTGTTTTGAAACGTATGAAAGAAATATTGTTGTTGTAAAACTAAGTTACATCTAAAACACTCTCTAACACATTTAAAAAATGGCTTGACACTTTGTAACCGGAAAAATGTCTTCAAAGCAACTAAATACTGTTTGAAATTAGACATAAGACAATATAAAAAATATATGTGGAATAATTAACGCTACTTACTTTATTTAAAAAATCCATATAAAACTTTAATGAAGATTAAAAGACAAACATACCTGCAAATTAAAAGAGAAAAAAGTAATAATTAACAGCATTGTTTAAAAGAAAGAAATGGCAATCTTACTTAAATTTGAAAAAAAAAAAAAAATAAGAAAGCATTTTGTCACCTAAAATGCAAGAGGGGGTAACAACACTTTTTATTTTTCTTTTGATTTAATTTTATAGCTACATGTAATTAAGTATAATGCATCATAATCAATCAATAACTCGATATTAAATTTATTTGTTGTAACGAACTTTTGCATTGTAGGTCACGATTTGAAATTCGTATACTTTCTGCAAATTTAAGAACGATTAAAATAAATTAAGAACAATATATTTAGAAAAAGACTTCTTTCCAAGACGGTTTCTGATAGGGACTATGTGAAATCATTTACAGTAGGTTTTCGATAAAAATAAACTTTATCTTATTTTAATAAAAGTTTCTATTAAATAACTTGTTACTAGGGTTTTTTCCCGGGAATTTCAATTATTTAATTTCCCGCTTTCCCGGGATTTTTCTTGCGGTATCCCGGGAAATAAAAAATTCCTCATAGTTTAAGAAAGCAGCTAATAATACTTTGAAATTTACAAGAAGTGAGTACATACGTAAATCAATGTCTCCTGATGCAATAAATCTGCTAAAAGCAGAATGGGCAGTCCAACAGTTGATTGATAATTAATAAGCTTAGTGAAGTGATGAGTTAATAAAGAACATTAATTCAAAATAAGATGCAGGCAGTAAAGTTTCATTGTCCATAAACAAGTCTTAAAAATAGGAGATACCTAAACATATCGCTCCTTTATTGCAACATAGTCATATCTACAAAAACAAACGAACGTGGCAAAATGCGATTAAAGTTTTCAAAATTAACCGATTTAAAAATATATTTTGCTATAGAGCAATTCCATATGAAAACGATCAAAATTGGCAAATTTTTGGACGACCCCTCTCCGATTTTAAAATAAATAGTCTCAATCGATTGCCCAGCAAAAAATAATGTTTTTTTCATTAATTTAAGAATTTCCCTTAGGGGGCTTCCATACAAATATTGCGTTTTATGAAATTCTTAAATTAATTAAAATTTGTCGACTTTTGTGAATAAAATCAAAAGTTGCAAACAGATTTTAATCATTTATGGCTTGTTTTGTTTGTAGCTTCGTTTTTTATAAGTCTGCAAAAAATTAGAAGCCTAGCTGCATTTTTTAATTTTGTATGAATTTTTAAAAAACAAAAATTTCGAAATTTTGATAAAAAAAATTAATTTTTTTTTCAAAAAAAAAATTATGTTTCAATAACGACTACTATAATTAGAAAAAGAGTTTTACTTTTCTGAAATGAAATTTTATTGCGGAATTTCGGTTTTTTTAGTAATTTCAATAAACTAAACCGTTTTTGAGTTACGCGAATATATGTTGAGCAACCTCCTCCATTTTCGAAATAACGGTATATCTCGAAAACCAGAGCCAATCTGAAAAAACCGCGGGCACCACTGGATTCAGCGTCCCCGAATTATGTTAAAACGCCATTTGCCCGCCTTGTCACGAAAAAAAAGTGTAAATTTCATGCACAGTGTAATTTTTAAAATGTATTTTTAACAAGGTGGTCTCTTAAATGCTCTTCTCCTGTCCAAACAAGGAGTCGGGGCCCATTTTTTTATTACTGATTCTTAAAGCAAAAATTATGGGGAATCCAAAAAAAAAAAAATTAGCCGGAAAATTTAGGAGCTTCTGTGGAAAATCGGAAAATTTAATTTTCATGGGAAAATTTAAAGGTAAATTTCTAAGAAAAACTAGGAAAATTTTATTTTTCAATTAAAGCCTGATTCAATACCTTTCCAACGAGCTATCACTCGTTGCGATCGCTTTAGTAGTTTTTTTTTTAAACAACTTTCAATGAGGTCCCTTATGAAGAATTCTTCAATTTTTTCACATGACAGTGGTGTACACCACCACTAAACCAGTCACTATAAAAAAAAAAAAAAATTTAGGTACATTATTTTTTGCTGGGCAATCGATTGAGACTATTTATTTTAAAATCGGAGAGGGGTCGTCCAAAAGGTGATCGCTTTCATATGGAATTGCTCTATAACTTTGGTTCAGTTTCAGATATAATATGAGAAGTTATGAAGGAACATAACTATGAACTAAATTACTTAATTCCTACTGTATCAAATGAATTTATTAAATCACTACTCGACTTTGGGCTCTTTCAAGTTAATCATATTCATAATAAATGTGGGAGACTTCTGGACCTTCCTCTTGTTAATCAGCCGATGGATATACATGTACGAAATATACCTCCTCTCATATATCCTGAAGATCTCTATCATCCTGCGATGGATGTTGAAATATATTTTCAAGCAAAAAAAATGAGCACCTATTTCAAAGAGTTGCAGCCATAGTCTTAACAAAGTGTTTTGCTTTCCACGTACTTATTATACAAAACTTAATTATTTATTATCTAATGTCAACTGGAACAATATACTTTCTGGAAATAATTTCAACCATACTCAATTCTTTATGAATTAATCTCTAAAACTGTCCCAAAAGTAAATAGTTGTGATAAAAAAGGCCCGCCTTGGAATAATAAATTCTTAACCAATGCCAAAAATAAGAAAAATAAATGTTACAAGAAATATAAGAGCTCTGGAACCTTAGTTGATTTTAGAAATTACTGTATCGCGCGTTCCGAATATAATACAACAAACAAATTGGCATATGATTACTACCTAGCTCGTATGAGATTAAAGTTGAAAACTAACCCTAAAGAATTTTATAAATTTATTAATTCGAAACGTCGAGCTTCTGCCTATCCTAAACTTTTTAAACATGGTTCCTGTATTATAATGAGAAGTTATGGAGGAACACTTTGCTTAAGTAACTTACAATTTTTGATTTTTTGAGATATGACTATGTTGCAATGAAGGTGCGATATGTTTATTAGGTAATAAACACACATTTTTTTTTTAAATTTGTGTTGGTTTATATACCTGTGAAGTGCGGGAAAACCGAAATAAAAAAAATTATAGAAACTCTATAAGATACTACAACAAACAATTTGAAAAACACATTGTCCTAAAGATTACATATAGACCTAATGAAATGAAAAGGCTTGTAAGAGCTTGAGGTTTTTTTTTTTTTTGCATGAACCTTGACGTTGTTTATAAAAAAAATAGCATTCTATACTTTTAACTCTTTGTCCAACCTCGGTAAAAAAGTGAACGAAATTTTTCGGAAACATGGTAATTAGTAAATTAAATCAGAAATATACTTTTTGACGACTTACTAAGCGCTTTGAGTGTGTCAGAAAGTTATTTAATAAGCCGTTCAAAAATGTTAATATTGTTACGAAAGAAACTTTAGTTAATAATTAGTTGTAGTTGTATTTATTAGTTATCTTGTATTTATTAGTTGTCTTGTATTTAGTAGTTGTTTTGTATTCATAAGTAACTTTACTAGTTTACATTGTTATTAAAAATTGTTATAATTTAGTACACTTCGATCCCAATGTGGAGAAAGCCCTAGAAATGACCGTTAAAAAAGCTTCAGTATAAGAGGTAAAATTATGTAAACAAAAGTGCTGCCATAAATCAAATTAAAGTGTGGTGAATAGTAAAGCCTCGAACCATCGAAAAACATTTCGAATGTTCTAGACAACCAAATTGCTGTATAAATACTATCGGCGACTAGCGAAATAAGATCATTCTAAGATCAGACTTTGTCAATAACGTATAACGCTGAGAAAATTATAGTTGGTTGTGAATAAAAGCTATAAATTACGGTTGTTAAAAAGACTTAGTACTAAATAGAGTTGAGTAAATTGTAAATAGTGTTTGAAGTGTTTGAAGTGTTTATGTTTTATTTATTTTATTAAAGTTGCAATAAAGAACTCGAAACGGTTTATTATAAAGGAAATATGTAAACCAAAACGTTATTGAAAGGCAGTAACGTAACTACATATATATTTATTTAAAATATTTTATCTATTTTATGAATTAACTTTTTAATTTCATATCTTGGGTACCTTAATTTTTGTTTATTTTTATTATTGTTTTATGAATTAAATTGTAATGTTTTTGCTATCTTGTATCTAGAGCATAATAATACGGAATTTACATATAAAACCGTAAGGTCATAATAATTCAAGTTCCTCTTTTAATCTTCAATTCATTTTTGTAGTATTTAAGCATTTCTTTTACTTACTTTGTAAGCAAGTTCCCTTACGTATTTTTTAAAAGTTTTTTTCATTAATTCAAAACAAATTTACTTTGTGTTATTTATATGGAGCGGGATCCCGGGATCCTGGGAAATTTAAAAAAGTTTCCCGCTTTCCCGGGAATCGAAAAACTCCGGGAAAAAAAATACTCTACTTGTTACATTTGAAAAAAAAAATGGTTACAATTAAAACAAAACTTACCTTGTATTAAATGAAGATAACCGACAGTTTTTCCTTGATTTATCTGAAATGTCTACCATTTCTAAACATTTGCAGAAAACTAGTTTATTGGCACCAAAAAAACACATGTATTTATTAAAATTTGCAAATGTTAGAACAGGCCAAAGATTTTTTTAATTAAAAGTGTTGATCGACCTTTTTTCCAATTATTATAGATAGTTTTAGTTTCCTACGTGCAGGCTTGCAACGTTATTAATTTAATGTAAATAAACGATTATTTATATCATCTCTAACTTTTCTTTTTTTTATTATTATGCATTTTTATACACACATTTAGCTTAATAATGATTTTATTTCTTTTCGTTTTTTTTCTCTTACTTTAAACCACAAACTATATTCAAATTTTTACCGATAATTATTGTTTTTTTTCTTCTCTCCAAAGTAGAACAGTACGAGCACAACGATTAAAAACTCACGCCGTTACAAAATGTTCAAACATTTAAATTATTTAGGAAAAATCGGATTTAAAAAAACGCGACGATTGAAAACTTTTAAGTTATTGGAAAATAAACGAATTTAAAAATTTTACCATTTGATAATACATACTCGATTTGTGCTAAATTTTATTGATTATTATTATTTATTGCTCACATATTGAATTATTAATTTTTTTGATTTAAATTTAAAAATAAAAATTATCAAACTTTTGATTTAAAAAAAATATATAAGAATTTAAAAATTAATTATTTTTTTTTCTTTTCAAACACTGCCTATTTGTGACTTATTACAATTAACTACCAAGTACACGACTAATTACACTGTGCTAGTTGCAAAATTAGACAAGCCGGGCACATGGCGTTTTAGCATAATTCGAGTACGCTAAGTCCAGTGGTGCCCGCCGTTGCTTAGGTTAGCTCTTGCTTTCGATATATACCGTTATTTCGAAAATGGAGGAGGTGGCACACCATATATTCGCGTAACTTAAAAACAGTTCAGTTTATTGAAATTACTAAAAAAAAACCGAAATTCCACAATAAAAATAAAACTTTTTTTTAATATGAGCAGTCGTTTTAGAAACATAATTTTTTTTTTTTTTGGGAAAAAAAATAATTTTATTATCAAAATTTATATTTTTGTTTTTTTTACAAATTTATAAAAAAATGGAAAATGCAGCTAGGCTTCTAATTTTATGCTGATATATAAAAACGAAGCTGCAAACAAAATAAGCCATAAATGATTAAAATCTGTTTTGATTTTATTCACAAAAGTCGACAATTTTTAATTAATTTAAGAATATCATATAACGCAATATTTGTATGGGAGCCCCCCTAAGAAGTGGAGATAAGGGGAAAGTATGTCTCGAGAAAATGTTAAAGACAAAAAACTAAATGAGGTCGGTCATACATTTTATCCCACTAAGGGACACTCATGGGCATTTATGGGACTTTTTCTTCTAGTCTGCATTGAACATTTTGGGGGCTTCCCCCTTAAAGAATGGAGATAGCGGGTAGGTATGTTAGAAATAAACGATTGAGATAAAAAATAAAGTGGGGTTGGTGATACATTTGACCCATCTAGGAGCATCCTACGCGCTGTACCGGCTAAATTTAAGAATTTTAACCATACACATGGCGTTTTATAAAATTCTTAAATTTGGCGCCTGCAGCGCCTAGGATGCTTCTAGATTTTTTATGATTTTTTAAAACAAAAAAATTCGAAATTTTGATAATAAAATTATTTTTTTTTCCCAAAAAAAAAATTATGTTTCCAAAACGACTGCTCATATTAAAAAAAAACTTTTCTTAAAGGAAATTTTATTGCGGAATTTCGGTTTTTTAGTAATTTCAATCCATTTTCCTCCATTTTCGAAATAACGGTATATCTCGAAAACAAGAGCTAACCTAAAGAAACGGGTTCAGCGTACCCGAGTTATGCTAAAACGCCATGTTCCCAGCTTGTCTAAAATAAATGTCAATTTCGATCACAAACGAACGTGCAAAAAGATCCCACCAATATATCACAATTAAATTTGCAATATTTCATTCCCACTTGTATGCTGCATATTTCATGAGATCCTTAAATTTGCTTGCCCTAATATCGTAATCACCACTTTAATTTAGTTTTTTTTTAACAATTCGTTTAATTAATTTTTATTTAATCAATGACCTTTTTAACAAGTTTGCTAAAAAATCGAAACAGCGTTGTGATCACTAACTAATGGGTCGATTACGGATAGCTAACAACTGAAGTTGCCAAATTTATGTTACGAATGGCAACTGTCATCTAAGAGCTTGTTATTTGTGTTGCCATATTGTTGCTTTTAGACAACGCAACTAAAGTTGTGTTGCCATCCGTGATCGACAAATAAGTTTTCTGATTAGAAAATGAATATTAAACAAAGGGAGGACGAAAAGACATTGAAGTAGATAAACAATGAAACGCAAGAGAATTATTAAGTTTGTTGTTACTATTATTTACGAGTTTCAACACAAACAAACGTACAAACTATTCTATAGTGTGCAAATGAAGGGTAAGAATATTTGTTTTCTTGTTGTAGAAATGAAAATATATCAATTGGAACCGAATGAACAAGGCAGAGTACTTTAGTTTTTAAAAAAAAAAATATATTAATATTACTCTCTTCATAAAAATGTTCTAACAAATAAGAACGAAATACGTAATTTTGTTCTGGGCAAAATTTGCAATCGGTTTCTTTATTTAAAATGTGTGTGGTCGCGAAAAAATTGTTGCTCTATTGTGAACACCAGTGAAAATGTTGCTGCCTATTGTGAGCGAAGCTTTAAACTCCATTTAAATTTTTTGATAACAAAAAATGTTTTTTGAAAAAAATGTTTGTTCTTAAGTTTCCAGTAGTCAATGGATAAAATATATTTAACCAAGTTATAAAATATAATGCACATATGTATTTCAATACTGCTGCGAAATTCTTCGCAAAGTTAAAATTTCCAGCTCTGTAACAAACTCAATCAAAAAGTGTTTCGTTTCCAAGGTAAAAGTAATAAACCCCAGTAAATGGTTCCAGAAATTAATTGAACTCAAACTCAAAATATTTGTGAATTTTCTTTTTTGTCTAAGTTCGCTTCAGCATTCAATTCCAAAGAATTTCATATTGTTTTTCCTTTCATTTTTTGAACAAAGATGTACATAACTAAAGTTTTTTAAAAAATTAAGTTAAATTCTACTTCACCAACAATTTGTTTATGGGTAATTCCATAGTGTTGAACGTAACAGTCGTACGCATCAAAAATGCAATAACATTTTAAACAACAAATATTTTTACGTTCTTTTAACCCTTAAATTAAAGCACTTGGAAAGCACTGTTATCTATCTTAAAGTTGATGGAGGGCGCGATTCTAGGTCAAAGATAATGGCAAAAAAAGAAGCGGTTCGAGCGTGAAAAGAATAGAAGTTGTTTTTGTGGCCATGTATAAAAAGGCGCAATTCAGCGAAACCAGGCACAATTTTACAGTCAAACTACTTTCAGAATTTTACGTACATAACAATGTAATATTAAAATGTCTTTGGTTTGATTCCAAAATCTTCTGTATTTTTTTAAGCCAAAATCTGTGTCGATACGTGACATTTCGAACGTGAAATGTTTGCCATAATAATTTAACAGAATAATGATTAAAACAAAATAAAAATTTACCGTTAATCCGAACAACATATTTCTCTTCGAAGATTACAGACCATGTAAGGAACTTTTTTGGAATAATTGTTATCATATATCACCTCTTTTAAAGAAGATAATATTAAAGAAAACATCCCCACAAATAATATATTACGTTTGTGCAACTTTTCAGTCTGCTTGTTTGTCTAAGTAAACGAATTTTTGGGGGAATTTATTAAATTTGTAAAATCTAAATATTTCTCTATAACAATATCATAAAAAGATAGAAATGCACATAAATGTATGAAAAAGTAAAGGACGTTTAAAATAATTATTATTCAACATGTTTTAAGCAATAATAACTAATATGTAACAACGTTCTGGGCAAAATGTGCAAGCGTTTTCTTAATTAAGAATGTGTGAGCTTGTGAAAAATTCTTTACTTTATTGTGAACACCAAGTAAAAATGCTGCAGTGATTGTAAATGAGGCTTAATTGTGAAAAAGTGAAATTATTGCTGTCAGCTTCGTTCCCACTAATAGAAAAAATTTCGCTTTTCTTCTGTCTTATTTTTTCATAAAGTATTTCATATATTTTCCATTCATTTTTTGTACAAAAATTTAACTAAAGTTTTTTTTTTAAATTGAGTCTACTTCTGCTTCAGTAACAATTTGTATGAACTTGTAAATGACGTTTATAACTCTTTTTATTTAGTTTTTAATGAAAATTTTTATCATATGTTTTAAAAATTTATAAATACGTAACATAGTTCTGGACAAAATGTGCAAACGTGCTTGTGACAAAAATTCTTTCTCTATTGTGAACACCAAGTGAAAATGTTGCTGTCAATGTGAATTTGTCCTATTATAATAATTATAATATATAATTAGAGTTTTCACAGTACAAGTGTTGGAAAATGTAGTAAAATATATATGGAAAGCACCAGTGTTGCCAAAACTTGGTGACCAAAAATGGCTAAATTTACGGAAAAAAATGGCTAAAAAATGGCTAAAAATGGGCTAAAAAATGGCTAAAAGTTTTTTTAAATAAAACACATTAAAATTCAGTAACAAAACAGAAATAATTCATTTAAAGTTGTTTACGATGAAATTGTAAGTTAAGATCAACTTGATAAATAAGAATAAACGTAAATTAATATTTTGATAGATATTTAAAAAATTAAATCATCGATAAATTCGTTATTGTTCATCTCATAGGAATTAAATAATTTCAACGTAAATCATAATCACGACAATATTTACCCTACCTTTTGAGTCCAGATCTACAATAAAATACAAGTAGGAAAGTATAGTCGGTCAACCCCAACTATAAGTAGGGTATCATATTCAAATTAGAACCTTTGTACCAAATTTTATCAAATAATCTCCAAAATTGCGACCTGTACTTTTTGCACAAGGTTTACATGGACAGCCAGCCAGCCAGCCGGACAAACATCGTTAATTCGACTCAGAAAGTGATTCTGAGTCAATCGGTATACGAAAAGGTGGGCTTAGGACCAATATTTAAAGGTGTTGCAAACATCAACACAAGCGCATAGTACCATCTCTACTATTGTGGTGTTGCTATAAATATTTTATTGTTATGTTAATAATATTTACCTATCTGATAAAATCGAATTAACGGTTGCTAAATGTAACCTATTTATCAAATTACTTTTAACAATATTTACTTGGCTAAATACCCTCTCTACTTAAGCATTACACCATGCAAATGAGAGCAACTTTATAGTCAATTCTGAAATTTCTAAAAAAATTTTGTTGCCGCTGCATCTCTTTATTGAAATCCTTGCAACCAGAAAGAAACACCGACGTTTGTGTTGATCCATTTTATAAATTTAATATTGGAATAGTTTTCCTTTTTTTGAAAGATTTTTCATAATCATAGTTTATAGCGATTTTCAACATTGTAAAAGTTGTGATTTATTTAAAGGTGTTTTAATTGTTAAAAATGTTTATTTTACTTTTATAAATTTTTAAAATAAAATAAAAATTATTCTTTTAAAAGAAAAACGGCAAAAAATAATTTTATGGCTAAACAAGTTGAAAAATGGCTAAAAAAATGGCTAATGGCTAAACTCATTTTTTAATGGCTAAACAGGGTGAAAAATGGCTAAATCTAGCCACTAAATGGCTAAATTGGCAACACTGGAAAGCACTCAGTTTTTAGAGTGATTTTCATTAGATCTTCCATCGGATAGTTTTTTAAATTTAAACTTTTTTACGGTTATTTTTTAATTTTTGCTAATTTTAAAATTGGAAACCGCAATATGATTTCTTTATTATCGAATTACATTTGGAACCACCAATTTTTCGAATACAATTTTTTTGCTTGTGCAAAACGACTCCCTTCTCATCGGCCTTCTATGAGGCCAAGCTTTGAAACCTCCAATTTTCCGACTATAATTAGACATTACTAAATAAGAAATTGTGTGCCAATTCTATTGATATTTAAAGTACTTAAAAATTTGTTTCTTTCCTTAATTTTTAACTCCTTTTACTTCTGAAACAATTTTTTCTTATTTTAAGAGCAAAAATGTGACTAAAAAATAACAAAATTGACCTTACTTCAGCAACATTTTGTATAAAGGTTTAAAATGTTTAAAGGTTTAATGAAAATTTAAGCAATATTTTTTAGAAAAAATAAAAAAAATGTACATTAAATTCTTGGAGCAAAATTTGCACATATTTATTAGTACTGCAAAAGTGCGTGTTTGGAAAACAAATTGTTGTTTACATTGAGAATCAACAATGAAAATGTTGCTTACATTGTGAATGTGGATGAAAATCAGCGTGGTCAACTACATGCCAACAAAAATGGCTAAACTTTTATTAAAAAAATGGCTCACAAATAGATAAACAAGATTTTATTACAAAAATGCATTAATATTTATAAAAAAAACTTATAAAATTATTTTTTTACCCTGAAATTGCAGAGATTACTTTATTTGTATTAACAAATTTTTTGTAACATTAAAATCAACATTAAAAAAAAATGTTTGAATATCGAAATCTCAATTTAACAATACAGCTTTATTTTTTTTATCGTACAACTCATTTGCGTTAACTGACTAACAAAAGTTATACGTTACAAACAACTAATGCAGCATTCTTTACACTTTTGGTCTAAAATTTTTAAGAACTTAAAAGAAATTTTGCCAAATAAAAATGGCTTAGGAAATTTTTCATTGGCAAACAAGAAGCTAAATTACTTAACCTGGTCACTTAATTGCTAAATTGGCAACACTGCTTTAAAGTTTCAAATCGCGTAAGAAAATGTCTATTTTGAATACTTATTCCTAGAAAAAAAGAAAAACGTTAACTTAACCACATTTTTCTTTAAAAACGATTAAACAACTTTGCAGCCTCATTGCACTAACTTCACTCATTTTTTTATTCTACGTATTTAGATACAAATTGATTTTTTGGGGTAAGTCTTATTTAATTAAGATAAAAGTATGGTAGCACTACTAAATACAAAAACGATATCATAAAAAGAGTAATTATTTGCAAGGTGTTCCCAAAAAACAGTTGACTACTATTGCTTTGCCTGTTGCTGTTGTATTGGTTTAATATTGAGACCACCTTGATAAGTTTTTCTAATGGAAACTTCAAATGAATTCAAATGTACCGCATCGGTGAATTAAGTAAAATTTAAGTATTTAGTAAAGAAAAGAATTTTGTAGGTATATAAAACGATTTTAAACATAAATTTATTTTAATATCAATCTGAAAAATTGAGCATTAAAACTTAAAAGGAAACTCATAACTTAAAGTATGTATGTATGTGTTTTTAGCAATATCCGCACACTCTCGATGGCTTATATTGAATTCGAAAGTTTTTTTAAGTGTCTCCACTTTACAAGCTCTTTTAAGATAGCTTGCTCTTAAATTTGTGAAAGTGACATCTGCAATCTTTTATTTAAACTAAATTTTAAAAGCTCTACTGCTCTCTCTTTAGAAAAACTCTACAAACTCTAAAAAATATGCTTTTAGCTTTTTCCCAACTTTAAATTCAAGTATACATACACACCAACAGCAACATCCGACAAAAACTAGATGAAGAAAATTTGCAAACAAAAGTACCTGTACACATTTCAAAAATTAAATAATTCAAACACTTTTATCTTATGAAACACACAATAATTATTATTTCCACTACTTTTTAATTAATTCCGAACACTATCTTAGGAAATATCTCCAATGGAACAACACCGCACAAAACTTAATGCACCGATCGCTTTAAACTTTCTTACTAGACTGACAAGGAACGAAAGAAGGAAGAATTATCTTACAAGAAAAAAAACTGCAAGAATGGAATAAGAAAAAAAGTGTTGCCACTTAGGGGGGAAAATTGTGTTATGAATTCCTACTAATGTAATGACAAAACGGAAACCAAAATATATAGGAATTAATTAAGTTAAATGCCTTACAAAATGTTCGCTTAATTATAAATTGTTATTCTACATTTTTTTGCAATATCTATTTGTATGTATGAATATAATAAAATGTAACGATTATAAATTTTACTATTAAATCCATTTGAGGAGGTCTATAACAAAACGCAATAATTACATTTTTGAAGTTTTTTGATTGAATCCTATTCTACACATTGAAATCTGTATTACCTTTATTATAAAGTATTCCAAAACTCAATAACTACACTGCAATTCAATATCAAATATAATGGTTCAGAGCAAAATGCAATAATTACACATCTTTGCAATAAATCGCTACAAGAAATTTTAAAAAAGTCAACTTTATTAATAAATAATGCTCTGGTGGTGTAACTCTTAGGTAACTGTAAAACGTAAGGAATTTTTGTTTACTTAAATTACATTTTGTCGTTTATCCAAAAAACTGTTATGGTGTAATTATTGCGTTTTGTTATGGACCTCCTCATTTATTTTTAGCATTTTTATTTTAATTTGCGAGAAATATTTCTTATTTTATGTGGATTTAAGAAATTGCATATTAAGAGTCGAATTAAAGAATTGAAAATAGGCGATGACAATTAATAAATACAATTTGTTTCTATGGATTTTCAGCCACTAATTATTTGTTTAAAAAATAAGTTTTTGCATAATTCGGAGAAATTGCAATCTAATAATCTGTTTATTTTTTAACAAAAACTATTGTTTCATAATTTTAACGATAAAAAACATATTTTGTACAAATTAAAAAACTCAAAATATGTATGTTTTCATTTTTGATATTTCTGTTCACGAATTTATTAAAATTTTCATTAGCTTCATAAAAAATAAGTTTTATAAACTTTTTATAAATTTGAAATATTTTTTATAAATAAGTCCTGCGGGAAATTTGTGTCAATTGGTTCTGGGATTTGTGAAAATAGAACAAGTACATAAAGAAAAAGCTCATGACCAGTGAAAGGAGAACCAATCATTTTACTGGTATATAAAGAACAAAAAGTTCGAAAAAGTAATGACCCTAGAGGGAAGCGAACTGACACCAAAGTAGTCCCGTAATAGGTCATTGGAGGTATAGACCGGTTCTAGTTCTAACACTTTATATGAATAAGACCTATGACTTTTCAAGGGGTTGTCATTGGAGGGGGTCAATTGACACCATTTGACCAGTTACTACAATGTAGTTACTACAATGTAGTATTTTTTCAATACAACAAGTCCTAGAATTAAATTGAAGAACCAAATTTTACAAAGTCCCAAAAAATGTGTCGCAGCACCGCTGAAGACTGTACTGTCCCTGCGGGAAATTTGTGTAATTTGGTCCAAAAATTTTAGAAAAACTAAAGATATTATACAAGTAAAACAGTTAAGCGAATAAGAATTATAAGCCCCAGTTTTACTTGTAACAATATCAAAGCTCAAACAAAAACAACAACAACAATAAACAGTTTTAAATTACCGTATTAATTCGGTTTTAAGAGAGCTTCTAGTATAGATAATTGGTACATAAAGTATAGATATGAACTATCTAAAACGGAATATTTTTGAAAGTTCAAAATTGAATCGTTTTCGAAATTTGTTTTAATTTTTCTCGAATTCAATTTCCAGGACATTGTCGATTTTTTACCAAAGTTTTTTTACACATTTCTCAATTCTATTGCTTGCATTTTTTAATATTTTGATAAAAAAAAATTGTATTATTTGTCATTAAAATTGGCCAAATTTTGAGCGAAAAAAATTACTAACTAAACAACAGCGAATTAATTTTAATCAAAAAAGAAACGAAATAACTTTTTGAACCAAATTTGAAATTAAAATCATCTATTCTTGGAACTTGAAAACAATTGGTCATTAGGGGAAAGGATGGCGCCCAGAATTTGATGGGGCGGCTTAAAAAGCCTTTAAAGCCAACATCGAAGCCATAGTCAAACCTTGAACAACAATATGAGATATGAAAAGTACCAGTTAAAGAACGAAAAAGTACCAAAAAGACCCATTTTACAGATTCTTATAAAATAAAACGTACAATGTCCTAAGTGAATGAGAATTAAGAGTGAGATTTTTGGTAAATTTTTGTTCTTCTACTGGTACTTTTTGAAGGTTATTAAAATAATTAAATGTTAAACAACATAAAACTGATTGGGCAACTTTGTTTTAAACAATCTCATTACTGCTAACTTCTCTTTTAACTTTATTTTTAACCCTTAAAAGCTTTAGAACTTATTTGTAATTATGATTTAATAGGAAACAGAATAAAAGCAATGTGTGACTTCCTAATTTTAAGTTATATTTATCACTAAAAACATTATTGTTACTTTCTTGTTAATACTTTTCCAAAAATCGACATCTACAACCTTTAATACGAACTAAATTGGAAAAAGCTTAACTAAAGTTGCAAACCTATAATTGTATATTTTACCTGTTCGCCTTTATAAAAATCAACAATTTTATTCCATAAAACCAAAGACCGGAAATTACGAACAGAAAACACAAAATTAAATTTTATTTTTTAAATAAAACATTTTTGTGTGTAAAAAAGGAAATATTTTTTTCTGTGTTTAAAAAGAAACAAAAAAAATTTCTTTGAAAACAAAATTTTTAGTTTCAAAAATAAGCAAAAACTATAGTCCGGTCAAAATAAACATTTCAAATTGCATTAACTCGCATAAAGCTGAAAATTGGCATAGACCTTCAGTTCACGAATACAAATAATATGTGAAAAGTCCCCGTTGATCCGATGCTTGCTAAAAAAGATATTCGAGGTCAAAGGTCAAAAATATACGTTTTTTGCATTTTTTTCGTAAACGGTAAATATATCGCGAAAATGGTTAAAGTAAAAGTTGTAGATTATTAAATTTCCTACAAAAAACGTTCTTATACTTTCTTGCTACGACCCACCATTCCAGAGATATTCCCGTTTGAAATACTGGATTGGATGCCTACGCCGCCTGCATACAGAATTATACGTTAAAAAAATAATTTTTTTTGTTTTTTTCTGTTATACATTCAAAATTTAATCTATATGTACAGTCTACAGCTGGTATAACCTTGAGCGGCAGCTGGTTTCTACTCTATTGTTCGGACGGTGCGTATGGGAGATTGGCAAGCTCACATAAACAGCGTCAAAGAAATGCTCCCTTATTTTCACGCATCAGGACACTTTCCTTATGCCAAGTCGGCGCATCTATATTTGCAAGATATGCTGCAGTTGGAGAAGTTAATGGATAGCAGTGTTTACCGGAGATTTACAGAGGGATTTTTTACTGTAAGACGTTCCGACAAATTAACTTGTGGAACTTCCACGGATATGGTTATTGAGCAATCACTGATGAAATCAATGAAGACAAGTGGAGGGATTTCTCGAGGAAGAGCACGAAAGAGAGTGTCATAAGTAAATGGGTTTATGGCATGCATGCGATGAATGCTGTGTGTGAAGGAGTGGAAGATCTTGCTAATGTTAGAATGGACGTAACAGATCAACATGTAGATGCAAGTGACTCAAGAGTTAAAAAAGATGTTAGTGACGTGAAAAAACTTTTGGAATGATTTTTATTCCACAATCCTTTTCCTCATATTAACAAAATCTTATCAATTGCTAGTGGAGTAGTCGGTGATAATAAAATTAATTGTCACCAAGCTCGAGAAGTTGGAATTGCTGCTATGTCTAAAATAACAGGACAAACATTCAACAACATAAAATTAAAAAGGGCTGATAGAGTACTCCCTATTTTAAGCATGAGTAGCTCTATAAAAGTTCATGACGAGAAAGTACCTGTAGACCCTGTATTGCTATTTCAACGTATGAGTATCACTAAGGCATTTGATGATGAAATCGAAAAATTCTTCGAATATGAATTAGCTCCTTACCCATTATCACTCTTCGATGCAATTGGAATGCGTAAAACACAAAAGTCAGCTATATATGATTGCTTTCAACCCGTGATCATTGAAATTGACAGCACCAATACAAATTACATCATTGATGGTGGATATCTTTTACACCGCGTTGTGTGGGATCAAGGAGAATTATTTAGCTCTATTTTTGATAAATACGTTCAGTATATACATAGACATTTTGGTCAAAAAGTGACAATTGTATTTGATGGTTATTCTGATAATAAAAAAAATATTAAAGCTGCAGAACAACACCGTCGATCTACAAAAACATCTTCATCTGCGGATTTTGTTTTTGATGAATATATGGCTGTTCCAACCAATCAACAAAAATTCCTGGCTAATACTCACAACAAGTCGCGCTTTATTTCAATTTTATGTGATAAATTTAAAGCTGCAAACATTTCAGTGAAACAAGCTGATAACGACGCTGATGTTCTAATCATTGAAACAGCAATAGAACAATTTAATACAACAAATTTAACTATTGTTGTTGGTGAAGATGTGGATTTATTAATACTACTCACTGCGCGCGTTCCAGTTGATGAGATTATATATTTTTTAAAACCTGGAAAGGCCGGACAACAAACAAATATTTATTCATCGAAAAGTTTATCTGCCTATCCCAAATGTGAAAAAATATCTTATTTTTACATGCAATAACTGGCTGCGACACTACTTCAGCATTTTTTAAAAGGGGTAAAACATCAGTCTTCAAATTATGTGAAAAACGTAATGATTTAATTAATTACGCGGAAGTATTTAAAGACATCAATTCTTCTTCACAACTCATCGTCTCAAATGGAATTCGCTTTCTTCTTGCAATGTATGGAGCTCCAAAAAAAATTGATTGTCTCGATAAATACAGATATTTAAGTTTTGTAAAAAATACCCGAAATAATAAAAGGGTAGAATTATCTTGCCTTCCACCAACATCTGCCGCTGCTTACCAACATTTATGTCGAGTGTATTATCAAATCCAAGTGTGGCTAGGCAATGAATTGAATCCGGAAGACTGGGGTTGGACATTAGTAGATAATACTTTGGTGCCAATTCATACTTTACTCCCACCTGCTCCAGAAAAACTTCTGAACACCATTTTTTGCAACTGCAAAAAAGGTTGCAGTGGAAACTGTGGCTGCAAAAAAGTTGGATTGTTTTGCTCAGTAGCATGCACTAATTGTCAAGGTCAGTCTTGCTCTAATACTATATCAATTGCCTCAGGTGAAAATTTAAATGATATCGACGAAGAATCATCTGATGAATTTTTATGTGAACAATGTACAGATATACAAGAAGAAGTAGAAGAAAACCAAGGAGAAAACGAAGACATTATAGTTGAAGTTAAGCTCGAAGACTATCAGTCAGATTAAAATTTTTTTTAAATCAATTCACATAATTTTATGAAATAATTTCCAATAATACCATATTTTATTTCATATTGTATTTTTTAATAATTAAATAAAAATAAATAAAAAAAAGTATAAGAACGTAGGAAATTTAATAATCTACAACTTTTACTTTAACCATTTTCGCGATATATTTACCGTTTACGAAAAAAATGCAAAAAACGTATATTTTTGACCTTTGACCTCGAATATCTTTTTTAGCAAGCATCGGATCAACGGGGACTTTTCACATATTATTTGTATTCGTGAACTGAAGGTCTATGCCAATTTTCAGCTTTATGCGAGTTAATGCAAGGTTATCCTTTTTTTGTGTCTATTTTGACCGGACTACTATTTTTGTAAAAGAAAAACAAATAAAATTGTTAAAAAAAACTTTTTTTTTTGTTGAAAAATATTTCTTAATTTATAACTCTTTTTATTTAGTTTTTAATGAAAATTTTAAACATATGTTTTAAAAATTTATAAAAATTGTGAACACCAAGTGAAAATGTTGCTGTCATTGTGAATTTGGACTATTATAATAATTATAAAATATAATTAGAATTTTCACAATACAAGTGTTGGAACATGTAGTAAAATTTATATGGAAAGCACTCAGTTTTTAGACTGATTTTCATAAAAAAACCGAACAGTAGAGCTTCCATCGGATAGTTTTTTAAATTTATACGTTTTTACGGTTATTTTTTAATTTTTGCTTATTTTAAAATTGGAAACCGCAATATGATTTCTTTATTATCGAATCGGAACCACTAATTTTTCGAATACAGTTTTTTTGCTTGTGCAAAACAACAATACAAAAAATGTTACTCCTTCTCTACTCCCTTCTCATCGGCCTTCTATGAGGCCAAGCTTTGGAACCACCAATTTTCCGACTATTATTAGTAATTACTAAATAAGAAATTGTGTGCCAATTCTATTGATATTTAAAGTATTTAAAAATTTTTTTCTTTCCTTAATTTTTAACTCCTTTTACTTCTGAAACAAAGCCAACAAACAATTTTTTTAAGTTTTTACTTATTTTAAAAGCAAAAATGTGACTAAAAAATAACAAACTTGACCTTACTTCAGCAACATTTTGTATAAAGTTATAAAATGTTTAAAGGTTTAATGAAAATTTCAGAAATAAATTTTAGAAAAAATAAAAAAATGTACATATAAGTACATTAAATTCTTGCAGCAAAATTTGCACATATTTATAAGTACTGAAAAAGTGCGTGTTTGGAAAACAAATTGTTGTTTACATTGAGAATCAACAATGAAAATGTTGCTTACATTGTGAATGTGGATGAAAATCAGCGTGGTCAACTACACGCCAACAAAAATGGCTAAAGTTTTAGTAAAAAAAATGGCTCACAAATAGATAAACAAGATTTTATTACAAAAATGCATCAATATTTATAAAAAAAAAACTTATAAAATTATTTTTTTACCCTGAAATTGCAGAGATTACTTTATTTGTATTGACAAATTTTTTGTAACATTAAAAAAAATGTTTTAATATCGAAATCTCAATTTAACAATACATCTTTATTTTTTTTTATCGTACAACTCATTTGCGTTAACTGACTAACAAAAGTTCTACGTTACAAACAACTAATGCAGCATTCTTCACACTTTTGGTCTAAAATTTTAAGAACTTAAAAGAAATTTTGCCAAATAAAAATGGCTTAGGAAATTTTTCATTGGCAAACAAGAAGCAAGATTACTTAACCTGGTCACTTAATTGCTAAATTGGCAACATTGCTTTAAAGTTTCAAATCGCTTAAGAAAATTTTTATTTTGAATACTTATTCCTAGAAAAAAAGAAAAACGTTAACTTAACCACATTTTTTCTTTAAAAACGACTAAACAACTCTGCAGCCTCACTGCACTAACGTCACTCATTTATTTATTCTACGTTAAAAAAAAAGTTATTTATAAACTTAAATCGTATTTAGATAAAAATTGATTTTTTGGAGTAAGTCTTATTTAATTAAGATAAAAGTATGGTAGCACTACTAAATACAAAAACGATATCATAAAAAGAGTAATTATTTGCAAGGTGCTCCCAAAAAACAGCTGACTACTATTGCTTTGCCTGTTGTTGTTGTATTGGTTTAATATTGAGACCACCTTGCTAAATTTTTCCAATGGAAACTTAAAATGAATTCAAATGTACCGCATCGGTGAATTAAGTAACATTTAACGGCCGTATTCATAAAAAATAAAATATGTTTGAAATGTGTTTTAAGGCAAAATTTTCACACAAATTTTTCTTAAAATGTATTTCAAATCCATTTTAATTTTTTATGAATAGAATTTTGTATTTAAAACGATTTTAAACATATGTAAATGTGTTTTACTATGAATCCTAAAAATTAGGCATTAAAACTTCAAAGGAAACTCATAAGCTAAAGTATGTATGTATGTATGTGTTTTAGCAAACAAACCAGCAATATCCGCACACTCTCGATGGCTCATATTGAATACGAAAGTTTTTTTAAGTGTCTCCACTTTACAAGCTCTTTTAAGATAGCTTGCTCTTAAATTTGTGAAAGTGACATCTGCAATCTTTTATTTAAACTAAATTTCAAAAGCTCTACTTCTATCTCTTTAGAAAAACTCTACAAACTCTAAAAAATATGCTTTTAGCTTTTTCCCATTTCCAAATTCAAGTATACATACACACCAACAGCAACATCCGACAAAAACTAGATGATAGAAAATTAGCAAATTTAAAAACAAAAATACCTGACAAATTTCAAAAATTAAATAATTCAAACACTTTTATCTTATAAAACACACAATAATTATTATTTCCACTACTTTTTAATTAATTCCGAACACTATTTTAGGAAATATCTCCAATTGAACAACACCGCACAAAACTTAATGCACCGATCGCTTTAAACTTTCTTACAAGACTGACAAGGAACAAAAGAAGGAAGAATTATCTTACAAGAAAAAAAGAAACTGCAAAAATTGAATAAGGAAAAAAAGTGTTGCCACTTGGGGGGGAAATTGTGTTATGAATTCCTAAATTTTTTTGCAATATCTATTTGTATGTATGAATATAATAATATGTAACGATTATAAATTTTACTATTAAATCCATTTATTTGTAGCATTTTCACTTTGATTTGTGTGCAATATTTATTATTTTATGTGGATATAAGAAATTGCATATTAAGAGTCGAATTAAAGAATTGAAAATAGGCGATGACAATTAATAAATACAATTTGTTTCTATGGATTTTCAGCCACTAATTATTTGTTTAAAAAATAAGTTTTTGCATAATTCGGAGAAATTGCAATTTAATAATCTGTTTATTTTTTAACAAAAACTTTTGTTTCATAATTTTAACGCTAAAAAACATATGTATTTTGTACAAATTAAAAAATATGTATGTTTTCATTTTTGATATTTCTATTCACGAATTTATTTAAATTTTCATTACTTTCATAAAAAATAAGTTTTATAAACATTTTATAAATTTGAAATATTTTTTTTAAATAAGGTTGTTGGTGAACAAAAACTTTCTTCAGGTTTAGACAATATCCCAAATACAGTATTAAAAAATATTCCTGATGTTATGGTCCGTGAATATTGCACTCTTTTTAATAACATGCTTAACAATTCCTATTTTCCTCGAGCATGGAAAGTAGCGAAAGTTGTAATTTTGCCCAAAAGGGGTAGGGATACATGTAACCTAAAAAATATTCGTGCTATTAGTCTACTTCCAAATATTAGTAAAGTTTTTGAAATTTGCGTAAACAATAATTTAGTTAAATGCTGTGAAAAAAATCAACTAAATAATGAGAGACAATTCGGTTTCAAATACAAACACTCAACAATTCACGCAACACAGCTGCTGGTGTCAAATATTCATTGGAACCTCAATAAATCATTGTGTACAGGTGCCTGCTTGATTGATTTCGAAAAGGCGTTCGATAGCATATGGATTCCGGCATTAATTTACAAATTATTGAAATATTGAAATATAAAATACCTATATACCTAATTATTCTCTTGCACAACATGCTAAACAACAAATCTTTTCTAGTTTGCAATAGGAAACAAATAAGTACAAAAAAATTTGTTGTAGTGAATGGTCTTCAACTGGGAACAGTGAATTCCCCAATTATATTTAATATTTTTATATTAGATTTATTAACGAAAATTGATAATATCATTGCTTTTGCAGATGATATTATAATATATCACGCCGATAATAAAATAGAAAAAATTAATAATGAGTTACAAACATACTTTAAGATAGTTGAAAAATACGCTATAGACTGGAAAATGAAAATTAACTTTAACAAATGTGAAACAATTCTCTTCCGTCCGCCAGTAGGAAAATGTAATCCCAACATAAGAAAAAAATGGAATGATTTTGGTATACTAACATCAAATACCAATATACGTATTCCCAACGAACAAGTTGTAAAATACTTGGGAATTAAACTGGATAAGTTTTTATATTTCAATGCTCATATAAATGCACAAATAGTTAAAGCAAGAAATGCTTTTTTCATGTACAAAAGGCTGTTCTTTTCACAATACATCAATACTTAAGTTAAAGTTCTCCTGTATCAATCACTTATTAGACCTATTATAACATACGGTTGCCAAATATGGTTTAACATTTCTCCATCATATATGGAGAAAATTCGAGTGTTTGAAAGAAAATGTCTAAGATCATGCACAGCGCTGTATAGATCTCCAAATAGTGACTATATAAGATACATATCAAATAAAAAATTATACAACGCTGCGAAAATAGGTAGAATAGATAATTTTATTATTCATATAATTAGAAATTATATTGCAAAATGCTCTGAGTGCTATGAAAATAATTTAATTATGGCACCATATTACAGTGACGAAGAATATATATCTAAAACCCTTCAAAGTGGATATGTACCACCTGAGGCTTTCGTATACCTCGACAGTAAAGGATTTATCCAAAATGGATTAGGCACACCTATATTTTATCATATATATAGAAGAGCCAATAACAAAGCCATTAATTGCAATCAAATTACACTTGATAATACTAGGTTTGATACAACTATTTATTCAGACGACAAAAACATTTTGCCAAACATAAATAAAAGAAAATTTTGGTGGCTTAACTAAAATCTCCCCTTCCTACTTTTACCCCTTGACAGAACTTTTTATTATATAAATAAAGAAGTAACTTTTTTTTGAAATTTTTTGTTACATGGTATTATATTAAGTATATTAAGTATATAAAAAATTCGTATATTAATTTCTATACTTGAGAGCCCGATTATGGGACTATGCATAATAATATGTTTTTTTATAATTACTATTTGTTTATTTATAGTTTTAAGAACATGAATTTTCTTTAAATAAACACTTAAAAAAAAAAAAAAGGTTGTTGGTGAAATTGAACAAGATTTTTAGTTCAATTATTTTTTAAATTGCCGTATTAATTCGGTTTTAAGAGGAATTTTAGTAAAGATAATTGGTACATAAAGTATAGATATGAACTATCTAAAACGGAATATTTTTGAAAGTTCAAAATTTAATCGTTTTCAAAATTTGTTTTAATTTCTCTCGAATTCAATTTCCAGAACATTTTCCAATAATAATTTTTTAACAAAGTTTTTTTTACACATTTCTAAGTTTTATTTTTGAAATTTTTTAATATTTTAATAAAAAAAAATTGTATTATTTGTCATTGAAATTGGCCAAATTTTGAGCGTAAAAAATTACTAAATAAACAACAGCGAATTAATTTTAATCAGAAAAAAGACGAAATAATTTTTTGAACCAAATTTGAAATTAAAATGATCTAGTCTTGGAACTTGAAAACAATTGGTCATTAGAGGGAAGGATGGCGCCCAGAATTTGATGGCGGCTTAAAAAGCCTTTAAAGCCAACATCGAAGTTATAGTCAAACCTTGAACAACGATATGAGATATGAAAAGAACGAGTTAAAGAACGAAAAAGTACCAAAAAGACCCATATTACAGATTCTTATAAAATAAAACGTGCAATGCCCTAAGCGAATGAGAATTAAGAGGGAGATTTTTGGTAAATTTTTGTTCTTCAACTGGTACTTTTTGAAGGTAATTAAAATAAAATAGTGTAAAACAACATAAAACTGATTGGGCAACTATATTTTAAACAATCTCATTACTGCTAGCTTTTCTTTTAACTTTATTTTTAACCCTTAAAAGCTTTAGAATTTAGAATGATTTAATAGGAAACAGAATAAAAGCAATGTGTGAGTTCCTAATTTTAAGTTATATTTATCACTAAAAACATTATTGTTACTTTATTGTTAATACTTTTCCAAAAATCGACATCTACAACCTTTAATACGAACTAAATTGGAAAAAGCTTAACTAAAGTTGCAAAATTACAACTGTATCTTTTACCTGTTCGCCTTTATAAAAATCAACAATTTTATTTTTTAAATAAAAAATTTTTGTGTGTTAAAAAAGGAATATTTTTTTCTGTGTTTAAAAAGAAACGAAAAAAGGAAAAAAAAATTTCTTTGAAAACAAAATTTTTAGTTTCAAAAAAAAGCAAAACTATTTGTTAAAAAAAAAACAAATAAAATTGTTAAAAAAACTTTTCTTTTTGTAAAAAAATACTTCTTAAAACGTTTTTTTTAGAAAATGTTATTCTACGCAGCTAGCATTTGGGTGATTATTTTTTGTAAAAATCCTCTTAATGAGTCTTTTCAGATCAGTTTTGATGATTAAAAACTGATTTATCACTTGAGGGATAAAAAAAAAGGATTCATATATGATTCAATGACATGTTAAAAAAAAATGATTTATAAGTATTCTGAATTTTTGTTTTTCCTAAATGAAAAAAATAAAAATAGAAATTTTCGTGTCAGCCAAACAAATAAGAAGCTTAGCTAAAAAAGAAGCCCAAAAATTATTGACAATTTTAAAAAAAAACATAAATATTAGTGGAAATTGTTTCTCCTCTTCTGTGCTAAAAACCGAAAACTTTTGTTTGGTGTAAAATAAAGCCATAATGGTGCTGATTTTATAGGAGAAAAATTAAAAAACATGACAATTAAAAAATGATGGGAAATATAAGCAAAAACTATTCAATAATGATTATAAAAACTCACATTAAAATGATCAGAAAGGAATCAAAAAATTGTATCACAATTAATTCTTTCAGGTGATTCATCGGTAGGGTACCATTTTCTCACAACGAGAGTATCATTTATGATTGAAAAATGAGCTCATATAAGGGTATTTTGATCTTGAAGCTGATTCCTAAATGATTAGATTATGATACTATATGCTAGCTGGGTAAGTATGTATGTATGTATTCTCAGAAACCTCTTCATAAATTTTGTTTAAATTTGTTTTGAAGAAAGAAATTTTTATGACAATGCTTAAATATGTTTATTTTGTTTTCAGAAATTTTTTATTTTGAAACAAATTGAATTTTTTTTTTTTACAAAAGTTTTTTAGAAAACTTTTTATTTGAAAAACTTTATTTGAATTATTTTTCCCGACGGCTTTTTTTCAATACTATTTTAGAATTTTTTTTTTTTTTTCGTAAAATGTAGAATTTTTTAAACTTGAAAAATAAATATTTTTTTAGAAATAAAATAAAATAAACATTTTCCGGTCCTTGCATAAAACAGATATAAAATTAAATATTTTAACAGGAGCCAAATTACGGCATTCGATATCGAACGAAATTCCCATTTAAATTGTATTGTAATTTCGATCGATATCGAATGCCGTAATTTGGCCCCAGGTTTTTATAAGTGCCTATTTCACGATGTCACTCGAACGTTTACGTTCGCACAAATAACATATAAAACAAAAACAAAATTCAAAAAATTGTTTTTGTTTTATATGTTATTTGTGCGAACGTAAACGTTCGAGTGACATCGTGAAATAGGCACTTTATGTAATTCGAATTGAACTATTTTTCTCGATTAAGCTACACCGCACAAATTTCAACTGTTTCTATTAAATTAAAGATGAGAGATGAGAAGTAAAAAATAAAATTTCAAATCATTAGGAAAACGTAAACATGTGTTGCCACTGTGAGGGAAAGTTGGAATGTTTAATTTCCACTTAACAAATAACGGAAACCAACGAATTTAAATGGGAAATATCTTAGATTAAAATATGTTATATTATTTAGAAATTAAATGTTTTTTTTTATAGCTTTTTTTCTTCGTTAATTCATACAGGTGACATTTTCGAGTCATCTGTACCCATGTTCTCTAACTTTAGTGAGAACTTCACGCATCGAAAAGATGTAAAAAAAATATTCCATCGTTTCTCCAAAAGTGAGAAAACAGAGTGTCTGTAACCCATGTCGAAAACTATTAAAAGGGATTACGTCGTTACGTTATAAATGTCATAACATTGTACTCGAAGCCAATGTGACATTGCAGGCGTTGAGAACGCCAGTCACACATATCGTTGACGGCGACCAAAATTTACCAAAATTGAAAATTTTTTAACGAAGGCGGCGAAAATACAACCGTCGGCTATACCAAATCATGTAAAGTGCGACTTTAATGTTAGTTGTTGCAAACGAGCTTTGAAAAAATTCGTATATTATATTAAAATGTTAAAAACAAAATAATTAAACAATGAAAAAATGTGCCAAGAACAAAATATTATTATTCTTTGCATTTTTAATCGTTTTTTAGTGTTAAGATTGTTTCTCGCCCCGTTTTTTTCGTGAGTTTATTTGACAGTTCAAAGCGGGAAATTTTCTAGCAAGAATGTTACAGATACACTTTTATGTAAATTGGCGAGTAATTTTCTTACGTGACAGCTATTACTCGCCAAAAAAAAGTTACAGACACAGTTTCAATATATGGCATTTTTGTTTCATTTCACACATTTCAATCGAAAAGTTTCTCGACGCGAGAGTTACAGAACATGTGCACTATTTATTGTTTATTTTTTTGTGTGTATACGAAATGTCAAGCTTTGTTCACATTTTGTGAAAAAATTAGGACAAATTAAAAATTCAATAAAAATCGAAATTCTTGAAAAAAAACGTATTTAAATTTTATAACACAAAAAAAGTGAATATAAGAAATATGTATGTACTAAATATAAGGAATTAAGAATTCCTAAGGAATAAGTGGAGCCACAATAAATTTGCAATACTGGAAAACGATTTAACTACTAAAGCAATTGTGTATATTTTATAAACACAAAAATTTTCTTTTTATATATTTTCTTATATTTTCAACTAATAATTCTGACATTCACTCGTAACTTTTTACAAAAACAAAATATGTACATAGTATTTTTTTAAAAAATACCTGTATGAATATTTTTTGAAGCTTTAGTAAATAATTCTTTCTGTGTTGGATTTCCATTGTAATGGTTTGTTTCGCATAAAAATGTATAATAAAAATTAAAAATTTTGACATACAAAACGCTTGACGCTCTTATTTAGGTAGCTACTCAACCCCCTTTTTTTTCTTTAAAAACGGTTGGACAACATTGCAGCCTCACTGCACCAACTTCACTCATTTAATAATCAAATATGTATCATTAAAATTTATTTATTACCTTTTTTTTAAAGATTTTGTTATTCGTGCTTAATTCCCAATTTTTATTCTTGATAAAAACACTTGAAATTTATTGTTGATGGGATAAGCTATTCCTATGCGCATTTCACTGGTTGCTTAGGCCAGATCATCAGGAAACTTCATCCATAAAGATTTTGGAAAAACTAAAGATATTAAACCAAATAAAACTGTTAAGCGTATAAGACTTATAGCAACAGTTCTACTTGTAATAATATCAAAGATTAAACAAAAACATCAACAATAAACAGTAAGTTTAAATCTCCTTACATTCCCCGTGTTTTATCAAGCACGAATAAATCTTTTAAATTAAAATTTGATAATTATTAAATTATCTTTTAAAAAAAATGTAAAAAATGTAACACAAGATAGAATTTCTTACATCTTAAAACTTGAAACGATATTCATTAGTGTGGGCTTTTAAGTTTTTACTAAAGTATGTTGTATGTGTTTTAATGATATAAACTAGCAATAGCACCACGCTTTGTAATATCGAAAACAAAAGTAAATTAACCCTCCGTGACACACACTTTTTTTTAAATTAATGTGTCTTCATTTTAAATTTTAAAATTTAAAAGCACTATACGAATTTCATCTCAGTTGCAAACTGGGTGTTAAAGTCTACAACTGACATTAAATACTTAACTTTAACATGAACAAGGCGAATTAACTACAGGTGGTGTCGAAACAGCATCTGATTTTGGCAGTTCGATCTTATTTGATTTAATCTTTTATTTAAATCAAATTTCAAAAGCTCTACTTTAAGCGCTTTAGAAAAACTCTACAAACTCTAAAAAATATGCTTTAAGCTTTTTCCCAACTTTAAATTCAATTATACATACACACCAACAACATCTGACAAATACTAGATGATAGAAAATTTGCAAATTTTTAAACAAAAATACCTGTA
The DNA here is from genome assembly GCA_963931875.1 of Pollenia griseotomentosa. NCBI lineage: Eukaryota > Metazoa > Arthropoda > Insecta > Diptera > Polleniidae > Pollenia > Pollenia griseotomentosa. The sequence continues at coordinate 47,843,441 of OZ007564.1, forward strand.
ACATTTCAAAAATTAAATAATTCAAACACTTTTATCTTATAAAACACACAATAATTATTATTTCCACTACTTTTTAATTAATTCCGAACACTATTTTAGGAAATATCTTCAATTGAACAACACCGCACTAGACTTAATGGACCGATCACTTTGAATTTTCTTACTAGAATGGCAAGGAACAAAAGGAGGAAGAATTATCTTACAAGAAAAAATCGCAAAAATGGAATATGGGAAAAAAGTGTTGCCACTTAGGGGGGAAATAGTGTTATGAATTCCTACTAATAGAATGACAAAACGGAAACCGAAATATTAAGAAATTAATCAATTAGTTAAGCCTTACAAAATGTTTAGCTTAATTATAAATTGTTATTCAACATTTTTGGCAATATTTGTATGTATGAGTATAATAAAATGTAACAAATATAAATTTTACTATTAAATCAACTTATTTTAAGCATTTTTCTTTTAATTTGAAAGAAATATTTTATGTGGATTTAAGAAATTACATAATAAGAGTCGAATTAAAGAATTGGAAATAGGCGATGACCATTATTTAATAAAATTTTATAACTTAAGAAAAAGTTTCTATAATTTATAGATAAGATTTTGTTTGTCGTGCTTAATTCCGAATTTTTTTTTCATGATAAAAACACTGAAATTTAGTGACGGAGGGCAAGCTAGTTTATATGCGCACTTCACTGGTTACTTAGGCCAGATCATCAGGAATATTCTCCCAACAAAATTTAGAAAAGCCAAAGATATTAGCAAATAAAACTGCAGAGTGAATGGGAATGGCAAAGACTCAAAAAGTTGTATTTACAACGACATCAAAGCTTAAACAAAATACCATCAATAAACAATGTGTTTATCTTTTCTTACATTCCCCACTACATTTCGTTGGAATTCTCCCAACATTAATTGTAGTTGTAAGTGGGCTAAAAAAAACAAATTACTTTATTATTTTCGCAAGAAAATCAAAATAAAGCAAGTTGCCAGTTCAATTTTTTAAGCCGTGCATTTGCTAGTTTATTTTGCTTGAGATTTGTGGTCAGGAAAGTTCAGTAAATTGCATGTGTTCATTGACTTTTTACGGTTTTGAGAGGTTTACAATATATTTTTTTTGTGGGTAAACGAACAAAGATTTTATATGAATTTTTTAAATTTTTTTCTGTGAAAGACTTTATTAGGAGCTACTTATAACAATTTTATTTTAAATTCCTATGATAAAAAAATTCGATCATAATTAAAAAAACGATTTTTTTGTTAAAACAATTTAAAGATTTTTGAAAGTAAATTTAGTAGCATTTTTTAAAATGTTATACATCACGATAAAATTTTAAATCTCTACTTTTAAATTAATAAAAAAACGTTGCGCCATTTTTTTGCTGATTTTTTGAATATTTCACCTTTTTTCTGTTTTTGCTCATCCTGCATAGGTACATATAATAGAAACCCTTTCGTTAGTCATAAAATGTTTTGGTTGTCTTTAATTTAAATTATTACATCGAAGACTAATATTACCTGTCTTAAAAAAGAATGTGCGAAACAGTAAGTAACGGTTTTTAACCACCTGTGCAGCCAGAATTCATCTATTTGAGAGCATATTACATCTGTCATATAAACTCACAGTGAAAAAGTGGCAATTAAGATCGGATGAGGACAAAACTATCGTTAAAGAGACGAATAAAACTATCCATGAAAAATTTAGAAGTGAATTAGCGCTAATAGTGGATGCACCGAAGACTGGATTTGGAAATAGTAACGATGGTAACACCAGCAGAAGATTTTTTTCCAATCCTGAATTAGCTGCAGAAATAACTGGAATTGCATTTGATTAAATCTACCGAATCAAAGTTATTATTGAAGTAATTACAAGTGGTCACAAAACCCATTTGCACAAGTTTGCCAATCATTGGTTAGACACTGCAAAACGTTACGTTACTCTATATCCCTGGCATACTATGACACCTACAATGCACAAGAGTTTAGTACATGGCGCAACTGTAAGGGCCGAAGCATTTGAGTCTATCGGGCTTTTATCAGAAGAAGCGTCTGAGGCACGAAATAAATACTTTCGGCTTAACAGGCAGAATTTTGCTAGAAAGTTTTCGACGGTTCAGTGTAACAAAGGTATCATAAATAGACTTTTGCTCAGTTCTCCACTGATAACTAGCATAAGACAAACTTCATTACCCTCTAGAAAAAAAAACAATTTCTTTTATGCTTCCAGCTGTAGTTGTCTCTAAAGAGAATTCAGATTCGGAAGAGGACTTTAAAGAAACAGAGGAAGAAGAACCATCATCATCTTAGTGCAAAAGAGAAGATGTTTTAAATAAATTAGTTGTTATTATTTTAAATTAAATAAATTGTTACTATTATAAATAAGTTATAATAATGAATAAATTAATTATATTTAGATAAATTAAATACTATGAAATACATAAAAGTCACATAAAAGCAGAAAAATGAATATTTTTTGAAGATTGGGCAAAAAAATTGTTGACAGGGTCTTTCCGGGGGTGGGTTTGGAGGGATGCCTCCCCCTGCCCATTAAAGTTCAAAAATGTAATTCTTATGGTATTAAGGCGTAAGTAATCTAATTCTTTTAATATTAAAATTTTTTTTAATACATATTATTTTATGTAATCGCCCGCAAAATGGGGTGGGGACGAAAGGTGTAATTTTACGATCTCCTGGGTCCAATTTTATGTTTTTTAACTTTCGCGACGTTAAAAGTTGCATTTGCTAAACAAATATATGGGCAAACTTTAAAAAAAATTTAATTTTTTAAAGGTTGGACTAGTTTTTAGGGGGAACTTTTTCCTCCCTGGTCCGATTTTATTTTGAGCTTTGCCTGCCTAGAACCAGAACACATATTTCTGCCAAGTTTCATCGATCTGGGGTTAAAACAAAAAGCAATGCCCGGCTAGATTAACAATATACCCCTTTGTGCGACGGTTGTATTTTCGCCGCCGTCTTTGAAATTTTTTCAATTTTAGTAAAGTTCGCCGTCAACGATTTGAAGACTCAACGTCTTCAATTTAACATCGGCTTTAAGTGGAATATTATTACATTTAAAAAGTAACGATGAAATCTGCTTTGATAGTGTTCGATATGGTTACTGGAAACAACTTAATTAAATTGATATTAAAATACCAAAAACGCTCTAATTGGTCATCAAATCTAGACACTTAGAAGATTCTTATTACCATAGTTGTACACTTCATCCCGCACGATGTTATTATATCAATAAGAATTCGATAGGAAAAACGATTGAATTTGCTAAATGAAAAAAAACTGTTTAGAATATTTTTCGATCGAAGAATTAATGTGGAAAAAGTGTATTTTTTTTATTTTATTCCGGAGGAAATAAAAATAATTCCATTTATAAAAATATAAAACTGATTGGGCAACTTTGTTTTAATAGTCGCATTAATGCTTACTTCTCTTTTGACTTTACATATTTATAATCATTAAAAGCTTTAGAATTTAGTATGAATAAGTAGGAAACAGAATGAAAACAATGTGTGAGTTCTTACTTTTAAGTAATAGTTACTAAAAAAATTTTTACTTTATTTTTAAAACTTATCAGTAAGCGACATCTAGAAACTTTAATACGAATTAAATTGGAAAAAGCTTTATTAAAGTTGCAAACCTATAACTTTTCCTGTTCGTTGTTATAAAACTGACCACTTTTGTTCCATAAAACATGATATAAAATTTAATATTTCAACACTTTTTTATTTAAAACAAATTCGAATTAAATTTTTTTTCTCGATTTAAATACACCGCACAATGTTCATCACGGTTGATAAAGTTGGTACGATTGTAGTTTTTTGGTACAATTCAAAACTAAAAAGTACGCTGGAACCCCCGTGACTCATTTGGTACCATTTCCAAATTTTTCAAACCTATTGTTAATTGATATAAAATGGCAACTCGTATTTACTCTCAAATGAATATAAGTGGAGTTAAGTGTTTGGTGAAAAGGATCTTGCGAAAAAATGCAAAATTTTGTACCATTTTTATGAAATCTTAAAGAAACTGTGTATTTTGTTGTTGAATTTAACAAAACACCTATAATATTTTGCATTTGCCCTTTTGCAAGACCATTTGCACCAAACACTAAACTCCGTTAATGTGAATAGATTTTTGCTCCTGTTCAATGGACGATTGCATACGCCACATTCTAAATCAAGTATCAGCGGCAGCATTTCTAGCCATATGAACCAAAATTGGACCAAATTTTACAATATCTATAGCTGCTACGGTTTTAGGTGTACATATTTAAATAATTTTCTAGAGTAAGCATTATATGGGGCATTATATAGAAAATTATGGACCGATCTTCTAGAAATTTTATAGCGTGATAGTGCCAAGTTGCATTACAATAGCATTAGTTATTACGTTTTTTAACGAACTTAACTGTTTTCCGGGAGTAGGCTTTATATGGGGCCTATGGTAACTTATGGACCAATCTTTACGACAGCACACTTACATATGATAGCAATATTTATTACGGTATTAGAAGCACATTATTGCACCTTTTACGTAAGTTTTTTTTTAACAAAATTGTTAATTTTTAAGGGTGGTGGTTCTACATTTTGATTGATAACTATGATCCTACTGATCGGATTTTGCTGGATTTCACTCCCAAACTAGAACTAGAAACAACATGACACCAAGATTGAATTTTGTTTTAAGTTTTTCGAAAGTGAGCGTATTTTGAACAGACGGACAAACAGACATGGCTAAATCGACTTAGAATTACTCAAGAAACCAGGGGTATTAGGTGCATAATAAAAAAGCTTTACATGTAATGACAAACTTAGTATACCCTCATTCCGTACGGTAGTTACCCTTTTTTAGGGTAAGTTTGGGCCGCAAAAGGTAGCAAGGTAATTTGATTTAAAAAACGGTAATTTAAAGAATTTTGGATTTTTAGTATACATATACATGCTTACATATGTATGAATGTTTTATAATTTTAACGTTTGAGAGGTGATTTTAAATTTAAAAATAGATCAATTTTATAACAAAAAATTAAGAGCATAATGTTTTTGAAATGTTTTCGTAACAGCGATAAGTCCAATTAGGAAAACTGAAATTATACTTGTATAGTTATTATTAATTTTATATTAAACTAGTTGTTTGTATAAAAATCGACAATATTTAAACATACTACTTACATTTCGGATTATTTTAAGTACGGATCAGGGATTAAGTGGGGCTAAAGTTAAGTGCTTGGCACTTGAATAATCCGTATTTGAATCAAGCATCTGTACTTGATTTAAGAAAATCTGTACTTACCGTACTATTGACACAACTTTGCCTTGGTTAAGTACGGATAGATTGATTTTTCTTGTGACTGTAACAATTCAAAAATTATTATAGTACATAACTTTTTTTAAGTATATAATTAAATGAATTAAACAAAACACTATTTTTTTAATGCTAATCACATACATATGCACGCTAAGCGTATTAAATAAAAATATTTTGAGTTGAAGGAATATACATTGTAAATGTATGTATGTACCTATTTTATTCAAAATTATTTTACTGCCATATTCATAAAAATACAATAATTTTGCTTAAAAATGTATTTTAAACAAAAATTTCTAATCAAATTTTTTCTTAAAACACATTTAAAATTTTAATAAATGGTTTATGAATACAGCTCTTATGTGCTGTTTCTAAATGACAGGCGATGGACTGAGTGCTTTTTATATAAATTCCACTATATAATCAATCGCCTGTAATTTGGAAACAGTACATTAATGTTTGCGGTACGGTAGTGAAAAAATAAAAGTTAACATCACTGAGTCGCATATACATTTAAGGCGCCCGTACACGACATGTTTTTGTCATCTGACATGTCAAATTTCCCACTGCAAAATACATACATGTCGTGTGTTATCTTTTTATAGTCCCCTTTTTCAATGTGGCAAGTGAAAGGCAGACAGACGAAGTTCGTAGGCGAGAGAGGAAAAAAGTAAAGTGTGTCACGCATACAGCGTCGCCCCCTTACCAACAAACTTCGCCTGTCTGCCTTTCACTTGCCACATTGTAAAAGGGGACATACCCTCCACCACAATTAGTTGTGAAGAGGGTATACTAAGTTTGTCATTCCGTGTGAAACTTTTTTATTATTCATCTCAGACCCCATAAAGTATATATATTCTGGCTGCTTGAGTAATTCTAAGTCGATTTAGCCATGTCCGTCTGTCTGTCCGTCTGTCCTTCTGTCCGTCTGTCCGTCTGTCCGTCTGTCCGTCTGTTGAAAACACGCTCACTTTCGAAAAACTCAAACACTACTCCCGGAAAACAGTTTAGTACGCCTAAAACCGTAAAAAATAATGCAATCATAACAAATTTTGGCTCGTCACAATTTTATAGGACTATAAATGATACTGTGAAATTTCGTGAAGATCGGTACATAATTTACCCTAGGCCCCATAAAAAACAGTTTAGTCTCCTAAAACCATAATTAATAACAAATCGTCACAGTTTAAGATAATAATAATAAAAAGACATCATACAGATATTACTCCTTAAACATTCGAACTGTCGGTGGAGGGTATCAAAGATTCGGCACAGCCGAATATAGCACTCTAACTTGTTAACTTTGCTTCTGTAAAAGTCAGACGCAAAGTCATCTGACAAAATTCAATTAGAGCGTGCTCTATTTTCTTATGACATCAGAAATCTATGCCGGGAAGAAACCGGCAGCGCCGTCCACTATTGACGGAATCATTAGCCGGCTGAAGTTAATTTTTTACAATACCGAGATATGTTTGATCATCTTAGTCCCATTTACAATGTGGCAAGTGAAAGGCAGACAGCAGCAAGAGACAATGTCAGAAGCAAATTACATGTACGTTTGTGACCGAATATTATAAACCTTATGTAAAAGAGCGATTTTGACAGACATGCACAATTACATGTGACTTGAAAATTTGACCTGTCAGATGACAAAAACATGTCGTCTATATGCTCCTTTAGCATCAAGATTAAAGGAGGAGTCGGAGTTAGTACTTTTTTCGGACGACTCCCTTACAAACTTGCTTCGTAGTAATTGAATGCCGTGGCACTTGAAATTTTTTTATTTTTATAAAACTTGTTAAGAGTTTGTTCACTTACTTAACTGCATCTCTGTATGTCTTATTGCGTAGCGCATAATTACGCGCTCATTTTTTTAAATGTAGCATTAGTGCTTCGCAAAATGATTAAATTTTTTATTACGTATATTCCTATCCCCAACAAATCGGTATCGCAAATATTTTGGGAGTAAAAGTTTCTATTGTGAATTATTTGTCAGTGCTTTATAAACAAAATTCTCTATTGGGAATAACTTGTCAATGCTTGTATTGTGATAGAAAAATATACAAAATAAAATACTAATAAAAATATAATAAAATAAATAATGAATAATGTTTATCTTCATTTTCTTTACACAGTAAAAAATGATGGTTTACTTTTAAAACCCATTGGTATTAGTTTAAAACTTTAACTCTTATTAAACCATTTCAGTATTAAATTCTAATTTAAAACTAAAAGGTTTTAATTTAATGACAAATAAATTTAACTTAAAACAGTGAAGTTTTATTTTAAAACCATGAAATGCTCATGCATGTCGATCAAATCTTAAATGGTTTAAAAACAAAACCTTTTTAGCTTGAATTAATAATTTTTAGTTTAAATTTAAAACCAAAAAAAGAATTAAACCTCGCTCTCTCACATATTAATCCCTTTTGGTTTTAAAATAAAACCAAAATATTATTAAATGGCTCTCGCTCTTACATATTTTTTCGGCAACTCTTAACTTAAGAAATTTTGGTTTAAAATTAAAACCAGAAAGTTTTAAAGTGCGCTCACACTCTCTCAGCTGTGTCTGGCAAGACGGCAAATTTAGTAATTTTGGTTTTAAAACAAAACCAAAAAGTTTAAAAGTGCTATTAAACTGTAAAATCATAGAGAGCACATGGAAAATTTTCACAATGTTTCTCAAGGTAAAATACGACGCAAAAGTGCAATTTCTACAAATTTGTGAAGATATTAAAAGTGAAGAGATTGCGCCTGAAACAATTCTATTTGCAGGTACGTACGTTTACCTATCAAAAGTGATTAAATGCAAAATGTTTGCCAAAAAGCCATTTGTATTTTTCTTTGTAGTTCTTGAAAAACTAAAAATCAATACAGATTGATAAATTTCTTTGCATGATCGGGACGGAGCCGAGATTTGTGTGGACCAATTGTTGGGAGTCATATTGCAGTTCATGCACTGCAATTGCTTTTTTATAGAAATTCGAACTAACAATAATGACACTTCAACAAGTGTGAAAGAATCGTCGAGTCACCTTATAAATCAGAAGGTAGGTATTTCATTATTTGCTATGCTTGCATTAAAAATGTCCTTCTTTACAAGGAACTTGAAACCTATTTAAAAAGCGGAGACATTTCAAATATTTTGAAGGAGTACGAAAGCAACAAGACTTTAACCGACAACTCTCGTCGCTCTTTGGTGCGCGAATCCGTAAATTTTTGCGAAAAAATTGTGGAAACCTTCCAAAGCGTGAGGAAAAAATTGCTTTGGCAAAATCAATTATACAGCTTTTTCCGTCCTACAAGGTAGCAAATAGCAAATTTGAAGGAATTGTGAGTATGCACTTTTGATTTGTTAATTTGTTTGTGCCTTATGTTAACAATACGATTTTAGGATCTTTTTTACAACCCGGAATATAACACAGGTTATTTGGCTGCAAAATTGAAAAACTTAAAGCACAAGCTCACAAAATTCTCTGACGTAAGCAACAAAAAACTGAAATTGTCAACAGTTAGAGAGGAAGGCAAGAAAGAAGAACTTTCACAGGATGATCTGACATTTTTTTAAAAATTGCGTTGTTGCAGATAATTTGCAGGTTGTAAAGGAAAAGCTGCGTGAAACAGTTTATGCGATAGGGAATTCGAAACAGTAAATTTTGTGATTTTTCATTTAAGAAATGAACATTTTTTAGCAGAGTCCCATGGCTTAAAATTAAGATGCGTATCCAATAAGAAATGTCAAAAAGTATTCTGTACATTTAGTTCACTAAGAAGGCATTCAACATCCTGCATTAAACGTAAAAATTAAAGGTGAAAGTCCGATTAAGAAAAAAAAATTTTTTGAAAATAATGATGAGTTGCCCATGAATGAATCATGTGACCCAACAAATAAGAGCGAACAATTTAATGTTGATAATGACAAACACACAACTAATCCATATGAGTTGCCTTCAGCAAACAATTTAAACACTTTCTCAATTGCTTCAATTGCTTCTCAAAATTTGATATCATGCAATATTTCAGAAAAAAAGATCAGTGAGATGCTTTCAACTTTAGAGGGTCTGTTTCAAAGAAGCTTTATTGAGTTTAAAAATTTTTTATTTAGAAAACATACAGAGATAAATATGAATGATTTTGAAGCCACTTTCTCTGATTGGAGGGACACAATAACTCAAGACTTTAAGCAATACTCTACTAAATATAGAAGAGATAAAGACTGTAAGAAAAATGAATAACATGTCCCTCCGATTGCTTGGCCAATAGGAGGCCATTGGGTTGTTAAAAAAAAAAAGGAAAATTACATTCAACAAAGCACTTTGTCCAGTCAACATTTCAATATATTTCTATTATTGCGACACTGGAAGCTCTTTTTAAAAACGATTCTTTTAAAGAATTTTATTTTGCAAAAAACCACACTTGTGCTGAAAATATATTTTCCAGTTACTCTTGCTCTGAAAACTTTTTGAATTCCGGTTTTTTTTCCGAAAAGAAGTAAATGCTCTACAATTGCAAATTTTTTATGACGACTTTGAAATAGCAAATCCTTTAGGAAGTAAAGCCGGAATTCATAAGGTTGGAGTACTTTACTTTTCAATACGTAACTAGGGAATGGTAAATCGATTTCGATTCCAATCGAAAATCGATTTTGTGTTAAAAAAAATCGATTTTTCGCAATCGAGTTTACGTCGGCGATTTTATACTGAAATCGATTTTTTGGCTTTTAAAATCGATTTTTTTTATAATTATAAAGATTTTTGCAATTCTAAATATTAATCTTTATTCAACAGATGATAACAAATTTTTATTTGAGTATACATTCGTGTGTATGTATGTATATACAGATTAAAGTAAACTACACTCAAAATATTATGTAGTTAAATTCAAACGAAAATTCATTTTAAACAACTTAAAATTCATTCAAAAAACGGATCATTTACATTTCATTTAAAACAAATGATTTTTACATTCATTTTTAAATTTTTTATTTATTAAACTGCATATTCCTTAAAATTGAATAGTTTTTACTTTTAAAAAATATATTTTAACCGACAAAAATCAAACTAAATAACAAAATAAATACGGAAAAACATTATTTTTTGGTAGTTTGTTTTTTGAATAACAAACATAAATGTTAAAAAATAAAATTATTCGTAAAACAACTATATTTTTATTAAATTTTAACAGTACGGAAAACGAATTTAATAACCTACAATCAGTTACTGTAATAATTTTATAAGTGTACAGTTGAAGTTTTACGTATTCGCCTTGCAGTACCCTTGGTATACTTCGCTTAATGTATACAATGCTTTTTGATTTGACATATTTTAATACCTTATAAAAACAAGTGTGTGCGTTAGTGCAAGCTTTCATTTATTTATTTGAGCGGGAACAACTTAAAAACTTGTAAAAAGTGTTAAAAAAGTGAATAATTTGTGGTTTGTGAAAATTTGCGTACATAAATATATATTATGCCTCCAAGTCAAGTTTGGCTTTATTTTAAAAAAGTGGACAAAGGTAGAAGTGCGCAGTGCTCAATTTGTAAAAAACAACTGGTGTATTGCGGAAGCACATCTTCGCTAGCAGGGCACCTTGTAAAATGCCACAAAATAAATATATCAAAACAAAATTATAAAGCGGCTGATGTTCTAGAAATATCCGACGAAGCAAGCTCTGATACCCAGGTAGGTACATAAACAAAAACAAAAGAGAATTCCTGTTTATGGTACTTTAAATGTGTGTACATACAGTAGACGCTCACAAATTAGAGCTTTCAGTAATTCGAACGTCCAGAAATTAGAATCATTGTTTGCAATACATTAAACGCTCTAAAATTCGAATTTTAAGTTCTAATTTCAGAGCGTTTTTTTTTTTTTTTGTTAATCCGCAATTTATTTTTATTCTGTTTGAACATGTTAAACTAAAAAGGGGAATTACCAAATTTTAGATGTGTTTCCTTATTTGTTGTTTTTTTGTCGCATTTATATATATTTGTGGCTAGTTTATTTGTGAAATTCGAAACATGTGTACATATTTTGGAAGTCTCTATTAAAAAGTGAAAGCGTATCATTCGAAATATCAAATAAACGTAAAAAAAACACTTTATCATTGGAAACGAAGGTCAAAATATTAGAAAAGCTTGCCAAAGGGTTTGAAGGGAATATTAATGTTACGACATCTTCAATCAGCTATATCAAATCACATAGAACAGCAATATTAAATGCTGTTTTCAACACATATCAGGAAGCAAGCAATTAATCTTTGCACAGCGCTGAATACCCAAATATGGCAAATCGTCTGTATGAGTGGTTTAAAGAGAAAGCTAAAAAAATATTTAGAGAGGAATATCCCTATAAAGATGAAAATGCATTCCGTGGAAGCAATGGATAGTTTTCCAAATATAAGAAACGACACGGTATTTTTAATTTTAAAAAATACATTTAATGTATTGGAGTGAATTACGTTTTGTTTTCTTGTTTTTATCAAAAAAAATTAAGTAATTTTTATTTTCTATTCGAAATAAAAACATCCAGAAATTAGAATAATTCAGAAATTAGAATTGCCTCAAAAACAAAGCGGTTCTAATTTGCGAGCGTCTACTGTACCTACTTTTTTATATTTCAGGCAAGTAGTAGTCAAGAACCCAGCAAAAACTTTACTTACAATCCTACTTTTAATGACTTCAAGAATTCATTACTTTGTAGCTTTATTCGCCACTTTTTGGATTATTTGTTATATATTAAATAATAACTTTATTATTATATCTTAAATATACAGAAAAATTTATATTTTCATTATGACAATAAAAATGTCATTATAGTCATAAAACATAGTTTTTTAATGCAAAAACTACACTGCCCCGGTAGACTAGCTGGTAGAGAGCTAGTCTATGAGCATCGAGGTTGCGGGATCAAATCCCGCCAGAGACAGAAAAAAAAATAAAAAATAAAATAAAGTAAAATAGAATAAGAAAAAATAAAAATAAAATAATTAAAAAAAAAAACAAAAAAAAAAAAATTAAAAAATAATAAAAAAATTTTTACTTTATTGACTTTGTGTAACTATATATTTTTATAAAAATTTTAAGTATAAAAAAAACATATTATTTTTTAGATTATAATAGGCTAAATTATAAGGGATTACTTTTGGGACATCTCGAACAAAAATAAGTACTTCTTCTAGTAGAAAAATAAGTAGTCTGTTCGTCAAGTTCTCATTATTTTTCTGCTTATTTTGTAAGCAAAGTTTTTGCTGGGAATCTCTTGCCCTGGTGACTGAAAGTCCCATCGTAAAAGCGTTTCAAAATGTTGCAGCCTACTCCGGTAAAAAAAGTTTTAAAACGAAAAATCATGTGTATATTCATACATACATATAATTTGTTTATATTTGTTTAATTTAGGCGAAGGAGAAAAAACTAACAAAATAAATGATGCTTTGCTGTTTATGATAGCCGCAGACAATATGCCATTCTGCGCACCAGAAAAACGGGGATTTCAAAAATTTATTAAAATTATTAAACCATTATATAAACCTCCAAATCTTAAAACGCGACAAAAGCTTTTTGACTCCAAGTATACCTTTTTAAAATCAAAAATGTTAAATAGATTGAGCAATGCTGCAAATATAACAATTACTACTGATCTGTGGACAGAAACAATGAATGTTAAATGTTTTTTGGGAATAACAGCCCATTACTTAGATGGTAAGATTTGTACACAATATGTAAACATTTTTTAAAAATTTAAACTTTTTTAAGGCATTGTAATCAAATCCGTCGACATTGGAGCAAGCCAAATCACAAACCGAAAAACAATTGCTAATATAAAGGAAGCTTTGTTAGAAAACTGCAAGTCGTGGAACATTACTAGAAATAAAATAGCAGCAATTGTTACCGATAATGGTCCGAACATAGTCGGAGCAAGCAAAGAGGCTTTTGGCCCACAAAAACATATTCCGTGTTTCGCTCATGCGCTTAATCTTGTTGTTACAAGATCCATCGATTTCTATAATATAAAACCAGGTGCAGAGCTACCTGTCGATATAGACTCAGATAATGATGATATTGATGATGAAACTAAATCCTCTGAATTAAAAGTTGTTATAAAAAAGTTGAAACAAATAGTCTCGTTTTTTAAAAGATCTGAATCAGCTAGCACCGCCCTTCATGAAATTCAAAAACGGGAAACTAACCATGAAGGTAAAAGGCTTATTCAAGAAGTAAGGACTAGATGGAATTCTTTATATGAAATGATATCAAGATATTTAGAAATAAATGATTTTGTAAGCCGCGCTCTAAGAAAAATTTCAACAGAAAAAGACTTAACAACGGAGGAAATAAACAGTTTGATAGAGGTGCAAAAACTACTAAAACCATTTTTTTTGGTAACTTAAGAGCTTTGTTCGCAAAAACATATAACGGTGAGCAAAGTAATACCCCTTATAAAGATGCTTAACAAAGTAAGTATTTATCTTGAAGTCTTAAAAACATATAAATGTGTACAAATATATATTTTTTTAATTTTTTAGAGTATTGAAAATTTTCTGCCGATTGATTCAGCTGCATTTGAATTAAGAAGAAAGCTCATTTTCAATCTTCAAGATAAATTCAAAAATGTCGAAAAAAAATTCTATATTATGTATAGCAACTATTTTGGACCCGCGTTTCAAAAAACTTCACTTCAGTAACGATGAAATCGTAGTAACTATAGTTTCAAAAATAGGTAAATATTTTAAATTCTTATATACTTGTTCTTTTTCTGATTCAACTTTATGATAGGTGCGCTTGTTCTCCAGAAGTTAGAGTCATCAATAGACAGTGAACAAAACAGCCATAAACGTATTCGTACCGAGCCTAATATTGAAAGTGGGCTTTGGGAAATCCATGATAATATTATAGAATATTATAGAAACACAGAATATGATATCAAACCATGACTTAATCAATGGCATTCCTGTTGAATTACGACAATATTTAAGCAGACCAGTATGTGATCGAAATTTAAATCCACTAGAAGAGTGGGAAAAAAACAAAGCAATATATCCGAACATCTACGACATTGCAAGAGAATATTTGTGCATCCTTGCGACATCGGTGCCATGTGAGCGTTTGTTTTCTAAAGCTGGCTTAATAGTTACTCAGCAAAGAAACAGGCTAAGCAGTCATCACATAAACCAACAACTTTTTCTACAAAATCTTAGCGAACAAGATTGGTTTGATAACTAAAATGTGATTTTATTAAACAAAATTTCTAAAATACTGCAATTTTTAATAATTTTAATTTTATAACATAATTAAAGTACATATATATGTATGTTATATGAGATATGTACCTTTTAGAAATAGTTTTTGTTTTTGTATCAATTTTTATTGTATGTTAATTTAATTTACATCAATTTTTATGAATAAAGTTTTTTTTGTTTAAAAGTTTGAAAATTTATTTGAAACGATTTTAAAATCGATTTTAAAATCGATTTTTAGGTACGATTAATCGATTTCAAAAATCGTTATAAGAAAAGTCGATCGAAAAATCGAAAATCGATTTTGGAATCAATTTACCATTCCCTATACGTAACCTTCCTTTTCAGTACAATTCAAAATGTGAGAACATTCACTTAATTTCGCTTTTTTTGTGTAAAGACCTTAAAAATGAACACGTAAACTTCAATCATGTGTTACATCCGCTTGTTAATGATATACGAGCTCTCGAAAACGTTGGTGTCAAAGTAGACAGCGCTTTTTTAAAAGGCACCTTAGTAGCGATAGCTCACGATAATTTAGGGGCAAATACTTGTCTTGGCTTTGTAGCTTCTTTTCGCGCGGACCATTTCTGCAGATTTTGTAAAATTCACCGAGAAGACGCTAAAAACATTTGCGTTGAACAGCAAAATCTATTAAGAACGCAAGCCGAATATAATGAAATGTTGTCCCTTAATATCGGAGTATCATCTTTAGATCACAAAACTACAAAAGGAATTAAAAGTGTATGTGAGATCAACAAATTGTCACATTACAAAATGTTTGAAAGCCTTAATGTTGACGCAATGCATGATATATTGGAAGGCGCTGTTCCTTTTATTTTAAAACTTTTTTTTCAAAAACTTCTAGAATTCAAACATATGACTTTAAACGAAATTAATGACAAAATAAAAAGTTTTAATTATGGATTTTTACAAAACACTTGCATTCCTCCAAAAATCACGCTGGACAAAAAATGCCGGACCTCTATTGGCTTGTCTGCTTCGCAGAATTTGTGTTTAATTTTGCATTTTCCTTTAATTTTTTTGACTTTTATGACAAAATGCCACATTTCTGGGAAGGTATTACTTCTCTGCTTCGGGTTTTAAGAACAGTCCTTTCTACCGTCGTTAAGCAAGAACATATCGACTCACTTCGAACCGATATAGAACTACATTTGAAATGTATTGTCGAAGTTTACCAAAAAACCCTACTCCCCAAACATCATTTTTTGACACATTACGCGACAGTGTTTAAAAGAATAGGTCCACTGATTCATACATGGGCTATGAGGTACGAAGCAAAGCATCGTGAATTCATTAGGGATGTGCCAATTATCAACAATTACAAAAACATATGCAAGACCCTTGCTATAAGATATCAAAAAAGAATGAGTGTTGCTTGGGAGCAGAGTACGAAAAAAAACTGTAAAGTACACAATTAAGAGTACCATACCGTATTTTACCATGAACAATACACATACACATTCGTTACAAGAGTACAAAATAAAAAAAAAAAACATTTTTCTGTTTGTGAATGTGTGCAGAAACATATACGGTACACAGCGAGAGTGAGCTGACGCACACAAACACTACGATAACGGACATAACTTCTTTTAACGTACATGTACAGTATTTTTAGCGTACTTATCTGTACTTTTTATTGAACACTTATGTGTATTTAACGTTCGTGTGTGTGTGTGTGGTATTTTATAAAATCAAAAAAGGCCAAAAATATGATTTGAAAGCGAGTTGTATAACAGGAGTGCAGAAATATAAGAAACATACAATAGTGTACTAATATTTTATGGAGCAGAGTATTAGTGCCTATTTCAGTAAACAATTGTTTTTGTTTTTTACGCGAATAATGCACATGTGCGCGGCTGTGTTTAACTTTGTTCAATTACAGTGTGTAAGATAAATGGTTATATAAGGAATTAAAAACATATTTTATGATATTGTCTTTGTTAATGTCCACAGTCTTTTATATTATTAAACATTTGAATGGCATAGGGAAAATGTTATTAAGAGGCATTATGATTATTTTTATAGCTAAATTACTTAGTACACTGATAAGAAAAAAAAGCTTTTTATTAGAATTGAAAAGAATTTTTGGCATGGTTAACAGGCGAAGAAAATGATGAAAATAAATCAGATTTTATTTAAAAAAAAAAACAAGTTTTACAACCAAAACAATTTCTTTTGATTATATATTAATAAAAATTTTGGGCTGGGTTTTGCCTGTCACTGTACATTCTCTCGCAAAACATTTTTGTACATCAGAGAAAAGAATGTTGTAAGTAATGATCAGCGTTGTCAACTTGGTGCGTTTCGCACCATTTTGGGTGCTTTTTTAAAATTTTTGTTCGAAAAATACTTGGCAACAAAGCAAAGACAAAAATTTGTCGTTAAGCAGTCAAAATTTGTAAATCAACTATAATTGTCTTGAGGAGCTATTCTGTAATGAAATTTTATAAATGTCTATCGGTAACCAATATCGGTAGCTAACAACGCGAAAAAAGTTCTTGTTAAAAAAACCGATATTATGTGTGAAAAAAAAAAAAAAAACATGGTCAAATATGGTCCGCTTTGCTACGCTGATTAAGGTTGCACCACAATATGTTTGTACCTTATAAACCCTAAATACCTAAAAACATAGACAGTTTATGGGCACAAAAACTCTATTCCGGAAAGAAGTTTGTATGTAAGCTATGTAATATTATGAACCACTTCGCACCATTTTGAATAGGATTCGACCTTGTAACAATTAACACATATATCCCAAATTAGATTCAATTTTTTCCAAAATTGCGAAAGTATACCTTGCGCACAAGGTTAACTTTGAAAGACAACAGACCTCGTTAGATCGACTCTAAAATTAATTCTGAGTCAATCGGTATACTAAACTATTTAAATGTATTACACATACATAATAGTATAAACTCATAAAATCCTCTCCACATACAGTAGTGTGGTTATAGAAAGTAAGAGCAAAATGTTGTGCTGGAGTGGCTCGGGTTTATGACAGTTGAATGTGATGCCATTTGGACTTTGCAATGCTCCAGCTACATTCGAGCGTTTAATGGAGCAGGTGCCAAAAGATCTTCACTAAAAGACATGCTTGGTGCACTTCGACGACATTATTGTCATGGGTAAAACACTTGGTAAGCACCTGAAAAACTTGGAAGAAGTGTTGAAACGTATATCCACGGCATGACTTCCAAAAGGAAGTAAAGTACCTAGGACATCGCGTAAAACCTCCAAAGGAATTTCAACAGATAAAGATAAAATAATAGCTGTAATAGATTGGCCCCGTCCGAAAAATTTACATGAATTACGCAGTTTTCTAGGCTTATGTGCATACTAGTGATGTTACGAATATTTGTATTCGTATTCGAAATGCCGAATATTCACCTGCTTTACGTTATTCGTATTCTCCAAATTTAAGGCAATATTTCGCGAATATTTTGTAAATGCATTCCAAAGAAGAAGAAAATACAAAAGTGTAAAAAATACATAAAATTAAACAAAAATGATTAATTTTTATTAGAAAGATTTTTGTCATTAACACAAAAAATTCTTCTTTTAGAAAAGTGAAAAACAAACAAACATTAGAAGTTTGTGCCGGTACAAAACTATTTTATGAAAATTACTCAAGTTTTAACTTCAACTTTTCCAGATTTATTATCATTTTAAGCAATGTGCTAATTATCGTAAGACAATTATCGACAACTGGATTTCAAATTTAGTCATCGGAGTAAGATAATAAATTTAAATATAATTGGTTGTGTGAACGTTTTTTTATAATTTATTTTTTAAAACGAAAATAAAAGATTAATGATATCGAGTGGCGTTTTAGTTCAGATTTGATATTCGCTGAATATTAGCGCAGATATTCATTCGTATTCGCGAATATTAAAAATTGATATTCGTGATATCACTATTCAGGACATCAAAACAAATCATTTTGTTAGGTTTTTTTTTTTTTGTTAAGTTTTATATTTTTTTCCTAAAACCCTGAACTGTAAAAGACTGCTTTATTATAATATTTTTAATACAAAAATATTTTACTTTTTATTTAAAAATACTCAAACTAACATTTTAAATTAAAAAGAAAGTATAAACTTGGTACGTTTCTATTTTCAAATGGCGCGTTTCTTCACCTTTTTGGTGCGTTTTGAAATTTCAAAGTTGACAACGCTGGTAATGATCAGTTGTAGAGAGTATGCGTATACATAAATATGTATAATTGTTTGTGCACATTTTTAAGTGGTAAAAAGGGTTGCCGAACTTGGTATTTTCGTTTGGTAGGATGGTAGGCTAATCCTAATTTTGGTCGGTTTGAGAAAATTTACTTTTTCATTTTATAAATTGACTTGTTAAATGTGGTAGGACATAGTCTGTTGAAGCAACTGACTATATCGCAAAGCAGGCAATAGAAAATGGAATATCTATTAAAAAAAACCCGAAGATATTCTTGATTGTTGGTGAAACTTCGGATGTGCCAATAAAGAAATGAAAATAAACAATTTTTTACAACAAACAATATTCCTTTAAAAAAAATTATTGAATTGGCAACAGACGGCCCTAACGCCATGGCGGTTAAAGTTACTGGACTAAAAAACTTACTTAGCAATAAATTTGTTTAATTTACATTAAGTGCGCTCTCTTCACCTTTGTTCAAGTTACGCATGTGAAATGCTGGGGGGAAATATAGAGCTTCTTTGTTGTAATATTAACAGTTTTTTTCCCATAGCCCTTAAAGAATTACTGAACTAAAAGAATTTCAGGAATAATGTTCGGTACCACCTCATAAGATATAAGCTGCTTCTTATACAAAACGCCTATCTTTGAAGGTTGTTATTGCAAGAATTATTGAACAGTGGGATGCTTTAGTACTATATTTTGTATCCTGTTTTTATGAAGTCAATGGTATAAGAGCTGTATAACTCTCGGAAAATATGTCTTAAAAAGTCAAATGCCATTTTTTATTTATTTCATAAACAAGTATATTGCGATTCTGACTTGAAATCGAATCATAGGTGTTCTCTAAATCGCAAGAAGTTAGCCATCTTCAAAAACCATTAAAGATCGGAAGCAAAACGCATGAGTTTTGGAACACCATGAAATAAATCTAGCGTCTTACGACTTCAAATCGTGCGATTGTTAGAAAATGGCCGACATGCTAATCATAATTAATAATCTTAATAAAGAAAATCAACCAGAAGTATATCGTTTGTCATATTTATAATCATGGTTAAAGTCCAATTTTTTTACACATTTAAATTAATTTTATAAAAAAGGCGACACTAACATATCGTTACCTAAAACGCAAAAGGCCCTAACTAACAAAAAAAAAAAAAAAAATTGACTTTTTTATGAAATCTGATGAACTGCATCAACACTAATGTCCACAATAAATTTTGGAATCTTTCAACCAAAATTAGCGCTTTTATTAACGAAAAACAAACAGCCCTATCTACAAAAGATTATATGGATACACGCTAAAAGGCCTTACTAACAGTTTGCATATTATGCAACATTGTCAATTGTCAAAACAACTGGTAGGTTTTACAAGAAAAATAGAAGGAAAATTAATTATAAGCAGTTTTAGGCAATTTATCAATTAACATTTTGAATAGTAATTTGCTTCTCCTGTAAAATTTTCAAAATGTTAGATAGGGCGTTTTGCGTTTTAGGTAACGATATGTAAGTCGATTTCGATAAAAAAAATAATCATATTGATGTCTTAAATATTTTTATTGACACAGAAGCTAAAAAAGAAATATGTACTTAAATCTAAAATTGGGCTTCTATATAAAATGAAATCTACACGGGTGTGCTGGAAATCGAAAATGTAAAACGCAAAAATTTTAACAGTCGTTTTTTACTTAGATTTCTGTAATAATGTACAAATATTTGTCTATTAAACAGAATTTTATAACAAACATTATAAAAATTAAATTTAAAGTGTATTAAAAAGAACTCCCAAATTCTTGCGTTTTAAGAAATTAAAATATTACAAATAAATACTCTTTTTAAGTTATTGTATAATCAAGATTTGCCTATTTATATAGTCACACATTCTAAAATTTTCCAATCTTGTAGATTGTTAGCTTAACAGAAATTAGCCTTTCAGTAGACTTAGGCAATGATATATTTTCGAATTAAGTGAATTCCATTAAAAACGGATTCAAATAAAAATATTTTACGATCATGCCAACTTTGTATCTTATTGCATATGGCAAAAAATGAATAGCATTATCCAATAAAAATTGTGCTTTACATCAAAAAAATACATTCATATACATATGTAAATTTTTAAATATTTGAAAAAATGTTTCAAAGGATTTTGGTAGGTTTTATAGACAATTTTGGTTGGATAAAAACTTGTAAACGGCAACCCTGGTGGTAAATTGAACGTCGAAAATTGTTGTTGTGTTATGTTTTATTCGTTTTTATTTGAAGAAAACAAAATATTTTAACACTCATAAAATTATTACAGTAATTGATTGTGGGTTATAAAATTCGTTTTTTGTACTATTAAAATGAATAAATATATAGGTACATAGTTAGTTTTCAAATAACTTTGTTTTTAACATTTATGTTTGTTATTCAAAAAACAAATTAGCAAAAAAATAAAGTTTTTCCGTACATATAATGTTATGTAGTTTGATTTTTTGTCGTTTAAAATATATATATATTTTAAAAGCAACAACTATTAAATTTTACGGAATATGCTGTTAAATAAATAAAAATTTTAAAATTAATGTAAAATTCATTTATTTTAAATTAAAAATTTATTTTAAATTATATGCAAAAATTCATTTCGAATTAAATGTAAAAATTTATTTTAAATTAAATTAATTTTCAGTTCTTTAAAACGAATTTTCTTTTTGAATATAGCAACATAATATTTTGATTGCATGAATATTATACTTTGGGATGAGTGATCTTGTTTCTTTTTTATAAACATTTTTTTTTTTAAGTAAAACATTTTAGGTAAATCCTTTTTTTTACCTAGTTATTTTTGTATGCACTTGCATGGACATTGGTTTATTAAGCAATACTTATGGCGCCAACATTAACGCTGTAAAATAATTGTATACAACATTTGAGACAATTGATGTGCATATGTACGCCTACCTACATAAGTACATATGTGAAGATCCTTTTTATGGGAATTTTTAACTTGTGCCTTGTATATTTGCAGAAAGAAAAAAAAACATTTTTATGACTGCTCTTGTTTTTTATAATAAAAATTTTTTTCAGTTACAGTATTGTTCACACATTTAAGGTTATTTTTTTTCTTAACTATTTTTATGAGCAATATTTATGGTACCAAATTCTTTCAGATGAAATAGCATTCATAAAAAACCCAAAAGCAACAAATTCGCAGAAAATTAAGGAATTTTCGCGCCCTCAAAACAATTGTTTGTGCACATTTGTATGTGGTAAATCAACAGTCGAAAATTATTGTTGTGCTTTGCGTTATTCGAGTTTATTTGAAAAAAAATGTATGACTCCTCTTGTTTTTTATAATATAAAATTTTTTCAGTTAAAGAATTGTTGCAATTTTTTATACTCATACATACTTTTTAGGTAAATCTTTTTTATTTAATTTTTTTGTATGCACTTGCGTGGAGAATATTATATTAAACAGTAATTATGGCACCAACCTCTTTCGCGGAAAATTTAAAAAATTTTCAGTTTACTTCAATCATTATGCATTTTAGTGATTATTTGACATTTGATTGAAAAGAAAGTAAGATGCCGCGCTATAAAAATAATTTTTTTGCACGATTATTTTAGTTTGATCGATGAAAGTGACGTATTTTGTGATAATGGAAGTTGTAAAAAAAAAAAATTAAATAATTATACCGGAAATCTAGAAAGACATTTATATTCAGATTATGTTGATTATGATTTAACATAGTTGGGCACATTCCAGTACCAGTAAAATTTCAATTACCAGTAAATTGTTTTACTGGTAATTGAAATAAACTTCAAGTACCAGTAAATTTTTAATGGTAATGAAAATGAAATTCCATTACCAGTAAATTTTTACTGGTAATTAAATGAAAATTCCAGTACCAGTAAATTTTTACTGATAATTAAATGAAAATTGCTGTACCAGTTAAAATTTACTGGTAATTAAAAAAAAATATGCATTACCAGTAAATATTAACTGGTAATTAAAAAAAATAGCAGTACCAGTAAAAATTTAATAAAATTAAAAAAAAAATTTACGCATATTCAAAAAAAATATATTTTTTTAGAAGTTTATATTAATGTAAATTATATTGAGACAATTCAATCAAAATTAAAAAAAAAAACAGAAAAAGAAACAAAATTACTTCAAATTTAATCTCACACAGAAATATTAGTTTTGAGTACACGTTAAATGCGCCACTATGTGCTATTTGCTTTCCTTAGAACTAAAATTTCAAAACTCGTATCACTTAGCTTTTGTCTACGTGAACGATTGACGATTCCTGCAAACGAGAAAAGGCGCTCCACTGGAGCAGATGAGGGAAGAGCCGTGTTGTACTTCATAAAAAGCTTTTTTACAATTGGGTGATTGTGAAGGGATTCAATGTTTTGATCTTCATCGGTAAGGTAAGCTGCTATTTCTGGCAACATCATTCCTGCTCCATTTGAAATGTTTTCTATGTCATTTTCTAGAAGGCAGTATCAAAGTGTTAGGGAAAAGATTAATCCATTTAATTGAATTACAGTTTATCACTTGTTGCATTCACTGATGCCAGATTTGACGAATTATCTTAATTTTGATGATTTTTTTTATCTTCCAATCTGGCAAAAGTGGTTGCATTTATTAAAACATCAGAAAAACACGGTAGGCACGTGTCATTATTGGATAAGTCCGACCATATGATGCCCTTCTTTAGGTTATATGAATACGAGTCATCGATCACTTTTAGTTCGATTATGCATTTTTTTACACGACAAAATTACTATTTATTTTTTTCTAAAAATTAATTTTTTTTAACATTACAAAATATACTGCATTACTATTTCCATTACCAATAAACTTTTACTGGTACTGCAATTTTTCATTTAATTACCAGTAAATGTTTACTGGTAATGTAATTTTTGTTTAATTAGAAATAAATATTTACTGGTACTGGAATTTAATCTTCATTACCAGTAAAAATTTACTGGTAATTAAATGAAAAATTGCAGTACCAGTAAAAGTTTATTGGTAATGGAAATAGTAATGCAGTACTTTTTTAATGGTTTTTGCCCATCTATGTGATTTAAAAACCAAAACAGTTCCAACCTATTTCAATCAAACTAACATTGAATTGGCGATTGTAGAATTATTTACAAGGACGCCTACTCCGTATGGCGAAAGATTGTGCTTTCAAAATATGAGTTCAACCGGCTTTTGATTCTTTGGGAATAAATGTAAATGAGCATAACGTAGCTGAAAGAATAAATTTTTATCATACTTATAAAACGTTAATATTGTTTTATTTTGGCTTGACATTTCTAAATTTTTATGTTTAAAGATATTCGCAGAATAGTTATTCGTAAAACAACTATATTTTTACTAAATTAAAAACGAACTAAATAATCCACAATCAATTATCGTAATAATTTTATGAGTGTAAAAATATTTTTTTTTCTGCAAATAAACTCGAATAACGTATAGCACAACAACAATTTTAGACGATTCATTTACCACTTGCAAATGCGCACAAACAATTACCTTGCGGGAAAAGTCAGAACAGCTTCTTATCAGGCCTTATTAAAGGCTTGATTTGACATTTTTTGATTCAATTACCATTCCGATCAAGGCGAATTGACTAGAAGGTGGGGTCGAGTCAACATATGGTTATTTTTTTCCGTGGTGTAGTTGTCAAAGTTTGTATATAAACTACAGTTTTTTATGTAAGTAAACCTTTTTTTACTACCAATATTTTGGACAATCGAACCGCAGAAGCAGTGTTGTTGTAGTGCTGACTTCACTCTCTAGTGAATTCGCCTTGATTCTGATCTAACTGCTAAATAAGTTATCTTAGAAGGCTTCGGATCTTCCGTAGGTATAAAAGATAAGATCAAAATTCCACATTCCCTTCTATGAGAAGGGAGAAGAGAAGGACTAAGATATTTAGTTCTTTTTGCACGTTATACAATTAAAATTACATAAAAAAAACGACAAAAACAGAATACAGAACGGTTGTGTTTAATTTTGAGTTGAGTTTAATACGTTAAAAAGAAGAGTTGTATTACCTAAAAACAACTGCTAAAAAGTGTTAAAAAAAGTTTAAAAAATAAAAAATAAATGCACAATCAAAACTTAATTGTTTTCTGATTTTTAGTGTAAAAACCATTTTTACCTTAAAACCATCTATTAATTATGTATAAAATATTAAGGGAAATCACGATAGGTAGTGCAAAGTGTGCAAACGATGAAAATGCGTGCAAAAACACACACATTTGCACAACACAACAACAAAATGTACGTATTTGCCATTTGCTCTATTTTACTTCGTTTGCACTAAACAACCATGAGCAAAATTAGTAGTGCATATTTGCTCAGTTGCAAACAAATGTAAAAACCAATAGCAATCAAGATGGAGTTTATTTATATGGCAATACTATCATTGATGTTAGACATAGACCCATTTTCAAGATTTGAAATTGAAAGGCAGACAGACAGACTGACGAAGTTTGTTAGTAAGCTATTTACTTTTTTCTCTCTCGGCTACAAATTTAATCTTTTTACCTTTTAATTTCAAATTTGTGAACAGATGTATAAACAAATCTTCACGTGCCAAATTTTTATATGTGCTTTGTTTGAACAATAAACAATTTCTCTTACTCCAGTTAGTTGTTAGGGTCTTTATTTGTGTTTCCTTTTCTTGTGTCTTTCACCTCCGCCGAAACAAGAAAATCTAAAAAAAAAATATTTCAGTTATGTATATGAGATGCGCATTCTATACGAAGTATAATTTTTGGTAAAACTTATTTGTTAACTATCAATTAAATATTACGGACGTGTTGAAGTGAGTAAGATTTAAGATTAATAACTGTAATCGTTGTTTTTGTTGTTGCTAAAGTTCAAATAAATTGTTTATTCTTAAAAAGCAACGCTCCTTACATGGTGAAATTAATTAACAATTTTAACCACTTGCGTCATTCGTAGAACTGCTTTGAGCGAAGAAGCTGCTCCCGCGTCATTGTCATTATCGTTTAAACCAATCAAGCCGTCATTGTTTGTCTACCTTTCATGCGTTCAGCGATTCATTCCGCATTTGCTAATGGTTGGGCGTCGTATATCTGTTCCGAGTTACAGTTTTTCGGTTTTCAATTTAAATCCTTCTTTTCCACACTTTATTTGGTGCATAACCAAAAAAAAAACTCGGATTTGACTTGGTGGAGTACCATATTTAACTGAGATTAAACTTTGATTAATTACTGGTGAAGCCCATAACACTCAGGGCGAAGGTTTAGGTCGACCGATGACCTTGGGGGAGACTTATTAGCCAAACTTAGCCAAATTCCGTATCTTAGAAATCCAAAAAACTATATTTGCTCATTTTGAATGCCGGTTTGTTTTTTCTTCGTCTATTTTCTAAAAAAAAACAACTCTTTTGCGATAAAAGTATAAGCGGAATTAAATAGAAATGGAAGAATAACATTGAAATATTAGTTTAACATAGTACCTTATTGTTTTATAAATGTGCGTTGTAAATTATAAAGGACAACTTTTGCTGTAAGTAAATGTTCGAATGTTGCCGAAGCCTTGCAGACAACAAATGTCATCACATTTAAGTGCAACTAACCATCACTTCCGCTAGTAGCAAGTTTCTTTCCATAATTTTCTAAAATTTCCACTTGCTGACAACCGCTCTGAAAATCTAATAAAAGCTGCGTTCGTTTACCCCAACATTTGTACAAATTTGTACTGGATTTTACTGAAATACGTTCGCGTACACATAAATTTGTAAAATTTTCATATTACTGACCTATTGGATTTTACTGGAAAAGTAAACGAACGCACATAAAGAGAACCATTCTGTTTCGGCTAGTGTGCCCAAGGTGTTATCGATAACAGTCTTTTTAAGTTACGTGTAGTTTTATGGAGTCCATGCAAAATGTTGTACTTTCGTCTTCTTCTTCCAACAACACAAATGATAAAGTCCAAGAACTAGATAATGGTTTAATTTTATCCGCTCTTTTCCATTTCGTTAGTCATAGCGCGGCGTCAACTCTTTGCAATTGGAAAATCCGATTTTGACAGCGCGCTTATTAGTGAAGCTGGCCGCTATTGTTAATAGATAATGGCAATTTAGCTATTTTTTGTCAATCTAGTGGTTTAATCTCCATTATGTGTATCTATTATGTGGGTTTGATTAAACATGAAAGTTAACACTACTGTTTGTGACACAACGTTGATGTTTAACGCTCAGCGTAAAAGCTAAGCGGAGGAAACCTTCCGCCTAACGCTCTGGCTTAGGTACGGCTGTAAATGTCTGTTTTATTTTCTTAACTTCGTCTGTGCTAATTTCTCGTGTTTAGTTCTGACGTTCTGACGTTCTGCCTCGGTTTTGATCATTTAAAGCAAAATTTTTTTATTATTAGTTGTTTGGTCTTATTTCTATCGAGCGGCGTTTTCAAGTTTCTAATCGGAAAATTCTGCGCACGCCTACATACCACAAGTATCAGCTAGATCAATATCCCAAATTCTGTTAACAAATGCTTCGGCTTTGAAGTTATCCAACAATGGATAATTTCACATGGGCAATTGAGCTACACCAAACGTTGAATCTTAAGTGCGAAATCCTGTAAAGTATCATTAACCTTTTGCATTCGACCGTAATTATATTTTGTATATTTCTTTCTTGTGCTCTGTGCCATTGTTTTGGCAACTACTTGTCAAACTTTACACATCTTTTTAAAATTAATAAAAAAAAAATTAATATAAATTTGTAAAGGTCGAATAAGAGACAATCTATGTCAATTACCTTTTCATTGTTCCACGCGCTTTTGTTAACTTTTCATTGATTTCCATTGCTTGCGTTTAATTTCCGACAATTTTTTGTATAGTTGTTCTTCCATGTCGGCCACTCTCTTATTTATTTCGTGGTAAATCTCCTGATGTCTTTTGGTTTTTTATACGGGAATTTTCATGAATTTTTTGTAGGATGATGCTCGACTTTTTTTACTTCTATTTTTTCTGGGCCTTTGAAATAAGTATAATAAAAAAAACGAAAATTATCTTTACAATTGTTTTGAGATTAGTTTTGATTATTTTACAAATAAAAGATAATAAAGCTTTTTTTTATTACAAACAGATAAGAGCAATTAACATGTTTTCAGATGAAACCAGTACGTGTACGGACTTTGTTTTTTATCACAAAGCGAACAATTGTCATAATTCTATTCCTCGGTATATATTTTTTTTGGAGGTTTGTCAGAGAATCAGCGTTTTGCGACCAGAGATGTACGTTTGAACGACTTATCTATGACCATGCTCTCAACAAAGTGTTAAGTAACGATTCGCATGTGGATTTCTATATCGACTCTTTTACCTTTGACAGCAACATGCTCACCGTCGAACAGCTTGGACTGCCCAAAGACCGAGAAGTGTGGTCCGCAGACACTTTTACATTTAATCGTTTAATATTTACGATTTACGAGCTTATGGCATCCACAATAGACCCGAACAGCCGCTATTATAAGAACGAGACTATTTGGAAAATAACACGACATACCATTCGCGAGGTAGAAGCAATTTTACCCTTAGTTCCAAAAGATTTTAAATTACCTTGGGGCCGGAACTGGTATCAATTTAGCATTACCTATCCGTTATTTTTGGTCACAGCGACATATATGCATCGGCGCCTTTTTCAATATTACGATGAGTTCATGACTCGTCACCTGTCCTCATATATTGAGCACTACTTTAAAGATCGGAAGGAGGTTTCGGGAATGTTGTCGTTGGGATATAAACGTGATGGACCCAACGCTATAAGGATGGCAGTGCCCTATATAGGCGGACACTTAATAATGAATGACTTTAATGAACACTCGACCAGTATGGACTATGTGCGGAACTATTTCACACAGAAATTTGTCACGACAGGGAATGGTTTCTACCCCGACGGCACCTTTATATTTCATAGAAATTTAAGAGCTTTCGGTTACATCACGTTACCATACGATGATTTTATCGTGGTCTCGAAATTTATGGGTGTAAATAAAATTTTGAGCGCTATAAAATTGGCTTTAGCGCAAACTCAGCACCCTGCAATTCCTCTTCAATTCGGACCTTGGTTTGGTCGCACATCGAAACAGAATACTAAACACTCCAAATTCGGTAAACTTGGCTTTTTCGTATTCGATCATATGCGCGGAGTCTCAGCAAAAACAGCGGATTGGACGATATCTTTCAATGGACAGCATCCGGAAATTTGTTTCTATGAAAGTGACTACAACAACTACAGTTGGGCCCAATACTGGACTATGGCACGTCGTTTTTTGTACAAAGACACTTACGCCAACATTTACAAGGAGTTGCTGCCATACTATCCGGGTATATGGAGCTATGGACGACAGGCAATCGATATCAAATCAACGACTTCAACAACCGACACATTCTTGCCTTCCTCCGCTACGTGTATAATTTCTCGTTTGGGAGATGAGGCCATCGGTATGTACAATAAATATACCGTGATCATGACCAAGTCAATTTTCGATGTTGTCGAATTAACCTTGCTGACCAGAAACGGAATACATTGTTACTACCATATCAAGCCAAATCTTTCGCAGGCTTCAAGTAAAAAATTGACGTTGGGTGTACAAGTGGACAAATTAGCCGTCGAAAGTCATTTAGTAGGAGAGGGCTCTCAATATGGCAAACGTTTCTCAAAGTCCAGTGCCTTTGTATATCCCGGCGTGTTGGGCAAAGTTAAAACGGATGAAATTGCAGATCCAACCGATGTTAATAAAACTCTTACCGTACTTTACATCGAGCCCAGGATATATCAAAATAGGTCAGAATGCGGCTTTTCGCATGTACACAGCGAAAGTGGACATAACGAGTTAATTGTTCAGCCTACCATTGACCGCATAGAAACTTCCAGTGTGTCTCTGTTGCATTTCGAACAGAATTCCCTACTGGTACTCTACAACAAAATCACTAAAGTGGCTATAGTTTCACAGGACATGGGTCCAATCTATAGAACTGAATTAAGTATTGATAGGTCTGCTCTCGACGATATCTTTGAACAAGGATATGTAGTGCAAAAAAGTTCTGTAACCGGATCCAGCTTTAAGCTTAATATCCTGAATGGGGATAAGTATCAGGCAGTCATATCTAATGCAACACCAAAATCAGTTGTATAAGTTCTACATTTATTCATAAAAACTGTAATAAAATACTAAATATTCCATTAAAACGCTTACTAAAATCTAATTTTTATTTATAAGAAAGTAAAGATGGAAATAAATAAACAATTATTAAAAAAAGTATGGATCATTCTTTTATATATTGGAAAAAATAACGAGAAACTTTAAGCTACGGTCAGACTTATCAAATATTTGACGAAAACAACGGGACCAACAGCCAAACTAAAAAATCATTTCGCTTAGCATCAATATTTATTTTGATTAAAATACCACATCTTACAAAAAATTGTTTTTTGTAATTAATTTAAGAATTTCATAAAACGCAATATTTGTTTGGGAGCCCCCTAAAAAGTGGTGATAAGGGGCAAGTATGTACCGAGAAAATGTTAAGGACAAAAAACTAATTGAGGTCGGTCATACATTTTATCTTACTGTGGGTGACTCCTGGGTATTTATAGGACTTTTTTCCAATATATTTCTAGTCTGCATTGAACATTTTGTATGGGAGCCCCCTTAAAGAATGGTGATATAGGGTGGGTATGTTAGAAATAAATGATTGAGATGGAAAATAAAGTAGGGTTGGTCATAAATTTGACCCATCTAGGGGCATCCTAGGCGCCAAACATATATGGCTGTTTAATAGAATTCTTAAATTTGGCCCCTGCAGTGCCTAGGATTCAGCGTACTCGAATTATGCTAAAACGCCATGTGCCTGGCTTGTCTAAATTTGCAACTAGCATAGTGTTATCATTGTATTTTGTCATTTATACGTTCATACAAATGTATGTGTAATAATAGCAACCCTGTAAACATAAAAAAAAAAAAAAAATTTAAAGAAGAAATGGTAGATTTTACTACAGAAGAAATAACGGGTTAAGAACAGCAATGGCAAAAGCTGAATGCATGCGAATGTATGAACCAAAGTTCAACTATTGAATTCTGGATAGGTGTTTATGAGTACAGAAACGCTTTAAGAGAAATTGCTGTCAACGAGTTAGCTTCTTTTGTTATGAAGTTTTTGATTTTGCCACTTAATAAAGCGAAAGTTAAAAGAATTTTTAGCGGTATGAACCATATAAAAAGCAAGATTAGAAGGATGGTATTGCATTCATTGATTTACTTTAAATGTGGACTAAAAACATGAATAAAAAAAAACAAGATTGCGCACTCAGCCGTACAAAAAAAAAATTTTCTACTGCGCATCTACGTCATCGTAGACTAAATATGAGTGTTTGTTGTAAAAAATGCAAGACACACAAAGTCTATTTCTACGTTACACACACAAATAACGGACCTGCGCAATGCGCAATAAATGTTTCAGAGATTTTATCATTACTGTTGATCTTATAAAAATGTGTGATGAAAACAGATCATATTCTAATGGTATTTTCACCAACACTTTGGCAGTTAAGGAAAACTATTCATACTTATAATGATGTGTTTAATGTGTAATTAAATTTACTGAAAATGCTGTTAAATAGACTTCTATGTTTTCAATGACAATATATCGACCCCTTTGCGCGAAATTATCGTATGTTACAAAAACCAAATTTTACAGGACAGCCATTTTTCTACTTTAGTCTGCTATGGCTTGCAATATAAAAATGAAAATATACATTCAATTTTTGGAGCAACCAAGTGGAATTCGCCTACAATATTTTGTCAGGTGACGTCTCCTTGAATGTAGAACAAGATTGCATCAAAAACTCAATTTCAAAAAAATTGGCATATACGATAATTTCGCGCAAAGGGGTCGATATAAAAGCACCATCTCCCCATGTCTTCTTAATTAATTATCCGATGGAAGTTTCAAGTCTTGAAGGAATTAAAGGCTATACATTTCAACATTTACGGCGTAAAATAAAGGTAAACGGGTAAAAGCACCCCCATCCAATATCTTCTTAATTAATTAAACGATTCTTTTGATAATTTATGTATCTTTATTAAACGTTTTTTTCTCCGGTTATTCTACTTCGGCTTTGCAATGGTACACGATTGGTCGTTAACAAATTGATGAAAAACGTTATCGAAGCTACCTTTTTGATTGGTTAATTCCGAGACGAAAATGTTTTGCTGCCACGAACTCCGATGATTGCCACAGACGTCCCAAATTAATTCAAATTTTCTTTTAGATTGGCATTTACAATGCCAGAGTTTTTAGAGTTTTTTATATAGACTTTGACGTTTGGTATAACAAAAAATTTTCAGGTGAAGACCCCATGCAATAAAAATTGATTATCTCTGTTTGATTATCATTCTTCAGTATAAAAAATACATCACTTTTTTATGTTTAACTTTTGAATATGTAACGAAAAAAAATAAAGAAATAAATAGCTATTGATTTTTTTTTATCGCCGATTATGGTATAAAGCGCTCAAGTGAAAGAAAGAGGAATTTATTTTACTTGAAATTAGGTTTATGGCAAAACAACGTTTGCCGGGACAGCTAGTTTTATTATAAAAATTTATAAAAGTAAAAAAAAACATTTTTAACAATTTAAACGCCTTTAATTTAAACCACAACTTTTACAAATGTGGAAAATCGATATAAACTAAGATGATGAAACATCTTTCAAAAAAAAGGGACAGTATTCCAATATTAAATTTATAAATGGATCAACACAAACGTCGGTGTTTCTTTCTGGTTGCAAGGATTTCAATAAAGAGATGCAGGCGGCAACAAAAATTTTTTAGAAATTTCAGAATTGACTATAAAGTTGCTCTCATTTCCATGGCCTAATGCTTAAGTAGAGAGGGTATTTAGCCAAGTAAATACTGTTAAAAGTAATTTGAGAAATCGGTTGCATTTAGCAACCGTTAATTCGATTTTATCAATTAGGTAAATATTTTTACCATAACAATAAAATATTTATAGAAACACCACAATAGTAGAGATGGTACTATGCGCTTGTGTTGATGTTTGCAACACCTTAAAATATTGATCCTAAGCCCACCTTTTCGTATACCGATTGACTCAGAATCACTTTCTGAGTCGAATTAAAGATGTTTGTCCGGCTGGCTGGCTGGCTGTCCATGTAAACCTTGTGCAAAAAGTACAGGTCGCAATTTTGGAGATTATTTGATAAAATTTGGTACAAAAGTTCTAATTTGAATATGAGACCCTACTTATAGTTGGGGTTGACCGACTATACTTTCTTACTTGTATTTTATTGTAGATCTGGACTCAAAAGGTAGGGTAAATATTGTCGTGATTATGATTTTCGTTTAAATTATTTAATTCCTATAAGATGAACAATAACGAATTTATCGATGATTTATTTTTTAAATATCTATCAAAATATTAATTACGGTTATTCTTATTTATCAAGTTGATCTTAACTTACAATTTCATCGTAAACAACTTTAAATGAATTATTTCTGTTTTGTTATTGAATTTTAATGTGTTTTATTTAAAAAGCTTTTAGCCATTTTTTAGCCCATTTTTAGCCATTTTTTAACCATTTTTTTCCGTAAATTTAGCCATTTTTGGTCACCAAGTTTTGGCAACACTGCCTAAAAGGTATGTATGAATATAAAAATTGCAACAATTCTTTAACTGAAAAAAATTTTATATTATAAAAAACAAGAGGAGTCATAAATTTTTTTTCAAATAAACTCGAATAACGCAAAGCACAATAATAATTTCGACTGTTGATTTACCACATACAAATGTGCACAAACAATTGTTTTGAGGGCGCGAAAATTCCTTAATTTTCTGCGAATTTGTTGCTTTTGGGTTTTTTATGAATGCTATTTCATCTGAAAGAATTTGGTACCATAAATATTGCTCATAAAAATAGTTAAGAAAAAAAATAACCTTAAATGTGTGAACAATACTGTAACTGAAAAAAATTTTTATTATAAAAAACAAGAGCAGTCATAAAAATGTTTTTTTTTCTTTCTGCAAATATACAAGGCACAAGTTAAAAATTCCCATAAAAAGGATCTTCACATATGTACTTATGTAGGTAGGCGTACATATGCACATCAATTGTCTCAAATGTTGTATACAATTATTTTACAGCGTTAATGTTGGCGCCATAAGTATTGCTTAATAAACCAATGTCCATGCAAGTGCATACAAAAATAACTAGGTAAAAAAAAGGATTTACCTAAAATGTTTTACTTAAAAAAAAAAATGTTTATAAAAAAGAAACAAGATCACTCATCCCAAAGTATAATATTCATGCAATCAAAATATTATGTTGCTATATTCAAAAAGAAAATTCGTTTTAAAGAACTGAAAATTAATTTAATTTAAAATAAATTTTTACATTTAATTCGAAATGAATTTTTGCATATAATTTAAAATAAATTTTTAATTTAAAATAAATGAATTTTACATTAATTTTAAAATTTTTATTTATTTAACAGCATATTCCGTAAAATTTAATAGTTGTTGCTTTTAAAATATATATATATTTTAAACGACAAAAAATCAAACTACATAACATTATATGTACGGAAAAACTTTATTTTTTTGCTAATTTGTTTTTTGAATAACAAACATAAATGTTAAAAACAAAGTTATTTGAAAACTAACTATGTACCTATATATTTATTCATTTTAATAGTACAAAAAACGAATTTTATAACCCACAATCAATTACTGTAATAATTTTATGAGTGTTAAAATATTTTGTTTTCTTCAAATAAAAACGAATAAAACATAACACAACAACAATTTTCGACGTTCAATTTACCACCAGGGTTGCCGTTTACAAGTTTTTATCCAACCAAAATTGTCTATAAAACCTACCAAAATCCTTTGAAACATTTTTTCAAATATTTAAAAATTTACATATGTATATGAATGTATTTTTTTGATGTAAAGCACAATTTTTATTGGATAATGCTATTCATTTTTTGCCATATGCAATAAGATACAAAGTTGGCATGATCGTAAAATATTTTTATTTGAATCCGTTTTTAATGGAATTCACTTAATTCGAAAATATATCATTGCCTAAGTCTACTGAAAGGCTAATTTCTGTTAAGCTAACAATCTACAAGATTGGAAAATTTTAGAATGTGTGACTATATAAATAGGCAAATCTTGATTATACAATAACTTAAAAAGAGTATTTATTTGTAATATTTTAATTTCTTAAAACGCAAGAATTTGGGAGTTCTTTTTAATACACTTTAAATTTAATTTTTATAATGTTTGTTATAAAATTCTGTTTAATAGACAAATATTTGTACATTATTACAGAAATCTAAGTAAAAAACGACTGTTAAAATTTTTGCGTTTTACATTTTCGATTTCCAGCACACCCGTGTAGATTTCATTTTATATAGAAGCCCAATTTTAGATTTAAGTACATATTTCTTTTTTAGCTTCTGTGTCAATAAAAATATTTAAGACATCAATATGATTATTTTTTTTATCGAAATCGACTTACATATCGTTACCTAAAACGCAAAACGCCCTATCTAACATTTTGAAAATTTTACAGGAGAAGCAAATTACTATTCAAAATGTTAATTGATAAATTGCCTAAAACTGCTTATAATTAATTTTCCTTCTATTTTTCTTGTAAAACCTACCAGTTGTTTTGACAATTGACAATGTTGCATAATATGCAAACTGTTAGTAAGGCCTTTTAGCGTGTATCCATATAATCTTTTGTAGATAGGGCTGTTTGTTTTTCGTTAATAAAAGCGCTAATTTTGGTTGAAAGATTCCAAAATTTATTGTGGACATTAGTGTTGATGCAGTTCATCAGATTTCATAAAAAAGTCAATTTTTTTTTTTTTTTTTGTTAGTTAGGGCCTTTTGCGTTTTAGGTAACGATATGTTAGTGTCGCCTTTTTTATAAAATTAATTTAAATGTGTAAAAAAATTGGACTTTAACCATGATTATAAATATGACAAACGATATACTTCTGGTTGATTTTCTTTATTAAGATTATTAATTATGATTAGCATGTCGGCCATTTTCTAACAATCGCACGATTTGAAGTCGTAAGACGCTAGATTTATTTCATGGTGTTCCAAAACTCATGCGTTTTGCTTCCGATCTTTAATGGTTTTTGAAGATGGCTAACTTCTTGCGATTTAGAGAACACCTATGATTCGATTTCAAGTCAGAATCGCAATATACTTGTTTATGAAATAAAAATCATTAATAAACAGCGAAAATAAAAGTGGGCCAAGATGACTGCCTTGGGGAACACCGGACGAAACATAAATGTACTTGGATATACAATTATTGAATTGTACTTTTTGCTTTCTACCAACTAAATAAGAACGTAACCAGCTTAAACTTTTACCCGATAAACCTAATAAATCCAATTTAGTAAGAAGAAGTTGATGGTTAACTTTATCAAACGCTTTACTGAAGTCAGTATAAACAGCATCAGTTTGTTTCTTTTGTGTAAATGCAGAATTAATTAAAGTTGTTAAATGAAGTACATTAGTTGTAGTTGAACAGCCTTTTCTAAAACCATGCTGGCATGCTGCCAGTAACGACGAGGTGTGATGGCAGAGAAAATCAGTGACTAGTTTTTCAAAAAGTTTTGGAATAGCACTTAATTTGGCAATTCCTCTATAGTTTGTTATATCCGATTTATTACCAGATTTAAATAAAGGTTTTATAAACGAATCTTTCCATAATACGGGAAAATAGCCATACATAATCGACGCATTGAACATTAAAGTTAATGGCGTAACTAATGATTCAGCACACTGACTTAAAATACATGTTGGAACAAGATCTGGACCATGACTAAAAGACATCTTAAGCCTTTTTAAGTAAACCAAAATATCATTGCTATTAAAAGCAGGGAAAGAGATTGTCTGGTTTGATGAGAGCACATAGGGATAACCATTACTATCGTCGTATGCAGCATCAGAATAAGTTGTGGCAAAAAAATCAGCAAACATATCACAAATGATCTCCGAATCTCCAGATTCTTGACAACGAAATTTCATAACAGATGGGTATCCATTAGATTTTCTTTTAGAATTGACAAATGCAAAGAACGATTTTGGGTCACGAACGAAATTGTTTTTCACCTTATTTATGTATTGATTATATAAAGCATGATTCAGCAGATTATATTCTGAACGACTGACAGAGTATTTTCCATAATCAATAAATGATCCAGACTTTTTGAATTTTTTATAATTTTTATTCTTTAGGTTTTTTAGCCTAGTTAGCTGTTTAGAGTTCCAAGGTGGGCCAACTGGAGTATAAATAGATTGTTTGGGTACACACATATCAAAAAAGGCGTAAATTTTATTATAAAATATAGAAACCATCATATCAATATCCGAGCTGTTGTTTAAATGAGCAGGAAAGACGCTGCTCCAGCATGTATTTCTTATTAATTGGTTTAAAAGGTTGTAATTAGTCCGTTTGAAACAAAAAACTTTATCAACCTTAGAGGGCTTTAATGTTACTTCCGATGGAATTGAAAAACTTACTTCAATAGTCGGATGATAACGATCTTCAGGCAACGTTATAGGTTCTGAGCGAGTAATAATACAATCATCCGAATTATTTACAAACACCAAATCAAGCAGTTTACCATAGTCATTGTATACGTTATTAATTTGAAAAAGCGATAAACCAAGAATTTCATTCAAGAAGTCTTCATGACAGTTTTTATTTTTGACAGGAATTAAATAAGGCGTATCAGACGTTTGCATCCATGATATCGAGGGCAAGTTGAAATCACCAACAACAAAAATAAAGTCATCATTATAAACATTTATCATAACAGAATTAATGGCTTGAACATGTTTTAAATAAATAGCACTTTCAGAATCCGGAGGAATGTAGGAACAGGTGAAGTAAATTTTTTTATTTTTTAATTTAACCACAACAGCAACAAATTCAATACCAAGGGTATCAGTAACTACAACTTCAGATGGATATAAACAAGAGACAGCAATCATAACTCCACCACCTCTACGTGCATTTCGATTATACCTAAATATTTGGTATTTATTTGACAGAATTTCGGTATTATAAATATCATCATTAAGCCAGGTTTCAGTGAAAATAATTACATCATAGGCGAAGTCATAACTATTAACCAAGAGAGTAGACAATTTGGTATTTAATCCACGAACATTTTGATAAATAATATTTATACGATTCTTAGAGCCAATTAGTTTTTTGAAACAAATGAATTTCTAGGTGGCAAACGAGCAATATTTGTAGATCTTTGTTTTTCTTTAAAGATGTATTCACGAACAATGATATTAGCAGGCCAAAAACAGGTATCAACAATCTGATCAAAGACACAAGCAGCAACAGCAATTTTAAACGATGTTATACTTCTGGGTTGAGAGTACGAAAATTTGTTTATAACAATATCAACATTAGGACCGAGTTTTGTTTTAATGTAATAATCAATATCTTCTACGGTTGTATCGCATGCCAAACGGGAAATAAATAATGTACGTTTTGGAGGCACTATAATTAATGGCTTAGGAACTGTTAAACTGGCAACATTAGTTACCACACCAGAAACCGACGGATAAGGAATAAGATCAGCATTATTCTTAGATCCAGAAGATCCAGTATCAGAATCGGATATAGGAATATTACCTAGTGGAGGGATAACATTGGCAGGTATCATATTTATACTTGTAGGTTCAATAGGGGAACGATTTATGTTGATGTTTGTATTGGTATTATTGACAGTTAAATTTGTATCTATTTCAGACGAGGATGTAGATCCTGCAGCTTTTGAGGAGGTTATATGTGGTGCAACAGAGCCAGAGTTTGTCTTTTTCCGTTTAGGAGACGAATCATTCGCTGAAGACGTAAATTTTTCCAAATTAGGGTATTTGGTAAATAATTCTCCAAATTTATTGAGTTTTGTTTGCAGCAACAGAAATTCCTTGTTGATTTTATTAAATTCATCTTTAGAGTTTTTAAAGAGGTTATAAAATTCAACACCAATAGTTCTGCAATTTGGGCATGTCCAGTGCAGAGATTTTTGAGGGTCAGCAAGAGCATCCGCATCGCGTGCTTTTAGGCCACAGCATTTCAAATGATAGCACCCCACACACAGCCAGCAGGATACCATACGATCATTCCCAGTTATTTGGCAGCTTACGTTCGAACATTCCATAATTAGTAAAAAAGGTTTGACAGCACAGGAAATTTATGGGTAAAAATGCAAATGCTATATTACAGCTTATCAAATACACAAACCACAATATTGTCAGCGTCGATAATACAGTTCACAGAATTGCCAGAATAAACAGCAAATTAAAACATATGATCAATACAAAAACAATTGATTAATATAGTGCAAATAGATATTATAAACAACGTTTATGCAGTATCATCAGCTTTATGATGATTTATTTTTGAGAAACACAGATGAACGATAAATCAAAAAAACACGAATTTTACTTAAAAGAAGAATGATTAAATATGACCAAGAGAACACGTATTTATGTAAAACACGAAATTAAACAGTAAAATATTAATATTATTTTAAAGAACAATGCGAGACACACAAAAAGACGTCAAAACACGACGAGGTTACCAGACGTTATGACTTCGTAAAAACAGGATACAAAATATAGTACTAAAGCATCCCACTGTTCAATAATTCTTGCAATAACAACCTTCAAAGATAGGCGTTTTGTATAAGAAGCAGCTTATATCTTATGAGGTGGTACCGAACATTATTCCTGAAATTCTTTTAGTTCAGTAATTCTTTAAGGGCTATGGGAAAAAAACTGTTAATATTACAACAAAGAAGCTCTATATTTCCCCCCAGCATTTCACATGCGTAACTTGAACAAAGGTGAAGAGAGCGCACTTAATGTAAATTAAACAAATTTATTGCTAAGTAAGTTTTTTAGTCCAGTAACTTTAACCGCCATGGCGTTAGGGCCGTCTGTTGCCAATTCAATAATTTTTTTTAAAGGAATATTGTTTGTTGTAAAAAATTGTTTATTTTCATTTCTTTATTGGCACATCCGAAGTTTCACCAACAATCAAGAATATCTTCGGGTTTTTTTTAATAGATATTCCATTTTCTATTGCCTGCTTTGCGATATAGTCAGTTGCTTCAACAGACTATGTCCTACCACATTTAACAAGTCAATTTATAAAATGAAAAAGTAAATTTTCTCAAACCGACCAAAATTAGGATTAGCCTACCATCCTACCAAACGAAAATACCAAGTTCGGCAACCCTTTTTACCACTTAAAAATGTGCACAAACAATTATACATATTTATGTATACGCATACTCTCTACAACTGATCATTACCAGCGTTGTCAACTTTGAAATTTCAAAACGCACCAAAAAGGTGAAGAAACGCGCCATTTGAAAATAGAAACGTACCAAGTTTAGACTTTCTTTTTAATTTAAAATGTTAGTTTGAGTATTTTTAAATAAAAAGTAAAATATTTTTGTATTAAAAATATTATAATAAAGCAGTCTTTTACAGTTCAGGGTTTTAGGAAAAAAATATAAAACTTAACAAAAAAAAAAAACCTAACAAAATGATTTGTTTTGATGTCCTGAATAGTGATATCACGAATATCAATTTTTAATATTCGCGAATACGAATATCTGCGCTAATATTCAGCGAATATCAAATCTGAACTAAAACGCCACTCGATATCATTAATCTTTTATTTTCGTTTTAAAAAATAAATTGTAAAAAAACGTTCACACAACCAATTATATTTAAATTTATTATCTTACTCCGATGACTAAATTTGAAATCCAGTTGTCGATAATTGTCTTACGATAATTAGCACATTGCTTAAAATGATAATAAATCTGGAAAAGTTGAAGTTAAAACTTGAGTAATTTTCATAAAATAGTTTTGTACCGGCACAAACTTCTAATGTTTGTTTGTTTTTCACTTTTCTAAAAGAAGAATTTTTTGTGTTAATGACAAAAATCTTTCTAATAAAAATTAATCATTTTTGTTTAATTTTATGTATTTTTTACACTTTTGTATTTTCTTCTTCTTTGGAATGCATTTACAAAATATTCGCGAAATATTGCCTTAAATTTGGAGAATACGAATAACGTAAAGCAGGTGAATATTCGGCATTTCGAATACGAATACAAATATTCGTAACATCACTAGTATGCACATAAGCCTAGAAAACTGCGTAATTCATGTAAATTTTTCGGACGGGGCCAATCTATTACAGCTATTATTTTATCTTTATCTGTTGAAATTCCTTTGGAGGTTTTACGCGATGTCCTAGGTACTTTACTTCCTTTTGGAAGTCATGCCGTGGATATACGTTTCAACACTTCTTCCAAGTTTTTCAGGTGCTTACCAAGTGTTTTACCCATGACAA
The DNA here is from genome assembly GCA_963931875.1 of Pollenia griseotomentosa. NCBI lineage: Eukaryota > Metazoa > Arthropoda > Insecta > Diptera > Polleniidae > Pollenia > Pollenia griseotomentosa. The sequence goes on from OZ007564.1 coordinate 47,884,683, forward strand.
TAATGTCGTCGAAGTGCACCAAGCATGTCTTTTAGTGAAGATCTTTTGGCACCTGCTCCATTAAACGCTCGAATGTAGCTGGAGCATTGCAAAGTCCAAATGGCATCACATTCAACTGTCATAAACCCGAGCCACTCCAGCACAACATTTTGCTCTTACTTTCTATAACCACACTACTGTATGTGGAGAGGATTTTATGAGTTTATACTATTATGTATGTGTAATACATTTAAATAGTTTAGTATACCGATTGACTCAGAATTAATTTTAGAGTCGATCTAACGAGGTCTGTTGTCTTTCAAAGTTAACCTTGTGCGCAAGGTATACTTTCGCAATTTTGGAAAAAATTGAATCTAATTTGGGATATATGTGTTAATTGTTACAAGGTCGAATCCTATTCAAAATGGTGCGAAGTGGTTCATAATATTACATAGCTTACATACAAACTTCTTTCCGGAATAGAGTTTTTGTGCCCATAAACTGTCTATGTTTTTAGGTATTTAGGGTTTATAAGGTACAAACATATTGTGGTGCAACCTTAATCAGCGTAGCAAAGCGGACCATATTTGACCATGTTTTTTTTTTTTTTTGTTCACACATAATATCGGTTTTTTTAACAAGAACTTTTTTCGCGTTGTTAGCTACCGATATTGGTTACCGATAGACATTTATAAAATTTCATTACAGAATAGCTCCTCAAGACAATTATAGTTGATTTACAAATTTTGACTGCTTAACGACAAATTTTTGTCTTTGCTTTGTTGCCAAGTATTTTTCGAACAAAAATTTTAAAAAAGCACCCAAAATGGTGCGAAACGCACCAAGTTGACAACGCTGATCATTACAGTACTTTTCGTTTATAGTCACAACGCTTATAGTCACATTAGCGATATAGTCCATTTTATCTGGTTATTTTGCCGCTATAAGTTAATTTAATATAAATTATTAACGTTATAGTCCATTTAGCGATATAAGCACATTTGCCATATATGCCATCTATCAACAGTCATCAAATGGAAAAGTAAAGCAAATTAATGGCGTTATAGTCACATTAGCAATATTTACTAAGTTCTATTTAGTTTTCGAAACCACAACTCATCCAAAGAAAAAAAGAATTAAATTGTTTAATTTTTGTCATCAAGGCTCTACTAGTAAAAAATTAGTTTATGCCTTTGGTATCAGTTATGAAATATCTTGGTATTATTTTAGCTATTTTTTATACATTATGCAACTCTGTTGCAAAACCATAAGCCTGATGTCGGTGCAATTTATATGATTTTTTTATTTTCTATATTCACAGAACTTGATTACATTCGAATTCAGTTATATGCCTCATAGTGGCATATATGTGAATTAGCCTTATAGTCACATTAGCGATATAGTCCACGTTTTGTCTGCAACTAAAGGATGTGACTATAAGCGAAAAGTACTGTACTTACAACATTCTTTTCTCTGATGTACAAAAATGTTTTGCGAGAGAATGTACAGTGACAGGCAAAACACAGCCCAAAATTTTTATTAATATTTAATCACAAGAAATTGTTTTGGAACTTGTTTTTTTTTTTTTTAAATAAAATCTGATTTATTTTCATCATTTTCTTCGCCTGTTAACCATGCCAAAAATTCTTTTCAATTCTAATAAAAAGCTTTTTTTTCTTATCAGTGTACTAAGTAATTTAGCTATAAAAATAATCATAATGCCTCTTAATAACATTTTCCCTATGCCATTCAAATGTTTAATAATATAAAAGACTGTGGACATTAACAAAGACAATATCATAAAATATGTTTTTAATTCCTTATATAACCATTTATCTTACACACTGTAATTGAACAAAGTTAAACACAGCCGCGCACATGTGCATTATTCGCGTAAAAAACAAAAACAATTGTTTACTGAAATAGGCACTAATACTCTGCTCCATAAAATATTAGTACACTATTGTATGTTTCTTATATTTCTGCACTCCTGTTATACAACTCGCTTTCAAATCATATTTTTGGCCTTTTTTGATTTTATAAAATACCACACACACACACACGAACGTTAAATACACATAAGTGTTCAATAAAAAGTACAGATAAGTACGCTAAATATACTGTACATGTACGTTAAAAGATGTTATGTACGTTATCGTAGAGTTTGTGTGCGTCAGCTCACTCTCGCTGTGTACCGTATATGTTTGTGTACACATACACATACACAAAAAAAAATTTTATAGTTTGTGTGTTAGAAAAATACGTTACGAAAATGTACAGTTTTTTTTCGTACCCTGCTTGGGAGAATATGACATTTAAAAATGAATTTATTTTTCACAAAATGTACACTCTCCTTTTTGAAGATTTAGATGTAAGCGCTCAAAACTATTTTTTGCAAAAGTTTAGTTGCAACGAAATTACTAAAATTTTGATAACAAATAAATTTGAATGTAAATTTGGTTATATGTACAAAATAGAATTTATAATATATTTAAGAAAAGAAGTCGAATACCTAACGTTTGGCAAAATCGTGGATATTTATGTAATAAATAACGACGTTTATTTACGTTTAGAAACTTTTGTAAGCAAACACTTCGACTTGGTCGCACATTGTTACGAAATTTCACCAAGAAATGCTTTTGAAATATACTGATTTGCAGAACATAAGACCTTACGAATTTCATGTTATTAAAAATAAAATGCTTTTATTAGTTCCCAATCTATTAATTGAATAAAAATTTACTAAATATTTTGAAAAAACTTGAAAAACTGTTTTTTTTTATTTGGGCTTAGGTTTGGAACTATAATACGGATAATTTTAATCCAGTTTTGGATTTAAATTTAATCCAATTTTGGTATAAATTTGAATCTAATTTTTGACTAAAATTTAATACTAAAATGAGATCAATTTGAAACCTCTTGGATTCAATTTTAAACTATTTTGGTTTTAGTTTTAATCCGGAAAAGTTTACTTTTAAAACCAAAAATGGTTTTGATTTTACTCCAATTTTGGTTTTAATTCAATGACAAGAATATTTTATCTCCCGAATTTTCTCTCTCTCATTTTTTTATTTTTTTAATCCAAAATGGTTTTAATTTAAAACCATATCTGATTGTTCTATATAAAAACCAAAATGGTTTTAATTTCAAACTAAATTTTTTACTGTGTCAAATTAAAATAAGACTACATATGTTTATGAAAAATTATATTTAAATATGAATTGATATTTAAATAGAATTGGCGAAATTGGCCGAATTAAAAGTAAAAGTAAATTAAAGGTAAGTAAAATTTTAAGCTTAAGAAAAAGTTTTTAAGTTTCTATCATTTTTAACCACTAATTATTTAATGTTTTTTATTTGGAAAAAAAGTTTTTGCATAATACGAAGGAATGCGCATTTTGCAATTTAACAATCTGTTTTTTTTTAACAAAAAGTATGGTTTCATAATTTTAACTAGGGATGTAACGAACACCAATACCAATATATCGGCCATATTTCAGATTTTCCGATATATCGACATCGGCGATATTTTGCTGTCGATACGATGATACTTTTTATATACATACATATATTTTTTTTAGTATTTTTAAACAAACAAACAACTTAAATATCTACGCTTATTTTTAGCATATCTACTAAGATAAATAACACATTTAACAGCAGAGCATAAAATCAAAACAGAATAATCAAATTGTTTCATATAATAAATTAATTAACGGAAATGGAGAATAGTGCCAAAAATTAGCGGCTGACTTAACATTAGCTAAAAATAAAAAAAATTGAGGCTTAAGAAGCTAGCTTTCCCTCAACAATAAATTTCAGTGTATTTATCAAATATGAAAAATTGGGAATTTAGCACGTCATACAGAAATCGTATTAATGATAAATTTTGTATTCCCGTAAATAACTTTGATAAGAAAATAATGAATCCTGCTGTTTATCTAAAATTGTTGACCCTCGATACAATGCTCAAATACAATCGGCTTAAATGTTATCGAAAAACGTCTTATTGAGCTACTTTACATGTCTTTGCATTCCGAAACTATTAAAAACGCGGTCACCCCTACAGGTGATTCAAGTTCTGATAAGTCTAAATGAACAGACATTTGAAGCGTTTGTGATAAAATTATATGAGAATCCGAAGCGGATGAGGCTCTTTTCATCCTATGCTGTGATTCTGCTAAAGAAGAAGTCGAAAGATACCTTAGATCTTCTAGAGATGCTGATGCGCTTGTTTACGGCAGCAATGATATGTTATACCTAAACTTGAAGAAAATGGCGCAGAAATTCTTAAGTTTTCAAATTAGTTTTGTCGCGTCTAAGAGACTATTTTCCATTGCAGGTCTTGTTCAATCAAACCTGCCAAATCGTCTATAGACAGGTAAGTTATTGAAATATAATAATAAAAAAAAACGTACACACATGTATAAACGTTGTCTTTCTTGCAGCTAAAAACACCTATTTACAACATTGAAAAAAGTTGGGAGTCAGCTGATTGAATTTATCTGTACGGAAAAAAAGGAAAATAAATAATTGGCAGATGAGTGCTGGTTAGTTTTGCGACAGAATAGAATCAAATGTGACATTGAGAAAACCAAATTTCTTTAATGTGAAGTTTTTCGTTGGGAAAAAAGTTTATCGCGTAATGAGAAAACGGCCATTAAATGTACGTATTTAATTTTATTTTTTAATATATGCTTTACTATATATACAAAACAAAGTATATGTACATTTGTATTTTTAATAAAAAATAAATTTTTGAGAATAAATTTGTTATTGTTTTTATTGTGAGAACCATATAACATGTTGAAATAGACTTTTTGCATGGTTTTGGGAAATATAGAAACGTGGTTGGAAAGGTCGTTTACGTTTTTCTTCTAAACATCATAATATCTTTGAGACAATAATAAGTTAAAAACATTATGTCTGAACATATATTGTTACTTAAGACGTGTTTGACACAATCATAACCACAAACATTAATGATAGTTTGCGATTGTGATTGCATCAACCATGTTTTTTCTTTGCGTGTATCCCCGCAAAAGTTGAGAATACTTTGTTTTTTAAACAAAAATATTATTAATGTCAATTTTAAACAATTTCTTACGCTGCACAGTGCGGCCGATTGCCAAAAAGCTGGCCAAAACTCGAAAAATAAAATTGTCTAGATAGATAGATTTTTTTAACATGCAGTTGGCTAGTGGGATCCTATAAGAAGTAAAAATTGTTAAGAGTAACGTCCTATACCCAATAGCGCGTGCAGCAAAGAAAATCTAATAAAACCAAATGGAATGTACGTTTGAAGGTAAGTAAAATACGTAAAAAATTTTGTAAATGTCAGTTCTTTGACTGAAAATTTTTAGCAGCACAATCATAAGGGTACTTTTTCCCTTTTTTCCAATAAAATTTGGGATTTCAAATCAAATGACAGTAAAACGCTGTCAAATGCTGCCTTCAAACGTTTTGGAGGTTACTTGGAAAAGTATTAACTATCGATTAAGCCAAAAACTTATTCAACAATTTTTACGATAAGCTATTATCTTTCCTAAACAAATCGAATTCGTTAATTTTTAAAAAAACCCATAAGAATTTTTTCAGAATTTTCTCTCAACTATTAAAATAGTCTTATTTTTAGGTTGCAGTATGTCCACTACTGGTGATTTACCCAGGTTACAATTATTCCAAGTAATAAAAGATATTTTGAAGGATGATATCAACGTGATTTATGAAAGGATTGAACAATTTTTGTCTGAAAACCAAAATGCGACTTGTTATTTATCAGAAATTCCAGTTTGGAGTGAATTACTTGAATTTTCGAATTTTGGCCAGCTTTTTGGCAATCGGCCGCACTGTGCGCTGTTATTTTTATAAAAATTAATTTTTTTATATTAAACATAAATTCAAATCTGTGGCATTTTGGCAAAACATTTTAACTCAAATTTAAAAGTTGAAAAAAAATGTTTTTAATTAAAAAACATTTTCGTTTACGTTTTTAAAATTTTGTATTATAAAATCTTTCTTAAATTTTGGTTTATTTTATTATTAAATAAAAATTATTTTTTCACCGTTTTTTTAAAAAATTTTTTTTTGTCAGTAATGTCAAAAAAGGTGTTTTTTTTATTCCGGAGGAAATACTTATAATACCATTTATAAAAATTTAAAACTGATTGGGCAACTTTGTTTAAATAGTCACATTAATACTAACTTCTTTCTTAACTTTTTTATAATCATTAAAAGCTTTGGAATTTAGAACGGATAAGAAAAATACAGAATGAAAACAATGTGTGAGTTGCTAATTTTAAGTTATGTTTATCACTAGGGCCCAGACTTTTATGCAGTAAAACTCGCGTTTTATGCGCATAAAAAATGCACTAAAAATAGAAATATATGCGCTAAAAATATAAAAAATATGCAGCTAAAATTATCTTGAATTTTTTTATTAGTGATAAAAAAAAACATAAAAATGACAAGACAAACCAAAATAGCATGAAGAACGTAAAAATTAATTCTTATAAACGTAAGTAAGGCACAATAACCACAATAGTAGAAGTTAAAATAAAGAAAAACACAAATATATGAAGAAACAGAAAGACAATCACGTTAATTTTTTTTTGTTACCAACTGATTAATTTAAATCTATATAATAAAAAATAAAAAACATTTGTTCAAAAAAATTTATTTTTGAATTTTTTTTTTCTGTTCTGGTTTAGGTCTTAGTTTCATGCCATGCCGATAAATAACATACAACACGAATTTTCGCTTTGAATTAGAAAAATAACTATATAAATAATAACTTATACTCATAAACAAGATACAAAAATGGCTTTATTAGTTTTACAAAATGGAACCTGGAAAATATAAGCCACGGAAATGGTGTCTGGTAGTCTACCACGTCATTAGAATTGTGAGAACTATATCACGTCAGTCGCAGAGGGTTAAGTCACTTGTAAAGGCCCAACAATAAAATGCATAAGCTGGCTTGAGCAACTGTTGCGAATACATGTTAATCATAAGTGTCAAACAAAACTTAAGAAAACATTTCGTTAAATTTTTTTAAACTGTCATTTGCTTAAGCAAAGTGCGAAACTGATCGCAATTACATACGAATCAAATGTTTATTGATTTTTTTTTTAAATGCCTTTAGAGATATATTTAAACCTACATTTTTTCAAAACAAAAGTTTACTGGCTGTTTTTCAAAACAAATTAAAATGGAAGTGGTAGGTACATGATTAAATGCTGATGTTTCTCTGTGGTATATTCATTTTCACTATGCTGTTTTCGAAAACAATTTAAATGAAATATGCAAGCAGTTAAGGATTTAAAACAATAAATTTAAATCCTTAATTCTTGTTTTAACTTTTTCAATCTTGCTACGAATTTGTTAACTTAAGTTACCTGCCACAAAATACATCTTATTTATGGCAATATCAATTAACTTAAATTTACCATTGTTGAATCCTTTTGCCACATCTTTGAATGGGCAAAACTTTGCAGCATAATACATAATTGCTTTCAACCACGTCCCCCATCTGGTTGTTATACGCTGTAGAGGAACACATTAATCCGGATAATTCTTTTTATATGCGGCAACACGCGAAGGTGCTTAACAAAAATTTTTCCCATAAGAAATCAATAAATAAATATCATCGAAGTTGTCTTTTAACTCTTCTGCAGCAGGGTGCATGGCAAAATAAGGCAATTAAAATAAGTTTTTTTTTAAATATGCAACAAAAATATGCAATATCAGCGATATATGCAAAAATGTGCATTAAAAGTAAAATATGCAAAAATATGCACTAACAAATCGATGCCATTTTCTTGATTCGCAAAGATATTTTGAATTTGGTAATCTCAGACTGACGAGAACAAATATGCATTTGCATAAAAATATTGCCCTTCGTTATGACTAAAAACTGTGCTAAAAACATCATTGTTACTTTATTTTAAAAACTTTTCAAGAAAGCGACATCTAGAATTTTTGATACGAATTAGAATGGAAAAAGCTTTATTAAAGTTGCAAACCTATAATTTTACATGATATAAAATTAAATATTTCAACACTTTTTTATTTTAAACAAATTTGAATTAAATTTTTTTTCTCGATTTAACTACACCGCATAATTTTCATTAACCGATAACTTCAACTGTTTCTATTAAACAGGAGATGCAAAAAATTAAAAAATATGCAAAACATTAGGTGAACGGAAACGTGTGAAAGAAAAATGCTTCATATATAATGAATCGTTTTCGTTTTTGTTTCGTCGGCAGCATATGTTTGCAATAAAATTAGGTATCGATTATCAGACGTCATTTATTTGTTTTAGAAGCTTTTTAAAATATAACTTATATTATATAAGTTTTAATTCCCTATTACTTTAAAAGAATACATTAAGCTTTTTATTATACCCTTCACCACAGGTGGTGAATAGGGTATATATAAGTTTGTCATTCCGTTTGTAATTTCTATAATATTGATGTACAGTGCACTCGGGAAAACGTCAACTAATTAAAACCGTGGGTGTTGACGTTTAACAAATTGTTGACGTTTACAAATGTAAAATGTTTAAATAAAAAACATATCGATAATGTGCTTTTAAAGGTTTTTATTGATTATAAACTAAAACCAAACATAAACAAATTCAAAAAGGAAACAAAAAAGTCATTCAACCTGTCTAGAACCATAGAAGACAATTAGATCCAAAAGAATACATCTTAAATGAGATCATATTTTTAATTTTACATGCACACATATGAATTAAAAAAAATCTTATCTTGCTAATGGTTGACTTTGTTACAACATATTGCTTCGCTAAAGCTACCGCACTTGTACCCTTTTCTAATAAGTCCAAAATATTTGCCTTTTCTTGTAGATTAATCAATTTCGGCTGTTTTGAGCTCATTTTGTTAATGTGATACTTACGAGAACAAAAAAGCAACTGAACATAAATAAAAAGACAATACATAAGTACATACAGTTGTAAGTTCTTTTCTACTCTACTTATAAGGCGAATCCCCAATTTCTGATATTATTTAATAAAATAAGTGTGTATGTGTACAAATGTGTGTATTTTAACTGCTGCTTAATTCAAAATTTTGTTTTATTCAGAGTTGACGTTTTAGAGCTTTGTGGTTGGGTTGACGTTTTAGAGTAGGCAATGTAAAAAATAAAGGGTTGACGTTTTGGGATGTTGACGTAAACGAGCGTTGACGTTTTCCCGAGTGCACTGTAAATATATTCTGGGTCCTTATGAGGAGCGAAGCTGATTTAACGATGTCCGTCTGTCCGTTGAAATGGATTTTCCGAAGACCCCATATATGATGGGGGCCAGGTTATTATACATTTATGTCACATATGGTCCGGAATTGTTTGCTATTGAAATTCAGCAAGATCGGTCCACAAATGGCTGATATATGAGTAAAAAACCACGACTGCCTCAAATTTTTTCCTTTAAAGGTCCAATTAGACGTGACATTACCGTTCCAACACTGTATTACCAAAACGACTTAAACATACCATCAAAACCAATTCAATTTTGGTTTCTACGGTCATACAGTGGCTATGGTAATACAGTGTTGGTAATGTGGTTTTTTGTTGTTTTTTTATACCCTTCACTACAAGTGGTGGATTTTATTCGTAATGTGTTTAATTTTACTCATCCACTTACACATTAATGCATGCACATGAAATGCCGATCAAATAAAAAAACAAACTCATAGACTCAATATATTTTAATTTAACGCTTCTTCAGTAAAAGCATTCATAGCCGAGTTGTTAAGTTCTCTTCTGAGACTGATGATATTGCCAGTTCAAATCCCAAAAATATTTTTTTTTCATTGTTTTTATTTATTTTTTTATGTTCCAAAAAACGATTTTAAGATTATAAAACGAATTTTAAACATCAACTTTGGCAAAAGAGGAATCGGGCTTGTATACATATATAAATTTTTTGTTTTTTTTTTATATTCTTCGGCATGGCGAAAAGAAAAGTTGGCGTGGCTCAATTAATATTTATTTATACCTATCTAAAGAACGTTATGTATGTATATAACTTTTTGTTCTTATCTCATCATGGTGAAGGGTATATAAGATTCGGCATAGCCGAATATAGCACTCTTACTTGTTTTATAATAACCCAGTAAAAAAAATTTGAGTTTTTTGAAGCAGTTAAGAGAAAAAGCGCATAATTGAGCGCTTCAATAAGAGAGCTCTTATACAGCAGTAAATGATAAAGAATAAAATATACAAAAAAGCTGCTATGTAAGTGCTGAAAACGAAGAAGGTTTTAAAGCGATAAATAAAAATATATTACGGTTTGCGAAAATGATTGAAAACGGCATTTAAAAAAGTAAGAGCAAAACATTAAAAACATTAAAAACATTAAAGTGCCATTAAAAAAGCACTTTAGGCGTGCTTTGTTTACATGTTTAAAGAAGCGTTTATTGTCCGCAGGAAATAGTCCTCCAAAACGGGAACACCCCATACAAAAATCAGGCATCCCATCAGCAGGTTTGAAGCGATTTGAGGTATGAATTCATATATAAAACCTGCTCCTTTTGGAGCACATTTTTTACTGGGAAGTTTAATTTTCTTCATGAATCAATTTGTTTTAATACTTATACATAAACATTAAATTATAATAACATGAATTTTAAAAATTGGCTTTTATATATAAAATCCCGAAAAATCCCGATCCGTCCCGAGATTTTAATTAAAAATTCCGAATCCCGGGTTTCAAAAAAACCAGTCCCGTTTGGCATCCCTAGTGGCCACTGTGAGGGAAAGTTGGTAATGCTTAAATTCTACTTAATTAAAAACTAAAGCTAAAGGTACTCAATACGCATTCATTACACGCGTTTTCGGTGCCTGCGCAGCCGTCAAACAAGTAAAATCTGTGTAGTTATATGTAACAAGTTTTATTCACTAATGCGTAGAACGCATTGAGACGTTGAATGCGAAAACTAGTTTTACTTTCTACTTTTGTAAGCGTCACATAATTTTAGGAATGGTGGGAACTGTGTTATAAGGAATCCAACTCTTAATATTGGAAGCGATTTCTTCAATTATCTTGACAACCTCAATTATCTTGGTAGCGTTGTTTGTAAGCTGAATTTGATGTACGTGTTGAATAAATAATGTCTTATCATGTTCAATAATATTTGGCGGTCAAGTCAAACTAAGCTTAGAATATTTAATTTCAACGTTAAATCTGTTTTCTACTACTCATCTAAAACTAAGAGAAGTACAAGAAATATAGGCACACGATTGCAAACATTCAACAACATGTGTCTCAGAAATATGTTGGGTATATGGTGGCCCAATCGTATACGCAATAATGACCTGTGGGTGCGGACCAATCAAAAACCGGTGCCCAAAGAAATAAAAGAGCAAAAGTAGCGTTGGATTAGTCACACTCTTCGTAGACCCAATATCGCCCGACAAGCATTAAGATGGAACCCGCAAGGTAGTCGACGACCTGGTTGATGACAAATTGCGTGCCGCATGTTATACCTGGAATGAGATCACTATCCAGGCCAATAACAGAGTAATATAGAGAAGAATAGTAGAGGCAATATACTCCAGTGGGAGAGAAGGATGACAGAAGAAGAAACGTCACATGCAGCTTTCGAACAAATCAGCTGATTTTGATAAATAAGATTTTATAAAATCGTGCAATGCGTGGGGGTGAAACGCTTGGTGTGCACGTCCAGCTTAAAGAAATTAGGAAAATCAGCGTTTTCAGTTTTGGTGGTTTGTCCCCAAATAGTAGAATTTTTTGTAATTGGGGTTAAAAATTTCGTGAAAATCCTCTTGTGTTTAACGAGTCTTTTGACACTTAATTTTTTATACATTAAATTAATATAGAATTGATAGAAAGAAACAGTAATTGTTAGAAAGAGAAAACTATAAAAATTGTGAACAAACATTTTTTTCAGTTTTTCTTTTGTTATAATTTTGTTTATTTTATTAAATGTCGCAACGTTTTGTTTATGAGAAACATAAAAACAAAACAAACAAAAAGCAGCGAACTTGCCCCTAAACCACTGATTCAGCAACACTTTTAATATTTCAAGCTTGAAATGTCAATTTCAAGTTGAACAATTTAAAATTTTTTTTGACATAACTTCATTTTTTATCGATAACTTTTTTTAAAATTTTTGACAGTTTGCTATTTATCTTACTGCAGCTGAACTCTTTGCACTTAGTAAATTCTTCTATTACATTGTATTTGCACTGTTCATCAAAATTTAAACATGTAGTGTCATAAGGCCTTTATAGAAAGCTCAGTTGAAGTTATCGGTTAATGAAAGTCAGGGATGATAAATGAGAAAACCAATATCGTACCAACGAACTTTTAAAATCGTCCTTTTTCGATCCCAATAGTACTAAATCATTTTTTTATATTTTTTTTCAATTAACGGATCTAATTCATGTTTGATATTTTCGATTTTTATTCTTTATTCGCCAAAGCTCGAAACTCGTTATTAATAGTATCACAATTTGCACTTTCATTTGGAAAAATTGTTTAATAAAAGCTGTACTATACTGTTGGTTTTTACTGAAATCACATTTTCTGGAGTAAATTTTGCTAGCCAGTTTAAAACTTCGTCGTCGAAGTTAACTTTATTTTTTAAAGCTCCGCAAAATGTTACATAGTATTATTTTACATTTTTTTTTAAACCTTTACAATACCACTTTCAATGTTATTTCTGGATATATAAAAATATTATGGAACACGTAAAACTTGTGTGATAGTGTTAACTGAACTGAACTGAACACGAGTCTTCGAGTCTTAGCTTTGAAAATTCGAATTTGTCCAAAACTCCTTTTTAAAAAAATTTGCGCCCCATTTGACGAATTAAAAATTTTAAGCGATTTAAAAATATGTGCATACGAGCATCTTCGGATTGCATTTCCAAATTTATTGTGTTCACAATTTTTAAGAAAGAGGAAATATATTCTATAAGCTGGAGTAGAAAGTCCGGATATAATGAAATATAATTTAGCGCTTGTAAAATCTCCTTCAAAATCATTCAGAGTAAAATAATACTGGACTGGCTACTACTGTTCCTAAATTATGTTGATGACTTCTTGACGTGAAAACCATCTTCATGACGAATTTCAAAATATTATAAGCTTCCGTTCCAAAATAATGTTGAAACGAGATTAAGTCGTATCTTCTACAAGAACTTTTGCAGAAGTGGTTTCCTATATCTTTTAAATACTTGTCAATATCATCAGAAAATACAAGCTTATGTGGCACATGCAATCGTCCATTGAACAATTGCAAAAATCTATTCACATTAGCGGAGTTTAGTGTTTGGTGCAAATGGTCTTGCAAAAGAGCAAATGCAAAATATTATAGGTGTTTGGTTAAATTCAACAACAAAATACACAGTTTCTTTAAGATTTCATAAAAACGGTACAAAATTTTGCATTTTTTCGCAAGATCATTTTCACCAAACACTTAACTCCACTTATATTCATTCGAGAGTAAATACGAGTTGCTATTTATATCAATTAACAATAGGTTTAAAAAATTTGGAAATACATATGTAGTACCAAATGAGTCATGGGGGTTCCAGCGTACTTTTCAGTTTAGAATTGTACCAAAAAAAGTACAATTGTACCAACTTTATCAACCTTGATGAGCATTGGGCGGTGTATTTAAATCGAGAAAAAAATTTAATTCGAATTTTTATATCATGTTTTATGGAACAAAAGTGGTCAGTTTTATAGCAACGAACAGGAAAAGCTATAGGTTTGCAACTTTAATACAGCTTTTTCCAATTTAATTCGTATTAAAGATTCTAGATGTCGCTTACTGAAAAGTTTTAAAAATAAAGTAAAATTTTTTTTACTTAAAATTAAGAACTCACACATTGTTTTCATTCTGTTTCCTACTTATTCATACTAAATTCGACTTTTAATGACTATAAATAAAGTTAAAAGAGAAGTAAGGATTAATGCGACTATTTAAACAAAGTTGCCCAATCAGTTTTATATTTTTATAAATGGAATTATTTTAATTTCCTCCGGAATAAAAAAAAAAACTTTTTCCACATTAATTCTTCGATCGAAAAATATTCTAAACAGGTTTTTTCATTTAGCAAATACAATTGTTTTTCCTATCGAATTCTTATCGATATAATAACATCGTGCGGGATGAAGTGTACAACTATGGTAATAGGAATCTTCTAAGTGTCTAGATTTGATAACCAATTAGAGCGTTTTTGGTATTTTAATATCAAGTTAATTAAGTTGTTTCCAGTAACCATATCGAACACTATCAAACTAGATTACGTCGCTACGTTATAAATGTAATAATATTCCACTTAAAGCCGATGTTAAATTGAAGACGTTGAGTGCACCAATTGCACAAATCGTTGACGACAAAATTTACTAAAATTGAAAAATTTTCAACGACGGCGGCGAAAATACAACCGTCGCACATAGGGGTATTTTGTTAATCTAGCCGGGCTTTGCTTTTTGTTTTAGCCCCCAGATCGATGAAACTTGGCAGAAATATGTGTTCTGGTTCTAGGCAGATAAAGCTCAAAATAAAATCGGACCAGGGAGGAAAAAGTTCCCCCTAAAAACTAGTCCAACCTTTAAAAAACTAAATTTTTTTTAAAGTTTGCCCATATTTTTGTTTAGCAAATGCAATTTTTAACGTCGCGAAAGTTAAAAAACATAAAATTGGACCCAGGAGATCGTAAAATTATACCTTTCGTCCCCACCCCATTTTGCGGTCGATTACATAAAATAATATGTATTAAAAAAAATTTAAATATTAAAAGAATTAAATTACTTACGCCTTAATACCATAAGAATTACATTTTTGAACTTTAATGGGCAGGGGGAGGTATCCCTCCAAACCCACCACCGGAAAGACACTATCAAATTTTTTTTTTAATTTTTTGCTAATTTCCACAAAATATTCATTTTTCTGCTTTTATGTGACTTTTAGGTATTTCATAGTATTTAATTTATCTAAAAATAATTAATTTATTCGTTATTATAACTTATGCTTAATAGTAACAAATTATTTAATTTAAAATAATAACAACTAATTTATTTAAAACAACTTCTCTTTTGCACTAAGATGATGATGGTTCTTCCTCCTCTGTTTCTTTAAAGTCCCCTTCCAAATCTGAATTCTCTTTAGAGATAAGTACAGGTGGAAGCATAAAAGAAATAATTTTTTTTTTAGAGGGCAATGAAGTTTGTCTTATAATAGTAATCAGTGGAGAACAGAGCAAAAGTCTATTTATAATATCTTTGTTACACTGAACCGTCGAAAACTTTCTAGCAAAATTCTGCCTGTTAAACCGAAAGTATTTATTTCGTGCCTCAGACGCTTCTTCTGATAATAGCCCGATAGACTCAAATGCTTCGCCCCTTACAGTTGCGCCTTGTACTAAAATCTTGTGCATTGTAAGTGTCATAGTATGCCAGGGATATAGAGTAACGTAAAGTTTTGCAGTGTCTAAGCAATAATTAACAAACTAGTGCAAATGGATTTTGTGACCACTTGTAATTACTTCAATAATAACTTTGATTCGGTAGATTTAATCAAATGCAATTCCAGTTATTTCTGCAGCTAATTCAGGATTGGAAAAAAATCTACTGCTGGTGTTACCATCGTTGTTATTTCCAAATCCAGTCTTCGGTACATCCACTATTAGCGCTAATTCACTTCTAAATTTTTCATGGATAGTTTTATTCGTCTCTTTAACGATAGTTTTGTCCTCATCCGATCTTAATTGCCACTTTTTCAATGTGAGTTTATACGGCAGATGTAATATGCTCTCAAATAGATGAATTCTGGCTGCACAGGTGGTTAAAAATGTTGACTTACTGTTTCGCACATTCCTTTTTTACACAGGTAATATTAGATGTAATAATTTAAATTAAAGACAACCAAAACATTTTATGACTGACGAAAGGGTTTCTATTATATGTACCTATGCAAGATGAGCAAAAGCAGGAAAAAGGTGAAATTTTCAAAAAATCAGCAAAAAAATGGCGCAACGTTTTTTTATTAATTTAAAAGTAGAGATTTAAAATTTTATCGTGATGTATAACATTTTAAAAAATGCTACTAAATTTACTTTCAAAAACCTTTACATTGTTTTAACAAAAAAATCGTTTTTTTAATTATGATCGAATTTTTTTATCATAGGAATTTAAAATAAAATTGTTTGTAATAAGTAGCTCCTAATAAAGTCTTTCACAGAAAAAAATTTAAAAAATTCATATAAAATCTTTGTTCGTTTACCCACAAAAAAAATATATTGTAAACCTCTCAAAACCGTAAAAAGTCAATGAACACATGCAATTTACTGAACTTTCCTGACCACAAATCTCAAGCAAAATAAACTAGCAAATGCACGGCTTAACAAATTGGACTGGCAACTTGCTTTATTTTGATTTTCTTGCGAAAATAATAAAGTAATTTGTTTTTTTTAGCCCACTTACAACTACAATTAATGTTTGGAGAATTCCAACGAAATGTAGTGGGGAATGTAAGAAAAGATAAACACATTGCTTATTGATGGTATTTTGTTTAAGCTTCGACATCGTTGCAAATAAAACTTTTTGAGTGCTTGCCAATCTCAATTACTCTGCAGTTTTATTTGCTTATATCTTTGGCTTTTCTAAGTTTTGTTGGGAGAATATTCCTGATGATCTGGCCTAAGTAACCAGTGAAGTGCGCATATAAACTAGATTGCCCTCCGTCACTAAATTTCAGTGTTTTTATCATGAAAAAAAAATTCGGAATTAAGCACGACAAACAAAATCTTATCTATAAATTATAGAAACTTTTTCTTAAGTTATAAAATTTTATTAAATAATGGTCATCGCCTATTTCCAATTCTTTAATTCGACTCTTATTATGTAATTTTTTAAATCCACATAAAATATTTCTTTCAAATTAAAAGAAAAATGCTTAAAATAAGTTGATTTAATAGTAAAATTTATATTTGTTCCATTTTTTTATACTCATACATACAAATATTGCCAAAAATGTTGAATAACAATTTATAATTAAGCTAAACATTTTGTAAGGCTTAACTAATTGATTAATTTCTTAATATTTCGGTTTCCGTTTTGTCATTCTATTAGTAGGAATTCATAATACTATTTCTCCCCTAAGTGGCAACACTTTTTTCCCATATTCCATTTTTGCGATATTTTCTTTTAAGATAATTCTTCCTCCTTTTGTTCCTTGCCATTCTAGTAAGAAAATTCAAAGTGATCGGTCCATTAAGTCTAGTGCGGTGTTATTCAATTGAAGATATTTCCTAAAATAGTGTTCGGAATTAATTAAAAAGTAGTGGACATAATAATTATTGTGTGTTTTATAAGATAAAAGTGTTTGAATTATTTAATTTTTGAAATTTGTCAGGTATTTTTGTTTTTAAATTTGCTATTATCTAGTTTTTGTTAGATGTTGTTGGTGTGTATGTATACTTGAATTTGGAAATGGGAAAAAGCTAAAAGCATATTTTTTAGAGTTTGTAGAGTTTTTCTAAAGAGTTAAAAGTAGAGCTTTTGAAATTTGATTTAAATAAAAGATTGCAGATGTCACCCTAACTCTCCACTAGCCATCAAATGATGTTAAGAAATAATATTATGAAAGAGCTTTCACGACAAATTGCATAGAAATGCTTTTAAAACAAAAAAAAAAACTTTAACTTAACAGTAACTTCATGTCCAAGGCGAATTCAACAACAATCCAAAAACAACAGAAACAACATAGGGTTTTTTGCATTGCATTGTTAGTGCTTAGAGCTCGAAATGTCAAGCATTCTTAGCAAAACACTAACAAATCAAGACAAATAAGCTCGAACTGCCAAAATTAGATGCGGTTTCGACACCACCTGTAGTTAATTCGCCTTGTTCATGTTAAAGTTAAGTATTTAATGTCAGTTGTAGACTTTAACACGCAGTTTGCAACTGAGATGAAATGCTTATAGTGCTTTTAAATTTTAAAATTTAAAATGAAGACACATTAATTTACTTTTGTTTTCGATATTATAAAGCATGGTGCTTTTGCTAGTTTATATCATTAAAACACATACATACATACTTAAGTAAAAACTTAAAAGCCCACACTAATGAATTTCATTTGAAGTTTAAAGTTGTAAGAAATTCTATCTTGTGTTCGATTTTTTTTACATTTTTTTTTAAGATAAATAAATAACTTTTAATGATACATATTTGATAATTAAATGAGTGAAGTAGGTGCAGTGAGGCTGCAATGTTGTCCAACCGTTTTTAAAGAAAAAAAGGGGGTTGAGTAGCTGCCTAAATAAGAGCGTCAAGCGTTTTGTATGTCAAAATTTTTAATTTTTATTATACATTTTTATGCGAAACAAACCATTACAATGGAAATCCAACACAGAAAGAATTATTTACTAAAGCTTCAAAAAATATTCATACAGGTATTTTTTAAAAAAATACTATGTACATATTTTGTTTTTGTAAAAAGTTACGAGTGAATGTCAGAATTATTAGTTGAAAATATAAGAAAATATATAAAAAGAAAATTTTTGTGTTTATAAAATATACACAATTGCTTTAGTAGTTAAATCGTTTTCCAGTATTGCAAATTTATTGTGGCTCCACTTATTCCTTAGGAATTTTTAATTCCTTCTATTTAGTACATACATATTTTTTATATTCACTTTTTTCTGTTATAAAATTTGTATACATTTTTTTCCTAATTTTTTCACAAAATGTGAACAAAGCTTGACATTTCGTATACACACAAAAAAATAAACAATAAATAGTGCACATGTTCTGTAACTCTCGCGTCGAGAAAGTTTTCGATTGAAATGTGTGAAATGAAACAAAAATGCCATATATTGAAACAAACAGCTGTTTTTCTTACTAAACTGTGTCTGTAACTTTTTTTGGCGAGTACAAGCTGTCACGTAAGGAAATTACTCGCCAATTTACAGAAAAGTGTATCTGTAACATTCTTGCGAGAAAATTTCCCGCTTTAAACTGTCAAATAAACTCACGAAAAAAACGGGGCGAGAAACAATCTTAACACTAAAAAACGATTAAAAATGCAAAGAATAATAATAATAATATTTTGTTCTTGGCACATTTTCTCATTGTTTAATTATTTTGTTTTTAACATTTTAATGAAATATACGAATTTTTTCAAAGCTCGTTTGCAACAACTAACATTAAAGTCGCACTTTACATTATTTGGTATAGCCGACGGTTGTTTTTTCGCCGCCGTCGTTAAAAAATTTTCAATTTTGGTAAATTCTGGTCGCCGTCAACGATATGTGTGACTGACGCTCTCAACGCCTGCAATGTCGACGTAATCCCTTTTAATAGTTTTCGACATGAGTTAGAGCCACTCTGTTTTCTCACTTTTCGAGGAACGATGGAATACATATTTTGTTTCACATCTTTTCAATGCGAGAAGTTCTCACTAAAGTTATAGAACATGGGTACAGATGACTCGAAAATGTCACTTGTATGAATTAACGAAGAAAAATACTTTTCTAAAAATATCCGAAACTGCATTAAATGAAGCTTCATTTAATTTCTAAATAATATAACATATTTTAATCTAAGATATTTCCTATTTAAATTCGTTGGTTTCCGTTTTTTGTTAAGTGGAAATTAAACATTCCAACTTTCCCTCACAGTGGCAGCACATGTTTCCGTTTTCCTAATGATTTGAAATTTTATTTTTTACTTCTCATCTCTCATCTTTAATTTAATAGAAACAGTTGAAATTTGTGCGGTGTAGCTTAATCGAGAAAAATAGTTCAATTCGAATTACATAAAATAAAAACGTGTTAAAATATTAAATTTTATATCTGTTTTATGCAAGGACCGGAAAATGTTTTTTTATTTTGTTTTTAAAAAAAATATTTATTTTTAAAGTTTAAATTTAAACAAAAATTATGAAGAGGTTTCTGAGAATACAGAAAGTATCATAATCTAATCATTTAGGAATCAGCTTCAAGATCAAAATACCCTTATATGAGCTCATTTTTCAATCATAAATGATACTCTCGTTGTGAGAAAATGGTACCCTACCGATGAATCACCTGAAAGAATTAATTGTGATACAATTTTTTGATTCCTTTCTGATCATTTTAATGTGAGTTTTTATAATCATTATTGAATAGTTTTTGATTATAATTCCTATCATTTTTAATTGTCATGTTTTTTAATTTTTCTCCTATAAAATCAGCAACATTTTGGCTTTATTTTACACCAAACAAAAGTTGTCGGTTTTTAGCAAAGAAGAGAAGAAACAATTTCCACTAATATTTATGTTTATAAATTGTCAATAATTTTTGGGTTTCTTTTTTAGCTACGCTTCTTATTTGTTTGACTGACACGAACATTTCTATCTTTTTCATTTAGCAAAAATTCAAAATACTTAAAAATCATTTTTTTAACATATCATTGAATCATATATGAATCCTTTTTTTTATCCCTCAAGTGATAAATCAGTTTTTAATCATCAAAACTGATCTGAAAAGACTCATTAAGGTGATTTTTACAAAAAATAATCACCCAAATGCTAGCTGGGTAGAAACACATTTTCTAAAAAAAACGTTTTAAGAAGTATTTTTTTACAAAAAGAAAAGTTTTTTTAACAATTTTATTTGTTTTTTTTTTAACAAATAGTTTTGCTTTTTTTTGAAACTAAAAATTTTGTTTTCAAAGAAATTTTTTTTTTCCTTTTTTCGTTTCTTTTTAAACACAGAAAAAAATATTCCTTTTTTAACACACAAAAATTTTTTATTTAAAAAATAAAATTGTTGATTTTTATAAAGGCGAACAGGTAAAAGATACAGTTGTAATTTTGCAACTTTAGTTAAGCTTTTTCCAATTTAGTTCGTATTAAAGGTTGTAGATGTCGATTTTTGGAAAAGTATTAACAATAAAGTAACAATAATGTTTTTAGTGATAAATATAACTTAAAATTAGGAACTCACACATTGCTTTTATTCTGTTTCCTATTAAATCATTCTAAATTCTAAAGCTTTTAAGGGTTAAAAATAAAGTTAAAAGAGAAGTTAGCAGTAATGAGATTGTTTAAAACAAAGTTGCCCAATCAGTTTTATGTTGTTTAACATTAAATTATTTTAATTACCTTTAAAAAGTACCAGTTGAAGAACAAAAATTTACCAAAAATCTCACTCTTAATTCTCATTCACTTAGTACATTGCCCGTTTTATTTTATAAGAATCTGTAAAATGGGTCTTTTTGGTACTTTTTCGTTCTTTAACTGGTTCTTTTTATATCTCATATTGCTGTTCAAGGTTTGACTATGGCTTCGATTTTAAGCCGCCCCATCAAATTATGGACGCCATCCTTCCCCCTAATGACCAATTGTTTTCAATTGGTGTCAATTGACCCCCTCCAATGACAACCCCTTGTAAAAGTCATAGGTCTTATTCATATAAAGTGTTAGAACTAGAACCGGTCTATACCGCCAATGACCTATTACGGGACTACTTTGGTGTCAGTTCGCTTCCCTCTAGGGTCATTACTTTTTCGAACTTTTTGTTCTTTATATACCAGTAAAATGATTGGTTCTCCTTTCACTGGTCATGAGCTTTTTCTTTATGTACTTGTTCTATTTTCACAAATCCCAGGACCAATTGACACAAATTTCCCGCAGGGCTTATTTATAAAAAATATTTCAAATTTATAAAAAGTTTATAAAACTTATTTTTTATGAAGCTAATGAAAATTTAAATAAATTCGTGAATAGAAATATCAAAAATGAAAACATACATATTTTGAGTTTTTTAATTTATACAAAATATGTTTTTTATCGTTAAAATTATGAAACAATAGTTTTTGTTAAAAAATAAACAGATTATTAGATTGTAATTTCTCCGAATTATGCAAAAACTTATTTTTTAAACAAATAATTAGTGGCTGAAAATCCATAGAAACAAATTGTATTTATTAATTGTCATCGCCTATTTTCAATTCTTTAATTTGACTCTTAATATGCTATTTCTTTAATCAACATAAAATATTAAATATTTCTCACAAATTAAAATAAAAATGCTAAAAATAAATGAGGAGGTCCATAACAAAACGCAATAATTACACCATAACATTTTTGTGGATAAACGACAAAATGTAATTTAAGTAAGTAGCACATAATTTTTTTAATAAACAATTATTGAGGTTTTATTGTCTACAAAAAATAATATCAATCACAAATTTATTATTATATATGACAGTTTGTTTTAAAGTTATTTAAATAGCAAATTTGGAATTATTGCGTTTTGATCCGAATAATAATATTTATTCATGTAATTATAGCGTTTTGTTATGGACCTCCTCAATTAGCTCAACAAAAGCGAAAGGTATTAACTTAACAAAAATTCCTTACGTTTTACAGTTACCTAAGAGTTACCACCAGAGCATAATTTATTTATAAAGTTGACTTTTTTAAAATTTCTTGTAGCGATTTATTGCAAAGATGTGTAATTATTGCATTTTGCTCTGAACCATTATATTTGATATTGAATTGCAGTGTACTTATTGAGTTTTGGAATACTTTATAATAAAGGTAATAAAGATTTCAATGTGTAGAATAGGATTCAATCAAAAAACTTCAAAAATGTAATTACTGCGTTTTGTTATGGACCTCCTCAAATGGATTTAATAGTAAAATTTATAATCGTTACATTTTATTATATTCATACATACAAATAGATATTGCAAAAAAATGTAGAATAACAATTTATAATTAAGCGAACATTTTGTAAGGCATTTAACTTAATTAATTCCTATATACCTATTTTGGTTTCCGTTTTGTCATTACATTAGTAGGAATTCATAACACAATTTTCCCCCCTAAGTGGCAACACTTTTTTCTTATTCCATTTTTGCAGTTTTTTTTCTTGTAAGATAATTCTTCCTTCTTTTGTTCCTTGTCAGTCTAGTAAGAAAGTTTAAAGCGATCGGTGCATTAAGTTTTGTGCGGTGTTGTTCAATTGGAGATATTTCCTAAGATAGTGTTCGGAATTAATTAAAAAGTAGTGGAAATAATAATTATTGTGTGTTTTAAATGATAAAAGTGTTTGAATTATTTAATTTTTGAAATGTGTACAGGTACTTTTGTTTGCAAATTTTCTATCATCTAGTTTTTGTCGGATGTTGCTGTTGGTGTGTATGTATACTTGAATTTAAAGTTGGGAAAAAGCTAAAAGCATATTTTTTAGAGTTTGTAGAGTTTTTCTAAAGAGATAGAAGTAGAGCTTTTGCAATTTAGTTTAAATAAAAGATTGTAGATGTCACTTTCACAAATTTAAGAGCAAGCTATCTTAAAAGAGCTTTTAAAGTGGAGACACTTAAAAAAACTTTCGTATTCAATATGAGCCATCGAGAGTGTGCGGATATTGCTAGTTTTTTTGCTAAAAACACATACATACATACATACATACTTAAAGTTATGATTTTCCTTTGAAGTTTTAATGCCTAATTTTTAGGATTGATATTAAAACACATTTATGTTTAAAATTGTTTGAAATACAAAATTCTATCTTTACTAAATACTTAAATGTTACTTAATTTACCGATGCGGTACATTTGAATTCATTTGAAGTTTCCATTAGAAAAACTTATCAAGGTGGTCTCAATATTAAACCAATACAACAACAACAGGCAAAGCTATAGTAGTCAGCAGTTTTTTGGGAACACCTTGCAAATAATTACTCTTTTTATGATATCGTTTTTGTATTTAGTAGTGCTACCATACTTTTATCTTAATTAAATAAGACTTACCCCAAAAAATCAATTTGTATCTAAATACGATTTAAGTTTATAAATAACTTTTTTTTAACGTAGAATAAATAAATGAGTGACGTTAGTGCAGTGAGGCTGCAGAGTTCTTTAGTCGTTTTTAAAGAAAAAATGTGGTTAAGTTAACGTTTTTCTTTTTTTCTAGGAATAAGTATTCAAAATAAAAATTTTCTTAAGCGATTTGAAACTTTAAAGCAGTGTTGCCAATTTAGCAATTAAGTGACCAGGTTAAGTAATCTTGCTTCTTGTTTGCCAATGAAAAATTTCCTAAGCCATTTTTATTTCGCAAAATTTCTTTTAAGTTCTTAAAAATTTTAGACCAAAAGTGTGAAGAATGCTGCATTAGTTGTTTGTAACGTATGACTTTTGTTAGTCAGTTAACGCAAATGAGTTGTACGATAAAAAAATAAAGCCGTATTGTTAAATTGAGATTTCGATATTCAAAAATTTTTTTTAATGTTGATTTTAATGTTACAAAAAATTTATTAACACAAATGAAGTAATCTCTGCAATTTCAGGGTAAAAAATAATTTTATAATTTTATAAGTTTTTTTTATAAATATTGATGCATTTCTTGTTTATTTATTTGTGAGACATTTTTTTACTAAAACTTTAGCCATTTTTGTTGGCATGTAGTTGACCACGCTGATTTTCGAACAAGCCGACTGAAAAGTTGCACAAACGTAATATCTTATTTGTAATGAAGTTTTTTTGTATGTTTTCTTTAATATTATCTTCTTTAAAAGAGATGATATATGATAACAATTATTCCAAAAAAGTTCCTTACATGGTCTGTAATCTTCGAAGAGAAATATGTTGTTCGGATTAACGGTAAATTTTTATTTTGTTTTAATCATTATTCTGTTAAATTATTATGGAAAAAATTTCACGTTCGAAATGTCACGTATCGACACAGATTTTGGCTTAAAAAAATACAGAAGATTTTGGAATCAAACCAAAGACATTTTAATGTTACATTGTTATGTACGTAAAATTCTGAAATTGTGCCTGGTTTCGCTGAATTGCGCCTTTTTATACATGGCCACAAAAACAACTTCTATTCTTTTCACGCTCGAACCGCTTCTTTTTTTGCCATTATCTTTGACCTAGAATCGCGCCCTCCATCAACTTTAACATAGATAACAGTGCTCTCCAAGTGCTATAATTAAAGGGTTAAAAGAACGTAAAAATATTTGTTGTTGAAAATTCTATATGGAATTACCCATAAACAAATTGTTGCTGAAGTAGAATTTAACTTAATTTTTTAAAAAACTTTAGTTATGTACATCTTTGTTCAAAAAATGAAAGGAAAAACTATATGAAATTCTTTGGAATTGAATGCTGAAGCGAACTAAGTCAAAAAAGAAAATTAACAAATATTTTGAGTTTGAGTAAGTGACCTGCCATTAATTTCTGGAGCTATTGACTTGGGTTGGTTACCGTTACCTTAGAAACGAAACACTTTTTGATTTAGTTCGTTACAGAGTTCAACTTTGCCGAGAATTTCGCAGCAGTTTTGAAATACATATATGGGCAGTTCCAGCGAAAAGTCTCCTTTTTGTAACGTAACGCCAGAAGTAATTTAAATTGTTTCTTAAAAAATTTTTATGTATTGTTTACTTTTTTATATTTTTGTGTAAAGCGCAACTAGCTCTACATTTAAGGTCGATTCACCCATGCGTTCCGAACAATATTTTTGACCGGACAGTAATTTTTTTACAGAGAGTGTTCTGCAGAACGATTCACCCATCTCGGAAAATTTGTCCGGACAAACAAAGCTACCATATGGTTTACAGATGTAAACGATTATACAAAGTGGCAGCACAGTTTGCAAACTATTAGTTTTTTTTATAAAAGTGTGTTAAAGAAAATGGACGAAAGAAGAAAATTAATTTTATTTTTTTTAATTGAATTAAAAAGAATAGCAGTAAGAAAAATATTACAAAAAAGAAGAACAAACGGTATTTTCCACACACTTGTTACTGAGATGCGCCTTAATGACGTGGAATCGTTTATAAATTTTCACCGTATGGACCCCAATACGTTCAATGAAATCCTTGTAATTTTAGGGCCTGATTTGCGTGGTATACCTATTCGTAAACAAGAGCATATTACGCCGTCAGAAAAGTTGTCCATAACATTAAGGTAAAGCTGCTTTGTAGCGTCTTCGCAGACTTTTCCATAATATTTGACATTTACTTCCTACAATAATTGGTAAACATTATGTTCAAAAATATTAAAGTTTACCATTTAAAATTTACTTACGACCAATTCCAATAGATTTTTCTATGTCCATATATTTTGTTTAAGGTAAGTATTTTATATGAACGATTGCCCATATCATAAATACATTCTCTTCCTGGTTTTTTTTTTATTTCTTCACTTGGTTTCAGGGAAATATTTTCTTTAACATCCATCTTTTGTTTTTTTTTTTTTTTTTTTTTAATTATTCAGCACAAAACGAAAAATGTAAATAGGCGGTCTTGATCTCTCAGCTGGAAAGGTTGTTCACAACCCCTTAATTGTGAAATTGAAAAAGGTGTGATTGCAGACCCATGTTGTCTCAGTTAATGAAATGGAGTTATTAAAACTGTTGAAAAATGTGAAAAATGTAATATGTGGCAGTTCAATTCAACTTTTATGTACAAATTGAAAAAAAGTGGCATCTCAGTTCATTTTGTTCGGCACAAGAATTAAAATTAAACCAATTCAAGAAAAAACATGCCGAACAAAATCTTTGCTCTCTCTCTCAAAAGTAAAACGTCAAACTCAATATAAAATAATTTTGTCCAGACAAAAATTTTGTTCGGAATGCATGGTGAATCGAGCTTTAGTAACAAAAGGGATAACGGTTTAACAACATGGCCTTAAAATACAACCTGTTTTGCATTCTGGCGTTACATTAAAAAAGTAGACGTTTCGCTGAAAATGCCCATGTGTACCTTTTAACGAGCAACGATTTCTAAATTTGATAGCTTGAAAAATAAATCTTTATAAGTCCAAAGCTTACTAAAAGAGGTTTTATATAAAACGTCTCTCCAAATTCGCAATCGTATTCAGTTTTGTAATGCAAGTCAAAATCCACTTCTGTTTTTTTTAACGTCACGCCAGCGCATATTTTTGTTAATATCTGCAAATCCTAAGCGTCGATTGTTGTATTTTTTTTCTGAATATAGTGCTACTTCATTACTTTGCATATATAAAAACCATTTTTACAAATTTGTTTTCTTTATTTAATTTTTTAACATTTTGTCGTACAAAAATCACGTCACGTCACGTCAAAATGGAAATGCCCATATGCATTATATTTTATAACTTGGTTCGCTTCTTAATTTTATCCATTGGCTACTGGAAACTTAAGAACAAACATTTTTTTCAAAAAACATTTTTTGTTATCAATAAATTTGAACTGAGTTTAAAGCTTCGCTCACAATGGCAGCAACATTTTCGTTTTCTTCCTAAAGTATTTCATAAATTTTCCTTTAATTTTTTTATCAAAAATGTAACTAGCGTTTTTTTTAGAAAGTTGAGTCTACTTATGCAACAATTTATATGAAATTATAATTGACGTTTATAAAAAATGTATTTAGTTTTGAATAAAAATACTAGCAAAAATTTAAAAAATAATAATAAATAACTAATATTGTTGTGGAAAAAACTTGCAAACGGCTTCTTAATTGAAAATGTGTGTGGTTGCGAACCAAATTGTTGCTTTATTGTGAACCCCAAGTGAAAATCTTGCTGCCATTGTGAACGAAGCTTTAAGGGTAAACAAATATGAATATGATTGAGATTTTCTAAGTTGTAAAAATTTTGTAAAGCTTGAAAAATTTATAATGGCTTGAATTTGTTTTCTTGAAGCCGATGAACTGCTCTAGTCTAAGTTTTCAATAAATTAAAAACATTTTGTAAAATAGTGGTTTATGTATTGTGCCATCTATACTTCCTTTTAATGTACCGATCCACTGTAATTTTATTTAATGATGTCTAGAAAAACCATGCTTACAGTACATCTGGCATTATGCCAAATAATTTAACGACATGGCCAAGGCCGATTGCAATTATTAACGGTACGAATAGAGTTACTTTAATTATATAAAAATAAAAAAAAAACAAAAATTTGTGGTGACTATTTTGAATTACATTCGATTTTAGACATTTGGTATTAAAAAAAGTTCTTTTGTGATTCAGTTTATTTACAATAGTACATTTCTATCCGGTAGCACTTTAAATACAACTTTATGGTTTCTTTGCTCATTTTTACGGGCAGAACTTTTATGCAAATCTCTTTTTTCCACAAAAAAATTTTTTTCCATAAAGCAAACAAGACTTTCCAATTGTTTTTTGTGACCTTAGACTTGCATAAAACTAACATAAATAATTAAGAATGTGTTTTTGGTATAAAAAAAAAAAACAAAAAAATTTACAAATACATTTTCAACAAGTTTTTTAAATTTATTTGCTACATCAAAAGCAAAATTGTTTTCGTCCTCATCAGGTTTGGAGTATCCTACGAAGACATAAAATCATATACAAGGAAATTCGGGTATATATAAAGTAAATTTTGTTAATTTTGTTCCTACATTTCTTGTTCATGTGGCCTGAGACACGTTTTTGGCCTGGGGATATTTTAATAAGCTTAAAATTGTTTAACCAAGTTTGTCTTTTAATAATTAATACCCGTAGTTTCTACAAAAAGAAATCTAGAAATCTATGGTGTAAAAGTTGCCATGATTTTACTCAACGTGTGCTTACAATACAAAGAATAATTCTAGAGGGGGTGGGGGGGGGGGATCTGTGCCTTGACATTCTTTTTATTCATACAATCTTATAGCACCCTAGTGTATATACTTAAGTATGACGTAAATATACACAGAGTACGTATATCGTCGCGAATTTTAAAAAATTTGGACTTAAGCACAATTTCTATTTTGTGTTCTTATTTATCAAAATATCGAGATAAATTTAAAGAATTATTTTACTTATGAGGTAAAGTTTTTGTTTTCTGCAAATAGTTTTTAATAATGTGTAATGAAGAGAGTAATATTATTTTTTTTTTTTTAACTAAAGTACTCTGCCTTGTTCATTCGGTTCCAATTGATATATTTTCATTTCTACAACAAGAAAACAAATATTCTTAGCCTTCAAATGCACACTACAGATTAGTTTGTACGTTTGTTTGTGTTGAAACTCGTGAACAATAGTAACAACAAATTTAATAATTCTCTTGCGTTTTCATTGTTTATCTACTTCAATGTCTTTTCGTCCTCCCTTTGTTTAATATTCATTTTCTAATCAGAAAACTTATTGGTCAATTACGGATGGCAACACCACTTGAGTTGCGTTGTCTAAAAGCAACAATATGGCAACACAAATAACAAGCTCTTAGTTGACAGTTGCCATTCGTAACATAAATTTGGCAACTTCAGTTGTTAGCTTTTCGTAATCGACCCATTAGTTAGTGATCACAACGCTGTTTCGATTTTTTAGCAAACTTGTTAAAAAGGTCATTGATTAAATAAAAATTAATTAAATGAATTGTTAAAAAAAAACTAAATTAAAGTGGTGCTTACGATATTAAGGCAAGCAAATTTTAGGATCTCATGAAATATGTAGCATAAAAGTGGAAATAAAATTTTGCAAATTTAATTGTGATATTTTGTCGGATCTTTTTGCACATTCGTTGATAACACTGTGCTCGAAACTGACACTTTTTTTTTAGACAAGCTGGTCACATGGCGTTTTAGCATAATTCGGGTACGCCGAATCCAATGGTACCCACCGCTTTTTTTAGATTAATTCTTGTTTTCGAGATATACCATTATTTAGAAAATGGAAGAGGTTGCACAACATATATTCGCGTAACTCAAAAACGGTTCAGTTTATTCAAATTACTAAAAAAAACCGAAATTCCGCAATAAAATTTCCTTTAAGAAAAATTTTTTTAATATGAGCAGTCGTTTTGGTAACATAATTTTTTTTTTGGGAAAAAAAAATAATTTTATTATCAAAATTTCGAAATTTTTAAAACCGCAATGTGTATGGTTAAAATTCTTAAATTTAGCCGGTACAGCGCGTAGGATGCTTCACTTTATTTTTTATCTCAACCATTTATTTCTAACATACCTACCCGCTATCTCCATTCTTTAAGGGGGTCCCATACAAAATGTTCAATGCAGACTAGAAATATATTGAAGAAAAAGTCCCATAAATGCCCAGGAGTTGCCCTTAGTGGGATAAAATGTATGACCAACCTCATATAGTTTTTTGTCTTTAACATTTTCTCGAGACATACTTTCCCCTTATCACCACTTCTTAGGGGGGCTACCATACAAATATTGCATTTTATGAAATTCTTAAATTAATTAAAAATTGTCGACTTTTGTGATTAAAATCAAAAGTTGTAAACGGATTTTAATCATTTCGAAATTTTGATAATAAAATAATTTTTTTTCCAAAAAAAAAAAAAAAAAAACATGTTTCTAAAGCGACTGCTCATATTAAAAAAAGTTTTATTTTTCTTAAAGGAAATTTTATTGCGGAATTTCGGTTTTTAGTAATTTTAATAAACTGAACCGTTTTTAGTTACGCGAATATATGTTGTGCCACCTCCTCCATTTTCGAAATAACGGTATATCTCGAAAACAAGAGCTAACCTAAAAAACGGCGGGCACCACTGGATTCAGCGTACCCGAATTATGCTAAAACGCCATGTGCCCGACTTGTCTAATTTTGCAACTAGCACAGTGCAATTAGTCGTGTACTTGGTAGTTAATTGTAACAAGTCACAAATAGGCAGTGTTTGAAAAGAAAAAAAATAAATATGTAATGAATGAAATTTTAGATTTAAATAAATGCCTTGATTGTTAAATTCTTATATATTTTTTTTGATATCAAAAGTTTGATAATTTTTAATTTTAAATTTAAATCAAAAAAAATTAATAATTCAATATGTGAGCAATAAATAATAATAATCAATAAAATTAAGAACAAATCGAGTTTATATTTGATCAAATGGTGAAATTTTTAAATTCGTTTATTTTCCAATAACTTAAAAGTTTTCAATCGTCGCGTTTTTAAAATCCGATTTTTCCTAAATAATTTAAAAGTTTGAACATTTTGTTACGGCGGTAGTTGTTTAATCGTTGTGCTCGTACTGTTAGACTTTGGAGAGAAGAAAAATAACAATAATTATCGGTAAAAATTTGAATATAGTTTGTGTTTTAAAGTAAGAGAAAAAAAACGAAAAGGAATAAAATCATTATTAAGATAAATGTGTGTATAAAAATGCATAATAATTAAAAAAAAAGAAAAGTTAGAGAATGATATAAATAATCGTTTATTTTCATTAAATTAATAACGTTGCAAGCCTGCACGTAGGAAACTAAAACTATCTATAATAATTGGAAAAAAGGTCGATCAACACTTTTAATTAAAAAAATCTTTGGCCTGTTCTAACATTTGCAAATTTTAATAAATACATGTGTTTTTTGGTGCCAACAAACTAGTTTTCTGCAAATGTTTAGAAATGGTAGGAAATTTCAGATAAATCAAGGAAAAACTGTCGGTTATCTTCATTTAATACAAGGTAAGTTTTGTTTTGATTGTAACCAATTTTTTTTTTCAAATGTAACAAGTTATTTAATAGAAATGAGATGAAGTTTATTTTGATCGATAACCGTCTGTAAATGACTTCACATATTCCCTGTTAGAAACCGTATTTGAAAGAAGTCTTTTTCTAAATATATTGTTATTTATTCATTTGTTTTAATCATTGATTACTAGGGATGCGATTTCCATGCAAATGCATGTTTTGTTTCGATAATCTAAGAACGATGTCGACCAATTATCTTTTCGAATCATTAAATTTCCGTTAAAATGGTATCGATTGGTTTTTGCATATTCCAAAAAAATTTTTTACATTAATAAATAAATTGTTTTCGAGTTTTGCTTTAAATACAAGATCTTCGATGACGATGCAGCATATGATTAGGGCTTCCAATGGGTTTAAAATATTTTACCCAAAACTGTTACAAGTAACTTGCTTGGCACATGGGTTTTACCGTGTTGCAGAGGAAGTAAAGAGCCAATTCGATAATATTTCAATTTTTAATGAAATGTTTCCCTTGATTTCCCTTCCACTGCAGCCAGTAGTAACAAGATGGGGGCCTGGCTAGATGGCTAGATTTTATTCAAAGAACTGACAATATTTAAATAAAATTGGTGAAATAGGCACTTAATGAAACATAGTGCATATTTTTTATTTTTTGAGTGCATATTTTGTATTTTTTTAGTGCATTTTTTAAGCGCATATTTTCGATTTTTAATGCATGAAAATCTCATCCCTATTGATTACATATAATAAATTTTGTTTTGGAATGACCATAAAAGAATAGGAATTTAAGATACTTTCCTAAACATTTTATTTATTAATTTTCGATATTTTTTTAGTTAGGCTTGAGTTCATCAAATTTAATTTTCATTAAATTATTTTTACTGAAGGAAGGAATTTTACAACATGAAATTTATTAAAAATTCATTGATAATTTTCTTGGCTGAGCTGGGGCTCGAACTTGGGTTGAATTTACATGTTTCAAGAATCAGCATATTCTTTCATCAGAATTCTTTGAGTTCTAACCTCTGCACCACTACGGTGCCTGCCAGCCAACAGTCAAACATCAATCTTTGACCAGTGGTACTGGTGATTCGAAATTTGCTGTAATTATCATTTTCAATTTTATATTACATGTTGCTTCCTTTCCTCTGCTTTTCGTATTCTTTCTGTCAAGACTTTGTCTTGAAAACCGGAATACGTTTGTTTATTATTTCTTTCTATTAAGCCAATTTGTTAATTATTATTTCTTTCTCTTTTAATTTGCAGGTATGTTTGTCTTCTTATCATCATTTAAGCAATGTAACGTTTTTTTTTTAATTAAGTAAGTAACGTACATTATTCTACATATATTATTTATTTTTTCTCTTATGTATAACTTTAACAAGTATTTTGTTATTTCGATGCAATTTTTTCGGTTAAAAAGTGTCAAGCCATTTATTGAATGTGTTATAAAATCCATAAGATGTGACTTATGGGTTGATTACGAATAGCAAGTCAACTTCAGTTCAGTCGCCAGCAGCGAAATCAGACAACGCGGCTCATGCAACAAATATACAAAATAGTTTTTCTATTTATATTTTAACATGATGCCGGTGCTGGCAACTCAACTACAGTTCAGTTGGAAAGGGCTAAGGTTTTCATTGGTGACAGTAGGGCATCCAATTCTATTGACTGTGTCCTTTAATCTACTACAAAACACAACTCAGCCGTTTACGACAACCACAACCATAATAAAACTGAATTTCTTGATAATTAACTTTGCACCAAAATGCTTATTTCGACTCTACAATTCTCTTGAGTTTTGGTTAAAAAACAGTCTTACTGCATGTTATAAGAACACGAGCGCAAAACTCGTTCGTTTAACTTACATTTAAAACAAAATTTCAAAATTTGTTTTTGTTTTAAAAATTTCAAAACTGGATTTTATTTTAAATGTGAGTTAAAAGAACGAGTTTTGCGCTCGTGATCCAATAACAGGCAGTTATGGCCAATTTCAACAATTCTATTTAAATATCAATTCCTATTTAAAGAACAGTAAAATAACACAGTGCAACACGAAAAAAAATAACCATATACGGACAACTCTACGTGATAAAAGCCCAAAAAAAAGACCCGTGTCTCCCAGTTTTGCCCAAAGTAATGCACTTTTCTTTTGCAAAAAAGTTATCATTTTTTCAGGCTCATATCTTGCAAACCGTTCGGAATTTTGATTTACCCACTTAAACAAAGTTGTAGCTCTTGCCATAAAGAACAAAAATTGTGAATATAAAAAATCCAAAAAACTTCATCTTCAAGATCAAAATCGCAAAAAACTTTAAAAAATTCGATTTTGTTTGCCTTTTTTCCCCTGTTCAGGTCCATAGGTAGCAAACCGTTAAAAAATCAAGGAAACAATCAATTACAAAAATGTACCCAAGATTCTAAAAAACAATTTTCTAGAGCATATAAACTTCCTAAGAATGATTCTTAACACCATCTTAGAAGGTAAATCAAATATATATACATACATACAACAACAAAACTACTGTATTAATAGGTGTATAAGCAATAATCGTGTTAGCTTCGTGTAAAGCGTAAATCTCCTCATAATCTATACCAAATTTCTGTAAATATTCTTTAACGACTAATCTAGCTCTATATCTTTTTGGATTACCATCTCCATTTTCCTTGACTGTAAACACCCAATTTGATTTTAATGTTTTTATATTTGGAGGCCTTTTTATTAATTTCCATACGCTGTTCTTATTCATTGATTGTAGTTCTTTTTCAACATCTGCTAACCATTTGGTACGATTACCAGATTTTCCGATGTCTTCGATTGTTTTTGGAGTAGATTCTTCATATAGTACAGCTTCAAAAATTGTAGAATAGATTTCAGAGAATTTGCGATTTAAATTTCGAATTCTTTCACTTCGTCTCGGTGCTTCGGCTAGTTGCTCTTCCATCTGAGACTCCTCATTAGCATGTCCTTGATTTTTAATTACAATAATGTTCTCATTCTGCTCACTTGGAATAGTAACATTATCAACTTCAGTTACTTCTATTTCTTGATTTTGTTCCCCTTTGTGAAGTATGTTGCCCCTCTTGATTATTTTTCTCACAATTATTTTTTTCATTTTCTTTTTTCTTTTTAAAACAAATTACAGTTTCATTAAATTTCACATCTCTGGCTAGTACCACTTTTTGTTTTTCAGTATTCCATAAACGATAACCATTCGGACAGTAACTAATCATTATGTATTTATAACTCTTAACATCAAATTTTTTCGGTTTTTGATCAGGCACTAAAGCAAACACCTGGCAACCAAAAACTCTTAGTTTTGATAAATCAGGTTTTTGATCAAACCACAACTCTGCAGGGGGTTTCTTTATTTCTTTATTCAAGATATAAACACTTGTATGAACTGAAAAACTATAGATCTCCAGTTTCTAGTAACAACGCTCTTACACGTTGCACAATAGTTTGATTTAATCTCTCAGCAGCACCATTGTGTTGAGGAGTGTATGCAATTGTCTCACAAATTTTAATACTTTTTCTATACAAAGTTTTAACATCAAACTAGATTTATATTCACGTCCTTGATTAACAGTAAGTTGAGATATTTTATTTCTAAATTAAGATGTTGCCATGGCTTCATATTCTTTGAACTTTTCAAAGACTTCTGACTTTCTTTTTATTAAGAATACCACAACAAAATGTGTGAAGTCATCAATGAAAGTGACGAAATATCGATATCTATCCCAGGCAGTAGGAGTTATTGGATCACACACGTCAGAGTGGATATGCTCTAGAGGCTTGGTTGACTTTCTTCGAGTACCATTAAAAGGTTCACGACATTGCTTACTTTCAATACAAAATTTAGTTTTACATACCTTTGTTATAGCACTGGTAGGGATGAAACGATACCTCTAAGGTATCGATACTTTTACTCGTTGTGGTATCGCTCGTAAAGCATCGATACCTACTTAGTATCGGGAAAAAAGTATCGATACTTACTTGTATCGGAACTTACTTGTATCGGTTCGAATGATGAATATGTAATGCATACAATACAAGCATTTAAAATGATCCTTTTCTTGCAGATAAGGTAGTTTAGTACTAAACAATTCAATTAGCACTCAGAAAATGTCAGTCACTATCAGTGATGTCAACTTTTTGAGAGCAAAAAGCACTTTAAAATTTAAAAAATGCACTAAAAAGCACTATTTCGAACAAACAAAAGCGTAAAAAGCACTAAACCATTTTCACAATTTAATTAAATACAAAAAAGTTTCATTCGGCTGTGCCGAATATTATATAACTCCAAAATTTAAAAAAAGGCCACGGCGTTGATGGGTGACCGTTTTTATTTAAAATTAAATAATAAAAAAATGACATTTTTATATAAGAATTTTTCTTAGTTTCGCACTATGGATAAAATTTTGGCGTTTTGAGGCATCAAAAAGCACCATAAATAATGCCAAAAGCACTAAGTTGGCATCACTTGAAGATAATATATGTTATTAATTTAAATTTATAATTAATTAATAAATTTAATAAAAGGGGATTTAAATTTTGGAATAGGAATTTTTAAAAATTTGGGACATGAGATTTTGGTGGTCCCATTTTAAATAAATTTTATTTTGCACCTTTTTATTTTTAAAGATTTTATAATTTTTTTTACTATTAAAAAACACTGCTTCAGTTTAAAGCAGACCATACACGATTCAATTCAATTGTCAACTGAGTCGGTTGTTCTCCAAATCAAAGCGTGTATGGCTTTGTCAATTGATTAGTTTGACGGTTGTCGAGTTGGTTGAAGAAAAATCAAAAGATTTTGATTTTTCCAAGTTGACTACTAAGTCTTTCAATTATATTGTAGTGTGTGTGCTCGAGTCTCTTGATTAGCTGTCAAAATTAATTTTTGTAGTTAAGTATTTTAAAAATTGTCTTTTATTTCATTAAATTTTAAAATAAATTTAAAATCTTTCAATTCAGTTGATGAAGTTGTCAATTGAGTTGAAAGACTCAATTGACAACTGAATTGAACCGTGTATGGGGCGCATAAGAATAATTTCAATGCTTAAGTGAAGCGATTACTTTTGACCGATACCAAGTATTTTTTTACCGATACGACTTGGTATTCGGTGTCTAAGAATCGATTACAAAAATAGTTGGTACTTGTATAAAAGTATCGAATATGTACTTGTATTTACTCGTATCGTTTCATCCCTAAGCACTGGCCATCTTGTCAGAAATCAATTCATTTAAACTGAGATTACTTATATGACCCATACGTTTATGCCACAGTTTATTTTCTTGAGCTTTGCTCAAATTAACCAATGGAAAATATTTGCATTTTAATGTTACAACAAACAAATTACCACATCTCTTTGCTTTCATTATAATATCCTCTTTTTGTTTCATTAATGCTCAATTTCTGTGAAAATCAACCTTTAATCCAGCTTTCTCCATCTTACTAACAGATAATAAATTTTCTCGGATTTCAGAACTATACAGCACATCCTTCAAGTAAATGTTGACACCAGTTTCGCTTAATAAATCTATTTCACCAATCTTGTACACAGATATTTTTTCCGAATCTTTTGCAACATTTATGGTTCATCTAATTTTTTCACATTTTCAAAAACACTTCTGTTGTTTACGAAGTGATCTGTTGCGCCAGAATCCAAAGCAAAAGATATTTCCCGATTCGATAAGTAAGATGATCTCTCTACATTAGCATCTGCCATAAAACTAACCTTTCTTTCTTCACATTTTGCAACTTTCGCTTCCTTACTCTAGCAATCCTTCTTCATGTGGCCAAATTTTACAAATTTGTAGCATTTTCCAAAAAAAAGAGTTGACAATCTCATCATCATTTCTGTTTTTCCTTTTGATTTTTCACCCAATAACCTTGGTTTAACAATGGCTAATGTTAGTTCTTCTGTTTTAAGATTCTCCAAAGCAGTGACAATGGGATCGAAAGAATCCGGCAATGTAAAATAATTGTGACACTAAATCCGCTTCCTCTGGCTTAGCTCCTGCGCTTTTTAATTATCTTATCAAGGAGTCAAAGTTTAGAAAATGTTGATTTAGACTATCATTTTCCTTAAATCTTTAATTTGCCTGCTCTTTTCTTACAATTGTTTGATTTTGTGAGGACTTGCATGCAAACGTTGCCATTTAACCATCCCACATCTGTTTAGCTGTTAACTTATCACGTATGTATTCCAAATAATGATCACTTATTAAGCTTGTAATTATATCTTGAGCTTTTGTGTCCATTTTTCGGAATTCTGATTGATTTGGGACTGAATCTTGAGTTGATTTTACAGCTTCAAGAAATCCTGCAGCAGCCAAATGTTTCTCAACAAAATATTATGACATAAAAAACAATGAATAAATATTTTCCCAAAACATAAATATATTACAAAGTATTTTTTATATTACATTACTTTGTATATTACAAAGTATTTTTTTTAACAAGTATAAACTTCAACAATCAGCTAAACATGTCTAATACGAAGTTACCTTGTAATACAAACTTATCTAATAAAAAAGAACATGACTGATTATAAAAACAATTTATATAAAAAATTTAAATAATTATAATAAATTTAATTAAAAAAATAAAATAATGTAGATAAATTACACAGTGAAACATTTTTCAAGTCATCGAGTGCAAACTCTTTCTCGTGTAGAATCTTTCAAAGTACTTATCGAAACTAACAGAACCCCATTCGGGTAAGCTGCTGTTCGGATTGTTTAGCCTGTGGCGCGATTTACTAACTTTTAACGAACCGGCAATCGTTATATATGTCGACATACATATACACTGAACCAAATAACAGCGGTAACATTAACTAAAAAATTTAGTAAACCCTCAACTAAAAAAATAGTTGAATCAACTAAATTTTTTCTCAAATATGCACCAAATTTATTTATATACACAAATATTCTTCAAATCACCACAATGTCTTTCGTTCAAAATTTAGTTTAATAAAATCTGTGTATATGAATAAAATTTTGCTTAAATGATATCAAAAAATTTGTTAAATGCGCAAAAAATTTGTTAAAACAGTAGTAAACCAGTAGTAAAATAGTGTATTAGAAACAACACAAAAAATATTTAAATTAACATCCTCCTAGAATGTTTTCTAAAATACTTTATACGTTTATTTGACTAACTTTTGTCAATTTAATTATTCACAAAAGTTGTTTTTAATGAATATTTGTTAAAATTTCGTTAAAATAAGAAGAAGAATTTTTTTAAAAATATTTAGAAATAAATATTAGCTTATGTGAAGAATTTTCGTTAAAAGTGTAATTTTTTTTTTTAATGTGTTTATTTTTACTAAATGGATGTAAATTTTAATAAATATTTGTAAAATAAACTAATTTAATTTACTGTAAATAAATAAAATTCTTAAAACTTTATATTTAAAATGGTACACATTAAGGAGTTGTATATGTGAAGAATTGCTATTAAATACAACTAATATTTTATTAAAATTGAATAAAATAATGTCTTATAAAATCAACGATAGTAAAATTTAAGAAATTTTGTTGAAGTTAAATAATAATATTAGTAAAGTCTAACAAAATTCTTCATCATGACTACCGAAATCTAAAATTAAATAAAGGTATGTGAAACTGAAGAAATTTCGTAAAATGTTACAATTTCATTTTTGTTAAAATGAATAAATAAATGTAGAACCGAATAAACTTAGTTTTTTCATTTAAAAGTTAGGTTTGTGTGATTCAAGTGAGAATGTTCTATTAATTGTAAATAAAGCGTACTGTTGAGTGCTTATAAAAATTATTATAATTAACTATAAAGGTAAAGACAATATATAATATAAATAAATATAAATAATTTCATAAAGCTAATCAAATATTTTTCAGTGTTTTTTTTTTATATAAAGTAAAAATATCTAAATATCCGCTAAATTCATGTGCAAGCTTCTGGATGACCCCAGATGCAAGAAACAGTCTTAAAGAAGTATTAAATGAAAGGAATTTTGGTATTTAATGATAAATTTATAAGACAAATATTTATATTGCCAAAGTTTTTTATGCATAAGTTTTACATGTATTTACAGATGAATGTATAGATGATATTGATGCGTAAAAACTAATGAATCCACAACATCTAAAACAACTCGAAAAAAGTGGAAAATAAAGTAAGGCATTCAAATAAAATTTTAAAATTCCTTAATGTCTTGGGAAAAAACAAAGGATATTCTACTTTTTCCATCAACGCCGATCCTAAGTCTAAATTACATCAAACTGCAAATGACTCTTTGAATTCTGAGCACACCATTCCAAAATTAATAGAAATTGAAAATATATTACAATTATTATCACAAGGGAGATCAGTATTAAAATATTTTGAAAATAATTTAAAATAATATAATAATAATTTAAACTTAAACATAGTGGTGTTCTCCTTAAAAGGCCATATTGCCATAAAAATACATTGGACACTTATAAAAGATTTCTAAAAATAAGAAAGAGTAATTTCAATTCCTTCTTTACAGAAAATTTCAATTTGTACCTATTTATATATAGATTCTCCAGAAAAAGGCATTGAAGGCAGTATTGAAGCTATTTTTATTGACAACTGCTCTTGGGAGGAACTTGAAAACCATTGGAGTGCAACAAAAAATTACAGGCTGCATGAAATGTCTCCAGCGAAATGCACTTCTGATGTCTTAAACAAATGGACACAATATAAAAAGACATTTGGTTTCAAGTTGGTATGTATAAAATTCTTATAGTAAGAAGTAACCTTTTGTGTTAGTTATATTTTATGTCAATATTAATAGTGTATGTTTCTATATACATTTTTCAGTAGATATGGACTTTAAGCAACTTTATCCCAAAGCTGAGTGTTTTCACACAAATTTCAAAACGTTTTCTTTAAAAATAAACGCTGTATTTGAAGATCGCATAAAAGATCATTCCAGCAAGCTCTTATTTAGATCTATTATTCAAATGGAAAACATAACCGAAAGTGAGTATTACAATGTTTCACTTTAAATCTATTTGAAAATTACTAACTTTTTAATTATTTATTTTCTTAGATGGTCGTTGTATTGGCATTTTTTATCTTTTGCATATTTTTTTGATTCCATCGGCTACAATATTTAGTGTAAAGGACGGAAAGAAATCATGTGCAAGATATTTTATTCGGGACTCAAAGAATCAGTTTTATTTTGGTCCTTTATACAGAAACACTTGTACAATATTGCTACAAATGCTGATTATATACAGGCCCCAAATTAATTCGCTTATTGCGAATTTAAAATAGATGCGTCATTATTCTTATCAAGTTTTTTTTTACTTAAATTTATAAGTAAAGTTTTTATTGGTATTTATAAGTATTATGCATGTAATATAGATATGTATCTATGAACATATTTAAATTATATATAATTTTTATAATAAATTATTTTACCTTGTCAATTTACAATCTTATGTTTTTATTTAAATTAAAGACTTATATATTTACTTTTGATGTTAAAAATAGTTTTTTTTTATTTCGTAAACAATAAGAGTTAACAAGATCTGTAATTTTTGTTTAATAGATTTTTTTAATTTTTAACACTAAATTTTTTTAAATTAGAAAACATTAAACAAAATTTATATATAATGTTAACTCTTTCATTGTTAACAAAATAAAAAAAAAACTATTTTTAGCATTAAAAGTAAATTCCTGATGGTGTTTAGAAATTAATAAAAGGGGGTAGTTGAAGCGAATAATAATTCTTCAATATAAATAAAAGAGTTATTTATAAATACTAAATTTATTAGTGAATTTAAACAACTTTTCGTCAATTTGAATAAAATAATTATTAAAAAAAAACAACATTTATTAGTTAATATGAATACAAATTCGTCAAAATTAATAATATTTAACTAAAATCGTTACTTAATATGACTAAATTTGTAATCGATTTAACTAACATGTTGATCATAAATAACGAAAGTGTTAAAGTTAAAAAAAAGAAAAATTTAGTCATATTAACTATTTACGAAATTTTTCGGTTTTTACGAAAAAGTGCCGTAGACTTGAATACCAAATTAGAAGGTTGTATAATGACCTACATTTCTTCATTTTTACACCCTATTTTGCAGTATTTAGGTAAATTTTTGGTTCAGTGTACAGTGCCGCACATATTTATTGGCACAACAAGCATTTTTATGTTTATGCCCGCTGCACGGCGAATTGGAACATTGTACAAGTGAAGAAATGGTCTCCCATAAAAATTTTTCAGTTTATTAAGTATTGCAAATATTTTTTTAATTAAAATTTAATTTTATTAAGTATTTGCAACATATTTAGCAAAAAATATTCTTTATCACGCAAAACAAAAAATTATTATATGGTATACCACATTTAATACTTTGTTGGCAAACCTTTTTGCTTTAGACCTGCATCTTAACGTTTTGGCATGGAA
Source organism: Pollenia griseotomentosa (assembly GCA_963931875.1). Taxonomy (NCBI): domain Eukaryota; kingdom Metazoa; phylum Arthropoda; class Insecta; order Diptera; family Polleniidae; genus Pollenia; species Pollenia griseotomentosa. Next base: position 47,926,543 of record OZ007564.1, read on the forward strand.
TGCACCAACTTTTTCGTTGTCTCCTCGTCAATTTTCCCCCATTCTGCTATCAATGCCTTCTTTAGGTCAGATTTATTAGAAATTGGCCTCTTTTTCACACGGCTATCGAGTTCTTCCCAGAAATGCTCTATCGGATTGAGTTCTGGATATTGTGGGGGATGGGGTAGGACATGTGCGATGGTTTATATAAGCCACATACGGACGTTATTGGCTGAATGCTTTGGGTCGTTATCTTGTTGAAATTTAAAACTGCTTGGTAGTTTCAACTCTTCAGCGCTTTTTTACATTTTCCTTTAAAACATTTAAATAAACCGTTTTGTCCATAATGCCATCTATTAAAAACAACTCTCCAACACCCGAAGTAGACATGCAGCCCCACACCATAACTCCTCCCCCACCATGTTTTACAGTTGGCGCAAGATTTGATTTTTCATATGCCGTATTAGGTATTCTCCATACGGTAGTTCGTACATCAGAGCGGAAAATATTAAATTTAATCTCATCCGAGAAGAGTACTTGATCCCATCAGCTGGTAGGCTTGCTTATGTATCGTTTTGCGTAGGCTTCATTTGGTTAGTATCAGAAATAAGTGGCTTACGTCTAGCAACTCGAGCATTGTAATTTGCCTCGTACAGCACTCTTCTGATCGTGATGGGGTGAATGCCCTTCCCAAAGTCTCTTTAACTTCAGCGGCAATCTCTGTGGATGTTTTTTGGGATTTATTTTAATTTTCCGCACTATTTGGTTACGCTGGCCATCACTTAATATTCTGGGACGACCTGTTTTTTTTAACATTTTCTAAGTTTTACTGCCCTTTAAAACGATTTACAATACGTCGAATTGTGAAACGGCTTCTGTCCATTATTTTACCAATCTCAGCGTACGATTTGCCTTGATTGTACAGGTGCAGTATTATTTTGCGCTGAGATGTGCTAGTTTCTTTTTGTTTTGGACTCATTTTATAGTTTTGTAGACTTATTTATAAAATCTTCTTAGCAAACTGTCACATTAAATGCAAAAAATGCTAGATTACGGTGTCTGGCTAAATCTAACAGATATTTTCTTAACTAAGTTGCCAAACCATAAACAAAATAAGGAAAAAATCAAATAACAGTTTGAGTGGGCCAATAGTTTTGTGCTGCATAATTGTGCATTTTTTTTTTTGGCAAATTCCTTCTAAAAATTTATTTTATGCAGACTTTTCGATGAAATTTTTTTGAATGTTTAAATAATAATATGAACTAATTAATATTAAATATTTTTCCAACAATATGATATTTATAATGCTCCAAAAATGACCGTGAAATTAAAAAAGCTCGTTGTGCCAATGTGATTCTGTAATTATTTTTTTTTAACGATATTAAACAGCTGTATTTTTGTAACATCTCTGTCTACAAAATGTTAAAAAAACGAAAAGCACAAAAGAGAATAAAATAAAAACAAATGAAATTGTTCTTTACCATCCGTGTACGAATATTTTTTTTATTCAAAATTCATGGAAAAAGCTCTGGCCAGACTCATGAGTTAGACGAAGGGTTAATTTGCGGTTTATATATTTTTTTTTTTGTTACTTTTACATTTAGAGTTTTGTTTTTGTTCTTTAATTGATTTTGAATTTACCCTGCAAATAATAGGACTAGTACAAACACGCGTGCAAAATGTAGCCCACAAGGGACTAGGACTAGTCCAAAAGTAACCCAAACGTATGGAAAAACATGGTATATTTAACATTACGATGTCCTAGGGCAGGGCCATATAACCCAGCTTTGGACTACAAAGGAGTAGTCTTAAAACTACTCCATGGTATACTCAAGAGGATTAGTTTTGAAGTCGTTTAAAAACGAAAATATGTCGTTCAAAAACGAAGACATGTCGTCTCACTAACAACACTTTTCAATTGTTATGATACAAAAAAAGTAATAAATTTGTTTTTAAAAGTTTTTTAAAAACAATATGTGTATATTATATTTAAAAAAAAACTCAACAATAAGGTTAAATAAAATATAAGATCAGTTTAATATAAATTAAAATAAATTAATCTTTTTAAATAAGCAATTTATGATTTCCTTGTGAGGCAAATTTTGATAGAACAGTCTATCTTCTGTCATTGTTGATCTGAGCCTTGTTTTTATTCGACGAAGGGAAGAAAATGACCTCTCGCTCGTAGCATTACTGAGCAGCATTGAAACGAAAATTTGAAATATTATTCTTAGATTTGGGCAGATATCTTCATCACAGTTTATTGAAGCATCTACAACGTTATCTGATAGATTTTCAAATATTTTCAATGTTTTTTGCCAATGCAACAGTTCAGCCTCAAGTTTAGGTGTTAGTAGGTTTTTATCTCTTTTATCAAACATAATCATCTCATCAGCTAATTGTGGTTTTAAACGTTTTGTATCTGAATATGACTTGATTACACTTTGAGGTAGAAGTTTAGGTATGTTCAATATATTTAGGATATCTATTGGGAAAGGTGTTTTGTGATCTTCTAAAATAAATTCAATAAGAGGAATGTAACATACAACTCGGTAGTAGTCTTCAACATTTTGGATGTGATTATTTCGTTCAAATCGTGTTTTTTCGATTGGAACCTCGATTTGAACGCAAATAACTTTAACTTTTTCAAAATCGCTTTAAATTGTTCTTCGGCTTTATTTTTTTTTTTTCTCTTCAAGGCATATGATTAAAGTTTCGATAAGGCTTGATCCTTTTTGAAGATCTATGTCGTGCTTTTGTAAAATGATACTAAGCGGTTTTGTTTCAATAAGTTTCACACTTAATATGTATGTATATTCCGCAAATAAATTCAAAAGTACTAAGTGAGTTCCTTAATATAAGGCTTTTGATGAAGTATCTCTACCTTTCCACTCAGATATTTTTTCGAAAGCTTCTACTATACGATGTACACTTGTTGCATAGTGTAAAATTGAGTCGTGACGGTCCACCCATCTTGTCTCGCATAATGTAGAAAATTTGGCTCCCAAATACTTTGCTAAAACTACGTTTCGCTTGGGATGATTATATGTATTTTACAATTTTGTCGTTTCTTTAACAAATGATACAACTTTTTGTAATAATGGCACTTTATTGCTTTTAAAAATTGAGTTGTTTGATGTATGGGAATAGCAAGTCGTTTGTTTCGCATTTGTCGCGATTTCCAGAATTTTTTACAGCTCCATTTTCTGCTGACATCACAGGACACCCATCTGTTCCAGCTCCTACACAATTTTTTAGGTCAAGACTAAAATTTGTCAAAGCTTAAAGAACTATTGATGATAGTCCCTTCGCATCAATTGACACATCAACGTCATTATCAATATACTTCGAAGCCTCTTCAAATGCGTTTACAACACAGCCAATACATAAATTCTTCCCTAACAACTTTATGTTGTATGTTGAAATATCCTAAATATAAGAAAATCTGGCTTTTCCCCGACAAATTCGTGCTTTCGTCTAAAATTATCGAATAGAATTTTGATTCATATTAGGGTATTCATTTAATCGGGCTTTTGCTTTAATCGGTTAATCGCTCGATTAATTAACCGAGGTTTTGGTTTAATCGGTTAATAATCGGTTAATTTTGTTATTGATCGGTTAACCGATTAATAAAGTTTTGTTATAAATTAAGTAATTTCAATAAATAAAAATGCAAAAATTATTTATTATTAGAGTCTTTTAGTAAAAAAAAAAAACAATAACATAACGAACAAAACAATACTTGAACTAAAACGAGCAAACAAAAAAGTAATTCATAAATATGAAAAACACATTTTATAACTTATACATAATATTTGTATGTATTCATTAAAAAAAAATTAATTTAAGCGATTCTTTTCTTTAGTTTTTATAAAACTTGATTTGGAAACAATTCTTTCACTTATCGAAGATGTTTGAGAAATCGGAAGCAACCCATAATACAGATTCAAAAATGATAAAAACAAGATTACGCATTGCACATGTTTACAAAATTCATCTGTTTAATATGACGTCACTTAAGCATTTAATACACATGTTTGTTTGCTTGTGTTTCTATATTTTAGCTGTACTTATACGCTGATGTGACGTAGATGCGCAGAAACATTTCATTTTTAAAAGCTGAATGCGATATTTTGGTTTCTTTGTCCTTTTCCAGGATTTCTCTCAACATATAAAATCTTCCATTATGCCATTATTTCGGTTCATTTTGTTAAAGATTGTTTGTGTTACAATCGAGAGCTTCTTCTATTGTCAGGTCATCTTCTGACTCAACCTGGCAAAGCTCAGCACCGAAAAAAAGGAAATACGAACCCCTAGTTTCTGTTTTTGTATTGTATTTTAAGAATGTATTTCTCGAAGGAAATATATTGTAGGAAAAAATATTTTCCAAACATATACCTTTTTTATATGAGACGAAACAAATAATTAAAAACGCAAAAAAATATGTTATAATACTACAAAAAACTAAAATTATTTGTTACATCGGTTAATCGGTTAATCGACTGAAATTAACCGGTTTAATCGTTAATCGAAAATTGCCAATTTTAAATTAACCGATCAGTTAATCGGGTAGTAATTAATCGGTTAACCGATTAACGGTTAACCGAATGAATACCCTAATTCATATACATATTTTTCAAAATTTCAAATTCAAAGCCGACTATGATGAAAATGTGATAAGAAAAAGAATTGGATTCAAATTTATATGTATAATAATAATTATCGTAACACATACATATCTTATATATAAATACGGGAACAATTTTTGTGTGGTTGATTTTTAAGTATCTGATCGTCCATCGATTTTAATGCAACATATATCGTTTTAAGGGTATTTTTGTAAAAATGCACAATATATATTTTTTTTTTAAATTTTTGGAATTAAAATGTTTGAAAAGATGCCGTTCTCTTAAAATGTGTACTTTTTTGTGGTATAACGCGCAGATTCCCTCGAAAGTAAATGTCAAGTGGTCGAATTTCGGCCACCGGGCGACCCTAGTATATATAAAAATTGGACATACTAAGGCTTATTAATAATTCAACCGTACGGATTTTCAAGTCAAACGTTTACTCTTTGGATAAAGAATGCACCTGCTGGGATTGAATATAGAATAATAAGTATTTGAATACAATATACAAGATGATTCATTGGAAATATGTAATAAATAACTATGCATTAGGATTAAGATTTTGATACTTTTGCAAATTTCGTTAGAGATTCAATAAAAAAACAAAAAAAAAACTTAATGGGATTTCCAAAAATTTTGTACATTTAGAAAAAAAAGTATTATTATTAAGAATTGTTATATTATCGAAATAAACAAAACATATTTTTATAATTTAGGGGGGGGGGATTTCCTGTCCCCCCCCCCCCCCCGCTGAATCCGCACCAGACATAATCATAAGCTTTACGTTCAGCATCGTTTTAAAATTTGATCGATTTCAATTTCACCCGAATTCTATTTCCAGAATATGGCTGATAATGTGTTGAACAATTATGAACTTTATTAAAGGAATATTTTCTTTTAGCGATCACTTTACAAAATTTTCAACAGTCTGGCAGTTATGGGCCAAAAATTTTGAAAAAATATATCAGAAAATTAGAATTTTTCGAAATTTTTGCAATTTTGAGGCAGTTTTTTGGGATTTGTTTGTTGTACACTTGTTTTCTCCTCGTTTTAAGCTGGAATTGTACTTAAAACTGGAAAACAAAATACCAATTAGTTTTCGAGATGTAACCGTAAGAAGTATTTTATGTTCCCTCAAGGGTTTTGTTAGTTTCGATAAGAGCTTTAAGAAATTTCACACGAGAGAGAAGTTTGCATTTTATGTGTTGCACTGTGTTGTGTTTCTAAATAAGTATAAAAACGCGATAAAGTAAAAACTTATTTGCAATTAAAGTTATTCATTAAAATGGAAATTACGGAATTTATCGTTAAAGCTTGTGTCATCTGTATTGCGATCCGCATGATAGCGGCTGGACCTCTAGTAAAAATAAAATCGAATCAAGGATTTTTCTACTATTTGAAGTATTTTGTGTTTTTCTTTCTTTTTAGCAACTTTGGACATATGAATTGCTAGAAGTTAGCAGTGGCACCAGTGATCCTAATATTTTTGACTTAAAAGGTGAAGTTGTACGATTAGGTCGTGGGAAATATGGTTGCAGCGGTATCGTGGACTTTAAAGTTGACGTAGATGATAATGTTACACTTCGTTTTACTGTTGAAAGAAGCAAATACAGAGCTGGTCCCTTTACCTTGTTTCCAATGGGCATGGATAACCATACACTTTCACATGTAGCGAATGTCTATTACAAACCTCTTGTACAAAGTTCAGCGCTGAAGTGTTGCATTAATGCGCCAAATTTTAAGGACAAATTCAAGGCACCCTTAACAAAACGTAATATAACATGCACCAATTGCGAAATCTCTACGGAAAATTTGCCAAATATATTAATGGAAGGTTATTATAGAGTGCGATTGTTATTCTCGGGACCAGTAGAAGGATTCGCAGAGGCCTTACCATTGGTAGAAACAAAGATCCTTTAGTTTATTTGGAAATATGTATAACATGGTGGTACAAAATGGCATATGGAAAAAGAAAGGACAAACAAATATAATACATAGACATTGGTTTCTGTAAATTTTATTTGAAATTGCTTATTAAAATACTGTAAGATTATTAAAATAACAGTAGTTCGAACAAGAGTCTGTCCTTAATTTGAGCAACACACATTAAAGTTATTCAAATGTGACGATAGATTCGTGTTGTGTATTGTTTTGGAGTTTACCCGATTATATATATTTTTTTTCTGGTTTTTTTTTTTGTTACAAATTTAGAAATACGATTTAAAAACATATAAGAGTGATATATTCGGCTGTGCAGCATATTAAATACCCTTCACCACAGGTTTGTTTCATAAAAAAATTTGTTCGGACCAAATGCGTGAATCCGCCTTAGTCATTTTTGGATCAATATTAGATTAAACAATTAACAAACAAAAGCGTTATGTTCGGCTGAGCCAAATCTTATATAACCTACATCGAATGTTAGAATATTTCAGAAGGCTTTTTATGGAATCTATGATAAATCAAAATAAATATTGATATTAAGCGAAATGATTTTTTAGTTTGGTTTTTTGTCCCTTTTTTTTCGTCAAATATTTGATAAGTCTGACCGTAGCTTAAGAAAACTGAAATTCTCTAGAGATTATATATTGTTCCTTTGACTATAAAGACAAACACCCTTATTAAGGAAACAAGTTTTCTCATTGAAATCTTCTTGATAAAAATTAGAAATAGGCTTTCAAACGAATGCTTAAGGCTCAGTTAGTCTTTACTTTCTGTTCTGTTACGAATCAGCTGATTTGTTTTTGTTATCAAAAAGCCTGTGAAATTGATTAGTTTTTCTGTTCTGTTGCGCTTCTGTTTGTTAAAATCAAAAACTTGTTAAGTAATTGTAAGTGACAGCAAAATTAATAATAAAAAATACATATTTATATTGAAATATACTCATTTTTGATTTTAAGAATTCATAAAATTAAATTTTTTCAAATTTATGTGCATTAAAGTTATTGAAATAAAACAATGGACGGTGCAAAACTAATAAACTTGTCATAAATGGCTGATAAGTTGCTACAGAAAAAGTAACTATTACAATTTCGTAACAGAACGGCACGGAACAGAACAGAAACAGAAAGTAAAGACTAACTGAGTCTTTATTCTGAACCAAAATCATATTTTGAAAGAAATATTTTGTAATAATGTGTTGAAATAATTTAACTTTTTGGTGTTGTTTAAATGCTGTTGCACTCACAATATTATTACAGTAACGGACTGTAGTTTATTTAAGAAATATTCCGTTCAGTCATTTTTAAATAAATAAACATTTGAAATTCCAAGCAAATTTATTTTTAACTGATTCTAAAAGTTATTCAAAAAACTAAGTGCATATTAATACGGATTTTCAGTTGCAGTTAATATTGTCAGTTGATTTAGTAAACTTCTTCTTTATGAAAATAAAATGAAAATGTAATTTAAAATAACGAAAAGTTCATTTAATTTTTACTGTCAAAAATTCAACCGCGAATTCCGTAAAAACAAATCAATATTCAGTTATTTTATAAAATTTTACTGTCAAAAAATCAACACCATATTCAGTAAAAACAATTAAATATTCAGTTATTTTATATAATTTTACTACCAAAAATTAATTTTTACTTATCTATAAAAAATGAATTGCTTGTTTTGTGTAAGCAATTCCCATTTTTTTTGTTAAAATAATTTAGTTAAATACATCAAATTTTAAAAGTAAAATAATTGCGAAGCCATATCGTTCATGCTGCTGGTGTCTTATAATTGAGAGTTCTTCTGTAAACAACGTGGTCAGTACAACAAACGTAAAACAAACGTGTGTAACTGGGTAAGTAAATAAAAATATTCTCCCTCTCTCGCTTATAAGAAAAACAAGCGGACAGGTGTCTGTCTGGTATTTTTTAGAAATTCGGCTCTTTTGTGGAGTAAACGAAAATGTAATAAAATACCTGAATATTTAATTGTTTTTACTGAATATGGGGTCAATTTTTTGACAGTAAAATTTTAATATATAACTGAATATTAAATCGTTTTTACTGAATATGGTGTTGAATTTTTGACAGTAAAATTTTACAAAATAACTGAATATTTATTTGATTTAACGGAATATGGTGTTGAATTTTTGACAGTAAAAATTAAATGAACTTTTTGTTAAAAATAAATGAAAAATAGGTAGACCGGGTTTTAATTGAACTTTCATTTATTTTATATTACAATTTCAGTTAATTTTACGTACAGAATATTGTGAGTGTGGAGTTGAATTAATTCCATGGCAATAACTACTTAAGTCTACTTGTTTAGTTTTATAGGAGAACACTTTAAAACTTTAAAGGTGGCTTTTCTAAATTAACTCCGAATTTTATATAATCAGTTCTGCGGCTTTAGTTTTTCAAGTTTTTATATTTCTAAACACTCCGTATGTCACAGATTGGAAGTTTTTATTATTCGAAATGTTATTGCACATTAAAAAAAGATAAACAAAAAGTCATTTTGCTATATCTTCCTCAAAATCATACAAAAAAATTGAAATTTTGCCCATGTGTACTTTTGAACATAATGATCTTAAGGTGCCATTAAGCACTTCTTCCTTTTTGCTTTTTAAAAAAGTTAAATGCATTTATAAACTTATTTCATTGATCTCGGCCAATGTTATGTGTTCAAATAAATAAAATTAAATACTATTTTGCATTGATATGTCTTGAGTGGGAATTCCCGGGATCCCGGGAAATTGAAAAATAAAACCCGCTATCCCGGGAAAAGAAAAACTCTAATTAAAACCTAAGTCTGAGGTTTTTTTTTACTATTCACTTGCGGGGCGAAAATACCCACTGCGTATTTTTTGTCGGTGAAGCTTATTTGTGTTTTTTGTAAGGCGCTAGTAAAAGGTTACTTTGGTCCATAACAGGTTCTTTTTTTGTTGGAAGATCGAAATTTTTACACAAAGCGGGAGAACATGAACGCACAAAACTAGTTGGTTTTGTTGTTAAATAAAGGCTGTCATGAATTCTCTTGTTTCAGTTTACACTGCTATCGTTTACATCACAGAGCACACAGAGGCGTCACGAGACAGAAATTATTGTGTTTTTTTTGCCTTTTTCTTCAGAGGTGCGCTTTTGCATTTTTGTTTTGATCTCGCAATTTGTGTTGATTGTAACGGCCTGTTTTTACACATTGTCGCTTTATTACCAAAAAACGTTTTCTTTCTTCGAAAGCTGCCCTCACAAATGTTTTGGGCATTTTTCTTACTTCACTTTTTTCATCTTTGCAGGCTCTGTGATCTACGTTGGGGTTCACACCACGCGTTTAATGCGAGAATAAGTTTATGCATCTGTCAAAAAAAAAAAATATTAGTGTAAAATTGTATTGACAAGTTACACAGCACAAGCGTGGAATGAATATACGCATCGAACGCATGAAGTATGATTACTTTGCATGCGTCTTGAAAAAATGTCAAGAAAGTATCATACGCATAGAACACGTGGAGTGGATCTGTAGCTTTACAGTCACGTATGCATTTCTAAAGTCCAGGTTTAGCGTATTTTTACTGTCAGAAATAGAGAGACTCATAAAGATTATTCTCTTTTTTCACATTCTTCTTGACCTCTTTTTACTTATTTATCGCAAACTCAGAATAATATCAACGATAATCTGTAAATCGAATTCAAGTGAATTTAAAACAAATTTAAAAAACAATAATGTTTTGAATGTTTATCATATTCCTTTTTATATACATAATAAAAACTTTGAAAATCAATTATCTTTACCAAAACTTCTCTGAAAAGCAAGCAAAACTTCTGTAATTTTAAATACAATTTAACTTAAAGTCTTTTCCGATTTTAATTCCACTTGATTTCGATTTCTGGAACATGGCCATATAATGTAGATGTGTTTTGTATTCAATGTAAGTCAAGTCGACAAAAATACTCTATTTTGGATAGAATTGTAAGAAAGTAAGTCGACTGAACTATAAGACGAAATACAAAACGAATCAATCGATACAATTAAATAATTTGAATGTGTGTAGGTTTAATTAAGGGCAAATTGCTCTTGATTCAACTACAATTATCTAAATACTCCACTTAATATTTTAGTAAGCAATCTCTAATACAATTTATCAAAAAAAATGTATACTTTATTTGTTTGTCTTTCCTTTTAATAAACTAATAGAAAGTTTGTTTTATCAATGCCAAGGTCTCTATGAACATATATACTGAACCCGATAATGACACTCGCAATTGTAATAACCCTCCATTAATATATCTGGCCAATTTATCCGTAGTATATGTGCAATTTCTGAGTGTTACATAACTTTTTGTTAAGGGTGCCTTGCATTTTTCCTTAGCAATTGGGTCATTGCCGCAATGCTTTAGCGCATCTGGCTGTAGAAGAGGCTTGAAATAGACATTCATTATTTGCGAAAGCGTTCGATTTTCAATGCACATTGGCTCTGTATTTGCTTCTCTCAACAGTGCAACGAAGTGTAACAGCATCATACAAGTCAACTTTTAAATCCATGACACCGCTTACACCAAATTTCGAACGACCTAATCGCACAACTTCATATTTTAAGTCAATAATATCGGGATCACTGGTGCCAGTATTAACTTCCAGCAATTCGGGTGCTCATTGTTGGTAAAAAGAAAGAAGATTCACAAAATACTTAAAAAAAAGAAAGCAGCTTTTTAGTTTTTTTTTACTAGAAGTCCTGCCACTGCACATAGGGCTCGTTAGAACAAATATTTGGAAAAAATTATTTTAAAGCAATATTTATACTTTTTTTTTAAAGAAACAGCATTTACAAACAAGCTTACGCTTATCTTCACAAAAAAGAATAAAAAAAAGGATTTCTGAAAATATGCCTCATAAGTACTAAAAAAAATTTAATATTTTTTTTAAATTAACAAAAATTTTTTTAAAATTTAAAATTTGTAAAATTTTTGCAAATTTATTGACGTAAACCCTGGCTTAATTTTTGTAGAATACTAGTAGTAAGAAATTTTGATTCCCTACAAGTTGTACTCAAAAAGTAAAAAAAAAAAATGATTTTTGAGGCACAAAGTGATTTTCGTGTGCCTAGACAGGCTCCGATTGTAACACTATGTTCACAAAAGTTGATCGCCTATGACGTGGCTACATTTTTGTGAGTACAAAATTTGGACACAAATAACCGAAATCAGGAAAAACAAAAAAAAATCATGGCCTTATCTCCCATGGTTTTAAAGCACCCCCCCAAATTTTATAATACACCAACATATTGATATTTATTCACTTCACCTTAAATATTTTGAATTTTTTTTAATGTTTTAAATAAACTATATACCTTCAGCCTTATTTTCCATTTTAAACTTAAGAAATTACTTTTTTTTTTAAACTAGAAAATATTTAAAAATGTTAAAAAACACCTGCACTAAACTATTTTTTCAAGTTAGTTGAAATTTATCAACTTTAATGCTGTAATATTAAACGGTAAATTGCAATTTACAAAAACAAAATACATTTGTAGTTGCTCTGTTGTATTTGCTATTAGATTGCAACAATAAAATTATAATCGTAGCCCATGTAAAATATTTAGTTTTGGCCAAAAATTTGAATTTTGGGACCTAAGTGCACTGTCATGCTGATCGCATTACAGATAATACAAGCTTTAACGAAAAATTCTGTAGTTTTCATTTTATATAATAATTTTAATTGTTTTAAAAGATTAATCAAATAGCTGTTCAAGCTATTTGGGACAAATTTTGCTAACACCAATAGGTAATAAGTTAAATGGATGAGAAAGAATTGTCTAAGCTACTATCCAATAGGACTAACCTTGGTGCAAATTTCATCCAAACCGGAAGACATCAATAAAAAATTTGGGTCACTTGCCATGAAATTCCCCATATATTTTATAAATGTAATTTATATTGATTACTTAAATTTGTAAAAATTGTGATTTTTTTTTTATTTAAGAATTAATTTAATGAAAATATGATAAAAAAAAAACAACTTATGATTTCAAACAATGTATTAATTGATTCAATTAAAAAATAATTACCATTAAATCTATATTTTATTCAATTACCTCAGTTGATTCAAACAAAATAAAAAAAAAATAATTAATATTGTAATTAAGTAGAGCAAAGTAGTAATCAATTTATTTGTAAGATTCTATTAAAATTTTAACAAAATGAATTAATATGAATAATTAAAATTTTTATTTGAAATTAATTAACAAAATCAATTTTACCATAAAATCTTATTTTAACAAAAACACATTTTTATACCGCCACCACTAGTGGAAGGAATTGTGTAGTGCTTAAAACTCACTACTTAATATAACTAACTTATCAAGCTTGAGGTCTTTTTTTAATTTTATAAAAACTTTAAACGTTTATTTTAAGTTAAAAAAATTTTTAACCAATATTTCGGCATATTTTTAAGTGCCTTCTTCAGGGTTTTTTTTTCTTATTTAACACAATTTAACAATTTTCTTATATAATACTTAATTTCGTGAAATCGCTCCATAAATTACCGTATTATGCACATTTTCACACTTACTTGAATTATGAAAAAGGTAAAACAAAAAATTCCTGGGATTAATAAATTTTAATCCAGGGAATGGGGATTCGCTGAAAATCTTGGGATTTTTCGGGATCGGGATTGGCATCCCTAGTTCAGACCTATCAAATATTTGACGAAAAAATCAAAAAAAGGGTGACCAGTAAATTAATCAAACTTTAATTTTATTTTTTACTATTTCTATTGATTTACTAAACTTAATTTGTAAGAAGATATTTGTGATATGTATGTAATTTAGAAACTGTTAAACGATGTTTGATATAGGCAAACGTTTTGCATAAGCAAATTAGTTTTTAATAAAACTAGTGTAGGACGTGTAGGACGTGTAGGACGTCAAGTATTAAATAGGTGTGAACAAAGCTTTAGAGAAATAAAATCATACAATTTCGAATATTTAGAAACATTTTTAATCGGGCATGCTAATGAAGTGGAATTGCAATCGAACGAGATTTTAATTTCATTATTTACAAAATAACTAAAGTTTTTCCTGGTTTTAAAAGTTGTTCTTGTAAATACATTAGGAATATTTTTATGAACTTTTTTTACAGGCTCGTTCTCAAAATTCGTTCGGTTTTAAATCCACTTCATTTCGATTTACTGAACATACCCGAATAAAATCTTTTAGGGTTATGAACATATTTTTAAAGGGATTTTTTTATTTTTGTTAAGAGAAACTAAAGTAAATATTTTTTTAAATTCTAATAGAGCCTTCCCTTTTATTTTTGGTACCAAGTTTGCTAAGAAATATAAGATATTTGTATTAAAAAAAAATTGTTTAAAAAAATATTCTCGAAAAATGTTAACTAAGTCCTTAAAAAAGGACAAAAGCTGTGGAATTGAAAAATAAATCACGCAGTTTAATCCTGTTGAATAAAAAAACAATAAATTATTAACGTAGGAAAAATTGCAGGGATAAGTTTTTGGGTTGTTAGGAAAAAAAGATTTTTTTTAGACACGTTGGGATTGTTAAATTTTTTACTGGCATCACTGGCTATGTTAGGTAATATATCATGACAAAATGGGGTGCTTGTAGGTCCTAAATTAACCATAGGTCCTATATAAACCCTCTTCCTTAAATCGGATAGAGGAAAACAAATCTTATATAGATGAAGATATCTAAATAATATTCAGCACAAATAACTTTTATATGATTCTTAACCTTATAGCATAATCATGTTCCGGCGACCATGATTGGCCATGGGTATAGTGATGGGGTAGATGGGGGTAGTGCACTCATTTTGCAGTTTCAACTCACACTTAGTGATAGTGCAAACATATTGCAATAATTTTGTTGATGTTAAGTGATGAATGGAAAATTTGCAGCCTCACTAAACATGAGTGATAGTGACGTTAAAATATTTTGCACTCAAAATAAAATAGTTTGATTTAAAAAAAGCAATCATCAGTTTATTGCAGCTTTTTTTTTCTTCACTCAATTGTTGCACTAAATTTAAAATCAAAATCTTGTTTTTTCATGAATTAAGCCAATAATTATACCGTTATTGACAATATTTCATTTTGTCTAATGTTCTTTGCCTATGTAGATCCTCCAAAAAAATCAAAAGCCATGAACATACAAAGTTACATTTTTGAAATTTTAGTGATACAATATTTGTATGCAGCTTTTTTGATTGCAAGTCCAAATTTTGCACTATTTGAATTGAATTTTCATTCAATCTGCGTTTAGTGATAGTGAAAAAATTTGCAATATCACTAAAATTTTTTTGTAGTTAACAATCATCACTAAAGCTGGTAAAAAAGAGTGCAAACTAATTTCTTTGCAGTCTTATTGATTTAAATCAATATTTAGTGCACTACCCCCAACTATGGTCCCAAATAGGGTACGCTCTCAAAGATTGTTTTTAAAATATGGTGTAGGGTATCATGTGGTCGGGCTTGACCGATTATACCTTCTAGCCTGTTTGTTTTACGTCACGTACGGTATGTCACGAAGGATATTACATTTGGTCATTATAAATCAATCCAAAAAATTTTTTTTTCCAATTACGGATTATAAAGGAAAAATATTTGCTTTATTGTTAAAAAATTAAAAAGAAAAATACCACCCATAATTCTCAGATTTTCGCATTTTTTTACATTCACACCAAAATCACTTTCGTTTTATGTCACGTACGATATGCACCTATTTTGCTCGATATTTTAGAAAACAAGGTTCCGAATGTGATAAAAAAAATTTTCTAATTACCACTTTTTTTGCAAAATCTCTACCTCTCTGAAGGTTTACAGATGTCACGTACGATGATATGGAAATGCCCATATATGTATGAATATATTGGACTATATATACAAAAATAAATTGTTTTTATAATTCGTTATGTTCACACAGAAAACAAATTGGTTGGGAAACGGTTGCAGTAATAAAATATTGATCAAGTAACATGATTTATTATTGTAACTATTCAAAATGTATAGCTCTAACTCATTTTTAATTCTCTTGATTATTAAAACGATGTTCCAACTGAAATATGATTCCTTCCATTCTTTTATTAGTTGTGATAACTAATTAAATTTAGTTCTAAAAATTAGTACTAATGGTTAGAATCACAACCGAATTTAATATAGGGCAATACTGAATATTTGTCATTGCAATTAATAATTTTCTTTCGTCAATAAATTTTGTAATATAAATGTTAATTCATTTATTGCAGCTAATTATTGATTGTTGGAATAGTTTCAATTCGAGTACAACAATTGAAAATATAATTATTCGGAATTCACAACCAAGAAATAGTTAAAAGCCCCAATTGCTCACTTAATTTGCTGTCAAAACATTTGATAGATTAAAATAAATTTAAATTTTATATTTTAAAATTATCTTTGCGGTAAAAAATGGAAAATGTGCAAAAACTTAATAAATAGGGGTAAGTAATTTACGTATTCTTGTAGGAAAGAACATATACACGTACATATGTATGTATGTATGGATTATTTTGTTTATACCCTGCAAATTATATTGGACTACTTGATCCATTTTGATCCTTGGCTGGTCCAATGTAGTGCAAGTATGGACCATGTCATTATTAAAAAGAGTTTGCAGTGAAACGACATGTCTTCGTTTTTTAACGACATTTTTTCGTTTTGAAACGATTTCAAAGCTAATCCTTTGGAGTATACCATGGAGTAGTTTTAAGACTTCTCCTTTGTAATGCAAGCTGCGTTATATGGTCCTGCCCTAGGACATCGTACTGTTATATAAGCCATTTTGTTCATTCATTGGGGTTACCTTTGGACAAGTCCTTGCAACTTATGGGCTTCATTTGACAGGTTAAAAAAATATATTGATAACGACAATCAAATCTCTTGTTATGAACACCAATTATGTGTTAATTCAGTTGCACCTATCATATATTCGGGTATAAGCACAATTTTGTTTCTAATAATCATACTAACAACTTACAATATCTGTTGTTATGACTGATAGTGTACTAAAATTCAAATGTTGCTATCAAAACTATTATGCTAAGCAACGAAATTTTCAGTAATTGGATCCGAATTGTGTGATAGTACATGCAACCGACGAAATTCGATTGGTGCCAAATTCGGTTGTGATCACGAATCTGTTTTCTCTGTGTTGTTTTGAATAATATAACTTCGTATTACTCATGTTTAGCTTATTATGTTAATGATCATGTTATAACCAGAGTTGGGAAAATTACAGGCATTAATGTATTTTAAATACAAAATACATTTAGGTAGTGTATTTAAAATGCAAAATATATTTTTTTTTTATCTAAAATCAATATATAATATATCTATGTATATAATATATAAATATATATTATATATAGATAATACTAGCTGTTCAAACCTGATGTTGCCTGGAATCAAACCATTATAAACTTTAACGTTGTTAATAAAAAAATTTAATTTGGGGATTTTGTTGGGGGTTTTTTTCAATGTTGAGAATTTTTCTTAATTTTGTGTTCACTTTTTTTTTGATAGGAAAATTAATGACTGGTAACACTTTCACTATGTAATGAGAGAGAGAGAGTATTAACTCTAAATTTTTATTTTTTCACTTTTTAATGTAAAATTAAAAATAGTTTTGCCTTTACTGAAAATTTTTAAATTTTGAGTTATTACACTCTTGTTGTTAATCCAGTCTTATGTCCTAAAATTTTTTATAAAGATTTCAATCAAAATATGTATTTGTTTGAAAAACGTGAGATTACATACAATTATTCAACCAAAGCTTAAAGATCAATATATCTTAATAAATCTGCTTCTTTTAGTTGTGACGCCATTAGAAACTGCACAACGAAAATCTCTTACTCATGCATACAAAATTGCAAGCACCCAAGAAGGAATTTTAAAACAAATATTCCATATGAAGCAAAACTACAATAGAAAAAAGAATAAGAACTATACAAACAATAACAATTTTTTTTTTCTTAAAAAAGGACCTTTAAACCAATACTTATATGCAAAAAAATGCTGTAAAGGGTAAAAATATGCACTTACAAATCATTGCCAAAATTCATTAAAAAAAACTTCGAAACGGATAAAAATATTGTTCTTTCATTCATTTGTCACACAAGGAAAAATTAATAATTGCAAATTTACACTTTCCTTGATAATAAAATTTAAAAATTTTTAATCCAATAGACTTTTAAGTGAATATAACAAAACTTATCGATTTGAAAAATTTTAAATAGAGTTTCAACTATTTCAAAAAAATTTTATAACGAATGAATACACAATTGTTGAAAGTAAACAAAAAGAATCAAAACTATTCATTGAAAATAATCGTATTACTTTTTGATGACTTTTGAAAATTTTTGATTATTTTAAAGTAATTGCCAGTAATCCAGATTAGTTTTTGATTACTTTTAATTAGTGTTCGAAAATAAACATTATATATGTACTGTTCTTAAGTGTTCGGTTCGGTAGATATGTGGAAAACAGAAACGCTAATAGTGTTTGTATATTTAATCTTTAAAAAAATAATGTTTCTCTGTTTGTGATCTTCGAACACAAAAATAATACTGTACTTATCCAATTCAACAAAAAGATGAGAACACTAAATTGCGTTCTGTTTTTTTAAACCACATACTTCGTTGTGTTCTCGGGATTGCGGGATTTCCCGTTTGGCAATTTCAGCTTAATTATTTAAATAACTCAACCGATTGATATTCATTCAATATTTCAACAAACATTTTAAAATCACAATGAAGAAAGCTGCCGTTTGTTAAGTGGAAAGATTTATTTGACGTATAAAAATTTAATAATTGAGCTCATTGTGGGCAGAAGTTTATAAATATCAAGATGCCGCTGGATCACGGCCATTTGAAGATTTAACCAAGTTGGTATTAACACTGTTTTTGTTACAACAAATAATGTTTACAACAACAATAAGATAATACGCAATAAATTTGATTGTAAACTGTTTGACTTTTTTAATTAAGTTAACATTTTATTAACTGCCTATTTCACGATGTCACTCGAACGTTTACGTTCGCACAAATAACATATAAAACAAAAACAAATTTTTGAGTTTTGTTTTTGTTTTATATGTTATTTGTGCGAACGTAAACGTTCGAGTGACATCGTGAAATAGGCAGTAAGTTGACGTATAATTTAAATGTCAAATAAAACAAAATGTGCAAATGATATGCAATAAAAATAAAATACTGTGGAGGCTCGAAAAAGTTGAGTAGTTTGTTTTGGGTGTGATGAACTTTTCCGAAAAATGCATGTGGTTATATGTGTATTTATACATTGTTTATTTATTTTTAAATTGTAAATTAGAATTATATGTACATACATACATACATACATACATATATACATATTTATTATATATATATATACATTATTACACATTACGATTATTTGGTATTTGTTGCGGTGAAGTAATCAGTAACTTTATTTTGATGGAGCTTTTTATCTGAATGCCATTTTACGACATCCGATCGCAGTTCGAGAAGCTGTGAAATATGTTTGTCGGAGGACTTCGCATTGTACTCATTCCATTTGATTAGAGTATTAACCGCGCATATTGCATCATTGTATGATACGAATTCTGGAGCTTCGGTCACATTGTCATCCTCTTGATCTGTTCCTGTGTCCGTTTCATTGTCACCAAGGATATCGGCATTCCATGCAGTAATCTCTTCACTTGAGAGAATACAATCAGGTGCAAGTGTCGTTAATAACAGTTGATTCTCTTCGAGTTTACGATTATAAAAAGAATCCGATGGAAATAGCACAGATAAAGGGATATCGTCTTCGTCATCATACTGATTACTATCCCAATTCAGCAACTTATGCCACGCTTTTTGTAAAACGCTTTGAGAGCACTCATCCCATGCTATTTTCAAGAGCAAAATTGCACTACGAAGATCGTGCTTCTTCAATAATTCGTTAATCGGCAAACTTTTCTGTGCCACAATGGACGCCAATAATTGATTGCGATAGCAAAGCTTTGTCACTTTTATTGGATTTTGGTCCATTGGTTGAATTGCTGCTGTGGCATTTGGTGGAAGAAGCATACAAATAATGTTCCCGTCATCAGAGCGAAGCTCTTCAATAGGCGAGTGCGCTGTACAGTTATCCAATAGTAAAATGGCCTTTAGAGGCAAGTTATTTTCAGAGTTAAAGCGACGTACCTATAAAAACAAATCGAAATTTATTTAATTTTTAAATTAATTAACGAATAAAATTATTCCTTACTTCTTTTACAAACTTTCCATGAAACCATGTGTTAAAAATTTTAGACGTCATCCATGCATTTGCAGAATAATCGTAGTCTAGCGGATTTTTAAAGTTCGAAAAGCATCTCGGCTTTGCCGCCTTCCCGATTACAAGCGGCTTAAGTTTGTGTGATCCTTCTGCATTGGCACATAACATAAAAGTTATTCTTTCTTTACGTATTTTTCTGCCTGGTGCAGTCTTTTCACAAATGGAAACATAGGTTTTATCAGGAAGGCAGCGGAAAAAGAGGCCAGACTCATCAGCGTTGTACAGTTGCTCGTTTGTGATTTCCATTTCTTGCATTTTTGCCCGAAAAGCAATAACAAATGGTGAGATTGCTGACATTTCGCTAGATAAAATTTCACCACAGACCTTAAGAATGCGTATTCCATACCGGCGCTTGAATTTTGAAAACCAGCCTTGACTTGCCCTAAAGTCATCTCTAGTTTTATCTGGATAGATTTGTTCAAAAAGTTCCTTAGCCTTAGCTTTTAAAATAGGACCACTTATTGGACAGTTCCTTTCGCGTTGATCTAAGAACCATTTGTATAATTGCTTTTCCAAATCGACGTATTCTGCCTTATGTAAAGTTTTTAACTTAATTTTTTCATACGTATTTGACACTGCTGCATAAATGTTTGCTTTGTTTTTTTTTAATTTTTGAAATTGCTGATTCTGAAACATGAAAATCCTTGGCCAATTGATTAGCAAGAACGCCTTTATCTAATTTTTTTTAAAATCTTGCATTTTTCGGCGACTGATAACCTTTTTTGCTTCATTGCTGCTAACATTGTTGCGATCAAAACAAAACAAATTCTACGACTATTTTCTTTCACAACCAACTGAGGAGAGCAAACACATTATGCAAGATTAGGTTTGTATGTATATAAAATTCGCAAAAAAATTAATTAACGGTAAATGATACACTTAGAAACAGAAAAACAAAATAAAAAAAAATTGTCTCTAAAAAGTTAAGAAGCACTTAACTTTTTAGAATCACGTGTGGTGAGTGAAAGCTGCTTAACTTTTCCATATACTTAACTTTTCTATGACTTAACTTTTTCGAGCCTCCACTGTAGTTCATGACAAAATTGAAAGTAATGAAGGTAAAATTTTTTAGGGAATAACATCCGACAACCCTGTTTACTTTGTTTACCAAGAACGCAGTATTTAGTTCAGATGATACACAGATAAAACAGATTCGTGATCACAACCGCATTTGGCGCCAATCGAATTTTGTCGGTTGCATGTACTATCACACAATTCGGTTCCAATTACTGAAAATTTCGTTGCTTAGCATAATAGTTTTGATAGCAACATTTGAATTTTAGCACACTATCAGTCATAACAACAGATATTGTTAGTTATTAGTATGATTATTAGAAACAAAATTGTGCTTATACCCGAATATATGATAGCTGCAACTGAATTAACACATAATTGGTGTTCATAACAAGAGATTTGATTGTCGTTATCAATGTATTTTTTTTAACCGGTCAAATGTAGCCCATAAGGGCCAAGGACTTGTCCAAAGGTAACCCCAATGAATGAACAAAATGGCTTATATAACAGTACGATGTCCTAGGGCAGGACCATATAACCCAGCTTGCATTACAAAGGAGAAGTCTTAGAACTACTCCATGGTATAATCCAGAGGATTAGCTTTGAAATCGTTTCAAAACGAAAACATGTCGTTAAAAAACGAAGACATGTCGTTTCACTGCAAACTCTTTTTAATAATGACATGGTCCATACTTGCACTGCATTGGACCAGCCCAGGATTAAAATGGATCAAGTAGTCCAATATAATTTGCAGGGTATAAAAAATAATAATACATACATACATACATATGTACGTGTATATGTCCATACCTATTAAAATACGTAAATCACCTACCCCTATTTATTAAGTTTTTGCACATTTTCCATTTTTGACCGCAAAGATATTTTTTAAATATAAAATAAAAAATTATTTTAATCTATGAAATGTTTTGACAGAAAATTTAGTAAGCAATTGGGGGGGGCTTTTAACTATTTCTTGGTTGTGAATTCCGAATAATTATATTTTCAATTGTTGTACTCGAATTGAAACTATTGCAACAATCAATAATTAGCTGCAATAAATGAATTAACATTTATATTACAAAATTTATTGACAAAAGCAAATTATTGATTGCAATGACCAATATTCAGTATTGCCCTGTATTCTTTTTAAATTCTTACCCTGAAGACGATCTAATCTTATGCTTACTGCCGCCAATGTAGGCAGAGGTTCTTTGTTATAACCATTGTTGCCCTGAATGTTATCTAAAGATGTAGCAATTGGTTTTTAATACTACTATGAATTCTTCCTAATATTCTAGTTCTATAGCCGATTTAATTTACATTTACATACATTTCACAAGCTGTAGAAAAGTATCATAAAAAGGGTTCCACTTTGTGGTTTGTAGTCGTTTAGTAAAATATTTTCTTTTTCAAAATTACATTTTTGTTTATTTCTCTGTTAACCGTTTTACATTTTGGACGATGTTGGAAAAAATTGTTACGCCAAATGTGGACAAACACCTTAATTCAACAAGATGGAGAAGGTTGTTTAATGGCTTTAATAAGGGACACATAAGGCGAACGCAATATTTTGCGCATAAGCAATTTTAAGTGGCCTCCCCTTTACCGAACTTTAAAGCTTCTGACAGTTTTCTTTGGAGCATGTTCAAACCAGAAAAGCTCATTATGCACCACCCTGTATATATTCTTAAATGAAGAGCATTATTTTTCATCAAAAACAAAACTTTTCTAAATGTTATAAAATTTTGAAATCCTACAATACTGTCAATAACATCAGCTAAACATGTTTAATACGAAGTTATCTTGTAATCCAAAGTTATCTTAAAAAAACAACATGACGTATTATTAAAACAATTTATATAAATATAAACAATTAAAATAATTATAATAAATATAATTAAAAAAATAAAATAATATAGAAAAATTACACAGTGCAACATTTTTGAAATCAACGAGTGCAAACTCTTTCTCGTGTAGAATTCTCGAAGTACTTATCGAAACTAACAGAACCCCATTTGGGTTAGCTGCTGTTCGGATTGCTTGGCCTCATGTAAACTTTGGCTAAGTTTGATTATGCCGAACAACATGAAACTTTCTCACGGCTGCTTAAAACAAAATCGAGAAATGTACGAAAAATGTCACAAAATGCAAACAAAAACATCAATTGCGTTTTTGCCTTTAACAACATATTTGATGCATATCTCGAATTTTCGACGTTAAATACAGCTGGAAAATGTGAAAAAAATATTTATCGACCATGTTCTGGATTTGCAAAACGAGTGAAATAGAAATCGATAGATATTTTCAATTAAATTTTTTTATAAATGAACGTAGCTTTCTACGTTATTTTCAGGGATACAAAATTGTCTATTCACCCATTACGATGTGCTAAATTTCCAATATTTAATGATAAATACTCTCAAATTTATTGTAGAGGGAAAAGCTAGTTTCTATGCTCATTTCACTGGCTGCAGATCATCAGGAAATTTTTTTCCAAAGACTTTGGAATGCTTAAGATATTATAAAGATAAAACTGTAAAGCGAATGAGAATTACAAACACTTAAAGCTATCGTTGATTTTAAAAAAAGTTCTGATAAATAAAAGTGTTCTTACACAGAATACACAGAAATAAATTTTGCACCAGTAAAGGCATTAATTAAAAATAAAATCTAGTGAATTAACTTTTAATCAAGTGTATTAAACGTTTAATTGACAATATTAATTTGAGTGCCTCGGTAGGCTAGCTGGTAGCGAGCTAGTCTATTAGCGCCGAGGTTGCGGGTTCGATTCCTGCCAGAGACTCTGGTTTCTTTCCTGCAGACAAGCATAGAGCTTCGCGGGATTAGCCTAGGAAATTAAAAAAAAAAAAAAAAAAAAAAAATTTGCACCACTAAACAAATTAATAATATCAATTAAACGTTTTATCCACTTGATTTAACGTTTAATTCATTTAATTAAATTTTTAATTAAAACTGATTATATTTTTGGCTAATGCTTTTACTGGTGCAAAATATTTTTCTGTGTACCTCAATAAAAGAAAATAAAATCATAAGCTTTACGTACAGCATCGTTTTAAAATTTGATCGATTTAAATTTCACCCGAATTCTATTTCCAGAACATGGCTGATAATGTGTTGAACAATTATGAACTTTATTAAAGGAATATTTTTTTAGCGATCACTTTACAAAATTTTTAACAGTCTAGCAGTTATGGGCCAAAAATTGTGAAAAAAATATACAAGAAAATTAGAATTTTTCGACATTTTTGCAATTTTGAGGCATTTTTTTGGGATTTGTTTGTTGTACACTTGTTTTCTCCTCGTTTAAAGCTGGAACTGTACTGAAAACTGGAAAACAAAATTCCAATTAGTTTTCGAGATATAACAGTAAGAAGTATTTTATATTATTCTTCAAAATATACATGAGGCCATAACATCCGAACAGCAGAGAACTTCGAGAAACTTCACACGAGAAGGAGTTTGCATTTTATGTGTTGCACTGTGTTGTGTTTCTAAATAAGTATAAAAACGCGATAAAGTAAAAATTTATTTGCAATTAAAGTTATTCATTAAAATGGAAATTACGGAATTTATCGTTAAAGTTTGTGTCATCTGTATTGCGATTCGCATGATAGCGGCAGGACCTCTAGTAAAAACAACATAATATCAGCTCCTTGATTCTACTATTTGAAGTATTTTGTGGTTTTCTTTCTTTTTAGCAACGTTGGACATATGCATTGCTAGAGGTTAACAGTGGCACCAGTGACCCTGATATTTTTGATTTAAAAGCTGAAGTTGTGCGATTAGATCGTTGGCAATATGGTTGCAGCGGTTTCATGGATTTTAAAATTGACGTAGATGATAATGTTACACTTCGTTTTACTGTTGAAAGAAGCAAATATAGATCTGGTCCTTTTACCTTGTTTCCAATGGGCATGGAAAATCATACGCTTTCACATGTAATGGATGTCTATTACAAACCTCTTGTACAAAGAGAAGCGCTGAAGTGTTGCAGCAATGCGCCAAATCTGAAGGAAAAATTCAAGGCACCCTTAACAAAACGTTATGTAACATGCACCAATTGCTCAGTTTCTACGGATAATTTGCCAAATATATTAATGGAAGGTTATTATAGAGTGCGATTGTTATTCTCGGGACCAGTAGAAGGATTCGCAGAGGCCTTGACATTGGTAGAAACAAAGATCCTTTAGTTTATTTGGAAATTTGTATAACATGATGATACAAAATGGAATATGGAAAAAATCTTTCTGCTCTCAAAAAAAAGACCAACAAATATAATAGACATTATTTCGGTAAATTTTATTTTAAATTGCTAATTAAAATACTAGTAAGTGTATTAAGATGACAGTATTTGCAACGAAATTAATTTGTCCTTAATTTCACCTACAGACATTAACGTTATTTGAATGTAGCGATTTTTTCGTATTGTGTTGTCTCAGAGTTTACCCGATTTTTTTTTACTGTTTTTTTTCAAATTTAGAAATTCAATTTAAA
Organism: Pollenia griseotomentosa; assembly: GCA_963931875.1. Classification (NCBI taxonomy): domain Eukaryota; kingdom Metazoa; phylum Arthropoda; class Insecta; order Diptera; family Polleniidae; genus Pollenia; species Pollenia griseotomentosa. The sequence goes on from OZ007564.1 coordinate 47,951,970, forward strand.
AACATATATGAGTGATATCTTCGGCTGACCTCCATCTTATAAGATGGGTTGTTCCATTAAAATTTTGCTCGGACCAAATGCGTGCGTCCGTCTAAACTCAACTGTGAAAAAATAAGGTCATATCCTACAAATTTTTGGATCAATATTAAATAGTAAATATGTAAAAAAAAACATGTTAAAGTTCTATATTCGGTCGAGCCAAACCTTTTTGATAAACTTTTCCGAGTGTAAAAATATTTCAGAAGGCTATTTATGGAAGCTGTGATAAATTATGAACTGAGTTGTTAAAATTTGTTGCGGTTTTATTTGCATTAAATTAAGTTCCAAAAGTAATCTGTTGTTAAACTTTGTTTGACTGAACTTCACAGAATTTGGCAGTGTGATGGGTAGTCTAATGATACTAAATTAAGCAGAATTTTACCGCAAAAGCATTATTCGTTACGGTTTTAAGCGTAATAATATGTTTTCAGAGAGTGGGCTTGAAATGGAGCTTATGGAAAGTTATGACCGATCTGCACGAAAGTTAGCAGTGCAATTTCTAGGATACACAGGAAAAAATAAAAATTTATTTCAATTAAACAATTTGTGATATTAATTAAAAAATTAATTAAATTTGCACCAGTAAACAAATTAATAGTATCAATTAAACTAGTTAATAGTTAAATTCACTTTACCATTAAATCGTCGCTTTTAAGAAGGATGTTATTTCATCTAGGTCAATCTTTACCTCTTTTCAGGTGATGACTAAAAAGCTTTTTTAAGAGTTGCTCATTTAGTGACAATTTTGAGAAAATTATTTTCATGGTTGGCTTCCATTTTTGTTTCGTTAATAATGCCGCCCGCAATTTTTACACAAAGCAGGGGATCATAAACGCGCAAAACTAATTGGTTTTTTTTTTTGATAAATAAAGGCTGTCTTCAATTCTTTATTTCAGTTTGCACTGCTTTCATTCACATTAAAGCTTGATGTCCACACCATACGTTCAATGCGTTGATAAGTTTATGCATCTGTCAAAAAAGTAGAATCGGTGTAGAGTTGTATTGAGAAGTGACACAGCATATGCGTAGCATTCATTTATGCATCGAACGCATGAAGTATGACTTCTTTCTACTTTGCATGCGTCTTGAATAAATGTCAAGAACGCGTGAAGTGGACCTGTAGCTTTACAGTCACGTATGCATTTCTAAAGTCCAGGCTTAACGACATTTTTTTGTCAGAACTAGAGAGACTCATAAAGAGTTTTCTCTTTTTTCACATTCTCATTGACCTCTTTTTACTTATTTGTCGGAAACTCAGAATAATATCAATGATAGTCTGGAAATCGAATTCAAGTAAAATTAAAACAAATTTTGAGAACGATAATATTTGGAATGTTTTTATTATTTCTTTTTATATACATATTTAAAACTACCCAGTAAAAACTTCGCCTACAAAATAATGTGTTACGTAATCAGAAAAACTTAAAAGCACTACTAACAACTCTACTGAAAGAACCAATGAATTTTACAAGGGATGTCCCAAAATGAACGCATTAAAAAGAAAGTCATTATTTTTTTACCTAAATATATTTAGAAATAAGAAGTTTTAGAAGTTGTTACAGAAGCAGTTATAGAAGAAAGCTACTAAATAATGAGTGAGAGAAGCTATTCATTTTGAAAAAGTAAGCGAAGTTTTTACTGGGTACAGAACTACTTTAAGACCAGGAAAAACTGCTGTAATTTTTAATATATTATGTCTCTTCCGATCTTAATTCCACTTGATTTCGATTTCTAGAGCCTAGCCATATAATTAAAATGTTTGTTATATACAATTTCAGTCAAGTCGACAAAATCTATGTATTTTGGATAGAATTTCTAAATTTATTACAAATTCGCCTCCCGCGGCGGCAGTCAAGAATGAAAAATTATCATTAAATTTTAATTAATTTCATGTTGTAAAATTCCTTTTTTCATAAAAATAATTTAATGAAAATTTAATTTGATGAACTTTAGAACTTTGGATAAGAAACCATAAACAGTTCAAAAAATAACCACAATACTAATTATTACAAAAAATCTCTGAAAAAGTAAGTTCAAGACAAAATACAAAACGAATCGATCGATACAATCTAATAATTTTAATGTGTGTAGATCAAATTAAGGATATATTACTATTGATCCTACTACAATCATCCTAATTCTCTATTAAGTATTTCAATAAACAATTTTAAATAAAATTTATCAAAAAAAAAATTATATTTTATTTTTTTTTTGCCTTTCCTTTAGATTACAAATAGTTTTTTCATACGCCGTTTTGTAGCACGATACAATAAATATTTCCAAATTAATTAATGGGAAGTTTGTTCTATCAATGCCAAGGTCTCTACGAACACATCTACTGGACCCGACAATAACACTCGCAGTCTGTAATAACCTTCCATTAATATATTTGGCAAATTATTCGTAGTGCTTGAGCAATTGGTGATTGTTACATAACGTTTTGTTAAGGGTGCCTTGAATTTTTCCTTCACAATTGGGGCATTGTCGCAACACTTCAGCACATCTGGTTGTAGAAGAGACTTGTAATATTCATTCATTATATGCGAAAGCGTTTGATTTTCAATGCCCAGCTCTGTATTTGCTTCTTTCAACAGTGCAACGAACTGTAACATCATCATACAAGTCAACTTTTAAATCCATGAAACCGCTTATACCAAATTTCGAACGACCCAATCGCACATGTTCATATTTCAGATCAATAATATCGGGATCACTGGTGCCAGTATTAACTTCTAGCAATTCGGATGTCCAACTGAACTAAAAATAAAATATTTAAAAAAATTTTTAAAATAAAAGAAAGCTGCTAGATTTTTTACTAGACGTCCTGCCGCAATCATGCTGATCACATTACAGATGATACAAGCTTTAACGAAAAATTCTGTAATTCCCATTTTATTGAATAACTTTAATTGTGTATAATTTTTTTACTACATCGCTTATTTATACTTATTAACTATTGTCTTTTTAATGTATTAAGTATATGTATGTGTGTATTTGCTTTATTTGTTTATATACACAAACATAAATTGTTTTTATAATTTGTTATTGTCTTTTTAATAAGATAACTTGGTGTTACACATGTTTAGCTGTTTATAAAGGTGATCATGTTATAACCAGAGTTGGGCAAATTACAGCTATTGATGTATTTGAAATACAAAATACATGTAAGACGTGTATTTATTGAAAAAAAAAAATACTTTTATTTCGTGTATTTACAAAAAAAACATTTAAGAATTAAGTATACGAAATACAAAATACTTTGACTAATAAATAATAAAATCTCTGATATTGTTACAAGTAAAACTGGGGCTTAAAATTCTTATTAGCTTAACAGTTTTATTTTTAAATTATCTTCAGTTTTTCTAAAATATTTGGAAAAAGTTTTCTGATGGTCTGGCCTAAGCAACCAGTGAAATGCGCATAGAAATAGCTAATTCCACTAACAATAAATTTTAGTCTATCAATAGTACGAAATGGGAATTTAGCACATTGAAACCAAACCTCCTTAATAAAATTTTCTGTTTTACACTTTTTAGCCCCTTTTTCAAACGTAACTCTTATATAAAGTGCATTAATTCGCAAAATTATTTTGAAAAAATGTTATTTTTACGTAGAGAACCAAGAGTACAAAACTTTACCCGTTTTTTCCCTTCCAGTCAAACTTTTCAAAATTTTTACTCCTAATGATATTTTCTAGTATAAATTAACCAGCTTTTCAAACTTGAAGTTTCTGGATTGTTTATTTGAAAGAAGACTTATTAATATTTCCTTTTTTTATTTTTTTCTATACCGCAATTCTATTTTTGATAAAATAAATTATTCAAAAGAAAAGCGTATTTTCAGAAAAAGTATCAACAATAATTCACATTTTTTAATACTTTTTGTCCTCTAAATTCAAATCATATATTTAAATGTGCTATTTTAATTCAATTGCTTATAAATTTTAAATCTGCAATATGTTTGTTCCCAATAAAATTTTTTCTTGTTTTGCGAAGCACCACAACTAATGTCACATTTAAGTTAGCGCATGTTTATGCGTTTCTCTCCCTTACGAAGCAGGTTCGTAAGGGAGCAAAATAATAACAACAGAAAATTCAGCGTGTAAAGCTTACCGTTACATTCACCAATTTGTATATGCGTTAAATAAAGCGCTTTCTGTGTTAAAAATGTGTTGCTTCAAAGTGGGAACTCGCCATATAAGCGAATCTTTTACGATTCTCCCTTAAAAACCTGCTCTGTTGAAAATTGCGTTTTTTTTTGGGTTACAACTGTAATAAAATTCCCTTTTTAACCATTTTAACCCAAAACTCGCTTTCTGCACTAAACTTTACCTTCTTTTTTTTTGCCAAATTTAGGTTAAAGAATAACCCAATGAAAAAATTTCATCATTTTCGAAGCACTTATGTTACATTTATAAAAATAAGCGCACAATAATGAGCCACGCAATAAGACATACATAGATGTAGTAATGTAAGTGAACGAACTCTAAGCAAGTTTTAAAGGTTTGAAAGGGAGAATACTAAATAAATAAAAAAATAAAAAATTTTAAGAAACGCTTTTCTTTACCTTAATATATTGATCAGTTGTGAACACAGAATAAATATGAATACTAAAAAAATCGACTAAAAGTCAAAAAATAACAACATTTCAAACAACATAAACTTTTAAATCAAAATTGAAAAAAACTCACACATTGCTTAAAGAAAAGCGTGGATTAGTATCTGCCCCCCCTAGATTTAATCCTAGCTACGCCCATGTGTTCGTGTATTATCATCGGAAATATGTATGCCTGCAAAGTTTCATCCATTTGCATTGAGTAGAAGGCATTAAAAAAATCATTTTATCAAAAAAAAAATGTTTGCCCCCCCCCTTGATTTTTTCCTGGTGAATGCCTGGAAAGTTTTATCCATTTGCATTGAGTATAAGGCAGTCAAAAAAGCATTTTACCAAAAAAAAAATTTTTGCCCCCCCCCCCTAGATTTTATCCTGGCTACGCCCATGTATTCGTGTATTGTCATCGGAAATATGTATGCCTGCAAAGTTTCATCCATTTGCATTGATTAGAAGGCAGTCAAAAAAGCATTTTACCAAAAGAAAAAATGTTGCCCCCCCTAGATTTTATCCTGGCTACGCCCATGTATTCGTGTATTGTCATCGGGAATATGTATGCCTGCAAAGTTTCATCCATTTACATTGAGTATAAGGCGGTTAAATTTACGTTACAAGATTTGATTTTCCGAAGTGAAGCTAAAGAAAAGGTTTTAAAAATAACTGTAACGTTCACTAGTTTTTATATGCGTTGGATAAAGCGCTTTTAGTGTCAAAAATATATTGCTTCAAAGTGGGAACTCACCATATAAAATTCATGCCTTCCGTAAGCGAGATGGTAAGCGAAACTCTGAACTTCGTTTGAAGCTCAATTTTTTATTGGGAAAGTTTTCAAGTTTGCGCAAAATTTACAAAAAAAAAAAACGAGTTTACAAGAGTACTAAAAGTCCGGATATTTACCCCGTTTTGTCCCTCAATTGTACTTTATTTGCTTGCTGCCTCTATGATGAAGAACAAAAATTTCAATTTGCGCAAAATCATTCTAGAGAAAAAAACATACCGAAAGTACCAATTTTTATCCTGATTTGACGTTTAAAGTTACATTTTTTTAAATCTATGTCCCTGGTGAAAGTTTAAGAAAAAAAAAACTTTTGAAATTTTGATGTCCTAATCGAGATGATTTAAATGTGCCCAAAATGATCCTTTTTAGCCACTTTTACTCCATAAAAGGCCGATTTAAAAAAAGACTTTTAAGTGACATGCCAACGTCGCACAATGTTGTGGAGGTGGCCATAAATAGTTAAACGAAAAGTGTGAAAATATAACAAATAATGAATGCGTTTTTAAGAAAACGTCTTGGGCAAGGCATTCCTTAAACATTTTTAAGATATACCCAATCGATTAGAAGATACAGCTGTTTAAAAATTCATTTTTTCAATTAAATATTTTTAAATAAATTTTTTTTAAATTTTGGTCCCGGCGCTGCTCGGAATTTTCTAAATAAAAAATGAAATACTGGAGAATTTTATTAATAACCTGACCCCAGCGCTATTAACCATCAATAAAAAAAAATTAAATATCACGACAACAGCGCCACCAATCGGGAGTTTTTTTGTTTATAAACCATCAGTGAAAGTAGAACTTTCCAACGCATGTACTCGTTTGAAAATCGATTGAGTGGTTCTTGAGTTATAAAATGATGAACATAGGACAACTTATTTTTATATAAATAGATGTATTTTTGAAAGGGCTATATAATAAAATCGGGTGAATAATGTTGTATTATAAAAAGTAAAAATAAGAAAAGTCTGGACATTAGCTGTTTTCATTTCAGCTGTTTTCAGTTATACAAAAAATACAGATTTTGGTTCTTTTTTGATAGCTTAGATCTTTTATGCAGATTATAAATTGCGCAAGCAGTCATCCACATTTTAAGCTTTGTTTATTGAAGTTTTTTGGCTAGAATCGCCACTGTGCGGAATTTTCTAGTACAACATTTGGCGGTTGAATAAAATTCTTAAATTTGGCCCCCGAAGTGCCAAGGATGCCCCTAGATGGGTCAAATGTATGACCGACCTCACTTTATTTTTCATCTCACACATTTATTTCTAACATACCTACCCGCTATCTTAAGTACTTAAGGGGGCTCCCATACAAAATGTTCAATGCAGACTAGAAATATATTGACGAAAAATTCCCATAAATGCCCAGGAGTCGCCCCTAGTGGGCTTTAATGTATGACCGACTCAATAAATTTTTTGTTCTTAACATTTTCTCGAGACATACTTGCCCCCTTTGCCACTTCTTATTGCGTTTTATGAAATTCTTAAATTATTTAAAATTCGACTTTTGTGAATAAAATCAAAATTTGTTAACAGATTTTAATCAGTTATGGCTTGTTTTGTTTGCAGCTTCGTTTTTTATATGTCTGGAAAAAACTAGAATCCTAGCTGAATTTTCCAATTTTGGATGAATTTTTTTAAAACAAAAATTTTTAAATGTTGCTAAAAAATTATTTTATTCCATGTTTCTAAAACGACTGCGTATCTGAATTTTATTGCGGAACTTCGGTTTTTTTAGTATATCAATAAACTAAACCGTTTTTGAGTTACGCGAATATATGTTGTGCAACCTGCTTCATTTTCGAAATAACGGTATATCTCGAAAACAAGAGCTAACCTAAAAAACAGTTAGCACCATTGGATGCAGCGTACCCGAATAATGTTAAAACGCCATGTGCCCGGCTTGTCTATTTTTTCAACTAGCACAGTGTTATCAAATAAATTTTTGGGTATTAAAAATTTTCAATTAATTAATTAATTATGATTTAAAAAAACAACGAATTTGATTTTATTGCAATTTAATGGAAAGAACAGTGTAAGAGTTTAGAAATATTTAAAATGGAAATTAACATGATTTTTGTTAAAAATAAAACAAGCCATTCTCAACTTTACCGGTAGTCGAAAATAGTCTCTGAGATGCGACAGAACTCATTTGAGAACTTAAGTAGTTCTACACCAAGTTTCAAACGCATAGGACGCGTGGCTTGGACCTCCAGCCAAACCATTAAAAGAAACAATTTATTATTCTGTTTCGAATTTATGTTCTGCTTTTTAATATGTTATTTTCAGCGTTTAAAAAACTGCAGAAAAACGGCAATTTCTTCCACTCCTTCATTTGTCATTTGCCAAAAAAAAAAAAAAAACTGTTGCTTTTACTTCTGATTCATTAAATGCAAACAGTCGCTGTCACTGAACGTAACAATATAAATATGCTAGCTTTTGACGTGATTTTAATATACAATTTTTTAGCAAACTGAATTTAAAAAAAAAAAACAAACTAAGTGGCGAAAAAATAGTGCAAACAGTTTGCTGATTTAAAACAAATACAATAATAGTTTCGCAATTTGCCTGTCCTTTATATAATATGTTAGTTGTAGGATATATGGGAAGGAATAGAACCATTGCCATCAATATGCTGCAAATTTTTAGTATTTTAATCTTTAATGAATATAAATACATAAGAGCGCAATACTTTGTGTCGTTATCCAACAACACCTTCTATTTACAACCATTCGTTATGTGAAATGACGACACTGTGCGGGTTACACAAAAAAAACCCGGTCAAATGTTATTACACACCTTGAAAAATTAAAAAAATTTTACTGAGAAGCTCAAAATTTTGCTCTATAATATTGTCCAACCCTGGATATAGCAAAATATAAAGGTAGAGTTTCGGTTAAATGTTTGCATCGTCCAGACATAGTGGTCCGACTTCCATTTTCTGAAATAGCAAACGACTTCAGAAGACAGTAAAATTTACCAGATAAATAAATCTAAAGCACAGGATTAGAGGTAAAATATCATTTTTAGTACTTGAATTCCGCGTCAGAATTCTTGATAAAAGAATAAGCTGCCCGAAAAGGACCTAGGAGGTTTTAAGTCCCCTCGGGTATACACAAAAATGATCTGACTTTCTTCATTTGGGTCCGACTTAAAAGATCATATCATATTTGAAGTCAGTAGACTGATAAGAAAATTATTCTTTTTAGTTAAGAAAAATATTTAATAGTTGGGGCCCGTTAGAACTTGTTATAATATATAAAAAATTGGCAGAAAGTGATGATTAAATAATGTTTCCAGAAATATTTCTTTAAATCTTCTTTGAAATCTTGTTAACTAGACACTGCTTAGATTGCTGTGTTCGATGAATTGAGTTTAGTATTGCGCCATAATGCAGCAATTGCGTTTTATTTAATTTTTCAATTAAATGATAATACAAAGAAAGCCTTCCCTAACATTTTCGAACTGAACCATGGTCAAAAACAAAAAAGCTTATATTTTAAACGCTTTGCATGCTAAAATATTAACAACTGTTGTCTGATCTGTCAACCGTATGAACGTTTTATTTTCGTCTTTCCTACGTTACTTTCCATTAGCTCAAATGGGCGCTCTTTGATTTTGCAGTAGTTGGTTTTCTAATATTCCGGATTTCTTTTAAATTTTTTTTGCGAATAAAAGCAACTAAAAAAAATTCCCAGGTCTTTTCTGAAGTTGTAATATTGCAAATGATGTTGCCCTTTGAAGTCGTTACGGATCAGGCGAAATTTCCTATTCTATCATATTCAGATAACGAAACAACAGTTGGACTTTGACCGTCAACCTATTGATTAATATAAATTTCAGTTAATTTGTCGATTTCTAAAGAAATTGTAAACCACATTTTTAATTTGACACGAAATAATAGATTTTGTATACGAGATTAACTTAAACATTTTTAATTATAATTAACCAGGGAAACCGTAAATATGCAATTGCATGTTTTTTCTTGTGCGACCAATGAAGGCAGACCAAATATACAAAGTACAGAGTCATCCGTTTTAGAGCTTTTTATGCATTTTGGACTAGTTAATATTTTTGCATGTTTTACTTCTTGCAGAATTCAGTATTTAAAGCATTTTTGAAGCATTTTCGATACATGATAAATATGTTTCGATGCCTGCAAATGATTTCGCAGCGAACCAAAAAAAAGTTTATGTTTAGTTAACAGAGATGGCTTTTCTGTTTTAAATTTAGTACAACGAATTATATTGAAATTATGTGGAGCATGTGCTTTATGACTAACAATAAAATATATCGTTACTTTAATATGGAAAAGGCGTGTCTAATATATAATTTTAGACCTAGAAGAAATGTAGTACCTTTCCTATATTTATTTTAGTTCCAAAACTATGCATAAGCTTTTTTATTTATTCCTTGCTATCAAGTTTTATGTATTAAACTGAAAAAGTTTTATATGCTAGATACGGCTTTTCTAAACTAAAGTAACGACATCCAATAAAAAAAATAAGACAAAATACTTTAAAATAGTAGTTTAAAATACACTGCCTTATTAACTTTGAAGGTTATAACTAGGGATGCGATTTCCATGCAAATGCATGTTTTTTGTCGATTATCTAAGAACGATGTCCACCAATTATCTTTCCGAATCATTTAATTTTTGTAAAAATGACATCGATTTGTTTTTGCATATTGTTGGATATTTTGGTGAAAATGGTTTTTTTTGCATATTTTGGTTTTAAATGCATATTTTTGCATATTTAAACAATTTTCAGTAGTATATTTTTTAAATTTCCATATTATATAAAAAAGTTCTTCACAAAAAAAAGTTCTACACAAAAAATTGTAAAATTAATAAATAAAGCTCTACTAAAATACAAGTTTTTCAAGATTTCGACAAAAGATCATTCTTAAAATATTTTATCCAAAACTGTTACATGCAAGCCAATATTTTTAAAGACTTCTTCACAAGCTGCAATTTTTTATAATAATAAAAAAGTATCCCTTGGTACCCTTACCACATCAGCCAGTATTGACAAGATAGGGAACCTGTTTAGATGCACTAGAATACTATTAAAAAAACTTTGAACAATTTAAGAATATTATGAAGAACTTGTTGCTACCGATGCTTATGCAATTTAAAAAGTAAAAGAAATATTAAATTAAAACAAGTTAGAGTGTTATATTCGGCTCTGCCGAATCTTTGATGCCCTCCACCGACAATTTGAATATTTCAGGAGTGATATCTATATGATATCTATTTATTATTAATTAATCTTAAAAAAACAGACATCAGCATTAAAATTGGTTAAGGCTTAGTTAATGTGGGGATCCTATGATCCGGAGTCAACTAGGACTCTTCTGTCGCTATCGAGAAGGGACTGTAGACTTCTGATAGGTTTTATGACGGATCATTGTTGGACTGCGGTAAACGCCCATAGGGCGGGGCGGTTGAATAGTGACAATTGTAGATTCTGTGGGGTACCAGGGGAAAAGGAGACGGTAGAGCACTTGCTATGCTACTGTCCGGCACTCGTGCGCTCCAGGGCGAACTGTCTGGGAGATCATTACCTCCAAGATCTCGGGGAAGTCTCTGGGATTGGGCTAATGAGACTCCTGGCATTCGTCAAGAGAGTGTGGGGTACTCTGGGTACCATCACATCTGAATGACCTTTTTACTGACTTTCTTCTACGCGTTATCGTACAATGTGGTAACGCTAGGGCCCTATTTGGTCTATGCGGATCCTTGTGAACGGCCACTCAAACCTAACCTAACCTTGACCTATATTAAATTATTGACTGACAATATTAAGTAAAATATCTTGATTCGAAACAGTTTAAGCCGTACTTAAATGATTTTCAGGAGGGGGATTTATATTGGAGCCCTGCCTGGTAAGTTATGAACCGATCATCCAAAAATTCCGCAGAGTGATTTCGGGTATTAAAAAACATAAATTTCAATACAGTGATGAAATAAGTTTTAGCGTCTACAGTGAATTTCAGGAGGCTGCAAAATATGGGATCTACACTGATAGAAAAGGCGTCATAACGCTGATGTATTTTGACATCAGTACTATGACAAGTGTCTTCGTTTTTGACCCTATGACACTTGTCATCATTGTGATGTCAACCTTAACATCACTTGCCTTAAGTGTCATCAAGGTCATAATGAAATTATGTCATTAATGGGATGACACATCGGCATCACAGAAATGACGAACATGTCCTCAGTGTAACATCGGAGAAAAGACACATTAGCATCAAGTTAATGATAGTTTGTCATTAAGTCAAAGTCATTGGAATTGACTTAAGTCAAAGTAAGAGAAAATTATAATTTACTTACCCGTTGCATATGTTTGTTGAATTACGACCTTTGTTTCCAGCAGAACTCTCAATAATAAGACACCAGCACCATGCCTTTTGTGGTTTTCGTAATCATGCTACTTTAAAAATTTCATGTATTTAACTAAATAATTTAAAAAAATAGAATATAAGAATTGTTCCTTCTTATAATACATTGTAATCATGAAAAGAATGTTAATATACAAAATGTGGCATCGAATTGATGTCACTATAGTCATAAAATAGATGACACGTAAAAAATGACAAAATTGTACGAAGAAGTTAGTTGATTGATTGATGTTACTTTTTTCATCATTGATGCTATTTGATGTTAGGGCATCATCAATATGAAGATGCATTTTTCTATCAGTGTAAGGTAAATTATGGACCGTTTATCACAAATTAGCATGACATTTTTTCTGGCCATATGAAACAAATTTGGAAGAGATTTTACCACAATAAGTATATCTGCTACGATTTTAGGCGTATTTAATTAATTTACCAGAGTGGGCTTTATGTGGGGCCTGTAGTAGATTATGAACCGATCTTACGAAATTTTTTAGTTCTATTTCTAGTCCTACAAAACTGTGAAGTATTCAATTTTATTCTGATACCATTATAAATTACGGTTTAAGGCGTACTTAACTGTTTTCCAGGAGTAGGGTTTATATGGGGCCTAAAGTAAATTATAGACCGATCTTCATAAAATTTTACAGTGTCATTTCTAGTCCTAAAAAACTGTGACGTGGCAAATTATATTATGGTAGCATTATTAATTACGGTTTTAGGCATACTAAACTGTTTTCCGGAAGTAATGCTTATATGGGGCCTAGGGTAAACTATGACCGATCTTCATGAAATTTCACAGTGTGATTTCCAATCAAATAAAACGATAAGTTGCAAAATCTCATATTATTCCGTCCATTGTTCCACCATCTATGTTAGTTTTTGTAACAAAATTGTTTATTTTTTAAAGTGGTGGTTCCACATTTTGATTCATAGCTCTGATCCTATTGAACCGATCTGGCTGGATTTCAATCCCAAACTGCTTAGGATAGCTAAAAGCAATTTGACACCCAGTTTGTTTATTTAATTTGAGTTTTTTGAAAGTGAGCGTATTTCCAACAGACGGACAGACAGACGGACATGGCTAAATCGACTTAGAATTACTCAAGGAGCCAGAATATATATACTTTATTGGGTCTGAGATGAATAATAAAAAAGTTTCACACGGAATGACAAATCTAGTATACCTTCTTCAGAACTTATTGTGGTGGAGGGTATAATAACATCAAAAGTTATTTAACATTTGTATTTTCCAACTACCGATATAATGGTGAAACAATAACTAAATGGGAGGAGTTTAGTTCCACCTTATAGTCAGCATAAATTAATTGATGTTGCAGAAAGTCAAATAACCAATCTGGAAGGAAAAATTGTCCAAGAAATTAAAAAAAATCCAAACCGTTTTGCAAAAAATATAGATTTAAAAAAATAAAACAAATTTCAACTTTTTTTTTATCTTGAATTAAATGTGGGATCTTAAATAGAAAATGAATATTCTACAAATGAATTTGCATCCTTCAAGTATGTTCCTATAACTTCGGCTGACAAAGGTTTACTTTTGATAATATAAAACAGTATTTATTTGTTTATGCAAACAAAAATTTAAAACAGTTATTTAAATTAAGTTTTTGAAAATATTGTACCTTTGAATAACAAAAGAAATTATGCCTGTATTCATAAAATTCTTTTAAATTTAATAAAGGTTTAAAGAACAAATTTACTATGAAAATTATCATTAATAAACGTTTGTTAAATTGAATTATCGTTTATTAATACGGGGGTTAATTTTTTATTTATTTTGTTTTAAATAAAATTTAAAAAAAAAAACTTTTTTATTAAACATTTTCAAGTTTTAAGTGCATATCTTTTATGTTTTTAATGCATATTTTAGAGTTTTTAGTGCATAACTTATGCGCATATTTTCGATTTTTTAGTGCATGAAAATCTCATCCCTAGTTATAACGTTTCTTGAATTATTTTGTTAAAAATATTTTATTTTTAATCTGTCCATCCAGCTAAAAATTCTGGGTTCAGTTTGCAACATTTGGTAGCAATTGAAATTTAAGGTATATAAAGGTCGAAATTTCATAAATATCAAATGCTTGCAAAAAATCGAATTTAACCCATTTTGCACTTTACAAAATTGAGGTGCCTTTTATGAACTGATTTCGATTTTCGACAGCAGTCGAAATATCTGTTCGAACAAATTTTCATTTAGTTTTATGGCGCACATTCGATAAAAAGAAAAACACTAATGTAAATTTTACCGATTTGCTTTACTCACGGTATTACATTCCTATCAGCTGGCACTTTAAATGAAAAAATTTGTGTTTACCAATATAAAATGTAAAAAACATTATGATGAATTACGAAATTATGGTTCGATGATTTGTCTGCGGAAAATAATCGCTTACTGGAACTGAACAGAAGCAAGAAAAAGGTTAAGGGAAAAAGAGAATACCATATTTGAGCTTAAGGAAAGGATCGTGCCAACTTAGCAGGGCTGGCAAAAAACAGGGGTTTTTTTATAAAAAACCCAACCCACCGGTTTTTCATGGGCTTTTTGGGTTTTTTGGGTTCTTTTAGGTTTTTTTTTTTTGTTTAATGGTTTTTTGTGTAATGACCTAATAATTGGTCTAAGCAATGTTGGCAACTCATCCCTTTGCGGTATAGATAAAGCAAGAAAATCTTCAATATTTGTTCATGGCATCATCATCAAACGCATTTATGGTCAGAAGAAAAGCAAGGACTTATATATGAAAGTCCTTATAATATGCCTTAGCTGCCAAGTGATGTATAGTTTAATTTTTTTGAACTTTTACGCCCTAATAAGATAGGAACATAAAATTGAATTTGACAATGACATTTAAATTAAAAATTTAAAACAACGTTCAGTTGTATAATGAACAAATGTTACTCTAAGTTCAAAAAGCTTAAAATGCTTTCAAAGTGACTCTGATACAATTGCAACGGCCGTTGAAATACCATTGTCAAAACGGGATTTTGTTGCAAAGCAAATTAAAAGCGTACTTACTTCAGCTTATTATTTGGCGAATATAATGCATTCCAAATAAGCATATATGTATGTAAACTAATTAGTCAAGATAACGAAAGGATTGCAGAAGAATGGATAAGTCAAAAGCACCCTTAATTTGTTGCACACTGTTTGGCATTTAAAATTAAAGATGCAGAATATTTTTCACAGTAACGGTATTTCGTTCAGATTTTTTTGAATGTAATAAAAGATTTAGACTTAAAGTTGCAATTTAAACAACCTTTAACCAAGTGTAAAAAAAGCAAGTTTAAAAGATGCAACAATGCAATTTTTAAAGCTTTTTTTTTATTTACCATTATTTTCATATATATCATATATTTCCATAAGCGACGTATTAATAAGATTTTATCAATTTTCTTTAAACACTTTCGTTGGGCATATTTAAAAATAATATTTTACATTTGATTGACAGTTTGTTTTATATTTTAAATTATAATAAAGACAGCTTACTTCAACATGAGTAGAATTTCCATTTTTCAATCAAATAAAAAAATCTGCACAGAATGCTCTTAATATTTATTTAATATTTATTTAAATATTTATATTTATTTAAATATTAAAACCGAAAAATGCAGATGATTCGCTGCCTGGAAAATGGATTACAAGCAGGTCATACTTCACTGTCATCTTTAGGGTTGCTTATAAAAGTCGAATATAAAACATATAACAGAAATTAAAACTCCAACTATACTAAAAAACTGTCTGAAATAGATAACCATATAATAATTTTTGTCGTGGACGTTAAATTAGACGACATTGTCATACATGTAGTCGTTGACGACAAAATGGCCGACATTGTCTTTCTTTGTGTCGTGCACGATTTTCGCGACACTTGTTCTTGTTGTGGAAGAATGAAAATTGTCGTGCATCCGTCTTCGCGGATGTCTTAAAGACGTGGCCAACTGGGTATGGTCATAATTCTTTAAAATACTACCCATACATTCACTAATTTGCAATATTTTGAAACGTATTTCATTTAATTTAAAAAATATGGCTAAAATTCATAATTTTTTTTTATAATTTTAATCAAAAACACAATTTTAATATGTGAAAAGTGCATACATATCGCACAGGTTCCTCTAAAGGGAGCCTACTTAAAATTTAGACAATATCACTTTTTGCAGGAAAACGATAAGCAGTGGTCATGTTTACCCACTGAAAATCTTAGTTCAATTTCTCTAGTATTTGAAAAAAAAAAAAAAAAAATTCCAGTGGTACCTATCACCCTTTCTGATATAAGGCATATGTTTGCAAAAGTATCTTCAACGTAATCGATTTTTTGGTGCGATTAATCGGTTTCAAAAAGTAGATCAAAAAATCCAAAATCGATTTCGGAATCCATTTACCATTCCCTATTGTTAACCATTCTATTTGTACCAAACTTGGGAAATTTAACACTTTCCGTTCTTCAGATATACAAAATTCTATTTTGTGCCACGCCCACTTATGTTATAGCGCCAACTTTTTGTCAGATGTTGTTTGTTCATGTATAACCAAGCTGTTTGCACTATCTTTTTTAATTGTAGCTATTGCAGTTCTCTAGCTATACAGAATTCTAGTTTGCAATCACGCCCATTTTTAGCAGGCGCCGTGCAATAAAGCCATAGGAAATAAAGCCATATGGCTTTATTTCCAAATGAATTGAGAAATAACGCCATATGGCTTTTATTACCACCACCCAAGTGCAATAACACCATAATCGTTTAGTAACCAAAGTGGAAATAACGCCATAACAGTGGCTTTAGTTAGCGAAGCCGGTGTTTGTTATACCGGTCTTTGTTGTACCATAGAGTAGAAAATCTCTATGCTCCCAGACGAAGGCCGGCTATGCAGAGAAGATTTAGTTACCGAAGCGGGTCTCTGTTATACCAAAGAGGAGAAAATCCTTGCTCCCGGCCAAAGGCCGGCTATGCAGAGAAGCATTAGTTAGCCGGTCTCTGTTATACCATAGAGGAGAAAATCCTTGCGTCAAAAATGTTTTCCTTATATTTTTTATATAAACACCCAGTGAAAAACCAACAAAACATTTTTTAAATAAATTGCAATTACATGAAAAGAAAAAAAAATTAAAGGGGAAATAAGGCCATGTATGGATTTATTTCACTCCTTAAATGGAAATAAAGCCATATGGCGTTATTTCTCAATTCATTGGGCTTTATTTCCTATGGCTTTATTGCACGGCGTCTTTTTAACACACGCTGCATATTGATAACCAGGTAAACCATAAATTTGCAATTGCAAGATGGCGGAAACAAAATATTTATCCGTTTTAGAGATTTTTATGAATTTTAGCATCAATTTATTAGTGCATATTTTGGCATATTTTGCCGTTAGCAGCATTTTTTGCTGCTTTCGCAGCAAATAAAAAACTGATTTTTTTTTGCAAAATTAAGGAAAAAGCAACGTATATAGTTTTTGGCGATGTGTGTAATACATAGAAATCTGGACCAATCTTTTAGTATGCCGATCTACTCAGAATCACTTTTTAAAGTGATCTAATTATGTCCATCCGTCCGTCTGGGTGGTTGTCTGTTCATGTTAACCTTGTGCGCAAATTATAAGCTGCAATCCTGTAGATAATTTGATCAAATTTGTGAAATACATTTTAATTGTTTTAAAGATAGTCAATGTTAACTGCCCAAATAAGCTAAAATGGGGAAAATTCGTCTTTAAATACTATGGAGTTTGGGCTTTACCGATTACAATTTAAGGATTGTTTTTATTAAATGGAACTCTTATAAAATTGTTGAATATTTTGTTTTCAAATAAGCAATTTTTTAATTTTTTTGGGCATATTTTTAACAATTTTCAGGTCATATTTAAAAGTTTTTGTTGAATATTTAATGCGCATAAAACGCATTTTTAGATTATATTTCTGGTTTCCCTGTTGATAACCATTCAACTTGTACCAACTTTGAACAATTTTACTCTTACCGCTTTTCAGATATACGGAATTCTGTTTTGTGCTACGCCCACTTTTGTAATCAAGCCCACTTTTGTACAGATGTTGTTCATTTATAACCAAGCTATTTGTTCCAAATTTGGAAACTTTAGCTGCTAACGTTTCAAAAATTTTATTACTTTCTCTTACCGTTCTTCAGAAATAAATAAATTTATTTTATACCATACTTCAAACTTCTCCAATCCTACCCAGATTTTGTCGGATATTGTGCATTGCTAACCAAGACTCTTGTACTTTATTTGGAAACTTTGGTTCTTTCCGTTCTCCAGATATACTGAAATCTATAATGCCTTTTTATGGCAAGTGTAACGTCCACTTCTTCAATCCCGCCCATTTTTTAAGAGAGGTTGTGTATTGATGAAATTAATTAAAATTAGAGGCAGTCGTGGTTTTTTGTTCACATCTACGATCTAGATGAATTTCAATAGCAAACTTAAACGGAGTATATGTGACATTAATTTATGAAAACCTAGTCCCAATCATTTCTGGGCTCTTCGGAAAACCCATTTCAACATACACACGGACAGACGGACAACCGGATTTGAAATTCTCTTTTCATAACGAGCAAGAATATACTAAGTTTATAGAGAGTAGGATTAATACTGTGGAACTTACAAACGGAATGACAAACTTATATATGCCCTTTTACCTTCTTCGGTGAAGGGTATTAAAATAGATTTTAAAAAATGTAAGCGGCTAAACTCCAAAACAAATAAAAAACGAATTCATACAATTGAATAATTTTAATGTGTGCAGCTTAAATTTAGAACATATTTCTCTTGATCCTCTTACAATTATCTTAATACTCTACTTAGTATTTCAATAAGCAATTTTAAATAAAATTTACCAAAACAAAATGTGTACTTTTTTTTGTTTGTCTTTACTTTATAGCGCAAAGATTTTTTCCATATGCCGTTTAGTGCCACGATACAATACATTTTTTTAAATAAACTAAAAGAAAGATTGTTCTATCAATGCCAAGGCCTCTATGAAGATATCTACTGGACCCGATAATGACACTCGCAGTCTGTAATAACCATCCATTAATATATCTGGCAAACTATCCGTAGTACATGTGCAATTTCTGAGTGTTACATAACGTTTTGTTAAGGGTGCCTTGAATTCTTCCTCCAGAATTGGGGCATTGTCGCAACAAGTCAGCGCATCTGGCTGAAGAAGAGGCTTGTAATAGACATTGATTATGTGCGAAAGCGTTTGATTTCCAATGCCCATTGGAAACAATGTATAGGGACCAGCTCTGTATTTGCTTCTCTCAACAGTGCAACGAAGTGTAACATCATCATACAAGTCAACTTTAAAATCCATGAAACCTCGTAAACCAAATTTCGAACGACTTAATCGCACAACTTCATATTTTAAATCAATTATATCGGGATCACTGGTGCCAGTGTTTACTTCTAGCAATTCATATGTCCAACGTTGCTAAAAAGAAAGAAGAAACACAAAATTCTTAAAATAAAAGAAAGCTTCTTTTTTTTGTTTTTTTTTTTTTAATAGAGATCCTGCCGCTATCATGTTGAGCGCATTGCAGATGATACAAGCATTAACGAAAAATTCTGTAATTCCCATTTTATTGAATAACTTCAATTGTGTATAATTTTCTACTACCGTGCTTATTTATACTTATTTAGCTAACTTTTTATTTTTATTTTTTTAAATTTATTATATATACGTTACCTAAAACGCAAAAAGCTCTATCTAACATTTTAAAAATTTACGAAAGAAGTAAATAACTTTTTATAATGATGAATTGATAAATACCCTTAAACTGTTTATAATTTGTATTTGTTCTATTTTTCCTGTAAAACGTACCAGTTGTTTTGACAAACTGTTATTTTATTTTAGCGTTAAGCCTGGCTTTCACGTGAAATGCTGTCAAAACGCATATGAAAAAAACTTGTGCGGAATATCTATGAAATAATGTTGATAGAGTTGTACTCTGTTCATTTTGTGAAAAAGTTCCGAAATGTTTCTGGCAACATTTTTTCACAACTGCGAAACAATGAAAGCTGCACTTATTTCACGTGGAATTTTAAGGAAAAGCTAAAAAGTATGAACCGATTTTTAATTTAAAAATAAAAAGTTCAAACAACACAACCGGTAACCGTTTTTTTTATCTATATTTACTTTATTTTTTATTAAAAAAAATAATTTTTATAACATACATGTGGGGTTTGTTTACATACACAAAACAGTGTTGCATACTTTGCAGGAATAAAAACGTCAAATTGTACAAACTCTCATAATAGGTAACATTGATACATGTCAAAATGTTCGTGTGAAATAATTAATGTTGCTCAACATTTTTCACAAATTTGAACAGAGTACTAGGCTTTAATCATTAATTTCTGTTTTCTGTTAATAAAATCGATAATTTTGGTCGAAAGATTCAAAATTTTGTGGAGATTTGTGTTGAAAATCAATGAAAAGGCCGATTTTTAATTTTTGGTTAGTTAGGTCCTTTTGTGTTTTAGGTAACGATGTGTATGTATTTGCCTTATGTGTTTATATACACATACATAACTTGTTTTTATAATTCGTTATGTTCTTTTGAATAAGATAACTTGGTGTTGAAAATGTTTAGCTTTTTATGTAAGTGATCACTTTATAACCAGAGTTGGGCAAAATACAAAATACATGTAAGTCGTGTATTTAAAATACAAAATAACTTAATGTTGTGTATATAAAATACAAAACACTTAAATGGATTTTGTATTTAAAATACAAAATCATTTGGGCTATTCACAAGGTAGTCATAAAGTTGTAAAGTCATATGTCTTAAACTAATTACAAGAAATATATATGACTGCTGTGGGCAAGCGCTTATAATTTATTTTTCTAATGTACAGTTACGACGAAATAATGAACACAGCAATTATATTTTTATTTTGTTTCAAACAAACCAATATTTTTTTAAACAATTGTAAAATATTATTTAGGACATTATGACGATATGACTTTATATCACACCTTGTGAAAAGCGCAATTGTGTTTTCAGAAAAATAATCAATAATACACTTCATTTTTCACTTTTTCCCCCTTTAAATTTAAATTATCCATTTTTAGGTGGTATTTTAAGATCATAAACGATTTAATTTGAAAAATTTTAAATCTTCAATATGTTTGTTATAACAGTAATAAAATTCCCGTTTTAGCCATTTTGTCCTATAATTCGCTTATTGCACTCAAATGTACTTTACTTGTTTGCCGGCTTTTGCGTTAAAGAACAAAGTTTTTAAGTTTGCGCAAAATTATTTAAAAAAAAAACGTGTTTACAAAAAGTATTAAAAGTTCGAATATTAACCCTGTCCTTCCCATCAAATGTACGCATTTGTTTCCTGTCATTTCATTAAAGAACCTAGGTTTTTGTTTGTGCAAAATTAGTTTGAAAAAAAAAATATATTTACAAAAAGAACGAATTTACATCCTGCTTTGTCCCTCTATTGTACTTTATTTGCTTGCTGCCTCTATTATAAACAGTGTTGTCAAAACTTGGTGACGAAAAATGGCTAAATTTACGGGAAAAAAATGACTAAAAATGGGCTAAAAAATGGCTAAACTTTTTTTTAAGTAAAAACACATTAAAATTCTATAACAAAACTGAAATAATTCATTTAAAGTTGTTTACGATGAAATTGTAAGTTAAGATCAATTTCTTAAATAAGAATAAACGTAAATTAATATTTTGATAGATATTTAAAAAATTAAATCATCGAAAAGTTCGTCGTTATTGCTCATCTCATAGGAATCACTCATGCCTATTAGTTTTAAATAATTTGAAGGAAAATCATAATCACGACAACATTTACCCAATATTATGAGTCCAGATCTACAATAAAAAACAAGTAAAAAAGTATAGTCGGTCAACCCTGACTAGATGATACCGTACACCACATTATAGCCTAAGCACCAAATTTTTTTAAATAATCTTTAAATTTGCGACCTGTACTTTGCGCAAAAGGTGTGCACGGACAGCCAGCCGGACAAACATCGTTAATTCGACTCAGATAGTGATTCAGAGTCAATCGGTATACATAAAGGTTGGCTAAAGCTATGTTCACACCGATTAAATATTTGACGTCCTACACGTGACCACTAGTTTTCTTAAAGAATTGTTTGCTTTTGCAAAACGTTTGGCTAGGGCAAACATTATTTAACAGTTTCTTAATTACATTATACAATGATCATTTTAAAATTAAAGTTTTGTAAATAAATAGAAATAGTTAAAAATAAAGCTTAAGTTTTATCAATTTACTGGCAACGGTGGTTTTGGATTTTATTGTCAAATATTTGTTAGGTCTGAGCATACCTTAAGTATCAATATTTTAAGGTGTTGGTAAAAATATTTTATTGTTACAGTAAAATTCTTTGCCTAATTAAAAAATCAAATTAACGGTTGCTAAATGTAACCTATTTCTCAAATTACTTTTAACGATGTTTACTTGGCAAAATACCCATGGAAGTGAGAGCAACTTTATAGTCAATTCTGAGATTTCTAAAAAAATTTTGTTGCTGCCTGCATCTCTTTACTGAAATACTTACAACCAGAAAGAAACACCAATGTTTGTGGTGATTCATTTTATAAATTTAGTATTGGAATACTGTTCCTTTATTTTGAAACATGTTTCATCATCATCGTTTATAGCGATTTTCAACATTTGTAAAAGTTTTGGTTTAAATTAAAGGCGTTTGAATTGTTAAAAATGTTTGTTTTACTTTTATAAATTTTTATAATAAAATAAAAATTATTCCTTTAATAGAAAAACGGCAAAAAAATTTTATGGCTAAACAATTTGAAAAATGGCTAAAAAAAATGGCAAATGGCTAAACTCATTTTTTAATGGTTAAACAGGGTGAAAAATGGCTAAATCTAGCCACTAAATGGCTAAATTGGCAACACTGATTATAAAGAAAAATAGTTTCAAGTTTGCGCAAAATCCTTTTGAAGAAAACCTACCGAAAGTACAAATTGTTATCCTGACTTGCTTTTCAAAGTTAAAATTTTTTAAGTCTATGTCCCTGGTGAAAGTTTATGTATAAAAAAAAACACTTTTCAAATTTTGAGATCTAAATGGAGATGATTAAAAACTGCCCGAAATTCCTCTTTTTACCCACTTCAACTCCCTAAAAATATAAAAATATAAATAATAAATATATAAATAAAAATATATATATAAAAATATACTTCTAAGTGACATGCCGACGTCGCACAGTGTTGGTGAAGGTGGCCATAAATGGTTAAACTAAAAGTGTGAAAATAAACAAAAAATGAATGAATTTTTAAGAAATCATCCTAGGCAAGCCATGCTTAAATTATTTTTAAGATGTCCCAATCGCTTGCAAGATCTTTAAGAATGAAGTTTTTCAATTCTATATTGTTTCTATTTTATTAAATATTTGATAAATAAATGTGTTTTTTTAAAGGGTTGCATAATAAAATCGGGCGGTTTAGGTAGTATAATTTAAAAATGGTTTTTATAGTCCAATATATGGTTTGTATAAACTTTGTCATTCCGTTTGTAATTTCTACAATATTGATCCTACACCCTATAAAGTATATATATTCTGGGTCCTTATGAAAAGCGAAGTTCAAATACGGTTGTCCGTCTGTCCGGCTACCTGTTGAAAGGGGGTTTCCGAAGCACCCAGAAATGATGGGGGCTTGGTTGGTGTATGTATCTGTCAGGTATTCTTATTATAATTTTGCTATTGATCGGTCCAAAAGTGGCTGAGATATGAGCAAAAAACCACGACTACCTCTAATTTTTCCAAAAAAATCCCTTGTGGTTGTTGTAATTTTATTACTTCTTTCTGTATATCAGGAGTGCGGCAGGAGCCAAAGTTTTCAAATTAGGTACAAACATTTAGGTTATAAATACACACCATCCCACAAAATGTGGGCGGGATTGGAGAAGTGGGCGTGGTACCTCCCATACAAAAAATATAAAAAATTGTATAAAAACCTGAATTTTTTAACTGTAATATGACCTATGGTTATGGTTATTTATTATTTTTTTTATAATTAAGTTTATTTTTTATACCCTTCACCCAAGGTCCTACACCCTATAAAGCATATATATTCTGGGTCCTTATGAAAAGTGAAGTTCAAATCCGGTTGTCGTCTCTTCGTTTTTCGTGATTGAGCAACAAAAATACACATGCAAATTTCCTTACATACAAACTATTACATTATTAATTAGGATAAGAGATTTGTCATACCTGATTATTTAAAACATGTACTTGCATTTATTCTATAAACAAACTCATAATGAATTGTTTCTTTAATGTGAATAATAAATTGATCAATTATTTATTACAATATTTAATAAATGAAATAAACAGAATGTATAAATAAACAACAACCGAAAATTATAATGTACAATAAAATAAGAGTCAGTAATTATAACATGTGGAAAATATTGGCATCAATTTTAACTTTTTCAACATGATTTGATGTGAACATGCCAAATTCATCCTTAATTATTAAAAAAAAAAAATTATAAGATGACGATTATGTGTAAAGCGGCCATGACAAGGAATGTAAAGTAGCTGGTGTTGAAAGTTTAAATCAAAAATACACAATTTTTTTTTGCCGCAGGCATTCTCCATCACTTCACTTCTTTTTAGACTTACAGATTTTACATCAGTGAATTTCTCCGGCTCCGGTACAAAAACCTCAACTACGACTCCAAAGCCATCGTAAAATCATTAATTTGCTTAATAAACAACTTACAACCGCATTTATTTGTTTTATAACTAGAGTGAAAGGAAGTGGAATGGATTACAATTTTGGATCACTTTTGATTTTCTTTTGACAAAAATTGTTTTTTTTTTTTTTTTTTTTTTTTTTTTTTTTTTTGTTAATGGGAAAAAAAGGAAAAATATATATCTGTTTTCACATTTATTTCCTAAATATCGATATTGTATATAAAAGCACATAAAATGTATTTTCTTTTTAATTCAAATTCTGTTTAAGAGTCACTTTAGAAACTTTATTTAATAACTGTTTTATTTTTATTTAAGCTCTAGGACTTTTTAATATTTAATTATTTATTTTCAATATTTCGTTAACCTTTGGTTAGCATCTTCAGAAAATTTAATTAAGTAAAGGTTAGCGAAATAATGAAAATAAATAATTAAACAGTTATTAAATTTAATAAGGTCAAATAAAAACTAAATAAAAACTTTATTTAATTTAAGAAATTTCAATTTCCACAATCACCAAAACATTTACCATTAACCTAGCAGCTCCCTTTAATTATACTTTAATTCTATAATTACCCTCCATCATAATATTAGGCATGTTCTCCGTATCGAATTCACATTCAAAAAATTTGACATAACGTCTTGATAAGGCTGGACAAATTGAACTTTAATAATTGGTGCATTTTCGCTACATTTTTGCAAACCTGGCTGCAACACTTGCTTATAAAAACTATTTATAAATACCGAAAATTTCATATTTTGAAGGGACATTGGAGTTGGAGTGTATGGACCAGCTCTATATTTGCTTTTTTCAATGGTGGCTCCAATTGTGACATTATCATACAAGTCCATTCTTATGTCCGCAAAGCCGCTGATACCGAGTTTTCCGCGTCCCAAACGTACAATTTCGAAGTGTGCATCAAACACTTCCTGATCAGTTTTAACAGTATCTATTTCAATCAGTTCAAATGTCCATTGCTTCTAAATTAAAAAAAGAAAATGAAAATTTTGTTGAAATCAGTTCGATTGAGGTGTAAAAAACTAAAATTAATGCCAATATTTTCAGCATTTTATAATTACTGACTTTTGCTTTAATGTTTATGATAATTTGCAGTTAATTGTTTATTTATACTTTATTTTTGTTTTATTTATTAATTATTGTAATTGTTGAAATGCAAATAAATAATTGAAAAAGTCATTATTTCAATTATGGAAACAATTCATTACGATTTTGTTTATTTGATAAATATAGGTACACGTTTTACATAATCAAGGTATTAAAAATCTGTAATTAAAAATATTTCGTTGAAAATTTAAAAAAATTTTAGAGTTTTAGAAAATTTCCTTAAGTAAAGAGTTAGAGGCAAAATAAAATGTTGTGCAAAATGTGCATTTAATGTTTATCTTCGGACTTACTTCAGTTGAAGGACCAAAGTTTAATACTTAGCCAGAATTCTCTAAATAAAACTAACTAGAATTGAATTGCCAAGTATAATGCTTTTATTTAAATGCTTCTTGTTAAACAGCTAAGTCTTAACTAACTAAAAGTTTTTCTTGGTAGTAATGATGCAAATATAGTTCTTAAAAATTTAGTACAAATATAATGGCATCAACGCCCTCTGGTTATAAAATTCAGTTAATATTAAAAAGAATGTTGCACTTTGATTAAATTAAAATTTCGATCCCTACCAAATGTTGCTAACTGAATAATAGTAATAGACAGATTAAAAATGAAATATTTTTAACAAAATTATTTAAGACACGTATTTTTTTCGAAACTAAATTAAACATTAGGGGTACTCAGTGTTTGGTGCAAATGGTCTTGCATCGTAGCATTTGCAAAATGGTATAGTAAATACTGTAGTATACTTTTGATCGGCTTGGTTCACTGAGTGTTAGCTGTCGGTTTGCAATCAAGTGTTGCATAAGTCGCGTAAATATAAACTATTGGTTTGGAAAAGAGTAGCAAGTGCATTGCTGTATATTTTGTTGGTGTAGAGTAAAAATTTTGCATTTTGCAAATACTACGATATATAGTTATAGTATTTACTATAATCCCCAAAGTATGCTATAGCATTTACTATACCATTTTCCAAATGCTACGATGTAAGACCATTTGTACAAGTATACTATAGTAAATACTATAACATTCTTTTGGGAGAAGTACATTTCGTATATTTTTTTTGACTTTTACCAAACGCCTTTTTAAAATATTTAAAAACTTTAGCTGCCGATATTTCAGGAACCAGAGCTTACTTTTCAAAACTGGCAGATTTGCTCTACCAATTGTCTTATTTCATTTCGCATTGCAAGTATTGAGGCTGCAGCGATGACCCGAATTTTGTTGCACTGTGTTATCTACTTTAATTCCTTAGGCGCTCCACTGAGAAATAAGGCCATATGGCTTTATTGCCTATGGCTTTATAGCACGGCGCCAATTCCTTAATTCTGATTTTTCATACTTTTTGCCAAGAATTCTTCTTGAAGTCCAAAGTACATTTTTCTGTTTTTCATGTTTTTGTCTTTTCTTTTTCTTGTTAACCTTTTTCAGCACAACTTGAGGGACAAATGTAAACATAGAGCTCGTGCCTTAGCTTTTTAACAATACCAGTGTTAACACCAGAAAAAATCAAAATTACACTTGAGTTGAAGCAAAATTACCCGATTTAAATGAAATTATACCTGATATCAAATTAAAAAAACAATAAAATTATTTAAAAAAGAGTAATGTTAGTCGTAAAGTAACTTGAAGGCATATCTAAAGAATTAAAAAAAATAAAAAATAATAATTTCTATTTCCACATTTGGTTGCATAAATTTAGGGAAGGTTTTAAATGTTAATTGCCGATACTGTGGATATCTTTTTTTATATTTTTATTTAGCTTAAACTAAATTTTGTGGCTACATACTAGCTTCACCCGGTGCGCTTCGCTTCCCCCATTGAAATAAAATTTGTCAAATAGTACTAAATTAAGATACTTTTACTGTTACTGTAACCGTTCTCGGGATCATTGTTATTAACACAATCTTTTTTATGGCGACCACACGCACCACTTCAATCCAGGCCACTTTTTGGCAGGTGTTGTGTTTTATTTGTTTTAAATTTGGAAACTTTTCTGTATCTGTTCTCCAGACATGAAATTATTATACCCTCCACCACAATTAGTTGTGAAGAGGGTATACTAAGTTTGTCATTCCGTGTAAAACTTTTTTATTATTAATTTCAGACCCCATAAAGTATATATATTCTGGCTGCTTGAGTAATTCTAAGTCGATTTAGCCATGTCCGTCTGTTTGTCCGTCTGTCCGTCTGTTGAAAACACTCTCACTTTCGAAAAACTCAAAAAAAATAAACAAACTAGGTGTCAAATTGCTTGTAGTTATCCTAAGCAGTTTGGGAGCTATGAATCAAAATGTGGAACCACCACCTTCAAAAACTTGATAATTTTGTTACAAAAACTAACATAAATGATGCAAAAATGCACGGAATGACATAAGATTTTGCACAAGTCCGTTTTATTCGACTAGAAATGACACTGTAAAATTTCGCGAAGGTCGGTCCATAATTTACCCTAAGCCCCATATAAACACTACTCCCGGAAAACAGTTTAGTACGCCTAAAACCGTAAAAAATAATGCAATCATAACAAATTTTGGCTCGTCACAATTTTATAGGACTATAAATGATACTGTGAAATTTCGTGAAGATCGGTACATAATTTACCCTAGGCCCCATATATGCCCTACTCCCGAAAAACAGTTTAGTCTCCTAAAACCATAATTAATAACAAATCGTCACAGTTTAAGATAATAATAATAAAAAGACATCATACAGATATTACTCCTTAAACATTCGAACTGTCGGTGGAGGGTATCAAAGATTCGGCACAGCCGAATATAGCACTCCAACTTGTTCATATTGTCTTGGTTTGGAAGGTGCCACGCTCACTTGGAATTTTGCAAATATTTATAGCCTATGTTAAGTAATTAAACCCATTTTATCCTCTAAGTATTTAAATTTCCAAAAATCTCTTTTCTGTGAATTCGTGTGGATTCTATTCGTTGGAAGACTTATTCACTGTCCAAATTTCATGTCTCTAACTTTAGCCGTTTGGGCTGCGCGATGATGAATCAGTCACTTTACTTAGTCATAAATTTGATTTAACAGTTGCGTTCTATAGGGGTACTGCTCCCCTGCCCCTATCGACAAAATAAGTAGTATATTTTATTTTTGGGGCTCACTAGATGCTTTTGTAAAAATTTATTGCTTCCCTTGCACCTACCCCCTTCACCGCAGGTGGTAAATAGGGTATATATAAGTTTGTCATTCCGTTTGTAATTTCTATACTATTGATGTTAGACCCTATAAAGTATATATATTCTGGGTCCTTATGAGGAGCGAAGTTGATTTAACGATGTCCGTCTGTCCGTCTGTCCGTAGAAATGGATTTTCCGAAGACCCCATATATGATGGGGGCCAGGTTATTATACATGTATGTCACATATGGTCCAAAATTGTTTGCAATTGAAATTCAGCAAGATCGGTCCACAAATGGCTGATATATGAGTAAAAAACCACGACTGCCTCAAATTTTTTCCTTTAAAGGTCCAATTAGACGTGACATTACCGTACCAACACTGTATTATCAAAACAACATAAACATACCATACAAACCAATTCAATTTTGGTTTCTACGGTCACACAGTGGCTATGGTAATACAGTGTTGCTAATGTGGTTTTTTTTTGTTGTTTTTTTTATACCCTTCACTTCAAGTGGTGGATTTTATTTGTAATGTGTTTAGTTTTACGCATCCACATACACATTAATGCATGTATATGATATGCCGCTCAAATAAAGAAACAAACTCATAGACTCAATATATTTTAATTTTACGCTTCTTCAGTAAAAGCATTCGTAGCCGAGTTGTTAAGTTCTCTTTTGAGACTGATGATATTGCCAGTTCGAATCCCAAAAGGAATTTTTTTTCATTTTTTTTATTTAATTTTTTTATGTTCTAAAAAACGATTTTAATATTATAAAACGAATTTTTAAACATCAACTTTGGCGAAAGAGGAAACGGGCTTAGGTACATATATAAATTTGTTGTTTTTTTTATATTCTTCGGCATGACGAAATGAAAAGTTGGCGTGGCTCAATTAATATTTATTTATACCTATCTAAAGAACGTTATTTATGAATATAACTTTTTGTTCTTATCTCGTCATGGTGAAGGGTATATAAGATTCGGCATAGCCGAATATAGCACTCTTACTTGTTTTTATTTTGAAAGGTGTAGTTTACTGTAAGAGTGGGTCTTTTAAGCTTGAAGGCTTTTGTCTTCAGATATTTATTTATTTTATATGTTTGTGTTATGGTAGGTACAGCTCCTCCTCTGTCTATCCCGCCCATTTTTATTCTGAATTTTATAGTTTACCATAATTGTGGCCCTAACCACGTTTGAAGACTCTCGCTATAATAGTACTTCAGTTACGCGATTTTTATATATGCATGCTATGGTGGGTATATTGCTTCCCTTGCGCCTACCGTCTTTACTTTTATTTTCAAAGGTGTAGTTTACCATTAGAGTGACTCCTACCAAGTTTGAATATTATCACTATAACAGTTCTTAAGATATACGATATTTTACATTGGCGTCCTTTGCAGGTTCCACTTCCCATGCTGATATCTTATTTCAATTTTGGGGCTTAGAAGATGCTTCTGAAAAAAATTCAAGAAAATAAGTGCAGCGGCTCTTAAGATATGCGATACTTACTATTGGCATCCTTTTTTTATTTTCGGGGCTCCCAATAATTGTGATTTTGGAAGATATTTTGTATTACAACTTATAAAAACATACCTAGTTTACAAAACTATGAACTGTAGTAACTGGATAGGCATAATTATTATCTCATTAATTATGAAAGTTCTTATGAAAATTATACTTGAACGTATGGTTGAACATATTGACATATTTGTTTAATTTATTAAAGTGTTATTAATTTGCTGGTTAATTAATTGTTTTAATTGTACAATTATTTATTATTAATTTTTTTCTGAAATTTGATAAATAACAAGGTATCCAAAACAAGGTACATTAATGTAATATTATGAATTCAGACACAAATATTCATTATAATTTCATGATAGTTTATTTGTTCATTTAACACGAAATATTATCAAGATAAAATTGGAATGTTTGAAATGTAGTATGTAATTAAAAGTTTAACGTTATATTAGATATAAATATAAATCTCTCTTCGATCTAAACGGGCGACAGTTCTTATTAGTTAGTTGCGCAAGTTACTTGCCGACAACAACAAAGTCTGTACAAAATTTTTTTTCTTTACCCCGACCTTACCGCTAACATCTACAAACCAAGAGTTGCGCAAGAGACTTGCGCAAGTAACTTGCCGAGTGTAAAAGGGGTCTTACTGTCTGAAAGTTTGGGTTCACACGTTGAAAGTTTTCTAGCAGAAAATCTGAGTTTATTGGTGAGAGGGGAGAGGAGTGAACCAATTCGATTGACATGTAAAAAATTAAAATTGATCTCAATATTTTTCATTTTCACATTTTATAATTACTAAATCTTGTTTTATTGTTAATTATAATTTGCAATTTTTGTTTTTTTATTCTTTCTTTTTGTTTCATTTATTAAATATTGTATTAAATAATTGATCAATTTATTATTCATATTTTAGAAACAATTCGTTACGAGTCTGTTTATAGAATAATTACATGTACATGTTTTAAATAATCAGGTATGACAAATCTCTTCTAAAAAAATTATGCATGATATCGAAATCTAATATTAAATTCAGTACTTTGGTACTTTTTTCAGTACTTTTTCATATTAAAAATACCCCGCGTTGTTTTCAGTACTTTTTTTATCCTTTGAGCTTTTTAACTCTTAGGCCCGTTTTCACGACTTACCTATAAGGTTCGAAATAGTTAACGGTACCTTTAGCACTAGTGAGGAATAAAGTCACCAACTATTTTTCGTTTTCACAACATCGTATAAAATAAACTTAACATTTTTGAAAATGTGGCAATACTAAAGAAAATACCGATAATTTTTGCCAAAATAAAAATACGAACTGTCAACTACGTACTTTTTTTACATTTAGTGTCCATTCACATATATTTTTGTCGTTGCGATTCTTACTTTATAGGCAAGAGGGGTAAGAGGAATTGTAAGGGGTACAGAAAGGAGTGTACTCTCCGATTCGTTTTGTTCATTCATTCGTTCTCTCAATTTTCTCTCATTTGACGAAAAATTTATTAAGGTTGCTACGACAAAAATCGTATAATGTGAATTGGGACTTACAAAATATACGTATAATTGGAATTACCATATATAAAAAATATGTGAATATAATATGGCAATCTCAAATCTAAACCTTACGACAAAAGTTAAAGGCATAACGTGCCTCTCTTTAGCTTATCCTTCACTTTTAGATCAAAGGGAACTTGTGATATTTAAAAACTCATTATCTGTTCGGTAACTTCCTACATTTAGCAATCGTTAAGTCGTGAAAACGGGCCTTATTGTATTAAAAAGAATCCAAATTGTTGTTATAATGTTTATCATTCTCTTTAAACTGCATTACTTTATTTGTTTATAATATATTTTAAAACTGTCTATTTATAACCACTTTTCGTTAATGTGTGTGAAGTTAAATTTCGAAATTTTGTTGCATAACAGAGTTCTGTTAAAGCGCTTACATCACACTATTAACCATATAAAATTGTGATATATGTATTCAAATTGGAATTTACCTACATTTTTGGATCAAATGGACTGGAAAAAAATGAAGGGCTTAGCACATTACCCGCTAATCAAAAACTTTTATTATTTTATGTATATAATAGGGCTTTTCATGTTTTTTTTTTTAATTTTTTAAATTTACAATTTCTCTGGAAAATAATTCCGAATTCCAAGAAAACGGTAGGAGATGGGCGAATGAAATTGTGTTAAGCCCTTTATTTTTTCCAGCCCATTTGATCCAAAAATGTAGGTATAATTCCAATTTGAAAACATATACCACAATTCTATATGGTTAAAAGTGTTATGTTAGAGCTTTAACAGAAACTCTGTTATGCAATAAATTTCGAAATTTAACTTCACACACATTTTTCGTTATATTTATTTATTGTAGTGACAATTTTATTTATTATAATAATTATACACTACATCAGTATTAGAAGGCAGGAACTGAAGTTTGAAAAGGATGTAGAAATAAGCATTTAAATTACAGGTCGTTAGTTTTCAACATAACTTAATTAAATTTGGAATAGTTTATGTAATCTTGTATTGGCTCAGGGACAAAATTTATTAAAAGTAGTAAAAAGGTTCACGAATGTCTTTTCGAAATAAATACTTCGAGTTTAATAACTTTTTACATAGTCAGTTCAAAATCAGCACAAATATATCTCGAGTAAAAATGCTAACCCCCACATTTGTAAGCGATTATTTCCATGTTAGTTTTCATCTAAAGCCTTTCTTGCTTGAACTCGAAATCGCTGTATTTTGATGCGTTAATCTACGTTCAGATGGGCCAGTAAATTTGACAAAGGATCTTTCTTTCGAATACACACAACACTGTTTCGCCCACTTTCGCTTGTACCAGGTCTCGGCGCCATATAGAAACACAGGTAGTATTAGTGTGTTGTAAAGCATAATTTTCGTCTTCCGAGAGAAAGTTCGGTTCTATTTATTCCAGTGTTGACATCGGTCCTTTATGGCAGACCCGAGGTATATAAATTC
This sequence comes from Pollenia griseotomentosa, assembly GCA_963931875.1. NCBI lineage: Eukaryota > Metazoa > Arthropoda > Insecta > Diptera > Polleniidae > Pollenia > Pollenia griseotomentosa. Next base: position 47,985,313 of record OZ007564.1, read on the forward strand.
GTCTACTACCGCGACGTTGCAATTGCCTGCTGGAACTATGTCGCCTTTCTTTCGTCGCGGCACCGCTCTAGCAGTTGAACACATCTTCTTCGTCTTGCCTTCGTTTGCCACCAGATCAATTTAAGACGATCTATCTCAACAGTTTCATCTCGTTCAGTCCTCCCGACCCGTGTGTGGTTGTAATTGTACCTGTTTTTAAAACTTTGCGTTTTCCAAAATTTTCTCCGTCAGGATGTTGAAGAAAATACACGATAAGCTGCCACCGTGTCTGAGACCTCTTTTAGTTGTCAATGGTTCGGAGAGATAAATTTTTATTTTTACTGAGGACAGCGTATCACTCAGCTTCATTTCACAAAGTTTTGCTCTTATACCATTCGCAGACACGGTTTCAAATAATATATATCTTACTCCGATGCAGCCTTACAGTTGACGAAAAGGTGGAATTTGTCGATCTGCTTCTCGTGGTTCTTTTCCAGGATTTGTCGCAGGTTGCAGATTTGGTCGATTGTTGACTTATTCTGCTTGAAACCAAACTGAATCAGATAGTTGTGATTAGACGTCAATCTTTTGGTACAGAATACTAACAGAACTTTCACGAGACGGAAGATTTTGCGTTTTTTTTTTTTTGTCTCTTCCTAAGAAGGCTGCCCTTTTTGCATTTCTCTTGGCATCATCCTTTATGCCGCAATACAATGAACACAAATTTATTTAGTTGAGATTTATTTGCAAAGTTGTTGTAAAAATTAACTTTTAAGTTTACCACAACACAAGTAAATAATATTTAAGTAAATAAATAACATTATAAAACAAAAAAATATTAATAAATACATTTTTTTTTGCACAAAACACAACGTTTGTTGAACTAATGCATTTTTTTAACGTGGTTTGTGTTTTGTTATTTATGTTTTGACCACGCCATTTGTGTTGATTGTTGCTGCCTGTTTTTTTTGCACATTGCCACTTCACTACCAAAAAAAGCTTTCGGTTTTTTTTCTTCGAAAGCTGCCCTCGCAACTGATTTGGGGCTTTTTCACACGTCACTTTTTACAGTTCTGTTAGTATTCTGTGCTTTTGGACAGAATTCCTGAAAGAATCCTTTACGCGATGGATAGCAGACTTATTCCGCAGTAATTGGCGCAAACCGTTTTGTCTCACTTTTTTGTAGATCATCGGCAATAAATTGGGAAAGTGTTCTTTCCAACTATTCAGCGCACTTGGCGTTTCTGCCGCCAGATTCTTATTTGTATCTTTCTGACACCACAAATTTATATGTCCTTACACTCTCGCCTTTCCAACTCCCTCTTTTTACCACTGAATAGGTGATATTCCTCTCTTCTCATTGTAGTATTATTCAGGCCGCGATAATGCCCATCTACACAGACGCGAGACAAATTCGGTATGGTGTGATTTATTCTCAATGAACGTGTTTACTGTTAGTTATTACAATGTAGGATTTTTTCAATACAATATTATTTCAATTAAACGAGCCCAAGAACTCAATTTGAGAACCAAATTTTCGAAAGTTCCAAAAAGTGTGTTACGCCACCGGTGAGGACTAAACTGTTTGTTATTCATTCCTTTTTCTACCTTTTTGTTCTTCCTTTACCAGTTAAAAATAAAAAATCTTTTTGGACTTTTACTATTTTCACGAATCCCAGGACCAGTCTGTTGGAACAATTGACACAAATTTCTCGCAGGGTGGTCACTTTGGAAATACGCCCAGCTATGACTCCTTTAAAATGATATATGTAGAAGTTGCGGCGACGAAGAAAAGAAAGAGTCAACGAAACATCTTCTCTGACATTCCCTGGCTTTCCGGGACATAAAACTGGAACTGTTTGGTCGAAGAACCGTTAAGGACAAATGATTCAATCCTCCATTAAATCAACCGGATTGATGAGTTAAAATGTCAGCATAACTTAGTGCCCTTGGAAGACGTTGATATATGGTAACACAACAGGAACTAATCACTGGACCCACCCAATCTGTGCTTGATTGCGTCTGCCAGTGGAAACTAACTTAACTTTTATTATGTATTTTTAAAAATCTTACAATAATTAAACAATAATATAAAACTGTATAAACCCTTGTTTAAAGAGAATGTAAATATTTAATATTTTTATTTTTTAATTAGGCTTAAGTTCATTAAATTTAATTTTCATTAAACTATTTTTATGAAGAAAGGAATTTTACAACATGAAAATTAATTAAAATTGTTATTGATAATCTTTTATTCTTGACCGTGGCCGGAACTCGAACCCGGGCCGGCAGGTTACCATGACATGTTTCGATCGCAACCACTCGATCTCCTCAGATGGATTTGCCGTTTTTCACTCGCAGCCATCGACGACTGCTGACGTCAATAGTCAAACATCAATCCTTAAACCAAATTGTATTTTAACCTTCGGTAGATCAAAGTTTGCTTTTTTGAAGAATGAAAGATTATCAATAACAATTTTAATTAATTTTCATGTTGTAAAATTCCTTTCTTCATAAAAATAATTTAATGAAAATTAAATTTAATGAACTTAAGCCTAATTAAAAATTATTAAAAATTTGGATTAAAAACCATAAATAGTTCAACAACATAACCACAATACTAATTATTTTTATTTTTTTATAGATCTTTATCTATAAAATTTATATTCTAAGATATGTACGTGTTCGTCACCTCAAGATAAGAGCGAGAACACTGTCAATTTGACGTAGTTATTCTAAGACTTGCTGTTGTTGTCGGGGGTAACGTTATCTATATTAATTTCGAAATGAGTTTATTGTCACATCCAAGGTATATTTACACAAGGTAGACTCATTTGGGAGTGTAGACATGCTGCTCTATAAAAAGAACCGAGCTGTCAAAATTGTCTTCATATAAAACAAAAACAATTTAACGCATACATGTACAAATTTTGGCTCATATACTCGAAATTTGACGTTTGGGTTCCAACTAGCGGTAAACAGCTGAAAAACATATGGGCCAACGAGTTTACCTTGTGTAAATATACCTTGCTCACATCAAGTATTCCACAAATTAAACGTTAGTCCAAAAATAAAAATCGGCAACACAAGTAATTTAAGCCATAAAAATACAGTTCTGTGACACTTGATTTGCTACAAATCACAACAAACAGTGAATAAAAACCATTTGTTTTCCACAATAGAATTTTGTAAAAAAAATTTTATAAAACCGCACACATACAACTATAGTATACAAGTGACTGATTTTGACATTTGTAGTCGCGTAATGTTTCATAGTGGGGCGCAAATTTGTATGAAGACTACCACGTTATCGCTCGCTTGCATTGTCGATCGGCTTGTCGTACTGAAAATTTTAAGTGGGGCGCAAATCAGCTGCTTGTCATTTAAAATGCAAGCGAGCGATAGCGGTAGAAGTTGTGGGCAAGGCTGTTTAACTCTTATCCCATAAGCTAACTTTTAAACTTGTTAATCGTCTTCTTAAGTGGTTTTCTTTTCTAGAACATGTAAGTTGGACTAATATTTTTGGATAATAACAATATGGTAAATGAAACTCATCATACCTTTATTATGTGTTATAATGCATTACAATGTAAGACATCATCAGCTACATAATAATTGTTACATGTGTAATACGAAGTTATCTCATTAAAAAGAACATAACAAATTTAAAAGTAATTTATAAATAATAAATATTGTAAAATGAAATATTACCCTAAATTTTGGGTAAATCCTTATTATGAAAAATCTCGTCGAAATTTTCAGTGAATCTTAACCCCAAAAAAGAAACAAAAAGAAAGTTATTTTGAGTGCCCCGGTAGGCCAGCTGGTAGCGAGCTAGCCTATCAGTGCGGGGGTTGCTTGCGGCTTCGCGGGATTAGCTTAAGGAAAAAAAATATTAAAAATTTTATCTTGGGTTCATATGCCCAAAACTTAAAATCCCGATTTCAAAATCCGAATAATTTTACAGTTTTGGTTTTAAAAATCGCACGATAAATAGCATGGTTGGGCCCTCGGCCGTGTACAAGGGTTATTTTTTTTCTCTCTGGTATAACGAACACTAGCTTTGCTTAATAAAGCTTTACTACATAACCGGCCTTCGGCAGGGCGCAAGGTTTTTTTCCTCTATGGTAACACTGACTGCGCTAACTAAAGCTTCTCTGATCAACCGGCCTTTGGTCAGGCACAAGGATTTTTTCCTCTATGGTATAACAAAACTCGGCTTCGCTAACTAAAGCATCTCTGCATAACCGGCAAGGATTTTCTCCACTTTGGTATAAGAATTCGGGTGTTTTATACTATCCCTAAAAACTTTAACATAAAATTTTATATAATTTGTGTAAAAATGTTTGGGGTGGTTTTTCATTTCTTAAAATTTGCATTTTTTTTTATTAATAAACGAAAAATAGCCCCAAAGTAAAAATTGTGATTTTATTTGCCGTCATTTTTCATTCCTTAACATTGGGGTAATTTTTCACTCCACTTAAAATGCAAAAACACCCTAACGAAAAAATGAAAAATAACCCAAAAAAAAAAACAAAAGAATTGGCCCAAAATTGCGTGTTGTTGCGTCTCATGTAAAATTTTGGGGCCGTTCTTCACTTTCCTTTTGGGGCCATATTTCCTGGGGTCTTTTTGCGCACCGCCGCTTAAAAGCTCCATTTTATATAAGTAAATGAAAAATAGCCCCAAAGTAAAAATTGTGATTTTATTTGGGGCCGTTTTTCATTCCTTGATATTGGGATCATTTTTCCTTCTATTTTGAATGCAAAAAAACCCCAACGAAAAATTAAAAACAACCCCAAAATTGCGTGTTATTGTGTCCCATGTTAAATTTTAGGGCCATTCTTCATTTTGTTTGCACTATTTCCTGGGGTCATTTTGCGCACCGCCGAATATTGAATTATAGTAATTAATATTTTTTATAACATTAACCGAAGGCAAAAGAGTATGTGTATAAAGTTTGTCATATACCCTATAAAGTATATAATCTAATCTGGGTCTTTATGGGAAGAGAAGTTTAAATCCGGTTGATCGTCTGTTCATCCGTCTATTGACGCAAGATATGATGGGGACTTGGTTGATATATCTGTGGTCACAAGTCATAACAGCCTAAGTCTGGTTTTCAATATTTTCAGTACAGCAGTTTAAAGTTTGGAATCTTCACTGAAAATCAGGAGACGGCTTTTTTGGTAAACGTTGCTACAGATTCCAAAGACAAGAATTTCTTTACTTAGTCGTTAAAAAAAAACTGTTTTTTATTCTCGTAGTCAAAAGATATTACCGAAAAAACACTTATGCTCTTATTATAAAATAAAAACTTATCGGTGCGCTTAAATTGACATGAATTATTCTATGCCAAAAGTTTTCAGATTCGAACTCTCATGTTGAGTTAGGTTTTTATTCCTTTAAAATAATTCATAAAGTTTAAAGAATAACGACTTAAGTTGATTAAGGCAATAATGAAAAAATAATGTTTATATATGTTGTAATCCTGAATTGACTTAGGCGGTTATGCCAAAACAGTCATTTAGAAAAATAACTTAAGATTTTATGCTTTTAGGGCTAATTGCCTTCCTATAACAGACACAAAAATGAAAAATTTATAGCAAATAGATTTAGACACGCTGAAAACGATGGTACTAATTACTGAATTGTGTCCTAACTCGAGTTAGGCTGTTATGGGTTGTGACCACAGATATATTTAACTCAGATATGCTCACTTAAATTTTGCTATTGAAATTATACCAGATCGGTCCAAAATTAATGACTGAGATATAAGCAAAAAACCACGACTGCCTCTAACTTTACCCATAAATTTCTTGTTGTTGTTGGTTTTTTATTCTATATATCCGGAGAACGAAAAGTGGGAAAGTTTTCAAATTAGGTACAAACATCAATACACAATATCCCACGAAATGTAGGCGGGATTGGAGAAGTGGGCATGGCAAAAAAATTGGTTTTTTATATCTAAAGAAAGATCAGAGACATATTGTCAAAATTTGGTACACAAAGCAGGGTTATTTAAACCAGGGTTTAAAAAACTGCAGTCAAAATAAAAAAATTGCTTTTTCTTCCACTTTTTGATTTTTCTTGGACAAAATAAGCTGTTGCTTTTACTTCTGATTCATCAAATGAAAACAGTCGTAGCCCAGGCAAAAGCAAAAAACGAAAAGTTGTACACAACAAAGAACATCGGCAGTCGACATGTTCGGAAGTGTTTGGTTTGACAGACTGAAACTTTTAAAAAATCCCGTAGTTAACGAAGGTGGGAAGTCCTATCTTCGTTTTTTGCTTTTGCCTTGACTAACAGTCTCACTCATTTAATGAATCAGAAGTAAAGGCAAAAGTTTATTTTTGTCCAATGACAAATGAAGAAGTCGAAGTTAAAGCACAATCTTATGACTTTTACTATCTCAACTGCAGCTTTCTAAACACTGATTAAAACACAACCGGTTTAAAAATATGTGCGGGATTGGAGAAGTGGGCAAGAGCAAAAGTTTTTAACTTAGGTAGAAGCATCTTGGTTATCAATGCACAACATTCGAAAAAATGTCGGCGAAATTGGAAAGTGGGCGTGGCGTGGGCACCAAATAGATTTATTTTTATCTAAAGAACCGACCGTATTGATATAACTTTCTGCTCTTATCGCACCATGGCCAAGGGTATATAAGATTCGGCATAGCCGAATATAGCACTCGTACTTGTTATTTTTATAAAATTATACTTGTTTAGAATATATTTATTACTTTGAGTTCCAAAATTAAAAAAAATTACCCAATTATGAATAATAGTTCCCCAGTAGTTTTTTCCATTCTCCCTTCTCCTTTTTTTCATATGTAAATTCTATTGTTCAAATGGGAAAAGTGAAAAAACAACACCGGGGAATTTTAATTTTTAATTGGGCTGAAAAACAAATACGTTTAAGCATCGACACGGAATTATTTTAACGACCTCGATTCGCGCTAATTTTTAGTTTCCAACCAATCGATAAAATCATTTCGCGTCGACGCTAAAACTTCTATCAATTTAAATAAATACATACTTTTTAATTATTTTCCAAAGGGGCAGACCTTTTTTTTTGGAAAAAAATTGTGTGGGGCTATGTGAAAATATGAACCCGTTTACAACATCTTTACCACTACAAGAAATCGCACACAGCAATTTTAATCAAATTATGTATCTCCAAACTTGTCATCGTTTGATCGATTCAAAAAGTGAGTCTGAATCGACCGGAGTTAGAAAAAGAGAGTTTAATATTAATATTTTATTGTTACACACATCAGCACAAATGCATAATACATTCTCCAATATTATGGTGTATAATAATAAATGAATTAATTAAGTATAAATACGGGATACAGTTAAAAAATAAACACACTTAAAGTTATTCAATGAAATGGAAATTACGGAATTTGTTGTAAAAGCTTTCATCATATTTAATGTTATCCGCATGACAGCGACAGGACCTCTAGTAAGGATAACATAAAATCAAGGAATTTTTTCTATTTTATGTATTTTGTAACTATATTTTCTTTCTTTTAAGCAACGATGGATATTTGAATTGGTAGAAATTAACAGTCGCACTAGTGATCCCGATATTATTGATTTAAAACTCGAAATTGTGCGCTTAAGCCGTTGGCAATATGGTTTCAGCGGTTTCATTAACTTAAAAGCTGACTGCAATGATGATGTTAAAGTTCGTGTTACTATTGAAAGAAGCCAACACAGAGCTGGACCCTATACATTGTTTCCAATGGGCATGGAAAATCAAGAGCTTTCGCATGTAATGAATGTCTTTTACAAGCCTCTTATACAACCAGAAGCGCTGAAGTGTTGCGATAATAGCCCAATTGTAAAAAAAAAATTCAAGGTACCCTTAACAAAACGTTATGTAACAGTCAGCAATTGCTCAGTGGATACAGATAATTTGCCAAATATATTAATGGAAGGTTATTATCGAATGCGACTGTATATGTCGGGCCCAGTAGATGTGTTCGTAGAGACCTTGATATTAGTAGAAACAAAGATGTTTTAGTTTATTTGGAAACACAACATCGCAGGGTAACTGGAACAAAACTTTGGTGCTCTAAAGAAAAAAAAAAAAAAAACGTATGTATGTATAATTCGGTTTTCTCTCAATAAATATTATTGACAACTACACAGAAAAAATTAAAAATTGTCTCTAATTACCAAATTCATAGAATCAAGCAAACAGTTTGCTGACTTTGCGCTAGTGTTTTTCATACGGGATTTCCCGGGATTTTTTTTTATTTAATTATGGCAACTTTACTGCTGATATAGTTGTAAATAAGTTGTGTCATTAAATAAATCTGAGCCGTTAGGCAAAAAGGTCTTGAGTCAAAAAAAAAAACGCATTTTAAGTTTTTGATTGGCTTTAAATCAATTTGTTTTTCTCTTTTGTTTGGTTTAAATCACTTAAGTCTAGGACAACTGCTTCTAATAGCTATCATAGTCTTTTAGGAAAAAATCTTTGAAATACACCAAATAAATATTTTCCAATTTAACATAACGAAAAACTACAGTTTCTGACTTAAGACTATTTTGTCAAACGCCAAAGAGATGTTAATTCATATCCGACAAATAAGACAATGTTTAATGCTCTGAAGTTCGAAAGAAGAAGAGTAAAAATGTACTGATTTTTTTTATTTGTTTAAAGACCCAGCTTTATTTTATAAAACCGAAAAAAAAATTGTTCCCACTTGCTTCAAAAAATTTTATGATTTTATAATAGATTTTTCGGATTAAATTTTGTAAGAGTTGTTGACAAAAGTTATTAATAAAGAAAACGCTTATTCGATTCGAAGAAAATAATTTTTTATTTAAAAGGAATTACAAGTTTTGAAGGAAGTGCTAAAAAAACTGAAAGAGTCTAGAGATAATATAATGTTCCTTTGACTATAAAGGCAAACATCAGTAGAAAGGGAAATCTTTTTGATAAATATTAGAAATAGGCTTTCAAATGATTCTGTAAATGCATATTCTAAACTAAAATCCTATTTTAAAGCCCGTTTTCACGACTTGCCTACAAAGTTCGAAATAGTTAACGGTACCTTTGGAACTAGTGAAGAATAAAGTTACCTTCAACTATTTTTCGTTTTCACAACTTCTGTATAAAATAAACTTAACATTTTTAAAAATGTGGCAATACTAAAGAAAATGCCGATTATTTTTGCCAAAATAAAAATACGAACTGGCAACTACGAACTTTTTTTTACATTTACTAAATATACGTATAATTGGAGTTGCCATATATAAAAAATATGTAAATATAATATGGCAATCTCAAATCTAAACCTTACGACAAAAGTTAAAGGTTTAAGTTTATATTAAAGGGAAATTGTGATAATTAAAAACTCATTATCTGTTCGATAACTTTCTACATTTAGCTATCGTTAAGTCGTGAAAACGGGCCTAAAAGAAATATTTGGTAATAATTGGTTTAAATAATTTAACTTTTTTCGTTTTATATAAATGCAGTTGGCTTTAAAATAATTCTGTGGCAATAACTGCTTAAGTCTATTTGTTTAGTTTTATAGGAGGAAAATTTAAAGCTTTAAAGGTGGCTTTTGGAAATATACTCCGAATTTAATATAATCATCAATCAGTTCTCTGCGGTTATAGTTTTTTAAGTTTTTTTTAATCCAAATATTATTGCACATTGAGAAAAGATAAGCAAAAAGTCATATTGCTATAACTTCCTTAAAATCCTACAAAATAATTGAAATTTTGCTCATGTATACTTTTGAACATGAAGATTTTAAGGTTACATTAAGCACTTTTTCCTTTTTGCCACAGAAATGAAAAAGTAAAATGCATTTATAAACTTGAATCTCAGGAAATGTTATTTGTTCAAATAAATTAAATAAAATTTTGCATCGATTTGTATTGAGCGGGAATTCCCGGGATCCCGGGAAATTTAAAAAACAAAATCCCGCTTTCCCGGGAAATGAAAAAGTCCGGGAAAAGAAAAACTCTACTCTGCACCTATCACCAAATTAATCAATTTGATTACTAAAAATTTTAAAGTTTAGTAAATTTTTTTTTTTTTTTTTTTAATATTTTTAATTTTAATTAAAAAAATAATCACAAAACTTTACCGTTTCAAACAATGTATTCATAGATTTAATTAAATATAGCTCAGGTTTTAACAATTCCCAACAACAATTCTACAAGTTTAAATTATTTTCTTTAAAACTAAAAAATCAATTAAGATTTTTTTTTGTATTGATATATTTTTATTTATTATAGATTTGTTTTATTTAATTAATATTTAAATTAAAAATGTATTTCAAAACAACTAAAATGTTAACTAATCAAAATTATATTAATAATTTTTTTTCAACCAAAAAAAATAATTGATTCAATTATCACAATAATTTAATTTGAATACTTTTTAAGCAATTTTTTAACTGATAAAACACTACTGATAACTTGTTCTTTGTAGCTGTCGAAACCCCGTGTTTCTCGATGTCAAACTAAAATGCACTTTAATATATTTAAATATCAAAAATTTTTTTAATATTCATTACGATTTTGTTTTTTGTTTGATAAATATAGGTTCACGTTTTACATAATCAAGGTATTAAAAATCTGTAATTCAAAATATTTCGTTGAAAATTTCAAAAAATTGGAAATAATTTTAGAGTTTTAGAAAATTTCCTTAAATAAAGAGTTAGTGGCAAAATAAAATGTTGTGCAAAATGTGCATTAAATATTAATATTAAAAAGAATGTTGAACTTTGATTAAATTAAAATTTCGATCGCTACCAAATGTTGCAAACTGAATACAGACTTTTTTGTTGAATGGACGGATAAAAATGAAATATTTTTAACAAAATTATTTAAGACACGTATTTTTTTCGAAAGTAAATTAAGGGGAACTCAGGGTTTGGTGCAAATGGTCTTGCATCGTAGCATTTGCAAAATGGTATAGTAAATACTGTAGTATACTTTTGATCGGCTTGGTTCACTGAGTGTTAGCTGTCGGTTTGCAATCAAGTGTTGCATAAGTCGCGTAAATATAAACTATTGGTTTGGAAAAGAGTAGCAAGTGCATTGCTGTATATTTTGTTGGTGTAGAGTAAAAATATACTATACCATTTTGAGGATTTTAACTTGACTGAGAATACACATTCTAATAATATGAAAATTTACATAATAAATGTTACTCAACATGAGAAATAAATTCCCAGATTCTATTTGTTAACATAATAATTTAATTCATAAAACAATAATAAAAACAAAATATAAATTAAGGTACTCAAGATATGAGATCAAAAAGTTAATTAATAAAATAAAAATAATAGATAAAAGATAAAATATTTTAAAGAAATATATAACATTTTTTAACGGCTTAGGAAATAACTTTCTGATACACTCAAAGCGCTTAGTAAGTCATCAAAAAGTATATTCCTGATTTTATTTACTAATTACCATGTTTCCGAAAAATTTTGTTCATTTTTTGGACGAGGTTGGACAAATAGTTAAAAGTGCACCGTTGTAGCATGCTTCGGATTCACAATCAGAAGCAGGGCTGCCAGAATTGACGATTTATCGTCATTTTGACGATTTTTTGTTCCGGAATTAGCGAAGTGCCGATTTGCTGATTTTTTTCTTAAAAGTGACGATTTTTTCAGTCTCCAGTCTGAATAAAACATTAAATTTTCTGACACGTGCGTTTTTAAATCTTGGAATGTTTAACAGCCGTACCTTAACAAGAGCGGAAGCCGGAACGTTTTCTTTCGCTTAGCTTTTACGCGGATATGCCATACCTAAGCAAGAGCGTCAACGTTGTGTAAAAAACAGTAGTGATAGCTTTCTTGTGTAATAAAACCCACAAATTATAAATAAAAATAGAGATAAAAACGCTAGATTGATCAAAAAATAGCTAAATTGCCTTTATTAATTAACAATAGCGCCAAAATTCACTATTAAACGAGCTTTGAAAATCGGTTTTTCCAATTGCAAAGCGTTGAGACCGCTCTATTCAAAAACTAGAAAACGCGTGGCGCTTTTGTTTAGGTACGGCCATAATATGCAAGTCTTAAGAAAATCTTTAAATGATTATTTTCAGAGTACAAAAACAACAATGTTACACTTTGTTTATCTTTCGTCAAACCATCAGCGAATGAATTTTTTACGACTCTCTGTATAAATCATATTTTCCACAATTATACGGCGAACATTTCACGAGTTGTGAGATAATATCTACAAGAGTCTCATCCCATTAAAAAATGTTTATGTTTCGGGAAGCACGAAAACTACATGAGCGCTGATATATGCGCTGGCTATTACACACTATACTAAGAAGCAGCAGATAAGCGAATACCATTAAAGTGAATTTTTAATTTAATGATTGAATAACTTCGCATTATCCCTTATACGAACAATGTTTTATGTGCTTTTGTTATTCCCTTACATCGAAGCAGGTTGTATTGCAATGATTTTAAAATGTGTTTACGATCATTTTTGAAATATTACCGAACATAGAAATTTAATTTGTTTCATAACGCAATCAGTTATCAAAGTGCTTCCAAGTGGGAATTCGCCATATAAAAATCATGCCTCTTGTAAGCAGGTTTTGTAAGGGGGTATTGTGCTTCTCTCCCTTACAAAACTGCTGTAAGCTCCATTTTTTACTGGGAAACGATTCTTGACATGAAAGACTCGTTAGATAATCTTTACCCACATCTTAAACGATTCCCACAACGGTTGAAGAAGCGTCTTTCACTGTGCTATGGATTAATCTCAGTCGTGTTGCAGTTTTCCCATGTGAGGAATCTTCCACGATTAAAAAATGCGGCATCGACGATCAAAGACGCTTTGTATGAGACTCCCAAAATCTCTTGAAAATGCTAGCTGGGTATGAAGTAATTATGTTTTTGTTTGAATGCTTTTTTATAAAAAAAATCAAACAAAAACTGTTTAAAAAAACTAAATATTAAGTTGTGCGATTTTTTTTGACGATTTTTCGAAACGTGAAAGACGATTTTTCTATTTTTTCTCAGGAAATTGACGATTTCCTCACAAATTTATCTGGCAGCCCTGATCAGAAGCAATTTTTTTCTTTTTTATAAACAACGTCTATATCAGTCAAATGTATGTCAAGGTTGATGCAAAAATAGCATCAACCGGACTGCTTCTTCCAAACCTTTTCATTTCAATAGGTCCATTTGTAATCTTTAGGACAATGTGTTTTTCAAGTTGTATGTTGTAGTATCTTACACGAGTTACCAAAATGTTATTTTATTTCGGTTTCTCCGCACTTCACGGGTATATAAACCAACACAAATTGAAATTAAAAATTTGTGTTTATCACCTAATAAACATATCGCTCCTTCATTGCATTATAGTCATATCTCAAAATTTTAAGTAACTTTAGCAAAGTTTTCCTTCACACCTTATCGTATTATATCTCAAACTGAACCGAAGTTATAGCAAAATATATCTTTAAATCGGTACATTTTGAAAACTTTAATCGCATTTTGCCAAGATCGTTTATTTTTGTAGATATGACTATGTTGCAATGAAGGAGCGATATGTTAAGGTATCTCCTATTTTTAAGACTTGGGCATGGACAATGAAACTTTACTGCCTGCATCTTATTTTGAATTAATGTATTTTATTAACTCTTAACTTCATTAAATGTAATAATTATCAACTGTTGCACTGCCCATTCTGCTTTTAGTAGATTTATTGCATCAGGAGACATTGATTTAAATACATGAACTCACTTCTTGTAATTGATTTAATCCACAACCCATCCACAGATCCTAATTTTTAGAGAATAGAAAACTAAATTTCAAAGTATAAATAGCTATTTTCTGAAATTATGAGGAATTTTTTATTTCCCGGGATCCCGCAAGAAAAATCCCGGGAAAACGGGAAATAAAATAATTGAAAATAATTGGGAAATCCCGGGAAAAAACCCTATCTATAATATAAGGAAGAGTTCGAAGAGAAATATGTAGTTCGGATTAACGGTAAATTTTTATTTTTTTTAATCATTATTCACTTATATTATTATGGAAAAAATGCCACGTTCGAAATGTCACGTATCGAACCAGATTTTGGCTTAAACAAAAAAAAAAAAAAAAAAAAAACAGAAGATTTTGGAATCAAACAAGAGACATTTAAATGTTACATTGCTACGTAAAATTCTGAAAGTAGTTTCATTAACAAATTGTGCCAGGTTTCGCTGAATTACGCCTTGTTATACATGGCCACAAAAACTACTTCTATTTTTTCACGTTCGAACCGCTACTTCTTTTGCCATTGTCTTTGACCTAGAATCGCGCCCCCTATAAACTTTAGCATAGATAATAGTGCTTTCTTAGTTCTATAACTTAAAGGTTAAAATAACATAAAAATATTTGTTGCTTAAAATGTTATTGCATTTTTGATGCGTACGACTGTCACGTTCAACACTTGGGAATTACCCATATTCTAAGCAAAGAATCGCCATACGCTTCTACTAAAGACATCTAAAATTGTATTTTAGCTCAGAAGTACATTTCGTATATTTTTTTGACTTTTATCAAACGCCTTTTTAAAATATTTAAAAACTTTAGCTGCCGATATTTCAGGAACCAGAGCTAACTTTTCAAAACTAACAGATTTGCTCTACCAATAGTCTAGTTTCGTTTCGCGTTGCAAGTATTGAGGCTGGCGGCGATGACCCGAATTTTGTTGCACTGTGTTATCTACTTTAATTTCTTAGGCGCTCCACTGAGAAATAAGGCCATATGGCTTTATTGCCTATGGCTTTATAGCACGGCGCCAATTCCTTAATTCTGATTTTTCATACTTTTTGCCAAGAATTCTTCTTGAAGTCCAAAGTACATTTTTCTGTTTTTCATGTTTTTGTCTTTTCTTTTTCTTGTTAACCTTTTTCAGCACAACTTGAAGGACAAATGTAAACATAGAGCTCGTGCCTTAGCTTTTTAACAATACCAGTGTTAACACCAGAAAAATTCAAAATTACACTTGAATTGAAGCAAAATTACCCGATTTAAATTAAATTATACCTGATATCAAATTAAAAAACAATAAAATCATTTAAAAAAGAGTAATGTTAGTCGTAAAGTAACTTGAAGGCATATCTAAAGAATTAAAAAAAATAAAAAATTATAATTTCTATATCCACATTTGGTTGCATAAATCTAGGGAAGGTTTTAAATGTTAATTGCTGATACTGTGGATATCTTTTTTTATTTAATTTTTATTTTGCTTAAACTAAATTTTGTGGCTACATACTAGCTTTACCCGGTGCGCTTCGCTTCCCCCATTGAAATAAAATTTGTCAAATAGTACCAAATTTAGATACTTTTACTGTTACTGTAACCTTTCTCGGGATCATTGTTATTTACACTATCTTGTTTATGGCGGCCACTCCCACCACTCCAATCCAGGCCACTTTTTGGCAGATGTTGTGTATTGATGATAAAGTTATTTGTTTTAAATTTGGAAACTTTTCTGTATCTGATCTCCAGACATGAAATTATTCATATTGTCTTGGTTTGGAAGGTGACACGCCCACTTGGAATATTGCAAATATTTATAGCCTATGTTAAGTAATTTAACCCATTTTATCCTCCAAATATTTAAATTTCCAAAAATCTCTTTACTGTGAATTCGTGTGGATTCTATTCGTTGGGAGACTTATTCACTGTCCAAATTTCATGTATCTAACTTTAGCCGTTTGGGCTGCGCGATGATGAATCAGTCACTTTAGTTAGTCATAAATTTAATTTAACAGTTGCGTTCTATAGGGGTACTGCTCCCCTGCCCCTATCGACAAAATAAGTAGTATATTTTATTTTTGGGGCTCACCGGATGCTCTTGTGAAAATGTATTGCTTCCCCTGCACTTACCCCCTTTATTTTTATTTTGAAAGGTGTAGTTTACCGTAAGAGTGGGTCTTTTAAGCTTGAAGGCTTTTGTCTTCAGATGTTTGTGCTATGGTAGGTTCAGCTCCTCCTCTGTCTATCCCGCTCATTTTTATTCTGAATTTTATAGTTTACCATAATTGTGGCCCTAACCACGTTTGAAGACTCTCGCTATAATAGTACTTCAGTTACGCGATTTTTATATATGCATCCTATGGTATATGGCTTCCCTTGCGCCTACCGTCTTTATTTTTATTTCCAAAGATGTAGTTTACCATTAGAGTGACTCCTACCAAGTTTGAATATTCTCACTATAACAGTTCTTAAGGTATACGATATTTAACATTGGCGTCCTTTGCAGGTTCCACTTCCTATGCTGAAAAAAAATTCAAGAAAATAAGTCCAGCGGCTCTTAAGATATGCGATACTTACTATTGGCATTCTATAGGGGGTATCACTTCCCCTGCCCCTATCGAAAAAATAAGTAGCCTATTTTATTTTCGGGGCTCCCAATAATTGTCATTTTGGAAGATATTTTGTATTACAACTTATAAAAACATCCCTAGCTTACAAAACTATGAACTGTAGTTACTGGAGAGGCATATTTATTATCTCATCCATTATGAAAGTTCTTATGAAAATTATACTTGAACGTATGGTTGAACATATTGATATATTTGTTTAATTTATTAAAGTGTTATTAATTTGCTGGTTAATTAATTGTTTTAATTGTACAATTATTTATTATTAATTTTTTTCTGAAATTTGATAAATAACAAGGTATCCAAAACAAGGTACATTAATGTAATATTGTGAATTCAGACACAAATATTCATTATAATTTCATGATAGTTTATTTGTTCATTTAACACGAAATATTATCAAGATAAAATTGGAATGTTTGAAATGTAGTATGTAATTAAAAGTTCAACGTAATATTAGATATAAATATAAATCTCTCTTCGATCTAAACGGGCGACAGCTCTTATTAGGTATCGCGTTTGCAAATCTGCATTCCATTACAGTCTGAAAGTTTGGATTCACACGTTGAAAGTTTTCTAGCAGAAAGTCTGTGTTGAGAGGTGAGAGGAGAGAACCCAGACAAAGCGCAGGAAGTAAATATGAAGACAGTTTTTAGCTTTTGCTAGGCTTAAGGGCTTCGTTGAATAGCATAATAATTTACTAAGGCTGTGGAGTCGGGGTCGCTGTGTTTTTACCACAGTTGGAGGCGGCGTACCAGCAAAACCTTGCGACTATGACAGGCTAAAGCTACGGTCAGACTTATCAAATATTTGACGAAAAAAACGGGACCAACAACCAAACTTAAAAATCATTTCGCTTAATATCAATATTTATTTTGATTAAAATACCACATCTCCCAAAAAACTGTTTTTTGTTATGTCTAGTAGTATATTAGTTTATTTTGTAATATTAAGACCATTTTAAATGTCACTAACTATTAACAAAAGTAGGGGTTACGCTTATTTGATCAAATATTTATTAAGTGTGACCGTAGCTTAAGTAGCATTGATTGAGTAACATCATGACAAATTCGATTCTTCCAATTACTCCGTTTAATAACTTTAATTATTCACCCCTATCGTGAATAACAAGTGGAATTTTTGTTCCCATGAAATTTTCATTCCCCTCGAAGGGAAAAAGGCAATCGTGAATCTCATGTGAAAAATTTTTCACGCTATCAGTTCCAGTGAATGTAAAAAAGAAGAAAATTAGAAAAAATTAAAAATGATTGAAATTTTTGTTTAAAAATATACACGTATATATTTTAAAGGAAAGTTAAAATAATAAATCTAAATAATTAGTATTGGAGGAATAGGTTGATTACAACGTTAGTTTTTTGCACTTTTTAAATTTTATGTGGTGAAATATTTTCCAAAATTCTGCCACCACGCCTTTCACATAGCCGGCGGCAATCAACCTGTTGTTTTGCATTATGTTGACCAATATATCGGTTTGTGCCTTATAAACGGATCTAGCCCTTAATATTCGCAGTTCCTTCTGCTAACATACATGTTCTATTCCCTAGCAAAAATAAAGTGAGAAAATCTAAGGGAAACGTGATCAAATTACAAGGGAAAAAACTTTTCACGATAAAGGGAATTATTTAAAGTTTCGATGATAACAATATAGTAAATCATTGTTTTAAAAAAAGGGGGATGGCATTCTTTGTCTATCTACCAGGCGAAAGGATTACTTCCCCTTCTCTGAAGACAGACGCTGACCAACATCCGTTCAATATGTGGATAGACGCTGAAGGATGTGATTGCGGACCGACAGCCCTCTAGACGTTCTTGTACTTAAGCCCTTGCATCGCGACAAGTTTTCTACCCATTAACGAGGGAATACATAATTAAGTTTTTTCCCAATTTTTGTGTTTTTTTCCTTTTTGTACCGTTAAGAAAATAAATAATTTTCAAGTAAATAGCAATGTATTATAACAAGTGTTCGAAAATAAACAGAACATTATTTATCGTTTGGATCACACACTCAGGAAAGATTTTTTTTTAGTATTTGTGTAGACGAACACAACTCTTAATACCGTTCGTAACTATTTTCAAGAAATACCCGAACACTATGTAGTTTTCTTTTTGTTCTTCGTTTAAAAACCGAACAATTATTGTGATACTGTAGACAAACATTATATTTAAATGTTCAATAGTGTTTCTTTTTTTCATTGATAAAGAAATGAACAAACAACAATTTTTAGCAACGACCGCTGCACGAACAGCTAGTGTTTGTATTGTGTATATGTTTTGCTTGTGTAAAATTATTTTTCTGGCTTTTTTTCGTATGTGTATTTTGTTTTTGTAAAAAATTTTTGTTTTTTTACCAGCCAAAAGGGACGAACATTAATGAGCGGAACCGAACACAATGAAGTTTGTGGTTTTGTTAATTTTCATTTTTTTTTTTGCTAAACATATTTATTCAGTTTGGTTTGGTATATAAAAATTTTTAATATGATTCTTATATACCATCAAGATGGCTACTTTTTTCCTTTTATATACGTAGAGTCTGATACTTCAAGGTTGCTTGCAATTATTTTTGTGTATAACGTTTCTAGTTTATTTTATTATTGGATCTTAATTTATATATTTTTTTCATTAACACATTCCATTAAATATTTTAAAAATTCTTCGCAAAGTTTTTCTTAATGTTATTTTTGTATCTTATTCATTATTTTTTATTTTTCTATTTTTTTATTCATTTTATAACAAACAGGGTTTACTTCTTTTTTTTAATTTTATTTGTTTTGTATTTTTCTGGATGTATAAATATAGGTACCTATAACTTTTTCTTTTCTTTCGAGAAATATTTTCCGAACTCTACCAAGAACTTCGTGCCAAAAAAAAAATCTTCTTCTACCTTTTTCTATTTTCCCATCTCCCGTTCCGAAAGTAGTTTAACAGTAACTTACGTCAAAAGTAAAAACCCACTCGTAAAACTGCTCTGAGTGGAGAAGCAGCTCGCGCTTTTTGTCATTATTTCTTAAGGACAAACAGGTTGTTCTTGTTTGTCTGCTTTTCGTGCGTTTTGTGTTGTCACCCCGAATTGGTAAGTGGTTCGGCGTCGTATAACTGTACCGAGTTACAGTTTTTGAGGTTTCTACATTAACTATATGCAATCGTTTTTAACCTCAATGTTTTAATGTGTTGTCTGGTGGAGAACCAAAAATAACTCAACGTGACTGGTGGAGAACCATATAAAACTCAGACGTTTTACTGGTGGAGTGCCAAGGAAATAACTCAGATGTTTGCTGGTGGATACCAAAATACTCTGGAGCGGATTCTGGAAGCTCTCGCCTTCCTATACGAAGGTTTAGGTCGAACGAGTTCTTGTGGTTGAAGCTCCAAAAACTGTGTGATACCCTGGCAATATAACTCAAGAGAGTTAGGCAAAAAATTTTAAAATAAAAAAAAAAAAAGTAAAAACCATAGATGGATGAACGAAAATGTTAACCCGACAGCCAGCGTAACATATGTATGCTATCGAATGGATTTAAAATTTTTGAAATCGGCGATAGCAAAAAATTGGAATTTTGGCCGATGAAATTCAATTTTCAGGCACAGTTTGGCGCAGCTGTTTGGTGGTTGGCGCTGAAGGGGAAGAATAACCATGCAAAGCTTGAACGTATAATGAGAATTGTGGCAATAACAGAAATAGGTTTCATTAGAACTACTCCTTATGAGGCATTGTTTACTATCTTGAACTGGCTAGCACCGGGCATTTATGCGAAAAAGTTAGCTGCAAACGCAGCAATAAGACTAAGAGCCTCGGGAGCATGGAGGGATTACAACATCGGACATGCTTAATTTCTGTAACTTAGGACCCTTGGAAGACGGCGAAACATGGTAACACAAAGGGAACGAGTCCCTGGACCTACGCAAATAGGGGCCAAAGGCCAAAGTGACATCATTAGGTAAAATCATTAGTAAAAAAAAATGTCAAATAATTTACGGTGCTTTTGAAGTGACACGTTGAAATTTAACATTGTGAGAGAAATGTGAAAAATTAACAAACAAGCTAATTACTTTGCGTAATTAAATCCTATTAACTGCAAGTATTTTTGAAAAGTAATAAATCTAACGATAGAACCAAGCTATATTAACACAAGGTAGACTCATTTGGGAGTGTAGACATGCTGCCCTAAAATAATACCCGACATTTCAAAATTGTCTTCATATAAAACAAAAACAATTTAACGCGCACATGTACAAATTTGACAACACACGAATTTGACAATTGGGGCTTATGTCTGCCCGCTAACGCTAAAAAAGCTAAAAACCACGACTGCCTCTAATTTTACCCATAAATCCCTTGATGTTGTTGTTTTTTTGTTTCTTTTTTCTGGTATAAATTGTGAACGGCAAGTTTCCCAATTAGGTACAAGTATCCCGGTTATCAGTACACAACATCCTACAAAATGTGCTCGTAATTGGACTAGGGAGCGTGGCACAAAGTTGATTTATTTATATTGTAAGGAAGGTATTAATATAACTTCCTGTTATTATCGCACCATGGTGAAGGGCCTTTAAGATTCTGCATAGCCGTATGTAGCACGCTTACTTGTTAATTTTATTATGACTTGCTGATGCTTTTTAATTATTATTGTTCCACTTATTTTTGAATTATTATTGCACTTTTAAATTTATTAATTATAATAAACCTTAAAGCCGCATGGACACACATCAAACTGGCTCATCAAACTCATTTTTTGTAATATTAATAAAAAAAATCGCACGTATGGCTTAACGTGAGTTTTACGAAAATTAAAATACAAAATAGTTTTGATTTTTATAAAAATGTTAAGCCAGTTTGATGAGTGTGCGTTAAATTACTTCAAATTTCTTTTATGTTTAGTTTATACCATGACACAATTCCCGCTTTCCCGGGACTTAATTGCGAGATTCCCGGGAAATTTTGAAGAAAAACTTGTTTTAAACTCTAGAAAATCTATGTGGGACTCGTGTCTTAAGTTGTTTAATCCAACTAAATTTCAACACAATATTAAAATTTGTTGCAGATTAAGGCTTATTAAGCTGATTTTTGAGAATGGGCTTTATATAGGGCATATGGTAAAATATAGACCTATTTTCGCGAAATTTTATTTCTTGCCTTAGCAAATTCTAGTGGACTAAATTTTACTAACATTTTATTAAGTTTTGCGGTTAAGGACGTTGTTAAAGTGTTTTGCGAGAGTGTCTTTTATATAGGGCGTATGATAACACTGTGTGTAATTTTTTAAGTCATGGAAAAATAACCATATACGGACAACTCTACGTGATAAAAGACCAAAAAAAAAAAGAACCGTGTCTCCCAGTTTTGCCCAAAGTCATGCACTTTTTTTATGGGCCCCCAAAGATTTGGGGCCTCGGTGTCATTTTTGCAAAAAAGTGATCATTTTCTCAGGCTCATATCTTGCAAACCGTTCGGGATTTTGTTTTACCTTCTGAGACAAAGTTGTAGCTCTTGCCATAAAGAATAAAAATTGTGAACATATAAAATCAAAAAAATTTTATCTTCGTGATCAAAATCGCAAACAATTATAAAAATTCGATTTTTTTTTTACCTTTTTCCCTCTATTCAGCTTTAAAGGTAGTAAACCGTTACAAATTCAAGGAAACAATCAACTACAAAATGTACCTAAGATCCCAGTAAACAACTTTTTAGAACATATGAGCTTCCTACAAATGCTTCTTAGCACTGTTTAAGTAGCGCTTAGGTAGCAAACGAAATTAAAAAAATTTCGGGAAATTTTTCACTTGTGCGGCTACCTAAGCGCTACGTGTTGCACTGTGTAAGTTAAGACTCGTTCTTTACAAAACCTGGTGGAGTGATTTCGAGTCTAATGAAACTAGATTACGCTAAATTGCACCACCGCCACCAATTTATGCTAGTTTCTGTATTTTTTTTAGAGAGGTTGATCCACATTTGCGTGCATAATTATTTTTCCACTGAACCAATTATGCTGGAATTCAAACCACAGCTACCTAGGAGAAAAAGAAACTATTTGACATCCAAATTGCTAAATCGACTAGAATTTTTGAAGGCCCCAGAATATATCCTTGCCGTTAGGCAAAAAGGTCTTAAGCAAAAAAAAAAAAAAGCATTTTGAGTTTTTAATATTCTTTAATTCAGTTTTTTTTCCTTCTTTTGGTATCAGTAACTTAAGTCTAGCACAACTGCTTCTAATCGTTATCACCTGCTCTTTAAGACAATAGTCTATGAAATACACCAAATAAATAATTTTTAATTCAACATTACGAAAAACTATAGTGCTTGAATTAAGACGTTTTTACCTAACGGGAAAGATATATACTTTATGGGATCTTAAATTAATATTAAAAAGATTCCCATGTAGTGTTAAACATAGTATAACTTCAAATACCAATGATGATTAAGGGCATTTCTCCTCCATGCTGAATTTATTATACGTTGAATTCAGTTTCAAAATTCCTACTTTGTCATGTTGAGCTTTCCTTTCCTATTCGTCCTTTCAGAAATAATATTCCCCTAAGACTTCAATACTTTCAGCCTAATTATGCAAATTTTGATCAAATCCCCAGAATGAGCTCTGAATTTAACAATCACCCCTATCGTGAATAATTTTTCCCTCGTAATTTTTCCCCTTTTCACATATTTGCGATCATGAACAGCTCCCATGAAAAAAATGTAATTCAAAGGAGAATAATACCGTGAAAAAATGTTCACGGGAATAAATTCCCCTTACAGTAATTTTGACTTAGCTGCACAATCGCCTTTGCACGATTTTTTGTGCAGGTAAATCAAAAATGCAGCTATCTTAAATATATTTAGCTGCCTTAATGTACAGGTACGCAATTGTGGTTACCTGCATAAAAGTGCAGCTAAAGTAAAGTGTTTGAAAGAGAAGTAACAACGTTTTTGTTAATTAATTGATAAAAACAATGACGTTCAAACAACTTGTAGACATTTGTTACGCATTTTTAAAATGAACGAGCTAGCCAAATTGGTAACAAAAAAGTGTGGAACAGAATAGTCGCTGTAGTACAACGTTAAGAATAGCGCTACAAGCTCTCAAAAGTTAAAAACGGCAGTTGCAAAGTAGTGTCAACAGAAAACGTAGTTGTAGTAGTCGTTGCAGTTGAAGCGCAAAATTCGAAATTTTGAACTTTGTTGCGCTACAGAGCATTCGTCAGCTTCAAATACTACTACAACTACTTTATTCTGTTTCAGACCTAAGATTTGCTATTCCTTTCATATAATCGTGGTAAAGTTGCTGTAACCACAACCCATATGCATAAATGTAGGTACAAGCAAACAAAATAAATGAATTATAATGATACCAACTTGACTTGTTTGCGATTTTTGATTTTATAAACAGGTTAAATTTGATATTTATGTGAAAAAGTGGCCACCATATTTTTTCATGTGTGCAGCTAACTTTGATGTTTTATATGGAAATATTTTAAAGCTGCCCAAAAATACGAAAAATGTGCAGGTATCCAAAATGCACGTAAACAAGGATTTTGAAGAATAATTACGGAAAATATGTATTTTGGGCAGTTAAGTCAAAATGCAGCTAACATCAATTTTTTGTATGAAAATAATTTTAAAATGCAAACAATTTTGGGCACTTATATTAAATGTGCAGGTAAAGAAAGTGCACTTAAAAAAGGAATTTGTATGGGATTATAAAGAATAATGCCAAAAATTATAAATTTTGTGCAGCTAAGTCAAAAGTGCACGTAAATAAAATGCAGTTAAGTCAAAACTACTGTATCGTGAAATGTTTTTTCCCTCGTTATTTGTTCACATTTCCCTTAGATTTTCTCACTTTATTTTTGCTAGGGAATAGAACGTGTATGTTAGTAGTTCCTCCTATAAATCGAATATTAAGGGCTAGATCCGTTAATAAGGCACAAACCGATATATTGGTCAACAAAATGCAAAACAACAGGTTGATTGCCGCCGGATTTGTGAAAGACGTGGTGGCAGAATTTTGGAAAATATTTTACTACATAAAATTTAAAAAGTGCAAAAAACTAACGTTGTAATCAACCTATCCCTCCAATACTAATTATTTAGATTTATTATTTTAACTTTCCTTTAAAATATATACGTGTTTATTTTTAAACAA
Organism: Pollenia griseotomentosa; assembly: GCA_963931875.1. Taxonomy (NCBI): domain Eukaryota; kingdom Metazoa; phylum Arthropoda; class Insecta; order Diptera; family Polleniidae; genus Pollenia; species Pollenia griseotomentosa. Next base: position 48,009,838 of record OZ007564.1, read on the forward strand.
AAATTTCAATGATTTTTAATATTTTCTAATTTTCTTCTTTTTTACATTCACTGGAACTGATAGCATGAAAAATTTTTCAGATGAGATTCAGGATTGCTTTTTTCCCTTCGAGGGGAATGAAAATTTCATGGGAACAAAAATTCCTTTTGTTATTCACGATAGGGGTGAATGTTTATACGTACATATATTGACTTTTTTAATCTTATTGGCATAAAAAATAACCTCTTAATTATCTTAAAATAACTTTTATTTAAAATGTTTTCGTATCTGTTATATAATAGATACTAGATTTAGCTATCTTAAGCATACTAGCTATTAAGAAATATAAGTTTCATTGGAGAAATAAGTAAATAAATAAATACAAATTTTGAGCGGGAATCCCGGGATCTCGGGAATTTTATTTTTAACTTCCGTTTACCCGGGAAACCATAAAGTACGGAAAACACTCTAGTTATAATGTAGGGCATCATCAGATAAATAATAATTTTTACTTGTGTAATACAAAGTTATCTCATGAAAAAGAACAAAACAAAAAAAATAAACAATACATTTCCATAATACATAATAAATAAACGAGTAAAAAAGTATAGTCGGTAAAGCCCGACCATTTGGTTTCTACACCACAGTCTTAACACACAACTTTTCGAGAGTTTACCCTATCTGGGACCCATGGGCATTCATGGACCTGGCAAACAAAATTGTGTTATGGGGTAGGCTAGCTGGTAGTGAGCCAGTCTATTAATCCCGGCTTTGCGGGTTCGATTCCCGCCTGGAACAAGCGTTGAGCTTCGCGGGATTAGTTTAAGGAGAAACCAAAAGTTTTTTTCTGCCGAATATTGTCTAAATAATGAAATTTTTTCGACTTGAAGTATTTTTAGATAGGAGGTTTTTAAGTCAATTCTGGTCCTACCAGCACAATATTTTTCCATGCCATTGCTGCTTTCGTAAAACAATACAAACATCTATGAGGAAGTTATGGCATTAAAACCGTTTTTTCCGGAGTCATAAAGCATCCATTTTTTGAGATCTCAACTAAATTATTGCAAAAGAACCAAAGGGTGGTCCATCACTCCACTGGTCCAACCATAATGCTCGATGTTATTTACGAATCACACCTTAACGTCAATTTTTTTCCCCACCTTTATTTGACGTTTATTTGTTGCCGTGTTTAACAAATTCAACCTACTGACCATTTCAAGCGTCGTCAATACGCCGAACGGTTGGTTGAACAGACAGAAGTGAATGGTGACTTTACAAAGGAAATCATCTTCAGCGACGAGGCATACTTTCACCTCAGTGGATTCGTTAACAAGCAGAATTACCGCATTAGGGCAAATGAGAATCCACGAGGGATTTTTGAAAAGCCAATGCATCCACAAAGAGGGACTGTTTGGTGCGGTTTATTGTGTGGCGGTGTCATCGGTCTGCACTTCTTCGGAAATGAGGTCGACCAAAAATTTTCCTTGAATCGTTTTCGCTATCGCAAGATGATAACGAACTTGTTATGGCTAGAAAGTTTATCAGTTGAGAGTGTTACTAACATCAGGACAAATGCTTAATACCATCTCTACTATAACGGTGCATAAAAATAAATTAAATAATTAAGTATAAATACGTGATACAGTAAAAAAATCTAAACACAACAAAAGTTATTCAATGAAATGGAAATTACGGAATTGGTTGCAAAAGTGTTCATCATATTAAATGCTATGCGCATGATAGCAACAGGACCTCTAGTAATAACAACACAAAATCAAGGAGTTTTTCTCTATTTTATGTATTTCGTATATTTTCTTAATTTTTAGCAACGATGGACATTTGAAATGATAGAAGTTAACAGTGGCACTAGTGATCGCGATTTTATTGATTTAAAACTCGAAATTGTGCGCTTAGGCCGTTGGGCATATGGTATTAGCGGTTTCATTAACATAAAAGTTGACTGCAATGATGATGTTAGACTAAGTGCCACTATTAAAAGAAGCCAATACAGAGCTGGCCCCTATACATTATTTCCAATGGGCATGGAAAATCAAACGCTTTCGCATGTAGTTAATGACTATTACAAGCCTCTTATTCAGCCAGAAGCGCAGAAGTGTTGCGCTAATAGCTTAATTGTGAAAGAAAAATTCGAGCCACCCTTAAAAAAACGTTATGCAACACTCAGCAATTGCTCATTAGTTACGGATAATTACCCAAATATATTAATGGAAGGTTATTACAGAATACGATTGTTATTGTCAGGTCCAGCAGATGTATTCATAGAGACCTTGTTATTAATAGAGACAAAGATGTTTGAGCTTAATTAGAAATACAACAGCGTATGGCATATGGAACAAAATGTTGGTGCTTTAAAGAAAAGAAATATATAATTCGCATTTTTTCCAATAAATTTTATTCAGAACAAGCTGTCTAAGCCCGATGCTCCCGATGTCACATTGTAATGCACCTTAATATCTATGGCATTTTGACAAAACATCTTAAGTCGAGATAAGATAGGAAAAAAGCTTTTAAAAAAAGCTCGGTAAAAAATCATTTTTATCAAATAATAAAATAAACCAAAATTAAAGAAAAATTTCGTTTATAATACACAATTTTAAAAACGTTAACAAAAATGTTTGTTACATGAAAATTCGATTCGACTTAAGATGTTTTTTAAAATGCCACAAAAATATATTCCAAAAAAAAACGTTTTTTTTTAACTCTTTAAACATATTTTATCCAGAAAACATAAATATAAAATAAAAAATTAATATAAGTGGATACTGCTTAGGTTGATAACCCTTAATATTTTTAAGGAAAAAACGAAAATTGGAATTGAATTAAATTAAGAATTTAAAAACACAGGCTTGGGAGGTTGATTCTTCCCGATATTAATAAGAACGTAACTACATCGATTTGTTGGATTTCAACAACTGTAACTATTTTTTTCTTATTTATTTAAATTGTTATATTTTTTTTTCTTTTTAGCGAGACAGTTACATTTAACATTTTGTGGATACCATGTATAAGTTTTACATATATGATGTTTAATTTTGACATTTTAATATTAGGGATATGCAAATTTATTCGTTCAAATTAATTATTAAAATTAAACAATTTATTATTGATTCATTAATTCTCAAATGACTAGGATCTTCAGATCCAGCTTACTGGCGTGCCAGAGCCATGGAGGGAGGTTAAAGTGGTCTTTATACCAATAAGCCTCAGCTCGTTTTTCCTGAAGACCATCGAAAAACTAATAGATAGATTCATAAGGGATGAATATCTATCGGAAACCCCGATACATCGCTTTCAGTTCGCCTATCAATCGGCCAGGTCTACGGTGACCGCCATTCATTACGTTTTGGGTACGATTGAGAAGGCACTGGGGGCAAGGCAAATAGCCCTGTGTGCGTTCGTCGACATTCAGAGAGCCTTTGACAACACTTCCTATGAGGCAATTAATTTTGCTCTTACGAGGAAGGGTATTCCAGCTCTCACAAGAAACTGGATAGGGGAGATGCTCGCATCCAGGGCGATCAAGTTGGATCTACGTGGCTCGTCGATGATCATTGAAGCAACCAAGGGTTGACCCCAGGGGGCGTTCTATCGCCCCTATTGTGGACCTTGGTTATCGACGAGCTATTGGAAACCCTTAATAACCTGGACTTCCGAACTTATGGTTATGCTGACGATCTGGTTATATCTGTGACCGGTTTTGATGACGCGACGATTTCGGAGGCGATGCAGCGGGCCCTGGACTTGACACTTGGCTGGTGCAGAGAGAGGAGACTTAATATTAATCCCGCAAAAACTACTCTGGTACCATTCACCAGGCGTAGAGTTCTGAGACTGAAAGAACCGACCCTTAACGGACCGGTTATTGAATTCTCTATTGAGGTGAAATACCTGGGGATCATTCTGGACAGATCCCTCAACTGGAACGCTCAGCTGGTCCATGTCACCAGAAGGGCAACAAGGGCAATATATGCCTGTCAGAGTCTCTTTGGGAAGACATGGGTGCTGAAACCCAGGATGATCCACTGGTCTTTTGTTACGATTTCATAGACCAATGTTTGTTTTACTTTTGTTTATTTTAATTTTACCAGTAAAAATTTGCAATTATTTTTTTTTTTTGTCTCAAAATTTTTCTCTTTTTTGACACTCTCTACTTGCAAATTATTTTTGGGTTAATGAACACTTTCCATTTATAATTGTTTGAAATTCGAAACAGTTTCTAGTAAACAATAAATTTTATTAATAAAAAACTATCGAATAACGTATTTTAAATAAAGTATTTGTTACAACCATAGATTAACACCTAGATATGAAACTCGGTTGTAAAAAACCTAAGTCTTCCAAAAAAAAAACTTAAGTGATGAGAGTGTGTTAGAAAAAATGTTATCATAGTGTTAGTACTAAATAAATATTTCCCACATTCCCTGCAAACACAAATAAAAGGTATGCAAAATTAATCGATTTTATTTGAATTTTATTAAGAAATTCACAACAAGTATTTAACCATTTTATAGCAATAGATATTTGAGAGTGGGTTTTATTAAATATCATTATTACTTTTATATCAAGCTTTATTGTTTTCTGGGAATGATATTTATCATGGTTTATTTCTTACAAAATATTTGTCAAAAAATTGAGTTGAACTTTTGCAAGTGTGTTGAATTCACGGCTGATAAAGTTAGTACAATTGTACCTTTTTAAGTACAATTCAAAACTAATAAGTACGCTGGTACCGCCGTGACTCATTTGGAACTCTTTCCAAATTTTTCAAACCTCTTGGTATTTGATATAAAATGGCAACTCGTATTTACTGGCCAGTGAATATAAGTGGTGTTCAGTGTTTGGTGCAAATAGCCTTGCGGAAATGCAAAATTTCGTAGGTTTTTTATGAAATTAATGGAAACTCTGATTAGTTTTGTTGTTGGATTTAACAAAACAGCTATGCTCCAAACACGAACTCCGCAATTGTGAATATATTTTTTGCACTTGTTCATTATACGATTGCATATCGTTGGTTTAATATGCAAACCTGCTAACTACCTTTCAGCACATTTTACAGGAGAGAAAAAAAACTTCTTATATTTCATATTTGCAGCTGGAGAGGAAAACCAAAAATATGGTTGGTTTTACACACTTCAAGACTCAAATTGAAAAAAAAAAACTACATGCTGGTGGACGATGCGTTTCTTTCTCTACCAAACGGCATCAAAATCTCAATTTACTTGAAAAGTGGACGTAGAAGGTTTTCATAATAAACCGACGATATGCCACATCTTAAATTAAGTATCAGCGGAAGCATTCGGATGATACTGAAGAGTTTTTAAAAGATATAGGAAACCAGTTCAGCAGAAGTTCTAGTAGAAGAGACGACTTCCCCTCATTTTCAGATTATTTTGAAATAAACTCATAATATCAAAAGATTTTGTTATTCGTGCTTAATTCCCAGTTTTTATTATTGATAAAAACACTTGAAATTTATTGTTGATGGGATAAGCTATTCCTATGCGCATTTCACTGGTTGCTTAGGCCAGATCATTAGGAAACTTCATCCATAAAGATTTTAGAAAAACTAAAGATATTAAACCAAATAAAACTGTTAAGCATATAAGACTTATAGCAACAGTTCTACTTGTAACAATATCAAAGTTTAAACAACACACATCAACAATAAACAGTGGGTTTATCTCATCTGATTTTGTTTTTCTTAACCTGCTTACAACTAAAGGGTGTTTTTTTAAGCCCGATAGAACTTGAAGTTGTAAAAAATAACACAAAAAATTAAATTGTAATCAAAATTTTTTTTTATTCGAAAGATCAATACGTGACATTAACATTTGAAAATGATTTCGGGCATATGGGCACCGCGGCTGTTCTTGACGAAGCGCATTCTGGACGTCCAATTTTGGGCCACTTTTTCGAGCACTGCTGGCCGTATGTCACGAATAACACGAACAATGCTGGCCTCCAAGGCGTCAATTGTTGCTGGTTTATCAGCATAAACCAGTGACTTCACGTAGCCCCACAGGAAATAATCGAGAGGTGTCAAATCGCACGACCTTGGAGGCCAATTGACAGGTCCATTTCTCGAAATCAACTTATCGCCAAATTTTGATTTCAATAAGTCGATGGTTGCGTTCGCCGTATGGCACGTAGCGCCATCCTGTTGAAACCACATCTCCTCCGGATCAATGTCATCCATATTTTCAAACAAAAAATCATTCATCATGGTGCGGTAACGATCTCCATTGACCGTAACGCGAGCTCCGGCCTCATTTTTGAAGAAATAAGGTCCGATGATGCCACCAGCGTGAAAACCGCACCAAACGGTGCATTTTTCTGGATGTAATGGAGTCTGTAGGGTTTCTTGTGGATTGGTCTCGCTCCATATGCGGCAATTTTGCTTATTAACAAACCCGTTTAGCCAAAAATGCGCCTCATCGCTGAACGCCATAAAAATGACGAAGTCGTCTATAAGTTGCGCGAATCGACGACTGATTTTCAAAGTAAATTTGGATAATTTCGTAGCGTTGTTCCAGCGTGAGTCTATTCATGATAATTTGTCAGAGTATACTGAAACGATAAAAAAAAATATTTCATCAAAATTTAATTTTTTGTGTTACTTTTTACAATGTAAAGTTCTATCTAGCTTTAAAAAACACCCTTTACAATTAATGTTGAGAGAATTTCAACTAATTGTAGTGGGGAATGTAAGATGTGATAAACCCACTGTTTATTGTTGATGTGTTTTGTTTAAACTTTGATATTATTAAAAGTAGAACGGTTTCTATAAGTCTTAAACGCTTAACAGTTTTATTTGGTTTAATATCTTTAGTTTTTCTAAAATCTTTATGGATGAAGTTTCCTGATGATCTGGCCTAAGCAACCAGTGAAATGCGCATAGGAATAGCTTATCCCAACAACAATAAATTTCAAGTGTTTTTATCAATAATAAAAACTGGGAATTAAGCACGAATAACAAAATCTTTTGAAATTAAAATTTTGTATTCCCAAAAATTGAAATTACTTTTTGATAACTCATAATATTTTTAAATATTCGTCAACAACATATGGTTGTCTCGTCAAAAAGTTATCAACAGAATTTTGGAACAGTGGGAGCCACATCATTATTATCTTACTGCGAATGATCTGAAGGAGATTTTACAAGCGCTTAATTAAGTTTTATTATATCCGGACTTTCTAATCTAGGTTTCAAAGGTATTTCTTCTTTTTGCAGTAAATATTGAAAATTGTTAACACAATAAATGTGAAAATGCAATTCGAAGATGCTCGTATGCACATATTTTTATTTTTGTTTAAAATTTTTGATTGCATTTTGAGAATTATTCACAACAATTTCGTCAATTTTCCACAAAAAAGTCGATAAATTCTAAAATGTGTACGAAAGCGCTCTCTGGCGGCAAAAAATAAAATTAAATTGATTTCTCGACAAATCGCATCATACAAATTTGTCTAGACCAAATACAATTTGTTTGCCTCTATTCTTGAATATTTTGGAAAACTACTTATTTTGAAAAATCCGGAGTCTCGAAATTTAGTTGTGATCTATAATTTCTTTGGCAAAGATTCTTGGAATGACTTATAGAACAAGAATCTAGATGTGCTTTTGACGCGAAAAAAATTTGACCCACCCTATGATATGTGTATAATTAATGAACATGTATTTATTATTTTTGATATCTGTACATAATATATTTTAAGTACTTTTTTTTTTTGTTGTTTTAAATTTTTGTTTATAGAAATAAAATAAAATAAAAAATATAAAAAATTATTAAGTACTATTGGTACGATATTGGTTTTCTCATTTATCATTCCTGGTTCCTGTCAGTAATGGGATTTGAAGATTGTCATTTTGTGCAAAAATTGTAACAAAAACGGGCCAAATTGACTTAAAATTGGTCAAACTATAGAAATTTAACTTTGAAAATTTAGTTTAAGTATTGTATTTTTAACAGTGTTTAAAAAACTGCAGTTGAAATAATAAAAGTCATAAGATTGTGCTATTTCTTCGTCTTTTTCATTGACCAAAAACCAACTGTTGCTTGTACTTCTGATTTTTTAAATGTAAACGAAAAGTTATACTCAACAAAGAAAAAAATTCACTCTGATGCAGTCGACATGTTCGGAAGTTTTTGGTTTGGCTGACTGAGACTTTTAATAAACTTCGAAGTTAAGGCAGAAGAGATGTTGTGTGTGTTTTTACAAAAATTACCTCTTAGACGTAAAGGACCTCGGAGGCGGGAAGGACCCATAAATCAGCTGATAATATGCAGTTATTTACTTTGATATGTTCTTAATCGAACGTCATTAACAAAAGCATTATTGTTGTTTGTGCAAAAAATTGTTGTTGGTCAAAATTTCGGGTCAAATTACGCAGCAAATTTTGCATGCACAATTGGCACTTGCATGCCATTACACGTCAAAATGATAGGCAATGTAACCCAGCGGGCGCTACAATTGACTTACTCTAAGAAACTTTTAATGAAAAAATAACTTTTCGTAATTGCATAATCAAATGGCCACAAAGATCGTGTGATTTAATTCCATTGGATTATTTTCTTTGGCGTCATGCTAAGTCACTTGTCTACGCCGATAAACCAAAAACAATTGAACACCTGGAAATCAACATTCGAAGAGTTATCGGCGAAATGCGGCCGCAAATGCTGCGAAAAGTTGTTGAAAATTGGTGTTCCAGCCGTGTATATATATTAATACTGTTCACAAGCAAATGATTCATCCAAGATTGGAAAACTGTAGCGAAAATGCTCCAAATGTTAAAGATAGATGTAAAGACATCTTCTCTGTCATTCCCTGGCTTTCGGAGAACTAAAACTTGAAATGTTTGGTCGAAGAACCCTTAAGCTCGATTTACCCATGCGTTCCGAACAATATTTTGGTCCGGAGAATAATTTTTTACAGAGAGTATTCTGCAGAACGATTCACCCATTTCGGAAAATTTGTCCGGACAAACAAAGCTACCATATGTTTTACAGATGTAAACGATTATACAAAGTGGCAGCACACTTAGCTGTTATTTTTTTTTTTTATAAAAGTGTGTTAAAGAAAATGGACGAAATGTAATTCAATTTTTCGAATGTGATATAGCCTTTATTTCTATATTAAAAAAAAGTTTCAACATTTTTCTGCAACTGCATAGTTTTATGTTTCTAAGCCCAATACTAACGGAAATTGAAAATGTACCAGTCAAGGGAAAAAAGTAACCAAAATTCTCTTAAAGATTCTTATTCACTCAGGACTTTGAATGTTAAATTTCATATTTCTAGGTCCAATACTAACGGAAATTCAAAAAGTACCAGTTAAAGTTAAAAAAAGTACCAAAAAGTTCCCTCATAGAGCCTTATGTACTCAGGACATAGCATGTTGAATTTTATGTTTCTGGGTCCAATATTAGCAAAAGTTAAAAAAAGCACAATTTGTGGACTAAAAAAGCTAAGGAAAGAAAAGTATCAAAAATTTCAATACTGTAGTGGGAGCCCATAATTTAATACGTATATACATATGAATGAATGGAGAAAAGTGTTTTGTAAAAACAATACCAAAAATAGTTACGATTTTTACCCCTTAAACATTCGAATTTCCAAAAATTCAGTCTTAGTGGATCGATTTGGGGAGAGACCAAACTTCGGTCCAGGCATTTAGGATGTACGATGATGAATCAGTCAGTCAGTCAGTAACGTTACAATTTAATAAATATAGATTATAAATAAAGAAAAAAACATTTCATATGTATATTACTATTTGTACGATATTATCACATAAAAAACATTTTTATTATATTTTTTTATTTATATTGCAATATTTTTTTTTACATCCTTGTTGTTTAATTTTTTTTATTTAATTATTCAGCACAAAACGAAAAATGTAATAAAACTACAAATGTGGCAGCTCAATTCAACTTTTATGTACAAATTGAAAAAAAGTCAGTTCAGTCAGTTCATTTTGTTCAGCACAAGAATTAAAATTAAACCAACTCAAGAAAAAACGTGCCGAACAAAATAATTCTCTCTCTCTCAAAAGTAAAATGTCGAACTCAATATAAAAAAATTCTCTCCAGACAAAAAATTTGTTTTGAACGCATGGGTGAATCGAGCTTAAGGGACAAATATTCCACTGCTCCATTAAATCAACCGGATGGCCGGTGAGAATGTCAGCATAACAAAGGGGCCTTGGAAGACGGTAAAAGATGGTAACACAACGGGAACTAATCACTAGACTCACCTGATCTTTGTTTGATTGCGGCTGCCAGTGGAAACTAATTTAATTTTTATTATTGGGGGATTCACAAGGTGTGCTATCAAGTTATATCGTCATAATGTCCTAAATAATATTTTACAATTGTTTAAAAAAAATATTGTAAAATAAAAATTTGAATGTTGTGTTCATTGATTCCTCATAACTTTACAGAAAAAAGCTAAATTATAAGCGGTTGCCCACAGCAGTCATATATATATATCTGGTCATTATTTTACGACATATGACTTTACAACTTTATGACAACCTTGTGAATACCACATATGTAATTTTTAAAAAGTTACAATAACTAAAACTAAATAACGACTTGTTTTTAGAAAATTTAAATATTTACGGTCTAATTCATAAAAATTTCTTGTTTCAGCTTTAATGCTTACAATAGTTATCAAACACTTTTTGTTTTATATACCATTAATAAAAAGTCTGATTTATAAACGCTTAATAGGAGTGGATAAACAATTTAACGTTTAATTTACTTTTGTATTTTTATGTTGGCAACAACAAGTTATTTTAATTGTAATTTTTGTAAAAGTGATGCACACAACTATGGATGAAACGATACGAGTGTATAAAACTTTCATAAAACGAACGAATTTTAAGTGAATTTCTGTTTTGTTTTCAATTTTAAATGAATTTTTGTTTTTTAAAACGTAATATTTAAAATAATTTTATGTTTTTTTTTTTTTTTGTTAATAAAATACATACTATCCAAATATGTACGCAGAAAAAAATTACGACAATTCAATTGTCATTTTGAATACGAATATGGTACAATTAACTTTTTAATTGAAAACGCACCAACAACTAATTTTGTAAATACAAAAAAATTTTTGTTAATTAAAATTGTTAAAACTCAACAAATATTATTAACAATTGTGAGTTTATCATATTAACAAAATATTTTGTTGCTAACTAAGTTAAAACAGAAAATTCATTTAAAATATGTTTTTATTATTTTTTTTTAGCAAAATACATACGCATATTAAAAATTACACTACTAATAACTAGGGCAACCAAAAAAGCACTAAAAAAACAGTTTTAAGCTCTTAAAGCTCTTAAGCATTTAAAAACATGAAAATAAGCTGTTAAAATTTAAAAAAAAAGCAATTTAAAATTGTTTATTTTCCACTTAATTCTTTTAATACGTTGTTATAGTAAATTATAAGTTGATGCAATAAATTTTCGAAAAGAAAACTATGTCTGTTTGGAGTCAGCAAGTTCTTGCACATAGAAAAAGTTCTTTCTACGTCTACAGATGTTAAGGGAGCATATTTAAAATTGAGTATTTGCTCTGAAGTATATTTTATACGATTGGACTCATAATTCCGCTTGCCTCCCAAAATATCCCCAAAATCTTTTAATACCGAAAATCCTTAATTTTTTAATGAAACTGATTTAAATTTTGTATTAAATTTGTCTCCTATATCCTCTGGAACACGGGACATTTTTCCATAACTATGTTTACTTAGAACACCAATGAAAGATTTTTTGTTTCCAATTTTGTTACAACTTCGTGTAAAACCCCAAAATTTTCAGAAACTAACAATATTTGATATACAGAGAAATTCTTAATAGCTAAAACTATATTAAAAAAGCAACAAATAAGACGTTACTATACCAAAAACAGAGAGAAGGGGAGCTAACAGACGTTACTTTATACAAAAACTATATTTTAAAAGAAACAAGACGTTACGAATTATGATGGTAAAAGACGTTACAGACTGAGGAATTTTATCGTTAGAATACAGCTATGGAATTTTCGAGAGAAAAGAACTTAAACAAGCAAATAATAAAATAAGTTGATAAAAAGGCTTAATACTAAAAACAAAAACACATAAAAATTATACACAACACTATAAAAAGTACGTTACAGTACCGCTAAGACAGAGTTGCTCAAAAATCAAGTAAGAAAGTATAGTCGGTCAAGCCCGACCGTATGATACTCTACACAACAGTATTTAAAAACAAGTTTCGAGAGTGTATAGCTATATGAATAGGGATCATCTATGTTTTAAATTTCATTAAAATCGGTTAAATAGTTACTGATGGGAAGAAATTTACCCTATCTACCCTCGTGGTCCTATTTTTTAAAAATGCATACCTTAAGTGTCCATATAAATATGGATCTATCTACACATGTCTTAAATTGAATTAAAATTGGTTTGATAGTGGGCACAAAGACCCTCTTCCGGATAGCAGCTTGTATGGGGGCTATATTAAATTATGGACCGATTCGCCCTTGTGCCAATTAGAACCCACGTACCAAATTTCATTAAATTATCTTTAAAATTGCGACCTGTACTTTGCACACGAGGTTACATGGACAGCCAGCCAGCCGAACGTACATCATTGGATCGACTCAGAAAGTGATTTGATTTGATTTGGTTTGAGTTGATCGGTATACTTTAGGACCAATATTTTAAGGTGTTTCTCACATCAGCACAAATGCATAAAACCCTCTCCACTCTTTAGTGTAGCTATAATAACATACAGAGATAATATAGGTTTTTGGGGTGATATTGTTCAAGGGAAGCACAAAATATTACCATAACGTTGAACGATTTTTTTAACCAGAGTTGTTACAGCACAGAAATGGTCGATTTTTTAGTATTTATAAAAAAAAAGTTGCACATAAAAATAAATAATAATCTAGATTATTGCAAAATATTATTAAATAAGTTTTTTTCGTTTGAAAAAAAATGAAAAATTATCTTAAAATGACAAAATAAGTAAAAAAAAGCCGTTATCGCAAAAATAACTAAAAAAAGCCGATATTGCCAAAATAAGCAAAAAAAAAGCCCTAACAAATATAGCTCATTTTCTTTGTTTTTTTATGATCCGAATTTGTGTTCAATCAAAATCTTTCTATCTTGTAAACCAAAAAATAAGCATTTGCTTTTTTTTGGTTGCCCTACTAATAACATTGAAATTTATTTATTAACAGCTGGATACACTGGGAGGTTCATACATCAGCACAAATTTATAAAAGAATCGTTAAAATCTCTTAATAAATCATTCAATAACAACTTTACTTACCGTATAGATTGATTCAATTTCGCAGTTATCATCGTATCATATCGTTTGTTCTTTTAAAGATTTTAGATCGAAAATCCAGATTTTGTTATTTTATATTTTTAATTATTTGACACAAAATAATTTCTTCTATGATATACATATGTATATACTTATTAATTTTCTACAAATGAAACCAAGGTATATTTACACAAGGTAAACTCGTTGGCCCATATGTTTGTCAGCTGTTTACCCCCAGTTGGAACCCAAACGTCAAATTTGGTGTATATGAGCCAAAATGTGTACATGTGTGCGTTAAATTGTTTTTGTTTTATATGAAGACAATTTTGACAACTCGGTTCCTTTTATAGAGCAGCATGTCTACACTCCCAAATGAGTCTACCTTGTGTAAATATAACTTGAATGAAACCAATTGTTAATATGACAATTTACAAACATGTTAATTAAGAAAATTGTTAAAAATATTAGGAAAGTTTTAACAAATTTTCCTTAATTACTTAATAACTTTTGATATATTTTTTTTGCTGTGTAAATCATTTATCAGCAATACATATCAAATTTTTAACGCTTTTTTACTTTTACCTTACTCTGTAGGTTCCAAAAGAGATTATACAGCTTGATGTTTAATGAATAATTGACCTAATTTTTTTATACATTACGCAGATGTTTTGAACATTAAATCTTCTAGGTTTTAACAAAACATTTTTAGCTACATATAACTGCCAAAATATTTTAGGTTCAAATGTTTTTACCTGGAACAATATCGTTTTCTTCAATAACAATGTTGTAAAGTACTGCTAGGGCGAAAATCAATGTTTTTCCTTTTGTCAGATAAACCGTCAACCCATCTAACAAGCAGCGAAATTGTTGCTTCCTAACCCCGAAGCAACGTTTAACAGAGATTCTAGTGCCTATCTGTGTGCAGCATTATATATGTTCTCCTTTTTATTCTGTGGTTTGAATAAAGGGGTGAATAAATAAGTCTGCAGCTTATATCCTGAATTTCCCAAAAAAAAAAAACCTTTGAACTCTCCGCTTTCAAGTTTAATAGTTGTCTCATTTGAAATGCGGCAGTCATGAGTGGTAAAAGATTCATTAATTTTGTATTTCTGAAATATAATTCACCTGAACATTCAGGGTATAGTAACCCTTTCTGTTTATATAATATTGAGCTAAATTCCCGCCGGTTTTTCTGATACGTATGTGCGTACCAATAACGTCTGGGGAATTTTTTAATGTCTTAAATTCTCTCATTAGGATTCCTTCCTCTATATGAGATGACGGCATTTTAATGTTTCTATTGCCCCAGCGAGCTAAGGCACGAGCCACTCTGGCTAAGTTCTACACAGTGTTGTTTGAGAGAACCCATGAAGATCGGCCGCATCATCCTAAATCTACTAATTGTTATTTTAACTTTAAAGTAGGGTAAAGCCTACAATAAATAAGTCTAATTCATAAACGCATCATTACAGCTTTATAAGTCATTAATAAGCAAAAGTCTTAAAAGAGTATTTATAAATGTTTAATAGCCTATTAATAAATGTTTAATAAACATTTCATAAATTCGAAAAATTTATTGTAGCCGTTACCCTACTTTAAGTGGAAGTACCATAATCTATAATCAAGTATTCCACAAATTGAACTTTAGTTTGAACATAAAAAATGGCAACAGAAGTAAATTAAGCCGTAAAAATACAATTCTGTGATACTTGACTTGCTACAAATCACAACAAAGCAGTAAACAAAAACCATCTATTTTTAACAATAGAATTTTGTGAAAGTGACAGATTTGTATGAAGACTATAACGTTATCGCACGCTTGCATCGTCGATCGACTTGTCGAACTGAAAATTATAGGTGATAGGCGCAAATCACCTGCTTGTCATTAAAAATGCAAGCGAGCGATAGCGATAGAAATCGTGGGCCAGGCTGTTAAACTCTTATCGCATAAACTAAGTTTTAAACTTATTAATCGTCTTCTTAAGTGGTTTTCTTTTCTAGAACATGTAGTTGGACTAATATTTTTGGATAATAACAATATGGAAAATGAAACTCATCATACCTTTATTATGTGCTATAATGCATTACAATGTAAGACATCATCAGATACATAATAATTATTGCATGTGTAATACGAAGTTACCTCATTAAATAGAACATAACGTAGTATAAAAAATATTTTTAGATAATTAATTTTGTTGTTTATACGTACTATATTATACATAAAACAATAAATTCTCCATGATACACATAAATAAACATGTTAGAAAATGTAGTCGGTCAAGCCCGACCGCATGATTTCCTACAACACAATATGCACAGACAACTTTTCGAAAGTAAAACCTATCTAGGACCCATGGACAATCATGGACCGGCAAGCAAAATCATGTTATGGGGTTAATATTTATAAGAGAGTTTCTGCCGAATATCTATCTATATGTATATGTATATAAAAATGAAAAATGTTTGTGTTTGTTTGTTTGTTTGTTTGTTTGTTTGTTTGTTTGTTTGTTTGTTTGTTTGTTTGTTTGTTTGTTTGTTTGTTTGTTTGTTTGTTTGTTTGTTTGTTTGTTTGTTTGTTTGTTTGTTTGTTTGTTTGTTTGTTTGTTTGTTTGTTTGTTTGTTTGTTTGTTTGTTTGTTTGTTTGTTTGTTTGTTTGTTTGTTTGTTTGTTTGTTTGTTTGTTTGTTTGTTTGTTTGTTTGTTTGTTTGTTTGTTTGTTTGTTTGTTTGTTTGTTTGTTTGTTTGTTTGTTTGTTTGTTTGTTTGTTTGTTTGTTTGTTTGTTTGTTTGTTTGTTTGTTTGTTTGTTTGTTTGTTTGTTTGTTTGTTTGTTTGTTTGTTTGTTTGTTTGTTTGTTTGTTTGTTTGTTTGTTTGTTTGTTTGTTTGTTTGTTTGTTTGTTTGTTTGTTTGTTTGTTTGTTTGTTTGTTTGTTTGTTTGTTTGTTTGTTTGTTTGTTTGTTTGTTTGTTTGTTTGTTTGTTTGTTTGTTTGTTTGTTTGTTTGTTTGTTTGTTTGTTTGTTTGTTTGTTTGTTTGTTTGTTTGTTTGTTTGTTTGTTTGTTTGTTTGTTTGTTTGTTTGTTTGTTTGTTTTCAGGACTCCTAAACTTCCTGAAGTTTTTACAGTAACATCACGTGAGCCCTAAAAATAAAATAGGCTATTTATTTTTTCGATAGGGGCAGGGGAATTGGTACCCCTTATAGAATGTCCATTGGGGTGGTTCGAAAAAAAAAGTTGAGCCAGTCACCCCCTACGATTAAAGATAAGTTGAAAAGAATTCCGGAAAATAGAATACTTTACTTATATAAAATTTCATTCTGACTGATGCAATTTTCTTTTTTTTGGATGTTGATCTACCTGGTTTAATATAATATTTATATGCAAAAGAGAAAATGAGACGTACTTTTGGGGCGTGGCATAAAAATAAGCAAATTAAAACCTAGACATACAAAGTGTCAGAAAGGCTTTCTTGCTACGTGCAAAAAATTGGTCATTAGGGGGTAAGGATCCAAGTTGTTGTAAGTGGCGCCCAGAATTCAATGTCGGATCTAAAAGTCACCATACACAAAAATTAAGCCATAGTGAGAGGCCATTAATAATGATATGCGATAAAATAAAATTGGACTTTAAACGTCGGCGCTATATATAAAAAACAAAAAGTTCAATGTAATATATAAAGGTAGAGAAAAGTGGGCCTAATTTTGGGGGTGGCATAAAAGTGGGTACATTAAAAGCAAGAAGTACAAAGTTTTAGAAGGTCTTTCTTGCCGCGTGCAAAAATTGGACATTAGGATGGTACGTTCCGAGTTGGCACAAGTGGCGTCCAGAATTTGATGTCGGTTTAAAATGTAACCCGAGGCAAAAATGAAGCCAAAGACGAGCCATGAATAACGATATGCCAATATGTTATGATCGGACTTTAAATGGCGACGCAGTAAACAAAAAACTAAAAGGGCGGTATCCAGAGGCGTGGCAAAAAATTAAAAAAAAAATTTTCTGGAATTCTTTTCAACTTATCTTTAATCGTAGGGGGTGACTGGCTCAACTTTTTTTTTCGAACCACCCCAATGGACATTCTATAAGGGGTACCAATTCCCCTGCCCCTATCGTAAAAAAAATAAATAGCCTATTTTATTTTTAGGGCTTACGTGATGTTTCTGTAAAAATTTCAGGAAGTTTAGGAGTCTATAAGCCAACAGACAAACAAACAAGCAAACAATTTTCTATAAATAAATTTTATTGTTGAAATGGGAAAAAAAAGCCCGGGGAATTTTAATTCATAATTGGGCTAAAAATCAAAGTTTTAGCATCGACCCGGAATTATAATATAAGATAAGATAATTTCGTGTCGAGGCTAAAACTTCTATCAATTAAAATAAATACGGACTTTTCACTTTATTATTTTCCAAGCAGAAATTCTTTTTCGTAAAAAATTTTATGCGGCTATGTGAAACTATGAACCGAATTTCGTGCATACCAAGTTTAATCAAGTTATCTCCAAACCTGCGGCCTTTACATTGCGCACAAGGTTTACGGACATCGTTAGATCGATTCAAAAGTGAGTCTGAAACGATTGGAGTTAGAAAAAGTGAGTCAGTCGAATTAATATTGTAGTGTTACACACATCAGCAAAAATTCATAATACCTTCTCCACTATTATGGTGTGTATTGAAAATAAATAAAATAATTAAGTATAAATACGTGAAACAGTTAAAAAAAAAACTTAACACAATTTAAAGTTATTCAATGAAATGGAAATTACGGAATTTGTTGTAAAAGCTTTCATCATATTTAATGTTATCCGCATGACAGCGACAGGACCTCTAGTAAGGATAACATAAAATCAAGGAATTTTTTTTATTTTATGTATTTTGTATATTTTCTTTCTTTTAAGCAACGATGGATATTTGAATTGGTAGAAATTAACAGTCGCACTAGTGATCCCGATATTATTGATTTAAAACTCGAAATTGTGCGCTTAAGCCGTTGGCAATATGGTTTCAGCGGCTTCATTAACTTAAAAGCTGACTGCAATGATAATGTTAAAATTCGTGTTACTATTGAAAGAAGCCAACACAGAGCTGGCCCCTATACCTTGTTTCCAATGGGCATGGAAAATCAAGAGCTTTCGCTTGTAATGAATGTATTTTACAAGCCTCTTATACAACGAGAAGCGCTGAAGTGTTGCGATAATAGCCCAATTGTAAAAAAAAAATTCAAGGTACCCTTAACAAAACGTTATGTAACAGTCAGCAATTGCTCAGTGGATACAGATAATTTGCCAAATATATTAATGGAAGGTTATTATCGAATGCGACTGTATTTGTCGGGTCCAGTAGATGTGTTCGTAGAGACCTTGATATTAGTAGAAACAAAGATGTTTTAGTTTATTTGGAAGTACAGCATCTCAGGGCCAATGGAACAAAATTTTGGTACCCTAAAGAAAAGAAAAAAAAAAAATTATCATTAGGTTTTTTCTCAATTAATATAATTCACAACTAGCTGTGCAAACACCGTGTTTGCCGGTGTCACACTATCTATAATGCACTTTAATATATATTCTAAAAAACTTTTCCTTTATTTTAACTCTGTAAAATGTTTTATCCATACAGCATAAATCTAAAGTAAACAGGTTAGAGTGTTATATTCGGCTGTGCCGAATCTTTGATACCCTCCACCGGCAATTTGAATATTTCAGGAGTGATATCTGTATGATGTATATTTATTATTAATTTATCTTTATAAAAATAGACATCAGCATTAAAATTGGTTGCGGCTTAGACCTATATTAAATTATTGATCGACAAATTCTATTATGATAGCATTATTCATTACGGTTTTAGGCATACTAAACTGTTTTCCGGGAGTAGGGTTTATATGGGTCCTAGGGCAAATTATAAACCGATCTTCATGAAATTCTACAGCGTCATTTCTAGTGCTAAAAAACTGCGACGTGCCAAATTGTTATGATAGCATTAATAATTACGGTTTTAGGTGTACTGAACTGTTTTCCGGGAGTAGGGTTTATATGGGGCCTTGGGTAAATTATGTACCGATCTTCATGAAAATAAACAGTGTGATTCCCAGTCGAATACATTTGCAAAATTTCATATCATTTCGTGCATTCTTCAATCATATATGTTAGTTTTTGTAACAAAATTATCAATTTTTTAAAGCGGTGGTTCCACATTTTGATTCATGGCTCTGATCCTACTGAACCGATTTGGCTGGATTTCAATCCCAAACTGCTTAGGATACCTACAAGCAATTTGACACCCAGTTTTTTTATTTCTTTTGAGTTTTTCGAAGATGAGCGTGTTTTTAACAGACGGACATGGCTAAATCGACTAAGAATTACTCAAGGAGGACCTTATGGGGTTTGAGGTGAATAATAAAAAAGTTTTACACGAAATGACAAGATTAGTATACCCTCTTCACAACTTATTGTGGTGGAGGGTATAAAAATAATTATAAGTTGAGGCTGCTTGTTGTTTTGATGTTCCCTAATAATCGGGTATGTTCTAGGAATCGAAACGAAGTGAAATGATCTTGTCGACATCGTGGGCCAGGCAGTTTAAGTTCAATGTGTTACAAAATTACCGCAGTTTTTCCAGGTTTAAATAGTTGTTCTTGTAGAAAACTAGTACTCAAAGAATGAAGTATAGCAAAAATAACATTTTTATAAACTTTTCTTACAGGGTCGTTTTTAAAATTTGTTTGATTTTAAATCAACTTTATTTTGCTTTGTAAAACATGTCTGTTTGACGGTTTTTGCCCTGCCCCAAAGTGCATAATTAAGTCGGTTTATATATTTAGGTTTTTATCGACCTTTTCCTTATTTTGTAATTGATTTGCTTAGAAAATTCTAAATCGGGCTTATTAAGGTCATGTATTCTATGCAAATAAAAGATTATTTCATAATTTTCTTTCCGACGTTTCGTTGGAGATTCCCAACATCATCAGGGATATTTTATTAGATCTGGCAACATCAAAATAAATACACAATTGAAAAATAATAGTTTAGTAAAAACAACGATAACCTAGTTCTACAGGAATAATATTACTCACATATAATCTTCCGTCAATATTTCTGCATTTTGAATATTTAACACACATTCTGTTTTACATAAACACAACATAAAATAATTTATATAATTTGGAATTTTTGTTTTCTTATGTTTATTCATCGAATCTTCATCAATATTATCTGTATGTTTCTGTATATTAAAATATTGTTACGAAAGTAACTTTAGTTAAGAATTAGTTGTATTTATAAGTTGTCTCGTATTCATAAGTAATTTTACTAGTTTACATTGTTATTAAAAATTGTTATAATTTAGTACACTTCAATCCCAATGTGCAGAAAGACCTAGAAATGACCGTTAAAAAAGCTTCAGTATAAGAGGTAAAATTATGTAAACATTAGCGCTGCCATACATCAAATTAAAGTGTGGTGAATAAGTAAAGCCTCGAACCTTCGAAAAACATTTCGAATGTTCTAGACAACCAAATTGCTGTATAAATACTAGCGGCGACTAGCGTAATTAGATCATTCTTAGTTCAGACTTTGTTAATAACGTATAACGCGGAAGAAATTAAAGTTGGTAATAAATAAAAGCTATAAATTACGGTTTGTTAGAGTGACTTTGTACTTAATAAAGTTGTGTAAATTGTAAACAGTGTTTAAAGTGTTTGTGTTTTATTTATTTTATTAGTTGCAATAAAGAACTCGAAACGGTTTATTATATAGGAAATAAACCAAAACGTTATTGAAAGGCAGTAACGTAACAATATTAACTAACAACAATTAATCAAATGTTATTCTAATTATTAAGTTTGTGTCCTGCCAATGTCGGGCGAAAATTGTCCTAATCACGATTTCCATACCCATAGTTGTTTAGCGCTATTCTGATCGGATAAGTACTGCAGCATCTCTTCTTCTTCAATCATAACAACAATTTTTTTGTAAGGATTAGGTGCATTTAACAATTCTTTGACATAAGGCAAAAAGGTCGTAAGTCTAATAAGTGCACTTTGAATTTTTGTTAGGTTTAACTAATTTTTTTTACTCTCTGGGCAGTTATAGGACTTTTTCTTAAATATATATCTAGCTTGTATTGAAAATGTTGTATGCGAGCCCCCTTAAAGAATGGAGATAGCGGGCAGGTACTCTATACATCGAGCCCTAACCGTGAATATAACTTAAGCCCCAAAAATCAAATTGTACAGGAGAGAGTTTTTATTTCATATAAATTTTGTATGAAATTTTTCGCTCACGATATAATTGTGCTTGCTATAAAATCATATCTGACCATGACATTAAAAAAAACTAAAACTGAAAATGATGTCGCTTAAGTTATTTTTGCGGTTAGGGCTTCTTAAAGTTTTTGGCGGAATTTTATTTTGGGAGCTAACTTTGTGCAAGTTCGGACTGTTTCGTTATTAAGAGCTAATCTCTTCTTGATCAAATTCAAATTATATCATTAGTTTTGATCTTTAATTTAGTTTTATAAAGTTTGGTATAACGAAAACAAACGATGTTAATTGTAAATAAAACAAAAAGTTTTTATAGAATTATCTTAATATTTTTTATTATTATAAAATGATCTATGACAATTATGTGTGAAACAAAATATCGGCCAAATGCTTTCCCATTGGTCCATATTTGCAATGACTCTGAGACATAATTAAGGTTCAATGTTGTTAATGTGCCGAATTATCTCATCCTTTAGCTCTTGAATTGTTTTTAGCTTATTGACGCACACTTTTTCTTTCAACTATCCCCAAAGAAGTCCAACGGCTTAAAATCACATGATCGTGACGGCCAATTAACTTCTTCACAGCGTGAGATAACACGGCCATTGAATTTCTCGCGCAAAAGAGCCTTTATTTCTTTGGCTGAGTGGCAAGTGTTACCATCTAGTTAGAACTACATATCGTCCAGGTCCATATCCTCAATTTCTGGCCACAAAGAGTCTGTTAATATCTCGCAAAAGCGAACACCATTTATGGTAAGTACTTGGCCGACCTCATTTTCAAGGAAGTACGGCCCGTTGACGCCGCTTGTTCCATAAATAAGGTGAAACAATGTTGTTCCAATGGTTAAAAAAATTGCTGTACTGTATTCGTATCTAAATAAATTACATGTAGGAAGAACCTTTTTTTATGTTAAATGCGTTTCGCTGCTGCTAGAGGTCGCTAAACTTGTCCTAATTTTTAGTAAAATTTTACATGAAAAATTAAACTTAATTCATGTACTAGGAAAAAATTATTAAAAATTTAATTTTGATATATTTTTATTTTTAGTTAGGCTTGATTGAGTTCATCAAATTTAATTTTCATTAAATTATTTTTACTGAAGGAAGGAATTTTACAACTTGGAATTTTTTTATTAAACTTTATTGATAATTTTCTTGGATGAGCTGCGGCTCGAACCTGGGTTGAATTTATATGTTTCAAGAATCACCACATTCTTTCATCGGAATTCTTTGAGTTTTTACCTCTGCACCACTGCGGTGCCTGTCAGCCAACAGTCAAACATCAATCTTTAACCAGTGGTTCGAAATTTGCTGCTATTATCATTTTCAATTTTATATTACTCAAAGAATTCTGATGAAAGAAGATGGTGATTCTTGAAACATGTAAATTCAACCCAGGTTCGAACCACTGCTTAGCCAAGAAAATTTTCAATAAATTTTTATAAAAAAATTCCAAGTTGTAAAATTCCTTCCTTCATTAAAATAATTTAATGAAAATTAAATTTGATGAACACAAGCCTATCTAAAAATATCAAGAAAAAAAAAAGTATTGCCGTTACTAAAAAAAAGTAAAAAAAAAATTTTGATAGACAAATAAAACAACTGAGTGAATACTTTTTTCAATTTTCTCTGCCGTTTAATAAACCAAGTGTCCGTCAATTAGAATCAAAAGAGAAACTAACCACATTTTAGTTCTAACTTAGAGATATATGATCTTTTTTAGAGGCAAAAAACGCATTTGTTATTTTTTATAATTTAGTACTTTAGACTTAAAGCTATAAATATTTTTCTGTACGATAAAATTATCCTATTTTCTTTGTACTGTGTTTAAAAATTGACGTTCTAAGGAAATTAACTACAGTGGCTGACAAAAGTCTACATACGACCCTCATTTCTTCCATCTGACGATACCAAAAGCATTATGAAGAAAAGTAATGATGCAGGTTTGTTTGAAATCTGGTTTTATTAATAGAAAACGAAAAAAAACAACTTACTTCAATATTTATGTGCAATTGTCGGTGGGCATAGTAAAGCAGCCATTCTTTTACAACTTGTGCGTTGTATTTCGGGTCGTTATCTTGTTGGAAAATCCAACTGACACCATGATCTAATTTATTGACCGATGCTCCCAGATTTTGTTCTAAAATAGACTTATATTGAAACCGTTCCATATTACCTTCGACAAATACAAGATTTCCTACACCAGATGCAGCGACAGCACCCCAAACCATCACTTTGCCACCCCCATGCTTAACAGTAGGTACTAAGTGCTTCGGATTCATCGCTGTATTAGCTTTTCTCCAAACTTTCGCTTTGCCATCACTTCCAAAAATATTGTATTTTGACTCATCTCTAAACAAAACTCGTTTCCAGAAGTCAAATCCTTTGTCAAATGAATTTTGGCAAATTCCAAGCGAAGTTTTCGGTTTTTTTTTTTTGCTTATAATGGGTTTTTGCGCGGAGTTCTGCTGTGGAAACCATTATTATTTAGGGTTCTTTGAATTGTTCGTGGATGCAGAACCGTATTTGATCTTATTGTTAGCTCTTGGGCCAGCGTTGTGGCATTCACTCTTGGATTTTTTTCCACTTCTTTCATTATAAAGCTGACATATCTGCGACTAAGCTTTTTAGGGCGATCACTACGCGGTTTATTTTCAATAGAACCAGTGTTTTTAAAATTATTAAATACAGTTTGAACTGTTGCTTTACTTAAATTAAACTGTTTTGATATTTCCCTGAACGATTTTTTCTCGTTTCTATATTTTACGGCCAAGTTTCTCACATCAGTTGAAAGTTCTTTTCGCGAGGCCATTGCTACAATTGAATTATGCTGGAAACTGTCCAGAATGCAACCGAATGCAATTGATTTGAAATGTAAAACATGCAGAAAAGTAAATTTAAAAAAATAACGGTACTTAGCCGTTATCATCCAGCAGCAAGCAAAACACAAAGCATGACATGTTGGCGGTATGTAGACTTTTGTCAATGCTATTTTTTAGTTTTTTGTAAATAGTTTTTAAAGTGTATATTGAAGTATGTTATTTTTTTCGTTTTCTATTAATAAAACAAGATTTCAAACAAACCTGCATCATTACTTTTTTTCATTATGCTTTTGGTCTCGTCAGGTGGAAGAAATGATGGTCGTATGTAGACTTTTGTCGGCCACTGTATAAGAAAATCTTAACCGTTATTAGACATTATTATTAGTATAGCCGTAAAAAAATGCAGGTTGTTTTTGCAAAAACTATAAAAATCCAAAAAATTTAACTTTTAATTAAAATAAACTGAGTGCACCGTTTTTTTAGTTTTTTTTAAAGAATACATGCTTCGTTGCCCTAACTATTGATGTGAAGAAAAAAATTTGCCACATTTTGAGTTTAAATGTCATTCTTATGCTTTTTACGGAACAACAAATTGTACTAGTTTTTTATATTTTTGTATGAAATATTTTAATTATGAAATATTTAAAAGGTTTGTTTCCTTGCTAGACTTTATAAAAAATTAAGTACATCAATTTGACTTCTTTAAAGGTAGCTTATATTTATATTATAGTCTGAGCCATATGCAATAGCTATACAAAATTTTTCGAAAAGAGAAAAAGTACCAAAGGTAAATAAGTACCAGATTTTCCTCATTGTAGGCCCCTAGAA
Source organism: Pollenia griseotomentosa (assembly GCA_963931875.1). Lineage (NCBI taxonomy): Eukaryota > Metazoa > Arthropoda > Insecta > Diptera > Polleniidae > Pollenia > Pollenia griseotomentosa. The sequence goes on from OZ007564.1 coordinate 48,035,064, forward strand.
AGTACACTGTATGTTAGTGAAGGCTATAATCTGCATGCATACAAAATTAATCGAAAAGAAAAGAAGTACCAATTTGATTTAGTTTTTACCCCGTAAAAGGTACCAAAAGTACCTTTTATAGTTTCCTATATTTTATTCTGGACGATATGCAATCAGTATACCAATAACCGAAAAAAAATATAAAAGTACCAAGTTTTTCCCGTTTTCACCTCTTTAAAAGTACCCTTTATTTGAATCTGGTCAATATGCTATTCGTCTGCCAAATATCATCCATATCCAAATACAAATTATCACATTTACTATAATATTAATTAGGATAAGAGATTTGTCATATCTGATTGTTTAAAACATGTACTTGTATGTATTATATAGGCAAACTCGTAATGAATTGTTTGTATGATGTAAATTGGTCAATTATATATTACAATATTTTATAAATGAAACCAAAAGATAGTATGTATAAATAAAAAACAACCGCAAATTATAATTAACAATTAAACAAAATTCAGTAATTACAACATGTGGAAAATATTGGCATCAATTTTAGTTTTTTATAGCCCAATCGGACTGATTTCAACAGGATTTTATGTGAAAATGCCATCCTTAATTTTCAAAAAAAATTTATAAATTTCTTATTTTATTTAGAAACAATGGACATTTGAACTGGTCGAAATAGAAATTGTTAAAACTGATCCCGAATTGGTGGATGCATTCGTTGAAGCTGTAAGTGTAGGGCGCGGAAAATTCGGTATAAGCGGCTTCATGGACATTAAGATTGACTTGTATGATAATGTCACCGTTGGAGCCGCCATATTAAGAAGTAAATCTAGAGCTGGTCGGTACACCCTAACTCCATTTGCCCTTCAAAAAATGAAATTGCCGACATATATTAATACTATTCATAATACAATGATTCATCCAAGATTGGAAAACTGTAGCGAAAATGCTCCAATTGTTACAGATACATTTGTTCATCCTTTAACAAAACGTTGTAGGAAATTAAACAAATGTGAATTTGATACGGATAATATGCCAAATGTTATCATGGAGGGTTATTATAGAACTACAGCATATTTCAAGGGAACTGTTAGATTAGCGATAAGGATGTTGATGCTTGTGGAAAGTGAAATTTTTTAAATTTAACAAAGTTTCTAAAGCGACTCTTAAACAAACTTTGAATGAAAAAGTTTATACAATTTTTTGCTTTTATATACAATATCGATGTTAAGGAAATACTTATATGTGAACACAGATATATTTCTATCCTGTTTTCTCTTTAAGCCTAGAAAAACCATTTTTTCGAAAGAAAATCAAAAGCGATCTAAAATTGTACTCCACTCTATAGAAGTGGAGTGAAGGCCTGCATCTAGAAAAATAAATAACGCCTTTAGGATTTAAACTTTCTACACCTGCTACTTCTCAATCTTCGTAATGGCCGCTTTACACGTAATCGTCATCTGAATCGTAATAATTTATATGAGATTTTTTCCAGTCATCTTCCTGCAGCCTCTTTAAAATAGTTTGGTCTAACTTTTTTGAAGGGCCTGGACTATTTCTTATATCCAATTCTGGGTCCCCAAATAACAACACAAAACAATAACAATATTACGATGTTAATTGTAAAAAAAAAACAAACATTTTTTAGATAAGTTTCTTAATTTTTTTTAATTATGATAAAGAATCTATGACAATAATGCGTGAAACAAAATATCGGCCAAATGCTCGCTATGCTTCGTTGGCATACCTCAATCCGATGGTCCATATTTTCAATTACTATGAGACATAATTAAGGTTCAATATCGCAAATGTGCCGAATTCATCCTTTAGCTCTTCTTGGCTTATTGCCGTACACTTTTTCTTTTAAATATCCCCAAAGGCAGAAGTCCAACGGTGTCGAATCACATAAAACAATATTTTAATGACAGTCACAGAATTAAAGCAAATACAACCAAAATATGACACAATAGAACTCTTTGTCTATTGCCTAATTATTTTAAAACACAAAGAAATATAAAATTCCTTAAAAGTTACAAACAAAACCAAACAAATCAACAAATTCGTTTGTGCAATTAACCGCGAAATTTTGTATCATTTTTAATTTTTTTTACGAAATATATGAACCATTTATGAGTGCACTGAAAGAAAAATGCTTCATATATTTAATGAATCGTTTTCATAAAAAAATTTCACTGGTTAAATGAAAATTTTCATTGTCCAAATGGAATTTCGTAGTAATAATGAAGTAGGATTTTGGAAGCTCTCGCCTTTCTATACGAAGGCTTAGGACGAACAGGGACTTGGGATACCCAGCCAAAAACTTTTAGTTTTAAGCAAAGTTAAAAAAAATGTTATAAACCATTTATTGCTGAACATGTATTCTAACTCGTGGGCACAAATTTAAATGAAATCAAAATGAATCTATTGTATCGCTAGCTCTTAATCATGTTAACTAAAAAAGTCTCTACAATTATTCTAACCAGTGTTCGAAAATAAACACTTAATATCGCTCCTTAGTGTTCGGTTCATTTCTTGGACGATTCGTTAGCAATTTTAAATTTGGTCGCGTAGGTTGCTAGCCTTCACTTCCTAGTTTGGTGATAGGGCTGCTATCTAAGCACCCAAACGTGCTGTTTTTCGGAGCCAGCGTTTCAGAGATATCTGTGTTCGCATATCTCCTAGTTCCTGAGACGCACAGTGGCCATTCAGGGTTGACTGACACTCCTAATGTGGCAGCAGAATTTCCTCCGTGCTGATGTGAAGGTTATACCGCCTAAGATCGGTCGACAGAGCCTCGTTTGTAATTTAAAACAGGGGACACCAAGTCCTTTCTGGACAGAGGGTGAGGTTGTCATTTGAAAAGGATTGGCTATGTTAACAAAAAGATAAACTGTTTGCTTACGCATCACTTTCCCATTTGTCCCCCAATGCTCCAGTAGGAGTTAAAGGAAATCATATATATTAGTGTTCGGTTCGGAAGATTTGTGGAAAACGCAAACGCTAAAAGTGTTTGTATAATCTTTCGAACAGAAAAATAATACTGTTCTTATCCAACTCAACAAAAAGATGAGAACATTTAATTCCTTTCGGTTTTTTTTAACCACAAACTTCATTGTGTTTGGTTCAGCTCATTAATGTTCGTACGTTTTCAAACATTTTTTACAAAAACAAAATATACATACGAAAAAAACCCAGCAAAATAATTTTACACAAACAAAACATATACACAATACACACACGAGCTATTCGTGCTGCAGTCGTAGCAAAATTTTTTTGTTTGTTCATTACTTTATTAATGTAAAAAAAGAAACATTATAGAACATTAATATATAATGTTTGTCTACAGTATCACTACAATTGCTCTGTTTTTTAACGAAGATCAGAACACTGTACACTAGACCGACTCAACTTGCATGGAGCTGAAAAAAGTGTTTTTGTTAACCCTCTAAAAATAAAATTTGGTATGTTTAATAATGATTCCCAAAATATTTTTGTTCTAGCGTTGACCATCCGTGAGCTGGACCATTTTTAAAAAAAGTCCTTTTTCAGTTTTTCGATTTTTTTTTTGTATATACTTTGCTCCAAGACGACATAAATAAAATTTGGTATCAACGAAAATAGTTTTTGAAGCAGCATCCATTGGTATATAGCCACTTGCGACCTACTAATGGAGATATTTAACAAAATGCATATTTTCGTTTCCTGTTTTCATACTAATTTTACGTATATGGAAATAATGTTCTGCTTTTCAAATTGAATCTGATTTAAAATAATGTTAGTTTATTTTTTTGTAATTATTCACATAGAACGCGAAAATCGCGACATATTTTATCTTTTTTCATATATAGGCAACATGGGTATCAAACTTTTTAATTTTTCAGTTATAATAAACTGCTGATAAGCAGGGCTGTGGAGTCGGAGTCGGAGTTGAAGAGTCGGAGTTGAGCTTTTTGTGCCGGAGTCGTAGTACCCACAAAAACTCGCGACTCCGACTCCAAAGTTTTCGGCATAATAAATTTAAAAAAAAATTCCAAAATAAAAATTATTCGAAATTGACCATGCAAATATCGATTTGAAATTTTTAAGAATCATTTTTATGCTATATTTAACTATTTAAAGGCTAATGCATTAAAAAAGTTATAGTGCTATTATTCGGATGTTCCGAATCTTTGACACCCTCAACCGACAGTTAGAATATATGAGAGCTATAAATTATTAAATAATCTTTATAAAACGGACGTCAGTATAAAAATTTGTTCTAGTTCAAACCAATTGTACGACAATCAGAAAGTGTTATGCTCTTTTTCCTAGCAATTTGAACTAACTTGAATAATATATCATGATCCGTAACAGTTTATGCCGAACTTAAATGATTTTCAGGAGGGCCATTTATATTATCCCATGGCAGTCTTGCCATTTATCAAGTTTCCCTTTTTTGAAAGTTTTTTGAGATAAAAAAAAATTTTAAATTTAAATAAAGTTTTTTCAAGTTTTTTATAAATATGTACATGCTTTAAAATTTGCAGTATATTGGATACAAACATTAAGTAATGTTTTCATGTTATTAAACGGTCTTGTATTTTCTCTGTTCTTTATTATTTTAATTGTGTTAACTTCTTCGTAAAGATCCCAAATTTTTTTTAGATTCTGAAATATCTTTAGCACTAGATTCATATAAGTTGTCTGAAGTTAATGCAATAGATCTTGGAGTTTATTCTTAAAAGTTGTATGTTGCACTTTTAAATGGTCTGTTAAAAAAAGTTGATTTTGATAACGACTTCCTTAAACACGTCAAAGATCTTGCAGCTTTTTATGTAATAAGAGGTTACCAATTGAGTATTTTTCAATTATATGCTATTGTGGCAAATTTAATCTGTTTAAGTGATATTGAAGAAGTTAATAATGAATAGCTTGAGCTTTAATTTTTAGGAACATAATTAATAGAAAGAGCAAAATAATGAAAATTTTCGCGAGGGCGTACTCAAAATAAAAACATTTTTAGATTTAATTTTTATATATTTTTAAATAAAATGAATTCTATATACTTTTTTTCATTTAATTTTTTAACAGTAATATAAAAAGCCGTACAACATGTTTTTGATTTTTCTTTTAAACATGTTGGCACTTTTGTAAAAAAAAGTTTTTTTCAGAAATAAGAGTTTTTTTTTAAATAAATTAGGACTGATCATCACGAAATCCTGTATAGTGATTTCCGTTATTAAATATCTAAATGAAACAAATTTCAATACAGTACTGAAATTTGTTTAAGCGCATAAAGGGCTTTTCAGAAAGCCGCTTAATATGGGATGTAAGGTAAATATGGACCGATAATCAGAAAATTGCATGGTAGCAAAATTGGACCAAATTTTGCAATATCTATAGCTGCTACGGTTTTAAGTATATTTAAATAATTTTCTAGAGTAAGCATTATATGGGGCATTGTATAGAAAATTATGGACCGATCTTCTAGAAATTTTGTAGCGTGATAGTGCCAAATTGCATTACAATAGCATTAGTTATTACGTTTTTTAACGAACTAAACTGTTTTCCGGGAGTAGGCTTTATATAGGGCCTATGGTAAATTATGGACCAATCTTTACGAAAGCACATTTAAATATGATAGCAATATTTATTACGGTATTAGAAGCACACTATTGCACCTTTTACGTAAGTTTTTTTTTAACGAAATTGTTAATTTTTAAGGGTGGTGGTTCTACATTTTGATTGATAACTATGATCCTACTGATCGGATTTTCCTGGATTTCACTCCCAAACTAGAACTAGGAGAACTAGAAGCAACTTGACACCAATATTGAACTTTTGTTTAAAGTTTTTCGAAAGTGAGCGTATTTTGAACAGACGGACAGACAGACAGACAGACATGGCTAAATCGACTTATACTACATTTAGATTAGGCCGAAATCTTGTAGATTTGATTTAAAATCTTCTTCGAAATCTAGTGCGTTTACATTGTACTTTTTTGACATTAGCGAGATTTTGTTTTTATAACACAACAGCTGACTTAAAGTTTTTTCGTTACACACACAAACACAAAAAGAAATATACATTAAAAAATTTGCATTACCTTTTTTTTAATAATCAACGATATTTATTTTATCAATATTATTCGTGTTTTTAATTTTTTTACAATTTTTATAAAAATTTTTAATATTTTTTTTAACAATTTTTGTTTTGTTTTTTGTTTAAATGTCATTTTTTCTTGTGCAGGGAAATATTTTTTAGTGCTATATTGTAAAAACCATAGTTGCATCATTAAGTACTACTAGATTTTGAGTAGATTTCGTCGAAATCTTGTCACGAAGTAGATTTTGTTTTGTATGGGAAATCTAGTCAAAAACAACTAGATTTGGCTCGAAATCTCGTAAGTACTAGATTTTGCGTAGGTGTAAATGTAGTATTAGCATTACTCAAGAAACTAGGGTAATTAAAGAAATTTGGATTTTTACTATACACATATACATTAGGGCGGGTCGATTTTTTTTTTTAAATCGTATAGCAAAAACGTAATCTACATAAAATTCTTAGAAAATTGTCCGAAGAAACCATGGGTCTAAAATAAAATCCTAATCCGCGCCTCTCGACTTGAAAATGTAAATGCAAAAAAAAAAAAAATTTTTTTTTTTTTTAAATAGCTTTTTCAAAAAAGAAATCGAATTTTCTGAATAAAATAGTTTAGTAAGGTAGTTCTTTTGCACTTTATATTTTTCTACACCCAAAATTTTTTTAAATTAAAAAAATATTCACGCAAGTAAAAAAAGTTTGTTTATAATTTTGTATATAATATATTTCTAAGGAACATAGATAAAAACCTTTTCTTTTATAATTCACCAAAAAGATTGAAAATACAATAAAAAAATATTGCACTCAAAAAATTGTTTTCAGTATTTATAAAATAACGTTTTTTTGTTAACTTATGTGTCCCGACGTGTCACAGAAAAGAATAGAGATGATGTTCTGGCAGTAACTATAGAAAGTCGTGCCAAAGTACCTAGAATGGAGAGTAAAAAAGACTTTAAAAAATTAACATGTAACCAATAAGTGAAGTTTTCTTAGTTTTCTATAATTGCAAAAACATTACTGAAATATTGTTTGAGTGAAAAAACTTTTTTTGTTTTTATTTGCATTATAAAATAAAAATTGTTTATCGAAACAAGAAAAATTTATTTTATAAATACTGAAAATAATTTTTTGAGTGTAATTTTTTTTGTATTTTCAATCTTTTTTATTAAATTATGAAAGAAAATTTTTTTATCTATGTTCCTTATAAAAATATCAAACACTAGAATTTAAACCGCTACTTCGTTAGCGTCTCTTTTTTCTTCGTGGACATATCTGTATGCCAAAGTTTATTTTTCTAGGTTTTAACTTGTTTCAATTCCGGAAATTCAAAAAGTACCAGTTAATATACAAAAAGTACCAAAAATGTTCCTCTTATTGATTCTTTTTCATTCAGGACATTGCATCTTGAATTTTATGTTTCTAGGTCCAATACTTACGAAAATTCAAAAAGCACCAGTTAAAAAACAAAAAAGTACCAAAAAGTTACCTCATAGATTCGTATCCATTCAGGACATTGCATGTTGAATTTTATGTTTTAAGGTCCAATATTAACGATAATCAAAAAAATACCAGTTGTAGAACCAAAAAGCTGAAGAATGATATTAAGTTTCCCGTATTTCCCATTTTGGTTCTATTTTTCCCCCCCATTCAAGTATCAAAAATTATAGGCCACCACTACAAGGCCTATAATTTAGTACGAATATGGCAATGAATGGAGAAAAATGTTTTTAAAAAAAAGTACGAAAAAGAGTTACGATTTTCACCCCTTAAACTTTCGAATTTCGAAAAAATACCAAATTTATACTCGTATTTTTTTGATAAGTTTCGAATGTGGTATAAACTTTTTTTCTAAACAATTTTATTCTGAAAATTCGATTTCTTTTTGAAAAAAGCAATTTTTTAAAAATTTTTTTTTTGGCAAAGGCGGGCATATAAATTTTCAAGTCGAGAGGCTCGGATTAGGATTTTATTTTAGACCCATGGTTTCTTCGGAGAATTCTCTTAGAATTTTTTGTAGATTACGTTTTTGCTATACGATTTTTAATTTTTTTTTATCCATACAAATCGACCCGGCCCAATATACATGCTAACATATGTATGAATTTTTAATAATTTTAACGTTTGAGAGGTGATTTTGAATTTGAAAATGGATCACTTTTATAACAAAAAATTAAAAACATAATGTTTTTGCAAATGTTTTCGTAACAGCGATAAGTCCAATTAGGAAAACTGAAACTACTCTTGTATAAGAACAATTTTGATTTTTAGTTGAACTGTTAATTTTTAATTTTTGATATTCTTTAATTAGGCTCGAGTTCATCAAATTTAATTTTCATTAAATTATTTTCACTGAGGGAAGGAATTTTACAACTTGGAATTTTTATTAAAATTTATTGATAATTTTTCTTGGCTGAGCTGGGATTTGAACCCGGGTTGATCTTTACATGTTTCAAGAAACACCACTTTCTATCGTCAGAAGATCTTTGTGTTCTACCCACTGCACCACTGCGGTGCCCGTTAGCCAACAGTCAAACATCAATCTTTAACCAGTAGTACTGGTGGTTCGAAATTTGCTGTTGTTATCACCTAAATTTCAAATTACATGTTGCCTCCTTTTTCCTCTGTTTTTCTTGTATAGTTATTATTAATTTTTGTTTGTTTAAAAATCGACAATATTTAAACATACTTACATACCAAATAGCCGTGAGCTAATAAATTTTACCTTAGTTTTCAGATTATTTTAAGTACGGATCAGGGATTAAATGGGGCCAAAGTTAAGTGTTTGGCACTTGAAAAATCCGTATTGGAATCAAGCATTCAGTACTTGACTTAAGAAAATCTTTACTAACCTTACTGATGACTGAACTTTGCCTTGGTTAAGTACGGATGGATTGATTTTTCTTGTGACTGTAACAATTCAAAAACTATTATAGTACATAACTTTTTTTAAGTATGTAATTAAATTAATTAAACAAAACATTATTTTTTTTAATGTTTATTTTTAATATTTTGAGTTGAATGAATATACATATATGTATGTATGTACCTATTTTATTCAAAATTATCCCTGCAGGAAATGTCACTAGTGAATCTGTACTGATTCACTATTGACACAGTCACCAGTACTAGTGACTTATTATACCCCAGAGACAGTGTTATTTACTATAGACATTTAACATGCGCGTGTCATTGGAAATCTACTACTGACGTTGGTACTACTGACTAGGTAGTTCCTTTGGGAACATATATAGACATTGAAACCAGAGAATCACTTACATTTTAGTAAATGTAGTCTACACTTTTGGTACGAATACGAAATCATAACAATCTTTTTTTATTATTTCTTCAACTTTTATAGGAATTGTACTTCTTAGTTGTTATTCATAACATTTTTTTCGTATCAAAGCCAAATATAGTGGCAAATGTAGTGTAGTATTGACACTACGTTGACAATGTCACCAAAATAGTCGACAAAACTAGTGACTTGGAGACACTTGCACTCAGGTTTCCTTCAGGATTTTTTCTGCCATATTTATACAATAATTTTAGTTAAAAATGTATTTTAAACAAAAATTTCTAATAAAATTTTTTCTTAAAACACATTTAAAATTTAATTAAATGGTATTATTAAACGTTGAATAGGCTATTAAACATTTATAAATACTCTTTTTTCGACTTTTGCTTATTAATGACTTATAAAGCTGCAATGATGCGTTTATGAATTAGACTGTTAAAATTTAAATAAATGGTTTATGGATATTGCTCTTATGTGCTGCTTCCTTAATTGACACTTTTTTTAGACAAGCTGGGCACTTGTCGTTTTAACCTAATTCGGATACGCTGAATCCAGTGGTGGTTTTCGAGATATACCGTTATTTCAAAAATGGAGAAGGTTGCACAACACAACGCGTAACTCCAAAATGGTTTAGTTTATTGAAATAACGAAAAAAAAACCGAAATTTAAGAAAGGTAACACTTTTTTCTAATATGCGCAGTCGTTTTTTTTTTTTTTGCATTTTCCAATTTTTTATTATTTAAAAAAAAACAAAAATTTCAACATTTTGATAAAAAAAATTTTTTATTTTCAAAAAAAAATAAAAAATAATGTTTCTAAAAAGAAAAATGTCACTTTCTCAAAGGAAATGTTATTGCGAAATTTCGGTTTGTTTTTCGTTATTTCAATAAACTAAACCATTTTTGAGTTACGCGAATATATGTTGTGCAACCTCCTCCATTTTTGGCGCGTGTGGTCGGGTAGCAACGTTCAATACTGATCAAAATGTTTGCGTGCATTTCCAACATAATCATCTCTGTTCGAGTTTTGTTGCAACGTCATTATCAAAGTAATTTTTGGAAATATGTACAACATTTTTAGTTAATAAGATTTTTTGTTTGTCGTGCTTGATTCCCAATTGTTATTCTTGATAAATACACTTAAATTTATTGTTGGAGGTTAAACTAGTTAAAGCCAAAGATATTAGCAAACAAAACTGCAGAGTGAATGAGAACGTCCATGGAAATAGTACTTATTATGTATTCTGTAAACTTAAATTTGTTTCATTCATAGTACCCAGAAGAACATTCCACACCTCTGTTAGAAGAATGTTCTCTAGTTTTCCCATTTTCATAGCCTGGCTTTGAGCCTTATTCTCTGTTGCTACTGGTTGATTGATGTCACATAAAATTGATGTCAAAGAGGAACAAATACTATTATAGCTATTCTTAATAGCAGTAGCAGGTGCAGACTATCTTCTATCCGCAAAAGATTTTAAAACTTTGTTTGTTCTGGATAAAAAATTCTGTCCTGAAAACATAGGAAAGGATAGATTGAATGTTAATAATTTTGGTGTTCTCTTTCATCGTGAACAGAATAATCCAAAAAAAAACTAAGTAAAGCTACTGTTGATTCATTATCTGATTTTAATCAAAATGTTCGTGGTTTACGATCAAAGCTGTCTAATTTGTATATGTAAGCTTCAACTTTAATTATGACGTATTAGTTTTTACTGAAACTTGGCTCAATGATAACTTTCTAAATACTGAAATCCTGTGTGACAGATACAACATTTTCCGTAGAGATCGTGCTACTTATGGGGAAGGTGTTCTTATTGACGTATCGCTTGATATAGAATTTAAAGCTGTTATTGTTAAGTTAAAAGGCAAACAAAATAATACTAACGTGTTCATATATTCCTCCATCATCCCCGCAGTCTTTATATATCCATCATGGTGAAACTATTAGGTCTGCTTATCTCTCCGCTAATAAGCATGATTCTATTATAATTATGGGTGACTTTAATATGTTTTCAATATTCTGGAAATATTTGCTTGATGATAAATACTTCGTCCAAACGAAATTAAGTGTAAATTACATGGACTTTTTTAATATTTTATACGATTTGGGCCTTTTTCAAATAAATGGAATACTAAACGATTTTCCTAAAATTCTGGATTTAGTTTTTGTAAATGATAGAGATGACTGTTATTTAAACGATCCTACCCTATTACTCTTCCGGAAGATCGATATCATCCTGCTTTTGAAGTTATTGTATCTATTCCTTCAGATTGTACTAGAGTTTTTCTTTTTCCGGACTTTTTCATTTCCCGGTAAAGCGGGATTTATTTTTCGATTTCCCGGGATTCCGGGAATTCCCGCTCAATATAAATTGATGCAAAATTTTATTTAATTTATTTTATTTGAAAAAATAACATTTCCTTAGATCAATCAAATAAGTTTATAAATGCATTCAACTTTCTTATTTCTGTGGCAAAAAGGAAAAAGTACTTAATGGCACCTTAAGATCTTCATGTTCCAAAAGTACACATGGGCAAAATTTCAATTATTTATAGGATTTTCTAGGAAGTAATAGCGAAATTACCTTTTGGTTATACTTTTTCAATGTGCAATAACATTTAAACTAACAAAAACTTCCGATCTGTGACATTAGTAGTGTTAAGGAGTAAAAACTAAAATAACTATAACTGCAGAGAACTGATGATTATATAAAATTCGGAGTTAATTGAATTGAAGCCAATCATCAACTCAAACTACGTTTTTTTGACTTAAGACCATTTTGCCTACCGAATAAGAATAAGATCTTTTTCATGACACAACTTATTTACTATTATATCAGCAGTAAAGTTGCCATAATTAAATAAAAGAAAATCCCGGGAATTCCCGCACAAATTTCCCGAGATTTTTTTCCCGAAAAATAAGCGGGATCCCGGGATTTTTGTCCCGGGAAATCCTGTATGAAAAACACTATATTGTATTGTATCATTAAATTTTAGTACTAAAAAAAATCCTTTTGAACTGACTGGAGTAACTTCTTGGCATATTCTTCAAACTCAAGTGATTCCATGTATCGTATAGTTGATGTGTTTTACAACGAGCTGTGTTCTTTTATAGACGTGTGTATTCCAAAACGAACATCTAAAGTATTACTGGGACCGCCATAGAACAACGTGCAGCTTTCTCGAATAAATAATAGGAAAAATAAATATTATAAAGTGTTCAAGCGATCTGGACCATCTGTAGACTATCTAAGATATTCCGTCAGCAGGGATGAATATGCCAGTCTAAACAAAATTTGTTAAAATCGTGATTGAAACAAAATTAAACTTAATTTAAAACGTGATCCCAAGTCGTTCTATAAATTTACAACCTCAAAGAAAAAAACCGTTGGTTATCCTACTTCAATGACTTATCGACAAATTGAATCAAGTAATGATACAGTAATAAGTAACATGTTTGCTGTTTTTTCTCAAACACCTACTCAAATTCAACATATCATAACGCAGTCAATTATCCATTTCCCCTGGTTGAAAACAATGCAATATCTCTTTTGCTTCTTGCCGTGTATGCGATTACAAATTTATCTAAAAAAACTGAAGTTCTCTTACAGTTATGGCCCGGATAAAATTCCTAGCTGTGTGTTAATCAAGTGTGCAGATTCCTTAGCAATCCCTCTGACAGTTTTATTCATAACATCTAAAGGGTCCGCCAAATAACTTTTTTTTTTAAAATGCTATAAAAAAACTACTGAATATTTTCTAAAATTTCTTTTTTTATTTGAAAGTACAATCCTTCCGGTTAATAATGGAAAATAATTTCATTCAAATGGCTGCCTCGGCTGGCCATGCAGTAGCCTACGATTCTGTGCAGCTTTATTTCACCAATGGCTTCACGAATCGTCAAATCGCAGCTCCGGGGTGGCCAAACGACATCAGCTCTGCGGCTGATAATGCGATCATCAAAAACAGGGCGCAAAACATCGAGTGTAGCTTCGGCTGTGTGGCACGTAGCGCCGTCCTGTTGAAACCAAATGTTGCCAATATCCTCCTCTTCAATTTTTGTGAACAAAAATTCGTTCAACATGGCCCGATAACGATCGCCATTGACTGTAACGGCCACTCCTTGCTCATTTTCGAAGAAAAATGGCCCAAAATGGCCTCTGGACCAAAATCCGCCCCAAACAGTGACTCGTTTTGGGTGCATCGGCTTTTCAATGTATGCGTGCGGGTTTTCTGTGCCCCAAATGCGACAATTTTGCTTGCTTACATACCCGCCAAGATCAAAATGAGCTTCATCTGAAAAGATGATTTTTTTGGCCAAATCGGCATCTTCTGTAAGTCGGTCGCAGGCCCACTTAGCGAAGCGAAAACGCATTGGATGGTCAGTTGGCTTCAACTCCTGAACCAATTGGACTTTGTATGGCGTCATACCAAGGTCTTTATGCAAAATTCGTCTCAATGATGTCTCCGAAATGTTCAATTGTTGAGAACGACGGTGAATTGATATTGATGGCGCTTCACGCACACTTTCTGCCACAGCAGCAATATTCTCAGGTGTACGCACTGTTTTTGGCTTTTTACGCTTCGTTTTATCGATGAGGATGCCAGTTTCTTTTACTTTTTTCATAAGATAACGAACATACGGAGCTGACGGTGCTTCTCTTCTTCCAAAATCCGTACGCAATTTTCGCACACATTCTGCAACATTACCATGATTTTCAAAGTAATGTCGCAATATTTCCCAGCGTTGTTCAAGCGTATACACAACCATAATCGTTCAGCGGAAGGATAAAGCTAGTTATCAGTCCAATAAGACATGACGTTAGTGTTACCATTCACAAAACAAGCACTAGTTGAAAAAAAAAACGTTAGAAAGCGGACCCGTTATTAAATATGCTTGTCTGCCTAAATTGTGGAAAGAGTCGTATATTGTTCCTGTGTTTAAGTCGGGTAAAAAGTCTCTTATTGAAAATTACAGGGGAATTGCAAAACTGAGTGATATACCTAAGCTTTTTAAGAAAATTATTTTAGAACATTTGAGTTATCAACTTGCAAATATAATATCTCCTTATCAGCATGGATTTTGTAAAGGAAGTTCTACCACCACAAATCTCTTACAATTTACTATCGCTGTTCACCGTAGATTTCTTCAAAAAATCAGACTGATGTAATTTACACTGATTCGCATTCGATAAAGTAAATCTTTTTCTTTTTGTAAAGAAACTGCAATTAATTGGTTTTACGAAGCATTGCATAAAATGGATTTACTCATATTTATCAGATAGGACGCAAACCGTTTGCTTTAACAGCAGTTATTCTAAAAATATTAATGTTCTATCTGGAGTACTTCAAGGAAGCCACCATGGACCGCTGCTTTTCTCATTGTTTATGAATGACTTGCCTAATGTTATAAAATTCTCAAATATTTTAATGTATGCTAATGATGTCAAAGTTTATCTAAGCTATAACCAACTGTTAGACCACCATCGACTTCAAAAGGACTTAAATTCATTTTATGTCTGGCGTTACATCAACTTTATGGAGCTAAATTTAAAGAAATGTAAATCAATTCGCTTTGTAAGAAACCACCCGATTGCTGCGGATTTTTTTCTGGGTGGATAAAGTGGAATTAGTTGACAGCTTCCACGATCTTGGTATATTATTTGACCCTAAATTGAGTTTTACTTTGCATATTACAACCATAATAAATAGAGCAAGGGTACACTGGGTTATATAAAAAGTTCGGCTAAAGAGTTTAATGATCCGTATATTGGTGAAACATTATTCATGGCACTATTTCGACCTAATCTTGAACAAGAATCGATAATATGGGACCCTATTAACCAAATCCATTCCAATGCCATTGAGTCGCTCCAAAAACAATTCGTGATGTTCTGTCTTAGTGGAATACGTTCTAACCCCTTAAACTTGCCTTCATATGCTGCTCGACTTGGCTCTTTTTAAACTTTCTATATTAAAAAGTCGTCGAACTATGCTTAATGTGTTATTTTTATTCAACGTTATTAATGGTGACATCTGCTGTGGATTTTTGATTAATAATATTTTAAAAAAGGCTAAATTTCATGGTAAAATTCTATACATTTTCGTTTTCGAAATTAAAGACAAAATTGCCAGGAATTATCAACCAACAATTTCCCATGAAGTCGGGGGCTCCGGGTACAAGCTCCGTGTGCCTTTATGGCAAAGGCGGTACTGGCGCTAACTCTACATATTTTGAAATTCGAAAGTGTTAGTTAAAGTTTTATAATCTTCGCCATTCATTAACATATACGTATTTGATGATTCCCACAACAATACTGAATTTTTTTTTTTTACTTCAATGGCAAGAAAAAAGGATCAAAATTGCGAAATACGGGAAATTAATTTTTTTTTAACTTTTTCTTTTAACATTTGGCACTAATTGATTTTTTTTCTTATATTTAACTTCAAATTTAAGGCTCAGGGTCCTGAGGGAATGAAAAATGTTGGTACTTTTTTGTAAAAACCTAGAAATTTAAACGTTGGCATATAAATATGTCCTCGAAAGAAAGGGAGACAGACGCCAACGAAGTAGCGAGTTTAATGCTTGTTTAATATATAAAAGATGAAATATTATTTATTTTAAAATGTAAGTTCTTTTGTTTTTTTTTAAAGCCACTTAAACACCTTTACTTAGTTTAAAATAACTCGTTTTCCACAAGGATCAAAACATTAACAGCTGACTCAACAGCACCCTTAGAAAAGGCCTTATATTTATAATAACCCTCCATCACAATACTTGGCATGTTATCCGTATTGTATTCACATTTAGAAACATTTATGTAACGTTTTGTTAAAGGCTGGACAAATGTATCTTTAATTATTGGAGCATTTTCGCTACAGTTTTCCAATACTGGCTGCATCACTCGCTTATAAAAGTTATTCATAAATACCGAAAATTTCACATGTTGAACGGCCATTGGAGTCAGGGTGTATGGACCAGCTCTATATTTGCTTCTCTCAATGGTGGCTCCAAGAGTGATATTATCATAAAAGTCAATCTTAAGGTCTACAAAGCCACTGAGACCGAATTTTCCGCGTCCTATACGTACAATGTCAAAGTGTGCATCCATAACTTCCGGATCAATTTTGATAATATCTATTTCGATCAGTTCAAATGTCCATTTATTCTAAATAAAATAAGAAAATTATAATTTTTTTTAGTTATTACGTATGATTTTGGAATATTCACATGGAATCCTGTTGAAATCAGTCCGATTGAGCTGTTAAAAACCAAAATTGATGCCAATATTTTCCACATGTTGTAATTACTGAATCTTGTTTAATTGTAAATTATAATTTGCGGTGTTTTTTTATTTATACTTTCTTTTTGTTTCACTTATTAAATAGTGTAATAAATAATTGGCCAATTTACATCATAGAAACAATTCATTACTAGTTTGTTCATGTTTTAAATAATCAGGTATGATAATCCTGCTTAGAATTATAAATATGATAGTTTGTGTGTTTGGATCAGTGTTCGAAAATAAACACTAAATATTGTTTCTTCGGTAGATTTGAGGAATAGTGTTTGTGTAGAAAATCATTAAACAAAATAACGTTTCACTGTTTGTCATCTTTCGAACACAAAAATAATATTGTTTTTATACAACTCAACAAAAGATGAGAACATTTTTAATTCCGTTCGGTTTCTTTCAAAAAAACACACTTTGTGTTCGGTTCGGCTCAATAATTTTCGTCCCTTTTGGCTGGTAAAAAAACCAAAAAACAAACAGACAGCAAACAATGTTACGCAAACAAAACCTATACACAATACACGTACAAGCTCTTAGTGTTGCGGTGGTTGCTAAAATTTTTTGTTTGTTCATTTTTTTATCAGTGTAAAAAAAAGACACTATAAAACTTTAAAACATAATGTTTGTCTACAGTATCACTTCAATTGTTCTGTTTTTTAACGAAGAACAGAATACTACATAACGTTCGGCTGTTTTTTGAAAATAGTTACAAATGGATTAAGGGCTGTGTTCGTCTGCACAAACACTAAAAACATAGATATCGTTCCTGGGTGTATGAGCCGAATACTAAATACTGTACTGTTTATTTTCGAACACTGGTGTGGATATTTGGATGTGTGTTAATTTGTTGCTCAATCACACTGCTTGATTGATTTATGAGGTAAGCTCGGGTAGAAATTGGTACCTTGATACTTTTTCTCTTTTTGATAATTGACTAGTAAATATATTTTATATGGTCCAGTTTGAAATATAGCGTACTTTTTAAGGTATAAAATTAATACCTTTTAAAGATTAAAAACGAAATAAAATTGGTACTTCTTTTTGTTTCGACAAATTTTGTAGGCATAATACAGCTTAAAGCCTACACTAACATATGCTGATCTTTCTGGGATCCTACAATGAGAAAAGGCTGGTACACAATTACCTTTGGAACGGTTTTTATTTTCGAAAAATGTTGTATAGTGATTGATATGGCTCAGACT
The DNA here is from genome assembly GCA_963931875.1 of Pollenia griseotomentosa. Classification (NCBI taxonomy): domain Eukaryota; kingdom Metazoa; phylum Arthropoda; class Insecta; order Diptera; family Polleniidae; genus Pollenia; species Pollenia griseotomentosa. The sequence continues at coordinate 48,052,933 of OZ007564.1, forward strand.
AAAATATAGCGTACTTTTTATGATGTTATATGTTATATTATGATTGGTATATACTAAAGATTTACTAAACATTATTTGTAAGAAGATAATTTGAGGAGGTCCATAACAAAACGCAATAATTACACCATAACATTTTTTTGAATAAACTACAAAATGTAATTTAAGTAAGTAGCTCATAATTTTTTTAAAAAACAATTATTGAGGTATTATTGTCTACAAAAAATAAGATTAATCACAAATTTATTACTTTATCTGACAAATTGTTTTAAAGTTATTTAGAAAGCAAATTTGGAATTAATGCGTTTTGGTCCGAATCATAGCATATATTCATGTAATTATTGCGTTTTGTTATGGACCTCCTCAATTCACTTAACAAAAGCGAAAGGTATTAACTAAACAAAAATTCCTTACGTTTTACAGTTATCTAAGAGTTACCACCAGAGCATAATTTATTTATAATGTTGACTTTTTTTATAATTTCTTCTAGCGATTTATTACAAAGATGTGTAATTATTTCATTTTGCTCTGAACCATTATATTTGATATTGAATTGCTGTGTAGCTATTGAGTTTTGGAATACTTTATAATAAAGGTAATATAGATTTCAATGTGTAGAATAGGATTCAATCAAAAAATCAAAAAAATTCAAAAATGTAATTATTGCGTTTTGTTATGGACCTCCTCATTTATAATTTAATTTAGAAACTGTTCAGTGATGTTTGATCTAGCCAAACCTTTTGCAAAAGCAAATAATTTTTTAATAAAACTAGTGGTCACGTGTAGGACGGCAAATATTTATTAGGTGTGAATATAGCTTTACTAATTTAAATTTTTGTTTGTTTGTTTGCATTTTGAAAAAATGTATTTTCAGATCCCACTTTGGTTCCAGATCAGATCAAAAATATTTGAAATTTACTTTATTTTTTCAAATATAATAATTTTTTTTACAAAACGTTTTGGAATTTGTCGAGATATTCTTTCTTCTTCATTGTTAATTTTACTTCTGCAATATTTTTTTGACTTGAGTATTAAGTGAATTAAATCCCTCTTAATTAGTTATGGTTTCACCAATATATCCGTAATTTGAAAATACAAATGCTAATTGACTTTTAATTGACTTTAATGTTTCTTTTACTTTTTTAATTGCATAATCAGCGGAATCAACAAGCTCTTCTAACATTCTTAAATTACTCAAAGTATTTTAAATAGAATATGAAGCATCTAGATGCCCCATCTTATTACAACTGGAGGCGGTGCAAAGGGAACAAAGGGATACATTTCATTTGAAATTGCAATATTATCGAATTGGGTTCTAATTTTTTCTACAACAAGCAAGTAACTTGTAACAGTTTTGGATCAAATATTTAAAAACCATGTAAGGTGCTGCATCGGTTTGAAATAATATATTTAAAGTTAAGCTCCAAAATAATTTAATTATTGATTTTAAAATTTTTTGGAAGGCTTTTTTGTGTATATAAAAATTTTTTTAAGAACTATTATCAAATCAGAATCTTTTGAATTTTATTTAAGAACTTTTTTTTTATAATATAAAAAATTGTTGTTGTTTTTGTTTGGCTTAAGGTCATATACAAATTAAAATAAAAAATTTCACAAATTTTTGAACAAAAATAAGGATGTTTTTATATTAAGTTCTGACAAAGGTAACAAAACTGTAGCTATTATGAAAGATGATTATGTTCGCAAGATGAGAGAAATTGTAGGTGATATGTGCACCTACCAACGTTTGAAAAAAGATCCAACTGCCATTTTACAGAACAAAAACAACTTGTTAGTAGAAAAATTGTTTAATTTAAATCTGATAACTGTACAGGAAAAATACAAGCTAAGTACACGGACATCAATAGCCCCTAGGATATACGGATTGCCGAAAATACACAAAGAGGGAACCCCACTCAGGCCAATTTGTTCATCCGTTAATTCACCAGCATATGGTTTATGCAAATACATAGTTGACATATTAAAAAATCTTACGAAAGAATCGAAATATAATGTAAAGGATGCAATAGATTTCAAATCAAGGATCAATAAAAATAGAATAGAAGACGACGAAATAATGGTTTCGTTTGATGTAGTTGCTTTATTTCCGAGTATTCCGGTCAATCTTGCTCTCCAAACAATTGAAGAAAACTGGAATATTTTACAAAATTACACCCAAATACCAAAAAAGCTTTTCATGGATATCCTTTCTTTTTGTATCAAAGATACAAGATATTTCAAATATGAGGATAAAATATTTGAACAAAGGAAAGGTATGCCAATGGGATCACCAGCATCACCTGTAATTGCAGATATTATAATGGAAAAGCTTCTAGACTTTTCAGTGGATCTGATGGGGGAAAAACCAAAAATTCTCACCAAATATGTAGATGATCTGTTTTGTGTAATAAAAAGAAAAGATGTAACTGATGTTTTAAGAATTTTAAACTCATTTAATAGACAGATTTGTTTTACTAAAGAAGAAGAAAATGGAAATAAAATACCGTACTTAGACTGTGTGGTTATCAGACAAAACAACGTACTTGGGATAGACTGGTATCAAAAACCAACATCGTCTGGAAGACTCATAAACTTCTACTCCAAACATCCTAGGCGAATAATTATTAACACAGCAACAAATTTTATAAGACGAGTTTTAGAGATAAGTGATGACTCTTTCCACAAAGACAATTTTAAAAGAATAACGGACACGCTAAGGAAAAATCAATTTCCTATAAAAACTATTAAGGATTTAATTAAACATGCAAAATCAAAAAAACTCGGTAGCAAAGAAGAAGAAAAAATAGATAAAATATACAAATCAGTAACGTACATTCCCGGATTATCCGAAAGGCTTAAGAACTCTGACATATACAACAAGGAAAAATACGAAATAGCGCTTAAGACCAATAATTCTGTGTACCAATTATTTAGCAAACCAAAGACGAAACTTGAAAAGGAGGAAAAATCAAACTTGATTTACAAAATAAGCTGTGAGGGGGACGGGTCCAACATATGCCCAAAAGTATATGTGGGGACTACAAAATCAACACTCAAGACAAGATTATCAGGACACAAATCTGATCAAAAATCGGTTACAAAACCAATGGAACAAAAAACTGCACTTGCGGCCCACTGTACAATAACGGGACACAAACCAAATTTTAATAATGTGAGCATCTTACAAGAAGAGAGTAACTATGCTAAGAGATACACACTGGAAATGTTACATATAGTAAATACACCAACAAACTTACGTCTCAATTACAAGACAGACACCGATAATATTTCGCATATATACAAATACACAATAAACAAACACCGACATAGAAAACAAAAATAAGACAAAGTCGATGGAACAAAATCAATGGGACAATATCAGTTGATGAAAATATGACAAACAGTGAGGACGTATCAACTTTTTTGTAATTTTTAATTTGACAGTGTTTTAAATGTATGTATTGATAAGTATTATGATATAAAATGTATATGTTAAATATATGTGTATTTTGTAGCCCCTGAAGATGACCATCGATGTATGGTCGAAATATCGGATGAAAAATAAAAAACAAAATTAAAAATACAAAAATTTGTGAAATTTTTTATTTTAATTTGTATATGACCTTAAGCCAAACAAAAACAACAACATAGAATATCGACAGGTCAACAATAAATATTGAAAATATAAAAAATTTAAAAAAAAAATTACTTAAAATGTCAAAATAAGTGAAAATATGCTTTAAAAACCTGAATATGCAAATATATGAATTTTCACTAAAATATGCAACAATATGCAAAAACAAATCGATTCTATTTTATTGCAAAATTAATGATTCGGAAAAATAACTGGTCGACATCATTCTTAGACTATCGATAGAAAACATGCATTCGCATGGAAATCGCATTCCTACAGATTACATATGTTCCAGTGGCCGGCGTATACATACTTAGGCACCTATTGCTTTCCATATAGATAGTTGAATGATGGTTGCTCAGAAGCTCGAATGCTTAAAACTTATACAAAAATAATTGTAGACAATTTTTTCATTAAAAATAAAATCGGTTTTAATCAAAAATTTCAACAACATAACTGCAGAAAATAATTACTGTTACAAATTTAATTAATATCACAAATTCTTTAATTGAAATCGGTTTTTATTTTTTTCTGTGTATAAGTATGTGTTGGCTTAAAAACATTACTCCTAAAATGTTGTTTATAGAAATTTTTTAAGATAAAATTAGTCCGAATGAACCCTTTTTTAAATTTTACTCTAATTTTCACGTAAACGGGGTCACGGGTAAAAGCTAGTTAAAAATATTTCGTTGAAAATTTCGAATTTTAAAACAACAACTGTGGAAAAATGAAAATACTAAGTTTACAAATTTTAGAAAATTTCTTTTAATATAAAATTAGCAGCAAAATAAAAATCAAGAAGTACAAAATTTTACAAAATAATACCAGTTGTAGAACCAAAAAGCTGAAGAAAGATATTAAATTTCCCGTATTTCCCATTTAGGTACTGTATCGAAAATTGCAGTATTGCAGTGGGGGCCCATAATTTACTACGAATATGTCAATGAATGGAGAAAAATTTTTTGTAAAAAAAAATAAAGTGCCAAAAATAGTTAAGATTTTCACCCCTTAAACGTTCGAATTTCGAAAAAGTAACAAACTTATATTTGTATTTTTTTGATAACTTTCGAATGTGGTATAAACTTTATTTCTAGGTTTATTGGTTCAAAAGATAGATGGGGTGACAAAAAAGTATCAAAATTCAGACCTTACCTGTTTTCAACTTTTTTGTATAGTTTTGTAGATATAAGGTTATCGAATTTACCCGTTTTTTACCCCCTAAACATTCGGATTTCCATAAATCCCGTATTGATGGACCGATTTGGGCAGAGACCCACCTCCGGTCCAAATTTCAAGTTTTTAGCTTCAGGCGTTTAGGCTGTGCGATGATAATTCGGTCAGTCAGTAACGTTACAATTTTATGTATCGTTAGCTTAAATGCAAAAAGGCGTAACTAACAAAAAATTAAAAATCCAGTTTTTAATTGATTATTATGAAGGCCATTAAACTACAAGTCTTGACAAAATTTTACACTTCTGCGATCAAAAATTACGATTTTATTAACAAAAAAACAAAGGGACGTAACTACAAGTGTGTTTATTTTATAAATACAAAACCACGTAATTTCACATTTTTTTTTAAAAAAATACAATAAATGGTTTTCCTTGAAAATTGTTTGAAGAATTCCATGGACGAATTCTAATGCATGTTTTATATCTAATTATTTAAGTCAATACTGAACGAATCGGAATTATATTTTCAGTGTTGTAAAGCATTAATTTGAGTTTCACAATACTGAAAAAAATATTTCGATTAGTTCAGTATCGACTGAAAGAATTAGAAATAAAATTGCTTTCGAATCGAGTAAGTACTCGATAACGACTGCCAGAATTAGGCCCCTGGTTACATATGAAAATATTTCTAAATATTATATATATATATACATACATATTTCGACTTCCATCGAAAATCGAAATTAGTTCATAATAGGCGCCTTAATTTTGTAATGTGCAAAATGGGTTAATTTGTACTATTAACAATTAATCAATGGCATTTGATATAAATAGAATTTTGACTTTAAGTTTTAATTTGATCGCTACCAAATGTTGCAAACTGAATTAGAACAATTTAAATAGAAAAAATTTTTTTTTCCATATTTGGACTAATATTGAAAAAGTTATGCGTATTTATTTGAACATGGTTTTCTTATAACGCGATTTTTTTAATATTAGATATCTCAGTAAACATGAGCCAAAAAAATCTGAAAATTTTCTGAAATAAGCTGTTGAGAAGGAACATCAACACAGTAAAAAAAATAAACTTTAACTTGGATTGCCCCATATATAAAAATTCCTGGTTAAACTCGCCTACTATGCACTTCTCATGTTTTCTAAGTATAAGCTCACTTAAGGGGAAATGTTAAAAACTTAATATTTTGCCTCCTTTTCACTTCTCATTTTGTAAGTATGTAACTTGGTTTTGTCGTTGGCTGGGGTAGTTCAGCTGTGTCCAGGGTCGACTTACGGAATCCAGGAACCTTGAGTGAAAAACATGGATCATTTACCCTTTTCGGGTTAGCAATAATCTCTTTACTTTATTGATTTATTTAAAATTAAATTACAATGCTTTGTAAACTTTATTTAAAATTACTAGCAGCACAGCAAACAGGCAGGAATTCGGCGGATTCTCCTCGGCTAGTGTGTTCGGGTCGGAATTGGGTGGGGAGTCTGGAACGGGTCCCTGGAGTGATCGGCGGTTATGAGGTGGCTCGTTCTGAGCAGTCGCTACAATATAACAATTTGTCCTTATGATTGGGCATCTAAATATTGCAATTCATCCTTATATACTAAGCTAACTACTGAGTTACTAGGAGAGGACTGGCGACCGAAGTCCCAGTAAAAAACTGTTGACCGAAGTCACAGTACGAAAACTGGTAACCGGAGTTACAGTACAAAAACTGTTGACCGAAGTCACAGTACAAAAACTGTTAACCGAAGTTACAGTACAAAAACTGTTGACCGAGGTCACAGTACAAAAAATGGTAACCGAAGTTACAGTACAAAACTGTTGACCGAAGTCACAGTACAAAACTGTTAACCGAAGTTACAGTACAAAAACTGTTGACCGAGGGCACAGTACAAAAACTGGTAACCGAAGTTACAGTACAAAACTAGTGACGGACACGTATTTAAATCTTTAAAATGGCTCTCCTGAACAAAACCGGTTTATACCTTTAGGTCCCTTTCTGTTTTGCGCGTCGTATATGGCGAAAAAAAAAATTATTTTGAAGCGAAAAATCTTAAAATTTTGTAAATCAAGATCAAAAAATTATTAATTTTTTATAACAAAACACTTTTTATTATGGAAACTATTTAAATTGAAATACATACATAAATACATAATTGCGGTATTTATATTAGTAATATTTTTCATAAAATTTTTTAAAAATACATTTTAGATCCATTTAATTTCTAGTAGTGCTGGGAAGCTATCGATAGTACTATCGATATTATCGATAGTCTTAAAATATCGAAAATGTCGATAGGAAAAATATCAATATCGATATTATTATTATTATTTCAAATACAGCTATGAAGACATGTAACAGCAGCTATACACACACTGTTTTTTGTCGCAAGTTTTTACTTGATATTATTAATTCGGTGAATTAGAGCAATGAATACAAACAACAAGAATGGCAGGTGGTATGGAATGCTTAGCTATGATTTTTCACTGCTAATTAAAGGCCTTTATGCCGAAATTTGTATATGTTTACATAGGGACTGAAATGTCAAATATTTTTGTAATGTTGTAAAAAAAACAAGTAAGAGTGCTATATTCGGCTGTGCCGAATCTTATATACCCTTCACCATGATGAGATAAGAACAAAAAGTTATATTAATAACTAACGTTCTTTAGATAGGTATAAATAAATATTAATTGGACCACGCCAACTTTTCATTTCGCCATGCCGAAGAATATAAAAAAAAAAATAAAAAATGTATATACAGTTGAACTTCTATAACTTGAAACTCCATTATTCCGACAAAAAAGTTCGACTTACAGAAACTTCAAGTTAAAGAATTTTGTAATGAATGCACAACAAAAAATTAAATTCGTTCGGTATTCATGTTATTTAATTTTATTTCGTACAAATACATAAGTACATACATATTTGATGAATTTCATTTAAAAATCGAGATAAAACTGAAATTTTGAACCCGACCCCCTCAGATATCGATGAAATTTTGTTCATAGCTAAATTTGATCAATACAAACAAACTCTCATTTTTAGAAATTACTGTTTTGCGATTTTTTGGGCGTGACACAGTGGGAACGTTTTCGAAAAAACGCGAAAATGGTCGAAAAGAGCTCCATTTAAACTACAATAACTCAGAATCGGCTAAACCGATTTCCATGATCTTGGTATCATTAAAAAGATATTTTAACAGGCTTTATGCCACGTTTAAAAAATAAAAAAAGAAATACACTGTAAAAAAATTTATAACAAAAAAAAATTTTAACTGACGAAAAAACCAAAAAGATCAAGGGTTTTTTTACAGTGTATTAATTTTTTAGAAAGGTTTATCCTTCATCTATACCATATCAAAAAATAAAAATGGGTTCTTTTTTAGTTTTTTTTATATAATTTTTTAAGTAGTGTCACTTCTAGTAATTGCCCTTATATTTTATAACAAAAAAAAATTTTAGGTAACGAAAAACCAAAAAAGATCAAGGATTTTTTACAGTGTATTACTTTTTTAGAAAGGTATTTCCTTCACCTATAACATATCCAAAAAGTAAAATGGGTTATTTTTTTTTTAATAATTTTTTAAGTAGTGTCACTTCTAGTAATTGCCCTTATATTTTATAACAAAAAAAAATTTTAGGTAACGAAAAACCAAAAAAGATCAAGGATTTTTTACAGTGTATTACTTTTTTAGAAAGGTATTTCCTTCACCTATAACATATCCAAAAAGTAAAATGGGTTCTTTTTTATTTTTTTTTAAAATATTTTTTTAAGTACTGTCACTTCTAGTAATTGCACTTAAATTTTATAACAAAAAAAATTTTAGGTAACGAAAAACCAAAAAAGATCAAGGATTTTTTACAGTGTATTACTTTTTTAGAAAGGTATTTCCTTCACCTATAACATATCCAAAAAGTAAAATTGGTTATTTTTTTTTTAATAATTTTTTAAGTAGTGTCACTTCTAGTAATTGCCCTTATATTTTATAACAAAAAAAAATTTTAGGTAACGAAAACCCAAACAAGATCAAGGATTTTTTACAGTGTATTACTTTTTTAGAAAGGTATTTCCTTCACCTATAACATATCCAAAAAGTAAAATGGGTTCTTTTTTATTTTTTTTTTAAATAATTTTTTAAGTAGTGTCACTTCTAGTAATTGCCCTTATATTTTATAACAAAAAAAAATTTTAGGTAACGAAAACCCAAACAAGATCAAGGATTTTTTACGGTGTATTACTTTTTTAGAAAGGTATTTCCTTCACCTATAACATATCCAAAAAGTAAAATGGGTTCTTTTTTAGTTTTTTTTATATAATTTTTTAAGTAGTGTCACTTCTAGTAATTGCCCTTATATTTTATAACAAAAAAAAATTTTAGGTAACGAAAAACCAAAAAAGATCAAGGATTTTTTACAGTGTATTACTTTTTTAGAAAGGTATTTCCTTCACCTATAACATATCCAAAAAGTAAAATGGGTTCTTTTTTATTTTTTTTTTTTAATAATTTTTTAAGTAGCGTCACTTCTAGTAATTGCCCTTATATTTTATAACAAAAAAAAATTTTAGGTAACGAAAAACCAAAAAAGATCAAGGATTTTTTACAGTGTATTACTTTTTTAGAAAGGTATTTCCTTCACCTATAACATATCCAAAAAGTAAAATGGGTTATTTTTTTTTTAATAATTTTTTAAGTAGTGTCACTTCTAGTAATTGCCCTTATATTTTATAACAAAAAAAAATTTTAGGTAACGAAAAACCAAAAAAGATCAAGGATTTTTTACAGTGTATTACTTTTTTAGAAAGGTATTTCCTTCACCTATAACATATCCAAAAAGTAAAATGGGTTCTTTTTTATTTTTTTTTAAAATATTTTTTTAAGTACTGTCACTTCTAGTAATTGCACTTAAATTTTATAACAAAAAAAATTTTAGGTAACGAAAAACCAAAAAAGATCAAGGATTTTTTACAGTGTATTACTTTTTTAGAAAGGTATTTCCTTCACCTATAACATATCCAAAAAGTAAAATTGGTTATTTTTTTTTTAATAATTTTTTAAGTAGTGTCACTTCTAGTAATTGCCCTTATATTTTATAACAAAAAAAAATTTTAGGTAACGAAAACCCAAACAAGATCAAGGATTTTTTACAGTGTATTACTTTTTTAGAAAGGTATTTCCTTCACCTATAACATATCCAAAAAGTAAAATGGGTTCTTTTTTATTTTTTTTTTAAATAATTTTTTAAGTAGTGTCACTTCTAGTAATTGCCCTTATATTTTATAACAAAAAAAAATTTTAGGTAACGAAAACCCAAACAAGATCAAGGATTTTTTACGGTGTATTACTTTTTTAGAAAGGTATTTCCTTCACCTATAACATATCCAAAAAGTAAAATGGGTTCTTTTTTAGTTTTTTTTATATAATTTTTTAAGTAGTGTCACTTCTAGTAATTGCCCTTATATTTTATAACAAAAAAAAATTTTAGGTAACGAAAAACCAAAAAAGATCAAGGATTTTTTACAGTGTATTACTTTTTTAGAAAGGTATTTCCTTCACCTATAACATATCCAAAAAGTAAAATGGGTTCTTTTTTATTTTTTTTTTTTAATAATTTTTTAAGTAGCGTCACTTCTAGTAATTGCCCTTATATTTTATAACAAAAAAAAATTTTAGGTAACGAAAAACCAAAAAAGATCAAGGATTTTTTACAGTGTATTACTTTTTTAGAAAGGTATTTCTTATTTCCTTCACCTATAACATATCCAAAAAGTAAAATGGGTTATTTTTTTTTTTAATAATTTTTTAAGTAGTGTCACTTCTAGTAATTGCCCTTATATTTTATAACAAAAAAAAATTTTAGGTAACGAAAACCCAAACAAGATCAAGGATTTTTTACAGTGTATTACTTTTTTAGAAAGGTATTTCCTTCACCTATAACATATCCAAAAAGTAAAATGGGTTCTTTTTTATTTTTTTTTTAAATAATTTTTTAAGTAGTGTCACTTCTAGTAATTGCCCTTATATTTTATAACAAAAAAAAATTTTAGGTAACGAAAACCCAAACAAGATCAAGGATTTTGTACAGTGTATTACTTTTTTAGAAAGGTATTTCCTTCACCTATAACATATCCCAAAAGTAAAATGGGTTCTTTTTTATTTTTTTTTTTAAATAATTTTTTAAGTAGCGTCACTTCTAGTAATTCCGCAAAATTCTGAATAAAAAAATCAATGTATTCTTCATAATAATTTTCTATTTTGTCATAAACATTTATTACTTTATCCCTAATAAAGAGAAATATATAGAACAAAAAAATTGTTGCCCTTTTCATTCCAAAGATTTTTTCAGGTCTATTTTTTCTTCCTCAGGTAGACACCATGTGCCAGAACTAAGGGCTCAAAATATGTACCTGACGAAGGGTTAACAGGTAAAATAAATAAACATGGTCCCACGAAAATTATGAATATGTTTTAACCGCAAAAAGTTCTTGCTTGCCTTAAAAAATGCTATATAATTGCACCTGATGAACGTACCGAAATTCATAATTATAAACAGTTTCGAGAAGCCAAGATATCCCATTTCAATTTTTACGCGTATATTTTAAAAATTTGAGTGAAAATGAATTCAAACAATAAGAACAGATGCATAAAAATATCCAATAAGTGTTGCGCTTCGCTTCGTAAAATAAGTGAAAACGAGGCTGCAAATATAATTGAATATTTTCCAGCTGTCGCCAACATTCATTGAAGCCGTATTTGCGAAACTTGCCGGAATACACTGAGAAAAGCGCGCAGTCGTAATGAATCCAACGTGGAGCAGAATGAAGTCTCAAATTATTTACCAACAACGCCCAGCGATGAAACTTAACTTAAAAAAAATTTAAATAACATAAAACACAAATTAATAAATTGATGGTTGATGGTTTTTTATTTGTAAACATTTAAAAAATGTTAGAATTGTTGAACTATTTTGTGAATGTGACCAGATATTTTCGCTGTTATTCGAATTATTTCGAAAACTTTCGGTACGTATTACTAGAAGTGACACTACTTAAAAAATTATTTAAAAAAAAATAAAAAAGAACCCATTTTACTTTTGGATATGTTATAGGTGAAGGAAATACCTTTCTAAAAAAGTAATACACTGTAAAAAATCCTTGATCTTGTTTGGCTTTTCGTTACCTAAAATTTTTTTTTGTTATAAAATATAAGTGCAATTACTAGAAGTGACAGTACTTAAAAAAATAATTTAAAAAAAAAAATAAAAAAGAACCCATTTTACTTTTTGGATATGTTATAGGTGAAGGAAATACCTTTCTAAAAAAGTAATACACTGTAAAAAAATCTTTGATATTTTTTGGTTTTCGTTACCTAAAATTTTTTTTTGTTATAAAATATAAGGGCAATTACTAGAAGTGACACTACTTAAAAAATTATATAAAAAAAACTAAAAAAGAACCCATTTTTATTTTTTGATATGGTATAGATGAAGGATAAACCTTTCTAAAAAATTAATACACTGTAAAAAAACCCTTGATCTTTTTGGTTTTTTTGTCAGTTAAAATTTTTTTTTGTTATAAATTTTTTTACAGTGTATTTCTTTTTTTATTTTTTAAACGTGTCATAAAGCCTGTTAAAATATCTTTTTAATGATACCAAGATCATGGAAATCGGTTTAGCCGATTCTGAGTTATTGTAGTTTAAATGGAGCTCTTTTCGACCATTTTCGCGTTTTTTCGAAAACGTTCCCACTGTGTCACGCCCAAAAAATCGCAAAACAGTAATTTCTAAAAACGAGAGTTTGTTTATATTGATCAAATTTCGCTATGAACAAAATTTCATCGATATCTGAGGTGGTCGGGTTCAATGCATCTCGATTTTTACATGAAATTCATCATTTAAAGATTTCATTTAATGAAATATTGTGTTTACATGCAAAATTTAAAAAAACTTAGAATTATTTAATCTAAATTTATCAAATTTTATTTAACTTAAGATAAATGTCATAGTTTAAATGCTAATTAGTTTTAAATAAAACAAAAATTAAAGATGGCAAAAAAATTTTTGGAAAAAATTTGACTTGTGGAAGTGTGGTCACGCGTGGTACAAATGTTTAACTTTGATTTTTAGAAAAATTCAAGATAAAGAAGTTCAAGAGCTCAAGTTATAGAAACAAAATCATCTGAATTGGCCTGTACACCGCTATTGCCAAGAGATTCTCTTCTACTTAAAGAATTTTCGACTAACAGAAGTTCGATTTGTAGAAGTTCAACTGTATGTTCCTCTTTCCTCTTTGGCCAAAGTTGATGTTTAAAAATTCGTTTTATAATATTAAAATCGTTTTTTAGTACATAAAAAAATTAAATAAAAAAATGAAAAAAATTCTTTTTGGGATTCGAACTGGCAATATCATCAGTCTTAGACCCTTAAAGGAAACAATTTGAGGCAGTCGGGGTTTTTTACTCATATCTCAGCCATTTGTGGACCGATCTTGCTGAATTTCAATAGCAAACAATTCCGGACCATATGTGACATAAATGTCTTATAACTTGGCCCCCATCATATATCAACGGCCAGACGGACAGACGGACATCGTTAAATCAACTTCGCTTCTCATAAGGACCCAGAATATATATACTTTATAGGGTCTAACATCAATATTATAGAAATTACAAACGGAATGACAAACTTATATAAACCCTATTCACCACCTGTGGTGAAGGGTATAAAAAAGCAAATGCAATTGCAATTGCGAGCATAGGATAAAACAATGAACGACTATTAGAGGATAAGTCCGCCAGATTGATTTCCTTTTGGGTTGAGAATCAAAACCAATTTATGACATTATCTAAAGCTGTAATTAAATAACTTATAGTTCCTGCTACTTCGGTTTCTTCAGAAAGGTGGTTGTCAGCAGCACAATTTTTCAAAAACAGTCATCTATACAACGTGCGTACATACATACGTCTCATGCGTTCAATAAAGTGATAAAAACAACGAACTGTAGCCTGATAAAAAAAACTAGTTGAAGTTTTCCTGCACAAGTACAAGTCGATAGTAATATCGATAGTATCGATAATGAAAACTGAATTATCGATATTAGAAAATATCGATAGTATCCCAGCACTAATTTCTAGTAAATAAAACAATCGTTAAACAAGTCCGTCTTAATGAAGAATTTTCATTGAAAGTAGTTAAATGCTAAAATTAGAGATATTTGTTTAAATTATGACCAAGAAGACTTCAGTTTGGAAGCTATGGAAGCTCATACATCATTTGAAATCTTAAGGTTTCTCAATTTAATATTATATTTTTTGATACCGTTGTTATATCGAAGGCATTTTGAGAAGAAAAAACTGCATTTGAAAAAAGCTCATTGAAAATATATGGATTTTCCTAAATACATTCCTAATGGAATAGTTATTAAAATAATGTTGGTACACCTTTCAAAAGAAATTCGCAAGCTCTTATGTTTATATATACTTTGTTTAAAAATTATCATAAACATGGAATGTGAAATTTTCAAACTAAAAGCTCTTAACCCTAGAATTCTCGTTAACTTTTTACCACTAATTTCTGCTCTTGGTCTGGCCAGACCAGAATTAAAACAGCTAAAAAACCCAATTAAATAAAAAAAGTAAATAAATATATTTTTTATGGAACGTATGCTTATTATTTCACAGAAAAAAATGTTTATTAGTAGTTTTTTTAGCAATTAAAAAAATTATAACAAAATACAGTGGTTCTGCTGCAATTAAAAAAAAAATTGTTGCTGTGAGTAAGAAATATCGTATTTTAGTTCGTGATGATAGATTAAATGTTAATAAAAAGTGGTTCAAATGGAACACGGAAAAAAAGCTGGTACACGGAAAAAAAGCTAAAGATGATAGCATCACAGTTTTCAAGGAACTCTATGGCAATAAATTAAATATTATTATTAATTAAATTAAATTTAAAAAACTAGAAAATAAACATCAAAGCACTAGTAATAAAACAACTAAAAATGTAACTACAAAACCAAATTATCAAAAATTAAATATAATTTCATATAACATTCATGGTCTTAATAATAAATACATATTTGCTTCCCGGTTTTTGCATTATGAAACGCATGTAGTTGAAGAAAATAAAGCTCAATGGGCAAAATATTTTAAAGATTTTAAGCGGTATTGGAAACCTGCAAAGCGGTTAAGTAGATTTGGAAGAGCTAGTGCGGGTAGTGTATATGGAATCAATAAGGGATTGGCGAAAACTGGTACAAGACATGATATTCAAACGTTTAATGAAACTGATATTGTTGTATTGCAATAAAAGTAAAAAAAGCTCAATATATAGTGCCCGTATACATAAGTGGAGAAAATTGGGATTTAGAATTTGAGGAAGTTACAACCTTTTTCCGGGAAACTGCAAATTCAAGTTTTATAGTGATGGGCGATATGAATGTGAAAATTGGAAACATACAGCAAGTTATAGATGAAACTTACAACGGCAAATTTACGTCAGGTTTGGAGACAAGAAATTCAGAAGATGAAATGGTGAATGCGAAAGAAAGAAAATTTATAGAATCTTGTGAAGATTATGGGTTAGTAGTGCTTAATGGAAGAACTATAGGAGATATCGATGGTAACTTTACATTTGTCAGTACAGTAGGACAATCTGTAAATGATATCTGCGCAGCATCATATTTTTTTTTTTTTCTCAATATTATTTATTGAATCTTCATACATTTAAATATGAACTAACAATAATTAATCAAATCTTAATCTAATACTTTATTTTATGTCCTGCCAGTGCCAGACAAAAATTTTCTTCATCACGGGTTCTGTTCACTTATCGAGGTGTTTGTCGCTCATCTAATTGGATAAGTGCTGCAGTGTCTCTTCTTCTTAAGCGAGTGTGGCCGCTATCATTTAAAATATTTCGTGCTAGTGGGTTTGGATGCAATTCGAGCCTTTTTAAGTATTTTACTGCATATTTCGTAATCATAGTTTTGACTAATGGAACATTGAGATCCTTGTGAATATTTGAGTTTTTTACATACTAAGGGGCAGCTGTGATTATTCGAAGAATTTTATTTTGGCGTCTTTGAATTTTTTCTATATTAGAGGCCGAGGCAGTGCCCCATAACTGAATACCATAGCACCAGATTGGCTTTAAGATGGAGTTGTAAAGAAGAAGTTTGCAGTCGAGACTAAGGACAGAGTTTCTACCAATAAGCCAATGAATTTGAATGGCTTTTAGTTTCATTTGAGTTAATTTTGCCTCTATATGGCATTTCCACGTTAATCGCCGATCCAGATGTATACCGAGATATTTTACATGCGAATGTTGAGGAGTTATTTGATTGTTGATTGTAATATGAGGGCAAGATTCCCGGCGCAAGGTGAATGTTATATGCACGCATTTTTGCTCATTGACCATTATCCTCCATTGTCTTAACCATATTTCTAGTTGAAATATATGATGCTGTAAGAAACGAGATGCTTCATAACGGTTTTCGTGGACGCTTAGAAATGCTGTATCGTCTGCAAATGTTGAAGTTTGGGTGTAGTTGCTTGTTGGCATGTCCGAAGTATAAATTTAATATAATAGAGGGCCCAGGATGCTGCCTTGTGGGACTCCAGCGCCAATGGGCTGAGGTGAACTTAAGAAATTTCCTTCTTTAATAATAAATTGACGTTCGACTAAGTAGCTTTCTAGCAGCTTGTGTGTGTTTGCTGGTAAATTTTGCTTCAATTTATATAATAAGCCTTCATGCCAGACTTTATCAAAAGCTTGCGAAACATCGATGAAGAGTGCTGAGCAATATTTTTTTTCTTCAAATGCTTTTCTTATGACACTTACTATTCGATGAGTCTGTTCGATTGTGCTGTGTTTTCTTCGAAATCCGAACTGATGGTTTGGAATACATCTATTTTCACTTAAAATCGGTGTTAATTTTGAAACTAATAAATTCTCAAACAGCTTTGACATATTTGATAATAAGCTAATAGGCCTATAAGACTCAACTTTTGTATGGTCTTTACCTGGCTTTGGTATCATGGTAACTAAGGAAACCTTCCATTTTTGAGGATAGTATTCAAGGCGTAAAATAGCATTAAAAATAAAAAGAACAATTTTCTTTGCTGTGCGAGGTAGCTCTAAAAGCATTTTATTACTGATTTTATCAATACCAGGTGCTTTCTTAGTGTTTAAGTCACAAATAGCCTGTTCGATTTCTCTTATCTCAAATCTGAGGGGAATAGCTGCTCTAGCAGGAACAGGTGGTAACTCGACCGCAGTATCGTGAGATATATTTGGGGTAAATACGTTTTTTAAATGATTAACAAACAGATTTCCCTTTTCGTTATCATTTCTTGCCCAACTTCCGTACAAATTTCTTAATGGTGGCTTAGAGACAACTGGTCTTTTTAAATTTTTAGCTGCACGCCATAATGAGTAGTCTGATTGCGGAGTTGCATCAAGTTCCTTAAGATATTTTTGCAGAGAATCCGTTTTCTGTATCTGAAGTAACTTTCTTAGCCTTCTTGTACAATCTTTTAACAAACTCTTAAGTTGAGGGGATCTGTGCAATTGCCACTCTCTTCGGGCTCTTCTTTTTTCAGACAGGAGACGCTCAACATCTGTGGAATAAATTTTAATATTTTTAGTTTTTTTTGGGGTAATACTGGAATGTTGTACAGCTAGCTTCAGAAAACTGTCAAAATTAAGAATAGCGCGATCTACGTATTCCGGTGTACTAAGCGGAATATTTTCTGTGCAATGGGTGCTGAGATATTTTTTATATTTTAGCAAATTGATTTGTGTAGCTGGCGTCGCTAAGTAACCAGTTGGAGATACAGTTCTATTGGGGTTCATTAAAGTAACAATTGTTGGTGTGTGGTCGGAAGATAATTCTAAGGAAGCTTCAACATAAATCGTTTCTAATAGGCTTTTTACACTGAACAACATCTAACATCTACCATCGATTTGCAAAGATGTTAACATCTTTCCATACGAAATACATAGGGCTTAAAATCAACATCTTTCAACATCTTTAAAAGATGTTCCTATCTCATTCTATTCCATTCTACATCTTTCGATTATTTTAGTGTCATCACTAGAAAGTGGCAATAAGTTCTATTATTATTGTGGCATCACTGACAAAAAAAAAATTGGCTTAAAAGCAGCGTTACCATTTGTCAAGTTTTCTCTTTTATTGCGATGTTTTTTTGTTAAGTATTTTTTATATTGTTAAACAAATTAAACTTCAAATACATTTTTGTGTTTTCTTCTTTAATTTTGGCAGTTTTGTAGAAAAAAAGAATTTTTTATTTTAAAAACTTTTTTTTGCAAATATGGTGACATTTTTGTTTGATGGTAGATGTTAGATGTGAGCAATGTAAACGAGTGTTTCACATTTTCTACATCTTTGATAATAGATGTTAGATGTGGATCAGTGTAAAAAGCCTATAAGGGGATGTTTTTAACCACGCCAAAATCGATGACATCTGGTATTTTTTGCTGATCAGTAGGCCAATATGTTGGTTGTCCGCTCGCTATCACATTCAAATCCATTTTAGTAATAGTATTAAATAGAACACGACCCTTTGGTGTTATAAGTCGGGACCCCCAGAAGGTATGTTTAGCGTTATAATCGCCAGCGGCCAGGAAACAGGGTCATATGAAGTTTAAGAATTCGTTAAAGGATTTGAAGTTGAGTCTAAGATATGGTCCGATCATATGCCACTAAAAATTTCCCTAGATTTTGATAAAGGAGATGAAGAATTAACTTGTATGAATTTATTACCGAAACTAAAGTGGAAGGATTCAGAAAAGGTGCGATACTTGCAAAAGCTAAATACAAACCTTATTTTACAAAAAAAGCAAGGAAAAGTAACCAATCTAACTGATTTGGTAAATATAATAAAAATTTCTGCAAACACTGAGCAAGAACATTTCAATAAAACAACAAAATCAAAATGTATTTGGTTCAATAGCAAATGTGAGAAAGCTCGAGTAAAATCCTTTGAACTACTAAATGCATTCAGAAAATCCAATGACCTCGGTGATAAAAACAATTACATACGAGCAAATCAATATTATAAATCGATATATAAACAGATAATGAATGAATACCATGCAGAGATGGAGCCAATTATATGTCAAATGATGCAAAAGATTGGTGGAAAGTGACAAAACATATACATAGATAAGAGGCCAACGTTTTCATATGGGTGTTAATAATGCGGCAAAAGATTTTAAGAAATATTTTGATACACTCTTAAATCCGATACAAACAGCAAGTAATATACACAATGCAGCAATGTTTCAAGTTGATGATGATCTGGATAAGGAAGTTAGTATAGATGAAATGTGCAAAACTCTATACAAAGCAAAAATAAACAAAGAAACAGGAATTGATAGAGTGCCATATAAATTTTTTAAAAATGCGTCTCGCGAATTTTATTCAGAGCTGAAATACTGAATACGTTTCAAGTTGGCTTTAGACCTAACTATTCTGCTATAGATAATATTTCTTTGTGAATTTCAGGGCAGCCTTTAACAAAGTGGTTTATCCACAAAAATGTTAAATCTAATTGAAAATATATATAAAAACACTAAATCAGCAGTAGATATGGACTGGTAAAAAACTATCAGAAAGCTTCAATACATATTCTGGTGTACGCCAATGCTGTCTTCTTTTCCCTCTGTTATTTACTTTGTACCTCAACGATCTTCATACTACATTAGAACGAGGGTTTAAAGTAGGAGGAACCAATATACGGTTACTTCTTTACGCAGACGAAATAGTTCTGCTATCAGATAACATGCATACAATGCAAAAAATGATAAATAAATTAAAAGCTTATTGTACTGAGTGGAACATGGAGGTAAATCTAGATAAATCTGCTATGATGGTGTTTAGGCAAGTTGGTCGGCTATCAACGCAAGAGAGATGGATCTTAAAAGGAGAGCAAGAATGTCATTTGTGACACATTTAGACTCTAAATTTTAGAGCAAAGAAATGCTTTGGCTAAACACATTTTTAACTGTACTTGGCAAAACTTTCTTGGTAAAACAACAATCTCACTAAAATCAAAATGGCAGCTATTCCAAACTGCGTGTAGATCGGTGCAGTCTTATGGAGCTCAAGTTTGGCGATATTCTTTATTTAACCAGGTCGATGTTTTAAAGGTATTTTATAAAAAGAATATTAAGGTTGCTAGATTTCACGCCAAACTATGCCTCATCACTAGAAACAAACGCAGAGGATAATCACTTCTATACTCTAAAGTTTAGAGTTTAGTCTCTAGTTCTAGAGTCTTAGTTTAGACTAAAGTTTTTAGAGTCTAAACCTACATATGACCTATGTATTCAACACAATTTTTAAATATAACGAAAGCAGATTACCACATAAGCTATCTATTTTAAAATACATCGATTTGATTAAATAAATCCATTTGTGTAATATTATTAAAACTAATGTTGTTTATTCTTCGAGTTCTACGTATTTATGTATCCATGTACACATGTATAGTATGTAACAAGGGTAACGTAAAAACGCAAAAGCAAAATAATAATGCGTTAATATTTATCATTTCAAAAACAAGGGAACCAAAATCTTCTGCTTCATCAGTCAGTGCAATTTTGTTTTATATGTTGTTTGTTTAAAAAGTGCATTTGAGATGATTGAATAAATTTGTCACAGCAAGCTGCATTAATTTAAAGTGTGTATTTATTCTTATTAATTCTAATAACTTATATTTCATTATGTTTTCACACTTTTTCAACAGTTTTAATAACTCCATTTCATTAACTGAGACACATTGGTCTGCAATCATACCTTTTTCAAGACCCACGTGTCTCAGTTAATGAAATATTTCATTATTTTGCAAATATTGATTTTGGTTGTATACATTGCAGAAAAAGACTAATTCAACAGAAGGAACGCTAGTTGGTACACAAAGCATATTTAAAACTATTTCAACAAGTTCTTGAAAAATTTTTAAACCGCTAAAAAGACTAAAATTTTTACCCACTTCTTGACCAAATCGTTCTTTCCATTGCAAAAATGGAATTAAAAATAATATATTATCCCCAAAAATCCCCAGCGAAAAAAGTGCTTTTCCCCAAAAAATCCCCTGGGGGTTTTCACGAAATTTGTATCCCCAATTACAAAAAAAAAATCCCCAATTTTGGAATAAATCCCCAAAACTGGGAACACTGAAACCAAGTAAAAAAAATATTTAATTTTCGTTGGTAGTGCCACTCTGAGAGTAAAATTACAAAGTCTCATTATTAGTCTCATCTCTCAGCATTGCATTCTTCATGCGTGCATACGCTTATGAAGGTCAAAGTTTGTTGTAGACACTTTAACAACACCACACATGCAGGGTTGTCAGATGTGGCGATTTCTCGCCAAACGTGGCGATTTTCAAGCTTGTTTGGTGACCTAATTTTCGATTTGGGGACATGGCGATTTCTAAAATAGTTGGCGATTTGTTGGCTATTTTTGATAAGCCATGAATTTGTTATTTTAGTTGTTTTCAAAGATATTTTTAAAGATTTTGTGAATCCGAACGTACCTTTGGATGGTTATGAAATATATGGAAAAAATCACCGCTCGTTGATTGAAAATAATATTTAAATGATGATATTCCATCTTATTTAAATCAATTTTGCCAAAATGATAAAGCTATAAAGTACGGCAGGTACTAGGGATTCCAATACCGGTATTAAATAAAAAGCACCTAGAATAAAACAATTTTCCAATTATAAAATGTGGTTAAATTTTAAAAACTAAAAAATCCTGGTATTCTCTACGCCGTATTTCAGTGTTGGATTTTAGCCGGTAATACCGGTATTTCGGTATCGGCAACACCGGAATTGGAATTGCTAGGGATAGCAGGTACGTGCCATTTTAAAGAACTTGCTTTGGCTGTTCATTATATGCCGGTAATTCCAACTAGTAATGCCCAGTAAAAGAGTGAAAGAGTATTTTCAATAATGAACTCTACTGAAACTCCTCTTCGAAGTAGAATGCAACCCGAACTTCTTGACGCGTTATTACGAGTTACAAATTATAAGAATGCTAACAGTTCATGTTGCACTTTATTGTACCTTCGTTGCATAAGTTTAATTCCCTTACTATGTATTCCAAAAAAAGAAGACAAAAAGGGAGTTTTGATGGTGAAGTGTATAACGTTCTAGATATATAACAAAACTACAACTACATACAAATGTATTTCCAATATTTGTTTAATATTAACCGCAAAAAATCTATGTTTTTTTGTTGCTTTTTAATTAGACTACAAAAAACTATTTTATAGTAAACATTGTACCTTTTTTGCGTTCACGTTTCTTTTTTACTTATAAATACATTAAACAAAATATTGCTATTTTTTAAGTTTTTTGCGGATTTTAGCTATCCAGAACATTTTAATTTTTATGATTTGTAAAAAATATTTTTAAAATTAGAATCTGAGAATTTATTTCTCATGGTGAGTAATATTTATTTTTATAAATTTTCATATTTATTCGAATGTGTATTCTAAGTCAAATTACAATTTTAAAAGCTTTTATACCTTAATAGTCTTATTACTTCAATATTTTCCAGAATTTTCGTTTGACATTTCCTACAGACACGGTTTGCTGAAATTTGCGCACAATTCACCCGATTGTGAATACATTTATTCTGACCAAAAAAATCACGAAGTACACGTGAGCATTTTGATGTGAACGCCTATTTTCGTACGAGTTCTAAAATTTTAACGCATTGCTTAGTTGTGTCCTTCTCCATGGTTGAATTTTTCAAACACTAAAACAAAGAATTGTCAAATTAAGTTGGGCAAAAACTTGACGTTAAGAAATTAAGATAGGGGGTAAGTATGTGCAAGAAAAATGTCGGGAAGGGAAAATTAATGAGGGTTGGTCCTTAATGTTTTAGGAATGACTTTGTGTTGTGGCCTTTTTATTCACTATTTGAACAGGAAAGAACACAAAGAAAACACATGGTTGTGGAAAGTATATTCTAAGAGCAAAATATTATGATAAGATTCATGATTGTAGTCACCATTTTACGATTGTTATTGAATCATTTCATAAAAGACTTTGTGGGATAATGTGTAACGGCCTTTAAAAGCAGTGTTCGAAAATAAATAGTACATTATTTAGCGTTCGGCTCACACACCCAATAACAATATCTATTTTTTTAGTGATTGTGTACACGAACATAACCCTTAATACCATTCATACCTATTTTTAAGAAAGAGCCGAACATTTTCTAGTCTTCTGTTCTTCGTTAAAAAACAGAACAATTGTAGTGATACTGTAGACAAACATTATCAGGCCTGTCACAAAATCAATTCCGATCAAAAGTGATTTCGTTTTACGTGCAGCAAGATACGAAATCACTTCCACTTTCGATCGGAATTGATTTCTGTGACAGGCCTGTATATTTTAATTGATGAAGAAATGAACAAACAAAAAATTTTAGCAACAACCAAAGCACGAACAACTTGTGTATATGTTTTGTTTGTGTAAATTATTTTGCTGGCTTTTTGTTTTTTTTTTCGTTTGTGTATTGTTTTTGTAAAAAATGTTTGTTTTTTTTTTTTGCCAGCCAAAAGCGACTAACATTAATGAGCTAAACCGAACACGAACATTTTAAATGCACGACTTGTATATTTGATATTTTAAGAGCTAAAGGAAAGTTTAAAAAAAAACACATAAAATTCAGAAAAATGCATGAAATCTTTATTTGAATCGATAGTACGGTCCATATAATTTAATGTTTGAAGGTTATTTCATACACATGTTGACCGTGACTGCGCCTCAAATGGTCCATCCGCTTGGTCCAATTTTGGCATACTCTTTGCAACATTTCGGCCGGTATCTCATGAATAAATGCTTCAATGTTATCTTCCAATGCGTCAATTGAAGCGGGCATGTGTGTAAAGACATGAGCTTTAACATAGCCCCACAAAAAATAGTCTAAAGGCGTTAAATCGCACGATCTAGGCGGCCAATTGACCGGTCCCGAACGTGAAATAAAATGTTCACCGAACTCGCCTCTCAATAAGTCCATTGTTAAGCGTGCTGTGTGGCATGTGGCACCGTCTTGTTAAAACCACATGTCATGCAAGTCAAGCTCTTACATTTTGGGCAAAAAAAAGTTGGATATCATCTCACGGTAGCGCACAGTTACGTTACGATTCGCATCATCTTTGAAGAAGTACGGTCCAATGATGCCACCAGCCCATAAACCGCACCAAACTGTGGCTTTTTCTGGATGCATTGGTAGCTCTTGCAATGCTTCTGGCTGATCTTCACTCCAAAATCGACAATCCTGCTTATTAACGTAGCCATTGAGGCAAAAATGAGCTTCGTCGCTGAACACAATTTTTCGATAAAAAAGTGGATCGCATTTTGATAATAAAATTCAATAATTTGCAAGCGTTTTTCGTTTGTAAGACGATTTATGGTTAAATTATAGACCAAACTGAAGATGTTTGACAGTGAAACAAAACACGAAACGTGCGTCAGCTGTTTAAACCAGTGTTGCCAAAAAGATAATAGCTAAAAAACCACCCGATATTTTGTATTTCAAATACATCAATGCATTTATTTTGCCCAACCCTGGTTATAACATGATATAACATGACATAATAAGCTTAACATGTGTAGTACCAAGTTATCTTATTAAAAAGACAACAAATAATAAAAACAATTTATGTATGTGTATATAAACAAATAAAGCAAATACACACATACATATGCATACGTAATACATTTAAAAAAACTAATAGTTAATAAGTATAAATAAGCGATGTACTAAACAAATTATCCACAATTAAAGTTATTCAATAGAATGAAAATTACAGAATTTTCCGTTAAAGCTTGTATCATCTGTAATGCGATCAGCGTGATAGCGGCAGGACTGCTAGTAAAAAAAAAACAAAAATCAAGCAGCTTTCTTTTATTTTAAGTATTTTGCGAATTTTATTTCTTTTTAGCTCAGTTGGACATCCGAATTGGTAGAAGTGAACACTGGCACCAGTGATCCCGATGTAATAGATTTAAAACTCGAAGTTGTGCGATTAGGTCGTTCGAAATTTGGTGTAAGCGGTTTCGTGGATTTAAAAGTTGACTTGTATGATAACGTTACAATTCGACTTATTATTGAGAGAAGCAAATACAGAGCTGGTCCCTACACTTTGTTTCCAATGAGCGTTGAAAATCAAACGCTTACGCAAATACTCAATGTCTATTACAAGCCTCTTCTACAACAAGATGCACTGAAGTGTTGCGACAATGCCCCAATTGTGAAGGAAAAATTTAAGGCGCCCTTAACAAAACGTTATATAAAATGCACAAATTGCGTAAGCACTACGAATAGTTTGCCAAATATATTAATGGAAGGTTATTACAGATTGCGAGTGTTTATATCGGGCCCAGTTAATGTGTACATAGAGGGTTTAAACTTGCTAGAACAACATTTATTTTAGTTTATTTGGAAATATGTATAACATCATAATACAAAATGACATATGGAAAAAGTCTTTGTTTGCGCCGATAGCCCATGCTGCTAGTGCTTTTATCTTTAAGATTTATTGTAATTTTAAATATAATAAATTATAAATAAATAAGTAAAATAAATAATATTTTTAGGTATCGGTAAGTTGTGAAACCTTTCAATACCAACTTGTACTTGAGGCTGTTGACAACCTTTTACTTGTGATACTGAGTTTTCCATTGTGTCTGTGTTTGGGTTAATCGTTTCATCACTTTATAATATAAATAATATAATATAAAGTTTATATCATAATTGTTTTTGTCGCTGCGGCAACACTTCCAGGCGCAAGTACCCGGTGGCGAACGTCATAGTGATTCAGCGTGACAAACGCTGACAATATTAAATCATCGATGACAAGTGTTGATTTTACTTTGGTGTCATATATGAATTTTTAAAGTATTTGTCCAAACTGTCATAGATGACCAATGTTGATTTTGTCTTGTAGACGTCCATTTGTTTGTGAGTCCTAACAGACAATATCATCAACTTTCATTAGTGAATTTTTCAGGTAGAGTGACAAGGAATACACAGAATAAACTCAAGTAATAAATGGAACAGAACAAACAGAAAAAAGAAACGGTCCGTTATTTCTGATTTAGCCATTGACGGAGACATGTAGCAGACAAAGTCCTGCAGCGATCACTTCGTGATCTATTCATAACAGACAATGTCGCTTAGTTGTTCCTTTTAAGGGAATAGTGACATTGCAAAGCCGTTGTCATGCATAACTCCCTAAATATCAACTTGTTACTGACTGTGGTGCGATTATTCATCGGTCAAAATGTCATAATGACAATGTCGCTCATAAACGCCACCGGGTAGCAGCTAAATATTTAATGTATTGCAATCGACGGTATTTGTAAGTACAGAAGGTGAAATTATTTTTAGTTTTTCTAAAATCTTTGGATGAAGTGTCTTCAAGATCTGGCCTAAGCAACCAATGAAATGCGCATAGGAATAGCTTATCCCACCAGCGATAAATTTCAGTTTATCAATAGTGTGAATTGGGAATTTAGCAAATTTAAACGAAACCTTGTTAAAAACAAATAATGTGTGTTTACAGACTTATTTTGCTTTTATTTTTTTCTTC
Source organism: Pollenia griseotomentosa (assembly GCA_963931875.1). Classification (NCBI taxonomy): domain Eukaryota; kingdom Metazoa; phylum Arthropoda; class Insecta; order Diptera; family Polleniidae; genus Pollenia; species Pollenia griseotomentosa. Next base: position 48,079,395 of record OZ007564.1, read on the forward strand.
TTTGTTTAATAATTTTATATTAAATAATTTTAATTAAACTGTGCGAGTTGCAAAATTAGACAAGCCGGGCACATGGCGTTTAAGCATAATTCGGGTACGCTGAATCCAGTGGTGCCCACAGTTTTTTTAGGTTAGCTCTTGTTTTCGAGATATACCGTTATTTCGAAAATAGAGGAGGTTGCACAACATATATTCGCGTAACACAAAAACGGCTTAGTTTTTTTAAGAGAGGTTGTGTATTGATAGCCAAGATGATTGGATCTTATTTGAAAACTTTGGCACTTGCCGTTCTCTAGAAATACAGAAAAAACAAATAAAAAAACAACAACAAGGGATGTTTGGGTAAAATTAGAGGCAGTCGTGGTTTATGTTCATATCTCCGTCACTTTTGGACCAATCAGGTTGAATTTTAATAGCACACTTAAACGAAATATATGTGACATAAATATATGCCAACCTAGTCCCCATCATTTCTTGGGTCTTCGGAAAATCCATTTCAATATAAACACGGATAGACGGACAAGCCGATTTGAGCTTCTGCGTCATAAGGACCCAGAATATATATAGTTATATAAGATTTTGCACAAATTAATTAAAATCATACTTATAAACATTAAGTACCCCTAAAACCGCATCAAATAATGGTATTGCAATAAATTTTGGTCTGTCAGTTTTATATGACAAGAAATTACACTGTCAACTTTCGTGCAGATTGGCCCATAACTTAACATTGGCCCCATATAAAGCCTACTCTCGGAAAAACTTTAGTACGCGTAAAATCGTAACGCTCTCAATTTGTGTTGCATTGTAATCAAATTTGGTCAGTCATAGTTTTATAAAGCTACGGTCACACTTATTAAATATTTGATCAAATAAGCGTAAGCCCTACTCTTGTTAATAGTTAGTGAGATTTAAAATGGTCTTAATATTACAAAATAAACTAATTATACTACTAGACATAGCAAAAAACAGTTTTTTGTAAGATGTGGTATTTTAATCAAAATAAATATTGATATTAAGCGAAATGATGTTTTAGTTTGGTTGTTGGTTCCGTCTTTTTCGTCAAATATTAGATAAGTCTGACCGTAGCTTAAGACTATAAATTACTTGTTTAAATTTCGTGAAGATCGGCCCAAAATTTACCATAGGTCCCATATAAAGAACACTTGGGAAGTATTCTAACTGCAGGTGGAGGGTAACAAAAATTCGGCACAGCCCAATTCATCCCTCTTGCTATTTTTTTTTTTTTGGGAATAAAGCAGCTAGGAATGTTGAAAACCTAAGTATGTAACGTATTTGAGAGTCATATACTTATATCTAGATTTATATAAAACTTTTAAAAATGTTTAGGTTTTATCGGTATTTTTAAACACAATCCCGCTTATTTAAATATTTAGCGGTTTCTAGCGGTTTTGAAGTCCGATTTGGCGGGAAATGTTCAAAAAAGTTGGCAACTGTGAGTATATCTTACACAGTCTTAAAAAGCCGAAGCACCTCAATGCTTCTTTCGACACCTTGAATTTATGTTCAGTATATCGGACATCACATTCATGCCCAGAACATAAAAAGATTGGGTTTTCGGGCATTAGAATCGACCCTATTTGCACGACGCCATTCCGAGACTATATCAAAGTATCGGCTAAGCTTATCATTCATATACATACTGCCTCATAGCACCGACATCAGATACGCTTGGCCTGCATTCAAATGAGTACGAATGACAAATGTTGCTGTCATCTGCAAAAGGGTAGATAGGGTTGGAAGTTTGACATAGAAGGTCATTTAGAAAAATAGGAAATAGAGTGAGCCTTGCGGCACCCCTGAATGAATCTTGAACTCGTTTGACAAAACCCCATCTGTAACGACTCGTATAGCGCGCTCTCTAAAATAAATCGGTAGAAATTATCACCGACACCAAATGCAACAAGTTTTGACAAGAGTGCACCCTGCCTGACTCTGTCGAACGCCTTGGAAATATCTAAAGCAATTACCTTACTTTCGCCAAAATGGTGAATGGTGAAATTGCCGAAAACTTTTTCTGTGTAGTATTGAAACCAATTGCTATATCTTTAGATTATATTTAGAGCAACAATTGGTATAACAAAGAACCTCTGCCCACTTTGGTGTCAATAAGCATCAGAGAGAGGCATTTAAGTAGTGTAATACCACAATTATAAGAGAGTTTCGAAAAAATATTCGATAAGTTTTCTAACCTGCCACCTGAAAAATCTATAAATAATATTTATAAATAATTCCTGGAAGAAGCAGAAGGACCAGTACTAGTAAACAGGGTTGACGGATGTTTTTAACATTTTCCCCAAATTGTAAACATTTTCTCATTATTCCCAACTTGAATTCCTGATAAATGCACTGCAATTTATTGTTGGGTGATAAGCTAGTTCCTATGCGCATTTCACTGGTCGCCAGCAGCCGTGTTCAGTAATTCGCTTAGCTAAATCTCGATCGCTAAAATGCCTTAGAGAATACAAAATTTAAAAATTTTAGCGATGACACTTAAAGCTAAAATTGCGCGGAATTAAATTTTTATGGCATTGCCAAATTTAGCAATGAACGTTACAGAATTGCATACTTAGGCAAAAATCGCTAAATTACAGAATACTGCTGCAGATCATCAGGAAACCTTTTCCCAAAGACTTTGGAAAAGCTAAAGATATTATAGAAATAAAACTGTAAAGCGAATGAGACTTACAAGCACTCAAGTCTTATTTCCAACGATATCAAAGCTTAGACAACAGTGAGTTTATTTTTTTTTTCTTTTATTTTTTTTCTTCATCCCCAAAAATCCCCACTAAATACTCTTAAATTTTGTTATAAAATTTTATTTTTATTGCATAGTTTTTGCAGATTTTGTTTTATTTGACATTTAAATTATATCTGGATTGGAATTTGGCAGCGATAAATCAAAGACAGCTAATTTCGATTAAAGAGGGAAAATGAAATTTTAATTCAAGTTTTTCGTTTTGGTGACTTTATTCGAAAAGTTTTTGAACAATTTATCCATTTATTGGTCTGAAAAATTAAATTCTTGCAAAAAAGAGTTCCACAAATTTACCTTAAAATCAAAGATGAAATGGCGGCATGCGATCGCACAAAGAAATTTAACAACCTGTAATGTTGCCGTATCAACAATTTTATTAGATTCTCAAATATATACAGTTTTGCCATATTTTTGGCAAGTTTCTACATTATAGTGATATAAAAAACATATCGCACTTAAACAGCAAGAGGGTATTAACTACTTCTAAAAGGCACTCTTTAGCAGTTAGATAAGAATCAGTGTTGCCAGTGAAATTTCGAGAAAGATACATTTTGGTTACCAAAAAGATACACTTTTTCCCAAAAAGATACATTTTGAAAAAAATTTGACAATCTATTTATAACGTTTAACATTTATTAACATAACATTTAAATTCATATATACATATATCATATAAATTCATTCTTATATTTATTTAAGTCATAAATATTAGGTATGTAATTTTCAAAAACACAGTAAGCGAACTTTAAAATTAATATAATGTTTTGCTGTTATCAAAAAAAATTTATTTTTGTAAAAATTAATAAAGGAGTTAAGGCGTTTATACTCAGGCGATTACATCAATAAGTTCGTATAAAGTTTCCTGAAAATAAAAAAGTTCATCAGAACAACTTCGCACTACTAGATCCTTAATGTTTTCTATCACCATTAATTAAGCTGCTTTTGTATTAGCATTGACTCGGTTAGTCTTAATAAGTTTTATTTGGCTAACAATTCTCTAATATTTTATTTCTGTACATTTTGCGTAACGATTAAAAAGATACGAAAAATGTCAGGATTATACATGGTACCTGAAGTCATCAAAAGATACGAAAAATGTATCTTTCGTATCCTAATGGCAACACTGATAAGAATAGTAATTGAATTAAAAAAAATTTTAAGCAGGCCTTTAAAAAGGTCTGAAGTAAGAAGGTCTTTTGAGTTCTCCCGCTGGGCACTTTGTAAGCGATTTTGTGTTTATACCTGTATTAATGTTCATAATGGTTTGAATCCGGGCAACGTCTGGCTTGAACAGCTAGTCTTATATATAATATAAACATATATTATATAATGATTTTAAATAACAAAAAAAGAATTTGGTATTTTAAAAACACAAGTTCAATGTATCTAGTATTTCAAAAACACAACTTATATGTATCTTGTATTTCAAATACATTAATGCCTGTATTTTGCCCAACTCTGGTTATAAAATGATCGCTAATATAAAAAACTTAACATGTGTAACACCAAGTTATCTAATTAACAATAACGAATTATAAAAACAATTAATATAAACAAATAAAACAAATACATACATATTGTATGAGTACACGGGGGTTGAATATAGATATGAATAAATAATGGGGGTACTTACAGGTGCTGGTGTAAAATAGTCGGTAAACTTCACAACGGGAGTGGAATAGGAGGCGGAGTCGCCGGTTCTGGAATTGGTGTCGTTGGCTGGTGGCGAAAACCTTCTTCCTATCTTCTTTCGTGTAAGATGATACGTGAACGAAGAAAACTTTCACACACGCGATCACGCACGTTTTGGCGATGAGGATATAACCAACCCTTTTGTTCTGGTAATTATGCGTCTTTGCACGATAATTGCACAAAAGATTTCCTGAGGGAAAACAATCTAATTTTTCCTCTATGGTTTCCAAGTCGAATTGGAACTTTCAATAAAACACTTTTTATTTGAATTAGGCCAAAAGAAAACACACTTTTTATTTATTTATTGTTAAAACTAAAAACAAAAGGCACTTCAAAAATGTGACCGGCGTTAATCGCTTTTACTAATTGACTAAACGAATATATTAAACCTCAACAGCTTGTTGCTGTTAAGAAAAAAAGAACCCTACCAGAAGAGAATGAGCGAGTTGTCACTTTTTTCACGTTGGTGTTAAGAAAATGATAGAATGAAATGACCTAAACCAAGTTTTCTGTCATTTCATTCTATCATTTTCTTAACACCAACGTGAAAAAAGTGACAACTCGCTCATTCTCTTCTGGTAGGGAAGTTTCTTAAAAGGAAAAAAAACGGCGAATAAAAGAACTCGCTATTACGACCCCTGTAGGGTTTTCATGCCTTGCAAAACATGTAGGGTTTCCGTGCCTAAACACATATCGTCGGCAGAATATGCAAACCTGCTAAATCCACTTTTTAAGTAAATTGAGATTTTAATACCGCATCGTCGACCAGTATATAGTTTTACTTCAATTTGAGTTTTGAAGTGTGAAAAACCAACTATATTTTCGGTTTTTCTTTCAAGCTTCACATATGAAATATAAAAAGTTTTTTGTCTCTCCTGTAAAAAAATTATGCACAATTGAAGTTTTACAATAAAATGGGGATTACAGAATTTTTCGTTAAAGCTTGTATCATCTGTAATGCGATCAGCATGATAGCGGCAGGATTGCTATTAAAAAAAAAAAAAACAAAAATCAAGCAGCTTTCTTTTATTTTAAGTATTTTTGAAATTTTCTTTATTTTTAGCACAGTTGGACATTCGAATTGCTCGAAGTTAGCAGTGGCACCAGTGCTCCCGATATTATCGATTTAAAATATGAAGTTGTGCGATTAGGTCGTTGGCAATATGGTTTGAGCGGTTTCATGGATTTTAAAGTTGACTTGCATGATAATGTTACGCTTTACGTTGCATTATCGAGAGAAGCAAATACAGAGCTGGTCCCTATACTCTGTTCCCAATGGGCATTGAAAATCAAACGCTTTCGTATATAATGAATGCCTCTTACAAGTCTCTTGTACAGCGAGATGCGATAAAGTGTTGCGACAATGCACCAATTATAAAGAAAGCGTTATATTACATGCACCAATTGCTCAGTATCTACGGATAATTTGCCAAATATATTAATGGAAGGTTATTATAGAGTACGATTGTTATTCTCGGGTCCAGTAGAAGGATTCGCAGAGGCCATGTCATTTGTAGAAACGAAGATCGTTTAGTTTATTTGGAAATATGTATAACATGGTGGTAAAAAAGGGCATATGGAAAAAATCTTTGTGCTCTTAAGGAAAGACAAACAAATAAAGTATACATTTTTTTGTTTTGATAAATTTTATTTAAAAAGGCTTATTCAAATAATAGAGTTATAAAGTTAATTTAGTAGGATCAAGACTAATTTGTTCTCAATTTTACATGCAACACATTCAAATTATTCGATTGTGTCAATCGATTTGTTTCGTATATTGTCTTGGATTTTGGCCGACTTACTTTCTTTACAGATTTTTTTTAAAAAATTTAGAAATTCTAACAAACAATTTAATTATAAAGCCATATTTTAAAAATCAAAATCAAGTGGAATTAAAATCGAAAGAGATTTTTAGTTAAATTTAATTTGTACTAACTTGGGGTTGCTAATTTCAAATCTAATCTCCATTTATCTCAAAATTTTTTTCAAAAATTTAATTTCAAAAAGTCATAACTAGGGCAACCAAAAAAAAAGCCCTAAGCTCTTAAAAAAAGCGTTTAAAAACATGAAAATAAGAAGTTAAAATTAAAAAAAAGCCATTTAAATTTATTGTTTATTTTCTACTTTATTCGCTTAATACGTTGTTACAGTAAATTTTATATTGATGCGATAAATTTTCGAAAATAACACTCTGTCTATTTTGAGTCAGCTCCAGTTTTGCCAGTGAAATTTCGAGAGAGATACATTTTAGTTTCCAAAAAGATACACTTTTTCCCAAAAAAAATACGTTTCAAAAAAATTTGAAATTCCATTTTTAACGTTTAAATTTTTTAACATAACATTTTAATTTCATATTAAAATGAATATTGTAAAGAAAATGATTTCGTATAAATTCATTATTATATTTATTTAAGTCATAAATATTAGTTACATAATATGTTACATATTATGTAATTTTTAAAAATACAGTAAGCAAACTTTAAAATTAATTATATGCAACTTCCTTTGAATGTTATCAAAACAAACATTTTTGTAAAAATTAATATACGAGTTAAGGCGATTATATCAACGTTCATATAAATTTCCGGAAAATAAAAAAGATGTTTCCTCAGAACAACTTCGCACTACTAGTAATCATCGATTGAGGTGGATCGTATGTTGCAATCCCTTAATGTTTTCTCTCACCATTATTAAAGTTGCTTTCAAGGCGAGTTCACTAGAAGGTGGGGTCAAGTCAACATATGGGGTTTTTTTTCGGTGGCCGACTTGTCAAAGTGTGTATGCAAACTAATTTTTTATGTAACCTAAAGCTTCGTACAGACGATGGTCAGATCTTACAATATTGTAAGCAGGCGTTGCCAACAGCAATATTTTTCTGACAATGGTGCCATTGTCAGATGCATTAATTTTGCACTTCTGCAAATACAAATGAGCTTACAATGTTCACAAAGTTGTAAGACATTTTAGCTAATTTTAATGCAATTTAAGCAACGCTGCTTACCAATATTGTAAGATCTGACCATCGTCTGTACGAAGCTTAACCTTTTTTTACTAGCAATATTTTTGATAATCCGACCACAGAAGCAGTGTTGTTGTAGAGTTGAATCACCTTTTAGTCAATGCGCCTTGGTTGCTATTGTATTAGTATTGAGACGGTTACGATGATCAGTCGTAATAAGTTTTAGTTGGCTAAAAATTTTCGAATGTTTTGTTTCTGTACATTTTGCGTACAGATTCAAAAGATACGAAAAATGTCAGGATTATACATGATACCTGAAGTAGTCAAAAGATACGAAAAACGTATCTTTCGTATCCTAACGGCAACACTGGTCAGCTCGTTCTTGTACATAGAAAATGTTCTTTCTAAGTCTACAGATGTAAAGGGAGCATATTTAAAGTTGAGTATTTGCTCTGAAGTATATTTTATACGATAATCGATTATACGTTTAATATCTTTTAGTACCGAAAATCCTTTATTTTTGAATAAAACTGATTTAAATTTTTTATTAACTTTGTCTCCTGTATGCCCTGGAACACCGGGCATTTCTCTTACGGGGTCCAAAACTATTGTCACTTGGAAAACCAATGAAAGATTTTTTGCTTCCAGTTTTGCTACAACTTCTTGTAAAAAGCCAAAATTTGCAGAAATAAACAATATTTGGTTCCGCAATTCACTTTTATTCCAATATATGCGTACAGAGAAATTCTTAAAAGCCAAAACTATTTTAAGAAAGCAAAAAAAAAACGTTGCTATACCAAAAACAGAAAGAAAATAAAATGAAATAAAATGAAATGAAATAAAATGAAAATATACAAAACAATATAAAAAGTACGTTACAGTACAAAGTAACATAAAAATCATGTAAGAAAGTATAGTCGGTCAAGCCCGACCGTATGATACCCAACACCACAGTATTTAAAAACAAGTTTCGAGAGTGTATGGCTATATGAATAGGGATCATCTATGTTTTAAATTTCATTAAAATCGGTTAGATAGTTTCTGATAGGCAGAAATTGCCACCTATCTCCCCTCGTGGTCCTATTTTTTCAAAATGCATACCTTATGTGTCCATATAAATATGGATCTATCAATGTTTAAAATTGCATTTAAATTGGTTTGAAAGTAGGCTCAAAGACCTTATTCCGGAAAGCAGCTTGTTTGGGGGCTATATGAAATTATTGACCGATTCGCCTTCTGCCAATGAACCAAATTTGATTAAACTATCTTCAAAATTGCGACCTGTACTTTGCGCACAAGGTTACATGAACAGCCAGACGGAAGGACATCGTTAGATCGACTCAGAAAGTGATTTTGAGGTATACTTACTGTATTGTAAACCAAAAAAAAAAAAACATTTGATTTTTTGGTTGGCCTAGTCATAACAGTATTCTTCATTAAGCGACCCAAATAACCCTAAAAACAATATTCAGTTCTTAATCAACAAAAACCTTGTTCCCTTGTGTAATTGGTTTTCAAAGCTTGCATTATGTTTATTAAAAGAAATGTTATAACCTTTAAAAACATTATCGTTTTCAAAATTTGTTTTAATTTTACTTGAATTCGATTTCCAGAACATGGCCGAAAAAGAGATATGTAAATATATTAATATATAAAAGTGGGCCTATTGTTAAAACTACAGACTATCGTTGAAATTATTTACGATAAATAAGTAAAAAGATTTCAAGGAGAATGTGAAAAAAGAAAATTCTCTTTATGAGTATATCTAGTTCTGACAATAGACGCAAAAGACGCTAAGCCTGGACTTAAAAGCTAGATCTCCATACCACGCGTTCTATGCGTATGATACTTTCTTGATATTTTTTCAAAAAGCATGCAAAGTAGAAAGAAATCATACTTCACACGTTCGATGCATATAAAAAAAAATTTTACATTGATTCTACTTTTTTGACAGATGCATAAACTTAATGTGAATGAAAGCAGTGCAAACTAAAATAAAAGAATTGATGACAGCCTTTATTAAAAAAAAAAATAAGTTTTGCGCGTTCATGTTCGATTGTTTTGTGTAAAAAAAGCGATTTTACAACAAACAAAACCTGTTAGCGCATATAAAATTGGTTTATGTAACGGTAAGCTTTACACGCTGAATTTTCTGTTGCTATTATTATGCTCCCTTACGAACCTGCTTCGTAGTAAGGAAATGTCGTAGCTATTCAAATGTTATATTTTTTTTTAATTTGTTAAGCATTTGTTCACCTACCTTAAGCTTTTCTGCATGAGAAGCGCATAAACATGCGATTACTTAAATGTGACATTAGTTATGGTGCTTCGCAAAACAAGAAAAAAAATTTATTGGGAACAAACATATTGCAGATTTAAAATTTATAAGCAATTGAATTGTTTTAAAGGCCCAAATACACTTGTCAAATGCTTGTCCAGCCGGCAAATTCAACGTGTACGTGTGCTGAACGTAATATTCGCCTTCATATCTAAGTTTTTGATTTTTCATCAAGCGTTGTCGGTGTCACACATACAAACACATTTTCACTAATACTACCACAATGCTTGATGAGTATTTTGATCAATGTATTTGGGCCTTAAGGATTAAAATAGCACATTTAAAGATATGATTTGAATTTAGAGGACAAAAAGTATTAAAAAATGTGAATTATTGTTGATACTTTTTCTGAAAATACGCCTTTCTTTTGAATAATTTATTTTATCAAAAATAGAATTGTGGTATAGGTAAAAAAGGGAATTATTAATAAGTCTTCTTTCAAATAAACAATCCAGAAACTTCAAGTTTGAAAAGCTGGTTAATTTATACAAGAAAATATCATTAGGAGTAAAAATTTTTAAAAGTTTGACTGGGAGGGAAAAAACGGGTAAAGTTTTGTACTCTTGGTTCTCTACGTAAAAATAACATTTTTTTCAAAATAATTTTGCGAATTAATGCACTTTATATAAGAGTTACGTTTGAAAAAGGGGCTAAAAAGTGTAAAACAGAAAATTTTATTAAGTAGGTTTAGTTTCAATGTGCCAAATTCCCATTTCGTACTATTGATAAACTAAAATTTATTCTTGGTGGGATAAGCTATTTCTATGCGCATTTCACTGGTTGCTTAGGCCAGACCATCAGAAAGCTTTTTCCAAATATTTTAGAAAAACTAAAGATAATTTAAAAATAAAACTGTTAAGCGAATAAGAATTTTAAGCCCCAGTTTTACTTGTAACAATATCAGAGATTTTATTATTTATTAGTCAAAGTATTTTGTATTTCGTATACTTAATTCTGAAATGTTTTTTTTTTAAATACACGAAATAAAAGTATTTTTTTTTTTCAATAAATACACGTCTTACATGTATTTTGTATTTCAAATACATCAATAGCTGTAATTTGCCCAACTCTGGTTATAACATGATCACTTTTATAAACAGCTAAACATGTGTAACACCAAGTTATCTTATTAAAAAGACAATAATAAATTATGTGCGTTCGTTTACTTTTCCAGTAAAATCCCAGTAAAATCCAGTAGGTGATTAATATGAAAATTTTACAAATTTATGTGTACGCGAACGCATTTCAGTAAAATCCAGTACAAATTTGTACAAATTTTGGGGTAAACGAACGCAGCTATTATAAAAACAATTTATGTTTGTGTATATAAACAAATTAAGCAAATACACACATACATATACTTAATACATTAAAAAGACAATAGTTAATAAGTATAAATAAGCGATGTAGTAAAAAAATTATACACAATTAAAGTTATTCAATAAAATGGGAATTACAGAATTTTTCGTTAAAGCTTGTATCATCTGTAATGTGATCAGCATGATTGCGGCAGGACGTCTAGTAAAAAATCTAGCAGCTTTCTTTTATTTTAAAAATTTTGGCAAAATATTTTATTTTTAGTTCAGTTGGACACCCGAATTGCTAGAAATTAATACTGGCACCAGTGATCCCGATATTATTGATCTGAAATATGAAGTTGTGCGATTGGGTCGTTCGAAATTTGGTATAAGCGGTTTCATGGATTTAAAAGTTGACTTGTATGATGATGTTACAGTTCGTTGCACTGTTGAAAGAAGCAAATACAGAGCTGGTCCCTATACTTTGTTTCCAATGGGCATTGAAAATCAAACGCTTTCGCATATAATGAATGAATATTACAAGTCTATTCTACAACCAGATGTTGCGACAATGCTCCAATTGTGAAGGAAAAATTCAAGGCACCCTTAACAAAACGTTATGTAACAATCACCAATTGCTCAAGCACTACGACGAATAATATGCCAAATATATTAATGGAAGGTTATTACAGAGTGCGAGTGTTATTGTCGGGTCCAGTAGATGTGTTCGTAGAGAGCGTGGCATTGATAGAACAAACTTTCTATTAATTTATTTGGAAATATTTATTGTATCGTGCTACAAAACGGCGTATGAAAAAACTATTTGTAATCTAAAGGAAAGGCAAATAAATAAAGTATAATTTTTTTTTGATAAATTTTATTTAAAATTGTTTATTGAAATACTTAATAGAGAATTAGGATGATTGTTGTAGGATCAAGAGTAATATGTCCTTAATTTGACCTACACACATTAAAATTATTAGATTGTATCGATCGATTCGTTTTGTATTTTGTCTTGAAGTTTAGCCGACTTACTTTTTCAGAGATTTTTTGTAATAATTAGTATTGTGGTTATTTTTTGAACTGTTTATGGTTTCTTATCCAAAGTTCTAAAGTTCATCAAATTTAATTTTCATTAAATTATTTTTATGAAAAAAGGAATTTTACAACATGAAATTAATTAAAATTTCATGAAAATTTTTCATTCTTGACTGCCGCCGCGGAAGTCGAATCTGTAATAAATTTAGAAATTCCATCCAAAATACATTTATTTTGTCGACTTGACTTAAATGTGATATAACAAACATTTAAATTATATGGCCATGTTCTAGAAATCGAAATCAAGTGGAATTAAGATCGGAAGAGACATATTATATTAAAAATTACAGCAGTTTTTCCTGGTTTTAAAGTAGTTCTGTACCCAGTATAAACTTCGCTTACTTTTTCAAAATGAATAGCTTCTCTCACTCATTATTTAGTAGCTTTCTTCTATAACTGCTTCTGTAACAACTTCTAAAACTACTTATTTCTAAATGTATTTAGGTAAAAAAATAATGACTTTCTTTTTAATGCGTTCATTTTGGGACATCCCTTGTAAAATTCATTGGTTCTTTCAGTAGAGTTGTAAGTAGTGCTTTTAAGTTTTTCTGATTACTTAACACATTATTTTGTAGGCGAAGTTTTTACTGGGTAGTTTAAAATATGTATATAAAAAGAAATAATAAAAACATTCCAAATATTATCGTTCTCAAAATTTGTTTTAATTTTACTTGAATTCGATTTCCAGACTATCATTGATATTATTCTGAGTTTCCGATAAATAAAAAGTAAAAAGAGGTCAATGAAAATGTGAAAAAAGAGAAAACTCTTTATGAGTCTCTCTAGTTCTGACAAAAAAATGTCGTTAAGCCTGGACTTTAGAAATGCATACGAGTTAACTTACTATCTAAACTATCACTAAAAAAAAACAACCTCTTCTGTTTACTTCTACATTACAAATCTTCTTTATTCAATTTTTCTTTTATTTATATACTTATTTATTAAATACAAAAATGCTTATTGTTTTAATTTATAAATTTACTTCCTAGATATAGAAGTGCTTACAAAACTTATTTGCTAAATACAAAAATGCTTATTGTATTATTTTAATTTATAAATTTACTTCCTAGATATAAAAGTGCTAACAAACTAAATTTTAATATTTTAACAAGTGTGTCAGTGTAAAAGTGTTTAATTGGGTTATTGCAGAAATTGTGTTCCATTATTTCTTAGCTGATGTAGCTGTTTAGTCTAGGTGGCTTTGTTGGTGGATTTGTTGATATTGTTGTTGTTGCTGTGGTTGCTTCTGTAACTTACGTGACTGTAAAGCTACAGGTCCACTCCACGCGTTCTTGACATTTATTCAAGACGCATGCAAAGTAGAAAGAAGTCGTACTTCATGCGTTCGATGCATAAATGAATGCTACGCATGTGCTGTGTTACTTCTCAATACAACTCTACACCGATTCTACTTTTTTGACAGATGCATAAACTTATCAACGCATTGAACGTATGGTGTGGACATCAAGCTTTAATGTGAATGAAAGCAGTGCAAACTGAAATAAAGAATTGAAGACAGCCTTTATTTATCAAAAAAAAAAAACCAATTAGTTTTGCGCGTTCACGATCCCCTGCTTTGTTTAAAAATTGCGATTTTACAGCAAACAAAAAAAAAACTTGCCATTGACAATAGCAACCTTTTACTTGCGCCTTACAGTATGACTTTAAAATCAAACACACAAGCACAAACTTTCTCAAAATAAAAAAATAAGTTTCACCCACTTAAAGACGCAATGGGTAATTCCGCCCCGCAAGTGAATACTAAAAAAAGAAAACTCAAACTTAGGTTGTAATTAATAGGTACGTAAAAGTATTAAAGCCGTGTCGGAATTCGGTCTCAAAAGTATCTACTGATGGGGGGACTGGAACCCTTTGAACTACAAGAGGTCACCAAATCCTCTAAACCACCCCAAATATATCTCATAGAGCAAAACTCCCACGAGCTAGCAAAGAGTACGATCTCTTTAATCTGCGACATTTTTTTTATATAATTCCAATAACTTGAGGGTTACACGATCAAGTTTTGCCTATCAAGTTTTAATACTCTCGCACTTTTCTACCAATACACTCATACTTTTAAAAATTGAAACGAACTTGCTATTAAAATTCTCTTTCCAGTGAGTGTTTCAATTTTCGTTTAAGAAAACAGCTGATTTCAAGGTTAGTGAGCAAATTTTTTGTTTGCCTTTGTAAATTGTTTTCTTGATGACATCTTGAAAATAAATTGCTCAAAAATTGAATGCAGCCTACGTCACAACTATCAATTTTTGGAAATTTTGACAAATAGTATTTGTAAAAGACTATCAAGAAAATCTTGATCGTGTGGCTGCACTGTAAGGCGCGGCAATATTAACGAAACAAAAGTAGAAGTCAACCATGAAAATAATTTTCTCAAAAAAGACACTAAATGTGAAACTCTTTTAAACAATTTTTTTTTTTATTTATCAACTGAAGAGTGAAAAAGATCTTCCGATAGTAATTAAGGACATTGAATCATGCGTAGACCAAGATGAAATAAAATACTTCTTAGAACAAAGGGCTTTAGAAAAAAAATATAATTAATATTAACGACTTAATGGAAAACTTAGTTTAATTTAGTTTCATAAGACTAGCAATTATACTGCTAACTTTCGTGCAGATCGGTCTTTAACTTGTTATAGGCTCCATTTAAAGCCCACTCTCGGAAAACATTTTAATAAATCTTAAACCGTAAAGAATAATGCTTTTTCTGTGAAATTTAGCTTGCTTAAGTTCGTTTCAGGTAGAAATGAACGTTTTTTGGCTAAAATTGGAGCCACTCGTCATATTTTGCGGATATCTTGGCCACTTGTAGACCGATTTTTCGGTGTTTCATTAGCAATCTATTCCGGCCAAAACGCGATAGAAAAATAAAACAGCCTAGTCCTCATCATAACCGGGATCTTCGGAAAATCCATTTCAACATACGGACAGATAAAAACTACTTACTGAGTCCCCCTTTCCACCTGTGGTGAAGGGCATACAAAAAGATTTGTACAAGCATTATTTAAACTTCTTAAAATACTTGAACAAAAATACAGACTTCACTATTGTTATTAAAGTACTTAAAATGTTAAAGTTAGTTGTGGTTTGTTCGAACTTCGAACACAAAATAGCGTAACCAGTAAATTGATTAACAACCATTAACATTCATTTTAAAATGTTTAAAAATCTACCTAACCTTATTTATATGTGACCTTCAACTGAGAAACAAAAGAAAACTCTTGAATAGACCTCGATCATTACATTTGGCAAATTACTGCGGAAGAAAAGTCAAAATCTCTGAAATCTAAATAACGTTTTGTTAAAGGTCCAACAAATTAAGTATTGCAGCATTTTCGCAAGGTTTTTCCCGCTCTGGTTGAAGAAATAATTATGACATGCTCTCTGTATTTTGAAACCAAATTTGCCACTTCCAAGCGTACAAAGACTATATCTAAACCCTGAAATTAATAGGACTTGTCCAAACACGCGTGTAAAGTGTAGCCCATAAGGGGCTAGGACTAGTCCAAAAGTAACCCAAACGTATGAAAAAACATGGTCTATTTAACATTACGATGTCCTAGGGCAGGACCATATAACCCAGCTTTGGACTACAAAGGAGTAGTCTTAAAACAACTCCATGGTATACTCAAGAGTTTTAAAGTCGTTTAAAAACGAAAACATGTCGTTTAAAAACGAAGACATGTCGTCTCACTACAAACACTTTTTAACAATGACATGGTCCATGCTTGCATTACATTGGACCAGTCCATGGAGTAGACCATTTCATCAAAATGGATCAGTTAGTCCAATATTATTTGCAGGGAAATATCAGGATCATTGGTGGCCCTTTTTGAAGTTCTATTACCCAGGTTTGCTAAAAGTAAACAGAAGTAAAACAACTTTAATTAAAAAGTAAAACATTTTTTATGAATTTTACCACAAGTCCCACTGATACTTTTACCAATTTATCGTATAAAATTAAAACATTTTCGATAAACTTAATAGTAAATTTGTTCTTTAAACCTTTATTACATTTAAAAATTGTTTATGAATACAGGCACAAATGTTTGTCAATTTTAATTACGTTGTTTATTCGTACCCTTTATTATATTTTACATACAATTTGTTAATAGAATGCAATAAATTAATTGGCTTATTAAACGGTAGTAATCAGGGAAACCAGAAATATGCTGTAAAAATGCATTTTATGCGCATTAAATACAAATGCAGTAAAAGCTTGAAAGTATGAGCTAAAAATTGATTAAAAAAATATATGCAAAATAACGAAAATAATTTATTTGAAGAAAAAATAATTAACAATTTAAAAATATTTTCTTTAAAAAAAACAAGTCAAAAATATTTATATATCTGTAAAGCCCATAAGCCATAATATTATTTTTTACAGATGAGTTTTCGAAATTGTGCTCTATTTGGAATCAATGGGCAGTCATAGGCTCTCCAAAACAAAGTTTTGTTATAAACAAGGCCCGGATTTTTATGCAAATGCATATATGTTCTCGTCAGTCGGAGATTACCATATACAAAATATCTTTGCGAATCAAGAAATTTGCAGTAAAATGGCATCGATTTGTTAGTGCATATTTTTGCATATTTTACTTTTAATGCATATTTTTGTTGCATATTTTGAAAAAACCTTGTTTTAATTGCTTTATTTTGCCATGCCCCCTTCCTCAGAAGAGATAAAAGACAACTTCGATGATATTTATTTATTGATTTCTAATGGGAAAAATATTTTGTAAAGCACCTACGCGTGTTGCCGCATATAAAAATAATTATCCGGATTTATGTCTTTTTCTACAGCCTATAACAACCAGATGGGGGACGTGGTGGAAGGCAATTATGTATTATGCTGAAAACTTTTTCCAATTCAAAGATGTTGTAAAAGGATTAAACAATGGTGAATTTAAGTTAATTGATATTGCCGTAAATAAGATGTATTTTGTGGACGGTAACTTAAGTTAACAAATTCGTAGCAAGTTAATTAAAGTTTAAACAAAAATTAAGGATTTAAATTTATTGTTTAAAATTCTTAACTGCTTGCATATTTCATTTAAATTGTTTTCGAAAACAACGTTGTGAAAATGAATATACCGCAAAGGAACTATCAGCAATTAATCATGCACCTATCACTTCCGTTTTATTTTGTTTTGAAAAACAGGCAGTAAAATCTAAAAAATGTAGGGTTAAATATATCTATTTTTTATTTGTTTCATTATTTATTTATTGAATCTTCATATATTAAATATGAACTAACAATAATTAATCAAATCTTATTCTAATACTTTATTTTATGTCCTGCCACTGCCAGACAAAAATGTTCTTCATCACGGGTGCTGTTCACATTTATATATGTGTTTATCACTCACCTTAATTGGTAAGTGCCTCTTCTCCTTAAGCGAGTGTGGCCGCTATCATTTAAAATATTTCGAGCTAGTGGATTTTGGTGCAACTCTAGCCTTTTTATATATTTTACCGCATACTTCGTAATAATAGTCCTTACCAGTGGCACATTGAGATCCTTGTGGATATTTGAGTTTTTAACATATCAACAAGGGGCAGCTGTGATTATTCGAAGAAGTTTATTTTAGCGCCTTTGAATTTTTTCGATATTTGAGGCCGAGGCATTGCCCCATAGTTGAATACCGTAGCACCCTATTGGCTTTAAAATAGAGTTGTAAAGTAGTAGTTTGCAATCGAGACTAAGAACAGAATTTCTTCCAATAAGCCAGTTAATTTGAATTGCTTTTAGTTTCATTTGGGTTAATTTTGCTTCTATATGGCATTTCCATGTTAAACGCCGATCTAGATAAATACCGAGATATTTGTTTGTTGTAGCACTAGTTGATTATTGATTTTAATAGAAAGGCATGTTTCCCGACGCAAGGTGAATGTTATATGTACGCATTTTTGCTCATTGACATTTATTCTCCTTTGTCTTATAATTAAAGAAACGCATTGGGTATACAGCCTCATGAATTTAGGTCTAGTTTATCTTGTTAGTTTGTCAAAAAAATGAATTTTTTACTTTGATTTTGACAAATAAACTGGAATTCAGGCGAGCCTACCTTTTATGAATTTGCCTTGGGTATACAGATATATATGGGGGATTTCATGTCAAGTGACCCAATTTTGAAATCGATGTCTGAGTTAGAGGGGGTCAAAGTTTGATATTTTGGCCATACAGGTGTTCTTCTCATCCATGTAAATTATTACCTATTGGTGTTAGCAAAATTTGACCCAAGTAGCTAAAATAGCTATTTGATCAATCTTTTGAAAAAAAAACACGTCTGTTATCAGCGAGCACCGACCGACAAAAACGCAGCAAAAATTAGCAAAGGGTAGCAAAGGGTAGAATATGCACTGACATATTGATGTTAAAATTGCTGGGAAGAAAAAAACATGCAATTGCATATTTGCGGTTTCCCTGGCTATACAAATTTGAAATGTTTAAGTTCATCTCGTGCACAAAATCTATTATTTTGTGTCAAATTAAAAATTAATTAAAAATGTGCTTTACAAGTTCTTTATAAATCGAGCAATGTACACAAATTTAAATAAATCGATAGGCTGACGGTCAAAGTCCAACTGTTGTTTCGTTATTTGAATATAATAGAATAGGGAAATTTTACCTCCTTTGTAATGACTTCCAAGGGCGACATCATCTGCAATATTAAAACTTCGGGAAAGCAATTTTTTAAATTGCTTCTATTCGCAAAAAGGTTTCCGGGATAGTAAAAACCCTACTGCAGAATCAAAGAACGCATAGTTAAGCCGCACGAATGGACAATAACGCAGGAAAGAAGCAGATAAAACATGTATACGGTAAACAGATCAGACAACAGCCGTTAATATTTTAGCGTGAAAAGCGTTTTTAAAATTGAGTTTTTTTTTATCTGTGACCGTGGTTCAGTTCGAAAATGTTAGGGGAGGCTTTATTATTATAATCATTTAATTGACTAATTAAATAGAATGCTTTTTTTTTTTTTATTTATAGTTTGATTATATATAATTAAATAGAATGCAAATTGCTACATTATGGCGTGTTTGGCTTATTTTGTTTGAAATTTTTACAAATTTAACGATATGAATATCTTTACTCCCCGATTTCTTAAAAAAATTAAAATGTAATAAAATTGCCTTTTTGCTTAAAATCTGTAACAGACCCCAATTATGAACTATTCTTCTATCCAAAAAAAATAATTATCTTATCAAACTACTACTTGACTCCTAATATGATATAATATTTTAAATCGAACCCAAATGAAGAAAGTGAGATCATTGTTGTGTATACTTGAGGGGTCTAAACCACTCCTAGGTCCTTCCAGAGCAACTTGTTGTTTTATTTTAAAATTCAGACGCGGAATTCAGAAATTTACCGTCTTCTCGAATGGTTTGCTGTTCCAGAAATTAGAAATGGGACCACTATGTCAGGAGAATATACAACAATTATCTAGAAACTCAGCATAGCTATATATTGCGTTATTATCAGGGTTGGGCAATATTTTAAATAGTTGTATTTAAAATACGTATTTAATATACAAATACCTGTTTTAAAAACATTCCCATTTTTAATACCTGTTACTCAAATATTTTTATTAATAAATAATAAAAATTTTGTACTTTGCGCACCACGGACATTAATAATTAAATAAAAAAAATCATATTAGAATTATTTGCTTTTTAGCATGAGCTAGGTGTATTTTTTTTTGTTTTTTGGAATATGTTCAGAAGATCTAAATCGGTCAACGTTGGAATAGACTGTCTGGGTTACAAGTTATTATGGCCATGTCCAATAAGATGAAACCCTTTTTATTATACTTAACTACAGGTTATAAAACGTAAATGCAAATTAAATCCGTTATAGAACATGAATATTTAGAGGAATTAATAGTACATACTATGGTATTCATTCGGTTAACCGTCAATCGGTTAACCGATTAATTACTACCCGCTTAACTGATCAGTTAATTTCAAATTGGCTTTTTTCGATTAAGGATTAATTTCAGTCGATTAACCGATTAACCGATGTAATAAAATTTTAAATTTTTTGTAGTATTATAACATATTTTTTGTGTTTTTAATTATTTGTTTCGTCTCATATAAAAAAGGTATGTGGGTGATTCTATTCTGACGGGTGCAACATTTAGACGCTTTAAACGTATTTTACTAATAGAAAGAAACACATTTGCAATTAAGTTATTTCTTGAAGGGGTAAAATTTTTTTATATACTATTGTTATCTATTTACATGAATTTATATGAAACGATCAAATAGCCACGAGAGAGCTTTAAAGTGCATGACGGGTGCAACCAAATTGGCCAACTTTCATAAGATCATACCACAAAAACACAAAACTCTGTTAATTTTTAAACTTTTATTGTATAATTCTTTTTTATTATGAAAGATGAGATATCAGACGATGATTATCAAATCAAACATCGTAGAGAAATATAATCCAATAATAAGAAATTTGATGTTAAAAGTTGTCTAGAATAGAAACAAACAAAGGTGTTCTGTGATCTTCATTTCAACCCATTTTGCGCTGACCGATTTCAATGTTCAATCAACAGGAATGTGGCGAAAAATGGGTTAAATGTTTGATTGCCAACACCTTTTTTTTTGTTTCACGTACTTTTTATATGTATTTGTTTAGTTATTTGTTTCTTCTCATACCTTCTCATATCAGTCTTTTAACAAAATTAACCGAAACAACTAGAAGTGTTAAACATTTTTAAAAATAAAAATGGAATATTTTATATGTTTAGAGAAATCTTGAAAAAGGACTGAGAAATTAGATATTGATCTACGATAAGTAAAAGAATTTTCTCTAAGTCAAGTTTTCTCAAAATAAAAGAAAAGAATCGCTTTACTCATAAACAATTAAACTAAATTACTTTTCTAAAAGATTATTTTATAAGATCTCCTTTAACTATTGAAATAACTTATAAAATTATCTCAGTCTATTTTTTATAAATACATACTTGGGGGATTCACAAGGTAGTCATAAAGTTTTAAAGTCTTATGTCTTTAAATAATTACTAGAAATATATAACGTAGGATTAATATGCAAACCGGCCAAATCAACTTTTTATGTAAATTGAGATTTTGATGTCGTGTGGTACACAGAAAAAATTATTTTTCCAATTCAAACAAAAAATTTGTAGAATCAAACAATTTTTTGTCTGAAATCGGTCCTACAAACAAATTTGCATATTCAAACAATTTATTTGCATTTCGTTTATTGAAAAAAACACTGATTTTTTCAAACAAATAATTTAACTGAATCAAACAAAAAGTTTACTGAAATTCATATACTAAATTTTAAAATAAAAAAAAAAAAAAAAAAGTTTTTGCACAAGCAATGACGCGCACACAAGTAAGCACTGTATGAGAAGGTGACGGCAAAGCAGAGCCGCCGACTGGCTTTGAAACACATTTTTTTGTTGGAATAATTTTTGAACGAAGTCTTATTTATACACACAACACAATGTTTTTCTTTATCACTCTCTGTTGCTGTATCCTTTCCTTTGCTAAAGAAGAAATGTAACCAAAAACGGCAGCAGACCGACTCGATATGTTTTTCGTCATCATTCTATTTTTGTATTTGATGTATTTAACCAAACAGTTTTAAAAAATTAAATACGGGATTTTGTTTCTTATAATGTCGTGTCTGCTATTGTTTTTCTTATAGTTGCACTTTTTTAAAGCGTCCAAAAATAGACTGTGTGTGTTTTTTGTTGTTGTTCTTATATTTCACATAAAAAAGTGTTGCTTACGATCAAATAAAAAAATGCAAAAAGACGACAACATTAAAGAGCGTTAAATATTTCATACAAAATTATGAAAACTTGACACCAATAACGCGTTTATTTTATTTTTGAAGAGTTGTCCACATTTTTGTTGGTTAAATAAAAATCAAACAAAAATATTGATTGAATCAGTAAAAATATTTATAGAAATTAAAAAAATTTTCAAACAAGCGGTTGTTTGAAAAAAATTCGGCAATAATTTTTTCTGTGTAGAGAAAGGCCATCTTGTAGTTTTTCTTGTATTTAAGGCTTGAAGTGTGTTAAACTAATTGTATTTTAATTTTCTATCAAGCTGCAAATAGAAAAAATAAAAAGTGTTTGGTCTCTCCTGTAAAATGAAAGGAAGTTATCAGGTGTGCATATTAAGCCGACGATATGACTGTTGTGGGCTACCGCTTATAATTTATATTTCTACTGTGCAGTTATGACGAATCAATGAGCGCAGCATTATGTAATACAGTAGAATCCCGATAATTCGTAATCGCAAGGGACCGGCCATTTCTTACGAATTATAGGGGCTTGCGATTTAGCGGCGTTTCGATTTAACGGGGTTAAAATAAAATAAACGAGGTTTTTCAATTGATTGAAAGATTATTCATGTAACAAACTGATCTTAAGAAAATAAACACACACATGAGCAAAAACCCACGCAAAAAAAAAAATAGCGGTAAACAAAAATTCATTCTTTCCATGTTTCTGTAGTTTTTATTACGAATTATAACTGGATGTTAAGCTTCGTACACACGATGGTCACATCTTATAATGTTGTCATTTTTGTGACAATGGTACCATTGTCAGATGCATTAATTTAACACATCTCCAAATGAAAATAGCGTACAATGTTTACACAGTTGCAAGACATTTTTAGTCAATTTTAATGACAACATTGTAAGATCTGACCACCGTCTGGACGAAGCTTTAGCAAACAATAACGATTTATAAGAGGTAAGGAAGATTTTATTTAAAAAAAAAATTACGAATTAGCGAGGGGACCAAAATGTATGGAAATTTTACGAATTAACGAGATTTTTTTAAGGGACCGACAGTTTATTACGAATTATCGGAAAATACGATTTATCGGGGTACGAATTATCGGGATTTGACTGTATATGTATTATGTATTAATTAAAAAATGCATATTACATATTTATGAATTGTTTTTTGTTTGCTCGTTTTATTTCAAGAATTTTAATGTTTGGTATGTTATTGTTTTTTTTTTACAAATAAACTCCAAATATTAAATAATTAATGCATTTCTATATATTGAAATTACTTAATTTATGAAAAAAACTTTACTAATCGGTTAACCGATCAAAACAAGATTAACCGACTATTGACCGATTAAACCAAAATGTCGGTTAATTAATCGAGCGATTAACCGATTACAGCAAAAGGTCGATTAAATGAATACCCTAGTACATACGCAGAAAAAAATAAAAATTGATTTCAATTAAAAAATTTGTGATAGGTATTAATAAAAAAAATGTATTAAATTAAATTGAAATGTTTTTTTGATATTTACAACATTTTCTGCAGTAATGCTGTTAATATATTATAAGAAAACGTTTAATTCACTTGATTAAGTTTCTACACTCATAAAATTGTTACAGTAACTGATTGTGGGTAATTTTTTTTATTTTGGTGACTTTATTCCAAAAGTTTTTGAACAAGTTATCCATTTATTGCCTTGAAAACTTAAATTCTTAAAATTAAAACAAAATTAAGAGAAAATCTCCAACATTAAAAAAACCAAAAACAAAATCCCCAAATCAAATTTTTTTTATCCCCGTTTTCAAAATAAAATCCCCAATATGGGGATATATAAAAAAGGTAATTATTTTATTGTTCTTGTTAACACGGATACTAATCCATATAACAACCAAACCAATGTTAGGTTAAATAGGTTGGAATGACCGGTCACAAAGACCCCGCATAGATCGAATAGGTCCCTAGCGCAACTACGTTGTACGAGAACCCGCAGAAGAAAGTCGGAAAAAAGGTCATTCCGATGTGATGATACTCAGAGTATCCCACACTCTCTTGACGAATGCCAAGAGACTCATTAACCCAATTCCAGAGATTTCCCCGAGACCTTGGATGTAATGATCTCCCAGATAGTTCGCCCTGGAGCGCACGAGTGCCGGAGAGTAGCAGAGTATATGCTCCACTGTCTCCTTTTCCCCTTGTACCCCACAGAATCTACAGAATCTAGGCGTATACCGCAGTCCAACAGTGACCCGTCATAAAACCTACCAGAAGTCTGCAGTCCCTTCTCGATGGCGACTCCGGATCATAGGATCCCCACATTACCTAGGAAACCCTGCACGTTCCGGTGTTTTCCCAAACCGCCTCTGATCTCCTCCGCATAGCAGAGTCCGTATCACTCCTAATATTCCGAATTGAGGCCGGAATGGCCATCACCCTATCGTATGGTAAATGAACCCCCGTTTCGCCAATTCGTCCGCGTCCTCGTTACCCTCTATACCCTGGTGGCCGCGAACCCAAAAGATGTGTACAATCCTATTGGCACAAAGTCTATCTATCGAGTCCCTACACTCCTGGATGATAGAAGAGAATGAGTATTCAGCGGATATCGATCTGATCGCCGCCTAACTATCGATGAAAAAATTTATATGCGAGTTCTTAGTAATGGAGCTACGTGCCAAATCAGCAGCCATCTTGGCCGCAAATATCTTCGCCTGGAATATGCTGCAGTAATCGGGAAGCTTATAAGATTCCCGAATACCCAGTTCCCGGCAGTAGACTGCAGCTCCTCCTCCAAGGTAACTCGCAGTTTCCTTCCAAATGGCAGTCTCGGAATGGTGTAGTCGCTGCTTCAATCTATTCCCCTTATAATTCTGCCGTGACCATACGGTTTGTATACGAATTGTCCCGTCGCTTTTAAGCGGATTTGCAGACTTCGTCGCAGTTCCTTCTGTCACTAGATGAATCGGTTGCAAGTCCAGGATCACATCCAGTGCCGCAGTCGGTGTACCACGCAAAGCACTGGGGCCTGATTCTGGCAGTCGTGATCGAGTAATTTCTCGATTCAAAAGCAATTTACTATCTAATTATTTCAGTCAATACTGAACAAATCGAAATTATTTTTTCAGTGTTGTAAAGCATTAATTTGAGTTTCACAATACTAAAAAAATAATTTCGATTCGTTCAGTATCGACTGAAATAAAATTGCTTTCGAATCGAGAAAGTACTCGATCACGACTGCAAGAATTAGGCCCCTGGTGATACTAAGTTCGGCGAGTCTCTGCACGTCCATTACCATTTTCCGGTACGATATCTTATCCAAGGCCGTCTACCACACAAGTATCCCGTAGAGTAAGATTGGTCTCGCTACTGCTGTGTAGACCCAATGTGTAAGAGCAGAGGTTGGACCCAACGTTTTGCCCAGCATTCTCTTACATGCGTAGAGCGTTGATTCGTTGTCTTTTTCATCCTTTCTCCCACATTCAATCACCATGATAGTTTGCTATCCAGTATTACTCCCAGGTACTTTATGTGGTGCTTGAGTTCCAGGCTAGTACCCCCTAGTTTAGGCTTCCTCCATGGATCAATTTTGTACCTATTCGTAAATAGTATTAGGTCCGTCGTTTCGGGATTCACTCCCAGTCCTACTCTGGCCGACCACTGGCTGACCAACGCCAGTGTAGCCTCCATTACAGAACTAGTAGTACTCAGATCCTTGCCAGCAACTATTTCCGCCACGTCATCTGCATGTGCACTTCGAATTGTTTCGGTTAATTCTGTTGTTGTGTTACTATCAAGAGTTTTTTTTGTTGTTAGGTCATCATCTAACTCATCCTGGCAAAGTTTAGCACCCAACATTCTGCAAAAAAGTTCATTTCCGAATTCCCTTATTTCTGTTTTTGTACCTGTATCACTGTGTGTAATTTTTTAAGTCATGGAAAAATAACCACATACGGACAAAAAATAACCATAAAGGACCAAAAAAAGACCCGTTTCTTCCAGTTTTGCCCAAAGTCATGCACTTTTTTTATGGGCCCTTAAAGATTTTGGCAAAAAAGTGATCATTTTCTCAGGCTCATATCATGCAAACCGTTCGGAAACTTTGAGACAAAGTTGTAGCTCTTGCCATAATGAACAAAAGTTTTGAACATATAAAATCTAAAAAACTAGATCTTCTAGATCAAAATCGCAAAAAACTTTAAAAAATTCGATTTTTTTCTTAACTTTTTTCCCCTGTTCTGGTCCATTCAAAATTCAAGGAAACAATCAACTACAAAAATGTACCTAAGATCTTAATAAACAACTTTCTAGAGCATATGAACTTCCTAGGAATGTTTCTTAGCACCGTTTAGGTAGCCGCAATAGTGAAAAATTTCCCGATATTGCTAGCTTGGCCTTTTGGGAGAGTACTTTAAATATTTTTAATAATCTATACTCACAAGAAAGGAATATAATGTCCTTTCGAAATTTTGGGAATGAAAGTTTAAAGCAGCCAGTCTTGTAGGCATCTAATAAAATTAAACAGGCATCCAAATAGGCTTCAAAAAGGTAAAATATGCGCTTAAAAAATGCAGCAAAAGTACTCTTTTAACTACATTATGCAAAAAACGCTGCAAATGGTAAAATATGCCAAAATATGCCCAAGCAAATCGATGCTAAAATTCATAAATACCCCTTCAACGGATAAATATATTGGAACATCGACTTTCGAATGTACATTTTGTCGAATATTTCGTTGTGCGTCTAATTTTTCAACAAAAAAAAATTAGCTTTCGACGGTGCAAATAAATTAAAAAAAATTTGTTGAAAATGTAATTGTTTGTAAATTTTTTTATGTTGGTATCAGTTTGGTTAATTTTATGCAAGTCCTATCGAAAGGCTGGTTTTCGTTATGGAACAAAATTCTTTTATGACAAAATGATTTCGAGCAAAGTTCAGCATGTAAAAAAATGGGATGAAACCCCCCCACTGAAGCTAAATTATTTGAAAACAACCATAATTCCGTCGTGGTCACGTTTAACTTTAATTTTTATTTTTAAGTTTGAATATGTAATTTTTTTTTTTTTCAAGTGACAGCTGATAGAAAATATACTACTATAAATAAACTAAATCATAACCAATCAAAAAGTAGATTTTTTTTATTTTTGCAGACGATATTTAATATGACGTAAGACTGAGTTTTAATTGTTACGAATAAAAAAAATTAAATATGTATTTTTAAATTGTCCAGTTATTTTTTCGAAATACAGGCGAATTTTTTACTTTGTCCAGTTATTTGAACCTTGGTTTCTGGCACCCCAATCTATAACTTTAATATTAACCAAAAGTTTTCTTAAGCAATAAAAAGTATGTGCAATTTTGAAGGAATAAACAATTACATAAAAGCTTTATAAAATTGAAATTTGCCTCATAGAATTTATTCGAAAAATACAATAAATTTTAAATATTACAAAAAAGTAACTTATGAAATGAAACTTCAACTATATCTCTGAAACAACTGGGCAAATCTAAAACTTATGTAAGCTTGGCTTAAATATAAAATCATTGACAAGTTTTGAAATTGGTTCTTCCATAAAAAGCCTTCTGAAATATTCTTAAACTCGAATAACGCACTTTAATTTGTTTTTTTATTTATTAAATATTGATCCAAAAATAAGTAAGGCGGATTCACGCATTTGTTCCGAAGAAATTTTTATGGAACAACCCTGTGGTGAAGGGTATTTAAGATGCGGCATATCCTAATATATATCACACTTATATGTTTTTAAATCGAATTTCTAGATTTCTAACAAAACCTAGTAAAAAAGGTCCTGTCGCTGTCATGCGGATCGCGTTAAATATGATACAAACTTTAACGATTAATTCCGTAATATGCATTCTAAAGAATAACTTTAATTTAAATTAAGTTTTTACTTCATCGCGTTTTTATACTATAAAATACGTATACGTTTAAAATTTCTCGAAGTTTCTATCGAATCTCGCGAATGGGTAGTCATCTTGCCGCGATGCGAGGGCTTAAGTACAAGGACGTTTAGAGTCATGCTGGCGGTAGTGACGTTAGTCAAGACCGGTAGGGCCTCCCATGCCAGAAGGGTCTAAACCGAGTACAAACCAAGAACTACCCCCCCCTGTCTATTAGCGTCTGTTTCTCCTAGTTGGAGCGGCTAATGACTATGCGTCCGCTGGCCTTTTACGGTCAAATGTTGGGCCTTCTGAAGGCCGTCGGTCCGCAATAAAATCCATCAGCGTCTGTTCTCATATTGAGCGGCTGATGGTCTGCGTCTGTCTCCAGAGGAGCGGCAGGTATTCTTTCGCCTGGCAGGTAGGCATAAAATGCAACCCCAATTCTCACCCCCCCCCCGAAATGTCCGAAAATTCATGCCCTAAGTATCCGGCAAAGGGCTTCATAATCCCCGGAGACCCTACTACTACAGCGTCGGTATCAGGCTGTAGTAAGTTGAATGCTACTGAGACCTCGTCTAGCAAGGTGGTTGCGCCAGGCTCTGCTAGACGGTTAGCTACTAGTGCGCAAAAACTCGTTACGACTAAGCCTTCAGGCGGTCGTAAACCAAGCTTGGTACAGGGTTCTTCGAAACCAGGTACCTCTAAGGCTTCCCAGGTCCGGACGGGAGAAAAACCCGTCGAAACCCCTTCCTCGGGTGCTGGCTTGAAGGTACAGACTCAGTCTGCCAGAAATCCAGTTTCCCAAGTGCCGAAACCTGTGCAAAGAGAGCACACGAAGAAAGATTCGATGCCCTCTGATGCACCTCCCTCAGCCTCAACGGCAGTTATTAATAAACCCCAAAGGCACATAAATGCATCCAAACGGGCCTTTATAACCAGGCGCTCCGCCTACAAAATCATTAGCCGACTTGGTGGAAAACCGGTTGGTGAACTCACTGAGCAGGAGAAAACCTCTCTCCAGTGGGCAAAAACCCATATTGAGGGTTTAAAACGTGAATCTCCCTCTGCCAAGGAAGGCAATCCTGAACGGAAGCCAACCGAAGCAGCGCCTAAACGGCAACGGTCAGGGGAGGACACTCTTCCTGGGACTAAACGGTCCAAATATACGCCTCAACGGCCACAAACCAGGTCGTACAAAGATGTGGCTAAAGACCACCTCATTTGGGCGATCATTGACCGCAACGCTAGTGACGGCACCATTTCATCCAAGAACTGGAAGCTGGTTGTCGTCGCACTTAGTAGGGCGTTCCTGAATGTCTTAAGGGGTAACCCTGGACCACCACCACAATGTGAAGATGCCGGCTGGTATCAAGGTCACATTAAACTGATAGCGTGTGCAGATGAGCGTTCAGCGCTGCTGTACAAGGATGCCGTGGAGTCCCTGGGGGAAGTTTGGCAGGGCGCTAGGATTGAGGCAATACCTCTGGCCGATGTACCGCAAAGGCCCAGATCTATTGC
The DNA here is from genome assembly GCA_963931875.1 of Pollenia griseotomentosa. Classification (NCBI taxonomy): domain Eukaryota; kingdom Metazoa; phylum Arthropoda; class Insecta; order Diptera; family Polleniidae; genus Pollenia; species Pollenia griseotomentosa. The sequence goes on from OZ007564.1 coordinate 48,108,799, forward strand.
CAAGATCCCCGCTGAGCCATCCGACCCCAAGGAGATCCTGGAAATTATACAGATCAGTAACCCCCAGCTACCCACACAGGACTGGAAAGTAGTGAGGGTTACTGAATCTGTCGAAGAGTCCAGGAAGGCCACTGTTATAATAAACAGTGACTCTCTGCCGTCACTTCGGAAGACACAGGGGAAGATATTCTATGGATTTGGAACTATCTTCCTCCGAGTCTACAAAGGTGATGACAAAGGGAAGCCTCAAGCTCCGGTGACTACCACCACGTCAACAGCATCAACGGAGCATATGGAAGACGATTCCGCTATGTCATCGGCCAATGAAGACACTCAATCGGTCAGTGGGCTTGTGGGTGACTTCTTTGGCAAGATGGAAGTGGCGGACGATGAGGACATCCTACTGGAATCGGACGACGACCCAGAGGATGCCAACGTCACAGTCGTCCATAGCGATGAGCTATGATGAAGGTTACACAAATCAACCTTCATCACTCTAAAGCGGCGTCAGCTGCCCTTCTCCTCCGATTGGCTTCAGGCACGGAGGAGCTTGTATGCATCCAAGAACCATTGTTGTATAAAGACAGGGTTTGCGGACTCAGTTTAGACGGCTATAGTACTCTGTACGCAGCCGATCAAGGTAAGACCAGGGCCTGTGTAATGGTCAAAAACATCCTTAAAGCTTTCATTCTTTCTGATTTTAGCGATAAGGACACCTGCACTGTCGCAGTAGAAGGCAAAACCAGAACAGTTTGGTTTATGAGCTGCTACATGGCACATGACCAGGGTGCTAATCCCCCAAACTCCACAACCAGGAAGGCGATGTCGCATGCCAACAGGCGCAACATCCCTCTGATAATATGTGCTGACGCTAATGCACATCATACCGTCTGGGGAAGCTCGGATGTCAATCCACGAGGTGAGTCGCTTTTGGACTTCATAGTAGAAAATGAACTAACAGTAGTTAATAGGGGTAGTGAGCCCACCTTTATTGTGACTAACAGAAGGGAGGTTCTTGATATTACGCTTATTAGTGATAAGTTCTCAGATTTGATTAGCGATTGGAACGTGTCAAAGGACTGTTCCTTCTCTGATCACATGTATATTGATTTCAATTTTTCTTTTAGAGCTGATTCAGCTAAACCCTACACGAATAGAAGAAGGACCAATTGGTCTATCTATGCGAGTGTACTCGGGGACAAGCTGCCTATGTGCCCGGTTCTCATAGACAGTGTGTCCATGCTCGACTCCGCAGTGGAGTCACTGACTGGTGTCTTAATGGAGGCAACAAACGAATCCTGTAAAAGAATCGACAGGAAGGGCAAAGCTAAGCCCATATGGTGGAATGCGGAGATTGCTGAAAAACGCAAAGAAAGCAGGAAACTCTTTAATGAGGCAAAGCGTAATGGTGTTTGGAACAATTACAAGTCCTCAGTAAATGGATTCAAAAATCTTATCAGGAAGGCCAAGAGACAGTCATGGAGGAAATTCTGCAGCGATGTGGAAAACTCCTCGGAGACTAGTCGGCTACGTAAGATTTTATCCTCTAAACCAGCTATTCCATCGTATATACGGAAGATGGACGGATCCTGGACCACAAACAGTCGGGACACCCTTGAGGTCCTGATGAATACACACTTCCCAGGTTGCACTGATGATGTGCCTAGGGAAGGAACACTTAGTGGCACTCGGGATATTTCTAATATTCCGATAACTTGCCATCGTGTGGAATGGGCGGTCAAAAGCTTCCATCCCTTTAAATCTCCAGGCCCGGATGGCATTATCCCAGCGGACCTGCAAAAGAACCTGGGAATATTGATGCCATGGCTCCTGGCAATATTTAGAGCCTGCCTGAGCCTCTCACATGTCCCATCAACTTGGACAACATATAAGATCGTCTTCATCCCCAAGAGTGGGAAGACATCTCACACTATGGCTAAAGACTTTAGACCGATTAGTCTATCCTCCTTTCTATTGAAAACACTAGAGAGGATTTTGGATATGCATATTAGATCATCATTGGGACACAATTCCTTGTCACTGGCTCAGCACGCCTACACGAAGGGAAGGTCCACTGAAACTGCGCTTCACTCATTGGTGGGCCACATAGAGAGATCCCTGCACTACAAGGAATTTGCTTTAGTTGCATTCCTGGATATTGAGGGCGCTTTCAACAACGTTAGACCTGAATCGGTTATTAACGCAATGAGACATTTGGAAATCGACCCGGCGATTATTCAATTTGTCAGCAGCATCTTGCACTTCAGGCGTATCGAATCCAACTTAGGCGCCTCGAACATCTCCAAGGTTGCGACTAGGGGCACTCCGCAAGGTGGTGTACTCTCACCATTACTTTGGAATCTGAATATGAATACCCTACTCAGGGCCATGGAAAGGACGTGCTGCAGAACGGTTGCATATGCGGATGACGTTGCAGTTGTGGCTCTGGGTAAAGATCCCAGACTATTGTCTGAACTAATGGAGTCCGCATTGGACGTCCTAACAAAATGGTGCCAGGGATGTGGACTGGATGTAAATCCTGCCAAAACGGAACTGGTACTTTTCACAAGGAGATACAAAATTCCCAAATTTGATACCCCGAGGATAAAGGGGGTCTCACTGGAAATGTCTGACAGCGCCAAGTATCTGGGGCTAATATTGGACAGCAAACTGAACTGGAGGATGAACACCATTTCCAGGACTAATAAGGCGGCAACTGCATTGTATTGCTGCAAGAGGGCCATTGGTCTTAACTGGGGAATTAACCCGAGGAATGTATACTGGCTATACGAATGTGTCATTAAACCCATTCTATTCTACGGGGCAACTGTTTGGTGGCCGGCACTCAAGGTGAAGAGTCATCAAACTGGGTTTGAACGTACAATGAGAATGGTGGCGATAGCGGTAACAGGTGCCATTAGAACAACCCCCTCTAAGGCATTGTTTACGATTTTAAACTGGTTACCACCAGACATTTTGGCCAAAAGGCTGGCTGCGAACGCGGCGGTAAGACTAAGGGCCACCGGAGCATGGAGGGATTTCAATATCGGACATGCTAATATTCTGAACGAAATTAATTGGCACATGGATGTTGATTATGTCACACCCGAGCCGATCTTTGATCCTGGCTTCACGGTAAGCATTTTGGATAACGTGGTCCACTATGATGACCTACAAATTCCCGCGAATGCGATTAAAATCTTCACGGACGGGTCTAAAACACTGTATGGTGTCGGTTCTGGCATATACTCCGAGCAGCTAAACTGGAGCATTCCTATGAGGCTGCCGGACCACTGCAGTGTCATCCAGGCCGAGATAATGGCCATCCACACAGCCGCGAGACGCATCCGGTACGGTGAAATATCTGGAAAGGATATTCACATTATTACCGATAGCAAGGCGGCCATAAGATCCCTGGAGAATGTGTTCATCACATCGAGAATTGTCCGAGAATGCCGGATGTCTCTGGATGAGATAGCGAGACATTCACTGGTCACCCTTAATTGGGTCCCCGGACACGGGGACATACTGGGGAACTGCATGGCGGATTCGTTGGCGCATGCAGGCACCACCTTGAATCGAGACGGTTCAACATGTAATGTAGGTGCATCGCTCCCAAGGAGCAAGCAACTTATAGCGCATAAGTTTCATATTATCGCCAGTCGGAGGTGGCACGATGAAACTACCTGTGGGGAAACCAGGAAAATCTGGCCCGTCATAGATGAAAAAAGGACACGTCGGGCACTACAGCTGTCCAGACATCATCTAAGAAACCTGATTGCGGTTATAACTGGCCACTGGCCCATTGGGAGGCACGCCCAGAGGCTGGGGCTCCCTTACAATGACTTTTGCAGAAGTTGCGGCGATGAGGAGGAGGAAGAGTCAACGGAACATCTTCTCTGTAATTGCCCGGCTTTCGGAGATCTAAGACTCGAAATGTTTGGTCGAAGAGCCCTTGGGGACAAAACTTGTCTCTCTGATGTTGATGTAAACAGGATTCACTCCTTTACTGAATCGACCGGATGGCTGCGTGGGAACACTAGCAGCCAGACAACATAGGACCCATGGGAGACGGTGTGACATGGTAACACAACGGGAACTAATTAATGGACCCACGTGAGCTGTGCTTGATCACGGCTGCCAATGGAACCTAACCTAACCTTCTATCGAATCTAACAAACCCCTATTTGGGATTTCCTGGGGGGTTACTGCGTATTTCGATTCGAAAGAAATCATTTACGAATTCGAACAATTCGTACTGTGTATTACGATTTTCGTAATATTTGTTTTGAATAAACGGACGTTTTTTATACTTTTTCGAAAACAAAAAATGCATTTTTTAACAGCCAGTCTCTATTACGAACAAAAATGTTTAATCAAATTTTAAATTTTCTTAAAAATATAACCTCTGCCATCGTTTCGAACGATTGCGAAAATCGATATACACAGTACAAATTGTTCGAATCCGTAAATGATTTCTTTCGAATCGAAATACGCAGTAACCCCCCTGGTTTAGCTGCTGTTCGCATTTTATGGCCTCATGTATATTTTGGCTAAAACTTGATTTTTTCCAACAACATAAAATTTTCTTTAGAGTTTCCAGTCCTCGAAAGAAATCAACAAATCCAAAAAACTGAATTGAGTGCCTCGGAATTGCAAAAATGTGGAACAGTTTAATCTTTTTATATATTTGTTGTCACAATTTTTGGCCCATAACTGCCGAACTGTGTAAAATTTAGTATAGTTATCTTGAGAAAGAATATTTCTTATAAGAAAGTTCATAACGGTTCAACATATTGTAATACTGTTTTTACATTTTCCAGCTGTATTTTACATCGAAAGTTCGAGAAATGCATGAAATATGTTGCAAAAGTAAAAATATTGATTCATCTATTTTTTTTTTTATTTGCCTTTTGTAAAATTATTTGATAATTTTTTAATTTTTTTTGTTTTACACAGTCACGAGAAAAGTTTCATGTTGTTCTGAAAAATCAACCTGACCCAAAATTAACATGAGTCCAAACAATCCGAACAGCAGCTTACCCAAATTGGGTTCTGTTATTTTCGATAAGCACTTCGAGAAATTCTACATGAGAAAGAGTTTGCACTGTTGCACAGTGTATTTTTTTTTTTATATAAATTTATTATAATTATTTTAATTGTTTATGTATGAAATGTTTTTTGTGTAATTCATCATGTTCTTGATAATGGTAGGGATAAATAAACTAATGGCCCATCCTAACTACCTCGCGTGGGATCTGCTACAGTTCGAAGATCAACAGAGGCTGAAAAGAACCGACACTTTGAGCCTAGCAAGTTTTTTGAAACTTGAATGCAGTTAATTAGCGATTACATTGAAATAACTAAAAAAATAACAATCAGGGGCCTAATTCTGGCATTCGTGATTGAGTACTTTCTCGATTCGAAAGCAATTTTATTTCAGTCCATACTGAATGAATCGAAATTATTTTTTTAGTATTGTGAAACTCAAATTAATGCTTTACAATAACGAAAAAATAATTCGACGTCAGCAGTCGTCGATGGCTGCGAGTGTAAGACGGCAAATCCATCTGAGGCGATCGAGTGGTTGCGATCGAAACATGACATGGTAACCTGCCGGTCAGGGTTCGAGCCCCGGCCGTGGTCAAAAATGAAAGATTATAAATAACAATTTTAATTAATTTTCATGTTGTAAAATTCCTGTCTACATAAAAAAATTTAATGAAAATTAAATTTGATGAACTTAAGCCATAAATAGTTCAACAAAATAACCACAATACTAATTATTAAAACTGAGAGAATTTAAATGTTTGTCAACTTTTATTACACTGTTTATTAATAATTTTTAATCATATTGCTAAAATGTAATAAATACTTTAAATTATTATACCAAAACGGTTATAATCAGGGAAACCGAAAATATGCTGCAAAAAAGCTTTTATGAGCATTAAATACAAATGCAGTAACAACTTTAAAATGGGACCTAAAAATTTATAGAGATTTACTAGGGAGATCGGACGGCTAGTATTCGACCGGTTTTAACCGGTTATTTAAGTTTTGCCCAAGTCGAATATTTTAAAATGCCCATTTTTCGAATATCGAATAAACCGGTTATTTTGGTAAAATAAACCGGTTATTTTAGTAATGTTTAATTTTTATACGTTTTCCTTACTTTTGTTATAAATTTATCCGTAGTTTAAGTATTTTTCTAATTGAATTTTGGCTAAACTTAAACTTTTTAAGGAAAATGTCAAAACAAAATGTAACAAAAGTCCAAAAATATTATGAACAATGTAAATACAAATCGCTTATATAAGCGTGTGTTCTTGTAACAAAAACCAAAAAAATTCAAAATGAATTAATTAGCAATTGGACAGTATTCTAAATATTATATATATTTTTATGAAGATGTCATCTCTGGTGATATTTCGAACTGATTTAAAAGACAATGTCGCTGAAAGGGCCCTAAAATGATAAGTTCCAAAGGTTCTTCAATGTCGCGACTTATTAATCACCTTTAATTGGTCATCAAATATGTTTGAAGTCTGCTGATTTATATAGACATGATTAGCCACCAGTGATGTTAATTTTGGGCCGCAAAAGGTAGCAAGGTAATTCTATTCAAAATACGGTAATTTAAAAAATTTGGAATTTTGAAATACATATACGTACTTAATACATAATATGTAGGTTTTATAATTGAAGCTTTTGAGAGGTGATTTTCAATTTAAAAATTTGCCTTGGCTTAAGTACGGATGGATTGATTTTTCTTGTGACTTTAACATTTCTAAAATTATTTTTTTAATGTATAAGTTTAAATGAATTAAACAAAACAATTTTTTTTAATGTTCTTCACATACGCTAAGCCTATTCAAAAAATATTTTGAGTTTATGTACCTATTTTATTCAGAATTATTTTATTGCCGTATTCATAAAATATACAATAATTTTGGTTAAAATTGTATTTTAAGACAAAAATTTCCATTTAAATTTTTCTTAAAACCCATTTAAATTTAAAATAAATTGTTTATGAATACTGCTCTTATCTGTTGTTTCCAAATGAAACGCGATGGACTAACTGCTTTTCATATAAATTTTACTACACATTCAATCGGCTGTCCTTTGGAAACATTTGGCACATTAATGCTTTAATTAAAAACATTGTGTACGGCAATTTCGTCTCAAAAACGGTAATTTTTGGAGGGCGGTAAGGTAATGAAAAAAAAAGTTAAAATCACTGTTAGCCACCACCAAATTAAAAATCATTTAAAAAAATTTTTGAGAATATCTCGAATAATAAATTTATTAAATTCCTATAATTTTTTAAAACCAAAGTTTTCAAAAATTCTAAAGCTACGTTTACACCTATTACATGTTTGACATCCTATACAACCACTAGTTTTCGTAAAGAATTGTTTGCTTTTGCAAAACGTTTGGCTAGAGCGAACATAAATTTAACAGTTTCTAAATTACATTATACAGTTATGAACTTAGGTACAGAGTTTAGTAAATAAATAGAAGTTATAAAAAATAAAGCTTAAGTTTGATGAATTTACTGGTCACGCTTTTTTTTGGATTCTATCGTCAAATATTTCTTAGGTCTGAACATACCTTAAGTCATATCTAAGTATTTTGATGGTCTCTTACCTTCGTGAATTGTTTTGTTTTTATTTAAATTGACTTCATTAACTTTAACTTTAAATTAACTAAAAACTATTTTGATTATTGTTTTTTTATGTATTCCAATTAAAACCGGTTATTTTTAAAATGCTTAACCGAAAACTGGCTTTTTTAAAATAGCAGCTGTTCGGAATATTCGAAAACCGGGTTTAAAAAAAAGTCGAATAATCGATGTTCCTAAGATATACAAAAATAAAAAAAAACAAAAAGGCTTATTTAAAGACAAAATATTCAACAAAAGCCAAGTTAAAAATTGTAATCGGTAAAGCCCATTAACTATAGTATTTACAGATGAGTTTTCGAGATTTTACCCTATTTGGAATCGATAGGCAGTCATAGGCTCTCCAGAACAAAATTATGTTATAAGGTTACAACTCCTATAAGAGTCTTTTCCGCCGTATAGCATCTAGTTGCACCACCTATATGAGATTTTTTGTCTTAAGGGCACTTTAGGAACATATTAATTGAAATTAAAGCTTCTTTTACGGTTGATTCTGAACCGATTCGAAAAAGAAAATTTTATTTTATTTAATTTAAATACGAGATGGTTTATGGACACAAGGAAAATCTACTTCGGAAAGTCTATAGACCGATTGTAGACCGATTCTCACCATTTTCAACTGGATTTTTTCAAACGACAATTAAAAGGCACAAACCAAATTTCATTAAATTATCTATAAAGCTGCAACCTATATTAACGCACAAGTCTAAGATGGACAGACAACCACCAGACGGATGGATGGACATCGTTAGATCACTTTAAAAAGGGATTCTGAGCCGATCGGTGTACAACAAGGTGGGTCTATATTTCTTCGTTTTACACTCATCAGTACAAAAGTATAAAATAGATTTTTCCTAAAATTTTGCTTAACCAAGAAGTCCCTTGACCTCCCCTTCCAATGGAAAAGAGGATAATATTGTTACGAAAGTAAATTTAGTTAAGAATTAGATTAATTTAGGAGTTATCTTGTATTGATTAGTTATTTAGTATTTGTTAGTTATTTTATTACTTTAAAGGTGAATCTGAGTTAAGCGGTATACGTAAAGGAAGGCTTGGGACCAATATTTTAAGGTGTAACAAACATCACCACAAATGCACTATTGTGGTGGGGGTATACTAGGGATGCCAAACGGGATCGATTTTAACAAATCCCGGGATTCGGGATTTTGGAAATCCTGATCCCAAAATCCCGGGATTTTCGGGATTTTTGGGATCCCGGGATTTTCCGGGATTTCGGGATTTTTCGGAATCAGTTTGTTTCTTTAATATACAAATTTTTTTAAAAAACAACAACACTTTATTTATTTATGTCTCAATTTTTAAAAAAGAAAACTTAACAAAACAATTATAAGAAATTTTTTTTAAATTAACTAAATTTTATTTATTTTTGAATTTTTAAAAAAGAAAAATTAACAGAACAATTCTTTAACAACTTTTTCATATAAACAAAAGTTAAAATATATATATTTTTTTACTTATAAAAAAGAAAACATAACAAATCAATTAATTTTATATACAAATTTTTATGTCGTTATTTCTTAATTTTTTGTGCGACGATAAAAATTTTACGCTTACTACGTTTAAAACAAAATATTATTTAAAATATATGTTAAAAAAAAAATTTTATTTTTTTTATTGCATTACTGGAGCGAATTAAAAATGTGAATTTGGAAAAAATTAAAAAAATGACATTTTTCAACTTTAAAGTCCTGTAGCTCATTAAATCTTTATCCGACCCACACGGAGAGAGATATCTATTCAAAATGTTAAATCTTGTACAATTCAGTTAAACTGTTCTCGAGATTTTTCGAAATACCTTAAACAACTGCTGAAAAACACGATTTTCGCGTATATCTCGAAAACGGTTCATGGGAAAAATAAATAAATGCCATATTCGTGTTAAGCAGCACCAATTTAGCTTAGACAATATCTCATTTCTGAGGTTCATTTTTTTGTGGCATAGTGTAATTGGCAGATGAGTGCTGGTTAGCTTTGCGACAGAATAGAAAACAAATGAGACATTGAGAAAACCAAATTTCTTTAATGTGCAGTTTTTCGTTGGGAAAAGGATAATCGCGTAATGAGAAAACGGCCATAAAACAATTAATAATTAGAAAGTATAAAAATTTAATTAAACGAATATTTTTATACATATAAAAATTTTTGATACACAAAAGTTGTTAAATTGAAAAATCCCGGGATTCATCGGGATTCGGGATTTCCCGTTTGGCATCCCTAGGGTATACATATTTTATTGCTATGGTAAAAATATTTATCCAATTGATAAAATCGAATTAACGGTTGCTTTATGTAACCTATTTCTCAAAACTTTAAACGATGTTTACTTGGCTAAATACCCTCTCTACTTCCACATTAGACCATGAAAGTGAGATCAACTTTCAATTCTGAAATTTCTAAAAAAAATTTTGTTGTCGCCTGCATTCCTTTATTGAAATACTTGCAACCAGAAAGAAACTCCGATGTTTGTGTTGATCCATTTTATAAATTTTATATTGGAATACTGTTCCTTTATTTTGAAAGATGTTTCCTCATCATAGTTTATACCGATTTTCAACATTTGTAAAAGTTGTGATTTAAATTAAAGGCGTTTTAATTGCTAAAAATGTTTATTTCACTTTTATAAATTTTTATAACTACATAAAAATTATTGTTTTAAAAGAAAATGGGCAAAAAAATGTTAAGGCTAAACAATTTGAAAAATAGCTAAAAAAAAAAGGCTAATGAGCAAACTCATTTTTTAATGGCTAAACAGGGAGAAATGGCTTACTCTAGCCACTAAATGGCTAAATTGGCAACACTGCACCAAAAACATGGAGAACAACGACAGATGACAGCCCAATTATCCTAGGACTTGCAAGTTGCAACAGTCGGCAACCCATCTACTTAGCTGGATCAATAACAGATTTACGCAACTGATACCAGACAATATAACAATACTGAATGGATCGATACTCCAAGAACAAGGGCAGTGAAATCTTACATACAAAGGAAGACGCGAAAACAACTTCAACAAATAGTGAAGCCATATTCTCTCCAAGGGAGTAATGGAGAAAAAAACCTTAAAGGTAAAAAATGCAATCTTTTTAATTAATGAAGCACGTAAATGCTTGTTATTTGTCTTGTTAGTTTGTCAAAAAAAACCTAAACTTTGATTTTGACAAACAAAATAGATATTTTTCAGAGCGAATTCCGGAGAGTTTGCCTTGTATGAATTGGCCTTGGGTATACAGATAGATATTTTGAACCGAAAAGACATTTGCTAATCAGAATTTCAAACAAAAAGATACAATAGCTTTAAAAATGCAGCAAAAATGTTCTTTTAACTAAATTATGCAAAAAAATTTAGCAAACGGTAGGATATGCAATAACAAATCGATGTTAAAATAACCAAGTAAGAGTGCTATATTCGGCTATGCCGAATCTTATATACCCTTCACCATGATGAGATAAGAACAAAAAGTTATATACATAAATAATGTTCATTAGATAGGTATAAATAATTTATATATGTAAATAAGCCCGTTTCCTCTTTCGCCAAAGTTGATGTTTGAAATTCGTTTTATAATATTAAAATCGTTTTTTAGAACATACAAAAATTAAATAAAAAAAAATTTAAAAAAATCCTTTTTGGGATTCGAACTGGCAACATCATCAGTCTCAGGAGAGAACTTAACAACTCGGCTACGAATGCTTTTACTAAAGAAGCGTTAAGTTAAAATATATTGAGTCTATGAGTTGTTTCTTTATTTGAGCGGCATATCATGTACATGCATTAATGTGTATGTGGATGCGTAAAATTAAACACATTACAAATAAAATCCACCACTTGTAGTGATTGGTATAAAAAAACAACAAAAAAAAACACATTACCAACACTGTATTACCATAGCCACTGTATGACCGTAGAAACCAAAATTGAATTGGTTTTGATGGTATGTTTATGTCGTTTTGGTAATACAGTGTTGGTATGGTAATGTCACGTCTAATTGGACCTTGAAAGAAAAAAATTTGAATCAGTCGTGGTTTTTTACTCATATCTCAGCTATTTGTGGACCGATCTTGCTGAATTTCAATAGCAAACAATTCCGGACCATATGTGATATAAATGTAAAATAACCTGGCCCCCATCATATATGGGGTCTTCGGAAAATCCATTTCAACGGACAGACGGACATCGTTAAATCAACTCCGCTCCTCATAAGGACCCAGAATATATATAATTTATAGGGTCTTACATCAATATTATAGAAATTACAAACGGAATGACAAACTTATATATGCCCTATTCACCAACCAAAAAAACTCTAAAACGGATAAACATATTGTTTCTGCCATTCATTAGTCGCTCAAGGAAAAACATGCAATTGCATATTTGCGGTTTCCCTGATTATACAAATTATTTTTATTAACAAATTAGAAATGTTTAAGTTAATCTCGTATATAAAATCTGTTATTTCGTATCAAATTAAAAATGTGCTTTACAATTTCTTTAAAAATCGAGCAATGTACACAAATTAAGAAACTACTCAATGGTTTGATGGTCAAATTCCTACTGTTGTTTCGTTATATCAATATGATAGAATAGGGAAATTTGCCTGCTTTGTAATGACTTCAAAGAGCAACATCGTCTGCAATATTAAAACTTCGGGAAAGCAATTTTTTAAATTGCTTCTATTCGCAAAAAGGATTCCGAAATACTAAAAACCCTACTGCAGAATCAAAGAACGCATAGTTAAGCCGCACTAATGGACAATAGCGCAGGAAAGAAGCAGATAAAACATTTATACGGTATACAGATCAGACAACAGTTGTTAATATTTTAGCGTGAAAAGCGTTTTTAAAATTGAGTTTTTTTATCTTTGACCATGGTTCAGTTCGATAATGTTAGGGGAGGCTTTATTAGTATAATCATTTAATTGACTAATTAAATAGAATGCATTTTTTTTTATTTATAGTTTGATTATATATAATTAAATAGAATGCAAATTGCTACATTATGGCGTGTTTTGCTAATATTTTGTTCGAAATTTTTACAAATTTAACGACATGAATTTCTTTACTACCCAATTTCGTAAAAAAAACTAAAAATTAATAAAATTGCATTTTTCTGAAAATCTGGAACGAACCCAAATTATGAACTATTCTTCTTCTATCAAAAAAATTTTTGGGAATACGAAATTTTATTTTAAAAGATATTAAACCAAATAAAACTGTTAAGCGTATAAGAATTATAAGCAACAGTTCTACTTGTAACAATATCAAAGTTTAAACAAAAACATCAACAATAAACAGTGAGTTAATTACATTCTTACATTCCCCACTACAATGGATTGGAATTCTTCCAACATTAATTGTAGTTGTACGTAGCTTAAGAAAATAGAAAATGAAAACAAAAACAACTTGCAAAAGCATGTTGCCAGTTAAGTTTTTTCAGGCCGTGCACTTGCCAGTTTATTATCTAGAAGAAAGTGAGATAATTTTGTGTATACCAGAAGGGACTAAAACCCTCCTATGTCCATCCGGGTAACTTATATTACAATCAGGGCTGTGCGGTCGTCAAGAAATAGTTATAACTTCGACTCTGACTCCTTCCGCTGAAATTTTTTAAGTAAGACTCCGACTCGAACTCCTACTCTAACCTTGATGCTGAATGTATATGAGACTGGTCCTTATTTGACTTTAAACTCTTTTTTTTAATTCAGTACCTTTAAATGGTTAAATATAGCAAGAATATGATTCTGTAAAAATTTCAAATCGATTATTTAATTCAAACGTTGAGCATTGATCTTTAACATACTAGTTTTTAACATGCTAAATATTTTATTTGAATTTTGGAAAAATTGCAAGAAACATATAGCGCCCGATTGAATGTACCAAATGAGTTGAACTTTTTTATTCTATAGGGTTATGTCATTCTTGACTTATAAGTCAAAGGTAACAAAATTGAAACCAACTGAAATAAAGAAAAATAATGGATACATACAAAAATTAAAACACTGCCATTTTGGTTTTGGAGACATATTAGGATAATATAAAATATTCGGACAAAGGCAAATTTTTAATACAGAAATAGAATTATTTGTGATTTTGAACATGTTTTTGCAATCTGCTGTAAAGTTTTCAAAATGTGGCTTGATGTAGTTTATCTTCCACCTGCAGAGTTAAAAAAAATATGGATTTTTTAAACAACTAAATTGAAATGTTTTTCTTCAGTGTACTCGCCATTGCTTTTTTCCGTTCCATAATCAATATTATTATTGTCCAAGACCGTAATTTTAAATTGCAAGTTTTTATTATCTCTCCAACTTCTCCAAAGTGAGTAGATAAAAGTATTTTCAAATCATTTTTCGGGTAACCCCCACATTGATGGAAATTATATCTGGAACAATGTCATGTATTATTCCGAGTTCCTTTTTTTCTATTATAATTCACCTTGAAGGTTGGAACTTAAAATGTAGTCCACTTAATGCTTTCAGCACAGGAGCTACAGCTGATTTCAAGTTATATTCATGAACATGGCTACAACAATATTTGTTAATATACGATAAATAAAAAACAACATCTTTACAAATTAAATTTTTAAATTCCTTAATTCGGCTCTATTTCATTAACGATATCTTGGCGAAATTCAAACAGAAAGGGTAAAACAGTGAACCAGCGAGTTTTCTTTCAGAAAATGCAGGGAAAAAATGTCTGTTGAGTAGAACGAACCAGCTTTGTTACCAACTGCAATTTTAAGTCACATAAAAACATAGAAAAGGACATGCTTCGATACAATCTATTTATTTATTCTCATAAATTGCTAAAAGATCTCTCAAAATAATCTTATCTTAATTTACCTGCTCATATGTAAAGTATACTGGTCCTTTTTTCTGACTTCAAAATTTCAAAGATCAGACCCTCACCAATTTTTTAAATATCAATTTGTGTTTAAAATTCTTTTTTTTTATGGCAAATACAAATAAAATTATAGTCGGAGTCGCTAGTTTTTGTGGGTACTTCGACTCTGACTCCGGTACAAAAACCTCAACTATGACTCTTCAACTCCGACTCCACAGCCCTGATTATAACTCTAGTTCAGTGGACTAACCTTTAAGTCTACATATTTACCGTCTTCTTGAGTGTTTTGATATTCCAGAATATAGAAATGGGACCACTATGCCAGGAGAATATACAAAGAATTATTCATATTTTAGAAAAAGGTACTTTTTATGTTATATGTTCAGAAGGTTTCAAATCGTCTTAAGTTTGAATAGACTGTCTGGGTTACAAGTTGTTATGCTCGTGTCCCACAATATGGAACCCTTTTTTTGAGCTTAAATGCAAACGTAAATGCAAATTAAATCGGCTATAGACTTAAGCAACGGTCAGACTATGTCTTGTAGTATAGTTAGTTTATTTTGTAATAATAAGACCATTTTAAATCTCACTAACTATTAACAAAAGTAGGGGTTACGCTTATTTGATCAAATATTTAATAAGTGTGACCGTAGCTTTAGAATATTTATAGTAATATTGAAACCAGTTGCTACACCTATAGATTACATTCAGGGCAACAATTTTTATAACAAATAACCTCTGCCTACCTTGCCGTTAGTAAGCATCAGGTTAGATCGTCTTCAGGGTAACAATTTGAGGCATTTAGATTGTGAAATACCACAATTATAAGAGAGTTTTGAAAAATATTCGGCAGGTTAGAAAACTTAACCTGTCAAATTAAATAAGTATAGCGTTTTTGGCATCACCTCTGTAAAATCTTTCAATAAATTTCTTAGGGTAGTTTTTTAACATAGAGATTAATTACTTTTATTTGCCAATTTAATGGCTTATAAATCAATGAATGTTTAAACGTTGCACAGTAGCGTCCTCACTTAAACAATACTTTGGCGTACAAATGGTTAAGAACAATATTGACTTATGGTCCCTACAGGTAGGCACAAATCTTATTTGGAAACGTGCATAATATCAAAATGCATTATTCAGCCTAAATCCATATGTATGCAGGGAACGGGTAAGTTTTTCGGCATGGTAGCATAAGCCTATATATTGCAAAATAAGCATAATGCCTGGATTAGTCTACGACTGAAAGTTGGCACAACAATTACTAAAACCATTAAGCAATTTAAGTACTGAAAACATGGCGTTGAACAATTTTAAATTATTTGAACTGTTTAGAAAGTCAACCACACCAAATTTTTTCACGGAAGCTGCTTTAGAAGAACTTGATAGCTTATACGGAAATATTGAGAGAAGCGAAATTATAAAAACTAATTTTTATCTGATATATGCAAATATTAAGGCAAAATGGGTGAAATCTAATCGAACCATTCAGAACTTCAACTCCAAGTACGAGGACTGGCTTAATGAAGACACCATCCTGGATATATTGGCAGTAGATAAACCCACCACATCAACCAGAGGAGCAAAAGGAAGGCCAAAAAAGGAGTTTACAGAAGTCTCTGCGGGCCATACAGCAAAACGGTTGTTGGAGAGTCTTCCTGAAAATGAGGTGAAAATTCTTCCTGAGAAGTTGAAATTGATCAGCAAATGGGGCTGCGATGGATCATCCGGACAAAGCGTTTATAAGCAAAGGATATCTTCCGATGACGCTACAATATCGGACGGAAATATGTTTATGGCATCTGTTGTTCCTTTGCGGCTTAAATCTGATGTTTCCCTACACTGGAAAAATCCACGTCCGTCATCAGTGCATTATTGCCGACCAATAATGTTTCAGTTTGCAAGGGAATCGGCAGAACTCATAAGGACCACGGTGAAGGACATTGAAGAACAAATAAGCAAGATTAAGCCTACAAAGCTGCAAATTGAAGAAGGAAAATATATTGAATGCAATTACGAGTTCCATCTGACCATGGTTGACGGAAAAGTCGTAAACGAACTGACAGGAACAACCTCAACAATGTCATGCCCGATTTGCAAAAAGAGTCAGAAGAACTTTGGTAATTTAAACGATTCTACAAATGAGGAGAATTACGAATATGGAACGTCACCATTGCACGCAAGGATAAGGTGTATGGAATTCTTGCAAAAACTGGCGTATACCCTACCACAAGAGGAGTAAAACTTCGATGAAAATACATTAATAAAGGATAAGGAAAAGATCAGAAAGAAGCAAATACAGGATGCTTATTTTAAACAAGTTGGACTAAAAGTAGACTGTCCCAAGCACGGATACGGTAACTCAAACGATGGAAACACTTCTAGGAGATTTTTTGAAAATGATGAGGCAGTAACTAGAATCACTGGAAATGACAATCAAATCGTGAAAAGATTGGGAACGATCTTAGATGTTTTAAACTGCAAAGAAAATGTCAATTCTACAAAATATGGATAATATGCGTCGAAAACTGCATCTCTTTTAGCAGAAATGTATCCACAGAAGAAGTTGACCCCGACCGTCCATAAAATATTGGCGCATGGCAAAGATATAATTGAGTACCAGTCTTTGCCAATTGGAGAGCTTTCTGAAAAAATTTTATAAAAAATATAGATTGCAGAACACATTCAAAGCATCAAGGGTAAGGCAAAATGAGGACCTCTTCAACATGTTGGCAGCATCTTCCGATCCACTTATTTCTTCCCTGCGGCATGTGAAGTCACGAATAGAGTTAGAAAATAATGATAGTTTAGAAATGGTTAGTCTTTTAGATATACCTTCTCTTACGAACTGTGATGAATATTTTACAGAAAATTGAAAAAATAAATTTAAAAAAAAAATAATTTTTTTTTTAATTTGTTGGGTAATAATTTAAAACATAAAACCCTAAAGAAAAAAAATAAAAACAATCTAAAAATGTAAAAATAATTTTTTTAAGTTACCATAAAATTGATTTTTCTACTAATTTTAACTTTGATAACCCATAAGTAGGCCCCTACAGAGCGTAGCACCCTTTCCAAACACTCATTTCATAGGCTGAACAGTTATCTATCATATGCTGTTTAAACTGTTCAATTATCTTATTCGGTTCAAAAGATATGATTTTTGCAACGAAAAAACTCAAATGGCGCCACTGTGCGTTGGTTTAGTTGAACTAAACTTTAATTTATATGTAGTTTAAACTTAACAGCTGTAAATCAGTGCCAGTACTATGATAAATGTAAAGCGTAGTCCATAAAGGAGTAGGAGTACTCCAAATCTACTCCAAATATATGGGTAAAAGGTGGTCCGCTTAGGGCATGGGAACGGTAGAAGAGCCAAATAGGGATTCATTTGTAAAAATAACTGCTTTCTGCGAGGAGCGTATGGAAAATAATATTTAAGTTTGCATGTGTGTAAATTTGAGTTATTGAAAAATTACCTTTACAAAAACGGCTTTGGTACAAGATATTAATTTATTTACATGCTGAAACTCTAAGCGTATAAAGTCAGCACCACGATGAAGTCCATGACCAAAACATGTCAAATGTATCTTTAAGGATACATTACCTTAAGAGACAAAATTCCACTTATCATATATGCCGCTGCATCAGTTACCATAAGCAATACTTTGTCGTGTTGAATGCCTAGATTAAAGAAAAAAAATAAAGTTTTAAAAAAAATAATGAATCAAATATTCACTTACCATTAGGCCATAAAATTTGTAATGAACCGTTGCAGAAAGTTGCAATAGAAGCTCCATTTGCATTTTCGAGAACACCCATGTTCAATAAAAAAAGGTTAATTTCCAACATAAAGTTGGCCACATATCTTTGTTCGATGTCTGTTGTTTCATCAACAGAAATCCATATGTGTATTTATCTTTAGCCTTTTCACGCATTTTTGCCAAAGTTTCCGTATACATTTAAGGTATGTATTTACCTCGAATAGAACTTTCGCGTGGAACTGACAAATTGGCGTACTTTTGAAAGATTTTTTTGAAACTGGGATGGCTTACTTTTTTTACTGGTATATTGGTCTCCGACAAAAATTTACATGTATCTTCGTGAAATGTTTTGGCAGTAATAGTAACGGGAAATTCCGTGATAAGTTTTTGTGGACGATTTTCTTGGCAAGCGGCTAATTTGGGTTTTTTTTTGTACTAAAATGTTGCTCCACATTGTACTTCTTTTCGCTATTAATTTTACTTGAACACACATTACAAAACAACCAATCTTTTTCAACTTTCAGTACTTCAGTACCCATGTTCTGTAACTTTAGTGAGAACTTCTCGCATCGAAAAGATGTGAAACAAAATATTCCATCGTTTCTCGAAAAGTGAGAAAAAAGTGTGTCTGTAACTTATGTCGAAAACTATCAAAAGAGATTACGTCGTTACGTTATAAAATTCATAACATTGCACTCGAAGCCGATGTGACATTGCAGACGTTGAGGACGCCAGTCACACATATAGTTAACGGCGACCAAAATTTACTAAAATTGAAAAATTTTCAACGACGGCGGCGAAAATACAACCGTCGGCCATGCCAAATAATGTAAAGTGCGACTTTAATGTTTGTTGTTTGTAAACGAGCTTTGAAAAAATTCGTATATTTTATAAAAATGGTAAAAGAAAATAATTAAACAATAAAAAAAGGGCCAAGAACATAATTTTATTATTATTATTCTTTGCAATTTGCATTTTTAGTTGTTTTTTAGTGTTAAAATTTTTTTCTCGCCCCATTTTTATTAGTGAGTTTTTTTGACAGTCCAAAGCGGGAACTTTTCTCACCAAAATGTTACAGACACACTTTTTCTGTAAATTGGCGAGTAATTTCCTTGCGTGACAGCTTGTACTCGCCAAAAAAAGTTACAGACACAGTTTAATGAGAAAAACAGCTGTTTGTTTCAATATATGGCATTTTTGTTCTATTTCACACATTTCAATCGAAAAGTTTCTCGACACGAGAGTTACAGAACATGGGCACAGGATACAATTTTACCCTTTTTTAGCAAACATAACGTATTTGACTTTTCTTTCGGCATTTTTTTATTTTTTGGTTCACAACGGTCGACTTACTTATTTTTAGTTTCGAACTCAAATTAATCACATAGTTGTTTTTTTTTGTGATCAAAATTCGACCATAAATTTTTGTTATTATGAAGAAAACATAGTTCACCTTAGCATATATGAATTTACATGTTTCTAGCATTTATTTTTCCGTCTTAGTGGATCGATTTGGCGAGAGACCAACCTCCGGTTCATTATTTACCTTCTACGGGAGTTAATTTAATTTTGTAAGTTCAATATAAAAAATATCAGAAAATATCAATTGAAAAACAAAAATGTATCAAAAAGTCTCCTTTTTAGATTGTCATCCACTCAGGACACTGCATGTTTTATTTTATGATTCTTTGTCTAATATTAACTATGTAAAATTAATTAAAGTACCAGATGTAGAACGAAAATTTACCAAAAAGCTCCCTCTGAGACATTTTTATTCATTTAGGACCATGCATGCATGTTGATTCTTATATTTGTAGGTCGAATATTAACAAAAATTAAAAAGTACCAGATGAAAAAAGTACCAACATTTTTCGACTTATAGGTTCACTCAGTAACCTGCACCTATTATATGATGTTTCTAAGTGTAATATTATAGACAGTTTAAAAATTATCATATGAAACACAGAAAATTTAAAGAAAGAAATTTATTATTATTATTTCTCCTTTTGATACTTTTTTCCCCATAGTGTTCGATTGACAAACAAAGGAAGAAAGCGTTCTTAACTGCTTTGCCTGTGCCGATTTATACATAAGTTTAATATGGTCGAAATATCCTCAAACCGGTTTCTAAAAAATATCGAATTATCGACCACCATATTTTTTATTATCTATGTATTATGAAAAACAAATTTTTTGTATTTGTGTTAGTTACTAATTTGAACGCTTATAACTCTTCATTTATTGAATATATTTTAATAAAATATATATTGTGCACTTCTGTTAGTAAATACCTTTCAAATGGTATATATTTTGTTCAAATCGGTTGACATACAGAGGAGAAAAGTGTTCTTAACTGTTTTGCATTAGCCGATTTATATATAGAGATTAGTTGTAATGAAGCGTATTGAATTTGGTGCCAAAACGTTGAGTCCGCAAATAAAGGCTCAGTTAGCTGACAGTAATAATAATGTAACCGTACCGTTAAAAAGTAAGACCAATCTATTTCTTACAGATTGAGACGTAACATCTTTCTGCTAACTATAATTGTTCTGATTGTTTTACATACAAGAAAATAAAACACAGCAAAAATTTTTAAATTTTTTACATGTTTTCTCAAAAAAAAAAGAAAAACATATGTAAAAAAAGCCATTTTACAGCAAAAATATAGGAAAAAAGCAAAATAAGCACCATTACAACAAAAACAGCAAAAAAAGCATGAATGGGTAAAAATAGCAAAAAAAAGCAAATTTGTCTTCTCTGCTTATTACCTTTGGTGTTAGCAAAATTTTTCCCAAACAAATTAGATAGCTTTTTCATCAATCTTTCGAAATTTTTTTTTTTTTTTTATATAAAAAAAATTTTTTTTTCATCCAAATCGGAAGACATCCATTTCAGAATCCCCTATATATATTAATTTTTATAAAAAAAAACGTATTTTGTATCTGAAATACATTAATGCCTATATTTTGCCCAACTTTAGTTATAACATGCTCACTTACATAATAAACTAAACATGTGACACCAAGTTATCTTATTTAAAAGAACATAACAAATTATAAAAATAATTCATGTTTGTTATATGCGCATATATTTAAACAATTGAAATAAATACTTAATTAGTTTATTAAATAAGTATAAAAACGCGATGTAATAAAAAAATTATAAACATTTAAACTTATTCAATTAAATGGAAACTACAGCATTTTTCGTTAAAGCTTGTATCATCCTTAATGCGATCCGCATGATAGCGACTGGACATCTGGTAAAGAAAAAAACAAACAAAAATAAAGAAGCTTTTAATATTTTTAGTATTTTATGGATTTTTTTTTTAAGCAACGTTGGAGATTTGACTTGCTAGAAATTACCAGTGGCACCAGCGATCCCGATATTATTGATGTTAAACTCGAACTAGTGCGTTTAGGCCGCTGGGAATTTGGTTTTACCGGCTTCTTAAATTTTAAAGTTGACTGCTATGATGATGTTACTGTTCATGCCACTGTTGAAAGAAGCAAAAACAGAGCTGGTCCCTATTTCTTGTGTCCAATGGGCATTGAAAATCAAACGTTTTCACATGTTATGAATTTCTATTACAAGACTCTTCTACAGCCAGATGCGATGAAATGTTGCGAAAATGCCCCAATTGTGAAGGAAAAATTCGAGGCACCCTTAACAAAACGTAATCTGACAATGACCAATTGCTCAGTGGGCACGGATAATTTGCCAAATATAATGATGGAAGGTTATTATAGAGCGCGATTGTTATTCGCGGGTCCAGTAGATGTGTTCATAGAGGCCTTGTCATTTATTGAAGCAAAGAACTTTTAGTTAATGTGGAACTATGTTTAACAGTAAAGATTTTGCTTTTGTAAAAAAAAATTGTTTATTTCATTAATCATTTTTTTTAATAAATTTTAAAACACAAAAACATACATAATCAAGGCGAATTCATTTTTCAGGTGGCGTTGAAAGCACAGCTGTACTACTTTTTTTCTAAATTAGAGAGAGGAATGTCAAAAGTTATTTGTGTTTTTGACATATCGACCAACGAAAGCAACAAAAAAAATACAATGTTGTGTTCTTGGTGTTGTTACTTGTTGTAGTATCGCCACCACCCTATACGTGAATTCGCCTTGTACATAATTATTTAAAATTTACAAATTGATTTAAAATAAACGGTTACTAGTTATAAAACATATGAAAAGAATTGTATTGATGTTTTGCAGTTTAGATTAGTTTAACGAAAACCAAATTTTAATTTCAAAAGATTTTGTTATTCGTGCTTAATTCCCAGTTTTTATTATTGATAAAAACACTTGAAATTTATTGTTGATGGGAGAAGCTATTCCTATGCGCATTTCACTGGTTGCTTAGGCCAGATCATCAGGAAACTTTATCCATAAAGATTTTAGAAAAACTAAAGATATTAAACTAAATAAAACTGTTAAGCGTATAAGACTTATATCAACAGTTCTACTTGTAATAATATCAAAGTTTAAACAAAACACATCAACAATAAACAGTGGGACTATCTTATCTTACATTCCCCACTACAATTAGTTGAAATTCTCTCAACATTAATTGTAGTTGTAAGTAGGTTAAGAAAAACAAAATAAAAACAACAACAACTTACAAAAGATGTTGTCAATTAAGTGTTTTTTTAGGCCGTGCACTTGCCTGTTTATTATCAAAAAGTAATTTCAATTTTTGGGAATACAAGATTTTGTTATTCGTGCTTAATTCCCAGTTTTTATTATTGATAAAAACACTTGAAATTTATTGTTGATGGGATAAGCTATTCCTATGCGCATTTCACTGGTTGCTTAGGCCAGATCATCAGGAAACTTCATCCATAAAGATTTTGGAAAAACTAAAGATATTAAACAAATAAAACTGTTAAGCGTATAAGAATCATAAGCAACAGTTCTACTTGTAACAATATCAAAGTTTAAACAAAACACATCAACAAAATGGGAATTAAGCACGAATAAAAAAATCTTTTGAAATTAAAATTTTGTATTCCCAAAAATTGAAATTACTTTTTGATAGAAAACCAAATTATTCAAAACTTTGGTTGCGTTTTTAAAATACGTAAAATATGCAGCTTCAAATTCTCAAGAAATTTGATTTAGATTGATGTACGTTAATATGTAAATATTTTAAGTTGCAAACGGTCAATTATTAAAGAAAATTGTATGTATATGGGCGTTTCCATAAGAATGTCAATCACGATTAATAAAATTATAACACTTGTAACTTAGTTTCAAATATGGTAGAAAGAAAAAAACCACTCAAACTTTACTGTGCAGAGGTACTTAGAGCTTATTGCAATTTTTAAAAAGCAAACAATAAAAGTTTATACTCACTTTCTCTTTGATTCATTTTTAGTAACTTCAATCAACAATTTTCACTCTTCTGCCGATTAAATTTAGATATTGGTAACATTGAAGTTATACTTTAAAATTAATGTTACAACAACAATTAACAAAATCCATTAGGAAAGACCAAATATATAGTTCGATTAGCGGTATATTTTTTGGTTTGTTTTGGATGCTATGCTAATGTCACGTACGACATTTAAAACCATCAATTGCCTTTTTCATTTGTATTTGATCAGTCGCAGGTGTTGCAAAATAAAAGTTCAAAGCAAGATATTGGTTGAAAAAAAATATTGATCGGGACTTTTTTTTAATGGGTATAATAAAAATTGTATAAGCTTTTAAAGGTTGTCACATACGATATTGTAAGTATGTACTACAAAAGCAATTCAATGTGTTATCTTATTATGTTGGTATTTAGATAAAATTTGGTCCAAATTTATTTTATTGCAATCTAAATCATTTAACCAAATATTATTGGACCCATTATATTTGATTAAAGCTTTCATAAAAATACTACTCCCGAAAATAGCTTTTAATGCAATGACTTCCCCATTAATGTTAGTGTTGACATACAAATTAGCGACAATAACTTATACGATAGTTACTATGTCATGACAAAATTTGTGCTGATAGATCCAAAATTAGCCATATGTCCCATATAAACCACATTCCTTAAAACGGTTAGAAGCAAACAAATCTCATAGAGATGAAAATATCTTTAAAATATTCGGCACAAATAGCTCTAATATTATTCTTAACCCCATAGCATAATTCCGTTCTGGGAACTATGATTGGCCATGGGGCCCAATATAGTTATGGTTTAGGATATCATATGGTCGGGCTTGACCGACTATAATTTCTAACCTCTTTGTTTTTAGTTTTTGGATACAAATATTCACAAAAACAATAATTAGTATTGTGGTTATTTTGTTGAACTATTTATGGTTTTTAATCCAAATTTTTAATATTTTTAATTAGGCTTAAGTTCATTAAATTTTATTTTCATTAAATTATTTCTATGAAGAAAGGAATTTTACAACATGAAAATTAATTAAAATTGTTATTGATAATCTTTCATTCTTGACCGTTCTTACCATGACATGTTTCGATCGCAACCACTCGATCTCCTTAAATGGATTTGCCGTTTTACACTCGCAGCCATCGACGACTGCTGAAGTAAGAAAAAACATGTAAAATCAATTAAAATGGATAACACAGCCCGACAAAAATTTTTGCTTCTTTGAATTTATCAACTGATTCTAGTTAATTTGGGTGCGCTGAATTCAAATCTGTAATCAGTTTGTCTCTATCAGCTCTAGTTTTCATGATATAGCTTTTTTATACCCTCCACTTATGACCTCCATTTATGACCGTCTGTTAGTTTTTTCAAAAAAATTTTTTATCAAAATTTTCTTATTTACAGTTATGGTAGTTGCCAAAAAAAACATTTTTTCCGTAAAAAAATTTTTTGTGTAATTGCTAGCTGATTAATAGGAATTTTATATGTACAATATTATTGAGAACGTTATTTTTTCTTGTTGCACTCCAATTGAATATCGGAAAAAAATATTTGAATTAAAAGAATTTTGGGTAAAAAATTTTGTTACGGAAAAAATGTTTTTTTTGGCAACTACCATAACTGTAAATAAGAAATTTTGATGAAAAAATTTTTTGAAAAAACTAACAGACGGTCATAAATGGAGGTCATAAGTGGAGGGTATAAAAAAGCTATATCATGAAAACTAGAGCTGATAGAGACAAACTGATTACAGATTTGAATTCAGCGCACCAAAATTAACTAGAATCAGTTGATAAATTTAAAGAAGCAAATTGAGTGTTGGCCTGTGTAATCATTCAAAAAAGCAAACTTCGATCTAACAAAGGTTAAAATACAATTTGGTTTAAGGATTGATGTTTGACTATTGACGTCAGCAGTCGTCGATGGCTGCGAGTGTAAAACGGCAAATCCATCTGAGGAGATCGAGTGGTTGTGATCGAAACATGTCATGGTAACCTGCCGGCCCGGGTTCGAGCCCCGGCCACGGTCAAGAATGAAAGATTATCAATAACAATTTTGACTAATTTTCATGTTGTAGAATTCCTTTCTTCATTAAAATAATTTAATGAAAATTAAATTTAATGAACTTAAGCCTAATTAAAATTATTAAAAATTTGGATTATTCACAAAAACTATATTTTTTACCTTGTATAAACTATAAGAGAAAAATCTGTTACGTACGGTATTTCACAAACAATATTACATTTTCTTAATTATAAAACCATCAAAAAAAAATTTTGTTTTTCTAATTAAGGATTATAAAGGAAAAATATTTGGTTTAATGTAAAAAATTAAAAAAAGAATAAATACCTCACACAATTCGCAGATTTTCGCATTTTTTACATTCACCCCAAAATCACTTCCATTTTATGTCACGTACGATATGCACCTATTTCGCTCGATATTTTGGACAACAAAGTTTCGAATGTGATAATTTTTCTTATATAGTACCCTCTAAATGAAGCATAATGATAAAAATAAAAATGTTTCCAGTTACTTAAATTTTTGCCAAATCTCTACCTCTCTAAAGGCGTACAAGTGCCACGTACGATGGCATGGAAATGCCCATATACTATGTATGTATCGTTACTTGAAACGCAGAAGACCCTAACTAACCAAAAATTTAAAATAAACTTTCAACCAAAATTTGCGATTCTATCAGCAAAAAAACAAAAGGCCCTATCTACGAAAGATCTAAAAAGAACTAACAGTTTGCATAATATGCAACATTGTCAATTCTCAAAACCACTGCACACAGAAAAAAATACCAATGTTAAATTAACATGGCGAAATGTTGATTGAGAATCATAGTAAATTTCTGCAAAAGTATGCCCTTTATTTAAATTTATCATTATTTCATATTAATTTTAAATGAAAAATATTAAAATAACCTTAAATCACGTTTATTTAATATTACAGTATTCTACGGAAAATTACCTCGCCAAAAATGCCAATATTTTTGGGTAATTATGAGGGGTAAGCATTTAAACGAATACGCTTAAATACCTCGTTGAGGTAATTATAAGAATTCGTTTAACTACCTCATTGAGGTAATTAAGCGAATACGTTTTGGGCCGCATCATTTTTAACTTCAATTCAATTTGTTATTAGCGCTTTTTGGGTTATTGCTAAAATAAGTTTTTAAGTTTATAAAATTATCAATTTAATTTCGTCGGGTGGTATCTGCTAGACACATTTTTACAAAAATTTAGTTTTAAATCAATTCTATATAATAATAATAGCGCCCCCTTTTTTAACATTTAATCCCTTATTTGATATCTCGTTCTAGCATTGCCTGCTATCCTAAATTTTACAGTTCTCTAAACTTTGTTTTGCTTCATTTGTCACTTTTTGTGCCATGAATCAAATTTTCGCAAAGCATGTAGAACAAAACATTTTTGTTCCATGCGGCAAACCAGTAACCAACAGACGATACACTATGTGATTTCTACTTTGTGTTTGCTTTAACAAATACTATACCTATTTGAAAGACATTTTCAAATATAAGTGTAAAGAATGGTAAAAAAGGTTTGCATTATTTGAAATAAATCTTAATAGCTTTTTATATTTTATGCAAAAAGTTATAACGACTTTAAGTTTCAACAGAAAACATATCTCGCGACCCACGTTATTTTTAATAAAAAATCTATCCAGCAGTTTATATTTAAAATTAATTCAAACATTATGCTAAGTTCACACTTACACACATTGTGTGTAAATGAACAAACGCGAATATTTAATGAATGTATAACTAACATTTTTGAAAATAATATTCCGCTCAAAAAGTGTTATATCCGAAATGGTTACGGTTGGATGAATGCACCGGAGATAAAAGCGCCAAGGATCCGTAGAAATTTAGCGTGGCGCATTTATTGCTTAAACTCGTCGCAGGAGAATCGTAGATATTATTGCAAATGTCGTAATAAAGTTCAGTCTGTGATTAGGCGCGTTAGAAGAAATTATTGCTTACAGTACTTTCAAGGATGTACACGTGAACAGATGTGGCGTAAACTGAGAACTGAAGGAGTTGTTAGAGATACTGAAAACACATTTGAAATTGATGTTGAGGACTTTAACAAGAATTCTATACTCCTTCCCAATGCTA
Organism: Pollenia griseotomentosa; assembly: GCA_963931875.1. Lineage (NCBI taxonomy): Eukaryota > Metazoa > Arthropoda > Insecta > Diptera > Polleniidae > Pollenia > Pollenia griseotomentosa. The sequence goes on from OZ007564.1 coordinate 48,136,646, forward strand.
ATTGTAATAATGCGTTTGTACCTACTCTTAATTTGAATAATATATTGGGTTTTAGTTTTCGTAATGTCACTGATGATGAAATTTTAAAAGCTATGATGTCTATCACGTCTAATGCTATTGGGCCTGATGGAATACCATTGAAATTTTTAAAACTAATTTTTCCAGCCGTATCTAGGCAGCTGCGTTTTATATTCAATACAATTATTACCACTTCTAAATTCCCTGACAGCTGGAGAGTAGGAAGAGTAATTCCCATACCGAAAGTAAAGTCTCCGCGCCAGCTTACAGATTTTTGTCCGATAAGTGTTTTGAACTCATGTTCTAAGATACTGGAAATTTTATTAAGGGATCAACTTTTAGAACATCTAGAACGTGGAAATTATTTAAATCAGTATCAATCGGGATTTAGAAGGCGTTATAGCACTACGGGTTTGATTTTAGACTGCGTCGAGAATATAAGAAACAATTTAGACAGGAAACTGAGTTCTGTACTAATATTTCTTGATTTTAGTAAAGCATTTGACTCCATTGACAATGGGCGATTATGTAGTAAGCTATTCTCTCAATTTGACCTGGGAGTTTTTGCTTGCAAATTAATTGAGTCTTTTATCACTAATAGATACCAATATGTACAGTTTAAGTTTTCCTGTTCATCAATCGCTAAAACCTATAGGGGGGTACCTCAAGGTTCAATTTTGGGGTCTTTATTATTTGTGATTTATATGAATGACTTAAATCATCACATAAATTTCTGTAGGTGTTATACATATGCGGATGATGTTCAGTTGCTGGCGGATGGCAATGGTCGTGGTCTTAATTTTTTGGCACAAAAAGTAAATGAAGATTTAGAGTCTGTTATGGAGTGGTCTATAGCAAATAATCTTTGTATGAATCCTTTTAAAACTCGATGCATGTGGTTTTCGCAGTCTTATATAAAACCGAATTTGGTATTAGGTGTGGAGAATTTAGAAGTTGTTTCATATCATAAAGTCTTAGGATTGTTTATAGATAATAACCTTAACTTTGAGTTTTATATCAATCATGTTGATTCAAGAATTAATTTTGTTTTGAGAAGGTTATATGCTTTAGCCCTGCACAGAAAAAATTTTTTAGGCCAGTAAAAGAATTAATCAAAAATAAAATCAGTTTTAGTTAAATATTTAATAAGGTGAATTAAACTTTTTAATCAAGTGTATAAAATGTTTAATTGACAATATTTCAATTAAAAGTTAATTCACTTGATTAAAAGTTTAATTCACCTGATTAAATATTTTATAAAAACTGATTTTATTTTTGATTAATTCTTTTACTGGCCTAAAAAATTTTTTCTGTGTGTATTTACCAAGTAATGTAAATAGGAACGTTGCTATGACATTATGTCTTCCTATATTAGTATATGGACTAGAAGTCTATTCGGGGGTATCGCAAACTAGTACAAATAGACTTAAACAGTGTTTTAATAGAGTTGCACGATATATCTTTGGAATAACATATACATCACACTCATATGACTTTTTATACTAGAAAACTATTGAAATGTGATTTTGAAAGTTTCATTAATATGAGATTATTATTACAATTTTATAAGATTTTAAAATTCGGGAATCCTTCGTACCTTAAGCCTAGTACTCTGTTCAAATTTGTGAAAAATGTTGAGCAACATTGATTATTCCACACGAAAATTTTGGCATTTATCAATGTTACCAATCTTGCGAGTTTGTACAATTTGACGTTTTTATTCCTTCAAAGTATGCTACATTGCTTCGTGTATGTAAACAAACGCCACATGTATTTTACTAAAATTATTTTTTTTTAATAAAAAATTTAATAAAAAAAAAGTAAATATGGATAAAAAACTGTTACCGATTGTGTTATTTTAATTTTGTATTGCTTTTTTAATATTAAGTTCATATTTTTTGCTTTTGCTTAAAATTCCACGTGAAATAAAGGCAGCTTACATTATTTCGCAGTTGTAAAAAAAATGTTGCCAGAAACATTTCGGAACTTTTTCACAAAATAAACAGAGTACAACTCCATCAACATTATTTCGTAGATATTCCGCACAAGTTTTTTTCATATGCATTTTGACAGCATTTCACGTGAAATGTTGAACAGAGTACCAGGCTTTAGGGAAAAATTTAGTTTCGGGCATTCCACTAGAACTAGTTTAATGATCATACCTAGGCATTCCACTCAAATTATGAGTAGGTCATTTACTGTCAGAGTCTCAAGACTATGGAATTCCGTCATACCTTGTAGTGAGCGTACATTCTATATCAAGGTTTAAGAAAATGTTATTAGAAAATCTGTAGCAAGTAAGAAGTTGACTGTTTAAAGTTGCCACAAGATCCGTGTTCTTGTATCGTTTTCAACATTTGTGCAATAGGGGGATATTAAAAATAGTTTTACATTATTTAATTATGATTAAGAAAAAAAACACAACAAACAAATTTATATTTCTTTAAAGTATTAAAAATGTATAAAAACACTTTTATAAAATTATCAGAAGATTATTTTAATCATTTTAATGATGAAATTGTGAAAATTTATAAATTATTATAGAAATAAAATAAAAACATTAAGCAGAAATCGAGGCCGGTTGTACACGATCATGTTGCCGATTCTACATTTGAGGTATGTTCAGTGCATTCTATGTGATTTAGTTGTAATCATGTCAGTTTGAAGTGATTAACAAATCATTTCAATGTACGGGTAATCATCTCGATTTTGAAGTGACTAGAGCTTAATCACGTTCGAACCAAGAATGATATAAAAAGAGATTACGCCATGCGCATGTTTTCCCGTTAGATGACGTAGCTTAACCCAAGCTAGGGTTACCTTTTCTATGTATTTCCAAAATATTTAGGGCTATGTGTGTATTCTTGACTATTTTCATGAGATTGAGGTGTTTTTTTTTATTAATTTGTTTTTTATTTTTTAACTTCAATATTTTTAGTATCACTTTCTTCTTCAGGAAAATATTTTGGTTTTGATTTTTGATACAATTTTATAAAATTGAGAACCAAAAATTGAACTGACAACTTACATATATGAAAATTAACTCCACATGATCAAAAAAAATTCTTTAACTTAAATAATGACATTAAACCTTATACATAATGCACTTTATATAAAAAAGAAAGAAATAATATCAAGTAAACTAAGACAAAAACCTAATTCTATATTTTTAGTTCCTGATTTTGGCGTTTGTATGTATATTAAATATATGTATATTTGCCTTATTCACAAGAAATATTTTATGTTGAATATAGGCTTATTTGACAAATTGCCTAAAGTTATCCGTCAATTAAGTTCTTAATAAACATTAAATGTTTTTTTTATGAGTAAGGCCGATCCAATGTGGGTTTTAATAATTTCCGACATTACTAACATGTACATATGTTTTTGATAATTTTCTATATTCAATTTAAAAATATTTAATTTAGTTTACTCAATCTCTTGCAATTGTAATGAGAGCATTGTGGTTTTTCTTTATCTAAAGGGCATTATTTATTCATGTAGAGTCTCGAAATATTGAAGTTAAAAAATAAAAAATATATTAAAAAAAAAATATCTAAAACTCAAGAAGAGTCATGCAAAATCAAAAATTATAAAAACTTTTAATTATATTATTAATATTAAAGATCAATAAATTCTGGATTTATTCCTAAATTTGTTCGAAACAATTTATATGTTATGTGAGACTTGGTAACCCTGAAACAAAAATCATTTTGACAATTCTCCAAAAATTAATTTTTCATATTTCGTTATAGATCAAGAATATTGTATTTCAATCTATTAAATATTGTGTAAAAAAATAATTATTATTATAATAACCGTGTGTGGAGGCTGTTTAAAAGCTTTAAGTGTAAAAAATTCTTGTTTAAAAATTTGCAGCAAATTGTAAACATGAAGTGCGCAGTGGGCAAATGCATGCGAAACGATAGAAAGAAATCCAGTGAGAAATTGTGTTCAAAACTAATTTTGTGCGTGTTTTTAATATATCTTATCTTAGATGTGTCCTTTTACACTTTTCCAAAAAACAATGAGCAACAAAGAAAGCTTTGGATAACATTTTGCAAACCGAAGGACACCATAAAGATACTTAGGGAGAGAATTTGCTCATTACATTTTAAGTCGGACGATTTTGAAAGAAATTTAAAATTTGAAATGGGTAAGTTAGAAGTATATTGGTTTGCGCAGTTCTTTATTTAATAATTGTAATAGAGCAACTTTAAAAACTGAAACGGAAAAATGTGAAGAGGAAGCGAAAAGAGTCAATTGTGACCAGAGTATGAAAACAAACAAAACATTTCGCAAACGTTTGCAAAATGTACAAAACTATTGAAAATTTTTAAATTGTATTGTACATGAGCAAAACCAAAACAAAAACTTTTCAAGTGTCAAAGAGAGAAAACGAAACAATTGGCTTTCCACTCATCTGCATTATTTAATTTACCGTTACAATCGTACATCTGAGTACAAAACAGATAGAGAAACGTTTTGTTTTGAGTAATTGATTTAGTTCTTGCTTGGTTTTTGTAGTGGCATAACAAGAGTAAAATCCACAATGCCTTGTCTTTTTTTTAAATTTATTTTTTTTTCTTTTTTCTTTGAATTACTTTTTATTTAATTTAATTTGTTTTTTTTTTTTAATTACTATAGTAGTCAAAAAAAAGCATTAATAAAAACAAAAAAACCTAAAAACCTCTCTTTTTATTTCACTTAGAAACAATAGTTATATATATATATGTATATATGACTAAATATTAAAATGAGTAAATCAATTACCAAACGTTTGTCAAACGTTTTTACTCTGAATGTTTCAATATTGTTCTTACTCTTTTCTTTTCCAGCTGTGTACTTTTATATTAATGTACAATTTGCGCTCACGAGCAAAAATAATACAAAACAAAATGGCACAATCATTCTCATTGTTTTGGTTTTGTTTTTGTTTTACTAACTGCAAAGAACAAAACAAAACGAAAGCAAACGTTTCGTTTTGTTTGTTTTCGTACTCTGATTGTGACACAAATGAAGACAGTTCGCAACTTTACATGAACAATTTAGAAGTTGAAATGTATGTACATATCGCACTAGATCCACAAAAGGGTATTACATTTTCATTTAAGGTCAAAAACTGTTTGTACTTACATTTGAAAGTCCGAATACATAACAGTAATCAAATGTTTCTTGATCGTTTACAGCAAAGCTTTGCGCCAGGAGAACGAAATGCTAAAAATGCAAAAAAGCCAATCTGAGACTACTATCAAACATTTGACTCAGAGAAAAATTTTTCTCATAAAATTATTTATGGGAAAAATTAAGAAATTGTCCCACTGTCATGTTTAAATGTCAGACTGTTTCGTGACGTCATTTGACCCACCTGCGCAGAACATTCAATTTTTGAGTTCGTGTTGTCGTAATCTTTCTTCTATCATTCTTGGTTCGAACTACTTAAACGCGCTTAAGAAGCCCAATGTGAACATACTATTAGTTATCGTTTTTCTAGAAAAAATTTTTCATGCGTATTAAACTCTTTTATTAAAATAAATAAGAAGACAATAATGTTTAATTTTTCGTGCAATTATTAAAATTTTATTTTAACAAACATTAAAATAGCACTTTATTAAACGCTTAAAGTAGGGTAAAGGCTACAATAAATAGTTATTTCGAATTAATGAAATGTTTATTAAACGTTTAATAGGCTATTAAACATTTATAAATACTCTGCGATAAATGATGCGATGATGCGTTTATAAATTAGACTGCGAAATATGGCCCAAAAAAATAAATGAAAATTGACCCCAAATTTGGGGCTATTTTTCATAATGCAATATGACTCCATTTTTTAATGAAAAATTAGCCCAACAAAATGAGAAATAACCCTGAAAATAAAATTAAATATGACCCTAAATTTGGGGTAATTCTTCATTATGAAAAATTACCTCAAAATTTATAATGAGTTTTAACCCCAAAAAAGAACACAACGAAACTAAAAATTCCAAATTTAGAATCCCGATTTCAAAATCCGAATAATTATACAGTTTTGGTTTTAAAAATCGTACGATTGATAGCATGATTGGGCTTTCGGCCATGCGCAAGGATTTTTTCCTCTATGGTATAACGAACACTGGCCTTGCTTACTAAAGCTTCACGTTGTAGCCGGCCTTCGGCCGGTCGCAAGAATGTTATTTTCTATGGTATAACGAACACTGGCTTCGCTAACTAAAGCATCTCTGCATAACCGGCAAGGATTTTCTTCACTTTTACATCAAATTTTATAAAATTTATGTAAAAATGTTTGGGGTGATTTTTCATTTCTTAAAATTTCCATGTTTTATTAGTTAACGAAAAATAGCCCCAAAGTAATAATTGTGATTTTATTTGGGGCTATTTTTCGTTCCTTAATATTGGGGTCATTTTTCATTCCACTTAAAATGCAAAAACACCCTAACGAAAAAATGAAAAATAACTACATTTTCGTTTTGGTGCCATATTTTTATTTTTATGCTTATGTTTGGTCTTATTTTTAAACTTCTAAACTAGATAAGATTAAAATAGTTCGATCGACCGAATAAAATTAAATAGTTGTAAATAAAACAAAAAGTTTTGTTATGCATAAGCCCCCATATTCATAAACGAGTTTTAAATTTAACAAACGTTTATACAGGATAATTTTCTTAGCAAATTTTTTCTTTAAACTTTTATTAAATTAAAAAAAAGTTTTAGGAATACAGGCTAAATCTTTAAAAAATCTTTAAAATATGTAGTTTTCATAGTTTATTTGTTTTATGTATAAATCTTTCAATTTCAAAACTGTAAATGTTTTATCTTCTTTAATATCAGTGATTGAGTGGGTTAAAATAATATTTTCTTTAAAGTTTATTTTAACTGTTATTTTACAATTTTCAAATTTAAAATGAATGTGCCGGATAATGTTTCATTATTTTCGTGTATACAATTTTCTGTTAGATTTTCACAAAAATTGTTGAATATTATTGTCTCGGACCATAAAATCCATCCTTCAACAAAATGAGACTTACTTGATTGTAATGTTTGTAACGCATAAAAATATTGCCCGTTTTAGCACTTTTAGTCGATCTAATGACATTCCTCTATCAGACCGTCTACCACAAAGTATACAGAGATGTCACGAGACGGAAGATTTTGCGTTTTCTTCCGTCTCTTTCTTCGAAAGCTGCCCTTTTTGCATTTTTTGTTTTGATTACGCAATTCGTGTTGATAGTAGCGGCCTGTTTTTACACATTGCCACTTAACTACCAAAAAACGTGTTCTTTCTCTTTCTTCGAAAGCTGCCCTCGCAAATGATTTAGGCATTTTTCATACGTCACTTTTTTCATCTCTGTATACTTTGTGCCGTCTACATTTTGGTACATATAAAACTGTTATTGGTCCAAGGACAACCCCTTTTGAAAATTACCCTAAACCACTTTGAAAGGTACCGTATAGCAATAGTATTGGAAATAAAAATTTGTTTTAATTATTTAAAATTTTCTTAGAGATCTTTTAAAGATCAATATTTTTTTTAAAAAAAATTTTAATAAAACAATTTTTATTTATTTTCAGGTGAGTTTCGATTATAAGTCATCATAAAAAAAAATCAACAAATTTGGTAAGTTTTTTTTTATTAATTTTTTCAAAAAAAATGTTGCCATGTATTACCTTTTTTTTAATTCTGTCTATAATATTGTTACGTTACTGCCTTTCAATAACGTTTTGGTTTATTTTCTTTATAATAAACCGTTTCGAGTTCTTTATTGCAACTTTAATAAAATAAATAAAACACAAACACTTTTAACACTGTTTACAATTAACTCAACTCTATTTAGTACTAAGTCTTTTTAACAACCGTAATTTATAGCTTTTATTCACAACCAACTATAATTTTCTCAGCGTTATACGTTGTTGACAAAGTCTGAACTTAGAATGATTTTAATTACGCTAGTGGCCGCTAGTATTTATACCGCAATTTGGTTGTCTAGAACATTCGAAATGTTTTTCGAAGGTTCGAGGCTTTACTATTTCACCACACTTTAATTTGATTTATGGCACCACTTTACATTATTTTACCTCTTACACTGAAGCTTTTTTAACGGTCATTTCTAGGGCTTTCTGCACATTGGGATTAAAGTGTACTAAATTATAACAATTTTTAATAACAATGTAAACTAATAAAATTACTAATAAATACAAGTTAACTAATAAATACAAGATAACTAATAAATTCAACTAATTCTTAACTAATAATTACAACTAATTCTTAACTAAAGTTACTTTCGTAACACTGCCCCCCACTTAAGCCTGTTCGTCCCGAATAGGCTCAGAATCACCTCTTCCATAAGATAATCATTCCAAATGAAAAACTTTCATTTTGGCCCTTGGCCTTTTATATTTCCGTATTTGGTTTACAACATCATTAAATTTCCTTATCACCTTATATGGCCCATTCCAATGTATTTGTGGCCTGGCAACTAATCCTTCCTTTGGTGGTTGATTCATTGGAAAAACTAACTGGCCCTCCTTAGATCCTTCGGAATTCACCGGCCGATCATATCTGCACAACTTACTACGGCTACGCACGGACTTTCTATGGTCGTAAGTATTTCTACACACAAGCGAAGATACCTGCTTATCTTCTGGTAGAGGTAGCGCATTACAATTGCACTGTGGAAGCGACGCACAACCTCTATTTGCTGTGCTCCTGGCTGCCACACGCTTTGGGCAGTTTCCTTTAAAATTTTGACTTCCACCTATACTATTGGCCCTTATAACCTTGGCCGATACGAGCTCTCTTCTTTGCGCCATTATCCAATCTTTACTGGGCGCTACCTTCAACGAGCGACCCTCACTGACGCATTCCCTCCTATCTGCCTCCGTACAGTGCCTGGCTTCCAATCTGCTAAGCTGTCTTACCTGAGCAACCACTTTTTCTCGCTTTCCAACTTTTCTGTGAACTGACGAGTACATTCGAGAGGCTGTCCCACACGAGCCTCACTTTCATACCCAACATCCAGGGGTATTTCATAATCACACAAATACATAATTTGCTTTCCCATATTCAGACTTATATTATGACTTATCATAAAATCTGCGCCAATCAGTACTTCGTCTACAATGTCGGCCACAATAAACTCATGAAAAGCGACAATATCGGCAATTCTTAACACCACACGTGTTTTCCCATAGACAGTAGCAGGCTCACCTGTAGCTGTTCGCAAGCTCACTCCGCTTAGTGGTTTGACAGCTCCTTTAACCAAGTCAGTCAAAATGCGCGTCAAAATGCGCTTTTTACCATCGATGTAGCCAAATGTCGTAATACTTTTGTTACTCTTTGGCACTACTAAATTTATTATCGAGTCCTCAGATGCGAAAGGTAGCACTCCCTCCATACTTAACGGCGACTCCTGTGATAACTGATGACTAGCCCGTTGGTTGTTTCTCGGCGGCGAAGCAGATCTTGAACTTTTTCTTCGTGCTTTACACTCACGCTGTATGTGCCCAACCTTTCCACAGTTATAGCATTTCAGTTTGTTTCTGCCCAGCTTCTCATTTAATACCCGCAAAACTTCTTCTGTAAGTCGCTTTAATTCATTCATGATGTCTCTATCATCATCTGCTATAACATCGAGCCTTTGCACCTTACACGACTTCTGCTTTGCAACTATTCTTGCGGTTTCCTGAGCCAGGGCAAATGAAACTGTTTCTGCAAACGTTGACTTCAATGATGCACACACCGCATACTTGACATCAGCATCTCTTATACCGTTAATGAATGCTTCTGTTTTGAAGCTGTCCAACAATGGGTGATTCTCACCAGGGTATGTAAGCTGTACCAACCGCTCAATCTCCAGTGCGAAGTCCTGTAAGGTTTCGTTTGCCTTTTGCACTCTGCCACGCAACTCCATTTTGTAGATTTCCTTTTTGTGTTCACCACCATACTTGCGTTGCAGTGCTACCATAATTTCATCACAATTGTCTCTGCTACTTACTGGTACACTTTCACGCACTTCAGCCGCAGTCCCCTTTAAAGCAAGAAATAGCTCGATGGCTTTTTCCTCACTGTTCCATGCATTTCTGTTAGCAACTGTATCGAACTGGAACTTGAAAACATTTAATGGAACACTACTGTCAAAGCAAGGGGCCTTTATTCTACTAGAAACTTCTGGAATAACTCGCACTGGTGCTTCTTGGCATTGAATGTTATTAACTTTTGCCTCCAGATGGTGAAGTTTTTCATCAAAAACCGTAACTTGTGTTTTAACATCCGTGACTTGAGTTTTTACATCAGACAGCTTCTGATTAAATTCTATTTCCATTTCGTTTACTCTTTCGTTCATCTCACTGGAAATCTCCTGAAGTTTCACGTTTGTTATTCTATAATGCTCTTGAATTTCAGCTAATATGGTAACTGAATTCTCCTTTACCATTTTTTCTACATTTCTAAAAGTTTCATCTAATTTTCTAGAAGTTTCAGCTAGAATATCACTCGAATTTTCTTTGATCATCTGTACCATGCTTTTGGAATTATCGTCCATTTTTCTAGAATTTTCTTCTGACATTTTTTCCATTTTTGCCATCATAGCAGCAAACATTGCGTTTAAATCCATACTGTTAGCAACTGCACGAGTACATACCTCTATTTCTTCTTTGTCCTCAAATTCGTAACTCACAATGTCCATATTGCGTCGCTCGAATTCATCTAATAGTCTCTTCTGCAGCTCTGCTTTATTACCTGTAGTTGGCAGATCCAACTTGCCCAATTCTTTCTTGAGCTGTTCTACTTTAAGCTCTTCAAATTTCATTGCTGTCTTTTTTTTTTTTTATTTTATAATTTTTTTTTTCACTTTTATTAATCTATTTATTTTATTTATGCAATCCCACTTCTGACACCAATTGTTACGTTACTGCCTTTCAATAACGTTTTGGTTTATTTCCTTTATAATAAACCGTTTCGAGTTCTTTATTGCAACTTTAATAAAATAAATAAAACACAAACACTTTTAACACTGTTTACAATTAACTCAACTCTATTTAGTACTAAGTCTTTTTAACAACCGTAATTTATAGCTTTTATTCACAACCAACTATAATTTTCTCAGCGTTATACGTTGTTGACAAAGTCTGAACTTAGAATGATTTTAATTACGCTAGTGGCCGCTAGTATTTATACCGCAATTTGGTTGTCTAGAACATTCGAAATGTTTTTCGAAGGTTCGAGGCTTTACTATTTCACCACACTTTAATTTGATTTATGGCACCACTTTACATAATTTTACCTCTTACACTGAAGCTTTTTAACGGTCATTTCTAGGGCTTTCTGCACATTGGGATTAAAGTGTACTAAATTATAACAATTTTTAATAACAATGTAAACTAATAAAATTACTAATAAATACAAGTTAACTAATAAATACAAGATAACTAATAAATTCAACTAATTCTTGACTAATAATTACAACTAATTCTTAACTAAAGTTACTTTCGTAACAATATATTATTATTATTTAAAATTATTGTTTTATTTGTTAAAACTATTGTTAATTTGTTACATTAGATTATAATATGTGATATTATAAAAAAGAAATTATGATTAAGGGGAAAATATAAGGATATCACATTACGAATATATTTGGTCATAGTATGATATTTTATGATTCTAATAACTATCATAACATGTTTTGACTACAACTATGAATCTTGTCATAATATGTTGCTCTTAGATCATATGTGTATGTGGGTCTTTCTAGATATATGAATACATATAAAGTTTTCATCCACAAAGATAAGCTTCTTGTTGTTATAAACTGGGTTTTTAATGATATCTAAGCCAATGTTATGAAAAGTAAGACAGTGCAGTTAAGGGTTAATTTTTAAAATAATGACGTATTGCAAATGAAAATCTGATAAAAAATGGTTAAGTTATTTTAATATTCATCAAAACCGAATTGAAAATATTAAAAATTTTTTGCATCGGTTAATCGGCTAATCGACTAAAACTAACCATTTTAATCGTTAATCGAAAATAGCTTATTTTAAATTAACCGTACAGTTAATCGGGCAGTAATTAATCGGTTAACCGATCAGTCGACACAGTTGGTTTAAAATAAAATTTTAGGTTTGTTTGTTTATAGTTAATTATATAATCTTTTTTGTTAAAATGAACTTTTAATAAAAATTATTTTCTTCATAAAATAATTTAATGAAAATTAAATTTAATGAACTTTAGCCTGATTAAAATACTAACCCTCTTATGCAACATAAATTAAACCCCATTCACCCTTGCTGCGCTTTATGTGTTGGTTAGCTTATGTGAACTTTGCATAACCTTGCCTTTACACATGCAAGTAGTGGCATGCCACTACTGTATACATATTATCAAAGAAAATTTGTTCGAAATAGTCGGATCTCATGCCATTGGCTTATGTGTTTACACATGCCACTGCGAGTTCATTTTCAAAATGTCGTTGAAGCTTCAACTTGAGATAATTTGTTTACTTCTCAAATTAAAAAAAAAGTACCAAAAAACCAAATAGAGCTACCAAGGTAATCATATAGGCACATTTTTGGGGAAATGGTTCACATTTTTTTATATAAGCATTATTTTAACAATATTAATGGTCTATTACACTGCTTTACAAATTTTTAATTTGGAAAAATACCAAGAACGCCACATGCCTAGATAAGTTAATTGGGACCTCCTGAACACGAAAAACGCTGTAATTTTTTTTTTTTTTTTTTCTAAGTACCGTTTTTTAGGTAACGGTACTTTTGTGTTTTTCGGTGTATGGTCCCACTCAAACCCTTGTGGAGCCCAACCGAATTCAGTCATTTGGATATTTTCCCCACGAACTTGCGCTATGAACAGGGTGAAAGATTTCGCCAGGAAATGGAAGAAATCGAGAGACGTAACAAAGGCTGGTGGGATGAACAAATGATGGCGGACTATTGTTGGTTCCTCATTCGCGAAGATCCATCCGAAAAAAAACGCAACATTTCAAGACGCTCGTCATTTAATTTAAATTTTTTGAATTTACGCCGAATATAGTGTGTGAGCAATGAAGATGAAAATATTTTCGTATAGGCAAATTTTGAAGGTGCCATAACTCAGCCACTTTTTATCAGATAGAAATATGGACGGAAAAGGCTTTCAGTTACCTTTCCAACGATATGCCATTTATCTCGATCGGACTTTTCGGTTGGGCTCCACAAGGATTTGAGTGGGACCATACACCGAAAAACACAAAAGTACCGTTATCTAAAAAACGGTACTTAGAAAAAAAAAATGACAGCGTTTTTCGTGTTCAGGAGGTCCCAATTACCTTATCTAGGCATGTGGCGTTCTTGGTATTTTTTGGCTGTAAACCAGTGTAATTAACAATTAATGCGCGTTTCAAAAATTAATCATAATAATTTATATTATTAACATTTATCAAGTCAAAACTGTAATAACAGTTTGACAATAATCCAGTTAATTTGCATTAAATTTTTAACATGGTAACATTGTTCATCGTTTTGTCATTTAATGGCAAGCAAGTGCCAAATTTCCACTCGCATGCAATTTTTGCTGCCACTGGAGCTGCCATTGCGAAAAATGTGAGTGTATTAGTAAAAACACGTGATTGTATTGAGTTTTTCGAACTGGCAGTGGCATGTGTAAATGCTTTGATTAAAAGTCTTTATGTATTTTAGAATTTTTTTTGGAACTGTTGGGTGTTATTATTATTTAAATTTATTAAGAAAATGTTTTCTATATTTTTCAAATATTGTTGCTGTTAAGTTTACAAATACATATTTCAATTATTATTAAGTAGAAATTTGTAAACCGATTATGGCCCAAAGGCTAGGATACTGAAACTTATACATACCATGTTCACACGGACAGCAATATTCGTGTTTCGCTCTCTTATTCCTGTTTCGCGCCCCAAACATTATTGAAACGACTTGTTTCTTCATACAAAATTTTGAGAGCGAAACAGGTCGTTTCATTTTGAAACAGGCTGCGAAACAGGAAAAATGTACTATCATCTCCAATTTTGATATCATTTATCGTTAGTTTATCTGAACTAGCTCTCAAAAAAAATCAAAACAAAGAAAAACCAAATAAAAATGCATGTTTTACAAAATAAAGTGATAATTATAACATAATAATATTAATAAAAGTGTTAAATAATATATTTTTGAGTTTTATTTACTTTTTTATCTATTTAAAAAAAAATCACACTAACAACACAAAAATAATGTCAAAATGAAACAAGAATGAATCGTATGAACAGCATGTTTGGCAAACTAGTTTCAGAGAGCGAAACGAGTGGTTTATATCGTCGTATGAACATGGCATTAATAAAAATAAAACTACACAACGAAAAACTCTTCAATGCAATCGATCGCTACAATCGAATAACCACATATGTATAATGAGTTAAGGGAAAATTTAGAACAAATTACTTTTGAGTCCACTTAAATTATCATAATTCTCTAACTACAATTTGAATAAGCAATTTTAAATATAATTTATCAAAACAAAATGTGTATTATTTTTGTTTGTCTTTTCTTTAGAGCGCAAAAATTTTTACCATATGTTTTCAAATGAACTAAAAGAAAGTTTGTTCTATCAAAACTAAGAACTCTACGAACACATCTACTGGACCCGACAACAACACTCGCAGTCGGTAATAGCCTTCCATTAATATATCTGGCAAATTTTCCGTTGTGCCTGTGCAATTGGTTAATTTTAAATAACGTTTTGTAAAGGGTGGGTTAAATTTTCCCTTCACAACTGGGGCATTGTCGCAACACTGGACGAAGTCTTTTTGTAGCAAAAGCTTGTAATAGACACTCATTGCTTGCGAAAGCGTTTGATTTTCAATGCCCATTGGAAACATGTTAAAGGGACCAGCTCTGTATTTGCTTCTCTCAACAGCGCAACGAACTGTAACGTCATCATACAAGTCAACTTTCAAATCCATGAAACCGCTGAAACCAAGTTTCGAACGACCTAAGCGCACAATTTCGAAATTTAAATCAAAAATATCGGGATCACTGGTGCCAGTGTTTAGTTCTAGCAATTCGGATGTCCAACTGAGCTAAAACGAAAGAAAATTCCAAAAATACTTGAAATAAAAGAAAGCTGCTTGATTCGTTGCTTTTTTACTAGATGTCCTGCTGCTATCATGCTGATCGCATTACAGATGATAAAAGCATTAACGAAAAATTCTGTAAGTCCCATTTTATTGAATAATGAAATGTGTTTAACATTTTTACTGCATCGCTTATTTATACTTATTTAGTTAAATTTTTTTAATATATTTCATATATGTATGTATTTGTTTTATTTGTTTATATACACATACATATATTGTTTTTATAATTTGCTATTGTTTTTTTAATAAGATAACTTGGTGTTACACATGTTTAGGTTATTATGAAAGTGATCATGTGTAAACCAGGGTTGGGCAAAGTAAATGCATTGATGTATTTGAAATATAAAATACATGTAAGACGTGTATTTAAAATACAAAATACATTTATGTCGTATATTTAAAATACAAAATAGCACTGTAATTAAAATTTTAACTTTCGAAATGCCAGAGAAAAACGCCGAGATTCAGTGATATACTCCGTTTTAAGAGATTAGCTCAAAATCAAGAAATATTACATTTTTAAATTTGTATTGTCTCTCAAGCGATTTGTTGGTTGAGACGTTGAGAACGCCAATCACACATATCGTTGACGGCGATAGAAATTTATTAAAATTTAAAAATGTTTAACGACGGCGGCGAAAATACAACCGTCGGCTATAACAAACAATTTTAAGTTCGACTTAAATGTTTGTTGTTTACAAAATTGCTTTGAAAACATTCGTAAATAAAGCCTTAGTACGCCTAAGCCCGTAAGAAATCCATGCATCGTACCATCATTTATGTTAGTTGGTTTCAAAATTTGCAAATATTTTTTTTTTATTGAAAATTGCTGGTGAAAAAATGGTTGCTTTACTATGAACACCAAGTAAAAATTTAGTTGTCATTGTGAATTTAGGCTTACTTTTTATCAAACACAAAATTTTTGTGTAACTTATAAAATTTTCTACAGTTTCAATGATTTGTCTGTGTAAATAAGCTAAACATTACACATTTACGAAGTTATCTTATTAAAAAGAACATGACAGATTTTGAAAACAATTTACATACATATGTCTGTCTGAAACCCCCCGTTTCCACATGCAAATGCAAGTTCGAAAAACTCAATACACTCACACTTTTTCACTAACATTCACACAATTTTTGTACTTTCAGCCAATCGGCTGTTTCCTCGATTTTTCGTTGATAATACGTATACACTACTTGCAAGCAATTACTTGCATGTGGATACGTAGGGTTAAATATTAATTATAATACATTTTTATAATATGCATACGTAAAAAACTCAGGTTACACAGAACAAAATTGTGATAATTATTTTTTATTTCAGTTAAAGTTAAATCAGTTAAATAAATTTCTTAAAAATAATTATAATTTAATAAGCCTCTTCATTATATCCATTTTTTTTTTGATTGAACAAAAATCAAAAATATATATTTGATTCAATGTCAAACTGTTTAAAAAAAAATATATGTTATTAAAATGTTATTGAAATAAATCAAAATCTTAATCGATTTTTTCAATTAAAATAAAATAACCCAATAAAAATTGTATCATTTTGCGAAGCACTAATGCATTAAACACATTCACCACAGCAGGCTACACGAACACAATACTACAAATGCTGCTGGCTGAAATTTTAGTCGTGTAGTCAGCTACTGAATTATGTTGAACACGGCAAAAGTGCGCCAAGATAGCGTCGAAAGTTATCCACGAAAACGCAAAATTGAATTGGTGCTTTTGGGAGTTGAATTGAAAATGGGAATTTAATGCTTTTGGGTGTTTTGCTTTTGGGAATTCAAAATTTAGGAATTTAAGAATTAGGGTGTTCGAATAAAAATGAGAAATTGTAATTTAAAGCAAATAATTACGCAAAAATGGAGTAAAAAATAAATTAACAATAATAAAAATCTAATATATATACATATAAATACATACATATATACATATATAAGTTAACACAAATTATGTTTAAAATCTATTTTTTTTTTTTTGGAAATAACTAAATAAGACACAAAATAAGTTCACAAGCTGACGTTGCGTATTTTGCAATACAACAACGCAGCTTATTTCACAATAATTCCATTGCACATGCCAATGGTTGATATCCGATACCCACATGGGGTGACTGCCAACAGCCAGGAATACTGCAACTCAACAAATTCCCATCAACAACATTGCACAACGATAGCAACAACATTGCACGCGCCGTCTGCTGATACCAAATACTCGAATGGCGTGATCAGCAAAACCTGTTAATAAATAGGGTAGTTTTTAAGAATATTGTCACTTTTAGTTTTGATACCAAATAAAGAACATTGTTGTGTCGCCATCCGCGCACAACAATTAATTTTTTTATTAAAAAATTCTATACAGGATTTAATTGGCGCCCGAGCAGGGACCCAAGGATAAAAGGTCCCCCGGTATCGAAAAAAAACAAAAGTCAAGCCTTGCCAAGCCCCTCAGTAATCCGTAAACGATAAACAGGAGTGACGTGAAGTCACAGCTTGGTAAGCCCGTGCCCCGCGGATTAACTAGATAATAGAAATTATAAATAAGGAAAAGTGAAACAAAATCTTAAAAAAATTAATAAAAATAAAAATAGAAAAATTATAAAAAATAGTGACATTAAACCAAAATTTTAAAGGAAAAATTTTAAATAAAAATTAATGCTGGAAAAAAAACAGTGACAACAAAGAAAATTTTTAAATGAAAATTAATATAGAAAAAATTATAAAAAAATAGTGACATTAAAACAAAATTTTAAAGGAAAAATTTTAAAAAAAAATTAATGCTGAAAAAAAAACAGTGACAACAAAGTTTAAAAGAAAATTTTTAAATGAAAATTAATATAGAAAAAATTATAAAAAAATAGTGACATTAAAACAAAATTTTAAAGGAAAAATTTTAAATAAAAATTAATGCTGAAAAAAAAACAGTGACAACAAAGTTTAAAAGAAAATTTTTAAATGAAAATTAATATAGAAAAAATTATAAAAAAATAGTGACATTAAAACAAAGTTTTAAAAGAAAATTTTTTTTAATAGAAAAATTGTGAAAAAGCAGTGACATTAAAATATAAAAAGAAGAGTGAAACAAAGTTTAAAAAAAAAAGAAAAAAACAATTCTTTTTTTTATAAAATTATAGAAAATTTTTGGAAACAGTGACACAAGAATTAGAGGAAAAAACTAAGGAAGTAAATAGAAAATTAAAAAAAAAAAAAAATAATAAACATTAAGAATACATAAAAATAAGTGCAATTTCGAAAAAAAAAAACTCTTCCTAAAAAGGTGCAAATAGCAAAAGCATTAGAAAATTTGTAATAAATAAAAATTATTAGTATTGTGATTAAATTGTGAACTTGGAAACAACGTCAGCTTCAACAAACAATATCAAAAACACCAGCTACTCATCAGTCATCAAGTGCCTCAAAATCATCCAGGAGAACAGTATGGTTCTTAGATTAATGTAAGATTATTCCTTTTTTTTTATTATTCTATTTTTTACATATTTAAGTATTCAAGAATCCGATTGTTAAAGGAAAAAAAGTGAAACTTTTATTATTTCATCTGTTAACATAGAGTATTTCCGAAAACAATGTCAGAAGACGAGACTATAGATCAACTGACAGACAGATTAAATAGAACATTAAATATGAGTTTAAGTGGACCATCCGTCCATAACAGTGGCTCCTCGGGGCTTAATAACATTCAGAGGGAACAGATAAGGGAGATTCTGAACGAAGTTCTGGGATCACAAAGTCCTCACTTGGAGGAGGAAATAGATCAACCCATCGGAACTGTAACGAGACTGGAGGAATTAGACAAAGTACCGGACATTGTACGGACGCTACGTGAATTTTCTGGGCAACCAGGGGAATTTAACTCCTGGCGTAAATCAGTGGATAGGGTAATGGAACTCTTTAAGTCCCTCCAGGGGACAGGACGATATTATGCAATTTTGCACACCATTAGAACCAAGATAACTGGTGATGCAGATACTGCATTAGAGTCATACAGAACACCTTTGGATTGGCCCAGGATGAAGAAATGTCTGATGATGCACTATTCCGATAAAAGAGATATCGGAACTTTAGAATATCAAATGACAGTTCTGTGCCAAGGCAATAGGCCTATAACTGAGTTTTATCAAGCTGTTTATCAGCATCTTTCACTGATACTTGACAAAGTATCATGTTTGAATCTAGATGAGGGAAGCCTCCGATCAATGACGAACACCTATAGGGATAAAGCCTTGGACACGTTCGTTAGGGGTCTAAACGGCGATCTTCCACGGTTGTTAAGCGTCCGTGAACCTGCTTCCTTACCTGAGGCACTACACATATGCTTAAAGTTAGATAACATGGCATTTCGCATGAATTATGCACATGGACAAATATCAAAGGGGAACATACATAGGGACAGAATTGGAATTACCAATCCGTTCACGGGAAATAGACAAAAATTCTTTCCCGAGCTTGCTTATGTTGGCTATACGGTACATAGAAGACCACCATTGCCACCCCGTAATACTCCTGTACCGAACTATAACCCAAATTACAGTCCCAACCAGAACTTTCGCCCGATCGGTTACCAACAATTCGGCCCAAGACCACAGTTTAATCAAGGAAACCCAAATGGTTTCCAGAACCATTATAACAGACCCCAATATTCAACCCCGAATTATCCTACACCGGCACCTAGGGTAGAACCTATGGAGGTAGATAAATCCATACAATCCAGACAGGTCAATTACATGAATAGACCACACGATACAGCCTTCAAGAGGGCACCTACTTCATCCATACAGGCCCCTCAGAGAAAGATGCAAAGGAATTTCCACGTTGTAACGAACAACGAAAGTAGAATTCAGCAACCATCTCATGATGTCAATAATTACTACCAGGAAGAGGGCGCAGTTGGTGGAATGAATGAAATTGACGAATATTATAGGCAATTTGCCAATAGCGGGCTGGAGATGGCTGAGTATCCGCCTGAAAATTCGGAAATTGGGGAGAATGACCCCATAACAACTGACTATCCACAGGAAGATTTAATCAATGACCTGAATTTTTTTGGTTAAATAGTTCCTCGCTCCCATACTTTCGAGTTAGAACGAGGAACGGCCGAACTCTCAAATTCCTTTTAGATACGGGTAGTAATAAGAATTATGTAAAGCCAAGTTTAGTTACTAATCATATACCTAACCAGGAGAAATTTAGCGCAAAATCGATTACGGGAGATAAGGAAATAACACATCATGCTCTTTTGAAAATGTTTGGCATCAATGATGTCCCCATAAAATTCTTCATATTACCAGGGCTACGAACCTTTGATGGAATATTGGGCAACGATAGTTTGAAAGAATTATCAGCCGTGATTTATACATCAAAGAATTATTTTACTGTAAAGGGAGAGATAAAAATCCCGATATTTCAATATATTTCCCAAGACGTCAATAATATAGAAATTAGAATGAAACACCTGTCAGAAAATCAAAGGATTTCTCTCGAGAACATTGTGAGTGGCCATAGAAGCTTATTCGCAGACCCAGACGAAAAGCTCACCTATACGACCAGGGTTGTGGGTGATATACGTACTTCCACGGACACACCGACCTATACCAGGAATTACCCATACCCAATGGCTATGAAAACAGTGGTCGAGGAGGAAATTAATAAGTTATTAGAAGACGGTATAATAAGACCATCACGATCACCATATAACTCACCTATATGGATTGTCTCAAAGAAGCAAGACGCTTCAGGTAAACAGAAGTATAGACTGGTAATAGATTTCAGGAAACTGAATTCGATTACAATACCAGATAGGTACCCCATCCCGGAGATAAATGAGGTTCTCTCCCAATTGGGAGGTAATAGGTTTTTTACTGTAATAGATTTAAAAAGTGGGTTTCATCAGATACCCCTTAGGGAGGAGGACATAGAGAAAACGGCCTTTTCGGTCAATAATGGTAAATATGAGTTTACAAGACTCCCCTTTGGGCTGAAAA
Organism: Pollenia griseotomentosa; assembly: GCA_963931875.1. Taxonomy (NCBI): domain Eukaryota; kingdom Metazoa; phylum Arthropoda; class Insecta; order Diptera; family Polleniidae; genus Pollenia; species Pollenia griseotomentosa. Next base: position 48,157,820 of record OZ007564.1, read on the forward strand.
ACGCCCCATCTATATTTCAGAGAACACTCGATGATATTCTCAGGGAACACATTGGCAAGACATGCTACGTCTATATCGACGACGTAATAATCTTTAGTAAAAACGAAGACGATCATTTCAAGCACTTGAATGTCATTTTTGGAACACTGAATGCTGCCAATATGAAGGTCCAGTTGGACAAGTGCGAGTTCCTTAAGGAGGAAGTGGAATTCTTAGGGTTCATTGTCTCTTACAACGGAGTAAAGGCTAATCCTAAAAAGGTCGAAGCCATAGTAAATTTTTCCTATCCCACTACGCTTAAAGAGCTCCGATCTTTCCTAGGACTTTCAGGTTATTACAGAAGGTTCATAAGGGGCTACGCAGACTTGGCAAAACCTCTGACTAAATTATTACGGGGGGATGCAGGTGCGATTTCCAAATTGGAGTCGAACCGTAGGAAAATTGAATTGGACCAAGAAGCTAGAAACGCCGTCGATTCATTAAAAAATGCATTGGTATCTGGAGAAGTAATACTCGCATATCCTGATTTTAGAAAAGAGTTTCAGTTGACAACAGACGCTTCTAATGTAGCATTGGGAGCCGTACTGAGTCAGGATGATCAGCCAATAGCATTTATATCTAGAACCTTGTCGGAAGTAGAGGAAAATTATGCGGCTAATGAGAAGGAGATGCTAGCCATAATATGGGCATTAGGGAATCTTCGGAATTACTTGTATGGGTCAGCTAAAGTCGTTATCTTTACAGATCATCAACCACTGACATATGCACTTAGTACGAAGAATAACAATAGTAAGATGAAGAGATGGAAAGCCATCTTAGAAGAATACAATTATGAAATGAGATATAAACCTGGGAAAAGTAATGTGGTGGCAGACGCACTCTCTAGGCCTCCAGAGACAGGCATAAATTCCCTGTCAGGTACAGTGCACAGTAGTGACAGTTCTCCACAGGACCTTATTCCAAGCATAGAAACACCAATAAACGTGTTCAAAAATCAAATCTTTCTCACCATAGGCGAACCATCCACGTACCAATTTAAAATTATATTTCCAGGGTTTCATCGACATCTTATAAACGAGCCTAACTATGACGAACAAAAACTGACAGAAATTCTGAAAAGGTACTTGAATCCGTCCGTTATTAATGGCATAAAAACTCCTGAACCGATAATGGGGAAAATTCAGACAATTTATCCGAATCATTTTTCAAGCTACAAATGTCGATTTACGCAACTGGTGGTCGACGATGTAACGTCAGAAAACGACCAGGAAAATATAATCGTGGAAACACACAATAGAGCCCATCGTAATGAAAAGGAAAATAGGTTACAAATTATGGAAAAGTTTTACTTTCCGGGAATGGCAAACAAGATTAAAAGGGTCATAAAATTATGTTCCACTTGTAAGAGAAATAAGTATGAAAGGCATCCCAATACGCCTGAATTAGAAGAGACACCTATACCAACTCATCCTGGTCACACGGTCCACCTTGACATTTTTTCCACAGACAAAAAATTGATACTAACGTCGATTGACAAATTTTCAAAGTATGCCCAGACCAGATTACTAAAAGGGCGATCGATAGAAGATGTTAGGGGACCTCTTAGAGAGATTTTATTTTTTTACGGGGTACCAAAGAATATTGTCATGGACAACGAACCTTCTTTAAATTCAGCCTCAATCCTATTCATGATGAGGGACGATTTGAAAATAAACGTCTTTACCACCCCATCCTATAGAAGCGAAGCGAATGGACAAATAGAACGTTTCCATTCCACTTTAGCGGAGATAATGAGATGTTTGAAGAGTGATGGCACATCTAGGAACTTCGAGGAACTGTTGGAAAGATCTGTGAATGAATACAACCATACCATTCATTCGACGATCAAGAAGAGACCTGTAGATCTCTACTTTGGTCGAACAGTCGACTTCTCACCTCAAGATTTGGAGATAACCAGATTATCCAACGTTGACCGACTGAAGCGCAAACAGGAAAATGACTTGACATTCCATAATAAGAATAGGAAACCAGTAAAGGAATACGTACCGGGTCAATTGGTCTACGTTAAGACAAATAAAAGACTAGGGACAAAACTTTCTGGCCGGTTTAAAGAGGAGATAGTGAAGGAAAACCGTAATACAACTATAGTTACGGCAAGTGGGCGCGTTATTCACAAGAGTCACATCAGAAATTGATAAATTTCTACATCTTATTCCTCACCTTTTCTTTTTTTTTTCAGATTACTAATTACTAGCGTCCTTGCGGACTTTAACATTCTTGACTACTCTAATGCGAGACTGATAACCATCCAGAACGGAATCGCAAGAAAACAGAACGGCACCTTTAAAGTTATACATTCTATTGATCTAGAACAATATCGAGTTTTGTCACAAGATATCGAATCCATATTGAACAGTAATATTACATATAGTCATCCGCTCCGTCCGTTTTTAAGACAACAAGTGTCCGATATTAATGGACTCCTCAAACGATTAAGCCCGAAAATGAGGAAAAGATCTATCGATATTATTGGTAGTGCATGGAAATGGGTTGCTGGAACTCCAGACAGCCACGATTTTGAAATCTTAAATCAGAAAATTAAAAATTTATTGGAGAATAACAATAGACAAATGATTATAAACGAACTGACAGCTAGCAGAATACAAGACATTTCAAATATTACAAATGAAATATTAAAAGTAAAACGAGAAGATTTTAATAATGAACTGGCAAATACATTAGAACACAAATTAACGTTAATTGAAAAAGAATTACAAAACATTGAATATGCAATCCAATGGGCTAAAGTAAACATCGTAAATTCATTTATTTTGTCAAAAACTGAAATTGAAAATTTAAATCATGTTTTAGAAAATTACAATATTCCCATTTTTAATGTAGATGAATTGTTATCTTTTGGAAGTGTAAAAATTGTAACAAATAACAAAGAAATTTTATATATTTTAAGTATTCCCATTGCCCAAAATGATATTTGTAAAATTTTTTTAGCAAAGCCAGTAAAGATCGGAAATACAATCGATAAAATAGAATATGAAAAAATTTTGGATTGTAATAATAATCTATTCGCTATCAAGGATAGCTGCAAAAGCTACAACGAATTAACTATATGTAATAGAGATAAGCTCGTACAATTAAATGATAACTTTTGTATAACTAGTTTATTTAGAAATAAAATAGGAAGCTGCACACAGGTTAACAACGAACACGTACCCGCCATAGAGGAAATCGGAAGCGACTTACTACTACTGAATCAATATATTGGGAAAATTACAGTGAACAAAGAAGAGATAAAATTGAATGGAACTTATTTAGTGAAATACTTTAATACAACAGTCAACATCGATGGTCGAGAATATTATTCGAAAGAAATAAGCGGCAATAAACCTCTTCCAGCCTCTCTACAACCAAAAGCATGGAATAGCAAAACTGAAGAAATTCTCTCATTACAGAGACTACAAAAACTTAATGTGGGAAACATCAGAAGATTGGAAGCATTAGAAAACAAAAATAAATTTCTAATGACATCAAGCATCATTATCGTTATATCAGTTTGTGCCACTATCATTTGGATCGCTAAGAAGAAGAAAACAAAACCAAAAAACGAAACAATAGAAATGGAAGTAACTCAACCGGAATCTCCAATTACTATAAAATCCACAGAAAAGAAAACTGGAAAAAAGAACTCCACCATTTACGACATCCATACATTTTAAGCAATCGGGACGATCGCATTTAAGGAGGGAGGAGTTAACACAAATTATGTTTAAAATCTATTTTTTTTTTTTTGGAAATAACTAAATAAGACACAAAATAAGTTCACAAGCTGACGTTGCGTATTTTGCAATACAACAACGCAGCTTATTTCACAATAATTCCATTGCACATGCCAATGGTTGATATCCGATACCCACATGGGGTGACTGCCAACAGCCAGGAATACTGCAACTCAACAAATTCCCATCAACAACATTGCACAACGATATCAACAACATTGCACGCGCCGTCTGCTGATACCAAATACTCGAATGGCGTGATCAGCAAAACCTGTTAATAAATAGGGTAGTTTTTAAGAATATTGTCACTTTTAGTTTTGATACCAAATAAAGAACATTGTTGTGTCGCCATCCGCGCACAACAATTAATTTTTTTATTAAAAAATTCTATACAGGATTTAATTTATATATATATATATTTTTTTTTTTTGAGATCACAAATTATTGAAACTTATTAATTTTAAACTTAATTTTATTTTAAGAAAATTTTTTTTAGTATTAATAAAGCATTTAAAAGATCATCAGAGTTTATATTTCTAATCGTTGTTGATTTGTATATTGTCTGCTACCGAAAACGAGCTCTCTACAGACGTTGGTTTTATAGTAAGAAGCGCATCATACAATCAGGGGTGTCATGGAAATCGAAAACGTAAAACGAAAGAACTTGGCAGTTCTTTTTATTAAACTTTTAATCTAATTTTTACAATTTTTGTTTAAAAATTCTGTTTAATAGAGCATTATTTGTATAATAATTGTTTTAAAATTTTTTTATTACAGAAATTTTATTGAAAGACGACTCTTAAAATTCTTTCGTTTTACGTTTTCGATTTCCATGACACCCCTGAATGTTTATACATTTGTTGGCCTGTTACCCTTGACTTCATAAACGTCAAATCTTTTTTTAAGATTTTTTCAGGCTTTTGTGTTTTCTTTATATTTATTTTTTAGAATTTGTAGATGTTGGTGATGGTATATCCATGGTGAAATAAATAGGTGGCAGCACTGTCTAGGTTAATGTCAAAGTTTTGTTTCTGTTTACAAAAAGTCCACGCTTTGTGCTGTGATTATTGTATTTTATTAAAGTTTTTGATAATTTTAAATTAAAATAAATAAGCTATTGACCATAATTAAATGAAATTTGGCTAAAAATTTATTTATTTCATCGCGTTCAGCGGCACGCTTTGATTTGGTTTAAAGTATTTTTTTGACGCAAACGGTGATGTATTTTCCATTTTTGTTGTAATGTTGTATTTGTTGCCGTAACGATGCCACCTACTTATTCCACCATTGGTGTATCGTGCACATTTTAATTTTCTACTTCAAGAAGCTTTTTAGACATTTCATCAGCAATTAAAAAGACCGTTGATTTATTGGCGTAGGAAAAATAATTCGATTTGTAGGTAGTTTTTAGTTATTTTAGTAAAGAATATATTTTTATTGCTCGGTTTTTGATTTTAACGATTCTAACAAATTAAAATTTCAAAAAATTTATTTTAAAATTCCCGAAAATTCCCGAAAAAAAATTCGTGGGATTAATTTAAAAAAAATGTACCGGTAAGTAATGGCTGGCACAGGGATGATAAATGACATTTTCTAAATTGTACTTAATTAAGTAAAAAATTGTACTTTTTTGACCCTAGTTGTACTAAAAATACTTTTTTCCTAGTTTTATTATTAAAATAACAGAAGCTGTACAAACATACATATGTACATTAAAATTCACTTGTACTATACTTTAATACAATACGTATTTGAAATACACCTTTGGCAATTTACAAAAAAAAAAAAAAAACATTTAATTTATACAAATAGAAACTGCGAGTTATCACCTTTCGTAGGTTACTTTATATTATATTCAACATTTTTTTTTTTATTTTTCGAATTTATTCTATGAGTTAAATTTCAGTTATGTATTTTATAAAGCTTTTTTGTAATAGTTTTATTCCTTAAATTTTTAGGAATGACTTTTATACACTACGAGACTATTATATTGTATTTTCTTGTTACATTTTACCTACCATAACATGTTCGAAGGCAACCATAATATGGTTGTGGCTTCTTGATGGAGGCCTAATTTAACCATAATATGGTTGTCGGTGACAATAATATGGTTATATTAAAAATAATATGTTTACAATTTTCTTTTTGTTGGAGGTGACCATATTTAAACGTGTTTTTTCTGGGTGTTGTAACTGGTAGTACAAGTCAGTTGAATAGACCAGTTGATAGTTCGCAGCACATGCTACAATTTCTTAACCAACTTTTCATTAAGCTTTTTTAAGAAATTATTTTAATTTCATCGGAATTCTTTGAGTCCTAACCTCTGACTGCGGTGCCTGCCAGCCAACAGTCAAAAATCAATCTTTATATTCTATATTAAAATTCTGCATTGGAATTTCGTATTAGTTTTGTAAAATATTGTTTACTTCGCACGCTGTTGCTTTCAAAAAATCAAATTGATTTTTTATTCAACACCTCTAACGTAACAAATGGTTGAACAACTTGTTCGAATTAATTAATTTAAAAAAAATGTACCGGGATTCCCGGGAATTCTTTCCCGCGTAGAAACTCTAGTTTCAATATATGGTATTTTTGTTTAATTTCACACATTTCAATCGAAAAGTTTCTCGACGCAAGAGTTACAGAACATGGGCACTGTATCTTAAAAATATTTCGTTCAGACAAAAAATGAAAATATAAAAATTTATCGTGAACGCTACTACTGTATTACTACTGTAATATAATACTTTATTGCTGTTTAAGGTAGCATGCTTTCACTCATCGATCTATTTTAAAATACTATATGACTTTATAACTGCAGTGCTGCAAAGCATCACTGAAAACGAATGTGTTGAGAAAGCATCACAAATAAAAACAATGCACAAATTTCGCACCTATTGTGCAGTAAATACAATAAGGAACTCAAGTCATTGTTTACAGAAAAGTTGTCTAGTCTATGATATCTATGCCTTTCAGTGTTGCATTGCGTTTATGAGCCACTGTTCTGCTTTTTATACCCTTCACCGAAGATTTAAGACCCTATAAAGTATATATGTATATACTGAATCCTTAGGAGGAGCGAAGTTGATTTATATCCATCACCGAAAATAAAAGTTGTTCTCTTGTTTTTTTTTTGGGTTTTGTTCATTGTTGCCAAAAGCAGGGAAAAATCTGCACATGTAGAGTTTTAGTAAATAGTTAAAATAAAAACTATAATGACTTCCAAATTTATGGAAACTGGTAGATTTTGTTTGCTTTACCCATACATGTTAAATTCCAATTAGAATTAGCAATTGATGCAATTAGTTTATATTTTCTAATTGATTAAACAATTAGAATAAGTTCAACTAATTCCCATTAGCTAATTAAAATTTTTATTCTAATGGTAAAACTAATTGCAATTAGTTGCCATTAGCAAAAAAAATTGGTTAACCTTTACAATTAGAAATCTAATTGACTTCTGATAATGCAATAAGATATTCAATTAGCTCGAATTAGAATCAATTGAATTGAATAATTGAATATCTAATTTCATTATCAGAAGTCAATTAGATTTCTAATTGTAAAGGTTAACCAATTTTTTTTGCTAATGGCAACTAATTGCAATTAGTTTTACCATTAGAATAAAAATTTTAATTAGCTAATGGGAATTAGTTGAACTAATTCTAATTGTTTGATCAATTAGAGAATTTCACAAAAGAATGTTAATTAGCAATCATTAGCATTAGCTAATCATTACTTAACATGTATGGCTTTACCCAATGCAAATGCCGATGCAGAGAGACCACCTAAAAGCGAAACAAATTGAGCCACACAACTTTAAGTTTAATTTGTATATTAAGATCATGTTACCAAAAAAGTGGAGGAGGCTGCATTAATTTCGAATGCACTAATGGTCACTTTAGAAAATTCAGTTCGATCGGGATTCTACTGTACAACTGATATTTACTCTTAATTAACTTGGTTGATCGTATATTTAAATGTCATGTTAATTATTTTTAACCTTCAAAATCCATTTGAGTTAAGCAAATTTCTATAAAAATATGGACTTAAATGTGCTTTTATTTTTATTTCTTATAATATGTTATTTTTGAAAGTGGGGTTAGTCCATTTGGAGTTAAACGAAATCTAAACATTTTTCTAAATAATTATAATAATTAATTTTCCATAATAAACTTTTAAGGCTGTAGAGTGGTAGGAACATTATTACTCTTATAGAAGATGATTATAGATGTTTGACAATATTTTTAAATTTCAAATAGATAAAAAAAAACGAAATTTTTCAACATTTCTATAGAAAAAAGTGATATTGGAATAGGCTCTAAGTTTTCAAAAATATTATACCTGTGAATAACAATGGAATAAACACAACAATAGAGTTTTTTATTTTTGTTTTAAATAAAATTAAATAAACAAACGCTTTTTTATTGAAAATGTTTTTAGTGCATATATTTTTATTTGTTAATGCATATTTTGGAGTTTTTAGTGCATATTTCATGCGCATATTTATTTTTTTTATTTATTTATTTTTTAAGCGTATGAAAGTCTCATCCCTAGTTATTAGTTACATCGATGAAAAGAACATCTGTATGGCCAAAATGTAATTTTGACCCACTCTTCCTCAGAGAGTTCTTGACCGATCTTGTTGAAAAATTGTGTCAAAACTCCCAGCAAAAACTTGGTAATGACTTGCAATTACTGAACAAAGTAGTTTTCAATGACTACTTTATACCAACTGCTTTAAATAGAAGTAGATTAGTAATGGCTGGCACAGGGATGATAAATGACATTTTCTAAATTGTACTTAATTAAGTAAAAAATTGTACTTTTTTGACCCTAGTTGTACTAAAAATACTTTTTTTCTAGTTTTATTATTAAAATAACAGAAACTGTACAAACATATGTACATTAAAATTTACTTGTACTATACTATACAATACGTATTTGAAATACACCTTTGGCAATTTACAAAAAAAAAAAAAAAAACATTAAATTTATACAAATAGAAACTGGGAATTATCACCTTTCGTAGGTTACTTTATATTATATTCAAAATTTTTTTTTTTTTTTTCGAATTTATTCTATGAGTTACATTTCAGTTATGTATTTTATAAAGCTTTTTTGTAATAGTTCTATTCCTTAAATTTTTAGGAATGACTTTTATACACTACCAGACTATTATATTGTATTTTCTTGTTACATTTTACCTTAGCTATCCGTTGGATAGCAATGAAGTATATTGTATGTAGAGAAAAATTTACAAATATTAGACACCAGCAGAATGTAATGCATTTTCTGGCCCGCTAAGGCCTTCGTCAGCATTCTTTATGTCTCACTGGATAGTGATACTTTATAAATTGAATGTATTTAACTCAACTATTTTCAACAAATAGAAACTGGGAATTATCATTTTTCGTAGGTTACTTTATATTATATTCAAAATTTTTTTTTTTATTTTTCGAATTTATTCTATGAGTTACATTTCAGTTATGTATTTTATAAAGCTTTTTTGTAATAGTTCTATTCCTTAAATTTTTAGGAATGACTTTTATACACTACCAGACTATTATATTGTATTTTCTTGTTACATTTTACCTACCATAACATGTTCGAAGGCAACCATAATATGGTTGTGGCTTCTTGATGGAGGCCTAATTTAACCATAATATGGTTGTCGGTGACAATAATATGGTTATATTAAAAATAATATGTTTACAATTTTCTGGGTGTTGTAACTGGTAGTACAAGTCAGTTGAATAGACCAGTTGATAGTTCGCAGCACATGCTACAATTTCTTAACCAACTTTTCATTAAGCTTTTTTAAGAAATTATTTTAATTTCATTGGAATTCTTTGAGTCCTAACCTCTGACTGCGGTGCCTGCCAGCCAACAGTCAAACATCAATCTTTATATTCTATATTAAAATTCTGCATTTGAATTTCGTATTAGATTTGTAAAATATTGTTTACTTCGCACGCTGTTGCTTTCAAAAAATCAAATTGATTTTTTATTCAACACCTCTAACGTAACAAATGGTTGAACAACTTGTTCGAATTGTGCAACAAGTCGCAACATGTACTTTAAAAAATCAAGCTTAAAAGTTTTCGTTTATTTATAGCAACAAGATTCATTAGACTGTAGTAAATCTCTTGGCTGAATTTAATTCGATGCAATAATCACAGAAAGGTGGTTTCTTCGCTTTGTTTTTATCATATTTTGTTAGACAATATGCCTTTAGCAATTCTTCTGATATTTGGAAATTTTTTTTGCAATGCAAATAGTACGGAAAAAAGTACAATTGTACTAACTTTATCATCCCTGGGCTGACATATTATCTGATACATAAGTACCAGGGATGATAAATGAGAAAACCAATATCGTACCAACGAACTTTTAAAATCGTACTTTTTCGGCCCCCATAGTACTTATGGCCAATTTTCAGGATAGATATTTAAAACACATTTATGTTTAAAATCGTTTTAAATACAAAATTCTCTTCTTCATTAAATACTTAAATCAAACTTAATTCGCCGATGTGGTACATTTAAATTAATTTTAAGTTTCCATTGGAAAAACTTAGCAAGGTGGTCTCAATATTAAACCAACACAACAACAACAGGCAAAGCAACAGCAGACTACTGTTTTTTGAGGCCACCTTGTAAATAAATACACTTTTTTATGATATTTTTTTGTATTTAGTAGTGCTGCCATACTTTTATCTTAATTAAATAAGACTTTTTTAAACAAAACTCAAAAAATCAATCTGTATTTAAATACGATTTAAGTATTTATGAAAATTAACTTAATAGAGATTTAAATATTATCCTGAAAATTAGGCATTAATATATTTTTATAAATTTTTTTTATTTTATTTTTAAAAACAAAAATTTAATACAACAAAAACGAAAAGTACCTTAAATTCATTAGTACATTTATTATACGTTATAATAGGGTGGGTTAAAAGCACATCGCGATTCTTGATCTATAAGTAATTTTAAGAAACTTTGCCAAAGAAACCAAAGGTCAAAAATAGTAAGTTTTCAAAAATATTCAAGAATAGAGGCAAACAAATTGATTTTAAATATTTGCTCTTACAATTTGTTTTTTTTTTTTTATTTGTTAAAAATAAAGAACAATTTGTAACAGATTTGAATATGAAAAATTTCAATACTTAATTGATTTTGATATGGGTTTTAAAATAAAAAATTTTAAATAAAAACTACACCACCCGATCAACCAAACGATATTATAACGATATCGTCTAGGTGATATAAATTATAATATATGATATCGATCTTGCATCAAAAAACGAAAGTATTTAAATTGTACCTTTTCTTATATCTTTTTTCCATGAAAATATTATATCGAAATAAAAAAAATTGTAAGAAAAAATATGTTAAATCAATTCGTATTTGATTTGAATAAATAAAACCTTTGATGCATTTTATTATCAATTGATTATAAAGTTTCTTTAATCAACTCGTAAACAAGTATGTACTTAAGTTACAGATTATATGTCAGCCAATACTAAACTACTTCTATGTAATGCAAAATTCAGTAATTGCAAGTCATTACAAAGTTTCTGCTGGGTACTTATTAAAATGATGTAATATATTTATCAATTGTATTACAAGCAAGTGGATATTTAACATTAACACTTACTCAGGTAGAAAACTTCCATACATTACTTTGTAACTAGTTATATGCATCAACTAGATGCTTTTTATTTTTGTTTTTGCCACTGCCATTGAAATTTTCAATTTTTTTTTAACAATAGCCAAGCCAATGTTTTCTTTTTAATTCATTATTCCCTTAAATCCTTATTTTGTATATTTTTATTTTTTGTGTTTGGCTTTTTACCAGCTAGCGTAAAAAAATGCTAGCCACCTAAAAAGCAAAAGCTCAAAATGATTCTTTTGCCTTTTTTTACTTTTTCCTTAAATTTTTCCTAACCTAGCGTTTCCACATGCACCCACCGGGAAAAAGAAGGAGTATGGAGGCCTTCTAGAAGGCCTCTGTACCCCTTCTTTTGGATGTACAAGGCCTTCTTGCTCCATTCCATACTCATATCTTTTTTTCAAACGTTGTCATTGCGGAGAAGGCCTTCCGCTCTCGCTTCTACAGCAGGTACATAAGAAGGGTAAAGGGACCAAAAAAAATTGATTTTGCTTTTGCTTGTGCAAAAAAACAATACAAAAAATGTTACTCCTTCTCTACTCCCTTCTCATAGAAGCGAGTGTGGAAGGTGTATCTTATCTTTTATACGAACGAGCCGAGGGTTTCTATGAGGCCTTCTTTAGCAGTTAGATAAGAATAGTAATTGAAACAAAAAATCTTTTAAGCAGGCCTTTAAAAAGGCCTGAAGTAAGAAGGTCTTCTGAGTTTTCCCGCTGGGCAAGTACAAGTTCGAAAAACTCAATACACTCACACTTTTTTACTAACACCATCGCATTTTTCGTACTTGCAGCTCAACTTGCAAGAGAATTTGCTTGCAAGTAAATTTTTGACACTTGTCGCAAGTAAAATGACAAATGGAAAAACAGTGTTACCGTGGATGAGTTTTGTACCAACTAACTTGAACTTAGTAAAATAAAAGTTATGTTTATAGCTAATAAATTAAAAATAAAAAAGAACACCACCAAACAACAACGCATCTTAATAGTATTTTTAAACATAAATTTCAGGCATTTAGAAAAAAATTTAAATCAAAATATTCTTGTTAGTAATTTTATGATATCGGAAACACGGCAATACTGAATTCACATATTCTTAAAAATAAACATAACTTTTTATAAAGATTTCCATAAAAGTTAAATAAAGAAAACATTATAAATTTCATTAATTTATATCCTAGACATGAGGAGAATCTATAGATGCAACGATTTGAAAATAAAAGCTAGAAGTTTAGTTGATGCCGACATTATGAACTTGCACTGTCCTGTGTAGCCACTCAAAAAAATGTTGTGTTTTTTTTGTATTTCTCCTGATTTTCGTAATTAATACGTATACGCTAGTTGCAAGTAATTACTTGCATGTGGAAACGTAGGGTAAAAGAAAAGCTAGTTAAAAATGACAAAACAAATAAATCAAAAAATCGAAATTAAAAATTAAATTTTAGCAAAAATTTTCTTTTAAAAGTTAATTTTAGCAAAAAGTTTTTATAAAAAGTAAATTTTAGTAAAAAGCTTTTATAAAAAGTAAATTTTAGTAAAAATTTTATATAAAAAGTAAATTTTAGTAAAAATTTTCTATAAAAAGTAAATCTTAGTAAAAATTTTCTATAAAAAGTAAATTTTAGTAAAAATTTCCTACAAAAAGTAAATTTTAGCAAAATTTCCTTTAAAAAGTAAATTTTAACAAAATTTCATAAAAAAAGTAATTTTTAACAAAATTTCTTTAAATAGTAAATATTAACAAAATTTCCTAAAAAGTAAATTTTAGCAAAATTTCCTATAAAAAGTAAATATTAACAAAATATTCTAAAAAGTAAATTTTAACAAAATTTCCTAAAAAAGTCAATTTTAACAAAATTTTCTATAAATAGTAAATTTTAACAAAATTTCCTATAAATAGTAAATTTTAACAAAATTTCCTGTAAATAGTAAATTTTAACAAAATTTCCTATAAATAGTTAGTTTTAACAAAATTTCCTATAAATAGTAAATTTTAACAAAATTTCCTATAAATAGTAAATTTTAACAAAATTTCCTATAAATAGTAAATTTTAACAATATTTCCTATAAATAGTAAATTTTAACAATATTTCCTATAAATAGTAAATTTTAACAAAATTTCCTATAAATAGTAAATTTTAACAAAATTTCCTTTATGTAAATAGTAAATTTTAACAAAATGTCCTATAAATAGAGATTTTTAAAAAATTTCCTATAAGTAGTAAATTTTAACAAAATGTCCTATTATAACTAGTAAATTTTGACAAAATTTCCTATAAATAGTATATTTTAATAAAATATCCTATAAAAAGTTAATTTAAACAAAATATTCTATAAAAAGTAAGTTTTAACAATGTTTCCTACAAAAAGAAATTTTAACAAAATTTCCATAAAAAAGGTAAATTTTAACAAAATTTCCAAAAAAAGTAAATTTTAGCAAAATTTCCTATAAAAAGTAAAATTTTAGTAAAATATCCTATAAAAAGTAAATTTTAGCCAGATTTCATATTAAAAATAAATTTTGCAAAATTTCCTAAAAAGGTAAATTTAAACAAAATTTCCTAAAAAAGTATATTTAAAAAAAAAAAAAGTAAATTTTAGCAAAATTTCCTATAAAAAGTAAAATTTTAGCAAAATATCCTATAAAAAGTAAATTTTAGGCAGATTTCCTATTAAAAATAAATTTAGCAAAATTTTCTATAAAATGGAAATTTTAACAAAATTTCTTATAAAAAGGTAAATTTAGCAAAATTTTCTAGAAAAAGTGAATTATAGCAAAATTTCATATAAAAATTAAACGGGGCGAAAAGTGCAATCAATGCCTTATGCCATTAGTAGGGGTGATTTTTTTTTCGAAAAAAAGATGCTACCCTTTTAGAGAGCAAAACATTTAAAATTTCACCAAATTGCATTTTAAAATAAAATTGTATTTTAAATTTTCATATTATTCGAATGTGTATTCTAAGTCAAATTACAATCCTCAAAAGCTTTTATACTTTAATAGTCTTATTCCTTCAATATTTTTCAGGAATATTTTCTATGCACTAGCAAAGTTTACGTCGGCATCGATATAAATTGGCTCTGATTTCGTCGTTAGTCTAATTAGTGTCGAAACAGTTTTATTCCTTCGTAATTTTGCAATATCAATAATGTTAATGGAAAAAGAGCAATTAAGCTACGCGAAAATTGCAAAAAAAGGTAAAATTCATTTTTAATATTTTAAACGAGCCATACAACTTATTTAAAGTCCCTAAAACTATAAGAAATAAGAAGAATTCCATATAAAAATGGCCAAATAAGCGGAAATTCGTGAATTTTTGCCCTGTTCGCGATAGAAGCAAATTTTGCTTAAACTATTTTTAATGAATTTTAAACTTTGCTATCGTACCGCAATTAGCAAATTTTTGCGAATATTAGAAAATTTACCCATTTTTATGAAAATTTTGTTTTAAGGGAATTTTAATAGATTTTTGATATATGTATTAAAAATTTTCGCGAATTTTCGCTATTTTTGCTAATTTTCCGAATGTGTGCAATTTTCGCGTAACTTGTTGTTGCTCTTTTCGGCAATCGTCGCCGTTATAAAGAAAGCTGCATATATAAAATTTAAGTCTGAATACGGCTCTATTAACACTGTCGATTTATACGGGGCGAAAAGTTCAATGTCTTATGGCATTAGAAAGTGTGAATTTTTCTGAAAAAATCAAGCTATCCATTTTGAGAGCACATTTTTAAGGTACGAAAATCAAATTCATTTTTTTAATTTTTAACAAAAATTGAAAACAATACAAACTAACTGTCTAAATTATTAGAGATATGCTTTAAAATACGATAAACAATCGACATCGTTACATTGCTGTTATAGAATACAAGTTTTGTTTCAAATTGATGACGATACAAATTGATGTTGATATTAAAATGATGACGATGACGAAGACGAAGACGTTAAATGATTATTATTTTTTTTTATTTTGGTTAAAAGCCCAATTAAATAACAAAGAGGAAAAATTTGAACAACATGCATCTAAAATACAAGATTAATTGCTTGGTGGCGTAACGTGTCACTTCTGTGGAAGTGCACACATGTACTCTGTACATTGTTTCTACCTTCATTGACCGAACAAGGAAAAACATGCAATTGTATATTTACGGTTTCCCTGGTTTTGATAACTAAATATGTTTTAGTTTATCTTGTATTTATAATCTACAATTTCATGTCAAATTGAAAATGTTGTTTAGAACAAGTGCAATGTCCTGAAATTAAAATAAATACTCTATAGTTTTTAGATGAAAGTGGTAGCTGTTGTTTAGTTATCTAATGGCCATTTTCTCAATGTATCGACAAACTGTCTGTTACCTAATGTCAACATAAATTTATTATAGCGATAAACTGTCCGTTAACGATTTTGGGTTTCTCAATATACCGACAAAAAACATTGGTTTGAGTTGGCAATACCACTCAAAATACATGTAAAAGATGGGAGTCAGCTGATTGAATTTATCTGTACGTCAAATAAAAGTAAAATAAATAATTGGCAGATGAGTGCCGGTTAGCATTGCGACAAAATAGAAGCAAATGAGACATTGAGAAAACCAAATTTCTTTAATGTGCAGTTTTTCGTTGGGAAAAAAGATAATCGCCTATTGAGAAAATGGCCATAAATATGTTATCTTCCTTAAAATCTGTAATGCAACCCAACTGGAAAACGATTTTTTCTAAACTACAAAAAAAATATATGAATGATTCGGTAGACAAGGTGGTATAAAAATAGTCTATCAGTGTGAGGGTTGAGAGTTCGATTCCCGCCAGAGACTCTGAGCGATTAACTACAAAGGGATGAATGCCAACTCAACTATTGCTCTGAAAAAAAGTTGTTATATAATTTGTAATTGTATTTGTAACCAGTGTTCGAAATCAAACAGAACATTATTAAGCGTTCGGCTCACACACCCAAGATTTTCATAGAACGATTGTAGTGATACTGTAGACAAACATTATATTTTAATGTTCTAAAGAAAAGTTTTTTTTTCGTATGTGTATTTTGTTTTTTAAAAAAATGTTTGGTTTTTTTTACCAACCAAAAGGGACGAACATTAATGAGCTGAACCGAACACAATAAAGTTTCTGGTTAAAAAAAAAACAACAGAACGGTATTAAATGTTTTCATCTTTTTGTTGAGTTGGATAAAAACAGTATTGTTTTTGTGTTCGAAAAACGACAAACAGGGAAACGTTATTTTTTAATGATTTTCTACAGAAACGCTACTATCGTTTGTGTTTTCCACAAATCGACCGAACCGAACACTAAGGAGCGATATTTCGTGTTTATTTTCGAACACTATTTGTAACACTTTATTAACAAAAGAAAAATTTATATCTTAAAAATCTACTAGTTGACTTCTAATAAAGTATGATCTTTAATAGTGTACCCCAGGTGCCCTACTTTAAAGCCTCCTAGGTCCGCCCCGCGCATCTTATTGTTTTATAATTCAGACGCGGAATTCAGATTCCCTAAATCACATTTAAACCCTAATCCTATTCCAGAAAATGAAAGTGGGACAACTATCAGGCATGTTCTAAAAATCGAAATAAAGTGGAATTGAACTATTTTCAAAGTGGCTGTAGTTTTTCCTGTTTTTAAGAGTTGTTCTTATAAAATTAATTGGTACCAATTGGTACAAAGTGATATTTTTATGAACTTTCTTAACAGGCTCGTTTTTAAAATTTGTTCGATTTTCAATCCACTTTAAATTGATTTTTCGAACATTATCGTATTTCTGAAAAATGCAAACATTATTTCGAGTTAATCATACCATTAAAACTTACACAATGAGCTGAACATGTGTAATACGAAGTTGTCTCATTAAAAATAACATGACTGATTAGAAAAACAATTTATATATAAACAATTAAAATAATTATAATAAATAAATGTAAAATACATTAATAAAAAAAATAAGTTAACTAAATACTATAAATACGCGATATTTTAAAAAATTTTACAAAAAAAATACAAAAATTAAGTTATTCAATTAAATGGAAATTACGGAAATTTTTGTTAAAACTTGTATCATCTTTGATGCGATTCGCATGGTGGCGACAGGACCTCTAGTAAAAACAAAATAAAATTAGGGCCTTTCTTTTTTTAACTATTTTTTGAATTTTCTTTCATTTTAGCAACTTTGGACATTCGAATTGCTAGAAATTAACAGTGAAACCAGTGATCCAGATATTGTGGACTTACAATTTGAAGTTGTGCGATTAGGTCGTTGGGAATATGGTTTTAGCGGTTTCGTCGATTTGAAAGTTGACCAATATGATAATTTTACAGCTCGTGTCACTTTTGAAAGAAGCAAAGACAGAGCTGGGCCGTATAGCTTACTTCCAATGCGCTTTGAAAATCAAACGCTTTCACGTGCAATGAATGTTTTATACAAGAATTTTCTACAAGCAGATGCGATGAAGTGTTGCGACAATGCCCCAATCGTGAGGGGAAAATTCAAGCCTCCTTTGACAAAACGTTATGTAACACTCACCAATTGCACATTGTCTACTGATAATTCGCCAAATATATTGATGGAAGGTTATTACAAAATGCGTATATTATTCTCGGGTCCAGTAGAGGTGGTCGTAGATGTCTTGTCATTAATAGAGCCAAAGATCTTTTAGGTTATTTGGAAATATTTACTTATGTATAAAATCGTTGTACAAATTGGCATATGGAAATATCTTTATATTCTAAAGGAAAGACAAACAGATAAAGTATAAATATTTTTCGATTTTTCGATAATTTTTTTTTTTTGCTTATTAAATACTAAAAAACATTTACGCTGATTGGAGCAGGGTCATGAATTATATGTCCTTAATTTACCCGACACACATTTAAGTTATTCACAGGTAGCCATAGATTGGTATGGTATATTGTCTTGGATTTTAGCCGCCTAAACCTTTTTTACATGTTCTTAGCTAAAAATTTAGAAATTTGGTTCGAAAACGCGTTATAGGCTTTTTACACTGAGCAACATGTCACCATATTTGAAAAAAAAAATTTATTTTTTTAAAACTAAATTTTTTTCTACAAAAGTGTCAAAATTTATAAAAAAAACATGTAAAAAATATAAAAATAATAAACAAAAAAAAAAAAATTGCAAAAAAAAAAAGGGGAACCTTGACAAATGGTAACGCAGTTTTCAAAATAAACGTCTTTTTGTCAGTCAAGCCACAATTATAATAGAACTTATGCCCACTTTTCTAGTGACACTTAAATAATTGAAAGATGCAGAATGGAAATGTTGAAAATGTGAAATACGCGTTCACACTTGAAACATCTAACATCTGTTATCAATAAAAAATGTCACAATTTCTATGCCCTTCACCACAGTAAAGTTACAAAGAAAAATTTTGTTAAAAACAAATTCGCCTTAACGGATTTGATAAAAAAAACACTAGTCCTATATCTCAATTTAAAAATAAAAACAAGTCAAAGTGCTTCATTCGATTGAGCCAAATCTTTGATACCACCCACGAAGACTAAGAATATTTTAGAAGGCTTTATCTAGAATCTGTGATAAATTAGAAGCCCCAGAATTTAAATTTGCTGCAGTTTTATTTGTATTAAGTTTAATTTTAAAGTAAGCTTCACAGAAAAAATTCTCCAAAATTTTTCACCAATTAAAGCATTAATCAAAAATAAAATCAGTTTTAATTAAAAATTTAATCAAGTGAATTAAACTTTTAATCAAGTAAATTAAACGTTTAATTAATACTATTAACTGGTTTAATTGATACTATTAATTTGTTTACTGGTGCAAATTTAATTAATTTTTTAGTTGAAATAAATTTTTATTTTTTTCTGTGTTTATATGAGTGAAGAATATTGACAAATTTTTATAGCCCGCGCGTACCACCCTGTTATTGACAACGATCTGTTAACTGAAAGTCTATCTGGATGAAGTCCTCAAAGTAGTTATACTTCAGCTCTAATCGATGTAATCGAAGAGATTCGCAAAATAACGAATTTGGTATTATTTGACCACTCAAAGGCTTTTGATCCAATCTTGTCCATAAAGTTGTTCAAATTATTTAAATTTTCCACGTTTGCTGTGAAACAGATGTCGTCATACCTTGTTAGTACGTGCCAATCAGTGGCAAATAGCAGGGATTCATCCTTGGACCCCTGCCCGCTATATGCAAACGATCTTCGTATACGATTCCGACTTTTTTGGCGACGCTTCTTTCAGGTGTCTGAATGACCATTTTGCTGCCTGGGAAGAAGCAGAACAAAAAGTAGTACTTTAGGGTTCGCCTTTTTACATTTTTTATTATATATTTGGCATTGACAGTCAGATCTTAAGGTATGATATATCAAAGTTATTGCTTCAAGAAGACCAATGCTTTGTTCTAAAAGCCATTGACCTCAAGCATCCCGTTGTAGTATTAATCCACCAGATCTCTGTTTCTACTACGCTAATGTCATAAAATTAAGACTCGCAATAAATTGTTAAGCTTTTGCAAAACAAGTAGTTCGATAATTCAAACAAACCCATGTTAGAATTTTATTATACAAAAAAATCTTTTATACTCCCCACCGACAGTTAAAATATTTCAGAAGTGGATTCTATATCGGATTTACAAATAATGAACCAATTTTTATAAAAACTGACGTCAGTTTTGGTTGCGGTTTAGACCTATTTGAAAAATTATATATTTTTATGTAGATTGCATAAAAATTATTTAAGCAATAAATGTTAAGAAACCCAAGGCATTTAAAGAATGGTCAGCTAGACAAAATGCTCTATCGGGTTCCGTTAATGATGGCTTTACAGTTTAAATTGCTTTGACCAAAAAGGATATATTTTTTGTTTTGTAATTTGTTCTAAGGTGTAAAACGAACTCCTGGCGCAATAAAATAAATTTTAGTTTCGATTTGCAACTCAGATGCCCTGTTTTCTTCATTCTTCGCTAGAAATCGCTTTATGTAAATGGACACTTAAATTACAGTAAACCATCAAACATCACAAATTTAAAACCTTACCAGCAGTTGCTTTAATTGCAACTCAACTGGATTGAGTTGTAAACCATAGGGACATTTTTCAATGCGATATTTTCGTTCACTGAACACTTGCGATTGCTGTCAAAATATTTATCATAGGGACTTTTTTCATTTGTTCTCATTTTCTTTGGGAATTCTCTTAAAACAAATTCTTTCAAATAATTAATTATATAGAGCTTTTGCTGCAATAACTCAAAAGACCTGATTTTTGGGCTAATGGATTTAATTCTTTAATTCCCAGTGGAACACAGAGCCGCCTACTCGTTATTAATGTGGAGTTAATCGCCATGTCGTTTCTTCATATTGTGTAAAAAAATTTGAGTTGTGACTCTATTGCAGCAAAGGCTTAATATGGGGACAAAAATATATGAGAATTAAATTTATATTTGAAAATTTTTTTCGTTGATAGGAAAAATTCACTGCGTAGAAGTCCATTATAAGGGGATTAAAATGTACTAAAATTTAAACTAAGAAACTGTGTTTTTAAAATCAATTTGTTAAAGGGAGAGCTTCATAAAAGTTCTCATAATTGTTGTATTACACAAACTAAATTTCTAAATTATTACCCTGAAACCAATCTAATCTGGTTCTTATTGTCATTAGGGTAGGCAGAAACTTTTCATAATAACAATTGTTGACCCTAGTGTAATCCAAAAGAAGTTGAAAATAAATTCATAACACTAATATGAATTTCTCTAAATATTCCAGATTTGTAGGCAAGAAATTATTTTCCTTATCCCACATATTAAATGATAGTTTCATCTTGTGAATTGAAGACATAATAACTAGAGTTTTTTTTCCCGGACTTTTTCGATTCCCGGGAAAGCGGGAAATTTTTTTAAATTTCCCGGGATCCCGCTCCATATAAATAATACAAAGTAAATTTTGGTATTAATTAATGAAAAAAAACTTTTATAAAAATACGTAAGGGAACTTGTTTACAAAGAAAGTAAATTAAATGGTGGTGTCGGAACTACAACAATCCAAAAACAACAGAAACAACATAGGGTTTTTTGCATTGCATTGTTAGTGCCATTAGCTCGAAATGTCAACCATTATTAGCAAAACACTAACAAATCAAAACAAATAAGCCCGAACTGTCAAAATCAGATGCCGTTTCAACACCACCTGTAGTTAATTCGCCTTGGTTCAATACTAAAAAATTAACTAAAGATTGAAATAGGAACTTGAATTATTATTACCTTACGCCTTTATTCCCTATTATTATGCTTTTATTCAGTATTATTATGCTCTAGTTAATTCATAAAACAATAATAAAAACAAAATAAAAATTGAGGTACTCAAGATATGAAATCAAAAAGTTAATTAATAAAATAGATAAAATACTTTAAAGAAATATAAAACATTTTTTGATGGCTTAGGAAATAACTTTCTGATACACTCAAAGCGCTTTTATTTACTAATTATCATGTTTCCGAATAATTTCTTTCATTTTTTACCGAGGTTGGACAAATAGTTAAAAGTGCACCCACCGTTGTAGCTTCGGATTCACAATCAGAAGCAATTTTTTCTTTTTTATAAACAACGTCTATATCAGTCAAATGTATGTCAATTTTGATGCAAAAATAGCATCAACCGGACGCTTCTTCCAAACCTTTTCATTTCAATAGGTCCATTTGTAATCTTTAGGACAATATGTTTTTCAAGTTGTATGTTGTAGTATCTTACACGAGTTTCCAAAATATTCACCCCTATCGTGAATAATTTTTCCCTCGTAATTTTTCCCCTTTTCACATATTTGCGATCATGAACAGCTCCCATGAAAAAAATGTAATTCAAAGGAGAATAATAACGTGAAAAAATGTTCACGGGAATAAATTCCCCTTATCGTGAAAAGTTTTTTCCCTCGTAATTTGTTCACATTTCCCTTGGATTTTCTCACTTTATTTTTGCTAGGGAATAGAACGTGTATGTTAGTAGTTCCTCCTATAAATCGAATATTAAGGGCTAGATCCGTTAATAAGGCACAAACCGATATATTGGTCAACAAAATGCAAAACAACAGGTTGATTGCCGCCGGATTTGTGAAAGACGTGGTGGCAGATTTTTGGAAAATATTTTACTACATAAAATTTAAATAGTGCAAAAAAACTAACGTTGTTATCAACCTATCGCTCCAATACTAATTATTTAGATTTATTATTTTAACTTTCCTTTAAAATATATACGTGTATATTTTTAAACAAAAATTTCAATGATTTTTAATTTTTAATCCAAATTTTTAATATTTTTAATTAGGCTTAAGTTCATTAAATTTAATTTTCATTAAATTATTTTTATGAAGAAAGGAATTTTACAACATGAAAATTAATTAAAATTGTTATTGATAATCTTTCATTCTTGACCGTGGCGGGGGCTCGAACCCGGGCCGGCAGGTTACCATGACATGTTTCGATCGCAACCACTCGATCTTCTCAAATGGATTTGCCGTTTTACACTCGCAGCCATCGAAGGCTGCTGACGTCAATAGTCAAACATCAATCCTTAAACCAAATTGTATTTTAACCTTTGGTAGATCGAAGTTTGCTTTTTTTTTTGGATGATTATCTATTTTTAATTGATTTTACATGTTCTTCCTTACTTCTGTTTTTTAAGGAAGAACATGTAAAATCAATTAAAAATAGATAATCATCCAAAAAAAAGCAAACTTCGATCTACCAAAGGTTAAAATACAATTTGGTTTAAGGATTAATGTTTGACTATTGACGTCAGCAGCCTTCGATGGCTGCGAGTGTAAAACGGCAAATCCATTTGAGAAGATCGAGTGGTTGCGATCGAAACATGTCATGGTAACCTGCCGGCCCGGGTTCGAGCCCCCGCCACGGTCAAGAATGAAAGATTATCAATAACAATTTTAATTAATTTTCATGTTGTAAAATTCCTTTCTTCATAAAAATAATTTAATGAAAATTGAATTTAATGAACTTAAGCCTAATTAAAAATATTAAAAATTTGGATTAAAAACCATAAATAGTTCAACAAAATAACCACAATACTAATTATTGTTAAAAGCTAAGGCACGAGCTCTATGTGTTCATTTGTCCTTCAAGTTGTGCTGAAAAAGGTCAACAAGAAAAAGAAAGACAAAAATGAAAAAACAAAAAAATGTACTTTGGACTTCAAGAAAAATTCTTGACAAAAGTACGAAAAAACAGAAGTAAGGAAGAACATGTAAAATCAATTAAAAATAGATAATCATCCAAAAAAAAGCAAACTTCGATCTACCAAAGGTTAAAATACAATTTGGTTTAAGGATTGATGTTTGACTATTGACGTCAGCAGCCTTCGATGGCTGCGAGTGTAAAACGGCAAATCCATTTGAGAAGATCGAGTGGTTGCGATCGAAACATGTCATGGTAACCTGCCGGCCCGGGTTCGAGCCCCCGCCACGGTCAAGAATGAAAGATTATCAATAACAATTTTAATTAATTTTCATGTTGTAAAATTCCTTTCTTCATAAAAATAATTTAATGAAAATTAAATTTAATGAACTTAAGCCTAATTAAAAATATTAAAAATTTGGATTAAAAACCATAAATAGTTCAACAAAATAACCACAATACTAATTATTTTTAATTTTTTCAAATTTTCTTCTTTTTTACATTCACTGGAACAGATAGCATGAAAAATTTTTCACATGAGATTCACGATTGCTTTTTTCCCTTCGAGGGGAATGAAAATTTCATGGGAACAAAAATTCCACTTGTTATTCACGATAGGGGTGATTATTTTATTTCGGTTTCCCCGCATTTCACGGGTATATAAACCAACACAAATTGAAATTGAAATTGGGAATTTGTGTTTATCACCTAATAAACATATCGCTTCTTCATTGCATCATAGTCATACTCAAAATTTTAAGTAACTTTAGCAAAGTTTTCCTTCACACGTTCTCGTATTATATCTCAAACTGAACCGAAGTTATAGCAAAATATATCTTTAAATCGGTACATTTTGAAAACTTTAATCGCATTTTGCCAAGATCGTTTATTTTTGTAGATATGACTATGTTGCAATGAAGGAGCGATATGTTAAGGTATCTCATATTTTTAAGACTTGTTCATGGGCATTGAAACTTTACTGCCTGCATCTTATTTTGAATTAATGTACTTTATTAACTCTTCACTTCACTAAATGTAATAATTATCAACTGTTGCACTGCCCATTCTGCTTTTAGTAGATTTATTGCATCAGGAGACATTGATTTAAATACATGTACTCACTTCTTGTAATTGATCTAATCCACAACCCAACAGATGCTAATTTTTAGAGAATAGAAAACCATATTTCAAAGTATAAATAGCTATTTTCTGAAATTATGAGAAATTTTTTATTTCTCATAATAATGGAAATTCGTCCCGGGAATTCCCGGGAAAAAACCCTAATAATAACTTGTGTCCAGGGCTGTGGAGTCGGAGTCGGAGTTGAGGAGTCGGAGTCGGAGTTGAGGTTTTTGTACCGGAGTCGGAGTCGAAGTACCTACAAAAACTAGCGACTCCGACTCCGACTTTTTGCATTACAATTTTTCTAATATTTTTTAAAATAAAAAATTTTAATGACCAATTTCTCCAATTCTTTTTAAATATCAATTCATATTTAAATATAATTTTTCTAATAATTTTATTTTTATTTGACGTAAAAAAACAAATTTTAAACATAAATTGATATTTAAATAAATTAGTGGAATTGGCCATTAGAGGGTCTGCTTTTTGAAATTGTGAAGTCAGAAAATAAGAACCAGTATACTTTTTATATGAGTAGGTGAGTTTCAAAAATTAAAAAATTGAGATTACATCTTATTTTGACAATTTATAAGAATAGTTATATAGATTGTATCGAAGTATGTCCTTTTCTATGTTTTAATGTGACCTCAAATTTCTGTAACAAAAACCAGCGGGTTCACTATTTGAATTTCGCCAAGATATCGTTAATGAAATAGAGCCGAATTAAGGAATTTAAAAATTAAATTTGTAAAGATGTTGTTTTTTATTTATCGTATATTAACAAATATATAGCCATATAGCCAAAAATAGCCATGTTCATAAATATGACTTGAAATCTGCTGTAGCTCCTGTGGTGAAAGCATTAAGTGAACTACATTTGAAGTTCCAACCTTCAAGGTGAATTATAATAGAATAAAAGGAAAAGGAACTCGGAAAAATACATGACATTGTTCCAGATATAATTCCCATCAATGTGGGAAAAATGATTTGAGAATACTTTTATCTACTCACTTTAGGGAAAATTGGAGAGATAATAAAGACTTGCAATTTCAAATTTCGGTCTTGGACAATAGGAACGGAAAAATGCAATGGCGAGTACACTGAAGAAAAAGATTTAAATTTAGCAGTTTAAAAATTCACATTTTTTTTAACTCTGCAGGTGGGAGATAAACTACATCAAGCCACATTTTGAAAACTTTACAGCAGACCGCGCAAACATGTTGATAATCGCAAATGATGTTTATGTTATAAAAATGTGCATTTGTACGAATATTTTATATGATCCTAACATATTTTTTTTATGTCGATGATATACTTAAAAAATTACGTCCTAAAAGGTTCGTTACCTTCTATGGTACTGTTCCATGCCTTGAGACAAACAGCACCAAGTCCAACAACAAAGGCGTTTCCCAAAAATAATAGAAGGCTAACAACATTTTTTTACGTTACGTTTCTCTTCAAAATGTGTTATATAAATTGTAGAACTAACAACTGAAGGCGAATATGCATGTTTTAATAAACTTTATAAAATTTTCCTGAGAATGATTTGACTTAATAAATAAAATGTATATTCAACTTTTCTATCTCGAAAGCTACATTAGATAGGACTTATGGAAATTCACACATCTATAAATTCCAACAGTATAAAAAACGTTATTTGAAAAAGATGTGAATTGGTGTAGTTTATCTCTCCCCTACAGAACTATTTTTACATTTTTTAGCACTGTTTGCATAATATTATTAAATTAATATAACCTTTAAAATATACTAAAATTCAATGATCCCATACAGATTGAAGCAAAACTCGTTTCTTTCGAAAGTTCGTAACAAAACTCGTTCGTTCTAAAATTAAATCTATTATTTTTTTATATTTCAGTTGGTTTAAATTTCTCAACTGTTAAGTTATAAGTCAAGAATGTCATAACACTTTAGAATTGAAAAAAGGTTCAACTCATTTGGTCTATTTAATCGGGCACTATATGTTTTTTGCATTTTTTCCAAAATCCAAATAAAATATTTTGCAGCTTTCCTACTCATATGTTAGTAACTAGTATGTTAAAGCTCAATGCGCGGCACGTTAGAATTAAAATATCGATTTGAAATTTTTACAGAATCATTTTCTTGCTATATTTAACCATTTAACAGGTACTAAATTAAAAAAGAGTTTAAAGTCAAAAAAAAACTAGTCTCTTAAATAATGGTAGGTTAGAGTAGGAGTCGGAGTCGGAGTTGGAGTCGGAGTCGGAGTCGGAGTCGGAGTCGGAGTCGGAGTCGTGCTTAAAAAATTTCACCAAAAGGAGTCGGAGTCGGAGTTATAACTTTTTCTTAACGACTCCACAGCCCTGCTTGTGTCCAAGACCTTTTAAAAATATTGTATAAAAAAGTACACTTATCAAATGCTTAATAATAAATCTTTCTAATAAGAGAATTTTTATGAAATTATTCATGTCCGTAGTGGCCAAAGAGCTTCATGTTAACGACAGCATATTTTTTATTTATAATTAGTAAATTTGCACAGAAAAAAATTATCCAAAATTTTTCACCAACAAAAGCATTAATCTGAAATAAAATCAGTTTTAATTAAAAATTTAATCAAGTGAATTAAACGTTTAATCAAATTAATTAAACGTTTAGTCAAGTGAATTAAACGTTTAATTGATAGTGATCAGTTACCTTTGCAAATTTAATTAAGTTTTTCATTAATATTACACACTGTTTAGTTGAAATCAATTTTTATTTTTTTCTGTGTGTGAAAAGTACTTTTAAAACCAAAAGTATTTGAAATACAAAATACTTGTGCGACAGGTATTTAAAATACAAAATACATGTTGGGAATGTATTTAAAATACAAATACAAAATACGTATTGGTTTTTTCAATGCATATTTCAAATACATTTATTTCAAATACTGTCCCACCCTGCATGCACCTGACACGCTCATAAATTTTCAACTCCTGCAGACAAGCTTAAAGCTTCTTGGGCTTAATAGAAAAAATTTTGCACAAAAGAGATTTTAAGTCAAGAAGAATTTCCGAGGAGAGAATATCGAGACAGCAGAGAATGCCATGCTTCTCTCGCCCACTACCATATCTCTGTTCTAAAAGAATTCCATGGAAGAAGGGATAGTATAAAACGGAAGAGGTAAATCTTCCAATGCCTCGCAACGGCTTCTCTATGGTTAGTGTCCTGTTGACAGGCACTTGGTCAATTTACAGGCATTGACCGATTTTTTATATATGTACCACAAAATATGTAACATTCCGTGTTGGAATTTCCTCAATCTGCTTAACTACATAGTACGTACCCTAAGAGGCGCAGCACATCCGCCTGGTGAGCCATAAAGTAAACAGTATGCCAACTATTTTTTTTAATTGCTGTAACAAAAAAATGCAATGAGTGTTATTCAAACCGTGATACGCAACGACCTGTTCCTCCACATGCACAGTAAAAATTCTGTCAAATTGTTTTTCCAGCAAATCATTAATCAAAAATGAAATCAGTTTTAATTAAAAATGTAATCAAGTGAATTAAACGTTTATTTATATCAACAACATTAGTGCATCAAATGGTGATTCATAGGATTACAAAAGCGGTTTTATTATATCCACAAAAGAGTTTAAATTTATTCTATTGTTAGATAGTACACAAAAGCCTTTTTCTGCTCTCTATTAAAATTTTATTAACGTTGTATTTAACCTTTTCGTCAACACTTGACACCATTTACGCGTTACAGTGTACTTTAATTGTAATATATACGGCAACACCAACACCATGTTCTAGTCTATCTGCTCTTATTATTGTTTGTATCAGTGTTAACCAGCAGCCCGTTTCTGTATATCTCACATCGTAAAACTCTTCGCATGAAACGTGTGAATTGCAACAAAAATAGTGTGAAATGAAACAAAAAAATGGTTTTTCCCACACAAGTGTTTCTGTATCTTTTTTTTGCGAGAATTATCTGTCATTTAAATAATTGTCCAGCAATTATTGGAAGGATGCGAGAAAAAGTGTTTCTATAACAATATTTTGCCAAAAGTTTCTTTCAAGAACTGTCAAAATAAGGAACATTTGAAATTGGTGGCGAGAAAAACAAAATGTAGATATTTTTAATTTAAAATATGTTTATATACTATTTTTTTAAATAAATAAAAAAATAGAAGGAATATAAATGATAAATGCATAATTTATATGATGAAAATAAACAAAAAACAATTGTTATATTTTGTTAGTTTAAATTTTTGTTAGCCTTTTCTTGTTTTGGTTTTAATCAGTGCTGCCAGATAAATTTGTGTCAAAATCGTCATTTTCCTGAGAAAAAAATAAAAAAGATCGTCTTTTTTGTTTTAAAAATCGTGCAATTTAAAATCAATTTTAAACAAATTTGTTTCGACTTTTATTAAAAAATAATCAAACAAAAACATAGTTAAAGTTCATGGGTATTTAATAATTATTATTTTATAATTGAGAAATAAATCTTTAATTTACCTATTCCTATAACCTTTTTCTTTTTTACCTGAAATAGACTTAGTAGAATACCTTGTAGTTAAAATTAAAAAAAAAATCGGTTCATAAATAAACGGGTTAAAGACCCAGTAAAATCTTCGCCTACAAAATAATATGTTAAGTAATCAGAAACACATAAAAGCACTACATACAATTCTACTGAAAAACTAATGAATTTTACAAGGGTTGTGCCAAAAAGAACAAATTCAAAAGTAAGTCATTTTTTTTTATCTTAGGAAGAAAGCTACTTAATAACGAGTGAAAGAAGCTATCCATTTTGAAAAAGTTGTTTCTTGTTTCTAAAGATATCTTTTTTTCTAACAAACAAACATATAAAAATATTTACAATTATCTTATTTCGAAGACTAAGGGGCTTATAGTGTAAAACGCAACGCCAACAATTTCTTTAAAAGCAAAAATAAAATCAAAAATATTTTATAAATTTGTTGTTGCTTTCTACAGACATTCATATTATTTTTTTTCAATTTTCAACGCCACAAAATAGAAGTGTTTGAAATTTAAAAATTCAAGATGAATTTCTATAGAAAGTAACAACAAAATTATAAAATATTTTTGATTTTGTTTTTGCTTTCGTCACTTTTTTAGAAAAAATCATCAAAACGTCACTTTGTTAATATCGGAACAAAAAATCGTCAAGATGACGATAACTCGTCAAATCTGGCAGCCCTGTTTTTATTATATTTATTTCTTTTGTTGACGTTTCGCTTTTATTTGACACTTAAGTACTGGAAATATTCCAGTATAAACAGAATTTGTTGTGTCTGTTTTCGCATTCAAATACAGAAACACTTTTATCTCATAAATCGAGAAACGACGGAATTGTTTGTTTCACACTTCATGTAAGAAATTTTACGATGCGAGAAATACAGAAACGAGCTACAGGTAACGGAAAGTATTAAAAAATTCCAAAGATGTTATATTTTCAATGCTCATTGGCTAATGGACCTTTTCTTTATTTGGCTCTCTCGGTGGTACCTCGAACCGTGGCGTTATCATGCATGTCAATTTTTGTATCTGCTAAACCTTTGAAACCAAACATGGCACGTCCTAAGTGTAAAACTTTAAAGTCTGTTTCCAATATATCGGGAACAGGGTTTCTAAAATGAAAGAAAAATAAATCAACTTTAAATAAAAAAGTTAAATGGTTTTTATAGTTTCACTTAAATGTTTGTCATCAGCTACATATTTTTCTTACAATTAATAATTTAAAATTTCAAAAATGTAATAAATTAGTTAGCTTGTTATCCCACAATGTCTATAATCAGGGTAACCGGAAATATGCACTAAAAAGCAATTTTGTAACATTTTCATCTAATAAACAAATAATGAAGTTTGTCGTTCAAGCCAATGCCACACTATTTACCGACAAATTTTTGGGGTTTTTTACTCTTTGGCTTATCAGCAATAACGGACCAAAAAGAACAAGCTAATGTTACAGGGTTAAGGTTCATACAAGAGCTGTTTTTGCGTTTAAAAAGGATTTACAAGTATCAAAATATGCTTCAAAAAGTAGAAATATATACTAGTTATTGTTAAACTTATGATGTTTTCTTTTCTACACAAAAAATATCACCTTCTTAATTAGTGCATGTATAAAATGTCGTGCCGACCCTTTATTAATGCTATTTGTTATTTGACGAGAGCAAAACACATGTTATGGAAAAGTGGAGTGCTCTGTTTTTAACATCTGACAAAAAGTTATTCGCTTCATCTTCATTATT
The DNA here is from genome assembly GCA_963931875.1 of Pollenia griseotomentosa. Taxonomy (NCBI): domain Eukaryota; kingdom Metazoa; phylum Arthropoda; class Insecta; order Diptera; family Polleniidae; genus Pollenia; species Pollenia griseotomentosa. The sequence goes on from OZ007564.1 coordinate 48,188,828, forward strand.
AGAGCTCATTTTGTTTTTTTTAAACGATTTAGCGATTTCAAATATATTTTTTAGGGTTTTAGCCATGTTTGCGAAAGAAGCCATTTTTCCTGTAAATTTTTTTATTTTTTAGAGCTTTAACGATTTTTAATAAATATTAGACTTTGCTTTCATTCTTTCATTGAAATATTAAAAATTTTTGGCGAATTTTCGCTATTTTTGCAAGCTTTTCCGAATTGTTGGAATATTCGCTTAGCTTTGTTGCTCTTTGAGGCAATCGTCGCCGTTACGCTGGGTCTCCACGTAGCAATATTTATTGCTAAGTACAAGCAAAAACGTCGGCAGAACAATGACAGAACAATGGAGCAATAATTGCTGATTATATTGCTTGAGCACACTTGGAATTGCTTTGCCATAAATTTGCAATTTTCACCGCGAGTAGTTGTCCAAAGTTTTGTGGCTGTATTTATAACAAATGTTTTATGTTGTGTTTTTAAGTGGTTGTTAAATTTTCTTTTTTCAATTAATAAATTTACTTAATAAAATAATTAATTGTAATTGTCGAAGCTGTGTTTTGTATTACTTTTTTGTTTATTTGCACACAAACACACAAAAAAATAAACAACCGTACAGAGAAATTAAATGTCAGATAAATAACAACTGATTTGACAGCAGGGGCCAGATTCTGGCATTCGTGATCGAGTACTTTCTCGATTCGAAAGCAATTTAATATCCAATTATTTTAGTCCATACTGAACGAATCGGAATTATTTTTTCGTTATTGTAAAGCATTCATTTGAGTTGCACAATACTGAAAAAATTATTTCGATTCGTTCAGTATCGACTGAAATAAAATTGCTTTAGAAACGAGAAAATACTCGATTACGAATGCCAGAATTAGGCCCCAGATTGCTAAGCAATAATTGCTTAAGCAATCAGAAGAGCAATCATTGCGTAATAGATTGCCACTCATGGCAATATGCGGTCTATACATCGCAAATTCAATGGAGCAATCAAATTTGACGTTTGCCGTTTACCACGCCTACATTTACGCCCACTTTTTCTATTAAGCGCATAACTTGAGAACGGCTTGACAGTTTTGGACGATTTTTCCTTTAAAATTATCGCCATGGTCCAACTAAGGTTTGTACGAAAAGAACATTTTGCCCCGCCCACTTTTACGCCCACTTTTTTTGATTTACCTAGAATCAGAAAACGGCTCCATCGATTTGACTAATTTTTTGTTCAAATGTTCGTGTTAATCCATTTTAAGTTTTCATCGAAAGAAAAATTTACCACGCTTACTTTTACGCCCACTTTTTCTATTTTTTGACCGATTTGGACGATTTTTTCTTTAAAATTGTAGCCACGGTTTAACTTAGGTTTTTGAGGAAAGAAAATATATCCCCGCCCACTTTTTCCGATTTACCTAAAATCAGAAAACGGCTGCATCGATCATTAGTAATCAGCTACCGAGCGAAGCCGGAAACTATTTACTAATGAGAAGTGAAAAGGAGGCGGTGTGTTTAGTTCTTCGTTTTTCTCCTAAAATGTTATCTTATTAACCCATTTACGCCCGCTGTGCCAATTTGGGAACACTTCATTATTTCCGGCTTACGACAAAGTTTTTGACATTATTCAATATATCGCACCTGTTCATCAAAAGTAACACAACTCAAAAAACTCTATTTTCCACTTTTTTGACGGAAACAGTGTATGATTACCATATGGAAAAAGGAAGAAGAGAAATAAATTTTGTGATTTTATTGAAATATTATTGAGTTTCCTTTACAACGGTATATTTGTTTATAACAATAATTCCCTTATATTGGCGGAATTAGTTTTTTGCTTCTACTGAAAACTTGTAAATTTTGAGTTGTGTTACTTTTGATGAACAGGTGCGATATGTTTACCTTATTGATAAACTAAAATTTCAGAAATTTCTATAACATAAAAAAAAATTTTTGTTTTTTGTTTATATGTAATGAATTAAATAATAAAATAAACAATATTTTATTTTTTGGCCGGTAGTTTTTGTTTGGGCTTAAATGGGTTAAGAAAAAATGAGAAATAAAAGGAGGCAGTGAAATTTAGTTCTTCGAGTTTCTCCTCAAATTGTCTGATTCTTAGAAAACATGTGAAGTTAATAGTAGGCAATATGTTAAAAATTATCCTAGTTTTACCAGGAATTTTTTAATATTTTTAAACTTCACCAAATTCAGTATAAATTAACAATTAGTTTTAACTCTCAAAAACATATTGTTAACTGGAAGTTGAAATAATAGTTAGTTTTAACACTGAACTTAGTGAAATTGGCCGTTTAAGTTTAATTCATTTATTTAAAAATTTTTTTCTTTTTATTTACCACTGATGCCCAACGTTTCCCACACACAGACTAGCTTATAAACGGATCGTCATGGCGAATTAAATTTTGAGCAAATAGATTACAAAAAAAAGTTATCTTTTTTTTACCTAACACAAAAAAGTCGGGGTTCAGACTCAGAATACATTTATAATGTGTTTTAATAATGTAATGCATTTTAATCTAAAGCATCATCATCAGCTACATAACAAGCTAAACATGTGTTATACGAAGCTATCTTATCAAAACGAACATGACGGACAACAAACACAATTTACAGACAAATAAAGAACTGAAATAATTATAATAAATTTATTATATGAAAAAAAAAATAATAATAACAAAATAACGCGATATATAAAAACAAAATTATACACAATTTATTCAATTAAATGGAAATTACAGAATTTTTGGTTAAAGCCTGTATCATCTGTAATGTGATCCGCTTAGTGGCTACAGGACTTCAAGTAAACACAAACATTAAGTCAAAGTACATTCCTCAATTTTTAGTATTTTGTGAATATTCTTTCATTTTAGCAAAGTTGGACATTCGAATTGATAGAAGTTCACAGTAAAACCAGTGATACAGATGTTATAGATTTAAAATTTAAAGTTGTGCGATTAGATCGTCAAGAATATGGTTTTAGCGGTTTCGTTGATTTGAAAGTTGACTTGTATGCTAATTTTACAGTTCGTGCCACTTTTAAACGAAGCAAAGACAGAGCTGGCCCGTATAGCTTACTTCCAATGCGCTTTGAAAATCAAACGCTTTCGCGTGCAATGAATGTATTATACAAGACTTTTCTACAAGCAGATGCGATGAAGTATGGCGACAATGCCCCAATCGTGAGGGAAAATTAAAGCCTCCTGTAACAAAACGTTATGTAACACTCATTAATTGCACATTGTCTACTGATAATTTGCCAAATATAATGATGAAAGGTTATTACAAAATGCGTATATTATTCTCGGGTCCAGTAGAGGTGTTCGTAGAGGCCTTGTCATTATTAGAGTCAAAGAGCTTTTAGGTTATTTGGAAATATCTACTTATATGGGATGGGCAAATTGAAAACTTATATCGATTTATATCGAATCGATATTTTTTAAGAGTATCGATATTTATTATTTAAAAAATATCGATATATCGGACGTTGTTGGCTGAAACTATTATTAAATTAAAAAATTTAGTATACCTTTGTACATACATACATATTAATGAACAAACTTAATATATGTAATTACATTGTTACTTTTTATTTAAAAAAAATAATAAGACCAAAAAATTCAATTATAACAAAAACAAAAGGGGAGAATACAAAAAAAACATAGGAAATATTAAAAAAAGTATATTACGAAAATTTTTAATGGAAGTAAATAAGTCATTGAAGTACCAACTTACCTTCAAATTTGAATTGCACCCCAAAAGTACCAACTTTAACTAGAAATGTTTTTGATTGTTTTACTTAAACCAGTAATCATTAGATATGGACATCAGGAGCACTCTCTGTTTTATGTGCTCTCCTGTCAATCTGCTTTTTGTATCCGGCACTGCTTCTTATAAATGCCAATCATTTGAGATCTTCATATTAGAGTCTAAACACAATGTTTGCGTTGCGGTGCGATTTCTCGATGCGGGAGAGAACAATAAACATAATACAACGGAAAACGGCTACGAAAATACATATGTAGTTGTCATTTTTTATTTAAATTTTTATTACTTTACTTGGGCATACATTTTTATCATGTTGTTTGTTTTCAATAATGTTGTGAACATAGCCAATTTTTCAAAAACTATGGCAACTATGGCATTATGCAGCTGCTCTGCATATAAAATCTTTGTGGCAAGTGGAAACAACTGTTTTTGTTTTTATAAAATAAATTTCGGTTTTTAAAAAAAATTTAAAATTGTTCACATTTTTACTCTTCTTCTTTTACTAGTTCGAAATTTTAAAGCATCAAACTTAAAAGAATAACAGCCATATTCATAAAAAGTTCTTATTTTAAGCTTATAGTATGTAATAACTATTAAACGCTTTTTGTCTTATAAACCTCTTATAAAAATTTGTATTCATAAACGTACAATAACAGCTTTTTTACTATTAACTGTTTGCAGCGATTTTCTGTTTAAGTAGGTACAGTGAAATAACTCCCAAATGAAATAAGTCCCAATGGAAAAATGAAATAAATCCCAAAAAATTTTACATACAAATTGGGACTTATTTCATTATGAAATAAATCCCAATGCATTGGGACTTATTTCATAATTTTTGTTGGGAGTTATTTCATTATGAAATAACTCCCCAATGAAATAAATCCCAACAGGTTTTTTTGTTGGGAGTTATTTCATTTGGGAGTTATCATTGGCACTTATTTCATCGCAGTTGGGACTTATTTCATTTTAATTGCAAACACTATTTTGTCGTTGGGAGCGTTCTGTAAAAGGAAACCAAAAAAATGGTAGTTAATTCATTTTTGTTGGGACTTATTTCATTGGGAGTTAATTCATTTTTATTGGGATTTATTTTTACATTTTGAAATAAGTCCCAAAAATTGGGACTTATTTCATTTTTGCCTTTGGAAGTTATTTCATTTTTTTCAGTTGGGCGTTATTTCATTTTTCATGGGACTTATTTCATTGGGAGTTATTTCATTGGGACTTATTTCATTTGGGAGTTATTTCACTGTACCGTTTAAGTATGGCAATTTTCTTTATATTTAGCTGCCATTTTATTGTTAGTGATGCATGAAACTTCTATGCGGTTTACATGATATTCTTAATTTAAATTTCTTTTATATTTTTTTTTTTATTGTACCCCTTCAAAATTATTCTTATCAAATTAAACTACATATTATTTTAGTTTCTGAACAAAATGTTTCCGAAATGTATCATAAAAACTTTTGTTTGAACCTTTTTTAAATATACGATAAGAAAGTAATCGAATAAAAAGTTTGTTTACTTTTTATTAACATCACTATTATTATGATTTGTTTATTATATTTTTTTTTTTATATTTTTGAACAATAATTTGTTGTTTTAAACAAAAAAAAACAACTAGTTGCAATAATTTAATAAATAATTAAAGAGAATATCTGCATTTGCCCCTGAACATATTCATTTAAATCATATAAAATTTTTTTTTAAATAAATATCAATAAAACTTTAAATTGGTTGTCTAAAATAAAAAAAAATTAGAAAAATATATTTAACATGTCCATATTAATAAATAAAACATTTTTTTTATTATTTTTCAACATATTTTACAAAAATAATATCATAAAATGTCATTTTATTTTTGGTTTAAAGAAGGGCAAATCCAACAATAAATTTTCTTACTTTATAAATGGTTTATTAAAGGTTCAATAGACTATTTTTCGTTTATGAATACAACTTTAGCAATTTTTGCTTAAAAACGGTGAATTAATCATCAGTAAGTTTTTATGAATACGGCTGTAAGAATTTACATCTATTTTTTGCCACAACTTATTTACAATTATATCAGCACTTAAGTTGTCATAATTAAGTCAAATAATATCGGAAATTCCCGCACAAATTTCCCTCGATCTTTTTCTCAAAAATTGTGCGGAATCCCGGGATTTTTGCCCTGGCAAATCCCGTATGAAATACACTAGTCAAAATGGACAGTTTCCACCAAAATTTTTTCAATTTATTTAATAATGCTGTTTCAAACAATTTTGTTAATTGTTCCAATTAATTTGCCTTAAATGAAAATAAAAATTATAATGTTTGTGCTTATATTTGCAAATATGAAAACATACGCACAAACTTTAAAATATTTGAAAGTTTCAAACAATTATTTCATTGTTTCAATTAACTGTGCTGATTGAAAAAAATATTTTGACTTGTGTTTTATACAGCCTCTTTTGCTGGTGGTCACATTTCAATTAAACCTATTGATTGAAACTGCACAGCAAGAAAAGCTCAAACTTACAAATATGTTAATTGACATGACAATTTGTTTGCAGGCGGAAAATCAATAAAGAATTTAATTAATAGTACGAATTTCTTACTAATATGTTAATTGAAGTTGGTTTTTAAATTTTTCTGTGTGGGTGCAAAGCTGAAAATCGGTATAACTCAGGAACAGTAAGAGCAAATTCATAAATATTTGTTTCTGTTTTGTTTCTCATTTTAAAAGTTATAAAGCGTTATTTACAAAATTTATGGAAAGATTACGAAAAATTTTAATGTTGGGTGCATAAATGAGCAAATGCATTGCTAAAACTTATAGTCTTTGTACACCAAAATAAAGCTTGGACATTTTTCTTTTAAATTATTTCCTTAAAAATTAAAAAAATCGTGGTTTTTGACAAAGTTATGAAGAAAACTTAAAAAAAGACCGGCAGACCCGATTTACGACAAAAACTCTACTTAAGCGACCTCTAAACATCTTCCGAATAATCTGAAAAAAATCTCAAAAATAATTTATGTTATAAGCCAAAAAAACACACACTAATGTATATAACAAAAACAACAATTGTAATACATAAATAGTCGTATACATATACATACAAACAGAGGTATATGGATCATTTCATCTCAAGTATCCCAACTTTTTTAGCCGATGTCTGCCGATCGGGATGAAATTTGCACCAATGTAAGTCCTATTAGATATTAACTTGGACACAATTTAACAAAATCGGTCAAGAACTCTGTGTTCTAACACAGAAAAAATTTTCACCAAAATTTTTTCAATTAATTCAATAATGCTGTTTTAAACCATTTTTTTAATTGTTTCAATCAATTTGCCTTAATTGAAAACAAAAATTATAAAGTTTGTGTGTTTATTTGCAAATATGAAAACATACACACAAACTTCAAAATATTTTAAATTCTCAAACAATTTTTTAATTGTTTCCATTAACTGTGTTGCTTGAAAAAATATTTTGATTTTTGTTTACGTTTTATATAGTCTCTTTTACTGGTGGTCAAATTTCAATTAAACCTATTGATTGCAACTGAACAGCAAGAAAAGCTCAAACTTACAAATGCGTTAATTGATATGATCAATTTGTTTGCAGGCGGAAAATCAGTAAAGAATTTAATTAATAGTACAAATTTCTAACAAATACGTTAATTAAAGTTGGTTTTTCATTTTTTCTGTGAAAAGCGGGTCAAAATTTTACATTTTGGCCAAACAGGTGTTTTTTCTCATCCATGTAACTTATTACCTATTGTTCTTAGCAACATTTGTCCCACATAGTTTAGATAGCTGTTTCTTCAATCTATAAGAAGAAATAAATAAAAAAAATTGATTTTTTTACTTTCTTTTTGCACGCATGTAAATGTACAATTTGAGGTGAAATTTAGCTTAGTTTTATTAGACCACACAGAAAAAATGTTCAACAAAACTTTTTCAATTAACATCATGGATTTTTTATAAAGCCTTCTAAAATATTTTTACTTCGGCTCTGCGGAATGCAGACCTTTTACTTGTTTTTTATACACTTCACCGAAGATTATGTCATTCCATATAAAGTATTTTGGGTCCTTATGAGTAGCAAAGTTGATTTAATGGTGTCCCTGTGTATGTTGAAAAAATTTTTTTTTAATTCCCTAAGCTAATCCCGTAAGCTCTACTTGTCTGCAGGAGAGAAACCAAAGTCTCTGTCAGAAATCGAACCCGCAACCCCGGCTCACTACCAGCTAGCCTACCGGGGCACTCATGGGTTTACCGAAGACACCGAAAATTGTGGGAACTAGGTTGTTACACATTTATGTCGCATATACTCTGTTAAATTTTGCTATTGAAATTCAGCCTGATCGGTCCAAAAGTAGCTAAGATATGATCGTTTATCACGGTTGATTAACCGATATCCTTCTATCCGTAAGTATGTTGAAATTGGTTTGACAAAATAGCGGTGGTATTTGAGAACAGGGCGTGGCACAAACTACATTTACTTATATCTAAATAACAGTATTGTTGAAGTTTATACTTGTTGGAAAAAATACTTTATAATATATTTATGTTTTGGGAAAGTATTTATTTACTGTTTTTTATGTCATAATATTTTCCTATAGTTTTAAGCATGGTGAAATTACTAAAAGGTGGCAGCACTAGGCGTTGTTGTACAACAATACAACAAAAACAGGCAAACTTGTTTGTGTAATAAACTCCGTGCTGTCAAAAATTATGTGCAACAACGTTGCCATTGCTTGTCTTTTCCGACAAAATTTGGTTGGATAATTTTCTCTTGGTAGGATGGTAGGCCAAACCTTAGGGCAATGTTTCACGTTTAATATGTATAACAAAATAAAAAAAAATTAAGATTCAAGCTATTTTAAGATATTAAAGTGGTAATTTTTGATGATAAAAGGATCATAGAAATCAATATATGTACGTATAAACATTGCATTATGAGAATGAAATTATTGAAGTCTAAGGGGAATGCTATTTCTGGAAGGGCGAATATAAACAGAAAGCTAAACATTACGAAGTAGGAATTCTGAAACAACTTCGTTATTAAACAAATTGTGCATTAAGGAGAAATTTAATTTATCATATTAAATAACATTTTTTTACAGTTTTATATCCTTAATCAGCCGTGGTGTATGAAGGGATACTACGTTTATCATTCTATGTGAATTTTTTTTTTTAAATCCATCGAATATCCCATAAAGTATATATATTCTGGGTCTTCTAAGTCGATTTAGCCGTTTGGGTTTCAAATTGTTTCTAGTTCTTCAAAGATGTTTTTATTAGAAAAAGAGTTAAGCTCGCAAATGTGAAACTGCCTCCGTAAAAACTAACATAAATTTGTAGCGGAATGCACTGATTGTCATTAAATTTCAACAAAAACCTTTTTATAACACCAAATATGGTGAAGGTTGGTCCATAATTTACCTACGGCCCCATGTTAACTAAAAATTTAAAAATTTTCAGTAGAAGCAAAACAATTTTTAATTAAGGTACATAAAAATAAATTTTAACTGGTAGTTAATTATAGCTAAACTTTCTTAAATGTATCAAAAATAGAAAACTGGTCGAGTCCAAAGGATTTTGGCTAATAAGTTTGGACGAATATAAAATTTTCAGTGGCAACGCTGATCTGCAACAAATAAAACGAAAAATATTATGAAAAAATTACTTAAAGATTCATACTTAAAACTTTAATGTTTTTTGAATTAAAAACAATTGTTTTCCCACTTTTTTTTTCATTACAAGTCCTTTGGAGGTTTAAAGAAAGTGGCGCACCAACGCATATCAAAAACATACGCATTTTTCAAACGTACACACGACGAGGTCACATACATAATTATTTTTGTTTTTATTTATTATTTCAAAAAAACTGTTAGCACAACTAAAGACGCACATATAAAAACCAAATACGATTTATTTTTTGCAAATATTTTAATTGTTATGAACAATTTTCATTCAAAAACCGCACAAAAATTATTTTTTTTAAATTTTTTTAAGAATGTAAACATAAACAAAAAAAAATTACATCTTTGGGTTTTCACCACAGCTAAGCAAAAAATTACCAGATGCCGTAGTGATGCCACCTTGTAGTAATTTCACCATGGTTTTAAGTTTTTTAGTATTAACATTGATTGGAAAAGTAATTCATAATAAATTATAATTTACACGGATAATTTAAAATAACCATAAGTATTTATATAACTTTCTCTTCTTATCGCACTATAGTAAGAGGTATGTATGTATATACAATTCGGCGTAGCCAAGTAAAGCATTTGCATTTTCACGCATTTGTTCCCAACAAAATTTTTCTCTGAAACTACACTGTGGTGAATGGTATTAAGGTCCGATACAATTTACAATACGAATAACTCTTTATTGCAATCGATTCCTACAATCGAATAACTCTAGTGTTAATGATAAATTTAGGATATATTACTCTTGACCCTACTACAATCATCGTAATACTTATGTTTTTGTATGTATTTTAATAAGCAATCGCAAATAAAATTTATCGAAAAATATGTGTATTTATTTTATATGTCTTACCTATAGTGCACAAAGATTTAAGCCCCTATTACGGTTCACAATTCAACTGAGTTGAGTTGTAATTTTTGTATTGTGGTTAACAACTTTGCTATATTGCGGCGAACAAAAACAAAATTACAACTCAACACAACCAGTTGCCTGATGTTGTGAACGATAGTTGGGGCCTTAATTCGTGTGCACAACGATGCTTTACAAATACAGTGCAATCTCCCTAACGGACACTTCCCATAAGCGGACACCCCCATTAAACGGACATTGTTGCTAGGTCCCGGCAGCGCTCCATAAGAAAAGCATTGCAGTCGCTTTCCCTTGAACGGACGCTTCTCATGAGCGGACGCGGACATCCGCTAGATAAAAAAAATTCTCTTGGACGGACACAGCTTATTCTTTTCCGAATTTTTCATGTCATAATTTACAAATAAGCCTGCCAAGACTCTTTTAATTTGTTCGCTTTAACAACAGGGCACGGTTTATCATAATTACTACATCACATAACACAGTTAATTGTGGGTATGTTAAATACATATTTTCTCTCTTACATAGGGGGGTGTGCTGGAAATCGCAATCGCAAACGCAAAACGCAAGAATTTTGAGGCTGTTTTTAATACACTTTTAATCTAATTTTTATAATTTTTGCTATAAAATTCTGTTTAATAGAGAAATGTTTGTATAATATTTGTCATAAAATTTTTTTATTACAGAAATCCTTCTAAAAAACGACTTTTAAAATTCTTGCGTTTTGCGTTTGCGATTTCCAGCACACCCCTGATAATGTTTTCAATTTAACGTTTTTTCTACGATTTACGCTTCTGCTTCGGAGAGTTGACAATACTAATTCTTGCAATGTTTGTGGTGCGTACGTATGGTGTACAAACCTATTTGTCCAACAGTTTGTAATCTATGCCATTACTTATGCGATTTAGGGGATTCCCCAAATAATAATCGATTTGCGTTTGCTTATTGTACTTTGGAAATATTTTATTGCCAAGACGAAAACACGTCAAACCAGGATGGAGGAATATTTATTGAAAAACGTAATATAGTACTCATAAAACATTTTAAACTTTTATTACATATAGAACGACATTTAATGATTTTTTGTTATTAAACCCAATTGAATTGTTTATTTTTTATATTTTTTTTAATAAAAGTATGTACATATCTTTAAAAAAAAACAAACAATATAAGGCAAAGTTTTGTTGATTTAAATTTGTAGTTTTCTCTTGGCCGGACAGCCCCCTTGTGCGGACACATTTCAACGGTCCCTTCGGTGTCCGCTCATGGGAGATTCCACTGTACATATATTTCCAAATAATCTAAACGATCTTTGTTTCTACTAATGACAAGCACTCAACGAATCCTTCTACTGGACCCGAGAACAAAAATCGCATTCTATAATAACCTTCCATTACTATATTTGGCAAATTATCAGTAGAAAATGTGCAATTGGTGAGTGTTATATAACGTTTTGTTAAGGGTGGCTGGAATTTTTCCTTAAAAATTGGGGCATTGTCGCAACACTTTATCGCATCTGGTTGTAGAATATTCTTGTAATAGACATTCATTATACGCGAAAGCGTTTGATTTTCAATGCCCATTATAGACAAGGCATAGGGACCAGCTCTGTAATTGCTTCTTTCAACAGTGCCGCGAAATGTTAAATCATCATAGGCGTCTACTTTTAAATCTACGAAACCGCTAAAACCATATTCCCAACGACCTAAACGCACAATTTCTAAGTTTAAGTCCACAATATCTGGATCACTGGTTTCAATGTTCATTTCTAGGAATTCGAATGTCCAACGTTGCTAAAATGAAAGAAAATCAATAAAAAACGTAAAAAAGAAAGGTCCTTAATTTATATTTAGTTTTATTTGACCTATTTTAATATAATTATCGTATATTTTAATTTAAGCTCTAGGTTTTTTTTTACGAAAAAAAATTTAAATATTTATTTATTTAATTATTTTTCAATATTTTGCAACCGTTGGTTAGCATCGTCACGATATTAAAAACTGTAAAATAATTAAATAAATAAATATTTAAATATTGTCTGTTTTTTCATAATAAAGACCAAGGGCTTTAATAAAAATATACGATCGTTAAAGTTCCTTAATTTTATTTTCTAATTACGTGAGGTCCTGTGGCAGCCATGCGGATCGCATTAAAGATGATACAAGTTTTTACAAAAAATTCCGTTATTTCCATTTTATTGAATAACTTAATTTGCGTATAATTTTTTAAAATATCGCATATTTATACTATTAAGTTAACTTGTTATACCCTTCACCACAGGTGGTGAATAGGGTATATATCAGTTTGTCATTCCGTTTGTAATTTCTATAATATTGATGCTAGACCCTATAAAGTATATGTATTCTGGGTCCTTATGAGGAGCGAAGTTGATTTAACGATGTCCGTCTGTCCGTTGAAATGGATTTTCCGAAGACCCCATATATGATGGGGGCCAGGTTATTTTACATTTATATCACATATGGTCCGGAATTGTTTGCTATTGCAATTCAGCAAGATCGATTCACAAATGACTGAGATATGAGTAAAAAACCACGACTGATTCAAATTTTTTTCTTTAAAGGTCCAATTAGACGTGGCATTATCGTACCAACACTGTTACCAAATCGACATAAACATACCATCCAAACCAATTCAATTTTGGTTTCTACGGTCATACAGTGGCTATGGTAATACAGTGTTGGTAATGTGGTTTTTTGTTGTTGTTTTTTTTATACCCATTCACTACAATTGGTGGATTTTATTCGTAATGTGTTTAGTTTTACGCATCCACATAAACATTCATGCATGTATATGATATGCGGCTCAAATAAAGAAACAAACTCATAGACTCAATGTATTTTAATTTAACGCTTCTTCAGTAAAAGCATTCGTAGCCGAGTTGTTAAGTTCTCTCCTGAGACCGATGATATTGCCAGTTCGAATCCCAAAAGTAATTTTTTTTTTCATTTTTTTAATTTAATTTTTTTATGTTCTAAAAAACGATTTTAAGATTATAAAACGAATTTCAAACATCAACTTTGGCATAAGAGGAAACGGGCTTAGGTACATATATAATTTTTTTTTTTTATTCTTCGGCATGGCGAAATGAAAAGTTGGCGTTTCTCAATAAATATTTATTTATACCTATCTAAAGAACGTTATTTCTGTGGTTTTCACGAATAATCGCGTAAGTCGGTTTTTACCGAAATTGAGATAATGATGTCAAATTTGTGATGTGCTACATTTTGCATTAGGTTTTTATAAGTATTAAGCTTTTTAGAATATAATGTAGTATTATTAATTTTTTTCTGCTAAAAACAACTTAAGTTAACTGTTTAATAAAATATTTTGCTATTATAACGATTTATGTCGACATACATCGCCAAAAATTGTAAAATTGCTGAATATGTTTCCAAATAAAAAGCATATGTGATGTTATGTTGTTATTCGTGCAAAAAATATGAAAGTATTTTTTGAAAATTTTTCTATTAATAACAACTTATATGTACATGTGCGTTTATTGTTGACTTCTTTAGTTGCAACAACAGCAGATGAGCGGTTGTTTGTAATTTTAAGTCCATACGTTGTGCTATAAGTATCAAAAACTCTGAATATGTCGCCAACTTGTGTGCTAAAAATAACAACGTAAGTCGTCATGTGTGATTAAAATGATAACATTTATTTTCACAAAAAAGAACTTATGTGGAGATATGATGTTATATTGCACACACTTAATGAGTCAATCAAACATATGCATTTTTAATCCTTTTACAGATTGTGATCCTGTGAGGATTTTTTCATGAAAACTATGTATAATACGTAGAAAGTCAATGTTAAGAGGATAGTAAAGAAAAAAGTTTAAAAAAACATCTACAGAAGCCGCAATTGGAAAAAATAATTGTTTTTGCTCTCCTGAAAACTTTGGTTTTATAACTTACGCGATTATTCGTGAAAACCACAGATTTATGTATATAACTTTTTTTTCTTATCTCATCATGGTGAAAGGTATATAAGATTCGGCAAAGCCGAATATAGCACTATTACTTGTTTTTTATTCATGTATTTTATATAAATTGTTTATAATTATTTTAATTGTTTAAAAATAAATTGTTTTATTAATCCGTCATGTTCTTTTAAATAATACAACTTATATTGTTTTATTTTTGTTTTTCAAAACACCGTTGGTGGATTTTTTTATAATGATAACCTTAAAAAATGATGTCTTTTAAGTAGAGACCATTTTGCTAGAACATACCATAAATAAAACTGTCAAGAGCTTTTAAATTCGGCAAATGTTGCGGCCATATAAAATTGCTTAGGCTAATATGTTCCTTATATTAGTCATATATTACTAACTAGATATGAAACTCTCATTTTATTGGAAGAATTTATATTACTCTCTTCACACATATAGGAGAGGCAAGATAGCAAGGCGAAGTCAATCTTTACATCCTCACCCAGAGACCAACATGATCCATTTTGACGCCTTAGGTAGCAATTGAAAAGAAGGAAGAAAACAAAGACTCAAAGCATTATAAATAGTGGTAAATAAAATCGGACAAAAAAAAACTACCAAACTGAACACAACAGCCCTTAATATACCCAATCCCCAGCCAGTTGTTTTTCCGACAGGTCATTCCATTCCCATTACGAATTCCATCGGTTTCTCGAACCCACACCTCGAGGCATCTCTCAATTAGAATCCGAAGCTACTACCCAGCCATCTCAGTCTGCTGTCCTGTAGTCTATTACCGTGACTCATAATGTGCTCAACTGT
Organism: Pollenia griseotomentosa; assembly: GCA_963931875.1. Classification (NCBI taxonomy): domain Eukaryota; kingdom Metazoa; phylum Arthropoda; class Insecta; order Diptera; family Polleniidae; genus Pollenia; species Pollenia griseotomentosa. The sequence goes on from OZ007564.1 coordinate 48,203,946, forward strand.
CTCTATCTCCTCTGGGTCCTCGCAAAAGCTACATATATCAAACAAGTTAGACCCCGTTACCACCGCCATCCTGCCTTTTATGCAGTGGCAATGATAATATATATTTTTTTCCCCGAATAGTCCCGCCTTGAACTTATTCCTTAATTCTCCCCAAAAATAATGATCCCCTATTTTCCAGCCCAGTCTCGCCAACTGATCGGCCATTTCATTAGCGATGATGTTGCTGTGATCCGGTAGCCAGCATAGCCTCACAACATACTCCACTAAGATCCGTGAGTGAAATTTCCTAACTGTTCCAACTCCCTCAGTCTAAGAATACTCCTGTCTGCCCTACCCATCAGAAGATGTAGAATAACATCTAGAGCCGCTGAAGGAGTACTTCTCATGGCCCATGTCATGCCGATCGAAGCACACCTCTGAGCCTTAGACAGAAGGTTTCTCCGACTTACCATTCTGATTGCCTTCCACCAAACACAGAATCTATACGCCTGAGTCCCCAGTTCCCACATATCGATGATCTGCAAACATAGTCGATATTGAGACTCCTCTGTAGTCTCTTCTGAGTATTCCTCCACCAGCAATACATTTACTGCTTAGAAAAGAAATTCTTCAGATAGCTCTAGCCCTACTCCCCCTAGTATCGACAGCCCAAAACTCTATACCTTCTAGTAAAAGAACCAAGTTCGTTTTTTCTAGATTGACTCTGCTGATGAGCCTAAGAATTATCCATTCTATTAGAAACAATCGTGCCTGCCTTATTGCCTCTATCCTGAAATTGTCAAAGGCGCCAAAGTGCGTCCTTGTATGGCCAACCTGCTCTTAATAATTTTATAAAAAAATTTACAATTGCGATAAGAATGTTGAGCGTCACTGACATCAGATGAAGATCAATCAGTCTTTCTAATGCCTTCAAAAGGAAGACGAAGGACTAAAATCCTTGGATTTTGAGTGACCGATTTCACCCGCCTTAGGTATAAAAATAATTCTAAACTCTCTACACCCTTTATGAATGTATCTGTTCAGTATACAGCTCCTAAACAGTTTAAAGATACCATCCAGAAAGATACCATCCGGTCCAACCGATTTGTGTGACCTAAAAGTATGAATCGCAAATGCTACCTTATCCAGAGTGATCATGTTCTCTACTACTTCGCTTACCTTAATTCCCGTATAAAAAGATTTTCAAACCGGGTGGTGGTGAATTCGCGTTCTAAAGGTTTGTTTCGTATAAACTGTGTGAAAATTAAAAGCTTTGACATGAAAAAAATACGATTGACGCTCTTATTTAGGTAGATCAGTTATATGGCTGAGCATTTCACGAGTTGTAAGATAATTCCTATATGAGTCTCATACGTTTCTTTCCATGCTTATTTAAAGATTAGCTAGGTAAAATTTACACACATCTCAAACGATTAAAATATACGTCTTTCGCTGTATCTTGGAAGTACCTCACATATCCTATAGGAATCAGCTTGTGTAACAGTTTTTGACATACGATGCCAACGATCAAAAACGCTCTTCATGAGATTTCCACTGGAATCTTACACGATTGAAAATGCTAGCTGGGTCACTTCGTACTAGCATTAGTTAACAGGTTTTTCTAATAACAGACTTAGGATTTTGGCAACCGAGTTTCATATCTAGTTATTTATCTATGGCACCTGCTCCGTTTTTTTTTTAAATTACAAAGTTAGATTATTGTCCACATATGCAACATGGTTGACTGAGGATAAAACAAAAATTTATTATAAACAACTTTTTTTTTTACCAGACGACAATTTATTTCTTATATCAGTTGGCAGACTGAAACAAAAAGTTATTACAGTTTTGAAATAAGGAAACAGAGACACGCCAAGAAAAAATTGTCCCACCATGAAAAAATTGCCTCATTCTAAAAGATATTTCATTAGTCCATTTATAATAAAATATTAATAACTGTAATCTTGTGTTTTTCATACGGGATTTCCCTGCAGATTTTTCGGAAAAAAATCCCGGGAAATTTGTGCGGGAATTTCCGGGATTTTTTTTAATTTGCTATTAAGTTGTGTCATGATATATATCTTTGTCGTTAGGCAAAAAGGTCTTAAGTCAAGAAAACGCATTTTGAGTTTTTGATTGTCTTTAATTCAATTTGTTTCTCTTTTGTTTGGTTTAAATCACTCAAGTCCAGCACAACTGCCTTTAATCGTTATCATTTGATCATTTAATGCTCTTAGCAAAAAGTCTATGAAATACCCCAAATAAATATTTTTCAATTCAACAGCTTTTGACTTTTTTGACATTTTTGCCAAACGCCAACGAGATGTCAATTCATATCCGATAAGTAAGGCAATGTGCTCTGAAATTTCAAAAGAAGAAGATTAAAAATGTACAGAATTTTTAATTTGTTTAAAGACCCAGATTTGTTTTATAAAAACGAGAAAAGTTGTTGGCACTTGCATAAAAGATTTTTTGGATAACATTCTGTAAGAGATGAAAACAAAAGTGATAAGTACAGAAAACTCTTATTCGATTCAAAGAAAATTTTTTTAGAAAGTGCTGAGAAAACTGAAAGTGTCTATAGATTACATAATGTTCTATTGACTATAAAGCCAAACATCCGTAGAAAATCTTCTTGATAAAAATTAGAAACAGGCTTTCAAACGATTCTGTTTATGGTAATTCTGAACTTAAATACTATTTTAAAAGTAATATTTTGTAATAATTTGTTTAAAAAATTAAAATTTTTTGGTTATATAAAAATGCTGTTGGCTTTGAATAAATTCTGTGGCAATTAGTGCTTAAGTCTATTTGTTTAGTTTTATAGGAGAACTATTTAAAACTTTAAAGGTGGCTTTTGGAAATTTACTCCGAATTTAATATAATCATTAGTTCTCTGTGGTTATAGGTTATTAAGTTTTTATTCCTAAACACTCCTAATGTCACAGATCGGAAGTTTTTATAATCCAAATGCTATTGCTTATTGAAAAAAGATAACTTAAAAGTAATTTTGCTATAACTTCCTCAAAAATCATACAAAATAATTTAAATTTTGCCTATCTGTACTTTTTAACATGAAGATCTTAAGACTCCATTAAGCACTTTTTCATTTTTGCCACAGAAATAAAAAAAAGTTAAATGCATTTATAAAATTATTTATCTGATCTCAGGAAATGTTATTTATTTAAATAAACTAAATTAAATAATATTTGTATTGAGCGAGAATTCCCGGGATCCCGGAAAGTTGCAAAACTAATCCCGCTTTCCCGTGAAATGAAAAAGTCCGGGAAAAGAAAAACTCTTCTATTGTCTGATCTGATAACCCAATTTAAATTTAAAACCGTTTAATCTGTTTACTTTCTGCATTACTTTTCATTGATGCCGGTCAACAGGACGATCTTAAACTCTACGGTTTCGGACTTTTTCGACAATTATTTTCCCGGATTAGCAGCAATTAAAAAATTAGGCTGTTCCGAAGTTTATTTAATACAGATGACGTTGCTCTTTGAAGCCGTTACAGATCAGACGAGTGTCCTTATTTTATAATGTTCAGATAACGAAACAACAGTCAGGACTTTGACCATTCAATTTGAATACAAAGTTTAGAATAAAACTATATTTACTTAAGTGGACAGCTCTGATATTGGAAAGTCACGAAATAATAGATTTTGACTACAAGATAAACAAAAACATGTTTAATTATTAAAACCATTTTGGGAAAATAATTTATTACATTTTAAAACTAAAAAAATCAACAAAAACAGAGAAGATAAAATTTTAACTGGGGCAGTTAATGTTTTTTTATAACTATGGAAAAGCGTGTTTGTTAAAACAATTAATTTTTAACTGGCCATTAAAAAATACGGGCCACAGTGGCTCAGAATTAAATTTCATTGCCCAAAAGTCAAATTTTTTTTATCGCTAAAAATAAGGTAGACAAAAAATTGGGACGTGGCATGGTAGGACAGTTGCTTTAAAAAAATGGTATGCTGTACTTTTTATACCTGTAGCTCGTTTCTGTATTTCTCGCATCGTAAAATTTCTTACATGAAGTGTGAAACAAAAAATTCCATCGTTTCTCGATTTATGAGATAAAAGTGTTTCTGTATTTGAATGCGAAAACAGACACAACAAATTCTGTTTATACTGGAATATTTCCAGTAATTAAGTGTCAAATAAAAGCGAAACGTCAACAAAAGAAATAAATATAATAAAAACAGGGCTGCCAGATTTGACGAGTTATCGTCATCTTGACGATTTTTTGTTCCGATATTAACAAAGTGACGTTTTGATAATTTTTTCTAAAAAAGTGACGATAGCAAAAACAAAATCAATAATATTTTATAATTTTGTTGTTACTTTCTATAGAAATTCATCTTGAATTTTTAAATTTCAAACACTTCTATTTTATGGCGTTGAAAATTGAAAAAAAAAATAATATGAATGTCTGTAGAAAGCAACAACAAATTTATAAAATATTTTTGATTTTATTTTTGCTTTTAAAGAAATTGTTGGCGTTGCGTTTTACACTATAAGCCCCTTAGTCTTCGAAATAAGATAATTGTAAATATTTTTATATGTTTGTTTATTAGAAAAAAAGATATCTTTAGAAACAAGGCTGCTTAAATTTTTATATTTATCCCTATTGTGAAAATTGTCCTCGAAATTGTTTGTTTCTTCCCTAAAAAATGTATCGGCAAAAGCAAAATTTCGAGGGAAAGTAATGGACCGACTTGGCTTATTTTGAACATTTAATACTTCTTATATACATATACAAAATATGATTGATATTTGATATTCTTATCTTATATGTACACTTTTGTGCCAAAACCATTATTCCGGCAAGAAAGAAATTTGTTTGTCTCCCAGTAAAAACTTTTTCAAAATGGATAGCTTCTTTCACTCGTTTTAAAGTAGCTTTCTTCCATAAGAACTTCGATAACTACTTTTTTCTGGATGTATTAAGATAAAAAAAAATGACTTACTTTTGAATTTGTTCTTTTTGGCACAACCCTTGTAAAATTCATTAGTTTTTCAGTAGAATTGTATGTAGTGCTTTTATGTGTTTCTGATTACTTAACATATTATTTTGTAGGCGAAGATTTTACTGGGTCTTAAACCCGTTTATTTATGAACCGATTTTTTTGATTTTAACTACAAGGTATTCTACTAAGTCTATTTCAGGTAAAAAGGAAAAAATTTATAGGAATAGGTAAATTACAGATTTATATCTCAATTATTAAATAATAATTAGTAAATACCCATGAGCTTTAACTATTTTTTTGTTTGATTATTTTTTAATAAAAGTCGAAACAAATTTGTTTAAAATTGATTTTAAATTGCACGATTTTTAAAGCAAAAAAGACGATCTTTTTTATTTTTTTCTCAGGAAATTGACGATTTTGACACAAATTTATCTGGCAGCACTGATTAAAACCAAAACAAGAAAAGGCTAACAAAAATTTAAACTAACAAAATATAACAATTGTTTTTTGTTTATTTTTATCATATAAATTATGCATTTATCATTTATATTCCTTCTATTTTTTTATTTATTTAAAAAAAATAGTATATAAACATATTTTAAATTCAAAATTTCTACATTTTGTTTTTCTCGCCACCAATTTCAAATGTGACTTATTTTGACAGTTCTTGAAAGAAACTTTTCGCAAAATATTGTTATAGAAACACTTTTTCTCGCATCCTTCCAATAGTTGCTGGAAAATTATTTAAATGACAGATAATTCTCGCAAAAAAAAGATATAGAAACACTTGTGTGAGAAAAACCATTTTTTGTTTCATTTCACACTATTTTTGTTGCAATTCACACGTTTCATGCGAAGAGTTTTACGATGTGAGATTAGTGTGACCGCAAGTTATATGGACAATTTTTTTTTTCGTTTTTTCACTCGGGAAACCCCTTAGATTGATTCCAAATTAGAAAAAAACAATATATATAAAATTTTAGATCGTTTGCATAGTTATTAGGCGTGCCTTGAGCCCACAAAGTTTGCTAAAAATGCTATTTTTCTCACTATGGGTGGCTTTAAGTGTTCATAACTTCAGTAATATTTATTTTAGAGAAAAACCTTATTCACAAATATTCTAGGGCTATATCTTATGAACAATGTTGCTCTGTATTAGTTTTCTTTAACATTAATATTTAATGCAGAAAAAACCAAATTAAAAAATAGCACCGAAATTTTCACATATCTTCGCATTCTTTGCCTGGTGATTACACTACGTGGCAAATTTTCAACAAAGTCGTGACCAAATGAATCTGGCAACTAATCTTTATGTAAAACTTTCCCCTGAATCCGAATATGAAGTCAGAATTGTCAAAAGTGGAACAGTTTTTGAGATATTCCAAAATAACCGTTATTTGTGTTTTTAAAAAAGATGATGTGACTGAAATGCAATATCTTCAAAACTTTTAACGGACTATGTATTTCTTTCTTTTTATTGAAAGGTTATAAAATTTCTTAAATAACCATGAGTCGTTTGTGAAGATGAGTCATTAAATGGCAGAGTTATAGTGGACAAAAGTACATAGAGCCGCAATCCTATTTGGAAATCACAAATATGACAGAATTAAGTTATATATTCAAAGCTAGATGTGATTAATTGAGTTGAATAGAACAAGGATTCAGCAAAACTGACCTTGTATATGCTCCTTATGTAATCTAAACGAAACCGAAAACATTCTGCATTTTATAGCCAAATGCCCTATATTAGAACAAATAAGATTCCAAAACTTAAAAAAAACTATCGTAACAGAAAATGAGTTGATTAATATTTTTAATGGTAAAGACAATTTTAAATATTTATCCCGCTATATTATAAATGCGATAGGCTACAGGAAGATATTAATAACTGAATTTAATTAGTAATTTTTATGTAACATAAAACAATGTTTGTAAAATATATAACAACCTTTTCCGACAGACGACGTCATGTCATAGTCGTATGTTCAATTTTGATTACTTTAAATGAATTCAAAATAAAGAACAATTAACTAACTAACTAACTATTGGACAAAACTTCAAACTTCATTAAAATTTTATGATTTTGTTTAATTTTGCTCTTTTCAAGTTATTGTTTTTTAAACCAAAAAATAAAATTTTTTTAAGTTTTATCACTTATAGGATCCAGATCGGTAAAAAAATTACAAGGTTACAGAAGATTAATTTAATTAACCCACTTTAATTAATTTAATTAATCTAGTGTCGCATGCAATAAAACATTAGGATTTTTAAATCATTAGATTAAAAATAAAAACTTGAAAAGAGCAAAGTTGAACAGAATCATAAAATTTTCAATGAAGCTTGAACTTTTGTCCCCTGTAACTCTGTCATTTCTTGACCAAACTTCTCTAGCAACCCATTATTATTTTAGTAATTTTATAACCTCTCAATAAAAAGAAAGAAATACATAGTCCGTTAAAAATTTTTAAAGATATTTGCATTTCAGTCAAATCATCTTTTTTAAAAACACAAATAACGGTTATTTTGGAATATCTCAAAAACTGTTCCACTTTTGACAATTCTGACTTCATATTCGGATTCAGGGGAAAGTTTTACATAAAGATAAGTTGCCAGATTCATTTGGTCACGACTTTGTTGAAAATTTGCCACGTAGTGTAATCACCAGGCAAAGAATGCGAAGATATGTGAAAATTTCGGTGCTATTTTTTAATTTGGTTTTTTCTGCATTAAATATTAATGTTAAAGAAAACTAATACAGAGCAACATTGTTCATAAGATATAGCCCTAGAATATTTATGAATAAGCTTTTTCTCTAAAATAAATATTACTGAAGTTATCAACAATTAAAGCGACCCATAGTGAAAAAATAGCATTTTTAGCAAACTTTGTGGGCTCAAGGCACGCCCAATACCAATGCAAACGATCTAAAATTTTTTATATATCGTTTTTTTCTAATTTGGAATCAATCTAAGGGGTTTCCCAAGTGAAAATACGAAAAAAAAAAAATAACGGTCACCCTAATGTGAGATATACAGAAACGGGCTACTGGTGTGTTCACACAGAAAAAAATACCAATGTAAAATTAACATGGAAAAATGTTGATTGAGAATCATAAGCCCTTATGACACTACATTTTTTATTCATTAATTGATATAGAATTGATAGAAAAATGTAAACAAAGTTTTTAGTTTTTTTTTTCTCTTGTTATGGTTTTGTTTTAGGGATGGCGTTGAGAATTTTTAAAATTGTACCAACAACCTTTAAAAATTGTACTTTTTTACCCTAATTGTACTAAAAGATTTTTTTTAGTTGAAATAAATTTTATTTATGTTCATAAAAAACATCAAAAAAAGGTATTATAAATCTAAGTTTAAAAAGTATCAACAAAAAAGTACAATAGAAACAAATTAGCCATCCCTGTTTTGTTTATTTTATTAAATGTTGCCAACTTTTTGTTTATGAGAAACCTAAAAATAAAAAGCGGTAAACCGCTGAATTTGCCCATAAACCGCTGATTCAGCAACACTTTTCATGTCAAGCTTGAAATGTCAATTTTAAGTTAAACAATTTTACATTTTTTTGACATAACTTAATTTTTTATCGATAACTTTAGTTAAATTTTTGACATTTTGCCATTTATCTCAATACAGCTTAATGCTATGTTCATACGACGATATAAACCACTCGTTTCGCTCTCTGAAACTAGTTTGCCAAACATGCTGTTCATACGATTCATTCTTGTTTCATTTTGACACTTTTTTTTGTGTTATTAGTGTGATTTTTTTTAAATAGATAAAAAAGTAAATAAAACTTAAAAATATATTATTTAATACTTTTATTAATATTATTATATTATAATTATCACTTTATTTTATTAAACATCAATTTTTACTTTGTTTTTTTCTTTGTTTTGATTTTTTTTTGAGAGCTAGTTCAGATAAACTAACGATAAATGTTATCAAAATTGGAGATGATAGTACATTTTTCCTGTTTCGCAGCCTGTTTCAAAATGAAACGACCCGTTTCGCTCACAAAATTTTGTATTGGGAAACAAGTCGTTTCAATTATGTTTGGGGCGCGGAACAGGAATAAGAGAGCGAAACTCGAATATTGCTGTCCGTGCAGTGTTGCCACCTCACGTGTAATTACACATATCATGTGTAATTTCTTTTTTCATGTGTAGCCCATGTGTAATTGACTCCATGTGTAATTCATGTGTAATTTAAAATTTTAACGTTTTGTTGCACTGATTTTTGTTATTATTTTTTCACAAGAAGTAAAAAGGTTTATCATTCTTAGCAAAACTTAAAAATGTTATTAAAAGAATGGAAGCGTTAAAAGAGCTGAACTAAAAATGGTTGGATCATTAACTACTAACCATTTGGCACTTAGATAGCTTTTGCCACAATTTTTTATAACGAAAACACCCTGGGTACATTATTCTTTTTTTATCATTTAAAAGAGAGTCGATCATCGACTGCCAAAGAAATGGTTGATCTTCTCAAAAGCACAATTATAGAAAAAGAGATTCTATTTGAAAATCTAGTTGGATTTGCATCAGATACAGCTAATGTTATATTTGGACAGTATAATTCAGAAGTTAAGTTGCTAAAAGACGAAAAGCCAGTTATTATTTTGATAAAATGCTCGTGCCACCTAATACATTTCGTAGCGTCGAAGGCCTGTCTGAACCTTCCAACATATTTGAAAGTTTTACTTTGTAATATTAGATCTTGTTTTATTAGAAGTAATGCTTCGCAGATAAAACTTAAGGAGTTTCAAGAATATTTTCGCGACAACATGCACTCTTAAATTTTGAAAAATTTTAGCTTCATAGTAATTTGAAGGCAGAATATTATTGGAAAAAGGTTTTTGAAATAAAAATTCCTTTGGAGACAGATTATTTCCTACTTTGCAAATAGTTATTTTTGTTTTAATCTTTTAAATAGTAAAATGAAAATATTATTTTTTTGCATTAAATATAGCAACGATACGATTGTTGTAAACAAAAATGCAAATAAAGAGACATTTGAAAAATATTTTTGTGCTGGATAAGTAAACAATATAAAAATGTCCAGCATATCCAATGTTGCAGCAATAGAGGAACTGAATTAAGATTCCGTTGAAAAATTGAGTCGACGACACTTGAAGGATGCATCAGATCATTTATGATACCCAAATAAAATGTAAGTTATATATTGTCACCTAAAATGCAAAAGGGCTTAGCAACAAAAAAACATTCGAAATAAGAGTTTTGTTCGTTTATTAAAAAAAAAATTTAGATCAAAAATGGCGACTTTACTAAAGAAATTCAAGCGCCAACTAAACCTTGTTGTTATTGATTTTGTAAAGTTTTTTGCTTCTCCTGTAACAAAATAAAAAGTGTCGTTATGCCCTTTTGCTTAGGTGACGATATTTTTTTTTTTTTGTTTGCAAACAAAAACTCTATACATTAGTATTATCGCTTTTAGAGTCAAAAATTTTTAGTGGTTTGTACAAAATAAAAAGGTGGCAATAATAAGTTTTTTAGGTATATATGTTGCTCAAAATATCAATTCCACTTAGAAAATTGAAATTGGTTTACGTTTTATGAAGAAGCCAAATACGATATTAGTTCCACTTTTGATCGAAATTTGTTTCTGAGACATGCGTAAAAAGATAGCATGTGTAATTCGTATTTTCATGTGTAATTTTGGCATGATCCATGTGTAATTTAGCCTTTCGTTGGTGGCAACACTGTGTCCGTGTGAACATGGTATAACTCTTTGCACTTGGTAAATTTTTGTATTACATTATATTTGTACTGTTCACCAAAACTTGAACAATGCATTAAAAATGTAGTGTCATAAGGGCTATAGTAAATTTCTGCAAAAATATGCCCTTTATTTAAATTTATCATTATTTCATATCAATTTTAAATGAAATAAACTTAAATCACGTTTATTTAATATTATTCACTGTTAAAATAAAAAAAATAAAAAATATTAAAATATAAATAAATATGGATTCAATATTGAATCCATAAAAACCTGTTTTATATTAAAATCAAAAGCTTATATTGTTAAATTAACATGCATACATACTAAAGTATGTACATTTTTTTATTTGCAATTCCCGTATTCTTTAAATTAAAATTAGTTAGTTAAATAGTACATCAAGTTTTCAAAGTAGAATGATGGCGAAAACCATATCGGGCGATTCTGCTGATGCTTCTGTTAACAAAGGAGAATACAAAATAAATGAAACATGTCTTACAGGGGTAAGTGCTTTGAATTATTCATAAATAAATCTAAATGTTGTCTCTGAAGCTTCTTCACACTGTTACATCACACTCAAACCAATTTGATTCTACATGAAATTCACGTTGTTTAAACTTGAAATAACTTTCATTCAACGTGATTCGAATTGTTATTTCAATATAAATTACATTTTGCTCTTACTTTACTGCAATGTTAAATTAACATGAATTATAGTTATTTTAAAAGAAAAAAATGTTGTTCGCAAGTTATTGTAAAATCAGGTTGAATTAACATGAAAAACGTATGAAGCAAAATCACCACCGAACATTTTTAAATCAACCTTGTTTTCTGCATTTTTCACTTGATTTTTTTCTGTGTGTTATTATATATTTCCTCAGGTACTTTATTGTAATCAAATTGGGAGTTCAGAGGAATGGAGCTTTTGAGGGTCAAAAAGGGTTTAAAAGATTTTACTACCAACAGAAAGCTGAATGTGTCTTCTCTAACTCTATAAATAATTTTGTACCTGCTTGCACCCGCCAGTAAAACACTTTTTTCATTTGAATGAAGTAATGAAAACATACACAAATATTGTTTCTAGGCCCACCTTTGAGCATACCGATCGACTCAGAGGCACTCCATTACTCCAGTCTGCCGGCTGGCAGACTGGCCGGTTGTCTGTCCATGTAATATTTTGCGCAAATTGTAGGCAGCGTTACCGTTGGTGCCACTAAAGTGGCAATATGCCACTTTTTCGACTGCTTGGATACTATTTGGCCACTTTTACAAAATGCACCCAAATGTGGTACTTTTTGCGATTCCTGCCACTTTTTTGATACTTTTTACGCTAGGAAAATATACTTTTTTTCTTTCTTTTTTATTATAACCCCCAGCTTTAATATATGTAAAACTGTTTTAATATATGTATATGTAAGCAAGTTTATATGAAGTTTTTTTCTTGTCATGCGTGGTTAGCTGAAAATCGGTTTAATAAACTTTCTATAAACCTGTTTTATTTATTATGAATAAGGGCATAAACATATCTCACATATTGATGGTTTTCTTCCGCAACCTCGTAACTCAAAAACAACTACTTTTCAGAAGAGACAAATTACTTTTTTTACCAAATATTTGAAATTTTTTGCTATATATTCTTTTATAAATCAAGAATTAGGAAAAATTCCTATAAATATTTAAAAGAATAAATAGCAAAAAGTTTAAAATATTTGGTAAAAACAAGCATTTGGTCTGTCCTCAGAAGTCATGAAGCAGAAAACTTGTCTAAAATTTGTGTAATTTACACTAAAAGTAAAATCTAAGTTTTTACCACAAATTGTGTAATGAATTGATAATAAGAATTTATATAAAAAAACAAAAAGATCAATATATTGAAGTATTTAGACCCAATATTTATAATGTCTAATGAAGATATAAACTATTTCGAATTAGTTTTAGAGTTTAAAGATATTATAACTGACCCAGATGCATTTATACATGAATGCTGAAGAATTTTGGAGTGAAATAGGATCATTGAAACATAGATTTGAAGAATATACCTATATATATACACAAACTTGTACAAATTGATCTCTCATATTTTTACATTGTCACATAGTAGTGCTTCTGCTGAGCGTGTTTTTACTAAGTTAGCTTTAATGAAATAAAGTAACAAATATGCTAAAGACATTTTACGAAAGTATGGAAATCGTTTTAAGAACAATTAATTGTAAAATTTGTATGAAACTGACCATTAATAAATATGTATCACAGGACGACATTGAAAAAGTTTGTTTAATCATTCCAACTGACTCTTATGTTTTTGGAATGCTAAAGACGAATATGAACACAATTTTCTCCCATCACGTGACATTTATGAGATACACCAATTATTGCAATTTCGGAAGATGTTTTGTACCACAATTAATAACAAAATCCAGTTTTATAGTTTTGTTCTATAAACCTGATTACAACAAATTTTAAGCAAAAATATACGAAATTGGATAAAAACTAATATGCTATAGTAAATAAATTAAAACACTAGCACTTAATTTAAGTAGTAAGTATTAGAGCGGGTCAATTTGTATGGGACGGAAAAAATGAAAAAATCGCATATGCGGGAAGTAATCTACGAACAATTCTAAGAAAATTTGCCTAAGAAACTATGTGTGTAAAATCGATTCGGATGCCGCGATTTTTAAAGGGAAGTTTCATATTCAGGTTATAGAAAATTTTGTTAGAAAAACTTAAACAGATAGCTTATTTATGAGTGTGAGGGACCCACTGAGGTTAAAAAAACGCTAAGTTTTCTTCTAAACCCTTTGTTTTTACTTCTTATTTTTAAAGTACACTTATCCCTCGATTTACACAATACTTTTTTTAAGGTGTTAATCGAGGGAAAGGTATACTTTTGTTTGTTGACCATATATTGAAATAAAACTAAAATTATCCTTTAAGTTTTCTACGATTTATTGTTTTATTTGCAGTTATTAATTTAGCAATAAAATCAGAAAGAATAAAATAAATTTTAAGTGTATTGTTATTAATACAAAGTTAGTTTCTAGATTTGAAAAAAGAACTAAATAACTAAGTTTTTAAGTCCTGCCTGCTTTCCAAGCGTGGATTTTTTTTTCGACTAACATCAGTCACAGCCATAATACTTTCACGATTTTTTTCCGTTACGCGCCGAGAAACACTGGTTAAAAGTTTAACGCATCGTTCAGTTCCTTGAATGTGGCATGGAACTTGTGGGTCAGGAAGTGGTGGATCTTGAAATTCTAAATATTCCTTCAAATAGTCATACGGAATATCTCTTGTAATTGGTGGTTCTGATAAAATACTGTCATCATCTAAATCTATCATATTGAAATAATTGCAGCAGTCAAAATTAATTTTACATTTTTTGTACTCTCTAAGTTTTTCTGCATCGCAAAGTTTGTTACGGTAGTACAAAATTTTTTGTATTGCCTGGTCGCGTATTGATTTACGATCATCGTAAAGCATTGAAAGCATAACATTTTCTGGATGAGCAAAGTATGAGTTATTTTGAACTACAGAGTAAACAATTTGCCGCACATTCAAGGGAAGAAACTGTGTGAGGCGAATAAACTTAAATAAAAGCGTACTGCCGTAAATAACAGAATTGTAGTATTTGATGTTAAAGTACATGGGAACATAAACTCTTATTACGTACTCTGCTAGAGTTTTTAAGTAACTAGTGGGTGAACTTGTTGCGACGTACAATCGTAAAATTCTGCTGGCCTTGGTTAACCAACGGGAGTGCGCTACAGGTCCAGGCTTTATGTTAGCTAAGTCAACAGAAATAAAACCATTCGATATTGCTGAAGCCATTTGAAGCAAATACTTTACGTCATTAGATAAATCAAGCTTCCATTCGTCTGATGAAGAAGGTGGCATGTTCTCTAGCGGAATGGCTGTAAATTCAACAACCCTCTGAAAAAATTTTAAACTTTTTTTAATAAATGTTAAAAAAAATATTCTGGAAAAATTATTTTCCCACCATTTTCTCACAGCACGTAATTTGTTTACTAATTAAGCCGCTGGCAGTTCTTGGTCCGCTCGTTTTCGAATTATCCAGAAATTCGAATAGGTGACGAAAAGGCAATTCATTAAAATGTAGGAGACATATAAACCAATGCAATGGTCTTCCCAATGCGATCTCGAAACGCCGTATTATGCCATTTGAAACGCCTGTGTTAGTGTTTTCTCCATCACTACAAATACCAATTAAATTATTAAAACTGAAACCTTTTTTGCTGAAAAACTCGCTAAGCTGCCTTTGCTTTGTTAAAGCATCTTCAGCTTGAACTGTAACATATCCTAATAGTTTCGAGTTCGGCTCTTTAAGGACGACTAAATGTGCTTCTTTAACCATGCTTTGGTGGTATTTGCCGTCAATTTTTTCCATTGTTAATGCGTCATCTTTTCTGCCATCAAATGAAAAGTAGCATAGGTTGGTGTCTCCTGCTTGACTCTTGCGTACTGCTTCCCGTCCCTTCATCTTTTCTCTGGCGACTTTATTTTTATCCATAATTATTAGGTCTCCAGTTTCATCTCTATAGTCAATATCCTTAAATAGAGCTGTCGCTAAACCTGAAGCTACTCTGTCAGATATGCCGAATCTGTCGCACATCATCGCGAAATTTAAAGCCGAGTACCTTTTGGTATAAGCTCGTGGTTTCGGTGAAATTAATACATCCTCAGATGGTGCACTTAGCTCTATAAGCTCCTCCACCTCCATGTTTAACTGGCTTGGTTGATATGTCGAATCATGACTCACTGGTAGGAAGGTTGCTATTGTTGATACTTGGTCAGAATGATTCTCTGGAATAGTCAGTTTTCTATCATTGTGTTGATCTAGCATAAAAAATGTCAACCTTTTTGGAATTTCTCCACATTTGCATTCATGTACTTTTAAATTACATTTGCATTTTCCAATGAAAAACAAATCATCAATCGATTCCACAAAACGATTTAATTTACTTTTACTTTTTATTTCTCTTTGGTACTTTTCAATGAACTGGTTTAGTTTTAGTAAAATGCTTTTTTCATTCATAAGATCAATAAAAAGTCGATTCCATATTTCAGTTAATTTATTTAACACGTCAGCAGTGAAGTTCTTGTAAGCACACTTTTTTCCTTCTTTTTTTGCCTGCACAGAAAAAATTATTGCCGAATTATTTTCAAACAACCGCTTGTTTGAAAATTTTTTTAATTTCTATAAATATTTTTACTGATTCAATCAATATTTTTGTTTGATTTTTATTTAACCAACAAAAATGTGGACAACTCTTCAAAAATAAAATAAACGCGTTATTGGTGTCAAGTTTTCATAATTTTGTATGAAATATTTAACGCTCTTTAATGTTGTCGTCTTTTTGCATTTTTTATTTGATCGTAAGCAACACTTCTTTATGTAAAATATAAGAACAACAACAAAAAACACACACAGTCTATTTTTGGATGCTTTAAAAAAGTGCAACTATAAGAAAAACAATAGCAGACACGACATTATAAGAAACAAAATCCCGTATTCAATTTTTTAAAACTGTTTGGTTAAATACATCATATACAAAAATAGAATGATGACGAAAAACATATCGAGTCGGTCTGCTGCCGTTTTTGGTTAGATTTCTTCTTTAGCAAAGGAAAGGATACAGCAACAGAGAGTGATAAAGAAAAACATTGTGTTGTGTGTATAAATAAGACTTCGTTCAAAAATTATTCCAACAAAAAAATGTGTTTCAAAGCCAGTCGGCGGCTCTGCTTTGCCGTCACCTTCTCATACAGTGCTTACTTGTGTGCGCGTCATTGCTTATGCAAAAACTTTTTTTTTTTTTTGATTTTGAATTTCAGTAAACTTTTTGTTTGATTCAGTTAAATTATTTGTTTGAAAAAATTAGTGTTTTTTTTCAGTAAACAAAATGCAAATAAATTGTTTGAATATGCAAATTTGTTTGTAGGACCGATTTCAGACAAAAAATTGTTTGATTCTACAAATTTTTTGTTTGAATTGGAAAAAAAATTTTTTCTGTGTGGTAACCCAAGAAGAAATAATACTTTAATACATCACGCTTGCTTGGTAAGTTAAGGCCACTAAAATCTGCTGGTGGTCCAAAAATGCAAATATCTGGGGAAGCCATATGAGATATGGTAGATTCATATGAAGAAGATGAAAAATTATTTTCCATTTTACTAGATTATAAATTTAAAATGCAAAATGGAATAGCCAATAAAAAAGCCGAACAGCGGAACGTTTTATTTTTTCACTCGCGTAGTTGAACTTAAATCACACAAATCTTAGTACTTATCACAATGTTTTGTTTTCCTTTTATTGAATATAAATTTAAAGATTCAAACGTTTATTGATTATAAAAACTTATTTATGAATTTAAAAATTTACTGAATAAAAATTAAAAAATTTTATCAACGAAAACTAGACTGTTAGAAAAAAATTGCAACTGCACTGTTTTTAATAAAAATAAAAACGTTAAAAAGGCACCACTTGTTCAAGCGATTTTTTAATTTAACGAACGAGCCTATCTATTAACACTTTTTTCTTAAATTTTTTTCTACTCTGGTCTTACTTTTCGTTAACGCTGGAAGCGATTTCTTTTTTAAAACTTCAGAATAGTTTTCAAAAAAGTTTTTCAATTTCTTTAAAGAAAAAACATGTGTAAAATTTTATTTCAAAATAAAAGTACTCTTAAAGTTTGCGAATTGATAAATATTACATTTTTGCGTTTTCAAATGCGAAAATTTCATTAATTTAATATACAGAGGAAATTTTTTTTTTACACTCTTCAAGGTTTTTACTCGCTGATTGCACTGATGTTACGATCGTAAAAATCGAATGTGTCATATCGTTCGTAATACCGGGAAACCACTGTACCACTTTTCAAAAAATTAAACCTTCCAATTATTGTCAAAAAGCTAAAAATATAAGTTTTGTACATGTAATTTACTTCTATGTAAACATATTTGATACAATTTTTTATACTACCTAAAACTAAATTTCCCCTTAAAAATCGCGGCATCCAAATCGGTTTTAGACCCATACTTTCTTAAGCAAAGTTTCTCAAAATGATCCGTAGAACATTTTCCGCATATGCGATTTTTCGAAAAAAAAATCGACCCGCTCTAGTAAGTATGCATTTATTTCTAATAAAGTGAGGAACTGATTATATATAAAGTATTTGAAAAAGTGATTTTTTCGTTTTTTGTTATAGGATTTCTTGTTTTCATCCGATTATAGCTTAGCTGCCAAGCCCACGGTGTCGACAAGAACATTTTTTTTCGCATATTTATATTGAAAACAATAATAAAACTAAAATTTGTTTTTGTTTTCAAAACAAATATACGAAAGAAATTTGACTGTCGACATCGTGGGCTTGGGCAAACAACTTTTGTTATTAGGTTGACTGTAGAATAACATTATAAAACTATGGATTTTGTTATTAATGTTGTACAAAACATCATCCGAAATTACAATAATTGGTGTATCTGATAAATGTGACGTGATGGGAGAAAACAATGCTCATATTCGGCCATAGCATTCCAAAAAAAAAAAAAAAAATCTGGTAGAATGGGCAAATAAATTTCTAAAAAGTTTTTAAATGTCTACCTGTGCAATAGTAATGTCTTAAATAAATCAGCCTCGGTAGGCTAGCTGGTAGCGAGCTAGTCTATCAGCGCCGAGGTTGCGGGTTCGATTCCCGCCAGAGACTCTGGTTTCTTTCCTGCAGACCAGCATAGAGCTTCGCGGGATTAGCTTAGCAAGTTTAAAAAAAAAAAATGTATTCAGAAGGAATATTACAAGAAATATATTACTAAATGTATATATAAAACACATTTCATAAACATCTTCTATTTGCTGCTACAGTGTCATAATCCAAAAAACATGTTTGGCAGAAAACAAGTTAAACGTTTTTGAATTACCAAAACATTAAAGTAAATATTTTATAAAAATTACTTCTCGAGAGAAATATTTACAAAATATTTATTTTAGTTTTAACAACAAATGAGCCATTTATAAAATGTTATTTAAAACTATAATAAATGGAAAAAAACGTAAAAAATGCATAATGTGGTGTACTTATTTTAATTTTAAAAGATGTGCCCCTTTTTTTAACAAAATCCACTTTTTGGTGCCACTTTTTTGTAGATATCCCCTTTTTTTGGTACTTTTTGAAAATATCCGACGGTAACACTGATTGTAGGTTGCAGTTTTGAAGATAATTTGGTGCACACGTTTCAATTCTTCCCAGAACAGTCTTTGTACCCATTAAATATCTCATTATATTCTTATTAAGACACAGTCTTTGTACCCATTAAATATCTCATTATATTCTTATTAAGACACGTTTGAAGAGTGTATCCTTTTTATGACCCATGGCCAATCATGGACCCGGCACACAAAAATTATAATAAGTGGTTAACAATCATTCTTTGTGCCGAACACCAACACCAACATTTATAAGAAAGTTATCGCACTGAAAGCTATTTTCTAGTGCTTGTATGGGAGTAATGGTAAAATGTAGACCGAATCCGATAAGATTTGATAGGATGGTTTAGGTTTTAATAATATATTTTTGGGCTAAATTTAGTCTTTATAATAAGATGATTTTTCAGCTCAACGACTCTATTCCGGAAAGAAGTTTTTATGGGGGCTATGTGAAATTATAGACCGATTGTGACCATATCTAATAGGCTTGGTCCTTGTGACAATAAGAACCTATATGCTTAATTTCATTATATTATCTCCAAATGTCTACATAGAGAGCCAGCCAACCAGACGGACGGAGGGACATCAGTATAATAAAAGTTGGGTCCAGGACCACATTTTAAGGTGTTACAAACATGAGCACAAACCCCTCCACTATGGGGGGGGTGTGTGGGCATTAAAACAAAAATTACCCGCATTTTCATACTCAATGCTAAAAAATCAAAGTTCAACTTTGACATTAAATTTCTTAACTAAAAAAAACTTAAGAAATCATTTCTTTATCAAAAACCAAATTCTAAAATATCTCTTTCGGTTCAAAAGTTACAGACTTTGGCCGATAAAAAACGATAGGGAGCCACTGCACAGTGGTCGATATACCGAATCTGGCGGCATTTAATTCGAAAATGAATAAAAACAAAGCCTGATGCTTAATTTCGACTATGAAATGCATAATAAACTAAACTCTAAACAATTTTCATTTATTTCAGAGCTTTTTTGTTAAAGTTGCTGATACCTAGCCAACAAATTAGAAATATTTCTGTTAAATTACAGATATATTATTTTGAGTGTTGTTAATATAATTAGTACAAATTTTTTAAAGATAATATATTTGTTTTTAATCTGAATCAGAAGTATCAGAACCAACAGTGTCTTCATGTACAATTGGCTCTGAAAGCAAATTTTGTACATCTCTTCCAATTTCGATGTTGTTCCGGGAGTAGCTAGAAGGTCGTTTGGATAGCGTGGATATGAGAGGATCAGATGAGAAAAGAAGTGAGTGCATTAAATCCTCCATTGTGTTTTTTCTTGAATTTTTTCGTGTATGATGCTCTCTTAAATTTCTCAAATCCTTATTCCGCGATTCCTGTGCTTCTTCTGACATCATGCCAATTGGAAGAGAGACATTATTTATGATTTCAGCACCGTGAATTAATATTTTGTGTACAGAAGATGGCATATAGAACCATGAATATTTGTTTACAAATATTTCCGCTGTTTGCCAGCAAAATGTTTTGAACGCATGTGTATTTATTTTGTACCCGCAAGCCATAGTGCGTAAAATAATGCTGAATCTACTGATTAAGTCCTCACTGACTCCAGTTAAAAGTGCTGCCAATTTTGGTTGTTGAAAAAATCTTCTAGCCGTATTTCCGTTATTAGTATTTCCCGATCCGGGCTTAGGAATATCAACTAATAAAGACATTTCATTTCTTAACTTTTCTTGTATATCTAATTTAGTTTGCTGTACAACAGATTTGTCAGTGCTACGAATTTGCCACCTTTTTATTGGGATTCTGTATGCAATATGTAAAATGCACTCAAAACACCTTATCCAAGCGTGTAGTGTTGACAAGCCATACTCATACATATTTCTATTTACCGGCAGATTATTAATGGCATTCAAGTCACTCATAATTTTTGGTGTGGCTCCGCAAATTCCACATGTTTGTGACGAGGATTCTGAAATTATACTAAAAACTTTGCCATCGATCATTGTCATGTAAAATTGGTGATTAATTTGAAAAGACTCGAATTGTGTTGGAATAATTTCAGTTATTTGCTGTGTCACTTTATCAACTTCAGCACTAACCAACTCAGAAGTTTCTTTTGCGTAAATCAATTTTATTGGTCTACAAAATCGCGTTGAAGAAGGCCGAGAATTCTCCCACAGAATGACACTTCCCATTTTCACTTGCAGTGGCACAATGCATACGGCAAATAAGTTTTCATCGATCCTGTTCGATTCAGGGTCAGAAAAGCTTTGGCGGTAAGTTGAATGTCCGCTACTGCCATCACATCCCCATTTGTATATCGCTGTAATAGCATCTTCATTGAGGCTGACGAAAACTTCCTTCTTTGATTCGACGATTCTTGTTGCTGTATGATCAACCAAGCTCTGTAGAGACACTTCAGCAGACGTATCGGTAATTTGGACTCCAACAGGGTAGCATTTCTTTTTTGCTAATAGCAATGCATCATATGCTGGATATATGTTTGCATTTCTTACTTTTGCACCAGCTTGGATCAATTTGTACGAGTGCTTTGTAAAATCCCCATCCACGTAAAGAGCCAAAGCTTCATCAGGACTGTATGCAATAGCATTTTTGGCTTCTGCAGCAATAGTTTTTTTAATTTTTGCTGCAACCTCGGAATCAGAATGTAGCATGGATACAACTTCTGATGCATTTCTTTTTCCTGCTTTGTGTAAACTAACACGCGTCGCTACAACAAGTTCATCGCATGTAGTTTTTTCTACAAGCTGTGAAACTTTGTTGACTTGTGTTTTAGATGAACAAGCAGTGAACTCTTTTACAGGCCTTCCAAAATTTTTACTAGTTGTCGGCCCAACTAATAAAACTTCACTGTCCAACCAATCTTTATTATGTTTTTCAAAATTCGATAACGATCTGTTGCAGTTCTTCCACTTTTCCACTACTTTGCTTATGAAGCTCCTCAATTTTTTTTTTATTTCTCGGCACTGCTCCTCATTATAGTGCGATTGGTCTATAATATTATTAAATACGTGGGCCTCCACAGCTAAAAATTTTTTAGTAGGGACGTTTTCATTGTGCCAAATCAAAAAAAAGTGTGCGTTTGGAAACATTCATTATGCCTAAAAAATTAATTAACCAATAAACGGGCAAGAACGGGCAGATCATTTTGGACGTTTCACAACAACAAATAACCAAATTAATAATCAAAACCATATTTGGACCGAATCCGATCGAATCCCAAAAGATGCACTCCACCAAACTATAGTATATAACACTTCAAATCTGCTACACCAATGTTAACTTCTACAACGTATTTCTATTAAACTAGATAATCACAGATCACAAACATATTTTTTTTTAGTTAATACATACCTTGTACTTTAAATAAAAACCTTAGTTTATAAAATTATTAATCAAATGATTTAATATTGCCGAAAACCACGCACTGAGCAATTTGGCGCCAAATTCTTTCAATGCACTTGCTGCAACTCATGTTATATTTGACAGCTAACAGCTGTGCGAATATTGAAAGCAAAACAAATGTAAAAACGCAAATTTGCTCAGTGGAGTATCGGTTATCGATACAATCTCAAACATTTATCGATTTTAAAGTTTTAAAATTTTACTTAAATGCCGTCAGATCAATGATTTCGACCACTGTGCACTGTGCGGCCTAGAATAGTGATTAAAGTTACTTTTTATCAGTGTTCGAAAATAAACAGTACATTATTTAGCGTTCGGCTTACAAAACCAAGAACGATATCTATTTATTTAGTGATTGTGTAGACGAACACAACCCTTAATAACGTTCGTAACTATTTTCAAAAAAGAGCCGTACATATTACAGTGTTCTGTTCTTCGTTAAAAACCAGAACAATTGTAGTGGTACTGTAGACAAACATTATATTTTAATGTCCTATAATGTTGTTTTTTTGCATTGGTAAAGAAATGAACGGATAAAATATTTTAGTAACGACTGCAGCACGAACAGCTTGTGTGTGCTTTTCGTTTTTTTTCGAATGTGTATTTTGTTTTTGTAAAAAATGTTTGGTTTTTTTTGCCAGCGAAAAGTGCCGAACATTAATGAGCCAAACCGAACATAATGCAGTTTGTAGTTAATTAAATAAAACCGAACGGAATTAAATTAAATGTTCTAATCTTTTGTTGCGTTGGATAAAAACAGTATTATTTTTGTTTTCAAAAGATGACAAACAGGGAAACGTTATTTGTTTTAATGATTTTCTACACAAACACTATTAGTATATCGTGTAAAACCACCTTAAGATACAAGACACATTTTGTTTTAATTACTGACAATAATGTATGCTACCATTCGCGCGGGTTTTTGTGCTATTCTGAAAATATTTGCAAAAATGTGAGAAGCTGCCGTTTTCCTTTCTAGATATGTATGTATGTTGCAAAAATATATGGCAAGTTTGTTCCATATCTTACTTGGGGATTACACATGCAAGTGAAAGTTCGAAAAACTCAATACACTCACACATTGTTACTAACAAAATCACATTTTTCGTACCTGCAGCCCAACTTGCAATAGAATTTGCTTGCAAGTAAATTTTTGACACTTGCAGCAAGTAAAATGACAAATGAAGAAACTAGTACTTAGTTGTATAAAAGAAATGTTTATAACGAATTTTCTAAAAAATAAAAAAGAACACAATTATAACAACAAAATTAGTGTTTGAAAATAAACATTAAATATCCCACCTTAGTGTTTGGTTCGGTAGATTTGTGGAAAACACAAACGCTAATAGTGTTTGTGTAGAAAATCATAAAAAAAAAGGTTTCCCTGTTTGTCATCTTTCGAACGCAAAAATAAAACTGTTCTTATCCAACTCAACAAAAGATGAGAATATTTAATTCCGTTCGGTTTTTTTTAAAAAACCACAAACTTCATTGTGTTCGGTTCAGCTCATTAATGTTTGTTGCTTTTGGCTGGCGTAAAAAACCAAACATTTTTTACAAAAACAAAATACACATACCAAAAAAAAAAAAAAAAGCCAGCAAAATAATTTAGCACAAACGAAACATATACAGAATACACACACAAGCTGTTCGTGCTGCAGTCGTTGCTAAAATTTTTTGTTAGTTGTTAGTCTAAAAAAAGGAACATTATAGAACATTAAAATATAATGTTTGTCTACAGTATCACTACAATTGTTCTGTTTTTTAACGAAGAACAGAACATTATATAATGTTCGGTTTTTTTTGGAAAATAGATACGAACGGTATTAAGGGTTGTGTTCGTCTACACAAGCACTAAAAAATGGATATTGTTCTTGGGTGTGTGAGCCGAACGCTAAATAATGTTCTGTTTGATTTCGAACACTGGTTACAAATACAATTTCAAATTATATAACAACTTTTTTTCAGAGCAATAGTTGAGTTGGCATTCATCCCTTTGTAGTTAATTGCGCAGAGTCCCTGGCGGGAATCGAACTCTCAACCCTCACACTGAAAGACTATTTTTATACCACCTTGTCTACCGAATCATTCATATATTTTTTTTGTAGTTTAGAAAAAAATTGTTTTCCAGTTGGCGTGCGTTACAGATTTTTAGGAAGATAACAACATTTTCAATTTGACATGAAATTGTAGATTTTAAAAACAAGATAAACTAAAACATATTTAGTTATCAAAACCAGGGTAACCGTAAATATACAATTGCATGTTTTTCCTTGTTCGGTCAATGAAGGTAGAAACAATGTACAGAGTACATATGTGCACTTACACAGAAGTGACACGTTACGCCACCAAGCAATTAATCTTGTATTTTAGATGCATGTTGTTCAAATTTTTCCTCTTTGTTATTAAATTGTGCTTTTCACCGAATTAAAAAAAAAAAAAAAAAAATTATACGTCTTCGTCATCGTCATCAATTTAATATCAACTTCAATTTTTATCGTCATTAATTTGAAACAAAACTTGTATTCTATAACAGAAATGTAACGATGTCGATTGTTTATCGTATTTTAAAGCATATCTCTAATAATTTAGACAGTTGGTTTGTTTTGATTTCAAATTTTGTTAAAAATTAAAAAAATGAATTTGATTTTCGTTTCTTAAAAATGTTGTGCTCTCAAAATGGATAGCTTGATTTTTTTTAAAAAATTCACACTTTCTAATGCCATAAGACATTGAACTTTTCGCCCCGTATAAATCGACAGTGTTAATAGAGCCGTATACAGACTTAAATTTTATATATGCAGCTTTCTTTATAACGGCGACGATTGCCGAAAAGAGCAACAAAAAGTTACGCGAAAATGGCACACATTCGGAAAATTAGCAAAAATAGCGAAAATTCGCGAAAATTTTTAATATATCAAAAATTGATTAAAATTCCCTTAAAACATAAGGAATGACAAACTTTTCATAAAAATGGCTAAATTATCGGATATTCACAAAAAATTGCTAATTGCGGTGCGATAGCAAAGTTTAAAATTCATTAAAAATAGTTAAAGCAAAAATTGCTTAACAATTTACGTTTATAAGTAGAACTAGAAAACTCAAAGGACTTTAGAGTTGTTGGTAATTGATTGAAAATTCGCGCAACCCTTACATGAAATGATCTCTCCACTAGGGAAGTTAGCTTAGGAATCAAAATTTGACAATTGCGTCTAGATCGACTAAATGAAAACAATTTTTGAATTTGTTTTTTATTTGCCGAAATTGGCGGATGTAAGTCCGCTCCCAGTGAATGGATATGAGTCCATTGTCCCTCGAGTAAAATACACAACAGTAAAATGTGTTATTTGTGTGACAGAAATTGTCCACAATTTTGGTCTTTACAGTGTATGTTGAAATGTGGTTTCCGAAGACATCAGAAATGATGGGTTTTGGTTGTTTTATATTATTGTCACATAAACTCCGTTTAAGTTTGCTATTAAAATACAGACAGATCGGTGCATAAATGGCTGAGATACAACATTTGACAAAATATCGGCGGTATTCTAAATAACAGAATTTATATAAATTTCTCTTCTTATTGCACTATGTATGGTTAAAGGTATATACAATTCGGCGTATCCAAGTATGGCACTCCTACTTGTTTATTTTATAACTATCCGTAACTGATTTATTTTAATAGTTGAGTTAAAGCGGATTCACGCATTTGTTACGAACAAAATTTTTCTCTGGAACAACACTGTGGTGAATGGTATTAAGATCCGAGACAATATATTGTCTCGTATATATACAATACGTATAACTATCTATTGCAATCGATCGATACAATTGAATAATCGTTTTAATGTTAAATTTAGGATATATTACTATTGACTCAACTACAATCATCGTAATACTTATGTTTTTGTATGTATTTTAATAAGCAATCGCAAAAAAAATTTATCGAAAAATATGTGTATTTATTTATGTCTTTCCTTTACACAACGATGTTTTACAAAAATTTTTCAAATAACCTAAAATATCTTATTTTCTACCAACGTCAAGGCGCGTATAGACACATTTGCTGGACCCGAGAAAATAAATAGCATTCTGTAATAACCTTCCATTACTATATTTGGCCCATTATCATT
Source organism: Pollenia griseotomentosa (assembly GCA_963931875.1). Lineage (NCBI taxonomy): Eukaryota > Metazoa > Arthropoda > Insecta > Diptera > Polleniidae > Pollenia > Pollenia griseotomentosa. The sequence continues at coordinate 48,230,439 of OZ007564.1, forward strand.
AGGCAATGTGCAATTGGTGATTGTTATATAACGTTTTGTTAAGGGTGGCTGGAATTTTTCCTTCACAATTGGAGCATTGTCGCAACACTTCATCGCTTGTGCCTGTAGAAAAGGCTTGTAATACACATTTATTGCACGCGAAAGCTTTTGATTTTCAATGCCCATTGGAAGTAAGCTATAGGGGCCAGCTCTGTACTTACTTCTTTCAACAGTGAGACGAAATGTTAGATCATCATAGGCGTCTACTTTTAAATCTACGAAACCGCTAAAACCATATTCCCAACGACCTAAGCGCACAATTTCTAATTCTAAGTCCACAAAATCTGGATTATTGGTTACACTGTTAATTTCTAGCAATTCGTATGTCCAACGTTGCTAAAATGAAAGAAAATCCATAAAACACGTAAAAAAAAGAAAGGTCCTTAATTTGTATTTAGTTTTATTTGACTTTGGCCTATTTCACCAATTCTATTTAAATATCAATTTAGGCTTAAAATTTGTTTCTCATGTCAAATCAAAATAAAATTATTTTTAAAAAACAAAGGCGAATTAACTACAGGTGGTGTCGAAACGGCATCTGAGTTTGACAGTTCGAGCTTATTTGTTGTGATTTGTTAGTGTTTTGCTAATAATGCTTGACATTTCTAGCTAATGGCACTAACAATGCAATTCAAAAAACCCTATGTTGTTTCTGTAGTTGAATTCGCCTTGATGAAAAACTATATCTAAATATCAATTGATATTTTAATAAAATTTGTGAAATAGACCATAAGTCTTTTTTATTTTTTTTTTTTTTTTTTTTTTTTTTTTTTTTTTTCATTATTTATTTATTGAATCTTCATATATTAAATATGAACTAACAATAATTAATCAAATCTTATCCTAATAATTTATTTTATGTCCTGCCAGTGCCAGACAAAAATTTTCTTCATACGGGTTCTGTTCACATATGTAGGTGTCTATCGCTCATCTTAATGGGTAAGTGCTGCAGTGTCTCTTCTTCTTAAGCGAGTGTGGCCACTATCATTTAAAATATTTCGAGCTAGTGGATTAGGGTGCAACTCTAGCCTTTTTAAATATTTTACCGCATACTTCGTAATAATAGTCCTTACCAGTGGCACATTGAGATCCTTGTGGATATTTGAGTTTTTAACATACCAGGGGGCAGCTGTGATTATTCGAAGAAGTTTATTTTGGCGCCTTTGAATTTTTTCGATATTTGAAGCCGAGGCAGTGCCCCAAAGTTGAATACCGTAGCACCATATTGGCTTTAAAATAGAGTTGTAAAGTAGTAGTTTGCAATCGAGACTAAGAACAGAATTTCTTCCAATAAGCCAGTTAATTTGAATTGCTGTTAGTTTCATTTGGGTTAATTTTGCTTCTATATGGCATTTCCATGTTAAACGACGATCTAGATGAATACCGAGATATTTGACATGCGATTGTTGAGGCACTAGTTGATTATTGATTTTAATAGGGGGGCAAGTTTCCCGACGCAAGGTGAATGTTATATGTACGCATTTTTGCTCATTGACCTTTATTCTCCATTGTTTTAACCACAGTTCTAGTTGAAATATATGATCCTGCAGGTATCGAGATGCTTCTCGACTGTTCTCGTGTACGCTTAGAAAAGCTGTATCATCAGCAAAAGTTGAGGTTAGGGTGTAATTATTTGTTGGCATGTCCGAGGTATATATAAGGTAAAAAAGTGGGCCCAGGATGCTTCCCTGAGGCACTCCAGCTTCAATTGGCTGAGGAGAACTTAAAAAATCACCTTCTTTAATAATAAATTTTCGACCGACCAAGTAGCTTTCTAGCAGCTTGTGTGTGTTAACCGGTAGGTTTAGCTTCAATTTATGTAACAAGCCTACATGCCAGACTTTATCAAAAGCTTGAGAAACATCGATGAAGAGAGCGGAGCAATATTTTCTTTCTTCAAAGGCTTTTCTTATGGCGTTTACTATTCGATGGGTTTGTTCAATTGTGCTATGTTCTCTTCTGAAACCGAATTGATGGTTAGGTATACACCCATTATCATTTAGAATTGGGGTTAATTTTGACGCTAAGAGCTTCTCAAATAGCTTTGATATATTAGACAATAAGCTAATAGGCCTATATGACTCAACTTTTGTGTGATCTTTTCCTGGCTTTGGTATCATCTTTACTAAGGAGACCTTCCATTCTTGAGGGTAGTATTCAAGGCGTAAAATAGCATTAAAAATATAAAGAATAATTTTCTTTGCTATGCGAGGTAGCTCCAAAAGCATTTTGTTGCTTATCTTATCAAAACCAGGGGCTTTCTTGGGGTTTAAGTTACAAATAGCCTTTTCGATTTCTCTCATCTCAAATCTTAGGGGAACAGCTGCTCTAGCAGCAACAGGTGGTAACTCGTCCGCTATGTCGTCAGATATGTTTGGGGTAAATACGTTTTTCAAATGATTTACAAACAGGTTTCCTTTCTCATTATCATTTCTTGCCCAACTTCCATTCAGGTTTCTTAATGGTGGTTTCATGATAACTGGCCTTTTTAGATTTCTGGCTGCACGCCATAATGAGTATTCTGATTGTGGTGTTGCATCCAGGTCCTTAAGATATTTTTCCACGGAAGCCGTTTTCCGGGACTGCAGTAATTTTCTTAGCTTTTTTGTGCACTCTTTTAATAAGTTCTTAAGTTGGGGGGATCTGTGCAATTGCCACTCCCTTCTCACTCTCCTTTTTTCATTCAAGAGGCGCTCGACGTCTGTAGAATATATATTATTATTATAAGTTTTTTTGCGGGTATTGCAGGAATGTTGAACCGCTAGTTTAATATAACTGTCAAAATTGGCAATAGAAAGATCCACATTCTCCGGTGTGCTAAGCGGAATATTTTCTGTGCAATGAGTACTGAGATATTTTTTATATTTTAGCCAATTTATTTGTGTAGCTGACGTCGCTATGTAACTAGAGGGAGATACAATTCTATTGGTGTTTGTTATAGTAACAATTGTAGGTGTGTGATCAGAGGATAATTCTAATGAGGCTTCAACGTGAATCGTTTCTGTGGGGATGTTTTTAACCACGCCGAAATCGATGACATCTGGAATTTTTTGTGGATCAGCAGGCCAATATGTTGGTTGTCCGCTCGCGACAACATTTAAATTCATTTTAGAGATTGTATTAAACAAAACACGACCCTTTGGTGTTATAAGTCGTGACCCCCAGAAGGTATGTTTAGCGTTATAATCGCCAGCGGCCAGGAAACAGGGTCCTAGGGATTTATAATATTCACAATATTGGCTTTCTGATATTGAAAATCTAGGTGGAGAGTATAAAGATGAAATTACTATGTTTCGATTAAGCTCTTCAACACGAATATTTGTTGCTTGCAGATAATCCTCACGATGATCACACATTAAGTAGTGTTTGACTCGGGTTTTTATCAAAATGGCAGAACCTCCACAAGCTCTATCTCGAGGGTCCTTGGTATCATATAGTATATAACCATTGATTTTAAACGTATTTCTTGAGGTCAGATGAGTTTCAGAAACCATCATAACATCAATTTGATTATTTTTGAGAAAGTATTCTAGTTCATTTTTATGTTGGCGGATGCCGTTTGCGTTCCAAAAACAAATTTTTAAACAGTTCATGGCTTGTTAAGTACAGCTTGCAATAACATCGATTGCATTCTTAGAATTTCCTGTAACATATTACCCATTGTGTTTGTAAAATTATTTACTGTTTGCACTAATGTTTCCATTGTTTTTTCTAGCCGACTAAGATTAGAAACTGGAGTTTCGTCATTACTTGTCGAAGGGCCTTGCATTGGTATATTGTTTGATTTTAAGACGTTAGCATAAGAAATTCTGTTACTACTAGGCTGGGGGGCCTGATGGTCATTACTGTTTACTTGATTTGTTACCTGAGGGGGATTAGTTTTCGGTCCAACCGACTGCTTGACGATAGTATATACAGGGCATCCTCTATAATTGGCAGTGTGATTGCCACCACAGTTGCTGCATTTTTTTACGTTGGGGTCGGTTTTAGACTTGTCGCAAGTCTTTTTTATGAAAAAAAAAAAACAATATTTAAATATTAATTTATTAAGTTGGTTAGCATCGCCAGGATATTAAAAAATTTTTGAACAATAATTTCCTGACGATGCTAACCAATGGTTAGCGGAATATTGAAAAATAATTAAAGAAATTAATATTTAAATTTTATTTTTCATAATAAAGACCTTGAGCTTTAAGAAAAATATACGACCATTAAAGGTCCTTAATTTTATTTTCTTTTTACTTGAGTTCCTGTCACCACCATACGGATCGCATTAAAGATGATACAAATTTTTACAAAAAATCCAGTAATTTCCATTTTATTGAATAACTTAATTTGTTTTTAATTTTTTAAAATACCGCATATTTATACTATTTAGTTAACTTATTTTTTTTTTATTAATGTATTTTACATAAATTTATTATAATTATTTTAATTGTTTATATAAAAATTGTTGCCATAATCCGTCATGTTATTTTTAATAAGACAACTTTGTATTACACATGTTTAGTAAAAATTGTAAAAATTTTTATAATATACACAAAAATTTTGTTATTAATGAAAAGTAATTAGGGATGCCGAATGGGACGCGGTTTTTTGAAACCTGGGTTCCGGATTTTTAATTCAAAAAAACGGGACCCCAGGACGGATCGGGATTTTTCGGGATTTCATATATAAAAGCCAATTTTTAAAATTCATATAATATAATGTTTATGTATAGGTAAGGTTAGGTTAGGTTAAATGGGCAGCCGTCACGACTCACTTTGGTCCTTATAGCGGTCCCTTTGTGATACCCCTAGCCAGTGACAGGATTCAGCCGGTATCCACCAGACTATTCCCCAGAGGTCACTGCAGCCTCGAACCACCCCGACACCCTGCAGAACAGGGAGTTCGATTTTAGTCCCACATTGGACAAATCGTCCAGACATGGCAATTCTGGTCTCCCAAAATGCCTAAACCTAATGCTCCCTAGACCCATTGGCAGAGAAAGTGAAACACCGTCTCCTCCTCCTCCTCATCATGACAACTCCTACAGTAGTTATTATACGCAAGACCCAAAGTGAAACAACGTCTCCTCCTCCTCCTCATCATGACAACTCCTACAGTAGTCATTATACGCAAGACCCATCCTCCTAGCATGAGTCCCTATCACCCAGTGACCTGTTATGACCGATATCACCGTTCTCATCCGGTCCCTGCCGAGACCGAGTAGTACGCGCGTTCTCAATGCGTACGCTCCCATCCTCCTAGCATGAGTCCCTATCACCCAGTGACCTGTTATGACCGATATCACCGTTCTCATCCGGTCCCTGCCGAGACCGAGTAGTACGCGCGTTCTCAACGCGTATGCTCCCCCTGCCATCTCCCCTGAGCCCTTCTGTACGACTCTCGTCTGATGAGAGTCTTGCAGCGGGCCATTAAAGTGCCAATCAGGCCGTCGACGAACATGTCGTCTAAGATACAGCCCCGTTTGGCCAGACCGTCCGCAGTTTGGTTACCCAGGCATCCACTGTACCCTGGTACCCATGTCATGGAATGTTCGCGATCTCATTTAGAGACATCCGGCATTCTACTGTTAACATAGATGTCGTAAAGACACCAGCCAGAGCTGCAATGGCAGCCTGGCATGACCATAGTTCCGCGTAGACCATAGGCCCACCGCCCCCAGTCTAATAGCGGAAGTCAGGGCCTGTTGTTCGGCCATGATTTCAACCGGCAGACAGTTCAGCATAGTAAACAGCACCTTCGTCGGTGTCGAGCGGAGTGATCCCGTGATCATCAGCGCAGCCACCCTATATACTTTCTCAAGCATCCTGCAGTACCGTCCCCTTTACACTATGACCCCATAGAAGAGGATCGGTTTTACCACCGCCTCAAATACCCATTCGACGCCCCAAGGGCCACGGCCCCAGCTTCTGCCCAAAGATCTCTTACAGGTGTATACGGCCCCAATGGCCCTATCAACCCTCGTGCGAACGTTGAGTTCCCATGATAGATTGCTATCGAGAATTACGCCCAAATATTTAGCACTGTTCGCGAGCGTCAGCTCCGTGCCATTTAGCCTAGGAAGTCTAAAGTTGCCAACCTTGTACAAAGCAATAGTAACTACCTAACGGCTAAACCAATTGTTCGAACATGATCCCTTATGCCCTCTCTTTTTCAAAGACGGTTGAAATATAAAAGTCTCACTTGCAAGTGTTGCCACCACGGCAAACACAATCTTAGTAACAAATGGTACCATGAACTCTAACACAGATGCAATGCAAACATCTCAAGTAAAAAGTGGTAAAAAGCCTCAAGTACAAGTTGGTATGGGCAGGTACATAACAGTCCTTAAACGGAGTTGCAGCCCTACCTCTGCAGCAGTTTCTTCGGCGTCAAAAGTACCACCTTTTGATGAAATAAACTCTCAAAATCGTTTTGCAATTCTGGAGGATGAATCCTCGGAAGCACCAAACGTCATAAAATCTTCTAAGCCACCCCCGATATATCTAAGGGAGCAAAACTCAAGTGAGTTAATAAAGAGCGTTATCTTGGTAATAGGTGAAAATTCGTTATACGTAGCTGCAATCAAGCGTGGAAAAATAAACGAGAAATACAGGTAAATCATGAGAATGATTTTCGTAAATAAACTAACACCCAATTTTCACGATGATTTAAAACACATGTCTTTTTTGTAGTTCTCTTTTAAAGAAACTTCCAAAAACATGTTAAATTTTCACAATGTTTCTTTTTTTGTTTTATATTTTTCCTGTTTTCCTTATATATGTATGCATGTATTGAATTTTTTTAATAAAATTTTTTTATTTTTCTATATTTTAATACGCAATTCTCATTTTGAAATAAAAACACTACATAAATTAAAAAACAAAATTAAGTGCAAAGAGGAATGTCAAAAGAATCACAGAAAATACGATTCATGTCTTTTTTTCTACCCTGCTTACTTCTCTCCCCCGCTCGCTTTCAAAATAAAAAAGACATGTTTCAAAAATAGGGGAAAAAATCATCATGAAAATTGGGTGTTACAAATTCGAAGCCCTTAAAAAAGGCTTTGTATTCAGGTAGTGATCAAGGGGATAGACTCATGCGTGTACCCAGTTGAAATTAAAACTTTTTTGGAAGAGAAGGGTTTTAAAATAAAAAAGGTTGCAAATATTAAAAATAGGAAAAATATCCCCAACCATTATTTCGGGCGGAGTTAGAACCTGGCGACATTAAGTTTAAAAAAAATGCAACGCATTCTATTTATAATTTAAAATATATTCTCTACAGAAGAATAACTATAGAGGAGCCGCACAAAAGAAATGGTCCCGTTCAATGTCTTATTTGCCAAGAATTTGGCCATACTAAGGCATACTGCTATTTACCCCCTTTTTGCGTCGTATGTGGAGAATTACATTATACAGTCCAGTGCGATAAGTCTAAAAATGACCCCAATGTAAAAAAATGTAGCAACTGTGGCGGTAATCACTGCCAATTATAGAGGATGCCCTGTATATACTATCGTCAAGCAGTCGGCTGGACCGAAAACTAATCCCCCACAAATGCAGGTACCAAATCAAGTAAACACTAATGGCATTCATGCTCCGCAGCCTAGTAATAACAGAACCTCTTATGCAAACGTCCTTAAATCAAACCATGTGCCAATGCAAGGTGCTTCGCCAAGTAATGATGAAACTCCATTGTCTAATTTAAGTCGTCTAGAAAAAACCATGGAAACATTAGTGCAAACAGTGAATAATTTTACAAACACAATGGGTAATATGTTACAGGAAATTCTAAGAATGCAATCGATGTTATTGCAAGCTGTTCTTAACAAGCCATGAACTGTTTAAAAATTTGTTTTTGGAACGCAAACGGCATCCGAAAACATAAAAATGAATTAAAATAAAACAAAAAAACAAACAAATTGATGTCATGATGGTTTCTGAAACTCATTTGACCTCAAGAAATACGTTTAAAATCAATGGTTATATACTATATGATACCAAGGACCCTCGAGATAAAGCTTGTAGAGGTTCAGCCATTTTAATTAAAACCCGAGTCAAACACTACCTAATGTGTGATCATCGTGAAGATTATCTCCAAGCAACGAACATTTGCGTTGAGGAATTAAATAGAAACCTAGTAATTTCATCGTTATACTCTCCGCCTACATTTTCAATATCAGAAAGCCAATTCTGTAAATATTTTAAATCATTAGGACCCTGTTTCCTAGCTGCTGGCAATTATAACGCTAAGCATATCATCTGGGGGTCACGACTTATAACACCAAAGGGTCGTGTTTTATCTAACACAATCTCTAAAATGGATTTAAAAGTGGTACCGAGCGGACAACCAACATATTGGCCTACTGATCATCAAAAAATTCCAGATGTTATCGATTTCGGCGTGGTTAAAAACATCCCCATAAAAACGATTCATGTTGAAGCTTCCTTAGAATTATCTTCCGACCACACACCTACAATTGTTACTATAATGAATCCCAATAGAATTGTATCTCCGACTGGTCACTTAGCGACGACAGCTACGCAAATTAACTGGTTAAAATATAGAAAATACCTCAGCACCCATTGCGCAGAAAATATTCCGCTTAGTACACCGGAGTATGTAGATCGCTCTATTGCCAATTTTGACAGTTTTCTGAAACTAGCTGTTCAATATTCCAGTATTGCCCCCAAAAAAACAAAAAATGTTAAAATATATTCCACAGACGTCGAGCGTCTCTTGTCTGAAAAAAGGAGGGCTCGAAGAGAGTGGTAATTGCACAGATCCCCGTTACTTAAGAACTTATTAAAAGAGTGTACAAAAAAGCTTAGGAAGTTACTGCAGACTCAGAAAACGGCTTCTCTGGAAAAAATATCTTAATGAACTTGATGCAACCCCACAATCAGACTACTCATTATGGCGTGCAGCTCTTAACCACAATTAAAAAACTTAAATGGTAGTTGGGCAAGAAATGATGTTGAAAAAGGAAATCTGTTTGTTAATCATTTAAAAAACGTATTTACCCCAAACATATCGCACGATATTGCAGCCAAGTTACCACCTGTTGTTGCTGTTCCCCTAAGATTTGAGATAAGAGAAATGAAAAAAGCTATTTGTGATTTAAACCCCAAGAAGGCTCCTGGTTTTGATAAGATCAGCAACAAAATGCTTATGGAGCTACCCAGCATAGCAAAGAAAATTATTCTTTTAATTTTTAATGCTATTTTACGCCTCGAATACTACCCTCAAGAATGGAAGGTCTCCTTAGTAACGATGATACCAAAGCCAGGAGAAGCTCACACCAAAGTTGAGTCATATTATTATTATCTAATATTTCAAAGCTGTTTGAGAAGCTCTTAGCGTCAAAATTAACCCCAATTTTAAATGACAATGGGTGTATACCTAACCATCAATTCGGTTTCAAAAGAGAACATAGTACAATTGAACAAACCCATCGGATAGTAAACGCCATAAGAAAATATTGCTCCGCTCTCTTCATCGATGTCTCTCAAGCTTTTGATAAAGTCTGGCATGTAGGCTTGTTACATAAATTAAAGCTAAACCTACCAGTTAACACACACAAGCTGTTAGAAAGCTACTTGGTCGGTCGAAAATTTATTATTAAAGAAGGTGATTTTTTAAGTTCTCCTCAGACAATTGAAGCTGGAGTCCCTCAGGGAAGTATCCTGGGCCCAATTTTTTATCTTCGGGCATGCCAACAAACAATTACACCCTAACCTCAACATTTGCTGATGATACAGCTTCCCTAAGCGTACACTAAAACAGTCGTGAAGCATCTCGATACCTGCAGGATCATATATTTCAACTAGAACTGTGGTTCAAACAATGGAGAAAAATGCGTACATATTACATTCACCTTGCGTCGGGAAACATGCCCCACTATTAAAATCAATAATCAACTAGTGCCTCAACAATCGCATGTCAAATATCTCGGTATTCATCTAGATCGGCGTTTAACATGGAAATGCCATATACATAGAAGCAAAATTAACCCAAATGAAACTAAAAGCAATTCAAATTAACTGGCTTATTGGAAGAAATTCTGTTCTTAGTCTCGATTGCAAACTACTACTTTACAACTCTATTTTAAAGCCAATAGCGTGCTACGGTATTCAACTATGGGGCACTGCCTCGGCCTCAAATATCGAAAAAATTCAAAGGTGCTAAAATAAACTTCTTCGAATAATCACAGCTGCCCCTTCTTGATATGTTAAAAACTCAAATATCCACAAGGATCTCAATGTGCCACTGGTAAGGACTATTATTACGAAGTATGCGGTAAAATATTTAAAAAGGCTAGAGTTGCACCCAAATCCACTAGCTCGAAATATTTTAAATGATAGCGGCCACACTCGCTTAAGGAGAAGAGACACTACAGCACTTACCAATTAAGATGATCGATAAGCCCATATATAAATGTGAACAGAACCCGTGATGAAGAAAATTTTTGTCTTGCGCTGGCAGGACATAAAATAAAGAATTAGGATAAGATTTGATTAATTATTGTTAGTTCATATTTAATATATGAAGATTCAATACATAAATAATAAAAAAAAACAAGTAAGAGTGCTATATTCGGCTGTGCCGAATCTTATATACCCTTCACCATTGTGCGAGCAGAATACAGAGCAACTAGACAAAACCTAAATAATTTCTACTTAAACATACATATATACATACAATACATAAAACTTCATTATAAATTAAATTTAAAAAGTTAAAACTGGTAAATATTTTTTTAAATCGTTTCAGAACATAAAAAAATTTAAAAAAAAAATTTCTTTTTGAAAAAAACAAGATTCGAACCAGGGACTCACAGTTTCTAACCTAAGCAAACCCCCTAGACAACTGGACCATGAAGGAACGTTTTATGAATATCATTAAAAGTAAATATGATCAGTTTACAGTTTCAAAAAAAAAATTAATATTTTTGTCATAACTTTTTCGTATCTGAACCGATTTTCCCGAGTTTTTCAGAAAATATTTTATATTAAAAATTTCCGATCTTTTGATATATAAGGCGTAACCATAGGTCATATGACAGTCCAAAAAATCAGGTTTTTATACAATTTTTGATATTTTTTGTACGGGAGGTACCACGCCCACTTGTTCAATCCCGCTGGGATGCTGTGTATTGATAACGTTAATGTGTGTACCCAATTTGGAAACTTTGGCTCTTGCCGTTCTCAAGATATACAGAAATAAAAAAATACAACAACAACAAGGGATTTTTGGAAAAAATTGGAGGTAGTCCTCGTTTTTTGCTCATATCTCAGCCATTTTTGGACCGTTCTGGCTGAATTTCAATAGCAAGAAATGGTGGACTATATGTGACATAAGTGTGAAACAACCTAGCCGCTATCATGTCTGGAGTATCCGGAAAACACATATCAAACGTAAGACGGACAGACGGACGGATATCGTTAAATCAACTTCTCTCCTCATAAGGACCCAATATATATATACTTTACAGGGCCTAAGATCAATATTGTAGAAATTACAAACGGAATGACAAACTTATATATACCCTTTTCCACCTGTGGTGAAGGGTATAAAAATCAATTATCAAAATTTCGAAATTTTTGTTTTTTAAAAATTCATAAAAAATTGGAAAATGCAGCCAGGCTTCTAATTCAAAATGTTCAATGCATACTAAAGATATGTTAAAGAAAAAGTCCCATAAATGCCCAGGAGTTGCCCCTAGTGGGATAAAATGTATGACCGACCTTATTTAGTTTTTTGTCTTTAACATTTTCTCAAGACATACTTTCCATTTACCACCACTTCTTAGGGGGGCTCCCATACAATTATTGGGTTTTATGAAATTCTTAAATTAATTAAAATTTGTCGACTTTTGTGAATAAAATCAGAAGTTGTAAACAGATTTTAATCATTTATGGCTTGTTTTGTTTGCAGCTTTTATATGTCTGCAAAAAATTAGAAGCCTAGCTACATTTTCCAATTTTTTATGAATTTTTAAAAAACAAAAATTTCAAAATTTTGATAAAAAAAATTATTTTTTTTTCCCAAAAAAAAAATTATGTTTTTAAAACGACTGCTCATATTAAAAAAGTTTAACTTTTCTTAAAGGAAATTTTATTGCGTAGTTTCGGTTTTTTTAGTAATTTCAATAAACTAAACCGTTTTTGAGTTACGCGAATATGTTGTGCTACCTCCTCTATTTTCAAAATAACGGTATATCTCGAAAACAAGAGCTAACCTTAAAAACGGTGGGCACCATTGGATTCAGCGTACCCGAGTTATGCTTAAACACCATATGCACGGCTTGTCTAATTTTGCAACTAGCACAGTGTTATCATTCACTTAGAAAAAAAGACCACACCGAACTTTATATTCTGATTTTGTTTTCTGTGGTACAAAATGCATTGCATGTAACATTTATTCACTTGTGACTTCTTTTTTTAACCAGTTAAAAATTAGATTCATTGCCAGTATGATTTAATATTCAATTTTTGAAGTTATTTTTAACAGGGTGTCTCACGTTTATTTAAATGTAGTTTTTTTTTAATAAATCCAAAATCTCGGGATTTTTATTTTTTAAAATCCCGGGATTCGGGACTTAAATTTTCAGAATCATCCCGGGTTTTCGGTATTTCGGGACTGGCATTCCTAAAAGCAATGCTTTTAAATTACAAATATATACAGGGTGGTGCAGAATAAGGAATATATTTTAAATTTTGTTCTTGCAAAATACCATTTGTGTAACTTTTTTTTTAAATGATAACCTTTTCTTTCTTTTTCACATACATACACACATCTGAAATTGAACCATTCAGAACCCAACACAAAAGGTATATTTATTAAGTTTCAAGAACTGTAAAAATTAAGCCATGAACAACGATATGCGATATGATGAGATCGGGCTTTAAATGGCCGTATTTGGGGGCGTAGCAACAAAATTTTACTGTTTTAGAAACTTTAATGATATACCGTTCATTCATATTTTTGATCGTATGAAGTTTCATTGTTTCTGGAATTTTTTGAACGTGTAAATACGTAATTATGTATTAGTAAACCTTTATAGAATATTTTATAATATTACTAGCTGGCCCGGCAAACGTTGGTTTGCCATATAATTTAGTTCTTTCAGATGTTACAGTGTCTGCATGCCAAATTTAAAGAAAACCGGTTGATAAGTTAAAAAATATTGGGAGGGGGAGCTTTTACCGCTTTTGCCATATTTCACTCCCTAATAATAAAAAATATAGGCTATAATTTCTTCCAGATGTTACACTATTTGCCTGCCAAATTTCAAGGAAATTGGTAGATTATTTAAGAAGATGTAAGGAGGGGGAGATTTTACCCCGTTTGTTCTATTTCACGCCCTATTACTTATCTCCTTTCTGATGTTACAGTATCTGCATATCAAGTTTTAGAAAAACCGGTTAATTAGATAAGAAGATAAACTACACAGAAACACTACTCACGACCTATAGAGCATGCACACAAAATTTTGTCAAAATCGGTCCAGTAGTTTTTGAGTTTAGCGATCACGAACATACACGTAATTTTTATATACATATGTAGAGATGAGTTTTTTTTAGGTAGATTTCTTTAAAATATACCAGCTATTTTCTCTTCTCTTCAGTTTTGTTTTCATTTATTATGAAGATGTTCATTTTATAAGAACCAAAAATATGTAGAAAAAATTAAAGCTTTTTTTGTCACTCACCGAAAATGTTTTTTAATTTTATGAAAACCTACATCTGATTTTGTTCGTTATTTTTACGAACGAACAAATATATGTATTCATTTTCTAAAAACAGGCTGTTAATGTCATTTTCAAAATCGGATGAAACATTTTTAATATTATTAATAAGTATTTTGCGTAAAACTTCAATATTGGAATGCATCTGGTCCGTACTCTACAACTTATCTTCTCGTTAATTGGTAGCCGTTTTTTTAAAACATCTCTTTTAGTTTCACCGCTAATGTTCTAGAACCTTTAACCCAAACAGCAAAATTTTTAATTGAGAGAGAAAGAAAGTCCGCAATGAAAATAAAATAGATTTTAATGTTATGCCGTTCCGCACTGCGGTTTTTTACTTCAAAATCGTATGAAAAACCGCACCGCAATAAATTATCGTTACATTGTGTTTAGACTCTTAATGAAAAAAATTTTCTTAAAAGGAGATTACACGTTTTTGAAAGAAGTGGTGAAAAAACTTCTTTTGACTATAAATACAAACTTCCTTAGAAAGGCAAAGTGTTTTCTCATTGGCAGAACTCTTGTCGATTAAAATTACAAATATGATGTCAAACGATTCTGTAAATGCTTATTCTGTACTAAAATCCCATTTTCAAAGAAATATTTTGCTCAAATAATTTAACTAGTTGGCTTTATGTCAATGCTGTTGGGTTTGCATATAAAAAAAAAATTATTTTTTTACTAACGTTTAATACATTGTTAAGCTTATTTAATAGATCTAATGAAATCTTAATTAATTTTTGTTCATTAGCTGGAAATTAAAGAAGTCCGGGAAAAGAACAACTCTAATTTTGACAGGCCTGTGCAATTACAGATGAATCTGAAGTCTGGCAAAGCCACTTTAATATACATATCGTGTAAAAGTAACTTCGCACGACTCTAGGTGTACAGTGGCTCCGAATCGTTTTTCATCGGCCAAAACTCTGTAACTTCTAAACCGATAGAATTTTTCTCCAGTATACATTTGAGGTCAAAATTAAACTTTTGACTTTTTTAGCATTTTGTATGAAACTGCGGGAGATTTTTGTGTGTGGTGTGGGTAACACCACCATACAGGAGGCGGTATTAAACGTTTGTGCTGATGTTTGTAACAACTAAAAATATTGATCCTTGACTTACCTTTTTGTTATACCGATGTCCCTCCGTCCGTCTGGTTGGCTGGCTGTCTATGTAGGCATTGTGCGCCCTTTTGGACCAGGGACCAAGCCTATTAGAAATGGTCACAATCGGTCTATAACTTCACATAGCCCCCATAAAAACTTCTTTTCGGAATAGAGTCTTTGTGCTGAAAAATCATCTTATTATAAAGACTTAATTTAGCCCAAAAATATATTATTAAAACCTAAACCATCCTATCAAATCTTATCGGATTCGGTCTACATTTAACCATTACTCCCATACAAGCACTACTTCCGAAAAAAGCTTTAAGTGCGAAACCTTTCTTATAAATGTTGGTGTTGATATACAATTTTGCAGCAATAACTTTTTTAATAGCTACTAATGCATGCCGAAAGTTTGTACCAGTAGGTCCAAAATTGACCGTAGGTCCCATATAAACCCTCTTTCTTAAATCGCTTTAAGACAAAAAAAATCCCATAGATGTTGATAAATAGATAATATTCGGCACAACGAATGATTGTTAACCACATATTATAATTTTGGTGTGCCATGATTGGCCATGGGTCCTAAATAGGATACACTCTCCAAACGTGTCTTAATAGCAATATAATAAGATAGTTTATGGGTGCAAAGACTGTTCTGGAAAAAATTGAAACGTGTGCACTAAATTACATCAAATTATCTTTAAAACTGCAACCTATAATTTGCGCAAAGGTTACATGGACAAACCACCCAATCCGCCAGCTGGAAGACTGGAGTGACGGAGTGGCTCTGAGTCGATCGTTATACTCAAAGGTGAGCCAAGAACCAATGCTTGTGTATGTTTTCATTGTTTCTCATTTAAATGAAAAAAATGTTCTACAGGCGGGTCCAAGCAGGTACAAAACTATATATGGAGTTAGAGAAGACATATTCAGCTTTCTACTTGTAAAATCTCTTTATCCCGTTTTTGACCTTTAAAAGTTCTATTCCTCTGAAATTCCAATTTGACTAAAGTAAAGTGCCTGAGGAAATAAATAATAACAAGCCAGGTATAAACAGTACAGCATACATCATACCATTTCTAAAAGGCTACTGTCCTTCCAATATAACAAAAGAAATTGGAGCCCATTATCAGTAATATTTTGCAAGGAATAATAATTTCTTTCTGATAAAAAATCAAATTTCTCTTAAATAACGTAAAATATTTGTTTTCAACAGCATGCCACGCCCACAATTACCAATATTTCGACTCAATTTTTTGGCTACCTTAGTTTTAGCGATAAAAAAAATTGGACTTTGGGCCTGTATTGTTTTTACAAACACACTTTTCCATTGTTATAAAAAAAACATTAACTGTCCTAATTAAAACTTAAAATTTTCTGTTTTTGTTGATTTTTTTTTTAAGTTTTAAATTGTAATAAATTATTATCCCAAAATGGTTTTAATAATTTGACATGTTTTAGTTTATCTTGTAGTCAAAATCTATTAGTTCGTGTAGAAAAAATTAGCATTCTGTGCACGGTCAAGCATTTCTCATCAAGCGCTATGGTAGTATTAGTGAAAATGTGTTTGTATGTGCGACACCGACGATGCTGGATGCAGGGTTGTTAGGCTTTTTTCTTCAAAAATCGTCAAAAGTTTAAACAAAATTCGTCAAAATCGTCACAAACATTTAACAAAATCGTCAACAAATCGTCAAATATTTAAAATAAAAAAATATAAATTTTTAGCAAGAAATTCTATTTATGGTAAAGAAAGTGATATGGTTAAGTTTTATTCTATTTATAACAGCAAGTGGGCTGAAATATACATAAGAAAAAATATATTTATATATAAATACGGGAACAATTTGTTTGTGGTTGATTTTTAAGTATCTTATCGTCCACCGATTTTAATGAAACGTATATCGTTTTAAAGGTATTTTTGCGTAGATATGCACATGATAAATATTTTTTATTTTATTTTTAGGACTAAAGGGTTTAAAAAGAGTTTTAATTTATTTTGCAGTCACACGTACAAAGATGGGTGAATAGTGCATTTTGCCGATATCTTAAAATGTGTACGTTTTTATTGTATAACGCACAGGTTCTCTCGAAAGCAAATGTCAATTGGTCGAATTTCGGCCACCGGGCGATCATAGTTTTCATAAAAACATAACAAAAATATTTTTATTTCATTTCCATATTCCCAAAAACATTAAATAAAAAATAAATTACGATTTGATATTAACTCGAGCTATCTTTAAATGATTAATTTTTAGCGCTTTTACTATTGCAAATTGTTTTTACTGTTGAAGGTTCTAAACCAAGGGTTTTGTCTATATCAACAGTCTACTCGAATTGAAACGTTTTATTACGTCCAATTTTAGTTTCAAACAAATACATTTTCTTCTCTTTGCACTCATTTGCACACACAACTGCTTAATAAGAACCAATTTCTTACTTCTTAACACGCAACTTTACTCAGAATAACTTAGCTAACATAATTAAATGGGAATTCGCAAATAGAAAAATTCTTCACATCTGATTATGACTTCAGCGAAAAAATGTAATCGTGTGTCGCTACGCAAATGGAAATCATAAAAACGCAAAGCGGATTTAACCAATTTTTAAAATCGGACCAAATAGGACCGACGCAAATCGGGGCTCTAGTGTATATTTTTTGTAGTATCGATGGCATTCATTTAATTGCAGAATTCGAATTACTAATTCTTCTAATGAAAGCCACCTGGTTTGTGATGGGGGAAGCATTTTTTTTTTTTTTTTTTTGTTTAATTTCTAATGATTTTTTTATATCGAAAAATTGATTTTAACGTTTAGGACTGTTCCCAATATAATTGTAAATATTTCCTGTAAGTGTTTTGTTGATGCCAGAAAATCGCCATAACACTATTACTTTTAGTAAAAAATCGTCAATCGTCATTTAAATGTATTTTCTCAAAAAAATCGTCAAAATGACGAAAAATCGTCACATCTAACAACCCTGGCTGGATGGAAAATCAAAAAAATTAGATATGACGCGTAGACGAGTGAGTTCGCCTGCATGACAAGCATTTTGACCGTGTACAGACAATTAAAATAATTATTATAAATTTATATAACTCACAACAATAAAAAATAAATTAACTAAATAGTATAAATATGCGGTATTTTAAAAAATTAAAAACAAATTAAGTTATTCAATAAAATGGAAATTACGGAATTTTTTGTAAAAATTTGTATCATCTTTAATGCGATCCGCATGGTGGTGACAGGACCTCAAGTAAAAAGAAAATATAATTAAGGACCTTTAATGATCGTATATTTTTATTAAAGCTCTAGGCCTTTATTATGAAAAACAAAATTTAAATATTAATTTTTTTAATTATTTTTTAATACTTCGCCAACTGCTAACAAACGGTTAGCGATATATTGAAAAATAATTTAATAAATTAATATGTAAATTTTGTTTTTTTTTCACAAAAAATAAACTTATGGTCTATTTCACAAATTTTATTAAAATATCAATTGATATTTAAATATAGTTTTTTATATCAATTTATTTTTATTTGACATGAAAAACAAATTTTAAACAGACAGCCATGTCACAGAGTTCAATTCCTTTTGGAATCAAAGAAAGCACCAAAATACGGAATGAATTCCGTTTCCGAACGGAATTGTATTCTGTAGAATCGGTGAAATATTAGAGCTTAAATAAATATATACGATCACTATATTAAAAAGGTCAAATAAAACTAAATATAAATTAAGGACCTTTCTTTTTTTAAGTTTTTTGTTCGTTTTCTTTTTTTTTAGCAACGTTGGACATTCGAATTGCTAGAACTTAATAGTGTAACCAATGATCCAGATTTTGTGGATTTAAAATTTGAAGTTGTGCGATTAGGTCGTTGGGAATATGGTTTTAGCGGTTTCGTAGATTTAAAAGTAGACGCCTATGATGATTTAAGATTTCGCGGCACTGTTGAAAGAAGCAAAAACAGAGCTGGTCCCTATTCCTTGTTTCCAATGGGCATTGAAAATCAAACACTTTCGCATGTAATGAATGTCTATTACAAGACTTTTGTTCAACCAGATGCGATAAGGTGTTGCGACAATGCCCCAATTGTGAAGGAACAATTCCAGCCACCCTTAACAAAACGTTATATAACAATCACCAATTGCACATTGTCTAATGATAATGCGCCAAGTATATTAATGGAAGGTTATTACAGAATGCGACTTTTATTCTCGGGTCCAGCAAATGGATCTCTAGGCGCTTTGTCTTTGGTAGAAACGAAGATCGTTTAGATTATTTGGAAATATGTTTGTAAAACATCGTTGTGCACACGAATAAAATCTTTGTGCACTAAAGGAAAGACAAATAAATAAATACAATTTTTGATCAATTTGATTTGCAATTGCTTATTAAAATATATATGTACAAATAAGTATTACGATGATTGTAGTAGGGTTAAGAGTAATGTATCCTAAATTTAGCCTTAACACTAGAGTTATTCGATTGTAGGAATCGATTGCAGTGAATAGTTATTTGTATTGTAAATTGTCTCAGACCTTAATACCGTTCACCACAGTGTAGTCCCAGAGAAAATATTGTTTGGAAAAAATGCGCGAATCCGCCTTAACTCTACTATTAAAAAAAAACTCATTTATGGATGAATATAAAACAAACAAGTAGGAGTGCTTTCACCATGATGCAATAGGAAGAGAAGGTAATATAAATACATACTGTTACTTGGATATAAGTTAATCTAATTTGTGCCACGCCCAGTTCTCCAATACTGCCGGATGTTGTACATTGATAACAAATTTGCTTGTATTTAATTTGGAAACTTTTGCTCTTGCCGTTCTCCAGATATAAAAAAACAAAAACAACAAGGTAAAATTTAAGGCAGCCGTGAATTAATTGATTTTAAAAGCTACTTTTAAAGGAGTACATGAAGTATAAATGTGTACTAAAACTTTGTTACTCATACTTTATAGGGTCTAAGATCAATATTGTAGACATTACAAACGAAATGACATGACCTTCGGTGAAGTGGATAAAAAAACCTGTAAAAGGGCTACATTCCGCTGAGCCGAATCCTCTGAGTTCGAGAATCCTGCGAGAGTAAAAATATTTTAGAAGAATTTACAAAAAATCTGTGATAAATTAAAAACCTGAATTCCAAAAGTAGGATCTTCACGAAAGTTGGCAGTGTAATTTCTTGTCAAATTAAACTTAATTAAGCTAAATTTCACCGCAAAAGCATTATTCGTTATAATTTATATTGAGCCAATTGACGATTTTAGTCTGATCTTATCGAAATTTGGTAGATTGATTTTCAGACATTTAAGACAAATTCGAGCAAAATTTAATGACAATTCGTATTTTTCGATACCAATTTATGTTAGTTGTGCCGGATTTGAATCCCAAACTGATTAGGAGAACTAAAAAAAATTATATGACCGTTTTGCTGGTGATTCATTTAAAGTGAGTGTCATTTAAGTAGACGGACAGACAGACATGGCTAAATGGACTCAGAATTGCCCAAGGACCCAGTATATATATGTTGTATTTCAATAACTTTAATGCACATAAATTTGAAGAAATTAAATTTTATAAACTCTTAAAATCAAAAAACAGTTTATTTCAATATAAATAAATGTGCAATATAGTTTATTAAGCTTGAGGTTTTTTTGTTTTATATAAAAAATTAAATAACATTTATTTATTAGTTCCAATATTTCGATACAGCAATGTGTATCATCGTCAGGGAAATAATTAAACGTTCACAAAATAATGAAAAAATAATAACAATTGTCACATAGAAAAAATTATTTACAATTAGAAAAAATTTTTTAAACAAATAATCTATTACATTCTAAAAAATTTTAATTTTAATTTCCTGTTTTGTTTTTATACATGTCTATAATTTTGTGCTACATTTTCCGTGTCCGATTTAAAATTAATTCTTAACAATTCTGGTACTTTAATGATTTGCAACATTTCTAGCATTAAACGTCGTTTATAATTTTTTTCTGTGTTTAAAACTGATACATTCTCAAAGTCCGGAGAGTGATTTAAACTGGCACAGTGGGCTGTTAATGCTGTTTTTTGTGATGAAATATCCCTAAACTTTTGATTTTATTTGTGACCCGAAATTCTAGTTTTCAGTTTGTTCTTTGTCGTACCTACATATACTTTGTTGCATTGTCCATTATCATTTCCCTTACAAGGTATTTTATAAACTACATTTGACATTTCTAACTTGTGTACTTTATCCTTAGTCCTAGTGAATAATTTACCAACTGTATTATATGATTTATGTGCTATTTTACATGTCCTTGTGTCGAATATTTTGGACTTTTTTAAACGTTCCGATATTTTAGGAATATATGTAAGTGATTTGTAAATTTTTGGTTCTGCAATTATATTCAAGTTGTTTGCCCTATGGTAATTGTATTTTCCTATTATTTGATATCAGTCCCATTGGAAAACAATTATCCCTCAAAATATCCCTAATTCTTTTTAAATTCCTGTTATGAAATTCTAAGTCACTTATTTTCAGTATTCTTTTTATAAGATGTTTTGCCGTATTAATTATAACCCTCTTTGGATGTTTGGAGAAATAATTAATAATTCTACCAGAAGAAGTTGGTTTTTGGTACCAATCCATTAATAATTTTTTCCTTTTTCTTATTAACAAAGTATCCAAATATGGAAGTTTTAAGTTACACTCTTTCTCAATAGTAAATCTTATGTCCGGATGAAATGAGTTAAAAGTTTCCAAAACATTTTCTATTTCTGATTCTTCAATAATGCAAAATAAATCATCAACATATTTTGTCATTATTTTTGGTTTTATAGTCAATTTTGCAATACAAGTATCTAATAAACTCTCCATAACTATATCCGCTATAATTGGTGATGCTGGTGATCCCATTGGAAGTCCCTTTTGTTGTACATACTGTGAGCGTCAAAATAAAGTGTACAGCTAGTTTTCCAATGTAAAAAGTTTTGTAAGCTGTAAAAAAAGTAATATATCTACTTTGTCAGATTTGATCAGACTTCAAGCTTGCTGTCATCTGTGAAAAATACGTTGCTCCAAAAATTGAATGCAAGTTGGACAAAAAAAAAAAAAACGTGATAAAAGATGGAAATAAGAAATTCAACGGAAAAAATACAGTATCTATAGTGAAGCTTGATAGTGTTGGCTTTTGTAATATGTTATAAAACAGATGGATCAGCCCAATAGTCGCTCGATATCAACTCAACTAAACATTTGGACAGACAAATAAAAAAAACATAAGCAGCAAGCACTCTCTGAAGAAAATTCTGCAGGAAGATTAGCCAAAATTGTCTACTGCGCTATCTTTAAAATGGGTGGAATCGATGCCAAAGAAACTAGAAGCCGTCCTAAAAGCAAAAAAAAATCAAACAAAGTATTAGCCACTTCACTTTTCTTAGTATTTTAAAACTGTACACTTTTTTTTGACGCCTTAAAAACGGAGTAAATTTGTTTTTTATTGTACTGGTTTTGTTGTTTTTGAAGTATTTCAAATTTTTAATTTTAATTTGTAAGAACATTGGCCAAAGTTTTGTAAACGAGAAAAAACTTCTAAAAATTTGAATTCTTTTTTACTAAAATAACACTTTTTATATTGGAAAACCAGTTGTACACTTTATTTTGACGCTGACAGTATATGTTATTATCCAATTGAAAATATCTATTATCTATTATACAGAATCTAAGAATACGTAAAAACAGTTCCCTTTCAATTTTTGTAAATTCTTTAATTATATTCCATTTTTCCTCTAATATATCTATAGCAAGATCTATTGGTATACTCGGAAATAATGAAATCACGTCAAATGAAACCAATTTTTCATTGTAAAGTAACCTAACATGTCTTATTTTATCCTTAAATTGAAGAGAATCCTTCACATTATATTCAGAATTTATTGTTACATTCTTAAGAATTGTTGTAATATATTTACAAGGTCATATGATGGAGAATTGATACTTGAGCAAATTGGTCGCAATGGATATTCTCTCTTATGAATTTTAGGAACGGACACGGAAAATGTAGCACAAAATTATAGACATTTAGTGTATAAAAACAAAACAGGAAATTAAAATTTAAAATTTTTTAGAATGTAATAGATTATTTGTTTAAAAAATTTTTTCTAATTGTAAATAATTTTTTCTATGTGACAATTGTTATTATTTTTTCATTATTTTGTGAACGTTATTTTAATTGTTTAATTATTTCCCTGAAGATGATACACATTGCTGTATCGAAATATTGGAACTAATAAATAAATGTTATTTAATTTTTTATATAAAACAAAAAAACCTCAAGCTTAATAAACTATATTGCAATTTAATAAATAAAGGTTAAATAAAATAAAATTTATATAAATAAATATGTATTTATTTTTTATAATTTAATTTGCTGTCGCTTACAATTACTTAACAAGTTTTTGATTTAAACAAATTGTACCGCAACAGAACAGAAAAACTAATCAATTGCACAGGTTTTTTGACAACAAAAAGAAATCAGCTGATTCGGAACAGAGTAGAAAGTAAAGACTGATTTTGCCTTTACACAAAATGAAAAAATTGATTTACGCTTATTCACCTCTAGTGGTGAATAGTAAAAAAAAGTAATTTGTATTTATATTGGTGTGCGTGCATTTAAAAAACATACATTTGGAAAACAAATTGTACTAGAACTTGCAACAGGTTACTAAGGAGTTGTCGTAGACATAAAAGAAAAATTAAATTGCAAAGGACTCTTGGTACTGTCATATATCCTTAATTGTAAAAACTCAATAATTTTTGCAAAAATTTGGTCCTCAAGT
The DNA here is from genome assembly GCA_963931875.1 of Pollenia griseotomentosa. Classification (NCBI taxonomy): domain Eukaryota; kingdom Metazoa; phylum Arthropoda; class Insecta; order Diptera; family Polleniidae; genus Pollenia; species Pollenia griseotomentosa. Next base: position 48,254,161 of record OZ007564.1, read on the forward strand.
ATACCGATCGACTCGTACATAGGTTCTTATTGGCACAAGGGCGAACCGGTCCATAATTTCATATAGCCCCCATACCAGCTGCTTTCCGGAATAGGGTCTTTCTGCCCACTATCAAACCAGTTTTAATGAAATTTAAGACATATTACCACGAGGGGAGATAGGGGGTAATAGATAGATAGATCCCTATTCTCTCGAAAATTAGTTTTCAAATACTGTGGTGTTGGGTATCATATGGTCGGGCTTGACCGAACGATTAATCGTCTAATATTGTTCGATTAATTTAAAATTGCTAATTTCGAATAAAGGATTAATCGAAGAATTTATGCCAATTAATGGAATAATAATAATAGTATATGGTTTTTCTGTTAAATGTATAAATTTTTTTAATGTCCAAATTTAAGAATAGAATTTAAAGCAAGGTTTAAACAAGAATATGCTACACCAACAATGTCAAAGGAAGCTGCATGTGGTCCAATGAATAAATATTTGAAACCAGATACTTCGATCGATTCTCTTGAGGAAATTATTTTCAGACGCATATCAGAAGATGGAATGTCCGTAAAAGGTTTCAAAAAATCCAAAGTTATATTGACTCTTTTGAAATCTAAGGGCTTAAATATGCCCGAAAGTGAAGCAACAATTCGGAACTACATACGATGGTGCAGCCGCAATTCGAAAGTGTGGTAATAATATGCCAGTAGAGTCTCAACTTTGCATTAATCATGCTATTCACCTTGCGATTGTTGACACAATCTATACTAAAACGTATAAAACAACTATAGATGAAAAAGTAGATGATAATGAAGATGAATATGACTGCCAGGGTGATGAAGATGATGAATTAAAAATACCAGATGAATTTGACCTTAAAATTTAAATAAGTGAGGTTATTAATCGTGTACGTAAGTGTTGTAAAAAACAAAAACTTCAAACATATGTTGTATTGCAAAAAAAAAAAAATAGATTAAAGCTACGGTCACACTTATTAAATATTTGATCAAATAAGCGTAACCCCTACTTTTGTTAATAGTTAGTGAGATTTAAAATGGTCTTAATATTACAAAATAAACTAATTATAATACTAGACATAGCAAAAAACAGTTTTTTGTAAGATGTGGTATTTTAATCAAAATAAATATTGATATTAAGCGAAATGATTTTTTTGTTTAATTGTTGGTCCCGTTTTTTTAGTCAAATATTTGATAAGTCTGACCATAGCTTAAGCTTATACATGACGTAAAACATCGTTGGTCATCTTTATCTAATATGATTCAAATATATAAATGTGTGAATTAGTATGAATTGTTACGTTTGTTTTGTTTTTTTGTTAACAAAATGTTAAAATACTTGTAATTAACAGTGTTTGTTTACTTAAGTACCAATTTTTTCTAAAATTATCGAAACAAAATCTCGTAATTTATTAAATTTCTGGATTTGGAATTATTCGATTAATCGATTAATTTTAAAATTTAATTCGTTTAATCGAATAAGTCAAAAATGCCAAATATCGATTAATCGTTTAATCGAACAAAAAAAAACTGATTAATTGAACACCCTAGTATTAAGCCTTTTTATCAACGTTTTTTATTATTTGCTTGTTTAAGTTCTTTTCTCTCGAAAACTGTGTACTAAGTCCCAATTTACAATGTGGCAAGTGAAAGGCAGACAGACGAAGTTTGCTGGTAAGGGGGCGACGCTGTATGCGTAACACACTTCACTTTTTTCCTCTCTCGCCTACAAACTTCGTCTGTCTGCCTTTCACTTGCCACATTGTAAAAGGGGTCTAACGATCAAATTCCTTAAGGCCCAACCAAAATGTGAATATCGCGACTTAAGCAACTGAGCAAATACATGTAAATCATATGTGTAAACCCATATTGAACTTAAGGAAACTTTATGTTAAGTTTTATAAAACTGTCATTTGCTTAAGCCATGTGCGAAACTTATCGCTCATTCCGTACGGAATCAATGTTTTTTTATTTCCTTTTTGTTATTTTAAATGCATTTGAGAGGCTTTTTGTTTTCTTTTTGACAGTAGCTTAAGTTTGTTTATGCACATTCTGGTTGGGCCTTTAGTCACACAGTAACTTCATACAATAAAACTCTTTCTTTTTACGGCTTTTTACCATAATACATAGTTTGTAACTTCTTATTTATTTTTAAAAATAGTTTTTGTATAAAGTAACGTCTTTTAGTTCCCATTCTCTCTGTTTTTGGTGTAGTAACTTTTTTTTTTTTTGCTTTTTTAATATAGTTTTAGCTATTAAGAATTTCTCTCAAATGAAAGTGATTTGCGGAATTAATTTTGTTCATTTCTGTTTTTACACGAAGTTGTAACAAAATTAGAAACAAAAAATCTTTCATTGGTTTTCCAAGTGAATTTAGTTATGGACACCGTAAGAAAAATGTCCGGTGTTCCAGGGGATATAGGAGGCAAAGTTAATAACAAATTTAAATCAGTTTTATTAAGAAATGAAGGATTTTCGGTACTAAAAGATATTGGGGATATTTTGGAAGGCAAGCGGAGTTGTGAGTCAAATCGTATAAAATATACTTCAGAGCAAATACTCAATTTTTAATATGCTCCCCATCTGTAGACGTAAATAGAACTTTTTCTGTGTACAAGAACGTGCTGACTGCAAATATGCAGAGTTTTCTTTTCAAAAATGTCATCAATTTATAATTTAATGCAACAACGTTTTTAACGAATTAATTTATAATTTACTGTAACGACGTATTAAACGAATTAAGAGAAAAATAAACAATAAATTTAAATTTCTTTTTTAATTTTAACAGCTTTTTTTCATTTTTTAAACGCTTTTTTTAAGAGCTTAAAACTGTTTTTTTAAGTGCTTTTTTTTGGTTGCCCTAGTAATGAAACTTGGTATATTTATTTGTATTTGCTAAGTTACTTTTTGAGTTGAATAACCTTTGTCCGTCCGTCAGTCTTTCTGTCTTAATCTATTTGTCTGTCTGTGTGTCCATGTAAATTTTTTTTAATCAAAGAACAGGGCCCTGTTTACTTAAAACTACAAGTTACAAATCTACAAGTAAAATCCATTAAAAAAGCAACAATTTTTATTTTTGTTTCAAATATATTTAACTCGTAGTTTTGAGAAACAGGGCTCTAGTCGCAATTTAAACAACTTTCAATGATATTTGTACAAGGACTTTGGTTAAAATCGGTTCAGGATTTCCCCCAGCCTTCGTACAAATGTCCTCCCGGAGTTGGACTTTAACGTATATTACTAACTAATAACACTAGTATACAAATTTTGATTTTGAAAAAGTATTTTTTAGGGTAAGTAAATTTTTTTATTTATGTTTACACTCTGCATACAAAATTAACAATTATATTTTAAAATTAGTTACAATTTCTTAAAAAAAGTTTTTTGAAAAAATAATAGAAATTACACCGTTCTTCTATTCGTTGGTAGAATTGCGACGTGGTTTCTTCGCTGCCCTATTGTAGTGTGCTTCTGAAGCATCTCGATAAATAGTCCAGCAGTAATCCGCTAACATTGAAACGTTTCACTTGCCCTGATATCGTTTTTCCATGTTCACGATGTCCTGGTGGAAGCGCTCCCCTGTAGCACATGGATTGCAGCAGAAATGTGGAACCCAGCTTTTATCTTGGTGTTTGATGTTTTCGTTAAGGTAGTAATAATAGGCTTTTTTTATTATAGGCGATATACAACACCTTTGTTTACTAAATATCACCTCACCGCAAATATAACAAAAATTGTCGGGATTATTAACACATTTTCGAGACATTTTGCAATAAAATAGTATTATACTTTTTGCTTTTAACACTTTTATCGTTAAATTATAAAGAAAAGAGCACAAAAAAGCAATATTTTTGATATTTGATACCAACTAACTACGTATATATCAACACTATGATGTTAAATGTGGGTACTTTCGTTAAATTCGAAACTTATCAGGGATCGCAAAAACTAAAACTAATAAATGAATTTTACTTATCAATTGGTATTTTGCATGGACAGAGAACCAAAAATTAGTTAAAATTATTTCGGATACTTTTTCTTGTATACTAGTGTAATTAATCGCATTTTAATAAATTTCAAGAGAAACAAGTTTTATAAAAAAGCAAATGTACTCCTTAATTTTTATGGGGTTCCATTAGTGGTCCTAGCTCCCATTCGAAAATATTCTTAAAAAAACATTGAATATTAAAAATTGTATGAGTTTTCCCGTTAAGCACAAAATTGTTAAATATTAAAAAAGTCAAAAAGTGGTGGATTCTTCTTTTAGGCCAAAATTTACAGTTATTAGTTAGCTAATAGCATTAATTTAACTAATAAAATATTATTTCCAGCTTTTTGTTAACTATCAGTTAAACGATCAAATGTTATTGGTTAACCACTAGTTAGACAACAGCTAGCTCTTCCGTTAAAAATTAATTCTTACATTTTTTTTTTTTTTTTTTTTGTAGAAAATGACTTTTATAAATTGTGCACAGACGCTTCCACTCATATTCTTTTTGTACCCTTTACCAAAGGTAAAAGTATATATATTCTGGGTCCTTATGGGGAGGGAAGTTGATTTAACGATGTCCGTCTGTCCGTTGAAATGGGTTATCCGAAGACCCCTGATATGATGGGGACTTGGTAGTCATATATTTCTGTCATATATAGTCCGTAATGGTTTGCTATTGAAAATTCAGCCTACTCGGTCCAAAAATGGCTGAGATATGTGCAAAAAAAAACACGACTATCTCTAATTTTACCCTGGAATAACTTGTTGTTGTTTATTTATTTTATTTTTGTGTATATCGGGAGAACGGCAGGAGTCAAAGTTTCCAAATTAGCTACAAGCATTTTGGTTATCTATACACAAAATGTGGGCGGGATTGGAGAAGTGGGCGTGGTACAAAATAGATTTATTTATTTATTTTTTTATTTTTTTATTTATTTTTTTATTTATTTATTTTTTATTTTTTTTTTATTTATTTATCTATTTATTTATTTATTTGTTTATTATTTTGTTTATTTATTTATTTATTTATTCATTTATTTATTTATTTATTTATTTATTTATTTATTTATTTATTTATTTATTTAATTATTTATTTATTTGTTTATTTATTTGTTTATTTATTTGTTTATTTATTTATTTATTTATTTATTTATTTATTTATTATTTAGATTTCACACAGAAAAAAATCAATGTAAAATCGTCGAAAACAAGGTTGATTTTACCGTTTTCGGTGGTGATTTTGCTTCATTGTTACTTCATGTTAATTTAACATGATTTTACAATAACTTGCGAACAACATTTTTTTCTTTTAAAATAACTATAATTCATGTTAATTTAACATTGCAGTAAAGTTAAAGCAAAATGTCATTTATATTGAAATAACAATCCGAATCACGTTGAATGAAAGTTATTTCAAGTTGAAGCAACGTGAATGTCATGTAGAATCAAATTGGTTTGAGTGTATTTATTTAAGAATAATTCAAAACACTTACCCCTTGTACACATGTTTCAGTTATTTTTATTCCCCTTTGTTAACAGAAGCATCAGCAGAATGGCCCGATATGGTTTTCGTCATCATTCTACTTTAAAAACTTGATGTACTATTTAACTTAATAATTTTAATTAAAAGAATACGGGAATTGTCTTCTTTTTATAACATATTTTAAACATGCAAATAAAAAAATTTACATTCTTAAGTGTGTATGCATGTTAATTTAACAAGATATACTTTTGATTTTAATATAAAACAGGTTTTTATGAATTCAATATTGAACAATGTTATTTTAACAGTGAATAATATAAAATAAACGTGGTTTAATGTTATTTTTATATTTTTCATTTAAAATTAATATGAAATAATGATAAATTTAAACAAAGCGCATACTTTTGCAGAAATTTACTATGATTTTCAATCAACATTTCGCCATGTTAATTTAACATTGGTATTTTTTTCTGTGTGTTGGCATAGCCGAATATAGATAGCACTCTAACTTGTTTTTGTGCGATATAGAATTAATTTTTTCACGAATTTGTTTCAAACGGCACAGCCGTAGACATCACTCCAACGCGTTATAGAGTCGAATTTCTCAATTTATAACTAAAAATCTGTAAAGAAAAAGGTAAAAGCAGCTAAAACCCGAGACAACATACGATACGAATCTATTGTTACCTTCTTAACTGAATGTGTGTAGGTTAAATTAGGGACATATTACTCTTGACCCTAACACAATCAGCGTAATACTCCTTTTTAGTATTCAATACTCAAAGAAATTTATCCAAAAAAATTTATACTTTATTTGTTTGTCTTCCCTTTAGAGCACAAAGATTTTCTTTATATGCCGTACGATTTTATACATACCATACATTTTGCCATATAACCTAAAACATCTTTGATTCTACTAATGACAAGCACTCTATTAACACATCTACTGGACCCGAGAATGACATACGCATTTTGTAATAACCTTCCATCATTATATTTGGCGCATTATCAGTAGATAGTTTGCAATTGGTTAGTGTTGCATAACGTTTTGTTAAGGGTGGCTGGAATTTTTCCTTCACAATTGGAGCATTATCGCAACACTTCATCGCATCTGCTTGTAGAAAATTCTTGTATAAAACATTCATTGCATGCGAAAGCGTTTGATTTTCAAAGCGCATTGGAAGTAAGCTGTACGGCCCAGCTCTGTCTTTGCTTCTTTCAAAATTGACACGAACTGTAAAATTATCATACAAGTCAATTTTCAAATCCACGAAACCGCTAAAACCATATTCCCAACGACCTAATCGCACAACTTCAAATTGTAAGTCCACAATATCTGGATCACTGGTTACACTGTTAATTTCTAGCAATTCGAATGTCCAAAGTTGCTAAAATTAAAGAAAATCCATAAAATAGTTTAAAAAAAAATAAAGGTCCTTAATTTTAGTTTATTCTTACTAAAGGTCCTGTCGCCACCATGCGGATCGTATTAAAGATGATACAAGTTTTAACAAAAAATTCCGTAATTTCCATTTTATTGAATAACTTTATTTGTGTTTAATTTTTTAAAATATCGCATATTTATACTATTTAGTTAACTTGTTTTTTATTTATGTATTTTATACAAATTTAATATAATTATTTTAATTGTATATACATATATAACTTGTTGTCATACACATGTTTCTTTGCACATGTTTCGCTTACTTTGTAAGTGAAAATTATAAAATATTTTATAATTTACACAAATGTTTTGGTTCTGGTGAAACGCAGTGCTTTAAAATTACAAATATATAGAGGGTGGCGCAGAATGAGCACCTTGCGGTGGCCATTTAATGGTTTTAACATACGCCAAATTAAAAGCTTTTAAATTCGATAAACGTGGCGAAATAGTGCGTTCGCCTAATACATATGTCGTTTATTTAAGCCATTAATGCACGTGCCATAAATAAAAAACAAGAAACAAAACTCTCATTTAAAAAAAATTCATCGATTTAACTTCTAATAGGTCGATTTCGATAAAAGTCATAAATACAAATGTTTGTTGCTTAAAGGAAGTAAAATTATCAAATAATATAGTTTGGTCGGTATAATTAGATTCAAAAGCCATATTAACACAGAATATGGGATAAGTATGTATTTCAAGTAGATATTACTTTTGTCGTTATTATACAATTTTCTTAATTTGGATTGATAAAAACATTATTAAGATACTGGCAATGTTTTTAATAACGTTTTTTATTCAAGTTTGAATTATTGTTGTCTCCGACCATGTTATGGTTAATAATAACAATAATATCGCACTTGTTCAACAATACTGTATTAACTCATGTTTGCACAGTATAAAAATAGATTTCAATTTAAAATTTTGAGATATTAATTAAAAAATTAATTAAACTCGCACCGGCAAACAAATTAAATATTATTTGATATTAACAACATTTTCTGCAGTATTGTTGTTTTTATAAGTAAACGTTTAATTCACTTGATACAATTTTTAATTAAAAAACTCATATTATTTTTGATTGGTTTAATTGTAAAAAATTTTCGAAAATTTTTTCTATGTGAAATACAAATAAAAAATAATTTTGTATACCCCCCACCATTAGTGGTAAATTAGGGTATACTAATGGTGATCTCTTTTCTGAGCTAAATATTTTACAGTCAGGCCTGCTATATTTGCCGATTTCTTGCCTCTAAATTATCAAAGTGCCGATTTTCCGATTTTTGCTCAAAATATGATTTTTTGATAAGCATCTAAAACACGATAACTTTTTGTTGGATTTAGAACAACTTATTAATTTTGGGTAACATTGAAATATTTGTTTCATTAAAAAGAGAACTGTTATTAATTCAGTGCTTCCAGCTCAGTAAAAAACCGTTAGATTTGTTTAATATGTGATATAATATGTGAGAGAACGTCGGCAGAATGAGAGAACAAATTTCTTCATATTAATCTTAATCTTAAACAAGGGGAACACGTATCTTATAAGCAGAGTTCCCAGTTTTATTTTAAACCATATCCCCAATTTGTGATTTTTCATCCCCAAAAATCACCAAAATAGCCATTTTCTTATCCCCAAAAATCCCCACATTTTCTTAAAAATAAAAAACATAATATTATGTCAATGGAAAAATATGCATACATCGATTTATATAAATAAATGCATTTGTGTAATATAATTAAAACTAATGGTTTTTATTTTTTGAGTTCTACGTATCTATGTGTACACATGTATTAAATGTAACAAAGGTAACGTAAAAACGCAAAAGAAAAAAAATTATGCGTCAATACATATTTATCATTTCCAAAACTAGGGAATCCATAATCTTCTAAGTCATAAGCCAATGCAATTTTGTTTTACATGTTGTTTGTTTAAAAAGTGCATTTAAGATTGTTGAATAAATTTGTCACAGCAAGCTGCATTATTTTAAAGTGTACAAACTTCTATTCTAAGAAGAGCTCCTTATAACTCATATTGTATTCTGTTGCAAATATTGATTTTGGTTGTATTCATTACAGAAAAAAGCTAGTTCAACAGAAGAAACGCTTGTTGGTACAAAAAGCATATTTAAACCTATTTCAACAAGTTCTTAAAATAGTTTAAAACCGGGAAAAGACTAAAATTTGTACCCACATATTGACCAAATCGGTCTTGCCATTGGAAACATGAAATTTAGAATAATATATTATCCCCAAAAATCCCCAGCGAAAAAAGTGCTTTTCCCCAAAAAATCCCCTGGGGATTTTCACGAAATTTTTATCCCCAATTACAAAAAAAAAATCCCCAATTTGGGGATAAATCCCCAATTTGGGGATAAATCCCCAAAACTGGGAACACTGCTTATAAGATTTCATAATCGAATGATTCTCGCACAGTAAACTTGTCGTTTTTATTCTTTTTTTTTAGTTTTTTCTTGTTTTTAGTTAAAAATATTGTATTTTTAAACACTTATCACAAGATTTTCACTATTTGTACAAAAAAATTTAACATTTTAATGAATGCGTCTTATTATTGTTTTTTATGTATGCATGTATGTGTATTTTTGTCAGCTCATCTTATAAGATAGTTGTTATAAGATTTCTCATAACAACTGTCTTATAAGATTTATTATAATATTAATATTAACACTATTTGAGAGTCTACACGTAAGATAATACTCTCTGCGATTGAATTTGACGTTTGCTGATATAAAAATCTTATATCTTATCTCAGGTGGAGACCCTATGTTATGTATGTTTAACCCAACACACACATTTTATTTGAATATGTTTCAATTGTAAAGAATAAAAGAACATGATCAAAACAAGAGAAAAAAATCAACATTTTTTTTGACAAAAGCTAAAACAAGAAAAAAGTTAAATTAAAAAATATAAAGTACTTTTTATTTGAGCTTGGAAATAGATTGTTACTTACAAGAAAGTTGAGGCAAGCTAAATTCATATTCACTTTTATTGAAAAAATTTAAATCAAAAAATGATTTTTATAAGCGCAATTCAGGATGATGCAGGACATCCCATAGCCAATCTTTTGTAAAAAAGTCAAGTAAATTAAAAAATTGTTTGGCAAAAATTAGAGTGAAAATTCTACTAGTGCATGTCCAACAAATTATGGTGCTTTCACGTTCTTCCGCCAATGTGGAAAGAATTTTTAGCCAAGTCAACATAAATAAAACAAAATTTGGTTTATCCTGCAAAAATAATCTTTGCAAGGAATTCTTTATTCAAAAAATTATTTAAAATTTACAATTTTTAACTATTTTAATGATGATATAAAAATTTCGGATTTAATGAAAATGTCAAGCTCTTACAAAAAGTACAAATCTTTAAAACAATTAACCCTTAAGTAATTACGATTTATTTGTAGAACGTTTATTTTTATTGGTTTTTATGTTTTTGTTTGTTATTATCAAAAGGTAATGCTGAATTGTTCTGTTTTGTTATTTTTTGTCTTTAAAAAAATGTTTTACTGTATTTAAAAAAGGTATTTTTTGTTTGCCGATTGTAATAAAAGTGCCGATAATGCCGATTTTTTTTTTTTTTTTTTTGAAAATATGCCGATTTCTTTCCAAAATTATCTGGCACCCCAGGTTACAGTAAGTGTCGATTCACACACGTCAAGTTTAACTCGTCAAGCCTTGAGCTTTTAGGATAGAGCAAAAGAAATAGCGTTCTCTTTTCCCTTCTCTCCTAAATGCTCAAGACTCGACTAGGCAAACTTGACGTGTGTAAACCGGCACTATATACATGTAACGCTTTCTAATATTACCTATATTCACTTGAAGTGTTACATGTTGTGCCACTTCAAGAGAACAAAATTAACTGCTTTGTTGTACAACTGTTAAGCGTAGAGTACACGGAATGTAAAAAGCCACATGCGTATGACGTTCTGACGTAATTTTGATGTCACTACAAAGCCTCAATAGCAAGTTTGTGATGTGTGATGACAAAATTACGTCAGAACGACATACGCATGTGGCTTTTTACATTCCGTGTACTGTAGGCTTTACACTTTTATCATTAATTTGCTTAATGATCTATTTTTAAAGCCATTTGAGCGGTTTCTGCAATCTATTACGGTTTGAAAACAAATATAAACATCACTAATGGCTTGGAAAAATTAAAACGATAATATATACATTGGCTTTTTTTCATTTAAATATGTAAATATTTTTATATTTTGCTCAAAAACAATTTTTTCATAAAATTATGAGCGGTATGAATTATGACAAACAAAGTAGTAAGTACAAAAGTTGTAAAACAGGGCAGTATAAGTACCCTTATTAACAGTAAAGATAAAATATGCAACATGTTTTTCATCAACATATTTACAAAAGAACTTGAGAGTTTTCCCACAATTGTATATTTTGTACAAACGTACACAAAAATGAAGAATATGTAACACTAATGCAACATATTTCTCAGAAAAGAAATCGCCATAAGTTTTCTGTGAAACTTTCCAGTGTTTTTATCAAGAATAAAAATTATGAATTAATCACGACAAACAAAATCTTGTTTAGTATTAATTATAATCAAAGTTTTTCTTGGGATTCAAAATTTAATTAACAAGGTTTCGTTAAAATCCAATTAAGTTAATTATATAAATTAAACCAATTGTAGCCGGGAATGTAAGAAGAGATAAACTCACTGTTAATTGTTGTTGTTTTTGTTTAAGCTTTAATATTGTTACAAGTAAAACTGTGGCTTATAATTCTTATTCTTTTTTTTTTGTGTAATATTTTTAGTTTTTCTAAAATCTTTGGATGAAGTTTCCTGACGATCTGGCCTAAGCAACCAGTGAAATGCGCTTATCCCTTCAACAATAAATTTCAGTTTATCAATAAAATTAATTATAATGTTTACAAAATTTATCCACTGTAAGTAACGAACTGAACCGTTAAATTTCTCCAATCAAACCAAACTAAACATTTATGAGTCAGCCTGTTTTTATAGGCCACAACCAGGGTTGTTAGATGTGACGATTTTTAAAGATAGCTCGAGTTAATAGCAAATGAGATTTTATTTTTTATTTAATGTTTTTGTGAAAATGGATAAATGAAAAAAATAAATTTTTGTTATGTTTTTATGAAAATATATTTTTTTTTATGTATTTATTTTCAAATGATAAAGGAATTCAGCCCAATAGAATAAAACTTAACCACATCACTGTCTTTAATATTAATAGAATTTCTTGCTAAAAATTAATATTTTTGAACCAATCAACGCAAAAAATTTTATCTGATATGTAAAATTTAAATATTTGACGATTTGTTGACTATTTTGTTAAATGTTCGTGACGATTATAACAAATTTTGTTAAAACTTTTAACGAATTATTAAGAAAAAAGCCTAACAACACTGTTCGCAACAAATTAAAGATCCTTCTAGTCGATTTCAGTACATTCTGTTCTATCAGGGTTTATAAAGTTGGTACAATTTTACTCTTTTTGGTACAATTCAAAACTAAAAAGTACGCTGGTACCCCCATGACTCATTTGGTACTATTTCCAAATTTTTTAAACCTATTTATATAATTGATATAAATGGCAACTCGTATTTACTGTGCAATAAATATAAGCGGAGTTTAGTGTTTGATGCAAATAGTATTGCGCAAATGCAAAATGTCGTAGCTTTTTTTATGAAATCTTAGGGAAACTCAATTTTTTGTTATTGGATTTAACAAAAAAGCTATAATATTTTGCATTTACTCTTTTGCAAGACCATTTACACCAAACACTGAACGCCGCTATTGTGAATAGATTTTTGCACTCGTTCATTGAAGGATTGCTTATGCCACATTCTAAATTTTGCTTGCATTTTCTGATAATATTGACAAGTTTTTAAAAGATATAGGAAACCACTTCTGCAAAAGTTCTACATAGTAGAAGAGGCGACTTCCGCTCAATTCAAGATTATTTTGGAACGATCCGTTATATTTTCAAATATTCGTCAACAAGATAGTTTGCACGTCAAAAAGTAATGAGCAGAATTTTGGAACAGTGGGACCCCACTCCATTATTATTTTACTCCGAATTATTTTGAAGGAGATTTTACAAGCGCTAAATTAAATTTTATTATATTCGAACTTTCTATTCCTTTCTGTTTCTGCAGTACATATTAAAAATTGTAACCGCAATAAATTTGGAAATGCAATCCGAAGATGCTCGTATGCATATATTTTTAGAACGCTTAACAATTTTAGTTTCGTTTAAAATTCGAGATTGCATTTTGAGAAATATTCGTCTTTTTGCACAAGAATTTCGTAAATTTTCTACAAAAAAAGACGATAAATTCTAAAAAGTGAACGAAAGCGCTCTTGTGGCAATCAAAATTAAATGGATTTCTCGACCCTAACAACCGCATGATCTTGAATATTTTGGAAAACTAACTATTTTGAAAAATCCGGGGCTCGAATTCATTTTTGACCTATGGTTTTTTGGCAAAGTTTCTTGGAATGACTATAGAATGTGCGATGTGCTTTTGACGCGAAAAAATTTTACCTACCCTATTATTATGTATAATTAATTATCATGTATTTTTTTGCTATCTATACTTTACATGTACAAATGAATTTTAAGTACCTTTTGTATTAAATTTTTGTTTTTAAAAAAAAAATTATAAAAAAAAATGATTTAGTACTATTGGGGCCGAAAAAGAACGATTTTAAAAGTTCGTTGGTACAATATTGGTTCTCTCATTTATCATCCCTGACTGTTATACATCTAAAGCCCGTTTTCACAATTTACCGATAGCTTAAAGTACACAGAAAAATATGTTTTTCCAATTCAAACATAAAATTTGTAGAATCAAAACATTTTTTGTCTGAAATCGGTCCTACAAACAAATTTGCATATTCAAACAATTTATTTGCATTTCGTTTATTGAAAAAAAACTCAGATTTTTTCAAACAACTTATTTAACTGAATCAAACAAATAGTTTACTGAAAATCATATAAATTTCAAACAAATAATTTTGCTGAATCAAACAAAAAAGTTATTGCACAAGCAATGACGCGCCCACAAGCAAAAACTGTAGGAGAAGATGAAGGCAGAGCAGAACAGAGCGGCGGCTTACTTTGAGACACATTTTTTTTTTTTTTTAATAATTTTTGAACCAAGTCTTGTTTATACACACAATGTTTTTCTTCTTCACTCACTGTTGCTGTATCCTTTCCTTGGCAGCAGACCGACTCGACATGTTTTTCTTCATCATTTTATTTTTGTATTTTATTTGTTTGAAAATAATTAAGCAATAATTTGTTCTGTGTACATCTCATTTCGCTACCGATCTGGCTAAATTTTAATAGTAAGCTATTTCGGAGTACATATCGCTCGATTAATTAATCGAGGTTTTGGTTTAATCGGTTAATAATCGGTTAATTTTGTTATTGATCGGTTAACCGATTAATAAAATTTTTTTATAAATTAAGTAATTTCAATAAATAAAAATGAAAAATTATTTATTATATTTAGTTTATTAGTAAAAAAAAACTAGCAAACAAAAATAAAAAAATGTATAACTATGTTATAAATATTTTTAAATTAATACATATGTATTATGTATTAATTAAAAAATAAACTCCGTAATCATTTTATTTCAATAGTTTCAGCAGATCTTATTGAATAATCTTTTAGAAAAACAATTGGTTAATTTGGCTTTTTTTCTTTATTTTTGATAAAACTTGACATGGAAAAACTTCTTTCAATTATCGTAGATGTTGAAGAAATCGAAAGCAACCCATAATACAAAATTTCTAATTTCTCAGTCCTTTTACTGGATTTCTCTAAACATAAAAAATCTCCACATATAAAATCTTCCATTGTTGTGTTATTATCGAGAGTTTCTTCTGTTGGCAGGTCATTATCTAACTTAACCCTTAAACACCTAAGACCGTCTACAGACGGCCATCATAAAAAATAGTATTGAACAAAAACTATTAACTTCACGCTGTTACGATGCAAACATTTTAAATGAGTATAAAATTCTCCGTATAACGGTACCAATTGAATTGAGATGACTTAAATAGTGTGGCAGAAAAAATCATTCTAGTCAGAACTTTGGTGCGAAAAGACAAATAAATTGCTTGTGAATTTAGTGCAAATTAAAATTTAAAAAAAAAATCTTCTGGTTATTGAATTGAGTCTGGATTTTTTTTGGTAAGTAGTTGAAACGTTTACTTTCATAGTACGTAGGTATAATTTCAAAACAAATAAGAATATTGTTTGAATGTTGATTTTTGTGAACACCGTCTGTAGACGGTCTTAGTCACTTAGGCGAAAAAAAATTTGTTGTAACGTTTTTTACCGGAGTAAAAAATCAATGTTACTCCTTGTTTTTTGGAACAGCAACTAAGAGACCTTTAACACACAAGATCGGCACAAGAGGAAGAAAACCAGCATTTACATACAACGAGAAAAATTAAACTTTCTTCGTTGAGTGACCACGAAATAGTAATTTTATGGACTCAATAGAAGACGATGATTTTGAAGACATTGACGATAGCATTGAAGATCCGGATTACGAGTGCGATGAAATCATTCCTGATAGCGTTGAAAATACTGACTATGAGTTTTATTGAAATAATTCCTGAAAATGATGATATGTTGCCAGATTGTATAAAGATATTACATTCATCGTTACTAAAAAATACAGTAAATTTATCGATTAACGCAAGCAATTCCAGTTTGAACAGTATTAGTGCTGAGCCAGTTGATGTAAATTTAACACAAGATGGGCCTACGTCAGAAGTTTCCGACAATGCTTCAATATTACAAAAACAACCGGAGGCGAAAATTACGTTTAAAGCCCACAAAAGACCTCGATCACCTTTACCAGTTATTGAACTATCAGGACCTAAAGCAATACCCTCATCATGGGGGTTCACAGGGGGTGGTAAGTATATAAAAACGTTTGTACCGAAAAAAAGAAGATTATAGTTTTTATGTATATGCTAGCCTTGTCGGATATAACAAAAGAGTCTTTGGAATTTAAAAATATACTATGGCGTAAAACGTCTTTGCAACTGCACGTAAACGAAGTTGCGTTTCGAGGAAAAACGAGTTTACCGCCTGAAGTCCAAAAATTGGAAACCCCATTGCATTCCCAATTCCAAACTTCCAATGGACAAGGCCGTTGAACTCAAAAAAGAGCCACGAGGTTATTGTACGGAATTTATTGGAAGAGCTTATGGGGTAGATATGTCTACTGTTTTGTGGAAGGACACAAAAAATGTAAGACTATGTTCAACATATGTGGGCATAATGCCTTTCCAACGAAGCAGTTTAGTCAACCAGCCATCTAAAATTGGACGTTACAACCGTAAGAAAAAAATCTACGATGAAATCGACTGTCCACAGATCATCCATGAGTATAATGCGCACATGGGAGGTGTAGACTTAATGGATGCATATATGGGTCGCAATGGTCTCAAAATCAAAACCCAGGACATGGCAACCAGGTTATTTTACCATTTGCTTGACATGAGTATAACAAATGCTTTTGTGTTATACCGTAGAAATAAATCAGAAAAAAACCAAAATTCGAACGATAATAAAAAAGAAAATACCATGACAATGTTTGAATTTCGCTCGAGCATTGCAAAAGAGCTCTGCGTTTCCGTCGAAAAACGTTCGGTTGGTCGTCCATCATTTGTTGAAGAGCTGGTGTAAGATTTGACAAGACTAATCATTTTTCTCAATGGGGTTCAAAAAAGTCCTGCAAACATTGTAAAAAATCTGACACCCACACATTTTGTACTAAATGCAACGTCCACCTATGCTTTTCAAAAACAAAGAACTGTTTCACAGAATACCACATGAGTACATAATATATTTAATTTGAACATGTAATTTATTAAGCACGAAAAGTACAAAATAAAACTTATTTTCTTTCATCTAACCATCATATTTGATTTATTTCTGAAAATATTTTTTTCCCTTAAGCACCTAAGACCGTCTACAGACGGTCTTCCTTAATTTTGTCCTGGAGCTTCACACAAGCATTTTTTTCTGAATTGAAACTAAGATTCTTAATTTCCAGCATAAATATATGCTAGAACAAAAATTATTGCCGCAATTTAATACATATTTCAATTTCAGGTATTTAAGGGTTAAACTTGCAAAGCTCAGCACCGAGCATTTTGCAAAAAGGTTCATTTCCGAATTCCTTAATTTCTGTTTTTGTACTGTATTTTAAGAATGAATTTCTTGAAGGAAATATATTGTATGAAAAAATATTTCTAAACACAACTTTTTTGGTGCACCTTAGTAACTTTTTTGGTGAACTTTGGTACAGATAACATTGTAAAATTCGACATGATTGCATTGTAAAATGCATTTCAAGAAGCGAGTTGGTTTGCAACTGCCGTTTTGAAACTCACCCATAATTAAAAACACAAAAAAATATGGTTTGATACTACAAAAATACAAAAATGCTGTTACATCGCGTAATCCGTTAATCGACTGAAATTAACCGGTTTAATCGTTAATCGAAAAAAGCCAATTTTAAATTAACCGATCAGTTAATCGGGTAGTAACTAATCGGTTAACCGATTAACGGTAAACCGAATGAATACCCTAATATATATATATATATATATATATATATATATATATATATACAGGGTGTCCGCCGGGAAGGTATACTACGGCGGCGTAAATGGTCTTGTGGAAGAAGCTCTTGTGTCAACTGAATCTTGAATGGAAACAAATGCAAATCCTTGTGCAAAATTGTGGCCAAAGTTGTTCTTTGAGGACCAAGCTCCTGAGCACGGCGTCGAATTGAGGTTGATGAATTGTTTTGAACACTTTCTTAAGCAGCAGTAATGTTTTCATCCGATCTTGCAGTACCTTGTGGTCCATGCTTGGGCCTAGCACCCTCTTTCTTCGAAATCATTCACTACACGATAAATAGTGCGTTTTGTTGGCACGTTGTTTCTCCCAAAAATTTCACGTAACTTTTTCATCGTACCAGTAATCGATGATTGATTTTAATAAAATGTTTTAACGTGTCTACTTCACAACTGCCAAATATGAACTGTCAAGGCTAATGTTTACCAAAATGGCGACAACCTAGTCCCCATCATAAATGTGGCAGTAAAAAAGTTAATCACACTGTTGTTATATTTTTGTAAATTTTTTTAAAATACCGAAAATACAAATGCCCTTCCGAAATTAAGATTTCTGTACGACTGTACGGTAGAACTTAGGATGGTTATATTAAACTCCAGTATTTCTTAAACAAAACGTCTGTTTGGTGTTTAAAATGAGACAAATTCAACAACCATTTTAGCTGATGATCTTGCAAATGCCTTCTCGGCATTAGGTTTTTTGATCAATACCAGCATAAAAGAAGAGCTCTTTAATGTTTTTTTTTTTTTTTGTTGCTCTAATCAATAAGATTCACGTGCTGATTGCCAATTAATCGTTTGTATATTCGCCTATGCCGAACATACAATAATTTAAAATTTATTTTTGTTTACCCTTTGCTAACATAAATAAGTGGTGAATAAAGCCATATTAATAGCCTGTTTTTAGAAAATGAAAAACGTAAAAAAAACGAACGAAATCAGATTTAGGTTTTCATAAAATTAAAAAACTTTTCCGGTGAGTAACAAAAAAGCTTATATTTTTTTCAACATATTTTTGGTTCTTATAAAATGAACATCTTCGTAATAAATGAAAACAAAAGTGAAAAGTAGACGATAAGTAAAAGGCATTCGTTTAAAAAACAAATCACCACAAAATGGAAAATAACTGCGATATTTTAAAAAAGGAAACCTTACAAACTAATTCTATTATAAAATATTCTATAAAGGTTCACTTATAATTACATAAATATGTATTTACAGGTTCAAACAATTTTAGAAACAATAGAACTACATACGCTCAAAAATATGAACATATTTATGTACACAAGAGCGAGTCGACCTCCTTACAAAAAAAAGTTTGTGCCAGTCACCGCTTTGAATGACTTGAATGACTTGATGTTGACTTGATGTTTCTAAAACGGTTAAATTTGTATAGCCACACCTCCATATGCAGCCCATTTAGTTTTTAAATACAGTAATTTTGACTTAGCTGCACAATCTCCTTTGCACGATTTTTTGTGCAGGTAAATCAAAAATGCAGCTATCTTAAATGTATTTAGCTGCCTTAATGTGCAGGTACGCAATTGTGGTTACCTGCATAAAAATGCAGCTAAAGCAAAGTGTTTGAAAGAGGAGTACAGTACTTTTCGCTTATAGTCCACTACTATAGTTGCACAACTTTTGTGGACTATAAGCGGATTTGGACTATAACCGATTTTTTTTATAAGCCATTTTATGGATAATAAGTGAAACCTAGTATAATCCACATTTTGGACTATATTAATATTATTTGCTTCAATAAATCTACTCTTTTTGAACCAAAGAAAAGTTTATTTAAAACATAACCAAATATTGATTTATTTTAAATAAATAGTTTAAACAAAAATCTTTTTAATTAATTAATTCAAATGCTTTAAAAGATTTCAATAAAAACAAATGCGTATGAGATTCATTTTAATTCTTTGGATGACGAAATCAAACACAACATGAATATCAATTTCATAGGATATTTACATGGGGTCTCCACCTGACAGTTTTTTGTTATACCAAACGTCAAAGTCTATATAAAAAACTCTTTTATTTTTATTAGCGTTTTTTTATGAAGTTGGACGTTTATTTAACAAAAAATTGTCAGACGAAGACACCATGTCATGAAATATAAATTGCGAAATTTGGCATTTATAATACAGTAGACGCTCAGAAACAACTTGATGTTGTTAGAGTTTAAAACTCAGTTTTTTTGGTGTTTGTATTACACATACTAAATAAAGTCAAATGAACTGAATTGTTATTTTTTATATTTCGTTAAGTTTTTTATAGTTTTTATGTTAAATAAACTAAAATTAAAAAAAAGTATAGTTTTGTATATCTTTATGGTCAAATTTATCTAAATTTTTGTAAAAAAAAAAACCGTCCAGAAATTCGAATAATTCGGAAACTCGAATCGCCCTAAAAACAAAGTGGATCGAATTTCCGAGCGTGTGCTGTAATTGCCAGAAAGGTAAATTAAAACATGTTGCCAGTTGATTAAAAATATATAAAAAACAGAGTGGACTATAAGCGAACATTTTTGCATGAAGAATTATATACGCATGCTAAGAAAATGTGGCTTTTAAACGAAAATGGACTACAAGCGAAATGGACCTTAGAACAAATAATTTGTATGAAATTCGAAAAAATCTGCATGTGAATATGACAGTTTTGGCTTATATCCGTTTTTGGCCTTTAAGCGGAATGGACTATAAGCGAAAAGAACTGTAACAACGTTTTTATTAATAAATTGATAGTAACAGTGACGTTCAAACAACCTGTAGTCATTTGTTATGCATTTTTATAATAGCCAAATTGGTAAAAATAAAGTGGGGAACAGAATAGTCGTTGTAGTACAACGTTAATATTAGCGCTGCAAGCTGTCAAAAGTTAAAAACGGCAGTTTCAAAGTAGTGTAAACAGAATGCGTAGTTGAAGTAGTCTTTGAAGTTGAAGCGCAAAATTCGAAATTTTGAACTCTGTTGCGCCACAGAACATTCGCCAGCTTCAAATACTACTATAACTACTTTATTTTGTTCCAGGTCTAGGATTTGCTATTCATTTTATATAATCGTGGTAAAGTTGCTATAACTACAAACCATATGCATAAATGTAGGTACATGCAAACAAAATAAATGAATTATAATGATGCCAGTCTGACTTGTTTGCGATTTTTGTTTTTATAAACAGCTCAAATTGAATATTTATGTGAAAAAGTGGCCACCATGTGTTCAGCTAACTTTGATGTTTTATATGAAAATATTTTAACGCTGCCCAAAAATATGAAAAATGTGCAGGTATACAAAATGCACGTAAAGAAGGATTTTGAAGAATAATTACAGAAAATATGTAATTTGGGCAGTTAAGTCAAAGTGCAGCTAACTTGGATTTTTTGTATGAAAATAATTTTAAAATGCCAAAAATTTTGGGCACTTATCTTAAATGTGCAGGTAAAGAAAGTGCACTTAAAAATGGAATTTGTATGGGATTATAAAGAATAATGCCAAAAATTATCAATTTTGTGCAGCTAAGTCAAAAGTGCACGTAAATAAAAGGCAGTTAAGTCAAAACTACTGTATAGCGGTTTGGGTCAATTTCCGCTAATTATACTTTTACACTTTTAAGTTAATCTGAAAGCACAGATAATTATACGTACGATGCCAAATAGAAAACTGTCCTTTTTAAATTAAGAAGATTTAAAGGAAAAATAATGTACGGAAAGTACTAAGAAAAAACCAACATTAATTGGGGATATAAATAGATAAAAGCGGCTCGACTTCGCGGCTGTAGGAAATATCGCCCAAAGAAAAATGGCCCAAAAACAAAAATGAAAAATAGCCTAAAAAAATTGCATGTAAAATTGGGCCTGATTTCATATGAAAAATGGCCCAAAATTTTTGGGCTATTTTTCGTTATTGTTGGGTGATTTTTCGTTTTTGAAATTGGGTGATTTTTCATTATGAAAAATCGCCCAAAAATTGTTATATGAAAAATAGCCCATTTTTTTTGGGCCATTTTTGCAGGCACAAAGTTTGGCGGAGGGCTTAAATGAGTATTACTGTCCATACTGTCGAACAACTGTTGAAGGCACAATGCAAATTTTTACATAAAACTTATATTTGTATATAACTAAATTTATATGAATAATAAACACTTTTTTGCAAATTGAGTAATTTTCAATTTTTTTTTTTTTTTTTTTGGGAAAAAATTCGTTTCTGCTTTTTGGGTCATTTTTCATTTTCTTTTTGGGCCCTTTTTCGTTTTTTTTGGGCAAAATTTCGTATTTACCTTTTTGGGTCATTTTTCATGTTTGGTTGGGCGATTCTTCGTTTGGGCGATTTTTCATTTTTTTTTTGGGCCATTTTTCTTTGGGCGATATTTCCTACAGCCCGACTTCGCACCTAAGTATGCGGACAAATCAATAGTCTTAAATTTAATAATGAAATAAATATTTGCTTTCATTTAAAAATTTTTGATTAATTTATTATTTTGTTTGGATTGTTAAGGCGTGCGTACTATTATCTGTGTGACTGTACATACACTGTAGTGTAAAATACCACCGTTCTTCCGAATGTTCCACAAATTATATCTTCGCAAATATC
The DNA here is from genome assembly GCA_963931875.1 of Pollenia griseotomentosa. NCBI lineage: Eukaryota > Metazoa > Arthropoda > Insecta > Diptera > Polleniidae > Pollenia > Pollenia griseotomentosa. The sequence goes on from OZ007564.1 coordinate 48,276,363, forward strand.
TTCTACATATCTATATGTTGATGTGCAGCAAAAGATCTTATATATGTATTTCTTTTATTTATTGCTATTATTGTTAACATTTTCATTCAACACTTTTATTTTTACTAAATTAGTAACACTTTTTATAAAATATTTTATTTTTGAAATTTAATTTTAACTGTTGTAAACAAAAGCCAGGGTTATCCACAAACACAAAACCTTTATATGAAAAAATAATACAAATGTACGAATATTAATGCATTGGCAATAATGTTGATTCACGAAAGAAAAAAGCTCTATTTATGTCAACTATGAATAGACGAAAGCTTTTAAATGTTTTTTAAAAACCACATTTTAAACATAAACGTATTAATACGAAAACTTCAAGTGAGAAGACTTATGTTTTACAAAAACAGGCTGTAAGTTTAATATTCCGTGTAAAGCACTAATAAGTATTTGTCTAAGACCCTATATATTCTAGATCCTTCAGTTATTCTAAAGCTTCGGTCACACTTATTAAATATTTGATCAAATAAGCGTAACCCCTACTTTTGTTAATAGTTAGTGAGATTTAAAATGGTCTTAATATTACAAAATAAACTAATTATACTACTAAACATAGCAAAAAACAGTTTTTTGTAAGATGTGGTATTTTAATCAAAATAAATATTGATATTAAGCGAAATGATTTTTTAGTTTGGTTGTTGGTCCCGTTTTTTTCGTCAAATATTTGATAAGTCTGACCGTAGCTTAAGTCGACTAAGCAGCTTCCGTCTTTTTATCCATCTGTTGAAAACCTACTCACTTTCTTCTCACATCAAATTCTTTCTAATTTCCTTAAAGCTATAGTCAAACTTGACAAATATTTGACATTCTAAACAAAACCACTATTTGTATTAAACTTTTTTTTATTAACATAACGTTTATAATATTAAACAGCATTCAATATTCTATTCACTAAATTCTACCACGATTTTTTTTTAAACAGTTTAACGGTCTTTTGCAAAAAAAACAAGTTAGAGTGCTATATTCGGCTGTGCCGAATCTTTGATACCCTCCACCGACAGTTCGAATGTTTAAGGAGTAATATCTGTATGATGTCTTTTTATTATTATTATCTTAAACTGTGACGATTTGTTATTAATTATGGTTTTAGGAGACTAAACTGTTTTCCGGGAGTAGGGCATATATGGGGCCTAGGGTAAATTATGTACCGATCTTCACGAAATTTTACAGTGTCATTTCTAGTCAAATAAAACGGACTTGTGCAAAATCTTATGTCATTCCGTGCATTTTTGCATCATTTATGTTAGTTTTTGTAACAAAATTATCAAGTTTTTGAAGGTAGTGGTTCCACATTTTGATTCATAGCTCTGGTCCTACTGAACCGATTTTGCTGAAATTCCATCCCAAACTGCTTAGGATAACTACAAGCAATTTGACACCTAGCAATTTGACATTGAGTTTTTCGAAAGTGAGCGTGTTTTCAACAGACGGACAGATGGACAGACAGACGGACATGGCTAAATCAACTTAGAATAACTCAAGCCAGAATATATATACTTTATGGGGTATGAGATGAATAATAAAAAAGTTTCACACGGAATGACAAACTTAGTATACCCTCTTCACAACTAATTGTGGTGGAGGGTATAAAAAAGTTTAAGTTCACATGAGTTTGCCATTACATTAAGCCCATACACTTGTGCTGGGCTTACGGGCAATTTTTAGGTTTGATATTATATCACATTTATACGTAAAATCGTTTTAAATACCAAAGTCTGTTCTTCACCAAATGCACTTAAATGTAACTAAAATCACCAAGCTGGTACATTTAAATTCAACTTAAGTTTCCATTGTATATAAGTCTGGGTTCACACTATGAATGTTTTCTTTCAGAAAGTCTGAGTTCTTTGGTGAGAGGGGGAAGAGAACTTGCTTTTCTTCACTCCTTTCTCACCCATAACCTCAGACTTTCTGAAAGAAAACTTTTCTTGTATGAACCCAGACTAACTGAGCAAGGTGGCCTCAATATCGCAACAATACAACAACAACAGCCAAAGCAATATCAGCCAGCTGATTTTGAGACCACTTATTTTTTTATTTTTATTAAGAAGTGCTACTAAACTTGTATCTTAATTAAATAAGACTTTTCAAATAAAACTGAATAATCAATCTGTATTCAAATAAGATTTAAGTTAATGTGAAAATTAACATAATATAGATATAAATACTATCCTTAAAATTGAACATTAAAGTATTGGTTAACTAATGTGAACTTTAACTTTTTTTTTTGTATATGAGAGTAAGTCATTAAGGGCCATTATTACAACTAACAAATAGTTATTTTTAGGATGCTATCTGACAGATAAATAGTTTTTGGTTATTACAAGTTAACATTAACCTAAAAAGTGACTGATAAGCTAACATCAGGTTTGTCATCATGGTAACTTTACAAGTGAACTTTAAGAACTTGAAGATGCCATATTTTCTGCTGAAGATATGGTAACTTCAATGATAGTCTTAAATCACTCAACTTTTTCAAAAAACACAATTTAACACAAACAAGTTAGAGTGCTATATTCGGCTGTGCCGAATCTTTGATACCCTCCACCGACAGTTCGAATGTTTAAGGAGTAATATCTGTATGATGTCTTTTTATTATTATTATCTTAAACTGTGACGATTTGTTATTAATTATGGTTTTAGGAGACTAAACTGTTTTCCGGGAGTAGGGCATATATGGGGCCTAGGGTAAATTATGTACCGATCTTCACGAAATTTCACAGTATCATTTATAGTCCTATAAAATTGTGACGAGCCAAAGTTTGTTATGATTGCATTATTTTTTACGGTTTTAGGCGTACTAAACTGTTTTTCGGGAGTAGTGTTTATATGGGGCTTAGGGTAAATTATGGACCGACCTTCGCGAAATTTTACAGTGTAATTTCTAGTCGAATAAAATGGACTTGTGCAAAATCTTATGTCATTCCGTGCATTTTTGCATCATTTATGTTAGTTTTTGTAACAAAATTATCAAGTTTTTGAAGGTGGTGGTTCCACATTTTGATTCATAGCTCTGGTCCTACTGAACCGATTTTGCTGAAATTCAATCCCAAACTGCTTAGGATAAATACAAGCAATTTGACACCTAAGTAGTTTGAGTTTTTCGAATGTGAGGGTGTTTTCAACAGACGGACAGACAGACGGACATGGCTAAATCGACTTAGAATTACTCAAGCAGCCAGAATATATATACTTTATGGGGTCTGAGATGAAAAATAAAAAAGTTTCACACGGAATGACAAACTTAGTATACCCTCTTCACAACTAATTGTGGTGGAGGGTATAAAAACAAAACAATTTACCATTTAAACCAAAAATAAAGCACAAAAATTTACTTTTGTTTTTAATTAATAAATAAAACAAAACTAAGTCGTTGCCACTACGTATTTTAAACAACCAAAAGTAGTCGGTATATACTGCAATGTTGCCACAGTATATAAATTACATTTTTTATTTTATCGGACAGTTGTAATAATGGAAAAAACTTATTGGTCACTTTATCGTTCAAGATAGCTATTGTACACGTTAACTAACAGCAACTTTATCATTAGGTTGTAATAGTGGCCCTAAAAATGATTGTGAAGATTAACGATTAATCAATTTCACGTCACGTTTTGTCGAGTTTTTTTTTTTTTTTTTTTTTTGTTAAATATATATTTATTTATACATAGTATTAAAAGAGTTACGGCTCCAAATGTGGCCTTAAATAGTAATATTTTTGTTCTGCTTACACAGTATTTTTTCTTAAAACTAATGTTAATTTGTTCATTTTTAAGTACACATTCTAAAATTTTAATAATTTAATTTTGGTAGTGGACGCTAAACTTGATTTCATGCATTAATGCAACAAAAAAGCCAAACTTTTTTTGAAATCGCTAGCGAAATGTAGGTATTCTTGTAAAACATGTCATAAATTTGTGTTATATATCTAGAAATTGTTCAAGTACTTTGTATAAAGAACAATCTATAATATACAATAGGTCCCATAAATATCCCACTTACAAAAACAACACTTTAATATCCATTAAATCGAACAAATAATGATAATGTAATAACAGTTGATCCACTATAGTTTAAAAGGAATAGAAATCAAAGTTCTAAGCTTTGTAATAATCGTTCCATAATTAACAATACTTCCAATATAAAGCTCACTCATTTTTTAGAACCGAAAGGAGTATTGAGATTAGGCTAAACTTTAGTCCAATTTAGACTTTTATGACTAATAATGATGTTATAGAATTTTATGATGACCGATTCATAACTAACCATAGGTCATTATGTGCAGTAATGTTAGTTCGTGACCTGAAATCTTTACAAAATGTTTGTTAAGCAAAAAAAATAAAAAATTTTAAACTATGAACCGCAAACGTAAACACATAGGACCGACCCACTGTCCATTTAATTCTTAATTCCCATCTGGTAACCCTAATTTACAAAAAAAAAAAATGCAGATACAGTAACACAGATACAATAAAATCAAATACAGCAAATACCAGCAATCCACGCAAATCGTAAAAAAAAAACAAAACATTAAAAAACTGAGAGTCAATATTTTCATTTGCAGCTTTCAAAATGCTCAAACATGTTCTTTACGTCACTGGTTTTATAAAACAAGTTTCGTAGAGTACAAAAAAAAATCCCAGAAAATAACACAAAATCGCTGAAAGTCAAGTAAATTTTTAATGCAAAACAAAAAATGCCAGCATTGAACACAAAAACTCGCACTCAGTTTTTTTAGTTTTAAATATACAGTGTCTGTGATGAGATCGTTTTATTTGCTCAAAAGATAAACTGAAAACAGAAAAAAAAATATTTAAAAGCAAACAAACTAAGAAAATTAATATTCAAAAAAAACTGCTAATTAGACCGAAAAAAATTAAAAAACCTGTTTTCAAATTTTTATTAAACAAAAAAGATGGACCAAAAACATGCCATGCTTTATCCAGATCCCAACACAATATCCGTTGATCAGCGTAGTTCTGCAGCGGCTGCCATTGGTTTGCCCGTAGAACCGCCACCATCTTACGATATGGCCACGTCGGAAGAGACCACACCCTCAGCCCCTTTAAGTTGGACACTGAACACACCAGATATTAATTTTCCTACTAGTTCTCATTATAGTCCCCATATGAGTCATCACAATTTACCGGTTATAGTGGAGCAAGCCAACTTTCCACTGCCAACAACGAATCAACAGCCTCAGCAACCATTGTCGCCACAACAACAAACTGATGGAATGCCAATTACCAGTAAGTAAGGCAGAGAAAAAAACAGATTCACTTTATATTACTGGCAGTTTGAATTGTTTATTTTTTTTAAAGTAATTATGCAACTGTTAGATGTTTTTTTTTCAAGCTCAGCGTATATGAGCAAACAAAAACGAAATATGGGTTGCCATATAACTGGATTAAAGGTGTTAAATTGTAAAAGTATTTAAAATTTTAATTTATAAGAAATATAACAAATTTAAAAAGCCTGAGGATTGTCTTAAACAAAGAAACGGTTTTAAGTTTTAAACATAATTTTTTTAAGAAATTGAGTTTTTTAAATAAGTTAAGGCAAATTCCGTTTCCGTTTAGAAATTGACCTATTAACCAAAATTGTTCTAAAAATTTGGGCTAAAGAGAATCGGAATTACAAAAAAATTTTCGATGAAAGTTAGAAAATTCTTCAGAGAGTATTGAGAACTCAAGCCATTGCGTACATGCATATTTTTGAAATTATATTAATTTGCATTTATTAAATGTTACAAATCTGGGTTCACACTATGAAATATTTCTTTGGGAAAGTCTGAGTTTATTGATGACAGGTGAGAGTAATAGCATGTTCTCTTCCCCTCTTACCATTAAACTCAGACTTTCTGAAAGAAATATTTCATAGTCTGAACCCAGACTTACTTAATTTACCAGTCAACTTAGACCTTTATAGCAAAACCAGACCAGAGTCTCTAGTGGCAACGAAACCTGCATCCCTCGCACTGATAGACCAGCTAACTGCCATCTTATTTTATTATTACTGAATTTTTGAATATGTGCTTTGATCTGATCCTAAAGGCCTCGTTACTCTTACGTTAACGTGCGAATCAGCTATTCCTCTTTCCATACCAGGCTTATCTATAAACAGATACTCTATAGCAAAACCGTTAATTTTTAAATTATATCAATTTTGACAAATTGTCTTTTCTCTTTTTAATACATTTCAACAAGTTTGCGTATTTTCAGTAACTGCCAATCAATAAAGAAGACCATAGTATTTACGTATCCGCAACATTCACGTATGAGTAATGAGGCCTTAAGTTATCAGGGATTAAACAATTTTAAATTTGTGTGTTTTAAATATACAAGTTCCATTTTTAAGCCCGTAGTTTCTACAAAAAGAATTCTAGTGTATAAAAATCTAGGGTGTAAAAGAAAGCTTAAGGTAAAAACACCTAGGCCAAATAAACGTTGAAATAGGCAAAGATAGCTGCTAGGTACGAACACGACCAGCTTTCTTTTTGCAGCAATTGCGGGTATTAATAAATTAAATTTTAACATTTAATGTTTATTTATCTATTAATACACGGTAAATATGTTTCTCTTATTCGTTTTTTCTTTTTTGGTAATAAATTACGTAAAATCAATTGGAATTGTGAGTAACTTTCTGTCTGAAAATTAAAGTCAAATAAAGTATTTTTCCCCACATTTTCTTAATTTGTACTTAAAAAAATTCCCGGGATCTTGCAATTATAATTTTAACTCCCGGTAAAATGGAAGTTAAAAGCAATTCAATTTCCCTGAGAAATCCAAAGAAAAAAAATTTAAATATGTAATTTTAAATATTTTATTTAAAATGACTTGGCAGAAATTTGTTTAATGTTCAAAATTTTCAAAAAAAAAAATTGCAGAATGTTTGGCAGCTCTCAATTATTAATATTATTTTATAACTTCATAACTAACATTTTTTTTAAATTTTTATTTCTCTTACCAAATTACTGAAGCGCAACTTTTATCCGTTTAATAATCGTAATGATTACAAAATTTGGTTGAATTTTTTTTTTTAAATATTAAAAAAATTAAGCAAGTGGTTAAATAAAAACTGAAAGTTTTTGTTATATATAATTTATAAGGAAAACAAAAACATTTTTTTCAAATAAAATAATAATAAAAAAAAAATGTTTTCGTACTTGAGTTAAAAATAAGAGTTTTAAAAATGTTGAGGTGGTTAACAGAATAGTCGCTGCAGTACGTACAACTTTACGAATAGCGCTGCCAGCTGTCGAAATTTAAAAACAGAACAGAATACGTAGTGAAAGTAGTCGTTGCAGTTTAAGTTGAAGCGCAAAATTCGAAATTTAAACTTTGTTACGCTACAGAGCATTCGTTAGCTTCTACTACTACAACTACTTTATTCAGTTTTAGGCCTTAGAATAATATAAAAGATTATATTGTATTAAGCGGTCTTTCAATTGTGTGAAAAAATATAACACTTGCAGCCTGTTTTTGTAAAACATAAGTCTTCTCACTTGGAGTTTTCGTATTAATACGTTTATGTTCAAAAATTGGTTTTTAAACAACATTTAAAAGCTTTCGTCTTTTTATGGTTGACATAAAAAGAGCTTTTTTCTTTCGTGAATCAACATTATTGCCTAGGCATTAATATTCGTACATTTCTATTATTTTTTCATATAAAGGTTTTGTGTTTGTGGATAGCCCTGGCTTTTGTTTACAAATATTAAAATTAAATTTCAAAAACAAAATATTTTATAAAAAGTGTTAGGCTCGTTTTCACAACTTACCGATAGCTAAAGATAGGATTGTATCGGCCGTATAAAAAGTGTTATAGTATTAAAACTTTTATTTTCAAATCGTTGCATCTATAGACTCTCCTCATGTCTAGGATATAAATTAATTAAATTTATAATGTTTTCTTTATTTAACTTTTATGGAAATCTTTATAAAAAGTTATGTTTATTTTTAAGAATATGTGAATTCAGTATTGCCGTGTTTCCGATATCATAAAATTACTAACAAGAATATTTTGATTTAAATTTTTTTCTAAATGCCTGAAATTTATGTTTAAAAATACTATTAAGATGCGTTGTTGTTTGGTGGTTTTCTTTTTTATTTTTAATTTATTAGCTATAAACATAACTTTTATTTTACTAAGTTCAAGCTAGTTGATACAAAACTCATCCACGGTAACACTGTTTTTCCATTTGTCATTTTACTTGCGACAAGTGTCAAAAATTTACTTGCAAGCAAATTCTCTTGCAAGTTGAGCTGCAAGTACGAAAAATGTGATAGTGTTAGTAAAAAAGTGTGAGTGTATTGAGTTTTTCGAACTTGTACTTGCATGTGGAAACGCTAGGTAACCCCACGTTTCCACATTCAAGTAATTACTTGCAAGTAGTGTATACGTATTAATATCGAAAATCAGAAGAAATGTCAAAAAAAACACAACAATTTTTTGAGTGGCTACACAGCACAGTGCAAGTTCATTTTTAAAATGTCGTCAACAAGTAAACTTCTAACAAAAATTGCCGTATTAAACAAATTAAAAAAATTAAAAAGCGAATGTGAAAAAAAATGTGGAAAAAGAAGGTTTTGGGTTTCTGTTTTCTGTCCATCTTGATGAAAAAATTATGTTTACTTTATAAAATATGTGACTACAGTATTGCCGTATTGGCGATATCATAATGTTACAGAGAAAATTTTTTGATTAACAATTTTTTTTTTCAAAATGCTTAAAATTCATGATTAAGATTACCATTTAGATGCGTTGTTGTATAGTTGTGCTTTTTTTATTAGTTATTTTTTATAAATACACAGAAAATCCGCTATAAACATAACTTTTATTTTACTAAGTACTAGAAGATTGATACAAAAGTCATCCACGGCAACACTGTTTCTTCATTTGTCATTTTACTTGCGACAAGTGTCAAAAATTTACTTGCAAGCAAATTCTGTTGCAACCCAGCGGGAAAACTAAGAAGACCTTCTTACTTCAGGCCTTTTTAAAGGCCTGCTTAAAAGATTTTTTGATTCAATTACTATTCTTATCTAACTGCTAAAGAAGGCCTTATAGAAGGCCTCGGCTCTTTCGTATAAAAGATAAGATACACCTTCCACACTCGTTTCTATGAGAAGGGAGTAGAAAAGGAGTAACATTTTTTGTATTGTTTTTTTGCACAAGCAAAAGCAAAATCAATTTTTTTTGAGTTTTTCGAACTTGTACTTGCATGTGGAAACGCTATTGATTTGTCCGCATACTTAGGTGCGAAGTCGAGTCGCTTTTATCTGTTTATATCCCCAGTTAATGTTTGTTGTTTCTTCGTACGCGGCTATGTAATCTGCTTTTTCGCAGAACACTTCGCACTGTTTCTGAATGAACATTAATATTGTGGTAATTTTCCAATTTGCACGGCTGTTATTTTGGGATTTTCACTAACAACACTTTTTATAAATTGCTCAACTCGTAAGGAACTTTTGGGTGGACGTCCAGCTTTTGGCTTGCTTACTAGAAATTGAGACTCAGACAAGGGCTTTATTACAGACTGCACTGTAGACTTGACAAATCTAACAATTTTAAAATTTGAACTCAAGGAATTCCCATCGTTCCTTTTTTTTAAATATATGCACGCATTTCATTACAAATGTCCTTTGTTTTCTTACCTATTTTAACAAAACAGCAATATTTTTTCCCTAAAATTACTACAGTCTTTAAGAATTTGGCTGCAAGTTTAGCTTGTGCCACTTTCCGTATATTATTTTTCCTTTAAATCTTCTTAATTTAAAAAGGACCGTTTTCTATTTGGCATCGTACGAATAATTATCTGTGCTGTCACATTAACTTATAAGTGTTAAAGTATTATTAGCGGAAATTGACCCAAACTTTTTGTCGATTGTTGTTGACAGTGTGTCGACGCCTTGCAAATTCCAAAAAAATCGATCAGAAATCCAGAGTTATTCTTAAGCTCCAATTTTAGAGGGAGTATGTACGTACTATACCATGAACAACGGTACGCGACATGATGTGATCGGACTTTAAAGGGTAGCGCTATATTATTAAAAAACTAAATGGGCTGCATATGGAGGCGTGGCTGTAAAAGTTTAACCGTTTTAGAATCATCATTGACATACCGTTCATTCAAGGTGGTGACTGGCACAAACTTTTTTTTTGTAAGGGGGTCGACCCGCTCTAATGTACATAATTATGTTCATATTTTTGAGCGTATGTAGTTCCATTGTTTCTAAAATTTTTTGAACCTGTAAATACATATTTATGTAACTATAAGTGAACCTTTATAGAATATTTTATAATAGTATTAGTTTTTTCGGTTTCCTTTTTATACCCAAACCACAACAGTGGAGAGGGTATTATGCATTTGTGCTGATGTGTGTAACGCCTTAAAATATTGGTCCTAGACCCACCTTAAAGTATACCGATCTACTCAGAATCACTTTCTGAGTCGAACTAACGATATCCGTCCGGCTGGCTGGCAGCCTGACTGGCTGGCTGGCTGTCCATGTAACCTTGTGCGCAAAGTACAGGTCGCAATTTTGGAGATAATTTGATAACATAGATTCTTATTGGCACAAGGACCAAGCCTATTGAAAATGGGCCAAATCGTAGGACCACGAGGGAAGATAGGGGGAAATTTCTTCCTCTCAGAAACTATCAAACCGATTTTAATGAAATTTTAAACATGGATAGATCCATATCTATATGGACACATAAGCTATATAGTTTTCCCCGAAGAAATGCAGTAAGACAAGTAACGCCCCCAGAGTAAAATCCAAACTATCTGTGATTTTTTCGGAATGCATTGGACGCTTTTGGATCTTATTATTTAGAGTTCCCGTTATTAAAAATAAGGAGTTAGATCTGGTTGAAGGCAAAACAAAAATCCATAATAAGAAATATTTCCCTAGGGGTGTAACATGTAACAGCCAATTGCCGGCTAAACTTATAATATACAGTAGCCCAATAAAGTCTACATACACCTATATAAAATTAATTTTAATGAAATTTAGCCATGTTAAAAAATATTTTTCTATGGGGATTTTACAGAAAATAGTTAAAATCATCAATGGTATGACAAAAAGGCAAAAGGTTGTAAATTTTTGTTACAAATCTCTCAATTTCTCAATTTTGCACACAAAAATATGTACATACAGCAGAAACATATCTCTAAAAAGATCGAAAGAACATATCTTAAGGTAACGGAATTTTATTCCTTTACTTATGTTTGTTATTGGTAAATCAGATTTTTTTTTAATTTTCCTAAAATGTCCCGAAATACTATGTAAAAGAGAAGTTCCTGCAAAGATTTGAAAGGTTATCATAAAGTTAAGAAATTAAAGGAAGTCGTACAAAAAAATCTCAAAAACACTTGAAGTTTGTGCTTCAACAGTTCAAACTATTATAAGAAATAATAATAATTTCAATGCAACAGGAAAAAAACACCGATCAGGTAAGCCAAGCCCACATTGAAACGGTAAAAACAAAATATTGCATGTTTATACGCCCTGAATGTTAACAAATAAACCTACAACTAGTGAGAAAGATCTTGAAAAATGTAAAAATATTAGTACCCATTCCGAAACAGGGCGAAATGTTCTTGGATCACAGCCGTATTTTAAGAAAAATGTCATTAATTAGCGAAGTGAATATGAAAAGAGGACACGGGCTTGCAAAACTTCACATAAATCTGGAAAAAATTTTATTTTATACAGCGACAAGTCTAAATAAACATGTTTGGCTACGATGGTAATAAAAAAAGTTATATATGTTTATTAAAAAATATAAATAAATGTACGTATTATAAATATAGGATATCACGATGTATGTAGACTTTATTGCGCTACTGTAGTTCCTGAAATTTATATAAAAGTATAACGCTTTTCAGGACTTTATCGTTCAAAATTCATTTAATTATTCCAAAGACTTTTCTTTCTTTGAAATCACACATATTTTTCTTTAAAATTCATTCCAGCTCAACCATCAACAAATTTGTCTTCAAAACTTGGACCTAATCCATCGACTGTGTCATGTCCTAATTGCGGCGCCAATAAAACGACACGTATGTGCTATACGCCAAATACCAAAACACATTTAAGCGCTTTAATCTTGTGTTTAGTGGGGTAAAAATGTTGAAATTATAAAAACTTTTAAAAACTTTTACTTACAACTTGTAATTGTAATTTTTTCTATGACGTAGTTGGTGCTGTTGTGCTTGCGTAGTTCCATACTGTATGAATAGCTGTCGTACTGGAAATCATTATTGCTCCAATTGTAATGCATTTTTAGGGGCCTACAATCCGGGATCTCAACGAAGACATCGTAGGCGGTGAAATATAAAGGAGATACTTAAAATCTTAACAACTTGAAGGATTTATCGTGGAATCTGTGAGGCCACACGTAGTTTTTTAAATGAATAAAACAAGTTAACTGCTAAGTTTGTATTGTGATCAGAAATCAAGCGATTTTTAAGAATATGACTGGATAGTAGACATAATTTGTTGTTCTTACTTAAACAAATATTTTACAATTTTTAATTTAAATCTTGCTAGCTATAAATTATTTAAGTTTTCAAATACACATATTGTAACAGTCTTAAAACTTAAAATAAAACTGATATTTGTAAATAATCCCGTAATTTTTGTTATTCACAGTATAGAAGGTGTTTTATAAAAAATAAGACATTTATAGTTTGAGGTGGAATTATAAATTATAAATTAAAAAGTGTTTAATTGTTATAAACATGTTTTAGGAAAAAATATCAAATTTTATTTCTTTACCAAATAATAACTATAAAGCAAATATGTCTTTTAAATAACTATTGTATAAGCTACCATAAATGGAAGTGTCATGTGAGTGGGGGTGAATCCATAAAAAAAAAACACATTTTATGTTTTTTTTTTTTTTTTTAACAAAAGTGTGTTTCTTCAAAATGAATATTGTGTTAAATAACGGCTTATGTTATTGGGTTAAAATAATTTATTTTTTTCCCCAATAATTGTATAAAACATTGTAATGCCAAATAAAACACAAGTAAGAACCTACACTGATAGGAAAGGCGTCATAACGCTGATGTAGGTCGACATCAGTACTATGACAAGTGTCTTCGTTTTGGCCCCATTACACTTTTCATCATTGTGATGTCAGCCTTAACATCAATTGGTCAAGTTGTCATCAGGGTAAAAAATTAAAATAATGTCATCAATGGGATGACACATCGGCATCACAGAAATAACAAATCGGAGTCAGTTTAATAAACCATGTCTTCAGTGCGATCACTCAATAAGATCGGAAAAGAACTCAAAAGGATTGGCTTCAGTCAAAGTGAGAGAATATAATTTTTATTGTGTTGTATTCTCGCCCTTTGTTTACAGAAAAACTTTCAATGATAAGACACCAGCGGCATGTCCGATATGGTTTTAGAATCATTCGACTTTAAAAATTTGATGAATTTAGCTAAATATTAAAAATAAAAAATACAATATGGAAATTTTTGCTTCTTATTTTACTTATTAAACATGAAAATAATCTTAAAAATAGACAAAATGTGGCATCGGATTGATGTTAATGTAGTCATAGCATAGATGGCGCGTTAAGTATGACAAAATTTTATGATGACGTTCGTCATTGGATTGATGTCACTTTTTGCATCATTGATGCACAGAATAAATAATAAGTAGTTTTTTATCAATTAAAAAAGTTATTTAAAACAGTTTTAAGCTTAATTAAATTGATAATTGAATCAATAATTTTTTTTTGTTAAACGAAAATTAAAATTTTAATTTTTTTATTTAATTAACATTTTAGTTGTTTTGAATTTTTGAATTAAAATAAATTTCAAATAACAAAAAATTATTTATTCAAAATTTGTTTTTGTGCTAAATATAAGTTAAACGAATCACTTTTGAGCTCGCGTTCTACAAACAGGCAGTGAGAGTCCAAAGTGTTGGCATTTTTTCAAATATTTTTTATAAATAGCTAAATTTTCGCAAATATTTTCTATAAATAGCGCATTTTTTTTCATAAAATAAATAAAATATACCGATATTTATACAAAAATGTTTTAAACTAAAGGTCCAACTATAATATGCTTAAGTTGGCTTAAGCAATTGTAAAAATACATGTGATTCATATGTGGGTAACCATATTAAACTTAAGAAAACTTTTTGGTTAATTTTATGAAACTGGCATTTGCTTAAGCAAGGTGCGAAACAGATCGCACTTTCCGTACGGAATAAAATATTTTTTGATTATATTTTTGTTGTTTTTAAAGTTTTATAAATTGTTTGTAAATTTTTGACAGTAGCTTAAGCCAGCTTAAGCATACATATTATAGTTGGGCCTTACCGTCATTTGTTTGATGTATTTAACTTTTTCATTTTCCACTTTCAAGTTAAAAAGCTTTTTAGTTATGCGGTTTCTGTCTTTGCTAAAATTAAGACTGATTCGTGCTATCGATAAACTAAAAAATTATCTAAGAATCGTATTATGGAATAGACTGGGTTACCACAAGTTATTTTTAAAAACGACAAAAACCACTTGTTTGATAGTGTGGCCGCTGGTTTTCGTCAGTCAACCGTCATCCACTAATTACACAGTGCAACACGAAAAAAATTCACCATATACCGACAACTCTACGTGATAAAAGACAACAAAAAATAGACCAGTGTCTCCCAGTTTTGCCCAATGTCAAATCTTTAGGGGCCCATAAAAAAAATGCATGACTTTGGGCAAAACTGGGAGACACGGGTCTTTTTTTTGTATTTTATCACGTAGAGTTGTCCGTATATGGTTATTTTTCCATGACTTAAAAAATTACACACAGTGTTATTATCAGGCCTGTTCTGCAAATCACTTTTACTCAAATCACACGTGTGATATTTTAGTGCCCGTTTTTGTGTGTTTTTTTTTTCAATTGCCGAATGCACAACCAGAAACACAAAAACGGTACGACTTTCAGAACACCACAAAATCACGGTCGTGATTTCAAAAACACTGGATTTGAAATCACGTGATTTTCAGAACAGGCCCGTATACTACGGTTGGCTGTAAACAAAATCACCCGAATTTGTGTGGAAAACTAGTGGCTGAGTTTCACAATAATGTCCCCAATAAATGAATTAATCCCTCAAAAATCGTTATTGTTTTTTTGTATATTAAATTTTGTGGACTTAGTTCAGCCAAGCTTTATATTTCCTCAGTTTTTTTTTTATTCATAAGATACAAGTTGTCGTAAAGCGATGACATAATAACATATTTTACATTTTCTTTATAAATTAAAAAATTATATAATCCCTAAAAAAGTATAATGGGGCTTATTTTAATTATGGCTTTAGAAAAAAATACCTTAACCCTCTAATGCCAAGTTTCAGAATAAATGCGCATATATTACAAAAATAATTTTTTTAAGGTATTTTTGTGCCCCTGTGTTCAAAAAAATATATTTTTAAGCCCGTACAATGATTTGTTTACTTCCAGGTGAGAAAACATCCAGGAGTACCTTGAGGTACTCTTGGGCATCTAGTAATAAATACACATTTAATTTTTGTGAATTCTGTTTGTTAGTTTGTATTGAAAATTAAAAGAAATGAAACAAATTAAATTTATTTGGTTTTCTTTATGATAATCAAAAAAAAAACAATTTTAATATTTGAGCAGCATAACTGAAGTTTGCATTTTTACCAAAAGCATTGTGTTCGAGATTGTTTACAATGCTTTTAGAGCCTTTTGAACCTTTCGAAGCTTCTACAAATATTTTTCTAGATCTTTAAGCAATTGTAAAAAAAATGGAAATTTATATAAATTATTTATATATTGGACGTCAGTAGAAATTTTGTAAAGCATGCATTGAGGCACTCTTAGGCATAAGAGGGTTAAAATACTAAAAAATCGCTATTGCTGATCTCTGTACTATTTTTAAAATTTATTTGTGGTTACTTCGTGGCGGTTATTTCATCCCGCTGTCAAATACTGTATTGTTGACTGGCAGATAGAAAAATAGTTAATTAAAACTGAGCATGGTGAAATTGGCCGTTAGAGTTTTAAACAGCAAAAAGCTAAAAATAATGTATAGAAATTCTTAAGGCAACAAAAGCCACCTCTTTTCGAAAAAGCTTTCCCACTTTTCTTAACCCCAATAGAACGTCTTACAAATCTAGACCAACAAATATTTGTAGTCGAAATTGCCACAAGCATAGAAAACTTATCACCCAGTCCCAGCGTTACCATATATTTTAAAAAAAAAATCTTGTTATTTCAGTGCCAAATTTTTAAAAGAAAATACCAAAATGTATTAGGAATTCCCTTTATTTAAAGATATAAAAAAATTAAATATGGCAAGGAACTACATACATACATATTAAAAAAAAACTAAATATAATAACAATACAGGTAACCCTCCTACAACACGGTAGATAGATTCCTAGAAAACGCCGTGTTGTAGGAAAACGTGTTATATGAGGCTAGGAGACAGTGTAAAATATAAATTTTTTTTAATTAAATAATTTCATTATATTCATTATTTTTATTAGAAACTTGTACGTAAATACAAAAAATACAAAAAAAAATAAAAATAAGTTTTTAAATCTATTCCTGAAAGCAGTATGTATGTATGCAATAGCAAATGGTAACAAACACCCGAAAGTTTTTCAAAAATATATTTACTAGGGTATACATGTAATCGGGCTTTTAATTTAATCGGTTAATCGCTAGATTAATTAATCGAGGTTTTGGTTTATTCGGTTAATAATCGGCTAATTTTGGTTTTGATCGGTTAACTGATTAATAAAGTTTTTTTTATAAAGTAGGTAATTTCAGTAAATAAAAATAAAAAGTTATTTATTATTTGGAGTTAAGTAGTAAAAAAAAAATTACATAACAATTCTTGAACTAAAACGAGCAAAAAAAAAATTCATTACTATGTAATACATATTTTTTAATTAATACATATTCGACTAAGTTCTGTAAAACGAAATCACGTGAAATTAAATTGTATGGATATTTTAAGTTAATTTTTTTTTTTTAAATGAACGTAGCTTTTCCTTTTCCTTTCAAAAGTAGTTTTGGTAAAGATATGTATGTGGTCCTCAAAGTATGAGGTAATGAAAACGAAATATTTTTATCAACTTTAAAAACCGGATAGAATTTATAATTTGTCGTTTTGAATTTCACGTGATTTCGATTTCCAGAACAAGGCCGATTATGTTTTTATTAAACAATAAACTGTGAGATCATTATACTAGTAATTTAAATAGTTTAAGAAGATCTTATAAAATAATCTTTTAGATAAATAATTTGGTTAAAATATTTAGGATTTAAGCGACCCTTTTCTTTAGTTTTGATAAATTTTGACTTTACTTATCGTTGATGTTGGAGAAATCTTTTTCCTGCAGATTCTCTAAACATATAAAATCTTCCATTATGCCATTTAAATCCTGTTTAATTTTTTAAAATTTTTAACACTTTTAATTGTTTGGGTTAATTCTTTTGTTGCGTTACTATCGTAAGTTTCTTCTGTTGTCATCTAACTCATCCTAACAAAGCTCAGCACCGAACATTCTGCAAAAAAATTCATTTCCGAATTCCTTAATTTCTGTTTTTGGACTGTATTTTAAAAATAGAACACAACTTTTTTGATGCACTTTGTTAACTTTTTTGGTGAATTTTGGTACGGATAACGTTGTAAAATTGTACATGGTTGCATTGTAGGATGCATTTAAAAAAGTGAGTTGTTTCCAACCGATCATTTGGAACTCACCCATAATTTAAAACACAAAAAAATTGATTTAATACAACAAAATATTATAATTTTTGTTACAATGGTTAATCGGTTAATCGACTTAAATTAACCGGTTTAATCGTTAATCAAAAAAAGCCAATTTTAAATTAACCGATCAGTTAATCGGGTAGTAATTAACCGATTAACGGTAAACCGAATACCCTAATATTTACCAATTCGTAAATACAAAAACTGAAATAAAATCAATTTATTCGCAACAACGTTGTTAACACTTGAGACTCTGTATGTATACTAAATGATTTGTGTTTCAATCGAAGCTCGATGTAAGATACTTCGGGTATTCCCCAATTGCCGAAATCTAACTAAATCGTAACAGGGATGCAAAAATTAGTACTTTTGTACTATTTTGGTACAATTTTAACAACTCAATCATGATAAAGTTTCAATTCCATTTTATCGTGTTAGAATGAAACCGTGTTGTAGATGAGGAGATTTCCGCAAATTTTTTTTCGTGTAAGATCGAAATCGTTTTGTAGAAAGCCGTCTTGTAGGAGGGTTACCTGTACATAAAATAAAATTCATTTAGGAGATCTTTCTTTTCTTGGGTCTAAAACAATATAAGAAATTTTATTTAAAAAAAAGGCATAAATATTTTATATTCTTACCATTTTTTGTTAAATATTTATCCACCGTATTTATCCATTTCCGCACTACAAAGTTAACTACAAACTGTCAATGTTTGAAAACGACCTAGTTTTACTTAAGGCTAGATTACACTACATATTATATTTTGTATAAATACATGTCAAAAACTCATGTAATATGACAAAGTGTGATAGTGTGAATGCAATGTGTCACGAAATTGACAAGTATTATGAAAAAAGTTTGAAATCCCATACGACTTCATCGTTTTTTGAAAAATTTCTAAACAATAATACTTTTTATTAGATCCGGGTTGCATTTTATTTCATGTGTGAGCGTTTATACTTTGCGTGATGGTGTGAACACAAACTGTCGTGTTAAATTAGATTTTTTGACAGTAGCAACACAACTCATAAGCTTTCTATCTCACAATGTATTATGGAATACGTAAGACTTGTGAGATAGTGAAAACTAGCCTTTACAGGGAGTATACACAATTAAACACTGTTGTGCTAATAAAGGAGTGAGAACATATAAAACTTGAAAAACTTTATATATATATATGTATATATAAAAAACTTGAAAAAAACTTTAAATAAATTAAAAACTTTTTGGCATTTAAAAAAACTTGCAAAAAAAAGGAAAACCTGGGGAAAAGGCAACGCTGCCCAGTCCTTAGTTTTTTAACACACTCGTTTTATCTTGAGACACATGTGGACTTCTTCTTCTACTCTGCACACAAGATTTCATATATTAAGGGTTTTCACGACGGCTAGTGCAAAGTGTACAAGCGATGCAAATGTGTGTATTTTTGCACACATTTGCACAGCACAACAGCAAAATGTACGTAAATGCAATTTGCTTTTTTAAATCGTTTGCACTAAAAAACCATTAGCAAAAATAAAAGTGTATTGCAAACAAATGTAAACAATAACATTTGACCATTTATGCCCGTTTTATACAAATAGATACATACCTGATCGTGCTCGTACCTAACAGTAATCTTTACCTATCCGGTAAAACTATTTTGGTAATTTCAACGTTAATTTTACGTACGTTTTTTTTTTTTTCTTTAATATATGGCAACATTTGTATTTTTAATGATTTTTTTTTTTTGATTAATGTCAAAAATCGATAGTGTAAAATACACTACAGTTTAACCAGCAAGGTATATTTACACAAGGTAAACTCGTTGGCCCATATGTTTGTCAGCTGTTTACCCTAGTTGGAACCCAAACATCAAATTTCGTGTATATGAGACAAAATTTGTTCATGTGTGCGTTAAATTGTTTTTGTTTTATATGAAGACAATTTTGACAACTCGGTTCTTTTTATAGAGCAGCATGTCTACACTCCCAAATGAGTCTACCTTGTGTAAATATACCTTGTTAACCAGTAGTTAAGACTAGTGCTGGGAAACTGTTGATAGTACTATCGATATTATCGATAGTCTTAAAATATCGAAAATATCAATATCGATATTATTATTATTTAAAATATAGCTATGAAGACATCTAACACCAGCTATACACACACAGTTTTTTGCCGCAAATTTTTACTTGCTATTATTAATTCGCGCTGAATTACAGCAATGAATACAAACAACAGGAATGGCAAGTGGTATGGATTGCTTAGCTGTGCTTTTTACTGCTAATTAAAGGCCTTTAAGTCGAAATTGTACATGTTTATATAGGGACTAAAATGTCAAATATTTTTCTAATGTTGTAAAAAAATGCAAATCCAAATGCAATTGCTACATGGGACAAAACAATGAACGACCATTAGAGGATAAGTCCGCTAGATTGATTACCTTTTTGGGTTGAGAATCAAAACCAATTTAGAAAATTAATTAAAGTTGCAAAAGAATATCTTATAGTCAGTCCCTGCTACTTCGATTCCTTAAGAAAGGTACTTATCAATTTTTAAAAAACTGTCATCTGAAATAACGTGCGTATATACATACGTCCCATACGTTCAATAAAGTGATAAAAACAACGAACTGTAGCCTGATAAAAACTAGTTAAAGTTTTTCAGCACAAGTATAAACATTGAGTCGATAATAATATCGATTTATCGATAGTGAAATCTTAACTATCGTTATATATCGATAGTACTCCAGCACTATTTAAGACATACGTGTTAAAATTATAAAAAATTAGTTACTGCATGGATATCTATCTATGTATACACGGCCAGATATCTATATTTTAGGAATTACGGGCATTAGCGCCATATTGTTGGTTAAGGAAATTTAAAAATTTAAAGTTTTCGTGGGTTTTAAGCAGGGCTTAAAAAACTGCAGTCGAAACCGAAAACTGTCGAACAAAAAACGAAAATTTGTGTATAACTTTTCGATTTTTGAGTTGGTTTAACAGCCGCTGTTTACATTTGATGAATCAGAAGTTTAAGCCAATGACAAATGAAGAAGGGGAAGAAATTACAGTTTCTTTACTTTGACTGCAGTTTATTAAAGGCTGGTTTTAATATAAATATATGTATAAGAGATTTTAATTTAAATAACTTGTGTATAAAATTCAACAAATTCAGATTTTTGACAATGCTGCCAGAGGTTTTTTGCTGCCAGAATATTTTTTTAAGAAAAATAATACATTTGCTCAAAAATAAAGCTCGTATGCTCAATCAAATAACAAATTGCAAATTTGCACAATGACCAGCGTGAGTACCCTTATTATAAAATTTTAATTTTTATTAGGAATTATATTAGTTTAACGCTCAAAAAAATAATAAAATTAATAATAAACAATAAAACAAATACTTCTTATCGCTGGTGGAAAAAAAATTGTGAAAAAAATCGCAAGCTGATAAAAAAATAAGAAGAGAATGTGCTTAATTAATTAGAATTTTAAAATGCTTTTAGTTTATTTCACGCTTTATTAAGGGACGCATTTAAACAAGATGTTGGCCGGTGATGTTGTAATTCGCGTTGTTCAACCCCACGAATACGAACAGATTGTGCAATTTATTATTGAACATTTCTATCGCGATGAACCTTTGTGTAGTACTGAACCCAAAATTGTGCCTGGTGAAACGGATCGTGCCGATATAATGGAATGTGTTAAGGGTGGCACTAGTATTTTGGCTGTCCTTATCCATGAAAATGGTGAGGAAGAATTGGTGGGTGTTAATATTGGTTTGCCTAAGGAACCCTCATTCATTGAGAAATACTTGAAAGCTGCTGAGAAGGAAGGCAACACTAAGTACGGCCAAATCCTAAAATGTTTGGCTATTGCCAATCGCCAAGCTGACCTTTTCAATCGTTATGGTGTTGATAAATTCTTCTACTCTTTTATGTCTTGCGTTAAGCCTACTTGCCGTGGCAAGAATCTTGGAACCCGTCTTAAGGAAGAACTTATGAACTTGGGTAAACAATTGGGCTACAAATTGATCAGTGTAGACTGCACCAGCTTTTATTCGGCCAGATTATGTAAGCGCATGGGTTGGGATGTTGTCAACTTTATTCCCTACGCGGACTATAAAGACGATAATGGTCAGCAAATTTTCAATCCACCTGCACCACATGAGGGCGTGACAACTTTAGCTGTTCGTATTTAGATAATTTTATTTGCAACTACATACTTATAAATAAAAATAACTTTATTTTATTGTATAGAATTTTTTTTTGTATAATATATATTAGTAAAATTTTTTTTTTTTTCAAATTAAAATTTATTCAAACAATTTTTTGAATCGAATTGTAAGTATGATAACCAAAGACTTATGTATATATCTTTATCTATACTAATATGAATGAAATAAGTTATTTAAAAAAAAAAAACACATTTTTGTGACAAAGTTAACAACCGACTGGTCTTTTTTTCATCTCTAATAAAATATTTTCTTGTATGTAGGTCCATATAAGAGAGTCGTATCTAATTGTATCTATCCGGTCCTCACGAAATTAAGCAATATATTTTTGACTTAATACTAATAATTCTATCAAATATTTAAATGAGTAACGTGGTTTTGCAATCTGTTTAAAATGTTTACGTCCTGAGTTCCAAACAATATTTTTTTAGATTCTAATTGTATCTAATTGTATCTATCCGGTCCTCACGAAATTAAGCAATATATTTTTGACTTAATACTAATAATTCTATCAAATATTTAAATGAGTAACGTGGTTTTGCAATCTGTTTAAAATGTTTACGTCCTGAGTTCCAAACAATATTTTTTTAGATTAAAATTGGTCCAAACAATTTCGGCTATCTCGTCTGGTGGCTGAGATAAATCGTGTCCATTTTGCTCTATATCCTTCAAAACAAAAATATTTTCTGAAATTTTGCACTATATGCCATTTAGTGGCGTATAGAGCAAAATTTCAATACAAAACATGAAAATTAATTACTGATGGACATTTTGCTCAATGTGGAGTTACACTTGTTTAATGCAAATATTTTTCAGTATATTTTCTCTAAAAAGGGATTATTAAGAATATATTTTCTCTTACTCTTAAAAAAAACAAGTAAGAGTGCTCTATTCGGCTGTGCCGAATCTTTGATACCCTCCACCGAATATTTCAGGAGTGATATCTATATGATAAATTTTTTTATTATTAATTTATCTTTATAAAAACAGACGTCAGCATTAAAACTGGTGGCGGTTTAGACCTTTATTAAATTATTGACCGACAATCAGAAAGTTTTATGCTTTTTTTAACTATGGGATCTTAGGTAAATTATGGACCGTATATCACAAAATTAATAACATTTTTTCAGGCCATATGAAAGTTGGAAGAAATTTAACCAAAATAAAAAAAAAATGTGCAACGGTTTTAGGCGTATTTAATTTATATACCAGAGTGGACTTTATATGGGGCCTAAAGTAAATTATTAACCGATCATCACGAAATTTCACAGTGGCATTTTTAATTCCTATAAAACTGTGTTATGATAGCATTATTAATTACGGTTTTAGGCGTACTAAACGGTTTTCCGGGACTTGGGTTTATATAGGGTGATTTTCAGTCGAATAAAACGAATTTTTGCAAAATCTTATATCATTCCGTGCATTGTGCCATCATTTATGTTAGCAATTTTTAAGGTGGTGGTTACTAAACCGATTTTGCTGGATTTCAATCCCAAACAGCTTAGGATAACTACAAGCAATTTGACAGCAAGTTTGTTCATTTATTTTGAGTTTGTCGAAAGGGAGCGTGTTTTTAACACACGAAAATGGCTAAATCGAATTAGAATTACTTAATGTATATATATTTTATGGGGTTTGAGATGAAAAATAAAAAAGTTTCACACGGAAACTAAGTATTCCCTCTTCACAACTAATTGTGGTGGAGGGTATAAAAAGAGGTTTCCGGAATCAGTTACCAACACCATTAAATATTTTTGAAACACAGTTGAACATATTTAAGAAAAAAGAAAAAATTCAAAATGAAAAAATTTCCGATCTAAAACTGTTATTTAATTTTTTTTATATCTGAAAAAGACAAAAATTACTACCTAAGTCAAATAAATTATGAAGTTAATTGTGTTATAATAACTTTATAAAATGTATCTTATAATAACTTATGAATAGTTTTTATTTAATTTTTTTTTCAAGTGAATATACTGTTTTTTTATAAATAATTTAAGATGTGTTATATTGCTTTGTTAATGCCATTTTGCTCCACGTGTATGTATTTGCAAGGAAAAAAGACTAAGGTGGCGTATAGGGCAAACAAAAATTTTATTACCATTAGATAATATATACCGTTGTAGATGCGATCTGGAGATAAAAAGAATCTATTCAGAATTATATTTTTAAGACGAATATGTGGTATAAAAATTAAAAAATCCTATCGAGTAGTTTTTTCAGAAAACTACTTTAAAATCGATTATCTCAAAATTCATTTTTTTCACGTAGAGCACTTAAGCTTTCGGACGACGATATATGTTTTTTGGCGGGTCCATTAGTCTCAAATATGTTTTACTTCCGACAAATTTTTCTCTAAATTTTGTGGCGTAGGGCATCATATGATATTTAACTTTTAAACCTAATTTCTGGATTTTTTTAAGGGAACTTTACAAATGAAATCTAAATTTGGACAACATTTTTGATACATATGGTCTTGCTTTAATGATATTTGGAACATGAACGAATATTAAAAGTTTCACTTATTTAACGAGTTATTTTAATATTGGACAAAAAATTTTCGTTTTATAGTGAATAATGGAAAAAGATGTATTGAAGCAATACGACCTTTGCTCCGCTTTAAGGACATTTTCGGAATACAGTGTTTTAGCCTTAACGGATACCCCCTATCGACAGATAGTGTTACCTGGTCCCGGCAGCGTTCTAAAGGAAAACATTGCAGTTCCTGTAAGAGGATATTCCACTGTATTATTTCTTATATTTCTTAGCAGCATGCACCAAATGTAAACTCATTTGTGGCTGAAATTCCATTTTACAAGTACGCATAAACAACATGGCAGATATGAGCCACTTTTGACAAATTTTATTGAAATTTCAAGCACAAAAATTAAAATAGGAATAGCTTATCCCTTCAACAATAAATTTCAGTTTATCAATAGTATGAAATGGGAATGTAGCACATTTAAACGAAACCTTGTTAAAATCGTTTTTACTCGAAAACAAATTTCTTCATGTGTAACAAAAACAACAGAGCAATGCAACAACTTGCGTATCGTCTGTAGTTTAATCTGACATTAATCAAGATAAAATTTAGTTTCAACTTACATTAAAGGTTTTTCCATAGGTCATTTATGCCTTCAGCCCTCCCCTAAACTCTCCTCTGCTTTTCTATTTTTATTAGCTTTGCAATTTCCAAAATATGCACTCAGAAAAAAATATATCTTAAAGACTTCCTAAAAATAAGTGTGTTCTTATCGCCTTGTGGGAAAACACAATCGAACAAATAAACTTAATTAAAAGAAAAAATGCTTTTACCAATTTTATTCAAAATAATATCAATATGAATTAGTTTAATTTTAACTGCTCATTAGAAACCGACACATTGCAAAATGTGGAACGATGATATTAAATTTCGCGTAGTTCAACCCCACGAGTACGAACAAGTTGTGGATTTTATTGTTGAGAACTTCTATCGCGACGAGCCCTTGAGTTGTCTTGAACCTAAAGTCGTGCCTAGTGAAACGGATCGTGCTGATATTTTAGCCTGTCTAAAAGGCAGCACCAGCATCTTGGGCGTTCAAGTCAAAGAAAATGGTGAAGAGGAATTGGTGGCTGTTAACATTGCGGTTGCCAAGGATCCCTCGTCCATTGACAAGTACTTCGAAACGGCCGAAAAGGAAGGTAACACCAAATACGGACAAATTTTAAAATTATTGGGTGTGGCCAGTCGTGAAGCCGATGTCTTTAAGCGTTATAATGTTGACAAGTTATTGTATTCGTTTATGACTTATGTTAAGCCAACAGTCCGTGGTAAAAATTTAGGTGTTCGCATAAAGTTGGACCTAATGGATTTGGGCCGCCGCATGGGATTTAAATTGTTGACTGCCGATTGTACTAGTTATTATTCGGCTCGTGTCTGCGAACGTTTGGACTGGGATCGTGTGAATTTTGTTGCCTACAAGGATTATGTTGATGAAAATAATAAGCCCATTTTCAATCCACCTCCACCTCATGTTGGACTGACTTCATTTGCAACACGTTTGTAAAATAATTTTATTTTTTTTTTTTGTATTTAATAGCATAATAAAAGCTATGCAGTAATAAGATAACTGCAAAAAAAAGCACGCAAACGGCGAGTCTTATCAACTTAATTTCACTTTCAATATACGAAAATCAATTGAAATCACAAAAGGTTTATATTGGATAATAAATTTTAATTTTGTATTTTCCTTGGGCTACATTCCCAGAAGTTTCGATTTAACCAAAAACGTATAAAGCTTGTTTGAGATTCTGCATTTTAAGGGGCAGTTAAGTGGTTAAATTTTTAAAAACCCATCGAACTTTTAAATTTTTAATAGGAGAGGAATCATTATTTATTAAAAATAGTCTACTGTTTATAAAACTTGACCCCAATAGAAATTGAAAAAAATAGTTTAGGATCTAGCCACATATTTACACCGATTTATGCTATTTTTTTAAAAACTTGGATAAGTTACTTTCAAAAAACCGCCGTGATTGCACACTTTTAACTTCCTGCATTCAATAAAGTTTTTCTAAGTGTTTTTATAACCGTTCTTCAAATGTGTTATCTACTTTATTAAATGACATTAATTCGTTTTGGCACTTGTTGTATGTTCTACAACTGTTTGTTATCAATTCGGTTTGCTAAAAACTTTTCTATACTTGGCAAATTTTTTGGCTAAATTTGAATTATCTTTTATGTATACGTAACCTGAATTTAACTAATATTTTAAATGAGATCTTTTTCTTTAAGAGTTGCGTTTTATTATTGATCATCAGGAAAATCTAAATGAAGACAGAAACGCTTTATTTATCCGTTTTCGAGCTTTTTATGAATTGTGGCATCGATTTGTCAATGTATATTTTACCCTTTGCAGCATTTTTTTTGCATAATTTATAATTTTATAGTGCATATTTTACCTTTTTGAGGCATATTTTGAAACATGTTCAATTTTTTCGGACAGCCTACAAGTGCTTTCGCAGTTTTGATATTCTGGTGAACAGACGGCTTTTCTGTTTCAGGTATTTATTTGTATGTATACACACCGGGTTGCTTCTATTTCGCCATCTTTATTTAATTTCACTCTACACTTGTAAGCCAAAGTAGGTTGTCATTATTAAAGATAAAAATGTTATTTCAAGCTGTCAAATTTTATATTTAAAAAAAAAGAGAAAGCATTTATATACACTTGACCCATCTTTAAGTATACCGTCCGATTCGGAATTAATTTTTAAAGAGATCTAACTACATCCATCCATCTGTCTGGCTTGTTATCTTTGAATTTATACCTTGTGCGCAAATTGCAATTTTGTAGATAATTTTATAAAATTTGGTAAATATGTTTTAATTGTACTAAAGAAGAACCCTGTAAATAGTGAGTATCGGTCTATAATTTCACATACAAAGCCCATACAAAACTTCTTTCCGAAACAGACCATTTGTGACCACAAAATATCTAATCATTTTCGTATTGACCCCAAAAATATTTGAATGAAAATCAACTTCTTTTTTAAATCGGTTCCCATTTCACCAAAGCTACCATCCGCTTATAACTTTAACTTCCTTTAAAATGTTAATAGTATAAAATTTTGCGACCGTCCCTAAAATCTCTTAAGGACAAAAAATCGTATATATCTATACGGTGTATCGAAGTAGATAATATTCGGCACAAATAACTCTTATATGAATCTTAACCTCATAACGAAACTTCCTTCTGACGAGCTGATGACTGCCCATCCGTCCCAACTAGGATACAATCTCGGGTATTCGTCCGTAATACTATGGTGTATGGGCTTTACCGATTTTAATTTTTAACTTGCTTTTTTTCAGATGCAAATATTATAAATTATTGAATATTTTGTTTTCAAATAAGCCATTATTGGATTTATTAAGGGAATATTTTTAAATATTTTCATCGCATATTTACAAGTTTTTACCGCAAATGTTATGCGCATAAACACTTATTTTAGAGCATATTGCCCGTTTCTCTGCTGTTCACAATCACTTTAATGACTTTAATTCACTCTTATCTTGAATAAAATTTCCCTCGAATTTTGTTCCCTTTTTCTGAAACACGATAGGAAAAGTAAAATGTTGAGCGAAAAACTGCCCACTTTTTATTCACGATTGGCGCATCTGACTCTTTATAGAAGGTTTTTCCTTTCTTCATAATGTGTAACATTAAAGGTGGTATATCTTAACTATTTCAGAGCCGTGTCTTGGGAAAAGAAATTATTAAGGATGCTTTATTAATTAAATATTTTTATGGCATTATGGTTTAAAAATGATTTCGGACATGGCGTAACCATACGGTTTAATTTTTACACACTCTCTGCCCTTTGCCATTTGTAACGTGGTTTTATCGTCGGCTGGGGTAACTCAGACGAGTCCAAGGTCTACTCACGGTTCCACAAACCTTAAGTGATAAGACAATGAATGTACCCCTTCTGGGGGTTGAAATTAATGTGTTCTTTATTCAATATTTCTTAGTTTAACAATTATAATTTCACGCTATAATTTGGCTGTTACGCATCAAATTATCACTGCCATGTGCTCGATAATTTGTCATTTTTTCTGCAAAGGCCTTACAAATCTCAAGAGAAGTGCGTCAAATCAAATATTACTTTGACATAAAGCCAAAAGGTCTTAAGTCAAAAAAATGCATTTTGAATTTTTGATTGGGTTCAACTTAATTTTTTCCTCACTTTCATTTGGTATCAATAGTTTAAGTCTAGGACAACTTCTTCCAATCGTAAGCATTTGCTCTTAAGATAAAAGGTCAATTAAATAAAGCAATACAATTATTTTTAATTTTTAATTACGAAAAACTACAGTTTCTGAATTAAGACTTTCAACAGGCCTTTTTCATGAAAATAATCAGTCAACAAATCTTCCCAGGAAAAACTTTTTGATTTTTAGTAATAGGTGGTAGTTATTTCATACGTTACCTGGTAAGTAGTTGTCATTACGAATGTCATTATTCTGAAAACTTCAATAAGTACTTACTAGTAATGACCTCAGCAACTACTTATTAATTTTGTTATTTTCACTACACTACTACACAATAACTACTTATTAGGTCTATTAACTAGTGATTTTTTGGCTTCTGGTAAGTACTTACAATTCAACCTACTAGTAGTTAAATAATAACTAGATATTTTTTGACTTCTTGTAAGTGTATTGTAAGTACTGTATTCTGTGGACACCTCGAACAAAAATAAGTAGTTATTCAGCCGAAAAATAAGTAGTGTTTATTTTCTGCAACATTATTTGCTAACTTACCAGGTAAGTAAAGTTGTTGATGGGTTTCTCTCAAGCGGCCCATACACTTGCAAAATAATTATTAGATTTTTCGTATGTGTATTTGATATTCCAAGGTGGCACAATATATTGGAAACAATTAAAATACTTTCAATGTTTATTGCACAACGGATATAAGCGCAATATACTGTGAAATGTTTTGTCGAGATGGTGCAATGCTGTTTTGCTTATAGGTTATGTTTACCTTTTTATTGCAAGCTGCGCCATATTTTAATTGAAACCATTGTGCCACTTATTGCTTAATGGATATATAATGGCAAAAAACATATACAATAATAATGTATCATGGATGGGGCGCTTCAGTTAATTATTTTATTACGTTCTGTGTGACATATGTATAAGCAGTACTACTGGCCTCTAGTTGAGGCACGAAAAAATGGATTTTTGCTTATTCTTTTCAAAGTGCTTAAGCTTACTACCGATCTGTGACTTAAGGAGTATTTAGGTACATATATAAACTATATCCGAAGAGAAGCGATGTTTTATTAGAATAAAAATATATGCTCAAACATAACCTTTAAAGTTTAGAATTGCTTTTCTACAAAACTAAAAAATTGACCATATCACTTGTTCCTTATTGCAACAGATTTATCATTACACTTTACTTCAATAAGAAACGAAAACATTCTGTCTCTCAAACTACACGAGCATTACAGTGGTCAATAGACAAATTACGAAAAAAAAAAGATAAAACATGCAAAAGTGCTATATTCGGCTGTGCCCATTCTCTGATACCAGGGCTGTCAGACTTGGGGATTTATCCCCAAAGTTGGGGATATTATGTGAGCAAAAAGGACAAAGAAAGTCATTTGGGGATTTAAAAAAAAAAATCGGGGATTTTTTGGGGATTTAACACTTTTTTATATTATTTACACTTATTTTTCTTTGTTTCGTATATAAAATATGAAACAAATTAGCAAGACTTTTATCTTACTCTTATATAGTGTAAAAGGTACTTTATAAACTTGTTATTTTTCTTGAGTGAGTGTTAAAAAAAAAACAATTTAAAAATTGAATCTAAAACCGTTTACAACACAAAAAATTTTTGATTTTTTAAAAGCATGTCTTCCCCAAAAATAAGTAAATATGAAAAACAATATAATAAAGATTGGGAAAAAAATGCTAGGCTATTCGTTAGTAGTTATAATGCATCGAAGTACTAAATAAATGACAGATATATGTATTTTTATTGTTGATTATAAGGATGGCTTAAGCCGATTGAACAAGCTCCAAATTTTTATTAAATGGCTCATTCGTCTTTAATAACAGCATTTTGTTCTGCTTGTTATTCCTCACTGGAATCGCATAAAAAGGATTTGATTTTTTGATATTTTTTTTTATTTTTTTGACTAAAAATTTTTATTTGAGGATTTTTGGGGATTTCTTATTAAGATGTTTATAACAATTTAAAAAAAAAATAATTAAAATTTGGTCGGAACAAAACAAAACAAAAAAAAAATTTTTAACTTTTTAAGGTTTTGTTTTTTGGGGATTTTGGGATTTTTGGGGATATTTTGCTAATTTTTCTGGCAGCCATGTCTGATACCCTCCACCGAGAGTAAGAATCATAGATGGGGGTAGTGCACTCATTTTGCAGTTTCAACTCACACTTAGTGATAGTTCAAAAATATTGCAATCATTTTGTTGATGTTGAATGATAAATTGAAAATTTGCAGCCTCGAATTTATCAAATTTTGCACTCAAAAAAAAAATTGTTTGATTTAAAAAAAAAGCAATCATCAGCTTATTTTTTCTTCACTCATTTGAGTGCAACTTAAATTGTTGCACTCATTTTAAAATTAAAAACTGGTTTATTCATGATTAAAGCCAATAGTTATACCGTTATTGACAAAATTTCATTTTGTTTAATGTTCTTTACTTATGCATATCCTCAAAAGAAATCAAAAGCCATGCACATACAAAGTTAAATTTTAGTGGACAATATTTGTATGCAGCTTTTTTGATTGCATTTCTAAATTTTGCCTTATTTGAATTGAATGCAGATTTTTGCATTCAATCTGCGCTTAGTGATGGTGAAAAAATTTGCACTATCACTAAATTTTTTTAGTGGTAGTTAAAAAAATAACAATCATCGCTAAAGCTGGTAAAAAAGAGTGCAAAAAATATTTTTGCAGTTTTATTTAGTGATAGACTAGCCCCAACTATGGTAAGAATATTGCAGAAGTGTACGTCCCAGCTAGCATTTAGCTGATTATTTTTTGTAAAAATCACCCAAATGATTCATTTCAGATCAGTTTTGATGATAAAAAACTGATTTATCACTTAAGTGATTAAAAAAAGATTCATAAAGGATTCATTTATATGTTTAAATAATGATTTTTGAATATTTAGAATTTTTTTTTTTTTTGCCAAATGAAAAAAATAAAAGGAGAAACTTTCATGTCAGCCGAATCTATAAGAAGCTTGGGTAAAAAAGAAGTCCAAAAATTATTGACAATTTATGAACATTAATATTAGTAAAAATTGTTTCTTCTCTTCTTTGCGAAAAACCAATTATTTTTGTTTGGTTCAAAAGCCATAATGGTGCTGATTTTATCGGAGAAAAATTGAAAAAAAATTACAATTAAAAAATGATATGAAACTTAATCAAAAACTATATAATTTACGATTGAAAATTGATACGAAAACGATTGAATAATGAATTTAAAAACCAACATTAAAATTATCAAAAAGGAATCAGAAAATTGTATCACAAATGATTCTTTCAGGTGATTCATCGGTAGGGTACCATTTTCTCACAACGAGAGTATCACTTATGATTGAAAAATGAGCTCATATACGGGTATTTTGCCCTTGAAGCTGATTCCTAAATGATTAGATAATGTTACAAAATGCTAGCTGGGGTGTAGAAGTACTTTTTCGAGAATTGGCTTTATGTATGAGGCTTACGGTAAATTATTGACCAACCTTCACGAAATTTGGTAGTGTGATTTCTGATCATATAAAACGATTATGTGGATAATTTAATGAAAATCGTTTTATTTTGCCCCCAGTTTATGTTTTTGTTTTTTAACAGATATATGTATAAATTTTTTAGGCTGGTTGTTTCACATTTGGGTCTATAAATCTTTTACTCCTGAACCGATTGGACTAGATTTCAAACCCAGGACTCCTTAGGATACCTAGAAACAATATGGCACAAAAATTAACCTCTTTTTTTGAGTCTTTCGGAAGTGAGCATATTGAACAGACGGAAGGACAGATGGACATAGCTAAGTCGACTTAGAACTACTCAAGAACTAATTACATTTACATACATTTTTTGAATGTATACTTTATAGGGGTCTTGAATATTAAACAAGTAAGAGAGTATAGTCGGTCAAGCCCGACCATATGTGTCCATATAAATATGGATTTATCTTTGTTTATAAACTTCATTAAAATCGGTTTGAAAATTTGTGAGAGGCAGAAATTGCCCCCTACCTCCCCTTGTGGTCCTATTTTTAAAAAATTGAATAGCTTATGTGTCCATATAGATATGCATCGATCTATGTTTTAAATTTCATTAAAATCGGTTTGATAGTTTCGGAGAGGAAGAAATTTTGCCCTATCTTCCCTCGTGGTCCTACGATTCGGCGCAGTTTCAACAGGCTTGGTCCTTGTGCCAATAAGAACCTATGTTATCAAATTATCTCCAAAATTGCGACCTGTACTTTGCGCACAAGGTTACATGGACAGCCAGCCAGCCTGCCAGTCACCCTGCCAGCCAGCCGGACGGATATCGTTAGTTCGACTCAGAAAGTGATTCTGAGTCGATCGGTATACTTTAAGGTGGGTCTAGGACCAATATTTTAAGGCGTTACACACATCAGCACAAATGCATAATACCCTCTCCACTATTGTGGTGTGGGTATAAAAAGTTTCACACTGAATAACAAACTTATTCACGACTAGCTGTGGAGGGTATAAAAACAAATAAATGACTTGACACTTAATTACCACCAGCAAAACTTTGTAAATTAATCAAATAATGACGTCTAGAAATGACATGCAATTTTCTCTAGGGGTGCTTAGAAACATGATAGAAATTTAAAAAACGAGCCAAAAATCAGAGCAAACAATTAAACGTATTAAATTAAAATAGTACTAACAGCAGCGGAACTATAGGTGCCAAGGGGAGTGTGAAAATATAATTTAGAGACATTTTTTTAATTTTATAATCAGATAAGAAATGTGTTTTTATTGAGAGCAAATAATTTTGAGAAATACAAAAGAAAAGTCATTTCTCTAAAAAGTTCAAAATATTTAATCTCAAAATTTTTTTAATCAAATAGCAATTTAAATTACTTTCAATTTAAAATCAACAGAGACTGGGATAAGTGAGTAACGAAAATGATAACAATCATAAATAAGCTTGATATAATTTTAATATATTTTTTAACTTATGTGCCTGGCCTATTAACCCTAAATTAGTATTTATTAAAAATGTATACCCTCTGAACTTCAATTACTTATTTACTTCTTTATTATATTCAGTGTTCATATTGTAAAATAAATTACACAGGGAAACACACCAAAATTTCCAGAATTATGTCCATTGCTTTTGGTTAAATTTGGCTGATTACGTCATTAGCTTTTCTCTTCCAGCTTTAGTTTAAACAAGTAAGAGTGCTATATTCGGCTATGCCGAATCTTATATACCCTTAACCATGATGAGATAAGAACAAAATGTTATATACATACATAAATAACGTTCTTTAGATAGGTATAAATAAATATTAATTGAGCCACGCCAACTTTTCATTTCGCCATGCCGAAGAATATAAAAAAAAAACAAAAAATTTATATATGTATGTACCTAACTAAGCCCGTTTCCTCTTTTGCCAAAGTTGATGTTTAAAATTCGTTTTATAATCTTAAAAACGTTTTTTAGAACATAAAAAAATGAAAAAAATTATTTTTGGGATTCGAACTGGCTTTTACTGAAGAAGCGTTAAATTAAAATATATTGAGTTTATGAGTTTGTTTCTTTATTTGAGCGTATTTGAGCATATCATGTACATGCATTAATGTGTATATGTATGCGTAAAATCCCTGTCGGACATTCAGTTAACTTTAAATTAACTGAAAGCTAACTATTTCTCAAGTAGTGGTGGTTGACACTTGCACTACTTTTATATGGAATTAACTAACTATTTTAACATTGCGATGTCCTAGGAAGTAGTCGATTGTCCGACTCTGCATTACTTTTAATTAACTTTAAAGTTAGCTACCTATCCGTTAACTTAAAGTTAACTTTTTGTAGCTAGCTATAAACTTACTACTTTAAGTTAGCTTTAAGTAAAGTTAGTTCAAGTTAAAGCCGATTATGACAAACTTAATATTTTTAAAAATAATGACAATAAAAAAGTTTTTATAATGCAAAACTATAAGTAATGCTATGTTTCCACTTCAATTTAAATCACCTGTCGAAATCGCAAATTTTACTTAGTTATTTTTTTGAATTTTTTCATTATACTATAACCTGGGGCCTAATTCTGGCATTCGTAATCGAGTACTTTCCCGATTCGAAAGCAATTTTATTTCTGTCAATACTGAACGAATCGAAATTATTTTTTCAGTATTGTGAAACTCAAATGAATGCTTTAAAATAACGAAAAAATCATTCCAATTCGTTCAGTATTGACTGAAATAATTAGATATTAAATTTCTTTCGAATCGAGAAAGTACTCAATCACGAATGCCAGAATCTGGCCCCTGGCCATAACCGATTACCAATTTCTACTCCGTATATTGTAATAATGACCCTAAAAAAAAAAATCTTTTGTGGGTCTTGGAGCCGTTTGATTGCCAATCGACTTGGCTCTCTCTACTTAAAATATACTAAACAGTGTTTTGTATACACTTTGGTTAATGTAAATTTTGCATTGCGTAGTAGTTGGCTTTAAGTTAGTCTATACAAGCTAACACAAGGCGAATTCATCCCAGGTAATCTCGGTACTACAACAAGTACAACTCGTACAAAAACCACAAGCAATTTGTTTTTGTAAAATCATTGTACAATGTCAAAAACAGAAATAAAACAAAACAGAAACAAAGATAATAAAAGAGAATAAACAACATTTTGACATCCAACAGTGATTTTAGCTAATATCAGCAGAGCTTTTAAGACCACCTGTAATAAATTCGCCTTGAGCTAACATAAAGTTGGGTTTTTTTGTAGTTACTTGGTGGCCACACGATCAAGTTTTGCCTTTCAATTCCATTCAATTTACTCAACTCTCTGATTTTTTTACTAACACACTCACACTTTTTAAATTGGCCACGAGATGGCTTTCAATTTCACCTTTCCATTTGTTTGGCAATTTACTTTCAATTTAACAGCTGATTACATGTTTGTCTTTATAAATTGTTTTTTTTATGGCATCTTGAAAGTAAATTGAGTGCCACCTACGTCACAGCTCTCAATTTTTGTAAATTTTGACAAGCAGTATATGTAAAAGACTATCAAGAACAACTTGATCGTGTGGCCGCAGGGTTAGCTACTCATTTGACGGCAGGGATAAAACACATTACAAACAGTGCTGCCACAACGAATACAATTTTTACAACCAAAATTTTTGAAAAAGTTACCAAATGTAAAAAAATATAACCAAATTTTAAATGCTTTTTATTAATTGAGAAAATCATTGTAATACATTGTAACACAAAGGTTATTTGCACTTTATGGTAAAACAATAATTAGAAATCAAGAAAAAAATGCAAGAAATGTAATTCTTTAAGTTTTATTAAGTTTTATTTATTTGAGACTTTTTTCGTAAAAAAATTTTTTTTATTTTTTGGCGCCCTATGCGCACCAGTGGGAGTTAAAGGAATATTTATAAAAAAAAAAAATTAAATATTTTTTCAAATGCCAGTTATAAATAACAAAAATGAATAATAGTTTTCCGCTTTTAAGCTGTTATTGGCAGGACTGTCAAATGTGGCGATTTCTTAATCCTTTTGTCGATGGAAATTTACGTTTGGCGATTATTTTGGCGAAATCTAAAACGATTGGCGATATGCGAAATGCATTTTATGTAAATATTTTCTAATTTACTTATATCTAAAATATTATAAAAACTTTTTTCTGTTTTGTGTAAATTTTATTTCAAATTTATAATTCTTATTATAAAAAAATGTTTCAAAATTGTTCTAATATATCATAACCATGGTGAAATTACTACAAGGTGGCAGCACTAGGTGTTGTTGTACAACAATACAACAAAAACAGGCAAATTTGTTTGTGTAATAAACTCCGTGCTGTCAAAAATTATGTGCAACAATGTTGCCATTGTTTGTCTTTTCCGACAACATTTGGTCGGATAATTTTCGCTTGGTAGGATGGTAGGCTAAACCTTAGGGCAATGTTACAAGTTTAATAAATACATATATAACAAAATCGAAAAAACTTAAGATTAAAGCTATTTTAAGATATTAAAGTGGTCATTTTAAATGCTTAAGGATCATAGAAATCAATATAAGTATAAACATTGCATAATGAGAATGAAAATATTGAAGTCTAACGGCCAATTTCACCAAGTTCGGTTATAATTAACTACCGGTTATAGCTGTCAAAACATATTGGTAACTGGAACTTTAATTGAAAGTTAGTTTTAACCGAACTTGGTGAAATTGGCCGTAAGTGGAATGCTATTTCTGAAAGGGCGAATAGAAACAGAAAGCTAAACATTACGAAGTAGGAATTCTGAAACAATTTCGTTATTAAACAAATTGTGCATTAAGAAGAAATTTAATTTATCATATTACTATGTTTATCATTCTATGTGAATTTTTTTTTTTTTTAGAATTCATCGAAGATTCCATAGAGTATATATATTCTGGGTCTTCTAAGTCGATTTAGCCGTTTGGGTTACAAATTGTTTCTAGTTCTTCAAAGATGTTTTTATTAGAAAAAGAGTTAAGCTCCCAAATGTGAAACTACCCCCCTAAAAACTAACATAAATTTGTAGCGGAATGCACTGATTGTCATTAAATTTCAACAAAAACCTTTTTATGACACCAAATATGGTGAAGGTCTGTCCATAATTTACCTACGGCTCCATGATAACTCAAAATTTAAAAATTTTCAGTAGAAGCAAAACAAATTTTAATTTTATATTAAAGGTATATAAAAAATAAGTTTTAGACTAACAGCTATATCTGGTAGTTAATTATAACTAAACTTGCTTAAATGTATTAAAAATAGAAAACTGTTCGAGTCCAAAGGATTTTGGTTAATAAGTTGGGTCGAATAGAAAATGTTCAGTGGCAACGCTGATCTGAAACAAATAAACGAAATATATTATGAAAAAATTACTAAAAGATTCATACTTAAAATTTTAATGTTTTTTGAATTAAAAACAATTGTTTTTCCACTTTTTTTTCACTACAAGTCTTTTGGAGGTTTAAAGAGAGTGGCGCACAAGCGCATATCAAAAATATACGCATTTTTCAAACGTACACACGACGTGGTCACATACACAATTATTTCTGTTTTTATTTATTATTAAAAAAAAAACTGTTAGCACAACTAAAGACACACATATAAAAACCACATACGATTTATTTTTTGGAAATATTTTAATTGTTATGCACAATTTTCATTTAAAAACCGCACAAAAATGATTTTTTTAAAATTGTTTTTCAAGAATGTAAACATAAACAAAAAAAAAATGACATCTTGGGGTTTTCACCACAGTTAAGCAAAAAATTACCAGATGCCGTAGTGATGCCACCTTGTAGTAATTTCACCATGATCATAACGTACATTCAATGGGGAAAAAGTATATGACTGACAGTCAAAAGTTTTTTTTTACCAAATAATTGTCTTAAAAAACATTAAATAAATATACATACATGCCGACAAGTTATAAACAGTAAAATTTCAAATTTCTTTAAACTTACAGCCATTTCTTACTAAAGAAAATTCCATAAATTTTAAAATTATATTGATAAATCAATGTAATTTTAAAAAATCTTTAAAATTCCTACGTGTATTTTCAAATATGTATATAAATATACTTCTGGAAATAACCTAAATTTAGAACAATTATCTTATTTTCAAGTTTTTAGAAACACTAAAACGACTTTTGTGTAATTTTTCAGTAATTTTCTGAAATCTATTCCACATGATTTTATGCACTTCTTACTTTAAGTACTACTTATCTTTACTACTCTTAAAATCAAGAAAAACTACGCTCATTTAAAAAAAATAATTGAAAATTTTCATTGATTTAAACTTCATTTGTTTTCGATTTCAGAACATGGCGTTTTTAATATAAAAATCACAAATGGCATTATTTTCTTAGCAAAAATCTTAAAAAAAATTATTTGGTTGCTGTTTTAAAAAGGATTTTTTGTTTTCGATTAATTATGAAAAACTTCCGTTCATTGGTAACAAATAATGAAAAAATCGTAGTACTAAGTACAAATTATTCGAGCCCGTAAATAATTGTATTAAGAAAAACATATTCGTACATATTTAGGCTTGCCAGACGTACTGTTTTCAGAAGTACGCGTACTTTTTTACCATTTGTACTGCTTACTGCATCACCATTAAAGAAGTACGCAATTGTTTTTTAGCTTTTGTACTTCATTTTGTACTTTTTTTGCACAAAATAAAACATGTTTTGTGCATATTGTATTAAAAGTGCAAAAACCCAAATTTCGACAAATTTTCGAACTAAAAACACTGCAAACCTGAAAGAAATGTTTATGTTTTGCGATTTGAAATGGTTTGAAATGCTGCGTCATGTACCAACTCAATGTCGCCTGCAGTTAAAAGATTTAAAAAAAACCATCGAGCCGTAAAAGCTTACTTGTTGTCCCAAAACTGTTTCGTATTTTTTATTTGTATTTTCACTTCCTCATTCAAACAACTGAAAAAAATTTTCTTTTTGGAGAAAAGAGCGAAGTGAATTAATAATAAAAACTTATTTTAAATAAATAAAAAATGGCATTGTTAACGAAGAACAAAAAAAGTGATAAATATTTGTAATTTTTTAAATTTACATTAATTTAAGTCTTAAATTAGAATAATTATATTGTAAAATTAGAATAACTAAATTGTTTAACAAACACGTAACATTAAATTGAAAATTAATATTAATATTTTTATAAAAATAAACAAAGCGTTTTTGTTTTATTTAAACATTTAATTTGAAACATCTGACAAATTTAAAGATGTCACTTCATAAGTATATTAAATACTTATGGCCTTATTCGTTAAAAATAAAACAGGTTTTTAAAAGGTTTATTTAACAAATTTTCATAGTAAATTCGTTTCATAAACCTCTTATAAACCTGTTTTATTTTTTATGAATAAGGGGTTTAATATTAAAAAAAAAAGATTTCTTATTTTGTGCTCTTTGCTATGCATTGAATTTTATATTTTTTGTTTATAGTTACATTAACTGCCTGTTTTTCAAAATAAATTTAAAATTTTCGCTTGGGAATTTATATTGAAACAGGAAGAACTCAAACTTGTTTTTGACAGGGTTTAAAAAACTACAGTCAAAATGAAAAAATTGCTTTTTCTTCCACTTTTTGATTTTTCATTGAACAAAAATAAACCGTTGCTTTTACTTCTGATTCATTAAATGAAAACAGTCGCAGTGAAGGCAAAAGCAAAAAACTAAATGTTGTACACAACAAAGAACATTGGCAGTCGTCATGTTAGAAAGTGTTTGGTTTGACAGATTGAAACTTTTAATAAATCCCGAAGTTAACGAAGATGGGACGTTGTGTTCATTGTATATATATGAAAGCGATGATGTTATTTACAGTTTTATTTAATTTCAAAAAATTAAAAAGATTTGATAAGCTTAAAAATAATAAATATGTACTTATGTACATATTTATGTTTTTATGAACGCATGTATTATTAAAAAAAATATGGAAAATAAAAACACAAACACAACGTCCCATCCAGGCTTGCCAGAAGAATTCAAATTAAAAGTGCTAGATCGACAAAAAAAAAGTGCTAAATTGTTCTACAATAAGAAATAAAAGTGCTAGTTTTGTTACATTGATTTTAATTAATATAATAAACAATTTACATTAATATAAACACTTATTTTAATGTTATTATATAATAAATATATTTTAAATTAAGTTGTTACAACTATTTAACATTTCAATCGTGTCATTTTCGTCTTCCTCATATACCAACTCATTTTGGTACTTTTCTGATAAACCGATTTTTTTCACAATATCGTCCGATATGTTTAAAGTGTGGCAACAAACGTTATCTAATTTTACGCCTTCTTTTATGAGTATAATTGAACATAACAGTTCTGTTTTCATTCTAGTTCTAAGTTTACTTTTTATTAAGCCCAATAAACTAAATAAACGCTCTACTTCTGCGTTTGAAAATGGCAAAAGCTTGACAAATTTATAAAGGGATTTTCATTAATGGAGTTTTTAAAATTATGTACTTGAATTCAGAATTCGGTGGTATTCATTTTTGTATCCCATGCCTGTTCAGTTATATAGCTCCACTGACTTTGAATTATTTCTTTACCAGCGCAAAAATTCATTTCATTTAAAATTTCAATTATGGGGTTCTTTATTTGTTTCAGAGTATTATCTATTGAAAATGTTGAAATTTTTTTCAAAATACATAGTAATATTTTTGGGAAGCCGAGATTTTAGTTCACTGACATACTTTTCTTATATTTTCTTCTTCTTCAGAAGTTATTGCATTTTGTTTTATTTTGCTTTTTAATAATGTTTCGAATTCGTATCCTAAGTATGGATTTGGTAATAAAAAGTCATCAAAACCTTTTTCATCTCCCAAAACTATGTCCATTAGCTTTTCTTTTATGTATATTTTTCCAGCTATAACTTTTACAAGAAAAAATAAATCATCTAAAATTTTTAAGGCATCGTTGGTTTGAGCCTGTAAAGCCTTGTTAGTAGATCGAGTTTCTTTTAAAATATTTTTTAGAAATGTTGCATATAAAAAAAGTATTTCATCTTTGTATAGATCATGTAAAATTTGAGCAGCATAACATTTTTCGTTAACCTTTACTATTCCAAGAGTTTGAAGTTCCAACCACTGTTCACAAATTCTATGAATGTTAACTTCTATTGACATCCACCGAGTGGGGCAAGTTGCAAAAAAGGTAGCATAAATGTACTGATTTTTCATGATGCACTTAGAGAATTGATATTTTTCTTGAATTAATTATGTGAGTTATTAAGTAGTTGTGGGATATATAAAGTGCTAAAAATGCTAAATAATTATAAAAAAGTGCTAAACTAGCACTTAGCACTTTTTTTGAAATTCTTAGTGCTAAATCAAAAAAAAAAGTGCTAAATATAGCACTAAAAGTGCTAAACTGGCAAGCCTGGTCCCATCTCCGATAACTACGGGATTTTTTAAAAGTTTTGGTCTGTCAAACCAAACACTTCCGAACATGTCGACTGCCGATGTTCTTTGTCGTGTACAACATTTCGTGTTTTGCTTTTGCCTTCACTGCGACTGTGTTCATTTAATGAATCAGAAGTAAAGCCAACAGTCAGGGCTGCCAGGTACTTTTTGTCCTTGTCCCCAAAAAATTAAAAAAATATCCCCAAAAATCCCCAGATTCCCAAATCCCCAAAAACAAAACCTTAAAAAATTAATATTTTTTGTTTGTTTTTTTTTCTGACCAAATTTAAAATTTTTTTTAAAAAAAGGTAAGAAAAATGTTAATAAGAAATCCCCAAAAATCCCCAAATAAAAATTTTTAGTCAAAAAAATCATTTTATTTTGTTTGTAGAGACTGGTTTCTGTATGTTTTCTTAAATCCTTTTTATGCGATTCCAGTGAGGAATTGCAAGCAGAACAATATGCTGTTTTTGAAGACGAATGAGCCAGTTTATAAGAATTTTGAGCTTGTTCAATCGGTTAAAGTCATCCTTATAATCAACAATTTATTTAGTACTTCGATCCATCATATTGTATTGTATATAATGCATCATAACTACTTACCAATAGCTTAGCATTTTTTTTCCCAATCTTTAATATATGATTTTTCATATTTACTTATTTTTGGGGAATACATTCATATTTGCTTCAAAATTGTCTTTAAAAAATCAAAAATTTTTTGTGTTTTCAACGATTTTAGATTCTATTTTTAAATTCTTTTTTTTAAACACTCACTCAAGAAAAATAACAAGTTTATAAAGTACCTTTTACACACTTAACAAAAATGATAATCTTAATTAGGACCCTTTACACTATATAAGAGTAAGATAAAAGTTTTGCTATTTTTATTCATATATAATATAAAATAATAAAAAAGTGTAAAATCCCCAAAAAATCCCCGAAATCTTTTTTGAAATCCCCAAAAAAATCCCCAATCCCCAAATGACTTTCCTTGTCCTTTTTGTTCACATGAAATCCCCAACTTTGGGGATAAATCCCCAAGTCTGACAACCCTGCCAACAGTTTATTTTTGTCCAGTGACAAATGAAGATGTCGAAGTTATAGCATAATCTTATGACTTTTACTATCTCAACTGCAGCTTTTTAAACGCTGGGTTTTGATGTACTGAATTTTAAGTTAATAAAATAAAAAAAAATTGTACTTCTTTTTACACTAATGTACTGCCGTTTTTTTCCCGATGTACTGTTTTGATGGATTTCATATCTGGCAAGCCTATACATATTATAGTTTTAGAAGAAAGTAACCAAAATGGAAAAAATATTCACATCTTACAACTGAAAAAAAAAAAACCAATTTTGGTTAGAAATAACCAAAAACGGCAGCTCTGATCAGAAATTTGGTTTTTGTTGTTCCCGTACTTTTGTCTATTAGTGAGAGAAAATTTTGTTTACTCTCATTTTACCGAACTTTACCCAAATAGTACGGGATCAGACCTTCATACATATTGGTGTCACCAACTTTTTAAACCCTAAAAACTCTAGAAATATATTTCGAAGCTATTTTAGGGAAACATTTTTTTCAACCGTTTTGGACAACAAAATATCATTAAAA
Source organism: Pollenia griseotomentosa (assembly GCA_963931875.1). Lineage (NCBI taxonomy): Eukaryota > Metazoa > Arthropoda > Insecta > Diptera > Polleniidae > Pollenia > Pollenia griseotomentosa. The sequence goes on from OZ007564.1 coordinate 48,319,725, forward strand.
AAAACGTTTTTTAAGAAAAATCCGTACAATTTGGAGATTATGAAAAATCTGTCCGATTTTCCCTAAAGTATCAAAAATACCTACATGTAGGGATTTTCCCCTACTTCTGGCAATACTGCTTGTGAGATAGTGTAATCTTGCCCTAAATGGCTGGCCTGCAAAGTCTGTGTTCATACGGCTCTTTTCTTATTGAAAAGATTGCTACTTTATAAGCGAGAGGGGCGAGGGGAAAAGAAACGAGTACACAAATGCCTGTACTGTCTTTACGTTTTGCTTTTTCATTCGTTGTTTAATTTTGTCATTGTTTTTAATATCAAAAAAGCACACAGACAAACGCACGACTATACAAAATAAAAAACATGGCGTAAACATGACATGAATAATTTGAACGCCAATTCATGTTCAAAGAAGAAAAAGGAAGAATCTTTTCAATAAGAAAAGAGCCGTATGAACTCAGACAAACACTGCGGTGTGTTTATTTATTTACTTTAAAATGTTATTAGAGATGACAATAAAATTATTTTAATTTCAAAAATTTCTGGTTCAATTATTTGCTAATTGCTGTTTTATCCAGAGCTAAGGGAAACCAAATATTGGCTTTTTTTAAACAATATGGTGTGTGTCTCCACTAAGTTACTTATGCACAATATGGCAGCATCGGTATGTTAAAACCATTTACATATCACCACGCGGTAGTCAGTACTAAATAAGTAATACAAATCGTGTTTGCTGGTTAATTTTGCTGAAGCCCCTTCCTCAATTTCTAAAAAAACCCACAGATTACGAAATTCAGAAAGAGCAAATTATTTTTATTTAGTTAAAGGTTTGCTTGCCATTTACGAATATGTATAGCTACAACCAAAGAACGATAAAAAATACTTACAAAGTTACTACAAAAAAATGGTGATTCCAACGTGCAAGTAATCGGAAAGACTTTAAAGATACTGGACGTTACAGTTGCGGTCAGGTCTGATCATTATCGCAATGTGCGCTCTGCCGAAAATATCGCTTTTTTTAGTGAAAATGTGGCGGATAGTCCGAATTCGTCGATTCCACGGCTTAGAGCGTATGATAACCTACTTTTTTCTGCCTACAATTAAAGATTACGACAAGACGGAGCCACAAGACACACAACTCGGCCGATTTTGGTTTTCAAAACGCGTAATTTTATGTTTTGGTGATGTCAATTGACCATTACCCCACGTCTCCATGCGCTTTCGATTTGAACATGACATGACCATAACGCCGGCAGAGCAACGGTATTAATTTGTTCACGTTCTTGTATGTGGCGAATACGTGTTGATGTTCATGTTCTGATTGACCACAATTTTTGTTGTTGTGGCGTTTGTTTGTTTACAGAAAATACATTGTATGGCCAACATCATGGCGCACATGGATGCTAAGACGAATGTTTGGGCAACGATGGCAGCACATGGACGAAACATGAACATAAACAGTCTACACGCGTAGAATTCATGTGCGACATGCTGTTCTTACCAAGTTGATGGATAGTGGAGACGGGTAGTTAAGATCATGCAATTTGACGCCGTTGGATTTTTTTGTGCGGCTACGTCAAATACCGTATCTACGCGGGCTATTCCCTAACGTTGGAGCATTAGAAAACCAACATTCGTCCCAAAATGTGTGAAAAGTTATCGAAAACTAGGAGTGACTGCTGCAACCAATCTAGAGGCGGTCATATAAATGACATTGTATTTCGTTATGTCAAGGTCAAAGCAATATAATGAAATTAACGTTTCATCGAAATCATATGTAACTTTATGTGTGTTTTATTCAACTTTGCTTAAAACCGACAAATTGATAACCAGTTATTTGCAAAAAAATAAAATAAAAAACTTTTTTATATTTATTTTAATCCAAATTTTTTATATTTTTAATTAGACTTAAGTTCATTAAATTAAATTTTCATTAAATTATTTTTATGAAGAAAGGAATTTTACAACATGAAAATTAATTAAAATTGTTATTGATAATCTTTCATTCTTGACCGTTACCATGGCATGTTTCGATCGCAACATGCTCGCAGCCATGTCATGGTAACCTGCCGGCCGCGGTTCGAGCCCCGGCCACGGGTTCAACAAAATAACCACAATACTAACTTTTTTATATTTTTACTTTCGTTAAACTACTCTGAGCGGAAAGCGCATAATTGTCATTATTTTTTAAAGGGCAATCAGATCGTCCTTGCTCGTCTGCCTTTCGTTCATTTTGCGTTTCATTTGCATTGACTTATGGCTTGACTGTATCGAGTTGCAGTTTTTCGATTTTCAACATAAACCACACTTTTTTAACCTTTTTGTCTGGTGGAGAACCATATAGAGTGAATTTTTTGCAAAGTTTTTCATACAATATAAAGAGCTATAGATCATAGCTATAACAAGGAAATTCTCATCTATCAAGCCTCTTTGTAACGAAAACGCAGTCAACAATGGGTTTATGGGTAAAATTAGAGGCAGTAGTGGTTTTTTACTCCTAACTCAGCCATTTGTGTACCGATCAGGCTAAATTTCAATACCAAACAATTTCGGACTCTGTGTTATATACTTATATAACAACCAAGTCCTCATCATATCTAGAACCCTTGGAAAATTTAACAGACAGACGGACATCGTGATTTGAACTTCTCTTCTCATAAGGATAATTAATATTGATAGTGTATAGTGTTTTACACATACAGTTATTGTGTAAATGCAATATGTATATTAAAAATTGTATTAAAAAATTAAATGCAAACTGATATTTTTTCTTAGATGCTGAAATTAATGTTGCAGCTTTAAATACAGATGTTTTTTATGGAGTTTAACATTTAGAAAAAATTAAAAAAAAAAAAAATTAATATAAAAAATTAACAGCCAGCATAACTCTATGAATTTGCCTTGTTTGTGTTTAGCAACAACAAAATTAGTTTAAGAACCAGATTTTAGTACACCGATCGACTTATGTAAATGTGTAAATAAATGGGTGATTTTTTAAGAGCTATAGGAAAGTTTTAAAAAAATAAACACATAAAATTCAGAAAAATGCATGAAATCTTTATTTGAATCGATAGTACGGTCCATATAATTTAATGTTTGAAGGTTATTTCATGCAAATGTTGACCGTGACTGCGCCTCAAATGGTCCATCCGCTTGGTCCAATTTTGGCATACTCTTTCCAACATTTCGGCCGGTTTCTCATGAATCTCATGTGTGTATAGACATGATCTTTAACATAGCCCCACAAAAAATAGTCTAAAGGCGTTAAATCGCACGATCTAGGCGGCCAATTGACCGGTCCCGAACGTGAAATAAAATGTTCACCGAACTCGCCTCTCAATAAGTCCATTGTTAAGCGTGATGTGTGGCATGTGGCACCGTCTTGTCATGCAAGTCAAGCTCTTGCATTTTGGGCAACAAAAAAAAGTTGGATATCTCACGGTAGCGCTCACTATTCACAGTTACGTTACGATTCGCATCATCTTTGAAGAAGTATGGTCCAATGATGCCACCAGCCCATAAACCGCACCAAACTGTGATTTTTTTCTGGATGCATTGGTAGCTCTTGCAATGCTTCTGGCTGATCTTCACTCCAAAATCGACAATTCTGCTTATTAACGTACCCATTGAGCCAAAAATGAGCTTCGTCGATGAACACAATTTTTCGGTAAAAAAGTGGATCTTCGGCCAACTTTCCAAGAGCCCATTCACCAAAAATTCTACGTTGCGGTAGGTCGTTCGGCTTCAATTCTGGCACCAGCTGTATTTTGAAAGGCTTCACACCTAAATCCTTTCGCAAAATTTTCCACGCTGTTGAGTAACAGAGGCCCAATTGCTGCGAGCGGCGACGAAGCGATAATTGATGGTCATCATTAACACTGACCGATACAGCTGCGATATTTTCTTCACTTCGCACTCTACGTAAGCGTGTTGGTGGTTTAATGTCCAACAATGTAAATTTGGTGCAAAATTTAGTAACAATAGCCCGAATAGCCGCTTCAGTGGGTCGATTAAACTGACCATAAAATGGCAGAAGCGCGCGATGAACTTTCTTAACAGAGCACGCATTTTGATAATAAAATTCAATAATTTGAAAGCGCTGTTCGTTTGTAAGACGATTCATGGTTAAATTATAGACCAAACTGACAGTGAAACAAAACACGAAACGTGCGTCAGCTGTTTAAACCAGTGTTGCCAAAAAGATAATAGCTAAAAAATCACCCGATACAAACGACTTTTAAAAAATAAATAGTATACAACAAAAAATAACTTTATAATAATGATTTAAATTACTTATGTATATAATTGTAGTAAATAAAGACAATATAATGGTAAGTATGGAATAAAATTAATAATGATATGGTTAGTTTTAACCAAATGATTGCGCATGGGTCCGAAATAGGGTACACTTGCAAATATTTGTTGTTATATACTGTGGTCTAGGATGCCGTATGGCCGGGCTTGACCGCCTATTCTTTCTTAGTTGTTTTATTTGACATTCGTAAATAGTCAGAAAGGAACTTAAGCCTTTTTTGTTCAACTAATATTATAAATGTGAAAGTTTGTAGGTTTGTTTATTTGGATGTTAAAATGTTTATTAATTTGTTGCTCAATTACGCGAAAATACATATGAAAAATTCAAGTAATATGTGAAAGTGTGAATGCAACGTACTATGAAAACGACAAGTATTACAAAAACAAATTGGTACTTTAGTACTTTTTCGCTTTTTGATAAATTTGGTATGCAGATGCGTATGGTACTTGGTACTTTTGAAGGGGTAAAAATGGGATAAAATAGTTTCTGGTACTTTGCTCTTCTACACTTCACCAAAATTCCAATGAAAATGTAAGTTAAGCAAACGAATTACGTTTATTAAAATATTTTCGTTGGCTCAACGAATTTTTCGTAAATATGATTAAAATTAAGGTATTATTTTCATTATATTAACGAATAATTCGTTGAGCTAACGAAAATATTTTAATAAACGTAATTTCGTTTGCTTAACGTACATTTTCATTAGATTTTTGGTTCAGTGTAGCCCAGATTGAAATATGGGGTACAATTGGTTCTTTGTTTTTTTGATAAATTTGGTTAATGAATTGTATATGATCCAGTGGCCGGAATAAACATAATAAAACACCCTTTGCTTTTCATATCGATAGCTCAATTCCAAATCATTGCTACGTCGACTTAGCATGTTTTGAATTTTAAGATTATTCAACTGAAATTATGTTAAATTTTGGTGTTGATCAACTACTTCAATCCAAATTGATGCACAGAAAAGTACTCAGCATAGAACTTTTTGTGGTTTTGTAATAAAACAAAATATATTTTTAAAAATATTAACAATAAAAAAATATTTTCAATTTATTTGAACGATAAAATAAGAATGAATATGAAAAATATTTGAAAAGAAATTATGTACATTATGTCAATGAATATATGATTTGAATGCATTATGTTTAAAACAAGTAATTAGTTTGCAAGTAACAGAACTGAATGTTATATCGCCCGTAAAATTTTCACTTTTTCGACTAAGCATGTTTTGGAATTGAGCTGTCGATATGGACAGTTGAATTTCGGTTGCTTCAAGTTTTTAAAACTGTTTTATATATGTTGGCGAAAAAAATAATTCCTATTATGTTGTATGCAGAAATACGGCCCAGATTCAAGTATAGGGTACTTTTATACTTAAATTCTTTTTTTTTAATAAATTTGGCTTACAGATAGATGGCATATGGTCCAGATAAAAAGATAGTTTACTTTTTAAACGATAAAATTAGCAATTTCTAAGGGGTTAAGAAGGGATAAAATTGCTACTTTTTCTCTTTTCGATAAATTTGGTAAGCATACAGATTAAATCCAATATTACCATACAAAAAAATCTGGTACTCTTGGCACATTTATATCTTTGAAACTCGTTCTCTTTTCGAAAAATTTGGTATAGAGAAAGCATAAGGCCCAGATTGCTATATAGGAGACTCTTTGTGAAATAGAAACGGAAAAAATTGGATATGTTTTCTCTTTTTGACCAATTTGGTATAGAGATTAAATATGGTCCAGTGGCCGGAATATACATATTTAGAGACCCCTGGCTTTTCATATGAACGGTTGGATGTCGGTTGCTCAAGAAACACGAAAAATAATATTTCCTATAGTGTTGTTTATGTAAATATTTTAACATAAAATAAGTATCGATGCACGAAACAACATAAAATGTCCGTGCATTTTTGTATGATAAACCCATTTCATAAAATCTCGCTGTAATTTTTACGTGAACTAAGTCACGGGTAATATAATAGTGCTAATATAAAATTTAGTTCACATATTTGAAATACACAAACGAATTTTTGCTCGTATTTATAAACAATATGTGTGTGAACTGGAACTGTTTAAAGATTAACTTGAAGTAACAACTCCCTTTATTATGGAAAAAAAATGTATCGACTGACCTTCTTTTGTTTTTAGCCAGGCCATTTTCGAAAAGTATAAATTTTCTTTAAGGAAAAACTCATATTGGACGTGATATGGCCTTTGATCGATTAATATACCTTAAGTCCTATATATTCCGTATACTCATAACTGTACAATGCATACAACAACAACAACAACAACAACAACATAAATAATCTCTCCATTTCCACCCTGGATATTGAAAAAAAGCAGCAAAACAGATACTGAACTATTTATAACAAGTATGTATGTATATAAAACAATGTTATATGATGATTATTATGTGAAATACCTTATATACAACTTTGTATATGATATACTTAATATTTTGTGTAAAATTACATTAGTTTATATATATTTATATAATAGTTAAGTATTACATGCGCAAACATTTACTTATTATACACATTAACCTGGCCTCAAACAAAAAATATCCTAAAGATACACACACATACCACCACTACAAGGCTAAAAAGAAAAAAACATTTGAAAGACTTTTGCAAAAAAGAAAAAATGTTAAAACGATAAATATGAAAAAAATTGTATTTTCCTCAAAGCTTTAAGCAAACGTAACGACGAGGAAAAAAGCTAAAGAAGCAACTCCACCCTTATGGCAACGTCGAAAGAAAGATAGAAAATAAAAAAACGTCATCCCTTTTAAGCTAGTACTGCCGCATATATATTAGTTACTCCTAAAGGGCTTTTTATACTTTTTAGTTACTTGGCCAGATTCTCAAAATTGAGTACGTTCAAGATCTGTAGTTCGCATGTGTGATTTACCGCCCCAAACTGACAGCTGCTGCTGCAGGTGCTCTGTTGGTGGTGGTGGTGCAGCTGCTGCTCATACATATGTAAATCATACTCTGAGCAAACAGAACTGCTCCAATTTCCTTAAGAGGGTGGATTTTTACTTTAGTTTACTTTTTTACATTTCATTTTTGAGTATCATTGTAAAAGTACTGTTGTATACAGTCGCAATTTTTATCGATTGACCTACTTTTCTACATTTTTTTTTTTTTATTTCGTTTATTGTTTTCGTATTATATACTCGTACATGCGCCTATTTTTTGGGTGTCCTTTTTCCCACCCAACTTTAACATCATGCGCTGTTTGTGCCTCTTGCTCCAAGTTGCAGGTTTTGTCACTGTGTTAGTAGAAATAAAGTTTTTTTAAAGACATTTTTTATTTCCAATGTTTTCCTATTTTGTTGATATCACTAAATTTATATATAGAAAATTTGGTGTACAGATAAATATCCTGTTTCATTTCCTTTTGTGTAATACCACACACATACAGTTACATTGACTCAATGACACAATCCGTTACACTTACACAATCAAACACACAAATCTCGTTAAAATTTTAATAGAGAAAAGGAAAAATAATAATACATACATATATTGAATGACCCAGTTTAAATAAGTTTTTTTTTATACGTATCGGATTTTAGGTTTCAAAATTACAAAATTTTATAATCAACAATTAAAGATGAGAGAAAAAATTGAAATTAAAAATAGTTATGCTGCCTAGTTGCATTTAATTGGTAACTTAAGTCATAAATAAATTACCATATTTTAGAATCTATTTCGAATTAAGGACATTAAAAACTGAACCATTTCAGATAGCTTACCAGCCGTTTCCCAAGACGTTTCCTTTGGTTAATTATATTTATCTAAATCTTACAGCTTACGGATGCCTATTACACTAAAATAAGGCTCTATTTCTCTATTTTTCTATTAAATCTTGGTTTGCACAAGGCACTCACTTTACTCAGAAGAAGTAAATTTATTTGAAGGTACTAACAAAGAAATCCGAGAGAAAATTTTAAATGATGCCCACCTAAATTGCTACTTAATTGTTAAGGGTCTTCCAAACTTGAACAGTTAAAAGCGGCTATCTGTTTTCTTAAATCAACTTGGACGGGTATAGCGTTCAACAGAACGTGCAAACTATAAAACTTCATTATTTTTGAGGTTTTTGTTTTCCTCACGGGCTAAATCTGATCAATAATTTGTTAGCAAATGTAAACAAAAACATTTATAGTAATTCTATTTGTTTTTTCCCAACGTTTCGGTTGCTTTTTTCGAACTTCTTCACGGGTTATTTTTATTCCATAATGATGAATTAGGGTTTACATTTCGTTTCTGAATTTGGTTTGACGTTTGACGATTTGTAGTGCACTTATTCAACTATTTATTGTTAAAAACTGGACTACACGACACAGAAATAAATAAATAAATTATTAATAAATAAAATACAACACAAACACCGAATAATAAGTCAAACTTAATGTTAAAATCGCAGAACTACAACAAAAAAAAAAAAAAATTCAAACTGACCCTAATCTTTTCAAAAAGAAATCTTCTTCAGCAATAAGAACCATTTCTGAATTTGGTACAATACCGATTTACATTAAATCAAAAAGCTTACAAAGCATTCCGAAAATACAATGTTTTGTGTGGATTTTGATCTGGCAACGTTATCATCTGTCCATGTTTCTTTGAGAAACGGGGTTTACAAAACCAAAAACTGTCCAATAAGAAACGAAAATTTGTTTACAAATTTTTTGTTTTTGAGTTGGGTTGACAGTGAATGTTTACATTTAATTTGAAGTAAAAGCACAGTTTTTTTTTTGTACAATGACAAATGAAGAAGTGAAAGAAATTGCAGTTTTTCCATTTTGACTGCAGTTTTTTAATTGCTTTTGAGAATGACATTGGCCAGGCCGTAACCGTCAACGGCAAGCGCTATAGGTCGATGATAACCAACTTCTTTTGTACTAAATTGGATGATATGGATACTAACGACGTGTGGTTTGAACAGAACCGCGCTGTGTACAACACAGCTCATACCACATTAGACATTCTGCACGATCGATCTGAGAGCATACCCTGCAAATAATGCGACTAGTCCATACACGCATGTAAAATGTAGCCCATAAGGGTCTAGTACTAGTCCAAAGGTAACCCCAATGGTTGGAAAAACATGGTCTATTTAACAATACTATGTCCTAGGGCAGGAACATATAACCCAGCTTTGCATTACAAAGGAGTGGTCTTAAACCCACTCCATGGTATACTCAAGAGGATTAGATTTGAAATAGTTTAAAAACAAAAAAATGTCGTTAAAAAACGAAGGCATGGCGTTTTACTACGAACTGTTTTTAGCAATGACATGGTCCATGCTTGCTTTACATTGGACCAGTCCAGGGAGTAGTCCATTTGATCAAACTGGATCAAGTAGTCCAATATAATTTGCAGGGTAGTCATCTCACGAGATTATTATTCATTAACAATAGCGGCCAACTTCACTATTAAACGCTCTGTCAAAATCGAATTTTCCAATTGCAAAGCGATGGCGCCGCGCTATTTAGGAATGCTTCACACAAATTGCATGGGCATGACAATTTTTGACAACTAGAAAACGTGTGCCGCTTTTGTTTACGTACGGCTGTAAATATCCTTTTCAAACTTGCCAACATCTCCTATCAACTGAGAAAGATGTTGAAATTTTCTCATAGGAAATGTACAGAGCGAAAAATCAACATCTTTAAAAGATTTTCCTATCTCATTGTATTCTACAACTTGCAATTATTTTAGTGTCATAACTAGAAAAGTAACAATAAATTCTATTAATTTTGTTGCATCACTGACAAAATGCCATTTGTTTTGAAAGCCTCGTTACCAAAAGTTTTCTCTTTTTTACAAGTTCTTTTTCGTTTAATCTCTTTTAAATTTTTGACTTTTTTATAGAAAAAAAATTTTTTAAAAATCCAAAAATTTTTTTAGGAACGGTGACATTTTTGATTTTGTGTGATTTTTCACACGATTTTGAAGTAAAAAACCGCAGTGCGGGACGGCATAAAATTAAAAAATAATTTTATTTTCATTGCGGACTTTCTTTCTGATGTTGCCATAGTTTTTGAATAATTGGCTATGTTCACAACATTATTGAAAACAAACAACATGATAAAAATGTATGCACAAATAAATTAATAAAAATTTAAACAAAAAATGACAACTATTTCCGTCGCCGTCTTCCGTTGTATTATGTTTATTTTTCTCTCCCGCAACGAGAAATCGCACCGCACCGCAAACATTGTGTTTAGACTCTGAGTCACATGTAATTGTGCATGTCAAAATCGCTGTTTTACATAAGGTTTTTAATATTCGGTCACAAACGTACATGTAATTTGCTTCTGACATTGTCTTTTTTTTTCGCATATATCAGTGTGCTGGAAATCGAAAAGTAAAACGTAATAATTTTGAAGTAGTTTTTGACACACTTTTAATCTAATTTTTATTATTGCAGAAACCAAAGTAGTTATCGGTTTCAAAATAGCGTGTTGCTGCCACAAAACATTTTATTTGCGCCCTAAAAGAGTTCATCCAACTCCAAATTTTTTTCTTTAAATTCGAAGATACCAATTTAGGATATTATAATCAAACGTTTTTAATATGAACATAATTCCTATTCAATGGTGAAATGATCATACATACATATATCGGTATTGTAGAATATGTATAAACTTTTGCCGGCTAATGATTCCGTCAATAGTGCACCGCCGCTTCTGGTTTCTTTCCGGCATAGATTTCTGACAAATCTGATGTCAGATAGTTTGTCAGAAGAAAATAGAGCACGCTCTAATTGAAATTTTGTCAGATGACTTTGCGTCAGACTTTTACAGAAGCAATGTTATAAAGGTAACACACATGTATTTATTTTGCAGTGAGTCAGATGTAAAAAACATGTCGTGTACATGCAGCTTTAGATGTTGCAAGTGTGAATGCTTGTTTCACATTTTCAACATCTTCCATGCGTTCCTCCGAAATGTATGCAAGTGTTAAAAGGCTATAAGTCACAGGTCTATGCGAATAATCCACAAACCACGGTGGCCATCAAAACCAATACAGCCCATGCCCATACCCGCACTATGGTTTAGACGACCACTTTCTCTTGCCAAAACTTTGTAGAAATATTGGCAGGTCAAAGTAAACAGACTAAAAAAGCGGGCACTGCCGCGCCGAATCAAAGTAAATTTTTTTAAACTATTTCTAATTAGCCGAATCTTATGAAACTTGGCACACACGTAAGGCTCCGCTATAAATGCAATGTTATGGTAAGCAAAATGGGCCGTGGTACGCCAATTCCAAGGAATCATTATTTTTCAACTACCTTATCTTTTAAAACTTGGTAAACACATTTAATTTGTTTGAAATTTGTTTATTAAAAATGCTAGGACTAGATTAATTATAATTTTTAAAATCCATATTTAATTTATTAAAAATAACTATTTTTTCAGAACAAAATCATTGTTCTCGTCTCGGGTTTTCCAATAAGGACTGGACAACTTATTTTTAACGTGTGCTGTGTGGCTTTTGGCACCGTCCTATTGAAACCACATGTCATCCAAGTTCATGTTTTCCAATTCGGGCCAAAAATATTCGGTAATCATGGCGCGATAGCAATCGCCATTCACCGTAACGTGACGATCGTTATTGTTGACGTAAAAATATGGCCTAATGACGCCGCCGGCAAGCAAACCACACCAAACAGTTATTGTTTGTGGATGAAGCGGTGATTCATGAAGCACATGTGGATTTCCACCAAACCAATAAGGCATATTTTGCTTATTGACGAACCCACAAACTCTTTGAGCCGAAAATGAGCTTCGTCACTGAAGATGATTTTGCGATGAAATTCATCAATTTGGCGCATCTTCTACAGAGCCCAAAGAGCATAAGTTGTTCTTTCGTGAGTTTACTGAAAAAAGGGGAAGTAACTGTTAGATGATCAGAGAAATAGTTTACAAATTAAATTCAAAGTTGTCAAGTACCTATTGCAAAACCTATACAACCCACTAGATTACAATAACATAAGTAGATATAACACAGTTTATAAGCCAATCTTGATTTTCTTTCTGTTAAGACATTTCATGTTAAATAACCCATTATAACGCAACGAATAGAATATGGATTGACCTTTTATGATTAAGAGGGGAAGGTTTGGCGTTTCGGTTGTGCATTAGACCAAATATTGTTCACACATCGCAATAGATATAGGAGATATAGATATAGGAGATTTATAGACTTTTTGTATGGGGCTGAGGATAGTAATTTTTCCGACCCTGTAGCTCGTTTCTGTATTTCTCGCATCGTAAAATTTCTTGCATGAAGTGTGAAACAAAAAATTCCATCGTTTCTCGATTTATGAGATAAAAGTGTTTCTGTATTTGAATGCGAAAACAGACACAACAAATTCTGTTTATACTGGAATATTTCCAGTAATTAAGTGTCAAATAAAAGCGAAACGTCAACAAAAGAAATAAATATAATAAAAACAGGGCTGCCAGATTTGACGAGTTATCGTCATCTTGACGATTTTTTGTTCCGATATTAACAAAGTGACGTTTTGATGATTTTTTCTAAAAAAGTGACGAAAGCAAAAACAAAATCAAAAATATTTTATAATATTGTTGTTACTTTCTATAGAAATTCATCTTGAATTTTTAAATTTAAAACACTTCTATTTTGTGGCGTTGAAAATTGAAAAAAAAAAAAAATAATATGAATGTCTGTAGAAAGCAACAACAAATTTATAAAATATTTTTGATTTTATTTTTGCTTTTAATGAAATTGTTGGCGTTGCGTTTTACACTATAAGCCCCTTAGTCTTCGAAAAAAGATAATTGTAAATATTTTTATATGTTTGTTTATTAGAAAAAAAGATATCTTTAGAAACAAGGCTGCTTAAATTTTTATATTTATCCCTATTGTGAAAATTGTCCTCGAAATTGTTTGTTTCTTCCCTAAAAAATGTATCGGCAATAGCAAAATTGAGGGAAAGTAATGGACCGACTTGGCTTATTTTGAACATTTAATACTTCTTATATACATATACAAAATATGATTGATATTTGATATTCTTATCTTATATGTACACTTTTGTGCCAAAACCATTATTCCGGCAAGAAAGAAATTTGTTTGTCTCCCAGTAAAAACTTTTTCAAAATGGATAGCTTCTTTCACTCGTTATTAAAGGCCAGTAGAATGAGAAAAATCTTATCATGTAAAAGCAAAATGTATTGAGTAAGAGAGTTCATGTTGTTTTTGTAAAAATTTAAAACTGCAACCATCTGTTTTTTTGTTATTATTTTTGATTTTACTTACACCATCCTTGTAAACATTAATTATACTTACAAAAGATTTTTATTTTTTTTCTTTTAAACACGGAGAGAATTTCATAATATTTTGATTCTACAAAGTCGTAATACATTGTATTACCGTGTAAACTGGCCTTAAGTAGCTTTCTTCCATAAGAACTTCAATAACTACTTTTTTCTGGATGTATTAAGATAAAAAAAAATGACTTACTTTTGAATTTGTTCTTTTTGGCACAACCCTTGTAAAATTCATTAGTTTTTCAGTAGAATTGTATGTAGTGCTTTTATGTGTTTCTGATTACTTAACATATTATTTTGTAGGCGAAGATTTTACTGGGTCTTTAACCCGTTTATTTATGAACCGATTTTTTTAATTTTAACTACAAGGTATTCTACTAAGTCTATTTCAGGTAAAAAAGAAAAAGATTATGGGAATAGGTAAATTAAAGATTTATATCTCAATTATTAAATAATAATTATTAAATACCCATGAACTTTAACTATGTTTTTGTTTGATTATTTTTTAATAAAAGTCGAAACAAATTTGTTTAAAATTGATTTTAAATTGCACGATTTTTAAAACAAAAAAGACGATTTTTTTTATTTTTTCTCAGGAAATTGACGATTTTGACACAAATTTATCTGGCAGCACTGATTAAAACCAAAACAAGAAAAGGCTAACAAAAATTTAAACTAACAAAATATAACAATTGTTTTTTGTTTATTTTCATCATATAAATTATGCCTTTATCATTTATATTCTTTCTATTTTTTTATTTATTTAAAAAAAATAGTATATAAACATATTTTAAATTCAAAATATCTACATTTTGTTTTTCTCGCCACCAATTTCAAATGTGGCTTATTTTGACAGTTCTTGAAAGAAACTTTTCGCAAAATATTGTTATAGAAACACTTTTTCTCGCATCCTTCCAATAATTGCTGGAAAATTATTTAAATGACAGATAATTCTCGCAAAAAAAAGATACAGAAACACTTGTGTGAGAAAAACCATTTTTTGTTTCATTTTTCACTGTTTCTGTCCCGATTCACTGGTTTCAGTCGGAAAATTTTACGATGCGAGAAATACAGAAACGGGCTACTGGCTACGGGAATGGCTTTAATATAAGAAAAATTCCTCAAAAATGTTCTCTTGATCCTTTTTAGATACAAATTGTTATACTTTAATTAGGGTAAAGCTTATTAAACTAAAGTATCATTAAACTATTTTTATGAAGAAAGGAATTTTACAACATGAATTGATTTAAAATTTATTGAAAATTTTTCATTCTTGACCTAAGCAAAAAGAATGTATAATTTTAAGGAAATATATCTTTTACAAGAAAGCTTTATAAATTGGAATTTGACTCATAGAAGCACATTCGAAAAAACGTCAAAAATAATAACATTTTTAAAATTTTTAAGCGGAATGACAATTTCAAAAAAGTTTAATTTTCTCTAAAATCCTAAAACAAACCGCAAGAAACGAAAATTGAATTAAAATACCAATACTCCAATTCTTATGCTGAAAACTTTTTTAAAAGCTTATGTAAACGGTTATTTTATAGGTTATGTAAAACACTTAAGCTTCGTACAGACGGTAGTCTGTTCTAACAATATTGTCAGTAAAATGTGCTAAAAATGTCTTGCAATCGTGTGAACACTCTACATTGGCAGATCATGCTCGACGTTGAAAGCTTATTTTTTTATTGTCAGATGTGCGAAGTTTGTGCATCTGACAATGGCATCATGGCTAGAGACCTTTTTCTGTTGGCAGCGCTGAACATACATTAGTATCAGGGATGGAAAATGGATTTATGTGTCACACAGACGATGCTGGATGGAAAATCAAAAAACTTAGATATGACTTAGTCTGACCACCGTCTGTACGAAGCTTAAGGATTTAAAATATCACATTTTTACATTGTGTTTTTCGCTTAAATCAATCTTAAC
The DNA here is from genome assembly GCA_963931875.1 of Pollenia griseotomentosa. Classification (NCBI taxonomy): domain Eukaryota; kingdom Metazoa; phylum Arthropoda; class Insecta; order Diptera; family Polleniidae; genus Pollenia; species Pollenia griseotomentosa. Next base: position 48,335,290 of record OZ007564.1, read on the forward strand.
CGCATTTTTTTTCTTTTTCATGATATTTATTTGTGTACCTAGAAATCGTGTTTTCCAATTCCAAATATACATTTAAAGGGGTCTGAGCTAGTGGTATGAAACGATCGATAGTCGATACTGTCGATAGTATGCAATAGTTTTTTTTTTAATCATCGATAACTATCGATTTTTTTAAATTCTGCTTTGAAATTGCATTAGTGTCCAGATTATGAAATTATAGTTTTGCAATTTTTGTATTTTTACCTTGTCCTTCCTCTTTTCCTTTTTATATTTTGTATATAAATACAAAAACACCTACAGCCAACTTCAAGTTAAAAAGTGTGACAGTTACAAAACAAAACAGAATTGCAGAATACATGAAATTGAATACCCTTTACCAATTTTCTCACCTCTCTCAACAATAAAATCAAGAATTGATGCAACGAAAGTTGCAAGTCTGGACGATGACTTATACTGGCAGACGGAAAATTGTATATGTACGTTGGATTTACAGAAATATTCACCCTTATTGTGTTTGGCGTATTTAAAATACGCCTACGACTGTTTGGTAATAGATTAAAGAAAATAAGTTCACGTTCTCTTTAATCTATTACCAAACAGTCGTAGGCGTATTTTAAATACGCCAAACACAATAAGGGTGATTGTATAATCCTTTTTATATATGAATATCCCAAGCTAAATATTGTTTAAATAAAAAAAATTGATTTGTAGTTTTAGAACTTTTTTTACAACAAAATTTGTAGAAAACACAATTGTTCAACCATAGTGTATTAACTCGAAGCTTATATATTTTAAAAATTGTTTTGCTTCTGCTGAAACTATTTAAATTTTGATTTAATACTGTATTGTTGAACAAGTGAATAATTGTATTTTCTACAAATTTTTAATATTTTTTTAAGTGGGCTTAACTTCATCAAATTTAATTTCATTAAATTATTTTTATGAAGAAAGGAATTTTACAACATGAAAATTAATTAAAATTGTTATTGATAATTTTTCATTCTTGACTGTAGCCGGGCTCGAACACAGGCCGGCAGGTTACCCTGCTTTTTTGGATTAAAAACCATAAATAGTTCAACAAAATAACCACATACTAATAATTTTCTACAAATTTTGTTGAATAACGCCCAATTTCACCAATTTCATTCCAGTTACCAATATGTTTTGACAGCTATAACTGATAACTTAAATTGGCCATAAAAGTTCTTAAAATACAAATAATTTTTTCTTATTTAAATAATATTCAGCTTGGGATATTCATATATAAAAAGGATTATAAAACATTTCTGTAAATCCAACTTATAAAATGTTCCGTCTGCCAGTATAAGTCATCGTCCAGACTTGCAACTTTTGTTGCATCAGTTCTTGATTTTCGTATATACTATGTACCTACCCTACCTTCATATTAAATACCGGAACCCAGTACTTATATGTATGTATATTACTGGGCGGCGAGTATTCGGGTTCGCATTTGCAAACTATTCGCACATTTTTGCTATTTGCGAATACTAAAAGCGAATAGGTATAAAATTAATAAAATTTCTACAAGAAAATACAATCACACCTTCTAAGAGAAATAAAATCACAGAGCCTCCCCTTTTATTTGGTACCGAGTTTGCTACAAATATTTGATAGGTACCTACTTACCTATAGGTATTAAACAAAAATATTTAAATTAAAAATAATAAGCATCTTGAAAAATGGCAAGTCCTTTAAAAAGGAGAAAAGATGATGAAATAAAAAATCAAGCACGCAGTTTGACTACCTATTGGCGTTTCTGCCAAAAAGAAAACATTTAAATTTGTCACAGTGTTATTTTTGAAATGGAAATTTTATATGTGTATGTATAGCATGTACCTACTACCTACATAGACTAAATTGCAGAAAATAACTTTCTTATAAACAATAATTGCTTATAAAAAACGCAAACCTATATACATATGTATGTATGTATGTATAAGAAATAATTTTGTAGCATAGGTAGGTATTTAAAGTTTCTTATATCCGATATCTACTCTTAAGCACAATGGGTTGGTATCCAAACACCAGGCAAAAATAAATAAATTTTAAAATACCTACCTATCTAGATAAAATATCTAATAGCAGAAGAAATAAAGCACACAGTAAAAAATTATAAAAAATAATTTTTAAATGAAAGCAAACAAAATAGAATAAATACATTCGCACGTGCAATTGACCTACTTTTTCTTTAGAAAACTGCGGGAAAAAACAAAAACTATGGATACATACAGAGATAAAAAAGAAAAGATGAAAAATAAAATACAACAGGGCTGGACATGTTGGTGTAATCGTACTTTTTGATAATAAATCTGAGTTGCCAGAAAGTGAACGCCATACAAATATACTAAAATGTTTTACAGAACCAGGCAAATAACTTTTTGTAATTTTTAGTTAATATCTAAAATTTTTAAAAGCAACATGGAATACAAATTACAAAAGACTAGGGAACAAAATCGAAGTTTTTTCTGTTGACTGGAACTTTATTGGAATTTTTTACTAACTTGAGGTTGCTGATTTCAAATATAGTCTCCATTTTTCTCCATTAGCTTTAATTTTTAAGTTATAGGTACTACTTAATAGTATTTTTGACTATTTTCCAAAAATTAAAAGCTAAAAAATTATAACTTTATGGCCAGTTCATCGATTTCAAACGAAGACTTCGTTCGCTTAAGTTACATGTAAAACAAAAACAATATTTTATACTTTGTTTTTATTTTAAATGTAAGTAAGATGAACAGGCAGTTACTTTTCATTAAGCGATTTTTAAAATAGTTTTTCTAAGATGTAATTGTTGCCTTTGAAAAACAATAAATTTTTTGGAAATCACCAAAAAAATGGCTGACTAAAGGTTGTTTAAGTAAAAAAAAAATTAAAACTTTTATTTTCTTCACGCTCAAAGTTGATCTGCAGGGAGCCAAATTTACTTTTTTTTTAAGTTTATGCTAAGTTATGCTAAGTGCTGCGATAACATATTTGTCGCCTTTTTTTGATTCTATCTAAAAAAAAGTACAATTTTGTATTTTTAAAAATCATGAAAAATCCAAAACGGTTCTCCAGATATAGAGAAATCTTGAATTTTTTTGTGCCACGCCCACTTGTCCAATCTCACCCAAATTTTGTCGGATCTTGTGTTTTGATAACCAAGAAGCTTGTATCTAATTTGGAAACTTTGGCTCCTACCGTTTTCCAGATACACATAATAATAAAAAAACAACAACATAAACAAGGGACTTTGAAGCAGTCGTGGTTTTTGCTCATAACTCAGCCATTTGTGAACCGATCAGGCTGAATTGCAATACCAAACAATTCCGGGCTTAATGTGACAAAAACATATAACTACCAAGTCCCCATCACACCTGGAGTCTTCGGAAACCCCATAACTTCACTCTTCATAATTACCCACAATATATATACTATATATAGGGTCTAGGACAAACTAATATACCTATACCCTTTTACCTTCGAAGAACGGTATAAATATTAAATTAATTTTTTTTCATTTATAATTAATTTCTAATTTACAGCTCTGTCTCTTATTTTAACAGCCAATTCACATGGAGGCTTTTACGACGTCGTTTTTCGACGTCTTTTTTGGTTTTTGTTGAGCGGTGTAGATAAGAATTTGAAGTGTGTGGTTGAAAATACAGTGAGACCTCGATTATCGATAATAGACGGGACCGGCAGCATTCTTGTTTATTTATTTTTTTGGTGTGTTTCTTATTTTATGTAAATATATGTATAATGTATTATTATGTAAACAGGAGGAAAAAAATAATTTTGGCAGAACAAGCTTCCAGTACGTTGGGAAATTCTCTTTCTTCGTTTATTTAAATTTGTTTTGATTGTTTAAAAGTAAACGAAAAAAAGATGATTTGTTTATAATTTCGGATAACAGAGGTAATGCCGGATAATAGAGGTAATTTAAATCAATGCAAAAAAAATTTTTATTTTCCAGTTAATTGAAGCTGCCGGTTAATCGAATGACAGATAATCAAGGCCATACTGTAAATAAAAAAAGACATGCAACCAAAAACCATCGTTTGAACGCAAAGAGATTTTGGAAGTTGCTTTAAAAGGGAATCAAGATAAAACGACGTCGTAAAACCCCTCATGTGAATTGAGTGTAACTTTTGGGATACTTAACGCGCCAAGACATGAAAAACGGGCTCAATTGAAAAAAGTTTTTAGTACATTTTTATGCAATTTTTTTCAAACAGCGCAAAAAGGGCTATAATATATATTTTTAGGGAAACACCAATAATTTTAAACAAAACGATTTATTAAAAAATATTATTGTATAGGTATGGGACCATTTTATATTCAACTCGATTAAGGTACTCAAACGACTGAAGCTTTTTGTAGGTACTATCTATGTATATTAAAAGACTTGGTCGGTGTTAAATAAAATTTGTAGTTCTTGGTTATCCCCATCTTTATTTCATAAATCACTATTTCTATAATATTACGAAATTTTGTAGGTTTCATTAGAATTTTTTTTCAAGCATTTACTTCTTAGCTTGAGCAACAACGATTAAGTCGTTTTATACACTAATGCTCAATTTTCAGGATAGTTTTTAAGTCTATATTAAGTTAATTTTCACATAAACTTAAATCGTATTTAAACACAGATTGATTTTTTGAGTTTTATTTGAAAAGTCTTATTTAATTAAGATAAAATTATGGTAGCACTACTAAATACAAGAAAATACCTATAATAAAAAAGTTTATTTATTTGAAAGGTATTCTCAAAAAACAGCTGAATTTTATTGATTTGCCAGTTGTTGTTGTATTGTTGCCATATTGAGGCCACCTTGCTAAGTTATTCCAATGGAAACTTAAGTTGAATTTAAGTGTACCACATCGGTGAAATAAGTTTTATTTAATTGTTTAGTGAAGAAGAGAATTTTGTATTTAAAACGATATTAATTAAACATAAATGTCTTTTAATATCAATCCTGAAAATTGGCTATAAAAGTCCTCTCAACTTCAGCGTTAGATAAGGAATATACCTACCTATTAATACCTAGGTATATTATTAATAGCAAAACTAAAAAGTTATAGGAATGGAATGTTAACAATTGCAAACGTATCTAAAATTTATCCGCGCTCGAAGTTTTTTTGACCTTTTTCATTTTGAAAGTCAGTTTTTACAACTCGATAACGGTACCTAACTAGTTAGCCAGAAAAACTAAAATTGAACAAAAACGGGCTAAAAGCTTTGTTTTTATCATACCTATTTTGGTATGAAAAAATCCGTTTCAATAATAAAACGTTTGAAATTTCACTAAACATGTCATTGCTGAAAAAAGTACAATTGTACTAACTTTATCATCCATGATACAATTTTATATGTAAAAAAAGCAACAGAGAAAAACCTTAAACTTAGTAAAAGAGGGCAATAGATGAACAAAGTGTTTTGAGTATAGATATAAGAAAAGGGGAAATACTGTAAGTTAAATGATAGAGTATATTTTTAAAGTTTTTATAATTCTATTAAATACTTTGTATGTATCATGGTATATACCAGGCTTTGCATTATAAATCGTGATTAACAAATAAATAAAAAATTTTAATTATAATTTTTATAGGAGAAGTGGTAAGTGTAGTACATAAATAATTTTAATAGACAAAGCTTTTTTAATAAAAATCTCATTATTTTTTAATGTTCTCTTAATTTGACAAGGAGAACTTTAATTTTAAGATAATTGTTAAAAGAGAGTCGCTAGCACAGCTTTTTATAGCAAGGATGACACAGTCAGTACAATTGTACTTTTTTCAGTAATATTATCATGGCAAAAATAGTGGAATGGTTGCGTTATATAATGGACCTCTTTACACACAGTCTACAACACATGTGCACATGAAATGCTTAACATTAGAAGTAATATGATGTTAGTGTTAAGTATAGACTCATCATGTTAGAGGTTTTCTCATGTTATAAAATGGTTGTCAATGCAAATGTTTTAACAACGCTTTTATAACATCAAGTTATAACAGCAAATCATGTCGGTTGTAGACGTGGAGTTAACATAAAATAACAACATGAAATTTTAAAGAATAGAGGCAGAAAATAAAAGAAAAATTTATTAGAAATCAGTTTTAAAGATAACTTTAAAAATTGGTTTCTATCACTACCCATTTTCCGAATTTTATTGTTTTGGCAGTCAAAACTTATTTCTTATTTCTAGAATTCCCCTTAAGTTTTAACGTACATATGCGGAATAAAATAGAAAAAATATCATAAAACGAATTAGAAGGTCGTAAGTTGATTTGTAAATTTTGTAAAAAGAATCCTCATTAAAGAAAATTTGAATTTTTTCGTCACTTTTCTGAAATCCAAATTTAAAAATCTTTTGTTTAAAAGACAGTAAAAGCTTTCGAAAGTAAATAACCGTTTAATAGAAAACGACGATTCGGTAAAAGTCTTTGATACAATGCAAGCAAACTCGAGCTATTTTGAAGGCAGGAGTTGCCGGATGTACTAGAAAATCTTACCATGCGTTGGCAAATAAATGCAGTTTTAAAGAAAAAATGTAACAAAAGTATGTAACACATATCAGAGTGGTCAAATATGCAAAGAAACCCGTTCCAGCAGTCTCAGAGAAGAGTTATTTATCATCCTACATCTAATACGGGCTTTGTTACAAAAACTGTTTTCTGCTGGCTGGCCATGAATCGTATCATGGATGATGGGAGCTTCTTAACAATTGACGCTCATGAATGAACACTAATTCAAACTTTTTAGTCGAATTTGAAATAAACCTAGACTGTTTTATCACTCAAATTAAATGAATGTTATAGAAAATGCACAAAAAGGTAATTCAAGATGCTATCCGTAGGGTGCCTCAAAATATGAAAAAATCCCATCGATGTGGCTAGATATCTTTTGTAAAATAATTTTAAGTTGTATATTTTAACAATTGCATATTAACTTTGATTTTTTAATACCTGATATAAATTGTTTATTACTGCTAATGCGTCAGTCCATATTATTTTCCGCATACGTTAGTAAATTATTTATGTGATGGCCTAAGAATGTCAAAAGTGAATTTCAGAAATGTTATGGAAAAAAATCAATACCCACCTGCAGGTGAACTCGAGAGATTAGCTAACTATTTTTTGCTTCGTATATTTTGGTTTAATTTGTCTTGTTAGTTTGTCAAAAAAATGTTTGCACATTGATTTTGATAAATATACAGGGTTTTGAATTATTTCTGATAAAAAGCGCCGTGTCTCTAATCTTAAGGCGTTAAATAAAATTTCAATTAAAAATTGAAGGTATTAACGTAAAATTTGGAAACAAAAACTTAATTTTTAGTTTATTATTTGTACGAAATAATTGTCTTTGTGGTTACTGTTATGTTTCTTGCAATTTTGCTTTTTCACTAAAGAAATTAGTTTTATTAAGGGTGTGTGAATTAAAATTGTCACTACCCCTTGCAAATAATAGGACTAGTCCAAACACGCGTGTAAAATGTAGCCCACAAGGGACTTGGACTAGTCCAAAAGTAACCCAAACGTAAGGAAAAAACATGGTCTATTATACATTACGATGTCCTAGGGTTGGACCATATAACCCAGCTTTGGACTACAAAGAAGTAGTCTTAAAACAACTCCATGGTATATTCAAGAGGATTAGTTTTGAAGTCGTTTAAAAACGAAAACATGTCGTTAAAAAATGAAGACATGTCGTCTGACTACAAACACTTTTTAACAATGACATGGTTCATGCTTGCATTATATTGAACCAGTCCATGGAGTAGTCCATTTTATCAAAATGGGTCAGGTAATCCAATATTATTTGCAGGGCCGTTTTACACACACACCCTTAATAAAACTTAATTCTTTAGCGAAAAAGCAAAATTGCAAGAAGCATTTTACAACATTTTAACAAAGTTTTTTCTAATATTTCAGGCAAAGTAAAATATGTTATATCATAAGTTTATATATGTGTGTATATAATATGTAGTAAAAAAAACACTTAAGAACCATTTGAACATTCTTGAGATTTTAAAAATTCAGGCATACAAATTAGATTTCTATATGGGAAAAATATATGGGTTCATGCATATTGTCGGCTTCAGCACGGAACAAAAATGTTTTTCTAGAAAAACGATGAAGAATGTTTGGATTAATTTTAGTGGGTCGCCATATAGTATTTTCTATTGAAACTTTAAGTCGTTATGACTTTTTGCAAAAAATATAAAAAGGTGGTTTTCCTCACGGAACAAAAATGTTTTGATCTTCCTTCTTTGAATAGAACATACCGCATAACAAAAACAAACACTAAAAAAGTGACGAATGAAGCAAAAAAAATGTTAAGAGAACTCTAAAAAAGCCGGTAACTTAACCTTACCGTAAAAAAGTAACACCAATATATTTCTTACAGATTGAGAAGTAACATCTTACTGCTAACTAGAATCGTTCTAATTGCTTTATGAAATGAAGCAGCTGATTTGCAACGTTACTGTTACTCCCGGCTAACTGAGCCTTTAGTTCTTGTTATCTATTAAAAAAAAGGATTTAAAACGAGAGCCCATAACAGTAACGCTTGATCATAAAGAGGGTACCTTTTAACTTAAAATTTTTATTTTTTCACTTTTTGAAAAAAATCGACACTATATTGTCAACTTTTTAGGGATGTAATGATGAAATGGTTGGTTAAAAAATTCTTTTTCATATGCCTTTAATATTAAATTAAAAATTGTTGTGCTTCTAGGTACTAAACATTTTAAAACTTTGACACCTTTCAGGCTCAGCAAGTTAGTTGCGCAAGTAACTTGCCGAGTACAACAAAGTCTGCACTAAATTTGTTTTCCTTGCCCCGACCTTACTGCTGACGTCTACAAACCAAGAGTTTCTCAGGAGACTTGCCGAGTGTGAAGGGGGTCTTTCATTCGATGACTTACAAAGTCATCTTTCAGATTTGCAATTTTATTGCAGCGTTTCTTGAGCTCATTGGTGAGAGGGGTGAGAAAATTGGGCGGTGTAGTCAGTCACATGTACTCCGCAATTCTGTTTCGTTTTGTAATTCTCACACTTCTGAACTTGAAATTGGCTGAAGGTGTTTTTGTATTTATATACAAAATATAAAAAGGAGAAAAGGGAAGACAAAATAAAAAATACAAAAATTGCAAAACTATAATTTCATAATCTGGACACTTATGCAATTTCAAAGTATGTATTATTGAATAGCTACGTAGAGCTTGTCTGATAGCGGAATATTAAATCCAAAAGAAATAAACTTTTTTGGCAATCGGGCATGTTCTTGAAATCAAAATGAAGTGGAATCGAATTCAAATGCGATTTTGATTGCAAATATTTACAAAAAAAAAAAAAAAAAAAAAGGTATAGGTGTTTTTCCTGTTTTAAGGAGATAATTGGTACTCAAAGCATAAAGTGTATGAAAAGTATTATTTTTATGAACTTTCTTAACAGGCACGTTTTCAAAATTTGTTCGATTTTAAATAAACTTCATTTCGATTTATAGGTAAATAGAACATGTCCGAATATCTTTTGGAATAAAAATTGGCAGCACAGATTGAATAATAAAAACTCAAGAACTTCAATGTACCTACATATCACTCATGTGATTTGTGGTACAATTGTACCAAATTTGGTACAATCGAAACTTCATTGGTACACTGGTACAATTCATTCTTTTTGGTACAATTAAAAAAAAAAATACCCACGAAGTTTTATCATTTCTTTGTGGTGGATTAACTCACTTTTCTTTTCAATAATACATTTTTAATAACATCTCCAGCCGTCACCAGTACTTCCAAATATTGTATTATTGTTAATTAAGGTTCGGATGTTATACTAACATATAAAGTACATATGTACATACAAAAGTATATGTACTCGTATCCCTGTAGAAGCCTAGGATTAAATGTCTCCAAATCGCCACTTTTGTCGATTGTTTTGGTGACACTGTCAACCAAGTGTCTACATTTTTGTCTGCCTTTGAGAAAAAAGAGAAAGAGAGTGTCCCGGTAGGCTAGCTGGTAGTGAGCTAGTCTATCAGCGCCGGGGTTGCGGATTCGATTCCCGCCAGAGACTCTGGTTCCTGTAGACAAGCGTAGAGCTTCGCGGGATTAGCTTAGGGAAATAAAAAAAAAAAACAAATAGACAAATTTTTGCTTTTTCTTCTATACCTCAATAGTGAAGAGGGTAATATGCGATTGTGCTGATGTGTGTAATACAGAAAATAATACTTTCTGAGTCGATTTACCGATGTCCCTCCGTCCGGCTGGCTGGTTGTCTGTCCATGTAACCTTGTTGGTAGAGTACAGGTCGCAATTTTTAAGGTAATTCGATGAAATTTTAAACATAGGTTTCAATTCATAAGGACAAAGCCTACTAAAAATGGTGAGAATCGGTCTATAATTTCACATGACCCCATACAAACTTCTTTCCAGAATAGTGTTAGTGCCTAAAAACCATCCTATTACGTTGGTATTTCGGGCCAGACTTATGAAGATATCATAATAATAGTCAACACAAAAATTTTACATAAATCTTAACCTCATAACATAATTTTGTTCTGGCGGGTCCATGATTGCCCATGGGTTTCACACTTGAAAATTTGTCTGTATATACTGTGGTGTAGAGTATTAAATGCTCGGGCTCTTTATAAAATAAAAAAGTGTTATAAATTCTTACTATGTATGGTTATTCATTTTATAGCGAAATTTTGGTACAATTTATGTTAATTTGGTACAATTTAAGAATTGTCAGATCCCAACAGTGCTACATATCATATTTGTAAAAAACTTGCAGAAAAACTAATAAAATTAAAAGCTTTTATTTAAATTGTAAAAAGAAATTAAAGTTTTACTTTGCACGCTCTCCACTTAAAAGAGAGAAAAAAACTAACTATTTCTCCTCTTTTTTTAGATAATCAATTCGAAATTCTCCTATTTTTCCTAGGATTTATTCTTCGTTTTCAACAAAAGTTGCTCTCTTAATGTCTTTCCCCTTTTTTGTATATACTTTATTTGATATGCAATGTGTAAATACTTTTTTCTATATAATGTTTAAGTGTGTTAAAAAACTTGCGACCTATTTATTATAAAACAGACTCAAATTAAAGCTTTTTTTATTTTGCTGCTGAACATGTGTCTACTACACTTCTACTGATTGCTGACGTTGTTGTCATGGCGTTTTTATTCAGAGTGTACAAGTGAGCACACTTTTTGTCGTTCTTATGCAAAGCTATATACAAAAGTTCTCCTAAAACTTACAAAAACAGTAAAGTCCCATTATAACACACACTTATGCACAAACAATAGTCTCTAAGTATTAGAAAGAAAAATAACAAAACGAACGGAAAAAAACTTGACGACTTTACTGCAAAGCTACAAAACTAAACAAAAGCAACAAAATAAAATTGACTAAAACAACAACAAAAGCAACGCAAAACATCAGTCAATAATAATAATAAAAATAATGAAAAAATAGGTAGGTATGTAATAATAATGTAGGTATATACGTATTCATCCATTAGATACAATATAATACGTACATACATATGAGCTCATACAAACATTCGTAAAGGAACATACAATATTTATCTGCAAAATTATAAATATGGGATGTGTATTTTTTCATGTTTTTTTTTTGTTACAAATAAAGAATATAAATAAGTGCCAGCGATGCCAACTTAGTGTTTTTGACACTATTTACAGTGCTTTTTGATGCCTCAAAACACCAAATGTTTATCTTTGCTCAAGTCGGCATTTACAATGTGGACATTTCTTGCCAAACAGACGAAATTTCTTGGTAAGGGGGCGACGCACTATGCTTCGACCCATAGACAAAAATCATAAAATACATTTTTGTCTCAAATTGTTTTTAAATACAGATTTTTTGACAGATAATAAGGCGTCTCAAATAAATGTTAACAAAAAACTTTTTCTGATTGCTTTTGCCACTACGAGAGGGCGATAAAATCAGAGAATTTCTTTCAAAAATGACAACAGAAAAATGGGTTTTAGTTGTTTCACAAAACTAATTCTGAAAAATTATTTTTTTTTTAAAGTCGCTCGAATTTCAAGTACTTTCATATATTTGCAGTTAAATTCAAATATAGAATTTAGTAGGTAGGTATTTATTTACAAAATAACTTTTTTTATTGCTCTGAAAAACACATATTTTTTGTTGAAAATCCAAAAATCACTTAAGTTTGATGGAATATAAAAAAATTATATAAAATTTTTTGTAAGTTTATACTCTTAGCTAACCACAACTTAAAAAAATGCGTTATTTGAAATGCCTAATTTTATGATTTTTATAGGCATTTAAGAGTGTTTAATATCATTGTGCAACACGATTTTATATTTTGAATGGTAAAAAAAAAATTAATTATACCATTAGTAGACCAAATCCACTGAAGCATTTTCAAAATTTAGCTCGAGTTATTTTTTTATGGCCCACTGAAGTTTTTAATTTTTTTTTAAGTGGATGACAATACTAACGGGTCCATCTATTTGTAATGTAAACAAGGTTTAAAAAATAAATTTATAAATTAATGTAACTAAGCTGTGGCGATGGCAAATATTTTAAAAAATTCCGATATACCTAGTTGATTGTTGGATAGCAGCATCCTCAAACAATAAAATATCAGAGGTGTATAAATATTTAAGACACAAGATAGGCGATTCATATTTTTATTCCAGGCTGTTTGTCTGAAGAAGCATTAGAAGCCAACCATACAAATATGAGTAAAGTGCGATTGTCTCATACTAGAAAAACGTCCCGAGAAATCACAAATAAAGATTTAATGACATATTTGTTGTTGTCTTCAGATCCCGTATTATCATCAAAGCAAACATTAACATTACAAACAAAATAATAGATGCTGAAATTGGGAAATATATTCTTGGAGAAAATGTTGAGATCCAAGATGAAAATTTCAAATTTTAATTTAAAATTCGGATATACATATATATTCCTATTTTTTAACTATAAAAGATAAACTATGGTTGATGCTAAAGCGCCCTATCCATTTACAATATTATATTTATTCACCAAATAATTTCTATATTGCCCTATTTTATTCAATAAGTGGTAGGTAGGTATAATGGTTTCAACTTAAATATGGCGCATCTCTTATTAAAGAAAGACATAACCTTTAAAGCAAAAAAACATCATACATTGTTGTCAAGAGATTTCACAGTATATTGCACTTATTTTTGTTGTGCAATACAAATTAAAAGGATTTTTATTCTTGCCAATATATTGTGACCCCTTCGAATATCACATACACATTAGTAATATAGTAATTGTACAATACGAAAAATTTAACAATGATATTGCAAGTGTATGAGCCGCTTAACTTCTTTGTATAAGTAGACTATACATTCCATTAATAGATTTTAAAATAAACCAAAAGTACGAGTTCTGGATCGTTTTTAATTTTTGTAATAGCCGAGGTGCCCTACTTTGGGAACCTATGGCGCCCCTTTTGATAGGTCTATAATCTAAAACATAAGCTTGAATACTACTAGTTTTTAATTGGCACTTTCAATTTTATTCCAATCGGGCTAACCGTTTATAAAGTGCAAGGCCTATCCAATAGGTCTGCTTACTATTACAACAATACAACAATACAAAAAACAACAGGCATTTTGTTTGTGTAAAATTCCTCGCCGTTGTCAAAATCTTACTACTACATAGGCAAAACAAAAGGAAAAATGTGTTTTGTGTGCATGTATGTGTGGCAAAAAACCAAAAAAGTAAATAAAAATATACACGTATAAGGAAAATGTAAACAACTTTTGATATCGTTGAGGAAAAAACCAAATAAACATCTGGCTTCTTAAGCAGACCTATTGGAAAGACCTTGATAAAGTGCATTTGTGTTGCTGTTGTTTTTGCAAATTCCTTTTAGCACGTTTAAGGTTTAAAAGCCTCATTTCAGTTGGCAGCACTTATTTCTAATCAAAACAAAAAACAGCTGTATAATAACAAAAAGCAGAACAAAAGAAAATTAAAACAAACAAATTTTGCCACTAAATTTTGTACATTTTCATGGCACACACAACCAAGTCGATATTTAAACAAAAGTAATTGTTCACTGGAAATAAAAATAAACTAGACACAAATTGTTTTGTAGGTCTTGTTGCCAGTAAAACCAAATAGCTATTCTCTGCTAAATCTGCATTTAATAGATGTTTCGTCTATAAAAAAAAGAAACAGCAATGTTAAACTATTGCCAGAGTTGAAATTTTCATAAAAATAATGAATTCTTTTTCCATTTTCTCTTCGTATTAACGAAAAGGTAATTAAAAAAAAAATAAATGCATACGTGCATAAAATGTAAGAATGTGTACATACATATGTACGTACATACGTAGATTAAACAGATGTATACAGATGAATAACGTGGTTTTTGTTGTCTATACGCATTTATGTATGAGTTATGAACGAAATGCACAAAATAAAATGTACAAAAACATCGAAAAATAATTTGATGTTTAGTTTGGATTTTCTGTTCTTTGTGTTTGGATATTCGAGGTGTGCGGATTTATAATTATTTTGTTTAAAATAGCAAGTTTTTTTTTGTTTTATTAGGTTTATCAATTCATTTTAGTTTCTTTCATACTGTACGTTGTTTTAATGGGTAGCATTTTTGTTTTTATTTTCATAGCTGAACAAAAATGAGTGGCTCTGGCGGTGTATGTCAGGATTTTGCAGCTTTAAAAGAGTTATTAAACTCTTGGAATGTTGGAATACTTTATGAATTGTTCAAAGGTAAGAAAAATAACGGCCAGCTTGTTTTTCCCACAAATTTTGTAATACAAATATATTTATGTACCTACTTATGTATAATATTTTATAGTGTTCAGCAAAAACAAAAATTCCACTGTTGTCTCACAGTGCTGCCAACTTTTATTTTTCCAAAAATCTAACTAAATATAAAGCGAATTTACGTAAAAGTGAATTCGCCTTAGTACAATATGTAGTTCATGTAGTTTTTAAAATTAAGATGGCTTGATTTTTTTTGTCGTTGTAGCATTGTTCATTTAAAATTAGGCAAAATTCTAGTTTTAAGTATGTATTAAAAAAAATTTTAGTAGATTTTTGCACAAACAGGCTTTATACATTGTTCATACAAACATATCGCTCATTTACTTTAATAGCGACATAACTCAAAAAATTACATTTTGGAGTTAGTAATGCAGAATTAACTATTCAGTTTAGTTTTGAGTTAGTTAAGAAGTTAGATGTAAACGAGTTAGCCAAAAGTGATAATTGTTAATCAGTTCACAAATATGTATCAAATTATATATCTCCAAAATTGCGATCTGTATTTTGCGCACAAGCACAAGGTTTAGATGCAAAGCCAGTCGGACCGAATTGAGATTAACCGAGATTCTTTATTCCGTTATTTACAAAATTACCTAGTTTTTAAAGTTGTTCTTGTAAAGTTAATTGATACTCAAAATATGTATGTAAGAAGGAGAAAAGTACACATAAAAAGTAATCAGCCCTAAGAGATTAAAAACACTGGTTGTGTGTTACTTTAATATCTAACAAAAAACGACTTGACCGATTACGACAACGACAACCGGAATAAGGCTGAATATTTTTATGAGCTTTTATGAGTCACATTTTCCCAGTTTGTTAGATTTTAAGTCTTCTTTACATTGATTACTTGAACAACGCATAATACCTAGCCTCTCCACTATTGTGGTCCTCTTAAACGGAACAGAGATTATTTATTATACCCAATCTCCGTTCTGTTAAAGGGCTTCAAAATCCGTTCTGAAAATAATGATAAAAATGGAGTAAATATAAACATCCCAATTATGAATGAAAATTCCCCGGGAGTTTTCTCCCTTCTCTCAATTTTCCTATGTTAACTCAATTGTAAAAGTAGGAAAAGGGAAAAACTCCCGGGGAATTTTTATTCATGATTGGGCTGAAAATAAATTTCAATAAATGTAAAAATTATCTGCATTGTTGGCAAGATCAACTATGTGCACAAAAACCCCTAGAAATAGAGTTTTGAAACTTTTTTAACATTGTCTCGAAAAAAAATTTTCCCCCCTTTTTTTATGAAACACTTCACCTTACCTAACATGCAGTCTACAGCTGACATGAAATGCTTAACATTAACACTAATATGATGTTAGTGTTAAGTATAGACTCATCATGTTAGGAGTTTTCTCATGTTATAACACGGTTATTAATGCAAATGTTTTAACAACGCTTTTATAACATCAAGTTATAACAGCAAATCATGTCAGTTGTAGACGGGCAGTAAAAAATACATATTGTTATACAAATTTTTGAAAATTCAATAGCGAATTAAATATTAGTCTTGCAAAAGTGCAAATGCAAAATATCGTAGCTCTTTGTTAAATCTAACAACAAAATGCTACGATATTTTGCATTTGCTCTTTTGCATCGCCTCTAATATGAAAACTTTCTCAACGCAAGTTGAAGTGGTTTACAAAATAAACGCCTTAATTTTTTGGTATACAGGTATGTCCTACAAATCGAAATGAAGTGGAATTGAAATCGAACGAGATTGATTTCAATTATTGACAAAATGACTGCAGTTTTACTTGTTTTTAAGAACTGTTTTTGTAAATATAATTGGTACTCAAAGTATGAAGTATAAAAAAAGGGATATTTTGATGAAATTTCTTTACAGGCTCGTTTTAAAAATTTTTTCGGTTTTAAATCCACTTTATTTTGATTTACAGAACATACCCGATAATAGTTAAAAAAATAAAACAACGTTAATTTTTTTTATATTAGTTATCGGAATCGCCGATATTTCTTTCTGAATGTCGGTATTAAACAAATCAGCAAAAAATTATTTGTAATTAATATTAGAATCAAAAGATAAAGTCATAGACAGAATCCAAAATAGTTTGCTTGAAAGAGATCTTTACCGTATGTGGAATAGTGGTTTTATTTATAAGAGCTGTTATAGAAATATAAAGAAGAAATTTGGGTCAGATAATGGGACTTTCGGAAATACCATCATATATGGGCATTTCCATTTTGACGTGTCGTGATATTTGTACCACAAAATGTAAAAACATTAAATGAAGAAGTCAAATTTGTAAATAGGGCTTTTATATATTCAAAGTAATGAAGAAACACTATAATCAGAAAAAAAATTACAGCAATCGACGCTAAGGATTTGCAGATACATACAAGCAAAAATATGCGCTGGCGTGACGTTAAAAAAACGGAAGTGGGTTTTGACTTGTATTACAAAACTGAATCAGACTGCGAATTGAGCAAGGCGTTTTGTATAAAACCTATTTAAGTAAACTTTGGACTTAAATAGATTTATTTTTCAAGCTATCAAATTTAAAAATCTTTGCTCGTTTAAAGGTACTTTTTTAATTTAACGCCAGAATGCAAATAAGGTTATATTTTAGGACCATGTTGTTCAACCGTTATCCCTTTTGTTACTTAATGTAGAGCTAGTTGCGCTTTAAATAAACTATACAAATAAAATTTTTTGAGAAACAATTTAAAATACTTCTGGCGTTACGTTACAAAAAGTAGACTTTTCGCTGGAAATACCCATATAGTTTGGTTTGTCTAAGCCGATTGATACATTAAGGCATAAATCCCACTTGATCAACAAGTGGGTATTAACAAAAAATTTTATATATTTTTACTTAAAAAAAAAATCGAAACTTTTTATTCATATCTATCCATTGTAAAAATATCGTGCAATTTTGTCTACTTTTTGGTTTAAATTTTTTTTCATAAGCCTTTAATCATAAATTAAAAATTGTTTTGCTTCTATTGAAATTTTTTTTTAAATTCGAGTAACACCCTCTTGTTAATCAAGTGCGAAATGTAGAATTATTAATTTTAGAAATTATAAGCATTTAAACAAACATAAAAAGAAAGATAGCGAAGGTAAGGATAATATTAATTCATGTACTTTCCGGGGGTGCTGTGTAAACGCCTTGAAGTTGAAGGGGCAATTATTCTGTGAGCTTTGCACTCTAGGGGAATATAAGTACATACTTATCAAAATTGAAGATCATGAATAGGTATTGATTCGTCTTTATTTGTGCGTAGCAAGATCCTTTTTAAATATCGGTCTACCGGATCGTTTCGATCTTGAGAAGTTGACAGTAAAAAAATTGTATGAGGAATAAATGTGCTAAAATTGCCAACTTCTACTTTCGCATTTCTTATGGTTTCTTTTCTTCAAAAAATATTTTTCCTGGATCTGGATTCACAATTTTATTAAAAAGAATTAAAGTTGTTTTTAATCATTTGTCGTTTAAATATATTTATTGAGTAGAGAAATCTAAAACTTACGATGTTTTTCGTTACTTAACGATATCAGTAAAAAAACATTAAACAATTACAAGATTTGAGTATAAAGTAATAAATATAAAACAATAAGTACATATTTAGCTTTATTTATTTTCTATTTATACTCGCAAACATTTCTTTATTTTTTAACTCTTACAGAAGAAGATATTACCATTAATGAACTTAAAATTATGCAGTTTAATCACATTAACGCTTTATTAAAAAATTACAAAATGGGTGTAAAAATACGATTTGAACATCATCTAATTAATTGGCGCATTAAAAATGGAATACCATTAAATTCTATAGAAGGAAATCAGTCTAATACCAACTGTTATTGCACCTGCCAAAAAAAAATGACAACAAATTGTTGCACGGATAACGTGCCAAATGTAACAGCAATAAATAAGGCTTTTGTAAATAATGGAGCGAAAAGAAAACAACCTAACGATACTACGGAAGAAACAGATCACATAGAAACTGAGGAAAAGAATGAAGCCCTATCGCCTAAATCTGCTAATTCAAACAACTCTTTAGTTAAAATAATGTCCCCAAGTAAAATAACAAACCTTATGCCCACAACACTCCAAGAAATTACAACAACAAACAATACAACACATAGCTCTGATGATGAAGGAGAATTGGAGAACATACCTTTAATTGCATTTAATGAGCTGTTACCAAACACCGCAAATAATTCACCACCATCAAAATGTCCCTCAAAACCGACACCAGATAAAAGTCAAGCTAGTTTAAAACGAATTTTACGTTTATCCGGCTCACGTGGCATGTCAATATTGAAGTTCTACAAAGAAAAAAGTCGTTTAACAAACATTCACAGATCCCAACTTATACAGACCATTGTAGATTTTTTTGATGAAAACGAATATCACTTAACTCTAAATATGAGTCACAATTTGGAATGGGAAATATTAAAAATGTTCCCAACAGAAAAGTTAGAATACTATCGTACAGAAAAACGTGGTAAAATTTATGTGAAATTTTCCAATATGAAGCGTTATAAACGGGAACGCAATAATAAAGTGAATTCTGAAATAGAAACACTTTTAACTCGTTCGTCGCGTCGTATACAACGACAAACTAGCAACAGCAATAATGAAACGGATAAAACAGATTGTAATTTAGAGTCAGACGAAATTGGAAATATAGAAACCACAAATTGTCCAGATTTGTTGTTAACCTCAGATTCAGAAATTTTAGTAAAAGATGAAAATTTAAGTGAGCAAGATTTCGGAGTAAAATTTAATGACATTCTAACATAAAAAACACTCAAAGTTATCAATAAACACTGTAGTAAAGAACAACATTTTCATTTGAATATTAGTTTTTAGTTTTCGCTAATAAGAATATCTACGGCAATATTCGGCGAATACGAATATCCAATCTGAACTTTAGCGCCACTCGATATTTCAAATGTAATTAAAAACAAGAGTGCTATATTCGGCTATGCCGAATCTTATATACCCTTCACCATGGTGCGATAATATCAGAAAGTTATATAAATACCGTTTTTTAGAAATATATAAATAAATCAATTTTGTCTGATGTTGTAAATAAATAACCAAGATGCTTGTACTAATTTAGAAACTTTGGCTCTTGACGTTCTCCAGATATGCAGAAATCTATAATGTCCTTGTATGGAAGTGCCACGCCCACTTGTCTAATCTCGACCAAATTTTGTCGGATATTCTGTATTGATAACCAAAAGGCTTCTACCTAATTGGGAAACTTTGGCTTTTGCCGTTCTCCAGATATACAAACATGAAAATAAAGCAAAAAAAAAATAAAAACAACAAGGGATTTTGGGGTAAAATTAGATCGTGGTTAGTCGTGGTTTTTTGCTCATATCTCAGGCATATGTGGACTGATCTTGATGAATTTTAATAGGAAAAATTTCCGGACTATATGCGACATAAATGTATCACAACCTAGCCCCCATAATATCTGCGGTATTCGGAATACCCATTTCAACGGACAGACAGACGGATATCGTTAAATCAACTTCGCTTCTTATAAGGTCCCAGAATATATATATACTTCATAGGGTCTAACATCAATATTCTAGAAATTACACAAACATAATGACAAACTTACCACCTTTGGTGAAGGGTATAATAAGTGAGAGTGATATATTCGGCTATGCCAAATTTTATAAGGTTTGATATGAATATATGTATAAACGGTGACCGTTCAGGAATTACATTCTTATTTTCAAAATGGGGTTTTTTTTTTAAAATGTAACTTCGTTCTGTGCCATGTACCAAAAGTTAAAAAAAATTGTCCAAATATAACAAAATTATACATGTTACATCGGGCCTTCAAAAGTTACGAAAAATGTAACAAAATTATAAAAAGGGCACTTTTAAGGACTTCAGTATATTGGATTCGCCTTACATGCAAACAAGGCCTATCCAAGGTGAATTAACTACAGGTGGTGTCGAAACGGCATCTGAGTTTGACAGTTCGAGCTTATTTGTTTTGATTTGTTAGTGTTGCTAATAATGGTTGACATTTCGAGCTAATGGTACTAACAATGCAATGCAAAAAAACCTATGTTGTTTCTTTTGTTTTTGGATTGTTGTAGTTCCGACACCACTTGTAGTTGAATTTGCCTTGGACCTATCCAATTTAGTTTAAGTTAAATCAAAAATAATAACAAAAAAGCAGATGGTTGCAGTTTTACAATTTTTACAAAAACAACATGAACAATTCCTGAGTTGATTTTAGTTGTTTTTGTAATTGTATAAAAATACACCTCTGTAGGGTAATTCTGTAACTTGTTAACGACAAAAATTTGTCGTTAAGTAGTAAATTTTTTAAATTTTTACTTTAAATTTTCTACTTAACGACAAATTTTTGTCGTTAAAAAGTTACAGAATTACCCTACTGGTGTGATGAGAATACATAAGTTTCTAAAATGGTTTAGAAAAAAACCATTTACCGACCGCTTGCCAGATTTTGTATTCGTATTCCCTCTTACTCAATACATTTTGCTTTTACATGATATGATTTTTCTCATTATACATCATGTCGTAATACAATGTATTACCTTGTAAACTAGCCTTTATAGCTTATCAAAGTGTATTTCTATTTAAGAACGTACCAAACTACAACTAACGGTCAATTTCACCAAGTTCAGTTAAAACTAACTCTTAACTTAAGTTCCAGTTACCAATATGTTTTGACAGCTATAACCGATAGTTGATTGTAACCGAACTTGGTGAAAATGGCCGTAAAACAGTCACATAATCAATAAGATAACAGCTACATACGTTCGTTTACCCCAAAATTTGTACAAATTTGTACTGGATTTTACTGAAATGCGTTCGCGTACACATAAATTTGTAAAATTTTCATATTACTCACCTACTGGATTTTACTGGAAAAGTAAACGAACGCACATAATTTACATATGTATGTGCATATGTATACAATTTTGAAGTTAACATTTTCATTTTTTATACCCTCCACCACAATTAGTTGTGAAGAGGGTATACTAAGTTTGTCATTCCGTGTGAAACTTTTTTATTATTCATCTCAGACCCCATAAAGTATATATATTCTGGCTGCTTGAGTAATTCTAAGTCGATTTAGCCATGTCCGTCTGTCTGTCCGTCTGTCCGACTGTCCGTCTGTCCGTCTGTTGAAAACACGCTCACTTTCGAAAAACTCAAAAGAAATAAACAAACTAGGTGTCAAATTGCTTGTAGTTATCCTAAGCAGTTTGGGATTGAATTTCAGCAAAATCGGTTCAGTAGGACCAGAGCTATGAATCAAAATGTGGAACCACCACCTTCAAAAACTTGATAATTTTGTTACAAAAACTAACATAAATGATGCAAAAATGCACGGAATGACATAAGATTTTGCACAAGTCCGTTTTATTCGACTAGAAATTACACTGTAAAATTTCGCGAAGGTCGGTCCATAATTTACCCTAAGCCCCATATAAACACTACTCCCGGAAAACAGTTTAGTACGCCTAAAACTGTAAAAAATAATGCAATCATAACAAATTTTGGCTCGTCACAATTTTATAGGACTATAAATGATACTGTGAAATTTCGTGAAGATCGGTACATAATTTACCCTTGGCCCCATATATGCCCTACTCCCGGAAAACAGTTTAGTCTCCTAAAACCATAATTAATAACAAATCGTCACAGTTTAAGATAATAATAATAAAAAGACATCATACAGATATTATTCCTTAAACATTCGAACTGTCGGTGGAGGGTATCAAAGATTCGGCACAGCCGAATATAGCACTCTAACTTGTTTCTATGCAAATTTTAAATCATTTTTTCATGGAACAATTTTTAAATTTCTTGGTTGATAAAAAAATAGTCTGGTAACTTTCATTCGTGAAGAATTGTGTAAAAATCAAACAAAAACTTTAGTTTTACTCATTTACACAAGTTGAAGGAAACAGAGGCAGACACAAAAAAAAAAAACACAATAAGACTAGAAAATTGGATATTGAATGTCTGTAAAAAAAAGTGCAGACAAAATTTATGTTTTAAAATATTATTTGGAAATAAATAAAGTTATAAATAAATTAATAAAGGTGTGTATTTGGTATAGTATTTTTACACAAAGTTTTGCACACTTAAAAGCTGAATATCGTCGCATGCTTTACATTAAACATCATGCCGCCGCAAAATGGAGTTCAAGAAGATTTAAAGAGTTTGCTGTCGCAGTGGAAATTGGAATGCATTTTATCGCATTTTATTGGTAAGTTTTAAATTTTGCAATAATAAGTATTGTGGTTATTTTTTAAGTTTTAAATTTTGTATACATATGTACCTACTTTATTTGCTTCATATTTTTTTTATCTTGTGTACAATTTACACAATTTTGTAAATTTTCACTTTAAAAAGGAGTTGCCGTACTGCTCGTATTTACTTATAAGCACAAACAGTATATGGTCAATTAATTAAGAACTAATAGGTTTAATGTTATTATTACCTATACATCGCTCCTTTGTTGCAACATAGTCATTTCTCAAAAAAAAAAAAAAAAAAAAAAATCAAACTTGGCAAAATGCGATTAAGGTTTTTAAAATTTGCCTTTTTATACAGATTCAATAATATATATTTTGCTATATATTTTGTTATAACTGCGATTCAGTTTGAGATAAAACACTGATTTTTGTTCCACATATAGAGAAGGTAACTTCAAATTTTTGATTTTTTGAGATATGACCATGTTGCAATAAAGGAGCGATACATAGTTTTATGTACATATGTACATATTTCAAATGTAAATGTTGCAGATGGGTAATTCCAAAGTGTTGAACGTGACAGTCGTACGCATCAAAAATGCAATAACATTTTAAACAACAAATACTTTTACGTTCGTTTAACCCTTAAATTATAGCACTAAGAAAGCACTATTATATATGCTTAAGTTTATGGGGAGCGCGGTTCTAGGTCAAAGATAATGGCATAAGAAGTAGCGGTTCGAACGTGAAAAAAATAGAAGTAGTTTTTGTGGCCATGTATAAAAAGGGGTGATTCAGCGAAACTTGGCACAATTTTTTAGTCAAACCACTTTCAGAATTTTACGTAGCAATGTAACATTTAAATGTCTTTGGTTTGATTTCAAAATCTTCTATATTTTTTTTTGTTTAAGCCAAAATCTGGTTCGATACGTGACATTTTGAACGTGATATTTTTTCCATAATAATTTAACTGAATAATGATTTAAAAAAAATAAAAATTTACCGTTAATCCGAATTACATATTTCTCTTCGAACTATTCCTCAGATTACGGACCATGTAAGAAAATTTTTTTGGAATAATTTTCATCAAATATCATCTCTTTTAAGGAAGATAATATTAAAGAAAACATGCAATAAAACATTCTCACAAATAAGAAATAAGTGAACAAATTTACGGGTAAATTTATAAAATTTGTAAGACCTAAATATTTCTCTATAACAATACCGTAAAATAATCAGCTTTTAATAACTTTTAAGTTTTTGGTCACGGTGGACCTTTTGACGGAAATGCCCAGATACATGTTAATTTTAGTAAAATTGGTCTTTGCTAAAAGATAATTCTTTGGCTTGTTGCTAAAAGGGCCAATGTCAAAATATTAACTTTTGAGAAAATTTAAATTAAAGTTTTTTTTTTATAGAAGAGTTCTTAGGGAATTGGCTAGCAAAGCCTTTATGAAGCTGTTCTGGGTTAAATTAGAACTTGACTGTTTAAGCAAAATAAAAGCGAGTAATAAGAGACACCTTATGCAACGATTAACTCAAAGCCACAGAATTATACATTTTATTGTAACCAAAGTATATTTATAAAAGTACATGCAAGTGAACGGCTGTAAGTTTTTTAATGATCGTGAGATTGTTAAAATTTGTTTACATTTTTATTTCATTTCTTATTTCTAAATATCGTCACCTTAAATGCAAACGGACGTAACTACACAAGAATTAGAAATGGAGTTTTTGATTGATAATGGTTTGTTTTATTAACCTTGCCTTACCAATACCCACCCGGGTGACCTATTCTGTTTTATTTGTAAAATAACTTCTTTAAATTTTTTTTTAGTAACAATAAATTTTTATTCAATGAACAAATTTTTAAGTCGTTTAAAAAAACATGAAAAAATTCGTTTGACCAAGAGTTGTTCATCAACCGGCTGGTTATTGAAAAAAAAAACTGCTAAGATCAATTACAAAAAATCAGAATACTTCTTAAGAGTTTTTTCGCTTTAATTTAACAAACTATTCATTTTGATAATTAATGAAACGATTGAAATACAGATTTTTGAATCATTAATCCCCAATTTCACCAAGTTTAGTTATAATTAACTATCAGTTATAGCTGTCAAAACATATTGTTAACTGGAAGTTAAAGTAATATGTAGTTAGCTTTAACTGAACTTGGGGAAATAAGAGGTAAGTGTTTTAGAAAATAACCCAACACATATTATTTCTTTTAATTTGTAGCTGAAAAAATCGATATTGAAATTTTAAAAATTATGAAAATACACCACATACGACAATTACTTCAAAATTATCCCCTTGGTATACAAATACGTTTCGAATATAATATGGAACTATGGCGACAAGAAATTGGAAACCCCCTACAAACATCTATAAGTGAAGATATTTTACAATTTATATCTAAGAAACTTGGTATAAGCGCCAAGGAACTAGAAAATAAATCAACACAAACTGATCTAATTATATACAATTTCAGTTCCATTTTGAATCCAAATAACGAAAAAAATAAAGTTCCTTCTTCCACAGAAGAACATAGTTCATACGTTGCACCAAATAAGTCACATACAGATTTTAGTTCTACTTCAATGTCTACACCGCAACCCATTCAGCAATTTAACTTACTAACTATTTTAAAATATGCTAAATATGGCCAGGAACTTATAAACAATTATCGTTTGCGTAAAAGTTTTTTAAATTCTGAACGTAAATTATTGATTGGTATCATAGCCAATTATTATTTAGAAAATAATATGGAATTTAATGTGCAGATCAGTTATGCCCTAGAACGAGCCATTTTAAAAATGTTTCCTAATGAAAAATTGTGTTTTTATAGAACTAGTAAACGAGGACGATTATATATGAGATATTTAAGATCCAAGGCCGCTATCAAGAAAAGAAACGAGCATTTTAATAAATTCAGTGCGGATATGGGTCCTAGCAGGACCGTCAATGACGAAGAGTTAATGGAATTATGCCCAATTCTTGATGATAATCAAATAATAAATCCCAGTAAAATTGGTGCAGAGTCTATGAGTTCTGGTATTACAGATATCGTTAAAGAAGAAGAAACTGTCGTAGCTATGTGTTATAATAAGTCAATGGAGGATTGTGTGATCAAATCTGAGGACTTTAATCAGAGCACAGATATAAAGACGGAAATAAAAATTGAACCAGAGTAAGCATTTATGAATTTTATTTACTTAAATAAAACTTTAATTTTCTAGATCTATCTCCCGAAAATCAATTAAAAAAGTTTTTGGTCAATTAATGAGAGAATCAGGTTTCGATACGTTTCTAAAGTTTTACTTAAAATAATATGTAATAATTGTCTAAAACCAAAAAATAATAAATCTCTACAATTGATTTTTATTGTCTAGAAATCTATTGAAAAGAAATTGCAAAAGTTTCGTTTCATTACAAAAAATTTGCTTTTAATCTCAAAAAACCATAGTCCTTTTTTAATTTTTGTTAAAAGAATTGATTTTAATATTCACAGTTGTGATAAAAACATAATGATTTTGATTATTATTTCGATGTCTTACTTTCAGAGATGTTGACTTTACAGCTTCACTTGGTTCGGTGGCGTTAACTAATAAAACGCAATGCGAAGAGACTGATGAACAATTTAAAAACTTTTGTATACCGTGGCACAAAGTACCCTACGATGTAATATTTTGTTTGGAAAACCAACATCCATTGGGCAAAAGTTTAAATACTTTAGCAAACATAATTGTTGATGAATTGCGAAAATTTTCAACACACATACCCATGCGCGTACTGAGAGCCGTAAGCGAACAAGCTGTTGTTAAATATCCACATTCCATTTTGATTAAAGATTCCGTGGGAAATGTCAAATCATCGTTGTTGTCGATAATGCGTAATAGAAATACGTTTTTAAATCGTTAGGAATAAATTCCAGCTTTGAAAAATGTTAGAAATAAATAAGGTACCTATTTAAATAACTATTAATAATATGTAATATTAAATAACTTGTTATGATAAGTAACATGTTGTAATAAAATTGTCTAAACAAGTAATTAAAAGTTCACCCTATTAATATATGTTACTTAGTTTCAATTTACCAAATTTAAAAAAGTTAACTCCACAAAACTTCAGGCCCAACTATAATATGCATGAGCTTTGTTAAGCTACTGTCAAAAACAAAAAGCCTCTTAAATGCATTTTAAAACACAAAATCAAAAAACATTTGATTCCGTACGGAATGTGCGTTCAGTTTCGCACTTTGCTTAAGCAAATGACAGTTTGATAAAACTTAACAAAAAGTTATACCATAGAGGAGAAAATCTTTGTATGTATGTATAACAAATATTGGCTTCGCTAACTAAAGCTTAACCATATAGTCGGCCGCAATTATTTTCTTCGCTATGGTATAAAAAACACTGTCTTCACTAAAGGCTGTGCCTCATAGAATACTTTGCATTAAGTTAATATCTATACAGGTTTTCTTGTGAGCTTTGTCCCATATCGTACGTTTTCGTTAACGCAAGGTACT
Organism: Pollenia griseotomentosa; assembly: GCA_963931875.1. Taxonomy (NCBI): domain Eukaryota; kingdom Metazoa; phylum Arthropoda; class Insecta; order Diptera; family Polleniidae; genus Pollenia; species Pollenia griseotomentosa. The sequence goes on from OZ007564.1 coordinate 48,362,892, forward strand.
GAAGTTGGGCCACATTTTACGTACGTTGATTTATTGAAACCTTTTACATACAGGGGTGTCATGGAAATCGAAAACGTAAAACGAAAGAATTTGGCAGTTCTTTTTATTAAACTTTTAATCTAATTTTTACAATTTTTGTTAAAAAATTCTGTTTAAACGACTATTAAAATTCTTTCGTTTTACGTTTTCGATTTCCATGACACCCCTGTAGGGTAATTCTGTAACTTTTTAACGACAAAAATTTGTCGTTTTATAGAAAATTTCAAGTAAAAATTTTAAAAATTTACTACTTAACGACAAATTTTTGTCGTTAAAAAGTTACAGAATTACCCTACTGATAGTTTGTTTTTTGATTTCTTAATTAAATTTTTGTGTTGTGTTTTACAATAAAATTAAATACAAAATAAAAAAAACTAAAATTAACAGTCCTGTTCTGAAAATCACATACATATGTATAATGAAAGTGATTTGAAATCACAAGAAAGGTGTTCTGGGCATATTATTTTGTGATTGCAAAACGTTCCGTTACGTAAACAACTTTTTGAAATCACTTTTTTGCGACTATTGTAAGATGATTGTCATAAAAAATTACTTAAATAAAATATGAAATGTGGTTCTTTGACGTTAAAGTTAAAATTAATCAAAATAAATGTTTATTAATTAAACTTGTTTGTGAAGTATTTATATATGTATGTATATGGCTAAATACCAACTTTTGAAACTTTATTTTTGTTATGTTAAATTTTTAGAGTTGTAAAACTGTGAAGCTTTTGGGTACTTAGAACTGCACTTGTTTTTTAATAACAAAAAAAAAAAAAAAATAGCATGTTCTTTTAAATAAATTAACCCAAAGACAAATTAGCAAAATTAAAAAAATTAAAAAACAAATATGAAAGATAACATAAAATAATTTGTTTGCATTTTCCTTAACTGTTCGTGTTATAAATAGTATTTTATCGAGTAACAATAAAAAAACGAGCTAAGTAGTCAAAAGTTAAAAAATTGTTTAACGCCACATTTATCTGCAATCACCTGTTCCATATATTTTACCAAGTTTTACAATTTTTTCGTTCGCATACTTTTTTTGAGAGTAATTTTTCAGTTTTCCCAGTAATAACTCATTTACTGCATTTTACCGAACGCATAAAACTCGAACGCACTATGTAAATTAACATAAACAAAATTTGATAGTTCCTATTAGTGCTGCTTCACACTCTTTAAGTTTTAGCTGTCAAGTCTTGAGCTTTTAGGAGAGAAGGAAAAAGAAAATGCCATTTCCTTTCCTCTCTATCCTAAAATCTCAAGACTTGACGGCTGAGAGAGACTTGAAGAATTTGAAACAGGACTTACAAAACAACAATAAAAAGCCCTGCTGTTTTTGTGTGTAATTTTACTTTAAGCTCAATTTTTTCATTCATTTTTGACATTCAAGATTTGCTTTTCGAATTTTGGGAATTTTTTTCAGTTTCCATCACAGTCAAACTTGCTTTTTAAACTCTGTTCCGCAATAAACATAAACTATTTGAAAGAAGACACTAAAACACAATTTCTTTATTTGTAGACCGCAAAATCTTACATACAGTGGGGAGCAAAACAGTCACATGTTCGCCGTTAATACCTTAATATTGTTTTATTTTCTGTTCAACCAACCATATAAGATACATTTATACACCAAAATAAAGATAAGTGTTTGGACAATTTATATTGGAAAACAAATAAATTTTATTCCATTTAATAACAAAATTAAACAGTAAATTCTTTTCAGAAGTAATATTGACAGTTTTGCTTCAATCAAATTTTCCTTTAGCTATTAATATTTTGTCCACAATCCCTTATTTTTTATGACACTTTTAATACTTTCGACTAAATTTTCAATGATTAAGTGTGGTATATTTGTTCACTCCATATGTACACGGTGCCACAGTCCGTCCATATTAGTAATTGGACGTTTGTACTTAGCCAACTGACGCTTAATGTATGCCCACAAATGTTCAATCGGGTTAAGGTCAGGACTTTGTGCCGGCCACTTTAAAGTGTGAAAATTTGGTTTCGGAACCAGGTTTGGACAATTTTGGCAGTATGCTTGGGGTCTCCGTCTTTCTGGAAAATTATTTCTTCGGCCGGATAGGCACGGCACATTCGTCCACAAAATCAGGTAACCGTATATTTAAATTATGAAGATATAACTCCTTATTCATTATTTGATTTATTCTATACAGTGCACCAACACTCTACCATGTGAAGCAACCCCAAACCAATTAACTGCCACCACCATGTTGAGGTCCTATGTTCCTTATAGGAATTCCAAGGATTACATATACCTTGTTTAACAGTATGCTTTACTTGTCCACGCTGAAGTTTTTCTTGAGAACGATGCCAGAAATAAGCCTTTCCATCTGATTGGTAACGATTAATTTTGGTTCCATCAGACCATATAACTCTTTTCTAGTCCTCTATCGTCCAATTCTTTCGTTCTTTGCAAAACTTAAGACGTGCTTTCGCATTTCGCTCAGAAAAAGCAGGCTTCTTCTGCTCAACGGAAGCCACCATGCCTATTTTTTTCAAGGAACGTCGTACTGTATACACACTCGCGTCATGTTCTAGCTGAGCAGCAGCTTCCTGAGGGGTCCTACATTCATTTTTCCGCAATAATCTCTCAACAGCATCGGAAAGCTTCCTGGGCCGGCCTCCAACGTTCACAAACCCAACAACATTTTGCCTTTTTTTACATTTACAACCGTTTGTCGGCTTATATTTATTTTTTCTACTTGATTAACCTTTTTCTATCAAAACAACAACTTTGTCTTCGACGTCGCGAGGTAATATCCGCATTTTTATTTTCTTTTTCCCAAAAAAAAAACTTGAACCAAGAATTGGGCGTTTAAATTATGTACCAATACATACCATATGAATTTGATAAGATTTATCGTAGTGCTGCCACATGTTATTTTTTTAACAACATATAAAACCTGGGACACTGACTTATGGCCTTTAAAGGAAGAAAGCAATTTAAGTAAAAGGAAAACCATGGTGGAATAAGCAGGTGGCATCGTTACGGCAACAAATACAACATTACAACAAAAATGGAAATTACATCACCGTTTACGTCAAAAAATACTTTAAACAAAAATCAAAGCGTGCCGCTGAACGTAATGAAAAAAATAAATTTTTAGCCAAATTTTATTTAATTATGGTCAATATCTTATTTATTTTAATTTAAAATTATCAAAAACTTTAATTAAATACAATAATCACAGCACAAAAAGTGGACTTTTTGTAAACATAAACAAAACTTTGACATAAACCTAGACAAACAATGCAAGAGCAAAAAATCGTCATCTGGCGTAGTGCTGCCACCTGTTTATTTCACCATGAGGAAAACTAACCTTTTTATTGGTTTATAACTGTTTCTGATTTTGTTGATAGAACAGAAAATATAACAAAATTTAAGTAATTTCGGCAAACATTTTGACAGCTTTGCTCCCCACTGTATGTAATAATTGTTTAAAAATTTTTTAAAGGAATACCCCCGTATTTATAAACGATTATTAAATTTAACAAACGTTTTCATACAAAATTTATTTTGTAAACCTTTATTAAATTTAAAATTTTTTTATAAATACAGGCAATAATGTTTAACATAAACTGTAAAATTTCATTTTAATTTCTTTAACTTTTGTTTTTTGCGCAATTTAATAAAAAAAAAAATTATGATTAGAGATTATAGACTATAATTAGTATTGTGGTTATTTTGTTGAACTATTTTTGGTTTTTAATCCAAATTTTTTAATAATTTTAATTAGGCTTAAGTTCATTAAATTTAATTTTCATTAAATTATTTTTATGAAGAAAGGAATTTTACAACATGAAAATTAATTAAAATTGTGATAATCTTTCATTCTTGACCGTGGCCGGGGCTCGAACCCGGGCCGGCAGGTTACCATGACATGTTTCGATCGCAACCACTCGATCTCCTCAGATGGATTTGCCGTTTTACACTCGCAGCCATCGACTTTCTTCTTTTCTTCATAAAAATAATTTAATGAAAATTAAATTTAATGAACTTAAGCCTAATTAAAATTATTAAAAAATTTGGATTAAAAAGATTATAGACTATTTTTTTAAAGCAATAAAGTACTCACTAATATTGAGTAGTAGGTAATTTTATTCAATAAGTTTATTTGCATCAAACTTAAGCTTCGTACAGACGGTGGTTAGATTTTACAATGTTGTCATTAAAATAACCTAAAATGTCTTGCAGCTGTATGAACATTGTAAGCTCATTTTCATTTTGCAGATATGTAAAATTAATGCATGTCACAATGGCACCGTTGTAAGAAAAAGGACAACATTGTAAGATCTGACCACCGTCTGTACGAAGCTTTAGGCTTGCTCCCCACTATATGTAATATTTGTTTAAAAATTTTTTGAAGAAATAATGTTTAACATAAACCGTAAAATTTCATTTTAATTTCTTTAACTTTTGTTTTTTGCGCAATTTAATAAAAAAAAAAAATTGTGTAAATTCTAGAGATTATAGACTATTTTTTTAAAGCAATAAAGTACTCACTAATATTGAGTAGTAGGTAATTTTATTCAATAAGTTTATTTGCATCAAACTTAAGCTTCGTACAGACGGTGGTCAGATTTTACAATGTTGTCATTAAAATAGCCTAAAATGTCTTGCAGCTGTATGAACATTGTAAGCTCATTTTCATTTGGCAGATATGTAAAATTAATGCATCCGACAATGGCACCGTTGTCAGAAAAATGACAACATTGTAAAATCTGACTACCGTCTGTACGAAGCTTTAGGCTTGTACAAAAACATTTTGTGCTGTTTTTCTGCCGGCGTTACCGCTTATGTTCAGAAATAAGTACTTCGCGTGTCTTTCTTACTACAGGAATTATTAAACTTTGCTTTTTTGTAAACCTATTATCAATGAGGTTTTGCAAGTTGAATTTATAATATCAAAGCTACTTTTTCGATTTGTATGTGTAATTTTGCTTCAAATGTGTAATTTGGTACACAGTCATGTGTTATTTCAGAATTCTTCATTGGCAACACTGCTTTGAGCGTACCCAAGGCATATTTATAGCAGGTAGTCTCGGAAAGCCAGCTGTTTATTTTTTATTTGCTTGTTTTGTGGTACGAACTGTCAAATGTTGTATAGTAAACATGTAAACAAGTTTTTTGCCTCTATCTTTTGTCTTTTTTGTCTCTTATCAACCCCTTTGCCTTTTGACAGTTCGTACCACATAACAACAATAAAAAGCCCTGTTGTTTGTTTTATTGTACAATTGTTGTAATCTCGCGGCTACCTACTATAAATATACCTTGAGCGTACCTGTGCCCATGTTAACTCTCGCGTCGAGTTACTTTTCGATTGAAATGTCTGATATGAAACAAAAATGCCAGATATTGAAACAAACAGCTGTTTTTCTCACTAAACTGTGTCTGCAACTGTTTTTGGCGAGTACTAGCTGTCACGTAAGTCGCAATTTACACTATGGACATTTCTTGCCGGACAGAAAAAGTATGTTGGTAAATGGGCGACGCTGTGTGCGTGACACACTTCATTTTTTCCCCCTCTTACCGGCAAACTTTTTCTGTCCGGCAAGAAATATCCATAGTGTAAATTGCGACTAAGGAAATTACTCGCCAATTAACAGGAAAAGTGTGTCTGTAAAATTTCCGTGTGAAAGTTCCCGCTATGAACTGTCAAATAAACTCACGAATAAAAATAGGGCGAGAAAAAATGTTAACACTAAAAAACAATTAAAAATGCAAAATAGGTACAACGAATACTAATAATAATAATATTTTGTTCTTGGCACAATTTTTTATTGTTTACATAGCGTCTTCACCTGACAATTTTTTGTCATACCAAACGTCAAACTTCATATTAAAAAAACGCTGACAAAAATTTTCGAGTTTTTTTTATATAGACTTTGACGTTTGGTATGACAAAAAATTGTCAGTTGAAGACGCTATGTTAATTATTTGCTTTTAACATTTTTATAAAATTTACAAGGCGAATTCATCCCAGGTAATCTCGGTACTACACAAAGTACAATTCGTACAAAAACCACAAGCAATTTGTTTTTGTAAAATCATTGTAGAATGTCAAAAACAGAAATAAAACAAAACAGAAACAAAGATAATAAAAGAGAATAAACAAAATTTTGACATCCAACAGTGATTTTAGCTAATATCAGCAGGGCTTTTAAGACCACCTGTAATAAATTTGCCTTGTAAAATTTACGAATGTTTTCAAACTATTTTGTAAACAACAAACATTAAAGTCGCACTTTAAATTATTTGGTATAGCCGACGCTTGTATTTTCGCCGCCGTCGTTGAAAAATTTTAAATCGTAGTAAATTTTGGTCGCCGTCAACGATATGTTTTACTGGCGTTCTCAACGTCTGCAATGTCACATCGGCTTCGAATGCAATGTTATGACATTTATAACGTAACGACGTAATTTCTTTTGATAGTTTTCGACATGAGTTACAGACACACTTTTTTCTCACACACGAAGTTCTCACTAAAGTTACAGAACATGGGAATGTATATGATTACACCATGGGCTGTGCTAAGCAAAACAAGATATTACCAACACATACATATGTATGTACGTAAACTTGATGAATCAGTTTGATGTGTGGCAAATATTAATCACTTTTTTTGGTTTGGTAAAATTATCTACATACCTATATGTATTTATAAAGCCTACTCCTGCATTTCGCTTAAAATGACATACCTACCTACATACATAAATACTTTATAAATGTTGGTATTGACAAACGCTTTTATACCTATAAGGCAAATGTATCTCCAAAAAGAAATGACAGAAAATTTGATTTCGGTCATTTCATTCTATCATTTTCTTAACACCAACGTGTAGGGTATACTTCCTACTCGTTATAATTGATTTTTCTCTTCTAATAGTAAATAAAAATTTATCTTTTAAAATATTGCAAGAATTTATCCACTTTAAACACCGTGCAGTAGCAATTAAAGAGCGTTAACATTCACTTTATTATATTTTAAGAGAACTCATTATAACAACTTACAAAAAGATTCATATAGTTCTCTCAAACATATTTATATATTTAGTACAAAAGAAAGTTGTACATAGATGTTTGCCAGATACATATTTGACTTGCATGTGGTTGCTTCGAAAAATATGTTTAGTGCAAGTTGTTTTAATAAAATTTAATTTTTTGTGACAAATAAAAAGTTAAAATTGAGGTCGATTTGTTTACTTTAAACAATTTAAGGGATTTCAAAGATTATTTTTCTTTTATAGAAATGGCCTATAATAAAGAAATTGATTTAAAACAATTATTAAGTACATGGAAATTGGAAAATATTTTACCCCATTTGATAGGTAAGTGAAGAATTACTTTATGTATTTTATTTTGTTTGTTGTTAATGGGGCGTTGCCATATTTGTGGCAACATTTGTTTCTACACCATTTACAAGTACAAATGGGAGTATTCCATTTCAATTTTGGAAAAACACAATTGAAATCTAGATTTTCTAATTCTCTTTAAGAAAAGAGAATTTAAAATTATGATTTTTCATTTTTAATTCAGAGTAGAACATTTAGAATTAAGATTTAGTTTGATTTTAGAAAAAAATTGAAAAAAAAGAATTTTTAGTTCGATTTAAGAAAAACACATTTAAAAATGAGAATTTTAACTTCTAATTTAGAAAATAAAATTTAAAATTAGATTTTTTTTAAATCTGGAATCCAAGAATTTTATGTAAGATTTTTCAGCTTGATATCGGAAAAGATTTTCCATTCTAATTCCGAGTTGAACATTTGAAAATGGGATTTTTTAATACAAATTTAGAAAATATTATTTGCATGGTGCAATTAGTAGGTCTTTAAAAAATTGAAATCGAATTTGAAAACAGTTCAATTAAAATTAAGAAAAAAATAAAAAAACTTTTAGCATAGCATGCAAACTGAAAATAAGGCGTAGCATGCAAACTGAAAATAAGGTAACAAACGTTTTTAAACAAAATTAAAAATATGGCTTGACTACATATTAAGGAACGTAAAAGTAAAAATGTGATTACTGGGAAACTAGCATATTTTCCATTTCTATAGCAGATTGATGAAAAGTAGTTGAGCGTTGAATGATTGACTCGACTGCAGTTGCCAACATTCACTTGAGCTACAGCCTCATCAATAAGGGTTTCTAAAAACACCAGACGTTGTTCTTCGGCATTGTGCAGAATAGCCATATTTGATTCAACGAAAGCTTTTATTTATGCCCATATTGTTTCAATAGGATTAAGTAAAGGAGAATATGGACATTATCTGAGCAATGTTGCCTCTGAGCTTTTAAACCAACTTTCGAGTCTACTATGAGATGGTGCGTTGTCACACACGATCTCCAATTCTAGCAAGTTATTATCCATCTCCTCCTATCCGTTAAGTACTCCAGTACATTTGTTGTCTTTGGCAGTCAATACGTTAAAAGAATATGTATCTTCTTTTGTACATTTTTAACATTTCAGATATTCCAATGGCCCCAATTAATTGCACATTAGGCCCTGGTAATTGCTGCACAGCCCAAGTACCACTTCTTAATAAAATTTGTTTCATCAAGCTACACAACTTGTTTCCCGTTTCCGGGTCCACTAAACGGTATTGAATTCGCTCCAAATCTTACTTTACTTTTTTAATATAAAGGAGCAAAAATCTGCCCGGGGAACTGGAATCAAAATATGTACTTAAATTTTCCATACAAATAAGAAAACATGTTAAATTTAAAAATATTTTTTAATATCAGAAGACATACAGAGGTGTTCTGGAAATCGAAAACGCAAGACTTTGGAAATTGTTTTTAATACACTTTTGATATAATTTTTGCTACAAAATTCTGTTTAATAGAGAAGTATTTGTATAATATTTGTCATAAAATTCGCTTATTACAGATATTCCATTAAAAAACGACGTTTAAATTCTTGCGTTTTCGATTTCCATTCGGCTTATTCGGCAAAATTATGACATTTTAAATATGACATAACTTTTAATAAAAAAGTTTCAACATTTTTTTTCGTTCATATATATTCATTATAGGATAAAAGGAACCTTCTTACCAAATTTCATTCAAATTGAATGGGAATGGGTCCCACTCTTGGTCGATTTGACATGGAATTACCCCATTATCAAACGCTTTTTTCTTAACCCTGGATGGTAATTGTTCGTCGAATCGACGAAGCTCATTGGCATTTTATCATATAACTTTTTTATGTATACTCAAATTACGCTCTTTAGTTCAACAACGTTAGCTGATGACGAAAGCTTTTAAAAAATAATTAATTTGAAAACACAAAAAAGTGCTAAAGTTCGAATCAAATTTTGAGATAGATGAAGAACTTTTGTTTTTTATTTTAGTTAATTTTTTAATAAAATGATTAACTAAAAAAGTTTTTGTTGATTTTTTACTTTAAAAATTAAAAATCGTTTTTTTTTGTAAAAAATCGTCGATTCGACGAAGCGTAACCTGAATGTACCAAAACGAAGAGTAACCTTTCAGGGTTAATACAAATTTTCAAATTTTTATCGTTTTCTTAAATTAAAATAATTAATCTCATTTTAAATTGTTTTTTTCAAAAAATTGCTGAAAAATGTCAATTATAAATGTTTTTTTTTTTCTCAATATGCAAAGAAAATTTGTATTAATTTTTATTTTTTTCTGAATATAATATAGAAAATCTTATTTTTAAATTCTTCTCTCCGATATAGAATTCAAAAGTTTCACTAAATGGAAAATCTAATTTTAAACAATTGATGGGAAAAATCAGATTACCAAATTAATTTTTCCAAAACCAAACTGAAAAGTCAAAATTTTTCTTTACTTAATATAAACGAGTGTTCGCCTAGTGGTCAAAATTCGACCATAAATTTTAAGGTTCATATGAAGATACTACATCTAAGTATATATGAATTAACATGATTTGAGCATTCATTTTTTCCATCATAGTGGACCGATTTGGCAAGGGACCAATCTCTGGTTCATATTCTATCTTATACTATAAAAAATATCAGAAAATATCAATTGAAAAACAAAAAATTGTCATTAAATCTCCTTTATAAATTGTATTCCACTCAGGACATTGCATTTTATTATTATTATTTTTTTTTCTATGTGTAATATTAATGAAAATTAATCAAAAAACCAGATGTTGAACGAAAAGTACCAAAAAGCTCCCCTTACATGTTCTTATTCATTTTTCATCTCTTAGGTTTTAATTCACTCAGGACCCTGCACCTATAATATTATGTTTCTAAGTTAAATAAATCACCACATGCAGCAAGGAAAAGTTAAATAAAGAAATTTAATTTACCGTATTTATATATCCGATATATTCGAAAACCGGGTTCTTAAAAATGTCGAATAATCCAGAACCCTATTTTTTATTATTTGATAATTGAAAAAAACAAATTTTTTATTTTGTACATATGTGTGAGTAGCTAATTTGAACGTTATTACTCCGAAAATATTGAACAGATTTTAATAATATATATATATTGTGCACTTCGGTTAGTAAATACCTTTCAAATGGTGTATATTTTGTTCAAAAGTGTTCTTAACTGTTTTGCCTTAGCCGATTTATATATAGAAGATAATAAAAATTTCCATTTAAAATGGTTTTTTGTTTTTTGAAAATGGTGTAGTTTACTTGAGTTTTTGCCAGCTTCGGTATATTTTTTTTACATCAAGCATTTAGCACAGTGGGTTAAATTGAGTTTACATTTTTCTACAATTTAAAATATATTGGTACATATATTTTTTTGCATTGATTTCAGAACTTTTTAGTTTGCTGTACATCTATATTTTGATTACGGTAATGACTAATTTTTTACAAAAAATTTATCAATAAAAATCAAGGACCTAATAGTTATAACTTTTATTCGATAAAAATTGCGAATAATTATTACGAATAAATTTATATTTTATTTATAAAGAATAACTATTATTTCCAATTTTTATTTTTAAAAATTGATGATAACTATTAATCAAATAAAAGTATTTCTCAAACATAACTATTACTATTCGATAGATATATTACTAATTATTTTAAATAGTTATGAATAAGAAATAACATAACTGTTTAAACTCATTTTAATATGTATGTATATATGCACATGCATAATCTGCAAAAATAAAACAATTGATATCAATAAAATATTCAAAATAATTATTATCGTAAATAAAAACAATAAAAATCTTTAGTATGTAATAGTTATCTGTAAAAGAAATACATTTTTATCGAACATAACAGTTATGAGCCAATGTAAAATAATATTAATTGGATATAACAGTTATGTTTAACAAATATTTATTTTCATTATACATAATAATTAAAAGCAATTTTTATAGAATATTTCTTAAGAGTGGTCAGTTTTTTGGTACCTGAAAAATGATCATAATTATTATTAAGGGTCCTTGGTAAAAATAATTTTTTTTAATACATTAGCTGTGTTCAGAAAGGGCTAATGTAAAAAATCATAGGTAGCTCTTCTGATTTATATCTAACAGTAAATTAAACATATTTTCCGTTAGATTTCCTAAAAGAGCTACGATATGCTGAATCCGTTTAAAATTGCGATAAAGGTAAATTTAATAATATATTTTTGTACCTATATAGACCAAATTTTAACTCGTTTGGCGCGAGACCTTTTTTTTTAGCAGCGAACAATAAAGCAAACGTTAGCTTAATATTTTTTATGGCGATTTTGGCTAGGCCGTGTAAAACTTGATATTTGCAAAAAACTTCAAAAAGTCATTACCATAATGTATATGCATATGAATTTTTTAATTTTTACGAACTTTTAAATTTGTGAGTTTTTGAATTGAAAAAATTTATTTGTCAAACCGGTCCAACACTTTTGTAGGTTTCCAATTTTCTTTGGACCGATGAGCGTTTTTATGTCATAATGTCTTATTTTTATACAATTACTACTAAAAAAAATCCAATTTAACAGATCGCTAAGTCGGCTTATTTAAGCCCTTCACCACTTACGGGGTTTAATTACACATTTTTTCAACACCACATTTTATATATAATTTGACATAAAAATTTTTCGTAAAAAGCCGTTGTGAAATAGAATATTTTTTTTATTTTGAGAACGTTTTTTCTTATGCTCTCACATTATACACTTATTCTCTTAACAAAGCTACCATATTTTCATTAAATATCATATATTTTGTAAACAAAGAAAAATAAGAACAAAAGTAAAAAAGAAATGAAAACAATTTTAAAAATGCTCCCCACGATTTGATTCTGGGTTTTAAGATTTTTGCCTCAAGTTAAAGACTTAATTCTGTTCGAACACTTTAATGTTTTTTTCAGATGAAGAAATTAATGTAGAGACGCTAAAAATAATGAAAAAACTTCATATAGAATCCCTGCTACATGGCTTTCCTTTAGGCATACAAATACGTTTTGAACACAATTTAGAACAATGGAGACTTCAAATTGGAAAACCTCTCAAACATGAAAGATATAATGGAGGAAACAACTTTGGCTTTAAAGAACAACTCAAAACAGGATTAAAGATTAATGAACAAATAATAACAGATCATGATTTTACACCACCAATTAATTTACAAGATTTACTTTTGCAAAATAAACCTGAGGGCCCCGAACTACTGGAAATATATGATAAAAATCAAACCTTTTCCAATCCCGAAAGAAGTCATTTAATTGATCTTATAGTTAATTATTATTTAAAACATAATTTACCTTTTGATTTACATGTCAGCTATGATTTGGAAAATGCAATTTTGTCCGTATTTCCTAATGAAAGATTGGATTTGTACAGAAATACTAGACAAGGAAAAATTTATACAAAGTATTTGTCGGCTAAAGCCGTTTATAACAATAGTGATTTTATAGAAAAAGGAGATATAGATAAAAATCAAGAAAATTCAAAATCACGTGGGGTAAATTCTAGTACAATGACTGGAGAAGCCTACGATCAAAGTCAAAACTTGTTGATCGCATCAGAGTATTCAGTTGAAGAAAGAAATATTAATTCTTCTCTCTCTTCAGGGATGCCAAATGAGTAAGTAAGAAATTTATGTTGAGATCAGAATATTGATATTTTGTTTTTAGGGTACATATTAGGGTATTCATTTAATCGGGTTTTGCTTTAATCGTTTAATCGCTCGATTAATAATCGGTTAATTTTGTTATTGATCGGTTAACCGATTAATAAAGTTTTGTTATAAATTGAGTAATTTCAATAAATAAAAATTCAAAAATTATTAGTCTTTTAGTAAAAAAAAAAACAATAACATAACGAACAAAACAATTCTTGAACTTAAACGAGCAAACAAAAAAGTAATAATATGAAAAACACATTTTATAATTTATACATAATATTTGTATGTATTTATTAAAAAAAATGTGAAATTTTTTTATTAATTATTTCAATAGTTTGAGATTTTATAAAATAATCTTTTGGAAAAATAATTTGGTTTAAATGTTTACTGCCGTATTCATAAAAAATTAAAATGGATTTGAAATATATTTTAAGAAAAATTTGTATGAAAATTTTGCCTTAAAACACATTTAAAACTTATTTAATTTTTTATGAATACGGCAGTTAGAATTTAAGCGATTCTTTTCTTTAGTTTTGATAAAACTTGATTTGGAAACAATTCTTTCACTTATCGAAGATGTTTGAGAAATTGGAAGCAACCCATAATACAGATTAAAGATTACGCATTGCACATGTTTACAAAATTCAACTGTTTTATATGACGTCACTTTAGCATTTTATACACATGTTTGTTTGCTTGTGTTTCTATATTTTAGCTGTACTTATACGCTGATGTGACGTGTTTGCGCAAAAACATTTCATTTTTAAACGCTGAATGCGATATCTTGGTTTCTTTGTCCTTTTCCAGGATTTCTCTCAACATATAAAATCTTTTATTATGCCATTATTTCGGCTAATTTTGTTAAAGATTGTTTGTGTTACAATCGAGAGCTTCTTCTATTGTCAGGTCATCATCTGACTTATCCTGGCAAAGCTTAGCACCGAACATTCTGCAAAAAATGAAATACGAACGCCTAGTTTCTGTTTTTGTACTGTATTTTAAGAATGTATTTCTTGAAGGAAATATATTGTAGGAAAAAATATTTTCCAAACATATACCTTTTTATGAGACGAAACAAATAATTAAAAACGCAAAAAAAATATGTTATAATACTACAAAAAACTAAAAATATTTGTTACATCGGTTAACCGGTTTAATCGTTAATCGAAAATTGCCAATTTTAAAATTAACCGATCAGTTAATCGGGCAGTAATTAATCGGTTAACCGAATGAATACCCTTGTACATATGTACTTATTTTTTAGCTTTTGATTCAAAACAAAAAGTTTACGTTTTTATATAAATTTTTGAATTTAAATATTAACTAATCTATTTTTTTTTCTGTGACATTTTTCAGAATTTTACTGCAAACTATTTACAATGACTGCAAAAGATTTGTTAAAATTTTTAAGCCATTTGTATATCAAGACTTTTTCTCAGCCGGTAATTTTTTTATTCTTTTAATAGGAAACTAATTTTGATTATAAATCTCTTTTGCAGCCTGTTCTATATTTAATATACATACAAGATCTAAAATATATTTAGCGGTAAATTGTTGTGAAATTTTAGCAGATGATTTCAGAGATGTCGTTTTCCAGTATTATAAGTTGACCACGTTTAATATTGAAATAAAAGAAAGAGGTAATAATTGGTTTACACATATAAAATCACTAGCTTTTAGGTGTGACTTTGTGACTTTTCGAATTTATAGTATCAATATAAAATTCGATAGAAATAAATTTGCGAACTAGTTTTGATCCTTCGTAGTTTTGTAAAAAAAGAAATTAATTTTAGTTCCAGATACTAAACAAGAGCAGATAGAAAATTCCTGTTCCCGAGCCGACTTCTATTCACAATCAAATACATCCTATACTCCAGCAAAATCTATTAATCCATGCGAACATAATAGTTCAGCGGTTCAGATAATTGTCAATCACTTACCAGATGCAAACGATATTCGTAATATACCATCCCTGTTGCCCATAGTCAAAATGTCAGATGATGGTAGACCTTTGGAAAATAAACATCGTACAGCGGTTGCTAAAGCCATAATTGATGAATGCTTAAATTTTCAACCGGAAAGAATGTAAGAAAGTCGGATTTTCAAGAATTTTAACGGGTAAACCCAATTTTTTTTTATTTACAGACTCAGACGTCAAGATTTCCTTACCTTAACTGATAATTTAATACAAGCTTTTCCCAATGAGATAGCCTCGGCTTATTTTATACCCTCACAGACTAATCATGCGGCACGTGGTAAGCTATGGAACGCCTATAATAATAAACGTAGTTTTCTTGGTAGTTCGGGAATTGTACAACGACGTCAACACACTTATACCAAACGTAAACTACAATCGGATGAGGACGAGGGCAGTGAGAAAACAAATGATAAAATTTATGTTACAGAAAATTTATTGGAAAGTAAAGATTTTTGCATTAACTCTCTACTGGATTGGGATACTTTACAACAAAAGTGGACCGATTCTCATAAACAAAGAAGAAATGAATTGTTAAGAGATAAAATGGCTCCGCAATATTATATGCAAAAATATTCAGTATTGAAATCTAATCGTGGTATTGATTTAATGGAGATCGATGTTAATATTTTGCATCCCACAGTGGTAAACATTAACAATTGGTTATCGCTGCATGAGAAAGTCATTGAAATGGGACGTAAATTGCAAAAAGTTGAACAGATAACAAAAATATTGGAAATTGTCGATAGTTCTCATGATGAAAGTTGGTTAAAATTTTTTTTAATTCTCTTTAGGAGTGCTAATAAAAAATTCTATATTATTTTCAGAGTATCGTGCCAGTTTAGCTTTGCTAATAATACCCTATATATTTCCCTATAATGCTAGGCGCAATGAATTCAATGAAAAGGTTACCAAATATGATATACAAAAAAGATTTATTAAAGAATATGCGGTAAGTATTTTTTTCTATATATCGCACTTGATCATAAAAAGGGTATAAACTCCAAAATTTTTAGTTTTTTACTTTTGGAAAAAGTCGACACGTAATATTCATACCAACCAGCTGCAAAAATATCTCGGTTTTGTATATTTTATGGTTATGAAACGGTTGGTTCAAAAATACTTTTTCATATGCCTTTTAATATTAAATTAAAAATAGTTTTAATTCTACTGAAAATTTTTAGATTTTGAGATAATTTTTTTTTTATGATCAAGTGCGGTATTATAAATGGAATACTAAAGTTATGTATTTATTTTTTTTCAATAGTCTCTCGAGGATTTAAATAACGACACTGAATGTGCTGATTTACAGATACGCTTTGTCCATCAGTATCAGCTGATTAATTATGCTGAATTTAAAATTTGTGGCCATATTTTCAAGAGCGTAGATCTTTTGGAGGCCTTGAGCTCGGTTTTTCATTATACAGTGGCCATGAATGTAGAATATCCAAAAATGTGTCTTCATATCTGGCAATTTATTCAATTGGCCATATTTCAAATTGAAATACAGGGTTGCAAGCAGCCTAATGTTGAGAGTACTATAAATGATTTGTATATGATATAATAATTTTTTTTGTTGCATTTTTTAAAATAACAATATTTCTTAAATCGCATCTAAGGTCAAAAAATAAATTGATTATATATAAGATGACTTAAAAATAATTTTTACATACATATTCTTCTTTAAAACCCAACTATAGTCAATTAAAAATTCGTTTATGAGCTGAATCTGATAAATTATAGCCGCCCTTATGTACGAGCAAATCTTTCACTTGTTTATTTCTCATAGGTTACGTGGCGGCGTGTCATAATGTCACAATGGTACACTAAAAAGTATCATAATCAGGTATGTGATAGAAAACGATTTTAAAAAAAATACGATTTGAAAACGATAATGTCGTTTTCAGTATCTTTAAAAGTTGATTTCCAATAAATTTCCTCTGTTTTCTTGTAATATTCTTTAAAATTCTTTATTATACATATATGTTAATTGAACTGTATTTTGAACAAAAAATTAAAACTTTACTTCAGAAATGGATTTAAAAATTGGTCGAAATTCATCACACCTGCTTAAAACGATCATTTTGTAAACGATCGTTTTTCATCACATACCTGAATGTCTATGGACTTCGACACTTTAAAACGTCTCATAATGTCCATGAGCGGAGTGTAATATGGTCCATGAACATAATGACACTTTTTGGGGTGTTATAATCAGTTAGTTTTTGGTTGCGTTATTGTCAAGCTCTGGGACGAAAGATTTAACAAAATAATCAATTAAAAATTTGGGAAAGTATCAAGATCCCGAAATTTTTTTTATCTCTAGTTTCAGAATTCTAAATCTCAAAATCCCGAACTTTATAATTCTGAATTTAGAAATCCTAAATTTAAAAATCCCGATATGCAATTCCGAATTGCAATATACTGTGAAATATGTTGATGGCACTGTACAATGTTGTCCTGCTTATACCTCAACCATTTTGTTGATTATTTTAAAGTGTACTTTTTCGTCCGCTTGCTTTTAAGGTGACGATATTCATAAGTATGTTTATTTAATGTGTTTGGTACTCAAAATGGACCAAGTCGGATATGAATTTATATATATGACCGTTCGCTCTTTAGTTCAAACACTAATGACCAATTTCACCAATTTATTTAAATATCAATTTATGTCCAAAATTTGTTTTTCATGTCAAATACCAATAAAATTATATGAAAAACTATATTTAAATAGAAATTGATATTTAAATATAAATAGTGAAATTAGAACACAAGCGCAAAACTCGTTCTTTTTACTCACATTTAAAATAAAAACAAATTTAAAAATGTTTAAAACAAAAGAAATTTTTGAAATTTTGTTTTAAATGTAAGTTAAACCATGGTGGAATAAGCAGGTGGCATCGTTACGGCAACAAAAATTTTTAGCCAATTTTTATTTAATTAATGGTAATATCTTATTTATTTTAATTTAAAATTATCAAAAACTTTAATACAATACAATAATCACAGCACAAAACATGGACTTTTTGTAAACATAAACAAAACTTTGACATAAACCTAGACAAACAATGCAAGAGCAAAAAATCGTCATATGGCGTAGTGCGCCACCTGTTTATTTCACCATGAGTTAAACGAGCGAGTTTTGCGCTCGTGTTCTTTTAGCTTAAATTTGGTTTTTTTTTTAACAAAAACTAAGAAGAATTGTAGAGTCGAAATAAGCATTTTGATGCAAAGTTAATTATCAAGATATTCAGATTAAAGAACCCAGTCAATAAAATTGGATTTCCTACTGTCACTAATGAAAACCTCCAGCACGCGGTAGCGAAGCTCCAAGATTTATATGGTATATAAATAGTAACGAGATCAGTTAGAGTGAAGTATCTCTTACACCGTTTAAAAAAACCGAGCCATTTGAATGCTTCTTGCGACATTTTGAATATATATTCACCGCCACATGAATAGGACAACCTAACACCATTTTTTTAAAAGGTTATAGCTTATACAAAAAATGTTACGAACTTAATTTTGATTTCTATTCAAAAGTAATTTAAACGTTATTGAATACTTAAAAAATTGGTTTTGTAAACCAAGTAAAAACAAAAAATGCCTTCAAGATTTGCGTCACATGAATTGGACCCTTCTATAAAAAAAGTTTATGTATTGTTTGCAATTTTTAATTTTATTTGCATTTGTTGAAAATTTATAAATTTTAAAGCCTTTTCAATAATGCGTAGCCTCTATTTTTTAAGATTGTTTCGTAAATTCGATTATGAAAAGAATCATACAATGATTTAAGTAATCGAGCAAAATGGTCGACCAAGCTACTTTTATGCCTTCAATAAGTTCCTTTTTGGTAGTTTTCTATTTCAGAACCATACACTTAAGGAGCTAGCCATTCCCAAACATTTTCAATGATGTTAAGGTCCGGTGAGTATTGGGGCAATCGAGCACTTTAACATTTTGATCGCGTAGGCATGACTAAAGGCCCAACCATAATATGCATAAGCTACTGTCAAAAATTAACAAAAGGCCTCTCAAATGCATTTAGAAAACAAAAATAAATTAAAAAAATATTTGATTCCGTACGGAAAGTGCGATCTGTTTCGCATTTTGCTTAAGTAAAATAATATTTTACAAAAAGTTTTCTTAAGTTCAATATGGGTCGACACATGTATCCGCACAATTACTTAGGCCAACTTAAGCATATTATGGTTGGGCTTTTAACCACCCGGGCAGTATGAATTGTTGCATTGTCATCCTGGAATGTCCAATGTAAGCTTCCAAAAATGTTCTGAAAGTAAAATTTTAGCTTGCAGGTACCTTAATAGGGTATGGGTCCCCACACCATAAACCCCCCTCTCAGCTATGCAAACCCTACAATTGATGCTCTTCTATTCGAATATCGTAGAAATAATAATTGGAGCTATCCGGGCCTTTTAAATTTAAGTTTTTCATCTGAAAACAACGACACTGTGCCACTCGTTATTCCACAAAAAAAACACAAGCGCATATTTTTTCGAGCATTGTTAAGTGCTTACTTTTAATTTCTCTAGATGTTAAGCCTTCGAAATTACACGCTGCACTGTTCCTAGGCTTGCCGAAACATCAGTTTTAGCTTTAATTTGTGCAGACGACCGTTAATACGGCGTTTCATATTTTTTCCGTAATTTGACTCATTCCGTAAAAAATTGGATAAAACATTTCGGCATCTTTTGATTCGTTCAGCAATTTTGTGGATCGATTATCCAGATTCCTTATAAATTTTAATTTTTTCTACTTCTGTTTAAGGTTTTTCCCGACCCATTAAAAAAATTTTTATAAAATAACCTATTTTGCATTAAAACAATATTTTTTCTATTGCATTTGTTCACTTACTTAAGAAAACTAAAGTTATTGCGGGATGTCCACCGATAAGTGTTTGCAAATATCGGAGATAAACGCAGTTGTACAACGTACAAAAAGTGTCTTATTCATGTGGCGGGAAGTTTATGTTTTGTCCATCGGACATCACATTGTCCACAACATTTACACCGCCTATATACAGATGAGGCACGTTAATCAGTCTTGAGCTTATGCGTTAACAAGCAACATTGGATTTTTTGGTCATTAAAATCGCGGCTCAAATATGGGGATATGAAAAACACGATGTTGTTGAGAAGCTGTTTCGATTTTTTATTAAAAAAATGTTGTACCTGCCCCCCACAACACCCAATTACATGCTACATTTGGAAACTAACCTTGACTCACTTTATATTTCGACGTTGAAACTGCACTTTAATTATATAAATAATGTTTTAAATTTAAGTCAACGACGACTTCCACGTATTTTAGCAGAGTGTATTATATCTCGAAATGTGTGTTGGGCAAGAGAATGGTTAAATCTCTGTCAAAATCTACAATTTACCCCAGCTAATTCTAACAGACCTTTATGTACGTATTGGAAACCCATTTTAAAATTACTGCAAACTAAAGAACGTGAAGATAACTTAAGAAGTGCAGTCAACTCCCAGCATCACGATCTATACTCGCAACTAAGTTTTGATGTCGCGCCAGCACTCACGACAAATTTATCGCCCTATATTATTAGTTTGATAATTAAAGCAAGAGGTGGATTGCTCAATTTAAATGCCAGAAGCTTCCGAAATAACACTGTTACCACATGTACAATATGCAACCTTGATGAACCTGAGAATACTTTTCATTTTGTTGGAGTTTGTCCAATTTTTAATGTATATAGGAGAAATCTCTTTGGAAAAATACAACTTAATATAAGCGAAGTACTTAATATTTTGAATGGTCACAATTATGTTGCTTTATACAAATACATTCAAGTATGTTTAAATTATAGAAAACTGCTAACAAATGAATTTGATTTTTAAATATAAATATAAGCTTGTAAATACCAATGAATTATATAAATACAATATTACAATGCCAATCGGGCTTACAACGAAAACGTTCAGCCCAATATAGATAAATATCTTAAATAAATTTTTTGTAAATATGTATATACAACTTATTTAATCTATTAATAAATAATAATAAATAATACATCTGATATACTTGGTCTATAATTAAATGAATTCGAATGGCAAAGGCTGCTGTCATCTGCAAAAAAGGAGATATTGCTGACAGTTTGACATAGGAGAACGTTTAGAAAAATAAGAAATCGAGTATGAGATATAAAGGATCCTTGCACCCTTGAATGAATTTTTAACTTGTTTGATGAAACTCCATGGAGATGCAACTATAATAAGTCGTATAGTGCGATCTCTGAGAAAGTTCGATATAAATTATCGCCGACACCAAATGCAAACACGTTTTGACAAGAGTGCACCAATCCACACTCTTTGAAACGCCTTGGATATATCTAAAGCAATTAGTTTACTTTTGCCAAAATGGCGAATGGAAAAGCACCATTTTTCGGATTACAGAGCCAGTATGCCTCCAGTAAAGCAACCTCTACAGAAGCCGTACTGGAGGTCGGTTAGTAGACAGTGATTTACAATACTCTTCATATCTTTGCTAAGGGACGAGCCAGCATCAAAGAGCACTGCTTCCCATCCGGCCCAGGAGACTTGTTCGATCCCGACAAAATATTCTTGGCATAGTTACCGATACTCTTTCGACTTCGGATAAAAGTTGATTGCTAGCTGGGAAGTGCGAATTATTTCCGAATACTCGGCCAAACAATTAGCTTTATAAACCGGGACAGAGAATATTCGGTCATCCTTTAAAAGAATTGGTCTTGAAGAACCAGCATCAACCCTTACTCTCTGAACGAATTACCAGAAGCTTTTACTGCCCTTGGGGACAGTAAGAACTTCTGTATGAAGACGTTCAAATTTCTGAATGCTTCCTCTCTGGATCTGACTGAACATTTGATACAATTTTCATTTTTATCATTATAACATTTTTAACCATTTTCGCCATCGCATTGACGTCATTGTCCAGGAAACAAAATTTACAATAAAAATGCCGAACAAAGTCATTGAGCTAAAAGTCTTAGCCTAAGATTAACGTGCTTTTCCGTTAACAAATATTGAGCGTTTCGTAGCCTGTCGTGAAACGTTTCGAAGTTCGGATAAAGGAAAAAATGCGAAAGGATGCAATGAGCCGTGTTACCAAGAGGTGCTAAATTTGGAGAACACAATGCAGCGCATTTTCCGGGTAATAAAAATATTTAATTAACTTTTCAGATAAGTATGGTTTATGTTAAAGTATTCCTGATTTCTTAAATCTTAATACATTCCAGAAAAAAAAACTAGAAGACTAATTAATCTCTAGCCGTTTAGAAAATTATAAAATTTTTATATAAAATATTAAAGTATAAAAGCTTTTGGGGATTGTAATTTGACTAAGAATACACATTCGAATAATATGAAAAATGTATAAAATATTTTTAGTTCACACTGAAAAAATGCTTATTTTCGGTGTATGTACTTAGTTTTTTTCGTTAGATAAAAAATAAATTAAAAGACGTTTAAAAATTAATTTAAATCATCATAACTAGACCTTATTTAATAACACTATTTCGTAAAGCATGTTTATGTACATATGTATGTATATTGTCGGCTCGATATGCAAACCTTCTAAATCCATTTTAAAAGTAAATTGAGATTTTGATTTTGCCGTGTGGTAGAGAAAGATACGCCTCGTCGACCAGCTTGTGGTTTTTCTTCAATTTGAGGTCTGAAGTGTGTAAAACCAACCATATTTTTGGTTTTCCTCTCAAGCTGCAAATATGAAATATAAAAAGTTGTTTGTCTCTCCTGTAAAATGTGCTGAAAGGGAGTTAGCAGGCTTGCATATTAAGCCGACGATATGTTCATACATACATACATATGTGTATTCAACAAAATATTTTCAAGAACAATTTTTGAATTTTAGTTGAACTCAAGGTATATTTACACAAGGTAAACTCGTTGGCCCATATGTTTGTCAGCTGTTTACCCCTAGTTGGAACCCCAACGTCATATTGCGTGTATATGAGCCAAAATTTGTACATTTGTGTGTTAAATTGTTTTTGTTTTATATGAAGACAATTTTGACAACTCGGTTCCTTTTATAGAGCAGCATGTCTACACTCCCAAATGAGTCTACCTTGTGTAAATATACCTTGGTTGAACTGTTAATTTTTATTTTTTTTTTTTCATTAAATTATTTTCACTGAGGAAGGAATTTTACAACTTGAAATTTTTATTAAAATTTATTGATAATTTTTTCTTGGCTGAGCTGGGATTTGAGCCCGGGTTGGTTTTTACATGTTTCAAGAATTACCACATTCTATCTTCAGAAAATCTTTGAGTTTTAACCACTGCACTACTGCGGTACCCGCCAGCAAACAGTCAAACATCAATCTTTTAACCAGCAGTGGTTCGAAATTTGCTGCAATTATCATTTTAAATTTCAAATTACATGTTGCCTTTCCTCTGTTTTTTCGTATTCTCTCTGTCAAGACTTTGTCTTGAAAACCTGAATACATTTGTTTATTATGTTTTTTGTCCACTTTCGTCGACCTTTTATTTGTACAAGTGTAAACATTAGAGCTTGTGCCATAGCTATTTTTAAGAACAATTTTTGATTTTTAATTGAACTGTTAATTTTGAATTTTCCTTAATGAAAATTAAATTTGATGAACTCGAGCCTAATTAAAGAATAAAAAAAAAAAAAAATTACAAAATATTTTCGATAACTTATTGCACAAAGGAACAAATAACTAATTTTATCGATATGCAACGTATAACGGTTCATAGCATAAGTCGTTTCCTTTCAAATAAGTCAACTCAAACAACTTCTGATCACCCATAAGATCCACTAAAACGTAGACAAACTGAAAATATAAATTACAAAAATTTACCAAGTTAAATATTTTAAATGTAAACTTCTTACCTCCTCCATCCCCCTACGCCATTTTGGTCTCACTAAATTATCCATCAGTCTATTTTCGTACATATTCAGTCTTAATTTTTCTATGCGATTGGCACAAACTTCTTCCATTTTAACACAAATTTTAGCTGTATCAAAATGACAATCTTCAAAACTTATTTCTTTCAATTGAGGTGTATTCTTGAGCAAATAAATTAAGTCCTTTGACATTATTAAACAACTTTTAAAGCGTAATTTACGCAGATCTGTTAATTGATGCAATGAAGGTATTATGTTGGTAGGCAAAGGATTTTCATCGTTGACTATTGTCAGTTGTTCCACATTCATATGCATTTCTAGACAATTTACTAAAATATTATCGACATTGGCAGTTTCCACAAGGCGTATATCCTTCGCCTGCCAGATGGACAGTAAGACATCAAATAATTGTCGAGGATTATAATGATTGGTTATAATTAATTCCTTAAGAGCTGTTAAAGGTTTGGCCAAAAAGTAGTAAAATTCATAGGTATTTAATTCCAAATATTTCAACTCTTCCACTCGGGCATCCACTAAATTCATTTGTTCGAATTGATTGTTATTCGGGAATACGTTTAATTTTAATTTTTCCAATTTTAATTTACTCATAATGTCCTGGAAGTGCAACATTTCCAACTTAAAACAATAACTTAAATTGAGATCCTTTAGTATCGGCCACTCGTCCATATAGATGCCGGTCAAGTTGCCATGTGGACTAAATGCTTGCAAATTTGGCATTAATTTTCTTAAGTCTTTTAAATCACTATCTTCCATAAAATACGGTTTGCTTAAAGTAAAACGAAAGTTATTGACTTTCGCAAAGTGAAGTTGTTTTAAAATTTCATATTTTTGTTTGTTTAAAAATCTCAATTGTAACCTTTCCAAAATGTCTTGAACAGTTTTTAAAAATATGGCAAATTCTTGATTGCTTAAGGGCACTTCTGTAAAATTTAAATGGACGTGTTTGTATTTCATCAGCCATAGAGTTGCTACTGCCACCTGTAGACTTGTGTTCACTTGATATGCCGATATTTGATCCTTTAAGTGAAGAAGCTTCACAATTTCAATAAGACAGTCGGTGTTTAAGGAGTTCATGACATTAGCGGACTTAGTGCTGTAAGAAAAATTCAAGTAAGTTTTATTAATATTTTTGTTTAATTGCTGGCTAGAACCGAACTAAAAATCAATAAAATTTGCTTGTCTACCTTTTGCGCTAAAGTATGAAAGAATTATGACATATTAGTTTTCCTCATGCACTTTTAATTTTCATTTTCTGTTTTAAAAATGTCGAAGGGTAAAAACAAAGAGAAAGGTATAAACATTTTATGCATGTGTCAGCTAATAATTTCTATAAATGCGTTAATAATATACCCTACAAATGGTTTTGTGGCTGGCTTCGTAAATTGAGAGAACTATAGTAACAACCTAAACTTTTCAAAAAGGTTTCCCCTTTTCTCGAATTAAGATCATTGTATATTTCCTATATACCCTTAAATTTTCCGATAAGATAATAAAAAAATTTTCAAGAAGGTCTCCCCTTTTTCTCGAATTAAGATCATTGTATATTTCCTATATACCCTTAAATTTTCCGATACGATACTAAAAACCTTTCCCATCAAGAATATGTAACTTTTACCATCCCCCAAATTTGTGGAGACCCTATGTTTAGGAATAACAGTTGAATGTGGGAGGGAGAGTTGAAAAAATAAACTGACTGATGACATTTTTCACACTTAACAATATTTAATATCGTTACCAAAAAATCCTGCTCTTACGTTAATACCCGTACTAAACTAATTTATTTACAAAAAAACAACAATGTTTTGGGCGAATATTTGTTTGCTAAATTTTGCCCTCACAGTTTTATTAAGAGTATACTTTTTATACCCACACCACACCACAATAGTCGAGAGGCTATTATGCATTTGTGCTGATGTGTGTAACACCTTAAAATATCACTTACTGAGTCAATCTTACGATGTCTGTCCGTCTGGCTGGCTGTCCATGTAACCTTGTTCGCAAAGTACAGGTCGCAATTTTCAAAACAATTTGATAAAATTTGGTACATATGTAGGTTCTAATTAGCACAATGACCAAGCTTATTAAAAATGGGGCGAATCGGTCCATAATTTTATTAACCCCTTTATAGGCTTTTTACACTGATCAACATCTGACATCTACCATCAAAGATGTAAAACGAGAAACACACGCCCTACAGATAATATTGGACTACGTGGTCCATTGTGGCTTAAATGGACTACTTACAACATGGTCCAATCGACTGTAATATGGAATTAACATGCAGTGCTGCCAACAACTGCATGATGTATACTTTTCTATAGTTTACAGTATTACACATTGGTAGCCCTGATGGTGTCCATTATTAATCGTGGTTATTCCAAAATACGCGTCGAAGAAGTGAACATTTACATGAAAACAAAAACAAAACAAAACCAAATTGACAAAAATTGTTTTTGTTTATCATACAAAATTGACAGTTTCTAAAAGAGAAAGAAACGCGTTAGAACTCTTGCGTTAATTTTATTTCAGAAGTGTATAGATAACAAAAACCATTTTCGTCACTTTGGTTTGGTTTTGTTTTTGTTTTTATGTAAATGTTCACTTCTTCGACGCGTATTTTGGAATAACCACGAATTGCTTATTTAAAAGTGAAAGTTTGTGAAATTTGAGAAAAAAAGGTAAACAAATTAAAAATACCAAGTAAATATATTTAATAATAGCAATAATAGACTACAGGGCACGCCATAAAAGGCGATTAGTAAAAAATGAAAAATGCTTAAACAACCGCTTTAGTGTGCTCCATACTGTAATGACATGGAGTACTTTTAAAACTAACCCACTTTAGTGCTCCATGGAGTAGTTTAGGGACTACTTCGGTGGGTTATATGGTCCCCTCCTAGGACATCGTAATGTTAAATGGGCCACCTTTTACCCATATATTTAAAGTAGTTTTGGAGTACTCCTACTCCTTTATGGACTGCTCTTTACATGCATGTATGAACTAGTCTCGTTATCTGCAGGGCGTTTACATTACTCACATCTAACATCTACCATCAAACAAAAATGTCACCATTTTTGAAAAAAAATGTTTTTTTCTACAAAAGTGCCAAAATTTAAAAAGAAAACACAAAAATGTATTTAAAGTTCCATTTGTTTAAAAATATAAAAAATACTTAACCAAAAAAATATTGCAATAAAACAGAAAACTTGACAAATGGTAACGCTGCTTTCAAAAAAAAAATTTTTGTCAGTGATGCCACCATAATAATATAACTTATTGCCACTTTTCTAGTGATGACACAAAAAAAAATCGAAAGATGTAGAATGGAATAAAATGAGATAGGAACATCTTTTAAAGATGTTGGTTTTTAGCCCTATGTATTTCTTATACCCTTTGTACACTTGCATACATTTCGGAGGAACGCATGGAAGATGTTGAAAATGTGAAATACGCGTTCACACTTGAAACTTCTAACATCTACTATCAATAAAAAATGTCACCATTTCTGAAAAAAAACTTTTATTTTTTTTAAATACTTTTTTTCTACAAAAGTGCCAACATTTTAAAAGATAACACCAAAATGTATTTCTAATTCATTTTGTTTAATAATTTTAGCAAAATAATGCTTGCAAAAAAGGAAAAACTTGAGAAATGGTAACGCTGCTTTCAAAGCAACTTCCATTTTGTCAGTGATGCCACAATAATTACAGAATTTATTTCCACTTTTCTATTGATGACACTAATAGAATCGAAAAATGTAAAAGGGAAACAAATGAAATAGTAACATTCTGTAAAGATGTTGAAAAATTTTGATTTTTAGCCCTATGTATTTCTTGTGTGAAAATTCCAACATCTTCGCAAATTGATGTTAAATGTTGACAAGTGTGAAAAGGCTATTATGGAAAGATGTTAACATCTTCGCAAATTGTGGCAAATTAATGGTAGTTGTTAGATGTTGAACAGTGTAAAAAGGCTATTAGAAACTGCTTTCCGGAAAAAGATCTTTGTGCCCACTATCAAACCAATTTTAATGAAATTTAAAACATAGATACATAGCTCTCTATTCATATAGCCATACACTTTCGAAAATTTGTTTTTAAGTACTGTGGTGAAGGGTATCATATGGTCGGGCTTGACTCACGATACTTTCATACTTGTTTATTATTTATTTAATATATATCGTCGGCTCATTATTGGTCTGGCGCATATGTCAAAACCTCGTAGTAGAAAAAAATGACAATGAAGGTTCACATAAACTTTTCTGAAAATATACCTGTAGCATTTTTTAAAAATAGGACCACGAGGGAAGATAGGAGACCATTTCTGCCTCTCAGAAAGTATCAAACCGATTTTAATGTAATTTAAAACATACATACATAGCTCTCTATTCATATAGCCATACACTTTCGAAAATTTGTTTTTAAGTACTGTGGTGAAGGGTATCATATGGTCGGGCTTGACTCACGATACTTTCATACTTGTTTATTATTTATTTAATATATATCGTCGGCTCATTATTGGTCTAGCGCATATGTCAAAACCTCGTAGTAGAAAAAAAATGACAATGAAGGTTTACATAAACTTTTCTGAAAATATACCTGTAACAATTCTGGCATATGTTTTAAAGAAAAATTTTAATTTTTGGGAACGTTCGTGTACGAACTTAGATGTTAAAAGTATTTTATTGAAAGTGACAATTATTGTTTTGTGCCGCATACGCCACTTTTCTTAATATATTTTTTAAAATTAGTTTTTTGTACTGCATACGTATGTATGCATACTGACTGCTGAGTATTGAGTTGTTGTTATTATATTTTGCTTTTACTACTTTTCTTCTCGCGATAATGAAGCAAAGCATGAGTAAAATTTATTTTCTCGTTGTCATTTTTTTGCTTTCGCTTTAACTAAGCAATTAAGCAAAGCAAGAGTGTAATTTATTTTGAACGTTTATGTATGAGGAATTGGCAGCATTTGCCAAACAGTGACGTGAAAAGTAAAACAATACTTAATAAACGTTTAAATAGTTGATAGGGAGCAAAGTAAATTCCTAATATGTGTCTCAGAAACCATAAAAATTTCGCGAAATAAATTTTGTATTAAGAAAGGGGGTATTCAAAATATATATATATACCTAACTCAATTTTTTTAAAAATGGTCGGTAGTTCAAACCAATAATAAGCTGACGATATGATCATTGTGGCTCCTTGGGTAATTCTAGGTCAATTAAGCCATGTCCATCCGTCTGTGGAAATCACGCTAACTTTCGAACGACTTTTCAGAAAAGAAAAAGAATTTGAGTGTCAAGTAATTTCTAGTTCTCCAAAGCAGTTTAAAATAAATTAAGATTTTTTAATATTCATCTAAAACCCCAAACAGTATATATCGCTCATTTGCTGCCACATCATTATAACACAAAAATATAAGTTCTACAAAAAATGACTTAAAAGTTTAAAATTTACACACAACATTATTAAAAACGAAAATTGTATTCTTCTCTCCAGAGTTTAATTCAAAATATCTCCATAAGAAATATTTACAATATCTTCGTCAGAATGATTTAAAAATTTGCGATTTTTGACTTATGATGTTGTTGCAGCAAATAAGCGATTTATTCTGGGTCCTTGAGCAAACTAATTTGATTGAGCCATGTCCGTCTGTTGAAATAAGCTCACTTTCGAAGGACTCAATAATTTTTTTCTAGGTTTCCAAAACAGTTCGCTATTGAAAGCATAATTGGTTTGGTAGGAGCTATGGACCCAAATGTGGAATAACATCCCTAAAAAATTTATATCTCTGTAACAGAAACTGTTATTAAATTTTTTTACCAATTCGTTTAAAATTACTAGCAATCATAGTTCTAAATTTGTTTAAAATCGGTACATAATTTACCATATGCCATATAAGGCCCACCCTCCGAAAACACGACATAATGAAGTTTAAAACCGTAACAAAAAAGCTATTGTAGTAAAA
The DNA here is from genome assembly GCA_963931875.1 of Pollenia griseotomentosa. Classification (NCBI taxonomy): domain Eukaryota; kingdom Metazoa; phylum Arthropoda; class Insecta; order Diptera; family Polleniidae; genus Pollenia; species Pollenia griseotomentosa. The sequence goes on from OZ007564.1 coordinate 48,392,904, forward strand.
GTTGGTCCATCATTGTTTTTTTAATTACATTTCTTGAATATCGGTATTAAACTTACCATAAGCCTCATATAAAGCCTACTATTGAAAAACACAACAATAATACGCCTAAAATCGTAACGAACAACTGTAATGGGGAGAAATTTGGTCCAATTTAACTTTAGGTGACTTTGCGTTTGTGGTGATGTGTGTAACAGTTAACCACTTTCTGAGTCGATCGATTGATGCCTGTCCGTCCGGCTGGTTGTCTGTCTATAAAACCTTGTGCGAAAAGTATAGATCGATTTTTAAAGATAATTTGATGAAATTTGGCAGAAAGGTTTTAATTGTCAAAGGACGCAGCCTATTTAAAACGGTGAGCCTCATGCAAACTTCTTTCCAGCATAGAGTCTTTGTGCTCATAAACCTTTTTATTGTGTTGGTGTTTATATTATAATTGGCCTAAAAATATTTTTTTGTAACCTTAATCATCTGAGCAAATTTTCTGGGAATCCGTCCATATTTGACCACAGCTCCCATATAAATACGGTTTCGGAAAATAGATTTTAATGCCATAACTTCCTTTTAAATGTTGGTATTAAAATAAAATTTTGCGACGATAACTTTTATTATATGTAACTACTTTATTTGTATAACAAAGTTTGGGCTGGCAGATCCAGCATTGACCATAGGGCCGGGCCCATATAAACCCCTTCTAAAATCGCTTAAAGACGAAAAAATCTCATATAACTGAAGATATTCAGATAATATTTGGCACAGAGAACTCTTATATGAATCTTAACCTCATGACATAATTTTGTCTTGCCTTGGGTCCTAAGTTTTTCTCAAATGTTCGGGCATCAAATGGTAGGAATTGATCATCTTTACTTTCTTACTTGATAGAATTACGTAAATCTAAGAAATTAACAAAAATATGTAATAAAAATAATGTAAATTAAACAAAGACTGAGTAAATCGAGCTATTTATATTTCGCTTGCAGTTAACAAGAATTGTCGGAAAGAACTATGAGAATTTGTATCCTAAAGAATAGTTGAAGAATAGTTGTTGTTGAAGCAGAAATATTGTCAGAGTCTTATTTGTTCTTCATTTCTTACATAATCAATAAATTTTATGTTTCAATTTTAGGTTTTGAAATCAATTTCGGATTTAGATATATTTTACGAAATATCTGAGCAAAATAAAGTTCTCCTACCTCATTTAGAATTGGCGTAACTGTTCGAAAAACATGCTTTTTGGTAGAATAATGTACATAGTTATTTGTCTATAACTAGTTCATTTATAAAACGATTTTGTTATTTTTTATTTTTATTTATTTATTTACATATTTGAAAATCCCAGCACATCAAGATTATTTTCACTTCTTCTTCTTAAAGATTTATGTGCATAAATAAGAGGCTTTAATAACTCGTTGCTCATATCTCAGCTATTTGTGTACCGATCTGACCGAATTTCAATTCCGGACTATGCGCGATAAAAATATTTTCTGTAAAAAACCCATTTCATCATACGCACGGACAGACAAACCAACGGACGGATAGACGGACAACGGTTAATCAGCTTCGCTACGTGTTACATCAGTATTGAAGAAATAACTAACTTAACAACAATATAAATTTGTTTCTTCATTTAACCGAATTTTTTATTGTCAATAAAAATCAAGCTTCTTCTTTTGAATGTCAAGCTTTTTGCCGATTTCTATCTGGCAAGCATAGTAAGAATCCACATGAACTTTAAATTATTTGCTTTAATTTTGTTATTTTACCAAGGGCCATTTACGACATTTGATATCGATCAAAACTTCCATTTAAATTGTATTGTAATTTCGTTCGATATCGAATGCCATACTTTGGCTCCAGATTTAAGGGATTTTTTGTTTTTTTTTGCCAAATGCATATCAAATTACGTATAATTAAAATGAAATCGCTCCCTCTCCATTGAAATTTAATTACAAACCTCAAAAATTCATTTAGTAGCAGCTCTTCGGGAAACACTTTATTAATCAATATGTTTTGCGCTTTAATAGTCACAAACAAATACTATATTAATAATTGATTTTCTAGTCTCCCCTCTTTTTATATTTAACACCGAAACCAAAATACGTAATAAAATATTGTTTGATTTGTACATATTTTGCAAAATGGAACCCCAACTAAATTTTTTGAACGAAATTCTTTAGAAGATATAGACGTTGTTATTTGACATTGATAGATAAACCACAAAAAGTAATAAAAAATGTACAGATTTAAAAGAACTTAAACGGTTTTTTTTATATATTTTGCCGCATTAAAGGCGTAAAAATATATAATATTGTAAAGATACATATTAGTACATACGTATGTATGTATGTACATATACAAACGTATGCATATAGATTCAAAAATGATAATTTACTGGACATTAGGGTGATCTGATTTGTGTGGACTAAAAATGAATGGTGATGCTTCTAGAGCAGCCAGCGCTACACTTTGGTCTTTCTGGGCCACCCTGTATGTTTTACCATACTTCTCAGTCTTAATTACTTAAAAAAAAAACATCTAACCTAAAAACAGTTTACACTGCTGGATCCAGGGTACTCGAATCAAGTTTAACGTTTCCGATTCAAGCAATGTTATAAGTGTTGAGCATTGAGAAAAAACAAGTGTTCATACGGCTCAGTTAGGCTAACGTTGATGTACCGTATCTGTACTGAATCAATCAGCTGTTCGCTTTTTGTTATATGAAAAGCAATACAAAAGCTTACCGAAATTTAATGTACCGTAGTTGTATCGTTTCATTCTGTATAAAACAGAATTTCATAACGTTGTTACGTGACATTTGTAAAACAGTGATGGGCAGCTTGTATATTAAATTGAATGCGGGTATTTTCGCTCTTTTTTTTGTACTGTTTTCAATATTTCTATGGAATTGCGACAAAACAACTTACAATACAACATATTTCCTAATATACATATGTTTAGATGATTAAAAAAAAAAAACAAATGCATAAACACATACAATCGATATGTGAAACATATCGCTCCTTTATTGCAACATAGTCATATCTCAAAAAATATCAAACTTGGAAAAATGCGATTAAAGTTTTCAAAATGAATTTTTATATACAGGTTTTATGAAATATGTTTTGCTATCACATCGCTTTAGTTTGAGATATAGTACCTATTACATTTAAAGAAGGTATGAAGGAATAATTTTGATTAAGTAACTTGAAATTTTTAATTATTTGAGATATGACTATGTTGCAATAACGGAGCGATATGTATATGTAAAAGGCTTTAAATGGCATTAAAGCCTTGTTCTGTGTATGCAGTGCCCATGTTCTGTAACTCTCGCGTCGAGAAACTTTTCGATTAAAATGTGTGGAATGAAACAAATAAACTCACGAATAAAAATGGGGCAAGAAAAAATTTTAACACCAAAAAACAGTTCAAAATGCAAAATACAAAGAATAATAATAATAATATTTTGTTCTTGGCACACTTTTTATTGTTTAATTATTTAGCTTTAATCATGTTTATACATTATATGAATTTTTTCAAAGCTCGTTTGCAAACAACAAACATTAAAGTCGCACTTTACAATTTTTGGTATAGCCGACGGTTGTAATTTCGCCGCCGTCGTTGAATAATTTTCAATTTTAGTAAATTTTGGTCGCCGTCAACGATATGTGTTACTGGCGTTCTCAACGTCACATCGGTTTCGAGTGCAATGTTATGACATTTATAACGTAACGACGTAATCTCTTTTGATAGTTTTCGACATGAGTTACAGACACACTTTTTTCTCATTTTTCGAGAAACAATGGAATATTTTGTTTCACATCTTTTCGATGCGAGAAGTTCTCACTAAAGTAACAGAACATAGGTACAGATTTACAAAATGGGTATGTATATGCTAAAATACCTACTTGTTTATTGTTAATCTATCATATATGTATGTAAATATCAAACAAAATTGAATACCATTTATATTACTTGGTACTTTTTCTGCACAGCGATATCACCATTTAAACATTTTTGATTCCCATCACTGTGTGTATTGTTTTATATATACTATTGCTTTTTGTTTATGTGCAGGAAAACATATGACACGTTTTTAAATGTTTTATAAGTGCACCAAATTGCTTACAGTACGGTGTGGTGCATTACGGATACAGCAACGTTCGCTTACTCAGTCTTTTAAATAAAGGAAGCGTAGTTTTTTAATATTTTTAAGCAAATACACTTAAAATGATAAAATATTTATTTGCTTTTTACACAGCTTTGAATAAAACCGAATTTTTTGGTTGTGCTTTCAAAAATCTTAACAAAACCTATTTTTCTTGATTATTGACAATCACTGAAAATTACTGTTAATCAATTTTGGACATTTTTTCGCATTTGCAAAACTTTTGCTAGATCAAACATCATTTAACAGTTTCTAAGTTACATTTTATAATTATCTTTTTACAAATTAAGTCATGTAAATCAATAAAACTTGTTAAAAATAAAGCTTAAGTTTGATCATTTACTGGTCACGTTTTTTTTTTTTTGATTTTTTCGTCAAATATTTATTAGCTCTTAACATAAGTTTAGTAACACGATCTGCATACACAGAAAACATTTTCACCAACATTTTTTCAATTACTTCAATAATGCTGTTTCAAACAATTTTTTTCATTGTTCCAATTAATTTGCCTTAATTGAAAATAAAAATTATAATGTATGTGTGTATTTTTGCAAATATGAAAACATACATACACAAAAACTTCAAAATATTCTAAAGCTTTAATTAATTTTTTAATTGTTTCAATTAACCGTGTTGATTGAAAAAAATATTTTGATTTGTGTTTGTGTTTTATATAGCCTCTTTTGCTAGTGGTCACATTTCAATTAAAACTTGATTGAAACTGAACAGCAAGAAAAGTTTAAACTTACAAATCTGTTAATTAATGAGATCAATTTATTGGCAGGCGGAAAATCAGTACGAAATTTAATTAATAGTACACATTTCTAACAAATACGTTAATTAAAGTTGGTTTTTAATTTTTTCTGTGTATAGTTTTTTACTTACTCTTTCCATTCTAGTTGTTCGTCTATACTTTTAGGGCTAAAAATCTTTTTTATAAAACAGAAAAAAGGAAAGAGAATAAATCCTCCTTTCTCTTTCTTTTTAGAAATTCAGTAATTGCGCTAAAAATCTTGATGTGTGTAAGTTGGGTATTAAGAAATATTTTTAGGTTTCCGAAAGCAAGGGAAAAATTCTACCAATTTAAATTTAATACTTGCAATAAATATTCCAAATTATATATTAAATTTTTTTGGACAATCCTAATATTTATGTTAGTATATACAAGTACGTATAAATATTTTGTGTACTAAGTCAATAATATTAGAAGTAAATATATTTTCAATACATACCTATTATAAATATACATTTGTATGTACAAATATTTTATTCCAATTTTTATCTAAAACAAACTTGAACATCTGTTTCCATTTTGTTGCAATGACGGCATTTGAATTTAGCTTTTTCATTGAAATACTCTCGTACTAAAAATTTATTGTACTTTATACATTTACAATGCAGAAACATTTTGTATAAATTACATTCTGTTTCGTTTTATTTTGTGATACCGTGGGATCATTAAAATGAATATTAAACACAAAGCCAGCCAACCCATCATGTTGTACTGGGGCAAGTTGAAAATTTAATGTTGGTTTGAAAATTGGATATTAAATAATGTTATAAAATCCTACACTTCAGTGGTTAAATTAATAATGAGCAGCGTAAAAAATTGGCACTTTCATTATAATTTTACAAATCATTAAATTTTCAAGTTCAACCAGATATTTTTACGGAGTCTGATTTACACAAACAACTTTGAAGATTTTGCACAGAGCCAAAACCCCTTCTTAAATTCACAACGAATGGTATGAAAACGATAAAGATGATTTGTCAATATTTTCGACAACATTCGTTTTCAATTCTATAACAAACCGTTACAAATCGGAAATAATGAAGTCAAAAATGCCACACGTTGTTAAATCAATAACAAAATGTTGTCTAATTAAAAACGAAAAAGTAATACTACGATATGTTGTCAAATTATTAACCCCTGAATGTCAAATTGTCGTTAAACCTGGCTTCAGAATTAGAAAGTTTTCTTTTCGAGAGTCAAAGTATTATTTGTTAGAGAGGAAGATAATATGGTATTCTTCCCTTTGCTCTCACCCATGAACTTAGACTTTCTCCCAAGATAAAAATGGAATAAGCCCCAATAATTTTGCATAAAAGTGTAGAAGTATATAATATAACCTTTTATCTCCGGTGAAGGGTATACAAAATGGATTAAATGAAAAGATCTAGGAATTTTACTTGACCATAATTATCTTCATAAATGTACAAGAAAATTGGGTTAAATTGGTCCACGGCATTACTAAGTCCTGTTACAAATGCCCTTTGAAATACTCTTTCACTTGATGAAGATTTTTGGAGGTGACGCTTGCGTAGTTTATTAACTATTTGTTTGTAATGAAAGTTTATTAAAATATTTTTCTAGATAAGAGTTTGTCTTGTTTTAATTCTATATTTCGATTCGGAATAAAAAAAAATACTTTGAAAGTCTAGATTTAAAACATTCAAAAGTGTATTAATTATTGCATCGATATCAAGTTCTATATAAAATCTTTGTTAGTTATGTTTTCCTAAATGTTGTGCAGAGCGAAAATGAGTTTAATAACTGTAGAATTTTTGACTGTATCTTCCATTTGGAAACCATTGAAACTAGTATTCGCAGAAAGTGTTAAATATTGGAGATTAAAAATGATTTGGTTATTAAAACCGCTTTTCAAAAAATAAATATGTATGTGAATAAAATGTTTGGAAAATTCAATTTTATATGTGGAATCCAAAACGATACATTTTTAGGAATTTAATAATCATCCCTATTGTGCAAATTGTTTTTAGATGCAATCTTAAAAATGTATCGTGTTTGATTTCTACGTCAATTTAAAGTATTTGTCCCATCAAGTCGACGACTAATCACTTCAACTTCATTTGGTATTATCTAAGAATGTTGTGTCGAGGATGACTAGTTATCAAAAATTTGATAAAAGAAAATATATATTTCTAACTATTTTGTTTTTTATCAAAGTTATTTTTGGGAGTACAAAATTTTTAATTAATAAGAGTTTGTTTGTCGTGCTTAATTTCTAATTTGTATTCTCAATAAAAACACTGGAATTTATTCTTGGAGGATATGCTAGTTTCTATGCGCATTTCACTTAGGACAGATCATCAGGAAACATTCTCCCAAAAAAAATTTAAAAAGGCCAAAGATATTAGCAATTTAAACTGCAGAGTAAATGAGAATTGCAAACACTCTGAAAGTCTTATTTGCAACGATAGCAAAGCTTAAACAAAATACCAACAATGAACCTGCCGGCCCGGGTTCGAGCCCCGGCCACGGTCAAGTATGAAAGATTATTAATAACAATTTTAATTAATTTTCATGTTGTAAAATTCCTTTCTTTATAAAAATAATTTAATGAAAATTAAATTTAATGAACTTAAGCTTAATTAAAAATATAAAAAATTTGGATTAAAAACCATAAATAGTTCAACAAAATAACCACAATATTAATTATTGTTAAAAGCTAAGGCACGAGCTCTATGTGTTCATTTGTCCTTCAAGTTGTGCTGTAAAGGTCAACAAGAAAAAGAAAGACAAAAATGAAAAAACAAAAAAATGTACTTTGGACTTTAAGAAAAATTCTTGACAGAAGTACGAAAAAACAAAAGTAAGGAAGAACATGTAAAATCAATTAGAAATGGATAATCATTCAAAAAAGTAAACTTCGATCTACCAAAGGTTAAAATACAATTTGGTTTAAGGATTGATGTTTGACTATTGACGTCAGCAGTCTTCGATGGCTGCGAGTGTAAAACGGCAAATCCATTTGAAAAGATCGAGTGGCTGCGATCGAAACATGTCATGGTAACTTGCCGGCCGCGGTTCGAATCCCGGCCACGGTCAAGAATGAAAGATTATCAATAACAATTTTAATTAATTTTCATGTTGTAAAATTCCTTTCTTTATAAAAATAATTTAATGAAAATTAAATTTAATGAACTTAAGCTTAATTAAAAATATAAAAAATTTGGATTAAAAACCATAAATAGTTCAACAAAATAACCACAATACTAATTATTGTTAAAGCTAAGGCACGAGCTCTATGTGTTCATTTGTCCTTCAAGTTGTGCTGAAAAAGGTCAACAAGAAAAAGAAAGACAAAAAATGAAAAAACAAAAAATGTACTTTGGACTTCAAGAAAAATTCTTGACAAAAGTACGAAAAAACAGAAGTAAGGAAGAACATGTATAATCAATTAAAGTGGATAATCATTCAAAAAAAACAAACTTCGATCTACCAAAGGTTAAAATATAATTTGGTTTAAGGATTGATGTTTGACTATTGACTTCAGCAGTCGTCGATGGCTGCGAGTGTAAAACGGCAAATCCATCTGAGGAGATCGAGTGGTTGCGATCGAAACATGTCATGGTAGCCTGCCGGCCCGGGTTCGAGCCCCGGCCACGGTCAAGAATGAAAGATTATCAATAACAATTTTAATTAATTTTCATGTTGTAAAATTCCTTTGTTCATAAAAATAATTTAATGAAAATTAAATTTGATGAACTTAAGCCTAATTAAAAAGATATAAAAATTTGGAATAAAAACCATAAATAGTTCAACAAAATAACCACAATACTAATTATTTTTTTTAATTTTTATATATATAATCTAGCTTAACCCGGTTCCCCCCATTGATATAAAATTAGTAAAATTTAAATTTTAAATTTAAAAGATGTTGTGTACTAAAATCTAAGATATTTGTACAAAATTTAAATACTTTCACTGTTACAGTACTCGAAATATGTAGAAATCTTTAGTCATTGTATGGGAGATGCCACGCCTACTTGAAAATTAAAAATATTAATAGCCTATGTTAAGCGCCTTTGGTCTTCAGATATTCGGTATTTAATATTTTCGTTCTATGGGGGGTACTGCTCTTCCTGCGTCTACCCCGCCAATTATTATTTTAAAATTTATAGTTTACCATAATAGTTGCTTTAACCACGTCTATTTTGTAAAATAGTTCTTCAGTTACGCAATATTTAATATATACATCGTATGAGAGTATTGCTGCCCCTCCGCCTACCCCCTTAATTTTTATTATCAATTATTTTTTAAACCAAGTTTGAACATTTACACTATAACAGCTCTTAAGATATGCGATAATAAACATTGGCGTCCTATGGGGGGTACTACTCCCCTACTGATATATTATTTAAATTTTGAAACGATTGCAGCCTATTTTATTTTACGTGATATTTTTGTAAAAATTTCGAATATCGGTTCAGTAGTCTAGTGAGTATTTTTTATTTTTTTTTTCATATAAATTTTGTATGAAATTTGTCGCTTACGATAAAATTGTTCTTGCTATAAAATCTTATCGGTACCTTAAAAATGTCATGTAAGGAGATGTTGAAAGTGTTGCCAATAAAGTCATTTATTAAAAAAAAGGAAAATTGAAAATGATGTCGTTTACAATTTTTTCGCGGTTTCGGCTCGATATAGAAGTTATAGATAAATAAAATTAAAAAGTGCGTTGTCGACAAAATTAAAAAAACATAATCATTCTGAACTACTCCAAGTGGGCATTTGGACGAAGTCTTCTAATTTTAATATTTGATTTCAACAATTACGCATACAATTTGTGTCAGTATGTTCTTTTTAATTTGTTTTCTTAAGTATTTAAAAATATATATCCTTCTAACTGAAACTTCTTTAGATTTTATTTAAGTCGTCGCAAAATTTCCTGTCGACTAAAACAAAGTCAATTCTACTCGACGTCGACTTGAAAGAGCCCTGTGCCATCGATTTTCATAATAGGGGCGAATAAGTAAATTCATAATTGCGATAAAAGTTCTTAAATTGTATGGAAAATAGTATTGGGTCTGGAACTGGAAAGGAACATAAATTCTATAAAATGTCTACTAATTGGATATTATATGTACTAAAATTAAATTCTTATTAAGACTTTCAGCTAAAACCTCGTTTGCTAGAATTAATACTGACCTGTTAAACTACTTACAGTTTTTTTTATCTAAATCGTTTTTTTTATCCATATTAAATGTTTAATTATATCCTAAAGAAATCCAGCTGTGAATTGTTATCAATTTCCTGTAAGAGAAATTACTCATACAAATGATTTTATATATTTATTTTGCTTGTGTATGTGTATATGATTTACACACGTCCCTGCAAACAATTTCCATCGCCGAATCATCGCCCGCGAATCGCCGGCAAGTTGTCTAACATCGCCGCGATGCATCGCGTGGAAGCTTAATGCGAATCGCGAAAACGTTCGCATGTGTCAACCGCGCGAATCGCGTATCGCGATTCGCTTGAACATCGCGTACCGCGATTCGCGTAAACATCGCGTACCGCGATTCGCGTGAACATCGTGTACCGCGATTCACGTGGTTGACACATGCGAACGTTTTGCCGATTCGCCAGAGGATCGCACTTAGCTTCCACGCGATGCATCGCTGCGATGTTAGACAATTTGCCGGCGATTCGCGGGCGATGATTCGGCGATGAAAATTGCTTTCCGAGATATATTAAATAACACACCCTTCACAAATCACTTGCTCAACTGGAATGACAATTTTGCTAATTGCCCTTGAAACCAAATATTTATTTTCCCGTTACCTTAAAAAAACAACAAGAGAAAAAAAATTCTTTCGAAAGTTATAAAAAAACACTGATGATTGCCGCTACTTGTGTGCGCTCGCATATTCATCGCCATAGGCGATGGTTAGCGATTCGTATTCCCTGAGAAGGATCGCGGAATCATCGCCAAACAAGCAATCGCCAAAAAATTTCAAAAATGTTTGAAGGGGTAAATGTACCCTTCAAACATTTTTGAAATTTTTTGGCGATTGCTTGTTTGGCGATGATTCCGCGATCCTTCTCAGGGAATACGAATCGCTAACCATCGCCTATGGCGATGAATATGCGAGCGCACACAAGTAGCGGCAATCATCAGTGTTTTTTTATAACTTTCGAAAGAATTTTTTTTCTCTTGTTGTTTTTTTAAGGTAACGGGAAAATAAATATTTGGTTTCAAGGGCAATTAGCAAAATTGTCATTCCAGTTGAGCAAGTGATTTGTGAAGGGTGTGTTATTTAATATATCTCGGAAAGCAATTTTCATCGCCGAATCATCGCCCGCGAATCGCCGGCAAATTGTCTAACATCGCAGCGATGCATCGCGTGGAAGCTAAGTGCGATCCTCTGGCGAATCGGCAAAACGTTCGCATGTGTCAACCACGTGAATCGCGGTACACGATGTTCACGCGAATCGCGGTACGCGATGTTTACGCGAATCGCGGTACGCGATGTTCAAGCGAATCGCGATACGCGATTCGCGCGGTTGACACATGCGAACGTTTTCGCGATTCGCATTAAGCTTCCACGCGATGCATCGCGGCGATGTTAGACAACTTGCCGGCGATTCGCGGGCGATGATTCGGCGATGGAAATTGTTTGCAGGGTATGTTCATGAAATTGCTACATTAATGTTTGTACGATTTTAAATTTATAATTTAATTTTTGTTATAAAATTTATTTATTTATTTATTAAGGATTTCCTTTTATTTGTTTAATTATAAAAAAATATCGTCTATCATTTTTATTAGTATCTTGAGAATGGTTCTGTACATAGTGGAAAAAACTCAAGGCCTTCACTTTTCTATTCCTTAAAAAAAAAAAAACAGTTGCATTTGCTTCTAAAATATTAAGTTCTCACTTCTTTTTGCCTTAAAGAGGGCCTTCTTATGCTGTTTTTTAAAACCTTCTAAATTGTCGTAGTTTATTTATGTCTCCATACAGATCTATGACTGTATTCATAAAAAAATTTTTAATTTAATAAAGGTTTAAAGAACAAATTTACTATGAAAATTATCCTTAACAAGCGTTTGTTAAATTTAATAATCGTTTATGAATACGGGGGCTAATCCACAAGATTTTGCGAGCAATTCTGTAAGCGCTTTTTTAAGAAGCGAAAAGGAAAGGTCATGATAAAATCTTGCAAAAGCTTAGAAAGTACAGGTGAATAGTTAAGGCCGCATTTTATTGAAATAAATTCAAAATTGGTTTTAACAAAATGGCAAGGCCTTGCAACAGTGTTGCCAGTGGATTTTTCGAAAAAATACCTACACATGCTAATAAAAATCCGATTTTTCCCTACGATTTGAAAAAATGTCCCTACAAAAATCCTTACGCATTATTATCATTTAAATAAAAGAAAAAACATTAGTTATAAGAAATAAATTTTATTCGAATATGTATATTAAAGCTTTGACATAAAATAATTACAAAACTAAAAAAATAATGCGTGTGTATGTACTTTTAATGAAATTTAATTAAGTTTTTCAACATAAGGTGTGATCACGTACTCAACGTTGAAAGCCCGCGGGATCCCAATCTTACCGAAAACTGTTACTATACTCAAAGTTTGGTAAGGTGGAGCTTTTAAGATAAAAATATTCTTCTTCTTGCACGAAGAAGCCCGTACTTTTTTTTTTGGGCAAATTTATAAAATTGTTAAACAATTAGCTGCGTCAAAAAAAAAATATTAAAAATTGCAAGAAGTTAACTAAAATAATTAATATAAGAAATATTTGAAGCACAACCGCGAATAACGTTGTAAGTAACAAAATAATTATTTTTCAGGAGAGCAAAAAAACGTTTTTAAAAGGCAGGATTACTTATTTTTTACTTTTTTTTAGATTATCAAAATTAATGATAATAAAAACTTGTACGCAAAATATCAAGAAATTTGAATTTAAAATAACATGCAAATTTGCAGTTTATATTTTTTTTTAGTGGAAAAACGTTTCATATTTGCAATCGCGATGTCATTTAAAACGTTTTCCACTACGCAAGCGGCTTTAAAAATGTTATTCCAATTTACAAAACCATTAAATTGTATTATTTTTTTAGTAACCTACAACGTTCTTCCACTAGTTGACTCTTTAATTGTCATTTTGAAGGCGTTAAGGTGCATAATTTTGGGTGATTTGAGGTTTAAACAATGTAAGAGAGTAATGTTAACGATAATTTGCAAAAAAACTGATTTTGCAAAAAGTGGCTTTTACAACGTTATTCGCGGCTGTGCTCCATATATAAAATAAGCAATAGAAAATGTTGAAATATGTAAGTAAATGCTTGAATTTTAATTCTATGCACGTTAATGTGTCATTTATGTATTTATTTAAACATACATATTTCATATTAACGTTTTCTTTTGGATCAGAAATTTGGAGTTTGTTGTTCCCGTACTTTTGTCTATTAGTGAGAGAAAGTTTTGTTTACTCTCATTTTACCGAACTTTACCCAAAAAATACGGGACCACACCTACATACATATTAGTGTCGCCAACTTTTTAACCCCTAAAAAACTCTAGAAATATATTTTGAAGCTATTTTAGGGAAACATTTTTTTCAACCGTTTTGGACAACAAAATTTCATTAAAAAAACGTTTTTTACTGCATTTATTTTATAAATAATACAATATGAAGAAAAATCCCTACATTTTGGAGATTATGAAAAATCTGTCCGATTTTCCCTACGCTTCTATTAAAGTATCAAAAATACCTACATGTAGGGATTTTCCCCTACTTCTGGCAACACTGCCTTGCAATTGCAAAATAAACCCTCTTAACTATAGTTTTTTTCCACTGGATATGTGTGTATTTGCACAAAAATCTGCACTTGTGTAAAAAATATTTAGGTATGAAATGAACCGGTGTAGCGATTGAAAATGCTTAATAAGGCCTTATAAAAGGCCACTTTACTACTTCTTTTTACCGCTGGGAAAGAGTGTGTTGCGTGTGATTGTATGTGTATAAGTAATTGTTTTAGGTTTCCTTATAAACATTTTGGTTGCTATCAAGTAGTTGACTATATTCACTTAAATACAAATCAACTGATTCTTTCTTAAGGTTTCTAATTCGAATGCGACGTTATATCGAAATTCATACACACATTTTTATTCGTAAATTGTTAATAAACGTTCAATGAACTCTTTTGACGCTAAAAAAGGAGAAGAAAAGAAATGTTCCAATTAATTTAATAGATTCTATTTTAGTTTTTTTTTTATTTTTATTAGGGGAAGTGATTTCTTTTTAGTATTTTTTATTTTTCTTACGATTTGATTAAAGAAATTGCCAGCAATTCAATTTATTTAATTTCTATGGGAATATTTGTTGGAATTTTTATATTATTTTGAATTGTTTTTTATGAACATTATAATTTTTTTTGTGAACCCAGCGTACAAACTTTATAATTTTTATTTTATTATTTAATTCTGAATAAAATCAGGTTCCTCAAAAATTTATTAAATTTCTTTTTGATATTTATATTCAAAAATTCCAAATTTATTCAAATTATTGTTTTTTATCCTTTTATTTTGTTATCAAATATTCAATTTGAAAACACAAAAATAATTTCATCTTATATTTTTAATTTTTTTTTTTTTTTCTAAGACAATACGGTCGTAACAAGCGTATGAAATTGAATAAGATCTATGTCGACATACGACGTAGATACGCTTTTACATCTACGTCAGCTATTGTGTGCCTTTGTTTAAAATGTTATACGCTTTAATTTGACAACGTATCTACGTCGAACGCTACTACGTTCATACGGTGCAATTGTGTTCCTTCGGTTACTGCATTCTGTCACAGCTAATTTGACAGTCTTGATCACCCTAATTAACAATTATTTCAAATTAAATATATAAGAAATTTGTATAAACATTTTTAAAGTGAAGTTTTGAAATTAAGCTTATACCATGTTCACACGGACAGAAATATTCGTGTTTCGCACTCCCATTCCTGTTTCGCGTCCCAAACATGATTAAAACAACATGTTTTACCATACACAATTTTGAAACATGCTGCGAAACAGAAAAAATGTACTTATCATCTCCAATTTTGATAATAATTATCGTTAGTTTATCTGAACTAGCTCTCAAAAAAGTCAAAACAAAGAAAAAAACAAAATAAAAATTAATGTTAAATAAAATTAAGTGATAATTACCATGATACAAATACAGAAGGTAGTTCCACTCTCTCTTTTTGTCGCCATATTAACGTTCTGACGTTTATTGGAATTATGAAAATGTGTGCTACCATATTTTATTAAATAATTCCATTTTTCTGTTTTCGTTTTGTTTTTTATTTGAAGTTTGGAAAAATTTAATTTATATTAAAAAGCATTAAAATTTGTTAATTTTGAAAATAAGAATTTACATAAATAAAATATATTTAAAAAAAGTAAAAAACATTAATCAAACGTTATTTTGTAAGTATAACTTTCGATTTGATGCGGAAGAGTTTGTGCTGATGTGTCCAACACATAAAAAATATTGGTTCTAGGCCCAGTTTAAGTCTATCAATTAACTAATTATCACTTTCTGAATCAATCTTACGTGTTCGTCCGTCCGATGGGCTGGCTTTCCATGCACTCCTTAAAATATTGGTCCCACCTTTACGTATCACTTTCTGAGTCGATCTAATGATGTCCGTCCGGCTGGCTGGCCGACTGGCAGGCTGCCATGTAAAACTTGTGCGCAAAGTACAGGTCCCAATTTTAGTGATAATTTGATGAATTTTGGCACATCGGTTCTAATTGGCACAAGGGCCAAGCCTGTTGATCGGGCCATAATTTTATATACAAGCTTATTTCTGGAATAGGGTCTCTGAGCCCAAAAAGTATCTTATTATGTTGCTATTAAGATTAAATTTGGATTAAACAAATTTAATTGCAACTACTACTCCCGAAAATAGTTTTTAATGCCATTACTTCCTTATAAATGTTAATATTTACATTTAAATTGGCGACAATGACTTTTACAATAGCTATTTAGTCAAAATGTTGTGCAGGTGGGTCAAAAATTAACCATATAAACCCCCTTTCTAAAATTACTTAAAGGAAAACAAATTCTATATAGATGAAGAAATCTAAATAACATTCGGCACTGAATTACAGAATTTTGTTCTAGCGGGTCCATGATTGCCCATGGGTCCCATATAGAAGAACATGCAATTGAAAATCTCTGGGAAGGAATAAAGCTATTAAAATGATGTGGAATACGATGCCCTTGAAAAATTTATAAACTTTTTATCTGTAGGCTTGCCTTACATTTGTCCAAATTAATAGTAATTATTTATATACGGGCCTAGTTTTATGAAAAAATTATATGTATACATATAATTAATTATAATTAAAATTAAGTATTAGATGAAAATATAATGAAAAGGTTATATAAACAATCCAAAATTTGTGTTCAAAGATGAAATAATTGTAGCTTAAATCTTGTTTTATAAATTTTAATTTCTTTTAAATAAAGATAGACCATACAAATAATGTTTTTTTAATTTTCGGGAATAAAAACCAATGTATTTTTATAATTAGTGAATTACATTGTTTTTAATTTTCAGCTCTAAAGAAAATTAAAATGCTTAAAAATTCACATTAAACCTGTTAATACAAATTACACATTTTGTCTTACAATTTCCAAAAGGAATTTGTTGCCTTTTTAATATGTGGCAACGATATTTTTAATATTTACAAAAAAACAAACTTCAAATAATTCCGATAAACTTCAAAAAAAAAATTGTGACAGAGAAGTGGAACTACCTTCTGTATTTGTATCATGATAATTACAATACGTGACAAAATTTCAACAAAGTCGTGACCAAATGAATCTGACAGCTAATCTTTATTATTATCTTTATTTAAATATTCCGCTGAATCCGAGTATGAAGTCAGAATTGTTACAAATTGGGCACAAAATGTTCGTATTGAAATAGGCTAATGTCGTAAGTGATAAAACTTAAAGAAATTTTATTTTTTGGTTTAAAAAAAATAACTTGAAAAGAGCATAATTGCAAAAAATCATCAAATTTATAATGAAGTTTGAAATTTTGTCCACTATAACTCTGGCATTTATTGACTCATCTTCACAAACGACCCATGGTTATTTTAGAAATTTTATAACATTTGACTAAAAAGAAAGAAATACATAATCCGTTTAAAATTTTTGAAGATATTTGCATTTCAGTCACATTATCTTTTTTAAAAACACAAATAACGGTTATTTTTGAATATCTCAAAAACTGTTCTACTTTTGACAATTCTGACTTCAGATTCGCATTAAAGATAAAACTATCACGTAGTGTTATAAAATAATAATATAAATAAAAGTATTAAATAATATATTTTTAATTTTAACTTAATTTTTTTTATCTATTTTTAATAAAGCTACACTAACAACACAAAAAAAAAAATGTCAAAATGTATGTAACATGGATGAATCGTATGAACAGCATGTTTGGCAAACTGGTTTCAGAAAGCGAAACGAGTGGTTTATATCGTCGTATGAAAACATAACATTAAGTTATTAAAAAACAACTTTAAAAGTTTGTCTTACTTTATGTTCTGGACAAGTTACAACCAATCTTAGCATAATTTTAGGTATTCCTCTAATGTCAAACATTCAAAATGGTTTTAGTTTCCGAAAAATAATTTTAAAATACAGTTCTTTAAGCTTCGTTCACAATGGCAGCAACATTTTCACTTGCCGTTCACAACAAGACAACAGTTTTTTTTGGCAACCACACAAATTTTCAATTAAGAAGAATTTCGTATTTGTTATTATTTGTTAAAATATGTATGTTGTAAAAATTTTCATTAAAAATTAAATAAAATAATTACAGACTTCATTTTCAATTTGAAACAAATTGTTGCTGTTACTTGTTACTTCTAGTAGACTCAACTTTTTAAAAAAACTTTATAGGTCGATTACTGAAGTTGGATTGCCAGCAGTGAAATTAGGCAACGCTGTTTATGGTTAAATATACATTTTTTTTTTCATTTAATATTTTAACATGGGCGGCGTTGCCTAATATCGCTGCTGGCAACTCAACTTCTGTTCAGTTAACAACCGTAATCAACCCATTAGTTACCTTTTTGTTCGAAAAATTAAACGAAAATATATGGAATACTTTGGGAAGAAATAAGATAGAAGCAAAACGAAATTGTTACTTTACTTTCTCGGTAACTAAAAATCGGATAATTTGAAACAAATAATCAAAAGCTTGCTACAAATGTTAGCTAAATCTGCTGGAAATTCGAACTTTGGCGATCAACTATCGCCAGGCAATTGTGACCCCGCATGGATAACGGGCGATTCATGACTCTAATATCGATGGCCAAGAAGACGTTCGGTATCCGTTGTCTTATAAGAAGGCATGCCCAACGTCTAAGAGAAGACGACTGGCTGAAATGGAATTCGCCACCTTTGACGGATTTAACGATATCTCTGGCGTTAAACTAGAGCGAGCACAATATACCAAAATGAATTTACTGCAACATTCAGACTGATGTGGTTGGCAAATGTACATAAAGTATCACAAATTTTAGTCAAAATATCGAAAAATAATTTCTGTTTTTAGTTTTATAATATTACTATTATCCTTAATTTAACCTTTTGACCTTGTTTCCATTAAGGTCACTTAATATTTCCTAAAACAACAAATACCTTTGCATGCGTTAAGTATCATTAAGAAAAAAACTTCTACATATTACTTATTTTAATTAAAAACAAAACTCCCACAAACAAATTTGCAGTAAGATTTGTTTTTAATTTTTAAATAAATATGTATGTATGTAATCAATAAATTCTTTTAATAAAAATCGATGTTAACGAAAATTAAATGTTTGTGTTTTCTTTTTTACTGCGAAAAAGTTAATTTTCGTGTTCATATGAGTGTTCGTACATATAAATATTTTGGGAAAAAGAAAAGTTTTGAATTTTGCAACCCCTCCTTAAAAGAAATTCAAAAACATTCCGTTTATAAAAATATAAATTCAGATACATACACAAGAAAAACATTCATAAGGATTACAAAGTAAAAATAATTTTCTTTATTGCGCATGTTTTTTATTTTGACTTGAAAGAAACTCCACAGATACACACACACACACACCCAGAAAAAGAACCCTGTTGGCCAAACTGCCGTCGACGACATTGTCGTCAACGATTTATGCACGACATGTCCTCTATCACTTAGGATTTCTGCAAGACAATTTTGAGGAAAATGTCGTGGACGACAAAATACTCGACATTGTCGAGTGCACTGTCTTTTAAAGAAGTTAATAAACGATGACATGACAGACATTGTCTTTCAAGTTGTCTTTTGTCAAAGCTTATCCACGACAACATGAGAGACATTTTCTTGTAAGGTATCCTCTATCAACAACCATACACGACACTATGAGCGACAGTGTCTTGTAAGCTGTCCTGTATTAAAGTGTTTGCACGACAACATGACCGACAGTGTCTTGTAAGGTGTCCTTTATCAACTTCTAAGCACGACAATATGAGCGGCATTGTCTTCTAAGCTGTCTTCTAAACAAACAAACATAATTTGTTCCCAATAAAAAATAAAAATAACTGTAAAATAACGATAATAATAAAAAAACATCCAAAGCAAAGTGAAGCAAATCAGTCAGTAAAGTCTGAGAACTCAAAGACTAAGGTCTGATTTTAAAAATATGTATGTCCTATTGTATATTTTAATTTTTTCGTTTAGGTTTATAGGCGACATTGTCGTGTAAGCTGTTACTCCTGTAACTTCATCGACATTCTCTTATACGCAGTCGTTGACGATAAAGTAGAATCCATTGTCGTCTATATAGTCATCAAAGACAATCTGAACGACAATGTCGTTCATATGGTCATCAACGACTATATGGACGACAATGTCGTGCATGTGGTCATCAACGACAGGCTGAGCGACATTTTCTCTCTTTGTGTCGTGCACGATTTGCGCGACACTTGTTTGAAAATGTCGTTGACGATTTGCATTAGTTGTCCCTTAAGTGTCGTGCAGGAATTAACATTGTCGTGCACGAATCATCAATGATTCGTGCACGACATAGCCAACTGGGAAAGCACAAAACGCACACATTAAAACATAGGAATATATTGAATTTTATTGCGGTGGATTGGATATGCGCTACATTGAATAAAAAATATTTCCCATGCATTTGTTGGAAGGATGTCATAAACTCTAAACTTTGCATTTTAAAACAAAGTCTAACTTTTTAGGATGTTACAATTGATATTAAAAAAAATTCACTTAAAACTTCCGATTATATGAAAATTGCAGTTCTTGGCTCTCGATCATTTAAAAGTGTACTTTAAAGAATATGGCACATAGGACTATTTGGAGTTGGTATTGATCTCTCGAAATGAAATTTTAGCTCTCCAAAATCTTCTCAAAATCCATTTACCCATCCTAAACTCCACATAAATCTCAAAAATCTGAAATAATAAGTAGAAGACAAAAAGCACTGCGACCCATTGGATGTGTTCACCATGACAGGTTTAAACCAATTAGCAAAAATTGGTTGGTTTCCCCTAGAAATTACTGTTAATGAGTTCCTTGTACCGCAGTATCATAGTTTGTTGGTAAAAACATTAACTAACATAAGCTGATGGTGACTAAGAAAACAGTGCCCAGTAGATAGGCCAGTAAGGACTCTTAATTTAGTTTTTTTTAGCTGGATATAATGTTAAATCTATTAGTTTGTCGAAGCCCAAAAATATAGGAACTCAGACGAATGATCTTGTCGTCTCTTAAATGTTTGTTACCAGTAGGGATGTCAAAAAAGCGCGCATGACCTATATCAAGGCCTCTATTTGTAAAGGCACCCAACACAGAGTCAAAATGTTGTATATCACTATGGTACACAGATACAACAGTAACAAAGTCCTTAAAAGAGGATAGCGGCCAATTTGCCGCTTAATTACCGCCTGGGTAATTTACGTCTTTTGGGGCTTTATTTGAAAGTTTGACCCAAATATACCCCGCAAACACAATTTGATTATTATTTGAAAATTAGTGAACTATACTTGATGTGCAAAAAAACCAAATTGTATTTGAAAATGAAAGAAATCCCCAAACATATAAAACAAAAATGAACTAAATCCCCATAAATGGAAGCTTATTTCACAATGAAATAAATCCCCAATCCACACATCAAAACCAAAAGCTTTTGTTATCGAAGCCTGTGTTTGCTACACCATTAGCGTTTCGGGATTTTAAAATTCCGGATTTTTGAATTCGGGATCATGAATTTGGGATTTTACGTTTTGGGCATATAACCAAAAATGTAAACACATCAATATTTAAAATGTTCATGCAATCTGAATGATAAAATATTAATTGGGCTTTAAATCGTTTACGTTAAATTCGGGGACTAACTTCATATTAAACAATCCCCCATCACAAAATTAAAAATTATTAAAGAAAAAATTACAATTGAAACCTGTAAGATAAACCCGTCCGTGAAAGCCTGGGTTCGAGCCCTGCGGCAAACAGGCATGGAAAGTTATCAATAAATTTTAATTAATTTCATGTTGTAAAATAATTTAATGAAAATTAAATTTGATCAACCTAATTTTAGCCTAATTTAAAATATCAAAATTTGGATTAGAAACCATAAACAGTTCAACAAAATAACCACAATACTAATTATTACAAAAAATTACGAATTCCTTCGAACTCGTTTATGTTATTATCTGTATGAAATAAGTTCATTTTTAATTTCAGCACATAGTTCATTGGGAACTTAGTTCGTAGCGCCCAGGAATGAGGGTATTGAAATATCAACGCAATACCGGCCTTGGCAGTATATAACCACTAACTATACAAGGAAAAGGAAAATTTTGAATAATTTTTGAAATTTACTCCATATTGGAACATATAATTTCTATTAGGGCCATATAAAGTTCAAAAAAGGTTTTAGGGTATAGTCTAACTCCCGTATATCATTTATGTGGTCAATTCTAAAAAACCTTTCGGCTCAAAAATCTTTAAAAAAAAATATCAGTACTGTGGAGGGTTTCTATACCATGAGTTGAAATAGTCCAGGAATATAGAAAGATTAGTATTAAGACAAAATTTAATGTCATTGAAGTAAATATAAAAAGTACCATCAAATTTGGGCACAAATTGCCTATAATAGGCCGCAAGCCCCCCAGCAAAAAAATTCGGGCCATGTAAATTTTAATCCTATTACAATCGTCTAATCGGAAATGTATTAAGAATATATTCGACCGCCAAATATTATTTTTTAATAAATTCTTTGCACATAGTTACAAACCTTATACCCAAACCAAAATACCACCCATCTTATTAGAGGTGGATTAAGAAAAAAAAAAAACAAAATTCTTTTGAATTCCTTGCAAGAGGGTTTATTTTCTTTGCTATTTTTTTTTTTTTTTATTGTTAAAAAAATATTATGAAGATACCAAACAATAGATTTTCCTGGTGGCTCTATTTATTGCATTTATTATAGCTGCTGTAATTTTTTCTTAAAGTATCGGCAACATCAACGGCATTATTACTAACAATACTATATATTCATGTAAAATCAAACACAAAGATGCATATACAGTTTATTATATTATACGGATATGTATGTATGTATGTATATAACTATGTATGCGCTTTAGATATGAATTACTTGTTAGCATTCTCTATAAAATGTGTATGTTTTCTAATCATCATTCAGCATTTTTTTTGCATCCCCTTTTAATAGTTTTATATGGTTGTTGTCATATGAAATGATCCCCCTTTTTGTTGTTTATTAAACTTGTATGTTTTTTTTTCAATAGGGATGAAGATTTTGGTACAATTGAAACCCAATACTTTTTTTTGGTATACTACTATTTTTATGTGGTGTTATTAGAACCAAAAATGTATTACATTTGGTGCCCTATTGGTATGTGTTGTTATCAGAAACAGTGCTGCCACGACCAAAAAATTAATATTAAAAATTAATTATTAATTAAAAATTAATGTGAAGAAAAATAACCAAATTTAAAATAAGGGGTTTCATGATATTGCTTTAAATTGCCATTTGTGCAAATGGGCAAATTTGCGAGACTCGTTTCATGAAGAACCTTTTTAATTGTTGTGTAATTTTAAACAATTAATGTCAGTTTATAAGAAACGTCTATACAAAAATAAATTCAAAAATATAAAATTGAAGCTTTGTTCACAATCAGAGCAACAATTTCATTTTTTCTTCTATCTTATTTTTTCCCAAAGTATTTCATATATTTTCCTTTCATTTTATTTTATTACCAAAAATGTAACTAAAGTATTTTAAAAATTTTAGTCAACTAGAACTTCAGCAAAAAATTTTATGAAATTGTTTCTGACGTTTAAAATAATTTTAATTAGTTTTGAATGAAAATGTTAACATAATGTTGTAAAACAAATAGTAAATACATAATATTGTTGTGGGTAAAATTTGCAAATGGTTTATTAATGCAAAATGTGTGTGGTGGCGAAAAAAATTGTTGCTCTATTATGAACACCAAGTGAAAATTTCTGAGATTGTAAACGAAGCTTAAAAGTTGAAATTTGTGATTAATATGTGAAATTTTTTTTTACAAATACACATAGAAAGCCAAAAAACTAATTTGCTCAAATAATTGCTGGAATTTACGTTTGTGATTTATAAACACTTGGATTTTTCATTGAAAACGACGTTAAAAGCACTAAGATTGAACAGCGCAAGTTTAAGAGTCAAAATTGTTGGGCAAATTTACGAAGTATGTGTAAATGAATTCTCATACAATTCTTGACAGTTCATTTGCGAGAGCGTTAAAATGCACAGTTTGCACAGATTGCGAGACTTTTAAGCGATATCATGAAAACCCTTAATGTTTTTTTTTAATTGATATGTTCGTAAAGGCTAAAAAAGATCCATGCTATGCGAAGTTCAACGGTTAAAATGTTCCATGTAACCAGTGTTGCCAGAAGTAGGAAAAATCCCTACAAGTAGGTATTTTTGATACTAAAATAGCAGCGTAGGGAAAATCGGACAGATTTTTTATAATCTCCAAAATGTAGGGTTTTTCGTCATATCGAATTATTTATGAAACAAATGCAGAAAAAAACGTCTTCTTAGTGATATATTCATGTTCAAAAAGGATGAAAAATATTATTTTCCTAAAATCGCATAAAAAAAATTCCAGTGTTGTTTGTCGTTAAAAGTTAGCGACACTAATACGTTTGTATGTATGTATATGTTTTTCTAAGATATCATTCAATGATTTGGTGATGAAAGATTTATTGCCTGTTTCTAAACGAGTCACTTTTGGGCTCGCGATCTAAAAACAGGCAGTTAATTGAATTTAATAAAAAGTACATACATATATATGTATTATTTTTTTTTTAGCTTTGTACTTATTTTTTGTTAAAGCTTTAATATTCCTTAATTTTTTTTAACTAATGTTTTTTCTTCTATTTTAATGACAATTATGCGTAGAGATTTTTGTAGGGGAAATTTTTTCAACTTGTAGTGAAAAATCGGATTTTTGTTAGCATGTGAAGGTATTTTTTCGAAAAATTCACTGGCAACACTGCATGTAACTAAAATTTAACGGTACCCATTGTTTTATAAGCCGATTCATCTTCCCGAAGTAAACTTTTAAAATCCACCTTTGTAACCTTGCTATTTTACAAAAAAAAATATTTTGTTGTACAGTGCACAAAAAATTCAATTTAAAAATAAAAAAAAAAGCTTAACAAATCTGAGAAACATGCTTAAATATATGCAAAGAAAAGCAAAAATAAGCATATCGAAAACCTTTAAAAAAAAATTTTTTTTAATCTTGATTAGAACTTGATTAGAATATAATTTAACAGTTTTCGCAAATTCGTTTAGAATATACTTATTCTTCGATGTCGGTATTGAGTTAAGCTTTGGTAGTGGTTTTTCGACTTTCTTTAGGGTTCCCTTAACTTCCCGTAGTTTTTAAAAAAAATTTCTTAAAAGTTTTTTTTTTTTTGAAAAAAAGTGCTTTGTATTAAAGTAAAAAAAAAAAATAAAATGAAAGCTATCAAATTGTGTGCTTAAAAAAACGTCTCATTTTGTACTTTTCCCTTTGCGCCCCTGATTATAGTATGTATGTATTCAGTTTGATGGTGCATCATTATTTTTTATATCGGAAATAGTTTCACACTCGTCGCAAAATTTTGTTGTACATACAGTTTTGTGGCTGTTGCTCATTGTTGATTACATAAATTCCAATTCATACCCATACCCAGACACAGCACTCACACACATTCATATGCACACAGATACGCTTTTAGTTAACTAATGGAAAAGAAAAACGCTGTAACTAAGGGGTAGTTTTTGACCTAAAAATGAAAATGTATACGAGTTAAAAAAAAAGAAATAGCAAAAAAGTACATACATTTTCCTATTTTTCTATAAAAATTTTTTTTCTTCTCTATTACGTCGAAAGTATGTTAAACTATGCATTTAAATTGCAATAAAACACAGTCGTATTTACATTTATATGCAGTAAATTTAGATACTTTCTGGTCGATATCCATGCATTGACATGCAAGTTCTTGCTTTTAATAACGTCAGCAGAAATACATCGAATCGTATGATTCGTTAAGTAAGCAAATTCGTTTTAAATCAATAAATCTTAGTAGTTATACTATGAAAGATGTGTGTCCTTCTTTGCTTTCATCTATTGAAAAAAATTTTGAAAATATTAGAATCATGTTTAAAAGCAGAAACAGGTTCCCGAAAAAGGCTTTTAAAATACACATAAACTTTATAAACTTTATTTAATTCTTTTTTAAAGTTTAGAGGTTAACTATTGAGTTTTTAAAATTATTAACGATTTTTTTTTAATTCTTGACGAATTTCTTTGTAAATTTTTGAATTCGAGAATATTTTAAGTTTGAGTAAGCGAACTGCCATTAATTTATGGAGCCATTGACTTGGGTTTACAACCGTTACCTTATAAAAAAAACACTTTTTGAATTAGTTCGTTACAGAACTGGTTAGAACTAAACTTGGCGGAGAATTTCGCATTAGTTTTGAAATACATATATGTATTTTCTTTTATGTCTTGGATCGAATCAGCTCTTAGCCCTCTATTTTTAGTTCGTGCACTATTCAAAAATGTTTAAGCGATTTTAGATATTCTTGTTAAAGTTTTAGATAATCGTTTCAAATTTTGCAATTATTCATTATTTTTTAAGCGTTTTTTACTTAACAGTATTTTCTACTGCTATTTTATCATTTTACTCTTTTGTATAGCGTTGCTTTGAAAATATTTTTGAAAATTATGCAAAGACGAACATACCCAATATGTGAGGCATATATGGAAGAGACATAATTTGGATTCAAAGAAGGCACGGGAATACGAGAGGCACTAATGAGTGTGCAAGTATTAATCTAAAATTCGTTTCTCTGACTACGAGAAAGCATTTGATACGGTTAAGCATAAATCGATGGAAATTTTTATAAGTATTAGACAGGAAGAAGATGGTATAAGATGAATCAAAAACCTGTATTGGAAACAGATATGTATCAAACATTCAAGTTGATGATGAACTGACTGATAATGTTTTAAGGGGTAAGACAGGAGTGTATATTATGCTCTCTTTTATTCAATTTATATTCGAAGAAAATGTTTTGAGAATCATTTAGCGGAAAGTATTTCGCAATAAGAACAAACAATTCAATAATAAATAACATACGATATGCCGATAACACTACATTACTAGCACGCAGCTTGTCGTGATTACAGAAATTAGTAAATGCACTTAAGCAAACTAGCAAGACATACGGGTTAAAAATAAATATTGAGAAGACGAAATATATCATTGTGAGCAGAAAAAAAGGTCAAGCTAATAAATCAATACGGATAAATAATTCGAAAAATTATCAACACTTAAGGAGTTTAGATTAACGACCAATCGCTCCTTTATTGCAACATAGTCATACATATCTCAAAAAAATCAAACTTGGCAAAATGCGATTAAAGTTTTCAAAATGTACCATTATATACAGATTTAATAAATTATATTTTGCTATAACTTCGGTTCAGTTTGATTTTTGTTTTATATACAGTAGGGTATTCATAAGGTAATTAATCGGTTAACCGATTAACGGTTAACCGATTAATTACTACCCGATTAACTGCTCGGTTAATTTAAAATTGGCAATTTTCGATTAACGATTAAACCGGTTAATTTCAGTCGATTAACCGATTAACCGATGTTACAAATTTTTGTAGTTTTTTAAAGTGTTATAACATATTTTTTAGTGTTCTTAATTGTTTGTTTCGTCTCATATAAAAAAGGTATATATATTCGAGCAATACATTCTTAAAATACAGTACAAAAACAGAAACTATGGGTTCGGAAATACATTTTTTTTAGTTTGTTCGGTGCTGAGCTTTGCCAGGATGAGTCAGATGATGACCTTACAATAGAAGAAACTCTCGATTGTAGCACAAACTATTTTTAACAAAATTAGCCGAAATAATGGCATAATGGAAAATGTTATATGTTGAGAGAAATCCTGGAAAAGGACTGAGAAATTAGATAATCTGTATCATGATACGAAGAAACCAAGATAACGCATTCAGCTTTTAAAAATGAAATGTTTGTGCGCATCTACGTCACATCAGCGTATAAGTGCAGCTAAAATATAGAAACACAAGCAAACAAACATGTGTGTAATATGCTAAAGTGACGTCATATTAAACAGTTGAATTTTGTAAACATGTGCAATGCGTAATCTTAAATCTGTATTATGGGTTGCTTCCGATTTCTCAAACATCTTCGATAAGTGAAAGAATTGTTTCCATATCAAGTTTTATCAAAACTAAAGAAAAGAATCGCTTAAATTCTAAACATTTTAACCAAATTATTTTTCCAAAGGATTATTTTATAAAATCTCAAACTATTGAAATAATTTATAAAAAATCTTACAGTTTTTTTTTTAATAACTACATACAAATATTATGTATAAATTATAAAATGTGTTTTTCATATTATTACTTTTTTGTTTGCTCGTTTTAGTTCAAGAATTGTTTTGTTCGTTATGTTATTGTTTTTTTTTTTACTTAAAGACTCCAATAATAAATAATTTTTGCATTTTTATTAATTGAAATTACTTAATTTATAACAAAACTTTATTAATCGGTTAACCGATCAATAACAAAATTAACCGACTATTAACCGATTAAACCAAAACCTCGGTTAATTAATCGAGCGATTAACCGATTAAAGCGAAACCCCGATTAAATGAATACCCTAATATACAGAGAAGTTATGAAGGAACCAGTGGTGCCAGTAGTAGGGGAAAATCCCTACATGTAGGTATTTTTGATACTAAAATAGAAGCGTAGGGAAAATCGGACAGATTTTTTTATAATCTCCAAAATGTGGGGATTTTTCGTAAAATGTTCTTGTCCAAAACGGTTAAAAAATTTAATTTTCCCTAAAATCGCTTAAAAATATATTTCCAGAGGTATTTGTGGTTTGAAAAGTTGGCGACACTACTATGTATGTATGTGTTTGTTTTTTTAAGGTATCTTAAGAAACAAAGTGGTGGGGTTTCTAAAAAATTGTTTGCTGAAATGGACATCAATGCCTTAGTACAAATAAAGAATTTATCTTAGAAAAAAATATGTTTCCTTTATTACTTAGGGTTAGCGAAGAAGCTAACGAATGGTGCGTACTAATTGTTACAGCTATAAGTGTCTGGATGAAGATATATGCAGCGTTTAAAAAGCTGCAGTTGAGATAGTAAAAGTCATAAGATTATGCTGCAACTTCGACATCTTCATTTGTCATTGGACAAAAATAAACTGTTGGCTTTACTTCTGATTCATTAAATGAACACAGTCGCAGTGAAGGCAAAAGCAAAACACGAAATGTTGTACACGACAAAGAACATCGGCAGTCGACATGTTCGGAAGTGTTTGGTTTGACAGACCAAAACTTTTAAAAAATCCCGTAGTTATCGAAGATGGGACGTTGTGTTTGTGTTTTTATTTTCCATATTTTTTTTAATAATACATGCGTTCATAAAAACATAAATATGTACATAAGTACATATTTATTATTTTTAAGCTTAACAAATCTTTTTAATTTTTTGAAATTAAATAAAACTGTAAATAACATCATCGCTTTCATATATATACAATGAACACAACGTCCCATCTTCGTTAACTTCGGGATTTATTAAAAGTTTCAATCTGTCAAACCAAACACTTTCTAACATGACGACTGCCAATGTTCTTTGTTGTGTACAACATTTCGTTTTTTGCTTTTGCCTTCACTGCGACTGTTTTCATTTAATGAATCAGAAGTAAAAGCAACGGTTTATTTTTGTTCAATGAAAAATCAAAAAGTGGAAGAAAAAGCAATTTTTTCATTTTGACTGTAGTTTTTTAAACCCTGGATATATGTATGTACACTGTGGTATACACTATCGCTAGCGCCATTGGTGTATAGAGTGAAAATGCCAACCATTTCGCTAGTTAATTCAATGTTGAAAGATTTTATTGAATTTATTAAAATAAAAGTACATACATATATATAATTTATTTTTTACAACTAATGTTTTTTCTTCTATTTTAATGACAATAATGCGTAAGGAAAAATCGAGCTTTTTTACGCCTAAAACCGCAACAAATATAGATATATTGGTAAAATATGGTCCAATTTAGATTTATGTCGTTAGAAATAAAACGAAGTAATTTTTGATAATCCGTCCATAATATACTCTAGGACCCATATAATGCTGTTTTTCGAAAAGCCTTTAAAAAGTCCTAAAATGCTTACAAATTGTATTACTGTATTGATATGTGGCCCAATCATTCTACCGAATTACGTTTTATATGACTAAAAAAAACAAATTATATTTTTGTGAGGATCTACAATCGGATCTACGCACCGGAACTACTCGGAGTTCAACGAACACCGACCAAGAATTGTCAAAGCTCACAAAACTGGATTTTCTTTGATTTGAGGGTTAAGGATTTGTCCAGGATTTGTCTTTTTTGCTGTTTTTTTTTTAGTTTTAGTTGCACTTTAAGCGATTTTTAGTTTTATTCTCCAATTTGTAAATTTTGCCATTTTCATGGCAAGTTTTTTAATTCCATGTATTGGTTTTCGTCCCCCATAAAGCAATAAGTATTATACGGTAACCCGGGTTTTATTAATTTTTTTTTTACATTTTTTATAAAATATAAACTTTAACCATGAAAATCGATACCATTTTATCTTTTCACATAGTTCTCCTATTTTCGATATCAATAGCGAGTGATGTCTTCACGGACTACTGTCAACCAGGTTTGTGTCAATATATGGGTGGTGATGGTGTTCATTCCGGATGCCGTGATGGTAAACTTCATGATGGAGTAAGACAAATATGAATTTGATTAAGTAGATAAATAAATGTAGTTCACTTAATTTAGAAATTACAATCTCCTCCATGTCCGGACGATGCCGCCCTTATAAAACTTACAGAATCAGATAAACAACTTATATTGGATTTTCACAATGTTCAAAGAAATTATGTAGCATGCGGTGGTCTTTTCAAGGACCATGGCCTAGGGCCGGGTTGTCGTCATGGTGTGGTGACCTGGGACAAGGAGCTTGAAAAAACCGCTTTCTTACACACAGCTAATTGTACATTTGCTCACGACAAATGTCGCAATACCCCAAAGTATCCCCTTTCCGGACAAAATCTAGGCCTCTTTACATACAGTGGGAAACCTAATAGTGCCGCAGCTTACATTAATGTAATTTCATACCTATGGTATGTTGAGTATACTTATACTACCATGGATATGATAAATTCTTTTTATCACCAAACAAAGTGGTAAGCTGGTCTTGTTTTAAAATTGAGTTCCATTTTAATATCCTGCACCATAATATTCCCTAAACGTTCACTAAACAAAATAATTGTGAACAAGTACTGGAGCAAAATTACAGAATTCGATCAAAATGACAATAGAGTTTAAATGCAAATTTCGACCGATATCAAATGCCATCATTTTAAAACAAATTTAAAATAAGTGCTGCTGCCAAATTACAGCATTTGATATCGCTTAAATTTCGGAAAGAAATTTAAATCGATGTTGAATACTATAATGTGCCCCCTTTACATAAATTTAACATAGGTCCAATATGGGATCCCCTCTCTAAACCAGTTTTACTTAAATAAATTTTGTATACATTTTGATATCGCCACAAAATTTGTCACAAATGAATCTGATTCAAATTTAGAACAAGCTTAAAAAGTTTGTTATGTTAGGCTTATAGTTGGATCTAACACTCTTTAAAAGCATTTTGCCCTACCAGTAATTGGTGTACGGTATCATATGGTCGGGCTGGCCCCCATTTTAATTATTTTTTTTTTTAATTTTAAATTTGCATTTAGGATGGTGGGCCACTTTTTGACATCCTTAAATGAACGCAACAACCGTGTTGGCTGCACTTGTGTGACATATTCTTTAGCCGGCAAGAAAAAATACGCTGTCATGTTGTCATGCAATTACCCGACAACCAATATCGGCAAAAGCACTATATACAACAGTTGTAAAAATCCTGCTTCGAAATGCACTACCGGAACGGATCCGAAATATAAATTTCTATGCTCATCAAATGAGAAATATGATGTTTCGGGTAAACTTGAGCTCATACCATATGATGGCGATGGTAATGAGGTATTTGATAATTGTGGAAGAGAACCAGAGTTACTACACTATGAGCGGGAAGGGTCGGCTAATGTTCGGAAGCAACATAAGGCTCAATATCCCAACAAACCAATGCCGGTAGCGAAACCAATAAATAAACCTGCAAGTGATAAGCCGCCAAAAAAAGAAGCAGACTCCGGTAACCCGGCAGCAGAAGGCGTTCCAGATTATTCGGAACATGAATATGATCCTATTGATAGTTCCTCTGTCATGTGTTGGCATCACTGCTGCTTACATCAAAATATTTGTTTAACGTTTTTTGTTATTGTATTTAATTTTATAATGAAAATATTTACAATTGTCCAGTTTTGCTAAATTTTAAATTAAAATATATGGCTGTGATCTGGAAATCGGAATCAATTAAAATCGATAGGGAGATTTTCAGTCCAATAATTTTTTAACATGTCACTAGTTTTTTAAAGAATCGTTTTGGTAAATATAAGTGATAGTCAAAGTATAAACTTTCAAAACAGAATCGTTTTCGAAATTTGTTCGATTTTAATTCACTCGAATTCGGTTTCCAGACCATGGCTGATCCTTTTTGTTATTTTTGTAACCGCTTCTAAGCAGAAGTTGTCTAAACATTTTTTAAATATGTATAAACTAAAATTTGAAAAAAAAAATAAAATTTTGAAAAAAAATAGCTACTTTAATTTACTTTTTGTTAAGAAATGTCAAAACAATAGCTCATCTGGTCGTTTTTATACATAAACTTTGTTATTCTTAATATCAAAGTTAGGATTACTCTTTCTTATACATATACACACATTATGGATGTGCCTTGATAATGTCAAAGTAAATATGTAAAATTTTCTAAAAAAATTTTGACCTTAATTTTTTAAAATTTAACAGAGAGTTAGAACAAAAATTAAGGAAAGAAAACTTTCATAATCAGTAGAGTAATTCTGTAATTTATTAACGATAAAAATTTGTCGTTAAGTAGTAAATTTTTAAAATTTTTACTTGAAATTTTCTACTTAACGAGAAATTTTTGTCGTTAAAAAGTTACAGAATTCAGGTACAGGGGTGTTCTGGAAATCGTAAACGTAAAACGCCAGAATTTGGAAGTTGTATTTAATAAACTTTTAATCTAATTTTTATAGTTTTTGTTATAATTTGGTTTAATAGAGAAATATTTGTATAATAATTGTCATAAAAATCTTTTATTACAGAAATCTTATTTAAAAACGAATTTTAAAGTTCTTGCATTTTAGGTTTCCGATTTCCAGCACACCCTTAAATGTAAACCGAGAAAATAACGCCTTAAGGCTCAACTATAATATGCATAAGCGGGCTTAAGCTATTGTCAAAAATTTACAAAAGCATTTAAAAAAATAAAAATAAAATCAAAAAAATATTTTTTTCCGTACGGAAAGTGCGATCTGTTTCGCATTTTCTATCTTTTAAAAAAATGCTTGTACACGAAACAAAGTACAATTTTCCATACGTCTTTTCCTTTTTACCATCAAACTGAAATGTTTCGCAGCAAATGTTTCATAGTATGGACTTAGCAACAGCATATATAAAACAATTATTTTGTAATTTCAATTAAAAACAGACAGAGAGGAAGAGTAAAATATTAGTGCGTTCAGGTTGAAATAGTAGTGCGTCGATGTAGCGCAATTATAATTTTGTTGCCTAAGCACGCCTGCCAAGAAATTGAGAATGAGCCCATCACTGATCTAAATAAATTGTCATTTCTTTATTGGTTTGGCCCACCGACCATTTAAAAAAAAAATTGAGTTATATATGGGGTATATGTTATATACTTTGAATAACACCTTTCTTCTGTTATATTAAGCAATAATTTTGCACCATATCAACTACTTTAAAATTTAATAATTATTGTTTTGTCGTTTTTCAATGAGCTGACGAAATGTCAATTAAATGTTTAAATCGATAAAATTTTTAAATTGGTGCAAAAAAGTATTATTAAAATCGCATTTTTTTATTGTGGGTCGAAAACCACATCTCTGATCAAATAATAGAAAAAATCATCGATAAAATTTTAAATTCACAAAAAAATTATCATTATCGAAGCATGTATATTTTGCAAAAAGACAATAAAATTAATAAGATTCGCCTATATCATAAGATCGCTTTAATCACAAAGACGTTAATTTTTATAAATAATATATTTTTGAAAAATAAAAAATAAAAATTCCCAGAAATCTAAATTCGTAAAATTAAAAAAAGAAAAAAACCTTTAAATAATAATAAACCAATAAAACGGTACACATATAAATATCGCATTAACACAAAAATGAAAAAAAAAAATACCAGTAACGAAAAATTTCGATACTTTAACAAAATATCGTGAAATTAAAAAAAAAAACGTTCAAATTGAAAAAAAAAAAATATTAATTTCAGAAAATATGTCGCTATATGTGACAGCGCATAGAGAAAGGACCTAAGGGTAAAAAAAAATTAACTTTCACTTTTTTTTTTTTTTTTTTGATGGACAACATCTGAGCATCGAATGAGACCGATCCCATGCCCCAAAAGTGTTCCCTCCCAGAGATATGCGCGTTTTATGATGTGATGGTACCCCAAAGATACACGTATTTAAATCTTTAAAATGGCTCTCCTGAACAAAACCGGTTTTTACCCTTGGGTCCCTTTCTATTTTGCGCGTCACATATATATATTTCTTCAAACATGGAAAAAGATACGTTTTTGTGAAAAATTATTTAACGTTTTAATACCTGAAAAAAAGAAAACAAATTGCAAATTTTTAGAATGAAAAAATACCCAAAATCACTTTTGATAAAACCAATAAAACTCTTTAAGCGAGAGTCTTGCAAAATCTCTAATGTGGGGCTATTTAACGAGAAGAAGGCTTAAAGCCAATTCACAAAAGTCAAAAAAACCTATAAAATCCAAAAAATTTCAGTAACAAAAATTTCATTATAATTTCCATACGCCTTAAAATCGCGGCTTTTGCAGAAGCGCAATAAATTACTACCAAATAATGATTTTACCGGTAATATTTACGAAATTTTCAAAAAAAAATTTTAATTTCCTAAACAGATTTTTTTTCATTTCTCTTTTTTGCAAAAAGACAAACAACTATCTTTTTATATTTATTTATTCTCAATTTCTTTGATACGGGTATAATTAGCTTTGAAACAAGTAATTGCGTTCTAAAAATTTACGTATGTATGTAAGCACATGAATTAGAAATGCATTAACGAAATACACGATCATTATACTAACACCACAATAGTAGAGAGGGTATTATGCGTTTGTACGGATGTTTGTAACACCTTAAAATATTGATCCTAAATTGGCTCCACAAAATAGGTCCTAGGTGCAAACAAAAAGTCCCAGTGCAGTAGCTCCCAATGAAATAAATCCCAAAAAAAATGTAAGTAAGTTAAATATGTAAGTCCCAAACTAGAAAATAGAAATAAATCCTAAAAAATGAAATGAATTTCCAAATTAAACAAATCCCAACCTTTGGGCGATTTTTTATAAAGAAATAACTCCCAAATAAATAAATCCCAAAAACAGTCCATCAAAAAGGAGTGATATAACCCCCAAAAAAATTAGGAGCTCCCAGACAACATAAAATGGCATAAAAAGGCTCAAAAAATAATGCGAGAACAATAAAACAAGTTGTTTTTTTTTTAATTGTTTTTTCTTAACCCACTTACAACTACAATTAATGTTGGAAGAATTCCACCCAATTGTAGTCGGGAATGTAAGACGAAGATAAACTCACTGTTTATTGTTGTTGTTTTTGTTTAAACTTTGATATCGTTACAAGTAAAACTGTTGCTTATAATTCTTATTCGCTTAATAGTTTTATTTGTTTAATATCTTTAGTTTTTCTAAAATCTTTGGATGAAGTTTCCTGACGATCTGGCCTATGCAACCAGTGAAATGCGCATGGGAATAGCTTATCCCTTCAACAATAAATTTCAGTGTTTTTATCAAGAATAAAAATTGGGAATTAAGTACGACAAACAAAATCTTGTAAATTAAAGTAATGAAACATTTTATTTCAATTTATTTATTTAATAAGGGGGCATTTACACGATGTCTTTCCAAACATGTCTGTTTTCGTGTCTAAAGGCTCAGTTAACCGGGAGTAGCAGTAACGTTGCAAATCAGCGTCTTCATTTTGTTGTATGTGAAGCAATTAAAATGATTATAGTTAGCAGTAACATGTTACGTCTCAATCTGTAAGAAATAGTTAGATTGGTCTTACTTTTTTACGGTAAGTTTACTGTTACTCCCAGCTTACTGAGCCTTTATAGTCCAAGGTATATTTACAAGAGGTAGACTCGTTAGCGGACAGACATAAGCCCCAATTGTCAAATTCGTGTGTATTAGCCAAAATTTGTTTTTGTTTTATATGAAGACAATTTTGACAAGTCGGATATTTTTATAGAGCAGCATGTCTACAATCCCAAATGTGTTAATATACCTTGTAATAGTCTTGTATACATACAAATTGAAAACATGAAAATTCATGTTAACAAACATGAAAAATCGCTTCGTGTCTGTTTGGCAACCCCTCTTTCTTCCCTACCCCGATCGCCGAATTTCAAATTCTCAAATTTTTAAATCCAGAATCGCTAACGCAAACTTCGCCGCCTTCGGCAGGCGCAAGGATTTTCTCCTCTATGTTATCACAAACACCGGCTTCGCTAACTAAAACTTCTTTGCATAGACAGTCTTCGGCCAGGCTCAAGGCCACATTTAGAAGCTTCAATTAGTGAAGTCTGTGTTTGTTATATCATAACACCAAAAAACAAAATAAAATTAACAATTCCCATGTTGAATTTTTTTGGGACTTATTTCATTTGGGTTTATTTTATTATGAAATTACTAACACCCAAAAAATTAAATAGCTTCCACAAAAATTAAATAAAACCAAGGGGTTTGAAGCTTTTTCATAATGAAATTACTTCTAAATTTTTATGAGAAATTTTTGGGACTAATTTCATTTTGTTCTTGGGACTTATTGCACCGGGGACCTGTTTCGCAGAGCCTCCTTGATTGCGTACCGATCGCCTTAGAATCACTTTTTAATCGATCTAACAGTGTCATTCGTCCATGCAAACCTTTAGCGCAAAGTACATGCGCAAATTTTGGAGATAGCTTGATGAAATATGGTACACGGGTTCTAATTGGCACAATGACCAAGCCTATTGAAAATGGTGAGAATCGATTTAAGGATTCACATTACCCCCATAAAAGCTTCTTTCCGGAATAAAGTCTGGGCACAAAGACTTAGCATCTTAATTTGTTGGTATTTAGATTTAATTTGGTCCAAACTTAACTTATAAAGGTTGGGGTTGACATAACAATTGGCGACAATAACTTAAAGGCAAACAAATCTCATATATGTAGATGAAGATATAATATTTGTCAAGTATAACTTTCACGTGAATTTTAACCTAATACCATAATTTTGATTGTCCCAAATATGTTACACTCTCGGCAGGGTTGGGCAGCATGTATTTACATTGCCAAAATGTATTTTGTATTTTAAATGCATGTCGCTCAAGTATTTTTTATTTCAAATATATTTACTATCAATAAATAACAAATAAGTTGTCTCTTAAAGCTGGCCACACACTAGTGATTTGTGCGTGCTCGACGTCTTGTCACTTGTTAATAGGGCTGTGCGCGCACAAATCACCCATCTTGGGGCATCCTAGGCGCTGCATTAGCCAAATTTAAGAATTTCAACCATACATATATGGCGATTTAATAGAATTCTTAAATTTGGCCCCTGCAGTGCCTTAGATGGGTCAAATGTATGACCAACCCCACTTCATTTTTCATCTCAATCATTTATTTCTAACATACCTACCCTCTTCTCCATCCTTTAAGGGGGCTCCCATACAAAATGTTCAATGCAGACTAGAAATATATTGAAAAAAAGTCCCAGAAATGCCCAGGAGTCGCCCCCAGTAAGATAAAATGTATGATCGACCTCAATTAGTTTTTTGTCCTTAACATTTTCTCGATACATACTTATCACCACTTTTTAGGGGGGCTCCCAATCAAATATTGCGTTTTATGAAATTCTAAAATTAATTAAAATGGTTCGACTTTTGTGAATAAAATCAAAAGTTGGTAACAGATCAATCAGAATCAGTTATGGCTTGTTTTGCTTGCAGCTTCGTTTTTTCTATGTCTACAAGAAATTAGAAGCCTAGCTGCATTTTCCAATTTTTTGTGAATTTTTAAAAAACAAAAATTTTTATAAACATTTTTTTTTCCAAAAAAAAATTATGTTTCTAAAACGACTGCTCATATTAAAAAAAATTTACATTTCTTAAATAAACTAAACCGTTTTTGAATTACGCGAATATATGTTGTGCAACCTCCTCCATTTTCGAAATAACGGTATATCTCGAAATCAAGAGCTAACCTAAAAAAAAACGGTGGGCACCATTGGATTCAGCGTTCCCGAATTATGCTAAAACGCCATGTGCCTGTCTTGTCTAATTTTGCAACTTGCATAGTGTAATAATTCAATATAAAAAAGTGTTTATACATTTTAATACCAGTTTGTGCTCATAAGGACCCGTAGAAATATTGGTTTATTTATCCTGTTTCATTTATTCTCTTAATAGAAGCTGCTTGTTTAGTGCTAAAGGTTGTTTTTTTTTTCAGGCATAAAAACTTGGAATTGTAACAATAACACAAAAAAAAATAAATAATAATTAAATAAAAAGTAAGCATTTTGGACGTCAATTGAAAAATTTAATTTGTCTATATTTTGTTTAAAAAGAATAAAGGAGCATAATTTATTTTTTTTTCTCTAGCCCACTCATTGCTTAATAACAGTTTAGTTAAGTTTTGTTGCGTAACTTTATTTGGAAATAGTTGAATAAAAATAAGAAATTAAGAACTTTAATTTCTCCATATCTTTGTTTTTGCACATACACCTTGTAATATTGAGCCAGCGATTTGTACATGTATTGTACATTGATTTAAAATAAAAAAAAGAATTTTGTACTTCGTGTTTTAAATACACACCTAAATATATTTTGTATTTTAAATAAACGACTTATAAGTATTTTGTATTTTAAATACACTAATTGAAGGTATTATGCATTTCAAATATATCAATGCATATATTTTGCCCAACACTGGATGTAGGGTATCATATGGTCGGGCTTGACCGACTATACTTTCTTACTTGTTGTTTTATGTTCAGTTGCGCAATTTATACAATACATATATAAGCATTTTTCTTTATAATTTAGACGTACAGTGAAAAAAATAACTAAATATAAAAACAAATTATTATGGGTGAGTCCACTTTCAACACTTGTTTAATATATTAATCAGTTTATTAATTTTTTTTAGAAAATAAGAACTTGTGCTCATTTCAATAAAAAAAAGATATTCTTATTTTATTAAAAAAAATTATATATCTTTTTTATGGAATCACCCACATGCTAAATTGCATATGATGATTTCTATTAATTATTCTATTAGATTTTGCCTTTACTCACACTCTGTAGGTAGATATTTGTACTTAATTGCAACAAATGAAATGACAGCAGCAGCAACTAAAATACGAAAATGTAATGACTAAGTTTCCGCCATGATCAGACAAAAAAAAAAAAAAAAAAAATAAAATAAACACAAAATTTCTTATTTTATTAATAAAATAAAAACACGGCAAATTTCAAAGTCATTTTAAAAAAGATGACATCAATAGTATCATCAACAAAAAATCATATGAATGGCGTCATTTTTACACATAAACTAAATACAAATTTCAAATACAAATTTTATTAGTTTGTTTTACAATTTTAACCTGTATGCTAAGCTATGGCCACACTTAACAAATATTTAACGCATCAAACGTAACCAATATATTTTTTACGCATTTATATGATTTTACATAAAGTTTGCTTAATCAAACAGCATTTACCAGTTTTTAATTACATTCTACTACGATTTTTCTTAAAAATATATCTTTTAAAATTAATAAAAAATATTAAAAAAGAATGTTAATGGTTGATGAATTTAGTAGTCACACTTTTATCAGATTTTTCATCTTGTATTTGTTTAGTGTGTGAATAGACTTTAGGTAAAATTAATTTTACAATATTTCCTAGAAAAATACCCCGATTTTGTCATACATTTTTCTTAGAACTTTAAAGAAAATTGTAAAGTGTTGTTGTCTTTTACATCCGGATGTAGAAGAAAATTTTTATTTTTTAATTTGTATTATTATTGATTTAATTTTGTTTATAGCAATTAAATACTGGGGCCTGATTCTGGCAGTCGTGATCGAGTACTTTCTCGATTCGAAAGCAATTTAATATCTAATTATTTCAGTCAATACTGAACGAATGGGAATTATTTTTTCATTGTTGTAAAGCATTAATTTGAATTTCACAATGCTGAAAAAATAATTTCGAAAAAATAATTTCGTTCAGTATCGACTGAAAGAATAAGAAATAAAATTGCTTTCGAATCGAGAAAGTACTCGATCACGACTGCCAGAACTAGGCCCCTGATTTTATAAAGTGAGATCTAAATCGACTTATATTTACTCAAATTATTCATATAACTGAGACTGCTTATTATATAATGGGCGTGTTAGACCTCGGTTTTTACCTGATTTAAATTGAAAACTTAGCTTGAAACAAATATTTAGATTTTTTATCGTTATTGTAGAGCTTTTAATGCGATAAGCCGTTCTCTTAAAATGTGTACGTTTTTATTGTAAAACGCACAGGTTCTCCCGAAAGTAAATGTCAAGTGGTCGAATTTCGGCCACCGGGCGATCCTAGTATAATATAAATATCGATTTAAAATTGTGAAGAAGGTATGTGTTTATTAGTGAAATAATGAAATAATGAAAATTTTTAATTAAATTAAGTAAAAAACGTTTATGCACACCCTTTGGTTAAATACCAGGGTATTGACCAATTTTAGCTCAATTTTCCCTATATTTACCAGTTGAATATTTACCTTTTTCCCAGCTATAAATATTTTTTGGTTGAAATAGTCATCTAATAGCCTATTTCCAATGTGAGAAAGAATTCTTTCTTTCGTACAAATATATTTAAAACAAAAACAAATTCTTAAAACTTTGTTTTTGTTTTAAATATATTTGTACGAAAGAAAGAATTCTTTTGCACATCGCAAAAAGGCAGTAAGTATGCATATATTTATATTCTTGGCCCCTAAATGATTCTTACTTCATTTAGCCATGTCCATATGTCTATCCGTCTGTGTGAAAATGACGTATACATGCATAAAAAGCTTGTTAATAAGGATGTTATAAAAAAAACTTGGTTCGATTCAGTTAAATAGGCCTAGAAATTACATTACCAAATTTTGCGACGGTCGGTCCACAGTTAAGCATAAGTGCCATAAATAGCTCATTCTCAGAATGCACTTTTTTAAACGAATACACGATGTCATGATGATTGTCTTGTTACGTTACGTCTATTCTCAAAAATATTAATTTTTTGTTGATGGTCACCACAAAGATTCGCATAGCCTTATTCTGTTGTTATTCGCTAAAGCTAAGTCTCCATCGCTAAAAATCTATAAAGTTGCTTTAGCGATTTTTGGATACGAATGCAATACTATAGCGTGCATTGCTAAATTTGGCAATGCCATAAAAATTTAATTCGCCGCAAGTTTAGCTTTTAACTTCATCGCTAAAATTTTAAAATTTCTTATTGTCTAAGGAATTTTAGCGATCGAGATTTAGCTTAAGCTAAGCGAATTACAGAATACGACTGCTTTTAGTCGGTACTTTAGTAAAGATACTCTAGTAAAAATCTAGCAAATCTTAACATTCGTAATTCCAAACAAATGCGTAAATTTTTTATTAAACCAAGAAGAGTACGTACCATAACGTTTTATTGGGCGGTATCTACATGAATTTCAACTAATTCTTATCACTTATTTCCCCTTAATATAATTAAATAGCCAGAAATAGTCTAAATATTTACACTGGTCTACAAATTTGGAAAAAAAATTAACTGCAGAAACGAATTTTTTTTAACTAAACTGGGTACGCTGAATTCGAATCTGGCATAAAAATTAGGCTATCACGTCTTGTTCATTTTTTTTATCGCATGCTGGCAATACTGTAAAACAGACGATACTGACACTACAATTTCACAATTATTTATTTGACACAAGTCCACATTCATTCTAAATCTT
The DNA here is from genome assembly GCA_963931875.1 of Pollenia griseotomentosa. Lineage (NCBI taxonomy): Eukaryota > Metazoa > Arthropoda > Insecta > Diptera > Polleniidae > Pollenia > Pollenia griseotomentosa. The sequence continues at coordinate 48,434,786 of OZ007564.1, forward strand.
CATAATAGTAGCGTTTAAGCATGTCAGGGAGATCGTGTGTTACTGATTCAAGCTTTTTTGCTTTGTGTGTGGTAAATATTTGTTGGAAAAAAGTATATGCAATATCATAATTATTAGAATATGCATATTTACATTATTTTGGGTTTGCAGCCAGAAACTTGAACAACCGACAATGTTTTGCATATTCTTTATTCGCAATTAGATTTTTTTCCAAAAAAGAAAAAACCAGGTGCAGTGAGCGCAAAGGGGAGTGTGCTCACCAAGATTTAATGAAAATTGAAAGAATTTATCAAGGATTTTAAGATAAAAGCATGCTAGGAGACTATTGCTGGACTCTAATACGAGAAAACGAGCCAACAAAATACAAACGGCGTTCAAATAACGCCATTCACTTTTGAAAATTCATTAATTTTTAAATAATCTAGTGATTTTGTATGTAAGAAACTAATACAAACGTTTTTTTTTTGTATCTCGAAAACCTGACTTGATAGAAAACCAATAACAGATTCGAATTCAGCCCACCAAATTACCCTAGAAAAGATATTTGGTTGCTCTAGTCCAAAACCTTGTTGGCAAGTGTTATCATTCTAATAACACAACTCTACAAATTTTCAACTTTAAATTTTATCGAAGCTCGCATTATGTGATTATTAGGGATGAGATTTGCATGCACTAAAAAATCGAAAATATCAGCTTAAAATATGCACTAAAAAATCCAAAATATGCGCTGTAAAAATAAAAAAAATATGCACTAAAAACTTAAAAAATTTCAATAAAAAATCGCTTTTTGATTAAGAAAATTATTATTAAAATTCAAATATATTTAAGAAGCCTTAAAAACTAGCTTAAATTATTGTTTTTTTTTTAATAAATAAGTAGTGTTTTATCAAATATAAAACTTTGTCCAATGGTTAGGTCAGATCAAAAATACTTTAAATTTATTTTATTTTTTGAATTCTTTAATTTTTTTGCAAAATGTTTTAGATTTATTTTTAATTTTTAGGGCTATTTTTCCATCCACATTGTTAATTTTACTTTCTGAATTATCAATTTATTTGACTCGAGTATTAAGTTACCTAAATCCCTCCTAATTAGTTATTTTTTCACCAATAGGTATAGCCGTAGTTGGAAACTGAAAATGCTAATTGACTTCCGATGTAATTTAAATTTTATATTTCGTACGCTTTTAATTGCATAATCATCGGTATCAAGAAGCTCTTCAAACATTCTTAAATTGCTCAAAGTTTTTTGAATAGAATTCTGAAGCGTCTAACCAGGCCCCATCTTAATACTTCTGCGGTGGTAGGGGAACCAAAGGGATACATTTCATTAAAAATTGGAATATTATCGCATTAACTTCTTACCTTATAACAGTTTTGGATAAAATATTTTAAACCAATTGAAAGCCTTAACCATGTTAAATGTAGCATCGGTTTAAAATAGAAGGATCTTTTGTCGAAATATTGAAAATCTTTTATTTAAAGTAAAGCTCCAAAAGAATTTATTTTTTGATTTTTAAATTTTTTTTGGAAGGTTTTTCTTGTTTATTAAAAAAATTTTTTAAGAATTTTTTTATAGGGAAAATTAAAGAAAAAATCACTGAAAAATTTCAAAATATGAAAAAATATGCATTTAAAACCTAAATATGCATTTTCACCAAAATATGCAACAATATGCAAAAACAAATCGATGCCATTTTAACGCAAATTTAATGATTCGGAAAGATAATTGGTCGGTATCGTTTTAAGACTATCGACAAAATATATGAATTTACATGGAAATCGCATCCGTAGTGATGGTTTTCCTGTTCTACATTATATTAACTTCTAAAATTTGTTTCTGTTTTAAATGTTATTTTCTATGCGAACGTTAACGTGTGACATCGTGGGATTGGCTGTTAGTAAATTCTTTGTGACATCAATGAAAGCTTTCTATGCCACCTTCTTTAGAACAGCAATGGGTAAATATATGTCTCTGATCAAGCTGGTAGGCCTAGTTTGGTTCGTTAAAAGTGGCTTCGATGCATTCTCCATGTCATAATTTGGATTCTAAAAAGTTTTACTATCCGGCGAACTTGATTAACTATGTTTTAATCCACAGCATGATTCGTTGGCTCCGTCCATACCATTGGCCCCCCGGCGGTGTAGGTAGGCATCATCTGAGGGATATTTAACATTTTGGTGATACATCGTCCCGGCCAAATAAGGCTTTAAGTTAATACCTGGGATCCGAAAGGTCACAAAATTTTATGGCTGGCAACAATGATGGGGTTTTGGAAAATTTATATTTCCGTTTTATAATGGAACTTCGATTGTCATCTGGTATCATTCTCATTGTCATCTGGTACTACGGGAGTCAAAAGCATCCAGCACTTCGATACTGGTCTGACTATTAACTGAAATCTCTGTTAGTATGCTTTTACAAGAAGTGCTTTCTGTTTTAGGAAGATTGTTAAGCTATTTTTTAAAAGGATACTTTTGGGAAACACGTAGTGGTTACGTTACGGTTTAAATAAGCAGGACAACACTGTTTAACTTAAAATTGAACTGTCTTCGTTTGTCTTTGGTGTTAACTCACAAATAGCAGTTAACTCAACAAATAGCACTGCTAACACAGACTCGCGATATTTTAAAAATAAGGGCTATTAAACTAACGAATACAATATTTTCAATTTGCGATTCCGGGCCTTCTTGATTTACAATTAAAGGTTGGTGAAATAAATAAAAATTCATGTATCTTCACTTTCAGATCTGATAACGAAATAATTTGCCTCATTATGAAATAACATGACCCGGATCAGACATTTCTTTTGTTAGTGTTGAGTAGTGAAATTGTTTACACAGACAAAGTCGTACTAGACAATTTGATGTTAAATTTAATTTCCTTTGTTTTCATTAAATATTTTTTAGAAATTGTTATCAATATATAAATAAACTGTTAAGTTAAAAAGTTAATGTTCATATTCATTTATTAAAAATTCACATAAAAAAAATTTCAATATAGTTTTTCGTTAAATGTTAACGAAATTCAAATGATTAATGTGGAATAATTTTAAATGATATTTATCATATTTAAGTTTGCTTGTTATTCACATTAGAAATTAGTCCAGTCTCATTATTTATTATCAATTAGGTTAAATTGTTTTCCTCTAGAATTTGTTTTTTATTTTCAATTCATTTATTTTACTTCTTATTTGCTTTCTAATCATAATGTTTTAGTTATACGAATTTGTTTTAAAACTATAAAATATTGTTGATTTTTAATTATTAATTGAAATTCATTGTGTGTGTTTTTTAAGCTTTTTTTTTTTGAAGAAGCAATAAATAAATAGAAATAAAAACGTGTCTTCGTTTGATTGTGTGAACATGTCGAGCGAGGACTTGTGGTCAAAAACATCTAACTGGAACAATACAAGTTTTTAAATATTCTTAATAAATCATTGCTCTACAATATTAATTGGAAAATTACTAAAAAAAAAAAATCATAAAAATATGTCGATATTGTTCATTTTTGCAGTAGTTAATTTTTATTTATTTAATTATCGTAAAAAAATAATAATAATATAGCGAAATTTCCAAAAAAATCTAATAAAACAGTGACAATCGTTCGTATAAAATAGTAAAACGTCTATACAGATAATATTTCCGAATTTGCATACACAGTAATAAAATTTAACACAATTTCCTTAAATTTTTTTAATAAATTAATAAAAAAAAATTGTCCAAATGTGATACACATAGCTGGGTTGTTCTGTTGGAAAGTTTGTGTTAGCAGATGAGTGGTCTAAGACATTATGTAAATAAATATATAACAATTATCCCATATCTGGGGTCTTTGGAAAACCCACTTAAACCAAAACACACAGACATACAGATTTATAAGGTCCCAGAATATGCTATTTATACTTTATAGGATCAAACATTAATATTGCAGAAATTAAAAACAGAATGACAAACGTATACATATGGGGGATTTGATGTCAAGTGATCCAATTTTGAAATCGATTTCTTCCGATTGGAAATTTCCGAATTTTTACCAAGATCGGTCAAAAAGTTTCTGAGTAAGAGGGGGTCAAAGTTTGACATTTTGGCCACACAGGTGTTCGATCAACATTTTGAAAAAAAATTTTTTTTGTTTTTTAAAATTTTTTTTTTTTTTTAGCGGGAATGTTTTTTTTTCTTGCTCAAAAGAAAGCTTTCCTTTAAGGTTGTTCTAGTCTTTTAGGAAAAAATTCAAAATAGTGCTGCATATGCTAAAAATTTAAAAACCCTCGTCTAGAGTTAGAAATTATTTTTTTTATACATAAGCCACTCGCATCCCAAAAAGCGACCAAAACTACCTTAAAGTAAATGACATAAGCTTCCTTTTGAGCATAAAAAAAAAAAAAACATTTTCAAAAGATTGATCAAATAGCTATCGAAGCCACTTGGGACAAATTTTGCTTACACCAATAGGTAATAAGTTACATGGATGAGAAAGAGCACCTGTACACAGAGAAAATAAATTCGTGATCACAACCGAATTTGGCGCCAATCGAATTTCGTCGGTTGCATGTACTATCACATAATTCGGTTCCAATTACTGAAAATTTCGTTGCTTAGCACAATATTTTTGATAACAACATTTGAATTTTAGTACACTATCAGTTATAACAACAGATATTGTTAGTTGTTAGTATGCTTATTAAAAACAAAATTGTGCTTATACACGAATATATGATAGCTGCAACTGAATTAACACATAATTGGTGTTCATAACAAGAGATTTGATTGTCGTTATCAATATATTTTGTTTAACCGGGCAAATGTAGCCCATAATTGTCCAAATGTAGCAATGAATGAAAAAAATGGCTTATTTTACAGTACGATGTCCTAGGGCAGGACCACATAACCCAGCTTGCATTACAAAGGAGAAGTCTTTAAACTACTCCATGGTATACTCCAGAGGATTAGCTTTGAAATCGTTTCAAAACGAAAACATGTCGTTAAGAAACGAAACCATGTCGTTTCACTGCAAACTCTTTTTAATAATGACATGGTCCATACTTGCTCTACATTGGACCAGCCCAGGATCAAAATGAATCAAGTAGTCCAAAATAAATTGCAGGGTATAAACAAAATAATGCATACATACATACATATGTACGTGTATATGTTCATACCTATAAGAATACGGAAATTACTTACCCCTATTTATTAAGGTTTTGCACATTTTCCATTTTTGACCGCAAAGATATTTTTTAAATATAAAATTAAAAATTATTTTAATCTATCAAATATTTTGACAGAAAATTTAGTAAGCAATTGGGCTCCTAACTATTTTTTGGTTGTGAATTCCGAATATTTATATTTTCATTTGTTGTACTCGAATTGAAACTATTCCAACAATCAATAATTAGCTGCAATAAATGAATTAACATTTATATTACAAAATTTATTGACGAAAGCAAATTATTAATTGCAATTACCAATATTCAGTATTGCCCTGTATTAAATTCGGTTGTGATTCTAACCATTTGTACTAATTTTTAGAACTAAATTAAATTAGTTATCATAACTAATAAAAGAATTGAAGGAATCATATTTCAGTTAGAACAACGTTTTAATAATCAAGAGAATTAAAAATCAGTTAGAACTATACATTTTTAATAGTTGCAATAATAAATCATGTTACTTGATCAATATTTTATTACTGCAACCGTTTCCCAACCAATTTGTTTTCTGTGTGTATGGCCAAAATGTCAAAGTTTGACCCCCTCTATTTTGGAAACTTTTTAACCGATCTTGTTGAAAATTGGTGTCAAATTTCATCCAAATCGGAAGACATCGATTTCAAAATTGGGTCACTGGACATAAAATCTCCCATATATTTATAACTTTTCCACCTCCCCCAGGGTTATGTAAAGAAAACTTGAAAGGATATTCCACGTTTTCGTTCATACATCCTCTGGGTAAATCAGGAGCAGTCAATAGCTGGCATTCAGCATAATTCGAAATTATCAGATCTCTTGAGTTCGCGGCTGACGAGAGATCCGATCTAGTCCACGGGAGCGATGTCGTCGGTAGCTACTGAATAGCTATCGACGACATCGCTCCGGTCTGGTTTGTAACCAACGTCGCAGGAACGGATGCCCTAAGAAACCGGCTTCAAGAGCTCATGTTCACCACTTGTGGCGAAGTTTAACCTGCTGGTGGATTTTCCTAGCTGCTGTTGGTATTCAATAGATGCTGCCGGCTAATTCTTAAGCAGCGGATGTTAGACAGCTGCAGCTCCTAACCAAGAGGTAAGTGAAAAATTCTATTTAGTTATACGCTCAAATTGCTACATGTGTATTTTGTTGGCGCTCACACACAGGGGCGGCTGGTAAACGCATTGTTTGTTACACAGTGGTTTAGACCATCATGAGGTTCGGCCAATAAGGCAGGTGTGCGTGTAGATCTTTTCTACTCATAACGTCTCCACGTGGGGTGAAGGGTATAAAAACATACATAAATAATAAACAACATTTTGTCGATTTAATATGTTAATGCTGAAAACTGTTTGAACAAAAAAGAACGTCTTTGTAGTAAAAATCTTACATGGTCCATGTTATTTCAAAAAAGAAAAAATAAATAAAATTGAACCTGTAGCTTAGCGGCATTGACTCGAAATTCACAAAATTTGAATATGAAATTATTCAGAAAAAGCATAAATTTTAAATTAGAAAAATTAAATCAAAAACGTTTATAATGCGAGAAAAAGAATATGATTAAAATTATTCGCTCAGAAACAATTTTTGATAAAAATTAAAGATAGATTATATTGTATGTGAGCCTTTATTGCATTTTATAAATTAAAACAAAAAATTTCAATTGCATGTGCTCGTGTAGTTTAATAAATATTTACAAAGAAATTATAGTTGTTAGAAATAAATTTACCCTTCACGAGAACAAAAGTTTTATATAAATAAAGTTTGTAATACACAGACATACTGACTTAAGTAATTAACAAATATTCTACAAAAGATTTTAATAATAATCTACAATATTTTGCAAAAAGTAATAAACAGAAAAGGGAATTAAAAAAATAACTACGAAATTGCAGTGAATTCCTTTTTATTTTTTCACTATGGGACTTGGCTAAACGCTAATGGAATTAGATTTTAAAATCCATTATAGTTTTCTTGAATAACAGCGTATGTCTCCGATTGTTGGTTTTGTGTTGATAAAGCCAAACTTTATTATTTTAAACGCTAAACTATTGGCTCTTAACATTTTTGAAACAATATGGTAGGTATAGTCTTATAGCAATTTCTGTATTTTTTAATTAAAATTTTGAAAAATTTTAAAAGAAAAAAATATTAGTTACACAAAAATATTGTAAAAAAGAACAACGTTTTTACATATAGATGGGTTAGACCCTTAAGACACTCCTAGAATAATCCTTTAATAAAAAAAACAGATATAAACATGCATTTTTCAAGCGTTTTTGTTCAACAAAAGCAACCCATGTGGACATACATATGTAGGTTTTTTATTCAAAAGAATCTGATTTTTTAAAGATTTTTCTTCAAATTTTTGTTTAATTTTGAATGTCTTTTTTTGTTTGAAAAAAAAACAGGATTTCGTTTTTAACCAATTCGTATACATATATAAAACTGGATTCCAATAGAATTAACCTTCTAATGATCACCATTTATTGACTATAAATTGTTAAAGATTTGTATAATGTTCAGCAACTTAAAGTAGCGTAACTCATCTAAAAAATAATTTTTATAATTTACTAATATTAAAAGACAACTGCATACATACGTACGTTTTTATATACATATGTATGTATTTACCCGCAACTTGTGTATATAGCATGTATTTGATTAGAAAACATGACATTTCAAATAGTTTAGAGTAGAGTGGAAACAAATAAAACCTCAAACAAAGAATCATTCTATCAGTTACTTAAAAAAAAAACGCGAACATGTCTGTTTAATGAATATAATTATAAAATCGTCTTTATGGGCCCCTTGGACCCCGAAAGCTAAACAAAATGCAAAAAAAAAATAGCAGCACATAGTGGAACAGAGAAAAAACCGCACTTTACCCATACAGACACTTAATAGTGATGACGCCTTCACTTTGATCTAATAGACAGGCAGAATATAGAAGAGGTGCCAGATTGGTTGTAAAAAGCGATAACATAAATTTTTTATACCCACACCACAATAGTCGAAAGGGTAATATGCATTAGTGCTGATGTGTATAACACCTAAAAATATTGGTCCTAGAACGTTAAAGCATACTGATCGACTTAGAATGAGTCAATCTAACGATGTCCGTCCGGCTGTCTGGCTGGCTGTCCATGTAACTTTGTGCGCAAAGTACAGGTCGCATTTTTGAAGATAACTTGATGAAATTCGGTGCATAGTTTCTAATTGGCGCAAGGACCAAGCCTTTAAGTGGGGCGGATCTATCCATAATATTATATAGCCCAAATACAAGCTGCTTTCCGGAATAGGGTATTTGTAACATAGATAGAACATGAGGGAAGAATAGGGTATTTGTAACATAGATAGAACATGAGGGAAGATATGGGCACTTTCTGCCTCTCAAAAACTCTCAAACCAGTTTTAATAAAATTTAAATCATAGATAGATCCATATTAAAATAGACAGATTAACTATTCCAGATAAAAATAAATATATTTTATGCCATAGCCACTTCTTCAATTCCGCCTACATTTTGCCAGATGTCATGCATTGACGTCGAAGCTATTTGTACGAAATTCTGAAACGTTTACTGCTTCGATTCTCTAGATATTAAGAAATCTATTTTTTATTTGCATGGAAGGTGCCAATCCCACTTCTTTAATACCGCCCACATTTTGTCGGACGTTGTGTATTGATAACCCATATGCTTATACGTAATTTGGAAACTGTGGCTTTTGCCGTTCCCCAGATCAGAGCTGTAAATGAATCATTCTTTTTTGATTTTAATTCGTTACGAATTAGCTAAAATTTGAATTAATTCTTTTCACAGCAAAAAAGAATTGAATTGAGCTTTCCCCCAACAATAAGTTTGAGTTTATTAATAAAATATAAAAAATTGGGAATTTAGCACGTCATACAGAAATCTTATTAATAGTAAATTTTGTATTCCCAAAAAATAACTTTGAAATTTGAATCAATTCAAACGAATTAGGCAGAAATGAATTTCAATTGGTTTTCCAATTCAAATGAATTTGTAGAATGAGTTGCAATTAGTTTTCAATTCAAATGAATTTGTTAAAGTGAATTGCAATTCATTTTAATAATAGGAATAATACTGGACTCAAGTGGCTGCCTTGAGGAGCTCCGGATGGAACAGGTATTGCTTTAGAATTACAATTGCAGATAAATATGCCCTTAGATCTTCTCTTTAAACTTGTGGACATCCATTTAAGAAGTATTTGAGAGAGCTCAAATTTATTCAACTTGTACATAAGAAGGTCAAGATTAACTTTATCAAATGCTTAGCTGAAATTTGTAAAAATGCTATTAATTTGCATGTCTGAATAGAATGAGGATATCACTGAAGCTGTAAATTTCAAAAAGATTAAAAGAAGTCGAACGTCTTTATTCAAATCCATGTTGGAATAGTGATAACAATGAAGCAACTTGCTGTGATATAATTTTAGTTACACTTTTTTCAAAAAGTATGGGGATAACACTTAATTTAGCTATGCCGCTATTGTTTGAAATATAAGACCTGCATTCGGATTTATATAAAAGTATAAATAGCAGGGAATACAAGAAAAATTCTAAACTTTCTCGGGAATAAATAAAATCTAGAATCCTTAACACAAAAAAACAAAAATTTTCTATATCAATTTTATCACGATTTTTCCTTAGACTCTTAGCATAAATCATAATTATTAACAAAAAATTTTCAAAAAGTTTTGGAAACAAAGAGAACCTAGAAAGGGGTGTTACCGGAAATTCATAGTCTGGATTTAAAAAATCACAATTTACAAACTATATTACAACATAAATGAAAGAGTATATTTTCCCAATAACTATGACTTCTCCAATCGGCCTCACACCAAATAAAGGTTCCGGGATGCTGAAATCCACCCCGCCAGGTACAATCAAGTGATTGAGTATTCTGGCGTAACCATAGCCACAAGACCACCAGATGTGCGCCGCGTCCAGGTGTTACGATGTAAACAGCGCCCTCGTAGGAGTAAAACGCATTGATCCAGTAATCATCAACGCCACCAGTCTGTATACTTTCTCAAGCATTGCACGATAACTGCCTCTATCAATCGCAACCCACCCAGGAATATTATTAATAATACAAATATGTTACAATCATTTCGAAAAAACGGTTTACTTTAAAAACTTGCCAACTCCGGCAACATTGTCATCAAATTAAATGTGAATGTTTTCAATGCTGTTGAGCACTACTGACGCAACGCAGCAACCAAACAGAGCTTTTTTAGTGGCAACAACAATAATAACGTAAATTTCAAATTCTAAACAATTAGTCAAACGTTTGCATTTCAAGGTTTTCCAGTTTTTTTTTTTATTTTTTTCGTTATTTGTTTTGTACGAGTATTTACAATTTAAACTTTGAACATTTGAAATATTGAAAGTTTTGTCGGTTGGCTAGTAGGTATGTATGTATGTAAATACACAAACATTTGTAGGTATGTATATATGTATTAAATGTATAAGTATATGGTAAAAAAATATGTATCTGTGTTTGTATTTGAGAATTAGCTAGTTTTGAATGTAAAACAAAAATAAACAACTTATTAAATGAACAAAGCCCTTGCTTTGTTATATTCACAAGATTTTATTCCTATTCATCGTTTCTAGTATTTAAGAGGGAGAAAGAGAGTAAGTGAAAAAAGCAAAATTTAATAGACATATCGACATTACACAAAATACTTTTAAGACATTTTGACACTTTGACTTTTTAATATGAACAAGAAAAAGTATTAGCTTAAGAAGTCAAAAAACACAGTGAAACGAAATCAGTCGCCTTTCCCTACGCCCCCCCCCCCCCCCACTTACAAAAAAGCAAAAACATACTGTTTAGAAACAAACTAAATTAATTTATTTAATATTTACAAATTCAAACCCGTTAAACTGACCTAAATTTCCACTGCCACTGGTTACATACAACCAGTGTCTTTGATTTTTTTTAAAGATGTGTGTCATCTAAAGTAAAAGACAGACAGACAGTCATTGAGTCATTCAGTTAGTAAGTCACTAGAGAAATTGATGTTTACATGCAGTGTTGCCAACAGTAGGGAAATCTCCCAATATGTAGGTAGGAATTAGACGTTATTGTAATTAAAAAAAACCTTTCAATTTTATGTTTGTGCCTAAAATTTTCTTGTAAAAACCCATTTTTTGTATATCGTCGTCTTAATATGCAAACCAGCTAAATCCACTTTTTAAGTAAATTGGAATTTTGATGCCATGTGGTAGGGAAAGATACGCCTTGTCGACCAGCATGAAGTTTTTGAGTCAATTTGAGTCTTGAAGTGTGTAAAACTAATCTCTCCAGCTGCAAATATGAAATACACTGTTGCCAACGTTTTTTGAACATTTCCCACCAAATCGGACTTCAAAACCGCTAGAAACCGCTAAATATTTAATTAAGCGGGATTTTTTCTAAAAATACTGCTAAAACCTAAACATTTTTAAAAGTTTTAAATAAATCTAGATATCAGCTGCTTTTTCAACTTCCCTAGCTATTTTATTACAAAAAAAAAAAAAAAAAAATATTGATAGTTAGAGTGATGAATTGGGCTGTGCCGAATCTTTGATACCATCCACCTACAGTTAGAATATTTCCGGAGTGGCCTTTATATGGGACCTATAGTCTCAAAAACTATGACTGGTCAAATTTTATTATAATAGAACAAATATTGAGAGCGTTACGGTTTAACGCGTACTAAAGTTTTTTTCTAGAGTAGGCTTTACATGGTAAGTTATGGACCGATCTGCACGAAAGTTGACAGTAATTTCTAGTCATATAAAACTGAGACGGACTAAAATTTATTACAATAGCATTATTTATTACGGTTATATGCGTACTAAAGGTTTATAAGTATGATTTTTAGTCATATAGAACGAATTTGTGCAAAATCTTATATCAATGTGTGCATTCCGCAACTAGTTTTGCTAGTTTTTGTAACAAAATGATAAATTTTTATGAGTGGTTGTTCCATATTTTAATTCATAACACTTTTCCTACAGAACCAATGAACATGCCTGACCACATTTGTAACACTTCCAGTCTCTTTAAATTTCTTTATAATCTTGCCAATTCCTTGCACAGTAGGTCAATTAAGAGAAGCATAATCACCCCGTAATGCTCAAAAAGTGGCCAAGGGGATTTCAAACATGAAAATAAGCTGTTAAAATTAAAAAAAAGCAATTTAAACTTGTTTATTTTCCACTTAATTCGTTTAATACGTTGTTATAGAAAATTATAAGTTGATGCAATTAATTTTCGAAAAGAAAACTATGTCTGTTCAGAGTCAGCAAGTTGTTGTACATAGAAAAAGTTCTTCCTACGTCTACAGATGTTAAGGGAGCATATCTAAAATTGAGTATTTGCTATTTATATATAGTATATAGTAGTATATTTTATACGATTGGACTCATAATTCCGCTTGCCTCCCAAAATATCCCCAATATATTTTAATACCGAGAATCCTTCATTTTTCAAATGAAACTGATTTTAATTTTGTATTAACTTCGTCTTCTATATCCCCTGGAACACGGGACATTTTTCTTACGGTCCACAACTATGTTCACTTAGAAAACCAATGAAAGATTTTTTGTTTCCAGTTTTGTTGCAACTTCGTGTAAAACACCAAAATTTGCAGAAATTAACAATATTTGTTATACAGAGAAATTCTTAATAGCTAAAACTATATTAAAAAAGCCAAAAAATAAGACGTTACTATACCAAAAACAGAGAGAAGGGGAACTACCAGACGTTTCTTTATACAAAAACTATTTTTAAAAAGAAATAAGACGTTACAAAGTGTGATGGTAAAAGACGTTACAGACTGAGGAATTTGATCGTAAGAATACAGCTATGGAATTTTCGAGCGAAAAGAACTTAAACAAGCAAATAATAAAACAAGTTTATAAAAAGGCTTAATACTAAAAACATAAACACATAAAAATTATACACAACACTATAAAAAGTACATTAAAGTACCTCTAAGACAGAGTTGCATAAAAATCAAGTAAGAAAGTATAGTCGGTCAAGCCCGACCGTATGATACCCAACACCACAGTATTTAAAAACAAGTTTCAAGAGTGTATGGCTATATGAATAGGAATCTATCTATGTTTTAAATTTCATTAAAATCGGTTAAATCTCCCCTCGTGGATATATGGATATATCTACATATGTCTTAAATTGCATTAAAATTGGTTTGATAGTGGGCACAAAGACCCTCCAGCTTGTATGGGGGCTATATTAAATTATGGACCGATTCGCCCTTGTGCCAATTAGAACACACGTACCAAATTTCATTAAATTATCTTTAAAATTGCGACCTGTACTTTGCGCACGAGGTCACATGGACAGCCAGCCAGCCGGACGGACATCGTTAGATCGACTCAGAAAGTGATTCTGAGTTGATCGGTATACTTTAGGACCAATATTTTAAGGTGTTTCTCGCATCAGTACAAATGCATAATACCCTCTCCACTCTATAGTGTAGGTATAATAACATACAGAGATAATATAGGTTTTTGGGATGATATTGTTCAAGGGAAGCACAAAATGCAAAGAAATGGCTGATTTTTTAGTATTTATAAAAAAAGTTGCACATAAAAAAATAATAATAATAACGATTTTTGCAAAATTTTATTAAATAAGTTTTTTTTCGTATGAAAAAAATGAAAAATTGTCTTAAAATGGCAAAATAAGTAAATAAAAGCCGATATCGCAAAAATAACTAAAAAAAAGCCGTTATTGCCAAAATAAGCAAAAAAAAGCCCTAACAAATATCGCTCATTTTTTTGGTTTTTTATGATCGGAATTTGTGTTCAATCAAAATCTTTCTATCTTGTAAACCAAAAAAAAAAGCATTTGCTTTTTTTGGTTGCCCTACTTATTACATATAGGTGTAAGCAAAATTTTTTTGTTTTTGAAATTTTTTTTTTTTAATTTAAAACTCTCATTAAGATCGCATCTTAGATGCGGTTGCTTTAATCCATTGTGCAAAGAATTGTTGTAAGAAAACTTAAATAGTTTTTAGCAGCAAAGTGAATTATTAGGAAACATTGAAACACTTGAAACCACGCAACGGATAGCCTGTTTTTTTAAATATTTAAAAAATATTTTTTAACAACGATAAATTTTCTTTAATAAAATTTATATTTTTTGTTTTAATTCATTAGACAAAATTTGTAGTGATTGATATAGAGAAACACATTTTGGCATGTAAAGAAAAAAATCAGGTTTTTATTAAATGCGTAGGAATTTATAAAAAAAAATGTGTGGTAACACTGTTAGTGAGTAAAAAATACCCACAAAAATCTTTAACGCGCCATTTCTTGAATTTTTTATGTTTTTCATACAAACTTACATTTACACACTCACTCACTCATACACACATTCTAACACATTTACATCAACTCCGAAAATAAGAACGTCAAAACAACTACGCAATACTGGCCCAGTGCCATCGTTATTATCTTGACATAAAATCATAAAATTAAACTGTAAAGTAACAAATGTCAACTTAGAGAAGAAAAAAATGAACAGTCAGTTTTGAAAACAACTTTTTAATAAAAAAAATAAATGTCGTTAGAAACTGGTCAGTGCTAATGTATGGGCTTAACTTGTTCGATACCGGAGAAAAAGTTAGTCAAGCTTAAATCTTTACTCTCAAATTTAATTCGATTAAAACCGATTTTGCGTTACGAGTCAAACACAATATTTATATCAGGTCTAATCTAAGCATTATACATCTGCCTCCTTATGCAAAAAAAAGTTACAGTTCACATTAGTTAACCAACACACTAAGCGCCGCAAAAGTGTATGGCCTTAATGTGTTGGTTAACTAATGTGAACTTTAACTGTTTTATGCATAAGGGGGCTAACCTTTAAATATTAGAAATTCTGAATAAGAAATAACAAGTAAGAAAGTATAGTCGGTCAAGGCCGACGATTTGATACCTTACACTACAGTGTAAAAGGACAAATTTTTGAGAGTGTACCCTATTTGGGACCCATGGGCAATCATGTGCCCGCCAAAACCAAATTATGTTATGAGATTATAATTAATGTAAAAGTTCCTTGAGCCGAATATAATTAAGGTATCATTATCTATATGAGATTTGTGTGCCTTTAAGTGCACCTATGGTTAATTTTGGACCTACCTGTGACATAATATTCATCGTAAAAGTTATTTTTCCCGATATTATGTCAATACAAACATTTATAAGGAAGTTACAGTATTAAAAGCAGGGTTTAAAAAACTGCAGTCGAAACCAAAAACTGTTGAACCAAAAATGAAAATGTGTGTACAACTTTTCGCTTTTTGAGTTGGTTCGACATCAGCTGATTACAATTAATGAATCAGAAGTAAAAGAAACAATTTTTTTCTGGCCAAAGGCAAATGAAAAATGGAAGAAATGGCAGTTTTTCTACTTTGACTGCAGTTTTTAAACGCTAACTAAAAGTTATTTTCGGGAATAGTATTTGTATAGACCGATTCAAATAAAATTTTGTAAAATTATTTTGATTCCAATGAAATTAGTTTGGACCAAATCAAATCTAAATACGAACGTAATAATGTGGTTTATGGACAAAAAGGCTCAGTTCCGGAAAGAAGTTTGTATAAGGGTCATGTGGAATTACGGAATGATTCTCCAAAGATTTTCTTCGTCCTTTTAACAATTTAGACTTATGTAACAGCACCCAATAAATTAAAAACCTGTTAATATTAAATTTAAAAAAATTATACCTGATTCAGAATAAGCGACATGTCTTTCAGAAATAAGTTTGTGACAAAGGGTGTAAATTCTACACTGTAGAGAAGCTTGCGGGGTAAACAATTTCGCACGAAATGTAAAATTTCTGTTTAATATGATTTGTAAAAATTTTAAAAATTGAATAGTTTAATTTGAATTTAAGACTTAAGTGGGACACAGAATTGTCTCTGTAGTACAACGTAGAGAGTAGCGCTGCAAGCTGTCAAAAGTTAAAAACGGCAGTTTGACAGAAGTATCAACAGAATACGTGACAGTGCATCATACAGAACTAATGTTTACAAACATAAGTATCAAGGTATATTTACACAAGGTAGACTCATTTGGGAGTGTAGACATGCTGCTCTATAAATGGAGCCAATTTGTCAAAATTGTCTTCATATAAAACAAAAACAATTTAACGCACACATGTACAAATTTTGGCTCATATACACGCAATTTGACGTTTTGGCTCCAACTAGGGGTAAACAGCTGACAAACATATGAGCCAACGAGTTTACCTTGTGTAAATATACCTTGCATAAGTATGTATGTCAGCTAGGGTTACCATGCTTGTGAATTAGTTTTGCATTAAATATGTG
Organism: Pollenia griseotomentosa; assembly: GCA_963931875.1. NCBI lineage: Eukaryota > Metazoa > Arthropoda > Insecta > Diptera > Polleniidae > Pollenia > Pollenia griseotomentosa. The sequence continues at coordinate 48,451,355 of OZ007564.1, forward strand.
AAACATCGAATTTGAAATTGCTGTAGAGAAATATGAAGTGCAAAATACATTTATTATACAATTTTATACGTATTTTGTTTAAAAATTCCCATATTATTCTTGCATAATTCTTTACGTTTTATAGAGGTTATTTAGCAAACATAAAGGAAACTTAATTATTCTGTTCGCATTTTTTTCTTACTACGCTACTCATTGGGTCTTCAGCTACTACGACAACTACTTTATTCTGTTCCTTAAAAAATGTATGTAGCTTGTAGCTTGCAGAACAAAACGTAACGTCTCAACGAATACGAGTTTTCGAAGGGACACCAAAAGAAAATACGAATATTGTTGCAGGACTTTATAATTCTCAAAAAAAAAAGGCTTTCGGTTTTAACAAATTCAATGAAAGGATCAAAAGCTTGGCTTTATTAGCTCACAAATTTCATGGCATTTAATATTTAAAAATAATTGCTGGTATATGGCGTCCGCGACTGCGCCTTACGAACTCTTATTTATCTGCATAGACCAGAGATTTGACGTACACTCGCAAAAAGTAGTCCAAAGGTGTCAAATTACACGAACGAGATGGTCAATCAATTTTTTGAGATAATTCGGCTACCAAACGTTTGGCTCAACAAAGTGATAGTTTTACGCGCTGTATGGCATGTCGCGAACCGTTTTTCCTCTAAATGATATGCAATGATATGAGGAGTAAAAAAACATCAAGAATAACTTGCCTGTAGCGTTCGCCATTCACGGTTATGTTGGCACCGGTTTCGAATTTAAAAATAAATGGGCGGACTTGTAAGCCGCACCAAATAGTGATTTCTCCGGCTATAATAGAATCTCAAGAGTCTTATGAGGATTGTGATATCTCCAAAAACCACATATCTACTTACTAACATACCCGTTAAGCCAGAATTGGGCCTCATCGCTGAAGATGCTTTGACGATAAAATTAAGGGTCCGCTGGCTTTAATTGTTGCACCAGTTGGATCTTATATGGATGTAGACCAAGATCTTTCCTCAAAATTTTCCAAGTAGTGGAAGGGCAAGGACCGAGTTGCTTTCTCATTCACGCCTACAGCGGCGATGGCTTTTTCTGTACGAACGGTATGGGCTCGATCTGGATAAATATTATCCAAAAGAGTGGTCATGAATCAATCCATAGTATTGGGTATTAGCTACTCAGACTATCTGCACCGTAAACTCGACGAAGTGCTCTGTAAGTTTGGCAACAGAGCCGCGAATTTTGGACAAAAATTTACACAATTTGTAAACGTTGTTCTGGTGTAAGTCTTTGCACCAAAAGGAAATTTGGTCTTCTTAAGTGTTAAAGATGCCTGATACTATAAAATTCATCAATGGACCTACATTCGGTAATCCAGAGATGGAGTAAGTAAATAATAGAGGAATATCGTTTAAAATTTTTCAAAATCTATCTGTAAAGCAAGGCAACCACGCAAACAAAATCGTGAGATTGTTTGTTCTTAACAATATTAAAAACAAAATCATTGAAATTATGAATTTAATGGGACACCATTTTTACCGGTCCCAAAATTTTGGAACTTTACAAAAAAATCTTGAATTGATTGGGTAAAGTTACATAAGTAAAGTATCTGGCGTAAGGAACAATGCTTTATGTGCAAACAAAAATTTTTCTTATTTCGAAAGTTGTCTTGTTCTCAGTGTGCAGCTTTGTATTTATTTATTTTAATAGAAATAACTAATATCAAAGAACTTTCCTAACTACAAATTCTTAAATTCTTTTACAACACCAATCACTGAATTACTTGTGAATATCTAAATATGACGCATGAAATAACGAAACATTTAAGAGGACATACCAAATCAAAAATAATTTTAAATATGCCCTTATAAATGTGGTCTTATGTTATTAAATTAGTAATTAAAAAAAAAAAAAATCAGGGACTTAAATTAGATTGTCGGTCTGTTTTGGTTTTTAATTTTTGTATGACCCATCCCTGTAAACAGATACTTAAGCGTAGTTTATGTTTAGCATTAACCACGTAAAATACATTTTGAAAATTAGAATCTTAATACACACACTCACATGATTTTTTATTTTACTTGCAGACAAACTTTCATAAATTTAAGACCGTCACACATACACACTCATACACGCTTACACTCAACTGACAGTGCCATTGGGACTGGTACTGGTACTAAAACTGGCAACACAACTAATACCACGCCTTTAATCTTGACTAACTATACGCTACTTTTTCCTTTGCTTCTTCTTTGTTTTTAAACAAATTTCACGTTTTTAAGAAACGCAATAACAGCAACTACAGCAACGAAATTGGAAATAAAAGTGGGATTGTGTCAGCAGGCCAAAAGCAAACGAACAAACATCCATTAAGACTCTAAAACAAGTTTGATTTTATTTGATTTGGAGGAACTTCTCTTGATGACAGAAAAACAAATACAAACATTCATACATAGAAATAAGTAGATGGGGCTTTATGCATTATTGTAAAAATAATGTTGCCATATCTACTGTGATTTAAAAAAGATAAGAAATTACATTCTATTTTCTCTTCTCTCCTAAAAACTACACAGAAAAAATTATTGCCGAATTATTTTCAAACAACCGCTTGTTTGAAAATTTTTTTAATTTCTATAAATATTTTTACTGATTCAATCAATATTTTTGTTTGATTTTTATTTAACCAACAAAAATGTGGACAACTCTTCAAAAATAAAATAAACGCGTTATTGGTGTCAAGTTTTCATAATTTTGTATGAAATATTTAACGCTCTTTAATGTTGTCGTCTTTTTGCATTTTTTTATTTGATCGTAAGCAACACTTCTTTATGTGAAATATAAGAACAACAACAAAAAACACACACAGTCTATTTTTGGACGCTTTAAAAAAGTGCAACTATAAGAAAAACAATAGCAGACACGACATTATAAGAAACAAAATCCCGTATTCAATTTTTTAAAACTGTTTGGTTAAATACATCAAATACAAAAATAGAATGATGACGAAAAACATATCGAGTCGGTCTGCTGCCGTTTTTGGTTACATTTCTTCTTTAGCAAAGGACAGGATACAGCAACAGAGAGTGATAAAGAAAAACATTGTGTTGTGTGTATAAATAAGACTTCGTTCAAAAATTATTCCAACAAAAAAAATGTGTCTCAAAGCCAGTCGGCGGCTCTGCTTTGCCGTCACCTTCTCACACAGTGCTTACTTGTGTGCGCGTCATTGCTTGTGCAAAAACTTTTTTTTTTTTTTGATTTTGAATTTCAGTAAACTTTTTGTTTGATTCAGTTAAATTATTTGTTTGAAAAAATTAGTGTTTTTTTTTCAGTAAACAAAATGCAAATAAATTGTTTGAATATGCAAATTTGTTTGTAGGACCGATTTCAGACAAAAAATTGTTTGATTCTACAAATTTTTTGTTTGAATTGGAAAAATAATTTTTTCTGTGTAAGTGCAATTTCACACCCCTCAAGTCTTATTCGTCAAGTCTTGAGTTTTTAAGAGAGAGAAGAATTGGCATTCTCTTTTCCCTTCTCTCCAAAAAGCACAAGACTCGACGGCTAAAATTTGAAAAGTGTGAACCAGTACTAAGCAACATTCGGAGGATCGCTTCCAAATATCGGCTACTGCAGGCTTAAGAAATAAGCCCATTAAATTAGACACGAGTGTAAAGTAACTTCTACACCTTTTCCAGTTGTAATTGAGAAAACGTCAATTGTAATTCAGATTAGTCAATTGTAATTCAGAAAGCGGGAATTGTAATTTAGATTACTCAATTGTTATTCGGAAAGCGTAAATTGCAATTCAGATTAGTCAATTGTAATTCAGAAAGCGTCAATTGCAAATCAGAAATGGTCAATTGTAATTCAGAAAGCGTCAATTGTAATTGACTAATCTGAGTAACAATTGACGCTTTCTGAATAGCAATTGGAAAAGGTGTAGAAATGGGTAATTTTGTTTTATGAGTACTTGGAGGACATTTAAATTTGTAGATATTTCGAGTTTGTTTCCCAATGCCACGGGAAACAGTAGCCACCAGAAAGTATGATTGGCTGTGGACATGTTATTGGTGACGACTTCTATGGTTGAAGCACTAAGGAAGATCATAAAAAATTACATTTTCTATGTGGCTTCCCAATTTCGGTTAAACGAAACAAAAGATTATTAGCATTTTGATATTAAGACAAAGCTAGAACTACCACTGCAAAATAAGCAACCGTCATCATTGTCATGTTGTTATATGTATTGTGAATTTATTTTACCAAAGAAGTTTTTTTTTCATTTGACTATTTCACTTTCGACAGAACGAATTTTTTTTTTGCAACATTAAATTGAAAACTTTGCGGAAATAAAACTCTATAATTACACAGGAATAAAAGGCATGATTTCGTCAAAAGTAGATTATTCCAGGTCAAAATGGCATTCCTAAAAAACTATTTTCTCAAATTGTACAAAAACGCAAGAAGTGGAATCGTTAGGTTTTGAAAATATAAATCTCAAATATTATTATAGCAAAACGTATATTTTGCTTCGGGGTTGGTTTTTTCTGTTGACATTTTGTTTTTTGAAAAAAGGGTCAGAAAAGTTTATATAAAATCTAAATTTATACGTAGACCCAGATTATCAGGCAATCCTTTTCTAATTTATAATGTCGAAAACTGGAATATCACAAGCATTCGGGTATGTGATAAGAATCGATTTTGAAAACGATTTGAACCGAGAATTTCGTTTTCAGTTTCTTTTAAATTGATTTCTAACGCATTTTCTATCTTTATTCTTCTAAATTTTATATACATAATATTCGTTGACCGAACAGAAATGGATTTTAAAATCGCTCGAAATTCATCACACCTACGGAAAACGATCGATTTTTATCACATACCTGATTAATTTAATCGATTTCCAAATCCAGGTTTGTCTTAAGAATTTTATCAAAAATAGAAAGCCAGACTTTCCTTTTTCAGACAATTGAATATTCAGAATGAAAAAATCAATGGTCTTTCAAAAATTAATGGTTGCAGATATTGGTCATTGTTATTGGTGCCAATCGAATCGAAAAACAGAGTAGATTCAAAGATTTATGCTTTTGAAATTTTACTTATTTCTTATTTTTGACTACTAAGATTAGAGAAACCCCAATTCCTTTTTTTTTTTTGTTAACGAAAATAATTTTAATCTAATCCGGTAACATTTTCTGGTTTGTGAAGAACCATCTCACACTCTACCCATATTCTTCGTTTTCGTTAAAGCTTAATGTTCAAAAAGACAAACGGTCTTTTGCATAATAAAACGAAGTGCTTTATGGGATCCAAACAACTTTTACCTAAAACTGTTCTTCTTTTTCATTTCGTCATCTTTTTTTTCATCATTATCAAAACAAGTAAATGTTGTTTATACATGCATACATACACATATTTGGATGTATCTATGCATGAGTTTGTATCTGTGTGTTAATGTTGGTCGTTAGAGTTAACACACATTCTCTTCAAACAAACAGAAAAAATACATAAATATCAGCAGTATATTTGTTGATAATTTTTCCAGCAAAACGTTACAAAAGTTGGGGAAAAAGAACCTGAAAACGATTTAACCAGCTTCAACCAGTTTTGAAATACTCGTAGTGTTTGCTGGTATTAAAACACAAAATTAAAACAGAAAAAAAAATAAACATTCTTGAATTCTATTCGTGCTACAAGCAAACATACACACACTCGGGTAAAACGATCTGGAACTTACGCATAAAAGGTGTGTTTGTATATGTGTGTTAAAATGTATGAGTTTTATAGATTGTTCCATATTTCAAAGTGTAAAGAGTGCGTGTGTGCCAAGATTACAAAGTTTCTTTCTATTTTTCCTCTGACGATTCATTTTACGTGAGGTTGTTTCTGCTTGGCACACCCTATAGCAGGTAATTTAATGATTAACTAAATATCGTTTTTGCAAACTAGATTCTTTGTGTTCTAAATTTTATATTCGATTTTGTTCTTTACGAATTTAACAGTAGATTTTTCTTTGAAAACTGTCCTTAATAAAACGTTAAGATCCGTGTTGCCAGTGAAATTTCGAGAAAGATACATTTTGGTTACCAAAAAGATACACTTTTTCCCAAAAAGATACATTTTGAAAAAATTTTAAAGTCCATTTTTAACGTTTAACATTTATTAACATAACATTTTTTATTTCATATTGAATGAATAAAAAATCATAAATATTAGCAGCCGTATTCATAATGAAAATTTGGCATGAAGTTAGCAAAAAGTTTATTCATAAAACACTAACCAAACTCTGGCTAACGATTTGCTAAAATCTTGTTAACGAGCTGCCGAGCGTTTGCCAACTTGTGAAAAACTGCCGTTTAATGTCAAACAGTTTTGTTGGTTTTTTTTAATAAAATGTTTTTTTTTTCAATTTATTTTTACAATTTATTTACGAACTGTGCTTAACTTTTTGGTTTAAATACGGCGTTAGGTATGTAATTTTTAAAAATACAGCAAGCGAACTTTAAAATTAATATAATGTTTGGATGTTATCAAAACAAATTAATTTTTGTTAAAATTAATATAAGAGTTAAGGCGTTTATACTAAGGCGATTATATCAAAAAGTTCGTATAAAGTTCCTGAAAAAAAAGTTCCTCAGAACAACTTCGCACTACTAGATCCTCAATGTTTTCTTTCACCATTCATTAAGCTGCTATTGTATTAGCATTGAGTCGGTTAGTTTTAATAAGTTTTATTTGGCTAAAAATTCTCTAATATTTTATGTCTGTACATTTTGCGTAACGATACAAAAAATGGCAGGATTATACATGGTACCTGAAATCATGAAAATATACGAAAAATGTGTCTTTCGTATCCTAATGGCAACACTGGTTAAGATATAAGCCATAGAAGACGACTAGAATAGGAAGAGAGAAAAAAAATTATCTACATTCAATACATGTTGAGTTACAAGAGCAAAATAAACACAATTTTTGTCAACACAATCAGCATTAGCATTGTGATCCTCAAGTGTTATTTTGGCCCATTTTTGAGGCCCTTGCCACTTTTTAACGTAGTATTAAACATATGAGGCTTTTTTTCAATACTTTTTGACATTATGCCAAGAATAAAAATAAACGATACTATACTTAACGCTTTAAAATGTTGGTAACGGTATTTATAAAGTTTAAATGATAAATTCCATTGCTTTTTCAAAAATTTGGAAAAGTTTCCAAAAAAAAAAAATTGTTCCATGAGTTCGCTCTAAAGTCGCATAAATCTCTTAAAAACGTTAGTAATGTAAACGGCACGCGTAAATTTTAGATAGATATACATAAATAACACTACCAAATTTCATTAAGAAAGGTCTATAATTGGTTTTCAGTCCTACCCAGCGGGAAAAAGAAGCAGTACGGATGCCTTCTAGAAGGCCTCTGTGGAATGTATATCTTATCTTTTATACGAAAGAACCGAGGCCTTCTATAACTTCTATATAATAAGTATTTTTGAAAAAATAAAGTGAAAAGTACTTGTGAAAACTTAAATTAAAAGTTTTTTTTTCACTTCAAATTATCATCCCATGGTCGAAGTCCTTATCCAGAATTGCAATTTTCGTGGCAGCAATTATTAGTTTATTGGTGTAAAGATTGAGAAGGGGTACTCAGTTTCTTGTACTCTGCAATTCTGTTTTGTTTTGTTATTCTCACACTTTTAGGTAGATAATAGTAACACGCGTTGATTTTTACCAAAAAGTGAAATAATGTGATATGTTATTTGTTTTTGTTAACAATTTTTTGTTGTGTTTACCAGCCAAAAGGGCGCTTAAGCACAATTGAAACGAACGAACATTAATGTGCTGAACCGAACACAACGAATTATGTGTTTTTTTACGAAAAACCGAACGCAGTGAAGTGTTTTATCTTTATGTGGAGTTGGATTAATACAAAAACTTTTTTTTATTTTATTGCAGGTATTTACTTTACAAACCCTATTTAGCGTTTGTGTTCCATATTTCTACCGTACCGAACACTAAAGAACATTACACAATGTTTATGTTGTTCTTAAATAAAATTCCTGGGATTATCTGGAAATCAAATAATTTTTAAAAACGTTTCGAGAAAATAAAAAAACCCATTCTCAAATTGTTAAGACAAAAAATAGAGTTTCATTAAGGCATTAGGCCTAGTACTCTGTTCGAGCTTGCGAAAAATGTTGAGCAACATTGATTATTTCAAACACAAATTTTGTCATGTATTAATATTATCTATCTCGCGGTTTTTAAAAACTTAACGTTTTTATAAGTTACAAGTATACAACATTATTTTTCGAAGGTAAACAAAAACCATAGTTGGGGGTAATGCACTTAATATTGATACAAATCAACATTGCACTATAACTAAATAAAACTGCAAAAAGAATAGTTTTTACTATTTTTTACCAGCTTTAGTGATAAGTGGTATTGTAAATTTTTTCACTATCACTAACTGTGATTGTATGCATAAAATCTGCACTCAATTCAAATATGTTTGTAATGCAGAATTTATTTGAATTTGCAATTAAAAAGCTGTACAAAAACATAATATCACTAAATATTAAAAAAATTTAATTTTGTATGTGCATTGTTTTTTGATTTTTCTGATGATGTGCATAAGCAAAGGAAATTAAACTTAATGAAATTCTGTGAATAACGGAATAATTCTTGGATTTAATCATGACAACACAAGTTTTGTATTTTAAATTTTGTGCAAAATTTTTAGTTGCATTCAAATGAGTGAAGAAAAAAATTGCAATAAACTGATGATTGCTTTTTTTTAAATCAAACTATTTGTTTTTAGCGCAAAATACCATCAACGGCGACGGCTACAAAAACGAATGTGGCTCGGCTCAGCCGCTCAGCGCAGGTCTCTTCAAAGCAAAGTTCTATTAATTTAAGACTCTTTTTGTTTACAAAGCAACAACAATATTTTTAAGCAATTGTAAAATTTTAGAACATTATGACAATATAACATGATAGCACACCTTGTGAATACCCCAAATATTATTTTTATAATTTCCTTGTTATATACCCCACTTCACAAATACAAAATAAAAAACTACAAAAAATGATTAGCTGTTGCTTAAAATTTCGTGCGAAATAATATGAGCTGCACTTGTTTCGCACGGAAAATAAAAATGTTGCTAGAAACATTTCGCATGTTTTTCGTAATATAAATAGAGTACAACTCTACCAGCATTTTTTCGTTTGTATTTCACAGAAATTTTTTTATATTGCATTTGAAAACATTTCGCACGAAATACTGAACAGAGTACCATGCTTTACATAACGCACCAAAAATTTTATTACTAAAATCTTGTAGTGCTCATATCATTCATTCAACCGGTCAATCTTTCATGAAAACCTTAAATATAGAAACAGCATAACAGAATAATAAAAACTAAACTAAGAAAAGGAGACTGAAAAAAAGAAACAAACTTAATCCGTATCTTTTCATTTTAATAAAGATTTGACTTGGGGCATTATTTGGGTTAACCAAAGCCAAAAGAACATGCCTTTATAGTGCACATAAAAACACACATTCTGTTTCGATACAAACTTACTCACGCATTTCCCTCACACCCTGCACAATCATGCGTATGCTTTCTTTTTTTATTTTTTCTTTTCGTTCTTTTGTTTGAACGTGAATTTTTACCATTCTGTACTTTGAAATGCACGTATTGGTGGAATGAATTACGTTGGGTATTTGTGTGATACACTGTGGCACCGTAATTTTTATAAACGTGCTTTTCAAATTTATGCCGAATTGCTAATCAATTTCAAGATAGTGAGGTATCTAGGTATATGAAATTAAGCTAAACAACAGAAAAAAGAAAACAAAATAGGTACGAATGCGGAATAAACGAATGTTTTGTTGTTGATAAAAAAACTATAACTTGGTTGTAAAAATTTTTGGAAATTATATTTCAAGTTGACGAAAATTTTGTAAATATGTTCGAAAGCCACTAATCATGTTCATTAAATTACTTTCTAAAACGCAGTTTATATATCATTTTGGGGAATTAAAAAAAGGTGGAAATATTGTAATAATTAGAGTTTTTTTAAGAGAACCTTGGTATAGTTTGATTATTTATAAAATAAAAAATAAAAGTACCTACATGTAGTATGTATTTTGATTCCAAGGTATATTTACACAAGGTAGAATCGTTGGCCCATATGTTTGACAGCTATTTACCACAGGTGGAACCCAAACGTCAAATTTCGTGTATATGAGCCAAAATTTGTAGATGTGTGCGTTAAATTGTTTTTGTTTTATATAAACACAATTCTGACAACTCGGTTCTTTTTATAGAGCAGCATGTCTACTAGGGTATTCATTTAATCGGGCTTTTGCTTTAATCGGTTAATCGCTCGATTAATTAATCGAGGTTTTGGTTTAATCGGTTTATTTTGTTATTGATCGGTTAACCGGTTTATAAGGTGTTTTTCTAAATTAAGTAATTTAATAAATAAAAATTAAAAATTATTTATTATTTGGAGTTAGTTAGTAAAATAACAATAATAAAATAATTCTTGAACTATATAAAAAATAATTTATAACTACGTAATACATATTTTTTAATTATTACATATTTGGGCTATACACAAGGTGTGCTATCAAGTCATATAATTTAAAAAAATATTGTTGTGTTTGAAACAAAATAAAAATTTTAATGCTGTGTTGATAATTTCGCCGTAACTGTACATTAGAAATCAAAATTTTAAGCATTTGCCCAGAGCAGTCATATATATTTCTTGTAATTATTTTAAGACATATTATGTATTTATTCAAAAATAAACTGTGAGATCATTTTAGTAATAATTTTTAGAAAAATAAATTGGTTTAAATGTTTAGGATTTAAGCGATTCTTTTCTTTAGTTTTGATAAACTTGACTTGGAAAAAATTATTTCACTTATCGAAGATGTTGAAGAAATCGAAAGTAACCCATAATACAGATTATCTAATTTTTCAGTAATTTTTCTTTAATCATTTTAATCTTCCATTATGACATTAGAGTACTGATTTAATATTACTAAATTTTCGAGCTTAAGGTCTTTAGTAATATTTGAAATATTAAGGGTCGAACAAAATACATATTATATACGTACTGATTTAATTTTTTTAAATTTTTAACACTTCTAATTGTTTTGGTTAATTCTGTTGTTGTGTTACTATCGAGAGTTTTTTCTGTTGTCAGATCATCATCTAACTTATCCTGACAAAGCACAGTTTTGCACAGTATTTTAAGAATCTAATTTTAGAAGAAAAACTATTTCTAAGCACAACTTTTTTGGTGTGCTTTGGTAACTTTTTTGGTGAACTTTGGTGCAGATAACATTGTAAAATTCCACATGGTTGCATTGTAGAATGCATTAAAATAAGCGAGTTGCTTTGCAACTGACGTTTTGGAACTCACCTATAATTAAAAACACTAAAAAATATGGTTTAATACTCCAATTTTTTTGCAATGGTTAATCGACTGAAATTAACCGGTTTAACCGATCAGTTAATCGGGCAGTAATTAATCGGTTACCCGTTTAACGATTAACCGAATGAATACCCTAATGTCTACACTCCCAAATGAGTCTACCTTGTGTTAATGTACCTTGTTTGATTCTAAATAGGTTTTGATTAGGGTTGCCAGTTTCTAAGAGTCCAATAACTGAACAATAGAAAAAAATCCCCTGGATTTAAAAAAAACTGGACAATTTTAAAACGCACTTAACTATAAGAAAAAGTAAAATTTCACTTCATATTTTTGTACAATAAAAAAAAAACATAAAATATTGTAATATACATAAACTCGCATTGGTATATACCTATTAATTTTAATCACATAACAAAGTACATAAACAGGCATGTTATGGAAATCGAAATCCAGTGAAATTGAAATCAATGGAAATTTCCCCTTATATGTTTTTGAAAATTATCGTAGTTTTTCCTGATTAAAATATTAGTTCTAACGAAGATAAGCTGTACTTATAGAATAAAGTGTATAAAACGTAATAATTTAATGAGCTTAAAACACTACTTCGTTTTCAAAATTTGATCGATTTTAATTTACTCTGATTCTACTTCCAGAACATGACTGATAACTATAATTTCAACTTTAATTTTGCCTACGTGAATTAACTATCGAAAATCGATGGATTAAAATACACTACACTTTAACCCGCAGTTTAGAAATGCGTTTTAAAATTATGAAAAATACGTTACACCATATTTATCTATACACAGCTAGATATATATTTGTAGATATTACGGGCATTAGCATTAATCATATCTGTTGAACAATGTTAATTTTAAGTTGTTGTTCAACATAACAACATGAGTTGAACTCACACTTGAAATACAAGCCGAAAGTTCACATAGATACATATAGCAAATAAGATGTTTTACACCCTTAATAATAGATTGCAACAAAGGCAAAATAAAAATCTAATAAAATTGGCCACATATACATACATATGTATGAATTTTGAATCCAAATACACAGCCAAACAAAGGTTTATTTAATTATGCTGGAAAGATTATATTTGTGACATTTTGACAAAACATCTTAAGTTGAGGATAGCAAAAAAGTTTTTAAAAAACTCGGTAAATTAATCATTCTTATTAAGTAATAATATAAGCCAAAATTAAAGAAAAATTTTGTTTATAATACAAAATTTCAAAAACGTAAACAAAAATGTTTTTTTGAATGAAAATTCGTATGATTAACAACTTTTTTCAACTTTAACTTAAATTTGACTTAAGATGTTTTGTCAAAATGCCACAGATATGGTTTTGAAAATTTAAAAAATATTGCGAGGAAAGCGAGGAAACATGGCATCTGTGTTGCAAATCGAAAATAAAAGAGCGTTTGCTAAGCCTAGTCTTAAGAAAGATTTTGATTTATTGCGCCAAGAGTTTGAAAGCAAAAAATATTTCCTTATAAAACAAAGCAATTCAAACTCTAAAGCCATCGATCTCGTCCATCTGACCAGTCTTTAAATGCACTGGTTTTCTTCATATTTTTTCACTAAAAGAATTTTAAAAATATCTTCTAATTCACTTATAGATTGAGTAGTCCGCTTGCAAAGTACGCTATGTTAATCGAACGAAGAGTTAAGAAAATAGATTCAAACTTCTAGTTCTAAAATAAAATGACAGGCTCTCTGCAATCGCTTGGCCTGATTTCAGAAGCTTTTTGGTCCCATCTGATATTTTTGGTTCGGCTTAAGGCCGGGCTTTACATATGATTTATTGCGCAGAATTGTCATAATGAAAAAATTTTTCATCTCCAACGATAACTCGATGAAAATATACTTCGTCTTATAGCGTTCAAGCAGTTTTTGATAGTGTTCCTCATAATTAAGTTCCAGAAGAAACTACTTCGGAAGAAGTTCGTGGATTGTCGGTAACTACTACGAACTAGATAAGCTCTCCAAAGACATCTTGTAAATACGAATGTATTTCCTTTTCTTTCTTATAGAAACTTTTTTAAATCATCTAATTTTTTTCAATGCAAAAGTTTAAATTTAACTGCAAATTAGTCAAATTATTTACACTATTAACATTTCCTTTATTCATTTTCTCAAAACCAATACAAACCTAAACTTATTTAAAGTATTGCCGATCGTGGCACTTATGATTCCAGTTTAAAACTACTTTGGCAGCTATAGATGCATTTAAGATCAGTCGTTTACTGTTACGAATCTGTTTTCCCCCAACTACACCGAGCCTTACTTATCTTACTATTAAGCATAGTTTGATAACACAGATTTTTTTTCCAAAGCCATATCCCAATTATCATAGACTGCAGAGAAAAATCATCATATACTGCAGGGAAGTAAGTGTCACTGTATTAAAGCAAATTTTCAATCTCCAGAAATTGCATTACTTAACTGACATTTCGCTGCCGATTTTCTTATTTTTTTTTTGTATTTTATCGCGTAAATACATGAAACCAAAGCTTAATATGATAAAACGACCAACTAACTGGGTGCCAAGAGGCGTATAAAAAATTATTCTAGGTAAACTACAAACAATTTAAAACTAAAATCATATACCAATGTACTTATTTTCGTTAAGTCTAATGGAAGCGGGAGTGTTTTTAACGATAATAACTAGATATAATATTCACTACTTGTAGCGATTAAGGGTATTAAGAACACTAGAACTGTTTTGTACAACCAATAAATAAATAAGACATCAATTCTTATGACAAAATAAAATATGTGCCTATCTAATAAAATTTTATTTAGTCAAAAGCTCAAAGAGATTAATTTTAGACCTACTAGCATTTTAACCATTCCCAAAAAAAGAAATAAATATTCATTATAGGTACCTAAAACATCTTCATTCCATTAATTTAAAAACTTAACACCGCAATTGTAAATATACCAACTCGTAGAAAGATTTTGAGAGCATTTCAGTTTTAGATATTTTATTTTCTTTATTTTGTTTTGTTTTCAGATTACAATACTACCGCGTACCAAATCCAATATCTATCTAAAAAATACATTAAAACTATTTCTCAACTTCATTTGTACATACAATCATATTTGGATTCGTTCGTACTTGGAGATTTGGAGAAGAGTGTGTGTTCAGATACAGATACTAGATGCAGTTGGTAAACATGCATAAATTTACTACATATGTACATAAGTTCCATGCATAGAGAAAACACACACACACCAACACACTTCAAGTGGATTTACCATAAAATGGAAAAAAGCTACAAAAAAAAAAACAACAAATGAAATGTTGATGTGCGCCAATAACCCAGTTTTCAAAATGTATTTTTTATGTGATGTTATGATTGCTGTACATATGTATATATCTATAGCATGTATATATGTATGTATTTGTGTATGAAATGGTTGTTGTTGGTTTTTTATTATTGTTACTATGGCCATTGTTTTTTTTATATTAGTGGGGGCAGGAGAAGCTTTCATTATTTTTTTTTAATATGGTGGTCACATGCAATAGTTGACTAAATACAAATAACCAACGCAACTGGCTGAATGACTGACATAACGAATGACTAAAACAAAGTGTTTGTTAGTGCAGGGGTTCCCACCGGTTTCTGCTTCACGGGCCCTTTGAAAAAAGGAGCAGACGCTAACCCCCAAAAATAGATTGGAAAAAAAACTTTAATGTCTGTTTTTGTTTTACATATGTCTTTTGTTTTGATATGATGTGGTTAAAGGCTCCTATTTAGGGACCGTTTCTTTAGATTACACAGCAAAACAAAATGGAGCTTTTTTTAAATTTTCTGAAAGCAAAATAGCTGATTCTGATGTATTTTCACCAGCTGATGACGATGGATGGCTTCACTAGTTTTTCCCTATTAACTATAGTTTTAAAGATATACCTAGTGACTTATATAATTTGCGTAATTAACACCATTTTCTGTATTATTCGGTCAGAATTTCGCTAACGGGGCTCCAAACTTTTTGAATTACTAAACACATCAGGATATCTTACTATTATTGCAAGGATAATCAAATTATTGTGTTTTTACTTTAGTCCTTAAAACTTTATTTGTGTTAATGATCGAAAATCATAAAAACTGATTCTTATTTACTTTTGTCCGCTGATCAGGAAGCTTTTTTCTACCACATCTTCTTTAAGAGATAAGTGCAGTGATTAAAAAAAATTCTTTAAAAGTTCCTTTTTTACCTTCCTCCAAAACAATTTGGTTTTTATGTTAAACTTATCATTATTAAAGACGTTGACAAATAATACAGACAGTTTTTTTGTTGTTTGTGATAATTATATCCTTGAACATTTTGTAGGTATTAACATTGACTCTGTAAAATAAGTTTTGTTCAAATATATGTTTTTTATATACATTCATACACATTAGACCGGGTCGACCTCCATACAAAAACAAAGTTGTGGCAGTCACCCCCTAGAGTCAAAGATATGTCAATGAAGTATCTAAAACAGGATTTTTTTTGCCACGCCCCAAAATACAGCACTTTTGGTTTTTTATATGTAGCGCTGCCATTTAAAGCCCGATCTTATCATATCGCATATCGTTGTTCATGGCTTGACAGTGGCTTCATTTTTGCCTTTGGTGACTTTTCAATCCGATATCAAACTCTGGGCGCCACTTATGCAATATCGGATCCTTCCCTCAATTTTTTTTTTAACGTGCCAAGAAAGTCCTTGTAAAACTAAGTATGTCTAGCTTTTATTATACTCACTTTTATGCCACGCCTCAAAATTTAGCCCCTTTTTTCTTTTTCACATACATATTACATTAAAATATACCGAAGTATATGTGACACAAATACAGTAAAAGCTTGATAATCCGGATAACTGATTGAAGACCCTAATCCGAATTATCAAATTATCCGGATTGCGGATAAAAAAGTGTTTTTGCATTAAAATGCTTTTAAAACACAAATCGAATCATATATTATATTTACTAGGGTTCGCCTAATGGTCAAAATTCGACCATAAATTTGTATGTAAATCCGTCTTAGTGGATCGATTAGGTAAGGGACCAACCTCCGGTTCATATTTTACCTTCTACGTGAGTTAATTTAATTTTGTAAGTTAAATAAAAAAAATCTGAAAATATCAGTTAAAAAACAAAAAATATCAAAGTCTCCTTTATAGATTGTCATCCACTCAGGACATTGCATGTTTAGTTTTATGTTTCTATGTCTAATGCCCGTAATTTCTACAAACAGATATCTGGTCGTGTTCGTACCTAAAAGTTATCTTTACCTATCCGGTAAAAATATTTTAGTAATTTCAACGTTTATTTTGCCTACGTGTTTTTTCCTTTAAGTTTTCTTTTAAAATATGGCAACATGTGTATTTTTACTAATTTTTTGAATTAACTGTCAAGAATCGATGGTGTAAAATACACTTCAGTTTTACCAGTAGGTAAAACATACGTGTTGAAATTATGAAAAATTCGTAACACGTAACATCTATACACAGCTAGATATCTATTTGTAGAAATTACGGGCATAAAATTAATCAAAATACCAGATGTAGAACGAAAAAGTACCAAAAAGCTCCCTTTTGTACATTCTTATACACTCAGGACCATGCATGTTTATTTTTATCTTTGTGGGTTGAATATAAATCAAAATTCAAAAAGTACCAGATGAAAAACAAAAAGTACCAACATTTTTCATCTTATAGGTTCTTATTCACTCAGTAACCTGTACCTGTAATATTATGTTTCTAAGTTCAATATTATAGAAAACTTAAAAATTATTACATGATGCAGGAGAAGTGAAAGAATGAAATTTAATTTTTGATACTTTTTCTCCCCATGTAGGTTCGGTTGTCAAACAAAGGCAATAAGCGTTCTTAACTGATTTGCCTGTGCCGATTTATACATAAGATTTATACCTATAGTCGAAAACCGGTTTCTGAAAAATGTCGAATAATCGACCACCCTATTTTTATTATTTGATACTTGAAAAAAAACAAATGTTTTATTTACATACATATGTATTTTGCATTTGTGTTAGTAGCAAATTTGAACGCCTTTAACTTTGAAATTATTTTTTAATAAATTTAATTTAAAAAAGATTTTAATAAAATATATATTGCGCATTTCTGTGAGTAAATACCTTTCAAATGGTGTATATTTTGTTCAAATCGGTTGACATACAGAGGAGGAAACTGTTCTTAACTGTTTTGCCTTTGCCGATTTATATATAGATTAATCGTTTAAATAAATAATTAAATTTAAAAAGAACAAAAAAATACCAAAACATATGTGGTATATACCTATTTCAATATAGTATGTACATTTTTTGCACATAAATACAACTGTACTTTTCTGTGTTTTAGAAAAAAAAAACATGGAATTGCGTAGCAAAATAGAGTGTTTTTGCAGCAAAAAGGAAAAAAAACTACATATGTTTTTTTTATTAACGATTAATAAAGATTATCAGTTTGTATAGGACAATCCGGATTATAAAGTTGCAATCAATCCGGATTATAGAGTACACAATTTATTGAAAAACGATGTCCGGATTACCGAATAATCCGGATTAGTGAGGTCCGGATTATCATTATCAAGCTTTTACTGTATATACAACCTGTTCCCCATCATAACAATTAATCAAACAAGTTATTTATAGAAATCTAACTGGTCGAAGAAGATTTTTGTATTCTCCTTCGCGGACCCCGGAAAATCTGCTTCGGATTCCCATTTGGGAACTGCGTATGTAGAAGTGTATGGCTATGAATAAGAAGAACAAGAAAATACAGAGAAAACTACAAAACATACATACATTTGTAAACAAATTTATAAAAACAAAGAAAAATAGAAAAATGCAACAGCAAAACTAAAAAATCAAAAACAGAAAAAGCTCAAAAAAAAAATTTGTTGTAAAAATACATATTCATAGATGTAGCCAACAGTAGATGTTGCTGATGACGGTTAAGTTTGTTGGTGATATTGACGTTACACAGTGGGTTAGATTAATGGTGTTTTCTTTTCTGACAAAAATGTTCGATGTATGCTACCATTCGCGCGGGTTTTTGTTCTATTCTAAAAATATATGCAAAAATGTGAAAAGTTGTCGTTTTCCTTTTTAAATATGTTGCAAAAATAATTGGAATTCGAATTCGAAGAAAATTTAATGTAGAAAACTGCTACAACAGTGGTTAATATCGCTTATTAGTACAAACTTTGCATTCAATACTTAACACGCTAAATACACATGAGTGTTAAGTGTAAAACGTAGATATTATTTTGTTCCCTTGTAATTTAGAAAAATGTATCACGCACCCTTACAAAGTGATAAATATATTACACAATTTTTTAGAAAAGAAAACGCCATAAGAATAGTTCTCAATAAAATACGCCACAGAAGAAAATTAATTTATTTTGCGGTAGCAAATTTAAATTCTCAAAGCAATTTCTAGAAAGAAATGATATACCTAACTAATCTAGGTTTATAAGGATGCAAACTTATAAATTATGCTGTCTGTTGTTGAAAAGATAAGTCTTGACAGAAAACCAAAAAAGTTTTAGGTAGGCTTTTATTTAAAATTTAAAAAAAAACGTTATTTTCAGTCTCCATCACAATGGTTGTAATGTGTAATCAGATAAATGTTAAATAACGTTTACAACCAATTTCACCAAAACTAACGATTACTTTAACTTTCAGTTAACAATGAGTTTTGACAGCTATAACTGGTAGTTATTTATAACTGAACTTGGTGAAATTGGCCGTTAAGCCTAGTACTCTGTTCAAATTTGTGAAAAATGTTGAGCAACATTGATTATTTCACACGAAAATTATGACATGTATCAATGTTACCTATCTCGCGAGTTTGTACAATTTGACGTTTTTATTCCTGCAAAGTATGCGACATTGTTTTGCGTATATAAAAAACCCCACATGTATTTTACTAAAAATAATTTTTTTTTTTTATAAAAAATTTTATAAAATAGAAAGTAAATATGGATAAAAAACTATTGCCGGTTGTGTTGTTTTAATTTTTTATTTCTCAGTTCATACTTTTTAGCTTTTCCTTAAAATTCCACGTGAAATAAGTGCAGCTTACATTGTTTCGCAGTTGTGAAAAAATGTTGGCAGAACTATTTCGGAACTTTTTCACAAAATGAGCAGAGTACAACTCTATCAACATTATTTCATAGATATTCCGCACAAGTTTTCTTCATATGAGTTTTGACAGCACTTCACGTGAAATGTTGAACAGAGTACCAGGCTTTAATGATTAAATTATGTAATTAATTAAGGAGTTCTGAACATTTTGCTTTGTCATTTGTCATATCAGCCCCATGGTGCACTATTATTTTTATTATTGCTGTTTCTAATTTTCAATATCCCCTAAGCAGCGTTGCCACTTTCTGAATACTTGCTCGTTCTGTTTTCGAATTCGTTGGATAATTTTTGAACCATTGCATTTTTGTGTAATTTAAATTCAGAGATTTAATCCCATTATTTCTACTTTCACACAATTAGGCAGCTTAATATTTCTACTTTTAAACCATTGATGTCAAATTCATTCAATTTCTTGCACAATTGTGCTAGCTCAAAAATCACACACATTCTTACTCTCTTTCATTCAGTCGTCGATTTGCCAGCGACGAAAGCACATGTATAGCGGATGTTTTGGTTTTTGTTTTTTTTACTACCCAAAAAACCATACGTGCAAGAAAAGAAAAATTATGTGTGAAAAATATTTTATGATGTTAAATGCTTTTGGCAACAATAAATAAAAGCCATTTTAAATTTGGTTATATTTTTTTACATTTGGTAACTTTTTCAAAAGCACTGGCCACAACATAAATACATATATTGAATACGTGTTTGCTTAAAATTTCGTATGAATAAATGAATTATTTTTTGTTATGCTGCAGTTTTTTCGACAAAGAAAAAATCCCTTAATTTCCAATAGCTTTTTGTCTATAAATTTAACAAAAGAGTTATTACGCTCTAAAGAAAAAATCACTATATATTTAATATTTTTCCTCTTTATTTTGTATTTTTTTGAGCGAGTTGTATATAATATTTTTATCTATAAAAAAGCTTTTAACGAAATTTTCGTTTTCCAGTTAAGTTATATCTCGCTTAAGAAATGGCTAGTTGGGTAATTGTAACTTTTTTTTTACTCACAAATACAACCATATTTTATTTTTGACATCAATGTTTTAAACTGTAGTTTATAGACAAAAAGTGGAACTGCCACGGGATAATTTTAATAAACGCTTCTCAAACGGAAGTGGTTACAACTATTATTTTGGATCCTTGTTTTAAAATATAGAGGTTATATTCAAACCCTTTTTTGTAGGAAACCAGACAACCAGAATTCGTAAACCAGTTATGTACGACCATTTGTTACCGACTTTGATTCCGGGAAGCTGGTTGTTGACTATATTGGTATGGGACTAGGTATTACCTTTATAATGTTTCAACATATGTAGGTATGTATGTATATATCCTAAAAAATACGGCTTTGAACAATTTTGGTCAAAAGGCCGTAGTAACTTTTAATTTCAGTAGTGGTAACACTGCCCCCTAAAACAACAACAGCAATTAACATTAGAAAAGTAAACTTTTTAAGTTTTTGTAGTTTCTATATACCTACCTACGAATACAAAATGATAAAAAAAGTTTTTTTGTTTCTTTTTCCATTTAGTCTTCTTTACTTGTTTGTAATTTGCTTTATTATTTTCATTCGTTTTTAACAGCCTGTTCTCTGGTTATGATGTTTATTAATTAGTTTTTTTCTTGTATTTCTACTTGTTTTTTGTGCTTTTTTCGATTTATTATTCTTTTGTTTTTGTCTAACATTTCCTTTCCTATTGATTCTAACAATAATTTGCTTGAATTTGCTTGTGTGTGTGTCAGTGTTGCCGTTAGGATACGAAAGATACATTTTTCGTATCTTTTGATGACTTCAGGTACCATGTATAATCCTGACATTTTTCGTATCTTTTGAATCGTTACGCAAAATGTACAGAAATAAAATATTAGAGAATTTTAAGCCAAATTAAACTTATTAAGACTAACCGACTGAATGCTAATACAATAGCAGCTTAATTAATGGTGAAAAAAACATTAAGGATCTAGTAGTGCGAAGTTGTTCTGAGGAACTTTTTTGTTTACAGGAACTTTATATTTACATATGTAGTTTTTGATATAATCGTCTTAGTATAAACGCCTTAACTCGTATACTAATTTTTACAAAAATGAATTTGTTTTGATAACATCCAAATATTATATTAATTTTAAAGTTCGCTTACTGTATTTTTATTTAAAAATTACATCGTACCTAATATTTATGACTTAAATAAATATATAGAAATGAATTTATATGATATCATTTTCTTTACAATATTCATTAAATATGAAATAAAACTGTTATGTTAATAAATGTTAAACGTTAAAAACGGATTTTCAAATTTTTTTTAAGATGTATCTTTTTGGGGAAAAGCGTAACTTTTTGGTAACCAAAATGTATCTTTCTCGAAATTTCACTGGCAACACTGGTGTGGGTGTGTGTGTGAAAGAGAGTGCATATGAGTTGAGAATAACTAAGTTTTTGTGGCAAATATAAAAAAATAAAAAACGAAATTTTTTGTATTTTTTTTTTTATTTTATTTCACAAACATTATTTTGTTATTTTCCGTTTTTGTAATATTTCTTTCCCAGTTAAACTTAATTTGTATTTTCTGTAACTTGTTTAGGAATTTTCCACAAGCCAAAATAAACACAGCTGCATTTGTTAAAATTTAACAACAAAAACGAAATATAAACAAGAAATATAAACATATTAAATTTTACACCAAAACTGCAAATCCGTGTTGTTCCTTGTGGAAATGTCAGTTAATATGACCCATCTGATCGTTTAATTAGATTTTATTTGAAATAACTTCAATAGCTTTCTACATACATACATACATACATATGTACCTACATAGGTACATAAATACATAGGTACATATTATTTACATATGTATTTACATATCGAGCCCTATTTGCGATTATATAGCAAGCGACAAAAGCCAAACTTAACAGGAGAGGGCTTTTATTTTTTTTCTTAAGTCGAGCAGCGCTATATTTGGTTTAATGTTATAGGCTTTTCACACTTGTCAACATTTAACATCTAACATTAATTTGCGAAGATGTTGAAATTTTCCTATAAGAAATACATAGAGCTAAAAATCAAAACTTTTCATCATCTTTACAAAATGTTCCTATATCATTTTATTCCTGGGCTTTATACAAAAGATCCTTTGGATCGTGGAGCTTTTGGCCTTCTACATATCTAACTATTGTTTGGGAAGATGAGAAAATAAAGTGTAGAAAAAGTGAAAAAGAAATTAATTGATAAAATTTTTTTTATTTAGAGCACATTTCGGTCTTGCAAACTCTTTTCCGATTATGCGATTGAGCCACCCTATGTATGTACATATGTATGTAAATAAAAACTCTTATTGAGCTATTTTGAAATAAATGAATTCATATTGCATTTCATTTTTTTATATAGATTTTTTAATACCGGAAATGAAAGAACAATTTATCTACTTTTTCTGTAAAGAATGAAGTGAAAAATATATACCATTTACAAGCTTAGAGAAATAACTTTTAAAACATTTGGATGTAATTAAATAAATACTTTAACTGATTGTAAATGTGTGGTTTCCCGATTCTCAGACTAATAATTCCTCTATTATGTTCGAAAGCTGAAATAAAGCTGGAGGTGCATTTGTCAAAACCAGCTTATTTGTTTGGACGCCGCTTGTGACGCTTACAAAAATAGAAAGTTGACCTACCTTTCGCAATTTACTCATCAAGGTATCCTACGCTTCTGTGAATATAACTTGCTACGCAGAGCTAAACTGATTCCACTTTTTTGAAAAAAAGTGTAGAACGCGTCCTGTGTACCTCCAGCTAAAAGGTATTTAAATGCCGTCACTAGGAGATCCATTTTGTATAATTCCCTCATGCTCTGGAACAAATATCCATTATTTGATCTCTTAGTTGCTCCAGAAACTAGAGACAATTTAAGAGAAATTTACTTGTGACCCGACTGCCAGGAAAGGGTTATGCTTCTTATGTTATGTTTAAGCGAATAAATGAGATATGGGCATTTCCAGCGAAAAGTCTACTTTTCGTAACGTAACGCCAGCAAGCAAATAACCTTGTATTTTGGGCCCAAGTTGTTCAAATGTTATCCTTTTTGTTACAAAATGTAGAGCTAGTTGCGTTTTGCATCAAAGTATAAAAAAGTAAATTTTACATTTAAAATTTTTTGAGAGAAAATGTTATTTACTTGCTGGCGTTACGTTACAAAAACTAGACTTTTAGCTGGAAATGCCCATATATGTATGTTAAATCGAAAAGTTAGCGACAATTTTTAATTGTGAAGAAATTATGTAATTAGACCATTATGAAGTGTTTAAAATCATTAGGAAAGTTCTAAAAAACAGCAAGAGTAAGTGTCTTTTGAGTTGAAGTCCAAAAACATTAAAGATCCGACAGATTAGGGGATCTAGGACTTATGTATTATATCTTAACTAGCAATGAAAAATAGAAATATTGTAATAATACTAAACGAAAAAGGTCATGGGAAAATGCTGAACGAACGTCAGCAAAACAATTTAGGCGGATTCACAAAATTTTGGTTGAATCCGCATTTAAAGTCCATTGCGCATAGTGTGCCTAGCCAAAGAATATAACATCGGAAGTTCCTCTGTAGACTGTAATTGGTGCATTTGAACTGAGTTTTTAGGAAAATGTCCAAAATACGACATAGACATGTTGAAAAATCGAAAAATACCTAATATGAAACGCGGCAATGTCTAGTTCCCGCGACTACTCCTGGGGCCTGATCTGGCAGTCATGATCGAGTACTTTCTCGATTCGAAAGCAATTTAATATCTAATTATTTCATTCAATACTGAACGCCTCGGAATTATTTTTTCAGGGTTGTAAAGCATTAATTTGAGTTTCACAATACTGAAAAAATAATTACGATTCATTCAGTATCGACTGAAAGAGTTAGAAATAAAATTGATTTCGAATCGAGAAAGTACTCGATAACGACTGCCAGAATTTTTGTATTCCTGACCTTACACATGGCAGTCGATTTTTAAACGTATTTATTTCGGCATTATTTTAGTAAATTATAAATTTAAATTAAAAAAAAACAAGTTAAAGTCTTATCATTCGGCTTTGCGTCTGTCCGTTGAAATGGGGTTTCCGAAGACCGCAGATATGGTATGGACTGGGTAGTTATATATTTATATCACATATAGTCCTGAATAGTTTGGTATTGAAATTTAGCCAGATCGGTCCAGAAATGGCTGAGATATGTGCAAAAACCAACCACTGCTTCTTATTTTTAACCATAAAATTCGTTGTTTTTTGTACTTTTATTTACTCGTACACACCAGCAAACAAATGCAGTAACATCAAACATAGATGAGAACACATTATGAGTTTGTGAATATTTTACTTACAAAAATAGGATTGCATGTATGATCGAACTTTTTTGTAGAAGTGATTTCTCCATGTGCTATAGGTTGTTTGTTGCTGTGTGTACTTTTATTCAAATGCAAAGTAAAGTGCATTTGAAAAATATTAGTTTTTGTTTTCAATTTTTGCTTTGGTTGTTTATTTTTCTACGTTGTTAGTTTTTTATTTCCATTTTGTAGCTTTTAATGTAAGTTTTATGTACTAAAAACGATGAATACTACGAGTTCGAGTGTACATGTTCATTATAAACATGGCGTTTTTTTAGCTTTTTTGTTTTTGTAGCTGCTGTTAGTTTTTTCTTTTTTGTTGTTATAGAAGGAAATCACATGATTTCATAATTTCATTTTATGGGAATAGGTTTTAATAGTTT
Source organism: Pollenia griseotomentosa (assembly GCA_963931875.1). Classification (NCBI taxonomy): domain Eukaryota; kingdom Metazoa; phylum Arthropoda; class Insecta; order Diptera; family Polleniidae; genus Pollenia; species Pollenia griseotomentosa. The sequence goes on from OZ007564.1 coordinate 48,476,718, forward strand.
TTAAAATTTTTTATTTTGTCATTTTTTCTCGTTTTATTTTCGTTGTACATACATATGTATGTATGTATTTAATTATGCTCATTCGAGCTTGGACTGGTTTTGGAAATTTATTAGCATTTTTTAAATTCAATGATATTTGTTTTACTTAAATTTAAGTTACCTGGTATGTTTTTAGAATATACATATTAATGTACGTATATACATATGTACATACAGGCGAAGAAAATGTCATAAGACTTTTGTCTTTAATCATTTTTAACATTTCTTTATGCAAGTTTCTTGACTTAAGTTGAAAAGATAGGTACAAGTTTGTTAATTTGCTATGTTTATTAACATAAGTTAAGATTTTTAGGAATACATTACTAAAGTTTTGCTACAGAAATTTTGGACTAACTTTCCCTTTTTAGAAAGTTTTTCAAAAACGAGTTTTATGTGGGCCCTAACCTGACAACTTTTCTTATAGGTATTTCTAGACAAACGACCAAATATGTATGTACAATACCTTTTAGCATATACATACATACATACATACAAATGTACACATCTATGAAATACCTCGCACGCTTCTGTTTCAAAAAGTTAAGTCAGAAACATAAAAATGATTTCCGCCAAACACTCTTGTTCTGTTTAACTTCAATGATCTGAAACTCTATTTAGCTATTGCTAAATAGAACATGTGTAAAGTGTAACATGCACGCAGAGAAAACATGTTTAAATATGGTCACCTCCAACAAAACTATTTTTAAAGAAAATTGTAAACACATTATGTTTAATTTAACCATATTATTGTCACCGACAACTTTATTATGGTTAAATAAGTTCTGCCTCAAGAGGCCACAACCATATTATGGTTGCCTCCAAACATGCTATGGGTAAATATGACAATAATTTGTTTTTTAATAAACAAGTAACTACTTGCATGTGTAAAGGCAGGGTAAGAGCAACACGCTATAGTTGAAAACCAACAATGCTATTATTAATGGTAAACATACTTTAGTTATTATTAACCATAACATGTTTGGAGGCAACCATAATATGGTTGTGGCCTCTTGAGGCAGAACTTATTTAACCATAATATGGTTGTCGGTGACAATAATATGGTTAAATTAAACATAACATGTTTACAATTTTCTTTAAAAATAGTTACGTTGGAGGTGGTCATACCCTGTCGGATTTTTATTAGCTAGCTCAACATTTAGTTGACTTTTAGCTAACTTATTTACATCTGACTTCTTAACTAACTCATAATTGGTACAGATTTAAGTCAGTTGTTTTTTGTACAACTAGCTTCTCGACAAGTATTGAACTAGCTTTTGGCTAGCTCAAAGCTGATGCAGATATCAATATAACGTTGTACAAAAACTTTTGTAAAAAAACGTTTGCCTTGTCTTGTGTATTTTTTTAAAGTAAAAATTCCCATTTTCTTTTTGTAAATATTATTTAGTTAAATACATCTCATTTTCAAAGTAGAATTATTATGAAATCAATATTGGGCATGTTCCTGGTGTCTTATAGTTGGAGTTTTTCTGTAAACAAAAAGGCAATACAACAAAAGTGAAAGAGAAAATATGTTTAACGGCGGATAGTTTAATAATATTAATATTCTTTGGCTCTCTGGGAGGGGTTAGTGTTTATTTTCTATGTTAGCGTCTCCTTTTTCTTTGTGGACATATTTGTATACCAAAGTTTACTTTTTCGGGTTTTAACTTGTTTAAATTCTAGCATTTAACCCGCTACTTTGTTATCGGGCCTTTTCTTTCATAAACAAATTTATATGCCAAAGTTTATTTTTCTAGGTTTTAACAAATTTAAGCTATAATTTTGTGTTTCTAAGCTCAATAGTATAGAAAATTAAAAAAGTACCCTCGTAGAACACAAAAGCAAATGAAAGAAAGTGAATTTTCCGTATTATTATTTCAAAATATGTACAGGTTGTACGCGTTAACTTTCTCAGGGCACTGCATCTTGCATTTTATGTTTCTAGGTACAATACTTACGAAAATTCAAAAAGTACCAGTTAAAGAACAAAAAAGTACCAAAAAGTTCCCTCATAGATTCGTATCCACTCAGAAAATTGCATGTTGAATTTTATGTTTTAAGTTCCAATATTAACGATAATTAAAACATACCAGTTGTAGAACCAAAAAATAGTTACGATTTTCACCCCTTAAACGTTTGAATATCGAAAAAGTACCAAACTGGTATTCGTACTAGTTTCGAATTTGGTATAAACTTTATTCTAGGTTTATTGGTTCAAAAGTTTGATGGGCTGACAAAAACGTACCAACATTTAGGTTTTACCCGTTTTCACCCTAAAAGAGCCGAATTTCAAAACAAACCCAGACACATGTCTTACAGTATAACAGTTTTTTTGTATCTCTTTTAGTCTTAGTGGACCGATTTGGGGAGAGACCCACCTCCGGTCCAAATTTCAAGTTTTTAGCTTCAGGCGTTTAGGCTGTGCGATGATTTATCAGTGAATCAAGAACGTTACAATTTTATATATATAGATAACAACCAGGGCTGCCTGATTTGACGATTTATCGTCATTTTGACGATTTTTTGTTACAAAATTAGCAAAGTGCCGATTTTTTTCTAAAATTTTTTAATCTTGGAACAGCCCTATCTTAACAAGAGCGGAAGGCGGAACGTTTTCTTTCGCTTAGCTTTTACGCTGATTTGCCATATCTTAGCAAGAGCTTCAACGTTTTTCCACGAACAGTAGGTGATAGCTTTCTTTTTTAATAAAACCCGCAAATTATTAATAAAAATCGCTGTCAAAATCGGTTTTTCCAATTGCAAAGCATTGAGGCCGCTCTAATCAAAAACTAAAAAATACGTGCCGCTTTTGTTTAGGTACGGCTGTAATATGCAAGTCTTAAGAAAATCTTTAAATAATTATTTTCGGAGCATAAAAACAACAATGTTACACTTTGTTTTTCTTTCGTCAAAACATCATCGAATGACCCTTTTACGACTCTCTGTATAAATCATATTTTCAACAATTATACGGCTAAAATTTCACCAGTTGTAAGATAATATCAACATGTGTTTCATACGATTCTTGCCATGAACGACTCATTACGATTTCGCTGTGCTATGGAAGAATCCCAGTCGTGTTACAGTTTTTCCCGTGTGAGGAATCTTCTACTATTAAAAATTGCGGTCATCGACGATCATAGACGGTCTTCATGAGAGAAATCGAACAAAAATTGTTAAAAAAAAAATTAATTTTAAGTTGTCTGATTTTTTGACGATTTTTCGAAACGTTAAAGATGATTTTTTTATTTTTTCTCAGGAAATTGACGATTTCCTCACAAATTTATCTGGGAGCCCTGATAACAACATTGATTTAAAAAATATAAGAAGCAAAAATACGTAAATTTTTTTTTTTAATTTTAATACTAACTTGAAGTGCACCCGAATTTTATCGACCTGAAACTAACTCATAATTAACTAATTTGTGGTTATCTGAAAGTTATGCAGTGTAAGTGAGTACTGACTCGTTCTGAGGACATTGCGTGTCATAGCTTTAACAATGTAAATGAGTTAGCTTTTGAGTCACCTGTGACTAGCTTCTGATTAACCATGAGTTAACTTTAAGCTAACTCATTTTCCGACAGGGTATTTCCACATTTTTTTCTCTGGGTGTGTTTACATAGATATTAATACATAAGAAAATAAGAGATTTTATACACATACATATGTTTGTATATAAAAATTATAGTCGGGTCAAGCCTCACCATATGATACCCTACACCACAGTATTTAAAAACACATCATACGTATGTGTCCATATATGTAAATATGGATTTATCTATTTTTAAAAACTTCATTAAAATCGGTTTGAAAGTTTGTTAGAGGCAGAAATCGCCCCTACCTCCCCTTGTGGTCCTATTTTTGAAAAGCTGCATAGCATATGTGTCCATATAAATATGTTTCTATCTATGATTTAAATTTAAATAAAATCGGTTTGATAGTTTCAGAAGCTTCAGAGAGTCATACATTTTTTCCCTATCTTCCCTCGTGGTCCTACGATTCTACCCATTTTCAATAGGCTTGGTCGTTGTGCCAATAACAACCTATGCCCCAAATTTTTTCAAATTAACTCCAAGATTGCAACCTGTACTTTGCGAACAAGGTTACATGGACAGCCAGCCAGATCTGAGTCGATCGGTAAACTAGAAGGTGGGTCTAGGACCAATGTTTTAAGTAGTTACACACATCAGCATAAATGCATAATACCCTCTCCACTATTGTGGTGTGGGTATAAATATGTACATACATATATATATATATAGAAAATAATTGTTTTCCCAATTATCTCCTCTTCCCTAGATCTGTTTAACAGTCCTGAATATAACATCTTAAGTTCAACATTTCCTTATAGCTGTTAATAAATGTTTCCCGAGAATGGATTATATACGGGTAATTCCAAAGTGTTGAACGTGACAGTCGTATGCATCTAAAATGCAATAACATTTTAAACAACAAATATTTTTACGTTCTTTTAACCCTTAAATTAAAGCACTGTTATCTATGTTATCTATGGTAAAGTTTATGGAGAGCGCGATTCTAGGTCAAAGATAAAGTTAAAAGAAGTAGAGGTTCGAACGTGAAAAAAATTGGAGGTGGTTTTGTAGCCACAATTTTTTAGTCAAACTACTTTCAGAATTTTATGTAGCAATGTAACATTTAAATGTCGTTGGTTTGATTTCAAAATCTTCTGTATTTTTTTTTTGGTTTAAGCCAAAATCTGGTTCGATACGTCATATTTCGAACGTGACATTTTTTCCATAATAATTTAACTGAATAATATTTAAAAAAAATAAAAATTTACCGTTAATCCGAATAACATATTTCTCTTCGAACTCTTCCTTAGATTACAGACCATGTAAGAAAATTTTTTTGGAATAATTTTCATCAAATATCACCTCTTTTAAGGAAGATAATATTAAAGAAAACACGCAATAAAACATTCTCACAAATAAGAAATTACGTTTGCAGAACTTTGCAGTCTGATTGTTTATCTAAGTGAACAAATTTATGGATTAATTTATAAAATTAGTAAAATTTAAATATTTTTCTATAACAATATCGTAAAATATTAAGCTTTTAATAACTTTTAAATTTTCGGTCACGGTAATACCCTTTTGACGGAAATGCCCATATGGGACCTATGATAAATTATAGAGGGACCTTTAAAAAATTGCATGGTGTTTTCTGGTCATATTAAACTATGTAAATTGAAATTAATCGTTACGTGTTTAGGCATATTAAAGTGTTGTTTTTAATTTGGCTTTCTACGGGTTCTACGGTAAATTATGGCCAGATGTCCACAAAATTCCGCAGTGTAGTTAATAGTCTTACTAAATTGGACTAAATTTCATTACAATATCACTACGGTTAAAGGCAAATTTAATTTTTTTCCAAAATTGGGCTTTATAGGGAACCTGTACATACAGGCCTGTCACAGAAATAAACTTTCGAATCGAAAAAGTATTCGATCACGACTGCCAGAATTTTTAACAGTTTTCGTAAATTTTACTTATAGGGTATGGATTATTTTCGATGTACTATGTATAAACATTTTTAATTTACACTTTGATTTAGATTGTCTTTTCATTTGTAATTTCTACAATATTGATCTTAGCCACTTTTAAGTTTGTATACCTATGTGTACACCTAAACCTCGTAAATTATATTAGCATTTAGATAATTCTAGTGTCTAGAAAAATATACCTTGAATAGCTAAACCATTTATTTTACATCGGTATTTATGCTTAATTGAGGGCCTATGCTTATAGGATCGATGGGAACATATATATATATATATGCTTAATTAAATAGGTATCATCTTGCATTTCTTATTAAAAAAATATTAAGTATTAATGCTTCAGACAGTAACGTGAAAAAAAAGAGTCAAGTAGATATTATCTCTCGAGAAAAAAATTAAGGCAAATATCTATTGCATCCTTTAGTAAAAAAAATGCTGATTAAATTCTTAAGGCTGCAAGTGATGTACAAATCAAAATTCTAAATATGGATCCAGATATGGGAAGAGCATTATATCTCCAACCTGAAAATCCGCGCCTCCAAGTCTGATAACAAATTACTTCTACCGGGTGTCCCAAAATGACCAAAGAGGTTTGAGTTCATTATATGTTTGTATCTTTTTATTTAAAGCGCCCTGGAGACTATCAAGTAAACACATCAATCACATAGGTTTGTGGGTGCAGTCGTTCTTTTTCGGCTACACATACGCGTTGTCGGCAATGCTTGATGAAAATCAAAAAGTTAAAATTATTGATTATGAATCTTGCAGTAAATGTGTGCATATCACTACCTTGGAGGTGTTCTGCACTATTTCGGTACAGTGTTTTTAACTCAGCTATCGAGATTGAGGTACACTTTGCCGTATATTAATATCGTCACAACTTAAGGTAGCTTTTGAACAAAATGTTTTTACAACTTGTTTAAAACACTTTGTAAAACAATAATTTTTTTACTCCTTTTCGTATTTGAATATTATGTTATTAAAAGAAAAAAAAAAATATTTTTTCTAGTTATTATATGAATTTTATTGTTAATAAGCTTTTACAATTTATTTGAACTACAGTACTTTTCGCTTATAGTCCACTACTATAGTTGCACAACGTTTGTGGACTATAAGCGAATTTGGACTATAACCGATTTTTTTTTATAAGCCATTTTATGGATAATAAGTGAAACCTAGTATAATCCACATTTTGGACTACATATATAAATATTATTTTCTTCAATAAATCCACTCTTTTTAAACCAAAGAAAAGTTTATTTAAAACATAACCAAATATTGATTTATTTTAAATAAATAGTTCAAACAAAAATCTTTTTAATTAATTAATTCAAATGCTTTAAAAGATTTCAATAAAAACAAATGCGTATGAGATTCATTTTAATTCTTTGGATGATGAAATCAAACACAACATAAATATCAAATTCATAGGATATTTACATGGGGTCTCCACCTGACAGTTTTTTGTTATACCAAACGTCAAAGTCTATATAAAAAAAACTCTTTTATTTTTATTAGCGTTTTTTTATGAAGTTGGACGTTTATTTAACAAAAAATTGTCAGACGAAGACACCATGTCATGAAATATAAATTGCGAAATTTGGCATTTATAATACAGTAGACGCTCAGAATCAACTTGATGTTTTTCGAGTTTAACAGCCTGTTTAACGATATCGAACGTCATCGTTCGCATAGAAAATTACATATAAAACAAAAACAAAATTCGAACATTGTACGAACTTTGTTTTTGTTTTAAATGTAATTTTCTATGCGAACGATGACGTTCGATATCGTTAAACAGGCAGTAAAACTCAGTTTTTTTGGTGTTTGTATTACACATACTAAATAAAGTCAAATGAACTGAATTGTTATTGTTTTTATGTTAAATAAATTAAAATTAAAAAAAAGTATAGTTTTGTATATCTTTATGGTCAAATTTATCCAAATTTTTGTAAAAAAAAACCGTCCAGAAATTCGAATAATTCGGAAACTCGAACCGCCCTAAAAGCAAAGTGGATCGAATTTCCGAGCGTGTGCTGTAATTGCCAGAAAGGTAAATTAAAACATGTTGCCAGTTGATTAAAAATATATAAAAAAACAGAGTGGACTATAAGCGAACATTTTTGCATAAAGAATTAGGTATATACGCATGCTAAGAAAATGTGGCTTTTAAACGAAAATGGACTACAAGCGAAATGGACCTTAGAACAAATAATTTGTATGAAATTTGAAAAAATCTGCATGTGAATATGACAGTTTTGGCTTATATCCGTTTTTGGCCTATAAGCGAAAAGTACTGTATTAATAAAATCACATCCGCTGTTATTAATTATAACCCGAAAGGATATTTATTAATTAGTAGTTTATCCAGTAGTAGCGGCATACATCCGAGGTATCGATATTTAAGTTACGTTCACATTATGTGTTTTTGTCATGTGGAATGTCGCTTTTCTACCCACATGGGATTTCATGTGTATGTCAAAATTTTAGTTTTACATAACATGTCAAATATAAAAAATTCTTACTATTTTCAATAATAAATTTGTGTAGGTATGTCTTTTTTTGTATTATTTATTTACTTTAATAATTTAATATTAATATTTCAATTAATTTTTGCCGCCAAAAAGAATTTTGTTTAAAAAAAAAACAGCTGATGTCAGATGCTTTGTCACTTCAAAATAAGATTTATATGTATTACACACATCACCACAAATTTATATATTTTCGCGCATATTTTTCCAAAACGTCCCAAATATGCTCAATTGGATTGAGGTCTGGTGACTGGGAGGTGAATTTAGCTGTTTTGGTGCATGATAAAGAAGCCAGTCTCGAACAATATGTGCTGTATACTTGGGATCGTTGTCTTGTTGGAAAATCCACTGGTTTTCCAGGCCCAAGCTTTCCACAGATGGCTTCAGATTTTGTATGAATATTGTCTTTACTGATATATATCCATAACGTCTTCAACAAAAACCAATCGGCCAACTCCAGATGCCACCATAGCTCCCCACACCATAACACTGCCCCCACCATGTTTCACAGTAGGTATAATATTTTTGGGATCAAGTGCAGTGTTCGGTTTTTGCCAATCCTTGTTTCGGCCGTCATTACCGAAAATATTATAGGTACTTACTTTCATCGGTAAATATAACATTCTTCCAAAAATCCATTCCTTTCTGTAAATCTGCCTTAGCAAAAGTCCAGGCGAAGTGGACGATTCTTGGCGGAAAAAATGGCTTTTTGCGTGCTGTTCTACTTTTAAAGCCGCGATCATGCAAAACGTTTATTACTGTTCTTGATGAAACAGTAATATTCGAACATCTTGCAAGGTATTCGGTTAATTTTGGAGCACTAATTTTTGGATCTTTTTGAACTTCTTCATGGACACTTTTGACATCGCGCCTTGAAAGCTTCTTCGTCCTTCCAGATCGTGGCTTGTTTTCGGTACTGTTGGTGTTTTGATGGTTTTTAAAAATAGTTTGCACTGTAGAGCGACTTTATTTTACTATTTTAGCAATTTCCCCGTAAGATTTGTTTTCTTTTCGAAGGTTAACCACCAAATTCCGAACTGATTGTTGTATTTATCTTCTATTAACCATCTTTAAAGTTAAAACGTGTTTTACAAATCGATTTCTGAATTTAAATGATTGTAAGTACCGGTTCACACACGTCAAGTTTGACTCTTAAGTCTTAAAGCCTAACCATAATATGCATAGCCTTGCTTAACCTACTGTCAAAAATTAACAAAAAGTCTCTCAAATGTATTAAAAAAAACAAAAACAAAATAAAAAAACTTTTGATTCCGTACAGAAAGTGCGATTAGATTCGCATCTTGCTTAAGCAAATGACAGTTTCATTAAACTTAGCAAAAAGTTTCCTTAAGTTCAATATGGTTGGCCTCATATAATTAACATGTATTCGCACATTTGCCTGAGCCAACTTAAGCACATTATGGTTGGGCCTTTAAGCTTTTAGGAAAGAAGGAAAAAGAGAATGCCATTACTTTTCCCCTCTCTCCTAAAAATTCAAGACTTGACGAGTCAAACTTGATGTGTGTGAGCCGGCTCTAATGTTTGAGAAATAAAGCAAATGAAGAAAACTAACGGTTTTTCCCTTTATCTTCTTCATTTTAAGAGTTGCCAATGCTGTAGGTATGTAGACTTTTTTCCCACCGATTTCTGTATGTTTATCGCCAATAGTTCATAAATTATAAATATGTACCTATTAAAAAATTTTTTGTTGGTATGTATTAATGTCGTAAATATTGACATCCAAGTTATTTTTAATATTATCACTAGTTCTCTAGAAATTCAAAATAGTAGGGTGTAGGTAGGTATGTGGAGTTTTTTTAACTTAGGTAGGTACATTAATTTCTTTTTTAAATTTTACGTATGTACTAGGTATGTACATACATAGGTACGTATTCTTAAAACTAATTAAGAAATTCCAAAACTTTAATTTTTGCTGTTATCAATCCAACATAGAAAATATTTTTATTTACTTACATGTAAAAGAGAACACAAAAAACAAGTACCAGCACTATAAGAAACAGCACGAAAATATAATAGAAATAAAAGCTTAAATATGAATAAGAAAAGCTTTAAGTAAAAATAAACTTATCACACTTAAATTAACTATTGCAAGATTAAAAAGATTATGACTAAAAATTTGCTCCATAATGGTATATATTTTTTTAAGAACTAACAGTATATCTTGTAAAAGAGAAAGAGAGAGGAATCGGAGTTCTGTATATAAAAATAAAAGAGAGCAATAAAGAAATATATAAAGTACCCTGTAACAAGAAGGGGTAAATCGATTATGTTTATAGAACAAAAAGGGGAAAAGCTTTACAAACACGTTCTCGCATTCTCTCTCTTTGCCTTTTCCTTATTCTTCACAAGTTTATTACATGCAGCGTTAGTTTTTTTTGCGATAATATATAGTGTTAAAAAGTATCTAAACTTTAAGTTAAAATATGGGTTATTTGTATATAGAGATTTCTTTAATGATTGGGGAATTTTGTATATAAAAATGCGAATAGGTTGTGTGAGTGTGTATATAAAAAGTATTGTTTTTTTTTGTATGAAGGCAGAATTGTGTTGGCATTTTGGAAACAAAAGCAGCAGTTTTACACGCGTTTTGCTATTCTACAAATCATTCGTTTAACATTCGTGGTCGCGTACGGTTCATTTTTGGGATTTGAACGCTTCAGCTTATTTTTTGGGTTTATAAAGAAAGAAAAAATTTTTCTCATATTGAAAAACTGAAATATACATACATACATATAATCTATATACTATACTTAAAAAACTGGAAAAAAATTTGTGACAAGCTTTTGTATTAAAAAAAAAAAAAACAAGAACAAGTAAAATAGAAATTAATAAATAAAAAACACCAAATACAAGAGTTAAAAAATATAAAGAAGAACCTGAAAAATCAACAACAAAAATGTAAAAATAAAGTTGTTGCTAAGCTGAGTTAAACAATTTTTTTAATTCAAATAATAAATAAAATACTTTCAACGAAAAGAAAACAGTATGGAACTTAAATTCAACGAATTATTTGAAAAATTTGTGGTTATTTTGTTACAGTGGTAAAAAAGTGATTTTTTCACAATATGAATTTAGAACAATTTATAAAAAAGAAATTTTAAAAGAAAAAGGATTTTATTTTAAAAATGCTGATGCGTCATATATTGTGTTTTCTTCAGCAGAAATTTTGTTGTTTCTCTCTTTAATATCCCCTATTTTTTCATGGCTTGCTGATGATGACACATATTTGAAGTTTTTTTTTTTGCTTCTTCGCGTTTTATTAATGCTGTATTGTGAAAAAGAACTAGAAGAAAAAAAAGCACATTTTTCAACCAGTGTTGTTACGCAATCACAGTTTTTTTTTTTTTTATTTCAGTGTATACCTATTTCCTGATATGATTAAATTTAATAATTCACTAGACATGGGAAACATTTTTTGAAAAAAAAAAAAATTGCTTAGGCTTTTTTAAAACACGAAATGTTTTTTTAAAACTTTAAAAAAATAAACGAAATGTTAAATAGTGAAAAAAAAAAATATTTCAAATTTTGGTAATTAAAAAAAAGGAATTGAAATAAAATAATTAAAAAAATTTTTTAATCACAGTAATGTAACTAATATTTAAAATTAAGTTAAATCTGAATTATTGGTGTAAAATTAATTTGAAAATCCTAAAAACGGAAAAATCTTCTTAATTTCTTAGAAAGATTTTAACAACAATTTTATACATATCAAAGAAAAACAATGTCATTTGAAACTAAATATACCTACATATGAATGTAAATAAATTTATTACGGTATTTTCAAAATTTATACAAACACATTTTAAAACATTTTTTGTTAATAATTTGTTACGTTACATAAAATTTTTTTAATTATTATAATTCGGTAGACAAAACTGAAAAAAAGCTATAAAAAACAAAAATATTTAAAATCGAAATACCAACCTACCTAAAAGTTATTTTTTTGCTAACACTTTGGGAAATATGTACCTACAAATTGATATTGGAAAACAAATAAAATTAATGTTGAAAGAATAAAATTTTAAAACCCCCCTTATTTTGTAAAATACTTCACCTTACAAAAATATGTTCGTACAAATTTTTAATAAATTAATTAAACAAAATAATCCCCATAACCTACCTAATAAAAAAATGTTGCACACTTAGGTAGGCATTTAAAAAAATTTTTTTTTGATAATTTCCTACTAGGTACCTAGTTTGTTAAAAAAGCATTTCGCAGCGACATGTCCCATGTCCAGGCTCTAAGAGATTCTAATGAATTGAATTTTCTAAATTAACAATGGACTTTATATAGGTAGCTACCTGCCTATAAAATTCGCTTCTGAAAAAGATGGAAACAACTATTAAAAAATTAGTGCCTATCATAAGACCGATTTCGAAAACGAAGTGATTGGAATCCAAGGAAAATAGGTTTTTTTAATGCAATCATTGGATTAAAAAAACCAATTTTTTCAATTTATCGTCGTAAAAAATAAATACATATTTTCTTCATAGGAAGCTTCCTATTATGCTTTTCCTAATTTGATAAATGAAAAACATAGGCATTATGGAAAGTTTTTTAAAATGCCAAAAAGTCTGCATAAAAGCTCAAATTTGCTTTCTTTATCAATTTTGAATTAAATAGGCCCCCGCTTACGTTGAAGAAAAGTTTTCCATTTGCATTTAGGTTTATTAATTAAAAAAAATTAACGCTCAAATAGGTATTTACTTACTTTATCTTGTAAATTAACTTTTCAAAATTCCAATACATACCTATGAAACTAAAAAAAATAAAAAAACACTAATACCTACATAGGTAGGTATAAAGAATTTTTGCAAGGCGTTTTAAAAAAATTGTTTGCGAACGTAGGGGTCACTTTTCGGATTTTTCGTAATATCTTTGCCATTTATAGTAGGATCTTAAGATATTACAATAGCGTTAGTTATTACGGTTTAAGTCGTACTAAAGTATTTTTCGAGAGTGGCGTAATATACCTACCTATCACGACTTTGTAATGGATAAAGCTGTGTTTCCCATAATATGGTTAAATTAAGCAAAATAATTTCAAAATTTTCTTTAAAAATAGTTTTGTTGGACGTGACCATATTTAAACGTGTTTTTTCTATGGGTGTACACACGTAGAAAAATTATAACTTAACAATAGTATTTTCCTCTTTCCCAAGAGCAACAGGCTATGGTTGAAAAATAACCATGCTATAATAAGTGTTAAATATATTTTTGTTATTACCAAAAATATGTTCGGAGGCAACCATAATGTGGTTGTGTCTTCTTGGTGAAGAACTATTTTAACCTAAATCGCCGGTGACAAAATTATTGTTAAAGAAACCATATGATTAAGATTTTTCTTTTAAATAAGTTTTGTTGGAGGCAGACCTGTAAAAATCTGCAATCAAAATGATTTCCACCAAACTGATTTCATTCTTTGATTTCGAAATGATTTCAGATTTGTAAGATTGCAATACTTTGTAATTATCACAGTCAGGCTTATTTCTAAAAGAAGGAGTGTTTCATTTGAAGGAAAAGAATGTTTTGATTCTGATTTCATTTTTATTACAATTACCGAATTTGAATGCAATATTTTAATTGCAATCTTTTAATAAATTGAATAAAAAAAATTTATTGCATTCAACATCGGACAATTGATTGTTGGATTTCAAATTAAAATTTTACATATTGAAATTCAACCATTGGGACTTGTCTTTTTGCCATTAAATATTCTGGACGGATCATCTAAAATATCAACAGAATTTTGTTCAATGAGATGGTTTTTAAATCAGTGAAACATTTGCTGATGCCTTATTCAGGGACTAAAGCTCGTCCTTCACTAATTGCCTCTGCTTTCTTAACAGCTAAGCTTAAATGCTGATTCCAGGACGATCATTTTTAAATATTGTAGTGCGTCCATCTTCCTTTATAATCGCATACACTGTATTCAGAATGTAATCAATTTTTACCAGAAGTTTACATTTAGCAAGTGCCACCTTTTCCTTTTAGCATATGACTAAACTTGTATTCTGTCCTGTAAAATGGAGGGTGGAACGCAACATTTCTGGCTGGCACCTAGTATAGATATTAAAACTTTTTATTTGTAGGATCACTTCAGTAAACTTAAACAATTGCATTGTTTTCCTGCTTTTCATATTAAACTTTACTGAAATTATTATGTAAAGGAAATGTAAATAATTAATAGTCCTTACAAATTTTAAAAATTATCCTGTTTAAGGACCCCATATACCGTTTAACTAGAAATAAAATTGCTGCCGACTTTAGGATGTGTTGTCATGAGATACTCAAAACAAATCATGCCGACTACTGGGTAAACTCGTTTTAAACTCATTTTCTGTTATCTCAGAGGCACGATTGATGAACAATTTACTAAAATTTGAGTGTAATCAGAGAAAAATACTGATTTACCAGTGGTCAGCACCCAATGCCAAAGGAAATTTTGTAAATTTTTGTTCATAATGTCGGCACCCAACAAAATTAATAAAATATTAACTTTTTGTACATTTTTTACTTTTACGATAAAATTTAATAGACTTTTTACCTTTTCAAACTTTATTGGTAACATAATTATAATAAATAATATGACTATTGGCCTTTTTAAGTTAGCTCTAACACTAATTTTTTTTGAAAAACAAGGGTTACCGCACAAGTCTAATAACTTGTCACTCAAGACTTCAAAATTTAGCGAAAATACTCATCTTACTCCAATTAAATTATTACTAATAGAAAGATGAGTAAATTTTCTTGACAAAATTGATGCTATTTATTAATCTAAAACCCGCACTTCTTATTTATTAACGTTTAAATGCAAAAGATGCCGACTACTGGTACATGCCGACATTAGGCGCACTTACCCTATCAATTGTCTATTGTATTTTTGTTACTTTTATGAAGGCTGGAAACGGAAACCCTTTTATTTGCTTTTTTTAAATACCTAGATATACATATGTAGGTAGGTATAAACAATAAAAACACGTTAAATGACAGTATCAATAATATTTTGATCTTAAATTGGGAAATTCATAAACGTCAATAATCTGAAAAACGTCAACACTAGCTAGCGGTTTTTATTAATTGACGTTATCCCGAGCGCACTGTACATATGTACATCCATAAGTAGGTTTGTTTTTTATTTCAAAAAAGTACCTACAAATTTTATATGTACATATGTATCTACAAAAATAATTTCCCTCCAAAATTTTGTTCATTCCAAATAATCATTACCGTGCGGGCTTTTTTTAACTCCTCTCTTTTGTAACTTGATTTTAAATATGATGACTTCATAAATTTTTTTTTCGAATTATACCAACAACAATAACCACCGCACCAACAACAACACAAAAATAAAACTTTGGTCTTACGCCATTTTTTTTCTCATTAAATAATTATACTCAAGAAAAAATTGCCATACAGCAACAAATATGTACACATTTACCTAATTTTTACAGAAAAATGGAAAAAAGCGTTGAAAAAAGCTTTCAAATGGCCTCGTTATTATCTACAACAATTTTATGAAGCAGAAAAAAACACGAATTATGAAATCATCAAACAAAAAGCTCTTTTAAACAAATGTCATAAAATTATTGTGAAAAAAAGCTTTATTTCTTTTATTTTCCCCTTTAACACTAATATGTTGTTTTTGTTCCTTTTTGTTTACTTTTTCTCTCTTAAATTATTTTTTGCTTTGAGAGGGAGAGAGCTTATTCTTTTGTTGTTTTTTTTTTCTGATATCAACGCGCGCGCTTTTTATTTTATCTAACAACTTTTTCTTTTTTGCTTTTTTCTCTATATCGAGCGAAATACAAAGTAAAAGAATGTGTATGAAAAAATGAACATGACAACAGAAGCAAAAAAACCACCACTTTGTTGTTGTATTTAACTTATTCTAATGTTAAATGACTGTCCTCATTTTTCTAGTGTGTATGTATGAGTGTTTATGTGAATGTGTTTTTTTTTTATTGCTGTACAACCAACAAAACAAAAACAACAGCACTTCAATACATTTCGCTTGTGCTCAGTATAGAAAAGTAGTCGTAGTAGAGTAGTTGGTCGCTTTGAATACGTTTAATGTCTTTTTTTTTTTTTTTGTTATAGCTGAACTACTTGCTTTGAGTTGTGTTTAAGCGCTTGATTAAGAAAGAACAAACGTTGTGTACCTACCTACCTTTTCAATTAAGGATATAACAAAAAACGTTATATTTTGCAGCTGACCCTGGAGTTTTTATTAATTTGTTAGATAAAAAAAAAAAGAGTGAAGTGTTTAAAAGTGAAGTGCTAAATATCCAGGGTTATACATCCAAAATAAATAACTTCCGCCTGCAACCTATGTGGGAGCGAGATAGGGACTTACTGTGATTTTTTTCAAATACTTTTTTTCGATTTTCAAAACGGAAAATTGTTTGACAAGTCAGTCTTTTTCTCTCTCCTATAAAAAATTGCGGGTGTTACAACTATAATTCAGAGAAAGTGTACCCAGATAATTGGAAAAAAATCTAATTGGCGACAATTTAATTTGAAGAACAATTTTTTTTAGTGTAATAAAGTTAAAGTGTGAACAACTCGTTTTTTATTAAACGCGCTAAAATTGCCTTAAGTGTTATACCAGTGATGGCAACTCTTGGGACACTTAACGTGTAAAGAAATTTGAAGAACGGGCTAAGTTGAAAAAATACGTTTTTAGATCGCCTTGCACCTCTGACTGACATTGGGTTTGCATACTATACCAGAATGGATTACGAGATGTGTGTCAACCTACTAAACTACAACTTAAACATTAAACAAAGTGGTATCTCTGTAGACAAAGTAACTAGTACTCAGCTAGAAAAATACTGGTTGGTATTTACTTTATACTAGTTGCACTTTTGATTTTTTTTTTTTTTTTTCATATACCTATCAAACTATCGTATATAACGTCGCCCTAAAATGATAGAATGAAATGACCGAAATCAAGTTGTTTGTCATTTCTTTCTATCATTTTCTTAACACCAACGTGAAAAAAGAGACTTCTCGCTCATTCACTTCATGTAGGGTTGGGTTGTAACAGGAGGCCAACTAGTTACTTTTTATGCCTTTTTGTAATGGTTTAAAACTAGATGCTTTATTTACAGTGTAAGGACTAATAAAAGAAACATTTATTCGACAATTCTCCACAATAATTTTTTTTCATACCTACTTAATTACTGGTTTATAGTGTAGGTATTTATTTTAGAATACTTCTAAGCTAAGACGACCAGGGGCCTAATTCTGGCAGTCGTGATCGAGTACTTTCTCGATTCGAAAGCAATTTAATATCTAATTATTTCCGTCACTACAGAACGAATTAGAATTATTTTTCAGTGTCATAAAAGCAATAATTTGAGTTTCATAATACTGAAAAAATAATTTCGATTCGTTCAGTATTGACTAAAATAAAATTGCTTTCGAATCGAGAAAGTACTCGATCACGACTGACATAAAAAAAAAGTAAAACATCGTCGGCTTAATATGCAAACCTGCTAAATCCACTTTTTAAGTAAATCGACATTTTGATGCCGTGTGGTAGAGAAAGATATGCCTCGTCGACCAGCATGTAGTTTTTCTTCAATTTGAGTCTTGAAGTGTGTCAAAACAACTATATTTTTGGTTTTCCTCTCAAGCAGCAAATAGGAAAAATAAAAAGTTTTTCCTGTAAAATTTTGTTGAAAGGGAGTTAGCAGGTTGGTCATGCATTTAAAAATAAAGAGGACAAAGATGACAGATTATGAAAAAAGATTATAAAAGAGGACACAAATTTTATAGATGACAGCCAGTTAAAATAGATTATTGTCATTTAAAAAAGAGTACGTATGGTCACCTTATCTAAGCACTTACCACTGGAACTAGAGATGGAGAATATTTAATTGTATTACATATTTATTTTTCTGTTACACCATGTTTCAATTTTTGAATTCCCCTTTATTAACAGAATTTTAAGAAACTAGCAGAATGTCCCGATATGGTTTCCGTCAAGGCGAATTCATGTAAACGGTGGTGTCGATACTACAACAAGTAACAACACCAAAAACACAACAATGTATTTTTTTGTTGCTTTCGTTGATCCATCCATATGTCAAAATCACATGGAACTTTTGACATTTCTATTTTTACCATTTAGGTATATTATTTCAGCGATTTTTTTAAGTCATTTTTTGTTATCACTACTAATTAAAATTTCAATGGTAACATGACTGTTCGTAATTTAAAGTGTTATTTTGCTTTGTTTGCTGTAAAAGTAGAAATATATTTTTAGAACAGCTGTATAATTTTCTTTGGGAAAGCTAAAGATAGGTAAAACTGTAAAGCGAATGAGAATTACAAACACTCAAGTCCTATATGTAACGATATCAAACTTTAGACAAAACACCAACAATAAACAGTGATAATAGATGTAAAGGTCTCTGACTATTTAAACCTGGTTATTTTAACTTACAAAATTAGTTAAAATTTCTAACAACAATTTTATTAGTAGATCAGCTACAATATATTCACATTAGTTGGTTATTTATTTTCACTTTGAAAAAGTACCTAGTATTAAAAAAATTTCCAACAACAATTTACACCAGTAGGTTGATCAACTACTATGGTTAAGATGGCAAAAATAGTAATCCTTTTTTAAAATGCCAACAAAAAATTATATTAGTAGTTAAATGACTAAGTTAAGTTAGTTATTTTAACTAAAAAATAGTAATTTTATCAACAGCTTAAATTGGTTAGATTAACCTATACTATTTTTTTGGTGTATGTAGTTAAAAAAATCAACATGCAGGCAGCACTACGATAAATCTTGTCAAATTCATATGGTCCAAATTGGCAGTTTAAGCGCACAATTTTATGCGTTTAAAGATGATTTATAGATTTGTTGGTTTAAAGTTTAAACACATTTTAACTTGCTCTGATTTATTAGCCTAAGAATCATGTCAATAAGACATGAGCCGTATGAACTCAGTCCAAATTTATTTAAAAATTTCTTCCAGATTGCAAAAATAGGTATTTGTTTGGCAAGCTGAACCAAAAATGGCTTTTTAACGAAATTGAACAAATGGCATATGCCATAAAAAACTTGCCCTGTTAATAACAATGGTAGGTATTTGCTATTGGTTTTCCCGGAAACAATATTTTCTGGAGTGAAGTTTTTATTTTCAAAACAAAATTAAGTTATTTACCTGTGTGTCGCAAAATCTCAAATAAAATGATTTTGCAGTTTCTTTTAATTTATAAACAATTTCCTTGTTAACTTTGCATGTTTCTAAAATATGTATTAAATCGAGTTCCACAAAAAATTTAATTTAATAATAAATGGTTTCCATTTATATTTTCCACCAACATAATATTCAATGCATTTCTTTTTATACGCTTTCTTGCCACGTGTAAGAACAACTATCCCATTCAGGATTGCAAAATATGCATTTTTGCATTTCAATATTAACGTCGCGACGCGTCGTTAATTGTTTTTAATACTTAACAATATAAATTTTGCAAAAAAACATGATTACCAAGGTCTTCTATCGAAATGATCACATTACAGTTAAACAGTTAAAAACGCAAAAAATAAAAAAGTACCAAACACAACGCGGGGTACTGCGGTATTTTTAATTTCTTCTTCTGTACTTGACAATTATTCGTATTTTTTAGAATTATTTAATTCATTCGCAGTAGGTATATGTTAAAATAATTTATTACAATCCTAGGACATGTTCTATGTTAAGAGTAATGAGTTCTGGAATCAAATATAAAATTCCTTCCTTCAGTAAAAATAATTTAATGAAAATTTAATTTGATGAACTCAAGCCTTACTAAATATCAAAATTTCAAACTAAATTTCGACGGTTTAACTAAAAAATCACAGTTGTTCTAAAAATCTAAATTTTAAAAAGCAATTTGGTTTATCAGAGACTAGTTCATAAGGATCAATATGGTATACTTGAATCAGTTTACAAAGATTTACTTCTTATGCTTTTTTTTTAAATGTCAAATTAACTGTTATTTTCGTCCCTGGTTGAATTTTTAATACATGAGCTTATAGAGTTCACCAAGTTAGTTTCAAGGACCATAAAGTCATGCCTGGAGATATAAACTTCATTGAACTGCTCGAAGAAATCTCAAGTAGTTGCTGCCTCCCCGGTTGTGTAATCACTAGGGTATTCATTCGGTTAACCGTCAATCGGTTAACCGATTAATTACTACCCGATTAACTGATTGGTTAATTTCAAATTGGCTTTTTTCGATTAACGATTAAACCGGTTAATTTCAGTCGATTAACCGATGTAATTAAAATTATAATTTTTTGTAGTATTATAACATATTTTTTTGTGATTTAAATTATTTGTTTCGTGTCATATACAAAAGGTATGTGTTTAGAAAATATTTTCTTACAAACAAAGGTGTTCTGTGATCTTCATTTCAACCCATTTTCCGCCGACCGATTTCAATGTTCAATCAACAGGAATGTGGCGAAAAATGGGTTAAATGTTTGATTGCCAACACCTTTTTCTTGTTTCACGTACTGTTTATATGTATGTGTTTAGTTATTCGTTTCTTCTCATACCTTCTCATATCAGTCTTTTAACAAAATTAACCGAAACAATTAGAAGTGTTAAACATTTTTAAAAATTAAAACAGGACTCTAAGGGCATAATGGAATATTTTATTTGTTTAGAGAAATCTTTAAAAAGGACTGAGAAATTAGATATTCATCTACGATAAGTGAAATAATTTTTTCTAAGTCAAGTTTTGTCAAAACAAGAGAAAAGAATCGCTTAACTCCTAAACGTTTAAAACAAATTACTTTTTTAAAATATGTTTTTATAAGATCTCCTTTAACTATTGAAATAAATAATAAAATTATCTCAGTCTATTTTTTTATAAATACATATTTGACGGATTCACAAGGTAGTCATAAAGTTGTAAAGCCTCATGTCTTTAAATAATTACTAGAAATATATATCGTAGGATTAATATGCAAACCGGCTAAATCCACTTTTTATGTAAACTGAGATTTGATGCCGTGTGGTAGAGAAAGATACGCCTCGTCGACCAGCATGTAGTTTTTTTTCTATTTAAGTCTTGAAGTGTGTAAAGCTAATTGTATTTTTAATTTTCTATCAAGCTGCAAATAGAAAAAATAAAAAGTTTTTTGTCTCTCCTGTAAAATGTGTTTGAAGTTTTGCAAATTAGCCGACGATATGACTGTTGTGGGCTACCGCTTATAATTTGTATTTCTACTGTGCAGTTATGACGAATCAATGAGCACAGCATTAAAATTTTTATTTTGTTTGAAACACAACAATATTTATTTTAAGCAATTGTAAAATATTATTTAGGACATTATGACGATATGACTTGATAACACACCTTGTGAATCCCCCAATTATGTATTAATTGAAAAATGCTTATTACTACCCGTCTCCACCATCCATCAACTTGGTAAGAACAGCATGTCGCACATGAATTCTACTCGTGTAGACTGTTCATGTTCATGTTTCGTCCATGTGCTGCCATCGTTGCCTAAACATTCGTCTTAGCATCCATGTGCGCCATGATGTTGGCCATACAATGTATTTTCTGTATACAACCAAACGCCACAACAACAAAAATTGTGGTCAATCAGAACATGAACATCAACACGTATTCGCCACATACAAGAAAATGAACAAATTAATACCGTTGGTCTGCCGGCGTTATGGTCATGTCATGTTCAAATCGGAAGCGCATGGAGACGTGGGGTTACATTTTTATGAATTATTTTTTTGGTTGCATTTCTACATATTGAAATTACTTAATTTTATGAAAAAAAACTTTATTAATCGGTTAACCGATCAAAAACAAAATTAACCGATTATTGACTGATTAAACCAAAACCTCGGTTAATTAATCGAGCGATTAACCGATTAAAGCAAAAGGTCGATTAAATGAATACCCTAGTAATCACACTTCTTCTGTATGTTTTCATCATATTTAAATACATACTATCAAAAATCTTCAGTCTTATCAATTTTACTACCAGTTCTATTATATTTTTTAAAGTTTTAACGGCTATTTTCACAAGGATCAGCTATAATATTAATTATCAGTTATAACAGTTAAAAACATATTGTTAACTGGGAGTTAAAGTAACATTTAGTTTTAACTGAACTTTGTGAAATTGACCGTTAGTAGTATTAATAACAAATTTCTTTTTAATGCCACTGATGTTATTAAAAAAGTATTGTATCCGAAAATTTACACAAAATACTCGTAGCTACCATTATTTCCCACGGTTTAGTTTACGTTTGTTTAAACATTGTTGACATCATTGTTTGATTAAAGTTAACCAGGGATGATAAATGAGAAAACCAATATCGTACCAAAGAACTTTTAAAATCGTACTTTTTCGGCCCCAATAGTACTAAGTCATTTTTTTAATATTTTTTTTTTTATTTTATTTTTAAAAACAAAAATTTAATACAACAAAAACAAAAGGTACTTAAAATTCATATGTGCATATAAAGTATAGATAGCAAAAAATATATAATCATTAATTATACATAATAATAGGGTGGGTAAAATTTGTTCGCGTCAAAAGCACATCACGATTAATTCCAAGAAACTTTGCCAAAGAAACCATAGGTCAAAAATTAATTTCGAGCCCCAGATTTTTCAAAATAGTTAGTTTTCCAAAATATTCAAGAAAAGAGGCAAATAAATTGTATTTGGTTTTCAGTATAGAGAAAACAATTAATTTTTATTTTTGATTGCCGCCATAGAGCGTTTTCATACACTTTTTAGAATTTATCGACTTTTTGTGCAAAATTGAAAATTGCATTTCCAAACAATAATGGAGTGGGTTCCCACTTTTTCAAAATTCTGTTGATTACTTCTTGACGTGACAACCATCTTGTGGAAGAATATTTGAAAATATTATGAATTCGTTCCAAAATAATCTTGAATTAAGAGGAAGTCGTCTTTTCTACTATGTAGAACTTTAGCAGAAGTGGTTTTCCATATCTTTTCAAAACGTGTCAATATCATCAGAAAACGCAAGCTTATATGCTGCCGCTGATACTCAATTTAGAAGGTGGCATAAGCAATCGTTCAGTAAACAAGTCCAAAAATCTTTTCACAATAGCGGAGTTCAGTGTTTGGCGCGAAAGGTCTTGCAAAAGAGCAAATGCAAAATATCATAGCTGTTTTGTTAAATACAACAACAACAAAAAAGTTTCCCTTAGATTTCATAAAAAAGATTTCGCCAGACTATTTGCACCAAACACTAAACTCCGCTTATATTCATTGGACAGTTAATACGAGTTGCCATTTTATATCAACTATAAACATGTAGGTTTGAAAATTTTGGAAATAGTACCAAATGAGTCACGGGGATACCAGCATACTTTTTAGTTTTGAATTGTACCAAAAAAGTACAATTGTACCAACTTTATCAACCCTGAAGTTAACTTAGCCTACTCTCTTAAAAAGATTTTTTCTCTTTTAATATGCTGACACTCCCAGACATAAGTATGTGTTTGTTTACGTTACCAATATTCTAATAAGCTTTTTTTAGGCATTTTCTAAGGCAGATTCACCCATTTGTTTCGAACAAATTTTTTTTAGGTAAATATGTAGGCATGTTGTTTTGAACATTCATAGAAACATGCAGTATTTTATATACATATGTATGTATGTATGAATGTAGAACAGTTAATACTTTACTATTGTAGTCAAATTTGTCGTTTTTTTTTTTGGGTGACGGGTGAAAGTTTTCTTGTATTTCATTTCAATTGTCAAACATGTACCAACAAACAGGTATGAATAGATTTTTTGATTGTATACCTATCTACTTATGTGAGTTTGATTTTTATACATATGATACGTAAAGGTTTTAAGTTAAGCTTGCCAGATATGAAATCTATAAAAACAGTACATCGAGAAAAAACGGCAGTACATTAATCTAAAAAGATGTAGGTACATTAAATTTTTTATTTCCTTAAATGCATTGAGTGGCAATTCATAAAGAACACAAAATAAGATATTTTAAATATTAAGTATTTAATATACTTAAGCTCTAAAATCTTTCAATTAGCCAGCTGTTTCAAATTAAATGTTAAAAACAAAAAAGCTTTGTTCATTTTAATTTTTTAAAATAATAATGTAAATTTTAGTTCAATATCACGTTTTAGTTTAACAATTTAATTATTCTAATTTAACGATTTCATTATTTTAATTTAACAAATTAATTATTGTAAGTTTAAAATATTACAAATGTTTATCACTTTTTTTGTACTTCGCTAACAAGGCCATTTTTACCGTTTTCGGTTTTTAAAAAATTTAAATTTATTATGGTTTATGAAAAGTTTTTGCAAATTAAGTTTCGTTTTCGATAGAAACTTATCTACGCGCTTTTTAAAAGGCAAGTCTCCTGTTCAATATCAAAGCTGTGTGTGGCTAATTTGCAAGTTCGGCTATGAAACCATTAATTTTTTTGTTGTTTTAATTTTTCGCAAAGTTGCTTTACTCTCTAGAACATGTCAATTAATTTTAGGTTGCTATTATCCCCTATTTTTTTTATATGCACAATATAGTATTTCCTATGTTGTGCACAAAGCCAAGGTTTGCTTCACCTAATTTTAAAAAAATTGGCTCAAAACAGGTGAACAACAGCTTTGAAACGACAAGTAAGCTTTTACGGCTGGATAGTTTTTTTTTTAAATCTTTAAACTTCAGGCATTTCATACCATTCAAAATCGCAAAATTCAAACATTACTCTCCGATTTGCAGTCTTTTTAGTTGATGTCGAAAAAAAAGTACAAAATGAAGTAGAAAAGCTTAAAAAAAGTACAATTTCGTACTTCTTTAATGGTTATGCAGAGAGCAGTACAGATAATTAAAACAGTACACGTACTGCTGAAAACAGTACGTCTGGCAAGCCTATTTTAAGTAAAAAAAAATTAAATGAAAAAATGAACAAAAAAAGGTTTATACCCTTTGTACACTTGCATACATTTCGGAGGAGCACATGGAAGATGTTGAAAATGTGAAATACGCGTTCACACTTGAAACATCTAACATCTACTTGCAATAAAAAAAAACTTTCAGAAAAAATACTTTTCTTTTTTTTAAATATTTTTTTTCTACAAAAGTACCAACATTTTAAAAGATAACACCAACATGTATTTCTAATTAGTTTTGTTTAATAATTTTAGCAATATAAGGCTTGCAAAAAAGGAAAAACTTGAGAAATGGTAACGCTGCTTTCAAAGCAACTTCCATTTTGTCAGTAATGCCACAATAATATTAGAATTTATTGCCACTTTTCTAGTGATGACACTAAAAGAATCGAAAAATGTAAAAGGGAACAAAATGAGATAGTAACATTCTGTAAAGATGTTAAAAAATTTTGATTTTTAGCCCTATGTATTTCTTATGGGAAAACTCCAACATCTTTGCAAATTGATGTTAAATGTTGACAAGTGTGAAAAGGCTATTACATTACACAGTTGCCAGATATGATCATTTATCGTAGTTTAATATTTTACTTAAAACACATTAATACCCAATTTTCAGGATAGTATTTAAATCAATATAAAATTGGTTTTCATATAAACTTAAACCGTATTTAAATACAGATTGATTTTTTGAGTTTTATTTGAAAAGTCTTATTTAATTAAGATAAAAGTATGGTAGCACCACTAAATTATTTACAAGGTGGTCTCAAAAAACAGCTGTCTGTTTTTGCTTTGCCTGTGGTTTTTGTGAAATTGAAGGCATGTTGCTAAGTTATTAGAATGGAAACTTAAGGGGGGTGTGCTGGAAATCGCAAACGCAAAACGCAAGAATTTGGAGGCTGTTTTTAATACACTTTTAATCTAAATTTTATAATTTTTGTTATCAAATTCTGTTTAATAGCGAAATGTTTGTATTATATTTGTCATAAAATTCTTTTATTACAGAAATCTTACTAAAAAACGACTTTTAAAATTCTTGCGTTTTGCGTTTGCGATTTCCAGCACACCCCTGTAAGTTAAATTTAAACTCACCAACTTGGTGAATTGAGTTACATTTAAGTGCTTAGTGAAGAACCGAATTTTGTATTTAACACGATTCTAAATATAAATGTGATATACATAATATCAATCCTTAAAATTTGCCGTAAGTATCCAAATGTATCTTAAGCTTCGTACAGACGGTGGTCAGATCTTACAATGATGTCATAAAATTGCCTAAAAATGTCTTGCAACTGTAATAACATTGTAAGCTCAGTTTCATTTGGATGATATGTAAAATTAATGCATCTGACAATGGCACCAAATGACAAGAAAAATGACAACATTGTAAGATCTGACCACCGGCTGTACGAAGCTTTAGACTAAGACAGCAGCAGAAAATTAGGGATGTACCTACCTAATCGATTTTGAAAAAATGGTAGTTAGCAAGAAAATAATGTTAATGAAATAGATAGGTACTTCCCTACAAGAAGTGAATGAGCGAATCATCATATTTTTCACGTCAGCGTTTTTCTTAAAATGATAAAAGACTTGATTTTCCCAGTGTAATTAATAAAAAACACATATAAGTATGTAGGTATGTATTTAAAATTTTTAAAAAATTGATTTTAGCAAACGTTCGAAAATAAGTATATATAATACCGCTATTGCAAACTCTACTTTTAAAAAATTCAAAAGACGATAAACTGAATGACTTCATCATGCTACATGTAAAAAAATTGTGTACGAAAGAAATGGATAAATCCCCTTTTAAATCTCTAAAAATATTTTTTAAACCTATAACGGATTGGGCTAAACGATTTTCTACTAAATTTTATCTGGCAACTCTATGTAAGGTACTTTTAATCTCTGCTCTCATCTATTTGGAAACAACGAGAAAGAATAAACAGAAATTTTGTTTCACACAAATCACACCGTTACAAAATGGAAAAGCTTATGTTAAGTGCACGAGTATAGTTGTCGTATTTATGTATCTGTATCTTGTACCTATTAACCCAGATTAAAAAAATTCGAAACAGAACAGTGGTTAGTGAATACGAATGCGTGCAATGGGAATATAATGGGATGTTTAGAGTTCTTTGTACAATTAACTTACAAAAGAAGATAAATGAAAAATATAACCTAAATACACAAGAAAAAGTTATAATTAGGTATGTGTTTTATTTCTTAAAAATAGTGCGTTCTAGAATTTGTTGAATACGATTTTTGGTTAAAATGAATTACAAATAGAGAAATTTAAAATAACGTATGTATGTAAATATATTCTCAGTTATGGGTGTAAGTATCAATAGTTTAAAATCATAAATCATAAGTCTTAATGGGGGTGGCTAGACTCACTTATTGAGTCTGGCTAGACTCATGTGTTACGTATGTGACAATCCAAACATGTGTAAGACCGAGAGTTAATGCAGCACAATATCACGATATCTGATCTGAGCAAGGTATATTTACACAAGGTAGACTCATTTGGGAGTGTAGACATGCTGCTCTATAAAAGGAACCAAGTTGTCAAAATTGTCTTCATATAAAACAAAAACAATTTAACGCACACATGTACAAATTTTGGCTCATATACACGAAATTTGATGTTTGGGCTCCAACAAGGGGTAAACACAGCGCTGCCAGAAGTAAGATTTTACCTTATTTTTTAAGATTTTTTATCCGAAAAAAGATTTTAAGATTTTTTCCCCAAAAACCAGATTTTTTGTTTTGTCTAGACGAAGGTTAGGTTCAATTCAAAAAACCTTCTTTGTTCTCATTTGAAAATTTTTAAACTTAATAATGCAACCTTGCGGTTTACTGGACAAAAAAAAGGCCCAACCATAATGTGCTTAAGTTGGCACATGAAACTGTCATTTGCTTAAGCAAGGTGCGAAACTGATCGCACATTCCGTACGGAATCAAATGTTTGTTGATTTTATTTTTGTTTTTTTAATACATTTGAGAGACTTTTTGTAAATTTTTGACAGGAGGTTAAGCAATGCTATGCATATTATGGTTGGGCCTTAAAAAAGCAACCTCTGTTTGGCGTTCAAGGATGATTAATCAGGTGTAAGTTTTGCGCGCTTTTTATTTTGAAAAACAGAAAATATTGCAAGTCAGACTAAGGTTCACAAAAATTAAATAATAGTAAAAACATTTAATGGAAAAATGTTTTATTCGAAAAGGTAATTTTAAGTGTATCGAAATACCTTTGAAAAAGCAGCTTATCAGGGGTGTCATGGAAATCGAAAACGTAAAACCAAAGAATTTGGCAGTTCTTTTTATTAAACTTTTAATCTAATTTTTACAATTTTTGTTAAAAAATTCTGTTTAATAGAGCATTATTTGTAAAATAATTGTCATAAAATTTTTTTATTACAGAAATCTTATTAAAAAACGACTCTTAAATTCTTTCGTTTTACGTTTTCGATTTCTATGACACCCCTGTATATCTAGATTTATATAAGTAAACTTTTAAAAATGTTTAGATTTTAGAGATATTTTTAAAAAAATCTCGCTAAATTGAATATTTAGCGGTTTCTAGCGGTTTTGAAGGTCGATTTGGCGGAAATCTTCAAAAAGAAAGTTGGCAACAGTGGAAATATATATTGATATGTTTTAAAGTTAATTTTAATAAAAAAGCCACTTTTTTCCAAAAATAAGATTTTTTTCCAAAATAAGATTTTTTTTGGTGAAATTAAGATTTTTTGCTGAAAATTTCTGGCAGCCCTGGGTAAACAGCTGACAAACATATGGGCCAACGAGTTTACCTTGTGTAAATATACCTTGGATCTGAGTATAATATGAGTGATTTCATGTCAAGTGACCCAACTTTTGAAATCGATGTTTTCCGATTTGGAATTTGCACCAAGGTTAGCACTATTGGATAGTAGTTTAGCTACAAATTTATTTAACAAGATCGGTCAAAAAGTTTCTGCGTTAGAGGGGGTAAAAGTCTGACATTTTGGCCAAACAGGTGTTCTTTCTCATCCATGTAAATCATTACTAGGGATGAGATTTTCATGCACTAAAAAATCGAAAATATGTGCTTAAAAATGCACAAACAAATTCCAAATAGGCACTAAAAATTTAAAAAATTGTTTTTTAACTGTAATACCCACAATATGTTAATCCCAGGAATAAATCACGTTTTTTCTATAGAAATGTTGAAAAATTGAATTTTTTTATTAATTTGTAAAAATAATCTAAATAATGTCTTAACTACTAATAGGACAAACCTTGGTGCAAATTTCATCCAAATCGGAAGACATCGATTTCAAAAGCTGGGTCACTTGACATGAAATCCCCCATATGAAATTTATCCATACGAAAAGTTAGTTTCAAATTGATAGTTTTAAAATTGGATCACCGACCAACTGATAACAGCATTAAAAGTTACTTCTTATAGTTAAATTAATGATACATTAGAACGTTTGCAAAAGTTTTAATTCCGAATGATAAATTTTGTTTTGTTTTCCTAGTTTAACGTTATATACCAATTTCAAGATTGTCTCATAAAAAGAAGCAAAGAATCCATTCATATGCAAATAAGCAAATAACGTTTGAATTTATATACCGTACAAATTTGAAAATTAAAAAGTTCTTCTTTTAAAATTTAAAATACACAAGTGTGTGACTAAATTAAAGAGAACTACGAGTATTAATACATTTAAAGTGTTAATATAAACATGTAGCTATATTGTATAAAAAATAAATGTTTTACTAACAAAAACGTCAATAGTCAGACGTTCTTGAAAATGAACTCTACACTGAAAAGAAAAATCAATCTATCCGTACTTAAATCAAGCCGAAGCGGTGTCAATAGTATGGTAAGTACGAATTTTCTTTAATCAAGTACAGAATGCACGATTCAAGTAAGAGTTATTTAAGTGCCCGGTGCTTAAAATAATCCGAAAACGGGACTGACTTAAGTAAAAGTGAGAAAAAAATAAATCTCAAAGTGTGCTTGATTCAAGAATTTCTATGTTGGTTTTAATCCCAAAATTGTACATGAAATAATCCAAAAGTAATTGATTTGATGGATTCAAGCCTTAACACTTACCCAAAAGAACCAAAGAGAGAGAGAGAGAGAGAGAATATTTATATTTTCTAATCCATTTACACATACGTATGTTTATTTCGCATATGTTGTATTCCCCCCTTTGTTTACAGAAGAACTCACAATTAAAAGTCACCAGAAAATTTTATGTATTTAAACAAATAATTTTAACAAATAGAATTCGGAAGTTTTTGCTTCTTATTTTACTTTTTAATAAACATGAAAATATTGTATGATTATCTTCTTGTAGTGTTGTTGTTGTTAGTTCTACAACAAACATTTACAAACACACGCTTTTGCATGCATATAGAATGCAATGGTTTTTGAAAGTAATCCAATTTTGGATGGTCTTAAGTACTTTTTAGTGTTATTCGTACTTAAATTTTTAAGTACGACTCTCACTTAAAGTAAATGGAAAAACTTAAATTTAGTAAAATTTTTTCTTTCTGTGTAGCTTGTGCTAAAAAAAAAATAAAGTGTCTAATTAACATTTTGACTAAATAATGAACTAATTTATAGTGCGGATGTGAATTAATTTAAAAAAATTTATGAAGAACAGTGGGTGCATTTCAACAAAAAATGAAATCAGAGAAAATTTAGTTGCGAATTTAAAATGACTTACAATAAGATAACAAAAAAATTCTTGACTTTAACTAAAGCCTGCAGTACACGCAATGTAAAAAGCCACATGCGCATGTGGTTCTGACGTAATTTTGACGTCACTACAAGGTCACAATAGCAAACTCGTGGTATGTGATGACGACAAAATTACGTCAGAACCACATACGAATGCGGTTTTTTACATTCCGTGTAGTATAGGCTTAAGATATTCTTGAGTTCTGAAAATTTTACTGCATTAAGAATATGTTAGGTTAAAGGGGGTGCTGTTATACATATTTAGGCGAGTTTATTTGGAGACATGAAATGCAGATTTTGAAGGTGTTTAGTAAATGAAACTAGATCAGGTTAGGTTAAAGAGTTGCTCGCATATTCAAGAGAGTTCAATTAGCCCATTATAAAATCCATTTTTATTACACAAAATGTTCTTTCAACTTCTTCCACAACTTCAATTTTTTCGTATATAAGAAACTGTTCTATTTCTTCTTCGTCTTTCTGTCTAAGAAGCTTCTTTAGTATCCATTACATAGGTATTCAATACAAAAACTCGCGACTTTCGACTCAAACTCCAAAATATTTTCCAAACTAAAAAATGTTAAGAGGGTCTGCTTTAAAAATTTTAAAGTCAGAAAAAAAGGAACAGTCTACTTTACATATGTTAATAACTATATTGAAGCTCCATATGCGGCACGTGTTAGATTTAAAATATCGATTTTTAAAGCATTTTTAACGATTTTTAAAGGTACTGCATTAAAAAAAGAGTTTAAAGCCAAATAATGACCAGTCTCATACACAATTAGCATCAAGGTTAGAGTAGAAGTCGAAGTTGGGATTCAAAAATTTGAGCAGTTGGAGTCGGAGTTAAGATTATAACAATTTTTTGACGACTCCACAGCCTGAATTAATGGAAAAATATAAAAATTTTCACTTAATCTAAAAAATGTTAAAAAAGTGCTAAATAATTTTGGAAAAATGCTGAGAGAAGTGCTTAATGCTGAAAGAAATGCTAGACGCCTTTTTTCATGCTAAAGAGGCTTAAAAATGCAAGATCGGGCATTAAATATGCTTAATTGGCAACAGTGGTCTTAAGCGTCGTTTTACAATATTTTAAGCTCAAATTAAAAAACGTTTTAACTATAAGCAACATTAAACTCAGTTGCACCACTGTGCATTGCTGCCAACTATTAACCCATATAAAGAAACTCATTTTATTTTAAAATTAACACAAGTTTTAAGATTTTTCGTTAAAACATTTAAATTCTACTTTTGTGAAGACAATGACTGCTTTTAATTAATATATTTAAATAAATTATGTTTTTTTGTAAATTATAATGTTAAACTCATTTTTAAACGATGACAGCATTTTGCAAAAATTTTGATTGTTATAATATAAAAAAAAAGATTTAAAACCAGAAATATTTAAACTTCTAAAATAAGCAATTAATAAGTTAAAATTTAGTAATATACAATTTTACAACCGTTATGTATTTCTGATAAATTCTGAGAAAAATTAAAATAATTTAATTATTTAATTTAAAATATTAATTTAGAAGGTTGATTTATTTTTCAATTTTTCGGGATCTCGGAATTCCCGCTCAATACAAATCGATGCAAAATATTATTTAATTTAAATTCTTTGAACAAATAACATTTCCTGAAATCAATTAAATAAGTTTAGAAATGCATTAAACTTCTTTATTTCTGTGGCAAAAAGAAAAAGGGCTTAACGGCACCTTAAGATCTTCATGTTCAAAAGTACACATGGGCTAAATTTAAATTATTTTGTAGGATTTTTGAGGAAGTTATAGCCAAATGACTTTTTGGTTATCTTTTTTTAATGTGCAATAACATTTAGAATAATAAAAACTTCCGATCTGTGTCATTAGGAGTATTTAGGAAAAAAGAGAACTGATGATTATATTAAATTAGGAGTAAATTACCAAAAGCCACGTTTAAAGTTTTCAATTGTTCTCCTATAAAACTATAAAAATAGAACTAAGCACTTATTGCCACAGAATAAATTCAATGACAACAGCATTTATATAAAACCAAAAGGTAAAATTATTCAAACAAATTATTACAAAATATTTCTGTTAAAATAGGACTTTAGTTCAGAAAAAGCTTTACAGAATCGTTTAAAAGCCTATTTCTAATTTTTATCAAGAAGATTCCAATGAGAAATCACGTTTCCTTTTTTACGGATGTTTGCATTTAAAGCCAAAGGTAGACTGTATTATCTCTAAACACTTTCAGTTTTCTTAGCACTTCCTTCAAAACTTGTAATTCCTTTTTAAAAATAAATTACTTTCTTCGAATTCAATAAGTGTTTTCTTCAATAATCTTACAGAATCTAATCCGAAATAAGCTGCTCTGCATATAAAATCATTAAATTTTTTGAAGCAAGTGGGAACAACTTTTTTCCGTTTTTTTGAAATAAATCTGGCCTTTAAACAAATTAAAAATTCTGTACATTTTTACTCTTTTTCTTTTGAAATTTTAGAGCATTAAACATTGCCTCATTTATCGAATATGGATTGACATCTCTTTGGCGTTTGGCAAAAATGTCTTAAATTAGAAACTGTAGTTTTTCGTTATGTTAAATTTAAAAAATATTTATTTGGTGTTTTTCATAGCATTTTTTCCTAAAAGCAGATGATAACGATTAGAAGCAGTTGTGCTAGACTAAAGTGATTTAAACGAAACAAAAGAGAAAAAAATTTTAATACACCCAATAAAAAACTCAAAATGCGTTTTTTTGACTTAAGACCTTTTTGCCGGCTAAGTTCTATTTCATGACACAACTTATTTACAATTATACCAGCAGTAAAGTTGCCATAATCAAATTAAAAAAATCCCGGGAATTCCCGCACAAATTTCCCGAGATTTTTTTTCCCGAAAAATGTGCGTGATTTTTGTCCTGGTAAATCCCGTATGAAAAACACTAGGAATAAATCATAAATTTAACAGAAAATAGGAAGAGTTGTAGCAGACAGCGGGATTTAATTGATTGCTGTAAAAAACTGCAATTAATTTGACGATTTTATGTTCCGAAATTAGCAAAGTGCCGATTTGCTAATTTTTGTCTAAAAAGTGACGATTTTTTCAGTCTCCAAAGTCTGAATAAAACATTATATTTTCTGACACGTTCGTTTTTTAATCTTGGAATGTTTTACAGCCGTATCTTAACAAGAGCGAAAGGCGGAACGTTTTTTTTCGCTTAGCTTTTACGCTAATATGCTGTAACAGTAGTGAAAGCTTTCTTGTTAAATAAAACCCACAAATTATAAATAAAATTAGAGATAAAAACGCTAAATTGACCAAAAAAAGCTAAATTGCCATTATTAATTAACAATAGCGGCAAACTTCACTACTAAACGAGCTGTCAAAATCGGGTTTTCCAATTGCAAAGCGTTAAGGCCGCTCTGTTCAAAAACTAGAAAGCGCGTGCCGCTTTTGTTTAGGTACGGCTGTAATATGCAAGTCTTAAGAAAATCTTTGATTATTTTCAGAGAACAAAAACAACAATGTTACACATTGTTTATCTTTCGTGAAACCATCATCGAATGAATCTTTTACGGATCTCTGTATGAATCATATTTTCAACAATACAACAATGCCGTATACAAGCATTTCACGAGTTATAAGATAATATCTACATGAGTCTCATACGATTCTTGACATGAAAGTCTTGTTAGATTATCTTTACTCGCGTCTTAAACGATTCCCACAACGATTGAAGAAGCGTCTTTTGCTTTGCTATGGAAGAATCTCACTCGTGTTACAGTTTTTCCCGTGTGAGAAATCTTTTACGATTATAAAATGCGGTCATCGACGATCAAAGACGCTCTTCATGAGACTCCCAGTAGCTCTTACACGATTAAAAACGCTAGCTGGGTATGAAGTAATTAGGTTTTTTTTTAATGTTTTTTTTTTTATAAAAATAGAAGAAAAATTGTTTAAAAAAAACTAAATTTTAAATTGTCCGATTTTTTTGACGATTTTTCGAAACGATAAGGACGATTTTTTTATTTTTTCTCAGGAAACTGACGATTTTCTCACAAATTTATCTGGCAGCCCTGATTGCAATCAAAATGATATCAACCAAACTGATTTCATTCCTTGATTTTTTAATGATTTTAGATTTAAAAATGAAATCTTGTCAAAATTACAATGATTTGTGATTGCAATCAATTCAAAACCATTCTTTTTAGAAATCACTGGATACAATAAAATTCTTATTGAAATCCTGCGATTTCAGTCAATTCCTCCGACATCACAACTACAGTGAAAGTCCAACGAAATAATATACACTTTGAATCTATCTGTTGTAAACAAAAATTTACAATGGTGGCAATTCAAAATTATGAGAGTCAGCTTTATATCTAGAAGAAGGAGTTTCATTTAAAAAGAACGATAAAAGTATCAAATAACATATGTATTTAAAATTTTTGCTTACTTTTTTTTATCTATTTTAAAAAAATAACACAAAAAAAAAAAAAAATTGCGCTATCTGTGTTTGTTGCTTCATGGTTTTTGGTGTTTACCAACAGACGGCTCTACTAAAGAGCTGAACAAGCACAAGAAAAATGGCTTAAAAGCAGTTTAAAAAAGTATGTGTATAAAACTCTTTCATTATAAAAGATATTCGGTCTTACCGCCAGTTAAATTCAAAGAAATAAGAATCTTATGGGGGCTATTCGAAATTGTGGACCGATTCGCCCTGTTTTCATTCAATAGATCAATTAGAACCTATGTACCAAATTTTATCAAATTATCTCCAAAATTGCGACTTAGACTTTGCGCACAAGGTTTACATACCCAGCCAGCCAGCTGGACGGACATTGTTAGATCGACTCAGAAAGTAAATCTGAGAAAGCAAACAATTTAGTCCTCATCATTTCTGGCGTATTCGGAAAACCCATTTTAACATACCCAAGGACAGACGGGCATCTTTAAATCAATTTCGCTGCTGATCAGGACCCAGAATATATATACTTTAAAGGGCCTAAGATCAATTGTAAAAATTGTAAAAATTACAAACGGAATAACAAACTTAGTGAAGAATATAATAAAGCCGAATCCGAACGAAGATTAAATTAAACATTCCCTAGGGGAAAGGGAACTAACACCTAAATTGTCACTTGACAAATCTAAACTGTTAGGAACCGCAGGAAAATAAGCGTATTACCAAAATAATTTCAGTTAATCGATTTTTCGCTTAAGCGTGCGAATTCGACTGTACAAACTATGTTCAAAAATAACTTATTTTGGACCCATAATTTTGGCCCAATACCGTTTAATCTTTTTGGTCTTAAACTTTGGTTTTATTTTCAATACCAAATATGCCAGATGTATGAAAAATATTTTAAAAAACTTTTAAGACCCAATATAATATGCATGGGCTAACTTAAGCTACTGTTAAAAATTAAGGAATAGCATCTTTAATACATTAAAAAAAACATCTGATTCCATACGGAATGTGCGATTAGTTTCGCACTTTGCTTAAGCAAATGTCAGTCTCATAAGACTTTACAAAAAGTTTCCTTAAGTTTAAGATGGCTTGACACATATGATTTACATGTTTTCGCACAGTTGCTTAGGACAGCTTATTCACTCTATGGTTGGGCCTTTAATTTCTGTGGCTCATTCATTAGTGATTTGTGCTGGTTCCCACAGCTGAAGTTTGAGTCGTCAAGTCATGAGCTTTTAGGAGAGAGAAGACAATGGAATAGAAAACAGACTTGACCGCCAGTGTTACCGTCGGATATTTTCAAAAAGTACCAAAAAAAGGGGATATTTACAAAAAAAGTGGCACCAAAAAGTGGATTTTTTTTATTAAAAAGTACACCACATTATGTATTTTTTACGTTTTTTTTCTATTTATCATTATTTTAAATGGTATAAAAACTAAAATAAATATTTTGTAAATATTTCTCTCCAGAAGTAATTTTTATAAAATATTTACTTTAATGTTTTGGTAATTCAAAAACGTTAAATTTGTTTTCTGCCAAACACGTTTTTTGGATTATGACATTGTTGCAGCAAATAGAAGATATTTATGAAATGTGTTTTATATATACATTTAAGGCCGTTACACACTATCCCACAAAGTCTTACGTATTTTTCAAAAATGCTTCCCTGATCTTATTATTCCTTGAACAATTTTAAAAAACAAAAATAACTTATCATGACAGGGTTGCGTTTTCGTAAATTACTAAAGACTTTGTGGGATAGTGTATAACGGCCTTTAGTAATATATTTCTTGTACTACTCCTTCTGAATACATTTTCTTTGATTTATTTAAGACACTTATTGCACAGGTAGACATTTAAAAACTTTTTAGAAATTTATTTGCCCATTCCACCAGATTCTTATGTTTTTTGGAATGCTATGGCCGAATATGAGCACAGTTTTCTCCCACAACGTCACATTTATCAGATACACCAATTATTGTAATTTCGGATGATGTTTTGTACCACAATTAATAACAAAATCCATAGTTTTATAATTTTATTCTACAGTCAAACTAATTACAAAAGTTGTAGGCCCAGGCCCACGATGTCAACAATAAAATTTCTTTCGTATATTTGTTTTGAAAACAAAAACAAATTTTAGTTTCTATTATTGTTTTCAATATAAATATGCGAAAGAAATGTTCTTGTCGACACCGTGGGCCTGGCAACTAAGCTATAATCGGATGAAAACAAGAAATCCTATAACAAAAAAACTAAAATATCACTTTTTAAAATACTTTATATATAATCAGTTCCTCACTTTAATACAAATAAATTCACGGCATGCATACATGCTACTAAATTTAAGTGTTAGTGTTTTAATTTCTTTATTATAGCATATTTAGTTTTATCCAATTTCGTAAAATTTTGCTTCAAATTTTTGTAATCAGGTTTATAGAACAAAACTATAAAACTGGATTTTGTTATTTATTGTGGTACAAAACATCTTCTGAAATTACAATAATTGGTGTATCTGATAAATGTGACGTGATGGGAGAAAACTGTGTTCATATTCGTCTTTAGCATTCCAAAAACATAAGAATCAATTGGAATGGTTAAACAAACTTTTTCAATGTCGTCCTGTGCTACATATTTATAAGTGATCAGTTTCATACAAATTTTACAATTAATTGTTCTTAAAACGACTTCCAAACTTTCGTAAAATTTCTTACGCCTATTTTTTACTTTATTTTTGATTAAAGCTAACTTAGTAAAAACACGCCCTGCAGAAGCACTACTATGTGACAATGTAAAAATATAAGAGATCAATTTGTACAAGTTTGAATATATATACAGGTATATTCATCAAAATTATTTTAAAATGTTCCTATTTCACGCCAAAAATCTTCTGCATTCGAAATTTTAAATATGTGTTCATAATTCGTGTCATTTACTTTACACTCTAGAAATTTAAATTCATGTATAAATGCATCTGGGTCAATTATAATATCTTTAAACTCTGAAACTTATTCGAAATAGTTTATATCTTCATTAGACACTATAAATATTGGTCTAAGACACTATAAATATTGGGTCTAACTACTTCAATATATTGAGCTTTTTGTTTTTTATATCCATTCTTATTATCAATCAATTATTATCAATTTTTGGTAAAAACTTAGATTTTACTTTTAATGTCAATAACACAAATTTTAGACAAGTTTTCGGTACACAATAGTTTGGTTTCTGCTTCATGACTTCTAAGGAGAGACAAAATACTTTTTTTTACCAAATATTTTAAACTTTTTGCTATATATTCTTTTAAATATTTAAAGGAATTTTTCCTAATTCTTGATTTTTAAAAGAATATATAGAAAAAGTTTAAAATATTTGGTAAAAAAAAAGTATTTTGCCTCTTCTGAAAAGTAGTTGTTTTTGAGTTACGAGGTTGCGGAAGAAAATCATCGATATGTGAGATATCTTTATCCATTTATACCATTATTCATAATAAATAAAACAGGTTAACAGAAAGTTTATTAAACCGATTTTCAGCTAACCACGCATGACAAGAAAAAAAAATTCATATAAACTTGCTTACATATACATATATGAAAACAGTTTTACATATATTAAAGCTGGGGGTTATAATAAAACAGAAAGAAAAAAAGTATATTTTTCTAGCGTAAAAGTATCAAAAAAGTGGCAAGAATCGCAAAAAGTACCACATTTGGGTGCATTTTGTAAAAGTGGCCAAATAGTATCCAAGCAGTCGAAAAAGTGGCAAATTGCCACTTTAGTGGCACCAACGGTAACGCTGTTGACCGCACTCGTCAATTTTCTTCTTATCTTTTGTTTTTTTTTTTTTTTGTAACATACTAGATGACTTTAAGTTTAAGGTAAAGAACAAGAAAATTGACGACAAAAAGTGATTGCGTATGAACGTACTTGCAGTTTCAAAAGAGATTTAAAGAAAACCTGCTACGCTTAACCCGACTTGTTTAAACCAGCAGGTTTAACCATGAGGCATTGAAAAGCGGTAATTTGTCTTAGAGTTGCTCAATAGTCTTCAAAAAAATATATACATAAGTACTTTTTAATGCATCCAGCAATTATTTTAATATGGTAAAAAAAAGAGAAAAAAATCTATATTTTATTTTAATCGGGGGTATATCAGTGTTTGAAAAGTTTCAAAAGTATTTAAGTACTCCGATTCTGTAAGAATTTGTAGCATTTTTATCACTTCAATTAATTTAAAAAAAAATCAAATTCTTCAATCAATTCCACAAATTAATTTTATTTGAAATTTTCTATCAACAATCGATTTTATTTAAACAAATGTAAATGTTTCCAAGATCGATCATCGATAATAGACAGCTAGACACTCAATCACTTCACTGAAGCTCCAAGAATCTAAATTAATTTATACAGCAAAAATGTGAAATGCAATTAATTTTTTCGAAATATACATTTTTACCTTGTAATGTTTATAACAAACTAGCTTAACCCGGTGCGCTTCGCAACACTTATTAAAATAAAATTAGTATATTTTTTTTGTTGCAATTTGTATCAAATTTCAAACTTTTACTATTATCCTTCTCCAGAATTTTTGACAATTATATTCACCTTGTAAGGAGCGTTCCACGCTCAGTCTTCCAGTTTAGCTCGCCATCTTCCTATAAGTAGTGGAGTGTTTTGTTTTATTGGCTGGTTTTGGTGTTGCAATCTTATGGTGGCTTTTTGCACCATATTTTGATGCAATTTTTTTTTACTTTAGCTGTATGAGGGGTGTCACGCCCACTAAAAAATTTTGAAATTTATTTGTAGCCTCTGTTAAGCTCGAATAATCAGAAAATTGCAGTAAAAATTTCAGGAAAATCGGTTCAGTAGTTTAAAGCTGTGTTCACACCTATCACATATTTAACGTCCTACACGTAACCACAAGTTTTGTTAAAAAAAAAAATTGTTTACTTTTGCAAAACGTGTGCTTGATCAAACATCATTAACCAGTTTCTAAATTGCATTATACAATTATCTTCTTACAAATAAAAGTTAAGTCAACCAATAAGTTAAAAATAAAGCTAAAGTTTTATCGAAACGCTTTTTTAGAAATTTTTCGTCAAATATTTGATAGGTCTAAACATACATTTAAACTCTAAAGTTTAGAGTGTGAAAAAAAAACACACAAACAAACGCATTTTTACAAATGCGTATACACATATAGAATAAATGATATTAATGATAATGTTTACAAAGCTTTTAATTAATATAAACACATACATCCAATAAATATGATTGCGCAATTAAAAAACTTTATTGAATTCCAGCAATTGTAATTTTCTAATCGTATTTCACGTACATATTTTTTTATTGAACAATAGATTATTTTCTAAAAGTTACAAAAACAAAAAAAAATTTATATTTAGTTACAGTCGGGCCTCGATTATCCGTGGCCATCACGGTTAACCGGTAACCCCGATTAACCGTGATGGCCAAAGATCAGTCGATTATGTTTTTTGCAATGTTTTTAAATTGTTTGCTTAGATTAACCGTGATAACCTATATTATCCGTGATGGCAGTTGAAAAATATTAGACAAACAACATTACACGACTTTTTTAGAAATTGTATTCTTTTTTTGCTTAATGTCCTTTTCTTGCCTCATGTTTTCAGTAGAAAATTTAATGTATACATACTTATTTAATTTAAGAATGTACATAAACTTCATGAATGTATTCCCTACAAGAAGAGAATGAGCGAGTTGTCACTTTTTTCACGTTGGTGTTAAGAAAATGATAGAATGAAATGACCGAAATCAAGTTTTCTGTCATTTCCTTCTATCATTTTCTTAACACCAACGTGAAAAAAGTGACTACTCGCTCATTCACTTCTTGTAGGGTTTGTTTAATGTAAATATGTATGTAGACAAATGTTCACTTGTTAAATAATAAAAATATTAAAAAAACTGTATAATCACAAGTGTTATTCGATTAACCGTGAAAATCGATTATCCGTAATGCTTCTGGTCCCGACCATCACGGATAATCGAGGCCCGACTGTATTTAGTATTTTAAGCTTTTTATACCTACATCACCATAGATGTGCTGAAGTTTGTAACTATTATTCATAGACTTATCTTTCAGTCAACTTCGCTTTTAAAGTCGTATGGAGCATGGTTGTTTGTGTGTCCATGTTAATATTGTTGAAAATCGCCATTTTAAATATAATATCATGAAGCCTTTTGGAAAAGAGTCGGTCGATTATGTCACCTAGTATCCATACAAAAATCCTCCAAGAATGAAGTATTTATGTTATTTATTATTTATGTTAGTATCTTAATTTAATTCAGCCCCAACTTTTATGGAAATGAGTCCATATTTGACTTTAGCTCGTATACAAGATCGTCTCCCGAATATATGTAGCTTTCACTGCTATAAATGTCTAGTAAATTTTGGTATTAACAGGTCTGCTCTAAAAATCACGTTATTTCAAGTTACGTGCTTTTAACATCACACGTTTGTTTTGAAAATCACAGCAATTTGTGTTTTTCGGCAATTGAAAATCGCACCGAAACACACAAAAACGGAACACCACAATAACATTTTAAAAGGCTGTGACTGTGGGTAATGAAGTTTACAAACATCACATAAGAGGAAAATATTTTTAATAGGTTTTAATATTTAGATTAAGTTTGGCACAAATAAATAACTCTTATGAAAATCCAAATATTTTCTGCATATCTCTTCTTTCTACACCAATAAATTTGGAAATGGAAAAATTTTGTGACGGTTAGTCCCGTATGGGTCCCCTCACAAAAATCTTATTAAAACGAAAATATAATGTAAAGACTTTGGTATTTAAATTACAGCAAACAAATTCAATTCTTTAATAAATTTAAGCGTCATAGCAAAATTTTGCTCCAGTTGGTCCATAATTGCCCATAGGTCCCAAATAAAGAGCTGTCAGTGATGTACTGTATCATATTGTTGGGCTTGTCCCGACTATACTGTCGTACTTGTTTTTTTAATTGTGTTTTGTTTGTAAAACTAAATATTACAAGCAGATGCGCGGGCACGTATTTTTTTCTGTTGAAATATTAAATATAATAAACTTTAACAAACAATAATTACAATCTTGTGTAAACAATGAAATTGTATAATTATTTATTTGAACAACTACACACAATACCTTTAATAGGGCGAAGGGTTGTTAATTAAAAGCATGTAAAAAAATTTTAATCTTAAATAAACTTTACAAAAGTTTGAGTTTTGTGTTCGGCGGCTATAACGAATTTTAAGTACGCTTTTAACATACACTGTACAAACCGGAAAATGGGTAAACTCTATTTTTGATAAGTCCTACAAGTAGAAATTGAAGCAGAAATGGGTCGTTGATATATCATTACCCAGTTCCATTATGTGCCATTAAGACTCAGTTGTTGACTTTGAGATCAAATATTATATTATAATTAATTTTTGAAAATCCTTTTTGAGTAGTCGACTATTTTTTTTTCTTTGCTAGTTTAAACGCAGAAAGTTTGAGGTTCCCGTGCAGGTCGTAGAATGTGATTACAATTTTGTGTAGAAATTTAAAAACTATTTTTACATATTAAAAAAACATTAAAAAGTTTGTATTGATAAAGATCAGCTATTTTTGATTTGTTTAATTTTTTTTTGCTGTTATTTAAAAAAAGAGTAACCCGCATTATTTACCTAAGTACAGTAGAATCTCTCATGAGCGGACACCAAATTTATGGTATGTGTCCGTACAAGGGAAATGCCTGTTGAAAAGAAAGCTGCCGGTATTATACTGTATTCACATTCTCGGTTTTATTTAATTTTACGA
Organism: Pollenia griseotomentosa; assembly: GCA_963931875.1. NCBI lineage: Eukaryota > Metazoa > Arthropoda > Insecta > Diptera > Polleniidae > Pollenia > Pollenia griseotomentosa. The sequence continues at coordinate 48,519,782 of OZ007564.1, forward strand.
ATTTAAGTGATAACACGTATAAAAAGCAACAAAAATTGGGGCACTGGAGTGGGGTTTTGTGGGTTGGTTATTTTCAGTGAGTAGAGTAGAGCATGTCGTGACGTACTTTATGGTTGTTTTCTGTAATTAGAATGGTGGGGTTGGGTTCAATTTTTGGGGAAGCAGCAAATCGTGGCACAACAGCAGCAGTTTAGAGCACAAATGTTACATAAACAAAACAAAAAAAAAAAAAAAAAAATATATAAAAAACGATATAAAATAATAAATATGAACAAACATATGCGGCTATACTCTTACAAAAATAAAAACACTTGATTTGATTCTGTTTTTGGTTTTATTGTATTTTTCAAGCGCTTGCGTGATTGCGTCAAGAATTTCACTAGAAAAAACTTTTATAAAAGTATAAAATAAAAATGATAAGAAATTCGTAAAAAAAGTTTTGTATTCGGTTGTGGTCACAGAAAACACGTGTACACCCCAACAAACACAGAGGTTTGATTTCAAGTTGAAAATGATTTTAAATCAAACGTTTCCTCAAATGACAAACGCTTAATAATAATTTGAAAATCATTTGAAAATCATAGCATTCTCAACAAAAAGGGGAAATTATTTTTAAATTGACAAACGCATTTATTTTCAACTTGCTTTCAAACGTTATTCTCAAATTTTTTTTCAAATGTGGATTATAATACGATGTGGAACATAAATATTATTTGAAAAAAACTGTAAGATAAGCATTCGGCACTTACTTATACTTAGATCCCTATTATTTTGAGGATTGTAGCACCGCAATCATACAAAAAACTTATAATTTCTTTACTTTCCCGTTTTATTTTTTTAATTCTTATTCTTAATCATTATAACTCACAAATAAATTTTATTTTTAACAAGAAATAAATCGTTCATTTGTAAAACACATTTAACCACGAAGTAAAAATTTAACTTTAATCGCCATTTTTAATGTTTACATTTATTTTTCGCTTTAGTATTGCCAAGCTTAGTTTTGATTTGAATTTAACATTTGATATTAATTTGACATCAAATTGATAAAACATTTGATGTCAAATGTTTATTTTCAAATCATTATCAATTTGAATTTAAATGTTAATATCAAACAATTGAAAAACGTTTGGGAATTGTGTTTGATGTCAAATGATATATCAAAGGTTTGACTTCGTGTTTGTTGGGAGACTACAGTCAAAAAAAAATGTTTATAAAATGTACATATCAAGTAAAAAAGCTTTTAGTTTTTTAAAATTTGTTGATAAAAATTTTCAGATAACATATACATACATACAAACCTAAGAGAGTGAATAGAATAAAACAAAACACTAAAATTATATGGAACACGAAAACAATTTTGAAATTAACCTCGAAAATTTAGACAAAGTATTTCGATAACACAAAACATAAATTAATCAAAGAAAACAGGGTTTTATTAAATTCTTTTACTTTAATAAAATTTTAGTACGTTTTGACCTTAAAAAAGTAAAATACTTTTTTTAAATAATATTTTTGTGTATACATCAGTGTTGCCAGTAGATTTTTCGAAAAAATACATACACATGCTAAAAAAAAATCCGATTTGTACCTACACGTTGAAAAAATTTCCCCTACAAAATCCCTACGCATTATTATCATTACAATAGAAGAAAAAACATTACTTATAAAAAATTAATTTTATTCGAATATGTATATTAAAGATTCAACATAACATAAGTACAAACCTAAAAAAATAATACATACATATGTATGTACTTTTAATTAAATTCAATTAAGTCTTTCAACATTAGGTGTGATCCCGTACTCAACGTTGGGAGCCCGCGGGATCCCAATCTTACCGAAAACTGTTCCCGTTCTCAAAGTTTGGTAAAGTGGGAGAGCTTTTAAGAGAATAATATTCTTCTTTTTGCACGAAGAAGCCCGTATTTTTTCTTTGGGCAAATTGCTGTGTCAAAAATAAATAAAAAACTGCAAGCAATAAAAAAAAATTTAATATAAGAAATATTTATAAAATAAACAATGGAAAATGTTGAAATATGTAAGTAAATGCTTGAATTTTAATTTTATGCACGTTGATATGTCATTTACGTATTTATTAAAACATATTTCATATTAACGTTTTCTTTTGGATCATAAATTGTTCCCGTAGTCTTGTACATTTTTGTATATAAGTGAGAGAAGTTTTTGTTTACTCTTATTTTGCCGAACTTTACCCAAAAAGTACGGGATCACACCTATTGAATGATAACTTAGAAAAAACATATACATACATATTTGTGTCGCCAACTTTTTAAACCACAAACAACCCTGGAAATATATTTTGAAGCTATTTTAGGGGAAACAATTTTTTCAACTTTTGTGGACAATAAAATATCATTAAAAAACGTTTTTTCAGCATTTTTTTTATAAATAATACGATATGACGAAAAGTCCCTAAATTTTGAAGATTATAAAAAATCTGTCCGATTTTCCCTACGCTTCTATTTACTATCAGAAATACTTACAGGAATTTTCCCCTAACACTGGTATACATACATACATATGTATATCCATGGTGAAATAAACAGGTGGCAGCACTACGCCAGATGACGATTTTTTGCTCTTGCATTGTTTGTCTAGGTTTATGTCAAAGTTTTGTTTATGTTTACAAAAAGTCCACGTTTTGTGCTGTGATTATTGTATTTTATTAAAGTTTTTGATAATTTTAAATTAAAATAAATAAGATATTGACCATAATTAAATAAAAATTGTCTAAAAGTTTATTTATTTCATCACGTTCAGCGGCACGCTTTGATTTTTGTTTAATGTATTTTTTGACGTAAACGGTTATGTAATTTCCATTTTTGTTGTAATGTTGTATTTGTTGCCGTAACGATGCCACCTGCTTATTCCACCATGTGTATATCTGTTTTGTTAATTTGTACTTCGACAACAATTTAGATTGGTTCACTAGGAAACCTCATATCGATACTTTAATGCAATAGATTCACTTTACAGAAAAGGTGAAAAAGAGAAAAATTCAACTTAAGTTTTCCACTTTTTTTCTATTTTTACTAAGTCGAATGCATTGCTTTGCTTAAAAGTTATTGAAACAAAAGACTTCAAAACAAACATTTTGCAATAAACTGCCTAAATTCAAGTTTTAAAAGTTTGGCAGGTATAGCTCAAGATTTTGAACCAGTTTTTGTGTTTCACTTTTAAAAACTCAAAACGACAAGTTCTGGGTTATGACTCTATTTTCTAAGAACAAATACAGATGCACTCACGATTTAATATCTGCCAAACTTTTAAAACTTGAATTTAGATAACCCCCGCTAGCATAGGTTGCTTGTTAGACGTTTGTGTTTAATATACAACTCCTTAAAAAATCTTCTAATGATGATAATAACTTCTTTTAACTATAGTGGTATTCACACCGAGCTTGTTAGTTTGTTAGTCGTTAATAGTTACTTTTTTACACGAATTTTGTTTTTGTATATTTAACGCGCTACCGGATTAACATTTAACAAATTAACGACACGGCACCCCTGATAAAATAGTTGTTAGTTGGTAACTCACAATCAGCTGTTGCAGTTTCTAAATAAATATAATAAAAAAGTCATTTGTGATACATTTCTAAAAAAATATTGTGTTTTGTGCAATTGTCGTGTACATTGAGAGTAAGTATGTTAATTAAATGATTTTTTATTTTAATAAATCATAAAATGTTCTTATAGTGGATAACCAAAAGAAAAAGCGCATTCGAACAATAATGCAAAAAAAGTGGAGTGGTGTCAGCAAACGTTATTTGTGTCAAAGTATGAGTATTTAAATGGTTTACAATTGTTTTTTTTACACTTTCTCGTGGCATGTTTTATTTTTTTTCAGAACAATAAATCAGCTGTTTTACTACGAAAGTTACCAGACTAACAAAGGTTAAAAAAGAGGGTCGTTCACAGTTGGTAACTTTAACAAATTAACAAACTACCGAGTAACAAATTAACAAGTTCGGTGTGAATACCACTTATATATTACTTTTTTATACATTTGCCGACACGCTCGTCTTTTATTCTTGGAATGGTTTAGATGCAAGGCCTAAAAAAATCTTTTAACGGTTATTTAAAGTGTACAAAAACAACAGTATTACACTTTCTTTATCTCTCATCAAACCATCATTGAATGAATCTTTTGCCACTCTCTGTATTACTCATATAACAGTTATACTTCTAAAGCCGGTGATACACTATCCTATTCGGTCGTACGATTTGTCAAAAAAATCGTGTGTGCTCATAAAGTAGGATATTGTGGTTTAAAATTTAGTGACAGATTTTTTTGACAAGTCTATTTTTTTTTTTTTATTTAAAAATTTATTTGGCTAACTCTCTTGAATTATATTGCCAGGGTATCACACAATTTTTGGAGCTTCAAACACAAGTACTCGTTCGACCTAAACCTTGGTATAGGAAGGCGAGAGCTTCCAGAATCCGCTCCAGAGTATTTTGGTCTCCACCAGTAAACGTCTGAGTTTTCCTTGGTACTCCACCAGTAAAACGTCTGAGTTATATACGGTTCTCCACCAGTCACGTTGAGTTATTTTTGGTTCTCCACCAGACAACACATTAAAACATTGAGGTTAAAAACGATTGCATATAGTTAATGTAGAAACCGCAAAAACTGTAACTCGGTACAGTTATACGACACCGAACCACTAACCAATGCGGGGTGACAACGCAAAACGCACGAAAAGCAGACAAACAAGAAAGACCTGTTTGTCCTTAAGAAAAAATGACAAAAAGCGCGAGCTGCTTCTCCACTCAGAGCAGTTTTACGAGTGTTTGACAAGTCTGTCCGACTTGTAAATGTTTATGAAAATTTTCATAAAATGATAGATTCTATGCGATCAGAGTGGCATTTTCTTGTAAAGTAGCTGAGTCATTTGAGTTTGCATCATTTGCATCTTTTTGGTGGGCAATGAATGAATGAGGCAATGACAGCAGATTTTGCAGACATTTTTTTATGTCGGTTAGAATTCCATCAGATTTTCGTGTTAATGAATCGTACGATAGCGTAGGATAGTGAATACCGGCTAAAAGCATTTAACCAGTTGTAAGATAATCCTACAATAACCTCATACATGCTTTTTGAAAGATACATTAGATAATCTTTACACATATCTCAAACATTTCCCTCTACGATAAGTATAAGCATTTTTTCCTGTCTTGTGGAAGTATCTCCCAGAGGAATCAGCTCGTGTAACAGTTTCTACCATGCGATGAATCTACTACGAGTAAAAAATGCGCTTGTGGACGATCAAAAACGCTCTACATGATTGAAAATGGTAGCTGGTAACTTAGTTCTTGTTCTCGAACAAAAAGTTAATTGCCTCACAGTTGTTGTTTGAAAATTAAACATAAATATGTCAAAAACACAAGTGTGAAGGCAATGACAAGTATTACGAAAAAATTTTACACCCCATACGACTTCATCGTTGACATTTTCTAATATTTAGTGCCGGTTCACACACGTCAAGTTTGACTCGTCAAGTCTGTTGCTTTTAGGAGTGAAGGGAAAAGAAAGTACCATTTCTTTTCCCCTGATAAATAAATTTTTGATAGTAGCTTAAACAAGCTTATGCTTATTATAGTTGGGCCTTATGTTTGCTTTCAGAAAGTCTAAGTTAATGGTAAGAGAGAAAGAAAACAAGTTATTCTTCTATTTCCTCTCACCAATAAACGAAGACTTTCTGAAAAAAGAAAACTTTCATAGTATGATCCCAGAATGTTAACATTTTCATATCTAAACATTTTTATACAATTACAAGACAATCAAAATCAGCTCAGGAAATTTTAATTTTTTTTTTTTGTAAATATTGTGGGACCGTAACCATCAGCTTTTTTTTGATATTAACTCAATTGTTAAATATCTTTGTATTAATTTTACTTAAACCATCCGTGTGAACATGAAAAATACTTACAGCCAGGGCTGCCAGATTTGACGATTTATCGTCATTTTGACGATTTTTTGTTCCGAAATTAGCAAAGTGCCGATTTGCTGATTTTTTTCTAAAAAGTGACGATTTTTTTAGTCTCCAAAGTCTAAATAAGACATTACATCTCTGACACGTTCAGACACCTTAACAAGAGCGGAAGACGGAACGTTTTCTTTCGCTTAGCTTTTACGCTGATATGCCATGCAAAAGCAAGAGCCTCAATGTTGTGTCACGAACAGTAGTGATAGCTTTCTTGTTTAATTAAGCCCACATATTATAAATAAAAATAGAGACAAAAACGCTGGATTGACCAAAAAATAACTAAATTGCCATTATTAATTAACAATAGCGGCCAACTTCACTATTAACCGATCTGTCGAAATCGGGTGTTCCAATTGCAAAGCGTTGACGCCGCTCAATATAGGTATGTTTCATACAAATTTTATTGGCATGACACATATTGAAAACTAGAAAACGCGTGCCGCTTTTGTTTAGGTACGTCTGTAATATGAAAGTCTTAAGAAAATCTTTAAAGTGTTTTTTTTTTAGAGTACAAGAACAAAAATGCTTTTCTTTCGTAAAACCATTATCGAATGAACCTTTTATGACTCTTTGTATGAATCATATTTTCAACAATTATAGGGCAAACATTTCAGGAATTGTAAGATAAAATTTACATAAGTCTCATGCGATTCTTGACATGAAAGACTCGTTAGATAATCTTTACCCACGTCTTTAGCGATTCCCACAACGATTGAAGAAGCGTCTTTCGCTGTGCTATGGAAGAATCTCACTCGTGTTACAATTTTTCCGGTGTAAGGAATCTTCTACGGTAAAAAAATGCGGTCATCGACTATCAAAGACGCTCTTTATGAGACTCCCAGTAGTAATTATGTTTTTGTTTGAATGTTTTTTTTTTTTTTTTGTAAAAATCGAATAAAAATTGTGAAGAAAAACTTAATTTTAAGTTGTCCGATTTTTTTTGACGATTTTTCGAAACGTGAAAGACGATTTTTTTATTTTTTCTCAGGAAATTGACGATTTCCTCACAAATTTAACTGGCAGCCCTGCTTACAGCAGACTTTTTTCTCTTTTCTTAAACACGAAGAGAATTTCATAATATTTTGATTCTACAAAGTCGTAATCTTTGTATTACCATCAGTGTGACCACAACAAAAAAAAAATTGGATGCTAAATGGGGCTAAAAATGCTAAAAAAAAAATTTGAAAATGCTAAAAAAAACTCTAAAGTTTCTTAAATAATTGTATCATTATAATGAATGAATTATATATTAAATCACTTGAAAATATTATATTTCTTTTAAATTTATGTATTTGCATAAAATATGCAAATATTTCTTTCAGTCTTTTATACAAATGTATAGGTACATTAAATAATTCTGATAGTGCATAGGAAATGTTCCTGAAAAATATTGAAGGAATAAGACTATTAAAGTATCAAAACTTTATAAATTGTAATTTGACTTAGAATACACATTCGAATTAATATGAAAATTTATGGTACATAAAATATTTAAAAAAATTTATTATTAAATTCAATATCCCTAAAAAACCCTAACTTACCAAAAATTCAAAATCGACTTTTTCATTGATTCTTATGTATTGCATCAATTTAAATGTTCACAAAAAATTTTGGAATAGTTTGACAAAAGTAAGCGATTTTTTAACCAAAAAAACAGAAGGCCCTATGTACAAAATATTACATGATAAACGCTTAAAGCCCTAACCTACAGTTTGCAAAATATGCAACATTGTCAACTGTCAAAACAACTGGTAGGTTGTACAAGAAAAGTAGAAGAAAAATAAATTGTTAACAGTTTAAGGCGATTAATAAATTTATCATTTCAAATAGTTTTTTGCTTCTCCAGTAACATTTTCAAAATGTTAGACAGGGCTTTTTGCGTTTTAGGTAACGATATACATACATATATATTATTAAATACAAAATTTAAGTAAAAACAAAAAATGTCATTGAAAACATAAAAGGCTATTCAACAGCATTTTCAGTAAATTTAAATCCACATAAAACACATCATTATTGGATTAGTTTTCCTTAACTGCCAAAGTGTTGGTCAAAATACCATTAGAATGTGATCTGTTTTCATCACACATTTTTATTAGATCAACAGTAATGATAAAATCTGTAACATTTATTTAGCTTTTAAGCTTTTTAGCTTTTTATTTTTAAATTTATTTTCCAAAAAAAATATGTTTGAAAAAAATACCAAAATTTTGAAAAAGTACTCTTTTGCTTGGTGGTCAGTACCATCTAAATTTTTAAATTTTCCATCACTGGTCCACATCTAATGTAAATCAATGAATTCCATCCTATTTCTAATCTTGGTTTTTATAAGGTTCATACCGCTAAAAATTCTTTCAACTTCCGCGTTAATAAATGGCAAAACTAAAAACTTCATAACAAAAGAAGCTAACTCGTTGAAAGCATTTTCTATTAAAGCGTTTTTGTTCCTATAAGAACCTATCTAGAATTCAATAGTTGAACTTTGGCTCATCCATTCGTATGCATTAAGCTTTTGCCATTGCTGTCCCAAAACCGTTATTTCTTCTTTACTCCCAGTCTACAACTGACATGAAATGCTTAACAATAACAATAATATGATGTTACTGTTAAGTATAGACTCATCATGTTAGAGGTTTTCTCATGTTATAACACGGTTGTTAATGCAAATGTTTTAACAACGCTTTTATAACATCGTGTTATAACAGCAAATCATGTTAGTTGTAGACGTGGAGTTAGAAAAACCTACCATTTCTTCTTTAAATTTGTTTTGGTGTTTACAGGGTTGCTATTATTATACATTTCTATGAACGTACAAATGACAAAATTTTAAGTTATGTTGTGAAATAGCAATATATAAAATTTATAAGATTAAAAAATGCTAAAGAATGCTAAAAAATATTACAAAAATGCTGAAAATAATGTTAAATGCTATTTGAAAAATTCGCTGCTAAATCAAAATAAATAATGCTAAATTTAGCAGTGAAAATGCTAAAAGGGTCACACTGATTACCATGTTAACACACCTTATAATAGTTAGCAATAAAATCACAGTTTTTAAATTTGCTGCAATCATTTAGTAAAGCAAAAATTTTAGTGCTGTTGCTGTTTCAAATCAAGCAATTTTACACTGGTTCACGTTTGAACTGTAGTTTAGAATAAAATTTGTGCATGGGTATTTGCATATTCGTTTGTGTTTTTTACGTTGTTAATTCTTCTCTAATTGTTAACTTGTGTAAAATACATATGTAGATACACTCACACAAATCTAGATATTATTTCAATAAAAAATAAAGAGCCTTAGTACTTGTAGCAGTAGTTAACCTTGAAGTTTTTTAGCTTGTTTTACAAGAGCTTTTTTCCCTCAAACGTGTTGCACATGACATATTAAACAATAACAGCAACAACAATAGAAAAAACTTGAAACAAAATCACACTGTCACATTTAGACAAATACGACTACAAACAAAAGTCCACATCATTCTTGTTAATTAAAAAAGGCTAAAGTTTTTAAGCATATATATTTTTTTTAAAGACCTAAAGTCATCTAATGAATGCACTCACTACTGCATAGAGTTCTTGATTTTTTTTATACTATTTTAATTCCAGGGAAAATTCTATTAAATATTTCTGTCATTCGCGGGAATTTCCGAGAAAATTTTTGTAAAGTATGCTATATCAAAAGAGAACTAAAGCTACTGTCACACTTTACATATATTTGACGCCCAACAGGTAACCACTATTTTTATTAAACAATTGTTTGATTTTGTATAATGTCCGCTTGATCAAACAACGTCAAAGACATTTTTTCAGAAATAAAGCCTAGGAAATCAACAAAAATTTATAAAAGAAAGTTAAAGGTTGATCAATTTAGTGGTGATGCTTTTTCCGATCTTTTCGTCATATATATCTGTATTAAGTGTGAACATACCTTACGTGGTTTGCTTTCATATAGATATACATATTTAAATATCGCACCATTTCCTCAAAAGACGGTTAACTCAAAATTTATACATTTTCAGTGGAGACAAACAACTGTTTTCTGTTGTATTTAGGTATGTACTCTTATATCACAAGGGGGATCGTCTGTTTTTTTTTTTTTTTTTTTTTTGCAAAATACTAGAGAAATTAATCGTAGATTTTTACAGTGGGTAGATATGACCACTGTTTATTGTTTTCTTGCAAAAAGTAAAAATGTGTATGGGTAATTCTACATCAAATCGACCAAGAGTGGGACCCGACCCCTTTCGTTTCGAATGAAATTTGGTTAGAAGGATCCTTTTAAAAAATTTTTTCGAAAGTTTTAGGATTTTTAAAGAACAGTTTGAGGTATTATAAAAAAAATCAGCAAAAAAAATAGGTTTTTGACTTAGTCAATTTTTAAAATTTAATATTTTGAAGATATGTGTTGCATTATTCCAAAAAAATTTTTTTTCGTCCATAGATGTTCCTTATAGGATAAAAGGAACCTTCTCACCAATTTTCATTCAAATCAAAAGGGGTCGGGTCCCACTTTTGGTCGATTTGACATGGAATTACCCGTATATTTTGAGTTGAGTCCCGGTAAATTCCGAAATGATGACAAATTATGAAGAAAGGTCCCTGCTCGCGTCCTGCACTGGTGTTCTTAAATCATAAATTAGGTTTTAAGACACGCCTGACTTAATTCCCACTATGTGACCAACCTTTTATCTCGACGAGAACTGGCATTTACCTGTGGTTTGTACATGAAAGTACTTTCTTGCAAGTAGAGTATACGTATTATTCACCAAAAATCGAAGAAACAGACGATTGGCTAAAAGTACAAAAATTGTGTGTGTGTTAGTGAAAAATTTGAGTGTATTGCAACTTTCAAGAAATTTCTTTCATGTGTAAATGCTAGGTTAGGACTATTGATTTCACAAAACCTTAAACTCAGGTCAAGAACTTTCCAAAGCAATTCCCAAAACTTGCTGTCTTACCATTCCCGGGAAGTTTTTTTCCAAATAGGAACTCTAATACAAATGCATACATACATACATACATAAATACATACATTAAAACATAAAATCATAAACTTTTTAACGCCCACTAATAAACTTAATATATTCTTATGTAGAAAATGTTGTAGACGATTGAAAAGTTAACGTTTAAATTCAAACAAAAACTTAATTGTTTAAAAAAGAACTTTAATAAAAAAACCTATACTCATAAAAATTTATGCTTAATATAAAAAATAATATTCATTAAAATTTTTGTTCAAATTAAAAGTTGAGTAAGTAAACAATCTTGGAATGAATGTTAATCTAAGATTTTTACGACGAAAGATACCACAGGCATTCATTTTGTAAAATATATCGCACTTGATCAACAAAAGAGTATTAAATAAAAATTTTTATTTTTACTTATGGTAAAAATCGACGCATAATATTCGTATCTACGCGCTGTAAAAATATCGTGCTTTATTTTTTACTTATTTGGGATTGAAAGGATTGGTTTAAAAACTCTTTTTCGTATCCCTTTAATGCAAAATCAAAAATTATTCTGCTTCTATTGAAAATTTTGAGTTAATACCCTCTTGTTGATTAAGTGCGATATGTATGTATGTAAATACAAAATATTATTACTAATGCATTAAATTCGACCACGGTGGTTTATTAAGCTACTTACACAATATGTACTTTACAGTGGCTTTATCAGAACGATCCATCTGTTATTCAACACGTTTGTCAATATTGACAATTTATAGACTTTTCATAATTTGTGCTCTTACATACGTACTGATTAATGGTTTCATTCACTTTTTATAAGGGACTGCAAATATTGATTATTTTTCAAATTTAAACTAAAAAAAAAATAAAAGAGAAATGCTACGTGCATAAGGAATACATTACATGAACTACCTTTAGATGCACTAATTTTTATATTTTTAAGTTTTATTATTAAACTTAATCTTGAATAAAGCGCTTTTTGTGTTAAAAATGTATTGCTTCAAAGTGGGAACTCAACATATAAAATTCATGTCTTCCGCAAGCGAGATGGTAATCGAAACTCTTACATTTCTCCCTTACAAACCTGCTTCGTTCGAAGCTCAATTTTTATTGGGTTAACTTTAGCGATTATTTTGTTAGTTTTATTTATTCCTTGGCAATAAAAACTATTTTTGAGTTTTATTGTTTGCTTAGAAAACAATTACATATTGTTAAATTGAACTAAATTTAAAAAATTTATTTAATTCCCCCTTAAATCGGTTAATATTAACGCAGAAATTTATTTTTTTTGTAAGCAAAAAATAAAATTCAAAAATTAACTGTTATTTTCTAAGCAAAAAATTAAACTCAAAAAATAATTTTTATTTTCTAACTTTTCTATTTCTTCTGTCTTGGGTCGGTTGTAAACTCTGGTTTAAAGGCAAGACGCAAGTGCTGCCAACTATTTATGGCCAAGAATAGCGTTGTGTTGGCGTAACTAGATTTTATTAAAAACAACAACAAAATTGTAGATGAAAGATTATTTCATATAAACAATGAAAGTTATTAAAAGCAATAACATATTTGAATACTGAGTAAAAAGAAAAATCAAAATTAAAAAACAAATTGCTTCATTTTATTGTTTTCGTAAGAAAACAAAAAAAAAAAATAAATTTGTCAGTTCAGTTTCTTGCACGTGCACATGCAAGTATATTATCAAAGTTATTTTTTGGGAATACAAAATTTATAATTAATAAGATTTCTGTATGACGTGCTAAATTCCCAATTCTTCATATATGATAAATACACTGAAATTTATTGTTGAGGGAAAGCCAGCTTCTATGCGCATTTCGCTGGTTGCTTAGGCCGTCAGGAAACCTTTCCACTGGCAAATTTGTTTTTTTTTTTTGTTGTTTTCTTAGGAAAACAATAAAATGAAGCAATTTGTTTTTTAATTGTGTTTTTTCTTTTTACCCACTTACAACTACAATTAGAGTCGGAAAAAGCCAACCAATTGTGGGGGAATGTAAGAAAAGATAAACTCACTGTTTATTTTTGATGTTTTTGTTTAAGCTTTGATATAGTTACAAGTGAGACTTTGAGTGTTTAAAATTTTTATTCGCTTTAGGGTTTTATTCGTATAATATTTTTAGCTTTTCTAAAATCTTAGGAAAAGGTTTCCTGATGAGCTGGCCTAAGCAACCAGTGAAATGCGCATAGAAACTAGCATTCCCTCAACAATAAATTTCAGTGTATTTATCAAATATTGAAAATTGGGAATTTAGCACGTCATACAGAAATCTTATTAATAATAAATTTTGTATTCCCAAAAAATAACTTTGAACAAAATTATGTTGTGAGGTAAAGATTTATATAAAAGTTCTTTGTGCCGAATATTATTTAGATATCTTCATCTATAGTATATGAGGTTTGTTCGCTTTTAAGGGAAGAGGGTTTATATGGGATCTATGGTTAGTTTTGGACCTACCAACAAAACATTTCGTCATTACATAAAAGCTACCATTTGAAAAGAAGTAATGGCATTGAAAGCTGTTTTCGGTAGAAGTATTTGAATGAAAGCTATAGTCTAATATGGACCGATTGCAATAAAAATTGGTAATATGATTTTGATTGCAAAAAATAAGTTTAGACCAAATTTAATCTAAATACCATCCAACCAAATTTAATCTAAATACCAACATAATAAGATGGTTAATGGGCACAAAGAAAAAAATATGATTCGTTTCAACACTTAACCCTCTAATGCCAAGTTTTAGAATATATGGGAATATATTATGAATTCAAAAAAAATATTTTAAAGCCCGTACGATGAGTCGTTTTCGTTCCAGGTGAGAAAACATCTAGGAGTACCTTGAGGCACCCTTGGGTAGCTAGTAATAAAAACACATTTAATTTTTGAGAATTCTGTTTGTTAGTTTGTATTGAAAATAAAAAGTAATGCATCAAATTAAAAATATTTGGTTTTGTTTATGATAATTAAAAAAAAACAATTTTATTATTTGAGCATCATGAATGAAGTTTGCACTTTGAACAAAAGCATTGTGTTCGAGATTGTTTACAATGCTTTAAGAGCTTTCAAGAAATTTCGAAGCTTCTACAAATATTGTTCTAGATCTCTAAGCAATTGTAAAGAAATGGAAATTAATAAAAATTAGTTATATGTTGGGCGTCAGTAGAAATTTTGTAAATCATGCCTTGAGGCACTCTTAGGCATTAGAGGGTTAAACAAAATGATCTCCAAAATTGCGCACAAGGTTTTCATAGACAGGCAGCCAGCCGGACGGACATCGTTAGATCGACTCAGAAAGTGATTCTTAGTCGAAATGCATAATACCCTTTCCACTATTGTGGTGTGGGTATAAAAATGGGAGAAGGGAAAAAACTCTCGGTAAATTTTTATTTATAATTGGGCTGAATATATTTTTGCTATACAATATAAAAAATACTCCAATTACTAACATTACCGCTCTCAAAGCTTTCATAACTGTGGTAGTGGAACTAGGTTCCATTAGATCAAAATTGGCTGGTCTTGTTATGAAAAACGACCTCGCTTATAAAAGCAGTCAGAATTAGTTTATTAAGACAGAGTTAACATATATGAGCAAAAGTCATTAGCAACAAATTATTATTTCTCTAAATCGTCAACAATCTGAAAAATTTATTATTCTGCAATTATAAAGATATGAATAATTAGCATAGTCTTAACATTTTGGCATTTAAACTTTATTTATAAATGTGCACCATTTTGATTTAGCATTTTGCTTAGATTTATAATCGTTAAATTGAAATTCTGGTTTGGGATTCGTTCTTAATCCCAAATAGAATGGCGTCATCAATTACTGTCACTATAAAGTTCTTAGTCAGAGTTTTTGTTGATGAATGACTTTTAAAAATTTGTTAATTTTTTGTTAAGTGCAGCAGTACCAGTTTATATTATTTGATTTTCAAAATTCAACAATATTTCATTTTATTACTACACCATTTCTAGTTATATTTCAAAATTAAAATTTTTTCTTTAAGGTTTATGTAAAAGTTTGGTTCCTATTAGGGAATTTTTGAAAAAAAAAGTTGACAGGCTGCCATTTACCAACATATGTATGTACAAGATTTATCAAATTGAATGTGGAAATAATTTATTTTTCATAAATAATTTTGTAATTATATTAACCATTTTTTTTGAATTTGCTTCTATGAGTCAAATATCAATTTATAAAGCTTTTTACAATAGTCCTCAATATTTCGCAAACTTTTTGCTTAAGCCAACTTTTGGTAAACATTGAATATTTGTATATGTTGGTAAGGAAGCAGATTCTCGAATTAACAAAACATGCAAAAATAGACCCTTTTTCAAAATGCTCCAGCTCACGAGAGGTCAAAGTTGGAGCTGAAATATTTAAAATGTCATCTTAAAATAGTCCAAGGATCATTTTTAGGAGGGTACATCGAGCACGAATTTTGCTTATATACAACTTGAGTCGCTCTAATGAATGTATACACAAACCAGAATATGTATCTTGTATCTTCATGTTACATTGCATTACATTCTGCTATTGTCTGATAATTTTAAAATTTTCTGTACATACAAAATTTACGTCGCTGCTAACCAAAGGATAGCTAAAGTGAAAACATGTAATATGAAGATACAATATATTCTGGTAGTGTATAGAGTCATTCCTATAGCTTAACAAAAAAGGATGGCTTAAGCAAAAAGTATGTGAAATATGGAGGGAATAAGAATATTATAAAAAACTTTATTTGTATGTTTAAATTTGACTCACAGAAGCACAATCGAATAAATGGTTAATACGAGGTTTATTGTTGTTCCAGTGATTTTTAAAAAAGGGGCTTATATGGAACTAATGTCATGCAATAGAACCTGGGTTTATAAGTAATTTTGGCCATAATTACGAAACTTATTTTGATTTTGTAAAGCAATCGTTATATAAGAGCTATGATGAAATATAAGTCGAATTTAGGTTGCAGGGGGATTGTGGGTTCGATTCCCGCCAGATACTCTGTTTTTTTTCCTGCAGACAAGCGTAGAGTTTCGCGGGATTAGCAGAGAGAATTAAAAAAAAAAACAATTATAACGTTTATGGGTGCTAAAGATCTATTTCGGGAGAACATTTTTTGAAGAGCTAGGCGAAACCGTGAACGGGTTCTCATATCACATTTCGACCTACATGGAAACACAGACAGCCGGTCAGGCATTCTTAGATCTGAAACTGAGTCTGAGTCGAGTTCTAAGCACAGAAAAAATTAAAAATTGATTGTTATCACCAATCACATTTATTGATTTTGCACCTTTTACCAAAATAATTATATACTAGATTACTAAAAATTGTAAAAATTTTATATTGTGAATATTTTTTTTCAATAAATAATATTTTTAATTTTAATTAAAAAATAATCAACAAGGCGAATTCAACTAGAGGTGGTGTCGGAACTACAACAATCCAAAAACAACAGAAACAACATAGGGTTTTTTGCATTGCATTGTTAGTGCTTACAGCTTGAAATGTCAACCATTCTTATCAAAACACTAAAAAATCAAAGCAAAGATGCCTGTATCGACACCACCTGCAGTTAATTCGCCTTGATAATCAAAAACTTTGCCGTTTCAAATAATGTGTTGATTGATTTTGACAATTTCCAACAACAATTCCACAAGTTTAAATTATTTTATTTTAAACGAAAAAATTTTTTGTTATTTAATAAATATTTTTATTTAAAATTATTTTAAAACAACTAAAATGTTAATTAAACCAAATTATATTTTTAATTTTCTTTCAACAAGAAAATAATTGATTCAATAATCACATTAATTAAATTTGAATACTTTTTAAACAATTTTTTTAATTGATAAAAAACTGCTAATAATTTTTTCTGTCAAATTGTTTTCCATTTCTTACTCATGGAAAAATTAGCCCATTTTTCTGATGATTTTGATTTTCGAAGCATTTCACAACTATTGGGGCTTCGTACTTCAACCGAAAGACGGACATAGTGAAAACGATAAAATAATGAAAGAACTCGCATATGTTGTATTAATATCGAACGGTTTTTAAAAGAAAACTTCAGAATGGATTTCTTTTAGTTGTGAAACTTCAAAAAGATTAAGGTTTCTAACATGGCGACAGCTAAACATGAATGTAATTTCAAAATTCAAAAAATAGACAAAAGAAAAAATCTATTTGTTAACTCTATTCAAACCAAATATTCTATATTCCCCTTTTATCGCTGTTTTGTTCTCCATCTAACTATTGACGATAATATTAAAAATCTGAAGGTTAAAATCTAACCATGTTTTCACAACCATATTCAGTAAGTTTCTTTAAAATTCTTATTATTTATTATTATACGAGCAAAATGTGTAGTTTCGCATATGTGAACAGCATTTAATTTTTTTTAAAATAATAATGATTCTGTACTTGTCGTAAAGACCTCTCACAGTGCCATATATTTAATAGATACAAAAAAAAAAAAAAAAAAAAAAAACAGAAAAACTAATAATTCTAGTATATAAAACAACTTATTTTCTATTAAAAAACCAACATTGATCTCTAATGATAGTCGTTATGTGCAATTTTAACCAATTAATTTTAATGACTGATCATTCTAAAAATCATGAAATGAAATAATAAAATAATGTGAAAAAACAAGTTACAATTAACAAAGTTCTTAAGTAAAAAATTAAACAACATTTTACCCTTCCAACACTACCAGACACTGAGAAAAAATACTCATATAAAAAGAGTTGTTGTTCATTAAGATTAAACAATTTAAGAAGTTATAAAGGGTGGTTAAATTTTAAGGGCCGATGTTGATTCCGAATAAAACACAAATTATTTAGGAAATTATTGTAATTTCTTTTTATTATAATAAAATTGGTATGGTTCAATTATGTATGAAACAAAATATCGGCCAAATGGCCACCGCGACCTCGGCGGCACATCTTCATCCGATAATCCAAATTTTCGATGACGCTGACTCATAATTGAGGTTATATCCCGTTAATGTGTCGAATTATCTTATCCTTTAGCTCTTGAATTGTTGCTGGTTTATCGACGTACACTTTTTTTTTCAAATAACCTTAAAGAAAGAAGTCCAACGGTGTCAAATCACATGATCTTGGCAAATGAGGCAAGTGGCACCGTCCTGTTTAAACCACATATCGTCCACATCCATATCTTTCAATTCGGGCCATAAAAAGTTTGTTATCATCTCACGATAGCGAACACCATTCACAGTAACTGCCTGACCGGCCTTATTTTGGAAAAAATACGGTCCGATGATGCTGCCAGCCCATTGACGAATCCACTGAGGTGAAAATGTGCCTCATCACTGATAATGATTTTCTTCGAAAATTGATCATCCACGGTTTCCATTTCTTGCCACCATTCTGACCATTTACGATGTTTGGTCAAGACTCTTTAGTTATTGAGTCAATTGCACCTTGTAAGCGTGTAAATGCAAGTCTTTATGCATAATGTTCATCAACGACGAGCGTGAGAGGTGCAATTGTTGGGCACGACGACGAGTTGAGGTGGACGGCTCTTCAGCCAACCTATCGCGAACAGCAGCAATATTTTCTGCAGTACGAGCTATACGAGCATGCACTGGTGTTTTCACATCTCCTACAGACCCGGTTTGCTCAAATTTTTGCACGATTTTTCCCATTGTACGCACATTTAGACGATTAAATTGACCGAAAAAATCACGAAGTGCACGATATGCATTTTGATTTGAACGCCCATTTTCTTAATAAGCCTGAATAACTTTAACGCGTTGCTCGATTGTCTATCTTTCCATGGTTTAAATTGAGTTAGTCAGAAATTGATAAATATCAACTGAAATGCAGAAAAAAACTTGACGTTTAGGTGTGGTTCACATAACCACCCTTAATTTTACAACTATGAAGGGTTTTACATTATAAAGGGTGTCCGCCGGAAAGGTGTACTTCACGACTGCCAAATATGAACTGTTAAGACTAATACTTACCAACATGGCGGCAAAACAAAGTAGTATAGCTTCCCGGCGGACACCCTGGCAAAATTATGTTATGAGCAGGGAAATCGGAAATATGCTATAAAAAATTTTGTTATGCTCATTAAAAATATGCCACAAAAAGGCAAAAATGGCTTAATTAAAAAAAAAGTCATCAATTTAATAATACAAGTGTTGGCGCAGTGGTCGAAATTCGACCATAATTATTTATGCAAGTATGAAGAAAACATACATATACATAAGTATATGTATATGAATTTACATGTTTTGAGCATTTGTTTTTTCGTCTTAGTGGATCAATTTGGCAAGTGACCAAATTTATTTAGTTTTGTAAGCTCAGTTATAAAAAAAAAAAAACAGAAAGTACCAATTGAAAAACAATAAAGTACCAAAAAGTCTCCCCTTAGATATAGTTCCTCAATCACTCTGCACTCTGCATGTTTAATTAAATGTTTCTAGGTTCGATATAAATGAAATTCAAAAAGTACAAGTTGAAGAACAAAAAAGTACCAAAAAGTTCCTTCTTGTAGATTCTCATCCACTCAGGGTATTGCATGTTTCAGTTAATGTTTTTAGGTCCAATAACGATAAAAAATTAAAAAGTACCAATTTTAGAACGAGAAAGTACCAAAAAGCGCCCCCTTTCAGAATCTTATTTATCTTTCTAAGTCCAATATTACGAAAATTCAAAAAGTACCAGTTGAAGAAAAAAAAGTGCCAACATTTCCCACATTCTCATTCACTCAGGACCCTGCACCTTTAGTTTGATGTTTCTAAGTTTAATGTTAAAAATATTTCAAAAAATACGACATGCAGCACGGAGAAGTTAAAGAAAAAAATTTTATTTCTCGTATTTCACCTTTTTGCTATTTTCGAATTTCGAAAAAGTACTACATTTATATTTATATTTTTAGATGAGTTACGAATTTGGTATAATCTTTTATGGTTCCAAAATACAGGTTATACCCGTTTACTACCCAAAAAGGCCGAATTTAAAAAAAAATACCAGACACCTGACCGGTGTTTTTTTAATGAACAACAATAAGTATTATCAAAAGTAATTTTTGGGAATACAAAATTTTAATTTAAAAGATTTTGTTATTCGTGCTTAATTCCCAGTTTTTATTCTTGATAAAAACACTTGAAATTTATTGTTGATGGGATAAGCTATTCCTATGCGCATTTCACTGGTTGCTTAGGCCAGATCATCAGGAAACTTCATCCATAAAGATTTCAGAAAAACTAAAGATATTAAACCAAATAAAACTGTTAAGCGTATAAGAATCATAAGCAACAGTTCTACTTGTAACAATATCAAAGTTTAAACAAAAACATCAACAATAAACAGTGAGTTTATCTCTTCTTACATTCCCCACTACAATTGATTGGAATTCTTCCAACATTAATTGTAGTTTTAAGTAGGTTAAGAAAAAACAAAATGCAAAAAACAACTTGCAAAAGCATGTATTATTAATTTTTTTTTTTTTATCCATTTAAGTTTTGGAGATATGAGTTACCGAATATAAACTTTTTTTATCCTTTATACCTCCTCAGATTTTAATAAAATATATATTCTGCACTTCTGTAAGAAAATAAATACCTTTCAAATGCTGTATTTTTTCGGCTGAAAAACAGAGGAGGAAAGTTTTATTAACTGTTTTGCCATTGCCGATTTATATACTTTTGGTACTTTTTGTTTAACGTTTTTTTTTTTTTAAATTTTTCTTGAACTTGAAACTTATTGTGTGGTTTATAGAACACGAGCGCCTTACTCGTCCGTTCAACTTACATTTGAAACAAAAACAAATTTCGAAATTTTGTTTTTGTTTTAAATGTAAGTTGAACGGACGAGTAAGGCGCTCGTGTTCTATAAACCACAGATAAGTTCTTTAACATAAAGCTGGCAAGCAAATAAAGTACATTTGAGGACAAAATAGGGTGAAAATCGTACTTTTGGACTGTTTGTAAAAATGTTTATTGTTTATAGAAATATTTTAACATAAAATAAGTATAGATGTAGAAAATTAAATAAAATTTGTGTACATTTTTTTTATTGAATAACCCTTTTTCATTAAAGGTTGCTCTAATTTTAACGTAAAGAAAGTCACTAGTGAAACATATTTTTACGAATCATATTAAAAAGAAACATCAAATTGATGTTAATTTTACTTTTCGTGCGATATTGCTTAAGGTAGAAGTACAAAATAAGAGTTAATGCACGAGCGCTGTAGACGTCTGTCAAAAAAAAAGTAAAGCTAGTGTTTTTTCATAGAGCAGGTTACATAAAAAAATTTGGACTGGTTTATGCAGACAGTTGGTTTAGACCCAATCCATACGATGCTAGTCTTACTGATCAGCTTGCTACTTTATTGGCGAAAGAGACGAGGGGAAAACAAACAAATACTCAGCTTGATGTACTCTTTATATACATTTTATTTTCTTATTCGTAATTTTCAGCAGGTATATTTTGACAAAAATCTTTCATATTTAATTTAGTTATATAACGTTAATTTCGTAGCGTGTGTGATTTTTTTGTGTGGTGCATTTTGTAAAAATGTGTTTCACAAAGCGAAATTTTAAAATGCACATATACAGTCATACAAATATAATAACAGAAAAAGTAATAAGGCTTGCATTGTGTGAACGTCGAATATAGTTCAAAGAAGAAAATGTGATAAGTTAATCAATAAAACTTGCATCGTATGAATTTAGACTTAACTATGAACTTTGTAACGCGTTGTGTATTTTTGACAAATAATAAAAACGAATAATTTTAACAAATTTATGATCCAAGCCGGAAAAATTTATCGAAGAGGTTAAAAAAACATACAGTTTTGTATAAAAAAGAAAGGCATGACTAAGAAATAACAAAACAAAGCCGCAGCTTGGATTTCTATAAGCAAAGTGTTAAAAAAATAAATAAATAAGTAAAAAATCGCTGACAGAAAAGGCTTTCTACTTATACTTTTGCGCCGCAAGCGTTTCTACACCCTTTGTCCAAATCTCCTATTTTATGAAATATTTCTGTGCGACATGTCGCATAGTCTGCGTCAGGTATAAGTTAAATATACAGAAAAATTTAATTTTAAAAAAATCACGTAAACGATAAAATTTCCAAAAAAAATAGCCAAATTGAAAAAAATTAAAAGGAAATCGGGTGCCCGGTAGACTAGCTGGACGCACTAAAAGACCAGGGCCCTGTTTCTCAAAACTAAAAGTTACAAATCTTATCCTCTATCTACAACCCTTCATATGGTCCCCATGCGACAAATTTAATTTCCTCGAAAACCGACTCTAGAGCAGACGGACGGACAGCCAGACGGAAATGAAGTCCAAGTTTGTTCTAGGAAATATTGGGGATGCAAAAATAATGGGGGTTGCTCATACAGTTTACATCTCTAGGGGTGACTCCTTAGTAGTTACGGGCGTTTTCTCTCCATTTAGCCCGAATTTCATTCTCACAGATTTCAATGCGCGTGCGGCACGGCACGGCAATTTTCAACCGATCGAGCTCATATTTTTACCAAATTTTTTTTTTACCCCAACCTAACACAAAACTGGTCTACTTTTTTGGAAAATCGAAATGGACCACCCTAAAGCACATACGAAATTGCATTGTTTAAA
The DNA here is from genome assembly GCA_963931875.1 of Pollenia griseotomentosa. Classification (NCBI taxonomy): domain Eukaryota; kingdom Metazoa; phylum Arthropoda; class Insecta; order Diptera; family Polleniidae; genus Pollenia; species Pollenia griseotomentosa. Next base: position 48,542,393 of record OZ007564.1, read on the forward strand.
TTTTAGTAAAAGTATCTTTGTATGCAGCTGGCAAGTGCAAATTTGGCACTATTGAATTGAGTGCAGATTTTTTGCATTCAATCACAGTTAGTGTTAGTGTAAAAATTTGCAATGCCACTCAATTTTTTTGGTTGGTTGGTTGGTTAACGTGATAGCCCGCCCAGAACAAGTAGCTGCAAGTAGAGTCGACAGTGACTTCGTTTTGACAGCACACAACTCGTCAAGAATAGATACCCCCGATCAAGCTCGACCCAGGGGCAATACTGAGGTGGCTGGAACCAGCCCGTTGCGTTGAGAGATTTCTCAATTTTTTAGTGCTAATGAAAAAAATACCAATCTTAACTAATGCTGGTAAAATATATTGCAAACAAATTTTTTGCAGTTTTATTTATGTAGTGAGAGTGCAATGTTAATTTAAATGCTAACCCATTTTTCGCCGCACCAAGTAAACTGACAATACAATAAAGATATAAGCATTTAAATATCTGACAGAAAATAAAAACATTGCAACAAAAACAAGAGTAAGATTGCTGGTGATTATAACCACCTGTCGGCGAAAAATGGGTTAATTGTGGGGAAGGCAAAAAAACAAAATTCCAATTGCTTTCCGAGATATTAACATGAGAAAAATGTCATGTTCTATGAATAAATCAAGTTTGAGCCACAATGTTCATGAGGCAATAAAATCCGAACGACAGCTAAACGCGTAAAACCCAAAAAGGGTGTTGTTGGTTTCGATAAGTACTTCGAGAAATACCACACGAGAAAGAGTTTGTACTCGATTACTTCAAAAATGTTGAACAGTGTTATCGATTTGAAAATACGAAATCGATCAATTGTCTCTTAGAAAAAACATACTTTCTTGTGCGATTTAGTGTAAGCTGGAGTTTTAGCCCCCGGGATTAAACAATCTTTGAAATAGCAGACGAAAAAAAGGCCATGGCCACATCCTTTACCGTATATATTCAAATACAATTATACTAGAAATACCTTTATCTAAACCGTTACTTATTTGACAACGCAGCTTTCACTAAAACAAACTTTTAGTACTTTGCAAAAAAAATGCAGTAATTTTTTTTAACATTTATTTACGACTTGTAGGTATTTATTTTTAGCCTCGACTAATGTTTATTTCATTTGTTCCTAAGGCAATGAATGATGTAAAATATACTAAAACTAAAATAAATGAATGTTAATTTGCCGACACTGCAATAAGCATCAAATTGTTCTACAATAAAGACAAAAAACTATGATGTGATAGATACAAATGTATATAGATACATACATACATACGTATGTACATACATTTTAATGGATTGATGGATACAAATAACTATAGAAGCTCTTTACAGTACGCCCATATAACTACAACACACACATCTAAAACTATGTAATTTATTTATATATGTATGTGTTATCACACATTTACTATAGTATACATATAAAACTATTTACGTGTGTATGTATTGCCATAGTTGGGGGTAGTGCACTAAATATTGATATAAATCAGCGGTTCACTTTCACTAAAGGCTAGTTTACACGGTAATACAAAGTATTACGACATTGCAAAACATGACGTAGAATGAGAAAAATCTTATCATGTAAAAGCAAAATGTACTGAGTAAGAGAGAATACGAATACAAAATCTGACAATACACCAGAGGTGTATTTTAACAGCATATATTGAAGGTGGTGTCATTTTTATACAATTACAAAAACAACTAAAATCAACTTAGGAAATTTTCATGTTTTTTTTGTAAAAATTTTAAAACTGCAACCATCTGCTTTTTTGTTATTATTTTTGATTTTACCTATACCATCCTTGTAAACATGAAATATACTTACAACAGACTTTTATTTTTTTCTTTTAAGCACGGAGAGAATTTTATATTAATTTGATTCTACAAAGTCGTAATACATTGTACTACCGTGTAAACTAGCCTTAAATTAAACTGCAATAAATTAGTTTTCCCCTTTTTTACCAGCTTTAGGGTTATTTTTTAGCAACCACTAAAAAAATTTAGTGATAAACTAGCCTTAAATTAAACTGCAATAAATTAGTTTTCCCCTTTTTACCAGCTTTAGGGTTATTTTTTAGCAACCACAAAAAAAATTTAGTGATATTGCAAATTTTTTCACTATCAATAAACGCAGATTGAATGCAAAAATCTGCACTCAATTTAAATATGTAGTACAAAATTTGGACTTGCAATCAAAAAAGCTGCATAAAAATATTGTCGCACTTAATTTTAAAAAATGTAACTTTGTATGTGCATGGTTTTTGATTTTTTTTGAGGATAGGCATAAGCAAAGAACATTAAACCAAATGAAATTTTGTCAACAACGGTATAATTATTGGCTTTAATCATAAAAACAAGTTTTTGATTTAAAATTGAGTGCAACATTTTTAGTTGCACTCAAATGAGTGAAGAAAAAAAAGTTCAATCAAACTATTTTTTTTTTGAGTGCAGAATTTTTCAACAGTGATAGTCACTCATGGCTGCAAATTTTCAATTCATCACTCAACATCAACAAAATGATGATGAGTTGAAACTGCAAAATGAGTGCACTACCCCCATCTATGTGTATTATTGGCATTCTATGGTAGAATAGTATGCATACTCCAACTAAAAGTTCATTTATCTATTCAAACGTTCTATTCTCCATCGAAACGTCAGTCACTAGCGGAAAGCAATGATACTTTTTAGTTTATATGTATTTGTATGTATGTGTATGTGTTAAAAAAAAACTTTTGCATCACATCATTATGCGATGACAAGTTCGTTTGAAAATAACGCTATAAACAATAATAGTTTTCTGTTTCTATGAATTTGGATATAAGCACGCTCCATAGTTACAATGCATAGCAAGCTGATAGAATAATTTTATATAACTAGTCGAATATTGTAACACTTTATACACGTTAATTTCAACACTTTTTCAATAACTGCCTTATGCAAAAAAAAAAAAAATTAAGTTCACGTTAGTTAACCAATACTCTGCGTAAAGTGCAAAATGTGTTAGTTAACCAACACATTAAGCCCAGCAAAGGTTTAAGGGCTTAATGTGTTTCTTAATAAATGTGAGTTTTAATTGTTTTTTGCATAAGGGGGTTCGATCATTGGTTAACTAACGTGAACTTAAACTTTTTTCAATAAGGCTGTAAGAATTTTGATTTTGATGCCGCAGTATCCCCCAAGTACTTTTTATTAATTACACACTTTTAACGATTATTGCTATTCAGCGCATAAAAAAATTGTTCAATGTATCGATCAGTTTTACACACTGGATTTTTTTTGTTACCTCTATTCTATAATGTGCTCCCGGTTTGTAAAACCTGCTTCGTTGTAAGGGAATGACAAGGCTCTTTAAATATTATTTTTTTTTTAAATTTGTTAAGAATTCGCTTAATATCCTATATGCATCTTTGTATGTCGTATTGCGTAGAGCATAAATGTGCGCTTACTTTTTAAAATTTACTATTAGTGCTTCGAAAAACAATAAAAATTTTTATTGGGAAGGTTTTTATTAAAAATATATTATTTATGAGCGATTAAAAAGTAGTAGAGTAACGTGAAATGGCTTTCGCAAGTCTATGTTTTGTGTCTCAGTTGGTTAATGCCCGTTAAATTACCAATTGATCAAATGACCCAAAAATCGATTATAAAATATTTACATACCATACCGACTTATGAAAACGTTAATGGCGTAAGCCTAAAAAAATATAACACACGTTTCTTACATAATTTTTATCAGAAAAAATACTGCCTCGATTGGTCTGGATCGCATATTTTTACGCCGAAATTAAAGTCGGCGTCTAATTTAAGAAAAGTTGTTTGGCTCCGGTGAACATTTCATGTTTTGTGGCTTACGCCATTTATTTTTCGATATGTATGTATTTAAAATTATTTTATTAAAATGTTTTTTTTTATTTAAAGGCCATATATGTATGTAGGGAATTCCCGGGAATTTCAATTATTTTATTTCCCGTTTTCCCGGGATTTTTCTTGCGGGATCCCGGGAAATAAAAAATTCCTAATAATTTCAGAAAAAAGCCATTTATACTTTGAAATTTAGTTTTCTATTCTCTAAAAATTAGCATCTGTGGTTGGGTTGTGGATTAGATCAATTAAAAGAAGTGAGTACATGTATTTAAATGAATGTCTGCTGATGCAATAAATCTACTAAAAGCAGAATGGGCAGTGCAACAGTTGATAATTATTACATTTAGTGAAGTGAAGAGTTAATAAAGTACATTAATTCCAAAAAAGATGCAGGCAGTAAAGTTTTATTGTCCATGAACAAGTCTTAAAAAAAGGAGATACCTAAACATATCGCTCCTTTATTGCAACAAAGTCATATCTACAAAAACAAACGATCTTGGCAAAATGCGATTAAAGTTTTCAAAATGTACCGATTTAAAGATATATTTTGCTGTAACTTCGGTTCAGTTTGAGATATAATACGAGAAGGTATGAAGGAAAACTTTGCTAAAGTTATTTCAAATTTTGAGATATGACTATGATGCAATGAAGGAGCGATATGTTTATTAGGTGATAAACACAAATTTTCAATTTCAATTTGTGTTGGTTTATATACCCGTGAAGGGCGGGGAAACCGAAATAAAATAACATTTTGGAAACTCGTGTAAGATACTACAACATACAACTTGAAAAACACATTGTCCTAAAGATTACAAATGAACCTATTGAAATGAAAAGGTTTGTAAGAAGCAGGCCGGTTGATGCTATTTTTGCATCAACCTTGACATACATTTGACTGATATAGACTTTGTTTATAAAAAAGAAAAAATTGCTTCGGATTGCATGCTACAACGGTGCACTATTAACTATTTGTCCAACCTCGGTAAAAAATGAACGAAATTTTTCGGAAACATGATAACTAGTAAATAAAATCAGGAATATACTTTCTGAAGACTTACTAAGCGCTTTGAGTGTGCCAGAAAGTTATTTCCTAAGCCGTTCAAAAATGTTATATATTTCTTGATGCTATTTTTGCATCAACCTTGACATACATTTGACTGATATAGACTTTGTTTATAAAAAAGAAAAAATTGCTTCGGATTGCATGCTACAACGGTGCACTATTAACTATTTGTCCAACCTCGGTAAAAAATGAACGAAATTTTTCGGAAACATGATAACTAGTAAATAAAATCAGGAATATACTTTCTGAAGACTTACTAAGCGCTTTGAGTGTGCCAGAAAGTTATTTCCTAAGCCGTTCAAAAATGTTATATATTTCTTTAATATATTTTATCTATTTTATTAATTACCTTTTTGATCTCATATCTTGAGTACCTTAATTTTTATTTTGTTTTTATTATTGTTTTATGAATTAAATTGTTATGTTTATGTTATCTTTTTATCTTGTATCCAGATCATAATAATACTGAATAAAAGCATAATAATAGGGAATAAAGGCGTGAGGTGATTTCTTTTACTTTCTTTGTAAACAAGTTCCCTTACGTTTTTTTTATAAAAGTTTTTTTCATTAATTAATACCAAAATTTACTTTGTATTAGTTATATGGAGCGGGATCCCGGGATCCCGGGAAATTTAAAAAAATTTCCCGATTTCCCGGGAATCGAAAAAGTCCGGGAAAAAAAAAACTCTACATATATGTACACTAGTGTGTTTTTGGATTTTCATGGGTGCTTAAGAATAATTTAAGAGCTTAAGGTAAAGAATTTTTAAGATTTTTTTCAAATTTTTCGGAGGAGGTTTAGAGTCGAATTTTTGGAAAAAATTGGGTGTGCCGTCCTTTTTTTAAGTTTTTTTCATAACATTGTCAAAAACCACAAGTTTCTTCACTTTTAAGGAAATAACTTAAAAGAAACATGTCCAAGCTTTATTCTAAATAACTTAGAAATACATTTTTTGAATTTGCTCTTACCATTCCTGAGTTATACCGGTTTTTAGATTTGTACCCAGTTTATGATATTATTACTCATACCCAACAAACAAATTAAAATCAAACGTTTTATTTTGCTTTTTTTGGGACACACTAATGTACACTGCTTTTGCCAACTATTTGGATTGAAGCTTCGCAATAAACGAAGAAAGTCGTTGTCTGTACTGTACCCGATGTTTTTTTTTTACAAAACTTAAAAGACGTGTTGGGTACACACAACTCGACATAACCGTTTACAAAATTCTAACTTGATTTTATTGATCCCAACAAAATAACAACATCAATTTAATGTCTATTAAAATTTTAATTGGTAATAAAACAATAAAGAACAATAAAACAAAAGAGATACAAGACAACATGAATAGCACAAATAGTACGGCCGGCCAATGCCAAATAACATTTTCGCCAAAATAGTATTTTCAATTTAGTCGAAATACTTTTTTCGATTAAAATACGTATGATTATACAATTCAATATATTTAATTAATTTTATTACCCTGTAGATTTGGCAACATAAAGCTGAAAATACAGTCGCATCGAAGTTTTGTAGTGTAATTTATATTTCATATAAAATTAAATATGTATGTTTGTCAAACAAAAATATTTGGAACTACAATTTATGTTCCGATAAAAATTCAAAAGAAAATTGCTTATAATGTGATCCTAAAATTTTGTATTGGGATTTTAGTTTAGGTTCTGCCACTGAAAAAAAATTATTTTGCCTCAAAATTTTCATATAGCCATCACAAATTACGTCGTAAAATTTGATATAACATCCTTCCCAAGTTATCAGACGACCTTCCAAATCAGTCTTTTTAAAAGATTCAGAACTGAGCGTTAAGGCCGGGATTCACTATCCTACACAAGCGTACGGTTCATTCATACAAAAACCTGACGGAATTATATCCGACATAAACAAAATGTCTGCAAAATCTGCTGACACTATCTTACATAAAAAGATGCAAAATCAAATGACTCAGCAACTTTACAATCTCATAGAATCTATCATTTCACGAACATATTTTATAAACGTTTGCAAGTCGAACAGACTTGTCAAAAAATTCTGTCACCTAATTCATTTTTAAGCCACACTGTCAAACTTTTTTTGACAAATCGTAGATTGAATAGGATAGTGTATCGCCGGCTTCAGTTGGTACTCCACCAGTGCGATGTAAAAAGTTTGGTTAAATCGAATGCATATAGTCAATGTCTAACTTCGATAAACCAAGCCATTAGCCAATGCGAATAACACGCACGAAGGCTGACAAGCAAGAACGTTACTTCCTGATTGTAATTTAACCCAAATTGACAACGACACAAAGTAGTTTTACGAATTGATATTAATTTAGTAAATATTAACTGGCTATTTCGGATGTGCGAAAGAATACTTTTTTTTAAATGTAATAGTTCGAAAGAAATAATTCTTTGGCACATCGTAAATAGGCTATAAATTTGTATGAAATTTTCTGTTAATTACACTAAGAGAAAAATGACGATCTAAATTTAAGAACAAAATTCTTGAATTTAGATTGCAGAAATCTTCAGATTTCAATCTTGAAATTTGGTCAGTAAGATTTACATTCTCAAATTATTAGAATGAATTCTAAAATTTAAGATCGCAATCTTAATTTTAAGATCGTATTCTTCAATTTAAGAACGTGGTCTTAAGCTGTAAGAACACATTCTTAAAATCAAGATTGCATTCTTAATATCAAGAACGCATTCTTAAAGTCAAGAACGTAATCTTAATTTTAAGATCGTATTCTTGAATTTAATAATATATTTTTAAAGTTAAGATTAAATTCTTGATTTTTTGCGAAATTTATCAACAATGAAATCGTGTTGTTTAATTAAGTGCAAGACATTGAACGAAGAAGACGTACAGAAAAAAGTAAAAAGAAAAGATGGAAAATGGAATGGAAAATAAAAACACAGATGAAATGGTGTTTATAACCATTCCAGTAAGTGAGGATTTTTCACCGCTGGCAAATGGACAGTATGAAATGATCAGCACGCCGGAGGAAATTGCATCGGAGTTGTCTGACGATGCATTATTAAAAAACCTCCTACAAGAGTTCCAACTGGAGTCTGTTTTCATGTTTCTCAAGGGTAAGTACGACTTCTTATTTATATATAAACAGTTAAGAAAACGATAATATTTAAAGAAATATGTGCAAATCAAAAATTGATTAAAATCCTTGATTTAGTTTACCACCTGTTATTAGACATTTAATTAATATGTTTCAGACTCAAAAGTGGCCTTTAAAAGTTTGCAATATATGAAGAAAGAAGACATACAAGAAGCGATCCCTCCTCTGGGACTTAGAATGGAGTTTCGTGAAAAGTTGTTTGCGTGAAAAAAGAAAGAGCTAATAACAAAAAAAGGAAAAAAGTAAATAAAACTAATAATTTTGATTTTAGTTTGGAATAGACGAAGAAACGCTTTCAATGCCATCAAAGGTAGGTGAATGGCTGAAAAATTGTAAAGATACATTTTCCACGCCAAGTTCTTCAGTAAACTCAGGAGTCAATAAAAAATTTTTTAATAAGGTAAGAGTCGTAGCTTCTAGTTTTAAACACATTACTTATAAACTATATGTACTTTTCATATGTTTACATGTGTAGGATTTGGTTTCGTTGTTGGCTGAGTCATTTATTGGCAATGACATCCTAGAATTTTATAAACTGCATAAAAATCGTACAAGTGATAAGCGAGACGAGCTTATCAGAATCATAATTGAGGAAGTTTTAAAAAAGGATCTCACAACATGTATGTACTTATTATCATTATCATTGCGTTTTTCTTTTTTTTTAATAAATATACATACATATGCAAATATTTATATAAATACATTTTATAAATAAATAATTTGAATAAATTAAAATATATGTGTTTGATTACTACATTTGAATTCGGATAAAAACCAATAAGACTATTTTCAAGATAACATTCTTAAAACCGATCTTAAAACAAGAATTTTATTAAGATTAAATTCTTAAAATTTAAGAATTTATTCTTGATTTTAGATTCCTAACAAGAACACAATCTTAAACTCGAACTTAATATATTTTTTTTCAAGATTATATTCTTAAATTTTTAAGAATGTGATCTAAATTTAAGATTTTTATTAAGAAAAATATCTTGAATTCGATCTTAAAATGAGAATTTATTCAAGATTACAATCTTAAATGCGATCTCAAAAAAAATTAAGATTTTATTCTTGAATTAAGAATTTTCGCATTTAACAGACTATTAAGATTGAAATGCTTTGATTTTGAACGTAAAATCTTGATTTTAGCACGTTTTTTCCCTTAGTGTATGTATAAAAATAATTTTCCAAGTACAACTTTATGCTGGGTGGCCGTTTATTTATCTTTTTGTCATTTATTTAGTTCGATTTTTTTTGTGTTAATTAAATTTACACCATAAACAAGTTAAATTAAAATATTATTTTGTTCTCGATTTTTATTTTTTTTAATGTTAACCAATTAAACTTTTAAAAATATTTATTAATTAAAAATACGTGCATGGCACGGAATGGAGGCATAGTAGTGATAATTTAATTATCATAATTTTTAATACATTAAAAAATAAAGAATTAAAATAAACTGGACCTATTGCCTTGTTTGTCTTCAGCCATATTTCGTTTAAAATCGTTTAAAACATATTCCCAACGGGAAAAGTCAGAAAACCTTCTTATTTTATGTCTTTTTAAAGGGTTGGTTATAATTTTTTTTCATTCAATTACTATTCTTATCTAACTGCTTAAGAATGCCTTGGCTCTTTCGTTGAAAAGAAAAGATACAAGGCGAATTAACTAGTAGTTGAATTCGCCTTGATAAGATACATATTCCATATTCCTATCTATGAGAAGGGAGAAGAGAAGGTGTAACATTTTTTGTTTTGTTTTTTTTTTTTTTTTTTTTGCAAAGCAAAAGCAAAAGAATTATTTTTTAGATCCCGTTGCGAGCGGAGGTTTTACCCCGCAATGACAACGTGTGTTAGTAAGATATAAGTATGGAATGGAGCGAGCAGGCCATGTACATTAAAAACAAGGAGTACAGAGGCCTTGTAGAAGGCATTCGTACTCTTTCTTTTTCCCGCTGGGTTATAGTTAAGATTTCCATTTCTAATGAACTGTTTTAAATGAACTTAGTTCGTCTAACTGGTTTCTGATTCACTCAATATTACTTTTATCCAAAAAGGGATGGTGTTTCAAACTTGGCGTTTCCTGACCCCTTTTACACTATTCTACAAGCCTTAAGATTTTTGCTTTCACAAAATATAATGACTTTTGGTCTGATTGTCGAATAATCATATTGCAAATCTTTCCTTTTACATTTTGCTTCAACACTATCACATTTCTGCTGGAGGTCCACACCATGAGTTCTGGGTATATTAACATCCTACGTAGCTGTCAACAAGTAGATTCTGTGTTGTTTTACCTGAAAGTTACATGCACAAAAGCGTAAGATTCCTTGAAGCGTTGAAGCAGCGTTTGAACAAATCAGCTGAATTTTAAAAATTAAGGTATAAAAAAATGAAATGCTTAGAGGCGAAAACGGGTTATGTAGACCTCCACCTTTCAAATTAAAAGAAAGCTCTTTGTTATATAAAAACAGCTGTTTATTAAACAAAACATTTCTATTTTTATTTGAGAAGCGCTTTAATTGTTGGCAAGATTTTAACAGATATTAAAAAATAAATAAAAGTGAGATGTTGGTTAAGAAAAAAGGATATGCAGTATGAGAATCATTCAAATATGCATATTTACATTATTTTGGTTTTGCAGTCAGAAACTTGGACAAACCGTGGACACCGAAAATGTTTTACATATTCTTCATTCGCACTTAGATTTTTTTTCAAAAAAAAAACTAGGTACTCACCAAGATTTAATGAAAATTTAAAGAATTTATCAAGGATTTTGAGACAAAAGCATGCTGGGAGACTATGGCTGGACTCTAATACGGCTAGTGTAATTTGCCTTATCAGTGCAAAAGGAAACAAGGATGCTTCAATTGGGTATTAATAAAATACGGCATGCTGTTTAACTCCCAAATTAACTAAAATCTGTAAAAAAAAACTTTTTCACTAAAAATTACTTGGAGCAGAGGGGCATCTCTTTTTCTAATACATTAGAAAGACCTCCCTACTCTAATACTCGTATGAAATGCTATCATGACACAATCAAATTCCCTTGATGGCGTAAACATTTCTAACAATGATTTATATAAGATGGGTGTGACAATTTATGTTCTACTTCAGTGTAATGCGAATATGGCCGTTCCTATTACGTTTTTTTTTCGAAATATTACAAGTATTTTTTGCTTTTGTTGTTTAAATTTTAACAGATGTCTTTGTGTGGTTCATTCTTTCCATACAGAGTTTTAAAATGTATCTAAATACATACGTACACTAAATATAACATGTACTATATTTATGTAATCGTGAGTATATGTTTAAAATATGTGTGTATTCAAGAGATATGGCAATGGAAATCTAGGCCAACATATATAATAAATGTTGTATGGAGTTTTTTTTTTCATTTATTTGTTTTGCCTTATTCATTTTAGTGTCCTATAAATGAAATGGCTTACATAACTAGAGATTTTCTTTCTACCCTAGATAATACTATTACACCAATACATGTGCATTCATTTCAAGTGTGTGTGTGTGTGTGTATAATATAAATATTTATTAATGTCAGTAGTGCAACTAGAATATGTACGAGCATTGCAACCGTCATACGAATGCATTCATCAAACTACACTAAAAACGACGCAAATGATTGAATGTATTAAATATGTCCTTTAAATTGATTAACACTGTCCCAAGAATGATGATTGTAAAGAATGCTAAAGGCCAGGAAATATCTTGTAAGATGTGCATCCTTTATTTCATTCTTAGGAAATTTGTAAAACTTTGTTAGATAATAATATTTCCTTCCCTTTTTATACCCATCACCACAGGTGGAAAGGGTTTATAAAAGTATAAGTTTGTCATTCCGTTTTTAATTTTTACAATATTGATCTTAGACCGTACAAGGTTATATCGAGAGCCTATATTTAAGATGTGCCAACTAAAATTTGGTCAAAATGAGTTTTCGATGGCGAATAGCTTTCCCATGCAATACTCATCTGTATATTAAATTTTAAAGCAAAAAAAAAAAAAAAAAAAAAATTATTGTTCTCGTTTTATATATAAAGGGTGGTTAAGTTTCAAGGGCCGATGTTGATTTTGAATAAAACACAAACTATTTAGGAAATTATTGTAATTTTATTTTATTATGATATATTGGTATTACTCAATTATGTATGGAACAAAATATCGGCCAAATGGGCGCCGCGACCACGGCGGCACACCTCCATCCGATGGTCCAAATTTTCGATGACCCTGAGGCATAATGGAGGTTCTATGCCGTTAATGTGCCGAATTATCTCATCCTTTAGCTCTTGAATTGTTGCTGGCTTATCGACGTACACCTTTTCTTTCAAATAACCCCAAAGAAAAAAGTCCAACGGTGTCAAATCACATGATCTTGGCGGCCAATTGACATCGCCATTACGTGAGATAACACGGCCATTGAATTTGTTGCGCAAAAGAGCCATTGTTTCGTTAGCTGTGTGTCAAGTGGCACCGTCCTGCTGAAACCACATATCGTCCACATCCATATCTTCCAATTCGGGCCATAAAAAGTTCGTTATCATCTCACGATAGCGAACACCATTCACAGTAACTGCCTGACCGGCCTCATTTTGGAAAAAATACGGCCCGATGATGCCGCCAGCCCATAAACCGCACCAAACAGTCACTCTTTGTGGGTGCATTGGTTTTTCGACAATCACTCTTGGATTATTATTGCCCAAATGCGGAAATTCTGCTTATCGACAAATCCACTGAGGTGAAAATGTGCCTCATCACTGAAGACGATTTTCTTCGAAATTTATCATCCATTTTCATAATAAGTCTGGATAACTTTAACACGTTGTTGGATTGTGTATCTCTCCATGGTTCAAATTGAGTAAGTCTGAAATAGAGAAACGTCAAATAAAATTCGGAAAAAAACTTGGCGTTTAGGTGTGGTTCACATTCAACATCGGCCCTTACAATTTAACCACCCTTTAATTTTTTTGCTATTTTGCTAAATATCTCAATGAACATTTTTTTGTGAAAATAAAAATAAACTAAATAGTTAAATTCCAAAATTTAAAACAAAAGCTAATTTATTATAAGTCTACCTCATAGCTTATTGAAGTTGGGGTGCTGAACACGAATCTGGTAGAAATTTGGAATTCGAATGGCTTGTTTTTGAGTTATGGTAATTTTTAACATATTAGTAATAAACGTATCGCACTTGTTCATCAATACTGTATTATCTCAAAATTTAAAAATACAAAAAAATTTTTAATACGATTTCTGTATGACGTGCTAAATTCCCTCAATAGTTTATATAGTTTCCTATATGCAGGCTTTCAAGGTCATTAATTTAATGTAAATAAAAGATTATTTATTTCATTCTCAATTAAATCCGACGTTTCGTTGGTATTCTTTCCAACTTCTTCAGGGATTGAGTTTTTATTTAAATCTGGCAACATTGTAAAAACACAAATTAAAAAGTAGTCAATAATAACAATAATTATAATCTTAATTTTTGACAAATTAACTTACAATAATCTTTTTCGTCAGTTTACATCATTTATAAATTATATCACAGTATTTTGTATAGGTGGACAACACAACACAAAACTTAAAATATTAAAATAAATGTATGTAAATTTAAAAAATTATCACAGAAAATTTGTCCTTTTTGATCACAGTTGTTATTATTACTAAAGTATTGCAATGGTGTAGTTTGCATTTGTATTGTCTTTGTCTTCTTTTGTGTTTATTGCACTTGTCGATTTTTGTTGTATTCTTAAGCTCTCCAACGTGTATCTCTTATTTACCCTTTTCTCTTTATCTAAAATTCTTACTTTTTCAAAGTTTGGCTTGTGTCCGTTTTCAATGCAGTGTTGTGCAAGTGCAGTTGATTGTTTTCCTCTTTTTATATCAGCTTTATGTTCGTCTATTCTCACGCCTAAATTTCTCTTTGTTGTACCAATGTAGATTTTTCCACACTCCTCATTATCACCGCCGTCACATTCAATTTGATAAACAACATCACTTTTATCCCTACACTCAATCTTTGTTTTTGTTTGTGTAAATAAATTCTGTATTGTCTTGTTTGATTTATGCGCGAATATTATTTGTTGGTCCTTTATTATCTCTCTCAGTTTGTTGTTCTCAGTTAATCTTGGAATAAACGGTAGACTATAGTATTTGGCGTTGCCAGATGTGTCATTTTTGTTTTTTTCCCCTGATGAAATATTATTTTTGACTTTAGTCAGTAAAGAATTGATCAACCCCTTTGGAAAATTGTTTTTCATTAAAATATCCTTTATTCTTGTCATATTCTTAAATTGAAATTTTCCCAATTTTTCATATTTAATAAATACACTGAAATTTATTGTTGAGCGAAAACTAGCTTATATGCGCATTTCACTAGTTGCTTAGGCCAGCTTATCAGGAAACCTTTTCCTAAGATTTTAGAAAAACTAAAAATATTATACAAATAAAACCCTAAAGCGAATAAAAATTGTAAACACTTAAAGTCTTACTTGTAACAATAGGTGCGTTCGTTTACTTTTCCAGTAAAATCCAGTAGCTGAGTAATTTGAAAATTTAACAAATTTATGTGTACGCGAACGCATTTCAGTAAAATCCAGTACAAATTTGTACAAATTTTGGGGTAAACGAACGCAGCTAATATCAAAGCTTAAACAATACACCAGCAATAAACAATGAGTTTATCTTTTCTTACATCCCCCTACAATTGGTTGGGTTCTTTCCGACTCGAATTGTAGTTGTAAGTGGGTAAAAAGAAAAAACAAAATTAAAAAACAAATTTTTTCGTTCTATTGGTTTCGTAAGAAAACAACAACAACAAAAAACCAATTTGCCAATTCAGCTTTCTGCACGGGCACATGCAAGTATATTATCAAAGTTTTTTTTAGTTAGTTTAAAAAATTTTAATTTTACATTTAAGACACATGGAAAGAATTTTTAAACCAACCGTTGCATTACTAAAAAGTAGCCAAAATAGCACGATATTTTTAAAAGCGGTTAGATATGTATATATCGAATTTTTTTTCAAAAAAGTGAAAATATAAAAAATTTTAATTTAAACAGTATTGTTGAACAAGTACGATATATGTAAATTTTAAAATATTTATCCGATTGAAACATTAGGAGAGTTCATTTAGTCATCGTTCAGACTTGCATTTTTGCAATTCATGAGTTTATGAGAAAGTGAGTGGTGAGAAAGGTGAGAAGATTGGGTAGGGGTACTCAGTTTCATGTTGGCTGTAGGTGTAGGTGTTGGTGTATTTGTATTTATATTTAATATATAAAAAGAACAAGATAAGAATACACAAATTGCAATCCTAGAATTTCATAATCTGGACACTAGTGCAATTTCAAAACCGAATTGAATAAAACTGCAGCAACAAAAATTGCAAGTCTGGACGAAGTTTCTGCTAGTAAAGTAAGAAACTTCCAACGAGAACAGTGATGTTAACTTTTATTTTTTAATTGCCGTACGGTGCTCTAAGAAATTACAATGGTTTTAAATTTAAACATTAACAGCTGTATTCATAAACAATTTGTTTAAATTTCAAATGATTTTTAAGAAAAATAGTTATGGAAATTTTGGTTTTAAAATACATTTCAAACTAGGGATGTAAAGATACGCCTTTTTGGCCATACGACACCGATACTCAAAATAAAATATCATGTTAAAATAAACAAAACATAAGTAGAGTAATTTGTTTTATTATACAAAATTACAGTGTCAGAGGTTATGAAAATTAATAAGGCTTAAAATACAAAGAATTAAATTTGAATTCATGATAAAATTAACAAAAAATAAATTTTTTTATTTACAAAAATAACAGCGTAAGAAATTAATATTTAAAATCTCTTATTAATTTTTCACAAAGGCCAGGGGTCAGATTCTGGCATTCGTGATCGCGAACTTTCTCGATTCGAAAGCAATTTAATATCTAATTATTTTTGTCAATACTGAACGAATTGGAATAATTTTTTCGTTGTTGTAAAGCATTCATTTGAGTTTCACAATACTGAAAAAATAATTTCGATTCGTTCAGTATTGACTGAAATAAAATTGCTTTCGAATCGAGAAAGTACTCGATCACGAATGCCAGAATTAGGCCCCAGTTCTTTGAGACTAATCAGAGCTTGTAGCACCTGTAGGGGTAGCTCAATAAGACGTTTTTCAATATGATTAAAGTCGATTGTCTTGTAAACGTTCGAGCATTGTATCGAGGGTCAAGAATTGTAATAAACAAAAGGTTTAATTATTTTCCAAAGCGTTAAATCTTTAATTTATATCTAATGCTAAGTCTTTATAGGCGAGAGAGACGAGGAGAAAAGAAACGAGTACACAGGTGCATGTACTGTCAGTACAAGAATGATAGAAGAAAGATTACGACAACACGAACTCAAAAATTGAATGTTCTGCGCAGGTGGGTCAAATGACGTCACGAAACAGTCTGACATTTAAACATGACAGTGGGACAATTTCTTAATTTTTCCCATAAATAATTTTATGAGAAAAATTTTTCTCTGAGTCAAATGTTTGATAGTAGTCTCAGATTGGCTTTTTTGCATTTTTACCATTTCGTTCTCCTGGCGCAAAGCTTTGCTGTAAACGATCAAGAAAAATTTGATTACTGTTATGTATTCGGAGTTTCAAATGTAAGTACAAACAGATTTTGACCTTAAATGAAAATTTAATACCCTTTTGTGGATCTAGTGCGATATGTACATACATTTCAACTTCTAAATTGTTCATGTAAAGTTGCGAACTGTCTTCATTTGTGTCACAATTGGCTCTCTTCGCTTCCTCTTCACATGGTATTATTTCCGTTTCAGTAGCGATATCAGTGGCATCTCTAGTCGGAACTGCTCCCGGTTTCAATTTTAAAGTTGCTCTATTACAATTATTAAATAAAGAACTGCGAAAACCAATATACTTCTAACTTACCCATTTCAAATTTAAAATTTCTTTCAAAATCGTCCGACTTAAAATGTAATGAGCAAATTCTCTCCCTAAGTATCTTTATGGTGTCCTTCGGTTTGCAAAATGTTATCCAAAGCTTTCTTTGTTGCTCATTGTTTTTTGGAAAAGTGTAAAAGGACACATCTAAGATAAGATATATTAAAAACACGCATAAAATAAGTTTTGAACACAATTTCTCACTGGATTTCTTTCTATCGTTTCGCATGCATTTGCCCACTGCGCACTTCATGTTTACAATTTGCTTCAAATTTTTAAACAAGAATTTTTTACACTTAAAGCTTTTAAACAGCCTCCACACACGGTTATTATAATAATTATTATTTTTTTACACAATATTTAATAGATTGAAACACAATATTCTTGATCTATAACGAAATATGAAAAATTAATTTTTGGAGAATTGTCAAAATGATTTTTGTTTCAGGGTTACCAAGTCTCACATAACATATAAATTGTTTCGAACAAATTTAGGAATAAATCCAGAATATATTGATCTTTAATATTAATAATATAATTAAAAGTTTTCTAATTTTTGATTTTTTATGACTCTTCTTGAGTTTTAGATATTTTTTTTTTTAATATGTTTTTTATTTTTTAACTTCAATATTTCGAGACTCTACATGAATAAATAATGCCCTTTAGATAAAGAAAAACCACAATGCTCTCATTACAATTGCAAGAGATTGTGTAAACTAAATTAAATATTTTTAATTTGAATATAGAAAATTATCAAAAACATATTTACATGTTAGTAATGTCGGAAATTATTAAAACCCACATTGGATCGGCCTTACTCATAAAAAAACATTTAATGTTTATTAAGAGCTTAATTGACGGATAACTGTAGGAAATTTGTCAAATAAGCTTATATTAAACATAAAATATTTCTTATGAATAAGGCAAATATACATACATTTAATATACATACAAACGCCAAAATCAGGAACTAAAAATATAGAATTAGGTTTTTGTCTTAGTTTACTTAATTTTATTTCTTTCTTTTTTTATATAAAGTGCATTATGTATAAGGTTTAATGTCATTATTTAAGTTAAAGAATTTTTTTTGATCATGTGGAGTTAATTTTCATATATGTAAGTTGTCAGTTCAATTTTTGGTTCTCAATTTTATAAAATTGTATCAAAAATCAAAACCAAAATATTTTCCTGAAGAAGATACACAAAGTGATACTAAAATATTGAAGTTAAAAAATAAAAAACAAATTAATAAAAAAAAAACACCTCAATCTCATGAAAATGGTCAAGAATACACACATAGCCCTAAATATTTTGGAAATACATAGAATAGGTAACCCTAGCTTGGGTTAAGCTACGTCATCTAACGGGAAAACATGCGCATGGCGTAATCTCTTTTTATATCATTCTTGCTGTCAGTACACTTTGCTTTCTCATTCGCTATTTTTTTTTTTTTTTTTTGCTTTCTTACTCGTATAAAAAAACATGTCGTCAACATGACATGAACTGTTTGAAAGTCAATGAAAGTTCAAAGAAGAAAAAGTAAGAATCATGTCAATAAGACATGAGCCATACGAACTCAGACTAATGGCTCAGTTAGACGGGAGTAACAGTAACGTTGCAAATCAGCTGCTTCATTTTGTTGTATGTAAATCAATTAGAACAATTAAAGTTAGCAGTAATTTGTTACGCCTCAATCTGTAAGTCTGTAAGAAATAGATTGGTCCTCCTTTTTTACGGTAAGCAAAAATTTTGCGGCTAATTGTGCCTTAAGTCAGCCGCTTATGGGTGTTTCCATAGTAACGGTCGTGACAGGTTTACACGAAATTTCGTAATAAAACTTTAACCTGAAATACAATGTCAAAATGATTTGCTGATTTTAAAAATATAAAATTTCAACCCCTAAAAGCAAAAAGAATCATTGCATAGAAACTGCATTTTAAGGTTTTTTTAGATCAATGAAAAGGTAACGGTCGTGACATTACAAATGAGCTGTTTTTGAATGTTCGGTCTTAGCAACTCAGATTGTAAAATTTTCCAAGGAATGCGTTAAATAAAAATTCTTATTAAATTCTTTGCAGTGTTTTGTGTAAGAAAACTCTACTTTTGTGTGAAAATGATGTAGCCAAATAAAAAAAAAATAACTTTGAAAAGGTAACGGTTGTGACAAAAAAAAGTAACGGTCGTGACAGCATAAAAAATAAAACGGATTTGTTTTTGTAGTCGTATATTTAACAGTATCAAAATGATTACATGGAAGTTTATGGTTATCTTAGAGAAGGCAGCAATGTTTTAAAGCTCGATTTCGTTTTTATTCATTTTCAGTTGAAGAATATACATCATTATACTCCAGACGTTTAAGGCTGCTCATTTTTAGCGCCGAAACTCCAGTTATTCCACAAAGCAAACAGTTAAAGCCAGCATTTTGAAAAAATGCATCTTCTGGATGTTTTTGATTGCTTTAAGGTGTTCCCATCTTTTTTTTAAACAGCCTGTATTTTGCTTTATTTGGTTCTTATCGCAATACAAAACAGTCACTCCATCCAACTTTTTATTTTGAACAAAAAAATTGAAAGCTTCTGCTGGAGTATTAATTTTAGCTTGGCGAGACATGATTGCTGTCCATAAAGACCTTTTGATAGTGGCTCCAATTCCATCCACAGCGCCTTTGCCATGTCCAGATGCAAAAAACGACCATTTCATATTTACACCGAAGTCTTCCTTTGCAAAACATAAGTTAAATAGATTGAACCTATTTTTGAATTGAGCAGCACATCCATCCGAAAACACGTGTGCAGTATTAATTTCAGTTTTCGTTTTGAGGTGTTCAACAATCATTTTCAAAAAGTACCACACACTTTCTTTATTGTGCGTCAAGTCATCACTTATGATTGCATAAGAATATGATTTCAGGGCCAATTCAGTTTTCACCCAAGCACAGGCTGTAAACACAGTTGCTTGAGCTTGGTTCCAGTGTACGCTTTGCACTTCGTCCTGCGAAATCAACGTGAAATTTTCAGCGAAATCTATCTGAACGACCGCTTCATTTGATTCAATCCGCTCCTTAGCCTCGCGAAATTGATCGCTCTGTGTTCGGTGCACATAAAAATGTTGCTTAAATCTTTGGAGTTTGCTTTCGAATGTTTGAAGTAAAACTTGAAAAGTGCCTTCCTCCTCGCTTATTTGAGTATGATGTTCATTTTTGGTCCATTGTTTCCAACGCACAGTTGCATCTGAACTATAATTCAATGGCAATATATCAAAAATTGTGTCGCAGTTCTTGCAACTGCTAGTCATGCAAGCCTCATTTGTTGTGTCACAGCAAAGTTCATTCATCAAATCCTTAGCAGATTTAGGCACTGTAGAGACCACTTCAGAAACTGATTGAAGCAAAAATTCAAAGTTGGCGTGGTAAATACAGACGCACATGTTTGATGGAGTTTGTGAATTGAGGCGTACATGTTTTGGCCGACTTGCGTAAAACAAAGACTTCCCAATTTTTATTTGTGCATTTTCTTCCTTAAAAAGCTGATAACATTCTCCAACCGTCATCACCATATACTTCAATTGCATTTGTACTCCGTTTATTAGTTTTGTGTCCTTTCGTCCTGGTGTTTGGTAGCTTACATCGTCCCTCAAAAAGAAGTGTTTGACTTTTTCTAACTCGGCTTCAGATAGGCGATTAATTTTTCCGCTACGTCGCTTGGTGAAAATCAAATCCATTTCAGGACCAACTAGCTCAGAAGCAAGTCTCTTCACAACTGCAATTTTCTTCGAGGGGCTGCTCGGTAGTTTGACCTTAACTTTTGTTACTGCCTTTTTAAGTGAACGATCGGACTTAAAGCTTCCTATATTTGATGATGAGGCTGCAGCTTCAACAACTTTCTCCTTCCCTATGTTCTTTTTTTCACGACACTTCCTTTGACGTTCGCGATCAGTATTCCGATTGTGAGCAAGCATTTCTTCACTCAATGACTCTTTTGCAGCCAGCCGCCGTTTTTTATTTCTTTCTCTTTCTTTTTTCAAATGAGCTTTGTATTTTACTGGATCTTCCTTCAATCTCTTCCGATATATTTGCATCTTGCTTTGGGAGTCCATGGTTTGTTAAGCTATAGTTAGTAAGAAAAAGTTGAACACCATTTCCAATAAGGTAACGGTCGTGACATTCTCAATAAATTAAAAAAAAATTGAAATGACTTCCGAGCGCTTATTTTGCTACATGAAACTCTTTAACTTACTTACCTTGTCACCCTTAGCAACTGTGTTTTTTTATAGCTTTAACAGTTTTCACAAAATTTAAACTTTTTTTATTTGCGTGGTCACGGTCGTGACACAAATTAGTGATTTTGAAAAATTTCTCAAAATTATAATTTGAAAGCTACACGTAACAACTGTCAGCTGGTAATTGTTTTGATTGCTAACTACCGTTATAAAAGTTTTGTCAAGTGATTTAAAAAAAGACTCAGTATAAAGGGGGAAAAAGTGTATGATGCACCAAGTTAAAGTAGATTTTTTTACAAAAAAAAAAAAAATAATAATCATACACCCCAGGATGTAATGGATACGTATATTTTCTATAACAAAAGAGCTAAAATGGGTCAAAGTTGATAATTTTATTTTTTGCTTGCAAGGGGTCAACTTTCGTGGAATCACCCTTATTCAAATGTTATATGAAACAATTTCATTATTCCGTTTAGATGCTTTTATGCTCTGCTTTTTAAAGTGTTATTTTTCTTAGTTGCTACACAAAAAGAAAAAACTCGTACTAAATTTAAGTTTTTTTATTTACTTTAGTAAGAGTTGTACTTTAAAATTTAAGTACGGATAAAACTTAAAAGTACTTAAAACAATCCAAAATGGGAAGAAAAATATAGATTATTTTCATGCTTAAAAAGTAAAATAAGAAGCAATAATTCCCATATTCTTTTTTTTAATTATTAAGATAATTACATAAATTTTTTTGGAGTAGAATGCAAAAAAAGTTAAATAAGCATGTGTAACGAGTAAGTAAAATAATAATATTCTCTCTGGAACTCTGTGGGGTAATTGTTTAGGTTAAGATCAATCTAATCTCACTTTCGGATTATTTTAAGTACAAATCGAGATTAAACTTAGAAATTCTTGAATCTAGCACAGTTTGACATTAATTTTATCTCACTTTTAATTAAGTCAATCCTATTTTTGGATTATTTTAAGTACGAATTCGGGATTAAATATGGATAAGTTAGGTATTTAGCACTTGAATAAATTGTACTTGAATCAGGCGTTCTGACCTTGATTTAAGTAAATCCGTACTTACCGTACTATTGACACCGCTTCGGCTTGATTTAAGTACGGATGGAATGATTTCTTCTTAATGTCTTCATTTGGTCCTTATATAATACTGTAACGTTACTGCCTTTCAATAACGTTTTGGTTTATTTCCTTTATCATAAACCGTTTCGAGTTCTTTGATTGCAATTCAAATAAAACTAAATAAACACAACACTTTTTATGTATAACACTTATTTATTAAGAACTTAGTTACTTTAACAACCGTAATTTACAGCTTTTATTCACAAAAACTATTGTGATCAAAACACTTCAATGCTTATAATTTTCTCTGCGAGATGCGTTCTTATCTACCGAAGTCTGAACTAATACTCCTTTTGTGATGCTAGACGCCGCAAGTATTTATACTGTAATTCGGCCGTCTAGAACATTCGAAATGCTTTTCGAAGGTTCGAGGCTTTGCTTTTCACCACTCTAACGTCTATTATATTTTATGGCAGCACTTACGTTTACCTATCATGAATGCCCTCATTGTATTTTCTATTCATAACAAGTAAAGTAAAGTTAAAATTAAGTATTCGTTACAATTTTCATATTCCCTTTAAATACAAATGTTTATATGTTAGTAAGTACAAATTTTGTGAGCTATATTTTTCACTTCAAAAATTCATCAACTTTAATTGTAATTATTAGGGTGGCGTACATTTCATAGAACACAGTTAAATATCGTTACCTAAAATACAAAAAGGCGTAACAAACAAAAATATAATTTTACAGGAGAAGGAAACAACTTTATAAAATGAAAACTATTAACATGTCAGAAAACATGCATTGATAAGTCGTCCATGGAATTCTTCAAAAAATTTTCAAATGAAACAATTTTATTATATTTTGTTAAAAATAAAAATGGGTTATTACGTAGTTTTGCATTTATAAAATATACACCCTTGTAGTTACGTCCTTTGGTTTTTTTTTTTTTAATAAAATCGCCATTTTAGATTGAAGAATTGTAAAATTTTGTCAAAACATCTAGTTCAATGGCATTCATAATAACCAATCAAAAACACGATTTTGAATTTTTCGTTAATTACGCCTTTTTGCATTTAAGCTAACGATATATTTAAAAAAAAAATTTGTTTTCTTAACAAACTAAAAACTAAAGAAAACATATTTACACCAATTTTTTTTTTATTTAACAGAATAGCTGCTATTTTAATTAAAGTTCACCACGCACTAAGCTTCTTACAGGCAGGCGGTGGTCAGATTTTACAATGTTGTCATTAAAATTGACTAAAAATGTCTTGCAACTGTGTGAACATTGTACGCTATTTTCATTTGGCAGATGTGTTAAATTAATGCATCTGGCAATGGCACCATTGTCAGAAAAATGACAACATTGTAAGATCTGACCACCGTTTGTACGAAGCTTAACGTTGCAAAAAGAAAGAAAAATACATACATACATAAATCCTTAATTAATATTAAGCATTTTTAGCGCTTAAGTTGCCATTGTAATCTCGCATATGTATGCGTTCGTTCAGTTGTATGTAAAGTGGCCATTAGCTAAATGAAAGTTTTATGAAAATAATAGTTTTCATATGAGTATTTCTTTCGTTATCCTTTGACTATTATTTTCTTTATTTTTGGGGTTTATTTTATTCAACGCTACACGAGCAAAGAAAATGTCAAATTCAGCAAAAATTAAAAGTATATTTAAAAATTGGGTGTGTTTGAATTGATAGGAAAAACCAGTTTCACTTAAATTAATTTGTAGGTTAAACAATGGGTACCCTACCAACCTAATAATCTAATAATTGCTTTCAATTATTATGGCAGGCATATACTACACAAGTGCATTGCTGAAGTCTGGCACTGTACAGTGCGTTTGTGTTGTATTTGGCGGTGTTTTTGAACTGAGTAAAAATCTAAACAGACTGGATATTTGCTTAAATTTGTAAATCTGTGCAGTATTGATCTTTTGTAGTGTATGTAAAAAACTTTCAGTTCTATCGCTATTTGGAGTTAACAACAAAAAATTAGCGCGGAACAAATATTCTTAACAGAGTTTTTAGAATTATGTAAAGAATCAACTGGTACCAAATTACGACATTCGATATTTCGACCGATATTGAATGCCGTAATTTGACCCCTAAATTTTGACGTATTAAAAGCAACAATAGACTCATGAAAGTCGAATCCTACAAAAAATTTATATAAATGTCAATAAAAAAAGTAAAAAACTTTTTGTCCTTTTTTATTTGTACATGTTGTCTCTTTCATTTAAAAATTTAAAATAAAAAAATTGCACAGTTTACTTGTAAAGTGTGTGTCATAAGCAGTTCAAGGTTTTTATGGCATATGCAATTTTTTTGCCATTTCTGCAATTATTTCGTTAAAAAGCAATTTTTGGAGCAGCTTGCCAAAAAATACCTTTTTTGCAACCTAGAAGAAATTTTTAAATAAGCTTAGCGAATATGAGGCAGAATCTATTCGAAATGCTTAAGGAATGTTTTAAAATTCGGACGGAAAAAGTGACTAAAAGAGTACTTTCAATGCATCTGCTCTAGTCTCTTGAAATTACAAACAAAAGCGCATGTTATAAATGAAAGCTTAGACTTAATATTTAAGATGTCGGTAAAAAAGATTTTGTTGAAAAGTTTAAAAAAAGTTTTAGATTGTAATACCGGATTACAAGATTAATAAAAATAAGAAATAGTTCATGTGAGTAGTCCACTTGCAAAATTCTGTAAAAGTTGTCATTTTATGCCTCCCTAAGCAATTATTAATCTTGTACAAAACTCCGTAAGTTACGCGCAATTTCTGGTTAATTATTCAATACTCCTGCCAAACTCTCTATATAGCTTGGCATTTCAATTTTAAAAAAACTGTTTGAATTGATTTTCTCAGAATATTGTTATTTTCACTTAGTGGTGTTTGCAAGTTGACTGCTAATATTTTAATGAAAGTGAGTCGGATAAATTTATTGACAACCTTTCTTCATCTGAACTATAAGCGTTCAAATATGCTCCAGTTACATCTTGCGATATTGAAAGAGTGTTTTCCATTTATTGAACTGTTTTATGCGATAACAGGAGATTATTTATTTTTGACAATTTGAAGAAACATGGTGTTGTACAATACAATCAAAACCTAATAAAATAAATGTTTCTGTAATAACAACATGGTTATTTTTGCCAGTTTTGTTATTTTGTGCCATTTTTTACCATTTTCCGTACCATTTTAAAACTTGCCCTGGTCGCATTGCCAGACTTGAGAAATTAAATTGTGTAACGTTTATTGGACGTTGTGACACACCTAAATACATAATGTCGATGGACTATCATGGCGTTTTAAAAAGTCATATTGTCCGTGAACGGAGTATCATATGGTTTAAAAAAAATAACTTGAAAAGAGCAAAATTGCAAAAAATCATAAAATTTTTCATGAAGTTTGAACTTTTGTCCACTGTAACTCTGCCATTTCTTGACTAATCTTCACACACGGCCCATGATTATTTTATTTTAGAAATACATAATCCGTTTAATGTTTTTGAAGATATTTACATTTAAGTCACACTATATTTTTTAAATAAACAAATAACGGTTATTTTGGAATTCTACTTTTGACAATTCTGACTGCCATTTTACATAAAGATTAGGTGTCACATTCTTTTGGTCACGACTTTGTTGTAAATTTGTGGCATAGTGTTATTTGGAATCATATCTAATTCCGAATTTTTTTTAATCCCGGATTTCAGAATTCAAAATCGCGAAATCCCGAACTTTTAAATTTAAAATCACGATATCAATTCCCGAATTTAGAAGCTTTAGTTAGTTAGTTTCGTTATACCATAGAGGAGAAAGCCCTGGCTCCCGACCAAAGTCCGTCTTTGAAAAAAGGCTTTATTTAGCGAAGCCGGTATGTATTATAGCATACACAGAAAAAAAAATATGTTGTTTTGACAAATACTTTTTGCACTTGAGCGATTTTTATTTGTCGCAAATAAAAAGTAGTTGACGTAAATGATATTTTATTTACCACAAAAAGTTGCGGCGAATGCGGTGCATTTATCGCAACAGCAAAATTGCATTTGACAAAAATCAAGAGCAAAATTATTTAATCCAAATTCGATTTTCATTAAATTAAATGTAATTGCATTTGAAAATGAATGTCAACAGCAGTTTATTAAAATCAAATGTTTATTATTTGAGATTACGTTAAAAAATTATTCACTCCAAATGCAGATCGTTGTTGTGTTAACAGTAGGCTTGTCTTTTTTAAAGCAATCCGCAGTTAATTTTGTTGTGTTGTTTGAGCGTTGTCTCTGCTTCATTTGCATCTAGTTTGTGATAATAAAACCACGTGCGTGCGAAAAAAAATGGAAGACCACCCCAATGCAGTGGAAATTTTTCAAGAAAATGTCGTGGAACTAGAAATATTTGATTTAGTAAAGGCATGGGGCGTAAGTGACGAAACGGTATTGAAATTGGTAGAATGTGGTGTAAACACATACGATAAATTAAAAATGATGGAACTAAGTGACATCAATGAAGTTTTCGACAAAATAATGCTAATTGGCGAAAAAATTATTTTTCGGTACAATCTCAATAAGTGGCGCATGGAAAATAAGGTAAGTAATTTAATGAGTGTGTTTATACATACAATGTAAAAAATTGAATTCTTAAGGCATAAAAAAAGTTAATTACATATAGCCTATTTTCCTCAAATATACATAATTTGCGTTCTTAAATTTAATGGAAACAACAACAATAATATGTACATGCACAAAAAAATTTAGTTATGACAAATACTTTTTGCAGTTGTGCAATTTGAATTTGTCCCAAAGAAACATTTGTTGATTCAAATGATATTGTATTTACCACAAAAGTGGCATTCATCGCAACAGAAAAATCGCAAACATATTTTTAATTAAAAATTGATTTTGTTTTAGTACGAACCATTACTACGCAGTGTGTCCGATCGAAATTTTATAAGTTCAACGAGCACCCAGGAATGGGTTTATTCCCCTGCATCAACAAATTCGGACTTTAATGTGAAAGAAATATTGGAAAAAACAGTAGATGGAAAGGATATTACATCAAAGTATTATGCCGTAAAGTCATTAAGCGAGCTGGACCAAACTTCGATAGTTCGGATAATTGTGGACCACTGTGTTTTCCACAACATGAAATTGGACGCCAAATCTATGGAAAATATAGAAATGTCCATAACAAAGCTTTTCCCAACCAAATGCGAGACAACTTATTATGTTCCACGATTTAAAAAGAAAAACGCTTCTGGTAAATTATACGACCGCTACTACAATCAAAGAAATAAAAGGAAAAATATTGTAAATCCAGCTTTAGCAAAATTATGTAACGTGAATGATATTATCGATGACAGTCCCTTGGAAGTCAGTAAATTCGAGGCGAAAAAAAAATGGTTGGCACACAACTTCCCCAATGATATAGAAACCCATTGGAAAGCTACATCAGTCGTACGAATGAAGGAAAACAAATCAATACCAACTTTCTTGAATGATTGGCCTAGATACAAAGATCCTAGTGGTTACACATTGATTGACATCGATTTCGAGACTTTGTATCCAGGCAAAGGAAATCTAATGTTTGAGCAAATGTCTGTTCTTGAAAATGTGATGACTGAGAAAATTCTACCTATTTTTGTAAAAGACAAACTCAACATGCAATATCTGGAGAAAATGAAAACAGCAACAAATACAAGTAAGATACATACATATACCTTAAAAAATATATAACATAAATTTTTTTTGAATTTTTTAGATGCCAAGCACTTCTACCTTTTCTACTTGTTACATTCGATAATTCTTCCGCCTCGTGTAAATAAAACATTAAACCGTCCATTACCGATGCTCAATGTGACATGATTGTCCACTTATTTAATATAAATGATTTTATTCAAAAAAAAGACGAGCAACTGGAACTTGCCTTCGAAGAGCAGTCAACCATTCAACCTAAAATTTTCGTAATTGGTGAGGATGTTAACAAATTAACAGAGCTTTATGTTACAGTAACTGATTTAACTTACAAAGTTGAGACACTTCTCCGAGCTGTGGATTTAGTAATTAAAATATGTTTTATTTTCAATTTGAAGTATTCGGCCAAAAGTAAATATTTGTGGGTTTTTTTACAAGAGTATATTTTCGAAATTCCATCTCTAGAAAAAATTGCCAAAGTGCAAAATATTATAAATAAAATAAAAAATGTCAAATAAATATATAAAAAACATACCAAAAAACCCCACACATATTTGTTCAATTTGCAGCCGTATATTTACTAAAGCTGTGTTCACATTATGTGTATTTGTCATGTGGAATGTCACTTTTTCACATGTTAAATTTGTACATATCGTCTGAACCCCTTCAAACAATATCATGTGTTATTTCTCTGTGTGCAGTACACATGACATTTTTTATTTAGAACGAGTTCTATTTTCAAGTGACAAACCATCTGCCATCAGCTGTTTTTTATTAACAAAATTTTGTGGCGGCAAAAATTAATTGAAATTTTAATAAATATAAATTATAATCAATTTACAAGATTTTGTTTGTCGTGCTTAATTCTTAATAATTATAATAGTAAATAAAAAATAACCAGTTTTATTATTGAAAATGGAGGGAAAAATTGAAAAGGAATTAACAAAAGTAAGTACATATGTATTTTTTTATGACAATTTCCATATTTATTTTTATGTTTTTCCAGTTGGACTGGTGTAAAGAATCGGTACTAGAGTTAATAGATATGTGGCAAGAGAAGGAATGCTTGTATAACCCGCGGAATAAGTTCTACCACAATAAGCATGACAGGTACGCAGCGCTCAATGATATGGCTGACAAGTTAAAAATTTTCAATTCATCTATTGGGCCTAATGAAGTTAAGGTAAGGCATTGGGCAATTGTTGTTTGTAATAAATGTAATGCAATATATTTCCAGAATAAAATAACATACTTGCGCGGTCAATATAGCCGAGAAATTGCAAAAGCAAAAGAAAAAAGAAGTGGGCCGGAGCAGATGATGACTATTTGATCAACATTTCGTTCCATATTAAAATAAAATTTTTTTAGCACAAATTAAATTTTTATACACTCAGCTGTTTTAAGATTGTTTTTTATTTGATAGGTTATGTCAAGTGTACTTTACATACCAACATGTGAACGTGTAAATTACAAACCATATGTAAAACATAAATTTTGACATACACATGAAATTACATGTGTGTAGAAAAGTGACATTCCATATGACAAATACACACAATGTGAACACAGCTTAAATCCGAAGAGTTCCTACAACACTTAAGATATTTTCATAAGACGCCTGTTACATTTAAATATTTATGCCAGTACAACAGCTGCAACAAAGGATTTCAAAATTTTTCAAATTTAAGTATCATATTACTAGTCATGATTTTAACGAAATTATTCAAAATGATAAGGATCATACCTGTAAAAAATCGAGAATAGAAACTAACTAACTACCACAGCTGTGCGAATAAAATAAAAAAATTTCGACTTCTTCAGTATTGAATGTTGCTGCTGCAAATATATGTGATATGTTATTATTATTATTTTAAATAAAATTAAATTTGAAAAATAGGACTATATCACACTGCTTTCAATTGCCCAACTATGTATTTTATTTATATTATAAATATAGTTTAAACTTAGTTATCAATTTATTGTATTCCTGAAAAACTTTTAACATTATTTTTCTCATTGAATTTTATTTTATTTATTAATAAAATCTAAAAGTGAAAGAACGATTTTTGCATTTACCGAATTTTATTTGGGACAAAGACTATTGCATTTGGTAAGACAACTCTTGTTTTTGCCGAAAAGTTTTTGGCGCAAAGACAATTGCGTTTGGTAAAAATTTTTTGCATTTACCGAATTGTATTTGGGACAAAGACAATTGCATTTGGCAAGACATTTTTTGCATTTGCCGAATTTTATTTGTGGCAAAGACAATTGCATTTGGTAAAACGGTTTCTGCATTTGTCGAATTGTATTTGAGGTAACAGCTCTTTTGAAGTCGCAACAAATAGCAACTGCTATTGGGAACGATCCGAATGTAAATACTATTTGGGGTAAGGTTAAATTCATTTGCAATTACTACTTTTTTTTTCTGTGTAGAGAAGAAAATTGAGGCCGTAATCAAAGCCCGTATTTATTGTACCATAGAGGAGAAATTCCTTGTATACACGCAGAGAAAAAACATGTTTAAATTTGGTCACCTCCAACAAAACTATTTTTAAAGAAATTTTTAAGCATATTATGGTTAATACAACCAAATTATTGTCATCTAGAACCATATTATCGTTGAATTAGTCCACCATCAAGAAGCCACAACTATATTATGGTTGCCTCTTAACATGTTATGGTTAAATATGACAATAATTTGTTTATAAATTAACAATAGTATTTTCCTCTTTTTCAAGAGCAACATGCTATGGTTGAAAACCAACCATGTTATTATAAGTGTTAAACATGTTTTAGTTATTTTTGACCATAACATGTTCGGAGGCAACCACAACATGGTTGTGGCTTCTTGATGGAGGACTAATTCAACCATAATATGGTTGTCGGTGACAATAATATTGTTAAATAAATCATTATATGTCTAAAATTTTCTTTAAAAATAGTTTTGTTGGAGGTGACTATATTTAAACATATTTTTTCTCTGGGTGTAGTTTTGACAAATGATACCCACATTAGTTGGTTAGTTTTCGTGGTGCATCTCTGTGCGTAAACAGTCAAATAGAGTTAAAAGGACTCCGTTTTGACAAAACACTGCGCTTAGCAGATGTGTTGACTTTACCATCGTATTATGTACCAATGTAGTATTAGTTTCAACCTGTAGCCGGGAGATATATCAGTAATTTATTAGTTCTAGGTACAGATAAGTGATGATAAATCTGTTTCATTTGCAGCTGAAGCAGAACACTCTCAGAGAAGGTGAATAACCGTTGTTTGGCTGTCATTCGACAGTGCTCATTCTAGGAAAGAAAGTCTGAGTCGACCTGCAAGCTATGTCCCTTTCATACTACCAGCATGCATGATATATCCCTTCTATTACGGGTTTTAAGTTGTGTAGTACACTATTTGTATAGGAAAAGTATGTGTGCCAAATTTTCTTGCTTACGCCTTTTTCATATGGCCGCCATGGTACCAAAAATCTTCTTCCGGTGCTCATTTATATGAGTGCTGCAAGAAATAATTAACCAATTTAAACTATATGTAATACCAAACACTTTTTGTATAAAGGAAGTATTTGGGCCAAACTATGGCGACCCTTTTAATATCTCTATTAAAACCGAATCCAAATCCAAAACTCAAAACCAAGTCCTTAATTGCCATCTGAAATTTTATTTCAATTCAACGGTTAACAAAATCCAGAATTATTTTATTTTTTTTTTAAATTTGTAAGTGTGCAATGTCATTACAGTAAATAAATTTCGCTGTTTGCATTGAGTTTTGGGCTTTGGCTTGTTCAGACATATTTAGTAAAATTTTATAGCCAATATTATTGTAAAATATTCCATCCCCGCCCTCGCCCATTTTAGGGGTATTTTCTACGATTTGTTAGAATAAACCAAAAAAAATTACCGTTGTGAGGGAGTTCGAGGGTTAATATGTTTCACAAAAATGTTGCTCGTAACATTTTCTACAAAGTTGCTTAACATTTATTTTACTCAGATATTGAGAACACATAGTTTCATATACCGATATGCTGCACGAACCTGTCAAAAGGGTGAAACTTTAACCCCCCCCCCCCCTTTGTCTCCTCTACTAGAATCCATTGTCGGAACCCCGTTATTTTCGAAAATTTTTGAAATTGTTGCACAGTGTAATTATTTAGATTTGTTTCAAATGGAATGAAAAAGTTAATACACCATCTCTTTGGTCGTGGATATAAAAATAGGCAGGTATTATTCAATATCCTTTTGATGAACTTTAAATTGATAGTTCCTGCTGTTAACAAACAAAGTTCTTACTGGCTCCTTAAATTTCACAGCAGTGGCTGGTAATTTTAATCAAAATTCCTGGCACTATTAATTTATTTAAAATCACCATTTTTTTTATTTTTTTACATTATTGAATTGTGTGTTTTGTCTGGGCATGATTATGTTGTTTGTCATTAAATATTGAGTTTATGTCATCATGGAATACATTTCTAAAATTAAATTTTCAATTCTTTACATATGAACGTATACTGTGTATATAAAATATGTTAACGCCAATTTGGCATCCATAATTAAAAATCATTGAAGCGGAAATTGTTCATTTGATAGTTGGTAAATATCCGTTCTACATACATAAATGCAATAGCAAAGTAGATATAGTATAGGTATGTATGCATGTTTTACGAATACTAACACACCTAGAGTTCATTAGTGCAATCTTATACTACGCGGTACTTTTAGTATTTAAAATACATTTGAATATATTTGCAAGTAAAAAATATATAAAAAAATTTCAACATGATATTAAAGTAAAAAAAAAATTACTTACTTCCTGAGATTAAGTTTTGAAATAAACGGATTTAAAATTATTATCATTTAGTTATTAGCCAGGCGGAAATTAGAAATATTTCCAAATAGAAACTTAAATTACCACTTTTATACAAAAGAAATATAAATTTTGTTTGGCAGCACTGTTTTTCAACCAATGACTAGGACTTCCTGCAGAAGCTTTGATCACCACTTTAACATACATTTTCAGAGAGAAAAAAATCGGTTCGATTTACCGGGTTGAAAAAGATCAAGGTCAATAGGTCAAAACATCGCTAGTATGCGTTTATGTGAGCTAGATTACCCTTATTATCGTCGAAAGTGAGGACAGAACTTTGTGCCTAATTACGAACGCCAAAAATAAAACTGAATAGAAAATGGACATTTTATACGGGAGCCCCCTTAACGAATGATATAGCGGGTAGGTATGATAGAATCAAATATTCGGGATGAAAAATAAAGATGCGTCCGGTCATAAATCCTAGGAGTTGTGGGGGCCAATTTTTTACAATTTCATAAAATTTTACACTTTGTATGGGTGACCCTTAAGGGGATAATGGAAGTAGAGGGGTATTTAATTGTTTGTAATTGCCACTTTGCGGGGAATAATCTGCGTTATTTCCGGGAAATTTTGAACACAAACTTTTTATAAACTTTAGTAAATTTATTGGGACTCGTGTACAATATTGTTGCTTTTTAAGGCTAATTTAGGTGGTTTTCAAGAATGTACTTTCTGAAGGAAATATGGTAAAGTATAGACCGATTGTCACGAAATCTTATTTCTTGTCTTATCAAACTGTAATGGGCTAAATTTGACAACAATATTTTAATTTGTACGGTATAAGAAGTTCAAAAGTTTTTTTAAAAGTTGGTTTAAAATGCGGCATATAATAAATTATGACACGATCTTCACAAAATTTAGTAGTGTGATTTAGAATCTAGTGAAACTAAATTAGACCAAATTTCACCACAAAATTATTATTCGTTACGGTTTCAGTCATACGTGATTTCCGAGAGTGGTCTTTATCGGCGTCTAAGATAAATTTTTGGGCCGATTTCACGAAATTTGGTGGTGTGATTGCTAGACATATAACGAATTTCTCATAACTTAATGACAATCGGTGCACTCAGCCACATTTTTATGTTAGTTCTTGTAAATTTTTTTGGGGGTATAACCTTTTTCCTACTGAACTGATTCTGCTGGATACCAAACTGCTTAGTAGAACAAGAAAAAATTCGAAACCTAAATTGTTCCTATTTGTTGAGTCGTTCGGAAGTTAGCGTGATTTTAACAGATGGACATGGCTAAATCGACTTAGAATTAATCAAGGACCCAGTATACATACATACATATACACTTTACTTCTTAATTTATCATCTAAAACTTTACTGCTTTTCATTTAAAAAAAGGAATGTTGAACAAACTTTTTAATGTTGTAACGGGACACAGAATACTTTGAACTTACTAGAACTTAAGAAATGAGTTTTTAAAATTTTACTTTTAAATAAGGGTTTTCTGAGCTTGTCATTCCGTGTGAAACTTTTTTTACCCACACCACAATAGTGGAGAGGGTATTATGCATTTCTCCTGATGTTTGTAATACCTTTAAAAGAAATAGTCTAAGACCCACCTTTAATTATACCGATCGACTCAGAATCACTTTCTGATGTCCGTCCGACTGGCTGGCTAGATGGAAGTCCATGTAAGCCTTGTGCGCAAAGTACAGGTCGCAACTTCGGAGATAACTTGATAAAATTTGGCATATAGGTTATAATTGGCGCAAGGATCAAGCCCATTGAATATGGGCGAATCAGTCCATAATTTCACATAGCCCCCAAGCAAGATTCTTTCCGGAAAATGGTCTTTGTGCCCATAAACCATCTTATTATGTTGGTATTATGATTAAATTAGATCGAAACTAATTTTATTTCAATTAAAATCTTCTTACCAAATGTTTTTGGAATCGGTCCATACTTAACCATAGCTCCCATACAAATACTACTCCCGAAAATAGCTTTTAATGCCATAACTTTTACGATGGCTACTATGTCATAAGAAAATGTTGTGCTGGTGGGTCCAAAATAAGCCATAGCTCCCATATAAACCCCCTTCCTAAAATTATTTAAGGCAAACAAATTTCATATAGATGAAGATATTTAAAAATTATTCGGCACAAAGAATTTTATATGAATCTTAAGCTCAATTTCCATGATTGCCCATGGGTCCCAAATAGGGTACACTTGCTAAAATTTGTTCTTATATACTGTGGTGTTGGGTACCACATGGTCAGGCTTGACCGACTTTCTTACTTTCTTACTTGTTTTTTATTCATCTCAGACCCCATAAAGTATATATATATATACCGTCTTTCCGTCTGTTGAACATCTCAAAATAAGTGAACCAAATTGATGTCAAACTGTTTCTAGTTTGGGATTTAAGTCCAGCAAAATCGGTTTAGTAGGATAAGAGTTATGAATGCAAATGTAGAAACACCACCCTAAAATATTGATAATATTGTTAAAAAGACTAACATAAATTGTGGCATAATTCAGGAATTAATATAAGATTTTGCACGAATTCGTTCTATATCACTAGAAATTATATAACTTAATTACGTGAAGATCGGTCCACATAAATTAAGTTTTATATGACTAGAAATAAAAGCGCAAAACTTTCTGATGGACGGCCAATAATTTAATATAGGTCTAAGCCGCAACCAATTTTAATACTGACGTACGTTTGTGTAAAGCTTTATTAATAATAAAACTAATATTTTAATTGTCGATGGAGGGTATTAAAGTTTTGGCACTGCCGTACTTAGCACTCTAACTTGTTTTTTAATAAAATAAAAGTAATTTTTAATGGGACAAGAAAGAATGTAATTATGTACATATGGATGTGTCAGAAGCTAAAAGGCCTAACTCCACATTTCGAAAATTTTTCAACTTTGTTTATATGTATAACTATCTAATAGGTTGTGAACTCTTTGAAAAATATTTTGTTCTTCTATTATTAAAAAATTTCCCTTAAAAAATATGAAAAACCAAAAAAAAAAAAAGTAAATCTTATTTAATTTTTTTAGAAGCTTCCAGCCAGATAACAGAAAAATATACATAATAAAATAAGGCCATAATATATTGCTGTAATATGAATTACTACGGGTCGCGTGGTCGGCAACTTCCTTCAATTTTTTAAATTCAATTTTCAAACATCACTTATTTACTCTACTTAAAATTTTGTGGAGTTAGCCCTTTTTGCTTCTGACACATCCATATGTATGTATGCACATATCCTAAAACAATTTGCTTCATTTAAAATCGATTTTTTGAATGACAGCAAGTGACATGTGTTTATGTGTCATGTTAAGTCCAAAAGAAGTTGACAGATTCATGAGTGATTTCAATTGATACAAAACGGATATAAAAGAAAAAGTAGTACAAAAACGGAAACAACTTTGGTAATTTAAACATAATTTAACAACTACACCACATGTTGTGTATGGGCATTTCCAACGAAGTCTACTTTTTATAACGTAACGCCAGCATAGGAATGGGCAAAAAATATCGATATATCAAAATATCGATATTTAAATAAAAATTAGTCGATATATATCGCCGATATTTAAAATATCGATATTGAAATACGACTATCGAATTCGATTTGTTTTAAAGTCAGTCTTTATTAAAAACTCTAAATTTTAGCGGATTTTCAAACAATATGTTTTTTTAAGAATTGGCATCACTGCATGCATCATATGTTTTTTAAACTAATATGAAGATCTAAAATGATTGGAATTTATAAGAAGCAGTGCCGGATACAAGAAGCAGATTGACAGGAGAGCACATAAAACAGAGAGTGCTCCTGATGTCCATATCTGATGATTACTGGTTCAACTAAAACAATCAAAAACATTTCTAGTTAACGTTGGTACTTTTGGTGCGCAATTCAAATTTTAAGGTAAGTTGGTACTTCTATGCATGGTGGAATAAGCAGGTGGCATCGTTACGGCAACAAATACAACATTACAACAAAAATGGAAATTACATCACCGTTTACGTCAAAAAATACATTTAAGAAAAATCACAGCGTGCCACTGAACGTGATGAAATAAATTAATTTTTAGCCAATTTTTATTTAATTATGATTAATATCTTATTTTTTTTAATTTAAAATTATCAAAAACTTTAATAAAATACAATAATCACAGCACAAAACGTGGACTTTTTGTAAACATAAACAAAACTTTGACATAAACCTAGACAAACAATGCAAGAGCAAAAAATCGTCATCTGGCGTAGTGCTGCCACCTGTTTATTTCACCATGCTTCTATGACTTATTTACTTCTATTTAAAATGCTCGTAATATACTTTTTTTTAAATTTCATATGGTTTTCTTGTATTCTTCCCTTTTGTTTTTTTTATAATTAAATTTTTTGTTTTGATTGAAATTTTTGTTATTATTTTGTTATTATTTTTTTGAAATTTTTTGAAAGTAACTATATAATGTTTGTTCGTAAATATGTATGTATGTACAAAGGTATAATAAATTTTTTAATTTGGTAATAGTTTCAGCAAAAAACGTTCGATATATCGATATTTTTTTAATAATAAATATCGATAATCTTAAAAAATATCGATTCGATTTATATCGATATAATTTTTCAATTTCGCCATCCCTACGTCAGCTAGAAAAAAGAAATAAGCTTGTATTTTGGGGTCATTATGTTCAAATTGTATCCCTTTTGTTACTAAATGTAGAGCTAGTTGCTCTTTACACAAAAATATAAAAAAGTAAATTAAACATATACATTTTTTTTTAAGAAAAAAGTTACTGGCTGGCGTTACGTAACAAAAAGTAGACTTTTCGCTGGAAATGCCCATATTGAAAGATAAAAAAGCTTTCAAATTTAAAAACTTTTTATTATGAAAAATATTGATTTTTTATTTTTGCTAAAAAGATTACTTCCAGATTAACAATATCCGATTATTTATGAAAACATTGGTGTGAAGGTAAATATGTGTCTGTGTTGAAATTGCTTAACATATTTATTGATAAGATTGGTCTGTTTCGAATTGATAATTTTTAAGAACTTTAACAATGATTTTTTTTAGCTGATTATACTTTAGTGCGATTTAGTTTGTTGGCCTTTTAGTTACTCGGTGCAAATTTTAACCGAAGAATGTCTCATCAGTTTTTAAATTGTAGTTTATTTCTGGTGCTCTTAGCAGGCTATGGTCTGGCTGAAGAT
This sequence comes from Pollenia griseotomentosa, assembly GCA_963931875.1. Taxonomy (NCBI): domain Eukaryota; kingdom Metazoa; phylum Arthropoda; class Insecta; order Diptera; family Polleniidae; genus Pollenia; species Pollenia griseotomentosa. Next base: position 48,580,507 of record OZ007564.1, read on the forward strand.
CATGGTGAGTATACATATATGGGAATTTCAGATGATAATTTAATGGTAAAACAAGTGTTATATTATACATTAATTCCTGTTTTTACTATAAGCGCCATAGGACCGTAAAGTAAAAAAGTAGTGGTAAAGAAATACAACAATTTTATACACTTCAGGTTATAAGATTACTAATTAAATAAGTTCTTAACAGCCAATGTTTACGTTATAAAAGTACTGTCTGCACGAATATTTTAATTCTTAATTCCGAAACTTTTCGATCGAGTGTGGAAAACATTGTCGGCCTATTTTGAAAAAACCAAACTTCAAAAATTACAATTTCTTATGCTATGGCCTTAACAAATATTTGAAACTCCCGTACTCAAAGTTTGGTAAAGTGAGAGAGCTTTTAAGAGAAAAATATTCTTCTTCTTCTTGCACGAAGTAGCCCGTACTTTTTCTTTGGGCTGATTGGGAAAACTGTTAATCATGATTTTTTATAAATTAAATTTAGTAAATGAACTAAAATTGTTAAAGAATGTGTTAATGGTTTAATGAATTTTTCATTAAATATTTGTTCAGTGTGAACATACCTTTAGACCTGAGAATGCATATTTTTGGAGTTACCAATTGTCCTAAGTCGCAGTAGCAACTAGTTTACATTGAGGAGTCGACAGACCAAGTTTGCCCTCTAAATCGAATCTTTTATACCGAAGTGGAGAAAATCCTTGCCTACTATGCAGAGATGCTTTAGTTAGCGAAGCCGGTGTTTGTTATACCATAGAGAAGAAAATCCTTCCGCCCGGCCGAAGGCCGGCTATAAAGTGAAGCTTTACTAAGCAAAGCCAGTGTTCGTTATACCATAGATGAAAAAATCCTTGCGCATGAACGAAGCCCAACCATGCTACCAATCATACGATTTTTAAAACCAAAACTGTATAATTATAATTAACTCCACCCAAAATTTTTAATATACCCAAAATTTTTAATATAACTTCGTTGTGTTCTTTTTTGGGGTTAATATTCATTATACATTTTGAGGTGATTTTTCCCAATGAAGAATTACCCCAGATTTAGGGTCATATTTAATTTTATTTTTAGGGTTACATATTGCATTATGAAAAATAGCCCCAAATTTGGGGTTAATTTTCATTTATTTTTTGGGGCCATATTTCGCAGCGCCTTTAAAAATCCAGAATTTCAAAATAGCATGGTTGTGCCTTCGGCCGAGCGCAAGGATTTTATCCTCTATGGTATAACGAACACTAATTTCGTTAACTAAAACTTCCCTTTATATCCGGCCTTCGGCCGTGCGCACGAATTTTCCCCTCTTTGGCAGTACAAACTAAAGCATTTTTGCATAGCTGGTAAGGCTTTTCTCCACTTTCGGGTTTTTGATACTATCCGTAGAAATTTTTATATAAAATTTTATAGAATTTGTATAAAATTTTTTGGGGTAATTTTTCATTCCTTAAAATTTTAATTTTTTATATTAGTAAGCGAAAAATAGCCCCAAAGTAAACATTGTGATATTATTTGGGGCCATTTTTAATTTCTTGATATTGGGGTCATTTTTTATTGCACTTAAAGTACAAAAAAACCCAATAAATTGCCCCAAAATTGCGTGTTGTTGTTTCTCATGTAAAATTTTGGGGGCCATATTTCCTGAGGTCGTTTTGCGCACCACCTATCTCAGTATTAAACCCGATAGGATGCTTCTGTTGTTTTATTGCTGCTGTACGACATCGAAAAGTGACAAATACCAGCGGGTGATTACAATCTAGATCATTGCCGCGGTGAGTTCTGACATATTCGAGAGACCTGACGAAAATTTGCTTATCATAACGTAATCAATTTGGTTACGAGTCTTGCCATCAGGAGATTCTCAACTATATTTGTATATGTCCTTGTGAATGCAACGTGTTCCACCAATAAACAGGCAGTATCTTGCACAAAAGTCTACAAGACCATTCCTTCCCATTACTGATTGAATGTCTGTGTTTTAATTTTTAACCTTTGCGTTGAAATCGTCCAATATGACTTAAATGTCACCTCCAGAAAGTGAACGCATTTTGGTGTCAAGTTGGGAGTAGAATTCCTCCTTGACGGTATCCTCATCATTTTCTGTTAAGGCGTTACATTGAACAATAGAAAAAGCGAAAACAGGAATTAAATCATGCCACAATAATTCGATCCGGCTTAAACTCTAGTAGATACGGACTGAACTATGGTGTTAAAAGGAGGCCGACTTCTCAATGTAGTAAATCTGAAATTTTTAACAATATCTTTTTATTACAGTTAATCTAAGAACTTGTTCGAAAACAGCTCATCCACTGAAATATGAAGAGGAACGCAAAACAGAATATTGGATTAATAAAGCCCAAGATATATTGGCGCAAAAGTTAGAACAGACTGAAACTGTGTCTACCAAGACCGCTAAAAACATCATTATGTTTTTGGGTGACGGTATGTCTGTACACACTGTTACAGCCACTAGAAATTTAATGGGTGATAGCTCGAAACAAGTTTATTTTGAAAAATTCCCCTATTTGGGTCTATCAAAAACCTATTGTATTGATCGGAAAGTAGCTGATTCCGCCTGCTCCGCCACCGCCTATTTGGGTGGTGTCAAAGGTAACTACGGTACTATTGGTGTCAATGCTAACGTCAAGCGTTATAACTGTTTCGATGGTCAAAATCCCGCAAATTGGGTAGATAGTATTGCCAAATGGGCTCAAGATGCAGGCAAAGACGCTGGCTTAGTTACAACAGCTCGTGTGACACATGCTTCACCGGCCGGAGTATATGCCCACACAGCTCAACGTAATTGGGAAAATGATGCTGAAATTATTGCTGACAATTGCAGTGCAAAAGATAATGTTGACATTGCACGCCAATTGGTAGAATGGGATGTAGGACGTAAGCTCAAGGTCATTATGGGTGGTGGTCGTAGCAACTTAATTGATGCCAGCATTAGAGATGAAGAAGGTTTTCCTGGTGATCGTGCTGACGGTCGTAATTTGATCAAGGAATGGTTGGAAGATAAACGCAAGCAAAATCTAAATGCTAGTTACGTTTGGTCCCGCAAGGGTCTTAACATGATAGATTTTGATAAAACCGATTATATATTGGGTCTTTTCTCTCCATCTCATTGCCCCTATCATGGCGATTTGAAACGTAGTCACATAGCTTTGGCCAATCCTTCGTTGAGTGAAATGACTGAAGCCGCTTTGAAAGTCTTGAAGAAAAACAATAAGGGGTTTTTCTTATTCGTCGAAGGAGCTCGAATTGATATGGCTCACCATGATACAAGAGCCCGTAAATCACTTGAAGATACAGAAGAATTTGCCAAGGCTGTGCAAGTGGCACGTGAAATGTTCTCTGAAGATGATACTTTGATTGTCGTAACATCCGATCATTCTCATACAATGACAATAAATGGTTATCCGGTAAGATGTTTGACTTATTTTTCTATTCTCTTAATCATGAGTGAATTATGCAACGATTTGTAATTATATTATAGTTTCGCGATCAAGACATAGCCGGTTTGGCTAATGGTCCAGCTGAAGACAATTTACCGTATACTATTCTATCATATGCTAATGGCCCCGGTTACAATTCTACTTATGGTCCAAATGGTCGCAAAGAAATCACCACCAAAGACACACTTGATGCTAATTTTGAATATATGGCCACAGTACCATTGGATTCAGAGACCCATGGAGGCGATGACGTTGGTGTATTTGCATCTGGCCCCTATGCCCAATATTTTAGTGGAAACTATGAACAGACTAATATACCAGCAATGATGGCTAGAGCAGCAAATATTGGCCCGTTTGTAACGGCCACATAACACGTTCGGTTAAAATTATGCCGAATGGCTTTATTTTGCTTTATATTATTATAATAATAAATTTCCACATCGTTTGCAAATAACGAGTAAAGGTAAACAACACTTCTTCTTATTTTATAAAAAAAAACTTATCCTAACATCCACTGGGAGTTAATGACACACACTCCTACCAATATTTAAGATAAATAATGTATGAGTACTTGGTTGCAAATAAATAGTACTATTAGACATGGGAGGTAACTTGTCTACATCCGCTAAAACTAAGCTTTTCTTGATTGAGACACGATGGTGATAAAAAACGCCAAGAGAAGTCAGTTTTGAAATAAAAATAATTTGAGAATAAGTGTGTCGCTCTGCAAAATAAGTGTTTGGAAACGACTGGGAAAGCGAGGATATAATCAGGTTGGAGCTTTGCCCGCGAGTAACGTACGGTATTGTTTGGAAAGAATATACATACGTGTCTGTTGATAAACTCGGGATATTAATGTCAAGGAACACAGGAGTGCGTGTAAACGGCATGAAATTTTCTGGAGCAGCTCCCTCTGCCGGCTTGCACCAGGTGTTGACAAATATCCCGAGTGAGTATTAGAATGAAAATATTTCCCATAGTAAAGACAAATAAATATTTGCGATAAAGTAAAAGACACCACTTGTCTAAGGTACAGTGGAACATGCACAACGTAAAACTAGGAAAATTGAAAAGGAAAATAAATACGTAAAAAAGAAGATAAAAAAAAAAAAGCTTAACTAATTGAAAAATCTTACACACTGAAACTTCATAATACATATGTTGTATAATAAATAGCATGTTATATCTTTATATACCTATATTTGTCGTAATAGTGGAAAATAGTTATGGTTCCGTGTTTATAATAATTAGGTTAATCACTATAATACCAAGGAGTAGAGAAGTTTAATGATTTATAACATAAGCGTTACTCATGCTTACTCCAACCTAGTAAAACTAACTACATGTAAAAGGAAAAATTACAATTATAATATTAAATAACCAAAAGATACCTTAATATATAACCTTAAAAAGAAAAGTAATTACACTACAAAAAAAAAAAAAACAGGAAAATTATGGTTACTATAGATTTTATGCAATGTTGAAGAATATTGTGAAATGTAAAAAAATTTAATTTTAAGAAAAAGTCCATTCGTAATTTTATGTAACCTTTCCTTAAACAGTTTCTAATATTAATTTATTGGTTACAATTTTTGTACTTTTCTCTTCATTTATATTGTCTTTATAAAAGTATTTTTGTTGCTACTATTTTTTTAGCAAACATAATTTTCAACTAAATTTCACTTTAAGGTATATAGTAAGATAATAAATTATGCATTAAATATATTAACAAAAAAATTCCTCAGTAACAAAACGAACTTTAAACAATCTAGGATTATTTAAAGTTAAGATTTGTTTTAAGCGTGCTAGTTAATAAAGTTAAAATTATTACTGCTTTTCCGCTCTAATTCAAGAATACGTAACGGAAATTTTATTTAAATCCTAATCACGAGATATTATTTATTCTACTTTATTTACTAATTACGTTTATATTTGTCATATGCATGTAGGTTAGATGATATTTTTTTTATGGTGTCATAAAATTTCAAAAATCTTATACATACATTTAGTATTAGAAAGTAAGACAGAGTTATAATAAAATAAAAATTGGTTTTGTATACTAATGTTTGTAAACTTTAACATGTGTTGAATTTATTGAAATATAGTTGGTTGTGCAGATATGTAGAGGTAAGAAGGCGAAATCTTTTTGAATAGGGACATCTTTTACTACTAGGGTACTTAAGATGTCATGGTTGGTTGAGACATGCCAGAAGGGGGTGGGAAGCCTATAGCAGTACCAGTACACCAGGGTACTGACATGTAAAAAAAAAAATATCTCCTGCTACATATCGTATTTCTCAATCATATTTATTAATGGTTAACCTCGTTGTTCATAACATAATCTAGAAAAGGGAAATTGGTTTAGAATACTGGCACGAAAGTAAATGTAAACGGCCCACGGTAAATGAACCGAACCCACACATCCGGCGAGCTAATGCCCGGTACACCGCAAGCGTGCCATATCCGTCAGTCCGTAGGACAGGAGCCGTTACATTTTGGCGCCCAACGTTCGAGCATTTGAAAAGATGCTTCAACACAATATACTGTTTCGTAGTTAGGTATCATTGGTCCTGGTAAGTACACGAGTACTATGCCTGCGTTGCGACGATCCTGATTAGGTTACCCTATATTGAGAGACAGCTCAAGTTAAGTCCAACATGAAAAATTTTTAGTGTCATGGTCCGGAATGCTATACCGCTTAGAGTCCAATAGCTACTAGGTTTTGTCATGTAGGGATGGAAGTTTGGGTGACTCGAGTTTATTTGTGTTATGAAACCCATTCTTAAAAACGGTTTGCTAAAACCTTTTACAATTTTTACGATTGTGAAGGAAAGGGAAAACAAAAACATCAGATATGTAGGTATAATAAGAAATTTATTGCGTTTATATTTACAAAAACGTTTCAAAATTTCAGGATAACAACTCACTTAGTTTTATTATCGTACAGTACTTTTCTATGAGAAAATTAGAATCAACTAGTATCGGGTATTAAAATAAGTTGTTTAGATCCAGGGGATTAAGTTTTCGCCACATCCAATCTTGCTTACACAAATCTGCTAAAACCAACTTTAAAATTGTCTCGTACGTACCTAGAAAGAAAAAAAAAATTAACTATTATTAACCAAAAGTAGTTGTATGATTGTATACTCATTTATTTGTTATATAAGTACATTTTAACTATTTGTACACTGTAAACAACTAGAATAGATTTTTTGTAGTATATTTGAAGTTTTTTTTCAAATTTTTTTTTTTTCGTTTATATAAATTTTTTTTTGTAGATTTTAAGTTTTTCAATATTTTTTCTCGTTTCTTTAAAGTTTTTTTTATACTTTTTAAGATTTTCAAAGTTACGTTGTTTTTGGTAAAACTTAAAACCTTTTTTTACCAGAATAAATTAATTTCGTTACAAACCTCTACCTTTCAGAATATTGATATTTTGGTTACAATATTTTTCGTTTTATATTCCTCTATTTTTTTAACTCATTACAATATCTGAATTTGCATAAGCACTACAGAGTGTTAGAAAATTTTTATTTAGAGTGAATGGGAGATACATTTGTTCATAGGATTTTCTAGATAAAAGTCGGTTTTTTTTTGCAATCGGAAGATTTGACTTTAACCATGCCGACGGGCTCCAGTTATACCAAAAACACCAGAACATCTAACCGCTTAGCTGCAAACAAAAACTCTAATGTTAATACAATGGCGACGTCGAATGTGGTCACAACTACAACAGCTACAACTTTGTCCAATCAACAACAACCTATGAACATTATTCCACCCACAGCCCAGACAAGTACAAACATAATACCACCATTAATGTCTTTACAATTCCCACAAGGGATAGGTCCTCAAACCACTTCATCACCAGAAACAAACAGTACGATTCGCTCACCAGAATACAGCAGTTTGACAGCTCGAAGTATTGTACAACAACGGTCTAATATACCACGGCAAAACACTCAAATGCCAAGTCTTGTTGAAGATGTAAGTCCTGAAATCCCCGTGAATCGAAATGGTCTAGCACTGCGAGAGTATGTTAGTGCATCGGTAGGTGCCGCTCGGGCGACAATTATGAGGGAAGTCCAGGAAAATTTAATGGCAATTGTCCCTCAAATTATAAGAGACTCTCTCAGATCAGAGCACAATTCAACCTTCGAAAATCGAGCGCGAAATCAATCAAATAGAAATGATTTTCAAAATCATCTTCCAAATTCTAATAACTGCAGAAATTACAGAGAAACTGCTAATTTTCCAGCTCAACCACCACAACAATATATTCCACAAAATATGGTACCCAGCCTTGGTTACCACACGCCATTACAAATGGAAAAATGGGGAATTAAATATGACGGCAGTAACCAAACGATGAGCGTAGAAGATTTTGTGTTTCGTGTAGAGTCACTGCGCGAAGACTACCAGTGTCCTTGGAGTACATTTATGAAAGGATTTCATCACTTAGTTGCAGGAAGTGCTCAACAATGGTTTTGGGACTTTAGGAGAAAAAATCCGTCGTGCGAATGGGGACATTTAAAGTACCAGTTGATTCGAAAGTTTAGACGGTACGAAAGCGATTTTGAAATTCAAAGAAAGATTATGGAAAGAAGACAACATCCTTCAGAGTCTGCAGACGCGTTTATAGCCGAAATAGTAAAATTACAAAATCAGTTGAGATTTAGCATCCCAGAGTACGAGCTAGTTAGATTGGTAAAAGACAACCTAAAAGATGGCGTAACGCAATTAATATTTCCCATGGAAATTAGTAGCATGGATCAGCTTCTTGAGGAATGTCGTAGGGCTGAACGTAATCTAGCAAAACGAGCACCTTATCGTCAAAATCCGAGTAATTTCCGAAGAGTGAATGAAGTCCATTTCGAAGAAACACCAGAAGAAAACTGCCAGTACCAACTTGAAGTCATTAGCCACACAAGCAATACAGAAAAACAACTAAAATGCTGGAACTGTAAAGCAGCAGGACACTCGTTCGTTGACTGCACATTGACCCAGCGAAATCTGTTTTGTTATAGGTGTGGGTTCGATAACGTAATTTCACCAAACTGTCCAAAATGCAAGGGAAACCGTCCAAAGAATATGTTGAAAGCTGGACCAACATGTTCTCATCAAGATCAGAGCCAGTAAACAACAACTGTACAACAAAAAGCGAGCAGGTAATTTGTATTAGCGGAGATCAAAGAATATCCAATAAAATGCGTTTATATCCACAAACAAATTGCGAGAGAAAACTAAAAGAACTGATTCCGTATGAAACAAGACTAACTAATTACAACAAAAAAAGAGCAGAAATCTTCAAAGAAGTCGGTTGTGTTCAATCAAACCGGATATTAAAAACCCGACAAAGATTTAGAGAAAGAAAACGTGAAAGACAAGAAATAGCTTCAGCTAGTATATTAAATAATTTTGACATCAGGCCTTACATGGACGTAAACATTAATGGGCTAAAACTTAAGGGGTTAATGGACAGCGGAGCTTCGATAAGTTGTTTGGGCAAAGATTGTCTGGAAAACGTCGAAAAAATGAAAATACCAATCATGAACTTTAGATCGTCAATTAAGACAGCCGATGGCAAATCGCAACAAATAATTGGAAAAATAAAAGCAAATGTGCAATGTGGTGATAAAAATGAAGAAGTAGTAATATACCTTGTACCAAACCTTGAACAACATTTGATTTTAGGATACGACTTTTGGCAACGTTTAGGCATAAAGATTAGTATGCATATGACCAGTATTGATGAAATTGAAATTAGTAAGCAAGAATTAGAAAGTCACGAGTTGACCCCAGAGCAGTCCACTATTCTAGAAAACGTGAAGCTATCGTTTAGGTGTTATACTAAATATGGACTTGGGAGGACACGTCTAGAAACTCATTCCATTGATACCGGAAATGCACCCGCAAAGAAAATGCGTTACTACCCTGTGAGTCCAGCAATACAAAAACTAACATACGCCGAATTAGACAGAATGCTAGAGCTAGATGTCATTGAAATAGCCCCTAACGCGGAATGGAATAATAGGACTACGCTCGTTATAAAACCAAACAAAAATCGTCTCTGTTTAGACGCTAGAGAGCTTAATAAGGTCACAAAAAAAGACGCGTATCCACTGCCAAACATAGATGGACTACTGGCACGACTAGGTGATACCTACTTCATATCGGCGATAGATTTAAAAGACGCTTTTTGGCAGATCCCGTTGGAGGAATCTGCTAGGCCAAAGACCGCATTCACAGTCCCAGGCAGACCTCACTACCAATTTAAGGTAATGCCATTCGGCCTGTGCAATGCTGCTCAACGCCTCTGCCGCCTTATGGATAAAGTTATCCCATCTGAACTAAAAGACCGCGTTTTTGTCTATCTTGACGATTTGTTAATTGTCTCTTCCGATTTCCGGACTCACATGGAAATGTTAAAAAGTGTTGGAAACAAACTTACAGCTGCTGGCCTTACTATTAATATGCAAAAGTCTAAATTTTGTTATAAAGAGTTACGTTACTTAGGTTATGTTGTAGGCGGAGGTAAAATAAAACCAGACTACAGCAAAATGGATGCGATTTTAAAAATTAAGCCCCCCCACAAATCCTCGAGAGGTCCGCAGATTCCTAGGTACAGTAGGATGGTACAGGAGGTTCATAAGAGATTTCTCTACATTGACGTCACCACTCACAGACCTGCTAAAAAAATCACAAAAGTTTACATTGACACCCGAAGCTCTAGATGCGTTTGAGGAACTTAAGAAAAGACTAGTATCCAGTCCTGTCCTGATAAGTCCTGATTTTGAACGTCCATTTTATGTTCAATGTGACGCTTCGAATGTGGGAGTAGGAGCAGTATTGTTCCAGAAAGACAATGAAGACGGAGAACACCCAATAGAATTCTTTTCAAAGAAACTCAATACCGCACAGAAAAACTACTCAACCACTGAAAAAGAATGCCTTGCCGTTGTCCTGGCCATCGAAAAATTTCGTCAATATATAGAACTAATGGAATTCACGGTCATAACGGACCATTCAAGCCTTAAATGGCTTATGAAACAGCCAGATCTGAATGGTCGTTTGGCACGATGGAGTTTAAAGCTTCAACGCTACAAATTCGATATTGAACACCGTAAAGGTAGTAAAAATGTGGTACCCGACATGTTATCAAGGCTAGAAGAAATTACAGAAACTGCTGCATTAATAGATTTTAACTCGGACGAATTTAAAAGCCAAGAATATTGTTCATTGAGAGATACTGTTGAACAAAACCAAGACCGGCTACCTGATCTTAAAGTATTGGATAATGTGGTGTACAAAAGGGTAAAGTTTAATCGCGATGAAACCGAAAACGAAGAGGACTGCTGGAAGATTTGGTTACCTAAAGGCTTAACCGACGAAGTCGTAAAAAAATCACACGTGCACAATACAGCTCACGGAGGCACAGCAAAAACTCTTTTTAATATTAGAGAATTCTTTTATTGGCCCTGCATGGTGAAAGAAATAAAGAAATTTGTGACAGACTGCGATACCTGTAAAGAAATAAAACACCCTAAACAAACATTAAGACCGACAATGGGAAAAGAGGTTATTACACAAAGACCGTTTCAAAAAATATACGTTGATTTCCTTGGCCCCTACCCAAGATCAAAGTCCGGTAATACCTTCATTTTCATTGTATTAGATCATAAAACGAAATTTGTTTTGTTAAAGCCCATTCCCAAAGCCACTTCAAAGGCTGTGAACAAATTTTTAATAGACGAAGTCTTTCATAAATTTGGTGTGCCAGAACAACTTCATTCTGACAACGGCAAACAATTTGTATCCGAATCTTTTCAAGATCTATTAAAAACCTATGGGGTTAATCATATGCGGACCGCAATTCATTCACCGCAAGCCAACGCCAGTGAACGAGTTAACCAGTCTATTTTAACAAGCATCAGATCATACATACAACAAGACCAGTCAAAATGGGATCAAAATATTTCTAAAATTGAATGCTGCTTAAGATCCACAGTTCATGCCTCAACAGGAGTAACACCGTATTTTGCGCTCATTGGCCAAAATATGATCACTCACGCTCAGGCCTACTCAATCCTTAGAAAAATTGGCTCTCTTGAAGATGACACTATGGTACTACCAAAACACGAACAAATAAAATTAATCCACGAAAAAATGTCTACAAAAATGCACGAAGCTTACGAGAAATACACAAGATCCTACAACAAAAAAAGCAGATATGTTTCTTTTAAACCAGGCCAAGAAGTTTTTCGGAAAAATTTTATTCAAAGCAACTTCAAAAAAGGTATAAATGCGAAGCTTTGCCGGCCATGGTTAAAATGTCGAATACTCAAGTCAGTAGGTAATAATCAGTATGAGGTAGAAGATTTGAGGGGCAAGCCAATAGGGGTTGTGCATGCACAGCATTTGAGACAGTAAATTCTATACGGAATTGTTGATAACTTACCTGTGTATATTGAGTTGTATTTCTGAGTATTTTGGCCATACCTAGATCCAGAGCACAAGATTATGTACAAAACCTTTTCATGTGGGATTTGAAATCCATGCGATAAACGTCTAAGGCCTAAATGAAAAAAGAATGTGAGTGAAAAATCAATTCTTTTATTGTTCAGAAAAGTTAGAACGAGCCGTAATCAAGTTCGTAAATAGCCTCACTCATATGAGCAGAATACCATCCAATCTTCTTGATACATCTGCCTTTGTTGTTCAAAGGAAAAAGAAAAAAACGCGAATATGTGGAAAATATAATTTAGGTCTTATGAAACATTTTTTTACAATTCTATCGATTGTTCCTAATTATGCAGTTGCAAGCTAAACGTGCAATAATGGCGCCTCGGTAACTGTTGCTAATATTTTTTATTATTGTCTACATCGCGTTGGCCATGATATCGTCTTTTTATTTGTCATTTTATTCAACACATAGTTTCTGCCTTTTTTTTAAAGAAACACGTTTTCATTTTATCTGGACATTTTTAAATTCCAGGCACAGTCATTCAGGGTTAATTTTCCATACGAAAAAAGATGACGTTTTTCAACCATCTGGGCGGCGAGTTGAATATTCTAAAACCCTCAGATTCGGGCATCTTGCACCGTACACAATTGCTTGACCTTTTTTTTTTTTGTATTCTTCTTTACACACTGGTTGAAATTTACAATTTTGTCCAATGATACACTTGGGGTGAAAGTCGTAAATGCTTCAGGTAGCTGTTAGTAAGAATATTAATAGCCAATGCGGCGACACCAAAATCTCACAATACATACCTTATTGTTGTTGTTTAGGTTGAACGTCTTAACTCAACTGACAATTGGCCGGAGTCTGCTTAAGGGCCATAAAGAAAAAAGAATTTGTTTTGTCTTCAGGTGCGGGCTTATGTCCCGTGTCGGACAGTTTTCATAAGCGACCTTTTGTTTTACATCAAATGTATTCTGGGGTCCCGCCTCATTGACAAAATATTGGAAATTTTTGTTGATCGTAGAATACAGCTGGTACTTTAAGGCCTGTTTATTTTATTTTGAGGGTGAATTTTCCCAACTCATTGTATTTCACCGGTTGCACACAATGAGCTGGCTTTGTAACGGCCACATAACACGTTCGGTTAAAATTATGCCGAATGGCTTTATTTTGCTTTATATTATTATAATAATAAATTTCCACATCGTTTGCAAATAACGAGTAAAGGTAAACAACACTTCTTCTTATTTTATAAAAAAAAACTTATCCTAACATCCACTGGGAGTTAATGACACACACTCCTACCAATATTTAAGATAAATAATGTATGAGTACTTGGTTGCAAATAAATAGTACTATTAGACATGGGAGGTAACTTGTCTACATCCGCTAAAACTAAGCTTTTCTTGATTGAGACACGATGGTGATAAAAAACGCCAAGAGAAGTCAGTTTTGAAATAAAAATAATTTGAGAATAAGTGTGTCGCTCTGCAAAATAAGTGTTTGGAAACGACTGGGAAAGCGAGGATATAATCAGGTTGGAGCTTTGCCCGCGAGTAACGTACGGTATTGTTTGGAAAGAATATACATACGTGTCTGTTGATAAACTCGGGATATTAATGTCAAGGAACACAGGAGTGCGTGTAAACGGCATGAAATTTTCTGGAGCAGCTCCCTCTGCCGGCTTGCACCAGGTGTTGACAAATATCCCGAGTGAGTATTAGAATGAAAATATTTCCCATAGTAAAGACAAATAAATATTTGCGATAAAGTAAAAGACACCACTTGTCTAAGGTACAGTGGAACATGCACAACGTAAAACTAGGAAAATTGAAAAGGAAAATAAATACGTAAAAAAGAAGATAAAAAAAAAAAAGCTTAACTAATTGAAAAATCTTACACACTGAAACTTCATAATACATATGTTGTATAATAAATAGCATGTTATATCTTTATATACCTATATTTGTCGTAATAGTGGAAAATAGTTATGGTTCCGTGTTTATAATAATTAGGTTAATCACTATAATACCAAGGAGTAGAGAAGTTTAATGATTTATAACATAAGCGTTACTCATGCTTACTCCAACCTAGTAAAACTAACTACATGTAAAAGGAAAAATTACAATTATAATATTAAATAACCAAAAGATACCTTAATATATAACCTTAAAAAGAAAAGTAATTACACTACAAAAAAAAAAAAAACAGGAAAATTATGGTTACTATAGATTTTATGCAATGTTGAAGAATATTGTGAAATGTAAAAAAATTTAATTTTAAGAAAAAGTCCATTCGTAATTTTATGTAACCTTTCCTTAAACAGTTTCTAATATTAATTTATTGGTTACAATTTTTGTACTTTTCTCTTCATTTATATTGTCTTTATAAAAGTATTTTTGTTGCTACTATTTTTTTAGCAAACATAATTTTCAACTAAATTTCACTTTAAGGTATATAGTAAGATAATAAATTATGCATTAAATATATTAACAAAAAAATTCCTCAGTAACAAAACGAACTTTAAACAATCTAGGATTATTTAAAGTTAAGATTTGTTTTAAGCGTGCTAGTTAATAAAGTTAAAATTATTACTGCTTTTCCGCTCTAATTCAAGAATACGTAACGGAAATTTTATTTAAATCCTAATCACGAGATATTATTTATTCTACTTTATTTACTAATTACGTTTATATTTGTCATATGCATGTAGGTTAGATGATATTTTTTTTATGGTGTCATAAAATTTCAAAAATCTTATACATACATTTAGTATTAGAAAGTAAGACAGAGTTATAATAAAATAAAAATTGGTTTTGTATACTAATGTTTGTAAACTTTAACATGTGTTGAATTTATTGAAATATAGTTGGTTGTGCAGATATGTAGAGGTAAGAAGGCGAAATCTTTTTGAATAGGGACATCTTTTACTACTAGGGTACTTAAGATGTCATGGTTGGTTGAGACATGCCAGAAGGGGGTGGGAAGCCTATAGCAGTACCAGTACACCAGGGTACTGACATGTAAAAAAAAAAATATCTCCTGCTACATATCGTATTTCTCAATCATATTTATTAATGGTTAACCTCGTTGTTCATAACATAATCTAGAAAAGGGAAATTGGTTTAGAATACTGGCACGAAAGTAAATGTAAACGGCCCACGGTAAATGAACCGAACCCACACATCCGGCGAGCTAATGCCCGGTACACCGCAAGCGTGCCATATCCGTCAGTCCGTAGGACAGGAGCCGTTACACGTTTTCAAACTGATTGGAAAATTAAGTTTTTAAAATACATACATATTTTTAAATTAGTTAACAAATAAATTTAGTATTCCTAAGGGGTCTTCAATTGCTCAACTCTTCCAATAAACACACATTACTTTTACGATTAAGAGTAATATTTTGTTATTTGGTTTTTAATTCATAGCAAAATCTCGAGCAAAATCCAGTTGTTTTTGGCTAGATTTCCCATTATGGGAGGTACCTCATCTATTTCCAAATTTTGTAGACTGTTATAGTTTCCAAGATATAAGAATTTTATTATTTACTTCATACAGGTGTTGCCACGCCTATAATTAGTGATTTGCCCATTTTTTACTTTAATATTCATATTGATATTAAAGTTACTCGTACAAAAGTTGGTGGCTCCAGCTCACAGATTCATCACCGCCTACTATTGATAGTCCGTTTTGTTAGATAGGCAATTTGGCGACGGTATACGGAAAGAACTATTTACTAAATATGGCTTGAAACAATAAAGTTTTGCATGATTCTCGTCTAAGCCAAAAATGACTTGTTCTAAATATGTGTATGTGTGGCTTGGTTTAAGCAAAATGTTCGAAAAACTCAATACACTTACACTTTTTCACTATCATTCACACAATTTTTTTTCTTTCAGCCAATCGGCTGTTTCCTCGATTTTTCGTTGATAATATGTATGCACTACTTGCAAATAATTACTTGCATGTGGAAACGTAGAGTTAAGAGACGAAATTGATTACTTTAGAAAATAAACTTCTTTCCGTGTAGTTTAAGGCTATTTATTTTTTCAAAAGTATAGATGTTGACTGTTTTTTCACATTTTGTTGAGAGCAGGGTGCTACTCTCTATTGCGATTCGAAAACAATTTCAATGCGAAAGCTAAATGCTAACTTGGTACTCTCTATCACTTTCGCAAAATGTTTTGAAAATGGAGCAATACTGGCAACAAAATTAAAGATGGCGCAGATCAACGTCTATCCAATAGGTCTGCTTAAGAAGCCAGATGTTTATTTGGTTTTTTCCTCAACGATATCAAAAGTTGTTTACATTTTCCTTATACGTGTATATTTTTGTTTACTTTTTTGCAAGGCGAATTTATTACAGGTGGTCTTAAAAGCCCTGCTGATATTAGCTAAAATCACTGTTGGATGTCAAAATGTTGTTTATTCTCTTTTATTATCTTTGTTTCTGTTTGTTTTATTTCTGTTTTTGACATTGTACAATGATTTTACAAAAACAAATTGCTCGTGGTTTTTGTACGAGTTGTACTTGTTGTAGTACCGAGATTACCTGTGATGAATTCGCCTTGCTTTTTTGGTTTTTTGCCACACATACATGCACACAAAACACATTTTTCCTTTTGTTTTGCCTATGTAGTAGTAAGATTTTGACAACGGCGAGGAATTTTACACAAACAAAATGCCTGTTGTTTTTTGTATTGTTGTATTGTTGTAATAGTAAGCAGACCTATTGGATAGGCCATGGCGCAGATTGACAGTAATGAAATGCTTAAATATGAAAAATATTTGAAATTGGAACATTTTAATAAAAACAAGTTAGAGTGCTATATTCGGCTGTGCCGAATCTTTGATACCCTCCACCGACGGTTCGAATGTTTAAGGAGTAATATCTGTATGATGTCTTTTTATTATTATTATCTTAAACTGTGGCGATTTGTTATAAATTATGGTTTTAGGAGACTAAACTGTTTTCCGGGAGTAGGGCATAAATGGGGCCTAGGGTAAATTATGTACCGATCTTCACGAAATTTTACAGTGTCATTTCTAGTCGAATAAAACGGACTTGTGCAAAATCTTATGTCATTCCGTGCATTTTTGCATCATTTATGTTAGTTTTTGTAACAAAATTATCAAGTTTTTGAAGGTGGTGGTTCCACATTTTGATTCATAGCTCTGGTCCTACTAAACCGATTTTGCTGAAATTCAATCCCAAACTGCTTAGGATAACTACAAGCAATTTGACACCTAGTTTGTTTATTTCTTTTGAGTTTTTCGAAAGTGAGCGTGTTTTCAACAGACGGACAGACGGACAGACGGACATGGCTAAATCTACTTAGAATTACTCAAGCAGCCAGAATATATATACTTTATGGGGTCTGAGATGAATAATAAAAAAGTTTCACACGGAATGACAAACTTAGTATACCCTCTTCACAACTAATTGTGGTGGAGGGTATAAAAATTGTGATGGTTTGCGAAAAGAAAAAAATTAATAGATGCGAAAGACAAATGCGCAAACTCATTAAAGAGTGCCAATCGCTAGATTTGCTACCATTTTCTTTCGCATCGCAATAGAGAGTAGCCCCCCAGTTGTTGTGTGCGGAGCTTTTACATTTTGCGGAGAAAAGAATTCGGAAAATGGCAACACTTGCAAATTATAAAAATAGAAAACAAATAATAACTCAATCTTAGATGTTTTCCGATTTATGGGACATAAAATGTGATTTTAGTTTCATCGTGTATGGTAAAAATTTAAATATTAGTAGTTATCAGGCCCGTCATATTTGCCGAATTATCGGCATTTTGCCGATTTTTTGCCCCTAAATTATCAATGTACCCAATTAAATTATTTTTGTTTAACTACAATTTATTTGTAAAATGTTAGTTTTGATAGATTTTTTTTGGTATCTTATAAGTTGTAAACATTCGGTAATGCTTTATTCTTTAACTCTAATCTTTATTGTTAATAAAAATAGGTATTTTCAATTTTCCGATTTTTTTGCCGCTTTTTTTAATTGTAGTTATGGGCACCCTAATAGGCTTTTTACACTGATAAACATCTAAATCTATTATCAAAGATGTAGAAAATGTGAAACACTCGTCTACATTGCTTACATCTAACATCTACCATCAAACAAAAATGTCACCATATTTGAAAAAAAAGTTTTTAAAATAAAAAATGGTTTTTTTCTACAAAACTGCCAAAATTTAAATAGAAAAAACAAAAATGTATTTGAAGTTTAATTTGTTTAGCAATATAAAACATACTTAGTCCCCTTTTACAACGTGACAGACAGAAGGCAGACAGACGAAGTTTGTTGGTAAGGGGGCGACGCTGTATGCGTGACACACTTTACTTTTTTCCTCTCTCGCCTACAAACTTCGTCTGTCTGCCTTCTGTCTGTCACATTGTAAAAGGGGACTTAACAAAAAAAACAACTTGAAAAATGGTAACGCTTCTTTCAAAACCAATTTTTTTTTGTCAGTGATGCCACAATAATAATAGAACTTATTGCCACTTTTCTAGTGATGACACTAAAATAATTGAAAAGATGTAGAATGGAATAAAATAAGATTGGAACATCTTTTAAAGATGTTGAAAGATGTTGGTTTTAGCCGTATGTATTTCTTATGGAAAGATGTTAACATCTTCGCAAATTAATGGTAGATGTAAAATGTTGTTCAGTGTAAAAAGGCTATAATAGTAGTAATACATGTTTCAACCAGTGCTGTCAGATATGGCGATTTCTCGCCCAACGAGGAGATTTTTAAACGTGTTTGGCGGTGGGATTTTCCATTTGGCGGCTGTCGACTTTTTTTTTTGGCGTTTTTTGTTATAACTGGCGATTTACTTGGCTATTTTTTCCATTTATATTATATCAGTTTACAACAGTTTGTCACTTTTTTTATCATTGCTAACTTAAAAAAAAATGGTTAACTTTTTTTTACATGATTTTTGTTATGATTTTAATTGAATTTTATATCAGTCAGTTTTTAATTCTAACCACCAGTAATGAAATCGATGAGGATAAAGTGTACGATCTTATAGATTTGTATACATAATTTAAGATGTTTTAAACTATATATTCATTCAGTTCTCCATTTTATGTTATTATAAAAAAATAATAGAAACTAAACAAAATTTACTTTCGGCGAATTTTTTGTATTTTTTCTCAGTTTTTGGCAATTTTTGAATGAAATATTATACATACTAGCTTTTTTTCTATGCAAAATTTAATTTAAAAAAAATGTTAAGAAAACTGAACAAAATTGACGTTTGGCGATTTCTGACATCTGACAGCGCTGGTTACAACTTGTGTTGCATCGTCTGTGGGCAGCATTAAAACTACCGTTATATCAAATGCAGCCCTGATCTAAAATTTAATAAGAAAGAAGGAGAAACAGATAAAAATGAAAAAAATATAAAAACAATGATTTTTTAAATAAATGTGGCATTTTCACCAAAAAAGAATACGTGTTTTATGGTTTAGGGAATAATTGTTATACATTTATATATTTAAAATAATGTTGCTACCAAAAATTTGGATTATATGTCGAGTTTGTTTAAAACAAGAAGCAGATATGTTCAATCTATTTGATAATGCAATTGTTAAAAATATATCGTCAATATTGAGGGATTGTGGAGGTGTATCGGTAAGTTAATGTTAAAAATGGAAAGTATTTGGAATATGTTATTGATCCATAATGTATACATAAGTATATGTAAGGAGTGTTTTTTTTGGAGGCTTATGAACTTTTTTTAAAATAAAACAAATTCAATGAAATGACCAAAACTGTGGTTTTATTAGCTCACAAATTTCATGGTATTTTATGTTTAAAAAATAATTTGGCCTTTACGACTGCGCCTTATGAACGCCATCCTTTCAGTCAAACTTACCCCACTTTTTAGCGCATACCCGGAACTTATTTTAAAATAAAACAAATTCAATGAAATGACACAACTTTTGGTGTTATTAGCTTAGAAGTTTCATGGCATTTAATGTTTAAAAATAATTTGACATATGACTTTTGAGACTGCGCCTTAAACGTTTGGCTTAACAAAGTGTTGTTTTCACGCTCTGATGCCACAGCAGTTGCGCCGTCATGTTGGAACAATCTCTCCTTCAAATGATTTGCAATGACATGAGAAATCAAAAAAATCACGATCCTTTCACCGCAATGTTGGCACCGGTTTTAGATTTAAAACAAAATGGGCAGCACTAAACAGTTGGTTTTTTTTTGGGGGATGTAGTGGATCATGAGGATTGTGCTTTCTTCAAATAACGACATTTCTGCTAGTTTACATACCCGTTAAGCCAGAAATGAGCCTGATCGCTTTTTTGACGATAAAAATCTGGTTCAACTTTGGTAAACAGGGGTCTAATTCTGGCAGTCGTGATCGAGTACTTTCTCGATTCGAAAGCAATTTTATTTCAGTCGATACTGAACGAATCGAAATTATTTTTTCAGTATTGTGAAACCCAAATTAATGATATACCTATAACACTGAAAAAATAATTCCGATTCGTTCAGTATTGATAGAAATAATACTATATTAAATTGCCTTCGAATCGAGAAAGTATTCGATCACGACTGCCAGAATCAGGCCCCAGAGCGCAAATTTTGGAAATAAACTTCCACGATTTGTAAACGTTGTTCTGGTGTAACTCCGCATTAAAAAAAGTCAAACAAACTTCATTAGTATAACAGCAAGTTTTACAGTTATCCCTATCGAAAGTTCTATATATCTAAAAAAAAAACTCCACTTAGTATATACACACATTCATATATGCAAATTTCCAATTGTTAAAAAAGTAATTGATTTACACTTTTCTTGTTTTATTTAGATTCGAAAAAACGATGATTTGCCAGATAAAATCTGTAAAGCATGCTTAGGACGGCTCTGGAAAGCTAATAACTTTCGAATCGACTGCCAGCGTGGTCACCGTGAACTTTTACAAATGATAATGCAAAGAAATGCTATTTTGTATGAAATTGATTTGGAAGACGAACATAAATATTGCTCTGAATTTATGTCGGTAAGATTTTTATTTGAAACTAGCTTAACCGGTGGGCTTCGCGACCCATTTGAAAAAAAATTTGTTAATTTTTTTAACAGACCTCGTGTATTGATAACGAATCTATTTGTACCAAATTTAAATACTTTTGCTGCAATCTTTCTACAAATAAATGTACAGAAATGTATCGTCACTTTGGATGGGAGGTATTACAGTTATTATTTGGTTATTGATTTTAATAGGGGACATGACTCTACGCGAAGTAAAATGTATGCATTTGGTTCATTTCCATTGTTTTAACCATTTCTCCAATTTAAATAGTTGTGCGTAAATAATTGTCTTTGTGGTTGTTGGTTTGTTTTTGCACTTTTCTTTTTTGCAAGGGTGCAACTTGTGACGTGAATATCCTTACTATATCTTGAGAACGACAAGAGCCAAACTTTTGAAATTAAGTACAAGCATCTAGGTTATCAACAGACAACATCCGACAAAATGCATGCGGGATTGGAGAAGTGGGCGTGGCTCCTCCCATACAATGACATTAAAGATTGCTGTATATCTGGAGAACGGAGCGTGGCAAAAATACATTTCTTTGTATCTGGAGAAGAGTAGGAGAAAAATGTGCAAAATTTGGTACACATAGCGGGGATGTCAATACACATAATCAAAAGTGGGTGTTATTGGATAAGCGGGAGTGGCAATTCTCATACAAATACAAAATAGATTAGTAACGGTAAAAGTTACAAAATTGAATACAAATAGCGTCGTTACAAATACAAGACATCCCAAAAAAAAGTGGGCGTGCTTGGAGAAATTTGCGCGGCAATAAAAATAGATGTTTGTAGTTTAATTCAACCCGTAGTTGAATTCGCCTTGCTTTGATGTTATATACTAAATGTATGTTAATGTACAAACTTTATACTTTATTACAAACAATCCAAAATTTCAAGCTTTTCAACAAAATTGTTTTATTTGGGGATTATATCGGAACTCATATTACATATTGTATTTTTATAAACAACAAAATTCTTTAATTTCAATAGTGGAGAGTGGAGAGAATAATATTCGTTTGAATACTGCTCGAGTTATAATCTTTTTGAATCGATTTTATTATATTTTACGCTGTCTGGCTATTCATGTAAAGCTTGTGCGCAAAGTACTGGTCATAATTTTGGAGATAATTTAATGAAATTTATACACATGTTGTAATTGTCCCAATAACCAAGTCTATTAAAAATGGGGAGATATCACATATACCCATAAAAAATTTTTCCCTTTAATAGAGTCTTTGTGCCCATAAAACATCTTATTATGTTGGTTTTAAATTAACCGGAGGTATGGACGATGGCCAATGGGATGGGATGTCTTTGGCATCGAGTCATACTTTCGCTTGCTTCGAGGTAATAGTCAGAAGGGAGAAGCTGGGGTGGGTGGTTCCGGACGGTATTTTTCTAGACATGCTCTGCAATATCCCGGACGATGCACTATTTCTGCTGGTGAATGTATTCAGGAAATGTCTAAGTTTGAGGTATTTGCCTAGGAGGTGGAGAGAGGTCAGGGTAATTTTTATACCCAAGGCTGGTAGTGCAGGTCACTCGAAGCCGGGGGATTTCAGGCATATTCGTCTATTTTCATTCTTGTTGAAGTCTCTCGAGAGATTGATAGATCTTTATCTTAGGAGTAATATTGAATCCCACCTCATCAGCAGCGCTCAACATGCCTACCTTAAGGGTAAATCTGTTGAGAGTGCGCTACATGAGTTGGTGGGTTATATTGAGCATGGCACTGGGCATAAAAAATCCACGCCGCGTTTCTGGATAAAGAAGGAGCCTTTAATAACATTAAGATTGAGGTTGTAGAGCTGGGTTTTAAGGACTTTCTGGTTGAGTGGATAGTCAGCATGCTTAGCAGCAGGATTATTTACTCGAGCCTGGGGAATCATAATACAAGCAGGAAGGTTACCAGCGGACCACCACAGGGGGAGGGGGGTTTACTAAAGTCTCTATTGTGGTTGCTTGCGTCAATGGGATTCTCAGGTCATTTGATTCCATGAATAGGAAAGTCGTTGCCTATGCGGACATAGTTCTGCTGCACATTGGTTGCGCCCATACGACAAAAATAAAAAAAATATCCTAATATATTGGGCTTGTAGCGAAACAATTAGTCGCTAATGTCTTCAAATGTCTCTCTTTTAATTTTTTTTCGATAATTTCTAACGGTAATTTTGATATGTAAACAACTAAAGTGTGAATTTGCGTAGAGGTAAAAAGTTGATTAAACGAACGAGGAAAACAAAGTCAAACTTCAGTTGCTAATATATATTTATTAAAAGTGCCCGACTAAAATTATTAAAATGGAAATTAATGTGAATGGTATTGGCATTGTTTTAATGAAATAATATGTAAATAAGTTGTGTTGTGGTTATAGTGAAATACAGATTTTGAAGAAGTATTTTGTTTTACATGGTTTGCTAATCTCCGTAAAAAGTATTTAGAGTTTTAGTTAGTTTCCCAATCGAAGCCAATGACCGAATTGGTTTGTAAATGCTAACACATGTATGTAGTTTTATGTTATGTTTAATTCAAGTGCAGATTTTTGCAGTTGTTTTATATATATTTAATATACTACCTCAACCTGTTTATTTAATGTGTTTTTTAGAATTTGTGATGTATGTCGTTTGGTTTCATAAGAGTGAAATATATTTTTGGGTATCAAGGATTTTTCATTTATTAAACATTATATATTAACTCAGAATTAAAATATGTTAACAAATTTTTTATCAAAAACATATAAATCAAAGTCAATAGATTTTAAACAAAAACCTATTAAAGCATGGGAAAAATATTGTTATTTAATTTTTTCCACTTTTTGACAAACAAAATTAAAAAATTGACGATAGGGGCATGTGACCACGCCCATTTTATCAGTATGTCGTGTTTATATTATCAGAAATATTCTCTGTAAATTTCTAGATGATATCTTTCTTCTAACTATTTTTGTCGCTCTCCTTCATACAAGTGCAACCACTGTGTGCTGGTCAGGGGAAAATTTTTTTCCACGATCAGTGAAATTATGCAGGGGATGTTGGGCGAACTCTCGTTATGTGCGAAGGATAGGGGACTGTGTGTAATCCCTGCGAAGACAGAACTGGTGCTTTTTACCAGAAGGTATGAGGTAGAAGGTGTTTGGCGTCGAGTTAACTCTATCTGACAATGCTAAGTACTTGGGTAACTTAGAAGACAGTTAACTGTCTTAGAAGAGGAATACTCAAGAGAGGATGAGATGGGGACTCAAAAGCTGCAGAAACTCCATCGGTTAGAATTGGGGTCTGAGAACGGATATGCTAAATTGGATTTACACATCGGTGGTTAGTCCTATTCTTACTTATAGATGCACTGTTTGGTGGAATGCGTTGGGAGTGGGTAGTTATAGGAAGATGCTCAATTCGGCTCAAAGGAGTACATCTCTGGGCATCACAGGTGCAAGGAGAAGCACTCCACAGGCAGCGATGGACATCCTACTATATCTTTCCCCCATTGAACATTATGTAAAGAGTGTGGCTGTTAGGAACTTATTTAGAGTCTACGAGTCTTCTTCGGTTAGACCTAGGAGGGATGATCACACGAGAATTTTGTACGAAGTGGGTCTGCTTGATCAGGGTAGTATTCTCGAGGGAATTTTGGATCAAAGGATTATGACTAGGGATGTAACGAATAATGATACCAATATATCGGCAATACTTCGGATTTTTAGGGAAATTTTTTTGTGGCGTAGCGTAATTAAATACTGTTATTTTTGAAAAAAAATTTTGATTTTTTGTTAATTTTATCATGAATTTAAATTTTATTCTTTGTTTTTTAAATCTTATTAATTTTTTAATATTAATAACCTCTTACACTGTGGTTTTGTATAATACAAAAATTACTCTACTTGAGTATTGTTAATTAGTCTTGGGCTTAATCGTTCGTTTAGGTGACCGGTCATTAACGTTCAATTCGAAACAGTGAACGAGTTCGTTCATTTCGTTCAGTCGGTCATTTCAGGTCACTTGTCTTTTGGGTCGGTTGATCGTTTGGATCAGTCGGTCTTTTGTATCAGTTGCTCTTTTGTGGTTTTCGTTCAGTCATTCACAATTGATTGAATACGGCAATGTGTTAAAAGAGTATAGCAATATTCATTTAAGAAATATGTATACAATAATAGAAAACAATAAACACAAAGCAAATTCGAAGAAACATTTTGCTTTGTGTTTTGCATTGTTTTTTGTGAATGACTGATTCAAACTGATTCAAAAGACCCAAGTGAACCATATTGAACGATGTATTATGAAAATGTGTAAAGCAATGTGACAATGAGTAAAAGAAACAAGTATATTATTCTGGCATAACAAACATATACACAAGAATAGTACTGTTGTTTCTTTTCAATCAGTTGTTCGGTAAGCAAGTGAATGACTGATTCAAAAGACCTGAAAAGACCCAAGTGAACCATATTGAACGATGAGACTGAACGGCCGTTCAACGTTCATTTGACTGATTCGTTCAATTGAACCGGGTCGTTCATGACCGACACAACTCTATTGTTAATTATAACTTTAATTCATTGTTCGTATCGGTATCGATATCGGCGATATTTTAGTTTGAGCATCGGTATCGTATCGGCAAAAAGGCTTATCGTTATATCCCTAATTATTACCTTAGAATTTAGTGAAACACCACCAGCATAGTTCCCGAATAGGGACGATTGGCGTGGATCCAATGGGCTGTTTGAGGGGTGGGCAGTATTTACGGACGGGTTCAAGATAGACATTGACACTGGTGACAGTGTTTATATTGCCGACACTGACGTGAAAAGGTCATTCAGGCTACCGGATGAGTGCAGTGTCTTCCAGGCTGAGATCCTAGCGATCTGGAGGACGACGGAGGTTATAAATCGTAGGGGGGTCAATGGTGACAATTTACGTCGATAGTCTGGCCGCGCTCAGGGCATTGTCAAATTATACGTTGCGATCGTGCCAGGTCGCACTGTGTAGGAATGCTCTGAGCTCATGGGGGCATTCACGGTAAGACTGTGTTGGGTACCCGGATGGTAATGAGGGGGGACGAACTCGCGAGAGAGGGTTCGAATCTTGACATAAGGGTAAGGGAGGGAGGGGGTAAACCCCCTTATGTCACTACTATGAGGCAATACCGAATAGATTCCTCGATGCCGTTAACCGGTCCTGGAGGGATAGAACGGATTGCAGGGTGTCTAGGGCATTATGGGCCGGTTTGGAAGCAGGGGCTTCCATGGTTCTATAAGGATTGGATAGGAGTTGTCTCAGGACGCTTATAGAGTTCTTAGGGGGTCATTGACTTCTGCAGGTTATGTGGGGATTAGAAGATAAATTTCAAGACGAACTGGGGTCAATGGACCGCATGGGTCTCCGAGTGGAAGTGTTCCCTTTGGGCGCATAACCCTGCCTAACCTAACCTTGGTTTTAAATTAACTTTGATCCAAACATATTAAATTGAAATCTAAATCATTTTACAAAATTTTACAAGAAGCGGCCCTTATTTGACGATAGCTAATGCCATAACTCACATATAAAGGTTGATATTAACGTAAAATTTGCAACAATACCTTGGTAGATACTAGTCAGGGCAAAATTTTGTGCTGGTAGGTCCAAAATTGACCCCGGGTCCTATTTAAACCCATCCTTAAAATCACTTTAACACAAGGTTGGCAACCCATACCGATACCAGTACCGTTTATATTGAATACATGTATTGATACCGACATCGAAATTAGTTTTTTGCATAAAATACCGGTATACGTATACCGTTTCCCTTAATCGTTCCGGTATTTAAAAATAATATAATTTTTCAAATAGAAAAAAATTAAAAGTTTCAACACTTGTATATATATATATATATAAAACGGAAATAAGTAATTGGAAATGGAGTTGGATAGGTCACACCCTCCGTAAGTCAGACGATGCTTTGTATGTCACTTGGTGCCATGTTCCAGGTCTCGCATCCATATAATAGAGTGGATTTTATGTTGGAGTTAAATAATTTGATTTTGGTTTGTTTCGAAATATTAGAAGATTTCCAAACCGGGTTTAACTGGACAAATGCACTCCGTGCCTTATTTATGCAACTGGATATATCAGCTGCTGAGCCACCAGTTGTATCAGTTGTGATACCCAGGTAGCAGAAGGACTTAACATCTTCTATGTCTTGATCACATACGAAGAAATGGCTATCTGTGTTACTATTGATACGGAGCAATTTTGTCATGGGTATATTTATCTTCAGCCCAACCAATTTTGGGATGTCACTGATGGTGGAAATTTTCGACTGCATCTCTGAGAATGAGTGGCTAAGTAGACATATGTCATCGGCATAATCGAGGTCCTCTAACCGTCCTTGTAAGCCCCACATAATACCTTTATGAGAAGTGATAAAAACACGCTTGTCTAACTCCAGTTTTTAACGTGATCCTGTTGGTCAGTTGTTTTTCATGCAACACACGACAAATCGCATTCTTGTACAGGGCTTTAATTAGCCGTGTTAGTTTTTTGGGAACACCCTTGCATAGCTGCGAGTTCCATATAGCGTTATGCTTCAGTGTGTCAAAGGCCTTCTCAAAATCTATAAAAATTAGCTATAATGGTGATCTCCATTCCACTGATTGCTCAACGATAATCCTAAGACTGTTTACTTGGTCAACACAAGATTTTCCGGAGCGAAAGCCAGCTTGCTCATTTCTGAGTGATGGGAAAATTGTTGTAGATAGTCTTTTGTTTATTATATGGGCAAATACCTTATTTACCATGCTTAGCAAGGTTATACCTCTCCAATTCGTACTGTTGGTCAAATCACCCTTTTTGGGAATGACTCCATCAGAAAGCTCGTCAGATAAAGATTCATGGGCCCAAAACGCCCTATTAATGGGTGGAGAGATATTATCCAAACCAGGAGATTTGTTTGGTTTGAAAAATCTTATCGATTCGCTAACTTCAACACTTGTGCTAATATAAAATATGTTTGTTTACTTCAAGGTACATTAACACAAGGTAGACTCATTTGGGAGTGTATACATGCTGCTCTATAAAAATACCCGACTTTTCAAAATAGTCTTCATATAAAACAAAAACAATTTAACGCACACATGTACAAATTTTGGCTAACGAGTTACCTTCTGTAAAAACATTCGATCAGCTTTCTGAAGGGCCAAATACACTTATCAAAATACTCATTAGTGTTTGTATGTGTGACAGACGATGCTGGAGGGAATTCAAAAATTTAGATATGATGGCTAATATTACAGCCAGCACGCGTACACGAGTGAATTTGCCAGCATGACAAGCATTTGAGAAGTGTATTTGGCTCTTCAATTATTTAATTTTTTTTGTTATTGTGATGATAATATTTTTAGTTGAAATCAATAAATAAAATATAATGCATTAACACATGTATATATATGAATAGCAAAATACATACAAATATTGTCCGGTGGTTACTGGTTTGCCGCACGGAGCAAAAATGTCTTTTTCTAGAAAAACGAAATATAATGTTTGGATTCATTTTAAATATAAACTGCACGATAGATTTTTTTTTTGTCAAAAATAACGTGGGTCGCAAGATATGTTTTCTATTACAACTTAAAGTCGTAACAACTTTTTGCACAAAATATAAAAAGTTATTAAAATTTAACTAAAATAACGCAAACCTGTGTTGTGCCCCATTTATTACACTTATATTTTAAAATGTTTTTCAAGTAGGTCAAATTATTTGTTGAAGCAATCACAAAATAGAAATTACATAGTGTATCGTCGGGTGGTTACTAGTTTGCCGCACGGAACAAAAATGTTTTGATATATGTACATATATTCTTTAAATAGAATTTGCAGCATAACAATTACAAACGATAATATTTTAATCAAAGTTATTCTTGGGAGTCAAAAATTAATTAACGAGGTTTCGTTTAAATGTGCTAAATTCCCATTTCATACTATTGATAAACTGAAATTGATTGTGTATGGGATAAGCTATTCATATGCGCATTTCACTGGTTGTTTAGGCCAGATCATCAGGAAACTTTATCCAAAGATTTAAGGAAAACTAAATATATCATACAAATAAAACTGTTAAGCGAATAAGAATTATAAACACCAGTTTTACTTGTAACAATATCAAAGTTTACACTTTTGCATCGGAAATTCGCTTAATAGCACAAAAACTGACGAATGAAGCAAAACAATGTTTAGAGAAGTGTAAAATTGAGGATATGGGGCAATGTTAGTGATCGGTATCTCTTAGTATATTCGAGATATCAAAAACGGATTACAAATTTGTTAAAATGTGCCATTAATTAAATAATTAATTTAAATCACATAAAAAAATACATATACAATTATGGAAATCGAAATCGAGTAAAATTGAAATCAATGGAGATTTCCCCTCCCTTATATATTCTAGAAAATTACCGTAGTTTTTCCTGATTTTAAGATAAGTTCTAATGAAGATCAGATATACTCATAGTATAAAGTATATAAAACGAAAGAAGCAATTTCTTTTATGCTTCTTCCTGTACTTGGCTCTGAAGAGAATTCAGATTCGGTAGAGGAATTTTAGTGCAAAGAGAAGTTGTTTTAAATAAATTAGTTGTTATTATTTTAAATTAAATTTATTGTTACTATTATAAGTAACTTATAATTACGAATAAATTAATTATTTTGAGAAAAATTAAATACTATGATAGAGGTTGGATTAGTTCTTCTAGGGGGAACTTTTTCCTCCTTGGTCCGATTTCATTTATTTTTGAGGTTTACCTGCCTATGACTAGGAAATGATAAATATATTCCAAAATCGATTTTCGATCAAATTTTTATTTCGATTTTTGAAATCGATTAATCTCAACTCTAAATCGATTTTAAAATCGTTAAGATAAATTTGCGAATTTATACCTTATTTAAAAAAGGGGCATAATACTAGAGAAATTTAACTAAGATTTTCAGTGGGTAAATATAACCACTGTTTATCGTTTTCCAGCAGATAGTGAAAATGTGTAAATTTTAAGTTGACTCACTTTAGAGGAACCAGTGCGATATTTATGACATTTCACATCAGTGTTCGGTTCGGTAGATTTGTGGAAAACACAAACGCTAATAGTGTTTGTGTAGTAAATTATATAAAAAAATAACGTTTCCCTGTTTTTCATCTTTCGAACACAAAAATAATACTGTTCTTATTCAACTCAACAAAAAGATGAGAACATTTAATTCCGTTCGGTTTTTTTTTAAACCACAAAATTAATAGTGTTTGGTTCAGCTCATTAATGTTGGTTGGTTTCTGCTCTGGCTGGAAAAAAAACCAAACATTTTTTAAAAAAACAAAATACACATACGAAAAAAACAAAAAGCCAGCATAATAACTTTACATAAACAAAACATATACACAATATACACACAAGCTGTTCGTGCTGCGGTCGTTGCTAAATTGTTTGTTTGTTCATTAATTTATCAATGAAAAAAAAAAAACATTATAGAACGTTAAAATATAATGTTTGTCTACAGTACCACTACAATTGTTCTGTATTTTTTAACGAAGAACAGAACACTATATAATGTTCGTCTCATTCTTGAAAAATGTTTCGAACAGTATCAAGGGTTGTGTTCGTCTACACAAACACTAAAAAAATAGATATCGTTTCTGGGTACGGCTCGCTAAATAATGTTCTGTTTATTTTCGAACACTGTTTCACATATTAAAATTGTGTTTTTGAATAAAATTAAAAAAACTCTTAACTTTAGCCATATAGTTTATAATAAATTAAATCCATATAAAAATATTGGAAATTATTCAATGTATTGGTAGGACTTTAAAGAATTATTACAGTAATTCTTGTTTGGTGACGACTGTTTCTTTGCTAATTTACTATTAAAAACCGAACGTAATATCTTCCAATTTCGTAGTTGTGAGAATGAAAATCTTTTTGTTTTTCCACTTTGCTAATAACTAGATTTAGATATAGCTCATACACTGGTCTTTTTAAATATTAACGTAATTTCACAGAATGCCATGGCTTAATTCACCAGTTGTGTTTCCTAATATTATATAATATTATATATAAAATTTCCCAAAGCACACTTTCAGTGTTTGGTTCGGTACGATACGTTTGGGACTGTTTTGTTCACTGTCCATTGATGACTTTAATTTCTGACGACATTAGGACAAGATGACCTACATATGTATATTAAAGTTAGAAGTATACCAAGGGTACTGATAGGTAAATACGTAAAATTGCAACTGATATTTTTTACTTCAAACTTGGCAAAACATATACCTACACAAAAAAAAATTTAAGTTATATTGTGCATGCACATATTTTATCATTTTAATAGATATTAAGATTTAATAGAGATTAAATTTTGATGAAAACAAAAAAAATCGATTTTTAAAGCCCAATAATCAATTTCAGTATAAAATCGCATACGTAAATTCGATTGCGAAAAATCGATTTATTTTAACACATAATCGATTTTCGATTGGAATCGAACTCGATTTACCATTCCCTTCCTATGACCATAACACAAATTTCTGGAAAGTTGCATCGATCTAGGGACTCTCAATAACTTTTAAGAAGCAATATAAATATAAAAATATTTTTTTAAATATTTTTTTTTTTTTTTGTTTGGTTCATTAAATTGTAATACCGTTATAAAAATTGCTATACCGTTATACCGATACCGATATTGAAATAAAGAAAAGTTTAATGCCGATACCGAAACTCGTTTCGGTATCTAACCTTGCTTTAACACGAAAAAATTTCATTGTACATAGATGTAGACATCTAGAAAATATTCGGCACAAAGACTCTTATATTAATCTTAGGCCCCTATTATGGTTTACAACTCAACTCAGTTCAGTTGTTATTAAGACAACTGGTTGTGATCAGTTGTAATTTTTGTTATGTTTTTGTCCACCGCAAAATAGCAAAGTTGTAAACCATAATACAAAAATTAAGAAATTACAACTCAACTGAGTTGAGTTGTAAACCATAATAGGGGCCTTAATTTTATTACATAATTTTTTTAACCTTATAACATAATTTTTTTACACTCTCGAAAATGTTTCTGTTAACACTGCTGTGTCTGGTATCAAAATGACCACCTATACTACTTTCTTACTTGTTCAATTTAGATATCTAATGAAAACAAAGAATATCACCCTCCAAGTTCTTTAGTAAAATTGGAACCAAAAATTTCAACTAACCCAAATAAAAATCGTTTCGATACACCAACTATAACAAAAGAGAATGATACTGTTGAAAACGAAAGTAGCAACCGTGACACAAAACATTGCAACCGTAACACAAAACAATATTGTGTAGTATCACAAAATGATGAAAATGAAAAAACTCAAGAAATTACAGCCAAAACCAATACAAAAAAACCGATTGTATTATTATTAAGATTAAAAAATATACCGCATGCAAGAAACCCAACCAAAACTAACGAAACGGATGCAGCAACAAAGACTACTCCTAAACTGCAAACAAAGAAAGGAACCGAAAAAAACGGATCAAAGAAAACGGATTTCGAAATAAATGAAAAGTCTGAATTGAAAAATAAAATATTAAAAACAAAACGTAGAGCCATTCTAAAAACAAAATTAAAAACCAAATTGAACAAAAATACCAAATTAAGTGAGAAATATTCAAAGCATACTTGCAAAGTGTGTAAGAAATCGTTTAAAACGTATGTCCTTTTACGACATCATAATTATTCACACAAAAGACCACACCAGTGCAAGTAAGTTATAAAAAATTTTCAAAATTGAATTAGTTTATGTTAATTAATTTTTTTTTTTTTTTTCATTTCTTTAGAATTTGTAATAAGACATTTGGTCAAATTCAAGCTTTTTTAAATCACAATAACCTTCATACTGGCATAAAACCTTATTATTGTAGGATTTGTTTTAATACATTTTCAGATATTTCAAATCGAAACACACATGAGAGGTAAGTTTTTTATTAACTGAAAATCTGCAAGAGACAAAAATTAAATTGATGTAAAATTAAAAATGATGTTACTTAGAATAATATATGAATGTATTAGATATTTGAAATACTATTAATAATAATGATAAATTTAAGATCTTTTGATACAATGTAGTTTTAACTAAAATTATTGATAAAATAGCAAAACCTTAATACTTATAGGAATTAATTCTAAAAGGCTTTTTACACTGATCAACATCTTCCATCAAAGATGTAGAAAATGTGAAACACTCGTTCACATTAATCACATCTAACATCTACCATCAAAGAAAAATGTCACCATTTTTGAAAAAAAAATGTTTTTTAAATAAAAAATGTTTTTTTCTACTAAAGTGCCAAAATTTAAAAAGAAAACACAAACATGTATTTTAAGTTCAATTTGTTTAAAAATATAAAAAATACTACAAAAAAACATTGCAATACAAGAGAAAACTTGACAAATGGTAACGCTGCTTTCAAACATTTTTTTGTCAGTGATGCCACAATAATTATAGAACTTATTGACACTTTTCTAGTGATTACACTAAAATAATCGAAATATGTAGAATGGAATAAAGTGAGATAGGAACATCTTTTCAAGATGTTGGTTTTTAGCCCTATGTATTTCTCATGGAAAGATGTTAACTTCTTCTCAAATTTTGGCAAATTGATGGTAGATGTTAGATGTTGATCAGTGTAAAAAGGCTATAAAATGTACATATTAGAGGTCTGCATCGAATAAGTATTTTTTTCGTATTTTGCAAATAAAACTGCTAAATTTTTCTTTTACAATTTTGATGGGCATATTCTAGTAGGAAATTAAATGCTCCACAAAAAACATCTCACATGATAATATAGTTCAAGTAAGTGTTTATGCCTAGCCACTACACGTGTACTTCTCGAATATAAATATATTTGTGCAGACCTCTAGCATATATCAATACAAAATATTTGTAAACTATTCATATTATTCATTTATATAGCAAATTGTTTTTATAAGTATGTAGCAAAATTTTCATATAACTAAATTTTTGTATTTGTATAAATAATAAACCTTTGTAACACCTATTTTCATATAAAAGTTTTTCATATACTAATTAATATTTAAAAAAGTTGGTTTTTAAATATTAAACCCCGTATATTAAAATTTTTGTAGAAAATTTGTTTTGTAAACCTTTATTAAATTTAAAATTTTTTTTATGAATACAGGCGTATACATACATATGTTTCAAAATTTTTCTATAGGTGTTTTTTTAATTTATATTCGGATACCCAGGTACCTTAGGAGGAATCTAAATATGAAAATGACAGTTCGGTTAGGGTTAAAAATTCTCTTTTCTACTGCTTCTACTAAAAATTTTTAAATTTTGAGTAAATTCCCACATTATGATCAAGTCCTAATCGCAAAAATAGCTTAAGCGACATATTTTCAATTTTCGTTTTTTTTTTTTAATAAATGAATTTATTGGCAGCACTTGCATCATCTCCTAAAATTTCATGGTCACATAAGGTACCGTTAAGATTTTATAGCAAAAACAATTTTAGTTTAAGCGACAACCTTCATACAAAATTTTTATGAAAATAAAATAATAAAAAAAACTTTCTCCTGTAAAATTGTGTTTTTTTTTTGCTTAAGCTTTTTTGCGGTAAGGGCTCGATATATAAATAAAAACAAAATTGTATTGTAATCAAATTTAAAAAGACAGTAAAACGATATTTTGGGCTTCAAATTATTTTGTTTTCAAAATCAATTACAATCTTATACCTGATAGATAGATATATACATATACACTTAGGTCTGTTTTTATGCGGATTTGAAGTTACCCGGTTTTTAATCGACTTTTTTATTCTTTTTTGTTTGGATTTTCATAATTATTTTGTCGTTTTAAACGTTGACATTACTACAACATAGTAATTTTCAAAATTTGACAAGGAATATGCACTAGAGCAGCCTTTGCTTGCTGTCCTTTTTTTTTTTGTTTGTAGTTTTATATGTCTTCTGTATGGCAAATTGACAAATCGCAAAAAAGTTAAATAAATAATTAAATAAACCAATTTCGTTTATAATAAAAAATTTTAAAAACGTAAACAGAAATGTTTTTCAATGAAAATGCGTATGATTAACAAAATTTTTTAAACTTTTTGAATTTGACTAAGATGTTTTGTCAAAATGCCACAGATTTAATTTTTAACTTTTATAAAACTGGTTTTACGTGTTTTTTATATTAAATACATAAATTAATTGTTTTTGGTTATTTTTTTGTTTTAAAAATTTTTTATGCGACTTTGGTTTAATTTTTTCACCAATATTCGAAGTCATATTTTGTGTGAAAATGTAGTATTTTTTATGCGGATTTCCTTTATGCGATTTTCTTTGGAACGCATCTACCGCATAAAAACAGACCTAATTGTACATACAAAAACAGAGTACATATTTGAATTTTATCATTACCTATGCTGCTTTTTTACTTTAAGAAACAGCCACAAGAAACAGGAGTTCATATGCGTAAAATGCAATAAAGTATTTCGTTTTGCAGCATTACTGGAGAAGCATACCCAAAGTCATAGGCCGAAGAAGTAAGTATTCGAAAGTTTAATAGATAATTTTTTAAATTAAAGTAATTTAAAAGTAATAAGCCTCCTGCATAATCATTTAATTTCAATGATTTTTTTTTTAATTTAATAAATATTTTGTAAATCAATATTTAAACATACATACTTGTAAGAAATATTTCCTGATTTTAGAGAAATATTAGGTTAAAATTTTATAAAACTGTTAGTTGCTAAACTGCCCAGGAAGATAAAGACAATCAGCACGACGCTGTGCTGACGTTGATGAGGGTGCCATCAACATTAGTACAACGTACTTTTTACCAAATTTACAATGTATGTCCCAATTTACATTATACGATTTTTGTCGTTGCGATTATTGTCGTTTCTTCTTTGAAGTCGGTTTGATATTTACATTGTTCGATTTTTGTCGTTACAACTTTTTCTGTGCAACTGAACTTCCCCTATAAGAAGTGAATGAGCGAGTAGTCACTTTTTCACGTTGGTGTTAAGAAAATGATAGAAAGAAATGACAGAAAACTTTATTTCGGTCATTTCATTCTATCATTTTCTTAACACCAACGTGAAGAAAGTGACAACTCGCTCATTCTCTTCTTGTAGGGTCAATACATTTTTCGCAAAATGAGAGAACGAATGAGCGAACAAAATGAATCGAAGAGTTCGCTTGCTTGGTACCCCTTTAATTCCTCTCTCCCCTCTAGCCTATAAGGTAAGAATCGCAACGACAAAAATCGTATAATGTAAAGGCAGACAAAGTAGTCACAATATTGAAATGATAACGCCAAATGTTCGTCTTCCGACTCTTGTTTTTAGTGCTGCCACACTACTGTAAATTTAAGTTTACAATATTGGATTTACAAATTTACAACGTAGTCACAAAATTAAAATGATATCGCCAAATAACTGTCTTCCGACTCTTGCTTTCAATATTGTCACAAAACCGTAAATTTAAATTTACAATATTAACTGCCTGGCCCACAATGTCGACAAGAACATTTCTTTCGTACATGTATACTGAAAACAAAAACAAATTTTAATTCTTTATTATTTTTTTTTAATTTTGTTCGGCATTAGGTCATGAGTTAAAACAAATTTTTAAATAAAAAATATAAACATATTTTGTTTTAAAATTCTATTTTATTTTATTTCCCAATATGTATTTCGGTCAACTTTGTTGACCATCTTCAGGGGTTATTTAAAAATAAAAAAACGAAAACAAAAAATGTAAACAAAAAATCGCTTTCTTGAGCTGTAAGCTTTTGTCAACTCCTTCTTTATTATTGTTTTCAATATAATTATACGAAAGAAATGTTCTTGTCGACATTGTGGGCCTGGCAGTAAATCAATAAACATACAAGTTTAATATTAATTCGGATCTGATGTTGATAAACTAAAAATATAGTTCCTATTTTAAAATTAGTAAATTTATCGAATATCAACTTTCGTCAAAAGAAATTGTATTGTATAACGGCAAAAAAACTAGACAATAATATCGTTGAGTTTAACATACATACAGCTAAACCAAAATGTATTCTTACAAAATTTAATAGCTATTACTCTTTAACACTACTAATTAAATGTAATGTGCATATGTAACTAAAGCGTGATCCATTTCGAGGTTCCCTACTTTTTTAAAGAAAAAAACACAGAAAATTCAAATTTAATGGGGAATGTTTATTATCATTTGAAAGAACAATCTTTGGCATTTATTTTTTGAAGATTATGTCTATCAAATGTTGGCCGTGGCTACGTCGCAGATGGTCCATCCGTCGAGTCCAATTTTCGATGACTTCGAGCATTTCGACTGGCAACTGGCGATTGACACGCGAGATGTTTTCCTCCAAACAATGAAATATATAACATTTAACACTATTGACTAGTATGTATATTACATTATGTTATAATTTTAAACAGTAAATAATTATTGCAACAACAACAAGCATGAACGAAAATTCATGTTTTGTTACTTTATCACTTTATAGTTTTTACTGTTTTTTTTTTTTTTTTTTTTGAAAGGAGCAGGTAGGAGCAGCTGAATTTTTTTTTTTTAACTTTTAGCTGAGACTTCAAGCTGTAATTTGACATCTTTCGTTAAAAAGCGTTTCACAGCGCTAAAAAGATCCACTGAAGTTTTTTATATGGCACTTTTTCCAACTTTTTTTTTAATGCAAATCTCATCTATGACAATTGAGGAGGTCCATAACAAAACGCAATAATTACATTTTTCAAGTTTTTTGCAGCAAAAAAAGCGTTGAAAAAGATGTTATTAAATCACCACAACTCGCAAACCCGAAGTACTTCAAATTCGGGTGAAGAAGCTATGAATTTAACGTAAGCATGTCACTGGAAAAATGTTGTTCATTTTCTACTACTTTTAACTGCATATATTCCACGTTTCTAGTACTTTTACAGTTCCGATATTTGAATGTCATTTATAAGTAGGAGAAAAAATGTATACTTAAATAACTCTTAAGATGCTAATCAAAAGTAGTGCTGCAATAGTAATGAAATTGTCCATTTAAGAAGTGATATTAATGCAGTGATTTTAAAATGCAACTTTATCGCTTTTAAACATTTAAAACCCCTTTAATTAATTAAAAAGCATCACTTTTATAAGAATAAATATAAAAACAAGCTCTAGAAACGCAAATAAAAAACTCAGTTAATTTCCAGAACAAACCAATATTTTTTAGAAATGCAAACCTTCTTAAAAATTTCCGAGCCAACTACATTCTATGCAATTATTTAAGAACAAAGGTGCAATTTAAAATCTTATTTCATATTTGTACTTCAAAACTACTTCTTTAAAGCTGAAAGGTAGCATTAGCTACTTTGGATGTAATTAAGATGAAGTTTTTAAAGTATGACTTCCATTTTCTTTGCTGGGACACATTGAAATCTATATTACCTATATTATAGAGCATTCCAAAACTCAATACCTACACTGCAATTCAATTTCGAATATAATGGTTCAGAGCAAAATGCAATAACTACACATCTTTGCAATAAATCGCTACAAGAAATTTTAAAAAGTCAACTTTATAAATAAATTATGCTCTGGTGGTAGGTAACTCGTAGATAACTGTAAAACGTAAGGAATTTTTGTTTAGTTAATACCGTTTGCAATCAAATCAATGAAAAAGTCGATTTCAAATTTTAGGTTAGTTAGGTCCTTTTGCGTTGCATAAAGAACACTCACAGAAAAAATTATTAGTAGTTTTTTATCAATAAAAATAAATTATTTAAAAAGTACTTAAATTTAATTAATGTGATAATTGAAACATTTATTTTTTTTTGTTGAAAGAAAATTAAAATAATCAGGTATGTGATGGAAAACGATTTTGAAAACAATACGATTTGAAAACGATAATGACCCCTATTCTGCGTTTCGATTCGGATCGAAATTTTCTACGTTTTTGGCAACTTTGGTGTTTTGTGCCAATGTTCTGTAACTCCCGCGTTGAAAAACTTTTCGATTGAAATGTGAGAACTGAAACAAAAATACCATAAGTTGAAACAAACATGTTTTTCTCACTAAACTGTTACTGTATCATTTTTGGTGTGTAATAGCTGTAACGTAAGGAAATAACTCGCCAAAAATGTTTCATGCTTGCATTACATTGGACCAGTCCATGGAGTAGTCCATTTTATCAAAATGGATCAGGTAGTCCAATATTATTTGCAGGGCAGCGTTAGAAAATTAAGGTTTAGATTTTGTATATACAATATTGTAGCGGTATAGTTTTATTGTAAATACGACATTACGAAACTAAAGTCGTATATTTGTATTTAGGGTGTTGTACCGGTGTAGAATTTTTGTAAAAAACTCAGGTTGTAATATGTATTTACAAGGTCGTGGCGGTACATAATTAGGGGATTCACAAGGTGTCATAAAGTCATATGTCTTAAAATATTAACATGAAAAAATGCTACTGTTGTGAACAACCCCTCATAATTCAGTGTGCTATTTTGAATTAAAATCAGCTGATTTAAAACAAATATAAAAACTAAATATTTACCTAACATCAAAATATTTTTTAATTCTCATCCATGAATTTATAAATTAAATTAGATCTTATCTGACTATTTTCCATTTTTTATACGCAAATCATAAATAAATTTTATTTTGTTTGTTTACCAAACATCAGAGTCCTAAGCCGATAAAATTTGACGCCGCAAGTGTTTTGTTGCAAAAATTGCTAGCCGCAGGTTAAATTCGGATATTAGCCGGATAAAACTATACCATCAACGGCGACGGCTACAACAACTAATGCGGCTCGGCTCAGCCGCTCAGCGCAGGTCTCTTCTGAATTATTACGACAGCACAATAAACATAGCAAGCAAAGTTCTATTAATTTAAGACACTTTTCGTTAACAAAGCAACAACAATATTTTTAAACTATTGTAAAATGTTAGAACATTATGACAATATAACATGATATCACACCTTGTGAATACCCCAAATATTTCGAAGAGTCGTTATTTCTACCTGTGTGGGCTTTTAAAACCTTTTTATTATCTCAAAAAGCTTTCGTTCCATCGATATTTGTAAATTTTAATATTTTTTTTTTTTTTTTGCATTTTTACCGATTTTTTTAGATGTTTTATATGCAACAAAGAATTTGCTTCTCTTCAAATGGTACGTAGTCATCACCAACGAAAACATTTGAAATTTTTTAAAAAATAATTTAAATATAATTATAAATTATATTATTTATTGCTCAATACTTTTATAAGCCTAAAGAATTATTTTGTAAATATCTACAAAAATATTTATTTTAACAAATTGAATTTAAGATAACTAAAATTGGAGTAATATAAAAATATGTATGTAATTTTTTAACAAAAATATAAATGATTGAATTTTAGTTTAACAATTAGCGTTTATTGTAAGTTCACATTTAATTAAGAATTATAAGTTAAGAATAAATAAAGAGTGTGAATTATTAAAAAATTTTTAATTTGTTTTAACTTTAAATTGTCAATTATAAACTTAATTACAGTTAAAGCGTAAAATTAAAAATTATTATTGAATACTGTTTCAAAATGGTTTTACCATATTAACATATTAAAGCTGACTTACTTTGAGATTTGTAAAGTCTCTGGCGGGAAACGAACCCGCAACCCCCGCACTGATAGCCTAGCTCACTACCAGCTGGCTTACCGGGACACCCCGTATATATTTAGTATACATAGTGATTTCATGTCAAGTGACACAACTTTTGAAATCGATGTTTTCCGATTTGGATGAAATTTGCACCAAGGTTAGTCCTATTGGATAGTTTGACATTTTGGGCAAACAGGTGTTCTTTCTCATCCATGTAACTTATTTTTTTAAAAACATTTTTAAAATTAATTGTGATTTTTTAGTTGAACTGTTAATTTTTAATTTTGATATTTTTAGTTAGTGAACTCATTAAATTTAATTTTCATAAAATTATTTTTACAGAAGGAAGGAATTTTACAACATGAAAATAGCTATGGCACAAGCACTAATGTTTACATTTGTACTTCAAGTTATACAAATAAAATGTCGACGAAAGTGGACGAGAAACATAATAAACAAATGTATTCAGGTTTTCAAGACAAAGTCTTGACAGAAAGAATACGAAAAAACAGAAGAAAGGAAGCAACATGTAATATAAAATTGAAAATGATAATTACAGCAAATTTCGAACCACCAGTACCACTGGTTAAAGATTGATGTTTGACTGTGGGCTGGCAGGCACCGCAGTGGTGCAGAGGTTAGAACTTAAAGAATTCTGATGAAAGAATGTGGTGATTCTTGAAACATGTAAATTCAACCCAGGTTCGAGCCCCAGCTCAGCCAAGAAAATTATCCAAAAATTTTAATAAAAATTTTATGTTGTAAAATTCCTTCCTTTAGTAAAAATAATTTAATGAATATTAAATTTAATGAACTCAATCAAGCCTAACTAAAATATCAAAATTTTTAAAATTCTTTTTTTTTTTAATTTAAATCTTTTTCTAAGCGGGTAATTTTCTTTTTTGCTCAAAAGAAAGCGTATGTCTTTCTTTAACGTAGTTTTGGTCGCTTCTTGGTCTGCGAGTGGCTTATCTATAAAAAAAAATAATCTCTAACTTAACTATTTTGAATTTGTTCCTATTTTTGTTCAAGTGTTTCTAAAACCTTAAAAATAAAACTTATACTGAGAAACTAGGCAAATTAAACTTTCCAACGGTATGTAACATACCCAACTAGCATTTTATGCCTTCGATACTGTAATACCCACAATATGTTAATACCAGGGAAAAAATCACTTTTTTTCTATAGAAATGTTGACAAATTAATTTTTTTTATTAATTTGTAATAATAACGAAATTAAAGCTGATGAAGTGTTTTAGTTTTGCAAATTTTCAACCCAGTCTTTCCAATGTATCGCCTTTATTTTCTGTTTTTTTGCCAATCTTTTCTTAGCGTTATAAGGTTCAGCTATTGATTTATAGTTCTCTAAGCTACTTGGGACAAATTTTGCTAACACCAACAAGTAATAAGTTACATGGATGAGAAACAACACCTGTTCGCCCAAAATTTTAGACCGATCTTCTTGAAAATTTTTGTCTAAACTACTATCCAATAGGACTAATCTTTGTGCAAATTTCATCTAAATCGGAAGACAACGATGTCAAAAGTTGGGTCACTTGACATGAAAACCCCCATATATTGTACATATATATATATATATTAATTAGTATTAGAATGTGTTTATAATGTCACCGTCTGTTCAACGATTTCAAACGTTAACGTTCGCATAAAAAATTTATATGAAAAACGCTGTTTAAAAAATATTTTCCACATAAAATTCTATGCGAACATTTACGTTCGAAATCATTGAACAGGCAGTTAGAATGGTATTTTGTTTGTTTTATCATGTAAATATTCGCTTTAAAACGGCTGTAAAAGTTTTGTTTTTATTCACGTTTTGCTTGGTAAATCTTGATAAATTTAAACAAGACAAAAACAAAATGCATATGTATGTACGTTTAAAATTTACTATGTTTACACCATCTACAATACTAAAAACTGCAATAGATGCTGCAAGTGTATTTATATGAAACGGCTGGAATATTTAGCACCATACTGTATTTTGGAATCGTAAAGTGGAAGTATCTCGAGCGTTGTTGTCACTATTACTTAAGCTGGAGGTCCACACCACGCGTTACACGCATTTTCGCTACCAACGCAGCTGTCAAAAAAGTTTTTAAAAGGATAATGCTATTCTCACAAAATCCTTTTTTCCGGACATGTGGAAGGAAGCCAAAATTATTCCAATTCCAAAAAGCAGTAGAAATTGCGAATTTCGACCAATCGTAATACGGCTTTTTTATCCAAAGTACTGGAAATGTGTATGCATAAGCAAATTAATTTATATATAAAAATATTCGGCCTATTATTGGGAAGGTAGTCGGGCAATAGACAGGGTCGAAGCTGTATTACAGTGTTGATTGACGTGATTGAATAGCTCCGATCTAAAATAGATGAAAATATGCTGTCGCTTCTTGTTTTGTTAGTCTACCAATTATTGCATCTGTAGCGTTTTCAAAAGTCATGGAAGTTTTTTAAAATTGCGGTCCCTGCTGTGCATCATACGCGTATACATTGCTTTACACTGCCAATGCTAGTTTGCTGCTGATATTTTATAGGAAAAGCCATTTTGCTACTCCGTATACTCCGTAGTTGATTTGTTTGTGCTTCATCTGCTTAAGCAAAGTATGGGGGAATTCCAAAATGTCATTTGCTATGCAATTAAACAAAGTAATGCATTCCTAAATTCAAACAAATAGCAGCAAACTGTTCATCAATAATTTTGTAGATGCTTTGTTGACATTTTTTACAAAGTAAACAAAACAGCACGTAATTTGTATCGAACAGTAGCAAAACCGCTTCACTGCATTATGTTTCGATGTTTTGGAACCCAGCCTATTTAAATTTTAAAATTAAATTTTCGTTTGGAGCGGGGAGTGATGCATTTATGAACATGCCTTTCATAAAATTTTGCAATTCATTAATTCAACTGATCAATTTCAAATCCCTTAAATTTGTTTATAAAATAAACTTCGAGAAACTTTTTTTGCAATTATTTATACATATGATTTATTTTTTCATTGTTTTTTACTATAATTAATGTGACTTAACATAAATGTGTTTTATTGGTTGGTTAAATTGTTCTTTTATTTATATTCATGTTAATGCATTTGTATTATTTATATATAGATTTGTTTATAGTTATTACTTTATGTTATTATTTTAATATTTTTATTAAGGTATAAAGGAAGTTAAAGTCGGGATGGAGAGTTATTAGTTTAATAGATTTTTCGAATTTTACAAATATTATTTTTAGTATATTTATGCAAATTTTTTAATTATTATGGTTGTTTTTTTTTTTTTATACATTTAAAAGTTTGTTAATGTTTGAGTTGTTCTTGTGGTTCGTTTATTAATGCAGTATTTGTTCTTTTTTTTGCTAACCATTTGGAAAATATGAAAACAGTTAAAAATACAGATTTATATAAATTATTTTTATTTGTTATTGTTGTTACTTGTTTTTAGTAAAGTGGAAGCAGAAGCAGACACTAACAGGTATGCATGTGATGAAAACCGATCGATTTTAAAACGATCGTAGTCTTAATTTTTTGTTGAAAATATATTTAAACTAACATATAAAACAAAAGTTGAAAGAATATAGACAGTAAATAAGAGTAAAATGTATTAGAAATCAATTTTTAAATACATATACTTAAAACGATAAGGGTTTATAATCGTTTCATTTTCAAAATCGGTTTCCATCACATACCTGTAAGGTTGCTATTTTTCGAATAGAATTAAATATTTTAAAAATTCAGTACTCA
Source organism: Pollenia griseotomentosa (assembly GCA_963931875.1). Classification (NCBI taxonomy): domain Eukaryota; kingdom Metazoa; phylum Arthropoda; class Insecta; order Diptera; family Polleniidae; genus Pollenia; species Pollenia griseotomentosa. The sequence goes on from OZ007564.1 coordinate 48,624,920, forward strand.
TTTTCATTTTCAAAGGGATTTAATTGGGGTTAGGTTAAATAATTGTTGCAGTAGTTGTTTTGTTATACAGTTTTCCAACAAAATGATATATGTAAATATTTACATGAATTGTTGTTATTGTTGCTTTGTAAACTTTCTACATTTTTTATTCTCATTTTTCTATTTTATATAAATTTTTAACAAATCTCTAAGTTTTTAATAGTTTTGTTTTTAAATTTTTAGAAAAATAAAATAAAAATTATTAAATTTTTAATTTTCAATAATTTTCGTTTTTTGTTATTTATTTATTTTTTTTTTTTTTAAAGAATATAATACATCAAAAAAGGTTTGTTTTTAAATTTAATTAAAAGTTATTTTCTTTTTCATTTTATTTTAGTTACTATTATGTATCTATTATTTTTAAATATATAAAGATTTCTTTTCACAAAAATTATATATTAAACTACTTACAGGGTTATAATTATTAATTAAAAAATTGTTTTGCATTTTTTTATTTTTTTAAAGTTTTTTTCTGTCTATATTATAAATAATGAACTAAAAAATAAAATTAAAAACACATAAATATAAAATTAGAAATGGGTTGCAATCTCTTAAACCGTAAATCATTTATGTGTATATGTATGTGGGATATTTTATCTTTAGCTTAAAAAGAAACATTTACTTTCTTCCTTTATCATATGTGTGTGTTGTTTGTTATACTTTTTCAAATTTTTTCCATAAAATTCACTTTCATCCATCCAAATCGTTCAATGAATTAATGTTCGGCGATGAGTTAGTTGTGTGAATTAAATTTAATTAATCTCTTGGATTTCACCATCCATATTGTTCATCTGCTGGGGATGATTTGATTTAACCATGCAAGAACGTGCCACAGTTTCAAAGAGTCTATAAAAGTAAAATATGTATTTCAATTAAAAACCTTTGTTTTATCTAATATTACATATATATAAAATAGGAAAATTTCCTATAAACAGTAATAAAATTTCCTGTAAAACAGAAACTTCCACAAAATTCCACATACATACATAAAATTATTACAAAATGTTCTATAATATAGAAAATTTTTACAAACTGTACGTTTTTTTTTTTTTAATATCCTATAACATTTTCTGCCTGGCACACGAGTCGACAAGAAATTTCTTTCGTATATTTATATTGAAAACAAAAACAAGTTTTAGTTTTTTATTATTGTTTTCAATATATATATATATATGTATATATGAGAAAGAAATGTTCTTGTCGACATTGTGGGCCAGGCAGTTAAACTTTTCCTAAAATATTGAATTTTCACAAAATTTCCTATTAAATTAAAAATATGTATCTATAAAATAGAAATACTTCACAAAACTTCCTACAAAATGAAAAAAAAATTACTCACTTTGATATTTCCGGAGCGCAATGCACAAAATCATGTTGCCAAAATTTATAAATTGGATTCTTAATTAACTCAATGAAGGTTATTAATAGACCCCAAGGATGGGGACGGCTAACAATAACACGTTCGAGTAAAACTCTAGTAATTTGTTCTTGTATGGCCTCTGAATTGGCCTCGGCAAACAGATGTAAAACAGCACAGCTGAAGTAATGCGTGTGACTATTGGGATAGCGCAACTGATTTGCAATAGCATTAAGGAATAGATAACGCCCTTCGGTATCTAAGTCGACAGCTAGATTTTGGAATATATCCATGTGAGCACTATGGGCAATATTCGAGGTATTGGGTACAAAGTTTTTATTTCTGCAAAGAGAGTTTAAAAAAGTTAAAAAGTAACAAAATTATATACATACGAATAAAAATAAATATGGATTATTACCTAATATGTGCAATAGCCTGTGTACCCACATACAATACCAATGCATTCATGAGTGGTATGTTGTAACGTGAGCCTGGTTCGTTGGAGATTTGCAAATGACTACGTAACTCTGAGAGGAAAGTAACAGGAGCTCTTGCTTTCAAATATGAATCAAGATCCTTTTTAAAGTTGGCCGGTTGAATGTTGATAACGTAGTTGGAGCAAATTTTCGGAGCAGTAGCTGTCTCAGCCAACATATCCACCTTAAGATGAGGTGTAAAAGGATCAGGAAGGCGCATGTTGCGTGGAAAAGCTGCCAATATAATATTACGCATTTGTATGCAATTGGGTGGTATTGCATCGCAAAAGCCAAAATGATAGTCGCACAAAAACTCTGGAAAATCATGCAAGAGGACAAGCAGAACACGCAGCGTTCCTTTATACAGCATCTGTACTGGCTTCGCTAGTTCGGCGTTCCGCAAGAAAGGTGCCAGATACTTGAACAAGTCCAAAAGTAACTGGGCATAGAGAGGCCAACCCTTCTGCTGAGGAATTTGAGCCAGTATACGTCCTATAAAAATACGATGTGAGATCAACTCTAACCATGCATAGCAAAATCCTGGTGCCAGCGATGGATTCAAGAGGTGATAGGTATGGGAGAAAGCGGTAACAATGCTATGCATTAGAGACTCCAAGACCACATCGGGTGAGCTCAGCTCAAGAAATAGCATAACAAAGAAGCGATGGTAGCCTAATTGTTGAAAAGCCACACCATGGACTTCTTGGTCTTGCAATAAAATACCCAAAACAATACCTAAAACTTTGTTAAGCAAATTGATTTTTGTAGTCGGGTTACCGGACTCGCCAGAATGTCTAACCAGTAAAGCTATTAAATGCACAAAGGCATCGATCCAGTGAAAGATTTTCGTCTTGGCCTGCACAGGTGTATGGGAAGGATCATTGAATATGCGATAGACTAAGTCAATACAAAATTGTGTAGCCTGGCGGAAGAAACGTGTTATCAAATCGTCTGTCTTTAATATTCCATAGAGATTCATTTTTTGTACAAATGAACCAAAATTTTTCGTTTCCCTTGACAAATTGTGGGATTGAGAATAAATTGAGACCCAATCTTTGAGTAAGAATTCTGTTTTTTCTTGTAGACCAGGAGGATCATCACAATCATTAGACTGGAAGTAAAAAACAATCGTGTGAATATGCGAAAATTTGCTATTAAAATTTTTCGATTTAAAATAAATTTTGTGAAAATTTTTGATTTATAGAATGTTTGAATTTTTTCGAGACTTTTCATTTGGAAGCAAGCAAACATTTTCATTTTAGAAATTTTTAAAAAAATTTTGATTTGATGATAAAAAAATGCCGACTTAAGCTGGCCTCACACTAGTGATTTGTGCTTGTGATTTGTTAGCGTACAATTTTTCCACACACGACGAACAAATCACAATTAACTTAAACTTCAAAAAGACAACATGAATTGTGAAGTGGACGATGCAATTGCATTTTTGATAATTTATTTGTTTACATAACAAAAACAGAAATTAAAAAAAGAAGAAAATCGATGAAGAATGAAAAAAATTTTTGTATGCTAAACAACTCCGCAATAGATACAATTCGACGATTTGTTGCATACTTAAATTAAAAAATTTTAAAATGTTCACGCACAAGCCCACTAACACATCGAACAAAGAAATTGAAAATTTTCAATTGCTTGAGATTTGTGCGCGCACAGCCCCATTAACAAGTAACAAGACGTAGAGCTCGCACAAATCATATGCACAAATCACTAGTGTGTGACCAGCTTTATAGAATATTTTTTAAAAATTAAAAATTTATTAAAGATAAAAAAAAATTTAGTATTTGTAGAAAATTTCATAAAAATAAAATTTTCGTTTTGTAGAAAATGTGTTATTTCTGGAAAGTTTTGCTAGAATTTTAGCTTCTTAGCAAAAATTGGCGATTTCGAAAAATCAATCAAAAGTTTTCTATTTCTGAGACATGTTGATATTTGAGTTTGGCTTAGTTTTACTTACCCTTACATGCTGCATACCAGAATGTATGTATTGTGTAGCACCAGCCAAATAGCGATCAGTCACAGAACCGAATGTGCCAGCATCCATTGTATTGCTGCTGCCAAAATGCATATCAATGAAATTTGATAAAGCCTCTGGATAGCGGTGACGATGTTGTGTCAAACGACTTAACAGATCAGTGGTGCATGAGAACTCTGTTTCGGCTATAATCGAAGTGGAACGGTCATCAACCAGAAGACGCTCCATAAGTGTAATGGCGAAAGTGACAGCCAAAAAGTTATTTCCATTATCCATGCAATCACGTAAAGCCAAATCGAATTGATGTAAGTTGAGGAATTGTGATGTTATCAACAATTTAATGGCTTCCACATTGTAACGGGCTTCTTCGCGAATGTCGAAAATACATTTAGTAATAGCTCTTTCGGTTGCCGGAGCACTGAATGTGTTTTGTAACAGCGTTAGGATGCGTAAATGTATGTCACGATACAATTTCATTTGTTCGACATGTTCAGGTATGTTAATAAGACCTTCAACAAAACCTTCTACACAACGGGTGAGAAGATTAAGGGCAGAATCATTATCTCGAATGCGTCGTGTAACCATAAGGGCATTAAGGAGAGCATGCATTTTACTTGCTTGTAGCTGTAGGTTTGAGTTATTAACACAGCTATTGAGAAAAGCTTCCATTTTGCTAGCCAACTCGGTGTACATTAAACCCATTTCATCTTGGGCAAATGTGGGGGGCATTTCCTGGGGCTTGGGCAGGAATAAAGCTATATCACGATCACTCATGGCCTGAAATCCAGGTATGTTACGAGCAAATTCAGCATAAACAGCAAATTGATTTGGTGGTACTCCGCCCATTTTTAAGCGGACCTGTTCGGGTAAACGTTCTGTTTGATAGGCTAACGTTTGTGCGTCGAAGTAGCGACTATTTTCCTCGCGGGCCATTTTACGTGTCTCAAAATCTGCTGCTAAGCGTCTGTCGACTTCTGGAGTAGCTTTTTCAGCTGCTGTTTTTTGAATGAAAGCACAGGCCAATTCAACATTATCGTTGGTTAGTTGTATGGAGGCACCTTCGATATCTTGGAAAGTGGGTGGTCCCGGCAGTGTGGTCATAAAGGCCTTTCTTAAATTATTATTAAGTGTCTGGGTGATTTGATCTTTGCATGTAATCATGGCCATGCCGGCGGCTAAATTGCGTACCATTTGATGGGCTGCTGTGCGCATACGATGTTCATCGGGGTCGAGCGCAAAATCTTTGCGCACGATTTGTTCTGTTGTGGAGGCAGCAATGCGTACACATCGATCGACTACTGGCTGCAACCATTCGGTGATGGTTCTTTCAATAGCATTCAATACCAAGTGCTTGATGTTTGGATTAACATGTAAGAATGCAACTTGGGGAGATAATACCACATGCTGTGCTATTAACTGAAAGTTGGTTACATTTATGTCAACGTACGAATAGCGTGGTTCGGGGGCAGGCATCATCATTTGTCCTACCTGTTCATTGGGTATACTGGGTGAAGGTATTGAAGCACCTGGCACCACAACGCCAGCTCCACCTGCATTAGCGGCCATTATCATGGCTTGAGCATCAGCTTCTGTCATCATTTGTTGCTGATGTGGCGTGGGTGTGGGTTGTTGTGACTGTTGTGACTGTTGTGACTGCTGTGACTGTTGTTGTTGCTGCTGCTGCTGCTGTTGCTGTTGTTGTTGTGAGGGTGCTGGTTCTATTGATTTTTGCTTCGGCTGCGACATTTGGTGTTCTATCATGCCATAACGCGAGGAATCTTTGAGGTATATGATTGGTTTCAATTTATTTAAATCAATATTGAGTGTTTTACATAGCACCTCAATTTCGAATTTCAGATTCAATTTAAGATCAGGTTCCTGATGTAACTCCCCTAAAACATTCATTATGGCCATAGTCCAGGGGTTGGGGGACTTAAAAACTTTTGATTTGTTTGAAGATTCCAATATTTTCGCAACAAATGGCACTACAAACAACAATTCATGTTGGCCCTTGTGATACGCTTCGGCTAGCAGTGACTTTAGATCCAAATCTATTTGTAAAATTGGTCTATTACGTGACAGTGTCATTATACCCAACCAGTGGCCAAGATTTTTAAGCAGACTGCGATCAGAGAAGTTGACCACACCTTTGTCGGAACGTAATAAAACTTTGATATTTCTGATGGTCTCCTTGGTCACGTATTTGTTGATTTCGGTATTCTTAAGAGCATCCAAGAAATTCGAGTATAAAGAATGGAAATTAAATTCCATTGAGGCTCTTTTTAATACCAAGTATTGTGACAACCATGGCCAATAATCTTTAGTCATGATATCTTTGATTTCTTCTACCTTCTGTGGTATGTTTAACTGACTCAGATTATTAAATATAAACGCAGTCTTATCCTGTACGGCTTCTGGAGGTACAGTTATCTTTTCCTCTTGATTAGCCACCAGCAGGGTATCGATGTTTGTGGCCGTTACTATAGATTTCATACGGGCAGGATGTATAGATTGAGCTACTACCATGGGCTTTTGTTGGGTAGGGGTAGTAACAATGTTTCCTAGTGGTGTAAATAAACGAAAAGTCTTAATATTTTGTACATTCATATTCAACGTTTCTTACTTACCTGTTACTGAGTTACTACGGTATATAGAATCTGGAGGAGGCTGACCTCCTCCACCACTACCACCACTTCCAGCTCCCATTAGCATTTGCAGTTTAGCTGCAGGTGGCTCTTGTCCCAAAAATCCGTATTCTACATATTGTAGCAAATGTGGTGGAAAATCCTTAAAATGAGGTATCGATCTTATATATTCGCAATATTTATTGTAGGTGTGCAAACGTGTTTTAAAACGATCCAAGGCGGTAATACCGAAGTAATACAGCTTGGAACCTTCGGGTTTGCGTAGAGCATCCAAAACGCAACGCAAAGCTAAACCCAAAGCTACAAACGTAGGAACAAGATTTCGTTCAATAATGCCTCCGAAAAGTTGAGCAGTTATTTGTAGTTCTTTTTCGGGATAGTGGGCAAAGAAGCGATATTCCTCGAAGAGATTGCGCAACATACACTGATAGACTTCTTGTTCGCGGCGTATGTTTGATTCTTTGAAACGCTGAAGTATATCCAAAACTTCATCAATAGAGAGGGTAGGATGAGGAGGATGATTATATATTCGTTGAAAATATGAATTCGCTTCATCTTCAATCTCTTTTGAAACGGGTCCTTGGAAGTCGGCAATTATGGGATTATTAGGATTGGGTGGTGTTGGAGTTGGCTGTTGAGCCGAAGGCGGCATACGTCCCAGACCTCCAACCGATGGTGGTGGCGCTGGCATTTGCATTGGATTTAATGGATATGGACTGGCTGCTGCAGGATTCATAAGACGCGAAGGTGAGGCTGGTGTTGAAACAAGGTTATTAAGAACATTGCCAAAGTTGAATGCCCCATTGGGACCACCTAAATTAAGACCAGCTATATTGGTAGTCAAATTTGACAGAGTATCCATGGTGGGGCCAAACATTTGCTGAGCATTGAGATTGGCAGAAAAGGGTGGAGGTACCCCACCAGGTACTCCACCCACACCAGAAGCTGACATATCCATACCACGATGACCACGCATGGCATTTTGAGGTGGTACTAAGGGATTTTGCTGCACGGCAGCTGCTGCCGCTGCTCTTGCTTTGTTGGCCATTATGGAACAATTTGCTGTCATTTGCATAATGATTTCAGCAATATCATGGGGTACACTGCCTATACAGGCCTGCAAGCAAGACAGCATAGTGTTCACAGTTTCGGGTGGTAATTGAGCCTGTTTTGGCGGCAATTGGTCATCTGGTATTTTTGCATTTGTTACTTGTGGACAACGTCTTTGTAAACATTTCAAAATGGCTTGTATGAAAGTTTCGCCATGATCACGTATTTTATCACTTAACCATTTCTCCAGTTTCAGATATTCTCGCCTGGACGCCAGGCATGCCAAATCTATTACGAATACGAATGAACGAGCATTCAGTAAAGTGGATAATGCTTTTAAGTCTTGGGCTACGTCTAATATGCGTGATAATTTAACTTGATCATATTCTGTGCCTCGCAGATACCATTCCGACATGGCGTGCATTATAATGGGTCGTAGAGTCATGCTGAAGTGATTTGAATTCCAAGCACTGGCCAATATGACACCCGAGTTCGGATGATTTGCCAAGAAGGTAGGTATTAGCTGGTTAAACAATTCTTGACGTAGACCAGTCAAGGGTGGATTTATATGCAGCAGTGAAAGAAACAATACATCTGGGCAATGTTGAGCAGGAAATTTAAAAAGTTCATGTACCGGAGCATAATAGCCATGTTCAGCTACATGCAATAAGACCTCTACTAAATGCAAAGATTTCCAAGCACAAATTTCTTTGTTCTCGGTATCTGGCGGGGTTTTAAGTATCTCTACTGGCGCTGAGGTGAATATATAGTCGGCAAACGAAAAGAGATCAGAGTTTTTCAACATGACTGCTATAAGAGAAAACTGACCCTCGACATTTTGCCAATGTCGATAAATGTATTCTGGATAGGGAAATAAGGTTGTCTGAGTAGCCAAACGAAATATTGTCAACAAGAGATCCAGACCAATGCGATCTTTTAAAATAAACTCTAGATGATCGAGTTCCATGCAAATCTCTTTCCAGTTGAGTTGCGGCTGTACTTCTTTCAAGGCTTGAACGAATACATCTGGCTTCCAGGCCTGGGTGGTATCCGTACTGCCCGTACCACTGGAAGAATTTGTTCCTGGCACTTTATCCTTTTTATCATTGCCATTGTTAGATTTATCCGCATTGCTAGAGTTATTCTCATTGTTGTTGTTGGCATTTTGTTGTTGATTGGCATTTTGTGAGACCTGCTGTTGTTGCGGCCAAAAGTTGGCCGGTGTGGGTAAATTTACATTACAATCAAGAAGGGAGGTGTGACGCCGACACATGAGACCAATAATTTTAGCCACATCTTGTGGTTGCAAATCGCGACCTGCTGCTGCTGAACCACCGCCTGAACCGGCGCCAGCTCCACCTGCACCACCGCCACCTGCTGCATTTCCTGTCGTACCACTGCGCAAATGATTTTTACATTCTTCAACACTTGATGTAAATTCATAACCAATTTCTAGGATTAAATTAATCCAAGATGTGTCCATAATATTGTTGTGTTCGTGTTGGGAAAATATTGTTTCGCATATATTGTCATAGATCTCTTCTATGGGAACTTCCGCAAAGACATAGCCATTAGTGGACGTTCGTGAACCTGCTAATAAATTTAATTCTTCTGTTGTATCCGCTTCAAGTGTTGTGATCGGGTCGAATAAGTTACTATACAAGTATGGGGACAAAATAAGCGGTACACGATCACGGGGAAATTCTTCTCTTAACTTTTCTATAAACTGCACGCGTAGACTCTCCTGTTTTACATACGCATTTAAACAGCTTAATAGCAATTGTAATAAATCTAAGGAGACGTCATGCAAACTGCTAATTCCACCAGCCGATTGTAGATTTTTACCCAAATACGAATCGATAAGTTCGGGTAAAGCTTTATTTAACTGCTCAGTTGCATACGTGCGTAACTCCGATTGTTGAGAGTGTGTTAGTGATAGACTTAAGATACACTCACACAATTTATTGATACCAGTTACTCGAACAATTTGATTTATAAGTTGATTTGTTGGCTTAAGACTCTACGGTTGGCGTTAACAACAAAAAACAGAAAATAATTTGTTAAAGCCTATATGTAACATAAACAACCCAATTACAGATAAAATTTCCTGAGAAGTTTTATTTATAACTGTGTTAAAGGTGCATTTTTATAATCGGGCATGTTCTAGAAATCGAAATGAAGTGGAATTGAAACTGAATGAGATTTTGATTTCAATTATTGGCAAAATGACTGTAGTTTTCCTTTTTTTTAAGAGTTATTATTGTAAAGTTAATTGGTACTCAAAGTGTGAAGTATATAAAAAGACATAATTTTTTGAATTTTTTTTACAGGCGCGTTTTCAAAATTTGTTCGATTTTAAATCTACTTCATGTCGATTTATAGAAAATACCCGAATAAGATCAAAGAAATGCACGAAATATTTATACACTTGAAGAAAATTAATAATTTATAGTTTATTTAGACTTTAAAACACATTTATTTGGTTTTATGGAAATTCAATTGAAAATTTAGAATACTTTTACAAAAGGTTATAAGCAATAATGTCCACGTATTTTATCCCTTTCCGACCCAGGCTACACATACGTGTAGGTAAATTTAACGTATTTTGAAGAGAGAAGTTTATATATAAATATCTAACTTTTCCTACTTCTTTTAGTCTCTACATGTTATGTGTTATCTCTAAATCGTTGTCTTATAAGTTTTTGCGAAGTTTAGTTTAGTATTTGTGTAAACGCGGGCAAAAAAGTTGATCATGTTTCGCAGTGCGGAAGACAAGATATGAAAGTATCATTATTTTGTTTAAATTACACTAAATATATGAATATTTTGTTATTATTTTGTAACAAAAGCATCATACATTTAAATAATATGCAAATATTTAAAAATGCACAAAGAATTTTTGTGTTTTTTGTGAGCACAATGTGTACCTACACATATGTGTAATATGGGTTCCTACTACCTCAATTTTGCGAAAGAAAACTGTGATTAGGTGCAAGCGTTTTTTGAGGACTTTGCCAAATAATTCCTTTATATTTTTTGTGCGGTATTTTACCAGCTTACTACTTTTGGAGCGATTGGCGGAAATGAATGTGCATGGAACAGGCACAATGTAAACAAGTCGTTTGCGGAAACTAACAAGTCATTTTCGCAAGCAAAAAGAAGGATCATTTTTTGAAAATATAGCCCATAAAACAATAAAAAAAACAAAATTAAATCAAAATATTTACAATCGTGAGCAAGTTACCTTTAATTTAAGTACCCACACAAAGATATAAGTAGAGGGGACACTCTTTTTTTGCCCAGAGGGCCCCAAAAGTCCTGCCCACTCCAAATATTTTTTCCCGTACAATTACCTATAATTCGAGTACCTACACATAACACTAAGTGGTCGGGGCCGTTTTTTTGGATCCAGGGAGCTCACGGGCCTCAGCCCCCTAAAATTTTAAATTTGTTTTGTTTTTTTTCCATTTCCAGAGGGGTAACAAGTTTTTTTTAGTATGCCCCGTAAACTAGACTTTTGCCAAAAAATGCTAATATTTTGTCCAAGTGAAGTCCCAAGGTACACATATGTGTATGTCCTGTTTCTAAGGACTTGGGCTTTTTATGTACATTAAAAAGTCATTTTTATGTTATCTTAGGGCGAATTATCATATACAGAAAATTTCATTGAAATCCAAAAACTTTGAAATTGCTTGGGTCGGAAAGGGATATATGAATACAATAGACTTCGGAAAAGTTTCCATGAGTTTCCGTCTTCTATTCAATTTTCAAAGATCTTAACTAAAGATACATATAACACTTGGACATATTTTCAATTTTTGGAAAAAATCGACTCGTTATATTCATATCTACCCGCTGTAAAATAACACGCTATTTTGCCTACTTTTTGGTAATGAAACGATTGGTTTAAAAATTATTTTTCATATGCCTTTAATATAAAATTAAAAATTTTTTGATTCTAATAAAAATTTTTAACTGGCTGTTTTTGAAATGTTAATTAAACAAGTCACTTTTGCACTCGCGTTCTTAAAACAGGCAGTAAATTTTAAGTTTATGATTAAGTACGCTATGTAATTTTTTTAGGCTTTGCACAAACTTCGAAGAAATGTATTTTTTTTTTTTTTTTGGGTACAAACTTTTTTTTTTGCAATTGAATTTTGTGATTTTAAATTTTTAAGACTTTTTTAAGCATTAATACTTACTTTTTGTTGCGGCCAACAGTTATCGATGGCAAAACAAATGTTTGAAGTAAGTGAAGCTCGACTGAGTTGTTTTTCCAATTGTTGTTGTAAGAGTTTTGCTTGCAGTTGTTGTTGCTGATGTTGTAGGGATGATGTTGGTGACGTTGACGTTAATATTGGATCATTAAAGTTAATGCTCGAAAATAGACAACGCAGACAATGACGATCCGCTTCTAAGCCAAAATCTTCAATTAACTAGAAGAAACAAGATAACGAAATACAAAAGTGTAATAGTATTAAGTAGCAATAACAAAATTTATTTAACTGTGGTTAATAAAAACTAGAGTATATAAAAACAGAGGGGAGAATATTAATAATAGAAAACAACATTCATATAAATACTGTGGGTTGAAAAAAAAAATCATTGATATGATTAATACTCATAAAGAAAAAATAGGGTAACTATAAATAAAATAAATAGTTTTTTTTTAATTTTAATTTTTTTTAAACTTATGCTTCGTACGGTGGTCAGATCTTACAATGTTGTCATTAAAATTGCCTAAAAATGTCTTGCAACTGTATGAACATTGTAAGCTTATTTTATATTTGGCAGATAAGTTAATGCATCTGACAATGGCACCATTGTCAGAAAAATGACAACATTGTAAAATCTGACCATCGTCTGTACTAAGCTTTAGCCATATTAAAAGCTTTTTAAGCAAGACATACAAATTAAAAAATTAAGCAAATCATCCTCTCAAGTCTAGTTGATGATTTAAAGTAGAAAAATTACGCAAACTTCCCTGAGAAAATTTAAGTTTTGGACTGATTATTGGTAAGGCAGGCCACTTTAGTGACCAAGGTTAAATACAAAACCGTGAGGGGTGTTGGTGTTTAAAGAAGCATTTTTTGTAACCGAAACTCAGGTTTGTTATGGCAATCGAACAGAAAGATTTTCGTTTTCAATGTCTGTAAAAATTTTAATTTAATATGTATCACATACCTGGAAATAAATCCAATTCAGAGGAAATGGTTTAAAAACAAGGTCTAGTTAAGACCAATATAGGAATAAAATGTTAGGAGAGGTAAGTTAGTCTTTAAAGGGCAATACACTTTCCGTTTGCACATAAAAAACGCAAACATAATTTTTAATTTTTCAATAAATTCTTATTAAAACAACTTTTATCCTCGTCAATTTTTTCATGCTTCTTCAATCTGCAAAATTATTACTAAAACTATTAAATTTCGAACTTCTCAGACCGCACCCGAACCCGAACTTTGGTAGATTTTGCAAAGTTTGACCGAACTTTAACTTTTTGTCAATAAATCTGAACAATTGTACTTTTTTATACCCTCCACCACAATTGGTTGTGAAGAGGGTATACTAAGTTTGTCATTCCGTGTGAAACTTTTTTATTATTCATCTCAGACCCCATAAAGTATATATATTCTGGCTGCTTGAGTAATTCTAAGTCGATTTAGCCATGTCCGTCTGTCTGTCCGTCTGTTGAAAACACACTCACTTTCGAAAAACTCAAAAGAAATAAACAAACTAGGTGTCAAATTGCTTGTAGTTATCCTAAGCAGTTTGGGATTGAATTTCAGCAAAATCGGTTTAGTAGGACCAGAGCTATGAATCAAAATGTGGAACCACCACCTTCAAAAACTTGATAATTTTGTTACAAAAACTAACATAAATGATGCAAAAATGCACGGAATGACATAAGATTTTGCACAAGTCCGTTTTGTTCGACTAGAAATGACACTGTAAAATTTCGCGAAGGTCGGTCCATAATTTACCCTAAGCCCCATATAAACACTACTCCCGGAAAACAGTTTAGTACGCCTAAAACCGTAAAAAATAATGCAATCATAACAAATTTTGGCTCGTCACAATTTTATAGGACTATAAATGATACTGTGAAATTTCGTGAAGATCGGTACATAATTTACCCTAGGCCCCATATATGCCCTACTCCCGGAAAACAGTTTAGTCTCCTAAAACCATAATTAATAACAAATCGTCACAGTTTAAGATAATAATAATAAAAAGACATCATACAGATATTACTCCTTAAACATTCGAACTGTCGGTGGAGGGTATCAAAGATTCGGCACAGCCGAATATAGCACTCTAACTTGTTAATTATTAATTTAAAACAAAATTTCAGAAATTCATAACATCGTAAAGATACAAAACGAAAAGATAAATTGCACTTTAAAGAAGAAAAATTATTTTTCTTGAAAAAGAAGGAATACAATATAATAATATACTGGGATAAAAAAATTTAAGCTCCATTAAAAAAATTTTGTATCTGAAAAATTAAAAAATTTCACGATATTATAGTTACTATATCACAAAGGGACCGCTATAAGGACCCAAGTGAGTCGTCGTTGTGACGGCTGCCCATGTAACCTAACCTAGTTACTAGTTAAGGGGCGTTTAGACGATCACACAAGTCATTCTTATCTTGACAAAAATGCATACCTGATCTAATTACACTAGCTAGCCAACAAGGTTTTGGACTGGAGCAACCAAATGTTTTTCCTAGGGTAATTTGGTGGGCTGAATTTGAATCTGTAATTGGTTTTCGGCTATCACGTCACGTTTTCGAGATACAAATCTTTTTATTCGTTTCTTACATAAAAAATCACTAGATTATTTAAAAATCAAAAAATGTCGTTTGTATTTTGTTGTTTCGGTTTCACGTATTAGAGTCCAGCAATAGTCTCCCTGCATGCTTTTGTCTCAAAATCCTTGATAAATTCTTTCAATTTTCATGAAATCTTGTTCGCGCTCACTGCCCTAGTTTTTTTTTTTTGGAAAAAAATCTAAATGCGAATGAAGAATATGCAAAACATTGTCGGTGTCCACGGTTTGTCCAAGTTTCTGACTGCAAAACCAAAATAATGTAAATATGCATACTTTAATGATTCTGATACTGCAAATCTTTTTTTGCCAACCAAATATTCACCACACACAAAGCAAAAAAAGCTTGAATTAGTAACACACGATCTCCCTGACATGCGTAAACGCTACTATTATGAAGTTTTAGAATGAATGTGGCCCATTGTCAAATAAATAATTGTGAAATTGTAGTGTCAGTATTGCCAGCCAGATTCGAATTCAGCAAACCCAGATTAGTTAAAAAAATGCTTCGTTTCTGCAGTCAATTTTTTTCCCCCAAATTGGCAGAACAGTGTTATTGTTTAAAAATGTTAAAAAAAAAACTATAACAACTTAATATGACAGGGATGTATTTTCCTCAAAATACGTAAGACTTGTGCGACAATGCAAACAACCCTTTACTAGACTGACACAAGGTTCTTTGCCATGCCAATAAAACAAAAATTCGGCGGAAAACTGGTCAGAAACTAAAATCAATGTTATATTCCTTAAATAAAGTTAAAGTGCAATTCATTGAGGTTGTTTTGAAGTTGAATCATTCGAAACAACTTTCTGTTATTTTCTAAATAGCAACTTGCAGTCATGTTCTAGAAATCAATTCGACTGAACTTGAAACAGTAAAGATTTAGAAAACGATTGTGTTTTAAAAAGCATAATTTAAACTTCAGATTTCTCTGATTTTAATTTTTTACAATTTACTGCCAATTTCTCAGCACTGCAGTATAGTACAAGAAAATTTAATATAGATTTAAAAAAAAAAAAAAAAAAATTTGGAATTCAAAGTTATTACTTTCGGTTTTCAAGTGCGTTACGCGTGTAACAAAATTTGCAAACTTTAAAACTTTTACAGTATAATAAGGAACTAGGATAATTTTTTAACAAATAAGATAACAAAAATGGCTCAAAGTTACACAAATTTTAATATACAGGCATGTTCTGACAATCGCAAAACGCACAATATTGGCGATTATGACTTGAAATCGCATAATAGATGTTCTGCAAATCTTAATCGCAACAAGTTTGGGACTTAAAATTGTAAAAGTATGTTACTGGTCTCGAGCTTGAAATAAAAGCATTTTTATTAATAGGAAATTAGAATATTTTAAGCAACTATGGCAGATAGCAAGCGAAACGTACGAGTTTCAGAACACCATAAAACAAATCTGAAGTTTTGCGGTTCAAAATCGTACGATTTTAGAACACGGCCGATAGTTCAGTTATTTTTTTAGGAATATTTGAAAAACGGTAAACTGTTAATATTAAGACAAAAAAGCTTAATGTAAAATAAATCAACTTAATTAAGTAAGGTTTTAATCATACCAGCACTACCAGGCATGACAATAGATTAAAAATCATCTTATCTAACACCCTAAAAGTAACGTGCACTAAAACAATACGTTCTTCATTTCTATATCCTTAGTTTCATCAAAAATCGAAGAAAATCTTCTACTTTGCGACCAGTGTTCCGAATTTCTAAAATATATACAGCCGTATTCATAATGAATATTTGGCATGAAGTTAGCACAAAGTTTATTCATAATGTACTTAAGGCTAGTTTTCACTATTTCACAAGTCTTACATATTCCATAATAGATTGTGAGATAGAAATCTAATGAGTTTTGTTGCGACTGTCAAAAACTCTAATTTAACATGACAGTTTGGTTTACACCATCACACAAAGTATAAACACTCAAACATGAAATAAAATGCAACCCTGATCCAATGAAAAGTATTATTGTTTAGCAATTTTTCAAAAAACGATTTTTCATATTACTTGAGATTTTGACATGTATTAATACAAAGCAAAGCAATACAAAAAACAACAAATAAACATCTGGCTTCATGCGCATGTTTAAACTAGCCTTTACCAAGCTTTGGCTAACGATTTGATAAACTCTTGTTAACGAGCTGCCAAACTTTTGCCAACTTTTGAAAAACAGCTGTTTAATGTAATTTTAAAATTATTAAATGTGGAGGAAAAGACAAAATAATGGCAAAACCAACGAAGATTAATGCACAACGCGTTGCATTTTGAGAAAAATAATGTGGCAGCATTAAAATTCAGAGTTGATTTATTAAAAGTTAGCAGATGGAGAAAAGTTTGTTCTGAAATAACTCTGTGCTAACAAGCTGCTATTCTTAATCGGCATTCTAGTTAGCTGCTCCTTGTACGTAGTGTACAAACTGTGGCTAACTTTTTTGTTATGAATACGGCTGATGTAGTACATTTTCCTCAACCAACCAAAATAAGGCTTAGCCTATTATTCGACAAAATAGGGTTTAGCCTACCATCTGTCTGAATTTGGTTCAAAAAGAAGAGCAACGGCAACCGTGCTTGGTACTGAAAGCAAGATAGTAATTTTTTTCTCATCTATTTCATTATATCTTTATCGAATTTATTAAATGAAATATTAATTATTTACATACTTTACGTACAGTTTTCGCGCCGAAAACTTTTCAGAAATAAAGATCCTACAATCTATTTGAGTTATGCACAATCCACTACATACTGTTTGTTAAATTCTTTGTGTGAGAAAGTTTTCTAAGGAATTTTAAGTATGTATTTTAATAAAGCTCCTCTATGTATGGTACAATGGTTAATAATATATTTCTCCAAAGGTGGGAAAATTATGTAAATGTTTGTAATTCCGTTTGCAATTGTAATATTGAACTTAGACCCTATAAAGTTTATATATAATGGTTCCTTGTTAAAAGCAAAGTTGATATAACGACGTTCGCCTGTACGTTGAAATAGGTTTTTCGAAAATCGCAGATATGATCCGGTCAGGTTGTTTCTTGTTCAGCCCAATTATGAATAAAAATTCCCCGGGAGTTTTCTCCCTTCTCCAATTTTTCCTATGTAAATTCAATTGTAAAAATGGGAAAAGGGAAAAAACTCCCGAGGAATTTGTATTCATAATTGGGCTGGTTTTCTACTGAAGGCCCTAAATTTCAGGGGTGTCATAAAATCCAAGTCGGTTTTGCTCATTGTCGGTTTTGCAAACCAATATTGGTTTCATTTGGTGTCATGAAAACAAGTCGGATTTGTTATTTTCGAATACAAATAAAACCGATATTCGAATCAGCTGTTTAATGTTTTGGCTCATGTGTTTAGATTTAAATGCAAGCTTTGTTTGATAATTTTGTAAATTATGATTTTTACTCTAAAATATTGTTAAAGCCTGTGTTTTTAATTAAAGGGAAATTATAGAAGAGAAAATAAGAAGTGGTAATACAGTAAACATATGAAATAAATGCCATCGTTGTATTACTTGCATTGCATTTGTTTTTTACATTTGTGTAATTTTATTATTTTGTAAAAATATGTAAATATAAAGTGAATTTATTAAAAATATAAACAAATTTTTTAATTAACGTTATAAATAAATAGAATGACCACTGCTGTTGTTGCATATGTGCTGTTTGCAGAAGTGAAAAGAAGACTTTTGCGAATTTGCAGCAGCCCGCTGCCGGAGACTGCCGGAGACTGCCGGGAACATGCACAAAATACTATTTTACCAATTTATCAATTTTATTTACTTCTTTCTGTGGAAAAAAGTTTAACTGTTGAAAAAAAAAAACAAAATAAAAAATTAAGCTATTTACAACTACATTTATTTCCAATAAAAAAACAAGAGCTGTAAGCTGCTTTGTTTATTTTCAATAAAAAACCGATAACATTGGTTCCTGTGACACCTAAAACCGACACTAATTTTAGTTTGAACAAAAAACCGACAGCTTTTGATTTCATGACACCAATGTATTTTTTTTTTGTCGGTTTCAAATCCAATACCGATAAGATTGGTTTCTATGATACCCCTGTAAAACGCAACGAAAAGCCAAAGAATTTCATTGAAAGCAATAACAGAAATTCACATTGCCTTTTAGAATTTCTGTAGAAAGCAACAACAAAATATTTATGACTTTGTTTCAATGTAATTCTTTGGCGTTGCGTTTTATATAATTAGGACCTGAAATTCAGCCCGATCGGTTACTAAATGGCTGATATTAGAACAAACAAAAAAAAAAAAAAAAAAAAAAAAAATTAAGCTTTTTACAACTACATTTATTTCCAATAAAAAAACAAGAGCTGTAAGCTGCTTAATTTATTTTCAATAAAAAACCGATAACATTGGTTTCTGTGACACCTAAAACCGACAGCTTTTGATTTCATGACACCAATGTATTTTTTTTTTGTCGGTTTCAAATCCAATACCGTTAAGATTGGTTTCTATGATACCCCTGTAAAACGCAACGCAAAGCTAAAGAATTTCATTGAAAGCAATAACAGAAATTCACATTGCCTTTTAGAATTTCTGTAGAAAGCAACAATAAAATATTTATGACTTTGTTTCAATGTAATTCTTTGGCGTTGCGTTTTATATAATTAGGACCTGAAATTCAGCCCGATCGATTACTAAATGGCTGATATTAGAACAAACAAACAAAATCGTCCCCTACTTTTACACATAAATCCTTTGTTTTTTCATGTACATCTGTAGGACGGGAAGAGCCAAAGCTTTAAAATTTGTTACAAGCATCTAAGTTATTAATACACACCTTTGAAAAAATGTGAGTGATTGGAGAAGTAAGCGTAACACTTTTCATGAAGACATTATTGGCAGGTAATGGGTGATTTATTATGAATTAAGTTTTTCGGGCTGGGAGCACTAATTGGTAGTTGTGTCCAAACTACATCTGTGAAAGTGAAAAGTGTTCAGTATACTCTGCTATTTCATCATGAAGAAACTCACAAACGAGCAACGACTGCAAATCGTTTAAATTTATTATCAAAATTCGTGCTCTGTGAGAAATGTCCATCGTTTGTTACATCGAAAAATTGTGTTCAGCTATGAGGCTCATTTCTGGCTTAATGGATACGTAAACAAGCAAAACTGCCGCATCTGGGGTGAAGAACAGCTATATGCCAAACAAGAGTTACCGATGCATACCGAAAAACGACAGTTTGGTGTGGTTTATGGGCTGGTGGCATCATCGGTTCATTTTTCTTCAAAGACGACCATGAAAGAAACGTTACCGTCAACGGCGAAAAATATGGAGCCATGATACGCGACTTCTTTTTTCCCCATTTGGCTGAGTTGGACTTGGTTGATATGTGGTTTCAACAAGACGGTGCCACATGCCACACAGCTCGTGAAACAATGGACATATTGAAGAATGAATTTGGTGAGCGGTTTATCTCTCGAATGGCCCAGTGAGTTGGCCGCCAAGATCATGTGATTTGACGCCTCTTGACTATTTCTTGTGGGGTTATGTGAAGTCGTTGGTCTATGTAGACAAGCCAAACACGATTGAAGCCTTAGAGTATTACATAACACGTGTTTTTCATGGAATACAGGCCGAAATGTTCGAAAAAGTGGTGCAAAATTGGACCTTACGAATGGACAATTTGAACCGGAGCCGCGGGCAACATTTACATGAAGTTATTTTAAAAAAGTAAATGCCAAAGACCTATTTATCGATTGCAAATTCCAATTTGTAATATATGATGCAAATTTGAGTGTTTTATTAGATTTAAAAAAAAAAAACTACGCTTAAAAAATCACCCATTATAATGTTCTTTATTTGTTATATTTATCTAGGACCAAAAATACATATAGATAACATAACAAAAGTTCATGTTGAACATAGGGCGACACAAGGACATTATAGATCGCTCTTGTACTGTTAGAGCCAAGTTACGACAACATTTGGGCGGGATGCGAGAAGTGGGCGTCGCAAGTTTTTTTTTATATCTTAAGAACAGTAAGAATGAGGGTGGCACCTTCCATACAGATCGAAAAAAAAACATTTCTGTATATTTGGAGAATCGTAGCAGTAGCGTTCCAAATTTTCTTTATATCTGGAGAACGGTAGGACGTCAAAAAGAGGATGTTATTGAAAAAGGGACAGTAAAAGTTAAGATTCGTACAGACGATGCTTACAATGTACGAAGCTTTACAAAATTTGGTACAAAAAGCTTCTTTACCACAATAAGACATCCGAAAAACGTGGGCGGGCTTGAAGAAAAATGCCGATATAAATTGAAAAAATCAAAAATAATCTGGCATCGCCAATAGTTAATACTTTAACTTAACTCCCCCCTCAAAAAACAAAACGAAATAAACATTATAAAAAAAAAAGAAAAAATAACAACACATACACCATAACAAAATCACACAAAGAAAGAGACAAATATAGGAGATTGACACTTCCACATAAATTGTGGGCAAAAAAAGTCCATGAATTCTTTTTTTTTTAATTTTACCAATCGAGATTTAAAAAATTCAGACAAAAGGCACAAAAAGAAAATAAAACTATTTTAAGTTATTGCAGTTTTTTAATATTTTCCTCTCAAAAAGTTCATAAACATTTCTTTTTATTAAAAACACTTTTCACATTTTGTTTAATATGTTCTACGTTGTCTTTTTTACACAAAGTTTTTATTGTTGATTTTCAACTATTACAAGAAAACCTAGTGAAAGAAAAAAAAAAAGAAGAAAAATATGCGAGACAGCGAAGAAAGCGTATGCGTTGGTTTTTTTTTCTTTTGTATCACACAAAATCAAAGTTGAGCAATTTTCATTTACGTGAAACTTGCAACAATTTTCACTTTTTTTTACAAATTTGTTTGATATCTCACAGTTTGCTAACCTTTTAATTTAGTTTCTTTAAATTAGTTTTTTTTTTTTTGCTGAATTTCAAATAATTTTTTTTCTTTTTCCAAGACGACACAAAAACCACAAGCAGAGAAATTTTTCTTCTTTGGAAACTATAATGGCGTCGGCAAAAATGGTTGATTGAACTTGCATACACGCAGTTGCAAAATATCGTATCAATTAATAATTTGTGTTTTTAAATATTTTTTAGTGCTTACAAATTTTTTATTAAACATTTAAAGTAATTAGAAATTAAAAAAATAATAGCAAAAACTAGTATTCGTGTTGCTAGTGTTTTTAACAATTTATTTATCAATTTATTTTAAACTAAAATTTTTAACTATGTGTAGTAGTTTATAAGCTTTGTTTATTTAACATAATGACGAAGCAGGTATATGAAGATGTGTTTTATAAGCATTTGTAAAACTGAGCTGTCGCATATTAAAGGCCTATTTCACAAATTTTATTTAAATAAATAAAATTATATGAAAGCCCGTATTTAAATATGAATTGAAATTTAAAGAGACTTGGTAAGCTAGGCCTAAATGTTGCAAATTGGTTATTACTTTTTTGTATATTTAAATTCGAAAGCAATTAATTAAATTATTTTTTGCAAATGTTCAAATAATATGTTCAAAATCAGTAGGTATGTAAACAAAATATTTACAATCGTAAGCAAAATACCTTTCATTCGAGTACCCACACATAGTTATAAGGGTGGGAGGGGCAATTTTTTTACCCCCCAGAGGGACCCAGAAGTCCCGCTGGACCTAAATTTTATTAATTTCGTACTTTTTACACAATTACCTTTAGTTTGAGTACCCACACATACCACTAAGTGGGCGGGCCGCTTTTTTTGATCCATGGGGTCCCAGGGGCCTCAGCCCCCTTAAATTTTAATTTTGGTTTTTTTCTTTTTTTTATTCCAGAGGGGGTCCAATTTTTTTTTTTTTTTTTTTCGTACGCCCCGTAAAGTGCACTTTTGCCAAATAAATTTTTCTGTAGAATTATTTTCCTGTCAAGAATATGTTTTACTATAGTTAAAATAGTTTTTTTTGGACTGTTTTGTTTTAAATTCATCCTTATTTTACATATTTTTATTTTTTGTGATTTGGTTTTTTACTAGCTAGCGATAAAAAGTGCTAGCCACCTAAAAAGCAAAAGCTCAAAATGATTATTTTGCCTTTTTTTACTTTTTCCTAAAAGAAGAGCTAGTTAAAAAAGACAAAACAAAAAAAAAATAAAAAAATCGAAATTAGAAATTAAATTTTATTCAACATTTTTAATTTTTCGAATTTATTCTATGAGTTACATTCCAGAAAATGCATTACATTCTGCTGGTGTCTAATAATTGTAAATTTTTCTGTACATACAATATACTTCATTGCTATCCAAAGGATAGCTAAGGTAAAATGTAACAAGAAAATACAATATAATAGTCTGGTAGTGTATAAAAGTCATTCCTAAAAATTTAACGAATAGAACTATTACAAAAAAGCTTTATAAAAAATACATAACTGAAATGTAACTCATAGAATAAATTCGAAAAATAAAAAATGTTGAATATTTTTATAAACTTTAAACAAAATTTGGTCTTTTTAAATTTCACTCGAAAACGATTTCCAGAACATGGCTGGTAATTGGAACTATACTTAATTTTTTTTACAGATTTTTGAAAAAACAATTTAATTTTAAATGCTTATTTTTTGCATAACAACCCACTGAGCTACCTAAACAAGAGTGGCAAGCGTTTTTTTAAACATTAAACTTATATTTTCTATACAACAAACCGGCATATCGACCTTTCGAATAGGATTTTCCAGCCGTGGTGAATTCAAGCTCAAGAGGTTTGTTTTGAAGGTATGAACTGTATCAAGGCGAATTCAGCTACAGGTGGTGTCGGAACTACAACAATCCAAAAACAACAGAAACAACATAGGGTTT
The DNA here is from genome assembly GCA_963931875.1 of Pollenia griseotomentosa. NCBI lineage: Eukaryota > Metazoa > Arthropoda > Insecta > Diptera > Polleniidae > Pollenia > Pollenia griseotomentosa. Next base: position 48,648,169 of record OZ007564.1, read on the forward strand.
TTTGCATTGCACTGTTAGTGCCATTAGCTCGAAATGTCAACCATTATTAGCAAAACACTAACAAATCAAAACAAATAAGCTCGAACCGTCAAAATCAGATGCCGTTTCGACACCACCTGTAGTTAATTCGCCTTGAACTGTATGAAAAATGCGATATTTTGACAAAAAAGAAAAAGCAAAATTAAATTCTTTTTTTAATTTTTTGCCGTTTTGCTTTGCAATATAGCACAGAGGTATATGTCGGACAAAACCTCAAATGACAAAGTTATAAAGTTTCGGCCAAAATCTAATACTGTGCATAAAAGTGAAATGTTCTTTCGTAGCTAAATCTTATATGTATTTGTATGTTTTAAAATTTTTTGCTTATATATTTTCATTAAATTCCATTTAAGAAGAATTGAAAGATACCGCGGATCTCCTAATCATTCTAGTCGCAGATAAATGGCACAGAAATAATTAAGATTTCAAATTAGTTCTGTAGCATCTTAAAGACTATTTTCTACTACACGTCTGGATCAAATAAGTAAAAAAAAATATGCTTCTAAACAAAAATCTTATTAATATCCATTTAAGATATTAATTTTATCTAACCCTGTTATTTCGCATAATAAAAAAATTATTTACATACCTACTCGAGTTTTGTTAATTTTTTTCAATATGCGTATCGGAATCGGTATCGCCGATATTTCTTTTTGAGAATCGGCATCGTATCGGCAAAAAGGCGTGTCGTTACTGCACTAGTATTTCTTTCAATACATTTTATGAAAGATTACAATGACTCAAAATGTGTCAAAACTGAAAGCTAAACAATTTAACATGTAAATAGGTAGAAAAATATGTATGTATGTATATGTAATTTTATGCCTGCATACATATGGGTGAGTATTTTTGCAAATAATTGAATTTAATAATTAATGCATCGTCAGCTCATTATTGGTTTGACATACCGATAATTTTTAAAAAAAATTTTGTTATGTATGGGGTATAAATATTTTAAATATGTACCCCTGTTTTACAAAATTTTTTGATTTTTGAGATATGCATTAATGTTAATCCATATCAAATATTTTAAAGTTTTTTAATTATTGTTTTGCTCTACACGACACTTTTTGGCGATTCCTCATACAAAACGTATAATTTAAATTTCAATCCTGATTTACTTCATTGCCGTAAGAAAAAAAGGAGGTAATGCATGAATTTTCAGAAAATTACATGTAAACCTGTCTAACCTTGGGCAATAAGTTTTTTGTATTATAATATATTTGGCTTTATGAGCTCGATAATAATATTAATAAGAAATAAAAAAATAATTCTTTGTTGATTTAAGTGTGATCATGATACATACATACACACATTTGTATGCAATTGTGTTCTTAAAACTGATAATTAAAAAATTTATTATGAGTCACATAAACAATAAGATAAATGTTAGAACAAATATTTGTCAGACTAAAAAATTAACAAAAAAAACAAAATAATAATAAAAACATTTTGAACTTACCTGGTTAAGTCTTACTGTGGTTTCAGCAAAATTTTTCTTATTTATTTGTTTAACCAAATTACCAATCTGCGTCAGCGTCAATTTCAGACGGTCTAGGTTCATAGCTCTTCCATTAAATTAAAGTTGAACGGCGATTTTAGCAGCATACGTCGGTTATGAGAGAATGATCTTGGATATTTTTTTTTCAAACGATACCAACAATTTGTTTAGGAACCTTCGAAAAAAATTATTTACAAGATCAGACACACAAACAGACGACTATAGCAGCAGCGCACAACCAATAAGCAAAAATGAAAATAAAAAAAAAAAAATTATTGGTGTTTAAAAAACAAAAAACGAACTAAACTGTAGCAAGCCCAAAAATTTTAATTTTATACAAAAAGGAAAATATGTATTATTTATATTATAAGGGCGGGGAATTTCGTTTTCACTTGTGTCTATATAGAATATATATATATCCATACAGTTCAGAGGGTCAACTAAATGTAAATTTATTTAAATTGTTACTTTAATTTTTTGTGGTTAAAAAAATATTTTTGATTCTGTTTTTTTTTTTTTTGATGTACATGTATTTCTCTGTGCTGCGTTTATACGATTTTGGAAGGCAGATTGTGATAGACTTTTGCTTTGGATGCACTTCTGTTTTTTCGTTGTTGTTGTTCTTTGTTTCTGCTTTTCGGTTATTGTGAAATTGTTGACACAATTTTTAAAGACGCAATTAATGACCTGTTTTTCGTTGAATTATTTTTGGGGAAAATATTATTTTTTTAATATCAATTAAGTGGCAGCTCTAAGTAACAAATTTATTAGTTTTTTTTTGTTGTGGTGGCCCCGTCAGGCCACCATTAAGAATAAAACTCCGTATCGAAGAATTTGTTTTTATTTTTCAACATGTAGGTATTTCCACGCGGTTAAATTGCCTAATAACAAAAATAACTTGCGCCCTAAATATGTATTTGGCCAAGTAAAATATTTAAAAGTTCAATCTGTTTTCTTTATACTTCGGTATGGCATATTTATTTAGTTTATACACTTTACCTAAGCGTCTTTTTATATTTTCTTTAATAAACTTGAATTCACTTTAATAATTTTGTTGCTTTTATTTATTTACATGTATTACGGTTTATATCATATTATTAAAACATTTTTTCACGTCGTCTTTTTTTATATCCAATATTTTTCGTTTGTTCGCCGTTTCCCTATCTAACATCTTTATCAATCTACTAGTTTTTCTTCTTCTTTAATATTCTATTTTGTCTATTTCTTTCACTTACACGTAACAAAGTCGAATTTGTTTACCGTTAAACTTTTTACTAGCTTAAAATTATAGGTTTTATGATTTGTTTCCGTATTTTTGGGTTTTTATCGTTTATGTTAAAAAAAAGTATTAAATTTTTATAAAAAATCGTATTTTATTGTTGATTGTTCGTCTCGTTATTGTCTTCAGATTTTTTCCTCGTTGACTCTTCTCTAGGGATGAGAAATAATTATCGATATATTAGAATATCGTTTTAAGAAAAAATAGTCGATATATATCGCCGATATTTAAAATACACATATATCGAAATCGATATTTAACCCTCAAAAAGCTGACTGTTTATTTTACCTATTTCGGCGGACTGGTTTACATTTGTAAACCCATATGTTATGTACGAATATGCGAGGAAAGATGCAATAAAATAATGTTACAGTTATGTTTTAAAGCTCGGAGAAAACACGTGTATCGTTCTTAAAGTGAAAACAAAAAAAATAATAAGAAAAATGTCAAAACGTGCACGGAATGTTGTGGAGCCACCAGTTCGGAAAGTTTACATTTGTAAACTGTCAGCTGTTTGAGGGTTAAAATACATCTTTTTAAGAAAATTTAAGGTTTTAGCCATTTTTATACCGCTTACAATACTATTGTATAAAGAAAATAGGCTTTTTCCATTATACATTTTTACTGTTTATACAGTCAAGGCGAAGAAACGTAATAAAATTCTTTTATGTGTTTCTAATAAAACAATAGCTGGTTTGTGTAAATAATAATTGCCTACTTGTGGTAGTTTTTCAAAAAAAAAAAGCAAATAACTAACCTGCTTCCTACAATTTATGTAGAAAGACCTACAACACTTTAAGAAAGAAAATCAGGGGCCTGATTCTGGCAGTCGTGATCGAGTGCTTTCTCGTTTCGAAAGCAATTTTATTTCAGTCGATACTGAACGAATCGAATTATTTTTTCAGTATTGTGAAACTCAAATTAATGTTTTACAACACTGAAAAAATAATTTTGATTCCTTCAGTATTGACTGAAATAATTAGATATTAAATTGCTTTCGAATCGAGAAATTACTCGATCACGACTGCCAGAATCAGGCCCCAGATTCTGCAAAGTTTTTGGTGAATTGCTCAATGTTTGTTGTTTACAAAATAGCTTTGAAAACATTCATATATTTTTCAAAAATTTTTAAAGCAAGAGATTTAAGCAATGAAAACAAATTGACAAAAAGGAAATAACACCGTGTTATTATTCACTGAATTTTGCATTTTTTATATACAGTTAGGGACAAAATTGTTCACGAAGTAATAAAAAATATAAGTATCTCATGAAAACTATTAAAGTTTCAACTTTCTATCTTTAATAGTAATAATATGTAAACTTATTTTCAAAAGTACCGTTAGTTTTTAGATTTATACTAAGTTAACATTCAAACCATATGTGTGAACAATATTGACCCTGTGTGAATCTTTCAAAAAAATTTCAAGTTTTATCTGTGAGATTTGCTTTTAAAGTTAGTAAATTAATTCATTAATATAAAGTTTTTTTAAAATAATTAGTATTGTGGTTATTTTGTTGAACTATTTATGGTTTTTAATCCAAATTTTTAATATTTTTAATTAGGCCTAAGTTCATTAAATTTAATTTTCATTAAATTATTTTTATGAAGAAAGGAATTTTACAACATGAAAATCAATTAAAATTGTTCCTGATAATCTTTCATTCTTGACCGTGGCCGGGGCTCGAACCCAGGCCGGCAGGTTACCATGACATATTTCGATCGCAACCACTCGATCTCCTCAGATGGATTTGCCGTTTTACACTCGCAGCCATCGACGGCTGCTGACGTCAATAGTCAAACATCAATCCTTAAACCAAATTGTATCTTAACCTTTGATAGATCGAAGTTTGCTTTTTTGAATGATTATCTATTTTAATAATTTTTAATTTTTTTAAAATTTGAAAAAAATTTAAGCAATTAACTTTTTCCTTGTTTCTTTAAGAACGGTAGGTCAAAAGCGGAACTTTTAAAACAAAGCATTGTGAAAAATTAAAAAAAAGAATTCTCACATCGCAAGATCACAAAAAATACAACATTTCAGTGAGATTTGAATGTAAAATAAAAAAAAGTGTAGTTTGGATACCAAAAGCAACAAAGCTAGTCACCCAAAAAAACTTTCGCCAAAAAATTTTCACGAATAAAAGCGACTTATTGTTACTGGTGTAGTCAATATAGCTATTAAGTTCCAGCAAATACTGAGCATTGAGTACAAATAAGATGTAAGCACTAAAATCGTACGAAGTTGCTTAAGTTCTAGTAGATTAGTAGCTAGAATAAAGAGCGACAAACCACCTTTTAGCAAAATTAAAAGCTGAAAACAGCTGAAGTTTGCAAAAGAGTAAGAAAAATTCTGTTTTAAAGATTCAATGCGTGTTACATGCTTAGATCGGACAAAAATTATGAGATTGGAGCCAGTCGGACTGCAGTAAACATGGCGGGCGTAAAAGTGCGGAATAATTCCAAATAATAAAATTTGATGATATCATAAATGACTTGAGATTGTTTTCGCGGGAACCTGCTACGAGCACTCCGCTAATTCAGAAGAAAAATGTGTGCCAAGTGCTACATAACCATCCTTAAAGACCCGTAGATTCCAAGATTAGCCATATTCGACTAATAACTAATAACCACGACAGGGTGATATCATTATGCAGGACAACGACCTTAAGCATACTTCAGAAATAGCTTTAAGTTAGTTTGAAGAAAATAAAAATTCGAAAATAAATTTACCTAATTAGTCGCCAGAGTTGTACCCACTTGAGTACCTTTGGTCCGTTCCAAAACGCCAAGGAACCCGTCTAACACTGCATACATATAAGCTTTGGGAGCTTGCCGTTAAAGCTCGGAAAAATAAAGTCGAAAATGCTAAAAACTTTTGTAAAAGCATGGCAAAAAGGATTAAGGCAGCTTAAAAGAGCAAAGGGACAACACACCAAACATATAGTTAAAAAAAATTAAATAGTTATAAAAAAAAAACAAAAATGTATAGCCTATTTTGCCAATAATATTAATTTTGTGAACAATTTGTCCCTAACTGTATATTATTAGTGCTACAATTTGTTTTTTTACCCCGTTTTTATTGTCGAGTATAAGAGTGTAAGAGTTCAAAAAAAATATTGAAAGCACACTTTTTCTATAATGAACATGGGTATAAATGGGATTCTACCGGGTATTTACCTGATATCTAGGTAAATAGAAAACACAATTGACTATGGCATTAATTAACTGTCAATAAACTTAAGTTATTTTTAAATTACTCTGAATTTTTTAAAAACGTCTTTTAATATTAAAAAGCTGGTTAAATTGCACTAAAAATACAATAAATCGGAGTATATTGATTTAAATAAATTTTGTACGAAACATTTATACCCACCCTTTGGGTAAATATCAGGGTATTTACCAATTCTTAGCCAATGTTCCATATTTACCGGGTATTTGCCAATTAGATATTAACTCTTTTCCATCTATAAACATGGGCACTGGTTTGGATTAAACAATCAAAAACCTTGCTTGTTAAAGTTGGTACTACTTCAAGCGCAATTCAAATTTTTCGTAAATTTATAAACTAAGCGGACAGTTTTTTTATTCACTCTTTTTTTTATTGTTGAATTTAATTTAAATTAAAAAAAATGAAAACATACAATGGAATAACATATATCATGTTTGTACATAAGTATCTATGTACACATAGATAACAATAACAATTAACAATAATTTCAACAACATGGCAAATAAATAAATAAATAGTATTTATTATATATTTATTATAATATTAATATTTATTATATACGTTCGATATATCGATATAAGAAATTAATAAATATTTATATTCTTCACATATGCACTGATGGGTTTAGTTGATAGTCTCCAGGGCCCTTTAAAAATATCGATACAATATATATCGACAATTTTTTCCAATTTGCCAATCCCTACTTATCACTTCGATTTAGATATGTGTAATAATTGATAGTTGTTGTTTTGATTAATAGAATGTGTAATTTAAGCAGGGCTGTATTTTGCGTGATGAAGAGTTGCCAAACTTAAATATATATATAGAAACTGGGAATTATCTCCTTTCGTAGGTTATATATATATATATATATATATTAAAAAACAATGACCTTTGTTATATGTCGGAATTGAATTTTTTTTGCATTGAAAATTCAAGGCTGGTCAATAAAATGACATTGCAAATTCAATGAACTAATTTTTTCTACAAAGTGAGAATAAGTTTAATCATTTCATTTAAAAGATTTCTTTTAAACTAAAACTAAGATTTGCTGTGAAAACTGCTATTTTTATTGTATAGTACCGTTTCAGGGAATTTTTATATTATCTTAAACTTTAAATCTCAAGATTTGTTTATATTGCATTAGTTCTTATAAATTTGTTATATTTTTTAAAAGTTAAACTTTAATATCTGACTATTAAAACGTACTAACTTTTTCAAGATTCAGACATATTCATGTATAAATACTAACTGCCTGTTTAACGATTTCGAACGTCAACGTTCGCATAGCAAATTATATTTAAAACAAAAACAAATTTTAGAATTTTGTTCTAAAAAAATGTAAAATTGAACTATTCATGATTCAATTTTTCAAATAGTCATGAATAATGCAAAACTTTTTGTTTTATTCTCGAACTGTAAAATTAATATTTTTTAAATTTTTTAACAACACATATAATATGTATGTACATTTGTTTTTTTCTAAAGTACATACCAGTGCTATCATCTTAGCATATTTTCTGCATATTTTTATTTTGGAAAAACATGCAAACTGCTTTTTAGCATATTTTTTTTAGCATATTTTAACACTAACAGAATTTGTTAGCTTATTTTTATTAAATAAAAATGTTTATGTAGATAAAAGAAAATTCCTTCTTATTTAGCAGATTGTTTGTATAAAAAATCAGCAGATTTTTAGCATATTTTTTTCCGTTTAGGCTTTTCGGCGCTCTTCTTTTTTGCCCTATCTACCAAGTCATCTACTCCAAATTCATTGCATATTCCCCCTTAAATTTTAGCCTGTAAAACTATTCAAATATACCAAAATTAGATATATATTTTTACGGTAAAAACAATTTATAACTGCACACAAAAAAATAGTCTAGGTAATTTTACCAAGGCGTGCATAGGTAATTTATTTTTATATAAAATTAAAAAACTAAGTTTAATTGCCTTTAATAATTGTTAATTTATACAAATAGAATTGCCTAAAATTTTTGTTAATATTACCAATTGGACTAGGTATCTTCTTCGAATTTTTTATTGTATGTATGTATGTTTATTTTATTTTTTTTTTTAATTGGATTTTTTTTGTAAAAAAACATTCAAAGCAAAAATAAATTTGAATTTTAAATTTTTAAATATGAAATTAAAAAAAATATATAAAAACTGTTCAATAAAGGATAAAAATACAGCGTTTGTGAGTATTATTAACATAAGATAAGGAACTCCCCTGAACTTTTTAAAAATAAGACAGAATATATTAATAATAAAACCAATAATAATATATTACTTTTATTGAAGATGATTAATTTGGACAACGCGAACTTTTCTATGCTGGATTAATATGGGTTTTAATTTGTTTAAATCCTTACTTTCAATTTGGTTATATTGGTCGCATCTCAAGCTTAAAAGAAGTATTTCATACAAATTCCATTGCAAAAGATCAGGCAAAAATAAGATTGAAAAGGATGGAACGTCTTATAAAAATTATGAGTTCCACTGATACACCACTAGGCATGCTAAAACGCCGTATGTTGTGCTGGGTGGTGTTGAACCACAAAAAATGTAGCTGCTTCCATAATATCCAAGTTTAAGTGAAAGCAATCTAAATGTGCATTGTTTCGGCGACTTAAATACATAACCAAATTTATCCATAGATTCCAATTGTTATTGGAAATATATATCACTCATTTGCTGCAACGTCGTTAGGAGTTAGTGATGCAGAATTATTCGCTATGTTTTTCATCTTTATATCTTTTATACTTTCCCCGAAGAGAATGTGTCGTTATTTTTTATAAAGCGGCCCATACACTTGCAATATTATTGTATATGATATTCGCCATTTTATTTCCATTTTGTCCTATATTATGCATTAAGTCGCACAATGGTTTCAATTTAAATGTTGCTCAATTTTCATTCAATAAAAAGGTGAACATAACCTATAGGAATAACATAAACTTTCTTTTCGTTGGGCAACGAAAATCATATTGCGTTGTGCCACCTTCGAATATCACATACACATTGGCGATATATTTGTACAATACGTAAAATTTAACAATTGTATTGCAAGTGTATGAGCCGCTTAAGTGATTTAAGCAGCAAATGAGCGATATATAGATTATAGACATACAAGTAAAAAGTTTCAGTAGACCATTAAGTTAATTGTTACACATCATGAACTGATAAATAAAATATAAAAAAGGTAGACATTTCATTTAAACCATGTAACTAAAAAGTACATAGAGTTTTTTAAAAATGCTTCTTTATCAAAACAAAAGTAGTAAATTTATCTAAAACCTATGTTCTTGTACAAAATTTTCCTTAGACAACTTTCCTAAAATAATAATATAAACTAACTTTGCCATCATTGGTAAATTTTCAAAGTTTCTTAGTAATTTTAACAAAATATTTAGATACTTTTTCGAACATAGAAATTAAATTGCCTAAGTTAAACGTTTTATTACCTAAGAAACTTAGATACTGCCATGCTACCCTTGCGCTTAGTTAATTTTATACCATATTTTTGGTAATTTTACCTATAAATTTTTTTGTTTGTGCACCCGTTTCTCGGCTGCCTCTTTTTGTCAAACCCATTTTTGTTATTTTCTGATTGGCTTGTAGTGAAATCACTTTATTTTGAAAACGTTATTTTTAATTTTGAAATATTATTATTTGCATTATGGGAAGAAGCAAACATTTTTTACATAAAAACAATCCATATCTTTTTTACTTAAAATTTCGTATCTTTTATATATTTTTTATACTCGTAATTTGTTTTACATTTGTCTTTAAATTAAAATAAAAAAATTTTGGAGCATATACATATGTTATAGAAAAAAAGTAGCAAAATGAAAAAAATATTCTCATCTCCATATTGAAAAAGAAGTTACCAATTTTGGTAAGTCCCAATTTACACTAGGAATTTCTGTCTGACTTCATATGTAAGCGCTTCAGGTAAGATTAAACGAGAATTCAAAATATGTCCGGCAAGAAATGTCCCTAGTGTAAATTGGGACTAAGAAATAACCAAGAATGGCAGCTCTGCATACATATGCTACCATTTTTGCAACCTTGTGAAGTGAACGAAAAAAACAAAGAAGAAATAAATACAGTTACTTTTATTTCTTATGAACAAATAAATTAAAATTGTGAGAATTCAAATTGTTAAAAAAGTTCTGTGCACGGTATTTATGTATTTTGTGAATAAAATTATATAAAAACATTAAACTGTGACATTTATTTATTTATAAAACAAAAATAAAATTTTTTTCATGAAAAAAATAAACATTCCGTGCGCCGGCATCAATCTTTAATATAAGAACATATATTTAATATAATACATTAGCGTGGCCGTTAGTTGTATGGAGAACTTTTTTTTTTTGATTTCTTATACTCTCCCCCTCCAAATCGGTTCAGTTTAATGTAAAAAAAAATACAAAAAAATTTCGTAGCGATAAGTTGTGTTTTAGGGAGGGCGTCCGCCCCTCAAAGTTTGCCATCAAGCCATTTATTCAAATGTAATTTGTTGACTATCTTCTAAAAACAACATTTTACAAGAATATGATATATGGCAATATTTTAGCTCTTCTAGTCAACAACATAAGCCTCCCAGAAAGTTTTTTGCTAAAATTAATACTTTAGAAAATAATTAAGAAAATAACAACAAAATACCAAACATTTTATATACGTTTTATATATATAAAAAAAGGCGATTTAATGTCAAGTGACACAATTTTGAAATCGATGTCTTCCGATTTGGATGAAATTTACACCAAGGTTTGTCCTATTAGATAGTAGTTTACACACAAATTTTCAACAAGATCGGTCAAAATGTTTCAGAGGTAGAGGGGGTCAAAGTTTGCCATACAGGTGTTCTTTCTCATCCATGTAATTTATTACCTATTGGTGTTAGCAAAATTTGTCCCAAGTAGCTTAGATAGCTATTTAATCAATCTTTTTTAAAAATATTTTTTTGTTTTTTTTTAAATATTTTTAATTTTTTTTTTTAAATATAAAACTTTTTTTTTTATTTTTTTTAGCCAAGTGTTAAATTTAAAAAAAAAAATTTTAAAAATTTTTTAAAAAAACAAAAAAATTTTTTTTAAAAAGTTTGATTAAAAAGCTATCTAAGCTACTTGGGACAAATTTTGCTTACACCAATAGGTAATAAGTTACATGGATGAGAAAGAACACCTGTATGGCCAAAATGTCAAACTTTGACCCCCTCTAACTCAGAAACTTTTTGACCGATCTTGTTGAAAATTTGTGCTTAAGCTACTATCTAAAGAACTAAAATTGGTGAAAATTTCATTTAAATCGACAGACATCTATTTCAAAATTGGGTCACTTGACATTAAATCCCCCTTTTATATATATAAAACGTATATAAAATGTTTGGTATTTTGTTTTTATTTTCTTAATTATTTTCTAAAATATTGATTTTAGCAAAAAACTTTCTGGGAGGCTTATGTTGTTGACTAGAAGAGCTAAAATATTGCCATATATCATATTCTTGTAAAATGTTGTTTTTAGAAGATAGTCATACGCAAACAAATTACATTTGAATAAATGGCTTGATGGCAAACTTTGAGGGACGGACGCCCCCCCTAAAACACAACTTATCGCTACGAAATTTTTTTGTATTTTTTTTTACATAAAACTGAACCGATTTAGGGGGGGAGAATATAAGAAATCAAAATAAAAAAAATAACGGCCACCCTAATAATACATATATGCAAAAAAAGTACGTTATTTTATTAGAACAAATGGAAAGGTATGTACATAAAACAATTATAGTTTCCGCTTTAACCTTTTGACTGTCCCCAAACAAAAAAAAATTTTTTAGCGTACGCCCACGTAAATAATCTAGTAAAAATGACATGCATCACATATGATACACGGACCAATATTTCAACTATTTCTTATTGAAGCGTTCTATGCATCGCATACGATTCATGCAATTTTTAATAAAATTCATAAAAATCAACCTACTAAGTTCCTTTATAACTATATAATAAAATTCTTGAGTTTTATTTTTATTATTATTTTTTGTTATATTTTTAACGTTTTTCAACATGAATAAAGTTTATTTTCTTTGCAAAAAAAAATATTTTTATCCTGGAAATTTGCAGTGTTCTACAAATATTCAGGTCTTATATGGAAAAAAAAACATTGTCTACATGCCCAGAGCGTTAAATAACTTGACTTTTCATAAGTTCATACAAAACTTTGTTAAAAGAAATAAGACAAACTGTGTATCACATATGATGCGCAAGCGTATCAATCATGACACCTGTGCATCATATGTGATACATTGGACAGTCAAAGGTTTAATTAGCGGTACTTATGATTACTTCAGACAAGGCCAATGTTTGTTAAAAATTACTTAACCATTGCTTTATTCAATCAATAAACACATTTACTCTGACTGAAACAAAAAAGTCGGAATCGTATACGAATTCTGTCAGAGTTCTATAAAAGTACAGACGTTTTACTTTGGTACATACATACGTTAAATTAATTTGTTATAAATTGACAGCGTTTTTAGCCTCTTTTGCGTCTTTCAGCTTTACAAACTTTAACCATTTTTGGCGATGTCATCCAAGGTACAGCTTTTTGTTCTTGATATTTTCTCCAAACCAAAATTAATGGGCATGTTCTTGAAAATCGAAATGAAGTAAAATTGAAATCGAACGAGATTTTATGTTTTAAGAGATATTCTTCTACTCAAAAAATTATATATATAAAATGGAATATTTTTATGAACTTTCAGCACAGGGTCGTTTTTAAAATTGGCTCCATTTGATATCCACTTCATTTCGTTGACCGTACAAAAGATGTAAAAGTTGCATTAAAAAAGTAATTTTTAGTACACCGGTATTTCAAATAACCTTGCTGTTCCACGTTATTTTAAAAAAGGATTCTAGCTCAAATTTCTGTGCTTATTTAAAACTTCCAAAACAAAACAAAAGGTACATACATATTTCTTTGCCATGAGTTTTTTTAAGTCGAAGACAATCCAAGAGATCTCTTCTTATTTAAAAATTTCGAAGGCTATAATTTAAATGCAAAAATTAGATAATAATAATTAAAAATTTTACATGTACGCACCTTTTTTCAAACTTTTTTTTAAACAATAAAATAAATTTTGATATTTAAATTAGGCAAATTTTTATTAAATTATTTTTATGAAGAAAGGAATTTTACAACATAAAATTAATTAAAATTTATTGATAACTTTTTATTCTTAACTGAGCTGTTAACCGAACCACTCAAAGCCACCGTTATTGGCTGGCAGTAAATAGTGAAACATTAACAAGAACTGTCTGATTCTGACAACTTCTGAATATTTTGCTTTCTGCGTACTTATTTATTCATTAAAAAAGTCATTTATTGTGGTTGTTTTTTCTTCTTAAATCGTATATTTTCTGCCAAAAGCTGCTATTTGACATGGTAGATTTAAATTTTATCTTGTTTTGTAGTGTTCGAATATGCAGGATTTTCAAAAAAGTTTTTGATGACTTTTTTCTACCAAATCCATACTTAGGATACGAATTCAAAATGTTATTAACGGCCAATTTCACAAAGTTCAGTGAAAGCTAATTATTATTTTACCTTCCAGTTAACAATATATTTTTGACAGCTATAACTGATAGTTAATTATAACTAAACTTTGGTAAAATTGGCCGTAAGAATTAAACTAAAAAAATGCAATATCTTCTAAAGAAAAAAAAAAAAAAAAGAAAATATGTACAAATTAAAAAAAAAAAATATATAAATTATTTTGAAAAAAATTTAATCATTTTTAATAGATAACACGCTAAAACAAATCAAGGATAATTGAAATTTTAAAGCTGGAGATCCATACAAGGCGTTTTCGCCTTCACGCATTGCATGATTTGAATACCTTTCCCTCCTTATATAAACATTTTAAGAAGTTTTTAAAATCATATTAACTAAACGGCTGTTTTTAACAAGTTGGCAAATGTTTGGCAGCTCGTTAACAAGAGTTTAGCAATTCGTTAGCCAGAGTTTGGTAGTACATTATAAATAAACTTTGTGCTAACTTCATGCGAAATTTTCGTTATGAATACGACTGAATATTTCTGCGCATCTAAGCAGTGTTGCCAAAAGTAGGGAAAAATCGGACTGATTTTTTATGTTCGCAAAAATGTAGGTATTTTTTCTCATATTGCATTATATAAACATTTTAAGAAGTTTTTAAAATCATATTAACTAAACGGCTGTTTTTAACAAGTTGGCAAATGTTTGGCAGCTCGTTAACAAGAGTTTAGCAATTCGTTAGCCAGAGTTTGGTAGTACATTATAAATAAACTTTGTGCTAACTTCATGCGAAATTTTCGTTATGAATACGACTGAATATTTCTGCGCATCTAAGCAGTGTTGCCAAAAGTAGGGAAAAATCGGACTGATTTTTTATGTTCGCAAAAATGTAGGTATAAACATACATACGAAATAAATGCTAAATAATGTATTTTAAATAATGAATTAATATTTTAAGAAGTGGAATTCTAAAGTAAAAAAAATGTTTTTGGACAAAAAAAAAAAAAAAAAAAAAAAGATGAGTATGTACTAATATTAACTTTTATCTTAACAATTCAACTTAAGTCCCAATGATCGCATTTATGAGTCGAAAAAAATCGCATACAATTTATTTTTCTGAAGTTGGGAAACTAATATGTACAATTGTGAAATAAATATACATATTTTGGAATATTGATTTAGAACAGTTTTAGAAAAAAATATTAAAAATTAAAAACTATAATGACGAGGCTGTATTTCCAAATTGATCGAAACTGGTACCGATTTTGTTTGCTTTACCCAATGCAAAAGTCAGAGAGACCACAAAAAAGCGAAACAAATTGAGCCACACAACTTTAAGTTTAATTTGTATTATAAGATCAATCACAAACAATTTTTTTTAGTTTTATTACTTATTTTTTTTATTAAAGAATTTTTATACATATTAGAATCTAATAAGTTTTTATAACTAACGTTTTTCTTAGATATTAATGACTAAATAGGGATTTTTGTAGGGAAAATTTTTCCAACGTGTTGGGAAAAATCGAATTTTTCTTAGTATGTGTAGGTATTTTTCAAAAATTCTTCTGGCAACACTGCATCTAATGGCGATTTCTTTTCTGAGAAAAATGTTGCATTAATGTTACATGTTCTACATTTTGTGTTCGTTTGTACAAAAAATACAACTGTGGGAAAAATTTTCAAGTTCTTTTGTGAAAATGTTGATGAAAAACATGCAAAACATGTTACATGTTTTACCCTTACTTTTACTTAAGGGTTCATACTGCCCTGTTTTACAACTTTGGTACTTACTACTTTGTGTGTACAACCAATATTTTTTACACGAAAATAAATTCTTACATACCTTGAACTCTTTTATATAATTTAGGGGATTCAAGCAATTCTACATCTAAATATTCTTCGACGGCATACTCCATTTTGAATTAAATCGTTTTTTTATTTTGGTGGAAAATTCTATGTATTTATTATCGTTTTAAATTTGTTCAAGCAATAAGTGATGTCAATGTCTGTTTCCAAACCGTAAAGTAAGTATGCAGAAAATAGTCGAATAGTTTTAAAAATCGCTAATGAACTACATTAATAATAAAAGTGTAATAGTTGTAAATAAAGGCAGCTAATTATGTTCGATTGAAGTTGTACAACATGTAACATTTCGAGTGATTATAGGTAACATGATAAAGTGTTACATGCATATACTGTAGCATTTTTTTCTCAGAATAGAAATCGCCATAAGTTACAGTCAAGGCTGTCAGATTTTTTTGAGCTCCATCTCCAAACCGGATGTCAGAAATTGCCAAACGTCAATTTTATTCAGTTTTTCGTAACATTTTTTCTTTTTTTATATTAAATATTGCATACAAATAAAAATATAGTACATATAATATTTCAGTCAAAAATCGCCAAAAACTGAGGAAAAATACAAAAAAGTCATTGAATGTAAATTTTGTTTAGTTTTTGTTATATATTTTTTAAATATGTTACATAAAATGGAGATAATATATTCAGTTAACAAAACTAAAATTAAGTACACAAGTCTATAATAAGATCGTACACTTCAGCCTCGTCGATTTCATTACTGGTGTTTTGACCTGCATACATACATACTAGCTCTGTTTCTTTACTTTTTGGGTAAAGTTCGTGCAAATGAGAGCAAGCATAAATTTCTTCCATAAGGAGACAAAATTACACAAAAGTACGGGAACAGAAAAAAACACAATTTAAAGCACAAAATCAAAATTCTTTGTTTTGACAGTCTTTAAAACACAAAAAAAAATTGCGCCACTTTTGAAAAATAAATAAATAAACTTCTTTTCCCAAAAATAAAACAAAACAATAACTAACATTTTGTATCCCTAATATTTCAAAACAAAACTATCTATTTAAGTACATTATTTTATTCCACAACACTTTCCAGAATTTGGATCATGAACTTTTTTTCTTTGCTTTTTTTGTTTTGTTTATGTTTTACAGCTGTTTGAAAATTTACACAATTTGCACGAAGAAAAAGTTTGGGCTGTTTCGTGCAAAAAGAATAAGAATTTTATTCTCTCAAACCCGCTCTCATTTACACAAATTTAAAGTACGGGAACCAGTGTTGCCAGTGAAATTTCAAGAAAGATACATTTTAGTTTCCAAAAAGATACACTTTTTCCCAAAAAGATACGTTTTGAAAAAAAATGGAAAATCCATTTTTAATGGTTAACATTTATTAACATAACATTTTTATTTCATATTTAAATGTTGTATTGTAAAGAAAATGATTTCGTTTAAATCCTTTTTTATATTTATTTAAGTCAGAAATATCAGGAACATACACTCAAAAGAAAAATCAATCCATCCGTACTCAAATCAATCCGAAGCGGTATTAATAGTACGGTGAGTATGGATTTTCTTGAATCAAGTACAGAAAGATTGATTCAAGTACGGATTTTCAATCGCAAAATACTTAAATTATCCATATTCAATCCCGTTTCGTACTTAAAATAATCCGAAAATGAGATTGAGTTAAGTAAAACTAAGATTGAATCAATCTCAAAATACGCTTGATTAAGAACTATAATATTGTTTTAATCCGAATTCGTACTTAAAATAATCCGAAAATTAGATTGATTTATGTAAAACTAAGATTGAATCAATCTCAAAATGCGATTGATTCAAGTATTATAAAGTTGATTCAAATTTACTTTTTAACCCTTAGTGGTGCACATGAGTCTCGCCATACCATTTTTTAATGTGTATAGAAAATTAAAACATGCGTAGGCCGGAGGGTTAAACACAACAAAAAGTTTAATCTTTTTTTACTTGATTTACGAATTTAATACTTATTTCAAGAAATTCCGGGATTGATTTTCGAAAGTAATCCCATTTAGGATTGTTTTGAGTACGTTTGAGTGTTATTCGTACTTGAATTTTTGAGTACGACTCGTACTTAAAGTAATCATAAAAAACTTGATTTATCCCGAGTGTTTTTCTTTCTGTGTATGTAATTTTTAAAAATACAGTGAGCAAACTTTAAAATTAATTATATGTAATTATCTTTCGATGTGATCAAAACAAATTCATTTTTGTAAAAATTAATATACGAGTTAAAATAAAAAAGATGTTCATATTTCCTCAGAACAACTTCGAACTACTAGTAATCATCGATTTATCGTATGTTGCAACCCCTTATTGTTTTCTTTTAACGTTATTAAAGCTGCTGTTAAGGCGAATTCACTAGAAGGTGGGGTCAAGCATATGGTGTTTTTTTTCGGTGGTCGACTTTTCAAAGTGTGTATGCAAACTAATTTTTTATGTAAACTAACCTTTTTTAAATTAGCAATATTTTTGACAATCCGACCACAGAAGCAGTGTTGTTGTAGAGTTGACCTCACCTTCTAGTCAATGCACCTTGGCTGCTATTGTATTAGTATTGAGTCGGTTACGATGATCAGTCTTAATAAGTTTTAGTTGGCTAAAAATTCTGGAATGTTTTGTTTCTGTATATTTTGCGTACAGATTCAAAAGATACGAAAAATGTCAGGATTATACATGATACCTGAAGTAGCCAAAAGATACGAAAAATGTATCTTTCGTATCCTAACGGCAACACTGACGGGAACGCTTTTTGTGCAAATTGGGATCCCGGGGGATCGTAAAAATTCCGTCAAATTGAGAGTACAACGTAAACGGATTTGCTCAAGGCGCTATCTGGTTTTCTTTGTCTCATGTTTGCTAAGTGCCCATTTACATTATACGATTTTTGTCGTTGCGATTATAGACTGGAAAAGGAAAATACAACAACCGTGTCAATAAATTTCTATTGAAAATTATCAAGATCAAAGCCCACAGTTTTTTAACATATTTTTTTCCTAAAAAAAGGGGCAAAAGGGAACTTCTTTCTCCAAAACTTGAAGCTACCCTCGTAGATGTCAATTGAGTATGTGCGACTCAGTGTATATTTTAGAAGCTGCTCTAGAAGCACTTGGGCATAATGTACGCGAATATGTACATAATTTATAAGGCTTCCGCAAAGAATAAGAACACAGATAAGAAAAAGAGTGCAGAAAATATTAAAGCATATTTTACAAATAATATTCCTGAAATGGCCTCTGTTCATTGGAATAGCTTACCATCCTGCCTGCATTAAATGCCCAAAGTGTTAAAGTGTATGGAAATCAGGAGAAACTTTTGGAACAAGCACTAGAAAGGGACTTTTTTTTTGGGTACATGCATCATGTATATGAATTGGTATTAAAAACTGTATTTGAAATCAAAGTTCTCAGGTTACGGTTAATGTTGACATACCGCGCTCTTTCAAAAATTAAAAAAAAAAACACTGGAATAACATCAAGAAATGCGATAGTCAAAATGGTATCTCCATTCCAAGCCACCACTTTACTTTAATTCATCGCAGATTGACAACTTGATCAGATCAGAACTTGAGCTTTCGATATTATTTTGAACGGAAATGATAATAAAAAATTTTAAATAAGTCCTCAAGAGCTGTTTTTGCTATAAAAATGTTTTTATTTTGGGTGCAGCTAAAGTACACAAGAGGCCGAAGGTTTGCGCAAAAAGTTTCTCTTTTCATTTTAACAATTTACGTTTAACAAAGAATACAATAGCTGCGTTCGTTTAACCCACAATTTGTACAAATTTGTACTGGATTTTACTGAAATGCGTTCGCGTACACATAAATTTGTAAAATTTTCATATTACTTACCTACCAGATTTTACTGGAAAAGTAAACGAACGCACATAATGTAACTTGTCCATAAAAGCATCCTATCAGGATTTGCGTCTTATAAAAGCTGTTAAGAATTATGCATGTGGACCAAATTATTTCAAATGCTGCTTTAAATTTAATTTTGTCAGCTGACTGCTTTCATCGTTTCATCAAAGCATATTACTTTATTGTTGCCTTTGTTAACAGTTTCCCCTGCCGACATCTCTTAGCTGTGTGCCCCTTTTTCGACATTTAAAGCAAATCCAAGTTTTATATATACAGTTGTCAACACCATGGCCTGTGCTGCCATAGCGCTGACAAGGTTTGTTGACATGCTTTTATTCTTTTTTTGACCTTTTAAATTGTAACCTTGTAGACTTTTAGAAAAAGTATTATACAGGGGCCTGATTATGGCAGTCGTGATCGAGTACTTTCTCGATTCGAAAGCCATTTGATATCTAAGTATTTCAGTCAATTCTGAACGAATCGGAATTATTTTTTCAGTTTTGTAAAGCCTTAATTTGAGTTTCACAACACTGAAAAAATAATTTCGATTCGTTCAGTATCGACTGAAAGAATTAGAAATAAATTTGCTTTCGAATCGAGAAAGTACTCGATCACGACAGTCAGAATTAGGCCTCAGATCTCTCTTCGATGCTATTTTATAGTTTCCCATCTCCCAATTCCATGCTATTTGACATGCGATTTTTAATGTAAGTTTAGATTCTTTCAAACCCTTTGACCGTAGTTGATTGTCTCGAACACCGCACACAAATTTGTCGCGTAATACCCGATCTAATAAATTTTCGAAGTTACTCTTTTTGGCAAGGGATTTTAGTTCAATAATAAATTCTCTTAATAATTCCGATTCCTGTTTTGCTTTATTGAATTTATAAGATTCGGCAATTTCATTTGAACTTGGTTCAAAATATTTTCCTAAGCCATCAACTAACTCGTTATAACTCCCTATCCAGTTTCTTATGAGAACTGGAACAACAAAAGGCCAGTTGTCTCTAAACCACCATTAAGAAACTTGAATGTGAGTTGGGCAAGAAATGCTATTGAAAAAAGGAAATCTGTTTGTTCATCATTTAAAAAACGTATTTACCCCAAATATATCTCACGATATTGCGGTCGGGTGACCATCTGCTGTTGCTAGAACAGCTGTTCCGCTAAAGGCCCAAATACACTGATCAAAATACTCATCAAGCATTGTGGTAGATTAGTAAAAATGTGTTTGTATGTGTGACACCGACAACGCTTGATGAAAAATCAAAAAACAAATTAGATATGACGGCGAATATTACGTCCAGCACACGTACACGTTGAATTTGCCGGCTGGACAAGCATTTGACAAGTGTATTTGGCCCTTTACGTATTCCATAATACTTTGTGAGATAGAAATCTAATGAGTTTTGTTGCGATTGTCAAAAAATCTAATTCAACATTACAGTTTCTGTTAACACACTCACACATGAACATGCTTTTGTTAAAATGCAACCCTGATCAAATGAAAAGTATTATTGTTTTGAAAAACTTAAAAAATGATGAAGTCGTATGGGATGTCAAGTTGTTTTTCGTAATAATTATCGATTTCATGACACATTGCATTCACTTATACAAAGTATAATAGTGTAAACTAGCCTTTAATAAGCGAATGAATGTAATGCAAGATAAAAGAACGAATTATGTACAGTGACTCTCATAAATATTTTGCATATTTTTTTACTCCATAAAGATAAAATACATTCCTCAAAATGAAGTACAAGTTGTTTAATTTTTTTCTGATATTAAAACTATTTCGACCCTATAATTAATATTCACAAAAGTATTTTGCATTTAAAAAAAAAATTATCTTACCCTTGCAAATATTGTTATAAATTTTTACATTTTATATGGGCTAGCTTGGTTTATACGTTTCAATCATATTTTCGTTGGAATAAGATAATCTTTTCAAGCGATTTTGCTATTATTTATCTAATTAAAATGCCGAAAAGAAAGGAACTAAGTTTTGCCGAGAGGAAAATCATCCTGCACCTTCATGACCAAGGTAAAACAGTTTTTTTATATCGCAAATGTTTGAGAGGTGTCGTCAAACAATAGAAAATATAGTTAAGCTTGCAAAAGAACGTGGAAATTTTGAAAGTTTGGCATACATGGCCGTCTAAAATTTTTATCAGCCAGAAATGAAAGGAAAATACTTAAAGAAATTAGTGAAAACCCGTATTTATCTGCTCCAAAACTGAATGAAAAGCTGAGAGGAACTCTATGCAACAAAGTTAGCAACGAAACACTTCGTAGAGTACTACTATCAAACAACTTTTATGCTCTAGTAGTAAGAAAAAAACCGCTAATTTCTGAAATAAATAGAAATAAGCGATTATCCTTCGCTAATCAACATATAACCCAAAGTTTTGACTTTTGGAAATATGAATATTTAGCGATGAAAGCAAATATAATATTTTTCGGTCTGATGGACGACAGGTAAAACATGGATGAGGTTCTGTTATGGTTTGGGGCTGTATGTCAGCCTCAGGAGTTGGAAGTCTAGTCTTTATAGATGGAATTATGGACAGACATTTGTATCTGTCAATTCTTAAAGAAAACCTTAACGCGAGTGCTGATAAAATGGGACTTCCAGCAAGAGGCTTTTAGTTCCAACAGGACAACGATCCCAAACAAACAGCCTTAGACGTTAAGCTGTGGATTCTTTATAACACCAAACATTTGCCAACGTCTCCTCAAAGCCCGGGCTTGATCGCAATAGAAAATTTATGGGCGTATTTGGAGGAAAAGGTTCGTTAACGCCACATATCTTCGAAAACTACGTTGAAACTAGTTTTGCTATAAGAGTATGGAAAAATGCCTCTACATCAATTTCTGTAGAAAGCAACAACAAAATTACAAAATATTTACGACTTTGTTTTTGCTCTCAATGTAATTCTTTGGCGTTGCGTTGCGTTTTACATAATTAGGGCCTTAATGTTTAACTTCCAAATGTTACCGTGTTTAAATAAAGACTATGTACTTTTATATGTCTTCTAAATGTCAAATCCATGTCTTTCAAATGTTAATTCTATGTAACTATGGAAATTACTGTCATATCTTTTTATACCCTCCACCACAATTAGTTGTGAAGAGGGTATATTAAGTTTGTCATTCCGTGTGAAACTTTTTTATTATTCATCTCAGACCCCATAAAGTATATATATTCTGGCTGCTTGAGTAATTCTAAGTCGATTTAGCCATGTCCGTCTGTCTGTCCGTCTGTCCGTCTGTCCGTCTGTCCGTCTGTTGAAAACACGCTCACTTTCGAAAAACTCAAAAGAAATAAACAAACTAGGTGTCAAATTGCTTGTTGTTATCCTAAGCAGTTTGGGATTGAATTTCAGCAAAATCGGTTCAGTAGGACCAGAGCTATGAATCAAAATGTGGAACCACCACCTTCAAAAACTTGATAATTTTGTTACAAAAACTAACATAAATGATGCAAAAATGCACGGACTGACATAAGATTTTGCACAAGTCCGTTTTATTCGACTAGAAATGACACTGTAAAATTTCGCGAAGGTCGGTCCATAATTTACCCTAAGCCCCATATAAACACTACTCCCGGAAAACAGTTTAGTACGCCTAAAACCGTAAAAAATAATGCAATCATAACAAATTTTGGCTCGTCACAATGTTATAGGACTATAAATGATACTGTGAAATTTCGTGAAGATCGGTACATAATTTACCCTAGGCCCCATATATGCCCTACTACCGGAAAACAGTTTAGTCTCCTAAAACCATAATTAATAACAAATCGTCACAGTTTAAGATAATAATAATAAAAAGACATCATACAGATATTACTCCTTAAACATTCGAACTGTCGGTGGAGGGTATCAAAGATTCGGCACAGCCGAATATAGCACTCTAACTTGTTATTATGATAATATTGGTATGGTTCAATTATGTATGGAACAAAATATCGGCACACCTCCATCCGATGGTCCAAATTTTCGATGACGCTGAGGCATAATTGAGGTTCTATGCCGTTAATGTGCCGAATTATCTCATCCTTTAGCTCTTGAATTGTTGCTGGCTTATCGACGTACACCTTTTCTTTCAAATAACCCCAAAGAAAGAAGTCCAACGGTGGCAAATCACATGATCTTGGCGGCCAATTGACATCGCCACCACGTGAGATAACACGACCATTGAATTTGTCGCGCAAAAGAGCCATTGTTTCGTTAGCTGTGTGGCGAGTGGCACCGTCCTGTTGAAACCACATATCGTCCACATCCATATCTTCCAATTCAGGCCATAAACAGTTTGTTATCATCTCACGATAGCCCACCAAACAGTCACTCTTTGTGGGTGCATTGGTTTTTCGACAATCACTCTTGGATTATCATTCGCCCAAATGCGGCAATTCTGCTTAATGACGAGTCCACTGAGGTGAAAATATGTGCCTCGTCACTGAAGATAATTTTCTTCGAAAATTGATCATCCACTGTTGCCATTTCTTGCCACCATTCTGACCATTGACGACGTTTGGAATGGTCAAGAGGCTTTACTTCTTGAGTCAATTGCACCTTGTAAGCGTGTAAATGCAAGTCTTTATGCATGATGTTCATCAACGACGAGTTGAGGTGGACGGCTCTTTAGCCACACTATCGCGAACAGCAGCAATATTTTCTGCAGTACGAGCTGTACGAACATGCACTGGTGTTTTACATTTCCTACAGACCCGGTTTGCTCAACGATTTTTCCGATTGTACGCACATTTGGACGATTAAATTGACCGAAAAAATCACGAAGTTCACGATATGCATTTTGATTTAAACGCCCATTTTCATAATAAGCTAAATAACTTTAACGCTTTGCTCGATTGTCTATCTTTCCAGCTTTCCAAATTGAGTTAGTCTGAAATTGAGAAATGTCAAATGAAATGCAGAAAAAACATACAAAAAAGGACAGCTAGAATCCTTATGCATATACATTGTGTAAATTTACCTTGTTCCAGTTGAAATTTGAACATGAATTTTAAATTCATAATTTACTGTTTTTGCCGAACGTAGGGTTCGCCTTTTAAAATTTTTCGTTATATCTTAGGCATTTACAGTCCGATTTTAAAGTATGATATTTCAATGTTTTTGTGCCTTGATTGATAGCAATTATATGCTTTTTTATACCGTTCACCGAAGGTAAAAGGGTATATTATATATAACCTTGTCATTCCGTTTGTAACTTGTACAATATTGGTCTTAGACCCTATAAAGTATATATATTCTGTTCTTCCCAACCATGGTGAAGGGTATATAAGATTCGGCATAGCCGAATATAGCGCTCTTACTTGTTTAGTATACAACTGGTCTTACTGTTGGTCAATAACTGGTTAATTCAATAGTAGCTAAATATATTTATAAAACGTGTTTTTTGCACAAATATGTGCTTTTTATGGTTATAAAATGGGTTTGTAATGATGTCTAAGTAAATGTTATAAAAAAGTAGGATAGTGCAGTTTAGGGTAAATTTTTGACTAAAATCTCAAGCGGTGGTTAACAACTTTCTAACGACGAATTGGAAAGGAAAATCGAATAAAAAATGATTAAGTTATTTTCATTAAATTCGAATCGAAAAGCTTCAAAAAACTGACATAAACATCTTGCTATCTTGAGTCTGTGGTTAGATTTTTAAAATGTTTTAATGCAGAATCAAAGAATTCCTAAATATCTACATATTTATTTGGGCATTTATTGGGCAAAATAAATTTAACGAACTTTTTATTTATGAAAAATGCCATTTTTGGACCCGACCATACACGATTCAATTTAATCGTCAACTGAGTCGGTTGTTCTCCAAATCAAAGCGTGTACGGCCTTGTCAATTGATTAGTTTGACGGTTGTCAAGTTCGTTGAAGAAAAATCAAAAGATTTAGATTTTTTCAAGTTGACTTCTAAAGGCCCAACTATAATATGCTTAAGCTCCTCTCAAAAAATAACAAAAATCTTTTCAAATGCATTTAAAAACACAAAAAAAAAACCAAAAAACATTTGATTCCGTACGGAAAGTGCGATTTGTTTCGCACCTTGCTTAAGCAAATGACAGATTCATAAAATTTAACAAAAAGTTTCCTTAAGTTCAATATGGTTTGACATATATGATTTACATGTATTCGCCCATTTGCTTAAGCCAACTTAAGCATATTATAGTTGGGCCTTAAGTCTTTCAATTCGATTGTATTGTGTGTGCTCGATTCTCTTGATTAGCTGCCAAAATTAATGTTTGTAGTTTTCTTTTGTAAAAAAAGTTAAGTATTTTAAAAATTGTATTTTATTTCATTAAATTTTAAAATTAATTTAAAATCTTTAAATTCAGTTGATGAAGTGTGTGGCCAAGCATCAATTCAGTTGAAAGACTCAGTTGACAACTGAATTGAACCGTGTATGGGGCGCATAATGTACATATTTTGAAAACTAAAACTCAATACACTTTTTACGATAATAAATTTTATTTTTGATTTCTGTAAATTACCATATTTTTAATATTTACTGAGCCTACCTAAACAAAAGGGTCAAACTTTTCTTTTAAACATGAAAATTCTATTGCCAATACATTTTCAATAAAACCGACCTAGCGATCTGTTTTATAAGGTTTGTTTCGTATAAACTGTATGAAAATAAGAAGTCTTGAAAAGTTTGGACGCTCTAATTTACGTAGCTCAGATATATTCTATTTTTCTATTAAATGTAAAAGTAAAATTTTAAAACAATTTTAATGACTTTTTTCTTAAAACTAATAAAAAATTAAAAAATAACAAAATAAATTAGTAAACGATTTCAAAGTGCTTTGGAGTTCTTAGTATTATTGTTGCTTCCTGAAAAAAGTATACATTTAAGAGATACACATTGATCTTAATTTTTATTTTGATTTCTAACAAAATCTGTAGGGACTATAACTTTAAGTTATTAGGCTTCAGACTTCTTATTCATACTTACTTTTAGATTGTAAAACTTGAATACATTGAGCCAAAGGATATTCTATAAACAGGGCAATTACGAATGCCAAAAGATTTGAAAGAGAATATAAAACGATAAACTGTGTAAACTAAAAAAAGAAAATAGTTTAGTTTAAAAATGCTACAAACATTTTAAACATATAAAACTTACGAAATTAAAATCATTAACATGATAGGGCTGACGGTAATAACCATTCGTCAGATACATAAAAGACATGTGCCAAATATATACTTGAAATGATAATCGCGCCAAAAGACGAAATATCGGAAGACAACAAAATTGATATGCAATCCCTGTTAAAATAAAGATTTGCTTATAAATTAATATATCTATAATTAAAATAACTTTTCAGACTTACAACCACATTTGCAGGTCATTAGCAATAGGGGAACGCCACATATAAATATATTCCAAAACTGGCGATGTAGACCTGCATATAATGCTGACCACAAGGATGGACTTCGAACATCCAAAATGGATCCGAGCCAAAATAAGAAAAATGCGCACAATGAAGTCGTAAAATATGCAGCAATCGTATATTTCGGTTGCTCACTCATAAATTTGCGTACCATTTCGGTTCGAGTATATTTCAAATAAATTTCAGCGCATAATATGCCAAATAAGTAACCGAATAAATTTGTATAGAACGGTGTATAAATGTTAAAATATACATTTATATCTTTGAAAAATGTGAAGCGATAAGTCCTAAAGGGAATAAAAGGCATTTATTTTAGTTTTTTTTTTATAAAGCGTTTGTTTAAAATTTTTACTTACTCTGGTTTAATTACAAAACATGGTTCTAATTTCAACAAATAACTTATTGAGAAGGGTATAATGA
This sequence comes from Pollenia griseotomentosa, assembly GCA_963931875.1. Lineage (NCBI taxonomy): Eukaryota > Metazoa > Arthropoda > Insecta > Diptera > Polleniidae > Pollenia > Pollenia griseotomentosa. Next base: position 48,675,340 of record OZ007564.1, read on the forward strand.
ACGACAAAATGGCGATGGAGGAATATGTATGCGTTTTATATTTGGGATATCTGAAAAAGAGTTGAAATCTCTCTGTTAGAAAAGAAGTTATGAACCGTAATGTGTATAACTAAGAAGCCAAAACTTAGACCTCGTCCATATTATAAAATATTTGCTGCAAAAACTTGCAAATAGTCTTTTTTAAAACTGCATTCATGCCCATACACAGAAACTTTTGTTTTGCAGCATTTAAATATTTTTCAATAACAAACACACAGAGTTTTTTTACCCGCACTTTTTGCACTCCCGGGAAATAAAAATCATTCCCGGGATTCCCGCCCAAAATTTTTATTTATTTTTTTACTTATTTTACCAATGAAACTAATATTGCTTACTGGCAAGTATGCTTAAAATAATTAAATCTAGTATCTGTTATATAACAAAACGAAAAAATTTATGATTAAAGTTATTTAAAGACACTAAGGCTGGGTTTTTGAGATCTCAGTTAAACTCGGGTTAGTTAATTTGTAGTTAATCAATGTAGATTTAGCCATGCCCTTCTGTCTGTCAGTCTGTGTGTCTGTTGAAAATATGCTCACTTTCGAAAGACTCAACAGAAAAGCACCATATTGTTGTCAAATTCTTCAGTTTGGTATAAACATTCAGCAAAATAGGTTCAGAAGGAAAAAAGTTATAAGCCAAAATGTCGAATTGATATTTTCGTTACAAAAACTAATGTAAATTTGTGACAGAGTGCACCGATTCTCCATTTATTGTGCACAAATCACAACATCATACAGAAGAATTTTGTAAAGATCGGACAATAATTTACCATAGGCCCCATACAAAGTCTACTCTCGAAAATAAATAAAGTTTGCCTAAACCCGTATGCCTAAACCCGTAACGTATTGCAGTAAAATTCGGTCTGTCATAGTTCAGTAGTATTAGAATTCTCCTTGTCAAATTTGGTGAGGATTGGTTTATAATTGACCATAGGCTTACTCTGACAAATCGTTTAAATACAACGAAAACCGTAACAGCTATAGATATTGCGGTGAAAATGAGTCGGCCTTCCGTAGAGATTTTTAATAAGTATTAAATTCTAAAAAATTATTATAACTGTATTTAAATGTTGTGTCATTAAGGGTTTTTTACGAGTCATGATAGGAACACAATTGAGTTGTACGTCGTATGAACGTAGGACGTAACGCCGTAAATTTTTAGAAACATGCTTCACTAACCCAAAATTCCGTCGTAAACGTATTTTGTTTCCTTTTGATAATATAATTAAAAAATTCCGGATTTATTCAAATTACAGTTATTTCCGCTAAATTGAGTTTCTAAAAATGCACGACTTTTGACGCAATTAAACGGGAACTCAATTAAGCAGTACTCGGTTAATTGAATCGACGACGCAATTAAAACGAAAATCGCTTAATTGAGCAAGATGTGCAATAAAGCGAAACACCCATGTGTAGATAGAAAATAAAACCTATTTCTTTATTTATTTTTTATAACAAATTTTGTATAACGGATCCGGCGAACTCGCCTCGCCCCAATTTTAAGCCTTTAGACAAACTTTAGAGTAATAATACACACAAATATTTAAATCTTCAATGTGATTTATTTGAATGGAATCAGTAGAGAGCGATTTGATGAACAATGTTTTTCGATTTGTTTTCCGGCGCAAAAACAAATAACGAAGACGGTTTCATAACACGCGAACATGCAACGTACAGCTGACCGTGCGAAAAACAGGGAAATTCGAGGTTAATCCCACAGACTCTAGTGATTGGCCTTGCGATTTATTGATTGTCATCGCAAATGCCAATCGAACGGGGAACTGAATCCGCTTGAATTGGAATGGAAGGTCAGTTGGAATAATGGGAACTCGTGGGATAAGGACTTCCTCTCCTTTGCATTTTCCCTTGATGATTGTCGCCTGAATCACATTGTTCATTAGCTTTTTGACGGACAACCGCGTACCGTTTTGGAGGATTCAGATTCCGCAACATGATTATGATCGATCCCACTTTCAGCTCTAAATTATACGGCGGAGTTCCTGGTACATCAAGCGAGTTCAAAAACTTCGTCGGGTATTACCGACAATCCAGAATCAGTTAACAATACACAAAACTCGTATAAATTGCAGCAAGAAAGAAAACACATTTACTGTAGAAAACTACAATGCCAAAATGACACCTGTCAGATTGCGCAAAGTCTAAATCAACGTATAACGCCATCTATCGGATTTTGGCTAAGAACTTTATATTTTTTCATTTGGAAAGCCAAGAAGGAATAATTTTACACAAAATTTCGTACAAAAAAATCATTTTCGATTTTTCCAATTTTCCGACTTTTGCGGAGAGATTTTCCAATTTTCCGCATTTCGCATTTTCCGCAATTTTCCATGATTTACACTAAGAACTTTCTATTGTTTGATTTGGAAAGCCATTAAGGAATAATTTCACACAAAATTACATACAAAAAATCGATTTTCGATTTTTCCAATTTTCCGACTTTTCCGGAAGGATTTTCGTTCTCAATTTATGAATTACTATACATTTTTTACACCATTTTTATATAATTACATAGATTTATTTGTTTATATAACAGAAACATGAAACATGACTTTCTTGCCCCAAAATATTTTTTTTTACGTTTGTGGAGCAAAAACACATTAAGTAGACGGAAACAATTAACCGAAACATTTGCTCTTTTTTCCCAATGCGGTCTTATTTTGCGAAATAATTAAGCGGGTGACTTAATTAAACGGAACTTAACTAAACGGGTATTTTTACATAGACAGTTATACTGGGCCCAAATCGTCGCACACGTGATCGAATGAACTTTCGTATCAAATAAAACTTCGTGACGTATCAAAAACGGGATTGCGTTCGAAAGCTTTCGTATCGAAATTTGTTTAAAAAATGTAATAGATTTTTATGCTTGTATACTAATGGCATAAGGCATTGATTGCACTTTTCACCGCATATAAATCAACAATGTTGATAGTGCCCTATAAAATAGGTGACTTCGGTTTTTTTATGTGACTTTTTTATAACGGCGGCGCTTGCTAAAAAGAGCAACAAAGCTACTCAAAAATTGCAAAAATTCGGAAAACATTTTACAAATTCAGAAAATTTGCAAAAATAGCGAAAATTCGCGAAAGTTTTTAACATATCAAACAAGCCATTAAATTGATTAAAAGTCCCTAAAATTCAAGGAATGGCAAAAATTCGATTAAAAATTTTAAATTAGCGGAAATTTGCAAACAGCGGCATGAAAGCAAAGTCTAGTATTTATTAAAAATTGTTAAAGCCGTACAGAATCAGAAAACTTATAGAATAAATCGCTGCTATAGCGAACATGGCTAAAATTCGCAAATAATCGCAAACTTGGAAACAAACCCTAAAATTTATTTGAAATCGGTTAAAAAAAAACAAAATGTCAACAATTAACAAAAAAAATTATTTTGCAAAAATAGCGAAAATTCGCTAAAATTTTTAATAATTCGAACAAGCCATAAAATTTATTAAAAGTCCATAAAAGTATAAGGAATGGAAAAAATTCTGTAAAAATTGCTAAATTAGGGGAAATTCGCAAAAAATTGCTAACAGCGCCATAATAGCAAAGTCTACTATTTATTAAAAATCGTTAAAGCTGTAGAGAATCAAAAAACTTTCAATACAAAAATCGCTTCTATCTATGACTATAATTTGCGAAAAATTGCAAAACTGAATGTTATTATTTCATTTCTTATTGCTGAAAAAAGTTTAATATTAAAATTTTTAGCTATTTGTTAAAGAAATCTAATAATTATTCCCAAAAAGTGTGTAAATTGTTTGTAAAAAACAATTAAATGTTTTTACGAAAGCTCTTAACCTATCGAATGACGTTTTGAGTAAAGTCATTCGATCGACTACTCGTTATCGAATGACATAATCTCAAAAAGTAAAATTTCGATCAAAGGCACTCGATCACGATTGCGACGATTTGGGCCCTGAATGATCTCGTTCCATGATTTTTAGTGCAATAAAACGGGAAACTCAATTAAGCGGGGCTCAAAACTTTCAATACAAAAATCGCTTCTATCTATGACTATAATTTGCGAAAAATTGCAAAACTGAATGTTATTATTTTATTTCTAATTGCTGAAAAAAATTTAATATTAAAATTTTTAGCCATTTGTTAAAGAAATCTAATAATTATTCCCAAAAATGTGTAAATTGTTTGTAAAAAAACAATTAAATGTTTTTACGAAAGCTCTTAACCTATCGAATGACATTTCGAGTAAAGTCAATTGATCGACTACTCGTTATCGAATGACATAATCTCAAAAAGTAAAATTTCGATCAAAGTCACTCGATCACGACTGCGACGATTTGGGCCCTGAATGATCTCGTTCCATGATAGTGCAATAAAACGGGAAACTCAATTAAGCGGGGCTCAAAACTTTCAATACAAAAATCGCTTCTATCTATGACTATAATTTGCGAAAAATTGCAAAACTGAATGTTTTTATTTTATTTCTAATTGCTGAAAAAAGTGTAATATTAAAATTTTTAGCTATTTGTTAAAGAAATCTAATAATTATTCCCAAAAAGTGTTGAAATTGTTTGTAAAAAACAATTAAATGTTTTTACGAAAGCTCTTAACCTATCGAATGACGTTTTGAGTAAAGTCATTCGATCGACTACTCGTTGTCGAATGACATAATCTCAAAAAGTAAAATTTCGATCAAAGGCACTCGATCACGATTGCGACGATTTGGGCCCTGAATGATCTCGTTCCATGATTTTTAGTGCAATAAAACGGGAAACTCAATTAAGCGGGGCTCAAAACTTTCAATACAAAAATCGCTTCTATCTATGACTATAATTTGCGAAAAATTGCAAAACTGAATGTTATTATTTTATTTCTAATTGCTGAAAAAAATTTAATATTAAAATTTTTAGCCATTTGTTAAAGAAATCTAATAATTATTCCCAAAAATGTGTAAATTGTTTGTAAAAAAACAATTAAATGTTTTTACGAAAGCTCTTAACCTATCGAATGACATTTCGAGTAAAGTCAATTGATCGACTACTCGTTATCGAATGACATAATCTCAAAAAGTAAAATTTCGATCAAAGTCACTCGATCATGACTGCGACGATTTGGGCCCTGAATGATCTCGTTCCATGATTTTTAGTGCAATAAAACGGGAAACTCAATTAAGCGGGCCTCAATTAACCGAAAACAACTGTATTGTTTTGTTTCTATCCTTTTATTTTGTTATCACAAAAATAATTTAATTTTATACCTATTTTTATTTTGTTTTCTATGACAATACGGTCGTAACCGGCGTGTGAAATAGAATTAGATCTATATCGACGTACGACATAGATACGCTGTTACGTCAACGCTAGCTATTGTGTGCCTGTGCATAAAATGATATACGCTTTAATTTGACAACGTGCAATCGTGCTCCTACGATAATACTTGAAATCACTCTACCGAATCTTGTGAAGAACGATCTATAATTTAAAATTTATTTGATTTTTTTTGTTTTAAATTTACTTACTTGCTTATAATCATTATTACCAATAAATATAAAGCAAATAATTGCCAATCTGCTGCTAAATACCAGGTATGATGACCAGTCTTAAAATCATAAAAAAAAGGAAAAAATATGTACATATTTTCTAAATAATGATTCCCAAACTTACAGTTTCATTCGTGTAAAAATTATTCAACATTAAAATATTTTTCCAACCATTTTCTCGGCTTAAAACACGAAGCGGTTCCGTTATATGACGCCAAAAAGGCCCATCTTGTAGATGGCTCATTATCGTGGCGTTAGATAGTACATACAATGCAAGTGAAGGAAAAAATCTATTAAACAAAAAGGTTTTTACTATTAATTATCGATTATGAATCTAAAATTTTTTTAAGCCATATTATTACCTAATATACCGAAATACCATTAACTTCATGTAGGTCAAAATAAACTGTTTCCAACTCGTTTGGGGAGTAACGAAACTTCCCTGTTGATATTTAATATACAAAAATAAGCCACTCATAACAAAATATATTTCTATGATCATGGTCGTATTTAAAATCCACAATTTGTTTTCATCATGAGCACTTTTCTCAAAATATTCCGGATTTCCGATGTTTTGAAACTCCAAGTAATATGTATGACCATAAAGACAAAGCATCATGCAAACCGAACGATAACAATCCAAAAACTTAAAATCTTTACCGATGTCACTGAAATACGGCTGAATGAGACGATAATAATTACGATTTATTGAGAATGAAGTCAATAATTTTGGAACTATAAAACATTTGAAAAACAAAATAATCATCAGCAAATTAATTTTGTAATACTCGTAATTACCGGTTTCTTGTGGATTGATTTTATAGAATTCATTTGTTTGATTATTTTCCGGTTGTTGGAGTTTTAAGCAAAAATCATATAAACTTGACAAAATATTTAGTATAAAAATAACACCTAAGATTTTATAAAATAAATTTTCCAAGTGATCTTCAAGAAATCCAAAATAAAAAAGTGTTTGTTAATATATTGCAACTATTGTATTAATTTTTTATACCTTTGGTTTCTTCACTTTTAATTTCCCGTGGCCTCTCACAGTATTCTATATAGGTTCTTAAGTCCAAGTTATACTTTTGTTGAAATTCATTGTTTATACAATTGTGTATTAGATAATGATGTTCTTTACGAAACTGCAAATCCAATGGTCTTTTATGTACTCTATCAAAATAATCGGTGATCTAAAAATTTAAAAGTTTTGAACACAAGTATTTAGAATAGCATTTTTAATTTTTTAACACAACAAATATTTTATATTAATAATATGTAGTATTTACATCATTTTTTATTAAATCATTTTCAAATAGTCCCTTAGTTTGCGTTATATTTAAATTATTTTGTTGGCACTTTTCAACACAAACGCCAAAAAATAAACGATCTCGTCTGTAGCGAAATGGATATTCCTGATAATGTTCGACCATCTGATGCCAGATGTCTGATGATTTATTTGGTTTGACTTCTGCATACACCATACAGTAGGTGGGTGAAAAATTATTATGCCTTTGTGCAAGACAGGAGTCATAGTCATCCAATTTATATAAAGGTGGAAAATCGTAAATGTATGTCGCTGAAAAGTTAATAGGAATAGTTTTAACTAATATTTGTTAATAAGTATATTAAAGTTAAAACTTAGTTTAACGTAGTCTGAAACTCGGACTTTTCCGGCGAAATGTGAATTTTTTTATTATTTCATTAAAGACCAAAATTTTAAGCAAAACTAAGCTGTTCCGCCAAAATTTTGTGTACAAACCAGGTAATGGTAACACAAATCTGTTTTTGGATTAACTAAACCTAGTTTAACTGAGATCTCTAAAACCCAGCCTAAGTTAATCAATTACATTTGAGATGATTAAGATGACAGTTGATTAAGAAAAAAAAAACACAACAAACAAATTTATGAATTATTTAAGGAAAAAGTATAAACATTAAGAAGAAATCGTTGTCGGTTGTACATGTGAGGCGTACGTCCATGGTGGCCAATTTTTTATTATCAGTTTGAGGTATGTTCAGTGGATTCTATGTGAATATTGAAGTGAGTTATTTGTAATCATGTCAATTTGAAGTGTTTAACAAATCACTTCAATGTAAACATGATTAACCATGATGATTAACCATATATGGTTAATCATCTAGATTTTAATGTGATTCGAGCTAAATCATGTTCGAGGTGCTTAAACGCATTTGAAAACCCAATTGTGAACATAGTATTAGCTATCAATACACAAAAGCCGACAAAATGTGGGCGAGATTTTTGTATATCTGGAGAATCGTAGCAGTAAAATTTTCGAAATTTGGAACTAAAAGCTTCGATGTCAATGCATGATATTTGGCAAAAAGTACGCGGGATTGGAGAAGTGGAGGTGGAACAAAAATAAATACACAACATCTGTCAAAAACTAGGTTCAATTGGAGAAATAGGCATGGAACCTCCCATACGAATACACTATACATTTCTGTATACAATTTGTAGAACTGTAACAGTAAACAGTAAAAGTAAAAAAAATTTTACTAATTTTATTACGATAGGGGGGGAGGGGGGGGGGGGAGCAAAGCGCACTGGTTGAAGCTAGTATAATATATAATTTTCCGTCGTTCCTATTAGGAGTATAGGGCCATAGCATATCTGTTCCATTAAATTCTTTCCAAAGCTTATGCTTTGATCTCGTCTTGTTGGGTTCAAAAATGACTTAAGGTATGCTCGAAAAAATCCCAAAAAAACGTGACCAGTAAGTAGCTCGTTTCTGTATTTCTCGCATCGTAAAATTTCTTACATGAAGTGTGAAACAAAAAATTCCATCGTTTTTCGATTTATGAGATAAAAGTGTTTCTGTATTTGAATGCGAAAACAGACACAACAAATTCTGTTTATACTGGAATATTTCCAGTAATTAAGTGTCAAATAAAAGCGAAACGTCAACAAAAGAAATAAATATAATAAAAACAGGGCTGCCAGATTTGACGAGCTATCGGCATCTTGACGATTTTTTGTTCCGATATTAACAAAGTGACGTTTTGATGATTTTTTCTAAAAAAGTGACGAAAGCAAAAACAAAATCAAAAATATTTTATAATTTTGTTGTTACTTTCTATAGAAATTCATCTTGAATTTTTAAATTTCAAACACTTCTATTTTGTGGCGTTGAAAATTGAAAAAAAAATAATATGAATGTCTGTAGAAAGCAACAACAAATTTATAATATATTTTTGATTTTATTTTTGCTTTTAATGAAATTGTTGGCGTTGCGTTTTACACTATAAGCCCCTTAGTCTTCGAAATAAGATAATTGTAAATATTTTTATATGTTTGTTTATTAGAAAAAAAGATATCTTTAGAAACAAGGCTGCTTAAATTTTTATATTTATCCCTATTGTGAAAATTGTCCTCGAAATTGTTTGTTTCTTCCCTAAAAAATGTATCGGCAAAAGCAAAATTTCGGGGGACTTGGCTTATTTTGAACATTTAATACTTCTTATATACATATACAAAATATGATTGATATTTGGTATTCTTATCTTCTATGTACACTTTTGTGCCAAAACCATTATTCCGGCAAGAAAGAAATTTGTTTGTCTCCCAGTAAAAACTTTTTCAAAATGGATAGCTTCTTTCACTCGTTATTAAGTAGCTTTCTTCCATAAGAACTTCGATAACTACTTTTTTCTGGATGTATTAAGATAAAAAAGAATGACTTACTTTTGAATTTGTTCTTTTTGGCACAACCCTTGTAAAATTCATTAGTTTTTCAGTAGAATTGTATGTAGTGCTTTTATGTGTTTCTGATTACTTAACATATTATTTTGTAGGCGAAGATTTTACTGGGTCTTTAACCCGTTTATTTATGAACCGATTTTTTTAATTTTAACTACAAGGTATTCTACTAAGTCTATTTCAGGTAAAAAAGAAAAAGATTATAGGAATAGGTATATTAAAGATTTATATCTCAATTATTAAATAATAATTATTAAATACCCATGAACTTTAACTATGTTTTTGTTTGATTATTTTTTAATAAAAGTCGAAACAAATTTGTTTAAAATTGATTTTAAATTGCACGATTTTTAAAACAAAAAAGACGATCTTTTTTATTTTTTTCTCAGGAAATTGACGATTTTGACACAAATTTATCTGGCAGCACTGATTAAAACCAAAACAAGAAAAGGCTAACAAATATTTAAACTAACAAAATATAACAATTGTTTTTTGTTTATTTTCATCATATAAATTATGCATTTATCATTTATATTCCTTCTATTTTTTTATTTATTTAAAATAAATAGTATATAAACATATTTTAAATTAAAATATCTACATTTTGTTTTTCTCGCCACCAATTTCAAATGTGACTTATTTTGACAGATCTTGAAAGAAACTTTTCGCAAAATATTGTTGTAGAAACACTTTTTCTCGCATCCTTCCAATAATTGCTGGAAAATTATTTAAATGACAGATAATTCTGTCATTTTTTGTTTCATTTCACACTATTTTTGTTGCAATTCACACGTTTCATGCGAAGAGTTTTACGATGTGAGATATACAGAAACGGGCTACAGTAAATTGTAGAAACTTTATCTTTATTTTAAACAATTTCTATTGATTTACTTAACTTTTTTTTAAAGAAGATAATTGTCAAATATATTTAAAATCTGCAAATAATGTTTAATAAAACTAGTGATTACGTGTAGGATGTCAAATATTTAATAAGTGTGCACATACCCAATAAAAAATTTTACCAATTTGCGAAGCACTAATGGTATATTTATAAATATAAGCGCACAATTATGCGCTACGCAATAAGACATACAGAGATGCAGTAAAGTAATTGAAGAGCTCTTAACAAGTTCCATTAAAGAAAAAATAATATTTCTAGTGCCACGGCATTTCCTTACTATGAATCAGTTTTGTATGGGAGAACATCAAAAATAACTGTAAAAAAATCATTCAGTGTGTAAAGCTAAACGCAACGTTCGCCAGTTTTTATATGTGTCGAATAAAGCGCCTTTTGTGCTCGCCATATAATATTCATGCCTTCCGTAAGATTTCTCCCTTACAAACCTGCTTCGTTTGAAGCTCAATTTTTTATTGGGTAGCATTATTGACGTTTTATGTCATAAATTTAACCATTATATGGTTTTGACTTCTTAATAGAGGACTAACTAATCCATAATATGGTTGCCGGTGACAATAATATAGTAAATGTATATGTATGTACAGTACACGATCGGAAATTCGAACCACTTTGTTTTTAAGGCGATTCGAATTTCCAAATTATTCGAATTTCTGGACGGTTTCTTTGTACAAAAATTTAGGTAAATTTGACCATAAAGACATAAAAAACATGTTTTTTAATTTTAGTTTATTTAACATAAAAATCTGTTCATTTGAATTTAGTATGTATAATACAAACACCAAAAAAACTGACTTGGAAACTCTAACAACATCAACAAGAACTGTAAATCATCCATTAAAATGGGATTCCCCTTTTTACTTTGTATTGGTTAAACTAAAATGTCAAAATTTTAGTGTTAACCTACAATAAAAAAGGAAAAAACCGATCTGAAATTCGTATTTCGGATTCTAATTTTAGAGCGTCAAATGTTGTGAAACTACTGATTCGAATTTCTGGAAATTCGAATTTCTGAGAGTTCGAATGTCTGAGCGTCTACTGTATATGTAAAAATTTTCGTAAAAATAGTTTTGTTGGAGGTGACTTTATTTAAAAATCGTTTCTCTGCGTCTCTATTAAGCTACGGTCACACTTATTAAATATTTGATCAAATAAGCGTAACCCCTACTTTTGTTAATAGTTAGTGAGATTTAAAATGGTCTTAATATTACAAAAAAAAACTAATTATACTACTAGACATAGCAAAAAACAGTTTTTTGTAAGATGTGGTTTTTTAAACAAAATAAATATTGATATTAAGCGAAATGATTTATTAGTTTGGTTGTTGGTCCCGTTTTTTCGTCAAATATTTGATAAGTCTGACCGCAGCTTTAGTCTTTGAATTTAATTTTTGTGCTATAATTTAAACTATTGCTAAGGCACTGTGAAGTTAACAGAAGTGGTAGTAAAAATATGGCTCCAAGCTCTTAACGTAATAAGACATTTTAATCAAATTTTCGTTGTTACTGCTACTTTTTTCTAGATCCTTAAACACTGCTGTAGACGCTTTTTACATTACAGATATTGAATGACAGATAGACAAGCTTTGTTGGTGAAAGAAGCATATAACACTGTGAAACAAAAAAACCAAGGTACACTTTTAAGCAAAAGTTGAAAAAAGGACAAAAATGATCCATCAAAATGAGTGTTAGAGGGTTAATATATTCTAAGCAAAAAATCGCCATACAATTATACTACAGACATCTGAAATAGTATTTTAAGCTCAGAAGTACATTTAGTATATTTTTTTGACGTATACCAAACGCCTTTTCAAAAAATTTAAAAATTTTAGGGGCTGATATTTTGGGAACCCGAGCTAACTTTTCAAAACGCTTTGGCAGATTTGCTCTACCAATAGTCTTGTTTCATTTCGCGTTGCAAGTTTGGAAGCTGGCGGCGATGACCCGAATTTTGTTGCACCGTGTAATAAAGCAATGAGGTGGCACATGAATAAAAAAATAAAAATAAAAATTTTTTTTCATCCCACTTGTATTAGAAAACGTAATTATTTTAAGAACTGTCAGATAAAAAAAAGCTTTTTACACTTAAAAGCCAAATCCAGCTACAAAAAACTTTTTATGTTGAATTAACACTAATAACGATTGTTACATCAAACACTAGTTTTATTGCTACCTAGTAGCCAAATTAAAAATTAAATTGGTCAAGTAGAAAAAAAAATTTCCACAAATGATTCGACTTTTAAATTACTGCTTTATTGATTGATTATGTTTTATTATTATTGCTTCATTTCGAATTCTATTTTTAATATTTTGTAGTAATTATTAAAATTACTACAAAACATTTTTAAGCTACTGTGCTACAGAATATTTCACAAAGCAGTAGTTAATGTTTATATAAGGAACAGTCTATAATTTGCTGTAGCTTTCATATAAAGTCTACACCCGAAAAACACTTTACCGCTTAAAAAAAAACCATAATTAATAATATTATTATGAAATTCTGTTAGGATCGTTTAATAGCTTTCAGATCAAATTTCCGAAAAAATGCTTACGTATTCAGGGGTGTGCTGGAAATTAAAAACGTAAAACGCAAGGATTTGGAAGTTACTTTTAATACACTTTTAATCTAATTTTAATAATGTTTGTTATAAAATTCTGTTAAATAGAGAAATATTTGTATATATGTCAAAAAATTATTTTATTACAGAAATCTTATTAAAAAACGATTTTTAAACTTCTTGTGTTTCACGTTTCCTATTTCTAAAACACCCCTGATTATTTCACTGTCAAAAAATTTTATACGAACTATTTAATTTTTCACATTCTTCCGATTTATTTATTTTATGTCAAAGAATAGACTATTTTAACTCATTTTAATAATTTTGAAGAGACAATTTATATCCGGTTATCACTGAATTTTAACTTTATTTTTGTAAATTTTATTTAATATTAAGATTATTTAAAAAAATATGTATAATTAAACACTAACATTTTTGTTGGGAATGAGCACTTCCTGATTTTAAAATCACTATCACGGCCAAAGGAACCGTAATCAAATTCCACATGCTTAACGATCAGCGATTATTTTTTTAAGTTCTGCTGTAGAAACTGTTACGAACGAGTTTTAAATCGTAAATGAATCTAAATATTTTAACTTTATTTAAATAAACTTAACAAAATGTATTTTAATTTCTGATGCTAAATAAAAAGAAAGAAAAACAATGATGTACTTGCACTTACAGATTTAATTGTTAAAAAAAAAACACAAAACATGATTAAAGATAAATATGTATATTAACGATGCCACCACTATAGAGTTCAATTGTAATTATACCCTTCACCACTAGTGGTGAATGATGGTATACTCCGCTTGTCATTCGGTGTTGAACTTTTTTAATATTCATCTAAGATTTCATTAAGTATATACTTTTTCTGGATCCTTAAGTAATTCTAAGTCGATTTAGCCAAGTCCGTCTGTCTGTCTGTTGAAAACAAGCTCACTCTCACTCATATGGCTTATCAGAAAAGAACAAGATTGGTGTCAAAGTTTTTCTAGTTCTCCTAGGCAGTCAAAATGCACCGATTCTCATTAAATTTTGCAAAAATTTGTTTTATATGATTAGCAACCATAGTATTGATATTGTGAATGCTGTTCCATAATTTACCATAAAAACCATAAAGGGCCCACAAAGAGCGTAACGAATGACGCTATTTTAGTAAAGTTTGGTTTGCCATGCTTACCTAAGAATAGAAATTACCATGCCATTCGGTTCTTATTTACCATAGGCCAGTTTTTATTAATATTGGTTTACAATTTTTAGGTATAAAGCCAAATTTTTTAATATTTCTACTTTGGGTTGAGGGTAACAAAGTTTCGGCGCACACGAATCTAGATAGCACTTTTACTTGTTTTCAACTGATTTCGTAACATTTTCATTGCGGAATAATAGGGATAAAATATTTATAGACTAACTTAATAAGTATTTATTATATTTTAGTTTGTTAAATTCAATAAATTAAATGTAATTATGTCTACATTAAATTAGAACACTTTTTACTTAACTACAAAATGTAATCTTGGTTCGAATTATTGTTTTGAAATGAATCTCAAGGGATTCAAATGATGTAGATTTAAAGTTTTTGTTTCAATTGGAAAGATTATATTTTGTGCTAGCATTTAGCCCGCTACTTCGTTAGCGTCTCCTTTTGCTTAAATTCCAGCATTTAACCCGCTACTTTTTAATCGTGTCTTTTTCTTAAATGGACATATTTATATGCCAAAGTCTATGTTCCTGATATTCACACCGGACTCTGTACCTTCAATTTTGTGTTTCTAAGTTTATTATTGTAGAAAATTCAAAAAGTACTCATAGAACACAAAAGCAAAAGAAAAAAAGTTAATTTCCGGTATTATCCTTTTTGATACTTTTTTCTTCCCATCAATGTATCAAAAATTTCAATATTATAGTGGGAGCCTATAATTTAGTACGTATATACATATATACATATGTAAATGAATGGTGAAAATGTTTAAGTTAAAAAGATAGATGGCGTGGCAAACAAATTTCAAAATATGTACATGTTTAACCCGTTTACTCCCCAAAAGGACCAAATTTCAAAAAGTTACCAGACACCTGTCCACTGATTTTTAAATGAACAGTAATAAGTGTTACATTTTGTTCGATCTCTTTTAGTTTAGGATTTAGCGGAATCGATTTGGCGAGAGGGCATCAGAAACTTTAGAATTTTATATTATATAGATAGATGGAGAAATATATTTCTTCCCACATTTGTATTTGTTTTTTTTAGATAAGCTACGAATGTGATAATTTTTTGTTTGTTTATTGGTTTAATAAATAGATGTCGTAACAAAAAAGTTTTAAAATACAGGTTTTACCCGTTTACACCCCCAAAAGGGCCGTACTTCAAAAAAATTGCAGATACTTGTCCGCATATCTTTTTAATGATCAACAATAAGTATTAAATTAAAAAAGTACCAGCTTAATAAAAAAGTACCAGTTAGAACGAAAAAGTACCATAAAATTCCTCTTACATATTCTCACTCGCTCAGGACCTTGCATGTGTAATTTTATGTTTCATCGTCCAATACTAACGGAAATTAAAAAAGTAACAGTTACAGAACAAAAAAGTACCAAAAAGCCCTCTTATAGATTCTATTTCACTCAGGACCTTGCATGTTTAATATTATGCTTCTAGGTCAAATACTAAAGGAAATTCAAAAAGTGTCCGTTAAAGAAAAAAAAGTACCAAAAAGGTTCCTCTTATAAATTCTTATCCACTCTGTACATTGGAAGGTACATTTTATGTTTCTAAGTCCAATACTAACGGAAATTCAAAAAGTGCCAGTTAAAGAACAAAAAAGTACCAATAAGCGCTTTTACATACATATTTATTTTTATTTATTTATTTTTACATTACCAATAACCTAGCCTTACTCAGGACCTTGCAGGTTTAATTTTATGTTCATAAGTCCAATATAAACGAAAATGAAAAAAGTACCATTTAAAGAACGAAAAAGTACCAAAAAGATCCATCTTACAGATTCTCATTCACTCAAGACCTTGCATTTTCATTTTATGTTTATAGGTTCAATATTAATGGAAATTCAAAAGGTACCATTTAAAGAACAAAAAAGTTCCCTCATTGATTCTTATCCACTCAGGACATTGCATGTTGAATTTTATATTTGAAGGCCCCATTCAAGTAACAAAAATTTCAGTATTGAAGTGGGAGCCCATAATTGAGTACGGAGAAAAATGTTTTGTAAAAAGTACCAAAAATATTTACGATTTTCACCCCTTAAACGTTCGAATTTCGAAAAAGTACAAAATTTGTAGTCGTAGTTTTTTGATTATTATCGAATGTGGTATAAACTTTATTTCTATGTTTATTGGTTTAACAGATAGATGGGGCGACAAAAAAATACCAATATTCAGGTCTTATCCGTTTACTCAATAAAAAGGCCGAATTTCGAAAAAGTACCAGACACCTGTTCGCTTATTTTTCTAAAGAACAACGATAAGTATCACGTTTTTTATGTATCTCTTTTAGTTTTGGAGATATAACGTTATCGAATTTACCTATTTATACCCTTTTTACCCTCTAAATATTCGAATTTCCAAAAATCCCTTCTTAGTGGACCGATTTGGGCGAAACCAACCTCAGTAGGGTAATTCTGCAACTTTTTAATGACAAAAATTGTTCGTTAAGTAGTAAATTTTTAAAATTTTTACTTGAAATTTTCTACTTAACGACAAAAATGTGTCGTTAAAAAGTTACAGAATTACCCTACTGGTCCAAACTTGAAGTTTTTAGCGTCAGGCGTGTACGCTGTGCGTTCGTAAGTTAGTGAGTCAGTCAGTAACGTTACAATTTTATATATATAGATAAAAGTTTTGGTACAAATTTTTCGTCCAAATATCCGCGCACATTAGAGTTTGATGAAATAATTGGGACTAAAAAAGATGACTTAAGATGACTAAAAAAAATTTATAAGAAAATAAAATCTTACTCGATTTTTTTGCTTTCTACTGTTACAACATTCATTGATTTATTGCTTTTAATAAGAAGTAAGAAAGTAAAGTCGGTCAAGCCAGACTGTGCCAGATTGTGCCAAATATTATTTTGATATCTTTTCTTTTTTTATTGATTTGTTGGCCCTTAAGTTATTTAAGGATGGACCTAAATGGGACCTAAGGATAATTTTGGACCCACCAGCACAACCCTTTGCCTTGACAAAGTAGCTATCGTAAAAGTTATTGTCGCCAATTTTATGTCAGTACTAACATTTAAAGGCAAGTTATGGCATTAAAAGCTATTTTCGGGAGTAGTTTTTGTATGGTCAAATACGAACCGATTCCAATAAACTTTGGTTGGATTATTCAGATTGCAATAAAATAAGTTTGGACAGAAATTAATCTAAATACGAACATAGTAAGATCGTTTTATAGCACAGACTCTATTCCGGAAAGAAGCTTGTGTGGGGGCTATGTGCCGTTATCGACCGATTCTTACCATTTTAAATAGACTTGGTTCTTGTGACAATTGTTTACCAAATTTCATCAAATGATCTTCAAAACTGCGATATGTTGTAACTTTATTTGGACTGCCAGCCAGCCGGTAGGACATAGTTAGATCGGCTCAGAAAGTGATGCTGAGACGATCGGTATACTTAGGGCCTATGACCAAGGTGTTACAATCACCAGTACAATCGAATAATACCCCCTCCACATAAGATTCGTTGGATCTTGAACCGGATTGGTAAACATATAATTATATAAATGAATATAATTATAATTCGCATAACTCACTTATATCACATCGAGAATTTTTTTTAAAAGTATTTTTAATGTTAAAGAAATCAACAAAATCGCTTTTATAGGGTAAATTTACCAAAAAAAGCATATTTCACCAAAATATAATATTATTTTATTTCGTACAGTGATTTTTGGTAAGGGGCTTCATATGGTGCCTGTGGCAGTAAGATTGTTAGTCATTAAATACTAAATATCAAATTTTTTTACAATCTGGAATTTGCGTTATTCATACAGCTGAAAAATGTAGAAAAGAACTTTCCAGTATTATAATGATCTTAGACATTAAGAATTACATTATAAGAATTATTTATTCTATATATTACTTTACTATATTTTTTACAGTTTGACAGCTATGGGAAAAAATAACGAACAAGGATATAAAAAATAAAATTTTTTCGACATTCTAGCAATAGTCAAACATCAATCCTTAAACCAAATTGTATTTTAACCTTTGGTAGATCGAAGTTTGCTTTTTTGAATGATTATCTATTTTCATTGATTTTACATGTTCTTCCTTACTTCTGTTTTTTCGTACTTTTGTCAAGAATTTTTCTTGAAGTCCAAAGTACATATTTTGTTTTTTCATTTTTTGTCTTTCTTTTTCTTGTTGACCTTTTTCAGCACAACTTGAAGAACAAATGAACACATAGAGCTCGTGCCTTAGCTTTAACAATAATTAGTATTGTGGTTATTTACAATTTGGCTTAAGGATTGATGTTTGACTATTGACGTCAGCAGTCGTCGATGGCTGCGAGTGTAAAACGGCAAATCCATCTGAGGAGATCATGTGGTTGCGATCGAAACATGTCATGGTAACCTGCCGGCCGCGGTTCGAATACCGGCCACGGTCAAGAATGAAAGATTATCAATAACAATTTTAATTAATTTTCATGTTGTAAAATTCCTTTCTTCATAGAAATAATTTAATGAAAATTAATTTTAATGAACTTAAGCCCAATTAAAAATATTAAAAATTTGGATTAAAAACCATAAATAATTCAACAAAATAACCACAATACTAATTACTAGGGATGCGATTTCCATGCAAATGCATGTTTTTTGTCGATAGTCTAAGAACGATGTCGACCTATTATCTTTCCGAATCATTAAATTTGCGTCAAAATGGCATCGATTTGTTTTTGCATATTTAGGTGAAAATGCATATTTTTGCATATTTCGGTTTTAAATGCATATTTTTGCATATTTCGGTTTTAAATGCATATTTTTGAATATTTTGACAGTTTTGAGTGATTTTTTTGGTTAATTTCCATATTATAAAAAGTTCTCAAAAAAACTTTTAAATACACAAAAAACCGATGCAGAACTTTACATGGTTAAGGCTTCCAATGGGTTTGAAATATTTTATCTTAAACTGTTCACAAGTTACTTGCTTGACACATGGGTTATACCAAGTTGCGGAGAAAATTAGAAGCCAATTCGATAATATTGCAATTTTTAATGAAATGTATCCCTTGATTCCCCTTCCACCGCAGCCAGTATTAACAAGATGGGGGCCTGGCTAGATGCTTAAGAACTCTATTCAAAAAACTTTGATTAATTTAAAAATGTTAGAAGAGCTTGGTGACACCTATGATTATGCAATTAAAAAAGTAAAAGAAACATTAAATTTAAATAACATCTGAAGTCAATTAGCATTTGTATTTTCCAATTACTGATATATTGGTGAAACAATCACCCTTATTGTGTTTGGCGTATTTAAAATACGCCTACGACTGTTTGGTAATAGATTAAAGGAAATAAGTTCACGTTCTCTCTAATCTATTACCAAACAGTCGTAGGCGTATTTTAAATACGCCAAACACAATAAGGGTGAATAACTAATTAGGAGGGAATTAGTTCACTTAATACTCAAGTCAAAGTAATTGATATTTGATTGATAGCCCGACAAATTAAAAAAAATTCCAGAACGTTTTGCAAAAAAAAAAAAATTAATGATTTCAAAAAATAAAATAAATTTCAAACATTTTTGATCTGATCAAAGTTGGATCGGAAAATACATTTTTTCAAAATGCATTTGCATTCTTCAAGTACAAACAAAACAAACAAAAATTTAAATTAGTTATTTATGTTTATTAAAGATTTTTGATTAACAATAGACTACATTTTTTAAATTTTTTATTTTAGTAAAATTAAAAAAAAATGGAAATTATTTAAGTTTTTAGTGCATATTTTTTATTTTTTTAGTGCATATTTTGGATTTTTTAGTGCATATTTTCAATTTTTTAGTGCATAGAAATCTCATCCCTACTAATTACTAATATTATAAAGTTGAAAAGTTTGTAAGTTTCTATGTTTGTTAGAGGTAAACTCCGGAACTGCTGGTGCGATTTTAAAAATTTCTTCAACAGAATGAATAATGGAACCTCCTAACGGCCATAGGCTTTATAAGTTTCCACTAAAGTGATTAGAATAGGGTCCAGGGCGCTAAACCTCCTATTTTAACCTCACTCATATCTCCAAAACTAAAAAAGACAGAACAAAATGTAATACTTATCGTTGTTCTTTAAAAAAATAAGCCAACAGGTGTCTGGTACTTTTATGAAATTCGGCCCTTTTAGGGAGAAAACGCGTAAATCCTGATTTTTTGTGTTTATTTTGTCACCCCGTCATCTTTTAAACCAATAAAAGTGAAAATA
Organism: Pollenia griseotomentosa; assembly: GCA_963931875.1. Taxonomy (NCBI): domain Eukaryota; kingdom Metazoa; phylum Arthropoda; class Insecta; order Diptera; family Polleniidae; genus Pollenia; species Pollenia griseotomentosa. The sequence continues at coordinate 48,695,536 of OZ007564.1, forward strand.
AAAATTCTGTCATGTTTGAAACTTATCTATTAAATAAAAATGCAAATTTGGTACGTTTTAGAAATTCGGACGTACACTTTTTACAAAATATTTTTCTTCTTTCTTAGGTATATATGTATTAAATGGGATCCCACTACAATATTGAAATTTTTGATGCTTCAATGTGGAGAAAATGTACCGAAAAGGGAAAATAGGAAAATTATTTTCTTCTTTAGCTTCTTGGTTCTTTAACTGGGTACTTTTTTAAATTACCGTTAATATGGACCCAGAAACATAAAACTCAACATGCAATATCCTGAGTGATATGACTCTATGGAGGAACTTTTTGGTACTTTTTTCACCTTTAACTGGTACTTTTTGAATTTTCGTTAGTATTGTACATAACTGAATGAGAGTGAATGAGAATCTTTAAAGGGATCTATTTGGTACTTTTTCGTTCTTTTACAGGTACTTTTTTAAGTTTTCGCTAATATTGAACCTTTGACCATTCTGCCTCCAGTCTATCTCTCCGCTCGACCGTTCCCCGACCGAATGCGAAAGCGGCCAAGAGGGGACATACGGAGAATCACTTCCACTCCGAAAATATCTAACCAATTTTGATGAAATTTGAATAGATGGATCAGCGTAATTTAAAAACACACAGGGTTTATATGTTTTTCAAAGTTAGGAATATGAAGGAACAGATGGGCAATTCCGATTTTGATGAAATTTAAAACTAATGTTGATCGATCTAAACACAATAAACCAGTTAGTCAAAAATTCATTTTGGGCGGGAACTGTTAAATATAAAAAGACAAAGTCTTGACAAAAAGTACGAAAAAACAGAAGTAGCTGAGCTTCCTAAAAAAGAGCGGCAAGCGTTTTTTTAAACATGAAAATTCTATTGCCAAAAAACGACCAAGCGATCTATCAAATAAGATTTTCCAGCCGGGTGGTGTTTAATTCGCATTCTAAAGGTTTGTTTCGTATAAACTGTGTGAAAATTAAAACTTTTACCATAAAAAAGACACTTGCCGCTCTTTTTTGGGTAGCTCAGTTAGAAGGAAACATGTAAATAAAATTAAAAAAAGATAACCAATTTAAGCTAATTTCGATCTACCAATACCATTGGTTGCAAAAATTGATGTTTGACTACAGATTGCCAGCCGTCGCAGTGGCGGTAGAATAAAAGTTTGAAAAAATTTTTTTTTAAATTAATTTCATGTTGTAAAATTCCTTCCTTTATTAAAATAATTTAATGAAAACTTAATTTGATAAACTTAAGCCTAATTGAAGAAATATCAAAAATTTCTATTATTAAAATCATTAAAATAACTGCGATAAACTTTGTCATTTAATGTGTCCTAAAGGTTTTTATTTTTCATCTCAGCTTAAGGTAGAGATGACACACATTCGGTGTTTAGTTAACTTCCCGCCATTCAATGTTAACAATGTTGTTGCACACCTTTGTTATTTTGTCAACTTTAATGATTTCATTATCAATCCATTTATGGTTTAGGACACGAGGATATCCACCGATCCAGTTTATGTATTTTTCTGCTGTCAATATACCGGCTCAATAAAGGTCATTGAATAATTGTCTGTGGTAGTTTTGAAGAAAACCAGAATATTTTATTATTATTTGGTATTTTTCTTTTTTTTTTTTTTTTTTGTTAAAAAGCCGGTTGGCCAAAAGTTTTAAATTGACAGTTTACAAGTATTTATTATTTTTAATCTTGTTTATTAAATTTAGTTAACAATGCATAAGCTTTTGTAATGTTTATTACAACTTTTTAGGTTTGAATAAATATTGATTACGTTGCTGTAGTAAAATTACAAAACAACTTCAGTAATCGACTGACCCAAAGACCAGACGTGATTTTTATAGCGTTTTAATTGAAATTTTATGTTATAACGACTTTTTTCCATTAAAAATTTTACTATTTTTTTAAATACATCAGACAAGTTGACGTAAACGATAGTTAGAAAGTAATATATATATATAAAGTGCTAAAAGTGCTATGCCAAATCTTTAATACCCTTCGCCTAACGTTATGTAGCATCTTGGCGGTAAAGGAGGGGGAGACGGGTACCCCAAAAATGATTAATTAGTTAATATACCTTGTTTTTTAGTCACGCATGAATAACAAATTACGCCTTTTGCACATCTCTAATAAAAACACATGAAACAATGACAACAACAACAGCAAAAAAAGTTATAGAAGAAGTCGCGAAGCGCTATATATTGGTAAACTCAACGCGTGTTGGCGCACGAAGTGCAGCATACATTTTTCTAAATTAACGCTCAGTTGTTCAACCTTTGAAATAAAATCAAAATCTCTGCTTAGTTGGGCCCAATTATTGGTTAACATTGAAGCTGTATATATCCCTGCAGTACGCTGGACCGGTCCCAAATTGGTACTTTCACCTATCACTAAGGGACACTGTTAGTCTTTTTACCGGTAAAACGACCGGAGATTTTAACATCTGGTAGTCGTAGAAACAGTCAATTGACCCCCCTATAGATAACTATGGGACAGTCTGTTTACCGGTGCCACAGTATCAATCCCGTGGTTGATTCCGTCGTACCAGTTAATAACAAAGGGACAGAAAAGTGTGAGTGAACACCTCTTCGATAACAAAGGGACAGAAAAGTGTGAATTGACACTTATTCGATAACAAAGGGACAGAAAAGTGTAAATTGACATCGCGAAAGACAACGTTGAGTCAAAAAAATAACCGAAAAATGGGTCAATTGACAAAATAAAACTGCAGGGATGTATGTGAACCAAAATTACACACACACACTTTTTATATGCTGCGCCGGTTCTCTAAATTAACGCTCAGTTGTTCAACCTTTGAAATAAAATCAAAATCTCTGCTTAGTTGGGCCCAATTATTGGTTAACATTGAAGCTGTATATATGTATGTGAACCAAAATCACACACACACACTTTTTATATGCTGCGCCGATTCTCTAATATTAGCCAGAACCTAGTACTTTGCCAAAGGCGGCATATGATATATGAACATTGGCAGGCTACAGTACTCAGTACATCAAGCTTCATCAAAGTAAATAATAGGTTTGGGTGCGGGACCACGTGCCGTTATTTCTGCGGCTGCTCTAAAACGTTCCTCTTGCTGCATGGGTCTGGATCTCGTTGTAGGATCTTCTTGTTCCACTCTAACACATTACATATTTATATTTGCATGCATTGTCACTAGCAACAATTTTTTCTCAATACATGTTTCTTTCTAAAATATCACCGATTACTAATTATATTTTTTTTAAATTAAATAACAAATAATTAATAGAACTTCTATTTAAATGAGAAAAAATAAATATTTACATAAATGACTATAAAAATGCAATAAATTTTATTAAACATGCCTTAACATTTTATTGCAAAAACGAATCAGTGGCAGCGCCGGTAACAAAAATTAAATTTAAAGTTGTTGCAAGTGTATTAGTAAAAAAATGTTGTTTAGGTTAGTTTTGGTTATTCAATTCTTGTAGGGTTGTAACGCAATAAATTATTGCTCCCACCTTTTATGCCCGTAATTTCTACAAATAGATATCTGTTTGTGTTCGTACCTAACAGTTATGTTTACCTTTCCGGTAACACAATTGTGGTAATGTTAACGTTAATTTTGCCTATGTGAATTAACTAGCGAAAATTGACGGTGTAAAATACACTACACTTTAACCCGTAGGAAAGAAATACGTTTTGAAATTGTAAGAACCATAGATACATATCTATACACAGCTAGATATCTACTTGTAGAAATTACAGGCATTAGTATAACAAAAGAATCAGAATTACTTCCTACGTGTCCCATCCCCCTTAAAAATCATTCTTCGGAAAAGACCTTTATAGTGTCCATAAAGCCTACTAATTATGTTAGTATTTACATAAAATTAAGCACAAAAATGTTTTATTGCAACTTACTAACTTTTGTTAAATCTTGAAGGAAAATTGGTTCATATTTGAATTTAGCTTCCTTGAACATAAATTCCTTATAAACTTAAGTAATGAAACATAAGTTATTATTGTTGCCAACATTATAATAAAAAAAAAACTATTATAGAGTAATTTGTTGAGTGTGAGTCTGATAATGTTCCAGGTTTTAGCTCGAAAGTGGCTAAAAAATGAGTAGCTACTCGGATTTATTTTAAATCCCAAAATAAACAGTTTTCGCGTATAAAAAACCATCCCTGAATTCACTTAAAAGTTATTAACAAAACAAAATTTGACTCCAGTAATTAATAAGTAACTTTTCTTAAAATAGGTATATAATAAATCTTTTTTTATGTTTATTTATTGAATCTTTTACATATACAAATACCAACTTTTACCCGTGACTTCGTTTACGTGAAAATTAGAGCAATATTTAAAGAAAAGGGTTTATCCTATAAAAAATGTACAGAAATGTTATGTAGTTTTCTACATATTTACCATACATGGGCGTACTGCATTAATTAAAAGTTTTTAATGCAGTATTTATTATATTTATATGCCCATGTATGATCTTTACTTATTTTATGTTAAAATATTTCTATAAACAACATTATAGGAACTATGTATTATTTTTCGCCAACACAATAAATATTAATTTTGAGCAGTTAATAAATACTCTTGAGCAACCGACGCACAGTGGCGCCCGTAGAGCAAACGAGGTTGCAAAAATCAAAATTTTCATGAGCGCCGACGAAGTTTTGAATAAACCCATGTTATAGGAAACTTTTCAACGATTTCAAATCTGCCACTCTTAATAATATCACATTTTTAGTTTAGAAGATATAGCCGTTCAAAGTTGACCGACTTTCGGTTTTCAAAAAAACACACAATTTTTAGTCAATTTGTTGCGATTTCAGGTGTAATATCACGAAAAATAGGTAACGAATCGCCTTATTTTTTGTTTGTATTGATTGATGTATTTATTAAATGATAATGATAAAAAAAATTAACTGTTTGCTTTGTGTTTCTCCTGGTAAATCACTATTTTAAAACTATCCGTTTTTTCACTATTTTTGACGGAAAATAAAAAAAAATCTATATTTTTCTACATTTGCAAAACCTGTTCTTTGATTATTTCTTTACATAATTCAAAAGGTTTTATCTGCCCGTACGTGCCCGTTTGGCTTCTAGAGGTAAAAAAGGTTAAAAAGACATGGTTGCAGAAATTGTATGGCGTCCATCCCTTATATGTTTTGACTGACAGTAGTTTGATCTAATAGTTTGAAAAAAACTACTCATTGAAATTAGAAGGTACGTACCTCACTTAAACTTTGGCGTACAAATGGTCAAGAACAATATTGACTTATGGTCCCTACAGGTAGGCACAAATCTTATCTGGACACGTGCATAATATCAAAATTGCATTATTCAGCCTAAATCCATATGTATGCAGGGAACAGGTAAATTTTTAGCACTACAAAGTAGACTGTCCCAAGCACGGATACGGTACGATGGAAACACTTCTAGGAGATTTTTTGAAAATGATGAGGCAGTAACTAGAATCACTGGAATTGACAATCAAATCGTGAAAAGATTGGGAACGATCTTGGATGTTTTAAACTGCAAAGAAAATGTCAATTCTACAAAATATGGAGAATATGCGTCGAAAACTGCATCTCTTTTAGCAGAAATGTATCCACAGAAGAAGTTGACCCCGACCGTCCATAAAATATTGGCGCATGACAAAGATATAATTGAGTACCAGTATTTGCCAATTGGAGAGCTTTCTGAAGAAGCACAGGAGTCTCTTAACAAATTTTATAAAAAATATAGATTGCAGAACACATTCAAAGCATCAAGGGTAAGGCAAAATGAGGACCTCTTCAACATGTGGGCAGCATCTTCCGATCCATTTATTTCTTCCCTGCGGAATGTGAAGTCACGGATAGAGTTAGAAAATAATTATAGTTTAGAAATGGTTAGTCTTTTAGATATACCTTCTCTTACGAACTGTGATGAATAGTTTACAGAAAATTGAAAAAATAAATTTAAAAAAAAAAATAATTTTTTTTTAATTTGTTGGGTAATAATTTTAAACATAAAACCCTAAAGAAAAAAAATAAAAACAATCTAAAAATGTAAAAATAATTTTTGTTAGTTACCATAAAATTGATTTTTCTACTAATTTTAACTTTGATAACCCATAAGTAGGCCCCTACAAAGCGTAGCACCCTTTATCATATGCTGTTTTTGCACAGTTATCTATCATATGCTGTTTAAACTGTTCAATTATCTTATTCGGTTCAAAAGATATGAATTTTGCAACGAAAAAACTCAAATGGCGCCACTGTGCGACGTTTAACTGTCCATATGCTGGACCATCTGTAATCTTTATCAAAATAGAAAAAGTAACAATATTTTCCCGTTTTAACCCCTTAAAAACTACCTAAAAATTATTCGATATTTTAGTCTGGATCATATGATATATATATATACCAAATTTATCAAAAACAGAAAAAGTAATTCATATCTTTTGTTAATTTTTCCAACAAAAATTTAATTTTTTTTTTAAAAAGACCGCATTTAGATTATGCAATTATAGCCGAGTTTTTTTTCTCTGTTCTTTTTTAACCCTAGAGTACTAATGATCGACGTTTCGACGAGCATCGCTTCCTTTTAATTAATTTACTTTTAAATGGGTGTGCCTAACACTCTCAAATTTTGTATGCTGCTAGTAGATGATTTACTTTTGCTGTGTGTAATTGTGTTTTTTAAACTGCGTTGCTGGAACATTGCTTTTATTGGTTTTGTACTCGTCGAATCGTCGATGGTTAGTATTAACGTGACTTTTATTTTTCAACTTTGTGAGCAAATGTTGCAAATGTGTTACTTTAAACAACAGTGGCAACAATGACCAGCTAAGGAGAAAATAAAAAAAGAACACAAATGAAGTATGTGTATATCATGCCCATACGAAAAAATGACGAATGTCAAAATCAAAATGTGATATATGCGAAAAACCCATATGCGGAGAACCCAAAGTTGAACTTTGTGACTCTGGCTCAAATTGCTATTAAAAAAAAAAAAAAAAATATTTTTTTTAAAGCCAAAAATGTCTTTTTTAAGTTTTGACTCTTTTTTAGTTTTTCAGTTTTCCTAACAATATTTTATAGGTAATTCTTTATGATCCCAAAAATATGTGCAACATAAAATAAAAAAGTTCTAAAATTAAATATTTCGTTTATCTATATAAATTAAAACAAACATTTTTTTTATATAAACTTATAAGGTGCCATGATGATAAAAAACATTAATTGAAAAAGTATATTTACTTTTAAGCCAAAGTTATAGGCAGTTAAAAAATACATCGTCGAATCGACGATCATTAGTTACAACGTACGTAAAATATGGTTCGTACTCTAGGGTTAAAGTTGCTACGAAACTCTTTTCACATTTACATAAAAATTTTTTTTCAAGCATTATTCAATCAAATGTAAATAAAAAAACAGTGTTGTCAACCAACCATTTTCTATCATTACTAAAGCTTCGTACATCGTACAGACGATGATAAGATCTTACAATATTGTCATTAAAATTGCATAAAAATGTCTTGCAACTGTGTGAACATTGTAAGCTCATTTTTATTTGGCAGATGTGTAAAATTAATGCATCTGACAAGGGCACCATGTCAGAAAAATGACAACATTGTAAGATCTGACCACCGTCTGTACGAAGCTTAAGCGATTAAAAATTCTTACAGATTAAAATAAAGAACAGTGGCAAACGCAACTTTTTCAATATTTAATACATATTTTATTATTATACTAAGGGTCCTCATGATATCGCTTAAAATTGCCATTTGTGCAAATGGGCAAACTTGCGAGACTCGTTTCATGAAGAACCTTTTTTAATTTTTGTGTAATTTTAAACAATTAATGCCAGTTTGTAAGAAATGTCTATAAAAAAAAATAAACTAAAAAAGAAAATTCAAAAATATCAAATCAAAAGTTGAAATTTGTGATTAATATGTGAAATTTGTTTTTAAAAACGCACAAAGAAAGCAAAAAGACAAATTTGCTTGGATTTTTCAGTGAAAACGACGTTAAAAGCACAAAAAAATCTGTATGTATAAATGCACAATTGAACAGCGCAAGTTTACGAGTCAAAATTGTTGGGCAAATTTACCAAGTTTGTGTAAATGAATTCTCATACAATTTTTGACAGTTCATTTACGAGGGCGTAAAAATGCACAGTTTGCACAGATTACGAGACTTATAAACGATATCATGAGGACCCTTATTATATATTATTATAAAGAGGGTATTAACTAGGGTATTTATTCGGTTAACCGTTAATCGGTTAACCGATTAATTACTACCCGATTAACTGATCGGTTAATTTAAAATTGGCAATTTTCGATTAACGATTAAACCGGTTAATTTCTTTCGATTAACCGATGTAATACAATTTTTTAGTTTTATGTAGTATTAACGTGTCCGCCATCTAACGTTTTTTTTCAACTAGTGCTTATTTCGTGAATTGTAACACTTAGCTCATGTCGGATTTGACAGATAATTAGTTTTATCCTTCCGCTGAACGAATATGGTTGTGTATACGCTTGAACAACGCTGGGAAATATTGCGACATTACTTTGAAAATCATGGAAATGTTGCAAAATGAGACGAATTTTGCATATTTTGCAGGTATGACGCCATACAAAGTCCAATTGGTTCAGGAGTTGAAGCCAACTGACCATCCAATGCGTTTTCGCTTCGCTAAGTGGGCCTGTGATCGACTTACAGAAGATGCCGATTTTGCCAAAAAAAATCATCTTTTCAGATGAAGCTGATTTTGATCTTGGCGGGTATGTAAACAAGCAAAATTGTCGCATTTGGGGCACAGAAAACCCGCACGCATACATTGAAAAGCCGCTGCACCCAAACGAGTCACTGTTCGGTGCGGATTTTGGTCCAGAGGCATAATTGGGCAATTTTTCTTCGAAAATGAGCAAGGAGTGGCCGTTACAGTCAAAGGAGATCGAATTTTTGTTCACAAAAATTGAAGAGGAGGATATTGGCAACATTTGGTTTCAACAGGACGACGCTACGTGCCACACAGCCGAAGCTACACTCGATGTTTTGCGCCCTGTTTTTGAAGATCGCATTATCAGCCGCAGAGCTGATGTCGTTTGGCCACCTCTGAGCTGCATTTAACACCGTTGGACTATTATTTGTGGGGTGCCGTCAAAGATAAGTGTTACGCCGACAAGCCAGACAATTGTCAGGACGCTTTAAAGGACAATATTCGTGAAGCCGTTGGTGAAATACAGCTGCACACAATCGATAATGTGCTTAAAAATTGGACCGATCGTGTAGGCTACTGCATGGCCAGCCGAGGCAGCCATTTAAATGAAATTATTTTCCATTATTAACGGGAAGGATTGTACTTTCAAATAAAAAAAGATATTTGAGAAAATATTCATTAGTTTTTTTTTTATAGCATTTTCAAAAAAAAAGTTATAAAAAAGGTATATGTTTGGAAAATATTTTTTCATACAGAATATTTCCTTCGAGCAATACATTCTTAAAATACAGTATAAACACAGAAACTAGGGGTTCGGAAATACATTTTTTGGAGAATATTCGGTGCTGAGCTTTGTCAGGATGAGTCAGATGATGACCTGACAATAGAAGAAACTCCCGATTCTAACACAAGCAATCTTTAACAAAATTAGCCGAAATAATGGCATAATGGAAGATTTTATATGTTTAGAAAATTCTGGAAAAGCATAATCTGTGAAATTAGATAATCGGTATCATGATACAAAGAAACCAAGATAACGCATTCAGCTTTTAAAAATTAAATGCTTTTGCGCATCAGCGTATTAGTACAGCTTAAATATAGAAACACAAGCAAACAAACATGTGTATAATATGCAAACGTGACGTCATATTAAACAGTTGAATTTTGTCAACATGTGCAATGCATTATCTTGGTTTTATCATTCATAAATCTGTATTATGGGTTGCTTCTAGGGTTTCTAAATTACCGGTCTATTTATATTACCGGGAAACGAAACAGAAAAAATCTTATTCCCGGGAATCCCGGGATTTTTTGAATAAAACATTCATATGTATGTATATATATTTTTTTTAAATCACGAATTATTAAAACTTATTAATGTTTAGTAGTTATTATTAATAGCAACTTGGTATAATAAATTTTCTTTAAGAACCATTTTTTTAATAATTATTTTATTATTTTAATTATTAAAAAGCTCATCAGAGATTCTTTTTAAAATCCTTGTTGATATGTATATTACCTGCTACCGAAAAAGTGCTCTCGCTCTCTACAAACATTGGTTACATAGTAAGAAGCGATGCGCTTCTATAAATTTGTTGGCCTGTTGCCCGTGACTTCATAGACGTCAAATTCTTTTTTTTTAATTTTTTCAGGCTTTTGTATTTTCTTTACATTTATTTTTTTAGAATTTATAGATGGTTCTGGTGTTGATGTATCGTGTACATTTTCATTTTCTACTATAAGAAGTTTTTTAGACATTTCATCAGCAATTAAAATGACCCTTGATTTATTTGAAGGTAGTTTTTAGTAATTTAAGTAAAGATTATATTTTTATTGCTCGTTTTTGATTTCGACGATGCTAAAAATTTAAAATTTCAAAAAATTTAATTTGAAATTCTCGAAAATTCCCAGAAAAAGTTTCCCGGGATTAATTTTAAAAAAGTGTCCCGGGAATTCTTTCCAACGTAGAAACTCTAGTTGCTTCCGATTTCTTCAACATCTTCAATTTTTTATCAAAACTAAAGAAAAGAATCGCTTAAATCCTAAAAATTGAAACCAAATTATTTTTTCAAAAGATTATTTTATAACATCTATTGAAATAATTAATTAAAAAAACCTCACATCTTAAGTATTTTAATAAATACAAAAAAATATTATGTATAAATTAGAAAATATGTTTTTCATATTTATGAATTACTTTTTTGTTTGCTTGTTTTAGTTCAAGAATTGTTTTGTTCGGTAATTTATTGTTTTTTTTTTTTACTAATAATCTCCAATAATAATTAATTTTGGGATTTTTAGTTAGTGAAAGTACTTAATTTTTAACCAAACTTTGTTAATCGGTTAACCGATCAATAACAAAATTAACCGATTATTAACCGATTAAACCAAAACCTCGGTTAATTAATCGAGCGATTAACCGATTAAAGCAAAAGAAATGAATACCCTACTATTAACTCACAGTTTATAAATTTTCAGTACAAGTAAAATTTTAATAATATTAAAGGCATATGGAAAATAATTTTTAAACCAACCGTTTCATTACCAAAAAGTTCCTACACAAAATACCACTATATTTTTATAGCGGATAAATATAAATCTATGGCATTTTGACAAAACATCCCAAGTCAAATTTAAAAAGTTGAATAAAAAATTTTGTTAATCATAGGAACTTTTCATTCAAAAAACAATTTTGTTTGCATTTTTAAAATTTTGTATTATAAACGATATTTTTCTTTAATTTTGGTTTATTTTATTATTTAATAAAAGTGATTTTTTAATTGAGTTGTTTTTAAAACTTTTTGGCTATCTTACCTTGACGCAGTGCGTGGACTGCACGAATGACGCTTCCGTTCACTCATGTGACAAGGAAGACACCCCGTCCGTCTCTGACATGCTCTTTGAACGCATGGGTGAATTGGCTGATGAGGACGCCCTCCTGGAATCAGACCAGGAGGACGCCAATGTCACGGTCGTTAATACTGGATATGGTGAAGGTGACACAGATAAACCTTTACCACTCTAAGGTAGCATCTGCTACACTGCTCCTCCGAGTGGTAGAGAGAGAGAGGAGCTAGTAATGATCCAAGAACCATGGATCCACAAATATCGGGCTTGCGTATTAAACCTCAAGGGCTATAAGCTCCTATATACCATAGGAACAGGTAAAATTAGATATTGTATTTTGGCTAAAAGCACGTTGGATATCTTCATTCTTTCTGATTTGAGTGATGAAGACACAACTTCAGCGGCCCTAGAGATGAGCGACATGTCGATCCGGATCGTCTCGGGCTATATGGCGCATGACCAGGTTAATGAGCCACCCAATAGGCTTGTTCGTGGCTTGGTAATCAAAGCTGGCTCCATGGGTACCCCGGTGGTTATCTGTGCTGATGCTAATGCGCACCACATCACGTGGGGCAGCTCTAACACCAACACTAGTGGTGAGTCGCTATTTTCTTTTATCTGCAACAGTAATTTAGAAATAGCAAACATAGGCGTGGAACCTACGTTCATTGTAGCTAATAGGCAGGAGGTTCTCAAAGTAACATAGGTCAGCTCAGAACACTCCGACTTAATAAGTAACTGGGCAGTCTAAAATGACTGTTCCTTTTCGGACCACAGGTATGTTGAGTTTCAATTAGGTTCACCCCCCTTGGGGGTGTGTACTTTTGTGAATAGGAGAATAACGAAATGGGACTATCAGGCTAGTCTACTCGCTGACTCTCTGGGCTCAGTCTTTGTCATAAATGGCATTACGGAGACTGAAATGGCAGTGAAATTCCTATCGGGGGCACTGCGTCAGGCAATGGCACTAGCCTGCAGGCCAGTGGTTAGGAGGAAGGCGGGTAGGCGGTAGGTGGAGCCCTGAGATTGCACAGTCTTGCAGAGACTGTCGTAGGCTATTCAATATGGCTAAGCGTCTGGAAAACTGGGCGGAATATAAGTCGGCATTGAATAGGTTTAAGAATTTGGTTAGATCGGCGAAACGGAATGCCTGGAGGAACTTTTGCAGCGGAGTGGAAGGCTCCTCTGAGACGAACCGAGTGTGCTAAATAATGGCTTCTTGCCCGGCTGTCCCTAGCTACATTCAGAAAGCTGATGGTAGCTGGACTACGAATAGTCAGGAGACGCTGGGGGTCTTAATTGACACACACTTTCCTGGCAATTCCCTTCCAACACCACGGAAGATCAACTGCTTATCAGAGCCTGGACCCGTGTCCATTTCTCTGTGCTATGATAGGCTCAATTGCGCGATAAGGAGCTTTGACTCCTTTAAGGCTCCTTGTCCGGAAGGTATTATTCCGGCAGACCTTGAAAAGAATGCGGGGCTTCTGATTCCTTGGCTGTCCGCTATTTATACGGAATGTATTAGATTCTCGTACGTTCCCAACCGATGGACTAGATGTAGGGTTGTTTTCATTCCACAGGGAGGTAAGGCATCCCACACCAGGCCTAAGGACTACAGGCCAATCAGCCTGTCGTTATTTCTTCTCAAGACCCTTGAAAGGGTCATTCATCTGAGGATGTCTATTCCTAGACATTTGCTCTCTTCATCGCAGCATGCCTACACCAAGGGCAAGTCGGTAGAGACGGCGCTTCACTCACTGGTCGGCTACATCGAGAAATCCCTTGAATTTCGGGAATACTCACTTGTGGCCTTTCTGAACATTTAGGGCGCTTTCAACAATGTCAGAACCGACTCTATCTTGGGGTCAATGAGGGAGGTGGGTGTTGACGATGTAATTTGTAGATTTATTGGTAATCTACTTGACAATAGGATCATTGAATCCACGATGGGTGCTGGCAATGTTTGCAGATTTGTGCACAGGGGCACCCCGCAGGGTGGGATTCTGTCCCCTCTACTATGGAACCTGACGATGAACACTTTTTTGAGTCGGTTCGACAGATTGGGGATAAAAACCGTCGCGTATGCGGATGACGTGGCGGTGGCAGTGGCGGTCATGGGTAAGCACCTGGACACACTGTCCCGTTGTATGGAATCTGCATTACAGATTCTAAGCTCTTGGAGCATCTCCTGTGGACTTGGTGTCAATATACAGAAAACTGAGTTGGTACTCTTTACCAGGAAGTACAAGGTTGGCAAATTTAGACTTCCTAGGCTAAATGGCACGGAGCTGATGCTCTCGAACAGTGCCAACTATTTGGGCGTAATTCTCCATAGCAAACTATCATGGGAACTCAACGTTCGCACGAGGGTTGAAAGGGCCATTGTGGCCTTATACACCTGTAAGAGATCTTTGGGCAGAAGCTGGGGCCTTGGCGGTGGTAAAACCGATCCTCTTCTATGGGGTCATAGTGTGGAGGCCTGTCATGGAAAGGGGACGGTACTGCGCGATGCTTGAGAAAGTATATAGGGTGGCTGCGCTGATGATCACGGGATCACTCCGCTCGACACCGACGAAGGCGCTGTTTACTATGCTGAACTGGCTGCCGGTTGACATCATGGCCGAACAACAGGCCCTGACTTCCGCTATTAGATCGGGGGCGGTGGGCCTATGGTCTACGAGGCACTATGGTCATGCCAGGGTCATGCTTAGTGCATCATATGACCTTGCGGGGCTGGACTATTGCACTCTGGAACCCTTTTTCGGTGCTCTGTTCAAAGTTCATCATGGTTATGATGATGAGCTGCTCGATAATACGCGATCTCTGGAACCGGCCATACGGGTCTACACCGATGGTTCCAGGATGGGCAATAGAGTGGGTGGAGGTTTCTTCATCGAGGAATTGGACATTAGGGTCTCTTTTAGGCTGCCAGATGGCAGTAGTGTGCTGCAGGCGAAAATCTCTGCCATAAAGCGGGCAGCAAACTGGCTGAAGTACTATCGTATATCGAGGGATATATGTATATTTACGGACAGCAAGGCTGCCATTGCAGCTCTGGCTGGTGTCTTTACGACATCTATGTTAACAGTGGAATGCCGGATGTCTCTGAATGAGATCGCGAAATATTCCAGTGTAACGCTGATATGGGTACTACGGCACAGTGGATGCCTGGGTAACCAAACTGCAGACGGTCTGGCCAAACGGGGCTGTCTCTTGGACGACATGTCCGTCGACGGCCTGATTGGCACTTCAATGGCCCGCTCCAAGACTCTCATCAGACGAGAGTCGTACAGAAGGGCTCAGGGGAGATGGCAGGGGGAGCATACCTGCTTGATGGCCAGGGCTCTATGGCCTGGCGATGACGCGTTGAGAACGCGCGTACTACTCGGTCTCGGTAGGGACCAGATGAGAACAGTGATTACGGTCATTACGGGTCACTGGGTGATGGGGACTCATGCTAGGAGGATGGGTCTTGCGTATAATGACTACTGCAGGAGTTGTCATGATGAGGAGGAGGAGGAGACGGTGTTTCACTTTCTCTGCCAATGCCCCGGTCTAGGGAGCATTAGGTTTAGGCATTTTGGGAGACCAGAATTGCCATGTCTGGACGCTTTGTCCAATGTGGGACTGAAATCGATCTCCCTGTTCTGCAGGGAGTCGGGGTGGTTCGAGGCTGCAGTGACCTCTGGGGAATAGTCTGGTGGATACCGGCTGAATCCTGTCATTGGCTGGGGGTATCACAAAGGGACCGCTATAAGGACCCAAGTGTGTCGTCGTCGTGACGGCTGCCCATTTAACCTTACCTAACCTTACCTAGACTTAAGATGTTTTGTCAAAATGCCACAGAAATATTACGTGTCGAATTTTTCCAAAAAGTGTAAAATAAAAGTTTATGATTAAGTGCGATATTAACATATGTTTGTATATATTTTTGAATATTTATAAAGTATTCAGATTTAAAATAATTTCTAAAACTCTTATTTAGTTATAATTAAAAATGTACTTCCTGAATAACGTACTTTTTTAAAAAAAAAAAATCGAGACTTTTAAAAATTTACTATTTTTTAAGACATATTTGCTCGTTTTAAAAATATTTCGTTGAACATAAGCAACACGCCAATTAAAAGAAGCTTTAAATATATGTAATTGATTATTAAAAGTTCAAAATTTTGGTTTGTTTTTACCTTTTGATTGTAAACACAGTCGGAACTTTGCTTTAGTTTGTTTTTTAAACCTTATTAAACTTAAAATATTTTTATGAAAGCTGCGTTTTTTTCTTCAGCAGAAAACTTGACAACATTTCGAATAAAAAACATTAAGAAACGAAAAAAAAAAAAAAAAATCAAAACAAAAATCACAAAAACGAATAAAATGCCTATCCATGCGTCGTCATGCAACTTTTTTAACCCTACACCTTTTACTGACAAACAACATGTTGCACGAAAAGTTGCGGAGTTAATTGTATAATGTAAATATGGTCAAAGTTGAGTCTACTTCTACTTCAATAACAATTTGTATGAAATTGTATATGACGTTGGTAAAATATTATAAATTAACAAAAGGGGATTTAAAATAATAATAATCAATACATAATTTTGTTCTGTGTGTGGTTGTGAAAAAAATTCTTTCTTTATTGTGAACACCAGTGAAAATATTGCTGCCATTGTAAACGAAGCTTTATTTTTTAATATTTCCAATTTTTATTTTTAAAATTGATAATAACTTTTATGCGTAACAAATAAAAGTATTCCTCACACATAACTATTACTCACCGATAGATATACATATTTTCTATATACTTTTAATATGTAGTTATGAATATGACAAGTTGCACTAAACAGTTACTCGCTGGCAACACTGGTTGGTGGTGCTAACATATGTTTAATTTCTTAAACCTTTAAGTTGTTAAATGGAACCCCATAAGGGTTTATTTTCATAAATACATAATTTCTTTTCGAGAATCTTTTCATTATTTTCTTCCACTTTAATGTGAGTCAGGTTTAATATTGGGAATTTTTGAAAAGTGGCACAAAAGGCCGTTTTATAAAAATATAGTCGTTTAAGAAAATAAAAGTCGCAGGCTTTTTTTAATGACTTTTATTTATCAAAAAAAGAACATACATAAAACAAATCAAACCTAAGAAAAAAAAAAAACAAAAAATAACATACATAAAACCAATCAAATCTAAGAAAAAAACATGTAGGTTGATATTATCTGAATCAATTAAAGGCCGGGTTTTTGAGATGTGGATTAAGTTTAAACTTAATTTAACGTTGTCTGAAACTTGGATTTTCCGGCGAAATGTAATTTTTTAATTATTTCATTAAAGTCAAAAATTTTAAGCAAAATTAAGCTGTTGCATACAAACTTAGTAATAGCGGCACAAAGCTGTTTTCAGATTAACTTAACCTAGTTTAACTGAGTTCTCAAAAACCTAGCCTAAATGTTTAATGCTTTTAAACCACTTTTTGCAAAAAATAATTTGTCAATCGAAAAATATATAAAACAATGTTGCAAAACAAAGAACAATTTGCCAGGGTTTGAAAAACTGCAGTCGAAACCAAAAACTGTCGAACAGCGGCCGTTTACATTTAATGAAAAAGAAGTAAAAGCAACATTTTTTTTTTGGCCAATGATAAATGAAGTACTGGAATAACTGGCTGTTTTTCTACTTTGTCTGCAGTTTTTTAATATTATGACGACGATGCTAAACTATATCGCTGTTGTTCATTTCGACGATTTTTTTTGTTAATAAAGTGGAAAAGGTCGCAACAAAAAAGTGATCAAATCAGGCGGACACTAAATATTACCATTAAAGAATAATTAAATAGATTTTAGTGACCCAATACAAAAATAAGTTAAAAATATTTTACATTTTGCTTTCCCTACCTAATAGATCTTATTTTGCTAGTAGTGTACAAAAATAAAACATTTAATACATATTAAGAAAATATTCAAAATAATTATCGTAAATATAAAACGATAGAAATCTATAATTACAGTTTTGGATAAGAGAAAAAAATATATATATATATATTGATTATAATAAGTAATAAAAAAAAAATTATTAATTGAATAGGTGTAATACATAGTTATAGCCAACAGATATTTATTTACATTCATTCATAATAATTAAAACCAATTTTTATAGAAAATTTTCTTAAAGTAAAAATTGTTTGATGCATGAATTACATAATGAAAATTTTTTTAATTTACATTCATAATAGCTATACTTAAAGCCCTTATGACACTACATTTTTAATGCATTGTTAAAGTTTTGGTGAACAGTACAAATATAATGTAATACAAAAATTTACCAAGTGCAAAGAGTTAAGCTGTATTTAGATAAATGGCAAACTGTCAAAAATTTTACTAAAGTTATCGATAAAAAATGAAGTTATGTCAAAAAAAATGTAAAATTGTTTAACTTAAAATTGACATTTCAAGCTTGAAATATTAAAAGTGTTGCTGAATCAGCGGTTTATGGGCAAATTCAGCGATTTACCGCTTTTTGTTTTTAGGTTTCTCATAAAAAAAAAGTTGGCAGCATTTAATAAAATAAACAAAACAGGGATGGCTAAGTTGTTTCAATTGTTATTTTTTGTTGATACTTTTTTAACTAAGATTTATAATACCTTTTTGTGGTGTTTTTTATGAACATAATTAAAATTAATTTCAACTAAAAAAAATCTTTTAGTACAATTAGGGTAAAAAACTATAATTTTTAAAGGTTGTTGGTACAATATTAAAAATTCTCAACGCCATCCCTGAAACAAAAACATAATATACATATAGTTTGCTCTTTCTTACATTTACTGTTTCTTTCTATCAATTCTATATCAATTAATGAATAAAAAATGTAGTGTCATAAGGGCTTAACAAATGCTTAATTTGGGAATACCTCAAATCAGTGATGCTTACACTTTTTTGAAAAGTCCTTACGAAGCCCGCAAAAACCTCTATTTTTTCCTACGCGTTAAAAAAATTGTCTACAAAAATCCTGACAACTTTTAAATGATAAAATATCAATACAAATATAATCAAAAACTTTATAATTTACGATTGAAAAGACGGAAAAAATTAAAAATAATTAGAAAAACTGTCATTAAATTGCTTAAAAATAGATTAGAAAATTGTATTACAAATTAATCTTTAAGGTGATTCATCGACAAATCAAATTAAAGATAACATGTTATGAGTAAGCTTATTTCTTTTATAAATGCGAACATCAGTGATGATAGAATAAATGCTTTTGCTGTATTGGCATGTGGTAGTGATAAATTAAGATAGCTAATTTCGAAAGGGGGAATATGAAATTTTCATTAAAATTTTTCGTTATGGTGACTTTATTCCAAAACTTTTTGATGCCCATCTTTTACAAATTATCTATTTCTTGCTTTGGAAAATTAAGTTCAAAAGCTCTCTATTCTTGTAAGAGTTAAAATCAAGCTAAAATGGCGACAAACGATAATTTAAAGAATGTTGTAGTATTAACAATTTAATCAGTATGCTGCTATCACAAATCGAAAAGGGCTGTCAAATGCATACAGTTGTTCAACATTACTCAAACGTCCCTACATTTTAATGATTTAAAAAAAACTGTCCTTTTTTCCCTACGGCCATTTTTTAAGATCAAAATTCCTACGAATAGGAATTTTTCCCTACGTATAACATCACTGCCTCAAATAAACGTTCCAACAAGATGGAATTTTATCTTTGTAATACTAGAGAATTTAATGCTTTATAAAATGGCTCGAAAATGAGCGTTTTTTAGTTTAGGGCTAAATTCCAGGTATTTAAAAATAAGTTAAAAACAAGTAAGAAAGTATAGTCGGTCAAGCCCGACCATATGATACCCAACACCACAGTATTTAAAAATAAATTTTCGAGAGTGTATGGCTATAGGAATAGGAGTCTGTCTATCTATGTTTTAAACTTCATCACAATCGGTTTGATAGTTTTCGGGAGGAAGAAATGGCCCCTATCTCCTCTGGTGGTTCTATTTTTTTTTTAAATGCAAAGCTTATGTGTCCGTACAAATATGGATCTATCTATGTTTTAAATTTCATAATTTCCGATACCCTCACACTTAAGCTCGATTCACCCATGCGTTCCGAACAAAATTTTTGTCCGAACAAAATTTTTTTTATATTGAGTTTGACGTTTTACTTTTGAGAGAGAGAGCAAAGATTTTGTTCGGCACGTTTTTTCTTGAATTGGTTTAATTCTAATTCTTGTGCCGAACAAAATGAACTGAGATGCCACTTTTTTCAATTTGTACATAAGAGTTGAATTGAGCTGCCACATATTACATTTTTCGTTTTGTGGTGAATAATTAAAAAAAAAAAATTAAACAAAAGATGGATGTTAAAGAAAATATTGCCCTGAAACTAAAATAATAAAATTAATTTTCTTCTTTCGTCCATTTTCTTTAACACACTTTTATAAAAAAAACTAATAGTTTACTAACTGTGCTGCCACTTTGTATAATCGTTTACAGCTGTAAACCATATGGTAGCTTTGTTTGTCCGGACAAATTTTCCGAGATGGGTGAATCGTTCTGCAGAACACTCTCTGTAAAAAAATTATTGTCCGGTCAAAAATATTGTTCGGAACGCATGGGTGAATCGACCTTTATTGACACTAGAGCAATACTGAAACTACGGTCACACTTATTAAATATTTGAACAAATAAGCCCGTACTCTTGTTAATAGTTAGTGAGATTTACCATGTTCTTAATTTCACAAAATAAACTAATTATACTGCTAGACATAGCAAAAACTGTTTTTTGTAGGATGGCGTATTAAAATCAAAATAAATATTGGAATTAAAGGAAATGATTACACAGTGCAACATAATTCGGGTCATCGCCGCCAGCCTCAATACTTGCTTTGCGAAATGAAACTAGACTATTGGTAGAGCAAATCTGCCAAAGGGTTTTGAAAATTTGAAAATTTTTCGAAAACCCGTTTTACATACATTGCACGATTTTTTGGTCTTAGAAGATCCCTAGTAAATTTTAATTCAATTAATATTCGTGTAACATTTTAACACTCTAAAGTGCCGTTTTAGTATACTTTTGTGTTGAAGTTAAAAAAAGGACAAAAATTACCCCTTAAAATGAGGGTTAAAGGGTTAATATATTCTAAGCAAAGAATAAAGAATCTCCATACAATTCAACTGAGGACATCTGAAATAGTATTTTAGCTCAGAAGAACATTTAGTATATTTTTTTTGACTTATACCAAACGCCTTTTAAAAAAATTCATAAGCTTTAGGAACCGATATTTCGGGAACTCGAGCTAACTTTTCAAACCCCTTTGGCAGATTTGCTCTACCAATAATCTTGTTTCATTTCGCGTTGCAAATATTGAGGCTGGTTTTTTTGTTGCACAGTGTTATTTGGTTTGCTTGTTGTGCCCGTTTTTTTCGTCAAATACCGTTGAACTTACTTTATATTATTTATTAAGTATTTTATTATAAAAAAATATAATTTACTCTAAGCATTTTAGCAATTTAAGTTAAAAGTAGCAGTATTTTATTACTAATTAGTTAGATACTATTTTCTAATGGATGCTTAAGATTTAAAACAAAAATTTCCCGACTATAATTTCAATTTAATTTTAAAATATTTTGTAATATATTGAGACAAAGTATTTTCCTTAATGATTTTTTTTATGGTTTGACTATTAAGATTTATCTGAAAAATTGCACTTAATATTTGAACTTCAAAAATGTCTTACATTGTACTTTTTTAGGATTTTAGATGATGAGGCTTTTAGATAATTTCCTGCAATAGAAAAAAAAAAATTTATCAGCAATGTACTGGAAATCGAAATCACTTAAAATTTAAATCGATGGAGGTTTTCTGGAAAGATAGGTGGTCCTCAAAGTATGAGATATATCAAATGGGACATTATTATCATTTGATTTTCAGAATCACAATTACTTAACCCCAGGTCTACACCAAAGATAAATATCTCAGCAATTTGACAATAACGTCGGGAGAATAACAGAGCAATATTTCTTATTGCTCAGCTTATGTTAAAGGCATGGAAAAACGTATTTATGTTAACTCAGAATTTGAAAAAATCAAGGAATTACATTCTTAATATAAATTTTTCTTATTCGATCTTTATTATTTAAATGTATATTAATTCTTTAAGCTTGATGTATTTTTTTACATTAATTTTATTAAACATGTTTTTTTTTTGGTTAAAATAAAATAAATTATTTTATGTAAAAAAACCTCAAGCTTAAAAAAATTTATATAAATTTAAAAAATAAAGATCAAATAAAAAAAATTATATTAACAAAAATCATTTTTGAGACTTTATTTTAGTGCTTATTTTCAAAAAAAATAATTTTAGTGTTAATTTCAATTACTTTATTCTTTTACTTCAATTATAATTTGCTACCATTTCACAAACTTAATTTCTTTCCCACACAATTTGCTTCTATTTTTTCTTTTTGCTTCTTTTTTACAATTGACAAACAAATTTGAAGTTTTATGTTAGTAATAATTGTCAACGAAAATAGATTAACAATTATTTCAACATAAATTGCCGGCAATAAAAATGTACAAAAAAGTGCTGTCTACATTAAAGATAACTTAATTTTGACATTTGCTGCAATATATGTAGCAATATTTGTCTCTAGTATAGACGGGCAGAATGTTTTGTAGAATTTAGTTTAACACATTCCAGGGTAATCTAAACAGTGCCCATGTTCTGTAACGCTCGCGTCGAGAAACTTTTCGATTGAAATGTGTGAAGTGAAACAAAAATGCCATATATTGAAATAAACAGCTGTTTTTCTCACTAAACTGTGTCTGTAACTTTTTTTTGGCGAGAACTAGCTGTCACATAAGGAAATTACCCGCCAATTTACAAAAAAGGGTGTCTGTAACATTTTTGTGAGAAAAGTTCTCGCTTTGAACTGTCAAATAAACTCACGAATAAAAATGGGGCGAGAAAAAAATTTAACACTTAAAAACAATTAAAAATACAAAGGATAATAATAATAATATTTTGTTCTTGGCACATTTTTTTATTGTTTAATTATTTTGCTTTTAACATTTTTATAAAATATACGAATGTTTTTAAAGCTCGTTTGCAAACAACAAACATTAAAGTCGCACTTTACATTATTTGGTATAGCCGACGGTTGTACTTTTGCCGCCATCCTTGAAAAATGTTCAATTTTAATAAATTTTGTTCGACGATATGTGTGACTGGCGTTCTGAACCTCTGCAATGTCGCATCGGCTTCGAGTGCAATGTTATGACATTTATAACGTAACGACGTAATCTCTTTTGATAGTTTTCGACATGAGTTACATACACACTTTTTTCTCACTTTTCGAGAAACGATGGAATATTTTATTTCACATTTTTTCGATGCGAGAAGTTCTCACTAAAGTTACAGAACATGGGTACTGATTATTAAATTCAGATTTATTTGTCGTTTAGTGTGTTGGCAAGCAAAAATAATTGTTATATAACTCAATAATTTTTTTTGTTAATTTATCATATGTTACAATTACAAATATACCATTTAATTTAATTTTATTTTATTGGCCCAGTAGCAGTTACGTTAGCTTTTAGCCCGTTGTAGTGAAACAGTCCAAAGTCACCAGCGTGAATTGACCCGAGAGACCTGCACACAAATTGACACTAGAGCACTACGTACTAGCTTATCGGAGAACTTATTCTAAATAACTTATTTCATATAACTTATAAAGGTGTAATTTTATATTAAAAATAAATAAGAAAAATATTATTTACTCTTAAAATTAAAACCATATTATGTATTAGTTAGATTTAATTGTCTAAAAAGATTAAAAAACAAAAAAGAAAATTCCCGGACTATAATTTCACTTTAATTCTTAAGAATATTTACAAATAATTTTTAATCGAGACAGTATTTTTCTTAATGATTTTTTTTTTGTGGTTCGAGTATTAAAATTTATCTGAAAAATCGCACTTAACATTTGAACTTCAAAAATGTCTTATATTGTACTATTTTCAGGATTTTAAATGATGAGGCTTTGATCGATTTTCCTGTAATGAAAAAAAAAGAAATTTTTTTACTGCAATGTTCTGGAAATCGAAATCACTTAAAATTGAAATCGGTGTAGATATTTTACATTTCGAAGCTTTACCTAATATCAAAAGAAGTTCTGGTAGCGAGAAGTGGTCCTCAAAGTATAGGAAATATTGTTATTAGACTTAAACCAGTGTTCGAAAATAAACATTAAATATCGTTCCTTAGTGTTCGGTTCGGTAGATTTGTGGAAAACACAAACGCTAATAGTGTTTGTGTAATAAATTCTTTAAAAAATAACGTCTCTTTGTTTGTAATCTTCGAACATAAAAATAATACTATACTTATCCAACTCAACAAAAAGATGAGAACATTTTGTTGCGTTCATTTTTTTTTTTTAAACCACAAACTTCGTTGTGCTCGGCGCAGCACGTTAATGTTGTGCTTAGCCAGTGATGCCAACAGTAGGGAATTTTCCCTTTTTGTAGGGATGTTTTCGGAAAATTTCAAGCGTAGGGAAAAAAGGACAGATGTTTTATTTTAAGGCAAATGTAGGGAATTTTGAAAATATTATTTCATTTTCAATATATTGTCTAAAAATTCGTAAATATTCGTCTTATTTCCAATTAAAAATTAATATTTTTCATATACAATAGCACCAAAGTACAAATGTAGTATTTTTTAACAAAAACCCTATACTCTGAGTCCTTACAGCCTGGCAATCTGCAACAATTGCCAAAATAATATACTCAAATATTATTCGCAACCTAATACATAATTTGGAGGCGACGAATATTTTCGTTCGCATTTGCGAACTATTCTTCTATTTTTGCTATTTGCATTCGCACTCACATTCGCTAAAATGAATGCGAATATTAAAGGCGAATATCAAATTGATGAAATTTTTACATAGAAATTAATTTGTTAAAAAAAACACACCTTCTTAACTAAGAGAAATAAAACAACATAATTTTGAATTTTTAAATAATGTCTAATGAAAACTTTTAAGGATAAGGAAGGATATATTTTTAAAAGAAATTTTTTTTATATTTTAGGTCAGGGGAACTGAAGAAAATATTTTTTTAAAATTTTGCAGAGCCTTCCCTTTTATTTGGCACCAAGTTTACTAAAAGTTATTAAAAATAAGTATTCTTGAAAAAGATTGAGCTCTTCAAAAAGGACAAAAGACGAGTAAATAAAAAATTAAATACGAAGTTTGACTATGTTTCGTCTTTAAATTAAAGGATATATAGTGGCGTTTCTGCCAAAAAGAAAAAAATTTAAATTGATTTTTATACATACATATACATATTTATTTTGGTTTTTCTTGCTGTTAATAAACGCTTTTATTACAATATTTACAAACTGTTAATAAAATAGGTTCTTATTTGTTGGCCTGTTGCTAAAAACAATAAATTTTTAACGTAGGGAAAAATTTTTTGGTTGTAGGGAAAAAGCGATTTTTTTCTTAGACACGTAGGGATTTTGTGAAATTTCTCCAGGCATCACTGTGCTTAGCAACCTTTTGGCGGCTAAAAAAACCAATTTTTTTTACAAAAACAAAATAATATATGAAAAAAATTTTTTTTGCTCCTTTCATTATCATTGTAAAAAAGAAACACTATAGAACATTAAATTAACATTAAATACAATGTATGTCTACAGAACCACTACAATTGTTCTGTTTATAACGGAGAACAGAACACTATATAATGTTCGTTACTTTCTTGAAAACGGTATTACGGGTTGTGTTCGTATACACAAACACTAGAAAATAGTTATCGCTTCTGGGTGTGATAGCGTACGGCTCAAAAATGTTCTGCTTATTTTCGAACACTGCTTTAAACACATTATTGTTTTCAAAATTTGTTCGATTTCAATTCCACTCGAATTCGATTTCCAGAATTACATTTACTTTATGTCTTGTAGAATTTAGTTTAAAATATTCCAGTGTCAACTGGACAGGTATACGCGTTACTCTAATTGTCAAAATTCTAAATAAAGAAACTGACAGCCAGAATAACTCCGGATGCATATACCTTATGGCTGTGCCTTGAGACCAGGGCTGTGGAGTCGTTAAGATATAGTTATAACTCCGACTCCGACTCCGACTCCTTTTGCTGAAATTTTTTAAGTACGACTCCGACTCCGACTCCAACTCCGACTCTAACCTAGCATTATTTAAGAGACTAGTTTTTATTTGACTTTAAACTCTTTTTTAATTAAGTACCTGTTAAATGGTTAAATATAGCAAGAAAATGATTCTGTAAAAATTTCAAATCGATATTTTAATTCTAACGTGCTTTAACCTACTAGTTACTAACATATGAGTAGGAAAGCTGCAAATTATTTTATTTGGATTTTGGAAAAAATGTAAAAAACATATACCGCCCGATTCAATAGACGAAATGAGTTGAACTTTTTTAATTCTAAAGTGTTATGACATTCTTGACTTATAACTCAACAGTTTAGAAATTTAAACCAACTGAAATATAGAAAAATAATGGATTTAATTTTGGAACGAACGAGTTTTGTTACGAACTTTCGAAAGAAACGAGTTTTGCTTCAATCCGTATGGGATCATTGAACTTTTAAAGGTTATATTAATTTATTAAAATTATGCAAACAGTGCTAAAAAATGTAAAAATAGTTCTGTAGGGGAGAGATAAACTACACCAATTCACATCTTTTTCAAAAAACGTTTTTTATACTGTTGGAATTTATAGATGTGTGAATTTCCATAAGTCCTATCTAATGTAGCTTTCGAGATAGAAAAGTTGAAAACAACACCAAGTCCAATTGGCTTAGACGTTAAAGGCATCAAGAACTCGCCATTGCATTTTTCCGTTCCTAATTCAATATTATTATTGTCCAAGACCGAAATTTGAAATTGCAAGTCTTTATTATCTCTCCAATTTTCCCTAAAGTGAGTAGATAAAAGTATTCTCAAATCATTTTTCGGGTTAACCCCCACATTGATGGGAATTATATCTGGAACAATGTCATGTATTTTTCCGAGTTCCTTTTTCTTTTATTCTATTATAATTCACCTTGAAGGTTGGAACTTAAAATGTAGTTCACTTAATGCTTTCACCACAGGAGCTACAGCTGATTTCAAGTCATATTCATGAACATGGCTACAAAAATATTTGTTAATATACGATAAATAAAAAACAACATCTTTACAAATTTAATTTTTAAATTCCTTAATTCGGCTCTATTTCATTAACGATATCTTGGCGAAATTCAAATAGTGAACCCGCTGGTTTTTGTTACAGAAATTTGAGGTCAAATTAAAACATAGAAAAGGACATGCTTCGATACAATCTATATAACTATTCTTATAAATTGTCAAAATAAGATGTTATCTCAATTTTTTAATTTTTGATATGAAAAGTATACTGGTCCTTATTTTCTGACTTCACAATTTCAAAAAGCAGACCCTCTTATGGCCAATTCCACTAATTTATTTAAATATCAATTTATGTTTAAAATTTGTTTTTTATGTCAAATTAAAATAAAATTATAAGAAAAATTATATTTAAATATGAATTGATATTTAAAAAGAATTGGAGAAATTGGTCATTAAAATTTTTTATTTTGAAAAATATTGGAAAAATTTTAATGCAAAAAAGACGGAGTCGGAGTCGCTAGTTTTTGTGGGTACTTCGACTTCGACTCCGACTCCGGTACAAAAACCTCAACTCCGACTCTTCAACTCCGACTCCGACTCCACAGCCCTGCTTGAGACGTTAATAAGCCAAGCTTTTTTAATTAATTGTTGCAAATTCCCAGTATTACTCTTACCTTTTTATAGTAATAATAAGCCACTCTATGAAACGGATATTCCACAAATATTGTAACAATAAATGATAGAAATATAGAATACAAAAACAGGCAAATCGTTAAAGTCGACTAAAAGATATACATACAAATATGATTGAAAAATATAATATTTAAGAACAACAATTAAAAAATATTTTTCTTACGTGTCGCAAATGGTTGGTGAAAACAGGTTCACGCTTGTGGCCATTTAATAAATATAAAATTGAAAAGTGCCATATATAAATTTGAAATGATAACCTGGCCAGTATACGAAAAGCAGAATGGCATAAAAATCCCATAGCAGATACTGATTTGAAATTAGATAAAATAAAAATATGTTTTTTCTAACCAAAATAAGCAATACTTACAAGATTTAACAAACATTCCCAATAATATTAGACCACCACCAGCTATTAACAGCCACAAATTACGATTTAAACCCGCATATATTGCAGTCCATATTGAAGGCTCTTTAAATATGAATACAGTTCCCAGCCAACACATCCAAACAGCGATTGCTATAACAGCCCAAAATGCAAATTCATATATCTCTCTTGGTATACGAGATATTTGCTTGCAGAATTGTTCGTTGTGTGAGTATTTCTGATAAATGTCTCCACAAATAATACCACATAGATATCCGCCCAGATTGGTGTAGATGGGTGTGTATATTTTGTAAAAAACATCTTCATCGTTGACAATCGTAAAGCGAAAACTCCTAATATATTGATTATAGAAATGTGTTTTTGTGGAGCTTTGAAATTATTTAAAAGTAATCCTACTTACTCTGGTGTTATAAGAAAACATGGTTCTAAACGGTACAAGTAACAGATACTCAGGGGTATAAGAACAGCTAAGATTGCGAGCGTTGTGAATATTTTTCTTTTGTATTGTGGATATCTAAAATAGAAATTATTAATAGTTTGGAGCAAATAAGTATATTCTAGGGTACCCCGGTAGGCTAGTTGGTAGTAAGCTAGTCTATCAGTGCGAGAGTTGCAGGTTTGATTCCCGCCAAAGACTCTGGTCTGTTTCACTACAGAGAGCTGAAGGTCTACGTTACTATTGCTCGGTTAATTAAGTTAGAATATAGTTTGTAATTGTATTAGTAAAGCTAAGATCCCACTATCGGCTCAAATAGCACCATCTGTGTCGATTTTTATCGTGCTATATCGGCCCACATCTAAAAACTGCACAGTTTATTCTTGGGTGGTCCCATTATCGTCGCACATTGTGACAATTTTGTTCGGTTCATATCGGCCAAAACTCAATTGCGACAATAATCGGTACAATGCGGTCAGACTATCGTGCTATTTGGGCAAATTAAATAATATGTTTTTGTTTCTTTGCTTGTTGGCAGACTGAATTTTACTTTAGAAATACAAGCTGGGCACCAATGGTGCTAACCGTTTTTTTTTTATGTAACCTCTTGTTTTCGAGATATACCGTTATTTCGAAAATGGAGGAGGTTGAACAACATATATTCGCGTAACTCAAAAATAGTTTAGTTCATTGAATTTAATAACAAAACCGAAATTCCGCTATAAAATTTTCTAATATGCGCAGTAATTTTAGAAACATAATTTATTTTGGCAAAAAAAAATATTTTTTTAGCAAAATTTAAAAATTTTTGTCCTTTAAAAAATGCATAAAAAATTGGAAAATGCAGCTTCTAATTATAATTACAAAATATATGCATAACAAACGAAGTTGCAAACAAAACTAGACATAAATGATTAAAAGCTGTTAACAAATTTTGATTTTATTCAATGTATGACGGACCTGCATTCAGTTTTCGTTCTTAACATTTTCTCAAAAAATACTTGCCATATACCATAACTGCCCAGGAGTCACCCCTAGGGGGATAATAACTATATATGACCGAACTCAATTAGTTTTTTGTCCTTAACATTTTCTCGAGACATTCTTGGCCTTTATCTCCACTACTTAGGGGGGCTCCACACAAATATTGCGTTTTATAAAATTCTTAAATTATTAATTTACAAGATTTTATTTGTAGTGCCTTATTCCCAATTTTTATTCTTGATAAAAACTCTGAAATTTATTGTTGAAGGGATAAGCTATTCCTATGCGCATTTCACTGGTTGCTTAGGCCAGATCGTTAGGAAACTTCATCCAAAGATTTTAAAAAAACTTAAGATATTACACAAATAAAACTGTTAAGCGAATAAGAATTATAAGCAACAGTTTTACTTGTAACAATATCAAAGCTTAAACAAAAACAACAACAATAAACAGTTAGTTTATCTTTTCTTTTTTGTGAATAAAATCAAAAGTTGTAAACAGATTTTAATCCGGAAAAAATTAGAAGCATAGCTGCATTTTCCAATTTTTTATGAATTTTTAACAAAGAAAAATTTCGAAATTTTGCGAAAAAAGAAATTAATAAATAAATAAAAAATACAAAATAAATAAAAAATGTAGCTTAAATATTTTCAATGTTTTAGATTTGTTTGGTTTTCAAAATCAGCGAAATCGTCCTATTATTTCACCTAGCGCACATACAAAGATGTTCCCGGAATAAGGATTTTCGCGTGGTACAGCCCATACCGTATGAGCTAAATGGACCAAATTTGTCTCATATATTTCGTAAAAACAAAGAGTAATTAGTATTTAAAATCAGCCAAATCAGTCGATAATTTCACCTTAGTGGGATAGGATCCATACAAAATAAGCTAGGTAAGTAAAATTGAGCTCAAATATAACTTTATGTTCTTTTTTAACCATAACGAAGGGTATGTACGATTCAGCATACCCCAATATAGCACTCTTAATTGTTTTCTATATATTAAGATGTTGGTCCTTTCTCTGCTTTAAAGCTTAAAATTAAGATGTTTGTACGATCTTAACATTTTTTTTGCGAATACATTTTATAATGCCAAATGAAAACAGGGATCGTTTTGATTCATTTCAAATTTCAAACCAGTTTTAAAATATTTTAACGAAAATTCATAGTTGGCTGAATTTTTGAAGAACTAACTAAGACCTTGAGCTGACTTATGTTTATGGTTTAAATTGTTTTTGGGGATTATATCCCCAAATATCTCGGAAAGTACCCAAGCAACTTTTGTAGGAGATCTAAAAAAAATTTGGTAACTATTTTCAGTACCGAACAACCTCGTTTATTTTATTTCATTACCAAAACCTTATTTTGTAAAACAATTTTTGTGGGGGCTAAGTGAAATCTCGAAAAATTCAACGAATATTATATCTCTTTGAACTACTTGTGGGTACTTAAGAGTCCAAACTACTTCAAACAGTTCTTAGTGCGAGCTGTTACAATGTGCATGTTCCTAAGACGTAGCTGTTGAGCTCAACTGCTACAAAACTGTTGTAGCAATGCAACATTGACAGCTAATAACTGTAAGTCTAAATTTACACGTTTCATCTTTTGATGCTCAACTTTTTTTCAATTCCCTTTTAAAGATGCCAATGTAATCCCACGTAGCAATCGGTTTCAACTTTTTTCTGTTCAAAACAACAACAATTTTATTAACAGAGAATCAAAGAGAAAAAGAAAAGAAAAAATATTACATGCAGCCATCGTTGCGCATATATAAACGAATAAAAACACAAAGCGTACTGACCGAGTACAGGCATCTCAGTACCAACCCCCTTTCTTCTTTCTGCTCTCACCTAAAAACATAAGAGTTGAGCATCAAAAGATGAAACGTGTGAAAGCAGACTATACAATTGAAAATAGATAAAAGCGTGACAAAAGAAATAATTAAAACTAGTTAGTTTAGCTTAACTAATAAATTACTCTCTTTGATCAACTTTGAAGTTGAGCACAACATGTTGACTTTAACCCCCCGTTTCCACATGCAAGTGCAAGTTCGAAAAACTCAATACACTCACACTTTTTCACTAACATTCACACAATTTTTGTACTTTCAGCCAATCGGCTGTTTCCTCGATTTTTCGTTCATAATACGTATACACTACTTGCAAGTAATTACTTGCATGTGGAAACGTAGGGTAAATAGCTAACAAATTTTATTATGGAAAAAATGGCAACTGTTGAGTTGAGCGAAATTGCTCAACTGCGTTTCTAAATACTCAACGGTTCCGCAACAGTTATGTACGTCTTATGAACGTGCCTAATGAAAAGTTTTTTTTTTTAAATAGACTTACTTGTGTATCGCAATTAAAATGCAAAAGTAAAAGGCAAATAATTGCCAATCCGTGGTCATATACCAGGTATGGGGAAAACCCTAAAATTTGAAAAATAAAAATTTTATTAAATTTCAGACTAAATAATGTTTTAAAAGATTTCATCATACACTTTCCGAGATATTATCTAAAATAAACAAGTTTTTCCACCATTTTTCACGGGCGAACGTACGACCCGGTTCAGTTAAATGACGCCAAAAAGGTCCATCTTGTAGACGAGTGAAAAATGTCGCATTTACGAATAAAAACAATCCCAGAGAAGGAAGAAATCTATAAAACAAACATTATTTCTTTAAAATAAACTTTTAAATAATATTATCCTTACCTTATATAGCGTAATAGCATTCCCTTATAAAAAGTTTTTGCGCAATACCTCCCACTCGATTGTGGAGTTATGGTAAAAGTTTCCTTAAATTTAATAAACAACAGCATACCGCTTAAAACATGAAATACTTCCAACAGTAGCGTACCATTTGTAAACCACAAATGCACCGAACTTTTGGCAAAGTTTTCAAAATTTTCGGGATTTTTAACAGCGTGATATTGTACGAAATAGGCATGACCCACAACTACAAAAATCACACAGAACGAACGTATGCCATCTAGATAACTCAGGTCCATGCCCAATTGGCTAGAGTAGGGTTCGACAAGACGATAGTAATTGCGTCGTATAGAAAATGCAGTAAGCAGTCGGGAAACTGATTTAAAAATTTCGTAAGTTATTTGTACTCTGATATGCTTTTAAAACTTTTTAGAAATAAGATACCTGGTTGTTGTGGAGTTGTTTTATAATAAACTGCATTCTGAAGCTCTACGGGCTGCTTTCTTTTTAAACAAGAATCGTAAAGAGTTGATAAAATATTTAATATTACTATTATTTCCAAAAATTTGTAAAAAAATTTTTCCGGACCGTCTAAAAAGAAGAATAAAATAAGTTAGTGCTATATACGGCTGTGCGGAATCTCTGCTATTCTTCATCGACATGTCGAGACAGTTAGGCTACGATCATACTTGGCAAATATTTGACGAAAAAGACGTAACCAACGGGCAACCTAATGAATAATTTTCTTTAATTCCAATATTTATTTTAATTATAATACCACATTTTACAAAAAATATTTTTTTGCTATGTCTAACAGTATAATTAGCTTTATTTTGTGATATTAAGACTGTGCTAAATCTCACTAACTATTAACAGTAGGAGTGGTTTCATGCCTATTTGGTCAAATGTATAATAAATGTGACCGTAGCTTTAGAATGCTTCAGGAGTAGGCTTTATATGGTAAATTATGGGCTGTTATTCACAAAAGTTGACGGTATGATTTTTAGTCATATAAAACTGTGACAGACCAAAATTTATTACAATAGCCATACGGAAGGAGTCTGAGCAAAATCTTATATTAATATGAGCATTCCGCCCATATTTATGCTAGTTATTGTTACAAAATTATAGATTTCTGTGGGTTGTTGTTAGGGATGCCAATCCCGAGTACCGAAATCCCGGGATTATTCTTACAATTTAAGTTCCGAATTTTTATGTAAAAATCCCGAGATTTTGGGTTTAATAAAAATGTGCTACTTTTTTTTTTATCCAATAAAACTATATTTAAATAAACGTGAGTCACCTTGTTAAAAATAATTTTTAAAAATTCAATATTAAATCATACTGGCAATGAATCTAATTTTTTACTGGTTACAAAAAGAAGTCACAAGTGAATAAATGTTACATGCAATGCATTTTGTACCACAGAGAACAAAATCAGAAGATAAAGTTCGGTGTGGTCTTTTTTCTAAGTGAATGATAATAGAACAGCGCACGCAGAATGCAAGTTGCGCAAAAAGGTGTTAAAAACTTTAGGGGGTTCTAAATTTTTGGGAAATTGAGGTTTATTTATTTCAGCCCCTTAAAAAACTGCATGAACCTGGAAATGGAAACAAATTTTTTACTTACCAAAAGATCAATCAAACTGCCGTATGTATGCTATATGACAAACTACATGGCAAATTTAAAAACAATATAAGCACGGCTTAAAGATAATATTGTTGCCGAGTTTTAGATTTTTTTTAACTGAATATAGTCAACCGTTTTTAAGTTATTCCAATATATGTAGTGAAAGTGTGTTAATTTTGGACATAACGGTATATCTCGAAAACTAAAGCTGATAGAGAAAAATGGAGATTAGATTTGAAATCAGCGACCTCAAATTGGTAAACATTTGCAATCAAATTTCAGACCGCAATCTTACTGTTTTGCACCCTACAAGAAGACTACCGGTCATTTTACTAGTTACATGACCGGTAGTGTTGACCAATGGTTAAAGTTTCTATTAGTTTATTAAGAGCAAAATGACAAAACTAACCGAAACGCTTGTGTACATGTGATTTTGCCTCTCTTTCTAACTAATGAATTCCACTCCACTACGGAACATATATCTGCACTGCTTACTCTGCTGCTTTTTATTAGTTAGTCATAACGTAAATATTAGTTAGCACTAACTAATTATGTATAACGTAAAAATTGGTTAGTACTAACCTTTATAAAAAATACTTCTTTTTTTAATTTTCATTTTAAATTAACTTTTTTATTAAAAAATTATAATGGAATTTCATTAATACATGACAGTCAGGAAATTAGATTTCAGTAAAGTAAATGCCACGAACCATTATTTCTGTGGCTGCTCTTTAACGTTCTACTTCTTGCATGAGTCTGGAAGTGTAGGTAAACATACGTGTTTCCAATCAATTAATCGTAGATCTTAAAAAGACATTTTATTTTGTTAACAATTTGTGGCAAAAAATTATATACATACTTGAAAAGCCATCAGGATTTTTAATAATTCTTTTTGTTCCTTTATTATCATCACCAAATCTTAAACGATTATCCTGGCCAAAGCCACGTCCTCCGAAGCCGCCATCAATACGCCCTCCTTTACCACTAGCATTCTGATTACAGCTTTCTGCCGGTGTCACTTTTTTATAGTAATTTTTTATCTCACTACTTTAGTTATAAATTATAAATTTAATTTAATTGTTTTTTTTCTGCAATACCAATCGCAAATATTAAATTTAAGAAATTCACAAATTTTTACACGCGTATGACAAAAATATATTAAAATATTGGCATTATTTGGGAAATGTTTGTTGTACCATTCTAACTAGAGTTTTTTTTTCCCGGACTTTTTCGATTCCCGGGAAAGCGGGAAATTTAAAAAAATTTCCCGGGATACCGCTCCATATAAATAATACAAAGTAAATTTTGTTATTAATTAATGAAAAAAACTTTTATAAAAAAACGTATATGGGAACTAGATTACAAAGAAAGTAAAAGAAATGGTTCAATACTAAAAAATTAATTGAAGATTGAAATAGGAACTTGAATTATTATCACCTCACGCCTTTATTCCCTATTATTATGCTTTTATTCAGTATTATTATGCTCTGGATACAAGATAAAAAGAAAACATAAACATAACAATTTAATTTATAAAACAATAATAAAAACAAAATAAAATTAAGGTACTCAAGATATGAGATCAAAAAGTTAATTAATAAAATAGATAAAATATTTTAAAGAAACATATAACATTTTTTAATGGCTTAGGAAATAACTTTCTGACACACTCAAAGCGCTCAGCAAGTCGTCAAAAAGTATATTCCTGATTTTATTTACTAATTATCATGTTTCCGAAATATTTCGTTCATTTTTTACCGAGGTTGGACAAATAGTAAAATGTGAACGGTTGTAGCATGCTTCGGATTCACAATCAGAAGCAATTTTTTCTTTTTTATAAACAACGTCTATATCAGTCAAATGTATGTCAAGGTTGATGCAAAAATAGCATCAACCGGACTGCTCCTTTTCATTTCAATAGATCGATTTGTAATCTTTGGGACAATGTGTTTTTCAAGTTGTATGTTGTAGTATCTTACACGAGTTTCCAAAATGTTATTTTATTTCGGTTTCCCCGCACTTCACGGGTATATAAACCAACACAAATTGAAAATTTGTGTTTATCACCTAATAAACATATCGCTCCTTCATTGCATCATAGTCATATCTCAAAATTTTAATTAACTTTAGCAAAGTTGTCCTTCATACCTTCTCGTATTATATCTTAAACTGAACCGAAGTTATAGCAAAATATATCTTTAAATCGGTAAATTTTGAAAACTTTAATCGCATTTTGCCAAGATCGTTTGTTTTTGTAGATATGAATATGTTGCAATAAAGGAGCGATATGTTTAGGTATCTCCTATTTTTAAGACTTGTCCATGGACAATGAAAATTTACTGCCTGCATCTTATTTTGAATTAATGTACTTTATTAACTCTTCACTTCACTAAATATAATAATTATCAACTGTTGCACTGCCATTCTGCTTTTAGTAGATTTATTGCATCAGGAGACATGATTTAAATACATGTACTCACTTCTTGTAATTGATCTAATCCACAACCCATCCACAGATGCTAATTTTTAGAGAATAGAAAACTAAATTTCAAAGTATAAATAGCTATTTTCTGAAATTATGAGGAATTTTTTATTTCCCGGGATCCCGCAAGAAAAATCCCGGGAAAACGGGAAATAAAATAATTGAAATTGAAATTTGAAAAACCCTATTTCTAACATATATGTTAGAGTGGAACAACTAATCTAAAATTTTTGCAAGTGTGTTAGTAATTTTTTTAGTTTTGGTTATGCATTTCTTGTAGGGCAGTGTAATAGTAAAAAATTTAAAATTTAAATTCGAATGTTTTCACTAAATATGCCGTTATTTCTTAATTCTTTGTCCAACGATAACAATTTTACGCTTACTACGTTTGTACAAAATATTATTTAAGATATATGTTAAAAAAAAGTTTTTTATTGCCTTAATGGAGCAAATTAAAATGGTGAATTTTGAAAAAACATAAAAAATCACTTTTTTTCAAGTTTAAAGTCCTGTAACTCAGTAAATCTTTATCCGATGGACACATGCAAAATGTTAAATCTCGTACAATTCAGTTGAATAGCTCTCGAGATTTTTCGAAATACCTAAAACAACTGCAGAAAAACACGATTTTCGCGTAGATCTCGAAAACGCTTCTTGTGAAAAATAAATGAATGAAATATTCGTGATCAGCAGCCCCCATTTATCTTAGAAATCATCTAATTTTTGAGGTTAAGGCAAAAAGTTAAAAATTTGTGGACCAGTGTAATCAGACGTCATTAATTTTTTTTGGCTTTTTAAAATATAAATTTTAATAAATAATACTACCATATTACTTTAAAAGAATACATTAAACTGTTTTATTTTGTAATGAGCTTAATTTTCTTCATGAATTTATTTGTTTTAATACTTATACTTATACTTATACATAAACATTAAATTATAATTATATGAATTTTAAAAATTGGCTTTTATATATGAAATCCCGATCCGTCCCGGGATCCCGTTTTTTTGAATTTAAAATCCCGAATCCCGGGTTTCAAAAAACCTGGTCTCGCTTGGCATCCCTAGTTGTTGTTCCACATTTTGATGTATAACTCTTTTCCTATTGAACCGATTTTACTGGATTTCAATCCCAAACTGCTGAGAAGAACACGAAACAATTGGACATCACCAATGTTGTTCTTTTTTTTTGAGTCGTTTGAAAGTGAGTGTGATTTCAACATACGGACAAAACTATATTTAAATTAAATTATAAAGGATATATTAGACTCTGCCGAACAAGCAAGAATTGGTGTATGCTGAAGGGTGCTTAGCTGTTGCGTTTGCGTAATTTGTAG
Organism: Pollenia griseotomentosa; assembly: GCA_963931875.1. Classification (NCBI taxonomy): domain Eukaryota; kingdom Metazoa; phylum Arthropoda; class Insecta; order Diptera; family Polleniidae; genus Pollenia; species Pollenia griseotomentosa. Next base: position 48,732,962 of record OZ007564.1, read on the forward strand.
TGATCTTAAACGATTTTATAAGTGTTTCGGGATAATTGGTTTAATAGAAGCTCTGGTAGGTTATTATTAAGAAAAAATAATCTATATTTTGTTTGTATTACAAGTAAAATTGATATATTCGACGGTTCCGAGTCTTTGATATCCTCTACCGAGAGTCAGAATTCAGTAGTGGAATTTATATTAAATCTATAATCCATGATTTTAGCTTAATAAAAACTGACCACACAATATTAAAATTCGTTACGGCTTTAGGTGTATTCCGAAATTACGCTTTCGAGAATTGGTTTTATATGAGGCATATGGTAAATTAATCGCCGATCTTTACGAAATTTGGTCATGTGTTTTCCAGTCTTACTAAACTAGGACACACCAAATTTTACCACAATAGCGTTATCTGTTACGGCTCTTAATGGGTCCCATGGTAAATTATGGAACGCTAGGCTAGAAATTTACTGCTAGAAGACTGTGAGTGGATTTTTGTTTAAGACATTGAGTAGTGAAGATCGTTAACTGTGTGTTTTGTGACGTTAAATATTGTTGAAGTGAAAGAGTTTGCAAGGAAAGAACTCACGGTTTATTTAAATGAAAAAAAAAAAAAAAAAAATGAACTAACACGTTTTAAAGATATAAATTTCAGATACGGTCTTGTCAAATATCTGCCGAAATATTTGCTCAAATATTTAATAAAAGTGACCGTAACTTTAGCAATATAATTTATTAATAATTAATATTGTAGTTATTTTGTTGAACTGTTTATGGTTTTTAATTCAAATTTTGATATTTTGAATAGGCTAAAGTTCATCAAATTTAATTTTCATTAAATTATTTTTATGAAGATTTCGATCTACCAAGGGTTAAATAAAATTTGGTTTTAAGATTGATGTTTGACTATTGACTGCTAGCAGTCGTTCATGGGTCATGAATCATGGCTGTGAGTGTTAAAACGGCAAACCCCTCTGAAGAGATTGAGTGGTTGTAATTGAATCATGTAAGGGTAACCTGTCCGTGAAAGCCTGGGTTCGATTCCCGCGTCATTCAATAATTAAAAATTATCAATAAATTTGAATTAATTTCTTTTCTTAATTTTTCTTTATAAAAATAATTTAATGAAAATTAAATTTGACGAACTTTTGCCAAATTGAAATATCAAAATATAATTTATTTTTAAAGTTATTTTTGAGAATACAAAGTGTATTTTTTTAAAATAAAAACTGGAAATTTAGCACGTCATAGGGAAATCTTATTAATAATTTATTTTTGCGGTAAGATCCACGGGTTTTCTGCTAAACCGCTTTGCTGGTGTAAAGTTCTTGAAAAAATTATAAAACAATTTGAAACTAAAACTTTTCTTCTCCGTTACGTCTTTCGGAAGAAAGCATATTTTTTAAAGACTAACAGCGGGACTTTTCCATATTGCAAGAAACCAGATTTTATACTTTATGAATCCTTAGATGCATGAAAAACTTTATATATGTATGTATAGTCTTTACTTGTGATGATAAAGCGTAAAAAGATTTGAAAAATTTTTTAGGAGAGGAAATTCGTTACAATAATTTTATTTACCTTGTTCGATAGCGTCTTCGGGACTCTGACAATATTCGATATAAGTTTTCAACTTTAAGTCATATTTATCTTGAAATTCTGAATTTAAACAATTATGAACTAGTTCGTGATACTCAGAACGCATATGAAGATCCAAAGGACGTTTGTGTACCACATCAAAAAATTGGGTAATCTTGAAAAATAAATTTAAGATTAGTAGAATTTAATTAATACTTTTTTAGATTGATTACTTACGGCCAATTTTAACCAAGATCAGCTATAATTAACTATTACTCTAAATATCAATACACATATTGTAATTTGAATGTTATAATAATAATTAATTTTAATTGAACTTGGTGAAAGTGGCTTTTAATCCATTTAAAAATAGATTAAAAATATAATTATAATATTGTATTAAATATAGAATTAATTTTACGTTGTATACCTTATAAAGGTGTAAGGCTGTAAAAAACCATGTAATTATTAATAATAATTAATTAAAAGTTATTTTTTGACTTGTTTTTCTTGAAAAAAAAAAAATAAATATAATTACAGATATTAAGAGTTATATCATGATATCGCTTAAAATTGCCAATTGTGCAATTGGGCAAACTTGCGAGACTCATTTCATGAAGAACCTTTTTAATTTTTGTGTAATTCTAAACAATTAATGTCAGTTTGCAAGAAACGTCTACACTAGAGTTGTCAACCGATTAAGAATAATTCGATTAATCGATCAAACCAAAACAAACTCTTGTTCGAATAATTTTAAAATGGCGATTTTCAAAAAAAGAATAAATCGATTAAATAATGTCGCTTAATCGAACAATTTTTTTTAATAAAAAAAAATTAAAAATAAAAGACTAATAAGAAATAAAAGCTTAGAATTTGATTTATTCTCATACGTTTTCAGCGATTTTATACAAATGTAGGTAAGGCAAAAAATATTGTAGCTATAGCCCTGATTGTAATTTATGTCAATGTTTAGTAAGCAAAAACCGAGTTGAGTTTTTATAGTATATCAAAAATGTATATAAAATAACTTTTTTTTTTTTGAAAATGCTATAAAAAAAAACTACTGAATATTTTCTCAAATTTCTTTTTTTATATGAAAGTAAAGGGTGTTTTTTTAAGCCCGATAGAACTTGAAATTGTAAAAAATAACACAAAAAATTAAATTGTAATCAAAATTTTTTTTTTTATTCGAAAGATCAATACGTGACATTAACATTTGAAAATGATTTCGGGCATATGGGCACCGCGGCTGTTCTTGACGAAGCGCATTCTGGACGTCCAATTTTGGGCCACTTTTTCGAGCACTGCTGGCCGTATGTCACGAATAACACGAACAATGCTGGCCTCCAAGGCGTCAATTGTTGCTGGTTTATCAGCAAAAACCAGTGACTTCACGTAGCCCCACAGGAAATAATCGAGAGGTGTCAAATCGCGCGACCTTGGAGGCCAATTGACAGGTCCATTTCTCGAAATCAACTTATCGCCAAATTTTGATTTCAATAAGTCGATGGTTGCGTTCGCCGTATGGCACGAAGCGCCATCCTGTTGAAACCACATCTCCTCCGGATCAATGTCATCCATATTTTCAAACAAAAAATCATTGATATGGTGCGGTAACGATCTCCATTGACCGTAACCCGAGCTCCGGCCTCATTTTTAAAGAAATAAGGTCCGATGATGCCACCAGCGTGAAAACCGCACCAAACGGTGAATTTTTCTGGATGTAATGGAGTCTGTAGGGTCTCTTGTGGATCTCGCTCCATATGCGGCAATTTTGCTTATTAACAAACCCGTTAAGCCAAAAATGCGCCTCATCGCTGAACACAACTTTGCGATAAAACAACGGGTCAGTTGCCAACTGCTCTAGAGCCCAATCGGCGAAAGAACGACGCATATAATGGTCTCGTGGCTTCAATTCCTGCACCAGCTCTTCAGTACGCACATTCCTTCGACGTGTTGGTGTTATTGCATCCTCTAGAGAGTATGTGGTACGAAATCTATCCACAGTTCGACGAATGGCTTGTTCAGATGGACGATTAAGTACGCCATAAAAATGACGAAGTCGTCTATAAGTTGCGCGAATCGACGACTGATTTTCAAAGTAAATTTGGATAATTTCGTAGCGTTGTTCAAGCGTGAGTCTATTCATGATGATTTGTCAGAGTATACTGAAACGATAAAAAAAAATATTTCATCAAAATTTAATTTTTTGTGTTACTTTTTACAATTTAAAGTTCTATCTAGCTTAAAAAAACACCCTTTACAATTCTTCCGGTTAATAATGGAAAATAATTTCATTCAAATGGCTGCCTCGGCTGGCCATGCACTAGCCTACACGATCGGTCCAATTTTTAAGCACATTATCGATTGTGTGCAGCTGTATTTCATCAATGGCTTCAAGAATCTTCTTCTTCTGTCATCCTTCTCTCCCGTTGGAGCATAGGGCCTCAGGCTTCAAGAATATTGTCCTTTAAAGCATCAATTGTCTCTGGCTTGTCAGCGTAACACTTATCTTTGACGGCACCCCACAAATAATAGTCCAACGGTGTTAAATCGCAGCTCCGAGGTGGCCAAACGACATCAGCTCTGCGGCTGATAATGCGATCTTCAAAAACAGGGCGCAAAACATCGAGTGTAGCTTGGGCTGTGTGGCACGTAGCGCCGTCCTGTTGAAACCAAGTGTTGCTAATATCCTCCTCTTCAATTTTTGTGAACAAAAATTCGTTGAACATGGCCCGATAACGATCGTCATTGACTGTAACGGCCACTCCTTGCTCATTTTCGAAGAAAAATGGCTCAATTATGCTTCTGGACCAAAATCCGCACCAAACAGTGACTCGTTTTGGGTGCATCGGCTTTTCAATGTATGCGTGCGGGTTTTCTGTGCCCCAAATGCGACAATTTGGCTTGTTTACATACCCGCCAAGATCAAAATGATCTTCATCTGAAAAGATGATTATTTTTTTTGGCAAAAATCGGTATCTTAGCGAAGCGTTGTTCAAGCGTATACACAACCATATTCGTTCAGCGGAAGGAAAAAACTAATTATCTGTCAAATCAGACATGAGCTAAGTGTTACCATTCACGAAATAAGCACTAGTGGAAAAAAAAACGTTAGATGGCGGACCCGTTATATCTTTGCCATTTGCGTATTTTTATGTTCACACTTGGGTTTTAAAACGCGTTTAAGCAAAATGTTGATTAACTTAATCAGAACCGTGCACATTACTTTTGAGATGATTGAGATGACAGTTGATTAAGAAAAAAAACACAACAAACAAATTTATATTTCTTTAAAGTATTAAAAATGGATAAAAATACTTTAATAAAGTTATCAGAAGATTATTTTAAACATGTTAATGATAAAATTGTGAAAATTTATGAATTTTTTAAGGAAAAATAAAAATATTAAGAAGAAATCTTGGTCGGTTGTACACGTAAGGGGCACGTTCATGGTGACCGATTCTATATTGTACTCAGTTTGAGGTATGTTCAGGGGATTCGATGTGATTAATGAAGTGATTTAGTTGTAATCATGTCAATTTAAAGTGATTAACAAAACACTTCAATATATGGTTAATCATCTCGATTTTGTTGTGATTAGAGCTTAATCAAGTGTAAACATAGTATAAGTATTACAATATTACCATTGAAAACGATGTACTGGAAGATTATCCAACGACATCAAAAAATGCCTAATTTGCTCCAATGGAAAAATACATAAAGAGAGACAGCGGTTGTTCTATAGAAGAAATTGTACGCAGAAGTTTGGCTGAAGATGGAAGGTCTGTAAACGCCTTTCGTAAAGCCAAAGTTGTATCGGATTATTTAAAAGGATTTTACGATTCCTTTAAGTAATACAACGATATGGAGTTAAGATGAGAAGTTTTACGCGTCAAAAAAAGAAGAACACTCAATTTACATGATGATTTTTATGAAGTCCAATTTTGGACGTCATTTTTTTGTTTGGTAGCAAGCGGTGTAGAGAAGAAAGAGGGGTAGAAAAATAGACATGATTTCTGTTCTCTCTTCCTCTTTCTTCTCTACACCCCTTGCTACCAAACAAAAAATGACGTCCAAAATTGGACGTCATAAAATTCATCATGTAAATTGAGTGGAAGTCATAGTGGATTTGAGAAAAAATAAAGAAGAAAATGGAAGATTTTCCATAGTTGTAAGTTAATGGACGGATGTATCTTATTTAAAATATGTATTTTTTTTTTTAAAAAAAGTTTTTATTCGTTATTCTCATCGATTAATCGAATAATTTTTCAGATTTAATCGTTTGATCGATCGAACAAAAATAATTATTTGAATTATTCGAAGAAAGCTAAAAGGCGAATAATTGACAACTCTAGTCTATACAAAAATAAATTAAAAAAGAAAATTCAAAAATATAAAATTAAACGATGAAATTTGTGATTAATATGTAAAATTTGTTTTTAAAATGCACAAAGAAAGCCAAAAGACTAATTTGCTCAAATTATTGCTAAAATTTATTGTGTGTGATTTATAAACACTTCGATTTTTAATTGAAAACGACGGTAAAAGCACCAAAAAATCTGTTTGTATAAATGCACAATTGAACAGCGCAAATTTACGAGTCAAAACTGTTAAGTAAATTTACGAAGTTTGTGCAAATTAATTCTCATACAATTCTTGACTGTTCATTTGCCATGGCGTAAAAATGCACAGACTGCGAGACTTTTAAGCGACAACATGAAAACCCTTATTATTTTTTTAAATTTTAAATATTCAAGGACTAAGAAATACGTGTTTAAAAAAAAACAAGTTATAATTAAATTATTAAAAATAAAAACAATTATTGTTAAGTTAACTTTTTATATTCACCTCATTAGTCACTTTACTATCGTTATTTTGAAAGTTTTCGAGTTTTTTTGGAAAGTTTTTACATCGCTCCATACAAACACCAAAGAACAAACGATCCCGCCTATAATGAAATTTATACTCGTGAATATGTTGTGAAATGTCTCTCCATAATTTCGAAGAATTTTGCGGCCTGATCTCGGCATAAATCATACAATAAGTGGATTCGAATTTTGAAACTTTATTATTGAGACAGGCATCGTAATCATCGAAATCGTATAAGGGAGGAAAGCCATTTGAAAGTTTAGCTGGAAATTAATAAATAGAAAAAAAAAAATTAAATAATGGTAAAATTAGAGGACATTTTTTTTAATCAGATTTTAGAAATATAAGTTTTAATAAACATTTCTCTTACTACGACGATATAAAAAGAAAGAATTGATGTGTTTGTGAAGCTTGTATCTACCCTGTAAGAAGTCAAACACATTTTTAAGTAACTTCAAACTGGTTTTTTTATAACCACATCTAGTTTATTAATTGACTCTTTTCCTTGTCGACAACTCATTATTTTAACATAGGCTGTATTTTTCAACCAATTTGTAGTTAATTAATAGTATAGTCGGTTTATAATAAATTACTTAAATTTTAAATAATTTTTGTAAAAAAATATATGTATACATATGAACATACATATGTACTAGGGTTTTTTCCCGGGATTTCCCGTCCCGGGAATTCCAGGGAATTTCAATTATTTTATTTCCCGTTTTCCCGGGATTTTTCTTGCGTGATCCCGGGAAATAAAAAATTCCTCATAATGTCAGAAAATAGCTATTTATACTTTGAAATTTAGTTTTTTATTCTCTAAAAATTAGCATCTGTGGATGGGTTGTGGATTAGATCAATTACAAGAAGTGAGTACATGTATTTAAATCAATGTCTCCTGATGCAATAAATCTACCAAAAGCAGAACGGGCAGTGCAACAGTTGATAATTATTACATTTAGTGCAGTGAAGAGTTAATAAAGTACATTAATTCAAAATAAGATGCAGGCAGTAAATTTTCATTGTCCATGGACAAGTCTTAAAAATAGGAGAAACCTAAACATATCGCTCATATCTACAAAAACAAACGATCTTGGCAAAATGCGATTAAAGTTTTCAAAATGTACCGACTTAAAGAAATATTTTGCGATAACTTCAGTTCAGTTTGAGATATGACTATGATCCCTGCCGGATATTTGTGTCCATTGGTCCAACAGACTGGTCCTGGGATTTGTGAAAACAGAACAAGTAGAAAAAGAAAGGACTCATGACCAGTGAAAGAAGAACCAATCCCTTAACTGGTGTATGAAGAACAAAAAGGTAGAAAAAGTAACGAATTACAGTACAGTCTTCACCGGTGCTGTGACACATTTGTTGGTACTTTCTTAAATTTGGTTCTTGAATTTAATTCTAGTACTTGTTTTATTGAAATAATACTACATTTTAGTAATTGACATTAAGCACGTTCATTGAGAATAGATCTGTGACTGGTCAAATGGTGTCAATAAAGTGATATTTCTTATTCATATAAAGTTGACAAGTGTATTTGGGCCTTTAACCGTGTACAGACCCAAACTTTTAAAGCGAAATGTAAACACTTTCGGCAGAGTGGTAAAAAAAAACAAACCCTCCACCGACAGTTAGAATATTTTAGAAGTTGTCTTTATATGGGTCCTATGGTAAATTATGGACCGATCTACACGAAATTTTGTGAAGTCTTATGGAACGAATTTGTGCAAAATATAATATCAATATGCGCATTTCGATACTATTTATGTTAGTTTTCATTGCAAAATTAGCGATTTTTGGGGTGGTGTTTCTACATTTGGATTCGTAACTATTTGGCTACTAAACTGCTTTGGCTGGATTTTAATCTTAGGATAACTAGAAACAATTTGACACCAATTTTGTTCTTTTCTTTTCAGCCGTTCGAAAGTGTGTTTTCAACAGACAGACAGACAGACATATATGGCTAAATCGACTAAGAATTACTCAGCGATCCACAATATATACTTTATGGCGTGTTTTTTTGGACCACTCTTTTCTAATAATAATAATTTTTCAGGAGAGCAAAAGAACGCTTTTAACAGGCAGGATTATATGTTTTAAAAAATTTGTTTAATATTATTAAAAATGATGATAATAAAAACTTTTATGCTAAAGGCTTTTAAAACATTATTTCACACTGCAAAACCATTTCGGTTTCATCGTTTTGTTTGAAGGCGTTAAGGTGCCTAATTTTGGGTGATATGATGTTTAAACAGTGTAAGAGAGTAAGGTTCGACGGTTATCTGCAAAAAAAAAGTTTTTGCAAAAAGTGGCTTCAATTAATGTTTTCACAATTCAAATAACAAAGATTTCTAATACCAGTTAAAAACCTATAATAATTCTGAAATGGTTATTTCGGTGTGTTAAAAAGCATTACGACTTAATTTTTTTTATATATTTTTAATCTCTTACCATAATTAAATTTTGCAAATAATATTTGTATTAGAACATTCATTTTACTTTAAAACCAGGGACCGAAAATAACAGTTATATTGGAATTTTAAAACAAAAAAAGCATATAGAAGTAAATGTCGAAAAACTGATTCAAGTATACCATATTGACTTTTATGAACTTCTCTATGATAAAATATTTTTAAAAGTTTGATTTTTATTGTTTCGATCAAAATTAACAGTTTTTTTTTATGTTTATTTTTTTAACAAAAATAACAGTTATTTTTTGATTTTTACATTTTTAAACAAAAATAACAGTTATTTTATGATTTTTATATTTTCGTTCAAAAATAAAAGTTATTCATTAAAGAAATATACGTGTAATTTTCGTTGACTTTAAAGCTTCGTTCACAATCAAAAAAGCATTTTCACTTGGTGTTCATAATAGAGCAACAATTTCTTTTGCAACCACACACATTTTGCATTAAGAAACAGTTTGCAAATTTTAGCCACAATAATATTATGCATTTATTATTATTTTTTACAACATTTTGTTAAAATTTGCATTTAAAACTAAATAAAATTATTTTAAACGTCAGCAACAATTTCATACAAATTGTTGCTGAAGTTCTAGTTGACTCAGCTTTAATTACATTTTTAAAAAATTTTAGTAACATTTTTGTTCTAAAAATGAAAGGAAAATGTATGAAATACTTTGGGAAGGAAAAAGATATTTAGAATAAAAAACGAAATTGTTTCTCTGATTGTGAACGAAGCTTAAATGTTTATTTTAATGATTTATCATCATTGGGATTTCTTATGCACATTAAAATAAATATTTAAAGTCAACTAAATTATTATTACACGTACATTTCTTTAAAGAAAAACTTTTATTTTTGCTCGAAAAAAAAAATAAAAATCAAAAAATAAAAGTTATTTTTGTTCAAAAAAATAAAAATCAAAAAATAACTGTTTTTATCTGACTTTTATGAGAAAAGGAATAACTGTTACGGTCCCTGTTTAAAACTGACACACACTGAAAGAACACATTAAATTTTTTTTATTATATAATTTAAAATTTAAACACTTTTATTATTAAAAAAAAAAACAAACAATTAAGAATGATTACATAGATTTCTTCTTTTGTTTTTGGTTAAATTCAGAGTTTTGATTACGATTGCGTCATTAGTTTTTTTCTAGCAACTCTTGTTTCAAAGATAAATTGGACATTTTATATTTACATAATTAACACCAGTTTTCGTATTATTCCCTTAATATTTCACGAACGATCCTACCAACGTTAACATTTCTGGATTATTATTCTACACAAAAATATTTCAATTGAATAGTAACATTCTTGAGTTATTAAGAATATCTAACTTTGAATTTGGTATATATAAAAAAATTTTATATAAACAAACTTCCTTTAATAAATTTAAGATGAAAAATTCTCATATTGATGTAGATATCTAGATAATATTTGGCACAAAGAACTCTTATATGAATCTTAACCTCATAACATCATTTTCTTTTGGCGGGTCCATTATTGCCCATTGTTCTAGAATATGCTACTCTCTCAAAAATGTGTCTGTAAATACTGTGGTTAAGGGCATTGACCAACTATAATTTCTTACTTTCCCCCGGGGTATGTGCTGCGTGTGCCTCTTAGTGGGCTCAGTTAAGCAGCTTGAGAATTCCTTCCTATTGATGTTACATCCCCCAATGCCGTAAATTGACTAGAGCCTGGCAACAGGTTGCGCATCGCAGAGAAGACGTCGAGAGGTATCGGAAGATTTATCATTTCCCTTTTATAGTCGTACTATCATGCAGTTCTTTTAGAACAAAGAAATGGTAGCGGGCTAAGGGTGCTGTAAAAATATTTTCTCCTCGGACATTGAAAATCTATAAGCGTAAAACAGGTGAACGCAACCTGGGATGCACCAAACATCCAAGTGACAGAGCTTCTTGGGTACAATGGACTTCAGGGGACTTCGAAGTTGTACCTCAGTACTAAACTAATGCTGCCACGGGAGTCGGTAGCTCCCGGTGGGTGCAAGCACCGGTCTGACTATTGGTGAGGTCTTTGTTAGTATGCTTTTAGTGCGAGTAATGCTTCCTTGCACGTGGGGAAAGTGGCTTAAACCCAAAATCGCGTATGTATAGGGTTAAATTCACATGGAAGGCGGTTGTTCCACTCTTGTGGAAAAGTTTGGCCTGTGGATTGCACCGGGTGCTGTTAGAATTCAACAGAAACTGCTGGGATTAAGGAATAGCAGTGGAGGTAAGATAGATCCCCGGCTCCTAAACAAGGCATGGGTGTATAAATTTTGGTGAATTATACATTCAAATTGCTACCTGTGTGTGCAAATCATTGCTACCTATCGCTGTGCGCAAAACGACCCCAGGAAATATGGCCCCAAAAGGAAAGTGAAGAACGGCCCTAAAATTTTACATGTGACACAACAACACGCAATTTTGGGGCAATTTTTTTTGTTTTTTTGGGGTTATTTTTCATATTTTTGTTAGGGTGTTTTTACATTTTAAGTGGAATGAAAAATGACCCCAATATCAAGCAATGAAAAATGGCCTCAAATAAAATCACAATTTTTATTTTAGGGCTATTTTTCGTTTACTAATAAAAAATGCAAATTTTAAGAATTGAAAAATCACCCCAAACATTTTTACACAAATTATATAAAATTGTATGTAAAAGTTTCTAGGGATACATAGTAAATATAAAAAACCCAAATTCTTATACCAAAGTGTAGAAAATCCTTGCCGGTTATGCAGGGATGCTTTAGTTAGCGAAGCCTTGCGCGCGGCCGAAGGCCGGCTGTTAAGAGAAGCTTTACTGAGCGAAGCCAGTGTTCGTTATACCATAGAAAAGAAAGTCCTTGCGCCCGGCCGAAGGCCGTCTATATAGAGAAGCTTTAGTTAGCGAAGCCAGTGTTCGTTATATCATAGAGAAGCAAACCCTTGCGCCCGGCCGAAGGCCGGCTATAGCGTGAAGCTTTAGTAAGCAAAGCCAATGTTCGTTGTATCATAGAGGAACAAATCCTTCTAAATTTGTGATTTTTAGTTTCGGGCATATGAACTCCACCCAAAAACTTTTATATAACTTTCTCTGTGTTCTTTTTTGGGGTTAAAATTCATTATAAATTTAAAGGTGATTTTTCATAATGAAGCAACCCCAAATTTAAGGTCATATCTCATTTTATTTTTAGTGTTATTTTTCTTTTTTTTTTTTTGGGTAATTTTTCATTAAAAAAATGGGGTCATATTGCATTATGAAAAATAGCCCCAAATCTAAATTTTCATTTATTTTTTGGGGCCATATTTCGCAGCGCCGCTACCTATGTTTCAAATGATCCTCACATAGGGGCATTTAATAAGTGCTTAATATTAATAATGCAAGTGGTTGAGATCCACCGTGAAGTTATTTCGCAAGAGAGGTATTCACGTCAATCGATATCACAGTATACTTTTTTACTTGTAACTGTTCAATTAGTTTTATGGAAATTGACAGACATCCAAAGATTATTATTTTAGCTAAACATCAAACCGTTTTTTTTTTTGTTAGAAAGTTTTAAATTTATAGTGGGTCGAATACTTTTTACTTGCAGTGTAGGCCATTATGCGACAGAAATTTCTTACTTGTTTGGGGGTAAACAAATGACATAATAATATTTATATAATTCTTTTAGAGAGATTTGGAATTAAAAACAAAAAATGTTATAAAAAGTTATGTCACGTTTTATTGAAAAAAAAGACTGTATTTATAAAACACCATTAAGATTGCAAAGATAACTTCGGTAAATCACTACAGTTTTCCGAACTAATAACACGGTGCTACAGTGAAAATATACTTGGAAAGTGACCAAGTGTAAGTTATAGGCATTATTGAGTAGATCATAAATCAATTTTTAAAAGTTCGGAAACACCCCCAAATTTCGGAGTTATTCCGAAAAAACTATTTTCGGGTAGGTTCGAGTACTTATGAACACGTAACTCAGTTGATTTTAATCCGATCTTCAATTTTTGAACGCTTTAAGAAAGAAAAAGAATAGATCTTTCCAACCGTATACATTTTATGCTATATTAATTAAATATTGGTAGTAATTTTCGTAATAACATCTGCAATTTTTTTATTTTTTTATGTTTTTTTTAACTTTGAGTTCTTTTTTTTATAATTTTTTCTATAAAAGCAGATGTATTTGTAAAAAAAATTTGAAATAGAATTTTATAACAAATAAAATGAACTTTGGTTTTTTTAAACCGGACAATATTTGTGAAAGTTATTAAACCTTATTTAAATTTAAATAGCACTTGATACCCCCAAGCGGAAAAAAATTTAAGTGAGAATAATTTTTTTTTATACTGAGCAGTGTGACCAGATTTTAAAAAAATATAGAGCTAAATCAGGTAAAAAATAGAGCTAAAAAAGGCTAAAAATAAATAAATAAAAGCCAAAAAATAAAGCTAAATTTTTATATTGCTTTTTAATAATATTAATTCATTATTCGTATTATAAATAACAAAACAAAACAAAAAATATAAAATTAACATATAAAAAGTGATATCACATGAACGTATGTATGTATCTTTGTACAATGGTGAACATATATAAAAAAGCTCTTAAAGCTAATATACAAAAAGGAATAAATTCAAAGGCATCGGTTAATATAAAGTATAGTATAGAACAAATTTGGAATCCTATAAGATTTGGATTCTTCGTTTGCACAAATTATGAGTATATTTACTAGATTTAAAAATTTTTAATTCCAAAAAATACTTTTTAACAAGCAAACGAATAAACTTGATAAATATTTGACTACATGTTAAATATTTCCTCAAATGAATATTCGTCTTCCTCTAAAGAGTTCGACAAAAAATCACTATTATTTGTATAAATAGATTTATCAAAATTTTTTATGAGATCATTTGTTATTTTAAAATTATGACAACATTTATTTATTCTTTTTAAGCCACATCTTATATAGAGAAGTGAATTTACTGTATTTAAAGTAAATCTGTTTCTAATTTTCGTTTTTATGAGATTCATTCCGCTGAATACGCGCTCAACTTCAGCGTTACTGAAAGGCAAAACTAAAAATTTCATCACAAAAATAGATAATTCCCTAAAGGGGTTTTCATTTAATGCATTCTTATACTCAAAAACATTGATCCAAAATTCTATTGTTGAATTTTGATTAGGCCACTCGTAACAATTTAATTTTTGCCACTGTAATTCTAAATCAGAAATTTCATCTAGTTTTAAAATTGTCATTTCTTCTTTAAAATTCTCATACAAAGTACATTTTATTTTCTTGAGACTATTTTCTAAAGAAAAGAAGTTTGTTTGTTGCAGTGATGAAATATTGTTTGGCAAACGTTGGCGTAATTGATATATTAATTGTTTAATAAAATTTTGGCAAGTACATCTTATATCTTTTTCTGTTTCAGAATCTATTATTTGTCTTTTCGAAATCAGATATTGTTCAAAACTATAATTAAAATAAGGTATTGGAGTTAAAAAATCTTCCAAATCAGATTTTAACGGATCAAAATGTTCAGTTTTCAAAATAATTTGATTTGCAAGCTCTTTCAATAATAAATAAACTTCTGAAAGCAATAATGTGGGATCTGCGTCGTTGCTTTCAAACATTTTGTTTACTTTTTGAACATCTGATAGTAACGGTTTCAAAAACTTTAAATAAAGTAAATTCTTTTTATTATACAATTTTTTCAAAATTTTAGCTTGATGACACGACTCAGAAACAGCTGCAAGTTCAAAATGGGTTTTTAGTTTTAACCATTGGTTTTCAATTCGATTTACAGCTGTTTCTATTGACAGCCATCTAGTGTCACAAGCTCTTACTAACTTAAGTGGCTGCATATCACAATTAATTGCTGCATATATGTTTTTATAGTTCTTTTGTCTTAAACTTGATTTTGAAAACCAATTATATGTTTCTGCCACTAAATATTCAATTTCGGATGGCAAACTTTTGGACGCATGTGAAACAGATAATTGTATCGAATGACAAACGCAAGGAACTAATACAATTTTATCGTTTTTTTCTTTTAAATTTGCGATAACACCACGGTTCACCCCGGTCATAACTTTTGCGTTGTCTGTTCCTAAGCCTACCATATATTTTATATCTAGATTAAAAGCATTTAAAATTTTTAAGATAGCTGAAGAAATTCCGAGAGCTGTTGCTTCTTCTAGAGCATACAAATGTAAAAATGTATTTACGATATGCTTTAATGACTTACTGTAGTACCGAATTACTACACCTAAATGTTTTTCCACAGTAATATCGGTTGACTCGTCTATTATAAGACTATAATGACTTCCCTTAATGTCGTCTGTCAACAATTGCTTGAAATGTGGTGCCAAAATAGAAGTAATGATAGCGGTACATTTTGTTCGCCCCAAAGACATTGCCACCGCCGGTTTGCTGTCATTGAAAATATTTTTGTGCATCTTTTCCATGTGATCTACAGACCTAATAGAAGTATGCACCGCCACGAACAATGCATCAGACAACTCAGCTTCTTTTTTCTTCGTACAGCTACTTGAAGTTTGAAACTCTAATGTTTTTTGATTTTTGGTCTTGAAAGGTGATGCAGCAGCTACATGCTTACTTGTCTTCCCATGCGTTAACAGGTTACTTAATTTTGATTTCAATGTACAATGACAGTATTTACATTTTACCTGTTTGTCATTTACTTCAACAATCCACTTCGAAAGTCTCGAATCATTGAACCAGCTTTTTCTCAATTTTTGCGTGTATTTTCTAGAATATAAAACGATACTTAATTCCTTATACTTTTCTTTTCAATATTAAAACTACCTTTTGCTAGTACTAGGTGAAAATTCATCTTCTGTATCACTACTACAGCTATGCACAATTTGCTTATCATTCGAATCATTTCTTTTTAAGAATCTATATGTATAAGTAATTAAAAATAATACACCTTACTTATAGTTTTATATTAATACTACTGACCTTTCCATTTTCCTTTTTATTAATTTTTTAATTTAATAGGTAGGTATAAAGTATGAATTTAAGAAGCCAAATACGAAAAAACAGTTACATGTAGTTCACAATAAAAGAAGAAAACAAAATGTGTACAAAAGTACATTTCAAAACAGATTATAGCAGATATTGAAACATCGCATTGTTTTCATATATGTGTGTAGATCATCAAGCTGTCAAAAACAATAGTGAAAAAATAACTGCAAATCTCCTACTACTACCTTGTTTAACTTTAAAGAATTACTTGCTGACTTATTGTTTCTGTGATGCCAGATTTTAGCTGTTTGAGACTAGTTTATAAGGTTACCAATATATCTTTATTTTATTGAACTTTCTTTTTTTATTATGTACATATCATAAAATCATTGGAATACAAATAGAAAAAAAGGCTAGAAAAAGCCAAATTCATTTTTTAAAAAAGCTTAAAAAAAAGCTTAAAGCTAAATGAAATATATCAAGCTAAATCCAAAAAAATAAAGCTAAATTTAGCTCGAAAAAAG
Organism: Pollenia griseotomentosa; assembly: GCA_963931875.1. NCBI lineage: Eukaryota > Metazoa > Arthropoda > Insecta > Diptera > Polleniidae > Pollenia > Pollenia griseotomentosa. The sequence goes on from OZ007564.1 coordinate 48,749,376, forward strand.
CTAATATGGTCACACTGATACTGAGATAACAAAAGAGATAAATTAAATACTTTAGTTAAGTTGCAATGATCTTTATGTTTTTGTTTTAATTTTGCCGTTAGATATTTTGACATTTATTTATTACTTGAGTGCATTGCACTTGGTAATGCAGAATTTAATATACCCTTCACTATTCTGAAGTAAATTTTAAACATAAAATATACTATAAGGGAAGTATTTTCAATTTCCTTTTTTTTTTTGAAATTATAATAAATTTAATTTTTATATAAGTATATAGATTTGAAACAATGTTTTAAAATTTTTTTGTAAGCATTTTATATCAATTGTAACTTTTGTGATAAACACACAAACTGTAATAAATGAATCCGTAATGACAAAACATACATACCTAAAGTAGAGGGTGTATAAGAAATAAATTGTTTATTATTTTAAAAATAAAGTGTTACTATTTTGAATTTGTGAAAAGATTAGTGTTACTTAAATATTTAAATTAAAAAAGTAAGTTTGTGTTATTTTTTAATAAAAAAAAATATAATGTGGATTTTAACTTCTATTTCAGTGTGTGATAAGCGTAATAATTTTTGCTTTATCTGTGGCCAATACAAGCAAAAAAACTGGCCATCAAGAACAATTTTTCAAATTGGCAAGAAAAACGTCTTAAAAATTCCACTGGTGAGTACCGAAAAAATAATTTTGCCACCATTACATCTCAAATTGGGATACATGAAGCAATTCGTGAAACGCCTGGATAGGGAAACCGATGCCTTTTTACACTTAAAATCAGTTTTCCCAAGAATAAGTGAAGCAAAAATAAAAGAAGGTACAAATGTTTATTGATTTCTAAACATAATTGTATTATTTTTTTTATTTTTAGGTATTTTTCTTGGACCTCAAATCCGCAAAATCTTGTTTGACGAAGAATTCACAATGAAACTAAATGTTGTGGAAAAAAGAGCATGAGAAGCTTTATTAGTTTATGTGAAAGTTTTTTGGGAAATAAAAAAAGTGAAAATTATATATTATAGTAAAAGAATTTCTTGAGGCTTATGAAGGAATGGGATGCAAAATGTCCATTAAAGTTCATTTTCTGCATGCACATTTAGATTTTTTCCCAGAAAACCTAGGACAATTCAGTGATGAGCAAGGCGAACGATTTCACCAGGACATTTTGGATATCAAAAGACGCTTCGAAGGAAAAAGCCAAGTAAGAATGATTTCAAATTACTGCTGGTCACTAAAGCGAGAAACAGACGATTTGATGTACAAGCGAAGGAGGTCTAGCAAGCATTTTTAATCATATATTCTTAATTTCTAAATAAAATAATTTGAATACTGTTATTTTAAAATATTTATATAATCATATCATTATAAGATTAAAAAAATAAAGAAAATGTACACAGAAAAAATAAAACACCAACTTCAATTAACGCATTTGTTAGAAATTTGTACTATTAATTAAATTCTTTACTGATTTTCCGCCTGCAAACAAATTGATCATATCAATTAACGCATTTGTAAGTTTGAGCTTTTCTTGCTGTTCAGTTTCAATCAATAGGTTTAATTGAAATTTGACCACCAGTAAAAGAGACTATATAAAACGTAAACACAAATCAAAATATTTTTTTCAATCAACACAGTTAATTGAAACAATTAAAAAATTGTTTGAGAATTTAAAATATTTTGAAGTTTGTGTGTATGTTTTCATATTTGCAAATATACACACAAACATTATAATTTTTGTTTTCAATTAAGGCAAACTAATTGGAACAATTAAAAAAAATTGTTTAAAACAGCATTATTGAATTAATTGAAAAAATTTTGGTGAAAATTTTTTCTGTGTAGTAGCTATTGATCAATATTTGTAAAAGCAAAATTTTTAACTTTTGAAAAACCTTAATAACTTTTTTATTTTTTACTCGATTTTATTTATTGAAAGCTGGTTTAACTCAGAACTAAATTAGCTTTAATGAAATATATACATAAGGGTATTTTTTTGAACAATCTAATTTAAAAAAATGGCGCCAAAGTTGAAAAATCTAGAAAAAATAAAATTAAAATCAGATATAATTAAAAATATCACTGCAAAAATTTAATATATATACCAAAGAGAGTATATATTTAGAAAAACACAGTTTTCTTCTTTCTGAAACCATTTTAAAATTGTAAATCCGATTAAAATCAACTGAGTTACGTGTTCATAACTACTCGAACCTACCCGAAAATAGTTTTTTCGGAATAACTCCGAAATTTGAGGGTGTTTCCGAACTTTTAAAAATTGATTTATGATCTACTAAATAAGGTCTATAACCTACACTAGGTCTCTTTTCAAGTATAAAAAAAAAGTGCTCATTTGTAGCACCGTGTAATTAGGTTCAGTAAAATTTTCTTATATATTATTAAACATTATCTTCCTGTGACCACCAGAAGAGTTTAGTAGGTGGCAACAAATCATTGATTTTGGCAGAAAATTATGAGAAGATTTTCAATTTCGATGGGCTGGATGGTTTCCACTACTGGCACGATTTACGAAAGATTTAGGAGCTTCAAATGAGCAGGAGTTTCGTTGGTGGCTCTTTGATGATTTCGAGATCTTTTTCTATCAAAGTAAAGCTCCCTTTAGCATAGATTTCTACACGAATGACCCCAAAAATCTACACTCAATTGTTGAAAACGTCATTAGGTGAGGACGGTGAGGAGTTAATGGGGTATGATTTTATCTTTAAGCAGAATAATGCTGAGATGCACACTAAACATTGTACTTAAGATTGGTTTGCATTAAAAAATATGGAGGTTCTGGACTGGCCAGCTCGTTGTCCCGGTCTGAACCCTATAAAAAACTATTGGGGTAACTGGAAGTTTTCAAAAAATTTTTAAGGTCTCTAACAACAAAGGAGGAAATATTTATAATTAGTTTATGTATATAAAAACCTCATAGGTTTATTCTTTTTTTTTTTTTAAGAGAACTTATCGTTATAACTAGGGCAACCAAAAAAAAAGCACTAAAAAAACAGTCTTAAGCTCTTAAAAAAGCGTATTAAAACATGAAAATAAGCTGTAAAAATTAAAAAAAAGCAATTTAAACTTGTTTATTTTTCACTTAATTCGTTTAATACGTTGTTATAGTAAATTATAAGTTGATGCAATAAATTTTCGAAAAGAAAACTATGTCTGTTTGGAGTCAGCAAATTCTTGTACATAGAAAAAGTTCTTCCTACGTCTACAGATGTTAAGGGATCATGTTTAAAATTGAGTATTTGCTCTAAAGTATATTTTATACGATTGGACTCATAATTCCGCTTGCCTCCCAAAATATCACTAATATATTTTAATACCGAAAATCCTTCATTATACCCTTCACCACAAGGGGAAAAGGGTATATATAAGTTTGTCATTCCGTTTGTAATTTCTACAATATTGATCTTAGGCCCTGTAAAGTATATATATTTTGGGTCCTTATGAGGAGAGAAGTTGATTTAACGAAATCCGTCCGTCTGTCCGTCCGTCTGTCCGTCTTACGTTTGATATGTGTTTTCCGGAGACTCCAGACCTGATATAGGTTGTTTTACATTTATGTCACATATAGTCCACCATTTCTTGCTATTGAAATTCAGCCAGATTGGTCCAACAATGGCTGAGATATGACCAAAAAACCACGACTGCCTCTCATTTTTCCAAAAAATCCCTTGTGGTTGTTGTATTTTTATTACTTTTTTCTGTATATCTGGAGAACGGCAAGAGCCAAAGTTTTCAAATTTGGTGCAAACATTAAGGTTATAAATACACACCATTCCACAAAATGTGGGCGGGATTGGAGAAGTGGGCGTGGTACCTTCCATACAAAAAGTATTAAAAATTGTATAAAAACCTGAATTTTTGACTGTTATATGACCTATGGTTACGCCTTATATATCAAAAGATCGGAAATTTAATTAATAAAAAATATTTTCTGAAAAACTCGGGAAAATCGGTTCAGATACGAAAAAGTTATGACCAAAATATTAATTTTTTTTTGGAAAATACCCATTTTCGGGAACCATAGATCTTCCCGAGTCCAAGTCTTACAACCAAAAAAAATGGCAAATTTCTTCTTTAACACGTCGGTATATAAATCTTTCAAATCGGTTCAGAAATAGCAGAGTAATGACCAATATACTGAAATCCCAAAAATTACTCTTTTTTGTAATTAAGTTTGTTTTTTATACCCTTCACCGAAGGTCCTGCACCCTATAAAGTATATATATTCTGCATCCTTATGAAAAGCGAAGTTCTAATCCGGTTGTCGTCTCATCTCTCCCCCCCCCTTCGCATTTGTTTACATATACTAGCATAATGCCCAATATGATTTTCGTTTATTATTTCATCTATTTAACGAAATAATTTTAACAAATAGAAACTGGGAATTTTTGTGTTTTTTTGCTACTTAAAAACTCGCCAAAAGAGATAAAAAATGACAACAGTGCCTTTACAAAAAGAAAACAAACAAAAAACTGTGTTGAGTTGTAAACAGTAAACGGTCTATATTTCATTTTAATGATATTAAAACAGCGTTCCTTCATGGTAGGGGGTGTGTTAAGTTAGAAACTGTGAGTTCCCTGGTTCGAATCTTGGTTTTTTAAAAAGAATATTTTTTTAATATTGTTATGTTCCAAAACAATTTTAAAAAAATATTTACCAGTTTTCGCTTTTTAAATTTCATTTATAATGAAGTTTTAAGTATTGTAAATATGTATGTATATGTAAAAATTATTTAGTTGCTCTGTATTCTTCTCGCACAATGGTGAAGGGTATATAAGATTCGGCACAGCCGAATATAGCACTCTTACTTGTTTTTTAATGAAACTGATTTAAATTTTGTATTAACTTTGTCTCCTATATCTCCTGGAACACGGGACATTTTTCTTACGGTCCATAACTATGTTCACTTAGAAAACCAATCAATAATTTTTTGTTTCCAATTTTGTTACAAATTCGTGTAAAACCCCAAAATTTGCAGAAATTATTAATATTGGATATACAGAGAAATTCTTAATAGCTAAAACTATATTTAAAAAGCAAAAAATAAGACGTTACTATACCAAAAACAGAGAGAAGGGGAACTAACAGACGTTTCTTTATACAAAAACTATATTTAAAAAGAAATAAGACGTTACAAGGTATGATGGTAAAAGACATTACAGACTGAGGAATTTGATCGTTAAAATACAGCTATGGAATTTTCGATAGAAAAGAACTTAAACAAGCAAATAATAAAAAAAAGTTGATAAAAAGGCTTAATACTTAAAACATAAACACATGAAAATTATACACAACACTATAAAAAGTACGTTACAGTACCGCTAAGAAAAAGTTGCATCAAAATCAAGTAAGAAAGTATAGTCGGTCAAGCCCGACCGTATGATACCCAACACCACAGTATTTAAAAACAAGTTTCGAGAGTGTAAGGCTATATGAATAGGGATCTATCTATGTTTTAAATTTCATTAAAATCGGTTAAATAGTTACTGATGGGCAGAAATTGACCCTATCTCCCCTCGTGGTCCTATTTTTTAAAAAATGCATACATTACGTGTCCATATAAATATGGATCCATCTAAATATGTTTTAAAGTGCATTAAAATTGGAGGGCCATACCCTCTTCCGGGTAGCAGCTTGTATGGGGGCTATATTAAATTATGGACCGATTCGCCCTTGTGCCAATTAGAGCCCACGTACCAAATATCATTAAATTATCTTTAAAATTGCGACCTGTACTTTGCGCACGAGGTTACATGGACAGCCAGCCAGCCGGACGGACATCGTTAGATCGACTCAGAAAGTGATTCTGAGTTGGTCGGTATACTTTAGGACCAATATTTTAAGGTGTTTCTCACATCAGCACTCTTTAGTGTAGCTATAATAACATACAGAGAAAATATAGGTTTTTGGGATGATTTTGTTCAAGGGAAGCACAAAATATTACCATAACGTTGAACGATTTTTTTAACCAGAGTTGTTACAGCACAGAAATGGTTGATTTTTTTAGTATTTATAAAAAAAAAATTGCACATAAAAAATAGTAATAAAGATTTTTGCAAATTTTTATTAAATATGTTTTTTTTTTCGTATGAAAAAAATGAAAAATTATCTTAAAATGGCAAGATCAGTAAAAAAAGCCGATATTGCAAAAATAACTAAAAAAAGCCGATATTGCCAAAACAAGCAAAAAAAAAGCCCTAACAAATATAGCTCATTTTCTTTGTTTTTTTTATGATCAGAATTTGTGTTCAATCAAAATCTTTCTATCTTGTAAACAAAAAAAAAAAGCAAATGCTTCAAAAATTTGTTTAAAAATTTTATTTTCTATGCGAACGTTAACGTGTGACATCGTGGGATTGGCTGTAAATTAATGTTATTCTTAATAAATTACTCAAGCTTAAGGTCACTTTTTTAAAAAATTAATTAAAATATTTTAATTTTTATTCTTCTTCAGGAAATTTTTATAATAAAATTAAATTTGACAATAAATGGAAAAATAAAACATGGAAAAATAAATTTAAAAATTTCAATTAACAAAATTATCATAAGAAATTTAAAATTCCATTCTACAAACTTTAAACATAAAGACAAACAAACAAACAAAAAGGAAAACCAAAATTTTAAATATATTCAAAGCCTAAAACCTATTTTAATGTCCCTTTCCGTCAAAAGTTATTTTCATTTAATAAAAGTTCACCAACTGAGCTATGCCGTCTGAAATTTATTTAACAAACAATTTATAATTATCCCTTCCATCAACCTATTTATTTTTATACAATAAATGTCTATAAATCTGAGCTAATCCCTCAGTATCTTTTTTAAAATTAATGCTTTTCTCAAATGGAACATTATTTATTTGCAGATTGTTTGTTTGTTTGTCTTTATGTTTAAAGTTTGTAGAATGGAATTTTAAATTTCTTATGATAATTTTGTTAATTGAAATTTTTAAATTTATTTTTCCATGTTATATTTTTCCATTTATTGTCAAATTTAATTTTATTATAAAAATTTCCTGAAGAAGATTTCCAACGGAAATCGAAATATTGAAAATAAAAATTCAAATATTTTAATTCATTTTTTAAAAAAGTGACAATAAGCTTGAGTAATTTATTAAGAATAATATTTAATAAAAAAGGTCGAAGAAATAGAATTATAATCTGTAAATTAATGTTTTTTTTTTTTTAACAAAATATCAAAATTCTTGTTTTGTAAAAGGTTTTATTCTTTTTAAGAAATATTTGTGTTAATTCGGTTACCATACATGTATTTAAAATTTAAACGATTTAATTAATAATTTTTTTTTTTTAGTCATACAAATTCACGCTATCAAAATGTCTTTATAATTAATATTAATATTAATATTTTTATTTTCAATTTAATACTTTTTTAAGGTTAATGACACTTCAACTTTTGATTCATGTTAATAATAAAATTATCAATACTATTCATATTTTTGTAGTTGTTTTTAAAGTCATTTTTAATATATTAAAAAAAAAAAGACTTTAAATATTTCTTATTTTATGTAATACACTAACAATATTCAAGACCATTAACTTTTAATATTTGTATTAAAAGCAGAACTAATAAAAAAATTAAACGATATCGACAAAAACTTTTCATATTTTTTTTTTTTTATTAAAATAATTTATGTTTCAGTAATCCTTATGTTTCCGTTTGTTTATTTGATTTAAGATTGAATTGAAACTTTTTCGTAAGAGTTATAAAACGTAACTAATTTTGTAATTTGTCTATTCGAATCAAAAACTCTGTTTAAACATTTGCGAAAACAAAAAATGCAATCACCATATAACTGGTATTTTATAATGCGACATTTAAATGGGAACTTACTTACTGCTTACAGCAAACATGCATAATTTTGCTTATTAAAAATATATCTGTAAAGAATATAATCTTTTAGAATTTTTAATTGTATATAAAACAGTTTGTGTTATGTGCGCTTCGATACCCCCATTGAAATAAAATAAGCAAAATTGTTTCAATACAGATATCGTGAGTTGATAACGAATCTATTTGTACCGAATTTGGGTACTTTTTCGTTATCGTTCTCCAGATAAACAAAAATCTATATTAAGTGGGAGCTGCCCCAAGTCCATTTCTTTGATCCAGTCTACTTTATACCGATGCTGTGTATGGATAACCAAGCTAGTTATACAAAATTTAGATTTTTTTATCTAACCGCTCTCTAAATATATATATTGAAACTTTTCTAAAGCATATAACATATATTCAGACCTTTTAAATATTTAAAAAGGTGTAGGACGTTTAATTAAAGTTTGTCTAGATCAAACATCGTTACACAGTTTCTTAATTACATTATGCAATTATTTTCTTGCAAATAAAGTTCAGTAAATCAATAGAAATTGTTAAAAATAAAACTAAGGTGCCTATTATGAACTAAATTCGATTTTCGACAGCAGTCGAATTAGCTGATCGAACGAATTTTCATTTGGTATTATGGCGCGCATTCGATAAAAATTTATTATTGTGATTTTGTTAATTCACAGTAGTACATTTTCAATCAGCTGTCACTTAAAATAAAAAAATTTTTGTTTACAAATTTAAAAAATAAAATTAAAGTTAAACGGGGCCACGGCGGAATTATGGTTGTTTTCAAATAGTTTAGCTTCAGGGGGGTTCCATCCCACTTTTTTAGATGCTGAACTTTGCTGCAAATCATTTGGTCAAAAAAGAATTTTGCTTCATTAGGAATATGAGAGTTTCAAATTGTTGTTTACGACGTTGGACTTGCATAAAATGAACAAAACTGATAAAGAATATGGTATTTGGTATACGAACACAAAAAAATTTACAAATAGTTACATTTTCAACAAGTTTTTTACATTTATTTGTACCGTCGAAAGCAAATTTGTTTTCGTTGAAAAATTCGATGCACAACGAAATCTTCGACAGTGCTGCCAACTCATAATACCAAATTAACATTCGATAGTCGATGTTCGATAGCCAGCGAAAATCGTTTATCGAATGTAACTCATAATAGGGGCCTAAAGCTTGATCGATTTGCTGATCATGCTTTTTTGGGGTTTTCTTCAAATAGTTATTTGGCCTGAACAAACCTTAACCCAGTCCACTTTTTAACAAATGTTTAGAATAACCAAAATATTTATATCAAATTTGCAAACTTTTACTGTTACCGTTCTCCAGATAAACAAAATTTTAAATTGTTTTGTATGGGAGTTTCATTGCCCATTTCTCGCAGATATTGTGTATGGATAACCAAGCTTTTTATACAAAATTGGAAACTTTAAACAAGGTTTCGTTTAAATATTCTAAATTCCCATTTCATACTATTGACAAAATTGCTTATACTGTTGCTTATAACTCTTATTTGCTTAACAGTTTTACTTGTATAATATCTTTAGTTTTTCTAAAATCTTTGGATGAAGTTTCCTGATGATCGGGCCTTATCAACCATTGAAATGAGCATAGGAATAGCTTATCCCATCAACAATAAATTTCAGTGTTTTTATCAAAAATAAAAATTAGTTATTAAGCACGACAAAAAAAATCTTGTTAATTAAAATTTAGTATTCCCAAAAATTACTTTGATTTGAAATTTATTTTACTTTTTTAAATCCTTAATTTTTTTTCAAGGGTCATTTATTCTTTCTTACTCATTGTTAATTTTACTTTTTACAATAACAATTAATTTGTCTTGAGTATTAGGTGATATAATTCCTTTCTAATTAGTTATTCACTCCTATCGTGAATAATGTAATTTTTCCCCTTTTCACATATTTGCGATCATGAACAACTCCAATGAAAAAAGGTAATTCAATGGAGAATAATAACGTGAAAAATTCCCCTTATCGTGAAAAGTTTTTTCCCTCGTAATTTGTTCACGTTTACTACATAAAATTTAAAAAGTGCAAAAAACTAACGTTGTAAACAACCTATCCCTCCAATACTAATTATTCAGATTAATTATTTTAACTTTTTTTTTAAATATATACGTGTAAGTTTTTAAACAAAAATTTCATTGATTTTTAATTTTTTCTAATCTTTATTGTTTTTTACATTCACTGGAACTGATAGCGTGAAAAATTTTTCACATGAGATTCACGATTGCTTTTTTCCCTTCGAGGGGAATGAAAATTTCATGGGAACAAAAATTCCACTTGTTATTCACGATAGGGGTGATTGTTTCACCAATTACAAATGCTAATTGACTTCTGATGTATTTTAATTTAATATTTCTGTTCCTTATTTTAATGCACAATCATCAACAAGCTCTTTTAACATTCTTAAATTACTCGTAAGTTTTTTTAATAGAATTCTAAAGCATCTAGTCAGGCCCCTCTCTTGTTACTACTGGCTGAGGAGGATCAAGGCATACATTTCATTAAAAATTGCAACATTATCGAATTGGCTTCTAGTTTCCTCTGCAACGCGGTATAACCCATATGCCATAACCGTTTTGGATAAAATATTTTAAACCCATTGGAAGCCTTAACCATGTAAGGTGCTGCATCGGTCTAAAATAAAAGAATCTTTTGTTGAAATTCTAAAAATCTAGTATTTAAAGCAAAGCTTCAAATAATTTATTTATTGATTTAAAAATTTTTTGTGGAAGGTTTTATTTTTGTGTTTAAAAAAATTTTTTAAGAACTTTTTTTTCATATAAATCTTAAAAAAAATCACTCAAAAATGTCAAAATATGCAAAAATATGCATTTAAAACCTAAATATGCAAAAGTATGCATTTTCAGCAAAATATGCAACAACATGCAAAAACAAATCGGTGCCATTTTAACGCAAATTAAATGATTCGGAAAGATAATTGGTCGACATCGTTCTTAGACTATCGACAAAAAACATGCAGTTGCATGGAAATCGCATCCCTAATAATAACCCTTAGAAACCTGCTTCGTAGCAAGGGAATGACGTGGCCTTTTGAATGTTATTTTTTTTTTTATAAAATTTGTTAAGAATGCATTAAGTTTCTTAAATGTGAGTTTACTTTTTAAAATGTACCATTAGTGCTTCGCAAAATAAGATGTTTTTTTTAATGGGAATATACTAACACTAATTTAATAATAATTTTGAATCAGAATAAATTTTTGTCAGATCAATTCGAAAAAATGTTTTTTTTTTAATTTTCTGATAAAGTTCGGTAAAATAAGAATAAAATAAAATTTGACTCAATGAGAGTTAAAAAAGTACAAAAGTACCGGAACGAAAAAAACAAATTTGTTTTCACAATTAAAAACGTCAGACTTTATTTTATACTTTGATACAAAATCTATTGTTATTGATTATTTTTTCGACAGCTAACTGTTTTAAAATTTACATAATTTTCGACTACGCGAACGCTTTTCGGTAACAAAAGGACCCGATTTGGAGTTCGAAAAGGAACCTATTGTAAAAATTTCCAAACAATTAACCTTGTAGGCTTCGAGTCAACACTATTTCCATAACAATATTATAACTTCCATCAAAAAAGTCCCATACTTTTTTACATTTTTAAATTTATTTTTCTTATTTAATTTTTTTTTTCATTTATTTCTCAAAATAAACTAATTTATCTAATAAAAATATAATAAAAATGAAATGTTGTGTGTTGCTAATCGTATAACTTGAGAACGGCTTGACCGATTTATTCGACTTTTTCTTTAAAATGATCGCCATGGTCCAACTTAGTTTTTTACGCCTACTTTTTTCGATTAACCTAAAATCAGAAAACGGTTCCATCGATCATTAGTAATCAGCTACCGAGCGAAGCCGGGGCGGCCAGTTTTTGAATTTAAGTAGAACATGATACTTATACAACTTTTTTATATATAATTTAACGAAAATAAACGATAACTTTTAATTATTAGAAGAAAAAAATCTTTTAATAAAATAATATACTTTCAAATTCTTTAACATTTTTAATAAACATAATGAACATTAAAAAATTACCACATTATTTAGACGTTAAATTTGAAATTATTTTTCGTTTTCCCGGAAAGTGAAAAAATCCGTTGAAAAAATTTAATAGACACACACAGCCTATTCATAGATTTCGAACGATTGCGTTTCCATAGAAAATTATATTTAAATCAAAAACAAATTTTAGAATTAGAAGTTTTAAATATAACTTTTTATGCAAATTGTTGCGATCGTTGACGTTCGAAATCGTTGAACAGGTAGACAGCCTGACAAATATGCTTCAATCAACTTACAGCCGTATTCATAACAACTTATTGATGATTAATTGACCGTTTTTATGCAAAAATTGCTAAAGTTGTATTCATAAACGAAAAATAGTCTATTAAACCTTTAATAAACCATTCATAAAGTAAGAAAATTTATTGTTAGATTTGCCCTTCTTTAAACCAAAAATAAAATGAAATTTTAAAAGGTGTTTGCATTTTATGATATTATTTTTGTGAAATATATTGAAAAATAATGACAAAAATGTTTTATTTATTACAACGGACATGTTAAATACATTTTACTAATTTTTTTTTTTTATTTTAGACAGCCAATTTAAGGTTATATTGATAATTATTTAAAAAAAATTTATATGATTTAAATGAATATGTTCAGGGGCAAATGCAGATATTCTCTTTAATTATTTATTAAATTATTGCAACTAGTTGTTTTTTTGTTGTTTAAAACAACAAATTATTGTTCAAAAAAAAAAAAAAAAAAAAAATTAAATGAAAAAATCATAATAGTAGTGATGTTAATAAAAAGTAAACAAACTTTTTATTCGATTACCTTCTTAACGTATATAAGTTAACACGCGCATAATATTTCGTCACTCTTTCCTTCTTCTTTTCCTTTTTGTTCTTTATTTTAATGCAGACTAGTAGTCAGCATTTATTTATTTCCTACATACCAGTTAACACGCGCATAATATTTCGTCACTCTTTCATTCTTCTTTTTCTTGTTCTTTATTTTATTGCAGACTAGTAGTCAGCATTTATTTATTTCCCACATACCATTGGGGTAATCATATTTCATTTTAAGTAAAGCTACGGTCAGACTTATCAAATATTTGACGAAAAAAACGGGACCAACAACCAAACTAAAAAACCATTTAGCTTAATATCAATATTTATTTTGATTAAAATCCCACATCTTACAAAAAACTGTTTTTTGCTATGTCTAGTAGTATAATTAGTTTATTTTGTAATGTTAAGACCATTTTAAATCTCACTAACTATTAACAAAAGTAGGGGTTACGCTTATTTGATCAAATATTTAATAAGTGTGACCGTAGCTTAACACGCGCATAATATCTCGCCACCCTTTCCTTCTTCTTTTCTTTTTTTTATTCTTTATTTTAATGCAGACTAGTAGTCAGCATTTATTTATTTTTCATACCGGTTGCAGTACTATAACTAAAATTGAGTAAGCATATTTTTTATAAAAAATAAAATTAAGAACACTTACCTGTAAAAGTGTAAAAGTGTCGAACAAGCATATTTTTTTGGAATTATTGTAAAAACTAATATAAAGAACACTTACCTGTAAAAGTGTCGAACAAGCATATTTTTTTGGAATGATTGTAAAAACTAATATTACTTAAATATAAAATTTTATTTGAATAAAGCAGTTGTGGTTGACAATTCAAACTAAAAACTTGTTTGTTTTTTTTTATTATTATCGGGTAACCGATAAAATTAACTGGCGCCCAACGCGGTAAAAAAGTCCTTGTAAAGGATAGTAAACCCGAAATAAAACTTAAGTAACGGAAAAAAATCCTTGTAAAGGATAAATTAAAAACTAAAATTCATTATAAAACTTAATAAACTCAAATTAAAATTAAGTGGTGCAGTGAAAGAAATCCTTGTAAAGGATAAATTAAAAATTAAAACTCAAAATTAAAAAACGCAGTAAAAAAAAAATTTAATTAATTAAAATTCTTTATAAACTCAAAATTTTCCTTGTAAAGGATAAATTAGAAATTAAAATAAAAATTAAGTGACGCAGTGAAAGAAATCCTTGTAAAGGATAAATTAAAAATTAAAACTCAAAATTAAAAAACGCAGTAAAAAAAAATTTAATTAATTAAAATTCTTTATAAAACTTAATAAACTCAAATTTAAATTAAGTGAAAGAAGTCCTTGTAAAGGATAAATTAGAAATTAAAATAAAAATTAAGTGACGCAGTGAAAGAAATCCTTGTAAAGGATAAATTAAAAAAACTCAAAATTAAAAAACGCAGTAAAAAAAATTTAATTAATTAAAATTCTTTATAAAACTTAATAAACTCAAAATTTAAATTAAGTGAAAGAAGTCCTTGTAAAGGATAAATTAGAAATTAAAATAAAAATTAAGTGACGCAGTGAAAGAAATCCTTGTAAAGGATAAATTAAAAATTAAAACTCAAAATTAAAATCAAGTGACGCAGCGAAAAAATCCTTTAAAAAATAAATGAAAATTCATTATAAAAGATAACAAACTTAAAATTAAGTGACGCAGTCCTTGTAAAGGATAAATTAAAATTCATTATAAAGATAACAAACTTAAAATTAAAATTAAGCGACGCAGTGAAAAAAATAAATTAGAAGATAACGAACTAAAAATTAAGCAACGCAGTGGAAAAAATCCTTGTAGAAGCTACTCGGAGGTGAAATTTAGTCAACAATAAAAAGAGGGATGAAGGCTGTTTTGATGCTGTAAGTTTAATTTGTTCTAAAATAAATTTTAAAAAAAAAATACATATAAATTTAAATATCAATAAATTAACTAAATTGCATTTATGCCGAGAACTAGAAGTGAAAGGATCCTTTGAAAATAAATCGTGAATAATTTTTGTTGTAAATTTAAGTTTTGAATTTGTTATAAATAAATATTTAATTAATAATTTTTAATTTCGTTGAAATTAAATTTTGAATCTTGAAATTTAAGTGAATTGTCATTGAATTTTTTGCTATAAATAAATATTAAATTTCGTTGAAATTAAATTTTGAATCTTGAAATTTAAGTGAATTGTCATTTAATTTTTTGCTATAAATAAATATTAAATTTCGTTGAAATTAAATTTTGAATCTTGAAATTTAAGTGAATTGTCATTGAATTTTTTGCTATAAATAAATATTTAATTTCGTTGAAATTAAATTTTGAATCTTGAAATTTAAGTGAATTGTCATTGAATTTTTGCTATTAATAAATATTAATTATTATCGAAAGAGTTTAATAAATTATTCTACTACCTTTTTTATATAAACGGAATTGAATCGATTGTAAAGAATTTTTTGATAAGTAAAGGCTTAGGTATCTATAAAATTGTGAGAAATATTCGGATGAGTATAGACGAATTAGTAGCGAACTTGGAGTTGGTTAGGATTTCGTCAGAAAATAATCAAGAGAGGGAAGGTAGGAAGACAGATAGTTTACAACAGGATAAAATGGACACGACAGTAATTCAAAGTCTGTTGACCACGGCGATAGCCCAGGCAACTGAACAGACGCGTCAGAGTTTTCAGGCCACAATAGATGACCTAACAAGTAGGTTAGCTAATATAGAAAGTCCCATACAGGTGGAGGAATATAAACCTGTAGAAATTAGAGTAGGGGTGGAGTGTAATGAACCACTCGACATAGTAAAATCGCTCCCAGAATTCAATGGCGACGCGAATAGGTACGTTTCGTGGAGGCAGGCGGCCATAACCGCGCATAGACTGTACGAGGGGTTTAATGGCAGCTCCAAATATTACCAGGCAGTGGCCATTATTAGGAATAAGGTAGTGGGTGCAGCGGATACCGTGTTGAGTTCATACAACACTGTATTAAACTTTAGGGCGATTCTCTCCAGGTTGGACTTCGCGTACGGAGACAAACGCTCCATTTTTACCCTCCAACAGGAGCTCTCAACGCTTAAACAGGGCTCAAAGCCAATAACAGACTTCTACGATGAGGTCGAACAGAAATTGACTCTCATAGTCAACAAGGTGGCTATGACCAACGAGGGTGACGATTCATTGATCAAAGCACTCAACCAAAAATATAGGGATAATGCTCTGAGAATTTTTATCTCTGGCCTTCGACGCCCCGTTTGTGACATACTCTTCTCATGCAAACCGCCCGACATGCCTTCGGCCTTGGCTCTGGCTCAGGAATTGGAAACTAACCAGACACGATACAGTTTCGCAACTACATTCTGGAACCAGAGTAACAGAATGAATAATACATGGAACTCTCCTCATTACCAGAAGATGCCATCAGGGGGGCAATTGAACCAACCTCAACCACATCCTTCAACTAGAGCTCCAACAATGGGGAATTTCAACCCGGCAATGAGGCAAACACCAGCTCCGCAGCAGCGACCTCAACCGATGGAGGTAGATCGCAGTCTTAGGAGTGTGCAACGCAGTATGCAGCGGCGCGTGACAGAACAACAACCACAAGCAATTAAACGTCCATGGGATGGATCAATGCGGCAGCCACCAAAGTTTCAAAGAATTAACCACCTTCAACAGCAGGAGCAGCAGGAGAGGCAGTATCCACATTTTAATGGCCAGGGGCACGAAGAATGTTCCAACTGGCCAGGTTTTTGTGGTGAAAGCACTGATCAAGCCAATGAAGAAATAAATTTTAATGGCCAGGGGCACGAAGAATGTTCCAACTGGCCAGGTTTTTGTGGCGAAACCAGTGAACAAGCCAATGAAGAAATAAATTTTTTAGAAAACGTTCCCTCCTACCATATGTAGAAAAAATGATAGGGGGGCAAATTATAAAAATTCTCATCGATACCGGCACTTCCAAAAACTATGTAAAAGACTTAAAAATTTTAAAGACCGTAAGGCCTGTCCAAAAATCGTTTACCGTAAAATCAGTTCACGGAAATTCCCTCGTTAAATCAAAATGTCTTATAAACTTACTTTGCCACACGGCCACGTTCTATGTTTTGTCGGAACTCCAAACATTTGATGCAATTATTGGTTTCGACTTCCTCAAGCAAATCAAGGCCCGAATCGATTGTGTGGAGGGTCACTTGAGCCATGAGCACGGTATAGAACAACTAAAATTTTTTTCTTGTAACGACGTAAATAACATACAAATGGGACGGCCTGATTGTGACGCACCTCCTTATATTCATAGACAACTCATTGCACTCTTGCAAGAGAATAGAAAGGTATTTGCAGACCCGAATGTAGCCCTACCTTATAACACTGTAGTTAAGGCCAAGATCCATACCGAAGATGACGAACCTGTGTATTCGAAATCTTACCCGTACCCATTTAGCTGTAAAGAATTCGTTAATAAAGAAATCCAGGCGCTACTCAACGATAAAATAATTAGGCCCTCACGATCAGCTTACAACAATCCCATATGAATTGTCGATAAGAAGGGAACTGACGAGTTAGGGTCCCAAAAGAAAAGATTGGTAATCGATTTTAGGAAATTAAATTCCAAAACCAAGAGCGACCGATATCCCATTCCGGATACATCGGTGATTCTATCCAATTTGGGTAAGGGGAAATTTTTCACTACGATAGACCTAAAGAGTGGATTTCATCAGATCAACCTGGACGAAAAGGATAGGGAAAAGACTGCTTTTAGCGTCAGTAATGGGAAGTACGAGTTTTGTAGGATGCCATTTGGTCTGAAGAATGCACCTAGCATTTTTCAAAGGGCGATCGATGACATTTTGCGTGAGCATATTGGCGTAATATGCCACGTTTATATAGATGATATAATCATCTTTTCTCGTACAGCTGAACAACACCTGAAGGACATAGAACAGATATTAAAGAAGCTTTATTTGGCCAACATGAGAGTCTCATATGAGAAGTCCAAATTCTTTAAGAATTCAGTAGAATTTTTAGGGTTTACTGTCACCGAACAGGGTATAAAAACCTGCCGTGACAAGGTTAGGGATATTTTGGATTTTCAGACGCCTCAAACGCTTAGAGGGTTGAGGTCATTTTTGGGCTTGGCTGGCTACTATAGACGTTTCGTCAAGGATTACGCAAAAATAACTAAACCGTTGACAAGATACCTCAGGGGGGAGAATGGAAATGTCGGGAGCAATAAATCAAAAAACACGAGGATAAACCTCGATGATGAGGCGATAAAAGCCTTCGGAAAGGTGAAAACAATTTTAGCATCCGAGGACGTGTTATTGCTGCATCCTGACTTTAGTAAGACCTTCGAATTAACGACTGACGCTTCATCCACGGCGGTTGGGGCCGTGCTTTCCCAGGACGGTCGACCAATAACAATGATTTCGCGAACCTTATCACCCACAGAGGAGAATTACGCGACCAACGAACGAGAAATGTTGGCGATCGTTTGGTCACTACAGAAACTACGGAACTACTTGTATGGGGTAAGGAACTTGCACATCTTTACTGATCATCAGCCGTTGTCATATTCTATATCTGAAAAAAACCCAAATCCGAAGATAAGACGTTGGAGAGCATTCATCGAAGAGTTTTCACCCAGGTTTTTTTATAAACCCGGGAAAGAGAACGTAGTCGCAGACGCACTGTCTAGGCAACACCTACACCACATTGACACCGTTTGGGAAGGCTCAAGCGTTGATACAACAGGTGGTGAGAACGGTTCGAGTACAGAGACTGCAAGCGAAGGAACTGCAGGCACATGCACCGCATCAGAGGGAATGTCTACTGTGCATAGCGAAGAATCCTCGACGGACTTCATACGCACCGTGCAGAATCCGGTAAACTGCTTTAGGAACCAAATTGTCTTAAACGAGAATGATGCCTCAGGCCTTTCCCCAAAAACTATATTTAAAAACCAAATGCGACACTCAATAGGCTTTGTGAATCTACCTGAGGCTCTGAAACTAATAAGTAAAGTCGTTGATTGTCAAAGGGTAAATTGCATATTATGCAGCAACCACACCCTGGCCCAGATACAGAACAAGTTGAAAGAAGCATTCCCGGCTGTTAAATTTGTGCACTCAAAGGAATTGGTGATTGATGTTCACAATGCGGATGACCAACTCGAAATAATTCACAATGAACATAATAGGGCACATCGTTCTCTGAAGGAGAATATGCAACAAATTCTTTTAGATTATTATTTTCCCAATATGCGGAAGCAATTGGAACATATAATTTCCTCGTGTAGAACATGTCGAGAGGCCAAATACTCTAGACATCCACGAAAACATCAAATATCAAAGACACCCATACCAACTGCTTTAGGGGAAATCCTTCATGTGGACATCTACAATACGAATAAACAATTTTTCTTGACGTGCTTGGACAAATTTTCGAAGTTCGCTGTGGTAAAGCCGATAGCTTCAAGGGCTATCGTTGATATTAGACCAGCTCTCCTCGAGATACTCAATTTTTTCGGAAACACCAGAATAGTAGTGTGCGATAACGAGAAAGCACTTAACTCAGAGACAATAAAAACACTTATAAAAGGTAGCTTTGGAGCGGATATTTATGCGATACCACCTCTCCACAGCTCTTCGAACGGGCAAGTGGAACGCTTTCATAGCACTTTGACAGAAATTGCAAGATGCCTGAAACTGGACAATGCCTCATTGGACCCACTGGACCTTATACTACTCGCTACATCGAAATACAATAGAACTGTTCACACTACAACTGGAATGAGACCAATTGATATTGTTCAGACTATTCCGGAGGACCTTAAGAGGAAAATATCTTCGAAGATTGCCGCCAAGCAGGAATCCGATTTGAACTACCATAATAGGGATAGAGTTAATAAGAGATATAATACAGGCGATAAGGTTTATGTTAGGGTTAACAAACGCTTGGGAAATAAATTTAGCAAGATTTTTGTCGAGAAAATTGTCCAAGAAGATTTAGGAACTGCTCTTAGGATTGACGATAGAATAGTTCACAAAGACAATATACGCTGATTTTTCGCATTTTATTTCTTCCAGAATCCTTGTGACGTGCTGCCACATCTTGACAGGAAAATTAATCGACTACTCACATTCATATTACGTACCAATAGAGGACGGGACCATAGGGATTTACCAGGACTTTGGTTATATTGCACATTACACTAATATCACGAACTACGAAGACATTGTGACTGATACAGCTAAGGCTGCGGACACTCTCTTAGATGCGCAGATGCGGCAGATAGTAACAGACGACCTTAGTACAATATCGAGACAAATACTCAATATTAGGGCACACCACAGACAGGCGCGCAGCATCAATATGTTGGGATCAGCATTGAAGGTAATAACTGGGACTCCAGACTTTGACGATTTCGAAAAACTTAAGTTCGCACAGCAAACACTACAGACTAACAACGACAGACAGGTAATAATAAATCAACAAATAGAGCAAAAAATAAACAAACTCACTAAGGCAATTAATGACATACAGAATAGTGTTAGACACTCCGGAGAAAATAATGCTTACCTTTTCAATCTACTTAATAATAGGAATAAGGTTATGATTGGTGAACTCGACAATTTGTCTATGTCTATGATACTCGGGAAACTGGGCATTATTAACCCAATAATACTAAATTCAGAGGAAGTAGAATCAGTACTTAGGGCAGAAAAAATGAATGAATTTAGCATTAACGAAATCATAACAAACTCCAAGTTTCGAATTAGACAA
Organism: Pollenia griseotomentosa; assembly: GCA_963931875.1. Lineage (NCBI taxonomy): Eukaryota > Metazoa > Arthropoda > Insecta > Diptera > Polleniidae > Pollenia > Pollenia griseotomentosa. The sequence continues at coordinate 48,769,951 of OZ007564.1, forward strand.
AATAATAATATCATAGAAATCTTAATAAAGTATCCAATTATTTATGAGACCTGTAACAAGATCCGGATATTTCCTGTAGTCCATAATAAGAAAATACTAACACTAGAAAGTAACCTCGTTGCCAAATGTAACGGTAATTATAAAGTAGTACAATGCAACTCGGATATGGACCCTACCTTTTGTAGGGAAACTTTTGAACATAGTTCTTGTCTGGGAAGTCTTTTGAATAATAATTCAGCTTCGTGTAAGTCTTCTTCGTCACACCAAATAGAACGAATAACAGAAATTAGTGATGGTGTGCTGCTCATAAACGAGGAGTTTGCACGAATCAAAGAACTTGGCAAACCGCCAATATTTGTAAATGGCTCATTTTTAATAACATTTAAAGATTCCGTTGAGGTGAACAATACCCTGTTCACCAACAAGAAAAGTAAGGTTTTCGTTGGCCCAAATATGCCATCTGCTCATAAGGTAAATGTTACGGGTCACTCACAAGCCCTATCATTGCCATATCTCCATGAACTTCACCTCAAGAACTTAGATATGATTGCAGGTATGAGGCGGAGCGTAGAGAAGCACTCGTACGTTTTTTCATCACTAATATTTATAGCAGTAATGTTATTCATATCCTATATGTCCTACGGACGCTACAGAAAGCGTTCAGAAATCAATAAATTGGTATGTAACCTAAAGGCAGTCGGGACGCCTGCTCCTAAGGAAGGGGGAAGTTAACACGCGCATAATATTTCGTCACTCTTTCCTTCTTCTTTTCCTTTTTGTTCTTTATTTTAATGCAGACTAGTAGTCAGCATTTATTTATTTCCTACATACCAGTTAACACGCGCATAATATTTCGTCACTCTTTCATTCTTCTTTTTCTTGTTCTTTATTTTATTGCAGACTAGTAGTCAGCATTTATTTATTTCCCACATACCATTGGGGTAATCATATTTCATTTTAAGTAACACGCGCATAATATCTCGCCACCCTTTCCTTCTTCTTTTCTTTTTTTTATTCTTTATTTTAATGCAGACTAGTAGTCAGCATTTATTTATTTTTCATACCGGTTGCAGTACTATAACTAAAATTGAGTAAGCATATTTTTTATAAAAAATAAAATTAAGAACACTTACCTGTAAAAGTGTAAAAGTGTCGAACAAGCATATTTTTTTGGAATTATTGTAAAAACTAATATAAAGAACACTTACCTGTAAAAGTGTCGAACAAGCATATTTTTTTGGAATGATTGTAAAAACTAATATTACTTAAATATAAAATTTTATTTGAATAAAGCAGTTGTGGTTGACAATTCAAACTAAAAACTTGTTTGTTTTTTTTTATTATTATCGGGTAACCGATAAAATTAACTTATATAAAAAAGGTTCAAACAAAAATTTGTATGATACCTTTCGGAAACATTTTGTTCAGAAACTAAAATAATATGTAGTTTTATTTGATAAGAATAATTTTGAAGGCCTACAATTAAAAAAAAAAATTATGAAAAAAAATATAAATATAGAATATCATGTAAACCGAATAGAAGTTTCGTGCATCACTAACAATAAAACGGCAGCCAAATATAAAGAAAGTTGCCATACTTAAACTGAAAATCGCTGCAAACAGTTAATAGTAAAATAGCTTGTTATTGTACGTTTATGAATACAAATTTTTATAAGAGGTTTATAAGACAAAAAGCGTTTAATAGTTATTACATACTATAAGCTTAAAATAAGAACTTTTTATGAATATAGCTGTTAGAAACTGATTATGTATTAATGGGTTCACTAAAAGTTGCGTCAAGGATTTTATTGCACCACCTTTGGTTGTGTAGGGTGTAAATAATTATGTACTCGTATATATATCAAATATATTTAATCCGAAAAGGCCTGGGGTATAACCACCGCATACGATATCGAGCAAAATTGATCGAAATTATATATTTTGGAATCGTGAAACTCGATATCGAATGAAATGTATTGAATTTGAAATAATTGCATTCGATATCGAGTAACTCGACATTACAATTATAGAGTTTTCATTCGATACGTCAGTGTCTAGGGTTAGGTTAGGTTACACGGGCAGCCGTCACAACGACGACTCACTTGGGTCCTTATAGCGGTCCCTTTGTGATACCCATAGCCAGTGACAGGAGTCAGCCAGTACCCACCAGACTATTCCCCCGAGGTCACTGCAGCCTCGAACCACCCCGACTCCCTGCAGAACAGGGAGATCGATCTCAGTCCCACATTGGACAGATCGTCCAGACATGGCAATTCTGGTCTCCCAAAATGCCTAAACCTGATGCTCCCCAAACCGGGGCATTGGCAGAGAAAGTGAGACACCGTCTCCTCCTCCTCCTCATCATGACAACTCCTACAGTAGTCGTTATGCGCAAGACCCATCCTCCTGGCATGAGTCCCTATCGCCCAGTGACCCGTAATGACCGATATCACCGTTCTCATCCGGTCCCTGCCGAGACCGAGAAGTACACGCGTTCTCAACGCGTCATAGCCAGGCCATAGAGTCCTAGCCATCAAGCAGGTAGGCTCCATCTGCCATCTGCCCTGAGCCCTTCTGTACGACTCCCCTCTGATGAGAGTCCTGCAGCGGGCCATTGAGGTGCCAACCAGGCCGTCGATGAACGGGTCATCCAAGAGACAGCCTCGTTTGGCCAGACCGTCCGCAGTTTGGTTACCCAGGCATCCACTGTGCCCTGGTACCCATGTCAGCGTTACACTGGAATGTTTCGCGATCTCATTTAGAGACATCCGGCATTCCACTGTTAACATAGATGTCGTAAAGACACCAGCCAGAGCTGCAATGGCAGCCTTGCTGTCCGTAAATATACATATATCCCTCGATATACGATAGTACTTCAGCCAGTTTGCCGCCCGCTTTATGGCAGAGATTTCCGCCTGCAGCACACTGCTACCATCCGGCAGCCTGAAAGAGACCCTAATGTCCCACTCCTCGATGAAGAAACCTCCACCCACTCTATCGCCCATCCTGGAACCATCGGTGTAGACCCGCAGGATCGGTTCCAGAGATCGCGTATTATCGATCAGCTCATCATCATTACCATGATGAACTGTGAACAAAGCACCGAAAAAGGGTTCCGTAGTGCAATAGTCCAGCCCCGCCAGGTCATATGATGCACTAAGCAAGATCCTGGCATGACCATAGTTCCGCGAAGACCATAGGCCCACCGCCCCCAGTCTAATAGCGGAAGTCAGGGCCTGTTGTTCGGCCATGATGTCAACCGGCAGCCAGTTCAGTATAGTAAACAGCGCCTTCGTCGGTGTCGAGCGGAGTGATCCCGTGATCATCAGCGCCGCCACCCTATATACTTTCTCAAGCATCCTGCAGTACCGTCCCCTTCCCATCGCAGGCCACCACACTATGACCCCATAGAAGAGGATCGGTTTTACCACCGCCTCAAAGATCCATTCGACGCCCCTGGGGCCAAGGCCCCAACTTCTGCCCAAGGATCTCTTGCAGGTGTACAAGGCCACAATGGCCCTATCAACCCTCGTTCGAACGTTGAGTTCCCATGATAGTTTGCTATCGAGAATTACGCCCAAATATTTGGCATTGTTCGAGAGCGTCAGCTCCGTGCCATTTAGCCTAGGAAATTTAAAGTTGCCAACCTTGTACTTCCTGGTGAAGAGTACTAACTCAGTCTTCTGTGGATTGACGCCAAGTCCACAGGAGGTGCTCCAAGAGCTTAGAATCTGCAATGCAGATTCCATGCAACGGGACAGTGTGTCCGGGTGTTTACCCATGACCGCCACCGCCACGTCATCCGCATACGCGACGGTTTTTATCCCCAGTCTGTCGAACCGACTCAACAAAGTGTTCATCGTCAGGTTCCATAGTAGAGGTGACAGAACTCCACCCTGCGGGGTGCCCCCGTGCACAGATCTGCACACATTGGCCGCACCCATCGTGGATTCAATGATCCTACTGTCAAGTAGATTGCCAATAAATCTACAAGTTACATCGTCAGCACCCACCTCCCTCATCGATTCCAAGATGGAGTTGGGTCTGACATTGTTAAAAGCACCCTCAATGTCCAGAAAGGCCACAAGTGAGTATTCCCGAAATTCAAGGGATTTCTCAATGTAGCCTACCAGTGAGTGAAGCGCCGTCTCCACAGATTTGCCCCTGGTGTAGGCATGCTGTGATGAAGAGAGCAGATGTCTAGGAATAGACATCCTCAGATGAATGTCAATGACCCTTTCCAGGGTCTTGAGAAGAAATGACGACAGGCTGATTGGCCTGTAGTCCTTAGGTCTGGTGTGGGATGTTTTCCCTCCCTTTGGAATGAAAACAACCCTACATCTAGTCCAACTGTTGGGAACGTACGAGAATCTAATACATTCCGTGTAAATAGCGGACAGCCAAGGAATCAGAAGCCCCGCATTCTTTTTAAGGTCGGCCGGAATAATACCGTCCGGGCCAGGAGCCTTAAAGGAGTCAAAGCTCCTTATCGCCCAATTGAGCCTATCATAGCACAGGGACATGGACACGGGTCCAGGCTCTGATAAGCAATTGATATTCCGTGGTGTTGGAATGGTATTGCCAGGAAAGTGTGTGTCGATTAAGACCCCCAGCGCCTCCTGACTATTCGTAGTCCAGCTACCATCAGCTTTCTGAATGTAGCTTGGGACAGCCGGGCAAGAAGCCATTATTTTGCGCAATCGGTTTGTCTCAGAAGAGCCTTCCACTCCACTGCAGAAGTTTCTCCAGGCATTCCGTTTCGCCGATCTCACCAAATTCTTGAACCTATTCAATGCCGACTTATATTCCGCCCAGTTTCCCAGACGTTTAGCCATATTGAACAACCTACGACAGTCCCTGCGGGACTGTGCAATCTCGGGGCTCCACCACTGTGGTCTGCCCCCCTTCCTCCTAACCACCGGCCTGCAGGCCAGTGCCGTTGCTCGACGCAGTGCCCCCGATAGGAACTCCACTGCCATTTCAGTCTCCGTAGTGCCATTAATGACAGGGACTGAGCCCAGAGAGTCAGCGAGTAGACTAGCCTGATAGTCCCACTTCGTCCTTCTCCTATTTACAAAAGTACACACCCCCAAGGGGGGTGAACCTAATTGAAACTCAACATACCTGTGGTCCGAAAAGGAACAGTCATTTGAGACCGCCCAGTTACTTATTAATTCGGAGTGTTCCGAGCTGACCAATGTCACATCGAGAACCTCCTGTCTATTAGCTACAATGAACGTAGGTTCCGCGCCTATGTTTGCTATTTCTAAATTACTGTTACAGATAAAGGAAAATAGCGACTCACCTCTAGTGTTGGTGTTAGAGCTGCCCCACGTGATGTGGTGCGCATTAGCATCAGCACAGATAACCACCGGGGTACCCATGGAGCCAGCTTTGGTGACCAGGCCACGAACAAGCCTATTGGGTGGCTCATCAACCTGGTCATGCGCCATATAGCCCGAGACGATCCAAATCGACCTGTCGCCCGTCTCTAGGGCCGCTGAAGTTGTGTCTTCATCACTGAAATCAGAAAGAATGAAGATATCCAACGTGCTTTTAGCCAGAATACAAGATCTAATTTTACCTGTTCCTTTGGCATATAGGAGCTTATAGCCCTTAAGGTTTAATCCGCAAACCCGATCCTTGTGGATCCATGGTTCTTGGATCATTACTAGCTCCTCCTCTCTCTCTACCACTCGGAGGAGCAGTGCAGCAGATGCTGCCTTAGAGTGGTGAAGGTTTATCTGAGTTACCTTCACCATGTCCAGTATTGACGACCGTGACATTGGCGTCCTCCTGGTCTGATTCCAGGAGGGCGTCCTCATCAGCCAATTCACCCATGCGCTCAAAGAGGTCACCCAGCATGTCGGAGACGGACGGGGTGTCTTCCTTGTCACATGAATGAACGGAAGCGTCATTCGTGCAGTCCACGGACTGCGTAGGCTCCGCAACCTTCGGAGCGGGATCGCCCTTGTCGTCACCTCGGTAGACACGGAGCAAGATGGTACTAAAACCATAGTAAATCTTGCCCTGTTTCTCCCTCAGTGGTTTCAAGGAGTCCTGATTCAGGACTACGATCGCCGTTCTTGATGATCCTTCAGCTGCTGAAACCCTGACAACTTTCCAGTTATGAGTGGGAAGTTGCGGGTTGCAGCACTGGATGATCTTCAAGATTTCCTCCGGCGCAGATGGTTCCGCTGGGATGGTGGCGATGGATCTAGGTCTCCGTGGTATCTCACTCACCAGAACCACGTCGAGCCTAGCACCTTCCCATATTTCGCCAATCGCTCCGATGGCAAGCTTCAGCAGAAGCGCCGAGCGCTCGTCCACGCATGCCATCAGCTTCACGTGACCCTGGTACCAGCCAGCATCGTCACATTGCGGGGGTGCTCCTGGATTCTCACTGAGGATCTTCCAAAAGACACCCATCATTTGCTGCTTCACCAAGTCCCACCTAGAGTGGGAGATGGATCCATCAGCAGCACCTCTATCTATAATAGCCCTGACAAGGTGGTCTTTAGCCACCTCACTATAGGATCTATTGGTCGATTTTGGTGCATATTTGGGACGTTTAGTCCCTGGTTGCTGTCTAACGGCTGTCGCTTCTTCCTCCGAACGTTGCCGTTTAGGCATTGCCTTCGCAGGGGCAGGAGGTGAAACGCTCTGAAGCCCAGCAATAAGGGCCTTAGCCCATGTCAATGAAGCTTCCTGTTCTGCAGAAAGCTCATTGGCATCTTTGGAGCCTAATAGCTCGATAACACGCAAGGCGGCACGCCTTGAGTTGGATGCCCTCTTGGAAGGGTTTTTATGCCGAGGTGTCTTTTTAGTGACGCCGGAGTTGGCGGGGGGAGGTGCAGAGGTGGGACCGGATGTAATCATCTCTTTCCCCCTTTGCACAATAGGCATATGGGAGGCTGCTTTGTTGGACGACTTAGTCATTTCCAACTTGGCAGCACCCGAAGCAAGGGGTTTATCCGCTTTGGCGGAAAGGGCTATTGCGGCCTTTGATGTACTTGGCGCGAAAGACAGAGGTACATCGCCGCTGTTGGGTGCCGAGGCTGATACAGCCACCGACGGGGTCGTCTTCGTCTCGTTGTCCTTATCATTAGTCCTTTTCGTGTCCAGTTCCGTGCCATCGTCAGTGAGTTGTTTGTTGCGTTTTTGGTTTTTTGTGTTAAAAAGAGAGTTCATTGTGCTTGTTGGTCCCACGAGTGTAGGGGAATCTGGAGGTCCGCCACGTCATAGCCCCCAATAACGCGGTAAGGGCGTAGTCTGTTTGCTGAGGTGCCCAGGTATCAGCAAAGCTCCGTGATAATACAGTCGGTAGCCCCTGACTGCAAACCAACCGATAGGCACGGGTCGCATAACACCTCGGTTTAGGGGATGGATAACCTTTCGTTGCCAAAGGCCTTTAAGTTCCCTGCCTTCATCTCGGGAGTCACCAGATGCTGGCATCATACCCGGACCAAGACACAAACCACAGCCAAGGCTTAAGCCACCACATCGCTTCAAGATTGTTATCCATAATGGTGGTGGCAACGTCAGTGTCTATCGTATGCAAAAAAATTTGATAGTTTATTCGATACGATAGTGTCGAATGCGGTGATTAGACCCCTGACTGTCTCATGTAAAACAAAGTTTAAGTTCACGTTAGTTAACCAATACAATAGGGGCTAATAAATCAGAGCAAGTTAAACTCTCTTTTTGGTTTAAAATGTGTTTAAACCAACAAATCCATAAATCAGTAAACATATAAACGATCTTTAAACGCATAAAATTTGGCCTTTAAACTACCAATACAGACCATATCGCTCCTTTAATGCAACATAGTCATATCTCGAAAAAAATTAAACTTGGCAAAATGCGATTAAAGTTTTCAAAATGCACCTTTATATACAGATTTAATAAAACTAGTGTTCGGCTAATGGTCAAAATTCGACCATAAAGTTTTATGTAAATACGAAGAAAACATGGTTCATCTAAAGGCCCAAATACACTGGTCAAAGGCTTGACATCAAGCTCGTGTACGTGTACTTGACATTAGAACATACATTTGCTGGATCAGCTGTCAAGCATTCATTTTGCATTTTATTTTGAAGTGACAACAGCAGGAGCAACCAAATATTAAAATATAGATAAAAAGTGTTTAATTGTTGCTTTTTAATAAATAAAAACAAAAATTGAAGAAAAGAAGAAGAAAATTATTAATTAAAAAGTTTTCCATAATTCCATTATTGTTTTTTTTCCTTCAGCATTCTAAGTATCTAAATTTTTTGATTTTCCATCAAGCATCGTCGGTGTCACACATACAAACTCATTTTCACTAATACTACCACAATGCTGAATGGGAATTTGACCAATGTATTTGGGCCTTAAGTATATATGAATTTACATATTTCGAGCATTTATTTTGTCCGTCTTAGTGCATCGATTTGGGGAAAGACCAAAATACGGTTCATATTTAATCTTCTACGTGAGTTAATTTAATTTTGTAAGTTCAATATAAAAAATATTTAAAAAACAAAAAAGTATCAAAAAGTCTACTTTATAGATTGTCATCCACTCAAGACATTGCATGTTTAATTTTATGTTTCTATGTCTAATATTAACGAAAATTAATCAAAGTACCTGTTGTAGATCGAAAAAGTACCAAAAAGCTCCCTCTTATACACTCTTATTTACTCAGGACCATGCATGTTTTTTTTATCTTTGTAAAATTTCAAAAAGTACCAGAGGAAAAACAAAAAGTATCAACATTTTTCATCAAGTTTTCATTCATTCAGTAACCTGCACCTATAATATTAAGTTTCTAAGTTCAATATTATAGAAAATTAAAAAATTATCACATGAAGCAACGAAAAGTAAAAAAAAAAAATTTAATTTTTCGTATTTGCCCTTTTTGATACTTTTTTCTCCCTATAGAGGTTCAGTTGACAAACGAAAGAAAACGTTCTTAACTGTTTTGCTTGTTCCGATTTATACATAAGATTTATATTGTCCAAATATTTGCAAACCGGTTTCTGAAATATGTCGAATAATCGACCACCCTATTTTTTATTATTTGATAATTGTTAAAAAAAACTAATTTTTTATTTACATATCGTTACCTAAAACGCAAAAGGCCCTAACTAACAAAAAATAAAAAATCTACTTTTTTATGAAATCTGATGAATTGCATCAACACTAATGTCCACAATCAATTTTGGAGTCTTTCAACCAAAATTAGCGCTTTTATTAACAAAAAACAAACGGCCTTATCTACAAAAGATGTAGACTGAGTATATGAATACACGCTTAAAGACCTTACTAACAGTTTGCATAATATGCAACATTGTCAATTGTCAAAACAACTGGTAGGTTTTACAAGAAAAATAGAAGGAAAATAAATTATAAGCCGTTTTAGGCAATTTATCAATTAACATTTTGAATAGTGATTTGCTTCTCCTGTAAAATTTTCAAAATGTTAGATAGGGCGTTTTGCGTTTTAGGTAACGATATATATGTGTTCTGCATATGTTGAGCGCTTATAACTCCGAAGTTATTGAACATATTTTAATAAAATATATATTGTGCACTTCTGTGATCGTTTTGCCTTTGCCGATTTATATATAGATTTATTTTGCTATAACTTCGTTTCAGTTTGAGATATTATACTGATTTTTTTACATATAAAGAAGGTACGAACGAAGACGAACGAACTTAAGCACTATGTTGCAAAAAGGAGCGATATGAATTTTACAAGATTTATCGTAACGCTGCGACATGTTTTTTTAACTACATATAATACATGGGACACTGTTGTTATATGTAGCCTAAACTACATATAAATTTAAGTTTAGCTAAACTAAACCAGCGTTTAAACATTTACTAATTTATTAGCCATAAGCCTATTATACACTTTACACAGGTTTAGTGTATTGGTTAACAAACACGAACTTGTGAATATAAGTTTACGGTTAATTCAACCAGATTAGTAACATTTGTATAAACTAAAAAGTCAATAATATTAGCAATGTGAAAAATATAAAAAATTTCATTAATAACTATAATTATTTACTTATTTGTTAAGGGGCTTAATTTAAATAAACTTGAAATGAATCATATTTATTAACTAACTGTTTAAACCCGGCATTGCCTGGGGTCAAACTATCATGGAATTTAATATTAAATCATAAAATCTTTTTTCTTACTTTTAACACTTAGTAAAAATATTATGGCAAGAAAGCCCATAAGTGTATTTAATGGTTTAATTCTATTTGCTCCAAAATATTCAAGTTGGCTTAAACGTTTTTTAAAATTTTAATAATTTAAGCTCTTTTTTTTTGCTCAAAAGAATTTTTTATTATATCTAGATTTGAATTCTGATTGTATAGCATAAATTTGTAACGTTTTCGCCAAATAATACTAACTAAAACATATTTACAAAAAAGTACCAAGAGTTTTCTTATACAACCATTTTTGTTTCAAATCACATGTGCGTTTTAAAATCACACGTGTTCGGTTTATGTTTTTCGGGCCGAATGCACACTGAGAAACACAAAAACGTTGTGATTTTCAGAACGCCACAAAATTACGCGTGTGATTTTAAAAGGACGTGATTAAAAATTAGAACAGGACTGTAACTGTCTAAAAAAATAATTAAGCTAAGCCCAATCAAAAACTCAAAAGTGCATTTTTTTGATTTAAGACCTTTTTACCTAACATCAAAGAATTATATCTACACTCACAATATTATTACAGTAACGGACTGTAGTTTATTTAAGAAATATTCCGTTCAGTCATTTTTAAATAAATAAACATTTAAAATTCCAAACAAATTTATTTTTAACTGATTCTAACAGTTATTCAAAAAACTAAGTGCATATTAATACGGATTTTCAGTTGCAGTTAATATTGTCCGTTGATTGAGTTAAATTCTTCTTTATGTTAAAGTAAATAAAAATGTAATTTAAAGCAACGAAAAGTTCATTTAATTTTTACTGTCAAAAATTCAACCGCGAATTCCGTAAAAACAAATCAATATTCAGTTATCTTATATAAATTAATTGTCAAAAAATTAACTACATATTCCGTAAAAACAAATAAATATGCAGTTATTTTATAAAATTTTACTGTCAAAAATTCAACACCATATTCAGTAAAAACAATTAAATATTCAGTTATTTTATATAATTTTACTACCAAAAATTAATTTTTACTTATCTATAAAAAATGAATTGCTTGTTTTGTGTAAGCAATTCCCATTTTCTATTTGTTAAAATAATTTAGTTAAATACATCAAATTTTAAAAGTAAAATAATTGCGAAGCCATATCGGTCATGCTGCTGGTGTCTTATAATTGAGAGTTCTTCTGTAAACAACGTGGCCAGTACAACAAAAGTAAAACAAACGTGTGTAACTGGGTAAGTAAATAAAAATATTCTCCCTCTCTCGCTTATAAGAAAAACAAGCGGACAGTTGTCTGTCTGGTATTTTTTAGAAATTCGGCTCTTTTGTGGAGTAAACGAAAATTTAATAAAATAACTGAATATTTAATTGTTTTTACTGAATATGGGGTCAATTATTTGACAGTAAAATTTTAATAAATAACTAAATATTTAATCGTTTTTACTGAATATGGTGTTGAATTTTTGACAGTAAAATTTTACAAAATAACTGAATATTTATTTGATTTAACGGAATATGGTGTTGAATTTTTGACAGTAAAAATTAGATGAACTTTTTGTTTAAAATAAATGAAAAATAGGTAGACCGGTTTTTAATTGAACTTTCATTTATTTTATATTACAATTTCAGTTAATTTTACGTACAGAATATTGTGAGTGTATATATATAAAAATCAAATGCTGTGTCTTGGTCACGCTAAAACTCGAGAACTACTTGACCGATTTTTATGATTTATGAAAAAAAGAAAGTTCAGTACTGAAATTCTGTAACTTTTTAACGACAAAAAATTGTCGTTAAGTAGTCAAAATTCGTTAGCTAACGATAATTGTCGTTAAGAACTATTCTGTAATGAAATTTTAACAATTTTTATCGGCAAAAAATGTCGGTAGCTAACGATACAAAAAAAGTTCTTGTTAAATAATAACGATAATAAATATACTGTTAAAAGATTAAAAATATAGAGTAAAGAAGCTAATTTTTTACACAAAAAAAGGAAAAAAGTATAGTCGATAAAGCCCGACCCTACATAACAGTATTTGGGCGATCATGTTTCCGCAAAAAGAGTATGTTGTGAGGTTAAGATTCACATAAGAGATTTTTGTACCAAATATTATCTAAATATCTACTACTATAACTATGATTACTACTATGAGATAACATAGAAGCTATTATTAAGGTAACTTGTTATAAGTGTATTCGTATGGGAGCTGTGGCCAAATATAGACCGATTCTAATAAAATTTGTTCTGCTGATTTATGTAGGTTGCAACAAAATATTTTTGGACCTAATTTAACCCAAATATCTATAAAACAACATGGTTAATAGGCACAAAATCCTATTCTGGAAAGTAGTTTGCATGTGGTCTATGAAAAATAAATAACCGCTTCTCCGCTTTTTGAAAGGTTTCGACCTTGTGACAATAAACGCATATGTGCCAAATTTGATAAAATTATTTCCAAAATTGCGACCTGTAATTTGCGCACAAAGTTATCTTGGACATACTACCAGCCAGCCTGATAGAAGGACGGACATCGTTAGATGGATTCTGAAATTGATTCTGAGTCAATTGGTATACTAAAAGGTGGGTTCAGAACCTTTATTTAAATGTGTTACAAATACATAATATTCTCTTCACGTACAGTAGTGTGGGTATAAAAAGTAAGAGCAGAATGTAGTGCTAGAGTAGCTCAGGCACCTCGAACTTTTTCCCTATGTATAAAAAGATTTGAAACTAACATATTTCTTTAGAAATTTAATCAATATTTACACGTTTTCATTCATGTTTTGTGAAAATAAATTTTTGGCAAGCAAATTTGTTTTATATTTTTTATTAATTTTAAAAAATTTTAACTTTGACGTTCTTATATTTTTACTGATATTTGTCGTTAATATTTTTAAACAAAAATATTTGTTTATTTAAAATAGAGAATAACAAATTCGTTAAAGTAACCGAGATTTCTCGTTACTTAACGATATTGGTAGTTAAATTCAAAAAGTTACAGAATTGAGGTGCAGAAAAGCCAAAAAAAAAGGTTAAAAAATCGAAAAAAGCGAAAATTGTGTTTTGTATGAAAATTTTACATTGCACCCAGTGTTGCCATTAGGATACGAAAGATACATTTTTCGTATCTTTTGATGACTTCAGGTACCATGTATAATCCTGACATTTTTCGTATCTTTTAAATCTTTACGCAAAATGTACAGAAATAAAATATTAGATAATTTTTAGCCAAATAAAACTTATTAAGACTAACCGACTCAATGCTAATACAATAGCAGCTTAATAAAATGGTGAAAGAAAACATTAAGGATCTAGAAGTGCGAAGGTGTTGTGAGGAACTTTTCTATTTTCAGGAACTTTATACGAACTTTTTGATATTATCGTCTTAGTATAAACGCCGTATATTAATTTTTACAAAAACATTAATATTAAAGTTCGTTTACTGTATTTTTAAAAATTAAATACCTAATATTTATGACTTAAATAAATTTAAAAATGAATTTATATGACATCATTTTCTTAACAAAATTCATTAAATATGAAAAAAATATTATGTTAATAAATTTTAAACGTTAAAAATGGATTTTTAAATTTTTTTCAAAATGTATCTTTTTGGGAAAAAGTGTATCTTTTTGGTAACCAAAATGTATCTTTCTCGAAATTTCACTGGCAACACTGATTGCAGCATTAATTACTGTGGATTAGCCTGCTTAAACTCGATAATTGCTTGACCGATTTCAATGATTCTTTTCTTGTTTTTTCGATGGTTGCGAAAAAAAGGAAGAAGAAGAAAAGCCAAAAAGAAAAGTCGAAAAAGCAAAAAATCTAAAATGTACGTTTTGTATGCAAATTTGACACTAATACTACCAAAGGGAATTGTATTTCTTCAGTTGGTGGCGGACCCATTGTTTGACAGCTGCACAGAAACAAACCAAACCCATTTAAAACATCGAAAAATTTCTACGAATACGCGTTATACGCGCACTTTTATGATGGTGTGTTTTCCCTATATAAAATTTATTTTTTTCCTTATGAGAATTACATTTTGTCGGTATAAGGCTCTGCTTGCTCGCGTCGTTTGACTTATTTTGTATTGTCCAGCAACGCTGGCAGGGTTACTCTAGTTTCTTAATAAAAAAATCCAATTTTATATTTTCTATTTCTAATTTACCCTTTAAACCAGTACAGTCCAACCCTGAAATTTATGATCGAGGCTGAACCCACATCCACAAAAGACAAAACAGTCTTTTTGGATAATACTGGGTCAAAACATTGGTCGCAGAAAAAACATCTGGTCTGATACAACGTACCCACACAGAGTAAGACCAAACACACTGAAATGAGCCTCGTTGCACATAATTGCGTACTTTCTGATGTAACGCACACCAATTAAGCTAAGTGAAACAAACGAAAAACTCATATTCCAATTGAACTTTACAATTCGATAAATAAATATTATAACATAAAAGTCACTAAAATTTTTATATTTCTTAAAATTGAGCAAGATAAAATTAGTCTTTTGCATCCTTTTCATAAAGTCCCTTGTTTTCGAAACGGGGTTTATAAGCTGTAGAGTTCACTTAAATTCTCTATTTTATTAACAAACCCATCATATAAGGTTTTTTTATTATTACTTCGTTTGAACTAACAATGCAAAATTACTTTAATTTCTTTTAAAATTCGCCAATTTTAACTATTAAATTTCACCTTTATACACTTTACTTGCCAAAACTAAAGTACAAGTACAAATTTATAATTACACATAAAAAACTGCAAATTTAAATATTTAATATGTCGCACATGTCTTATACCTAAATCTGATTATGTTTAACTTTTAAATGTACACTTTGAATAATTACACTGTGCTAGTTGCAAAAATAGACAAGCCGGGCACATGGCGTTTTAACATAATTCGGGTACGCTGAATCCAATGGTGCTAACCGTTTTTTTAGGTTAGCTCTTGTTTTTGAGATATACCGTTATTTCGGAAATGGAGGAGGTGGCACAACATACTGTGAGCGTCAAAATAAAGTGTACAGCTAGTTTTCCAATGTAAAAAGTTTTGTAAGTTGCAAAAAAGTAATATATCTACTTTGTCAAATTTGATCAGACTTCAAGCTTGCTGTCATCTGTGAAAAATACGTTGCTCCAAAAATTGAAAGCAAGTTGGACAAAAAAAAAAGTGATAAAAGGTGGAAATAAGAAATTCAACGGAAAAAATACAGTATCTATAGTGAAGCTTGATAGTGTTGGCTTTTGTAATATGTTATAAAACAGATGGATCAGCCCAATAGTCGCTCGATATCAACTCAACTAAACATTTGGGAACATTTGGACAGACAAATAAAAAAAAAACATAAGCAGCAAGCACTCTCAGAAGAAAATTCTGCAGGAAGAGTAGCCAAAATTGTCTACTGCGCTATCTTTAAAATGGGTGGAATCGATGCCAAAGAAACTAGAAGCCGACCTAAAAGCAAAAAAAAATCAAACAAAGTATTAGCCACTTTACTTTTCTTAGTATTTTAAAACTGTACACTTTTTTTTGACTCCTTAAAAACGGAGTAAATTTGTTTTTTATTGTACTGGTTTTGTTGTTTTTGAAGTATTTTCAATTTTTAATTTTAATTTGTAATAACATTGTCCAAAGTTTTGTAAATGATAAAAAACTTCTAAAAATTTGATTTCCTTTTTACTAAAATAACACTTTTTATATTGGAAAACCAGTTGTACACTTTATTTTGACGCTGACAGTATATTCGTGTAGCTCAAAAACGGTTTAGTTTATTGAAACTACTAAAAAAAACCGAAATAAAATTATGGCCGTTTAATGAAATTCTTAAATTTGGCCGCTGCGGCGCTTAGGATGCCCCTAGATGGGTCAAATGTATGACCACCATCCCCACTTTATTTTTCATCTCAATCATTTATTTCTAACATTCCCACCCGCTATCTCCATTCCTTAAGGGGGCTCCTACACAAAATGTTCAATGCAGGCTAGAGATATATTGAAGAAAAAGTCCCATAAATGCCCAGGAGTCGCCCCTCCTCCTTTTTGTTCCTAACATTTTCTCAAATCATACTTTCCCTTTATCTCAACCCCTTAGGGGGCTCCCATACAAATATTGCGTTGTATGAAATTTTTAGATTTAATTAACATTTTTCGCCTTTTGTGAATTAAATCAAAAGTTGCAAACAGATTTTAATCATTTACGGCTTGTTTTGTTTGGAATTTCGTTTTTTATATGTCTGCAAAAAGTTAGAAGCATAGCTGCATTTTTTTATGAATTTTTAAAAAAGAAAAGATAAACTCACTGTTTATTGTTGGTGTTTTGTTTGAGCTTTGATCTTGTTACTTACGAGTAAGACCTTGAGTGTTTAAAATTCTTATTCGCTTTAGGGTTTTATTCGTATAATATTTTTAGCTTTTCTAAAATCTTAGGAAAAGGTTTCCTGATGAGCTGGCCTAAGCAACCAGTGAAATGCGCATAGAAGCTAGCTTTCCCTCAACAATAAATTTCAGTGTATTTATCAAATATGTAAAATTGGGAATTTAGCACGTCATACGGAAATCGTATTAATGATAAATTTTGTATTCCCGTAAAAAACTTTAAAAATTTCGAAATTTTGAAAAAAAAATTATTTTTTTCAAAAAAAAAAAAAAAAAAAATATGTTTCTTAAAACTATTAGAAAAAAGTTTTACTTTTCTTAAAGGAAATTTTATTGTGGTTTTTGTAGTTTTTTGAATAAGCTAAAGCGTTTTTGAGTTACGCGAACTTATGTTGTGCAACCTCCTTCATTGTCGAAATAACGGTATATCTCGAAAACCAGAGCTAACCTAAAAAAACGGCTAGCACCACTGGATTCAGCGTACCCGAATTAGGTAAAAACGCCAAGTGCCCAGCTTGTCTAAAAAAAGTGTCAATTTTTAGCACAGTGTTATTTATAAAGGAAAACTAGTTAGATACTTTAAAGAGCAGCTTTAGAATCTACAGAATTACTTGTGAGTATACAGGGATCTATAAAATGCTGTTACGTTTTAACATTTCAAAAACACGATTTTATCGTTTTATTTTCCTTATAATAAAACCGGTAAAAACATCTATTAAATTCGTTGATGGACCAAATGAAACAACGAGAACGATGAGGTATGAACTTTATAGGGTGTGGGACAAAGCTCCAGAATATGCGCCTAGTATCCAATTTAAAGAACTTACAATGAATCCATGATGACGGTGACGCTTCTAGTTGGCAATTCTCCTCAAACCAGGGATGGGAACATCGCTGCATTCAGTTTAGACGTAAAAAACTACACTCACAATATTTTGCATAAAATGAACTGAAATTGTAATATAAAATAAATCAAAATTCAATCAAAACCCAGTCTATTTTTCATTTATTTTTAACTAAAAGTTCATTTAATTTTTACTGTCAAAAATTTAAACGCGAATTCCGTAAAAACAAATGAGTTTTCAGTTATTTTATATAATTTAACTATCAAAAAATTAAATGTGGTTAACATATTCTGTAAAAAAAGGAGTTTTTAGTTATTTTATGTAATTCAGTAATTTTATATAATACGGGTTTTACTCGTTTACTACACTCACAATATTATTACAGTAACGGACTGTAGTTTATTTAAGAAATATTCCGTTCAGTCATTTTTAAATAAATAAACATTTAAAATTCCAAGCAAATTTGTTTTTAACTGATTCTAACAGTTATTCAAAAAACTAAGTGCATATTAATACGGATTTTCAGTTGCAGTTAATATTGTCCGTTGATTGAATAAAATTCTTCTTTATGTTAAAGTAAATAAAAATGTAATTTAAAGCAACGAAAAGTTCATTTAATTTTTACTGTCAAAAATTCAACCGCGAATTCCGTAAAAACAAATCAATATTCAGTTATCTTATATAAATTAATTGTCAAAAAATTAACTACATATTCCGTAAAAACAAATAAATATGCAGTTATTTTATAAAATTTTACTGTCAAAAATTCAACACCATATTCAGTAAAAACAATTAAATATTCAGTTATTTTATATAATTTTACTACCAAAAATTAATTTTTACTTATCTATAAAAAATGAATTGCTTGTTTTGTGTAAGCAATTCCCATTTTCTATTTGTTAAAATAATTTAGTTAAATACATCAAATTTTAAAAGTAAAATAATTGCGAAGCCATATCGGTCATGCTGCTGGTGTCTTATAATTGAGAGTTCTTCTGTAAACAGCGTGGTCAGTACAACAAAAGTAAAACAAACGTGTGTAACTGGGTAAGTAAATAAAAATATTCTCCTTCTCTCGCTTATAAGAAAAACAAGCGGACAGTTGTCTGTCTGGTATTTTTTATAAATTCGGCTCTTTTGTGGAGTAAACGAAAATTTAATAAAATAACTGAATATTTAATTGTTTTTACTGAATATGGGGTCAATTTTTTGACAATAAAATTTTAATAAATAACTGAATATTTAATCGTTTTTACTGAATATGGTGTTGAATTTTTGACAGTAAAATTTTACAAAATAACTGAATATTTATTTGATTTTACGGAATATGGTGTTGAATTTTTGACAGTAAAAATTAAATGAACTTTTTGTTAAAAATAAATGAAAAATAGGTAGACCGGTTTTTAATTGAACTTTCATTTATTTTATATTACAATTTCAGTTAATTTTACGTACAGAATATTGTGAGTGTATAAAATGTTATGTACTTAACTAAATAATTTTAACAAATTGTATATGGGAATTTTCTACAAAAACAATCAAATAGTTTTTTTTAGATAACTAAAAATTTATTTTTTGGTAATTAAATTGTATAAAATAACTAAAAATTCATTTGTTTTTACGGAATTCGCGGTTGAATTTTTGACAGTAAAAATTAAATGAACTTTTCCTTATTTTAAATTACATTTCATTTAACTTTACATACAGAAGACTTTAACTTAATCAGCGGACAATATTGAATGCAACTGAAAATCCGTATAAATGTGCACTTAGTTTTTTGAATAAATGTAAGAATAAGTTAAAAATAAATTTGCTTGCAATTTTAAATGTTTATTTATTTAAAAATGACTGAACGGAATACTTCTTAAATAACTACAATCCGTTACTGTAATCATATTGTGAGTGTAGAGTTCTTTTATTACAAATTAATAATTACACTGTGCTAGTTGAAAAAACAGACAAGCCGGGCACCTGGCGTTTGAACCTTATTCGGGTACGCTGAATCCAGTGGTGCAAACCGTTTTTTTAAGTTAGCTCTTGTTTTCGAGATATAGCGTTATTTCGAAAATGGAGGAGGTTGCACAACAAATATTCGTGTAACTCAGAAACGGCTAAGTTTATTGAAATTACTAAATAACCAAAATTGTGCAATAAAATTACCTTAATGTAAAAATAAACGGTTTAGCAACATTTCGAAATTGTTGCTTGCTAAAAATTCATAAAAAAATGGGAAAATGCAGCTATGCTTCTAGTTATATGCAATAAATGATTAAAATCTGTTAACAACTTTGGATTTTATTCACAAGACACAAACAATTTTAATATATTTAAGAATTTTATGTTAAGGACAAAAAACTAATTGGGGTTCGTCATAAATTATATTCCCCATGGGGGCGACTCCTGTGCAGTTATGGGACCTTTTCTTAACTATATTTCTACACAGAAAGTGGTTTTTCTTCTTACTTTAGTACGAGTCGTGCTCAAAAATTTAATTACGGATATCACTTAAAACATTCCAAAATGGGATTTCTTTCCAAAACTTATATGCGTGCATACAAGTGAGTGTATTAAAGTTTGTTGTAGACACAAGAACAACACTACAAGAAGAAAAATATAGATTATTATCATGTTTAAAAAGTTAAATAAGACACAATAATTCCCATATTCTACTTTTTTAAATTATTTAGTTAAATACATACAATTTTTAAAGTAGAATGATTACTGAAACCATATTGGGCATGCTGCTAATGTCTTATAATTGAGAATTATTCTGTAAACAAAGGACGGAATGCAACAAAAGTGAAACAGACATGTGCAACGGGTTAGTATAATAATAATATTCTCTCTGGTTCTGTTGTGTAAGTGTTAAGGTTAGAATCAATCTAATCTCACTTTTGGATTATTCTTGAATCAAGCACAGTTTGAGATTAATTTTTCTGAATTTTCGGATTATTTAAAGTAAAAATTCGGAATTAAATATGGATAAGTTAAATTGTTCACACTTGAAAATCCGTACTTGAATCAAGTGTGCTGTACTTGATTTAAGAAAATCCGTACTTACCGTACTATTGGCATCGCTTCGGCTTGATTTAAGTTAGGATGGATTGATTTTTGGTAGCTTCAATTAAGATTTGCAGAAACAGAAGTCAAAATGGGGTGCATATTTTATGTGTCGCACGTGTTATTGTAAAAAGCTTTCGAGATTAGCGATATGAAGTTTAGGTTAAAGAGTATTACAATTAAATTATTTAAAATGAATAAAGAATATTAACTGTTTTAGAACGGGATGTTTGAAATTAAATTTCAACATAAAATAAGGTATGTATATAAAAGATAAATTTTATTGTTTCGGAAAATTTTCGAGGTATGGTGTTTTCTTTTCTACAAAAAAAATACCACATTTTAAAAGGTGCATTTATAAAATGTCTTGCCTTACATGTAATAATGCAATTTTTTATTTGACGAGAACAAAACACAAAATTGGATCGCCCTGTTTTTAACAGCTGACAAAAAGTTTGTTCTTCAATATATAAAAAAATATGTACATAAATCAAAAAGGATGTTCTTCTAAATATAAAAAAAATACACATAAACCCAAATTTGTTAATATATTAATATTAAATAAATAAATAAATGAACAAAATGAATGACCAAATTCCAATTTCTTAAGTTTGTTTTTCATAAAATATGTAAACAAAAAAATACCTTTGCCAGATTGCGAATTTATTAACACCAAGTTCTTACGATTTCTTGATTTGACGTTTTTTTTTCAAAAACAATTTTTTAACACCGAATCCATTTAAATTTTATGTCACTGACAACCTACCATTAATAATGTTATGCTTTCTTTTGTTTTTACTTTAAAATAATAGACAAAATTGCTATTAAAACTTAAAAATTTTACTGTCCTGATTAGAGGCGATTTTTTTTCCAACTTCGTCTGGTAACCCTATATATAAACAGAAGCCATCTTTTTACAGGGCATTATCAACATTCTCGATTTATACGGGGCGTAAAGTGCAATGCCTTATGCCATTTAAGGGTGCATTTTTTTAGAATAAAACACGCTGCCCTCTTAGAGAGCAAAGCATTTTTAAGAAACGAACACCAAATTGCATTTTTTTAAATAAAATGTGACATTTTTTGTAGAAAAGAAAACACCAATAGAAAGAATAATTTTACAGGTTTCTACTATTGAAAAAGTCAAAAAAATTGGAAATGTAATTGTTTAAGATATTAAAACAAACATTACAAATACTGAACATTGGATAAATTACAGAACTATTTTAGGGGTTTTTTTTTAAAAAATAATTCACCAAAGCTCGAAAATACAGTTTCAGTTTGCTGTAAGTTCAATGAATTAAGATATTAAAACTATAAAAATTTTTCTCTCTGTCTAAAATCTAAGAACAAAAAAAAATGTTTTTTTGAAGACCAACCACACGTTTATTAAGGTGAATATGTATTTTAATATGTTTAAAGATCAAGTTCATAAACATACATATCTCACAAAAAAAGTATTGACAATTATTATAAAAGTCATTCCTAAAAATTTAAGGAATAGAACTATTACAAAAAAGCTTTATAAAATACATAACTGAAATGTAACTCATAGAATAAATTCGAAAAATAAAAAAATGTTGAATATAATATATGGTAACCTACGAAAGGAGATAATTCCCAGTTTCTATTTGTTAAAAATAGTTGAGTTAAATACATTCAATTTATAAAGTATCACTATCCAGTGTGACACAAAGAATGCTGACGAAGGCCGTAGCGGGCCAGAAAATGCATTACATTCTGCTGGTGTCTAATAATTGTAAATTTTTCTGTACATACTATATACTTCATTGCTATCCAAAGGATAGCTAAGGTAAAATGTAACAAGAAAATACAATATAATAGTCTGGTGGTGTATAAAAGTCATTCCTAAAAATTTAAGGAATAGAACTATTACAAAAAAGCTTTATAAAATACATAACTGAAATGTAACTCATAGAATAAATTCGAAAAATAAAAAAATGTTGAATATAATATATGGTAACCTACGAAAGGAGATAATTCCCAGTTTCTATTTGTTAAAAATAGTTGAGTTAAATACATTCAATTTATAAAGTATCACTATCCAGTGTGACACAAAGAATGCTGACGAAGGCCGTAGCGGGCCAGAAAATGCATTACATTCTGCTGGTGTCTAATAATTGTAAATTTTTCTGTACATACTATATACTTCATTGCTATCCAAAGGATAGCTAAGGTAAAATGTAACAAGAAAATACAATATAATAGTCTGGTGGTGTATAAAAGTCATTCCTAAAAATTTAAGGAATAGAACTATTACAAAAAAGCTTTATAAAATACATAACTGAAATGTAACTCATAGAATAAATTCGAAAAATAAAAAAATGTTGAATATAATATATGGTAACCTACGAAAGGAGATAATTCCCAGTTTCTATTTGTTAAAAATAGTTGAGTTAAATACATTCAATTTATAAAGTATCACTATCCAGTGTGACACAAAGAATGCTGACGAAGGCCGTAGCGGGCCAGAAAATGCATTACATTCTGCTGGTGTCTAATAATTGTAAATTTTTCTGTACATACTATATACTTCATTGCTATCCAAAGGATAGCTAAGGTAAAATGTAACAAGAAAATACAATATAATAGTCTGGTGGTGTATAAAAGTCATTCCTAAAAATTTAAGGAATAGAACTATTACAAAAAAGCTTTATAAAAATACATAACTGAAATGTAACTCATAGAATAAATTCGAAAAAAAAAAAAAAAAAAAAAAAAAAAAAAAAAAACACCAATAGAAAGAATAATTTTACAGGTTTCTACTATTGAAAAAGTCAAAAAAATTGGAAATGTAATTGTTTAAGATATTAAAACAAACATTACAAATACTGAACATTGGATAAATTACAGAACTATTTTAGGGGTTTTTTTTTAAAAAATAATTCACCAAAGCTCGAAAATACAGTTTCAGTTTGCTGTAAGTTCAATGAATTAAGATATTAAAACTATAAAAATTTTTCTCTCTGTCTAAAATCTAAGAACAAAAAAAAATGTTTTTTTGAAGACCAACCACACGTTTATTAAGGTGAATATGTATTTTAATATGTTTAAAGATCAAGTTCATAAACATACATATCTCACAAAAAAAGTATTGACAATTATTATAAAAGTCATTCCTAAAAATTTAAGGAATAGAACTATTACAAAAAAGCTTTATAAAATACATAACTGAAATGTAACTCATAGAATAAATTCGAAAAATAAAAAAATGTTGAATATAATATATGGTAACCTACGAAAGGAGATAATTCCCAGTTTCTATTTGTTAAAAATAGTTGAGTTAAATACATTCAATTTATAAAGTATCACTATCCAGTGTGACACAAAGAATGCTGACGAAGGCCGTAGCGGGCCAGAAAATGCATTACATTCTGCTGGTGTCTAATAATTGTAAATTTTTCTGTACATACTATATACTTCATTGCTATCCAAAGGATAGCTAAGGTAAAATGTAACAAGAAAATACAATATAATAGTCTGGTGGTGTATAAAAGTCATTCCTAAAAATTTAAGGAATAGAACTATTACAAAAAAGCTTTATAAAATACATAACTGAAATGTAACTCATAGAATAAATTCGAAAAATAAAAAAATGTTGAATATAATATATGGTAACCTACGAAAGGAGATAATTCCCAGTTTCTATTTGTTAAAAATAGTTGAGTTAAATACATTCAATTTATAAAGTATCACTATCCAGTGTGACACAAAGAATGCTGACGAAGGCCGTAGCGGGCCAGAAAATGCATTACATTCTGCTGGTGTCTAATAATTGTAAATTTTTCTGTACATACTATATACTTCATTGCTATCCAAAGGATAGCTAAGGTAAAATGTAACAAGAAAATACAATATAATAGTCTGGTGGTGTATAAAAGTCATTCCTAAAAATTTAAGGAATAGAACTATTACAAAAAAGCTTTATAAAATACATAACTGAAATGTAACTCATAGAATAAATTCGAAAAATAAAAAAATGTTGAATATAATATATGGTAACCTACGAAAGGAGATAATTCCCAGTTTCTATTTGTTAAAAATAGTTGAGTTAAATACATTCAATTTATAAAGTATCACTATCCAGTGTGACACAAAGAATGCTGACGAAGGCCGTAGCGGGCCAGAAAATGCATTACATTCTGCTGGTGTCTAATAATTGTAAATTTTTCTGTACATACTATATACTTCATTGCTATCCAAAGGATAGCTAAGGTAAAATGTAACAAGAAAATACAATATAATAGTCTGGTGGTGTATAAAAGTCATTCCTAAAAATTTAAGGAATAGAACTATTACAAAAAAGCTTTATAAAATACATAACTGAAATGTAACTCATAGAATAAATTCGAAAAATAAAAAAATGTTGAATATAATATATGGTAACCTACGAAAGGAGATAATTCCCAGTTTCTATTTGTTAAAAATAGTTGAGTTAAATACATTCAATTTATAAAGTATCACTATCCAGTGTGACACAAAGAATGCTGACGAAGGCCGTAGCGGGCCAGAAAATGCATTACATTCTGCTGGTGTCTAATAATTGTAAATTTTTCTGTACATACTATATACTTCATTGCTATCCAAAGGATAGCTAAGGTAAAATGTAACAAGAAAATACAATATAATAGTCTGGTGGTGTATAAAAGTCATTCCTAAAAATTTAAGGAATAGAACTATTACAAAAAAGCTTTATAAAATACATAACTGAAATGTAACTCATAGAATAAATTCGAAAAATAAAAAAATGTTGAATATAATATATGGTAACCTACGAAAGGAGATAATTCCCAGTTTCTATTTGTTAAAAATAGTTGAGTTAAATACATTCAATTTATAAAGTATCACTATCCAGTGTGACACAAAGAATGCTGACGAAGGCCGTAGCGGGCCAGAAAATGCATTACATTCTGCTGGTGTCTAATAATTGTAAATTTTTCTGTACATACTATATACTTCATTGCTATCCAAAGGATAGCTAAGGTAAAATGTAACAAGAAAATACAATATAATAGTCTGGTGGTGTATAAAAGTCATTCCTAAAAATTTAAGGAATAGAACTATTACAAAAAAGCTTTATAAAATACATAACTGAAATGTAACTCATACAATTTTGAATATTAAATATATTTTTTAATTTAGTTTAATTATTTTGGAATCACAAATATTATGGCTGTTTTCAATTTTCCCACAATTTTTTATATGCTCAAAGTTTGTCTAATTTTTTCTACCCTGTGTCAGGGTCACACTCAAAGTGAGTAAAACAAGTGTTATAACTTAAAAAAAAAAAACTATACCGTAAGAAAAGATAAACTCACTGTTTATTGTTGTTGTTTTTGTTTAAGCTTTGATATTTTTACAAGTAAAACTGTGGCTTATAGTTCTTTTTCGCTTAACAGTTTTATATGTGTAATATCTTTAGTTTTTCTAAAATCTTTGGATGAAGTTTCCTGACGATCTGGCCTAAGCAACCAGTGAAATGCGCATAGGAATAGCTTATCCCTTCAACAATAAATTTCAGTTTATCAATAGTATGAAATGGGAATGTAGCACATTTAAACGAAACCTTGTTAATTAAATTTTTGAATCCCAAGAAAAACTTTGATAACTAATATGCATGTGGCAGTGTAAATAAAACTGAACTGGCAAAATAAAATAAAGTAATTTGTTTTTATTTTTGTTTTTTCTTTTCCCACTTACAACTACATTTAGAGTTGACAAAAAATCAACCAATTGTAGCCGGGACTGTAAGAAAAGATAAACTCACTGTTTATTGTTGTTGTTTTTGTTTAAGCTTTGATATTGTTACAAGTAAAACTGTGGCTTATAGTTCTTTTTCGCTTAACAGTTTTATATGTGTAATATCTTTAGTTTTTCTAAAATCTTTGGATGAAGTTTCCTGACGATCTGGCCTAAGCAACCAGTGAAATGCGCATAGGAATAGCTTATCCCTTCAACAATAAATTTCAGTTTATCAATAGTATGAAATGGGAATGTAGCACATTTAAACGAAACCTTGTTATATTAAATTAATTTTTTCTCCTGCAAGTCACCGAGTATAAACTAATGCCCGCTTTATATAAATTCGACAATTACAATGACTGTGTAAATCGTGCCGATACCGAACCTAAGTATCCGGCTAAATATTGTATGGTTTTTGTCCAACTACAGCCGGCCAATAGTTCCTCGGTGTGGCAACAAATAGAGTTGATGAGTGCAAAGAAATATAACTATCGTCACGATTTGCTTTATAGGGGTGTGTGCATGGATAGATGTAACGATTTATTAACAAGTTATGAACAATATAAGAATTTGGATAATGGTTTACTAATCAGTGAGGTAAAACCTAAATACATTATTTTTTTTTAATTTAATTTATTAAGAAATCTTTACTTTTAATAATGTTAATTTAGCAAACAGAAATGTTTCAAAAATATCATAACAATTCATTAGATTGGACTATGCGCAATAGTTATCAAAATAAAATTTACAAATGTGTTAATCGTGAATATTTGGAGAACTATAATTTAAGTACGAGAACTTTTGTTAACTTCTGTATAGATCCTGAACAACGCAAAGAAAAAGGTAAGAAAAACAATATTATAATAAATTTCGATAGAATTTGGCGACGATAACTTCTGTAATAGCTTATATGGAATGCTGAAATGTTGTACTGGCAGGTCTAGAATTGAACACAGGTCCAATATAACCCATCTTCCTAAAAACACTTAAAGAAGAACATTCCATTAAAATACGAAAAAAGGTTTTACAGAAATTTTTAATTGATACTTAAATAGTTAAAGTCTATTTAAGTTTCCATGGAGTATTCACTTGACAAGGTGGCCTTAATATCACAACAGTACGAAAACAACATTAAACATGAATTATTACTCAATAACTACAAAAAACCGCCTAAAACAAAATGGGTGATATTTCCTATGCAAAATAACCCAACTTTTATTTACGAAATTGTTTTGTTTGTTCAGGGCCAAATAGATCACACAAGCGGTTTGATCTATGATATAAAAAACCAATGAAGTTTGTTAGTACGAAAATAAAATATTTTATATATAAAAGATTTTGTTATTCGTGCTTAATTCCCAGTTTTTATTCTTGATAAAAACACTTGAAATTTATTGTTGATGGGATAAGCTATTCCTATGCGCATTTCACTGGTTGCTTAGGCCAGATCATCAGAAAAATTCATCCATAAAGATTTTAGAAAAACTAAAGATATTAAACCAAATAAAACTGTTAAGCGTATAAGAATCATAAGCAACAGCTCTGCTTGTAACAATATCAAAGTTTAAACAAAAACATCAACAATAAACAGTGAGTTTATCTCTTCTTACATTCCCCACAACAATTGATTGGAATTCTTCCAACATTAATTGTAGTTGTGAGTAGGTTAATATTTTCACAAAAACATCCTGTTGTAGTTAAGCCACTTGTGTAGTTTATTTGGCCTATTAAAAGTAAGAACTCCTTACTTTTATCGCAAATTTTTAAATTAAAATTATTTTAAATAAATGCCAAGAAAACCAAAGTAGACTGTCAAATGCTAAAAAATGCTTGACACATAAATTAAATTTTACATTAAAAAAATTTCGTGTTGCTAACAATCCCTATGAAAAAAATGTAATTCAAAGGAGAATAATAACGTGAAAAAATGTTCACGGGAATAAATTCCCCTTATCGTGAAAAGTTTTTTCCCTCGTAATATGTTCACGTTTCCCTTAGATTTTTTCACTTTATTTTTGCTAGGGAATATAACATGTATGTTAGTAGTTCCTCCTGTAAATCGAATATTAAGGGCTAGATACGTTAATAAGGCACAAACCGATATAATGGTCAACAAAATGCAAAACAACAGGTTGATTGCCGACGGATTTGTGAAAGACGTGGTGGCTGAATTTTGAAAAAGATTTTACTACATAAAATTTAAAAAGTGCAAAAAACTAACGTTGTAATCAACCTATCCCTCCAACACTAATTATTTAGATAGATATATTATTTTAATTTCTTTAAAATATATACGTGTATAATTTTAAACAAAAATTTCATTGATTTTTAATTTTTTCTAATCCTTCTTCTTTTTTACATTCACGATTGCTTAGTGCTTCGCAAAATGATAAAATTAGTGCTTCGCAAAATGATAAAATTTTTTATTGGGTTATAAAATAAAACACATGTACTATATTGCTATGTATTACTATTGGTTTTATTTGAAAACAAACATAATAATCAAATATATTAAAATTGTTTTTGACCCTCTCAAAGAAGTTTGGCCTTTTCAAATCTTTAATTTGGCCCAAAACAAAAAAAAAACTCAAAATGCATCACTGCTTACAAACCTCATTCCAAGTAAGGAAATGACGTGGCGCTTTAAATGTAATATTTCTTTTTTAATTTTTTAAGAATTTGTTCACTTACCTTATTGCTTCTCGGTATAGCTTATTGCCTAGCGCATAAATGTGCGCTTACTTTTTAAAAAGTACTATTAGTGCTTCGCATAATAAGAAAATTTTTTATTGGGTAATTAAACAAGAGTAATCAAGTAGCACTTAAAAACTGAAACTGTATTTAAATGCAACTTTAATTTAAATTAACTTTTAAACTCAGCCATTTACGTAAAGAAATAAAAAGAGTTATGGATTTTTGGCCGAAATTGACCAATGTGAAGTGGTGCTAACGGTTTTTTAGGGTAGCTGTTGTTATCAAGATATGCCGTTAATTCGAAAACAGAGAAGCTTGCACAACATAAATTCGCGTAACTCAAAAACGGCTTAGTTTATTGAACAAACTAAAAAAAAACGAAGTTCCGCAATAGAATAGAAAGTAACAGCAAACCTATTAGACACTTTTTTCTCGGCAAAAAAAGAAATATTTTTGCAAAATTTCGAAATTTTTGTTTGTTAAAAGTACATAAAAAACTGGAAAATGCAGCAATGCTTCTAATTTCAGGCATACAAAAACCGAAGTTGCAAAAAACAAGTCATAAATGAGTAAAATCTGTTTAAAATTTTTTTCACAAAAGACGAAAAATTGCAATTAAATTTAGGAATATGTTTAAACGAAATATTTGTACACTGAAAGAATTTTCTTCGCAATATCAATGAATTTTGACATTAATCCCATGAAAAATTGCATTAAAAAGGAACCTATGCAGCGCTTCGATCGATCAATGAAACCAGTTTCATTAAAATGTATTTATTGAAACATTACATTAAATCTATGACTATTATTCATTGGATGAATACTTTCAAAAAAGTAAAAAAAAAATTTTTATTTTATATATTAATTTTTTTTATTTTATTCACTTTATTTTAATTTTTTTTTGTTTTTTTTTAATAATTCCCTAAACTAATCCCGCGAAGCTTTACGCTTGTCTGCAGGAACCAGAGTCTCAGGCGGGAATCGATCCCGCAACCTCGGCGCTGATAGACTAGCTTACTACCAGTTAACCTACCGGGGCAGTGTAGTTTTTGAATAAAAAAAAACTATGTTTTTGCCATTACTCAATTAAGAGCGTAATTATGAGATTAAATTATCCATAACAACAATAAAAACGTTGATTTTTTTTTTTTTTTTGCTAACGCATAGTTAATGCCTCCACATCACAACAGTACAAAAAAAAAACAATATTTAGCTGTGCTACCATACTTTTTTTTAACTAAATAAGTTTAATTAAGTAGCACGTACAAATTTAAACTGTATTTAAATACAACTTAATAAAAATTTACTAAAGCCGGTGATTCACTATCCTATTCAGTCGTACGATTTGTCATAAAAATCTTGTGTGCTCAAAAGGTGTGATCGTGTGACCTTAAAATGAGATTAAGTGACAGATTGTTTAAATAAGTCCGTCCGACTTGCGAATGTTAATGAAAATGTTCATATGTAAAATGATAGATATCAGAGCTGCATTTTCTTGTAGAGTTGCATCTTCAATGATAGTGTGGCATTGACAACAGATTTTGCAGAAATTTTTTTTTGTATTGAATATAATTCTGTCCGATTTTCGTGTAAATGAATCGTTCGATTGTGTGGCCATACTGGTCTTACATACGTTTTTAAGCACGCAGTCAAAAAAGCTTTTAGAAAATCAAGCCTTTGCTGCAAGTCATAATTCAAAATTTAATTTTCTAGCACCTTCAAATTTAACTTTTTTTTTTAGTTAAGCATAGAAGATATTTGTATGAAATTTTTACACAATATGAAGAAACGATATCTACATTAGCTCAAAAATCTGTTTTTTTTGAGTTATGACTCTATTGCAGCCAAGGCTCGATATGTACTTTTGATTTGGTGAGCCCATGATTGCACTTTTATAAATACTCGTCTGTGGTGTAGGGTATCATATGGTCGGACTTAAACGATTATGCGCTCTTACTTGTTTTTTTTTAATTTCGTTTTTTTTTTCTTTTTCTTACAGATATATATTTCTATTTAACCATTCTCTTGATCATCGTATTAGTAGCTCTAAATATAGTTTCAACAATATATGATGCAAAATTAAAAACGCAACAGTTCCAACCGGATCAAAAGCATAATTATTACGAAATGCAGCACAATGACAAACGTATTCGAATGAATAAAAACAAATTAATTTATATACTTATTTACTTAGATTTTCTATATTAATTAACTTCTAGTGAACAGATATCTGACTGCATTTTCTTTGTATCGCAACTACAAACGTTTGCTGGTGCCCAACAAAAGTGACATCGGCCTTGATTTGGCTTTCTTAGACGGATTTCGGGCAATTCTTTGCCTTCTAATCATATTCGAACATTCATTTTTATTGCAATTTATCCATATCGAAAATACGGAATTTATTGAAAATATTTGGAGTAAAATTCAGACAAAATTATTTCTACATGCTTTAATATGGCTGGAATTATTCTTTGTTTTAAGCGGTCTTCTAATGTATGTTAAATTTGAAAAGTCTCAATTCATAACACCCAAAACTTCTTTTCTGGATTGTCTTCACGTTTTTGTGCGTTTATTAATTTCGCGGTATTTAAGGTATGGATTGGATTAAAATACATATTTGAAAAATACTAAAATTTATTGTTGGGGGATAAGCAAGTTTCTATGCGCATTTCACTGGTTGCTTAGGCCAGATCTAGCCTAAGCAACCAGAAACTAGCTTATCCCCCAACACAAAATTTTAGTGTTTTTATCAAGAGTGAAAATTGGGAATTAAGCACGACAAACAAAATCTTATTTATTAATTTTGTAATGAGTATATTTTAACATTTGCCTTTAGATATCTTCCATCTTTATTATTTGTTATTATCTTTGCTGCTAATATAACTTACTATAACGAGCACGGTACATTCACTCGAAATATAATTGATGCAAATTGTATGGAATGTCGTCAAAATTGGTGGCAAAATCTCTTAATGGTTAATAATTATGATATGATAAGTTCGGTAAGTTTGTTAATATAAAACAAGTCAGATTTCTATAGTCGGCTATGCCGAATCTTATATACCCTTCACATTGGTGAGATAAAAACAAGAAGTTATATAAATAACGTTCTTTAGATATAAATAAGTATACATAATTTGAGCAACGCCAACTTTTTATTTCGTCATGCCGAAGAATATGACAAAATAAAAAATTTATATAAGTCCGTTTCCTCTTTTGCCAAAGTTGATGTTTTAAATTCGTTTTATAATTTTTAGGACATAAAAAAATTAAATAAAAATAAAAATAAACTTATTTTTGAAAACACAATCCAGACCCGAA
This sequence comes from Pollenia griseotomentosa, assembly GCA_963931875.1. Classification (NCBI taxonomy): domain Eukaryota; kingdom Metazoa; phylum Arthropoda; class Insecta; order Diptera; family Polleniidae; genus Pollenia; species Pollenia griseotomentosa. Next base: position 48,802,190 of record OZ007564.1, read on the forward strand.
CTGGCAATCTCACGAGTCTCAGGCGACAAGTTAGACAACTCGGCTACGAACGCTTTTACTAAATAAGCGTTAAATTAAAATATATTGAGTCAACGAGTTTGTTTCTTTATTTAAGCGGCATATCATGTACATACATAAATGTGTATGGGTTTGTATGCGTAAAGTTAAACACATTAAAATAAAACAACAAAAAAACAACAACCACAAGGGATTTTTTTTTTTTTTTTTTTTTTGAAAAATTTGAGGCAGTTGTGGTTTTTTGGTCATATCTCAGCCATTTGTAGGCCAATCTTGCTGAATTTAAATAGCAAGAAATGGTGGACTATATGTGACATAAATGTAAAACAACGTAGCCGCTATCATGTCTGGAGTGTCCGGAAAACACATATCAAACGTAAGACGGACAGACGGACGGACATAGCTAAATCAACTTCTCTTCTCTTAAGGACCCAGAATATATATACTTTATAGGGTCTAAGATCAATATTGTAGAAATTACAAACGGATTGACAAAGTATATATATGTACTAGGGTGGCCGTTATTTTTTTTATTTTGATTTCTTATATTCTCCCCCCCTAAATCGGTTCAGTTTTATGTAAAAAAAAATACAAAAAAATTTCGTAGCGATAAGTTGTGTTTTAGGGGGGGCGTCCGTCCCTCAAAGTTTGCCATCGAGCCATTTATTCAAATGTAATTTGTTTGCGTATGACTATCTTCTAAAAACAACATTTTACAAGAATATGATATATGGCAATATTTTAGCTCTTCTAGACAACAACATAAGCCTCTAAGAAAGTTTTTTGCTAAAATCAATATACCAAACATTTTATATACGTTTTATATATATAAAAGGTGGATTTAATGTCAAGTGACCCAATTTTGAAATAGATGTCTTTCGATTTAAATGAAACATTTTATATACGTTTTATATATATAAAAGGTGGATTTAATGTCAAGTGACCCAATTTTGAAATAGATGTCTTTCGATTTAAATGAAATTTACACCAATTTTAGTACTGTTAGATAGTAGCTTAAACACAAATTTTCAACAATATCGGTCAAAAAGTTTCTGAGTTAGAGGGGGTCAAAGTTTGACATTTTGGCCATACAGGTGTTCTTTCTCATCCATGTAACTTATTACCTATTGGTGTAAGCAAAATTTGTCCCAAGAAGCTTAGATAGCTTTTTGATCAAACTTTTAAAAAAAAATTGTTTTTGTTTTTTTAAAAAATTTTTAAAATTTTTTTTTTTTAAATTTAACACTTGGCTAAAAAAAATAAAAAAAAAGTTTTAAATTTAAAAAAAAATATTAAAAAATTTTTTAAAAAAAACAAAAAAATATTTTTAAAAAAGATTGATTAAATAACTATCTAAGCTACTTTGGACAAATTTTGCTAACACCAATAGGTAATAAATTACATGGATGAGAAAGAACACCTGTATGGCAAACTTTGACCCACTCTACCTCTGAAACATTTTAACCGATCTTGTTGAAAATTTGTGTGTAAGCTACTATCTAATAGGACTAACCTTGGTGTAAATTTCATCCAAATCGGAAGACATCGATTTCAAAATTGTGTCACTTGACATTAAATCGCCTTTTTATATATATATAACGTATATAAAATGTTTGGTATTTTGTTGTTATTTTCTTAATTATTTTCTAAGATATTAGTCTTAGCAAAAAACTTTCTGGGAGGCTTATGTTGTTGACTAGAAGAGCTAAAATATTGCCATATATCATATTCTTGTAAGATGTTGTTTTTAGAAGATAGTCATACGCAAACAAATTACATTTGAATAAATGGCTTGATGGCAAACTTTGAGGGGCGGACGCCCTCCCTAAAACACAACTTATCGCTACGAAATTTTTTTGTAATTTTTTTTACATAAAACTGAACCGATTTGGAGGGGGAGAGTAAAAGAAATCAAAAAAAAAAAGTTCTCCATACAACTAACGGCCACGCTAATATATACCCTTTTCCACCTGTGGTGAAGGGTATAAAAATAGAATTTCGAGAAAACTAAAAATAAATGTTGAATTAAACTAATTTTATGTTGGTGTTTTGTTTTAGCTTTGATATAGTTACAAGTAAGACTTTGAGTGTTTATAATTCTTATTCGCTTTAAGGTTTTATTTGTATAATACTCTTAGCTTTTCTAAAATCTTTGAAAAAGGTTTCCTGACGATCTGGCCTAAGCAACCAATTAATTTCAGTGTATTTATTAAATGTGAAAAATTCGGAATTTAGCACGTCATACAGAAATCTAATTAATAATAAATTTTGTATTTTCAAAAAATAACTTTGCTAATTAACGCTAGTTTTATGCACACCTTTTAATTTGCTCGTGTATAATTTTAAACAAATGCAGATTTTTTTTAAAGTGCTGCCAGAAGTTTTAAGTTTTGCCAGAATAAATTTTTAGAAAAATAGCACATTTGTACAAAAAATAAAAGCGTTATACTCCCGATCAAACATAATATGCACTGCAAATTTGCACAATGATCATCGTGATTACCCTTATAGTTTTGCTAAGGAAGTATGTATGTATTTCTATAATTCCTGCAGAATAGTCTGGAATTTCATCAGAGGCGGTGCAAGCAAAGCAATAAATGATTAAAATCTGTCTACAACTTTTGATTTTATTCACAATAGATAAATTATTTTTATTAAACTTAAGAATTTCATAAAACTCCATATTTGTATGGGAGATCCCCTAAGGGGTGGAGATAAATGGCAAGTATGTTTTGAGAAAATGTTAGGGACAAAAAACTAATTGAGGTCAGCCATGTTAGAAATTATTGATGGAGCTGAAAAATAAAATTGGAGGGGTGGTTAATTTTGAAAATATAATACAAAATTGTGTTATTTGTGATACTTTGGGCCTGTTCGTAAATGCATCACTGCGCTGCATATGATGTGCAGTATGTTCATAAATGCAAACAGTGGCAACACTGCAGCTGTCACATGGTCGAAAATGCAACACAGCAGTAGATTAGGCGCAAACGAAAGCAAATATAAATCATAAAAATGTCTGATGCAATGGAAGAGTAAGTATGCAAACAATGCAAACAATCAAATGAGCAAATAAAAGCATCATGCACAGCTGATTAGCAAAGTCATCGCATAATAATCATGTTATGCAGTGCAGTGATGCATTTACGAACAGGCCCTTTAATACGTCATAATAAGGAGTGTGCGATTAATCGCTTAATCAGGGAACAAGGTTAGTCAAAGTTATGAGCTGGTTAGGGTTTTTATGGCATGTGCCATTTTTTTTGCCATGTTTGCCATTTCTTCAGCTATTTCGTCAAAAAGCCGTTTTTGGTTCAGCTTGCCAAAAAATACCTTTTTTCGCAAACTAGAAGAAATTTTTAAACAAGCTTAGCGAATATAAGGCAGAATCTTACTCCTGCAAAACTCCTATATGGTTTGGCATTCCAATTTAAAAAAAAACAGTTTTTTCTCAGAATTTGGTTTTTTTTAACTTAGCGGTGTTGGCAGGTGGACTACTCATATTTTAATGAAAGTGCTACGGATGAATTTATTGACACCGTTTCTCCATCTGAACTATTAGCGTAATTTTGTGCCATTTTTAAATATTTCCGTGCCATTTTTAACTTGCCGTGATTATGTATAATCAAATTCTTTATTAAGGTGCATGTAGACGACATGTTTTTACATCTGACTTGTCAACTTTTTAAGTCACATGTAATTGTGCATGTCTGTAAAAATTGCTGTTTTACATAAGGTTTATAATATTCGGTCACAAACGTTCATGTAATTTGCTTCTGACATTGGCTCTGTTTTTTTTTCGCATAGTTATTGCAGAAACCAAAGTAGTTCTCGGCTTCAAAATAGCTTGCTGCCGCCACAAAAATTGTTATTTGCGCCGAAAAATAGTTTAGCCATTTTAACATTTTTTTTTAATTCAAAAATACCAATTAAGGATATTATAATGAAACGTTTTTTATAAACATATTAGGGGTGGAATAGAAGCAAGATTTCAATACGCTTGAACCCCCAATTTTGTGAAGTTTGTAAAAAAAAGCATGAGCCAAAAAATTAGGGTGGGGGGGATTGGGGTAAGTGGCTCCTCATCGGGATCAAAGCTAGGGGAAAACGATACAAAAGCCAAAAAAAAAGCTGCACAACTGTCCCTGCGTCGCTCCTAGAGGGGTAAAATGTAAGACTGACTCCCACTAATATTTCCCCCCTACATTTTTTATTAACATACTAACCCCCTATCTGTGCTCCTTAAGGCGGCTCCCATACTAAATATTATTTTTTATAAAATTACCCGCCACTGCCCTAGCCTAGCACCAGAGTGCCCTAGAGGAGTCAAATATATTACGGACCCCCAATATTTTTGCTACCCGAGCATTATTTCAAAACAAACTTAGTCTCCATCTTTAATCATTAGGGTGGTCCCCATACAAAAATTTCGAAAATGGAGAAGTTTCACAACATATGTTCGCATAACTCAAAAACGCTTTAGCTTATTGAAAAAACTTAAAAAACCGAAATTCCGCAATAACATTTTTTTTTTTAAATATGCGCAGTCGTTTTAGAAACATAAAAAAATTTCGAAATTTTTGTTTTTTAAAAATTCATAAAAAATTGGACCAACCCCACTTTATTTTGTATCCCAATCATTTATTTCAAACACACCTACCCGCTATCTCCATTCCTTAAGGGGGCTCCAATACAAAATGTTCAATGCAGACTAGAAATATATTTAAGAAAAATTCCCATAAATGGCCAGGCGTCGCCCCTAGTGGGATAAAATGTATGACCGACCTCAATTAGTTTTTTGTCCTTAACAGTTTCTCGAGACATACTTGCCCCTTGTCTCCACTTCTTAGGGGGGCTCCCATACAAATATTGCGTTTTATGAAATTTTTAAATTAATTAAAATGTTTTGACTTTTGTGAATAAAATCAAAAGTTGCTTACAGATTTTAATCATTTATGGCTTGTTTTGTTTGTAATTTCGTTTTTTATACGTCTGGAAAAAATATTTTTATGAACTTTTTAAATTAAAGAGCTTATAATTTGTTTCTGCTGACACATAATCGTGGTGTGCAATATGACAGGAAGTTATATCAGATTTATGTATGTATATGTCTGTTTATACACTTGAAGTAATACGTTGTCTTATTTTGCTTAAAATTTCCTTTTTGCTTAGTCATTCCGTGTGAAATTTTTTTATTATTCATTTTATTTATATATTCTGGGTCCATAAGTAATTCTAAGTCGAGTTACCATATCCGTTTGTCTTTCCGTCTGTTGATATCACCCTCAATGTGAACGGTTCAAAAGAAAAGAACATTATTGGTGTAAAATTGTGTCTGATTCTCCTAATCAGTTTGGGATTGAAATCCAGCAAAATCGGTTCTGTATAATTAGAGTTATAAGTCCAAATGTGGAAGAACCACCTCTAAAAAATTGATAAGTTTCTTACAAAAACTAACGTTAGCCCTCTGTAACTTAACATCTTAAAATTACAAATTTTCAATTGATTCACATAGAGGTTAACATTTAAAAGAAATACATATTTGTTAAAATTTTAAAATTTTTTTTTTTTTAAAGAAGTAATTTCATAAAAACGGAGTGTGTCCTACAGGCAACAACGAGCAACAAGGGAAAGCAAAAGTAAAAAAGTAATGAAAAAGCTTAACGTAAAAATTTAAAGCATTTTATATTTATGTTAATTAGATCTGATAAGACGAGTGAAAACTCTTGAAATAGTTTTTTGTTTTCGAGTAGCATAAATATACGATGCATATCTCACACAGAATGAGTAAATTTTACATATTTTGGATGGTTGCGTCGATTTCTTTTTCGCCCATTGAGGCCAGTGATCGACTTGATTCTGGCGGACTACTTGCGAAGGCAAGTGTTGCGGAGGTTTTCTATTCGTTTTTGCTTGGATTTAACCATATAAAAGACGGCGCGTAAGGGTAAGTTAAGTTCTCATCCTACATAGTGATTCTCGATAGCTAATGGACTTTAATTAATTTGCATTCGCTCTTATAAATCAACTAAAATTTAGACATTGTTACGTCTAAATAGTAATTCGCAACCAAAAAATAAAAAATGGCACTATAATAAATTTCCTGGAGGCTGTTAAAAATAGATTCCCTTTTCGCTAAATGTAGCCCACAAGACACAAACACTAAATTTCGTGTTTTACGCATATAAGTCAAAAATATTAAAAGTACTAGAGTAATGACTCATATTTGGACACTAACCTTACAGACTCTCACAGAAAAAAAAAACAAAGCATCGGTTATAAAAATATTTTTTATTAATTATTTATTACAAAGCATTTTCACTTTTTTAAATTTTAAAAATTATAATGGGATCGCAATATTTATAACAATAAGAAACAACCAGCTAATGCTTTTTTGCACTTGAGGTAAAGAACAGAGTGTATACTAAAGGTTACATTACTTGATAGGTCACAATAACTATTACTATGGAAATTATTGAGAGATGACCAGTATGTTGCCTGTAGTATACTATATGTTACAGAGGGTTAATCTTGCTGAATTGCACGGACTGATAAGATTTGGCACAAATTTATTTTATATGAGTATAAATCATACCATAGGGCCCATAGAAAGGCTACACTCAGAAAACAGTTACGTACGTATAAAACTGTAACGAATATTGGTTTTGTAAAAAACTTTATAAGACTAGACATCACACCGTTGAACTTTGTGAAGATTGGTCCATAATATGCTATAGCTCCCATATTAAGCCCACTTTGGTAAAACATTAAAATACGCCTAAAATTGTAGCAAATATAGATATTGATGTTAAATTTATTTAAATAAAGATACAGAAACAACATCATGCAATTTTTTCAGTTTTTATAAATATCCAGGGGTGTGCTGAAAATCGAAAACGTAAAACGAAAGAATTTGGAAGTGGTTTTTAATAAATTTTTGTTATAAAATTCTGTTTAATAAAGAAATATTTGTCATAAAATTCTTTTATTACAGAATTATTATTAAAAAGCGACTTTTAAAATTCTTGCGTTTTACGTTTACGATTTCCAGCACACCCCTGATTGTTTAATTACTTATATATCCAATGTAGAGCTTACTCCTAAAATATTCTAACTGTTGGTGGAGGATATCAAAGATTCGGCACAGCCGAATATAGCAATCTAACTTGTTTTAATTATATTTCTTATAAAATAATTTTTCATTTACATTTTTAAACTGGATTAATCAACATTTAAGCTTTGTTCACAATCAGAGAAACAATTTCGTTTTTTCTTCTATCTTTTTTCTTCCTAAAGTATATCATATATTTTCCTTTCATTTTTAGAACAAAAATGTAACTAAAGTTGAGTCAACTAGAACTTCAGCAACAATTTGTATGAAATTGTTTCTGACGTTTAAAATAATTTTATTTAGTTTTGAATGAAAATTTCAACAAAATGTTTTAAAAAATAATAATAAATGCATAATATTGTTGTGGCTTAGAATGCAAAATGTGTGTGGTTGCAAAATAAATTGTTGCTCTATTATGAACACCAAGTGAAAATGTTTTTTTGATTGTGAACGAAGCTTTATGGTCTTTAACTCTGCTTTATCAGAAATGTTGATTTATCGATAAGTTCGCATTCTGATTTATCAAAATTTTTTATTAATTAATAGCTGTGTTCATTTACTAAAAATTGTTACAAAATTGTAACAATTGTTACTAGTAAAATTTTTTTAACACATACTTTTAACATTTACTTGTAACAATTGTTACAAATTTGTAACAATTTTTAGTAAATAAACACAGTTTATGTAATATTTATTTGTAAAAAACTATTGTAAACTTTAATTTTAAATTGTAAAGCTTAAAATTTAAAAACCACTTTTTATTAATTCTTCATATACATGAATATTCATTTTACAAAATAAAATAAAAAATGCAAATATTGATAATGATCACGATTTTCTATTTACAGTGTTTGATGCATACCTGGTACATTGCTGCTGATTTTCAACTTTACGGCTTATTTTTAATTATTTTAATTATAATGGCAAAGTAAGTTGAACCATAACTAATGCTAACAACAAAAAAATGTATTAGAATATTAATTGCTACTTATAAATTTGAATGAACTGAATATAATTCATTCAAATATATATTTATTTTATAATTTAAAGGTATCCCAAGTTCAAAACGTTGATCTTAATTGCTGTAGCAATTTTAGCAGCTGCTATTAATTTCTGTGTAAATTATCTTCTAAAATTGGATTCGATATTTATGTTGCTGCCAGAGTAAGTTGTCAATTTGTATCAAGAAATCGTTTCTAATAACTCGCAGTATTTCTGGCCATGATTGAATGATTTTCTTTAATTGGTCTATACACGATTAAATTGCTTTTATATATTTGACGTCCTACACGTAACCCCTAGTTTTATTAAAGAATTATTTGCTTTTGCTAAACGTTTGGCTAGATTAAATACCATTTAAGAGTTTCTAAATTACACTATACAATTTTCTTTTTACAAATAAAGTTTAGTAAACAAATAGAACTTGTTAAAAATGATGCAAAAGTTTGATCAATTTATTGGTCACGCTTTTTTGTTAGTACTCCTTGAGCAAGCAACAACGGTGCTAGATGGAAAATCAAACCAATTTAGATACAAGATCAAGCGCACATACACGATTTTGACATCAAGCATTTTAACCGTTATAGATCCGTTAAAGATTCTGTTGTTTTTTTGTGTCCTCCCATTTCTCTCTCTCTCACTCATGCATTTTGTGCAGATAATTAAGGTACGTAACAGATTTTTCATTTGAAAGTATAAAGTTTATTAAAGTTGATCACTTATCTGCGGTTATAGTTTTTATTCAGTAATATTCCAAATGCCACAGATCAGAAATAAACTTTAGTTTTTATTTCAAACAAGCTTTACCCAGTGCGCTTCGCTACACTGCTTTAACCACGTTTTAAGACTTTAAGTCTTCAGTTGATTGGTATTTAATATATGGGCATTTCCTGGGGTCGCGAACGTACGTTCGTACGCTTTTGATGTACAAATAATATAGAAAACAAAACTTTTCCTAGCATTTTTTCTTGCGATTCGATAGCATTTGGGTAGATGTATTTTTAGTGCAAAGGATGGATTTCATCGAGTTTAAGTTTTCATAATAAGAGTTATAAACATGTGGTCGCGAACGTACGCAAAAAAGAAGTCAACTTTGGGTGACAGCAGTTAAATGTAAAAATCTGCGTAATGGAACGGAATATTCAAAAGTGATTAATTTATTTTAAAAGTGTATTAATGTAGGTCTCCATGCAATATTTTCCAAAAAAAATATCTCTTTTGGTTTTTGTTTAATTGGCTTTTGTACCGGTCGCGAACGTACGGATCGCGAACGTACGATTTTTCCATATGTTTTTTTATTATTATCACCATGCAGTTTCCCATTAATGTCTTCAAATTTCCTTAACAAACAACTAAACACTCAATTTACAATTGATTGTAATGAAAAGATTATGAAGAAAGAGTGTAAACATAACATATTTTTGCATGTAAAATAAGCATATAAAAATGTGTTTAGAAGTAGAAAATATAAGAAAATATAAAATTTTCCAGTTTCCAGTGCAATTTCTTAGAGTAAAACAGCTGAGACATGCTATGAAGCCATTCTTTTATAACAACATAGACTTTTTTTATAATAATAAACAATAAAAGACGATGATTATCAACATTTTATTTTTTCATCCTGGTAGACCATTCTAGGGAAATGCCCATATGCATCCTATGGGAGGTATTTCCCCCCTGCGCCTACTCGCTTTATTTTTATTCCCAAAAGTGTAGTATACCATAAGAGTGACTTCTACAAAGTTTGAACATTCTTACTATAACAGTTCTTAAGATATACGATATTAAACATTGGCGTCCTATGGTGGGTACCACTTCCCCCGCTGCAATTTTATTTCAATTTTGGGGCTCAGAAGATCCTACTACCAAAAGTTTAACAAAATGCGTGCAGCGGCTCTTATTAATATTTCTATCTATGAGGGGTACTGCTCCTCCTCTGTCTACCGCGCCCATTTTTATATTGAAATTTATAGTTTACCATAATAGTAGCTTTAACCACGTTTGAAGACTCTCCCTTTAATAGTTCTTCAGTTGAGCGATCCTATGGGAAGTGTTCCCCCCTGCGCCTACCCGCTGTATTTTATTTTCAAAAGTGTAGTATACCATAAGAGTGACTTCTACAAAGTTTAAACATTCTCGCTATAACAGATCTTAAGATATGCGATATTAAACATTGGCGTCCTATGGGGGGTACCACTTCCCCCCTGCTATTTTATTTCATTTTTGGGGCTCAGAAGATCCTACTACCAAAGGTTCAACAAAATGCGTGCAGCGGCTCTTATTAATATTTCTATCTATGAGGGGTACTGCTCCTCCTCTTTCTACCCCGCCCATTTTTATATTGAATTTTATAGTTTACCATAATAGTAGCTTTAACCACGTTTGAAGACTCTCCCTTTAATAGTTCTTCAGTTGAGCGATATTTAATATATGCATCCTATGGGAGGTATTTCCCCCCTGCGCCTACCCGCTTTATTTTTATTTTCAAAAGTGTAGTATACCATAAAAGTGCCTTCTACAAAATTTGAACATTATCACTATTACAGTTCTTAAGATGTGCGATATTCCACATTGGCGTCCTATGGGGTACCACTTCCCCGCTGCTATTTTATTTCAATTTTGGGGCTCAGAAGATCCTACTACCAAAATTTCAACAAAATGCGTGCAGCGGCTCTTAAGATATGCGATATTTAATATTGGCATCCTATGAGGGGTACCAGTTCCCCTGCCCCTATCGAAAAAATAAGTAGCCTATTTTATTTTTAAGGGCTAACGTGATTTTACTCTAAAAATTTCAGGAAAATCGGTTCAGTAGCTTAGGAGTCTATAAGCCAACAAACAAACAAACAAAAAATTTTCATTTTTATATATATAGATGTTATTTCACATTGACAAAAGATAAGCACAAAGTCCTTTTGCTAACACCTCCTTAAAATTATTGAAACTTTGCCCATGTGTATTTTTGAACGAAAAGCAGTCAATAACTTAAATTTAGCTAAACCCAACTTAAGCACTTTTTCCTTTTTACTACAGATATAAATTGTAATTATATTAAAATCAATTTATTATTGAAAAAGTTTTTTTAACGTTATTTTTAAATTTGTTTTTTTACAAAATACGTTTCATACCTTTTCTGAAGTTATTTTGTATTGGACTGTTTCATTTTCAATATTTAAAACTGTTAAATTTAAAAATCGTTCCTGAAGCATTGCACTACGTAACCATGTTTTTATTCTGCGCATAACTGAGAAACTTCTTTCTAAACTATCAACACTAATAGAATATTGCCACTTGTACTAGAGTTTTTTTTTCCCCGGACTTTTTCGATTCCCGGGAAATCGGGAAATTTTTTTAAATTTCCCGGGATCCATATAAATAATACAAAGTAAATTTTGTTATTAATTAATGAAAAAAAGCTTTTATTAAAAAAAACGTAAGGGAACTTGTTTACAAAGAAAGTTAAAGAAATGGTTCAATACTAAAAAATTAATTGAAGATTGAAATAGGAACTTGAATTATTATTTCCTCACGCCTTTATTCCCTATTATTATGCTTTTATTCAGCATTATTATGCCCTGGATAAAAGATAAAAAGATAACATAAACATAACAATTTAACAAATAGAAACTGGGAATTATTTCCTTTCGCAGGTTACATTTTTTTTATATTATATTCAACATTTTTTATTTTTCGAATTTATTCTATGAGTTAAATTTCAGTTATGTATTTTATAAAGCTTTTTTGTAATAGTTCTATTCCTTAAATTTTTAGGAATGACTTTTATACACTACCAGACTATTATATTGTATTTTCTTGTTACATTTTACCTTAGCTATCCTTTGGATAGCAATGAAGTATATTGTATGTACAGAAAAATTTACAATTATTAGACACCAGCAGAATGTAATGCATTTTCTGGCCCGCTACGGCCTTCGTCAGCATTCTTTGTGTCATACTGGATAGTGATACTTTATAAATTGAATGTATTTAACTCAACTATTTTAACAAATAGAAACTGGAAATTATTTCCTTTCGCAGGTTACATTTTTTTTATATTATATTCAACATTTTTTATTTTTCGAATTTATTCTATGAGTTAAATTTCAGTTATGTATTTTATAAAGCTTTTTTGTAATAGTTCTATTCCTTAAATTTTTAGGAATGACTTTTATACACTACCAGACTATTATATTGTATTTTCTTGTTACATTTTACCTTAGCTATCCTTTGGATAGCAATGAAGTATATTGTATGTACAGAAAAATTTACAATTATTAGACACCAGCAGAATGTAATGCATTTTCTGGCCTTCGTCAGCATTCTTTGTGTCACACTGGATAGTGTGCTGACGAAGGCCGTAGCGGGCCAGAAAATGCATTACATTCTGCTGGTGTCTAATAATTGTAAATTTTTCTGTACATACAATATACTTCATTGCTATCCAAAGGATAGCTAAGGTAAAATGTAACAAGAAAATACAATATAATAGTCTGGTAGTGTATAAAAGTCATTCCTAAAAATTTAAGGAATAGAACTATTACAAAAAAGCTTTATAAAATACATAACTGAAATTTAACTCATAGAATAAATTCGAAAAATAAAAAATGTTGAATATAACATAACAATTTAATTTATAAAACAAAAATAAAAACAAAATAAAAATTAAGGTACTCAAGATATGAGATCAAAAAGTTAATTAATAAAATTGATAAAATATTTTAAAGAAATATATAACATTTTTAAACGGTTTAGAAAATAACTTTCTGGCACACTCAAAGCGCCTAGTAAGTCGTCAAAAAGTATATTCTAGATTTAATTTACTAATTATCATGTTTCCGAAAAACTTCGTTCATTTTTTACCGAGGTTGGACAAAAAGTTAAAAGTGCAAAGTTGTAGCATGCTTCGGATTCACAATCAGAAGCAATTTTTTCTTTTTTATAAACAACGGCTATGTCAGTCAAATGTATGTCAAGATTTATGCAAAAAAAGCATTAACCGGAATGCTTCTTACAAACCTTTTCATTTCAATAGGTCCATTTGTAATCTTTAGGACAATGTCTATTTCAAGTTGTATGTTGTAGTATCTTACACGAGTTTCCAAAATGTTATTTTATTTCGGTTTCCCCGCACTTCACGGGTATATAAACCAACACAAATTGAAATTGAAAATTTGTGTTTATCACCTAATAAACATATCGCTCCTTCATTGCATCATAGTCATATCTCAAAATTTTAAGTAACTTTAGCAAAGTTTTCCTTCATACCTTCTCGTATTATATCTCAAACTAAACCGAAGTTATAGCAAAATGTATCTTTAAATCGGTACATTTTTAAAACTTTAATCGCATTTTGCCAAGATCGTTTGTTTTTGTAGATATGACTATGTTGCAATAAAGGAGCGATATGTTTAGGTATGTTTAGGTATCTTGGTCATGGACAATGAAACTTTACTGCCTGCATTTTATTTTTAATTAATGTACTTTATTAACTCTTTACTTCACTAAATATAAATGCACTGCCCATTCTGCTTTTAGTAGATTTATTGCATCAGGAGACATTGATTTGAATACATGTACTCACTTCTTGTAATTGATCTAATCCACAACCCATCCACAGATGCTAATTTTTAGAGAATAGAAAACTAAATTTCAAAGTGTAAATAGCTATTTTCTTAAAATTTGAGGAATTTTTTATTTCCCGGGATCCCGCAAGAAAAATCCCTGGAAAACGGGAAATAAAATATATTCCCGTCCCGGGAATTCCGAATTCCCGGGAAAAAACCCTAACTTGTACACATTTCGATTAAAAACTTTGTTAAGATTTTCAATAAATATTTTATTCGTTATTTTTCGAACTTAATCTTTTACGTCTTCTGTGATGGATAAACTTTCATATAAAGCACAGAAAACAGAACGGAACCATCAACTTCTTAAATTCCCGATGTATTTTCTTTTAGTTTTTGTTAAAAATTTTAATATAAGAAAAGGACCGATATATTTTTGTTAACTAATTGCCACTAATTGATTCAATGATCCAATTCTTTTGTTAAAAACGTCTGCCCACCTGCGTAATATGCAAATTTGTGCAAAGCATATATTTTTGGGTTAAAACTTGAAAAAACTTGCCTTAATAATAGCAATAAGTACCTCAAGTTAATGTTTTCAATTGAAAATACAAGAAATTAAAAATGCAAGCAGATTAACAATAATGGATTCGATAAACTGTATTTCAGGACAGACAAAATCTTCACTGTACTCTTTGCCAATTATACCATTCTTAACCGTGAACCTAATTAATACGGATATTTACATACATATAAAAAATTTCGAATATGATATATTTAATTAATAAGATTTTGTTTGTCGTGATTAATTCCAAATTATTATTCTTGATAAAAAAAACCGAAATTTATTGTTGGGGGATAAGCTAGTTTCTATGCGATATGTTGTGATTCTTTTTGATTATTTTTTAGTAATCGCCAGTAAGTCTAATTATGTTTTGATTACTTGAATCGTAATCAATTAGTAATCATGCAAAACCAAAAATAATCGCAATCGTAATCATAACTTGACCCTTAAAAAAGAGTTATCTAACTACATAGTATACATAAAATCGTAATACAAAGTACAAAATGTTCGAACTCGTAAATATTTTTTTTCGTATCGAAATACACGGTAATATTTTTTCTTACAAATTTCTATAACTATGTCCCCATGTCACAAAAAGTAAATTTTGAAAGTGTAAAAATTCTGAGTACATTTTTATAAACCCCATTTAGACTGAAAAATATTAAAAGTTTACTTAATTTATTGTTTTATCATTATCAGTCCATGGCTTGTTGTCAACTTATTTGCGTTATATGTCATAAATGTCAAAACACGGTGATATTTGGCGATATCTGCAAAAATGGCAAACAATTCAAATTAACATTGCTTTTGCGCCATCCTTTCCGTTTTAAAAAATTTCCTCTTTAAAAAAATTACTTTACCTTTTCATTTTTAGGTCGTATCGTTATTTCTATTTTCAAAATATTCAAACTGCCAAGCATTTGTACTTTTCATCTTACACAAATATAAATGCCTTCCAAATTGGTGTAGTTTGCGGTTTTATTTACATGAAGTATCTCAGAAAAAATCCGGCAAATAAAGAGTTATTAGGAAAGATTTTGAAAACTGTGCCTTACGTTGGATGGCCTTGCATTTTCGGTATACTATATTTGGGTACAACCATAGTAATGCATACAGAGACTACAGTATGGACTGCGGCTTATGGTTTGCTACAACGGCATGTAGGTCTTGCGATTGTGGCCGTCATTGTCATATTGAGGGGCATGTGTAATGGGGGAGGTAGGTTTGTAATTATAATTGCAAGAAAAATATTGGTAACAATTTTCTTTGTTTTTTTTACTTCTAGGCGTTTTTAAATCTTCTTTTTTCCGTTTTTTGGCTCGTATATCTTTTCAAGTTTATTTGTGGCAAATAGTTGTTTTATTGAATACTTTAGTATTATTTAATGAACCAATATCGGTCAGTCATTCTGTAATGGTGAGTGTTATGTTCTTTATACTTTACTCAATTATGGCATATTTTCTTTTACTTTTTTAGTCCTCTGTTACATTATTTCTATACGTTACTAGCAGTTTAATCGCCTTTGTAGTGGCTTTGTCGGTGGAGTACCCCATAGCCGAAATTATCAATATAATTGATATAGAAAGTAAGCCTTTTAAAAATACTTAAACTTACGGCCGATTTTACCAGGTATAGTTATAAATTACTACATATTTTTATACCTGTTACTTAACATCTTATTAAAGTAACAGTTATATTTAAATATAGCTGAACTTGGTAAAATTGGCCGTTAATGTGTGAATTCTAAATAATGAACTGTACCCATGTTCTGTAACCTTAGTGAAAACTTCTCGCATCGAAAAGATGTGAAACAAAATATTTCCTCGTTTCTCGAAAAGTGAAAAAAGTGTGGGTGTAACTCATGTCGAAAACTATCAAAAGAGACTACGTCGTTACGTTATAAATGTCATAATATACGGCTTCGACGATGTGAAATTGCAGACGTTAAGAGCGCCAGTCACACATATCGTTGACGGTGACCAAAATTTACTAAAATACAACCGTCGGCTGTACCAAATAATGTAAAGTGCCACTTTAAAGTTTGTTGTTTGCAAACGAGCTTGAAAACATTCGTATATATTATAAAAATGTTAAAAGCAAAATAATAAAACAATAAAAAAATGTGCGAAGAACAAAATATTATTATTATTATTCTTTGTATTTTTAATTTTTAATTATTTTTAAGTGTTAAATTTTTTTTCTCCCCCCATTTTTATTCGTGAGCTTATTTGAGAGTTCAAAGCGGGAACTTTTCTCACAAAAATATAATTTCCTTACGTGCCAGCTAGTAGGCTAGCTGGTAGTGAGCTAGTCTTTCAGCGTCGGGGTTGCGGGTTCGATTCCCGCCAGAGACTCTGATTTCTTTCCTGCAGACAAGCGTAGAGCTTCGCGGGATTAGCTTAGGGAATTAAAAAAAAATTAAAAAACAGCTGTTTGTTACATTATATGGCATTTTTGTTTCATTTCACACATTTCAATCAAAAAGTTTATCGATGCGAGAGTTACAGAACATGGGCACTGGTGTATAACTTAAAGCGGGACTTTTTTCGGCAACTTTTAAGAGTTTATTATAAAACATTGTTATTAATTTAATTAAAGTATTGGCCATAGTTAGCAATGACCTTTTCCCATATTTCTGGTAACATATGGATTCAGCACAATTAAAATAATCAGTTTCCAGCGAGAGCGTTCTGCATCGATCGAAAGAAATGTTGGTCGGACAGGGCATGGTCTGGACTATAAGGTGAGAGAGACAAAACTTAATAACCACTTTTTGGTAAATAGTTTTTAGCTGGTCTTGCAACATGTGGCCGAATGTTTTCCCCATAAAATATTATGGCTTCATGTCTGGTCGCATATTTCGATAGTTTTTCGGCCAATGTCGCTTCAAAAAAATCAATTTCGTTCAGATCCCCCGTGATCTGTGGCTCGACATCAGCAGCTCTGGTCCTACTTAATACAGATCATGGATATTCGTCTTAAATATTGATTCGGCTTGTTGGCAGGGCTTCACATACGTTTTTTTGCGCTTTGATTTGTTGTAATGGATCCATTTCCTAATTGTTATACTTGGGTTGCTCTCAATACGCCATCTGTTGTTAAAGTTATACACCCATTTATTAAATTTTAGATAAATTAAGTAAAATATTAATAAGTCTTATTTTTTTTTTTTTTTTTTTTTTTTTTTTTTTTTTTGTTTTACTTTAAATCCAATTAATGTTAGTCTTATTTTATTTCTATTTTTTTTTAGAGAAAATAAAACCAATTAAAACGTCTTAGATCATCTAAAACATCCTTTATTTTACTGTACTTTTATTATTGCTTTTTTTGTATAAAAAAATAAAGTTTTGCGAGTTTTTTTATATACCAGAGACGTTTTTACGCTTCAACTTTTGCTGCTCAATTTTTTTTTCAATTCCCTCTTAAAGTTGCCAATATGATCACACACAGCAATATGTTAAAACTTTTTTAAAGTATACAAATGTGGGTAAGATTGGAGAAGTGGGCGTGGCCGTTTTAGAGAACGGTAAAAGCCAAAGTTTCCAAACCAGGGGCCTTATTCTGGCAGTCGTGATCGAGTACTTTCTTGATTCGAAAGCAATTTTATTTCAGTCGATACTGAACGAATCGAAACTATTTTTTCAGTATTGTGAGACTCAAATTATTGCTTTATAACACTGAAAAAATAATTCCGATTCGTTTAGTATTGACTGAGATAATTAGATATAAAAATGCTTTCGAATCGAGAAAGTACTCGCTCACGACTGCCAGAATCAGGCCCCAGGTACAAGCATCTTGGTTATTAATAGACAACATCCGAAAAATGGGGGCGAGAGTGAACAAGTGGACGTGGAACAAAATAGATATATTTATTTCTAAAGCACGGTAAAAGAAAAGTACACATAACTGGGTTATCGATACACAACCTCTCTTAGATTTGGGTGTGGTACAAAATAGATTTACTTATATCTAAAGAACGACATTTATGTATAAAACTCTCTGTTCTTATCGCACAATGGTGAAATATGTATAAGATTCGGAATATAAGACTCGACAAATTTCTTAATAATGGTCCAAATTGAAAAACTCCCAAGTTTTTTGATTAAGATTTTTGGATATGAAATTTTAAATCATGGTTTTGAAAATTAGTGTTTCCTTCGAGTTTTTGAAAATGTGTTATTTTAAACCTCTATCCAACCAACAACTTTTAATCCCGGTCTATTATTAAGAAAGTTATAAACAAAAAACTGAAAAAACTAAATATCGTCGGCTTAATATGCAAACCTTCTAACTCCCTTTCAGTAAATTTTACAGGAGAGACAAAAAAACTTTTTATATTTCATATGTGCAGCTTGAGAGAAAAACCATAAATATAGTTGGCTTAACACACTTCAAAACTCAAACTGAAGAAAAACTACATGCTGGTTGACGAGGCGTTTCTTTCTCTATCACACGGCATCAAAATCTCAAAAGCAGATTTTGCAGGTTTGAATATTAAGCCGACAAATTTACTTTTTTTTTATTTATATAAACTTTTTATATATTTAAAAAACCATTTTTGGTATACAGTGATCACAGATTTTTAATATTTGCTCTTTAGGAAGTTAAGCTTTAAAGAATATCGACTTTCTAGTTTTTTATACAAAATCGTCAATTCAATCGATTCTTAATACAAAAATTTAATTATCTAAGATTTTAACACACACTAAACCATTATGATCAATATAACTGCATTGAAATTTGGTATACACTCGTTTAATTGTTATATTTTATTAAAGAACTTAATACAGATCTCATATAAAATTCACTCCTGAAAAATTCTTATTTTTGATGAAAGATATTTGCATGTACATAAGAAAGTTGTCTTTATCAATATCTTTCCTCTACGAAAGAAAACGTTAAGAAAAATGGTTGAAAAATTGGTAAGATGTTTCCAAAAGGTAACAGAAGTTTATGTACTTGCAAAAAAAAGTTTAATTTTTAACCTCATTATATCGTTAAATCCAATTAATGTTATTATTTTTGCCACACTTTTTATTGTTTTTAACACATTTTGCTGAAATACAAAATGTTTTGACCCTTTCAATGTCAACTTAGCGATTCTTTCTATTGCAAATTATTTTTTAATTATTTTTTATTTTAATTATTTCAAATTTATTATATTTAATAATTCAGCGACAGGATATTCAATTGTTATAGCAAAAATTAAAGCTATAATATTCGCATTTATGTAAGTCATCGCAAGAACAATCAACTGTAAATAGATTTTTTTTAATTAAATTCATTATAAAACGCTTGATTTTGTTAACCCATTAGCGCCCAATTTTTATTTTAAAGATTTTCGAAAAATATAATTTTATTTATTCAATTTATTCAATTATTTGTGCATGCGCTAATGAGTTTTTAAACTTTAGTTAATAATTTAAATATACTCACCATTAAATAATACGTTACGTTAATAGGTTGGCTAAAATAATTGGCAATAATTAATACAATATTAAAATGCCATAAATACACCTGATAGGAAATACGAGCCAATAAGCGAAATGGCAATGAAGAGAGAATTTTTGTAAAAGCTGAAATTTAAAGTTTAACATCAATTAATTAAGTAAATTTTTATATTGGTAGTTTATGTACGTTTTGGCTGTTTGTCAACTGGCGGCTTCAATTGTTACATATTGTTAAAGCCGGTGATTCACTATCTTATTCAGTCGTACGATTTGTCAAAAAAGTCGTGTGTTCACATAAAGTATGATAGTGTGACCTAAAAATTAAATTAAGTGACAGATTTTTACACAAGCAAGACTGTTTGACATGAAATTGTTTATAAAAATTTTATGCGAGCGAGTTGTATGTATTTTCTTGTAAAGTAGCGGAGTCATGTGATTTTGAATCTTTTTTGTGTGATAAGGTGGCACAAGGCCAATACAAAAACAACAGGCATTTTGTTTGTGCCAAATTCCTCGCCGTTGTCAAAATCTTACTACTACATAAGAAAAACAAGGAAAATCGCAACAACCCAAGAAACACGAAGTCAAACCTTTGATATGAAATGACTTTATCATTTAACAGCAAACACAATTCTCAAACGTTTTTTAAATATTTGATTTTTACATTTAAATTCAAATTAATAATGATTTGAAAATAAACATTTGGCATAAAATGTTTTATCAATTTGTTGTCAAATTGGTATCAAATGTTAAATTCAAGTCAAAACTAAACTTGGTAATACTAAAGCGAAAAATAAATTTAAACATTAAAAATGGCGATTAAAGATACATTTTTACTTCGCGGTTAAATGTGTTTTACAAGTGAACGATTTATTTCTTGTGAAAAATAAAAATTATTTGTGAGTAATTACAATGATTTAGAATACGAATTAAAAAAAAATAAAACGTAAAAGTTCAGAAATTTTAAGTTTGTTGTACGATCGCGGTGCTACAATCCTCAAAATAAAAGGGAGCCAATTTCGTCTTTGCAAGAATTAAAGGACGGAAAGAACATTATTTTATTTTTTGGCTATGGTGCCGAACGTTTATCTCACAGTTTATTTAAAATAATAATGAATTTAAATTTAAAAAATAAAATATTTTTATATATGTTCCACATGGTATTAAAATCCACATTTGAAAAACATTTGAGAATTACGTTTGAAAGCAAGTTGAAAATAAAGGCATTTTTCAATTTGAAAATAATTTCCCCTTTTTGTTGAGAATGCTATGATTTTCAAATCATAATCAAACGTTTGTCGTTTGAGAAAACGTTTGAGTTCAAATCATTATCAATTTGAAATCAAACCTCCGTGTTTGTTGGGAATATGTTTTGTGTTCATGGATGTGTGACAAAAAACCAAAAACGTAAACAAAAATATACATGTATAAGAAAAATGTAAACAACTTTTGTCATCGTTAAGGAATAACCTAAATAAACATCTGGCTTCTTGCGCAGACCTATTAGATAGACCTGGAGGTGGCATAAATAAAAAAATTTTTGTCAGTTTTTTGTGTAAATTAATCGTACGATTGATTGCGCAGGATAGTGAATCCTTAGGCATGCCAGATTTTTTTTTGTTGCAAAATTGAAAAATCTGGCAACAATATAAAACACATAACTTATTCTTTTTTTTAACAACATCAAAATAATTAATTATTGCATTGAAAATAGAAAATTTTTGCCAAAAAGTTTTTTATATAAAAATTTTGAATAAGTTTGTATGAAAAAAACATTGCAAAAGGTTTATGCCGAAGTTGGTTCCCTTAAAATCATAAGAAGAGATCGATTGAGATATTTAAAATCGATATTCAGGGGCCTAATTCTGGCAGTCGTGATCGAGTACTTTCTCGATTCGAAATCAATTTTATTTCTAATTCTTTCAGTCAATACTGAACGAATCGAAATTATTTTTTTCAGTTTTGTGAAACTCAAATCAATGCTTTACAACACGAAAATAATAATTTCGATTCGTTCAGTATTGACTGAAATAATAAGATAATAAATTGCTTTCGAATCGAGAAAGTACTCGATCACGACTGCCAGAATCAGTCCCCAGGTATGTGATGGAAAAAGATTATGCAAACAAAACGATTTGAAATCGATAATGTATCTTTAAAAATTGATTTTTTATAAATGCTCTCTTTTCCTGTCTATATTCTATTTTATACAATTGATTAAGACTATAATTCAGAAACAAATCTTAACATCGCTCAAAATTCATCACACCTGCTATAAACGATCGTTTTAAAATCGATAAATTTTAATCACATACCAGATTATGATGTTAATTGACGGTCCTTTGGTAAGGCAATAAAAGTTAAAGAATATGAAATTAAAGGCACTTTGTGTTCAATATCTATATCAAATGCATGATTACTTGTTAAGCTGACAATTTCCTTTCATTTAAAAGATTTAAGATTTTTTCAAGGGCGAAAAATTTGAGAGTATTAATTTTTATACACAGCAGTAAGTGTACGTATGCAGCACTAGAAGCTACTTTTTCATAATTAATTTTGAAATTCCCGTCATTTCCAAAATTTCCATCGATCCAACATATGTACCAACACAGGGTATAAACATTTTCCGAAAAAATTTGTTTGTCTAATTTTATATGATTTTGAACAACTTAAACCAAACAGTCGTGTAACTTTTTGTTCACTGGGGTAAGAGACGATCAAATAATCAGGCGTCTAATAAAAAAATAAAAACTTTTTGATTTTCATCACTTATTGCCGATAATGCGTACGTGTAGCCGTCACTATGTGATTGATGTGTGTATTCCCAGCTAGCGTTTTTTTTATCATAATCGAATCTTTTAAGAATCAGCTTAAAGAGCAAAACAACCGCATATGAGCTAATTTTTCGATCATAAATGGCACTCTCGTTGTGAGATAATGTTATCCTAACGACGAATCACCTCAAAGAATCATTTGTAATATAATTTGCAGAGTCCTTTTTGAACATATTAATAAATCATTATGAAGCCTTTTTCAATTTCTCAAGTGATAAATCAGGGGGCTACTCTCAAATCTAGTGATTGGTACTCTTTAATGCGTTCGCGCATTTGTCTTTCCCATCTTTTTATTTTTTTTCTTTTCGAAAATCATCATATTTTATTTTATTGAAATTTTCCAATTTAAATTTATTTTACATATTTTGACATTTCATTACTATTAATATGCGCCATCTTTAATTTTATTGCCAGTATTGCTTAATTTTCAAAAAATTTTGCGAATGTGATAGAGAGTACCAAGTTGGAATTTAGCTTTCGCATCGAAATTGTATTCGTATCGCAAAAGAGAGTAACCCCCCAGTTTTTAATCATCCAAAGTGATCTGAAAAGAATCATTTAGGTAATTTTTACAAAAATGTATGACCAACCCCACTTTATTTTTCATCTCAATCATTTATTTCTAACATACCAGCCCGCTATCTCCATTCTTTAACCCTTTGAGGACCGGACTTTTTTGTCCCTAACATTTTCTCAAAACATACTTGCCCTTTATCTCCACTCCTTAATGGGGCTCTCATGCAAATATGACCGTTTAATAAAATTCCTAAACTTGGCCCCTGCAGCGGCTAGGATGCCCCTAGATGGGTCAAATGTATGACCAACCCCACTTTATTTTTCATCTCAATCATTTATTTCTAACATACCAGCCCGCTATCTCCATTCTTTAACCCTTTGAGGACCGGACTTTTTTGTCCCTAACATTTTCTCAAAACATACTTGCCCTTTATCTCCACTCCTTAATGGGGCTCTCATGCAAATATGACCGTTTAATAAAATTCCTAAACTTGGCCCCTGCAGCGGCTAGGATGCCCCTAGATGGGTCAAATGTATGACCAACCCCACTTTATTTTTCATCTCAATCATTTATTTCTAACATACCAGCCCGCTATCTCCATTCTTTAACCCTTTGAGGACCGGACTTTTTTGTCCCTAACATTTTCTCAAAACATACTTGCCCTTTATCTCCACTCCTTAATGGGGCTCTCATGCAAATATGACCGTTTAATAAAATTCCTAAACTTGGCCCCTGCAGCGGCTAGGATGCCCCTAGATGGGTCAAATGTATGACCAACCCCACTTTATTTTTCATCTCAATCATTTATTTCTAACATACCAGCCCGCTATCTCCATTCTTTAACCCTTTGAGGACCGGACTTTTTTGTCCCTAACATTTTCTCAAAACATACTTGCCCTTTATCTCCACTCCTTAATGGGGCTCTCATGCAAATATGACCGTTTAATAAAATTCCTAAACTTGGCCCCTGCAGCGGCTAGGATGCCCCTAGATGGGTCAAATGTATGACCAACCCCACTTTATTTTTCATCTCAATCATTTATTTCTAACATACCAGCCCGCTATCTCCATTCTTTAACCCTTTGAGGACCGGACTTTTTTGTCCCTAACATTTTCTCAAAACATACTTGCCCTTTATCTCCACTCCTTAATGGGGCTCTCATGCAAATATGACCGTTTAATAAAATTCCTAAACTTGGCCCCTGCAGCGGCTAGGATGCCCCTAGATGGGTCAAATGTATGACCAACCCCACTTTATTTTTCATCTCAATCATTTATTTCTAACATACCAGCCCGCTATCTCCATTCTTTAACCCTTTGAGGACCGGACTTTTTTGTCCCTAACATTTTCTCAAAACATACTTGCCCTTTATCTCCACTCCTTAATGGGGCTCTCATGCAAATATGACCGTTTAATAAAATTCCTAAACTTGGCCCCTGCAGCGGCTAGGATGCCCCTAGATGGGTCAAATGTATGACCAACCCCACTTTATTTTTCATCTCAATCATTTATTTCTAACATACCAGCCCGCTATCTCCATTCTTTAACCCTTTGAGGACCGGACTTTTTTGTCCCTAACATTTTCTCAAAACATACTTGCCCTTTATCTCCACTCCTTAATGGGGCTCTCATGCAAATATGACCGTTTAATAAAATTCCTAAACTTGGCCCCTGCAGCGGCTAGGATGCCCCTAGATGGGTCAAATGTATGACCAACCCCACTTTATTTTTCATCTCAATCATTTATTTCTAACATACCTACCCGCTATCTCCATTCTTTAAGGGGGCTCCCATACAAAATGTTCATTGCAGACTAGAAATATATTGAAAAAAAGTCCCTTAAATGCCCAGGAGTCGCCCCTAGAAAGATAAAATGTATGACCGACCTCAATTAGTTTTTTGTCCTTAACATTTTCTAGAGACATACTTGCCCCTTATCTCCACTTTTTAGGGCGGGCTCCCATACAAATATTGCGTTTTATAAAATTCTTAAGTTAATTAATTGACTTTTGTAAATAAAATTAAAAGTTGGTAACAGATTTTAATCATTTATGGCTTGTATTGTTTGCAGCTTCGTTTTTTATATGTCTGCAAATTAGAAGCCTTGCTGCATTTTTTCATTTTTTATGAATTTTTAAAAAACAAAAATTTCGAAATTTTGAAAAAAAAATAATTTTTTCAAAAAAGGACTGCTCATATATATAGTATACTAATATATTAGAAAAAGTTTTACATTTTTTAAAGGAAATTTTATTGTGGAATTTCGGTTTTTTAGTAATTTCAAAAAACTGTTTTTGAGTTACGCAAACATATGTTGTGCAACCTCCTCCATTTTCGAAATAACGGTATATCTCGAAAACCAGAGCTAATCTAAAAAAAAAAACGGCGAGCACCACTGGATTCAGCGTACCCGAATTATGTTGAAACGCCATGTGCCCGGCTTGTCTGTTTTTCAACTAGCATAGTGTATTGCTTAAAGGAAAAATAAACGCTTATAAGAAACATTGTCGTAGTTTTTTTTTGTAATTTCTTATATCCGTTACTAACTGTAATATGAAATTTAAAATAATATAGACAGGAAATTAGAGGAAAATGTGTTAACAAATGATTCTTAAAGATAATAAAAACAATATTTTTGGCCTTTTTTACTTACTTCCTGGTCTAGACATCATCAACAATATTGTTGTAACTGTAAGTATAAATATGGTTACATGTCTTTGCAACAGACCGTAGAGTGCTGTCCATATTGAGGTTTGTTGTCCTAAAGCCAAAGTTCCTATCGAAAATATACCAATTATACAAGGCCATCCTATATAGGGCGTATATTTCAATATATTTCCAATCAATTTTTTAGCTTTAGGATTTCGTCTTATATACTTCATATAGAATTCTCCACACACAATACCCAGCAAGAAACTATGCAAATTCGTGTAAGAAGGTAAATATAATTGGACACCAGTTTCAACGTCAATCGGATAAAAATAACGAAAACTTCTGTAATAAATGTATGAAAAAATATTTAAACATATTTAAATAAAAGAAAATTGTTAACAGTATGTACTGTTGACCTTTTTTGTTGTTGTGGTTTATATTTGGTTTGGCTTGATCCACTGCACTGTAATCCAAAACTTACAGTGCAGTGACAATAAAACTTTTAAATTAGTTTCTTGTTTAAATAAATCCCCTGAAGATGAGCAACGGAGTTGGCTCGAAATATTGGGTACATAAATAAAAATATTGAAAATTAAAATTGAAATAGTTTTTTAATTTATAATAAAAGACCTCAAGCCAAACCAAATATAAACCACAACATTAAAGAAAATGTTGGGCAGCTGTAGTGCGATTCACTAACTAAAATAAAGACATACGAAGCAAATTAATTACGTTTGCTATTCAGTAACATTCATATGAAGCAATTTAATTACGTTTGCTATTCAGTAACATTCATTTACGATATTCACTGTCGGTTGAAGTGAGCTGTTGCTTTAAGCAGTCTATTTTCGTTATTTAAGCGAATTTAATTTAGATAGTATTTATTAAATCGATAAAGGGTTTTTGTGTTTCAAATGGCTTTTAAGTATTTGGCATACGATATTAAATCTTATATATAAATACGGGAACAATTTTTTTGTGGTTGATTTTTAAGTATCTTATCGTCCACCGATTTTTATGGAACATATATTGTTTTAAAGGTATTTTTGTGTAGATATGCACAATATAATTTTTTGGGTTAAAGGGTTTAAAAAGCGTTTTACATTTGCTTGCAAACACACGCACATACACGTATAAATGGTGGTTGAGTTTTTTGTTATTCTCCCAAAATGTGTTTTTTCTTGCATTATATGTACTTGCAAACACACATGTACAGTAGTGTGTCCCAAACAAAATTTTTTTTGGGGCTCAAGCATAAAACAACATAAAAGCTTATAGGGTAAAGTATTTTTGATATTTTTTCAGATTTTTCGGAAGAGGTTTAGAGGTCGCTCAAGTCGAATTTTTGCCAAAAATCGTGTCTGCCGGCCTTTTTTTAAGTTTTCTTCATAACTTTGTCAAAAACCACGATTTTCTTCACTTTTAAGGAAATAATTTAAAAAAAAATGTCCAAGCTTTATTTTGATGTACTAAGTTTTTGCAATGCTTTTTCTCATTTATGCCCCTACATTAAAATTTTTCGTCATTTTTCCATAAATTTTGTAAATAACGCTTTATAACTTTTAAAATTTTTATGAAAATGAGACAAACCAACAATAGTTATTTTCGGTCGCTGACTGAAGAAGGTTTTACTTTAATAAAAAATTTGCAAAATAATTATATATTTAAAACTTACTCTAGTGTCATAAAAGCAATTGAGTCCAATTTTAGTAAATAATTTATTGAAACCGGTATTGTTGCTGAGAAGAAAGCAATTATCCCAAACGTCCTCATTTTTAATTTAGGATATCTGAAAAATTGTATATGTATAAGATTTATTTAATATCAAACAAGTAAAAGTGCTTTATTCGGCAGTGCCGAATCTTCGTTATCATCCATATAAAGTAAGAATATTTCAGAAGACGGATTTATATAGAATATTTAAATCATGAACTAAACCCACAGTATTAAAATTCGTTGCGGTTTTAGGTTTTTTCCAAAAGTACGTTTTCAAAAAATTGCCATTATATGATGCAAATAGTAAAATATTGACGGATCTCTAATGGGCACAAAGACTCAACCGGAAAGAAACTTGTATGGGGACTATTTGAAATTATGAGTAATCAATCAAAAGCTCGACTTTGAATTTTTTGTTGTTGGTTATGCCTTTTTGCATTTTACCTTACGATATACTCCCGAAAATAGCCATAAAAATAAGCGACAATAACTTTTACGAATGCTGCTAAGTCTGCTAGCAATAGGTCCCATATAAACCCCCTTCCTTAAATCACTTAAAGGCAAAAAATCTCATAAAGATTAAGTTATCTAAATTATATTTGGCACAAAGAACTTTAACATAAATCTTTACCTCATAACATAATTTTGTTCAGGCGGGTTCATGATTGCCTATGGGTCCGAAAAAGGATACTCTCTCGAAAATTTGCTTATAAATATGTGGTGTAGGGTACCACATTGTTTTGAATTGTATTTGTAACATTCTATAAGTCTGTGTTTAGACAATGCAAGACTTTTTGAGAAGATTGCTAATTTATAGGTGAGAGAGAGACGAGGGGAAAAGAAACAAGTACTCAGCTTTATGTATTGTCCATACGTTATGTTTTCTCATTCGTTATGTTAAAAATGCACAAGTATGTAACACACAATTTTACATTAAAAAAATCGTCAGCAATAAAGCCCCAACCATAATATGCATAGCCGTGCTTAACCTACTGTCAAAAACCAACAAAAAGTCTCTCAAATGTATTAAAAAAAAAAAACAAAAATAAAATCAAAAAACATTTGATTCCGTACGGAATGTGCGACCTGTTTCGCACTTTGCTTAAGCAAATCACAGTTCCATAAAACTTAACAAAAAGTTTCCTTAAGTTTAATATGGTTTGCTTCACGTGGCTTACATGTATTCGCACATTTGCTTAAGCCAACTTAAGCACATTATGGTTGGGCCTTAAGTCTTGCAGCCAATTCACTCGGGGGCTTTTAAACGTCGCTTTTTCGACGTCTCTTTTTGTTTGAGGGCAAACGGTGTAGAGAAGAAAGATGGGTAAAGAAAAAGACTCGGCTTATGTTTTGCGTGTCGTTTTTTATATTTCACTTTAAACTTCTTTTTACGCTTTATTTTTTTTCTTACTTTGAAGGGTCAGGTTAAAAATTCATAAGATCTTGATTATCCATAACAGACGGGTCCGGCAATATTCTTGATTATCAATTTTTTTGTGGGTTTCTTATTTTATGTAATATACATATTTAAATAATACGAGGAAATAAGTAATTTTGGAGGAATGTGCTTCCAGTACGTTGGGGATTTCCCTTTCTTCGCTTATTTACATTATTGTTTTTTGATTGTTCAAAAGTAAACGAAAATAAAGGATAATTTGTTTATAATTTCGGATAACAGAGATAATGCCGAATAATAGAGGTAAGTCTGTGTTCAAATGGCTCATGTTTTAATGACATGATTGCTACTAGGCGAGAGGGACGAGGGGAAAAGAAACGAGTCCACAGATGTATGTACTGTCTCTACGCTTTGCTTTTTCATTCGTTGTTTAATTTTGTTTTCAAAATCAAAAAGCACAGATGCATACGCACGATTATACAAAATAAGAAACATGTCTTCAACATGACTAGAATCATTTGAACGCCAATACATGTTTAAAGAAGAAAAAGGAATAGTCATGTCAATAAAATGAAAAAAAATTTAAACCAATGCAAAAAAAAATCTTTTTATTTCCCGGTTAATGGATGCTGCCGTTTAATCGAATTGCGGATTATCAAGGCCCTACTGTAAATAAAAAAAAGACATATGAACGCATTAGATTTTTGGAAGTTACTCAATTGGGTGTTGTTTTGTTTGGATACCGAAGATAGTTCAAAGAAAAATTAGTAAAGCTGGCATCACACGATTGCCGCAATGCACCAATTTTCATACTTTTTAATACCCCAATCGTGTGACTGCACAATGAAATGGCTCATGTACCAATCGAGGACAATATTGTGCTTACTTTTACCAATAAAATGCAACCCTGGTGCGGCAATCGTGTGACCACTTGATATGCAACCGCGCGTTATTAAAAATAACAATAATGTACCAATATTTATTGTGTTCTTGTGCGGCAATCAAACAACACAATACGCGCCAATATTTGCTTTTTTTTTTAATAAATTTATTTAAAACGAATACATTTAATGGCAAATAAAAATTTAATTATATGAAAAACTATATGTATTTAATATGAATTGATATTTAAATATATTTGTTGAAATTGGCCACAAAAATTTGAATAGAAATATCCTCTATTTCTTGATATATTTCAAAATACAATTTTGCTTTGTTTAGTTTTTAGAATTTCATATATTTTTCTTAAAAAATTTAAAAAAAAAACTTCAACAAAAATTTGTTTAAATATGTATATGATACAATTTTCTTTTTCTTAATGAACAAACCAACTAGAAATTCCAAACAAATAAAAAATCTACCACAACAGCTGTTTTCGCAGTTGGCACAAGTACGAACAATCGTGTGACATTTGTAAAAAACAGGGCAATCGTGTGATTTCAGAATATTTGATTGATGCAATTTTATTATTGTGCGTCAATAAAGCACAATCAAAATTGTGTCATATTGGTGCATTTGCGGCAATCGTGTGATCCCAGCTTAAGAGTCTTATCAATAAGACTTGCATTGTCTGAACAAAGACTAAATAATTATATGTATTAAAATTTAAAAATAAACATTTAATTTCTTTCGTATAACATCAAGTATATGACGGGTTTTTATCGATATTTATAAAGTTAAAAGGTGGTACTGATCTAAAGTTACGTATGAAACTTAAATACATATTTAGTTTTTTAAATAATTAACTCTGTTTTTTTTTTATTTAAACTTTAAAACTTACTTTGCTATAAAAATCAATATCATCAGATAAAATGCATATAGTTGAAAATCGGCTGCTTAATACCAGGTATGACTTAAACACTGTAAGATAATAAGAAAATAAATTTTAAATTTATTAATTAGTTAAAGAAATCAGTGCCGACATTTTACGGCAACTTACAGATTCATATATATCCAAATTATTTATTAATAATATATTTTTCCACCAGTAGTTGCTACAAAAATAACAATTTGTTTCCATCATAAATCTCCAAAATGGTCCATTTTGTAGATGTAACAAAATATTAGCATTAAACAAAATTAAAAATCCCAAAGAAGGTATAAGTCTAAAATTAATGTATTAAATGACAAATGCAACTACATAATTAATTAATTAATATTGCCATAAGTTACCTTAGATATCTTGAAAGTATTAATCTGCCATAAACTTTAAAACATTTACCCATATTCGTTTCCTGTGTAATATACCGACCATTTTCCACTTTAATATACAACATTAAGCCACTCAGTACAAAAAATAGCTCCACCAATACCATCCCGTGCAGCATAACTTTCATAAAAAATTGATGATATAAACTTTCAAAATATTCGGGATTTTTTAAATGAACAAATTGTATATAATACGAATGTTCATAGACGATTAGAAAGGAAAGAATAGAACGAAAGCCGTCTAGAAAAGCTAAATCATTCCCAATATGACTTGTGTTGGGTCTAAGCAGGCGGCAGAAATTGCGATAGAAAGAAAAAGAGGTTAAAAGTCTGGCAGCTGAAAATTATTAAAAAATGCCATTATTAATTTAACACGTGCATATGTATATACTATAAACAATATAAAAGTGCTTTTTAGATTTTTGTTTATCTGAAGTATAAATAAGCTCTTACTATTTGTAAAAAGATGATAGTTCCTTTTTTTGCATCGTCTAGACTTGTAATTTTTATTGCTGCAATTTTAAAAATGTCTGCTTTGAAATTGCATTAGTGTCCAGATTTTGAAATTATAGTTTTGCAATTTTCGTATTTTTATCTTGTCTTTCCTCTTCACCTTTTTATATTTTATTTATAAATACAAATCCACCTTCACCTACAACTACAGCCAACTTCAAGGTAAAAAGTTTGAGAATAACAAAACAGAATTGCAGAGTATATAAAACTAAATACCCCTCCCCAATCTTCTAACATACTCTCACCAATAACCTCAACAATTGCTGCAACAAAAATTTCAAGTTTGGACGATGACTTAGTTTTCCACATTTTTGACTGGAAATTTTAGATATCTGGCAACAGTACTTCAGTTAAACCATAGTGTAATTATCAGGGACCGTAACAGCTATTCCTTTTTTTCACTAAAGCCAGAGAAACAGTTATATTTTGATTTTTATTTTATTGAACAAAAATAACTGTTATTTTTTGATTTTTATTTTTACGATAAAAAATTAAAGTTATTTTTTAATTTTGAATTTTTTTAACAAAAATAACAGTTATTTTATGATTTTTATATTTTTGTTCAAAAATAAAAGTTATTCTTTAAAGAAATGTACGTGTTATAATAATTTAGTTGACTTTAAATATTTATTTTAATGTGCATAAGAAACCCCAATGATTATTACACATTAAAATAAACATTTAAAGTTACCTAAATTATTATTCTGAAAATCACGTGATTTCAAATCATTTGCTTTTAAAATCACACGTTTGATTTCGTGGTGTTTTGAAAATCAACATCGTTTTTTTGTTTCTCGATGTGTTTTCCGGCAATTGAAAATCACACCGAAAAATACAAAAACGGAACACCACAATATCACACGTGAGATTCAAAAAGGCCCAAGTGATTTGAATTAAATTAATTTTCAAAATAGTCCTGATAGAAATCTAATGAGTCCCGTCAAAAAATCTAACTTAACATTACAGCTTGTATTCACAGTATCACACATGAAATAAAATGCAACCCTGATTGAATTAAAAGTATTATTGTTTAGAAAAATTTCACAAAACGATAAAGTCGTATTGGATGTCAGGTCCAGAATTGACCTTAGGCCCAATACAAAACTAATTTCCATAATCGGCTTAAGAAGAATATATCTCATATAGATGTTGTAGTTAGGTAATATTCGGAACAAAGAATCTTATCCTCATAACAAAAGTTTGTTTTGCCGGTTTCATGATTGGCCATGGGTCCCAGATATGGACACTCTCGAAAATTCTCTATACTATCTTTATATAGTATACATTTAAACTTGTTTTTTATTATCAATATATTGCTAGAAAATACATCAGAGCGAGAAAATCGAAAAAATTTTACTCAAAAAAGAGTTTCGTAAGAAATTTTAATTGATATACACTAGGGTGGTTACAAGAAATCAGTGTTGGACTTTCCATCGGGGCACCCCTCTAAAATGTGCCAATAGCCTAGAAAATCCGATTAACAAAGTTTTACGAATTTTAGTGAAAAATCGCTGGTTTTCCCTAATTTATGCTCAATGAGACACGTGTTGGCGGTGGCCGATTGGGCTTTAACTTTATCAATCAATCGGATTTTCTAGGCTATTGCCACATTTAAGAGGGGTGCCTAAAAGATAGCCCCTAAAAAAATTTACCATATACCTTGTAACCACCCTAATATATATACACTTTTATCGTAGTTGGCGAATTTAAAATACGCCTGCGACTGTTTGGTAATAGATTAAAGGAAATAAGTTCACGTTCTCTTTAGTCTATTACCAAACAGTCGCAGGCGTATTTTAAACCACGATGAGGGTGATAAATTTGTTGATGCTGCAGAAAATGACAGTTGTTTAAGTTAACATCATGCTGGCCTGAAACCATTAATAGATATTAGTAGGGCGTGGAATATCACGCATTTATTATTGGAAAATATGCGCATAAAACATGTTTAAAAAAATTAATTAAATATACATTTATTATTTAAAGAATTTTTATTTTGACATACAATTTAATAGATTAAAATTACTTTTACTTACAAGCATCCAATATTATATTAGAAGAGTAAACTAAATTTTTAAAAGCTGTACTAAAAGCTAAAAACTATATAAAGCAAATTCTTATTTTTTAACAAGATACTTTTAACAACAAAATTAAATCGAAAAAAAGTTTCTGTTTAGAATTTGTCTTAATAAAAAAATACTACAGAAAATTACTCTTTTCTCTAGGAATTTCATGCCGTGAATTTGCTCTTTCAGGAACCAACTGCCGGTTGTGTGTTTGACACTTCATAAATTGAGACACCAATTTGAAAATTTTTATCAAACAAAGACATCTTGCAAAATTATTGAAACTAACACAGCAGATAGACATCGAACGGCAATTTTGCACATCGGAATTGCTTCTATAAGCATTAAAAAAAATAATTTTAAATTTTAATAAAGTAATTTATTGTAACCAATTTTTTTAAATAATTTATTAAATTTTCGTTTGAGCGCAATTTGCTGATTTCGATAACACCAAAAATCTTTCGCATCTTTTGAAAACAATGCATTAACGATAATATATGGGTCATTCTACGTAAAGAGGTTATCTGATATTAGGAATGGCGGCGTGATAAAAATATTTAAAATAATAACTTTTTTCAATATAATCGTATTTAATCAGGTTGTTTGAATGCATGTTTAATAATGGCCAGTCAAGTAATCTACTTTTACCGGTATTTTAAGTGACCAGGGGAGATACTCTACACAGGGTAAAGACATGAAGGCCAGGACAGGATACCTTACTTTACAGGGAAAATATAAATTGAAAACAAACCTTATTTTCGTAAGAAACAACTTTATTTATTCAAAATTAGACTAAAGTTTCCATACAGTCTTCTTTTATGTAACATAGAAAACCAAAATACTTAGTATCTGCTTACATAAACGTAGTCGAAAAAAAGTAAATTATTTAATTGCATATATTTTGAAATATATGGTAACAAAAACATATAGAGCATCTATGCTCCAATAAAAACTTTAAACTTAAATAAGAACTTTTACTTATAAAAACAAACATTAAAAAATATAACGATTGATGATAGTAAAAAGTTGGTTAGCACGATTTTTTTAAAAATTTTTTATATTAAATAAGGCATACATACATTTTAAAAGCGTTAAAACACTTATAACGTATATAGTGGATATGTGTTGGCTTAACGTAAAATAATATGCATGAAATACTAAGAAAGAAGTAATATCTCACTTCCTTATCTACCCTGGACGCAAAATCTCTACCCTGGCATCAGATGAAGCAGGGGAAATACGACAGGGGAGAGATTTTTTCATTAAAAAACTAGCACAATCAGAAAAATATGTATCGTAACGAAAAAAAAAACTAGCACAGTAAATAATACTGAAATTAAAATAAATAAATATTACAAACAAACTTAAGCCACAAATAACAAGCGAATAAAACTCACCAGGGGAGAAACATCAATCACTGACACGTGCGAGCGATCCGAGTGGTGTGGTCGAATTATCGGCACAATAAGAGTACGCTAATGGCTCGCTCGATTTTTATTGTTAAATTCACTTCTGCAATTTAAATTTGCAGCGTCAACGCATTTAAGCGGCATTTTTAAACGGTCGAAAAATGTGCAGGGGAGGAGACTTAAAATACGAGGGACAAAAACTATGTAATTTTTTTTAATAGAATATGAAAGTTTATTTTAACGACTTTTATTGTTATTTAGACTACTTTATGTAATAAATAACGATTAGTTGTTTAATGAATTAGTAATGTGTTAAATTTCAAAGATTTTGTTACAGAATAGTAAAGGGACAGGCCAGGGTAGATACTTTTTTCTAGGTAAACACGAAGTTATGACTAAGGTAATTTAGGTATTGCAATTTATTGTCAAAAAAGTTTACTTTATTTGTTATTAAACACGTTTGATATTTCCACAAATTTTTTAATTATATATGACTTTTTAATGTAGCCGTAGATCGTACCTCTTAACGTAGAAACACCCATATGCAAAAATATACTTAAACAAATCGATGACATTTTTCAGCAAAAATTGTGATTCAAATAAATAAGTTATTCACTAAAATAATATTAAAACATTTAGATATAAGTTAAGAAAATATATGGGCATAGGCATATACAGTAGACTAGGGGTAGAGGGGTTCATGCAACGGCTATTCCATAAAACCATACTGACCCCCGCAATCGAGATTGAAAAAAGAATATTAAAAATTAAAAAAATTTTAATTAATAGATTTTTTTTTATACATATTGTGTATAAAATGCATCTTTATATTTGAAGTACATTTCCCGTTTGAAGAGAATGTGTCGTTAATTTTTTAAGTGGTTAAAGCCAAAAAAAACCTTTAAACTCGTTTATTTCGAAGTTGATTTTTTTGAGTAATGTCACTATTAAAGTAGATGAGCGATATTATAACAAGTCAAATAAATTGATCTGTTTTTTATTAGCTTCCAGTGATTTTTTCGCTGAAAAATCTCTTATATTTTCGATAACAAAGATGTATTCGAGCGAGCTAGAGTTGTTTTTAGTTCAATCGATGACTTTGTCGAAAATTAAAAGGGCTTCATAAACGATAATTGTAAATTTTTAGTTTTTTGTTTCGTCATGTTCATCATCATCATAGTGAACTATTAAACTGCTCTTATGTATTTTGAAACAAGGCAATAGCAATATTTTAGAATACGCCTTCAATGAAATAATTTGTACGCCCCCTTAATCGAGTAGTTACCTCAACCTTGGGTTTCCTGTATCCCGAGTCTACTGTGTTACGATATTTATACCTGTAAAGCATCAAAAGGTTTGCTTTGTATAAATAACAACACATTAAATTAAATAGAATGTGGGAATTTTTTCTTTTTTATAAATAAATTAAATTGAAATTTTTTTTCGAATTTAGTTAAAAAAATTAATTTTTGTTAAATTCTAAATTTAAATATTTTTAATATTAATTCAGGTATATTTCTTTGTAATATAATTTATTGGCCTAATGAGGCTTTTATATTACCTGCAATAAATTGAAATTGAATGTGCTTAGCAAAAAGTTCTATTACAAAAAAGCTTTATAAATAAAAAAATTGACTCAAAGAGGTACATTCGAAAAAATGTTTAATTAATAAAACAAATAATAAATCATTTGGCAATTTTTTACTTAGAAAACAGTTACTACGAAAGAAAGAAAAATCAAAGAGGGTTAATTATTAAAAATCTTAAAAATTCTTGGAGTGAAATAGAAAAAAATTTACACAATAAAAATTGCTTCATGTAAACTGGGTTAGATTTGTTAAGGGCTCCGGAAACTATCAAATAATCCCATGCATCAGTGCATACATATGTGTAAGTGCTTATTGCAGGATTTTTCGGAGACTTACAAAAAGCACGTCAAACTACATTTGTATTTTTTTATGTAACTTGAGGGTTACACGATCAAGTTTTGCCTATCAAGTTTTAACACACTCACACTTTTTTACCAATACACTTATACCTTTGAAAATTGAAACCAACTTGTCTTTAAAATTCTCTTTCCAGTGAGTGTTTCAATTTACGTTCAAGAAAACAGCTGATTTCAAGGTTACTGAGCAAATTTTTTCGTTTGGCTTTATAATTTGTTTTCTTGATGACATCTTAAAAGTAAATTGCTCAAAAATTGAATGCAGCCTACGTCACAACTTTAAATTTTTGGAAATTTTGACAAACAGTATATGTAAAAGACTATCAAGGTCAAATTTTTAAAATTTATAAAATTAAATATGAATATAATAAAGGGTTTATAAAACGAATTTTGTATGAAAATTTGTTTAATAAACCTTTTATTAACCTGTCTTATTTTTTATAAATAAAGCCGAAAATATTTTTGTCAATCACAACCGGAAACTATCAAATAAAAAAATCAAAACTTTTTGATTTTTATCAAGCACTGACGACAACGTGTATGTGTAGCCGAAAAAGAACGACTGCACGCACACAACTATGTGATTGATGATTTATTTGATGGCCTCCTTGGCGCTTAAAAAAGGTTTTTTTTTAAATGTTAGTGACAATTTTTTTTATTTTTGATAAATGTGAAATTTACCTCGATTATTGTGGTTTATTCTGTAATATTTATTTATATTTGTTCCTGTTTGCTGGGACTTTAAGTATCCGTCATATGAAGAGGACAAACAATTTAGCACGATTATTAAAATACAAATACTTATTGTAAATTTAAAGCCAAAACCTGAAAAATTAAAAATATTTAAATGTTTTTTATTTTTATTTTAGAATGTGATAGTAAGTAAATAATAAAATAATAATATCAAAAAGTAATTTCAATTTTTGGGAATACAAAATTTTAATTTCAAAAGATTTTGTTATTCGTGCTTAATTCCCAGTTTTTATTATTGATAAAAACACTTGAAATTTATTGTTGATGGGATAAGCTATTCCTATGCGCATTTCACTGGTTGCTTAGGCCAGATCATCAGGAAACTTCATCCATAACGTTTTAGAAAAACTAAAGATATTAAACCAAATAAAACTGTTAAGCGTATAAGACTTATAGCAACAGTTCTACTTGTTACAATATCAAAGCTTAAACAAAACACATCAACAATAAACAGTGGGTTTATCTCATCTTACATTCCCCACTACAATTAGTTGAAATTCTCTCAACATTAATTGTAGTTGTAAGTAGGTTAAGAAAAACAAAATAAAAACAACAACAACAACTTTACAAAAGATGTTGACAATTAAGTGTTTTTTTAGGCCGTGCACTGCCTGTTTATTATCAAAAAGTAATTTCAATTTTTGGGAATACAAAATTTTAATTTCAAAAGATTTTGTTATTCGTGCTTAATTCCCAGTTTTTATTATTGATAAAAACACTTGAAATTTATTGTTGATGGGATAAGCTATTCCTATGCGCATTTCACTGGTTGCTTAGGCCAGATCATCAGGAAACTTCATCCATAACGTTTTAGAAAAACTAAAGATATTAAACCAAATAAAACTGTTAAGCGTATAAGACTTATAGCAACAGTTCTACTTGTTACAATATCAAAGCTTAAACAAAACACATCAACAATAAACAGTGGGTTTATCTCATCTTACATTCCCCACTACAATTAGTTGAAATTCTCTCAACATTAATTGTAGTTGTAAGTAGGTTAAGAAAAACAAAATAAAAACAACAACAACAACTTTACAAAAGATGTTGACAATTAAGTGTTTTTTTAGGCCGTGCACTGCCTGTTTATTATCAAAAAGTAATTTCAATTTTTGGGAATACAAAATTTTAATTTCAAAAGATTTTGTTATTCGTGCTTAATTCCCAGTTTTTATTATTGATAAAAACACTTGAAATTTATTGTTGATGGGATAAGCTATTCCTATGCGCATTTCACTGGTTGCTTAGGCCAGATCATCAGGAAACTTCATCCATAACGTTTTAGAAAAACTAAAGATATTAAACCAAATAAAACTGTTAAGCGTATAAGACTTATAGCAACAGTTCTACTTGTTACAATATCAAAGCTTAAACAAAACACATCAACAATAAACAGTGGGTTTATCTCATCTTACATTCCCCACTACAATTAGTTGAAATTCTCTCAACATTAATTGTAGTTGTAAGTAGGTTAAGAAAAACAAAATAAAAACAACAACAACAACTTTACAAAAGATGTTGACAATTAAGTGTTTTTTTAGGCCGTGCACTGCCTGTTTATTATCAAAAAGTAATTTCAATTTTTGGGAATACAAAATTTTAATTTCAAAAGATTTTGTTATTCGTGCTTAATTCCCAGTTTTTATTATTGATAAAAACACTTGAAATTTATTGTTGATGGGATAAGCTATTCCTATGCGCATTTCACTGGTTGCTTAGGCCAGATCATCAGGAAACTTCATCCATAACGTTTTAGAAAAACTAAAGATATTAAACCAAATAAAACTGTTAAGCGTATAAGACTTATAGCAACAGTTCTACTTGTTACAATATCAAAGCTTAAACAAAACACATCAACAATAAACAGTGGGTTTATCTCATCTTACATTCCCCACTACAATTAGTTGAAATTCTCTCAACATTAATTGTAGTTGTAAGTAGGTTAAGAAAAACAAAATAAAAACAACAACAACAACTTTACAAAAGATGTTGACAATTAAGTGTTTTTTTAGGCCGTGCACTGCCTGTTTATTATCAAAAAGTAATTTCAATTTTTGGGAATACAAAATTTTAATTTCAAAAGATTTTGTTATTCGTGCTTAATTCCCAGTTTTTATTATTGATAAAAACACTTGAAATTTATTGTTGATGGGATAAGCTATTCCTATGCGCATTTCACTGGTTGCTTAGGCCAGATCATCAGGAAACTTCATCCATAACGTTTTAGAAAAACTAAAGATATTAAACCAAATAAAACTGTTAAGCGTATAAGACTTATAGCAACAGTTC
Organism: Pollenia griseotomentosa; assembly: GCA_963931875.1. Taxonomy (NCBI): domain Eukaryota; kingdom Metazoa; phylum Arthropoda; class Insecta; order Diptera; family Polleniidae; genus Pollenia; species Pollenia griseotomentosa. Next base: position 48,842,196 of record OZ007564.1, read on the forward strand.
TACTTGTTACAATATCAAAGCTTAAACAAAACACATCAACAATAAACAGTGGGTTTATCTCATCTTACATTCCCCACTACAATTAGTTGAAATTCTCTCAACATTAATTGTAGTTGTAAGTAGGTTAAGAAAAACAAAATAAAAACAACAACAACAACTTTACAAAAGATGTTGACAATTAAGTGTTTTTTTAGGCCGTGCACTGCCTGTTTATTATCAAAAAGTAATTTCAATTTTTGGGAATACAAAATTTTAATTTCAAAAGATTTTGTTATTCGTGCTTAATTCCCAGTTTTTATTATTGATAAAAACACTTGAAATTTATTGTTGATGGGATAAGCTATTCCTATGCGCATTTCACTGGTTGCTTAGGCCAGATCATCAGGAAACTTCATCCATAAAGATTTTGGAAAAACTAAAGAAATTAAACCAAATAAAACTGTTAAGCGTATAAGACTTATAGCAACAGTTCTACTTGTAACAATATCAAAGCTTAAACAAAACACATCAACAATAAACAGTGGGTTTATCTCATCTTACATTCCCCACTACATAATAATAATAATAATAAATTGCTGACTTAACATCTATTTAGAACAGCATTTAGAAAAACTTAATTAAACTTGTATTTTTTTCGTGCTTATTGCTGTTATTTCCTTTTTTTTTATTTCAAAAGCATGAGAATAATGATCAGATATTAATTTTTAAATGGGATGGAATCGGTTAGCCCATTAGCTAATGTGGTGAATATTGAAAATATGTTGAAGATATTGTTTTCAATATTGAATTCATACAGTTGTAATGGGCAGTTTAAGAAGTCTACTTCCAAAATTAATGTTAATTTGATGCTAAAAATGTAATCGAAAAATACATACAACATGCATATCGTTACTTTAATATATAAAAGCCCTAATTAACGTTTTCCTTACTTAACAGGAGAAGGAACAAACTTAATGAAAATTATAGTCTTGTAGTCGCGATTTTCTTAAAACGCAGTTTTTTATTTAATTTTCTAAGCAAAAATCGCGACTACAAGACTATAATTTTTATTAAGTTTTTTCCTTCTCCTGTAAAGTAAGGAAAATGTTAGTTAGGGCTTTTCTATATTAAAGTAACGATATGTACATATAAAACAGGCATGAGTATATTTTTTCGGCCGTGACGAATAGTGGTTCCCACGAATGATTTTTTATCTAATCTTTCTTTTTGTTATTTCAGAAAAATTTTTGATTGGAGGCTATGCAATATAGTATTATGCGGCTATTGTTCTATAAATTGAAATCATTATAAAATTTAACGCATATTTTCCTGATTTCAAAAGTAGTTCTGGTAAAGTTAAGTGGTCCCACATGCATGAGATTTAAATTTCACGTAATTTCGATTTTCAGAACATGGCCGAAACAAGAAAATCCAAAATCTAAAAATAATTTCTTGTTTTTAAATCATTTCGTTCGTTTTTAGAAAAATTTTCTTAAATAAAAAAAAAAATATTTTACTTAAAACAAGCTACACGTGTGTGTATTAAGAATAAGTAATTTTTGGCTTGGATGAGAATCCTCAAAATTTTCTATATTCAAGCCATATTTAGTAAATAATTCTTTTCTTGTAAGGACAATTTTCAACATAAAATAACAAAAGTAGTTGACCTAAATTTTATATCATCCTATCTTAATCCGTGGACTTTACTATATAATATATAATCGAATAAAAGTTATTATCTCACATGTTTTAGAGATAAAAATATAAAAGCCATTAAAATAAAATAAATGATCAAAAGACTTAAGATACATGCGTGAACTGATTAAAAGAATTTTAAAATGTAAAAGACTTGAGCAACATGCGCTATTATTTACAAAAACAAACGAAGACTTAGAAAGTAGTTTGATTTAAAAAAGAGCAATCATCAGCTTATTGCAACTTTTTTCTTCTTCACTCATTTGAGTGCACCTTAAATTGTTGCACTAAATTTAAAATTAAAAACTTGTATTTTCATGATTAAAGCCAATAATTATACCGTTATTGACAAAATTTCATTTTGTTTAATGTTTTTTACTTATGCATATCCTCAAAAGAAATCAAAAACCATGCACATACAAAGTAACGTTTTTTAACTTTTAGTGAGACAATATTTGTATGCAGCTTTTTTGATTGCATGTCCTAATTTTGCACTATTTGATTCGAGTGCAGATTTTTGCATTCAAATCTGCGTTTAGTGATAGTGAAAAAATTTGCAATATCACTCAAAATGTTTTAGTGGTAGTTAAAAAATAACAATCATCACTAAAGCTGGTAAAAAAGAGTGCAAATTAATTTCTTTGCAGTTTTATTTAGTGATAGTGCAATGCTGATTTAAATCAATATTTAGTGCACTACCCCCAACTATGATTACATTAAATTGTGTTTTTGGGCAAAATCAATATCAATCTTAACTCTACGTTTCTAATTTTTTTTTTTATCATTTTTACTGATTAAAAGTTTAAATTGCCTCAAAGTTTAATATTAAAAAAAGACTATGCTAAAATTTATCTAAAATGCAAAAGGGCGTAACAACAATTTTTATTTTTTTTTATATTTAATAGGGACATGTAATTTGGTCTAGTGCATCAAAATCAATCAGAAACTCGATTTTGAATTTTTTTGTTGTTAAGCCCTTTTGTATTTTAGGTGACGATATGTAGACAATTTTTTATTTTGTTTCAATTAATATTTGATTTTTTTTTCTCTCAAACAGTATTAACTGCTTACTTCCATTTTAATTTTTGTCCGACTTTTGGGCTTTTAACGAGAAATGCATCTATAAAACCCGCTTATATGCATACACAGTGCTTGTAAAATAAAATTTCTTAATTTTATCAACATCATGAATTAAAACAATTTAAATTGCATCTATAGTGCAATCACGCATTTAAAATTTCATTAAAATTGAGGAAACTTAGTTTTGATGGAAAAATTTGTTAACCATTTTTTTTTTATAATTGACTCAAGTTAAAAACAATGCTTGTACACATATACCCCGGTTTGCATCGTTTCAAAGTTGCGTCTTTTTAAGATTTCTGTGATTTGAATTCAATATTTTTTTTTTTCACTGCGTCGCATGGCTTCGAAGTTGCGTCGTAAATATAAAAATTTTTGCACAAAGCTAAAACCGAAAAGGGGATTTCCCGTTTAAGTCTAATGCAAGTTGCAAGTTCCAATTACATTTGCAACAATGAGTCGAAAAAGAAAGGAAATATGCTTAGAGCAACAACTAGACATATTAAAACGTTCTAAATCAGGGCAGAAGGCGGTTGTTATTGGATGAAACCTTGGACTAGCCCAATCTACATTAAAATTAATTTGTTGTTCCAGAGACGCTGATAAAATTAAAAAAAATTTGTTGAAACCAAAACATCGTTACAAGATATTATTTGGTTTGAATATTAAAATCAGCGAAGATTGTCCTTAAAACAAATATTAATTCAAATTATGAATCTCGGTAGCAATTAAATGAAAATCAATACAAATGTATGGGAAATCGTGCTTCGGTTTGCGTCTTTCGCCTTGCGCCGCATTTCCCGGTTACAATTAGCGACTCAAGCCGGGATATTAGTACAAAAGAGTTTTTCTAAGGCAATTTATTAAAATTTGTATTATATTGTGATGCATTAATACGAAATATGTGTATAACCGATACTTAAACATAAAACAATTTCAATTATTTTAATAAACTGGAATGCATAAAAGCGATAAATGGTTATATCCAGTGCGAAATTATTGTATACGCATCGATTTTATAAGTCGATTACGGATGGCAACTTAACTGAAGTTGAGTTGCAAGAAGCGAAATCAGGCAACGCCGCACATGTTAAAATATAAAATAAAAAAAATTTTGTATATTTAGCATCAGCATTAGTTAGCATTAGATCATTCTAGCCCGTGTTGAGAAAGTAAATAGCGCATAAAAAGCTAACAACGCTGTATCAAAAAATAATTTATTTCGTAAAATATTTTAAGAGAATTTTTAATTTAAAGTAAACTTTAAAGTACTTTAAAATATTCAATTGTTTTTCCAAATTACATTTCTTACAATACCGTAATAACTGAGAACTTCTTATGCTAGTTATAACTTACCCTTTTCACTAGGAACTTCCCTACTATTACAATATAATGTTAAAGTTTGTACGCTTAAATTAAATTCTCTTTGAAATTCTTGATTTAATCGAGTTTCTATATCATAATGATATTGCAATTTTATGGAATCTTCTCCGTTATTTTGGTAAATTTTTTTGAAAACTTTTATTAACTAAAAAATGCAATTATTTAAAACAGGTTGTGTGAAAAATAAAACGTATGTATGTATGTACCTGATTTTTCGATAAATTTGTATCCCAAATAGTGTCCGCAATCCGGCCAATGTTCGAACAGTTATTTAAACACATTCCACGAAATAAATGATCATGTCTGTAGTGAAATTGATAAGAATTGGAAAATTCTTCAATTTGTTGCCATAGTAAAGAGGAATTATTTGGTATAATTTCGACATAAGTCAGACAATATACTTGATTAACGTTGGAAATATTTGTATGCAAACATTTATTGTAATCCTCAAAAATATATAAAGGCGGCATGTTTCTATAGAAAGTCACTGAAACGTTTTAAAGGAGTTCGTATGAAATAAAAGTTAAAAATGACAGTTTTACGTTTTTCTTTAATTCACTATCATTTAATTTTAATAAATTATTGTACTTACTATTTATTTGTCCCTTACTTAGAGTTATTGAAATAACACAAATAATAAATTTTGTTAAAAATTTCGAAAAATTAAACATTGTATACAATTTCTTAAACAAAGTAACTGGCACTATTCAATTGTTTTTTAAGATAAAACTTAAAGATTAACAACTAAATTGTTTTGTTTAAATTTATTTTTTGGTTATTTGAAGTCACCCTACACATAAAATATAAGTCTACTGCAACTTGATTTTTTTAATGTACCAAAGTTAAGTTGTAAAACTATCTTTTTGAAAATTGTATTTTAATTGTATGAAAATTCTTTTCTTAAAGTACACAGCAAAAATTTTTGTCAGTTTTTTTTCAATTAAACCATTAATCAAAAAAAAAATAGTTTTAATTGAAAATTTAATCAAGTTAATTAAACGTTTACTTCTGTCCACAACATTACTGCAGAAGATGATGTTAATATCAAAAAATATTTAATTCATACTATTAATTGGTTTCAGGTGCGAAGCTAATTAATTTAAAAATATAAAATCACAAATTTCTTATTTGATATCAATTTTTAATTTTTTCTCTGTACCTTTTTTTAATATTTATGTATTGGATATATTAAATATAAACAAATAATAATTAATTAAATCTTATTCTTATATTTTTTTCATGTCCTGCCGGGCGAAAATTTTCTTAATGACAGTTTCTGTTCACATATTTAGTTATTTAGGACTCTTCTAACCGGATAATTCCTGCAATATTTTTTCTCCTGAAGAGAGTGTGGCCGCCATCATTCAAAATATTTCGAGTTAGTGGATTTGTGTATAATTCAAGTCTTTTTGTATATTTAATGCAGTGTAACCAGGCTTTTAAATGTTTTACAGCTAAATCTGGCATTAGCCAAGGTCAAAAAACGCTTAAATTCTCTTTCAAAAATGCTAAAAATAGTTCTGAATTGTTGTCAAGATTTTATTAATTTAAAATATTAGAAAAAAAATAAGTTTTAGTGGCATATTTTTAACAAAATTTAAATACTTTCCGCCTTATTCCAAAAAAACCGGTTTTTGAGACGAATTTTCCTTTCAAATTTTTTAAAAAATCTGTGTTATTTTTGATGAATTTTGATGATTGTATTAAAGAGACAGCAGGAGGCGGCTGTGATCATACGAAGCAATTTTCTTTTGGCGCCGTTGGCAGTCCCATACGTGCATACCGTTGCATCAGATTTGTATAATGCTGGGTACACACTATGCAATGCATTGATGAAATTATAAAATCTCAAATTAATGAAAATTAATTTAATTTGCTAGATTGCGTAAATGCATTGGCATAGTGTGTACTAGTATAAAAGTTTAAAAAAACATTTTAAAAATAAATAGTTTGGGTTCACACGCTTCAACTATTAAATTTTATGCATGGTAAAGAATGAAGAAAGGTGCTTGGTACGGAGATGCTTGTAAAGTCGATGAAAGCTTTGTGCTTTAATCTGTAGTTAAATGCACAACATTCGCTGCAAAACTTTTTTCTGTGGTTCGCTGCAAATAAAATTGTCATTGTGTTGAAACATATACAATCGAAAAAAATTGAAATAGATTCCAGCAATTATTTCGGCAACTTAAAAAGGGAATTGAAAATTAACTCAGCAGCAAAAGTTGAAGCGTGTAAGCCCTAATTTCTTATAAAAAAAAAACAACCTTTTAAAAAGTATCTTTAGAAAATCATATGTAGTACCATTAAAAAATAATTTATCTGAAAAACTATCCGTTCCTTCCAGAAAAGTAGCTTTTAAACAAAAACATAAGTATTTTTAAAGAAAAGAAGTCTCAAAAATTTTTCATTTTCAACGTAATGAAAAATTATGATGACAGTTCCTTTTAAGTTATGACTTATTTACTTGAGGAAACAGGCATTGGGGCAAAGGGTACAGAAAGACTTGCCTTTCTTCATGTCATGATAAAAGCTCAAAATTATAGAGTTTAAATCTAAAATAATTTTTTTTTTTTAAATTTTATTACAGTTTTAGTATTGTTACAAATCTAGGGTGCCTATTATGAACTAAATTCGATTTTCGACAGCAGTAGAATAAGCTGATCGAACGAATTTTCATTTAGTATTATGGCGCACATTCGATAAAAAAGCACTATTGTGAATCTTACTGATTTGGTTTATTCACATTAAAGTTTCCAAACAATTTAGCTTCTGTGGGGTTTCGTCCCGCTGAACTTTTATGCAAATCATTTTGTCAAAAAAGAATTTTGTTGCATTAGGAAAACGACCATTTCCAATAGATGTGCTCGGCGTTGGACTTGCATAAAATGAACAAAACTTATTAAAAATGTGGTATTTGGTATACGAACACATACAAATTTACAAATATTTAGATTTTCAACAAGTTTTTTAAATTAATTTGCATCCTCGAAAGCAAATTTGTTTTCGAATTTTCGACGTCCTGTCAACTCATAATACAAAATGTACATTCGATAGTCGATGTTCGATAGCCAGCGAAAATCGTTTGTCGAATGTAACTCATAAAAGGGCCTAGAACAAGTTCACATTTGACTTTTCCAACTTTTAAATCGTCGTTTAATTTTTTTTAAAGCGAATTTGTTATCCTACTTAAACCAACTAAAATTTTTTATTTCAATACTATATAAATAATTTGTGCTGACTTAAATTAATATAAATGCTACAAATATTCTCAAATTAATAGTCTGTAATCAAAATTTGCATGCAACCCTTTTCGATCAGACACCTGTGGGCATAAAAATAAAATTTATTATGTATGCAGGGTTGGGCAGTATTAATTTGAAATATTTGTATTTGAAATACAAATTCGTACATATTTTGTTTGGCTTTTTTCAGTTCTTACATTGAAATAAGGCAGTATGGTTCTATAGCTTATGGCTTTACAACACTACACCGAACTGCTAACAATAATTATTCATCTGAGTCAAATTTGAGTTTTATTTGGTCCTTCAGAAGATAAAATGTTAAAAACTATTGAATATGGTTGAAGTTGAAAACAGCAAAACTGTTACTCGGTAGAGTAACAATTAACCATTAAGGCCCCGTTATTTATGCGTAAATGTTGCGGTCGACTTTAATGGTTGGTGGTTGCTAAAAATACATAAACTTGTTGAAATGTGTTAAAAAGAAAACCGAAAATTTGTCTTGATTTATATAATTTATAAAGTTTTGGTTATTGTTATCCGCGCGTTTTGTATACAAATTGGAAAAAAACGTCGTGTATATTCGCTTCATCAATAAACCTTAACAAACTCTTTAACATCTGATGCGAAAAATTTAAATTTTATCTGGTTTATTCGTAACGCAATGTCACGTTTACGTAAGAATACCTATTTATACATAAGATTGGTAAGGAAAACGGAAAAGCTGATCCACAACGTATATGTACGTAAGAGTAACAAGGCATTTAGCTTATGCAAAATAAAATGCAAAATGCACAAAAGGGAGACAAACAAGTGCGGCCTGATTGGCCTTAATAGATCGTCGGGTACATATGACGATAACCAGTTATTTTTAGCAAAAAAATCTATAGTACAGTTAAAATTAATCCAAACATTCTTTACCATTTTTCTAGAAAAAAAAACCTTTTTTGTTCCGTGCGGCAAACCAGTAAGTAACCACCCGACGAGATAATGACAATGACGCGCGAAATGCTTTCCCGCCCAGTAGCTCGTTTCTGTATTTCTCGCATCGTTAAATGTCTCACATGAAGTGTAAAACAAAAAATTCCATCGTTTCTGTGGAATGTGAAAACAGACAACACTGATTCTGTTTCACTAGAATATTTCCGGTAATTTAGTGTCAAATGCAAGCGACACGCCAACAAAATAAATAAATTATATAACTCTTCACAATAGTATTGAAAATCCTACCAAAAGCTTAAATTCGAGAATGGGGACCAAGTGAAATAATGGACAGACTTAGTTTTTTTAACATAATACTATAGTTATATATAAAAAAGGGGGCCAAATTCGATTCCCCTAGCTCATATGGGCGTATTTGTATCAAATTCCGGAACAAAAAAGTAGTTAATTGTCTAAAACTCGGTCGTTTATGAACCGATTTTGTTTATTTTTACTATTGGTATTCTACTAAAATAAAGTTCTGTTTTTTTTTATAAAAATTGACAAAGTAAAAATTGTCAAAAAAAAAAAAATAAATTTTAAGTTGACTGATTTTGTCGACCATTTTTCAAAACGAGAAAGACGATTTTTTTACTTTTTTCTCAGGAAATTGACGATTTCTTCACAAATTTATCTGGCAGCCCTGTATAGATACTAGAGTATCCAATTATTTGACTTTTAGTTTTGTTCGAGCAAGGAATTAATCGATTTTTGAATTTTAAATTTGCTCGATTATTCGAGTAAGGTTTTTAAATTGTTCGAATTACTCAAATAATTTTATCCAATGGGAAAAAAACGTAAATCTCTACATGAATTGATACTTTTATTATATTAATAAGCACAAAAAAACTATAACACAGACATGTAGTTTAGCAATAAACAAAAAAATAACAATTCATATCGCTCCTTTATTGCAACACTTTAGCAAAAGTGTTCAATTATAGTTACCTTCTTTATATTTTAAAAATTAAATCAGTATTATATCTTAACCCTTTAACCGCTGAAAATCAAATACGAATTATTTGATTTCAATAATTTTGGAAAAAACAAGAATTTGAAGTCCGTTTGCTGAAAAAATGCTTTTTAAACGCAGTAGGTGAGAAAAACGTAAGACTGTCCCTAGACGGCCTTAGTGGTTACGAGAAAAAAAAATAAAAATGCAGTACTATTTAAATTTATTTTTATTTAAATAAATCTGAGAAAAATACTTAAAACTAACATAAAATTAATAACGCATCAATATTCTATTTTGTAAAACCGTTTTTTGCTTTTGAAAAACATAAATTAATCATGCATTTTGTGCAAAACGAATGTGTATCTGACTTTTTGGAATGTTTACATGACTTTTTTGAACCCCATTCAGGAAAATGGTTAATTTCATCATATCTAAAGCTCACAGGAGGATGAATTGCATTCTTTCAAACAGAGCTGCTTATAGCTGGCTCTTCGCCAGAAAATGGACGACCGATATTTCGTTTTCAAGTAGAAATACACAGTTCCTTGGCAATTTGTAAGCGAAACTCGTACATAGTTAGTTCTGTTCCTTCTCGGTTGCTATCAGAGCTTTCTTTATTTTCGGCATTGAGCTGTTACAAAAAATTATTTACGTTACGTTACACAAAATTATATTCGCCTTAGCCACTAATACCGTCTACAGACGATGTTCACCAACAGCTAAATGTAAACGAGATTTATTGCTCTTAAATCAAACTAATTAAAAAATATCAATATAAATATATTATTATATAAGTATTTTACTTACCAGAAAAATTCCCGATTTGATTTATTTGCACCGAATTTTTTGGCAGTTCGCACCAAAATCTAATGGAAAATTAATATTTCTCTTCAACTAACACAGTAACCCTGCGGCCACACGACCAAGTTGGTCTTGATAGTCTTTTACATATACTGCTAGTCAAAATTAACATAAATCGAAAGCTGTGACGTAGGCTGCATTTAATTTGTAAGAAATTTACTTTCAAGATGTCGTAAAAAAAGCAATCTCGTGGTTGTTTTTGTTATGTATATAAATGCTACCACCTTCAATATACTCTGTTAAAATACACCTCTGGTGTGATGAGAATTCTCTGTATTAATACACAAGGTAAACTCCAAGGCGAATTTACACCTACATGGAAACACAGACAGCCGGTCAGGCATTCTTAGATCTGAAACTGAGTCTGAGTCGAGTTCTAAGCACAGAAAAAATTAAAAATTGATTGTTATCACCAATCACATTTATTGATTTTGCACCTTTTACCAAAATAATTATATGTATACTAGATTACTAAAAATTGTAAAAATTTAAAATTGTGAATATTTTTTTTCAATAAATGATATTTTTAATTTTAATTAAAAAATAATCAACAAGGCGAATTCAACTAGAGGTGGTGTAGGAACTACAACAATCCAAAAACAACAGAAACAACATAGGGTTTTTTGCATTGCATTGTTAGTGCTTACAGCTCGAAATGTGAACCATTCTTATCAAAACACTAACAAATCAAAACAAATAAGCTCGAACTATCAAAATCAGATGCCGTTTCGACATTACCTGTAGTTAATTCGCCTTGGCCCATATGTTTGTCAGCTGTTTACCCCTAGTTGGAATCCAATCGTCAAATTTTGTGTATATGAGTCAAAATTTGTACATGTGTGCGTTAAATAGTTTTTGTTTTATATGAAGACAATTTTGACAAATCGGTTCTTTTTATAGAGCAGCATGTCTACAATCCCAAATGAGTCTACATTGTGTAAATATACCTTGGAGAATACATAAGTTTCCAAAATGGTTTAGAAAAAAACCATTTACCGACCGCTTGTCAGATTTTGTATTTGTAAACATCATGTCGTAATACAATGTTTTACCGTGTAAACTAGCCATTAGATTCTTTCTATTTATATTAAAAAAATTTTAGTTTAATTTAAAATATCTATATTTTGTTTTTCTCGAACCAATTTAAAATGTTAATTATTTTGACAGTTCTTGTGAAAAACTTTTTGCAAAATATTGATACAGAAACACTTTTTCTCACAACCTTCCAATAATTGATGGACAATTATTAAAATGACAGATTTTTTTGCAAAGTAAAGATGCAGAAACACTTGTGTGAAAAAACCATTTTTTTTTTGTTTCATTTTACGAAGTGAGAAATACGGAAACGGGCCACAGAGCAGTCTTACGAATACTGCTAAAAACATAAAAAAAAGTTTTCCACTCCCTGATATTAATGCTAACATTTCCCAGTATATGCCAAAAAATACTCACACATAAAGAAGAAGCAGTAAAATCCCTAAAATTTTTAGTGGAAAAACATACACAAGAAATTACTTAAATTAAAAAATAACAAAAAATTAAATAAAGTTATCAACATAAACAAAACGATAAGTTTCACAATGAAACTTCAGTAGTAAAGTGATGATTCATGATAAAAGTTTACAATATGCCAGAAAATATCCCAGAACGATTCAAATACAAATCCCTTCATTAAAAAAGGGCGTCTTCGTTTTAAAGATTAAAAAAATATATTAATTTCGAGCTAATAAAAACTTAACTTTAACTGCAAGTGTGAAACAAACAGCAAAGAAAACTTGTTAACACATTTGCCAACGAGTGTCCATTATAAAACGTCAAAATTGCTACTTTAACTCCTTCAACGAGCACACGCAACGCCCAAGACAGCGTTTGCAAAGGCTCCAAAACGTCTAAGCCTAAAGCAGAGGGAGCCAGCTTCAGCAGCACTTCACAGGTTAAAACAGAACAAATAACACCGTCGTCGTCGACATCGTCCGGTCTATATCCTAGCGGCAGTGCAAGTAACAGTACTTGTTTGGTGGCTGTTACTCGTGCCATCGATAGTAAATTACAATTAACTGCCAGTCCTTGTGACGATTTGGTCTTGGTGACCACTTCTAAAATGTCGGGAGATCAAAAGTCTTTAATTAAGGGTCATAGTTCTCAGTATGTCAAACTGAATGTTGGCGGACGTTTGTACTATACCACAATTGGAACATTAACCAAACACAATGACACTATGTTGAGCGCAATGTTCAGTGGACGTATGGAGGTGTTGACGGATTCGGAGGGTAAGTGTCTAAGTTTGCAGGTATCTTTAAATTAATGTATTAGACTTAACTTCTTAATACATACATATGTAAAATCCATTCTTAAGAATATATGCTGTGTTTGGTGTGGCAATGATGCTGGCAATACGGAGGAATAACAAGACCGGGGAGATTGAGGCATTTGCTCTTACTGGTGGCTCAGGGATGAGGCGCACGTTCACAGGGGCCTATCTTGAGGATATACTAAGATATTAGAAGGTCATGTGGCCGTAGAATTGATAAGGGGAACATCGCTCGGAGGTCACTATTGTAGAGGAATATTTAGGTAAAACGGAGGGTAGATTGTAGTTGGTCTATGCTAGGTACCGCGCCGCTGCAACATCACCAGTAATGAATTGGCCGATGAGTTGGCGAGCATGGGCTCAGAAACGAAAGATACTAAATATGAGAAAACAGTCAGGTGGCCTACTCTCTATTGCGATGCGAAAGAAAATTGTAGCAAATCTAGCGATTGGTACTCTTTAATACGTTTGCGCTAGGGAATGGTAAATGGATTCCAAAATCGATTTTCGATTTTTCGATCGACTTTTTTTATTACGGTTTTTGAAATCGATTAATCGAACCTCAAAATCGATTTTAAAATCGATTTCAAAATCGTTTAAGACTAATTTGCAATCTTATACATTATATCACAAAGGGGGATACACCGGCATTTTTTTTGCACACTACTAGAGAAATTGAACTAAGATTTTTACAGTGTTTAGATATGACTACTGTTTACAATTTTCCTGTAAAAAGTGAAAATGTGTAAATTTTGAGATGTCCTTTAGAAGAACAAGTGCATGTACATTGCACATATATATTCAAATTGTATTCTTGTGTAGTCAATCAGGCCTGTCCCATAAATTGATTCCGATCGAAAGTGGAAGTGATTTTGTATCTTGCTTCACATAAAACGAAATCACTTTTGATGGCAATTGATATATGTGACAAACCTGAATGTATGTTTAGTATTTCAAAGGATTATGACAATAGTTCCTGCTCGGTGGCGACTGTTTTTTTGCTAACTTACTATTAAGTTAGTTTTAGAAAACAAACGTTTGCATATCATTGATGTCAGAAAGATGCAGAGATACTTTCTTGTAATTTCGTATATCATAGGATAAATTACACACTTTGTGTTTTTTCACTCTGTTTATAACAAGATTTAAAGCTCACACACTGGTCTGTTTGCATATTAGCATATTTCCACAGGAAGGCCATGGCTGACTTTCAGTGTTTGGTTCGATACGATATGTTAAGTACTGTTTTGTTCACTGTCCATTGATAACTTTAATTTCTGAAGAACAAGAGACCTTATATTAAAGTTGGAAGTATACCAAGGGTACTAATAGATAAATACGTAAAACTACAATTTTAAACTTGGAAAACTGCATAAGCATACCTACAGACGTATGTACGCACAAAAAAAAATAAGTTTTATTGTGCATGCCCATAATTTATCGATTTAATTAAGATTACAATTAAAAATTGCCAAAATTTTGATATAAATAAAAAATCGATTTTAAAAGCCCAATAATCGATTTCAGTATAAAATCGCATACGTAAATTCGATTGCAAAAAATCGATTTTTTTTACCACAAAATCGATTTTCGATTGGAATCGAAATCGATTTACCATTCCCTAGTTTGCGCATATGTCATTCGCATCTTTTAATTTTTTTTCTTTTTGTAAATCATCAATATATTTTATTTAAATTTTCCAATTTCAAATATTTTTACACACTTTAGTATTTCATTACTGTAAATCCGCGACAATAAAATTTTCGCATATTTTAACAAAATTTATAATTCGAAAAGCGAATTTTGTTGTTAAAAACGGGAAGCTCGATTTTGGTTTTAGATCCATGGTTTCTTGGGCAAACCTTCTTAAACTTCGTCGTAGATTACGGTTTGACAACCGCTTGGTCGAGAAAAAAATTGACCTACTCTAATGCACATACAAAGTTACAATTTTTAAATTTTGGTGAGACAATATTTGTATGAGGCCCTATGTTCCACCTAGGAACTACGGGAAATTAATAATAAATAATAATAATATTTGTATGAAGCTTTTTGGATTGCATGTCCAAATCTTGGAATTAACCTAGCATTTACACATGCCACTGCCAGTTCGAAAAACTCAATACACTCACACTTTTTTTACTAATACACTCACATTTTTCGCAATGGCAGCTCCAGTGGCAGCAAAAATTGCATGCGAGTGGAAATTTGGCACTTGCATGCCATTAAATGACAAAACGATGAACAATGTTACCCTGTTTAAAATTAAATGCAAACTAACTAGATTATTGTGAAATTTTAATTAAAGTTTTGACTTGATAAATGTATTATTATGATTAATTTTTTGAAACGCGGATTACTAAAAGCAAGTTTGTTAATTATAGAGCATTAATATTGTTAAAATAATGATTATATAAATAAATGTAAACCATTCCCCCAAAAATGTGCTTATATGATTAGCTCGGTAACTCTCTTTGGTTTTTTGGTACTTTTTGTGGCATATGTATTCGTACTCGTAGAGGCATATGTAAACACGAAAGCAAATGGCATGAGATTCGACAATTTCGAACAATTTTTCTTTGATAATATGTATACAACAGTGGCATGCCACTACTTGCATGTGTAAAGGCAGGGTAAGTGCAGATTTTTGCATTTAATCTGCGTTTAGTGAAAAAATTTGCACTATGTATCACTAAATTTTTTTAATTGGTAGTTAAAAAAATAACAATCATCACTAAAGCTGGTAAAAAAGAGTGCAAACTAATTTTTTTGCAGTTTTTTTTTTCAAGCACTACTCCCAACTATGATATTATTACAGCAAAACCAACCAATATGACACAAAAAAAAACAATATGTGAATTGTCTCCTTATTTTTATATTCAATATTTGTACATTGTACATTAATAAGTTAGAAAAAATCTTATAATGTCAATATTTTTTTCAGGTTGGATCCTTATTGATCGATGTGGCCAACATTTCGGCACAATTCTTAACTACCTACGCGATGGTACTGTACCCCTGCCCGAATCTCATCGAGAAATTGCCGAACTACTAGCCGAAGCAAAATACTATTGTATTACTGAACTAGCCATGTCATGTGAACGTGCCCTCTTGGCTCATCAAGAACCCAAACCTATATGTCGCATTCCCTTGATAACATCGCAGAAAGAAGAACAAATGTTGATAAGTTCATCATCAAAACCAGCTGTCATTTTAGTGGTACAACGACAAAATAATAAATATTCCTATACGAGTAACTCAGACGACAATCTATTGAAAAATATTGAACTATTCGATAAACTTTCGTTGCGTTTTAACGAACGTATTCTGTTTATAAAAGATGTCATTGGGCCGAGTGAAATATGCTGTTGGTCGTTTTATGGCCATGGCAAAAAAGTTGCCGAAGTTTGTTGCACTTCCATTGTGTATGCTACAGATCGCAAGCACACTAAAGTAGAATTTCCTGAAGCTCGTATATATGAGGAAACCTTACAAGTGTTATTATATGAAAATCGTAATGCTCCCGATCAGGAGTTATTGCAGGCCACCTCTTCGGTACGTAATCCTTCGGGTGGAGGTTCCTCGTCAGGAGCATCAGGTGCGGGTTCCAGTGGTATGCATCAGTATACCTCGGATGAGGAAGAAGAACGTACTGGCCTGGCACGTTTGCGTTCGAATAAACGAAATAATCCTACATGATTTGTAACCCATTATGTGGTACGGCCACGACCTATACTTCCCTAACTATGGCGTACCAGTGGTAGTGATAGTGCTTAAAACAAAACTACTTCAGCAGAGATGATGGAAAATACCAGTAATAAACAAAACCCATAAACATTCTAAACATATTTAAACAAAATATTTATCAAAAACAATAGTTGTCAAAATTTTTAATTTCCTATTTAAAGAAAAAATGTGCCAATTGCCAGAGGAATATCAGGGTGATTGTCTTGGCGTTTTTTTTATATATATATTGGTTAAAGTTGTATTACTTATTACTAATTTATTTTGTTGGGTGAAGAAAATTTTCCTTGAATAAAAAATTTATGTTTTGTTCAAGAGGAATTCATCCCTCTTTTTTGACAAATACTATGTATTTTGTTTTTGTAAAATTTTAGAGGGAATGTCAAAACTATTTGTTGAAAATAAAAAAGGGATTTTTTTTTTCTTTTTTAAATATACACAATTGGTTTAGAAGTTTAATCTTTTTTCTGTATTGCAAATTTATTGTGGCTTCACTTATTCCTTGCGAATTTTTAATTCCTTGTGTTTCTATTTTATATTCACTTTTTTTGTTTTGTAATCGTAGGAACACAGTTGCACCTCATAAACGTAGTAGCGTTCGACGTAGATACGTTGTCAAATTAAGGCCCGTTCTCATAACTTAACGAAAGCTAAAGGTAGGATTTTATCGGCCGTATTATTATTTATCCATTATTTAAACTTAATTAAACCTAACTAGTTTTCATAACGGAGCACTTTTAATAAGGCCGATTACAGTCTACTTTTAGCTAACGGTAAGTTGTGAAAACGGGCCTAAAACGTATAATATTTTATACAAAGGCACACAATAGTTGGCGCAAACGTAAAAGCGTATCTACGTCGTACGTCAACATAGTAGCAAACTGAAAAGCCGGCTGCAGGATTTCTGAAAAAAAAATCTAAATCGCGATTTTTCCGATGCCCTATCAGCTGCCGATTTACTCAAAAGTTTTTATTTCAAACTCATAGATCTACACAACAATCAACCTCAGCTTAAGTTAAATAATTGTGAGATTTAACCATGAAGTTCTGACCAAGTTGGGTTTACACCAGAGTAAAAATGTGCTTGATAAATCAACCAAAAGTGTAGCTGCAGCCATAGAATACCATTGATCAAGTGGCTCAGGAAATGATATACAGGCCTGTTCTGCAAATCATTTTTACTCAAATCACGTGATTTTAAATCACATGTGCCTACTAAAATCACACGTGTGATATTTTAGTGTCCCGTTTTTGTGTGATCTTCAATTACTAAAAGCACACCGAGAAACACAAAAACGGTATGGCTTTCAGAACACCACAAAATCACGCTCGTGATTTCAAAATCACGTGATTTTCAGAACAGGCCCGATTTTATTTAATATACATATAAACAAATTTTAGGATAGTCACAGGCCAATGATAATTTTATAACAACAGCACAGCGAAAATTCACACATATGGAGAATGTTTTGGGATTGAAAGTGGAAAGTATCGATGAGAAGTTTAATGTCACAGCATAATTTAGAAAACTCTTCTTCCAATTTGAGTTTGCATTTAGAGCAAAACATCCACAAGATTGGAAAAAAGCAAAACTGAATATTTTTTATTCAAGGAACATTTGCTTCACCCAACAAAATAAATTTTTAATCATAATCGAGTCTTTTTTGACCCTTCAACGCGATTAAAAAATCAGAATATGCGCTCATTTTCTGATCATAAAAGATACTTTTATCGGGAGAAAATGGTACTCTACCCGCGACTCTTCTTGATGAGTCATTTATGATTCTTTTTTTTTTATTAGTTTAGAGTCATTTTAGACTTTTTTCTAATGGTTTTTATGATCATGTATATGTATATCGTTAGCTAAAATGCAAAAAGGCGTAACTAACAAAAATATAATTTTACAGGAGAAGCAAAAAACTTTATTAAATGAAAACTATAAACTATTATGGTTTTTCGCAAAGTTATAATTAGTGTTGGCTCTTCATTTATTAATCCTTTCTTCAATTGAATATTTCGTTTCAAGTACCATCCTTCTTCCTTGGGCTATATTGTTCGAAATATTGCGCTTCATATCATAAAATTGCATATCCATCTTCATGAATAATATTAGGCCCCTATTACGGTTTACAACTCAACTCAGTTGAGTTGCAATTAAGACAACTGGTTGTGATCAGTTGTAATTTTTGTTATGTTTTTGTTCACCGAAATTGTAAACCATAATACAAAAATTAAGAAATTACAACCCAACTGAGTTGAGTTGTAAACCGTAATAGGGGCCTTAGTAGCTATATCCAGCTAGCACTTTCAATCGTCTAGGAGTCTATTGGGAATCTCACAAAGAGTGGTTTTGATCGTCGACGAGCTAATTTTTTAATTGTAGACGATTCCTCGCACGGAAGAAACTGTTACACGTGCTGATTCGTATGAGAGATTCTTCCATAACGCAGCGAAAGACGCTTATATTTAACGTAAAGGGAATCGTTTATGATGAATGTAGAGATTATCTAACGAGCCTTTCAAAAAGCATAGCAAGAGTCGTATAAGACTCATGTATGGATTATTTTACAACTCGAGATAACAGAGCAACCTAAAAAGGGTCATCAAGCGTCTTTTTCATGTTAAAACTTCTAATTTGCAAAAAATCCTTTTTTACCAATCCTTGATCGGTTTGTTTTATTGAAATTTTTTTCAAAAACGCTCTTATTTAGGTAGCTCAGGAATTGTTATATGACTCTTACAGAGAGTCGCAAAAGGTTCATTCCCAGATTAAAAGACGACCGTGTCAAAAAATTTATAAAAAGTAATAAATAAAAAAAGATGTTTTTGTTTTTGTTACTGGTCAGATAATCAACAGAAGATTCTTTTGGGAGTTGTACATTAAACATAATCGTCAAACAAACAGCCTGTGATAGCTGGGTAATAAGTAATATAACTTTAACCAATAAATCTATATACATACATATATAAAAAAATAACGCCAGAGCAATCACTCTCACAGGAAACCTTTCGGAAGGGAATAAATGAACTGAAGAAACAAAAACATTTTCCTCTAACATAGAACGAAGTAACAGTTTCAGCCTTAAATAAGGCAGCTTATAACAAATTCTTTTTTTATAAAATTTTTTTTTCTCCTAATTCCCATATCACAAGTATTGAAAAAAAAAATTATTTTTTTATTATAAAAAAAAAAAAAAAATAAAATGAAAATCACTTTGTTTGAGAATAGATTTTATGTATATATGAGGCCACACTTATAAATTGTTCAATGTTCAAAAATCTATTTAAAGAAAATTGTTAAATATAGAAGTAAAATAATTAAAACATTCTACAAAAATCAGTTGAAAACGCAAACGAGAAAATGTTTAATAAAACTGTATTACAGATATGTAATTTATAATTTTTTTTTTTTAATTATATTAATTAATAATTTAATTGTTGAGTTATTGTAGGATGATAGGTTTCAACTATACTTTCCAAGCGGCCTGTGCCCAAATTACGCCATTTGATTTCGATCGAAATTTCTAGTTAAATGCTCCTGTTGGAATACAATAGCGGAATTAACGGTTTGATATTGTAAAACTTGTACATCTTGTAGGTAATGTAAATCTTGATGAAAAAAATACGGCAACAACAAAATGCATACATTTAAAATTTACTGTGTTTAAGCCATCTACGACACTTCATAGTCATTATGAGCTTCTAATAGAATTTAACAGATTAAAAAAACAGTACAGGTTTAAACAGTATGAAGTTCTATTAAGATTTATTTAATTGCTATGGTTTTAATTAAAAAAAAAATACTTAAATAAAAGCGAAACAATTGATTTGTACATTTATATGTTTGAGTGCAGTATGAAAACATATTTTTTCGAAATACTATAAAAGAAATTGTACAAATTTAATGTTTATTTGTCGATGTCTAACCAAAATTTCGTTCGTTTCATTAACATTTAAACGAAAACAAAATGTTAAAACTTGTTTTTTGTCTTAAATGTAAATGTACACAGGAAAATTTTACTTTCGATAGCGGCAAACATCAGTCCATTTATTATTCTATCTCGAATTTGCAACAACATAATAACATTTCAAGATTTTGTTGAAATTTGTTATTCATTGTCTTCCTCAGAGTTGGAACAGTAATTTTTGACACTAGTTTCTTCAAAACAATTGGTTGAAGAACCATCGGGTACAATAAAGCTGTCATTCATTGCAGTTTCCCCAGCTTCATTTTCGATATAAAATAAAACATTTTGCTTTTCACTTTTTGGGGTTACAAGTTTATTCCTGCTTGTTGAAGCTCCGTTGCTTATAGTTGTTGGACCTTCTGAAGTAAAAACTTCTGCTGAGCAATCCAAATTGTTATAATACTCTGTTGTGTTTCCCTCATTAAACACATTGTGGATTTGTACAGTATGGCTTAAATTAAGTTTTTTTAAACAACCTAAAAATAAAATAGAAAATTATTTTTTTGTTTCATAAAAAAGTTTTTCTAAACAACCTTGAAATAAAACATCCGAAATAATTTTTCGTGCAATCACCTTCTGACTTTTATCCATTTCCTCATATTGTGTTCCCCATGATTTTGCTAGCAAATCACTTTCTTTTGTTTGACTGTTGCTCCCAGCTAGTTTCTCAACCGCTAATTTGATTAAATTGTCTTCTTGACAAAATTTTTTCTTTTTTGCTTTTTTTGAAAATTCCTGTAAGGTAAAGTAATATTGTTTTAGGTATTTAAGTTTTTCTAAGGACGAACATAAATTTATTTTTTTCTGGCGTCTAATCACCGCATTCGATATCGAGTAAACTATCGTATTTTTCTGCATACGATAGACACTAACGTATCGAATGCAAACTCAAGAGATGTTATGTATTTGGTTACTCGATATCGAATGCTATCATCTCAAATTACGATACATTTGATTCGATATCGAGTGTCATGTTTCCAATATAAAAAATTTCCATCAATTTTTCTCGATATCGTATGCGGTGATTAGACCCCTGTTTTTATATTCGGCTGTGCCGAATCTTATATACCCTTCATCATTGTGCGAGCAGAATACAGAGCAACTAGACAAAAACTAATTTGTAGGTTATAGAACACGAGCGCCTTACTCGTCCGTTCAATTACATTTAAAAAAAAAAAAAATTTCGAAATTTGTTTTTGTTTTAAATGTTAGTTGAACAGACGAGTAAGGCGCTCGTGTTCTATAAACTACACATAAATAATTTTTATATATACATACATATTTACAACACTAAAAACTTTGTTATTTTTTGTAATTTTAAAAGCAAAACTGGTAAATATTTTTTTAAAATCGTTTTTAGAACGTAAAGAAATTAAAAAAAAAATTTTCTTTTCGAAAAACCAAGATTCAAACCAAGGGACTCGCAGTTTCTAACCTTAACAAACCACCTAGATAACTGAACCATGAAGGAACGTTGTTTGAATATCAATAAAATGAAATATGGCCCGTTTTACGGTTCACAACTCAACTCAGTTGAGTTGTAATTATTTTTGATGTTTTTCTTCACCGCAATATAGCAAAGTTGTAAACCATAATACAAAAATTACAAGTCAACTTATTTGATTTGTGAAATTTTCAGAAAATATTTTCTACTAAGGATTTCCGATCATTTGATATATAAGGCGTAACCATAGGTAATATAATAGTCCAAAAATTCCGATTTTTATACAATTTTTTATATTTTTTGTACGGGAGGTACTACGCCCACTTCTCCAATCCCGCCCACATTTTTTGGGATGGTGTGTATTGATAATCTAAATGTTCGTACCTAATTTGGAAACTGTACCGATCTGGCTGAATTTCAAAATTATAATAAGAATACCTGACAGAAATATACACCAACCAAGCCCCCATCATTTCTGGGCGCTTTGGGAAACCCATTTCAACAGACACGGACAGACGGACAAACGGATTTGAACTTCGCTTTTCATAAGGACCCAGAATATATACTTTATAGGGTGTAGGATCAATATTGTAGAAATTACAAACGGAATGACAAAGTTATATATACCCCTTTATTTTCAGTGAAGGGTTTAAAAAGAGCTTTATGCCTTTCTGAACTGCCTATGGAACTGAATCATAATCTAGGGATTGCTGTTTAGTTTTAAACGAAATCGAAACCGCGGTTTTAATGCCTAAAAACCCGAAACCGAAAACCCTCGAAAAAACCTCGGTTTTAGCTTTTACTTAAAATGTATATTTATGCTAAAAGAAATTGCAAATTATACATAATACTAGTACTTCATATAATAAAACTTTAAACATAACAGCCTGGAACAATGGCAAGGTATCTCAAAATGCTTTAAATTTAAAATAAGTACTAAGAAGAACAAATGTTTCTTTTTTTAATAAAAGTACCTGAATTGAAAAAAAAAATAAAAAATTGTATTACATACAAAAAAATATATATGTATGTACTTTTACTTGCATATTTTCAAAACCGAAAACCGAACCGAAACCGACCGGTTTTAATCATTTAAAACCGAAACCGCGGTTTCAGATTTTTACGGTTTTTAGCAAACTCTATCATGATCTATATATGGACATTTCCATGTCATCGTACGTGACAATTGTACGCCTTCAGAAAAGTATAGATTTTGCAAAAATAGAAGTAACTGCAAAATAATTTTAAAATTATGTTCCATTTGAAAAATAAGTATCACTTTTGAAACATTGTAGTCCAAAATATCGAGCGAAATAGGGGTATATCGTACGTGACAGAAAACGATAGTGATTTTAAAGTGCATGTAAAAATATGCGAAAATCTCTGAATTGTCGGAGTTTTTTTTTTATTTCTTACACTAATGGCCAATTTTACCAATTCTAGTTAAATATCAATTCATATTTTAATAAAGTTTTTCATATACAGCCCGTTCAACGATTTTGAACGTGAACAGGTTGATAATTTTATTTTTATTTGATATGGTAAACGAATTTTAAACATAATTTGACATTTAATTAATTGGTGAAATTGGTTATAAGCCTCAATAATATTCAGTCTTGTATTATAATTTTAAGTTCTCATGCTGGTTAAAAAACAGCCTAAGCCTGAGAAAGCATTGGCGATTTTTTTTTTTTTTTTTGCTTTCACAACTGGCCAGCACTTTCTTTTAATTGTAGCAACAGCACCTTTACTAAAGAGTGTAGCAATATTTTAACTCCTAAATTAATTTTAAAAAGCGGGAATACTTTTTAAAATAAATTTGTTTTTTAATTTAGCCCTACGCTAGCATAATTTTCGTGGTGCCGCTAATAATTGCAAACGATATTCTTTTTCCATTAAGCCAGACAACTCATGTAAAAATAGTGATCTGTTGATAGCTGAAGTAAGCATCTTAAATTTCATTTTGATTAATTAATCAATAGTTTTCAGCGATATTAATTTGAACATTCTTGCCGGCATTAAAAAACTATGCAGTTATAAAATCGGCAGTTGAGCTTCTATTTCATGCATAAGCTTTGTTAATGGAGCGATGGTTTGGTTCAACGTTAAACGATTATCAATTTTTCTCCAACACTTTAATTTGCCATTTTTGCCAAGTTCTGTATAGAAAAGTAGAGGAATTAAATCATATTCCATACAATTTTCATCTAGTACTTTGCAACAGGCACAGGGTAAGAACTTTTTAAATGTATTTGGAAACGTTGCTATAACCCTTGCACAGGACGAAGACAGCAAAATTTGCGTGGTATTTACAAACACACATATGGTGCGAAATTAAGTCTATTAATTGCACATAGCTTGGTCATGCTAAACAAAAATGATTTGCTACCACTTTCTTAAGCTTCTCCAACAGACAAGAGTATAAAGCGTTTGACAACTATTTTTCCATCGTAGATTACTTTTACTTTTTGGCCAGGAGCTCGCACACTTATTCCATCTCGCAAGTACAAAGTTCTTTTCCTGTTCTCGTTCTGTGGGTTCTACAAATTTCCTTTGTAAAGTTTCAATTACTTCAACTTTTCTACTTGAGTCCCTTGGCAAAACCCTTTCTACTCTTCTTACAGATTTTCCCAAAGTTTTCCTACATTTATAAAAAGATTCAGAGATACCTACACTTTTTTTCATTTCTTCTCTCCGCCTTTGCTGTCGAATGCGATCTTTTGATCTTTTTTCTTGAAGAAGCTTTTTGTCTTTTTTTGCTGCATCTGCCATCTTTTTTCGATAGGCACGCTGTCTTTCAGCCTCTTTTTTACGGTACTTATTAAGTTTTTCTTCATTTGTTTTTAACTCCTCTCTCCATTTCTTTGTAGTCTCATATCTACTTTTACCCATCTTTATAGAAAACTCTAATTACCAAGTCAACTATGAAATATTCAGTTGTATTTGTAGTAATTACAATATCGTACGTGACAAGCTGTATAAGCATAAAAAATTTCAATTATTCCAATTAAAAAAAAATACGATTAATATTTGTTTGCGACAAATATCTTGCTTTGAAGCTTTATTTTGAGACACTTGCGACTGATCAAATATAAATGAAGTAGACAAATGACGTACGTGACATTAAAATATCATTCAAAGCAAATAAAAAAAATATTCCGCTAATCTACTTGTTATCTTGTTAATTGTTATTGTAATAGTAATTTCAAAGTATGCTTGCAATGTTACAATGACCTTAAATTATACGCTAGAAAAGAGAACATGTTTGGTTGCAATTATTTAAAATGAATCACAAGAGATAGTCAGTGAAAAATGGTATTTTTTGTGTCGTTAAAAATTGTACATAGTAAAATTTGAAGGTTGTTTCAATATTGCTATTTTTTTAAAAAAAGAAGTTTCAAGGGTTTTTATATTTTGAGTAGTGGTTGACATTCTAATGGAAATGCCCATATACACCAGTGTCAATAAATAAAATTACTTAAGTCTGTTTTTTAGTTTTGTTGAACAGAAATTTTAAACTTTAGAGGGTATTTTTGCAAGTATATTTTTATTTTAATAAGATCATTACTTCTCTTCGGTTATAGTTTTTTTGAGTTTTTATTCCTTAGTCCTCGTCCATATTATGAAACATTTGTTGCAGAAACTTGCTTCAATTCTTTTTTGAAACTGGGGGGTTACTGCGTATTTCGATTCGAAAGAAATCACTAACGAATTCGAACAATTTGTACTGTGTATTACGATTTTCGTAATATTTGTTCGAATAAACGGACGTTTTTTATACTTTATCGAAAACAAAAAATCCCTTAACAGCCACTCTCTTTAACGAACAAAAAGTTTTAATCAAATTTTCATTTTTTTTTTAAATACAACCTCTGCCATCGTTTCGAACGATTGCGAAAATCGTTATACACAGTAAAAATTGTTCGAATCCGTAAATGATTTCTTTCAAATCGAAATACACAGTACCCCCTGCATTCGTGTACATAAAACAAAAATTTTGTTTTGCTTAAAAAAATAATTTTGGTTTCACTTCTTAAAAAAAAGTACAAAATAATTGAAACTTTGTCCATTTATACTTTTAAACAAGGAGATTACAAAGGTGCCATAAACTAAATTTTACTTAATTTTTACTTTTATTTAAGCACTTTTTCTTTTTGCCAAAGATATTTTAGTTATAATAATCGTTTTTCATAGACCTAAAAAATGCTTTTTGTATATGTAGCTTATTATAAGTAACCAAAAAAAAAAAAGTAAGCGCAAAGAATAGTCAAAAAATTGCTTTCGGTTTCTTGAAATTTTATTGCAACCAATTTATACCTATGTTGCCAAAACAACAAAGGAATACCATCGTGTTAGTTTGTTATTTACAGAATTTTTTGAGAAACAAAACCTTTTGATTTAGAAACGCCACCTTCTAAATCAGAAGGTTTTGTTTCAGTGAGCAGATGAAAGCAGTATACATGTAATTCGAAGATGGCCCAAATGTGAAAAAAACTACAGCCTTCATAATTCAGTAATCTATTCAATTATTTGAAATTCGTAACATATATCAATACGTTTGGGTCTGTGCCATGGCAAAATATAATTAATTAAGTAGTCTCAACAAAGGGTTAATGTTCGTTTGTTTTAGTTGTGCTCAGCGCCCTTAAAGCTGGTGAAGACATTAAAAAATTTATACAAAATCAAATTACTGTGGGTATTCACATCACAAGTTGCATCCTTGCGAAAAAGCAAAAGTGCAAAAATATAACAACAACTACGTAGACAATTAGTTGTGCGTAAATAATTGTCTTTGTGGTTGTTATGTTTTTGCACCTTTGCTTTTTTGCAAGAGTTCAACTTGTGACGTGAATACCCTTTCTGTGTTTTTAACGAAACTGCAGAAATACTAAAAAAATAGATCTCGTTTCTGGGTGTGTGTACCGTACGCTAAAAAAAATGTTCAGTTTATTTTCGTACGCTGATAATACAGTACATATTGTTGGCATTTTGACAAAACATCTTAAGTCGAGATAAGATAGCAAAAAAGTTTTTAAAAAAGCTCGGTGAAAAAATCATTTATATTAAATAATAAAATAGATCAAAATTAAAGAAAAATTCCGTTTATAATATAAAATTTTTATAAAAACAAAAATGTTTTTTGAATTAAATGATTAACAACATTATTTTCAACTTTTAAAAATTTAACTTAAGATGTTTTGTCAAAATGCCACAGTTATGTATCATACCCACAACTTAAAATTTTTAACCACATTCGAGATTTTTTTACTCTAAAGCGCGATGAAAAACCAGATTTCTGAACATAAGATATAATTTTTTCAAAAGAATAATAATATATTTATTATAAAACTTTACAAAGATTTAAATCGAAATGTTAAGACCCAACTATAATATGCTTGAGCTAGTTTAAGCTACAGCCAAAAATTAACATAAAGCCTGTCAAATGCATTTAAAAAAACAAAATCAAAAAACATCTGATTTCATACGTAATGTGCAATCAGTTTTGCACTTCGCTCAAGCAGTTTCATAAAACTTAATAAAAAAGTTTGCTTACGTTCAATGTATTTTGACTCATAGTATATACCTACATGAATTTCCCCAGTTGCTTAACCTCATGCATAATATTTTAACAAATTTAAAACCGATATACATATTTACACAAAATCTACAAGGCAAAACAATCCTCTCAATACAAAAACTTTGATATACATATGTATCATACTTTAAGATCCGACTGTAAATGCCAAAGATATAAAGAAAAAAGCGACCCCTTCGTCCGGCAAAAAAAAAAAGAAATATTTTATTTCAAAACCGACTTGCAAAAATTCTTTAAATAAGGGGATATACTGCACACTTTTTTTGCTTGCGAGGTGGTACGCTCTAATATACATTTTTAACTAATTAGAAGCCGATTAAAAAATTTTCACTGTTTTTTTTTACAAAATTGAACGCATAATATACCCTATTCTATAAAAAACAAGTAAGAGTGCTATATTCGGCTGTGCCGAATCTTATATACCCTTCACCATTGTGCGAGCAGAATACAGACCAACTAGACAAAACCTAAATAATTTCTATATAAACATACATATCGTTACCTAAAACGCAAAAGGCCCTAACTAACAAAAAATAAAAAATCGACTTTTTCATGAAATCTGATGAACTGCATCAACACTAATGTCCACAATAAATTTTGGAATCTTTCAACCAAAATTAGCGCTTTTATTAACGAAAAACAAACGGCCCTATCTACAAAAGATTATATGGATACACCCTAAAAGGCCTTACTAACAGTTTGCATATTATGCAACATTGTCAATTGTCAAAACAACTGGTAGGTTTTACAAGAAAAATAGAAGGAAAATTAATTATAAGCAGTTTTAGGCAATTTAGCAATTAACATTTTGAATAGTAATTTGCTTCTCCTGTAAAATTTTCAAAATGTTAGATAGGGCGTTTTGCGTTTTAGGTAACGATATATACAATACATAAAATTTCATTATAAATTAAATTTAAAAAGTTAAAACTGGTAAATATTTTTTTAAATCGTTTCAGAACATAAAAAAATTAAAAAAAAATTTTCTTTTTGAAAAAACAAGATTCGAACCAGGGACTGACAGTTTCTAACCTAATCAAACCCCCTAGACAACTGGACCATGAAGGAACGTTTTATGAATATCATTAAAAGTAAATATGACCAGTTTACAGTTCACCACAACACAGTTGAGTTGTAATTATTTTTGATGTTTTAGTTCACCACAATAAAGCAAAGTTGTAAGCCATAATACCAAAATTATAAATCAACTACATATTTGAGTTGTGAACCATAATAGGTGGCCTATAATCACCAAAATAGTTTGTACCATGTATGTGTGTTTGTTTGGTTTCTTTTTGTATAGGCACTGTTTTCATACCGTAGATTTATCTTTTTTGCCGAGTTTTTAAGAAGCAAAACCAAACAAAAATTCCTAGTTTCTATTTGTTAAAATTATTTCGTTAAATAGATAAAATAGTAAAGAAGGCTGATAACGAAAACCATATTGAGCATTATGCTAGTAAATATAAACAAATGCAAAAGGGGGGGAGGGGTAGAAACGGACAACTGGATTTGAACTTCGCTTTTCGTAAGGACCCAGAATACCCAGAACTTTATAGGGTATAGTGAAGGGTATAAAAAACAAACTTAATTATAAAAAGAGTAATTTTTGGGATTTCAGTATTTTGGTCATAACTCTGCTATTTATTAACCGATTTGACAGATTTATATACCGACGTGTTAAAGAAGAAATTTGCCAGTTATTTTGGTTATAAAACTTGGACTCGGGAAGATCTATGGTTCCCGAAAATGGGTATTTTTAAAAAAAAATTAATATTTTGGTCATAACTTTTTCGTATCTGAACCGATTTTCACGAGTTTTTCAGAAAATTTTTTTTTGATATATAAGGCATAACCATAGGTCATATGACGGTCCAAAAAATCAGGTTTTTATACAATTTTTGATATTTTTTGTACGGGAGGTACCACGCTCACTTGTTCAATCCCGCCCACATTTTGTGGGATCCTGTGTATTGATAACGTTAATGTGTGTACCCAATTTGGAAACTTTGGCTCTTGCCGTTCTCAAGATATACAGAAATAAAAAAATACAACAACAACAAGGGATTTTTGGGCAAAATCAGAGCCAGTCGTGGTTTTTTGGTCATATCTCAGCCATTTGTGGACCGATCTTGCTGAATTTCAATAGCAAGAAATGGTAGACTATATGTGACATAAGTCTAAAACAACCTAGCCGCTATCATGTCTGGAGTCTCCGGAAAACACATATCAAACGTAAGACGGACAGACAGACGGACGGATATCGTTAAATCAACTTCTCTACTCATAAGGACCCAAAATATATATACTTTACAGGGCCTAAGATCAATATTGTAGAAATTACAAACGGAATGACAAACTTATATATACCCTTTTCCACCTGTGATGAAGGGTATAAAAACACGTCAATATGGCATGTGGTATAACTTATGGAGCTGTAGTGTACAAAATACCTTCTTAACTTCTTTTGGCGTACTAAAAAGTGACATAAATATCAACTTGGTTTACAGCCGAGTTTATATTCTTGATTTGATACCGACCACCCCTGAATAAGACTTAGTTCAAGGGTATTTAAGAGTGACATATGTGAATATCAATTTGGTATTCACCAAGTGGATATTATACAAACTCCACACACTCGTGGAATAGATAGAAAGTCGTATTTTTATATGTTTGGAATACAACATAAAAGCCTGAGTTAAATTTAAGAATTTTTTTTAATACACTAATTTTATATGAATTATATGAAAATCATGCCAATTTAATTTATAGCTAAACAAAAAGATTAACATAAAGATGAAATCTACGTATTTTTATGAGGTGTCCCATTTAAAATGGGAATAGTTGTATGTAAAATGGCTTTTTGATAAAATGTTCCTAAATTAAATTGCAACAATAGGAATACCTATAGCGGCGTCATTAAATGGTATTTTTAATTACCTACTTTATTGTACTCTTTTTCAGGATTAGATTCACAATTTTTATTATGTATGTATTCAATGGTAATCGTGTTTGTGCTTACCCCAATTTCGGTTTCTTCATCCATACTTTTTGCATTAAAGTGTTCATCCTGGCCACCGAGAAATGCGAGTGAATCAAAGCACCAAAGGGTTGGAACGTATTCCTCGATTGTGCCGCAATCAGTTTTAAGTTTAATTTTTTGTTTTCTTAGCTCACGCCGATACGACGTTCGCAAAATATTAATCTTTTTTATTACAGTTTCCTTATTGGCATTAGGATTCTTCTCTTTTAACTTTTCTATTAAAATATTATAGTCTCTATTTTTTGCGGCTCTATTGTTATATTCCTTGCATTTTGCCTGCCACAAAGATGGTAGACCTTTATACAGTTTAATAAATTGTAATAAAAATATTTTTTCTTCATCCATTTTTATGCCTCTTCTTTTCCTTCTTCACTCAGCAAAATTTTTACTGAAATGATTAACACCATTGTACAAACAGTTTGACAAACATGTCTGCCAAAAACAAAACAATTTTTGATTGTTGTGTAAACAAGCTTCAAACTTTTGTGCAATCAAGCAAACACCCTTTTTAACAAGGCAGATGATTGTACAAGCGAAAATTTTTGTTGTTTCTCAAGCCGTATGTGTAGTTTTTTATTAAAAAGAAATATTAAAATATCACAAAATTGTCAACAAATCAAGCTCTACTTATTTATTTGATTTTAGCATCTGGTAGTGCCGCTCATAAATATTGTGTTATCACAACCCGGTGACTTACTTTAACAGCTGCGATTTGTTTTGTTTCTATAGCTGTCGTTGTATTTTTTTGCATTTTTTTCTTATTAAAAATTAAAATAAAAAATAATTATGGGTAAAAAAGACAAAGAAGGTATTGTAAATTGTTTTCAATTCAATAT
This sequence comes from Pollenia griseotomentosa, assembly GCA_963931875.1. Lineage (NCBI taxonomy): Eukaryota > Metazoa > Arthropoda > Insecta > Diptera > Polleniidae > Pollenia > Pollenia griseotomentosa. The sequence goes on from OZ007564.1 coordinate 48,873,311, forward strand.
TTTTTAATTAAAATTTAAAACTTTGTAGATCATACCAAGGAGAAGCACAAGAAAAAGCATAAACATCACAAGGCTTCTAAAAACAAATTAGAGGGTCTGGTAAGGCCTAAGGAATCGATTATGAATTTACAACAAGATAGTGAAGATATTGACGTTGAGGATGATCGAAATGATACGCCTTCAAGCATAAATCAAAGTAAGGAATCTTTTGTTAATGATGATGAAAATATTGATGTGGAGGTGGAGGAAGAGGAAATAATAGATGACAGTATGGAAAACCAAAATAAAGTGGAAGAGCAAACAGAATTGAAAAATATAATCACAGTAGAAAAGCCTTCCAGCGCTAAGAAGTTGGTAAAAAGGTCTGATAATTTAGAAGTTACAAGCATAAAATTGCCTGTAACCCCATCCTCATCAAATGCCAAGAAAAACAAAAGACGACGTGATAGTGGCACCTCCAGTGAAGAAGAACGTTGGCTAACTGCTGTAGAATCTGGTAAACTTGAAGAAATTGAGGATGTTGAACTGCGGAAAATGAAAGATCCAAAATTAATGACCGCCCGTCAAAGAGCCATGTATGATCGTAATAATGATACAGAATCTGCACCAGGATTTTCGGAAACCTTAATGGCTTTACCAACTGGTTATAAGGAAAAGGAAAAACCGCAAACGGCTGAGGAGTTGCAAAAGGCGGCATTGAAAATACTCAAGCGCAAACAACAGGCGGATGAAAAACGTGAAAAGGATAAAAAGAAAACAATGGAACGTTTATTGAAGAAACAGGATAGTAAACACCGAGCAAACCATAAACCGAAATCAACTAAAGAAGCTATGCCTATGATTAGTTATAGAAATACTTTAGAAGGAGCTGTAATACAATTACCAGTTGGTGTGGAATTCCCTTTGGCGGCACAATTGCCCAAAGAACCTCCCATTTTGCAATTGTGTGGTATAGTTGGTTGTGGCCAGCCCAAAGTTTATAATTGTTCAAAAACTAATTTACCCTTATGTAGTTTTGCTTGTTATCGTAAAAACGTACAATCTCTTAAAGAAATTATTTGCTAAATTTAGAAATACAGTGAACTCGCGAAAACGTGAACACTCGAACACATGAACGACTCGAAAACGTGAACACTTTTATTTTTACATTGACTACTCTAAAACGTGAACAAATTCTGAAAGCTCTAAAACGTGAACAAAGTTTTCTGAGTTTTTTCTTTTTATTTTTTGAATTTACTTTTAATTTCGGGAATCCCTAAACTCATTTTTCTGTTTACGTTGATTGTTTTCACAAATACATGAAAATATATCCTCAGTATTGTAAAGCTCAAATTAATGCTTTATAACACTGAAAAAATAATTCCGATTCGTTCAGTGTTGACTGAAATAATTAGATATTAAATTACTTTCGAATCGAGAAAGTACTCGATCAAGACTGCCAGAATCAGGTTGATCAAACTGAAATAAGGGATTTGAATAATCTCAATGGTAAAATGGTAAAACAAAACACATACTAAAAGAAGATAAGCGATTTCTTTGTGTAAAAAGTAATAGGAAATAAAATCCGTCCTTTAAAGGGATATTAATGTTTTTTTTTTTTTTTTACTTTAATCAATTTTTATTCAGTTGCTAAGAATTACAAAGAATATCCCAGCTAGCATTTTGTATTATAATCTAATCATTTAGGAATCAGCTTCAAGAGCAAAATACCCGTATATGAGCTAATTTTTCAATCAAATGATACTCTCGTTGTGAGAAAATGGTACCATACCAATGAATCATCTGAAAGAATCATTTGTGATACAATTTTCTGATTCCTTTTTGATCAATTTAATGGTAGTTTTTATAATCATTATTGAGTCGTTTTCGTCTTATTTTTCAATCGTAAATTATATAGTTTTCGATTATATTTCATATAATTTTTTAACTGTCATGTTTTTTATTTTTTCTCCGATAAAATCAGCTCCATTATGGTTTTTTAATATTCGAACCAGCTTAATTTTAAACCAAACAAAAGTTATCAGTTTTTCGCAAAGAAGAGAAGAAACAATTTGCACTAACATTTATGTTCATAAATTGTCAATAATTTTTGCGCTTCTTTTTTAGACGAGCTTCTTATTTGTTTGGCTAACATGAAAGTTTCTATTATTATTTTTCATTTGGCAAAAAACAAAAATATTTTAAAATCATTATTTAAACATATAAATGAATCATAAATAAAACCTTTTTCAGTCACTGAAGTGATAAATCAGTTTTTAATCATCAAAACTGATCTGAAAAGGATCATTTGGTTGATTTTTTCAAAAAATAATCAGCCAAATGCTAGCTAGGATAATTACATTTGTAATGGTATAAACACAACTGGGACGAACTACGAACTTCGCATAGTACGACGAATTCGTCGGCAAGAATTCGTTGCGTAAATTCGTCAAATGAGACACAATAAGTGCGCGAATTTCAGGTACATATTAAAGTGACTTGATTTTTTTGTAATTTATAAAAATAAATACCTTAGACGCTTGATTATAAAAACATTTTTATCTTTTTTAAACTAGCAATAAATTTTATTAAATTTAGCAAACTTAAATTAGTTTTTGGGTTTGTTTCAAATTTTGCAATTTTTCGCGAATTTAAGCCATGTTTGCGCTTTGTTCCTGTAAGTTGTCTAATTCTTTACAGATTTAACGATTTATAATAAAAAGTACCCTCTGCTATCATGCCGCTGTTAGCAAATTTTGGCGAATTTCCGCTAATTTGGCAATTTTTAAAAAATTTTTGCCCTTCCTATTAAACTAAGGGACTTTTAATCATTATTATGGGTTCTTTGAAAAATTAAAAATTTTTGGCGAATTTTCTCTATTTTTGCAAACTTTTTTTGTTATTATCGGATATTTTAGTTTTTTTTAACTGATGTAGCGATTTCAAAAAAATTTAGCGTTTTTTTCAATTTTGCAATTTTTTCCAATTTTAGCCATGTTCGCGGTATAAGCGATTTTTATCTGTAAGGGTTGTGATTCTTTACAGTTTAAAAGATTTTTTAAAAATATTAGATATGCTATTATGCCGCTGTTAGCAAATTTTTGCGAATTTCCGCTAATTTAGCAATTTTTACCGAATTTTTGCCATTCCTTATAGTTTTAGAGACTTTTAATAAATTTTATGGCTTGTTTGAAATAAAATAAATGAAAAATTTAAATTTTTTATCCAATCTTAATATCTGATATTTAATTGTTTGTTTGAGATATTATTTCGAGATTAACTTTTTCTAAAATTTTCACAATCGAAAACGTGAACAAATTTGAAAACGTGAACACCCTTGGTAAAAATTAGTTCACGTTTTCGCGAGTTCACTGTAAGTTATTTAATACTTTTTATTTTTTTATTATTTAACTTAGTTGTATTCTTGTATGTATTAAAATTTACAGAAATTAATAGATAACTTGTGTTCGGAAATACGAAAAATTTAAAAGTTATAAATTTTATACGAGTATGTTAAACCAGTTCTATATAGTACATATCGCTCATTTGCTGCAACCTCGTCATAACTCAAAAATATTAGTTTTTTATAAAACGACTTAAAGTTTTGATTTTACATAACATAATGAAAGTTTTGATTTTACACAACATAATGGAAAAGCAAGTATTCTTTGTTCAAGAGTTGAGTTTACAATATTTTCATAAGAAGTATTTACAATAATCTCAGTGATATTAAGTCAAAATTTGCGATTTTTGACTTATGGCATTGTTGCAGCAAATGAGCGATATGATTTTGGAATTATTGGTTCATTAAAAAATTATTAATAAGTTCCTGTTGCTCGGATTCAATACGCTGCAAATATTGATATTCACTTTTTAGGCGATCCAATTCTTGATTCTTCTCATGGATTTTACTCTGTAATAAAAAAAATATTAAAAACTCTAAAAATCATTAAATTTTGTTTGATCAACCTGATACAACTGCTGCTCAACCTGCCTTTGTTTAGCCATTGTTTTTAGCGTATTTTGGGTACCAATAGCTCTCAATTTTTCCCTCTCCACATCTTTACCATAGTTGTTGACAATTTTTTGAAATTCTGTAGCCAGCTTTTTAAATTCTTCTAATTTATTGGCATACTCCAAGCATTCTTCTCTTAGCTCATTGGTTTCGGAGGCTATACGAGGATCTTGTACCCGTAATCTATAAATGTCATCAATAAATAGTCCGGCTTTTTGTAGTTCTTCAGACATGTTTTCTTTTTTTCTTTCTAAATTAATTAAAGTTGTAGTGCTAAGTTTTTTTTGGAAGGTTGCTATAGTAACGAATATTCCATTTATAAGAATTTTTTTTTATTCGTCGCTATTCTAAAATACGCGTCGAAGAAGTGAACATTTACATGAAAACAAAAACAAATTATTGGGGGGTGTGCTGGAAATCGCAAACGCAAAACGCAAGAATTTGGACGCTGTTTTTAATACACTTTTAATCTAATTTTTATAATTTTTGTTATAAAATTCTGTTTAATAGATAAATGTTTGTAGAATATTTGCCATAAAATTATTTTATTACAGAAATCTTACTAAAAAACAACTTTTAAAATTCTTGCGTTTTGCGTTTGCGATTTCCATCACACCCCTGATTATATTGCTTGCTAAAGTAAAAAAACTTATTAAATTTTAGGTCCGGTAATACCTTTTTCATTATGGCTAATTTGGTTTTTTTGACAATTTCTCTTTTTAATTTAGATTTTTAATATTATGTAATTGAAAATACAAATGGTTTTTTATAATAAAATCGGGTTTCAGTTACAAAAATTCGACATTCTGTAAAAAAATCAATTTTTGTAAAACCAGATTTTTACTTATGGTGTTTTCTTTTCTACAAAAAAAATACCACATTTTAAAAGGTGCATTTATAAAATGTCTTGCCTTACATGTAATAATGCAATTTTTTATTTGACGAGAACAAAACACAAAATTGGATCGCCCTGTTTTTAACAACTGACAAAAAGTTTGTTCTTCAATATATAAAAAAAAATTTACATAAATCAAAAAGGATGTTCTTCAAAATATAAAAAAAATACACATAAACCCAAATTTGATAATATATTAATATTAAATAAATAAATAAATTAACAAAATTAATGAAAAATTTCAATTTCCTTAGTTTGTTTTTCATAAAATATGTAAACAAGAAAATACCTTTGCCAGATTGTGAATTTATTAACACCAAGTTTTTACGATTTCTTGATTTGACGTTTTTTTCAAAAACAATTTTTTAACACCGAATCCATTTAAATTTTATGTCACTGACAACCTACCATTAATAATGTTATGACAAAATTACTATTAAAACTTAATAATTTTACTGTCCTGATTAGAGGCGAATTTTTCCCAACTTCGTCTGGTAACCCTATATATAAACAGAAGCCATCTTTTTACAGGGCATTATCAACACTCCCGATTTATACGGGGCGGAAAGTGCAATGCCTTATGCCATTTAAGGGTGAATTTTTTTAGAATAAAACACGCTGCCCTCTTAGAGAGCAAAGCATTTTTAAGAAACGAACACCAAATTGCATTTTTTTAAATAAAATGTGACATTTTTTGTAGAAAAGAAAACACCATTAAAAGTCGATTTGCGATAAAAAAAATCAATTTTTATCGGAAAAATCGATATTAGGTGAAAATATCATTATTCCGCATATAATCGATTTTCGAAAAATGCCGATTTTTTGTGAAAGTTTTAGTGTTATATTAATTTTCAATAAAAATTTCGTTTTAGGAAAAGATCAAATAAAAAAAAAAATTATTTTCCATTGTTCGCAATGTTCATGTTGTTAGTCATTCGAATTTTCATTCAAAAAACATTTTCGTTTACGATTTTAAAATTTTGTATTATAAACGAAATTTTTCTTTTATGTTGCTTTATTATATTATTTGATAAAAATTATTATTCCACCGAGCTTATTTAAAACTTTTTTGCTATCTTATCTCAAGGTTTTTGCGATGTGGCCATAGATGACTAGCCAACTTTTTTTTGCTGATATAACAATATGGTGCCTATTCTGATTTTCGACTCTAGTCGAAATAGCTTATCGGACGATTTTTATTTGGAATGAAACCGCCCTTTTTACAAAAAAGCACTATTTTAAATTTTACTGAGTTTGGTTTATTAACAGTAGTACATTCTTTTAATAAAAAAGTTTGGCTTAAGAATATGAAAAATAAAATAAAGATTAAACATGACCACGAAGAAGTATAAAAAGGTTGAGAGATACTTTCAACATGAAATGGAAAAGGAAGCCACTTCGTTAGTTACTCCCAACCATATTTTAATTGACAATAGATTTGAGCTCAGGAATGGGATTGTACAAAAAAAAACCAAATTATAAAAATATTCTTAGCACTGCACAGCCCACGCTATCTGTAGTATTGGAAGTTTTAAAAAACTGTATTTGACAAAGATGGATCAAATACAATTATAGAGCGGCAAGAAGAAAAATTGTAACTTGTGGTCCCAAGTAGTGCTGACAAAGTATTGAGTAGTGGGTACCGAGTACTTGCACTTATTTTTGTATTTGATGCTTAAAAGCAGTTACTCAATACTTTCAGAGTTGTATTTCTGGAACAAAGTTCAATTGAAAATGTAACCTTTTCTTTCAAAATACAACTCGGTTCAAAAATAAATTTACAAAATTTAACGAACAGCCAAAAACAAGTTAACAATAAAAAAAAGCTAAAGGAAAATTAAAAAGAATAATACTGTTTGTAATCAAATATTAAAATAAATAAAAAAGTGCTTGGCTTTGAAAAGTTGCTTAAAAACTCAAAAAAAGCGTTTAAATTATTAAGTAGCATTGAGTACCCAAAAGAAATGTGTTGAGAGTCCGCAAGTACGAATATTCGCCGCGCCTCTAATACATACGTACATAGTATGTAGGTAAAAAGATTTATGTATTATTACAGTAAATGTCATATAGTCGAAATTCTACCCTTGTATTAAACAATTGTTTTTTGTAAAAATTTGTGGCAGCACATTAACTCCCACAAAAAGGACTCCTGGCAACTCTGTTAAGAATGACAGGAGAAAGCAAAAATTATTTCCGCGCGTTGTCTTTGCCACCACAGCGCTGTGGCCTTTTGGTCTTTTATTAACTTACGTACAAAAGTGTAATTAAAATATAATATTGAATTAAATTAAGCTTGTTATAATTAACATTGAAATAGTTACCGTGTTATTATTTGAAACGAGAGTGCAACACGAGCTATAAATTAAAAAAAAAATTTATAATTTTACAAAACTATTATTATTGAGATGTATTTCTTACGGTCTATTTCTTTAACAATTTTTTAATAATTAAGATTTTTAATTTTTAACAACTTTGTAATTTCACAAACACCAGTTGATTTTTTTTTTTGTTTAAGAATAGCCTTCAAAAAAATACTGATTTGTTGCTCATGAATTCTGTTTTTTAAATTCTTACCGGAAATTTGCTTAAAATTCCTTTTATTCATCTGGCAATACCACTTACTAAAATTTCAACTCTGTTTCATTTTCATATTGTTTCACTTTTCCTAAACAACTTTGATTGTTCCTGTTTGTTATTTAGTTTCCGCGCTTTTTATCTGTCGCAACAAGTGAAAAATTCTTAATATTCCTTTTTAATTGCAAATGATTAATATTTGTATGTAATTTTACTGCACATTTATTTGTGTTAACACACATAAAGAATGATAAAATGTCTGTGTTTTTCTTAAAATTGGCTTGAAAATAATGCAAACTAAAATGTTAACTAAGCAAATGCAATCCTTCGGGTTAAAGTGTTTGTTTATGTAAAATATAAACTTCTCAATTTTTTTGTTGCAAAATTTGTTAAAATTGTAATAAAAGCGATGAACAGCTTAAATTGTAATTATGTGTTAAATTTGTGTTTAGGTAAATGTCATTTAAATGAGTGAGAACTGCACCAACCTTTAGAAGACCGTTCATGTATGTGTGTAAAAATAAAAGCTTTGGGGACAGATCTGCGTTTGTAGAGTTTGTTAAATGATTTGTATTGCAATCCGGTATGTCTTAAAAGCCAAACAAACTGTTTAATGTTAATTGGTGAGTTTGTTTGTTTATTTGACAAACAATAGCGGAGTTTAGTATTAGGCTTGCAAAAGAGCAAATGCAAAATATCGTTGCAACTTAATGAAATCTAGTGGAAACTCTGTGTATTTTGTTGTTGGATTTAACAAAAGAGCTACGATATTTTGCATTTTGCTAGCCTAAAGGCTCAGTTAGCCAGAAGTAACAGCAACGTTGCAAATCAGCTGCTTCAGTTTGTTGTATGTAAAGCAATTAAAATTATATATTTAAGCGGCCCATACACTTGCAATATTATTGTATAAGATATTCGGCATATTATTTCCATTTTGTCCTATATTATGCAATAAGTCGCACAATGGTTTCATTCATTCAATAAAAAAGTGAGCATAACCTATAGGAATAACGTAAACAGCATTGTACAATGCTGCCAACACACTTCACTTTCTTTTCGTTGTGCAATAAAAATCAAAAGTCTCTTGATTGTTGCCAATATGATGTGCCACCTTCGAATATCACATACACATTGGCGATATAATTGTACAATACGTAAAATTGAACAATTTTATTGCAAGTGTATGAGCCGCTTTAGTAGTAAGATGTTACGTCTCAATCTGTAAGAAATATATTAATCTTACTTTTTGACGGTATGGTTAAGTTACTGATACTCCCGGCTACACAGAAAAAATTATTGCCGAAATATTTTCAAACAACCGCTTGTTTGAAAATTTTTTTAATTTCTATAAATATTTTTACTGATTCAATCAATATTTTTGTTTGATTTTTATTTAACCAACAAAAATGTGGACAACACTTTAAAAATAAAATAAACGCGTTATTGGTGTCAAGTTTTCATAATTTTGTATGAAATATTTAACGCTCTTTAATGTTGTCGTCTTTTTGCATTTTTTTATTTGATCGTAAGCAACACTTCTTTATGTGAAATATAAGAACAACAACAAAAAACACACACAGTCTATTTTTGGACGCTTTAAAAAAGTGCAACTATAAGAAAAACAATAGCAGACACGACATTATAAGAAACAAAATCCCGTATTCAATTTTTTAAAACTGTTTGGTTAAATACATCAAATACAAAAATAGAATGATGACGAAAAACATATCGAGTCGGTCTGCTGCCGTTTTTGGTTACATTTCTTCTTTAGCAAAGGAAAGGATACACAGAAAAAATTATTGCCGAATTATTTTCAAACAACCGCTTGTTTGAAAATTTTTTTAATTTCTATAAATATTTTTACTGATTCAATCAATATTTTTGTTTGATTTTTATTTAACCAACAAAAATGTGGACAACTCTTCAAAAATAAAATAAACGCGTTATTGGTGTCAAGTTTTCATAATTTTGTATGAAATATTTAACGCTCCTTTATGTTGTCGTCTTTTTGCATTTTTTTATTTGATCGTAAGCAACACTTCTTTATGTGAAATATAAGAACAACAACAAAAAACACACACAGTCTATTTTTGGACGCTTTAAAAAAGTGCAACTATAAGAAAAACAATAGCAGACACGACATTATAAGAAACAAAATCCCGTATTCAATTTTTTAAAACTGTTTGGTTAAATACATCAAATACAAAAATAGAATGATGACGAAAAACATATCGAGTCGGTCTGCTGCCGTTTTTGGTTACATTTCTTCTTTAGCAAAGGAAAGGATACAGCAACAGAGAGTGATAAAGAAAAACATTGTGTTGTGTGTATAAATAAGACTTCGTTCAAAAATTATTCCAACAAAAAAATGTGTTTCAAAGCCAGTCGGGCGGCTCTGCTTTGCCGTCACCTTCTCATACAGTGCTTACTTGTGTGCGCGTCATTGCTTGTGCAAAAACTTTTTTTTTTTTATTTTGAATTTCAGTAAACTTTTTGTTTGATTCAGTTAAATTATTTGTTTGAAAAAATTAGTGTTTTTTTTCAGTAAACAAAATGCAAATAAATTGTTTGAATATGCAAATTTGTTTGTAGGACCGATTTCAGACAAAAAATTGTTTGATTCTACAAATTTTTTGTTTGAATTGGAAAAATAATTTTTTCTGTGTACAGCAACAGAGAGTGATAAAGAAAAACATTGTGTTGTGTGTATAAATAAGACTTCGTTCAAAAATTATTCCAACAAAAAAATGTGTTTCAAAGCCAGTCGGCGGCTCTGCTTTGCCGTCACCTTCTCATACAGTGCTTACTTGTGTGCGCGTCATTGCTTGTGCAAAAACTTTTTTTTTTTTTGATTTTGAATTTCAGTAAACTTTTTGTTTGATTCAGTTAAATTATTTGTTTGAAAAAATTAGTGTTTTTTTTCAGTAAACAAAATGCAAATAAATTGTTTGAATATGCAAATTTGTTTGTAGGACCGATTTCAGACAAAAAATTGTTTGATTCTACAAATTTTTTGTTTGAATTGGAAAAATAATTTTTTCTGTGTAACTGAGCCTTAATACTGAATACGTAAAAATATTGGCTTAAGACCCACCATTAAACGAAATCCGTTCGTCCAGCTGGCTGGTGATATGTCCATGTAACTTTGTGCGAAATTTGATGAAATTTTGTCATAAGTACGAATTGAAAATGGTGAAAATCGTTCCCTTATTTCATACCTTAGAACCCATACATTAAAAGAAATTTTTTTCAATTTAAGTTCGGCTAAAACTGTTACGAATCTAAATTTCTAAAAAGAAAAGCATAAAACTTTCTGATTGCCAGACAATAATTTAATATAGGTCTAAACTGCAACCAATTTTAATGCTGCCGTCCATTTTTATAAAGATTAAATAAAAATTTGTAGATATCATAGCCCACTCCTGAAAAATTCGAACTGTCGGTGGAGGGTATCAAAGATTCGGCACAGCCGAATATTGCACTCTAACTTGCTTTAAATTAAGATGTACACACATACATATATCGGTGTAATTAGTATACTATAACGGTCTTATTTATAAAAAATAAATCAGGTTAATAAGAGGGTTATTAAACAAATTTTCATACAAAATCCGTTTCATAAACCCTTTATTAACCTGTTTTATTTTTTATAAATAAGGCCGTAAGACTATAGTCTTAGGATTTAAAGTTAATGGGTTAAACGGTTAGTGTAGAAAATATTTTAAACTTCATCCTACGCAAAATATTTTTTTGGTCAAGTCAACAAGTGGATAAGTTAGCATCTTAAAATTTTGGTAAGTATATTTTTGACTTCTTTCAATTTTACAAATTAGATTAAAATAGTTAGGAAAATATGGCCAACTATATCGTCATAAACTTAACCACTTATAAGGCTGAGAATTTTAAATACACAGAAAAAATTATTTTTCCAATTCAAACAAAAAATTTGTAGAATCAAAACATTTTTTGTCTGAAATCGGTTCTACAAACAAATTCGCATATTCAAACAATTTATTTGCATTTCGTTTATTGAAAAAAACACTGATTTTTTCAAACAAATATTTTACTGAATAAAACCAAAATTTTTCTGAAATTCATATAAATAAATTTATTATAATAAATAATAAAGGGTCTATACACGATCAAAATGCTTGATGTCAAACTCGTGTACGGGCACTTGATGTAATATCTAAATTGGTTTGATTTTCCATCCAGCATCGTTGGTGTCACACATACTAACAAACTTTCTACTCATACTATAAAAGATGCATGTTAAGCATTTTTATCGTGTATGAACCCCTTAAGTCTTGGGAATAAAAGAGAGGTGTGTTCAAGTGCGGACCTATTTTTAAAGATTTTGATAGGTTGGGATTTTTTATTTACATATTGTTTTATCCATGTGCCAACGTTTGTTCGAATTAATATGATTTTCTAGATGGGCCCATTGTTTATGGGATCTAAAACTAACCTCCAAAAATTATTTCTATTTATTATTCGTATATTTTTTTTATTAATGGTTTGCAAATATAATTCGTTCGAAAAATTTCTTTTAAAGGAGTTGGTGAAGCAAAAATATGTTTTATTTTATAGCAAATCGCTCACTTACTAGCTGTTTTAGTCAATATTCAGCCTGTGTTCAGAAAAGAATTTAAGCTTTGAAAGTTTAATCTTGTGGATTAATATATAGAATATGTTTTTGACACATTTAATTTCAAAGACTTTAGAGGAGGGCTTAGTAAAAAAATTGTTCGTAATAATTTTTAGTAAAAAATAGAGCCACAAAATTTTGATTATAATACTAACGACAAATTCATAAGGTGAATTCATTCGATAAGCTGATTAGCAGCTGTTTGATTTTCTTAATCCAAAATGTCAAAAGGTGTTTTTATTTTGTTTGTATAAGCAAAACGAGATGTCAAATGATTCTAAGACTTCTTTTGACGCATTTTGGGATGAAATATACAGATTGTACATATATATCACTGCATGTCCTTAGGAAAACAAGTATAAAAAAATAAATATGTACATTTTTTATTGTTTGGTCCCGGCGCTGCTCGGGATATTCCAAATAAAAAACTAAGTACTGGAGAATTTTTTAATAACTTGACCCCAGCACTATCTACCGGCTCAAAACTTTATCAGTAAACTTGCTTTTGTTTAATAAATATATTTTGTGAGTTTCAAAACCCTGGCTTCGGACTAAACAAATTTATTGTCCAAATTTGGTGTCTGGGTAACGAACGCTTCATTCGCACGCTTTTTCTGATTGATATATAAACATTTTTTTGGTCTTTCAAAAGAGATAGCTTCAACTGCAACTGTACTTACGAATGGCATATATCATAATTTCTTAGCAGGTATTTGTTGCGAAATAATTGATCACAAAGTTTGGCATTTTCCTAATTTTTAGCGAATTTTGCATCATAAGGTATACAAAATCTTATTCCTAAACGAAAAATGAATATGAGAGAATTCTAAAATCACTTATTCGCAGCCAAAAAATGTTGTGATTTTTTGACAAAAGCCGTGAACCCTTTGTGATGCACGCCTCACAACGCACGTTACAGTTATTCCAGTAGTATATTCTAAACCCAATTTTATTTATTTTAACAAAACAAATTATATTTTTATGAATTGAATTTTTTAAACTATTTTTGTGATTATTAATAAATATCAATTTTTTTTTTAACGAAATTTATATTTTGATGAGTCTGCTTTAAGTGCTATTTTAAACACATAAAGCTCCTACAATAATATTAAATTCACGTATAACGTTAAGAGATCAGGGATGGGGTAGGATTTTGTAAAAATTATTTTATTATGATCATCGAAATACATATTTTTTAATATAAAAATGAAATTATACATCTAGTCTTATATTAATTTGAATAATTTTTGGTTGGTGGACTGTTTCTGGGATTTGCCCATACACATATAAAGACAGTAATTACATATAAAAAAAAATAGAAATTATATCTTCATAATTAAAAACTATCAAATAAATTTTGTAAAATAAAAAGATTTGCTCTTATTTCGGTAACTAAAACATCTCCTTATCATAATTACTTGAAAAACGATTTATGACCAAAGTACGACTATTCGCTTGAGGTTTTTGTTTTAAAAATTTTACGGGAATACCTTTATTAAGTTTTTTATTTCAATTTTATTAAGCGCTTTTTAAATAGAAATAGTTCACAATCCTAATCTGCTCGCTTATCACTTGATTACGCCGATAATTTAATAACTTGGTAACTCTACTTTTAACATAAATTTAGTTTTCGCGCTGCAATTCATAAAATCGGTCTTCTAATAAACATCGTCCGTCTTTAAACAAATTTTAAATAAAGTTCAAATGTGCAAATCAAAAAGAATTTAAAAAAATAATTATGCCTAGAGTTTAATGTAAATAGTATCTTTAAATTTATATAAAAAAAGTAATTGAACAAAGTGTTTTTATTAGAAAAAATGGCGAAATAAAAATTTAATTTAAAAAGTTTTATATTTGTAGTTGTTATTGCCGTTTTTTAGTTCTCTTGTTGTTTCATAGTAAAGTACTTAAAATTTGTTGTTGTTAAAATTTAGGAGATGGCAAAAAGAGAGGCAAAATATTTCAATAGCAAAAGCAAAGGAAAATTGTTGATTGGGTTTGTTGTTTTTGTATACGCAAATTTATTGCATTGAATTGTTTTTGTTTACAAAAAAATGCAAACATTGTGAAATGGAGTTGCCAAAGTAGTCGTAGTGTATATAAAACGGGTATCGGTTCGGTCGTTTGCGAAAATAAAATAATTGAATACATATGTATATAAATATTGCAAGCAACAAATGTGCAGGGTAAGTAAATGTACATTTTTTTCTATTATTTTCTTTTGTAAATATTAGACTGGGTTCACACTCACCCATAAACTCAGACTTTCGGCAAGAAAACTTTCATATTGTGAGCCTTGACTTAGGGTATGTTAGATTGTAAAATGTTTAAAAAGTTTTTGACTTAAATATTTAAATACAAATTTTTAACATGTTTCGGTTAAGGGCGAGATCTTGTTATTAAAATTATTTTTTTATTTAATTTTTTTTAAGGATTCCTAGTCAGCATTCTTATATAATATTACTGATATACATACCTACATACATTATTTTCCGGGGGGGGGGGGTGCTTAAAAACCCGTAAGCACGGCTTTAGTATGCGAAGCCAGATTTCAATACTTAGCTTTTGTGTCTCCGGGAAGACATTTTTTTAAAGAATGTTATTATTATTAATGTTATTAGATTTTCTTCCTTCAATGAATGCGCATAGAACAGGAAACATACTGTTTAAGAAAGAATTCGTATGCAGATAGTCAAACAATATTAAAAATTATGAATGGGAAATACAAAATTTGCTTTATTACCAATCCTGCTTGGACATAAAGCAAAATCGATTTTTTTCTCTTATTTCTCATTTAAAAGTGAAATAAGGCAAATTTTGCCTAATCGCCGTTTGTGTTAATGCACCCCCTCATAATATAATTGCTAAAATTTATAGTGCTTGGTTTACACAAAGGTGTGCAAATTTTGCATTATTATTATTATTATTATTACTTCTTAATTATAAAAATAAGAAAACTATTGATTTTCCCTTTTACGGAATGCTTACACCCAATGCGAATTCATACAAGGTGGTCTTGGCTTGCTACGTAAGCAACAGCTGAAAACTTACCTTGTGTTAAAATGATATGCTGTTACTTTTGTTGACATTTATATTTACATGTTTGTATGTTACACTGCAGTTACACGGTCAAGTTTTTCTTGATAGTCTTTTACATATACTTTTTTTCGAAAATTTCCAAAAATTTAAAGTTGTGACGTAGGCTGCGTTCAATTTTTGAGCAATTTACTTTCAAGATGTTATCAAGAAAACAATTTATAAATACAAACCAAAAATTTGCTCGCTAACTTTAATATCAGCTGTTTTCTTGAACGTAAATTGAAACACTCACTGGAAAAAGAATTTTAAAGCCAAGTTCGTTTAAATTTTTAAAAGTATGAATGTATTGGTAAAAAGTGTGAGTGTATTAAAACCTGATAAGCAAAACTTGATCGTGTAACCCTCAAGTTAGTGCACAGCTTACTTGTTAACTACAGTGTTGTATTATTTTGACACAACGTTAAAGTAGTTTACAGTGTTGTATCCGTTTTCAAAATAAGACCACCTTGTATGAATTCGCCTTGCTTACACATAATGTAAACATTTCGTAAAAGGGAAAATCATTACCTCTTAATTATAAAAATAAGAAAACTATTAATCAATGTAAAATGCAAAAGTTCTTCAAAACTGAAATGAGTGATAAAGCCATTTTCTAATATTGCTAATGTGAGCTAAGTCCATGATGGCTTTATCTCCCATTCAAATGAAAAAAAGGCTTTATCTCCCTATTGTATGAGAGATAAAGCCATCATGGCCTTACCTCACATGGTATTAAAGCACTCCCTCTATTTTTCTTTGATCTGAATCATAATTTAGTGAAAGCTCCTTTAAGCTGTCACCTATCTTCGACGTGAAAAAAAACTACTTTTTGTTTGAACTTTGACTTTTTGTAGAAAGTTTTAACATTTTGTGGGAAATAGTGACTTTTTGTAAAAAATTTTAACTTTTTGCTTAAAATGTGACTTTTTGTGAAAAATATGACGTTTTGCGAAGAATGTGAAAATTTGATTTATTTTGAAAAAATGTAATTTTTGTAAAAAAATGTAATCACTGTAAAAAAAATAAATATATAAAAACAATTTAAATTTTTTGCAAATTAGTTATACAAAATGAAACATTTATTTCTTTACATAAACTGCAGATGTAAAGTGTTGTTAAATAAGTTAAAAACAACTTCAACTTGTTGTAAAATTAAAACCAGTTTAAACGTGTAAAGTATGCTTTTGGTTGTCTTTAGTAGACCAAAAGCATATTTTTATAAAAGTTTACTTTAGTACTCTTAGGGTCATTATTACAACTTGGCGTTAGCTGCTATCCGTCAGATAACAGATGCTTTTTGACAGATAACACATTACTATCTGTCAACTTAATCCTAACTTTAGCTAACTTCTAGTTGTAATAATGGCCCTTAAAGTATACATAATTAAGGTTTATGGGCTTATATGCATACCTATGTATTAAAATGACTTTTGATCAAAATTTCACTAGAAATTTAAATTATAAGAAAAATTGATCGATAAATCGATTTTTACGAAACTATAAAATTTCTTTTTGCAATAAATCAGTTTATTGTTTTGTAAAAATTTAACAACATTTTTACAATTTTACAAAATTTCTATGTGAAATGTGTTTCTACCGTTCTATTTTTTTTTTTAACAATTTTTTAATAATTTAGGTTCTTAATTTTCAACAATTTTGTAATTCCAGAAAAAAATTTTATTTATGTTTGAATTTCTTTTTTTCACGAATAACCTTTAAAAACAGATTTGTTTCTCATGAACTCTGTTTTTTAAATTCTTAACGTATATTTACTAAGGTTACATTATATTAATCTGGCAGTACCGCTTACTAAAATTTCTACTCTGTTTCATATCCATATTGTTTCACTTTCTTAAACAACTTTGATTGTTCCTGTTTGTTATTTAGTTTCCGCGCTTTTAATCTGTCGCAACAAGTGAAAAATTCTCTATATTCCTTTTTGATTGCAAATTATTAATATTTATATGTAATTTTACTGCATATTTATTTGTGTTAATGGATAATTTAATAATTTTTTATGAATAAACATTAAGAATGATGAAATGTTTGTGTAGTTCTTAAATTTGGCGTGAAAATAAAGCAAACTAAAATGTTAACTAAGCAAATGCAATGCTACGGGTTTGTGTTAAAGTGTGTGTTTCTTTATGTAAAAGATAAATTTCTCGATTTTTTGTTGCAAAATCTGTTAAAATTATAATAAAAAGTGATGAAGAGTTTAAATTGTAATTACGTGTTAAATTTGTGTTTAGATTTATGTCATTTAAATGAGTGAGAACTGCACCAACCTTTAGAAGACCGTTCATGTATGTGTGCAAAACTAAAAGCATTGGGGACAGATCAGCTTTTTTAGGTTTGTTAAATGATTTGTATTGCAATTGGGTATGTCTAAAAGGCCAAACAAACAGTTCAATGTTCATTGGGGTGTTTGTGTGTTTGACTAATGGCCAATATTCAGGATTGATATTAAAACACATTTATATTTAAAATCGTTTTAAATACAAAATTCTCTTCTTCACTAAATACTTAAATCAAACTTAATTCACCGATGTGGTACACTTAATTTGAACTTAAGTTTCTATTGTAATATTTTAACAAGGTGGCCTCAATATCACGACAATACAACAACAAGAGGCAAAGCAATAACAATCAGCTGTTTTTTGAGACCACCTTGTAAATAATTATACTTTTTTTACGATATTTTTTTGTATTAAGTAGTGCTATCATACTTTTATCTTGTTTAAATAAGTCTTTTCAAATAAAACTCAAAAAACCAATCTGTATTTAAATACGTTTTAAGTTTTTATGAAAATTAACTTAATTTAGATTTAATTACTATCCTAGAAATTGGGCATAACAATAATAAAAATAATAATAATGAGTATCTCTGAGACCGACCCCTTTAATATAATTTTTTTTTTGTTATTGGGTGTAGTTTTTTATGAAACAGTCCTCTTCTTAACATTTTTTTGCCCAAACCACTATTGTGCGTTAGTGCTGATGTGTGTAACACGTAAAAATAGTGGCTTAAGACCCACCATTAAGGAATGTCCGTTCGTCCGGCTGACTGTTTGTATGTCCATGTAACTTTGTGCGCCAAGTAGAGGTCGCAATTTTCAAGATAATTTGATGAAATTTAGTACAAACGTTTCAGTTGTCATAAGGATGAATTAAAAATGGTGAAAATCGGTCCATAATTTCATACCTTAGAACCCATATATTAAAAGTAATTTTGTTCAATAATTGATATTGTATAATACAATTGCCTGCGTCTATCAATTATACATAAGTAGATGGCACAATATATTGGATACAATCAAAAGTCGTTTGATTTATATTGCGCAAATAAATACTTTGTAATGTGTTTACAACATCCCAACAAACACGAAGTCAAACCTTTGATATGAAATGACTGTATCATTTGACATCAAACACAATTCTCAAACGTTTTTCAATTGTTTGATTTAACATTTAAATTCAAATTGATAATGATTTCAAAATAAACATTTGATATCAAACGTTTTATCAATTTGATGTCAAATGTTAAATTCAAATCAAAAATAAACTTGGCAACACTAATGCGAAAAATAAATGTAAGCATTAAAAATGGCGATTAAAGTTGCATATTTTACTTTGTAGTTCCATGTGCTTTACTATTTAAAATACATTTTAATATAAAGTGAACAGTAGCGTGTCCCAAAAAATTTTTTTTGGGGCTCAAGCATAATTTAAAAGCTTATAGGGTAAAGTATTTTTGAGATTTTTTTCAGATTTTTCGGTAGAGGTTTAGAGGTCGCTCAAGTCGAATTTTTGCCAAAAATTGGGTATGAGTAATTATATTATAAACTGGGTACAAAGCTGAAAACCGTTATAACTCAGGAACGGTAAGAGCAAATTCAAAAATGTTTCTAAATTATTAAGAACAAGCTTATCTTTCAAACTGCATTGTTGGTTTGTTTCATTTTCATGGAAATTTTAAAAGTTATAAAGCGTTATTTACAAAATTTATGGAAAAATTACTAACAATATTAATGTAGGGTGCATAAATGAGCAAATGCATTGCAAAAACTTATAGCCTTTGTACACCAAAATAAAGCTTGGACATTTTATATTATTTCCTTAAAAGTGAAGAAAATTGTGGTATTTGACAATGTTATGAAGAAAACTTATAAAATGGCAGGCAAACCCGATTTTTGGCACAAAATCGACTTTAAATCGACCTCTAAACCTCTTTCGAAAAATCTGAAAAAATCTCAAAAATACTATACGCTATAAGCTTTTAAATTATGCTTGAGCCCCAAAAAAAATTTTTTTATTAAGAATACGAAAAAAGGAAAATAAAACGGGAAAGTGAAGAGAGTTTGCTGAACGATCGCGGTGCTACAATCCTCAAAATAAAAGGGAGCTCATTTCGTTTTTGCAAGAATAATGCCCAATTTTCAGGATAGTAATTAAATCTAAATTAAGTTAATTTTCATAAAAACTTAAATCGTATTTAAATACAGATTGATTTTTTGAGTTTTATTTAAAATGTCTTATTTAAATAAGATAAAAGTATGTAAATACAAACAAAATATCATAAAAAAGTATAATTATTTGCAAGGTGGTCTTAAAAACAGCTGATTGTTATTGCTTTGCCTTTTGTTGTTGTATTGTCGTGATATTGAGGCCACCTTGCTAAAATATTAAAATAGAAACTTATGGTGTTTTCTTTTCTACAAAAAATGTCACATTTTATTTAAAAAAATGCAATTTGGTGTTTGTTTCTTAAAAATGCTTTGCTCTCAAAAAGGGCAGCGTGTTTCATTCTAAAAAAAAAAACACCCTTAAACGTATAAATCGAGAGTGTTGATAATGCCCTGTAAAAAGATGGATTCTGTTTATATATAGGGTTACCAGACGCAGTTGGGGAAAAATCGCCTCTAATCAGGACAATAAAAATTTTAAGTGTTAATAGTAATTTTTTTATTATTTTAGAGTAATAACAAAAGAAAGAATTAAATTGTTAATGGAAGGTTGTCAGTGATATAAAATTTAAATGGATTCGGTGTTATAAAATTGTTTTTGAAAAAAACAACGTTAAATCAAGAAATCGTAAAAACTTGGTGTTAATAAATTCGCAATCTGGCAAAGGTATTTTCTTGTTTACATATTTTATGAAAAACAAACTAAAGAAATTGGAATTTGGTCATTTATTTTGTTCATTTATTTATTTATTTAATATTAATATATTATCAAATTTGGGTTTGTCAGCTGTTAAAAACAGTGCGATCCAATTTTGTGTTTTGTTCTCGTTAAATAAAAAATTGCATTATTACATGTTAGGCAAGACATTTTATAAATGCACCTTTTAAAATGTGGTATTTTTTTTGTAGAAAAGAAAACACCATTAAGTTGACATTAATGGCGATTTCTATTCTGAGAAAAAAATGCTACAGTATATGCATGTAACACTTTTTCATGTTACCTATAATCACTCGAAGTGTAACATGTTGTACAACTTCAATCGAACAGAATTAGCTGCCTTTATATACAACTATTACACTTTTATTATTAATGTAGTTCATTAGCGATTTTTAACACTATTCGACTATTTGCTGCACTCTTACTTTACGGTTTGGAAACAGACATTGACATCACTTATTGCTTGAACAAATTTAAAACGATTATATGTAAATACATACATAGAATTTTCCACCAAAATAAAAAAAAACGATTTAATTCAAAATGGAGTATGCCGTCGAAGAATATTGAGATGTAGAATTCTTTTGACAAAACTTTTAAAATATTATGACAAACCAAATAAAATATTGGTTGTACAAACAAAGTAGTAAGTACCAAAGTTGTAAAACAGGGCAGTATGAACCCTTAAGTAAAAGTAAGGGTAAAACATGTAACATGTTTTGCATGTTTTTCATCAACATTTTCACAAAAGAACTTGAAAATTTTTCCCACAGTTGTATTTTTTGTACAAACGAACACAAAATGTAGAACATGTAACATTAATGCAACATTTTTCTCAGAAAAGAAATCGCCATAAGTGTACCACATCAGTGAATTAAGTTTGATTTAAGTATTTAGTGAAGAAGAGAACTTTGTATTTAAAACGATTTTAAACATAAATGTGTTTTAATATTATTCCTGAAAATTGGCCATTAGAGGACGGAAAGAACATTATTTCATCTTTTAGCTATGGTGCCGAATGTTTATCTCACAATTTATTAAAATAGATAATGAATTTAAATTAAAAAAATTAAAATTTTTTATTTATGTTTTACATTGTATTATAATCCACATTTGAAAAACATTTGAGAATTACGTTTGAAAGCAAGTTGAAAATAAAGGCATTTTTCAACTTGATAATAATATCCCCTTTTTGTTGAGAATGCTATGATTTTCAAATGATTTTCAAATCATTATCAAACGTTTGCCGTTTTAGAAAACGTTTGATTTCAAATCATTATAAATTTAAAATCAAAGCTCCGTGTTTGTTGGGATTGTACAATACGCGCATGTATTGGTTGGTTTTGGTAACGTTTAAAAATATAGAATGAACAATCTAGCCATATATTTTTCTCGATATTGGGCAAATTTTTGAAAAGTGTGGAGCAATAAGATAATAATAGCTTTAAAGTACTCCATAATGTTGGGTAGTCAATGGGTATATTTAACATTTTTTTTTAATATATGATGTACATACATACATATGTATATATGTGTATGTATATCGATGTAATTAGTTAAAAAATCTACTTCTTATTAAATTTTCCCAAACGCTTGAATAATGCATTGACCTTCTAATGATTTTAAGTTAATGGGTATACAAAAAGGTTGGTGTAGAAAATATTTTAGATTTCCTTACAAGCAAGATATTATTTAACCCAAGTCAACAAATATTTTAGTTGTCATCTAAGTAGAAGGTAAGTAGATTTTAAACTTCTTTTACTTTTACAAATTAAATAAAAATAATTAAGAAAATACATGTATTTAGTTGGACAAGTGGTCATACACTGAACCAAATTAAATTACATAAAGGTATATACACGATCAAAATGTTTGCTGCCAAGCTTGTGCACGTGCGCAATTTCGATCGAAAAATAATCTTAATAGTGTCCCCATTTAGCAAAAATCTATCGCTTATCCTATTCAACTCTTATTTAAGTAGTAACGTCGTTCTGGAAGAAGTGTCCCACTATGGTAATATTTACATTAAAAATCTATTTAGTGTCTATATTTTATGACGAATTAGAGCGCTTTGGTAGTTGAATATCAATTGAATTTAGTAGTATCGCTTGTGGCTCTAAAAAGAACACTTTTGAAGTAAAATTGTTTATTATTGTACTTTATAATAAAAATGGGCCATTTTACGGTTTATCCTTGTTTGTTTTTGTTAGGCAAGTCTAAGTAAAATAAAAAATAACTTTGGTTAAAGTTTTACAACTAAGCAAATATCTACAGTACATTTAATCAAAATAGTTGTTAATGTTTTAAAGTTGAAAACCTAATATGGACAAATTTTTTTAAAGGAAAGTCGCAAATTTTTTAAAGCACTAACCTTATTTTATAAATTTCACTGCTAACTAGAAAAATAAAATAAAAACACTAATTTTAAACAAAAATTATTAAAGTCATTGAATAAACAAACAGTTCAAAAATCACTAAAATCGTTTAATCTTTTTTTTTTTTGGTTCACTTTTATTGGCTCTAAAAAAATAAATGTATAAGAAATTATTAAAAAATTACCTAATCTACTCGAAGAATGAGTTTTGGCTGTTTTGTGCACTTATTTTTTAAACTTTCGTGTACTAGAACGCTTTTCGGTAACTTTTGCTTACAGCGAGCGGGGTCCTAAATTTGAGTGCAATATAACTATTTTATTTTTAAATATTTTTTTTTTCTTTTAGACTCACGCACCACCGATCATATTGCACTTTGAATAAAAACTGTTATAACTCAGGCAATTTGCTTTTGTACTTGGTATTCACTTTTTAACTGCAAATCATTGCGAAGAAGTCAATAATATGTGCATAGGCAATGTTCATTTGTGCTATTGTTGTAATTGTTTAACTGTTACAATTATCTGAACAACTCTTTAAAGTAACGAAAAAGCATAATTTTAGAACTCATTATTTGATTTTAATGTATTTTGTTGTTGTTTGTTCGCAAAATCTATTGTTTAACTACCAAATGAGACGAAATTTCGTATACAATCGAAAAGAACTCTATCAATTGCTTGGAGGGTAAATTGGTTTGATTTTCCATCCAGCATCGTCGGTGTCACGCATACTACCAAATTGTCTACTCATACTATAAAGATGCATGGCCAAAATTTTTTGCATTATAAAATTATTTTTTTACAAAAAATTAAAGTTAGCTGCACTTTGACTTAACTGCCCAAAACACATATTTTCTGTAATTATTCTTCATAACCCTTGTTTACGTGCATTTTTTATACCTGGCTATTTATCATAATTTCGTGCAGCTTTAAAATATTTTCATACCTATAAAACATCAAAGTAAAGCAGCAAACATGAAAAAATATAGTTGCCACTTTTTCACATAAATTTCCAATTTAAGCTGTTTATAAAAACAATTAAAGAAACATTGATTATTGCCTTAAATATTTTTCAAATATTTTTTTTATGAATATAGACATATCAGTAGACAAAATTGAAACCGAAATGATTAAAGGGAGAGTAGCGTTTACTAAACATTTAACAATCATTTTTTTTTACCTTAATGTACATATGGGTAGGGATGCAAACGATAAACGATGTTTAGAAAACATCGATGTATCGTTCATAAACATCGATGTTTTGATTTACGATACATCGCCGTCAAAACTAAAAAACATCGACATCGTCCATTTAATATTTTCATTAATTTAATATTTTTTATAATATTTCTACCAATTTAAATTTTTATTTTTCAATTAAACCTTTTATTTAAAAATATAAAAAAGTGTTTTTCAAAGCATACGTTAAACGCAAGAATTTTAAATATCGGTTTTTAATAAGATTTCTGTAATATGAGAATTTTATGAAAAATATTATAAAATTAAAAATATTTTATTAAAAGTGTATTAAAAACGACTTCCAAATTCTAGCGTTTTACAATTCCGTTTTCCAGCACACCCCTGGTAGCCATACAAAGTTCGAACATATGTATATGTACATGCATGCATACTGTGCGTTGCATAACTATATGTATGTATTAAGTTGCTTAAGTTGGCTCAAGCAACTGTGCAAATACATAAAAATAATATTTGTCAAACCATATTGCACTTATGGAAACTTTCTGTTTAATTTTATGAATCTGTCATTTGCTTAAGCAAAATGCGAAGCTGATTGCACTTTGTTTTTGTGTTTTAAATGCATTTGACAGACTTTTTGTTCATTTTTGACAAAAGTTTATGCAAGCATATATATATTATAGTTGAGCCTTAAGATATTCAGTAGCAAAGTAGAACTAAAGCAGTCCGTAAGTATAATTGCAAAGTAGTTTGAAACATCGATGTTAAACATCGATGTATCGTGTTTTTTACCGATGTTTTTTAACATCGATGCTTATCGTGGAAACATCGGTGTCTTCAAACATCGATGTTTTTCAGAGCGATGTTGCATCCCTACATATGGGTCATTAAATTAAATTAAAATTGGGTTAAATTTAAATTAAATTTTGCATAACTTAGTTCTAGTAGATAAGAATAAGTGTGCAAAATATTATTTTCTATGATGTTTATTTGTCGAGTTACGGGGTGATAAAGTGTTGCCGTTTTCAAAAATATATTTTTCTTAAATAATTTTTTCGAACTAAAAACTAATCAAACAAAAAACATTTCAAGTGAATCTTATAGAAAATCGATTGATTTTTAAATATAAAAAAATTTTTTAATCCAAATTTTTAATATTTTTTTTTTGTGCCTAAAAAAGGTCAACAAGAAAAGGAAGGACAAAAAGAAAAAAAACAAAAAATGTACTTTGGACTTCAAGAAGAATTCTTGACAAAAGTACGAAAAAACGGAAGGAAGGAAAAAACATGTAAAATCAATTAAAATGGATAATCCTTCAGAAAAGCAAATTTCGATCTACCAAAGGTTAAAATACCATTTGGTTTAAGGATTGATGTTTGACTATTGACGTCAGCAGCCGTCGATGGCTGCGAGTGTAAAACGGCAAATCCATCTGAGGAGATCGAGTGGTTGCGATCGAAACATGTCATGGTAACCTGCCGGCCGCGG
Source organism: Pollenia griseotomentosa (assembly GCA_963931875.1). Lineage (NCBI taxonomy): Eukaryota > Metazoa > Arthropoda > Insecta > Diptera > Polleniidae > Pollenia > Pollenia griseotomentosa. Next base: position 48,898,737 of record OZ007564.1, read on the forward strand.
TTCGAATCCCGGCCACGGTCAAGAATGAAAGATTATCAATTACAATTTTAATTAATTTTCACGTTGTAAAATTCCTTTCTTCATAAAAATAATTTAATGAAAATTAAATTTAACGAACTTAAGCCTAATTTGTTGTTGTATTGTCGTGATATGGAGGCCACCTTGCTAAAATATTAAAATAGAAACTTAAGTTGACATTGAGTGTACCACATCGGTGAATTAAGTTTGATTTAAGTATTTAGTGAAGAAGAGAATTTTGTATTTAAAACGATTTTAAACATAAATGTGTTTTAATATTATTCCTGAAAATTGGCCATTAGAGGACGGAAAGAACATTATTTCATCTTTTAGCTGTGGTGCCGAATGTTTATCTCACAATTTATTAAAATAAATAATGAATTTAAATTAAAAAAATTAAAATTTTTTATTTATGTTTTATATTGTATTATAATCCACATTTAAAAAACATTTAAGAATTACGTTTGAAAGCAAGTTGAAAATAAAGGCATTTTTCAACTTGATAATAATTTCCCCTTTTTGTTGAGAATGCTATGAATTTCAAATCATTATCAAACGTTTGTCGTTTTAGAAAACGTTTGATTTCAAATCATTATAAATTTAAAATCAAAGCTCCGTGTTTGTTGGGATTGTACAATACGCGCATGTGTTGGTTGGTTTTGGTAACGTTTAAAAATATAGAATGAACAATTCTATATTGGGCAAATTTTTGAAAAGTGTGGAACAATAAGATAATAATAGCAATAAATTACTCCATAATGTTGGGTAGTCGATGGGTATATTTAACATTTTTTTTAATATATGATGTACATACATACGTATATATGTGTATGTATATCGGTGTAATTAGTTGAAAAATCTACTTCTTATTAAATTTTCCCAAACGCTTGAATAATTCATTGACCTTCTAATGATTTTAAGTTAATGGGTATACAAAAAGGTTGGTGTAGAAAATATTTGAGATTTCCTTACAAGCAAGATATTATTTAATCCAAGTCAACAAATGTTTTAGTTGTCATCTAAGTAGAAGGTAAGTAGATTTTAAACTTCTTTCACTTTTACAAATTAAATAAAAATAATTAAGAAAATACATGTATTTAGTTGGCCAAGTGGTCATACACTGAACCAAATTAAATTACATAAAGTGGTCTATACACGATCAAAATGCTTTATTATTTTTCTTAAATAATTTTTTCGAACTAAAAACTAATCAAACAAAAAACATTTCAAGTGAATCTTATAGAAAATCGATTGATTTTTAAATATAAAAAAATTTTTTAATCCAAATTTTTAATATTTTTTTTTTGTGCCTGAAAAAGGTCAACAAGAAAAGGAAGGACAAAAAGAAAAAAAACAAAAAATGTACTTTGGACTTCAAGAAGAATTCTTGACAAAAGTACGAAAAAACGGAAGGAAGGAAAAAACATGTAAAATCAATTAAAATGGATAATCCTTCAGAAAAGCAAATTTCGATCTACCAAAGGTTAAAATACAATTTGGTTTAAGGATTGATGTTTGACTATTGACGTCAGCAGCCGTCGATGGCTGCGAGTGTAAAACGGCAAATCCATCTGAGGAGATCGAGTGGTTGCGATCGAAACATGTCATGGTAACCTGCCGGCCGCGGTTCGAATCCCGGCCACGGTCAAGAATGAAAGATTATCAATTACAATTTTAATTAATTTTCACGTTGTAAAATTCCTTTCTTCATAAAAATAATTTAATGAAAATTAAATTTAACGAACTTAAGCCTAATTAAAAATATTAAAAATTTGGATTAAAAACCACAAATAGTTCAACAAAATAACCACAATACTAAATATTTATAAAAAAATTTATTTGAAAAAAAAAAAAAAATTTTTTTTCATCAGCAAACCCGGATGTTTAAAACAAAATTTTTCTAATTTAGTCCTAATTTTTTGTTTTCATTTTCTAACCGAAATAAGCCTACAGTGTCCTTATTATACATTTGTAAAAATTTTATTATGGGGCCTCTATTAGTTTAAAAGTCATGCAAATTTCTTTACACTTGTACATGTGGATATTGCATAGTTTTACCGTCAACGACAGGAAATAACGAGTTTAAAATTAAATTTTTCAAGCTTCGTCCTAATTTTTTAATTTCCTCTTTATCTAAATAAGCCTACGGCGCACAATGGCACCTTTAGACTTTTTTCGTTGCAAAGCATAACTTTTAAAATAATTAAGATATTTTAAAGAATAAAAAAGATATTGAAAGAGTACAGTTAAGGCTTTCAAATAATGTTACAACATACTGCTAAAAGTACAGGGTGCTCTAAAAATTGCAATCAAAGTAGGATAATTTTTCCGGTATAAATTTAACATGTTTATCTTATATACATTTTTTTATTTGTATCGCTAATACTCATTTTTGTACACTTTTAATTACTCTTGGTACTCTTTTACATTTGGTACTTCTTCTCTTTTTTTTTGAGAAATTGCATATGGCCCATGTTAAAATCTAGGGTATTTTTGGTACTTTTTCTCTTTTTGATAAATTTTTGAATGTCGGTTGATCAAGAGTATCGAGTGCTGAAAATTTACATATCTGTATGTTTTGGCAAAAAATTATAATTCCTATAATTTTGTTTATAGAAATATTTCCCAGATTGAAATTATTGAGGTCAAAACGGGGAAAAAGTGGTACTTTGGTACTTTTTCTCTTCTTGATAAAATTTGTTTACAGGTTGCCTATGGTAAAGATTAATATATAGGGTACTTTTCAAGGGATAAAATTGGATAAAAGGGATAAAAAAAGTTAAACAGGGGGAAAAATTACTTTTTCTCTTTTCGATATATTTGGTGTACTTACAGATTAGAGCCTACATTAGTGTATAGTGTACTTTCTGGGGGCCTAAAATGAGGAAAAGCTGGTTGGTACTCTTTAACATTTGGTACTTTTTCTCTTTTCGAAAAATTTGGTATAGAGATAGTATATGGCCCACATTAAAGAAGTATGATGAAAAACAGAATAAATTTGTACGTTTGGTACTTTTTTCCTTTTTGATAAAGTAGGTATACAGATTACATATGGTCCAGTTGCCGGCATATACATATGGGGATTTCATGTCAAGTGACCCAATTTTGAAATCGATGTCTTCCGATTTGGATGAAATTTGCACCAAGGTTAGTCCTATTGGATAGTAGCTTAGACACAAATTTTCAACAAGATCGGTCTAAAAGTTTCTGAGTTAGTGGGGGTCAAAATTTGACATTTTGGCCATACAGGTGTTCTTTCTTATCCATGTAACTTATTACTAGGGCAACCAAAAAAAAGCAAATGCTTTTTTTTTGGTTTACAAGATAGAAAGATTTTGATTGAACACAAATTCCGATCATAAAAAAACAAAGAAAATGAGCTATATTTGTTAGGGCTTATTTTTGCTTATTTTGGTAATATCGGCTTTTTTTAGTTATTTTTGCGATATCGGCTTTATTTTGCTTATTTTGCCATTTTAAGATAATTTTTAATTTTTTTCATACGAAAAAAAACTTATTTAATAAAATTTTGCAAAAATCGTTATTATTATTTTTTTTATGTGCAACTTTTTTTTATAAATACTAAAAAATCAATCATCATTTCTGTGCTGTAACAACTCTGGTTAAAAAAATCGTTCAGTTATGGTAATATTTTGTGCTTCCCTTGCACAATATCATCCCCACAATTATTATACCCACAGGGTGTGGGCCACACCACAAGAGTGGAGTGGGTATTATGCATTTGTGCTGATGTGAGAAACACCTTAAAATATTAGTCCTAAAGTATACCGATCAACTCAGAATCACTTTCTGAGTCGATCTAACGATGTCCGTCCGGCTGGCTGGCTGTCCATGTAACCTCGTGCGCAAAGTACAGGTCGCAATTTTAAAGATAATTTAATGAAATTTGGTACGTGGATTCTAATTGGCACAATGGCGAATCGGTCCATAATTTAATATAGCCCCCATACAAGCTGCTATCCGGAAGAGGGTCTTTGTGCCTACTATCAAACCAATTTAAATGCAATTTAAGACATATGTATATAGATCCATATTTATATGGACACGTAAGGTATGTTCATTTTTTAAAAAAATAGGACCACGAGGGGAGATAGGGTCAATTTCTGCCCATCAGTAACTATTTAACCGATATTAATGAAATTAAAAACATAGATAGATCTCCATTCATATAGTCATATACTCTCGAAACTTGTTTTTAAATACTGTGGTGTTGGGTATCATACGGTCGGGCTTGACCGACTATACCTTCTTACTTGATTTTTATGCAACTCTGTCTTAGCGGTACTGTAACGTATCTTTTATAGTGTTGTGTATAATTTGTATGTGTTTATGTTTATGTGTTTTAGTATTAAGCCTTTCTATCAACTTATTTTATTATTTGCTTGTTTAAGTTATTTTCTCTCGAAAATTCCATAGCTGTATTTTAGTATTAAGCCTTTCTATCAACTTATTTTATTATTTGCTTGTTTAAGTTATTTTCTCTCGAAAATTCCATAGCTGTATTCTTACGATCAAATTCCTCAGTCTGTAACGTCTTATTTCTTTTTAAATATAGTTTTTGCATAAAGTAACGTCTGTTAGTTTCACTTCTCTCTGTTTTTGGTATAGTAACGTCTTATTTTTTGGCTTTTTTAATATAGTTTAACTATTAAGAATTTCTCTGTATATCAAATATTGTTAATTTCTGCAAACTTTGGGGTTTTACACGAAGTTGTAACAAAATTGGAAACAAAAAATCTTTCATTGGTCTTCCAACTTGGTGGCCACACAATCAAGTTTTGCCTTTCAATTCCATTCAATTTGCAATACACTCTCACTTTTTTACTAACACACTCACACTTTTTAAGTTGACAATGAGGTGGCTTTCAATTTCACCTCTCCATTTGTTTGGCAATTTTACTTTCAATTTAACAGCTGAGACAAACATGTAGTCTTTATAAATTGTTTTCTTGATAAAATCTTGAAAGTAAATTGCTTACAAATTGAATGCAGCCTACGTCACAGCTTTCAATTTATGTAAATTTTGACAAGCAGTATATGTAAAAGACTATCAAGAACATCTTGATCGTGTGGCCGCAGGATAAGTGAACATAGTTATGGACCGTAAGAAAAATGTCCCGTGTTCCAGGGGATATAGAAGACAAAGTTAATAAAAAATTTAAATCAGTTTCATTAAAAAACTAAGGATTTTCGGTATTAAAAGATATTGGGGGATATTTTGGCAGGCAAGCGGAATTATGAGTCCAATCGTATAAAATATACCTCAGAGCAAATACTCAATTTTAAATATGCTCCCTCAACATCTGTAGACGTAGGAAGAACTTGCTAACTCCAAACAGACATAGTTTTCTTTTCGAAAATTTATTACACCAACTTATAATTTACTATAACAACGTATTAAACGAATTAAGTGGAAAATAAACAAGTTTAAATTGCTTTTTTTTTAGTTTTAACAGCTTATTTTCATGTTTTTAATCGCTTTTTTTAAGAGCTTAAAACTGTTTTTATAGTGCTTTTTTTTGGTTGCCCTACTTATTACCTATTGGAGTTAGCAAAATTTGTCCCAAGTAGCTTCGATAGCTATTTGATCCATCTTTTGAAAAAATTTTTTTTTGGTTTTTTTAAAAAATTTTTTTTATTTTTTTTTTTTAAATTTAAAACTTTTTTTAATTTTTTTTTTTAGCGGGAATGTTTTTTTTTTTGTTTTTTTGTTCAAAAGAAAGCTTATGTCTTTTCCTTTAAGGTAGTTTTGGTCCCTTTTTGGGATGCGAGCGGCTTATGTATAAAAAAAATGATTTCTAACTCTAGACAAGGGTTTTTCAATTTTTAGCATATGCAGTGTTCTTTCTCATCCATGTAACTTATCACCTATTGGTGTGTGTTAGCAAAATTTGTCCCAAGTAGCTTCGATAGCTATTTGATCAATATTTTGAAAACAAATTTTTTGATTTTTTTTTAAATTTTTTAAAACTTTTTTTTTTAAATTTAAAATTTTTTTTTTTAAATGAAAATTTTTTTTTTTATATTTTTTTTTATCCGGAATGTTTTTTTTTTTTTTTTTTTTTTGCTCAAAAGAAAGCTTATGTCTTTTCCTTTCAGGTAGTTTTGGTCGCTTTTTGGGATGCGAGCGGCTTATGTATAAAAAAAAATGATTTCTAACTCTAGACAAGGGTTTTTCAATTTTTAGCATATGCAGTGTTCTTTCTCATCCATGTAACTTATTACCTATTGGTGTTAGCAAAATTTGTCCCAAGTAGCTTCGATAGCTATTTGATCAATATTTTGAAAACAAATTTTTTGTTTTTTTTTAAATTTTTTAAAACTTTTTTTTTTAAATTTAAAATTTTTTTTTTTAACTGAAAATTTTTTTTTTATATTTTTTTTTTATCCGGAATGTTTTTTTTTTTTTTTTTTTTTTGCTCAAAAGAAAGCTTATGTCTTTTGCTTTAAGGTAGTTTTGGTCGCTTTTTGGGATGCGAGCGGCTTATGTATAAAAAAAAATGATTTCTAACTCTAGACAAGGGTTTTTCAATTTTTAGCATATGCAGTGTTCTTTCTCATCCATGTAACTTATTACCTATTGGTGTTAGCAAAATTTGTCCCAAGTAGCTTCGATAGCTATTTGATCAATATTTTGAAAACAAATTTTTTGTTTTTTTTTAAATTTTTTAAAACTTTTTTTTTTAAATTTAAAATTTTTTTTTTTAAATGAAATTTTTTTTTTTATATTTTTTTATCCGGAATGTTTTTTTTTTTGCTCAAAAGAAAGCTTATGTCTTTTGCATTAAGGTACTTTTGGTCGCTTTTTGGGATGCGAGCGGCTTATGTATAAAAAAAAAATGATTTCTAAATCTAGACAAGGGTTTTTCAATTTTTAGCATATGCAGTGTTCTTTCTCATCCATGTAACTTATTACCTATTGGTGTTAGCAAAATTTGTCCCAAGTAGCTTCGATAGCTATTTGATCAATATTTTGAAAACAAATTTTTTGTTTTTTTTTAAATTTTTTAAAACTTTTTTTTTTAAATTTAAAATTTTTTTTTTTAAATGAAAATTTTTTTTTTATATTTTTTTATGCGGAATGTTTTTTTTTTTGCTCAAAAGAAAGCTTATGTCTTTTGCATTAAGGTACTTTTGGTCGCTTTTTGGGATGCGAGCGGCTTATGTATAAAAAAAAATGATTTCTAAATCTAGACAAGGGTTTTTCAATTTTTAGCATATGCAGTGTTCTTTCTCATCCATGTAACTTATTACCTATTGGTGTTAGCAAAATTTGTCCCAAGTAGCTTCGATAGCTATTTGATCAATATTTTGAAAACAAATTTTTTGTTGTTTTTTAAATTTTTTAAAACTTTTTTTTTTAAATTTAAAATTTTTTTTTTTAAATGAAAATTTTTTTTTTATATTTTTTTTTATCCGGAATGTTTTTTTTTTTTTTGCTCAAAAGAAAGCTTATGTCTTTTGCTTTAAGGTAGTTTTGGTCGCTTTTTGGGATGCGAGCGGCTTATGTATAAAAAAAAATTATTTCTAACTCTAGACAAGGGTTTTTCAATTTTTAGCATATGAACTATTTTGAATTTTTTCCTATTTGTGTGTAAGTGTTTCTAAAGCCTTAAAAATAAAACGTATGCAAAGAATAGAACTTGTTAGGGTCAAAAGAAGTTAAAAAGATTTTAGAAAGATTTAGTAAGCTGAAAGTGTCCTCTCTGACCCCATACATACTCTGTTTCGAACTGTCCGTTGAAAACTTTTTTTTATTTTAATAAAATTACTCGCAACATTTTTTTTCTCTTTTTACTTTACTGAAACATAGCACAATGGTTTACGAACGTTTTCTTTTGAAAAACAATTCTGCAGCTGATGCAATTCCTAAAACTGTCAAAGCCGTGCAGCTTTTGAGTTGATTTAAAATACCGCGGGTCCATTGAGGGTCGTGAGAGTGACTTGTGGTTCTCTAAAATTGGTAGCCTCGGATATTCAAGTTTTTAAAAAATTCGCAAAAAATATAAGTATTTATGGATTGCAAAAAAAAAAAAAATAGACTTAAGCTGACCTACAAAAATATGCTTAAATGTTAATTTATCTACTTTGCATTTAGGGATATTCGGACAAAACGGATTTCTTGGGTTGATTTTTTTAAACGATTCTTTTAGTTTTTTAATCGGGTGGACTATGTTCAATATCAAACTGTTATTAATAGTGGGTTTCACTTGTTTATATTGGTAGAAAAGCAGACTTTAAGCAATGGTATATGGTATTTTTGAATGCTTTTTTCTATTGTATAGTGGTATATTTGAGGCAAATGTATATGCGTATAAACCCAATAAAAAATTGTGCTTCGAGCGAAGCAGGTTTGTAAGAGAGTAATGTAAAAGTTTCGCTTACCATCTCGCTTACGTAAGGCATGAATTTTATATGGTGAGTTCCCATTTTGAAGCAATAAATTTTTGACACAATAAGCGCTTTATTCAACGCATATAAAAACTGGTGAGTGTAGCTATAAAATTTACCCACTGAATGTTTTTTACAGTTAATTTTTAGTATTCTCCGTAGTAAAGGAATGCCGTGGCACTTGAAATTATAAAATTTTATAAAACTTGTTAAGAGTTCGTTCACTTACTTTACTGCATCCCTGTATGTCTTTTTAGTCAATTTGACATTTGTTTCTCCCACATGCCCTATCAAAAAAAAATCATACAAAAGATGTTTATTAAAATATAATTAGTATTGTGGTTATTTTGTTGAACTATTTATGGTTTTTAATCCAAATTTTTAATATTTTTAATTAGGTTAAAGCTCATTAAATTTAATTTTCATTTAATTATTTTTATGAAGAAAGGAATTTTACAACATGAAAATTAATTAAAATTGTTATTGATAATCTTTCATTCTTTACCGTGGCCGGGATTCGAACCGCGGCCGGCAGGTTATCAAGACATGTTTCGATCACAACCACTCGATCTCCTCAGATGGATTTGCCGTTTTACACTTGCAGCCATCGACGACTGCTGACGTCAATAGTCAAACATCAATCCTTAAACCAAATTGTATTTAAGCCTTTGGTAGATCGAAGTTTGCTTTTTTGAATGATTACACAGCCCGACAAAATTAATGAATTCAAATCTGTAATCAGTTTGTCTCTATCAGCTCTAGTTTTCATGATATAGCTTTTTTATACCCTCCACTTATGACCTCCATTTATGACCGTCTGTTAGTTTTTTCAAAAAAATTTTTTCATCAAAATTTCTTGTTTACAGTTATGGGAGTTGCCATAGATCAACACTTTTTTAATAAACTTTGCCAACTGCAATACAACACTTCTTACAAGCAACTAACTTCCGATATTCAATTGGAGTGCAACAAGAAAAAATTACGTTCTCAATAATATTGTACATATAAAATTCCCGTTAATCAGCTAGCAATTACACAAAAAATTTTTTTTACGGAAGAAATGTTTTTTTGGCAACTACCATAACTGTAAATAAGAAATTTTGATGAAAAAAATTTTTTGAAAAAACAAACAGACGGTCATAAATGGAGGTCATAAGTGGAGGGTATAAAAAAGCTATATCATGAAAACTAGAGCTGATAGAGACAAACTGATTACAGATTTGAATTCAGCGCACCAAAATTAACTAGAATCAGTTGATAAATTCAAAGAAGCAAATTGAGTGTTGGCCTGTGTTATCCATTTTAATTGATTTTACATGTTCTTCCTTACTTCTGTTTTTTCGTACTTTTGTCAAGAATTTTTCTTGAAGTCCAAAGTACATTTTTTGTTTTTTCATTTTGGTCTTTCTTTTTCTTGTTGACCATAGAATTGAACACATAGAATGAAAGATTATCAATAACAATTTTAATAAATTTTCATGTTGTCAAATTCCTTTCTTCATAGAAATAATTTAATGAAAATTAAATTTGATGTTTATTAAAGTTAAAAATACGAGTACTGCAACACACCGATTTTTATAAAATTAGAACAGTAATATTTTCTAATATGTCCATGATTTTCTGGAAAATTCTGAACAATATCGAGTGGTAAATAGTGGGAGTTTTGCCATTTTTGTAAAAAAAATAATTTTTTTAAAAGCGTTTTTCTGGGATTGGGAAATTGGGATATTTTTTTAACAAAAAAATGGGGATGCTTTTAAGTCCACTGTTTTAAGATCTCTTCGGTCTACATAACTTCAAAATTTCATTGTGATATCTCTACCTATGTCTGATTCATGGAATGTCAAACATTACAATTATTATTTATATAGTGTAAATAAATGAAAGGGCTTTCAATATGAGTAAAAAATAGTAGTTTTAAGAATTGACATTCTATAAATACGATATAAATAAAGATATCATAATAAAATTTGGCAGTTATGTAGATTAAAATGTTCTTAAAACAGCGCAATTAAAAAAACATCCGCCATCTGAATAAAAAATACCGCAATTCTCACTATCAATCAAAAGCATTTTTTTTACTAAATGCCTAAAAACATCAAAGATTAAGTTTAACCTTAAATTTCTCAAAAACTTCCAAACCGATTTTACAAAAATTAAAACTGTAGGAAATTTCAAGAAGTCTTTTCTCCAGCAAAATTTATCTCTATCGGTTCAAAAGTTACAGATTTTTGGCCGATAAATAATGATTTTCAGCCACTGTGCTGCGCACAATGGCACCTTTAGACTTTTTTCGGTGCAAAAGCATAACTTTTGAAATACTTAAGATATTTTAAAGAATTAAAAAGATATTTAAAGAGGACACTTTAGGCTTTAAAATAATGTTTACTACATACTGCTAGAAGTACAGGGTGCTCAAAAAATTGCAGTCAAAGTAGGATAATTTTCCGGTATAAATTTAACATGTTTATTTTATATAAATTTTTTATTTGTATCGCTAATACACATTTTTGTATAGTTTTAATTACTATTGGTACTCTTTTACTTTTGGTACTACTTCTCTTTTTTTTTTTTTTTTTTTTTTTGGAGAAATTGCATATGGCCCAGGTTAAAATCTAGGGTACTTTTTACGAGGTAAAACGGAAAAAATTTGAGTTTTTCTCCTTTTGATTAATTTGGTTTACAGATGACATATCGCTTTTTTATTGCAACATAGTCATATCTCGAAAAATCAAAAAGGTACTTAAGCAAAAGTGTTCCTTCATACATTCTTTATATTTAAAAAAAAATCAGTATTATTTCTCAAACTGAACCGAAGTTATAGCAAAATATTAAACCTGTATATAAAGGTTCATTTTGAAAACTTTAATCGCATTTTGCCAAGTATGATTTTTTTTTTGAGATATGACTATGTATGGATATACATATTTAGATACCCCTTGCTTTTCAGTTGAATGTCGGTTGCTCAAGAGTATCAAGTGCTCAAAACTTACATATCTGTATGTTTTGGCTAAAATTTATAATTTCTATAACTTTGTTTATAGAAATATTTCCCAGATTTAGATACAGGGTATTTATTGAGGTAGAAACTGGGAATAAGTGGTACTTCGGTACTTTTTCTCTTCTTTATAAATTTTTTATACAGATTGCTTATGGTAAAGATGAATATATAGGGTACTGTTTATGGGATAGGATTGGTAGTTTTTTAGGGGTAAAACATGATAAAATAGGTAGTTTTTATCTTTTCGATATATTTAGTATACATGCAGATTAAAGCCTATATTAACTTATGGTGTACTTGCTGGAAGCCTAAAATGAAAAGCTGGTACGCTTGGTACTCCTTAACCTTTGGTACTATTTCTCTTTTCGAAAAATTTGGTATAGAGATAGCACATGGCCCAGATTAAAGATACATAATGTAAAAAATGGAAAAAATTGTATTTTTGGAACTTTCTCTCTTTTTGATAAAGTTAGTGCACAGACGAAGAGAAAAGTTAGGCAATTATGAATGAAAAATTATATCTGGCAAATGTCCACCACGAGCACGCTGACATATGTCGATTCTTTCATCAAAGTTCTTAATCACTTTTTGGCAAAATCGTTAATCACATCACCGATTTTGAGTTTTATGGCTGCAATCGATTCGATTGGCTCCATAAAGACTCTGTCCTAAACATAGCCCCACTAAAAATAAACCAGTGGTGCTAAATCACACGATTTGGCTGGCCACTTAACAGCTGATGTTCGTGAAGTTATGCGATTTGGTTTTCAATAAATTGCTAGTTTCATTGACTGTCTGAATGTAACATTAACTGAACCACCATTTTCATAGTGGATTTTAGTTATTTAATGCGATTTTCGAGCGAAATTGAATTCATTGTAACTGAATATTAAAACTATCATGTTGTTGGAGTTGCCACAATTAAAAAACAAGTTGAAAACCCCTTTATATCATATATTGAAATGTTTTCTAAAAATTAATATTAAGGTACTTACTTTTGAAAGTTAAAAGGTTTTTTTTTTAATTTAAACCCGTGTAAAGAGAATTATTATAAAGAATTTCAAATTTACTGCATTACACTTAAAGTAAAATTACACTGAGAGGATAATTAATTATTATTTAAATGTTCATTTACAAATTTTTTTATTTTATATTTTAAATATTTCATTTATTTTTTTACAACACATATTATTATAAATTTTTTAAAAGTTTAAAATAAGAACACAACAATATATATATATATAATTTAAATTTCAAGATTATAATCTTAAATCATAAAATTTTGAAACAACTAAGTAATACTTTATCAAAATAAGAAAAAATATTATTAATTCAACGATATGGGCGGTACGAAGTTGCCACATTTTGGAAAGTTAGCGGGCACTGGTGGCCAATCCTTTTTCGTGCCCACTTGAAAAAGCAAATTCATACCAATCACAATGTGATATTGAAAATGACAATGAAACATCCAAACTCCCGGATTATCAGCACGAAATCTTATAACCGTATAACCATTATTGGGCACTGCCACTGTGTCTCTTAGTGAGGGCATTGAGAATTTTCTATTCAAAATACCGCGTCTATCTAAGTCCAGTGCTAGTTTCAGACTCATACGTTGAGTTTCCTCATCTGGTGATCGACCCATGCCGATCACATAAAACGGTATACCGTGTAAATGAAACGGATGACTGATGTTGATCTGTTGCACTTCATCGATTAGAACCACTTCGACAACAGAATTTAGTGGTAAATCTATTTTGTGGACACATTCACAATTCTCTCCACAATCGGCGGGGCGGTTGTCACCGTTACAAAAATAGCTCTTTGGTATATCATCGAATTGAGAGAGTACGGGCGAGGGTGGTGATATATAGGAGACTTCATCGATTAGAGATGTCAAGTGATCAGCATCAGAGGCAACTGTTTTGGGATGAGAGTTAATAAAGAAATGTAAGATTTTGGTTTTAAAGGGTTGCGGTTAAAGCGTGCGATCAGTTATTTTGTACTAAGTAGCAGAGTCTACAGTCATCAAAAGTAAGAAAAAATTGTTTATCCAAAAAAATGTAATGTTGTAATTTTCAGTCATATGAAACTTATGTATTTGTGACAATAACTTTAATCATGCGTGTATTACGGGTTTAATCATTATATGAGAGACAAGAACTTATACCCTTAACAATTTTGTTGTTTTTAATCATTTGTAGTGTTTTTAACACGGGATTTCCCGGGACAAAAATCCCGGGATCCCGCACATTTTTGGGAAAAAAATCCCTGGAAATTTGTGCGGGAATTCCCGGGATTTTTTTTATTTAATTATGGCAACTTTACTGCTGATATGTAGAATTGTAAATAAGTTGTGTCATGAAATACATCTTGGCGGTTGGCAAAAATCTCTCTCTCTCTTTTGTTTGATTTAAGTCACTTTTGTCTAGCACAGCTGCTTCTAATTGTTACCATCTGCTCTTATCATAGCGAAAAACTACAGTTTGTGACTTAAGAAAATTTTGCCAAACGCCAAAGAGATGTCAATACATAAAGTGCTAAGAAAACTGAAAGTGTCTAGAGATTAAATAATGTTCCATTGACTATAAAGGCAAACATCCGTAGAAAGGAAACGTGTTTTCTCAATAAAATCTTTTTGATAAAAGTTAGAAATAGGCTTCCAAATGATTCTGTAAATGCTAATTCTGAACTTAAATCCTATTTGAAAAGAAATAATTTAATAATTTGTTAAAATAATTAAACTTTTTTGGTTTTAAATAAATGCTATTGGCTTTGAATTAATTATGTGGCAATAAGTGCTTTAGTCTATTTGTTTAGTTTTATAGGAGAATAATTTAAAATTTAAAAGGTGGTTTTTGGAAATTGACTCCGAATTTAATATAATCATCAGTTCTCTGCGGTTATAGTTTTTAAGTTTTTATTCCTAAACCCTCCTAATGTCACAGATCGGAAGTTTTTATTATTCCAAATGTAATTGCACATTGAAAAAAGGTAACCAAACAGTCATTTTGCTATAACTTTCTCAATCTTTCTATAAAATAATTGAAATTTTGCCTATGTGTACTTTTAAACGGAATAAAAGTGATCTCAGGAAATGTTATTTGTTTAAATAAATTAAATTAAATAATATTTTGCATCGAATTGTTATTGAGCGGGAAATCCCGGGAAATTGAAAAATAAATCCCACTTTCCCGGGAAATGAAAAACTCTATTCATATGTCATATGTTTGCATCTGCGATACGATTTAATATTTTGTTATGGAATATTGTTGTGGAAATTTAGGGGCATATTTATCTTTTTACTGCCAGTGTTAATTAATTTAATTTTTAAAGCAGCGTTGCTCTTTACACAAAATAATTTTTCTTATTTTTTTTTTTGCATTTCTCCTTCGTTTTAAACAAATAGCGAGCAGAATTGCCGTTTCACAGAAATAGATTTGTCTTGTTTATTTGCAAACCGAATCAAAGTGTGTGTTTGCCAAGCCATTTGTGTGATTTATTTTGCCCCTAAGACAATTACATGCATTAAGTTTCAATTTTCACAAAATTACAAAGGGTACCATTGGCTTGCATAGACAAAATGATTTTCGAGAGCAAGTCGTATAAGGGACTTACAATTTTGTTGGGCAGACCAAATGAAATCATAAATGAAAGATTAAATACTTGTTTAGCTTTGTTTGGTTAAAATTTAATTTACCCCTCCAACAGCAAAACCACTGAAGAGGAATTATTTGATCTCGAAATTTTCATATAGCCAGCACAAATTATGGCTTCCACCTGATGAAACTACTTTACAAGCTTTCGAACCACCTTTAACTTCATTTAGAATGCCGAAACTATCAGCAAACAGCGAGAATTTTTTCTGTGTACTTTACCACGATGCAAAAAGTTATGGCTAAAGGTGAATGTCGAGCACCGAAAAACTGTAACGTGTTACAAATATGCCTTGACAAACGATTAATAAATGCCGACGAAACGTAAAACGCGCAAAGACAGGCAAACAAAGATGGCTTGATTGCCTTTACACACCTTCCGGAATATCCATTTCTTTGTGTGTACAAGAACAAAACGTTAGCAGAATAATTATCTTATGTTCATTCATATGGGAACAACGTTTGGCACGATAATGCGAAGTCATATGAAACTTATTTGCGGCAATAAAAACAAAATGGCCTTAATTTATATGGCAATACCGCAGTGATGTTAGACATCGCTGGGAGATCAAATGTCTGAACAAGAACAAAACATCGACAACAGAAGTCTTTATTCTCCAAATTCATGTTTGCACCTAAAATTGTTTGTTGTTTGAACATAGCGATGTCTCCTGAAGACGGTGTAGTGTGTTAAGAAATTAAAACCATATTGGGAGAACTGGCTGGCTTCACCCTGAGCAATTTTAAGAATTTGCATATTTGCATATTTATAATATTGACACGATATGTCCAAATGAAACCATAATTAATAATCAGGGAAACCGTAAATATTCAATTGCATGTTTTTCCTTGAGCGACCAATGTTGGCCGAGAGAATATTCTTATAAGCTATTAAGATAAATGAACGTAACATTTTAAAAACATACTGTCAACATGTATTAACTGCTGCTATTTGGCCCACTGGGCTTACAGCTTGCAATTAAATAAATAAATAAATAAACAAATAAACAATGTATTTGTCCGTTTTAGAGGTTAGCGCATTTTTTTGCACATTTGAGTCAAAATCGCATTTTTGCATAATTGTTTAGAGTTTACAGTGCATATTTTAAGCCTGATGAAATTTTTAATGCTTTCAAGTGCTTTCGCAGTGGAGCAAAAAAAATAGTTTAAAATTTTGGATGGCTTTTCTATTTATACCCAAACCACCCTACGTGGGGATACGCTGGATGGTTGTTTGTACAAATTTTTAACTACACTGTGCTAATTAAAAAAACTTTCAATCGGGGCACCCGGTGGGTTTAACCTAATTCGAGTATGCTGAATCAAGTAGTGCTAACCTTTTTTTTTTTTTTGGTAAGCTCTTGTTTTCGAGATTTCGAAAATGGAGGAGGTTGCACAAAATATATTCGCGTAACTCAAAAACGTTTAGTTTACTAAAAAAAACTTTTTGAACTTTAAGTTAAGCTAAACTTATTTCTTATTCGCGCAGTCGTTTTAGAAACATTTTCTTTTAGCAAAATTCGAAATATTCGTTGTTTAAAACGGCGTAAAAAATTGAAAAATGCATCTATGCTTTCATTTTTTTCTACACGTATAGAAAGTTTTAAACTAAACAAGCCATAAGTGATTAAAATATGTCTACAACTTTTAATAAAATTTAGGAATTTTATAAAATCCCATATTTATGTGGGAGCCCCATAAGGGGTAGAGATAAAGGGCAAAAAACTAATGGGAGTCGGTCATACATTTTATCCCCATAAGGGCGACTCTTAGGCAGTTATGGGACTTTTTTTCTAAATTTTTAAGAGGAATATAATTCCTAAGGGACTTTTCATGGACTATTTGGTGTTAAGTACTTTAGTTATGTCTAGTGCAGTGATGAGTAGTATTTTAATTTCTCAGCACTCGCACTGGGGTTACGAATAGCGCTGCAAGCTGTCAATAGTTAAAAACGGCGGTTTCAAAGTACTGTCAATAGAATACGTAGTTGTTGTAGTCGCTGCAGTTGAAGTTGAACAAATATATCAAACTGTCGCTGCTTTCTAACATGGGGTCTTCACCTGACAATTTTTGTCATAATAAACGTCAAACTTCATAATAAAAAAAACGCTGACAAAAATATTAGAGTTTTTTTTAAACAGACTTTGACGTTTAGTACCACAAAAAAATGTTAGTTGGAGACCCTATGTAATGTCTTCAAAGCAAGATTTATACTGATTTACACTCACAATTTTAAATTTCATATTAAAGTTTAGTCTCTAGGATACTTAAGAAGTAATTGAAGAGTTTTTTTCTGGAACAATACCGAAAAACTATATAATTTAGTTTTTTTTTTTTATATTAGTACCTAGTAAGTTTAATTTAATGCTTTACGTCATTGTCAATTAACGGCCAATTTCATTAAGTTCAGTTATAATTAACTATCAGTTAACTGTCAAAAACATATTGTTAACTGGAAGTTAAAGTAATAGTTAGTTATCAAAGTTATTTTTGGGAATACAAAATTTTTAATTAACAAGATTTTGTTTGTCGTGCTTAATTACCAATTTTTATTTTTGATAAAAACACTGAAATTTATTGTTAATGGGATATGCTATTCCTATGTGCATTTCATAAATTTCAGTGTTTTTATCAACAATAAAAATTGGGAATTAAGCACGACAAACAGAATCTTGTAATAGTTAGTTTTAACTGAACTTGGTGAAATTGGCCTTTAGTATTTTATAGTTAAGTGTAATTTTAGGTTTGTGTCAACGATAGTGTCTGAGATAGTTAAGGAATTATGTTGGCATGAATAGCAGGTACCTCAGAATATTGGGCACTAATTGATTAGTATGCAAAGTAACAGTTTATAATACTGCAGTGTGATGGGTTTGTAATTTTTGTTAGTTAACAAGAGATAATATAATCAAAAACTTACCCTTAGATGAGTTTAGGGTTTTCGTATTGGTTTATTTTTGTCTTAAAATTTTTAAATAAATAAAGTTTTTACATAAAGCGGAAGTAATATTTTTTTTTATATAAACAATTTTTTTTTTATTAATTTAGTTAAATTAAACATAAACAAATAACAAAAATTAAACACAAAATTATAACAAAAAATATAAAGAAATATTGACTTAAATGTTATTGACAGTAGAAATATCACTACATATTTAAAAATAAAAGAAAATGAAATGAAAAATTCACAATTTTATATATAAAAGCATTTACTTTTTTCGAGAAGTTGTTTTATATTAATTTAGTTAAAGAGAAAATATTAGTAACTTTATATTTTGGAACGTATTTGAAGTAAATAAATTTTTGTTAGCATAAACAAATGGATGATATGTATGATTAGTTAACGAAATTTTTGAACGAGCCTGCTTAATAGCTTTCCTTTAATATATACACAAAATATAACCTGGCTCGCTCTATCTAACTGAGTTTCTCTCTTTCTTTTTATACAATCCTCCATAGGTTCCGTAGACATCCTCTTCTCTTCTCTATTCTTTTTGTTTTCTTTCTACAAGTATTTCTTTTTTACATTAACACTAAATAAAAAATAAATGTATAATTTAAGTTAAGACATCAACCTTCCTCTTAATATATGAAGTAGTTTTCTTTTTTTGAAAATAAAAAGAGTTAAAATAAAGAAACCGGTGGCCTATGATCGCCGCAGGTAGGAAATGTTTCTGGCACGGGGGGTAGATCTGAATGAGTGCCGATATGAAAGACCAGATTCATGCCAATCACAATATGAAATAGAAAATGACAGTGGAACATCCAGTAGCCAGGATTATCAGCACGAAATCTCATAACAGCATAACCATTATTGGGCACAGCGATGGTATCCTTGAGAGGCGGGTGGCTAAAGTCACGTTCAATCATGCCCATGCGATCCAATTCCAGCGCATGTTTTAAATTGATTTTCTTAATAGATTTGTCGGGAGAACGACCCAAACCCACCAAATAGAAAGCCGTACCATGTAAATGAAATGGATGACTGAGGTTTGTCTGTTGTACCTCATCGACTAACACCACTTCCACAACCGCTCCTAATGGTATATCAACTTTGTGGACACATTCACAATTGGGACCACAGTCTGCCGGTCGATTATCACCGTTACAGAAAAGCTCTGGCGGTATGTCTTGTATTTGCGAGAGCATCGGTGATGGTGGTGAGATATAGGAAATTTCATCAATTAATGATGTCAAATGATCACCACTAGGAGCCACTAAAAGTGTTTGTAAATATTCCATAAACACAATGAAAAACAGAGAAAATTTTACATTACTCTTAAGATCTAAGAAAATAAAAGAACTTTTTTTAATGTTTTTTTAGACAGTCATAATGGTCTTAAACATTTAACCTTTTTATTCGAGGCTTTTAAAGTTCCCTTATTATTAAACATAAATTTTTATACAGAAACATTAATTTATGAACATGAAATTAATAACAACAGATTCATTAGAAAAAAAGCTATAATCTGTTCAAAAACTTACCCAAATATTTATTATAAGTATTGGGAATAAATAGATTTTTGGGTTCATAGACATAAAAACGGAATGGCAAAAAGATTTTCACATCGGGACGTTCAATTAAAACACTTTTATCCACAGCTTTGGCATTTTTTAAATTCGATACGCATATGGCATCGGTACGTTTACGATCACAGATGGCATCTAAAGGGTTAAGAACCTAGAGGAGATAAATTAATGAAATTATTAAATAATTGCTTTAAAAATTAAGATGATATTCCTTTAAATTGAAAAAGTTCTGAAAAGCTTTTATAATACTTACTTGGCTTCGTTATTTATAAAGACTTACTTGAGCTTTTATTTAAATCAGGTGCTTTTTATTTACATTGGATGGAGTGGGTTTCAACAATTCTGTTTAGTTTATAAAGGAAATATGATCTATATTTTGTCCTTTCTTATTAAGGATCTAAAAATATAGTATTATTTTTTATTTTCATATATAATGGGATTTTATATAAAATATATTTACAAGGGCCAATTTATCTTAAAATTTTAATTTTAAGTTTGATTATTTTTGATTTATCTTAAATACTATATTTTATCGTAACACTGTAGAACAATTTCGAACTTTTTTCAAAATAGCGGGATTTTGTTAATGGATTCATGTAGAGGAGACAAAAAAATATACATGTGCCGGCGTTTTAAAAAATCACATCGGAATTTTATTTAATGGGGAGTTAAAGTTGCTCCGTTTTGGCCTGCTCGTGCAGCATATCGCTGTATGAAACTGTGTGTTCTTTACATCTGAGGTATAAGGTCTGTTCAGCAATATGTTAAATTTAATTTTTCTGGAACATATAAACTCTCTAACTCCCTTTAATAGCGATAACTTTTGCCTCTTCAAATAAATCGTATAAATAAACTCCTAAGAAAGGGGAGGGCAGGCTTAAATGTTCCACATAAACGTTGGCCATTAAATTTTACTACATATGTCAAAACAAACCAGAGTCCGAAAATTACACAAAAATCAAAAAACCGCCAATTTGAAGATTGGCCCTTAGGGGTTAATTTAGTAATTAGGCAGTCAAGAATGAAAAATTATCAATAAATTTAAATTTATTTCGTGTTGTAAAATTCCTTTCTTTATAAAAATAATTAAATGAAAATTAAATTGAATGAACTTTAGCCTAAATAAAAATATCAAAATTAGGATTAAAAACCATAAACAGTTCAACAAAAATAACAACAATACTAATTATAATTTAGTTTAGTAAATAGAAAAAAGTCTTTCAAAATGGATTTTTTTGGGTTAATTTGCACGAAAAAAAATTATTTTATATTAAATTTAAATAGAAACCCAATAACAGCATGGTTCCTTAGGGATCCGTCTTAGGTCCATTCCTGTGGAATGTGATGACTTGCTAAATATTAACTTACAAGAAGGCGCAAAAATAGTTGAATACGCTAATATTATCGCACTGGTGATACCCTGCCTACGTAGTCAAGACCTTTGGAAACGATAGTCTAAGCTCCAGTAACACATGTTTGTAAGGAAATGTTCTGCAACTAGCAGTACCAAATACCAAAGCAATATTTGAAACGGACCGCAGAATGCCTTAAAGAAAGCCACATAACCATAAAACGGAGCCTATGCTACCTGGGACTACAACTGGATGATAGGATTGGCTTTGCACAACAAGTACGACCCTTTCGAGAAAAACCATTGCGCACGGCAACATAATTAGCTGGAATAATGGCAAACTGTGGAGGCCCAAAGCCTTAGGTAAGGAAACTAATTAATAGTGCAGTTCATTTCCAGCTTTTGAACGCGGCCCCAACTTTCGCAAGAGCCTTGAATGCGGAGTACAACCTAAAAGAGCTATGGAAACCGTAGAGAATGAGTGCTATCCGCATCACATCAGCGTATCTTAAAGCAGATATAAGCTTTGCATTAGTGCTAACATACTCCCGATAGACTAGTTAATACAGGACAGAAATGAAACATCCACAAATATCAAGAAAATACATTGTGATAGAAACATCCCAATAGAGAGAAAGAGACAAGTCTTAGAAGTACCCCGGTAGGCTAGCTGGTAGTGAGTTTGTCTATCAGCGCCAGGGTTGCGGTTTCGATTCCCGCCAGAGACTCTGGTTTCTTTTCTGCAGACAAGCGTAGAGCTTCGCGGGGATTAGCTTAGGAAATTTAAAAAAAAAAAATGAAGAAAGAACGAATTATGAGGATGTGGCAAGAACGGCAATGGCAGCTTTAACAAAAGCCTTAAAAGATTTAAACTGAAGAATATTCGCAGCTGTGACCCATGCGGAGCCTTAATGTGGTTAGCTAATACAAGAGATGGCCAGCTGGGTATTAACTTAATACCCGAAAACATAGTGCATGATATACTATGATCTGGAAGGTCATGGAAATGGCGAGAGCAGTACATTAAGCAGGAGGAATAATGCTCAGTAGTTCCGAACCTCCGTGCTTAAAAAAGTAACAAATATATAGGGTAAAGAATATAACGAATAAAAATTACTTGTTCTAATGAAATTCAAAATTGCTTCCGGGGTGATGTTAGTGAAGATATCGTGGGGCCACTAGATGATAGTGCGCTGTCACTATGTCCAACAACAAAAAAAAAAAAAAGAAAAAAAAATCCTCCTTAAGAATATTGTTTTTTTCTACAGACTGATTTCAGAATATTTTTTCCTAGAATTGCTTTCTTCAAATATTTATTTTGCGATCCTTTTCTATTACTCTATTATATTATTCTATTATTAATATCATCTAATACTTTAGGGGACCCCTGTAAAATAATCAGGTCAATTTATTATTTATTCTCTACATCCTTTTAAGACCCCGTTAGTCGAACGTTACATATAACATATAAAAAACCATTTATAAACAGAATGGCGCATAAGTAACGTTATGATTGAATTAGCAAATAAATTGTTTGTTTACTGTTTTTTGGTTTTTTTTTGCTCAGAAATAACTTTGAAGAACTTAAGAAATTTATGATGCAAAAATCAGCACAGAACAGAATACCAAAGTCGTTCAATATCATTTTAAAATTCAACATTCGATATTGTAGACACAAAGATCATATCGTATAATGAGCGGTGAGACTCATTTTCACCTCAATGGTCACGTGAATCAACAAAATTGAAGAATATGGGTCGCTCAAAATCTATGAAAAATAGATGCACATATTTTTTTTGGACCATATGTTTTCGAAAACTATAAACAATTTGCGGTAGATGGGAATGACATTTAATATCAGGCAATAGTTGAAAAATTTTTAAGGCCCAAGGTAGAGAAGAGTCAAGAATTAAGGTTCCAACAAGATGTAGCTCTTCTGTGAGGAATTTTTGGCGATCGTAAAATACCGTTTTTTTCTGATTTTAACTCGCCTTATTTTCCGACTTATTTTTCTACATTATCGCCAAAACGCGTGTAGCGACCTCAAATTAGGTTAGAAAGGGGTTTTTTTTTTTAAAGATTTTTACCGTATTAAAAAAATCAAACTTGGCAAAATGCGATTAAAGTTTACAAAATGTACCTTTAAATAGACTAGGTTAGGTTTAATTGGCTCATGTGTAATAAGTTCCCATTGTGTTACCATGTTTCACCATCTCCCAAGAGTGCTATTATACCTATATTCTCTTTAAGACATCCGGTTGATTCAGACTCAGAGAGACAAGTTTTGTCCCTAAGGGTTCTTCGACGAAACAGTCCGAGTCGTAGATCTTCGAATGCGGGACATTGAAAAAAAAAGATGTTCCGTTGATTCGTAATCCTCGTCGCCACAACTTTTACATAGGTTTGTGGAAGGGAGCCCTAAGCGTGTTTCCCAATGAGGTTCTTGAGGTGAAGTCTGGATACCTTTATAGACTGATTTAATTAAATATATTTTGCTTTAACTTCTGTTCAGTATGAGATATATTACTGATTACATATAAAGAAGGTATGAAGGAGCACCTCCCTGCGGGAAATTTGTGTCAATTATTCTTAAAGCTCTAATGCTGTGAAAACTGAACAGAATATTATAATAAAATGGACCGAATTGTAATAGGTGAAATCAAGACATATCGCTGTACTGGTGGTAAAGTGTAGTTACTCTGTAGGAAAGTTAATGGATAAAAAAACTAGATTTTAGAACTAGACTGGATTTTGTGCAGGCTGATGCTATCTGTTTATATTTCTTTATAAGAAGGAGATCTATTATGTGGTTCACTCGGAACAATATCTACGACAGTCATTATTTGACTGAAATTTAATATGTACATGCAGGTTACTTTAGTGACTTGTTACAAAGTCTCAAAAAGTTGCAAATGAACCCCCGCCTAGGACATCGCCATGTTAAAGTGACAAGTCCCCTTCATATAAAGTGTTGGAACTAGAACCGGCCCCTATCACTTTAGAACTATCACGTGACAAGTTTGGAGGTAGTTCCCTTTCCCCTAGGGTTAACTAAACCTAGTTTAACTGAGATTTAAAAAAACCAGCCTAAGTTGTCTAAAGCTTAACACTTCTTATTTTGTAAGATAATTTGAATTTATGGTCCTATAATTAAGAGTTTATTATATAGACATTTTTATATCTTACAGAATATATCGCTCATTTGCTGCAAGATCGGCATTATTAAAAAAATTAAATTTTGGAGTTAGAAATGCAGAATTGTTCGCTTTGTTTTTCTTAATATTGTGTATTCAATTCATCTTTATATCTTTTATACTTTCCCAGTTTGAAGGGAATGTGTCTTCTTTTTTTCTAAGTAGTTAGAGCAAATCAAAAACTTTAAATGCGTTTATCTCGAAATGGATTTTTTTTGAGTTATGCCGGTCTTGCAGCAAATGAGCGATATAATCAGCGTGATAAAAGTAAAATATTATATGTTACAAAACTAATAAAAATCGGGTATATTTGATCATTCTTAATTAAGGTTTTATACCTGAAAGGTTGCCTAAAGGTCAAAATTTTTTTTTACTTAAGATTAACTTTGGGATTTCGTTATTTTATTTTAACATATCCCGAGTTTTTTTGAATACAATTTTTTTAGGATTTCTTTCCACAAGTTTTACATTAGCCCAATTCACGATCTTGTGCATTTGAGATTGCAAATCTATGCAAGTGTAAATATTTTCCAATGATCGAAAACAAAAAAAACATAAAAATTGTTAAGTACGGCTCACACACCCAGAAACGATATCTACTTTTTTAGTGTTTGTGTAGACGAATACAACCCTTTATACCTTTCGTAACTACTTTCAAGATAGTAACGAGCATTATGTAGTCTTCTGTTCTTCGCTATAAAACAGAACTTTTGTAGTGGTTGTGAAGATAAACATTATATTTTAATGTTCTATAGTGTTTCTTGTTACATGGATAAAGAAATGAGCAAACAAAAAATTTTGGCGTCGACCACAGCACGAATAGCTTTTGTGTGTATTATGCACATGTTTTGTTTGTGTAAAATAAATTTTTTCGATGGCTTTTTGATTTTTTTTTTCGTATATGTAATCTGTTTTTGTAAAAAATGTCTAGCTTTTTTTCTTCACCAGTTAAAAGGGTGCTAAGCACCGAACACAATGAAGTTTGTGGGTTAAAAAAAAACGGCATGCAATTAAATGTTCGCTTTTGTTAAGTTGGATAAGTACAGTATTATTTTCGTGTTCGAAGATCACAAATAGAGGAACATTATTTTGTTTATGATTTACTAGTTACACAAACACTTTTAGCGTTTGTGTTTTCCACAAAACTTACTGAACCGAACACTAAGAAACGATATTTGATGTTTATTTTCGAACACTGGTTTTCAGTGTTGCATATTAGCAAAACGGTAACAAGTGCATTGCTGTATATTTTGTTGGCGTAGAGTAAAAATATACTATACCATTTTGCAAATGCTAAGATACAAGACCAATTGCACAAGATTGTAAATTGCGATGTTGTGGTTTTAGTGAGTTTGAGTAAGACAATCAATCGTAAATCTAATTTAAAAATTAAAGGCTAGTACTCTGTTCGATCTTGCGAAAAATATTGAGCAATATTCATTATTTCACAGGAACATTTTGACAGATATAAATAGTTATTGTCTATCTCGCGGTTTTTCAAAACATAACGTTTTTATTCGTTACAAGTTCAACATTGTCAACACAGTTTGACATTACCAGCTGTCAAACCATAGTTATCGATATCGCAAGATCTCATGCGGCTAAAAAAACACACCCGATATAAACAAAGTACAACTCTATTAAAATTTTTTCATTTGTATTTTACAGAAATTTTTTTATATTGAGTTTGACAACATTTCGCACGAACAAATGAACAGAATACCAGGTTTAACTTAATATTTATTTTTATACATATTTGTATTTACATTATACGTGAATAATTGTGCAAGTATTTTTTTTTATTTTATATAATTTATTATGTTTTTATTTTATTTTAAAAATAATTAAATTTAATATTAACGGCTGTAATATTCGTACGAAAAATATAATAATATTTAATATTTTACATGTTTTTATACAATTATTTTATCTTTTTTTCTTTTAATAACTTTTTAAAAATGTCTTTTTTTTTAACATAAAAAACTAAAAAAATAATAAAATTTAACATTTAAATAAACTGTGCAGTTAAAAAAAAAAAAAATAAATATAAAAACAATTAATACGAATATTGAAAGGATAAAGGCAAGGGATAGAAATATGTTACCAGTTACATATTTTTAAAAATTCTTTACAAAAAGTAAAAAACTTAAAAACAAAAAAAATAGTAATTAACTATTGCAGTTCTGTATTTAAAAATTAAAATAATAAAATATACACTAAGAGAAAAATACAAGTACGAATTACTTAACATTTTATACACAGGCTAACAGGAAAAGTAAGAGAGCAGAGAAGTAAGTTAAGGTAACAATTTGGAATTAAAATATCTAAATGTAGATTTTAACAACAAAACAGTGGTTTGGCGGCAGAAAAGACGGGAAGAATATTTTCTTAATTTACAAACAAAACAAAGGGATCTTTAAAATTAAAAAGGTTTAAGATTGTTTAGATAAAACAAAAAATTTAACTACATTTCTGGTAAAGTGTACTCGAATAAACAAATTTTTTTAAAAATAATTCATAGTTCTATGACTATTGCGCCGGAAAAGCTTTTGGCTTTTCCCAAATCAATTAATAATGCTTTTGATTTGCTAAAGCTTTAAGAGCTTTAAAACAAACAGCTTTTTGAGACAAACAATAAACATTTTGTATGGCTTTTTTACAAGGTTAAAAATGGTGTTTTTTCTTTTAAAGCTTTAACGCTTTTTATGGTTTACATACACATTTCAAAAAAGCATTTTAAGCGCAAATGATAATAGTATAAACAAAAAAAATAAAATTCAAATACATAATTAATTAGTCAGTGGCTGATAGTCCTATTTAATCATAATTTACACAAAAATAGTGCTTTTTTATTTTTCAAATAGATTAAAAGCTTAAAGCTTAAGCAAGCTTTAAAAGATTTTTTTGCAAGTGCTAGTTTTAAAATAAACTTTATTTGTTCTGTTAAGGAGTTCTTCGTTTTGTTTTAAGGGATTTATAATACACTTTTATTTTGTTCTATGTCTTGTAAAACTTTGTACATGTGTTACATGGAAAATGATTAAACTTAATTAAACAAACTTTTTTCGTTCTAAGGAAAATCTATTTTGTTTCATTTGCCTTTTTAATCAATCATTTTCTCTAACACCTTTATGTTCTTGTCTTTTATTTAGTTTAGTTTTTGTGTGTAGTGGTGTTTGTTTTTCCTTCTTCAAATTCTGTTAAATTGGTTGTTTTTTTTTTAATTAGTTTAATAAAGAATTTAATTAATTGGTATAGAAGGCGTATGATCACCACATGTGGGAAAACCTGGTGGCACCGGTGGCAAATCGGCATTTGTACCCACTTGCAATATCAAATTCATACCAATTACAATGTGGAATAAGAAATGACAATGGAATAGCCAGAAACCTAAAAAAGAAATAAATTATTAAAAAAAAAAAACAAAAAAGGTTGTCAGTGGCAACTTACCGGGATTATCAGCTCTAAATCTTAGTACCACATAACCATTATTAGGCACTGCAATGGTATCTTTGCTGGGTGGCAAATTGTATTGTCTGTGCAATAGACCACGTCTATCCAAATCCAAGGCATGTTTTAAATTAATCTTTTTCACATTTGTGTCGGGTGAACGACCAATGCCCACTACACTAAAGCTATAACCGTGCAAATGGAAGGGATGCGACAAGTTGGGTTGTTGGACTGAAATAAAGAGTAATAGTGAGGATTAGTTTGAAGTAGATATGAAACAACTGAATAAGCTTATTATTTAATGTTGATATAAACGATTTCGACATTGCGTTTAAATGAATAATTGTACAGAGTGGCGCACACGCACAGAAAATACATTTTTCAATGTGGTAACCTCCAACAAAACTATTTTTAAGGAATACTTTAAAGCATATTATGATAAATTTAACCATATTATTGTTGGAGGTGACCATATTAAAAAATGTTTCTCTGGGTACATAAGGAGAGTTATGATTTAATTAGTGAATAAATTAACCAAAGAGCCAAAATTGTATAATTTTCTTTTGAAAGACAGCATTCTATTATTCAGACACAAAGATCATATCGAATAATTTACACGATGGTTACGTGAAAAAATAAAATTGCGGAATATGGGGTACCCGAAATCCAAGAACAATTGTTGAACATCATATGCATCCACTTAGATGCACAGTAGACCGGGTCGCCCTTCACACAAAAAAGAAAAGTTGTTCCCTGTTTAATGTGGCGTGGCAAAAAATTTTTTCCTGTTTTAGAAACTTCATTGACATATCTTTTATTCTATGAAGTGACTCGCAAAACTTTTTTTTCGACTCACCTTAATGCACAATATTGTGTGGTATAACTTCAGAAAATATCATTAGACTATATAGTCTCAAAAACGACGAGCAAGATTGAAAATTTTTTGTAAAGCCCAGGGTAGAGAAAACTGTAGGATTACATCACTTCCCTGCGGGAAATTTGTATTAATTGGTCCAACAGACTAGACCTGGGATTTGTGAAAATAGAACAAGTACAAAAAGAACGGACTCATGACTTGTGAAAGAAGAACCAATCCCTTAACTGGTTTATGAAGAACAAAAAAGTAGAAAAAGTAATGAATTTCAGTACAGTCTTCACCGGTGCTGTGACACATTTTTTGGTACTTTCTAAAATTTTGTTCTTGAATTTAATTCTAGGACTTTTTTTTATTGAAATAATACTACATTGTATTGAAATAATACTACATTTTAGTGACTGACACTAAGTACGTTAATGGAGAATATGCCTGTGACTGGTCCAATGACAATCCCATGTAAAAGTGATAGGTCTTATTCATATAAAGTGTTAGAACTAAAACCGGTCTCTACCACCAAAGACCTATCACGGGACTACTTCGGTGTAAGTCCGCTTCCCTCGAGGGTTGTGCATCATCCTTTAATTATTATAATAATTTTAAGAATTAATAGAATTTTTTTATAACTACACAACGGCTTGACAAACAAACAATTCGCTTACAAAATAAATGGCACAAACATGTTCGTGCAAACATTATTTTTTCGATAGTTAGAAAAAAATTTCCTAGTCTATTTTTTATCATTATCATTTTCTTTTACTTCTTCACTTTGCCAAATTTTAACTAAAAAATATTCAACATGTTTGTGCAAACAAGCCAACACCCCTATTGACAACGCAAATCGTTTGCACAAACGTTAAACGAAACAAAACGGTAACGTTTACCGTTTTTTTTCTTTGGTCTACAATACTTAAAAATTTTAAATACGCTGATTCCATTTAGAATTAAAAACCTATTTATTCTCTTTTACGATGATAGTCATGGCTGCCAGGTACTTTTTTCCTTGTCCCTAAAAAATAAAAAAACAAAACCTTAAAAAGTAATAATTTTTTTGTTTTTGTTTCTGACCAAATTTAAAATTTTTAAAAAAAAAACAATAAGAAAAATTATAATAAGAAAAATTGTAAAAAAATTTTATTTTGTTTCTAGCGACTGGTTTCGGCATGTTTTTTAAATCCTTTTTATCCAGTGAGGAATTACAAGCAAAACAATATGCTGCATTTGAAGACGATTGAGAATTTGGAGCTCGTTTATACTTCGATGCATCATAAGTACTTACCAATAGCCCAGTATTCTTATTCCCAAACTTTATTTTATTATCTTTCATATTTACTTATTTTTGGGGAAGACATCAAGGCGAATTCATCCCAGGTAATCTCGGTACTACAACAAGTACAACTCGTACAAAAACCACAAGCAATTTGTTTTTGTAAAATCATTGTACAATTCAAAAACAGAAATAAAACAAAACCGAAACAAAGATAATAAAAGGGAATAAAAAAAATTTTGACATCCAACAGTGATTTTAGCTAATATCAGCAGGGCTTTTAAGACCACCTGTAATAAATTCGCCTTGGGAAGACATATTTGCTTGAAAATTGTCTTTAAAAAAATCAAAAATTGTATGTGTCGGTTTAAGATTCTTTTTTTAAATTCTTCTTTTTTCAAACACTCACTCAAGAATAATAACATAAGTTTTTTAAGACCCTTAACACTGAATTAATTGTTGATAAGAGCAAGATAAAAGTTTTGATACTTTTTTTCTGATATTTAATATACGAAACAAAGAAAAATAAGCGTAAATAATAAAAAAAGGGAAAATATATTAGAAATGTGTAAAATCCTCAAAAAATCACTGTTTTTTTTTAAATCCCCAAAATATCCCCAAATGACTTTCTATGTCCTTTTTGCTTGTATGAAATCCCCAACTTTGGGAATAAATCCCCAATTTGGCATTCCGATTCTCAACAAATTGTGTCTAATCGAAACGTTGCATACTGGTTTGTGCAATAATGCGATTTTTGACAAGAATGGCCAATACATTCATCCCTAGATTTTTGTGTTTCCTTTGCGTCGCTATAAGTTTCTGATATTCTTAAATTCCCAGATTTTAATTAAAATTTTACTTTTCTTACTTTACAAATTGTACTTTAACCTTTGGTAGATCGAAGTTTGCTTTTTTGAATGATTATCCATTTTAATTGATTTTACATGTTTTTCCTTATTTCTGTTTTTTCGTACTTTTGTCAAGAATTTTTCTTGAAGTCCAAAGTACATTTTTTGTTTTTTCATTTTTTTGTCTTTCTTTTTCTTGTTGACCTTTCTCAGCACAACTTGAAGGACAAATGAACACAGAGCTAGTGCCTTAGCTTTAACAATAATTAGTATTGTGGTTATTCACAATTTGGCTTAAGGATTGATGTTTGACTATTGACGTCAGCAGTCGTCGATGGCTGCGAGTGTAAAACGGCAAATCCATCTGAGGAGATCGAGTGGTTGCGATCGAAACATGTCATGGAAACCTGCCGGCCGCGGTTCGAATCCCGGCCACGGTCAAGAATGAAAGATTATCAATAACAATTTTAATTAATTTTCATGTTGTAAAATTCCTTTCTTCATAAAAATAATTTAATGAAAATTAAATTTAATGAACTTAAGCCTAATTAAAAATATTAAAAATTTGGATTAAAATTTTTATTTAAAACATGATAAAATAAACATGGCACATTACAAGTTCAGCAAATACAACATTACAAAATAAATTTGTATTCTTCGGTGCATATATAATATCCTTTAACCCTCTAATGCTCACGTTCGCTTTTAGGTGTTGTTCAAACGAACGGTTATAAAATGTTTGTTTTCCAACAATACTTAATCAATGGCAAAGCCATAATTGGTTTGACTGAAATGTTGATATAAATATTAACTTGAATTTGAACTTAAAGTACTTTGACAAAAATTTTTTAGCCAAACGCAAAATTTGTCACTTAAGCGTGAATTCGTGGAGGAACAAAGGGCCAACACAAATGTTCTTTATTTTTACAGGATACACCATAATCTTGCAATTCGTTTTCAGTTGGTGGGTCGAATTTAAGAGATCGGCTAGTTGTATCGCTTGCAGAGTTTTGCAATGAGTGTCAATCTAATGAAATTTTGGTAACATCCAAAGGAATTTGATTAATTCCATTTCACAGACCTGGATTTGAAATTATATTTTTCCAGAATATTCTGAGTATGCGCCTAATAGGCTTTTTACACTGATCAACATCTAACATCAAAGATGTAAAAAAAGGGGAAACACTCGTTTATATAGCTCATATCTAACATCTGCCATCAAACAAAAATGTTACCATTTTTGAAAAAAAAAAGTTTTTGAAACAAAAAATGTTTTTTTCTACAAAAGTGCCAAAAATTAAAAAGAAAACACAAAAATGTATTTGAAGTTCAATATGTTTAAAAATATAAGAAATAGAATCTGGGAATTTATTTCTCATGGTGAGTAACATTTATAATATTAAAGGAATAAGCCTATTTATGTTACTCACCATGAGAAATAAAATCCCAGATTCTATTTCTTCAGATTCTATTTGTTAAAATAATTAAGTTAAATACATGAAATTAACAGTAGGCACTATCCAGATATAAGATATAAAGAATGCTGACGAAGGCCGTAGCGGGCCAGAAAATGCATTACATTTTGCTGGTATTTAATAGTTATATAAATTTTCTTTACAATTTACTTCATTGCTAGCCAAAGGATAGCTAAAGTATGCCTCGTAACAGAAATATACAAACGAAAAATTCTGATAGTGCATAGAAAATATTGAAGAAATAAGCCTATTAAAGTATAAAAGCTTTTGAGGATTGTCATTTGACTTAAAATACACATTCGAATAATATGAAAATTTATAATATAAGAAATATAAAAAAACATTGCAATAAAAGAAAAAACTTGACCAATGGTAACGCTGCGTTCAAAACAAACTTCTCTTTGTCAGTGATACCACAACAATAAAATAACTTATTGCCACTTTTCTAGTGATGCCACTAAAATAATCAAAAGATGTAGAATGGAATAAAATGAGCTAGGAACATATTTTAAAAATATTAAAAGACGTTGGTTTTTAGCCTTATGTATTTCTTATGGAAAGATGTTAACATCTTCGCAAATTGATGGTAGATGTTAATCAGTGTAAAAAGGCTATTAGACATCGATTTAAAAATGCTTGCATACTGCCTATTTCGCGGCTCAATATGTTTCGCAACCATAAAGAAGCAGCGATTCCTCGTTGCTATTTAATACTCTAACTGTGGTGTGCGTTGAGATTTTTTGTCATTTCCAAAATTTTTTGAAAGTGCCGTAACCCAGTTTTCCCTACAAAGTCTGTTCTGCCTATATCTTGCTTGCTACCTTCACTTTTGGGTATGATGCTTCCCAAAAAACAAAAGTTTTCATTGACCTTAATGTGAGTCCCAACGTCTGGAAGTTCTTAGTGCAGGTTTTTTTTTAAGCGTATTGACTTCGTTTTTACCGATGTAAGCCTGCTTCAGACTCTAATGGTGTAGGGTATAATTATGCATAATGTTCAATTTCTTAATTTAGGTTAACTTCCTTTTAATATTAAATATTTTTCTTTGAACACAAAATTATCTCTTTTACCTCTGGTTATTATTTTTTTTATGACTTCACTAAGTTTAAACTTAAATTCTCACCCTACCCAAATAAAAACAAATATTTGTATTGTTTGAATAGTTTTAAAAACTTCATCGAACTAAAATTGGGTTTGGTTTTCCAACAAACAATAGTCATAATAGAGGAGTATTTCGATTACAGCAAGTTCTGCTGCTCCTTTTCAACTCAGTTAAACTAGAGCATTTATTTGACTCAAGTATTTAATATTTAGTGCCAACTCGTACGAGTTTCATTCAAATTGCATTTTATTTTATTAATGGAAATTATAGATTTTATTTATATAAAGAAATAATAAAGGAAAACTATAATAAACTTTTGCTATAAACAAAAACAAAACAAACCAATCCAAACTCGTAATATCAAATGACCGGTAATAAAACCTAGAAATAATCATACGTTCACAATTTAAAACTAAATTATAGACATTGCGAAAAATGTTCGTATACTTTTGTTTAGATGCAGTTCCTTTTGTTGTTTTTTTTTCTAAAAGCACCCAGTGATTATTTCTTTAAGTGTTACCCACTTAGTATTGTAAATTTTTCCCGCGAAAATTTATTTTATTATTGAAAATTCATTTTATTTTAAATAAAATCAACAACAATACAATGCGTTGGAGTGTTTTTTTTGTTATGATTGCAAATAGTTGTAACGATTTTTTTTCTCGTAGGAACGGAAACGTTTAAAATTTGTAACTTTTGCAAAGATACGAGCGTGTACAGTTTCCATGTGGGTGTTATTATGTTCAATTGTTTTTTAATTTTTGTTTGATTGTTTTAAGAACATATGGGTCATAATACAAAAGGTGATGAAATGTTGTGTAAAAATTGAGATAAAAATAATTATTAAGAGTTTTCAAGGCGCTGCACTGTCAGAGTGGTTTAAAAACTTAAATTGATAGTGGTCACTATGTTGAAACATGACAATTATAAATAAAACATAAAATAAGTTTTTATCACCACAAATAACTTGAACTTAAAGTTAAAAAAGGTAAAAATAAAAACTTTTTTTCAGATCTTTTTTTTTTTGGGTTTTGAAATGGGGAATTTATTAAAATTTTTCTACAAGCATTGTTATTAAATTAATTTTTGTTAACAATAAAGTGGTGGGGACTAATTCGGGTAGTCGTGATCGAATACCTTTTCGATCCGAAAGCAATTTTATTTCTGATTCTGAATCGAATTATTTTTTTTGGTATTGTAAAGCATATATTTGAGTATTCATATGTGTGAAATATTTAGTTCGATTCGTTTAGTATCGACTTAAGGAAATAGAAATAAAATTACTTTCGAAAGAGTATTCGATCACGACTGTCAGAACTACCCCCCTGAAATGCATTGCAAACAACTTCTCTCTAACCGATTTAAAAGTTTTTTTTCGAAAGATGATTTTATCTTAAACGAAGTTTATAAAAATTGCTTTTCTGAGAAAAACTTTTCAAACAAGCAAACTGTTATGGCTAATAAATAAGTGAATGTTTAACCGCTGGTTTAGTCCAACTAAACTTAAGTTTATATGTAGCTCAACAGTTATAAATCAGTGCCCCATATATTATATGTAGTTTAAAAAACATATTGTGGCAACACTACACAGAAAAAAACTTGCGCGCCAGTAAAAAAAATTAATCAAAAATAAAATCAGTTTAATTTAAATATTTAATCAGGTGAATTTAACTTTTAATCAAGTGTATTAAATGTTTAATTGACGATATTTTAATTAAACGTTTAATTCACTTGATTAAAAGTTTATTTCACCTGATTAAATATTTAATTAAACTGATTTTATTTTTGATTAATTTTTTTACTGGCGCAAAAATTTTCTTCTGTGTACGATAAATGTTGTCAAAATCATATGGCTATATTGGTAGTTTAAACGCCCAATTTTATGCATTTAAATCAGCGGTCACCACAAAGAGAGACAGTTAAAAATGTGTATGTAGTGGTGAGTTCATATTGTGTGCATTGAAAAACACCAATTCTAGAAAAGAGAGCAAAATAAATTTACTCTTTTGAGACATTAACTATGTGTTTTGTTTTTTGTCGTTTCGTTAACCTTCGTGTTGTGTGTGTGAAATTCACGAAACGGCCCCTGGGGGCATAGCGTGATGATCGTTGATTTAAATAGTTTATATGTTTACTGATTATTAGATTTGCTGGTTTAAACTCAAATTAAAACCTAAAAGGGAGTTAAGCTTTCACTGGTTCAAGGTTTTCTATTAAACGGGAGTTTTTATTTCAGAGGATAATTTTTCTTTTATACATTTTTTAAAGAGAAAACTTTTATCATAAAACGTAGAAAAGTTTTTTTTCAGACAAAAGGCCTCCTATTTAATTGTTGCGGAGACGAAACAATGGTTTTTATTTACTAAAAGTACGCAAATTTGAAAAAATAAAACAAAATAATTTTTCAAAATTTATATAAATTTTAGCTCTTGTAATTTGTCGTCGCTTAAGAAAAGTTTCAATCTTATGAGGTTCATCCACAACGCAACGTCACGTTTACGTAAGAATACCCCTCTTTATAAATAAGCTTGATAAGGAAAACGGAACAGCTGATCCGTAACGTATATGTGTACGTAAGAATTACGAGGGCTTTAGGCGTTCAGCTTATCTTTAGATAAAAGCTTTTTTTTAACATAAAAAGATTTTGACGATGTTACAGAACTCAGTTAAATAAATAACTGGATCCAATTATAAATGTTTTTTTCACAAGCACAAATTGCATCGAATTAAATGAAAATCGGTCCCCATGTCTATCGGAATTTCCATATAAAGCTTTTGGTCAAATTTTTCTTGGGTTAATTTTCTAAAAACATGCAGTGAATGTAATTTTCTATGCGAACGTTAACGTTCGAAATCGACAAGCAGGCAGTAAATTGATGAAATTTAGTGTATAATTTGTTTAAGGGTGTATGAAAAATATCTCCTGAAATAGGAAGCCCTAATGGTATATTTTTTAAAATTAGCGCACATTTTTGCGCTTCGCAATAAGACATACAGAGATGCCGTAAAGTAAGGGAACGAACTCTAAGCAAGTTTTATAAAAAAAATAACATTTTAATTGAAAAAATTTTTTCTCTGGATTTAGATTTATAAAACACTTTTATTTGCTTTCTTACTTACCTTCATCTACCAGAACAACTTCAACAACAGCATTCAATGGAATATCGATTTTATGGGTACACATACAATTAGGGCCACAATCAGCCGGTCTATTATCACCATTACAAAACTGTTCGGGATTAATTTCATTATATTGTGAGATCAAAGGAGCTGGTGCCGAGAGATACGAGATTTCATCAATCAATGAAATAACATGATCACCAGTAGGAGCGACTAAAATTATTAAAGAAAAATTCAATTTATTTTTCTAAAAGTACAACCTTTTCAAAAAAAAAAAAAAAAAAATGCTTACCCAAAAATCTGTTATAGGTATTAGGCTGGAACAACTCTTCGGGTCTGTACAAATAGAAACGGAAAGGTAAGAAAATCTTGACATCAGGTTTCTCAGCCAAAAGGCCACGATCAATTTCCAAAGCACTCTTCAATTGACTGACACAAATTGCATCATTACGTTGGCGATTACATTGGGCATCCAGGGGGTTCATAACCTTTTTTTTTAGTTTGTTTTTTTTTTTTAGGTAACACAGTGTTAACATTGTCGGCGCCGTTATGGTAGTAGTGGTTGTACAGTGGTGCAAATTGCCAGTTTGTTTAAGAATTTTTACACATTTTCAAATCATATATTATTTTTTTTAAGCATAGTGCATATTTACATATTTTTTTCAAAAGATTTTTAAACAATCACCGTTTTGCAGGTGTTGTGAATTTTGTTTAAAAAGTTTTTATTTTGTTTTGGGAGGTGGTGAATAAAGGTGGGTTTTGGTTTTTATTTTACAAAAGGGTTTAAGGTTTTAAATTTTTGGTTTTGGTGGTGGTAGTTGTGGTTTTATTTTACATGGAATTAAAAAGAAAAACAAATATTTTTAAAATATTAAATAACAATAAGAAAAAATAAGATTTTTTAAATATATTTTACAACGTTATTTTACTTTTTGTTTAAAAAAAATTTACAAATATTTACAAATTAATAAAAAAAAAAAAAAAAAAAAATAGATAATGCAAATATTTTGCTTATTAATTTTTTTAAAACATAAAAAATATTTGGTTTCAGAACTATTCCGAGTTATTTGATTCTTTTAAGAAACCAAAATTTTAAAAAGCTCGAAGAAATTAAAAAAAAATCTAAGAGTTAAAAAAATTAAGTACACATAATTTTTATAAAAATCTTAAAAAAACTTTTCCTATAAAAGCTTTTTTATATTAAAGCTTTTTTAAATAAAAGCTTTTTTAAACTTAAAGATTCTATATATAAGAGCTTTATCATCAGGGTTACCTTTGGAAATTTTAGAAAAGGGCCACAAAAAGGGAATTTTTCCAGAAAAAGGGGTCAATAAAAAAAAGGGTCAAGTTTTTTATGAGCAGTACATATTTCCCATTTTAATGAAAATAATAATAATATAAGCAAACAAAAAATATTAATTTCAGGTAGGAAGTGCTCAAAAAACTTAGTTTTATGGAATGCCCTGTCCTGTTTTTAACACCTGACAAAAAGTTTGTGCATTATTATTATAGCTAATTTTTTTAAGCTTTTTATGTTTTTCCGATATTTTCTTTTTTTAACCGATTAAGTGATTTCAAATAAATTTTAGGGTTTGTTTTAAATTGCAATCGTTCGCGAATTGTTGCCATGTTCGCGATTGAAGCGATTTATTCCTGTACGTTTTTAGGATTTTTAATAAATGTGAGAGCTACCGCTGTTACCAAATATTTGGGAGTTCCCGCTAATTTAGCAATTTTTACCGAATGTTTTTATTCCTGTTAGTTTTAGGGACTTTTAATCAATTTTATTGCGCTATTTTTGCAAACTTTTCCAAATTTTAAAATTTTAGCGTTGCTTTGTTTCTCTTGGAGGCAATCGTCGCCGTTTTAAAAATAGCCCCATACATAACTGAAGTCACCTTTTATACAGGGCACTCTCAACAATGTCGATTCAAGAAAGGGCGAAAAGTTCAATACCTTATGCCATTATTAAGGTTGAATTTTTTAGAATAAACGAACACCAATTTGCATTTTTTTAAATAAAATGTCACATTTTTTTTTTTAAGAAACCACCATAAAAAATTGCAAATATGTATATGAGTTATGTTTGCTTTTAGGGAAATTGTACTTTACCATCCAAAATATAACTTAGAAGTCGTAAAAAACCTTTTAACACAAACTTTTTTGGAATACTAACTACTTTTTAGGAATGTGCGTTCTATATTTTGTTATTAAATCTACACTGGAAGTTTATTCCTCCATCTCCGCTTCAAACAAATTAGGAGAAGAAAGCATGGAATTGTAAGTTTCTACTTTGAGTCTGTTCCATATCAAGCAATGCTTATTTCGAAAACATTTCTTTAGCAATACTGTTCCGCAGTGTTGACAAAAAACAAAATGTGAGTGCTATTTCCAAAAAAGGGTCAAAAAGTGTCACAAAATAAGTGAAAATTATACAAAAGTATAATCTAAAAAAAGGGTCATAAATGGTATCAAGACCGTCAAAAAAGGGTCAAATTGATACTTTAGTATCACAACGGTAACGCTGTTTATCATACACACTTTTTCAAAAGAAAGTTAAATAAAAATTAAGTTCTCTTACTACGAATCTCTTCATAAAGTAAAAGAATTAAGTGCATTTTTAATTACATATAAAACTTTCGGCCGTTTTAGCTAAAATAAAAACAAATTTAATGAAAGTTATTTAAATAAAATAGTTATTTCAGTTCTAAATTATTCAAGAGGTTTGTTCAAAATAAATTTTTGTAAAAGTTCTTGGAACAAGAACATTTTTGAACAGCATCATTAAACATTTATGTCGAAAAGTAAAGTTCAATTAATGAATTAAAAAAGCTTTAAAAAATTTTGTAAAGTTTAACATAAAAAAAATTAAAGCAATCACATATCGGATTAAAAGCTTCATTAATAAAAAACTTTTTTTATGAAGTTCATATACAGCACTTTTCCGAAATCTTTTTCTAGCTTTTTCTTTATCACATACTCTTTTTTTGAAGAAATTATTTTTAACAAAATATTAATTTTAATTATTTAAGAGGTTTGGATACAATAAATTTTCATGAAAGCTCTAAGTTAAGCCATTAAGTTAAGTTAAAAGCTAACCCCCTTATTCATAAAAAATATTTCAGTTTTATTAAAGGTTAATTAAATAAATTTTCATATAAAATTCGTCTTATAGGCCTGTTATAAGCATGAAATATTGTTTATGAATAAGGCCTTAAAACTTTAACAAAGCCTTAACTAATTTTTAAAGTTTTATATAAACAAAATTTATGCAGTCACCACATAAAAGCCTAAAAGCTTCATTATTAAAAAACTTTTTTTAAGTGTCATATAAACAAAAGTTTTCTTATTCTATTTCTTATTCTTATTCTAATTAGAAAATAAATTCTTTGAAATTTAAAAATTTTTAAAAGCTCTGTATTAAGAAAATTTATATGATCGGCTTTATTTAAAAAATATTTTTTATTCAAAAAGTCATATAAAAAAAGGCTTTTTTAAAATACGTATATATTTATTTATATTATAAGCAAATAAAACTGCAGAGTGGATGAAAATTACAAGCGTTCAA
Organism: Pollenia griseotomentosa; assembly: GCA_963931875.1. Classification (NCBI taxonomy): domain Eukaryota; kingdom Metazoa; phylum Arthropoda; class Insecta; order Diptera; family Polleniidae; genus Pollenia; species Pollenia griseotomentosa. Next base: position 48,938,603 of record OZ007564.1, read on the forward strand.
AAAGTTTTATTTGCAACGATATTAAAGCTTAAACAAAATACCAACAACAAACAGTGAATTATCTTTTCTTCCATTCCCCACTACAATTATTTGAAATTATCCCAACATTGTAAAACTTATTTTTATTTATTTTTAAAAAACTGTCGTTTTTTTAAAATATAAGTTGAATTTGTTTTTAAAAATCTTTTTACAAAAACCGTTTTATTGAAGAGCTTTATTATTGATATTTGTGTAGTAATGGATTATTAAAGAAAAATATTTTTCATAATAAATTAATTCAAATTTAAAAAAAAAAAATGTTTTTTACTTAAATTTTGTTTATAAATAAAAGTTCTTTAATAAAAGAATCTGCTTTGAATTTTGGTGATTTTGCATTTGAAAATTATAGGGAGGGTTAATCTTTATAAAATTGAGTTTAGATTAAATTAAAGAAAAGTTAAAAGATTTGTCTTAATTTGTTGATCTTTTCTGTACAATCATGAAGAAGAAGTTAATGGTTGTTTCAGAAAGAGCTTTTGATTTAATAAAAAAAACATCTCTAGAATTAAGGCAACATATTTGTTAACACTAAAAGCTGTTTTAGTATAGAGCTTTTATAAAATGAAACTAGACCTTATAACTTAATTTTTAAAAATTTTTTTGAATATAATTAAATTTTGGACTTTTAAGCTTTTGTGTATAGTCTTATTAAAAACCAAACTTTAATGTATAGAAAAGAAAACTTTTTTTTAAAAGGCTTTCTAATAGAAAATCGGAAAAAAGATATACACAAATTTAAAAGAAATATTTTGGTAGAAAAGCTTAAAACTATTATTATTTGCTTTTAAAAGTTTGTTCATTTGTATGGCAGAAAAGCTTTAAGAAATTATTATTTGCTTTCATAAGTTTGCAAAATTTTTATTAAGTATCCCGACAAAGGAAATTTTGTAAACAAAGTTTAAAGAAAAGCATGGTGGATAAAATTCAAAGACATGCCTGCTATCGTGAATTACAAGTCAACATTTTTTCCCTCGAAATTTTGGTTTTAGCCCTACATATTTGCTTGTTACCTTTACCTTAGAGAAATTGTATTCATGATAGGGTTGATATCAGTTCAAAAACCGCTCCAAAATTGATTAACAACCTAATTATTAGATTTTCTTATAAATTCTTTCGAGCTTTTGTGAATTTAAGACCAAATATTTTCCATTATTATTCTTTTAAATTGAATATTTACATTATCTTTTGTTTTTACTTTACTATGACTTAAAGCTAAAATTGTAATAAAACCAGTACTTACCTTTAAACGATTGTTCATTATGATTTTTATTAGAAACATAATATAAAATAAAAAAACCTAAAATATATCTAATGTAGGTGTCTAAGTTTATATTCCCTATTATGTTAATCAGCAACTACAAAACTAATCTAAACAATTTTATTGCCAATAAATATCATGTAATTCGCCAAAAATTATCTTAACTTTAAAGATTTCATTAACTAAATCTTTCAAATTTCAAATCGTTATTTAAGTTTTGAAACAATTCAAGCCATGTGGGCTTTGTTGAAAAAAAAGAAAGAAACCTTTGAGCTTATTAAAAAAATTCTTTACAAATTTAGCAAAAACTAAACAAAAGAAAAACAAAACAATTAAGTTATTATTAACCAACAATTTTTTTCCTCTTTGATTTTAAAACTTTTTTTCTTTGCAATTTGCATATTTTTATAGTTTAAACAATTAACTACATCAATAAAAAATGTTCTTATGAATGTTTTATTTTTAATTTTGTTTTTATTGTACTTACCACACCCTGTGGTATACCAACATCGTAAGTTGGTGGCGCTGATGCTGGCTGATAGGGACCGCGTGCATAACGCAATATGGCCAATTGTTGTGCACGTCTAATACCACATTCGCCCAGACCTCTGAGTTGTATCCAGTAAGCACCGACTGCTTGATCGGCTGTTATAATGAAATCATAACGTTCACCTGTAATTATTATGTAAAAAAAGGTAAAACAAAAAAAAGGTTAATTATTTCATAATAAATTAAAGTTGAATGGTGAGAAAAATTTATTTATAAGCATTTAACATGCGACACAAAAAGACATCTAAAGTTATTGATTTATGTTATTTTTTTTTTTTTGAAAATTTTTAAAGATTATTAAAAAAATGTCAGATTAAAACAATAAATTGTTTATTATAAAACTAACTTAAGCTATTGGAAACTTTAAAGTCGATATGTAGCGAAAAAAAACTTTAAAAATGTATTTCCGAAAATTCGGTAATTTAATGTTTTATAAATAGAGTAACCGGGTTTCCCGTCATATGCAATTGTATTTAATTGCTCCAATTTTTTTGCTTAATTTATTAACGGGTTAATTCGGTAACCTTATATCTTCAAAACTAGAAGAGATACAAAAACAATTCAATACTTATCCTTGTTAATTAGAAAAAAAAGCAGATAGGTTTCTGGTACTATTTTGAAATTCGGCCATTTAAGAGTGTATTTATATTTTTATTTAGAGGGTATAACCTGTATTTTGGAACTTCTTTGTCACCCCATCTATCTTTTAAGCCAATAAGCATTCATTGACTTATACATATTAAATTATGAGCTCCCACTACAATTTTAAAATTTTTGATATTTAAATGGGGAGAAAAGAAAGAAGTATCAAATAGGTAAAATACGGGAAATTAAATTATTTTCTTTTAATTTTTCGTGCTGTATGCGTTAATTTTTGAATTTTCTATAATATTGACCTTAGAAACATAAAATTATATCTGCAGGGTCTTGAGTGAATGAGAACCTATAAGATGAAAACGGTTGGTAATATTTTGTTCTTCACCTGGTACTTTTTGAATTTTCATTAATATTGTGACTAGAAACATAAAATCAAATATGCATGGTTTTGAGTGAATAAGAATCTGCAAGGGGGAACTTTTTGCTGATTTTTTGTTCTACAACTGGTACTTTTTTTTTGATTTTCGCTAAAGTTGGACCTATTAACATAAAATTAAACATGCAATGTCCTGAGTGGGTGAGACTATAAAAGGGAACTTTTTGGTACTTTATTGTTTTTCAACTGGTACTTTTTGAATTGCCGTTAGTATGGAACCTTAAATCATAAAATTAAACATGCAAGGTCGCGAGTAAAAAAGAATTTGTGAAAGGGATCTTTTTGGTACTTTTTCGTTTCTCAGGCGGTACTTTTGAAAATTTTATTAACACTGAACCTATCAACAAATGATTCAATATGCAGAGTCCAGAGTGAATTAGAAACTAGGAGACTTTTTGGTACTTTTTTGAATTTCAATTGGTACTTTCTGATTTCTTTTTTTATTTAATTGAACTTATAAGACTTTTAAACATTTAAACATTTACGGACTTGAGTGGAAGATAAAATATGGACCGGAGGTCGGCCCCTCGACATATCGGTCCACTAAGACGAAATAATTAAGGTCGAATTTCGCCCACTAGGCAAAGACTACCTATTATAAATTCCCCCAATTTTTTAAGTATAAATTAGAAAAATAAAGAAAGCAATACTCTTTACCTTATAGAAATAAAAAGAGGTTCTCCCGGCAGGCTAGTTGGTAGCGAGCTAGCCTATTAGTGCGAGGGTTACGGTTTCGATGCCCGTCAGAGACTTTGGTCTGTTTCACCCCAACGGGCTTAAGTTCTGAGTTATTTTTGCTCAGTGAACTAAGTTAGAATATAATTTGTAATTGTATTTGTATCTCTCAATAAATAAATAAAACTAAATTAATTTTAAAGAATTGCACAAAACAAAGAGTAATTTTTTTATTTTTATTGTGGGATTTTGTTCTCTTTATAAAAAAAATTCCGGGAACTGGAATTTCTCGCTTGCCATCACTAGTCTGTAATATAAAAAGCCTGTACCCATGTTCTGAAAATTTGGTTAGAGCTTCGCGCATCGAAAAGATGTGAAACAGAATATTCCATAGTTTCTCAAAAAGTGAGAAAAAAGTGTATCTGTAACTCATGTCAAAAATTGAAAAGTGAAAAATCTGCCAAAAACAAACTTCTAACCTCTCCCGTATTTTTATTCATTGCATTTTTAATATATTTTTAGCGTTACAATTTTCTTTCACCCCGTCTTGATTCGTGAGTTTATTTGACAATTTAAAGCGCGAACATTCTCACAAAAATTTTACAGCCGTGTTTTTCTGTAAAATAACGAAAAATTTCCTTACGTGTCAGCTTCCACTCGCCAAAAATGTTACAGATGCAAATAAGTGGGGAAAACAGTTGTCTGTTTCAATTTATGGTATTTTTGTTTCATTTCTCGTATTTCAATCGAAAAGTTTCTCGAAGCGGGAGTTACACAATATAGGCACTGTTGTGTTGTGTGGTCGTGTTTGTCTAATCCGTCTTATAAACAAATCAACTGCAAATATTCCCCATCTTAAAACCTAATCTAATTATACATTTTTTATTCCAGGAAATAATTATTTCTTCTTATTGTGCTTCTTAAATACTTATCTTTTTATATTTTAATTTGTAGCTGAAAACATAATTATTAGAAACCAAACAGATTCATTCGTTACCACATTAAAACACTCATTCGTATTCAAATGTAATTGAATTCGAAACCACAAAATCCAACAACAGCAGCAACAAAAACAATGAACAATAAATTAATTAAAACAATCGAAAGTTTCGTTTGTAATTTCAATCCAAAGACTTTAAGCCGCCACGATTTTATTTTAAATATTTTATGACAAATGCAACTAAATTAGCAAAACGTAGGTCGAGATACAGATTAAAATGAAATTGCTACAAATTGTTATGAGATCAAGATAAAATTAAGATTAGTCATAAAACATTTTTCGTTATACCGAAGTTAATTGTTATAAAATTGGTTTGGGTTTTTTTGTCTTAAAAAATTTAGAAATTCCAAATAAAAAGTTGTTTATTTTTAAATTCTTTTTGTTTTTGAAAATTGGTACATTAAAAAAAAGAAAAAATTGGAAATTTTTAACGCCCAATTTTTTTTTGTATTTATCTTATCGCGTTTGAATCTTAAATATGTTTGTATTTTTTTTTAAAGGAAAAAAAAAAAATTAAAATTGCATAAAACTTAGTACTAAATCATGAAAGCAAGTTACATTTAACTCTTACACTCGTATATTGTTTCAATACAGATTTGTCACTCTAATTGATGGCTGATTGATGTTAATGGATTAAATTTTTCAGATGTCAGTTGGAAATTATTTCCTGGTTGTTTGGTTTTTGTCTTATAACTACATATACCAAATCTTGTAATGGCTTGTAAAACCCATTAATAATTGAAGTAATTAGCAGCTTAGTTAAATGGTCATTAAGAAAAGTACCTAAGGTACTTTCTAAGAGTAACACTTATTAAGGCTTGTGTAACATTAAAACGTTATTAGTCATTGTATGATTAAATTTTAGTAGAAAAAGATTTGAAAAGAAATCGGTGGGAAGATAAGAAGACTTTAATTAACCTTTTTTAATTCGTATAATTCATTCTTAAGTATTCAATAATAATTTATTCCTAATGTTCTACGTAGATCTTAAAAAAATCTTTTGTAGATAAACTTGTAAAAGTCTAGAAAAAACGAATAGACGCGTCTTTGAAGGGTTTTTTGACAAAGCATTTTTTTTCTGTTAGTACCAGCACTTGTGTTGGAACTAGGAAAATAGGTTGTGGGAAGGAGCATAGAGGGAGTAGTGTTTATGAACATTCGATTTGAACTTAATCATGTTGTAAGTGAGAGGGAAGACTTCTGCAGCGACGGTGCTCAAGGGCTTTAATAGAATTGGATACCCTACAGTTAAAAATGAGAACATTCGTCCACTCCTGCACGCGGTCGAGAAGCTCCAAAATAGACTTTGAAGCACCGGCCCACACATGAGAGTTGTATTGCATACGCGGTACATGCTCAATCGTCTCTAGGTCCGTGAAATTATGCAGGGGATGTTGGGCGAACTCTCAGCACTGGCTAGGGAAAGGGGGCTGGGTGTAAACCCTGCGAAGACACAACTGGTGCTTTTTTCCATAAGGTAGAAGGTTTAGGGGGCCAGTGTTGGATGGCGTCGAGTTAACTCTTTCTGACAAAGAAAAATACTCAGGAGTTGAGAAGGGGACTCAATGTCTGCTACACATGCAGCAACTCCATCGGTAAGAATTGTGGTCTGAGACCGGATATGGTAAATTGGATTTACACATCAGTGGTAAGGCCTTTTCTTACTTAGGGACGCACTGTATGGGGTTTTGTGGTGACAATTTACGTCAATAGCCAGGCCGCGCTCAGGGCATCGACAAATCATACGGTGCGATCGTACCTGGTCGCAAAGTGTAGGATTGCTCTGAGAGAGCTTTTGGATGGAAATAAAGTGGCGGACGAACTAGCGAGAGAGGGTTCGAATCTTGACATAGTGGTAAGGGACGAGGGATAGAACCCCCTTTATATCACTATGTTGAGGCAATACGGAATAGATTCCGCGATGTCGTTAACCGATCCAGAGGGATAGAGCACTATGGCCCGGTTTGGACGCGAGGGCTTACGAGTAAATGGGACTTTTGTAGGTTATGCGAGGATTCTGAAGAGCTAGAGACGATTGAGCATGTGCTGTGCCATTATCCTAGGATGCAGGGTCTAAAACAGAAATGGCTAGGAAATCGATTGCAGATGAACTGGGGTCCATCGCTGGATGTAATCCAGTCGATATACTGGGGTTTGTCTGGGAAATAGTTCGGCTGTTTCTGATGAGTGGACTGCAGAGGGAGTTTTTGTTCTATAGGGTATCAATTATCTTTCTTCTTCATTTTTCTCTTTCATTTCCTCTATATTGAAGGGATTCACAATGGACCGACCGCATGGGTCTCCGATTGGAGGTGTGCCCTTGGGCGCATAACTCTTCCTTACCTAACCATGTATGTATATACAATCTGGATTTTTGTAAAATTCTAAGACGATCTTATCATGCCCGTCCATCTGTTAAAAGCACGAAAATGACCGCAATAAAAGACTGAGGAAGAATGGTGTCAAAGATTCGGCCGAATAAAGTGTTCGCACTTGTTATATTTCAATGGATCGGGAAGTCACTAAAGTTAACTCACTTTCCTGTTAAATCACACGATTTATCAACAATATCTTATGAGCTGATAAAGTATGATTTTAAAAACGCAACTATGTAACAGTCCCCCCCGGGAAGAGTGGAAATAATCTCAAGGATATCTTTAGGTGTAATGTTCTCCCGGCCAAATAGCTGGAATTCGACAAACATCCAAAATTACAGGTCTCCCAAAGTCTTCGTGATTTCTTGAGACCGGAGTACTTACCAGAGTATGCCACGGGAGCCAGTAGACGCGATGAGTTTAAGGCACCGGTCCGTTTGTTGGTTGAGGCCCCCGTTAGTATGCTTCTTGCCAGGAAGCATTTCCCGTCTTTTTGGAAGTTTGTCTTTGCGGGAGACCTTCTTTTCCGATGAAAAGATGACTTTCATAGAATCTGTATATCAGGCACAATTGTGTACAATAACCGTTGATAAAGGGATACTTTCCTGGATCACGTGGTTTCTGTGGCTTATACGCAAAAACGCGGCAAGAAAGACTTTCGCATGCTGATTTTTCAGTATTGTGGAAAAGTTCGGCCTGTGGCGATTCTTGACGAAGGGATACTCTCGGGCATCACGTGGTAGCTGTGGCTTATACACAAAACCGCGGGAAGGAAAACTTCCACATGGCAGGCTGATTTTTATTGCCATTGTAGGAAAGTTCGGTTTATAGTTTTTGTCGGATAATTCACACAAAATTGCTTCCTGTGTGTAAACGCATTGTTTATCACATGTTAGTTGAGATCCACGATGAGATTGTGTCATATGGCAGGTGCTCATTTAAGTTTCCACATTGTGCAACAGATTGTTTTGATCCGTCTTACAAATGATAGATTTTATGCGATTATCGTTGAATTTCATGCAAAGAAGCTGATAGTGTGCCATTGCGACAGCAGATTTTGCAGACAATTTTTTATATGCCAGACAGAATTCTGTCAGAGTTTTGTGTGAATGAATCGTACGATTCTGTAGGATAGTTAGTCACGGCCTTAAGAGGTTTTTTTTTTGATTTTAATACTTATTTTGCAATCAGATTTATTGTTTTGGGTTTCTATAAAATTTCCTATTGGGTCCATTATAGTCTTTGTATATGGAGAATTAACCAAAAACCTTTCACTTTTAATTACATTCTCTGCAACATTGTTAATCTTTACTCTAACATAACAAAGCATTCCCATTGGTATTTCATAATTATAAAACTAAACAAAAGCTTGAATTAAAGCTTTTATGTGTGTAAATTAATTATTAAGCTCGTTAAGAGGTCAAGTTTAAGTTCTTGGATTTTTAATTAAATTATAAGCAACAACAACAATTTTAATAACTTTATAAAGAAACGAAGTTGCATTTATTGCTCCAACCATCTCAAAAGACGAATTAGAAAAGCGCAATAATTTATTTAGTATTGTTTTTTTGCTATTTGTAAAACAAAAAAAATTAATGTTAATACCAATAATTGCAATAATAAAATAACAAATTATAATAATAATAACAAAAAGATAAATCTTTTTATTTATTTTCTTTTTTTCCAAAACAATATCTTGTACTAAAATTTGATTTGTCTTTTAAACAAATTCAACAAATGTTAAGCAATTTATTTTAAAAATTACCCAGATATTTTAAAATATAATTATCATTGCTATTGTTGTTGTATTTTGTTTCAAACATTGTAGGGCGTTTAATGAAATAAATAATTGCTTTGATTATATTTTTTTTGTCTACATTTCATTTGAACTAAATTAACAACTTGACTCAACTACTGTGTGATTATTACGACAAATAAATGTTTTTTTTTCTGCTAAATTTGTTACAATAATTCATTATTTTAGCGCTCTTTTCCAGTTTGCTGGGTGGTAATGCCGGTGGTGGTGGAAGGGTTTTTGGTGTTTTAAAAGGTGGCAATTCTGTTTGTAAGCATTAATTATTGAGTGATTTAAAAAGGTATTTTTAAAGTCATGGTCAAGTACTTGTTAATATTTCAAAGCCATATTTTTCAAATTAAGTAATAAGAGACTTTGGGAATTTTTTTTATTGAAATGTCAAGGCTTTATGACGCATGCTAGGAAGGGCTGCATTAAGTTGTGCAGGTTGTTTTTAAGAGGTGGGGTTCTTTTTTAATTAGTTTGCAAATTTTTAATTAGTTGTGAACGTAGAGTGTATATTATTAGTAAATTATAGCAATGGTTTAAAAAAAAGTTTAAACTAATTGATTCAAGAGAACAGAGAGTTGGCCGAAGTAGACTTAAAGCTTTTCCGCTTCTTTTATGAACCAAAGAATTATGGGAAACAGCAAACTCCTTTTAAAATCCTGGAAATAAAATATCAGGGATTTGTTCAGAAAGCCTTATCACATTTTTTATTGGATCTTACAACTTCAAAATCTAACTTTAAGTTTTTAGTTTTCAGAAACTTATGAATAAAAGTATTTCAAAAGGCTCTGATTCTTTATTTCGGTACAAGCTGCCACGATAGTCTACCAACTATGAATCAGGGTAAAAGCTTTTTTAAAAATGCACAGTTTTTTGAACAAATGTATATAAAAACTAGTGGCTCTTTCTAAAACATAAAAAGATGTTCAGAGTTTTTTTTTCAAAATTTCAAAGGCTTCCCTACACTTGCGTAAACGTATACGTTGCTTATCAGCTGTTGCGCACATGCGCATGTGGATTTTCACATTTTGTGTACTCTAGACTTAACAACCGTTGAAGTTGACCGAAACATTTACGTATGAGTAGCGAGGCTTTAATATTATTTTCAAATTAGTTAGTTACTCCATTTGTATCCCTAATTTTAGAGAACTAAAGTTTTAATTAATAAAAAAATACATCTTTTCTGAAACTGTATAATAAAAATTAGATGTCCTTTCTAAAATTGAGTACATAATTGAATTTCCAATTAATGCCCTCTTTTAGTCGCCTTATTTTAAAAATTTTTTAAAGCTTTTTTAAAAATGAATTGACTTTATTTCATCAAAAAAAAGTCATTTAAATTTCGTCAAATCTTGCAATTTGCATTTTGCTTTTCAACCGGATTCTATGCCTAGAAGAAATGCTAGTCGGACGGGGCCCAATTTGAACGAATTAGTCAAAACTTCCCAATCAATTTTTCAAAAAAGTTTTCAACTCGAGTTTGAACATTTTTATGGCTTCATGTCTTGTTACATTTTTCGAGGGTTATTTTTCGCAAAAATCTCTCTGCAAACATATCCATTATGTTAAGGACCCCTCCAGTCCCAGTTGTGAAAAGTGTTAACATGAATATCTGCCATGCGGCCTAACCCAATGGTGAAACCAAGCCACATTGTGTGCACGGATACTTCAAACACAAGTAGCGATTTTGAGTGTAAAAAGCGACAAAAACGGCACACTCGTCCCTGATTTTGGAGAGCTATTCAACCTTTACTGCTTTATTAAAATTAAGCAGCTTCTGTCGAATAGCAGCAGCACTTAGGGAAACTTCAGAGTCCAAAATTTCTCACAAGGGTCAAAAATCAGCTTTTCATGTAGAGTCTATCTAACCGCGGTTTTAGGTATAAATCACAAACACTACGTGATCCCCGAAAGTATCCCCTAATAAAAAAGGCAAGGCTTCCGCAAAGACAATAGATATCAGATAACAAGGTTACTCTGGTGAGTACCCCGCTCTTAAGAATTCACGAAGACTTCATGAGCCCTGTGGTTTTGAATGTTTGTCGCATCCCAGGTATGAATATATCTGTTAGGCCTTTAAATTTTTAATGGACGAGGAAAGATAACAGAGGATAATCAGGCATTAACCGGCCCTCTCATACGATTTATTGCGCTTGTGATTATCTTATGGATCTGTTCATCATCGCCAGTAATTATGTATTCGATGCGAAACGTAATTCTTTTCAATATACATAAGTACATAAGATATTAAAGGCATACACCATTTTGTCCTCTCTCTTTTAAGAGTTAAAGCTTTAAAACGCTTTTAAAAAAAAAAATTTATGAATGTTTAAATTCTTAGTACTCTACACTAATGCAATTCTAAAGCAACATTTTAAATAAATTACAAGTCTGGACGATTACTATTTTGATATGTTTACAGCATTGTAGGTCCCTATACTTAAAGTCAAAGCTCTAAGAAGCTTTTTTTAAATCTGAGAAGCTTAGTATATTAAAGCTTTTAGACGTGTTTTGAAAACTATCAACCGTATTCAAAACGAAAATTTGTGTACTCCGATTATACTCCGCTCATCGAGTGAGCAACTAAAATGTTAATTAAGCTTAATCACCATTTAGTCATGAGTTTATTCAAAACACTTTTAAATCGCCCGATTAAGAAAAATTTTTACATCTCTGTTTTAGTTAAATTCAATTGACAGAAATTACAAATTGACAGCAGTTAGCTAGGAGTTAAAAAGTCTTTGATCATTCGATAATCATAGTTTATTTAAAAGTGTTTTGAATAAGAAATCCTTAATCAGGGGATATGCAGTAACTAAATTTTTGTTTTGAATACGGGTGTATGTACATATAAAAATCGAAGTTTTCCCTTTAGATTCACAGAAAAAAATACAAATTGTTTTTAAATAAAAAATTTGTGATATTAATTAAAAAATTAATTAAATTTGCACCAGTTAACAAATTAATAAGGCCGTTTTCACAACTTACCGATAGCTTAAGGTAGGATTTTATCGGCAGTATAAAAAGTGTTCCATTATTTCAACTTTACTTTAACCTACCAGGTAGATAAACCTTAATTTACTTTATCACTCACTTTAGGTTAAAGTAAAGATTTAATAATGGAACACATTTTATAAGGGCGGTTAAAGTCTACTTTCAGCTATCGGTAAGTTGTGAAAACGGGCCTAATAGTATCAGTTAAATATTTTTTGATAATAACAAAAATTTTCTGCAGTAATGTTGTTGATATAAGTAAAAGGTTTAATTCACTTGATCAAATTTGTAATTAAAATTGGTTTTGTTTTTGATTAATGGTTTAATTGCAAAGAAAAAAAATTGGCGAGAATTTTTTCTGTGCTCTTACATAAGTTTGACTTAAATTCCACCAATTGCTTGATGAATTTTTTTTGTACTTCTCTTTAAATGGCTTTTATTTTCTCTTTATTTCCACTATTTCTTTATAATGATTGCATTTTATTTATTTTTTTTTACAATTTATTGTTGCTTTTATAAGTTTTCATTTTCCATTATACATACATATCTTTTTTCGCTTTTTTTCTCCAACCAACGTGTGTTTTTTTGTATTTTTTTTTTGATTTGTAATTTTAAAGAAATCATGCATTTATTTTTTATTAAATGAATTTTTTTGAACGAAAAACAATTGGTGCATATTATCTAGTACAATCGATACAAATGCATGTTAATGTATAAAAAAAAAAACACAAACAAAAACATTATTTAAACAAATAATAAGTAAAAGTGTTGAGAAAAACAGACAGACAACGAATTTGTGAAGGCCGCTACGGTGGAAAAGTTCCATGCCTGCAATTGTTTTTTCGTTGTGATTTTTTATTTTAGAATTTTTGGTAATTTTTAGAAGTGGGGCTAATGTTATGAATTATCAATGACGAAAGTCAAAAAAATTTACTTGAACTGAATTTAATTTAAATACCCTTTAGGCAAGAATACGACAATACTTTCTTACTAGTTTATTTATGGTGTAGGGAGTACCTTAAAAAAACTATGTGTGTGCAAATTGTTCAGCCCACCTGAAACAAGTACAAAATTATTTGAAAAGTTTCGCTTTTGTTTAAAGGAAACATAAACTAAATACCAGAAACTACAAGTTAATGTTTGTTGCAGTTAGAAAAAGCATGGTATGAAAATATTTCAATAAAAAAAAATTCACAAGCTTTTAAATATTTTAACACTAAGTTATTGTAATTACGAGAAAATATTTAAACTTTAAGTAAATAATATGATTTCAAATATAGACAAATATTTGTTTGTTTATTTAAATTACAACTAAAGAGGGTGTTAAAAAAAATTACGATCAAATGCAAATTGCAGCTCAAAATCTAAAGTTTAACAGTGGGTAAGAATGAATATTTTTTCCAATATTTCATTTAGAAATTCTAACCAAAAAAAAAGTTTATTTTTGGCCTAGAAGGACTACTACTCTAATAAGACTATTGAAAAGTGGACGTATTTTGTAGTTGAGTTACTTTTAAACTGCACTTTTTCCAATTTTGTAGAAATAAACTGTATCAGATGAAGTTTTTTTTATTATTTTATTATTATTTTTTAACCCACTGTGCATTTTATTTGTTTATTTATTTATGCAAATTTATGTTGCCACCATGTCATTGTCTCGTAAATGGTAAATGACAAATACGGATATATATTTTCTTTAACCCAATTGAATTGATTTTATTTTTATTTCTTTGCAAAAAAAAAAAAAAAAAATCAATTGTAATACTAGATCAGAAAGACAAAAAAATTATGCAAATTCTTCTTAATAAATAATAAAACTAGGTAACACAACTTACCGGAGAACGATATAATCGTGTTCACGTCAACCGGATGTACTGGCTCACCATCTGTGGCAATCACTGTCAAACCATGACCTTCTATTGTCACTTGAGCCGGGCATACAGACGCGAAAGCATTAATCATACGGAAACGATAACGGCGTCCAGGTGTTATTGTAAATATTTCCAAGGGGGTATTTGTCATGAAACCAGTATTTGGATCACGGAATTGACCCTTACCGTTGATTAACAATGATTCGGGATCTTGACCGGTATTGACAGCCAAACGACCGGGATAACGTTCAGCAGCATCTTCATGCAACCAATCGCTGATCAACATAATGTGAGTGGTCAAATCGAAATCATACATATGGGAATTGGGATCACGAGAGGGAGGCTGTCTGACAACAATACTACCATAAAGACCATCTAGTTTTTGTAAACCTGTGTGAGCATGCCAAAAGTGGGTACCCGCATTACCGGTCCATTGATAACTGTTAACATAAAGAAAAATTATTCATAAGCAATTCTGATTTTTTTTGAAAAAATTTGTGATTAGAAATAAAAGCAGTAAATTTGAGAGAGGCATTTGTAATTACTCAATTACAAGTAATTGCTATTTTTTAGTTGCGTTATTCAGTTTAAAGTTAAAATCAATAACATTTAAATGTTATCGAAGTAAAATAATAATATTAAAAAAAAATTCTCATAATTATAATTATAATTAGAAATAATAAAAAAAAAAATTCTAATTACAATAGTTAATAATTTTAGCTAAGTTTTAATATGATGTTTATTCCAAAAAAAGTTTTTGTAATTTAAAACTACGGATAAAAATGATTATAACGCAATAAAGCAAGTAACATAACAAACTTAAAAGTAATTGTTTGCTGGTTAATTACAATTACTTAACATGTGTAATTGAACTTATTTTTTATTTAAATTGTAAGTAGTTTGTAATTCAAAACTTTCAATTGCATTTAAATAAAATTTGCAAAGTTTTTAATTACAATTTCTATATTGTAATTTAGGATTTTTGATTACAAATACAAGTAATTTGCAATTAAATATTTTCAATTACATTTGCTTAACTGTATTTAAATGATGCTCTTTATTCCAATTACTTTACTTAGTATTGATGAAAGTACCTCAACTTCATTTTACATGTAATGTAAAATTAGATGTAATGTAAAATTGCGTATCAAATTTTTCAATTAAATTATTAAAAAATGTAATTACTTTTACTTTGACCGAATAAAAACTACATTACTAAATTAAAATAACAAAAAATATTTAAGTAATCATATGTTAAGTAATTACAATACTTATAAATAAACATTATCAATCACATGTAATTTGCAACTAAACATTTCCAATTAATTTGCAATTAAATATTTTAAATTACAATTACGTGACATTAAAAGACCTAAACTCAATTACCTAAAATGTAACTAAGCTCAGCCATTCAATTATATGTTATCTGTTATTTAACGTTAATAAAAATGTAATTGACCATTTCCAAACTCAATATCTCTAAAAACTTTTACCAACTTACCGGAATGTATTACCCTGCTGAATGGGGCATTGTGTTACAAATGGTACACCATCGTAATATTGTGAACCACGTTGCCAGATACCGTGCCAATGAATGGTGACCTCCATACCCTCCATATGATTCTCGACATCAATGACAACTTTATCGTTTTCACACACTTGTATACTGGGACCGGGTATCATACGATTGGCAGTTAAGATACCACGTTCAACACCATCAGCTAAAACGCATTGACAATGAGACCACACTGTGTTGGTGGCATTGGGTGTGCAAACTTGACATGCTCTGTGAGAATTAAATAAAATAAAATAAAAAAAAATGCAAGTGAGAAACATACAAACATATTCAATATTTGTTAAACAAAATAAAGCGGATAAATGAAACACTAAAATTTTATATTTAATTGTTTTAAAAATACAGCGATGGTTAGAATTTCATAATAAGGGGATCAATATAGTTAAATACAATTCATAGAGTTGCCGATCTAGCGCCTTTGGTGCTAGATTTAGCGCTTTTTAACAGTCAAAAAGTTGCATATTTCTTCTTTAGAGCTTTTCTTAAAACGCTAAATTAGCGTTTTTCTGTAAACATTTTTTGTGATTGTAGATACGCCACATTTTTTCGAACTTTTATTTGCATACACAGAAAAAATAAAAATTGAAATCAATTAAAAAAAAATTGCGATGTTATTTAACAAAATTAATTAAATTTGCACCAGTTAACAAATTAATAATATCAATTAAACGTTTAATTCACTTGATTCAATTCACTTGCTTAAACGTTTAATTCACTTGATTTTACGTTAAATTCATTTGATTCAACGTTTAATTCAATTGATTAAGTTTTTAATTCAAACTGATATTATTTTTGATTAATGCTTTAATTGGTGAAACATTTTGAAGAATATTTACTGCGTACAGTTAAAAAACATGCATCACGAATATTAATGAAGTCCAATATTAAAAATTAAAAAAAATAAACAAAATTCATTCTTATGCTCTCTAGTAATATTAAAACTATGTTTGTTAAATAAACTTATTGTATTCGGCTGCCGATTTTACATTTCTACTGAAAATTATGTCACAGACTATCGCAAATCTGAATGCCTTAAATTGTTCTCTGCAACAATTTAGCAACTTATTTGGCTTATGATCGATTAGTTAGTCTTAAACAATGTATTAAAAGCCCTTTATATTTAAAAATACATTAACAAGTTAATTTATTACTTAACGCTTTAAAGAGAAATGTGACATCTGTTTGTTGCTACCCTGTAGATAGGAAAATGTGCTTTTAGAAAGCAGGCTCAGTTTACAAGTAGCATGTGGTTTAGCTAGAGAACAATGGCTTTTAATATGTCAATACTTAGACAATAAATAAAAATTTCCTGAAAACCAAAACATGGTCAAATGATATTACAGATTTTATCAGTATATTGAAATATTTAAGGTTATAAATTATTCTGTTGGCAGGGTTTTTTTTTTATATTTTTTAAAGTTCAAGAAGATTTTTAATTTATTATAAGAAGACTTCAAAAACAAAGCGCAATGCATAAAGCGTAACATATCTTAATTATTTGTGATTTATATAAATATATAACAACCACTAGGTCGAGGACCATCTTAACATTATTGTTTTGCAGGAGTGAGACTAATTTCTTTTTAGTTTTAAGATTTTTATTACTTATTGTTAGGCTTACATAAGGCAGATTCAGTAAATTTAAATTAAAGTACATATAAAAAAAAATTTACAAACTTATTTATAACCTTTTTTTTTTATTGTTTTAGAAACAACACACAGACAAAAATCAGTATAAAACTATCTAAAAACAAGGTTGATTTTATATTTTTCGGTAAGGATTTTGCTTTATAGTTACTAGGGTATTCATTCGGTTAACCGTTAATCGGTTAACCGATTAATTACTACCCGATTAACTGATCGGTTAATTTAGAATTGGCAATTTTCGATTAACGATTAAACCGGTTAATTTCAGTCGATTAACCGATTAACCGATGTAACAAATAATTTTAGTTTTTTGTAGTATTATAACATATTTTTTTGAATTTTTAATTATTTGTTTCGTCTCATATAAAAAAGGTAAATGTTTGGAAAATATTTGTTCCTACAAAACATTTCCTTCGAGAAATACATTCTTAAAATACAGTACAAAAAAAGAAACTAGGGGTTCGTATTTCATTTTTTTCGGTTCTGAGCTTTGCCAGGATGAGTCAGATGATGACCTGACAATAGAAAAAGCTCTCAATTGTAACACAAACAATCGTTAACAAAATTAGCCGAAATAATGGCATAATGGAAGATTTTATATGTTGGGAGAAATCCTGGAAAAGAACAAAGAAACCAAGATATCGCATTCAGCTTTTAAAAATGAAATGTTTCTCCTCATCTACGTCACATCAGCGTATAAGTACAGCTAAAATATAGAAACACAAGCAAACAAACATATGTATAAAATGCTTAAGTGACGTCATATTAAACAGTTGAGTCTTGTAAACATGTGCAATGCGTAATCTTGTTCTTATCATTCTTGAATCTGTATTATGGGCTGCTTTCGATTTCTCAAACATCTTCGATAAGTGAAAGAATTGTTCCAAATCAAATTTTATCAAAACTAAAGAAAAGAATCGCTTAAATTCTAAACTTTAAAACCAAATTATTTTTCCAAAAGATTATTTAATAAAATCTTAAACTATTGAAATAATTAATACAAAAATCTCACAGTTTTTTTTTAATAAAGACATACAAATATTATGTATAAATTATAAAATGTGTTTTTCATATACATATATGAATTACTTTTTTGTTTGCTCATTTTAGTTCAAGAATAGTTTTGTTCGTTATGTTATTGTTTTTTTTTTTTTACTAAAAGACTCCAATAAAAAATAATTTTTTCATTTTTATTTATTGAAATTACTTAATTTATAACAAAACTTTAATAATCGGTTAACCGATCAATAACAAAATTAACCGATTATTAACCGATTAAACCAAAACCTCGGTTAATTAATCGAGCGATTAACCGATTAAAGCAAAAGCCCGATTAAATGAATACCCTAATAGTTACTTCATGTTTACTTACTTTTACAGTAACTTGCGAACAACATTTTAATCTTTAAAAATAACTATAATTCATGTTAATTTAACATTCCAGTACAGTTAGAGCAAAACGCCATTGCTCTTGAAATAAAACTATGAATAAAGTTGAAAGAAAGTTATTTCAAGTTGAAACAACGTGAATTTCATGTAGAATCAAATTGCTTTGAGTGTGAAATAATAGTGAGAAGAAGGTTCAAAGACAACAAATGTTTTTATTAAAGAATACTTCTTAACACTTACAAGCGGAATCAAAGAGAGAGAGAGAGAGAGAAAGAGAGAGAGAGAGAGACAGAGAGAATATTAATATTTATTTCTTGTAATCAGGGTGTTTAATGTGACGGTTTTTCGTCATTTTGACGATTTTTTTGAGAAAATAGCTCTTGTTCGTCGCCCACTGGACCAAGGTTTTGTGAAAAAATATCTCAACGCGAGGTAAGAAAATGCAAAACATTGTCGGTCAGATTCGAATTCAGCGCACCCAGATTAGTTAAAAAACATGCTTCGCTGCTACAGTTATGTTTGTTAAAAATAAAATTATAAATTAACAAACTTTTTACTTTATTCAATGATAAAATTTATCAAAATTACACTTTGCAAAATAGCACTCAATTTAACATATTTAATAATGAATTTATTAAATATTTCTTCATATTCAATAAAAAAAAAATATTTCAATCAAAGTTAGGACAGTATTCCAATTTTTTTAATAGCTCATAATTCTCATTCGCTTTACAGTTTGTATTTGCATTTTAACTAGGGAAGAAGTTTACCTTGGTGTTTAAGTTGAAGAAAAAATTTTTCAATTTGCAATTAATGTTGAAGCTCACAATTAATTTATTAATAATTGTGTGGCATTTTATGTTGAATAATACATTCAAATAAAAAATGATTTGATTTTGGAAGTTCTGTTACAAATCATTTTAAATTAATAACTCCATCTATTATTTTAAACAGAAATACTACTTAACTTCTTTGCTAAGTTTTCCTAATTTTTTATCTAAAGAGAGAATCCAGTCAATAGAAAAGGATAATAAACCTATCTTTTGGAAAAAATCAACTTAATGAAGTTGTTAAATTATAATAATGCATTCACTAACTTATGTAATTTTATTAATATATTTTTCATTGTATATATTTTTATAAACTTCAGCAAGTTTAATTTTACTTGCAATTCAAAATTTATTTTCAACTGTTTTGTTTGAATAAAAACTGTTAAACGATTTTGTTAAATGTTCGTGACGATTTTGACGAATTTTGTTAAAACTTTTGACGTTTTTACGAAAAAAGCCTTATAGCCCTGCCTGTAATACATATAAAATTTTTTTTTGTATTCCCTTTTGTTAACAGAAGTAAGCACTCACAATTTAAAGGTTCAAGCAGAATGGCTCGATATGGTTTTCGTCATAACTCCAGTTTAAAAATTTCATGTATTTAACCAAATAATTTTAACAAAAAGAATACGGGAATTTTTCTTCTTTTCATAAATTATTTGAAACATGAAAATTAAAAAAATTTATGTTTTCTTCTTGAAGTGTTGTTGTTGTTTGTATACAAAACAAGTAAATCAGGCTTTTATGGATTAATTATTGAACCAATTTATTTCAAAATTTTTAATTTAAAATTAATATGAAACAATGATAATTTAAAATAAAGTCAAAAATTTACTATGATTTGCAATCAACATTGCGCCATGTTAATTTAACATTGACATTTTTTTCTGTGTGTACGAGCTGAAAGCACTCTGGCAATTTCCTGGGACTGGTAAAGTAGCTAGTCCGGAAAGTAAACTCAACATGTAAAAGAACTGCTTACTTTCTGCAGTACTTAGAAACAAAATATTATCTCTTGAAGATAAGAAAAAAATCAATATCAAATGAACACCTTTTTCTACCAAAGAAGGTGAAAAAAAAATAGTTTTCACTACACAGAAAAAATTATTGCTGAATTATTTTCAAACAAACGCTTGTTTGAAAATTTTTTTAATTTCTACAAATTTTTTTACTGATTCAATTAATATTTTTGTTTGATTTTTATTTTAACCAACAAAAATGTTGACAACTATTCAAAAATATAATATACGCGTTATTGGTTTCAAGTTTTCATAATTTTATATGAAATATTTAACGCCATTTAATGTTGTCGTTTCTTTTTTGCATTTTTTTATTTGATCGTAAGCAACACTTCTTTATGTGAAATATTAGAGCAACGACACAAACACATACAGTCTATTTTTGGACGCTTTAAAAAAGGACAACAATAAGAAAGATGGTAAAATAGCGTGGCGGGGTTTGTAGTTAAAGAAAAACAAAAACAATAGCAGGTAAAAGAAAAAACTTTTCACTCTTTTTAAACAACAGAAACAACAACAACATTTTAAGAAACAAAATAAATTTTTGGTAGGTTTCAAAGTTGGTAAAAAAGAATGAAAAACAAAATCCCGTATTCAATTTTTTAAAACTGTTTAGTTAAATACATACATCAAATACAAAAATAAAATGATGACGAAAAACATGTCGAGTCGGTCTGCTGCCAAGGAAAGGATACAGCAACAGCGAGTGAAGAAGAAAAACATTGTGTGTATAAACAAGACTTAGTTCAAAAATTATTCCAAAAAAAATATGTGTCTCAAAGCCAGCCGCCGCTCTGCTCTCTCCTCAGTATTCATCATCGCCTAGAGTGCTTGCTTGTGTGCGCGTCATTGCTTGTGCAAAAACTTTTTTGTTTGATTCAGCAAAATTATTTGCTAGAAATTTATATGAATTTCAGTAAACTTTTTGTTTGATACAGTTAAATTATTTGTTTGAAAAAATCAGTGTTTTTTTTCAATAAACGAAATGCAAATAAATTGTTTGAATATGCGAATTTGTTTGTAGGACCGATTTCAGACAAAAAATGTTTTGATTCTACAAATATTTTGTTTGAATTGGAAAAATAATTTTTTCTGTGTACGCTCAGGGAAAATAAGTGTTTATTTGCATTAAATTTTATGTTAAAAAAAATAATGTCACGACAAAGGAACTTAAAAGTTACGTTCTCAGTTAGTTCCTTGTTTCTCCCAGGTTGGAAATACAATGGATGATTCTGAGACAGATTGAGTGGAGAGCGGGAAATTTTAAGACAATTTAAGTAAATATATAGATATAAATATATCTTGCACCATAATGATACTGTACTGATAGAAAAGACCCCACTTTTGGCTAGTTTTCGACCGAACTCAGGAAAACCTTAAAAAAATTTAGATTAGTTTCCTCACATAAAGGCTCTTTCATAGCGTCTTTAAACAATAAAAAATAAAAAAAAATTATGTTTAAGATATCATTAAATTTTTTGTATTCTTTAAAAGGTATAGAGTGCAAATATCTGTTGCGGCTTCGCCAGCTGACGCGGATCTTAAATTTCCAATTTTCAATGAGTCTGGCGCATAAATTACGTTATTTTTGACGCCGCCATCCCAAAATCCACAATATACACACCCAATTTTTCGGGATACCTTAAACGCTCTTGAATATTATTGGTTGTGTTGGTATCCATTCCAAATTCAAAGTTTTTTTTTCTTCCAGAAATGAGCCTCATTGCTGGAAGTGATTTCTCGATGAATTTGGGTCAGTTCTAAAAATCGATCACACGTCGTTGCCTGTGCTCGTTTACCTTCAGCTGCTGGGTCTGTTGAATTTTGTACGGCAACAGTCCAAAATCACGATGCACAACTCTCCAAGTTGTGGTCTGAGAAAGGCCGAGTTCTTGTGATTAACGCAAAATGGGCTGCCTTGGAAAAAAAAAAATGTTTTCAGCAAAACTTACTGCCAGGCCCACAATATTGACAAGAGCATTTTTTTTCGTATATTTATATTGAGAACAATAATAAAAAAAATTAAAATCTGTTTTTGTTTTCAATATAAGTATACGAAAGATATGTTCTTGTCGACATTGTAGGCCAGGCAGTTAATTGTTTACTGAACCAGTTTATACAAATTTATCTACCACATTGCGAATAGTTATTTTGGAAGGACGATTATGGCGATCATAAAATGTGTAAAGAACGCAATACACCACAAACAGAACACCAATTTGCATAAAACAATATTATCATTTGCATCCATGGTAATTGGGCAAAACACAATGAATAAATGACAGCCAATTCGATAGTTAAAGCTGCAGTTATACTGCCGAATTGAACTCTCAAAGTTCTAAATTCTCTATTTGCAGACTTTTTTTTAAGAATATAAAAATGTCAATGACAAGTAATTGTAATATTAAGACAGCTTGTGATTTAATTTTTTAATATCTCAGATTTTCTTTCGCTATTTAAAAGGAATGGTTGTTTGATCCGTTCAGAGTAACTTTAGGAGAAAGCAAGAGGTTGGTCAAAAGAATTAAAAATTGTTTTCAATAAATATAAATCCTGCATTATAAATTTACTCTGAAGTGAAAAGTAGCGCCACTTTTTAGTACTTCGGCTAACTAATTGTTACTTAAAATAAAACTTGATCGCAACGATCTCTTCGAGGCCCAGCCAGCAGTTAATTGGGATCAAAAGTAAACGCTACTTTAAATGAAAACTCTTTATTACAAAAACAGCCATTAAGTACTGCCATAACTCATTATAGTTAATGGAAGTCAGCTGTTACCTCCAGAACTACCGGGTATTCAAACCTTTCCTTTTGCAAAAACTCTAGACTCGTGTTTAACCGCAAAATACTTGAAGCAACACATGAATGAAAAATTGTTTTGTTTTTATTGTGTCTGCAAACAAAAAATCGCTTTTTTTGTCTGGCTGTTTGTTTGTGGTTTGTTTGTCTAGCGGCTTTAATAATAGTTTAACTAACAACAGCAATACATACTTTTTACTTAACTAAACCATAGATGTGTGAAAGTATACCATCAATATTATTGTTGATAGCGATGATGATGATGACGATGATGATGATGATAATTCTGTATTTTCTAACTCTTGCAACTTAATTATCTTGTTGCTATTTTTAAAATAACTTGTTAAGGTAAAACTAAATTTGCTATAAATGTTTATTAAGCAAATTTAATAAAGTTAAATTAATTTTACAAGACTTTTTAACAACTCTTAGCAAAATTTGCTTGCTAATTTTAGCAACAGGAAATATTATTTTGGATTTTAGTTTATATGTGATAGAGTTTTTTGTTATTGCAGGTTTAAGATTTTATTTTGATTAATTAAATAATCAAAATTGCGTAATAAAAAATGAAAATATTAGAAATAAAGAAAGAAATCAATTTTGGTAATATTATTTTTTTCTTTAGAAACGACCGTCACTGGTAGCTTTCTGGAAACAGAGATAGTTCATTCTTATCACATGTACACAAGAAAAATTCTCCAAATTAAGGCATTAATAAAAAATCAAATCAGCTTTAATTAAAAATTTAATCATGTGAATTAAACGTTTAATCAAGTTAATTAAACGTTTAATTGATACTATTAATTTGTCTACTGGTGCAAATTTAATTAATTTTTTAATTAAAATCACAAATTTTTTTTATAGAAATCAATTTCTATTTATCTCTTCTGTGTATGTTACGAATTAAAAAATGACGAACATAAATGAGATTAAAAACAGTTTTTGTTCCTATTAAAACTCTTAAAACTCTGCTGCCTGTTGTAGCAGTTCTATGTTTTCAGGTTAAAAAATTCGAGTTTGTGTTCTTAATCTTTTGTTTTTAATACGAATTGAATTTTTTAATTTTTTTTTTATAAAATGTTACAACTACAAATTAAATTCTAACTTAATTTGCAGAGCAACAGAAACGTAGAGCTTAGGCTCGTTGTAGTGAAACAGACCAGAGTCTTTGGCGGGAATTAAACCCGAAAATCTTACCCTCATAAGCCAGCTTACAACCAAACAGGCTACAACTACCAGAAAAGAAGAAGAAAAAAAAATAAATTAAAAAACGCTTAATAATTTACTAACATAAGAGAAAAACGTATTTAAATTTGTTTGAAAAGATAAAATTTTTTAGTTTAAACAAAAATGCTAAAATTAAAAAAATCTCCCTAATTGTAAGAAAATCAATTTAAAAACAAACTCTAAAGTAAAGATATATATTTTAAAACCAAATTAGTTCAATTAAAAATTCTTTGAGAATTTTAAAAATCGTCAGTTTTGATGGAATTGATAAATCACCAATTTATGTCGTTATAAACTTTAAAAAACTTTAATTTCTTTAAAATTTAAAATGTTACCAACATAATTAAAACGCCAACAAAAATCGCCTAAATTTTAAAAAACCGCTTAAATTTTTTAAAATCGCTTGATATGGAAAGTATTGCAAAATACCAAAAATATTTATTATAGTATACTTAAAAAAATATTACAATATTTGATTTAAAGAAAAACTGAATATATCGTCAAAATCGTTAAAAATAAACTTACTGCCTGTTTGGAGAACACGAGCGCAAGAATCGTTCGCTTAACTAATATTTAAAACAAAAACAAATTTTGAAATTCTAAATTCCTAAAAAATTTTAAGTTTTTCATCAATCGCTTATCTATAAAAAAAATTTCTAAGCGCCTATTTCACCAATTGTATTTAAATATGTATCAATTTTTGTTTTTTATGTCAAAAAAAAAAAAAAAAAAAATTATATGAAAATCTATATCTAAATATGAATTGATAATTAAATACAGTTGGTGAAATTTATCCTAAGAATTTTTAAAATCAAAATATAAATATGAAGCAAATTAAAAAAAAAAAAAAAATCGCTTGAATGAAAAAAACGACAATTCAGAAAAATTCTCAAAATTGAAAAATATATGCCTATTATAAAAACTACATCGCTAGTTTCAGAAAATATATGATATACTAAAAATCATTAAAATCTGAAAAGTTTCCAATTTTAGAAATAACTCAAAAAAACTGCGATTAAAATCAAAAATCGTATTTCATATTTAGTTTTTTGTTTATCTTCCGTACATCTCAACTTTACAATTGTTTAATAAACTTTGCTAATGTCGTTAATTTTTATTATTTTATTTGTTGTTTTTTTTTTTGTCTCTACTACGTTCAATAATAAAAATAAACAAAATTATAAAACAAACAGCAAACTTTCATTTGCACTTTATGTTTCACTCTCAAACTGATGAAATACTTTCATGTCTTTAAGAAACATTTGTAGCAAAAAAAAAGCCTCAAAGCGGAAACTTGTTGGCTTTTATTTTCTTATAATTTTATTTTATCAAATTATCGAATGCCTTGAGGGGGGTAAACAAAAGCATAAACAACACAATCAAATAATAAAAAAAATCCCAGTCAGTTGCATGCATGTCTTCAATTGAAAACGCAATAAATTTAGTTTATAAAAGCGCATAATTACAAATTGGCTGGCAATGAAATAATTATTTTTTACATCGTCTCTAAGTCAAAATAGCATCCACTAAAACAAGTACATCTGGCACTTAAATCCGAATCCCAAACAAAGACTCATTTTAAAAGATTCCAAACTGGCGTTTTAAGTCAATCTCTCTGCATAAATGACTTTAATTTAAAATAAGCAACATCTTCCTTCCATCCTTAAAATAACAATAAAAGTTTGCCGGAAAAGCAGAATGTGTTTATCAACTACCGGTACACAGAAAAAATTATTTTTCCAATTCAAACAAAAAATTTGTAGAATCAAACAATTTTTTGTCTGAAATCGGTCCTACAAACAAATTTGCATATTCAAACAATTTATTTGCATTTTGTTTACTGAAAAAAAACACTAATTTTTTCAAACAAATAATTTAACTGAATCAAACAAAAAGTTTACTGAAATTCAAAATCAAAAAAAAAAAAAAGTTTTTGCACAAGCAATGACGCGCACACAAGTAAGCACTGTATGAGAAGGTGACGGCAAAGCAGAGCCGCCGACTGGCTTTGAAACACATTTTTTTGTTGGAATAATTTTTGAACGAAGTCTTATTTATACACACAACACAATGTTTTTCTTTATCACTCTCTGTTGCTGTATCCTTTCCTTTGCTAAAGAAGAAATGTAACCAAAAACGGCAGCAGAACGACTCGATATGTTTTTCGTCATCATTCTATTTTTGTATTTGATGTATTTAACCAAACAGTTTTAAAAAATTGAATACGGGATTTTGTTTCTTATAATGTCGTGTCTGCTATTGTTTTTCTTATAGTTTCACTTTTTTAAAGCCTCCAAAAATAGACTGTGTGTGTTTTTTGTTGTTGTTCTTATATTTCACATAAAGAAGTGTTGCTTACGATCAAATAAAAAAATGCAAAAAGACGACAACATTAAAGAGCGTTAAATATTTCATCCAAAATTATGAAAACTTGACACCAAT
Organism: Pollenia griseotomentosa; assembly: GCA_963931875.1. Taxonomy (NCBI): domain Eukaryota; kingdom Metazoa; phylum Arthropoda; class Insecta; order Diptera; family Polleniidae; genus Pollenia; species Pollenia griseotomentosa. Next base: position 48,965,131 of record OZ007564.1, read on the forward strand.
AACGCGTTTATTTTATTTTTGAAGAGTTGTCCACATTTTTGTCGGTTAAATAAAAATCAAACAAAAATATTGATTGAATCAGTAAAAATATTTATAGAAATTAAAAAAATTTTCAAACAAGCGGTTGTTTGAAAATAATTCGGCAATAATTTTTTCTGTGTATACCAAATATGACATAAGATTTACTGCAGAAATGCAAGAAATTGTTTTATTTTTGTGCCATAGCGCAACTAAAAATAGCACGATTGCTATAAAATACATGCAAAAATAATAAATAAAATACGCCTAAACCATACAATACCCTACACCACTATAATGCTGGTTTCTTATTAGGGAACTCTGGTCCAATATGGAGTTACCACCTTACAGAAAACTTAAACTGGGTTTATGTCACGTTTTATCTTGATACCAATATTTGTAGAAGATTGTTTCAAGTTAAGGGGATTTTTATACCGGAGGATTTGTATATATATATATGGGAGCTATTCAAAAAATAGATCAGCTTTCATAAAAGTTTAATAGGTAAATTTTAGTTTTATATCATTACAAATACTAAATCATAGTGGTAACAGGGGTTCCTATACAGACAAAATGTCCTGGGAATTAGCGAAAAAAATATTTTTGAAATTCCCGGGAACTTTTTAAGTTGTTGTGACCTTGAAAGTCAAAATTCACCATCCTACACAGTCGCACGATTCGTGCGCACAAAAATAATGCAAAATCATATGACATAGTCAGCTTCTCTACAAGTAAATGCAACTCTGATCGCAGAGAATCTGTTATTTTCAAAAAAATATTCATAAACATTTTAAAGTGGGACAGACGTGTCGGAAAAATATGTCACACTCTCGTTCTTTATGAGCACACACGATTCCTTTGACAAATCGTACGACTAAGTTGGATAGTATCAGAAGATATCAGCTCAAATGTTTCCCAAAATAAATTCATGTAACTGTTATTACAATGCTTAAAAATAGATAAAAAAAAAACTAAATAACTGCAGGGCTGCCAAAGTAACGAGGCCCACATACGACATGAGTCGCTCTGAGCGACATCTTAACTTTAAATGTAGAGCCATTTCGAGACTGGTATACGTAGTCCCTGGTCACTGGTCGATCGGTAAGTACGATATGAGTATCGGTCTACCTTTTAATGAATGCTGCCGCAGTTGCAGAGAACCTGGAACTGAGGAGACGTTTTTTTTTTAATCTCCTATGTGATTGCACAGTGTTCAATTCAACACGATATGGATAATTTTGGAATTACATTCTACAAGGACTCTTTGGGACATCGTCGGTGAAACTCAGCAATTTGGTAAAAAAAAACCTCAGCGCAACGGGCTGGCTCTAGCCAGTATTGCCCTGGTGTCACGCTTGATTCGGGGTTTCTACTCTTAAGGAGTTGTGTGGTGTCAAAACGGAGTCACTGCCGAATCTACTAGTTTTTGGGCGAGCTACCGCGTTAAACATCCAACCAAGCTCTCAAAATTTTAGTCTGTTTAGTCGTTTGTACTGCGACGAAAAAATTTGAAGACAATGTACGGCACTTGTATGATCTAGTAAAGCCACCTGTTCAATGGTCAGCCGACACAAAGGCGGCTTACTGTAATCCTACAATGGTCCCTTTGTGATACCCTGAGCTTGTGACCTGTGTGTGAGCAAGATTATTCCGTATGGATCACTGCGGCCTCTAACAATTTCGATTGTCTGCTGTAAAAAAGACCAAGCTTGGCCTTATCTCAGAAAACACATTTAAACATAGCCATTTTAGACTCTCGAAATGCCTTTTCTTAATATCCCTTAAACCAATTCATTGACTATGAAAGCAAAAAAAAAATTTTTAAAGCTTTGAAGGGCTAGAGTTCTTATGCGGGATTTTTTTTTAACCAATTCTCTTGATTTTCAAAAGATTAGCGCTTTGACTTAAAAATGTACGAAATAACTTTATAATAGATTTTTATAGAACCGGTTTTATTTAAGGTCAATCAGTAGTTACCAAAAAGGGGTTTATAGACGATCGCTAGTGGGTTTTGAAGCAATATTTTTAAGAGTTACAAATAACAAGTTTAATGTAGAATACCTTTCGCAGAAAGGTTGGTACAAAAAGTAAATTATATATTTGGTAAAAAGTACCAACATGTTTAACATTTTCTTTAAAAATAGTGACCATATTAAAACATGTTTTTTCTCTGCGTGCACCACATGTAGAACGGAAAAGTAATAATAATAGTAATAGAAATAATTTTAATTTCCCATATTACCCATTTTTGATACCTTTTTACAACCCCACCCCCCTATTGAAGTATAAAATAATTTCATTATGTAGTGGGAGCCCATAATTCAATACGTATATCGTCAGCTAATTTTTGGTTTTACCTACCGACCTTTTTAAAAACAAATTAGTTAGATATTGGATATATAATATATATTGAATACACCCTTTCTGAATCCAAAACCTGTTTTACGAAATTTTTTATGGTTTCTGAGATATTAAGCATTAATTTTGCCCCATATCAGGTATTTCAAAGTTTATTAAGTATTGTTTTGCTCTGCACTTCACTGTTTGGCGAATGCTCCTCATACTAAAATATACGAAATAAATTTCATTCTTGCTTTGCTTCACTGCGGATGAAAAAAGGTAGTTAAAACGAAATCAAAACAATATGACAACAACGAAAAAAAGTTCACTCTTGCTTTGCTTCATTGTCGTAAGAATAAAAGTAGTTAAAGCAAAAGCAAAATAAAATGTCAACAACTCAATACACTGCAGTAAGATTACGTATGCAGCACAAAAAGCTACTTTATACAAATTAAAAAAGTGGCGTATGCGGTACAAAACAATAATTTTCATGTTTAATAAAATACTATTAACTTCTTAGATCGTTCATGAACATTTATAAAAATTTATGGGTCGCTTACTGATAGCAACACAACTGATGTTGAGTTGCCAGCAGCTAAATTAAGCAAAGCCGCTAATGTTAAAATATACAAAATTTTTTTTATTTTAAATTTTAACATGACTTATTTTAACAAATAAAACTGGAGGAGTTTTGAATTTTAAATTGAGAGCAACATTTTTAGTTGCACTCAAATGAGTGAAGAAAAAAAAAATTGCATTAAGCTGATGCAAGCTTTTTTTTTAAATCAAACAATTTTTTTTTTGTGAGCAAAATTTTTTAACATCACTATCACTCATGTATAGTGAGGCTGCAAATTTTCAATTCATCACTCAACCTCAACAAAATGATTTCAATATTTTTGCACTATCACTAAGTGTGAGTTGAAACTGCAAAATGAGTGCACTACCCTCTTCTATGTAACATGCGCGGCTTTGCCTGATTTCGCTGCTGGCAACTCAACTTAAGTTTAGTCGACATTCGTAATCGATTAAATTTTTCTTCAAAACATAGGCCAGAAGCAGTAATGAAGATACAAAAAAATTCTATCGAGTATATTTTCAGAAAACTTCAAGTAAACCTTCACTGTCGTTTTTCACCGCTACGACTTTTTGTCATATGTGCCAAACCAATAATAAGCTGACGATATGTCATTGTATGAAGAAAACTGTTTTGTGAAAAAGTAACAGAAATAGATACGATTCTCACTCATTAAACATTCGAATTTCGAAAAAGTATCAAATTTATATTTGTCTAATTTAGACTAGTTACGAATGTAATATGATTATTATTTCTATGTCAGTTTGTTTAAATGATAGCTGAGGTTACAAAAAAGTTCCACAATTCAGAGTTTACTAGTTTATTCCCCAAAATGGCTTAATTTAAAAAAAAGTACCAGACACCTGTTCGCTTATTTTTTGAATGAACAAAGATATGTTTTAGCTGAGGAAAGATGAGTCTATTAAATTTTCGCGTTTCTATCCGTCTAAGTGGATCGATTTGGCGAGAGACCAACCTCCGGTTCAAATTTTTAGCTTCAGGCGTTTAGGTTTTGCTATGATGAATAAGTCAGCCATCTATTAAGTTTACAATTTTATATTCGTACATATTTAGCCAACTGTAAAAGTGAAGGGCATATTTTTATTATAGGAAATATATTTTATCATAAGTTATTTAAGTCTTCTATTATTAAATTTTAGTATAAATTACCTGATTGCCAAAAGTCTAATTATTATTAGTCAAATAAGTTTTAACTTTCAAATATTGTTATTTTTCTTCAATTTTCCATAAATTCAAATACATACTTTTCTTTTTTCCGTAAATATCAAAAATAAATAATTCATTTATAATGAATTTTTTTATATAAATCGCACATTCATTAACAGTTTTTGATAATCATTATCAACATCAACATAATTATATGATCATTTATAAGCATCAGTATAAAACACTTCCTAAATGAGTATGATAAAAAAATAGGCAATAGACAGACATGTTTGGTCTTGTCTGAGACTGTTTCGGCTTAATACACAGATTTTATATTTATATGTACTTTAAAAATCTGCCAGACTTAAGCTGTCAGTTTCAATTTGTTGTCATAATTTATAATTTCTGTTGTATTTTTTTTAACTTGTTTTAAAAACACATACGAAAGAAGTTATTTTAACAACATTTAAACAATTGTTTTATACAAAATTAAAAAAAAAAACAAAAAAAAAAAAATTTTTTCTTTTATTTCTTTGGCTCTGCTGGTATTGGTTTTTATTACTGTAACAAAAGGTGTTACAACAATTTACCAGCAATAAAAGCCAGTGTTTTAGAAATAATCATTAATTGTATTGAAAGACGAACAAGAAAAATGAGAAAAGAAAAGATAAAAAAGTAACGGGATTTTTATTAAGAGCAACGCATTTTTTATTTTTTCAACACAAAAGTAAAAAAAAATAAAATTTGATTTCAATTAAAAAATTTGTTATATTAATTAAAAAGTTAATTAAATTTGCACCAGTAAACAAATTAATAGTATCAATTAAATATTGTTTGATATAAATAACATTTTCTGCAGAAATGTTTTTGATATAAGTAAACGTTTAATTCCCTTGATTAAATTTTTAATTAAAACAAATTTTATTTTTGATTAAACGTAAAAAAATAAAATCAATTTAAATACAAAAATTTGTTATTTGGTTAAAAAATTAATTAAATTTTAACCATTAAACAAATTAATAGTTTCAATTTAATACATATTTTTTGATATAAACAACATTTTCTGCAGTAATGTTTTTGATATAAGTAAACGTTTAATTAAATTTTTAATTAATGCTGATTTTATTTTTGATTAATTTTTTAATTGAAAAAAAAAAAAAAATTGGCGAGAATTTCTTTCTGTGAATTTTCATATTAAATAAAAGTACAATCGATGAAATTATTTGTGGAATACGCCATCGCGATGTATCGTTCTAGGATCTTCCCCGAAGAGCTGGCACAAGCAAATACGCTGGATCTAATTTTATATGACCAGAGTGCACAAATCGGCCAAAACACCAGGAATTTCGCGTTCACAGTTTGCTAGAAGCTCTTTTAACTTTGTTGGGCGTTTGGCGTACACCAGCGATTTAATATCTATAACGTTAAAGTCTAAGGGGCGGTTATTCTTAAGCATTCGCACAACGTAAATTAAAGTGCCAAGCGTAAAGTTAAATAAAAGTGTTAACGTTGTGTTATAAATTGAAATGTCTACTTATCTTTAAAAATACAAATTATAAATAAAAAAATGGCGATAAAACCGCTATATTGACCTAAAAAAGCTTACTTATCATTACTTTTTAAAAATAGCACTACTTAACGAGCTGTCGAAATCGGATTTCCCAATTGCAAAGCGTAAATATAGAAGACGTTTGACGTGCTAATATAGGTTTTGCTGAAAGTTTATAGCTTCGAGATGTTCTTAAAAATACTCCGATATTTGGCATTGACCACAGTTGTTGGATCAAAAAAATGTTAGTTAGCACAGTAATTTTTCTTTGTAGAAAAATCCAGAACCGAGCTTCATCCGAAAAAATGATTTTCTTGTGTGTATTGCACGCAACAAAGTCGTGTTATAATGGGAACTTTGATAAAAAATGGAAAAATTTAAAAACGTGCCTGAGAATTATACGATTAAATGTCCCAGACTGCCATTTAAAACTCTTAAAGAACTGCAAATCCGACTTGACTCTCATTTTGGAAATGAAAAAAAAAAAATTAAATGTGTCTTATCTGCTGAAACACCCGTTACATAGATTTGATTGTAATAAATATGAACACATAAATTATAGACCAGGCCAATGCAAAGTGGATGAACAAATACGAGTATCGAAATAAATGCAAGTTTTAAAAGAAATATTAGAAACAAAAGCATTTTTTTCAGTTTGTAGGGTAATAAAGTTTTTACAAACCATTGACTTTTACTTTGCTCGTTTCAAACTTTTTTATGTTTAAAAATTGTTTTGCTGTTATTTTTATACTGAATTTGATAACATGTATATTATAATTATAATAAAAATAAAATAAGTAATTTATTGTTTTAATGAAGAAAGGTTGAGGGGCTCATTGTAATGGGGTTTGTGGGGAGATAATGTAAACTTAGCACACAGTTTCAATGAACAGTGTGGAATAAAAACAAAATTAGCAAAATGTTCGCTTTTTGCTGAAATGTACTTTTTTTTAAAAAGGTTACTTTTTTTTAACTAACAGGTTAATTTTCATAAAAAGTAACTTTAAACTTAAAGGTACTTTTTAGAAAAAAATATATTTTCTAATAAAAATAAAATTGTAACAAGAGAGTACATTTTTTAACAAAAGAGTACCTTGTTAAGTAACAAGGAATTTTTGAACAAAAGTTATTTTTTGATATCAAAAGCAAAGACGTACTTTTTTTTACAAAAATTTTACTTTTTAATAAAAAGGGAAACTTGAGAAAAAGGTACTTTTTAGTAAAATTTTTCTTTTAACCTTCCTGTAACCTCGCGTTTGTCTGTGAAACCGACTTAACACTTTTTTAACCATATTTATTTTTTCAGAAGCATACCACGTGTTTTAACGAGGCGTACGCGTTGGTGTATTGAGCAACTTTCGCTCTATTGCGCGGGTATATGTGTTACAAAATTAGCGCGGGCTTAGGAAGGTTAGTTAAAATCAAACTTCATTTAGCAACAGGGTATTGTTATGAAAAGAAAAATTTCTAACTAACAAACTTCATTAAGCAACAGGGTACTTTTCAAAAATAAGTACTTTTCTAGCTGGCAAAAAATTTTCAAATACAAAGGTATTTGCAAGCAAAAACGTCATTTTTAGAAAAAAGGTTCTTTTTTTTACCAAAAAGGTACATATTACCAAAAAGGTACTTTTTTACCAAAAAGGTACTTTTTTACCAAAAAGGTACTTTTTTACCAAAAAGGTACTTTTTTACAAAAAAGGTACTTTTTTTTACCAAAAAGGTACTTTTTTTACCAAAAAGGTACTTTTTTTTACCAAAAAGGTACTTTTTTACCAAAAAGGTACTTTTTTACCAAAAAGGTACTTTTCAGCAAAAAGTTACTTTTTAGCAAAAAGGCACTTCTTAGCAAAAATAAACTTTTTTAGCAAAAAGGTACTTTTTAGCAAAACCGTGATTTTCAACCAAGAAGTACCTTAAAAGACACATCTTATTTATATATAAAAGAAAGGGGCGTTAGTTACTACGTTTATAACTAAAGAACGGCTGGACCGATTTCGATGATTCGTACCAATTCGGAATGGTCTCTGACCAAGTAAGAAGAATCTAAAATAGGTGGCGCCATTGAAAATAACTCAGTATGAATTCAATCGTAAACTCTGCATTTGACGATGCTATGATCTTTAGCAAAGTTGTTGAGCATGAGCCGGCGAAGGTTTATAAGTTGATATGACCAATTTCAGACAGGATTTCACCAGTATTTAATTTTTTATTATAATTTGGAAAATCCCGAGCAACGCCGGGACCAAACAACTAGTTTTAACTAAAAGTTACTTTACAACTAACATGTATCTTTTAAGAAAATAATGTTTTGTAAAAAAGAGCAATTTTTTTTAAAGTAAAACTCCTTTTTTATAGAATCTTTTAAACTTCAGGCTACTTTTAAGCAAACCAGTGGATTATGTGGACTACTGGCGAATATATTAAATTATATAATGAAACATTCGATGCAAAACTTAAGGGATGCGTTGCAATTTAAGAAAGAGGTATATAATAGTGCAATAGCTGACGCTGAGGAATTAGATTCATTCGATGTGGTTTTACACTTATCAAGCATACCAGTGGACTTTTCGATAAAAGTCATCGCGAATAAATGGTAGCAATTGCAGAATTATATAAAAATAACGAAAGAACTATCTTAGAAAATCTTAAGGGTAACAGTTACTTTAAATATAATGACATGATATATGCACAGTGTAAGGAGGGAGTGCCAATGCGATATAAGAACTATTAAGAAGACCATGAAACAACTTGAACAAAAACCAAGATTATTAATGAAATGAAATAAAAACGACCTATTTGGAATTAAAAAAATAAGTGCAATAGAACGGACCCTAGTTCTTTCCACAGACTATTTTAAAATAGAAAAGGCAATAGAGGGAAGATCACCTTAGCTGGATCCCTAAGTTACTAGAACAGACAATATTTTTAAAACTGATTCGTACCAGAAACCCACGTCATTGGGACGGAACCGAGCAATATGATAAATAATGCAGCTTATAATCTAACACAGAGATTTTGAGCTATAAAATATAAAAAAATAAATAACTGGCCTCTAGTTCAACAGAATCGGGAATCGCATCTTTTTGAATTTTTTTCTCTTTATGGGGCATATCGTGGAGTTTCCAAAGACACCTTAAAGATTTGGATTATACACGTAGAGAAAAAATATGTTTAAATATGGTCACCTCCAACAAAACTATTTTTAAGACAAATTTGAACATATTTTGATTAATCTAACCATATTATTGTCACCGACAACCATATTATGGTTAAATTAGTAATCCATCAAGAAGCCACAAACATATTATGGTTGCCTTCAAACATGTTATAATATGGTTGTCGGTGACAATAATATGGTTAAATTAAACAAAATATGTTTAAATTTGTCTTTAAAAATAGTTTTGTTAGAGGTGACCATATTTAAACATGTTTTTTCTCTGGGTGTACCGACGATATTTGCCTACTGTCACATTGTCACATAAACTTGCAGAGCTGCAAGGGAAAATTAACGGTCTTGTGAATTAAGCAAAAAAGTTGGTTTTTGTTCAAGTTGCTTTAATAACAACAGCAACGATCGTATTTTCATCAACAACCACCGAATAGAATTCGTCTTCTGCTAATTACGAAGTATGATGTTGATTAACGGTGGGTTTAAGAAGTATGTCGCAAACTGGCTCAATAAAGCTAGAAGGGCATTCGGCAGACTCACAAAGACTCCCTAAGTCCGCATTTTTAACGCATACCTTAAATCGATACTTTTATATGGAAGTAAAACATGGCTGTATAGTAAATCGATCAGCCAATGACTTCTAACTTTTATAGACAACAGCCTGTGCATAATATGTGAAATATTCTTGCCTAACACCAAAACCAACATAAACCTCTGGTGTTTGACCAGTGAGGAACCCATTTACATACAAATTAAACACAGAAAGTGAAAATGGTTAGGACATGTTTTGCGAAAGCCAACTGAAAGCGTAGATGGCCTTAGAATTAAGCCCAGAGGGAAGTGGATGACGAGACGGCGCAGAACCGTGATGAAAGAGCTTGCAGCAATTGATTAATCAAAGGAAGAAGCGAAAGTCATTGTAACAATAGATTAAGTTGGAAATATCTTGCTGAATCCCTTTATTCCCTCGAGGAATGAATAAAGAACAAATTAATCTTTTAAAAGCGAATACATTTTCATTTTCAATCAAAATTTTTTTAAAGACAAACAGCCGTATTCATAAAAACTTATTGATGATTATCTGACCATTTTTAAGCAAAAATTGCTAAAGTTGTATTTATAAACGAAAAATAGTCTATTGAACCTTTAATAAACCATTTATAAAGTAAGAAAATTTATTGTTGGATTTGCCCTTCTTTAAACCAAAAATAAAATGACATTTTGATAAGTGTTTGCATTTTATGATATTATTTTTGTAAAATATGTTGAAAAATAATAACAAAAATGTTTTATTTATTAATATGGACATGTTAAATATATTTTTCAAATTTTTTTTTATTTTAGACAACCAATTTAAAGTTATATTGATAATTATTTAAAAAAAAATTTATATGATTTAAATGAATATGGACATTTCTCCAATGTCGAATGCGACATTCGTACGCCTTAAAAGTGAAAAAAAAACATATACCAAAACATTAATTTTATTTTGACAAAAGGCGAAACTTATAGCTCTTGATTAGGACTATAATTTGTGCTTAGGTTGGTTTTGAGCAATTGTTCGTTTTCAAGAAAATTAAAAAAACCCAAGGCATTTGCATGCGACAAAAACAGAAGTTGTTTTTACGGCAAACAGTTCAAACACTGATTTCAGCGAAACCTGATAAAATATTTTAATACGACTTATTTTAAAATATTATGCATTGATGTATCTTAATAATGGTTTTTATTTAATTCAAAAATATTGTGTAGTTTATTTTTTATTTAATTTTAATCACTGTCGCACGCTACATGTTGCATGCGACATTTTGTTCCATCATACTTTTATGTTTATGTTTTTACTTTTTATGTAATTAGACATGCGTAAGATGATTCTACATTATTTTAAATTCATTCAATATATTAATTTTCTCAACAAAATTTATAAAATTATAAAGAAAAATACAAATCCAAATTTTTAATATTTTTAATTAGGCTTAAGTTCATTAAATTTAATTTTCATTAAATTATTTTTATGAAGAAAGGAATTTTACAACATGAAAATTAATTAAAATTGTTATTGATAATCTTTCATTTTTGACCGTGGCCGGGGCTCGAACCGCGGCCGGCAAGTTACTATGACATGTTTCGATCGCAACCACTCGATCTCCTCAGATGGATTTGCCGTTTTACACTCGCAGCCATCGACGACTTAAAATAAGTACCAAGAAAAAAGCACTGATTATTTTCCAGCAAAATTTTTTTAATTAAATTTGCAATAAAAATATCTGTTTGTTACTAATATTTGAAACGCATTGTCCAAATACCCTTGACGCACTGATAACAAATGTTATTTTTCAATGTCGCACGCTACATCAAAATATACGGTAAAGCAAAGAAAAAATTTGCCGTAACTGGCAATCGCATCCTTCCGTTTACATTTTTTCTTTATTGATTGAATATAAACTGAGATTTAAAAAGCAATTGTCAATGCATAATGTTTCTCATTAAGATCATTTAGCAAAATAAAACGTGCAATAGAAATGTTCAAAACAGAACTTTTTCACTTGTTCGACTTTGCATTTGACTATTTCAAAGTGTGTTATGAATAAATGTAAAATTTGTTTAAATCGTTGAGAGTTGATAGATTCCCTATAAAAATATGTTAAAACAACATACTTTTATAGACTTTGAATTATTTGGCTGCGGTTGACATTTCTGTGGAAATTCCCATATGTTCAGGGGCAAATGCAGATATTCTCTTTAATTATTTATTAAATTATTGCAACTAGTTGTTTTTTTGTTTAAAACAACAAATTATTGTTCAAAAATATTTAAAAAAAAATTAAAATAAGCAAATCATAATAATAGTGATGTTAATAAAAAGTAAACAAACTTTTTATTCGAATACTTATCGAATATTTAAAAAAGGTTCAAACAAATGATTTTATGATAGCTTTCGGCAACATTTTGTTCAGAAACTAAAATAATATATAGTTTTATTTGATAAGAATAATTTTGAAAGGGTACAATTAAAAAAAAATTATAAAAAAATTTTAAATATAGAATACATATCATGTAAACCGCATAGAAGTTTCGTGCATCACTAACAATAAAACGGCAGCCAAATATTAAAAAAGTTGCCATACTTAAACTGAAAATCACTGCAAACAGCTTATAGTAAAAAAGCTGTTATTGTACGTTTATGAATACAAATTTTTATAAGAGGTTTATAAGACAAAAAGCGTTTAATAGTTATTACATACTATAAGCTTAAAATAAGAACTTTTTATGAATATGGCTGAAAGTCTTCACAAAAAATATGAAAAACAAAATAAGAAAGAACCATATAAATAAATTGAAAATAAAAAATAATCAATTACAGCAAATTTCGATCCACCAATACCTTGGTTAAAACATGGATGTTTGACTATAGATTGCCAGCCGTCGCAGTGGCGTAAACGGTAAAAAATGCAAAGAATTCTGACGATGAGAATGTGGGTAATCTCAAATCAAAAAAAAAAAAAAAAAAAAAAAAAAAAAAAAATTAATAAAAATTTTGAATTCATTTCATATTGTAAAATTTCTTCCGTAATTGTAATAAGTCAATGAAAACTAAATCCGATGAACTTAAGCCGAACTTTAATATATTAGAAATTTCAATGATCTCCTAAATTTTTATTTCTTTGGCATATCCTGTATGAATTGTATTGCTAAATGTTCTTATACGCATAGAATATTTACTCTTAGAAAACTACAATACTTACGCTCCCAATACAGTATAATATTCCAATGTGAAATGATAATAACAAATTCTTGGTGGTTCACCCTCACGACAAGCTCTGGCACACTCATCGGGAGCCGAAAGTGCTGGATTTCTTCTCAGTTCCGCCGTGGCACTTGTCGAATAATCTAAATGTCTAAAGGGAGATTTGGGATTTGGATTGACCACAGTACCCGCAACTGACGACGATGGCACACTGGGATAGCGAGCTGACGAGGGAAAACTGCCACGCGAATTTAAATAACTACTGCCGGCTGTTAGTGCAGGTTTGCTGCCGGGGCCCAAACTGTTGCTATTCAAAGGCAGTGGGCGTGGTATATTGCCACTGAGGGCAGGATGTGTTTGTACAATGCCATGAGTGGCTGAGAAGAAGGGTGAGTCGAAGGGCGTACTGGAAGAGGGTGTGACTACATGAGATTGCCAAAATGAACTGGCTGGCGTTTGGTCGGTAAGTTTATCTGAAAGAAAAAAAAAACAAAAAAACAAAAAAAGGTTAAAGTTTGTTTGAAAAGGTGTTAATTTGAGATTTTTTAATAAATACTTTTTAAAAAGTATTTAGATTTTTTATTAAATTTTGTTTACAAGAAAAAAAAAACTTTAAATAATAATTGCACAATTTTATGATTTAGAGCAGAAAATTAAATGTCGAAAATCAACATTTATTACCTTGAATACTGTAGTTCAACTTAAATTTAAGTTTTAGGTTTAAGTTTTTTATAATATATTTTCCATTTTTTAAGACTTGTTACCTTTTTTGCTTAATTCTATTAAATTAACAGTTAATTAAATTGGTGTTCTTTTTTTGAAGGGGGCTTAGTTGTGAGGGGGGTCTTTAAGTTATTGTTTGCTTCTTTAACTTTTAAGTTTTGGGTTGGGTTTTTAATAAAATTTTCCAATTTGATTTATTTTGTATTGTTTATAAATAAATTTATAGTCGATAGAAGAAAAAAAAAAAATAACAATGCATTATGATCAATATCATGTTTTAAGTGAGAAAATGTCTAAAACTTTAAAAAAGTTTTTAAATGGGAATTCTGATACCTGGAAAGTTCATGTTTTTTGTTTTATTAAAATTTACTTTTTTGTTAAAATATGAATAGTTTTGCAAATACAAAACTGTTTACAAAAAAAGGAAAGACACAATTCATCAGAGCGTTGGCTTAAATTAAATTTTAAGTTCATTTTTGTTAAAAAGTAATTCTCTATTAAAAATACCATTTCAGGTTCCTTTTTGTGTAAAAGTACCTTTTTTTGTAAAATTTAAAAAAGTCCTTTTTTTGCTTAAGAGTATTAAAGTATACAATACTTTTTTTGTTTTGTATGTTAAAGCTCTCTATTCAGAAAACACTACCTTTTATTATAGAACATGTACACTCACAATATTATTACAGTAACGGACTGTAGTTTATTTAAGAAATATTCCGTTCAGTAATTTTTAAATAAATAAACATTTAAAATTCCAAGCAAATTTATTTTTAACTGATTCTAACAGTTATTCAAAAAACTAAGTGCATATTAATACGGATTTTCAGTTGCAGTTAATATTGTCCGTTGATTGAGTTAAATTCTTCTTTATGTTAAAGTAAATAAAAATGTAATTTAAAGCAACGAAAATTCATTTAATTTTTACTGTCAAAAATTCAACCGCGAATTCCGTAAAAACAAATCAATATTCAGTTATCTTATATAAATTAATTGTCAAAAAATTAACTACATATTCCGTAAAAACAAATAAATATGCAGTTATTTTATAAAATTTTACTGTCAAAAATTCAACACCATATTCAGTAAAAACAATTAAATATTCAGTTATTTTATATAATTTTACTACCAAAAATGAATTTTTACTTATCTATAAAAAATGAATTGCTTGTTTTGTGTAAGCAATTCCCATTTTCTATTTGTTAAAATAATTTAGTTAAATACATCAAATTTTAAAAGTAAAATAATTGCGAAGCCATATCGGTCATGCTGCTGGTGTCTTATAATTGAGAGTTCTTCTGTAAACAACGTGGTCAGTACAACAAAAGTAAAACAAACGTGTGTAACTGGGTAAGTAAATAAAAATATTCTCCCTCTCTCGCTTATAAGAAAAACAAGCGGACAGGTGTCTGTCTGGTATTTTTTAGAAATTCGGCTATTTTGTGGAGTAAACGAAAATTTAATAAAATAACTGAATATTTAATTGTTTTTACTGAATATGGGGTCAATTTTTTGACAGTAAAATTTTAATAAATAACTGAATATTTAATCGTTTTTACTGAATATGGTGTTGAATTTTTGACACTAAAATTTTACAAAATAACTGAATATTTATTTGATTTTACGGAATATGGTGTTGAATTTTTGACAGTAAAAATCAAATGAACTTTTTGTTAAAAATAAATGAAAAATAGGTAGACCGGTTTTTAATTGAACTTTCATTTATTTTATATTACAATTTCAGTTAATTTTACGTACAGAATATTGTGAGTGTACTTTTTAAATGTTTATTAATAATATTTTCTAAGAAAGCATCATTAAAAAAGTACTTTTTTGTACCCCAAAACGTAAAATGACCAATTCTGCAAACTTTCCTTGCAATGAAGCCAAGACCAGTCAGTTCATATTAAAGTGGTTTCTTGAAGATAAAGACTTTTTAAAAAAATATAACTTTCAGAAAAAATGCATTTAAGAAAAAAATAGATTTGGGAAAAAATTTGTTTTAAAAGTACACTTAAAACAATTGGTAGGGGGTTTTTTTTTTGAAAATACCTTTAATTAGAAAAGCTGATAGAAAATGTAGAAAGTGGCTTTTGAAGAAAAAAGTTATGTAACGATTTTTTTTGCTTAAAAAAAGACCTTTTTTTTAAATTTTAATGCCAAATATTTGCATTTTGGGTATTTTTTTTAGGGGGTTATTTTGTAAATCCCTTCACCTTGCGTTAAGAAATTTTTCATATAAAATTTTTGAATATTCAAAAATTTGTATGAAAATATTTTTTAAGATCGGTGAAGTCCTTTAGAAAATAAACCCCTTAGGGCCATTATTACAACCTAATGATAAATTTGCTGATAGTTAACGTGAACAATAGCTATCTTGAACGATAAAGTGACCAATAAGTTTTTTCCATTATTACAACTGTCCGATAAAAAATTTAATTTATATACTGTGGCAACATTGCAGTATATACCGACTACTTTTGGTTGTTTAAAATACGTAGTGGCAACGACTTAGTTTTGTAAAGTAAATTTTTGTGCTTTATTTTTGGTTTTAATGGTAAATTGTTTTGTTTTTTGTGTTAAATTGTGTTTTTTGAAAAAGTTGAGTAACTTAAGACTATCATTGAAGTTACCATATCTTCAGCAGAAAATATGGCATCTTCAAGTTCTTAAAGTTCACTTGTAAAGTTACCATGAGGACAAACCTGATGTTAGCTTATCAGTCACTTTTAAGGTTAATGTTAACTTGTAATAACCAAAAACTATTTATCTGTCAGATAGCATCCTAAAAATAACTATTTATAAGTTGTAATAATGGCCCTTAGTACTTTATGTATTCAGTGTTCTAAACAAGTTAATGTTAAAATTTAAAAAAAAACAAACTTTTCATTTTAATAAAAATAAAAGTTACTCAACAAAAAAATTATATGCAATTAGCTGGTTTTTCGATACCTTTTAGAGTTTAAAGCAGTTAAAAGAAATCAGCTCGTTTTTCTTTTTAATACTTTTAATTAAATATGCTAAATACTTATGTGAGATTAATATCACTAGCATTTCAAAAGCTTTTTCCTTAAGCTCAACATTTTAATGATTTGTTTTGCAAGTAAACAAAAGATTTAAGACACAAACATGTTTCGTTTTCATTGTTGTTGTTGTTGTTGTTGTTGTTTAAACATTTAAAAAGTAGCAAATTTTACATAAAAGTTTCATTTTAAAACGTATGCAAACTGTTTCTAGCACTGACAGTGACTAATCGGTTTAAAACAAAAACAATGTTCAAGTAAATAATTTTGTTTTGTTAAATGTCTTGTTGCACCTGCTGCTGTTTAACCAACAAAAACGAAAGGTAAATTTTGTTTTTTTTTTTGGTTTCGTTTGTTGCTATTGTTGTTGAAACAATAATCATTTACTTTAACACCAAGAAAGAGAAAAAAAAACATTGTAAAATGCGTTACTGGGTTGTTAAGATGTGTCCGTCCGTCCGTCCTGCTATCCATCAGTCTATTTGTTTGTTTATTCGTGTAAATTTTGCACTCAAGTGCGAAATCATGTTACAAAGTCAAGTTTATGCAAATTGCTTAAGACAGTGAATGAAGAGTGATTGTAAGAAATGTTAATGTAAAAGAGTGAAACAAATTTTAAAAAAAAAAAGAAATAAAAGCATAAACTTACAACTTGTAAACAATAATAAACGGAAATTAATATCCTTTAAATATAATTTTAATTATTTATTTATTAAGTTTTTTTTCTATCATAAATGCATAAAAAAGGGGATTTCCTTTTTGCTGATATTTTTTTTTTATTTCTTTTTTGAGTTTTATTATAGTTTGATCAATTATGTTGGCTGCGACTGAAGTTGACATGTAAGTGTTGTTTGAATGTTTTGTAATTGGACCAGTTCCAACTGTTTAAACATGAGTTCAACTTGTATTTTTATTGTTTTTTTCTTTATTGTATCCCCTTGTTAACAGAGAAAGTGATTTATTATGGTTTGAAGTTTTAAAATTGTGATGGAATGTTCGATATTTTTATGATTTTTATTTATATTTCAACAAATTTATTTTAACCCCTGGGAGTCATAATAAAATTAATTTATTATTTAAAAATGAATGTCAATTCATCTGAACATGTTATTTTAGCTTGAAAAGTAAAAGTTCAGTTAAAACCTGCGACAGAGTTTCAAAGTTGTTCACATATAATTTTTTAAGCCATCTTTTCCTAAAATGTACGATAAGGGAAACTTTTATAAGACTTTCTGTTTTAAAAGGAGACTAAAAGGTACTTTTTGAAAATTTTTTCCTTTTAAGTTTAAAAACTTTTCTAAGATAAAGTTTTTTCCTAAAAAGGTTATCTTTTCAAGAGAGGTAATTTCTAAAAAGTACATATTTATAATTTATTTAAGAAAAAATTACTATTATAGAAAGAATATTTATAAGAAAACAGTACCTTTTAGGAAAAAGTTGCATTAAGAAATTCTTCATATAAATTAATTTCCAATTCTAAAAAAATGTGTTGGAAAATATTTTAAAATTGAAGCAAAATGTTTTATTTTGTTAAAAGATGTTTCAGTTTTAACACCTACTTTTCTCGAAGATTCTTTCCCAAAAAGGTACTTTTTCTAAAAGGCCTTGTTTTATATTTTTTCCCGAAAAATTTTTTTAAAAGGTTTTCTAAAAGATTATTTTTTTCTACAAATTTCTTTTCTTAGAATTTCTAAATGCAAATTTTTCTTAAAAGGTACTTTTTTCTTTTAAAAATTTTAAAAAAGTAACTTTTTCTAAAAAGT
The DNA here is from genome assembly GCA_963931875.1 of Pollenia griseotomentosa. NCBI lineage: Eukaryota > Metazoa > Arthropoda > Insecta > Diptera > Polleniidae > Pollenia > Pollenia griseotomentosa. The sequence continues at coordinate 48,983,205 of OZ007564.1, forward strand.
ACTTTTTTCTGAAATAAATTTAAAATAAGTACTTAAGAAGACAAACAATACATTCTTTACTTTCTGCAAACAAACATCTATAAATAAAAAGTACCATTTAAAAAAAAAAAAAAAAAAAAACGATTTTAATAAAACTACTTTTTATACCAAAATAGTCGTTCTGAACCAAAATATAAATCTTGTAGCAGAAATTATCTTAGCACTATGAAGAGTATTTTCTAACATAAAATACCATTTGTAACAACTTGTAGCTTTTGTAACAATATGTACTTTTTGCAACGAAATGCGACTTGTATAACAAAAAATATCATCTTATAACAAAAAGTATGATTTGCAACAAAAATAACATTTTTTTCAAAAAAGTACTCTTTCCTTTAAAAATGACATTGTATGTTCACATGTACCTATTGCCATTTAGCTCATCCTGTTACAAAAAATTACCCTATTGTATTAAAAAGTTCATCTTGTAATAAAAAACTAGGTTTCTCAAAAACCGTTCTTTATATATAAATAAATCTATTGTGTGCCACGCCCACTTCTCCGTTCTCGTACACATTTTGCCGGGTGTTGTGTATTGATAACCAAATTGTTGCACCTAATTGAGAAACTTTGGCCTTTGCTGGTTTTCAGATATACAGAAATCTATGATGTCTTTGTGTGGGAGGTGCCACGCCTACTTCTCCACCACATTTTTAAAGAGGCTGTGTTTTAATAACCCAGCTATATGTACCAAGTTTGGATCATTTTTCTCTGACCGTTCTTAAGATATAAAGATATCTATTTTGTGCCACGCCCACTTCTCCTCTCTCGCCCGCATTTTGTCAGATGTTGTGTATTGATAACAAAGATGCATGTGTCTAATTTTGAAACACTGGCTTTTGCTGTTCTTCAAATATACATAAGTACATTAAAAAAATATAAAAAAAACAGATAAAAAAAATATAAAAAAACAGAGGCAGTCGTGGTTTTTGCTCATATCTCAGCCATTTGTTGACCGAGCAGGTTAAATTTGAATAGCAAACAATTCCGGGCTATATGTGACATAAATATATACGCATCTTGTCCCCGTCATATGTGGGGTCTTCGGAAACCCCATTTCAACGGACAGACGGACATCGCTTAATCAACATCGCTGCACGTGAGGATCCAAACTGGTCTAAGATCAATATTGTAGAGATTACGAAAGGAATGACAAACTTATTTATGTATATCCTTTGACTTCGGTCAAGGGTATTAAACAATTTGATGCATCTGACCGAGTTCGTGTTGTTCCTAGTTTATTCATTTGGTTTGTCGAAAATTTTAATGGCCTTAATTGCCATAATTGTACATTTCTGACTATTTGTTTCTTCATGTTCGTTTCCATCAATAGGTACGTTATTGTCACCAACTTATTTCCACTTAGTCTCACAATCTCTGTTTGCAATACACACACGTGTGCTAAACTTCTCTTATGTATTTTGAATTAATAAATGAAAAAAAGGCAAGATTATATTCCAAGTTTCTCAGTACTCATCATATCGAAGGTCCCCTCTATAGAGTACACAATGAAAGAATTTTTTCCGTTCGCTCGAGAGAACTACTCTCAATCCTGTGTACCCTCTATCTCGAGTGTAATTTAATTTTTTTAAAACTATTTTGATCCAAACATGAAAAATCTGTTTAAAAATATAAACTTCCAAATATTTTGTGAACTATTTTCGAATCTTTCAGTATTATTGCAATAAATAAATCACAAAACAAAATGTCTGAAACAATTTCTTAATGCCTGAAAACCCCTAACACGAACTAATTCTCAAATTGTAAAAAAAAAACACTCAATCAAATCAGACATGCCCAGTTTTCATTACATTTTAGAGTGGCAACATACCAAAAATATACAACAGTTGCAATAAAAAAAATCCAAACACATGCAACATGACACCACAACTATTTAATCATCGTCATAATAAAAACAAACATTTAATAAACTTATCAAAGAAAAAAAAAAAAACAAGCAAAATTAGAGCAGTTTAAAATCTAAAGCTGCCTTAAAAAAAACTGCTTTATAATAAATTTACAATAAAACTGAAAATTAAATAAACAAAAATTTTTTTTCAATTTTCCAAAAAAAAAAAAGTGAAAATAAGCAACAATTCCAGTTAACCTTGCCTGGGGCCAGCTAAAGAGATAAAAAAATTGTAATAACAATGGAAAATAAGCCATACGAACGAATGCAAGAAGAAACAAGAGTTGGCATGTTCAAATTTGTTTGTTTTATTATTTTGTCATGACTGTTTTCAAGCAGATTTACTCGTATCACTCTGCTGCTGCATAAAATAAACAAGAAGTAAATAAAAAAACTACAATTGTTTTGTGTTGTTTTAATAAAATATAATTTTTATGTTTTTTTGTTTAAAAAAAAAAAAAAAAAAAAAAATTATATTGTTTATAAATTGTTTGCTGCTGGTAACGAACGATTAAATATAAATTCAACAAGTCATTGTTAATGAAATTTTTAAATTGTTTTTAAAGAAAATTTCCAAAAATGTTTTTCTCTTATTTTGTTTTTAAAATAAAAAGACAAATAAAATATTGTCGAAAAAATAGACCTTTTTTTGAACACATGAACAAAAAAGCTAAAAAGTCAAAGCAGTTTTTGCTTTTTGATTGAAGAGAAAAACTAAAGACTTAAAGAACAAACTTAATTAACATGGAGTTGGTCTAACAAAAACACACGATGTTGATTTTAATAAAACAAAAAGTTTACAGAGAATAATCTTAATATTTTTTATTATGACAATAACGTGTAAAATAAATTACCGTCTAAATGCTCGCCACGGCTACGGTGGCATACCTCTATCCGATGGTCCATATTTCAATGACTCTAAGACATAATTGAGGTTCAATGTCGTTAATATGCCGAATTATCTCATCCTGTAGCTCTTGGCTTATTGACGTACACCTTTTCTTTCAAATAACCCCAAAGAAACAAGTCCAACGGTGTCTAATCACATGATCTTAGCGGCCAATTGACATCACCACCACGTGAGATAACACGGCCATTGAATTTCTCGTGCAAAAGAGCCATTGTTTCGTTAGCTGTATGGCAACTGGCACCGCCCTGTTGGAACCACATAACGTCCGGGGTCCTATCCTCAATTTCTTGCCGCAAGAAGGCCCGATGAAGCCGCCAGCCTATAAACAGCACCAAACAGTCACTCAGTGTCGATGCATCGGCTTTTCAACAATCACTCTTGGATTCTCATTTGCCCAACTCTGCTTTTTAACGAATGCACTGAGATGAAAGTGTGTCTCGTCGCTGACGTGCACGAAATACATTTGAACACACATTTTCGTAAAAGGCTTCAACAATCTTAATGCGCTGCTCAATTGTGTACCTTTCCATGGTTGAATTTGTCAAACACTGAAACAAAGAAATGCCAAATTAAGTTGGGCAAAAAACTTGACGTTTAGGGGTGACTCGAAATTAACAAAGTGCATTATGATTAGACCATCCATTATGACAAAAAGATCTTTCTATGACAAAATATCTTTCTATGACAAAAAAAAAAAACTTTTTGCAACCAAAAGTACTTTGTGTAGGAAGACCATATTTGTACCTTCTGTTTTTTTTTGCAACAAAACTCACTTTATAGCAATAATACGCTTTGTAGAATAGTAGATCTTGTAAAAAGTAATTTTGTTTTCTTTTGTAAAAAGTAGGTGTTGTAAAAAAGTATAATTTTGAGAACGTACTTTTTGTAAAATAAGTACTTATTAATACACTTTTTTGTTAAAAAAATAATCTTGTTTTAAAAAGAATATTATGTATATGGTACAATTTGGCAAAAAATCCTCTTTTTAAAAAGAGTACCTTTTTCAAAAAAATTACCTTTTTCCAAAACGTACCTTTTTTAAATTTTTTTTTAACACAATCTTGTTTTTAAAGGTTTATTATATAGTACCTTTTTCAAAAAAGTACCTAGTTTAAAAAAATAACTTTTTAAAAAAAGTACCTTGTTTGAAAAAAATAACTTTTTAAAAAAAGTACCTTTTAAAAAAAGTACCTTTAAAAAAAAGTACCTTTTAAAAAAAGTACCTTTTAAAAAAAGTAGTTTCTTAAATTTTAAAAAAAAGTAGTTTTTTAAAAAAGTACATATCTTAAAATTAAAAAAGTACATTTTTAAAATTAAAAAAGTACATTTTTAAAAATTACCTTTTTCAAAAAATTACCTCTCAAAAAATTACCTCTATCGAAAAAGTGTCGTTCGCAAAAAAGTACCTTTTGTAATAAAATACTGTTTTTTTTTAAGAAAATATATTAACGAATAAAAAGTACTTTTATTTAAAGCGGCATTTCTTTGATTAAAATAATAATTATACAATTTTAAAACAACTATTTCTCCAATCTTGGAGCAACTTATTTAACTTGAGTTGAATTTTAATTTTCTGCCTGGCACTTGAAATTGCATTTTATTTTATTCGCAAATATTTTTCCATCCTGTTGTTAGTTTCAAAATTATTTCCTTTTAGTCTTAAAATACAATGAAACAAAAAACGAAACCTTTTATTTTATTACCATTGATTAGCTTTAATAGCAATTTATTAAAAAAAAAAAAACATTAAAATAAGACCACGAACACCTCACCATTCATTTTCACTTTCATTTAACGGAAAGGAAAATGAAAATTTCATTTGGAAATTTACAACCCAAAACAAAAAAAAAAGTTTTTAACCTTGATTATTATCGCATTTAAATGATAAATTATGGATAATAAAATATGTTTTAAAATTTAAGGAAAGAAATTAAAAACGTTTAAAATATTTAAACTGTAATTTTTGCTTTAAATTTAACGGGTTTTTAAGTTACAGAAAAAAAATTGTAAACGTTTTTTTAATAAAATATCATTATGGGAAAATATTTTTGAATGAAAACTGAATTTGCTTAAAGTTTTTGATTTTTTTTAATTTTTCTTTAATTTCATTTGTTATACTTTCACTCTTATAAATAGTTTCAGTTTCTTTGCGGAATTTTATACATTTTATTTATAATTTTTTCTTTTTAAGTGAAAAAAAAGTTTCAATTTTCAAGACCTACAAAAGCAGAAAAAATAAGTTTAAATTTTATGCCTTGTTAGAGCATGACTGACCAACATAAATTTGACGGAGGAAAATAAAAAAAATTATATTATTTTCTTCTACAAGTTACAATGAAATAAGATTTAAGCACGAAATTGTCTGAAGACATTACAGTTTTAAGTAGATTTTGTTATTAAGTAAGTTGTTTTCTTAAAAAAGTTTAGATACTTTTTTTAAAAGGTACCATTTCCCGCATTATAACAATCACCATAAACTTAATTCGTCATTTATGTCGAAAGTGTGACATCTAAAATTGAATTGCCAAGAATTTTCAAACAATATCATTAAATAAACAACAACAGCGTTCAACACCAAATTTGTTCAAATATGTAACCATACTTCATGATCAAACCCAGAGCTCGTTATACATTTCTAATTGCACTCGCTTTTACTCAATAGGTAGATAGATACTTGTAAGTTCAATGATGTCTTTTTGTCTTTAAAAATCAAACCTATTTTGACCATTTCTCGTCATTAAGTCGGCAATTGCATTGTTAATTGTGAAATTAGACGTAAAAAAATAAAAGGAAAAACGTTTAAACGCCAAGAAAAAAAGTTGTTTCACAAAACGAGTTTTAATTGACAGACGGACAGACAGACATACAGCTAGTCTCGTGCAATAAACTTTTGCAAAATGTAACCCACTTTTACTCGATAACTCAGCAACATGCTCTGACATATTTTTTGCTGCTTCTTTTAGTCGTTCTTACTTTTTTTAAGTTTAACCGTTTTTTTTTATTGCTGTTGCTGCTTTTATAGATTTTTTGCTCAATCAATGCACAAATTTTATTATATGTACTGATTTGAAAAAAGCAGAAAGAGAGAGAGTGATAGAGGGAAAATGGGGGATAAATAAACATGGTTATTGTAAAAAGAGTGTCTTTTAAAAGAAGCTGAAGAAGTAGGAGACTGGTTACTGCACAGTGAGTTTTCTAAAGGTGCTATCAGACGGTATGTATTTTACATATGTACTGTCAAATTTTCCATCTGTAAAAGTTGTACACATCGTGTGATACATATGAAACTTTGCATGTGTAAAATACATGTGGAAATACATATGTAATTTTTTCGATTAGAACGCGCTCTATTTTTCTGTGGCAAACATAAACAAAACAGCTGGTTTGTTTTGAAACGAAATTTCTTGAAAAAATATATTGTAAAGAAAAATTTAAGAAAATTTTGACATACATACGGAATTACATATGGGTAAGAAAAGTGACAGTACATATGTAAAATACATACCGTCTGATAGCACCTTAAGTAAAAAATGAAAAAAAGATGAATACAAATACTTCCAAATTATTTTTACGATAGAAAAAAATTTACCTGTAAATAGGGGGCCTTTCAGACATGTCAGTTTTATTAATTTTCTTTTGAACACGCTACCAAAAGTCTTATGCATTTACACGATGTCTTTCCATACATATCTGTTTTCATGTATAATTGTCTAATCTTCTTTTAATATGTATTGGAAAAAATTAAAAAATCATATCAACAAACATTAAAAATCTCTTTCAGTATCTGTTTGGCAACCTTTTTTTTCTCTTACCCGATTGCCTACAAACAAAACAAACGTGTTTGTTAGACATGTCTGAAAAGACATCGTGTAAATGCCCCCATACTTAATTTTTTACAAAAAAGTAATTTTTTTATCCTTTTAATTTAAATTAATAAAAGTACAATTTTATAAAAAAAAAATAAAGAATGGGCATCCATCAAGAAGACAGCTCACTTGAGTCCCCCAGTGGTCTCTTTGTAATACCCAGCACCAATCAACTGCTCATCTTACAGAGCAGTTACTCAATCAGCATCACTGCATAATTCAACCAATTTGTCTTCCTAATGAAGAGAAGAAGCTACCTAACATATATCTTAGAAATATCTTCCAAACAGACAACTACTGCTTTCCCCAGGTGTCTCTCCCTAATGTCCTGACATTGCCATTGACACAAAAATTGAACATAGTTTGCTCTTGTTTCACGTCATGCAAAGTTCTACAATGTTTATTGAATTTAAGACTTATTCTTCTCACATGAGTCCTTACTGAGATCACCGACGGTCACTGCTCCCTGTTGAACCTCAGTAGGGAGATTGTCCTCCGTCCATCATAGCCAAGCCACAATGCGCTGGATACGAAGCAGGTAAATTTGCAAGTCCAACCTAATTATGCAAATGTGTACGCTGTTTAAATGACATAGAGTGAGACATTGGAAAGCCAAGGAATTGATCTATAAATCTTTCCTCCAAACGACCACCTCGCTTGGCAAGTTCATCTGCTATGTGGTAGTCCGCGTGCCATAGGTATCCACGTTACCGTTACTTTTGAATGCTGCGCAGTCTCAATTCAGGACAACAAGCATATTGCAGTTAACTTCGATGTTGTATAGACACCTGCTGGGGATGAAATGCCAGCTTTGGTGACAGTAAATATACATATATCCATCAATATGCGGTAGTACCTTAATCAGATAGCCGCCCGCCTTATAGCAGGACACTACAATCATACTGCAGATCAAAGGGAACCTTTATAACGCTGATGTATTTTGAAATCAGTACTATAACAAGTTTCTTTGAATCTATGACACTTTTCATCATTGTGGTGTTAGCTTTAATATCATTAGGCCAAAGTGTTATCAGGTGAAATTATGTCATCATTGGGATGACAGACACATCGTCATCACAGAAATGACTCATCGGAGTTAGTTAAATGTTAGTTTAGTAAAACGTCATCAGTGCGATGACTCAGTAGCATCAAAGAATGGATTAAATTGAGTCATTTTGATTGAAAAAAGTCAAAGTGAGAGATAATTATTATTCTCTTACCCGTTATCAGCATTTTCGTAATCGTTCTACGTTGAAAATTTAATGTATTTTACTAAATAATTTAACCAAATAGAATATGGGAATTTTTGCTTCTTATTTTACTTTTTAAGCATTTAAATAATATTATAATACACAAAATGTGGCATCGAATTAATGTCACTGTAGTCATAGCAAAGATGACGTATAAAATATGACAAAATCTTATGATGACGTTTGTCATTAGATTGATCTCACTTTTTGCCTTATTGATGTCATTTTTTATAACATTGATGTCACAATTCTGATGTTATGGCATAATCAATATGAAGACGCATTTTTTATTAGTGTATAGATAGACCTTTACGATAGATTTTAGGAAAGGAAATTACCGGTCTAAGAAAAGTACCACCTTAAAAATAACACTTGTAACAAAAAACATTTTCAACAAAAAGCATCCTCTCAAGAGAAGAAAGCTTAATGATTTAAAAATGTTAGTTTGAAAATGTCCTTGAAACTAAAAGTACATTTTCTTAATCTTATTACAACTAAAAATACATTTAACCATTTTGCCATTCTTTTTACTTTTATGGACTTTTAATCAATTTTATGGCTTGTTTGAATTATTAAAAATTTTCGCGAATTTTCGCTATTTTCGCAAAATATATTTTGTTAATTTTTGACATTTTGTATTTTTTTTTAACCGATTTAGCGATTTCAAATAAATTTTAGGGTTTGTTTCCAAGTTTGCGATTGTTCGCGAATTTTAGCCATGTTCGCGATAGCAGCGATTTTTTCTGATTCTTTACAGCTTTAACAAATTTTAATAAATACTAGACTTTTCTTTCATGCCACTGTTTGCAAATTTTTGCGAATTTCTGCTAATTTAAATTTTGTTTTCTTCGAATTTTTGCCATTCCTTGTAGTTTTAGGGACTTTTAATCAATAAATAAATGATAAATTAAAAACTTTTGCGAATTTTCGCTATTTTTGCAAATTTTCTGAATTTTTAAAATGTTTCCAAATTTCTATAGTTTTTCTAATTTTTGCAATTTTTGCGTTGCTTTGTTCCTCTTTTTTGCAAGCGTCGCCGCCAAAAAGTACGTTTTCTTATTAAAAGTACGTTTTTTAATTAGAGTTAATTTTTTAATTAAAGTACATTTTTTAAAAGAAATAACTAACTAAATTATCATTTTCTTATTAAGCAGGACGTTTTCTTTTTAATGTCACACTTTCTTATTAAAAGTACAATTCTAAACATATTTTGACACAAAAAGTACTTTTTGTTGAAAAGAATTAGAAAGAAGTACTTCTAAATTATAGTTATCGTAAAAAAGTATGTCTGTCACAAAAAGTACTTTTTCAACACAAGAAATAACGAATTTGTCACTAAAGGAAACTCGTGTCACAAAGACATCTTTTTGTCATAAAACGTGCCGTGCCATTTTTAATTTATTTTATTAAAAGTACATTTTGGCTTAATAATTTAAATCTCGTACAAAAAATACGGTTTGCAAATAAAAAAAATGAAAAACTTAGTTATATTTCGGAAAAATAGTTTTTATAATACAAAATTACCCATTGGTCACAACATAACATATTCAGTCCAATTATGAATTAAAATTCCTCGGGTGTTTTCTCCCTTCTCCCATTTTTCCTATGTAAATTCAATTGTAAAAATGGGAATGGGAAAACTCCCGGGGATTTTTTATTCATAATTGGGCTGATTGAAACAAATAGTATCTTATTGTAAAAAAAGTATCCCTTTTGCTTCAACCAGTTATTTTTATTCCTAATCTACCTTTATTGCAAAAAAAGTTCTGAATTTATTTAATGGCTTTATTTTTTACCCACTGTCCTCTTTTCTGTAAAATTGTCAGATTAACTTGCTCAATGTGAGAAAAAAATGCATTAACAAGACTTGTTTCTCGTTTAGTCTTCTATTATTTTCCCCAAAATGCATTTATCTTTCCACACTTGACAAACCAAAAGACCTGCATCAACAAGTATTCCTAAATACGAAACAGTTAAATGGCAAAAAAAACTTCCAAAACTGAACATCTACAGAAAAAAAGTGATCATGCAATTTTAAAATTGGACAAAATGCAACACAATTGTCCAAAAGAAATCTCTAATGACTTTAGCAATCAATTGATGGAAAAAAAGACTTACAACCAGACAGACATTTAATTGTATTAAAATTGATTTTGTTTTTTCTTCAAAATTTATTTACTACATTCTCCTATTTGTTGATATTTGTTGTTGTGGTTGTTTGTTAAGCGAATTATATTTTAATCTTTTTGTTGTAACGGCGAAACTTTAACACTCTTAATCTGCATTTTAAAATGGTCTAAAACACGTGTTTGTTTTTCAACACTTAATAAATTATTAACAGAAATTCACGAAAAAAAGGTGTTTCTTTCAACTATTAAATGAAGTAACAGGGAGACTCTTCAATGAGTCTGGTGTATAATTTGAATAATTTGTGGTACAAATTTTTTCCCATAGTCGTGATTTTGGGCCTTGATTTATGACTTGTTTATCTTGACAGTTGTTACGCATTAAGACAATTAATGACACCACGATGACCAAAATTTTAATGAATACAACTTTTTGTTTGCTTTGTTTTTAATGACTGCAATAAAAAAGAGAGGCAACCAAATTTAAAATGTATAAATTCAGTTTACGTTGATCTATTTTAGTTGGCCGTAAATTAAAAAAAACAAGTTAGAGTGCTATATTCGGCTGTGCCGAATCTTTGATACCCTCCACCGACAGTTCGAATGTTTAAGGAGTAATATCTGTATGATGTCTTTTTATTATTATTATCTTAAACTGTGACGATTTGTTATTAATTGTGGTTTTAGGAGACTAAACTGTTTTCCGGGAGTAGGGCATATATGGGGCCTAGGGTAAATTATGTACCGATCTTCACGAAATTTCACAGTATCATTTATAGTCCTATAAAATTGTGACGAGCCAAAATTTGTTATGATTGCATTATTTTTTACGGTTTTAGGCGTACTAAACTGTTTTCCGGGAGTAGTGTTTATATGGGGCTTAGGGTAAATTATGGACCGACCTTCGCGAAATTTTACAGTGTAATTTCTAGTCGAATAAAACGGACTTGTGCAAAATCTTATGTCATTCCGTGCATTTTTGCATCATTTATGTTAGTTTTTGTAACAAAATTATCAAGTTTTTGAAGGTGGTGGTTCCACATTTTGATTCATAGCTCTGGTCCTACTGAACCGATTTTGCTGAAATTCAATCCCAAACTGCTTAGGATAATTACAAGCAATTTGACACCTAGTTTGTTTATTTCTTTTGAGTTTTTCGAAAGTGAGCGTGTTTTCAACAGACGGACAGACGGACAGAGGGACAGACGGACAGACAGACGGACATGGCTAAATCGACTTAGAATTACTCAAGCAGCCAGAATATATATACTTTATGGGGTCTGAGATGAATAATAAAAAAGTTTCACACGGAATGACAAACTTAGTATACCCTCTTCACAACTAATTGTGGTGGAGGGTATAAAAAGAAGAAAAATGACAAAATTTGTTTTTAATATTATTTAATTTTGTGTAAGAAAAATTTGAATTTGGTGATTTTTTGTTTGTTATTTAATGAGGGGGATTTAATTGCTTTGTTTTAAAATAAGTTGTTTTAAGAAACATGAATTATTAATTTGTGCTTATTATTTAAAAATAATTTATTTGTGTTAATTAAAAAAAATTTTTTTTCATAACAAAACAGAAGATTCAAGAAAAAAGAGAAAATTTTATTTTTTGTGACCGTAATAAAAGCAAATTCGTAATGATGAGGGTAAACTTTTTAATCTTTGCATTTTTTTAAGCTATTAATTTTTTAGAATATTCTCGATCATCAATGCCGATTTCGCCAATTTATTTAAATATTAATTTAATTTTAAAATTTGTTTTACATGTCAAATAAAAATAAAACTGTATGAACAACTACATTTAATTATGAACTAATATTTAACTAGAATTGGTTAAATTGGCCACAAGTGCTAAAGACATGTTAGAGGCTTGAGCCGGCTTTATGATACCTTACATATCTTACTTGAATTAACGCAACTAAAGCAATTCATAAGCTCTGTCGTATGGCTTATCGTTAAAAAAATACGATTTTTTCTTATGCACTTGCGTACTGCTAAGTGTCAAAAATTGGAAATATAAATTAATGGAAGTATTGTCAATTCACTATGAGTAAACTATGTAAAAATATTAACAAATTTCTTTTCACCAAATAATAAATAAAATATGAAAAATAAAACTAAAAAAAGCAAATTATTTAATTGTAGTTACAATTTTTTACTTCACTCTTGGTTTACACTTATTTCTTCTTCTTCTTTAATAGAATTTGCCATTCACATTGATTGATAACATGAATTTAAAACAGGTATGAGAGTTTTCATTGGAAAAGAAATGGTAAAAAATATTAGTAAAAACTTCGCCTACAAAATCATGTGCTTAATTATCAGAAAAAATCTAAAAGGACTGCTTACAATTCTACTGAAAGAACCTATAAATTTTACAAGGGATGCCCCAAAATGAACGCATTCAAAAGTAAGTCATTATTTTTTTACCTCCATGCATCCAAAAAAAAGAGTTTATAGCAGTAACTATAGTAGTAGTTATAGAGGAAAGCTTTTACTGCTATAGTTAAAAAAATAAATTGAAATGAATCAAACATACACGGAAAGAATTATTTACTATATCACCAGAAAATATGGCTTGAACCAAGAAAATATTGCATAATCTTGTCGAAGCCAAACATTACTTATTCTAAATATATGTGTTGCCTGTTAAAGCAAAATGTTTTTTTATTTAAGAACATTTTTCTAAATACGAACGATATAAGTTAAAATCAAGAAATTATTTTGAATTTTCTTGTTTTGAGAAACGAGATTCATTTCTGTAGAAAATAAAAAATTAAAAAAAAGATTTTAACACATTCACCAAACAAATCTAACATTTCCAGGCCAGGCGTAAAAACAAAATGAAATAAAGATGATATTAAAAATTGAAATTGAATTGATAAAGTGTTCTATTGTTTCATATTGGTGGTATTTGCTGTATCTCTATTGATGACACATTCATACAATTATAGCATATACAACAATATAACACAATAGAATACTTTGTGAATTGTCTAAAAGAAATAAATTTTGTATGAAAATAACCAAAAGGAAATACACAATATTAAATAATAAGACTATACAACGAATAAGATGTTACTATACTACTAAATATTTAAATATGGTCACCTCCAACAAAACTATTTTTAATGAAAATTTTAAACCTATTATGATTAATTTTACAATGTTATTGTCACCGACAACCATATTATGGTTGAATAAGTCCTCCATCAAGAAGCCACAGCCATATTATGGTTGCCTCCGAACATGTTATGATTTCAACCATAGAATGTTGCTCTTGGAAAAGAGGAAAATACTATTGTTAATTTAAAAAAAATAATAATTATTGTGATATTTAACCACAACATGTTTAGAGGCAACCATAATATGGTTGTGGCTTCTTGATGGAGAACCAATTCAATCATAATATGGTTGCAGGTGACAATAATATGGTTATATTAAACATAATATGTTTAAAATTTTCTTTAAAAATAGTTTTGTTGGAGGTGACCATATTTAAACATGTTTTTTCTCTGCGTGTACGACCTTGTGAATTGGACAATTAGTTTATTGTTTACAAACATATTCTAATAATGCGATATGATTTTTGGAACTAAAGCTACATTTTTGAAATGTTGCTCAGTGGGAGTTTTGATATGAAATATTCCTAGTATATATCAGATGATAGTTATATCAAAGTATATTTCTATTGAGTTGCTTTAATTTATAAAAAAAAAACAATTTTATTTTAAAAAATCAAGTTCGTTGGTTTCCTAAGGTAGGCTAAATATCAAGGGTACCAATTATTTTCTATTTAAGTTATATAAAATTTTTACAAGCTTGTTTTTTTATTTCAAACTTGTTTATAATTTTTGACATTTAAGCAAATTTTTACATCCTCCCAACAGAAACCTAAGAAAAAATCTTTCTGGCTTTGAAGAATTCAAGTAGAAAACAGCACAAACTTAAATGTTGTATTGCCTACAGTCCTTGTACCTGCTGAGAGCACGCAAATCATAAAACCATAACAACTCATAAATGTCTATTGGCAACCTGTAAAAGAGATAAACGATTTAAACATATAAAAATAAGAAGCTTAATGCTCTAAAAATTAGGTAGAACAGAACAGAATCTTTTAAACTCTTAACAACGAGTTTAATTTTTATGGAAGTGATGAATTACGATTTTACAGCTTCTAGAGTCTCCAAAAATTGAGGTATCATGATAAAACAAGAGTTTTTTTTTATTAAACATTAAAAATATCAAAATAATTTTTGGGAATACAAAATTTTTAATTTAAAAGATGTTGTTATTCGTGCTTAATTCCCAATTTTTATTCTTGATAAAAACACTGAAATTTGTTGTTTAACGAAATTTTCGTTTTTTATTATTGTTTTCAATAAAATTTCTCACTCACCCACTTGTTTACGTTTTCTAAAAACATGCAGTTAGAGTTACTTATATCGGAAGTTTTATACGTCTAAAAAATACCCTTTAAAAAACAAACTCGAACCAAATTTAACTTACATATTTAATCGGCACTTACAGAACATTGGCTCGTGCAGCCAAATGTAGAATGGATTTCCAAGCGCTTCGATCTTCCGCGCTTCTTCTCTAATTTGTGACACCAAATTTCGAGATGTCTTCCTACCGGAGTTTTGGTCTTCCCCGTCTGCGTTAACCGTCACTAGGTTCGTTTTCAAATGACCTTTTAGCTGGAGCATCTTCGTTCATTCTCACAACATCACCTTAACTACGTTAATGTCTGCATAAAGCTCGTACAGCTCTTGATTCATACGACACAGATATTCTCCGTGAACGGAGATTTGTCCATAGATTTCACGAAGAATTTTTCTCTCGAATGCTCTAAGTACTGCCTCGCCTGCTTTCGCAAGTATCCAGTGTCTTTCACTACGATTTTACGCACCACTTATTCGCAAAGAAATATATTGCAAGTAGAGAATATTGCCGCATAAACATTGAATTAAATTTTTATTTGCGAATAGCTAACTCATGAATACAATTCCTGATTAACGACACTATTTGCAAATAAGATTTGAAGCATTGCCACACTTTAAACCGTTTTACGTTTTTATTTCGATGTGGCACATGCATATGACAACAAAAGTATAATTAACAGCCAGGCCCACGATGTCACACGTTAACGTTCGCATAGAAAATTACATTTAAAACAAAAACAATTTCTAAAATTTGTTTTTGTTTTAAATGTAGTTTTCTATGCGAACGTTAACGTGTGACATCGTGGGCCTGGCTGTAAATCAAAAAAGTTCAAATAAATTTAAAAATACACGATAATTTTTGATCTTTTTCATATTAAAAATAAAATAAAACAGTGCTACTATAATAATGTAAGCGAGCCCTTTATTTAATTAAACAACACTTGATTATTTCACAGTCAGTTTATTAATGATGCTGTTCAAAAAATCAAACAAAAGCCAGCAACCAAATTCCTGACATCATGTTTACATACATACATATATTTACTCAAGTTTAACATGCATGAAAGGCAAAGACAGATATAATAATCATTTACTGTATAGAAGTTTGCAGAAAATGAATACCGTTACCTGGGAATCGTATAAGCATATAAATAGGGAACATAAGAAATATGAAAATAGCGCAACAATACATACACATGGCATGTAACTTAAAATACACTGTAGAAAATAACCTGCCATCACAATCAACACAATATTGCTACAATAATAATATATTATAATAGCTGCTTTACACTATCTCACAAGTCTTACGTATTTTGAAAAAAATACAAACCTGTCATGATAAGCTGTTATTGTTTTTTAAAAATTTTCAAACAATAATTAGATCAGGGCAGAATTTTCGTAAAATACTTAAGACTAATGGCGATTTCTATTCTGAGAAAAAAATGCTACAGTATATGCATGTAACACTTTTTCATGTTACCTATTACACTCGAAGTGTTACATGTTGTACAACTTCAATCGAACAGAATTAGCTGCCTTTATTTACAACTATTACACTTTTATTATTAATGTAGTTCATTAGCGATTTTTAAAACTATTCGACTATTTGCTGCACACTTACTTTACGGTTTGCAAACAGACATTGACATCACTTATTGCTTGAACAAATTTAAAACGATAATAAATACATAGAATTTTCCACCAAAATAAAAAAACGATTTAATTCAAAATGGAGTATGCCGTCGAAGAATATTTATATGTAGAATTGCTTGAATCCCCCAAATTATATAAAAGAGTTCAAGGTATGTAAGAATTTATTTTCGTGTAAAAAATATTGGTTGTACAAACAAAGTAGTAAGTACCAAAGTTGTAAAACAGGGCAGTATGAACCCTTGAATAAAAGTAAGGGTAAAACATGTAACATGTTTTGCATGTTTTTCATCAACATTTTCACAAAAGAACTTGAAAATTTTTCCCACAGTTGTATTTTTTGTACAAACGAACACAAAATGTAGAACATGTAACATTAATGCAACATATTTCTCAGAAAAGAAATCGCCATAAGAAAGGCTAGAGTTGCACCCAAATTCACTAGCTCGAATTATTTTAAATGATAGCGGCCACACTCGCTTAAGGAGAAGAGACACTGCAGCACTTACCCATTAAGATGAGCGATAAACACATATATAAATGTGATACAGAACCCGTGATGAAGAAAATTTTTGTCTTGCACTGGCAGGACATAAAATAAAGAATTAGGATAAGATTTGATTAATTATTGTTAGTTCATATTTAATATATGAAGATTCAATAAATAAATAATGAAAAAAAAATCTTAAGTCTTTGTGGGATAGTGTATAACGGCGTTAAATAAATAAATTGTCCATCTGGCATCACTTAAAAATAAGATTTTTCTTTAAGAAAATTGACATACAAACAGTAAGTTAGTAAATCGCAAATAATTTTTATTCGCGAATAGGCTACGTATAAACGTAGTATTTTAGAGGGTGATTTTTGACTGAAGAGAGAGGTGGCTTTGTTCATAAATTGATTACTAAGTCCAAAGTAGCATCTATTAGCCAGGATTGTTCTTTGTTTTATCTCAAAACTGATGAAGAATATGTAAAATCAATTAAAATGGATAATCATTCAAAAAAGCAAACTTCGATCTACCAAAGGTTAAAATACAATTTGGTTTAAGGATTGATGTTTGACTATTGACGTCAGCAGTCGTCGATGGCTGCGAGTGTAAAACGGCAAATCCATCTGAGGAGATCGAGTGGTTGCGATCGAACCATGTCATGGTAACCTGCCGGCCGCGGTTCGAATCCCGGCCACGGTCAAGAATGAAAGACTATCAATAACAATTTTAATTAATTTTCATGTTGTAAAATTCCTTTCTTCATAAAAATAATTTAATGAAAATTAAATTTAATGAACTTAAGCCTAATTAAAATTATTAAAAATTTGGATTAAAAACCATAAATAGTTTAACAAAATAACCACAATACTAATTGTTGTTTGTTTTGTTAATGGTAGTGCCGAGGTAGACAAAATCACTGACCATCACTTGCACTGTTCTCCCGAGTCGGCTGGTTGTTTTGGTGGTAGTTACCATCAACTTGGTTCTATCTCCGTTTGATTGATTCCTTTTCGACTTTCTCAAAGGTTGCAGTTACTACTCGCATTGTTCGACCTATTATTCCAAAATCGTCGGCATAAGCGAGCAGCATGTGTTGCTTTGTGTATAGTGTGCCAGTCCTATTCACATCTGCGTCTCGACTATTTCCTTGTCTGAAACATCGTTTGGTCCTGAATGGCTCGGAGAGGTTCATTCCAAATTTTAACAAAATATAATTATACCCACACCACAATAGTGGAGAGGGTATTATGCATTTGTGCTGATGTGTGTAACGCCTTAAAATAGTGGTCCTAGACCCACCTTAAAGTATACCGATCTACTCAGAATCACTTTCTGAGTCGAACTAACGATGTCCGTCCGGCTGGCTGGCTGTCCATGTAACCTTGTGCGCAAAGTACAGGTCGCAACTTTGGAGATAACTTGATAAAATTTGGGTCATAGGTTCTTATTGGCACAAGGACCAAGCCTTGAAAATGAAAATGGGCCAAATCGTGAACCACGAGGGAAGATAGGGGGAAATTTCTTCCTCTCAGAAACTATCAAACCGATTTTAATGAAATTTAAAACATGGATAGATCCATATCTATATGGACACATGAGCTATACAGTTTTCCAAAAATAGGACCACAAGGGGATGTAGGTGGCAGTTTCTGCCTCTCACAAACTTTCAAACCGATTTTAATGAAGTTTTTAAAGATAGAGAAATCCATATTTATATGGACACATAAGCATGATGTGTTTTTAAGTACTGTGGTGCTGGGTATCATATGGTCGGGCTTGACCGACTATACTTTCTTACTTGTTTTTCTTTACGGATTGTTTTAGAGCGTTAGCTTAAAATGAGACTTAAGGTTAGTTGTAGATCGATCATTACAAAACATCTAGTCTTTTAAAATATAATGGAGTTAAATGAAACATTATGGACAGAAAATCATAAAAGTTGATATATTTACGCTCAATGGAGATCGTTAACGCACATTATCAATAACTATATAAATAAAATGTTATGAATTTATCTAACTTTTGTGACTTTTTTTATTAAAAAAGAAAAATCTATAAATGAAATAGTTTAATTGTTATTTTTATTAAATTTTTATTAATTAAGGAAAAAAACAAATAGTTAAATTGTATTAAAATTGCACTAAATGTTAAAAATGTAACAACACAAATGTAACAAAAAAAAAAAAGAAAAAAATATGTTAAAAAACAAAAACATGGTCTGCTAACAATGAGACCGTAACCGAAAATGTTAAAAAAATATTAACTTCAAGGCATATAGAGGGGGAAAAATTAAGTATGTAGTTGAAGAAAAAAAAACTTTAAAAACAGACACTTAGATATTTAAACTAAACAGACAGACAGACATTCAGACAAATAGTCGTGCATTCATATGGAGGGGGAAGAGAATTGTAAATTGCATTATCTGTTGTAGTTGGAATTATACTTTTAATTAAATTAAATTTATTTATTTAAAGCCAATAGAGTTGGTTTTTGGTTGATAATGTTTTACAGTAGTTTTGACTTAACTGCCTTTTATTTACGTGCACTTTTGACTTAACTGCACAAAATTGATAATTTTTGGCATTATTCTTTATAATCCCATACAAATTCCTTTTTTAAGTGCACTTTCTTTACCTGCACATTTAAGATAAGTGCCCAAAATTTTTGGCATTTTAAAATTATTTTCATACAAAAAATTCAAGTTAGCTGCACTTTGACTTAACTGCCCAAAATACATATTTTCTGGAATAATCCTTCAAAATCCTTGTTTACGTGCATTTTGTATACCTGCATATTTTTCATATTTTTGGGCAGCTTTAAAATATTTTCATACAAAACATCAAAGTTAGCTGCACACATGAAAAAAATATTGTGGCCACTTTTTCACATAAATATCCAATTAAAGATGTTTATAAAAATATTAATCGCGATAATTTTTATGTTCTTTGCGAATTCTCATTGTTTTTGTTAATGTTCCTTTTATATTAAATATACATACATACATGTATAAAATGATCTGTTATTTGAAAGAAAATTTTAATAAAATATAAATTTATGTACGTTGTTTTCGGTTATATGTGCCCCTCTTAATTGAGTTTCCCGATTTATTGCACTAAAAATCATGGAACGAAATCATTCAGTATAACTGTCAATGTAAAAATAACCGTTTGATTGCGAAAAACCAAAGCAAATGTTTGGATGGACGTACCTGATTTTTATTTTGTTTTAAAAAAACCTAAACCATTTTTTACTTTAATAAATAAAAAAATGAGTTTTATTTTTAATTGCACATCTTGCTCAATTAATTAAGCGATTTATTTTTTAATTGCGTCGGCGATTCATTGAATTCCCGTCCTGTTGAATTGCGATAAGAGTCGTGCATTTTTAGAAACTCAATTAAGCGGGAATAACTGTATTAATAAAAAGATTTTTTATTCCACTTTTCAATCAAACACTTTACTTTAGCTGCACTTTTGTGCCGGTAACCACAATTGTGTACCTGCACATTAAGGCAGCTAAATGCATTTAAGATAGCTGCATTTTTGATTTACCTGCACAAAAAATCGTGCAAAGGAGATTGTGCAGCTAAGTCAAAATTACTGTATAGTTTTTCCTTAATTCAAAATGAACATACACACACACAGACACATATTGTTGTTTAATGTTTGGAAAATTTGTTTAGATATTCTTTTCGCCAGAGCTGTACATGCTTAAGAGCGTTTGGTGCTTAAGCCTTTTGAATTTTTTGCCCAAAATTGTTTATGTCTACAGCCGCAAAATCCGTCCTAAAATTAAATTCAATTCAGGAGAAATATTTGTTAAAGCCAAGGCAAGTTATCTTTAAGTTCAGTTAAGCTGAAGTAATGAAATTTTAATTTTATATATTGGGTTTTAAATTTTTGACTAATTAAAAATTTAATTGCAATATTGATCGAAATTTAGGGTTTTATACCTTTAAAAGCACGACTTTCCCTATTTACTTTAAAATTTAAGTTAACATTTTTTAAGTTAATTCTCTATTGAATACTCTAAACGATTTTTTAATATCACTTGAAGATAACATTTTTTGCTGCGTATGAAAAAATTTTTTCCCACCGGAGATTCAAAAAATGGAAACATTGGGAATGCCCTAATAAAGTCCTTGATTTAAATTATAGTTTTTTTTGAGACTTAATGATAACTTATCGATGTCAAAAGAAACTTCTTTCAAAAAAACTATTGGGGTGATGAAAATGATAACTAAGCATGGCAAAATTTTAGGAACTGGAATGTCAAAAAATATTTAACAGAACACAATTCAACACAAAAAAAAATTACGGGGTTCTGACAACGGATTCTTGCAGAGGAGACTTAAAAAAAAAAACACATGTGTCGGCGTTTTAAAAGATCGCATCGGAAATTTATTTTAGAGGCGGCTTTGGCCTGCTTTTGCAGCATGTCGGTATAAAAAACTATGTTTTCTTCACATCTGAGCTGAAGGGTATGTTTAGCAATTTTGTAGAAAATGTTAAGGCAAATAATTTTGTGGAACATATTAACCCTCTAACTTCCCCTCATAACAGCATTATTTGGCTTTATTCTAACAAATCGTAAAACACACCTTGAAAAAGGGGGAGGGCGTGGATGAAATGTTCTACAAAAATCTTTTAATTTTACTATTTATGTCTGAACACCCCAAACCCCATAACTTAAATCAAATACCAAAAACCAGCAAAATTCAAGATTGCCCATTAAGGGCTAAAACAGAAACGGTCATCATTTTGAAATATTGAACAAAACTTTTTAAAATGTGTTTCTGCAGAAGGTTTTTTCTACTTTTCTACTTCAGGTAAAATCTGCTGGAAACCATCAACTCGATGAACTTGATAATCCATTCCAATCATTTTTATTACAGTTTTTTGTTGACCAGAAAATGGTGTAGATTTATCAAGATTTGTCGATGATGGTACATATTTGAGAACAAAATGAAAAAAAAAAAATGCAGAATTCGACTGAAGTCTCATGCAGCCTCTACACGGTGTAACTCGTTGTGCAGCTCATTATCGCCATCATCCTTTTATTGAAAATTGTGTTGATGTACCAAAACAAGTTGATTTCTTATTTTATATTTTTAATTTTATTCTTTATTAAAAAAAAACTAGAAAAAATTAAAAAAAATATTTTCTAACAAATAGAAACTGGGAATTATTTCCTTCCGAAGGTTACTTTATATTATATTCAACATAAAATATACCTCATTGCTTTCCAAAGGAAAGCTAAGGTAAAATGTACCAAGAAAATACAATATAATAGTCTGGTAGTGTATAAAGTCATTTCTGAAAAATTGAAGGAATAGAACTATTACAAAAAAGCTTTATAAAATACATAACTGAAATTTAGCTCATAGAATAAATTCGAAAAAATGAAAAATGTTGAATAAAATATTTTCTGTTAAATTTTTTTAAAAAAATTTTAGACTGATTTTTAGTCCACTTTTTTGATTAATAAAGTCACAAGCCCTTTGAAACATGCGCTAGAAAATCGATTCAAATAGATAACTAAACAAGATTATGTTTTTTCTGAATTTGTGTCGTTTTATCTAAAAACCCGAAAAAACTAGTTTAATTTCATACTTTAAAAACAAATAAAAACACTTTTTAACTTTTCAAGAAAATTATCAGTTGTATTTCATCATTTCTTTAAATCATTTGCCAAATAACAATTTTTAACACTTTCTTAACAATGTTTCGGCTTAACACATTTACCATGGGAATTAAGCAGAAAGTCTTTCTTGCACTGGCAGCCAACAACACATTGCAAATTACAGACTTTAGGAGGAGTTTCTCCGCACCTAGCAGGACAAGCAGAGCTACAATCTTGCCATTCTTGATTAGGGGGACAATTTTTGTCTAGAATGAAATTCATGTAAAAAGTCAAAAAATTCAAAATTCCGGAAATAACCGTTATAAAATATTAAAATTATTATTTAAGGGCTGACGCGAAGAGTCTCCGTTTGAAAAAGTTTTTGTGTCTAGTCTTCGGCTGGAAGAAAGAGTGTTCTTGTCAGTGTATACACAGAAAATGTTTCACCAATTAAAGCATTAATCAAAAATAAAATCAGTTTTAAATAAAAATTTAATAAAAGGAATTAAACGTTTAATCAAGTGCATTAAACGATTAATCAATTGAATTAAACGTTTAATTGATACTATAAATTTGTTTTCCGGGTGCAAATTTAATTAATTTTTTAATTAATACACAGAAAAAAATTTTTGCGCCAGTAAAAGAATTAATCAAAAATAAAATCAGTTTTAATTAAATCTTTAATCAGGTGAATTAAACTTTTATTCAAGTGAATTAAACGTTTAATTGAAATATTGTTAACGTTTAATTGAAATATTATCAATTAAACATTTAATACACTTGATTAAAAGTTTAATTCACCTGATTAAATATTTAATTAAAACTGATTTTATTTTTGATTAATTCTTTTACTGGCGCACAAATTTTTTTCTGTGTATCACATATTATTTAATTGAAATCAACTTTTTATTTTCTGTTCGTTATAATGAAATGCTGCTTAGCTTTAAAAAGGTTTCTGAAGAGTTACGCCTTCGGCTGTTTTAAAGATTTTCTTCCTCGGGGAACAACGGAAAGCGGCTTATTTAAACGGGAGCTTAATTTAACCTTTCTTAAGCGCTGTAGAGAGCATTTAAAAGCATTATACGTGAAGTTTAGACTGCGGTAGGGCAGAATGTATATACTTGTGCAAAAAATCTTCGTTTTCAAGATTATGAAATCATTTGATTAATTTTGAAAGTGTCACAATTAAGGTGTCTGAACAATTGTTCCAAATAAGTTGAACTCACACATCTGTATTTTCACTGAGCTGCTTTTAAAAGAAAAAGTTCTTACAATTTCGGCCTTGTGATGATGTGTTTTGAATTTAATATGTTTTATAGTAAAATTTATTTATACCAGGTTTTTGGAATAGGCAACAGTTTTTGAAATATACATGTCAGCCTTTTACTAGCAGTTTACCCAATGGGGACTTCATGGACAAACAATCAGCCTTATTACGGTTCTCGTTCTCGTAAACGACTAAAGACGGGAGTAACAGTAACGTTACAAATCAGCTGCTTAATTTTGTTGTATGTAAAGCAACGATTTTAGTTAGCAGTAAGATTAGAATCTGTAAGAAATAGATTGGTCTTACTTTTTTACGGTAAGGTTAAGTTACTGTTTCTCCCGGCTAACAGAGACTTAAGTCGTTTTTTTTAAATAGATTAAAGTTACAAACAACATACAACCTATGCGCTTTATTCTACTATACACTGAAAGAATTTTCTTTACAATACCAATTAATTTTGACATCAATCCCATGAAACCTATAAAAAACGACTTTGGCTGGGCTTTTAAACCTTAGTTAACCCAGATTTATTTAATCTGAAAACAGATTTGCGCCGCCATTATCAAGTTTGTATACAAAATTTTGACGGAACAGTTTAGTTTTGCTTAAGATGTTGGTCTTTAATGAAATAATAAAAAAATCACATGTCGCCTGAAAATCTGAGTTTCAGACTACGTTGAACTAAGTTTAAACTTAATCCACATCTCAAAAACCCGGCCTTAGTCGTTTACGACAACGAAAACCGTAAAAAGACTAAATTTTAAATTTTTTTTAGTTAATTGAGTTTTTTCAAAGGAACCCTGTTTTTGAGACCTCAGTTTAACTAGGTTTAGTTAAACTAAAAACAGATTTGTGCCGTCAATACCAAGTTTGTATAGAACATTTTGACGGAGAGCTTAGTTTTGCTTAAAATGTGGGTCTTTAATGAAATAATAATAAAAAATCACATTTCGCCTGAAAAATCCGACTTTCCGTTAAACTAAGCTTAAACTTAATCCACATCGAAAACCGTAAAAAGACTGAATACTAAAATTTTTTTAGTTAATTGAGTTTTTTTCAAAGGAATCTTGAAATAAATTTTTTTTTATTTTTTTTGAAATTTAAAAGCTCGCTTGTTTAGCATTCACTCGGTTATACACATTAAGTATTGTTTTGTTTTAAATCCCGCATAACACTAACAACGGAAGATGTTTTGTAAAGTACTCCTTTATGGTTAAGATCGCCTGCAAGTTGGGTAGGCGAAGGGTACCACATATGGTTTAGTTATCAACTTAGAGGATATTCAAAGTTAATTACGAATTTTGAGAAGATTTATACCAAATTTATTGCCGTATTCACAAGACCCCTTGTATCGTTGTATGTATTGTATGTTGTATAAAAAACCAATAGTGAGCCAAGTATTTTAATACAACATACAATTGATACAATGATACAAGGGGTTTTGTGAATACGGTATATATAAGCATTTTACTTACGAGCTTCAGTACTGGACAATATTATTGAGGCAACAACAAACAGGAATATATTTCGTTTGAAAAAATCTGTCATTTTTAGAAAAGTTGTTTTTTTAAATGTCTTTAAGTTCAGTCAAGCTGAAGTATTGAAATTTTGAGATGGAATTTCTTTTTAAATTTTTGGCTAATTAAAAATTTAATTGCAATATTAATCGAAATTTACTTCTGTTAAGTTTTTATAGCTGTAAAAGCACGATTTAAATTTTTTTTAATCATTTAAGCTAAGATATTTTTAAGTTGCTTCCCTATTAAAAACTCTCAACAATTTAATTATATCATTTGGATATACAATTTTGGGCTACGTATAAGAATATTTTCTTGCCCGGACATTAAAAATCAAGAAAATTTTGAGAATGTCCTAAAAAAGTCTTTGATTTTAGTTATGATTTTATGAGATTAAATTCTAATTTATCGATGTCAAATCAAACGTCTGCCAAGAAAAATTTTGGGGTAGTTTTAAGCAACAAATTTTAAAAAATTTTAATTCTCTTGGTGTACCGGAACAAGTTGATTTCTCAATGCATAACCATCACCCCCACCTTCTGGGCCCTGTTTCTCAAAACTTCAACTTACAAATCTACAAGTAAAATACATTAAAAAAGGCAACAATTTTACAATTTTTGTTTTGTTTTAAAAAGTATTTTACTTGAAGATTTGTAACTTGTAGTTTTGAGAAACGGGGTCCTGGTATTATAGTAGAATTTCATGTCAAATATGTATATTCGCCATCATATTTCAACCATATAAAAAAATTGCAAAACCCATTTGCAGAAGAATTTGACGGTTACTGTATTCCAACAAAATGTTGCTTGTAATGTTTTGAATAAACCTTTTGAAGACACTATATACCAAAAACATAAGTTTTACACGATCTTCTTCGTTTTTTTTCCCTACACAAGGGATCAACCTTAAATAGGCCGTAAAATGAGTATCAGATGTATACTTTTTACTTCTCTCTACAAGAATCAAGAATCATTAAATCAAAACATTTTTATTTTGAAAAAAATTTCAAAATTAATTTGTTTACTGGTGCAAGCATCTATTAAACGTTTAATTGAACTGATTGACCGTTTAATTCACTTGATTAAATGTTTAATTCCCTTGATTAAAATTTTAATTAAAACTGATTTAATTTTTTACTAATGCTTTAATGTGTGAAAAATTTTTTTCTGTGTATTTAAGAAAATGTTTCTTCAATACAAACGAAATAAGCTTAAATCAAGAAGTTACCAGGGGTGTTCTGGAAATCAAAAAAGCAAAACGCAAAAATTTGGAAGTTGTTTTTAATTCACATTTAATCTAATTTTTATTATTTTTGTTATAAAATTCTGTTTTATAGAGAAATATTTCTATAACATTTGTCATAAAACTCTTTTATTAAAGAAATCTTATAAAAAAGTGACGTTTAAAATTCTTGCGTTTTGCGTTTTTGATTTCCAGAACATCCCTGTATTTTAAATTTTTTTGTTTCAAGAAACAAAATTGATTACTAAAGTAAATAAGCTTCTTTCCGAGATCTAAATCATCTTACCAAATTATATTGGAATCGGTAAATATTTGACCATAGAGCTCCCACAAATGCTACTCTAGAAAATATCTTTTAATGCCACACAGAAAAAAATTTTGCACCAATTAAAGCATTATTCAAAAATAAAATCAGTTTTCATTAAAAATTTGATCAAGTTAATTAAACGTTTAATCAAGTGAATTAAACTTTTATTTAGGTAAATTAAACGTTTAATTGATATTGTTAATTTGTTTACTGGTGATATTTAATATAATCAATTAAAAGTTTAATACAATTGAATAAACGTTGAATTCACTTAATTAAACTTTTAATTCACTTGATTAAATTTTTAATTCATTTGATTAAATATTTAATTGAAACTGATTTTTTTTTTATTATGCTTTAATTGGCAGAAAATATAATTCAACAAAAAGTTAGAAAGTATAAACAACTTTTAACACTATAAAATTATAATTACTAGTTTCGCCCGGTAGTTGAATTTCAACCACTTGACTGACATTCTCAGATAAAGTAAATCTTTATATGAGCACGCATACTCAGAAAAAATAATTTTCATATTTGAATACGATATAATATTTGAATCAACAATTTTTTGAATTTTCTGCGATGACGATTTTTGCGGTATTGATAAAAAAGTTTTCCTGTGCAAAACTCTCTTATTTTTAAATAATGGTATTTTCTGACGCTTTTTCGTTTTTTGGTGTCGATTTTAGTGCTTTTTTAACAACAATGTGAATTTGTCTTTTTGCAATTGTACAGCTGTTTTTGCAACAAAATATCTCGCACTCGAACTAAGAGGTAAACTTCCTTCAACTTTTCAGTTGTTGCAAATAATATCGCTGTTGTGTGTGGATAATATCAAAAAAAACCAATAGATATTACTGATTTAATACAAAATTTCATTGCTGATTCGTCTCTAATAAATAAAATAGAAATTTTTCTACCGAATCTAACATTACAAAAATGGAAAAGTAAGGAAACAATTTCCAAAATTCTTTGGGGAAAATCCTCTTTAAGAACTAGCCAAGAATATTATTTGTACACTTTCGTTTCCTTACTCAACTGCCGAAGTCGAAAGAACATTTGACTTAATGAATTTTTTTAAACCAAAGATTAAGAATCGACTTTCTTTAAGCTCAACCAATTTATTATTGCATTTTAAATACGGTCTAAAACAAGAACATTTTTCTTGTTGCAACTACTATTTGCCTATTTTGATTTTTAGTTAAAATCAAACTTATTCAAGAACTGAGTATGTATTTCATTAAAACCGTTTTGTTGCCCAATCATGACCCAGTAAAAAATATGCTCCAAAAGGAGCAGGTTTTATGTATGAATTCATACCTCAACTCGCTTCAAACCTGCTGATGGGATGCCTGATTTTTGTATGGGGTGTTCCCGGTTTGGAGGACTATTTTCTGCTGACAAAAGGCGCTTCTTTTAACATGCAAACTGCAAAAGTGCATTTTAAGGGATAACTATATTTACATAAACGTTAATGTTTTGCTTTTACTTGTTTAAATGCCTTTTTTAAATCATTTTCGTAAACCATAATATATTTTCATTTTTTAGCTTTTAAACCTTCTTCTTTGTCAGCACTAAAATAGCAGCTTTTTGGTAGATTTTATTCTTTATAATTTACTGCTGTATAAGAGCTCTCTTATTGAAGCGCTCAATTATGCGCTTTTTCTTAAGTGCTTCAAAAAACGCAATTTCTTTTTACTGGGGACGGTTATGAAACAGGTATACATATTTGAAAATGAAATTGTTTTTCTGTAAGACGTTGTTTTTTTTTTTTAATAAAATGATATTTTACTTAAAGTTTTTGTTTACTTAACATGATTTTGTTTGTCGGGCTTAATTCTCAATTTTTATTCTTGGTAAAAACACCAGAATTAATTGTCGATGGGATAAGCTATTCCTATGCGCATTTCACTGTTTGCTTAGGCCAGATCATCAGAAAACTTCATCCAAATTTTTTAGAAAAACTAAAAATATTAAACAAAGAAAACTGTTAAGCGAATAAGAATTATAAGCACCAGTTTTACTTGTAACAATATCAAAGCTTAAGCAAAAATAACAGCAATAAACAGTGAGTTTATCTTTTAATTAATAATAAAATAAATTTTTTTAAACTACAACTTTAATAAATTATTTATTTTAAAATTTTCATAGAAAATCCGTTTCATAAGCCTTTTATAAACCAGTTTTAGTTTTTTTTATAAATAAGACCGTTAAAGTTTTTTGCGCAAATTCTACCCTTTTTTACCCCCAATTTCACCAAGTTCAGTTAACGCTTACTATTACTTTAACTTCCAGTTTACAAAATGTTTTGACAGCTATAACTGATAGTGTATTTTAACTGCACAGAAAAAAATAAAAATTGATTTCAATTAAAAAATTTGTGATATTAATTAAAAAATTAATTGAATTTGCAACAGTAAACAAATTAATAGTATCAATTAAACCAGTTAATAGTATTAATTAAACGTTTAATTCACTTGATTAAAAGTTTAATTCACTTGATTAAATTTTTAATTAAAACTGATTATATTTTTGATTAATGCTTTAATTGGTGAAAAACTTTGGAGAATTTTTTCTGTGTGAACTTGGTGAAATTGGTGGTTAATGTGTTATTTTCATAGCAAAAAAAAAACACATTTTAAAAACTTTCTTCAAATTCTCATATTTTGTCTCTATTTTTTTTCTCGTTTTCCTCTTTTTCGTAATTCTTTACTCTCTTTACCCGTTTTTACAACACACTTGACACTTTTATTCATTTTTAAAATGGCAATTTTGTTCGGAACAAAGAACTTTTACATGAATCTTAACATTGTAACATACATTTTTCTGGCGGGTTCTCATGACTGCCCATTGGTTCCAAATAGGGCACACTCTCGAAAATTTGTTTTTAAATACTGTGGTGTAGGATATCATATGGTCGGGCTTGATCGACTACTCTTTCTAACTTGTGTTTTTAATAACAAGCCGTGAGTTGGAAATTTACAAAAATTTATAAAAATTACAAAAAAAATTTCTGCCAAGAAGTGATAAAGGTTTTTCATAGAACAATAATTTGAGATAAATACAAAACCATCGATAGTATTTAAAACTATCGATGGTGATACGATAGTCGAAAACCATCGCTAGTCCTATGGATAGTTACAGACCACTAGTTTTTATCTAAATTTTTCATTAACCCTCTTTGAAACAAGCCTTAGGAAATTCATTCATTGAAATAAATGACTAAGCCAGATTATCTGCCTGTTTTTAGAAAATGAAAACAAGTGAGTGAGTGAAAACTTATATTGAAAACAAAAACAAATTTTCGTTTCTTATTGCTGTTTTCAACATAATTTCTTACTCACTCACTTGTTTTCGTTTTTTAAAAACAGACAGTGTGATCTTATTCGGACTTATGACGTCATAAAACAAATATATAAAACAATTTTTTTACTTTTCTAGAAAACTTAAAATTTTATTACAATATTTTTTTAAATCCTTTTGCTAAACATAAATGTTAGCCAGATCCTTAACAATCTCTTGTTTTAACACATTCGCCATTCGACTTAAGCAGATATCCTTTCTTGCATTGGCAACCTTCAATACATTGCAAAGTACAGAATTTGGAAGTAGGTTCACCGCACTTTTCAGGACATGCAGAGCCACAACTTACCCATTCTTGATTAGGGGGACATTTTTTGACTAGAATGAAATTTAGTTTAAAAATTCAATATATCGGAAATACTGTGAAAGGGATGTGACCTCATCCTAGACTCTCATTAAGATATCATTTTCAATTCATTGCTTACCTTGAGCTTTAATGGCGACAGCAAATACCAAAACAACGGCGAATATTAAAAATATTTTTTGAAATAATTTTGCCATATTAAGATTTTTTTTTTTATAAAAATTAGGAAAAAATATTTAGTCAAGTGCTTGAATTAAAATTTGAATAACAACTGATTTTCTATTGTCTAAACTAGAACTTTTATATGTACTTTAAAATTGTTTTCAAATGAAATCTTATTTTTTGGCTTTTATGAGCATCCGCTTAAAATAAAATTTTGATTATCAAAGTAATTTTTGGGAATACGTAATTTTTAATTAATAAGATTTTGTTTTGTGTTGTGCTTATTTTGATTGTTTGTTCTATTTTGTAAAATATTTCTATTAACTAGTAAACTAAAGATTAAATTATCAAATTTATAAATAACATACTTTACAATGTGATGATGCTTTAGATGATACAGTGTGAAACAGAAAAATTCAAACACAATTATTTTTGTCATCGTTTAACAGGTTTCTAGCAAAATAAATATCTAACTGCCTGTTTAACGAGTTCGAAGGTCAACGTTCGCATAGAAAATTATATTTAAAACAAAAACAAAATTCTGAAATTAGTTTTAAGGCTGTAAATAAATAAAGCGTGTGCAAGTTTTTCATTGTTAAACTGTTTTAGTTTATAGTAAATTATATTTTAGGTTTTTTTTTTACTCAAACAAAATAAATTTAAATAGTTTGTAAAAATTTGATAAGATAAGATAATGAATAAAGACCACAATTAAGACAACATCTATGCTAAATAAGAATCTAGAAATGAAGTAACTCAGGCCGATTATCAAAACTTTGGTGACACAATAATCTCCAGCACTATAAAAGAAAACTAAATAGTTTTATTTGAAAAACTTTAACAAAAATATAATTCAACAAAAAGTTAGAAAGTATTAACAACTTTTAACACTATAAAATTATAATAACTAATTTCACCCGGTAGTTGAATTTCGACCACTTGACACTTTAAGATAAAATAAATCTTTATATGGACATGCATATTCAGAAAAAAATAATTTTTATATTTGAATACGAAAATAGCATATTTGATTAAAGGATTTTTGAATTTTCTGCGATGACGATTTTTGCGGTATGGATAAAAAAGTTTGTTGGTATAGTTATTGAATTTTTAGTCAACAACCAAGTTTATTGAGTCAATAAAAAAATTTGTTGACCAAAATAATTTCTTTAACAAATTTTTTACGTAATTTGTTAAAATAAATTGTTGGAAATGTTGAATAAATCAAACAAAATGTTTATTTGTTAGTTATGATTTTTTGATAAATACACGAAATTTTATTGTGGGGGGGGGGATAAGCTAGCTCCTTACGCATTTTGCTGGTTGCTTAGGCCAGATCATCAGAAAAGCTTTTTCGTAAGACTTTGGAAAAACTAAAGAAATTATACAAATAAAACTGTAAAGCGAATGAGAATTACAAACACTTAAGTCTTATTTCCAACAATAACAAAGCTATTAAAAAATAAAAATACTGTATTTCCTTTGATTCAAATATTCTTTTATTCAATATTAAGAAATATTTAATTATTTAAGTTTTTTTCTGCCATGTCACAGAGTACAATTGCGTTCAAAAACGAAATTCTTTCTGTATTTTGGTGCTTCAGAAAATTAAAAAAAAGTTTTTTGGATTCAACCATTTTTGGTTTTCATGAACAGAATCGGAGTTCTCTGTATCTGAAAGGCCAAAATTTCAAATCAAAATATACTTTCTATCAATAAACAAATATGTTTTCTTCGATTCCGAACGGAATCATTCTGAGTGCTATTTTGCAAAATGTTATTTTGATAAATTTTTTCATAGAATCAATTAAAAAGTTTGTTTACCTAAAATTTTATATTTAACAAACTTTGTCTTAAAAAATTTTCTTGAGAAAATTCGAAAATTGTTCGGAGGCAACCATAATATGGTTGTGGCTTCTTGATGGAGATCTAATTTAACCATAAAATGGTTGTCGGTGACAATAATATGGTCAAATTAAACATAATATAATTAAAATTTTATTTAAAAATAGTTTTGTTGCTTACATTTCGTTGTTTGCATATCGCTTATTTCCTCAAACTACATCATAACTCAAAAAAATACATTTCGAAATAAACGGGTTAAATTTTTTACTTGATACATGCTCTTCAAACGGGGAGAGTATCAGAAATATTACTAATTTTTTGAGTTATGACGACGTTGCAGCAAATGAGCGATGTATGGTTATAGGCACTATTTAGATCAATCGCTAAGTCCGGGATTCCGGTAGAAAATAGAGAGTTATTTGTACATAATTCGGCTATTTTTAAAACATTTTTAGTAATCTTTACTACCAATATTCAACTTGAAAAAACTGTTGACTACGAAGACGACCGGAGTCTGATTTGGCTCCATTGTAGTTAGGACGCCCCTGGGACTCAGTCCGAGTCGCCCTTACCCAAGGCGGAAAACATGTTCAGAAGCATGCCTTCGAATGGTAGTCTTGCCTTCCCTGCCACGCCCTACTAACAGGATGGGCAAGTTGACGCTGGTCAACCCTTTGTATTCAACCCTTGTGGAAGAAACCGCAGTTTCTTACATAAAACTAATTCGACGTAACACTAGGGTATTCAAACAATTATCCGTTGTTCGATTAATCGAATAATTTTTGTCGATTAACTGTCCGAATAATTTAAAATTGATTATACTCGATTATTTCGACGTTACACTAGGGTATTCAAACGATTATCCGTTGTTCGATTAATCGAATAATTTTTGTCGATTAACTGTACGAATAATTTAAAATTGATTATTCTCGATTATTTCGACGTAACACTAGGGTATTCAAACGATTATCCGTTGTTCGATTAATCGAATAATTTTTGTCGATTAACTGTACGAATAATTTAAAATTGATTATTCTCGATTATTTCGACGTAACACTAGGGTATTCAAACGATTATCCGTTGTTCGATTAATCGAATAATTTTTGTCGATTAACTTTCCGAATAATTTAAAATTGATTATTTTCGATTAACGAATAATTTGAATAATTTATGTCGATTAATCGATTAATGGAAATTTTTTTCACAGTATTATTTTTTTCTTTTTTTGTAAAAAACAAGCCGAGACTTTTACCACAATGATTTAGATGAAGAATATGATTTTTTTGAAACAAATGAAAACAACCTTAACAAGTCTGTTAAAACTGTTAAAATATCAAAAAACTACCAATTTTTCAAAAAGACAAGAAAAAGAACAGAGAATTTGGATATGCTCTACAACGTCAACAATAAGTGAAAGGATCTTTTTTAAATCAAGTTTCTTTTAAACAAAAGTAAGAAATCGTTTGAAACATAAACATTTAAACTGTATACTCTTTTTGAAAGATTATTTTAAAACATTAGCTTAAATTTTGATGTTATTTTTTATTTAAAAAGTTTTCTTTTATTATAAGAAGTACGTTTTGTTAAAGTGTTATTTTACCCTCAACCACAATAAGTTGTGAAGAGAGTATACTAAGTTTGTCATTCCGTGTGAAACTTTTTTATTATTCATCTCAGACCCCATAAAGTATATATATTCTGGCTCCTTGAGTAATTCTAAGTTGATTTAGCCATGTCCGTCTGTTGAAAACACGCTCACTTTCGAAAAACTCAAAAGAAAAAAAAAAAACTAATTAGGTGTCAAATAGCTTATAGTTATCCTAAGCAGCTTGGGATTGAAATCTAGCAAAATCAGTTCAGTAGAATCAGAGCTATGAATCAAAATGTGGAACCACCACTTTAAAAAATTGATAATTTTGTTACAAAAACTAGCATAAATGGTTAAACAATGCACGGAATTATATGAGAATATCACACTGTGAAATTTCATAAAGATCGGTCTATAATTTACCCTAGGCCCCATATAATCCCTACTCCCGGAAAACAGTTTAGAAAGCCTAAAACCGTAACTATTAATTTTATCATTATAAAATTTGGCACGTCACAGTTTTTTTAGAACTAGAAATGACACTGTAAAATTTCATGAAGATCGGTCCATAATTTACACTAGGCCCCATATAACCGTAACTCCTGGAAAACAGTTTACTACGCCTAAAACCGCAATTTATAATGGTATCAGAATAAAATTGAATACTTCACAGTTTTATAGGACTAGAAATAGCACTAAAAAATTTCGTGATGATCGGTCCATAATTTACTATAGGCCCCATATAAAGTCCACTATGGTAAATTAATTAAATACGCCTAAAATCGTAGCAGATATTTTTATTGCAAATATCTTCCAAATTTGTTTCATAAGGTCATAAAAAATTTCATGCAATTTTGTGATATACGGTCCATAATTTACCTTAGAACTCATATTTAGCAGCCCTCTGAAATTCGCTGTAAACGCTACAACTAATTTCACTACTGTATTGAAATTTATGTTTTTTAATAACAGAAATACCTCTGCGGAATTTTGGGATGATTGGTTCATAGCTTACCATGGCTCCAATATAAATCCCCCTCCTGAAAATCATTTAAGTTCGGCTTAAACTGTTACGAATCAAGATATTTTACTCAAGATTGTCGGTCAATAATTGAATATAGGTCTAAGCCACAACCAATTTTAATGCTGATGACTGTTCTTATAAAGATAAATAATAATAATAAATTAATTAATAAATAGACATCATATAGATTATCATTCCTGAAATATTCGAACTGTCGGTGGAGGGTATCAAAGATTCTGCACAGCCGAATATAACACTGCATATTTTTTTTTTTTAATAACATTTTTATGTTAAAAACTAAAATTTTTCGTCTTATTTTTAAACTTCTTAACTAGGTAAAATAAAACTTATTCGATTAATAATATTAAATTGTTCGATTATTGGATGATTAAATTTTTTCCTCGAATAATTATTCGCGCGATTAATCGATTAATACAAAACATCGATTAATTGAATACCCTACGTAATACCCTTTCCACTTGTGGTGAGAGGTGGCATTTTTAACATAATTGTAATCTTAAACAATATTTCAAAACCTGTCAACTCGCCATACAAAAAAAAAAAAATAAAATTTATGACTTTTCAAAAAAAAAAAAATAAAGAAATCATGGGAATATTTTAGCAAAATTTCAAATAACAATGGGCTTAGAACACACCTTTAATGTTTACTCGAATACAGCTAATAATATACTTAATAATATAAATAATATTATTAATAATACTTTAATATGTTTAAGTTTTTATAAACAAAATTAACTGCGGTTTATAGGCCGTGGCAACACTTTAAACATTAAGTGTCTGCGTGTGTGTGTTTTAGTGAGATTAAATTTGTTTTATTATAAATTTTTTTTTATAAATAAAAAATTAATCTTTTTTCGTCTTGTTAGTTAATCATGTGTAAATATTAATTTCTGTTTTCTACGTTTTTCTTTAGGCCTTTCAGCATAATTGATGTTAACGTGTCTAAAAGTATTAAATTCAAGGTCTGTTTTATAACATTTTTGATTTTTTAGTTTTTTTTTTTTTTTTTTTTAATAAAAGTTGCTAAAGTTTTTTTTTTTTTTTTATAGATAAACAGATAACACAGTTTTAATGAGTTGGCAAAGTTTTCAAATTGTTTTCCGAGAAATAAAAGACGTAAAAAAATAATTATTTTAGTTTTATTTTTTGTAGTAATTTGGTATTTTTTGCCACTAGGCAATTTTTATTATTTTTTACCAACTTATAATGACGAACTTATAAAAACTATTTTTATACCCTTCACGGAAGGTAAAAGGGTATACAAGCGTTTCCAGAGGAAAGTCTTCTTTTTGTAACGTAACGCCAGCAAGCAAATAAGCTTGTATTTTAGGCCCATGTTGTAAAGTGTTTCCCATTTTTGCTACTAACTGTAGAGCTACACAGAAAAAATTCTCCAAAATTGTTCACCAATTAAATCATTAATCAAAAATATAATCAGTTTTAATTAAAAAATTAATCAAGTGAATTAAACGTTTAATCAAGTGAATTAAACTTTTAATTAATACTATTAACTGGTTTAATTGATACTATTATTTTTGTTTACTGGTGCAAATTTAATTAATTTTTTAATTAATATCACAAATTTTTTAATTAAAATCAATTTTTATTTTTTTCTGTGTAGTTGCGCTTTACACTAAAATACAAAAAAGTAATTAAAACATATACGTTACTTTACAAAGACAAGACTTTTCTCTGGAAATGCCCATAGGTTATCGTTAAAGATAAATTGCATAAAGTGCACACAATTGTTTTTTTTTCGAGAATTTACCGCGAAGTTTTCTCATTTAAAAAGAACATTTTTTCACTTAAGTCCTCGTCTATATTATGAAATATTTGCTGCAGAAACTTTCTTAAATTCTTTTTTGAAACTTCATTCTTGTCCATACACTTTTGCAGCATTTAAGAACATTGTATGCTTTCTAGGGTTGCTTGACAGAAAATAATATTCAAATAACTGAACAATGTAAAAAAATTCCCCTGGATTTTGTGAAAAAATGTTGATAGAGTTGTACTCTATTTATATTACGAAAAACATGCGAAATGTTTCTAGCAACATTTTTATTTTCAATATAAAATATAAAATATAAAATCAATATAAAAAAATGTCTGTGAAATACAAACGAAAAAATGTTGATAGAGTTGTACTCTATTTATATTACGAAAAACATGCGAAATGTTTCTAGCAACATTTTTATTTTCAATATAAAATATAAAATCAATATAAAAAAATGTCTGTGAAATACAAACGAAAAAATGTTGATAGAGTTGTACTCTATTTATATTACGAAAAACATGCGAAATGTTTCTAGCAACATTTTTATTTTCAATATAAAATATAAAATCAATATAAAAAAATGTCTGTGAAATACAAACGAAAAAATGTTGATAGAGTTGTACTCTATTTATATTACGAAAAACATGCGAAATGTTTCTAGCAACATTTTTTTCTTCAATATAAAATACAAAATATAAAATCAACATAAAAAAATGTCTGTGAAATACAAACGAAAAAATGTTGATAGAGTTGTACTCTATTTATATTACGAAAAACATGCGAAATGTTTCTAGCAACATTTTTATTTTCAATATAAAATGTAAAATATAAAATCAATATAAAAAAATGTCTGTGAAATACAAACGAAAAAATGTTGATAGAGTTGTACTCTATTTATATTACGAAAAACATGCGAAATGTTTCTAGCAACATTTTTATTTTCAATATAAAAAATGTCTGTGAAATACAAACGAAAAAATGTTGATAGAGTTGTACTCTATTTATATTACGAAAAACATGCGAAATGTTTCTAGCAACATTTTTATTTTCAATATTAAATATAAAATATAAAATCAATATAAAAAAATGTCTGTGAAATACAAACGAAAAAATGTTGATAGAGTTGTACTCTATTTATATTACGAAAAACATGCGAAATGTTTCTAGCAACATTTTTATTTTCAATATAAAATATAAAGTCAATATAAAAAAATGTCTGTGAAATACAAACGAAAAAATGTTGATAGAGTTGTACTGTATTTATATTACGAAAAACATGCGAAATGTTTCTAGCAACATTTTTATTTTCCGTGCGAAACAAGTGCAGCCCATATTATTTCGCACGGAATTTTAAGCAACAGCTAATAATTTTTTGTATTTTTTATTTTGCATATGTGAGTTGGGGTTTATAACAAGCGTTTCAAAAAGAAAAATTTAGAAAAGTGTAAAAATTAATGATAAAATTAAATTTTTTTGTTTTACTTTTTTTAATGACAATTATCAAAACACATGGTTTTTGTCATAGATGGGGTAGTGCACTAGTTCAAAATGACTTCAATAATTTTGATGATGTGGAGTGATGAATTGAAAATAAGCAATCTCACTACACATGAGTGATTGTAATGTTAAAACATTTTGCGCTAAAAAAATGGTTTCATTTAAAAAAAGCAATCATCAGTATATTGCAATATTTTTTTCTTCACTTATTTGACTAAAAATTTTGCACACAATTTAAAATACAAAACTTGTGTTTTCATGATTAAATCCAAAAATTATTCCGTTATGGACAGAATTTCATTTAGTTAAACTTCCTTTGCTTATGCATATCATCAGAAAACCATGCACATACAAAATTGAATTTTTTTTTCAATTTTAGTGATATTATGTTTTTGTACAGCTTTTTGATTGCAAGTTCAATTGAATTGAGTGCAAATTTTATGCATTCAATCACAGTTAGTGATAGTGAACCAATTTGCAATACCAATTAATTTTTTTTAATTGCTAGTGAAAAAAATACCAATTATTACTAAAGCTGGTAAAAAATAGTAAAAACTAATATTTTTGCAGTTTTATTTAGTGAGAGTGCAATGTTGACTTAAATCAATATTTAGTGCACTACCCCCAAGTATCGTTTTGCTTACCTTCGCAAAATAATGTTGTATATGCACTTGTAGCTAATAAAAACGTTAAGTTTTGAAAGACCGCAAGATAGACAATAGATACATGACAAAATTTTCATGTGAAATAATCAATGTTGCTCAACATTTTTCGCAAGTTCGAACAGAGTACTAGGCTTAACATTAAAAAAACGAGGAAACGTAACAATAAAAATTCAGTTTTACGTCAAACTACATATCGTCACATAAAATCAAAAAGGGCATAAGTAACAAAAAAGTTCAAAATCTACTTTTTTTTGCGAAATAAGCGTACACAGAAAAAATTATGCAAAATTTTTCACCAATTAAAGCATTAATTAAAAATATAATCAGTTTTAATTAAAAATTTAATCAAGTGAATTAAACGTTTAATCAAGTGAATTAAACATTTAATTAAGTGAATTAAACGTTTAATTAATACTATTTAGTGGTTTAATTTTTTAATTGAAATTGTAAGCACGAAAACACGAATTTTACTGGAGAAGATTTTTTCTAATTATCTTAATATCTATCTGAAAGTGCAAAATTATTTATGTACGGTTTTAGATCTTTGTCCAATACGTGTATAAATGGACCAGTGCATTCCACTGATAATATTTTAAAAATTGGCCTAAAATTAAGAATTCTGTGCCTAATTCGTGAACCTCGGGTGGCCCTCCTGATATGTCTATAGATCAATTGTCCTTTACTTAAACTGGTCCTTAATTATCATCTGGAATTTTATTTAAATCGGACTAACCGTTTATAAAGCCCAGAAAAATTCCCTTTTTTTGTTTTTAAGTCTCTTACTGTGTGTCGCTTACGATATACAGAATTTACTACCTCTTGTTTTACTTGTAAGCAAATATATTTGAAAATTTTTCAAACTTTCATCAAAATGAAGTCTTTTTAAAATTTCCAAAGGACACACCCTTTTCCTTTCTTGTGAGTATCGTTTATTTTAAATACTTAAGGTTCTTTTAACCCATTTGCACCCGATGTGCCAATTTGGGAACACTTTATTATTTCCGGCTTATGACAAAGTTTTTGACATTATTCAATATATGTTTGCCTTATTGATAAACTAAAATTTCAGAAATTTCTATAACATCAAAAAAAATTTTTTTTTTAAATTTTTTTTGTTTATATGTAATGAATTAAATAATAAAATAAACAATATTTTATTTCTTGTCCGGTAGTTTTTGTTTGGGCTTAAATGGGTTAAAAAAGCCTTGCAAATTGGTATGGAACGAGATCTATTTATGTATATAGATTTTGAACGTTACTTTTATTGCAATTTTGGATATAAATATATAGAATATGTATCTTTGCG
Source organism: Pollenia griseotomentosa (assembly GCA_963931875.1). Taxonomy (NCBI): domain Eukaryota; kingdom Metazoa; phylum Arthropoda; class Insecta; order Diptera; family Polleniidae; genus Pollenia; species Pollenia griseotomentosa. Next base: position 49,023,402 of record OZ007564.1, read on the forward strand.
CAAGATATAAATTGTTCCTTTATATTAAGTATGTAATTAATAAAAAAAAATTATTTTTAATATTAATGTAATTGTATTTTAACTGGACAAACTGTATTTGAGCTGGTACCTAAACAAGACCCAAAAAACTGGATAATCCAAGCCGTTCCAGGCCGTCTGGCAACCCTACTCTTTTCTGACTTCTTTCTGCTTGAAATTCGTCTTGGTTTTTTTTTACCGTCAAACTCAAATAATTCGCCGCAAATGTTTCTCAATGTAGACGAGGACTAACAGAAGCCCAACCTTTTTATTTTTTTAATGGTGATTGTTAACTTTTTTCATATCAAATACTTACCAGTTTTTTAATTACATTTCTTTGCAACAATAAATAAAATAAAAACGTACCTGAAACGAAATGGAAAAGACTTAATTAGCGTTATTGAATTAATGAGGTTTTTCGTGTTTATTTTAATTTAAGATCTCCTTCTGAGATTATTTGCCTGTTTTTCAATATAAAATAAAAATTTTTCGTTCGGAAATTTATTTTATAAACATGAACAAGCTTAAATTTTTTTTTATTGTTGTTTCAATAAAAATTCCCGAAAGAAATTTTTTATTTTATTTTGGGAAAAAAATGCAGTATGTCTTAACTTTAAACTACTAACTGTCTGTTTTTGAAATAAAAATTTTTGTTTGGAAATTTACATTAAAACAACAATCAAACATTTATAAATTGGGTTTTTTTAAATAAAAATTCCCGAACGAAAATTTTTATTTTCATTTTAAAAACAGGCAGTAAGTTTTTCGAAATTGCAAGCAAATTTTAAGCTTTTTTTTTTTTAAAAAAGTAAAAATTTTAAAGCTCAATCATTTTCGATTGTTGCGGAAATCCGGCTTACAAAAATTGAACATCTGAAAAGTCTTATTAAAAGCCAATCAGAATAAGAAGTTAAACTTTGTGGCCAGTTCACATCACCTTCACGAAAAATGCCTATATATTGGGACGAACTTTTCGACGAGAATATTCGTCGCCAAAAATAAAATATATTTGTGGGTATGAAAATGCACACAATCATGGCGTCGGCAGAAATTCGCCATACGCGGCGACTTTGCAATATATTTATTTCTATTTCATACGCCGGCGAACGACGAACAAATCAGTACCGGTCACCTGGTTGTTTGAGTTTAGTTTTCGGGTATTTTAGTATATAAGTTACTTTTTTACTTTAATAATTGTTTTTTTTTATGTTATCGCATTTAAAATATATATATAAAGTAGATAACTATAAGAAAAGTTTTTAATTGTGTTTTTGTTAATGTTTGTGTTTTTTAAGTATTTTTTTTATATGGTCACACTATTTCTCTCTCTTTGCACAAATAGCAAACAACTTTCTCAATAAGTAAAGCTGTTGGTTATTCATCGTCATTGTGTTTCATACGACCAGTGTTACCGTCGGATATTTCCAAAAAGTACCAAAAAAAGGGGATATCTACAAAAAAAGTGGCACCAAAAAGTGGATTTTTTTAAAAAAAGGTGCACATATCTAGCTCGAGATATAATTTGTCAAGTGGAAAAAGGTCGAAAAAATGAGAAAATGACCATATCTCAATAACTGTTCCATAAAAAAAAATTTAACCTTGATTTTTGAATTCAGCGGAAGAAAATACATAAGAAAAATCACATCTCATCAAATGTACATGAAAAAAATTTCATTTTGTAAACTAGTGTAATCAGTTCCTCACTTTAATACAAATAAATGCACGGCATGCATACATGCTATTAACTTTAAGTGCTAGTGTTTTAATTTCTTTACTATAGCATATTTAGTTTTTATCCAATTTCGTCTATTATTGCTTCAAATTTTTATAGAACAAAACTATAAAACTGGATTTTGTTATTTATTGTGGTACAAAACATCTTCCGAAAATACAATAATTGGTGTATCTGATAAATGTGACGTGATGGGAGAAAACTGTGTTCATATTCGTCTTTAGCATTCCAAAAACATAAGAATCAGTTGGAATGGTTAAACAAACTTTTTCAATGTCGTCCTGTGCTAAATATTTATTAATGGTCAGTTTCATACAAATTTTACAATTAATTGTTCTTAAAACGACTTCCATACTTTCGTAAAATGTCTTTAGCCTATTTGTTACTTTATTTTTGATTAAAGCTAACTTAGTAAAAACACGCCCAGCAGAAGCACTACTATGTGACAATGTAAAAATATGAGAGATCAATTTGTACAAGTTTGAATATATATACAGGTATATTCATCCAATCTATTTTACAATGTTCCTATTTTACGCCAAAAATCTTCAGCATTCGAAATTTTAAATGTGTTTATAATTCGTGTCATTTACTTTACTCTCTAGAAGTTTAAATTCATGTATGAGTGCATCTGGGTCAGTTAAATTATCATTAAACTCTAAAACTAATTCGAAATAGTTTATATCTTCATATTGGGTCTTAATACTTCAATATATTGAGCTTTTTGTTTTTTATATCAATTCTTATTATCAATTCATTACACAATTTTTGGTATAAACTTAGATTTAACTTTTGATGTCAATTACACAAATTTTAGACAAGTTTTCGGTACAGAACAGTTCGGTTTCTGCTTCATGACTTCTAAGGAAATCCAAAATACTTTTTTTTACCAAATATTTGAAACTTTTTGCTATATATTCTTTTAAATATTTATAGGAATTTTCCTAATTCTTGATTTATAAAAGAATATCCCAGGAAAAACTTTTTGATTTTTAGTAATAGGTGGTAGTTATTTCATACGTTACATGGTAAGTAGTTGTCACTACAATTGTCATTATTCTGAAAACTTCAATAAGTACTTACAAGTAATGACCTCAGCAACTACTTATTACTTCTATTATTTTCACTTCCGAATATTTGCTTACTAATAATCAGCTCAATAACTACTTATTACTTGTGTTGTTTTCAGTACTGAATATTTACTTACTGGTAACGCACTTAATAATTACTTATTAGGTCTATTAACTAGTGACTTTTTGGCTTCTGGTAAGTATATTGTAAGTACTTACAATTCAACTTACTAGTAGTTAAATAATAACTAGATATTTTTTGACTTCTAGTAAGTGTATTGTAAGTACTGAATTCTGCGGACACCTCGAACAAAAATAAGTAGTTATTCAGCCGAAAAATATGTAGTGTTTAACTTTCTCCAACATTACTTGCTAACTTACCAGGTAAGTAAAGTTTTTGCTGGGATATAGCAAAAAGTTTCAAATATTTGGTAAAAAAAAGTATTTTGTGTCTTCTGAAAAGTAGCTGTTTTTGAGTTACGAGGTTGCGGAAGAAACCATCGATATGTGAGATATCTTTATCCCCTTATTCATAATAAATAAAACAGGTTAATAGAAAGTTTATTAAACCGATTTTCAGCTAACCACGCATGCCAAGACACAAATTTCATATTAAAGCTGGGGGTTATAATAAAACAGAAAGAAAAAAAGTATATTTTCCTAGCGTAAAAAGTATCAAAAAAGTGGCAAGAATCGCAAAAAGTACCACATTTGGGTGCATTTTGTAAAAGTGGCCAAATAGTATCCAAGCAGTCGAAAAAGTGGCAAATTGCCACTTTAGTGGCACCAACGGTAACGCTGCATACGACGAATGTACTCAGCGAATTTTTACTTAAAAATTCGTCGTGTAGGGCGAAATTCGTCGTTCGTCCCAGTTGTGTTCCAAGCATATGCCCTTAAATCGTTCAAGCAGAATGTACATTGTGGCATTAGCTGTGTGGCACTTAGGGTCGTCTTGTTCATGCAACATCCTATTGGTGTTTATATCATTCAATTCAGGTTAAAATAAATTGATATTCATTGATCGATAACAACGCAAAATTCGCAAAGTTGTAGGCTGCGAACGGTCGACTTTTTCTAAACCACTCCAAATCGATTGTCTTGTGTTCTACTGCGCACTTTAGCGGGCAGTAGCTATATTTTCATTAGAGTTTGCTTTTTAACGACTTACGGGTGGGTTTTGAATAATTTGAATGGACTCAAACTTATTAACCACATTGCCCGAACAGAATACCCATTTTAATAGGCCTGTTTTATAAAGTTCACGTGTTATTTAATTCCATATCAGCCATGATTTGGCAAAACTGACTGAAAATTCAGAGAATTCAAAACAGACTGAAAAAATCTCCTCTACCAACTGTCAAAGTTTAAAAGTCCCTGTTGAAAGTCTCTCTAGAAGCAGAAACTTTTTAGTTTTTTTTTTTGTTAAGTTTTTAAAAACAACACACATGTGCCGTATTCACAAACCTCTTGTATCGTTATATTGATTGTATGTTAAAAAAAAAAAAAAATAATAAATACAACATACAATCAATACAACGATACAAGGGGCTTTGTGAATACGTCATATGTGTTTTATTTTCAAAAAATTAATAAAACAAACTAAACTTACGGAAATATAGATATGACAATAGTTCTGTTCCCGAACCTGAATTCGGGATCATATTGCTACTTAAACGCTAAAATAATATTAGTATTATGTGCGTTCGTTTACTTTTTCAGTAAAATCCCAGTAAAATCCAGTAGGTGAGTAATATGAAAATTTTACAAATTTATGTGTACGCGAACGCATTTCAGTAAAATCCAGTACAAATTTGTACAAATTTTGGGGTAAACGAACGCAGCTATTGTATGCTTTTTAACCCTCTGATGAGTGAGAAGGTCTCTAGGGACCTTTTTGCCTTTTAAAACTGAAATTACTCCTACTTCGGCCACTACAACCCCCCCCAAAGTTACTCTGTATTCCAAGAGTATTTTGTTGCGCATCTTTTGGAATCAAGCCGATCGGATCATTACTTTAGGAGTTATTGAGGTTTTAGTGAGAATAGTACGCGGACGTGTGAATAGGTCCGTATAGACCTTGTACTGAATTTCACTAATAAATGCATGTTTTTGGGCATCATTATAATTTTTTTATTGTTTCAACACATAATTTACTTGTTCTGAACACAAAGACCTAAGCTCAAAGACATTAGGGATGATGATAAAAACCAAAAATTCTAAGAAAAAATTTTAAGAACAAAAATACTAAGAACAAAATACTAAGAACAAAAAATTCTAAGAACTGGTTTATTGCTAGTAGTATAAAATTAGAATATTGTGCCTTTCCTTGAAAGCAAAAAAATTGAAAAAATTATTTTTGTATGTAGAATTTAGTTTTAAACAATAAAAACAAAAAAAACAAAATCAAAAAAAAATTTTTTATATGAAAAAACATGATTTACAAAAAAGGTCCGTAGGGACCTTTTCACACGGCCGTGAAGTTCAGAACTGTCACTCATCGGAGGGTTAAGTACGGAAACAAACCTAATGTAAAGACATACATTTACTTTGTCGATGGTATTTTAAAAATGTATTACTAAATTGAATTATAACAATACAAATTGGATTCATTGGAAAACTGGAACCAGAAACTTAAGCTACGGTCACACTTATTAAATATTTCATCAAATAAGCGTAACCCCTACTTTTGTTAATAGTTAGTGAGATTTAAAATGGTCTTAATATTACAAAATAAACTAATTATACTACTAGACATAGCAAAAAACAGTTTTTTGTAAGATGTGGTATTTTAATCAAAATAAATATTGATATTAAGCGAAATGGTTTTTAGTTTGGTTAGTGGTCCCGTTTTTTTCGTCAAATATTTGATAAGTCTGACCGTAGCTTTACTTTGATTCTTAACATTGTCAAAAAAGCATTTAATTACTCTCTATTTCAATAAGGACTAACTCTTATCCCTTTCACGCACAAAACTGCTACGCAAAACTTTTTAAGAATCTAAATATATTATATAGTGTATTGAGATCTATTTTAAACATATATATAAATAAAATATTAAAAATGTTATCGGATTACAAGATATGGCTTGGGACAAATATGTCCCAATGTGCGATAAGGTATGACATTGTTTGCACTGAAGAGTAATTTTAAGTATTAAAAACAATTAGATTTTTTGGTATAAAAATAATTTTTATTAGTTATTTTGTTAATGAAATTCTTCAAAACAATTTCTGTTAGCTGTAAAACATAAATGAATATTACAGATTGCACAAATATTTTTGGTTCGAATCTCTATTCCACTCTACGCACATTGAACACATCGTTTACGTGATGGCGACTTTCATTATGTGAGGAGGTTTTGACCCCTTGAGTGCTATATTTAGAATTAGTTTTTTATCATGGACGTTGAGGGCAGGGAGTGTTTCTTAATAGAAAAATTGCCAATCATGGCCCTGGCAACAACCTGCCTGAATTCAAGAGATGTAAGATTTTTACCTTCAATACATTTTTCAGAATACAGTTTTTCATATATAAAGTATGCATTGTTCATTCCAATTCTTATAAATCGAAAAAAAGACGCTAGTAAAATTTGATTTTCTGTTCACTTCGTATGTGACTTTCTTCTGGTCCATGAGATCTACACCACCCATGTTTTAATTTTACTTATGAACTATTTCGGGACACGTAATCTCTAGACATTGGGCTGATCCTACTTGTCTACGTTTTATCTATTACGGCACATTGAGCCTATTTCACTGTTAGTCAAGTGGAATATTCTTTCAATTTTATGAGCCTAGATATAAAATAATTTTATGAATAAGGTAACTAAATTGTTAAAAATGATTTTTTAGTCTTCAGTAATTGCGGCCTTTTATGCATATTGGGACACCGGTGTCCCTTGACAAAAATTTCTTTGTTTAGTTACTTCAAAATCACTTTTTATAAAGAAAAACACTAAAACTAGAAGCAATTCTTACCATTCTAACAATATGTATCGAAATCCAGTTTGAAAAATACAAAATCGTATCGAAAAACACTTTTGAAAAAATTAAAAAAAACTTTGAACTTTACCAAAAACAAAATAACGATAATTGTCTGATAATTGTCTTAGCTTTCTAGCTAGTGGTACCAACCTTTGAACAAAATAAAACCTTGTTTACACGTGAGCGATTGGTGTATCTAGAGATGCGTAATTGTTTTTAATATGAACAAAATAGTTTGTTTAAATTAAGGGACACCGGTGTCCCATATGCGTCAAAGGGTTATTTCTTCAAACAAGTTTGTGTTTAATTTTATTGCATCAACTTATTGTAAAGTGCCAATAAACTTATGTTACAAAATTACTTTTATAAAACATTTGTATTACTACAACTTAATATAAGTTTTTTAGCTTATAAACTATATATATATATATATATATATATATATATATATATAAATTTCTTAATCATATTACAACAATTTAAGTTAGCAATTTATTATGAGGAAAACCAGTAGAAACAATAACAAGAACTAATTGCCATTAAAGCAATTATTTAATTATTATTAAATCATAATTTCAATTTTTATAATGCCATAAATAAAAAGCCACAATACACTCAAAGACAACTTAATTACGGCGAAGTTTTGTTGAAGTAGAAACAGCAAACAACAACTTAAAACAACATTAATTTCAATCAACACCTTTTAGGAAATTTCTGCTTTAATTTTATAGTTATTATTCTATATAATTTTTTCTATTTACTCCCAAAAGTATTGTACATTTTCACACGATTACAAGAAATAATTTTGGAGTTTTTTTTTCTTTTTTCAAAAGTAGTGCTCTAGTTATCATTGGTAGCAAAAGTATATGTAGCAAAAATATAGCTTATGCTGCTCGTAGATATTTAAAATTTTGCCTTTTTAATTTTATAAGTACGTGTCTATTATTCCCCCAACATGTTTTCTATTTCTATTTGTTGCATAATACAATATGGAGCACTTTATGTTACACATGTCCCTTGGGGTCTTATGGAAATAAAATTTATGGCCCAAGAAAATAAAAAGAAACCAAATAATATGTAGAGCTTAATAGCTGTTTGTGGATGTCTATCTGTTTGTCTGTTTTTTTTTGTTTTTTTTTTTTTTTTGTTAGAGAATAGAAAGGTAATCGATAACATAATTTGTGGGCTGACCAAAACAAAAGACTTAAGCCACAAACTTGTTTCAAATTCAAAGTCTATAAATAACATGAGAATTTAAGTATATTTTTTTTTTATTTTTCTTATAAAACAAATAATAAAAAATATAAAGTGAGTAAGTAGTTTTTGTTTAAAGGTGGTCCCTGGTTTGTCTATAAACATTCTCTTAATGATAAATCTATTGTCCTAATTAAGTTTAAAAGCTTTATTTTATTACAAGAATTGAAAGAAATCGTAAATTTTTTGGGTAAAAATAACATCGAAATAAAAATTGTTCCCAAAGTAGTAGAACTAATATAGATAGTGTATTCTAATAAGAGGTTTTATTCTAATACGTTCCCTGGGGGAAATTTGTGTCAATTGTTCTAAAAGCTTTTATCCCGTGACCTGTGCATACAATATTATAATAAAAAGAATCGAATTGTAATAGGTGAAATCAAGATACAATATCACTTAGCTGGTGATAATGTGTTAAAAGCGTAGTTAGTCCAGAGGAATGGCAATTGTCACAAAAGTTGATGTGATTGGATTTTGTGCGGGTAGTGGCTGATTCTCTCTGGTTCTATTACTTTATATCTGCGATCGGCAAAATCAGGGCGCCGCGTTTTCTATTTTCTCTCTATTCTCTTTTATACTCTTTTATTACGTACGTGTTTTAAATAAGAAGTATGTATGTATGTATAAAAAGTACCTTTTGCATGAAAAATTATTTATTCTTCCAAAATAAAGTACTTTTTGCACGATTTTTTTCTTAAAATATAAATTATATTTTTTTTTTCATAAAATCCCTATTTTACGTCAAAAGTTCTATTTTTAAGGAAAACCACCTTTCTGATATACAAGAGTTTTGCTTCAAAAAAAACCTTTTACCATAAAAAGTGCCTTTTTACCATAAAAAGTACCTTTTAACATAAAAATCACTTTTTAGCATAAAAAGTACCTTTTAGCATAAAAAGTACATTTTAACATAAAAATCACTTTGTAGCATAAAAAGTACCTTTTAGCATAAAAAGTACCTTTTAGCATAAAAAGTACCTTTTAGCATAAAAAGTACCTTTTAGCATAAAAAGTACCTTTTAGCATAAAAAGTACCTTTTAACATAAAAAGGACCTTTTATCACAAAAAGTACCTTTTAGCAGTAAAAAGTATCATTTTGCACAATAACTAAATTTTTCATAAAAATTACTACTATATTTGCACATAAAGAATTTCCATTATTTTATTTCCCATTTTCCCGGGATTTTTCTTGCGGGATCCCGGGAAATAAAAAATTCCTCATAATTTGAGAAAATAGCTATTTATGCTATGAAATTTAGTTTTCTATTCTCAAAAAATTAGCATCTGTGCATGGGTTGTGGATTAGATCAATTACAAGAAGTGAGTACATGTATTTAAATCAATGTCTCCTGATGCAATAAATCTACTAAAAGCAGAATGGGCAGTGCAACAGTTGATAATTATTACATTTAGTGAAATGAAGAGTTAATAAAGTACATTAATTCAAAATAAGATGCAGGCAGTAAAGTTTCATTGTCCATGAACAAGTCTTAAAAACAGGAGATACCTAAACATATCGCTCCTTTATTGCAACATAGTCATATCTACAAAAACAAACGATCTTGGCAAAATGCGATTAAAGTTTTAAAAATGTACCGATTTAAAGATATATTTTGCTATAACTTCGGTCCAGTTTAAGATATAATACGAGAAGGTATGAAGGAAAACTTTGCTAAAGTTACTTCAAATTTTGATATGTGAGTATGATGCAATGAAGGAGCGATATGTTTATTAGGTGATAAACACAAATTTTCAATTTCAATTTGTGTTGGTTTATATACCCGTGAAGTGCGGGGAAACCGAAATAAAATAAAATTTTGGAACTCGTTTGCACACACATTGAAGAGAATTTAACAACATTAAACAATAACATATGTTAAATTTATACAACGCATACAATCGCAAAATTTAATAGTATAGGTTACCGATCGCAGCTTTAATTGAAGGGGATCTGTCATATTAACAGGGTTCACTCGGGACAGTATCTGCAACAGACGTTTTTTAAATCGAAATTGAATGTGTCCATTAAGGTTATAACAATGACCTGTTACGAAGTGTCAAAAAGGTGTCAGTTAACCCCCTTTTAGAACATCGCCATGTTATATTGACAAACCCCCTCCATATAAAGTGTTAGAAGTGAAACTGTGGTGAGAACCACTTAAGAAATGTTACGTAATAAGTTTGGTGTCAGTTGCCATTTCCCTAGGGGAACTAGGTATCTTTAAGAACACCATCTTTGAATTGTTCAATGAAATGTGGCCCATTAACATAGACCAATGAAACGGTCTAAAGTCTAAAAGTGTTAAATCACAAGATCATGGTGGGCATTCGCATCTTCAAGAATCCAACGGTCGGAAAACTTTTTACGTAAAATAGCGATGGTATTGTTACTTGTGTAGCACGTAGCGCCACATTGATATCTTTCCACCCTAAAGCCTAGTAGTTACTCTGTTCAAATTTGTGAAAAATGTTGAGCAACATTAATTATTTCGCACGAAAATTTTGACATTTATCAATGTTACCTATTATGCGAGCTTTTACAATTTGACGTTTTTATTCCTGCAAAGTATGCAACATTGTTTTGCGTATGTAAGCAAATCCCACATGCATTTTGTTAAAAATATTTTTTTTTAATAAAAAATAAAGTAAATAAGAAAAAAAATCTGTTACCGGTTGTGTTATTTTAATTTTTAAGTTCTTAATTTATAGTTCTTAACAATAAAAATTCCACGTGAAATAAATGGAGCTTACATTATTTCGCATATGTATAAAAAATGTTGCCAGAGACATTTCGGAACTTTTTCACAAAATGAACAGAGTAAAACTCTATCAACATTATTTCATAGATATTCCGCACAAGTTTTTTTCATATGCGTTTCGACAGCGTGAAATGTTGAACAGAGTACCAGGCTTAACTTAAAGCCGCAAACTCGCGAGTTGGCGATGGAAAATGGCATGAAAAGAAAAAAGAAGCGTAGCCGTGGCGACTATCTATCGGATAATGTTTCAAATTATTCATGCCGTACTCTCCACTTGACAAACAAATAAACTTTTGGTTATTTCACTTAAAAAGACTCGCTTTTAATTTAAACATAAAAAAAAATCGCTAAAAATAAAAAACAAAAATTTAACAATTTAAAATGGTGGTACAACCATAATGCACGATGTAAATTGTGAGTCAGACCTTAACGTCAAGTTTTTTGCCCAACTTAATTTGACATTTCTGGGTTTCAGTGTTTGGCACATTTGAGCAGCGCTTTAAGATTGCTGAAGAACAGACAGAAGTGAATGGTGAATTTACAAAGAAAATCATCTTCAGCGACGAGGCACACCTTCAACTGGATTCGTTAACAAGCAGAATTGCCTCATTTTGAGCAAATGAGAATCCACGAGTAATTGTTGAAAAGCTGATCCACAAGAAGTGACCGTTTAGTGCGGTTTATGGGCTGGCGGCGCCATCCGGACGTACTTCATTGAAAATGAGGTTGGCAGTTACACTGAATGGTGTTCGCTATCGTGAGATGATAACGGACTTTTTGTGGCCAGAAATTGAGGATATGGAATTGGACAATATGTTGTTCCAACAGGACAGTGCCACTTGCCACACCGCCAACAAAACAATAGCTCTTTTGCGCGACAAATTCAATGGCCGTGGTAAGTATCTCACGTCGTGTCGATGTTAATTGGCCGTCACGATCTTGTGATTTAACATCGTAAGACTTCTTTCTTTGGGAATATTTAAAAGAAAAGAGTGTGTAGGCCAATAAGCCAAAAACAATTCAAGAGCTAAAGGATGAGTTAATTCGGCACATTAAAGACATCGAACTTAAATTATTTCTCAGAGTCATTGAAAATATAGACCATCGGATAGAGGTACGCCACCGAAGCCACTTCAAGCATTTGGCCAATATTTTGTTTTACATATAATTCTCATTAAACCTTTTTATCACAGTAAAAAATATTAAGATAATTCTCGGAAAACTTTTCGTTTTATTTACAATCGTTGATTTTGGTTTAACCACTTTTTTCTCTACGTCTATGTTAACCAAGTTTGTTATTTAAGTATTTCGTTTTTCTCTTCAATCAAAGAGCAAAAACTGCATTGGCTTTTTTAACTTTTTTGCTCATGTGTTCGACCTCGTTTCATTGAATATTTTATTTGTCTTTTCAAATTTGTTTGTGTTTTCAATATAAATATTCGAAAGAAATGTTAATGTCGACATTGTGGGCCAGGCAGTAAAAATACTCTCTGAAAACTTTTTGTTTTAAAAACAATAAACGTCGTGCCTTTTGGTTGAACAGCCCTTTAGGAGTCCCGATATGCAAGTTGAGAGAGTGCTAGTCCATTGGTGTAGGCATTTTAGGTTCGATTACGGCCTGTGAGTCTGGTTTATTTGAATACAAATATATAACACAGAATTTCTAAACTGTATTTTTTTTCAGGGCCTGAGCGAAAATGAACCAGTTAGAAAAAAGTATTGCAAATGCGATTTTTTTAGGTCCATAAATTTAGTTTTCTTAGATTTTATAAAAACAAAATGTCTAAATTATTTATTAATGTAATTAACCAGTTGCTTTATATAGCTTAAGGTTTTTTATTTTATAAACAAAAACACAAACGCCACAAAGAAACTTAAAATCTTTTAAAAAATATTTGATGAACTTAAGCCTAATGAAAAATATTAAAAATTTGGATTAAAAACCATAAAAAGTTCAACAAAATAACCACAATACTAATTATCTTTTAAAAACTTTCCGCCAAAAAGATTTTAAAAACTTTAATTTTATGTAAATTTATTTTACAAAAAAAGATTTGCTGACTTTAATTTCAAATTAATTAAACGAAGTAGTATTATCAAAGTTATTTACGGGAATACAAAATTTATCATTAATACGAGTTCTGTATGACGTGCTAAATTCCCAATTTTCCATATTTGATAAATACACTGAAATTTATTGTTGAGGGAAAGCTAGTAGTATTTGCCCATTTGTCGAAATTTGACCATAATTACTCATGCAAGTATGAAAAAAACATACAAATAAGTTTTTCCGTCTTAGTAAAACGATTTGGCGAGGAACCTACCTCTATTCCTTATGCTTTCTTCCCCTCAAGTCCGTGAATGTTGAATTTATTTTGTAAGTTCAACAATATAAAAACAAAACAGACAGTACCAATTGAGAAAAAAGTACCAAAAATTCTTCTCTTATAATTTCTCAATCACTGTGGACTCTACATGTTGAATTTTATCTTTTTAGGATAAATATTAGCCAAAATTCAAAAAGTACCAGTGAAAGAACGAAAAAGTACCAACAAGATACCTCTTACATATTCTTATTGAAACAGGACCTTGCGTGTTTAATTTGATTTTTCCAGCTCTAATATTAACGAAAATTCAAAAAGTACCAGTTGAAGAACAAAAAGTACCAATAAGTTCCCTCTAAAAGATTCTCATACACTCAGGGCATTGCATATTTCATTTTATGTTTCTAGATCCAATACTAACGAAAATTCAAAAAGTACCAGTTAAAGAACAAAAAGTACCAATATTTTTCATCCTACAGATTAACATTCACTCAGGATGCTGTACCCATAATTTTATTTTTCTAAGTTCAATATTATAGAAATTCAAAAATTACCACATGCAGCAGGAAAATTCGAAGAGAGACATATAATTTCCCGTATTTCCCCTTTTTGATACTCTTTTTTCTTCCCATTGAAGTATCAAACAGTTCTGTATTGCAATTGGAGCCCATAGTTTAAAATGTTTATGTTAATGAATAGATAAAAGATTTTGTAAATAAAGTAATAAAAATAGGTACGATTTTCACCTCTCAAACGTTTGAATTTTGAAAAGGTACCAAATTTGTATTCGTATTTTTTAGATAAGTTACGAATTTAGAATAATCTTTATAGATGGGGTAACAAAGAAAATCCAAAAAAAAAGTCCCCATTAAGGGCCGAATTTAAAAAAAAAAATACCAGACACCGGTCCGCTTATTTTTCTAATGAGTAACGCTAAGTATTAATTTTTTTTGTTTCCCATTTAGTTTTGGAGATATAAGGCTACCGAATTTATTAGGTTTTATCATTTTTACCCCTTCCGATTTTAATAAAATATATATTTTGCATTTCTGTAAGAACATAACTTTCAATCGGTTGACAAACAGATAAGGAAAGTGTTCTTAACTGTCTTTCCTTTGCCGGTTTCCATACAACATGACTAACGGACATCGGTTAACTCGTTGATGGTCTGTAAAATGTTAAAAAAAGGTTAAATTACTTGAAAAAAAAAAAAAAAACAAAAACAGATTCTTTCTAAAAACCAGGGCTGTGGAGTCGTCAAGAAATAGTGATAACTCCGACTCCACTCGCTAAAAATGTTAAAGTACGACTCCGACTCCGACTCCGACTCCGACTCCGACTCTTACTCTAACTCCGACTCCAACTCCGATTCCTCCTCTAACCTTGATGCTAAGTGTATATGAGACTGGCCCTTATTTGATCTTAAACCTTTTTTAATGCAGTACCCTTAAATGGTTAAATATAGCAAGAAATTGATTCTGTAAAAACATCAAATTGATATTTTAATTTTAACACGTGCCGCATTGAGCTCTAATATAATTATTTTCATATTATGTAAAGTAGAATGAACCTTATTTTCAGACTTCAAAATTTTTAAAGCAGACCCTCTTAAAATTTTTTTTAATTTTCTTCACAATAAATCATCAAGCTCAAGGTCAGTTTTATATAAAAACTATTTATTATTAATCAAAATTATAGACATTTAATTTATAAGAATAAGATAAGAAATAATCACCCTTATCGTGTTTGGCGTATTTAAAATACGCCTACGACTGTTTGGTAATAGATTAAAGAGAACGTGAACTTATTTTCTTTAATCTATTACCAAACAGTCGTAGGCGTATTTTAAATACGCCAAACACGATAAGGGTGATTATAATTTGAAAAAATTGGAATAGAACAATTCTTGTTTCCTGGTAAAATTTTTATTTTTCATAATTGACAATTTTGTTGTTTCATAAAATTTTGTTTTAAAAAAATTGTTTAAAATTAAAAAAAACCAAAAATCCCTGCAGAAGATATCCATTGAGATAAAGAAATATTGGATTAATAATAACTATTTTTTTTTTATAAAAGTGACCTTGAGCATGTGAATTTGTGAAGAAATAATATTGAAAAGTTCAAAGAAATTAAACTAAATAATTTTTTTATTTTGAAAAATATTAGAAAAATCTTTATGCTGAAAACTTTTGGAGTCGGAGTTGCCTGTTTTTGTGGGTACTTAGACTCCGACTGCGGTAGCAAAACGCCAACTCCGTCTCTTCAACTCCGATTCCGACTCAACAGCTCTGCTAAAAATTTATTTCAATTCTTAAATATTTTATTAAACAAATTAAAATTGGATGATATTTAGATTTTTTTTTTTTAATTTTTTAAAAACATAATTCTTAAATCTTAAAGAAATTTTTGTGTTAATCGATTTATTTTAATATTCTGTTTTCAAAAGATTATAGCCTGAAAAAGTTTTCTTTAAAATACATTTCCAATATTAAAAATATCTTTAAAATTAAAAAAGTTATAGACGATTTACTAAAATAGCCCTTAATTATTATTAATCATACGCCCGAGTATAAAAGAAATTAAAATTGTGTTTTTTTTATTTCAGACTAACAAAATGTTTTTCAATTTCCTTTGTTAAATTTTAGCCCATAAAGTAACCTTCAATTTCATAAATATTCAAAATGTAATAATTTTATTTTAATTTAATTTTTATATAAATTTATGTTAATTTATTGTACAAAAAAAGATTTACGTTTTTAACATTTAAATTAATTAAATTCCCATACAACAGCTTTTCAGCCAACACCTTTGAATAGTTTGACAGACATCTGTCGGCTTGTTGTTAGAAATGTGTGTTTTTATTTTGAATTTTAAAAATAAACGGCCTATTAAACATCTCAGCTCCAGTTGTGCTTCCAAAAAAATAAAAAAAGAGATATTTAAATATATTTCTTTAACTATTTCATGACAAAGCTGGGGGGAAGTTCAATGACTTTTAGTGGACAACATGTTTAACAATAATTTTAAACTTGAAAAAAAAACTAACGTTAACAAAGCTGAACATTTGTTTTTCGCTTTTTACTTTTTTTTTTGTAAGCAAATTGTGGTTTTTATTGCTGTTGTTGTTCTTTTAATAGTTGTTTTGTTTGTTTACGGATGAGTTTTGTCAGCTACTGTTTTAAAATAATAATAATAATAATAATAATAATAATAATAATCATAATGATGATGACGATGACGAAGATTTTAATGATGATTGTTGTTTAGTGGCAGGCAGGGTGGCTGGCTGGCTGGCTGGCTGTTGTTGTTGTTAAGTTGTTATTACAACTTGTTTTTATGTTGCTGATGAACTTGTTCGCAACGGTTGTTTAAGCTGTTTGTTTGATACAGAGTTAAAATTAATGTTTTCATTGAGAATTTAAATAAAAAATATCGTTTGTATAATTTCTAAATGTGGTTTTAAAGATATAAAATAAATATGTACAAATTTAAACTAAAGAGTTCAAAAAGTGAACTTAATCGTAGACAGTATAAAGTAGTACTTTTAGCATACACATATTTTCTCTGACAAATGATGATAAACTATGATAGACTATGATGATAAACTTACACTTAAGATGCGTCTAAGTAAATTAAAAGTTAAACGCAATTTATTCAGTAAACGATTCATTTTGTTAAAAGAATTAATTTGCTCTAAAACTTAATACTTTTTTTTAAAAAAACAGTGATTAATTTCCTAATTTTACTATTTAAATGACATTAAATCTTTTTTTTTTTGTATCAAAATCAAAAATTAAAACCGTTTCTTCTTGAGTTTATTTCATTACATTTGATCTAACGAATTAGTTCTTTAATACTGCTGTCATAATGCTTTTTAGTAGGAGTATTTTGTTAACTGTTAACTTTTGCAAAACTTATGCCAAGTTCAACATTTTTTTGTTTGTCTATTAATTCAACTTTTTAACTGTTCAAAGTGGTTTAAAGGAAATTGGAATTCAAGTTTTGGTCAGTTGTTCATTATGACAACTCTTCTAAAGACTACGCAATAAATGTTACAAGACAACATTTTAAGATTTTTTCAACATAACTTATTTAATATTTTCTAAATTATAAATATGAAATTTTTTCCAAAGTCTTACTTTTACTTTGCAGTAAACAAGTTATTGTTTAATTAAATCGATTTAAATCTCGGTTTACCTTCTATTGAATTTCATATTTTCTTTGAAGCCGTAATTTGCAATTATACGCAGAAAAAATTCTTTAAAATTTTTCACCAATAAAAGCATTAATCAGAAATGAAATCAGTTTTTATTAAAAATTTTATCATTTACTCAATTTGTTTACTGGTGCAAATATAATTAATTACTTTTTTTAATTAATATCACAACATTTTTAAATGAAATCAATTTATATTTTTTCTGCATATTCACAACTTAAAGTTGTCATTTAAATTTTTTTGTAAATAATTCTAAACTTATCTCTAAAAAAGGATATTTTCAATTGAACGATATTTTTAATAACAAAAAACCCTACTGTTTTGGCTTAAAAAGGGTTAAGTAACTTAAAAATAACTTAAAAAATTTTAAATATTCAATTTAAGTAAAACTTTTAATAATTTTATTGACCATATTAACAATTTGCTGTTTATTATTAATTTTTTTTTATAAATATTACTAAATTTTCGAGCTTAAGGTCTTTTTGTTATAAAAAATTTTTAACGTTTATTTTAAAACCAATATTTCGGCACTTCCTTGCGTGCCTTCTTAAGGGTTTTTTTTCTTAATTTATAAATTTTTAACAAATTTAACAATAACTGACAAATTAAAAAATTTTTGATTCAAAAACAAAAAAAATATTTTTCAAATCAAACTTGATCTATTACAATACAAATAAATTTTTAACTTCCGTTTCTATTTTTATAAATTAAGTGTCTATAATTTTGTGCTACATTTTCAGTGAAATAGTGCGAAGTAGAATTTCGATACTTGGCCTTAGTGAAGTTCGTTGAAATCGATCGAGGAAATACGACCCTCCCAATGGTAACACCAAAGGAACACTCTATTTAGTTGTCAGTTATTTACTCTTTAAAATCCCAAACACGCCGAAATAAAAAAAACTTCAGAACTAAAGAAAACAATTGAAAAGTTCAATATGGCAATATAAAAATTCCCCTAGCACAATGTATAGTTTACTCTTAATTTCGCATCTCTCGTCACGAACGCACATTATAATCGATCCTAAGTTCGTATGTTATTTGTAATTTTCACAAACAACTACTTAATACAGGGTGGCCTAGAAGAAACGAAGGGGTTTAAATATTGGTTTTTAACAAAAAGACCTTAAGCTCGAAAATTTAGTAATATTTGAAATATTAAAGGTCGAACAAATTACATATTATATTTTTTTTTTTATCTTAGAACACATTTTTTTTTTAAATCCTTTAGAGATTATTCTAATAACCGATTTTTGATTAGACTTTGTTATCTAACAATTAAGTCCTTAAAGTGTTTTTAGTAAAATGCATTTTAAATATTTGAAATATCTTCAAAATTAAAAAAGTTATAGGCGTTTTACTAAATAAAGTCAGTAATTAATATTAATCATACGCCAAAGTAAGGGGTGATTTTTTAAGAGCTGTAGGAAAGTTAAAAAAAAACACATAAAATTCAGAAAAATGCATGAAATCTTTATTTGAATCGATAGTACGGTCCATATAATTTAATGTTTGAAGATAATTTCATGCAAATGTTGACCGTGACTGCGCCTCAAATGGTCCATCCGCTTAGTTAAATTTTGGCAAATATCTCATTTCGGCCAATATCTCATGAATAAATGCTTCAATGTTGTCTTCCAATGCATCAATTGAAGCGGCCATGTGTGTATAGACATGAGCCTTAGCATAGCCCCACAAAAAATAGTCTAAATGCGTTAAATCGCACGATCTAGGTGGCCAATTGACCGGTCCCGAACGTGCAATAAAATGTTCACCGAACTCGCCTCTCAATAAGTCCATTGTTAAGCGTGCTGTGTGGCATGTGGCACCGTCCTGTTGAAACCACATGTCATGCAAGTCAAGCTCTTGCATTTTGGGCCAAAAAAAGTTGGATATCATCTCACGGTAGCGCTCACCATTCACAGTTACGTTACGATTCGCATCATCTTTGAAGAAGTACGGTCCAATGATGCCACCAGCCCATAAACCGCACCAAACTGTGACTTTTTCTGGATGCATTGGTAGCTCTGGCAATGCTTCTGGCTGATCTTCACTCCAAAATCGACAATTCTGCTTATTAACGCACCCATTGAGCCAAAAATGAGCTTCGTCGCTGAACACAATTTTTCGATAAAAAAGTGGATCGCATTTTGATAATAAAATTCAATAATTTGCAAGCGTTGTTCGTTTGTAAGACGATTCATGGTTAAATTATAGACCAAACTGAAGATGTTTGACAGTGAAACAAAACACGAAACGTGCGTCAGCTGTTTAAGCCAGTGTTGCCAAAAAGATAATAAAGGGTGGTTAAATTGTAAGGGCCGATGTTGAATGTGAACCACACCTAAACGCCAAGTTTTTTTTCCGAATTTTATTTGACATTTCTCTATTTCAGACTTACTCAATTTGAACCATGGAGAGATACACAATCCAACAACGTGTTAAAGTTATCCAGACTTATTATGAAAATAGATGATAAATTTCGAAGAAAATCATCTTCAGTGATGAGGCACATTTTCACCTCAGTGGATTTGTCGATAAGCAGAATTTCCGCATTTGGGCGAATAATAATCCAAGAGTGATTGTCGAAAAACCAATGCACCCACAAAGAGTGACTGTTTGGTGCGGTTTATGGGCTGGCGGCATCATCGGGCCGTATTTTTTCCAAAATGAGGCCGGTCAGGCAGTTACTGTGAATGGTGTTCGCTATCGTGAAATGATAACGAACTTTTTATGGCCCGAATTGGAAGATATGGATGTGGACGATATGTGGTTTCAGCAGGACGGTGCCACTTGCCACACAGCTAACGAAACAATGGCTCTTTTGCGCAACAAATTCAATGGCCGTGTTATCTCACGTAATGGCGATGTCAATTGGCCGCCAAGATCATGTGATTTGACACCGTTGGACTTTTTTCTTTGGGGTTATTTGAAAGAAAAGGTGTACGTCGATAAGCCAGCAACAATTCAAGAGCTAAAGGATGAGATAATTCGGCACATTAACGGCATAGAACCTCCATTATGCCTTTAGGGTCATCGAAAATTTGGACCATCGGATGGAGGTGTGCCGCCGTGGTCGCGGCGCCCATTTGGCCGATATTTTGTTCCATACATAATTGAGTAATACCAATATATCATAATAAAATAAAATTACAATAATTTCCTAAATAGTTTGTGTTTTATTCAAAATCAACATCGGCCCTTGAAATTTAACCACCCTTTAGCTAAAAAATCACCCGATATAAAAATTGTAAAATCGTGTTATTTTCTTTTTAATAACCACATTTTTTTTTACTTTTTTCTTTGAAATGGTGTCTTTTAAAACAACCTTTTATTTTATAAATATTTTTTTAATGAAAATTTTAATTTAATTTACTTTTTATAAAAGTTTTGGCGAGGATTTTTGAAAATTTGCTAATTTGTCTAACTTCCTTTTTTTAATTTTGTTTTAGTTAACACTTTATCTACTTTGTGTTTTACAAACAAAAAGAAAGAGATAAAAAGGTTCTTTAGCTCTTGAACTGTTGTGATTTTATTGCTGTACAATTTCGATTTCAAAAAACCCAACAAAAAATAGTCTAAAGGTGTCAAATCGCATGATCTTGTTGGCCAATTCATTCCTTCTTTACAAGAAATAATGCGATTTCGTACTTTTCTTTTAAAATATCCATTGTTTTTCTGGCTGTGTGGCAAGATCCTGTTAAACCCACATATTCTCTACGTGTAAATCAACAATTTTCTGCCACAAAAAGCATCGAATCATTTGCCTGTAACGGTTTCCATTGACCGATGATATCGTAAATTTGGACTTTATAAAACTGGAGAATCGATAATTTCTCTCCAGCTTTGGTTCAGCTCGTCATTGCAAAAGTATAAACTTTTTCTAAAACTATCATTGCTTCATATTAATTTTAAATGAAAAATGTTAAAATAACATTGTTCAATATTGAATCAATAACATCCTATTTTACTTATTTTGTGTAGAAGAAAAACATAAATTTGTTATTTTCATGTTTAAAATAATCTATAAAAATAAGTAGAAAAACTCCCGTATTCGTTTTGTTTAAATTATTTAGTTAAATATATTTAAATTAAGTGTTTTTTGATTGCGATCAAGAAAATTGTGGATTAGCTCAGTTTATTTACTGGCTTAACGACAACTCGGGATATTAACACCGAAAGTCGTACGGCCACTTTGGTCTTGGAATTCCCATCCCTGAGAACGAGATCAGTCTCTGGCTGGCGCTTATCTCCAAACAATTTTTTCTTCAATATTTATTTAATAAATCTTCATCTTTTAAATATGAACTAACAATAATTAATTTAATGGACGAACCTTTTCTCCTTCAAGGTTTCTCTTCGCTTGTGTATGTTTAGCGGTCTTCTAGTCGTCCTGCAGTATCTCTTCTCCTTTATACGAAATGGCTGATCATATGGGTCCTTGAGCTTAGGGATGATTTGAAAAACATTTCGGCGGATTAGCTTACGGGTTCCAATAAATTTAAAAGGCGTACCCATGATCTCCTGGAATTTGCTATAAATATTGCTAACAAGGCCGCGAAAACTGGTTGAATGAGGCAATTGTGACCCCTAATGAATGACAAGTGTGCCACGTCTTTACAATCGATGACCAGAAGTGATTTCTCACTTTTGGCATGATCGTGTGATCACGTGACAATTTCGTTTGGTAGACATCCACAGCTCGTTGGATTTAGACACTATGAATACTGCTGCAGGTGTGATGATAAAAATGTGAAAAAGATCTTTTAACATTTCTTCTGTTACTGTCCTGTATTGTAACTGGAATCCACTATTTTCAATAGATTTTATGATTTCGCTGGCATTGAAATTGGATTCCATTTAAAACTTCATTACAAGTTGGGTTGGGAGTTCGGTTTAGTAGAATCTAAATGGAACAAACGGTCTAAGTGTGTTAGTTCAGTACTGACTGTCATTTCTAAATTACTTCACCATACCTTCTTTTTGATCTTATTATTTTAAAACTCTGCTCTAAGGTTTCAAAACTTGTGTCAAATTCAAGACTTTAAGAGCATTTCTCTAAACAATTGACAAGTTAAAGGCTTAAATTGGAAGGTGAAATTTTATAATCTATATATATACAGTGGGGAGCAGAGGTGAGTACATGTTTGTATATCTTGCACTTCTAAGTGAATAAGAAAAACAATAATAAAGCTATTTAAAAATTTTTTTTTGTATTTTATTTCTCTTTTAATTCTTAGCAAAATTCAATTTAAACCAAAATGAGAAAGCAACAAGTTCATAGGTAAACATAAACAAAACTTTATTAACTCTCATGTACTCAATTTTGCACCTTCCTACTACAATTAATATTGATTACATTTTTAGTATTTAGTACATAGTCCTTTATTATTTAAAACACTTATTATGCGTTTAGGCATACTTTCTATCAAGTTCTGAATAATTTCATCAGGAATGCGCTGCCACTCCAGCTGCACACGGGGCCATAGCTCGTTTAAGTTCGATGAAGCTGATTGATACTGTCCCAACCGTCTTTTCACGATTGACCACAAATTTTCAATTGGATTGAAGTCGGGACTTTGCGGTGGCCACTGCATTAACTGAAAATTTTTCCCAGTCAACAATTCCTTAACGATTTTGGAGGTGTGCTTTGGGTCGCCAAAATGTTGAAATATGACTTCTTCCTCAGGATATGCGCTCATATCCACAAAACCGGGAAGATTGGTCTCTAAAATTTTCAAATAATCCTCTTTTCACATGATACCATCAATTTTTTGCAGTGGTCCAATATGCCACCAAGTAAAGCAGCCCCATACCATAACGCTTCCTCCACCATGTTTAACAGTTTGTTTAACATGGTGTCTTTGTATGGTCTTCCCAGGGCGGCGCCAGCAATACTGCTTACCATCTGACTGAAATCGGTTGAATTTGGATTCATCTGACCAGAATACTCGTTTCCAATCATCGGCAGTCCTATTCTTGTGTTCCAATGCGAACTTTAATCGTGCTGCAACATTTTTCATTCATAATGCAGGTTTAGGTTTCTTAAAAGCTGATATGTAGCCAATGTTGTGCAGCACTCTTCTTGCTGTCCATCGGCTTTCAATTTTATTTATTGCTAGGGAAGCTTCCTTTGGCGTTAAAGATTGAATTGCCTTCATCTTTCTCATCATTAAACGTGCGTCGCCATCCGTTAAAAGTCTTCGGCGACCCAGAACTTGCGCTTGGGAAGTAATATTTCGCCTTTTCCGGACTCTTATCACCACTGACTGACTCACTTGAATTTCTTTGGCTATTACTCTCGATGAGAAGCCATTTTCTGTCATGGTTTAAATACTATTTTCCACGGTTCGCGATAGCTTTCTCATAATTTTAAATATTTTGGAATTTGTATTTTATATTTGAAATGCACCTTTTATTTACATTACGCAGTTTATCAAACACGACGTCAAACTAAAATTTATATTAACAGAAACATTAATAACACCAATCAAATCATAAACCAATCAAAATTAACGGTAAATTTTGAATGTTTCTAAGAATATGGTTGAAAACACGCGGGTGCAAAATTGAGTACATGAGAGTTATTTAAGTTTTGTTTATGTTTACCTATGAACTTGTTGTTTTCTTATTTTGTTTTAAATTGAATTTTGCTAAGAATTAAAAAAGAAATAAAATACAAAAAAAAATTTTTAAATAGCTTTATTATTGTTTTTCTTATTCCCTTAGAAGTGCAAGATATACAAACATGTACTCACCTTTTCTCCCCACTGTATATATATATGTATATAAAAACGTTTGTTCCGTGTATATGCTCCTAAAACTCAAGAGCCGCTGGACCGATTGACACCAAACTTGAACAATAAATTTGTTTAGCGCGGAGCCAGGTTTCTTGCATGGTGGAATAAGCAGGTGGCATCGTTACGGCAACAAATACAACATTACAACAAAAATGGAAATTACATCACCGTTTACGTCAAAAAATACATTAAACAAAAATCAAAGCGTGCCGCTGAATGTAATGAAATAAATAAATTTTTAGCCAATTTTTATTTAATTATGATCAAAATCTTATTTATTTTAATTTAAAATTATCAAAAACTTTAATAAAATACAATAATCACGGCACAAAACGTGGACTTTTTGTAAACATAAACAAAACTTTGACATAAACCTAGACAAACAATACAAGAGCAAAAAATCGTCATCTGGCGTAGTGCTGCCACCTGTTTATTTCACCATGGTTTCTCGTAAGTTTAATCCCGATAGGTGGCGCTGTTGTCGTGATATATAAATTTTGTTTATCTATGGTACGATTTGGCTGAAATTCACAAAATATATTTATTAAACAAAAACAATTTTCCTGATCAAATTTTGACCCGGTAGATAGTGCTGGGGTTACGTTATTAAATAAATTCTCCAGTACTTCATTTTTAATTTTTATTTGGAAAATCCGGACCAAAAATTTGAATATAAACAGTTTTAAGTTATAAAACTTAAAAAAGCTAAAAGAATTTAAAAAAAACTTTTAAATTTTAAAAAAATAAGTAAAGTTCAAATAGAAAAATCTTTAGAGCCAAGGCGAATTCATTAGAGGTGATCTTTAAAGCCTTGCTGATAACTTTTTGTTTAGCTTTATAATTGTTGGCTATTAAAATTTTTTTTTTATTATATTTGTTTCTGTTTTGTTCTTTTTTTCGGTTTTTGACATTGTGTAATGATTTTGCATAAACAAATTGCTTGTGGTTTTTGTACGAATTGTGTTGGTTTTAGTACCAAGATTAACTGTAATGAATTCGCCTTGCTTAGCCCAAAAACTAATAAAAAGTTTTAGACTTCATCGAAACCAAAATAATTTTCTTATATTGTTTTTGTTTATAAAACTGATCACAAATTGTTATCTGAATCGAATGTATAACATAAAAAAAATTTTTGTTATATGTATGAAAATTTTTATTAAAATTGAATATTTAACAAATGTAATTACTTCTTCAATCCAATGAAAATTAAATTGGTGTAGTACTTAAGCTTCCTTAAAGTAAAAAAATCGATAAAATAAACTTATTATTACTGATTTCTTTTTAAAATAAAATAAATCTCAAAATAAAATCATTAAAAATAATAGTTTTTAACCATTTTTTTTTGCTATGTGTAGCATTTTAATATTTTTAAATTTTATTATATAACCAAACATTTTTCCAAAGGTCATTTAACATCATACAAGATAGATATTAAATAATTTAATAGTTTATTTTTTCAAGTTGTTTTTCTTAAAATTTTTGGCCAATTTAGTTTTGTCTATGAATGTAAAAAGAATTTAA
This sequence comes from Pollenia griseotomentosa, assembly GCA_963931875.1. Taxonomy (NCBI): domain Eukaryota; kingdom Metazoa; phylum Arthropoda; class Insecta; order Diptera; family Polleniidae; genus Pollenia; species Pollenia griseotomentosa. Next base: position 49,049,080 of record OZ007564.1, read on the forward strand.
TGCAAACCAAACATACATTTAACTTTTCTAGTCAAGGTCTGAGTGATTTTTGCAGCCCAACCTTAATGGAAAATAAAAACTTAGGTAAACAAAAACTTTAAAAAATAATTTCGGTAATCGGTTAAAGCGAATATTAAATACTCTTTGGCTTAAAAGTAATTTTTGAAAAAGAAAGAAAATCAAAATAGGAACAGGGGCCAAATTACGGCATTCAATATCGATCGAGATTGGAATATTATTTGCGGGGAAACTCCGGTCGATATCGAATGCGGTAATATAAATAAATACAGGGCTTACAAAAATGTATCCCAACATTTTATCCAGACATTTTTATTCATTGATAACGGAATGAAATTTCTTATCTATTGATGATTTAAAAAAATTAAACAAATTTTGTGAATTTTTTTTTGAAGGAATACAAAACTTTTTATTTTTGCAAATATATTTAAGCTAATAAATGCAGTTCAAAATTTTAAGTTACTTAATGTAGGGAACCATAACAAATGTTAATTTTATGTAGACCACTTAAACTGCACCAAAATGAAATGTTTAGAAACATTTAATATTTTAACACATGTTTTTGTGATTGTAGAAAAAAAAAAATTTTAAACAACAGCAAGTTTTAATGTAAAATAAAACATAAAAAACAATTGTTTACAATAATAATTCTTAGACTTTATCAAGAAACAAGATTATAACAAAATCCTTCCATATCATGGATTAAAACTAATAACAACAAATCATTAATTATATGAAAAAAAATATTCAACTGATAAAGGTGTGAATTTGAAAAATGGTTTCATAGAAAATTTTTTTAACACATGTTTTAAATTCTTTTAAATCTAATAATAATATTTTAAAACCTGTTTAAGATTTTGTAATATTGAATTTTTTTCTTCTATAAATTTTTCTATTAATTCAATTTAATATTTCCATTTGATTTTGGTGATTTACTGTTCGCAAACAATATGTTTTTTTTTCTTCTTTGGATTGTTTTTCTTATTTTGCATTTAATTGACATTTACTTGGTTGCCCAAATCGATTTAAGCCATTGTCTAAGATTTATTAACTTTAAATTTTCCCTGGGGTAAATGCAGTTTATAACAACAGATGTTTTGTTATTTATACTGTGATCATTAGCAAAAGTCATGACACGTCATGCTAGCAACGTTATGCTTGTAAACAATGTTGCAAGAAATAGGTCACGTTTTGTATTACAGTGACAGCAATACGACCGTAAGAGTATTCTGTTACACGTCAAGTGGTTTCGGATACATAAAAAATTAAAAAAAAAAAAAAAATTATATTAAAAGTGAAATGTAGAGAAAGAGTTTAAAAGAAGAAAAATTTTGTAGTGATTGTTTATATGAAAACAAATTGTTAATATTAGTTTACAACTGTTTAACATTTCAGTGCAACAAAATGTGACAATAGCTTATTTAAATATTCACAATTTTTTTTTAAATAGAAAATGTGATTTTTATTTTAGAAAATTTTAAGTGAGACTAAGTTTCAAAGATCAGCAACATGTTGCTTGTTTTGATATTAGTTTAAAATGTTTAGTATCAAATGGAACGAACAAAATGTGAAAATGAGAAAAAATTTAAATATTCGTTATTTTTGTCAAAACAGGAAATGTGTTCTTTATTATAGAAAATTTTAAGTGAGAATAAGTTTCAAAGGTCAGCAACATGTTGCTAGTTTTGATATTAGCTTACGAATGTTTATAATATAAGTTTAACAAAATGTGACAACAGCTTATTTAAATATTCATCATTTTTTCAAAATAGGAAGTGTGGTCTTTATTTTACAAAATTTTAATTGATAATAAGTTTCAAAGGTCTGCAATATGTTGCTAGTTTTGATAATTCCATAAATTTTAGAGTTTTCCAGAAATATGTGTTATTTTTATTCTAATAGTTAAAGAAACATGCAAACATCCTATTAAAAGACTACATGTTGAGTTAAATGGTTTTAAGTTTTTAAGTCTAGCAACATGCTGCTACCAAAAATTGCGTATAAAAAAATCAAAATGCACATGATAAATAATACTTAAACATTATATTACCCAACATCTTGAAAATGTTATAAGACTAATGTTGTATAAGTAACTAACGTATTATTTTTTTTGAGCTTAGCAACATGTGCCTCAACATAATAGTAACTAAATGAAAATAAGACACTTAAATTTTAATACCATGAAAACTTTAAGAAAATATTATTTAAACCTTAGTTAGATTAAATAAAAGCAATTGAATTGTGAGTTTTTTAAAGCTTAGCGATATGTTGCCAGGCATAGGAAGCCAGAAAATTTTTGCATATGGTTACAAGATTACGACAGATTGTTGAAGTTTCTGCATTTTTATATATACCCTAACACAATATTAACAACAAAATATTTTTTGGCATATTCAACTTTTTAAGCAACATGTTGCCATTACTAGTAAAAGTAAATATGTACATATAAATCCTACCAAATGACAATCTAAACTTTTTTAAATTTTATTTATTTTAAAAATTGTAAGAAATATAAGTAAAATCCTAATAAAAACCCTTCGAATTCGTCTGCCAGCATAATAAACTTTTCTAGCCACATGTTAATGGCTTTTGTAAATATCTCCGTCCAACTCAATTAACAAAATTAAAAATTAACAAACCACTAAAGTTTTTATATGTACAATGAAAACCTTAAGAAAATGTTATTCAAATCTCAAAAAAGGTAGATTAAATAATAGTAACTTAATGGATAATTGTTAATTGCTAAGCGGTATTTTGCCAGGCATAGTGAGCCTCAAAATCGTTGCATATGGGTTTTTATAAATCTCTTATACGAATTTTAACAAAATTAAAAGATGTTCTCCGCCATATTCAACTTTCGAAGCAACATGTTGCGACCACTAGTGAAAGTAAGACCAACCAAATTAAAATCTAAACACTTTTAAATTTTATATCCTTTTAAAAATTTTAAGAAATATAAACAAAATCCTAATAAAAAACCTTTCTAGCAACATGTTGATGGTCTTTGTAAATATCTCCAGCCAACTTATTGAAGTTGAAATTATTAAAAAAAATATTATATTCTAGCTACTTTAGAAACATATTACAAAATCCCTTAAATAAAATGTTGATTTAAAACTTTGACATCTTAACCTTCTTAAGCAACATGTTGCCAGCATTAGTATATATTAACATTAAATCAACAATAATTGAATATGTTAAAAAAAAATATATAATTCTGTTAACTTTGGTAAATTATTATCAATGTTAAGAGAAATGAAATGAAAAATAAGAGAAAATGTTTAAAACAATTTTGTTAATTATTTTATTTATTATATTTTGCGGGTATTTCTTTAATAAAAAATTAAATTTTAGCAACAATTGTGAGAAACATAAAAATAAAAATACTAATTTCATCTAATATTTTTTAGAAGAAATATATATTAAATTATGAAAACAAAATGTTGTTTTCTTATTCAACATTATTAACTTATAAAGCAACATGTTGCTAACAATAAATTAGTTTAATACAAATTCTTATTAAAGCAGCATTTAGCAGAAACAAATAAAGAAAAATGGTAATTTAATCTAAATATAATTTTGAAAATGAAATATTGATATCGTAAACCAACATTTGTAAATTGTTGCGCAACATGTTGCCCGAAGTAGTTAATATCAATATGTTTCACTACATGTATACCAAATAATATAAACAAGTTTAATACATTATTAAAATGACAACATTAGAACACGGAATATTACTTACGAAAACTATGCCAATATGTTGCTACCATTACTGTATCGCTAAATGCCTACACTTTCCTTTAATTAGCAAAATTTACTTTCAATTTTGTATTTCAAAATTTCACTTAATCTTTTAATACAATTTCTGTCTATCATTTTTACAAAAATATTTTCATGGTTAATCTAAAACGTCAAAATTTTAACTACAGCCACATGTTGCTAACATCAATGAAATGCTTATTCATTTATTCATTAATAAAATTTACTAAGGCATTTTTCTCAGCCTTTACAAAATCTTTAGATACAATAATTGTCCATCATTTTCACTAAAATGTTTTGCTTGTTCAGTCCAACCGAATAATTCATTAATCAACACAACCTTGTCATAACCATAAAACGTTATTTTGTAAAAACGAAAAAGTGACTTTGACCATATCGAAAGAAAAAATTTTTGTCAATGAAATTCTTTCAATACCAAAATGAATTTTCTTCAAAGAAAATTACCCACAATTTGAGATTTTTTTCTCATTACCAACTAAATAATTTTTTCAAATATTTATTCAATATCTTGGTGTCTAAAGTGACAGCTTTAAGACATATACAGACATTTATTAGCTTTTGGATATTTTGGGTGCATTAAATAAATTATTTTTTTTGTGAATTTCTAAAACAAAGTTTGCCTTAAAACAATAAATAGATTGTGCAAAATTCGTTTATATTTGGGTTTAAGTTAAGTTATGGTCACACTAAACCAACATTTTAAACTAAAATTATTTTAGCTAATATTAAACTAGCGTTTAATATTAAGTTCGTTTAGTTTTGCAAAACTTTTTGTATTCAAAAATGTATTCCTATTAGCAGGTTTGTATAATGTATCTGCATATAAATCTTTTTCTTAGCTAAAGGCGTCAAATATTGATTCCAGGTAATGCAGAAAGTAATCAAAACGTACAAAAAGTATTGCATTTTAAAAACAATTGTATGTAAAGATGTAAGCAAAGCTTAAGCATAACACTTGACTTTATTTTTCGAAAATGTTTTATATTAATTCCATGAAATATTTCCTTAATGGGATTTTAACTTAAAAGTTTCTTTTAGTTTAGTCAAGCGTGACAACTAAATTAAGCTTGAATCGAAAATCTTAAAGCTTGTAAAAATTGGAGAAAATTTTATAAATATTAAAATTAGCTGTTGATTTTTTATAATAATAAATATTAAGGTTATAATTATTGAAATAATTCGTTTCTAATTTTGTTTAGTGATTTTTAAATTCATTGTGTGAAACAACTTTTTCAAGAAGGTGCTAATAAATGTTAATCTAAGAACTAGTTTTTTTTAAAGTATCATGGGAATTTAGTTTTATTAAAAAAAAAACCAACGTAATAAATTATCGTGTAAGTATGTAGGCAAATTTAATTACTGGCATGCATTGAATATATTTAAATATTCCATTTCCCACAACTGTTGAATGTGTAATTTTCTACGCAACATGTTGCAGAGTGTAGACAACGTGTGTGTTATTATGTTATTGCGAATTTCGTTTGCCAACTAAGAAATATATTGTGGGATTTATTAAAAAAAGATGAAATAATAAGTGAAAGATTTAGAAAGAAGTATGAATGCTGTATTCGGTAAAACCGCATCTTTGATACCCTTTACAATGAATTATTATTTAGAATACAAAAACTTGGCTTAGCATAAGATTAATAGCCGTATCTCTTAAACATTTTTGTTACTTAGTTTTTATTATTTAAAGTCATAAGACAAAGTCTTGAATATGTCCTTTAGCATCATAAAGTGTTTTCTTAGCAGCATGTTGCTGGCATTTGTAAATAGCTAAATCAAAAGAGCTGAAGTTATTAAAAAGCTAATAAATCTTACTTGCTTTAGGAAAGTCTAGCTAAAATCCTGAAAGCATATGTATGCTGATGCTGTGCTACAATATCTTTCAAACGTGTGGCAACATGTTGCAGGTATTAGCATTGATATAAATTAAATCCTAAAAAATTATAAATACCAAACAATTGAAAATACAGTTGTTATTATTTTGCAAAAAAAAATGATCAATATTCTGAGAAAGAAATGATAATGGTTTTTTGGTTCAACATCTTAAGCTTTTAAAGCAACATGTTGTAAATATAAATCAAATAAAAATTTATTATTTAGCACCAATGTTATTTAAAAAGGATTATACAATTTTATTTACTTTAGGAAAGTATAATAAATCATAAAATCCTTAATATGTATGTTGATTGTAAACTACAATATATTTGAAATATTAGGCAACATGTTGCCGGAATCAACATTAGTATTTAATGCAATAAAATTTCAAAAAGCATTTACTTGGAAATGCAATTGTTGTCATTTTCCACAAAACGTAATCAACATTCTGAAAACAAAATGTCAATGGTTTGTTGTTTAAATATATTAAGCAACATGTTGCGATTATAAAGTTAATAAAAACTTAATATTAAGCAACAATATTATAAAAGTAGTAATTTTATAATATAAAGAAATAATAACTTTCAGATCCATTATATCTTTTACAAAATCAATTTTACTAGGCTTTGGCATTGAGCAACATGTTGAGATACATATAATCCAAATTATATAGGAACCCATAAACATGTTTCTGGCTTAAAAAAAAGACCAATTAATATAGAAAATATATTAATTACAATCGTTCAGTCTTTTAAAAAAGTTTTCAAGATATTGGAAGCTTGTTTATAAACAATGGTATAAGGCTTTGAGTTAGTTACAGATTATTAAGCAATATTTTTTTAAATTAAGAAATAATACTTACTGTAAAAATAGTTAAATTTATTAAAATTATTTCTTTTACAATGCAATGTTGATAATCATATCATAGACTTAGCAACATATTGAAATAAAGTTCACAATATTACCTGCAAAAAATTCGGCAATACTATTTTCAGATTTGAAAAATGTACAGCTTTTTAACTTTTTTAACCTTTTACCAAACAATGTTGTTGGGCTCTTGGCAACATGTTTGGCATTTAGCAAAATGTTTGCAAAATCTTAGTAACATATTGCTAGCCAAAAGAACTCTATTATATAATAATAAATTATATAGGAACCAATGAAGTTTTAAACATGTTTCTAACTAAACAAACTATTTATACAGAAAATATGTTAATTACAATAGTTGAATAATTTTTAAAAGTCTTCAAGATATTGGAAACATATTTATAAGCAATAGTTTAAGGCTTTGAGATAGATAAGGATAATAAAGCAACATTTTTTAAATTAAAAAAAAATACTGACTTTTAATATTTGTAACCATGATTTCATTTACAAAGCAATGTTTTCAGACGTTAAATATTTGCAGCTTTATAACTTTTTTAACATTACATCTTTTACTAAAAAATGTTGCTAGTCTATGGGCAACATGTTGGCAATTAGGAAAATGTTTAAAAAACCTTAGCAACATGTTGCTTGCCAAAATAGCCAAATTTTACATAAAATATCTTGATTTTTATGCTACATCCTCTATTAAATGCATATCTTGCAACATATTTATAGGTTTAATAAACACTTAACATTTTTTAATTTTATAAAAATCTTTAAGTCTGTTATAAAAACATTTTTTATATTCCTGGATATTTAGCAACATACTAACATACGGTTTTTTACTTTACTTACAAAACCTTGGCAACATTGTTTACCATGAAACATACTCAAGGTTTATTTAAGCTTTAAAAAAAATATATCCTTATTCTAAATTTTTTCTTTTTGCAGCCAAGAAAAACCTTGAAAAATCTTAAGTTGATACAATTAAATTTCTGAAAAACTCAAGAATGCATTTAACCATGACAACTGTGTACTAGATTTCTTAAAATATCTGCTACGAAAAATCTCCTTTTCATAAGATTTCATGACAAAGACAAAGACACCGGCTACATACAGAGTAGAACTTAGCAACTTTTAATTGTTTCAAATCAGATTGAGAACAAAAAAAAATTTTAATAAAAAAAAACGTTGCCTTCAGCATCATTTTAAAAAGCAATAATTCTCTTTAAGTTTCAGCTAAATATTTCTTTGCTTTAACTCTACAATATGGTAGCTATAGCATTAGTAAAATACATACAGTATTTAAAAGAAAACAAAATATTATGATTTAATTTGAAAGATTATAATTTATTTGAAAAGTAATTTGTGTATAGAACAAAAAAAAACAGATAAAAAACACACCTATTGGATGCCAAATTAAAGCAAAAATACAAAAGACCTAACGAATTACTCAGATTAAGCGGAATATAATTTACGATTTGTCATAGTGTAAAAAAAAGAATTAATAAATATCAATGGTATTTGTTTTTTAAAATTTTAGCAAATTCCTAATGAAAATTAAAACTGAGCTTTATTGTTATTAATTTGAATATTTATAAGTTCTTTTATTTCAATAGTAATTAGCTCAGGTTTAGGGGTGGTGGTCAATCTATAATTAAAAGGCGATTTAAATGTGTGTCATTGATTGTATTTGTATATCTAATGCAGCTATTTATTAACCAAATTAAATGTTTTGTTATTTTTTCACTTAATCATAGAGAAGAGAATGTTTTTTAATGATGTAGAAATTAGTTACGACACACCTTGTGATAAGTTCAATGAATGTGTCATTAGTTGTATTTAGTTATTAATATAATTTTTTTGCTATTTAAAAGCCGCTTGGGAACATGTTGCTGACTAATTTATTGCTTAAGAGATTGTCGAAACCTATTTAAATTCTATAAATTAAATGAAGTGTTTGAATACAAGTATTTGCTAAATTAATTCACATTTAAGTTAACACAAATTGTTAGAATGTTGCTAAAAGAAACCTTTAATTATAAAAATGCACCAGCAACATGTTGCAAATGTATTTATTAAATAAAAGATTGCCAAAACAAAAAGTAATTTCAATTTTTGGGAATACAAAATTTTAATTTCAAAAGATTTTGTTATTCGTGCTTAATTCCCAGTTTTTATTTATTATTGATGGGACAAGTGTTTTTATCAATAATAAAAACTGGGAATTAAGCACGAATAACAAAATCTTTTGAAATTAAAATTTTGTATTCCCAAAAATTGAAATTACTTTTTGATAGTAAACAGGCAAGTGCACCGCCTAGAAAAACACTTAATTGACAACATCTTTTGTAAGTTGTTGTTTGTTTTTATTTTGTTTTTCTTAACCTACTTACAACTACAGTTAATGTTGAGAGAATTTCAACTAATTGTAGTGGGGAATGTAAGATGAGATAAACCCACTGTTTATTGTTGATGTGTTTTGTTTAAACTTTGATATTGTTGCAAGTAGAACTGTTGCTATAAGTCTTATACGCTTAACAGTTTTATTTGGTTTAATATCTTTAGTTTTTCCAAAATCTTTATGGATGAAGTTTCCTGATGATCTGGCCTAAGCAACCAGTGAAATGCGCATAGGAATAGCTTATCCCATCAACAATAAATTTCAAGTGTTTTTATCAATAATAAAAACTGGGAATTAAGCACGAATAACAAAATCTTTTGAGATTGCCAAAACACTTTTAAATTTCATAAGCTGTTATAAGGTCTTGTAATTGAAAATATTGTTTTTTTAAGGAAGTTTTTAAGCATTTACCTTCAGATAGTAGAATGTTGCTAAGCATGGTAACATGTTGCCGGTTAATTTTATAAGTAAATGTTCCGTAAAATGTTATAATGGAATATATATGCTTTATTTAAGGTGGCATAAAAGCATTTGAATGAATTAATAGAATGTTGCTTAAAGCCTGCAACATGTTGTTATTGCAGTTTTTATAAAAAAAAGTTTGTCAAAACTGGTTTAAATTTCATGAATTATAAAAAAGTATTGTAGTTTAAAATACTCTTTTTTCTAAGGTAGCTTATAAGCATTAAGCTTTAACCACAAGAAAGTTGCTAACCAACATGTTGCTGGTTTATTAAGTAAAAGGTTTTAATTATATATATTTGTTCTATTAAAGGTGGAAGACAAACATTGACATAATTAATAGAATGTTGCTTAAAGCCGCCAACATGTTGTTATTAAAGTTTAAATAAAAAAAGTTTCTCAAAACTTGTTTGAATTTCTTGAATTGAAAATACTGTTTTTAGGGGGGTAGTTTTAAAGCACTTAGTTTAAACTACAAGAACCTTGCGCTTAACATTGCAACATGTTGCTGCTTAATTTGAATACATTTGCTTCCACAATGTTACTTAAAGCCGGCAACATGTTGCTATTGAATTTATTAAGCAAAAGGTGGCTGAAAATTTTTTTAATTGTAATAAAGTGCTTTTATTGAAAATATTGTTATTATTTGTTTTTACCTGAAATTATTAGAATGTTGTTAAGACACACATTTAGAATAAAAGTTGCCGACGTACTGCTTCTGGATGTATTAATATAAGAATTATCATACCTTTTTTAAATTTCACAAATTAAACAACGTGTTTCGCAAATTAAGAAAGTGTCATAATTAAATATATCTATGGTTTGGTGTTGTTGCAAAGGCTTCTAGCAGGTTGACCACGCAATATGTTGCTATTTAATTTTTATAAATAAAAGTTTCTTACACTGTAATAATTGCTTTATTTAAGTAGGGATTTAAACACTAATCCTACTTATTAGAATGTTGCTTAAAGCCGGCGTCATGTTGGTATTGCATTAAAAAGCCAAAGTATGTTAAAACGTTTCATAAATTTCACAATTTGTAATGAGATGCTGTAATTAAAAACATCGTTTTTTCTGAGGTAGTTTTTAAGCATCTAGCTCAAAATACTGGAATGTTGCTTAACACCGCAACATGTTGCTACTCAATTTCTATAATGAACGGTTTCTTAAAGTGTTATAATTGAATATATTTGCATTTATTAATCAAAACTTTGTGAAAACTTGTTTAAATTTCGTAAATTGTAATACAGTTTTGTAATTAAGAACATTGTTTTTTTTTATAAAATAATTTTTAAGAATTGAGCTATAATAACTAGAATGTTGCTTAAAGCACTTCTTTAAATTTCAAAAATTGAATAAAGAGCTAAAAATATATATATTTGTTGTTCTTTTAAAAAGGAATTTAGCAAATACTAAGAGAATGTTCTGGTTAATTTAATAAGTAAAGATTTCTCAATGTGCTATAACTGAAAACATTTTCTTAATTTTAAGTAGAATTTAAGCATTTATTATAATTAGAGTCTGCAGCATGTTGAAAATTAAATAGCTACTAAGGGATTTGTTGGAAACTTTTAAACATTGCAGAAATTTATTATTATTAAATATATTGGAAATGTTGATGGCAACATGTTGCAGCTTAAATTTATTTAGCGGGGCTTAATTAAAACTTGTTATGAATTTCTTTCATTTGACTTAAAATTTAATATACAAACGACTTTAACAATATTGATTACTTGTGCTTGTATAACGACTTTATAAATGTAACTTGGAATGATATTTACAACTTTCCTACTGTCGATGAGAAATTGTTATTTTTGAATAGGGAAGTTTTACGTTTATATGATGGTAATGTACCCAAAAGGACTAGGAAATTGGGAAAAGGACAAAGACCGTGGTTTACTGATGATGTGAGGATATTAATTGAAAGCCGAGATAGCTTGTATCACACGTGGAAACGTTATAGAACCCCTGAACTCCTACAAAAATACCGCATAGCCAGAAGGGCTGTGGTCTCGAAAATAAGGTCTGTTAAGAATGCTTATTATTCTTATAAATTCGAAACGGCTATGGGCAGTAGGAACACTTGGAAGCACTTAAGGGATATTGGTATTGGAAAATCAGTTGCTCGCACGGCGGACGTTGATATTAACTTATTGAACCATACCTTTGTGAATGTCTCGTCCCCTAGTGCAACCCCTGATTTCTATGATCGTATACCATCTAGAAGCTTATCTACTAGAGAGTTTGATTTCCAATGTTTTAATGAATTGGAGGTAATTGAAGGTTTCCATGCGACAAAATCAAACTCCATAGGATTTGACAATATAGATCCAAAATTTATCAAAACTATTCTGCCATGGCTAGTTAAATATTTTAAGAACATTTTCAATACTATTGTCATAACCAACTCTTTTCCCAAAGAATGGAATTACGCCAGGATCGTTCCAGTGCCAAAGGCGAGAGGTGATTTACGTCCCATTGCCATCCTACCATACTTTTCGAAGGTTTTTGAGCGCATGATTCATAAACAGATTTATAAATACGTGAACGATAACAATCTATTGACTGATCGTCAATCTGGCTTTCGACGTCGGCGTAGCTGTATAACGGCGTTATCCGATGTAGTAGAAGAAATTAGAGGAAACTTGGATGGTGATCAAGTCACATTTTTGGTTCTACTAGACCATTCCAAGGCCTTTGATACGGTCAATCATTCTATTCTTTGTTTTAAACTCTCGAGGTTTTTTAGGTTTTCTTCTTTCTCAGTAAAACTAATTAAAAATTATCTATCTGAGAGAACACAATCTGTCTCCCTAAATGGGTGCATTTCTCACCCGTTGAAAGTTAAACATGGTGTTCCACAGGGCTCAGTCCTTGGACCGCTTTTATATTCGCTTTACTCAAATGACCTGCCACAAAATCTACATTATTCGAAAATTCAAATGTATGCTGACGACGTTCAACTATACCTCAGCAGTCCTAGAGACTCATACCTTACAAGTGTAAACCATTTAAATTTTGATTTGGACAAAATTTTCAATTGGGCTTCGGCAAATGGCTTGAAACTGAATCCGGAAAAATCCAAATGTTTAGTGATAAGTAGAAAAAATGTAGTAATGGATGATCATCTGAATATTTATATTGGAGATGCTAGAATTGCTGTTGTTGACACGGTTAAAAATCTAGGGATAACAATGAATAGGACTTTGACTTGGTCGGACCACATAAATCGGGCTTGTGGCAGGATATATGGTATGCTAAGGGGATTGTGGATCACACAATATTTTACACCACTTAAAATAAGAACTTTAATCGCGAAGACTTGTTTACTACCGACGCTACTGTATGCCTGTGAAGTATATGCCGGCTGCAACTCCCGGGATATGAGAAAACTTACCACTACGTATAATAACATTGTCCGCTACGTTTTTGGTCTGAAAAAGTTTGATAGAATAAGTTCGTATGCCTGCCGTTTACTTCATTTACCATTAAATAATTTTCTTAAATTTAGGAGCATTATCTTCCTACACAGGATTATAATAACTATGGAACCGAAGTACCTTTACGATCGCTTGCAGTTCGCAAGATCGCTTAGAGGGAAATCTATTATACAATTTCGTCATCGAAGTCACGCATCAGAATGCCAATTTTTTTTATTTAGTGTACGTCTCTGGAATCAACTTCCAAATCATTTGCAAACCACTTGCAACGCAATAAAATTTAGAAAATTACTTAGTGATTATTTTTCCTAAAGCTTATCGTTAAATAAATATGATGATTGTATTGCTGTTAAATTATTAAATTATTATTATTATTATTAGTTATTATTTAATTAATCTTTATGAATGTTTAGTTCAATTGTATACCTATTTATTATTATTATATTTTATTACTATTATATTATTAATCTTTTTTTTTTTTTTTTTCTTTTATTATTATTTAGTTCAATTGTGTACCCTACTATTGATAAATATATTATCTGTCTAGTATAACCTATCTGATTCTAATACTATAATTCATAAGATTTTATATCTTGTTGTATTAGGAAGCCAACTACATTGTGATAAATAAATAAATAAATAAATAGATTCCTTTTATATTGAAGTAAAGTCACAAATAACTTTCATATAATAAAAAACTTGCCAAAAAATCTCCGTTTTTCGGTAAAGATCAATTATTTCAAAGATGAGATATGGACACTTACAGAATGTTGCTTAACGTCGCAAAAAGTTGCTAGTAAATTTTTATAACTAAACATTTCTCAAAGTACATTTTATAATTGCAAATATTTGCTTCATTAAAGATGGGACTTAAGCATTTATCAAAAGTGTTGCATTGATTCTGCAACATGTTGAGTAATAATTAATTAATCAAAGATTTAATGAAAACGTTTAAAATTATAGAAAATTATTGAAGTTTTCTTACTGCAAATGCAGATGGCAACATGTTGCCTCTTAAATAATTTATAAAAAGTTTGTTATATCTTTCATATGAAGAACTAACCTGGGTCACATATGACTCACAAAAGCATCTTATAATAAGTCTAAGGGTCACATGTGACTTATTTTTCTATAAAACTTACATCAAATTTTTGTTGTTGTAAGCGTGACGTTTTTGAATATGAATGCAAGTCAATTGTAATTGGAAACATTGTTTTATTCCAAGTAGTTTTTGATCATTAAGCTTAAGTTATAAAAATGTTTTTTGCAACATGTTGCTGCTTAAATTCATTAATCGAGTTTTAATTGAAATTTGTATGAAAAACTTCCAAGTGACTTAAAATTATAATTTTAAAATTAATACATAAATTCCTTTCAAATTAAAATAACACAAAATAATTTTGTCAAAAGTCGTTTTTTTTTTTTTTTTTTTTTAAATCGATAAATTTAAAGCCGACATATGAACTTTCTTAGCTTTTCTTTGCTATTGAATTTTTATTACTTACAATTGATTTTATTTTTAATATTACTAACAAATAAGCTATTTAATCATTGTTATTAATTAAAATGTCAGTTAAATGTTATAAAATTCAAGAGTAATTTATTAAACCAATTCGTATAATTTAAATAAAAAACAAAATCTCCTGTAGAGTGTTAACAACTCACCTGTCTTGCCGTTTGAAGCAAAACCGATAACTGTCATAAAAGTTTAATTAATTAAACGTTCCCTTTAATTAAATCAAACAAATTTGTTACCTGTTTTCATGTTAAAATGTCTGCCAAAACGTGCCAGTATTTAAACACAATTTCAAAAACATTCAAAACATTTTAGTAACACATCTGTGGTCTGTATCGTATTCTACTTTATAAATTATAAAAGCTTAGGGTGGTATGTCTTATAAATATAGTAACTGTATTTATTTATTTTTATTTTATTAATGTTAGCGTTTAATGTTTATTATTAATTGTTACAGTTTGGTTTTCTCTCTTTTTTTAGCTTGATTGATGGAGTTTGTTTAATTGGACGAAAACAAAATGTAAGTTTGTCAAATTTTATTTGTTTTTTCTTAATTAAATCTCTTGTTTGGTTTTATGTAACTGTAATTGAAGCCATTTGGCCGTTTGTTGTTGGCATTTTATTTTAGTGACATGTGAACTTTTTGACATTTTGGTAACAAATGCTGGTGTGTGGTATGAGTTTTTTTTGTTTGCTCCAGTATTCAGTTCAAACAATTCCATTAAGAGTATTTTTCAAAGCAATTAAATCTTGGTGGTCTAGTTTAGTTTTGAATAAATCTGGAAATTACCTGCAAATAGATAAAAAGAAGAAATAAATTAGATATTAATAAATATATGTATATGAAGTTGGGAAAATAGATAATTGAAGCGAATTAATTTTAATTGAATTGCATTAATTTTCGTTGATAAAATTCAAAATGTATTCAGGAAATAAATATTACATTGTATACGTAAATGCAATTTAATTATGATTAATTACAGTTTTTGTTTTAAATTGGTTGTATTAATAAGTTATTGTTGTTTGTATCATTAAATTCCTCTAATTGTTATAAAGGGTGTTTGCTTTAAGCTCGATAGAATTCAAAATTTTAAAAAATAACACAAAAAAGGAAATTTTAATAAAAAAAAACACTAAAACCGCGTTTGTTCTTAACAAAGCGTATTGTAGATGCGCTATTTTGGGCCACTTATTCGAGCTGCTGGCCGTATCTCACGAATAACTCGAACACTGTTGGTTCCCGAAGTGTCAATTGTTCCTTAGTATAAAATAGTGACTTCACCTCACCCTACAGTAAACCTTGCAGGTCAATGAATAGAAAAAATATACATAAGTTCATGCCATGTTTACCAACTACCCCTGATTTATACACTCGACCTTTGCTTAGGAGCTGAAGCTGTCTAACTCCGCTGCTTTTTGGTATGCTTGAAGCATATGCTGAATAATAATATCTCCAAGGGAAATCAGCTCTTGAAGCTGATTTTTAAAGATATCCATTTCCTCGACTTTGGGTCGAAATAAGAACCACCACACGATCTTCGAAGGGTCCTTAACTAACAGTCAACTGCGACTGGAGTGCCATGGGTACTGACTGTCGTGTTACCAAATAAGATCTTAGGTACGCTATGTTTTCAAGTGATCTGTCATTTTGAGCTCTTCCGTATTCGAAGTATCAACTACACATGGTTTTCCCAAGGGTTGGAACATCAATATTCGGAATATACTTTATGTGATTCACTAGAATCCCCCTGGGGAACCTTTTCCGCAATCACCATATTGCCAAGTTTTGATTTAAATAATTCCAGTGATTCGGTCGCCGTATGGCACGTAGCGCTATTCCTCTAAAACCCCATATTGTCCGAATAAATGTCTCCTGTGTTTTCCAACAAAAATTCATTGTCCATAATGCTGTAACGATTTCTAGTGACTGGTACGCAAGCTCCGGCTGCAGTATTTAACAAAAACAACAAATGTTAGATTTTTCGGGATATAATGTACCTCCAGCAGGACCTGGATTGGACCAACTCTATATGTAGAAATTTTGTTTAAAAGCATAAACGCATTTTGACGTCTATAAGTTGCGTGAATCGATTACTAATTTTCCAAATAAATTTTGATAATTTGGCAGCTCTGTTTAAGCGTGAATATAAATTTATGAAGATTTGCCGCAGTATGACAGTTGGTTTTTCAGCTAAACCTTTCGTAAGTTCTAAAGGGGTTAACAAAAAACCCTTTGTAATTTTGTAAAGCACGTTTCGTAAGGGCCGGCATAAATTTATTTGAAAAACAAACTAAACAAAATCAAATGTGTGTAGTGCAAAACTTTTGTGTACAACCACAATGACAAATGCTATGCGGGTTGTTAGTCGTACAATTTAAAGTGTTATGGGGGTACAAGAATTCGAAGAAATACACTACAGGCAGTACTTGTGTCTTACAAAACCTTTCAATACAGTAATGAATTTTGGCCTTTACTCCTTGTATTTGAAAATTATTACCAGCAGTCTGCGAGAATATCTATTGGTTACTTGTCTGTTGAATGTAGCGAATGCATACAAAGGATTTGTGATGATTACTTGCGTGTCGTATGTTGCGGATACGCATCCAGAGAATTGTTTTGGCCAAGAATTGTTTTTGCAATATTATCAAAGAACTAAACATACAAAATAATTTGTACATGCATATTTCAAATTCACTTTAAAAAAATAAGACATGTGTATATTTTTTGTTCCCTCTTTTATTGTTGCGTGTATTTTTCCTTCCTTTGTTAAGTTTTGAGAGTATTTTTTATACCCGCACTATAGTAACGAATGCATGTTCACACACTTAAATTCGTAGATTCGTCGACCACACTTCTATTCAGTATTTGTTTGTGACAGCGAAAAGTTGAAACATTTTGTTTCTCTACGATGTATTTTAGAGATTGCTCTAAAACAGAGATGCCTATTTACGAGATTTATTGCATACATTTAGTTTTAATTATCACAATAATTAGATAAAAGCTTAAATGGTTATAATGTAACTCAAACGTTTTCTAAGCTCATACACGGAAAGGAAGGTTTAAACGAAATTTTAAGAATCATTAGAAGAAATACAAACAATAATTTTATTTTGGTTAAACAATGTTGGGCACTTTTACAATTGCTTAGCCCGCGGAATCGGGCTTTAAACTTTAAACTTTCTCTGCTCTTTATATTTCTAACAAAAAAACTTTAACTTCCTATAAACCGAACCTCTTCTGCTGCTCCTAAATATTAATGTAATTATGAATATTATTTGTTTATTTTTACTGAGGAAACAAAATTCTCTGTACTTTTTATTTTTCACCACAATTTCTTGCAACAAATGTTGCTAAGCAATTTAACTTAACTTCTTTTGTTTCCTGTAAATTTTCTTTACAGAGAAAAAAATTATCTCAAGTTTCTATTGACCTTCGTTATTATTATATAATTGTAAACTAATTAGATATTTTTTTTCTAACTTTAAAAAAATATTTTTTGTTAAAAAAAAGTTTCTCACGATAATCGCCATAAATATGCCATACATTTTTTACAATACCCATGTTGCTGATCATGTAAAGTGCCACCTTAAGAATAAATTTATTTAATATTAAGTTAATTTATTTATTACAATACAAAAACAAATATATATAATAAAATTATTGCGGTTTTCTTATTACGTATTTCGCTCGCCAACTCAACTCAACAAATTGATTAAGATCTTTGATTTATTTTTTCTGTTAACTCTTGTTCAAAGAGTCATAGTAAAAGATTGTTAAAGATAAAATTGTTTCCAGTCACTAAAACTGTAACAAAATTTTGTCTTTAGTAATTTGTATTAAATATTTGGCACAAAAAAAAAAAAAAAAATACAATGGTTTAACATGAATTTATTATTAACTATTGAAAGTCATTTGGGATTTAAGTTTTTAAAGTTTTAATTTATTTTCGTGTTTGTTTTTGGTTTTAATTTTTTAAGACAAAAGAATTTAAGATTTTCGTTTTCCAGCAACAAAGTTGCTAAACGAAAACTAAGACGAAGCTGCCAATTAAACGACTGGTTTTTAATAAAAGTTTATTTTTTTTTTAAAGCTCCTATTTGAGTTTTGTTTTATGCAACAATGTTGCTTAAAAAACTTTAGAAAATACAGCTAATTATATAATTTTGATGTTTAAGTTTTCAAAAGTTTTTTCTTCAATTTTAAAAAATAGCAGCATATTGCCAGTAGCATGTTGACAACAACATGCTGCCAGCAACATTTTAACTATTTGTGCTGAATACAAACAATATTTCCAACAAGAAGATGATACAATTTTAAAAGGTTTCGGCAAACCATTGATTAATAAATTAGTTAGCAACATGTTGCGGAATCTAAGCAACATTTTAGTAAATGTAATGAATGCCTTAAATTCGCACAAATAAAGCAAATCTCATAAATTTTAAATCCTCATAAAATTTGTTAAATTTTAGAAAAACATGTTGCTGTTTTTAAGCAACATTTTGTTAATTTGCGCTACAGACGTTACTGCAGAATATTTGTGCTAAATAAATACAAAAAATATTTCCAGCAAGAAAATGACACAATTTTAAAAGGTTTTGGGAAACCTTTGATTAATAAATTAATCACCAACATGCTGCAAAATCTAAGCAACATTTTAGTAAATCTGATAAATGTCTTAAAAAAAAGCAAATATAATCAATTTTAGCTCCTAATTAAATTTGTAAGATTAAAAAAGTTTTGAAGAAACCTGTGACTGTAAAATGAATTGGCAATATGCTGCGAAATTTTAGCAACATTTTAGCGTATGTTGTAAATGCATTCAATTCACCTTAGATAAAGCAAATATCATATATATTTTAACTCCTGATTGAATTTGTAAGAAAAATTTTTTTTGGAGCAACCTGTGATTGAAAAAGGAATAAGCAACATGTTGCTGTTCTTATGCAACATTTTGCTATTTTGTGCTAAGTGCCTAAAAATCCTATTTTATACATTACACTTTTCAATTTTTTTTAATTTAAAAAGATTCAATAAACCATTAATTATAACATTATGCAGCAACAGGTCGTCCATTAATTATTGTAAAAAGTGCCTTAAAACAGCAATGGGCCGTTATAAATGGTAACCATCGTTATCTATTTCAAGCTATTACGTAGTTTTGTTTAAGTCCTGCTCATGAAGTACCATGCAAGTAGAGCCATTGTCTAGACTTCTTATAAGCGGGATAAGTTTTGTTGAAGATGCTATTTCATTCAATTATATTTCATTGCAACAATTCATTAAATTTGAGAAGTTGTTGCCGTCATATATATGGAACTAATTTGACAAAAAAAAAAAAAAAAATTGTCCGTTACGATTTGGATGTACGAAAGTGTTTTTTGGAAATGGGATCTATATAAAAAAAATATTTGTCAATTTCTCAAGGACCCAGAATATATATGTATGTATATTTTATGAGAGAGATAAATATCTCTTGAAATAATTAACTTCGCGTACCTCCACAAAATAATAACTTGACATTATTTTTAATCTAACCCCCTGATGTCAAGTTTATTTCAATTGAACAATTAAGAATCGTTTCGCTTTTATAATTCCAAACTGATAAGCCCCACAAATTCATGATTGAGTCCAAACCCTCTACACTTCGACGGCATCTGTCTGTCTTTCTGTTTAAATTGTGAATACTTTGTTGTTAATCATCATAAGAAAAGTTACACGTTTCAAATAATTATACGAACACACAAAAACTAATCTTTATAATTAAAAAGTCTAGTCTAGCGTTTTACAACAAAAAATAAATAATAAAAAAAATCAGTCATTAGGGAATAACCCAAACAAATTTTAGGAATTAATTAAAATGATTCTTTATTGGTGCTTTTTTTAATTACCATTTAACCTGCACATTTTATTTATTATTTCGTTTATTTTTTAATTCACATAATATTTAAATAAGTTGAATTAGTACAAAAAAAAACTCGTTAAACTTGTCATTATTTAACAAATATATATGCTGTTCTAATAATAAAAAAAGTGTTAAAAATTATAAAAAAAAATTCTATCATGTAAAACTTGAAATATTGTTTAAATAATTAAATGTAAACAAATACTAAAATTAAAAATAGCAAAAAAATTAACACAGTCGAGCGAATTTTCACAGTAAAAAATTAAAAATACAACACGGTTTCCAACATAATTTCAAAATTGCTAAAATTTCTTCAAATTATCAGTTTAAATTATTTTTGAACATTTTAACAAATTTTTTTTTCTTAGTTTCTTTAATATTTGAAAACGATAACAACATGTTTCAGCAACAAAACATATGTTATGCAACATGGTGCTCCAAAACATTGCATTTGTAAATTATAACAAATAAAATGCAGTTTGTTTGTATTAACAGCAACAGGTTAATATTTTATTTTATATTCATTTATAAATATTTTTCATTAGCAACATATTCCAGCAGTGAAATTAATGGGAAAATGCTGCAACAAAATTTTACATTTCATTACAAAAATTATTAGCAATTTGTTTTAGCAACATAATATGTGTTGCTGCTTTTTGTAACATATGTTCATTTTTTAGATATCAACATGTTTCAACAACAAAATGTTTAGTTTTTAATTAATAAAGCAACATGTCGACACCAAAGTTTTGAATTAAATCAAAGAAACACATTAATCAGCAGCAATATGTTTATAAAACAATATATGTCAGGAAACATGTTTATATTAAGATTAACATGTCACAGCAATATGTTACATTTATTTATACATATATTTTTTGCAACATGTTGCAAAAGCAATAAAGTTTCCGTTGTATTAATATTTTGCCATTATTTATATTTCATTACAAATATATATTAGTAGTAATATATTTCAGCAATATTATATGTGTTTATTGTTTATCAAAATATGTTCATTATTAAGATATCAACATGTTTCAACAACAAAATGTAAAATTTATAAATAACAAAACCACATGTTAATCCGTAGCAATATGTTTCTGCAACAAAATATATTTGTTTTATTATCAGTAACAAATTGTTAAAATTACTATATGTAGTAAAATCAAAAAAGTTAAATTAGAAGCAATAAGTCTTAGCAACAAAATTTATTTTTATTAGTTTTACAGATATAAATTGCATTTTACCTGTACACAATTTTGATATTAACATGTTGTAGAAATATAATATATTTTTATTACATTCGAAAAGACATGTCGCATTATTGATGAACATTATTTAAATATTAATATGTGTTGGCAACAATTTTTTAATTTTTTTCATAGTGAAAGCAACATGCTGCAGACTACTCATAATTTTTTTTTAGGTTTAAATAGGTTAATTTCTTTCATAGAAATATGTTTCAGCAACAAAGCAAATGTTTTTAATTTATCAACATAAACATATTGCATCATAAATGTACATTACCTTAATATTAATATGTTTCAGCAACATTATATATTTTTATTATATTAAGAGAGATATGTTGCATTATAACTGCCCATTACTCTTATATCAATATGTTTTAGCAACAAAATATTTCTTTTTTTTTGCTGCATGTTGCTGAATAATCGGATTTTTTCTTTCTTTTAAATATGTTATAAATATGTTAATAAATATGTTAATTAGAAATATGTTCCAGCAACTAAATATATGTTTAATTGATCACCAGAAACAAATTGCATATAAAAAGTAAATTATTTGTATATCAGTATATTTCAGCAACAAAATATACGTTAATTATATTAGCAGAAACATACATACTAAATTTTGCACTTATTTAGAATTCTAGCAAGATTTCTGTGTATTTACAGCAAAATTTTAAAGTCTGTTATAAATAAACTATAATAGCAATATGTTTTAATAATAAATTATAAACTCTGCAACATGTTGCACTAATTTTACATACATATGTAAATTTATAAATACATTTTAGTAACATAGTAATTTACTTACCTTAACAGTAAAATGTTATAAAATTTTTTTATAAATATTTGTATATAGCAACATGTTTCAGAAACAAAATTTTAAAAAATAAAAGCAGGTAGTGTATTTTATTAAATTTTTCAAGTTATGGAACAACTTCCCAAGAAATTTAAAAAGTGGCTCTTGCAACATGTGCAACAAACAAGTTTAACAAATTTCAGGAAAAAAAAAAAAAAAAAAAAACGATATAGTTTTCAATATAAATTAAATTTTAAATTTATTTATTTCTATAAGGCTTAAATTAAAAAAGAAATTTATTATTGTTTGCTGGATTAAACATGTTCCTGACTTGTTGTAGCAACATGTTGGAATTTGATGACTAACTCTTGCACTATCTTACGTATTGCCAGGCATTCGAGTGACCTGTTGATAATAAATTTTTTTTATTGATTTAGAAGTTACTTGATATTCACTTTTCTATTTTAAAAGTATATTGTATAAGCAATCTTAAAAGGTAGATTTAAAATTTATAGTCTTTTTTTGAATAATTCCTAAATTACTAATCGCTAGTTTAAAAAGTGAAAGTTTAATATATTAAAAAAAATATATTACTCAAATCTTTATTAATCATTCAAATCAGCAACGTATTCATATTTGCTTTAGTACTAAGAGGCTGTTTTATTTAGAGTTCTATTCAAATAATAATTAACTTGTGGATCATTTTAGCCTTTTTGGATAAAAAAAATCAATAGTTTTGTTCTAAAAGATACTTTTTGTTTAAAGTTGTTAATTTTTGTTTTAAAAGGTGGTTCTATTCAATAAATAAATTACAGTCAAAAACTTACCTCTGGTTTTTAAAGGATTTTGTTAAAAAGGGATTTCTTCCATGAAAATTTTTTCTTTGGGAAGGGTTCGAAATTTCTGTATCAATATTTTGGTTCTAAAAGGTATTTTTTGTTTAAAATTGTTATTTTTTTTTTTTTTTAATATGGTTTTACTCAATAAATAAATTACAGTAAAAAACTTACGTCTGGTTGTAAAAGAATTTTGTTAAAAAGGGGATTTTTTCACGAAAGTCCTTTCTGAGGAAAGAGTTAAATATTTCTGTATCAATATTTTTGTTACCAAAGGTATTTTTTGGTTAAATTGTTTGTTTAATTAATACTGTTAATTTTTGCTTAAAAATTTTTTTTACTTTATAAATAAATTAAAGTCCAAAAACTTACTTTTGGATTTCAAATGATTTTGTTAAAAAGGGGATTTTTTCGTTTATTGGAAAAAATAAAATTTTTTTGTGCATAAATATGGCAATTTCTTCAAAAGTTCGTTTTAGTTTAAAAGAAGATATTTTGTTTAAAATGATAAAAAACAATAGATTTTGTTTCTGTTATAATTTTGTGCGAAAGCTAAATTTTTCCAAGAAAGATACTTTTAGGGCAAAAAGTACCGATTTACGTAAAAAGTACCTATTAAAGCCAAAAGTACTTTACCGCTTTACGAAAGAAGTAAATTTTTTAAGTTAAAAGGTAACTTTTACTCTAAATGTATATTTTTAAACCAGAACTACTTTTTCCACAAAAAGTACTATATTACACAAAAAGTACATTCTTAAAGTAAAAAGAAATTTTTTTCTCAAAAAGTACATTTTTATACAAGAAGTTATTGTTTCACAAGAAGCACTGTTCTACGCAAAAAGTAAATTTTTTAAGTCAAAAGTAAATTTTTTCCTAAAAAGTACATTTTTACACAAGAAGTAGCTTTAACACAAAAAGTAACATTCTACGCAAAAAGTATAATTTAAAAGTAAATAGTAAATTTTTTTTTAAAAAAGTATTTTTTTTCTAAAAAAGTAAAGCTTACTCCAAAAGTACATTTATATCAAAAAGTAAATTTAGTACTTTTACGAAAAAAGTACCATTATACGCCAAAAGTATTTTTACGAAAAAAATACCATTATACTTAAAAAAGTACTTTTACGCAAAAAGTACCATTATACGCAAAAAGTACATATTTTAAGTAAAAAGTATATTTTCACTCAAGAAGTAAATTTTTCAACAAAAAGTAGATTTCAATTTTGGCATAAAACGTTCGTTCTGTAAAAAAAAATTGCTGTTACAAAGAATTTTTTTTTTGCTTAGATGGGTACTTTTTGTACCAAAAAGTATTTCTTTCAGAAAACTTGTCTGATTTGAAAAGTCTCATTTTCTTTGTATTAAATATTTTTTTATTTTTTCAAAAAGGATTTACTAACGACCAGTTTTTATGTCTGTATTCGCACTATGAAAGTTTTCTTGCAGAAAGTCTGAGTTTATGAGTTTTTTGGTTAGGAGGAAAAAGAACGTGCTATTCTTCTTAATAGATCCTACAATAATGTTTTTTCAATTTTTGTACTGGCTAATGTTTATTCACAGTCTTCTTGCTCTTTTTGCTCAGGTGTCTTAAATTATTTAAATTTATTCGTTAGAAAATAACAAAAAAAAAAAAATTCAAACGAATTTACAGTTAATTAAAACAGTGTAGCAATGAAAAATTCGCACACGTTTAAATTTTTTAATTTTTCACTATGCTGGAAAGATGAGCTTCGATAATTTATTGAACATTTTTCGGAAAAGGCATACAATTTTAATAGATAAAACTGCTAAGCTTTTGGTTAAGCTACGTTAAGAGCAAGTTTTAGTCTAAAAGTCTACAAAAAAATCATGTGCATTAATTATTTTGTTTCATACTGTTTTATCAATACCATCAACAATAAGTTGGGTTTTTATATTGGATATGTGATATTTTAAAAAATATAACTTAGAATCAACTAGTTCTTAAGAAATTTATTAAAAAATAGAAAAAAATAAACAAACAAAATGCGGTTTTGTGGGAATAAATAAAAAGATGAATAACCTGTTTAGAATACATTATACAGTGTACTCTCTCTTAAGCGGACAACTAAGGGACTGACAAATTTGTCTGTATGTCTGAGAAAACTGAAAAAAGATTAAATATAACTGTTAAAATACATAATTATTTTTTTTCAAGCCTTTATATCGAGACCTTGCAAACCATTAATAGGTCAATTGCAGAAAGCAACACAATTGAAGTTAAGTTGCCAGCAGAGATATCAGGCAACGCCACTCGTGTAAAAATATACAAATTGTTTTCGAAATACAAATTTAAAAAAGCTAAAGTTTTTTTTTGGATTGAAACAAGTTTCGGCTTATGGGAGGTCTCCGCATATTAATGGCGTCCGTTGAAAGAGAGTACACTGTTATACAATTTTTTATTAAGTATAAAAGTTCTAAATGCAATCAATATAAAATTAGTTGTTATTAAAAATTTAATTCAAGCACTTGCATTATATTTTGTTCTAATTTTTAGCAAAAAAAAAAAAAAAAGTTCTCAAATGGCAAAATTATTTCAACAAACTTTCTTAGTATTTGCCGTTCTTTTAGTATTTGCTGTCTCCATACAAGCTCAAGGTAAGCACTGAAATGGCATCTGGGTCTTCAGTCTCAGTAATTAAAAGGGATAAAAAAGACTCCCTTCGAAAACTTAAAAAAAAAATGTCTTCATTAATTGTCAGTCAGTTAATAAATGGGTCGATTTCGTTGCCAGCAGCGAAATCAGGCAACGCCGCTCGTGTTAAAATATAAAATAAACAAAAAATGTTTGTATATTTTAACATGAGTAGCAGCGAAATCAGGCAACGCCGCTCGTGTTAAAATATAAAATAAACAAAAAATTTTTGTATATTTTAACATGAGCGCCGTTGCCGCTGCTAGCAACTCAACTTCAGTTGTGTTGCTTTCTGCAATCGACCCATTAGTCAACGTTATCAAATCACCTTAAATTAGAGACTGGGGCCTGCTAATAAGCAAACCACGATTTGTTCCAACGTTTTTTGGATTTCTTATTTCACTACTTAAATTAATTTTTATAGGCAAACAATGTCCCCCTAATCAAGAATGGGCAACTTGTGGCACTGCCTGTCCTGCTAAGTGCGGTGTTCCTACTCCCAAATTTTGTACATATCAATGTGTTATTGGTTGCCAGTGCAAGAAAGGATATCTGCTGAGGGCCAATGGTGAATGTGTTCCATCGAAAAATTGTTAAGGAGCTGATATAAATTTTTCTTTGCCGAAAGGATTTAAGGAAATTTAAAGAAAAGTTTTAAAAGTGTTTTAAATGTTTAAAAATATGAACTAAAACCCGGTTCTTATTTTTACATACAACGACTTAAGTCCAAATAAGAACTCTGAGTTGTTTATATGTTAATTTAAATAAATATTTAAACACAGAAAAAAATAAAAATTGATTTCTTTAAACAAATTTTTGAAATTAACTAAAAAATAATTAAAATTGCAAGACTAGTAATTGCAGTAACAAAAATTGCAAGTTTGGACGATGACTTGCGGTCGATACAAAACATAAACGCAATGAAAGTTAAGACAAATATAATTTTTATAACAAAGTTTTTCTAGCTAAGACCATTAATAAAATTATAGAAAAAAACTAATTTAAATTTTAACTATTAAAATTTTTGGGTTAGCAACATGTTTTTATTTGATTATACAACAGTTGCACTTTCTTCTAAGTTCTTTAACTGTTAAAAATAATCGTAAAGATTTCTTAATTTACTATAAAAATTGCAATAAAAGTTTTTTAAGAAGACGACATTTATGATATGGAAAGTTGATTTTAATTTTGGCATTTTATTAACCTGCTTTAGCGGCATGTTGGTAATAAAAAAAACTTTTTATTTATTATTATTAAAATGACATCGACTTTACTATTTTGCTTTAGGAAGTGTGTTAAAGTTTTGTTTCAAAGATTTTAATCTTGTTTAGAAACAACTTTGATAACTAATTTTTGTTTGAACAAGTTAGAGCCACTTTTTGGGTTTAAGATTAAAGTTAATTTAATTCTATAATTATCTTATCTGAGAATTAAGTTAATCTACTATCATTGAAATTGATATTTTTGAGTGGTGACTTAAACCATATAGTGTTACCATACTGAGCACAAATAAATGGCAACATTTTTATCAAAGCACTTTTTATCAAAGCAATATGGATGTTTTCAAAAAAGAAGAAGAAAATGCGCGAATTTAATTTTGTTTACAAGGTAGAAATTTTTTGTGTTTAAAGAAAAAAGATATTAAAGAAATAATATAGAAAGGAAAAATTATATAAAAGTGCTTAGCAATATATCATTTTTTAAAAATTAGTTTTTGTTTCATATTTTTGCAACAGTTTAACATAACAAAACATGTGCATGTTGACAGTTTAAGTTAAGGTTTAAACCACCACCATTGGCCGCTCAAACTAGCAAAATAAAGTTCAAAAATACAACTCAAAAAGTAAATACGGAGATTAAAGTTAATTTAATCGCTAATCTCTAACCCAAAAAGTGGCTCTTAAAGTTTAAATAAATTTAATTAAATAACAGTTAGCGAAATTCTTTGTTTATTTAAATTATTTAAGCAACATATGTATACATACTAGGGTATTCAAACGATTAACCGTTGTTCGATTAATCGCTTCATATTGAGCGATTAACTGTTTGAATAATTCAAAATTGCTTATTTTCGATTAACGAATATAACAAATTATTTATGTCGATTAATCGATTAATCAAAAATTTGTTTTTTCATAGCATTAGAGAATTGTGAAAAAAAACAAGCTGGTACGTTTTAAATACTCTTTTATTGTTTCTTAACTCATAAAAGCCAAAGTGTTTGGGAATTATTTATTTTTAAGAATGTGTTGAACAGACTTTTACCACAATGATTCAAATGAAGAAGATGATTTTTTTGAGACGAATGAAAACAACCTTCTACCTGTCCTTAACAAGACCAAGTATTCAAATTGTTAAAAAATCAAAAAGAGATTCAGGTGGTATAATGACTATAAAGACTACTTCTTTTTAGAAAAGACAATAATAAGAACGGAGAAATTGGATATGGTTTAAAATGCTTTACTTTCAATCTCTCCAACGTCAACAATAATAAAAGAATCTTTTCTAAATCAAGTTTCATCAAAACAAAGGAAACAAATCGCTTAAAACATAAACATTTAAACTGTAGACTCTTTTTGAAAGATTATTTTAGAAGATTAGCTTAAATTTTGATGCTATTTCTTATTTAAAGAGTTATCCTTTTTTATTACATGAAGTACCTTTTGATAAATGACGTTTTGTTAAAGATATAATTTTTGGTCTTATTTTTAAACTTGTAAACTAGACAAAATTAAAATAATTCGATTAACCGAATAATATAAAATTATTGATTATTATTCGATTAAATTTTTACCTCGAATAATTATTCGATTAATACAAAACATCGATTAATTGAATAACCTAATACATACAAAGGTTTGAATATAGTTTTGAAAAGATGTTACTTTACTTCTGGACCATATTAAATATAAAATTAAAAATTTTGTTTTAAAACGTATTTTTTTGTTGAAAATAGTTTATTTTTGCTAAAAAAAAAATCATTTTGCTAAAAATTAAGTTTATGTCTACAAATATACATTTTGATTTCACATTTTGATTTCACAAAACTTTGTTTTAAAAAAGGTACTTTTTGTTTAAAATGCAGTTTTTGTTCAAAAAAAAGGTGTTGCTAAAGCAAAATTTTTACTAATTTTACTTTTGCTAATAGGCAAACTTTTTTGTTTAAGGATGTGCCTAGTGCAAGCAATTAGGTTAAAAAGGTACTTTTTGTCATGCGCTAACTGATTGTTGCATACTTTTTATGCCAAAAAACAAACTTTTGTTCACAAAACTGATATTCGTAAAAATCTATATTAATTTTAATTTCAAAGGAGAATGTTACATTTGGCTAAAAAAAGCTTTTTGAATAAATGTCGTCAGCTCATTATAGGATTGGTGCATACGTTTTAAAGAAAAATTAAAATTTTTGTGGACTTTCCTGAATGAAGTGAGAAGGTATTAGGTTTTTATTAAAAGTGAAAATTATTATGTTGTGCTGCATACGCCACTTTTCTAAATTTATCTTTAAAAAGTAGCTTATTGTGCTGCATACGTATTCTTACTGCTGTGTCTTGAGTTGTCATTTTAGTTTGCTTTTGCTTTAACCCTCAAATACCTGAATTTTCAATATATATTTTGCACTTTATGTGTCTTTTCGCATCAAAGTTCTGACTAGAACGGTTTCTTCTTCCACACTATCTCAATCATTCGACTCAATTGGTACCGATGTACTGAGAATTTTATAATCATTTAAAATTTTTGCATTGTAACAGCGTGAAGTAAATTGGTTTTGTTCAATACTTATTTTTTCTGATGACCGCCTGTAGGCGGTCTTGGGTGTTTAAGGGTTAACAACCTTTTTTTGTCTTACGGCAATGAAGCAAACCAAAAGTAAAATAAATTTTTTAGTTGTCATTTTAGTTTACTTTTGCTTTAAAACTCTTTTTTTCCTACGGCAATGAAGCAAAGCAATAGTGAAATTTATTTTGTACGTTTTTTTTTTTGAGAATTCGCTGCAATCGTCCAACAGTGGCGTGTAGAGCAAAACAATTCTTAATAAACCTTAAAAAAAGTTGATATTGAGCAAAATAAATGCTTTATATCTCAGAAACCATAAACAATTTCGTGAAGCTTTTGGATTCCGAAAGAAGGTATTCAAAATATATATACCGCACAAAAAAAAATGTCTATAGGTGAAACCAATAATGAGCTGACAAAGTGCTAAAATGAAAATTTCCTTAAAAAGTACTTTTTTTATTCCGAGATGTACGAAAATCAGTTTCTATAAAAGAGGTTATTTTTTTCTTAAATTTACTTTTTCTAAATGTGGTTATTTTGTTCAAAAAGGAACTTTTTTGTTCCATAATTTTAGACACATCAAATATTTAAGTTTTTTTTTTACCAAAATTTCAGAAAATTAGTTTTTATAGAAAAAAAATTTATTGTTTTTTAATTTGCTTTCACAACGGTACTTTTTTATTCCGGGATGTAAGAAGATCAACTGTAATACCTACAAAGTTTTTCTAAACTTTTTTTAACTTATTTTTAATAACGACATTTTTTTAGATTTGCACTCCCTTTAAAGTTGCATTTAAATCAAAAAAGTATTTTTGCTTAAGTAGGAAATGTAGAAAATCATCCTTAAAAGCATTTTATGTTAAAATGCTTAAATTTTGTTTAATAGTACTTTTTGTACCAAAAGTCCCTTTTCATCAAAAAGCCTTTATTTTAAAAAAAGGCACTTAAAAAAATCTCTGCTTATTAAAGGTACCTTTTTATTATAAAGATACATCTGGGGGTTAAACATCGCACGCGCAAAGTTTATTTTGCAAAGTCTGTAGGAGAGAAGAGAAAAAAGATTAGTAAACTCACATGTTCTAGAAGAGCTGCTTTGTTTTTTGTTCGACTTTTTTTTAGTTGTATTTGGTGACATTTTTAATTTGACAGACAACAACAAAAGAACACAAACAATTTGTCAAAATAAACTTTGCGTGTGCAAAAGTAAAATAAAGATTTTTTCTGAAAAAATTAGAAGGACATTGTCCCAGTAAATTTTGCGTGTGAAAAAGGGTTCGCCACAATGTTTTCACTTTATTTGCCTAGAAAGGTACTTTCTTGTTATAAAGGCACACTTAACAGAAGAAAAACAAGTAAAGCTACGGTCAGACTTATCAAATATTAGACGAAAAAAACGGGGCCAACAACCAAACTAAAAAATCATTTCGCCTAATATCAATATTTATTTTGATTAAAATACCACATCTTACAAAAAACTGATTTTTTTTTGGCTTGTAGTATAATTAGCTTATTCTGTAGTATTAAGACCATTTTAAATCTCACTAACTATAAACAAAAGTAGGTGTTACGCTTATTTGATCATATATTTAATAAGTGTGACCGTAGCTTAAGAGTGTTATATTTGGCTATGCAGAATCCTTTATACCTTTTACTATGATACGATAAGAGCATTAAGTTATATTAATATCGTTATTTAGTTATAAATACAACTATTTTGTGCCACGCCTACTTCACCAGTCCTCCTTACATTTTGCTCAACGTTGTGTATAAGTAACCGAGATGTTTGTACCGTATTTGGAAACTTTGGCTCTTTTCGTTCTCCAGTACTAGAGAAATTTATCAGGGCTTGAAAAACTGCAGTCGAAACCAAAAACTTTCAAGCAAAAAATGAAAAATTGTGTGCAACTTATCCTTTTAGTTATCAAAGTTATTTACGGGAATACAAAATTTATCATTAATACGATTTCTGTATGACGTGCTAAATTCCCAATTTTTCATATTTGATAAATACACTGAAATTTATTGTTGAGGGAAAGCTAGCTTCTATGCGCATTTCACTGGTTGCTTAGGCCAGCTCATCAGGAAACCTTTTCCTAAGATTTTAGAAAAGCTAAAAATATTATACGAATAAAACCCCATAGCGAATAAGAATTTTAAACACTCAAAGTCTTACTCGTAAGTAACAATATCAAAGCTTAAACAAAACACCAACAATAAACAGTGAGTTTATCTTTTCTTACATCCCCCTTTTAGTTTGACAGCCACTGTTTACGTTTAATGAAACAGAATTAAAGAAACAGTTTTTTTTTTGGCCAATGACAAATGAAAAAGTGGAAGAAATGACAGTTTTTTAAACGCTTAAACTTATAATGTGTTTCTATGGGAATTGCCACACCCACTTATCTAATCCAGCTTTTTTTTTTGGAGAGGTTGTGCATTGTTAACCAAGATGCTTGTACCTTATTTGGAAACTTTGACTCTTTCCATTCTCCAGATATGCAGAAAATAAAAATAGAAAAACCACAACAACAAGTCATTTATGAACCGATCTGGCTTAATTTCGATAGCAAAGTTTGAATGAAGATATCTGACGAAAATGTATAGGGTCTTTATAAAACCTATTTCAACAGACGGACGGACAGACGATCGACCGGATTTGAATTTCTCTTCTCATAAGGATCCATAATATATCTGTGGTTTTCATGGGCAACAGCGTATGTCCATTTTTGCCGATTTTGAGATGTTGATGCCATATTGACTAATTTTAAACGCTCTTTACATATTTCTAAAAATTTTTTAAAAAAGATGGTTCAATTCCGATTTTTTAACGTAATAACAAAGTTCAAAAAGTGCAATAACGAGCTCATAGTTTGATCTAGATAAGTTTTTCGGCTCTCCTGAAAAATTTGATTTTAAGACATACGCGGTTGCCCATGAAAACCACAGATATATGCTTTAAAGGGTCTAAGGTCAATATTATGGAAGTAACCAACAGAATGACAAATCTCTAGATACCCTTTTACCTTCGGTGAAGGGTATGATAACAGTTTTGTTGGAAGATTGTTTCTAGCTCTAAACTCATTCTAGTAGTTTATGGTTGAAATCCAGAAAAATCGGTTTGGTAGGAAAAAAAGTTATAAACCAAAATCTGAAACAACAAAATTAATGACAGAATGCTCCGATTCTAACGAAACTTTGCACAAATTGGTTTTATATGAATTAAAAATCACAGCACAAAATTTCGCTACGATCGATCGAAAATCTTCCATTGGCCCCATATAAAGCTGACTCTCGGAAAACATTTTTATAGTTTGCCAAAAATTGTTTTAAAAAAAAATATTGAAGTAAAATTTGACAGTTTTATATATGTGAAGATCGGTCTAAAATCTACCATAGGCCCCATATTAAGGCCACTCTGGAAAATAATTTAAATATGCCTAAAACTTAAAGCAAATATAGTTATTGTAGTAAAATTTGTTCCAATTTAGCTGTGTAATTTGGTTGTAATCGGCCCATAATTAATCATATGTCCCATATAAAGCGTCCTTCCGAAATGCAATTTAAGAATTATTAATTTCTCTATAATTCCTCTTACTGTATTAAAATTTGGTCTCATTAGGTTTTTTTAAAACTAAAAATCATTCTACCGAATTTTGGGATAAGCGATCTACAATTTACGATAGATCCAACATAAAATACCCTCTTGAAAATTACTTCAATGCCCCAAGTAGTTTTTCTAAAACATATTATTTATTCAACTTAGTTTGAGTTTTATATGCTTTTTTCGAATAGATTTGTATACCCACACCACAAAAGTGGAGAGGGTATTATGCATTTGTGCTGATGTGTGTAACGCCTTAAAATATTGGTCATAGACCCACCTTAAAGTATACCGATCGACTCAGAATCACTTTCTGAGTCGAACTAACGATGTCCGTCCGGCTGGCTGGCAGGCTGACTGGCTGGCTGTCCAAGTAAACTTGTGCGCAAAGTACAGGTCGCAATTTTGGGAATAATTTTATAGAATTTGGGACATAGGTTCTTATTGGCACAAGGACCAAGCCTATTGAAAATGGGCCTAATCGTAGGACAACGATAGAAGATAGGGGGAAATTTGTTCCTCTCAGAAACTATCAAACCGATTTTAATGAAATTTAAAACATGGATAGATCCATATCTATATGGACACACAAGGTATGCATCTTTTAAAAAATAGTACCACAAGGGGAGATGGGGGCAATTTATGCCTCTCAAACCGATTTTAATGAAATTTAAAACATAGGTAGATCCATATCTATATGGACACATAAGCTATACAGTTTTTCAAAAATAGGACCACAAGGGGAAGTAGGGGGCAATTTATGCCTCTCAAACCGATTTTAATGAAATTTAAAACTTAGATAGAACCATATCCATATGGACACACAAGGTATGCATCTTTTAAAAAATAGGACCACAAGGGGAGATGGGGGCTATTTATGTCTCTCAAACCGATTTTAATGAAATTTAAAACTTAGATAGAACCATATCCATATGGACACACAAGGTATGCATCTTTTAAAAAATAGGACCACAAGGGGTGATAAGGGCAATTTTTGTCTCTCAAACCGATTTTAATGAAATTTAAAACATAGGTAGATCCATTTCTATATGGACACATAAGCTATACAGTTTTAAAAAATATAGGACCACAAGGGGAGATGGGGGCAATTTATGCCTCTCAAACCGATTTTAATGAAATTTAAAACATAGATAGATCCATATCAATATGAACACAAAAGCTATACAGTTTTTCAAAAATAGGACCACAAGGGGAAGTAGGGGGCAATTTCTGCCTCTCACAAGCTTTCAAACCGATTTTAATGAAGTTTTTAAACATAGAGAAATCCATATTCATATGGACACATAATCATGATGTGTTTTTAAATACTGTGGTGTAGGGTATCATATGGTCGGCGTTGACCGACTATACTTTCTTACTTGTTTTAATTCGCCTTAAGCCGCAGCGAATTATAATGCTGTGAGGTCGGGTATTATAAAGATTGTTTTATAATTTTTAGATCGCATGTGATGCATACAGCCCTTAAATATTCAAATTCTCTGTGGAGGGTATTAAAGATTCGGCCAAGCCAAATATAGCACTCTTTATTCTTTTTATTTAAGTTATTTTGTGAAAGTTTTCTTTTTTTTTTTTGCATCAACAAAGCTTTGCTTAGAATTTTAATAATGGCCTTGGGTTATAAACTTTCAACAAATATTATTTAACACAGATGTTGTGTAGTTTGTGGTCTTTATTCATAATCTTATCATATCAAGTGCTAACAAATTATTTAAAATTTGTTCTCTAGAAAACAAAATAAACTAAAATTAATTAAGATTAAAATAAAACATTTTAACAATAAAGAATTCATACAAATTATTTTTCCATTTACTTATTTTGTTAGAAAACTCGATGATTCATTTAAAAATAAATAAAAAAAATTTTTAAAAGATTAAATTGCTAATCTTTCGCCATAAAAATATAAAGAGCAAGTTTTCGCTTAAAAGTCTATAGATTTCCTATGCAGAACTAATTGTGTTTGAATTATCTTGATTCATACTGTAAAATTTTGTGCATCTTCACACTATAAAGGTATTTATAAACATACTTGGCTATTTAATCTATAACTTATTGAACAAATAGAACAAACAATTAAATTTCGTTTTTATGCGGATGCTAATGAAAGACAAATAATAAGATTTAATTTAAATGCATTTTTAAAGTATAAAAGTTCTTGTTTAGAGAACAGGAAATTAGTTGTTATTGAAACTTAAATTCAAGCACTTGACTTAATATTTTATTTTAATTTTTATCAAAAAAAAAAAAAAATCTTAAAATGGCAAAATTATTTCAACAAATTTTCTTAATATTCGCCGCTATTTTAGTATTTGCTGTTGCCATACAAGCGAGAAGTAAGTCATATACTAATATCAGGTCTTTTTTTTTAAGAAAACTTAAAAGGATTTATCCAAACACGCTTAATAAGCGACTTGTGATGTTAATATATATATTTTTTAAATTTTTTACTATTTAAATGAATTTCGCTAGCCCCACAATGTCCCCCTAACCAAGAATGGAAAACATGTGGTACTGCCTGCCCCGATAAGTGCGGTGAAGCTGCTTCCGTGTTCTGTACCATGCAATGTATTGTTGGTTGCCAGTGCAGCGATGGCTACTCGCTCAAGTCCAATGGTGAATGTGTTGCAACGAGAGATTGTTAAGGAACTGGTAAACATTTTTGTTTGGCAAAAGGATTAAAAAAAAAAATTTATAATAAAATTTTAAATTATTAAGAAATGTTAAAAAGTGAATTTTTTTTACAATGAACCAATTTTTCTTATATAAAATTAACTCTCATGCACTTTTGTCTCCAAATAATGAATAATTTCAAAGAATTTTTTGTAAGTGGTTTCCCAAAGAAGAAAAGAGAAAAGTTTCTGTGATAAGCATTTTGATAGCAATCGGTCGTGTTCTACTGATCTCGTAAGATCGTGGCTAACAAGAAATCCTATCTGGTATCTCGGGAGTCAGTCGCCTCTGCTGTCTCGCCACCAGACTGACTGTCTTTTAGGTCTTTTTGTAAAAGAACGCCTTTCACCACGAAAAGATTGTTTTTGCAAAGAGCATTTCTCAAAAAGATACTTATAACACAAAGAGATAATTTTTACACAACGGATAGTCAGAATGGGTGATGATGATGAGAAGATGGTGGAGGAGAAGTAGAAAGGGGAAGAGGAAAAAAATGTAGAAAGAAGGGCGAATAAGAAGAGGCTGTAAAGGATATAATATATTATGATGGTGAATAAAGAATGATAATGAGTAGGGATGCGATTTCCATGCAAATGCATGTCTTTTGTCGATAGTCTAAGAACGATGTCGACCAATTATATTTCCGAATCATTAAATTTGCGTCAAAATGGCATCGATTTGTTTTTGCATATTTAGGTGAAAATGCATATTTTTGCATATTGCGGTTTTAAATGCATATTTTTGCATATTTCGGTTTTAAATGCATATTTTTGCATATTTTGACAGTTTTGAGTGATTTTTTTGTTAATTTCCATATTATAAAAAAGTTCTTAAAAAAACTTTTAAATACACAAAAAACCTTAAAAAAAATTTTTAATTAATAAATAAATTCTTTTGAAGCTTTGCTTTAAATACAATATTTTTAAGATTTCGACAAAAGATGCTTCTTTTTTCAACCGATGCAGAACTTCACATGGTTAAGGCTTACAATGGGTTTGAAATATTTTATCTTAAACTGTTCACAAGTTACTTGCTTGACACATGGGTTATACCAAGTTGCGGAGAAAATTAGAAGCCAATTCTATAATATTGCAATTTTTAATGAAATGTATCCCTTGATTCCCCTTCCACCGCAGCCAGTAGTAACAATATGGGGGCCTGGCTAGATGCTTAAGAACTCTATTCAAAAAACTTTGATTAATTTAAAAATGTTAGAAGAGCTTGGTGACACCAATGATTATGCAATTAAAAAAGTTAAAGACACATTAAATTTAAATAACATCTGAAGCCAATTAGCATTTGTATTTTCCATTTACGGATATATTGGTGAAACAATAACTAATAAGGAGGGAATTAGTTCACTTAATACTCAAGTCAAAGTAATTGATATTTGATTGATAGCCCGACAAATTAAAAAAAATTCCAGAACGTTTTGCAAAAAAAAAAAAAAAAATTAATGGTTTCAAAAAATAAAATAAATTTCAAATATTTTTGATCTGATCAAAGTTGGATCGGAAAATACATTTTTTCAAAATGCATTTGCATTCTTCAAGTACAAACAAAAATTTAAATTAGTTATTTATGTTTATTAAAGATTTTTGATTAAAAATAGACTAAATTTTTTATATTTTTTATTTTAGTAAAATGAAAAAAAAATTGAAATTATTTAAGTTTTTAGTGCATATTTTTTATTTTTTTAGTGCATATTTTGGATTTTTTAGTGCATATTATATGCGCATATTTTCAATTTTTTAGTGCATAGAAATCTCATCCCTAATAATGAGCAATAAAAAGTGAAGAATTTGAGTGTCCACCACCACGATGAATGAATGAGGTATGAGTCCCCCAAGGCTCAACAGTGAATGAATGAGTCGAACGCAACCTCAACAAGTATAAAGCAAGTAAAGTTAAGGTATCGAGATTGATGAGAAAGTTGAGAAAGTGAAATAAGATGGATATACTTTTCCATAAAAGCATGATCTTTCACAGAAATAGACTTTTTTCACGAAAGGATACTTTCATGAATTACATGGTGGTGGTGGTGGTTAAGGGGTTTTTGTTTTCGTCTGACGCGGATATGTTCTTTTACACTGATTAATAGAGCAGACGAAGTAGGTAGAGCAGGAGTTAAGAAATATTTCATTCTACTTTTTGCAGAGTACGTGAAAAACATTAGTGATACATTTAACGTATGACATACACAACGACTGGAATAGAAAGATAAGTATAAAAAATCTAACTTAGCTGTACGAAACCGATTTGTATTTCGTTACCTAAAACGCAAAAGGTCCTATCTAACATTTTGAAAATTTAAGAGGAGAAGCAAGAAACTATTTAAAATCAGAAATTGCTAAATTTCCTTAAACTGTTTATAAGTAATTTTTCTTCTATGTTTCTTGTTAAAACTACAAGTTGTTTGGACAATTGACAATGTTGCATGTTATGCAAATTGTTAGTTAGGGTTTTTAGCGTTTATCATAAAATCTTTTGTAGATAGGAACGTTTGTTTTTTGTTATTAAAATCGCTAATTTTGGACGAAATATTCCAAAATTTGCTGCGGACGTTTGTGTTGATGCAAAACATCAGAATCAATGAAAAAACCCGTTTCAATTTTTGCTAAGTTAGGGCCTTTTGCGTTTTAGGTTACGATTTATTTTATTGTATCGCCATAATTTAAGGAGGAAGAAATCAAGGAAGGAGAAAAAAACAAAAATTTCTTTTATTAGTCTTTCTATTCTTGTCATTTTCTTTGACGTAAAGATAGAATTACGAAGTGCTAAAGATAATAAGTAGTACCCAGTAAAAACTTCGCTTACTTTTTCAAAATGAATATATTCTTCCACTCATTATTAAGTAGCTTTCTTCTTTAACTACTTCTAGAACAACTTCTATACCTACTGCTTTCTGGATGTATGTAGGTAAAAAAATAATGACTTACTTTTGAATGCGTTCATTTTGGGACATCCCATGTAAAATTCATTGGTTCTTTCAGTAGAATTGTAAGTAGTGCTCTTATGTTTTTCTGATTACTCAACACATTATTTTGTAGGCGAAGTTTTTACTGGGTAGTAGATTTTGCATACAGAGAAAACTATTTACTATCAAAGTTATTTTCGGGAATACAAAATTTATTATTAATACGATTTCTTTATGACGTGCTTTACCTCCCAATTTTTATTTTTCATAAATACACTGAAATTTATTGTTGAGGGAAAGCTAGCACATTTTACTGGTTGCTTAGACCAGATCATCAGGAAAACTTTTCCAAAGATTTTAGAAAAACTAAAAGTATTATACAAATAAAACTGTTAAGCGAATAAGAATTATAAACACTCAAAATTCTACTTGTAGCAATATAAAAGCTTAAGCCAAACACCAACAGTAAACAGTAAGCTTATCTTTCCTTACGTTCCCCTACAGTTGGTTGGCTTTTTTCCGACTCGAATTGTAGTTGTAAGTGGGTAAAAATGTACTTTTTTTTTATTAAACTGGTTGGCAAATTATTGCATTCCATACAGATCGAAATAACAATAAAATTTAAATGTAAATTTCGATTGATATCGAATACTGTAATTTGCCTCCAGCAGAGACAAAATTCGCTACATTTTTTTTTTCAATTAAGCCATTATTTAATAATAATATCAGTTTTTATTAAAAATTTAATCAAGTTAATTAAACGTTTACTTATATCAACAACATAACTGCAGAAAGTGTTGTTAATATCAAAAAATATTTAATTGATATTATTAATTTGTTTAGTGGCGAAAATTTAATAAATTTTGTTTTTATTAATATCACAAATTTTTTAATTGATATCAATTTTTTGTTTTTGTTTGTGTGTTGTAAAATGGTTATATTTTGGCACGAAATGTGATTGTGTCACATAAAAACATCGTTATTTTTTTCAATTTGATTAAATAAGCCGTAAATTATAAATTTCCAAACGTTAAGCGTACCATAGGAAATGGTGTGTTTATAAAAAAAAAATAATAATAATTTTTTAGCATGTAGTTAAATCTATAAATCAAAGTTCACATAATTAAATTAGATTATATTTCTTAAAATCATTTTGAATTACAGAGTCACTCTACAATTCAATAAGATCGGCCTCATAAACTTGAATAAATTATTTTTTTATATTTTTAATTAGGCTTAAATTCATTAAATATAATTTTCATTAAATTATTTCTATGAAGAAAGGAATTTTACAACATGAAAATTAATTAAAATTGTTATTGATAATCTTTAATTTTTTTTGACCGTGGCCGGGATTCGAACCGAGCCCGGCAGGTTACCATGACATGTTTCGATCGCAACCACTCGATCTCCTCAGATGGATTTGCCATTTTACACTCGCAGCCATCGACGACTGCTGACGTCAATAGTCAAACATCAATCCTTAAACCAAATTGTATTTTAACCTTTGGTAGATCGAAGTTTTTATTTTAATTGATTTTACATGTTTTTCCTTACTTCTGTTTTTTCGTACTTTTGTCAAGAATTTTTCTTGAAGTTCAAAGTGCATTTTTTGTTTTTTCATTTTTGTCTTTCTTTTTCTTGTTGACCTTTCTCAGCACAACTTGAAGGACAAATGAACACATAGAGCTCGTGCCTTAGCTTTAACAATAATTAGTATTGTGGTTATTTTGTTGAACTATTTATGGTTTTTAATCCAAAGTTTTAATATTTTTAATTAGGCTTAAGTTCATTAAATTTAATTTTCATTAAATTATTTCTATGAAGAAAGGAATTGTACAACATGAAAATTAATTAAAATTGTTATTGATAATCTTTCATTTTTTTTTTGACCGTGGCCGGGATTCGAACCGCGGCCGGCAGGTTACCATGACATGTTTCGATCGCAACCACTCGATCTCCTCAGATGGATTTGTTGGCAAATCCTGCCGGCCGCGGTTCGAATCCCGGCCACGGTCAAAAAAAATAAAAGATTATCAATAACAATTTTAATTAATTTTCATGTTGTAAAATTCTTTTCTTCATAGAAATAATTTAATGAAAATTAAATTTAATAAACTTAAGCCTAGTTAAAAATATTAAAAATTTGGATTAAAAACCATAAATAGTTCAACAAAATAACCACAATACTAATTATTAATTATTTTTTTTTTTTTTAAATTCCTAATTTTGTAATTCTTGCATTTTTGGTGGGCACTTAAATAAAATTATTTCTTTTATATTTTAAATTGTATATTAGATTACGATCACAAACAAATCGAAACGTTTGCAATCGTTTTGTTTTGTACTTTGCAGTAAATAAAAAAATAATGTGAAGGAGGTTTCTTGATAGTTAAGCTGGAGTTTCACACCACGTGTTCTATACATTTGATACTTTCTTGACCATTTTACAAGGCACCTGCGTGCCATGTAAAAGTAGAAAGTAATCCCACTTCATGCGTTCAATGCCTAAATGTATTCTGCGCACTTGCAAATAACTTTTTAGTTTAGTGCCATAGTTCCGTGAGGTAGCTTCAATATATATAAGTTTTACTTTCATAAATTAATCAAATTAAAGCTTAAATAGAAATTTATAGATCAAAAGAAATCACATATATGAAAAAGTCAATAAGGGCTAAGATTTCTTATATAAAAACTACCCAAATTTGTTACTTTTTAAACTAAAGTAATAATACTAATAAAAGGCACAAACAAGTTCTTAGTGTAGGGTATCATAAACTTTTTTTGTATTTCATATATTTTAGGGGATTTTCTGCCTTGTAAAAAATTTATTTAATAATTTTTGTGTAAACAATTTGTTCCTATTGCCATAAATGTCTGTAAGTTCTAAAATTTTAAAAATATATTAACAATTTTATCTTAGATATTTATTATTGTTGTTTGCAACTTTTTAAACAAAAGCGTAGACAATTTGAACAATGGGGGAGGGGCGTAAAAGAAGAGATAAGTAATGTTTAACAGAATAGACATCCTTTTTGTATTTTTTTATTATTAAATATTTATAAACAAAAATTTAAGTCTTTCAAAAGCGGTAAATAAAATACTAAAATCAAGTTTTACAAAAGGTACGCCCAAGTAAAGTTTTTTTTTTAATTAAAAGGTACTTTTTTTTTAATAAATTCCCGGCAAAAGGCATTTTAACTCAAAAAATACATTTCTTAAAAAGTACTTTTTTATAAACCAAAGAACTTATGTTAACTATGGTTGCAAAATGTATGTACTTTTTTTTAAACAAAAAACAAATAAGAATCTGGGAATTTATTTCTCATGATGAGTAACATTTGTTATATAAATTTTCATATTAATTCCAATGTGTATTCTATGTCAAATTACAATTTATAAGGCTTTAATACTGTTATAGTCTTATTTCTTCAATATGTATTTTCAAAACAAATTTTTACGAAAGTTCTTTTTTTTTTTGAAATAAAGTATCTCTTTGAACATAAAGTACCTTTTTGAACAAAAGTAATTTTATAAACAAAAAAAAAAAAAAACTTTTTTAAAAAGAATTGCATTGTCAACCAAAAAGGGCATATTGAACAAAAAGGGACCCTTTAGAATAAAAAAGGGCTAATTAAAATAAGAAAATATATTTTTATGTTACATTTTAAAAAGTTATGATTTCACCCAAAAAGTGCATTTTGAAATTAAAATAAAGTACTTTTTTTCAAAAAGGTCTCATTTAACCAAAAACTGTATTTTTATGTTAACGTTACTTTTTTAAAAATAACAAGTACTTTTTAGAAAAAAAAAATACATTTTTAAGCATTTTGATAAAAAAAAATAACAAGCACCTTTTTTATAAAAAACACCTTAATTTAAAAAAGTTAAAATAATGACTTTTGACTTTGAAAAAAGTATCTGTTTTGAAAAAAATCCCAAAACAAAAAGTTGCTTTTAAACCAATAAATATTTTTTTTAAAGAAAAAAGTTCTATTTTAAACAATAATTGCAGTTTATTTTAATCAAAAAATAACTTTGTTTAGAAAAGTCATCTTTTTAAATAAAAAGGATCTGTTTTGGACAAAATCCCTTTAAAAATTAAACACCGTTTTGAACAAAAATGTGCTTTTTAATCCAAAACATCTCTTTGGACAAAATTAACTTCTTTAAACGAAAACTTATTTTTAACCATTAATAACATTTTGAGCAAAATGTGCAGTTGGATGAAACACATCTTTTTTTTCCTTTTTAACCAAATACAACATTTTGGGTTTCCAGGGTATTTTTAAAAAAGTACCTACTTTGAAAAAGTACCTATATGAACAAAAAGTACCTTTTTTCTTAACAAAATTAAACATTTTCGGGTAAAAGGGTACTTTTGAAAAAAATAAAAATAGTACCTATTTATGAAAAAAGTACCTATTTGAACAAAAAGTACCTTCCTTTCTTTAACAAAATAAAACATTTTGGGGTACCTACTTTTAAAAAAAGTACCTACTTTTGAAAAAAGTACCTACTTTTGAAATTAGTACCTATTTTAAAAAAAGTACCTATTTGAACATACAGTACCTTTTTTTTAAACAAAATAGAACAATTTGGGATAAAAAGGTACTATTGGAAAAAGTACCACAATGAATAAAAGGTACCTTCAGGCACAAAAAGTTACTTTTTCAACATAAAATACTTTTAAAAACGAGTAAAATATAATATTTTTTCTTTCAACAAAATACAGCATATTGGGGTAAAAGGGTACTTTAAAAAAACGTACCTACTTTGGCAAAAAGTACCCTTTTTTTAACAAAATAAAACATTTTAAAAAAAGTACCTACTTGAACAAAAAACGAGTACAATTTTAACAAATGTGGTTTTTTAAAAATTTTCTTCTTAAATCTAAGGTAAAAATGTTCACCTCTTCCACTCCTCTTATCGAACGGCTCTGACTTAAAATAACAAGTA
The DNA here is from genome assembly GCA_963931875.1 of Pollenia griseotomentosa. Lineage (NCBI taxonomy): Eukaryota > Metazoa > Arthropoda > Insecta > Diptera > Polleniidae > Pollenia > Pollenia griseotomentosa. The sequence continues at coordinate 49,092,825 of OZ007564.1, forward strand.
CATAGTTTTGTTTTTTTCACAAACTACGATTTAATAATTTAACAAAATACGTTGCAAATTAGTAAAAAAAAAGAATAATTAATTTGTTTACTAGAGATTAAACAAATAACTGCAACAGTATAAAATATACGAGATGAGCAATAATACAAATTAGTTTTCATCAAGCAGTTGTTTCATTATAAAGAAATTTTTTTCTTAAAAAATTTATATAAAAAAGAAAAATGTTTAAAATCTCTAAAATATTTTTATTAATTGCTGTATTGGCTTTGGTGACGGGCATAAAGGCTCAAGGTGTGTGTTTTTTGTTTTAATTTCAAAGATAAATTTTGTTTAATTTGTGTGTATTTTAAAGGCAATTGTCCTAAAAATCAACAATTTACCGAATGCGGTACTGCTTGTCCACCGAAGTGCAATGATGATGATCCCTTAAGACCTTGTACATTGCAGTGTATTGTTGGTTGCCAGTGTAAGCAGGGATATTTGCTTAATGCCAGGCACGAGTGTGTGACTCCGGCGGAATGTTAAAGTTTTGCGTTTTTTTTTATTAAAAAAGCGAGTGTGATAAATTTTGGAAAAAAATTTAATATTAAAAATTTTTAAATTAAAATAATTCTAACAATTGTAAAAAATTCCAATTTCATACAAAAATTTAATTAATCTAATTAACTATGTTAAACATAATACCTTTATTGTATTACTAATAATTTTAACAAAACAACTAAATATTTTAATTAAAATTAAGTTGTGTTTAATTAATTCGAAGCTTTAAAAAATTACGTAAGCCTTGCAAATAAATACTTTAATGCCTTTTTATGAATTTTATTTAGAATTTTCAAATCAATCAACTTGTAATAAAAAGTTTCATAAGACCTATAAAAAACATAAAAATCGCGTGAGACAGTTTTAATTAGAAAAAAGTAATAAACGTTAAATAACACGAAGTTTCGAAATTATTTTAAACCCACAAAATTAAAGAGGCTTCAGTAAAATAATTAAATTTTTAAATTAAAGTTTAATAAATAACAAGTAAACAAGAAAAAAAAAATGAAAAAATCAAACATTAAATAAAGTAAATGTTGTTGCTCATAGAGTTGATGGAAACCACCTCAATCATTTGATTTATTATTTTGTAAAATTTGAATAAAAATATTTTGGTTTGAAACTTAAGAAAAAAAAATAAAATATATTGTTTTTGTTTTTAGTCTAAGCTAAGCGAACGAAATATTCATTTGACATCGATGAACAGGTAGTGAATTATATTATTAACAACATTATAAAAAGGCCCAAAAGTTCCAAATAGTTTAAGCTAAAACTTTTTTATAGAGAATTTTTTTAAAAACAGCACCATACAAATATTCCTCAAATTTAAAATGTCTTGATCTCAATTCTTATATATAGATCTTTCTACCGATAGATCCATCCAAGAAAAAAATTATAAGTTTTTGAAAAGTCTTTGCTGTGTCATATTTTCACAAGGAAGCGAACAAATTTAATTAATGTAAACAAATTTTATATTTATAGCCCATTTCGAGAATTATGAATGCAACAAGTGCATCTTTTTGTTTTTATAAAAGTTCTTAAAGAGAGACATTATGCATTGACTTTTTCTCTCCAAAATCTTTCTGAGGGTACAAAGAGTTAAGAGAGAATGCATAACAAACTATGCCAAGGGGAATTCATAAAAGGTGGTCTTATTTTGAAAACGGATACAACACTGTGAAATACTTGTGTCAAAATAATACAACACTGTAGTAAACTAATCCAAACAAACATTTAATTTTAAATTGTGTATTTGGGAATGTAATAGTTTAAGAACGTTTAAAAATTTCATAATTCTAAGCTTTAATTATAGAATTTATGAAAGATTCCCCTGGCCCACCACCAGAACGATGTACCATTTTGTAACATGGTTAGTTATCAGCTGTTACTTCAGTAGCAAGCTAAGGTCACCTAGTGTGAATACCCCTAAAGCTATGCGATTGCAAATAACTGTAATGTTTTTCTTTGTATTATCATATATTTCGATGTCGCGTGCGACATTGAAAAACAAAATTTTCGGCGCTAGTGCAGAACGCCCAAGGGCATAACGCCCAAAACCTAAAATGTCATAACGCCCAAAAATTTTATTGCTTTGCCATTTGGGCTATATGACATTGAATTTGGGCGAAATATTTTTTCAAGTTATAGTCAAGGTCATAACACCCAAAAGAAAAACTGTCATAAGGCCCAAAAAAGTAAAAAAAAAATATGAAATATCCGACAACAACTTTATTTTACTTCTTTATGTACATACATACAAAAAAAATATAGCAAAAAATGGAGTTCGGGGTGATTTCAAAAATATATTTGGCGAGAGTCTTCCAAGGCTTCGTCTCATGCTAGTGAAAACTAGATTTTGGGTAGCACTTTGATTACTGCAGTTACAAAAAATATATATACATTTAAGAAATAAGTTAAAATATAGCAAAAAATTATATTGTATAGCGTTGGATAGGTAGCAGTGTGGTGGATAGCGCGCCGCGCCGACGCGAAGATAAAGCCATCATGGCCTTAGCTCACATTAGCAATATTAGAAAACGGCTTTATCTCTCATTTCAGTTCCGGAGACACTAAAGTTTAGTATTGAAATCTGGCTTCGCATACTAAATTTTTTCTCTGTGGCAGCCTGCGGCCGCGCTTAGGGGTTTTTTCCTCCAGTAGGACGCGGCAGGTGGCTTCGCTGAATAAAGTTTTCCTGCGTGCGTCACAAGAATAAAAAAATGTTTTCCAATGATAACTAAGGTTTTTTCTTTCACAAAATGTTTGCAGCTGTAATTCCTGGAGCCTAGAAATGTTGGATTTTTTAAAATCATTAATTTCATAGATAAATAGGTATATTTAGTGAAATAAAGCGTTTCTAACGCAAAACATCAAATGGGACATAAAACCATAATGGCTTTGTGTCCCTTTTCACTAAAATTGATATGAGACTTAAGGCCATATCAAAATTATGGCTTTATGTCCGTTTGGATTGAGCCATTATGGCTTTATGTCCTATGGCTTTGTGACACCCCACCTTATAATACGATTTTTTTTTTGTATAATTGTTTTTCATTTGTTGGTTATTTGGGCGATATGACATAGCATTTGGGCACTATGTCATTATTTTTTTTTGGGTTTTGGGCAATATAACAAGATTTGGGCGTTATGACATTTTTGGTTTTGGGCGTTACGCCCTTGGGCGTTCTGCCCTAGCGCCAAATTTTCTATCAGTTCATCGAAAGTAAATGCAGAAAGCTTATCAAGTATCGAGAACAAACAGAGATTTTTTATAAAATTATTTACGAGTAAGACTTTAAGTGTTTAAAATTCTTATTCGCTTTGGGGTTTTATTCGTATAATATTTTTAGCTTTTCTAAAATCTTAGGAAAAGGTTTCCTGATGAGCTGGCCTAAGCAACCAGTGAAATGCGCATAGAAGCTAGCTTTCCCTCAACAATAAATTTCAGTGTATTTATCAAATATGGAAAATTGGGAATTTAGCACGTCATACGGAAGTCGTATTAATGATAAATTTTGTATTCCCGTAAATAACTTTGATAATATACTCGCATGTGCCCGTGCGGAAAACTAAATTGGCAAATTGTTTTTTGTTGTTTTCTTACGAAGACAATGAAACAATTTGTTTTTTAATTTTGTTTTTTCTTTTTACCCACTTACAACTACAATTCGAGTCGGAAAGAACCCAACCAATTGTAGGGGGATGTAAGAAAAGATAAACTCACTGTTTATTGTTGGTGTTTTGTTTAAGCTTTGATATTGTTACTTACGAGTAAGACTTTAAGTGTTTAAAATTCTTATTCGCTTTGGGGTTTTATTCGTATAATATTTTTAGCTTTTCTAAAATCTTAGGAAAAGGTTTCCTGATGAGCTGGCCTAAGCAACCAGTGAAATGCGCATAGAAGCTAGCTTTCCCTCAACAATAAATTTCAGTGTATTTATCAAATTTGGAAAATTGGGAATTTAGCACGTCATACGGAAGTCGTATTAATGATAAATTTTGTATTCCCGTAAATAACTTTGATAATATACTCGCATGTGCCCGTGCGGAAAACTGAATTGGCAAATTGTTTTTTGTTGTTTTCTTACGAAGACAATGAAACAATTTGTTTTTTAATTTTGTTTTTTCTTTTTACCCACTTACAACTACAATTCGAGTCGGAAAGAACCCAACCAATTGTAGATGGATGTAAGAAAAGATAAACTCACTGTTTATTGTTGGTGTTTTGTTTAAGCTTTGATATTGTTACTTACGAGTAAGACTTTAAGTGTTTAAAATTCTTATTCGCTTTGGGGTTTTATTCGTATAATATTTTTAGCTTTTCTAAAATCTTAGGAAAAGGTTTCCTGATGAGCTGGCCTAAGCAACCAGTGAAATGCGCATAGAAGCTAGCTTTCCCTCAACAATAAATTTCAGTGTATTTATCAAATATGGAAAATTGGGAATTTAGCACGTCATACGGAAGTCGTATTAATGATAAAATAAAAGAAACTTTACTGAAAAATAATAAGATTTGTGATCTTTGTCCTTATATATAGTTGGTCACGTGCGACATCGTAAGTGTGGAAACTAAAAATTTTTAAATAATTTTTTTTTATAAACGATTTTTTTATGTAACTACAAACATTTACCAGAAAACGCACATCTATAAAGTACTGGTTCTCTCGAAATATATTGGGTTACTGCAGTGTAGATCTTGTTTGTAGTATTTTTTTTTGAATTTATATTTATTAATAAGTTTGAGGGAGCCCATTATTTTTTAAAAAAAATTCTATTTTATCCGATATTTCGTCTCGGTTTGTGTGACTTCTTCAGAGAAAATTTATAATATAAAATTTTTGATGAACTACAATTTTGTGGATTTTAAAGCGAAATGAAATTAAAGAATAATAGAGTATGTGTATGGGAAGCCACTTGTCGTTTTTTTTTCTTAAATTTAGTAGCCCTAATTTAAAGAAAGAATCACATATATATGTAGGTATTTACATATATACGTACATAGTATGTACGCTTTAGTTTTGAAGTAACTGCCAAGAGGAAGAATTTCGGCCACCGGGCGAACCTGGTACATTGAGTACTTCTGTTTATTAAAAAACATTTAACTAAGCTCGTTTATATATAATTTCGTAAAAAGAAGAACAGTAACGACATAAATATAATGAAGGCAAAAAATATCACGTGCGACCGTTCACATGCGACAGTGAATTAAACTAACTTAAAACAAGTATAAATCATTTATGGGTAAAATCAAAACCATTTTTAAAAGATTTGTGCATAAAATTCTATAGTTAGTCGCATTAAAATGTTGCCCCAGCCAGGTTTCGCTGAAATCGGCTTGTGAATTGGTGGCCGCGAAAAAAACTTCTATTTTTTTCACGTAGGAATGCCTTGTTTTTTTTTTTTGCAAATGTCTTGGAAACGGAAAAATTTATCAAAACGAACAAAAGCACCAATTGTAGGGCTAATTATGAGCTATAAGTTAAATCTATGGGCAAAATATTAATCCGTTTTATTTTGACTTTTTTCCCTTTAAATGTGTACGACCGGTCACGTTCGGCATGATAGAAATGCCCATATATTTTAAATATGTGAATCCACTTAAAAACCGCTAAAACAGTAAAAAGTATAATCGTTCAAGCCCAACCATATGATACCCTACACCACAATATTTAAAAACTAATTTTATAGAGTGTACTTTATTTGCCACCCCTCCAAAAAAAAAATTATATTATGAGAAAAGATTCATGTAAAATTTCTTTGTGCCGAATACTATTTAGATATTTTTATCTGTATTAGATTTGTTTACCTTTGAGTGAATTTAGAAAGGGGGTTTATATTTGACATATGGTTTTTTGGACCTACCAGCACATTATTTTGTCATGAGATTAGACACTTATACATTTTTTTTTTGTAATTTTCTGTAAATTCCAGAATCTTTCATTCTTTCTAATATTAAATTAAATACATTTTCATTTGCGCAGAAGGTTTACATGGATAGCCAGCCTGGCAGTCAGTCAGCCAGCCGGACGGATGAACAATGTTAGATTGATTCAAAAAGTAATACCAAGTCGATCGTTCTACTAAAAGGTGGGTCTGGGATCAATGTTTTAAGGTGTTGCAAACACCAGCATAAACTCATAATAGATTCTTCATTTTATAAGAAAAATTATAAAAATATTGAAAGAATAAGACTATTAAAGTATGAATGCTTTATAAATTGTAATTCGAATTAGAATACACATTCGAATTAATATGACAATTTATATAATAATGGTCAGTTTCACCGATTTATTAAAATATTAATTTATGTTCAAAATTCGATTTTCATGTCAAATTAAAATAAAATTGTATCAAAAAGCTATATTTAAATATGAATTGAATAAATTGACCATAAATGTTACTCTCCATGAAAACTTAATTCCCAGATTCTATTTGTTTAAACAATTAAGTTTAATACCCCAGTTTTAAGATACAACGAATGCTGATGAAGGCCGTAGCGGGCCAGAAAATGCATTACATTCGGCCGATATCTAATAGTTGTATACATTTTATGCGCAATTTAGCCTCGTAACGGAAATTTACATAATTGAAAAATAATCTTTATTAAACAAAAAATTCCGTTTTAATTAAAAATTGGATTTTTTTAAAAATATCGTTAAGTACCTTTTTAAGGAAAAAAAATTATTACTTCATAATAACACAAATTTTTTAGACAACAAAAAGTCAATTGTGTTTAAAATTCTTTTTTATAAAAAAAGTACTTTTAGTACCATTTTTTAAAAAAATAGTACTTTTAGTACTTTTTTTTTTTAAAGTCCTTTTTTCTGTTCGGCGATCATACACAGACCAAGTTAATAAATATCTCCGACTGATGGCTTCTTGAACATAAAGTGCTTTTCATTTAAGAAAAGTCAACTTGTTTACAATATTGTAAACACAGAAAAATATGAAAATTGATTTGAATTAAGGTTGTGATATTAATTAAAAAATTAATTAAATTTTCAACTGTAAACAAATTAGCAGTATCAATTAAATATTTTTTGATATTAACAACATTTTCTGCAGTAATTTTGTTGATACAAGTAAACTTTTAATCACTTGATTAAATTTTTAATTAAAAATAATTTATTTTTGATTAATGGTTTAATTGAAAAAAAAAACAAATTGGCGAAAATTTTTTCTGTGAACAATCTAAAGGTAACTTTTAGAATATTATTTCTAACACAAAAAACAAAAAATTTTTTTTCTTAAAACTATCAACAATAAAATTTCAGTGTTTTTATCAAGAGTAAAAATTTGGAATACATCACGACAAACAAAATATGGTTAATTTTCTAAAAACTTTTAAACAAGAATTAATAATTCGCCAATTTACGAAGTGTTCTAAAGTGCTTAGTATGGTACTTTTTTAAGCTAAATAGCACTGTTGTGAACAACCTGTTGTAATATAATATGATAAATTATTGAGAACTTAAAAATTAAATGAAAAAAAAATATATAAAATAAAATTTTTTTTATTAAATAAATAAATAAATAATTTGTTAAAGAAAAATTATGAAAAATAATTGTGAAAAAAAACAACAGGAAATAGCACACTAAAAAAAATATAGGTAACAAAGTTGTATTGGCATATAATATTTTTATTAAAAAAAAAAAAAACAAAACATAATTTTTAAAACAGTCATAAAATCATAACAAATGCAACCAATACGACACAATAGAACACTTTGTGAATAGCCTTAATCTTTTTTAAACAACTTTTATAAACTAGTTTTGTTTTTTTGTAAAAGAATTTTCCTTACAAAATTTTAGTGCTCTAAAAATGTTTGTATAAATGGAAAATTTTCTCACATGATTTAATATTCACTTGTCATATTGTTAAGAACAAAAAAATTTTGTGTTTGAACAAAAATATTTTTCAAAAATATTTTTTCTTACAAAACAATTGTTTTACCTTGAATTCTTAATTTTTTTATTTTTTATAATACTTTTTACTTTTGTGGTGTAAAATGTAATGCTACTGATTGTTATTGTTTTTGGCGGTTTTCAAAAATAAAAATTCTAATAATTTAAAAATTTTTTTTTTTATTCAGAACAATATAAAAAAAAACATTTCAGTTTGACATTTTCAAGGCAGTTGTCATTATGACCATTGCCATAAAATAGCGATACCATATTGCCACGTAACTTTTCGTGTCATGTCATTTTTAAGTTTTCATTACATAGAAAAAAAAAAAACGCCAAACCAGACTAAAGGCGACTTTCAATCGATAATTTATTTCACAGTTTTATTTTTTTTCTAAACTATTTGATTAGGTTAAACAAGCAATTGCAAAAAAAAAAAAAAACAGACACTTACTCAACCCAAAGCTCCTTTAAGGCAAGACTAGGTGGTGGTGGTGGTGGAAGTAACCACTGGCCTGAAAGTGGCCTGCGAGGTGAAAAGTTAAAGAAAAAACAAATTCCTTAAAAAGTCATGTTTATTGTCATGTTATTGAATTTTTACCATTTTTATTTCTGGGGGCTCAAAGTTGTTCAACAAAATTAATGAGTGCATTTAGTGCCCAGTTGGAGTGGAAGTTATCATGATTTTCTTATGACAAATGCAAAATGTAATTAAAATAATGTCTAATGACAACTTTATCAATTGCTCTAAATCTAAATGGAAAATTTTATTGCAAGAAACAACTTGTTTTGTTTAAAGTAATTAAACATTTCGCAACATTTTTGAATTTGATGAATGAAAATCTTTGCTTTGAGTTATAAATTGTTAAGGGTAACATATTTTTTTAGTGCAAGCTCTAGTCTAGACACCTGGGCCCTGTTTCTCAAAACTACAAGTTGCAAATCTACAAGTAAAATATATTTAAAACAGAAACAGGGCCCTGGCTTCAATATTAAGCACAACACTATACCTATAGTTCTTTACGGAGATGAAAATGGAAAATTTTATTCCAAAATATTTTCCACTAAGAGAGGTATCAATAAAAAAAGACTTAGATTTGGATATTGAAAAGAAAGAGCGCCACAACATATTGTAGGTATACAACTACACAGAGAAAAACATTCGGTATAAATTAAGTTTTTATGCTTACAAGTCTTGCTTAAAAATTTAAGTACTAAGAACACTAAAACGTAATTAAAACAATTCTAAACGGAACTACTTTCGAATTTCTTAAACTAATTAAAAAAAAAGATTGAACTTTTGCCACTTTGAGAGTAAAATTACAAAGTGAGAGTTAAAATCTCATATTATAGATTAGTCTCATCTCTCAGCATTGCTTTCTTTATGCGTGCATACGCTTGTATTTGTCAAAGTTTGTTAAAAAAGATTTTCTTGTTTTGTGTAGAAACAACAAAAACAACAGAACAAGAAGAAAAACATACATTATTATCATGTTTAAAGAATAAAAAAAGCAAAGTTCCCATTTAGTTTATATGTAGTTAAATATTTTCATAAAATTTTTAAAGTGTCGGGTGGATTTAAACAAACCCATGCAAATCAGCTGCCGAATGGACTGAAGCCTAAAGAATGAAAGAAACAAATTCCACTTTACATTTTCAAAATGCCATGTTAACGCTGTATGCACAAAGATTTTCTGCGTTCAATTTTTGACTAGGTTTTAAATAAAGAATATCTCGATTAAAAACAATGATCAAAACAAAATATCTTTAGCACTAAAATAGTTCTTTATATATAGTGTGATGAAAATGTCCAGATTTCCAATGTGACAATGGTACCCCTCATATTGCAGAACCAGCAAAAGAATGGTTTATGTATTCATTATCTGTCTCTTAAAACAGAGTTTGGCTTTTTTGATTACTTTTATCTGGCGCGAAGTCCATCTTTTTTTCCAAAAAGTAAGTTGAGAAAAAACCGAATTTATTCTTACTACCAATATTTTAAAACGAATGTTAGTAGTTGGTTACTGAAAACGATACGACAAACTTTAATAACATTTTGTATAAAGAAAATTTGAAATTTTTGGAAAAATTCTGGTATAGTCGTAACGTTTATCGTTCTGTTTAAAAAATAGAACACCTTATTTTATTTAAAAAAAGACCCAATATTTTTGCCAAAACTTTGTGTTAGTAAAACAATTTTCACTTTTATTTTGTTTTTTTTTTTTTTTTTAATACACCATCATTTAAAGTCAATTGTTTCAAAGTTTTAAACATAATAACTTTAAATACATTTAATAAAATAAAAAAAAACACACATAAAAGAAAAAAGCGCATATAAAGTAATCACTCCCATTAAATACGTTTAAAAAAAGTTCTCATTTATTCGCTGAGTAAATTCCACAAATGCAATTAAATGTGTTGCATATGAAACAACACAGATTTCACAGTACTTTGGGGTCATCTTAATTCAGATCTTAATGGCCACCATTAAAACCCAGAAATGAATGTATGTATGCTTGTGATTATTTATTGCACACATTTTGACATGTTTTCCAAATTCATTAAAAAAATGTTAGGCAGGCAGTTGCATGACACAGTATGTTTTTGGTTTTGTTTATTAAGTGATGTAATAAAGTTATATTTTATTCACATAATTATGTCATAATAAATAATTTTTAGTAAAAAAAAAAACTCCACATAAATATTGTCAAGATTTTCGCCAAAACCCAGTAGTCAAAAACAAAAGACTTAGGAAAGAAACTCGGTTGACATCATGTCAAAAGTAACAAATTTCATACTTAAATAGAGTTTTTTTTAAGTTTGATTTTTATTTTTTTGTTTCTAAAACTTTTTTGTTATATAAAATGAAATGACGTGTCTTAAAAACAACATGTTCTTAGCTAAAAAATTTAGTTAGTGAAAGTGACCTAAAAATAATGTTTAAACAAACAAAAGTCTTAAGACAAGAGCATTTTTTTTTGTCAACCCAGGAACAGAAAATATACATTTTTAAATATTTTTCGTAGAAAAATTTTTGTTAAAGAGGGCAATTCTGCATTTTTGGTTTAACGCTGCGGTCCTATTGGGATAAAATGTCCCAAAGAGTTTGAATGTTCCAATTTGTGCTCTAAAGTAAAGACAATATTCCATCCTCTCTTTTCAGTTTAAGTTTAGAAATATGTAACGATACCGAATTTTGATAAATGTTTCTTTTAGCATTGTTTGATAAGAAGTTGTCGTTAAGATAGTGCAAGTTGCTAATTATATGGCCACTTCCACAGAAGTGCTACGTTACGCCACCAAGCAATTGATATTTTTTTAGAACCATGTTGCCCAAATTTTCCCACTCTTTCACTAAATTGCTCTTTACACCGAAATACAAAAAATTAATAATATATTAAATTTTCTTTGAGAAACTATTTAAAATTGGTGTCGTTACGTGACAAAAAGTAGACTTTTCTGTGGAAATACCCATATATGAAATAAAAAATACTACTATAACAGCGTTTAAAAAAAAATGTATAATTGTTTGCAACAAAACGCTTTTATATACGTGAGTGTAAAACTTTATTTTCTTTGAGAGTACATTTTTTTTCAATATTTGTTGATTTGGGATATATTGTCACATTCGGGACTTTTACTAGGCTTAAATATCCCAATCGTAATGTTTCGATGGAAATCTGTTGTAGAAAGGAAAACAGCATCTTTTTCCTATGTCTGAGTCTATATTAGGAGCAAGGCTTATTTAAAATATTTTGTAAACTACACGCTTAAAAGCGTCATGATACGTTTTCTTAGATATTTTACTAGCACTTGTCTAATTAATTGTATTGACTTTCCAAAAATTCGAATGGGACAATACAGTAGAATGGTTCAAGGATTTACGGAACTCCTAACAACGATGAAGATAATAAATTCTTATGCTTTTTCAACATGCAGTTTAGCAAAAGAAAAACTGGACCGAAAGGTTAACGGCTAAAAACTTTAATTTAAGAAAATTACTTTTTTAATAAAGTTATTTTTTAATAAAGTACCTTTTCAACAATGTACAAATTATCGTACAAAAAGTTTTTTAATTGGAATTTGCTTAACGATTTTTTATTTTTAAGGAAAGTACTTTTTTAATAAAAAAGTACTTTTCCAATATATGGCAATTTTTTACAAATGGTTTTTATTTGGCAATTTTTTACAAAAGGTTTTTATTAATATATATTTTATTTTTTTTTTTAAGGTATTAAGTACTTTTTAAAAAAGTACTTTTCCAACGTTTGGTAATTTTTTACAAAAAGTTTTCTTACTTATTTTTATTTCACTTTTTTTTTAGAAAAGTACTTTTTCGACTAGTACTTTTTAAAAAAAGTACTTTTCTAACACTTGGTAGTTTTTTACAAGAGGTTTTCTTTCTAATTTTTATTGTTTTTAATTTATGTATTTTCTTTTACGAAAAGGATTTTTCAATAAAGTTCTTTTTTAAAAAAGTACTTTTCCAATGTTTGACAATTTTTTACAAAAGGATTTCTTACTAATTATTATTTCAAAATTTTTTTTTAAATAAAGTAATTTTTTAAAAATGAACTTTTGGTAAATTTTTACATAATTTTTATTTTATAATTTTTTTTTAAGAAAGTACTTTTGAATTTTTATAAAAAGTTTTTTACTAATTTTTGTATAAAAAAAGTACTTATCTAATATTTGGCAATTTTTTCTTGTTTTCTTGCTAATTTTTATTTTATAAAATTTTTTTAAAAAAGTACTTTTTAAAAAGTATTTTTCCAACATATGGTAATTTTTACAAAAGTTTTTCTTACTTATTTTTATTTTATATATACATATATATTTTTTTTAAGAAAGGTACTTTATTAATAAAAAAAAAGTACTTTTCCAACGTTTAATAGTTTGTTACGAAAGGTTTTCTTACTAATTTTTATTTTATAATTTATGTATTTTTTAAAAAAAATACTTTTTCAATGAAGTACTTTTTTCACTGAAGTACTTTTTTCAAAAACTACTTTTCCAAAATTTGGTAATTTTGTACAAAAGGTTTTCTAATTAGTATTGGTTTTTTAATTTTTATTTTTGAAAAAAGTACTTTTTCAAATACGTCTTTTTCCAATATTTGGTAATATTTTACAAAAGGTTTTCTTATTGATTTTTCTTTTAAAGATACGTACTTTTTCAATATAGTACTTTTTTATAAAGTACTCGTTTAACAATTGGTATTTTTTTACAAAAGGTTTTCCTACTAATTTTTATTTTATGCTTTTTTTTCAAAGAAAATTACTTTTTCAATAAAGTACTTTTTAAAAAACGTACTTTTCCAACATTAGGTTTTTTAACTTATTTTTTTCAAAATCTCTTTTTTTTAAGAAAAGAACTTTTTTAAAAAAGTACTCTTTTAACAATTGGTAATATTTTATAAAAAGATTTCTTACTTTTTTAATTAAGTACTTTTCCAACCTTTGGTAATTTTTTACAAAAGGTTTTCTTGCTATTTTTAAAATTTGTTTATGTACATATATATTTTTTTTTAAGAAAAGTATTTTATCAATAAAGTACTTTTTGAAAAATGTGCGTTTTTCAATAATTGGTAATTTTTTACAAAAGTTTTTTACACCAGTTGTTTTTACTAAATTAAATATTGGTGTTAATGTTCTGCTTTATCTTTATCTTTTCTCAAAAAGTATTTTTTTAAGTATTTTTTCTTAAAAAATGAATATATTTTCCTTTTCTTAAGACAAAACTGAACTTTCATGAAAAAAATAAATATTGTTAAAAATAAACTTTTTCTATACCCTACACAACTAGATGTGAAGCGAGTATACTATATTTGTCATAGTATAGTATATTCATCTAAAAGCCTATAAAGTATATGGAGGGCTTAGAGCTGAACTGAACAAAGCCATACAATTTAATACATATATGGATTTCAAAACTGGTGCGTAATTCTCCGCAAAGTTTAACTCTATCCAGTTCTGTAACGGACTTAATCAAAAAGGGGCTCTTTCTAATGTAAAGGTTATAAGCCCTTTTAATGGGAGTGCCATTATTCCAACTCTAAATATTTTCGAATTTGCTTTTTTGACTTGGTTCGCTTCAGGTCTGAAGCCTTCATATAAATTCTGGGTTTTTCACTTTTGAACGACTTAAAAGAAAAGAATAGTAATGCTTCCTAATTCTGCTAGGCAGCTTGGGATTGAAATCTAGCACAACCGGCTTAGTAGGAAAAACGTTATGAATCCATTCGTGGTGGCGGAATGCAGTGGGAACTCGCCATATAAAATTTATGTCTTCCGTAAGCGGTATGGTAAGCGAAACTCTTACATTTCTCCCTTACAAAGCTGCTTCGTTAAGAGCTCAATTTTTTATAAGGTATATTTTGTGATGATCGCTCAATAATTTACCATAGGCTTGTATAGAGCTTACTTTCGGACAACACTTTAGTACGAATAGCACTGAAACAAATAATGCTATTGTACGTCAAAGCTTCATAAGACTAAAAATCACAGAACTAAACTTTGTGAAGATAAGTCTATAATTTACCATAGACCACATAAAAGCCTACTCCTTAAATATTCTAACCCTCTGTGGAGGGCATTACAGTCGAATGTAGCACTTTTACTTGTTTGTAAAATTCTTTTTCTTAAAGGTACTTTTAACAGTTTTCCCAGCATAATTTCATGTTTGCATCAGAATATGACAAAAGTTATAAATGACCTTCTTTAAGTTACAAATTGTTTCTTTATTTTTATCTGCAAGCAAGTGCCACGTCTTACAGAAAACTCTGTGTGAAATAAACTTTAAAACAAGCTTTAACATGAAGTACTTTTAATAACCTTTACACTATTTGCAATTTTTTTTTTATAATATTTAAATTATTTTTCTAAGTTTTACTTTTAACAATTTTAGACAACACAAATGTGGCGTAATAAAATTCTGTCTTTCATGTGCTCGAACTGAGATTGTGCAAAAGAAAAAAAATTGTACAAGAAAAACTGTCTAGTTTTGCATCTCTAAACAAAATAACAATTTAACAATGCGCTTGAGATAAAAATTTGCAATAAAAAATTACCATGAGAGTAAATTGTGTAAAACAATTTAGAAAAAAATAACGACAAAGTTGGATTTCTATAAAAGTTTTTTTTCTAAATAAATTAAAGTAATTAAAAGATAAGATTTAATTTAATTTATAAAAAACTTACTAAATGTAGCACAATCATTATAATCATCAAATTGCAAAATAATCATACCTGCAAAGAAAAGAAAAAAAGGAATAAAATAATCATTAAAATTTTATAAATAAATTTTGGTTAAAAAAAAAAAAATATTTCGATTTGAAATGTTTTCTACTTAAATTAAAAATAAAGTTTTTGTCTTAACAATAGGCCTGTGTTCCGTTTCTTTATTCTTTTTTTTTTATCTCATGTGTTACAATCAACCCACTGACATATAAATTAAATTTCTAACATGAAAAAAATTCACATTTTTATCTGTCATTAAAAAAAAAAATAACAACAAAAAACGAAAATCCCAAATGCTTTAAACTCTTGAGATTTGTAACATGACATTTTTTATTTCTTGTCTTTACAAAGACATTAAATCTTTTTGTTTTTCATTTTCATTATTTATTGCAAGATTTCGATCACATTTTTCTAATGCCCACCATCGGTATAATAATTTTCTTGGCGGTTTTGTAATAGCAAAAATAGAATGGCCATTGTTTTAATTAAGGAAAAGTAAGAGTACTTTTTAATACTTTAATGGTACATGTGTTACAAAACGCACCTTTTTTAAAACACAAATTTTTTTTTATATTTTTTCCTATTTTTCACAGTTATTTTTAAAATTAAGAACATTTTATATGAAAAGTTTACAACAAAAGGTGAAGGAGACTTCAAAAAAAAGTACTTTTTGCGGGAAAAGACATCTTTTGTGTGTTCATAGAAAAATATTTCCTCTATAAAAAAACCTAATATATATAGTTACAAAGCACTGTTTGTTACAAAACTTTAAACAGTACTTTTTATTAGAATATGTATTTATATATCTTACAAAAAAGTACTTTTTGTTACAAAAGCTACTTTATATTTGTTCTTAAAAACATTACCTTACTTTAAAACAATTTTCATACTCATTTTTAAAATTATGAAAGGTTTATATAAAAAATTTTCAACAAAAGTTAAAGGTAGTTCGGAGACTTTCAAAAAGTACTTTTTGGGGGAAAATCTGTTTTTTACTTATATTTACAGGAAAATATTTCCTGTATTAGGCATAAATTTCGTTACAAAGCACTTTTTGGTACGAAACCAGGATTATTTGCCAAATTACTGTTTTTGCTTTAAACTGTTCTTTTTATTAGAATTTGTATTTTTCTTACAAAAAAGAACTTTTTGTTACAAAAGCTACTTTTTATTTGTTCTTAAGAACTTTAACTTACTTTAAAACAATTTTCATACTCATTTTCAAAATTAGGTTAATTTGATATGAAAAATTTTCCGCAAAAAGTCAAGGGATTTCGGAAACTTTAAAAAAGTACTTTTTGCGGGTAAGGCTGTCTTTTATTTATATTCAAAGAAAAATATTTCCTGTATAAAAACTTAATTATTGTTATAAAGCACTTCTTGTTACAAAAAGGTTTGTTAAAAAAAATTAAAGTCTTTGCTCCAAACAGTTGTTCTTATTAGAATATGTGTTTTAATATAAAAAAGTACCTTTTGTTACAAAAGCTGCTTTCTATTTGTTCTTAAAGACTTTACCTTATTTTAAAAGTCTTTTCATACTCATTTTTAAAATTAGGAAAATTTTAGATGAAAAAATTTCAACAAAAGTTGAAGGGATTTCGGAGACTTTAAAAAAGTACTTTTGTGGGAAAAGCTGCCTCTTACTTATTTTCACAGAAAAATATTTTCTGTATAAAACATAATTATTGTTAAAAAACACTTTTTGTTTAAAAAATTACCGTTTTTGATTCAAATAGTACTTTTTATTAGAATACGTATTTTTGTTGCAAAAAGGTACCTTTTGTTACAAAAAACTTTTATAAAAAATTAAAATTACTTTTATACTAAATATGTTAAAGGTACTTTTTCAGAAAAGTTGTTCTTTAAAAAGAGAGCTTTGTGTTACAGATATTATTTTTTTGTTAAACATGTTTTTATTGCAAAAGAAACTTAATGCCAAAAAATATGTTTTTGGTTATGAAACGCACAGAAAAAAATAAAACAATATTTTAATTAAAAAATGTGTGATATTAATAAACAAATTAATTAAATTTGCATCGGTAAATAAATTAATAGTATCAATTTAATATTTTTTTAACCTTTACAACATTTTTTGCAGTAATGTTGTTGATATAAGAAAACGCTTAATTCCCTTGATTAAATTTTTAATTAAAACTGTATTTGTTATTAATTATTTTAATTTTGATTAATGCTTTAATTAAAAAAAAAAAAAAAATTGGCGAGTTTTTTTTGTGTGTACCTTTTAAAAATTGGGGTTTTTTAATACATTGTTGTTACAAAAACTTTGTGAAATTACGGACTGATACTCACCAATCTGAATAGGCTACGTCTTTATGACAATCAAAACGTTTGTGCCAAACTTCATTAAACTATCTTTTTATTTTCTACCTGTACTTTAAGCACAATGTTACATGAACAGATAGCCAGTCAGCCAGACAGACTGACAGACATCGTTAGAATCACTTTCTAAGGCGATCGGCTTACTAAAATGTGATAAAACTCTTTCCAATTTTTTCAATTAAACCATTAATCAGAAGTAAAATCAGTTTTAATTAAAAGTTTAATCAAGTCACTTCAACGTTATTTATATTAACAACATTACTGCAGGAAATTTTGTATTTAATGTATTTAATTGAAACTATTAATTTGTGCACTGGTGCAAATTTAAATAATTTTTTAATTAATAACACAAATTTTTTAATTGAAATCTATTCTTATTTTCTACTGTGGAACATCTGCACAGCTGCACAGACGCATAATACCTTCTCCACTATTGTAGTGTGGCTATAAAAACTTCAATTTACTAAATGCCCCGTAGCATACCCCATTTTCGATCTTGATCACTTAAATTTCTTAGCAATCTTTTGCTTAAGTTTCTGTAGACAATAAACATTTGAGATTTATATAGCGCTTCCATTCATTTTTAATTTTCTTGTTTTTATTCCTATTTTTTATAACTGTTTTTACTGATATGTCTTAAAGATTTTTTAACTGTAGATTTGTTCCATTTTTTCAATTTTATATTTGCTGTGACCAAACTTTCAGTTGTGTCAGACAACATGACGCTTTGTCAACGTTTAAACACACAAAACCATGTTTGTCTGTGCGACTGCTTTTTTCTTAAACCAGATTTTGTTGAGCCGATTTTTTTCTTAATGGTTTAAAATCAATATAAAGCACCAATGTTTAGAGGAATTTGTGTTTCGGCTTTAAGTTTTTTACTTTAATTCATAATTGGTATGATTTGCTGAAATAATTAAGATAATTGTGTGTGTTTAAAAACATTTAATTAAATTTTGTATTTGGGGAGTATGGGAGTATGGGATTTTACTTCTTTGCTTTTTGCGGAATTTAAGATTTGTTTAACAAGCTTTTTATTAGTAAATTAATATTGACATAATACATGATTTAAGATCATTATCAACATTTTCCTTTGCTTAAAAGAGAGGGGAAATATTTCTGGTTTTTATAAAGGGTGTGCATATAAAACCCGATAGAAGTTGAAATTTTAAAAAAATAAGACAAAACATTTTTGAAATTCACAAGGTGTGCTATCAAGTCATATTGTCATAATATCCTAATGTGCTTAAGTATATGTTTATTCTTTTGTCATAACAGCTCAGTAAAAATCTAAATTATGTGGGTTGCTCACAGCACTCATATTTTTTTCATTTTATTATTTATTATTATTATTATTGTAAGGCATATGACTTTATGGGTACCTTGTAAATCCCCCAATTATATATTAATCAAACTTTTTTTATTCGAAATATTAATACATGGCAGTTACATTTCGTCAGTTGACCTGCCGACCATTTAAAAAAAAATTAGTTAGGTTGTTGTGTATACATTTTGAATACCCACTAAAAATTGTTTTAAAGTTCTGTTTTTAGTATTGGTTTGCTCTACACGCCTCTATTTGGCAAATGCTTCGAATTCCTCATACAAAATAAATTTCACTCTTGCTTTGCTTGATTGCCATTAGAAAGAGAGTAGTTAAAGAAAAAGAAAAATAAAATGTCAACAACTCAAAACACAACAGTGTATATACATACGTATGCAGCACAAAAAGCTACTTATTTTTTAAAATAAATTTAGAAAAGTGGCGTATGCGGCACAAATAAATTTCTCTTTCAATAAAATAATATTTGGACCACGAATGTTGTTGGCGTCCAAGGGATCAATTGCTGTTGGCTTATCAGCATTAACCAGAGACTTCATGCAGCTCTATAGGAAATAATAGAGAGGTTTAAAATTTCACGACCTTGCAGGTCCTACTCTAAAAATTAACTTTGCGCCAGATTTTGCAATTAATAAGTTGAGGGCTTAAGTCGCCGGTAATGATGTCTTTTGACCGTAACTTGAGGTACGGCTTAATATTTAAGAAAATAAGGTCCGATAATGGCATCAGAATGTAAACCGCACAAAGTCCTCGTTCATATAATGAAGCATTTGTGCGAATCATTTGTGTTTATTGATGAAAGGTAGGGGAAAGATGAGTTCGAAAGTGTAGTTTTTATCGTGTAGAAGAAGTTTTTGCGAGTTTGTTGTTGAGAGGAAGAACAAGAAAGAGAAAAGGCATACAAAATACTTAAGTGCTGCAAAATAAAAATTTCATTCTTTGGACACGAATTAGCTTAGGAAATTAAAAAAAAAAAAAAAAAAAAAGTTTCAAAAGAGAACTGAAGAATATTTTTGCACAAAATGTTTCATAATATGGACAAGAACTAAGCGGTAGATTTTGTTTGGATGTCATTGAGTTTGTAAAGTTTTTTGTGGATTGGTCGCACTCCCTAAGCCAATAATGAGCCCTCATCTCACAATTTTATCGTCTATAAGTTAAGCGGATCGATGACAGATTTTTGGAAATATTTGAATAATCTGGTAGCGTTGTTCAAGCGTTTAAACATTCCTGCTGATTGACAAGAGCCATACTAGTCATAAATGTCAAAAAGTAAACGCAATATGACAGTTTGTTTGACAGCTAACCCTCTCGTAAGTTCTGTCGTGCTTAAAAGAAACCCCGTTTATATAAAATAATATCAATTAGCATAAATATGGTATTAATTAAATTAAAAAAAATCTTTTAGTTAAAGATCAAAAGTATGGCTGGCTATATAAGAGGCTTTATTAATCTTTTTAATTTCAATTATTTTTTTGTTATTTCTTGCCTTTAAAGGACTTAAGCAATTTAAAAAATTTAAAAAAAATGTTGAGATTATGTTTCTTAACAAAAAAAAAAAAAAAAAAAAAAAAAAAAAAAAAAACAAATAAAGTTTCAAAAAAAAAAAACAAGTAAGAGTGCTATATTCGCCGAATCTTATATACCCTTCACCATCATGAGATAAGGAAAAAAAGTAATATACATAAATCACGTTCTTTAGATAGGTATAAATAAATATTAATTGAGCCACGCCAACTTTTCATTTCGTCATGCCGAAGAATATAAAAAAAAATAAAATTTATATATGTACGTACCTAACTAAGCCCGTTTCCTCTTTTGACAAAGTTGATGTTTGAAATTCGTTTTATAACCTTAAAATCGTTTTTTAGAACATAAAAAAATTAAATAAAAAAAATGAAAAAAAATTCTTTTTGGGATTCGAACTGGCAATATCATCAGTCTCAGGAGAGAACTTAACAACTCGGCTACGAATGCTTTTACTGAAGAAGCGTTAAATTAAAATATATTGAGTCTATGAGTTTGTTTCTGTTTTGAGCGGCATATCATATACATGCATTAATGTGTATGTGGATGCGTAAAATTAAACACATTACAAATAAAATCCACCACTTGTAGTGAAGGGTATAAAAAAACAAAAAAAAAAAAAAAAAAAAAAAACACATTACCAACACTGTATTACCATAGCTACTGTATGACCGTAGAAGCCAAAATTGAATTGGTTTGTATGGTATACAGTGTTGGTATGCTAATGTCACGGCTAATTGGACCTTTAAAGGAAAAAATTTGAGGCAGTCGTGGTTTTTTACTTATAACTCAGCCATTTGTGGGCCGATCTTAATGAATTTCAATAGCAAACAATTCCGGACCATATGTGACATAAATGTATAATAACCATTATCAATAGCAAAACATGGACTTAAAACGAAAGAAATTTTTTTAATAAATTTAAACAAATTTATTTTCAATATAGCAAAATCATGCTAACAACACTTGAAGCCGCAGCTCTCTTAAACATTTTCAATATGGTACACATTAAGAAAAAAAATTAATATTTTTTTTAAACTCTTCTTAAGGACATTCCTTTAAAAAAAAAAAACTATATTGATGAAGTGAGCGTTAAATCTTGTTAAAAAAAATTCAAAAAAAAAAATTTATTTTATATTTATGGTTTATATAACACACCATAAAAAACAAGCCGCCAGCCAGCATGAACAAAACTGCAAATTATCTAAAAAGCCTTATTAACAAAAAAAAAAAAAAAAACTAAGATTTATTTATGGTTGACAATAGTTAATGACACGACCAAGAATAACAATTAACTATTTAACAATGCCAGAAAAATAAACTGAGTAACAAGAAAAGGAGTTCTTTAAATTCGCAGCTTTATTGAAAAAATATGTACAAGAAAAACAAGTACGAGTGCTATATTCGGCTATGCCGAATCTTATATACCCTTCACCATCATGAGATAAGAACAAAAAGTTATATACATAAGTCACGTTCTTTAGATAGGTATAAATAAATATTAATTGAGCCACGCCAACTTTTCATTTCGCAGTGCCGAAGAATATAAAAAAAAACAAAAAATTTATATATGTACCTAAGCCCGTTTCCTCTTTGACAAAGTTGATGATTGAAATTCGTTTTATAATCGTAAAATCGTTTTTTAGAACATACAAAAATTAAATAAAAAAAAATTCTTTTTGGGACTCGACCTGGCAATATCATCAATCTCAGCAGAGAACTTAACAACTCGGCTACGAATGCTTTTACTGAAGAAGCGTTAAATTAAAATATATTGAGTCTATGAGTTTGTTTCTTTTTTGAGCGGCATATCATATACATGCAATAATGTGTATGTGGATGCGTAAAATTAAACACATTACAAATAAAATCCACCACTTGTAGTGAAGGGTATAAAAAAACAACAAAAAAAAAAAAAAACACATTACCAACACTGTATTACCATAGCCACTGTATGACCGTAGAAACCAAAATTGAATTGGTTTGTATGGTATGTTTATGTCGTTTTGGTAATACAGTGTTGGTATGCTAATGTCACGTCTAATTGGACCTTTAAAGGAACAAATTTGAGGCAGTCGTGGTTTTTTACTCATATCTCAGCCATTTGTCGACCGATCTTGCTGAATTTCAATAGCAAACAATTCCGGACCATATGTGACATAAATGTATAATAACCTGGCCCCCATCATATATGAGGTCTTTGGAAAATCCATTTCAACGAACGGACAGACGGACATCTTTAAATCAACTTTGCTCCTCATAAGGGTCTAAAATCAATATTATAGAAATTATAAACGGATTGACAAACTTATATATACGCTATTCACCACCTGTGGTGAGGGGTATAATAAAAACAATTTTGGAAGTTTAATTCGAATAGAGCCGGAGCTCTATTTCACTTTTGATACACAGAAAAAAATATTAGTAGTTTTTTTTATCAATTAAAAAAATTATTTAAAAAGTATTTAAATTTAATTAATGTGATAATTAAATCAATTATATTATAAATAATTAAATATATAATTTGTACTTAATGAACATTTAAGTTGTTTCGAAGTAAATTTTGAATTAAAATAATAATAAAATAACAAAAAATTCTTTCGTTTAAAATAAAATAATTTTAATTTGTGAAATTGTTGCTGGAATTTGTCAAAATCAATCAGCACATTGTTTGAAACGGCAAAATTTTTTAATAATTTTTTTAATTAAAATTAAAAAAGCTCTTGTAGAACCCTTCAATTTGGAAGTTTTGATTTCATATTAATAGCTGTAAATAAAACATTATTGTAGTAGCCATACAGCATGGTCATAATAACCATTCCAATTGTTTTATTTTAAGAATATAATAGTTGGACGTAATCATATTTATTTAAAAAATCTTTAGGATATTTCACCTTCTGGTTCTGGTGCTACAACCTCCGGGAAAATTGAGTGGAGTCAATATCTGGAATTCGGCAAATTATAGAATCGAAAGATCTCTTTAAATCGCGACTAACGAAAGATGCTATCTGGTACCACACCAGTCTCGGCACAAGACTGACTACTGGTTGAGACCGCCGAACGCAAAGATTGCTTTTACCACGAAAAAATAACGCCACGAAAAGGTTTTTTTTTGCATGTAGTGTACTTTTCTCTCAAAAAAATGCTTTTACACAAAGACATAACTTATACACAAATGATAAATTATTGTTATGATCAAAATGGGTGATGGTGATGAGAAGAAGGAGAAGTAAGAAGTTAAAATAATAAGAAGTAAGAATATGAAGAGGATTTGAAATCACTCACCGGACACATTCACAAATATTAAGGAGTAGAGAATGAATAAACAATGTAAACTAAAGAGAAAGTTAAAGAAAGAGGAGATTATGGCGAAGAAGATGAGGGAAGGAGAAGAAGAGGAAGATGACTATTCTCTTGAAGAATGTACGTTTGCGCAAAAGAATACTTTTTCACAAAAAGACACTTTTTTCGAAAGTATACTTTCGAGGGTAACGTGATGGTTGTGGTTGAAACCCAAAGTCGCTGGAAGGGAGATTATAAATAGACCAACTAACGGCTGATTTTTCGCCATATGTGGAAGACTCTGTTCTTATGAAACAGAAGCTGGCCACTCTTCTAATGCATGAGATACAAGACAGCTCCCGTTACTAACTACCCGTCTCCACTATCAATCAACTTGGTAAGAACAACATGTCGCACATGAATTCTACTCGTGTAGACTGTTCATGTTCATGTTTCGTCCATGTGCTGCCATCGTTGCCTAAACATTCGTCTTAGCATCCATGTGCGACATAATGTTGGCCATACAATGTATTTTCTGTATACAAGCAAATGCCACAACAACAAAATTTGTGGTCAATCAGAACATAAACATCAACACGTATTCGCCATATACAAGAACGTGAACAAATTAATACTGTTGCTCTGCCGGCGTTATGGTCATAACATGTTCAAATATAACGCACATGGAGACGTGGGGTAAGGAAGGGGCAAGTATATAATCATGCTGAATTGTGCACTTAATGTGCTACCTGCGTGTGTGTATTGGTTGATCTCAAACTCAGAGACAGATGAAAACCACATTCTTTATTCACCCAGTAGTAAGTCTGGGTTAACACTATGATAGTTTTATCTTAGAAAGTCTGAGTTTTTTGGTGAGAGGGAATGAAAACATGCTCTTATTCTCTCCCTTCTCATCAACAAACTCAGACTTTCTGAAAGAAAACTTTCATAGTGTAAACCCAAACTTAAGAGCGTCTTAAGATGCACAGGTAAATCTTTCTACTAATGTACTTGTATAGTTGAACATATAGGAAATAAAAAGGGACTCGGCACTCAAATTCTTAGTTAAAAATAACTGTTCGAATTTTGCATAATTTCTAAAAATATATGTTAGGATTAGCGTGA
The DNA here is from genome assembly GCA_963931875.1 of Pollenia griseotomentosa. Taxonomy (NCBI): domain Eukaryota; kingdom Metazoa; phylum Arthropoda; class Insecta; order Diptera; family Polleniidae; genus Pollenia; species Pollenia griseotomentosa. Next base: position 49,117,623 of record OZ007564.1, read on the forward strand.
GTTCCTTACAGTGGTCTCAACACTGGTAGAAAACCTTTTTTTTACCAACGCGCAACCATTTGTGTTTGTAGCCAACACACACAGATGTCAATATTTAGTCTATAATCGGGAAAATATATGCACCATTGATTAAAAGCAGGAGCTATCTAACATATCTAACACTTCTAAAATGCAAGCAGTATTTGTTAATTAGCAATATCGGGCCAGCAGTTTTCATACATAATTGGTGAAAAACATTCAAAATCTCCCTTCCAGCGAATTTGTGTATAGTCCACAACCACCATGTGATTCCCGAAGGAGCATCCGCAACAACCAGTCCAGGATCAAAGTCAAGGCTGCTATTAGTTCCTGTAAACCTAGATTAGCATCTCTGGTCAGCCGTGAATAAACACTTAGAAAAAGGAAGATTTGCAAATGTTGCTGGTGCCAAATAACGAGTATTGGCTGCACCTTCTTCTACGGAAGATGCAACACCAACAGGTGAAATATCTTCTGGATGTATTCCTACCTTCAGCCAGGGGATCATTTCTAAACAATAATGCAGCACATCTATAAATCTGTGGCCGTATGGAAAAACTAGTTAACTCCACTTTTTGGCAAAATTGAGATAACACCAAAAATAGAAAGCGTGTTTTATTTGCTATCACTCTGTCAGATCGAAATTTTGATATTGTATCTCATTTAACAGTTATTTGAAAAACAAAAATCAGAAAAATACCAAATTTTTTTAAAAAACTAGATAACTCCATGCATTTTTTGAAAAAACAAGTTAACTCCAAAATGTCTTAAAAAACAGAGAAATAAGAAGTTTAAAACGACGTTGTTTCGAAAACTAAGAGAAAAAGAGCGAAATAGAACAAATTCGGGTCACAAGCTCTTTGGGTCAAAATTTTGAACCCAAAAATTACAACTCCCGATGATATAAAGAATGCATTCTTTATATACATATTATATCAATTCTGAAGATCTTGATTTATAGAATACGACTGCCAAACACCCGAAATCTTTTTGAGTAATAGTATTTAACCCACATGGATCTACCGTACCATGTGTGGCACAGTAACTTTGGGAAAGGTTTCAACTTACCCAATAATATTTTTTTTTTTTGTTTCCGTTGCAAAGATTATATTAAATAATAAAATCTTTTTTATCCAGTTTTTTTCTTGGAATAAATCTGGAAGGCAAACATTTATTAAAAAATGGAGTTACATAGTTTTTATATACGGCCACAGATTTCTTTAAATAAAAACAAATTAACTGCCCGGTCCACGATGTCGACAAGAACATTTCTTTTGTATATTTATATTGAAAACATAAAAATTTTAGTTTTTTAGAATTGTTTTCAATATAAATATGTATGCGAAATGTTCTTGTCGACATTGTGGGCCTCGCAGTAAATTTCTTTATTTTTAAATTAAACTAAGAACATATTCATATTCTCAACACAATACGATATTTAATACTAATAGAATTTTAATATTATAAAATTATTTTTTCTGGAACCTTGACGATCTTCTCAATGTTAAATGCTCATCAACCGGAGACACATTTAGGCTTTTGCCGAATTCCTGATTAAAACTTGTATTGAGCTTTTTCCGGCTTGATTTGATTTTGTTTTCTATTATTATTTCGAAATTTTCGAGATCTTCATCCGATTGCTCGATGACGTTTTGCTTCCTTTTATTTTTTTCCGTGCTGCCTTCTGGAATAATTTCCTCCAACTTAGTCTGCATTTGCATGAGGTGAAGGTCTGGATCAACGTTTATGTTAGTCGGATTGTAATTTGTTGGTAGGTTTTCATAAAAAGAATAAACGTCTGGCCGTAAAAGTGGCAGAATGCTGATCAAATCTTTCTTCTTTTCTTTCGTGATTGGAAGAGGGCTGTGATTGCACTGCACAAGGTAGTTACCTAATTTTGAGACCGTGTTTTGTCTCATGTCCAAATAAATAAAACGTTCCTCTTCAGAAAGTGTAATTTTTATACATAACAATGCCTTGTTTCTCTTTAGTGTACCGCAGCCACTTTACATTGCTGATTTTAAAGGGTGTATTCTCATTAGAACGCTGTTTTTAATTTCAACCTATGTTAAACCGAGTATAACGTTAATCCACGTCCTAAAAACTTGCCTATGAATTTCATAAAATCAAGAAGGCTTAGAACTCTCTGGCAAACGCAGTATTGTACACCTATCAAAATAAGAATACTTCTTGCAAAAACCTATTTATTGCCAATTCTGATGTATGGATGCGAATTATTTGCCAAATGTGATGCCGCAAGTGAAAGAAAATTAAACTCAGTCTTTGAATGTATTGTACGATACGTATATGGCGTAAAAAGGTTTAATTCTGTTTCTCCTTTTACGGTAAAACTTTATGGTATTCAGTTTGATGACCTTCTCAAAACAAGAGTACTGATATTAATGCACAAAATCGTGTTTACTCAACAACCACAACATCTGTATAGCCGCCTTACCATATCTAGCTCTAATAGAGGTAAAAGAATTTTATTGTTTAGACACCAAAGTTTAACATCTGATTGGCAATTTTTCCTTAATGCAATCCGTCTTTGGAATCTACTCCCGCATAATATACAAATAATTAGTAACGCACTGAGCTTTAAAAAAAGCATTCTAAATTTTTTTGCGTGTTAATTTTTTTTTTTTTTTTTTTTTTTGTGTTATGATTTTTAATATTAACATTTTGTTAATTTTCAATTTAATTTATTATTTTATAATTTTTGTTCTCTTTTAAAATTTTTTCTTTTGTTTTAAAATTTTATCATTTACAAATAACAATTTTTATTTTATTTTTATTTTTAATGTTTCTGCTAAAACAATGTTCTATACTGCAATAAGAGGCTTTAAGTCTTGTGTATAGAATTGGAATAAATAAATAAACTAAATAAACTAAATAAAATAAACTTTTTATTTAAGTATTTGCATAAAAACAGAGAAAAACTCGGCTTATTTTTTGATATATAAGCATAAAAAGAAAAAAAATAATTTTTGGAAAAACTGGATAACTCCATCTTTTCGTAAAAAAACGGGTAAATTAACGTGCTGAGCCAAATAGTTAATGTTTTTCCACAAATCATTACTTAAGTTGCCTTAATTCCGTAAAATATTAATATAATTTGAGAAAAAAAAAATTTTTCGAAAAAACTAGACAACTCCACTTTTCGAAAAAACAAGATAACTGACACTGATTTTCGGTTTTAATGTCCAAAAATTAGTTTAATGGAACCAGAAATCTTTAACATTATTTAAAATTATGTTTTGTTAAGTGCGCATGCATAATAACATAAATTCATATGAAATAATTAGCGAACTATGTTTAAAACTTAAAGTGTGTTTTTCTCGTGTTTTAAAAAAATGGAGTTATCTAGTTTTTCCATACGGCCACAGAAATAAAAAATTATGTGCAACTACACCCAGAGAAAAAACATGTTTAAATATGGTCACCTCCAACAAAACTATTTTTAAAGAATATTTTAAACATAATGTGATTAATTTCACCATATTAATGTCACCAACAACCATATTATGGTTGAATTAATCATCCATCAAGAAGACACAACCATATTATGGTTGCCTTAGAACATGTTATGGTTATTAATAACTAATATATGTTTAAGACTTATAATAGCATGGTTGGTTTTTAACCATAGCATGTTGCTCTTAGAAGAGAGAAAAATACTATTGTTAATTTAAAAACAAATTATTGTAATTTTTAAACATAACATGTTTAGAGGTAACCATAATATGGTTGTTACTTCTTGATGAAGGACTTATTCAACAAAAATATGGTGGTCGGTGACAATAATATGGTTAAATTAACCACAAAATGTTTAAAATTTTCTTTAAAAATAGTTTTGTTGGAGGTGACCATATTTAAACATGTTTTTTCTCTGCGTGTACTTGAAAAAAAAAAACAGTTTTATGGAATTTAAATCTTTTTTTTTGGCTTTTTATTCCAGAACCTTTTAGACCGAATCTATTTTTTATTTTTATCATAATTTAAACTTTAATATAAACTAGGAACTATAAAAAAGCTGTTATATCCATGAAGGATCTTCTTTATCATTTGAATTAAAATAAACCCCTGCTAATTGTAAATTATGTCGGATATTCAAGAGTACCTGGAAACCTCATATGTAAAATTTAAATTCCTTGTCAAAATTAAAATTTATATAAACCATGTTTGCTAACAAACTGTACCACTTTGGGGGTAACCATTGATCTGTGATGGATGTGGGAGGTCTATCCTTAACTCAAAAGTAAATGCAGATTTATTAGTTTTGGTTTAGGGAAGATAAGGGCACGTAAAAATGTTTCAATGATTAAATATTGTTTATTTCTAGCTTCACAAATTAAAGGTGCCTGTTTTGTAGGACAATCTGAAAATTTTATACGTGTCCGGTCAGATAGTTCATATCAAATCTGTACATAAGTAGAAAACATTAACTAGAACACCTACCGTGTTTGGCTTATCTCAAGGTGGTATAATTGCCCCTTGCTTAGGAGCTAAAGCTTTCCAAGCTCCGCTTGATTAGTACAACTCCTCCCGCAGGCTAATCTTCCCCACAAGTGGTTAAAAATCAGCACTTGGGCAGCCTTTTTCAAGATCTACATTCACATGGCTTTAAGTTCAAACCAAAAACACCACGTAGTCCCCGCAGGCTCCTCAACTGATATTCCCACCGTTGCGATGCCAGGAGAGGAAATCTGGTCAACCGAAATCTCAAGGGATCTGTCAAATTTGTATTCTGCGGAATTCCAGGCAGTGGACGCCCCTGATTTCCCCAGAGAATGTAACACCAGAAGGTGGAATAGCCTTTTAAGGTTTCCCTACATACCCTTGGAGGAATCTCGCGTAACCGGAGGACCCCAAATGGACCATTAGGTGAGTGCCCACATAAAATAATTAAGTGCTTTCCCTAGAAGGAAACGAACTGACAACAAGTAGTCCCATGATAGGTCTTTGGTGGTAGAGACCAGTTCTAGTTCAAACACTTTATATGAGTAAGACCTATCACTTTTACATGGAGGGGGGTCAATTGGCACCATTTGACCAGCCACACATCTTTTCTCAATGAACGTGTTTAATGTAAGTTACTACAATGTAGTATTATTTTAATACAATATATTATTATTTAAATGTCACACCATCGGTGACGGCTGTACTGTAATTCATTACTTTTTCTACCTTTTTGCTCTTTATATACCAGTTAATTGATTGGTTCTCCTTTCAGTGGGCATGAGTACTTTCTTTTTGAACCTGTTCTATTTTCACAATTTCGGGACCGGAAAACCGTGTGCGTTTAAAGCAGATGTTAAGGCAGGACTTTGTTGATCTTTCCTGTTTATTATAATGCCATTATAATACCTTTAAAGCTTTAAAATGTGCATATATTTTCAAGCCTTATTGTTTTCAGTTTCCGTAGAGCTGTTTAAAGTAAGTTAAGAGGAGCATAAGAACTCCATCATTGAAAATTACCTGCCACACCAGTGTTCAATTTTATGCCAATCTATCCAGCCATTAAAAAACATTATATATTAAAATTTTTAATCTGCCTCCCTAAATATCAGAGCTCTATATTGGTACCTTTAAAATATTATGAGTTTTATTTATTTCAAAGCTGTGCTAATTTAAGTTTTCATTGTGCTGGACTTGGTTTGACACTCCTGTGTTTTTTTTAATATGGTAACGTAAACTTAAGACTTTTATTTAATATTTAAATTCTTTTCATACCACATTGTTTCAAATGATATTACCAGCCACTACGTACCCTCCCCTGTAGGGTGCCTAAAATAATATGTGGTGTAGTTTAGACAAACAACTAGACAACTACCACACTTTATAAACTGTCTAGTATCTAGACATTTAGATAAAAGTGTTGTCGTTTTGTTTAGTTTATTTTGTTTTTTGTTCATTTTCCTAAGCAATAGTCCAAGACTAGAGATTTAAGATTTTGTAAATAAAATAAAAACCAGCATGCTGCAGCATATTTTTTTAGCAGTAAAACAGAAAACAAAACTGGAAAAAACAAATCTAAGACAAATTTTTTTTTTTTTAGTTTTTTAGATTGACCCAAATTTTGATTGTCATGTTTTGACCAATATGGTAATTATGTATGTACACATGTTGAGTGTGTGTGTGTTGTATCAAAGAATATTTTTGTTTATTTTGAACACAGAAATATGTAACAAGAAAACTGGAATTGAAATAAGAGTAATAATAATAAAAAATTAATTGTATTTTATTTATTTGTTTGTTGTTTACTCTGTAAGGTTTTCTGTTTTTTTGTTTTCCTAATTTTTTAAATCCACTTGTGGTCTTTTTGTTTGTTTTTAAACAGGAGAGACCCGATAATTCGTAGTCAAAGAGATTTTTAAATAAAGAGGATAAATTAAAAAAAAAAAAATTCATTTATAGAGGTTTGATATAAATGAGGTTTGATGATTGATAAAAGCGTTGAAGGAGCGCGACTAATAATTTTTTTTTAAGCAACTTAAATTTTCTTTTCTTCATTGTCAATTGCTAAGACCACGTCACACTCTTCACAATATCTATAAAAAAAATAACCGTAAGAACCAAAAAAATGCAGAAAGAGGTCTAACGAATTGTAAAAATTACAGCTTTTGGTTTTTATTACGTACTATAAGATTTTGTTTACCAAAAAAAAAAAAAAAAAAAAAAAATCCGAATTACTGATGGGACCAAAATGTATGGGATATTTGCGAATTAAAAAGTTTTTGCCGGGGACTATCGGGGACTAGTGTATGAACGTGTAGAGCCAAAAATCAAATGCTTTACTGTAACGAAAATGTGGGTATATAAAACAGTCTCAAAAATTATGGAGGGAATGAGAAATACACGCAGCAATGAGATTGGAAACAAACAATACACACATTCTTTATTTTTTTTCAGTGTGAATTTGGGATATGAATGTACAAAATATTTTGTATGTTTATTTTTTGGACAAAATTGCAACAATAATTTCATGCAAAAACTATTATTTGCATGCGTACGCCACAAACGTCACATTCAACAGACAAGTAAATATCAAAAATACTTCGTATGTGTCCGCTACATACGACAGTTAGGTAAATATCAGAAATTCTCGTAGTTTGCACGAGGTAATTTTCAAATACTAGAAGTATAGGCAGACATTTTTTACTGTATTAAAAGGTTTTGTAAGAAACAAGTACTGCCATGAGTGTATTTCATTGAATGTGTGTACCCTCAAAACACTATTTAAATTGCGCGAGGAACAGTAACGCATAGCATTTGTCAGTGACGTTACACGCCAATGTTTTGAACAAACATTTAATTTTTTTGTGTGTTTGATTTCGAAATACATTTATGCAGGCTTTTAATAGCAAACTCCTTACACATAAACTATTAAAGACACAAACCATGTAAAAGAGAATTGCCAGCTGTTGTGAATTCCGAATTTTTAATTTATTCACCCAAAATTCAAAAATACTTTACTTAAAATCAAGTAAGAATGATTTAGTTGGTATTGAATAAAACAAATCAAGTTTTTAGAAGCTAAAAAAAAACAAAATTTGCATACTTTATTTTTGCAATTTTTCTTGCACTATTCTAATAAATTTATGCACATTAAATGTCAACACAAATTCCTATAAAATTTAAAACTTATAAACTGCAAAATAAACAGAGTTGAAGATAAAAGATTAAAGAAAATTCAATTTTGAATATTTGTTACCTAGAGCCGTCGTCATTCTAACATATAAAATTGCCAATATTTTTTTAAGACATTAGCAAAATTTTTTTCTTCTTCTCAATCGATGCCGTTCATTGGCTGCACATGGCTTTTTTTGGCAATTAAAATTTAAGAGCAGTTCTACCAGTCGTACGTGTTTCATGATTAAGTAATTGAAATTTGCAGTTTCAATTTTTGTTACTTAAATTTTTTTTTTTGTTTTAATTTTTATTTATAAAAATTCTAATAAATTTAGAAGAAAAAAGCTAAAAATATTTAACTGCTCTAAAAAAAATTTGAGTTTGGTATTAACTGTTTATTAATTTAAAAATAATATAATAATTAATTAATTTATTTATTTTAGGCCACAATCTTTAAAATTCATTAAATAAAAAAAACTGGATTTTCTTAAACAAATTGATAAAATGCTGACAAAATGTTATAATCATATAAATAAAGGCAAATCTTGCAATAAACAGATTGGTTTTTGAAAGTAGATTAGAAAAACATGAAATGTGTGGCCTGTTATTTTGTAATACAAACAAATGCTTAGAGTTAGTTCCAAGTGTTGTGTTAAAATTATTTAAATTCCAATTGCAAAAAGTTATTACAGAAGTGTTTTCTATATCGCTTCAGTTGCTCTAAAAGGGATCAACTCAAAATAAACAAAATAATCTGCAGAGACGGACGTGACTACAGCATATCGTATTCAACTTCTAAGTATTTTTTACTTTTGTCATTGCCTTAATGCGAACTTTTTCTATAGTTTATGGCAGGGCTTAAAAAACTGCAGTCGAAATCAAAAACTGTCGAACAAAAAGCGAAAATTTGTGTACAACTTTTCGATTTTTGAGTTGGTTTGACAGCGACTGTTTACATTTAATTAATCAGAACTAAAGCAATAGGGTTTTTTGGCCAATGACAAATTGAAGAAGTGGAAGAGGTGGCAGTTATTTTACTTTGACTGCAGTTTTATACACGCTGGTTTAACGTAAACTTTCATTCGAATGTATTCGAAAACAGACAAGTGTCTTAAGATTAACGTGTATACCTGCCGCACCACGGTGCTCTTAACACTAATGAAAATATTTCTGGCTTTTAAAATGGTTAGTCCATATGGCGCTCCTCCTGATATGTCTTTAGACCGCAAATTTTGGTAGCAGTTTGAAAAGAAAATTAAAAAATTACCGTGTTAATACCGCCTCAGTTTATAAGTAGCTATAAAATAATGTCGGTAAATACAGGAATCCTCGATTCCCTACTTTAACGTTCACATAAATCTTATCGCATTTGTACAAAAAGCGTTTTTACTCTTTGTTTAAGAGATGTATATTAGGGTGTCCCAAAAAATTTTTTTGTCAGAGGCTCAAGCTTAATTTGAAAGCTTATAGGGTACAGTATTTTTGAATTTTTTTTAAATTTTTAGGAAGAGGTTTAGAGGTCGCGCAAATCAAGTCTTTGTTAAAAATCTGGTTTTTCGGTCTTTTTTCAAACTTGACTCATAACTTTGTCAATAACCACGTTCATTTAATTTTTTGACCGAATATTTCTAAAGAAATTTTCCCAAACTTTATTTCCATATGCAAAAACGTTAAGTTCCGGCAATATTTTTATCCATTACGATTCCACATATTAAGTATTTTTGTAATTTTTTAACAAATTCTGTAAAAAACGGTTTATTACTTTTCAAATTTATATAAAAGTATAAAAACTAGTGACGCGATTTTGAATACCGATAAGTTCTAAACAATTAAGAAAAACAAAAATGGAATTTTGTCCTACAGCTTCCGAGTTACACTATTTTTATAGTTTGTACCTTTTAATGGTGATACTTTTTTCGTTGTAATTATTGTATATTTCCATAAATTTTTATGGTTGGGTTTTAACTGTCATTAACTTCTGACATTTATTGATCTAAATCGTTACACGCTGTCATTTTCACTTTCTATTTTATGTGTATTCTCCGCTATAATACTGTCGTTATACGATTTTACATAACAACAATTTTTGAGTTAGGTGACCCACGAATCAACTAGAAAAGTTTTTTGTATATATAAAAGTTTTCGTCGAAGTACCGGTAAGAATTTTTTTTTTTTTTTGTTAATCCAAAAATGTGTAATTTTATTCAAAATAGATATGAATTTTGTGAAAACAAGAAATGTGTGGCTTGTGGGAAAAATGATTGATGCCCTTGATCCCTCCAAACCGCCGACAAAAATGCAAATTCTGCAAAGATTTTTTAAATTACATTTAGTCCAAAAATATATTGTCAGAAAGAGTGCCAGAATAATAGCAAACGATTTTAAAGATATGTGGGAAACAAGTCAAGAGGTACGTAACATTTCTCGTGAAATCGTAAAATTACACTCAAACTATATAGTTTTAAATAAGAGTAAGTCTAGAAAAAACAAAATCGAGAAGAAAAAACGAGGTAGTTTCTTGCGCGACATGAAGAGCTTGTTCGGAAAAGTAATTCAACCTTCCAAAAAATCAAGAGAATTAAACAGAGTTCTTACAACTAAATTGGAATATCTGGTAAACAAAGATAGCTCCAGCGTTGATAGCGATGGTTCGGATGATTCAATATATGAACCATCGGACGAGAGTTCTGAAGATTTCCTGTATGAACCAACAAAAAAAAAGTGGTCCATAAAGAAGTTCCAGCTTTCTCAAGAAATCAACAGCTTTGTGCAAGTCTTGACAGAACCGGAATTAGTTGCCGTAAAGCTTCCTTTATAGTAAATTCCTGCTCAGATCCTAGGCATAAAATTGCATGCTCAAAGAGTTCAATTTGGAGGGAACGTATTAAGCAGCGACAGATTATTGCAGATTCCATTAAAAAATCGTTTGAGGTTTCAAATTATATTACGGTACATTGGGATGGAAAAATAATGCCCGACTTAAAGAATAAAAAGAAAAAAACTGATCGGCTCTCTATTAGTGTAACCGGAAATTCGCACCAAAAACTCCTAGGAGTAGTACCACTTCAATCGGGAAGGGGAGAAGATCAAGCTGATGCCGTGTTTGAAATGCTTAAAACCTGGAATTTAATTAAAAATATCCAATTTATGTCTGCAGATACAACAAGTTCCAACACTGGACGCCGAATCGGTGCATGTGCTTTACTTTGCCAAAAAGTAAAAAAAGACCTCATATTTTTGGCATGCCGGCATCATATGTTGGAGCTGGTGGCTGGCTCAACCTTCAGCAAACCACATCACCGCAAATAAAAGTTTTCACCACACTCCAGCAGAGGTGGGAGTCTATTAATAAGTCTAGTTTTTCCGACTGCATAAATCACAAAATTGTTAAAAAGATTATTCCGCAACCAATACGTGAAGACTTAAGCAATTTTATTAAAGGCCAACTTGAAAACACGCAACCAAGAGAGGACTATAAAGAACTACTGCATCTGAGTCTAATCTTTTTGGGTGATAAATCTATGCCCTACCTAACAGTAAAAGCTCCAGAAGCTATCAATCGGGCTCGCTGGATGATGAAAATTATATATTCTTTGAAAATATGCATTTTCCGAAACCAGTTGCAATCTTGTATAGACAAATCAACAGCTGATGCCTTGCTTGAAATTATTTCATTTATTTTAAGAATATATATCAAATATTGGTACCTCTGCCAGTGCCCTCGATATGCTCCTCTCAATGATCTGAGCCTATTAAAGGAATTGGATAGTTATAAAATTATTAATAAAGCAGTTGCAAAAGCCTCGCTTAAAACTTTTCTAGGTCATCAGTGGTATTTAACTCCGAAATTGGCTGCCTTAGCGTTTTTTGATGACCGTATCGACACCAAAACTTTGCGCTTAATGACAAAAAAACTTGCAGACACTCCATGCAGCGATTATGAAGAAGCAAATGTAACATTAACAGAAGAAAACTTCAGAAATAAAGAAATTCAACAATTCATTTCAAAAGCCAGTCTAACTTTTTTTGAAGCTTGCAATATTTCAATCGATATTTTAAAAATAGATCCAGAGAATTGGAAAGCCAACAAATCATTTCAAGGGGCAAAGAAAAAAGTTCAACAATTACAAGTGGTAAATGATGTGGCAGAACGAGGTGTGGCTTTGGCTAATACTTATATTAATGTCACAACTTCTGAAACTGATTTCCAGAATTTATTGCAAGGTATAGAACTACATTGCAAGAACCTTAATAAATGATTTTTCACAGAGCAAAAGAAGAGTTTTTTTTTTTTTTGATTGGGTAAGATTGGTGAACTGGCAAACAGCTTATAATTACGTATACTGGGTATAAAGATAAAAACGGGTATAACTCAGGAACGGTAACAACAAATTTAAAAATTGTTTATTCGTATTAATAAGAATTAATTTGTCTTTCAAACTGCATCATCAGTTTTTTTCGTTTTCATTTAAACTTAAAAAGTTGTAAAGCGTTATTACAAAATTTTTGAAAAAATTACGAAAAATTGTATTTAAGGGTATCTAAATGAGTAAACTCATCACCAAAACTTATAAGTTTTTCACCAAGGAATAAAGCTGAAGAAACCCGTTGTATTAACCAAGTTATGAGTAAAGTTAAAAAAAGGCCGAAAACTACGGTTTTTTATGAAAACTCCATTTGCGCGACCTCTAAACCTAATCCGAAAATTCTTAAAAAAAACCAAAAATACTTCACCCTATAAGCTTTTAAATTTTCATTGAGCACCTATGAAAATCAGAAAGAAAAAATTTTTTGGGACACCCTAATGTATATATGCCGAAGATTCTTGCTTAATGTTTCGTTTCTTGAAATCTTTTAAATAGGAATGTTTAATCCGATTTTGTGTTAGAGATAAGAAATCATTGTTACCCGAACAGTCTTTGAGAAGAAATTTAAGGTCATAAATCCGTCAAGGAGGGAATGAAGAAAAGTGATCCATGCTAAAGGCTAGTTTTCACTATCGCACAAGCCGTATGTATTCCAAGAAACATTGTGGGATAGAAATCTAATGAGTTTTGTTGCGACTGTCAAAAAATCTAATTTAACATGACAGTTTGTGTTCACACCATCACACAAAGTATAAACACTCACACATGAAATAAAATGCAATCGTGATCCAATGAAAAGTATTATTGTTTAGAAATTTTTCAAAAAACGATGAAGTCGTATGGGATGTCAAACTTTTTTCATTATACTTATAGTTTTCGTGACACATTCACACTATCATATGTCATATTACTTGAGTTTTTGACATGTATTAATACAAAGTATAATAGTGTAAACTAGCCTTAATGAATACTACACTAGACTTTACACTGATGGGCCAAAGATGACCTGCGGTGTTGGTTCTGGGGTTTTTCGGAAGAGCTGCAAATAAAGCTTTCTTCCGGATGAAGCAAGCGTATTTCAGGCTGAAATATTATCGATAAAAAAAACACTGCAAAGCCAGATGGCTTTAGTGTCACTAATTTCGCATAAAACAACGTCCATTCTTGTTAACCAGTAAGGAGCAACTATCCAGACTGAACAGCCTATTTGATATTACCGTAATTTGAGTTCCTGCACATAGGGACCAATACGGCAATGAACAGGCAGACGGGCTTGCCAAGACTGGAGCAGCTATTGACATTTCGCAGGATGTACCAGTCGCAACACCCCTGGGAACTATCGGAAGCAAAATCTTCAGACACTATCTAGATATGGGTAATGATGGAAGAAACTGGATGGCTGCAGGGCTACCAAGGTAACGTGGCCCACATACGTCACGAATCGCTCTGAGCGACTTCTTAACTTCAGTCGCAGGGTCCTTTCGAGACTGGTATACCTACTTAATGGTCACTGGACGATCGGTAAGCACGCTATGAGACTCGGTCTCCCTTATAATTAATGCTGCCGCAGCTGCAGAGAACCTGGAACTGAGAAGACAGTATATTTAATCTGAGACCGTACTTTAATACCTTTAAAACCATATTTTTTTTTTTTTATACAAAAAAAAAAAAAAAGAAATTTGTGATTGAAAAATTTGATTCGATATAGGTATTAAGGTTGTACCGATTTTCTTCAAACCAAGCTAAGAAAACTCTCGATCACCACCTTTCAAAAAATAAAATCAAATCGGGTCAGCCGTTTTGCCTCGCAATGGAACGGGCAGATACGTAGATACACACAGAAGAACGCTACAAACTGGTAACATTGCTCTTTTCTGGGCCGGGTTAAAAACGATTATGGCTTTGCTATATTTTACGAATTTTAGTTGCTTTATATAAGAATTTTTTGTTAAGAAAAAAATTCCAATCTAAAATTTGAAAAGTTTATAGAAAATAATTTTTTGAAATTTTTTTTTTTGTGATATTTATCGTTTAAGGATTTTTTATTTTTTCATCATGATGGATATTTATGTATACTAGGATCTCCATTTACTTTCGAGAGAACCTGTGCGTTATACAATAAAAACATACACATTTTAAGATATCGGCAAAATGCACTATTTACCCATCTTTGTACGTGTGACTGCAAAATAAATTAAAACCGTTTTCAAACCCTTTAATCCTAAAAATTTACGTAAATACCTTTAAAAGGATATATGTTTCATTAAAATCGGTGGACGATAAGATACTTAAAAATCCGTAGTTATATATAAGATTTGAAAATGAATATCAATGTTTAATTTTTTTCAATAAACGAAAATGATTTAAATCAACAAAGATTTTTATTTGATATGGAAATAAAAAGTTTACGGGTCTCTGGTTTTAATAAAACAAGTGTTTGCCTTATGGCCGAAATTCGGCCATAATTTTTTTTAATATAAAGAACATATAGTATATTTAACTGGTATGCCTGTGTCGATTTATATACAAGATTATATTGTCGAAATATTCGAAAACCGGTTTCTTTAAAATGTCGAATAATCACCCTATTTTTTATTATTTGATAATTAAAAAAACAAATTTTTTGTATTTGTGTTAGTAGCAAATTCGAACGCTTATAGCTCTGAAAGCATTGAAGAGATTTTAACAAAATATATATTGTGCACTTCTGTAAGTAAATATCTTTCAAATGGTGTATATTTTGTTCAAATCGGTTGACACACAGAGGAGAAAAGTGTTCTTAACTGTTTTGCCTTTGCCGATTTATATATAGAAGATATTTAACTGTATAGATTTTCCCTTAAAATGTTGATGTTAGAAAACCCCATATTATTTTAAGTTGAAACAAGTAACTGTCTATATCAGGGGTGTTCTGGAAATCAAAAACGCAAAACGCAAGTATTTGGAAGTTTTTTTTAATACACTTTTAATATAATTTTTATAACTTTTGTTATAAAATTTTGATTAATAGAGAAATATTTGTATAATATCTGCCATAAAGTTCTCTTTCTCGAAGTTTAGAATTCTAGCGTTTTGCGTTTTCGATTTCCAGAACACCCCTGTATATTAAGATAAATTATTTCATTTAATACTTAATCTGTAAGGAGTATATATGTTCATAGACTTAATTAAATAAATAAATAAAAGAAAGTAAACATTATAAAAATTTTAAGCTTGTTGTATAGTAAAATTTTTCATTGTCATAATGAAAATTTAAATTTTTGAAGGCATGCTTTTTCGAAATATTATATACTTAATTATTGAGACTATAGAGTTATTTGAATGTTAAAAATATTTTATTTTTTTTTTTCAATTACTGAAATATATTGCTTTTATAAAAAATTTTTGATTTCATAAATTTAATGGCATATTACATTAGATGTATGAAATAATTAAATCTTACATTTTTTAATTAACAATTAAACATTTTTTTAAGGAAACTATAATTTTGTATTAATTTATGAATATAGTTATGTTTGCATATTGTTTTTTATTTTCCTAATTAAAATTTTTTGTTTAACTTGGACAAACTTTAGTTTTCATATATCCAATGAAAATTTTAAACGTAATTACGAAATCCAATGAATCGACTTTTACGAAAATACTTTATTATAACTACGAAATTCGATTTGGACAATGAAAATTTTCATTTAACCAGTGAAATTTTTTTTATGAAAACGATTCATTAAATATATGAAGCATTTTTCTTTCAGTGTTATCATTCTAATATATAAGCGATCAACCTATTAAATGACAGTAAAGAGATTCGAAGACTAAAAAGACACCATGTGGTTGACTTGCCTTTTAGGAAGTTGTACTTATAAGTATATCAACACTAATGCAAATTGTATTTCTTTAGTTTTTATTGAGTTCAATCGAACTCGATATAATAAGTTATATTTAATTATTAAACATTTTGCTTAATATTTCGTGTAAAATAGATTGCAAATAAAAAAACATGAAAAAAAAACATTCGAATTTATTCAGAAGTTAGGAAATTGGCTGCCACAAAAGCTAAAGCAGCTTTCTATTTCATTCCAAATATTTTAAGTTGGTTCTCCTTGTCGCTGCCAAATTTACTCAAAAAAATTAATTAAATAGTTCAAGGAAAAGAAAAGCGAAAGTTTTGCTACACTTTGATTCAGTATAATTAACAGCCCTGATTAAATATGGAAATTTTTTGCAAACTTTGTTAATGAAAAAAAAAAAATAACTTATAATAAAACCAAATTAGGATGACACAATATAAAATTAATGGAACTTCAAATTAAAAAAAAAAAACATTTATATCTATAAATGTTGCTAAAATATCAGATTTGGCAAAAATTAGCAACATTTGGGTCAAGTGTGACATGGAGACCGGACTTAGTTGCTTAAATAATATTTAGATTCAAAAGAAACCGCTTTAACTACATAAACACTTTTTACGGAAATTCGCAAAAATTTTGGCAAATAAATGCTAATCAGTATCTGTTTTAACATTTAAAACTATTAACATCTTTCTCTCTGTATCTGCCTTTTGATGTTTGGGTGTTGCTTGCGAGAAAAAGAGACATTAAACGATTTAATAAATTTAAGAGATTTAGTGCAAAATATTCAAGATTTTTATGGTTGATTTTGCCATAAAAAAATTTATAGTCGTTAGTTTTTTGTTTAAATATTTAAAGCGATTTGCATAGAAAAAAGTTAGATAACCTTGCAATATGTTTTATAATAATTTTTTGCAATATAAAAAATAATTTTATAATAAAAAAAGTTTGCTAATTAAAAAAAAAGAAACAAATATAAAGTAAACAACTGTGCAAGTTTCTTAAATATGCATTTAAATTAAAGCTTGTGTTTAATTACCTATAATTAAATTAAAATTCAAGGTTCCTTTACTTCTCGAAAATATTTGGTTTATGAGCAAGAAAGTTAAGGAAATATTTGAATGCATTCTTTGTTTTAAATTAAAAAGATTTAAAAGAGATTTTGATCCAATTACTAATTAACTACATACCAATTTTTGTTTTTAGTTTTAAACAAAAATTCAAAATTGCCTTAATTAGAATTGTGTTTTACCTGCAAAGAAAAGAAAATACAAGAAAAAATTACCAAAAAATATTTAAAACATTTAAATTTATATTTTTATTTAATTCAAAAATAAGCACGAAAAGTTACAGCAATCATTTTTAATAAATTGTCGGCTTAATATGCAAACCTGCTAAATCCATTTTTTAAGTAAATTGAGATTTTGATGCCGTGTGGTAGAAAAAGATAAGCTTCGTCGACCAGCATGTAGTTTTTCTTCAATTTGAGTCTTGTAGTGTGTAAAAGCAACTATATTTTTGGTTTTCCTCTTAAGCCGCAAATATGAAATATAAAAAGTTTTTTGTCCTCCTGAAAAATGTGCCGAATGGAAGTTAACAGTAGCTCGTTTCTGTATTTCTCGCATCGTAAAATTTCTTACATGAAGTGTGTAACAAAAAATTCCATCGTTTCTCGATTTATGAGATAAAAGTGTTTCTGTATTTGAATGCGAAAACAGACACAACAAATTCTGTTTATACTGGAATATTTCCAGTAATTAAGTGTCAAATAAAAGCGAAACGTCAACAAAAGAAATAAATATAATAAAAACAGGGCTGCCAGATTTGACGAGTTATCGTCATCTTGACGATTTTTTGTTCCGATATTAACAAAGTGACGTTTTGATGATTTTTTCTCAAAAAGTGACGAAAGCAAAAACAAAATCAAAAATATTTTATAATTTTGTTGTTACTATAGAAATGCATCTTGAATTTTTAAAATTTCAAACACTTCTATTTTGTGGCGTTGAAAATTGAAAAAAAAAATAATATGAATGTCTGTAGAAAGCAAAAACAAATTTATAAAATATTTTTGATTTTATTTTTGCTTTTAATGAAATTGTTGGCGTTGCGTTTTACACTATAAGCCCCTTAGTCTTCGAAATAAGATAATTGTAAATATTTTTATATGTTTGTTTATTAGAAAAAAAGATATCTTTAGAAACAAGGCTTCTTAAATTTTTATATTTATCCCTATTCTGAAAATTGTCCTCGAAATTGTTTGTTTCTTCCCTAAAAAATGTATCGGCAAAAGCAAAATTTCGGGGGAAAGTAATGGACCGACTTGGCTTATTTTGAACATTTAATACTTCTTATATACATATACAAAATATGATTGATATTTGATATTCTTATCTTATATGTACACTTTTGTGCCAAAACCATTATTCCGGCAGAAAGAAATTTGTTTGTCTCCCAGTAAAAACTTTTTCAAAATGGATAGCTTCTTTCACTCGTTATTAAGTAGATTTCTTCCATCAGAACTTCGATAACTACTTTTTTCTGGATGTATTAAGATAAAAAAATGAGTTACTTTTGAATTTGTTCTTTTTGGCACAACCCTTGTAAAATTCATTAGTTTTTCAGTAGAATTGTATGTAGTGCTTTTATGTGTTTCTGATTACTTAACATATTATTTTGCAGGCGAAGATTTTACTGGGTCCTTAACCCGTTTATTTATGAACCGATTTTTTTAATTTTAACTACAAGGTATTCTACTAAGTCTATTTCAGGTAAAAAAGAAAAAGATTATAGGAATAGGTAAATTAAAGATTTATATCTCAATTATTAAATAATAATTATTAAATACCCATGAACTTTAACTATGTTTTTGTTTGATTATTTTTTAATAAAAGTCGAAACAAATTTGTTTAAAATTGATTTTAAATTGCACGATTTTTAAAACAAAAAAGACGATCTTTTTATTTTTTTCTCAGGAAATTGACGATTTTGACACAAATTTATCTGGCAGCACTGATTAAAACCAAAACAAGAAAAGGCTAACAAAAATTTAAACTAACAAAATATAAGTCCCAATTCACATTATACGATTTTTGTCGTTGCGATTAATCGTTTCCTCTTTGAAGTCGGTCTCATATTTACATTGTACGAATTTTGTCGTAACAATCTTAATACATTTTTCGTCAAATGAGAGAAAATTGAGAACGAATGAATGAACAAAACGAATCGAAGAGTACACTCGCTTCTGTACCCCTTATAATTCCTCTCACCCCTCTTGCCTATAAAGTAAGAATCGCAACGACAAAAATCGTATAATGTAAATGGGCACTATCAATTGTTTTTTGTTTATTTTCATCATATAAATTATGCATTTATCATTTATATTCCTTCTATTTTTTTATTTATTTAAAAAAAAATGGTATATAAACATATTTTAAATTCAAACTATCTAAATTTTGTTTTTCTCGCCACCAATTTCAAATGTGACTTATTTCGACAGTTCTTGAAAGAAACTTTTCGCAAAATATTGTTATAGAAACACTTTTTCTCGTATCCTTCCAATAATTGCTGGAAATTATTTAAATGACAGATAATTCTCGCAAAAAAAGATACAGAAACACTTGTGTGAGAAAAACCATTTTTTGTTTCATTTCACACTATTTTTGTTGCAATTCACACGTTTCATGCGAAGAGTTTTACGATGTGAGGTATACAGAAACGGGCTGCAGGTTTGCATGTTAAGACGACGAAATAGAATTTGGGAATTATTTCTTTTTCATTTATCTCATAGAAGCACATTCGATAAAAAATGTTTAATAATCTATAATTTACTAAAATTTGTAGAAATAAGATTTTTTAATAAATTTAATGTAGCGAAATTTATGTTTGAAAAAGTTTTAATCACTTAAAATCTATACAATTTTTATTTTAAAATAATAAAATTTTTAATCCAAATTTGAGATTTTTTAAACTCAGGATAAAATTCATCAAATTTTACAACATGAAATAAATTAAAATTAATTGATCATTTTTTTTATTAACTGAAACTGGGGTTGAACTTACAACGCTATTTCGATAAAAATCACTGTCTCATCATCCGAGTTCTCTGCAGTTTCACCTTATTGCCATGTTGTAAAAGTCCTTCTTTCATTTTTTTTTTTTTTTTTTTTTTGATGAATTTAAACCTGATTTTAAATAAAATCAAATTTGTATTAAAAACCACAAACAGTTCGATTAACCACAAAAAGACTAATTAAGGGGCTTAAAACACAAAGGGTTAAAGTGCCATTTTTTTTTTGCTAAAATTGAGTTTACATGTGAAATTTTTAGGTGAAGTTCTGAGAAATTCGGACCAAAAGGTGAATGTGGTATTCTTATCCGGTAGCGAGATATGGCGACCAGTTCTGGCACTTGTCATTAAAATACATGCTTCGCATGGAGCACAAGGGATATATGAGCACTTAGACTCCCTTTTGCTCTAAGCAAATATTAAAACTAATTTTTGACATGGACTAGGTGCGTGAATTCAGAGAAGTTCTGAGTTAATAATGTAACACTTGTTTTCAACAATCTGTTTCACCTTATTGCACATAGTATTTGATTTATTTTATTTTCGGTCATCCGAAAAATGCAATGGTTACACTTTAAGAAGAATGACCCTTCAAACCTCTCCTACAAAGATGATCTTTTGAATGAGCAAGAAAACTTCGCCAAAGTAATCATGAAAGCTCGAAATGTTGGCAGAGCCGTTCAGTTGCTCCCACAACTTCCTCAATATTTCAACGTCAAAGCAATAACGTCCAAGAAATACAGAAACCTCCAGTATCTTACTTACCATGAATTTAGCATTAGCGGTTCCCAATAGAATGGACGAAATTACGGAAAGAATCAAAAAAGAAGGCGAGGATAAAGATGCAATTCGGTACACAAATACCTTTTTCGTGATCAGATCCACTAAGAACACGACGAAAATCTGCAACTTAATATCTTCGAAGTTAAGACATATCGAATCAACATATTAAATGCATATGAATGCCTTAAAAAAAATTAGCTGACGCGTGTTTAATATTTTCTTGATAATTGTACTTTTAAAGAGTAAAACGGGTAATTTTGGTACTTTTTTTTCA
This sequence comes from Pollenia griseotomentosa, assembly GCA_963931875.1. Lineage (NCBI taxonomy): Eukaryota > Metazoa > Arthropoda > Insecta > Diptera > Polleniidae > Pollenia > Pollenia griseotomentosa. The sequence goes on from OZ007564.1 coordinate 49,138,614, forward strand.
CATAATTTATCTTCTAAATTATTAAAGATAGGAACAAAATTTTAATCAAGTTGTTCTTTTTTTAAAAAAACATCTCGAATATGTTTTGGTACTTTTTAGAAATTCTGAATAGTAAGGCAAACAATTTACACTAAATTTTGTTAATTTTTCAAAACATAAAATTATTGTTGATACAAATGAATATTAAAAAAAAAAAAAAAAAAAAAAAAAATTAACGGCTTCCAAAAAAAGAAAAAAAAAAAAGCTGACGCGTGCTTAATACATAATTTTTTTTTGATAATTGTACTTTAAACGGGTAAAAATCTAATGTTGGTACTTTTTTTTTAGCTAATTTATCTTCTTAAGTATTACAGGTAGGAATAAAATCAAAATCAAATTGTTTTCTTTTTATAAATACAGTATAACCCGGTTAATTACACCACGCTTAAATGCCTTTCTCGGTTATTTACCTTGAGTTTTAAATCCCCGTTTTATTTTTCTTCCATTTTTCAAACAAAAATTCACGTTTAATTGCCTTACGCTTAATTACCCAATTCGGGTAACTGCCTTAAAAAATAAAATCCCAAAACAAAATTACACCTAAATTTTATTCGTTTAATTGCCTCAGGACTATTTGACAACAACACAGCAAGTAACACAAAAGTAACACAAAAGTAACAAAATATGGCTTATTTGAAAGCAAAATATTCCACAATTTCATATTTGCATAAAAACTAAAATTTATTCTGTACTCACCAGAATAAAGTTACGTTATGAGGTGCTGACTATTATTTAGAAACACCAAATATGTGAGATATTTTGTCTTAAAGGGATAAAAGGAAATGTCGCTTAATTTTAAATTACATAAACATTTAAAAGGACAAAATAGCTTGAATATTTTAGGGATTGACATTTGAATGAAAGCTGTATGAAAGAAAGAAGTTTGCATGGGGACTATGTGATATTATAGACCGATTCTCACAATTTACATAGGTTTGGTCCTTATGACAATTGAAACGTATTTCCCAAATTTATCAAATTATCTAATAACTGCTACTTATACTTTCCGCACAAGGTTTACATGGACAGACGATCAGCCAGATAGACGGACGCACACGAAAAGATCACTTTACAAAGTGTTTCTGATTCGATCAATTTACTATACGATGCGTCCAGATTTCTATCTATCAGCAAAAATTTATATAATGGCTTTTTTCTTAATTTTTGCATATAAATAAAAATTAATAGTGTTGAAGAACATTTATCTTCAACGAAAACACATCTGTTAACCAGGGCCTAAATCGTCGCAGTCGTGATCGAGTGACTTTGATCGAAATTTTACTTTTTCAGATTATGTCATTCGATAACGAGTACTCGATCGATACGTTAAGAGCTTTCGTAAACACATTTAATTGTTTTTTTACAAACAATTTACACACTTTTTGGGAATAATTATTAGATTTCTTTAACAAATGGCTAAAAATTTTAATATTAAACTTTTTTCAGCAATTAGAAATAAAATAATAACATTCAGTTTTGCAATTTTTCGCAAATTATAGTCATAGATAGAAGCGATTTTTGTATTGAAAGTTTTTTGATTCTTTACAGCTTTAACGATTTTTAATAAATAGTAGACTTTGCTATTATGGCGCTGTTAGCAATTTTTTGCGAATTTCCCCTAATTTAGCAATTTTTACAGAATTTTTTCCATTCCTTATACTTTTATGGACTTTTAATCAATTATTAAATTTTAAAAATTATTAAAAATTTTTGCGAATTTTGGCTATTTTTGCAAAAAAATTTTTTTGTAATTGTTGACATTTTGTTTTTTTTAACCGATTTCAAATAAATTTTAGGGTTTGTTTCCAAGTTTGCGATTATTTGCGAATTTTAGCCATGTTCGCTATAGCAGCGATTTTTTCTGTAAGTTTTCTGATTCTGTACAGCTTTAACAATTTTTAATAAATACTAGACTTTGCTTTCATGCCGCTGTTTGCAAATTTCCGCTAATTTAAAATTTTTAATCGAATTTTTGCCATTCCTTGTAATTTTAGGGACTTTTAATCAATTTAATGGCTGGTTTGATATGTTAAAAACTTTCGCGAATTTTCGCTATTTTTGCAAATTTTCTGAATTTGTAAAATGTTTTCCGAATTTTTGCAATTTTTGAGTTGCTTTGTTGCTCTTTTTGGCAAGCGCCGCCGTTATAAAAAAGCCACATAAATAAACCGAAGTCACCTATTTTATAGGGCACTATCAACATTGTTGTTGAAAAGTGCAATCAATGCCTTATGCCATTAGTATACAAGCATAAAAATCTATTACATTTTTTAAACAAATTTCGATACGAAAGCTTTCGAATGCCGCAATCCCGTTTTTGATACGTCACGAAGTTTTATTCGATACGAAAGTTCATTCGATCACGTGTGCGACGATTTGGGCCCAGAATTTTAAGGAATTTGTTTTATTTGCTGAACATGTGTTCAAATATGCTTCAAAAGCATGAAATATTTGTGCAATAAAATGTATCAAAAATGTTGATCGATACCAAAATTCATAAAAAGCTCTAAAACGGATAAATATATAGTTATTGCCTTCATTGGTAGCACAAGAAAAACCATGCAATTGAATAATTAGGGTTTCGCTGATTATAGTTTGTATGTATGAGTACACTTTTGTAAGTAGGATATGAGAGGACATCTCAAAAAGCATTATTGATAAAATGTAAGACAGCAAATCCCATTGTTTTTTATTGCTATCTCTTTAGATTAGATTTAGATACATTAAAATTAAGGTATCTTGTAAATAAATACGTTTAATTACCTCACTGAGGTATTTAAACGTATTCGCTTAATGAACTCAATTAGGTAATTAAACGTATTCTTATAATAACCAGAACGAGGTATTTAAGCGTATTCGTTTAAATGCTTACACCGCATAATTACCCAAATATATTGGCATTTTTGGCGAGGTAATTATCCGTAGAATACTGTATCTCCAACTAGTTTTGGTACTATTTTGAAATTCTGACTTATAAGCCAGAAATTGTTACTGATTTTTGGTACATTTTCTAAACATGTCCTTTTTATTATTCACTCTTTAACTTCTAAGGCATAAAAAATTAAAATATAATTGAAATCGGAAAAGCTTTACAACCTGTTTTTGTAAAACATAAGTCTTCTCACTTGAAGTTTTCGTATTAATACGCTTATGTTCAAAATTTGGTTTTTATAAAACATTTAAAAGCTTTCGTCTATTCATAGTTGACATAAATAAAGCTTTTTTCTTTCGTTTATTGCCAATGCATTAATATTCGGACATTTCTATTATTTTTTCATATAAGGGTTTTGTGTTTGTAAATAACCTTGGCTTTTGTTTACAAAAATTAAAATTAAATTATTTCAAAAACAAAATATTTTATAAAAAGTGTTCTAAAAAATGTTAACAATAATAGCAATAAATAAAAGAAATACATAAAGCAGATCTTTTGCTGCATATCAACATATAGATATGTAGAAGATATTTGCGAAGATATAATTTTTTGGAACATTCGGAAGAACGGTGGTATTTTACACTACACTGTATGTACAGTCACACATGTAATAGTACGTACGCCTTAACAATTCTTTAACTTTCTACATTTAGAGATATTTAAAATAATAAATAAATCAAAAATTTTTAAATGAAAGCAAATATTTATTTCATTATTAAATTTAAGACTATTGATTTGTCCGCATACTTAGGTGCGAAGTCGAGTCGTTTTATCTGTTTATATCCCCAATTAATGTTTGTGTTTTCTTAATACGCAGCTATGTAATCCGCTTTTTCGCAGAACACTTCGCACTGTTTCTCAAAGTGTTTTGAATTTGCACGGCTGTTATTTTCACTTACAACACTTTTTATAAATTGCTCAACTCGTAACGAAATTTTTGGTTGACGTCCAGTTTTTGGCTTGCTTACTAAAAATTGAGATTCAGACAAGTGCTTTATTACAGTCTGCACTGTAGACTTGACACGACCAATAATTTAATAATTTTAGGAATTCACATCGATCCTTTTTTTAAAAATATATGCACGCATTTCATTACAAATGTACTTTGTTTTCTTACCTATTTTAAGAAAACAGTAAAATTTTTTCTAAAATTACTGCAGTCTTTAAGAATTCCCTTGCAAGTTTAGCTTGTGCCACTTTCCGTATATTATTTTTCCTTTAAATTTTCTTAATATAAAAAGGACAGTTTTCTATCTGGCATCGTACGTATAATTATCTATGCTGTCAGATTAACTTATAAGTGTAAAAGTATAATTAGCGGAAATTGACCCAAACTTTTTGTAGATTGATTTTGGCAGTGTGTCGATGCCTTGCAAATGCAAGCAAACATATCGATCAAAAATCCAGAGTTATTCTTAAGCTCCAATTTTAGAGGGATTACGTACTATGCCATGAATAACGGTACTCGACATGATGTGATCGGACTTTAAATGGCAGCGCTATATTTAAAAAACCAAATGGGCTGCATATGGGGGCGTGGCTATAAAAATTTAACCGTTTTAGAAACATCATTGACATACTTTTCATACTTTTCAAGGGGGTGACTGACACAAACTTTTTTTGTAAGGAGGTCGACCCGCTCTAATGTACATACATATGTTCATATTTTTGAGCGTATGAAGTTCCATTGCTTCTAGAATTTTTTGAACCTGTAAATACATATTTATGTAATTATAAGTGTACCTTTACAGAATATTTTATGATAGTATTAGTTTTTTAGGTTTCCTTTTTTAAAATATCGCAGCTATTTTCCATTTTGTGGTGATTTGTTTTTTAAACGAATGCCTTTTACTTATCCTCTACTTTTCACTTTTGTTTTCATTTATTGCGAAGATGTTCATTTTATAAGAACCAAAAATATGTAGAAAAAAATTAAAGCTTTTTTTGTCACTCACATGAAATTTTTTTTATTTTTTGAAAACGTAAATCTGATTTAGTTCGTTTTTTTTACGAACGAACAAATATTTTCATTCTCTAAAAACAGGCCGTTAATACATTCTTAAAAACATATTAAATGTGTTTTGGTACTTTTTTTGAGATTAACTTTAGGGTAGATTTAAAATATGGCGAGCATGTTTAATCTTTTTTGATATTTGTACTTTATAAGGGTTTAGGGGGTAAACATGAAATTTTGGTACTTTTAAAATTTGGTACTTTTAAAATTTAAATCAAATTGTTGTCTTTTTTGGTACTTTTTAGAAATTCTGACTAAAAAGGCAAACAATTGAATTTGATTTTTGGTACTTTTTCTTAACATATATATTTTTTTTTTATTTAAAATTTAACTTCTAAAGGACGACAAATAGGAATACAATTGAAATCGAATTAGGTTTAATATTTTCCTAAAAACATATTTAAAGTGTTTTGGTACTTATTTGAAATTAAATATATTATTGGTACTTTTTCTAACCAAATGTCTTCTTAATTCACAGTTTAACTTTCGATTAGATCTATTTTCCACAATGAAATTTATAATTTTTGGATTTGCGGGGTGAAAATAATTAGTTAAGTCTGATTGCTGTAAAAATCAGTGGGCCTAACAGTTTTTTTAAGATAAAATCGAGTCTGCTTCCACTTCAGCAACGATAGCTATGAAAAATTCTTTTGAAAATCTGCGTATTTATGAAACAAAATTGTTGCTTTTATTGCAAACACCCAAAGAATATGTTGCTTTCATTATAAATTTGCTTTTATGAAAATGAAAAAAAACTCAATGAAAATGTTTCATATTATTTCGTTTTTTTTCGGTTTGTTTATTAGGGAGAGTTGTCATTATTTTCCCATACATAATGTCAAATTAATTTATTTGATTCTTGACGCTTGTTTTAATTTTATTCCTTATTCCTTTTTTTTGACGTTATATGGGTTTTCAAATTGAGAACAAAATATCTAATGACTTTGCCTTGTATTTATTCTACCATGGTTCAACTCTTTTTTCTTTGTGTTAAAAGAAAAAACAAAAAAAAAAAACCAAAAATTTGTCATGACATTTTAATAACTTGAAATGATTTTCAATTTCCAAAAAACTTAAGTGAATTTTTTTCTTTAAATATTTTCGCGTTATCGTTAAAAACAAGTATCAAGTTTATTTCTTAAGTCTATTGTTTCTGTGCATTTTCCAAAACCAAACAAATTGTTCAATTCTGGTTTTATTAACAAAAACAAAAAAAAAAAAAAAAAAAAAAAAAAAAAAAAAAAAAAAAACTCCTAATGTCATTGACAATCAGTTCATATTTATGACATTTCGTGATTGGTATTTTTGTAAAAAAAAAAATTGTTAAAAAATTTGTTTAGGGGAATTTCTGTTTCATGCTTCTTCAAAGCAATTTATCTACAAAATCAACGCGTGCATGACACGCTTGTGGTTAAAGGCAAAAGTTGACATTTAAAAACTTCATGAAAATCTTTTTTTTTTCCTTTTTTTTTTGTTTTTGCTTAAAAGAAGACGATTGACTATAGAAAACAATAAAGATTTGAAGTCAAGTTAAAATTAAATAAAATGAAAATGAAAAGCAAACAATTGTTTAATAAAGATTTAAACTTAAAGTTTACTCGAGACTGTTCAACCGTCGCAAAAGCAAAACAATCTTTAACAGTTTTTCATTTTCAAAAGCTCTATAGTTCCACTTTAATATTGATTTCATTTGTTAGTTTTTTCGATAAGCAATTTGCAACAAAAAAAAAAAAATCTTGATTTAAAATTGCTCATAATGTGTTTTGTATTCGATCATTATCTGCACATTATGTACTTGCTTCAATATGGTAATTTTAATAATTTTGCTTTAGACGTTTTTTTTTCTATTTCTATTTCATTGTGATTTGCTTCATTTTTGCCCGTAAAGAATAGGTTACAATTTGTAAATTGTGATAATAATATGGCCAATCAAATATAGATTTTGCTAAGGAAAAAGATTAAGCTTTAATGTACACAAAACAGCTTTGGAAAATTATGGTTTGATTATGGAAAAATCTTTTAAGAAAATTATAATTTATGTTGTTTTCACGGGGTAGACGTGGGATTTCGTAATCGAAAATTAACACTTAATTTGTTGGAGTAAAGGAGTTATAGAGAGAGAGAGAGTGTGGAAGAGAAGAATGGGAGGAGCTGTTAAGCAAACAAATTACATGTACCGAAAAGGAGTAATTAAACTAAGAGAGATAATCGTGCGCTATTTTTATAAGAAATACGTACTTTTGTTCCAAAAGTTCCACTGCATTTAAGAAGGTACATGTTTTCATTAAGTACCATTGTTTTGAAAAAGATTGTCATCGCTTGAAAGTTAATTTTATAAATTTTTTTTTAAATTATAATTTTTTGTTAGACAAATGGAATTTCTTATAAAAAAGTACTTTTGGTAATATTACCTTTTATACCCACCACTGCTAGAGGTGAAAGAAGGTATACTTAGTTTGTTATTTCGAGTGAAACTTTTTTTTAAAATTCATCTAAGAATCCATAAAGTATACATCTCCTTGGTTCTTGAGTTATTCTTAGTAAATTTTTCCATGTCCGTCTGTCCTTCTGTACGTCGGTTAATATCACGCTCACTTTTAAACGACTCAACAGTTAAGAACAATATTGATGTCAAACTCTTTCTAGTACTCCTAAGCAGTTTGAGATTTAAATCTAACATAATCGGTTCAGCAGATAACATAATGAGGAACAAGAAAAAAATTGTCCTTTTCTTCATTCTCATTTAATTTTGCACAAATTCGTTTTGTAGGGCTGAAACTCATACAACCAGAGGTTATGAAAATGAATACATAATCTGCCATAGGCCCCATATAAAGCCCACTATCGGAAAACCCATTTGTCGCTGCGGGAAATTTGTGTCAATCGTTCTTAAAGCACTTATCCCTTAACCAATAAATACAAAATTATAATAAAAAGGAACAAATTGTGTTACGTAAAAACAACTAGTAATAAAGTGTTTAAAGTGTAGTTACTCCAGAGGAAAGGTAACTGACACAAATTTAGCAATGTGACTGGATTTTGGAAGGGCTAAATTCGATCTGGTTATAATACTTCATATGGATCATATTTACATTCATAGTTCACTCGGGACAATATCTACAATAAGCATTATTTAAACCGAAATTGAATATGTTCATTTAGTTTATTTCAGTGATCTGTTACAAAGTGTCGAAAAGGTGTCTAAGAACTGTCACGTGACAAGTTTAGCGTTAGTTTACTTTCCCCTAGGGGTACGCATTAAACCTTAACGGATAATAATATTAGAGTTAAATTGAATCTGCAATAGTTTCACAGGATAAGAATTCGTAAAGATCGGTCCATATTTACAATAGGCCCTATATAAAGCCGACTCTGGGAAATCATTTAAATACGACTAAAACAATAACAAATACAGACATTGTGGTAAGATTAAGAGCAATATAGTATTAAATGGCTTAAATTAACACCGTGTAATTTGGGTATAATCAGTCCTTAACTAACCGCATGTCCCATACAAACCGACCTTCCGAAAAGCAATTTTTAAATTCTACAAATTTTGTATTGTATATATATTTCATCCTAGAGCTCCATAGTGGAACAAAGATCCACAAAGAATTTCCTCCATTCTGATCTGTCTTTTGCCCAATTTTTTATTTCACTCCAGTTTTTTCTTGTGGATTTTACTTCGATTTCAAGCATTTTTCTCTACTATAGGCTGGCCTTCGTCTACCGCCTTGTGGGTTTCAGTCTTTTGCCATTCGTGCAATATCTTCTGAAGGTCTCCTCAGAATATGACCCAGCCAATTCCATTTTATTTTGGGAATTTTATATTTTAAGGGTGTTTGATTTGTGTTTCTCCAGAGCTCAATATTACAAATTGCTATTGGCCATAAAATGTGAAGAACTCCTGTTAAAGATTTGTTGGCAAACATCTGCAGGTTGGTTATCTGGCGTTGAGACGTGTTTCAGGATTCGCATCCATACAACAGGGTAGATGTTACATTTGAGGAGGACAATTGTAGTTTGGTGTTGATTAGATAGTGAGTAGATCTCTAAAGAAGGCTCAGAGCACCAAATGCCTGTTTTCCTTATTTATACTGCATTTTTTTATCATCGTCACATCCTCCTGAGAATAAGATGAACTTAGACGTATTGCTGGTGTTCATTCGTTAAATTTTGGTTTTGTTGAAGTTTATCTATAGGCCGACTTTCCTTTCCTGTACTGAAATTCTGTAACTTTTTAACGACAAAAAATTGTATATCCGAGGTATATATGGATGGCTCAGAGCTGAAGCGAACCAAGTCAAAAAAGAAAATTCGCTAATAAATTGAGTTTGAGTAAGTGAACTGTCATTAATTTCTGGAGCCGTTGACTAGGATTTATTACCTTTACCTTAGGAAGGAAACACTTTTTGATTTAGTATGTTACAGGACTGGACAGAGTTAAACTTTGCGAAGAATTTCGAACCAGTTTTGAAATACATATATGTATTTTATTTTATGACTTGGTTCGGTTCAGCTCTGAACCCTTCATATTAAGTATGGATGCTTCCCTTAGGGACTCCAGCGGCAATTGGCTGAGGAGAGCTTAAATAATCACCTTCTTTAATAATAAACTTTCGACCGACTAAATAGCTTTCTAACAGCTTGTGTGTGTTTACTGGTAAATTTTGCTTAAATTTATGTAATAAGCCTTCATGCCAGACTTTATCAAAAGCTTGAAAAACATCGATGAAGAGAGCGGAACAGTATTTTCTTTCTTCAAAGGTTTTTCATATGGCGTTTGCTATTCGATGGGTTTGTTCAATTGTGCTGTGTTCTCTTCTAAAACCGAATTGGTGGTTAGGAATACATTTATTTAAATTTTCATTTAAAATATGGGTTAATTTTGACACTAACAGCTTCTCATACAGCTTTAATATATATGCGGTCACAAGCCATAACAGCCTTAGTCTGTTTTTTTTTTTAATATATTCAGTACAGCAGTTTAAAGTTTAAAATCTTCACTGAAAATCAGGAGACAGCTTTTTTTTGGAAAACTTTGCTACAGATTCCAAAGAAATGAATTTCTTTACTTAGTTATTAAAAAAACAGTTGTTTACTCTCGTAGTCAAAAGTTATTACCGAAAAAGACACTAAGGCTCTTATGAATTGTTGAACGAAAGAAAGTCAAAAAGTTAAAGTTGAGTTAGTTTATTATTCCAGATAAAATAAAAAACTTTCAGTGCCCCGAAATTGACATAAATTATTATTCTATGATAGAATTTTTTTAGATTCGATCTCTCATGTTGAGTTAGGCTGTTATTCCTATATAATAATTCATAAAGTTTAAAGAATAACGACTTAAGTTGATTTAGGCAATAATGAAAAAATAATGTTTATTTATCATTAAAACGATTTCTGTATGACGTGCTAAATTCCCAATTTTTCATATTTGATAAAGAGACTGAAATTTGTTGTTGAGGGAAAGCTAGCTTTTATGCGCATTTCACTGGTTGCTTAGGCCAGCTCATCTGGACACCTTTTCCCAAGATTTTAGAAAAGCTTAAAATATAATACGTATAAAACACTAAAGCGAATAAGAATTTTAAACACTCAAAGTCTTACTTGCAACAATATCATAGCTTAAACAAAACACCAACAATAAAATACAGTAATAAAATGAACAGTGAGCTTATTTATGTTGTAATCTTAAATCGACTTAGTCGGTTATGCCAAAACAGTCATTAAGAAAAATAACATAAGTTTTTAGGTTTTTTTACGGTTAAATGCCTTCCTATAACAGACACATAAATGAAAAATTTATAGCAAATAGATTTAGACACGCTGAATACGACGCCTTACACAGAAAAAATTATTTTTTCAATTCAAACAAAAAATTTGCCGGATCAAAACGTTTTTTGTTTAAAACGGGACCTACAAACAAATTTGCATATTCAAACCATTTATTTTGCATTTCTTTTATTGAAAAAAAAACCTGATTTTTTCAAACAAATAATTTAGTTGAGTCAAACAAAAAAATTTTCTGAAATTCTTAAAATTGTTTTTCTTTTTGCACTGAAAGTAGTCGACGGAGCAGACAGAGCGCAGGTGGCGAGGAGGAGACATACGGTGGCGCGGCTGGCTTTGGGTACACATTTTAATTATGAGAAATAATTTATTTCTTGTCTCGTCTGTCCCTCTCTTGTTATAGCTTAGTTTAGTTGCACACATTCACCGTTGGTCTTATCCTTTCCTTGGGTTAAGAACAAGCAATCTCGACTAAAAACTGCAGCAGAACGACCCGATAAGGTTTTCGTCATCATTCTACTGCAAAAATTTTATGTATTTAACTGACAAAATTTAAAAAATAGAAAACGGGATTTCTATTCATTCTTATTTTACCAACTTTGAAACCAACCAAAAATAAATTTGGTTTCTTATGATGTTGTTGTTGTTTCGGTTGTTGAAACGTTTTATTAATACACTCATAAAATTATTACAGTAACTGATTATGGGGTATAATAATAAAATATAGTTATTTTTCGCATAACTTGATTTTTTAACATATTTGTTTGTTATTCAAAAAACAAACTAGGTACAAAAGATAATGTTTTTCGTATTTTGTTTATGTAGTTTGAATTTTCGTCGGTTATAATATCTTTTTTAGTGACAACTATTAAATTTTACGGAATATGCTCTTTAATAGATAGTTTCTGCTAAAACAATGTTCTATACTGCAATAAGAGGCTTTAAGTCTTGTGTATAGAATTGGAATAAATAAATAAACTAAACTAATTTCGTGCTTTGTTGTGATACAGACGTGTATTCTTAACTCCGCATACAATTTGAATTTTTAATTAATCACATTTGATTTTGTTATATAAACAGCGAATGGACGCTTGAAATTAAATGATATATTTTGTTATTTTAATTATTTAACATAAAGTGAACAATTAATACGAAAAAAATATTAAATAAAGAAAACTAGTAAAAATATATACGTACTAATGTTCATACATGTGTATGTATACATACATATTCTGAGCAAAAACATTTTAGTTTAAAGTTCTTATTTTTTTGTTGTTGTAAAATACAATAAATAACAAAAATATTAAAAGCACAGTTAAACGGTGAAAAACAAAAACAATTTATTGCATGAATAAAAACAATGAAACAACAATAAAACTGAATGATAGAAATGTTTATGTGACAGTGCATGCTAACGAAGACAATGCTGTAATAAATAAAACAAAAGAAAACAATAGTAACTACCTAACGGCTAAACCAATTTTTAGAACACGATCCCTTTCGCCCTCTCTTTTTACAAAGACGGTTGATGGTGATACGTTAAAAAATATAAACCTCACACTTGCAAGTGTTGCCACAACGGCAAACACAATCTTATTAACAAATGGTACCATGAACTCTAACACAGATGCAATGCAAACATCTCAAGTAAAAAGTGGTCAAAAGCCTCAAGTACAAGTTGGTATGGACAGGTACATAACAGTGCTTAAACGGGGTCGCAGCCCTACCTCTGCAGCAGTTGCTTCGGCTTCAAAAGTACCTTCTTTTGATAAAATAAACTCTCAAAATCGTTTTGCAATTCTGGAGGATGAATCCTCGGAAGCACCAAACGTTATAAAATCTTCTAAGCCACCCCCGATATATCTAAGGGAGCAAAACTCAAGTGAGTTAATAAAGAGCGTGATCTCGGTAATAGGTGAAAATTCGTTTTACGTAGCTGCAATCAAGCGTGGAAATATAAATGAGACAAAAATACAGGTTAATCATGAGAATGATTTTCGTAAATTAACTAACAAATTCGAAGCCCTTAAAAAAAGCTTTTACACATACCAACTAAAGAGCAGCAAAGGTCTTCAGGTAGTGATCAAGGGCATAGACTCATGCGTGGACCCAGATGAAATTAAAACTTTTTTGGAAGAGAAGGGTTTTAAAATAAAAAACGTTACAAATATTAAAAACAGGGAAAAAAATCCCCAACCATTATTTCGGGTAGAATTAGAACCTGGCGACATTAAGCTTAAAAAAAATGAAACGCATCCTATTTATAATTTAAAATATATTCTCTACAGAAGAATAACTATAGAGGAGCCGCACAAAAGAAATGGTCCCGTTCAATGTCTTAATTGCCAAGAATTTGGCCATACTAAGGCATACTGCTATTTACCCCCTGTTTGCGTCGTATGTGGAGAATTACATTGTACAGTCCAGTGCGATAAGTCTAAAAATGACCCCAATGTAAAAAAATGTAGCAACTGTGGCGGAAATCACACTGCCAATTATAGAGGATGCCCTGTATATACTATCGTCAAGCAGTCGGCTGGACCGAAAACTAATCCCCCACAAATGCAGGTACCAAATCAAGTAAACACTAATGGCATTCAAGCTCCGCAGCCTAGTAATAACAGAACCTCGTATGCTAACGTCCTTAAATCAAACCATGTGCCAATGCAAGGCGCTTCGCCAAGTAATGATGAAACTCCAGTTTCTAATTTAAGTCGTCTTGAAAAAACCATGGAAACATTAGTGCAAACAGTTAATAATTTTACGAACACAATGGGTAATATGATGCAGGAAATTCTAAGAATGCAATCGATGTTATTGCAAGCTGTACTTAACAAGCCATGAACTGTTTAAAAATCTGTTTTTGGAACGCAAACGGCATCCGCCAACATAAAAATGAATTAGAATACTTTCTAAAAAATAAACAAATTGATGTCATGATGGTTTCTGAAACTCATTTGACCTCAAGAAATACGTTTAAAATCAATGGTTATACACTATATGATACCAAGGACCCTCGAGATAGAGCTTGTGGAGGTTCAGCCATTTTAATTAAAACCCGAGTCAAACACTACCTAATGTTTGATCACCGCGAAGATTATCTCCAAGCAACGAACATTTGCGTTGAGGAATTAAATAGAAACCTAGTAATTTCATCGTTATACTCACCGCCTAGATTTTCAATATCAGAAAGCCAATACTGTAAATATTTTAAATCATTAGGACCCTGTTTCCTAGCTGCTGGCGATTATAACGCTAAACATACCTTCTGGGGGTCACGACTTATAACACCAAAGGGTCGTGTCTTATTTAACACAATTTCTAAAATGGATTTAAATGTGGTAGCGAGCGGACAACCAACATATTGGCCTACTGATCATCAAAAAATTCCAGATGTTATCGATTTCGGCGTGGTTAAAAACATCCCCATAGAAACGATCCATGTTGAAGCTTCCTTAGAATTATCTTCTGACCATACACCTACAATTGTTACTATAATGAACCCCAATAGAATTGTATCTCCGACTGGTCACTTAGCGACGACAGCTACGCAAATTAACTGGTTAAAATATAGAAAATACCTCAGCACCCATTGCACAGAAAATATTCCGCTTAGTACACCGGAGTATGTAGATCGCTCTATTGCCAATTTTGATAGTTTTCTGAAACTAGCTGTTCAACATTCCAGTATTGCCCCCAAAAAAACAAAAAATATTAAAATATATTCCACAGATGTCGAGCGTCTCTTGTCTGAAAAAAGGAGGGCTCGAAGAGAGTGGCAATTGCACAGATCCCCGTTACTTAAGAACTTACTAAAAGAGTGTACAAAAAAGCTTAGAAAGTTACTGCAGACTCAGAAAACGGCTTCTCTGGAAAAATATCTTAAGGAACTTGATGCAACCCCACAATCAGACTACTCATTATGGCGTGCAGCTAGAAATCTTAAAAGGCCAGTTGTCTCTAAACCACCATTAAGAGACTTGAATGGTAGTTGGGCAAGAAATGATGTTGAAAAAGGAAATCTGTTTGTTAATCATTTAAAAAACGTATTTACCCCAAACATATCTCACGATATTGCGGCCGAGTTACCACCTGTTGTTGCTAGAGCAGCTGTTCCCCTAAGATTTGAGATAAGAGAAATCGAAAAAGCTATTTGTGATTAAAACCCCAATAAAGCCCCTGGTTTTGATAAGATAAGCAACAAAATGCTTTTGGAGCTACCTCGCATAGCAAAGAAAATTATTCTTTATATTTTTAATGCTATTTTACGCCTTGAATACTACCCTCAAAAATGGAAGGTCTCATTAGTTACGATGATACCAAAGCCAGGAAAAGATCACTCCAAAGTTGAGTCATATAGGCCTATCAGCTTATTATCTAATATATCAAAGCTGTTTGAGAAGCTCTTAGCGTCCAAATTAACCCCAATTTTAAATGACAATGGGTGTATACCTAACCATCAATTCGGTTTCAGACGAGAACATAGCACAATTGAACAAACCCGTCGGATAGTAAACGCCATAAGAAAAGCCTTTGAAGAAAGAAAATATTGCTCCGCTCTCTTCATCGATGTCTCTCAAGCTTTTGATAAAGTCTGGCATGTAGGTTTGTTACATAAATTAAAGCTGAACCTACCGGTTAACACACACAAGCTGTTAGAAAGCTACTTGGTCGGTCGAAAATTTATTATTAAAGAAGGTGATTTTTTAAGTTCTCCTCAGACAATTGAAGCTGGAGTCCCTCAGGGAAGTATCCTGGGCCCACTTTTTTATCTTATATATACCTCGGACATGCCGACAAACAATTACACCCTAACCTCAACTTTTGCTGATGATACAGCTTTCCTAAGCGTACACGAGAACAGTCGTGAAGCATCTCGATACCTGCAGGATCATATATTTGAACTAGAACTGTGGTTAAAACAATGGAGAATAAAGGTCAATGAGCAAAAATGCGTACATATTACATTTACCTTGCGTCGGGAAACATGCCCCCCTATTAAAATCAATAATCAACTAGTGCCTCAACAATCGCATGTCAAATATCTCGGTATTCATCTAGATCGGCGTTTAACATGGAAATGCCATATAGAAGCAAAATTAACCCAAATGAAACTAAAAGCAATTCAAATTAACTGGCTTATTGGAAGAAATTCTGTTCTTAGTCTCGATTGCAAACTACTACTTTACAACTCTATTTTAAAGCCAATCTGGTGCTACGGTATTCAACTATGGGGCACTGCCTCGGCCTCAAATATCGAAAAAATTCAAAGGCGCCAAAATAAACTTCTTCGAATAATCACAGCTGCCCCCTGGTATGTTAAAAACTCAAATATCCACAAGGATCTCAATGTGCCACTGGTAAGGACTATTATTACGAAGTATGCGGTAAAATATTTAAAAAGGCTAGAGTTGCACCCAAATCCACTAGCTCGAAATATTTTAAATGATAGCGGCCACACTCGCTTAAGGAGAAGAGACACTGCAGCACTTACCCATTAAGATGAGCGATAAACACATATATTAATGTGAAACAGAACCCGTGATGAAGAAAATTTTTGTCTTGCACTGGCAGGACATAAAATAAAGAATTAGGATAAGATTTGATTAATTATTGTTAGTTCATATTTAATATATGAAGATTCAATAAATAAATAATGAAAAAAAAAAAAAAAAAAAAAACTAATTTACTATAAATAAAATAAAAGCAATCCGTTTTTTAAATAAATTTTTAGTTGCTTAAAATAAATTTTCTTTTAAATTTATCTACATAATATTTTGAGTGTACATACTATTGTTGTGGTTTATTTTATTACAAACCTCGTCACACTATTTTATCATCTTTCTTATTGTTGTACTTTTTTAAGGCGTACAAAAATAGACTGCATGTGTTTTTTGTTGTTGCTCATTTATTTTACATAAAGCGTATATTTATATTTTATGTTTTAACAGTTGTCAACATTTTTGTTGATACAATAAAAAATCAAGCAAAAATATTAATTGAAACAGTTAAAAAAATTGGTAGAAATTAAAAAATTTTTGAAACCACCGTTTGTTTGAAAATATTTTAGAAGTCATTTTTTCTGTGTATGTTCTTCGTTAACTTTTTTATTTAAGTAGCATGTAAAATTTTCTTTTTTTTTCAAATTTTACTACGAATATTTCAGTAAATAAAGGACATATATATATATAATACGATGGTACTAATAACTCAATTATGTCCTAACTCGAGTTAGGCTGTTATGGGTTGTGAGCACAGATATTAGAGAGTAAGCTTATAGGCCTCAACTTTTGTGTGATCCTTTCCTAATTTAGGTATCATGGTGTCTAAGGAAACCTTCCACTTTTGAGGATAGTATTTTTAATTTTAAGAATAATATTCTTTGCTATGCTGGTTAGCTCCAAAAGCATTTTGTTAGTGATCTTATCCAAACCAGGGGCTTTCTTGGGTTTTAAGCCACAAATAGCCTTTTCGATTTATCTTATCTCAAATCTAAGGGGAAAAGCTGCTTTAGCAGCAACAGTTGGTAATTCGACCTAGATACATCGGGCCATATTTTCCTATAGACTCCATACAACTCCTCTCCGGAATTAAGTTCTTGCGCCCATTAACCTTATTATGATGGTGTTTGGATTTAATTTGACCCAAAAATATTTATATTATTTCTTTAGAATCGTTTCAAGCTTGATTATAGCTTTCATACAAAAAACACTCCCGAAAATAGATATAAGTTCCATAATTTCCTTTTAAATAGCTTCTATGCCAGCGCAATTTTGTAGTTATAGTTCTCATCTGAATCCCCTTCCTACAATCACTTCTTAAAGACATAAAATCTCATATAGATGTGCAGATATCTGGATAATGTTCGGCACAAAGAACTCTTAAATGAATTCTAATCCCATACTATAATTTTGTTTTGCTGGGTCCATGATGGCTAATGGGCCCCTAAATGGATAAAATTTCGAAAATTCGTCTGTTAAGAAACTGGCAAGTCGACTTTTCTTTTTTTAATTATTTTTTTCAAAAACTAACTCAAAAAATTTGACATTTTATTTAAACAAAATGCAATTTGGTGTCTGTTTCCTACAAATTTTGCTCCCGAAAAGGACGAATTTTTTTGAATAAAACAAGCCACCCTTTTCGGGAGCAAAATTTTCAAGAAACAGACACCAAATTGCATTTTTTTTAAATAAAATGTCACATTTTTTTGTAGAAAAGAAAACACCATAACATTTTAATATGAAAGTTATAATAAACTCACTGTTTGTTGTTGTTGCTTTTGTTTGAGCTTTAATATTGTTACCAGTAAAACTGGGGCTTATAATTCTTATTCGCTTAACAGTTTTATATGTGTAATATCTTTAGTTTTTCTAAAATCTTTGGATGAAGTTTCCTAACGATCTGGCCTATGCAACCAGTGAAATACGCATAGGAATAGCTTATCCCTTCGACAATAAATTTCAGTTTATCAATAGTATGAAATGGGAATTTAGCACATTTAAAAGAAACTTGCTAATTAATTTTTTTTATCACAAGAAAAACTTTAATGTAAGTGAGAGTTAAGCGGCAAACCCCTCTGAAGAGATTAAGTGGCTGCAATAGAAACATGTAAGGGTAACCGGTCCGTAAAAGCCTGGGTTCGAGCCCAGCGGCAGTCAAGAATGAAAAATTATCAATAAGTTTTAATAAATTTCATGTTGTAAAATTCCTTTCTTCATAAAAATAATTTAATGAAAATTAAATTTGATGAACTTTAGCCTTATTAAAATATCAAAAGTTGGATTAAAACCCATAAACAGTTCAACAAAATAACCACAATACTAATAATTGTTTTTTGTTTCAGATTAAGTTTTGCTTTAAAGTGCTTTATGTTTTTAAGTACTTATTTTCAAAGTTTCCTTAAAACAGTACGTTTTGTTTCAAAAAACAGAACCTTTTGATAAATTTTTCTACAACAATTTTTATCAGCAAATTAAAATTTACTTAGTTTTCTCACTGCCACCATAAAAGAAATAACAACTTCAAGTAAATATAATTGTCATAATAAACAAATTGTTACATCAACTATATACATAGATGTATGGATGGATGTCTATATGTGTGTATGCAATTATGAATATAATGGCATAAATATAAAACATATTTTTCATTTTATTTTCATACGCTTTTCGTTTTTTTTTTTTTTTCTTAATAAAAAGTTTGCGTAATTTCATTTTCCTTTACACAGAGTGTTAGCGACAGCCACTTTAATAACCGCTTGATGTAAATGTACATACATATCAAAATAATACAATTATTTAATGAAAAAAAAAATATATACATATATATATATGATTAAATCATTCATGTATTGTGGTCAAATGTTGTGGAAAAGTGAAAACCATAGCAAATAAACTAATAACAAAAAAAAAAAAAAAAATAATTAACATACATCTAATAAAGTTTGTAGCTTAAGTCTTTCGATTTTTTGCTGTCATTAAACCACAATTTTTCAAATCACACCATTTGGCAGCAATTTTTCTTTTTTCTTTCTTTATTTTTTGAATTTTTTTTGCTAACAATGGTAAATTATTATTGGGACACATGTTTTGTGGCTGTTTTCTTAGAGGAAATTATAAACAAATATAAAGTTAAATAAAGAAAAATTAATTTGAATACCGAAACTGAGTTTTGAATGTAAAATTCTTAAACAATATGGCAAAAACTAAAGCCTGTCTAATAGAAAATTGTTCCTCTATTAAAATAAGTATTTTTATTTATGACAACATCTCGTTGGATATGCATTAAATGATTTCAACACTTAAATATTTTATCTTTTGTGTCATATTGTGTCCACATATTCGCCGGTTACCTGTATGAAAATGTGCGTGTGTGTGTGTTATTAATTTTGAAATTTTAATGCAGTTTTAATATGTTTCAAGCTTTATCTTGGTCTAGTTAATAAATCTTTTCAGCTCTAATGTATGGGGTGAATTATTACTTTGTTCAAAGGTTTTTAAGTTTTTTTTATTATGCTCTTAACAAACTGAAAATGTTCTTAATTATGTGGACATGACTTCATAAAAAAACTTACAAAATATTCAGGAAGTATGAAATTCAAATAATGTCTTTGTTTCTTATAAAAATATTAATGTATCTCTAACTGTTTCATAGTCTAGAAATTCCTGGTAGAGACTTTTTTTAAAAACAAAAAAAAAAAAAAAAATGCTTTTAGAAATATTATTTTTTAAAACTTATGATCAGTATAAGAGTTCATAGAAATTAGATTAAAACCTCTCTATAATAAGATTTACCAAAGAAAATCTGCTGTATAAGAATATTTTCTAAAGAATATTGTACTTTTAAAATGCAAATTTTCTTATGTAAACAAATTTTTTATATAAAATAATTTTTTAGGACAGAACGCTATTTAAGAACTTCTCCTGCGTTCGTTTTTTTTTTTTTTAACATGGGCGTAAAAAAATATTTGCTATATAAAAGTATGTGAATAAGATTATTTTAATAAGATTTTGTTTGTCGTGCTTAATTCCCAAATTTTAGTATTGATAAAAACACTGAAACTTACAAACAAAATCTTATTAATAAAAAATTTTGTATTCCCA
Organism: Pollenia griseotomentosa; assembly: GCA_963931875.1. NCBI lineage: Eukaryota > Metazoa > Arthropoda > Insecta > Diptera > Polleniidae > Pollenia > Pollenia griseotomentosa. The sequence goes on from OZ007564.1 coordinate 49,158,991, forward strand.
AAAATTACATTGATAATAAGATTATGTTCTTTAAAATTTTTTTTGCATAAAACTAATTTCTGTATAAGACAATTTTTAATCTTAAACTATTTCCTTCAGAAAATTTTTTTTTAGTTTCCCTACAAAAATAATAAAAACACTTATCAACGATACACAGTAAAAGTTTTTCTATAAGACTATTTTATTAAAAAATTGTTTGTATAAAAACAAATTTTTTGCAAAGTTTTTAATATAAGACAATTTTTTTTAAGGTTTTCTGTATACGACCATTTTGTTTAGAAAAATTTTTTTATTGTATAAGACCTTTTGCTGCAAAAAATTTTTGATGTATTGACTTCTGCAGTGAAATTTTTTTGTATAATAGTTTTCTAAAGGAAATTTTTTGTATAAAAAATACATTTTTGGTTAGTTTTGTTTATGTCTCTTTTTTTTAAAAATTTTCTGTATAAGACTATTTTTAATGCAAAAATTTTATGATGAAAATACTATTGAGACTATTGAAAATGTTCGGTATAAGACTATTTTTTTATAAACAATTTTCTTTTAGTGATTTTTTTCTTTACCAATATTTGTTTATAAGAATTGTTGTCTGCAGACCATTTTTCGTTTAAAACTATTTTTAAAGAAAAATTTTTTGCAAGAAACTATTCTGTTTACAAATTTTCTATTTAGAAAAATTCCGGTATAAACAATTTTTTCAGAAAATGTTTTGTTTAAGACTTCTTTTTATATAAAAGGTTCTGAATCAGACTATTTTCTCAAAAATTTTTTTCCAAAAGCCTGTTTGCTTTAGAAAAATTTGTTTTCATAAATTTATTTAATAAACAGAATTTGTTTGCATTTGGATTATAAAAGAAAATTTTTTCTCTATAAAACAAACTAAACAAGAAAATTTCTTTATAAAACTTGCGTCTGTAGAACATTTTTCAAATAAGATTAATTTTTTCATGATGTTTTGTATGAGTGTAGATCCTATTAATAATTTTCTCCATATTTTTTGAAGAAAACTTTTTATATAACAGTTTTTAGAAACAAACCTTGTGTATAAGAGAATTTTTAAACAATTTCGTAAAGCTTACTAATATATTGCGTTTAATTTCTTTAAATTCCAAAGGAAAGTTTATGACAAGCATAATATAATTTTTCTTCTTCTCTTTTAAAAAACTATCTTTGTCCTACTTACGAAATCTGTTTTTTTTTTGGATATTTTTATCTCATGACTTTTCAATTTTGTTAAGCAAATACATTTTTCAAATTTACTTTTGTTTTATCGATTAATCTTCTTTAATTTTTTCGTTGTATATAAAAAGACAATATTTTAATGGGAAACTAGTTCTGCTTGTTGGCATTTAATATTGTTTTTTTTTTTAATTAAACTCGTATGTTAAATCTAGTTGCTGCTGGGATCAGTAGAAATCGAAACTAATATGAAAAGCAATAAATTGCATGAAATATGTTTTTATATGAGCTTTAATACAAAGTCATCAAAATTCTTTGAATACAAAAAAAGCTTTTTAATCTTCTTCATTTTGTGGCATGCATATTTGTGCAATAAGCTGCTAAAACGTTAAGTAAACTTAATTAATGTTGGTATAAAAGAATTTAATATTTACATGTCTACTTAAAATTTAATAATTTGAAAGGCATGTGAAAATAAAATTTTAGAATTACCTGTCATTGGGATATTGTAATGGAATATGTACAATGAGCTATGATGCTTTTGATTTCCGTATTTTTACTCTAAAATAATTTTTGTATAAGACTATTTCCAAAGAAAATTTTCTGTATAAAACTTTTTGCTTTAAAGAATTTTCTGTATAATTATTATCTTTAATGAAAGCTGTTGCATAAGACTTTTCTCTTTACAAAATTGTCTGTATAAATCTATTATTCATACCAAAATTTTCTGTATAAGACTATTTGCTATAGAAAATGTCAAATTCTCTTCAAGAAATTTTCTGTATAATACTTTTGACTAATGAAAGTTTTTGCATTAAGCTATTATCTTTACAAAATTTTGTGTATAAGTCTATTATTAACAACAACATTTTTTGTATTAGACTCTTTTCTATAGAAAATGTTTGGCTTAAAGCTACTTCCTATAAAGCATTTTTGTATGAGACTATTTAATATCAGAATTTTTTTTATAAAACAGTTTTGCGTATAACTTTAGAAGACTATTTAATTCAGAAACTTTTCTGTATAAGGCTATTTACTTTAGGATATTTTTTATATAAGACTTTTGTGTTTAAAAAAATTTCTGTGTAAAAATAATTTCTTTACAAAATGTTTTTCTGTATTAGACTATTTCCTAAAGAAAATCTTTTTTATAATGCTTAATTTAAAAAAAAAAAATATTTTTTATAGAAAATTTTCTGTAAAAACTTTCTGTATAAGACAATTTTATTTCTGTATTAGACTATATTATTGCTTTTATAAGACTTTTTTAACAGAACATTTCTTGTATAAACCTATCTATATAAAATGTTTGCATGGGACTGTCTGTATAAGACTTTTGTCTATAACAATTTTTCTGCTTAACAATTTTTTCCAAACTTTTCTGTATAAGAGTATTTTTAATTGGAAATTTTTTGTATATTGCTTATTTTTTATAAAACTCTTTTCTGTAAAGGCTTTCTGTATAAGAATATTTTATTTCTATATAAGACTATGTTAAATTTTTTTGAGACTTTTTTTAAAGAACATTTCTTGTATAAACATTTTCTTTTCTATAAAAACTTTCTGTATAAGACTGTTTTCTGCATTTATTTTTATATAAGGCTTTATTAAAGAAAATTTCGTGTTTAAACATTTTCTATATAAAATGCTTGTATGGGACTGTCTGTATAAGACTTTTGTCTATAAAAAGTTGTCTGTATAAAATAATTTTTTTTACAAACTTTTCTGTATAAGAGTATTTACCATAGAAATTTTTTTGTATACTGCTTATTTTTTATAAAATACTATTTTGTATAGAACATTTTCTGAAAAAAGCTTTCTGTATACGACTTTTTTATTTCTGTATAAGACTATATTAATTTTTTTTAAAGAACATTTCTGGTATAAACATTTTCTATATGAAATTTTTGTATGGGACTTTCTGTATAAGACTTTTGTCTATAAAAACTTTTCTGTATAAAAATTTTTTTTTAAAAACTTTTCTGTATAAAAGTATTTTCCATAGAAATTTTTTTGTATAATGCTTAATTTTTATTACTACTATTTTGAATAGAATATTTTCTGAAATAAATTCTTTTCTATAAAAACTGTCTGTATAAGACTGTTTTGTGCATCCATTTTTATATAAGACTTTTTTTAACCCTAGAGTACGAACCATATTTTACGTACGTTGTAACTAATGATCGTCGATTCGACGATGTATTTTTTAACTGCCTATAACTTTGGCTTTAAAGCAAATATACTTTTTCAATTAATGTTTTTAATCATCATGGCACCTTATAAGTTTATATAAAAAAAAATTTTCGTTTTAATTCATATAGATAAACGAAATATTTAATTTTAGATCTTTTTTATTTAACGTTGCACATATTTTTGGGATCATAAAGAATTACTTATAAAATATTGTTAGGAAAACTGAAAAACTAAAAAAGAGTCAAGACTTAAAAAAGACATTTTTGGCTTTAAAAAAAATAATTTTTTTTTTTTTTTAAATAACAATTTGAGCCAGAGTCACAAAGTTCAACTTTGGGTTCTCCGCATATGGGTTTTTCGCATATATCACATTTTAATTTTGACATTCGTCATTTTTTCTTATGGGCATGATCTACACATACTTCATTTGTGTTCTTTTTTTATTTTCTCCTTAGCTGGTCATTGTTGCCACTGTTGTTTAAAGTAACACATTTGCAACATTTGCTCACAAAGTTGAAAAATAAAAGTCACGTTAATACTAACCATCGACGATTCGACGAGTACAAAACCAATAAAAGCAATGTTCCAGCAACGCAGTTTAAAAAACACAATTACACACAGCAAAAGTAAATCATCTACTAACAGCATACAAAATTTGAGAGTGTTAGGCACACCCATTTAAAAGTAAATTAATTAAAAGGAAGCGATGCTCGTCGAAACGTCGATCATTAGTACTCTAGGGTTAAAGAAAATTTCTTGTATAAACATTTTCTATAAAAAATGTTTTTATGGGACTTTCTGTGTAAGACTTTTGTCTTTAAAAAGATTTTCTGTATAAAAATATTTTCCTTACACAATTTTTTGTATAAGAAAAAACTATTTTCTGAGGAAAACTTTCTGTAAAAAACGATTTTTCATAAAAGCATTCTGTATAAGACTATTTGCTGCAATATATTTTTAATAAGACTTTTTTTTAAATAATTTTCTATATAAAATGTTTGTATGGGACTATTTTCTTTGTAAGTGCCTTTCTTCTAAATCAAATTTTTTACTCAACACTAATTTTTATAGAAAATTCTCTGTATAAAACTATTAAATATTTGTTAAAGATCTGCAAAATAATATTTTCTATTAAAAAATTTTTTTTATAAAACTTTCTTATAAATAGAAATGCATATATTTCCAGCTCGAGGCCAGTATTGAAAATAAATTTTATTTTGTTTAAATAATTGCCAATATTTCGATACTCTTTGAGTATCATCATCTGGGCTTGTAAATAAATAATAATTTATATTAATCACAGAAAAATTGCTGTTTATCTCCTTTCATCAACTCTCAGTTGAACAACAGACGATGAAAGGACAGAAATTTTCTATAGAAAATAAATTTAAATTTTCTATCGAAACAAATGACAAATTTCTGCAAAACACTTTCTGTATAAGACAATATTTTATAGAATACTTTTTTAGGAGTTCTGCTTAGGAGTTTTTTCTATAGAAAAATGTCTGTATCAAAATCATTTTTAGCGAATCTTTGTTGTACAACACCATTTCCGTAGAAATAACAACTTTGTGTAAATAATAATATATTAAAAAAAAAATATTTTTTTTGAATATATTTTTGCATAAAAGTTTTTTTTCTGGTTTTATAAAGAAGTTTTCCTACTTTTTTTCGGAAATTATTTTTTAACACTTCTTGTGACTTCCTAAAAAAAAATCCTGTACAAAAAATTTTAATCCAATTTTCGGCCTTCCGTACAAAGTTTTGTCACTTTGAATATTTATGTAGTTTAACAACTTGTTTAAAGCAATTAATTCAAAATTGTTTGGCATTAAATGATTACAAAGAAAAAAAGTCTGTGCGTCTATTCGTATTTGTGATCATAAACGTTTTTAGTCCGCCAAATAACCACTTTCTTGTTAAATTGGTCTTCTTTTGACTAAAAACCTACTTACATAATGATGCACTAACAAGGAAATCTGTTCAAGACAAGAAAATCACTTTCCCAAACGGATTTCCATACACACACATACACACCCTCTCTAGTGCTTGCCACATGAAAACGTGTTCGCTGCCACAAAACGCCAACCAAAATAAAGGCGTAACTACAACAGGAAACTGAGTATATTGACTGGATAGAGTAGTCACTTAATAAATTCCCCATTTGGTATTTGTTTATTATTAGTTTTTGATTTTATTTGTTTGTTATTATACGTCTCATATACATACATATAAGAGTGCCTGCAATGAAACTACCCCACCTCAAAACAGAAATGTTTCGGTGGCAAGCTGCCACATGTAGTGGCATGTTATGATTGAAGTAATTACTTTTTTACCCTTAGGATTAAAAACCATATGCTTGATCATATTTATTTGCTGGCAACCAAATTAAGTCTCTCGAACAGAAAATATTGTAAACCGATCATAAATAATGTAATTTCTTCTTTTCGTTTTTCAATCAAGTTTCTATTTACAAAATATTTGCTCTACTTTTTGTTGCTATTTTTTTCGTTTTTTTTTTTTTTTAGTTTTGTGGTCTATCGTTTTAAGTTTCGTATTGAAAACTCTTTTGTTCGAATGTGTGTTGATTTGTTTGGTGCTTGGAAACACATGTTGTATTCAATTTTATGTTGCATGACTTGGTATGCTGTTGTCAACATGTTGGCAATTTACTATCAGTTTTTTTCTTCTATTTTGTATTTTTTTGCTTACTTTTATATGAATTTTTTTTTTTTTTTTAAACTTGTCTTTTTTTTTGCTATTTTTTTGTTAATGTTTTTCTTGTTGCAATATTAACACATTCTTTGTTGCTATTGTTGTGTCAAAGTACGAGTATTACATTTGTTGGACGTTTTTTTTTTGCTATAATTTTTTTTGCTGAGCTTAGGCTATTAACAAAGGCAAAATATTACGTTAAGTATTTCGTTAAAAGTTTTTTCTACTCTATTATTTGGTAAACTAATAATGTCTTAGTTATTGTTAAAATATATAGAGCATATAAGTAGAATGACATAAAACAATGTATCTAGTAGCACATACTAATTTGATAAATTTCAATTGTGTCAAGATTAGAAGGACTAATATATAAATGCACTAAAATGCATCCATATTAAAACTCATATAAATGATCTTATACAGTTAATGTCCTCAAAAAATGTATCCTATACAGACAATTTTCCACAGGAAATAGCTTTATGTAAAAAAATCTTACAAAGAAATGATCATAAATCTATAGGAAATAGTCTTATACAGAAATTTTTGTTAAGGTAATATTTTTATAAAGAAAGCTTTAAATAAAAGAAAATCTTGTATAGAAGAAAAATTCTGTAAAAAAGTCTATGCCCAAAACTTTCTGTTATAAAATATTATATACAAACAATTTTGTGTTAAACAATAAAATAACATTGTACAAAACAAAATTTCTCTAGAAAATTTTTTTTTTAAAAGTCGTAATATATAAAACTTAATAAAGAAAAAACGCAGTTTTCTATAAAAAAAATAGTCTTATAAAGAAAATTTTTTATAGAAAATATTTTTAAATAAAAAAAAATTCTATAGAATGATGTCTTATACGAAAAACTTTCTATAGCAAAAAAGTTTTGTACGATGAGTTTTCTATTATTAAAAGTTTTATACCGAAAATCTAGTTTAGAAAGTAGTCCTTTGTTTTCATGCAAATAGCTGTTTATGAGAAATGGTCTATAGGAAAGTGTTATACAAAAAATTTTTAATAAAAAATGGTTTTATTTAGAAAATTTTTTTCATAATATTGGTATTAGTTAGAAAATTATCTTTATTTTTAATCAGATCTGTTTATGAAAACCTTCTTTAAAAAATTGTCTTATACAAAAATTTATAAAAATCTTCAATTGTCTGTATTAAATAGTCTTATACAGAAAAATTTCTGTACAAAATAGTTTTATACAAAAAATTGTCAATAAGAATTGTTTATAGTGAAAACTTTCTTTAAAAATTATTTTATACAAAATTTTTTTTAAGAAAATATTCTTATACCCCGTATTTTTAATACAAAATGGACAGAGAATTTTTATTAAAAAATGTCAAATACGAAAAATTTCTTTAGAAAAGTTTTTGTATGTTTTGTATAAAAATAGTCTTATATAGAAAATTAAGTATAAGAGGTAGTCTTTTTTTTGATAGAAAATAGCATTTTATTAAAAATGTTCTATAGAAAAAGTCTTATACAGAAGACTTTTAAAAGAAAATAGTTTTATTTAGTAAAATTTTTCATAGTAATATTTAAAAAATTATCTGTAGAAAACAGTTCTATATAAAAAATTGTCTATATTAAATAGTCTCATATAGAAAATTTTCTGTACTAAATAGTCTTATAGAGAACACTTTCAATACAAAACGGTTTATAGTGAAAACCTTCTGTAAATATGGTTTTATACAGACATTTGTTTTAAAGAAAATACTCTTATATAACATATTTTTAAGACAAAGTGGTCCTTGAGAAATAGAATTTCTGTTAAAAAATGTCTAAAACGAAAAACTTTTTATAGAACAAATTTTTGTAAGGAAAGTTTTCTATAAAATATAGTCTTATAGAAAATGAAGTATATGAAGTAGCTTTCTATTAAACATGTTTTACAGAAAAGGGTTTTATACAGAAGATTTTCAATAGAAAATAGTTTTATTTAGTATAATTTTTTTCATAATATTGGTATTATTTAGAAAGGAAAATAGTTTTATATAGAAAATTGTCTGTATTAAATATTCTTATACAGAAAATGTTCTGTACAAAATAGTCTTATACAGAAAACGTTCTGTTCAAAATATTCTTATACAGAAATTTTTTAATACAAAACTGTTTATAGTGAAAACCTTCTATAAAAAATTGTGTTATTCAGAAATTTTTTTAAAGAAAATAGTCTTAAGCAGCATATTTTTAATAAAAAAATGGAAAAAGAATTTCTGTTAAAAAATGTCTAATAAGAAAATTTTCTATAGAAACGTTTTTGTTTGTAGTGGTTTCTATAAAAAATGGTCTTTTATACAAAATTTAGTACAGGAAGTCATCTTTTTTTTTATATAGAAAATAGCTTTTTATTAAAAATGGTTTATAGAAAAGGGTCTTATACGATTGATTTTTAATAGTGTTATTCAAAAAGTTGTCTGCAGAAAATAATTTTATTTTTAAAAATTTTCTATACAAAAAAGTCTTATACATTCAATTTTCTTTAAAAAGTAGTCTTATATTTTATATATATATATATATATATATTTTTTTTTAGTTCCCTAAGCTAATCCCTGCGAAGCTCTTTGGCGGGAATCGAACCCGCAACCCCGGCGCAGATAGACTAGCTCACTACCAGCTATACAAATTTTGTTATGGAAATTTATTTAAATTAAATTATTTTTAATAGAAAAAAAGTCTTATACAGAATAACCTCTATCGTGAATAACAAGTGAATTTTTTGTTCCCATAAAATTTTCATTCCCCTCAAAGGGGAAAAAGCAATCGTGAATCCCCCGTGAAAAATTTTTCACGCTATCAGTACCAGTGAAAATAAAAAAAGAAGAAAGATTAAAAAAAATAAAATCTAATGGAATTTTTGTGCAAAAATATACACGTATATATTTTAAAGAAAAGTTAAAATAATAAAACAAAATATTTAGTATTGGAGGGATAGTTTGATTACAACGTTAGTTTTTTGCACTTTTGATTTTATGTAGTAAAATATTTTCAAAATTCTGCCAAAATTCGAAAGCTTCACAAATCCGCAGGCGATCGACCTGTTATTTTGCATTTTGTAGAGCAATATATCAGTGAAAGCGAAAAAATTATGAGGGAAAAGTTATTCACGATAGGAGTGAATATTTTTTATAGAAAATTGTCTTATAAAAGCAGTCTTTAACAGAAAATGTAAAATATGTTTTACATTGATAGTCGTATATTATGTCTTATATAGATAGTCTAAATCAGCGGTGGGCGCTGGTTTGCCTGGATTACGAAGTTTTTCGGGTTTTTACAATTACTCTTCGTGTTTTTTTGTACCAGAGCTGCTACAAATACAAAAATTTCCCTACTAAGATATTCCCTAAAATCCCCAAAACATACCATACACTTGTTTTATTATATTACTTTTTTAATAAATAAAAGTACGTTTAAAATAGAGAAAATTAATAAAAAACTATTTTCTAGCAGTCAAAACAAAAAGAAATAACAATATCTACATTGAAATCAGAATGTGAAAAAATTTACCGTATAACACATACACGTGCTTGTGTGATGTTGTTTTCGCTCATTTACTATTGCCCACAAACTGAAAATCTTGAATTCATTGTTTCAAGCATAAAAAGTAACAAAGGCAACCCGAAAAACAAATACAACAGAAAGAAAAAAATAAAATTTTATTCAGTTGCTCTATAAATTTCAACGAAGCAGGAGTGTTGCTCATGTTGTTATTTTGGCAAATTTTGCAATTTCGTAGTGGTACACTGACAATATATTTATTGTGTTGTGATCAAGCTGTGCTCATGTATGTTTATTTTTCAGCTTGTTTTAAAAACATTTCAGCAATCATGTGGGATGATGAATTATATAATAATCAAGTTTTTTACTGAATTCCTTTTTTTTTTTTGCATATTTTCATACCTATAGTACACATTTTAAAGTTTTTTCTCACGGCCTTTTCGATTTCAGGTGACCATATGTATACATATATTTTAACGTTAGTTAAAACTTGATGATTTATATAATAATATTTTTTACTGAACTCCTTTTTTGTATTGCATATTTACATACAGTTTGAAAATCTTTTCTCTACGTGTAAATCAACTAATTTACTCTCTTTTATTCAATGTTCTCTATCTGCCCTTCACTGGTCTAAATATAGATAGTAATGTCTTATATAAGAATTGTTTAAAAAATAGCCTCTTTTCAGAAAATAAGCCTTAATTCAAAAGAGTTCTAATTTTAAGATTTTCAGCTAAAAATCGCCTTATACAGAAATTTTCATTAAAGAAAATTGTCTTACATAGAAAATTTTCTATAAAAATTGTTTTATCCAAAAAAAGTTAATAGAAAATAGTTTTAGTTTTTAATTTTCTTTGAAAAAAAATTTATTCATAGAAAATATTCTTAGAGAAAACTAGAAAATTTTTTAAAAGAAAGTCGTAATTATAAAAATATCTAAAGAAAAAAGTCGTTTAAAAAATGTTTTTCCAGAAAACAGTTTTACACTAAAACTTTTCTGTAGAAAGTAGTTTTGTAAGTAAAAAGAAACAACTCTTATTATTTTAAAAAAAAAAATTTTATACAATTTTCTTAAGAAGGGTCGCTTGTTTTATTCTAAAAAACTCATCCTTTTCCGGAGAAAATTTTTTAAGAAACAGACACCAAAATGCATTTTTTTAAATAAAATGTCACATTTTTTGGTAGAAAAGAAAACACCATAAATGTTTTATAAAAAATTATAAGATACAACAAATTTTTTAAGAAATGTAGGCTGTTTCGAAAAATTTTCTAAAGAAAATAGTCTTATACTGAAAATGTTTACAAATTTAGAAAAAAAGAAACTCTTTTTACATCAATAAGATTATTTATTTATATTAACACTATTTTGCTTTCACTATTCTTAATAATAGTACGTTAAGTTAAAAAAATTAAGTCTGTGTGGTTTTTTAACTTTCATTTTCTGTTTTTTTTACGATAAAACTATATTTATGATGACTTATACGCCCTCTGTTATTGCCACCATTTATTTACATAATCGAAATAAAGTTTTCTTTAAAAAGAAACTTTCAATTGCCATTTCAAATGGAGCCATTCCTTAAAAAATTACATAATTTCTAGCAACATTTACTCTTGACCACTAAACCATTTATTTATTAAAAATTTTCCTTTTTTTCTAGCTTAAAGAAAAACAATCATTTATCATATGAAGAAATATGACAGCAGCACTTGTGCACTGGGTTTAAGACGGCCTAATCTCAAATAAAAAGTGCATAACCTGTAAGTTCGTTTAATAATTTTAGTTTAATATTTTAAGCTTTTATATTTTCATAACATTTAAAACATTTGTTTCTTCAATTTTGTTTTTATATTTTTAATGGAATATTGTCAAGATTTTTCACGCTTCAATGTTGGCTGCTAAATGACGATGAAAATTGAAAAATAAAAGAAGTCATTATTATTTTTTCTTTTTTTTTTCATTTTATAATTACAAATAATGTCAATGACTTTGAATTTGTCATGAATATGAAATAATAGGTTTAATGTGTAGAAAAGTGGCTGAGACTTGAGTATAAGAGTTTTTAAGAAAATGAGACACAAGTGCAAGGAACGATTGGGGAAAGTTTTAAAATAAATTAGTTAATTTTAATTTAATATAAACATAACAGATGACTAGTAATGCACAAAATATTTCCTGAGAAATTTATCATTAAAGGACAGCCAACAAGTAAAGTTTGATTAAACTTTTTAATACTAAAACGAAGTGCGTAAATGAAGCAATAAAGTTGCATTCAATAATGCAGTATTTTCATTTAACTTATTTATAGTTTTTTAACCTGTTGTATGAAAAAACGTATTTGTGTGAAAACAAATTTTTAAATTAATTAAGAAAAAAATACGAAGAAATTTAAATCTGATTTTGTACGCTCTTCTAAATAACAAGTGTATAAATAACTTTCCCACCTTTTTCAAAAAGTAGCTTTATCAGTCATTTATTTAACTGCAAAATCAATTAAGATTAATTGTTTCGCAAGGACGTTTAAACTTCAAGGTAATTTTTTTTTTCTGCAATACAAGTTTTAATAAAATCTTAAAAAAAGATTTTACAGCAAAGATAATTGAACGATTAAAAATTATTTATTGGCTAATAAGTTGTAATTTATACTATTAATTACTTAATATACTAAATAACGGGTACAAGGGAAACAAATTGTCTTTAAGAATATTTTTTTCGTATTCATAAGAGTTTTATTTAGAAAATTTCGTGTATAAGACAAGTTTTTATAAACAAACTTTTTAACTACTTTCTTTAGCTAATTCTCTGTAGGAGGTTTTTTTTATAAAAGTTCTTCTTATAAGACTTTTTCCAAAAAAAAAAAAAAAAAAAACTTTTCTGTATAACACGTATAAGCCCATTTTATATAGAAATTTTTTTGTGTAAGATTTATTTTTATAAACAATTTTGTTTAACTATTTTCTTTTCAAAAAAATTTTTCTTATACGACTTTTTTCTAAAGAAAAATTTATCTGTATAAGACTTTTTTATAGACATTATCCTGTCCAAGCCTTTCTACCGTATATTTTTACACAAATATAAAATAATATGAAATTTTTAGCATAAAACTTTTTTTGACAGATTACTTTCTAAAGAAAACTTTATCTAGAAAACTATTTTCAATTATATACGACTATTTCCTAAAGGACATTTTCTCTATAAAACTATTTTTTATAAACAATTTTCGGTATAAGACTATTTTCTATAAAAATTTTAATATAAAACTATTTTATTTTTTGAGTCATCCAGTGGAATTTGTAAAAAAATAAGTATATTTTCTATAAAAAACTTTCTGAATAAAATAAGTTCCTATAGAAAAGACTTATAATATAAAATTTTGTGTATAAGACTAATATTAGGAAAAAAAATTTTTGTATTAGAATTTTTTTTAGAAAATATTCTTTATAAGACGATTTGCTATAGCAAATTTTCTATAATAGACAATTTTTTTTATAGAAAAGTCTTATAATAGAAAATGTTGTGTATAAGACTAATTTTGATAAATAATCTATGAGACATTTTTTTAATAGATGATTTTCTGTATAGGACTATTTGCTATATAACAATTTCTATGTAGTTCTATTTTCTATAGAAAATTGTCTGTATAAATCTTTTTTCTATAGCAAGTCAAATAGTCTAATAATAAATTTTTTGTATACGACTAATTTTGATAAAACAATTTTTGTTTTAAAATTTTTATATAGATTATTTTCTGTATAAGAATTCTTGCTATACCAAATGTTCTGTATTGGACTATTTTCTATAGAAAAGTCTAATATTCGAAAACTTTGTGTATAAGACTAATTTTGATAAGTGAAGTATAAGGCTTTGTTGTACAGACATTTTTCTGTAAAAGACAATTATCTTTAGAAAATTTCCTGTATTTGTCTAATTTTTATATAAAACTTTTTGTATACTACTATTTTCTAAAGAAAGTCTAATAATCGAAAATTTTGTATATACAACTAATTTTGATCAAAAAAAATTTCTGTTTTAGAACTTTTTTGTTATAGAAAATTATCTCATTAAGACTATTTGCTATACCAAATTTTCTGTATTAGACTATTTTCTATAAAACAGAATAATAATTTAAAGTTTTCTGCATAAGGCTTATTTTGATTAAAAATATTCTGTATGAGCTTTCGTTAATAGAACATTTTCTGTATAAGACTATTTTCTATAAAAAGTGTTTAGTTTAAGTCTATTTCCTATTGCAAATTTTATGCATAAGTTTATAGTTTTATAAAAATATTTTGTAAAAGAATATTTTTTATAAACTATTTTCCATATAAGAGTTTTTTCTAAAAGTGTTGTATTTAAGACTATTTAAAGCGAAAACTTCCTGTAGAAGAGTTTTTCTTGGTGGAAACTTTCTGCATCGCAGAAAATTCTCAATATAGGGGAATTTTATAGAAAATGTTTTCTTTTAAAGCTTTTCTTTTAAGAATATTCTCTTGAGAATATGGGTGTTCTTTCAGACTTTAGGGATAATTTTAAGACTAGCTGTTTGATAAATTTTTTCAGTATACTTTGGCAAATCACTATGCAAAGACTTACATCTGAGCAACGTTTACAAATCGTGGAAACATATTTCTAAAATTCTCACTCAGTTCGCCAAACTAATAGAGCACTTCGTCAAATTTACGGTGCGCACTGGTGTCCATCTGAGCAGCTAACATGCAAAACTTTTTAGATTTTTTTTGGATAATATCCATCTTAATCGAGGTCGTATTGTGCGTACAGAAGACGCCATTGCCGCTGTAGACGTCAGTGTACCAGAGCACTTGAATTTATCAATTCAATGCCGTTCTCAGCGACTCTGTCTCTGCCTGAGCACTACTTGGAAAATGTTGAGGAAAATTCATGGCCTACATTCATATAAGATCCAGCTGGTGCAGGAAGTTAAGCCAAGAAGAGTTAAGCTAAGAATCAATTGGAATTTCAACCAGTTTTTACCGTCAAGTCATCTTTAGCGATGAGGATTATTTGTAGCAAAATTTTAATTTTTAGATAGATCACTATCCTAATGAGGCTCTTGTGGCTTCATTACTTTTCAAAGAATTTCTGTTTAATGCAGTTTACATACCGAAAGCGTCATCGGTTCAGTTGTCTATTAATCTGAAACCGGTGCCAACACTACCATGAAATGCAAACGCCAAAGGCAACTAATTAGTGAATGTCTTACTTCTGATGTCATTCCAAAGTATTTGGAGAAGAAATGAGACGGCACAACATGCCATACAGCATGTGAAACCCTCACTTTGTTGAGTCAGACTTTGGTGACCGAATTATCTTAAGAAATATAATGGAAATGGCCAACTTTTCGGTGTGATTTGACACCTTTCGACTACTTTTTGTTGGTGTACGTCAAATCCCCGGTCAATGCTGATAAATCACCAACTATTGAACATTTGGAAGCCAACATTCAAAGCACTATTGATGAGTTAAGACCGGATATGCTGAAAAAGTTGTGCAAAATTGGGCCGACAGAATGGCTTTCGTAAGGCTCAGTTGTAGAGGCGATATGTCAGAAATAAGTTTTAAATATTAAATGCTATATCATTGGAATTGTTCCTCTAATTGCAGCCCTTATAAGATTATTTTGTAAAGAATATTTTTTCTAGAATGCTATTTCTACAGAAATTTTGTTGATGATAAAAAGTGGTCCAACCATAATAAAAAGTCGAGTTTTTTGCCCAACTTAATTTGACATTTCTTTGTTTCATTGTTTGACAAATTCAACCATGGGGAGGTTTAAAATTGAGCATCGCGTTTACATTGTTGAAGCCTTTGACGAAAATGGGCTTTAAAATCAAAATACATTTCGTGCACTTCGTGATTTTTTTTGGTCAGTGGATTCGTTAACAAGCAAAATTGCAGCATTTGTGCAAATGAGAATCCAAACGTGATTGTTGAAAAGTCGATGCATCTACAAAGAGTAACAGTTTTGTGCAGTTTATGGGCTGGCGGCGTTATCGGGCCGTACTTATTCGAAAATGAGGTCGATCAAGCAGTTACCGTGAATGGTGTTCGCTATCGCGACATCATAACGGACCTCTTGTGCCCAGAAATTGAGGCTACGGACCTGAACGATATGTGGTTCTAACAGGATGATGCCACTTGCCACACAGCCAACGAAAAAATGGCTCTTTTGCGCGAGAAATTCAATGGCCATGTTATCTCACGTCTTGGCGATCATGTGATTTGACACCGTTGGACCTCTTTGTTTGGGGATATTTAAAAGAAAAGTGAGTAGGTCAATACGCCAAGAACAATCCAAGAGCTAAAGGATGAGATAATTCGACACATTAACAACATTGAACCTCATTTATGTCTTAGAGTCATTGAAACTAAGGACCATCACATGGAGGTATGAAACCGAAGCCGTGGCGGAAATTTGGCCGATATTTTGTTTCACACTTAGTTTTAATGGATCCTTCTATCATAATAAAAAATATAAAGATAATTCTTTGAAAACTTTTTGTTTTATTTACAATTAAAATCTTGCGTTTTGGATGAACCACGCTTTATATGATACATATATGTTTGTGCTTTACTTGCCGTGTTTTTTTTATTGGGTGTTACTTCTTTGATTTTATAAAATGTAATTCATACCTGCAAAGAGAGAGAGAGAGAGATAAAGAAAAATTTAATTTATTTGCTGTTATTATAATTAAAAAATGATTTCTTAATTGTGAATATAAATAAATGAAAGTAAAACTGTGGCTTATAGTTCTTTTTCGCTTAACAGTTTTATATGTGTAATATCTTTAGTTTTTCTAAAATCTTTGGATGAAGTTTCCTGACGATCTGGCCTAAGCAACCAGTGAAATGCGCATAGGAATAGCTTATCCCTTCAACAATAAATTTCAGTTTATCAATAGTATGAAATGGGAATGTAGCACATTTAAACGAAACCTTGTTAAAGATTTTTTCACTGTAATAGAAATAGAAAAAGAAATATTGATCTGATGATACGAAAGCATTCCGGCAGCTTCCATTTTTTTTTTTAGGTAGAATAATCGGGATACACAACCTCATTATATCATTTCTTGATTGACTTAAACTTTACTCAAACTACAGAATTTTTACTTATTGACTTTTCTAAAAGTTTAATTTGAAAATCGCTTTTATTTTACAAGTTCTATAACACTTTTATTGGAAACAGCAATAAAAATACTTCTAAAAAACAAAAGACTTAAGACACATACTGTTTGCTTTTAAGGGAGAATTTTAAAGTTTAAATTAAGAGAATGAAAACCACTTTTCTATTTCATTTAACAAAAAACTTTAAACATAAGCAAACAAAATACCTGTCTTTAAAGAAATCCTTTAAAAAATTTAATTAAATTAATAATATCAAAAACCATAAATTTGTTGCATTTTTTTTTGCCATATAACTACAATTAACAGTTAAGCCATACAAATTTTAACAAAAAGATAAAAAACAAAAATACTGGTCAATAAAAAAAAGAGATTTTAAATTTTAAATCTATAACGGCATCTTATTTCAATACACGAGCCACTGTTACCAAGTTATCATATTTTATTGTTTTAATTAGTCATAATTTGTACTTTTATTAACTGAAAATATATTTCTGTATTTCGCTTAACGATTCATATTTTCGTGCTATTTTCGTAGCTAATGCCGCTAATGTTGAACATTTTTTTTTTAGCAGTAGCAAGTCTATAAATAAACTTTACAGTTGGCTTTAAATTTCTATAAGATAATGTTTTTTTTTTTTTTTTAATTAATAAGCCAAGTTTATAAAGTGGTCTACAAAGCATTTATTTTAATTGTGGTAGAAGTAGAAATAAGCAAAAAAATAATAAAATCTTAAATGTCATATGAAAACAAGTTTAATTGCTGAAGTGCAATTTTATTTATAAACACAAGTAGATTTTTGTTTGTTTCACTTTTTAGTACGAAATCAAAGATATTTTTCAGAGATGAACAAGAAAGTTGATGTATTTTATTTCAGTTATTTCTTTTTTTTTTTTTTTTTTTTTGTGGTATTCAGTATTTAGCAAACTGGCTAACACACTTTTATTTATTTATAAATTTTTTTTCATCCAGAAGTAAAAAGTAAGTAGAGAAACCCAAAGAGATCTAAGATGTTCTCAATTTCTTTAACTGGTTTTTTTCATTAAAAAAAAAAAAAGAAAAAATCAATCTAGATAAAACTACATCATCTGGTTTTCTTGATCCTTAACGGATGATATGTAATCATTCATGTTTTGAATTGTTTAAACAAGTTCATTAATAAATAATGTCAATAAATTTTTAAGGAAACTAAAGTGTCGAATTGTCACGTTTTACAAAAGATGCAGAAGTAAGTTTTTTGAATACAAAATTAAGGTTTTCTTTTGTCATGTATCAAGCACGACAAATAAAATCTTATTAATTAAAAGTTTTCTTTAGTTTTAACCGTTTTAAGAGAAAAATGAAAGTTGAATAAAATTCTTAAAGAATTTTAAAAATTTAGTTTGAGTTTTGTGATTCTGACCCTTTGAAAATGTTAACTCCTTTTTGCATTTCGAATTAGAAAATTTCCATTTAATTTAAATTTTACTTCTAAACTAATATTTTATTAACAAAAAAATGTATTGTATAAATTTAGAAAAATTTCCGATTTAAAACATCCTTTTATTAAAACTTTTCGGCGTGTATAAGACTATTTTCTTTGGATGTTATTGTATATAAGAACATACTTTAGAAAATATACTGTTCTTTTCATAATAAGTATCCTGTATAAGAAAATTTTCTTTAAACCATTTTCTGTGTCAGACTATTTTCTATATAAAATTGTTGTTGTATTATATTATTTTCTATAGCAAATATTTGTATAAGACGTTTTAATTAAAATTTTTTTGTATAAGACTTTTTTCGTTATCAAATTTTCTAACATAATATTATCTTCTTTGGAAGTTATTGTGTATAAGAACATACTTTATAGAAAAATTTCTGTATAAGTCTGTTTTCCATAATAATTATCCTGTATAAGACAATTTTCTTTATAAATTTTCTCTGCTAGACTATTTTCTATATAAAATTTTTGCTGCATTAAATTACATATTTTCTATATTTTTTAGTTAATTTTTTTGTTGTATAAGACTATTTTCTTTATAAAATTTTTTAAAATAAAATTATTTTCTTCAGAAGTTATTGTGTATAAGCATATGCTTTATAGAAAAATTTCTGTATAAGGCTGTTTTCCATAACTATTGTTTTGTATAAGACAATTTTCTATAAACATTTTTATGTGTCAGACTATTTTAATTATAAAATTGTTGTTGCTTAATATTATTTTCTAAAGAAAATATTTGTATAAGACTCTTTTAATTAAAAATTTTTTTGTATAAGACTACTTTCGTTATAAAATTTTTTAAAATGAAATTATTTTCTTCGGAAAATTTTGTGAATAAGAACATAATTTATTGAACATTTTCTGTATAAGGCTGTTTTCGATAATAATTATCCTGTAAAGGACAATTTTCTTTAAATATTTTTCTGTATCAGACTATGTATTTTCTATATAATATTTTTGTTGCATTATATAGTTTCTATATTTTTGTTGTATTATATTATTTTTTGTAGAAAATGTTTGTATAAGACTTTTTTAACTAATTTTTTTTTGTATAAGACGATTTTCTTTATAAAATTTTCTATCATAATCTTATTTTCTTTTGAAGTTTTTGTGTATAAGAACAAACTTTACAGAAAATTTTTTTTATAAGGCTGTTTTCCATAATAATTGTTTTGTATAAGACAATTTTCTATAAACATTTTTCTGTGCCAGACTATTTTCTTTATAAAAATTTTGTTGTTTTGAATTATTTTGTAAAGAAAATGTTGGTATAGGACATTTTAATTAATTTTTTTTGTATAAGACTATTTTCGTTAAAAAATTTTCTAATACAGAAGTATTTTCCTTTAAAATTTTGGTGTATAAGAGAATTGTAATTTTACTCTTAAGCTGATATTTAATTAATAAAAATTTTTAAGTTTAGAAAAATTTCCTATTCAATACAATCTTTTAAATAAAACTATTCGGAGTACAAAAATTTCTCAGCATTTTCTTAAAAAATTTAGGTGTATAAGAGTATTTTCTTTGAAATACTTTTCAAGAGTGTTTAAGAGAGCATATTTTAAAGAAAATTGTCTGTGTAAGACAATTTTGTATAAACATTTATCTGTTTCAGACTATTTCCTTTATAAACTTTTTTAGTATTATATTATTTTCTATAGAAATTTTTTGTATAAGACTTTTTCATTAAACATTTTTTTTTATAAAACTATTTTCGTTATGAAATTTTCTATAAAAAGTACTTTCTTTAAAAATTTTCGGTATAAAGTATTCTTTTAAGAAAATTTTTTGTATTAGAGTTTGGTATAAGTGTATCTTCTTAAAAAAATTTGTAAATAAAGCTACTTTGTTTAGACAATATTATGTCTAAGATTATCGACTATTGGCTGGCAGGCACCGCAGTGATGCAGAGGTTAGAACTTCAAAGAACTCTGATGAAAGTATGTGGCGATTCTTGAAACATGTAAAATCGAGCCCCAGCTCAGCCAAGAAAATTATCAAACAATTTTTACAAAAAATTTCATGTTGTAACATTCCTTCTTTCTGTAAAAATAATTTAATGAAAATTAAATTTGATGAACTCCTAAATAAAAATATTAAAATAAAAAAAAGGAAAATTTTTGTATAAGACTTTTGTCAGTGTATTTATCAGGTATAAAAACTGGGAATTTGGCACAAAAAACAAAATTTATCAATAAGAAAAGACATGTTTTTTGTAAAAAACTTTCTGCAAAAATTTTTTTAACTTAAAAGTTTCTGTTTTAGATTTTTTTCTAAAGAAAGTTTCGTTATAAGAGTATTTGCTTAAAGAAACTTCTGTAGAAGATTATGTACTATGAAAATTTTTTTGTGGATTATTTTTTTTTTTTTTAATATGGCTTAGAAGACTTTTTTCTGTAGAAAATTTGTTGTGTATGAATATTTTCTTAAAAAGACTTTTGTATAAGACTATTTTCTGTAGAGACTTTTCGGAGTACAAATTATTTCACTGAATAACTTTTTAATCCAGAATATTTTCTACAGTTAGTTTTTTTACAAAACTGTTTGCTGTATAAAAATTTGTAGAAGAATAATTTCTATAGAAATTTTCTATAGAATATATTCTGTGAAAAGAAATTCTCTAGAGGTTTTTTTTTATAGAAACTTTTTATTATATGAGTATTTTCTAGAGAAAAGTTATTGCATTAGAGGATTAACTTTAAAACATTCTCTGTATAAAACAATTTTCTCGCAAAAATTTTGAGTTTCAGACTCTGTTTTTTATACGTGATTTTCAATATAAGAAAAATGTCTAAAGGAAATATTGTGTGTAAGACTATTTGGATACAAAACTATCTGTTTAAGGCCCGTTTTCAGTACCTACCGATAGCTATGGGTAGGATTTTATCGGCAGTATAATATATTAAATGCAATCTTACCCAAATAACATGATTTCGGTCTGTCAGGTCCATGTCTTTTTATACCGTGGTGAAAGATATTAAAAGGTCAGGCTTGACCGATTAGACTTTCTTAATTGTTTTTAAGTGGTTTAATAAGTTTAGTGAAAAACTGCCTTTCGGTCTGTTTAAATATGTTGAACTTAAACGTTTAAGTTTGTCTTCGCCTTTTTATTTAAAAGATTATAATTAAATCTCATGTCTACAACACGTCACTAATTAAAGAAGTCAAATTAAGAGAAAAAAGAAACTTTAAAAATCTCAACATCTTTTTTAAAGCTGTCACTCAGAAAACAATGACTTAGTTAACTGATAAATAGAATTTTTGTTTTTTTTTTTTAAGTTTCACATCTGAAATTTTTGATTGATACGTTAACAAACCACTTTTAACACTTTTAAAAAACAAAACAAAAAAAAAAAAAAAAAAAAAAATATATATAATATAAAAATTTTTTAAGTTAAACAAATAAAAAACAATCATTAATCTTTTATCTTGCTTAAGAGAAAAGTGAAGAGCAGCAGCAAAAAAAAAAAAAAAAAAATTATCTTAAGTGTGATGAAGCTACTTAATCAAATTAACGAATTTTAAATTAAACAAATTAGTTCAATTTGTTCAAAAAAAGAAAATTAATTAGTTTTGAAGTGGTAACAATGGTCAAAGAGAAACTTACAACAATTTTTCAAAATTCTTTTAATGGATTTAATTTGTGGCAATTTTTACCCCAAATTATGTGAATTAAAATTTATAACAGGGCCCTGTTTCGCAAAACTATAAGCTACAAATCTACAATTAAAAAAGCAACAATTTTACAATTTTTGCTTTTGTTTCCAATGTATTTTACTTGTAGATTTGTAAATTGCAGTTTTTAGAAACAGGGCCCAGGTGTCATATTAATTATAAGAAGGTGTTTTTTTAAGTAAAAATTTCTAGCTTTTGCAAATTTAACTCTCATTAGCTTTTATAAAGTATTTTCCTCATGTTTTAAAGTTGTTTTACAACATTCTTGTTA
Organism: Pollenia griseotomentosa; assembly: GCA_963931875.1. Lineage (NCBI taxonomy): Eukaryota > Metazoa > Arthropoda > Insecta > Diptera > Polleniidae > Pollenia > Pollenia griseotomentosa. The sequence continues at coordinate 49,181,154 of OZ007564.1, forward strand.
ATTATTTATTTAGAACTTATTGTCTGAGTGATTTTATTAAAAAAAAACCACTTACGCAAATCAAGAGGCACAAACACGCACACTTATACACTCACAACATACATTTTATCTATCATAAAATCGTCAATGCTTGCGTTCTAAGTCTTTCGTTTTGTTACACTTTAAATGCTTAAATTATTTTTTTTTTGCATAAATTACGCACTTTTTATGAAATTTTATCAGTTCTGAACTTATGTTTAGCAGTTTTTGCCAAGATAAGTTCTTAAAAAGTGTAACTAAAATATTTAGTTTAGATTTAGTTTAATTGCTGCTCGAGCTGCCTTTTGCAACACTTTAGAATCAGACGTGTGAATTTTTAAATATTTTTTTATTAATTAATGTTGGTTTTTTTTTAAGAAAAATAAACGTGAAAAAATGTTGTCAAGGTAAAAACTAGCAAGCTGACATTTTTTAGTTGAAAACCGTTTAATATTAAGTGTTAGAAATAAATGCGTTTAAAATAATTGAAACTAGAATAAACTGGTAGCAGCCAGAAATTATGAAAAATATTTTTACCATTTCTCTTGTCAAAAGAAAGTTTTTCTAGTTAAAACAATCCAGCTTTATTTGTTGAAAGATTTTTAACTATTTTCTTAAATATGCCATTTAAGTAAATAAGTCATATTTTTAACCACAAAATCCATATTCAAATTTCCTATAACTTTAAAAATTTGTGCAAAAATATATACTGCATGTTCAACAATTTTGAACTTTAACGTTCGCGTAGAAAATTTCTATGAAAAACACTCAGTTTTAAAAATATTTTTTCCATATAAAATGCTATGCGAACGTTTCGAACGTTCGAAATTGTTGTACAGGCTGATAGTTTTCTTCTTATTCTAGATTTAAAACAATTTAAAATTAAATTTGGCCAAATTTTGGAAATTCAAGATTATGTTCGAATTTTCGAAATATCGCCAAGCAAGTTTTGTATTACAAAAAAATTCATTCTGCTTTGTTTTCTTTATATTAAACATTTTAAAATTTAACACAACCTTGAAAATTCGAATTTAAGGTTTTTAAAAATTATTTCTTAAGCTTGTGTTATTATTCTCTTTTGTCGAATTGTATGTAGATATAAGTCCAAATTTTTGAACCAATTTCAAATATATATTTCTTAAACGTTAAATCGTTATTCTTTTTTCTATTAAACCATTCGTGAAAACTTTAAGTTTTGGCTAAATTTAAGTTCGAATGCTTAAAACTAGAAACATATTTCAAGTTTCACTTTAAAAACTATTATAAGGCGGAAAATAACACGTTTCTTTGACTTTAACTTAACTTTAAGTAAAACAATAAAATGAATCAAATTCGATAATTGTATATTCATAAGTATTCTGTAATTTACATTTTTTTTTAGCCAAATTTCGAAAATTCGAATTTACCCCAAACCTTATAACTTTCAGTTGCAAAACATTTTCAAAAAAGGAAAATACGCTTAACAGTTTTTGTGGCATTTTAACCCCAAAATTTTTATGTTCGAAAAACTTAAAAGCAATAAAAAACTAAGAAAAACACATTTTTTTGATTTTAACTTAAAATAAACAATATAAAGTTAAATAAGAATAAAATTCGCTAGTTGTATATTAATAAGTATTCTTTCATTTACATATTTAGAAAAATTTCGAAAATTCGTATTTTTTCTAGGTCTTTAAGTTTGCAATTGTAAAACATTTTGAACGAAATTTCTATGTGTTTTGCATTTTAAACCCAAAATTTTTCTGTTCGAAAACCTTAAAACAATAAAAAGGTATAAACTTATACATTTCTTTGATTTTAACTAAAAATAACAATAGAAAGTTAAAGAGGAATAAAATTCGATAATTGTTTAATAATAAGAATTCTTTCATTTGCACTTTTAGCCAAATTTCGAAAATTCGAAATTATGTTCAAAAATTACAATTAACTCTAAATCTTAAAGTTTTTAATTGCAAAACACTTTGAACTAAATTTCTACGTGTGTATGTAAAAAGCAAAAAAAAGCTTCAAAGTTTTGCATGTTAAAAATGTTTGTGTTCGCAAACTTAAAAAAAAAATTAAATGGTATAAACGAATACATTCCACTGATTTTAACTTGAAATTAACAATAGAAAGTTAAGGAAGAATAAATTTTGATAGTTGTATAATTATAAATATTCTTTAATTTACATTTTTAGAAAAATTTCAAAAATTCGAAATTAAGTTCGAAAATTCGAAATAACTCTAAATCTTATAGTTTGTAATTGTAAAACATTTTAAACGAAATTTCTATGTGTGTAAGAGAATAGCAAAAAAAAGCTTCAAAGTTTTGCATTTAAAACCCAAAATTTTTTTGTTTGAAAACCTTAATGAAAAGGTATCAACTAGCAAATTTCTTTGATTTTAATTAAAAATTAACAATTGAAAGTTTAAGAAGAATAAAGTTTGTTAGTTGTATAATTATAAATATTCTTTAATTTACATTTTTAGACAAATTTCAAAAATTCGAAAATTCGAAATTACTCTAAATCTTATAGTTTGTAATTGTAAAACATTTTGAACGAAATTTCTAAGTGTGTAAGAGAACAGCAAAAAAAAGCTTCAAAATTTTGCATTTTAAACCCAAAATTTCTTCTTCGAAAAATTTAAAAGCAATAAAAAAGTAAAAAAACAACAAATATTTTTGATTTTAACTAAAATTAACAATATAAAGTTAAAGAGGAATAAAATTCGATAGTTGTTTAATAATAAGTATTCTTTCATTTACATTTTTTGCCAAATTCGAATTTTCTCTAAATTTTAAAATTTTTAATTGCAAAACATTTTGAATTAAATTTCTACGTGTGGTATGTAAAAACAAAAAAAAATCCTCAAAGTTTTGCATGTTAAACCCAAAATTTTAATGTTCGAAAACCTTAAAAAAATAAAAAGGTATAAACTAATACATTTCTCTGATTTTAACTTAAAATTAACAATAGAAAATTTAAGAAGAATAACATTTGATAGTTGTATAATTAAAAATTTCTTTAATTTACATGTTTGGACAAATTTCGAAATTAAGTTCGAAAATTCAAAATTACTCTAAATCTTAAAACTTTCAATTGCAAAACATTTTGAACAAAATTTCTCTGTTCGAAAACTAAATATTTTCCATAATAAAAGTAAAAAACAACCAAATATTTTCTTTAATATTAATTTTTAGTTCATGTTAAACCAAATTTAAAAGTTTTACAAATAAAACCAAAATTTCAACTTGTTTTTTTTTTTTTATTTTAATGCAAGTTAAGCTTTATATTCAATTCGAAATTTTAAAATCCATAATTTGAAAATACAAAAACCAAATTCCATTAACTTAATTAAAATGATTTATCGATTATCATTAAAATTATTTACGCAAAATCATGTTTTTGATACGCAATTTATAAATATAATTATACATTTGTACGGTTATCAAACTCGTTTTATTGCAATAATCACACATTTTGAAATAAATAAATAAAACCAAGAATTTCGATAAATTTTAATTGAAATTACCATTTCCCGTTACATAAATTTATGTTTTATTTCACTTTGTGTCGTTCTTCCTTTCGAAATTGAACAACCGCAACAAAAATTCCACAAAAATTTGAATTGTGTGCAAAAATATAAATTATACATAATAAGACAATTTAATTGAATTACAAACAAAAATGTTAAATATGTTGCCTTTTTTTTTTTTTTTGCTTTTTACAAAAATTGCCGAAGCATATTTCATGTTCAGAAGAGTTATGGCAAATAGAAAAATCTGATCAGAACTTGTTTTAAAGTTGCCTATAGAAATAAAGCTTTTATAATTATCGAGAGAGAATTTATGGAAACAAATAATTTAGTTTTTTTCTTAAAATGATTAACAGAAATAGTAATTAATTTAATGGTGGCTTTAATAGAAGAAAATTATTAAATTTTTAATTAAAATAAAAAAATTTTTAATGTGAAATAACTAGCGCATGTTTGAGGGAATGAATTGAGACTTAAGCCTTAAAAATACAACTAAAAAGATTTTGGCCTATAATATAGAGCTACAAGGGAAAGTTCTATTCAAAAATTCTAATCGATGTTTGAATTAAATGGAGTTCTATGTTGGTGTTAGTTCGAATAAATGTGGCATCAAGTTTAACGAAGCACATTTCGCTGTAGGCCTTGATAATTTTTTGCATTATAAAATGTATTTAACAAAGCGAGTTGCCTTGCAACTGACGTTTTGGAACTCAGCCTTTTATACTTCTAGAACTTTTCTGTAAATCAAAAACATCATTTAACAAAATAGTATCAAATTACTAGTCTTTTTCGCTACATTGAAGCAAATCTGTTGTATAAAAATTAATTAAGAAAAAAGTTTAGTTAGATAAGAGTCGATAATTTTAATTGATTGTGGCGCCACACACATACAAAGACGATATAAATGTCTGTATATCTGAAAAACGGCAACAGCTAAAGTTTTCAAATGTGATACAAATAATTGGTTATCAATACCCAACATCTGACAAACAGTAGTCGGGATAAGAGAAGTGGGCGTGGCACAATATACATTTTGTTTTATCTGAAGAACGATGGAATTAAATTTATACAAACTAAGCACAAACAGATTGTTTGCTAATACACAATATCTGTAAAAAAGTAGGCAGTATTAAATAAGTGGGCGTGCCGCGCTTTTAGAAGACAAAATATATGTCTGTATTTCTGAACAAGGGTTATTATCAATAAATTTTTGAATAAAAACTAAACTTGGATTAGAAACCATAAACCATAGTTCGATTAACTACAATAAACTAATTGTCGTAAAGCTTTGGGACGAGCTCTATATATTTATATGTTTACATTTATCCATCAAGTTGTACAAAAGGTCAACGAAAAAAAGAGAAAAAAAGAAAACATAAAATACAAATGTGCTTTGGATTTCAAGAAAATGTTCAGAAGTAAGGAAGAAACATGTACAGAAAATTAGAAATGGATAAATAAATTATTAAATTTCGATCTACCAAAAATACCATTGGCTTAAAGATTTATGTCTGGCTGAGTGGCGGAAGAGTAAAACTGCAAAGAAATCTGATGATGAGAACGTGGTTGTTCTCTAAACATGTAAATTCGACCCGAGTTCAATTCCCGGTTCAGTCAAGAAAAATTATCAGTAAATTTTAATTAATTTCATGTTGTAAAATTCCTTCCTTTATTAAAATAATTTAATAAAAATTTAGTTCGATGAACTTAAGCATGATTTAAAATAAAAATCAAATTTGGATTAATTGGAAAATTATATGAATTACTTTATTATTAATAGTCAAAAAGTGAGTGGCTTTGAAACAGGGGGCATTACGATACCAATACACTTTAATAATAAGCTTTTGTATTTCTACAGATAAGACACTGGGTAGCAAAGCGTACTGGTTTAACATTTAATATCAACTCTTTGGCAATTTTAAACTTTAAAGGGCCAAATACACTTGTCAAATGCTTGTCCAGCCGGCGAATTCAACGTGTACGTGTGCTGGACGTAATATTCGCCGTCATATCTAAATTTTTTGATTATTCATCAAGCGTTGTCGGTGCCACATATACAAACACATTTTCACTAATACTACCACAATGCTTGATGAGTATTGTGATCAATGTATTTTGGCCTTAAAGGTGTATTTTTTTATATTTACTCCTATTTTAATATAATCATCACTTCTCTGCGGCTAAAGTACTTTAAAGTTTATATTCCTAATCCTAATCTAATGTCACAGAAAGAAAGTTAACTTATGTTTTTATTCCAAATGTTATTGCGCATTTAAAAAAGTGTCAGCCAAATGTAATTTAGCTACATATAACTTCCCAAAAAAATTCGAATAAGATAATTGAAACTTTGCCCATGTTTCATTTGGAACGTGGAGATGTTAAAGGAGGCTTTAACTCAACTGATTCTAGAGTCAACTAAAGCACTTTTTCCTTTTGCCACAGAACTCATTATTAATTACGAGAGCTTTTGAAAACATATCAAAGAAAATAAAATAAATTTTAAGTAAATCTTATGGAAACAAGTTTAACTTATCGCAAAGACTTCTATAAAATTTCCTAATTCCTCTTCGACAATGTTTAAACAATAAAACGTGAAAGACTTTCAGAAGTCGCTCAGGAGTGCTGGTGTCGTTCGTACAACACTTTAATATGGCAATAGAATTAGACTTTCTTGAATTGGCAACACTTTGTTTAAAGTAATGAGGACCGTAGACCACTGCAAATAGACCGACTTGAGGAATAAGCTCGATTTTTATATGGATCACCCACCTTACGCAGGCGGACGCAGGCTTTAATTCTCTAAGCCAATAAGTAAACTAAAAGTGAGTTTATGGATCACAAACCTTACGAGGTCACGCAGACGGACGCAGGCAGTCAATAAGTAAACTAAAAGTAAGGAATACGACCAGAAATAATGTGCGTTACCAAATCAGCACAAACGCATTATATATTTCTAGTTTTATTGGTGACGGATATAAAAACGTTACACTGATAGAAAAGGCGTCATAACGCTGATATATTTTGACATCAGTACTATGACAAGTGTCTTCGTTTTTGACCCAATGACTCTTTTCATCATTGTGATGTCAACCTTAACATCACTTGGCCAAGTGTCATCAGGGTAAAAATTAAATTATGTCATCAATTGGATGGCACATCGGCATCACAGAAATGACGAACATGTCCTCAGTGCGATGACGCAGTAACATCGGAGAAATTAAACATTAGCATTAATTAAATGACAGTTTGTCATTAAGTCAAAGTCATTGGAATTGACTTAAGTCAAAGTTAGAGAATATTGTTATTTACCTACCCGTTAAAGGTGTTCGTTTCACGTTTGTTGAACTACGACCTTTGTTTACAGCAGAACTCCCAATAATAAGACACCAGCACCATGCCCCATATGGTTTTCTTAAACATTCTACTTTGAAAATTTGATGTATTTAACTTAATAATTTAAAAAAATAGAATATAGGAATTTTTGCTTCTTATAAAACATTGTTATCATGAAAATAATGTTAATAATATACAAAATGTGGCATCGAATTGATGTCACTAACGTCATAAAATAGATGACACGTAAAATATGACAAAATTGTACGAAGACGTTAGTCATTGGATTGATGATACTTTTTGCATCATTGATGCCATTTGTAGTAACATGGATGTCACAGTGCTGATGTTAGGGCATCATCAATCTGAAGATGAATTTTTCTATCAGTGTACCAGTCAATTTGAAGAATATTATTTATTAAGATGTTAATTTTTAATTACACTTGTTTGCTTTAATAAAACCTTACATTTTCCCTAGGTTATTTCAGCAATTACTATTCATCAATCCTGCATCTGACTTTACATTAGAGGAGTTCAGTGTTTGCTGCAAATGATCTTGTGAAAGAGAAATTGCAAAATGTTCATCAAATTTTAAAAATAGTTTTTGTTTTAAATGTAATTTGCTATGCGAACGTTTACATGTGACATCGTTGGATTGGCTGTAAATCTAATAGAATTTGTGTGTTTTGTTGTTAGATTTAAGAAAATAATCTATTATCTACATCATTATGGGTCTGTTTTTTTAAGTTCCATGGTTTTCTAAGTTTCCTCTTTAAATATGAAAAGTAATGATGCCCTAGACGGACATCTGTCGGCAGCGGACAAGATTGCGCCGACGGTCAATGGCCACCTGCGGAACCATTCTCTCTGCACTCTCTAACTTGTTTTCTTTTTTGAGCCAGATTATTCTTTTAATTTCAATTTATTTTTTTCTACGTTTTACTATTGAAGGAATTCTTTATGGTAAATTTTACATTTTATTTTACGTTAAACTTTACTTTTTTTACTTTTACTTACTACATATTAACATTTTAATAAATATGGCCGTAATATTTAACGGGAACTGAACCCGAAACCTGCTGACTAATAGACTAACTCACTAGCAACTGGCATATCCGGCCTTCTTATAAAGGGTGTTTTTTTTTTTTTTTGAAAGTCACAACTTTGAGTTGGCATCACTGCTTTATTTTAGCACCCATTTAACAGCTGATAGTTGCTTTTTAGTTTGCTTTGAAATGTCATTATGAATCGACTTAATCAAGAGCAACGCGTGCAAATTGTTAAAATTTTTAATCAAAATAATTCGGCGAATGGGCTGAAGCACAAATTGATATTGATTTTGAATTTCCATTGAAAAGTTTATTTTCCGATGAAGCCCATTTCAGGTTGAATGGGTGCGTAAACAAGCAGAATTGTCGCATTTGGAGTCAGGAGTATCCACAAGAATTTGTCGAAACACCATTACATCCACATTACTGTTTGGTGCGCTTTCTGGGCTGTCGGAGTAATTGGCCCATATGTCTTCAAAAATTTCAAAATGGTCAGAATGCGAAAAGTTGTTGAAAATTGTTGTTCCAGATTGCGCTTTCTACACGCCAGCCGTCATAAAATTTTCTATCCAATAAATATCGTTTCATTGATATCAAAAATATATTTGCTTGTTTTATTATGATTTAAACTTGTGTCACTCTTTAAAAAACACCCTTTAGTATTTTATATTTTTATTGACACCTTTTCTTTAATTTTTTTTTATTGCATTATGCCATTATGACCGTTAAAGGGTTAACACTATAGAATCTTTTGATTAATTGTAATTAACTGTTGAAAGCAAAGCAACAGTTTTAAATTAATGAAATATTAATTGAAATGTTGACATCTTTTAATTAAAAAAAAAAAAAAAAATATATTGATATATTGTATACTTTTTTGAATAAAAATAAATCCCTTTTCAATTCTTTTATGTAAAAATCTTTCATTTGAATTATTTAAATTTTTATAAAAGTCATATATAAAAGTCATTTTATAAAAGTCATTTCATAAAGCAAGCACAACCGTAAAAATAATCTATAATGCTTATAAAAATAATAAAAAAAAAAACATTAATAAATTTTTTTTTAACAAAAGACATCAGTTTCTATGCATTTAAAAATTATATTTAATTTTTTGTTTGCAAACTTTTGTTGTTTTTTTTGTTTTGAAAACAATTCAGTTGTTGTCAGTTGACATGTTTAAGAAAAAGTAAAACTTTCATTTTTTTATAATTTTTTATTAAAATTTTTGCTTGTATTTTTTTTATAATAATCAATTGTCACTGACACTTTAACTATTTAAGACCTAAATTAATGAGTTTTTTTTAATAAATGAAAAGGAAAATATTAAACAAAACAATCATATATTTCGTGAATAAAATCAACCTCATTATTTGTTCTCCATTCCCTGAAAAATGTATGGGAAAAAACAGATTTTTAGGGCAAATCGAGGTTAAGTGCAAAATGTCGGATGTCTAAATAAGATCGCAAAGCTTTTTAAAAAAACGTTGACACAAGCAGATATTAGGAAATGCAAACGGCTTGGGTAACCAAATAGCAGATGAGCTTGCCAAACAAGGTGGTCGTCGGGAATACAAATTTATTGATCAATTCATTGGCTTTTCAATCGCTCCCTTTAAGCCACTCATTCAAAGCGAGTCTTATAAACTTGCACAGTTGGGATGGACTTGTGAATCCACCTGCTCCGTATCAAAAGGCATTGTGGCCTTGCTATGATAGACATTTTCGCCCTAATCTTGCCAAGCTTTACGCTTGTCTACAGGATGCCAAAGTCTTTGGCTGGAATCGAACCCGCAACCCCCGCACTGATAGACTAGCTCATTACCAGCTATCCTACCGGAGGAGATGTTTTGTACGAAGGTTCAATTAAGAATATATTAGAACAGTGATCTCAGTGATAACTGTGCACAGCTGTGTACGGACTCAGGCGAAGAGAATGGGTTTAGAATTCACTGAGTACTACAGAAGTTTTGATGATGAGGAGAAAGAGGAAACTGTGTCCTGGAATTCGGGGTATTAGAAAGAGATGATTTTTCTTAGTTAGAAAGAAGTTTGCATCTTCTCTTCATTAGGAAAACGAATTCATTGAATTCTATTGTAGTGCCAATTGAGTAACTGCTCTGTAGCGCTGATTATCGCAGAAAAGCGCCGATGGCCCCAGGTGAGCAGTCTTCTTGATGGCTACGAATGGAACCTAAATTTAAATTATTAACTATAAGCGTGAATGCATGTGATGAGCTGCTTAAAAGTAATTGTTTGTGCTGCTTAAAATTCTTGAACGATTATTATTGAATCGTTCTCTTATCTTATAGCATTTTGAGAGCAGATTTGTAATTAAGTAAGCAATGTATTGCCTTTATGGGCATTTACTGCTTCCAGATCTCGAAAGAGTTTTGGAGGGATATCGTTTTTTTTCTATAACTTGATACCGATTATCCTATCTAATACTCTCCATACACATTCGGACCGAATTGAATTGAACATGAATTAGGTTTTTATAGTTTATTTTGTAATATAAAGCAACATATGAAAATGGCAAAAATTAACTTGAAACTGACGAAGAAATAGATTTATTTCTCAAATAACAGTTCCAAATTGTTCAAGGGAGTGTGTTCGTTCACCGTAAACACCCAGCATGATAAATGAATCAAATTTGCATCGAAATTAAATAACATTTTCATAAAATCACTTAAATAAAAAGTTCCTGCCTACATTTTTAGACCATGATCGAAAAATTATTATCAGTCATGTTCTGAAAGCGAGAGATGCTGTGTGACTTATCGGATCAGAAGAACGCCAAGCAACTATGTAAACCGGTACCGTGATTAGGAGAATTTTCATACGGACTTGGCAGGACGTAAACTTAAGAATAAGAATAAGATTTTACTAAATTTTGGTAGTTCATATATGTATAACCTCCACCACTAGTTGTGAATAAGGGAAACCTTTTTAAATATTTATCTTAGACCCCATAAAGAATATAAAAATATTTTGGGTCCTTAAGCAATTCCAAGTCGATTTAGCCATGTCCGTCCGTTGAAATCCCTTTCACTTTCGAATGACTCAAAAGAAAAGAACAGTATTGGTGTTATATTATTTCTACCACTCTTAAGTAGTTTGGGATTGAAATCCAGCAATATCGGTTTGGTAGCATAAGAGTTATGAATCCAAATATGGAACAACCATTTAAAAAAAAATTAAGAAATTTTTTACAAAAACTAACATAAATGATTGCGGAATGCAAAGATTGATATAAGATTTATATAACAAGAAATCTTATTATTAAATTTCGTGAAGATCCCATTACCCACTCCTGAAATATTCTGACGGTTGGTGGAGGGTATTAAAGATTTGGCACAGCCATATATTGCACTTAAACTTGTTATATATGAATATTCAATAAATTTAAAAAAAAACAAGTAAGAAAGTATAGTCGGTCAAGCCCGACCATATGATACCCAGCACCACAGTACTTAAAAACACATCATGCTTATGTGTCCATATTAATATGGATTTCTCTATGTTTAAAAACTTCATTAAAATCGGTTTGAAAGTTTGTGAGAGGCAGAAATTGCCCCCTACATCCCCTTGTGGTCCTATTTTTGAAAAACTGTATAGCTTATGTGTCCATATAGATATGGATCTATCCATGTTTTAAATTTCATTAAAATCGGTTTCTGAGAGGAAGAAATTTCCCCCTATCTTCCCTCGTGGTCCTACGATTTGGCCCATTTTCAATATGCTTGGTCCTCGTGTCAATAAGAACCTATGTCCCAAATTTTATCAAATTATCTCTTAAATTGCGACCTGTACTTTGCGCACAAGGTTACATGGACAGCCAGCCAGCCGGACGGACATCGCTAGTTCGACTCAGAAAGTGATTCTGAGTCGATCGGTATACTTTAAGGCGTTACACACATCAGCACAAATGCATAATACCCCTGTTGGCCAAACTGCCGTCGACGACATTGTCGTCAACGATTTATGCACGACATGTCCTCTATCACTTAGGATTTCTGCAAGACAATTTTGAGGAAAATGTCGTGGACGACAAAATACTCGACATTGTCGAGTGCACTGTCTTTTAAAGAAGTTAATAAACGATGACATGACAGACATTGTCTTTCAAGTTGTCTTTTGTCAAAGCTTATCCACGACAACATGAGAGACATTTTCTTGTAAGGTATCCTCTATCAACAACCATACACGACACTATGAGCGACAGTGTCTTGTAAGCTGTCCTGTATTAAAGTGTATGCACGACAACATGACCGACAGTGTCTTGGAAGGTGTCCTTTATCAACTTCTTAGCACGACAATATGAGCGACATTGTCTTCTAAGCTGTCTTCTAAACAAACAAACATAATTTGTTCCCAATAAAAAATAAAAATAACTGTAAAATAACGATAATAATAAAAAAACAACCAAAGCAAAGTGAAGCAAATCAGTCAGTAAAGTCTGAGAACTCAAAGACTAAGGTCTGATTTTAAAAATATGTATGTCCGATTGTATATTTTTATTTTTTCGTTTAGGTTTATAGGCGACATTGTCGTGTAAGCTGTTACTCCTGTAACTTCATCGACATTGTCTTATACGCAGTCGTTGACGATAAAGTAGAATCCATTGTCGTCTATATAGTCATCAAAGACAATCTGAACGACAATGTCGTTCATATGGTCATCAACGACTATATGGACGACAATGTCGTGCATGTGGTCATCAAAGACAGGCTGAGCGACATTTTCTCTCTTTGTGTCGTGCACGATTTGCGCGACACTTGTTTGAAAATGTCGTTGACGATTTGCATTAGTTGTCCCTTAAGTGTCGTGCAGGAATTAACATTGTCGTGCACGAATCATCAATGGGACCCTCTCCACTATTGTGGTGTGGGTATAAAAATAAGAAAAAATTGTCTGAAAATAGAATTAAGGCCCAACCAGAATGTGAATAACGTGACTTTAACAACTGAGCAAATACATGTAAATCATATGTGTAAAACCATATTGAACTTAAGGAAACTTTATGTTAAGTTTTATAAAACTGTTATTTGCTTAAGCAAGGTGCGAAACTAATCGCTCATTCCGTACGGAATCAACGTTTTTCTATTTTCTTTCTGTTGTTTTAAAAGCATTTTTGTTCTCTTTTTGACAGTAGCTTAAGTTTGTTTATGCACATTCTGGTTGAGCCTTTAGAGTCAAATCGAAATCAAATAAAATTTGCAAAGCGGTCGCGTGTTCAAAGCTTTTGAAAATATTTCCTCTAATAAACTTCACACTTTCAGTACTACTTGTCCATATCAGGTTAGTTTTAAAATAACTTATCATAAAATCTCCATCCATGGGAATTTTACTTAATTTCAAAATACAAAACAAAGCTGAATATATGCGGCAGAAATTATATGAATTCTTTGAAAATTCGAACTTATTTATTAAAATATTTGTAACATATACTTTTTAAAAAGTGATTAAAGCATTTTTTTTTCCTGAAAAATTTCTTTTTTATAATCCCAAATTCATATAGAAACGAAAAAGATTTATTGATGTAACGAATAGGATTCAGTGTTGCAACAAAATTTAGAAACATTTTCGAAATATTTAATCCTAAGATTTTTATTTTAATCAGGCTAAAGTTCATTAAAGTTTATTTTTATAAAATTATTTCTTATGAAGAAAGGAAAAAGGTAAACGAGAAAACAAAAGACAAAAAACATGAAAACTTGAAAAATGTTTTTTGGACTTCTAGAAGAATTCTTGACAAAGAAGTATGAAGACCAGTCTTACTTCTGTTCTTATATAGGTAAATCAAATAAAAAAGATAATCATTCAAAGCCTATTTTGATCGACTAAAATGGAAATACAATTTGGTTAAATGTTTTTGACTAATAACTGCCAGACGTCGTTAATGGAGGTGAGTTTTATACGGCCAAAATTTCTGAAAATCAGTCCGTGGACGTTGGTTCGATTCCCAGGTCAGTCAAGAATGAAAAATTATCAATGATTTTTAATTAATTTCATGTTGTAAAATTCATTTTTTCATAAAAATAATTTCATGAAAATTAAATTTGATGAACTTGAGCCTGATTAAAATATGAAAAATTTTGATTTAAAACCAAAAATTGTTCAATAAAATAACCAGAATACTTATTAAAACTATAAAATTTATCGTGTTTCAGACGTTGCAACAAAACCTTGTAAGAATATTCGTGGTTTCTTTTGGCGTTCCTTCGAAAACTCGTAAACGTTCCTTCGAAACGACGTTACGTTCTTTGTTGCAAAGGTTAGGTGGCCGGCCATAAAGACCCCGCATTGACCGTGTTGGCTCTAGCGTTATCACATCATACGATAACCCTTACTTGAAACTGTTAGTTTGATGTGAGGATACCCAGAGTACTCCACACCCTCTTGGCGAATGCTAGGAGTCTCAATAGTCCAATTCCAGAGATTTCCCCTAGATATTGGAAGTTATGATCTCCCAGACAGTTCGCTCTGGAGAATGGGAGTGCCGGACAGTGCCAGAGTATGTGCTCCACCGTTTCTTTTTCCCCTAGTATACCCTACAGAATCTACAATTGCCATTAGACAGTTGCCCCGCCCTTTTGCCGTTTTATTGCCAAGCTACAAGCTACAATTTGACGTTTAAAGGCCCAACTATAATATGCAAAGGCTGACTTAAGCTACTGTCCAAAATTAACAAGAAAATTAAAAAAAAACATTTAAAAAAACAAAAAAATAAAATCGAAAAATATGTTATTCCGTACGAAAAGTGCGATCTGTTTCGCACTTGCTTATGCAAATGCCAGTTTCATAAAACTAACCAAAAAGTTTTCTTAAGTTCAATATGGTTCAACACTTTTGAATCACATGTTTTCGTACAATGGCTAAAGCAAACATAAGCATATTATAGTTGGGCCTTAAGTCTCTAATTATAAATTAACAGTTAAATTAAAAAAAAAATTTTTCACAAATGATATTAAAGAGGAACATTGAACTGTTGCTAGATATTGAGTTTCGTGCGACATTGTTTACCCCGCACACATCTTTGTCATCAGTCATCTGTTCATGAAATATTTCTGTGCGATATGTCGCATAATCTAAACTTGAATTTTAGTGAAAATGTTTTCTTTAGTGAACTTCTTTATAATAAAGCTCTCCCTTAGTTAAAGTGATTTTAAAAAAACACAGTTTCTTTGCAAGAAATTAAGTCTGAAGCAATTTCTCCATGCAGTGAACTTTTCTTTACAGTGAACAGATTTTGCATAAATAAAATTTGATTTGAATTAATTTTTTTCTTAATGCAAGGAAATTTTTCAAAAAAGTTTTCCTGGGGTATTCACAAAAATAAAAATATATGTATAAAAGAAAAAAAGCCTTCGCTGTGCTAACAATTTCGACAGCAGTGGCCCGAGTTTAGTTAAGGAAAATGTTGCGCCAAAGTTGAAATTCTTTAAAAAAAAGGTTTTAGTATTAAATAAAGTTAAAGGAGTAACAGAAGCGAAATATATCTAAGGAGTTTGGGCTTTTAGCCAGCACTTTATCAAGTAAAGTAAAAGAAAAAACAATTAATGCAGTTATTCTAAAAGAATATAGAAGACAAGTCGTTAAGCCCTAAAGGTGAAAGTCTTCAAACCATTTTTTTATTAAATCTTTCAAGTATTTAAAAAAGTAAAAAAAGGTAGTAATACAACAGATTTTGTTATTCGTGCTTAATTCCCAGTTTTTATTATTGATAAAATCACTTGAAATTTATTGTTGATGGGATAAGCTATTCCTATGCGCATTTCACTGGTTGCTTAGGCTAGATCATCAGGAAACTTCATCCATAAAGATTTTAGAAAAACTAAAGATATTAAACCAAATTAAACTGTTAAGCTAATAAGACTTATAGCAACAGTTCTACTTGTAATAATATCAAAGTTTAAACAAAACACATCAACAATAAACAGTGGGTTTATCTCATCTTACACTCCCCACTACAATTAGTTGCAATTCTCTCAACATTAATTGTAGTTGTAAGTAGGTTAAGAAAAACAAAATAAAAACAAACAACAACTTACAAAAGATGTTGTCAATTAAGTGTTTTTTTAGGCCGTGCACTTGCCTGTTTATTATCAAAAAGTAATTTCAATTTTTGGGAATACAAAATTTTAATTTCAAAAGATTTTGTTATTCGTGCTTAATTCCCAGTTTTTATTATTGATAAAAACACTTGAAATTTATTGTTGATGGGATAAGCTATTCCTATGCGCATTTCACTGGTTGCTTAGGCCAGATCATCAGGAAACTTCATCCATAACGTTTTAGAAAAACTAAAGATATTAAACCAAATAAAACTGTTAAGCGTATAAGACTTATAGCAACAGTTCTACTTGTTACAATATCAAAGCTTAAACAAAACACATCAACAATAAACAGTGGGTTTATCTCATCTTACATTCCCCACTACAATTAGTTGAAATTCTCTCAACATTAATTGTAGTTGTAAGTAGGTTAAGAAAAACAAAATAAAAACAAACAACAACTTACAAAAGATGTTGTCAATTAAGTGTTTTTTTAGGCCTTGCACTTGCCTGTTTATTATCAAAAAGTAATTTCAATTTTTGGGAATACAAAATTTTAATTTCAAAAGATTTCGTTATTCGTGCTTAATTCCCAGTTTTTATTATTGATAAAAACACTTGAAATTATATAAATACAACAGCTAAAAAACCGAAAAAGTTCGTACTTTTACCCAGCACTTTATCAAGTAAATTAAACAAAGTCCATCCAGTAATTTTCAAAAAATAGAAGACAAGCAATTGAGCACTAAAGGCAAAAGGCTTTAAGCCTTTTTGTTAATGATTTTGATAAGGCAGAGTGTAATCCAAAAACTAAAACATCTGACGCTTTTAAATAAAACTGGAAAATTTGCTTTTTCATTAAGTTTTTATATAAAGAAGGGACTTAATTGCATTTGGCATATTGGTGTTATTAGGGAAGTTCGACTGTTTTTTGGTTTTGCAAATATTTTCGTATCAAACATGTTATTGAAGCTTCGGAGTTTAAAATAAGAACTTTAAATCCCTAAGAGATACTGCTTTGTTTTGGGAATTTAATTCGAGTGAAATTGAAATGGAACAAATTTTGTTCAAAGTTTATACAATTTTTTTCTGTTTTTTTTTGAGGGTTACTTATCTTTACCAGAACTAGTCGTTTCAGGGAAAGCCCAGTTAATTAAAAAAAAAAAATTTAATTAAATATCTTCATCGATTTCAATTTTACTCGGATTCGATTTCCAGAACATGACCGATAATTTTTTTTTATTTATTTATCAAGTATGTGTCTTAAATCTTAGGTTTTACATAAATTATTTTTTCACTTGTTGTTTAAAAAACTTTAAAGTTCTCATTTATTCACAGGCACTTTTTTCAGTTCATGCCCAAAGTCTTTTAATTTTTTTTGTTATTTAAAAAAAGGTCACATCAATTATAAGCAAATTTTAAAGTCCATTTCTTCAGATATCTTTTTTAAGGTTTCAAAACTTTCTGAACACAACATTTCTCACAAACAGTTAAATCTATTTTATAGCACGTTCTTTTCTTAACTCTTTCGTTTGAGACAAATTTTAACAGTTATTAAATAGTATTATTGTATTGTTTTTATGTTTTGAAAAACACTTTATTAGAATTTCATTTTAAAATTATATCTGTGGCATTTTGAAAAAACCTCTTAAGTCATATTTAAAATTTTCATTTAAGAAACTTTTGTTGACTTATTTAAAATTTGGTATTATGTATAAACGAAATTTTTCTGTAATTTTGCTTTATTTTATTATTTGATAAAAATAATTGTTTCACCAAATTATTTTTTATACTTTTTTGCTTATCTGGACTTAAGATGTTTTGTTAAAATGCCACAGATATAATTCTTTATTTTGTTTATTTCAAAACCAGTTCGTGTCTTAAAACTTTTGTTTACAAAAGATTTTTTTATTTATTTGTATTTTTTTTTTTTAATTTAAGAGAAAAGGACATTATTTTTTTAGTTTTATTATCCTGTTTTCTTATTTCAAAATATTTCCGTAGCGTTTTTTTTTCATAATTTTTACCTTTTAAACGTTGCGGCTGCTGTCCTGCTACTCGCACTGCTGCTGATAATTGTAAATCCACAAATAAAAAGGACACTGCTAGCAGTAAATTAAATTTCCACGTTACGGCCATTTTCTGGGCTTTTTTGCTCAAATTTTCTTTCTTAACAATCCTAATTTATTTTATAAAAATAAACTATTTCTTTTAATTTCGATTATCACTATTTTTTTTTGGTTTAAAAAATTTCTTAAAAGCAACACTTTAATTTAGCAGAAATTTGTTTAATTGCTTTTTATTCGGTTTTTTACAATTTATTTATTTCGTAAAAGAAAAATTTCAGTTTTAATTATGAAACTATTTTATTTTCTACAGAGTGTTGTGCTGTAGAGTTGTTGCTGACGTGAAATGGAAGGCAAAAGCAACAAATATTAATTAAGAAAATCGTTATAACTCTTGTAACCATTCAAGTTGAAAATTTTAATTTCAAAATTTACTTCGTTTTTTTCGATGTTTTTTTTTTTTTTTTTTTTTTTTTGTTTAAACAATTTATTTAACTTGTTTCTTTTTATTAAATTAATTAAAAAAAAAATAAAATAAATTTTTTAATTTATAATCCAATGTGTTTAGATGGTTAGAGGAAAAAACGCCAAACCACGATTTTTTTCAGCTTATCCAGAGAACGAAATTCGCGCCCCGCGTTTAAGCACCAAACTGAATTCCAAACGTTAAACGAACGGATATATAAAACCTTCTGAATGAACCTCTGAATAACGAATTGAAGCGAACTACCAAGACAAGACGTTAGAGTTGTTTCTAATGGCCAACTGCAGTGAATGTTAAGGCAGCAAACGCTGCATGAGCAGCAACACCGCAGCAGCTAAAGTATTTAACGGCAGTAACAAAATCAGAGTAACAGTAACGGATACATTTGATTTGAATGTTTTTTTTTATATTGTGAATAACAACAATAAAAAAAATCTTAAAGAAATATCCACAAGCACATACACAAATAAAAACTCACAAGACTCTAAGACTACGTCGAATAAAGAAAATGAATCACAAAAACAAAATGTTGTTTTACGTTTTTGTTTTTGTTTTTTTTTTTGTATTTGTCAAAAGCCAGAGAAAAAGTTGTTATTTAAACAGGCTAAACTCACTGTGGTTGTTGTTGCTATTTCTTAGCTATTGCTTTGTTTTTATTATTATGTTTATTATTAAAATCAAAACAACAACAACAAAGACAAAAATTTACTTTATTAACAATAAACGAATAAATATGATATAAAATCCCTGGTTAAGTCATTTGTAGCTGCTGCCTTTTTATTGCGTGTGCGAGTGTGTGTTTGTGTAAAGTAAAAAAAAAACACATTCAAAACCATTCCATGCCATTCGTAAGCCATACCATTTATTCCACTGTTAACCGACAACCGCCAGACATTCACTCATTCATATTTCAGCAATTGCTTTTAAGCTTTTGCTGCAATCATTTTATAACTCTCGTTTTGCGCTTTTGAAAAACAAAAGCTTCTGTTTTTTCTTCTGTTTTTCTTTTATTTGTTGTACTTCTTTTCTTTTAGCCAGAGTGGCAGCTGCTGTTGCTGCTGCAATAACTCAAGATGGGCTTGTAGTTGTTGGAAATCTGCAGTGCTGCTTGCAGCTGCTACTGAGAGACTTGGAATTGTTGTGGAAAAAATGAATCAATGAATCTTAAGAAAATTCAAGTCATAAGAGAACTAGACAATTCATTGTTGGAAAATTGTGGTTATTTAAAGAGTTAATTTGCTCTTAGTAGTTTGTTTAACGAATTTTGTAATCTGCGGCTGCTTTAAAGGAAGTCAGCTTTTATGATGACACACTGAAAGGATTTTCTTCAGAATACCAATGAATTTTGACATTAATCCCATGGAAAATTGCATTAAAAAGGAACCTATGCAGCGCTTCGTTGGATCAATGAAACCTGCTTCATTAAAATGTATTTAATGAAACATTACATTAGATCTATGAATGTTATTCATTGGATGAATACTAGGGATATAACCATTTGCATTTTTTTGCAAATGTCAAAAAGGACCTATCATAGTGAGATAGTGCGTAAAAAAATATGAAGAAATGTGCCTTCCTTTTTTCGCGAGCGTTTATAAAGGTTCGGCACCGATCGCGATGAAGTTTTAGCTTATCATTTTTTTCAGTTTTACAGGAAATCCATAATTCTAACGTCGAAAGCCATGCTGGTCCTTGCATTTCGTGTTTTTTTTTATGAAATGGCGATTCCTTGAATTCCAAAAAAATAAACAAAAAAAAAACGGTACAAGGGAAGGATACCCACCATAAAAATTTATATTACAATTAAAAAAAAAAAAAAAAATGTTTGGTGTTTTAGAAATTGCATTCGGTGCCGAAGGTTTTTGGACCGAAATTACCCCTGATATCGATTTTTAATATCAGTATAACATTGCCCATACCGTAATGATAGGTTCTTATTTTGGTTATCCCCCTAATGAATACTTTGAGAAAAGTAAAAAATTTTTTTTTTTTTTTTTTTTTTTAACCAGAGTCGCTAGCGGGTATCGATCCCGCAACCTCGGCGCTGATAGACTTTTTTTTATTTTATTTTTAATTTTTTTTATAATCAAAGTTGTTCTTATTCAACTTTTTTTTTTTTAACCAGAGTCGCTAGCGGGTATCGATCCCGCAACCTCGGCGCTGATAGACTAGCTCACTACCAGCTAGCCTACTGGGGCAGTGTAGTACTTGAATAAAAAAAACTATGCTTTTTGCCACTACTCAATTTAGAGCGTAAATATGAGATTAAATTGTCATAACATAACAACAATAACAACGTTGATTTTTTTATGTATGAAATAATTAAATCTTACATTTTTTAATTAACAATTAAACATATTTTTAAGAAAGCCTATAATTTTGTATTAATTTATGAATGTAGTTATGTTTGTATATTGTTTTTTATGTTCCCAATTAAAATTGTTTGTTTAACTTGGACAAACTTTAGTTTTCATATATCCAATGAAAATTTTTAACGTAATTACGAAATCCAATGAATCGATTTTAACGAAAATACTTCATTATAACTACGAAATTCCATTTGGACAATGAAAATTTTCATTTAACCAGTGAAATTTTTTTTATGAAAACGATTCATTAAATATATGAAGCATTTTTCTTTCAGTGCACTTTTGGCATACAAAGGTTTACGGATTTTGTGAGCATTGAAGTTGAATTGGGGTGTACACGTGTTCTAGAATTTTTGACTAGGTCTGAGCAAGATCCATAATGGCTTTGCGGTGTTAACTGATGGCTTAAAAATTAACGTAGGTAGAGGTTCAAGCAACTAAATTCCAGAAAGTAACACTAAAAGAATCTACAAACTTCCTGACGATTGCAGTGTATTTCAGGCAGAAATTCTATGTATTTTAAAAGCCGCAGAATTTCAACAGAACCAGAAAGGGGCTGGGTGGCTACTTTATATATATGCAGATATCAAGGCAGTGCTTAAGACTTTGAATGTTTATTTTGTTAGGTCTTAGCTGGTAAGTGGCTGTAGGAAAACATTATGCGTAATTATGGGACCCGCTGTAGTAAGATTGTGCTGGGTACTGGTCCAGTGCAACATAGTCAGTTATGAAACGGACGACGAACTGACATGCTCAGAGTCTGCAATAAATATTACAGCAGGTGTAACTTGTGTTAAACCTTGGAAGAACTTTACAGAACTATTCATGCTTAGAAAAGCAGAATGGACTGCAAAATATCGCGGACGTTGTAGTTGGCAACGAGCAAAATATATTTAAAGGCTATTATTGTATGCATGAATAGGAGATGTTAAAGAACCATGATAGCTATATTTAGTGGTCACACTTTATGATCAACAGAATTGTAGTGATATGGAGATCCGACACATCGGACAGATGTAGAATATGTGAGGTAACTGAGGAAAACATTTTGTGTCAATGTCTGAGGTAACAGCATAGTAGGCGGAATTGGCTAGGTAGCCGCTTCCTATGCATACCCGGCGAAGCCTCAAGATGCACTCTTGAAAACTTGCAAAGATTTATAATGGATATAGCCTGTTTCAGTAAGAGCTCAGTAAGAGCTCTTGTTCGTTTTGTTCTTAATCTTTTTTTTTATTTTTTTCTTTGAGTTATAATTGATTATGGTCAAGCAATTTCAATGTCTGAGAGATTGTTGAACACAAGTTAAAGCCAAAAGATGGAAAAAGCCATCTTGCATATCCAAAATATTTCCTGAACGTCGCAAAAGCTGGAGGTATGCAACAATATTTAATATTTTTTTATTATTTCTTTTCTTCACAGAGCTGATGAGGCTGCTCCCAATTGGTGTTAAGCAAAGAATATTTTTATCAATCAAAAACTTCATTGATTTATACAGATACATTGCATTATTGATAAAGTTGACGAGGTAGAAGTTAGACAGAACATTGAATTTTTTTTAAATCAACTACAAACACAAAAAGAGTTAATGGTTTTTAATTGCTTGTGTGTGATATGATATTCAGTTTACCTCGGTAGCTGTTCTCTGGTTCAAGCTGGGCCCAGTGGTAACGATAAGGACTTCTGGCGGCACTGTTTGGTTGTGAGACAACCGGTGATAAGAACGCTCGCTGGTATATGGTGAGACACTTTCCTCTGTCGTGGATGGAGTTGAGTATGAAGGTCGGTTGTGACGATACACGTTCCTTGGTAACTCAGGGTTAGTTATTCCAACGGGCGGTTTGGCTGAAAATGGGCCAGACGCTTTTTTTGTTCACTTTTGAAAAATTAAACACACTGTAGGTTTCGTTGCTTTAAGTTTACTGTGTTTCTTTATTGGCACTTTGTTTAAATTTCACACAAATGGTATTTGCTTTGGCATATGGTAATAAAGGGTGTTTTTTAAGCCCGATAGAACTTGAAATTGTAAAAAATAACACAAAAAATTAAATTGTAATCAAATTTTTTTTTTATTCGAAAGATCAATACGTGACATTAATATTTGAAAATGATTTCGGGCATATGGGCACCGCGGCTGTTCTTGACGAAGCGCATTCTGGACGTCCAATTTTGGGCCACTTTTTCGAGCACTGCTGGCCGTATGTCACGAATAACACGAACAATGCTGGCCTCCAAGGCGTCAATTGTTGCTGGTTTATCAGCATAAACCAGTGACTTCACGTAGCCCCACAGGAAATAATCGAGAGGTGTCAAATCGCACGACCTTGGAGGCCAATTGACAGGTCCATTTCTCGAAATCAACTTATCGCCAAATTTTGATTTCAATAAGTCGATGGTTGCGTTCGCCGTATGGGACGTAGCGCCATCCTGTTGAAACCACATCTCCTCCGGATCAATGTCATCCATATTTTCAAACAAAAAATCATTGATCATGGTGCGGTAACGATCTCCATTGACCGTAACGCGAGCTCCGGCCTCATTTTTAAAGAAATAAGGTCCGATGATGCCACCAGCGTGAAAACCGCACCAAACGGTGCATTTTTCTGGATGTTGGAGTCTGTAGGGTCTCTTGTGGATTGGTCTCGCTCCATATGCGGCAGTTTTACTTATTAACAAACCCGTTAAGCCAAAAATGCGCCTCATCGCTGAACACAATTTTGTCGTCTATAAGTTGCGCGAATCGACGACTGATTTTCAAAGTTTATTTGGATAATTTCGAAGCGTTGTTCAAGCGTGAGTCTATTCATGATGATTTGTCAGAGTATACTGAAACGATAAAAAAAATATTTCATCAAAATTTAATTTTTGGTGTTACTTTTTACAATTTAAAGTTCTATCTAGCTTAAAAAAACACCCTTTACAATTTCAACCTTTTTACAATCTTGTTTCACTTAAGGCCAAGTGTTTTAAAATTCTATTTAGTTAGAATAGAAAAGCTTGTTGTTTGTGGCTCAAAATACAAGATGGAAGTGAATTAAAAAAAGTAAAACCATACAAGATATCAGTTGTCAGAATCTCTCCACGCGAAAGTTGCCACACCGTTGCAGCCTGAGATGGACACACGTTTCATGTTGAATGTTCCATGTTCCCAACTTGTACGCGGCGCGAACAATTCTTTAGTTTAATTTCTTATTCAATGATCTGTTAGCATCAGTGAATTTTGATTTATTCTAAAAGTTACATGCCACACCTTTTACCCAGCTTCACTGCCGATGAAAATTAAAGTTAGAGGTGGAAAATATATTTACCCCTTTATCACAACTTACCGATCGATAGCTAAAGGTAGCATTTTCTCGGCCGTATAAAAAGCATTCCATTATTTCAACTTAACTTTAACCTACCAGGCAGGGTGAACCTTGCTTTAACTTATCGCTCACCTTAGGTCAAAGTAAAGTTTTCATAATAGAACGCTTTATATACGGTCGATTAAATCCTACCTTTAGCTTTCGGTAAGTCGTGAAAACGGGCCTTAAAAATGGAAAAAAATAATCAGTTAAAGTCGGGAATGTAAGAAAAGATAAACTCACGGTTTATTGTTGTTGTATTGTTTAAGCTTTGGTACTTTGATTACTTGCAACGTAAAACTTGTATGTTTGTAATTCTCATTCGCTTAACAGTTTTATTTGTATAATATCTTTAGCTTTTTTAAAGTCTTTGGGAAAAGGTTTCCTAATGATCTGGCCTAAGCAACCAGTAAAACGCGCATTGAAACTTGTTTGTCCCATCAACAATAAATTTTAAGTGTACAAAATGCGAATTTAGAAAACTAATGCGAAAATTTAATTTATCATTGTCGGTTGATTTGTGCGTATGTTGCTTGTTACGGTTACAAAAGAAGCTCTACTTTTTGCATTGTCCGCATCAGAGCATCGTACGATTTGTAAATGTAATTTGCTTCTTACAACTACAATATTCATTTTACTTTTTTGACTGCTGCGTAGGATGAGAAAAAGCATATTAAGCATGGTGTGAACTTCCATCTAAACAAAAAGAATTTTTTTTATGTAGAAAAGTAGAAAATCCGATTCAAAGCCAAAGTTGAATATTCATGACGCTATTGCGATGCTTTGTATTTGGTGCGATCAGCAGGATTGCAGCTATTATAAGTTGCCAGAATAAGGTCAGACGTTTCCTGAAAACCCATCTCCCACACAGCTGATTCACTTGAAGCGTGGATTGGCCGAAAAGACTTAGAATATGGTGGCTTAGAATACATCGGCTTGGAGTTTCGCCCCACCCGCCTTATAGTCTAGATCTTGCCGCCTTCCGAACATCTTTCGTTTCAAACGATTTAGTAGACTTTCACAAGACGATACTTCACTTCTGAAAAGGATATAAGAAATTAGCTTGAATCATTTCGGGCCTTAAAGAAAGTTTAGTTGTTTTGAAGCGGAATTTAAATGGCCCAAGAAAGATAGAAAGAGGTCATTGGCAGTGATGGACAACAATTTAAATAAATTGAAATCATACCAATATTTTACAATAAGCGAAAAAGTTTGCAAATGCTCTATTTTTTTAATGTTATTCCTTGTCTATACAATGGAAGATTTTCTGCAGCAACTAACGTCACATCTCAAAACATTCCCGAGCTATGCTGAAATGTTTTATCAATACGCTCTTATTTCTGGCGAAATATTAGTCAAGTCCCTAACAAAATCCGAGCCCGATGGAGAAAAACTAAAAACAGATTTGAATTTGACGCGTTAAGCCCGATTTTTGCTGCAGTGTACACAGAAAAAATTCTCCAAAATTTTTTACCAATTAAAGCATTAATCAAAAACATAATCAGTTTTAATTAAAAATTTAATCAAGTGAATTAAACTTTTAATCAAGTGAATTAAACGTTTAATTAATACTATTAACTGGTTTAATTGATACTATTAATTTGTTTACTGGTGCAAATTTAATTAATTTTTTAATTAATATCACAAATTTTTTAATTAAAATCAATTTTTATGTTTTTCTGTGTAATTAATGGTATGGATAGGGACTTATAAATCATATCTATGAAAAACATTTATACAACACATGCAAAAAGTTTAGAGTGAAGGTCCTGTTCGATTTTTAATATTTCGAGTCATTACCGCGAAAAAAGCTTAAGCGACAAAAACAAAATTTTACAGAAGGTTTTTTTTTTATTTCATAAAAATTTTGTATGAAGCTTGTCGCTTAAGCTAAAATTGTTTTCGCTATAAAATCGTAACGGTGCCTTATGTGACCATGACAATTTAGTAGATGATGCAAGTGTTGCCAATGAAAATTTAAAATGATGTCGCTTAAGCTATGTTTGCGGTAGGGATTCGATTTATTTGTTTATTCGATTTTAAAATTGAATAGTCAATAGGCTAGTTGGCATTATATCAGTATGAGCGTTTTTAAGATGAGTTACCGCCAAAAACCTTCGCTTATTTCACAGTAAGTTGCTGAAAGTCAACGTTACTATCGCTCGGTAAATTATCGGGCATGTTCTGACAATCGCAAAACGCTTAACATTGGTGATTCTGATTTAATATTGCAAATTAGGTGTTCTGTAAATCGCAATAGCAAATTTGGAGACTTAAAATTACAAAAGGGAACTAGAATATTTGTAAGAAACTATACCAGACCGCAAGCTAAACGCATGAGTTAAGAAACACCATAAAATAAATTTGGCGTTTTGCGATTTCAAATCGTGCGATTGTCAGAACATGGCCGTATATGCAAATAAAAATTTATTCTTTATAGTCATGTCGTTTCAATAGGCAACTAAAAAAAAGACAAAATTAACTTTGTTTTTATGGCAAAATTTTTCTTAATTAAAATCCAAATAACGTTGCAAACCAAAAGGGCAGAGCAAAAAGCGCTAAGAATCACAAAATTCAAAATCGGGTCAATTAACCCTTTGATGGGGTCTCAGCAACCCAGAAGAATAATAAAGCACCGATATTTCAAATAGTATAAGTTGTCTTAATTTTATCGTTCACGTCTTCTTTTACAGTTTGTCGGTATCAGTTGATTGTAACCATTAGGAATGAGATTTTCATGTACTAAAAAATCGAAAATATGCGCTTAAAATATGCATTAAAAATCCAAAATATGTTCTTAAAAAAATAAAAAATATGTACTAAAACCTTGAAAAAATTTCCATAAAAAATCGTTTTTTAATTTTTCTAAAAACAAAAATATGAAAAATGTATGTGTTGTTTCCAGGTGACAAGCAATTGATTGTCTAGTAAAATTTTTATAAAAAGCACTCAAAAAACTGAATGATTTTTATATACATTTTTCTACACAATCAATTGTTTGTCACCTGGAAACAGCACATTAGTCTATTTTTATTCAAAAGCCTTTAAAAATCTTAAGTAACTAATTTAAATTTTTGTTTGTTTAAATAAATGAGTATTATTTTATTGAAAGTAAAACTTTGTCTTGTACTTGAAGAATGCCAATGCATTTTGAAAAATTTTATTTTCACATCCCACTTTGATTCCAGATCAGATCAAAAATATTTGAAATTTGTTTTATTTTTTTCAAATCCTTTTTTTGCAAAACGTTTTGATTTTTTTTTTGAATTTATCGGACTATTCTTCCTTATCAATATCAATTAATGTGAATTGAGTTTTAAGTGAACTAAATCCCTCCTAATAAGTTATTAATTCACCAATATATTCGTAATCGGAAAATACAAATGCTAATTGATTCTGATGTTATTTAAATTTAATCACCCCTATCGTGAATAAAAATTCCTTGGGAGTTTTTTTCCATTTTTCCTATGTTAATTCAATTGTTAAAATTGGAAAAAACTTTCAAGGAATTTTTATTCACGATAGGGGTGAATATTTCTTTTACTTTTTTAATTGCCTAATCATCGGAATCAACAAGCTTTTCTAACATTCTTCAATTAATTTTTTGAATAGAGTTCTGAAGCATATAGCCAGGCCTCCCCCCCCCCCCCCCCTCTTGTTACTTCTGGCTGTGGTGAAAGGGGAATCACGGTATAAATTTCATTCAAAAAATTGCAATGTTATCGAACTGGCTTCTTATTTCCTCAACAACGCGGCATAACCCATGTGCCAAGCAGGTTACTTATAATAGTTTTGAATAAAATATTTTAAGCCTATTGGAAGCCTTAACCCTAAGCATCGGTTTAAAATAGAAGGATCTCTTGTCGAAATCTTTAAAATCTTCTATTTAAACTAAAACTCCAAAAGAATTTATTTATTAATATAAAAATTTTTTTTGTGTATTTAAAATTTTTTTTTTTAAGAACTTTTTTTTATATGAAAATTAAAACAAAAATCACTCAAACAATAAAAAATATGCAAAATTATGCATTTTTTATCTAAATATGCATTTTACCAACATATGCAACAATATGGGAATTTCCACAGAAAAGTACACTTTTTGTCACGCCACGACACCAACCATTTTTAATTGTTTCTCAAAGAATAATAAAAAAATATTATTTACTTTTTTGCATTTTTGTGTAAAGCGCAACTAGTTTTACATTTAGCTAAAGAGCGGAAAAGTTGGAACAACATGATTCTAAAATACAAGACTAATTGCTTGGTGTCGTGACAAACAGAAGACTTTTCTGTGGAAATACCTATATGCAAAAACTAATCAATGCTATTTTAATGCAATTTAATGATTCGGAAAGATGATGGAAATTGAATCCCTAATAATCATATATGTATTTTTTATCTCAATCATTTATTTCTAATATACCTACCCGCTGTCTCCATTCCTGAAGGGTGCTCCCATACAAAATATTCAATACAGACTAGAAACATATTGAAGAAATAGTCCCATAACTGCTTAGAAGTCGCCTCTAGTGGGACATAATGTATGACCGACATCAATTAGTTTTTTGTCTTTAACATTTTCTAGAGACATACTTGCCCCTTATCATCCCTTCTTAGGGGGGATCTCATACACTGAAAGAAAAATGCTTCATATATTTATTGAATTGTTTTCTTAAAAAAAATTTCATTGGTTAAATGATAATTTTCATTGTCTAAATGGAATTTCATAGTTATAATGAAGTATATTTCAACGAAAGCAACAAAAAAATACATTGTTGTGTTTTTGGTGTTGTTACGAAAAAGCTTGTTCTCTCTTTATGTGGTCGTTTTTTATTATGCGTTAGCAAAAAAAAAAAAAAAAAAAAAAAATCAACGTTGTTATTGTTGTTATGGATAATTTAATCTCATATTTACGCTCTTAATTGAGTAATGGCAAAAAACATATTTTTTTTTTTCAAAAACTACACTGCCCCGGTAGGTTAACTGGTAGTGAGCTAGTCTATCAGCGCCGAGGTTGCGGGATCGATCGATTCCCGCCAGAGACTCTGGTTCTTGCAGACAAGCGGAAAGCTTCGCGGGATTAGTTTAGGGAATTATTAAAAAAAAAAAAAAAAAAAAATTAAAATAAAGTGAATAAAATAAAAAAAATTAAAATATAAAATAAATTTTTTTTTCTTTTACTTTTTCGAAAGTATTCATCCAATGAATAATATTCATAGATCTAATGTAAGGTTTCAATAAATACATTTTAATGAAACTGGTTTCATTGATCGATCGAAGCGCTGCATAGGTTCCTTTTTAATGCAATTTTTCATGGGATTAATGTCAAAATTCATTGATATTGCGAAGAAAATTCTTTAAGTGTACAAATATTGCGTTTAAACTTATTCCTAAATTTAATTGCAATTTTTCGTCTTTTGTGAAAAAAATTTTAAGCAGATTTTACTCATTTATGACTCTTTTTTTGCAACTTCGGTTTTTGTATGCCTGAAATTAGAAGCATTGCTGCATTTTCCAATTGTTTATGTACTTTAAACAAACAAAAATTTCGAAATTTTAGAAATATTTCTTTTTTTTGCCAAGAAAAAAGTGTCTAAAGGTTTGCTGTTACTTTAGGGTAATTCTATTGCGGAACTTCGGCTTTTTTTTAGTTTGTTCAATAAACTAAGGCGTTTTTGAGTTACGCGAATTTATGTTGTGCAAGCTTCTCTGTTTTCGAATTAACGGCATATCTTGAAAACAACAGCTACTCTAAAAAACCGTTAGCACCACTTCACATTGGTCAATTTCGGCCAAAAATCCATAACTCTTTTTATTTCTTTACTTAAATGGCTGAAATTGGGTATCTAGCTTAAGAATAGTATGTTTGATCCCTAAGACACGTACATACAGGGGTTGGCCAGGTAATCATGGACGAGCCAAAAGTATCGAATAAAATTAAAAAAGGGCTTTGGAGGTGTAAACAAAAAATGATCATTTGTAGCGATTATGTTAATAGTTTGTGGAATATCTATATATGCTCATCTCCTGTCCCCGTCTCTTTGCCAACCTGAACAAATAAAAGTATCTTTACATAACTCAGACGTGGATCCGACTTGAGCTCCTGTTGGATGGGTGAGGGGGATTGTTTAGGAACCTCCAACTGAAACATACCATTTTGCAAAATTTCTTTCGGAAAGACCATAGAAATGGTTTAAATTTTTCTGCTTAAGGTGGAAGGGGGTTAAGGTGGGTTGGGATGAGTACCAATTCTTTTTTCTTCCCCTGTAATCGCGACTGCATAACTACATATAACAAACATCTGTTCTTTCAGTAAATAGCTAAAATTTGGCCTTCAAATATTTGGCATACATTCAGTATAAAAATAAAAATAGCTTAATAGAAAAAAGTACCTACGATATTTTTATATTGGAATTTCCAAAAGGTACCAAAATTTGTATGAGAGCTTTTAAAGAGAAGAGAACAAAATTTAAATTTTATTTTTATCTTTATTAATTAAGAAGATAAATTGTTTACAAAAAAAGTACCAAAATTAAATTTGTGCCCTTTTGTATACCCAAAATGTGCAAATTTCAAAAAAGTACCAAACACGTGACAGTTTAATTTTCTATTCAATAATGATATTTTTTGAATTTTACGTCTACCTCTGTTAGATAACGAGATAAAATGTCACTAGTTTTACCCGTTTTTACCCATTTCTAACCCCTTATGAATTGCATTTCCAAAAGTCTCTACTTTTTTTATTTGCACATTGGGAGGGGTGTCTACGTACAAAATAACAAGTGTCTGGCTTAAGTTGTTTGGGCTGGGCGATGATCACCCAGTCAGTCACGCTAATATCGGGTGATTTTTTAGCTATTATCTTTTTGGCAACACTGGCTTAAACAGCTGACGCACGTTTCGTGTTTTGTTTCACTGTCAAACATCTTCAGTTTGGTCTATAATTTAACTATGAATCGTCTTACAAACGAACAACGCTTGCAAATTATTGAATTTTATTTTCAAAATGCGATCCACTTTTTTATCGAAAAATTGTGTTCAGCGACTCAATGGGTACGTTAATAAGCAGAATTGTAGATTTTGGAGCGAAGATCAGCCAGAAACATTGCAAGAGCTACCAATGCATCCAGAAAAAGTCACAGTTTGGTGCAGTTTATGGGCTGGTGGCATCATTGGATCGTACTTCTTCAAAGATGATGCGAATCGTAACGTAACTGTGAATGGTGAGCGCTACCGTGAGATGATATCCAACTTTTTTTTGCCCAAAATGCAAGAGCTTGACTTGCATGACATGTGGTTTCAACAAGACGGTGCCACATGCCACACAGCACGCTTAACAATGGACTTATTGAGAGGCTAGTTCGGTTAACATTTTATTTCACGTTCGGGACCGGTCAATTGGCCGCCTAGATCGTGCGATTTAACGCCTTTAGACTATTTTTAGTGGGGCTATGCTAAAGCTCATGTCTACACGCACATGCCCGCTTCAATTGACGTATTGGAAGACAACATTGAAGCATTTATTCATGATATACCGGCCGAAATGTTGGAAAGAGTATGCCAAAATTGGACTAAGCGGATGGACCATTTGAGGCGCAGTCACGGTCAACATTTGCATGAAATAATCTTCAAACATTAAATTATATGGACCGTACTATCGATTCAAATAAAGATTTCATGCATTTTTCTAAATTGTATGTTTTTTTTTTAAACTTTCCTATAGCTCTTAAAAAATCACCCTTTATTATAAAAATATATGAAATCACTGAAAATGATCTGGTTACTGGGGTGGCAGGTGGTGGCAGCTGAAATGTATAGTACTTACTTTTGATACTTAACAGTACTAGATATAATTATCACTTAACCTCCACTAGCCCCACCTTTTTTGTTATGGTCTCCTTTAATTTGGCGTACTTAAGGTTTAATTTATTTTTAAAAGCACTCCAATCACTTTACTTATCCAAAAAAATAACGCGCACAAAATCACAATTATCACATGGAATGCTTAATTACTAATACGGTTTAAACATAACGTGCTTATTTACAAAGAAAACTTTAAAGGAAAAATCATAATTTACTTTTATTTCAAAGTACAAAAATCAACTTTGAAAACCTTAAATTTGTAAGAAAAAAGTTATCTACTTTGCTCCAGTGTTAACAGTAAAATAGTTATCGAAGAGCTGTATGTTTTGAAGTGTTCGCTATAATCTGTCATCAAAATTTTATTAAAATTTAAAAAAAAAAAATCATTTTTGGCTGGAATTGACCAGTGTGCACTGGATTAAGCGTACCCGAATCAGGTTAAAACGCCAGGTGCCTGGCTTGTATGTATTTTCAACTACCATAGTGTTATCAATATCTGGAGGTCAATTTTGCGTAGATACCATGGTGTTGCACTTCCCGCGTTATCGCACTTTCCATACGGAATCAAATGTTTTTGGATTTTATTTTTTTTATATGCATTTGATAGATGCTTTTGTTAATTTTTGATAGAAGCTTAAGCAAGCTTAATTAGCAATGAAGAAAAAATACACACTGCGCACCGTTTTCAAAAAACAATTAATAAATGCAACAACAAACGATTATTACATATATGTCAAACCATATTGAACTTAAGGAAACTTTTTGTTAAATTTTATGAATCTGTCATTTGCTTAAGCAAGGTGCGAAACAAATCGCACTTTCCGTACGGAATCAAATGTTTTTTGGTTTTGTTTTTGTGTTTTTAAATGCATTTGTTAGTTAAATTGTTATAAAAAAAGTTTTTGTTTTGTTTATATGTTTTTCAAAATACTTCAAACTTTTGTTTGTTTGTGTATGTTGAGAAAAGGCTTAATAAGTATTTTACAGAAATACTTGACAATAAAAAAATTTCGAAAGAAGAAAAACAAAAGACTAAAGCAGCGAACGCGTTTTTTTGTTTTATTATTTGTTTTAGTAGTTTAAACCAAACGTTAAATTATTTTAAATAAAGTGATAAATACATTTAAACTATTACTGATCGCTTGTTATCTATCTTGTCTTTAAAAAGATTTCTTTCAAATGTAAAATATCAATTTTTAAAATCTTTAACAAAAGAATTTTACATTTAAATAAGTTAACAAATAAATATTAAGAAAAATAATTGTTTAAATTAATAAATATTATTATTGTGGCTTGTTTCTCTCACAATTCGTATTCATTCATAATATTTGTTAATAAAAAGTTACAAAGACTTTGTTTAATACAAAACCTTTTTTTTTTTTTTTTTTTTTTTGTTTAGTACAAGATTATTTTTTGAATGGTTGTTTTTTTTAATAATATTTGCTTTTTAGAAAAGGTGTTTGTTTATTGGTAGGTTGAAAGTAAAATACACAAAGAAAACCTTTACAGGTGATAAGTAGTTTTTAAAAAAAGTTTGGCAGCTGTTTGATAAAGTTTATAAAAGTTTTGTTAGAAATCTGCTACAAATATTTCTTCTTATTATATTTAAATATACTTTGAACTAGAAATGCTAGATAAACTGT
Organism: Pollenia griseotomentosa; assembly: GCA_963931875.1. NCBI lineage: Eukaryota > Metazoa > Arthropoda > Insecta > Diptera > Polleniidae > Pollenia > Pollenia griseotomentosa. Next base: position 49,214,893 of record OZ007564.1, read on the forward strand.
GGTTAATGGGGAGTGAAGGTAAAGAAAAAAAAAAAAAGATGTTAATTGTAAATAAAACAAAAAGTTTCCAGAGAATTATCTTAATATTTTTTATTATGATAGAAGGATCTATGACAGTTATGTGTGAAACAAAATATCGACCAAATGCTCAACACGGCTTCGGTGGCATACCTCTATCCCCTAATACATATTTTCAACGACTCTGAGACATAATTGAGGTTCCTTGTCGCTAATATGCCAAATAATCTTATCCTTTAGCTCTAAAATTGTCCTTGGGTTATTGACGTACTCTTTTTCTTTTAAATATTCTCAAACAAAGAAGTCCAACGGTGTCAAATCACATGATGTGAGAAACACGGCCATTGAATTTTTCGCGCAAAAGAGACATTGTTACGTTGGCCTAGTGGCAAGTGGCACAATCCTGTTGGAACCACATATCGTCCAGGTCCATATCCTTCATTTCTGGCCAAAAGAAGTCCATTATCATCTCGCGATAGCGGACACCATTTCCGGTAAGTGCTGGGCGAGCTCATTTTCGCTGCCAGCCCATAAACGGCAACAAAAAGTCACTCTCACTCGTAGATTCTCACTTGCCCAAGTACGGCAATTCTGGGGAGGAGAAAGTGTGCCTCGTCGTTGAAGATGATTGTCTTTGTGAAGGCACCCTTCACTTCTGTCTATTCAACCAACCCTTCGGCGTATTGAAGACGCTTGAAATGGTCAGCAGGTTTCAGCTCTTGAATCAATTGGACCTTATAAGTGTGTGAATTAAAATTTAAATGCAAAACTCGCAATTCAATTGTCAGACAAGACAACTGCGCAGGTGTTTTCACATTTCCTAGAGACCCGGTTTGCTGAAATTAGCGTACACTGTCCCGATTGTGGACACATTTGGTCGATTATGCTGACCAAAAAAATACGAAGAGCACGCAATGCATATTGATTTGAACGCCCATTTTCGCAAAAGGCTACAACAATCTTAACGCGCTACTCAATTGTGTACCAATTCATGGTTTAATTTGTCGAAGACTGAAACAAAGAAATGTCAAATTCAGTTGGGCAAAAAACTTGACGTTAAAGGTTGACTTAGGGAGGGGCAAATTGAAAATTTATATCGATATATCGCACCTACTCAACAATACTGTATTAACTCAAAATTCTTAGTTTTTCACTTTTTAGAAAAAGTCGACAGGTATTATTCATATCTACCCGCTGTAAAAATATCGAGATATTTTGTCTACCTTTTGGTAAAGAAAAGGTTGGCTTAAAAATACTTTTTTATATGCCTTTCATATTAAATTAAAAATTGTTTTGCTTTTACTGAAAATTTCAAAATTTTGAGTTAATACAGTATTGTTGTACAAGTGCGATATATCGAATCTATAGTTTTTAAGAGTATCGATAGTAATTATTTGAAAAATATTGATATATCGATATATCGAACGTTTTTTGCTGCAACTCTTACCAAATTAAAAAATGTAATATACCTTTGTACATACATATGTACATTAGCGTGGCCGTTAGTTGTATGGAGAACTTTTTTTTTTGATTTCTTATACTCTCCCACCCCAAATCGGTTCAGTTTTATGTAAAAAAAAATACAAAAAAATTTCGCAGAGATAAGTTGTGTTTTAGGGGGGGCGTCCGCCCCTGAAAGTTTGCCATCAAGCCATTTATTCAAATGTAATTTGTTTGTGTATGACTATCTCTTAAAAACAACATTTTACAAGAATATGATATATGGCAATATTTTAGCTCTTCTAGTCAACAATATAAGCCTCGAAGAAAGTTTTTTGCTAAAATCAACATCTTAGAAAATAATTAAGAAAATAACAACAAAATACCAAACATTTTATTTACGTTTTATATACATAAAAGGGGGATTTAATGTCAAGTGACACAATTTTGAAATCGATATCTTCCGATTTCGAAATTTTTAAAAATTTTTTTTTAAATTTAAAACTTTTTTTATTTTTTTTAGCCAAGTTTTAAATTTAAAAAAAAAAATTTTTAAAAATTTTTTAAAAAACAAAAAAAAATTTGTTTAAAAAGATTGATTAAATAGCTATCTAAGCTACTTGGGACAAATTTTGCTAACACCAATAGGTAATAAGTTACATGGATGAGAAAGAACACCTGTATGGCCAAAATTTCAAACTTTGACCCCCTCTAGCTCAGAAACTTTTTGACCGATCTTGTTGAAAATTTGTGTCTAAGCTACTATATAATAGGACTAACCTTGGTGTAAAATTCATCCAAATCGGAAGACATCGATTTCAAAATTGTGTCACTTGACATTAAATCCCCCTTTTATATATATAAAACGTAAATAAAATGTTTGGTATTTTGTTGTTATTTTCTTAATTATTTTCTAAGATGTTGATTTTAGCAAAAAACTTTCTTCGAAGCTTATATTGTTGACTAGAAGAGCTAAAATATTGCCATATATCATATTCTTGTAAAATGTTGTTTTTAAGAGATAGTCGTACACAAACAAATTACATTTGAATAAATGGCTTGATGGCAAACTTTGAGAGGCGGACGCCCCCCCCTAAAACACAACTTATCGCTACGAAATTTTTTTGTACTTTTTTTTACATAAAACTAAACCGATTTGGGGGAGGAGAATATATGAAATCAAAAAAAAAAAAAAATAACGGCCACCCTAATGTACATATTTATGAACAAACATAATAAATATATGTAATTACATTGTTACTTTCAAAAAATTTAAAAAAATTAATAAGAACAAAAAATTCAATTATAACAAAAACAAAAGGGAAGAATACAAGAAAACCATATGAAATCTAAAAAAAAAGTATATAACGAAAATTTTAAATGAAAGTAAATAAGTCATGGAAGTACCAACTTACCTAAAAATTTGAATTGCACCCCAAAAGTACCAACTTTAACTAGAAATGTTTTTGATTGTTTTAGTTAAACCAGTAATCATCAGATATGGACATCAGGAGCACTCTCTGTTTTATGTGCTCTCCTGTCAATCTGCTTCTTGTATCCGGCACTGCTTCTTATAAATGCCAATCAATTTAGATCTTCATATTAGTTTAAAAAACATACATATGATGCATGCAGTGATGCCAAATCTTAAAAAAACATATTGTTTGCAAAACGACTAAAATTTAGAGTTTTTAATGAAGACTGACTTTAAAAAAATATCGAATTCGATAGTAGTATCTCAATATCGATATATCGATATATCGGTATTTTAAATATCGGCGATACATATCGATCATTTTTTATTTAAATATCGATATTTTGATATGTATATCGATATTTTTTGCCCATTCCTAGGTTGACTCACAATTACAACCATGCATTATGGTTGGACCACTCTTTACAAAGCGCATATTGTGACAAAAATGTATTGTTTCAAAGTGGGAACTCGCCACATATTTACATTTCTCTCTCTCTCGAACCTGCTACGTTGGAAGCTTTATTTTATATTGGATTGAGAAATTATCGTACGAAAATGTTAACAAGTTGATTCCATTTTTTTTCGCTGAAACAAAATGTTCAAGGGATTGTTAATAAATACAAGTTCTGCTCCAACAAGAAAACGTTTATAAAAAGTTTATATTGAAAAAAAGTCAGAGTTGTACTTCTTATCGTCAGAGGACACATGTTGACCCTCAGTATAGACAAGGCTCTAAGTATAAATAAGAACCCTCGTTCCAAGTAGTAGTCCCTAAAATATGGGCTTAAAGCACAAGGGGCTTAAGTGCCAGTTTTTCTTAAATTGAATTTATATATGAAATTTTTAGGTAAAGTTCAGAGCACAAGAGGTGAAAGTGAGATTAAAATATATCTTAGGATCTCTAGTAATTAAAAGAAATATTTATATTTTTTATATTTTATATTGCAATTTAACTTAAACTACTTTCTTCTCATAATTTAATATAAGTCTCTAAAACCCCTTGTGCTTTGCAATTTTTCTATTTGAATTTGATTTGAAAATCTTCTTTAAAAAATGGGTCCCTCGGTTAACTAGTTATGCCCGTAATATCTACAAACAGAAAGCTGGTCGTGTTCGTACCAAACAGTTAAATTTACCTATTTCAACCAACATGTGGCCATCGTGTTTCAACCTTCAGTTTTCTTTTAAAATATGGCAGCTTTTTTTAGATTTATATTCACAGCTAGATTTCTTTTTTTTAGAAAAATTCGAGCATTAGTGGTGTAATAGTCATCCAAATAGCGGTTGCGGGTTCTATTCCAGCCATTAACACTAAACTGTTTTCCTACAACAGATTTAAATTTAGACTATTATTTGTCTAACAGCAAAATTTTGTTTAAACATCCCATAACATAAAAATTATAAAATTAATATAAACTTAAATATATTGTTATCATTTTTTTTTATCATAAAATATTCTTAATCTCTCTGATCATTCTCGCTCTTTGCTTACAATTTCAAAACAAGTATTCATTGCAAGGTTCATTTCCTAAGTCTTTTGGTTTTAAAACCTAAATGAATGTGTCTCTCTTAATAATTATTTGAGTTGTTCCCAGTCAAGGAGCAAAATGAAACTCTTGTTCAAATTTTCCAGTTAGAAATACTCCCTCTTTTATGCCACAATATTGTTTAAAGTACCGTTTTACAAACATTTTCTTTTAAAATGCAACAATTTAAGACAAAAGCTTTTCTCTCTCTCTCTCTCTTATTCTTTCCGAACAAGTTTTCATAAAGCATTTCATGTTTAAGAGCATAAAATCAAGTTTTCTTTGAAATCACGTATACGATATTCTAAAGATTTGTTTTATTTCTCTGATTATTATTTAATAATTAGGCAGCTTGTTAAGAATAAAATTCAAATAAATTAAAGCTTTTTCTTTTCGTTCAAATATTATTGTAGTTTTTTTTTATAATTATTGCTTTTGTTGAGCAGCATAAAGAAAACATTAACAGTTATTTTACTACGATAATTTTTGTTTTAAATACAAGTACTTTTTGTATTAAAAAAACACACATGTTCAGATTTTTTTTGTTGCTGCTACGAATTAAAATTATAAATTGTAAATAAATTTTAAAGTCGACAAGTCAATGGCTGTGTTATAGTTGTTGTATTTTGTGTGTCTGTTAGTTTTTATGAATTGTAAACGTGTAAACTTAGTTTATAAATTGGCTGACTTGTGTGTGTTTGCTTGTTTGTTTAGTTTGTTAAAAATAATAATGACTGATTTGTTTTGTAGTTTCTAACAGGGATGGAAAACTAAGAAACTAAAATGTTTTATTGGGTGCAGGGCTTTAAAATGAGGAATTGACAACAAATAGCGTACTATAAAGGGTTGTCCAACCAAAACGCACGATGTTAATTGTAAATTAAACAAAAAGTTTTCAGAGAATAATCTTAATATTTTTCATTATGATAGAAGGATCTATGACAATTATGTTTGGAACAATAAATCGGCCAAATGCTCGCCACTGTTCTGTGCCGTACCTCTAACCGATGGTGCATATTTGCAATGACTCTGAGATATAATTGAGGTTCAATATCGGTAATATGCCAAATTATCGCATCCTTTAGCTTTTGAATTTTTTTAGGTTATTGGGGTACCTTTTTTCTTTTAAATATCCCCAAAGAAAGAAGTCTAGCGGTGTCAAATCATATGATCGTGACGACTAATTAACATTGCCACGATCTGAGATGTTGGCCGTGGCACCCTCCTGTTGGAACCACATATCGTCGAGGTCCATATCCTCAATTTCTGGCCACAAGAAATCCGTTATCATCGCGCAATAGCGAACACCATTCAACTCCTTGGCCGACCTAATTTTCGAAAAAGTACCCGATAACGCTGCCAGCCCTTAAACCGCACCAAACAGTCACTCTTTGTGGATGCATCGGCTTTTCAATAATCAGTCTTGCATTTTTTTTTGCCCAAATGCGGCAGTTCTGCTTGTCCACTGTGGTGAAAAAATCACGAAGAGCACGAAATGCATTTTGATTTGAACGCCCATTTTCGTAAAAGTCTTCGAAAATCTTAAAGCGCTACTCAATTTTGTACCTCTCCATGGTTGAATTTGCAAACACGGAAAAAAAAGAAATGTCAAATTAAGTTGGGCAAAAAACTTGACGTTTAAATGTGAATCATAATAATTATCACGAATTATAGTTGGACGGCCCTTTATAAAAGCGTATCTTACGCATGACTTGTGTCTTTAATAACTTGCTTGTATAATATTAAAGTGAAAGAAAATCTAGCTTTACTATTGATGAGTCTAAGCATCAAATTATCTTTTCCTTAGAAAATGTGGAATTTTTTACTAACAAAGTTATGCTTTACTTCTTTAATCTGGATTAAAAAATGCCAGGTGATCCATTTCAACCTGCGAGAAGTATCCTGGATGGTTCGGAAGTAATTTAAACACGAAAGACAAAAACAGCGTAGGTCAGCCAAATATGTTCAAAGATGATGTAAGAAGGCTGGGTGTTTGAGATCTCAGTTAAACTAGATTAACCCTCCGTCATGCCCATGTTTCTGGCCAGATCTTTTAAGAATTAAACAGTTATTCAAATAAATTTCTAATTCAGCTAGGTGTTTGAGTCTCCAGGTACCCTCTACAAATATTGTTAGCTATCGTTAAATGAAAAAAAATAATAATAATGAAAATAACATTTCGGCGGTTCCGAAATCCGAGTTTCAGACTACGTTAAACTAAGTTTAAACTGAATCCACATGGCAAAAAGCCGGCCAAAAAGACTTTCCAAACAATCCAAAGACACTCGGGCAGAGTCTTCCGTTTATAGGCAGCAGAATTCATCTAAAAGGAAATAAATTCGAACAACACAATTTAAGGCCGTGAGACGTTGAACGAATATTTTGCATGTTTGAAAAGCTACTTGAACGCTATAAAAATAAGTTAATACCGGCGATGAAAAATGAAATCATTATGATTACGCAAAGTACAAGAAATCATTTGTAACCGTCGACCAATCAGACAAATTAACCCTTAAAAATAATATCCAGGGCAACAAGGAAATGCTTTATTGGCTCAAAAGGGTCCCATCTATTATGAGCTGCTAGAATCAAACCCACCCACACAGAACAAACTCTCGTCAATTTTTTTTAAATTATAATTCAAATATTAATCAAAAATAAAATCCGTTTTAATTAAAAATTTAATCAAGTGAATTAAACGCTTTTTTATATCAGCAGCATTACTGCAGAAAATGTTGTTAATATCAAACAATATTTAATTTATGCTATTAATTTGTTAACTGGTGCAAATTTAATTAACTTTTTAATTAATATTACAAATTTTTTAATTGAAATCAATTTTTATTTTGCTTCTGTGCAACAAAAATAATTAATTTAAAGCGAGCAAACAAAGCACGGAATATTCGACCAGACACGAAGCTGTAATACTCCATCATCTTAACGCTCTATCGCTTATTGCAAGACCAGTTGATAACTTTCAAAAAAAAAAAAAAAAAAAAAAAAAAAATAGTACAGTACCTCTCATGACCGGACAGCAAGAGGACTATACGAATGTGTCCGTACAAGAGAGAAGTTCTCTTAAAAGAACTCAGTGATTTTCTTTAAAATACTTCAGGGACTACGCAATTGTGTCCATTGAAAGTGGGTGCCGGCATAGGGAAGATGTCCATTCAGAGATATTGCATTGTAAGTTGTGCCTAATCTTCTTTATAACCCAGACCTTTAACCGTCCGACTACAATTTATTTTGATCATTGTAGAACTCTCTTACTAGCTGTTTAACTACAGAACAGGGTATTTTGAGATAAATGGAATTGTTTTAAGCCTTAAAAGTTTAATTTGGAAACAGAATATACAAAGTTGGATGGAATTGTTTTAAGCCTTAAAAGTAAGCAATTCTTTTTGCGCTAAATCCAAGTAATGAAACTAGATTACTGGTAGAGAAAATCCGCCAAAGGGGCGTAAAAAGTTAGTTAGGGTTCCCGAAATATCGGCCCCTAAAGTTTTTGAATTTTTTGGGAAGGCGTTTGTTATAAGTCCAAAAAATACACAAGTGTAGGTCTGAGCTAAAATACTATTTTATATATCTTAAGTAGAATTGCATTGCAATTCTTTTCTTAGAATATATTAACCCTCTAACACTCGTTTTAAGGTGTAATTTCTGTCCTTTTTTTAACTTCCCCACAAAAGTATACTCAAACGGCACTTTAGAGGGTTAAAATGTTCCGCGATTATTTTATGCATCAAATTTCCCTAGGGATCTTCTAAGACCAAAAAATCGTGCAATATCTAAATGTTAAACGGATTTTCGAAATTTCGGGCATTGAAATTTTTAAATTTCTTGATTAAAAAGTCAAAAAATGTATTAAATGTACTTCTGAGCTAAAAGACTATTTAAGATGTCTTCAGTAGAATTGTATGGCAATTCTTTTCTTAGAATATATTAACCCTCTAACACTCTTTTTAAGGGGTAATTGTTGTCCTTTTTTTAACTTTCCCACAAAAGTATACTAAAGCGGCACTTTAGAGGGTTAAAATGTTCGACGAATATTTTATGCCTTTTTTGCACACTTGGTAATTTAAGATTGCCATTATTCCATCTCTGCTCTCAACGGCCTACCAGTTGTAAACGTACTTGAAGTGATGACGTTTAACATGATAATGATGTTGAACTTAGTAAAATAAAGAATATGTGTGTTTTGTAAATTTTTATAGAGCTTTTTCAGTTTATTTAACAATTATAAACGATAAAGAAAAAAATCACAGCCAAATTTTGTTAGACTCCAAATGAAACAATAAGAAATATTCTTTTTTTTTCTTCTAATAATCATCAGACGTCGACGACAAATGTCTATTAAATATGTGTGGGTTTCTTGGCTTTTAAATGCAGTTGGCTGGCAACAAATTACGTGTAGTTTTAAGAAACTTTTTTCGTGTGTGTATGTTTGATGATCTTGATGATCTCTAAAGCGTTTTATGTGATACGTGTGCTCCGTTTGATCTTTAAAGTTATTTAATGGTTTAAAGCATGTTCTAAGTTTTAAGACATTTACCATCAAAGAATCCGTGATTAGAGTTCTGGTTTTATACCTATAGTGGTAGATGGGATTATTTGCTATAATTAAAAGATTATTTTAAACAATAATTAGTATTGTGGTTATTTTGTTGAACTATTTATGGTTTTTAATCAAAATTTTTAATATTTTATTTATTTACAACATGAAAATTAATTAAAATGTTGTTCATGTTGTAAAATTCCTTTCTTCATAAAAATAATTTAATAAATAAATAAAATAAATTAATTAAAAATATTAAAAATTATTTTAAACTTATAACAAAAAGAAACTGGGAATTATTTCCTTTCGTAGGTTACTTTATATTATATTCAACATTTTTTTATTTTTCGAATTTATTCTATGAGCTAAATTTCAGTTATGTATTTTATAAAGCTTTTTTGTAATAGTTCTATTCTTAAATTTTTAGGAATGACTTTTATACACTACCAGACTATTATATTGTCATTTCTTGTTATATTTTACCTTAGCTATCCTTTGGATAGCAATGAAGTATATTGTATGTACAGAAAAATTTACAATTATTAGACACCAGCAGAATGTAATGCATTTTCTGGCCCGCTACGGCCTTCATCAGCATTCTTTGTGTCACACTGGATAGTGATACTTTATAATTTGAATGTATTTATGTATTTAAATCAACAATTTTAACAAATAGAAACTGGGAATTATTTCCTTTCGTAGGTAACTTTACATATATTATATTCAAAATTTTTTTTTTTTTTAGAATTTATTCTATGAGCTATAAAATACATGACTGAAATTTAGCTCATAGAATAAATTCGAAAAATAAAAAAATGTTGCTTATAACAAAAAGTTTAATGACAATAACTTATTTAACTTTTTTTACTATTAAAGAAGATTTGAATATTCTGAAATTCATGCTTTGTATGTTATTTCGTGCTGTAGGAATATCTTATGTTCAAACGTCTTTAAATTAGCAGTGGCTTTAATAGTTTCGTTTTTGATTATACATACTACTTTAAGTAAACAAAACACGTTTTTCGTTATAATTCCTCCAACAAAACTAGAGTTTGCTAAAAACCGCAAAAATGTGAAACCGCGGTTTCGGTTTCAAAATGATTGAAACCGGTCGGTTTCGGTTCGGTTTTCGGGCCTTTTTTTATTTTTTTCCATTTTTTTTTTTATATAATTATTAAGTATATTAGAACGAAACTTTATGTCTTTCGCAATCAAAGTGTTTTTTACAAAAAAAATTAGAAAAAGTGTAAGCACCGTGGGCGTCGAAATTGGTCAAATCAAAATTTTGTGCATATTGTAACCACCTGGGCCTGCCCAGGCCCTGCCCTATTATATATGTACTGCAGTAAATAAAATCAAAATGAAATGTATCAAAAAGCATACGCAACACATAAGAATTTTTTCTTTATTGTTTTTTCAAAGAATTATTCTATTTCCCAACAAAATGTTCCTGCTGTAGCCAAAAAAACTCCATACATTAAGAAGTAGTCCCAGCCTTGCCCAGGGGTTCGTTAATGTGAGTTTTTTCTATAGCCACAAAAACTCCATACAAAATACTAGTGGTCCCAGCCAGGCCCAGGTGGTAGTTTGTACCACACAAATTAGTCTACTTAAGAGTTTAAAAGGTAACATTTGTTCTTCTTATGGCTAATAAATCACTGATGGCTTAAACGCTGGTTTAGTTGAACTAAACTTGAATTTATATGTAGTTTAAACTCAACAACTTAAACGCAGCACTACGATAAATCTTATCAAATTCATATGGTCTGTAAGTTAATTAATGTCAACTCAATCAAATCATCCATTCCATTTAGTGAATTATAGACCATGACCTTTAACAGCTTCAATTGGCGCAATATCAACTGTTGCAGGGATAGTAAAATGATTCCATCAATATGATTTATCATTATTTATTTTAGGAAACGTAATTACAATTATTACTGTATATCAATGATGACGAGATGTTTCTCGAGAAAGAACCTTTCAGGGTCTTCACACTGATGTAGTAACAACAGGTTTACGATGAGGAATAATTTTATTTATTTTATCTGAAATTTTATTTTTTGTGGTAGTTTAAACGCCCAATTTTATGCGTTTAAAGATGGTTTATATGTTTCGTGATTTATAGATTTGTTGGTTTAAACAGATTTTAAACCAAAAACAGAGCTTAACTTGCTCTGATTTTTTAGCCCTTAGTACTTATTTTTTAAGTACCTTGCCATTGTTGCAGGTTGTTATGTCTAAAGTTTTTGTATATGAAGTTCGAGTATTATGTATAATTTGCAATTTCTTTAAGCATTAATATATTGTTAAAGGAAAAGCTAAAACCGAGGTTTTTTTTGACGGTTTTCGGTTTCGGTTTTTGGGCATTTAAAACCGCGGTTTCGATTTCGGTTAAAACCGAACAGCAATCCCTAAACAAAACTATTTTCACGAAAATATTTTAGATACATTATTGTCACTTTATCCATATTATTGTCACTGGCAACCAGATGATTGTTAAATAAGCCCTTCATTAAGAAGCCATTACGTTATTGGTTTTTTTCTGATCATATAATGGTAAATATTAACATTTTATGTTACAAATTTGAATTTTAAGAAATTTAATTTCCAAAAGAAGTTTTCATTTATTTATTTTTTTTTGTATATTAACCCTTCTGCATCCCTTGGATATGTGCCCTTCCTATGATCCTTTGGGTCAATATGACCCAACAATAAAATGTAAAAAACATTTCATATCTAAGTTTAATAAAAAATAAAAGCAATTCTATTGATTATTTGACTGAAAAAATTATTGATCGATGATTCTGAATGAAGATGAACTCAATTCAATTATTTTTATTTTTATTTATTTTTATTTTTATTTATTAAATTTTGCAATAAAAAAGCCCTTATGTGGCCAATAGATATTACAGTGGAGTATGTAATTCAATTTGCTTATAACAGCAACTCTAAGTAACTAAATATATATAAATCAACAAAATTTTAAAACTATAATATTTCATTATATTATATACGGCGACAATTTTTAACTACAGAAGTAGAAATAGCGATATATTAACCAACCTAGTGATGCCCAAAATACACATTTTTATATAGACTTCAAGTTTCTAATAGTTTATTCCCAATGCCTTATTCATAAAAAGTATTTCAGGTTCCTAAAAGTTTTACAAATTCGCTGCGACAAATCATTTAAATAAGTTTAATCAGAAAGTATTTCTTACGGAGAACCCCCAATATTCCGCTATATTTAATATTTTACCACATTTTTCTTACCCTTTAATTTAATCTTCGACTAAAATATTCAAAAAGCTTTTTCCTGTAAACCATTGATGAAAAAGAAATTTGGTAGAGTATTCCAGACTCCAGCAGTTTTTATTAAAAATGATCTCTCATAAAACGCACTGTTTATTCTGGGAATAAATATTTGAGTATTCCTAGAAGAATGAAAAAAACTTACACGATTAGCTAAAAACGACGGTGATGAATTTTTAACAATATTATAGAAGCCTAATAAAAATTTTATGGTAAGATATTCATTAAAAGAACATTTGAGAAATCGATAAACATATATAGAAACATGGTTTCTGATTCGAATTTGAAATACAAATCTCACTATCTTATTGACCAATAGTTGGATTCTTCGAACACATGTTGATGTTGTGCAGCAAGTAACATCTAAACAATACAAAATTTGAGACATTAATAATGCATGTGCAACCTTATATCTGACATGAAAAGGCAAAGTAAGATTAAGCGAGCATAATCTTCGAAGAGTAAAGTTTACCCTAGAGCAAATAATATTAATGTGATCAGAGTAATCAAGCTTACTGTCTAATGTGACACCTAAAACCTTGATCTTATCCACCATATTTATAACAGAGCCACTAACTTCAATCTTTATTTGCCCAGCTGACGATGGACCAAATTTAATAGCATTTGTATTTAACGAATTTATTGTGAAATTATTTGACATCATCCATATTTCCACTTCTCTAAGTGTATTATTAATTTCCGTTTGCATTTCAGTCAATGATCGGTATTGATAAAATAGAAGTTGTATGTCATCAGCAAATGCGTATGCTACACATGATTGAGAATCAGTTTTACTAAAAAGATTATTTAAATACATAGATAAAATTAATGGCCCCAGAACAGACCTCTGAGCCACACCCTAATTTATACTCAGCACGCTAGATTTTCTATTATTTAATGAAATAAATTGCTTACGATCACTTAAATTCATAAGTAAACAGGCCGTTCGAGAAAATTTAAATTCATTATTAAGTTTTTTTACCAATTAAGCATGATCAACACAATTAAACGCCCTGGATAGGTCCAATGATACTAACACACAAGTCTTATTATCATTCACCCTATCTCTTATAGATTCGGTTATTCCCAAAAAATTTTAAAGTGGAATTAAACTTGCAATATCGCTTGTTGGGTCATATTGACCCAAAGGATATTAAATGTGTGTAAATCGTGTTTTCAAATGCGGAGGGGGGAGGGAAAAATTTAAATTTTAGTATTTTCATTTTCATTTAAATTTATAATTTCGTCCATGTAAGGGATAAACTAAAGTTTCACGTCCATATCTTATATTTAAAGGGAGAAATTTTGCGTTTGAAAACCAAAATTTTATTTATGAGAGTAGTTACATTAATTATAAAAACACAGAAATGATTCATAATTTCTGTAAAATTATTTAATTGATAATTTTATAAGATAATCTTTTCATGGTAAAGAGGTTTTTTTCAACTTTCTTCCAGTAAAGTACCACTCACTCTCTTTCTAGAAAAAAAACTTACTAAAACACTTAATTATAGCATGTGTAACTATTCCAATTAACAAAAAGAAAAAATAAAAAAAATAAACTTTTACTTAACTATTTCATATCAACTACATTTTCTACTCTAATTTCTGTTTCTTTTTTTTGTTTATTTTTTTCAAACCTTCTAATTCCATTTCTATGAAATTGAAAGTTATTTTTGCGGTTCTTCCAAGTGAATTTTGTTCGGGTTTCTACTTGATTTTTTACTTGTTGCTGGTACTTTTTTTTTTGTGTTTTGCTTTAAGCTTTTTCTGTTTTCTTTTTAAACGAAAAACAAATCATCATTTTTAATCGGTTGAAGTCACGTTCTTGTCAGACATCAGTCGGCATGTGTTCTAGGTCAAACTGCCGCCGCGTAAGTTTAAGTTTAAGTTTTCTGTTTTATCTTTAAAGTTCTCTTTTGTATTTGAGATTTGTCGTATCTTAAATGATGTGTCTTGAATGCGTATTGTTAACAGGGAATAAAAGAAAGAGCCTTTTATAATCCGGTTAATAAATTGTTTTTTAACCCAATTAACATGGTTCCGATGTGAGGCAGTTAATTTTTATTAACTAAGGTATTAAATAAGGTTAAATTGTGATTGTCTTTAATGTTTGTAGATGTTTGATTTAATTAATTTAATTTAATTAATATAGAAGAATTGGTTTTTTTAACACCATTTTCTTGACATAGATATCTTTTATTTGAAAAAGTTCAATGAGTCAGAATATTTAATAATCCATTAAAAAAGATTATTCCAAAAGTTTTGCTTAAATAATTACAAACAAAAACGGCTTTAAATAAAGTTTTAATAAAAACTTAGCTTAAGAGTCTTTCGAAGAAACTGTCAGTAAGCTTTGTTTAAAGACAAACAACAAGAAGTACTACACTGGTAGAAAAATGCGTCTTCATATTGATCAGAATAACATCAGAATTGTGACATCAGTATTATTACAAATGTCATCAATGAGGCAAAAAGTGTCATCAATCCAATGAAGAACGTCAACATAAAATTTTGTTATATTTATGGCCATTTTCTCAATGTATCGACAAACTGTCTGTTACTTAATGTTAACATAAGTTTATTATACCGATAAACTGTCCGTTAACGATTTTGGGTTTCTCAATATATCGGCAAAAAACATTGGTTTGAGTTGGCAACACCACTCAAAATACATGTAAAAGTTGGAAGTCAGCTGATTGAATTTAACTGTACGTCAAATAAAAGGAAAATAAATAATTGGCAGATGAGTGCCGGTTAGCATTGAGACAAAATAGAAGCAAATGAGACATTGAGAAAACCAAATTTCTTTAATGTGCAGTTTTTCGTTGGGAAAAAAGATAATCGCCTAATGAGAAAATGGCCATTAATGTGTCATCTATGCTATGACAACAGTGACATCAATACGATGCCACATTTTGTGTATTATATATTAACATTGTTTTCATGCTTAAAAAGTAAAATAAGATGCAAAAGTTCCTATATTCTATTTGTTTAAATTATTAAGTTAAAAACATTTAATTTTCAAAGTAGAATGATTACGAAAACCATAGCGGTCATGCTGCTGGTGTCTTATAATTAAGAGGTTCTTCTGTAAACAAAGAGCGGAATACATCAAAAGTAGAGCAAACATGTCTAACGGATAAGTAAATAATAACATTATCTCCCTTTGACATAAAACTCAATATAATGATAAACTGTCTAATGAGTCCTTTCGCCTATGTAACTGAGTCATCGCACTGTTGACATTTTTTACTAAACAGACTCCGATTCGTAATTTCTGTGATGCCGATGTGTCATCCCATTGATGACATAATTTCAATTTTTGACCCCGAAGACAATTTGGCCAAGTGATATTAAGCCTGCTATCACAATGTTAAAAAGGGACATGGGGTAAAAAACGAAGACACTTGTCATAGTACTGAAGTCAAAATACATCAGCGTTATGAGGCATTTTCCATCAGTGTATTATAATGAATTCAGTACACAGAATAAAAAAAAATTTATTTCAATTAAAAAATTTGTGATATTAATTAAATTTTTAACGGTTATCAAATTAATTGTATCAAGTTAACGTTTAATTTACTTCATTACATTTTTAATTAAAACTTTTAGTTTTAATTAATAATTTAATTGGTTAACAATTTTGGAAAATTTTTCTGTCTCTGCAAATGCAAACTTAAAGGATGCATATCTCACACTTATCGTAACGATGCAAGCCAAATGAATTTTAATTGACAACATAGCGACGCAAATAAAGTCGATTTTATTACATTAGTCACTCGATTTACCCGCTATTGATTATATTTAGAATACCATGCAGTCATACTATAGATATCGAATTCAAGTCAAATTTAAATCGAAAAAATTTTAAAATCATCCTTTAATCAAAATTTATAAAAATATTGCCTTTTAT
Organism: Pollenia griseotomentosa; assembly: GCA_963931875.1. NCBI lineage: Eukaryota > Metazoa > Arthropoda > Insecta > Diptera > Polleniidae > Pollenia > Pollenia griseotomentosa. Next base: position 49,231,140 of record OZ007564.1, read on the forward strand.
ATAGCCCATACTTTGAGTACCAATAATCGTTACCAGAATTTTCCTTATAATTAGTAAAAGGTGCGTTCTTTTTTTAAAAAGATTAAATTAAAAATTCTTATTTATATTGCTATTAACTCGATTTCGATTTTCAGAATACGGCCAATAGTTTTTATTTATAAAAAAATTCCCCTTTGTATAGCCCCTACTTTGAGGACCATTAATCTTTACCTGAATTTTCCTTATAATTAGTAAAAGGTGCGTTCTTTTTTAAAAAAGATTAAATTAAAAATTCTTATTTATATTGATATTAACTCGATTTCGATTTTCAGAATACGGCCAATAGTTTTTATTTATAAAAAAATTCCCCTTTGTATAGCCCATACTTTGAGGACCAATAATCTTTACCTGAATTTTCCTTATAATTAGTAAAAGGTGCGTTCTTTTTTTAAAAAGATTAAATTAAAAATTCTTATTTATATTGATATTAACTCCATTTCGATTTTCAGAATACGGCCAATAGTTTTTATTTATAAAAAAATTCCCCTTTGTATAGCCCATACTTTGAGGACCAATAATCTTTACCAGAAATATTCTTATAGTCTGTTAAAGCTGCGTTCTTTTTTAAAAAAGAAATTGAAAATCTCTACTTATTTCAATATTAAATCGATTTTGATTTTCAAAATATGGCCGATAGTTTTAATTTATAAAAATAGTCCCCTTTTTATATATACATACATAGCTCATACTTTGAGGACCAATAATCTTTACCAGAACTTTTTTTATAATCAGTAAAAGCTGCGTTCGTTTTTAAAAGAAATATTAAATTCGATTTTAATTTTTAGAATTTGGCCGATAGTTTTAAGGCAACAAGCCCCGTCCGCTTTTATACTGGCACAAATTTCCGCTGCATTTTTGTTAATCTTGCCCCATAGAACCCGATAGAACTGCCAATAAAAAGCAATTTTTCCGTTTTCGTTACGGCGAGTAATTTCTTTTTTAGCCTTTAATGAAAGTAAATTTCGGTTTTTTTTTGTTTCGAGAACCACAAACTTTAGTGGTCGTATGTTTTGAGCCCATATTTCAAGCCGTTGCGTTTGATAAAGAAAACTAAACTGTGTGTATGTGCAAATGCATAAAAGCATCTAAAAACATTAAATCAAGCCTTGCAATCCTGCAATTTTGAAAAATAAGATTTCAGAAACTGGGGCGAGGTAAGTCGAATGGTGACGCATATCGAAATTAAAGATAAAATTGGAACGACGCAAGTAAAGGCGACGTAAATCAAGGGATTACTGTTAAAAATGCAAAGCAAAGCGCTAACTCCCAATATGAATCCATGCAAATTGAGGTCTTAGTGTAATGAAGAATTCCATTAAATTTATAGTTTGCAAATGATTTTTATTTTTTTTTTAGTTATTTCGCTTCTTCTTTCTTTGCGAAAAACGTAAAAAATGTTAATAAAAATCAAATACTTTTTGCTATTATTATCAAGGTATGATAATAACGATGAAATGATCAATTCCAATAACTTCAATGCTGTTACGTATGACCCATTTAAATGCAAATACTTCAATTTATTTTAATACGAAGTAATTTTAATTAAAGCCATTGATTTTTTTTCTCTACTAACGATTTCTCATGAATGAATTGTAAAGTACACTAAGGTGGTATATAAAATCAGTCAGAGGATTTGTAGACTTCGAAAGTATTTGAGACGTTGAAAATGCCCAAACGCATGTATTTCATTTGTTACTGTAATAACTACTCGTGTGTATTGATAAAAGTACAAAAACATCTAGATGGGTCAGGCAGGCTGTGCGGCAAGTGACACATGGAATGTGCTGTAAAACAGTTACATGAATAAAAAAAATTTTTTATGCGGTTTTTGAGGATGCTTAGAAAAGCTTAATCATCAGCAGAAGTTGATATTTGGGTATTGTTACGAGAAATAGAGGAAATGTTATAGAGAAAGAAAGGTATAAATAGAGAGAGTGGGAAAGAAAAAAAAAAAAAAGCGAAACATGTGTGAGACCTCAATAGTCAACGTGCGTTGATATAGCGCACGTGGACTTTTAAGGTCTAAGCACGGATATCAATTATTTTAGATAGTGCCCACCCCTGGGATAAAGTCATATTATCAGTTTTTTTTTTCCTACATTTCCAAGAGTCATTTCAAATTCGACCTGCTGGTCTAAAATTTCAAACTTCACATTGTCTGCATTCTAAAGCCTGTAGTCCATATCGACATTTATAAGTCGATAAATTATTTATTCGCTGCTGTCAATAATCTGAAAACAAAGACACTCACAAGTCACCAATAGCTCGCACAATGTGAAAATATTTATCTTGCTCACGCATTCACCAATAACTAAAAGAAAAAATTCGTTGGGGCAAAAAAAGTTTCGAAAAAAAAGAAAAAAAAAAAACATTTTGTTTTCAAAACAAAAACAAAAAACATTACAATAAAACTAACAAAATTGGCACGCATGTTGCAACTTTCTTGTTGTCGGTTGATGTCTTTCTTCATATTTAAGCTGCAACAGTAGTAATGAACGTTTCTAAAGTCAACCAATATATACATTTATACGCATTCATAGTGATCAAATGTTTGCTGATTTAAAACGAGGGCCGTTTGAAATCTAACCTAATTAAACATTGGTCACACTTAACATATATTTGACGTCCCACAGGTAAGGATTTTTTTTAACAAATATTTATTTGATTTTACAAAACGTTTACCGGGGGAAAAAGCATTTAAGATTTTATTTTTATAAATTTACTATGATATCGTTTAAGGAATATTGCGTAGCATAGAATAATATTCTGATCAGGGTTTATATATTATTCATAACATTAAGGAAATTGAGTTCATTCGCCAAAATATAACCAAAAAAATAGTTTTTCCCGAAAATTGCAAAATTTAAATCGCAGGTACGGTAAAACTGTGGTAGGGGCATCGACATAGTTTTTTCACATTTTTATTCCCTAATATATTCTCAATAAATCCTAATGTGATGATTTCAAAATTCGGAAATATGTTTAACCAAATTTATAAAAATTTGAAATTGTAGTTTGAAACTGCCGTTAAAAAAATATTTTTTTTTGGACATACCTGCGAATAAGTTAACGGTATCCTTCGAAGACAAAAAGTCATAAATAAGTAAATACAGGTATATTTTAGGTAAAAATTAGCTCTTTTTGAAATATTTTTAAAAATATGTTAATTTTATTCCTACATTTCATGTTCAAGTGTCCTGCGACACGTTAATGGCCGGGGGGAAATTTTAATAACTTCATCATTTTTTAACCAAATTTGGTATTTTTTACTCCTTCGAACGATAATTACGTTCCCATTTAGATTCTTTTACATTTAATAGGAAAAGTTTTTCATTAACACGATTTCCGTATGACTTACTAAATTCCCAATTTTTCATATTTAATAACTACACTGAAATTTATTGTTGAGGGATAGCTAGCTTTTATGCTGGTTGCTTAGGCCAGCTCATCAGGAAACCTTTTCCTAAAATTTTAGAAAAGCTAAAAATATTATACGAATAAAACCCTAAAGCGAATAAGAATTTTAAACACTCAGTTTTTATTTAATGGCAAAATTTTTGAAATTTTCATAGTTGTTGGTTTTATTTAATTATTTTTTATTTTAAGTTTTTAAATATGATACTAGGAGCAAACTTGTGCAAGTAACATATGTTGGAAACTTCATTTCTCTAACAAAACTTTTTTGTAAAATTAATAGCCTTCAAGTTACAGTACAACAATATCAGATTTTTTTGTGAAATTATGGGTTTTTCCTTTATTTCGATGTTGACATCATTATGGTTTGACATTGAAATTTTTGGCCTTCACAATGTCACCTTTATGTCGCCGCGACCTTTGTCTAGCAGTTGCAAGCATAAGTTTGATCTTGTACTCGTTTACCATCAGATCCACCTTCGCCAATTCCTTTTCGATTCTGGAAAAAGCACCAATTCAACGCGCTCTATTTTCCGACATGCCAAAGTCGTCGTCGGCATGTGCAAGGAGCATGTGGCCTTTAATCCTCCTTTATTAACTTTTGCTTTTTTGCAATATTTTTTTGTATATTGCAGAATTCGCATGATAAGCTGTCACCCTGAAGAAGACTTCTTGTAGTGGTGAATGGCTCGGAAAGGTCGCTTCCTATATTAACTAAGGATCTAGTGCCACTTAGAGTCATTTTGCAAAGGCGTCCCACAGTACTTTGTTCCATATTCAAAAATAAGATGAAACAATGTTGTTCCAATGTTTAAAAAAATTACTGTACTGTATTCGTACATGCGTTTCGCCGCTGCTAGAGGTCGCCAAACTTGTGCTAATTTTTAATAAAATTTTTTAAGAAAAATTAAGCTATTAAAAATTTATTTTAAAGAAGTACCAAAATTTTTAAGTAAGAATTTGGTAAAAAAGACATTCTTCATTGGTATGAGCCCACACTTAATTTTAACACTTAAATGCATTTTGTTGTAATTCTGCAACATATGATTAAGAATTATAACTTTGTGATTTTCGAAAGTAAGTGCTAACAAAAATTAATTTTATATAGAAAAACATTTATTTTCAAAGAAATTTACTTGGTCGTAAGCGAAAATATTGTTTTTTTTTCATTTATTTTGACCTATTTTCAGGGCTGTGGAGTCGGAGTCGGAGTCGGAGTTGAGGAGTCGGAGTTGGGGTTTTTGAACCGGAGTCGGAGTCGAAGTACCCACAAAAACTAGCGACTCCGACTCCGACTTTTTTGCATTAATATTTTTCTAATATTTTTCAAAATAAAAAATTTTAATGACCAATTTCTCCAATTCTTTATAAATATCAATTCATATTTAAATATAATTTTTCTTATAATTTTATTTTTATTTGACATAAGAAAACAAATTTTAAACATAAATTGATATATTAATAAATTAGTGGATTTGGCCATAAGAGGGTCTACTTTTTGTAATTGTGAAGTCAGAAAATAAGGACTAGTATACCTTTCATATGAGTAGGTGAGTTTCAAAAATTAAAAAATTGAGATAACATCTTATTTTGACAATTTATAAGAATAGTTATATAGATTGTATCGAAGCATGTCCTTTTCTATGTTTTAATGTGACCTCAAATTTCTGTAACAAAAACCAGCGGGTTCACTATTTGAATTTCGCCAAGATATCGTTAATGAAATAGAGCCGAATTAAGGAATTTAAAAATTAAATTTGTAAAGATGTTGTTTTTTATTTATCGTATATTAACAAATATTTTTGTAGTCATGTTCATGAATATGACTTGAAATCAGCTGTAGCTCCTGTGGTGAAAGCATTAAGTGATCTACATTTGAAGTTCCAACCTTCAAGGTGAATTATAATAGAATAAAAGGAAAAGGAACTCGGAAAAATACATGACATTGTTCCAGATATAATTCCCATCAATGTGGGAAAAATGATTTGAGAATACTTTTATCTACTCACTTTAGGGAAAATTGGAGAGATAATAAAGACTTGCAATTTCAAATTTCGGTCTTGGACAATAATAGTATTGAATTAGGAACGGAAAAATGCAATGGCGAGTACACTGAAGAAAAAGATTTAAATTTAGCAGTTTAAAAATTAACATTTTTTTTTTAACTCTGCAGGTGGGAGATAAACTACATCAAGCCACATTTTGAAAACTTTACAGCAGACCGCGCAAACATGTTGATAATCGCAAATGATATTTATGTTATAAAAATGTGCATTTGTACGAATATTTTATATGATCCTAACATATTTTTTTTATGTCGATGATATACATAAAAAATTACGTCATAAAAGGTTCGTTACCTTCTATGGTACTGTTTCATGCCTTGAGACAAACAGCACCAAGTCCAACAACAAAAGGGGTACTATTTCCCAAAAATAATAGAAGGCTAAAAACATTTTTTTACGTTACATTTCTCTTCAAAATGTGTTATATAAATTGCAGAACTAACAACTGAAGGCGCATATGCATGTTTTAATAAACTTTATAAAATTTTCCTGAGAATGATTTGACTTAATAAATAAAATGTATATTAAAAACAAAAGACCTCACTTCACAATTTACAAAAAAGGACTGTCCTTTGCCTCTATTAATATTGTGGTAAACAACACTAAGTACACTTGATGCCTTTAACGTATAAGCCAATTGGACTTGGTGTTGTTTTCAACTTTTCCAAAATCCAAATAAAATTTTTTGCAGCTTTCCTACTCATATGTTAGTAACTAGTATGTTAAAGCTCAATGCGCGGCACGTTAGAATTAAAATATCGATTTGAAATTTTTACAGAATCATTTTCTTGCTATATTTAACCATTTAACAGGTACTAAATTAAAAAAGAGTTTAAAGTCAAAAAAAAACTAGTCTCTTAAATAATGCTAGGTTAGAGTAGGAGTCGGAGTCGGAGTTGGAGTCGGAGTCGGAGTCGGAGTCGTACTTAAAAAATTTCACCAAAAGGAGTCGGAGTCGGAGTTATAACTTTTTCTTAACGACTCCACAGCCCTGCCTATTTTAGAATGTTGTAAAACTGCAACAATATGCATTAAGTATGACGAAATTTCTTCACATTTTATAAATTTTTTTGGATGCGGTTTTTTAATTCCAAAGAAATTGAATATTGAAATAATATATGTGATGGAGAAATATCTGAAGATGACTCAGAGCTATAATATGAGGTTTTTTCTGTTAACCCAGAGACACTAGACACTAATGTTCAAGATATAGAGGTCAATATTGAGGCTGATATAAACGATTTTGATGATGATCCACTGGCTTTTGACGAACCTCAGGCGGTTAACCCACCAGCCGCAACAAAATAAGACACATTTCCAAGTACAAGTCGACACGCAATGAAGGGACTTGTTTGGAAGACAAAAGACTTTGTTTTGAACGCTGATAAAACTAAGTTTCTTGGCGATAGTACTTATCCTATAGAGTTTAGTCAAAAAAACAGTCCTTACACACTTTTTTTCATATTTTTTCACACCAGAAATTATTCAAAAAGTTGTAGAAGAATCTAATCTCTATTCTTTGCAAATAAACGTAACGAAACCTTTGAATTTGACCGAATCTGAGCTCAGAAAGTTCTTATCTATAATGATATATATGTCCGTTATAAAATATCCAAATGCATAGTGTTGCAGATTTGCAACATACGATTTTTTAATAAATTTTACTATAAATATTAAAAAATTTTTTTTTTTAATTTTTTTATGCATTAGGAAGCAAAATTCTATACTATATATTTTTTCAGTACATTTGAAAAATTCATGCATTTAAGGGTTTAGTATGTATTAGTAATGCTCTGGATGTATCTTAAAAAAGTGTTGCCGTAACTAAAATAAAAGTAACAAAAATATTTGATGGACAAATATAAAAACTGAGTGAATCCTCTTTTCAATTTTCTCTGCCGTTTAATCAACCAAGTGTCCGCCATTAAGAATCAAAAGAGAAACTAACCACATTTTAGTTCTAACTTAGAGATATATAATCTTTTTTAGAGGCCCAAAACGCATTAATTATTTTTTTTTAATTTAGTACTTTAGTACATACATATTTTTGTGTACGATAAAATTATCCTGTTTTAAAATTAACGTTCTAAGGAAATTAACTTCAAGATAAGCTCTGCCGTTATTAGACATTATTATATAACCGTAAAAAAATGCTACTACTTGGTTTGACTGACTCTATTAGACAGTTCTAAGATAGTCGTAAGAATGTTGTTTTAATTTCGGTAGATTTATCGAAAGCTTTTGACAGGGTAATATATTCCAGGTTATTGTGTAAATTATGTGATAATTTTGATTTTTCTCATCAGGCTTGTGGGCTTATCAGGTCTTATCTGTATGGTAGACTTCAATATGTATCTATTGGTTCGTCTCTCTCCCAATCTCGTCGGATCACAAGTGGTGTTCCTCAGGGATCTGTAATTGGCCCACTTTTATTTATGTTGTATTTGGGTGACCTGCTGCAGTTTTCTAATGGTGTTTCCTGCTTGCCATTTGTATATGCAGATGATGTTCAGTTTGTTTGTTATTCAGATACTGCATTTTTGGATGTGTTGGAGGTAGGAGTCAACTATGTAATTCGGGAAGTAATGTCATGGGCGGCAATTAATGGGTTCTGTGTTAACCCAGTGAAAACAAAGTTAATGGGGTTTGGATTCAATACAGAGGATGTGAATATTGCAATAAATGGTGTTCCTATAGAATTTGTTAACAAAATGAGATGTTTAGGCCTTGTCTTGGACAACTTACTGAATTTTTCCCCACACGTTGATAACCTATCTTCTCGAGTATCATTTCTTTTAAAAAGGTTGTACTCATTAAATATATATTTGCCTCGGGTAGCCAAGGCTATCTTAATGCCGCATATATTGTACTGTAATGAAATCTTTACTGGGGCTGGGAGTCATGTCCGGGGAAAATATAAACTAATCTTTAACAGGATTATCCGATATGTTTTTAATTTGAAAAGAAGGGATCATGTTTCCCGATACGCTTTAAGTTTTATTGGATCTTCTTTTGAAAATTTTGTCAGCATTAGGTTGCTATTGTTTTTATATAAATCCCTTGTCAATGGTTATCCTGTTTATATTGTTAATAAATTAAATTTTTCACATTGATTAAGAACTCCGCAAATAATTTATCCTGTCAGGCATTTGGATGTTTATAAAAGGTCATTTCAAATTCGAGTATCGAGAAACTGAGTGCACAGTTTTTCAGTTTTTTAAAGAATATATGCTCCGTTGCCCTTTACTATTGATGTAAACAAACAAATTTACCACAATCTGAGTTTAAGTGTCATTTTTTGTGCTTATTCCGGAACACCAAGTTTTATGTACTTGTTTTTTATATTTTTGTATGAAATATTTTATTTACGAAATATTTAAATTGTTTGTATCACATTTTAAAATACAAAAATCCTTGCTAGAATTTATAAAAAATTAGGTACATCAATTTTAACATTATTTTTAGATAGATTTGGTTATTTTTAAAAATTCAACATAAAAAGTGTTGCCGAATTAAATTTTTTTAAAAAAAGGATACATGGGGAAGGTACATGAATCCTTGGACGGAATTTTTTCAAAACTTGAAATTTTGTTTATTATTATCATATATACCTCCATGCAAAATATTATTTGGCTGGGTCAACTCCTTCTATTTTTGCACGATTTTGTTCAACATCAAAGTATTGTGCGTCCGTTTTAATACAAAAAGTCTTGTTCCCGGAGGACTTTTGTATGGGGGCTAGGAGCTATCATTAAGCCGATTTGGCCCCCTTTTTTATAGCAAGCAAATCTGTCGTTCAAAATTTTTTTTTGTCAAATTTAATTTTTCTCAGTCTTTCCTTGAGACTTCTATCGTGGATGGACGGACCGACATAGCTTGATCGTCTTAGGCCTCCATTGATTATTTTGATTTGCTACAAACAGAATGACAACATCAATATTCCGCCTTTTTTGTATAAACATTTTAGGAATTTATGCGAGAAAAACTTTATTGGCGTGTAGGGAAAATCTATATTTTTTTTATTATTATAGTTCTCTTTAAACTCTCATATCTGAAAACCACACAGAAAAAAATAAAAATTGATTTCAATTAAAAAATTTGTGATATTAATTAAAAAATTAATTAAATTTGCACCAGTAAACAAATTAGTAGTATCAATTAAACCAGTTAAAATAGTATTAATTAAACGTTTAATTCACTTGATTAAACGTTTTAATTCACTTGATTAAATTTTTAATTAAAATTGATTTTATTTTTGATTAATGCTTTAATTGGTGAAAAATTTTGGAGAATTTTTTCTTTATTTGTAAAAAAATATCAGTATCAAAACAAAATTCTTATGATGAACGGAGAAAAACGGACAGTTTGTCTTACCTATCTTAGTGATTAAAGCTGGTTCTCCTGTCTGGAATACATCTCACTTACAATTTTAAATGTACCATTAAACAAGAGGCCGTGCAAAACCGCACTGGCTTTAGGCGTTTACATAATACGCTTGCTAAAACCCTATACGCGATTGGTAATAGCCTTATCCCGTGATAGTTCTACATTCCCTACAGTTAGTCACTGTCAGTTACCTTTCTCTTAAACTGGACATAACAAACTGAGACTGAAATCTTTTTGAATAATCTCTTAAAGCCAGTTATTTCTAATGAGCTGGAGCATGCTGCCAACTGCCAGATTTCCTGCCGCCTTTAATAAATAACCTCGGAAACTATTGGCTCCAGCGGATTTGCTATTTTTCAGGCTTGCACGCAGAGAAAAAATATGGTTGGGCATGGTTACGGCAACAACACTATGTTTAATGTAACAATATATTGTTGTCGTACACAAATAATTGTTATTTTTATTTAATATCAACAATATTATAGTTACTGTAAACATATTAATGTTTATCGCAATTATGAATTTGAGTATTGTTGACCGAAAAATTATTATTTTTCTAACAACTTAATTATAATAACTTTCTAAACATATTATATTTCTCACAACCATATCATGATATTTAATAGCCATAACATGATAACTTTCTATACATTTATCATATTATGTTAAAGATGCAATCAAACTATTTTTACTCTAATCATATTATGTTAGCGCCATTTGTAAAATAATTTTGAAGAAGTTGTGTCGTTTTTTTTATTTGTGAGCGGTTAAACAATTAAAAGATAAAATTCCATAAAAAATAAGTTTAAAGAAATTAAAAAATTTAAATATTAGCGGAGTTCATTCAAGTATTAGTGATGTAATAGTGCAAATGCAAAATATCATAGTTTTTTGTAAAATCCAACAACAAAACACACAGAGATTTCGTTATATTTTATAAAAGTGCTACGATATTTCTGTGGTTTTCATGGGCAACCGCGTATGTCTTAAAACAAATTGTTCAGGAAAGCCGAAAACCCATTCTATATCAAACTATGGGCTAGGTATTGCACATTTTAAACTTTGTCATTACGTTACAACACGGAATTGATCCATCTTTTTTTAAAAAAATGGACACACGCGGTTGCCCATGAAAACCACAGATTTTTCATTTGCTCTTTTGCAAGCCTTATATTTAACTCCGCTATTTGATTAACATTAAGAAAAATTGTAAAAAGCCACAAAATAAAAATCGATTCAAAAATATTTAAATTTATTTTGTATTTTTATGACAGCTATGAAAGGTGCTGTATCATAATATGATTGCTTCTAAATTTATTATAATTAACATGATGATAATATGATTACTTCTTAGCTTATTATGATTAACATGACAATAATATGATTAATTTCTTAGCTTATTATGATTAACATGACAATAATTTGATTACTTCTTAACTTAGTATGATTAACAGAATAATAATATGATTAAGGGAAAAATATTATGATGACATATTACGAGTATATTGAGTCATAATATGTTTCAATAATAATCTTAATATGGTGACTACAATCATAATTCTTATCATTATATGTTGCTCTTAGAATATGTTTACCACAACCATGTTTTTTCTTTGCGTGTGCTATTTCTTTTTCTTAACATTTCTGCCAGTTGTTCAGAAATGACATTTGCAACGTACATACGCACTACTAAGTCTAGTCAGGTTTTTAACTGATGTAAGGCAGTGATCAAAGTCGATCTTGGCACATAAAATCACACGTATGTCCATCACACTCAATTCATTCCTTTTGCCATCGATGACCACATCAGGATCTACTACTTTAGTAGGAGGTACTTGAAAATTGGTTTAGTACATTTAACAATGCAAAGTTTTTTTGTCAGCAAAATCATGAAATTTTTTTAAATTCTATTTCGGAACTACCCTCGTAACATACCAAGTTATTGCACTTGTAGATTTTGATATTAGACTTTTTTCATATTTTTTTTTATTTTTTAATTTTCTGGTTTATAAAAAAAAATTTTTTTTTATAAATTTTTTTATTACATATTTTGTAGCAAGTTTAACAATAATTGCAAATTGCAATATAAATTCAACCAACTACACATTTTAAAAATTATAGAAGTAATAAGAAAGAAAAAAAAAACTTTAAGATACTTGAGGTAGAAAAAAAATATATTTTATATTTTCTAAATAAATAAATAATGGTGTTAATTGCCTTTACTAATGCACATTTGTAGTCACAACTTGTTGATTATCTACTGCAAAAAAAAAAACAAAGAAAATAGAAAAAAATTATTGTGATAACTGCTGTCATCATTTCAAACATTTAAATTGTAACGCATTTCACAGTAGGCAGAGTTTTATGCGATACAAATAATATAAAATGTGTTGTAGCAAATTTCAAATAAAATTTATTAGATTCTAGTGGATAACCGGCGTGTGGTACTAAAACACGCGGGATAAATTAAGTTTTTTTACTTTCTTTAAGTGCGAGTCGTACTTAAAAATTTAAGTTCGAATAACACTAAAACGTACTTCAAACAATCCTAAATGGGATTACTTTCGAAAATGATTATATTGATTACCAAAATGATTATATTGATTACTAAAAATTGTAAAAATTTAATATTTTGAATATTTTTTCCAGTAAATGATATTTTTAATTTTATTTAAAAAAAAATGATCAAACAATTTTGCTGTTTCAAGCAATGTTTTGATTGATTTTGGTAATTTCCAACAACAATTTCACAATTTTTTGTTATTTAATTATTTTTTCAATTCAAAATTTATTTAAAAACAACTAAAATTTTCTTTCAACAAAAAAAAAAAAAATAACACAAGGGAACAAATTTATACTTTCTTTTCCAATGACATGAGGTTTATTTCATTGTAATCAGTGCACAATTTTTGATTTTATTTTAAATTTACTGAGAAAACTGAATATCGATTTCAATACAAAGAGAAAAAAGGTTTTTATTTATTTTATTTTAATTCCCTAAGATAATCCCGCGAAGCTCGTCGCTTGTCTGCAGGAAACCAGACTTTCTGGCGGGAATCGAACCCGCAACCCCGGCGCTGATAGACTTGCTCACTACCAGCTAGCCTACCGAGGCACTCTTGACACACACACATAGTTATTTAAAATGTTATTTTTGTATGGAAATCGATATTCAGTTTTCTCAGTGAATTTAAAATAAAATCAAAAATTTTCATGGTTACAATGAAATAAACCTCATTTCATTCGAAAATATTGTTACGTTACTGCCTTTCAATAACGTTTTGGTTTATTTCCTTTATAATAAACCGTTTCGAGTTCTTTATTGCAACTTTAATAAAATAAATAAAACACAAACACTTTAAACACTGTTTACAATTAACTCAACTTTATTTAGTACAAAGTCACTCTAACAAACCGTAATTTATAGCTTTTATTTATTATCAACTATAATTTCTTCCGCGTTATACGTTATTGACAAAGTCTGAACTAAGAATGAATTAATTACGCTAGTCGCCGCTAGTATTTATACAGCAATTTGGTTGTCTAGAACATTCGAAATGTTTTTCGAAGGTTCGAGGCTTTACTATTTATTCACCACACTTTAATTTGATTTATGGCAGCACTAATGTTTACATTTATGGAATGAAGAAATCCTACCATCGTCTTGGAATGAAGGAGTTTTAATAAAAATCCCGAAGAAAGGAAACTCACATGACTGTAACAACTACCGAGGAATAACTCTACTACCAATTCCAAGTAAGATTTTGAGCAAAATTATACTATCCCGAATTTCAGAAGCAGTATTAAAAACATGCCGCGAAAACCAATTTGGGTTTCGTGGAAATAGATCTTGTGTTGACCTCATAAACACCGTAAGAATAATTTTTGAACAATGCAACGAATTTAGAACATCTGTGTATGCGGCGTTTATTGATTTTAAGAAAGCTTTCGATAGCATTAACAGATCGTTTTTATGGAATGTCTTGGAGAGAAGAGGAATGCCAATAAAAATCATTAACCTTATAAAAGCTATGTATAATGGTTTTTGTTGTAGAGTACTTCACCAAGGCATGCTTTCTGAAACATTCGATGTAGAATCTGGAGTAAGACAAGGCTGTATACTGTCACCACTTTTATTTATTTTGATCCTAGACGAAGTTATGAGAAGTACTCTCCAGGGTAGGAAAGGAATCCAATGGAACCCATTTACACATCTCGAAGACATCGAATATGCTGATGATATATGTCTGATGAGTCAAAAACTTAGCAGTCTTCAGGAGAACCTAACGGAACTTAACGAAAACGCTAAAATTGCAGGACTGGAGATAAACATTAAGAAGACGAAATTTATGTCTGGTGGTTACAGTGCATTACATCAACCAACATTAATAATTGGTAATGAGGAACTCGAAAATGTTCAAATTTTCAACTACCTTGGCAGTACTGTTGGTAATAGGAGTGGAGCTGAAGAAGATGTCACGAACCGGATAAACAAAGCCAAGTCTACGTTTGGCATGTTAAATAACATTTGGCGATCTAGTCAAATTTCAAAAAATACAAAACTAAGAATTTTTAATTCAAATGTAAAATCGGTTCTGTACTACGCATGCGAGACCTGGAAAAGTACGAGAAGCATTGATAAACGTTTACAGACATTCACAAACAAATGTCTCAGGAATATCCTTGGTATATGGTGGCCAAATCGTATAAGTAACTCAGACTTGTGGTTACACACAAATCAAAAACCAGTCCCAAATGAAATAAAACGAAGAAAGTGGCGGTGGATTGGCCATATACTTCGAAGGCCTGCAGAAAACATAGCTCGACAAGCACTAACTTGGAACCCTCAAGGAAGTCGACGCCCTGGTGCACCATCAAAAACCTGGAGAAGAACTATTGATGAAGAGTTGAGTACTGCAAATTACAGTTGGAATGACATATGCCGTGAAGCTAATTATAGAGATAGATACAGAGAAGTTGTTGAGGCCCTATGCTCCAACGGGAGAGAAGGATGACAGAAGAGAAGAATGTTTACATAATTTTACCTCTTAGTATAAGAAGCTTTTTTAACGGTCATTTCTAGGTCTTTCTGCACATTGGGATTGAAGTGTACTAAATTATAACAATTTTTAATAACAATGTAAACTAGTAAAATTACTTATGATTACAAGACAACTAATAAATACAAGATAACTAATAAAAACAACTACAACTAATTCTTAACTAAAGTTACTTTCGTAACAATATGTTAAGATAATTATTTAAGACCAAAACTGTGATTTTTGTGGCATTTTTATTTTTTATAAATTTTTAAAGAACAAAAAATTTGTTTTTTGCAAAATGTTCCTATTTTGCTTCAAAAATTCAACGATATCTCTGAAACTATAGGGCAAATTTAAAAACAATGCAAGCACGAATTAAAGATAATACTGTGGCTGAGTTTCGGATTTTTTTGTTAACTGAATGTGGTAAACCGTTTTCAAGTAATTTTAAGTTCAAGTAAGTTAAGTTAGAGTGCCTTAATTTTGGACATAACGGTATATCTCGAAAAGTAGAGCTGATAGAGAAAAATGGAGATTAGATTTGAAATCAGCGACCTCAATTTAGTAAAAATTTGCAATCAAATTCAAGACCGCAAAATGTCTGTTCCGCAGTGTAATTGATTCAATTAACACATTAATTAAATTTAAATACTTTTTAAATAATTTTTTTTAATTGATAAAAATAACTACTAATAATTTTTTACTAATTTTACTAATACTAATAATTTATTCTGTGAATTAGTAGAAAATTCTTAAACCAAGTGAGAAAAAGATTGAAATTTATGCTGGTAGTGCCACTCTGAGAGTAAAATTACAAAGTGAGCGTTTTATTTTAAACTCAAAAACTATTCATATTAGAGTCAACGGAGACCTATACTGTCATATACGAATATATTTATCTTTTAAAATATGTGGTGATCTTAAAAAAACAAACTCAGTTCCACAGTTGAAGAGTTATTTTTCAACGTTAAAATAAAAACTCGAATAAAAGTCGTAAAAAGAGAGTTTTATTTTTTCCGTCTTAAAGTTCCTTAGAGAAAAATTATCGATTTCATAGAAAGCTTTTTTTCGTCCTCATTATCATATTAATAATAATAAGTTTTATTTTTTGACGAAAAAAATAAAACTCCTCAACTGAGTTTTATAATCTGATGGAAAAAATAAAACTCCTCTAATGAATTTTAGCTTATGACGTCAAAATAAAACTCCTCGAATGAGTTTTATTTTATGACGGCGAAAGAAAAGTCTTTTTTTAAGAGTTTGTTTCGACCTTTTATTTTTACATGTGTTGAGTTAAAATATTGTTCGGCTTGAGGTCTGTTTCATAAAATTATAATAAAAATAAAAATAAAACCCTCTTGTTTTGTTTTAATTTTTATTATTTATTAATTCCAATATTTCGAACAACTTTGTTGGTCATCCTCAGGGAAATAGTTATGATCTAAAAATATTATAATTTTAAACATATTTCTTAATTTTAATAACAAACAATTTATTTAGTAATAATGCAGTGTTGTCCGATGATATTGTTTTAAGTTTTCTTCACTGACTGTCTAGTAATTTTCTTTTGTTTATTTATTTTGTGTTTGTTTATTGTATGACGATATATGTGAGCGCAATTATCGGTATCAGTTGTGTAGTTTATTCTCTTTTCGTTTGGTGTATTTATAATATGTAGCATCTCCTGCATGTATCGTTTAGTGTAATTATTCTCTCCCACAAGTATTCTCACCTTATTAAAGTCTAGCTGATGTCCCGTTTTTGCACAGTGGGCTGCTAGTGCTGTTTTTTGTGTTAAAGGTTTGTCATTTAATTTAAGGTCTGATTTGTGCGATGATAATCTTGTCTTTAATTTTGTCTTCGTTGTACCAACATATATCTTTTGGCATATGTCAGTATCGTCCCCCTTACATTTAAGCTGATATACTAGATTAGACTTATATAGTTTTTCTATTCTGGATTTCATGTTATTAAACAATTTATTCATTGTGTTGCTCGTTTTCATTGCTAATACGTAATTTTCTTTGTTGTATATGTCTGAATACTTCATCCTTTCTGACATCCCAGGTATATATTCTATCGACCTATATATCTTTGGAGGTTCTTTCGTCCTTAAGTTGTCATATGACCTAGGCTTATTAATAACATATTTTATCAAGCTGTTTATAGTTTTGTATGGAAAGTCGTTTTTGCGTAATATATGTTTAATCTTATTCCTGTTTTCTTCGTGAAATTCGATATTACTAGTTTCTAGTACCCTTGTTATAAAGTTTGTCGCTGTGTTTATTATTATCCTTCTAGGATGTTTGGAATAATAATTAATAAGTCGACCAGATGCTTGGGGTTTTTGATACCAGTTTACTTTGATTATATTACCTTTTCTAATAATTAAAGAGTCTAGATATGGTAATTGATTGTCCTTTTCTTTCTCCAGTGTAAATTGTATTTGTTTGTTGAACGAGTTAAGAGTATTTAAAGTTTCCTCAACTCGATTTATTTTTAAAATCCCAAATAGGTCGTCTACATATTTTGTCATCATTCTTGGTTTATTCCCCATTTTATCAAGGGTCATGTTTAATAATTCTTCCATAATTATGTCTGCAATTATTGGAGAGATTGGAGAACCCGTTGGCATTCCTTTATTTTGTTGGTAATAATTATCTTTAAATTTAAAATATCTGCAATCTATTATACAAAACTTCAATATATCCATAAATAACTCTTTTGGTATTTTTGTATGTTCCTCCAACAAATGCCATTTTCTCTCAATTGTTCGAATAGCAAGGTTAACAGGAATCCTGGGAAATAATGAAATTACGGCGAATGATATTAAAACTTCGTCATCTTCTATTCTTGTATTATCTTTCTTATTCATAAACTGTTTTGCGTCTCTTACATTGTAAATAGAATTATTAGTCAAGCTTTTTAAAACGTCGATTATATGTTTACTCAAACCGTAAGATGGTGAGTTAATCGATGAACATATAGGTCGTAATGGCATGTCGTCCTTGTGAATCTTGGGAAGACCGTATATTCTCGGGGATACCGCAATCCTGGTTGTCAATTTTCTCCTGTCATATACATTTAATAAACCTAAATTATATAATCTATCGACAAGAATATTGTTTTTGATCTGTAGACCTAGAGTGGGATCTTTCTTCAGGCGTCTATATGTACACATATGTATCTTGTAAAATGTCTTTCATCTTCATATCATACTCTTCATTCGTCATTGCAACTATTTTATTGCCCTTGTCTAAATTAAGTATAATTATGTCCTTGTTTTCAGCCAAATATTTTTCTGTTTGAACCACTGTATTTAATATGAGTTTGTCTCTTGCATTCGTCTTCGATTTTCCCATGTGATCTTCGATCAGTGTTACAAATTTTGTTCTTGATATTTCCTGCTGCTGTTCTTTGCATGCAATCGTCTGTATACATTGTTCGCCATCGGTAATACATTTAAATAATGGAAATGTCTCTCTCGTATATGGTAATGCAAATTTCGACCCAAGTGACAATAACCACTGTATATTTGTTGGTATCATCTTTTCTGTCTTATTTACAAACCAATCATCGTTATACTGCATTTCAATTCTTTTACGTTAAAAAAATAACTGTTTTATATAGAATTTTATTTATTTATTCACAAAATAACTATTATATTTTTTTATATCACCTATAACTGTTACGGTCCCTAATCATAATAATATTTTCCATCTTGAGATTGAGATTGGTTCAATAGTTTTACAGCCAGGCCCACGATGTCACACGTTAACGTTCGCATAGAAAATTACATTTAAAACAAAAACAATTTCTAGAACTTGTTTTTGTTTTTAATGTAATTTTCTATGGGAACGTTAACGTGCGACATCGTGGGCCTGGCTGTTAGTCTCTCTCTCTCTTTTGCGAATTATTTGAAGGACGAATTCGGGATTAGTATGGATAAGTTAAGTATTTCGCACTTGAAATCTATTTATCTTTAAGATTTCACAAAAATCTGGTAAATAGTTACGAGAGACGGAAATTGCCCTCTAAATCCCCTCGTGGTCCTAGCTTTTAAAAAATTTATAGCACTGACGTTTGACAGAAAACACTGGGCTGCTTTAGTATCATAAGTGAAAAAGAAACAAAAGTCTTCCCTTGACCTCTTTTAAACAACATTGACAATTGGAGTTAGTAGCAGAACTGTTTCTTTGCATTGTCTAGTGAAAAAGAAAACTGATTTCTTGCTTGAAACAGAACAAAACTAATCCCTTGCAGCCATCATCTGCTTACATTGTAAATTTTCTATTTTTATTGTCGGACACTTCTTCCTACCGGCCGATAGGGTTTTGGGCGTATCGAAAATAAAATTGGAATAGTCGATACTTTGATTGACTCACAAGAGTTCCTGGCCATTTTTTCAGAATTAGGAACTCTCTATAAGGTCATTAAGAAAGTTGCTGTTGAGAACTGAAAAGCAGAGGTTTAATTTATGTGTTCAAAGCAAAAGGTAGGCTTGGCTGTATTTTAAGTTTGCCTAAAACAAACGAATCATTATCGAGAAAAAAAAGAAAACGTTAATAAGTTAGTGCAGATCCAAAAGCATTTAAAAAAAAGGGAAGATACTAGCCATGATTTAGCCATGACGATTACCTTATAGTGGTAACACAAAACCAGGAAAGTTGGTTGACGTGAGCATTTTGGTATACACTGGCGAGGAATATAAATTTTAAAGTTTTCCGTGATATTTTGGTTAGCAGCGGTGATGCTTTGGGAGAAGAAACCGAGAACGATAAAGAAGATTACAAAATTTAGGAATATGATTTTTTTTACATTAAATGCAGAATCCAATTTTAAATTGAATTTCAATTTTTAGTTTTGTCACATAATATTCATTAAACTAATTTTTATAACCTTCACCACAATTAGTTGTGAAGAGGGTATACTAAGTTTGTCATTCCGTGTGAAAATTTTTTATTATTCATCTCAGACCCCATAAAGTATATATATTCTGGCTGCTTGAGTAATTCTAAGTCGATTTAGCCATGTCCGTCTGTCTGTCCGTCTGTCCGTCTGTTGAAAACACGCTCACTTTCGAAAAACTCAAAAGAAATAAACAAACTAGGTGTCAAATTGCTTGTAGTTATCCTAAGCAATTTGGGATTGAATTTCAGCAAAATCGGTTCAGTAGGACCAGAGCTATGAATCAAAATGTGGAACCACCACCTTCAAAAACTTGATAATTTTGTTACAAAAACTAACATAAATGATGCAAAAATGCACGGAATGACATAAGATTTTGCACAAGTCCGTTTTATTCGACTAGAAATGACACTGTAAAATTTCGCGAAGGTCGGTCCATAATTTACCCTAAGCCCCATATAAACACTACTCCCGGAAAACAGTTTAGTACGCCTAAAACCGTAAAAAATAATGCAATCATAACAAATTTTGGCTCGTCACAATTTTATAGGACTATAAATGATACTGTGAAATTTCGTGATGATCGGTACATAATTTACCCTAGGCCCCATATATGCCCTACTCCCGGAAAACAGTTTAGTCTCCTAAAACCATAATTAATAACAAATCGTCACAGTTTGAGATAATAATAATAAAAAGACATCATACAGATATTACTCCTTAAACATTCGAACTGTCGGTGGAGGGTATCAAAGATTCGGCACAGCCGAATATAGCACTCTAACTTGTTTTTATTTACTATTGATCAATTACACCGGTCGACACGACTTTTGGTTCTGATTTCTAACTGTCAAGGCCGTGTCAGATAAAACTTTTGCTTCGCGTTGCGTTACATATACTTTGACAGAAAAGCGTAAAGCAAAAAGTGTATGTCACAATAAAAACTTTGACAACACTCACACATTGTGTGTTAAAAAGAAAATAAACAAAAAAAATTATACTAGAAGATTGTCAAAGCGCGCAAAAAGATGAGAGTTGCCTAACTTTTCGCTTCGCTTTGCGTTAAAAGCAGTTTATGTGACAAGTGCCATATAAACATGTACATTTAACTCAAATGTCAAAGCGTATATGTAACGCAACGCGAAGCAAAAGTTTTATCTGACACGGCCTTCACTTTTTAGTTTTTTTAGGTTGCAAATAAAGGGAAAAATAATTTTTTTTGTTAAAGTTTGTTTTTGTGGAAATAAGACCTATTTTTCGATTTTTAAGAATAATGACTGATTTTCTCAAAATTTTGTTATGCATTGCAAAGAAAAAAAAATTTGCTGAACTTAATAGTATTTTTAATTCAAGAATAATCATAAATAATAGCTTAGAGATAGAAACTAAAATAAAATCAAGTTCCAAAATGAAAATATTTAATCATTTTCCTATGTTTGTATGGTCTTTCTTGTTTTAAACCCCAACTATAGTCTCCCATCATTATACTGCCCTTGGTAACGCCGTTCAAAGTTCAACACATCTTGGTGAAAACTCTCTCCTTGGTCTTCTGAGTAACTAACATATTATCTTAAAATTGGTTCAGTCGAGCATGTAGCATTGGAACTTTATGGGACATTCGGCAGCCCAAAACTTTAAAGTTTTCAAGCATAGTTTCAATTAAATCTTTATAATTATCTGCTCTTTTGTTTCCGAGAAAACCATAAACTTCCTCTTTAAAATTCTTCTACGCTTGTTTTTCTATGGTATTGAGTAATATTGCGAATTCATCACTGTTCATTATTTTTTTAATTTGTGGTCCTACGAAGATTCCTGATTTTATCTTCGCTTCGGATAATTTGGGAAGGAATCCTTTTAAATATTCGAGAGCTTCGGAATTTTGATCCAATGCCTTCACAAATTGTTTAATTAGGCCTAATTTGATATGCAATGGCGGCATTAAGATATAAGATACTTTCTGGATCTCCAACTGGTTCCCATTTGACGTTATGTTTTCCTATATGAAACTCGACCCGATCAGGCCATGTACGTTGCTGGTAGTGTACTGGATTTTTGCAGTTAACACAGGCAAAATGAGGTACCCAGTTTTTATCTTGATTTCAAATCTGATGTTAAAAATATGCTTCATAAGCTTCACAAAGCTTTAAATTTGATGCTAAAGCTTTTTTTCAAAAATTCACCGCAAAGAAAAAAATTAATCACTGTCATTTTTACACCGTCTTGTCGCCAGTTTTTAATTTAGTAATACACAATAAAGTTTATAACAGCTGCAATAAATTTGTAAACACCCTCTGCTAAGCTTTATGCAAGAATATGCACTTTGCAACACTTTTAATATAAGTGCTGCCAACTGCTGATCGCAAAAATCTTCAAAACTTACTTTTCGACGTAAAACAGAAAAACAAACTTTAAAAGCTAGAAATTGGTAATTAGGTGTTTTTCGGTGTCTATCAATAAAACTTATGCATTACAACAGAAACCCAAGAATTTTTATTTATTTTGTTGACCGGTGTTATTGTGTGTTACACTCTTTTAAGGGAATTCGGACCGACCTTAATAATTTGCAAGAAACAAAAGTTGATACTTGTAGAAAAGTTAGTTTCAAAACTCTTTTCTTACAGTGCATAGTTTCAAAACTTGATCCTTACAATTAAAAATAAGATGATTATTCAAGGAAAATGGTTTTCCTTTTGCAAAAACGGACTATATGCCAATAAAACAGCAAAAAGATATCAGCTGGAAAAGTCACATTTGAGATTTGTGAAAAACTACTTCAGGTGCAATTAGCGAGTTTCGGAACTCAGCTCCTCATATGTATGTAGATATCATTTAGTAAAACCTTAGTGCAGCAGAGGTAACATGTTTGCTAACATTAATTTGTGATCACTTAAATCTCCCATCGAAAATCGGTGTTTTTTTTATGTTGAAATGTGAGAACACTAAAAATGGCTTTAGTTTTTTTAAATAGCTTTTAAATTGTAGAAATGCGTGGATTTTTTATCATTTACTTTTTCCACTGAAAATCGATTTTTTATTGTTTTTAAACGAACATTAAAACTTTAACTTTCTACTCAAAATCGACTTTTTCTTTTTTAAATGTAAGAACCAGAGAAGACAAAAAGCAATATTCAATACTTTTACAGCAAAAAGAAATTATAAAAAAGCAACAAAAAATTGATAAAACAGCAAAAAAAAAGCACTAAAAAATGTTTTATTCTAATTCTTCCACATCATCAAAATTATTACAATATACTATCATGTGTGCTTTTATGTTTTCAAATTTGAATTTTCTACGTCGATCTGTTAAAAGCGTTTTGTATAAAGAGAAGCTTCTTTCTACATCAACGGAGGTTGACGGTGCATATTTAAATTTGAGAATTTCATTAGAGGACAAACTTTTTACATATTCATCTTTTGGAACAGTACCAGACTCTAAAAAACATATTTTATTTCCAAAAACTCCTGATATCCGGGATTTCTTTTTAATATTTTCTCAAATTTCTTTTTATATTGTTGGTCCTCGATCTTGCATAGTCCGTCAAAAACTGCCGATAAAGCATTAGTGCTCTCTGAAATTAATAAACCCGCAGTTTGCAATTTTTTTATAGCAACCAAAATGTTTGCAAAATTGTATTTTAGAAATGCAAGTTGAGAACTTAGTTCGGAGTTTTCAAATATTTTTTTGGATTGCACAATTGAATCGGCATCTTGACTGTCAAGTTCTAAAACAACGGCTTTAACTTCTTCAAGATGTTCAGCGTAGTACATTGCCGCTTCTAACCAAGTACCCCAACGAGTTGGGCATGGAGACGGTGGAAGTGCAACATTAGGATTCATTTTTAGAAAGAGTTGTTTTCTTCGCGGTGCCTGTAAAAATTTTGTTTTTGTAACATATATTTTTAACATACATATGTATGTTTATATTAAAAAAACGCAAGAACTTTCAAGTTCTTTTTAATACACTCTTGTTCCATTTTATATAATTTTCTTACAGAATTCTGTTTAATAGAGAAATATTTGTCATAAAATTCTTTTACTACAAAAATCATATTAAAAAAACGACTTTTAAATTCTTGCGTTTTCGATTTCAAGAACACCTCTGATTAATAGTTATATTTACATTTAAGAAAATATTTTTAACATTGGAAATCAATTTATTGACATTTTCAAAGTTTGTTCGAATGAATTCAGCTAATCGATGGATACCATGTAGGGTATTCATTCGGTTAACCGTTAATCGGTTAACCGATTAATTACTACCCGATTAACTGATCGGTTAATTTAAAATTGGCTTTTTTCGATTAACGATTAAACCGGTTAATTTCAGTCGATTAACCGAAGTAACAAAATTTTAAATTTTTTGTAGTATTATCACATATTTTTTGTGTTTTTAATTATTTGTTTTGTCTCATATACAAAAGGTATGTGTTTAGAAAAATATTTTTTCCTTCTAGCTATACATTCTTTAAATACAGTACTAAGTCAGGAAATACAGAAAAATTAGAAATTAGATAATCTGTATTATGGATTGCTTTCGAGATTTCCAACATTTGCGATAAGTGAAAAAATTTTTTCCAAGTCGAGTTTTATCGAAACTAAAGAAAAGAATCGCTTAAATCCTAAACATTAAAGGCACATTATTTTTATAAAAGATAATTTATAAGATCTCCTTAAACTTTTGAAAAATTTATTAATAAAATGATCTCACAGTTTATTTATTATTAAATACATATAAATTATAAAATATGAGGAGGTCCATTTGGATAAACGACAAAATGTAATTTAAGTAAGTAGCACATAATTTTTTTAAAAAACAATTATTGAGGTATTATTGTCAACAAAAAATAATATGAATCACAAATTTATTATTTTATCTGACAGTTTGTTTTAAAGTTATTTAGATAGCAAATTTGTAATTATTGCGTTTTGGTCCGAATCATAATATTTATTAATGTAATTATTGCGTTTTGTTATGGACCTCCTCAATTAACATAACAAAAGCGAAAGGTATTAACTAAACAAAAATTCCTTACGTTTTACAGTTATCAAAGAGTTACCACCCCAGCATAATTTATTTATAAAGTTGACTTTTTTTAAATTTCTTGTAGCGATTTATTACAAAGATGAGTAATTATTGCATTTTGCTCAGAACCATTATATTTGATATTGAATTGCAGTGTAGTTATTGAGTTTTAGAATACTTTATAATAAAGGTTATATAGATTTCAATGTGTAGAATAGGATTCAATCAAAAAATCAAAAAACTTAAAAAATTTAATTATTGCGTTTTGTTATGGACCTCCTCATATGTATTACATATTTATGAATTCCTTTTTTGCTCATTTAAGTTCAAGAATTGTTTTGTTTGTTTTGTTATAGTTTATTTTACTAATAAATTCCAAATAATAAATAACTTTTGCATTTTTATTTATTGAAATTACTTAATTTATAACAAAACTTTATTAATCGGTTAACCGATCAATAACAAAATTAACCGATTATAAACCGATTAAACCAAAACCTCGGTTAATTAATCGAGCAATTAACCTATTAAAGCAAAACCCCGATTAAATGAATACCCTACTAAATACAGAAAATTAATATCAAATCTAAACTCGATTTCTTTTCTACTTTACCATCTGGCCACAATATTTGTAACGAATCTTTACAAAATGCTGCAATAGATGCGCCATTTGCCGTTTCAAGTACTTGCATGTTCAATAAATAAGATTTATTGTCTTTCAATTCTTCTAAGACTCCAAAAATAAAATTTGCAACATATCTCTGTTCGCTGTCCGTAGTTTCATCTACGGAAATCCATATATATTTGTCTTTGGCTGCTTGACGCATTTTTTCTATAGATTCCCTATACAATTCTGGTATGTATTTCTGGCGGATGCAAGTTTCAGACGGAACCGACATTTGAGAATATTTCTCAATGAAATTTTTGAAACTGGGAGAACTAACTTTTTTTATTGGTATATTGGATTCTAACAATGCTTTACAAAGATCCTTTTGAAATGTTGTGGCAGTTGGAGTCACTGGATATTCCGTAATTAGTTTCTGTGGATGGTTCTCTTGCTTAGAAGACGCCAACTGGTGTTTCCCACATCTTATATGTTGATCCACATTAGACTTTTTCGAACAATTTATTTTGCAGCAGCATATATTGCAAAAGAGCCAATTTTCTTCAATTTTCAAGACACCTTCATATGTTTTTACCATTTTTAATAATAAATTTCTATTACTTTTCTCTTTCGGCATTTTTTAAACTTTTTTATTTATTTCTATTTTTAACAGCCTACTATGATTTCAGTTGATTGTTTTCAAAATGAAAACAGAGTTGCAAAAAGGTAGTAACGAAGGCGAATTCACTTTTCTAGAGGAATTCGCCTTGGTAGTAACATACGAAGTTTTTAATACAAAAATGGGAAGTTGAAACAAAAAAATCCAAAAAAAAGCAGCACTATTGTAAAAGAAGCAAAAAACAGCAGGTTTTATAAAAAACAGCTAAAAAAAAGCTGTAAGAACACTTAAAATGGCTGTGGTGTCGTTAATAACGCTTGAACCAAGACAAGGATCACTAAAAATCTAAATAAATCTAAACTAGTCAACCGATAAGCATATAATTTAATCTATCTAAGACGGTAGTCAGAAGGAACAAAGTCTGGGCTGTAAGATGCATACGGTAAAACTTTTTATTCACTGTTTAACAAATAGTTTTTTTTTTCTATAAATGTGGAAAATTTTAGCTTCGTATCTGGTTGTTTTCTTTGCGGCTTCTTATTTGCTTCCTGAAATGCAACCCTTCACTCTAAATATTTTAACAAATAAAACTTTCTCAATTTCTTAATCACAAATTCCGAGTGGAGGCTTTGGTTTTAAATATTAGTTAATTATTGTTTTTTTCAATTTTGTATTTTATGCAAAGCTGAATGCCGTAAAAGAGTCGCCGCAGTGAAATATAACACTTTTGGTTTTGTTTTTTATAAATTTAATTGCAGTTTTTGCTACTTTTTTACACTGCAAATTAACTAATTAACTTTGATTTAGTGATTTATTTAATCTTTTCATTTGCGCAAGGATTTGCACGAGTAAGAAAGTGTTAAAATAAACAGCACAATAAACAGAAATCAAATGGCATTTCAAATAAAATTCGAATGAATGCATTAAGAAATTGCTTAATTGTCAAATGAAAACATGTGTTATGAGGCTGGAGTGTGCAAAACATCAAAAAACCCAAAACAAAAACAAAAACAAAAGACTTAAGCTGCAAACTTGATTAGTGTGTCAATAGCTTTTGCTGCTGGTAGACGGAGGGGAATGATTATATACTTTTTTTTGGATGATTTTAGTATCTCATACCTGTTTGGATTTAAGCTAAAACAATATTTTGCAATAGTTTATTGCAATTTAATCAATCTTAATTCTATAATGTAAAACGTAAAAAGTATTTCCTAATACGACTACAAAGTTAGGCTGATTATTTTTATGATATTTTTCATACTTCCAGCTTAATTTTGTTATTTAGTTAGTTTTCCTTTATGTTTTTATCATCTGGATCTTTGTTTTAAGCTCATAGAAACAAGTTTCTATCTTAAGTCTTTTGTTTTGTTTGTTTTTTTTTCAATAGAAATTTCTTTACCCCTAAAAATTTCTTTCAACATTTTTTTCATTATGAATTTAAATTTTTAATTTAGTTTCATTTAAATGTCAAGGATTACAAAAAATTTTAGTTATATTAAGAAATAACTCGTCATCTTATCGTAAATAACTTTAATTGTGCTCGTTTTTTTTTTTTTTTTTTTTTTTTTTTGAAGACAAATTTATGGCACCCATTTATAAACACAATTCAAGATAACCAAAATATTTCAAGCGTTTTTGTTTATTTTATCACTCCCAAATGAATTGCACAATGTTGTGTGTGTGTAATTATAATTTTAAAACGAAAAAATGAAAAAAAAAAATCAGGTTGTTTCATAAAACTTTCTTTGCGAATTCTTTTCATAAAAAAAAAAAAATTAAAACAAATTAAATGCAGAAATTAGCAATTTTTTTATATGAATTTTATGCTAAATTAAGTTGAAATAAATGAATAAAAAAAAAAAAAAAAATATTGTATAAGGAATGAATTTATTATGACCAGTAATGAAATTTTATGCAAAACTTTTGGAAAAAGAAACTAAAACTAGAAAAAGAGGGAGGAAACTAATAAATTGGCCATCAGAAACATTTCGTTTTTTTTGTTCAGTTTCTTTCTATTGAAAATCGCAAAAATCTATTATTCAAAAAACGCATGCAATATTGTTTTAAACTTGAAAAAGTGACACAAAGTTGCACAAAGAAATTAAATAATAACGTTGGCAAGTAACTTCGGCTAAGGGGACTCGTTTTAAATGCTACACTATCATGGGACAATTTTGTGATGAAAATGGAAACTTTTTGTCAATAATTTGTGTAAAAACTTGAAAAGTTTTTAATAGAAAGGATTTTTTTTGGGATGTGGATGTGGGTGTGGTTTTTTTGTTTAGAAACAACTTTTTTATTTTAGTGCTTTTTGTATATTTGACGAACATAGGGGGATGGCGAGTCCTGTGTTTTCAACCCTCAAAGCAGCTAACTAAAGGGTGTTTTTTATAGACTGATACAAGTTGAAATCATAATAAAACATAGTAATATATTTTTGTTATCAATGAAACGGTCTTTTTTGGATAGAAAATTTTATGACATTAATGTTTAAATATGATTTCGGCCATGTGGCCGCAACGGCTGGCGCGTAGAAAGCGCAATCTGGAACACCAATTTTCAACAACTTTTCGCATTCTGACCATCGTCGTTTGTGAAGACATATGGACCAAAAACTCCGCCAGCCCATAAAGCGCACCAAACAGTAATTTTCTGTGGATAAAATGGGCTTTATCAGAAAATAAAATTTTTAATGGAAATGGAAATTCAAAATCAATATCAATTTGTGCTTGAGCCCATTTGCCGAATTATTTTTTTGTCAAAGCAAACTCAACAAAAAGCAACTATCAGCTGTTAAATGGGTGGTCAAATAAAGCAGTAATGCCAACTCAAAGTTGTATCACTCAAAAAAAAAACACCCTTTACTTGCTGTTTACACCAAGTATCCCCTGGTAATGATGTTTGGTTTTAAAAGGACATTAATTAATTAATGCAAATTGGGCACCAAAACAATCGGTAAAAGGATTAATAATTTTTACAGTAAATATATTTAGATATGAATGAATGTATACAAAAATTTTCACTGTGCTTAAAATCCGGATCACTATGGAGCAGTAAACAACTTTCTTTGTTAAAAAACTTAAAAAATAAGGTTTACAAAAAATATATAAAATCTAAATCCCACTGCGATTACAGCGAATATTTCGACCTCCGTGCAAAATTGTATTTGGCAAATGCTAAATTATAAAGGGTGGGCCGATGTTGATTTTGAATAAAACACAAACTATTTAGGAAATTATTGTAATTTTATTTTATTATGATATATTGGTATTACTCAATTATGTATGGAACAAAATATCGGCCAAATGGGCGTCGCGACCACGGCAGCACACCTCCATCCGGTGGTCCAAATTTTCGATGACCCTGAGGCATAATGGAGGTTCTATGCCGTTAATGTGCCGAATTATCTCATCCTTACCTCTTGAATTGTTGCTGGCTTATCGACGTACACCTTTTCTTTCAAATAACCCCAAAGAAAAAAGTCCAACGGTGTCAAATCACATGATCTTGGCGGCCAATTGACATCGCCATTACGTGAGATAGCACGGCCATTGAATTTGTTGCGCAAAAGAGCCATTGTTTCGTTAGCTGTGTGGCAAGTGGCACCGTCCTGCTGAAACCACATATCGTCCACATCCATATCTTCCAATTCGGGCCATAAAAAGTTCGTTATCATCTCACGATAGCGAACACCATTCACGGTAACTGCCTGACCGGCCTCATTTTGGAAAAAATACAGCCCGATGATGCCGCCAGCCCATAAACCGCACCAAACAGTCACTCTTTGTGGGTGCATTGGTTTTTCGACAATCACTCTTGGATTCTCTTTCGCCCAAATGCGGCAATTCTGTTTATTGACGAATCCAATGTGGTGAAAATGTGCCTCATCAAAAATCACGAAGTGCACGATATGCATTTTGATTTGAACGCCCATTTTCATAATAAGTCTGGATGACTTTAACACGTTGTTGGATTGTGTATCTCTCCATGGTTCAAATTGAGTAAGTCTGAAATAGAGAAATGTCAAATAGAATTCGGAAAAAAACTTGGCGTTTAGGTGTGGTTCACATTCAACATCGGCCCTTACAATTTAACCACCCTTTATAACGATTATTTGGTCAAAATAAAAAAATAACTTAAAACACGATCCAGGATTATTCTGAAAATTTGTAAATTCAAAAAGGAAGATCTCTCTTACACCGCATATGGTTACGGAGTAAAATGAAAAGAAAATTAATCATTTATTCGCAGACTTTTTTTATGATTCACATATGCTGATGCTCATTGTGCTGGTAATATCAATTATCCATTTAATATAGTGACTGGCTCCTCAATCATCAATTGCTTAAAATCCTCTAAATAATCGAACTCAAGGAATATCACTGTGTGTAATTTTTTAAGTCATAACCATATACGGACACCACTACGTGATAGAAGACCAAAAAAATAGAACTGTTTCTCCCAGTTTTGCCCAAAGTCATGCACTTTTTTTTATGGGCCCCCAAAGATTTCGTAAGGTCTGCCAATTTTTTGGACCGTTCTCGTATGTACAGTATTGTTCGAAACCTAAGCAACTTTTCGTGACATTATAATAAAAGTCTTACATTTTATTTTTAAGTATATTTAATTAAAATAACACAGTTAATTTTTATTACATTATGCAACTACAATCTAACAGTAATTACAAAAATTTAATTTTATTCCCTTGCATGAAATAAACAAGTAAAAATTAAGTCAACTCTTTAAACAACTGTTCGAAACTTAAGCAACTTTAAGTACTTCGTATAATAATATCCTTTCTTTCTTATCACCTCCGCACATCGTTTTGACATAGAATCAATAAGATTTGTTGAAATTGTTGATGACATTGATTCCCACACTAATTTTATGAAATGCAACTGCTCCTGCTAATTTTTGAGACGACAAGCTCCCACCGCCACTTCAGAATGCCGAAGATGTTCTCTATGGGATTTAAGTTTGGTGATTGAGCTGGCCAATCCAAGACTGCACAGAAAAAAATAAAAATTGATTTCAATTAAAAAATTTGTGATATTAATTAAAAAATTAATTAAATTTGCACCAGTAAACAAATTAATAGTATCAATTAAACCAGTTGATAGTATTAATTAAACGTTTAATTCACTTGATTAAAAGATTAATTCACTTGATTAAATTTTTAATTAAAACTGATTATATTTTTGATTAATGCTTTAATTGGTGAAAAATTTTGGAGAATTTTTTCTGTGTGGAATCCTATTACCAGACAATTAATATTTGATTAGTTTTGGCTAGTGTTTTTGGTCATTGTCATATCGAAACATATCGAAACATAGAAGTGGCATTTCCCATTTGCCCCATTGAAGAACGTAGTTGGCCAACAAGTCCCTAGAAAGGAAACGGTCCATTTTTGCATGCATTTCAACAAAAGTGCTAACTCTACTCTTAGAAAAACGGGTTCACGCCATTACATTTCCACTTCCATGGTTTTTTGTGCCTTTACAAGAAGGTGGATGTTACCATTACATGTTTACCATTCCCTTTGGTTTTTTAGTGGTATACTCCATCTTAATTTAACAACTTAAATTTAGTCTTTTTGCTAAATAAAATAGTTTTCAATTTTGCCACAGTCCCATTCGAGTAAATTTTTTTAATATCCAATAGGAAATATCTTAAAAAAAAATTATAATAATAATATAAGGCTTTAAATACTTTATCAAGACAAGTTGCTTAGGTTTCGAATAAAACATTATGTATATGTCATTTTGGTGTGGAAAACAGTTAATAATATGCAAGTCTTTTGTTTTTTTTTTTTACTGAAAAAAGTTCACAGACACCAACCAACAATTAGCCACAATTTTCATGTAATTGCTATTTTTTTTTTAAATTAGATATTTTGTTTTCATACAATGAAAACGAAAGCAAAACAAATCATACAACAATTATTTAATTTTTTTTTCATAAAAATTAATACGACAACAACGTGTATGAAAATTAAAAAAAAAAAAAAAAAAACGAAAATTGAAGACGCATCATTTTGTATGAAATGAAGACATTTTATGATTTATTGTCTGACGTTGCATGTGAACTGTTCAATAGAGTTCATTTGATCATGCACAGCTATTAGACCTGTTTTTTTTACCATTTTTTTTTAAGTTATGAATGAAAAAGTTGTAAAAATAGTTGAAAATCTTATTAAATAAGCTTAGAGCTTAAAAGCAAATGATAAAGACGATTTGTCAGTGTCGAAAATTAATCGGTAACTTTTTACTTGAACGTTAAAGAAAGGGTTGGTTATAAAAAAATGCTCATTTGTAGTACAAATGATTTTTAGATTCTGAGGAATAAACAAAGTTTTGTTTACTTAATTAAGTTATTTTTCATTATAGTAGCATGTTCATATATGATAAATATATTACAAGTTGAGTATATTTACAAAGTTTTTCCATGTATTGCGATCATTTCCTACACAAAAGATCCAAAAGGATGCAGTGCTTATTACACTATGCTAGTTGAAAAAACAGACAAGCCGGGCACATGGCGTTTTAACCTAATTCGGGTACGCTGAATCCAGTCGTGCTCGCCGGTTTTTTTTTAGATTGGCTCTGGTTTTCGAGATATACCGTTATTTCGAAAATGGAGCAGGTTGCACAACATATATTCGCGTAACTCAAAAATGGTTTAGTTTATTGAAATTATTCCGCAATAAAATTTCCTTTAAGAAAAGTTAAATTTTTTTAAGCATTTTTTTGAGCTGTCGTTTTAGAAACATAATTTTTTTTTGGGAAAAAAAATAATTTTTTTTTATCAAAATTTCGAAATTTTTGTTTTTTAAAAACAAAAAGTTGAGTTATTTGTAAATATAACTTTCTGTTATTTTCGCACCATGGTGAAGGGTATATAAGATTCGGCATAGCCGAATATAGCACTCTTGCTTGGATTTTTGTTAAAAATTCGATTTTTTGTGAAAATAAATTTTGTTTTTTGTTAAAAATCTCTTTTGTCCTTCTTTAAATTTTACTGCATAATTTGGTTTTAAATTTTTTTTAATAAATTGCAAAAATGAATAAAGTTCTGTTTAGTTTATGGCGACGTGTTGAGGAAAAAGTAGGATTTTATAAAAAAAAAATGCGTCATTTCGTGGAAGAAGCCAATTTTTGGTGAAAAACTACTTTTTTGTGAAAACGACTTTTCTCCTAAAAAAAAGTGAATTTCGTGAGAGAAAAAAAATTTTTTGTAAAAAAGCGTCATTTTTATATAAAGAATTGTCTTTTTGTTAAAAGACTACTTTTTTGTAAAAAATGGAATTTTCATGATGATTTTTTTTTGTTTATTTTAAGACCATGTTCAGGAAATCGAAATGAAAGTGAAATGAAAATGTTAGAGGATTTACAACTAAATGTTTAAAAAAACTATAGTTGCTTTTTCTGATTTTAAGGAGTTAGAGTAAATACTAGAGTTTCTACGCGGGAAAGAATTCCCGGGAATCCCGGGACATTATTTTTTAATAATTCCCGGGAAATTTTTTCCGGGAATTTTCGGGAATTTCAAATTAAATTTTTTTAAATTTTAATTTGTTTGGCATCGTTAAAATAAAAAAACGAGCAATAAAATTATACTCTTTACTAAAATTACTAAAAAGTACCCACAAATCGAACTATATTGGCATAAATCAACGTAGAAGTAAATGAAGTAGAAAATTAAAATTTACAGGATACACAATCACCAACACGAGAACCATCAACAGATTCTAAAAAAATTAATGTAAAGAAAATACAAAAGCCTGAACAAATTTTAAAAAAAGAATTTTACGTCTATGAAGCCACGGGTAATAGGCCAAAAAATTTGTAATCTTTGTATGATGCGCTGCTTACTATTGAACCAACGTCTGTAGAGAACGAGAGCACGCTTTCGGTAGCAGGCAATATACATACATATCAACAAGGATTAGAAATAGAATCTCCGATGAGCTTTTAATGCTATAATAATACTAAAACATGTTTTCTTAAAAAAAAATTAGTTTTACCAAGTTGCTACTAATAATAACTACTTAATCACCCCTATCGTGAATAACAAGTGGAGTTTTTGTTCCCATTAAATTTTCATTCCCCTCGAAGGGAAAAAAGCAATCGTGAATCTCATGTGAAAAATTTTTCATGCTATCAGTTCCAGTGAATGTAAAAAAGAAGAAAATTAAAAAAAATTAAAAATTATTGAAATTTTTGTTTAAAAATATACACGTATACATATATTTTAAAGGAAAGTTAAAATAATAAATCTAAATAATTAGTATTGTAGGGATAGGTTGATAACAACGTTAGTTTTTTGCACTTTTTAAATTTTATGTAGTAAAATATTTTCCAAAATTCTGCCACCACGTCTTTTACAAATCCGGCGGCCCTTAATATTCGATTTATAGGAGAAACTACTAACATACACATTCTATTCCCTAGCAAAAATAAAGTGAGAAAATCTAAGGCAAATGTGAACAAATTACGAGGGAAAAAACTTTTCACGATAAGGGGAATTTATTCCCGTGAACATTTTTTCACGTTATTATTCTCCTTTTTCATGGGAGCTGTTCATGATCGCAAATATGTGAAAAGGGGAAAAATTACGAGGGAAAAATTATTTACGATAGGGGTGAATATTAATAAGTTTTAATAATTCGTGATCTCCAAAAAAAAAACAAAAAAAAAAAAAACATACATACATATAATATGCATGTACCGATGAATGTAACAATTTATTTGGTTTTGTTTTGGTTTTCTGTGAAATTAATAAAGCTATAGCTATAATTTTGTTAGACTGTTGTATATATGTTTGTATGTATATTCTTTTAAAAAAGTAAAAACTTTTGTCTTTAACTCATTTAATAAAATCATTGTTTTATTTAAAGAATCCCGGGATTCCCGGGAATAATGTGCTGTTTTCACAACACAAGTGACTGAACGTTTAGTGAAATTTATATAAAAAGCACTCAGTTTTTTGAGTGTTTTCCATATAAATTTTACTACACGTTCAGTCACTTGTGTTGTGAAAACAGCACATAAGATTTTTTTTGTGTCGTTTCCCGGGAACAGAAAAAGTAAGGGAAATTAGAAACTCTAGTTAATACACATAAAGTAAAAGCCATTTTATAATTGTAATTCTGTAAGGTGTAAAACGGGTAAGTGAATCAATCATTATAAAATTCTCCTTCTAATTTCACTTTTAGTTTACATCAAGTACGAATTCGGAATTAAATCAAGTTTATAATTTTTAAATTAAACGCATTTTGAGATTGATTCAATCTTAGTTAAACTTAAATACATCTCATTTTCGGATTATTTTAGATTCGAATTCTGGATTGGATATGGATAATTTAGTTATTTTGCGATTGAAAATCCGTGCTTGAATAAATCTTTCTGTAATTGATTCAAGATAATCCGGTGCGTACGGTACTATTAACACCGTTTCGGATTTATTTGGGTATGAATGGATTAATTTTTCTTTTGAGTATATGCATAAGTGGTCCTCAACGTATGAGGCATATGAAAGGGATTATTTTACGATTTGAACTTTATTTTACAAAAAAGTAAAAAATTTGTTTTTAAAAGTTTATTAAAAACAATATGTGTATATCAGAGCGACTTTAAAAAAAGAAGTGATTTTGTTACCCCTCTGAAAATAAAGCTTGATATGTTTTATGATGATTCCCAACAAATTTTGGTTCTAGTGTTGACCATCCGTGAGCTGGACCATTTTTAAAAAATGGCTTTTTTCAGTTTTTCGAATTTTTTTGTACTTTGCTCCAAGACGACATAAATAAAATTTGGTCATATTGCAAACAAAATGAAATCGTGCAAAATTTATACAAAGATAGAATCGCGAAAAGATTTTTTAAAAATATTATATTTTTTATTGTGATCATTTTTCACATTTTGATAAATTGAAAAATTAAAAAAAATTATATGGAAAAAGATAAAATATATCGCGATTTTCGCGTTTTATGTGAATAATTACAAAAAAAAAAAAAAAAAAATTAATTAACATTATTTTAAAACAGATTCAACTTGAAAAGCAGAACATTATTTTCAAATACGTAGAATTTGTATGAAAACCCGAAACGAAAATATGTATTTAGTAAAATATCTCAATTAGTAGGTCGCAAGTGGTCAAGATTTATATACCATTGCTGCTTCAAAAACTCTTTTCGATGATACCAAATTTTATTTATGTCGTCTTGGAGAAAAGTACAAAAAATTCGAAAAACTAAAAAAAGGACTTTTTTAAAAATGGCCGGTCCATCTCACGGATGGTCCTCGCTAGAACCAAAATATTTTGGAAATCATCATAAAACATATCAAGCTTTATTTTCAGAGGGGTAACAAAAACACTTTTTTCAGCTTTATATAAGGTGAGTCGGTCTAGTGTATATTTATTAAAAAAAAAAAACTCAACAATAAGGTTAAATAAAATATAAGATCAGTTAAATATAAATTAAAATAAATTTATTTTTTTTTTAATAAGCAATTTATGATTTCCTTGTTGTGAGGCAAATTTAGATAGTGTACAATCTATTTTTTGTCATTGTTGATCTGCGCCATGTCTTATTCAACGAAGGATAGGAAATGACCTCTCGCTCGCAGCATTACTGACGAGCATTGAAACGAAAATTTGAAATATTTTTCTTAGATTTGGGTAGATATCTTCATCACAGTTGATTAAAGCATCTACAACGTTTTCTGCTAAATTTTCAGATATTTTCCATGTTTGTTGCCAATACAACAGTTCAGGCTTAAGTTTAGATGTTAGTAGGTGTTAATCTCTTTTATCAAACATAATTAGCTCATCAGCTCGTCAGTTTGGCTTTAAAAGTTTTGTATCTGTATATGACTTGATTACGCTTTGAGGTAGAAGTTTAGATATGTTCAATACATTTAGGATATCTATTGGAAAAGGTGTTTTGAGATCTGCTAAAATAAATTCAATAAGAGGAATGTAACCTACAACTCGATAGTAATCTTCAACATTTTAGATGTGATTATTTCTTTCAAATGTCTTTTCGATTGGAACCTCTATTTGAGCGCAAATAACTTTAACTTTTTCAAAATCGCTTTAAATTGTTCTTCGGCTCTATTACTTTTTTCTTCCAGGCACATGATTAAATTGTTGATAAGGCTTGATCCTTTTTGAAGATCTATACCGTGCTTTTGTAAAATGATACTAAGCGGCTGTGTTACAATAACTATCACACTTAATATGTATGTATATTCCAAAAATAAATTCAAAAGTACTAAGTGAGTTCCTTAATATAAGGCTTTTGATGAAGTGTCTCTATCATTCCACCCAGATATTTTTTTCAAAGCTTCTACAATATGATGTACACTTGTTGCAAAGTGTAAAATTGAGTCGTGATGGTCCACCCATCTTGTCCCGCATAATGTAGAGAGTTTGGCTCCCAAATACTTTGCTAAAACTGGGTTTCGCTTGGGATGATTATATTTAAAAAATTTTGTCGTTTCTTTAACAAATGATACAAATTTTTGTATAAATGGCAATTTATTGCTTTTAGAAATTGAGTTGTTTGATTTATGATTCATTGTTCCAAGCATTTTTGTTGGCAACTGTGTCAAACTGGAACTAAAACACATTCAATGGTGAGCTGCCATAAAAACTTGGAGCTCTTATTCTATTCGAGACTTCTGGAAAAACTTGCACCGCTCCCTCTTGGCACTGAAGACTATTTACTTTTTCTTCCAGATGATGTAGTTTTCCATCAAAAACCGTGACTTGTGTTTTTACATCCGTGACTTGAGTTTTTACATCAGTGACTTGTGTTTTTACATCAGTGACTTGTGTTTTTACATCAAACAGCTTCTGGTTGAATTCTATCTCCATATCGTCTACTCTTTCATTTATGTATAGCAGTAGAAATCTCTTGAAGCTTCTCAAGTTTTTCGTTTGTCAATCTGGAATTTTCTTGAATTTCGGCTAAAATTGTACTTGAATTTTCTTCCATTTTTCTAGAATTTTCTTCCATTTTTCTGGAATTTTCTTCAATTTTTCTAGAAGTTTCTGACGACATTTTTTCCATTTTCTGCATCACAGCAGCAAACATTGTGCTAAGATCCATGTTGCTTGTTACTGCACGGGTAGCAACTTCTATTTCTTCGTTTTCTTCAAATTCATAAGCTGCGATGTCAATAATGCGTCGCTTAAATTCATCGATTAATCTTTTCTGCAGCTCAGCTTTATTTCCTGCAGTAGGCAGATCCAACTTGCCCAACTCTTTCTTGAGCTGTTCAACTTTTAGCTCATCGAATTTCATTGTTGTTTGTATAGTTTTTTTTTTTTTTTTTATTTTTATCTTATTTGTTTTTTAATTTTTTTTTTTTTTTATTGCAATTTCACTTCTGACACCAATTGTTACGTTTTTCCTTTAATAAACGCGTTTGAGTTCTTTTAATTGCAAATCCGAATAAAAACCCACACTTATTTAACTTAACAAACTTTATTAATTATTTTGTTCACAATTATTAGTTACGAACAGAACCGTTTCGCATTTGTTGCGGTTTCCAGAATTTTTTAACAGCTCTATTTTCTGCTGACATCAGAGGACACCCATCTGTTCCAGCTCCTACACAATTTTTTAGGTCAAGACCAAAATTTGTCAAAGCTTTAAGAACTCTTGATGATAGCGCCTTCGCATCAATTGACACATCAACGTCATTACAAATATCTTTTCAAGCCAACAAAGCCAATAAATTCTTCTCTAACAACTTTTTGTTGTATGTTGGAATATCTTAAAGATAAGAAAATCTGGCTTTTCCCCGACAAATCCGTGCTTTCGTCAAAAATTATCGAATAGAATTTTGATTCATATAACACATATATATATAAATATTGCATATAAATACTAAGGCTTATTAATAATTCAACCGCACGCATTATCAAGTCAAACGTTTAGTCTTTGGATATAGATGGCACCGGCTGGGATTGAATGTAGAATAATAAGTAGGGCAACCAAAAAAAGCAAATGCTTATTTTTTGGTTTACAAGATAGAAAGATTTTGATTGAACACAAATTCCGATCATAAAAAAACAAAGAAAATGAGCTATATTTGTTAAGGTACGTTGAGACTGCTGAAATATTTGAAAGCAAACATCAAATATTTCATTAACGTAGTCTGAACACAAAATATTTTTGAGTGTCAAATAAAATAAAAGCTGATTTTGAGCAAATAGAAGTATTTGCCGGCAAACAAATATTTGTTCAATGTGAACATAGTGTGAGCACAAAATATTTAATATTTTAGTTATTTTTGAGCAAACATTTATTTAATATTACAAAAAAATTTTCAGAGCAAACAACGACAAATAGTTTAAGCCATGTTCTCGATAGAAGCAATTTTTCCTGTAAGTTTTCGGATTCTTTACAGTTTTAAAGATTTTAAATATTTATTAGACTTTGTTATCATGCCGCTATTAGCAAATTTTTAGGGACTTTTAATTAAATTTCTGGCTTGTTTGAGTATTAAAGTTGTTTGCGAATTTCCGATATATTTGCAACATTTTTTTTTTTTTTTTTTTACCCGACATATTGCTTTTTAATCGATTTAGCGATTTCAAATACATTTTAGGGTTTGTTTCCAAGTTTGCAATTTTTTGAAAATTTTAGCCATTTTCGCGATAGAAGTGATTTCTTCCTTTGATTCATTGCAGCTGTAACGATTTTTAATAATTATTAAACTTTGCCATCATGCCGCTATTAGCAAATTTTTGCGAATTTCCGTTTTTTAAGCAATTTTACCGAATTTTTGCCATTCCTTATACTTTAAGGGACTTTTAGTCAATTTTAGCTTGTTTGAAATATTAAAAATTTTCGCGATTTTTGGAAAAAAAATTTTTTTTGTAATTCTCCGACAATTTGTTTTTAACCGATTTCAAATCAATTTTAGGGGTTGTTTCCAAGTTTGCAATTTTCGCGAATTTTAGCCATGCTCGCAAAAAAGTGATTTTTCCCTGTGAATCTTTACAGCTTTAACGATTTTTAATAATAATTAGGATTTGCTATAATACCGCTTTTAGCAAATTTTTTTGCAAATTTCCACTAATTTAGCAATTTTTATCGAATTTTTGCCATTCCTTACAGTTTTAGGTGCTTTTAATAAATTTTATGGCTTGTTTGAAATATCTAAACTTTTCGCGAATTTTCGCTTTTTTGCAATTTTTTTTTTTCTTTTATTCCCGACATTTTGTTTTTTAACCGATTTAGCGAATTCAAATATATTTTAGGCTTTAGTTTCAAGTTTTCAATTTTTCGCAAATTTTAGCCATGTTCCCGTTACCCATTGTCTTCCAGTTTTTTTTTTTCTTTAATATTCTCCTGTTCTAACGCTATAAGAGATGCTGCTCATTTTTACTATTTGGGAAATATATTTTTAGACACTTTCATTAAAAATTTATTTAATGCAAATATTTGTTTTAGTCTGAACGCATGGCAAACATGAATTAATTTATTTTATTTGACACTAGTTGCCAACTGTTTTAACAAACAAAAATTGTCAAATATTTGAGCTTAGTTTGAACACTAAACCAAATATTTTTTTGTTTCACATTGTTTGAAGCAAATATCAGAACAAATATTTTCGTCAAATATTTCATTAGTCTGAACGTACATTTAGGGGTTTTTTTTGCTTGTTTTGGCAATATCGGCTTTTCTTAGTTATTTTTGTAATATCGGCTTTTTTTACTTATTTTGCCATTTTAAGATAATTTTTCATTTTTTTCATACGAAAAAAAAAACATATTTAATAAAAATTTGCAAAAATCTTTATTACTATTTTTTTTTTATGAGCAATTTTTTTTATAAATACTAAAAAATCAACCATTTCTGTGCTGTAACAACTCTGGTTAAAAAAATCGTTCAACGTTGTGGTAATATTTTGTGCTTCCCTTGAACAATATCATCCCAAAAACCTATATTATCTCTGTATGTTATTATAGCTACACTAAAGAGTGGAGAGGGTATTATGCATTTGTGCTGATGTGAAAAACACCTTAAAATATTGGTCCTAAAGTATACCGATCAACTCAACTCAAATCAAATCAAATCACTTTCTGAGTCGAACTAATGATGTCCGTTCGGCTGGCTGGCTGTCCATGTAACCTCGTGTGCAAAGCACAGGTCGCAATTTTTAAGATAATTTAATGAAATATGGTACGTGGATTCTAATTGGCACAAGGGCGAATCGGTCCATAATTTAATATAGCCCCCATACAAGCTGCTACCCGGAAGAGGGTATGGCCCTCCAATTTTAATGCAATTTAAAACATATTTAGATGGATCCATATTTATATGGACACGTAAGGTATACATTTTTTAAAAAATAGGACCACGAGGGGAGATAGGGTAAATTTCTGCGCATCAGTAACTATTTAACCGATTTTAATGAAATTTAAAACATAGACAGATCCCTATTATATAGCCATACAGTCTCGAAATTTGTTTTTAAATACTGTGGTGTTGGGTATCATACGGTCGGGCTTGACCGACTATACTTTCTTACTTGATTTTTATGCAACTCTGTCTTAGCGGTACTTTAACGTACTTTTTATAGTGTTGTGTATAATTTTTATGTGTTTATGTTTTAAGTATTAAGCCTTTTTATCAACTTGTTTTATTATTTGCTTGTTTAAGTTCTTTTCTTTCGAAAATTCCATAGCTGTATTCTTACGATCAAATTCCTCAGTCTGTAACGTCTTTTACTTTGTAACGTCTTTTTTCTTTTTAAATATAGTTTTTGTACAAAGTAACGTCTGTTAGCTCCCCTTCTCTCTGCTTTTGGTATAGTAACGTCTTATTTTTTGCTTTTTTAATATAGTTTTAGCTCTTAAGAATTTCTCTGCATATCCAATATTGTTAATTTTTGCAAATTTTGGGGTTTTACACGAAGTTGTAACAAAATTGGAAACAAAAAAAACTTTCATTGGTTTTCTAAGTGAACATAGTTATGGACCGTAAGAAAAATATCCCGTGTTCCAGGGGATATAGGAGACAAATTTAGTACAAAATTTAAATCAGTTTCATTAAAAAATCAAGGATTTTCGGTATTAAAAGATATTGGTGATAATTAGTATTGTGGTTATTTTGTTGAACTATTTATGGTTTTTTTTTTTTTTTTTTTTTTTTTTTTTTAATCCAAATTTTTTTTTTAATAATTTTAATTAGGCTTAAGTTCATTAAATTTAATTTTCATTAAATTATTTTTATAAAGAAAGGAATTTTATAACATGAAAATTAATTAAAATTGTTATTGATAATCGTTCATTTTTGACCGGCCGGGGCTCGAACCCGGGCCGGCAGGTTACGGCAAATCCATCTGAGGAGATCGAGTGGTTGCGATCGAAACATGTCATGGTAACAATTTTAATTAATTTTCATGTTATAAAATTCCTTTCTTCATAAGATATTGGTGATATTTTGGGAGGCAAGCGGAATTATGAGTCGTATAAAATATACTTCAGAGCAGATATTCAATTTTAAATATGCTCTCTTAACATCTGTAGACGTAGGAAGAATTTTTTCTATATACAATAACTTGCTGACTCCAAAAAGACATAGTTTTCTTTTCGAAAATTTATTGCATCAACTTATAATTTACTATAACAACATATTAAATGAATTAAGTGGAAAATAACCAATTTTAAATCGCTTTTTTTAATTTTAACAGCTTATTTTCATGTTTTTAAACGTTTTTTTAATGCTTTTTTTTGGTTGCCCTAAAAATAAATATTTGAATACGGTAAATTAGATGTTTCATTGGAAATATCTAATAAATAACTATTAGGATTAAGATTTGGAAACTTATTGAAAATTTCGTTCGAGATTCAATAAGAAAACAAAAAAATACTTATTGAAAATTTCGTTAAAGATTCAATAAAAAAAAAAAAACAAAAAAAAACCTTGCTGGGATTTCCAAAAATTTAGAAATTAGAAATTCTTGTATTATCGAAATAAACAAAACATATTTTTGAATCCGCGCCTGACTGCCGGAATTAGCCCCCAGTACATTGCTGTTAAAAAGTTTTTTTTTTAATTAGAATCATAAAAAAATTTATTCAACTAAAATGTCAGTTTAGAGATTCAACAAAATGCTTAGAACAATTGTTACCGCCAC
Organism: Pollenia griseotomentosa; assembly: GCA_963931875.1. Classification (NCBI taxonomy): domain Eukaryota; kingdom Metazoa; phylum Arthropoda; class Insecta; order Diptera; family Polleniidae; genus Pollenia; species Pollenia griseotomentosa. Next base: position 49,274,403 of record OZ007564.1, read on the forward strand.
TGCTGAGTTGGTTTATATTATTTATTGTTAACTTCACACTCTGATATTTGAACACATTTCATTTTAAATGTCAAATTTTTGTATGTATTTGTTGAGTGACTTTTTCGTAAATTTTATTAAAGTTTTTTATTGTAAACGTCGGAAGATTCCAGGCGGTTTTTTGACTAAATTTTGTTGTCCATATAAATAGGCCTGAAGCGGCCATTTTGGCTGTAAGTTTCAAATTGATATTGTTCTTGGTGTTCAAACTAAAAAGAATTTTAACACTAGAGTACTAGAGTTAAAGTCACTGTTTTAAATTTGTAAATTGTTTAATAAAATTGTTTATACCTACTTTCACTAGAAAAATACTCTGTGTTTATAATTTATATTGGATGCCAGGAGCCTGGGTCAGATTCCCTGCCAACAACAATTTTCAATTGATTAAAATAATGAAATCTGTTGATGTAAAAAAAGCTTGTGAAGATTTCTAACATAAGAACTTTTTCGCTGATTAATTTTTGGTTCAGAGTTTGTTAAAAGTTTCTATTCGCCTAACGAAAGAGAATGAGTGGTTTAGTTTATTAGAAAATTACATTATTAAAAATTCTTTGACCGGATTTTTTTCTTAAACAAAATTTTTTTAACCCAAAAATAACATATTTAAATGCAATTAAAATATTTGTGGTTTCAAACAAAAATTACTTCAGCGTTAACTAAAATGTAAAACAAAAGACTTAAGACACAAGCGTTTTGCTTGTCTATTAAAATTTTTAAATTAAGACAACAAAAACAAATTGTTTAATGAACAATGCGCACTGAATTGCACAAAATGTTTTTTATTCAGTCATTTAAAAAAGAAATAGATATTTTTAACACTTAAACTTAATTGCCAATAAATTTCAAATATTATAAAGTAGTTTTGGGTTTGAAAACTCAAACTGTCAGTTGTTGTGATACAACATTTAATATTTCCATTTACCAAGACAACGCCCTTTTTTTCTTGGACGGAGGCAGGGGCTTTAAGGTACAACTACTTACATGCTTTTTATTGTTTGTTTTATTGAACAATACAATTTTTTAATTTTGTGACTTACAAAAAAGCAAACAACAAGGTTATCGTTTTTGAGTTGTTTTTAGTTTTGTAACGCATTAATAATAAGAAAATCAAAGTATTTTATAAAGTAATCTTTAAACAAAAACAAAAAAAAAAAAAAAAAAACAAAGCTTATAATTTCCGTTACAGTTTGTTTAAAAATCTTTTTAGATTAACAATTGTAAACATAAAAGTAGTTTTTTTTTTAACAGGTACAATTTTTGTAATTTATTAAGAACTCAAAGCAAATTCCATATAAATTCAGTTGAACTTGAAAGGGTCGCTAAAGATTGTATCTAAAAAAAATAAACTAAATAAACATATTTTTTTTTTAATATTTGAACACATTCCAAAAATTTTGTTTTTTTTTTTGTAGAAAAAAAAAATATAAAATATTTTTAATTTACAAAGACAAGGCCAGTTAAATGTACAATTGTGGCCTGGCCTAAGTTTTAAAAATTGACTTTCGCTCATGTGTCAAAAATTCACGTACTTCTTTCAATCACTTCTGTTCGAAAAAAAAAAAAAATATTTCTTTGAATACAAATTCAATTCTTTGAAAAAATTTCAAACGGAAGCGTTTTTCTTTAATTAATCATTTTGGGCAAAATTTATTGCTATTTAATTTTTATGTTCAGCAAGCCCAAAACACCATCACCTTTGAGAATATTGATTTGTTTGAAATTTAGTTTATTTAAAATTGGCTTGAGTTTGAAATTTTAATTAAATTTTTTTTTTTTTTTTTTTTTGGTTTATTGCGATTAACTTGTTTTTGCATTTTCGTAATGATGACTAACAATTAAAATAAAACTCCGCCTTAAATAGTTTTTTGATTTTTTGCATTTACTTTTTTTTTTTGGGGTCTACCTTTCAATAAGTTTACATAATAAATCATGCTTTAGCATGCTCGATTTCAGTGTAAGCAAAAAAGTACTTTTGAATGTCTGATATTGTTATGGCCAAGTAAAAGGTCCTCAAATAGACAAAACAAAATATTTACAAGGTCTATTAATAAATTTGGCAAAACTATTGTATACGGGGTGTTCCATATTGGAAAAAACTTAAAATATTTAAGAGATTTTTTTTTAAAAAAAAAGTGCTGTATATGACCGGTGCGAATCTTTTGTACTCAGGACTGTAAAATTATAAACCAGGAGGCTAATCCTGGCAGTCGTGATCGAATACTTTTTCGACTTGGAAGCAATTTTACTTTTAATATTTTCAGTCGATACTGAACGAATTGAAATTGTTTTACATCATTATTATTGTTTTAATCAGAGTTGTAAAGCATTTATTTGAATTTCGATTCTTTCACTATCGAATAAAAGAATTAGAAAAATAAACGAAAAAGTTTTCGATCACTATTGCAAGAATTAGCCCCCAGTTGTTTTTAAGATTCTTTTTCTACAGAAATTCTCTGCTTCACCTATTTTTTTTTTTTTTACTTTTTGTCATATTCCATCAGGAGCATGGACTGTTTACATAGAATCTCCATTGTTGTCGATTAATTGCTAAAGAAGGTAATTCATGGCATGATTTTCCGATGTCGCTTTGAACTGTTCACTACCACGTAGCTCCTGGTCGTCCTCGTCGTCGGGTACCTTGTGGTTTCCACTCAATTGTTGCATGGCAGATTTCGTTGTTGGGCTTTTTTAGGGTGTGACCCAACCATGTCAGATTTCGGCATTATATTTGGGTTTTAACATCTTCTTGATGTTGTTCGTGGAAACCATATTTTTAATATGTTTTGCAAACATTTGTTGATAAAGGTTTGAAGCTGGCTTCTAGTTCGAACCCATACAGCAAGAGAGAGTTAACGCCTTGCTATATACATGTAGTTTTGTCGTCGGTGAGGGTTCCTTCGACTTTCAGACATTGTAAAGCTGGTGAAAGACACTTCTTTATTTAGTTGGTCGGATTTCCACATCTGCTAAGACAAAATTCGTCGAAATTTTCGATTGGGTTGCTTCAGATGCTGAATAAGGTGGGATACTTGGTGGCTATAGGACAGGTCTTAGTTTTGTTTATGACGTGCGGTCACATTTTAAGGGCTGATGTTGAATGTATGAAGATATGTATGTGGGCGATATGTGGTTTCAGCAGGACGGTGCCACTTGCCACACAGCTTATTAAACAATGGCTCTTTTGCGTGACAAATTCAATGGCCGTGCTATCTCACGTGGTGGCGATGTCAATTAAACGTTAAACGTTCAAATTTTGAAAAAGTGCTAAATTGGTACTTTTTTTTTAGATAAGTTTCGAATGTGACATAACCTTTATTTCTATAGTTATTGGTTTAAAAAAATAGATGGAATGACAAAAAAGTACCAAAATACACGTTTTACTCGTTAACTCCCTAAAAGGGATGAGTTTCAAAAAAGAACCAGACAACTGTCCGCTTATTTTTCTAAAGAACCACAATAATTATTACACTCATAAAATTATTACACTAACTGATTGTGGGTTATTAAATTCGTTTTTCCGTACCGTTAAAATTTAACAAAAATATAGTTATTTTACGAATAATTTTATTTTTTAACATTTATGTTTGTCATTCAAAAAACAAACTACAAAAAAAAAAAGTTTTTCCGTATTTATTTTGTTATGTAGTTTGATTTTTGTCGGTTTAAATATATCGTCGTGCGGGAGTTTATGTGCTCTATCCGCCATTTTACACATTTCGAGTTAATTATGCCACTTTAGGTTTTCGACCCCAAATTTTTCAAATATGTAATCCGTTTTCGGCTTTCTCATCTAGTTTCTGAGATAAAATTTATGAGAAAGCCGAAAACGGATTACATATTTGAAAAATTTGGGGTCGAAAACCTAAAGTGGCATAATTAACTCGAAATGTGTAAAATGGCGGATAGAGCACATAAACTCCCGCACGACGATATGTGCTTATAAATAATATATAAGCACAAACTATTCAATTTTAAGGGATATGCAGTTTAATAAATAAAGAATTTAAAAATTACTGTAAAAATCATTTGTTTTAAATTAAATGTAAATGATCCGTTTTTTAAAATGAATTTTCGTTTGAATTTAACTACATAATATTTTGAGTGTACATTTCTTTAGTATTTGTTTAAGTTTTGGATACATAAGGCTACCGAATTTGCCCGTTTTGACCGTTGTTTACCCCCTTTACATTTGAATTTCAAAAAAAAAACCCCCGTCTTAGTGGATCGATATCGGTAAAATTGGGTAGAGACCAACCTCCGGTCCGAATTTCAAACGTTTAGCTTCAGCCGTTCAGGCTGTGCGATGACGAATCATCAGTCCGTTAATTAATCAGTCAGTCGGTCAGTCATTAACGATTTTGAAAAAAGTAACAAAATAGGAACGATTTTCACCCCTTAAATCGAATTTCGAATTTCGAAAAAGAACCATATTTGTATTTGTGTTATTAAGATAGGTTACGAAAGTGATATAATTTTATTTCTTTGTTTATTGGTTTTAAAGATAGATGGCGTGACCCGTTTACTCAGTGAAATCAGGCGCAGTTAATAATTGCGATTCGGCAAAAAATCGAAATTGATGGATCCGATGAAATTCGGACAATCTGTTGAGATTGGGGCTGAACAGAGATCCAATCAGGTACCACGAAAGTCAGTAGCACCCGGTGAGTTAGCAACGGACTGACTGTTGGTAGCGGCCTCAGAAAGTACACACAGAAAAAAATAAAAATTGATTTCAATTAAAAAATTTGTGATATCAATTAAAAAATTAATTGAATTTGCACCAGTAAACAAATTAATAGTATCAATTAAACCAGTTAATAGTATTAATTAAACATTTAATTCACTTGATTAAACGTTTAATTCACTTGATTAAATTTTTAATTAAAACTTATTATATTTTTGATTAATGGTTTAATTGGTGAAAGATTTTGGAGAATTTTTTCTGTGTACTTTTAAAGGGAAATGGTTTTTTGCCTTTCAGGAAGATTGTGTTTTTTGAGAAATAGTTTTGTTTTTAGAAAAATATGTTTTTTTTTTGTAATAGAAGACTTATGTTTTAAAATGTTAAGATTTGATGAATGCGTTTGAAAAAAAAAAACGAATTTGTACACAGAAAAAAGTAAAAAACAATTTTAATAACTAAAATTATTGAAACAAGCAAAAAATTTTTTAATTTTGCACCTATCACCGAAATGATTATACCAATTACTCAAAATTGCAAAATTTGCAAAGCAATGATTTTTTCCATTAAAAATTTTTAACATTTTAATTACATAAAAAATTGAAAAAATTATATTAATATTAAACAATCTTTTAATTGAATGAATTAACAAAGCAAACAATCTTTTAATTGAATGAATTAACAAAGCAATTAAAAAAATCTATATATTAATTGAATGAATTACTGACGTTATTGATTACAATACAGAAAAATAATTATTTTAATAATTGTATTGATTAAAACAGTAATTTTTCAGTTCTTTTTGATGACAAAACATGTGTGTTTGTATGTATGTATATGTAAGGGCAAAGACAATGTAACGTATGTATATTATTGATGTTGCTAAAGCCCTTATGACACCTCATTTTTTATTCATTAATTGATATAGAATTGATAGAAAGAAACAGTAAATGTTAGAAAGAGCGAACTATAAAAAATGTAAAAACAGTTTTTAGTTTTTTTTTTCTCTTGTTACGGTTTTGTTTCAGGGATGGCGTTGAGAATTTTTAAAATTGTACCAACAACCTTTAAAAATTGTACTTTTTTACCCTAATTGTACTAAAAGATTTTTTTTAGTTGAAATTAATTTTATTTGTGTTCATAAAAAACACCACAAAAAGGTATTATAAATCTTAGTTTAAAAAGTATCAACAAAAAAGTACAATTGAAACAACTTAGCCATCCCTGTTTTGTTTATTTTATTAAATGATGCCAACTTTTTGTTTATGAGAAACCTAAAAACAAAAAGCGGTAAATCGCTGAATTTCCCATAAACCGCTGATTTAGCAACACTTTTAATATTTCAAGCTTGAAATGTCAATTTTAATTTAAACAAATTTACATTTTTTTTGACATAACTTCATTTTTTTATCGATAACTTTAGTAAAATTTTTGACGGCTTGTATGTGTAGTGTCATAAGGGCTTAAGTAACCGTTGCATGCTATTTTTTGCCGAAAAATACGGTTAGCATTATTTTAACAAAGTGTTTAATTCAAACAACAGAGTTGATTGTATCAATTAAACATTTACTTAAATTTAAGGTTAAAATCAAGTAAAATTTTAATTGAAAAAAAAATTAAGAACGTAATTAAATTTATCTTAAAATTCAAAAATCACCATTAATTGAAAAAAAAACTTCCAATACTTTTTTCTGTGTAAACAAAGCAAGCTTTTTTGCGAAAATTTGGAAAAAGGAATCTTTGTGGGATTTCGAGTATTCCTATTTTGAACCCTTTTTATTTTAATTAAAAGCAATCAGGCTTTAATTTTTCTAGATATTTACTGCCTGGCCCACAATGCCGACAAGAACATTTCTTTCGTATATTTATATTGAAAACAAAAACAATTTTAAGGTTTTTTTATTATTGTTTTTAATATAAGAATACGAATGAAATGTTTTTGTCGACATTGTGGGCCAGGCAGTTAACTTATTTTTTTTAGTACATTTTACTTTTTATTTATAACCAACTGAACTTAAAGTTCACTTTAGTGCTGATATTTAATTTTCTTATCCACTGCAATCGAAAAAGTCATGGAAATACATTTTAAACAAGCATTTTTCGTTAATTTATTTCTGGCTGTCCTTCCGTCTGCCTGCTGCTACTATTCTTTATTTGGGAATTTCGGCTTATTTAAAATGTTCACCTTAGCGCTTGTTACTTGAACCGAAAAAACTAAAAGTTCAAATTGCAGACAACATATACTCTGTAAATATGTGGTAAATGGCAAAAATGAAGTAAACAAATACTAACACGCCTTAAGATCACTTGACCGTAACGTTTGGCAATTTTGTCTAGTCTTGCTTCGCCTTGTCTGGCGTAGACTGGTAGACTCGTTTGTGCTAAAGTACCGTTAAATTTATACACTTTTGCATTTATGTTTTTTTGTATATAATTTAAAAAATTTTCTAAGGTATGAAAATAAATATTTGAATTTAAACACTATTATTTTTGCGAAAGAAGAAAAAACAGTTTTTGGTAAATGTAGTTATTATTTAGTAGCAGTTAAGTATGTAAATAATAAAAAAAATTAAATCAGATAAAAGGCAATATTTGCTAAAAAAAAACCTGAATATTTTTAATAATCTAGATCGGCTTGACAATCTAAAATTCTACTTTTAAAAAAATTTTATTTGTATTCTTTTCAATAACATATTTGAATGCCAAAGCTTATGTTTCTAATGTTTTGCAAAAAATACCGTAATTTTGCATCTTATAGGGATTCATTCACTCAGAGCCATACACCTATAATTTTATGTTTCTTTGTTCAATATAAATTCTTCTAAATTCTATATTATAGAAAATTCTAAAAGTACCACGTGTGATACTTTATTTCTCCCCCATTGAAGTATCAACAATTTCAACATTGTAGTGGGAGCCCGCCCATAATGTAATCTATGGCCTATAATTTAGTATGTATATGTCAATTAATGAAGATAAATGTTTTGTAAAAAAGTACCAAAAATAGGTACAATTTTTACCCTTTAAACGTTTGAATTTCGAAAAAGTATCAAGTTTGTATTTCTTTTATTTAGATAAGTTCCGAATGTGGTGCAATTTTTATATCTGCATATGTTTATTGATTAAGTTTAAAGGTTCAATAATATTAAAAAAAAAATCAGAAGTTACCAATTGAAGATTTGTCAATTCAATTCAAATTCAAAAAGGACCAGTTAAAAACGAAAAAGTACCAAAAGATCCATTTTGCAGATTCTTATTAAATTAAACTTGCAATGTAATGAGTGAACGTGAAATTTAAAGAGGGAGTTTTTTTTTTGTACATCTTTGTTCTTCAACTGGTACTTTTTGAAATTTCGTATTTCTCCTTTTTGATACTTTATTTATCAAAAGTTTTAACATCTGTAGTGGGAGATCATAATTCCGTATGCTTATGTTAATGAATGGAGTAAAACGCTTTGTAAAAAACAGTACCAAAAATTTGTATGAGTTTTAACCCTTATAATATGTTCGAATTTCTAAAAAAATACCAAATTCGTTTTATAGATAAGTTTCGAATGTGTTATAATTTGTATATCTACAAATATTTATTGATTTAAGCTTAAAGGTTCAATAATATATTAAAAAAAGTCAGAAAGTACCAATTGAAGAACAAAAAGTACCAAAAAGCCTTCTATTTTATTTTTCATTCACTCTGGTCCCTGCATGCTGAATTTTATGTTTTTAGCTTCAATATTATACTAAATTCAAAAAGTACCAGTTAAAAACGAAAAAGTACCAAATAGATCTCTTTTACAATTTCTTATAAAATTAAACTTGCATTGTCCTGAGTGAATGTTCTATAAGAAAGCTTTTTGGTACATTTTTGTTTTTCAACTGGTATTTTTTGAATTAACGTTACGTTTCTAGGTCCAATACTAACGAAAATTCAAAAAGTCCCAGTAGAAAAACAAAAAAGGTACATAAAAATTCTCTTTTATAGGTTCTCACTCACTCAGGACATTGCATAATTAATTGTATGGTTCCAGGTCTAATTTTAACGATAATTTAAAAAAGTACCAGTTGTAGAAAGAAAAAGTACAAAAAAAAACCATTACAGATTCTAATTCACTCAGTTTCTTGCATGTTTAATATTATGTTTATAGGTCCAATATTAACGAAAATGCAAAAAAGTACCAGTTGAAGGACAAAAAATGTACCAATATTTTTCATCTTATAGTTTCTCATTCACTTAGGGCCCTGCACCTATAATTTTATCTTTCTAAGTTAAATATTATAGAAAATTCAATGATTACCACATGCAGCATTAAAAAGGAAAAGAAAATTAATTTACCCGTATTTCCCATTTTTGATAGTTTTTTCCCAAAAAAATTAAATAAAAAATTCCAATATTGTGGTGGGAGCCCATAATTTAATACGTATGTATGTATATGTCATTAAATGGAGAAAAATGTTTTTTGAAAAAAGTACCAAAAATAGATATGATTTTTGTCCCTTAAACGTTCGAATTTGAAAAGTACCATATTTAAAGTTGTATTTTTTAGATAAGTTACGGACTTAGTATAAACTTTATTTCTCTGTTTATTGGCTTAAAAGATAGATGGGATGAGTGAACAAGAAATTCCAAAATATAGGTTTTACCCGTTTGCTCCCCAAAAGAGCCGAATTTAAAAAAGTACCGGACACCGGTCTGCTTATTTTTCTAATGAATAACGATAAGTAGCTTATAACATAGATGAAGTGGCCAAGTAACCTAGAAGAAGAAGAGGAGGAGAGTGGAAATATCACGTGAGCAGAATGCCTGAAAAAATTTTGCGAAATTAAAGTTGAAAGAGCAGTTAATAACCACCGATCGCAAGGAAAGCTTGGCCGCTTTAAGTGTTTTTGTATTATTCACTGAGATTCACGGTTGACCTTGCATTACAGTGAGTATGGCTGCGGGCTATCTGCCTTCTATATCAAAATTGTTGGGCATAAGAACAATTTTTTTAAAAAAAGCTTGTCGCAAATTTTATACTCTACAATTTTTAAATAAATGTTAACATCATTGGAGCTATAGAAATAGATAATTGTGACCTTTGACCTTAAATAACTTACGGTGCACTTTTAGAACACTAAAATTAAGGTGTAAATGAGTTAACAGATTATTATCTATCATTCCGCAGTTGTCCCGCCTATTTGCTCAACTGACTGTTTCGTGTTTTGGGGGAAAAAAAATTTAAACAAAAAAAACAACTTTATTTTTCAACAAACAATTCTGTGGCCGTATGGAAAAACTAGTTAACTCCACTTTTTGCGAAAAATGAGATAAAAAAAAAAATGACTAAAAATAGAAAGCGTGTTTCATTTACTATCACTTTTTATTTTAATATAGTCTCTCATTTAAAAGTTATTTGAAAAACAAAAATCAGAAAAATACCAATTTTTATGTAAAAACTAGATAACTCCATACATTTTTTTTAAAAAAAAAAGTTACTCCATAATGTCTTAAGAAACAAAACAATTGGAAGTTAAAAACGACGTTGTGTCGATAACTAAGAGAAAAAAAGCGAAATAGAAAAAATTCGGGTCACAAGCTCTTTGGGTAAAAATTTTAAACCTAAAATTTGCCACTCCCGATAAATCAAAGAATTTTATAGAATATAGAATTTTATATCATTTCTGAAGTTCTTGATATATAGAATAGGACTGCCAAACACCCGAAATCTTTCCGAGTAATAGTTTTTAACCCATAAAGATCTACCGTACTCTATGTGGTACAGTAACTTTGAAAAAGTTTTCGACTTACAAAATACCATTTTTTTCTGTTGCAAAGATAAGACAGTGTTTTTGGTCAGCTAAACTAAAAAATAATTTTATACCCCATAAACTGGCCTATGAATTTCATAAAATCAAGAAGGGTAAGCCATAAAGGATAAACCTTTTATTTCAGTTTCTGCATAAAAACAGACAAAAACTCGGCTTATCTATAAATTTAAAATTGTAACATTACTGACTGATTCAACACTGCACAGCATAAACGCCTGAAGCTAAAAACTGAAATTTAGAGAGGAGGATTTCTGATACTTTAATGGGGGAAAAAAGTTCCAAAAAGGGGGAAAAACGGGAAACTAAATTCCTTTCCTTAGCTTTTTGTTTTACAAGTGAAGCTTTCTTTGAATATATGTAGTTAATATTTTACATGTAAACATAAAATTCGACATGCAACGTTCTAAGTGAATAAGAACCTGTGAGTGAATTTTTTGGTACTCTTTGTTCTTTAAATGGTATTTTTTGAATTTCCGTTAGTATTGTACCTTGTTCTTTGAGTGGTAGGTACTTTTTTCAATTTTCGTTAAAACTGTACCTATAAACATAAAATTAAACACGCAATGTCATGAAAGAAACAAAAACTTTGGCATATAAATACATATGTCCACGAAAGAAAGGAAAACGCTCACGAAGTAGCGGAATTAATGCTAGTTTTTGATATACATATAAGCATATATAAAAGGAAAAAAAATATTTTTTGGACAAACTGGGTAACTTAATTTTTTCGCAAAAAAACGGGTAAATTACAGTGCTGAGTCAAATAGTTAATGTTTTTCCACAAATCATTTCTTAAGTTGTCTTAATTCCGTAAAACTTGAAACAAAATTGAACAAAAAGTTTTTTCAGAAAAACTAGATAACTCAATTTTTCAAAAAAAGAAGATAAGTGACATTGATTCTCGGTTTTAGTGCCCAAAAATTTGTTCAATGGAACCAGAAATCTTTAACACTATTAAAAATTATGTTCTGTTTAATGCGCATGCAAAGTAACATAAATTCATATTAAATAATAAGCGAAATATGTTTTAAACTTTAAGTATGTTTTTCTCTTGTTTTCGAAAAATGGAGTTATCTAGTTTTTCCATACGGCCACAGAATTATTCTAATTCTTGGTAGAAAGTGTTAATTTAGCCAACATGTAGAACTTTTCTCTCCTATGACATGATGACTTAATGTATAGCACTTAAAAGCCCAGATCTTTAGCCATTAAATTCAGTAAATTTCATGCAAGTTTAGTTTTATTTTTTTTTTTAATTTTACACCACTGTGCGTCACATGTGCCTAGCAGAATTATCACTTTACTAACATCTCGTGTGTTGGCTTATTTTCATTTAGACTAAATTAATTTGGTCACATAATTTATTAGTACAAATGTGACTAACAAATATGGGAATTTAAATAAAAAATTAATTCCAACTTTTAACATTTGCCAACCACATTTAGTCATATTTAAATTTATTAATCAATTTCAAGATTACTGAAGTGTAAAAGTGAAAAATAACAGTTAAAAAGTTTTTTAAAAATGGTTTTTAGTGATACGAAAAAACTAATAAAAAGTCTGATATAATTACTTTGTTGAAATAGATCACAAGAGTCTTACTTTGAATTTCTGTTTAACGATTTTTAATTAAAATATATTTAACACTTTAAAACTATCTTTCCCACAGTGAATTTAAATGGTTTTTATTTTTGACAAAAAAAAAAAAAAGGAAAAAAAAAAATTGTAAAACAGTTGTGTAAATTCAAACCTTTTTTAAGATTTAAATTAAAACTCAAATCTTTTTATTTACGATCATTTAGATCTTTACAATTTAATTTGATTTAAAATGCTTTATTTAACTGTTCAAAATCGATTAAGTGCAAAATTAACTCAATGTGATTAAACAATTCAACAAAAATGTTCAAATTGAGCACATTTTATTTTAAAATTAGCAAAAAGACGTATCCATTTCTAAATTTGCAAATATTTTGCTGAAAAAATTGTTGACTCGATTTTGGCAAAAACTTTAATAAAGGGTTAATTTTTTAGCCCGCTAGAACTTACGAATAAACAAAACTGTTATACTGCACAGAAAAAATATAAGACTGATTTTAATTAAAAAATTTGTGATATTATTAAAAAAAAATAAATTAAATTTGCAACCAGTAAACAAATTAATAGAATCAATTAAATATTTTTTTACATTAAAAAAATGTTCTGCAGTAATGTAGTTTATATAAGTAAAAGTTTAATTGATTTGATTAAATTTTTAATAAAGACTGATTTTTTTTTAATTAATGGTTTAATTCATGCGGGGCTACGTGAAGTTACTGGCTTATGCAAATAAACCAACAGCAATTGACAACTTGGTGGCCAACATTGTCCGTGTTATTCGTGACATACGGACAGCAATCCTCTAAAAAGTGGCCTAAAATGCACAAAAAAATTCTCCAAAACTTTTCACCAATTAAAGCATTAATCAAAAATTAAATCAGTTTTAATTAAAAATTTAATCAAGTGAATTAAACGTTCAATCAAGTAAATTAAACGTTTAATCAAGTGAATAAAATGTTTAGTCAAGTCAATAAAACGTTTTAATAATTAAATATTATTAAATGAAATCAATTTTTTATTAATTGCTGAATTAATATCACAAATTTTTTAATTGAAATTAATTTTTATTTTTTTTTTTTTTTGTGTGCGTTTCGTTAAGAGCAGCCCAAAAACATTTTCAGATGTTAATGCCGTCTATTGATCTCTCGAATAAAAAATTTTTTTTTTCAAAAATTTTATTTTTTGTATTATTTTTTACAATTCCTTGTTCTATCGGACTTAAAAAAACACCCAGTATAAAATAGCCATTTCGTTAAAAAAATGTCTTTGTAGTGCAAGATCTACAAGTGTCTTTTGCTTGAAACTAAATCTTGAAAAAAAACCCAGGCTTTAATTCAATAAAAGGAATTTCAAATTGACTGTGATGATGAAAACTTGCTTTTTATTACAGTCGATTTTCAAAAAAATTATTCAATTGATTGAATATTTTGTTAAGTGACTGAGTGTGTGTGTCTGCTAATATTCATTTAAAACATGTCCTAGTATTGAATTGCGAGTTTGAAGCAAAATAAAAAAAAAAAAAGTTTTTAAAAAACCCAAAAAAGTCTGTTACTCTACTGATCTGCTCTACTTTTCTACTGCACGTATTTCGCAACGATATTTGAATTTGCTTGAATATTTTTAATAAAACATACCAACAATTTTGTCTCTTTTTATAAGTTTTTTTTTTGTTTTACATTTTTTTTTTGCAATATTTTTTTTTTTATAGTTAAAGTTTTAAATAAATTTAAACTGGTCCAAAAGTTTTAAATAGTAATGATGAAAAAATAAAATAAAGAAAAAAAATTAAAAATACTAAAACAGCAACTATAACTTGTTGAAGTCACTGTGAAGACAAGTTTATGCAAAATTTATTTTGCTCCTCTGATTAAATTTGTTTCTACAGATTTTGATACCCTACAGTAAAAGCAGAGTGGCTTTAGAGTCGTTCGACTGAAAAAAAGCCCAGCATTTAAAGAGCTCGTTTAATTATTCTACTCTCTAAAAAAAAAACTTGTAGCAATTTTAAGTGCACAATCCGGCAGAATTATACACTCGGTCCTAGTTTAGGAGCTCAACCTATTTAACCCCCGCTGCATTAGAAGTGTCGGCAGTAACCGTTGAATTGCAACAGCACTTAGGGAGATCCGACCACTAGCAGAATTTTCCCTCAAGCGGTAAATAATAATCAGCCCTTGATGTAGGATTTTTAAGAAATCACTACCCGCAACTTTGGGTCCAAACGACAAGCACCTCGTGATCCATGATCCGTGGTACTAGATCAGTGAAGGGCAACACACATACTGTCACATTTATGCTTGTGTGGGAAGCAGCAGAAAATGAATGACGCTCATCAACAAGTGCTGTTTAGGGTTGTCAAATTGATTTTGGCCTTTTTCGCCAAATTCAATGTCAAAAATCGCCAAAATCGTCAAAGCCTTTGTTTTTCAGTTTTTGATAATAAAATACCTATTTTTAGAATTATTAAAAATATTTTTTATAAATTCTAAAAAATAAATTTGTTCAGTATCGCTAAAATACGCCAAAAATTTTAAAAAAGTCGCCATATTATATGTTTTGTTTAATATTTATTTAGAACACAGTAAAAGTAGTTAGTGAACACAAAAGAGGTACAATGTTTACTACAAAATAGTTTATAGTAGTCTGCTTAAAGCAACAACAAAAAGAATTTTTGCAGTTAGTATTAAACAAATATTAGTTACATTTGTATGTAATTTGCAGTTATCTACAATGCTTCGCTGGCAAGACTCCCTATTTGTGTTCTTTTTTGGAATACATTGTGAGAGAATTACATTTATTCAATAAAGGTAAAAAAGAAGTGCAACATGTACTATTCACATTCATTTAATTTAAGTCTCGTGATAACGCGTCTAAAAGTTCGTAACGTATTCTACTTCGAAGGCGAGTTTTTGTGGAGTTCATAATTTCAACACAGGCAATACTTGTTGTAATTATCAGCATATAAAGTACAGCCAAAGCAAGTTCCTTTAAATGGTACGTACCTGCTGTATCCATGTAGCTATAAAATTTGGGCGAAATCTTTATAAATTAGATGAAATATCATTATTAAAACCCTCTTTACAATTAACAAACGCTAATTTTTTCGAGTGTATTTCGTAAATATCAAAAGGTACGTTAGGATTCATAAAAATCTTTAACAACAACATTTTTTATCCAAGATAATAAATTGCCATAATGGAAAAATGTTCATAGACTTTAAATATATTCATGTTTTTAAGGAATTATATTTATTGATTCTTTCAAGAGCACTTTCAAAAACGAAAAACAATTTTCTCGAAGATTTTATTATCTTCATCAGCCATTTGAACACGCAAAGAAAAAACATGGTTGATGCAATCACAATCGCAAACTATCATTAATGTTTGTGGTTATGATTGTATCAAACACGTCTTAAGTAACAATATATGTTCAGATATAATGTTTTTAACTTATTATTGTCTCAAACATGTTGCTATGTTTCCCAAAACCATGCAAAATGTATTTTTCAACATGTTATATGATTCTCCCAATAAAAACAAAAACAAATTTATTCTCAAAAATGTATTTTTTATTAAAAATACAAATGTATGTAAATTAATTCTTCAGGTTTAATGTTTTTTAAAAAAAAATAATTTTTATTTTTCATATTTTCACTTAAACCGAACATTCCAAGAATCTACTTAAGACTAAAAAACTAAAACTGCAACCATCATAATTAATACGAAATTGTTTCCCCGCATTATGCAAATACAGCATTTTTTATGGGAAACAAAATTACGAAACTTAATCATAGTTTATTTTGCTAGACATATCGTCAGCATAAATTATGTAAAAACAATATGAATTTATTAAAAACAAAAATAAGAAAAAAGAGACATCTTAACTTGTACATATACTTTATTTACATATATTTACAAATAAAATTATATACATACATTTAATGTCAGTTTTAGTTTAGTTTTCTCAATTTCTCATTTGCTTCTATTCTGTCGCAAAGCTAACCAAAACTCATCTGTCAATTGTTTATTTTTCTTTTTTTTGCCGTATAGATAAATTCAATCAGCTGACTCCCAACTTTTTTCAATGTTGTAGGTATTTTTGACTGCAAGAAAGACAACGTTTATACATGTGTGTATGTATTTTTATAATTATATTTAAGTTATTTACCTGTTTTGTTAAACTTATAAGTTTTGCAAGGCAACATGGCCTTTTTCTCTTTGAAAAAAGTTTTAATTATTTTGTAATAATCCAAGTTGTCCGATTAACTGATGCTCGCAGACGTTAATGACGTGAAGAATATTTTATTTTTTTTAAATAAACATTGTCTGTTTTGATAATAAATGTTTGCTCAATTAGAGAATGTGTTTTAAAGCAAACAAATTATGGTACTAAACATACCTTTTGTGTGCAACTTATATTATGATTTTAATTGTATATTTGAAAATATATATGTATATGTATATATTTTACATAATTTAATATGTTTAGCTAGATCAGAGTAACTTTTTAGGTGTAAAACACCATATAATATTATTATAGTGAATTTAAAAATTTTAAGGACAAAAAATATTTTTTTAAGTTATATTAGGACTAAAATAAATTTATTGGGGTAAACATATTGGGCAAATATGAATAAAAATGTTCGTAGAGAACACTTAGTAATCATATTTTTTCTTTGCGTGAATATACATACGTTCAAATACTGACCATACATATGAATGCCTCAAATTTCATACATAAAAATACTAGAATACAAGTAATATTTTTTCTTCTTATTGAATATAACGAATTTTAAAATAAATCCATAGCTCATTAAAAATAGCCAACAAAATCGCCAACTATTTTTTTAAATCGCCAAAAAGTCGCCATGTCGCTATATCAAAAATTAGGTGGCCAAACAAGTTTGAAAATCGCCACGTTTGGCGAGAAATCGCCACATCTGACAACCCTGGTGCTGAGCTGCAACTGATTTAAATAACTTTGACGAAATGACAAGAAAGCAACAGCCGTACGTACATTGTAACAGACAACACGAAGAAGTTTATAGTGCACATGTGTCGGCGTCACACAAGCAGCATTTTTTAATATTTTTCATTTAAAACTAATATGAAATAATGATAAATCAACATTTCGCCATGTTAATTTATCATTGGTATTTTTTTCTGTGTGTAGGCCCATAATAAATCATAAAGACACCCTTTTAAAATCAAAATCGAAAGAAGTTTGTACAAAACTATATCGATCTTTAATTAAATGCGGTACAATAAAACCATTGTCAACGAAAACATATCAAAGATAGGGCATTATTCACTCGTTACTTACCAAATGTAGCAACTAACACTCTATTTCATTTAATTTGCGGTAACTTATGAACGTGGGTCATTTTGATCATGTTTATATTTTTCGGCTATGGAACATTTATTTTCGTCTTTTTTTTTTTTTTTTTTTTTTTTTTTTTTTTTTTTTTTGGTTACTACAATATTGATTTAAAATGCATAAAAATAAACATAACTGGGCCATTAATGTTGCCACCGAAAAATATTAAATAGTTAGCAAAAAACAAACGTAAAATAAAACACAATTTAGTCATTGTCCAGCAAACATACGAATTCAAATTTAAAATTTTTTATTTATAGAAAAATTTAGTAATATTTTCTATCCAACAAAATATTTCATAAGTAGTGAAATATATCAAATTTCTATTATAATATATATTCCATTTTGTAGTAAAATTTCGTAATATTTTTTTAGTAGGGAAAGTGCTGGTTCACACCTTTTAAGTTTTAGCCGTTAAGTCTTGTGCTTTTAGGAAAGAAGGAAGGACTCACTCTTACTATATTATTACACCTTTCAAAATAAAAATAAAGGGGTTAGGAGCAATGCATTTTTACAGATGCATCCTGTGAGCCCCAAAAATAAAATAGACTACTTATTTTGTCAATATGGGCGCAACTGCCCCATAGGACGCAACTGTTGAATCAAATTTATGACTAAGTACAGAGACTGATTCATTATCGCGCATCCCAAACGGCTGAAGTTAGAGCCATGAAATTTGGACAGTAGATAAGTCTCCCAACAAATAGATCCACAGAAAAAAAATTTTTGGAAATTTTAATTTATGTCAGAAGTGGGCGTGGCACCTCCCGTACAAAGATATTATAGATTTGTGTATATCTAGAGAACGGAAAGAGCCAAAGCTTCAAATTAGGTACAAGCATCTTGGTTATTAATCCGCTAATATATGGGAGGGATTGGAGAAGTGGGCGTGGAACTTCTCTTACAAAGATAATACATATACATTTTTTGTATATCTCCACGCACAATATTCTGTACGTAAAATGAACTGAAATTGTAATATAAAATAAATGAAAATTCAGTTAAAAACCGGTCTACTAATTTTTCATTTATTTTTAACAAAAAGTTTTTTTTAGTGTTAAAAACTCAACCCCATGTTCCGTAAAAAACAAATGAATTTTCAGTTTATTTTAATTTAACTATCAAAAAATTAACTACATATTCCGTAAAAACAAAGGAACATTCAGAAATTTTATATAATATAGGTTTTACTAGTGTACAGCGTTGCCACAACCAAAAAAAAATTTGTAACCAAAATGTGAAAATGAAGTAACCAAAAGCAAAAAAAGTAACCAAAATGTTTATTATCAAATGTACATACTATTTTATCCGCACTTCAGGTGAAAAATATGTCTAAAGAAGGAATTGTGTTTGTTTGTATCTAGTAGGCTCAAAAACCGCTGGACTGATTTTTATAAATTTTAATGTTGTATTACCGATGGTCTGGAAAGAATAAAAGGCTATATAATTTTTCGAAATTTTTAGTGGACATGCACTTCCTTTACATAGTTAACACTTTAACCTTTTTATATAAAGAGCTCTTGCAAGTACAATTTTTTAAATCTTGCTGTGTTATTAAGGTATCAAAGTGCAAAATTTAACTAAATTATGCGGTAAATTTTTTATATATATATATCTGTTGCATTTTGACAAAACATCTTCAGTCAAATTTTAAAAGTTGAAAAAAAATGTCGTAAATCATACGAATTTTCATTCAAAAAACATTTTTGTTTACGTTTTTAAAATTTTGTATTATAAGCGAAATTTTTCTTTAATTTTGGTTTATTTTAATATTTAACAAAAATTATGTTTTCGCAGAGTTTTTTTAAAAAACTTTTTTGCTATCTTATCACGACTTAAGATGTTTTGTCAAAATGCCACATATATGTAGATGCTTTTTGCCCGGTGGAAATAGAATCCTATTAAAAGTTCCGTTCACTTTGAACTTATCGCTTGTCTAGAAAAGTGTTTCAGTTAGACCTTTGAAGAATTAAAAGTAGCAGATAATGGCCATCTACACTTCAAAGTATATATGTGCATATGGTTAAGTTGACAGTTTGTTAAAGTTTAAGCTTTTTTAAGTAGATGAAAAAGGTTGCACAAATACCACACACAATTTTTAAGAGTCAAAAAAGCGGAGCGGGTAAATCCTCTTCCAAAACAAAAAAGTGGTTATTTTTGTGTTGAAAAAAAAGTAACCAAAATGGAAAAAAGTACACAAGTACACATTGGAAAAAAAAGTAACAAATTTTGGTTAAAAGTAACCAAAACGGCAACGCTGCTAGAGTACACACAAAAGAATTTCTAAAAAAATACCAGACCTGTCCGCTTGTTTTTCTAATGAGAGATAGAGAGAGAGACAGAATTTTATTATTTACTTACCGAGTTACACATGTTTGTTTTACTTTTGTTCTACTGACCCCGTTGTTTACAGAAGAACTCTCAATTATAAGACGCCAGCAGCATGATCGATGTGGTTTCGCAATTATTTTACTTAAAAAATTTGATGTATTTAACAAATAGAAAATGGAATTTTTTTTACACAAAACAAGAAATTGTTGCTTATTGATAACTAAAATTTATTTTTTGATAGTTAAATTATATAAAAAAAAAACTGAAAATTCATTTGTTTTTACCGAATATGGGGTTGAATTTTTGACAGTAAAAATAAAATGAAATTTTCGTTATTTTAAATTACATTTTTATTTAATTTTACATACAGAAGACTTTAACCTGATCAACGGACAATATTAACTGCAACTGAAAATCCGTATTTATAAGCACTTTGTTTTTTGAATAAATGTAAGAATCAGTTAAAAATAAATTTGCTTGGAATTTGAAATATTTATTTATTTAAAAATGACTGAACGGAATACTTCTTAAATTAACTACAGCAGTCCGTTACTGTAATAATATTGTGAGTGTGGAGAATAAAAATTAAGAAAGGGATTTATAAACCTTTCTACTTTTATCGCACTTTTACTTGTTTTCGCCGTTTTTGTATTAGAGGTGCTTCGCCTCCTTGAAAATTTAAGACCGATTGAAATTTATCACGACTTTTAAAATCGATCGATCGATTTATATCACATGCCTGAATATTTAATTTAATTAAATTATTTTTTAATTCAAAACAAATTCTAATATACACATTTAATGCTTCACACAGAAAACAAATTGGTTGGGAAACGGTTGCAGTAATAAAATATTGATCAAGTAACATGATTTATTATTGCAACTATTAAAAATGTATGGATCTTACTGATTTTTTATTCTCTTGATTATTAAAACGATGTTCCAACTGAAATATGATTCCTTCAATTCTTTTATTAGTTATGATAACTAATTTAATTTAGTTCTAAAAATTAGTACAAATGGTTAGAATCACGACCGAATTTAATACAGGGCAATACTGAATATTCGTCATTGCAATTAATAATTTGCTTTCATCAATAAATTATGTAATATAAATGTTAATTCATTTATTGCAGCTAATTATTGATTGTTGGAATAGTTTCAATTCGAGTACAACAAATGAAAATATAATTATTCGGAATTCACAACCAAAAAATAGTTAAAAGCCCCAATTGCTTACTAAATTTTCTGTCAAAAATTTTGATAGAATAAAATAATTTTTAATTTTATATTTAAAAAATATATTTGCAGTCAAAAATGGAATATGTGCAAAAACTTAATTAATATGGGTAAGTAATTTACGTATTCTTATAGGTATGAACATATATACGTACATATGTATGTGTGTATTAGTTTTTTTATATCCTGCAAATTATATTGGACTTCTTGATCCATTTTGATCCTGGGCTGGTCCAATGTAGTGCAAGTATGGAGCATGTCATTATTAAAAAGAGTTTCGGTGAAACGACATGTCTTCGTTTTTTAACGACATGTTTTCGTTTTGGAACGATTTCAAAGCTAATCCTCTGGAGTATACCATGGAGTAGTTTCAAGACTTCTCCTTTGTAATGCAAGCTGGGTTATATGGTCCTGCCCTAGGACATCGTACTGTAAAATAAGACATTTTTTTCCATTCATTGGGATTACCTTTGGACAAGTCCTTGCCCCTTATTGGCTACGTTTGACCGGTTAAAGAAATATATTGATAACGACAATCAAATCTCTTGTTATGAACACCAAATATGTGTTAATTCAGTTGTAGCTATCATATATTCGGGTATAAGCACAATTTTGTTTCTAATAATCATACTAACAACTAACAATATCTGTTGTTATAACTGATAGTGTACTAAAATTCAAATGTTGCTATCAACAATATTATACTAAGCAACGAAATGTTCAGTAATTGTAACCGAATTGTGTGATAGTACATGCAACCGACGAAATTCGATTGACGCCAAATTCGGTTGTGATCACGAATCTGTTTTCTCTGTGTTAAAATATGATTTGAGAACTAGATTTGATATTTGAAAATTTAAACGTTTGCCATTGTGTTTGTTGGGTGTCTGAATATATTTGTTATTGTGTGCCTGCAAGTGGGTATGTGTGAATGAAATGCTTGTTGCAACATCATAAAAACGATGTTGTACATATAAATAGAGTGTTGCATACTAAAGTTTTTAATACGGGTTTCATTTCACACTCATGCAATATATGAATGGCATTTTTTCTTCCAAATAAGTTTTAGTAACCAACATCATCCGTGATCACCAATTGCCAATAGAAACGATTTATACTCTAATAACATATTTTTTTATTTTTTAATTTCCTTAGAGAAACATATGTGCACCAAATTTAGGCTTCTATTGGTTCTTTAGGTCCTTTATACGGTTTTGTATTATTATACAAATTTTTTTTTTTTTGTAAGTCCCCTGAGGGGTTAGTTGGAAATTGTTGATAAATGGTCGGTATTAAACTAAATATTACTTACGGAAATATTTGCTGATAAAGAAATATTTATGATGGTTTTTCATTATTTTTTAGTGTTTGATAAAACCAATTAATGTTTTATGTGGAACTGGTGAATTTTTTAGTTTATTTTTTTTTTGAACCTAGTTTTTCACTGTATTTCTACGCCTGTAACTTGTGTGCGTACCATGTGATGATACATACGCATATTTTTTTTTTATTTTTATCCACTTTGATCAGTGTTGTGTAGTTTTCACAATGTGTGTAGCTGAATTCAATTTAAAGTTCATTGTCAAGGTCTGTCAAAGTGTGTTTCAGAGTGTCTTTTTCTCTACGCATGCGTGCGTTATTTTAATTTTATACGATATTTTGAGTAGAAAAAAGGGCTGGATTGGGAGGTGTGTATTTGAATATATTATTGAGGTTATTAGAAGATGTGTTAAGTGTTTTTTTTTATTCACAAGGAAACACACTAGATACGGAAACACAAAATAGTTTTAGTAGCAGATGATGATTTGATATATTTAATTTAAATTAAATTAAAAAAATGTGAAATGCTAAAACTGGGTTTGCTTAAACTTTAATACGCTTATGACCAATTTCACTAAGTTTAGTTAAAACTAACTATTACTTTAACTTCCAGGTAACAATATGTTTTTGACATTTATATCCGATAGTTAATCATAACTGAACTTGGTGAAATTGGCCGTTAATTAAGAAGTATAGGTTTATTGATTAGGAAAAATCGAGAGAAATCGTAGAGCGATTGCAAACACTACTAAAGACGAATTATTATCATTTATACGTTTAAGATATTTTCTGCGAGTGGACAAAATATTAATATGTACTAGAGTATTTAAACGATTTACCGTTGTGCGATTAATCGATTAATATTGGGCGATAAACTATTCGAATAAATGAAAACTGTTTATTTTCTTTTAACTAATAATTCGAATATTTTATGTCGATTAATCGATTAATCGAAAATTTGTTTTATAAAGTAAAAGTTTTTCTCTTTTATGTGAAAAACAAGCCGGTACGTTTAAAACTCAAGAACATTTCCTTCGAGCAACAATTTTTTAAAATATCGTATATTACAAAGAGTGAAACCAAAGAGTTTAGGGATAATTTATTTTTAAGAATGTTTCGTACAGACTTTTACCACAATGATTGAGGTAAAGAAGATGAATTTTTTTGAGACGAATGAAAACAACCTTCTCCAGACTTTAACAAGACTGTTAAAAGTATTAAAATTGTTAGAAAATCAAAAAGAGATTTAAGTGGTATAAAATGGATGGAAAAAGAACAGAAATTCAATATTCTTTATAACGTTTTACTTTCAAACTCTCCAACGTCAACAATAAGGGAAAAAATCTTTTCTGAATCAAGTTTCATCTAAGGAAAAGTAAGAAATTATTTGAAACATAAACATTTAAACTTTATTCTCTTTTTGAAAGATTGTTTTAGAAGATTAGCTTAAATTTTGATGCTATTTTTTAATTAAAAAGTTTTCTTTTATTATTAGAAGTACCTTTTGTTAGTGTTATTTTTTTAATAAAATTTTTATATTTTTTTATATAATTTTTCGACTTGTTTTTAAACTTCTTAACTAGGAAAATAAAAATTATTCGATTAACCGAATAATATTAGATTGTTCGATTATTGGTCGATTAAATTTTTTCCTCGAATAATTGTTATAATTAGAATATTAGCTTAAATTTTGGAGTTGTTCCTTATTTAAAGAGTTATCCTTTTTTATTACATGAAGTACCTTTTGATAAATGATGTTTTGTTAAAAATGTAATTTTTGGTTTTATATTTAAACTTTTGAACTAAACAAAATCAAAATTATTCGATTAATCGGATAATATTAAATTGCTTGATTATTATTCGATTTAATTTTTACCTTATTATTTGCGCGATTAATCGATTAATACAAAACAACGATTAATTGAATATCCTAATTAATACCTTGAAAATTTTTAGGAAAGTTGTGAAATATTGCAAATTTTCCCATAAATGCTGAAATTTTGAAAAATCTTTACTTATAAAAAAGAGATGTCTCCTTTCCCGTTGTAAATTTTGTTTTATCAAATCCAACCAAAGTCACTGTTTTATTATGGGTTATTATAACTGAACTGTATTCCGCTAAAACCTATAATCTTAAAGCTTAATCCAATCTAGCCCCGCGAATCCATTCGGTTAGTTTCCAACTGTTCCCGGTTTGTCGTGCGTTCATTCCATTGTGCCATAAGTACTCCTAAAATACTTATCCTAATCCGGCCTTTTTTTCTACTCAAAATTTCTTATAGATTTAAAATAAAACGCACTTGTGCGTAGAGAAAAAGACACGCAGAAACACACTTTGACAGACCTTGATAATAAACTTAAAATCGAAAGCAGCTACAGACACCCCGTGAAAACTACACAACAGTGATTAAAATGGATAAAAATAAATAAATATGCTTATGTAACATCACAATTTGAATGAAGCATCCCTACAAAGGATGGATAGCTTGGAGGTGGGTTGAAGCCACTTGTTTTTTTTTTAACTCAAATACTATGATAAACAATTGTTGTCCTCTGCCTGGGTTCGAACCTGGGATGTCAAATTTTTTAGACAATCACTTTAACCACTACATCTCGCAATCGATAAACTCGAAAACTACTGCTCCGATTTGCATAAAGCTTTACCCATAAATTCTATGGACCGTGAAGAGGACTGTTTCTGTGTAGTTTCGCTGTTTCCTGAATGATATCGTGCGTTTTAAAAATATAAATTTTTTTGTATTTAGTAGGTGCTTTTGTATGTGTTTTGTAAAATTAACTTATATCTTCCACTACCTCGAAGGATTTGGGCAGAAAACTTATAGGATAAAAGCAGTGAGAAGGGTACCTCATACAAAAAAAAAAAAACAAAATAAAAAAAAAAAATTTTTGAATAACAAGAAAACTTTAACAGGGCGAGTACTTAAATGTGGTGGATGTTATTTTGAAAAAATTGTGTTAATTAACTAAAATTAAAATCAAAATAAAACAAGTAAGAGTGCTATATTCGGCTATGCCGAACCTTATATACCCTTCACCATGGTTGGGAAAGAACAGAAGTTTATATATACGTATATCTTAATACATATATGTATTTTTATATACGTATTCGCTTAATGGCATATAACTTTTTGCACATGTTGGCTTGGTATTAAATATATAAAGAAACAAACTTAATTATAAAAAAAGAGTAATTTTTGGTATTTCAGTATTTTGGTTATAACTCAGCCATTTTTTAACCGTTTAGACAGATTTATATACCAAAAGAAGAAATTTATAAAACTTGGACTCGGGAAGATCTGTGGTTCCTGAAAACGGGTATTTTTTAAAACAATTTATATTTTGATCATATTTTTTTTGTATCTGAACCGATTTTTCGAGTTTTTCGGAAAATTTTTTTGTACTAAAGATTTCTGATCTTTTGATATATAAAGCGTAACCATAGGTCGTATGACAGTTCAAAAATTCTGGTTTTTATACAATTTTTGTTATTTTTTGTTCGGGAGGTACCACGCCCACTTTTCTGATCCAGCCCACATTTTGTGGGATGCTGTGTATTGATAACCTAAATGTGTGTACCTAATTTGGAAACTTTGTCTCTTGCCGTTCTTCAGATATACAGAATAAAGTAAAAAAAAAAATACAACAACAAGGGATTTTTGGAAAAAAATAGGAGGTAGTCGTGGTTTTTTGCTCATATCTCAGCCATTTGTGAACCGATCTTGCTGAATTTCAATAGCAAGAAATGTTGGACTATATGTGACCTAAATGTTAAACAACTTAGCCGCTATCTTGTCTGGAATCTTCGGAAAACACATATCAAACGTAAGACGGACAGACGGACGGACATCGTTAAATCAACTTCTCTTCACAAGCATAAAACGAACAAATTAGATATCAAGTATCACATTCCAAGGAAACTTCAAACAGCAACAACGCGAAGTACGAAATTAAGAACATTGTCTAAGAACAAGGCAAGCAAGAACAGCTCAGCCATACATAATACTAACCGAAAAATATTAACACTTCTGGCATTTAGCTGGCACTCAACAATTGATTACAATTCATACCACAATATTGATACTGGTAGCATTGATCGAGAGAGCGATTAATGTAAAACATTTAAATACAAAAAAGAAGCTGCAAATTTGTGTTGGGTTATTGGTAAATTGATATTGCAAGAATTAAAAAAGCCACCAGAACCACTACAAACACTGGTAGCTGGGACGGCGCTATAATCCAAATGGTTGGGTGCCACAGTGCAGGTTAATTATTGCCGATTACTGATCCGCAACATACTTTTCTACAAATACATTCCCTTGGAAATTCTGTAAATACCGGATGCGCGTTTCTAACGTTAAAATAGTATTGGGTAATTTTTGCTGCTAAGTGTATAAGCGAGTTAATTTCGTTTTTTTTTCTTTTGAAATATTAATTACCAATTACAAAAACAGTTTACTTAACTTTCACCAAAATATGAATATACCCCACGATATTTCGTTATCAAATTTATGAAAAAGTGACCTTTGACCTAGTCATTTGACATTTGGCGTAGTTTGATTTTGATAAAATTTTCAGAATATAGTCCTTGTAGCTTGTTCAATGGAACACTGAGTAGCAGTGTTGGCAAAAAAAAAAAAAAAAATTTTTACTCGATATCCGTATCCGTAAAAAAAAAAACAAGTGTACCGCAGGATATTTCTAAAATTTTTCGTTTTCATTCTCTAAGCAAGTCTCTAGTATGCAAATCTCAATTTTTTCGATTTTGTTGGAGAAAATTCTTTAAAAATTTGAAAAACAAAACATGCCAAAAATATTGTCAGTTGTTGACACCACCTGAGGACAGGTTAACGCCATGCAAAAAAAAAAAAAAAAAAAAAAAAAAAAAACTTTCCATACCTCACAATCATGACTTTATTGAATAATAAAATTATATTACAGAAATCAATTTCAAAAATCTCTAAGGGCGAATTTCCTCATCACTGGTTCTGTTCACATAAGAAGAAAATTTTTGTCAGGCACTGGCAGGACATAAAATAAAGTATTAGGATAAGATTTGATTAATTACACTATGCTAGTGCAAAAAACAGACAAGCCGGCTACGCTGAATCCCGTGGTGCTCGTCGTTTTTTTAGATTGGCTCTGGTTTTCGAGATACACCGTTATTTCGAAAATGGAGGAGGTGCACAACATATGTTCGCGTAACTCAGACGCGGTTTAGTTTATTGAAATTACTTAAAAAAAATCCGAAATTCCGCAATAAAATTTGCTCTAAGAAAAGTAAAACTTTTTTCTAATATGAGCAGGCATTTTTGAAACATATTTTTTTTTATCAAAATTTTTGTTTTTTAAAAATTCATAAGAAATTAAAAAAATGCCGGTTTTGAGTTAGGCCGAGGCCACGCAATGAGCGACTAAGCGGCAAAGCGGCGAGTTTGAGCGGTTTCGTGACATTATAATAAAAGTCTTACATTTTATTTTTAAGTATATTTAATTAAAATAGCACAGTTAATTTTTATTATATTATGCAACTACTATCTAACAGTAACTAAAAACTTTTAATTTTATTCCCTTGCAAGAAATAAACA
The DNA here is from genome assembly GCA_963931875.1 of Pollenia griseotomentosa. Lineage (NCBI taxonomy): Eukaryota > Metazoa > Arthropoda > Insecta > Diptera > Polleniidae > Pollenia > Pollenia griseotomentosa. Next base: position 49,302,396 of record OZ007564.1, read on the forward strand.
AGTAAAAATTAAGTCAATTCTTTAAACAACTGTTCGCAACTTAAGCAACTTTAAGTACTTCGTATAATAGCCTTTCTTTCTTATGACCTCCGCACATCGTTTTGACATAGAATCAATAAGATTTGTTAAAATTGTTGATGACATTGATTCCCACACTAATTTTAAGAAATGCAACTGCTCCTGCTTATTTTTGAGACGACAGCTCCCACCGCCGCTTCAGAATGCCGAAAAAGTTTTCTAAGGGATTTTAGTTTGGTGATTGAGCTGGCCGATCCAAGACTCGAATCCTATTACCAGGCAATTAATATTTGATTAGTTTTGGCTAGTGTTTTTGGTCATTGTCGTATTGAAACACCCATAGAAGTGGTATTTCCCATTTGCCCCATTGAAGAACGTAGTTGGCTAACAAGTCCCTAGAAAGGAAACGGTCCATTTTTGCATGTATTTCAACAAAAGTGCTAACTCTACTCTTAGAAAAACGGGTAACAAATTTCTCGGTTATATTTTTATTTTTAAAATTTGGTAATTTGTCTTGCCATAATAGCGGTCGGCTTTGTACAGATGAAATTATAAGCTCTACATTCACTTTCGACATGTTTATTCTTTGCCGCTCAGAAAACAACTAAAAATTAGAACAAGTTTTATTCCTGAGCGACGTCGCTTAGCCGCTTAGAAATTTCGCTTACATGCCGCTCATTGCGTGACCACTTCAGTAGTATTTCATGTTTTAATTTTTTGCCGCTCATCGCTCAGTCGCCTGACGTTTAGCCGCTCTTTGCGTGGCCAAGCCTTACGCGAATATATGTTGTGCAACCTCCTCCATTTTCGAAATAACGGTATATGTCGAAAACCAGAGCCAATCTAAAAAATGGCGAGCACCACTGGATTCAGCGTGCGCGAATTATGTTAAAACACCAGGTGCCCAGCTTGTCTCAAAAAAAAAAGTGGCAATTTCTTGCACAGTGTTATTGTCAGTTCATATTTAATATTTGAAGATTCAATGAATAAATAATGAAAAGAAAAAAAAAGTAATAATTGGCACATTAGTGGTTTGGGGCATTATTTATTACTGGTAAAATTCTTTTGGGGTTTTTATACCTTTTTGAAAAGAAATTTGTATCTACATTGCGGTTAATTAATCATCTAAAATAAAACTTTTACATCATTTATAGCCAATTTTCAGGATTGATATTAAAAGACATTTGTGTTTAAGATCGTTTTAAATACAAAATTCTCTTCTTCACTAAATACTTTAATCAAACTTAATCCACCGATGTGGTAGGTTCACTTAATTTCAACTTAAGTTTCTGTTGTAATATTTTAGCAAGGTGGCCTCGAAATCACGACAATACAACAACAAGAGGCAAAGCAATAATAATCAGCTGTTTTTTGAGACCACCTTGTAAATAATTATACTTTTTTGTGATATTTTTTTGTATTTAGTAGTGCTACCATACTTTAACTTTTAAAATAAAACTCAAAAAATCAATCTGTATTTAAATATGATTTAAGTTTTTATGAAAACTAACTTAATTTAGATTTAATTACTATCCTGCAAATTGGGCATTAAAAAACTTTACAGAAACAAAACAAATTTTATTTTTTCGCTTTGTACTCACTATACATGATTTTTATCACTTGAAGAACCCTCTAGATTGTTAGCACCACCCTAATGAACATATATATACTTTTACTTATAAATGTCTTTTTTATTTAATAACGTTAGGGAAAGACAAGCACATCGGGTGTATCTAGCTTGTTACTAAGGAAATGTTGAAAATTTTTTTTTTTAAATAGTGGCTCCAATTTTCGTAAAGCTCCAGTTTTCGTAAAGCAATTCGATTTTCTTTAAGTTCTTAGGAAATAAAAGATTATGCAAACACAATCAAGAAGAACCAACAAAACCAGAATTCATAATCAAACAAGACCAAAGATAAGAAATTGTTATATATTGATTTTATTCATAAGTTTATAAATTTTTTTTTTTTTTTATATTCTTTAATTTTGAAAATTATCAAAAGCCAGACATTAAAAAATTGTGTTTGTGTCTTAAGTCTTTTGTTTAATAAATTTTAACTTTAATTTAATGAACAATCAACGACACAAACAAAGGACATGTCTGCAAATGTTATTCGTTTTTTAAAGATTTTTAAAAAAGCCTCTTATAATAACTTTATGTATGTACATTTGATACCTGATAAATAAAAACTCTATAGAAATATTATACAATATTAAAAATATTGTCACAATATTTTTATTACCATCTAAGTCTTTGCGTTAGCACATAATCTCTTATTTAAACGTATTAAAACAAATAAATTGAATAAGATTTTCTTTTAAAAATAACACAAAATTGAATTTTTATTGGAAGCAAACAAACAAAAAAAAGACAATTTTAATACTTTTCCGCATGCTATAAATTAACACATGCTCCACCCATGTGCGCGTAAGTTTTTTCTTACAAATGATTTTGAATTGAATACACACAGTAATGTTTTAGGCTCGATTAACAATAAAATCAATTAAACTTTTTTTAACATAAAGAAGGCTTAACTTTCCATGTTCGTAAACATGATCGAAATGTTTTAGCCAAAATCGAAATGTTACAATTCTCTTTGCCGCAGACTGGGGCTAGAAAATCTGAAAGGCTAAATGAATGTGAACGAATGTGAATGAATGTGAACGAATGTATCTGAGGTACAATTAATTGATGTGGTGTTGTATTTTTTTCTGTTTCATGACTACAAATTGCAAAAATGAAACAAAGATAGAAATAATACAATAAAATTGAATTCGATAGATTTGTTAAATATTCAGTTAAAATTTTATTGGAACAAATTAATTGTACGTACTTTTATCGGTGGCCAAATTGAAAATCAAAGTTGCTTACAAATTTGGGACATTTTGGTGTTTTAAAGAATTTAGTTAGTATTTTAAATTAAAACAAAACTATTTAACACGTTTTTTTCGCTTTTGGGGACTTGGAATTTTTAATATCCTTTCTAGGAGTAGCACACTTTTAATTAATTGTGCTAATTGGTATTATGCGTTTGTGCTGATGTTTGTAACACTTTCTAGGCCAATTCAGAATCACTTTTTGAGTTCATGTAAACCTTGTGCGCGAATTATGGTTGCAATTTAAGAGATAATTTGATGAAATTTGGTAAATATGTTTTAATTGTCACAATTACCATACCTTTTTAAAATGTTGAGAATCGATTCCTAATTTCACATAAACCTCACACAAGCTTCGTTCCGGTGTATTTGAGTATTTGTGCAATTGGCCTTAAACTATTTTATTGCAATCTAAATAAACCCCAGTCCTAAAATCACTTAAAGGCAAACAAATCTCATATGAGGAAGAGGGGTCCCAAGTGGGGTACAATTTCGAAACTTTGTGTTTCAATGCTGTGGTGTAGGGTGTCAAATGGTCGGACTGATCGTCTAATCTTTTTCTCGATTTTTTTTTTTTTTGGCGTGTAGAAATAAATAAAAATTTTATAAACTTTACAAAAAGATGTCTGGCAACTCCGAATGCAAAATAAATTTGCAAATATAAAATCAGTTCTTTTGTACGGATGCACAACATGGAAGGTGACCAGCATAATTACAAGTCGTTTGCAAACATTCGTCAATCGCTGCCTCAGACGAATACTTCGAATCTTTTGGCCAAATGTTATATCGAATATTGAGCTACTTCGTAAATCAAATCAGATTGATGTGGCTACTGAGATTCGAAAACGAAAATGGCAATGGATTGGTCACACACTTCGACGTCCAGATGAGAGTATTGCCAAGCATGCGTTACGTTGGAACCCGTTTCATCAAGCAGGACGAAGTGTTGGAAGGCCTAAAATTACTTGGAGACGTTCCACCGAAGCCGAAATGAGGTCTGTGGGTTTAACATGGAACGAAGCTAGAAATGTAGCCCAAAACCGAGTACGGTGGAGAACGACTATTGTTGGCGCCCTATGCTCCAATGGGAGTTAAAGGAACATATATATATATATATATAGTCTTGAAAATCTTAAGCAGTAAATTCGCTTCTCTGCTGAAGACTCCCAAATTGCTAAGAAAGTAGTGTTTTACCATTTACCATGCCGAATACTTGTGCAATCGTTAAATTTACGAACAGTTGGAGTCGAACTACTTTTAATAATTTCGTAGAAAGAGATTATTTGTAACATGATACTTATGTAACACCTTTAATTGTTTCAATTAATTTGTTTTATGTCTTACCTATTCAATTAAAACGAAATTAAAAGTAAAACATTAAGCAACAGCATTTCACCAAAAAAAAGGTTTTTAAATTTTTTATAAAATAAAGGAAGTGATTGGAATTGCTTTTTTTTTTTTAACAAAAACTATAACAAAATAATGATTAATTACTTTATGTCCTTCACTGCCTTTCATAAAAAAAAATTGGCATATGTATTTCTTTAAAACATTGTTAATTGAATTGTTTTATTTTACCTACAAGAGTAAAACAATATTAAAAAAATTAAAACATTATTCCCAAGTTAATTATACTTTTGCTATTTTTATCAACCAACAATTACAATGTGTTAACATTGTTAACTATTCGGTTTATTATTTAAAGTACCACAAAGGCAAAAAACAACAAAAATAATCAACAAAAATTGTCATTAATTAACAAAAACAAAATAGATCATTAACGCTTTAATAAATTTAAAACTAAGAAAAAAAAAAATCAAATGTTAGGCCAACTGAAAGAGCCAACTTTCAAATTATGTTTTATAGATTTTATTTAATAAATATATTCGTACATTAAAACCCCTCTAATCAGACATGATTTGTTTTACGGCAAAATTTTTTAAATAAAAAGAGAAAAAAAAAATTTGATTATATAGAGAACAACTTACCCACACGCAGAGAAAAAATATGGTTGGGCATGGTTACGGCAACAACACTATGTTTAATGTAACAATATATTGTTGTCGTACACAAATAATTGTTATTTTTATTTAATATCAACAATATTATAGTTACTGTAAACATATCAATGTTTATCGCAATTATGAATTTGAGTATTGTTGACCGAAAAATAATTATTTTTCTAACAAATTAATTATGATAACTTTCTAAACATGTTATATTTCTCACAACCATATCATGATATTTAATAGCCATAACATGATAACTTTCTATACATTTATCATATTATGTTAAAGATGCAATCAAACTATTTTTACTCTAATCATATTATGTTAGCGCCATTTGTAAAATAATTTTGAAGAAGTTGTGTCGTTTTTTTTATTTGTGAGCGGTTAAACAATTAAAAGATAAAATTCCATAAAAAAAATAAGTTTAAAGAAATTAAAAAATTAAAATATTAGCGGAGTTCATTCAAGTATTAGTGATGTAATAGTGCAAATGCAAAATATCCTAGTTTTTTGTAAAATCCAACAACAAAACACACAGAGATTTCGTTATATTTTATAAAAGTGCTACGATATGTCTGTGGTTTTCATGGGCAACCGCGTATGTCTTAAAACAAATTGTTCAGGAAAGCCGAAAACCCATTCTAGATCAAACTTTGGGCTAGGTATTGCACATTTTAAACTTTGTCATTACGTTACAAAACGGAATTGATCCATCTTTTTTCAAAAAAATATAAAGAGCGTTCAAAATTAGGCAATATCTTAAAATCAAAAAAATTTACACACGCGGTTGCCCATGAAAACCACAGATTTTTCATTTGCTCTTTTGCAAGCCTTATATTGAACTCCGCTATTTGATTAACATTAAGAAAAATTGTAAAAAGCCACAAAATAAAAAATCGATTCAAAAATATTTAAATTTATTTTGTATTTTTATGACAGCTATGAAAGGTGCTGTATCATAATATGATTGCTTCTAAATTTATTATGATTAACATGATGATAATATGATTACTTCTTAGCTTATTATGATTAAGATGACAATAATATGATTAATTTCGTAGCTTATTATGATTAACATGACAATAATTTGATTACTTCTTAACTTAGTATGATTAACAGAATAATAATATGATTAAGGGAAAAATATTATGATGACATATTACGAGTATATTGAGTCATAATATGTTTCAATAATAATCTTAATATGGTGACTACAATCATAATTCTTATCATAATATGTTGCTCTTAGAATATGTTTACCACAACCATGTTTTTTCTTTGCGTGCAGCCGCCAAAAAACTCAAGTCTATGACATCGCGCAAGTAGTCCCAATGGGGAAAAGAAAAATCCTTCTAAGATGATTTTTTTTGCAGACATTAGGCCTCGCATCTACTTACTTTGAAGGCTACTAAAAGGCCTTCTAAAAATATTTAATAATAAAGCTTTATCTAGAATAATTGCTATTTTTTGCAAATAAGGTAAAGTGAGTAAATCACCCAATAAAAAATTTCATCATTTTACATTTAAAAAAATTAACGCACAACTATGCGCTACGCAATAAGACATACAGAAGTGCAGTAAAGTAAGTGATGAAACTCTATAAACTTTTATAAAAAAAAAAACAAGTTAGAAAGTATAGTCGGTCAAGCCCGACCATATGATACCCTACACCACAGTATTTAAAAACACATAATGCCAATGTGTCCATATGAATATGTATTTATCTATTTTTATAAACTTCATTAAAATCGGTTTGAAAGTTTTTGAGAGGCATAATTTGCCCCCTACCTGCCCTTGTGGTCCTATTTTTGAAAAACTGTATAGCTTATGTGTCCATATAGATATGGATCTATCTATGTTTTAAATTTCATTAAAATTGGTTTGATAGTTTTTGAGAGGAAGAAATTTCCCCCTATCTTCTATCGTGGTCCTACGATTAGGCCCATTTTCAATAGGCTTGGTCCTTGTGCCAATAAGAACCTATAAGAACCTTGCGTACAAGGTTACATGGAAAGCCAGCCAGCCAGCCGGACGGACATCGTTAGTTCGACTCAGAAAGACCAATATTTTAAGGCGTTACACACATCAGCACAAATGCATAATACCCTCTGCACTATTGTGATGTGGGTATAATAACATTTCAAGTGCCACGGCATTCCCATACTACGAAGCAGGTTTGTAAGGGTGAATACTAAAAAATAACTGTATCAAAACAGTCAGTGTGTAAAGCTGATCGTTACATCCAAAAATTTTTATATGCGCTGAATAATGCGCTTTATGTGTCAAAAATGTATTGCTTTAAAGTGCGAACTCGCCGTATGAAATTCATGTCTTCCGTAAGCGCAATGGTAAGCGAAACTTTTTTGTTTCTCCCTTACAAACCTGCTTTGTTGGAAGCTCCATTTTTTATTGGGTCAATAACTGCAAGTTGTTTTTTTGAAGAATTTCCTACAAATTCCCACACAAAACTACTTAGAGAACGATTTTGGCAGGCCTTATTTTAGAATGGAAATTTTAGTTGGAAAACAATTTTATGAAAAGAAAACATACTAAAAGACCATTTCAAATAAGGCAGAGTGGAATCAGTTAAATATTATTAATACATATAGTGATTTTATATCTTCTTAATAGCCTGAAAAGTAGAAGAGCTTGCAAATTTCGAAACTTATTTTTGTATCCTTCTGAAAAGTTTTTATTTTAGCACTTTTCCAACGGTTTTTGCTTATCTTTTGCAGCTCTGTTAGTTTGTCTCTTATAAATATTTTTTTCGATTTTTTATATTTGGCAAAACAACAATCACCAATAATTTTTTTAATACACACTACATAACAATTGTTGTTTGGTATTTTTTTTTTATTAAATAATAAATAATTTTTTTTAAATTTATTAATCATTTGTTTAAACCTTATCCTGTATTCAAAATTGCCCAAACAGTTTTTATTGCTTAATATTTTCGAAACTACACGCAGAGAAAAAAACATAGTTAAAAAAACATATTACGGTCCATCGCCATAACCACAAACAATTTTTTGTTGTTTTTAACAGAACTTTTTTCATGTGTGTGAAGATAAATTCGAATTTAACTAGCAAAGACGCAAACCATATTTTTTATTTTAAGAAAAGATAAACTCACTGTTTATTGTTGGTGTTTTGTTTAAGCTTTGATATTGTTACTTACAAGTAAGACTTTGAGTGTTTAAAATTCTTATTCGCTTTGGGGTTTTATTCGTATAGGTATAATATTTTAAGCTTTTCTAAAATCTTAGGAAAAGGTTTCCTGATGAGCTGGCCTAAGCAACCAGTGAAATGCGCATAGAAGCTAGCTTTCCCTCAACAATAAATTTCAGTGTATTTATCAAATATGAAAAATGGGGAATTTAGCACGTCATACAGAAATCGTATTAATAACATTGCTCATTTTGCAGTTAACAGAGCAATGTTAACCACTTAACAGTCAAAGTAATACACTACGGAGACAAAATATCATGATTTGAATGACCATTTTGGACAATTATGGAGTTGCACAGATAAATCACCATATAGGAATGGTAGTCCAGAGGGTCCTAAATACGATTCCAAAATTCACATTTCTGAAATGATTTTGGAATTTGAGAAAATTAATTTTGAAAAAAGTCATATTTTTTTGAATTTTGGAATTTGAGAAAATGAAAGTTATTAAAGTTATTGAATTTTAGTCAATTAAAAATTTTTGAATCAATAGACAAATATGTAGAATATGTAGAAATATTAAATTACTTCATTATTAAATATGGGCATTTCCACAGAAATGTCAACCGCAGACAAAAAATTCAAAGTCTATAAAAGTATGTTGTTTTAACATATTTTTATAATGTAAACAAATTTTACATTTATTCCTAACTCACTTTGATATATTCAAATGCAAAGTCGAACAAGTGCAAAAGTTCTGTTTTGAACATTTCTAATGCACGTTTTGTTTTGCTAAATGATCGTAATGAGAAACATTATGCATTGTCAATTGCTTTTTAAATCTCGGTTTATATTCAAACAATATAAGAAAAATGTAAACGGAACGATGCGATTGCCAGTTACGGCAATTTTTTTCTTTGCTTTACCGTATATTTCGATGTAGCGTGCGACATTGAAAAAGAACATTTGTTATCAGTGCGTCGAGGGTATTTGTACAATGCGCATCAAATATTAGTAACAAACAGATATTTTTATTGCAAATTTAATAAAAAAAATTTTGCTGGAAAATAATCAGTGCTTTTCTCTTGGTACTTATTTTAAATTTGTAGCGTGCGACATCGTAAGTGTAAAATGCATAAATTCAAAAAATTTTTTTTCTAAAATATCTTTATTTGCGATGGCCAACAACTGCAAGCAGCAAGGACGGCATATTCCATTAAAAAAAACTTTATTTGAGACTAGCAATGCAATTTTTTTTAGTTAAGTTAGTTTTGTTCTATATTTGTATTTTTCTTTATTGAAGATATTTTTTTAAGTTTATAATTTTTGTTCGGAAAATAAATATATTGAATATATTAAAAATAATGTAGAATCATCTTACGCATGTCTTATTACATAAAAAGTAAAAACATAAACGTAAAAGTATTATGGAACAAAATGTCGCATGCAATATGTAGCGTGCGACAGTGATTAACATTAAATTAAAAAAAAAAACTGAAAAATATTTTTGAATCAAATAAAAAGCATTATTAAGATACATCAATGCATAACATTTAAAAATCAGTCGCATTTAAATATTTCATCAGGTTTCGCTGAAATCAGTGTTTGAATTGTTTGCCTTAAAGGTGACTTCGGTTTTTGTCGCATGCAAATGCCTTGGTTTTTTTTTTAATTATCTTAAAAACGAACAATTTCTCAAAGTCAACCTTAGTACAAATTATAGTGCTAATCAAGAGCTATAAGTTTCGACTTTTGTCAAAAAAAAAAAATGTTTTGGTGTGTTTTTTTTTCACTTTTAAGGTGTACGAATGTCGCATTCGACATTGGAGAAATGCCCATATGTTTTATTGAGTGCTATTTTGCAAAGGGTAATTCTGATAAATATTTTCATTAAATCAAATAAAAAGTTTGTTAAATTAACAGTTTTTTTTTAAAAAACGGTGTTGTTAAACATGTTTTCTGTGAATCTGGAAATAAAGAGTTTGTTAAGTGTATGCCAGCCAGCATAACGGACTAAGGCGATTGGTACACTAAAAGGAGGTTCAGAACCAGTATTTTTATCAGTTACACACATCAGTACAATCGAATTATATTTTCTCCACCTATAGTACACAGAAAAAATATCTTAAGTAAATTTTTAGCAGCACAGTTTGTTAAAAATAAAATTTTAGGTCAGCAAACTTTTTATTTGATTCAATGAAAAAATTTTATCAAATTTACACTTTGCAAAATAGCACGCAATAAAACATATTTAATGATGAAATAATATAATATTTCTTCATCGTAAATAAAAAAAATGTTTGAATCAAACTAAAAACATATTTTTACAACTCTTGTCCATTTTTTAATAGTTGCGAATACCCTGCAGACAACGAGACTAGTCCATACATGCATGTAAAGAGTAGTCCATAAAGGAGTAGGAGTACTCCAAAACTACTCCAAATATATGGGTAAACGGTGGTCCATTTAACATTACGATGTCCTAGGAGGGGACCATATAACCCCCCGAAGTAGTCCCTAAACTACTCCATGGAGTACTAAAGGGGGTTAGTTTTAAAAGTACTCCATGTCACTACAGTATGGAGTACACTAAAGGGGTAGTTTAAGCATTTTTCATTTTTTACTAATCGCCTTTTATGGCGTGCCCTGTAGTCTATTATTGCTATTATTAAATATATTTACTTGGTATTTTTAATTTTTTACCTTTTTTTCACAAATTTTACAAACTTTCACTTTTAAATAAACAATTAATAATGGACACCATCAGGGCTAGCAATGTGTAATACTGTAAACTATAGCAAAGTATACATCATGCAGTTGTTGGCAGCACTGCATGTTAATTTCTTATAACATGGTCCATATTACAGAAGATTGTACCATGTTGTAAGTAGTCCATTTAAGCCACAATGGACCACGTAGTCCAATATTATCTGTAGGGTAAGACCTGAGTGTTTGCAATTCTCATTAGCTTTACAGTTTTATTTATATAATATCCTTTTTTTTTTCAAAGTCTTTGGAAAAAGGTTTCCTGATGATCTGGTCTAAGCAGCCAGTGAAATGCGCATAGGAATAGCTTATCCCATCAACAATTAATAAAAGTTTATCAATAGTATGAAATGGGAATTTTGCACATTTGAACTATATTATTTCATACAACTTTAAATTTAGTTAATGGATACTTACTAAAACCAAGTCTAAGCTTATTTATTTAAAGTAAAATCAAATAATATCAAAAAAGAAAATAGCAAAGCGCCACCGAATTGTTTTAAAAAATACACTACAAAATTATTCATATGCAAAAATTTTAGTAATCAACGCACAGTGGCGCCATTTGAGTTTTTTCGTTGCAAAAATCATATCTTTTGAACCGAATAAGATAATTGAACAGTTTAAACAGCATATGATAGATAACTGTTCAGCCTATGAAATGAGCGTTTGGAAAGGGTGCTACGCTCTGTAGGGGCCTAATTATGGGTTAATCAAAGTTAAAATTAGTAGAAAAATCAATTTTATGGGAACTAAAAAAAATTATTTTTACATTTTTAGATTGTTTTTATTTTTTTTCTTTAGGGTTTTATGTTTTAAATTATTACCCAACAAATTAAAAAAAAAATTATTTATTTTTTTAAATTTATTTTTTCAATTTTCTGTAAAATATTCATCACAATTCGTAAGAGAAGGTATATCTGAAAGACTAACCATTTCTAAACTATAATTATTTTCTAACTCTATTCGTGACTTCACATGCCGCAGGGAAGAAATAAGTGGATCGGAAGATGCTGCCAACATGTTAAAGAGGTCCTCATTTTGCCTTACCCTTGATGCTTTGAATGTGTTCTGTAATCTATATTTTTTATTAAATTTGTTAAGAGACTCCTGTGCTTCTTCAGAAAGCTCTCCAATTGGCAAAGACTGGTACTCAATTATATCTTTGCCATGCGCCAATATTTTATGGACGGTCGGGGTCAACTTCTTCTGTGGATACATTTCTGCTAAAAGAGATGCAGTTTTCGACGCATATTCTCCATATTTTGTAGAATTGACATTTTCTTTGCAGTTTAAAACATCCAAGATCGTTCCCAATCTTTTCACGATTTGATTGTCAATTCCAGTGATTCAAGTTACTGCCTCATCATTTTTCCATCGTTTGAGTTACCGTTGCAACGGTTACATTTAAAAACAACAAATTTTTAGCGTGTACGAGCCCAAAGAGCCTTAGATTCGGATTCAACACGCCGAAATATATAAATGAAGGTGGGTTTTGTCAAACATACAGAACACTGTTTTCATATTGTGTGTGGAGTAGGGAAATAACTTTTATTAACTTGAAATTTCCCAGGCACTTCGCTAGGGGGAATATTGTACCGATAATTATAACCGATACCTTAGCCGCAGGTCCTTTAAAGCTTAAACTGTTGTCTTTTGCTAAAATCATTTGCTAAACTCTTTTGTTAGCTGTTAGTTAGTTTATGTTCTAGCCATCAAGAAGGCAGATGATTTGGGTCCTTCATTGGTCCCTTTGTGATACCCAGCAATGTCCAGCCTGCAAAGTTGTAACTCAATATGCGTGACTACAGAATTCAATCAATTCGCCTTCCTAATGAAGAGAAGAAGCAGTTTAAGTTTTACCTCAGATAGATCATTCAAACATAAACACACTTTTTTCCTTAGATAAATCTCCCTTATGTCCTGAATTCCAGGATATTGAACAGCATTTAAGCGAATCTGCTTGATTCATTTTTTGCCAGTTTTCCATCACATACGGCTTAATATAAACTTTTTTTGAGTTAACAGGCATTAACTTAAATATTATAGGTGAAGGTGTTAGAAATACTTTCAAAATATCCCATAATACTTCTACTTCTTAAGCCAATGCGTTCATAAATTTCTTGCAAATCTGAATAAAAACTGGTTAAATGGAACACATTCATGCAATTTTTTTGTTCAAAATATGAAAATTTCCCTATTTCTCCATATCACTGACAACACAAAAAAGAAACTAGAGCAGTAGCCAGGAAAGTGAATAAATAGAAAAAAATCTTAATTAGAATGTTGCATATGCCACAATATTAAACCGTATTACAACACACCTTTTAACATTTGCTCCATCACTTCTACGTAATGACTTTTCCAAGAAACAGCAGCAAACAAAACACTTGATAGCTGTGATAAATTTCCAGTTTTCGTTTTCACCCAAACAAAAAAAAAAAAAAAAAAAAAGGAAAATTATATTTAAATTAGTTTCTAGGTTTGTGTGCCACAATATGAAACGCGTGGCTTGAGGATAAAAAGTGAGTGTAAAAGATAAATTCACACACATGAATTCAAGTAACCAGTTCAGCCCAACTACTGTTGCTAACTAAATATTCAACTGTTGCTGAATTCAAACTTAAAATCGATATGTTTGATGTCTGCAGTTTTGTTACACTTAATTCTAGTCATAAATATTTTCAGAGTATAAATTTCCTCGCTAAATAAAACAAGCAATTAGTCAATTGAGCCAGAAATCTAGAAGAAAAAAAAATATCTAATAAATTTATTTTGCTGAAAGCTTTGGAATAAGAAAAAAAAAACAGAACTGAAAATTAATATAGTTAACACATACACATTGAACAAGAAAATAAAGATCTGTGTAAAAATTTGCTTTAATTTACAGATTGAAAATGTACGACAACACAGAAAAAGTTGTAGGTTTTTTTTTAAAGAGTAGAAAAAATTGCATAATTGGGTCAATTACTTAAAGGCTTAACTCGGAAATCAAGTTTGTTTTTTGTTTCTTAAAACTTCCATTTGATATGACACCCTACTTCAGTCATCAGCTACTTTATTATAGAATTATTTACTTGAATAACTATTAACTGAATTGAATTACGTGAATGTTTTCAAAGCTCTTCGCAATTTTATGCAAATTAATCAATAGCTGAATAATATTTTAATTAGCTGAATTGCAATTTTAAGGTAGTTTATTGTAAAAGAAAATTGGTCATCGGAATTTTCTAAAAAAAACTATCTGCTCAATAAAAACCTGTTAGCTGAAAAGCCAAAATTGATATATTTTATGTAATCAGATAAGTTCTTCTTAAATCCACAGAAAACGATTTTTTATCTGAAATGTGTTTTTAGCTGAATTTTACACTACTTAAAGCACAGCTTCTAATCCGTTACTTTATTATGGTATGATTTTCTTGAATAACTGTTAACTGAATTTAGGTCCGTAAATGTTCTCAAATCCCTTCATAATTTTATGCATATAAATCAATAGCTGAATAATATTTCTATTAGCTGAATTGCAATTTTAAAGTAATTTATTGTAACAGAAAATTGTTTACTAGAAATTTGTATGAAAAACTTTCTGATGAATAAAAACCTGTTAACTGAATAGCCAAAATTTACATATTTAATGGTAATCAATTTTTTTCTTTATTATTTAAAAAATTTATTTATTAAAAAATGTTAGCTGAAATGCGTTTTTAGCTGAATTTAACCCTACTTAAAGCACGAGTATTAATCCGTTACGTTATGTTCATATTTTATGCAAAAATATCATTGGCTGAATAAAATTTTTGTAAGCTGAATTGCAATTTTAAAGAAATATATTGTAAAAGAAAATTGTAAATCGGAATTTTCTATGAAAAACTTTTAGCTGAATAAAAAACTGTTAGCTGAATAGCCAAAATTTTTTTATTTTATGGTAATCAAATAAGCTTTTCTTTATTCCACAGCCAAACAATTTTAGCTGAAATGCGTTTTTAGCTGAATTTTACCCTACTTAAAGCACAAGTTCTAGGTTAAGTTAGTTTCCATGGGCAGCTATCAACAGACAGTTCACATGGGTCCTTTATTGGTCCCTTTGTGATACCCAGCGCCAATGCCCATCCTATTGAGCAGTTACTCAGATGGCGTCACTGCAGTATCCAGCCACTTCGTCCTCCTAATGAAAAGAAGAAGCGATCTCAGTTCTATCCTGGATAGATCCTCTAGGCAGGCAAACACCGGTTTCCCCAAATATTTTTCCCTAATACTCCGCAACCCAGGGCATTGACAAAGAAAGTGAAGCACAGTCTGCTCCTCCTCCTCGTCGTGACAACTTCTGCAGTAGTCGTTAAAATCTAGACCCATTCTTTCAGCATGAGTCCCCACGGGCCAGTGCCCAGTCACAACCGATACAACTGTCCTGATCTGGTCCCTTTTGAACCTAAGTAGAGAGCTAGTTCTCCGTTCATCATAACCAGGCTATAATAGCCTGCCCCAATTTCTGCCGATTGCACCTCTGCACGCATATATGGCAACTATTGCCCTTTCCACTCTCATCCGGACATTTAGTCCCCATGACAGCTTACTATCCCTCGTAAAGAGTACCAGCTCCGTCTTGGACATTATGTTCAGATGTCTCCCCGTGATGGCTACCGTAACATCATCAGCATCCGCCACTGTTTTGATCCTCATGTTGTTCATCTTCGTTAACATGGTATTCATAGTCAAGTTCCACAATAGTGGGGATAGAACCCCCTTGGGGAGTACCCCTGTTCACAAGTCTTTGAACACTGGTCTCACCTATCGTAGAGCAAATTACCCTATTCCTGAGTAGATTGTCCTCAAATCTACATATGCCAACGTCGATCCCCAGGCTCCTCATGGATGTCACAATAGAGCCCGGGTTGATATTGTTGAAGGCCCCCTCAATATCGAGAAAGGCCACGAGTGTGTACTCCTTAAATTCGAGCGATCTCTCAATAGTTCCTACCAGAGAGTAAAGAACCGTCTCAACAGATCTGCCCTTTGTGTAGGCATGTTGGGAGGCAGAGAGTAAACTTCTTGGGATGGTCATCCTAAGGTGTATATCAAGAACTCTTTCAAGAGTCTTAAGAAGAAAGGATGCAAGACTAATCGGTCTGTAGTCCTTCAGTTCAGTATGAGAAGCCTTACCCCCTTTGGGTATAAAGACCACTCTACACAAGGTCCAACTTAGCGGGAGATACGAAAATCTAGCGCACCCCCTGTATATGGCCATCAGCCAGGGTATGATCAGGGTCGAATTCTTCTGCAGGTCCGCCGGAATTATACCATCCATACCCGGAGATTTATATGGGCTGAAGCTATCGACAGCCCACTTAATCCTATCATAGTCCAAAGGAATGGACTTAGGAGTAGGTGTTGACTCCCACACCTGATCCCGCAAGCTCCCAAGAACAAGTACTAATGCATTACTTTATCATAGAATAATTTTCCTGAATAACTATTAACTGAATTAAAGAACGTTAATTTGTTTAAAGCCTTCCATAATTTTATGCAAAAATATCATTAGCTGAATAAAATTGTTATTAGCTGAATTGCAATTTTAAATTTAAATATAGGTATTTTATAGAGATGGAATAAGTTTTTCTTAATTCAACAGCCAAAAATATTAGCTGTAATGCGTTTTATTTGCTGAATTGTAATTTTTTAGTTACTTGATAATAACTTTACAAATAAGTTAAAACTTTTTAGCTGAATTAAATTTTTGCTTTGGCTGAATAGTAAAACTAAATGCATTTTACAAAAAATAGATACCGTTCCTTTAGTTTTAAAGCTAAAAACTGTTTGCGAATTAGTATTCTTAGTAGGTGAATAGCAATTTTTAAAATCAATTTAAAAAGGCAAACAACTTAAAAAATTTGTAAAAAAAGTTTCCTGCTGAATAAAGTAGTTTTAAGCTGAATTGATTTAGGAAAAATAAAAGCAATCACCCATATTGTGAATAAAAATTCCGTGGGAGTTTTTTCCCTTTTCCCATTTTTACAATTGAATAAAAATATGAAAAATGGAAAAAGGCATAAAACTCCCAAGGATTTTTTATACCCGATAGGGGTGAATATAAGTTTTCTTTGCTATTACTGAAAAAACGTTAAAAAATGAGGGGTTTCGTCATTATAAAAATTATGTGTATCACGGTATTGGCTGCCCCCTGATTATGTACAGCCAAATAGGCAAATATCCTTAAGATATAATATTGACGGAATAATTACAACAAGTGTACGCTATTTGGGCCTAAGGTATTTCTATAAATTCTTATTAATGACCTACATAATTTAAATTACTTGAACTTCTTTTGTTAACCAATCAAATATTTAAACTAAGAATATTACTAGTTAAGTAGCGAACCAAACAATCCCTAATGACTGATCATAATTTTATTACCTGCATCTATGAATATATAATTAAAGCCTTATAGTAGCAAACAAAAAACCCCAACAAAAAAAAAAAAAAAAAAAAATCTCGTAAATTAAAAAATCAATTATTTTTTTTTTTAAAAACCGCACAGAAAAAAATTGTAGCAATGATAGAAACCCAGAAGAAAAATACTAACAAGTGCTTTTGAAAAATCTACTTAAACGGGTCCATATGCTAAAAAAAAGCAAAAACTCTTAAATACACATGTGGGTAAGGCAAGAGAAAAAAAAATAATGATAATAATTAATGAATATGCAGAAATATTACAAAAGATTTTTTGTTACACCTTTTACTTCAATTAAATATTTTAGAGAAAAAATTTAAAACAGAAAATTTCAAAAATTTATTCCTCCAAAAAAAAAAAAAAAAAAAAAAAAAAAAAAAAATTTAACTCTATGAATAAAGAAAAACATATAAAATCAAATCAAATAAATTATTTAAAGTGAAAGTATTTAAATGTTATAAAAATGTTTTGAGATAACAACAAATGTATGTAATATGAATTAATGTGTTGCCCCAGTGTGAATAAATTTTTGAATGGTAACAATCTGTTCCTTTTCTTTTTACATTTTATTTTTTTTTATTTAATAAAATTTGTATGCTAATTGTTTTTGTTAAATAGGAATAAAATTTAAACCAAAATATAGCAAAAATAAAAGCAAAAAAAAAAAAAACAGAGTCAATAATTTATAAAAAAAAAAATTTACAAATTTGGTTTTTTTTTATACACGTATTTTATTGTTAATGTTGATATTTTATAACTAAATAAATGTTATAATAATGTGCAAAAAAAAAAATCTAGAGCAATTAGTTCATTGAAATTTATCTATGACGCAATGTAATGGAATGTCTTTTTGCTGTTTCGCTGCTGGTAAATTTTTTAAAAAAATAAAAGAAACAGGTGTCTTAAAATGTTACCGGAATTAACAAAATTTAACATGTATTTTATTTTTGTTTTTAACATGACCACAAAAAGTACTTTAAAATAAATGCATTTAAAAGTCTTTAATAATAATGTGAAGCGTTTATCGTCAAACAAAAGACTTAAGTCACAAACTTGAAAATTTTTTAACTTGTAGACAATGAGCAGAATCATTAAAAGTTTATGTTTTCTGCTTTTTAAAGTTTTAATAAAATATTTCCCTTAATTAAGTTAAATTTTTTATTAAATTAAAAAAAAAAAATAAAATTTTTACGGTCTAATTTATAAAAAATAAAACAAGTTAATAAAGCGTTAATAAAACCGATTTTCATACAAAATCTGTTTCATAAACCCTTTATTAAGCTGTTTTATTTTTTATAAATAAGGCAGTTAATGTTTTGTTATAATTAAAAGAATATTTTGTTTTAAACCTTGTCCGATAGACTTTGTATTTATTAAAAATTGAAATTTTTTTGAATGAAGCCTTTTGCTGTCATCATTTGTTTTTGCATATTCCGCAAGATTAAAAAAAAATGCTTTATTTGGATACAAGTGGACATTTGGGTGGTTTTTTCGAAAGAAGACTTTTATGAAATCTAGTTTTTAATACAGGGTAGCAAAGAATGCCTTTAATTCTTTTTAACTTTTTTAATAATAATTAGTATTGTGGTTATTTTGTTGAACTATTTATGGTTTTTTAATCCAAATTTTTAATAATTTTAATTAGGCTTAAGTTCATTAAATTTAATTTTCACTAAATTATTTTTATGAAGAAAGGAATTTTACAACATGAAAATTAATTAAAATTGTTATTGATAATCTTTCATTCTTGACCGTGGCCGGGGCTCGAACCCGGGCCGGCAGGTTACCATGACATGTTTCGATCGCAACCACTCGATCTCCTCAGATGGATTTGCCGTTTTACCGTTTTATGAATACCGAACAATTAAATTTTTTTTTAAACAAACAATCTAGACTTTATTCACAATTTGTTAATCAGCGATAAAACGCATTTCCTATTAAATGGCTACGTCAACAAGCAAAATTGCAGGATTTGGCTATCCAAGAGCAGTTTATAGGGAAATCGAACGAATAGTATTCGACCGGTTTTAGCCGGTTATTTTAGTTTTGCCCAAGACGAATATTTTAAAATGTCAGCTTTTCGAATATTGAAAAAACCGGTAATTTTGGTAAAATAAACCGGTTATGGTAGTAATGTGTAATTACATACGTTTTCCTTACTTTTGTTATAAATGTACCCGTAATTTAAATATTTATTCAATTAGAAAAACTACACAACTACAATTAATGTTGGGAGAATTTCAACCAATTGTAGTGGGGAATGTAAGAAGAGGTAAACTCACTGTATATTGTTGATGTTTTTGTTTAACTTTTATATTGTTACAAGTAAACTGTTGCTTATAATTCTTATTCGCTTAACAGTTTTATTTGTTTAATATCTTTAGTTTTTCCAAAATCTTTGGATGAAGTTTCCTGACGATCTGGCCTAAGCAACCAGTAAAATGCGCATAGGAATAGCTTATCCCATCAACAATTAATTTCAAGTTTTTTTTATCAAGAATAAAAACTGGGAATTAAGCACGAATAACAAAACCTTTTAAATTAAAATTTTTTTTCCCAAAAATTACTTTTGATAGTATTTTATACACTACATAATTCCTACCGCAAGTGGTAGTGGTTATAAAAATGTGTTTTTGTTAAAATGAGATTTTTATGGGTAACTAAATAAATTGATTTTGTTAGTTAATTTCGAATTCAAATTTCAATTATTTATTTAAATTCATTAAATAAAATTTAAATAGAATCTTACAAATAAATCAACTACTTGTTGTTGTTCAATTAGAATATTAATTATTTTTTTTATTTAGCTTGAATGAACTGGGGTAATTGAATCAAATATAGCTTTTATGGAAATTTTTTTTTTATTGAATTAAGTAACACATTGTTTAAAATCATACGTTGTTTTTTTTTATCATATTTTTAATTAAATTAGTCATTAAATAAGAAAAGTCACAATTTTAAATTTTTACAAATTTAAGTAATATTTAACTTTAAAATAATAAATTAATTATAAAACCTTCGTTTGTAAACTTCTTTTAAAAACGTTTTTTTTTTTAAATAAATATCTATAAAAAGCATTTATTTCTTAATTTTCAAGAATCCCGATATCCCGTAAAATTCCGGGGTTCCCGGGATTTGATTTTTTGTAATCCCGAATCCCGGGACTTGCGAAAACCAGTCCCGATTGGCATCCCTAACGCCGAGTTAAATCGATGGACCGTTGATTTAAGAAATAATGTTCAACGATTTGGCCACGTCGTTCAATTGTGTACTGTCGCATTTTAATATCCCCATTTCTTTTTTTGCAAAATTCTGAAATGAAATAATCGGGCCCCACGGCAGTCTAGAATGAAAATTATTAATAAATTTTAATTAATTTCATTTCCTTTCTGCATAAAAATAATTTAATGAAAATTAAATTTTATGAACTTTAGCCTAATTAAAAGTATCAAAATTTGTATTAAAACCATAAACAGTGCAACAAAAATAACTACAATTCTAATTATTAGAAATAAAAAAAATTATTTTTAAGAAGTTTTAAGTTATTCAAACCCATTCGGTCATTTTGTGCCACCCTGTACTACTCTCGCCATACTCCTGAAAATAGTTTTTAATGTCACAACTTCCTTATAGACGTTAATATTGGCATACAAATTGGTGGCAATAATTTTTACAATAGCTTCTATGTCATGACAAAATGCTGTCCTGGCAGGTCCTAAAAAAACCACAGGTCCTAAATAAACCTTCTTCCTTAAAGCACTTCAAAACCTAAAAAATATCTAAAAAATAGTCGGCACAAGAACTTTTTCAAGAATCTTAATATCATAACATTATTTTGATCTAGCGGTCCATTTTTGCCCATGGGTTCCAAAGAGGGTACACTCTCGAAACTTTGTTTCTAGCAACAGTGGTGTAGTGTATTATAATTTTTTACTTGTGTAATTCTCCTTCATTGCGTACGAAACAATTATGAAAACAATAAAATAAAAATAAAAAACCGCTAGAGGGTAAAATATTTCTAGATCAGTTTTGTATTCCAAAAGTACCAAAGCGATGTACTTGAGGCTATCTGCTTCTTGTAGGAACGACGAGAACATATATATAAACGCAATGTACAAGAAGTTTAAACTATTAGGGGCCAAATAAATCGCTTTTTTTTAGTTACTAATTATGTCGTTGCCAAAATATTACTAATCATATGGGTCAATTTAAAATGCAAAAATTACTTATTTTATGGCGGTTTTGAAAAAACGCAAAACGATCTTTAAAATTCTTGGATTTTGCACAAATATAAATTACACAGTTACCAGTAATTTCCGTAATTTAGTAACAAGTGCTTTTCCCCTATAACGTATGCCTTAAAAATAACAACAAATTAGAACTTTTTTCCAAACCCCTCAATAAGTAACCAGCAACCAGTTTAAAGATTGCCCAGATTGATTAATTAAGTAATAATTGAGAATACAACTTTATAATTTAAAGTACAGTTTTTTTTTTTTGCTTTTTGAGCAATTGATTGGAAAATTTATAACAATTTGATCTATTTTCTCATAAATAATCTATAATTATCTGCTTAAGGGGGAGCTGTCGACACCTGTCTTTATTGGAACCAAACATTTGCACTCAGGCAGACACAGTCAGACATTCTGATTTAATAAATTGTCCACTTGATTGATTCCGAAACAAAGTTGTTCTTAAAGTCAATTAAAACAACAAAAATCTTTAGAAAAATTTAAAAAAAAACCCCCATTAGTTGAGTCAGTCAGTCGTGCAAAAGGTGTAAAAGGCCAAACTGAAATACAAGTTGCGGGGAAAAAAATTAATTTAATTATCCAATACAATTAAGGGCAATTAGATAGAAGTGTAAATGTGTGTAAGAGAACTCCGAACGAATGGAATAACTGCAAAAGAAACTGCCGAGATTTTTTTTGTGTCTCGCTATGAAACAATTAAATAAATTACAATGACGCATTAATAATTTCCGTTAGTAGTTTATTTTAATTTTTTTCGCCATGTCTGTCTTTTGTCTCACATGGCGAATTGTAATGAGAAATTTATAAAAAAAAAAATAATTGAAATGTTCAAATTGATTAAATGATTCTTTGATTTGATTTTTGCTGCTGTTGTTGTTGTCGTCGTTTCTTAAGACACTTATGAAGTTAATAGTTTTTTTAGGCAAATTACACTATGGAACATTTTTGGGATTATTGTCTGGGGGGTGAGAAATTCCAAGTCAGGGTGATGGTACTAGGTCAGTATAGTAAGACCCTCAAAGGGTTTGGCGTTGGTATGTGTCAGTTTTTTTTTATGACATTTTAAATTTTTTCCTTATCTTGATGTTTTTTTGTTTAACATAACTCGAGAACCACTTGTCCGATTTTGCTAAAACAAACTCAAAAAAATTTAGAATTACAATTTCTTTAATCCGTTCATATAACGTTTTTCTTTATAATCAACAGTTTTGCCGGTAAAAATAAATTTGTGGAGAAAAAAAAATATTTTTTTGCCTAAAAATTAAAATTTATTTTAATAAATATTGCCTATTTTTAGGCAAACAAATATTTTTTTTCTTCACAAATTTATTTTTACCGGCAAAACTGTTGATTATAAAGAAAAACGTTATATGAACGGATTAAAGAAATTGTAATTCTAAATTTTTTTGAGTTTGTTTTAGCAAAATCGGACAAGTGGTTCTCGAGTTATGTTAAACAAAAAAACATCAAGATAAGGAAAAAATTTAAAATGTCATAAAAAAAAACTGACACATACGAACGCCAAACCCTTTGAGGGTTTTACTATACTGACCTAGTACCATCACCCTGACTTGGAATTTCTCACCCCCCAGATTAGCTGTTGTACTGTGTTATTGTTAACTATTTAAAAATTATAACACAAAATTTAGTTTAAGGTCAATTTTACATTCGAAAAAAAAACACAAAATGTTTTTGAGAAGTTAGAAAAAATAATAAAGAAAAAATAAAATAACATACGAATGCAAAATATTTGCAATCAAAACAACATATTTGGAAACAGAGACGTGGAGAAGAGGGGTCTAAATAACCACTTAGATTTTAGTAATAGACTAACGGCCTTATTCATAAAAAATATTTCAGGTTAATAACAGGTTTATTAAACGATTTACTGTTTATTAAACGATATTCTGTTTAATTAACCTCTTATAAATCAATAATATTTTTTATGAATATAGGGACAAATAGATAAATCTGTTTTCTAGAGAGCAGCAGTTTAAGGTTTAATCTAATTTCTTTAAACTGTTTTAGACAAAGCAACATTAAACTGCTTTTAACAAAGCATCTTTCAGCTGTAACTGCACGCAAAGAAAAAACATGGTTGTGGTAAACATATTCTAAGAGCAACATATTATGATAAGAATTATGATGGTAGTCACCATGTTAAGATTATTATTGAAACATATTATGACTCAATATACTCGTAATATGTCATCATAACATTTTTCCCTTAATCATATTATTATTCTGTTAATCATACTAAGTTAAGAAGTAATCAAATTATTGTCATGTTAATCATAATAAACTAAGAAATTAATCATATTATTGTCATGTTAATCATAATAAGCTAAGAAGTAATCATATTATCATCATGTTAATCATAATAAATTAAGAAGCACCTTTCATAGCTGTCATAAAAATACAAAATAAATTTAAATATTTTTGAATCGATTTTTTATTTTGTGGCTTTTTACAATTTTTCTTAATGTTAATCAAATAGCGGAGTTCAATATAAGGCTTGCAAAAGAGCAAATGAAAAATCTGTGGTTTTCATGGGCAACCGCGTGCGTCCATTTTTTTATTTTAAGATGTTGATGCAATATTGCCTTATTTTTCCGTGTTGTAACGTAATGACAAGGTTTAAAATGTGCAATACCTAGCCCATAGTTTGATCTAGAATGGTAATTCGGCTTTCCTGAACAATTTGTTTTAAGACATACGCGGTTGCCCATGAAAACCACAGAAATATCGTAGCACTTTTATAAAATATAACGAAATCTCTGTGTGTTTTGTTGTTGGATTTTACAAAAAACTATGATATTTTGCATTTGCACTATTACATCACTAATACTTGAATGAACTCCGCTAATATTTTAATTTTTTAATTTCTTTAAACTTATTTTTTTATGGAATTTTATCTTTTAATTGTTTAACCGCTCACAAATAAAAAAAAACGACACAACTTCTTCAAAATTATTTTACAAATGGCGCTAACATAATATGATTAGAGTAAAAATAGTTTGATTGCATCTTTAACATAATATGATAAATGTATAGAAAGTTATCATGTTATGGCTATTAAATATCATGATATGGTTGTGAGAAATATAATATGTTTAGAAAGTTATCATAATTAAGTTGTTAGAAAAATAATTATTTTTCGGTCAACAATACTCAAGTTCATAATTGCGATAAACATTGCTATGTTTACAATAACTATAATATTGTTGATATTAAATAAAAATAACAATTATTTGTGTACGGAAACAATATATTGTTACATTAAACATGGTGTTGTTGCCGTAACCATGCCCAACCATATTTTTTCTCTGCGTGTGTAAAGCAGCTTTAAGCTTTTTTCTATAAATAAGCTTTAAGCTTTTTTCTTTTAAATAACTTAAAGCTTTTTTATAGTAAGTAGCTTAAAGCTATTTTTTATTTAGTAGCTTAAAGCTTGTTTCTGTAATTAAAAGCTGTTTTTTTATAGAGCAGCATTAAGCTGTTTTCTATATACCGAATATCTCAAAAAAGACAACATAATTCGAATGCAATAATTTAACAGCTTTGATCTATATCGGAGTGCAACAACTGAAGGGAAATTACACTTCTGAGTATGGTTAATAAAGTGGCAACGCAAATCAACACAAGCCGACTCACAGCCTTGGAACCAGAACTCCATCCAGGACAAGCTGGCTTTCGATTCCGAAAATACTGTGTAGACCAAGTGAACATCCTACGAGTAATCGTTGAAAAGTCTGTGGAGTGGGGTGCTCCCTTGTATCTAGTTTTATAGACTTCGAAAAAGCATTTGATAAGCTCGCTCATGACTAGTTTTTTTAAAATCAAGGAATAAGGAAGGCACTAGAATGCAAAGGCACCTCATCGAAACTTATCCCGTTTGATAGAAGTTTTTGCAATGGGTCTACATGTAGCGCACTCCACGAAAACAGCCTTGGCAATAAAATAGGGCAGGGTTGCGTTATATCACCTCAACTTTTTAACATTGTTCTTGATGTGGTGATGAAGACTGCAGCAGAAAACTCCTCTCGAATTCAATAGGGCCTACACAAGCAGCTAGATGACTTAGAATACGCCGATGACATCTCTATCCTGGCACACACGTTCATCGACATGTCTCGGTGAACCGAAGCGACGCCTAAAAGCGGCGACGGCACCGTGCTTGGACATATTAAAAGCTTCTGCTATCTCCGCAGCATTACCAGCTACAATTTGGCTGGGTCACACACTACGTAAACCAGCAGATGGCCTCCAATGGGCATATATTTATTGGAATCTACAGGGTACTAGAAGAGGAGGTAGACTCGCCCACACGTGCAGAATACAGTAGGATTCTTAAGTACCCTGCGGGAAATTTGTGTCAATTGGTCCAACAGACTGGTCCTGGGATTTGTGAAAATAGAAAAAGCACAAAAAGAAAGAACTCATGACCAGTGAAAGGAGAATCAATCATTTAACTAATTTGTGAAGAACAAAAATGTAGAAAAAGTAATGAATTACAGTACAGTTTTCACCGGTGGTTTGACACATTTTTTGGGACTTTCTCAAATTTGGTTCTTAAATTTGGTTCTAGGGACTTGTTTTATTGAAATAATATGTACTACATTGTAGTAACTAACATTAAACACGTTCATTGGGAATAGATGTGTTGCTTGTCCAATGGTGGCTGTTAGATGTCAATTGACCCCTTCCAACTACAACTCCATGTAAAAGTGATAGCTCACATTTATATAAAGTGTAAGAACTAGAACCGGTCTCTACCGCCAAAGATCTATCACGGGACTACTTTGGTGTCAGTTCACTTCCCTCAAGGGTAGCAACTACAAGAAAATTCTGTGCTCCAATTTGGAACGACGGGAATAAATATATCTATAAGACAGCTTAAAATCTTTCCCCTTAAGACCGTTTTACACTATAAGACAAGTCTTTAGTATTTTGACAAAAATGCTTTCCAGGAATAATAACACTGGTCTACAAATTTGGTAAAAAATTTACTGCAGAAACGAAGCATGTTTTTGTAACTAATCTGGGTAAGATGAATTCGAATCTGACATAAAAATTGGGCTATCACGTCTTGTTCATTATTAATTGCATGCTGGCAATACTGTAAAACAGTCAATACTGACACTACAATTTCACAATCATTTTTTAGACAGAAGCCCACATTTATTCTAAATCTTTATAATAGTAGCGTTTAAGCATGTCAGGGAAATCGCATGTTACTGATTCAAGCTATTTTTGCTTTGTGTGTGGTGAATATTTGGTTGGAAAAAAAGGATATGCAATAAATATGCATATTTACATTATTTTGGTTTTGCAGTCAGAAACTTGGACAAACCGTGGACACCGACAATATTTTGCATATTCTTCATTCGCATTTAGATTTTTTTTTAAAAAAAAAACTAGGTGCAGTGACCGCGAACAAGGGGAGCGTGCTCACCAGGATTTAATGAAAATTGAAAGAATTTATCAAGGATTTTGAGAGAAAAGCATGCTGGGAAACTATTGCTGGACTCTAATACGTGAAACCGAACAAACAAAATACAAAAGACTTTCAAATAACGACATTTCCTTTTGAAAATTCACTGATTTTTAAATAAAATTGTGATTTTTTAATGTAAGAAACGAATAAAAACATTTTTTTTTTTGTATATTGAAGGGCAGGGTTTTGTATGCCCTTAAATAACCAAGATTTGTATTACAGTGTGAACTTCCTAGAAAGCTGTCCCCTCGGCGACAGCTTTAAGGCTGTTCTCTATTCAAGAGCTTTAGGGCCTTCCTCTCAACAACAGCTTAAAAACTGTCCTCCAAAGGCGACATTATAAATTATTATTCCAGTGGTAGTACAGTCATTTGGTTGAAAAAATAGAGGTTACCTGGAAAGTTGTTCGGGAGTTTTGAAAATTGGCATTATAGATTTTGTCGTGCTCTTTCTGAATTTCAACTTTGCCACCTCGTATCTTTGCCGCTCGTGCCGCCACATTGAAAAAATGGCGCCTAAAAGCAGTTTTTTGATAATAACTCCATTCCGACGCATTTTACAGAAAAAATTTCTACACAAAATAATTGTAAAAATTTCCTACAATTTATGTCATATCCTTTTTTTGCCTAAAATCAATATCAATAGCACTTTTATGTGTTATCAAATGAATACAACCCATAGCAAGAAAAGTGTTGTGCCCATCTAATGTCTGCGTGTTGAAATCGGCGTTGTCGAAAACAAACTGTGAAAACGACTGATCATCGATACTCAATGGTGAGCGCGTTATAGCTGAAACTCCGAACAGCATTGTTTCGGTGTACGACGAGCAAAATCCGAGCGATGATAAAGTATCTATCAATCGTCCATATTTTTCCATATCCATATTTTTGAAATAAAAACACTGCTACTCCGACCTGAACCGATGATATAAAAGATTTCGGCCTTGCTGCAGCAATAATGGAATGTGCAAGCGTAATGCTTTTTTTCTTCCATTTGTCAAGCGAGGTGCGTTTATTTTTTTAAATTATACATTCCAAGAAAATTCGCAAAGTTTTCGGTATATCTAATTCGACATCTTGAAAAAAATTGTCTGATGGAGGATAATGTTTTGTCCCGTACACCCTAGACCGAATATCCTCTGTAAAAATTACTGCTGCTGCCTTTACAATACGCTTACGTTCTTCTATCTTGTTGTCACTTTTTTCATTGTACCAGGCTTCCGCCAATAATTTAAACCCTGTACTTCGAAAGCAAACCAAAGGCGCCCTATTGGCAGTGACAGCAATTTAAATATCATCAGCATATCTTTTTAACAGTTGTGCTTTCAATGTTTTTATGTGTGGACGGTAATCACCTTAAATTTTGGTCATTATTTCTAACAAAGAAAACTGAAAATTCTTTTAATTTTCTTCGAGGTATGAATAAATGTACTGCATCGCAGAATCAATCTCGCTTGCATAACCTCCTCTTTTTTTTCTCTCTTCAGTCGGGGGCATTTGGTACAATTTCTTCAGTCAAGAATTGTGATGTTGTGCATCGGCTGCGACTAAATCATTAACCTGCTCACGAAGTTCAACGGTTGCCTGGCCCCAATCATCATTACGAGCTTGAGCAAGTTCTAAAATAGTGTTTTTCATCGATAATTTACGCACACTATACACAATATTACAGTTACATAAACGAGTCTGCTTTTGCTTAGATATAAACTCAGCTGTTATCGCAGCTGCTCATAAAAAACAATAATTCTTGAATGAGTACGTTGGACGCGTGGATAGCAGTTGTACATGTGTGTATAAAAATTTTACCACGTAAACTCAAATGCAACTTTAAAAATGGAACAACATTAATCACAAAATGAAAAGGACAGAATTAAATTTTCAAAAGTAAAAGCCGAATAAACTACTCAAACGGCTTGGCAAAAATTTCAAAATTGTACGTTTGTACAACACTTTTCCGTTGTAAATTGGGGTTTTTGACAAGCGATTAAAACATGTTTAAAATGTTAAATATTTTCCAAACTGTTTGCGCTACCTAGTGCTAAATTTAATCTTTTTGGGGAAAATTTTGGAGAGTCAAGAAAGAGAAGACGAAACATAAAAAATGTACGAGGATAAAAGTTTTTTATTGGAATTTATGGAAAAATTACACTCCGGTACAGTAATTTTGCGGTCTGGAATATGATTGCAAATTTTTACTAACTTGAGGTCGCTGATTTCAAATCTTAGCTCCATTTTTCTCTATCAGTTTTTTTTTTCGGGATATACCAAAATTAAGGCACTTTCACTACACATCAGTGTTGCCACCTCACGTGTAATTACACATATCATGTGTAATATATTTTTTCATGTGTAGCCCATGTGTAATTGACTGCATGTGTAATTCATGTGTAATTTAATATTTTAACGTTGTGTTGCACTGATTTTTGTTATTATTTTACACAAGAAGTAAAAAGGTTTATTATTCTTAGCAAAACTTAAAAATTTAATTAAAAGAATGGAAGCGTTAAAAGAGCTGAACTAAAAATGTTTGGATCATTAACTACTAACCATTTGGCATTTAGATAGCTTTTGCTACAATTTATTATAACGACGAAACATCCTGGGTACATTATTCTTTTTTTTATTTCAAAGAGTTCATCGACTGCAAAAGAAATGTTTGAGCTTCTCAAAAGCACAATTATAGAAAAAGGGATTCCTTTTTGAAAATCTAGTTGGATTTGCATCAGATACAACTAATGTTGTGTTTGGACAGTATAATTCAGAAGTTAAGTTCCTAAAAGTCGAAAAGCCAGTTATTATTTTGATAAAATGCTCGTGCCATTAAATACATTTGGTAACGTTGAAGGCCTGTCTGAACCTTTTAACATATTTGGAAGATTGACTTTGTAATATTAGATCTTGTTTTATTAAAAGTAATGCTCGGAAGATAAAACTTAAGGAGTTTCAAGAATATTTTCGCGACAACATGCACTCTTATATTTTGAAAAATTTTAGCTTCATAGTAATTTGAAGGCAGAATATTATTAGACAAATTTGGAGACAAATTATTTCCTACTTTACAAATATATATTTTTGTTTTATATGTTTGTTTTTTGTTTTTTATATTTTATATATTATTTTTTTGTATTAAATATAGCAACGATACGATTGTTGTTAACAAAAAGCTAATAAAGAGACATTTGAAAAATATTTTTGTGTTGGATAAGTAAAAAATGTAAAAATGTCCGGCATATCCAATGCTGCAGCGATAGAGGAACTGAATAAACATTCTGTTGAAAAATTGCGTCGACGCTATTTAAGGGATGCATTAGACCCTTTATTATACCCAAATGAAATGCAAGTAACATATCGTCACCAAAAATGCAAAAGGGCTTAACAACAAAACAAAATTCGAAATAATGGTTTTTGATTGAGTTTTGTTCGTTTTAATTAACTGTATGTTCACAAACAATTTTAGATCAAAACTTGCGACTTTATTAAAGAAATTCAAACGCCAATTACACCTTGTTGTTATTGATTTTGTAAAGTTTTTTGCTTCTGCTGTAAAAAAATAAAAAGAGTTGTTAAGCCCTTTTGCATTTTAGGTGACGATATTTGTTTATTTGTTTGCAAACAGAAATTGAAATTGGTTTACGTTTTCTGAAGAAGCCAAATATGGTTTTAATTCCACTTTTGATCAAAATTTGTTTCTGTGACATGCGTAAAAAGATAGCATGTGTAATTCGTATTTTCATGTGTAATTTTGGCATGGTCCATGTGTAATTTACCATTTCGTTGGTGGCAACACTGCTACACATATAAGAATAACTTGAAAACGGTTCACCATAATCAGTTAAAAAAAAAAAAAAAAATTAGAAACTCGACAATAACATTATCTTTAAGCCGTGCTTATGTTGTTTTTAAATTGCCCAGTAGTTTAAAAATATCGTTAAATTTTAAAAAAAAAAAACGGAAAATGTTGAAATAAAAACCAATTTTTTGTTCTTTAAAACTTCATAAAAAATAAAAATGCGACAAAAATCACAGTTTTGGTCCTAAAACATTTAGCTTAACATAATTTCGAATAAAATGAGGTTTATTTCATTTTAGTCGGTGCACAACTTTTGATTTAATTCCCAATTTACTGAGAAAACTAAATATCGATTTCCATACAAAAAGGAAGAAACGTTCCTGACACACACATATTTAAAATGTTATTTTTGTATGGAAATCGATATTCAGTTATTCCAATATATGTAGTGAAACTGCCTTAAGTTTGGACATAACGGTATATCTCGATAAGTAGAGCTGATAGAGATGCATTGAAATCAGCGACTTAAAATTAGTAAAAATTTGCATCAAAGTTCCAGGCCGCACAAGAAAAATTCCCTTCTGTTATCGTTGACTTATAAATGGAAAGTTTGTGTTTCCCAAGCCGTTTGTGTGGTTTGTTTGGCTCTTAAAACTTGCCACTGGTATACGAGTATGTGTTAAGCAAATAAGGTAAGATAATGGCTTTATAAATATAAAATAATATAATAAAATTAAAAGTAAAAGTAAAAAAATTTTATTGTTAAAACTGCGAAATTTGCACTTATTTTCTAAACAAAAAAAACTTCAAAACTGGTCAATGCTTAGAAAAACTGCAAAATTCACATTTGGCAACGCTGGTGACAGCTTAAAGGCTTTTTTATACCCTTCTTTCTTTCTTTTTCGTTCCGTTTGTTATTTCTACATTGATATTGGACTCTATAAAGTATATAAATGCTGGATCCTTCCTTATGATTAGCGAAGTCGATTTGATGATGTCCGTCTGTCCGTGTGTATGTTGAAATGGGTTTTCCGAAGACCCCAGAAATAGTGGGCACTATGTTGTTTTATATTTCTGTCACATATGCTCCGTTAAAGTTTGCTATTGAAGTTCAGCCAGATCTGTTCATAAATTACCGAGATATTAGCAAAAAACCACGACAGCCTCTTATTTTATCCTTAAATCTCTTGTTGAGGCTTTTTATCCTTTTTCTCTGTATATCCGGAGAACTGCAAAAGGCAAAATTCCCAAATTAGCTACAGCATCTTGTTTATCAATAGACAACATCCGGCAAAATATGGGTAGGAGTGATGAAGGAAGCGTGGCACTCAATAGATTAATTTCTTTCTTAATCACTTTCTGTTCTTATCACACTATCATATAAAAGATTATAACAATCTTACTTGTTATTAAGTACATTTGCAGCGCTCCTGTTTCTTAATTTGTGAATACCGAATACCGTAATGGATACAGTCATAAAGAAAAACACCTTTATATTGAATTGGCTGTCCAAATTTAAGCAAACAAAAGAACAACAAATACTCAGACTTCCAATAAACATTCAAAAATTACATAAAGACTACAATAAAATAGATCTATTCGTACACACAACCCTCAGAAAATTGTATTTGAATATTAAATGCCGTAAATGTGTTACAATTTTTGTTTTCACGTTTAACCTGATACTGATTGCTAAGCGTGTATATGATTTTCTTAGCGTCTACGAAAATCATATATAAACAATCAATTCAACGAGCCGCAGCACATTCATTTGTCCATTTAAACATTCATTCATTTATTCATTGATTATTGCAAAGGCAGAAACCACAAAAATTGGTAATTTAAAATCAATATACAAATAAACTCACTTCTATAATAGTGTTCTATGAATACGACGGACGGACGTGTGTGCTATCGTCTATTACAACTTGCAAAGCATTTCGGTTAATTTGTAATTTGTAGGCGTGTTTTATGTTGCTTACATGTCTAAGAAAACAGGATTAGGAGTTTTTTTTTGCTCGCAAGAAAATTGCTAATAATTCTAAAATGAACAGCTTAAAGGAAAACCCAACTTAAATATTTTAATTGGTTTTTTGCAATTTGTTTTTCTGTTCGACTGGCAAATGTTAAGAAATTGTTTGCATGTCTAGGGGTTCTTTGTCAAAACAGTAGTCAATCAAGCGCTTTAGAATACTAAAAATCCACTTGCAAATATGTGCACTAGTTAGAAACCTTCAGAAAATGCCGACTGTCTTAAAAAAGAGAACACACACACACACACAATTTTGAATTTTTAATTAATAAATATTTAATCTATATTTGAAAATCAACATGATATCAAATCTTGACAGATGTAAAAACAATTCATTAGTTATGAAAAATAATAAATCTTTTAATATATCATTTAATTACAAAACGTTTAAATGTCTATTAACACAATAAATAAATTTTATTTGCTGTTTTTAAAACGTAAGACTTAAGACACAAACTTAAGAAAAAATTTAAAGCTGTAAAAATTTTTGTTTTTTACTAAAAATCATTTGTTTTCTGCAATTTCAATTAAAACTGTATGGATTATTTAATAAGGAACTAAGAAGTTTATAAACACAAGTTTGTGTTCACTCGTTATTCCGGCGAAATATCGATTTTAAATAAAGTTTTTTTAATAAAAATATAACAAGTGTATTTTGTTAGGGAGTTAGAAGCTCGCTACAGCGCTAAAAAAATAAAATCTGTAATTTCCCATATTTCCTTTAAATGTCGAATTCAAGTGCGGCTTCAATTTAATAAATCAAAGTCCACTAATAACACAGAAAAAATTCTCCAAAATTTTTCACCAATTAAAGCATTAATCAAAAATATAATCAGTTTTAATTAAAAATTTAATCAAGTGAATTAAACGTTTAATCAAGGGAATTAAACCTTTAATTAATACTATTAACTAGTTAAATTGATACTATTAATTTGTTTACTGGTGCAAATTTAATTAATTTTTTAATTAATATCACAAATTTTTTAATTGAAATCCATTTTTATTTTTTTCTGTGAAGATTTCATTTAAATGTGCTAAATTCCGAATTCGTACTCTTGATAAGCACTCTGTTTCAATGCGCATTTCACTGGCTGCTTAGGTCAGATCAGAAAGAAACATTTTTCCAAAGGCTTTAGAAAAGCTTAAGATATTGTTCGTACAAAACTTTCATGCGAATGAGAATTACAAGCAGTCAAGTTTTACCTACAACGATATATAATCTTAAACAAAACAACAACAACAATAAACCGTGAGTTTATCTACAATTGCTTTGTTTTTTCCAACTCAAAATGCAGTTTTGAAGTGGGGTTTTTGTCAAACCAATACAACGAAATTAAAGTGAATCTGTAATCACTTTATTTTCCACTGAAAATAAATTTTCAAAAATTTTATATAACTACATACCCATTTTTTCCGTTTTTGCCAAAGCTGAACATTATTGGCTCCAGGATAATGCTCTATATTTGCTGAGACCAATGGAACTCATCGTTTATGAGCAGCTGAAATCGGTCCAAACGAACTCAGAGGACCAATATACAATTAATTCGTTTAACATGACCTTAATTTGCGAGCTGGCATAAATACGTAATATTTCATCATTACAAGCTTAGCCGTATGTTGCACGACCAATTAAAGACTATTGAGATACTGACTAGTCTAGACCTTGGTTCGTAAAACCGTAGCTTGTATCTTTCGATTAAAAGCCCTCTCATTGTAATTCTCTTAACCATGGAACAGGGTATCCAAAATTGGCTTAATTTGCCAACTGGGCCCTACGTCATAATTCCCGGAGAAATGGAAACAGTCATAGCTAAGTAGAAAGGCCCTTTCTATGTCATTGTATTAAAATAAACGTTCACGATTTGATAATAAAATCCGCATTTTTTAAATTATAAGCCAGAGCCAAAGTCGTTATTTTTAGAGATCTAGAATAGCTTAATAGTAAACTTTTTTTAAAATTAAAAAAAATGTTTTGACATACAAATGTAGAGCTCTATTCATAGTCATCGGTCGGCCTAATTTTTCGTACAGGAATGTGAAAACTTCCAGAATCCGCTTTAAAGTATTACGGTCTTCTGCAGTATTTAATCTGGCTTTTAAATGTTACCCCACTACGTCGCACAAAGTTATATATGGAGAGCTGAGAGCTGAAGCGAATCGAGTCAAAAAAGAAAATTCGAAAATATTTTGAGTTTGAGTAAGCGAAAGATTTGCCGCAGAATATAAAGACTGACCTTAGTCCTACCTTAAATAGAACATCCCAGCAAAGAGAGTCTGGTGCACCAAAATGCC
This sequence comes from Pollenia griseotomentosa, assembly GCA_963931875.1. Lineage (NCBI taxonomy): Eukaryota > Metazoa > Arthropoda > Insecta > Diptera > Polleniidae > Pollenia > Pollenia griseotomentosa. Next base: position 49,337,545 of record OZ007564.1, read on the forward strand.
TCCTCCTAATATGCCCGAGACCAGGGCATTGACAGAAAATTTAATACACCAATTTCTGCTCCTCCTCTAAATCGCAACTTTTTTTTAGCCTCTTTCCTCCTTTCCCGTTGATAATTTTTTCGTTTCATTAGTTCCAACCAAAGTCGGTGTTTTTTTATTATAAGTTATTATAATTGAGCCGCATTCCCATACACTCTACATTCTCAAAGCTTAATCCAATCGAGCCCCGCGAAGCCATGCGGGTTGTCTGCATGATACAGGTTAGGTTCGGTAGAAAGATTCTGTTGCAGGTGTTTCTGGTTTATCATTTGTTCATTCTATTGTGCCATTCGTGTTCCTGTTTTTTTTCCTTGGGTCAAGGTTGTTAATGTACGATCTAGTCTACTGCTATTTTCCTTTTCCCTCTTCAATATCCTTATGTATTTTAGGTTAAGTTCTTAAGTGTTTTTAGTTATTTTAAGTTTTAGCACTTACATTTATTTGCTTTTTTGAAAACATTTTTGGTTTTAATTTAACTTAATACACTTGTAGGCCTTTTTTAATTATTTAAAAAAACTCTTTTTTGGGGGGGATTTTCTGGAGCTTCGGTTCGGTGGTGAACGTCTGCACGATCGATTTCTTGTGACCTTTTCGTTTTCTGTGAGGTTGGCAGCAGTTCTTTCATCAGCTGTTGATGGGGTCGTTAATGCTGTAAGTGTTGGTACAGCGGTACCTTTTTGTTCACCGTGTGAACATTTGCTAATCATTAATTCCTACTTTTTCCAATAGGGTGGCGGCATCTTGACCTTTTGATGTAATCCACTTTTCAAAGGAAGGGGTGGTCAGCAGGCTTCTAAGATGGAGTTTTTGGAGGGGAGCTGAAGCCACTTATCTTTTTTTAAAAGTTGAAGTGCATGATAAAAATTTTTTCGTCGTCTGCCAGGGATCGAACCAGGGATGCCTGGTTTTGTAGGCAAGCATTTTAACAACAACACCACCCCACCCATTCTGCAGAAGTCATTATAGCCCTAGCCTATTTTTACGCATGGGTCTCTTTCACTCGTGATAACTAATATCACGGAAATCATCTGCTCCCTACCAAACCCAAGTAGCTCTTGGGTTTTTCTAGCATCAAAGCCAGGCCGAGAAGAGTTTCTAAGCCTGGCATCTCTTGAGCCTTCCTATACATCGCACGTTCAATGAGAGTTCTACAATGAGCCATCGAAATACCAATTAGGCCGATAACGATCACATCGTCTAAGAGACAACCTTGTTTCAACAGACCGCACAGTACTTTGTTTCATATACAAAAATAAGGTGAAACAATTTTGTTCCAATGTTTAAAAAAATTACTGTACTGTATTCGTATCTAAATAAATTACATGTAGGAAGAACCTTTTTTTGTGGTAAATGCGTTTCGCCGCTGCTAGAGGTCGGTAAACTTGTCCTAATCTATATATATAAAGAGTTGCGTGAGTGTCTGACTTACTGACTCATTTACACAGAAAAAAATAAAAATTGATTTCAATTAAAAAATTTGTGATATTAATTAAAAAATTAATTAATTTTGCACCAGTAAACAAATTAATTGTATCAATTAAACCAGTTAATAGTATTTATTAAACGTTTAATTCACTTGATTAAACATTTAATTCACTTGATTAAATTTTTAATTAAAACTGATTATATTTTTAATTAATGCTTTAATTGGTGAAAAATGTTGGATAATTTTTTTTGTGTATCATCGCACAAACCAAACCGCTGACCCTAGAAACTTGAAATTTGGACTAGCGATTGGTCACTCCCCAAATCGATCCATTAAGACGGGATTTTTCGAAATTCAAATGTTAGGGGGTAAAAAAAAAGGGAAAAACGGGAAAATTCGGTAACGTTATGTCAACAAAACTAAAAGAGATGCAAAATAAATGTAACACTTATCGTTGTTCTTTAGAAAAATAAACGGACAGGTGTCAGGTAATTTTTTGAAATTCGGCCCTTTTAGGGAGTGCACGGGTAAAATCTGAATTTTAGAACTGCTTTGCCACCCCATCTATCTTTTGAACCAATAAACATAGAAACAAAGTTAATACCACATTCGAAACTTATCAAAAAAAAAAAACGTTTACGAATTTGGTACTTTTTCGAAATTCGAACATTTAAGGTGTAAAAATCGTAACTATTTTTGGTACTTTTTTTTACAAAACATTTTCCTTCATTCATTGACATATTCGTACTAAATTATGGGCTGCCACTACAATACTGAAATTTCTGTTACTTTAATGGGGGAAAAATATAGTACCCAAAAAAGGAAATACCGGTAATTTGATATTTTTCTTTAGCTTTTTGGCTCTACTAAAGTAGCGGGTTAAATGCTAGAATTTAAACAAGTTTAAACCTAGAAAAATAAGCTTTGGCAAAAAAATATGTCAACGAAGAAAAAGGAGACGCTAACGAAGTAGCGGGTATATGCTAGTTTGTAATAAAAGTTTACAAGATAAATTAAACTTAATTCATGTACTAGGAAAACAATTATTAAAAATTTATTTTAAAGAAGAACCACAATTTTTATTAAGTTAGTATTTGGTAAAAAAAGACATTCTTCTTTGATATGAGCCCACACTTTATTTAAAGTATTTATTAGTAATGCTCTGGATGAATCTTAAAAAAGTGTTGCCGTAACTAATAAAGTAAAAAAAAAATTTTGATGGACAAACAAAAAAACTGAGTGAACACTTTTTTCAATTTTCTCTGCCGTTTAATCAGCCAAGTGTCCGCCACTAAGAACAAAAAGAGAAACTATGCCACATTTTAGTTCTAACTTAGAGATATATGATCTTTTCAGAGGCCCAAAACGCATTTATTATTTTTATAATTTAGTACTTTAGATTAAAAGCCAAAAATTATCCTATTTTCTTTGTACTGTGTTTAAAAATTAACGTTCTAAGGAAATTAACTTCAAGAAAATCTCTGCCGTTATCTTATATATAAATACGGGTTTTTTGTGGTAAATTTTTAAGTATCTTATCGTCCACCGATTTTAATGAAACATTTATCGTTTTAAAGATATTTTTTGCGTAGATGTGCAAAAGATAAATTGTTTTCTAAATGTTTAGGATTAAAGGGCTTGAAAAGAGTTTTAATTTATTTTGCAGTCACACGTAAAAAGATGGGTGAATAGTGCATTTTGCCGATATCTTAAAATGTGTACGTTTTTATTGTATAACGCACAGGTTCCCTCGAATGTAAATGTCAAGTGGTCGAATTTCGGCCACCGGGCGATCCTAGTTAGACATTGGGTGCGTTCGTAAATGCATCACTGCGCTGCATCAGTGATTTCAAATGGTTATATATTTATCAGTGAAGTCAATGTGGACCAAAAAATTGTGAAATACTCCACAAAAATAATAGTCACACAATAAAAAAACTTATAATTATTCGTTTAACGCCATTAAAAAAAGTTTGCTTTTCTGATGCAGCGCAGTGATGCATTTACGAACGTACCCATTATTATATAACCGTAAAAAAATGCAGGTTGTTTTTGCCAAACATATGAAAGTCGTCAATATTTACTTCAAATTTAAAAAAAAAACTGAGTGCACAGTTTTCTCAGTTTTTTAAAGAATATATGCTCAGTTGCCCTTTCAATTGATGTTAACAACAAAATTTACCACATTTTGAGTTTAAGTGTCATTTGTGTGCTTTTTCCGGAACACCAAATTGTACTGGTTTTTTATATTTTTGTATGAAATATTTGAATAATGAAATATTTAAATTGTTTGTACCATATTTTTAAATACAAAAATCCTTGCTAGAATTTATAAAAAATTAGGTACATCAATTTTAATATTATATTTAGACAGATTTGGTCATTTCAAAAATTCAACATAAAAAGTGTTGCCGAATTAAATTTTTTTAAAAAAAGGATACATGGGAGGAGGTACATGAATCCTTTGACGGATATTTTACAAAACTTGAAATTTTGATTATTATTTTCATATAAACTTCATGCAAAATATTATTAGTCTGGGTCAACTCCTTCTATTTTTGCACAATTTTGTTCTACATTAAAGTATTGTGGGCCGTTTGAAGTTTGACGTTACTTTAGAATGTGTCGAAATATAATTAAGGCCCGTTTTCACAACTAACCGTTAGCTTAAAGTAGACATTAACCGGCCTTATAAAAAGGGTTCCATTATTTTAACTTAACTTTAACCTAAAGTGAGCGATAAAGTTAATTAAGGTTCATCCTACCTGGTAGGTTAAAGTAAAGTTGTAATAATGGCACACTTTTTAAACGGACGATAAAATCCTACCTTTAACTAAGATATATCCAGCATTTCACAGTCAACTTTGATGTCGGGAAGACACCAGCTAAAACTTCTATGGCAGCTTCGCTGTCCGTGAATGTGCCATTCCCATCATAAGCCGTAAATAATGCAAAGAAAAAGCTTTCCGCATGCTGCTCGCATTGAAAAATTCGTTCTAGCAAAGAAATTATTTGAGTTAAATCCCAAAGGAATAGAAGAGGGCGACCGAAGTTCCGGTGTTACGACCAAGTGTAAGAAGACCTGCCAAAACTTGGTGGTGGAAGCTGGCGAACCAACGAATAAGACCAAAACGTACGGGAATATATTCTATTCAGTGCTCTGACCAAAATGGTTGTTTATTGGCCTGCTAGGTTAGAAACTATTAAAAATTATTTTTTATTTTGCAGTTTTTTTTTGTCATCTTTTTCGTTAATAATATTTATCTAATTTTGAAATAATGGTATTTCTTAATATAATTTTTTTTTTAAGCTTGTTATCTCGAAATTAATGTAACTTAACATGACTTTAATTAAAAGTTCCTAGAAAATTTATTTAACATAATTTTTTTTTATGCTTAAATTTGTATAATCTGCCGCATACGCTGAACTAATGCCTTCGGCGAGCTGTTTACAAAAAATTTTTTGTGTTTTTTTTTTCTTAAATTTATTTATCAGTATTATTACTAAATTGAACAACATCTGCGTTTGCAATTTAATTTATTTATCAAAGAGTTACGCAAAAACGACTGAACGCAGTATTTTTAATGTTTTTTCAATAATGGAATTTATTAAGCCAGTCAGTCGTTTAAATAGTTTTTTTCTTGTTTATATGTATGAATATTTTGGTTTTAATATTAAGCTACCGTTCTTATTGGCTTTTAATTAATTAAGCCACAATCGTAATTTCATAAATTTAACACCTAAGTAGAGCCAAATACATAATAAATTTTATTACTGATTCGATAACTTTGAATAAAAAATGTTTATGATCAGATTAAGTAAATCAATAGTAGTTTTAGTACATAATTTAGGAATGCAGAATCGTTCTGAATGAAGGTTATGTTGTTTGGTTTTTGAAAAAATTTTAATATGAACAAATTTTATGAATTTTTTTTTTTAATTGGCAAAGCCTGTGACCTCTAAGCTGAAATAATTGCTAAGGAATGTTTTTGGCTTAAATCGATGGAAAACATGTTAACTCAAGCATAAGTCATTGTAAATTATTCTTGCTGATGCGGTTGGAGCGTGACAGTTCGTACGTCTAATCGGCTGGCAGGCTGTCTCTGTTTTCCTTTTAAACGGTGGTCCAACTATAATGCACGATGTTAATTGTGAGTTACACCTTTTGCCCAACTAAATTTGACATTTCTTTGTTTCAGTGTTTGACAAATTCAGCCATGGAGAGGTTCACGATTGAGCGGCGCCCTAAGAGTGTTGAAACCTTTTACGAAAATGGGCGTTCATATCAAAATGCATTTCGTAAACTTTGTGAGGCACACTTTCACACGAGAGTATTCGTTAACAAGCAGAATTTCCGCATTTTGGCAAATGAGAATCCAGCAGTGATTGTTGAAAAGCCGATGCATCTACAAAGAGTGACTGTTTGATGCGGTTTGTGAGCTGGCGGCGTCATCGAGCCGTAATTCTTCGAAAATAAGGATGGCCAAGCAGTTATCGTGTGTGGTGTTCGCTATCGCGTGATGACAACGGTCTTCTTGTGGCCAGAAATTGAGGACATGGACCTGGACGATATGTGGTTCTAACAGGATGAGGCCACTTGCCGCACAGCCAACTAAACAATGGCTCTTTTGTGCAAAAAATTCAATGACCGTATTATCCCACGTTGTGACGATGTTAATTGGCCGTCACGATCATGTGATTTAACACAGTTGGGCTTCTTTCCTTGGGAACATTTGAAAGAAAAAGTGTACGTCAATAAGCCAAGAACATTCAAGAGCGAAAGGATGAGATAATTCGGCACATTAACGACATTGAACCTCAATTATGTCTTAGAGTCATTGAAAATATGGATAGAGGTATGCCACCGAAGACATGGCGAGCATTTGGCCCATTGTTTGTTTCACACGTAATTGTCATAGATTCTTCTATCATCATAAAAAGATCTAAGATAATCAATAGTATGAAATGGGAATTTAGCACATTAAAACGAAACCTTGTTAATTAATTTTTTGAATCCCAAGAAAAACTTTGATAACTAATATGCATGTGGCAGTGTAAATAAAACTGAACTGGCAAAATAAAATAAAGTAATTAATTTTTATTTTTGTTTTTTCTTTACCCACTTACAACTACATTTGGAGTTGGCAAAAAATCAACCAATTGTAGTCGGGACTGTAAGAAAAGATAAACTCACTTTTTATTGTTGTTGTTTTTGTTTAAGCTTTGATATTGTTACAAGTAAAACTGGAGCTTATAATTCTTATTCGCTTAACAGTTTTATTTGTATAATATCTTTAGTTTTTCTAAAATCTTTGGATGAAGTTTCCTGACGATCTGGCGTAAGCAACCAGTGAAATGCGCATAGGAATAGCTTATCCCTTCAACAATAAATTTCAGTTTATCAATAGTATTAAATGGGAATTTAGCACATTTAAACGAAACCTTGATAATCTCTGAAAACTTTTCGTTTTATTTACAACTAACATTGTGCATTTTGGTTGGACCACCCTTCACAAGGTAAACATTGACACATAGACAGCTTGCCAGCCGATTAGACGTACGAACCGCACCAGCAAAAGATTCTTGTTTACAAGGTTCAGGTCGAATTTTGGAAAATAAGAAAAAAACATTTTAGCAAGTGGGGACCGAGAAGTGACTTAGATATCTGCTCTTCCCGTCATTGGGAAATAAAATTCAGTAAGCATTGGACTGTAGCGTAGAGATCATATGGAGGCAAGTTCATTTTACACTTCTTGAAACTAAAATTTAATTGAAAAAACATTCTTGCGTATTGCGAAGGGAAGCGAAGGTACCGATCTATGTAAAAATACATGTTAGAGCGACCAGTGGTATGATGCTACGGTCGTTGGATTATGCCTGAAGACCTCTAAGGTTGAATCCAAACTGGATTGCAATGATAAAATATGTGCAATTGCATTGTATGGCTCTTGAACCATTCAAGGATTACCTTTGTGGTAAACGGCAATAAGTTTACGATGCTAATTTTATCTGTTTACAGAGCAAGTTCAGAAGGACATAATCACCAATAGGCCGTGCTAGTTGCTGATAAAAATGCCTGAAATTGCCGGAAGCCAATTATAAACGAATTTTGTAATGGGAAAGTACAGGTATTGTAATCGGTAGAACAGTCAGATGAAAAATCGACAATCAATTAATATTATCTCCCAGAATACAGGGGTCAAATTATGGCATTCGATACCGATCGATTTACAATACAAATTGAATGAAAACTTCGATTGATATCGAATGCGGTAATTTGCCTTGAGCCTTAGTGCCTATTTTTTTTTTTTTTTTCTGTATTACCCCTTTGCATCTCCATCTAACACGATTTGTTGCAGTTGTTTTCGTGTATTCCCATGTAAAGTTTTATTGCCTTTGTTTTTGGAGTTTGATCCATTCCGTATTGTTATTTTGCCTTCTATTAATGTCTTATACCGGTTGTTGTGACAGCTAATTCGATGATTGGTCTGCCGTGGAAGGTAAGATTGCACTGTCCTATTTCTTGGAGTATCGATCACTTTATTGTTAGTTTGACTTGTGTGAGATTAGGTAATCGGTTGTTGTTCCAGCTAAATTTTGATGTAGTGGTTGGGAACCTTGCTAATCTTTGATTCCTCGGGATGGTCAGGGGACTTCTTAGATGGATTGTTTGGAGGGGGATTGAAGCCACTTAACTTTTAAGACTCGAAGACCATGATGAACAGTTTTCCTTCTCTACCAGGGATTGAACCTAGGGTGCTTGGTTTTATAGGCAAGCACATTAACCACTACAACATACGCCACTTAATGTCTTTTACTATCTTATTATATTCGTAGAGAGATTCAATTTATCCCAAACATTTTCTATTGCAAATTTAATCACGTTTCCAAATTTAATGGAAATTGGTCCTCATTTAACAATAAGTCCCACACAAATGCTCTCTCTGAAAATTACTTTTGTCCACTTATTCTGTGCGCTTCTGGGAAGGTTACAGACTAAAACTCTCATACAAAGTCAATATTGATTTCTAGAGAAGTGGGCGTGACATCTCTCATACACAGATATTTTTGATTTCTCTATACATGGAGAACGGCAGCAGCCAAAGTTTCCAAACTAGGTACAACTATCATGGCTATCAGTACACAACAACCGATTAAATGTAGGAGGGAGTGGATAACTGGGCGTCGCACAATATTGATTTTTTTATATCTAAACAACGCTATTTATATAGCTTTCTGTTATTATCACACCATGTTGAAGGGTATATAAGATTCAACATAGCCAAATAGGGCACTCATTCTTATTTAACCCTAGAAAGATAATTATTTGTGGTAAAATAATTTACCGGTAAAAAAATTAACCAGAATTATTACAAAAAACGTGGTTCTGACAATGGAGTCTGGTAAAAGAGCCAAAAAGAAACATACGTGTTTCGGCTTTTCAAAAGATCACATCCGGAATTTTATATTAGGGATGTTAAAGTTTTACCCTTCTGGCCTGCTCGTGCTGCAAATCAGTATATGAAACTATGTGTTCTTTACTTCTGAGGTATAAGTTATGTTCAACAACTTTGTAGAAAATGTTACTGCAAATATTTCTGTGGAACATATTAACCCTATAATTCCCCTTCATAACGGTCATTTTTGACTCTATTCTAACAAATCCTAAAAGACACACCTAAGAACGAAAATGCAGGTCATTAAATTCTACGTCAGAACATACCAAAGTTCAAAACTCCAAATAATTTTACAATGTGGGTTGAGTTTTTCACAAATATCACTAGACGATATTGAAACTCATCTTCTTTTCTTGATCTTGGTTTTAATTTAAAATTATTTTTGCACTAGACCAATTTTGCTAGTTCCTTATTCCAAAACGCTTTACGTTCTTCAGAATGGAGCATGTTATGAATGGGCAATAGAGAGTCGGACGGGACTCATTTCTAAGATCAGTATTTTTCGATGTTAGCCACAAAATGACAAACTTCATATGCCCTTATTACCTATTTTTGTTGGCGAATGCATAATTATTTAAATTTTATTCTTATTTTTTAATTAGACTTAACACGGGACCGAACTAGGGTCGAATTTATTTACGTTCTTTCGTTTGCGCCACTGCGGCGCCTGCCAGTCTATAGTTAAACATCAACCATTTTTAATAAATTTTGGTTCATTTTGTTAAAGACATATCTGCATTTGAAATTTTTATCACCAAGTGTTAGTTATGAATCTAAATATTAAGTTAATAGTAGTCTTGTTAATGACATTATAGTTGCTTAAGTTTATAACTAATTAAAATTAAACAATCCTCTAATAAAAGACTTATGGCCGTTTTCTCATTACATGATTATCTTTTTTCCCAACGACAAACTGCACATTAAAGAAATTAGAAATTTTCCCAATGTCTCATTTGCTTCTAACCTGTCGCAAAACTAACCGGCACTCATCTGCCAACTTTTTATTTTCCTTTTATTTGCCGTACAGATAAATTCAATCAGCTGACTCTCAACTTTAACATGTATTTTGAGAGGTGTTGCCAACTGAAAACAATGTTTTTTGTCGGTATATTGAGAAACCCAAAATTGTTAACAGACAGTTTATCGGTCTAATAAATTTATGTTGGCATTAAAAGCCGTTACACACTATCCCACAAAGTCTTACGTATTTTTCAGAAGAGCTTCCCTGATCTAATTATTCTTTGAACATTTTTAAAAAACAATAACAACTTATCATGACAGGGTTGCATTTCCGTAAATTACTAAAGACTTTGTGGGATAGTGTATAACGGCCTTAAGTAACAGACAGTTTGTCGGTACATTGAGACAATGGCCATTAAACTATTTAAAATTTTTTACGATATTTGTGGACAATAAAAAAGTGACAAAGTTATGTTTTTTTGTTTATAATCAACAGTAAAATTCTATATCCAATTAAAATAAATTTGTTAAAAATAGTTTCTAATTCAATTTTTTAATATTTCAATCAAATGGTACCAACTGTCTGGGCAACTATTTCGATCGTTCGCATAAACATTCAATAAAAAAATACGAACGCTTATGTACGAAGTTGTTGAACGAACAATAAGTGTAGGAGGTTGCAAACTCCAGTTTATAAAGAATATTTTATTCTTAACACTATCAAAGAGATCTGCAGTGGGTTGTGAGTGCGTATTAGACTATTCAACGAGTAAAACTTTAAACGATCATATGTCTCAAAGACTCTTGACAAATCTAAACTTTAGAAATGACCATGTAAGCGGACTTTACGTTCAATATTTAAAACAGTTTACACCAAGAATATAAACCCTTCACATTTGCTATAAATTCAATGTGTACAATTTTCTCTAAACATGTTCGTTAGTGTCCGACCGAACACACTTTTTCAGAACGAACCCGAACTACAGTAGGTTTTTAATACTGAGCCCGAACTTGAAACCGAACCTTAAAGTGAACTGTTTCCTGCAACACGAAATAGCTGCTCAGAAGCGATCTGCGCTGGCACTTTTTGGCTACTGAATTAAGGTTTATAAATGGACTAGAATCTTAGTTTTCATGTATTTTTTGAGTTTTTCGAAATAAAGAGCTCAGGCAAATAAATTCCAGTTTCTTTATCGGCAATAATTTTATGCTCCTCTGGACCTGCTAAATATATGGTTGAATCTTGTCTTTTCGAAACACACCGAATAATTTAATTATGTTAATGGGCGTGAGGAAAACTTTTGGCACGACAACAAAAATAAAAAGCAACAATTACAATAAACATGTCGTTTATTTTACCAACACCACAATAGTAGAGAGGGTATTATGCGTTTGTGGTGATGTTGGTAACACCTTAAAATATTGGTCCTAGAACTACCTTTAAGCATATCGATCGACTCAGAATTACATTTTGAGTCAATCTATTGATGTCTTTCCGTCCAGCAAGATGGCTGGCTGGCAGGCGGAATAACTGGCAGGCCGACTAGACTTCTGACTGGCTGGCTGGATGGCTGTTCTACTGGCAAGTTGACTGGATTTCTGACTGAATGGCTGGCAGGCTGGCTGGCCCGCTGGTTGGCTTGCCTGGTTGTTGTCCATGTAAACCTTGGGAGCAAAGTAAAGGTTGCAATTTTATAGAAAATTGTATATAATCTGGTTCATAGGTTCTAATTGTTACAAGATTATTTCTTGAATAGAGTTTTTATGTCTAGAAATCATCTTATTATGTTGGTGTTTAGATTAAAATTGGTCCAAACTCATTTGATTGCAATCTAAAGCATCTCACCTAATTTGATTGGAATCGGTCCATATTTGGCCAAAGCTCCCATACAAATATTAAACCTGAAAAAAGCTTTTTTAATGTCATCACTTTCTTATAAATGTAAGTATTTACATATTAATTTCCACAACAACTTTTCCGATAGCTATGTCCCATATGAACCCCCATGCTAAAATCACTTAAAGGCAAACAAATTACATACAACTTTTATGATATAAGTCAAGATATCTAAATAAAAATCGGCTCAAGGAACTTTTGTTCTGGCGGGACCATGATTGCCCTTAGGTCCCGAATAGGGTACGCTCTCGAAAGTTTTTTTTAAATACTGTGGTGTAGGGTATCATATGGTCGAGTTTGACCGGCTATACTTGTTTACTTGTTTATATGACAATTCGGCAGTGATGTTAGGCATCGTTATGCGAACAAATGTTTGAACAACGTTAATTCAAAATTCAAAAGAACATTCAAATAGAACAAAACATCGACAACAGCAGTGTTCCCCATCAAAATTTATGTGCGGGCATTCATTAGCGTTAGCCAATGAACCTTCAATACGCGTTAGTGTTGATAAATTTTTACGATTTTTTATCTCTTTGGGTGGTTCCAAAACAATAGCCAAAAAAATGTCATGCTGTTAACTAGTAGCCACCCACGACATGTACAAGTTTAAAAAAAAAAAAATGTTCGGTTAAAGTTTGGTGTTCGTCGAAAATTTTACCGAAAGACAAACATTAACCGAACATTACATTTTGTCAAACTCCCTACACCGAACCCGAACGTTCGGTCGGACTCTAAAATTCGTTCATAAATGTGTGTTTTTTTTTTTTGCATTTCACAATGAAGTCATGATGGCAAAAGAAGTTTATTTGTTCAAAAAGTTAAGTCGACATTAATTTCGTTTAAACGTTAGAAAAAACTGCAACATATAAATTCGAAAAACAATTACTTTATTTTATTTATTTTAATTGAAATCTATAAAATCGAATCAATAAAATCAATAAGATCAATCTGTCTGTGGTCACATAAAAATAAAACTATAAAAATACAAGAAAATAAAAAATCATTGCCACAAAATCAATCAAGAAAAACGTGATTAAAATCATGCGCCGGTGCAACTTTACTTTAAGAAAAAAGAAATTAAACAAATTAGAAAGTGTAGCCGGTCAAGACCGATCATTTAATACCCTGTAGCATTTGCGATCCTTAAAACTTAATGCTTTTTTAGAGAGTGGTCGTATTTAACGTTTATATAAAGATGATTCATACACAGAAATAAATAATTTCTAAAGAGAAAAAATTTGAAAAAAAAAAATAGTATTAATCGAACATGAGATTTTTCCCTTAAATTATTTTCATAATAGTTTAAAAATCGATTTTTCATATAAAACTCCCCAACATTTCTTGAACCGCTAATGACTCCGTAAATATAAGTTTAAATAGAAAAATAAGATAAATCTGTGATCACTCATATTTTTGAACAATAACCAAATTTACACAAATTGTTGGTATATTAACACAAAATATCTTCCGAAAAGTGTGCTGCATGGAAAAAGTAGTGTTGCATCTTCTACATAAAGACTAACTGAATTTCTGTATATCTACACAAAAAGAAAAAAAAACTTATACTAGATTTAAGTTTTTTCTAGTTAATTTTAGTACGAATCGTACTTTAATTTTAAAAAGTACTTTATCCATTTGGACCCAAATATAATATTGAAGTAAATTTATTAAAATAGCTTTATTTCTGTAACTATTAGAAGATTAATAAATATCTTTAAGAAAAAAACTAAACACTTCTTCGGAACGGTGAAATATGGTTGTCCCCAAATAGGGCCAATAGTGAAAAACGTTAAATTTTTCAAAACATCCTTTATCGATGCATTTCCTTCATTGCCAATGATCTTTACTGTTGCAAATGGCATATCGTAGTTGGCTTGCCAGTTTTTGGGGGATGATGGGGCCAATATCTTCCAAGTTATGCCCAATACCCCTGGTGAAGGCTCGCACCGCATTTCATCATATTTTCAACTAACTGGAGCTAGTCCATATATATCTCCCGCATTCAAATGATGAAAGCGCCAAGCGTAAGGGTCTGCTTGGAAATGCATTAAAGCATTGTTTCTGCTGCGCAGCGTGTTCATGAAAGCATCACTGCAAATCTCAGCTGTTCGAAAATACATAACAAAACCGATAAAATTCGCATACATATCACATATCACAAAAATTGTGTCAAAAATTTAATTAAACTCGGCAACAAACATCATAGAATTTGCATGAGCATCGCATACTTATCACATAAACGCACCAGATGCAGCGCAGTGATGTGCATATTTCCGAATAGGCTAGCAGCCAGAGAAAAATCCAACATATATGTAAGTACATATAGCCCACCACCTTTTTTACCTCGCACGTCTAATCTATATGATGCAACAGATTGGTTGGCTTGATCGACGCCTCTCATGCCTTCGTTGTAGTTCTGGAAGACAAGGGGAACGTTTACGTCTACTCTTATTTTTGTCTACAAACTCATCTTGTCATCTTTTTGAAAGCAGCGTTACCATTTGTCAAGTTTTCTCTTTTATTGCAATGTTTTTTTGTTAAGTATTTTTTATATTAAATTAAATTTTATTTTTTCGACCTTTTTTATAATTAAAAAGGTAGCAAGCTAGTCTATCAGCACCGAGGTTGCGGGTTCGATTCCCGCCAGAGACTCTGGTTTCTTTCCTGCAGACAAGCATAGAGCTTCGCGGGATTAGCTTAGGAAATTAAAAAAAAAAAAAAAAAAAAAAAAGTTTTTTCGAGCTCGAGGCCAATTATTTGTAAAAAATATGTATATTGTTTATTAAATTATTTGATCCAACATTTCGATATATCATTATCAAGGCGGTAACAATATACGAAAACAACAATGTACGAAAAATATTAACAAAGACTGTGCATAAATAAAAATAAAATACATAATTACAACAAAAAAGAAACAAAACACTTACAATGAGTTACAAATATATTTGCAAGAGACGTATTACTATCTCCACATTTAATATTGCACTAACTTAACTATTTAATATTTATATTTATTATTTGAAGCATCTCTAAAGTATACCGTTTATTATATTTCTCCTCTCTTTGTTATATCTCCACATTTTCTAAAGGCCTCGTTACTCTTACGTAAATGTTGCGGATACGTAAACGTTGCGTTCGACTTAAAATAGTGGTAGTTACTAAAAATACGTAAACGTGTCATATCAGTGATGCAAAACGTGGTACAATTGGGCCATTTTTGGCACTTTTAAACGTTTGATGGCCCTGTAGAAATCTATTTTGGCCCTTTCAGGTCAAAATTAAACTAGCTGGTAGTGAGCTAGTCTATCACTGACGGAGTGGCGGGTTCGATTCCCGCCAGAGACTCTGGCCTCCCGCAGACAAGCGTAGAGCTTTGCGGAATTAGTTAAGGAAACAAATCGGTTAATATATTTTTCAATGTTGTTTTCTTATTTTTTCGAACAATACTTTTATTTACGAAATTGTTTTGTATGTACAGGACCAATTAAACCACACAAGCGGCTGTTTGTATGAAAATCAAAAATTTTAAATATTCACAAAAACATCCTGTTGTTTTTGTCAAACCAATTGTTTTGTATACTTGGCCCTTTAAAGTAAGAACTGTTACTTTTATGTGCAAATCAGTCTTGCTTTAAATTAAAATTATTTTAAGTAGGTAAATATGAAAAAATCAAAGTAGACCGTCAAATGATTAAAATGCTTTATACATAAATTAAATTTTGTATTGAAAAATAAAATTTCATGTTATATTAAACAAATTGATTGGCCCTTTCAAAGATATTTTGGCCCTTTTAAATCGCCAATTTGGCCCAAAACAAAATAACTCAAAATGCATCACTGTGTCATATGGTGTTGAAGTGTATGTGTGTACTCGTACATATGTATGTATGTATGTAAATTATTATTTGTTTTGATTTTGCTCACAGTCTTATTCCAAAAGATGTTGCTGACATTCTTGTTTAAAAACGCCAATACAAAACGATATCGGCGCTTTTGTACAAAAAGTAAAATACTTAATGCATATATATTTACATATACAGCACTAAAATTGCTTTGAAAAATAAAATTTTTTTATCTAGTTTTTATTGCGCCTGAGGATCTAGTTTTGGAGTTATGGACCTTAAAATATTTAAAGTCATTATAAATATCTCTTTAAATAAAACTTGATATATCCAATATGTGTATAAGTAAAAATTGAAAAAAAAATTTTTTATAATTTTTTATTGTAAATTTAATTTTATTTCCTAAAGATGCTAACCAAAAGTTAGCGAAATATTGAGAAAAATAAATAAATAAAAATTATTTTTTTTATAAAAAAGACCTCAAGCTTAAGCAATTCAAAATAATTATAAAAAAAGAAAGGTCAAATAAAACTAAATAATATATATATTTCAATATAATTAAGTTAATTCGAATATTCGGAACTATGCGCTGATTTTTTTCTATTTGCATTCTCTAAAATTTATTCAAATTTTTATTTTTACTTTTTTATTTAAATTATAATTAAACCGATAATCGAATCAGCTGTTTTATGTTTTGGCTCATGTGTTTACAGCATTAAATGCAATTTTTGTTTAATAATTTTGTAAATTATTATTTTTGCGTTAAAATATTGTTAAAACTTGTTATTTTAATAAATGAAAATAATAGAAAAGAAAATAAGAAGTGGAAATACAGTAAACATACAAATGTTGTTTATATTTGTGTAATTTTATTGTTTTGTAAATATAGAAAGCGAATTTATTAAAAGTAGAAAAATATTTGTTGCTTAAACTAACAAATAAATAAAATAAATATAGAAAAGGTGAGGAATAGGTTTTCACAAATTTGCAGCAGCCCGCTGCCGAAGACTGCCGGAAACATGGAAAAAAAACTATATTAACTATTTATCAATTTTATTTACTTCCATCTATGGAAATAATCTATCTAACTGATGAATAAAATAAAATTAAGCTTTTAACAACAATCAGCCTTATTCCGGTTGTCGTTATCGTCATCGACAGTGTAATAGATTAAAGAGACACATGGCCTGTGTTCTTTAATCTTCTACAAAAAACTACACTGTCGATGACGATAACGAGCACCGGAATAAGACTGAATATTTATTTTCAATAAAAAAAAAACAAGAGCAGTTAGCTGGCTTCGTTTATTTTCAATAAAAACCCGATTTGGTTTCTGTGACACCTAAAGCCGATACTAATTTTAGTTCGAACAAAAAACCCGTAACATTGGATTTCATTTCACCAAATTAAAATTAATGTTTTGATAAGAATCTCATTAATAAAATTTTAAAGTAAACCGCTGGTTAGTAAGTTTTGTTGGCAACACTGCTTGAAAACAAAAAAAATTCTTAACAGCTGATACGTAAAAACGGAGAGAAATTTTAATTTTATCAGGTTCATCCGCAACGTTACGTTTACGTGTGAGTACCTATTTACACATAAGCTTGGTAAGGAAAACGGAACTGCTGATCCGCAACGTATACGTTTACGTAAGAGTAACGAGGCCTTGAGTTTGGTGTATGTAGTCTCTCTGCACAGTGGGATGCGAGTGCAGTTTTTTGTGTTGATATTTTATTAATGTTTTTAAAATCTGATTTATGTCCAGCTTTACGTGTCTTAAGCTTATTTTTTGTAGTACCGACATAAACTTGATCGCATATGTCTTGGTCATTTCCTGCACAAATAATCTTATGTATTACGTTAGTGTTATCCAATTTGTCAAGTTTACATTTGGTGTTGGAGAAAAGTTGTTTTAATGTATTCGTCGATGTGTGAGCAATCATAAATTTGTCCTTATTATAAATGTAAGCATTCTTTATTCTTTTTGCGATACGTGGTACATACGTCATTGATTTATACATTTTCGTATTCTTTTTATGTTCCCTAGGTGGTTTTTTTCCATAGTTTTTAATTAAAGTTTCTATTATATTTTTAGGAAAAGAGTTTCTTGTAAGAATACATTTAATTTTTTCTTTATTGTAAGAATGGAACGACTCATCGCTAATGGAAAGGACCCTGTTGATCAAATTGTTGGCAGCATTCATTATTATCTTTTTCTTATATTGTTACAGCCTTGATAATGATATCCAAAAGATATCGAAATATTGGAACAAATAATTTAATAAACAACATACATATTTTTTACAAATAATTGGCCTCGAGCTCGAAAAAACTTTTTATTTTAATTTTTTTTATTTTTTTATATTTTTAAACAAATTGAACTTAAAATTCATTTTTGTGTTTTCTTTTTAAATTTTGACACTTTTGTAGAAAAAAACATTTTTTATTTTAAAACATTTTTTTTTTTTAATGGTGAAATTTTTGTCTGATGGTAGATGTTAGATGTAAGCAATGTATCGTTTACATTTGCTCACATCTTCTACATCTTGGATGGTAGATGTTAGATGTTGATCAGTGTAAAAAGCGTATTACGGAGTGGATAAAGAGTGGATGAACTACGAGTTTAGTAGTTTGTACACATGGTAGATACACTATTGTCAAGCCAACGCACTAAAAACGTTTCATTGGCTATATGAAATCAGTAGTCAAATTCAGCACCGTCTTTCTTTATCATATTCTTGACATAATCCAGTGGGCACTTCTGGGCATTTAATATCTATTTTTTTGTTAGGTAGTCAAAAGTAAGTTAATGGGAGAGGAGCATAGATATCCCCCAAACTACTAATATGATCTTTACAAATCATGTATCGATGCAAAGTTCATTAGTCAATACCAATTTGTTTAATTTTGTTCGATACTTTTGCATTGTCAATGCTTACTTGGTTATACTTGATTTTAATAGGAAAATTTTGCCATTTACTTAAAGAAATCAGGAAGTTAAGGACTTTTGCCGGAATTGACCACCTTTTAAATGGCAACAGAAAAGTATCCTAATTTTGTACAAATAGTTTTGATGTTTAAAAGTGTCCCTTTAAAAACACATTATTTGGTTTTTTCTACATTTCTGGCTCTGACTTTTTTAGCCTACCGTGAATTACTCATATCGTGAATTATTACTCTTCTTTTCTACCGGTTTCATATTCGCCGCGTTTTCTTTGTTTTTGCGGTAAACGAAGCTTTAACTTGTTTTTAAGGTCAGTTTGTTCTTAGCAGCTTTTATTACTTGTTCATCCTCCGGCACCCAATCCACGTCCACTCTCGCTAACAAAGTATACCTACATTGTACATTTAAAATAATTATTACAATAAATATGTATGTATTGTGAATTGAAATAACTGTGGCCGTATTTTATTTAAAACCCTAAATACTCCAAGAATCCCTTCCTGCCCTCGACTCTGGAAACCCCATTTCCCCCGCAAGTGGGCTTTACCCCTCATAGCCTCTGCTCTTCATCTTTACGAGGTTTAATGGTATACTTACGGTACAATTACCCTTCCTTAGTTCATATTTCATTTTAATTAAAGTAATCAGCATTTCTCCCTATTTTTCCTTTAATTGAGAATAATAATAACACCACAATTAAATTGTCTGGTTATCCAACACAAAACTTCTGTTAAAAAGGAGGCTGTTCTTAAGAAGTAGGCGTAGTACCTCCGATACTGAGATAACATAGATTTCTATATATCTGGAGAACGGTTAAATTAAAAGTATTCAAATTTTGTTCAAATAGCTTGGTTATCAACACACAACATCTGTCAAAAAGTAATCTGTAGGGTAATTCTGTAACTTTTTAACGACAAAAATTTGTCGTTAAGTAGTAAATTTTTAAAGTTTTTTCTTGAAATTTTCTACAAAACGACAAATTTTTGTCGTTAAAAAGTTACAAAATTACCCTACTGAACTGGAAAAGTGGACGAGACGCCCTTAATTTCTTACGGCCTAATTTATAAAAAATAAAACCGGTTAATAAAGGGTTAATAAAATGGATTTTCATACAAAATCCGTTTAATAAACCCTTTATTAACATGTTTTATTTTTTATAAATAAGGCTGTTAATATCTAGGGCCCTTTTGTTTCCTTTGAAAAACAAGAAAACATTTAAAGAAAATAATATAAAAATGATTAACATGGGGTCTTCACCTCACAATTTGTTGTCATAATAAACGTCAAACTTCGTATAAAAAACACGCTGACAGAAATGTTAGAGTTTTTTTACATAGACTTTGACGTTTGGTATGACAAAATATTGTCAGGTGAAGACCCCATGTTAAGAAAACGAGAACATTTTAAATGCAGCGGAAATATTTAGCCTTATTCCGGTTGTCGTCATCGACAGTGTCATTTTTTGTAATAGATTAAAGTGATACACAGCCTGTGTTCTTTAATCTTATACAAAAAACGGCACTGTCGGTGACGACAACGCCAACCGGAATAAGGCTGATTATGAATTAAAGTAAATTAAATCGTTTCACACGACTTATGATCAAAATTTGTTTCTGCATGTGTATTTGTTACAAGAAAATTTAAAGATGCATTCTTGAAGAAGTCGCAGAATGTTAATTAAATTTGAAAAAATAAAAAAGAAATGCAATAAGTTTTAATAGTTTCTCTGAAAACGTAAACAAAAATGTCTACAAATTACAATAATAACTGAATATAAAACACTATTATCGATATGTCGACATTTAAAGCACTTAAAATATGCACACACAAATCAAAAAAATAGAAACTAGCAAAAACTAATACCACACCCAGATACAAATTTCAACAAATAGTGTATAAATTACAAACTATGTAATATTTAAATAAAACGATCAATGAGGGCTTTTTTCTTTTAAACAAAACAAAAAGACAAAACAAACAAAAAAAAAAAAAATCACTACTGAAACGAATTGAAAATCTTTTTGCCAAGTTCTCATGATTGGCTTATGAATGAATAAATATGAGTCATGGCATGGAAACCAACTACCACATACTGACTGACTGACAACTACTACTCTACTCCACTTGAAACCCTGCAAGAAAAAAAAAATTGCAGGAAAAACAAAACAAACAAAAAAATATTTGTAAATTTGGCTTTTGACCAAAAGGAAATAAAATTATTTTGCAAAACCAACTATAAAACAATTTAACGTTAAGAGTAAGAAAAAAATTATCTACAAAAAGCACGTTTAAACAAAAATTACCTTAAAATACCTTTAAAATGGCCAATTTCCATAGATTAAAGAGTTGAGGAAAAAAAAATCTAACCAAACACGAAAAAATGTGCTTAAGAAAAAAATGCAACAAAACTTCCTGAGGCAATGTGACAAATGTACGTGGTAACTAAAATAAAAAAGCTTAAAAGTTGAATATTGAAATTAGCTTAAAGCTTATTTTATGATTACTTTATTTATCCTTAAATATCTTAATAGATACGAGGGTAGATTTAACACAAAAGTCTGTTAATGTAAGTTAAAATAAGGATTTATAAGAGTGTATGCCAATACTTAGTCCTCGCTCACATTTAGAAACATTTGCTGAAGAAGCTTTCTTTAATTCTCTTTAGAAACTGCAATCGCGTAATCCTATTCTATTTCTTATTTTTCTTAATGACCTCCTTTGCCAAACTTCCAACCCTATCTACTCTTTTGCAGATGACAGCATGTTTTAACATTCGCATTCACTTGATTAAAGACCAAATGTATCCGGTGACGGTGCTATGAGGCGAAAAATGAATGGCCTTAATAATGGGTGATTTTTTAAGACCTATAGGAGAGTTAAAAAAAACACATAAAATTCAGAAAAATTCATGAAATCTTTATTTGAATCGATAGTACGGTCCATATAATTTAATGTTTGAAGATTATTTCATGCAAATGTTGACCGTGACTGCGCCTCAAATGGTCCATCCGCTTAGTCCAATTTTGGCATACTCTTTTCAACATTTCGGTCGGTATCTCATAAATAAATGCTTCAATGTTGTCTTCCAATGCGTCAATTGAAGCGGGCAAGTGTGTATAGACATGAGCTTTAACATAGCCCCACAAAAAATAGTCTAAAGGCGTTAAATCGCACGATCTAGGCGGCCAATTGACCGGTCCCGAACGTGAAATAAAATGTTCACCGAACTCGCCTCTCAATAAGTCCATTGTTAAGTGTGCTGTGTGGCATAAGGCACCGTCATGTTGAAACCACATGTCATTCAAGTCAAGCTCTTGCATTTTGGGCAAAAAAAAGTTGGATATCATCTCACGGTAGCGCTCACCATTCACAGTTACGTTACGATTCGCATCATCTATGAAGAAGTACGGTCCAATGATGCCACCAGCCCATAAACAGTGCCAAATTGTGACTTTTTCTGGATGCATTGGTAGCTCTTGCAATGCTTCTGGCTGATCTTCACTCCAAAATCGACAATTCTGCTTATTTACGTACCCATTGAGCCAAAAATGAGCTTCGCCTCGAACACAATTTTTCGATAAAAACGTGGATCGCATTTTGATAATAAAATTCAATAATTTGCAAGCGTTGTTCGTTTGTAAGACGATTCATGGTTAAATTATAGACCAAACTGAAGATGTTTGACAGTGAAACAAAACACGAAACGTGCGTCATAGGGTTGTTGTTAATGCCCGAAAGAACCAGTGTTACATGCTAACGCATAAATGCGCGACGGATCAAGGAGCCATATCTTTACATATGGGTGGCATAATCATTGAGGAAGCAGAATCTCCTGAGGTTCTGGGCATGTAAATCTAAAGTGATGTCCGATGGACAAAACATATATTCAAGGTGTCGAAGGAAGATAAACATAACTCCATCGGATCTCCTTACTATTTATACCACTTATATCCGACTGCGAATGGAATACAACTCTCATGTGTGGGCCGGTCCTTCAAAGTATATTTTGGAGTTTCTCGACTGCGTGTAGGAGCGGGCGAAAGTTCTCATTGGTGACAGTTGGGTATCCAATTCTATTGACTTCCCAGAGCACCGCCGCAATGTGGTGAGTATTCACGTGTTTTATCGTTACTGCAAGCGATGTGTTCTGATGAAATTAGGGATCTGTATCCATGTTTTGTAACTGTAGTGAGAACTGCTCGCATCACAAAGATGTGAAACAAAATATTCCATCGTTTCTCGAAAAGTGAGAAAAAAGTGTGTCTGTAACTCATGTCGAAAACTATCAAAAGAGATTACGTAGTTACGTTATAAATGTCATAACATTGCACTCGAAGCCGATGTGACATTGCAGACGTTGAGAACGCCAGAAATATATATCGTTGTCGGCGACCAAAATTTATTAAAATTAAAAGTTTTTCAATGACGGCGGCAAAAATACAACCGTCGGCTATACCAAATAATGTAAAGCGGGACTTAAATGTTTGTTGTTTACAAAAAAGCTTTGAAAATATTCGTTTATTTTATGAAAATGTTAAAAGCAAAATAATTAAACAAAAAAAAGTGTGCAAAGAACAAGATATTATTATTATTATTCTTTGTATTTTGCATTTTTAATTGTTTTTTAGTGTTGAAATTTTTTCTCGCCCCATTTTTATTCGTGAGTTTATTTGACAGTTCAAAGCGGGAACTTTTCTCACAAAAATGTTACAGACACACTTTTTCTGTAAATTGGCGAGTAATTTCCTTACGTGACAGCTAGTACTCGCCAAAAAAAAGTTACACCCACAGTTTAGTGAGAAAAACAGCTGTTTGTTTCAATATATGGCATTTTTATTTCATTCCACACATTTTAATTGAAAAGTTTCTCGACGCGAGAGTTACAGAACATGGGCACTGGTTCCCGAAACCCGTACGTTTGCTCTCAATACACGTTTTTCCTTAAGAGCCCACACAGAAAAAAAATCGTCTCTAATTAATACATTCGTTCAGACAATAAAATTATTTACTAATTTTGCCCCTGCAAAAGAATTGATCATATTTGTATAATCGAGTCGTGATACACAAATTTAGTTAATTAAAAAATTAATTGCCTAAACTAAACATTTAAATTTATGTGTTTTGATGAAAAAAATTAATTGCAACAAAGAAAAAATTAATTGAAAAATTAATGTACATCAATTGATTATTTAATTGAACAATTTTTTGGCAAACATTGTCTTTTGTGGTCGATTAGCCGGTGCATCGTAGAACGCATTACTGGGGAAATTGGTTTTTTGGCCGGACTGTTCGTATTTGGAATAACCTTCCTGCTGAAAACTTCCCTCTCACTTTCATCGTGAATAAGTTTAAGTCAAATGCTTACAAGCACTACTCCCTCTATCCACCTTCCCATTAATAATTTTCGTACTTCAAACACAATGCAATGCATTAGTAGGGGTCATTCCCTGAGTGCTGGTCCTAACAAAACAAAAACAAGTAAGAGTGCTATATTCGGCTGTGCCGAATCTTATATACCCTTCACCATTGTGCGAGCAGAATACAGAGCAACTAGACAAAACCTAAATAATTTCTACACAAACATACATATATACAATACATAAAACTTCATTATAAATTAAATTTAAAAAGTTAAAACTGGTAAATATTTTTTTAAATAGTTTCAGAACATAAAAAAATTAAAAAAAAAAATCTTCACTTTTCATAAGGACCCAGAATACCCAGAACTTTATAGGGTATAGGACCTTCGGTGAAGGGTATAAAAAACAAACTTAATTAGAAAAAGAGTAATTTTTGGGATTTCAGTATTTTGGTCATAACTCTGCTATTTCTTAACCGATTTGACAGATTTATATAACGACGTATTAAAGAAGAAATTTGCCAGTTATTTTGGTTATAAAACTTGGACTCGGGAAGATCTATGGTTCCCGAAAATGGGTATTTTTCAAAAAAAAAAAATTTATATTTTGGTCATAACTTTTTCGTATCTGAACCCGAGTTTTTCAGAAAATATTTTCTTTTAAAAATTTCCGATCTTTTGATATATAAGGCATAATCATAGGTCATATGACTGTCCAAAAAATCAGGTTTTTATACAATTTTTAATATTTTTTTTGTGCGGGAGGTACCACGCCTACTTTGTCAATCCCGCCCACATTTTGTGGGATGCTGTGTATTGATAACGTTAATGTGTACCTAATTTAAAAACTTTGGCTCCTGCCGTTCTCAGGATATACAGAAATAAAAAAAAAATACAACAACAAGGGATTTTTGGGCAAAATCAGAGGCAGTCGTGGTTTGGTCATATCTCAGCCATTTGTGGATTGATCTTGCTGAATTTCAATAGCTAGATATGATGGACTATATGTGATATAAATGTAAAACAAGCTAGTCGCTATCATGTCTGGAGTCCCCGGAAAACACATATCAAACGTAAGACGGACAGACGGACGGACAGACGGACATCGTTAAATCAACATCTCTCCTCATGAGGACCCAGAATATATATACTTTATAGGGTCTTAGACCAATATTATAGAAATTACACACGGAATGACAAACTTATATATGCCCTTTTCCACCAGTGGTGAAGGGTATAATAAACCGACCTTAACGAAATTGTTGTGTGACTTCTAATA
The DNA here is from genome assembly GCA_963931875.1 of Pollenia griseotomentosa. Lineage (NCBI taxonomy): Eukaryota > Metazoa > Arthropoda > Insecta > Diptera > Polleniidae > Pollenia > Pollenia griseotomentosa. Next base: position 49,362,754 of record OZ007564.1, read on the forward strand.
TTATAGACCAAATTTTTCTCAAATAAAATTTTTTGTTAAGCTTTTAAGCGTACTAAAGAGTTTTCCAAAGGTAGGGTTACTATGGGGCCGATGTTAAAGTAGGAGATTCATGAAATTTGGCCGTGTAACTTCTAGTCTTGAGCTGATGGCCTAAGACGCTAGTGCTCTAACAATTTAACTGTATAGTAATTTTATTATAATATAGTTATAAAAAATAAATAAATAACTTCTAGTCTTATTACATTATTTTATGAGGTGTAAGATGAATATGTTTATTTGGTGCTACATACGGAATAATAAACTTAGTATATCCTCATTCACCACTCGTAGTGGGTGGAGAGTATAAAAAAGAGTCAAAGCAAAATTAAAATAATAAAGACCACCATTTTTTTGAACAATAAATGTTAATTTGAATTTGTTGCACTTTCGTTAATTTGTAGTTTATTTGTTAATTTGTACACAAACACACACATTCACACGCCACATAACAACACCCCAGCTAATGACCATTTAAACATTTGATTAAATGATCACAAGTTGTTGGTGTGGTGGCTGTTTTGTCGGTCACTATTGGAAAATCAACCTCCATGCATTTTGAATTCGTTTTGAGTTGGGGTTTTTTCTTTTCTTCTATTATGTTTTTGAGATTTGATTTACTATCAATGACACCTGTTTAAGGCGGATATTGGCAATTGTTAATTTGTTTTAATTGAATTGAATTAAATTTGGTTTGTTGTATGTTTTGTGTAATCAATATTAAATTATTATAAATATAATAACAATATCATTATCATACTGCCAACATACACTAATATGTTTATTTCTATTTCTATTTCTATTTCAGCTTTTACATTGACATTGATGTCAACGATATATCCGTAAGCCGCCAATAAGCCAAAGGCAATCCAAGTTTAATCATGCGCTTAAATGGTGTTTGTATCTTGTAAGTATCTGTATCATTTTGGTTTTTATCGTGTATCCGTTAGAATCTGATATCTTTGTATTGTGAGTGACGTGCTAGAAAAACCCTCTTAGTTATTTTTAAAAGCAAATTTATTCTATATCTTTGTTTTGTGTTATAATTAGAATTAATCCAGGTTTCTAATACTTATTTGGGAAATTTTGTGAATGCTACCGGAAATTTGTTGAAGTTTTTTTTGTTACGAAACTATACGAAAATGATATGACCAACATTCCCAACCAAGGCACATTTAAAAAGTATACGCATTAGAGAGAGCGAGACGCAATAATAATTTTTAATTGTCAAAATTTATATTTTGTATATATGAGCTTGTATTTTGTGTACGCACACGTGGTGCATTTAATTGTTTTTATTTTATATAGAGACAATTTTAAAATTGTGGAATCTTACAGTTGTGTTCTTGTATTCGAAAGCTCGAAAAAGGTGAAAAAACTTAAAAATCAACAATAACTTTCAGTGTTTTATCCAGAATAAAAATTGGGAATAAAGCACGAATAACAAAATCTTTTAAATTAAAATTTTGTATTCCCAAAAATTACAAAAATAATAAACTAGCAAGTGCACGGCCTAAAAAAACATACCTGGCAACATGCTTTTGCAAATTGTTTTTTTTTTTGCATTTTGTTTTTTCTTAACCTACTTACAACTACAATTAATGTTGGAAGAATTCCAATCAATTGTAGTGGGGAATATAACAAGAGATAAACTCACTGTTTATTGTTGATGGTTTTGTTTAAACTTTGATACTGTTACAAGTAGAACTGTTGCTTATAATTCTTATACGCTTAACAGTTTTATTTGTTTTAATAACTTTAGTTTTTCTAAAATCTTTTCGGATCAAGTTTCCTGATGATCTGGCCTAAACAACCAGTGAAATGCGCATAGGAAGAGCTTATCTCATTAACAATAAATTTCAGTGTTTTTATCAAGAATAATAACAAAATCTTTTAAATTAAAATTTTGTATTCCCAAAAATGACTTTGATAAAAAATCTTCAGTTTGATAAAATAGATTAATTAATTCGGTTAAGTTAGCCTATCCAGCCGGTCAAACGAAAAATATCCGACCAAATATGGTCGAAAAACACCAACAATAGCAACACTGTTCCACATAGCTCTTGACAAAAATGAGTTCTATCCATATACATATAAGCTAATTTGCCTGTTTTTAATTTATTGTTGTACAACAACACCTAGTGCTGCCACCTGGCAGTAATTTCAGTAACGCAATCATTTCCGACCAAGGTGAATTAACTTTTTAGGTGGCGTTCAAATTGAATACTAGGTGGCCCTATCGCTATAAAAACAATAAATAGGCGGTTCGCCTGGTGCAACTTTACCAATCTGCCAAAAAAAATCTAACTAAAACAGAAAGGGAATATGAACAAAATAGTATAACAATGATTACACTGTGCAATAAAATTCGGGACATCGCGAATTGAAACTAGACAATTGGTAGAGCAAATCTGCCACAGGGTTTTGAAAAGTTAGTTTTTGAATTTTTTGAAAAGGAGTTTGGTATAAGTCAAAAAAAAAAAAAAAAATATACTAAATGTACTTCTGAGCTAAAATACTATTTCAGATGTCTGTAGTAGATTTGTATGGCGATTCTTTTCTTAGAATATATTAAACCTCTAACACTCATTTTAAGGGGTCATTTTTGTCCTTTGTTAACTTTTCCACAAAAGCTTACTAAACCGACACTTTAAAGGGTTAAAATGTTCTGCATCAAATTTCACTAGGGGTCTTCGAAAACCAAAAGTTCGTGTAATGTATTGAAAACGGATTTTCGAAATTTCGGGCATTGAAATTTTTGAATTTCGTGAAAAGGAGTTTTGTACAAGTCAAAAAATATACTAAATGTATTCTGAGCTAAAAGACTATTTCAGATGTCTTCAGCAGAATTGTATGGCGACTCTTTTCTTAGAATAAACTAACCCTGTAACACTTATTTTAAGGGGTCATTTTTGTCTTTTTTTTTAACTTTACCACAAATGCATATTAAAACGGCACTTTAGAGGGTTAAAATGTTCCACGAATATTTTTTGCATTGAAATTTTACTAGGGGTCTTCTAAGACCAAAAGTTCGTGCAATGTATGTAAAACTGGTTTTCGAAAAATTTTAAAATTTCAAGGCCCGGAATTTCGAAAATCCGTTTTACGAACAATTTTTATGTAATTGTGTATGTGTAGTTTTTAGCTATGGGAAAAGGTCGTAAACTATGTTTAATATCGCTAAAGGGCGTAAAGTAGGGGGAAAAGAGCAAAAGCTCCCCCTCCCTATAACTTTTAAACTAAACAACCGATTTTTTTGAAGTTTTTTAGAAAAATTTTGCCTATAATTTTTATTATTTAGGGCTTCAAATAGGCTCCCCCTCCCAATATGTTTTAAATTTATTAACCGGACATAAATTTTTGAGAAATTCCAACATTTAGGGCGTAAAATAGGACAAATGGGTAAACGCTCCCCCAACCATGTATTCTTTATTAATTATCGGATGATAGTTTCAAGTCTTCAAGGAACTAAAGGCTATACATTTTAACATTAAGGGCATAAAATAAAGCAAAAAGGGTAAAAGCAGTCCCCTCCTATTCCTTCTTAAATTTTCCGATGTACAAACACAATACATAACTCATGCGTGGCTGGCAGCAAGATCTATTTTGGCAGCGAAAAATTTGGACGTCAACGATTTAAGCTTCAAGAAACAACAGTCGTTGCCATGCGACTAGGTATCATACAAATCCACCGATACAGTTAGCGATGCCAACGAAGCTATAACTTATCCCACAGAGTTTTTGACTTTCTTGCATTGCCAGGCATGCCACCACACCTTTTATGACTGAAACTTGGATCTCCAGTTATTCTACTTCGGAGTTTGAACCCACCGCGGCTGTGCAACAATACAATATTGGTCATTTAAAAACCTATGAAAAACGTAATCGAAGCCACAATTTTAAATGGTAATTTTTGAGACGAAAATGTTTTGCCGCCACGAACTCCGATGGTTCCCACAGACGTCCCAATCAATTCTCTTTTAGATTGGTATTTGCAATGACAATTAGTAAGTCGCAAGGCCAAAGATCTCTGTTTGCAGCTTAGATTTCGCCACACCATGTTTTTCACACGGACAATTATACGTGGCATGTTCTCGCGTCAGCAAGCCATCAAGCTTATTTGTGTTGGCTTTCGACGGACCGACAAAAAATATCGTGCTCGCAATTGCTTTTCGTAATGAATATTGATTATCTTTGTTTGATTTTTATACTTCAGAATAAAAAATACATCACTTTTTTATGTTTAATATTTGAATATGTAACGAACAGAAATAAAGAAATAAATGGCTATTGTGTTTTTTTTCATCGCCGATCATGGTATAAAGCGCTTCATTCCTCTTTCTGATATAGATCCCATCCCCACACACTTACAATACATTCCCTGTTTTTTAATTAAAAACCAAATTTTTACTAGAAAAAGTAAGTTATATGGCAAAACAACGCTTGCCTGGCCAGCTAGTATGCAATGAAAAGCAAGTAATTTAAAGGATATTATTTAATCTATTTAAAAATTTTGCAGAATTTGGAACAATTAATTGCCATTTAAAAGTCACTATTATTTTTTACTATTAAAACAAAATGGCGCCAAAACTTATTTTAAATCAGAAGAAAAAATAAAATAAACGAACTTTTACAAACAGACTAGATAAAATGTAAGAATCAAAAAATAATCACATGCAGCGTTACCGTTGTGATACTAAAGTATCAATTGATACCTTTTATGACCCTTTTTAAAATTATCCTTTTGTATCATTTTGTGCCACTTTTTGACCCTTTTTGGAAATAGCACTCACATTTTGTTTTTTTTGTCAACACCGCTGAACGTAAATGCTAAACAAATGTTTTCGAAGTAAGCGGAGATGATGGAATGAACTTCCAGTAAAGATTTCATATCAACATTTAGAACGCAGGTTTCTAAAAAGTAGTTAGTATGTATTTGTAAGAAGTTTGTGTTAAAAGATTTTTCACGACTTAAAAATTAGATTTTCGATAGTAAAGTACAAATTAAAGTACAATTTCCGTAGTAGCAAACATAACTCATATTATACATTTATGGTGGTTTCTTCTCAAAAAAAAAAAAAAAAATGTGTCAATTTATTTAAAAAATTAAATTAAATGTTCGTTTTTAAAAAATTTTTTGCTCTCTTAAAGAGTAGCAAGACAGTCTCCCCCTTTTAAATCGACAATGTTTAAAGTGCCCTGTAAAGTAGGTGAATTCGGTTTATGTATGCGGCTATTTTTAAAACGGCGACGACTGCCTCGAAGAGCAACAAAGCTTCGCAAAAATTTAAAAACTCGAAAAGTTTGCAAAAATTGCGCCATAAAATTGTTTAAAAGTCCCAAAACTAACAGGAATAAAAAAAATACGGTAAAAATTGCTAAAATTCCCAAATATTTGGTAACCGTGGTATGATAGCAAAGCTTTAAAAAATCAAAATACTTACAAGAACAAATCAAAGCGAACAGGGCTAAAATTCGCGAACAATTGTAAAATTGGAAACAAACCCTAAAATTAATTTCAAATCGGTAAATCGGTAAGTAAAAGTAAATATCGGAACATAACATAAAAAGTATTAAAAAAATAAGTTAAATTGATGAAGAACATACTTTTTGTCAGGTGTTAAAAACAGGAAAGGGTATTCCTTAAATAAATTAAGTTTTTTAAGCACTACCCACCTGAAATATCTTTTTTTTTTGTTTGTATATAAAAAACTTGGTCTTATTTTATTTATAAAAAATGGGAAATACTGTTTTAAAAAACTTGACCCATTTTTTTATTGATATACCCTTTTTTGACCCCTTTTTCTGGAAAATCCACCTTTTGTGACTCCTTTTGAAATATTCCAAAGGTAACCCTGATCACATGAGCTACCAAGATCACCTGTTATGAATTCGCCTTGAAACACAGCTGAGCTACTTTTTTTTTCTTACTTAGAGAGAGAGAGAGAGCCAGACAATTTTGTTTGTTTACAAGAAAGAGTAATAATTTTTGCTACAAATTTACATATTTGTTCGTAATAGGGCTGTCAGATATGGCGATTTCTCGCCAAACATAGCGATTTTGAAACGTGTTTGGCGGTGGAATTTTCCATTTGGCAACTGGCGTTTTTTTTTTTTGGCGATTTGTGATATAACTGGCAATTTACTTGGCTATCGGGCCTGTTCTGAAAATCACATGTTTTTGAAATCCCGAGCGTGATTCTGTGTTGTTCTGAAAGTCATAATGTTTTTGTGTTTTTCGGTGCGCTTTCGGCAATTGAAGATCACACCAAAACACACAAAAACGGGACACTTAAATATCACACGTGTGATTTTAGTAGGCACATGTGATTTGAAATCACGTGATTTGAGTAAAAGTGATTTACAGAATAGGCCTGTATATTTACCATTTATACTATTTCAGCGATTTTTTTTAACAGTTTATAATTTTTTGTTATCATTACTAATTTAAAAAAAAAAACATGGGAACTTTTTTTCACATGATTTTTGTTTTGTTATCATTTTAAGTGAATTTTATATTCAGGTCAACACACTAGAAATGAAATCGACGAGGCTGAAGTGCACGATCTTATAGATTTGTGTACTCCATTTTATTTTTTTTAACTGAATAAATGATCTCCATTTTATGTTATTAAAAAAAAAAATAACAGAAACTAAACAAAATTTACCTTCGGCGATTTTTTTGGATTTTTCTCAGGTTTTGGCGATTTTTGACTGTATGCAACATTTAAATAAAAAAAATATGTTACGAAAACTGAACAAAATTGACGTTTGGCGATTTTTGACATCCGGCTTGGCGATGGAGCTAAAAAAATCTGACAACCCTGGTTGGTAATCTTTTGGGTTTTTCTACCCAGAATGTACTAATAAAGTGACCTCACAAGCGCAGCGTTTGTAGAGATTTTCTTCGTGTGTGACGTTTGTCGTCATTTTTTGTTTTGTTTATTTACTTTTTTTAATAAGGCATTTTGACATTTGCCGTCTCAATTCTAGCAACAACATGCCTGTTGTTTTTTCTATTGTTGCATTGTTGTAGTACTGAGGTCACTTCCCTGCAGATAACGAGACTAATCCATACATGCATGTAAAGAGTAGTCCATAAAGGAGTAGGAGTACTCCAAAACTACTGCAAATATATGGGTAAAAGGTGGTCCATTTAACATTACGATGTCCTAGGAGGGGACCATATAACTCACCGAAGTAGTCCCTAAACTACTCCATGGAGTACTAAAGTGGGTTAGTTTGAAAAGTACTCCATGTCATACAGTATGGAGTACACTAAAGCGGTAGTTTAAGCATTTTTCATTTTTTACTAATCGCCTTTTATGGCGTGCCCTGTAGTCTGTATTATTGCTATTATTAAATATATTTACTTGGTATTTTTAATTTGTTTACCTTTTTTTTCACAAATTTCACACTTTCACTTTTAAATAAACAATTAATAATGGACACCATCAGGGCTACCAATGTGTAATACTGTAAACTATAGCAAAGTATACATCATGCAGTTGTTGGCAGCACTGCATGTTAATTTCTTATAACATGGTCCATATTACAGTAGATTGGACCATGTTGTAAGTAGTCCATTTCAGCCACAATGGACCACGTAGTCCAATTTTATCTGTAGGGTTTGTTAATACATTTTGTTTCTGCCAACAAAGTACATGTTGTTTTTGCCTTGTTGTAGAACTGGGGTTACCTTATTAATTATTTCATGTCCCTAACCGTCAAAAACCAAAGTAGGTTTGATTTATTCATAAATTTTAAGTTGTCTATTCAAATACATTTTTGTTTATTGTTTTCCTTTAACTTCATAAATGAATTTGAAAAATTTCTGGTCTTTTAAAGTTCAAGCTGCTGAAGCTGAAATCACTCCCGTCCAGGACGTGCAAGACGAAATAATCGATCAGCAACAAGAACTGCGTGAATTTTGTCACAAAAAATTTAAAATCTACAGACTCTACGAGGTTCTAGAAAAATGCAATAAACGTGTGAATAGTCGTCATAAAACACTGGAAACTTGTGAGCAGGAACTTTTTGATTACATTCAGGCTCTCGATGATTGTGTGGCCAAAACATTGTTTTCCAAGTTGGTTTAAGATTACAAAACCAAGGTAATGCTGCAACATGATAATTTTATGCCATAAAAAGATGAATGAAATTCTGTAAGAAAAAAAAAAAAATAATGAAAAATTTAAAAAAAAAAAACAGAACGAAGCATGAACATGATTACCGGTTGTTGGCTTGTGGCTGATGGCTTTTTGCAAGGTGTACTATTAAATATTATGCTTTAGTTTATTTTTGGTGGGCTAACATGATTCTTGTCAGCTCATAAAAATGGTCATTATTAAAAACAATTTATTAAAAAAAAATTTTGAAATTAAAAATTTTTTTATACATTTTCGCAATTTGTTTTTTTTTTTATTATTATTATGAACCAGTCTAGTGACTGCTGGTGTTTATTACTGTAAATTGGTGGTGTGTTTTTTTTTATTTTTAATTCTGATCTCTTGAATTCTTTATTTGTTTCTTGTGCATTTGACCATTAAAAATAAGTTTTTTATGGTCTTTAATAACAATAATAATAAAAATAATAGTATTCAATGTTCATTTCATTATGACAACAATATTTTCATTTTATTAACAGCAAAATTCCAAAATTAAATCGTACCATTTACCAACCAAAACCTTGATACAGTTTGACTGTGATAAAGTTCTCATTTGTTATATATTCTACCTACAATAAGGTTTCTTTCCATGAAATATTAGTTGTAGTTTATTATATTTTTTTTCTAAGATACATATTTACAACCATAATCGTACTAAATTATAATTAAATGTACTAAACTAAACAAAATTATACCCGTGTTTGTGTTTAAAGTTGACAAACAAAATAAAAATTAAAAGTTTGTTAAGGGTTACCAGAGCAATAAGTGTAACTAGGATTGAATTAATTTCGCTAAAAATAGAAAATTTTTTTTTTTTTTGGAATTTAACAGGTATGTTCTAGGTTTCGACTCGAATTGAAAACGAAAAATTTTTTTAATCCGCATAATTCATAAATTGGTGTTCTCAAATCTGCATGTTTTTGTGTTTGAAGTTTTTGTTCGAAAAAACTTTTGTTGAACTAAAGATCGCTAATTTGCTAATCGTAAAAGCTGTAAAGAATCACAGGAAAAGCTCGCTTCTATTCGCGAAAAATTGCTTTTAAACAAACACTAAAATTTATTTAAAATCGCTAAATGGGTTAAAAAACAAAATGTAGGAAAATAACAAAAACAATTGCAAAAATAGCGAAAATTCTTAATATTTCCAACCAGCTCTAAAATTTATTAAAAGTTCCTAAAACTATAAGGAATGGCAATAATTAAGTAAAAATTGCTAAATTCGCGGAAATTCGCACAGCGTCATGATAGCAAAGTCTACTATTTATTATAAACCGTTAAAGCTGTAAAGAATCAGAAAACTTACAGGAACAAATCGCTTCAATCGCAAACATGGCTGAAATTCGCGAAAAATTGCAAAATTTGGAACAAACGCGAAAACTAATTTGGATCGCTAAATCGATTAAAAAAAATACAAATTGTCGGAAAATAACATAATAATCGTTAAAAAATGAGCTATAATTACATCAAAATCAATGAAAAAGTCGATTTTAAATTTAGGGTTAGTTAGGGCCTTTTGCGTTTTAAATAACGATTAATATTTAGTTAAATCGGATAAAGAAGATTTAAAGCTAAAAACAAAATTTATTTTTTTGTTAAAAATGTTATCACATATTAGAATAAAAGTCGATTCGTTTTACTTTCACCAACCCATTACTACTCTAATTGAAAACGAATAAAAACATGTGGATGTGAAATACAGAACACCAAAAATGCTAAAGTAATCCACTTTCGAGTGGATTTGGATTTTAGAACAAACCCGTAAGTTTAGCTAAAAGCTTAAAACAGTGAGTCAGGAGACGTTATCCTCCTTAATTTAACGCTTTTGTGACAATAAAAAAAAAAACATTCAGTTTTAAAACGTATTTTTTCCAATTTTCAGAATAGTATTTAAATCTTTAACCAATTTAGCGAACTCAAATTAGTTGAAGGGTTTGTTTAAAGTTTTGCAATTTTTTGCAAATTTTATCCATGTTCGCGATAGAAGCGATTTGTTCCTGTAAGTTTTATGATTCATTACAGATTTAACGATTTATAATAAATAGTAGACTTTGCTATCATGCCGCTATTGGCAAATTTTTGGGAATTTCCGCTAATTTAGCAATTTTTATCGAATTTTGGCCATTCCTTATAGTTTTAGAGACTTGTAATCAATTGTATGACTTATTTGAAATATAAAAATTTTTTGCAAATTTTTGCTATTTTGCAAATTTTTTTTCTTGTTATTATCCGACATTTTGTTCTTTTTAACCCATTTAGCGATTTCAAATAATTTGAGGGTTTGTTTACAAGTTTGCAATTTTTCGCGAATTTTAGCGATGTTCGCGATAGAAGCGATTCTTTCCATCTTTTACGATTTTTAATAAATATTGGCTTTGCTTTCATGTTAGAAAATTAGCGATCTTTAACTCAACTAAAAAAACAAACCTGAAATCACAACAGAAGTCACAAAAGCAAATATCATTTTTGTAGTGTCGTCGAATTTTCTTAATTTTTGAAAAAAAAAAAACGGAACATTTTGAAATAATCTTCCTGTCGATACAGGGAAGCACAGACTCAGCAAAGCCGCATATAGTAATTTTCTTGTGCTAAACACAAGTGGGTCAAAATGACATACAATTTCTTTCGAAAAAACAAACTGTTTCTACCCATGATTTCGTCAATTTAATACTGGGAAAAACAGTGCAAATACAAAAAGTGAAACTTAAAAACGCCCCATAAATTTTTATTAGAATGTCTTAAAAAAAAAGGAAACTAAAATTAAAACAATTAATAAACATTGCATTTATGTTGGCAATCATATTGCCTCATTCATACTTAATAACGTGCCACATGCAAGACTTCCAAACAAACTCTCGACTCTCGAACATTTCAAATGACAGTTTCGCTATTTAATGACCAAGTTCAAATGCATACAATTATTTCTTGTTAATGCAGCTTGTTATTTGAATTGTGTCTGCTGCTTTTCAACCATAAACACTTTTTTTGGTTTTTAATCAACAGCAACGAAAAAATACATAAAAGCAAACAAACGAACAACCGACTAAAATATTTGTTGTTCACCATAAACAATAATAGCAACAAGAACAACAAAACAACTGTATGAATGAATGAGTTCTCGAACTTTTTTTACACAAGATACACAATCACTATTAAAATGATTTTGATTTCAAATTGTTTGAAAATTACCAGTAGAAATACGAAATATTCAAGTAACGTTTAATATGAATGTTTTATTGTGTCTCTCCTAAGAACCGCACCTTTTTGGATGAACTTGAACTCTAAAGTAAATAGTTACACAACATATTTAAAGCGCAAATGAGTAAACAAAAAAAAAAAAAACAAAAATAACTCTAGTTTAATTGATGTGTATGACGAAAATGATCGTCATACATCGATCAAATGTATAAAAAATTTTATCGAAAAATTACAAGTTGATTTGAAACAATTGCATGTAATGTTGGCTTCATTAACACCAACTGCTTCTTTCTGATCGGAACAATACCAACAAATTGGACATGATTTAAAGTGTTTTCTTTTCGGTATTTTGCTTGACATTGATTTGACTTATTTGACCCAATTATTATCTTTTCAAATTAAAAATCATTCAATTTAAATTCTGATTAAATAAATCAAGGTTTTGATCAATTTTTATGTCAACTCATCGTCAAGTTGTTTATCGATATTCTTTCACACACTTTTTAGTTTGATTTGTGCAAACAGGGGTTTTTTGGGGTTTTCTAGGAACTAAACGGGCAGGTATTAAACTGCTTTCTCGGCAATTAATTGCTGAAAATACGAAATACACAATTTCTTTACTGCACGTAACCTGCAGTTATCACTATTAAAGTCACCGGCAATTCTTTTTACCACCAGGAGGGAAGAGTTTAAGCTCAACCTAGGCACCATGGTCCACGGCGAACGAACTCCGATAGAAAGCCCTCCACAAATTTTGAGTGTCACTTTTGAAGGCCTCTTAAGCTTCTCAGCACCGCCACACCAACAAATTGCGAAATAGGTACAAGGTTCTCAAGGCGCCAGCCTGCCGTACCTTGGCGCTATAGGAATTTTCCCCTTTTTTTTGGCCAAAAGTACTTGATTTTTTTCCTGGAGTTTTTGATTTTTTTTTTCACTATGTACTTAAAAACATACTAAAAAAGGCATCCCCGAAAAATAAAGCATCAATGATGCTTTACCGTTATTTTATAAATGCAAAAACATGAGGTTTATTTATTAAACAAAACGAGGAAGTTACTATATTAAATTAGACGTGTATTTAAGTTTAAAGTTTTTATTCAAAAAATTCATGTAAAAAAAGTGAAAAATGAACAATAATGCTAAAAGTGAGTATAGTAGTTAAAACGATATTCAACTTTTTTTTTTAATTTGGTTAAATCGAAGGAAAGAAAAAGACCTTGATGTTATTTACTGTAATAATAAATTGCAACTTCACTAAGCTCCGAAAAAAATGATTAAAAGTGATAGATATAACACTTACGCATTTCGATAGAGCCATAAGTTGTCATCCATTCGCAATTTATTCCAGCTGCATATACTTGCACTCCCAAGCTTGGGAGTGGAAAAAAAACCTTGCTAACTATTTATAAGATGATTGAACAATCAGAGGTTTACTATACTGCTAAAGTATGGTCACTAGGGTGGCCGTTATTTTTTTTATTTTGATTTCTTATACTCTCCCCCTTTAAATCGGTTCAGTTTTATGTAAAAAAAAATACAAAAAAATTTCGTAGCGATAAGTTGTGTTTTAGGGGGGGCGTCCGTCCCTCAAAGTTTGCCATCAAGCCATTTATTCAAATGTAATTTGTTTGCATATGACTATCTTCTAAAAACAAAATTTTACAAGAATATGATATATGGCAATATTTTAGCTCTTCTAGTCAACAACATACTAAGCCTCCAAGAAAGTTTTTTGCTAAGACTAATATCTTAGAAAATATTGATTTTAGCAAAAAACTTTCTTAGAGGCTTATGTTGTTGACTAGAAGAGCTAAAATATTGCCATATATCATATTCTTGTAAAATGTTGTTTTTAGAAGTTAGTCATATGCAAACAAATTACATTTGAATAAATGGCTTGATGGCAAACTTTGAGGGACGGACGCCCCCCCTAAAACACAACTTATCGCTACGAAATTTTTTTGTATTTTTTTTTACATAAAACTGAACCGATTTAAAGGAGGAGAGTATAAGAAATCAAAAAAAAAATGTTCTCCATACAACTAACGGCCACGCTAATGGTCACCTTAGTTGAGCGTAACCCAGTGGAGAAATAGTCAAAGCTGTCAAAACGCAGCCTTAAGGACCGTCAGCAACATCTAAACGCCATCTTCGTTAGAAGACAAAGGTTCTACCGATCAAGGAACACAACGTTATGTTGGCGAAACAGTTCCGCCTAAGATATCTTTGCAGATCAAAACTTTACTATTACACAATTGTGGTTTCCCCTGAGGAATGTCAAACAGGACCTTCGTATAATCAAGGAGAGCATACAGAGGTATGTTCAGGATCCATTTGATCTCATCTCGTCAGGGCAAAATACATGGATTGCGGTATTTAAAATACCAAATACAAAATACTTGCTGGTCATGAATGTATTTAAAATACGAAATACACCATTTTTATTCAAACCAAAAAATACATTAGATAAAACTAATTAACAAAACAATTGTTTCCCTTCATAAATATTAGATTTATGAATGTAGCATCAGACAAACAGTTTTTTGTTGAAGAATAAATAAAACCTGCTGATGAAAATAATCTTTCTACAGGTCCTGATGAGCACAAACTCTTTGTATAGTTACGTTTTTAGCGATTCTAGTTTTTGGTAATTCAAAAAGGAAACAACCATCAATAAACTGACAACACATATTTTGTAAACTATGTTTTTAAAATACAAAATACTTGCACGTCATGTATTTAAAATACACATACCAAATACGTATTTATATTTTGAATACATACGTATTTAAAATAAATTTATTTCAAATACTGCCCAGCCCTGCATCTCGTATATGACAGCTTTGGACGATATTCATAGAGACCCCACCAATTCCGCAATACCGCATAAATGTCATACTTGGTGGTGTCGCTCACCGCTTATAACAGTCGCTGAATTGATTCTGCCACGTAAAAGCGGTGTTCTGATGCAACTAAGATCAGGATGTAGCAACCGTCTTAATGCTTTCTGGTCTCACATTGACCAGGCCGTCCCTAACTTATGCCCAGCATGTGGTCAAGTTCTAAAGACACTTTCCAAATATTTAATTTTCCAGCCAGCCCTACTCCGGCAAGAAGTTTTTGGACCCGCCCTGTGAAAGTAGCTGAATTCCTTGAACTTGATCTGAAAAATCCCGATTTAAAAATGTATATTGTTTATGCTGTTACAACCGCAACAACCTGAGGTTGGGTTGTTCGTCTGGCGGAACAAATTTAAAAAAAATCAATTTCAATATGTTTTATTTTTGGCCACAAGTATTCGCGGCGAAAAATTCGTCATTCCTAGTATTATACAATTAATCAGACAAAAGTTCTTAAATTAATTAACAGCTTTTATTTGGACTTTTTTTTGACTGATGAAAACTTTGCACCAGACTTTCTTGTCAGTGGAAACGCTGGACCCAACTTTCCATGACTCATGGCCACAAATTGGCCGAAATACCAAAAATTTTGCATACGATGTTGCTCTGCAGCTCTTCTAGTATTATTGACGTCTTGGAATAGACCAAAGATTTTTAACCCCAAATAAAAAAGTCTAATGGCCATTTTCTCATTAGGCGATTATCTTCTATCCCAAAGAAAAACAGCACATTAAAGAAATTTTGTTTTCTCAATGTCTCATTTGCTTCTATTTTATCGCAATGCTAACCGGCACTCATCTGCCAATTATTTATTTTCCTTTTATTTGACGTACAGATAAATTCAATCAGCTGACTCCCATCTTTTACATGTATTTTGAGTGGTGTTGCCAACTCAAACCAATGTTTTTTGTCGGTATATTGAGAAACCCAAAATCGTTAACGGACAGTTTATCGGTATAATAAATTTATGTTGACATTAAGTAACAGGCAGTTTGTCGATACATTGAGAAAATGGCCATAAATGGCTTAAATTGGACAAACAAGACAGCCATTCGAAAGCAAGTTGGCTAGATATATCTTGCTTGCAAAACTTGGTCTTCAGTAATTCGATTGTGTCGTTTGATGTATGGCACGTTATGCCGTCCCGCTGAAACTAGTTTATATCCTCGAACGTCAAAGTTTATATTCTCGTGCTGGTCTCCGATAACATCGGATCATGGCCCTGTATAGATGATGTTGATGGTTTCCGGCTCGATGTTTTATTGAACAAATAAGAGCCGATGACGCCACTGTCATGAAAAACGCATCAAAAGTTAGGTTTTTAGATTATGTTGTACCTCGTGAAAAACTTCAGGCTGCTCGCTCGTCCAAATGCGACAAATTTGCTTGTTCCAAATTCTTGCGTTTTACGTTTTCGATTTCCAACACACGACCTAATATAATGTGGAAACTCAACTTTTATGTACAAATTGAAAAAAGTGGCATCTCAGTTCATTGTGTTCTGAACAACAATTAAAATTAAACCAATTCTTGAAAAAACTTGCCGAACAAAATAATTACTCTCTCTCCATCTCTCTCGCAAAAGTAAGACGTCAAACTCAAAATAAAAAAATTTTGTCCGGACAAAAATATTGTTCGGAAGGCATGGATGAATCCCGATTATCTCTCCACGATAACATGACATCTTCTTAAAATCAATATCACGTGAAAATGAAATCAATGAAGATTTTAAATTCTATTTTTAAAAATTAATGTAACTTTTTACGATTTCTAAAGTAATTCTGTTAAATATTAGTTGTCTTCAAAGTATACGGTATTTAAAAGGGAATATTTTATGAACTGTCAACACAGGATAGTTTTCAAAATTTGTTCCACTTAAATTTCACTTGAGTTCGATTTCCAGAACAAGGCTAATAGACTGAAATTGGGAAACCAACTTTATCTCTTTTCGAAAAATGTAAAAAAGCAGAATCCGTCTTTCTGTGTATTTTCTATTGCCTAATATCACCAATTCATTTAAATTTGATTGTAGTTTTTCCTTTAAAATCATAAAAAAATTGTCTTCGATTTAATTTGAAAATTGTTATCAATATCCAATTATGTGTGTATGTATAAATACTACATCAAAAAAACAAGTACGAAAGTAAAGTCGGTCAAGACGACACAACAAAGACTCTAAAGACCCAGTATTAACAGACACATTTACTAGAGTGTACTCTATTTAGAACCCAATGAGCAATCGTGGAACCACCGGAATAAAATCATGTTATGAGGCTTAGAATTACATACATACTTAAATCTCATTTACTTCAATAGTGACATAACTCAGAAAAATCCATTTCAAGGTAAACGCGTTTAAAGTTTTTAATTTTCTCTAATCACGTAGAAAAAATAACGACACATTCAGCCTTATTCCGGTTGTCGTTATCGACAGTGTCGGTTTTTGTAGAAGATTAAAGAACACAGGCTGTGTGTCACATTAATCTATTACGACAAACGACACTGTCGATGACGACAACGACAACCGAAATAAGGCAGATTATCTTTAAACAGGGAAAGTATAAAAGATATGAAGATTAATTCTATACACAATATGTGACCTTCTCCGAGAAAAGGGACCTAGTGTGTCAAAAAACGGGAAAAATCGATAAAAATGAGAAAAACATTAAAATTATGCAACTTTAAATGCGTTTTTCTCATTTCCCTTTTCTCGGAAAAGGTCACATATAAAGAAAAAATATCAAACAAAACTGCGTCACTAACTCTAAAACTTAATTTTTTGAGCAAAATGTCACTATTGAAGTAAATAAGCGGTATGTACAAGTATATGTGCAAGTTACTATATAGATTTGTTTGCGATATATGAATATTATTTCGATCTTGGTATCTATATGAGATGTTTTTGTACCTTAAAGTTATTTCAGGGATTTGAGCCATCACATGGTAAGTGAAAAGTTATTGTAGCCAAATCAAAACAAAAATGTATAATTAAGTCATGGCATTAAAGTGATATTTGTTTTGGAGCTTTGGTGAAATATGGACCGACTTGAATAAAAATTTTAATAATTTGGATTACAATAAAATATTTTTGGGCGGAAATTAATCTTAATATTAACACAATCTGATGTTTTTTTGGGCAGCGGAAAAGGTCTACATGGAGAGACACCCGCCAGCTAGGCAGATGAATGGACAAAATCGGTCACAGAAAGTGATTTTGTAATGAGCGGTATACTAAGTCTTGAACAAATATTTTTATTTATTACACTGACGCATAATACCCTCCCAATCTGTAATAATGCAGAGTATTAAAGGCATGTCCATATCTGTTATTATGTTATTGTTGAACTAATTTCTGTCAATTTCAATACATTTCTAAATTTGTATAATAATTATCAACATATTTGGTTCTTTTGGTAAAAAGATAATTGTGTTACAAATTCACTTAACATTGCATTGTGGAAAAACGCATTATTGCTGTCTGTTAGTTTATAAAAAATATGTTATTTATTTAGAAATACATTCAACATAATTTTCATGACATGAATTAGTCAAATTGTCGGTCGGTTTATTAAGTTTTACTTTAGTTATATAAATAACAAGGGAAGTCCAAACTATTGAATGAAGGGGGATCAACTGTGTAATTTAAAAATACGGAATATACAACAAACAGTTGGGGCATTCTTTATAAATGGTTTGTGTCTGCAATAATTGTCCACCATTATCGCGAATATTATGGGAATATGTTATATGGGAGCAAACCTATATTCCCATCTCAACAAATCGGTATCGCAAATATTTTGGGAGTAACAATTTCTATTGTGAATTATTTGTCAGTGCTTTATAAACAAAAATCTCTTTTGTAAATTACTTGTCAGTGCCTGTATTGTGAAAGAAAAATATGCACAATAAAATACTAATAAAAATATAATAAAATAAATAATGAATAGGGCTTATCTTCATTTTCTTTATTTACACTCCTTCAATAAAAGGAAAAAGTAATTTAATTTGGTCCTACTTAAGAATACAAATTTAAATTTACATGTTCCCTTCTCCTTCTCGTTCACATTAACACTTGTTGGGAATTTATTTAGTAAAAAAATTCGCGGGAGTAAACATTGGCGATGCCAAATTTTTTAAGTTTGGGAATTCATTCCCAAAAAATTTGTTATGGGAATCATTCACAATACGAAATAAAGAATATGGGAATATTTCCATGGGAGTAGTTGCTTGCGATAGCGGTGGTCATTTTAATCGCACTTAATGCCTTATGACACTACATTTTTAATGCTCAGTTAAATTTTTTTTAAAAACTACCGTAGTTTTTCATGATTTTTAAATGTTAAAGTATGACGTAAAAAAATGGAATATTTTTATGACCATTTAAAGCAGGACCGTTTCGAAAATTTGTATGATTTCAATTTCATTCGAATTCGATTTCCAGGTCTATTCAATTTTTTTTTTTTAAATATGGTCACACTATGATTTGATAAATGCAAGCAAACAATTAATCAAAATTAATTGAAAATGAAATTTAAGGCACTTGTCGCATCTCACTTTACGAATTAACATAACAAATTCTTGGCGTCGAATTAATTTTAGTTTTGGCCAAGTCGAATATTTTTAAATGTCAATTTTTCGAATATCGAATAAGCCAGTTATTTTGGTAAAATAAGCCGGTTATTTTAGTAATGTGTAATTACATACGTTTTCCTTACTTTTGTTTTAAATGTACCCGTAATTTAAGTATTTTTCTAATTGGATATTGGGCAAACTTAAACTTTTAATGAAGATCTACAAAACAAAATGTTTATATACAGTTAAACAAAAGTCAAAAAACATTATGATCAATGTAACACAAATCGATTATATAAGCGTGTGTTCTTGTAACAAAAACCAAAAACAATTCAAAATACTAAAAAAAAATGTTTAGCTTAAAAAGTAATTAGCAGTTGGATAGTATTTGAAATATTATATATATTTTTATAAGGATCTCTGGTGATATTTCGAACTAATTTAAAAGGCAATGGTGCTTAAAGGGCCCTAAAATGATAAGTTGAAAACGTTCTTTAACGTCACGACTTATTTATCACCTTTAATAAGTCCACAAGCTTGACATAAATATACGCCAAGTTAAACTTGACTCTGTTCCAAGTAGTTCTTAAGAGACTGCAAAAAATGCTTTAGTAAAATATGCTGCCAAAGATGAAGGAAAGACTCTTAAGTAGTTCTAGCATATCTTCATACCGGCAGAATCAACAGTATGGGAAAATGTCTTATTTTTTTTTTTAAAACACCAAGAACACTAAAACAAAATTAAAGGAATCAAACAATGTCATGGAAGGTTTTATATTGTGATCGAAGAATTTCCAGATATTTCATACGAAAAGCATGTTCATATTACGATTCGTTGAAATATATAATCCTGGCTAAGAGGTTTTGTTTGCAACTTTTAAAAAATATGGTTGAAATCAATGATTAGCCACCAACAAATTAAAACTCATTTAAAATAAATTTTTGAGAATATCTTAAATAATAAATTTATAAAATTCCTATAATTTTTTAAAACCAAAGTTTTTCACAAATTCTAAAGCTATGTTCACACCTTTTAATTATTTGACTTCCTACACGTAACCACTAGATTTAAAGACATGTTTGCTTTTACAAAACGTTTGGCTAGAGCAAACATTATTTAACAGTTTCTAAATTACATTATACAATTATAATCTTAGGAATGAAGTTTAGTAAATAAATAGAAGTTATGAAAAATAAACCTTGAGTTTGATCAATTTACTGGTCATGCTTTTCTTGGATTCTGTCGTCAAAAATTTGTTAGGTCTGAACATACCGTTAGTCATATCTATGTATTTTGTTGGCTCCTTGCCATCGTGAATTGTTTTGTTTTTATTCAAATTAACTTTTTATTATAAAAACTAACTTGAGTTTTGTATTTTTATGTATTCAAATCAAAACCGGTTGACCGGTTATTTTTAAAATGCTTGACCGAAAGCATGTTTTTTAAAATAGCAGCTGTTCGGAATATTCGAAAACCGGTTTTTAAAAAAAGGTTTTTGAAAAAAATAATCGATCTTCCTAGTTTATAATAAATGTTCGAAGTGCCGTACCCCAAAGCACAAGTTTGTGCTGAAGTCATAAAATGTTTATGGCGGCATTCATACGATGTCTTTTCAGACATGTCTGTTTTATTCATTCTTTTTTAAACATTCTAACAAAAACAATTAGCGTTTTCACGATGTCTTTCCAAACATGTCTTTTTTCATCTCTAATTGTTTTATAATAGTTGAAAAAGTTAAACTTTTAATTAAAGACGTCACATGGGAACTACAAACACCCAGTGTTGCCAAGACTTAACAAATCAATAGCAATGCTTGTAGTATATACGGTAATTGATCTGCATTAAAATAAAAACTTAGGACTACATTTCGAAATAGATTTGTAAATTGTTTGAAATTTGCTACACTTTTTAAAAACGATAGTTTGGAAATCAATAAATTTTCAAGATTACTAAGGTATGTACATTTACACAAGGTAGTAGCACTAGAGAACCCTATATTGGATGCCTCTTTTTGTATGTAGTTTTATAAAGTCTATACATAAAATCCAGATCTTCAAAATGTCGAATCCATACAAGTACATACAAAAAAAGGGTCAGCTAGATTCCTAGTGCTGATACCTTCTAGTAAATGTACCTTGATTAAAACCATACCTGATACACTCAAAGAAAACTTTTCTTTTATTTGAATATGCAAATATCGCGATCTAATGAAAATCTTTTTTCAATATCTTCTATTAAACTTTATCTTTCAGAAATCTAAATGTTTTGCTTTGTAGATCATATAAAGTTTTACCATCTCTGCTTAACAAACATCAGAATGAGTAACAAAAAAAAAAAAAAATCAAATTTTATTCAAACATTAAAATCAAATTCGATTTATCTAAAATGCAGACGCGTGCGCCAAAAGTTTGTCTTGGAACTGGCCAAACAAGTAAAAACTTTTTATTAAATATATTGTGTGTTGTTTTCTTTTATTATTATTTATTTTTTTTTTTTGTTGCTTCAAACCAACAATATTAAAATTTATTATGAAACATAAAAAAAAACAAGAAATAAAACTTTGCAATTATAGCAGACTAGATTGTTTAATGAATAAAAACTATACTTGTTTGCAAATTTTGAAACTAGCAGGAATTCCAATGTCTAAAGTTTTAATAGATTTTGAGAGAAAATTAAAACTGAGTATGTAGTTATTAAAATCATATACGTTAAAAATACACTAAGAATACTAGACTTTGATACAGGCAAAGAAAATGTGACAGCTCAAGACCCAAGAAATATGCAGAAATAATATTTTAATTTGCCTAATTTTGTAGGACTATAAAAAAAATCAGTCCAAATTCAAAGAAAATCAGCCATGTTCTGGAAATCGAGTGAAATTGTTTAATGGTGCAAATATAATTAATGTTTTAATTAATATCACTGTTTACCGTATCTTCAGTTCCCGGTTCTCTGCAGCTGCGGCAGCAGTCATTTAAAGAGAGACCAAGTCGCATAGCGTGCTTACCGATCGTCCAGTGACCAGTAAGTACGTATACCAGTTTTGAAATGTCCCAGCGACTGAAGCTGAAAATTTGAATGTGGCATATGCAATCGTCCAATGAACAAGTGCAGAAATCTATTCAAAATAGCGGAGTTCAGTGTTTGGTGCAAATGGTCATGCAAAAGAGCAAATGCTAAATATCATAGTATTAGAGTTTTTTTCCCGGACTTTTTCGATAAAAAAAAATTTCCCGGGATCCCGCTCCATATAAATAATACAAAGTAAATTTTGTTATTAATTAATGAAAAAAACTTTTATAAAATAACGTAAGGGAACTTGTTTACAAAGAAAGTAAAAGAAATGGTTCAATACTAAAAAATTAATTGAGGATTGAAATAGGAACTTGAATTATTATCACCTCACGCCTTTATTCCCTATTATTATGCTTTTATTCAGTATTATTATGCTCTGGATACAAGATAAAAAGATAACATAAACAACAATTTAATTCATAAAACAATAATAAAAACAAAATAATAATTAAGGTACTCAAGATATGAGACCAAAAAGTTAATTAATAAAATAGATAAAATATTTTAAAGAAACATATAACATCTATTAACGGCTTAGGAAATAACTTTCTGACACACTCAAAGCGCTTAGTAAGAAGGCAAAAAGTATATTCCTGATTTTATTTAGTAATTATCATGTTTTCGAAAAATTTCGCTCATTTTTTACCGAGGTTGGACCAATAGTTAAAAGTGCACCGTTGTAGCATGCTTCGGATTCACAATCAGAAGCAATTTTTTCTTTTTTATAAACAACGTCTATATCAGTCAAATTTATGTCAAGGCTTATGAAAAAAAAGCATTAACCGGACTGCTTCTTCCAAACCTTTTCATTTCAATAGGTCCATTTGTAATCTTTAGGACAATGTGTTTTTCAAGTTGTATGTTGTAGTATCTTACACGAGTTTCCAAAATGTTATTTTATTTCGGTTTCCCCGCACTTCACGGGTATATAAACCAACACAAATTGAAATTGTAAATTTGTGTTTATCACCTAATAAACATATCGCTCCTTCATTGCATCATAGTCATATCTCAAAATTTGAAGGTAGTGTAGCAAAGTTGAACCGAAGTTATAGCAAAATATATTTTTAAATCGGTACATTTTGAAAATTTTAATCGCATTTTGCCAAGATCGTTTGTTTTAGTAGATATGACTATGTTGCAATAAAGGAGCGATATGTTTAGGTATCTCCTATTTTTAAGACTTGTTCATGGACAAAGAAACTTTACTGCCTGCATCTTATTTTGAATTATTGTACTTTATTAACTCTTCACTTCACTAAATGTAATAATTATAAACTGTTGCACTGCCCATTCTGCTTTGAGTAGATTTATTGCATCAGGAGACATTGATTTAAATACATGTACTCACTTCTTGTAATTGATCTAATCCACAACCCATCCACAGATGCTAATTTTTAAAGAATAGAAAAATATTTCAAAGTATAAATAGCACTTTTCTGAAATTATGAGGAATTTTTTATTTCCCGGGATCCCGCAAAAAAAATCCCGGGAAAAACCCTACATAGTATGTTTTGTTATATCCAACAACAAAAAACAGAATTTCCGTTTGATTTCATAAAAAAGCTAAGAAATTTTGCATTTTCGCAAGACCATTTGCACCAAACACTAAACTCCGCTTATATTCATTGGACAGTAAATACGAGTTGTTATTTTATATCAGTTATGAATAGGTTTGAAAAATTTGGAAATAGTACCAAATGAGTCACGGGGTTAACAGCCTTCTTTTTAATTGTACCAAAAAAGTACAATTGTACCAACTTTATCAACCGTGATACATACAGGTGTTTGAGTAATAGTTTTGTGCTCATTTACTACTGGGGCGTGGATGTGTAAAAATATAATTTTTTAAAACTTTAAGTGCTTTAGGTCTTCTATTAATTGTTTTTTTAATTACTTTGTTATTCCAATTAAACTTTTTACAATCTTTAAAAATATTCGTCAAATATATTAAATACATTTTATTGAACTGAAATATCCGGTTAAACGTTTTTATGTACTTAATCTTACACATATTTGAATGCAAAATGACCTATTTAAATATGAACTTTTTTTTATTTAATCCAAAAGAAAATTTTAATCAAAAACGCACACGCAAGAAATTAATAAAAAATTTTGCAAGAGGGCCTGTTTCAACCACATTTCAACATTTAAGACGACGCCAGATAAATAACCGAATGAATTTCGAATATTTTTTTTTATTTAAAACTAAGAAAATCTTTAATTTAAATTTTTTGAAGGTAAAAAAAAATCAAAATATTTTCTTACTAGGCGGCTATAAATGACCAAGTCAAAAAGTCTAGAAAAATTCGCAGTTATTTTGTGTGCAAATCCATGTTTTTTCTTGCCACGGACATGATTGAATTAAACAAGTTGAAAAATATTTTATTTAAAATTTTTTTTTTTATTTTTTCTGCTTCTGGCAGAATTGACAAAAAAAAAATGATTGATTAATCTTGAATTACGACTAAATAAGTATTTGTTAATAGTTATAGTATATTTTACGCACATTTTTAACGCGCTGTTTGCCAGTTTCAAAATTTTATTTTAAACTAAAAAAAAATTATTACAAAAAAAGAATTTAATACAACTTTAATAGAAGCGAAATAAAAACTAAATTATTTGTATTAATTTTCTTGACTTTTATAAAAGTGACGTAAGTATGTGAATGAAACTTAGAAATGCGTTTTTTTTTAAATTAATCTTAAAAAAATCTAAAAGATATAATTAATCTAAGGAAAAACTTTGAGTCGAAAAAAAAAAATATTTAAAAAAAATGTTGATAACATGACAACTAATTAAAACCAGCTTAAATAATAATGTGGTTCGATTTCAAAATAACTTTTGATTTTATTCGAGTGCGATGTTTGTATGAATTTATAATTTCCTGCTTAAGGGTACTTTACACTATCACACAAGTTTTACTCATTTTTAGGAATACACAATCCTGCCATGATAAGTTGTTATGGTTTTTTAGATCAAAGATGCATTTCCGTTAAAATACGTAAGAAAAAATATTTTAACAAGGATCTTCACGACCGAATATTGCATATGTACTAGTAAGTATTCGTTTTTTTTTACTATAAAATAAGTACTTAATAGTGCATATGCAATATTCGGTAGTGAAGAGCATCGTTAACAAATTTTTTTTCTAGAGTTTAAAAAAAAAAAAAAAATTAAATTTCAGATTAAAAAAGCTGTAAAGAATATTTAAGATACTCTTCGGATCGACCTCTTATTTTAAAATTAACAATTCTCAAACGTTTTTCAAATGTTTAATTTGAACATTTAAATTCAAATTGATAGTGATTTGAAAATAAACATTTGACATCAAATGTTTTATCAATTTGTTGTCAAATTGGTATCAAATGTTAAGTTCAAATCAAAACTAAACTTGGCAATACTTAAGCGAAAAATAAATGTAAACATTAAAAATGGCGATTAAAATAAAATTTTTACTTCGTGGTTAAACGTGTTTTACAAGTGAAGAGTTTTATTTCTTATGAAAAATAAAAATTATTTCTGAATAATTACAATGATTAAGAAATTAAAAAAAAAAAAACGAAAAGTTCGGAATTTATAAGTTTGTTGTATAACCGCGGTGCTACAATCCTCAAAATAAAAGGGAGCCAATTTCGTCTTTGCAAGAATAAGAGGACGGAAAGAACATTATTTCATCTTTTGGCTGTGATGCCGAATGTTAATCTCACAGTTAATTTAAATAAGTATTGGATTTAAATTAAAAAAATAAAATATACATTTGAAAAATATCTGAGAATTACGTTTGAAAGTAATGGCGATTTCTATTCTGAGAAAAAAATGCTACAGTATATGCATGTAACACTTTTTCATGTTACCTTTAATCACTCGAAGTGTTATATGTTGTACAACTTCAATCGAACAGAATTAGCTGCCTTTATTTACAACTATTACACTTTTATTATTAATGTAGTTCATTAGCGATTTTTAAAACTATTCGACTATTTGCTGCACACTTACTTTACGGTTTGGAAACAGACATTGACATCACTTATTGCTTGAACAAATTTAAAACGATAATAAATACATAGAATTTTCCACCAAAATAAAAAAACGATTTAATTCAAAATGGAGAATGCCGTCGAAGAATATTTAGATGTAGAATTCTTTTGACAAAACTTTTAAAATATTATGACAAACAAAATAAAATATTGGTTGTACAAACAAAGTAGTAAGTACCAAAGTTGTAAAACAGGGCAGTATGAACCCTTAAGTAAAAGTAAGGGTAAAACATGTAACATGTTTTGCATGTTTTTCATCAACATTTTCACAAAAGAACTTGAAAATTTTTCCCACAGTTGTATTTTTTGTACAAACGAACACAAAATGAAGAACATGTAACATTGATGCAACATTTTTCTCAGAAAAGAAATCGCCATAAGTTGAAAATAAAGGCATTTTTCAATTTGGAAATAATTTCCCTTTTTTGTTGAGAATGCTATGATTTTCAAATCATTATCAAACGTTTGTCGTTTAAGAAAACGTTTAATTTCAAATCATTATCAATTTGAAATCCAACCTCCGTGTTTGTTGGGACTACTTCCAGCAGAAATTTGTACGGGGCCTGTATAAAATAACATGCAAATTTGTTTAAACAGAAAAAAAAAATAAAAATGTTAATAAAAAAATTTGTGATATTAATTAGATTTGCATTAGTAAAAAAATAAATAGTATCAATGAAATATTTTTTGATATTTACAACATTTTCTGCAATAACGTTGTTAATAAAAGTAAACGTTGATTCAATTTTTAAAGAAAACTGTGCCCATGTTCTCAAATTTCTGCGCCGAGAAAGTTTTCGATTGAAATGTGGGAAATTAAAAGTTTTTTATAACAAAAAGACCTTAAGCTTGAAAATTTTGTAATATTTGAGATATTAAAGGTCGAACAAAATACATATTATATACAAAAATGATATAAATTGAAACAAACAACTGGTTTTCCAACTTCAATGCATCTCTAACATTTTTGGCGAGTAATAGTTGTCACGTAAGGAAATTACTTGTCAATTTGCAGAAAAACTGTGTCTGCAAAATTGTGATATGAGATAAAGTTCCCACTTTAAACTGTCAAGTAAACTCATGCATTTTTACACTTAAAAATATATTGAAAATTTAAAATTCAAGAAGTAATTATTTTGTTCTTGGCAGATTTTTTCATTGTTTTATTATTTTGCTTAAAACATTTTTTAAAAATATACGAATGTTTTCAAAGCTTTTTTGTAAACAACAAACATTAAAGTCGCACTTAACATTATTTGGTATAGCCGATGGTTGTATTTTCGCCGCCGTCGTAAAGAAATTTTCAATTTAAGTAAATTTTGGTCGCCGTCAACGATATGTATGCCTGGAGATCTCAACGTCTGTAATTTACATCGGCTTGGAGTGGAATATTATGACATTTATAACTTAACGACGTAATCTCTTTTGATAGTTTACGATATGAGTTAGAGACACACTTTTTTCTCACTTTTCGAGAAACAATGAATTATTTTATATTTTCGATGCGAAAAATTCTTACCAAAGTTACAGAACATTGGTACTAGTAGATAATTTTATGGCATTTATTTTTTTTTTAACCCTAGAAAGATAATCTGCCTAAATCTTACACAGAAAAAAATAAAAATTGATTTCAATTAAAAAATTTGTGATATTGATTAAAAAATTAATTAAATTTGCACCAGTAAACAAATTAATAGTATCAATTAAACCAGTTAATAGTATTAATTAAACGTTTAATTCACTTGATTAAACGTTTAATTCACTTGATTAAATTTTTAATTAAAACTCATTATATTTTTGATTAATGCTTTAATTGGTGAACAATTTTGGAGAATTTTTTCTGTGTACACATGCACTTTCTAAAAATTTCATTTATTTTCGATTAGCTTGAATAAGTTGCTGTGCATTTCAGACATTTTATTTGCTTCTAATGCTTCAAGAGTGTGCTGGTTTGTCGGTGTAAGCTAATGACTAAACACAGCCACTTAAAATAATCCAGAGGCGTTAGATCGTACGGACCAGGGGGCAGTGAAGAGAACCATTTCTGGAAATAAAGTCACCATAGTGTTTGTGCTTTAAGGCAATTTTTAAGCGCGCTGTATGGCAAGCTGCACCGTCTTGTTGGAATTAAATGTCGTTAATGTTTAGCTGATTAATTTTGGGAAAAAAAAATTCAGACAGCATGGCTCGATAGCTCTAGCCATTAACCATTACGGCAACTCCTTGCTTATTTCAAAAGAGCGTGTAAAAGGCCAATTTTTATATTTAATGGATGCAATGGTGATTCGTTAACGGCTTGAGGATTGTCTTCGCTCCAAATGCTGGAATTTTGCTTCGTAAAATTGCTTTATCTACACAGAAAAAAATAAAGATTGATTTCAATTAAAAAATTTGTGATATTAATTAAAAAATTAATTAAATTTGCACCAGTAAACAAATTTAATTAAACCAGTTAATATTATTAATTAAAGGTTTAATTCACTTGATTAAACATTTAATTCACTTGATTAAATTTTTAGTGAAAAAATTGGTGAAAAATTTCGGATAATTTTTTCTGTGTACACTTTCACTCTGGTGGACATTTTATTATCCTTATTTTACCATGCACTTCGAAATGCCAATTTGCGATAAGACAGATAACGTCCACGGCGCCTATCAGGTCCCATCTTATGCCTCTGTTTTTGCGTGTGGCGTTTAGCATAGTGTTGTAAAAGAATACGTTTATTTTAAAAGGCGATTAAAGTGGTTGGCAACGAGCGATATTATTTTTTCAGGGTTGAGTGTCAAAGATTTTGGCAGAGTTTCAAATGTTTTGAAAGACGAATTGGTTTAACTCTGCAGTGATGCCATCTGAGTAACTGCTCTGAAAGATGGGCATTGGCGCTGGGTATCACAAAGGGACCATTAATAGACCCAAGTGAGCTGTCTCTCGATGGCTGCCAATGGAACCTATTTTAACTTTTTTCAAAGTCAATGATCATGATTACTTGAATAACCTTTCTGAACAGAAATATCAACACAACTTGGCACTCTCAGCTTTGAAACCATAGTTGTCAATATTGAAATGTCTCATGTAGTTAAAAAAGATTCGATACAAAAAGGATTTTTGTTTTTGTTTTCTATTATAAATGGCTTTTTTACAACATGTCATCTTACAAACTAAAGTTTAAACAATAACTAACTAAATCTTATTTAATCTAGTCTTTGAAATATCTTACAAACTTTTCCAAAATCTCTACCCACTTGTCAAATTTTTTGTCCGCAAATCAACAGAATGTTGATAACCTATAATAATAAAAATCTTAAAATATTATTTATTTATTAAACTTCTATCTAGGTGGCTTTAGATATACCAAATACACGCAACTAGTTGCTGTAGTATTTCTCTTTTTTGTTTGCAGATACTTGTGTTTTTACCATAAATTGCTTAATTTTGTTAAAGTTTTTAATTATAATAACCAGATCATAGATTCAATTAAAATTGTTGTTCAGCAAAAACCAAAAAAAAAAAAAAAAAAAAAAAAAAAATTAAAGCGAATGACAAAAAAATTAACAACAATTTATTCGAACACATGATTGCACACAATTCCGTCCGTTGGACATGCAAAATTGTAACCAACAGCACCAACAACCAACTGTTTGCTGGTGTTGCTATTGTTGTTGTTTTGAGTAAGTATGTTGTTAACATATGTTGCTTTTGCAATCAAAGCCGGCATCCGATAAGTAAAAGTTTCAACTTGCAACCAATAAAAAATTATGAAAAGAGTTTTGAATTGTTGGCAAATAATTATTTAATTGTGTCAATAAACTTAAAAATTTACAGTGTGATCACAAAATATTTATCTCATAAATTTTCAAATTGCAATATAAATGACAGAACTCAATAAAAATGTATGTAGAGTAGTTTAAAACAATTTTTATCTTCTTTTAACCACGAAACTTAAAATGGGAAACATTTTTGTTAAAGTCTACGTTTTCAATTTCGTTAAGCTCTGTTTAAGGAGAGTTGTTGCACTAAAAGAAAATTTTTGAGTTAAAATAAAATTTTATGAATTGATGGAGATATTGAGCAAAAAGTTATCTTTAAATATCGGGTGTCTTTTTTAGCTGCATGAGATCTTTTGATATCGATAACTATGGCTTGACATCTTGGAATGTCAAACTGTGTTAACATTTCTGTTCTGTAAGGTGTAGAAATTTACTCTGAAAAAACTAAATCTGTTTGCAAAGTTCAAAGAGCATTTTTGTACATTTGGAACGAAAATAATCCTCAAGCCGTTGACAAATCAACATTACGTGTTCAAACAGAATTGAGCCTTCAACTTCAGGAAAAAATCCTAAAGCCCATAATTAAAACGTCGGCAGTAACAGCAAATTCTCTATCATTTTGTTGTTTTAATTTGCTTTTGTTTTTCATTTTCTGTTAATAAAATGTTTGAAATTTAATGAAAGTGTGGTAGCATTGTGTGTATATATATATATATGTATATATATATATATATTAGACCTGGCGTAGCTTATATGGGGTTTTTTATTTTTTTGAATCTTGAATGTGGGTAGCGATGAAAATATGCGATTTGATACCAATATTGATGCAGCAAATTTTCAGGCTGATCGGATGGTGCCAACCCGTGCCATGGTGAGGTCAAAGGTCAAAACTTTGAAAAACCACCAAAATACTCTTATTTTGTATTTTATAAATATTTTAATAAAAAATACTATTAATAAAACTACTATAAATTAGAACATCATTATTTATAAGTTGTATTATCGCTGTAGTATGTAGTATGCTGGCAATATGTTAACTCCACTAGCTATACATTTCATCAGTGCAACTGCCAAAGCTTTGTGACACAATATTGAGGATCTTGTTCTGAATTGCACAAGTTTGCGTGAACAACGTAAAAAATATCGTCGGCGTCATGGCAAAGAAATTATTGAAAATTGTAAGGTAATTTTTTTTATTTTTGCCAAGTTATTAGTTTTTCTTTGAGCTTAAGTTTTTTTAGATCCCTGAAACATTTGTTCTGCATTGGGACGGAAAGCTACTTCCCGCTTTTCCTGGGAAAGATAAAGTGGATCGCTTGGCTATTGTGCTCACGTCGGAGAACGTTGAAAAGTTGATAGCTATCCCCATCATTAAATATGGAACTGGTGCTGCAGTCGCGCAATCAGTATACGACTATTTGGTACAAATGAATATGCTGCATTCATTAGAAATGATATGTTTTGATACAACTGCTGCAAATACTGGCCCTTTAGTGGTGCTGGAACTTTATTGGAACGCAAGCTGGGACGCAGCTTATTGTGGTTACCATGTCGCCACCATATTGCAGAAATTCTCTTAAGAGCTATTTTTGAGATAAATTTCGGAAAATCAAGTGACCCAGAGGTAGCAATTTTTGAACGTTTTGCACGGGAATGGAGCACCCTTAACTCAAAGGCATACATCAATTGTATGCAGGATGAACAAGTTTTGCGTGCCATATCTGTCGAGGAACGCGAAAAAAACAAGCACTTTTGCCTTAAGTCCACATTCGGCATGATTATAGAGAACTACTACAACTTGCATTAATTTTTCTTGGTGGAAGCATTCCCAATTTTACATTTCGTGCACCAGGAGCGACGTCTCATGCAAGATTCATGTCCAAGGCCATCTATTGTTTAAAAATGTATATTTTTCACGCTCACTTTAAAATTTGTGCAAGTCAGTTGGATGGAATTCGTAATATGTGGATTTTCTTAGTAAGTCTCTATATTCCATACTGGTTCAGCACCGCAAATGCAGTTGAAGCGCCAAATAGAGATATGCAACTAATAAAGGGGATTATTGGCTACTTTGATAAAAAAATATCTAAACTGCTATTGGAAAAAAATTCGAAACCATCTGTGGTATTTATCAGAGGAAGCAGTTGCACTTGCCTTTTTTGATCCACATGTAGAATCAGAAATAAAGGAAATGATGGTTTTCGCCATGCATTTAGATAAAGACAATCACATCGGTGACGATGTTGATATTTTTCCTTCAAAAAAATTGTGTGCAAGCGTCGATGAATTACAATTATTCACATCCAAGGATTCAAGCTCTTTTGTGACTACCAAAACAAAAAATTTGTTTTCTCGTTTGGAAATTTCTATGGATTTCTTACGCATTAATCCAGCAAATTGGCCTAAGAGCGAATCATTTTGTAAAGGGGAGCAGATCGTGAAAAGCATTACTGTTGTGAATGATCCCGCCGAAAGAAAAGTCAAACTAATAACTGAATTAACAGATGCTTAACACACAACGAAGACGATAAACAGTACTTGCTACACATTGTACACAGAAAAAATTATTGCCGAATTATTTTCAAACAACCGCTTGTTTGAAAATTTTTTTAATTTCTATAAATATTTTTACTGATTCAATCAATATTTTTGTTTGATTTTTATTTAACCAACAAAAATGTGGACAACTCTTCAAAAATAAAATAAACGCGTTATTGGTGTCAAGTTTTCATAATTTTGTATGAAATATTTAACGCTCTTTAATGTTGTCGTCTTTTTGCATTTTTTTATTTGATCGTAAGCAACACTTCTTTATGTGAAATATAAGAACAACAACAAAAAACACACACAGTCTATTTTTGGACGCTTTAAAAAAGTGCAACTATAAGAAAAACAATAGCAGACACGACATTATAAGAAACAAAATCCCGTATTCAATTTTTTAAAACTGTTTGGTTAAATACATCAAATACAAAAATAGAATGATGACGAAAAACATATCGAGTCGGTCTGCTGCCGTTTTTGGTTACATTTCTTCTCTAGCAAAGGAAAGGATACAGCAACAGAGAGTGATAAAGAAAAACATTGTGTTGTGTGTATAAATAAGACTTCGTTCAAAAATTATTCCAACAAAAAAATGTGTTTCAAAGCCAGTCGGCGGCTCTGCTTTGCCGTCACCTTCTCATACAGTGCTTACTTGTGTGCGCGTCATTGCTTGTGCAAAAACTTTTTTTTTTTTTTGATTTTGAATTTCAGTAAACTTTTTGTTTGATTCAGTTAAATTATTTGTTTGAAAAAATTAGTGTTTTTTTTTCAGTAAACAAAATGCAAATAAATTGTTTGAATATGCAAATTTGTTTGTAGGACCGATTTCAGACAAAAAATTGTTTGATTCTACAAATTTTTTGTTTGAATTGGAAAAATAATTTTTTCTGTGTAGAGGGCTACCGTAAGGACTTCCCAGCCTATACAAAATCTTCATTGATTTAACATAAAAATAATAAAAATAATAAACAAAAATTAAAGAAAAATACTTTATTTAATTAGTATTTATTATTAAAAAAATTTATAAAGTTAAAAAAATAGTATTTTGGTGGTTTTTCAAAGTTTTGACCTTTGACCTCACCATGGCACGGGTTGGCACCATCCGATCAGCCTGAAAATTTGCTACATCAATTTTGGTATCAAATCGCATATTTTCATCGCTACCCACATTCAAGATTCAAAAAAAATGTTTTAACGCCAGGTCTAATATATATATCCGGTGACAATTTTATTTCCAGAAGTGGCCATCTTTACTGGCCCCCTCGTTTTTGCGAGTTAATGCCTTGGGAATATATATCATCAAGTTAAGTTATAGGTTTATTGGAAGCTAATATTGACGCCATACGGCCAGATTTATTGGAAAATGTAGTCACAAATCGGACTGATCAAATGGATCATGTAATTCGTAGCCGCGGCAGACATATGCCGAAAATAATGTTTAAAAAATTGTCTATAGCCCTTGTGACACTACATTTTTTATTCATTAATTGATATAGAATTGATAGAAAGAAACAGTAAATGTTAAAAAGAGCAAACTATAAAAAATGTAAACAAAGTTTTTTAGTTTTTTTCTCATGCTATGGTTTTGTTTCAGGGATGGCGTTGAGAATTTTTAAAATTGTACCAACAACCTTTAAAAATTTTACTTTTTACCCTAATTGTACTTAAAGATTTTTTTAGTTGAAATTAATTGTATTTATGTTCATAAAAAACAACCACAAAAAGGTATTAGAAATCTTAGTTTAAAAAGTATCAACAAAAAAGTACAATTGAAACAACTTAGCCATCCCTGTTTTGTTTATTTTATTAAATGTTGTCAACTTTTAGTTTATGAAAAACCTAAAAACAAAAAGCGGTAAATCGCTGAATTTGCCCATAAACCGCTGATTCAGCAACACTTTTAATATTTCAAGCTTGAAATGTCAATTTTAAGTTCAACAATTTTACATAATTTTTTGTCGTAACTTCATTTTTTATCGATAACTTTAGTAAAATTTTTGACAGTTTGTCATTTACCTTAATACAGCTTAACTCTTTGCACTTGGTAAATTTTTGTATTACATTATATTTGTACTGTTCACCAAAACTTGAAAAGTGCATTAAAAATGTAGTGTCATAAGGGCTTAACAAATTTCGATTTCTGTTTTTCGTAATCAGTCTTCTTTGAAAATTTGATGTAATAGAATTCGGAAATTATTGCTTCTTTTTAATTAAATTTTTAAGGAAGAAAATAATGTATGTTTTTGAAACAAGTGCTATGTTCACACTTGGGTTCTTAAAGACGTTAAAACAGCTCGAACGTGATTAAGCTCTAATCACATCCAAATCGAAGTTATTACCTATACATTGAAGTGGTTGGTAATCATTTCAAATTGACATGAATCACTTCATTAATCACATTTAATCAGCTATGGGCAAATTTAAAAAGAGCGAACGATTTGTATACATACACAAAAACCAAAGAGCAAAAGAGCATAAAACCAACAAATGCAAACGTAAACAAACCAATACAATGCCAAACATGCAATGCTTTCAATTTAGTGGTGCCAATATCAGCATATAATCCTCTGAACATACCTCAAACTGAGTATAATATAGAATCGGCCACTATAAACGCACCCCTCACGTGTACAACCGACCACGATTTCTTCTTAATGTTTTCTTTTTGTCCTTAAATAATTTATAAATTTTCACAATTTCATCATAAATATATTTAAAACAATCTTCTGATAACTTAATTAAAGTATTAATAATATTCCTTTGCTTTTTTCGGAATATGTTATTAATTTTTTGACAGTTAATTTATATAAAATAACTGAATATTCATTTGTTTTTACGGAATTCGCGGTTGAATTTTTGATAATAAAAATTAAACGAACTTTTCGTTACTTTAAATTACATTTTCATTTAATTTAACATAAAGAAGAAATTAACTTAATCAGATAGCCATAACATGATAACTTTTTATACGTGTACTTTTAATATGTTTTAAGATGCAATCAAAATATTTTTACTCTAACAATATTTTCATATCGCCATTTGTAAAATAATTTTTCATCAGTTGTGTCGTTTGTTTTACATATGCCTATCGAATTATTTGTAAGTGAGTGGCTGAACAATTAAAAAAATACCCAATAAAAAACAAGTTTAAAGAAATGTTATTTACATTAAAAAAAATTGTAAAGTGCCAAAAAATAATAAATTTTAATCTTATTTTGTTGTTGTGAAAGTGGCGCTGTATCAAATTATGATAACTTCTAAATGTATTTTGATTAACATTATAATAATATGATTACTTCTCAACTTATTATGATTGACATGATAAGAATATGCTTACATTGAATTATAAAAGGATGAAATACAAACAAATTAGGATAACGTGAAAAATATTATGATGTAATATTACGAATATATTTGGTCATAATATGATTTAATAATATAATCGTAATATGGTGACTACAGTCATTAATCTTATCATAATATGATGCTGTTAGAATATGCTTACCACAACCATTTTTTCTTTGCGTGCAGAAATACCACCTGTGTTCAGGGCTGTCAGATGTGGCGATTTATAAACCTAATTGGCGATGCAATTTTGTGTTTGGCGACATGGCGATTTTTTTGGCGAAATTAAAAAAAGTTGGCGAATATTTGGCGATTTCTAAAACACATTTTATCTTTTTTTCATATTTATATGAACAAATTAATAAGTACGGGCTAAGTTTTTTCTTTGAATTTTTAACAAATTTTAAAATCGCAATACGAATGCGATTGTTTTAAATGATAAATTGATAATATTGCCAGATAATTACATTGAAAACTTAAAAGAATTGTTGCCATAGAAGTTTGGAATAAAGCTAAAGCTTTCTTAAGCAGCTCATACACTTGCAATATAAGTGTTCAATTTTACGTATTGTACAATTATATCGCCAATGTGTATGTGATATTCGAAGATGGCACAATATATTGGCAACAATCAAAAGACTTTTGATTTTTATTGCACAAGGAAAAGAAAGTGAAGTGTGCCGGCAACATTGTACAATGCTGTTTATGTTATTGCTATAGGTAATGTTCACTTTTTTATTGAATGAATGA
Organism: Pollenia griseotomentosa; assembly: GCA_963931875.1. NCBI lineage: Eukaryota > Metazoa > Arthropoda > Insecta > Diptera > Polleniidae > Pollenia > Pollenia griseotomentosa. Next base: position 49,399,148 of record OZ007564.1, read on the forward strand.
AACCACTGTGCGACTTATTGCATACTATAGGACAAAATGAAAATAATATGGCGAATATCATATACAATAATATTGCAAGTGTATGGGCCGCTTTACAAAAAATCTAAAAAAATAAATTTTTGGCGATTTTGGGCGATTTTCGGTATACTATTTGGCGATGAAGGTGAAAAAAAATCTGACAACCCTGCCTGTGTTGACAAAAGTTCTTTTATCAACTTACAGCTTTTTTTTTCGTTCTTACCACTAATTTTTAATGTAATCTAATTTTTAAGGAATCAAAAAGTTCAAAGAGAACACTTTTTGACTCTCCTTGAAATATTGATTTCAAAACCATGCGCCGTTATTTAAAAAAACCCACGATGTATTTACTTAAATAAAACAAACAAAAATAAAATGCTTAATTTTCTCGCCTTGTAAATCACAAATTATTTCGTAATCTCTCAGCGGTAAATAGTACTTAATGTCAGAATTTAAAATTATTTTATATGCAAATTATATTCAAAAAATTTTAATAGTTTTCTGGTATATTTTTAATTAAAGCTTTATGATATAGTTTTTTTTTACGTACTTTTTTTGTAAGATTTATGAAACGTTTACTTAATTTCAGTTTCAATTTAATAGTTTCTTAATAATCACTCACAAATCTCGTAACAAACAAAAACACACCAAGCCTCACTTAGTTATTCACTCTCTTACTCGCTCACTCACTTAATAAGTACCTACCAGCAGCAGCCCACGTTTAAAAGCATTTTTTCTTAACGAATTAAGAAAATTTTAAATACCGTGTCTTTTTTTTGTGTTACGATTTTCTATCTAAATATTTAGTTTATGTTGTAGTTTTGTTTTATAACCAACTAACTGCAATTAACATTGTATGGTTTTTTTTCCTCAAAGTTTTTGTTTTATAATCATTATCGAAATAGACATCAACACTTAATAAATTTTATTGGAAAATTAAAAAAAAAATTTATATCAATAAAAAATTATTTAAAAATTTTGTTGAAAATTATTGCAATTTGTCTTCGTAAAAGAAAGAACCTGAAAACTGCAGTTGATTTGTGTATTTCAAATTGATTAAATTTCATTTAAATGAAGTGGATAGTTACAATTAGTGACAAATGGACTGATTAAAAGATCAGTCAAAGAAGTTGAGATAATGCAAAATACTGCTTAAAAATGTAAAGCGCTGCTAGTCGAATTGACTAAGGTTAGGCGTGCAGGGTTAAAAACGACTTGTTTTCGACCACGACAACGACACACAACGACACTTTTTGCATTCAGCGCCAGTTTTTTCTTAAATTTATTACAGATCCTATAAAAAATGCAAATATTCTATAAGTTCTCTCTTTAGTTTGACAATTATTAAGAGAAACATCGTTAAAACCTTTTCAATTTAAATCCAAGTTAGCATAAACACTTTAAAGGTAATTTTAAATAAAAACAACAACAATAAATTAATAAAAAAATTTCATATGACATTTACTTAGAAATACAAATAATTTCATAGATACAATTAAATCTCCATGGAATTGTTATTTAAATGCATGTTTTCAACACAAGAACACAGACAATCATTCATACAAAGTACTTGTCTGTCCATCTGTCTGTCTGCCTGTTTATTTTTATAGATATTGAATTTTGAGCATGCAACATATCAGAACATACAAGTGCATAAATAAGTACATTTCTTAAACAACTCATGCAGGTATTAAAGGCAACATTAAATGTTTTCATACGTTCATTTAAAGTGCTGAATGTTAAAATTGTTATTTCTTTTAAAAACTAAATGCACTAATAACAATTAGACTTTGGCTTAAATAGAAAAAACAAATAATGGTCTCTCTTAATAAACAAACAAACTTGCAACAACAAGAAAACAAAATAACTAATTCATTCTTAAGCCTCAATCATAATAAATTCAAGCAAAACAGCAAAAACAAAAACATGACTTAAATAAAATTCACAAACTTAACACAAAAAAAAAACAAGCAACAACAAGAGACCAGCATTAAAACAATTTGTTAGAAAAATACTTAAAATCACTATTTTAAGCTAAAATGAATGCAAAAAAAAAAACACAACAACACTGGCAGAAAATCTAAAACAAATCATGTGGTTTAAAGTACCGGCTAACGGAAGGACAGACAGATCAGCAGAGTGAAAAAAAAATTAAAACAATAACCAGCAGAAAAAACTAAAACAAATCGTAATATTTTATCAAAATTCCCACATGTGCCATAGCAAAATACATTGAAACAACAACAATATTTTTAGAACAAAAGATACAAAACAAAAAACTGGATAGAATCAAAAACAAATTGCATTTAAATGCGAAAAACAAATTTAGAATTAAGCGACAAAATTTGAGCTGGTCGAAACGAATTTTGAATGTCTTAAAAAATGTAATTTGTTTATTTTTTATTTATGACTTGAAGAGAGAGGTCCTACTTAGCACTCACCGCTTACAAAACTGAAGATATCTTGCAGTTTTCAGCCTAAGACAGACGTTAGATAATCATAGAAATAGATCAATGGTTTCGAGCTCATCCAATTCTTCGCACAATCTGCAGAAGATTTGCTTTCCCGAATCCATTTTATTCAACATATAACTGATAAACCAATGTTCTTTAATGACGCCAGTTGTGATTCTCAGGGTATTGCTTTTCAACCCCAAAAGCAAGCTGGAGTTGACAGCGTCTGCTTCAGGCCACAGTGCCCTTGTCACCTGACTGTGAATCCTACTACTGGGAATTAAAGGTGGGTCAATTTTTTTTGTAAGTAGGCGTATAGCAAAAACGTAATCTACAATAAATTCTAAGAAAACTTGACTAAGAAAGTATGGGTCTAAAATCAAAACCTAGCTCCCGCCGAGAGACATAATGGAATCTTGAAAATTGGTTTCAAAAAATAATAGGTAATGAGAGCAAAATACTGTTTAATGCAAAAATTACACATTTTTAATGTTCCGTACTCAAAGAGTGAAAATGAAACCTTATTACTGAGACTTCTTTGTCCGTGGGTCCATCCATCCGTCCGTCCGTCACAGTGCCCATTCTCCGGAACGGTGAGGAAACGGTAAGACCTAAAGAGCTAAAATTAAGACAGAATATGTAGTTTGGTGGCCGCTACAACAACAAATACTGAAAACAACAAAAAAATGAAGGCTTACAGGTGTCCCCATAGAAGAAACTGTATTTTGGCTGTAACTTTGAAACCGTTAGAGGTAGAAACTTCACAGAATATGTAGTTGCATGGGTGGTACAAAAAATACTAAAAAAGTAAAATGCTAAAAAATAGAGGGTGCCCCAAAACAAACAAAAAACGTATCTTCAGATATCATTTAATCCATTTTGTAAATTTTTTATACATAAATACATATATTGCACGGTACTCGTAAAACATAACCTAACATATGCGAGCCTTATACTTGGCTCAATTTATTTAATAATTCTGGGCTTAATTCCGCTTTATCTTTTCGAGCCATTTTTAAAACACCTATATTTATCAAATTTACCTAAAACTTAAGTTTGTAATGTTATTGGACAAAAGGTAAGAACACAATTTTTTTTAATTAAAGTTTTATTTCATATTTAAAACAACCCAAGTCTTTTTTACAATCCATTCGGGGTATTTTGGTTCGACTTTCTATAGTCACTGCCATAACACTATTACGATTTTTTGCAATTACTCGTCGTGAGACATGCGTTAGCAACTGCACACACCGCTCGGTTTTCTGAATGTGCGACGGAATTCTTGGATCTGGCAGTGGTACATCATCAGATTTAATGTACTCCAATAGGTGCTCGTGTGGGATGCTTGCAGTAAATGGAGGCTCAGATAATATGTTGTTATTACCCAAGTCGACTAAATCCATATAATCTGTGCAATTAAAATTAATTAGATGCTTTTTATAAGTCTTGAGTCATACAATTGTTCACGACAATACAAAATTTTGTTAATGGCTCTTTCACGGACAAGTTTCCTTTCGTCGAAAAGCATTGTTAACAATATATTTTCGGGATGGGCGAAAAATGCATTGTTTTGCATCGTTTTGTTTACCATTTCTCGAAGATTTTGTGGTAGAAATTGCGTGGCTTAATAAATTTATAAAAAAGCGCACTGCCATGTACTACTGAATTATAAAATTTTACATTAAAATACATCGGTACATAAATTTTCATAATAAAGTTAGCCAATATTTTTAAATTTGTGGAAGGCAAACTAGTTGCAACATATAGTCGCAGCAGTCTGCTGGCTTTTGTTAACCAGCGAGAATGAACAATTTGTCCCGGCTTCATATCTTCTGGACACGAACCTTCCGATACAGCTTTGGCTATTCGGAAGAGGTATAGAACGTCAGTAGAAAGATTTTTTTCAACTTTAGCGTCCAAAGGTGGAGGCATATTTCCCAATGAAATCGGTTCAAAATCAGGTAAAGCCTAGAATGAAATGTTTGTTTTACTTTTAAGGGACTTCCTAAAGCGTTGATAAAATAAATGCATGCTTACCGGAAGTTGTTCACAGGTCTGAATTAATTTCGTCAAAGCCCCACTAGCAGTCGTGGTCCACTTGTTGTAGATTTTTCTTAAGCATTGAACAAATGGCGAAGCGGGAGTTCGTTAAAATGCAACAAACAAACAAACCAATGTATTGGTTTATTCAACGAAACTTTAAACTATCGTATAATTCCATTGACTAGAACTATTAATAACATTGAATTCTAATTACTCTTACGGGGCTTAAAAAAATCATTCTCTTTTTAAATCTTCGTAATTCGTATAAAAATTAAAACATAATATCGATCCAACAACAATATTCCATACATATTGATCAATAGTTAGTGGGAATACAATAATTTTTTTGTAATCAAATAAGGTTTAAAAAATGCAGTAAAAAGGTCCAAAAAAGCAACTGTATTTGTGTTTTGTGTATGGATATACCAGATGTTGCTACTTTTTTATTTTTCATAATCAAGCCTCTCGGCGGGAGCTAAGTTTTCATTTTAGACCCATACTTTCTATGGGTAATTTTCTTAGAATTTTACGTAGATTTCGATTTTGGTATACGCCTGTCACGTTTTTCTCCCCCGAACAAATTGACCCACCTTAATATATATATATATATGTATATATATATATATATATATATATATAAATATATATATTTAGACCCTGTTTGTTCTTTCTCATATCCATTTTTATATATAATATTATAAAAGTTTATTTGGCATCAAAAATCGACAAAATCCATTTATTATTCATCGCAACAAACGAGATTGACAACTAATCGTGCATATTTATTTCTGTTAAATTCTCTTAATAACATGCCACTTTAGGCCTTTTCAAATCCTATTAAAATTTACATTTAAACGTTTTAATTAAAAAAAAAAAACATTTTAGCACGTTTGCAGAAACAAATTTTTAATTTTTAAAATATTTTAAGTTAAATTTAAAAAAATAAATAGTTTTAAACACACATTACAATGTACTTTAAGAGTGGGTTTTTAACATCGAGTTTAATCTTAGCGGCAAACTATAATTAATTAATCTGGGAATAAATTTAATTGAGTACTAATTGTGTTTGCCGTTTTTAAGAGGTAGTTTAAACCTCGCAGCATTGCCATAATGAATAGCAACAAATGGCAACAACATATTTAAAAATGGCAACTTCTTATCAATCCACTTAGAATTTTATACAGAAGAACAAGAATTTTCGCCCTTTTAATTCTTATCAAAAGAAAATTAATTCTTATAAATATTTATTTTATTTAGGCTTTCATATGTTTCAGAATCACTAAAGTCTTCCTCTTTACTAGAATAATCCATGGTTCTGTTTTCTAAAAAAAAAAACTTTAACAGCTGCTTTTGTTATACATGTGTATGTGTTGACATCTGATGATTAAGTTTAAACCAACAACATTGGCCGCTTAAACTGACAAAAAAAAGAAATCAATCCTCATCTTAAAAACTAAAAACCTAGATTAAAGATGACTAAATCTCTAATCTCCATGTTAAAAACCCACCCTAAAAGTTTAAATAAATGCTAACAAATTTAATTGTACCAAAATAATCTGTTAAAAAACTCTTAACAAATTGCCAGGGCAAATTTCTATATGCACAATTTTTTTCTTTAATTTGCAATTTTCTGCTTGCAAAAAATAAATGTCTTCGAGACCAGTTGGCGCCCTATGCTCCAATGGGAGTTAAAGGAACATATATATTCGAGACCAGTTGTTAATTAGCTTGCCTAACAGTGGATGTTTGCGGGTTCGATTCTTGACAGATAATCTGTTATGTTTCATAACAACGAACTTAAGGCCCTTATTTTGTAAAACGCAAGCGCAACGCCAAAAATTACATTGAAAACAAAAACAAAGTCACAAATATTTCATAATTTTGTTGTTGTTTTCTACAGGAATTCATATTGAATTTTTAAATATCAAACGCTGCATATGTTGCGGCGTTGAAAATTGTAAAACAAAAAATGAATTTCTGTATGATGCAACAACAAAATTATGAAACATTTTTGACTTTGTTTTTGCTTTCAGTGCAATTTTTTGCGTTGCGTTGCGTTTTACACAATTAGGGCTTACATGTCTAAGTTACTATAGCGCTGTAAATTAAATTTAATATAGTTTTTAATTGTATTTGTAACACTTAATATGTAAATTAAGAAAAGAAAAACCTGATAAAGGAGCTAAAGCGTTACCTAAAACGCAAAGTTACCTAAAACGCAAGAGTCTGATGTATGACACCAACACAAATGTCCACAAATTTTAGAATCTTTTGACAAAAATTAGCGATTTTATTAACAAGATAACAAACGCCTCTATCCACAACAGATTAATAGATAATATGCAACATTTAAAATTGTCAAAACGAAATTATAAACAGTTTAAGGCAATTTATCATTTTAAAAAGATTTATATTAGATAGGGCCCTTTGCGTTTATGAAAACGATATTAGGCTGTGCAGTATCTTATAAAACCTTTAGTATTGAAAAGCCAATTGTTCCTTTGCTTATATGGTATGTGCGTTCCTGAAGCATATTAAATATTTTTGTCGGCGATTTCTCTAATTTGTAAAACCTGGTGAATCTATTAATAAAGAATATCTGAACTCAATTTTATCAACCCAGCTTGTATTGTATGGAGCCTGTCATACCAAGATCCTTAATTTGGGAGGATACCTGAGTGGGCGCCATGTGAAATAATGGGCCGATTTAGAACTTTTTTAGTATTTAGTACTCTTAGTATATATGAAATATCTGAAAATTAAGCTCGATTCACCCATGCGTTCCGAACAAAATTTTTGTCCGGACAAAATTTGTTTTATATTGAGTTTGACGTTTTACTTTTGAGAGAGAGAGCAAAGATTTTGTTCGGCACGTTTTTTCTTGAATTGGTTTAATTTTAATTCTTGTGCCGAACAAAATGAACTTTTTTTCAATTTGTACATAAGAGTTGAATTGAGCTGCCACATATTACATTTTTCGTTTTGTGCTGAATAATTAAAAAAAAAAAAATTAAACAAAAGATGGATGTTAAAGAAAATATTGCCCTGAAACTAAAATAATAAAATTAATTTTCTTCTTTCGTCCATTTTCTTTAACACACTTTTATAAAAAAAACTAACTGTGCTGCCACTTTGTATAATCGTTTACATCTGTAAACCATATGGTAGCTTTGTTTGTCCGGACACATTTTCCGAGATGGGTGAATCGTTCTGCAGAACACTCTCTGTAAAAAAATTATTGTCCGGTCAAAAATATTGTTCGGAACGCATGGGTGAATCGACCTTTAGAGATTAATCTGCAAAAATTTAAGGCAGTCCTGGTTTTATGATCATTTTGCTCATTTGCAGCAACGTCGTCCCAACTCAAAAAATTAAGTTTTAGAGTTAGTGATTTCTTCGCTATGTTTTTCTTTATATCTTTTATACTGTCCCCGTTCAAAGAGAATGTGCTGTTTTTTTTCCAAGTGGTTAAATTAAAAATATTAAACTCCTTTATTTTGAAATGTATTTTTTTTAAGTTATGAAGACGTTGCAGGAAATAAGCGATATCTCAGCTATTTGAGGGCCAATCAAGCCGAATTTTAATAGCAGTCTCTTCCAGACTTTATGTGATATAAACCTATAACAACCCAATTCACATCATCTCTGGGGTCTTCGAAAAACCATTTCAACAGACGGAGAGGCATCGTTAAATCAGCTTTGCTACCCATATTGTAGAAATTACTAACGAAATGACAAACTTCTATATGTGTACCCTTTACACCCTCCGCCGTCGGTGTACGGATACTAAAGGATACTTCATCTTTCGGTGTAACATCCTCCCGGCCAAATCAGGTGGATGCGTCAAAAGTAATAAAAAGCCGGGCTCTGGAGGTCTTTTGTTTTCTGGTACGATGGGAATAAGTAGTCCCCGGTGAACATACACACCGGACTGACTATTGGCTAAGGTCTACGTTAGTATGCTTTTTGCCCGAAATACTTCCTGTCTTTCAGGATGATTGTCTTTTGCGAAAGCATTGCTTTTCTGAAAGTTGCTCACCGTCTCAAAGGGGAGTACCTTTTTTAAGGCATAAACTTACAAAGGGTTCCACGAAGAGCTGCATTTTTGATTGAAGAGATACTTTTGGGATTGATATAGTGGTTGAGGCTTACATCCAAAACCGCGGGGTGGGAGACTCTCACTTAGAGCGCTTATTTTTCACCCTTTCAAAGTTCGTCCTGTGGAGGCTCCCTAGGTATTTTTGTTATTCACCAGATGCTGCTGGATTTATATAAAGTAATGGAAGGAAGATAGTTTCGGTTCTTTAACAAGGGGCGAATGCATAGTTATTTTCCAAAATAAAAATTCTTCGAAATTGGCGATGCAATATTTAAAATATCGATCTAAAATTTTTACAAAATAATTTAATAATTTAATTGTTAAATTTCAAAATAATCATAAACCGAAAAAGAAAAATTTATTTGTTCTGAAAATTCTTGTTTAATACGCCAAAATATATTTTTGCAGCATAAACAAAATAAAAGTCATCTAGAAAAACTTGTTCGTTTAATTACCTTCCAAATTTGTATTTACTTCTCAACTTTTAAACTCATTCATCACTTGCCTTAATATGACAACCATTTACAAAATATGTTTTCAATATATGTTTTGCAAAAAAAAAAAACATTTTACTCTCTAACTAAAGCTGACACCATAATAAACACTACTGTGCTACAAACTCGTTGACAAAAGAATGTCTAACTAGATTTTAGATTTTATTTGTTAAGCCGCATTTTAAGCTCCATTAATAACAGACACGATCGTTATAGTTGAACGAAAACGAACAAAATACAAACCGGTAATTGTAATTAGACAATGGATTCAATGGACTATTGTTATGGCTACGCACCCACTACGCATATTTGACATTTATTTTGCGCCAAAGTGTCAAATCAACTTAACAACAATTTTGCTATTTTTTTTTCTTTTTTTGAAATGTCAAAGTGACAGCATAGGGCTTTAGTTAAAATATTGACATTTACAGCAATGAGTTTAATGTTCGACATTGACAATGTATTTTTGTATTTATTCTTTGGTTGTTGGAAAATTTTAAAAATAAATCTTAGACTGTAATAAATTGCTTGCCACCTTTTGCCTGTTTGATTAATGATTTTGTCTATTGAAATTATTTTTTTGTTTCGATGTCTGGTAGTTAGATAATTTGTTTGTTTTGAGGTTTATAATTAATTAAAAAAAAAAACATTGTATTAAAATTGGTTTACGCGGTTTTCTAGGAATAGTTAAAATAACTTTTAAGGGATTTAAAAAAAAAAAAAACATTGAATAAAACATTAAGTTGGATTCGCCCATTTGTTTCGAACTAAACTTTTCGCAGGACAAAAAAATGTTCTACAATGCGGTTCATCTACGTAGAAAAATTTTCTAGAAATTCAAAGCTATAAAATCATGCAATTCACTTTTTGGCTCCATTTAAAGTATTTTAACAAGTTCAACTTATTTAAAGATGTGCTGGTAAAATGGCCAATGTCAAAAATTCTCTTTTGAAAGCCTTGAAAATATAAGTTTTTTTTTTATAAAAGATTACTAAGTGAAATTGGCTAGCAAAACCCTTATGAGTTTGTTCTGGGTTAAATATGACATCAAAATAAAACAGAATATAAAAAGTCGCCAAATGCTTAAAAACAGCAAAATATTGATACTACTTAACTTTTTTTTATTAACTGCCTGAACATTTCCTTCGTATATTTTTATTGAAAACAAAAACAAATTTTAGTTTTTTTATTATTGTTTTCAATATAAATATGCGATAGAAATGTTCTTGGCGACATTGTCGGCCCGGCAGTAAAAGTTTAGCCATTTTCGGTGGTAAGGAGTTGGCAACTCTGGTTTGACTTCGCGCGTTTTAGGTTTCGTTCGCATTAGTTTGCCGTGGCATAACTGACCTTCGTTATAGTTTTTTTTTTTTTTGGAGTTAACAATAACCATTCGTTTTTAAACTAACTTGTTGCATCGTGCCGGTAGAGGACCAACAAACACTTACACATAATTTTTACGTTTGATATTATAGCACATTTATATATGTATGTATATGATCGTCTTAAGTACAAAATTCTGTTTTTCACTAAGCAGTTAAATGTAACTTATTCAGCAAGCTGGTACATTTAAATTCAACTTAAGTTTCCATTGTATCCCTAGAGGGAAGCAAACTGACACCAAAGTAGTCCCGTGATAGGTCTCTGGTGGAAGAGACCGGTTCTAGTTTTAACACTTTCTATGAATAAGACCTATCACTTTTACATGGGGTTGTCATTGGAAGGGGTCAAATGACACCATTTCACCAGTCACACATCTATTCTCAATGGACGTGCTTAGTGTCAGTTACTACGATGTAGTTTTATTTCCATAAAATGTAGTATTTTTTCAATCGAACAAGTCCTAGAATTAAATTCAAGAACAAAATTTAAGAAAGTCCCAAAAAATGTGTCACACCTTACTGTAATTCATTACTTTTTCTACCTTTTTGTTCTTCATAAACCAGTTACATGATTGATTCTCCTTTCACTGGTCATGAGTTCTTTCTTTTTGTACCTGTTCTATTTTTACAACTCCCGGGACCAGTCTGTTGGATCAATTGACACAAATTTCCCGCAGGGATATAACTGAGCAAGGTGGCATCAATATCACAACAATACAACAGGTAAAGCAATAACAGTCAGCTGTTTTTTGAGACCACCTTGTAAATAAATACCCTTTTTTATGATATTTTTTTTTTATTTATTTAGTAGTGCTACCATACTTTTATCTTAATTAAATAAGACTTTTCAAATATGACTGAAAAAATCAATCTTTATTTAAATACGATTTTAGTTTTTATAACTAAGGCCCCTATTATGGTTAACAAATCTACTCAGTTAAGTTGTAAATAACACAACTAGTTGTGTTGAGTTTTAATTTTTTGATGTTTTTGTTCGCCGCAATATGGCAAAGTTGTAAACCATAATACAAAAATTAAAAAATTACAACTCAACTGAGTTGTAAGAGAGAGAAAAGCGGCCAAATACTATCCCGAAAATTGGACATAAGCTTGATATTTATCTGGGGCTGCCTTTTGAGGTTTCGGCTTCTTACATAACTTGATGATCGTTGTCGCCGTATGGCACGTAGCGTCATGATGTTAAACCCTCAACTCACCCGGATCAATGTCATCCATATTCTTTAAAAAAAATCATTGATTAAGGTTCGGTCACGCTAAACACAATTTTTAAATAAAACATTGATGACCGATTTTTAAAGCTTATTTGGAAAATTAAGTAGCATTGTTTCAGCGTGAATTCATTCATGATGATTTGCCAGAGTGTACTGATCACATAAATATCGGGTGATTTTTTAACTATTATCATTTTGGCAACACTGGTTGAAACAGCTGACGCACGTTCCGTGATTTGTTTCACTGTCAAACATCTTCAGTTTGGTCTATAATTTAACCATGAATCGTCTTACCAAACGAACAACGCTTGCAAATTATTGAATTTTATTATCAAAATTAATAAAAGTTAATAAAGTTCATCGCGCGCTTCTTTCATTTTATGGTCAGTTTAATCGACCCACTGAAGCGGCTATTCGGGCTATTGTGAATAAATTTCGCACCAAATTTACATTGTTGGACTTAAAACCACCAACACGCTTACGTAGATTGCGAAGTGAAGAAAATATCGCAGCTGTATCGGCCAGTGTTAATGATGACCATCAATTATCGATTCGTCGCCTCTGTTACTCAACAACGTGGAACATTTTGCGGAAGGATTAAGGTGTGAAGACTTTCGAAATACAGCTGGTGCAAGAATTGAAGCCGAACGACCTACCGCAACGTAGAATTTTTGGTGAATGGGCTCTTGGAAAGTTGGCCGAAGATCCACTTTTTTATCGAAAAATTGTGTTCAGCGACGAAGCTCATTTTTGGCTCAATGGGTACGTTAATAAGCAGAATTGTCGATTTTGGAGTGAAGATCAGCCAGAAGCATTGCAAGAGCTACCAATGCATCCAGAAAAAGTCACAGTTTGGTGCGGTTTATGGGCTGGTGGCATCATTGGGCCTTCAAAGATGATGCGAATCGTAACGTAACTGTGAATGGTGAGCGCTACCGTGAGAGGATATCCAACTTTTTTTTGCCCAAAATGCAAGAGCTTGACTTGCATGACATGTGGTTTCAACAAGACGGTGCCACATGCCACACAGCACGCTTAACAATGGACTTATTGAGAGGCTAGTTCGGTTAAGATTTTGTTTCACGTTCGGGACCGGTCAATTGGCCGCCTAGATCGTGCGATTTAACGCCTTTAGACTATTTTTTGTGGGGCTATGTTAAAGCTCATGTCTACACGCACATGCCCGCTTCAATTGACGCATTGGAAGACAACATTGAAGCATTTATTCATGAGATACCGGCCGAAATGTTGGAAAGAGTATGCCAAAATTGAACTAAGCGGATGGACCATTTGAGGCGCAGTCACGGTCAACATTTTCATGAAATAATCTTTAAACATTAAATTATATGGACCGTACTATCGATTCAAATAAAGATTTCATGCATTTTTCTGAATTTTTTGTGTTTTTTTTTTAACTTTCCTATAGCTCTTAAAAAATCACCTCTTAGAAATAAGTGATCGCACTGTGGGCGTTAAGAAAACCCTTTATAAGCCATAAAAAAAATGTTCATTCAAAAATCTCCGTACAAAATTATAACTTTTTCTCACAGAGAGAAAGAGAGAGAAGCCCAAAAATACAAAAAAATAAAAAAAATTCATATGAAAACTTTGTGAGAAACAAATGGGCGAAGCCGCCTTAAGTTATGTTTAGTTTGCTAAATGAAGGGGGTTTTTAACAAGAACTTTTTTTTTGTAAAATAAAATAAGACAAGAAATGAATGAAGATGAAATTAAGAAAACTTTAATTTTATTTAAAAGAAAGTTTAATAAGTGGAGCATAAAAGTAAACACTGCAAAATCAGAACATGTAGTTTGCACTTTGCGCAAAGTCGTTTGCCCAAGACTGTCTATGAACAATAGTAAAATCCCTTTAAAGGACACTGAAAAATAACTAGGACTTCATATTGACAAAACGCTAAACTGGCTAAACAAACAGTAAATTGCTTGATTTTTTTTTTAATCTGGATCGAAATTTTATTAAAATGGAATGCCTTGAATGATTGTGTAATAAGGATGTTGGCATAGATGGGGGTAGTGCACTCATTTTACAGTTTAAACTCACATTAAGTGATAGTGCAAAAATATTGCAATCATTTTGTTGATGTTGAGTGATGAATTGAAAATTTGCAGCTTCACTAAACATGAGAGGTACTGATAGTGAACAAATTTGCAATATCACTCAAAATTTTTTAGTGGTAGTTAAAAAATAACAATCATCACTAAAGCTGGTAAAAAAGAGTGCAAACTAATTTCTTTGCAGTTTTATTTAGGGCTAAAAAATCAGAGCAAGTTAAACTCTCTTTTTAGTTTAAAATGTGTTTAAACCAACAAATCTATAAATCACTAAACAAATAAACCATCTTTAAACGCATAAAATTGGGCGTTTAAACTACCAATACAGACCATATGAATTTGATAAGATTTATCGTAGTGCTGCCACATGTTAATTTTTTAACAACATATAATACATGTGACACTGATTTATAGTAGTTGAGTTTAAACTACCTATAAATTCAAGTTTAGTTCAACTAAACCAGCGCTTAAACCATCAGTGATTTATTAGGCATTAGTGATAGTAAAATGCTGATTTAAATAGATATTTAGTGCACTACCCCCAACTTTGGATGATGGCTATGTCGGCAGGAGTTTTCAAACCTTTCCAAAACCCAGTATTCAATAAATAAAATATAATTGAGTACAATTTTACATAATTGCTCTTTAAAAGCAAATATTGTTTAGACTAAATTTGAGATAGAGAGCTTTTGCCTAATATTTTTGTGGTTTTTATGTTACTCTTATGGTTTTCTTATGTTACTTTGAATGGTTTTTTTGTTCGACTTTTTATTATTTTTCCATTATTTTGAAATGAACCTAAATTAATAAAAAAAATAAAATTTTGTTTTTTAAAACATTTTAAAAGCAGTGTAGGAAAAAATATTAAGGAGGAAAAAAGTGGTTGTAGGAAAAAAAAATTTTTTTCCGTAAGCGTAGGGGTTTTTGAAAAAATCTCCTGGCATCACTGCTTTAAACGTAATTAGGCGAGTTTTGAAAATTTTCCCTTTTTGGGGGCTAAAATTAATTACTTTATCTATCCTGATAGAACTTGGTGGAGCAATTTCTACTACAATTTTTGTAAAATCTTAAAAAATATCATTACTTGCCTTTCGCTGCTCCCGAAACCTTTGAACGCTTTTGACAAGGTTCGTACACGATTGGTGGAATTTCTGAACTAAAGTTTCAGGTAATCGCAAATATACTTCCCAAATTCAGAAATTATTCGAATCTCTTTTTTTTTTTGTTTAACTACAAACATCTTTTTTAGATGAAAGCAATTTCACTTTCAGGTTGTACAAAGAACTTTTACCTCTTCATTTATGTCTTCAACCACTTTTCTTATTTTTTTATTCCATTTAAAATGTGTAAAAATGAAAGCATTTGCATGTCTAATTTATTAATTAGTTCTCACATTCTTTGTCTTACATTTGAGTACCGTAAACACGCATTTAAACATAATTTGGTTTTAAAAATTTGTCTTAAATTTTTTTTTATATATTTTTTAAAGTCAAATAGACAACCCAACAACGTATGCGGAAGGTAGTCAGTCAAATGTTGCTTTCAGCCACATGCGGTTTTTAAAAGTTAAAACTAATTCCGCCTCGTGAAAAACGTAAGAAAGAGTTAAAAAAAAACAAATTATGGGAGGAAACATTTTTGTTTAAGTTAAATATTTCAAATATTTAAAAACGTAATAGCTGCAGTTATTAAACCACATACCTGTAATATGGTAGTTAGCAAGATGTGTTTGACCTCTTTTTAAAAAATTATATGCGAACAATTTTCCACACGAAAATTCCATAGCGGGAAAGCTGAAGAAATTTTTGCTTTGCATTTTTCTGTTGCATGTTTCACTTTATTTTTGCTATCCTTTGATTGACAATGAAGATAACTGCATTGTATTTTTAACGTCAAAAAAGGTAACAAACTCTCAAGTTTGAATTGAGAACTTTGCGTATGAATTTCTGAAATTTCTTGTCCTAACATTCCAAAGATATTTTTAATAGAATTTAATAGGGAATTTTGTCCCAATTAGGAAACCAACCTACAACCCATCAAAAGCCCACAGAAACACACTCAACAGAAATTTATTAACCAACATTTTAGTAAAAATTTTAACAAAAATATACAACTGGAGTTATACAAAGTTATACAATTTTCAAAAATAAAAAAAAAAAAAAAAACAACGATTAAAATTACTTTAAATTTCTTTCGTAAGCTACAAAAAAGAAATGAATGAACTCCCATTAATTTAACAGATCGATCAAATCTAATATACAATTTTCACAATGAAATTAAATCAACTCATTTTGTAATGAGAAATTTAAAATTTTATTCCCATTTGTTTCTAATTATCTAGCACAACACTTTCTTTTAATTTCATAATTAGAAATTAATTAATTATGAAATTGTTAGTAAATGCTCCACTGTTACTAATCGTTGAAAAATTTGGTAATAGTCTTTACAAAAGTCAATTTAAGCACCTTAAATAATGAATATTTTAGATGTAAAATTTATACCTAAAAATGCAGTACACCTAATTCTGTTTTGACGCATTGACTGCCACGTCGGACACATATGTGTGACACTGCACTATGTGGTTTACGCCACGTCGGACACATATGTGTCCGACGTGATTTTCATTCTTTCTAGGCATGTCACACAAAAGTGGCTGAAGATAAATAGGATTTTATTATAGTAATATGATGTACTGCCCCCCATGAAATTTCTGTTATAATAGTTTCGGCGCAGCTCAAAAATTAATAAAAAAAATTTTTTTGAAAAAAAAAAAAATTAATTCATTTTATTCTACATTTAGAAAAAAAAGTAAAAGAAAAATTATTTTACATTTTATTCTGATATGCAAAGATACAAATTAACACGTAATATGAAAAAATATAGAGCCAACCCAATTTGTTGCATTTTTGTGAGAGTGTTTCTTGTCGTGCATATATGTCCGACATAAAAAAAAGTCGGGACATGCATGGGACACTCTTATTTGTAAAACACTCTCTGTTCTTAAGCAGTAAGCAGCGTTGCCAGAATGAAGATTTTACCTTATTTTTGAAGATTTTTTGACTAAAATAAGATTTGAAGATCTTTTTTCTCAAATTAAGATTTTTTATTTTTAGAAATAAAAATTCTCAACTTTAAATTTGTACAACTTACATAAATTTTTGCAGTTTTTTAAACAGTCAGTTTTTAAAAAAATGAGGTTTTGTATAAGGTTGTTGTCTATTGGATATGCATACTTTTGTACCTATTGTCTGGCATACACAAAAACTAGCGGTTGTTCATTTTGGAAATATTGATGAAAAAAAATTATTTGAAAAAAGAAAACCCGTATTTTTATAAAGTTTAATATATTAAAGAACAAAAAAGTTCATGTATTTAGTACCAAAAGGTAAAACTAATGGGACTTAACCCTAGGATTATCGTCTTGCTCTGGCCAGACTAAATTTGTGTTTTGCAATTATTGCAATTTTTCGAATATAACAAAGAAAAAAACAGGGGCGTCTATAAATGATGTGTGCTGAATCGAATGAAACTAATTTGGATTTGATTGGAGCAAGATTAGTGGGGTGAAATTCTATTTTTATGTAAAAGTCTATGAAATACTTTTTTTTGCAATACTTTTCATATAGAGCAATATATCAAAAAAACAGAAAGGTAAATTCTATAAATGATATGTTGTGAATTGAATGAATCAAGTTCAAATTAAATCAGAAAACTACGGCCCGTTATGAGCTAAGTATAATTTAACTACAAAAACCAAGCGGAAAACTCGTTTCACTCAGTTGCGAAAAAGCAATGTGCAAAATAAGGGACTACATATTCGATGACTTGCATGTTAAATAAAATAATAAATTCGTATACAGGGGTGTCCTTTAAATCGAAAAGGCAAACATTTTAAACGTCGTTTTTTAATAAGATTTCTGTGATAAATGAATTTTATGACAAATATTTTACAAATATTTCTCTATTAAACAGAATTTAATCACAAACATTATAAAAATTTGATTAAAAGTGTATTTAAAACAACTTCCAACTAAAATAAAAACACTACGTGACAATTTTTTGACCAAATGCATTTGAAACGTAATCCTTATGTTAAATTTTCCGCTGAATCCGAATATGAAGTCAGAATTTTCAAAAGTAGAACAGTTTTTGAGATATTCCAAAATAACCGTTATTTGTGTTTTTAAAAAAGATGATGTGATGTGGTGTGAAAATTCCACATTCCATGTTTTTGATAATTATTAAATAAATTGTATATATAAATTATATATATGTAAGTAGTGCTTTACAATGTCTTTTCAAAGGTGTACATTATTTTAATAACAATTCCATTAGGAATATATTTAGGGAAATCCATATAATCCATATATTTTCAAATGCCTTCGATACAACAACGGTATCAAATATAATACTAAATTGAGAACCCTTAAAACTTCATATGATGTATGATCTTCTTGCCCAAAATTTATATATCTCTAATTTTAGAATTTAATTACTTCCAAAGAAACTTCTTTATTACTATTTTTTACGTTCTTATTTATTAGAAAACAAATGGATTCAAGGTATATTTTTAGAAAGAAATTTATGGAAAATATAACTTAAAACACAATTTAAGCCTACAATCTAATTTTGTATAAATACCGCAATTATGTATTTCAATTTAAATAGTTTCCATAATAAGAAGTATTTCCTTTTAAAATATTAATAATTTTTACTTCTTTGCCCTTGTTATTAAAAATTTTAAGATTTTCCTCTTCAAAATAAGATTTTTTTTTGGCCATATGAAGATTTTCCTTCCCAATCTTCTGGCAACGCTGGCAGTAAGTATTACTCGTAGTATCCTAAATTGCAATATTGACGTTTTCCAAGAGATAACGAAAAAAAAAAAAATACTGTAGCCCCCAGCATCTTATTCGGTGAAAGTGCCTTGGCAGTCAATGTGTTAACGCGACTCCAAAAAATATTTGCTTCTATTTTTACGCGAGTTGATTTGATTTAAAGCGGTTTAAAATGAATGTATGTTTCATCAGAAAAAACGTGTGTGAAGATAAATACATACGAAAATTTAAATTAATTGTTTAAAAATATTGCAAGCGATAAAAAATATTTTAAAAAAATATCGCATGCTATAAAAAAATTTTGAAAAAAATACGATAATTAACACGAAATTTTAAAGATAAATTTTATCGATATTTTAATTTTAAAAACTTTTTTAATATATTATTAGTCTTTTAATATTAAAATTATGATGTTTAAATAAATATGATTTATGGCCAGGGCAATTTCACCAATTCTATTTAAAAATCAATTCATATTTAAATATAGTTTTTCATATAATTTTATTTTTATTTGATATGAAAAATGAATTTTAAACATAAATTGATGTATAAATAAATTGGTGAAATCGGCCATTAGCCTAAAATTCTTATGATTGAGTTCCGTGAGGGATATGGCCACTCTGTCCAAATCCTTTGATCTCAGGGAATCAAACCTAATAGAAAATAAAGACTATGGACAAGGCTACTATAATCTATAAGCACTCTATCCAAATTGTATTTGTGAAATTGTGAATTTCAGTACAATTCATTTTTTTTTAAATCATAAATCATAAATTTTAATATTATTATTATTATTATTATTCTTAGCAATTACAGTCCTTTATGGACCAATACTTCTGCAACTATCGTTCTCCATTTATCTCTGTCAATGGCCTTTTGTTTATAGTTTTCAACTTTGATTACTTGTAAATCTTCTTCAACATCATCTATCCACCTTTTTCTTGGCCGTCCCTTTTTCCTAATACCTTCTGGGTGTTGTTCAACAACTTTCTTCACTGTCATGCAGTCGTTCATTCGTAAAACATGTCCAAGCCAGCGTATTCGCTGTGCCTTTATAAAACGTATAATATTTTGATTTTCATTAAGTATCTCTAACTCATCATTGTACCGGGATCTGTACAACCCTTCTTCAATTTCAATTGGGCCAAAGATTTTACGTAGAATTTTTCTTTCGAAACAAAGTAGTTGATGTATGTCTGATGTTTTTAGTGTCCAAATTTCACTCCCATACGATAGGACTGGTCTTATAAGTGTTCTATATAGATTAAGTTTCAGCTTCTTAGATAACAAGGAGGATCTAAAGAGTTTTAGATGAAGAAACCAGGTTCTATTCGCAGATTGGATGCGATCTTGTATTGCTACAGTGGTGTCCCCATGTGAACTTAGATTGATTGATTGAGATTCGTACACATTATTAGATATAACAAGGTCTGGTGAGTCTTGCTGTATGTGTGAACGGAGCATATATTTTGTTTTTGTTCTGTTAATCATCAGTCCTGTAGTCTGCACTGCTTCTTCTAATTGTTTAAAAGTATCTTTCAGTATGTTTCTACTTCTGGCAATTATCAAAATATCATCTGCGTAAGCGCAAATTTGAGTAGATTTATTGTAAATGGTGCCTTTTTGATCTATTTCTTCTACTTCTGAATGTAAAACTAGATTGAAGACGAGAGAGGATAACGCATCTCCTTGTTTTACTCCGGAAACAACGTCGAATGTGTTTGAGAATTCGCCTTGTATTATTACCCTGGCGTTTGTATTTGTTAATGTCATATTTACTAAATTTACAAGTTTGCGCGGTATTCCCATTTTCAAAAGACGTAGTGAAATTACGGTTCTATCTAGGCTATCAAATGCTTGTTTAAAATCTACAAATAGGCAATGTATATCGATCATATATTCATAACATTTTTCAAAAATCTGAGCTATGGCAAACCCTTGATCTGTTGTAGATCTGTTTTTTCTGAAGCCACATTGGTAATCGCCTAATATATTTTCTGCATAATCATTTAGACGTTCATAAAGAATATTGGTGAAAATTTTATATCCACAGTTAAGAAGTGAAATACCACGATAATTGTTGCAGTTTGTCTTATCTCCTTTTTTGTGGATAGGCACGATTATACTTGTCAGCCATTCGGTCGGGAGAGTTTCATTATGCCAGATATCTATGACATTTATCTCTAGCGTATTTTAATAATTCGGCAACTATGCCATCTTCACCGCTGCATTTATAATTCTTCAATTTGTTCAATGCTATTTTTGTGTCTTCTAACGTTGGTTCTCCAACATCTATTTCATTTATATTCGGCAATGACTCCTCGTGGTTAATATTAGGTTTATTTAAAAGTTCATTGAAATATTCTCTCCATCGGTTTACAATTTCATTTTTATCACTTATTGGGGTTCCGTTTTTGTCTTTACAAATATTCGTTCTTGGTTGAAAATTCTTGGTTTGCCGCTTTATATTTAGATACATATTCCTAGACGCCTTCTGACCATAGTTGTTTTCTATCTCTTTAACTTTCTCTTTCATACATGCTTTTTTTCTATTTTTTATTAGCTTCTTAGCTCTTTTTCTCTTTTCTTTATAATTTAGCTCATTTTCACGAGTATTATTTGCCAACCATTGCCTTCTTGCTTCATTTTTCTCATCATTTGCTTTTCTGCAGGATCCGTCAAACCATTCATTGACGATTTTGTTTTTTGTGCCTATGGTATTTGTGGCGACGTCGTTAATGCAATCTTTTAAATTTTAATATTAAAAGACTTAAAAATATCAAATAAGTTTTTAATATTAAAAACAAAATCGATAAAAATTAATTTTTTTTTATATCATAAATTTTAATATTAAAAGACTAAAAATATCAAATAAGTTTTTAATATTAAAAACAAAATCGATAAAAATTATTGATATTTCATAAATTTCTTAACCTGTTTATGGCTGTTGTTTTTGTTTAAGCTTTGATATTGCAACAAGTTACTGTTGCTTATAATTCTTATATGCTAAACAGTTTTATTTGTATAATAACTTTAGTTTTTCCAAAATCTTTGGATGAAGTTTCCTGATGATCTGGGCTTAGCAACCAGTGAAATGCGCATAGGAATAGCTTATCCCATTAACAATAAACATCAGTGTTTTGATTTAGAATAAAAACTGGGAATTAAGCACGACAAACAAAATCTTATTAAATAAGCACTTTAAAATTTCTTGTAAATAATCGTATTTTCTTTATAATATTTTTTCCACGAAGGTGTCTCACCATTGGCCAGACCAGGACCGAAGTCCCTGGAGATACGTGGTTCCTGTAGCACCAGAAAAGGATATCAGCCGTGAACACCGTTTGAAAGGTAAGAAAGACTTTACCAACTTTGTTTTTGCGAATAACGGATATTGGCTGTACCTTTATCCATAAATAGATGTGGTGTTGCAGGTGAAATATCTTTTCCCTATATACCCCTAAGGGAAAAGTTATAACATTTTATTGGAATTTTTAAATATTTCCTTG
Organism: Pollenia griseotomentosa; assembly: GCA_963931875.1. Taxonomy (NCBI): domain Eukaryota; kingdom Metazoa; phylum Arthropoda; class Insecta; order Diptera; family Polleniidae; genus Pollenia; species Pollenia griseotomentosa. Next base: position 49,421,289 of record OZ007564.1, read on the forward strand.
TGAATATATTTAATTTTTAAACATCAGCCAAACCATAATTTTCCATTTAATTTTACTTTTCCAAAAAATTCCTCAAAGTAAAAAAGGGCTGCACAAATTTTGTTCACTAAGCATTTAGTTTTTCGTTAAACAAAAATCCGGCCTTGTCCACTAAAAGCCTGCACACATGTGTTTTTGCACAACATTCATTTAATCACTACTCAGTGTCCAATATTCAAATTACTTTTACTTTCTAAATATTTTGTATCTGTTTTTTTAAATGATTAGAAATGCTCTACTTTGCATACCAACAAAAACGCCAGATAAGACACAAAAGAAATCTCAAGTGATTCCTGATTATCCATAATTTCAAGCGCTACCTACACATACTTTTTAAAAATTGCAAAGAAAAGAAATTGTATTGAAAAAATAAATTTAGGAGAAATAGAAGCACAATGAAAAGTATTAAAATATTATTTCCGTCTATTTGTGTATGAGTAAAGTAAAATAAAAGGGAAACCGCTTAAAAATTAAGCGATCAATCAATTTACAATTTTAAAAAGCCACCATCAAAATTCAAACAATGTGAACAGAAAATGTTAAAAATCCATTTAATGAATGTCTAAAAATGAACATGCAGTAAAAACTATTTTAAGGTTTTTTTCTCTCGATGTATCCAGCAAAATATTTTTGAAATATTTCAGCAGGTGTTGTTTTTTTTTATGAAAAACACAGACTTGAGGTAAAATTGTACATAAGTTTTTTTACGATTGTGGTTAATTATTACAATTTTATTAGTTATTGATAATAAAATTTATTTATATAGACTTCTACTTTTTTATTCGTAGTCTGTATTTGAAAAAAGCGCCTTTTTTAAAATCGATTATTCGAATACTCAAAAATACCCGGCATAAAACTGTTTATATGGTGTCAAATTTTTGTAAAATTTCTATTAATTTATTGTAAATAACGAATGTTGTTTAAATTTCCTATAAGTTTTGCCAAATATCCCGTAAATAAATAGTACAACTTTGTAAAATTTCTGATGAAAAAGCATATTTTCATAAAATTTTCTACGAAATGGCACAAATTTCTTTTTGAAAATAGGAAACAATAAAATACAAATTCGTTTCAATGTATAAGGGGGTTTTGCAAAACCCTTGACCCAGGGTTAAAAATTTTTCATACACAACTTTTTGAATTTTGAAAATATTTTCTTTAAAATAGAAAATTTTGCGCTAAATTTCCTAGAAAATAAATTTTTGTTCAACTCTTCATAACAAATGAATTTACATAAAACATCCTATAAAAAATATATTTTTGCAAAATTTCCTATAAAAAAATAATTTTTGGAAAAAAAAAATATTTTTAAAAATTTTCGAAACAAGCATATTTTTGCAAAAGATAACAAACGAAATTTCCAAACTTTTCTATTAAATAAAAAATTGAGAAAATTTGCAATAGAAAAAAAATTTGTTTGCCAAGTTTCCTATTAAAGCAAATTTTTGCGAAACTATTTATAAAAAGCACGTTTGCGCAAAATTTAAAATTGTATAACGTAATTTTCGAAAATTCGTATAAGAAATTTTTGCGTTTTTATTCAGAAGCAAATTTTTGCAAAATGTTCCATAAAAAAAATAAATTTTTGCTTAATTTATTAAAAAAGCCCACTTTTGCAAAATTTCCTTTAAACAAATTTAATTTGTGCGTAATTTCCTATAAAAAACAAGAAAACATGTTTTTTTATTATTATATCAAAATGTCGTATAAAAACTAAATTTTTTCGAAATTTCCTATAAAAAAATTTTTGGAAAATTTCCTATTAAAAGCCAATTTTTAGAGAAATTTCATATAGAAAACCAATATTTGGAAAGTTTTCTATAAATATCAAATGTTTAAAAAACTTTCTATAAAAACTAAAGATGTGGAATATTTCCTAGAAAAACAAAAAAAAAAAAAAAAAAAAGAAATATATCCTATAAAATGCTAATTTTTTTAAATATTTCTCTTAGAAACTCTTTAAAAATATCCCATAAAAATCAAATTTTTGGAAAATGCCTAAAAAAACGCCAATTTTTTCAAAATTTCCTATTAAAAGCGGAATTTTGTGAAATTTCCTATTAAAGACAAAATTAATATAAAAAAACAACTATTTTAAAATTTCCTATAAAAAAACAAATTTTTGCAAAATTTTCTATATAAGCCAAAATTTTTTTTTAAAAAAAATAGCAATTTTTTTAACAATATCCTATAAAATGCCAATTTTTTAAAAAATTCATATTAAATGCAAACTTTTTTCTAATAGCCTATAAAAGGAAAATTTTTGGAAAATGCCTATAAAAAAGCCAATTTTTTCAGAATTTCCTATTAAGAGCAGATTTTGGCGAAATTTCCTATACTAAACAGATTTTTGCAAAATTTCCTATAAAAAAAAAAACAAATTTTACAAAATTTTCTAGAAAAAAATTAATTTTTGCAACATTTCATGAAAACAAATAAATATTTGGAATAGCTCCTCTAAAAAGCAATTTTATGTAAAAGTTTCCTACTAAAAGCAAATTTTTGAAAAATTTCCTACTAAAAGCAAATTTTTGGAAAATTTCCTATAAAAAGCAAATTTCTTATTAAAAGCAAATTTTTTTAAAAATTTCCTATAAAACGCAAATTTTTAAAAAATTTCCTATAAAAAGCAAACTTTTTAAAAATTTCCTTTAAAACGCAATTTTTTTTAAAATATCCTATAAAAGCTAATTTTCTAAAAATTTCCTATAAAACGCAAATTTTTAAAAAATTTCCTATAAAAAGCAAACTTTTTAAAAATTTCCTTTAAAACGCAATTTTTTTTAAAATTTCCTATAAAAGCTAATTTTCTAAAAATTTCCTATAAAAAGCAAATTTTTTAAAAATTTCCTATAAAAAGCAAATTTTTAATAAATTTCCTATTGAAAGCAAATTTTTTAGAAATTTTTTATTAAAGCAAATGTTGTAAAAATTTTCTATTAAAAGAAAATGTTTTAAAAATTTCCTATTAGAAGCAAATTTTTGAAAAATTTCCTATTAGAAGCAAATTTTTTAAAAATTTCCTATAAAACGCAAATTTTTAAAAAATTTCCTATAGAAAGCAAACTTTTTAAAAATTTCCTTTAAAACGCAATTTTTTTTAAAATTTCCTTTAAAACGCAATTTTTTTTAAAATTTCCTATAAAAGCTAATTTTCTAAAAATTTCCTATAAAAAGCAAATTTTTAAATAAATTTCCTATTGAAAGCAAATTTTTTAGAAATTTCTTATTAAAGCAAATGTTGTAAAAACTTTCTATTAAAAGCAAATGTTTTAAAAATTTCCTTTTAGAAGCAAATTTTTGAAAAATGTCCCATTACAAATACAAATTTTTTAAATATTTTATTGAAAGCCAGATTTTTAAAAGTTCCTATAGAATGCAAATTTTTTAAAAATTTCCAATTAAAAGCAAAATTTTCAAAAATTTCCTATAAAAAGTAAATTTTTTTCCTATACAAGCAAATTATTTAAAAATTTCCTATAAAAAGCAAATTATTTAAAAATTTCCTATAAAAAGCCAATTTTTAAAAAATTTCCTATAAAAAGCCAATTTTTAAAAAATTTCCTATAAAAAGCAAAATTTTAAAAAATTTCCTATAAAAACCAAATTTTTAAAATATTTCCTAAAAAAAAGCCAATTTTTTCATAATTTTCTATTAAAAGCAAATGTTTTAAAAATTTCCTTTAAAACAAGTTTTTGCAAAATTTTTAATAAAAATCTAATTTTTGTAAAATTTCCCATAAAAAGGAATATTTTGGAAATAATGCTATAAAAAACAATATTTCCCATTAAAAAAAATCTTATGAAATCTTTTATGAAATCAATTTGTTCGTAAATTTTTCCAAAAATATTTTTTCTATAAATATTTCCTATAAAACAGAACTTTTAGTTAAATTTACCTGTAAAGTAAAACACCTTCTTAAGTAGCAAAATAAAAGTATAAATTTTCTGGCTATTCAACCATTTCAAACGTAAATGTTTGCATAAAATTTTATCTAGCAAATATTTATAAAACTGATTGTATTTCGTATAAATTACCTATAAGATAGCAAAAGTTCGATATTGTTGCTCAGTGTTTTTCGAGGAAATCTGGATTAAAACGATTGACTTTTTAAAAAAATGTGCACTAAACTTTCGATTCGAATAATTTCTTACATCGCTACAATGTTTTTATTGTACGAGTATTTACAATTAATTATTTACTGAATAATTTTTACAAAAGACCTCCCCTTATGAATTTTGACAACTTAATTTAGCTGGAGGCTAAAAAATTTGTTTCACTGATTACAACACAATTGTGGAGACACCAACCACAACGAACGCTTGGACTCTGTGGTGTCTTTTGTGTACTACATTCTTGCTTCAGCATGATATTGATTGATTGAAGTTAAACAATTTCTTTTAATTATTTACATAAAAATTAATTTGTTATAGTTAATGAATGGTTTGAAACTGTTGACGCATGTGGCGTCGAAGACGGGAAACATTTTTGTTTTTTTTTTTTTTTTTTTTTTTGAAAAAATTGAAATTTTTTGGCTGTTTTTGCGCAACTGATTCGATATCAAATAAATATTTAAGGCCGATTAAAAATAGTTTAGTCATCTAGGCGTAATAATAGAAACTGTTACTTTCTATTTCATGTGTACTTTTTTAAATAAATAAAAAAAAAATATTTTAAATGAACTTGTGAGAAAAAACTAAAGACTTAGGACACGAACACTAATTTTGCCATTTGTTGTAAATTTTTTAACAAGAACGTGTTAAAAACTGTAAAAAAACAAGTCATAAACTTTAAATTAATAGCAGTTGTCATTTTTTTTATGTAATAATTTCAACAGTTCCCATAAAAATATTCAAGAATATAAAAATTAAAAGTAATGATATTAGTTAACCTTTGACCCATAGTGCAAACTTTAATAATCCTAAACTATTAATTAAAACTATTGGTATTAGTTTTAAGGATACAAATGCATATTTTCATTTTTAACTAAATATAAAAATTCAACTTTAAACCCAAAAAGAGACAAAAAAAAAAGCAAGAACTGACATGAACAAGCATGGCATGTTACATGAAATGCATGTATTTACCATGTCCACTAATGAGTTTAAAGATAATAAAGTCAGTCCAAACAACTTAAGACTTAAAAACTAAGACTGCAAAAGCTGAGAAAAAAATGGTAAACCAAGCCAAGTTTATGCCCTAAATTAAATCACGATTTGAAAAGGAACTAAAAGAACCACAAAAAGCGATTTCCATAATGATAAATTGAAAACCAACGACACACAACAAATTGTTATTTGTCAAATGCAAATGGTTCATTTAAAAAGTTAAATGAACAAAAAATCTCATAATAATTTTATTATAATTCTAAAATTTGAATATGTATTTTCCATAAACTGTGAAATGTAAGCAACAAGTTAATAAACTCTTAACAATGACTGTCTCCAAGACAATCCAACTGGCTGGCTGGTTCTGTTCTTTTATCTTTTAAGACTTTAATACAATGGGTGGGAAGTATTTCAGAATTGAAATCGTTGGTGTGCAATTGACATTCTCTTTGCAATATTCTGCCAAAATGGATTTTTTGTATTTGTTGTTTTAAGTATGTTTTAAGTTGTTTCAACTTTTTTTTTATGGAAAACCAATGAAATCATGTTTCCTGATAAACATATGACCTGTTTTTTTCTCAGCCCTACATTGTTTTCACAGCCATATTTGGAGTAATGTTTACATCTGACTATGTATTTAATACGTTGTAACAGCATAAGACAACTGAATTTAGTGATTACCTGGTAACGGAGGAAGGTATTCCAAATGTTGAAGATCTAAAATCTTTGAAACAGGACTGTGTTTTTACGAGGATATAAAAGTTATTAGCAATTTTTGAACTTTGTTGAAAGGCAAAAGCAGAGAAGGAATAAACCGGTTTATATCTCAAAAATAATTTAAGGATAAAAAGGATTCTGAATGGAAAAAGAGTCTCACTTAATATATTTCTTTCGTAGAAAGAAACCCCTAGTTTTTTCCTTCAAGGAAAGGAAGAGCAATTTCCTTTCATTTGAAAACAAAAAACAAAAGCTGTCGATCTTCTTCAGAGAAAAGCAGAACTAGAGATCCAGCATTTACTTCCTTTAGGGACTTCTTTGCTTAAAGAAAAGTAAAACCCCCTTTATTGGATTTTCATCAAAAAGTTGTAAAGTTTATGACTGCTTCTCTTTTAAGAAATAAAGACACATCTATACACGCAGAGAAAAAACGTGTTTAAATATGGTCACCTCCAACAATACTTTGTTTAAAGAAAATTTTTACCATATTATGTTTAATTTAACCATAGTTTTGTCACCGACAACCATATTATGGTTGCCTCTAAACATGTTATGGTTAAATATGACAATAATTTGTTTTTAAATTAACAATAGTATTTTCCTCTTTTTCAAGAGCAACATGCTATGGTTGAAAACCAACCATGCTATTATAAGAGTTAAACATATTATAGTTATTATTAGCCATAACATGTTCGGAGGCAACAATAATATTGTTGTGGCTTCTTCATGGAGGACTATTTTAGCCATAGTATGGTTGTCGTTGACAATAATATGTTTACATTAAACATAATATGGTTAAAAAAATTTTTAAACATAGTATTGTTGGAGGTGACCCTATATAAACATGTTTTTCTCTGGGTGTAGGACTTACTCTCATGTAGCAATTATTTATTTTTTAAACAAAGAAAGTCCCGTCCTAATTTTCTCCTTCAAGGAATGACGGAGACAGCGAAAATGATTGTTTCAAGGATTGGAGAAGGATACCATTTCTGAAAAGAAGACGAGAGAAAGCAACTGCCTTTTATATTACAAAGAAGAGCTGGCGACATTCTTTAGAGAAAAACAGGAGCTTGGACTAGGGTGAACGGTTTTACGTGATGTAACGACTCGGAGTTCAACAAACAACGACCATGAATTGTCAACTCAGTAATACCTACTCAGGTATCGCTGCTATAACAGCAACAATTAGGACGAAATAAAGCTGTTGGAATTCCTTCGGGGAAAAGGATAAATAAAACTGGATGTTTTTTTTTAAGATTCTATTTCGAAAAAAAGTGACAGCGATTAAAAAATCTTCATGGAAGTAAAAACTCAAAAACGTTTGTCCAGAAAACCCCAGTGATCTTCTTTCTTTTCTTGCGAAAATGAATGACCCAATAATTGCCTTACCTAGCATTTACACATGCCACTGCCAGTTCGAAAAACTCCATACACTCACGTTTTTTTACTAATACACTCAAATTTTTCGCAATGGCAGCTCCAGTGGCAGCAAAAATTGCATGCGAGTGGAAATTTGGCACTTGCTTGCCACTAAATGACAAAACGATGAACAATGTTACCCTGTTCAAAATTTAATGCAAATTAACTGGATTATTGTCAAATTGTTATTAAAGTTTTAACATGATACGTTTATTATTATGATTAATTTTTTGAAACGCGCATTAATAAAAGCAAGTTTGTTAATTATAGAGCATTAATAATGTTAAAATAATGCTTATATAAATAAATGTAAAACATTTCCCGAAAAATGTGCCTATATGATTAACTCGGTAACTCTATTTGGTTTTTTGGTACTTTTTTTTTAATTTGAGAAGTCAACAAATTATCTTAAGTTGACGCTTCAACGACATTTTGAAAATGAACTCGCAGTGGCATGTGTAAACACAAAAGCCAATGGCATGAGATTCGACTCTTTCGAACAATTTTTCTTTGATAATATGTATACAACAGTGGCATGCCACTACTTGCATGTGTAAAGGCAGGGTTAGAGGTGCATTAATTTGACATCCCTGGAATGGAATAATTAGCAATTGTATCTCGAAAGAGGAAACAAGGAACCAGCGATATATTTTTTCGGTTAGGATCAGGACTACGGGGATGATCACTACTAATGTATTGCATTGTGTTGAAACTAGGAAAATAGGATATGGGAAGGAGGATAGAGGGATTAGTGCTTGTGAACATTCGACTTGAACTTATTCATGTTGATAGTGGGAGGGAAGATTTCTACAGGAAGGATTTTCTCTGTGATGCGTTGTACGATGCACCGGCCAATCGGCCACCAAAGGATGGGCTATTAAAAAAAAACGTCTATTTCAAATAAACTTACGGGTATCGGGAACCAGATCCATGATTTGATCCGAACCCCTCCGATTGTAGTTAAAATAATAAAACAGTCAAATACAGCCTGCATTGCGACGGTGCTCAAGGGAGTCAATGCAATTTGATACCATACTGTTACCAATGAGAACCTTCGCACTTTCCTGCATGCGGTCTAGAAGCTCCAAAATATATTTTGAATCACAGGCGCGCACATAAGAGTTGCAGTCCATTCTCGGTCGGATAAAGGTGATATAAATAGTAAGGAAATCGGATGGAGTAAAGTATCTCTTACATCGTTTTAAAAAGCCGAGGCACTTGCAGGCTTCCTTCGACACCTTGAATATATGTTTTGTCCATCGGCCATCACATTGTATCTTGGTGCCCAGAACATCAAGAGATTCTGATTCCTCAATAATTATACCACCCTTATATACAGATTAGGCACCTTGATCCGTCGCGCGTTGATACGTCAGCATGCAACATTTGGTCTTTTGGGCATTCAAATCGATCCTATTCGCACGACCCCCTCGGTCAGGCGTTTGATTCATGTCCTTTCTTAAAGCACCAACATCGTATACGCTTGATCTGAAATCAAATAAATACGAAGGGCAAAGTTGCTGTCATCTGAAAAAGAGTAGATAGGGTGGGAAGTTTGACTTAGGAAGTCTTTTAGAAAAATAAGAAATATAGTAGGAGAAAGAATAGTGCCTTTCGGCACCCCTGAACGAATTTTGAACTCGTTTGAAGAGAATCCATCTAAAACAACTCGTACAGTGCGATCCCTGAGAAAGCTTGATATAAATCGAGAGATATTATCAGGACACCAAATGCAACAATTTTGTCAAAAGTGCACCAGCCAGACTTTTCTTTGGACAAAAAAGAACGAAAAATTGTTTTATTTTCCTAAGAAGAAAAAAGTCTCAGTAATTTCCATTTTTCTAGATAAAGAAACTGCCTTTTCTTTAATTTAGATGAAAAAAAAATCTGAAACAATGGCATTCCTTACGGAAACGAAAAGGTCAGTCGTAGCGGTTATCTGTATTTAGAGAAAAGCAAGTCTTATCACTTTTTGCCCTACTCCTTAATCCTTTAAGAAAAATGGCGATTAATCTCTTCTTAAGAAAAGGAGTTTCAAACAATTTTTAATATAAAAGACCAAAAACTGTTATTCCTTCCAGAAAACAACCAGCTTTTCCCTTAATAAATAAAGAAATTTAAACGATTCCCTTCCAGAAAAGAGTCTGCAATCGAGGAAAAAGAAGATCAGTGATTGATTGCCTTTGCTGCAACCACCAAAAAAAGGAAATATATTTAGTAACTTTTCTTCGGAAAAGGAAACACAAGTGCTCAAAAGACAAAGTCAACAATTTTCCTTCCAGCAAAAAAAAAAAGATCACAATGATTTCGTTTGCTTTTCAAATCAATGGCCAAACAATTTTTGTACTTGGATACAAAACTAAGCACCCCAGGTTCGATCTCTGGCAGAGGACAAAAAATGTTTGTGATGTTTTTCGAGATTTAAAAATTAAATTGCTTCAATTGCCCTCCAAACAATACATCCAAGAAGCTTAAGAAAAAATAAAGAAGCCGTTCTTCCTTCGAAGGGAAGTAAAGCCAGCAATTGCTTTTCTTTTCGACGAAACAAAATGGTAGATTTTTTATTTGCTGGAAAATAAAAAAATGAAAAGAAGTGTCTTGAAGTGTCTGTTCTTAGACAAATTCGTAATTCACACTAGCAAAGAAAGAGCCGGTGAATATAATTACTTTAAAGGAGAAGTACATTAAAAATGAGACTAAAAGTCTCCGCAGGCGGACACTGACCGTTGGCGCAATTTTGTCCCTTAACAGGATAAGCCCGACTAAGGAAAATTTCAATTCTGTGCAAAAGGAACGAAGAAACCAAAGGACTTAAAAATCGTCCAGCTATTGCAGTTTTACCGGCTGGATGAACTATCCGTGTGTAGGGTTTTTACTTAATTTGTAAAAAGCTAATACTTGCAATAGTGTTTCTCATAAATTGAAGAGCCTTAGACTTTTTTCCTTAAACAAGATTCGGGGATTGCTTTTAAATAAAGCAAGACTTTATGAAAAATTAAGATAATGCGATTGCCCTGTCGCTATTTTTAAGCGATAAGGCTACACTTCGTCGGTCACAGGTTGACAACTCTTAATTTTTTTAAATTGTCAACACGTATTATTTATTTTAATTTTTTTAATGTGAAATAATTGAAATACCTTTGGTTTCTTTACACCATCTTACAATAAATATCTCCTACTAATTTTGGTTTTTTTATTTACTTCCAACACGGTTTAGTAACGGAGTAATAACGTTTTTTTTGTCTCCTGAAAAGTACAAAAAAACATGTTAAGAGTTGTCAACCTGTGACCGACGACTTTGTTCTCTCTTAATAAAATAGTGCTGTAAAGATTTTAACCCCAGAAGGTTACTCTTCATGTAAGTACATTAAGGTTAGTCTTCGTCGAATCGAAGAACTATTTAATAAAAAAATCTAGCGGAACGATTTTTTAAGTAAAATGTCCTCGTGGTAAAAAAGAACGCAATTTGAATACATATAAAAAAGTTATATGAAAAAAAAAATAAATGAGCTTCGTCGATTCGACGAAGAGTAACCGTCTAGGGTTAAACTCCTTTTTCTCCAATATATCCAATTTTAACACTTGGCATACTACTCTCCTTTTAAGTACACAATTGAGTATTGAAATCAGAGCAGAACTAATAAAACATGCTGCCAACAAGCAATTCGTGCAACAATTCATTTATGTTTTAATTTTTAACAATTTTTTGTTCGTAAGCAATAAACAAAACAAAACTTTCACATCTAACTTTAAAGGTACGAATTTAACGTTTAACAATATGTTTATATAATCGAAATTTTTCTTTAGTTTATGCTCCAAAAAAATTAAAACTTCACGTAAACAGTTTTTCTTGTGAATTATTAAGAGTCTTAAAGGAAACAGAAACCATGTTTGGTAAATAAAAAAAAATTCTTGATAAGTACAAGTACAAGCATTTAAGACCATGAACAAAAAAAAAAAAAAAATAGCTGCCACAAAAAACCACACGTTTAAAATCAAACCAAAAAAATGTTTGATCAGTTTAATGTGTTTTTGTTACATTTTTTTTCCACAAAGCTTAAAAAAAGAACTTAAAGTTGCAACTCCAGCTATCGACTCCAAACTAAACAGCCTTGACGTGGTCACCACAAAAACTGCATGCCTCTATTGGTATGAATAAATAGATGTTTGGGTATAATTGTAAGTTTCTGAGATTGTTGCCACTTGCAGTTTATGAAATCAAATACAAAGTTTTAATGTAGACTAACGTCCAAGAAGGTTTTCCTAAAAAGTTTACTGACATACATAAATCTCGGAAATATGATCAGTTTTTTTTTCAATTCATTTGCATGCTTTAAATTCTGAATTTGCATTTGTTAAGTCGAAAGAGTGGGCAACCTTTTGCTTAGTTAGGTTTAAGATTTACTGACTGTTCAACTATTTCAAACGTTTACGTTCGCATAGAAAAATTATCTGAAAAACACTAAATTTTAAAAATATTTTTAACAATTATTTTTCTCTTCTTATGTGTTTCAGAGCTTAATATTATCAAAGAGAATTTTTTTCAAAGCACCAACCAAGAGGATTAAATTGACTTTTGGACCTTAGAAAAGCATATAGGTCGTACTATATCTTCCTCTTTATCTATGTTTATCCAAAACCTTGAAAGCCAATCAGTTGATAGGGCTGAAAAACGGCACTTGGACCTTTCGAAAACATCCAGCTCATACTAAATCTTTATATGCATTTTTAGGTTGCAAATCTCGAAGGACGATAGATTTTTGGTGTTGATCAGAAATTTTAAAAAAAGTTTTAAAATCGTATGAATAGTTTTTAACATCTTGTATTTTAGGAACGTGAAAAATAAAAAGCAAACGCTTTTATTAGTTTTGAATTTCACGGTTATTGCGCTTTAACTAAAAGATAATATTTCTCAAAAATTTAAGAATATTTTAAGGATTTTGCAAGGAATATAAAAATTAATTTATTGTAGTTTCATCACCTAGAAAAGCAATTTTAAATACTAATTAATTAATAGCCTTCACCGCGAATTAACATTTCTCAGCAGAGGGCTTCATATGGGATCTATAAAAAATTATAAACTAACTAGTGGTCGAAATCCGACCATAATTATTTATGCAAATATGAAGAAAACATTATAATAAGTATAATTGTAGTTTACATGCTTTTTTTTTTTTTTTTTGATTTATTGTATTATATTCCACTTACATAAGTCCATGAATGTTTCATTTAATTTTGTAAATTCAGTAGTATACAAAAAATCAAAAAGTACCAATTGAAAATCAAAAAAGTACCAAAAAGTCTCATCTTAGAATTTCTCAGTCTCTCTGGGTTCTGCATATTGAATTTTATGTTTCTAGGTCTAATACCAACGGAAATTCAAAAAGTACCAGTTAACAAACAAAAAAGTACCCAAAAGTTCCCCTTTTTAGGTTCTTACCCACTGAGGACAGTACTTTTAATTTTATGTTTCTAGGTTTAATATTAACAAAAATCAAAAAAAAAGTACCAGTTGTAGAGCGAAAAAGTACTAAAATCTACCCCTTGCAGATTCTTACACACTTAAAACCATACATGTTTAATTTTATGTTTCTAGTCCATATATTAACGAAAATCAAAAAAGTACCAGAACGAAAAAGTACCAACATCTCCCCCTAACGGCTGTAGGAAATATCGCCCAAAGAAAAATGGCACAAAAAAAAAAATGAAAAATCGCCCAAAAAAATTCCATGTAAAATTGGGCTTAAATTCATATGAAAAGTGATCCAAAATTTTTGGGCTTTTTTTCGTTATTATTGGGTGATTTTTTGTTTTTTAAATAACGAAAAATCACCCAAAAATATTATATGAAAAATAGCCCATTTTTTCGGGCCATCTTTATTTAATATAATTGTAATTTATTTAAAAATTATTTTGTTGTTTTTTCTCTGGGTGTTTATATTAAATTTATAACGAAAACACTTTTGGGCGCAAGGATTTTCTCCTCAAGGATATAATATATACCGGCTGCGCTAACTTCGCTAAGCTTCTCTGCGTACTTGTGCTACCATAGAAGAGAAAATCCTTGCGCCCGGCCGAAGGCCGGCTATACAGAGAAGCTTTAGTTAGCGAAGCCGGTGTTTGTTATACCATAGAGGAGAAAATCCTTGCGCCCGGCCGAAGGCCGTCTATGCAGAGAAGCTTCGTGAAGTTAGCGCAGCCGGTATTACTGTCCTTACTGCCGAGCAGCTGTTGAAGATACAATGCAATTTTTTACATAAAACTTACACTTGTATGTATCTAAATTTATATGAATAATAAACACTTTTTTGCAAATTGGGTAATTTTTATTTTTTTTTTTTTTGGAAAAATTCGTTTTTGCTTTTTGGGTAATTTTTCATTTTTTTTGGGCCCTTTTTCGTTTTTGTTGGGCAAAATTTCATATATAACTTTTTGGGTCATTTTTCATGTTCTTTTGGGCGATTCTTCATTTGGGCGATTTTTCATTTTTTTTTTTTGGCCATTTTTCTTTGGGCGATATTTCCTACAGCACCCCCTAACAGATTCTTATCCACTCAGAGCCTTGCATGTTTAATTTAATGTTACTAGTCCCAATATTAACGAAAATTCAAAAAGTACCTGTTGACGAACAAAAAAGTACCAACAGTTTGCGTCTTATACGTTCTCCTTCACCCAGTCCCCTGCACCTATAATTTTATGTTTGTAAATTTAATTTTATAGAAAATTCTAAAACTACCACATGCATTACCGAAGAAGTAAAGGAAAGAAATTCAATTTCCCGTATTTGCCCTTTTTGATACTTTTTTCTATTCATTGAAGTATTAAAGGTTTTAATATTGTAGATGGAGCCCATAATTTAATACCAATATGTCAATACATGGAGAAAAATGTTTAAAAAAAAGTAGTAAAATAGTTGTGATTTTTACCGCTTAAACGTTCGAATTACCAGTACCAAATTTATATTTTTTACAAATTTATTTTCGTTACGAAATTTAGTATAATCTTTTTATGTTTTTTGGTTTAAAAGGTAGATGGGGTGACAAACAAGTTCCAAAAGGGCCAAACTTCAAAAAAGTACCCGACACTTGTCCACTTATCTTGCTAATGAACAACGATAAGTATTAAATTTTTTTTGTATCTCTCTTGGTTTTGAAAATATGAGGATACCGAATTTACCATTTTTTGCCCCCTTAGATTTTAATTAAATATATACTATTCGCTTCTGTAAGTAAATAACTGTCAAATGGGTTTTGTTCAAATCGGTTGACAAACAGAGGAGGAAAGTGTTCTTAACATCTCTCTTTTAAGAGCTACATGTTGTGGTTGTGTTATTAGTAACCTTAACCTGACTGTACACAACCAAAATATGGTTGTCATTTCCTTATGAAGGGACAAGAATCTCTGTGGATCCTTGTATTTTTTTTTTGCAGTTTAAATTATTTTTTTAATTAACATGTAAACAAGAGACTTTTATAAACAATATATTACTTTTAAGTGTTAATAATATAATTTAATTTTTTAAATTTTAACAAAACAGATAAAAATTACGGCAACAATTATTTTACTATACAATTTTAAATGAAATTTAAATAATCGATGAATTTATATTGCAAATTTAGTAATTAATTAATATAAAATTTCTTAACTTAACAAAAGTTTTCAAACTTTTTAAAACAAATGTTGTCTTTCCAAAAATTCTCAATTTGTTTAGTAGTGTTGCCGATTATATCTTTAAAGAATCTTGCTCCCATGATCTGTCCTTCTGCTTAACCATTTCAGTTGTACTAAACTTAAATCAAACATTTATAAATTGTTTTTAAAATTATTGAGATTTTATTTAACTAAATAAAATTATTTATCAGCATGAGTTCATGTACATTTTTCTTTTTGATTTTTACAGAATTTTTTTGCAGTCGTTGCTCGTTTTAGTTTTCAGCATTTGGTTGGTTTTAGTTTTTATCTTAAAATATTTATAAAACATAAACCAACAAATATATGAAGCTAAACACCTGGCTAAAAATGCTTATGGTCTTTTTCTTTTTGTTGTTGTTGTTGTTGTTGTTTTTTTTTTTTTTCTTTTTATAAATCATACATAAATAGATCGATAGTCAATATGAGGTTCTTTTAACTGCATATTTAGCTTAAGCGTGTTCAATAACACCAGCTAAAAAATTTTAGTAATATTGTTGATTATGAATATTTTCAAAGTTATTCTATTCATAAAGCTAAATATCATGTCGCAGTAAAGTCATTGGACATAAAGCGAAAAAGTTATTCTACATTAAGAAAACTAAGAACCCCAATTTAAAATATTTATAAAAAAAATAAACATTAAATCCCGGTTTCATAAATGATTTACTAAAGTTAACAAACTTTTATTAAAGAAAATTTTCATAATTGTTTTGCAAACGTTTATTAAATTTAAAATATTTTTATGAATACAGGCATAATCTAAAAAATGCATTGATCCTTGACACCATTTCAGCGGATTTTTATGTCAAGTGGCTTTATGATTCTGAATATTATCTCCGTTTTAACTCGTCACCTACCATTTTTGGGGGAGAACACCTCTTTTTTTTTTGTTCATTTTCGATCATTTTATAAGTTTTAAATTTCGAGTCATTACCGCAAAAAAGCTTAAGCGATACACAGAAAAAATTTTTGCGCCAGTAAAAGAATTAATCAAAAATAAAATCAGTTTTAGTTAAATATTTAATCAGGTGAATTAAACTTTTTAGCAAGTTAATTAAACGTTTAATTGAAATATTGTCAATTAAACACTTTAATACACTTGATTAAATTTTTAATTAACCCGATGTGATATTTAATTAAAACTGATTTTATTTTTGATTAATTCTTTTACTGGCGCAAAAATTTTTTTCTGTGCACCAATTTCAATTTTGGTTTTTTTTTGGTAATAAATGACTTTATTGGCAACACTTGCATCATCTGCCTTAATCTCGTGGTAACATAGGTACCGTTACGGTTTTATAGCAAAAACAATTTTATCTTAAGCGACAACCTTCATACAAAACTTTTTGAAACAAAATAAAAAAAAAAATTCTCCTGTAAAATTTACGGTATCGACTCAATTTATTAAAAACTATTTTTTCATATTTTTTACAAATTCTTTTATCTTTTTATCTTTAAAAATATTATTTTAATTGGTTCTTGCTTTACTCTAGTACCCTGAAGTTGAAGTTAGTTTATCGTACCAGCAGTATTCTGCCAACATGCAAACATTCCGTTTTGTGGAAAATCTTTTCTAAAACTGAACTATCTCTTGCTGAATAGTTTAATAGTAAAGCATTACCCGGACAGCCGCCAAACCTCAACCAAAACACACAGTTATTGACTTTATGATCGCGAGTTTTGCGAACTATTGAGTTATTGAAGAACTTCAACGGCTTAAATAGTACTCTATGTCCCTCTAAATTGAATTCACGGCCAAGAAATGATCAAAAATGGATACAAATATTAGGGACGCTTTCCCTAAAATGGTGCACGCAGAGAAAAAACATGGTTGAAGTATGGTTAAAAAAAACATATTATGGTCCCTGCAGTGGCAACAAACAAACTTTTTCTGTTTTTAACAAAATTTTTTTCACGAATTATAATATATTGTTAATTTTTAACAAGTAAGTGTTTACCTCCCTTGAAACTTCAAATATAGTTGAATTTAACCATATAATGTTTTAATAAAATAATGCTACAACCATACACTTAAACAGGTTATGGTTACCTTAACCATATTATTATCACGCCAACCATATTATGGTTAAATTCATCCATCCAAAAGCTATAACCATATTATGGTTGCCTCCAAACATGTTATGGTTAATATTTAAAAACAATAATATGTTCGAATTTACAATATTTTAAAACATTGTATGTTTAATTTAAAATTTAAAATAATATGATTAGATAGAAACAACATTCTGGTCGTTTGATTTTTACTTGGTTTGCTTAAAATTCTCATTTATTTTAATTTTTGATTTAAATACATGAATTTACGTAGAATAAACTAATAGAACAGAAAAAATGGTAATGAATTTCGTCACAGGCTGTAATATGAAAGGCAATTTTTTATAAAAGTGAACATAACACCTTTCAGGAATAAAAAATTAAATAAAATTATAATTTGACACTTAACACACAAATTAAAAAAATGGATGAAATTAATAGCTATAATATGATTAACATTCACCATATTATTGTTAATTTTGACCATAATATGGTTACATTTGTCAAAATTCAAGGAAATGTTGACCATATTATGGTTCATTTTGAACATAATATGGTTAGTTTTGATCATTATTATGGTAAATATTGATTAAAATATGGTTAATTTTGGCCATATTATGGTTGATGTAGGGAAAATTTTTGTTGATTTTAACCATACTATGGTGATATTTAAGCATAATATGGTAACATGCAAGCATAAACATTGTTAAAATCCAACCATAGTATGTTGCTCTTAGAATATGGTTACCTCCAACCATATTTTTTTCTACGTGTGGGTGAAGTGGGCGAACAAAGGTCAAATTCGGATTTAGAAGATTATTTTCAATGAGAATCAGTGAAAACGGTCTCCAGTATTATCCATTGATAAAATAAAGAGATAGATTCCAAAGGCTTTTATCTCACCATTTTCAATTATATTTTATCACGAAATTTTTATTTTCTAATAATATTTACCATTCGTTCTAGTTTCTTTTTTTTATGTAGTGTGGCATTATTTTTTGAGTGTAATTTAGATAATGGCACCATAATTGGCATTATAAACTATTAACCGCAGCAATGATTTTAAAGCAAACATTTGTTTTTATAGCCGGAACATATGAAATATATTGTTGTTATTTAAGTAGCTATCTGAAAGTAGTATAATGCATTAGTTCTTGATATATACTAAGTTTGTCATTGGGTTTGTGACAAAGCATTAATATCGACTTAGTGCTCTTACCGCTGAGAAAATGGGATTTTAACAGGCATAAGCAAATAATCAGCCAGTATCAGGTTAATTCAATATTTAATTTCTAAACTGTTGATCTAAATAAATTAAATATGGGAATGGTAAGAAGTGAGAAAACTATATTTAGACTTCCTGAATCAATGATTACCACAAGTTTAAGTGGAAATGTTGCCATTTTGTAATCTTAAATATTTTTTTTTTATAAAAGTACGAAATCTGTCACACAACCTAAGAGTTCTGCAGACTTCCATTTGTTTATTTTCTTTTTTACAGATTTTTGTGAAATGTTCTACCCATTTACTATTGCAATATTAGTCTTTTGGCAACCTTTCTAACATTGATCTCTATCTCACGTATACTACTAAAATATTTCAATGTATGTAAAAGGTAAAAAAAAGCTGATTTTTCGTAGTTTTTTTATGCACTAGGAAGCCAGTTACTCAGTTGAATATCAACTGATTTGAGATTTCTTAGCGAACTAAGAAAGAAGAATCAAAAGAAATTTTAAAAAGTCTGTGTGTATTTGTCTATAAAACAATTGCTTTTATTTAATTTTTTTTATATTTCAAATTAGGAGATGTTTTTACACAGTTTGTATTTTATAAAGTACGATAATTTATGGGTAAAGCTCAAACTTTGTTCCGTTTTTATAACGTTTTCTTTAAAACAACATTTTTAAAAAATTAAATTTTTAGCCATTTTATTTAGCAAAGGTTTCTGAGAGGTTTTTTTACTTATTCGTCATCAGTATTCGGTTGAAGTGATCAGCACTATTCTAGAATCATGTGTATTTTATCGAGCCCTTACCGCAAAAAAGTTAAAGCGACAAAAACACAATTTTACAGGAGAAGGTATTTGTTATTTTATTTCACAAAAATTGTGTATGAAGGTTGTCGCTTAAGCTATAAGATCGTGACCTCATGTGACCATGACATTTTAGGAGATGATGCAAGCGTTGTCAATAAATTCATAAAAAAAACAAAGTTGAAAAGGATGTCACTTAAGCAATTTTTCCGGAAGCGGCTCGATATTTTATATTTCAAAACGTTTTTCAATTGTTATCATTTCACAGTGAAAGTGTTCGCCTTGTTTAATGCTGATCTAGCCCAGTTTGTTTGAATAGAAGTACATATAAATACATATATTGCAGTTCATTTCACCATACGCACTTTAGAATAAACTAACAGTCACGATATTTTTCTTGATTTAAAACAAAATATTTTTGTGTATATAAATCGCGAATTGTACGAGACACGCTCAAATTATTAAATAATTTTTAATATTTAGTTATCTTTTGTGGTTTTTTTATTGAACTTTCATGGTTTTAAATCCAAATTTTTAATATATTTTAAATCAGACTTAAGTTTATCGAATTGAATTTTCATTAAATTATTTTTAACTAGTATTTGCTCAGTGATCGAAATTTTACATAATTATTTATGTAAAAATTAACATACCTACAAAGTATAATGAAATTACATGTTTCAAGCAAAAGTACCAATATGATGCCTCTTACAGATTCTAATTCACTCAGGACCTTCCATGTTTTAGTTTATATTTCTATGGTCAATACTAAGGAAAATTCAAAAAGTACCATTTGAAAAACCATAAAGTTTCCTCTTATAGATTCTCACCCTTTCAGGACTTTGAATATTTAATTTCATGTTTCTATGTCCAATATTAACAATAATTAAAAAAATACCAGTTCAAGAACAAAAAAGTACTAAAAAGTTCCGTTAACAGATCCTTATTCCCTCAGAACCATGCATCTTTAATTTTATGTTTCTTGTTGTTTCTTTTGTACTAGCAGAAGAACAAAAAAGTACCAAAAAGTTCCCTCTGATAGATTATCATCCACTCAGGATACTGCATGTTCGATTTTATGTTTCTAGGTCCAATTTTAACGAAAATTGAAAAGGTACTAGCTGTAAAACCAGAAAAAACCAAAAAGCTCTTCCTTACGGATTCTCCCAGAACAATGCATGTGTTATATTATGTTTCTAAGTACAATATAACGAAAATTCAAAAAATACCAGTTGAAGAACAAAAAAGTACCACAAAGTTCCCTTATATAGATTTTCATTCACTTAGTACATTGCAGGTTTAATTTTATTTATATTTCAAGGTCCAATATTTCCGAATGTTAAAAAAGTACCAGCTGTTGAGCAAAAACGTAGCAAAAAGCTCCCCCTTACAGATTCTTATTCGCTCAGGATAATGCATATTTAGTTTTATGTTTAATGTCCAATACTAAAGGAAATTTAAAAAATACCATTAGAAAACAAAAAAAGCACCAAAAAGTTCCCTTTTATAGATTCTGTTTCTGGGGCCAATATTAACATAAATTAAAAAAGTACCAGTTGTAGAACAAATTAATTACCAAAAAGCTGCCTCTTACAGATTCTTATACAGTCACGGCACTGCATGTTAAATTTTGTATGTTTTTATTGCCAATACTAACGGAAAATCAAAAAGTTCCATTTTCAGAACAAAAAAGTACCAAAAAGCTCAGCCTTACAGATTCGGACACTGCATGTTTAATTTTATATTTCTAAGTCCAATATAAGTAAAGTTCAAAAAGTACCAGTTGAAGAACAAAAAAGTATTAATATTTTTCATCTTACATGTATTAATTCATTTAGACCCTGCACCTATAATTTTGTGTTCAATATTATAAAAAATTCAAAAAATGTAAAAAAAAAATAAATTTAATTTTCCGTATTTCCCCTTTTTGATTTTTGTTTTCTCACATTTAAGTATCAAATATTTCAATATTGTAGTGGGATCCCATAAGTTAATACGTATGTAGATGTCAGTCTATAGAGAGAAATGTTTTGTAAAAAGAAGTACTACGATATGTACGATTTTAAACCCTTTAACGTTCGAGTTTCAAAAAAGTACTAAAATAATATTTGTATTTTTAAGATAAGTTACGAATTTGGTATAATCTTTATTTCTATGTTTATTGGTTAAAAAGAAGATGCGTTGACAAAGCAGGTCCAAAATACAGGTTATACCATTTTACTCTTTAAAAGGGCCGAATTTCAAAAAAGGACACCAATACCTCGCTTTGCAGCGTTTCGTTTTGCGTTTTTTCGAAGTTGCGTCGCTGCTGAATTAGTACTTATTTTCACCGTGCGTCGTTAGATTTTCGAACTTGCGATGTTTTGGGTTTGAGTCTTTAATTTTTTTTAAATGTTCTTTGTTTTAAAGATGAGAGAAAGCCGACTTACGACAACAGCCACCACTATGGACTGATCAGAGTGTGATTCCTTTTTTTTTTTTTGTTTTTTATAAATTTTTTTATTTTGACAAATAGAAACTGGGAATTATTTCCTTTCGCAGGTTACTTTATATTATATTCAACATTTTTTATTTTTCGAATTTATTCTATGAGTTAAATTTCAGTTATGTATTTTATAAAGCTTTTTTGTAATAGTTCTATTCCTTAAATTTTTAGGAATGACTTTTATACACTACCAGAAAATACAATATAATAGTCTGGTAGTGTATAAAAAGTCATTCCTAAAAATTTAAGGAATAGAACTATTACAAAAAAGCTTTATAAAATACATAACCCCACGTTTCCACATGCAAGTAATTACTTGCAAGTAGTGTATACGTATTAATATCGAAAATCAGAAGAAATGTCAAAAAAAAACACAACAATTTTTTGAGTGGCTACACAGACCAGTGCAAGTTCATTTTTAAAATGTCGTCAACAAGTAAACTTCTAGCAAAAATTGCCGTATTAAACGAATTAAAAAAATTAAAAAGCGAATGTGAAAAAAAATGTGGAAAAAGAAGGTTTTGGGTTTCTGTTTTCTGTCCATCTTGATGAAAAAATTATGTTTATTTTATAAAATATGTGACTACAGTATTGCCGTAGTGGCGATATCATAATGTTACAGAGAAAATATTTTGATTAACAATTTTTTTTTCAAAATGCTTAAAATTCATGATTAAAATTACCATTTAGATGCGTTGTTGTATAGTTGTGCTTTTTTTTATTAGTTATTTTTTATAAATACACAGAAAATCCGCTATAAACATAACTATTATTTTACTAAGTACTAGAAGATTGATACAAAAGTCATCCACGGCAACACTGTTTCTTCATTTGTCATTTTACTTGCGACAAGTGTCAAAAATTTACTTGCAAGCAAATTCTGTTGCTAGTTGAGCTGCAAGTGCGAAAAATGTGATGGTGTTAGTAAAAAAGTATGAGTGTATTGAATTTTTCGAACTTGCACTTGCATGTGGAAACGCTAGGTAACTGAAATTTTTTTTATTTTGTTTTAATTGAATTTGTTTTTTTTTTTGGTATGTACATTAGGCGTATAACCAATTTTTTTGGCATAGTACCATGAGGTCAACCATGTTCTAGTAAACACAAAAATTACATTTTTTTGTAATTTTTCTCAAAAAAGTTCACGCACCAATTGGTTTTTCTAAACCAATGCAATATTGAATATTCATAATTTTATACGGTGTTTTTATTCATTTTTAATTTTTTTTTCGTTAAAAAAGGTCGAAAATAAGTTTTAGTTTCCAGAAAAATTTCTTACCATCTCTAAACATTAATGCAATTTCATACTTGAGCTATTTTTTGTTTTAAATAAACAAATTATTAATTTTTCTTAAACAAAAATAAAATTAAAAATTTTCAAAACTTCATCGTGGTTGGTGCGGTGCGTGAACTTTTTTGACCTTAGCGAAAAAATAAATATACGTTCTCTTATAGTTTTTATGCTCTATCGGACTATGCTATGCCAATTTTGATATTTTAAAAAATTGTTAAAAAGTTATGTCCCTAATGTACATATGTAATAAAATTTCAAGGTATATTTACACAAGGTAGACTCGTTTGGGAGTGTAGACATGCTGCTCTATAAAACGAACCGAGTTGTCAAAATTGTCTTCATATAAAACCAAAACAATTTAACGCACACATGTACAAATTTCGGCTCATATACACGAAATTTGACGTTTGGGTTCCAACTAGGGGTAAACAGCTGGCAAACATATGGGCCAACGAGTTTACCTTGTGTAAATATACCTTGTAAAATTTTATATTATTTTTGTTTTTTAAATGTTTACTTTGTTCAATTTTCTTTTTAAAAGTAGTATTTTCGTAACTCTGGAACCTATCCTCGATCTTTACATGGTTTGCTTTAGAAAATCATAACTCACTTTGCGTCGCGTTTTTTTTTTTGGAACGTAACCGCGAAGTCTGGTGTACCAGACAGCTGTCCGTTTTTCTTTTTTCAATGAACAACAAAAAGTACTAACATTTTTTTTTTGTATCTCTTTTAGCTAAGGAGATATGCGATTAGTGAATTTACCCGCTTTTTCCCCTTTTTAACCCCTCAGATTTTATTAAAATATAAATTGTGCGTTTCTGTAAGTAAATACCTTTAAAACGGTGTATTTTTTCTTCAAATTTTTGGTAGACAAACAAATGAGGAAAGTGTTCTTAACTCTCTTGCCCTTGCCGATTTATATATATAGATGTAGAAAGGAATTTTACAACATGAAGAGAATTAAAATTTCAGTATTGTGGTGATAGTAATACGTCTCTTACAAATATACTTGTAGCTGATTCCTTGATAATGATATTCGATGGATATCGAAATATTGGAACAAATTTATTAATAAATAATATGTATTTTTTACAAATAATTGGCCTCGAGCTCGAAAAAACTTTTTACTTTTATTTATTCACAATTTTCATTCTTGACTGAACCAGGGCTCGAACACGGATCGAATTTACATGTTTCAAAAACAACCACGTTCTCATCATCAGAATTCTTTGCAGTTTTATCCCTTCCGCCACTCATCTATTTTCAAATTATTTTAATGTTTCTTTCTCACTTTTGTTAATTTGTATAATTTTTGATTTTATAATAATAATAATTAAAATATCTTGGACAATTTTATTTAGACTTTTCTGCAGTTGCATTTAATTTTTTTGTAAAAAAACTCGTGGGTGTTGTAGGGCACTGAATGTCGTCTATTTATAGCTAACTTGGCTTAAATTTCTTACCTGCTTTTAAATAAGTTATTTGCTTAATGTTGAGTTATTTAATTTAATGTGGTTTTTGTCGCTTTAAGTAGCCAGTTTATTATGCATGTTTTTATTTATTAGAAGAAAAAAACTTGAGCTCAACTTAAATTACAAGTGGCTCTATTTTTTTTATGATCAATTTTATGATTAAAAGTAATTGTAAAAATTTAAAAGAAATAATAATTAGTTCAGTAAAATAACTACAGAAAAAAAAAACAAATGTACAGAACTATTTCAAATGCTGATTCCTGAGTGGATAATTGTTTTACATTCAAATGGCGGTGTCAAGTAGACAATGAAAATTGAAATCGTGCAAAAGAATTAAATAAACAACATTTAGAGCATTTTTGCCAGGCTGTTGGCTTCCATAATTTTTTTAATTTTTTTGTTAATCCAAAGTAGTTTAAGAGCGTGCATATCGATTTTTGAATTGACCATATGGATTTATAGTTTGGCGGTCTATGGGCTAAACGATAAAGACCTGATCTTTGATCTACAATTTAAGCACGTTTTTTGTTATATTTTTTTCGTTAAAAAGGCTTTTTTATGAATAAGCCTTGATGTCATAAAGAACTAGTTAGACCACACATAAAGGATATGAAAGATTTATTGGTTTTTTCAAAGACAATGGTGGAATTTTTTCTTCAGAGACTTTTTAAAAATTTAATCTTAAAAAAAAAAAAATGTTTTTAAAAGAATCTGGGATTGTTGGCATGCACTCACAGAAAACTGCATTTTTATATTGATGATGTCGAAGTATTAGAATTGTGATATCAATGCTATTACAAATGGCATCAATAAGGCAAAACAGTGACATCAATACAATGACGAACGTCAACATAAAATTTTGTCAAATTTTATGTGTCACCTATTATATGACTACAGAGACATCAATTCGATGCCATCTTTAGTGTATTATTGGCATTATTTTCATATTTAAAAAGTGAAATATGAAGCAAAAATTCCCATATTCTATTTGTTTAAATTATTTGGTTAAATACATAAATAGAATGATAGAGGCCCTATGCTCCTTATAGGATCGATGGGAACATATATATAATGTGATTTGTGATTCTGTAACAAAAGGCGGAATACAACAAAAGTGAAAGAAACATGTGTAACGGGTAAGTAAATGAAATAATAATATTTTCTCACTTTGACATTAGTCAATCCTAAAGAATCAATTTAATGACAGTTTTGCCTTAAATTAAGCCTAGTGAGTCCTTTCTCCGATTTTTTTGAGTCATTGCACTGATGACATTTTATATTAATCTGACTCCGATTCGTCGTTTCTAGGATGCTAATGTGTCATGCCATTGATGACATAATTTCACCAGATGACAATTTGGCCAAGTGATGCTATAGGGCTGACATCATGATGAAATGAAATGATGAAAAGTGTCATGGGATCAAAAACCGAGGCACTAGTACTGATGCCAAAATAGATCAGCGTTATCACGCCTTTTCTATCAGTGTATTACACATTTGTGATTGTGCCAAAAACATTATTTAAAGAACAAAAACGGAGTTATTTGTCTATAACTCGATCATTTATAAACAAATCTTTTTAATAACGTTTATAAATTATATCAAGAGTTTAAAAAGTAAAGATTTATGGGTAAAAATTAAGGGCAGTCGAGGTTTTTTGCTTATAACTCAGCCATTTGTAAATCAATCTGACTAAATTTTAATAGCAAACCGACTTCATGTAATAGAGTTTATCTCATTTTTCTTTTCTTTTCCTTTTCCTTTTCCTTTTGATTTTTTTTTTTTTTTTTTTTTTTTGCTTTAATTTTTAATTCATACAAAATTTTTTTTGCTTAATTATTTTCTATAAAAAATCTAATATTTATTTACCTTTAACAGCTGCCAGATAATTTCCTCATTATGTCTCTAATTTAATTAAAAATTATTAAAGACTGCATTCGATATTTTTCTTAAGCCAACAATAAACAAAAATACACAAAAACAACATTTCTCTAAATACAGTAAATAAATCCTTAATAACGATAATTAAAATTTATGGACTACAGCAGATCATATGAAGGCTTTCAAAGCCAACATCTCCATACAAAACTTTTTTCTCATTGGCTTTTTTTTTTAAATGTTGCTTTATTTTTTTACAAAAACTCTACAGCGAACACACTAAATAACACTAAAAATAATAAATTAACGAACAAAATTGATTATTTGACTTGAAAAATTATATAACCAGCTAAACTTTGCTTAAACTAAAACAATTGCCGGCTTAGAAGCTCTAAAATCACAAAAACAAAAAAAAAAACATGAAAAAACTTTCAAGCTCACAAAAAAAAAAGAAACAGTTAGCATGTCCTACTCTACTGAACCAAAAAAAAAAAATGTATTTGTGCTTAAAAAATTTAACTGTAACAAATCGAAGGCTTTTTAGTAACTCATACTGGGCTAAAATGGAAAATACTACATGAAAAAAAGAGAAGACGGTTAAGATGAAGTAGGACAGCGCAGCTGAAACCGCCAAATAGAAACCCCGACTTAAAACCATCATGAAACTCTTAAGAGTATGAACGAGTACCTATTTTAGTGTGCGAATTTGTATTTTGAGAAGGCAGAGCTTTCGAATACCGAACTCATATTATGGGTTCTAATGAAAATCTAAGACTATCTTGTACATAAGGGTCGACACAAGAGAAGCACAAGAATGGTTATTAAGATTCAAAAAATAGGAAAATTTGCATTTTCCTGTGCATAAGGTTCATATCTGATGGACGTTGTGCTCCGTTAGCCGATGTCAGGCCAGATTAACAAACATATTGGCCTTACAGGCCCAAACCAACAGTAATTGGAAATCTACAATGCCAACTATCAGAAAATTCGCTGAGACTGAAAGTTAAGGTTCCAAATAAAATCTCTATGTTAATTTTGTACGAAGAGCCATGTGTAAAATATATTATACAGCTAACAGTAGCTAATTTGGGTAATAAACCCACGTTTATTGTTACCAACAAAAGGGAAGTTTTTGACACTTATTACCGGCATGTTTTTGATATTCTTAGGGACTGGAACGTATCGAAAGACTGTTCTTCTTCTGATCACATGTACATTCACTAAAAGTTTTCCTTCACAGCTGATTCAGTGAATTCCTGAAACGAACAGGAGATAGACCAAAAGAAGTAGGTCCTCGCTTGTCTCTGCAGTGGAATCACTGAAGAATATCTTGATTGGGGCAACTAAAAAGTTCTGTGCGAGAATCAACAAACAGGAAAGGTAGGGTTTAGCCCATATGGTAAAATGCCTACGCTTCAAAAAAACGCAAGGAAAGCAGAAAACTCTTTAATGAGGCAAAACGTAATGGAAGTTGCAAGTCCTCAGCTAATCTGAGGACCAAAGACAGCCATGAAAGAAATTCTGCAGTGATGTGGAAAACTACTCGGAGACAATTCGATAAATAAGACCATCTAGTCCATCGTACTTACAGAGGACAGATAAATCCTACACCACAAACAGGCAGGACACTCTTGAGGTTTTGATTAATAAACACTTCCCAGACTGAAAAGGTGATGTGCCGCGGGAGGAAATATTAAGTCACATTCAGGATCAGTGTTCGAAAATAAACACTAAATATCGCTCCTTATGCTGGGTTCACACAGTGCAATCGACATCAATGCAATCTCAAAATATCAATACGTTTTGATGTTGATGCAATCTGGAATGAATGAAAATGAATTTAATTTGCTAGATTGCGTAAATGCATTGCATTGTGTGTACCCAGCATTAGTGTTCGGTTCAGTAGATTTGTGGAAAAAACAAACGCTAATAGTGTTTGTGTAAAAAACCATTAAAAAAAATAACGTTTCTCTGTAAGTCATCTTTAGAACACAAAAATAATACTGTTTTTCTCAAACTCAACAAAAATATGAGAACATTTAATTCCGTTTGGTTTTTTTTTAACCACAAACTTCATTGTGTTCGGTATGGCTTATTAATGTTCGTCCCTTTTGGCTGGTAACAAAAACCAACTATTAAAACAAAAACAAAATACACAAACGAAAAAAAGCCAGCAAAACAATTTTACACAAACAAAACATATACACAACATACACAAGCTGTTCGTGGTGCGGTCGTTGCTTAAATTTTTGTTTGTTCATTTCTTTATCAATGTAAAAAAAAGAAACATTATAGAACATTAAAATTTAATGTTTGTCTATAGTATCACTACAATTGTTCTGTTTTTTAACGAAGAACTGAACACTATATAGCTCTTTCTTGAAAATAGTTACGAACGGTATAAAGGGTTGTGTTCGTCTACACAATCATTAAACGAAAAAGATATCGTTCTTGGGTGTGTGAGCCGAACGCTAAATAATGTTCTGTTTATTTTCGAACACTGTTCAGGATATTTCTTATATTCCAATAACTCGTTATCTTGTGTAATGGGCGGTTACACGCTTCCGTCCCTTTAAACATCCAGGCCCGGATCCAATGAATCTGAAGATATTGATGTCATGGCTCTTGGTGATAATCAGGACCTGCCTGCGTCTGTCACAGTCAGTCTGGACATCATATAAAATTGTCTTCATCCCCAAGGTAGGGAAGACATCTCGAACTAAGGCTTAGGACTTTAGACCAGTCTATTCTCTATTCTACTGAAATTAGTGGTGAGGATTATAGATATTCATGTAAGATCATCGCTAGGACATGTTTTCTTTTCGGGTCTCAACATGCGTTTATGAAAGGAAGGTCCACTGAAACGCCGCTTCACTCATGGATGGGCTAGATAGAAAGATCTCTGCACTCCAAGGATTATACTTTAGTTGCATTCCTCGATATGGAGACAGCTTTCTTCAACTTTAAACCTGAATCGGTTATTAACGCTATGAGTTATTTGCAGCTCAATTCAGCGATCATGCACTTTGTCAGCAGTATCTTGTACTTTAAGCGTATCGGATCTAACTTTGACGCCTCAAACAACATTACCACAGTTGCGACTAGGGGCTTCCCACAAGGAGGTGTTCTGTAACCATTTTATTTGGAATCTGAATAATAATGCCCTCCTCAAGGCCATCGAAAGAACGCGCTTCAGAGCTGTTGCATATGCGGATGACGTGGCAGTTGTAGCTATGAGTTAGAATCCTAAGTTACTAGCTGAACTTTTGGAATCCGAACAGGATGTCCTACTAAAATGGTGCGAGGAATGTGGGCTGGATGTTAATCATGCACAACGGAACTGGTACTTTTTAAAAGGTGGTACAAAATTCCTTAATTTGTTACCCCAAAAATTAATGAGGTCACACTGGGACTGTTCGATAATGCCAAATGCCTTGGACATCAAACTTAACTGGAAGATTAACACAATTTGCAGGACTACTAAAGCCGTACTGGTTATACGAATCTGTGATCAAGCGCTTTCTGTTTAACGTTGCAGCTGTTCCACTCAGGGGGAGGAAGCACAAACAAAGTTTGAACGTATTATAAGATTGGTGTCAATAGCAGCAACAATAGCCATTAGAACGACCCCTTCCAAGGCATTGCTTACGATCTTTAACTGGCTACCACCGGACATTTTGGCAAAAAAAGATTGCTGCAAATACAGCAGTAGCATAAAGGGCCACTAGGGCATGGAGATATTACAACATCGGACATGCTAGAATCCTTTATGAGATAAATTTGCACCTGAGCCAATCTTTGATTCTGGCTTTACATCAAAGCGTTTTAGATAACATAGTTCACTCTGATTACCTACAAATTCTAGCGGATACAATAGATTTACTGACGGGTCTTAAATCCGTATAATGTCGGTTCTGGCATTAACTCCGAGCAGTTGAAGTAGATCATTACTCTAAGGCTGCCGTATTATTGCAATGCTATTCAGGCCGAAATAATGGCCATCCATACAGCCGCGGGGTACGTTTGGTATGGTGAGATATCTGGCCGGGAAATTTGCATTATTACCGATAGTAAAACGGACATAAGATCCCTGGAGAATGTGTTTATCGCATCGAGAACTATCTAAGAATACCGGATACCTCTGGAGGTGATAGCGGGACATTCAATGGTTACCTTTAAATGGTTTCATGGACACAGGGCCATGCATGGAAACTGTATGGCTGATTCGTTGGTGCATACAGGCATTAAGTTGAATCGGAACGGCCAACATATTATAAAGACGTTTAACTCTCAAGAAGTAAGCAACTTATCGCACACATATTTCATCTTATTGCTGGTCACAGATGATTCGATGAAACTACCTGTGTGAAAAACATAAAAATCCGGTCAATTATAGATGAAACAGGGACTCAGCGGGCTTTAAAGCTGTGCTGACATCACCTCAAGAGCTATATTGCGGCTATGACTGGCCATCGGCCTATTGGAAAACTCGCCTAGAGGTTAGGGATTCTCTGTTGTTGCCTGGTATTTGTAGATCTTAAACTTTAACTGTTTGCTCGCAGAATCCTTTAGGGCAAAACTTGTCTCTTTGACATTGATTTAAATATAGGAGGAACTTCTTCATTTAATCAACCGGTTGGGGGAGTGATAATGTCGGCAGCCAAATAACATATTACCCTGGGAGACAGTGAAACATAATGAGAGCTAATTGCTGGACTCACGTGAGCTGTGTTCGATTGCGGCTGCCAATAAAACCTAACATTGTATGGGAGTTAAAGGTATGTTAGATTTTTATCTAAAATCGCTCTTGATTTTGCTTTGAGAGCGTCATATTAAGAAACGAATTTATATAGAGAATAAAGTCTTTAAAACCCCTGTATCTGTTTATTTCATTGCGGTGGTCGGTTACAAACTCTTTAACGATCTTGTTTGTAAAAAAACAAACTGCAACTAAAACAAAAGCAAAGCGGGGGTGGCAAAACTTTTTTTGCAACTTCAAATTAAAATCCCATGTTCTGTATACGTTTGATAAGTAACAGCAGTAAAAGAAAAATATTTTTAAACTCATTTCTGCTAGCCATTATGTTGCACCATTCGGTTGGCTTGTTATGTGGATGTGGCATAATAAAATCGATAAGAAAGAAAATTGCCAGACCACGTTGAATGCCTTCCAAAAGGTATTTTGAAGAGAGGTCGTGGAATTATAGGTAAAAATCTATTTTCCTTGCTTCAATTGTACACAAATATTTTTGTTGAGGTTAATTGTTAAAAAAAAGAAGAAAAAAAAAGACTTTAACTGAAATGGTTTTTTTTGCAATTTGAATTTTAGATAAGAAGAAAATGTTATTTCATTAAACTTTAAAACAGTAGTTGCAAATATTGGCCAAAACAGTAGTTGCCATAAAGTGTGATTGAAATTAACCTCACGATTGCTAAAAACCTAAAAAAAATTACAATAAATTTCTAAACTGTTAAAATAATTTGAGGAGCTCAAATACAAAATGGTAGTGGTTTGTAGAGTGCGATTATGCACACTTTTAATGTTGGTCATTACGGTGGGGTCTTATAATTTGTGCTTAAGTGCTACTAAAATGGTGTATCAGCGTTTTGTTTTTGATTTACTTGACTAGCAGGAGGTCAAATGAAAAGGAGTTTGGTATTATTAGCGCAATTTTCTTGCGAAAGTGTGAAATTACAAATCGTAATGTGTTAAGTACGGTATTGAATTGTATAAATTAGTTTTAAATTTGCAATAAAGAAAAATAGTTAGAAGTGAAAAACTTATTTAAAAAATGTATGTTACAAAAATGTTTATAAAACACCAAAATAAAATTATTTTTAGTGCTCCCATACTGTACCAAACTTTTTCTTTACCTGAAGGCTACTCTTACATTGCTTTACACCAACTCCAACTAACCTTAAACTGTAATTTAACATTTCTTCAACTCAACTCTTCTTATATTCTAACACTACGCTTATTCTACTTTTACTCTACTGCAGCTCTTCTTTGACTCTTCCAGAACTTTAGTCTAGCTGCACTGTACTCTGACTTTGTTCTGATTCAACTCTTAACTCTAAAACTACGCTAAGTCTAAGCTTAACTCAAAGTAAACAAGGCGAATTCACTATTTAGGTGGCGTTGAAAAACAAATTGGAGCTTCTTTTTTACTAAGACAGAGAGAGAGAGAGAAATATTAAAAGTTGCTTGTGTTTTTGAAAACTAAAAGTTTTTGCTATCTTAGATTCATTAGATTCCTGTGACCATTTTCTATAGCTCCCGCGTTGAAACAGTTTTCGATTGAAACGTGACAAATGAAACAAAAATGCCATAAATTGAAACAAACAACTGTTTTTCCAACTGCGAAGGAAATTTTTCGCCAATTTAAAGAAAAAGTGTGTCTGTAAAATTTTTGTGAGAAAGTGCCCGCCCGCTTTAAACTATCAAATAAACTCACGAATACAAATTTCAACATCAAAAAATATAATTAGAATTGTGGTTATTTTGTTGAACTATTTATGGTTTTTAATCCAAATTTTTAATATTTTAATTAGGCTTAAGTTCATTAAATTTAATTTTCATTAAATTATTTTTATGAAGAAAGGAATTTTACAACATGAAAATTAATTAAAATTGTTATTGATAATCTTTAATTTTTGACCGTGGCCGGGATTCGAACCGCGGCCGGCAGGTTACCATGACATGTTTCGATCGCAACCACTCGATCTCCTCAGATGGATTTGCCGTTTTAAACTCGCAGCCATCGAAGACTGCTGACGTCAATAGTCAAACATCAATCCTTAAACCAAATTGTATTTTAACCTTTGGTAGACCGAAGTTTGCTTTTTTTGAATGATTATCCATTTAAATTGATTTTACATGTTTATACTTACTTCAGTTTTTCATGTTGTAAAATTCCTTTCTTCATAGAAATAATTTAATGAAAATTAAATTTAATGAACTTAAGCCTAATTAAAAATATTAAAAATTTGGATCACATTATGTGTATTTGTCATGTGGAATGTCACTTTTCTACCCACATGTGATTTCATGTGTTGTCAAAATTTCAGTGTTACATAAGGTTTATAATTTACATGGTCACATTTTGGTATGTAACGTACATTTGACATAACCTATCAAAAATAAAAAAAAAAACTTTTTTAATAATTAATTTGTGTATTTTTTATGTGCTTTATTATTTATTTACTACACTGATAGAAAAATGCATCTTCATATTGATGATGCCCTAACATCAGAACTGTGACATCCATGTTACTACAAATGGCATCAATGATGCAAAAAGTAACATCAATCCAATGACTAACGTCTTCGTACAATTTTGTCATTTTTTACGTGTCATCTATTTTATGACTATAGTGACATAAATTAAATGCTACATTTGGTATATTATTAACATTAATTTCATGATTACAATCTATTATAAGAAGCAAAAATTCCTATATTCAATTTTTTTAAATTATTTAGTTAATGAAATGAAATTTTTAAAGTAGAATGATTACGAAAACCACATGAGGCATGGTGCTGGTGTCTTATTATTGAGAGTTCTGCTGTAAACAAAGGTCGTAATTCGACAAACGTGAAACAAACATATGCAACGGGTAAGTAAATAATAATAGTCTCTTACTTTGACTTAAGTCAATGCCAATGACATTGACTTAATGACAAACTGTCACTAAATTGATGCTAATGTGTCCTTTCACCGATGTTACTGCGTCATCGCACTGAGGACATGCTCGTCATTTCTGTGATGCCGATGTGCCATCCCATTGATGACAAAATTTTATTTTGATCCTGATGACACTTTGGCCAAGTGATGTTAAGGTTGACATCACAATGATGATGATGAGTGCCCCGGTAGGCTAACTGGTAGTGAGCTAGTCTATCAGCGCTGGGATTGCGGGTTCGATTCCCGCCAGAGACTCTGGTTTCGTTCCTGCATACAAGCGTAGAGCTTCGCATCGGAAATTAAAAAAAAAAAGTGTCATGGGGTCAAAAACGAAGACACTTGTCATAGTAATGATGTCAAAATACATCAGCGTTATGACGCCTTTTCTATCAGTGTATAATAATATATTTGTATTAAACTTACAATCAATTTTTGCCGCCACAAACAATTTTGTTAATAAAAAACAGCTGATGTCAGATGCTTTGTCACTTGAAAATAGAACTCGTTCTAAATCAAAAATGTCATGTGTACTGTACACAAAGAAATAAAACATGATATTGTTTGTAGGGGTTCAGACGATATGTACAAATTTAACATGTGAAGAAGTGACAATCCACAAGACAAATACACATAATGTAAACAAAGCTTATCACGGAAGAGATAAATATGTTGCTCTTACATAGGTGATTTCCGTCAACGATATGTGTGATTGGCGTTTTCATCGTCTTAAATGTCACATCGGCTTCGAGAGTTATATTATGACATTTATAACGCAACAACGTAATCTCTTTTTATAGTTTTCGACATGAGTAACAGACACACTTTTCGAGAAACGATGGAATATTTTGTTTCACATCTTTTCGATGCGAGAAGTTCTCACCAAAGTTACAGAACATGGGTACAGCTCACTGAAATAACCTTAATAAACACATACAAATTCGGTTAGCATAATTACTATCGCAGATATTGTCCCGAGTGAACCATGTAAATATGATAGAATCCCTTCAAATAAAGTTATAGAACCAGAAAGAATCAAACACAATCTGCCTAAAATACTTTTATACTTAGAGAAACGTTTTATGTTAGTTACCTTTCCTCTGGTGCAACTACACTTTATCAGCAGTTAAGTGATGTGTCTTGTTTTCACATATTAAAATCCGTTCCTTTTTAAAGGGCAGTTCAACCAAAACCTACTTTGTTAATTGTAAATAAAACAAAATATTTTCATAGAAATATCTTAATAGTTTTTGTTATTATAAAGGGTGGTTAAATTTCAAGGGCCGATGTTGATTTTGAATAAAACACAAACTATTTAGGAAATTATTGTAATTTTATTTTATTATGATATATTGGTATTACTCAATTATGTATGGAACAAAATATCGGCCAAATGGGCGCCGCGACCACGGCGGCACACCTCCATCCGATGGTCCAAATTTTCGATGACCCTGAGGCATAATGGAGGTTCTATGCCGTTAATGTGCCGAATTATCTCATCCTTTAGCTCTTGAATTGTTGCTGGCTTATCGACGTACACCTTTTCTTTCAAATAACCCCAAAGAAAAAAGTCCAACGGTGTCAAATCACATGATCTTGGCGGCCAATTGACATCGCCATTACGTGAGATAACACGGCCATTGAATTTGTTGCGCAAAAGAGCCATTGTTTCGTTAGCTGTGTGGCAAGTGGCACCGTCCTGCTGAAACCACATATCGTCCACATCCATATCTTCCAATTCGGGCCATAAAAAGTTCGTTATCATCTCACGATAGCGAACACCATTCACAGTAACTGCCTGACCGGCCTCATTTTGGAAAAAATACGGCCCGATGATGTCGCCAGCCCATAAACCGCACCAAACAGTCACTCTTTGTGGGTGCATTGGTTTTTCGACAATCACTCTTGGATTATTATTCGCCTAAATGCGGAAATTCTGCTTATCGACAAATCCACTGAGGTGAAAATGTGCCTCATCACTGAAGATGATTTTCTTCGAAATTTATCATCCATTTTCATAATAAGTCTGGAGGTTGATAGGGGTAACGTCACGTTTTTAGTTTTGCTGGATCATTCTAAGGCGTTTGATACTGTTGACCATGACATATTGTGCCTCAAACTTGAAAAAATGTTTAATTTTTCGTCATCCGCAGTTTGCCTTTTGTCAAAATATCTCAATAATAGATATCAGTATGTTCAAACCACGTCCAAGACATCAGAATCACTACCCGTTAAAAGGGGTGTTCCACAGGGATCTATCTTAGGCCCACTACTATTTGCTATGTACTCAAACGATCTCCCTAGTGTACTTACTCACTGTGGGATAAGAATGTATGCAGATGATGTTCAGCTCTACATCAATATTTCCATTAATAATCAATGCATAGAAATTGTAAACACAGCAAAAAACCTCGGAATTATTTTTAATAACACATTAACATGGTCTGACCATATAAAATATGCATGCGGTCGTACGTTTTCCATGGTAAGAACACTTTGGCGAACTCAATACTGCACACCTATCAAAATTCGAATACTACTTGCTAAAACGTACTTAGTTCCCATTTTGTTGTATGGTTGTGAACTTTTTGCAAGTTGTGACGCAATAAGTGAAAATAAACTAAATGTAACATTTAATAATATTATTCGTTATGTCTATGGATTAAAACGTCGAGCACGAGTTTCAACATTTGCAATGAAACTATATGGCATTTGTTTTAAAGATCTGCTAAAGACGCGTATCTTAATTTTTGTACACAAAATCATCTACATGAAACAGCCTGAACATTTATATGTAAAACTTAAATTCTCAAATATTGAAAGTAGAGGAAGAAGACAAATACCATTTAGACATTATAGCCTTATATTATTGTGGCAATTCTTTATCCATGCCGTTCATCTCTGGAACTCAATTCCATATTGTTCTCAACTTTTATGTAACGCACATGAGTTCAAAAAGTCTATAATTAATTTGTTTTCCACATTTGATTAATTAACAATAATGACTATTTGATTTTAATAAAATAATTACTCTTGATTATTATTATTAATTTATTTATTTTTTATAATCTATTTCTTTAATACATATATATTGATGATTTTGTAAATAGTTTTAAGCTTTAACATTACAACATTTTGCTAATACTTAGTTCTGTACTGCAATATGAGACTCTTAGTCTTGTGTATGGAACGACAAATAAATAAATAAATAAAATAAAATAAAATAACTTTAACACGTTGTTGGATTGTGTATCTCTCCATGGTTCAAATTGAGTAAGTCTGAAATAGAGAAATGTCAAATAAAATTCGGAAAAAAACTTGGCGTTTAGGTGTGGTTCACATTCAACATCGGCCCTTACAATTTAACCACCCTTTAGAAGGAACTACGAAAATTATGTGTAAAACAAAATATCGGCCAAATGCTCGCCACGGCTTCGGTGTCCAAGCTCTATCCAATGGTCCATATTTTCAAAGACACTGAGACATAATTCAGGTTCAATGTCGTCAATGTGCCGAATTATATAATCCTTTAGCATATTAATTGTTCTTGGCTTATTGGCGTACATTTTTAATATCCCCAAAGAAGGAATTTAACGTTGTAAAATTAGATGATCGTGGTGGCCAATTAGCATCGCCAGGCCGTAAGATAACAAGGCCATTGAATTTTTCACGCAAAAGAGCAATTTTTCGTTGGAATCAAATATCGTCCAGGTCCATATTCTCAATTTCTGGCCAGACGAAGTCCGTTGTCATCATTCATTTGGTCGATTATGCCGATTAAAAAAATCACGAGGTGCACGAAATGTATTTTGATTTGAACGCCCATTTTCGTAAAAGGCTTCAATAATCTTAATGCGTCAAACACTGAAACAAAGAAATGTCAAATTAAGTTGGGCAAAAAAACTTGAGGTTAGGG
Organism: Pollenia griseotomentosa; assembly: GCA_963931875.1. Classification (NCBI taxonomy): domain Eukaryota; kingdom Metazoa; phylum Arthropoda; class Insecta; order Diptera; family Polleniidae; genus Pollenia; species Pollenia griseotomentosa. Next base: position 49,459,076 of record OZ007564.1, read on the forward strand.
TGTGACTCATAATTAACATCGTGCAATATGGTTTATTATAAAATTGTTTTCTCTGGTCACGGGACAAGAGCTTTACAAACAATTGCCGCAAATTTCCCGCAGGGTTGTTTGTCCCATAATTTGTACGCTCGGCTCCTAGCAGCTAGAAGTGCCTTCCTCTGACCTGGATGGTAGTTTTTGATTAATATTATTTTTATTAAGTACTTTAAATAAAAGTAGTTAATACAAACAAGTTTATTAAGAAGCGATTTGTAAGTTTAAACAATTTTGTTGTAGTAGGTTAAACTACAACATCATTTTAAAATTAAAGTTAAATCAAAGAAATATCCTACAAAAAAAATTATCACAAAAAAATGGGCGTTTCAGAAATGCACCTGTTTTTGTAGCCTCTTTCTAAATACCCCATCTCATGTTGCTTTGTATGGATTTTACAGAGTTTCTGTTGTTTTTTTCGCCACTATGTGATTATAAATTTTCAACACCTAATCTTTGTTTGAAATAAAAAATTAAAAAAAAAAAAATCTCTTGACTTCTTTTACCAACAAACTTAAATATTTTTCATATTGTTGGTGTTAACTTTTCGACTCTATTTTACGGTTTAATCAATAAATTTGTACATCGTGCATAACACCTACAACCACAAAAAATTTATATGTTTGTATATTTAAAATGCATCTGAATATCTACAAGTATGAAAAGAAAAAAAATTTAAATTGAAGACAAGAAATTTAAAATTTGTAATATTCACCCACTTAACGTGATTGTAGTTTGAGTTTTCCAGCTGGTTTTTAGTTAAAATATTTTTTCTAGTCTAACTTTTGTGTAGACCATTTCTTTCTTTGAAACTTTTGCATCATTGTAGCAGACAGACTTGGAGCTGAGAGCAGACTGTAGTTTTCCAATTTTATCGCTGGATAATTGAGTGTGTTGGTCAATATGCCTGTCGACTTTTTAAATTGAAAATAATGTTATTTTTATTAGTGAATTTTGTCAACAATTTAATCTTGTTTGTGCGATTTTTTTTAAACTCTAATTACAAGCCAAATCTATTTAGTTTGGTTGAGATTTTATTTTTTTAAAATCTATTTCAAAATTTCTGTTAAATCAGTGAATTGTAAAGGCTTTCGTGAAATTTGAAAAAGTGAATATGAGGAAATATCTTGAAAGAGACTAAAATAAAACAACTTTTAATGGGTTTAAAATAAGTTTAAATTTATAAAATTTGCATAATATTGGCTTTAAAATAAAAAAAAAGCCTGAAAATTTCTTGCACAATGGGCCGAAGTTTATAATTTGCAAAAATCAAGGCCGAATTTGGTACAATTCACGCAAATTGTTATTTTATTATCATTGTGTTAACTAATGTCCATTTAATGTTCAAAGTTTTGACAAACATTTAGAAAAATGTCACCTTTCCACAGAAAAATTTCTCAAAAATGCAACATTTGTCAAAAAAAAAAAAAAACTTGGCTGTTAAATTTAAGTCACGTTTGCATGCACTAAGTTGAGCTGAATGTCAAATAAAAACTTTTACTCATACAATCAGTCGCAACTGGCTGCAAACTAAAACCCATTGACAACATTTTTGACTTGCGGGTTTTCTTCTTATCAAAAAAATACTTTAACGTACTAATATTTTTAACAATTTAAGCCACTGCCATAAAATACCACTAACCATATCACCCATAAATGGTTTTTCCAAAATTTATCAATGAATGAATATTTTCAACATTGTAAGTATTAACTTCCTTTTCAAATATACATTTATATTTTTTTTTACAAATATTTGGCAGAAAACTGCCAGGTCTAATGGTCAGACATCTGTGACATACTCACGTAAGCCCAGAGTCATAATATGCCAAAAAAAAAAATAAGTAATTTTTTCAAAATCTATTCGTATACATCACCACAAGCCATTCACTGCCAGTGGGTGTAATTCAGTTTTACATGAACATTTTTGGAATAACAGATTGTTTTTAGTTTTACTTCATAGTCATCATAATGATTGATAGATCTAAATGTTTTCTTATAAATATTTTTTTTTTTTTGAAAATTAGTTTTCGATTTTTATTACAAAACAGTGAAAAAATATATGGAGACTTTTGAATAATTAATAAAAAAACAAATTAAATATGTGTGTAATAATTGAATTTTCTCTGCTGGACTGAAGCGAATCAGCAGTGATCAACGTTTTTAAATATTACTCTTACTCTTCTTTAACTCTACGCAACTGTAGCTTTATTCTCAACTACTCTAACTTTCAAAATTTTTATTGGGATTCAAAAAAATTATTAACAAGGTTTCGTTTAAATGATCTTTAATGCTAACCTAACTCTACTCTAACTCTTCTCAAACGCTAATCTAGATCTACTCTAAATATACTTTAACTCTACTCTAACTCTATCTCTATCTAAAATAGCTCTAATTCAGTCTACGCTAATGTACTATATTCAACTCTACCTATGTTGCTCTAAAGCTACTCTAACTCTACTCTACTCTAATTCAACTCTAGCTTTACCCTAACTCTCTTTTAGCTCTCTATACTAACTATACTTTTGCTGTACTCTACCTTATTCCAAATTTTTCTTAAGTTTATTCTTATTCAATCAAGTTGTATCCTTAATCTACTCTAGTGCCAGTTCAATTCTACGCTTCCCAATAAACATAAAGTCAAACCTTTGATATTAAATAAATTTATCAATTGAGATCAAACACAATCTCCAAACCTTTTTCAATTGTTTGATTTTAACATTTGAATTCAAATTGATAACGATTTGAATATAAACATTTAACATACAATGTTTTATCAATTAAATGTTAAATTGTTATCAAATGTTATTTTAAAATAATAATAAAAAAAACTTGGCAGCACTGAAGCGAAAAATAAAAGTAAACGCCTAAAAATGGCGATTAAAATTAAAGAAAAGTTACATATTACGTGAAGTAAATTCGCCTTTATAAAACCTTGATTTCTTGTTAAAAAATATAAATTATTTGTGAGTAAAAAATTGAAACAAACAGCTGTTAGGAAATTACTCGCCAATTTACAGAAAAAGTGTGTCTGTAACATTTTGGTGAGAAAAGTTCCCGCTTTGGACTGTCAAATAAACTCTCGAATAAAAATGGGGCGAGAAAAAATTTTAACACTAAAAAACCATTAAAAATGCAAATTGCAAAGAATAATAATAATAATAATTCTTGGCACATTTTGTTATTGTTTAATTATTTGCTTTTACCGTTTTTATAAAATATACAAATGTTTTCAAAGCTCGTTTTTAAACAACAAACATTAAAGTCGCACTTTACATTATTTGGCATGGCCGACGGTTGTATTTCCGCCGACGTCGCACAGTGGCGCCCGTAGAGCAAACGAGGTTGCAAAAATCAAAATTTTCATTAGCGCCGACGAAGTTTTGAATAAGCCCATGTTATAGGAAACTTTTCAACGATTTCAAATCTGCCACTCTTAATAATATCACATTTTTAGTTTAGAAGATATAGCCGTTCAAAGTTGACCGACTTTCGGTTTTCAAAAAAACACACAATTTTTAGTCAATTTGTTGCGATTTCAGGTGTTATATCACGAAAAATAGGTAACGAATCGCCTTATTTTTTGTTTGTATTGATTGATGTATTTATTAAATGTATAATGATAAAAAAAATTAACTGTTTGCTTTGTGTTTCTCCTGGTAAATCACTATTTAAAAACTATCCGTTTTTTTCACTATTTTTCAACTTTGACGGAAAATAAAAAAAATCTATATTTTTCTATATTTGCCATATTTGCAAAACCTGTTCTTTGATTATTTCTTAACATAATTCAAAAGGTATTATCTGCCCGTACGTGCCCGTTTGGCTTCTAGAGGTAAAAAAGGTTAAAAAGACATGGTTGCAGAAATTGTATGGCGTCCATCCCTTATATGTTTTGACTGACAGTAGTTTGATCTAATAGTTTGAAAAAAACTACTCATTGCAATTAGAAGGTACGTACCTCACTTAAACTTTGGCGTACAAATGGTCAAGAACAATATTGACTTATGGTCCCTACAGGTAGGCACAAATCTTATTTGGACACGTGCATAATATCAAAATTGCATTATTCAGCCTAAATCCATATATATATATGCAGGGAACATGTAAATTTTTAGGCATGGTAGCATAATCCTATATATTGCAAAATAAGCATAATGCCTGGATTAGTCTACGACTTAAAGTTGGCGCAACAATTACTGAAACCATTAAACAATTTAAGTACTGAAAATACATCAATAAAGGATAAGGAAAAGATCAGAAAGAAGCAAATACAGGATGCTTTTTTAAACAAGTTGGACTAAAAGTAGACTGTCCCAAGCACGGATACGGTAACTCAAACGATGGAAACACTGCTAGGAGATTTTTTGAAAATGATGAGGCAGTAACTAGAATCACTGGAATTGACAATCAAATCGTGAAAAGATTGGGAACGATCTTAGATGTTTTAAACTGCAAAGAAAATGTGAATTCTACAAAATATGGAGAATATGCGTCGAAAACGGCATCTCTTTTAGCAGAAATGTATCCACAGAAGAAGTTGACCCGACTGTCCATAAAATATTGGCGCATGGCAAAGATATAATTGAGTACCAGTCTTTGCCAATTGGAGAGCTTTCTGAAGAAGCACAGGAGTCTCTTAACAAATTTTATAAAAAATATAGATTGCAGAACACATTCAAAGCATCAAGGGTAAGGCAAAATGAGGACCTCTTCAACATGTTGGCAGCATCTTCCGATCCACTTATTTCTTCCCTGCGGCATTTGAAGTCACGAATAGAGTTAGAAAATAATTATAGTTTAGAAATGGTTAGTCTTTTAGATATACCTTCTCTTACGAATTGTGATGAATATTTTACAGAAAATTAAAAAAAATAAATTTAAAAAAAAAATTATTTTTAGGCTGAACAGTTATCTATCATATGCCGTTTAAACTGTTCAATTATCTTATTCGGTTCAAAAGATATGATTTTTGCAACGAAAAAACTCAAACGGCGCCACTGTGCGTCGTTGAACATTTTTCAATTTTAGTAAATTTTGGTCGCCGTCAACTATATGTGTGACTGGCGTTCTCATCGTTTGCAATGTCACATCGGCTTCGAGTGCAATGTTATGACATTTATAACGTAACGACGTAAGCTCATTTTCGACATAAGTTACAGACACACTTTTTTCTCACTTTTCGAGAAACGATGGAATATTTTGTTTCACATCTTTTCGATGCGAGAAGTTCTCACTAAAGTTACAGAACATGGGTACAGGAAAGTGAAGAAAATAAAAATACAATCGTCAAAACTAAAAGGAGGCAAGTATAAAACTTTGAGAATAACAATAATTAGTATTGTGTTTATTTTGTTGAACCATTTATGGTTTGTAATCCAAAATTAATTAAAATTGTTATTGATAATTTTTCATTATTGATTATCAATAACAATTTTAATTTATTTTCATGTTGTAAAATTCCTTTCTTCATAAAAATAATTTAATGAAAATTAAATTTGATGAAGTTAAGCCTAATTAAAAATATTAAAATTTGTATTAAAAACCATAAATAGTTCAACAAAATAACCACAAAGCCTACGCTTACCCTCTTCGAACTCTACTTTAACTAAACTCTAACTCAATTCATTCACAACTCTATTTTTTTTTTAATTTTGTATCTCTGCTGTAATTATAATTTTACACTAAAACTATCTTCAATATATTTTTTACCATCATTTATTTATTGAATATTCATATACTAAAATATGAACTAGCAATAACACAGGCGAAATAACAGAGCGAAATCATCTTCTTTTTTAAGACCTGATATGTCATCTGAAAGTCCAACCTTTTTTAACCCTTAAAAGTAAATGTTTCATCTTTGTAATATCATGTTCATTCTCTGAGATATCTTAACCTGGAATTTAGAAAATCCGGGTATTTGCTAAATTAATTGTATTTTCGCTCTTTTTTTAAATTTTTTTTTTATTTTTTTGCGACTTTTTTTTATAATTTCGACTGGATTTTTGCAATTTATTTTAGATTTTTAATATACATATTTTTATTTTTTTGTATTATTTTTTTTAATATAAAAATAGACTGGCAGGTGCCGCAGTGGCGCAAACGGTTTAGTCAAGATGAAATTATCAAAAAAAAAATTTAATTAATTTCATATTGTAAATTTCTTCATTTACTAAAAATAATTTAGTGAAAATTAAATTTAATAAACTTAAGCCTCAAAATCAAAAAAAAATATAAAAATTAAATCAAAATTATAAAAAGTTCCGATACAGATTCGGATTCAGCGCAACTCAAACCCTGAGAATAGTATACTCTGGTCTTTGGGTTAAAGCTTTGTTGGCTTGTGTAATTAATCAAATCTTTTTTAAATTATTAAGTTGACATAGGCCTGAACGTAGGTTCTTAGTACTTTTCTGATTGGATGAGTGCTGCGGTGCTTCTTCTCCTTAATCGAAAGTGGTCGCCATTAATGCAAAATTGTTCGTGCTAATGGAATCGGGTGCAGTGCAAGTCTTTTTAAATATTTTACTGAATGCGTTGTGATCATAGTTTTAACGGATGGCACATTGAGGTGTTTGTGAATGTTCGAGTTTTTTACATTCCAGGGAGCAAATGCGACATTTCCAAGAATTTGGTTTTCTGTATTGGAGGCAGAGTTAGTGCCCCAGAACTGAATACCACAACACCATCTATCTTCAATATTCAATTTATCTTTAAATCAACCTTATCCAAAATCTAATCTCACTATAAGTCTTCACTTTTTTTACACAAACATACTTTAACCCTACACTTATTATACTCTTACTCTGCTTAACTTTACACACAGAAAATAAATTAATGTAAATCGTCGAAAACAAAGTGGATTTGCCATTTTTCGGTTGTGATTTTACTTCATAGCTCCTTCATGTTTATTTAACATGATTTTACAAAAACTTGCGAACAACATTTTTCCTTTTAAAATACCTATAAATTATGTTTATTTACCATTCTAGTAAAGTCAGAGCAAAACGACATTGATATTGAATAACAATGTACCCCCGGGGAATTATACGTGTTTCACTTTTTTTGTATTTCCTTTAGTGTACAGAAACATTCACAATTAAAAGACACCTGCAGAATGGCCCGATATAGTTTTCATCATATTTCTACTTTGAAAATTTTACGTCTTTAATTAAATAATTTTAACAAAAAGAATACGGGAATTTTTGTTCTTTTTAAAATTATGTAAATCATAAAATAAAAAAACTTTTGAACACTCACAATTAAAAGACACCTGCAGAATGGCCCGATATAGTTTTCATCATAATTCTACTTTGAAAATTTTACGTCTTTAATTAAATAATTTTAACAAAAAGAATACGGGAATTTTTGTTCTTTTTAAAATTATTTAAATCATAAAATAAAAAAACTTTTGAACACTCACAATTAAAAGAAACCTGCAGAATGGCCCGATTTAGTTTTCATCATAATTCTACTTTGAAAATTTTACGTCTTTAACTTAATAATTTTAACAAAAAGAATACGGGAATTTTTGTTCTTTTTAAAATTATTTAAATCATAAAATAAAAAAACTTTTGAACACTCACAATTAAAAGAAACCTGCAGAATGGCCCGATATAGTTTTCATCATAATTCTACTTTGAAAATTTTACGTCTTTAACTAAATAATTTTAACAAAAAGAATACGGGAATTTTTGTTCTCTTTAAAATTATTTAAATCATAAAATAAAAAAACTTTTGCTTGCAGTATTGTCGTTTTAATACAAAAGAATTAAACAGGATTTAATGGATTTAATATTGAACAATGTTATTTTAACATTTTGCATTTAAAATTAATGTGAAACAATAATAATTTTAAATATGTACGTCCATACTTTTGCAGAAATTTACTATGATTTTCATTCAACATTGCACTATGTTAATTAAACACTGGCAGTTGTCTTGTGTGTATGCTTACCCCCATATTCATAAAAAATATTACTGATTTATAAGAGGTCTTATAATCAGATTTCCATAGGAAAGTCGTTAAATAAACCTATTATTAACCTGAAATATTTTTTATGAATAAGGCCATAAATCTTTTACATTTCTACTCTAACCCTTCACTAAATCTGCTTTCTCTCTAATGTGACTTTACTCTAAATATTTTATATGTGAAAAGGTTAATATTAACTCTTTAAATCAATTTTAAAGGCCAAAATACCAATGAACTACATTTTTCGTTCTCAATTAAATGCCACACTTTTTCCAAAATAAATCACGCAAATGTGCACTAAAATGCATTGAATTATCTAAAAAAATACTAACTGACTTCTGAAGGCTACTAATGCTATAAAGACTCTTTACAAAATGAATTTCAAATGCATTTTTTTTTTAAACGTAGGGTATCCAAAGAAAAAAAGTTAAGTACAGCTTACAAAATTTATGTACACAGAAGCGTTTAAAGTTTAAACTGATTTTTATCATATTTTACATTTTTTGTGGCACTAAATTCATAAAAACACACACACAATATTGACTGACCATCATCGTCTTCCACCGCCTAAGACTTTTGAGGTTGTTGTGTGGTTTTCATACGTTATTTCTAGGTGTGCCGATTTGTGGATCATGCAAAAAAAAAACTTCCTCCACCTTTATTAACTTGTCCCAAATGTTTGAGGCAACAGTCAGTCACGTTTACATGTTGGAACAAAGTTACATGAAACTGAGTGAATAATCAAGTGAGTGAGTGTAAGCGAAACGAATGTTATTTGCCACAGAGCAAGTGCTACGTTACCATTTGCCACCAGATACAACTCACTGCAGTTCAGGAGCATATTTTGCCCAAAAATATGATTATTATTATTTTTCTCAATACAGAAAACCTTTAAACAAACGCACTTGTAAAATATTGTAAACGTTAAAATAGACATGTTTCAAACTGCTGTTAACATCAATTGACATCAGAGTAATGCATGCCAAAATGGAAACCAGCCTAAATATTTTGAAAACATGAATGGGGAGTTGATTGTAATCGTTTGATTGTAAAAGTTATGAGCGACTTTACAATAAATATTTATCTCGATATGGCCAAATCACAATTCAAAATAGATGTTGGGTGATAAGAATATAAAGCAAGTTATAAATTAAAAATATTAGAACTTAATCGTGTGGTTAACAAAACTAGAGTATTTATTGATGTTTCTTAGAAAATTTACGGACAATATGGGTTTTCTATTACAATCTAGGGCTTTAACTTTCTATAGAATCTAAACAAATTAAATAAATTTCCATAAAAAAAATTAGATTTTTGTATATAAAATTTTTCACCGACTTAAAATATCTATAGAAAATTAATCGGCTAATTGAATTTTCTATAGAAAATGTATCGGCTACTTGAATTTTTAATAGAAAAATTCTCGGCTACTTCAATTTTCTATTGAAAATTTATAGGCTACTTGAATTTTTAATGGAAAATTTGTCGGCTACTTGACTTTTCTATAGAAAATTTATCGTCTACTTGAATTTTTATAGAAAATTAACGGCTACTTCAATTTTCTATAAAAAATTTCTCTGCTACTTGAATTTTTATAAAAATCTATCGCCTACTTGAACTTTCTATATAAAATTACTTGATTAAATCAATTTTTAAAAAATTTCTCAGCTACTTGAATTTGCTATAGAAAATTTCACGGCTACTTAAATTTTTATAGAAAATTTCAAGGCTACTTGAATTTTCTATAGATTATTTCTCGGCTACTTAAATTTTCTATAGAAAATTTATATTTGGATTTTTTATAGAAAATTTATAGGCTACTTGAATTTTTAATAGAAAAATTCTCGGCTACTTCAATTTTCTATTGAAAATTTATAGGCTACTTGAATTTTTAATGGAAAATTTGTCGGCTACTTGACTTTTCTATAGAAAATTTGTCGTCTACTTGAATTTTCAATATAAAATTTCTCTTCTACTTAAATTTTTATAGAAAATTAACGGCTACTTCAATTTTCTATAAGAAATTTCTCGGCTACTTGAATTTTCTTTAGAAAATTTCTCGGCTACTTGAATTTTTATAAAAATCTTTCGCCTACTTTAATTTTCTATATAAAATTACTTGATTAAATAAATTTTCTATAGAAAATTTCTCGGCTAGTTGAATTTTCTTTAGAAAATTTCTCGTCTACTTAAATTTTCTATACAAAATTTCTCGGCTTCTTGAATTTTCTATAGAAAATTTCTCGGCTATTTGAAAGTTTTATAGAAAATATCTCGGCTACTTGCATTTTCTATAGAAAATTTCTCAGCTACTTGAATTTTCTATAGAAAATTTCTCGTCTTCTTGAATTTTCTCTAGAAATTTTCCGGCTACGTGAATTGTATAGAAAATTATTCAGCTACTTGAATTTTCTGTATACAATTTATCAGCTACTTGAATTTTCTATTGAGATTTATCGGCTACATAAATTTTTTCTAGAAAATTTCCGGCTACTTGAAGTTTATACAGAAAATTTTGCAGATACTTGAATTATAAATATAAAGTATATCGGCTTCTAAAAAAAATTATTAGTTATTAAAATTGGATATAAAAAATTGATCTACTGATTTTATTTTCGAAAGACAATTTATCGGCTGTACGAATTTTCTAGAAAAAATTAAACGGTAATTTGAATTCTCTATTAAATATTATTCGGCTGCATGCATTTTTATAAAATATTTATTCGATAGGAGATTTATCGGCTACTTAAATTTTCTAAACCAATTTTTGGCTTTTTAAATATTCTATAGAAAATGTACCGAATACTTGATTTTTCTATAGAAGATTTATCATATACTAGAATTTTTTTATTAAACTTAACGGCTTCTTAAATTTTCAAAAAATAATTTGTTGAATTCTAAAATTTCCTATAAAAAACTACAGGCTACTTGAATTTTAAATTGAAAATTTATCGGTTACATACATTTATAAACAATATTAACCGGGTATTTAAATTTTCTACAAAAAATGCGACGGCTACTTAACTACTCTATAAAAATGTATTGGCTTCTTAAATTCTCTATAGACAATATAACTTCTACTTGCTTTTTTATAAAAAAAATTGTGCCTACTGAAATTATCAATATAAAGCTATTGGCTTTTCGAAATTTCAATAGAAAATTTTATTTCTACTTAAATTTTCTATCAAAAATTTATCAACTACTTGAATTTGCAATAGAAACTTTCTAAGCAATTAATAGAAAATATATTGGCTATATGAACTTAATAAAGAAAAATTGTCAACAACTTATATTATCTATAGAAAATGTATTCGCTGCAAGCATTTTCTAACTAAACTATGTCGCCTACTTGAATTCTCTAAAGAAAATTATTACCTTTATAAATTTGTAACAGACAATTTTATAGCAATATAAGTAGGCTAAACATTTGTTTTAGCTACTTGAAAATTCTAAAGCAAATGTATTGGCTACTAAAAAATTTCATAGAAAATATATTGGCTTCTTGAATTTTCTACATAAAATATGACGGCTACTTAAAATTTATATAGAAACTGTATCTGCTACTTGAATTTTTTATAAAAACTTCTCTAAAAAATGTAGTTGATACTTAAGTTCTCTATTTCTTTCTCTATTCTTAAGAAACATTTTCAGCAAATTATATTCTCTATAGAAAATCTATATTCTACTTGCATTTTTTAAAGAAAATATATCGCATTAGCAAATTCTCTATAGAAATTACATAGAAAATGTAGTGGCTACTTGAATTTTCTACAGAAACTGTAATTGTTACTTGAATTTTTTTATAAAAAAATAATTAGCTACCTTCTAAGATTACTTAAAATAGCAGCATAATTGTTTTCTTCTTGTTGTAAGCAACTCTAGCGCTGGCATATGTAAGCTACTCTAGTTTCCTTGCTTAAAAATAAATTTGTCTGATGATAAAGCCTGTCGTAGTTAAGAAGTTGTAAATGTTTTCACACAAGTAAGCAGTTGAAATTTATAAAACATTGCTTAATATTAAATAAATTATTAAAGCATGTGTTGATGAAAAGTTATTAACGTACCTAAAAGAGCATAGTGCAAAGTAAATTATAATTTGCGGGCAAATTAATGTGTTTTGAGGATAATCATTTGCGATTGATTTATGCGATATTTGTTTTATTATACAATAATTCTTCCGCATGCAAATATTAAATATATTTTGTTTCTCTAATGCTCTTTATGGTTATTTCTTTTCTATTATTTTCCAGCCTTATAAAAAATTGCATACACACAATCTCAAATTCCAGTGATGCATTAGCGATTTTATAAAATAGAAAACAAATGAAAAATATTTCAAAAGAAAAAAGTGTAAATAAAAACCAATCAAAAATAATGCTTTTTAAGGAAAGGTACTGGCATAAACAAATATGAGGATCGCAGAAAAATGCTAAGAAAAGGCATTGAGAAATTTTTTGTTCGGAAAACTAATTTATTTGTATAGTTTTAATTTTTCTTAAATTCATCAGATGATATAATTTTCTATAAAGAGTTGAACGTTAATTAATAAAACAGAAAATGTTTAAGCTACCATTTTTTTCATTGAAAATTTATTTGCTACAATAATTTTGTAAACAATTGATTAGCTAGCATAAATTTTTCTTAAAAATTATTTGGCTACCAGAATTTATTTATAAAAATATATCGGCTACTATAATATTTTATAGAAATACGAAAATACATAGAAAATTTTTCAGCTACCATAACTTTTTGTAGACAATTCAGCAGTTATTATTATTCTCTAAAAAAAGTTTTTAGACTTCCATTATTTTCCAAAGAAAGTTTTTTGGGTACCTCAGTTTTCAACAGAAATTTTATCAGATTTATTTTTTTTCTATAGAAAATTTATTGGCTACCATAATTTTATAGAACAAGCTACTATACATTTCAATGGAAATTTATCAGCAATTTGAATTTTCTTTTAAAAAAAATTAAACGGCTACCATAATTTTCCATATTAAAATTATCGGCTTCATCTTATTGTTATTATTCTTAATGTTATTATTCTTATTGTTATTATATACAAAGTTCATATTTCACTTTAATTTTTTATAGAAAATCTAGCAGCTACTAAAGTTTTCTTAGAAAAGCTATGGGTTTCTATAATTTACTATATAAAACTTATCGGCTACTTTAATAAATAATACAGAAAATATATAATCTACAGAAAATATATTTCTTTAAAAAATATATCGGCTACCAGAATTTTCTTTAAAAAATATGTCGGCTACCATAATTTTTAAAAGAACATTGACAAAAATACATTGAAAATCTGTTATTATTATATATATTCTACAGAAAGTTCTTTGCTACCCTAGTTTTACAGAAATTTCACCAGTTTCAGGAGTTATCTATAGACAAATTATTGGTTACCATAATTTTTGGAAAAATATAGAAAAGCTGCTAAGATTTCAATGGAAATGTATCAGCTATTTGAATTTTCTTAAAAAAACAATTAAACGGCTACCATAATTTGCAATATTAAAATTATCGGCTTCTTCTTCTTAATATTTAATAAATATTTTATACAAAATTCATATTTCACCTTAATTTTTAATTTTAGTTTTTATAGAAAATCTAGCAGCTACTAAAGTTTTCTTAGATAAGTTATGGGTTTTCATAATTTTCTATATAAAACTAATCGGCTACGATAATTAATAATTTAGAAAATATTATAGCTACCGTTATTTTCGATTGAAAACTTATAAGCTACAGTAATTTTTTAAACAATTGATTAGCCAGCATAAATTTTCTTAAAAAATGTTTGGCTACCAGAATTTTATTTAAAAAATATTTCGGCTTCGATAATTTTTAATCAAAAGTTTATTGGCTACCATTAATTAAAGAGCTACTTTAGATTTCTTTAGAAAATATACCAGCTACTTGTATTTTCTATAGAAAATTTAACTGCTACCATTATTTTAAACACAAAAATTAATGTCTTCTTATATTTGTTATAATTAAAAGCAAAAATAATAAACTATTTTAATAATTATCCCCAGAGTTTAAATCTTTTCTTAAAAATAATGCTTTAGTAAATGAACGAACGGCAATTTTTTTTTAATTCCAAATAATTAATCTGCGACCGTCGTAAAATTTACAAATCTACATAATCATAACGTTTACATTCAAATCCTTTGAATACATTTACAATTTACGTATGCATTCGTATTGAACTTTTCTTGAAAAATACTTTTAGAGCTCCAAATAATGAAAAGAGTAATAACCAATCATTATGAAATAGTGAAAATTATAACACACTCTTAAATATTTCGAAAGTAACACCTGTATTTTCGTTTTTTTTTTTTACTCGTACGTATGTTACGTAGATTTTAAAATTTTCTGTAAATAGCCCTGAATTGTTTGCAAGTGTTACGAAATGACATTGTAATTATTACCCAATAAATAATTTTATAGCAATTTTGTGGTTTAAGTGCAGCTATTTATTGCTATCGAGTAGCAACCAGTAAAACAAATTTTTATTATATAAAGTACAAAACAATTCCGGTAATTTCAGTTTTATAGCGAAAAATTGGTGAAAAGTTAAACTAGCTAAAGTTACATAAAGTTCATTATCTAGCCGGAAAGGATTGCTAATTAAAGAGCCAACGTATTTGTTGTTATTCGTTGATGGCATGTTCAAGTAGATTAAAAACACTTGCTGCATCAAAAAAAAAAACTAAAGTAAAGTCTTAATGGAGTACACGGAATGTAAAAAGTCAAATGCGCATGTGGTTCTGACGTTATTACAAAGACGCAATGGCTATCAGAAATAGGTCGCATAAAAACTGACTTTTCCAGAAAAATTTCTTTTTTTTACAAAAAAATGTTAAAAACAAACACTTAGGATGAAAAAAAAGTGGGGTCAGTCAACCATTTGACCCGTCTAGAGGAATCCCAGGAACTGTGTGGCCAATTTTTTACCATGTCATACAATTTTTTAAACTTTCTATGGCAGCCCCTTTTAACAAGTAAAGATAAGAGGAAGCTTTGTTTGGAAAAAATGTTGCCAAAAAAAAAAAATAAAAAATTGAGGATTGGCCCCACATTTCATCTCTCTGGGGTTGACTCTGTGTTTGTTATTGGATGGTTTTCACATATTCCTTTAAACTTTGACCTCGATGTGTGGCCAAGAAGGAAATGTACCTATATGAATAACATATAACACACGGTTTATTATACCAAAATAACCGGTTTATTCGGTATTCAAAAAAATTACATTTGAAAATAATCGGCTTGAGCAAAACTAAAAAAAAACGGTTAAAACGAATAATAACACTGTGAATTTGACACTTTTTTTGAGACAAAATGGGCAACTTTTTTTTAGCAATATTTCGAAATTTTTGCTTATTAAAAATTCATAAAAAATATTGGAAAATGCAGCTATGCTTCTAAATTAAATTAAAAACGAAATTGCAAACAAAACCAGCCATAAATGATTAAAATCTATTTACAACTTTTGATTTTATTCACAAAAGACGAAAAAAATTAATTAATTTAAGAATTTTATGAAACGCATGGGAGCAACCCCTAAGAAGTGGAGCTAAAGGGCAAGATGTCTCGAGAAAATGTTGAGGACAAAAAACTATTTAAGGTCGGTCATATATTATATCCCACTAGGAGCGACTCCTGGGCAGTTATGGGACTTTTTCTTTAAAAATTTTGAAATGTTGCTAAAAATTATTTTTTTTTTTTTTTGCCAAAAAAAAACATTGTTTCTTCGACGACTGCGCATATTAGAAAAAAGTTTAATTAGTATTGTGGTTATTTTGTTGGGGGTGTGCTGGAAATCGCAAACGCAATAATTTGGAGGCTGTTTTTAATACACTTTTAATCTAATTGTTATAATTTTTGTTATAAAATTCTGTTTAATAGAGAACTATTTGTATATATGTCATAAAATTCTTTTATTACAGATATCTTACTAAAAAACGACTTTTAAAATTCTTGCGTTTGCGATTTCCAGCACACCCCTGTATGGTTTTTAATCCAAAGTTAAAAGTCACTTAAAGATAATTTTATTGTGGAATTTCGGTTTTTTTAAGAAATTTTAACAAACTAAACCGTTTTTGAGTTACGCGAATATATGTTGTGCAACCTCCTCCATTTTCGAAATAACGGTAAATCTCGAAAACAAGAGTTGACCCAAAAAAAACGGTTAGCATCACTGTCTGTTGGTTTGTTTGTTTTTTCAACTAGCACAGTGTAACCGTTCTACCTCCTTAGTTAATAAGCAACCATTCTACTATAAATGCTTTACATGTTGTTGTAATTATTAACCCTAAAATGTTTGAAGGCATGCAAAATATTGTTGTGGCTTCTTGATAGAGGACTACTTTTACATGAAATTTGGTTAAAGTTATCATAATATGTTAACAATATATACTACGACTAAAAAAAATATTTTGTTGGAAATGTGTTTTCCCTGCGTGTATGGTTCGAAAATAACGGTCGAAACTTTTTTATTATATTTCCCATGTTAAAATTTAAAAAATTATGTAACTTTTCTATTTCAGACTAATTAGATAATTCTCTAAAAGTAAACTGTAGTGCAGAAAAAATTACGTTTATATAATTTTTTTCTGTATAAGCACGACAATATCGCCAAACATTTCAACAACAACTGGAAAACGAACCACAAAAATCGTGTTCTTAATCATAAAATCACCTTCAAAAACGTGCGACAATATTATTTTTTTTAGATCATTTTTGTTTTAAGAAATAGTAATTGTTTCACCAAAAACAATGGCAAAAAGCAAAATGTTCCCGTGGTTCAAATGATTAATTAAAACTGACAATTACTTTTATTTAGTTAAGAAATTAAAAATCAAATCTAAGAAATCATTAGCAAAAACCATTAAATTGAGTGAAAAACTTAGTAGAACTTGTCTAGAAAAAAAAACGTTAAGGTTTAGAGATTTTTTCTATAGATTTTTGTTTATGATTCTAAAACTTAATTTTATTTTTAAAAATAAAATCAATAACAATTTAGAATTAAAATAAATCTGAGTTCATTTGCTCAACTAATTCTTTGTCCAGCTGCATTTGTTTAATTCGTGATTTTGTTTTAAAACAAACAAAAAAAAAATATCCATGATTTGTTGTAGAGGTTACAAAAAAACTAGAGTCTTTAAAAAAAAAGAAGTAAAAATTACTTCATTTAAATAAAAACTAAATTGTTAAAAAAAAATGTTAACTTTTTATTTTATTTGTTAATTTTGTTTGTTCATGTGTTTGTTTATTTGCAATTTAGCCAATATTTAAGGTCATTAAACAAATCATAAAAAAAAAAATAACAAAGTGCTTGCCAAACTAAGAGAGACCAGATGTTCTTAAGGATTAAAAGCAAACATATTGTGAAGACCACTGTTTTAGTCTCTTCGGCTCTAATTTTCGTTACAAAGTTACCAAAAATCGCTTTCAACCCAAATAAAGCAAACTTAATTAGCTATAAAATTGTTTCTGAAGTTTAACATTTTCAATTTTATGTGTCTATAAAGTATGGTCACTTCACTTTATGCAATGATAATTGTAAATACTAAATTTAAAATTTTTTGGCCGCAAATTTCCGTTAGTTAATGTTTATTTTTTTTTTTTTTTTTCAAATTAAGTTAATATTTTGCTAACAAAACGAATTTAGTGGTTTAAAGTCAGGGCTAAATATGAACCCTCAATATCGAACAAATGCTTTAAATCAAATGCTAAACATGAGATTTATTAAAATTATATGAAACAGATTTGAGAATTAAATTCGAAGTTTGGTTTTTTGGGATAATTTATGGTAAATCTCTTGTAGTACAATTATTATTAACCCCTTTTTTGCTGCTCATATACCAGTTTCATCACAAAAAGCTTACTTTTTTAAACGAGAAGCCTAGTTTTTCAAAAAAAAAAAAAGGTTACAGTGTCATATAAACCTAAATCACATTTTGCTAAATTTATCTCCTATCATTCTTTTAAATTACCTAACGCGGCTCATACACTTGCAATAAAATTGTTCAATTTTATGTATGGTACAATTATATCGCCAATGTGTATGTGATATTCGAAGGTGGCACAATATATTGGCAACAATCAAAAGACTTTTGATTTTTATTGCACAACGAAAAGAAAGTAAAGTGTGTTGGCAACATTGTACAATGCTGTTTATGTTATTCCTATAGGTTATGTTCACCTTTTTATTGAAAAAATGAAACCATTGTGCGATTTATTGCATAATATAGGACAAAATGGAAATAATATGGCGAATATCATATACAATAATATTGCAGCTTAAAACGTAAGCAATTTTTTTAAAATGTTATTCAAGGAAAAAGAGATTCTAGCTGTGACATTTTAACGAGAAGAATTTGTTTAGCAAAAATTTATTTTTTCAGAAAGAGCATATTTTTTTTTTTTTTGTAAAAAGCGTAGTTTGTTATAATGATTTCAATTTCTTTCTAAAATATCTCTTTCATTATACACAATGTTCATTTCGTTTTTATAGAAAGCTAAATTTTTTAAAATAAATTAAACTTTCTTTACAAATAGCTTACCTCTTTTAGAAAAGCTAACTTTTTTCGTTAAGAGGTCACTTTTTTATCCCTTAAAGCTTACTTTTTTTTGAATTTTTCCAGAAAGGTTTTATATAATTTTTACACAAAAAGTTTGCCTTTTTAACGAAAAGCTTACATTTCACAAAAAAGCTCGATTTTTACAAAAAGCTTATAAAAAAAAAACTTTTTCACAATAGGCTCAATTTTCTTTCTAACAAAAAGCTCACTAACTACATTATTACATAAAAAAAACGTGATCTATCAAAAATAAGCTCGTTTTTCCAAAACTGTTCACGTTTTCTTACAAAAAGGTCACTATCACCCCTATCGTAAATAATTTTTCCCCTTTTCACAAATTTTCAATCATGAACAGCTCCCATGAAAAAAATGTAATTCAAAGGAGAATAATAACGTGAAAAAATGTTCACGGGAATAAATACCCCTTATCGTGAAAAGTTTTTTCCCTCGAAATTTGTTCACATTTCCGTAAGATTTTCTCACTTTATTTTTGCTAAGGAATAGAACGTGTATGTTAGTAGTTCCTCCTATAAATCGAATATTAAGGGCTAGATCCGTTAATAAGGCACAACCCGATATATTGGTCAACAAAATGCCGCCGGATTTGTAAAAGACGTAAACGTGATTCGTTCAGGGAGGCTTAGGGGAGTTGGCAGGGTGAGAATACCAGCTTAAAGGTCAGGACTCTATGGCATGGCTATCACACGGCGAAAATGCGGGTGCTACTTTTTTAGGTAGAAGGGACCATATTAGGACGGTGATATCGGTCTTGACGCGTCACTGGGTGCTAAGGACCCATGCGAGGAGGATGGGTCTGGGTTATAATGACTACTGCAGACGTTTTCTAGATGAGAAGGAGGAGGAAACAGTGTTTTACTTTCTCTTCCAATGTCCCGGTCTCCTAGCTTATAAGATAAGGCGTTTTGGAAGACCAGAATTGTCATATTTTGACGCTGTGTCTAGTGTAGGACTAAGGTCGATATCTATGTTTTGCAGGATGTCTAAGTGTTTCGAGGCTTCAGTGGGCTCTGGCTAGTATGTCACAAAAGGACCGCTAGAAGGACCCAAGTGAGCCGTCTTTATATCGGCTGCCCATTTAACCTAACCTAACCTACTTTATATAAATAAAATTTGACTCAAAGATGCACAATGGAAAAAATGTTTTAATAATAAAATAACTTTTTAAAAATATTCCCAGATTCTAATTGATAAACCTTATTTATTTATTTATTTTCATATTCATTATGATTTAAATTACAATAAATCTTACGCCCACTTTTACCAAGTTCAGTTATAGTTAACTATCAATTATAACTGTCAAAAACTTGATTTTACCTGGAAGTTAAAGTAATAGTTAGTTTTAATTGAACTTGGTGAAATTGACCGTTTAAGTTAAAAGCACTAGCAACAATAGCTATCGGCTTAGTATTTATTAGGTAGCTGTATTAACATATTAAGATATTTAGACTAGGGCCTTGGTTATGCAAAGAAAGTATGTATGTGTTACACAAAAAAATTTCAGTCAGCTGTTTTTGTTTTAAAAACAAAATTTCGCTGTTGTCAAAGAGAACAATGTAAACGCACTAGACTTTGAGAAAGATTTCACATGAAATCTTATAGATTTTATTGTAGTGTAAACAGGCTAAGAGAAAACACTTTATAAAACAAAATTATTACTTCTATATAAAAATCTTAGTTGTAACTAATGGCGATTTCTATTCTAAGAAAAAAATGCTACAGTATATGCATGTAACACTTTTTCATGTTACCTATAATCACTCGAAGTGTTACATGTTGTACAACTTCAATCGAACAGAATTAGCTGCCTTTATTTACAACTATTACACTTTTATTATTAATGTAGTTCATTAGCGATTTTTAAAACTATTCGACTATTTGCTGCACACTTACTTTACGGTTTGGAAACAGACATTGACATCACTTATTGCTTGAACAAATTTAAAACGATAATAAATACATAGAATTTTCCACCAAAATAAAAAAACGATTTAATTCAAAATGGAGTATGCCGTCGAAGAATATTTAGATGTAGAATTCTTTTGACAAAACTTTTAAAATATTATGACAAACAAAATAAAATATTGGTTGTACAAACAAAGTAGTAAGTACCAAAGTTGTAAAACAGGGCAGTATGAACCCTTAAGTAAAAGTAAGGGTAAAACATGTAACATGTTTTGCATGTTTTTCATCAACATTTTCACAAAAGAACTAGAAAATTTTCCCCACAGTTGTATTTTTTGTACAAACGAACACAAAATGTAGAACATGTAACATTAATGCAACATTTTTCTCAGAAAAGAAATCGCCATAAATTTTGTTCCCTCTTTATAAGATGTTTATACACTTGTTTCTAAAAGCTTTTTAAAAAAAAAATTTTACTTTTTAACAGAAAATATTAATATTAAACAAACGGCTCATAAATTTAAAAAAAAAGTTGCAATCTGAAATATTTTATAAAATATTTTTCCCTAAAAGCTTTTCAACTAACTTTACTGTTCCACAACATTTACTTGTTTCTTTAATACAGTACAATCATGTGTTTGGTTTAATACCCAACCTCAAAATACTCTATTCAAAATAAATAAAAATTTCCTTCACACACTCGCGTGTGTATGCCATAGTCATATATTTTAACTTAAAAAAGTATTCAGTTTAACCTCAAACAAAGAATTATTTATTATGTAGTCAAATTTCAAAGAAACTCTTTTTAAATCTCATATAAATCGCATTAAATTGATCTTTGACAAGATTTGTTGGTTTCGTTGTCTCTCTTTTCATATCTGCACTATTAAGCAAAATTTTTCCGCGTTTATTTTTTTTTTTTTTTTACAATTTTATTTTTACACGTTGACAAAATGGAAAATGTGAAAAATGTTTTTCTTTTCGGCATCTTTCACTTCTAATAATCAGTTTTGAATTCTTTCGTTTGCTGTCGCTGTTGTTGTCATTGTATAGCTGAACACTGGCAGTGTAATAATTTTGATCGTGTAAAAAATGATTGATTTTTTTCTTCAACGTATGTACACGAGTGCAAGAGTAAGTTTGATTGTAATTTAAATCGCTGGATTGCATGCTGTTTATTGCAGTAAAGAAATGTTACTGTTGTTACTTAAATTTTCAATATTTGAGTGATTTATGAAAACCACAATTGACATATTGCCTGCTCTGTAAGACAAAACAACTATCGAAAGTTTAAGGTATAGTGATACTTAAGCCAATGGGGGCTGCTGTTTAGCATCTGCATATGTAAGAAAATTAGGGCGTGGCTAATTTTTTGGCATCAAAACTTATTTTTAAGTGATTTAGTAAGATACTTTCTACATTTAAAAGAATATCACTTTCCCAAAAGCTTTTTTTCAAAAATTCTTTTACTTTTCAAAAAATTCTGTTAATTTTTTTAAAAAAAATTCGGTTGTTTCTCAAACGATATTTTAATAAAAAAAATGAAGAGCAATCGTTTTTTAAATCAAAATTTATAGTTTTATCTTAAAAAAAACACGTTTTTAGATTTTACAAAAAGTTCCTTTTTTTAATAAAAAAGTACTTTTTTCGTCACAAAGTTTTTCTTACAAAAAAAATTTTGTTTTTCTTTGATTTTCTGCGTTAAAAATTAGGACCACCCTATTTAACATATAATCACATTTCATTTTACGACTACACAAAGTGGTCCTTTTGTTAAATAGCGACTTAAAACTCACATCACACACTTAACAAAACCACTCGTCTCTTTATTGTGGCATTATATGGGACTGTGGCAAGTGTGAAAATATAGTTTTTTTAACATTTTATTTCTTAGTATTTAACGGCAAATAATAGAGTTTCATTTCTTTATTCCTCGATTGCATTTGAAGCTGGAGTGCAGGGAGAGAAATAATAACAATTTGCATAACAATGACTGACTCTGATGGCAAAAAGGCATATGTTGATGGCAGGCCAAAAAAAGAAAATATTTAGACGACATTGCATGCGTTGCATGCAACAAATAAAATGCAAACATATGTTTATTCATACATGCGGATACACATGAGAAGAAAATAGTCTAGATGTCTGTTTATTTGCACACATACACGAACATGTGTGAGTGCCTGATGTATTCATGTTGCAGCCGCATTTCCAGACATTCATTGAAAGCAAGCTGCTGCATTTGGTACTTAAATACTTGTTGCACTAGATGAACAAACAAAATGACTGTGGTAATATTGTATCTTTTTAGGCTTTTCCTTTTGCTGCACATGTATGAATATGCTGCAAGCCCTGAAGCGACTTCTTTGTTTGGCTTTTTGTTCATTATTTGGTTAAACCTTAAAAACTGTGGATTTTTTGTAGCATAATAATCATTAAAATGTAGTCATAATTTTATGCCTGTTACTTCTATGGCGCTCTGTTGTTAGTCTTTATTTCAATTTTTTGCTGCCATAGTTCAGATATTTAAGGTGCTGGGGCTGCTGCTCCTGCTTTCTTTAAGCGTTTTGATATGCAGCTCCTATAATGGAAAAAGTTATAATAGATTTGACAAACGTTTTGCTTATTTCTTTTTTGAATGAAATATTATATTTTTTTCAAAAGACCGTCCGTCACCTTTCACTAAAAATAAACGATTTTTTAGGAGAAAAAGAAAATAAGTTAAAAATATAGTTTCAAGAGCTAATTCTTGTATAAATAAAATAAATAAATATGGAAAATTCACATTTGTATTCAAAGTACCCTTAGCTTTTTGAAATCAAGCAAACATGCATTTAGTTTTGCACAAAAATAAAAATTTTTTAATCTAAAAGTCGCTTTTTGTTTACGCAAAGTTCATGCTTAAAGTCAAAGTAGGATATTTTTCCAAAACAGTATCATTTACCACAAGAGTACCTTTTTTAAAACTTTTTTTTTCCGAAACTTTGCACATTTTTCGTAAAAAGTTTTCTCTTCCACAAAAACATATCTGTTAGGTTCCCACATATATAATTCAAAAAAGTACTTTTTTTAAAGACTACCTTTTTCCCATTTTTTTTTGCAAAACTTTCCACATTCTTCCTAAAAAGTTTTCTCTTCCGTAAAAACATTTCTGTGAGGTTCCTACGAATACAATTACAAAAAGTACCATCAGTGGTATTACTATAAGTAGGGAAAGAGCTCAAAAGAAATCATTTACGAAAGTACATTTAAAAAATACCTTTTTAAAAAGTACCTTTTTACAAATGTACCTTTTTACAAAAGTACCTTTTTACAAAAGTACCTTTTTACAAAAGTACCTTTTTACAAAAGTACCTTTTTACAAAAGCACCTTTTACAAAAGTACCTTTTACAAAAGAACCTTTTTACAAAAAGTACCTTTTTAAAAAGAACTTTTTAAAAATGATTCTTCTATATAAAAACTATTTTTTTAGAAGAACCTTTTTTAAGAACTACCTTTTTGAAAGGTACAATTTTTTAAGAATTTCCAGTTTTAAAAGTACTTTTTAAAAAGTTTTCATCTTTAAAACTCTTTTTTTTTAATATTAGAGTGACACTTTCTGGTAAAAATTTCCAGATTAAAAGTTTTCTTTTTTGCTTCAAGAAAAAAAAATATAAATAATAATAATGAAATAAGGTACTTTTAAAAAGTCCCTTATTTTCAATTTTTTTTTTTAATTTCAAAGTAATTGAAGCAAAACTAAAACCACCTGGTTCTATTTTTTAACTTCTCGATATAGCGTATAGGAGAGAATGCGACTGTTCTCATTGGTGACAGTAGGGTATCCAATTCTATTGACTCCCTTGAGCACCGACGCAATGTGGTTAGTATTTGCCTGTTTTATCATTACTACAATGGGATGTGTTCTGAGAAATTAAGGAACTAGTACACTTTTTTCTTTAAGAGCCTATACTTTTGTGGTCGATTGACCGGTGCATCGTACAACGGATTTTAAGGAAAACTCTTTTTTTGGCCGGATTGATCGTTTGTATAATAACCTTCCTCTATGAATATGTTCAAATCGAATGTCAACAATCACTAGTCCCTCTATCCTCCTTCCTATCACCTATTTTACTAGTTCCAACACAATGCAATGCATTAGTAGGGGTCATCCCCTGAGTACTGGTCCCAACAAAAAACTTTTAAATTTAAGCTGAAAATACCTTAAACATTACATTTACATGTAGTTGTAATTGAATTGTAATTGAAATGTAATTGAGGTCTGCTACATATTTTTTTTTTTAATATAAATTTGAAACTTTATTTCGACCACTACCAAGACACTTATAAATACTTATCTACCAATTTTTTTGTACAATATTCGTTGTATGATCGCGGTGTAAGTACATTGTACATCTGGTAATTGCATGATAGTCTAATAATACAATTCAGGCGGCCCAAAAAAAAAAAACAACAACCGTAACCAAACGTGCAATTATTTGACATGTAGGTTGTTTTCAGCTGATGCTGCCATTGCCACCGTCTCTGCGTTACGTGCTTTTTTAACTAAAAGAGTTGTACAAGCGGCACTCTGTTGAAAATGTTAACTACGATTATTTGCAAACAAAAATAAATCAAAAGTACACTCACTTTCATTATGTATGTACCACCGGCGCGTGTTAATGTTTTCCTATACACAACTACAGAGTTTGGAGGTTGATTGTTACAGTTAAAATGACCCTGTAATTACGCTGATTTAAGGGTTTATTTAAATAAAAAATAAAAAAAATTTTAATTATGACTGGGAAAAAACAAGATCAAATGATCTGCTTAGCAGGAACAACTTTTAAACAATTTGATTTAAAAAAGTAATGGATTTTTCTTCTCTACAATTTCACTAAAATGCCACATATTATTAAAAAAAAAGACAATTTGGTGTTCGTTTTTTAAAAATGTTTTGCTCGGGATCGGTCTTTATTTATGATAAATTATGGCTACACAATATAATTATTCGTTGCGGTTTAAGGATTAGTAAAATATTGATACTATATAGAATTACGTGCTGATCATCACGAAGTTCTAGGATTTAATTCTTCGCCACGCAAAACTTAATTTAACATAATTTTAATAAAAATTATCATGATTTTTTTTCTATTTTGGGCGTATTAAAGTGTTTTTTACGAGGACTTTCATTTGTGCCAAATTCTTTTAGTCTGATTTTTAGTCTCTAAAGTAATTTATAGACTGGTCTTCACGGAATTTTTTGGGTACTTTTAAATCTTATCAAACATAATAAGACAAAACTTCACCACAAAAGCATTATTCGTTATATAGGTATTTAGGCGTTCTGCAAACACTCATGATCATAATTATAGGTACACAACATTAACATACTTTCAAATCCCAATCACTGCTAAAGTCATATATTTTTTTTAGCGAATTCCTAAATTTTTATGATGAAACAAGAATAAACTTCTTTGGTAATGACTACCAAAGACACGTTCGTCGCCTTAATGGTAAAGAATTACCGGTTAGATTAACAAAGAGGGTGGTTGTTGTTGTTGTTGTTGTAGCACCGAGGCCTGAAGAAGAGGTGTTACTGTGTTGACAATCGTTGGTCCAATATTTCGTATAGAAAGTACGATGAATCGAGATATTTTACAAGATTTTTAGCTTCCATATACAGTTAAAGATATGCCATTGCTTTGGGTTTTCCCAAACAGATATATGTATGTATATTTAAAACATAAAAGTAATCTGTTAACCAGAATTTCATAAGAAAGCTCACTATTGTCGAAACAATGCAATGAAAAAAAAAAATTTTTGTAGTATTGCTGCCAACTGTAGTGAATTCTCCTTGCCTTGTTATATTGTGTAGTTATTCGTATTTAAATCCCCAAGTTTTAATCGCATAACAAATCTAGTTTACCGACGCAGCTTCAAATAAATAAAAAAGTACGTAGGGTGATAGAAAATTGAAAAATAAGAAGAACAAATTTAATAAAAATATGGGCGCAAACGCTTGGTTTTCGAGTTATGTACGTTTTTTGTTTTCATAGAAATATGTAATTTTTCCACTACATTTCTAAAGGTATATGGCCAATATTGGTATCATTTTGAAGGTTTTGACTAGATCTTTCTGGATATATAGAATTTATTTAAAAATGTTTAGCCCTTAAGATCACATTACAGTTTTTGTGTACTAAGTGTATAATTTATTTAAATAAAAGTGTAATACATACAAATTTTATAAAATAACTAACACCAATGTCGCAAACAAAAACTTCATGCTAAGCCGGCCTTCGGCAGGACGCAAAGTGATTCTTCTCTATGGTATAACAAACACTAGCTTCTCCAACTTAAGCTTCTCTGCATATGCGTCCTTCGGCCGGACGAACGGATTTTCTCCTCTATGGTATAAAAAACACCGGCTTCGCTAACTAAAGCTTCTCTGCATAGCCGGCTTTCGGCCGGGTGCAAGGATTTTCCCCTCTATGGTATAAAAAATACCGGCTTCGCTAACTAAAGCTTCTCGGCATAGACAAAAACTACCTTTAATTTTAGTACCCACAATTTTACAAAGTGGGCGGGGCAGTTTTTTGGTTCCAGGAGGCCCCACGGGCCCCAGCCCCTTAAATTTTAATATTGTTTTTTTTTTTTCTTTTTTTATTCTGAATCGGGTGGCATATTTTTTTATTTTTTTCCTAGCCCTTTAAGCTGCACTTCAGCCAAATCACATATTTCTATGAAAACTAAAAACGTTCATAACTCGAAAACTAAGCGTTAGCGCCAATATTTTTATTTAAATTTTTCTTCCTACTTTTAAATTTTCTATCCCCCTAGGTACTTTTTTTTTGTTTGGAGTTGTGCCGGTCAACTAGATTTAAGCCTTTATTTTTATCAAATTAAATTTTCATTTAATTCCTTTTTATGGAGAAAAAACTTTTTTGAATTATTAAAAAAGTTATAAAGAATCTAGGTATGCGATTTACATACATATGTATTTAAATTTACGCCACCCTGTATATTTTATTGTTCCACATTTTCGTACTCTCCTCGTTTATCCCTTTATTACACCCAAGGTATATTTATAGCAGGTAGCCGCGAGATTACAACAATTGTACAATAAAACAAACCACAGGGCTTTTTATTGTTGTTATGTGGTACGAACTGTCAAAAGGCAAAGGGGTTGATAAGAGACAAAAAAGACAAAAGATAGAGACAAAAAACTTGTTTACATGTTTACTATACAACATTTGACAGTTCGTACCACAAAACAAGCAAATAAAAAATAAACAGCTGGCTTTCCGAGACTACCTGCTATAAATATACCTTGATTACACCGAAAATTATATAATTTGGTAACTCTTCTTTAAAAATCAGCTTAGTTTTCGCGCTGCAATTAATAAAATCGGTCTTCTAATAGACATCGTCCGTTTTAAAACACAATTTAAATAAAGTTTAACTGTGGAAATCAGTAAGAATTTAAAAAAATTATTATCCTTAAAGTTTAATGTTAAATATTTCTAAATTTATATAAAAAGTAATTGTTAAAAGTGTTTTTATTAGAAAAAATTGTGAAATAAAAATATCATTCAATAAGTTAAATTTTTGGAGTTGTTTTTGCTGGTTTTTAGTTCTTTTGTTGTTGTTTCATAGTAAAGTACTAAAAATGTGTTGTTGTTCTTTTTTATAAATATTAAAATTTGGGAGATGATAAAAAGAAAAGCAAAAAACTCTCAGTGTTAAAAGCAAAGGAAAATTGGTGATTGTGTTTGTTGTTATTGTATACGCATAATTATTGCATTGAATTGTTTTTGTTTAAAAATAAAAGCAAAAAGTGTGAAATGGAGTTGCCAAAGTAGTCGTAGTGTAAATAAAACGGGTATCGGTTCGCGCGTTAGTGGAAATAAAAAACATTAGATAAATAAATAGTGCCAGAAATAAATGTGCAGGGTAAGTAAATGCAAATTTCTTTCAACTATTTTCTTTTTTAAATATTAGAATGGGTTCACACTATAAAAGTTTTCTTTTAGAAAGTCTGAGTTTATTGGTGAAAGCAGTAAGAAGAATAGCATGTTCTCTTCCCCTCTTTTAGGCATGAAAATTTTCTTGTAAAATGTTTAAAAAAAAAATTTACTTAAATATTTAAATAAAAATTTAAATTGTGTTAAAGGCGAGATTTTGTTATTGAAATACAATTTCTTTTTTAAACTAAACCTAGTCAGCATTCTAAGATAATATAAATGATATACATACACAAATTATTTTATTTTGATCTGAATCATAATTTAGTGAAAGCGGACACTTATCGTCCGCGCAATGTTGTCCACTGAAGGGAAATGTTCTTCTTTGGGATCGTTGCTTTTAATGTTACGGAAGGGAATATAGAAATATTTTCTTGTGTGCTCATTATTTTATTTTGATCTCAATCATAATTTAGTGAAAGTGGACACCTATCGTCGGCGCAATGTTCACCACTGAAGGGAAATGTTCTTCTTTGGGATCGTTGCTTTTAATGTTTCGGAAGGGAATATAGAAATATTTTCTTGTGTGCTTGTTAATAACCATGATTAATTACGTTAAAGAAGAAGAATAATTTTTAAAAGATTTTGTGTGACATTTGTTTCTTGCATTAATTTTTAAGTTACACATATTCGTTTGTACAAGTTTTACGTAACCCAATACATCATAAACAAAACAGCGAATATTTAAGAATTTAAAAAATTTGGATATCAAAATAGCCAAAAAAAATAAGGGTTTGTAGTAAAAAACAAAAATTGACTTTGACTTTGGAGATTTCGAAACATCTCCTAATCATAATTACTTCAGAAACGATTAATGACCAAAGTAGGACTATTTGAAACATTCGAATTACGTTTGGGCAAAGCTAATAGTATCACTATGTGTAAGTTCTCTGCTTAAATAGTCAGCAAAGCAACCACTTCAACAAGAATTGCTGTTGCTGTAAGTAATAAGTTCTTGTTTATATATGTACCTTTTGCTTTTGCTGCTCTTAAAGTCGACAAGTATTTATAACTTCTATGCTGTCGATTGTCGCTTCATATATTGTTTTTATGCAAAAAAAGAATATTTAATAAATATGTGTGATAAAAATGAAGTTTTATGTATAAGATATTTCTTTTCAAAATGTAACTTTATGTAAAAAATTGTCTTTTAAGTATACATATTTACTTTTTGTAAAAAAAATACTTTTTGTAAAAGCTTTGACTTTTTGTAAAAAGTTTAATAACATTTTCTGAAATATGTTACTTTTGGTAAAAAATTTAACTTTTTGTATAAAATGTGACTTTTGGTGAAGATAACTGCTGACGCTGGCTATAGCGGGACAGAAATTAATCAAAAATATTTTTTGTTAATATGGAAAATAGACTTTTTGTCGAAATTGTACTTCTTTTTAAATAAATGATTCTTATAAAAAACCTGATTTCTTGGAAGTCTTGTAGTTATCCTTAGCAGTTTGGAATTGAAATCCAGCAACAGCGCTTCAGTAGGATCAGAGCTATGAAACAAAATGTGGAACCACCACCCTAAAAAAGTGATAATTTTGTTACAAAAACTAACATAAATGGTGAAAAAGTGCACAGTATGATAAAAAATTTTGCACAAGCTCGTTTTATACGACTCTAAATCATACTGTTAAATTTCGTGAAGATTGGTCCATAATCAACTCCAAACTGCTTTGGATTACTAGAAACAATTTTACACTAAAATTGTTCTTTTCTGTTGAGTTTTTCGTAAGTGAGCGTGTTTTCAACAGATGGGCAGATGTACAGACGAGAGAAAGACGGATGGTCATACGGACACGCTAAATCGGCTTAGAATGAACATTAAAAACATTTTACACGGAATGACAAACTAAGTGTATCCTCATTCACCAGTAGTGTTGGAGAATATAAAGAGGAAAGTACGAAAACTCCTTTTAAACATGAAAACTTTTTTAAACAACAACAAGCGATTTTTTATACCCTCCACCACAATTAGTTGTGAAGAGGGTATACTAAGTTTGTCATTCCGTGTGAAACTTTTTTTTTATTCATCTCAGACCCCATAAAGTATATATACTCTGGCTGCTTGAGTAATTCTAAGTCGATTTAGCCATGTCCGTCTGTCCGTCTGTTGAAAACACGCTCACTTTCGAAAAACTCAAAAGAAATAAACAAACTAGGTGTCAAATTGCTTGTAGTTATCCTAAGCAGTTTGGGATTGAATTTCAGCAAAATCGGTATAGTAGGACCAGAGCTATGAATCAAAATGTGGAACCACCACCTTCAAAAACTTGATAATTTTGTTACAAAAACTAACATAAATGATGCAAAAATGCACGGAATGACATACGATTTTGCACAAGTCCGTTTTATTCGACTAGAAATGACACTGTAAAATTTCGTGAAGATCGGTACATAATTTACCCTAGGCCCCATATATGCCCTACTCCCGGAAAACAGTTTAGTCTCCTAAAACCATAATTAATAACAAATCGTCACAGTTTAAAATAATAATAATAAAAAGACATCATACAGATATTACTCCTTAAACATTCGAACTGTCGGTGGAGGGTATCAAAGATTCGGCACAGCCGAATATAGCACTCTAACTTGTTTTTAACAAAATGGATTTTGTTTTTGACTTATGGGGGTTACCATATAAGTTTTATGATAAAACATATATTTTTTTCTATTTGAGTAAATAAACTTTAGTAAATTTATTTTTCGCATAAAAATTGTTTCTGTTGAAAATAAAATTTTTGGTAAAAATGGAAATTGTTTTTTTAAGCCCGATAGAACTTGAAATTGTAAAAAATAACACAAAAAATTTAATTGTTATCAAATTTTTTTTTTATTCGAAAGATCAATACTTGACATTAACATTTGAAAATGATTTCGGGCATATGGGCACCGCGGCTGTTCTTGACGAAGCGCATTCTGGACGTCCAATTTTGGGCCACTTTTTCGAGCACTGCTGGCCGTATGTCACGAATAACACGAACAATGCTGGCCTCCAAGGCGTCAATTGTTGCTGGTTTATCAGCATAAACCAGTGACTTCACGTAGCCCCACAGGAAATAATCGAGAGGTGTCAAATCGCACGACCTTGGAGGCCAATTGACAGGTCCATTTCTCGAAATCAACTTATCGCAAAATTTTGATTTCAATAAGTCGATGGTTGCGTTCGCCGTATGGCACGTAGCGCCATCCTGTTGAAACCACATCTCCTCCGGATCAATGTCATCCATATTTTCAAACAAAAAATCATTGATCATGGTGCGGTAACGATCTCCATTGACCGTAACGCGAGCTCCGGCCTCATTTTTAAAGAAATAAGGTCCGATGATGCCACCAGCGTGAAAACCGCACCAAACGGTGCATTTTTCTGGATGTAATGGAGTCTGTAGGGTCTCTTGTGGATTGGTCTCGCTCCATATGCGGCAATTTTGCTTATTAACAAACCCGTTAAGCCAAAAATGCGCCTCATCGCTGAACACAATTTTGCGATAAAACAACGGGTCAGTTGCCAACTGCTCTAGAGCCCAATCGGCGAAAGAACGACGCATATAATGGTCTCGTGGCTTCAATTCCTGCACCAGCTGGATCTTATACGGGTGTAGGCCGAGATCTTTGCGCAAAATTTTCCACGTAGTGGACGGACAGAGCCCCAATTCCTGCGACCGACGACGAATCGATAAATTTGGATCTTCTTCCACACTTTCGTTTACAGCGGCGATATTCTCTTCAGTACGCACATTCCCTCGACGTGTTGGTGTTATTGCATCCTCTAGAGAGTATGTGGTACGAAATCTATCCACAGTTCGACGAATGGCTTGTTCAGATGGACGATTATGTACGCCATAAAAATGACGAAGTCGTCTATAAGTTGCGCGAATCGACGACTGATTTTCAAAGTAAATTTGGATAATTTCGTAGCGTTGTTCAAGCGTGAGTCTATTCATGATGATTTGTCAGAGTATACTGAAACGATAAAAAAAAATATTTTATCAAAATTTAATTTTTTGTGTTACTTTTTACAATTTAAAGTTCTATCTAGCTTAAAAAAACACCCTTTAAATTCATATATAATTAGATGTACTATGTTTTCTTCATATGAACATGAAAATTTATGATCGAATTTTGACCATTAGGCGAACACTAGTTAAAAAAAATATTGATACCAGAATTATCGAATATGTTCATTTTATTATTATGAAATTGGTACTCTTTGAGAATATAGCATTTCTTATTAAGAGAACATTTTCACTATGAAATTTAAGTAAATTAACAAAACAAACATGTTTGTTTGAAACACCTGAACCGACATCGTGTTTTTGGGGGCATATTTTTTTCGCAAATTTAAAAAATTTAAGTCGTGGATCATTTCTTTTTCTCTTTCTTTTGTCCTATTTTCATCAATACATGATGTAGAAACTAAATCCGCTATCATATTAGAGTTACTGCGAAATTGCAGTAATATATAGTCCAGAGCACCGTGTAAAATGCATCTAATTTGCAAAAATCTAAATTATTTACATACAAAGATGATGTACTTGGCAAAAGAAAAAATTTGATACCTATATTGCCCTATTTTAAACGAAGGGTTACCACCCCATTGCATTTTTGTCGAAACGCGAACTAGCTCGAATTTCCAAAAAAAGACACGTATTTAATTAAATCGACTAGAGATTAAAATATGGTAATTTGGCATTTTTATTACAAACAACCCCGAACAAATTGTATAAACAGTTGGACGCGCCTTAAAAAAACCTTTCTTACGATACCCAATTTGTATATGTTGGTAAGCAAACAGATTCTCAAATTAACAAAACATGCAAAAATAGACCCTTTTTCAAAATGGTCCAGTTCACGAGAGGTCAAAGCTGGAGCCGAATTATTTAAAATGTCATCTTAAAGAAGTCCAAGGTTCATTTTGAGAAGGGTACATCGGGTACTTTTTTTGGTGAGTCGCTCTAATATACATAAATAATAACAAACATGAAAACTTATTTCGTGTCTGTTTGGTAACCCCCTTTTTTCTCTAACCCGATCGCCAACAAACAAAGCAAACACGTGTTTGTTTGACATGTCTGAGAAGATATCGTGTAAATGCCTCCATTGTTTATTGTAGGATTGAAAATAAAATATTATTCTGAAAGTATTTTTTTTAGTAAAAATTGAACTTTCTGTTAAAAAAAGTTTACACTTACATGTAATTTTTTTAACAAAAAAGGTGTAATTCTAGCAGAAAATTTTATTTTAAAAGTGTGAGGTTTCTTTTAAGCTTTATGGCTTTAGCGGACAAACTGAACCTTTTTTAATTTGTGGTATAAAAGTGCCTTTTGGAAAACTTCAAACCAATTTGCTAAAAAGCATATTAAAAAAAAATTAAGTTTCATTCCACAGTTTTATTTTTATAATTTCTTAATTTAATTCTTTAATGCAATTGCTCTCCCATGGGCAACTGAAATCAAGTGATTTAAAAAATAATGAATATTTCCATATTTTCTATGCAAATAATTCTTGATTATTTATTTCCCATAGATACAATATAAAATAGATTTTGTCACAATTTTCTTCTCTAGACAAACTTAAATTTATTTATGACTTGCCAAGCAGTTGCAAAAGAGACTTAAACAAAAAATAACTAAGAATTATGCAAGTATAACTCTAAATTTAAACTATTTTACGAATTAAAATCGACAAGTCTGTAAACTTCTGAACGTTACGTGCATGACAGTGAACTCGTGCTGGCCGCCGGCCTGTAAAAACTAAAAGCCTAAAAAGCAAATTTAAAACTAAAATCCATAACGAAAAAATTCAATAAGATCTTTGATTTCTGCATCATGGCATTGTGTTGTTCTGCTGCTTGTGTGTTGAAGCTTTGAAATTTTAGCGAAATATGCCAAAAATAAAGTCCCTGCCGAAAGCAAAACCGTGACTTTTGTTTTTTTAACCTTTTTTGTTAAGTGTTTTTTTATTTTTGTTGGACCCTTTTTTTCGCCCAGCTTGTTACATTTATTCAGGCGCATACTTGAACCAATTTGTGTTAAATTACAAAAATAATAAGTTTTTTTTTCTTGGGACAAAAATCCCATCATAACGATCATAATGAAAATAATATGAAACTGAAAATCTAAATGAAATTGACCAAATATTATTATGAGGTAATTGAGAAATAATTTGCAATAACAACCATAAAATTATGCTAAATGATTTGAATTTTGCATTATTTAAATAAGACAATCGCAGGGCAAAAAAATTTAAAACTCATTGTGGTAATAAGAGAAATATCAAAAATAATGACGGTGGTGATTTCTAAAAGGCCAATAGGCTTTAATTTTTATGTAAAAAAATTAGTTTGTTACTTGTTAGGGAGGTAAATTTTCCTATAACTTCAATTGATTAGTTTGGGTACTACTTCAATACAGAGCTGGGAAAATGCTTAAGTAGGCTGAAATTCTTATTTTATAAGAAATGTTGAATCTTAAATTTGATTAGAAAATATGGTGTTAAAACTGTGGTATACATATGGTATGCATATTAAAGACCTGCACAGATGTATCTGTTTATATCTGTTTGTGTGTTTTTTCTAAAGTTGATGCGTATGGATGAGTGCTCTTGTGTTTCTGATATAAGTTGATGTTGATATGATTTGTAAAAGAGTGGATGTAAGTTGATAAAAAAGCGAAAGAGAGTATCATATCTGCTTATATCTGTTTCGCAAAAGCAGATACTAGTGGATACTTATGGAATACAATAAGTTACTTATTGTACGATACCGTTATTTTCAATGAAAGAGAGCGTGAATGTATTTCGAGCGAAAAAAAGCCAAACAAAAAAATTTACAAAAACAAAACACACAGGCTGCTCGTTCTGTGGTCGTACAAATTGCCAAGCAACAACAACACTACTAGTTTCTTATTACGACGCAAATACAAATTACAAACACACACTGTGTGTTCATGCTGTGGCAGTACAAATTGTCGAGCAACAACAACAACACAAGCGAGAATCATTGTGATCAGGCCTGCCATATTTAACGATTTATGGGCATTTGGACGATTTTTGCCTCTAAATTATCAAAGTGCCTATTTGTTGAGAAACACTTACAATACAGTAATTTTTGGTTTATTTTATATAAATTATTAATTTTGGGTAACTTAGGGAAAAAATGGTTATACATATATATTCCATATTTGCAGTATTTTTATGGTATGTCTAACACAACAAACACATTTTGAAAAATATACAACTTCATATAAGGGACTTAAAGCACAAGGGGAATCGATCTAAAGAAATTCAAACGTCCGGCTGGCTGGCTATGTAAACCAGGGTTTAAAATGCTATCGCCATATTAGCAAAAGCAGCCAAATTTTGTCATTTTCTTAATTAAAAAAAATCAAAATTGAAAAGTTCTACTGCTAAAATAGCCCACACTTTTCAAAAGTAGCTGCAACTTGCTTTTTTAACAATGGCAAAAATTTTTTATTTAAACAAGCTCAAAAAGCAACGGCAATCACTTTTATGTTGTAGGAAAAAGAATGAAACAAACAGCTTCTGTCTGTTAGCCGCCAAATCAAAAACCAATGTATGCTAATAGACGCAAAATCGGAGATAATAGCAGCACAAAAGGTTGCTAAAAGTCACACTATTGCTGAGAAATAATTTACGACGACAAGTGATATTTTTGATGCCAGACAAACACAACAAGATTTTTTTTTTTTTTTTCTATACAATGAAGGAATCAAATAAACGTCACAATTTGTGTGTTTTACCTTTTCCAAGCGGAAGCGGTATTTGTATGGAAAGTAAAACAAATTTTTGTACAAGCTGTCAAGTTGTACACTGATCAGTATTTTAATCGTCGCCTGCTTTTTTTATTGAACCGGCTTTTTGTTATTACCAGTCAGAGAAGATTTTTTTTTCTTTGAGCTTTAAATTTTTTTTGTTTTGTCTTTTTAACTTGCTCTTCTTTTAGGAAAAAGGAAAAAAGCAAAAGGCGAAATAATCATATTTAAATTTTGCTATAAATAAATATAAATAAATAAATAATTTTTTCCAAAAGATATTTGTAACCAAAAAATTACTTAGGTTATCAATAACCAAAAAAATAAATTTTACTTTAATTGATTACCACAACCAAAATAAAATATATATAACGATAATGGTTAAAGGTTCGCAATTGAAAATTGAGTTCATCCGAACTTACTACTACTTTTATACTTAAAACCTACTTTTATTTTTTCGTTGAAAAATAATTTTTAACTGTGGAGTTAAGATCGTTTATTCTAGATCACCATAGGTTCTTAAAGAGACGAACCTATTGGTATAAGACAGTATATGTCTCCGCTGACTCTAATATGAAGAGTTTTCAAGCTAAAATTATATGGATCACTCTTATTAACGGTACCTGCCATTTACCCTTAAGTAAAATCTATTCATATAAAGGGTGTCTGGTGGCAAAATTATATTTTTAATGCGATTATTTCAAAAAGTAATAAACGGTGCGGAGGGAGGTTGGCGCCGTTGGAATTATTGATTGGGAGGATTTGTTAGTCACAGTAGTCGAGTGAGCATCGCGCGTTCGCTAAGGAGACATTTTTTAAGGGCAATGATTCTTACGTAATTGCTCGTCGACAATTTTGTTCAAAGTTCATTTTCACTTAAATAGCCACGTCAACAAACAAATCTACCATTACTGGTCTCCAAGAACCTCCAACCCTCGATTGAAACATGAAATACCTTTACATGAGAAAATTGGGTCATTTTTTTTAAATTCTCGAAAAACAAGGCTCCGTTTTGAACAGTGTGTTCAAGTCGACAAATGACATGTGGATGACATATTCTTTAAAAAATAAAATCCATTTCCATTGCATTTCCATTTAACCGTTCAATGCTTTTAATAAAACTTTGTGTCAATTATTACATTTTTTATTTAAGTTTGAAATTATAAATCTGCTATCAGATACTCCGGAATTTTTTAATTAAATAAAATTTATAAAACATTTATTTTTATTTATTTTTTTTAAAGCATTATGTAATGGTTAATTGTTTTGCTTTGTTGTTTTTGTCATTAAAAAATGTTTTATTGTGTTTTAAACAGTAATTTTAATTTGCCGTTTTTTCATAATTTGATTTCCGATTTGTTTTTGAAAATATGCCGATTTTTTACTAAAACCATCTGGCACTCCTGGTTGAGATCTTATACAAGTTTTTATAAACTCTCTTATTTTCATCAACTCGCCAACAATATTTTAGCATACAACAGATAACCACAGATATTGTAGAAATACTTATGGTGACAACAGATATTTGTAAGCAAAAAAAAAAATGTTATGACACACTCAATCCAAAACCATAAGCATCTGTTTTTGTTTTTAGGATATGGTGAGTGGGCAAAAGCAAAACCATACAATATCAGTTACACTAATTCTCTCATTTATATCAGTAGTAACAATTAAATATCTGGTGTATCTGTTTTAACAATACTTTCTGATACACTCGTGCAGGTCTTTAATGCATATCTCATGGTGGGTGATAAACAAAGCGTTTGCCAACCGTCTCTGTGTATGACCGCAACTAGCATACACAGATAGCAATTTGAGTGTAAAACTCGGCACAACTATACACTTACTCCATGATTTTGAAGCGATCTAACCTCCCGCTCATCTGTTGAATAGCAACAGCGCCTAGCGAGAACTGCCAGAAAGAAGCCCGAACTTTCCACCAAATCCACATTCCCGCGATTTTGGGTATAAACTTCAACCACAACGTGATCACCGAGAAGACCTCATTGACTCCCGTGGTATGAGATAGGACTACTGGCCAATCACGATTTCAAGAAATCTTTCTGGGTATTGACTGCATCTGATTTCCTCGACGTATGTAATACCAAAAGGTTCGAAATATTTCCCTACATACTTCTGGGCGGACCCAGAGTATTTACAGTAAAATTTTTAAGAGTAGATTCTATTTGAGGTCCATGGCAATCAAAACAAAGATTTTAACATCTACATATAAGAGTTTTGTTAGTCTTACAGAGATTTTAGAAATCGGGTTGAGAGGAAACTTATTATCAATTCTAGACAATTTTCGAAAATAAACCGAACATTATTTAGGGTACGGTATACACACCCAGAAACTAAATCTATTTTTTTAGTGTTTGTGTATTAGTACACAACCCTTAATACCGTTCCAAGCCATTTTGACGAAAGTAACAAATATTATGTAGTGTTCTGTTTATCGTAATTGAACAGTAAAATTGTAGTGCTTTTGTATATGGGAATACAAAATTTTAATTTAAAAGATTTTGTTATTCGTGCTTAATTCCCAGTTTTTATTCTTGATAAAAACACTTGAAATTTATTGTTGATGGGATAAGCTATTCCTATGCGCATTTCACTGGTTGCTTAGCCCAGATCATCAGGAAACTTCATCCATAAAGATTTTGGAAAAACTAAAGATATTAAACCAAATAAAACTGTTAAGCGTATAAGAATCATAAGCAACAGCTCTACTTGTAACATTTAGCCCTAATTTCTTCTCACAGATTTCAATGCCGAATTTAACCGATCGAGCTCATATTTTTACCAATTTTTTTTTTTTTTACCCTCACCTAACACAAAACTGGTCTACTTTTTTGAAACAGATAACTTTTTAAATTATCCCTTTATTGAAGGTCCACTCTAAAGTGCATATGATTTGGAACGTCTTAAACATTATAACCTGTTGTTCTTATTGTGGTCTATAAAATTGTTTGTAAAAAACAGGTGAATTTTATTGTACAAAGATTATTTTCTCACACTGAAACGAAAAGTTGTGTTGAATTTTTTTTAATGCGACCAAAAATAAAAAAAAGCACCACGCACCAACAAAGGAATTTTTCGCACACAAAATTTAAAAACGCATCCAAAATGGTGCAAAAGGCAACGAGTTGACAACACTGACCATAATCATATGGGGTATTCACAAGGTGTGCTATCATGTTATATTGTCATAATGTTCTAACATTTTACAATGGTTTAAAAATATTGTTGGTGCTTTGTTAATAAAAAGTGTCTTAAATTAATAGAACTTTGCTTGCTATGTTTCTTGTGCTGTAGTAATTAATCGGAAGAGACCTACGCTGAGCGGCTGAGCCGAACGCATTAGTTTTTGTAGCCGTCGCCCTTGATGGTTTAGTTTTATCCGGCTAATATACGAATTTGACCTGCGGCTAGCAATTTTTGCAACAATATACTTGCGGCGTCAAATTATATAGGCTTAGGACTCTGATGTTTGGTAAACAAATAATATAAAATTTATTTGTAATTTGCGTTTAAAAAATGGAAAATAGTCAGATAAGATCTAATTTAATTTATTAATTCATGGATTAGAATTAAAAAATATTTTATTGTTAGATAAATATTTATTTTTTATATTTGTTTTAAATCAGCTGATTTAAATTCCAAATAGCACACTAAATTATGAGGGGTTGTTCACAACAGTCGTATTTTTTCATGTTATTATTTTAAGACTTATGACTTTATGTCACCTTGTGAATACCCCAATAGTTAAAAATAAAGTCGACTTTTTCTAAAGTAAACTTTAGAGCAATGGTGTTCACATGCATATAAAGCCGGTTTTAGTTTAAAGTAAAAAAAGAAAAAAGGAAAAACATGTAAATCAATTAAAATAGATAATCATTCAAAGCAAATTTCGATCTACCAAAGGTTAAAATACAATTTGGTTTAAAGATTGATGTTTGACTATTGACTGCCAGCAGTCGTCAATGGCTGTGAGTGTTAAACGGCAAACCCTATTGAAGAGATTGAGTGGTTGCAATCGAACATGTAAGGGTAACCTGTCCGTGAAAGCCTGGGTTCGATTCTCGCGGCAGTCAAGAATGAAAAATTATCAATATATATTAATTAATTTCATGTTGTAAAATTCTTTTCTTCATAAGAATAAGTTAATGAAAATTAAATTTAATGAACTTTAGCCTAATTAAAAGTATCAAAATTTGTATTAAAAACCATAAACAGTTCAACAAAAATAACCACAATACTTTTCATTAGGGAAACCATAAATATGCAATTGCATTTTTTTTTTTTGTTCGGCCAATGAAGGCAGAAACAATATATTTATCCGTTTAGAGCCTTTTATGAATTTTGTCTTTGATTTGTTAGTGCATATTTTACCGTTTGCAGCATTTTTTTTTGCATAATTTAGTTAAAAAAGCCTTTTTGTAGCATTTTTTAAGTTTATAGCGCATATTTTGCCTACAAAGCTTTCGCAGCAAATAAAACAATATATGTTTTCTGGTTAACAGATGGCTTTTCTGTTTTCAATAACTATCTGTTAGAGTATTCATTTAATCGGGCTTTTGCTTTAATCGGTTAATCGCTCGATTAATTAACCGAGGTTTTGGTTTAATCGGTTAATAATCGGTTAATTTGGTTTTTGATCGGTTAACCGATTAATAAAGTTTTTTTTAATAAATAAGGTAATTTCAATAATTAAAAATGCATAAATTATTTATTTTTGGAGTTTATTATTAAAAAAACATAAATAACAATTCTTGATCTAAAACGAGCAAACAAAAAAAATAATTCATAAATATGTGATATGTAATTTTAAAGTAAGACATCATCAGGGGTGTTCTGGAAATCCAAAACGCAAAACGCAAGAATTTTAAAGGTCGTTTTTTAATAAGATTTCTGTAGTTAAATAATTTTATTGACAAATATTTCCCTATTAAACAGAATTGTATCACTAAATTAAAGAATTAGATTACATATTATTATTTATTAGTTATTTCAATAGTTTAAAAAGATCTGATTAAATAAATTTTGAAAAAAAAGTTTTGTTTAAATGTTAAGGATTAAAGCGATAATTTTCTTTAGTTTTGACAACACTTGACATGGAAAATTTTTTTCTCTTATCGTTGGTAATGGAAGAATCAGAAGCAGCCATAATAAAGAATATGTAATTTCTCAGTCCTTTTTTCTGGATTTCTTTAAACATATAAAATCTTCCATTATGCCATTAGAGTTCCGATTTAATTTTTAAAAATGTTTAGCACTTCTAATTGTTTCGGGTAATTCTGTTAAGAATGTTTTGCTAGAAGGAAATATACAGCCCAATTATGATTAAAAATTCCCCGGGAGTTTTTTACCTTTTCCCAATATTACAATTGAATTAGCATAGAAAAAATGGGAGAAGGGAGAAAACTTCTGGGAAGTTTTATTCATAATTGGGCTGGTATTGTATAAAAAAATATTTTCTAAACATGTATATGAGACGAAACAATTAATTAAAACACAAAAAATTTGTTATAATATTACAAAAAATTAAAAATTATGTAACATCGGTTAATCGGTTAATCGACTGAAATTAACCGGTTTAAT
Organism: Pollenia griseotomentosa; assembly: GCA_963931875.1. Taxonomy (NCBI): domain Eukaryota; kingdom Metazoa; phylum Arthropoda; class Insecta; order Diptera; family Polleniidae; genus Pollenia; species Pollenia griseotomentosa. Next base: position 49,500,979 of record OZ007564.1, read on the forward strand.
CGTTAATCGAAAATAGACAATTTTAAATTAGCCGATCAGTTAATCGGGTAGTAATTAATCGGTTAACCGATTAACGGTTAACCGAATGAATACCCTACTATCTGTATACCCAACGTGTTGCTTTAATTTCGCCATCTACATATAATTTGTACTCTAAAATTGTAAGGCAAAGCAGGCTGTCATTAAATTTAAATGTTATTTTAAGCTTTCTGATTTTATATAAAAGAAAAAATTAAAGAAAAAGCAAAAGAAATCTGGACCAATCTATTAGTATACCGATCGACTCAGAATCTCTTTTTAAAGTGATCTTACGATGTCCATCCGTCCATCTGGCTGGTTGTCTATCCATGTTTACCTTGTGCGCAAAGTATAAGTTGCAATTTTGTAGATAATTTGATCGACTAAGGACGAAGTCTGCGTAAATGGTGAGAATCGATCTATAATTTCATATATCCGGTTTACATTTGCCCAACGCTTCCATCCTTAAATAGCTTTTTAAATGTTAACATTAATAAACAATTAAGCTACCGTACTTGAAATCCCTTTATGACAAACGCCCGTTACTACCGAGGAGTGGATGCTAACATCTAGATAATATTCGGCACAAACATCTTCTTTATGAATTTTAACCTCAAAACATAACTTTGTTTTTGTGAGCCCATGACTGCCCATAGTTTCCAAATAGGATTAAATCTCGAAAATTCGTCCGTAAATACTATGTTGTATGTATGCTTTACCGATTATAGCGTTAGGATTGTTTTTTTTTATGCAAATTTGATTAAATTGTTAAATATTTGGTTTTCAAATGAGCAATTTTTGATTTTTTTGAGGCATATTTTTACAATTTTCAAGGCACATTTTCAAGTTTTTTTATATATATATATATGTCCTTTATTTATTTAAATACAATATAGATACAGCGATGTAACATAAAAATACTTAAATAAATTGTTCACGAAGAACATAGGGCGTCAACGAATGCTCTCCATCTAATTCTGTCTCTGGCAAGTAGTTTAATTTCGTTCCAGGTTATTCGAGCTGATTCATGTTCGTGTCTTATGCACCTGATCCATGTATTTCGTGGTCGGCCTGGTTGTCGTTGACCTTGAGGGTTCCACTCAAGTGAAGCTCTAGCAATATCACTTGCAGGTCGCCTTAAAATATGACCGATCCATGTCCATTTACGTCTCCGTATATCAAATTCAATGGAACTACAATCTGCCAGATTCCAAAGATCCTCATTGGATATCCAATTCGGCCAGTATACACGTAATATCTGTCTCAGGCACCGATTCACAAACGTTTCAATTTTCTTCAATTTCAGTTTTTTAAGGCTCCATGTAGTGCAGCCATATAGTAGGACAGATTTAACGCTACAATTGAATATCTGTAACTTCGTTTTCTGTGAAATGTTGTTAGCGCGCCAAATTTTGTACAATTTTAGGAACGCACCACGGGCCTTGTTGATTCGGTCACCAATATCGGCTGCAGAGCCACCGTCTTTCGCAATTTTACATCCCAAGTAGTTGAATGATTCAACATCCTCCATAATTGTACCATCAACAATAAGTGGTGACGAAATATTGGTACCAATACGCATCAGCTTTGATTTCTTGAAGTTAATTCTCAATCCTACGTTTTTGGCATTTTCGGAGAGTCCATTTATCTTTGCTTCAATATCTAGAAATCGGTGGGCCATAAGACATATGTCGTCGGCGTAGTCTATGTCATTAAGGTACTCCATCATGTTCCACCGAATGCCGGTAGGAGCCTCCATGTTGGTTTTTTCCATACCACAGTCTAACAGAAGAATGAATAATGTAGGGGAAAGGATACACCCTTGTCTAACGCCTGTAACGTTTGTGTACGGTTGGCTTTCTCTTCCGTTGAACCGGACCTTGCACTCGGCGTCTTTGTACAGCTCGCGTATTATGGTGACGATTTTTTCAGGTATTCCTTTACCAATTAACGCAGACCACATAGAGCTTCGGGTTACTGTATCAAAAGCACGTTCAAAATCTACGAAAAGCAGGTATAGGGGTGTGTTGTACTCTGCCGATTGTTCAATAATTATGCGTAGAGTATTGACGTGATCGACACATGATCGCCCTGGCCTAAAACCAGCTTGTTCTTTACGCACAATTTGCTCAACAGCTGGTGAAATCCGCTGTTGTATTAAAGTTGCCACCAGCTTGTTCTTTACGCACAATTTGCTCAACAGCTGGTGAAATCCGCTGTTGTATTAAAGTTGCCATCACTTTCCCTATTGAGCTAAGCACAGTAATACCACGCCAGTTTTTACACTGAGTTAGGTCGCCCTTTTCAGGAATTGTGACTACGACACCTTCTTTCCATTCTACAGGAATTTGGTTGTTGAGCCAAGCAGTTCTAATCAGTGGGGTGAGAACTTCTGCTAATGTATCGGAACCATATTTTAATAGCTCTGCAGGTATGTTATCGGGACCAGGCGATTTACAAGTTTTAAGCTTGTTTAGTGCCGCCGCAACTTCAGAACAAGTCGGAGGAACAGTTGAAATATCTCTTCTTGGATTGCGTCGTGTAGAAAGCATTACCGGCTCATCGTGGTTGGTATTGTTTACAGTTGAAGGCTGTGATGAGAAATGTTCGCGAAACCGTTCTAACTGTTGCTCAGTTGTTGTTAGATCTGAACCATCATTTGCTTTTAATGACATAGTACCTCGGATTGTTGCCACTCATCTGTTTTATAGCAGAGTAAACTCCGCGTAGATTGCCTGTATTTGATGCTTTTTCGGCTTGTTCCGCTATATTGTTAAAATATTTTTCACGGTCGGCCCGTACCATATAGTTTACTTTTCGAGCAGACTGGCGGTATTCTAATTTTGCCTGTTCTTTTGCATCAAGTTTTTACTGCATATAAAATGCGCATAAAATCCGATTTTAGAGCATATTTCTGAAATTGAAATTGAAAACCAATTAAATAAATTGATGGAAAGTTGAAATTAAAAAACAAGAAAGTTAAAAACATATTTTTTTTAAGCTTCAACTTAAATGTTGTCCTAAATAATTTAAAAATCACACATGCGAAGCGATTTCAATTAGATTTGCAAGCAAATAGTCAAGTTTATAAAGTCACAGTGGGCCGGACTTTAAAGAAATTTAGACAACTTTTCATAAAACCAAATATAAGTCAAGAAAAGAATAAACCAACGACTAGATAATTTCAATTACCTCGAATTGAAAATTAAAACCGTGTTTTAAACAAAACAAAACTTAACAAATAAATTTGCTGTTTTTTTTAGTTTTTTAGGTTTTTATAACAGAATTTATTTTAAGTTTTTTTGTTTTTGCATAAAAAATCGTGATTTATCTAAGATTTTTTTTTTTTTTGTTTAGGATTTTTTTGTTTTGGCCATTTACGTGTTTATGGTAAATTTGGGTGTTCCGGTAACACGTTTATTTGTTACTTTTAATTTCTAAACAGTTTTTAAGTTTTTTGTTTTTGCTTTAGTTTTCATGCTCCAATTTCTAGAGTTGAATTTTTTCCATTTTGTAGGTTTATTTGTTTAAACGCTTTAGTATTTTTTTTTTTTTTTTTTTGAAAACTAAAACTTAAATTTATAGCATGATAAAAAAAGGTATTAATAGCTTCAAATGTATTATGGATTTTCGAGTCTGTTTTTGTTTTTTTCTAATTTTTTTTTTTGAAGTTTGGGGCGTGGGTGCTTCGTTCGCTTTGTTTGTCGTTTGGTCTGATTTGTTGAAAACTATTTAAAAATTTGTTTAATTTGTATATTTATGCATGTACTTTTATTAAGACTGTCGATAAATAAAAAAATACTTAAAACGTTTGTTTTTTTTTTTTTTTTGTATTGAAAGCTGAATAGAAATACCAAAAAAAAAATTATATAAAACAGCATAACAAAAAAAAAAAAAAAAGTGAAGGTGCTTTTGATATGCTTCTAAAATTCATTAAAATTTATTGCATAATATAAATTGTATTTTAATTTAGTTTGAGAAAATTTAAGATCTAAACATTAGAAACAAACGCCTAATAATTTATCTGATTTGAGCATGTTGCCCAAAGTTTACGCCTTTTTTAAATTGGCTTAGTTCGAGGTCCTATTCGATGAAACTTTACTTAGTGCCTTAGTTAGAACGATAAAAGTACAAGGTTAACTATTTAGTGTTCTCAAAAACACCAGTCTGGTAAGACTGTCCACTGTTAAATATCTGTCATCTGAAGTGCAATTAAGTTAGTTAAAGGTTTGCCGTTTACGAACATGGATCGTTTAACAAAATAGTGCGCAATGCCGAAAATATCGTTAGTAAAAGTGTGGCGGGTAATTCGAATTCGTCGATTCCACGCCCTCCTCAGCAATTGGGCCTAAGCTAGGGCTCATTATGGCCTGCAATTGGAGAGCCACACAACAAGGCCGACTTTGGCTTTATTTCCTTAGTTTCCAGAACGCGTAATTTCACGTGAATAACTGCAAAACAATTAAATTTAATTGTTTAGGAACATCACAATTTGTTAATGAGCCAATATGACCTTTTTTCCTGTTAAAAAAATTTTTATATTTGTACAGTTAAATAAATTTGAACTATAAATAATTTTTATAAAAACAGTCATGATTTACTACGCTCAACATAAATAAAAAAAAAATTCCTAAAACAACTTCTGATTTTATTAAGTTGCTGCGTTCGTGGAAGACAATTCCAAAGGCGTGACACATGTCTGAAAAAATGCCATTAATATCAAAGAAGGTTGTGCAGAGGAATTATTGTCCTTTTTCCCCTAAGTGATATTCTGTGTTAGCATATGTTTACTGTTAAACTCATCTAGCAAAACATACAACAAATATTCACGATGTAAACCCTTCGTGAAATTTTTGGAGGCTTTCTGTAAGACCTTCCTAGACCTTTTTTTAGATCCAGTGCTCAGTCTCGCTTGTTTTCTCAGGAAGGCCTTATGTAATGCCTACCAACTCCCTTCTACATAGGTTGTTTACTTACATTTAATGTACGTAATATGTTTGTAGCATCAAATCTTACAAAAAAGTCACATTCGAAAGAAGTACAAAAACATTAAATAAAATTGCAAAAAGTGAAAAAATGAAGTAACCTTCTGAAGAAGGGTCTAATCAGTCCTGCTGAAGAAGGGAACGCAGACGGGGTTGACTGGCTAGGACAACGTGTGTTAAACATGTATGAGGATGGAATCGGGTAACATGGCTTTCTGCATGACAAATAAGGGATTGCAGATAGCCTGCTTGTTACTTCTTTCCGCGCTGGGAACCCCTCTACTTATGACAGAGAAGTGGTTATACAGTGAAAATATACTTGGAAACTGACATAGTGTTAGTTGAAGGCCTTGTTGAGTAGATCTCAAAACAGTTTTAAAATGTTCGGAAACACCCTCAAATTTCAGAGTTATTCCGAAAAAACCATTTTCTGGTAGGTTTGAGTACTTATGAACACGTAACTCAGTAGATTTTTTGCCGCTATTTATTATACCCTTCACCACAGGTGGTGAATAGGGTATATATAAGTTGGTCATTCCGTTTGTAATTTCTATAATATTGATGTTAGACCCTATAAAGTATATATATTCTGGGTCCCTATGAGGAGCGAAGTTGATTTAACGATGTCCGTCTGTCCGTTGAAATGGATTTTCCGAAGACCCCACATATGATGGGGGCCAGGTTATTATACATTTATGTCACATATGGTCCGGAATTGTTTGCTATCGAAATTCAGCACGATCGGCCCACAAATGGCTGAGATATGAGTAAAAAACCACGACTGCCTCAAATTTTTTCCTTTAAAGGTCCAATTAGACGTGACATAACCATACCAACACTGTATTACCAAAACGACATAAACATACCATACAAACCAATTCAATTTTGGTTTCTACGGTAATACAGTGGCTATGGTAATACAGTGTTGGTAATGTGGGTTTTTTGCTGTTTTTTATACCCTTCACTACAAGTGGTGGATTTTATTTGTGATGTGTTTAATTTTACGAAACAAATACACATTAATGCATGTATATGATATGCCGCTCAAATAAACAAACAAATTAATAGACTCAATATATTTTAATTTAACGCTCCTTCAGTAAAAGCATTCGTAGCCGAGTTGTTAAGTTCTCTCCTGAGACTGATGATATTGCCAGTTCGAATCCCAAAAAGAATTTTTTTCATTTTGTTTAATTTAATTTTTTTATGTTCTAAAAAACGATTTTAAGATTATAAAACGAATTTCAAACATCAAGTTTGTCCAAAGAGGAAACGGCCTTAGGTACATATATAAATTTTTTGTTTTTTTTATATTCTTCGGCATGGCGAAATGTAAAGTTGGCGTTGCTCAATTAATATTTATTTATACCTATCTAAAGAACATTATTTATGTATATAACTTTTTGTTCTTATCTCATCATGGTGAAGGGTATATAAGATTCGGCATAGCCGAATATAGCACTCTTACTTGTTTTTAAATTGATTTCAGAAAGAAGAAAAATGTGCCTTTCTAAATATATACACCCTTTGGTATGCGTATACAATTTTTGTAGTGATATTCTTAATTATATCTGATTTTAATTTTATTTTTTCTAGGTTTTTCTACTTTGGTGCCATTTTTTTAAATCAGTTTGTTAATAAACATACCCATATTTCATTAAAGCTAATTTATTTTTTTTTTTATTTCACGTTCGGGACCGGCCAATTGGCCGCCTAGATCGTGCTATTTAACGCCTTTAGACTATTTTTTGTGGGGCTATGATAAAGCTCATGTCTATACACACATGCCCGCTTCAATTGACGCATTGGAAGACCACATTGAAACATTTATTCATGAGATACCGGCCGAAATGTTGGAAAGAGTATGCCAAAATTGGACTAAGCGGATGAACCATTTGAGGCGCAGTCACGGTCAACATTTGCATGAAATAATCTTCAAACATTAAATAATATGGACCGTACTATCGATTCAAATATAGATTTCATGCATTTGTCTGAATTTTATGTGTTTTTTTTCAAACTTTCCTATAGCTCTTAAAAAATCACCCATTACATTGCCAAGGTAACATTTATTTAATATTTTTTCGTTTGCAAAAACATGTTCAATATTTTTAACAATTTACTTAAATTATGCAAGAAACAATCTAACTAAATTCCACAATAAATGATTTTACTAAGAGCGTGGTGGACTTTTAACACCATCTCAATGCATCAATGGTTATAATTAGCTAAAATTATAGCAAACCAATATTTATAGCAACAACCAAAGCAACAAAAAACAAAAAAAAAACATAATTAATATAAAAATGAAAAATAATTAAAACATATTTTATAGATTTTTTTTTGTTTTTTACAGTAGTTATTTGCTATTGAACATTTGCAGGCGTGTTCGTTAATGTGATCACTGACCGCCACCTCCAACTTCCAACTTTACTGCCACTGCCTCACCAGCATCGTTCCACCAGCAATGCGTTGCATTATCAGTTAACAGAAACCATTTTTTGGTGTGAACAACGACTACTGTTTTCTTAGATTCTCTAAATAGAAATTAATTCTTTTGTATATCAACGACTAAAGTATAAATTATTTTTGCTCTGTTCATATTTGTGTTTTTGGAAATCGTGTTCAAAACATTATTTTGCCAATAATAATGTCTTGTATGAATTTTGGAGTTCAGGTGACCTTGAGCTGTTAATTGATCTTATAGACAAGACAAACAGATGGATGGACGGACAGACAGAAAGACAAACTTATGTATACTCATATAGACAAAATTTATTTTTTGTCTATTATTGGCTACATAAAATATACAAATAAATGGTTTTAATTAATTTCTAGAGCAAACAAAAGCAAATCCAAAAGCAACTTAATAGCATTTTCATATTTTAGCCGTAGTTCAGCTTAACGTTTGGATTTTGCTAATAAACTTTCAGCCAAATCAAGCCATTTGCAATCTTTAGGTCGTTAATTCAGTATTAAGTTCATTTTAAAATTCTTTAATTTATTCTTAGTGGTGTAATTTATTTCTCATTAAATGCAAGTGGTATTATTTATTTGCTACCAAAAATGATCTAGATTGTTTTATTGAAATATGGAAAAGACTATGAAAAACGCTTTAGAATAGAATTCAAACAGTTTATTGTCTTTGTTTCAGTCAAAATATTTAGTGGAATGTATTGAATTAAGTCATTTAGATGAATTGCTGCAATTTAAGTCAGTTTAAAATAGTTAAATAACTCCCAAGATTGATGATCACTTTAGAGTTTCTTAGTATTGTTACTAATTTAGTAAATAAATCATATTAAGTGTATTGGAATAGTCTTAATTTGTTTTGCTTTAACTGAGTAATAAATATAATTTTAAGTAGTTTACGAAATATTTTGAAATAAGTATAAACTAAAAAAATCGATCATTTATTTTAACCAAAAGTGACACTTCTTTCAGCGTAGTCTGGCAAATCATTCTGGATAGATTTACACTAGAACAACCCTGCCAATGTATCCAATCTTACTTTAAGAATCAGTCATCGATCTTTTTTTACAAAATTGAGGTCAGCGATGAGCCTCATTTTTGGCTTAACGGGTTTGTGAAAAACAAAATTTCCACAGATGGAGTAATAGCAATCCACAACAGACTCTTCAGACTCCATTACATCCGGAAAATTGCACCCTTTGGAGCCATTGACATGATGGAGGTTTCAGCGGACTTTTTTTCTTCAGAGAGTAAAAGTACTGCATTCGGCTGAGCCGAATATTTAATACCCTCCACCATGGGAATAAATATTTCAGGAGTAGTTTTTATACAGGGTACCGACTGATATAAATACATTTTTTGTTTTTTTTTAGCATAAAATTTGAAAACTTGAAAAATGCATGTTGAAAAAACTTAGCAAAGAACAAACAACCAAAGATGTTCAATTTTGGTCAGCATTAGATTTCACTGTGCAACAAAAAAAAAACCGGCCTCAATAGTTGCAACGCGAAAATTATAACTGAAGGAGAGGATTTAGTACAGACACTTAGGGAAAAAGAGGAACAGGAAATAGCAAGAACAAAACTGACTACAAATATAGATAACCATATTAATAAAATGAGATTAACTAACAGCGATAAGTTTATATTGGACAAAGTAAAGGAAACATATAGATTTTTGAGATCTAATAGGAACATTATTATCTTGAATGCAGACAAAGGGAATACAACGGTGGCAATGAAAAGGGTTGATTATGAGTTAAGAATTAATGATATTATAAGGGATGATTCAAATTATAGGAGATTTGATAAGGACCCTACCAATAAACTTGAAAAGATAAATAATAATTTTGTTCAGGAACTTTTTAATAATGATATAATTACAATAACGGAAAGGAATAAACTTAAAACTAATACGGCAATGGCACCTAGGCTATACGGTCTTCCAAAAATTTATAAAATGGATTTTCCATTGAGGCCAATATGTTCAATGATAAATTCTCCATCATATGAACTATGTAAATATATATCAAGAATTCTTAATCAAATTACTGAAAATTCAAAATATAATGTTAAGGATTCTCTTCAATTTAAAGACATAATTAGCAATATTACATAAGATAATAATGAGAGGTTAATTTCTCTTGATGTAGTTTCATTGTATCCTAGCATTGCAATAGACTTAGCTATAAATATAGTAGATGAAAAATGGAATATAATAAGGGAACATACGAATATGGAGAAGGACTTATTCTTACGTATTCTTAAATTTTTTATAATAGATAGTAGATATTTTCAATTACATAATCATATATATAACCAAATGAAAGGACTTCCAATGGGTTCGCCAGCTTCTCCGATTGTAGCAGATATAGTTATGGAAAGGTTATTAGATATATGTGTTATAAAACCGAAGATCTTGACAAAATATGTTGACGATTTATTTTGTATAATTTCTGAATCAGGAATAGATTCAGATATTAAATTTACAATTGAAAGGGAATCTAATTCAAGAATATCATATTTGGACACTTTGATAATTAGAAGAGGAAATAGGGTATTAATAGATTGGTATCAAAAACCAACATCTTCTGGTAGAATTATTAATTATTTCTCGAAACATCCAAAGAGAATAATTATTAATACAGCTAAAAATTTTATAGAAAGAGTTCTAAAAATAAGTGATTCAGAATTTCATAGAGATAATAAAAGGAAGATTTCAGGTATTTTAACTGATAACAGTTTTCCTAAACAATTAATAACAGATTTATTAATACAACATAATAATTGTAGAATAAATAACCAAAATAGTATTACCGAACAAAGGATTTATAAGTCGGTAACATATATACCAAAATTTTCAGAAAGATGAGAAAAATCAAATATTTTTGGACGCTTTAAAAAAGGACAACAAGAAAGATGATAAAATAGCGTGCACAGAAAAAAATATCTCATGAAACTTTTTAACAAGACAGTTTGTTAAAAATAAAATTTTAGGTCAATAAACTTTTTGTTTGATTCAAAGAAAAAATTTATCAAATTTACACTTTGCAAAATAGCACTCAATTAAACATATTTAATAATGAAATAATTAAATATTTCTTCATATTCAATAAAAAAAATATTTGAATCAAAGTAAAGCCCGTATTTTAACAAATCTTGTCCATTTTTAAATAGCTCATAATTCTCATTTGTTTTACAGTTTTATTTGAATATAATATTTAGTTTTGCCAAAGTCTTTGGAAAAGCTTTCCTGATGATCTGGCCTAAGCAACCAGTGAAATGCGCATATGAACTTACTTATCCCCTCGTAACAAATTTTAGTGTTTTTATAAAAATATAAAAATTGAAAATTTATAACATCATCATTAATAAATAAAAAAATAAAGATTCGATTAACATTTTGTTTGATTTATTCAACATTTCCAACAATTTATTTTAACAAATCAAGTAAACATTTTGTTGAAAAAAATTATTTTGGGCAACATCTTTTTTTATTGACTCAATAAACTTGGTTGTTGACTAAAAATTTAACAATTATACATACAAACTTTTTTATCAATACCGCAAAAATCGTCATCGCAGAAAATTCAAAAATTTTTGAAATCAAATATGCGATTTTCGTATTCAAATATGAAAAATACAATACAAAACAAAAGCAGGTAAAAGAAAAAACTTTTCACTCTTTTTAAACAACAGAAACAACAAAAACATTTTAAGAAACAAAATAAATTTTTGGTAGGTTTCAAAGTTGGTAAAAAAGAATGAAAAACAAAATCTCGTATTCAATTTTTTAAAACTGTTTATGATGACGAAAAACATGTCGAGTCGGTCTGCTGTCAAGGAAAGGATACAGCAACAGCGAGTGAAGAAGAAAAACATTGTGTGTATAAACAAGACTTAGTTAAAAATTTATTCCAAAAAAAATGTGTCTCAAAGTCCGCCGCGGCTCTGCTCTCTGCTCTGTATTCATCATCTCCTAGAGTGCTTGCTTGCAAGAATGATAAAATAAAGATTACGCCAACAAGCTTAAAATTTTAAAATGTTCTGCGCATGTTGGCCCTGTGACGTCACACATTCTGTGTTTCTATTGGCTTATAATTTGCAGCTGTCGAACTGTAATGTTTATGAGTAAACACAACAGTGGGACAATTTATAATTTTTCTCTTCAAATTATTTTGTAGTTAAAAATTAATTTTTCTTTTTATTTATATTTTATATTTATATTTATTCCATTTAATAAAAATTATCTATGTAACAATAAAAGACAAAACAATTAAAGACCATTTTTCTTTATGTTGTTATTTTATTCATTTTCCTTTTTCTTTTGGTAAATTTTGGGCAATTTCGACACTAAGTAATCTCATTCTAAAATACATTCTGCATCTAAAAAAAATATCCAAAATTTAATTTTTTTCTCACTTGTTTTTTTACTGCTGCTTTGCTTACATTTGCCCACTGCACACTTCATGTTTATATTTGTTGTTGTTTTTTTTTTTTGTTCGTTTTTCTTTTTTCAACAGCTTTTATTTATACTTTTTAACACGACAATGAACGTTATTAATTAATTAAATATTATTTATCACCAAATACAATATCAAATTTATTTATTTTATCAAAACCCGATGTAATATTTTTTTAGAACTGTCAATGTAATATCAATTAGAAGGTTACCAACTATCACATAAAACATACATTTTTTCGCAAGAAATTTTAATTCTAACACATGAAATATTCTTGGTAACCCTTAGAATGGCCCTTCTACGTCACATATCGGGAAATCATGCGCATGTCGTAATCTTTATTTTATCATTCTTGCTTGCTTGTGTGCGCGTCATTGCTTGTGCAAAAACTTTTTGTTTGATTCAGCAAAATTATTTGCTAGAAATTTATATGAATTTCAGTAAACTTTTTGTTTGATTCAGTAAAATATTTGTTTGAAAAAATCAGTTTTTTTTTTCAATAAATTATGAACCAATTTTTACGTACTTCGGTTAAGTGATTTCTATTATTACAGAAACTGAATTGTACAAAATTTTACTACAATATCATTTTTTGTTCCGGTTTTATATGAGGCCTGTTCTACATTATCGACCTATCTTCACAACATTTTGCAGTGTGATTGCTAGTCAGTCCAAGTTTTACTACAATAGCTTTATTCGCTACGGTTTCAGGCGTACTAAAGCGTTTTGCGAAAGTAGGCTTTATATGGGGCTTGTAGTTAATTATGGACCGATATCTAGTCATAGAAAACGAGCTCGTGCAAAATTATAAACCAATCGGTGCATTCTGCCACCAATTTAAGTTAGTCTTTACTTTCAAATTTAAAATTTTTTGGCTGGTTGCTCCAAATTTGGATTTATGTATATCTCATTTCCCACTGAACTAATTGTGCTGGATCTTAATCTCAAACTACTTAGAAGAATTAGACCAATTTGTCACCAAAACTTTTGAGTCTTTCTAAAGAAATCCTGTTTTCAGCAGATGGGCAAACAGACGGACATGGCTTTATTGTAGGGTATTCATTTAATCGGGCTTTCGCTTTAATCGGTTAATCGCTCAATTAATTTACCGAGGTTTTGGTTTAATCGGTTAATAATCGGTTAGTTTTGTTATTGATCGGTTGACCGATTAATAAAGTTTTGTTATAAATTAAGTAATTTCAATTAATAAAAATGCAAAAATTATTTATTATTGGAGTCTATTAGTAAAAAAACCATAATATAACGAACAACACAATTCTTGAACTAAAACGAGCAAACAAAAAAGTAATTCATAAATATGAAAAACATGTTTTGTAACTAATACATAATATTTTTATGTATTTATTAAAAAATTAACTGATATTTTTTTATTAATTATTTCAATAGTTTAAGATCTTATAAAATAATCTTTTGGAAAAATAATTTGGTTTAAATGTTTAAGATTTATGATTCTTCTCTTTAGTTTTGATAAAACTTGACTCAGAAAAAATTCTTTCAATTATCGAAGATGTTAGAGAAATCGGAAGCAACCCATAATACAGATTCAAGAATGATGAAAACAAGATTACGCATTGCACATGTTTATAAAATTCAACTGTTTAATATGACGTCACTTTAGCCTTTTATACACATGTTTGTTTGCTTGTGTTTCTATATTTAAGCTGCACTTATTCGCTGATGTGACGTAGATGCGCACAAACATTTCATTTTTAAAAGTTGAATGCGTTATCTTGGTTTCTCTGTGTCATGATACAGATTTTCTAATTTCTCAGTCTTTTTCCAGGATTTCTCTCAACATTTAACATTTTCCATTATGCCCTTATTTCGGCTAATTTTGTTAAAGATAGTTTGTGTTACAATCGAGAGTTTCTTCTATTGTAAGGTCATCATCTGACTCATCCTGGCAAAGCTCAGCACCGAACAATCTAAAAAAAAATGTATTTCCGAACCCATAGTTTCTGTTTTTGTACTGTATAAGGTAAATACAAACTTTGTATACCCGCATTCACCACCAGTAGTGGAGGGTATTAAAATGAAGTCGTAGCTCGCGTTAAGGTCAATCAAGATCCCTGCCGTTTAATGAGCAATGATTTTCTGTTTAAAAATATGAATGACATAGATTTGGACGGAATGTGGTTTAACAGGAGGCGGTACGAGCCATACGGCGACCGCAATCATCAGCTTATTAAAATTTGGCAATAAGTTGGTCTTGAGACAGGGAAATTTTCAATTGGCCTCCTAGATCAGTGCGATTCAAAATCTCTCGATTATTTCCTTTAGAGTTACGTAGAGTCATAGATTAAGACTGATAAACTGAAAAAAATTGACGTCTTGAAAGTCGTGTTATTTCCCTGCGGGAAATTTGTGTCAATTGTTCCAACAGACTGGTTCTGGGATTTGTAAAAAGAAAACTAGTACAAAAAGAAAGAACACATGACCAGTGAAAGGAGAACCAATCATTTAATAGGTATATGAAGAATCAAAAGGTAGAAAAAGTAATGAATTACAGTAAAGTCGTCACCGATGGTGTGACCCTTTTTTGGAATTTTCTAAAATTTGGTTCCTTAATTTAGTTCTTGGACCTGTTTAATTGAAAAAAATACTACATTGTAGTAACTCACACTAAACACCTTCATTAAGAATAGATGTGTGACTAGTCAAAAGGTGTCAATTGACCCCCTCCAATGACAAGCCCATGTAAAAGTGATAGGTCGTATTTATATAAAGTGTTAGAACTAGAACTAGTCCCTACCACCAAAGACCTATCACGGGATTACTTTGGTGTGAGTCCGCTTCCCTCTAGGGCCATGACATACTCTTAGCAATGTTTGAAACAGGGACTCAAAATTAGAAGTCTAGAATAAGTTATATAAAGGCCATGTATTGATCTTTCAAAAAAAAAAAAAATTTTTTTTTTATTAAGATTAAATTTTTTTGCTATTTTTTACATTTTCAAGTTCTATCAGGCTAAAAGCAACCTTTTTCATATAAACTCTTTTAAAATGTATCGCTTTGCATTATAAACTCCATAATTTTGAAAATATTTCTCTTAAAACAAAAATATTTTTAGGCTAAAAATGCTTTTATACAGAAAAATTGTTTACTTTACAAAAGTTTGCTTTTTGTAAATTAAACATTAATTTATTTTTCAGCCAAAATTAAAAAAAAAAAACTTTTAAGAAAGAATTAATTAAAATTTTTTTTTAAGTTATTATTTTTTCGTTGTTAAAATTTGATCTAAAATAAATAAGTCCGTTATTTACAGCTTATAATTTATTAAAATAAATAAAATCCACCAAGTTTACACCGACACTTTATTAAAGTTCATAATTCTGACTGGAATATCGATTAGTTCTCTGCGCTACAATGGCCATTAAACGATTCTAAACCAAATAAGGAATCAATTTGTCACATATTTACAAATGACATAACAGACATATTTCTGGCATTATTAAATGGTTTTTTATTGTAAATCACAAAATTACATTTGTGTAAAAGTTGTTGAAAAATATGTCAGCGGACACATACTAAATATCTTTTTTATTGTTTTCTTAAAGAAGTAAATCCACCAGCAAAATCCAAAAATGGTTAAAAAAAACAAAAGCTTTTTTTATTAAAGCGCTAATTAATTAAAGTTTATATTAACGGAAAAATTTAAAGCCCAGGCAGAACCAATTTTATTGGTAGCTCAAAATTAAAAAAAAAACATTCTGTTCACTAAAATAATTGGCTGCTTTGCAGTAGAAAACATAAATTGGTTGCCGCCAAAAACAGTCAAAACAACAAAGATTGTGTTCAACTGTCAGTTATTAAAAGCAGCAGGATGATTAAAAATTTTCATTACATCATTGTTGCTTAAATACGATTGTTGATGTGGCTTAAAAGATTATTCTCTACTTACGCACCTTCTATTTACCGCCCTGGTTACAAAAATAGTCATAAATGGGAGCAGTTTATGTTTTGAAATTACAAAAAGCAAATGTTACATTGTTATTTAGATTGGCGCCTTTAATCGTATATATATATATTTTTTTTACTTAATGTTTAATAATAGTTATTACCAATTATGTTTATTATTTCCATTTGATATGATTTTCTTATACTTCGAATATAATTCTCACGTTACTTGAATAACATTTGTCGTAAAGTGCTTTTAACAAGTGGGAGGAGAAATAATTTCATGTTTTACACAATTCTACTAAAGTTTTGAATTTAGCTGAAATAAATACGCCGGAAAGAAGTTAATTTGAACTAAAACGAAAGACTTAAGACGCAAACTTTTTAAATATGTAAACAATTTTCAGAAGAGGAGAAATAAACTTTTTATGAGGAAAATAGGAAACTTTATGTAAATGGAACAACTCTTTGACGAAAATTCAGAAAACATTCCAAAGAATTTAATACCTACACAAAACCAACGAAATACTGAATAATCAAACATTTAAAAAAAAATATTTAGAAAGTTTCCTTTAAGGAGGAAAATAAGACTGTGTTTATGTGAAGATAACGACATATCGTAAATAGGTAATTTTTTTAAAAAAATCGACTTTTTCTTAAACGTCAGAAAAGTTGCAAAAAGACTTAGTCCCGTTTTTACAACTTAAAGATAGCTAAAGGTAGGTTTTTATCGGCCGTATAAAAAGTGTTCCATTATTACAACTTTTTTTTAACCTAAAAGGTAAGATGAACCTTAATTTACTTTTTCGCTCATTTTAGATTAAAGTAAAGTTTTTATAACGGAACACTTTATAAGGCCGGTAAAAGTTTACTTTTAGCTATCGGTAAGTTGTGAAAATGGGGCTTAAAGTCTATACAAAAACAAAAGACTAAAGAAACAAACTTTTTAAATAGAAAATATACAGAGGAATATGAATTTTTGGAAGAAAATTTGAGTTTTTATGTGAAGAAAACGACTTTTTGTGAACAAGCGACTTTTGGCTTAAAAGTTACTTTTTCTAAAGAAAAAGACTTTTTTTAAAAAATATTGCAAATATTGCAAAATGAAAGACTGATGACTAGGGCAACCAAAAAAAAGCACTAAAAAACAGTTTTAAGCTCTTTAAAAGAGCGTTTAAAAACATGAAAATAAGCTGTTAAAATTAAAAAAAGCAATTTAAAATTGCTTATTTTCCACTTAATTCCTTTAGTATGTTGTTAAAGTAAATTATAAGTTGATGCAATAAATTTTCGAAAAGAAAACTATGTCTGTTTGGAGTCAGCAAGTTTTTGTACATAGAAAAAGTTCTTACTACGTCTACAGATGTTAAGGGAGCATATTTAAAATTGAGTATTTGCTCTGAAGTATATTTTATACGATTGGACTCATAATTCCGCTTGCCTCTCAAAATATCCCCAATATCTTTTAATACCGAAAATCCTTAATTTTTTAATGAAACTGATTTAAATTTTGTATTAACTTTGTCTTCTATATCCCCTGGAACACGGGACATTTTTCTTACGATCAATAACTATGTTCACTTAGAAAACCAATGAACGATTTTTTGTTTCCAATTTTGTTACAACTTCGTGTAAAACCCCAAAATTTGCAGAAATTAACAATATTTGATATAAAAAGAAATTCTTAATAGCTAAAACTATATTAAAAAAGCAAAAAATAAGACGTTATATACCAAAAACAGAGAGAAGGGGAGCTAAAAGACGTTACTTTGTACAAAAACTATATTTAAAAAGAAATAAGACGTTACAAAGTAAAAGACGTTACAGACTGATGAATTTGATCGTAAGAATACAGCTATGGAATTTTCGAGAGAAAAGAACTTAAACAAGCAAATAATAAAATAAGTTGATAAAAAAAAAGGCTTAATACTAAAAACAAAAACACATACAAATTATACACAACACTATAAAAAGTACGTTACAGTACCGCTAAGACAGAGTTGCATAAAAATCAAGTAAGAAAGTATAGTCGGTCAAGCCCGACCGTATGATACCCAACACTACAGTATTTAAAAACAAGTTTCGAGAGTATATGGCTAATAGGGATCTGTCTATGTTTTAAATTTCATTAAAATCGGTTAAATAGTTACTAATGGGCAGAAATTTACCCTATATCCCCTCGTGGTCCTATTTTTTAAAAAATGCATACCTTACGTGTCCATATAAATATGGATCTATCTACATATGTCTTAAATTGCATTAAAATTGGTTTGATGGTGGGCACAAAGACCCTCTTTCGGATAGCAGCTTGTATGGGGGCTATATTGAATTATGGACCGATTCGCCCTTGTGCCAATTAGAACCCACGTAAAAAATTTCATTAAATTATCTTTAAAATTGCAACCTGTATTTTGCACACGAGGTTACATGGACAGCCAGCCAGCCCAACGGACATCATTAGATCGACTCAGAAAGTGATATGATTTGAGTTGATCGGTATACTTTAGGACCAATATTTTAAGGTGATTCTCACATCAGCACAAATGCATAATACCCTCTTCACTCTTTAGTGTAGGTATAATTACATACAGATATAATTTAGGTTTTTGGGATGATATTGTTCAAGGGAAGCAAAAAATATTACCATAACGTTGAACGATTTTTTTAACCAGAGTTGTTACAGCACAGAAATGGTTGATTTTTAGTATTTATAAGAAAAGTTGCACATAAAAATAAATAATAATCACGATTTTTGCAAAATATTATTAAATAAGTTTTTTTTCGTATGAAAACAATGAAAAATTATCTTAAAATGACAAAATAAGTAAAAAAAAAGCCGATATCGCAAAAATAACTAAAAAAAAAGCCGATATTGCCAAAATAAGCAAAAAAAAGCCCTAACAAATATAGCTCATTTTCTTTGTTTTCTTATGATCGGAATTTGTGTTCAATCAAAATCTTTCTATCTTGTTAACCAAAAAATAAGCATTTGCTTTTTTTTGGTTGCCCTACTGATGACCAATTTCACCAATCCTAGTAAAAAAATTTTGGGTTTTTGAAGCACTTAAGAGAAAAACCGCATAATCGAGCGCTTGAATATAAGAGCTAAAGAATAAAATATACAAAAAAGCTGCTATTTTACTGCTGACAACGAAGAAGGTTTTAAGGCGAAAAAAAAAAAAATATTATATGGTTGATGAAAATGATTGAAAAAGACATTTAAGCAAGTAAAATCAAAACATTAATGAATATGTTAATATAGTTAGTCCTTAAAAAAGCACTTAAGAAGCGCTTTGCTTGCATGTTAAAAGAAGCGCTTATTGTCAGCAGAAAATAGTCCTCCAAACCGGGAACACCCCATACAAAAATCAGGCATCCCATCAACAGGTTTGAAGCGATTTGAGGTATGAATTCATACATAGAACCTGCTCCTTTTGGAGCACATTTTTAACTGGGATTCTATTTAAATATCAATTCCTATTTAAATATAGTTTTTCATATAATTTTATTTTTATTTGACACGAATTTTAAACATAAATTGATATTAAAGTTAATTGGTAAAATTTACCATGAAGAAACAAAGTTTTTAATTACAAAATGTGCAGTGGTAAGCTTTTAGAAAAAAAGCTACTCTTTTATTTTGGCTGGAAAAGCGACTTTTGTGAGAAAATCAATTTTTTGTTCAAAAAGCAACTTTTTTTTGGAAAAAGCTAATTTTTTGAAAGAAAAATAATTTTAAAAAATGCCCATTTTTAAGAAAATATGATATTTTTATACAAACACTTTTACTTTAACTCCACGTCTAGACGCTCAATTTGTAGTTTTTAACATAAGCAATAACGTCGGCCGAATGACTTCACAAAAATGTTCTGGTTTTCATATTTTTTTTTCAGAGTGGAATAAACGTATGCCTAAACACAAAACATGAACATGCATGGTGGAATAAGCAGGTGGCATCGTTCCGGAAACAAATACCACATTCCGAAAAAAATGTAAATTATATCACCGCTTACGTCAAAAAATACTTTAAACAAAATTCAAATCCAATTTTTATTTAATTATTTATTTTAATTTAAAATTATCAAAAACTTTAACAAAATAAAATATTACAGCACAAAACGTGTATTTTTTGTAAACATAAACAACACTTTGGCATAAACCTAGACAAACAATGCAAGAGCAAAAAACCATCATATGGTGTAGTGCTGCCACCTGTTTATTCCACCATGTGAACATGTACATAAATACTTACTTTTTCTTTGGCAATCAATTATTTTTTAATTATAACTTTGTAAATTTTATATTAAAATTTAATACGTTTAAAGTTTAATATATTTTTTTTTTTTTGTAACTGATAATTGATTTTGACAGTTTGTGTTACAAGATAAGTGCCAAGCAATGTATTATTACATTTGTTAATGAACATCTGTTCTAATATACATATATTTATGCGTTCTACACGTTATTTTCTAGTGTTGGCAACAGAATTTGATAGTTGCCACGACAATAATTGCCTAACAAATTGCTCGTCTGGACTTAGGGTTATTGAGAAGAGAAAATATTTGTTGATACTTTTGTGACAGAAAGGAAAAACTGCTTTAGTAAAATTAGGTTAAATTTGAGCTTAAAAAAATCTTTGATATCTTTACTTTCAAAAATACACATGTGCAAAGTTTCAATTATCTTGTACGATTTTTAAAGAAGTTATAGCAAAATATAGATAGTATACATAACAAACTAAGGGTCTTCGTTAATCGCAGCCTCCGAAGCATTCTAAATAAATTTTGGCCTCGCTCTAAAATAGGTGATATTAACGTAGAACTTCAAGAGAGAAAGGGCACACCCATAGAAAACCACATGAACAAATTTTCTGCCACGCTCTTGTTTACAACCCTCAAGTTAGTAGAAAAAGAGGAAGGCCCAAAACCACCTGGCGACGATCAACACTACAGGAACTCGATTCCATACCCCATAGTCTAGGAATAACCTTTAACACCATCAAAGAGCTCAGAGATATAGCCGCACGTCGATAAAGAAGGAGACAACTTTTAGGCGGCCTATGCCCAGTATAGAGGCAGTTCATAATCATATGACGATGAGCAAGGCAATATCTGTGGTTTGGCGCTAAAAGGGCCAATGTCAATATTTTGTTGTTTTGAGTTAATCGTTGCATAAGGTGTCTTTTATTACTCGCTTTTATTTTGCTGAAACAGTCAAGTTCTAATATAACCCAGAACAGGCTTGGCTAGCCAATTTTACTAAGAACTCTTCTATAAAAAAAAACTTTAATTTCAATTTTTTCAAAAGTGAATATTTTAACATTTTAGCACCAAGCCACAGATATATATGTAGCAAAATGACTTTTTGCTCATCTTTTTTCAATGTAAAATAACTTTTGGAATAAAAACTTAAGCTAACTTCCGATCTGCGATGTAAGTAATATTAAGGTATAAAAACTCAAAAAAAAACTATAACCGCAAAGAAGTCGTGATTGTATTAGAAAAGGACACCATTTTTAAAAATTACCTTTAAGCTTAAAATTGCGCTTCTACAAACTTAGAACAAATATACTTAAGCACCTTTTCCTTATTGCCATAGACTTTTTTTAAGGAAAAACATTTTTCGAAAAAGTTATAAAATTTATTTCGTTATTAAAAACAACTTTTTCTGCAAAAATCCACTTTATGTAAAGCATAGATGGGGATAGTGCACTCATTTTGCAGTTTCAACTCACACTTAGTGATAGTGCAAAAATATTGCAATCATTTTGTTGATATTGAGTGATGAATTGAAAATTTGCAGCTTCACTAAACATGAGTGATAGTGATTCTAAAAAATTTTGCACTCAAAAAAAAAAAAATAGTTGGATTTAAAAAAAAAAAAAAACAATCATCAGCTTATTGCAACTTATTTTTTCTTCACTCATTTGAGTGCAACTAAAAATGTTGCACTAAATTTAAAATTTAAAACTTGTTTTTTCATGAATAAAAACAATAATTATACCGTTATTGACAAAATTTCATTTTGTTTATTGTTCTTTGCTAATGCCTATCCTCAAAAGAAATCAAAAACCATGCTTATACAAAGTTACATTTTTTAGTTAGACAATATTTGTATGCAGCTTTTTTTATTGCATGTCCAAATTTTGCACTATTTGAATTGAGTGCATACTTTTGCATTCAATCTGCGTTTAGTGATAGTGAACAAATTTGCACTAACACTATTTTTTTTAATTGTTAGTTAAGAAAATAACAATCATCACTTAAGCTAGTAAAAAAGAGTGCAAACTAACTTTTTTGCAGTTTTATTTAGTGATAGTGCACTGCTGATTTAAATCAATATTTAGTGCACTACCCCCAACTATGATGTAAAGTGACTTGTTTGGAGTGAAAACCCGAGTTTTTCCGAAAGTAAAAGCCGATACAATAGTCAAAAAGAAATATCGGTGGTACCGGTATATCATCAAACCTGAAGTATAGACAAACGGTTGCATACCTAGTAAAAAAACCTTTTTTTGCAAAAGGCATATTTTTAATAGGATTTTTTTTTTCTTTTTTGTTGAAGGACTTTCTTTAAAAATTTAACTTTGTGCTAAAACAAAAATTTCATTTTTCATTTCATTTTCAATATGCAACCTTCTCTCTACAATGAAATATTTTATGAATAGTTACTTTAAAAAAATTATTTTAAGAAAACAAAAGCTTTTTTAAGAGAAAGTGATTTTGGCAAAAATACACATTTTTTAGAAAAAGAGAACTCTTTGGGAAAATGTGAAATGTTTGTCTTCATATTTTTTTTTTTGTGTAAAATTGTAAAAAAAAAGTTATTTTTTTCTATATAAAGGAAGCTTTAGTTACAAACCCTGGATTTTTGTAAGAACAGCAAAAGTGAAACTTTTTGTGAAAAATTTAGTACACAAAAAAAAAATATCTCAAGAAAATTTTTAACAAGACAGTTTGTTAAAAATAAAATTTTAGGTCAATAAACTTTTTGTTTGATTCAAAGAAAAAATTTATAAAATTTACACTTTGCAAAATAGCATTCAATAAAACATATTTAATAATGAAATAATTAAATATTTCTTCATATTCAATAAAAAAAATATTTGAATCAAAGTAAAGACCGTATTTTAACAAATCTTGTCCATTTTTAAATAGCTCATAATTCTCATTTGTTTTACAGTTTTATTTGAATAATATATTTAGTTTTGCCAAAGTCTTTGAAAAAGGTTTCCTGATGATCTGGCCTAAGCAACCAGTGAAATGCGCATAGGAACTGACTTATCCCCACATAATAAATTTTAGTGTTTTTATAAAAATATAAAAATTGAAAATTTATGACATCATCATTAATAAATAAAAAAATAAAGATTCGATTAACATTTTGTTTGATTTATTCAAAATTTTCAATAATTTATTTTAAAAAATCAAGTAAACATTTTGTTGAAAAAAATTATTTTGGGCAACGACTTTTTTTTGTTGACTCAATAATAAACTTGGTTGTTGACTAAAAATTTAACAATTATACATACAAACTTTTTTATAAATACCGCAAAAATCGTCATCGCAGAAAATTCAAAAATTTTTGTAATCAAATATGCGATTTTCGTATTCAAATATGAAAATTATTTTTTTCTGTGTATGCATGACAAAACTGCACTTTTTCTAAAAGTAAAATGGAACTTTTTCAAAAAAAAAAAAAAAAAAAAAAAAAAAAAATGTGTGAGTAAAAATAAAGCTTTAAGTATTCAAAATTAGCTTTTTTGTAATAAAAATATATAAATATCTATAAAAACATAAATATAAAAATTTATTATCAAAAAGTAATTTCAATTTTTGGGAATACAAAATTTTAATTTCAAAAGATTTTGTTATTCGTGCTTAATTCCCAGTTTTTATTATTGATAAAAACACTTGAAATTTATTGTTGATGGGATAAGCTATTCCTATGCGCATTTCACTGGTTGCTTAGGCCAGATCATCAGGAAACTTCATCCATAAAGATTTTAGAAAAACTAAAGATATTAAACCAAATAAAACTGTTAAGCGTATAAGAATCATAAGCAACAGCTCCACCCACTTGTAACAATATCAAAGTTTAAACAAAAACATCAACAATAAACAGTGAGTTTATCTCTTCTTACATTCCCCACTACAATTGATTGGAATTCTTCCAACATTAATTGTAGTTGTAAGCAGGTTAAGAAAAACAAAATAAAAACAACAACAACTTACAAAAGATGTTGTCAATTAAGTGTTTTTTTAGGCCGTGCTCTTGCCTGTTTATTATCAAAAAGTAATTTCAATTTTTGGGAATACAAAATTTTTAATTTCAAAAGATTTTGTTATTCGTGCTTAATTCCCAGTTTTTATTATTGATAAAAACACTTGAAATTTAATTGACAACATCTTTTGTAAGTTGTTGTTGTTTTTATTTTGTTTTTCTTAACCTACTTACAACTACAATAAATGTTGAGAGAATTTCAACTAATTGTAGTGGGGAATGTAAGATGAGATAAACCCACTGTTTATTGTTGATGTGTTTTGTTTAAACTTTAATATTATTACAAGTAGAACTGTTGCTATAAATCTTATACGCTTAACAGTTTTATTTGGTTTAATATCTTTAGTTTTTCCAAAATCTTTATGGATAAAGTTTCCTGATGATCTGGCCTAAGCAACCAGTGAAATGCGCATAGGAATAGCTTATCCCATCAACAATAAATTTCAAGTGTTTTTATCAATAATAAAAACTGGGAATTAAGCACGAATAACAAAATCTTTTGAAATATAAAAATTTATTATATCCGATTTTTAACTATGCTTTTGTACAAAGAAAGTTTTTATAGTTTTCGTTAAATATGTAGGTGAAATTTTTTATTAGTAAATATTTTTTTTTAATATATCTGCAAACCCACTATTTTTTAGATCCTCTTACTGTAGCAACCTTTTATTAGTATTTAATTTACATTTATAGATTTATCAAAAAAACTACAAACACTATCTAGTTAAGTGGGTGTGTGATTTACATCGTTTAGTTTGTCGTGGCTTTAACTTTTTAAAATAATAATAATAATAATAATATAGAGAACATGATTATCTGTTGACTTTACAATCAAATTATTCATGGTAAATGCATTTTTAATTTACCATAAATTATTTCTAAACATGCGATAATTCAATCGAATGCAAAATGTCTGCTTCACATATCATTCGTCGTTGATTTAAAAAAAGTGATTATTTAACAGACATTTCCCAGCTCATTTGTCAAATTTCAAGTTGATCTCAGATGTTTGTTAAAAGTAAATGACCCTCAAAACTTACAGAAAAAGTTAGATTTGAATATAAATTTGAGTTCTTTATTTTCTCAGCTGTGTAAGTTAATTTCGAAAATTAAATAAAAAACCCCGTCTATTTCAATTAATTCTGGCAAATTGAACGTTTTGAAATTTGCAGAGATCAAGTTTTTTTTTCGTAAAAAAAAAGAAAAATTCAAAATATAAGTTTGTTATTAATACAAGAAATAAATTTTCATAGTAATAATTTTGGGTAATACTTTAAAAGATTTGTAAACTTTTTTTAATTAAAAATTTGAAGATGAACAAAAAAATTTTTAGAAATTTCAATAAAAATTTCTTAATTTTTTATTATAAGGTGAATTTTTAATTCGTCTGTTGATGTCTTGTAGATCTTAGTCGGTTCTTTTGTCGATTTTTTTGATGTAACAATTATGATTTTGCTTTTAGCTTCTAGCTCGTGTCTTAAATGTTTCACCAATAAACGATACTTAAGAAAACTCAAGTTCAACTCAAAGTGTTACAATTAAAAATCAATTTTGAATTTTAATAAATTAACATTTTAACTTCAAAGCTAAAATTTGCATGGTGCTGAAAAAAATAAATAAAAATTTTTTTCCGTTGTGCCGAATTTTTGACACCCTCGGAAACAGTGCTTGCAACGCAAAATAGCACTTTGGGAAAATATGGTTGTTTCTAGTCTTATTAATACGTTTTAGGAGTGGAGTTTTAACCAAGGCTGTGGAAACGACAAGAAGTAGTTCTAACTCTGACTCCGACTCCAACCGCCGGAAATTTTTAAGTCCGACTATAACTCCTACTCTAAACTTGAAGCTAAATGTATATGATACTGGTTCTTATTTGACTTTAAACTTATTTTATAATGCTGTGCCTTTAAATGGTTTAATATAGCAAGGAAATGATTCTGTAAAAATTTAAAATCAATATTTTAATTCTATCACGTGCCGCGTTGAGCTTTAATATAGTTATTTACATGTGTATGTAAAGTAGACTAGTCTTAATTTCTGACTTCAAAATTTTTAAGGCAGACCTCTTTAAAATTTTTTTTATTTTGCAAAATATAAGATCATTTTTTTTTAATGCCGAAAAATTTTGCGAGTTTGCGGAGTTGCGCCAATTTGCGTTTATTTCGAATCAGACTCCGACTCCCGTACAAAAACCTCAACTCCTTTCTTTTTGTTTAAGCTTTTGAAAGTTAATCCACTTAAAATTTCACAAGGACCCTGAATAAGTAATTTATAGAGTTTTAGATTAATAGCACTGTGAAAGAAATTAACACTTTTTTTTAAACAAGCTGGGTACTTGTCGTTTTAATATAATTCGGATACGCTGAATCCAGTGGTGCTCTGGCTTTCGAGATATACCGTTATTTCGAAAATGGAGGAGGTTGCCCAACATATGTTCGCGTAACTCAAAAACGCTTTAGCTTATTGAAAAAAACTAAAAAAACCGTAATTCCGCAATAAAATTTCCTTTAAGAAAGGTAAAACTTTGTTACCAACTTTTGATTTTATTCACAAAAGTTCACAAATATGGCCCTAGATTTGGCCCTAGATGGGTCAAATGTATGACCAACCCCACTTTATTTTTCATCTCAATTGTTTATTTCTAACATAGCTACCCGCTATCTCCATTCCTTAAGGGGGCTCCCATACAAAATCTTCAATGCCGACTAGAAATATATTGAAGAAAATGTTTCATAAATGCCCAGGAGTCGCCCCTAGTGGGATAAAATGTGTGGCCGATCTCAATTAGTTTTTTGTTCTTAACATTTTCTCGAGACATACTTGCCCCTTATCACCACTTCTCAAGGGGGTTCCGATACGAATATTGCGTTTTGTGAAATTCTTAAATTAATTGAAATTTTTTTACTTTTGCGAATAAAATCAAAAGTTGATAACAGATTTTAATCATTTATGGCTTCTTTTGTTTGCAATTTCGTTTTGAATACGTCTAGAAGCCTAGCTGCGTTTTGCAATTTTTTATGAATTTTTAAAAAACAAAAATTTCGAAATTTTGATTAAAAAATAATTTTTTTTTTCAAAAAAAAAAAAAAAAATTATGTTTTTCAAATGAATGCGCATATTAGAAAAAAGTTTAACCTTTTTTAAAGGAATTTCGGTTTTTTTAGTTTTTTCAATTAGCTAAAGCGTTTTTAGTTACGCGAACATATGTTGGGCAACCTCCTCCATTTTCGAAATAACGGTATATTTTAAAAACAAGAGCTAACCTAAAAAAAAAACGGCTAGCACCACTGGATTCAGCGTACCCGAATTATGTTAAAATGCCATGTGCCCGGCTTGTATATTTTTTCAATTAGCACAGTGTAGTTTTTAGTGTTACATGCAAATTGAAAAATTTAATAAACGTTTAGTATCACTTGTGGTAGTGAGATTTAAAAATAACAAAACTATACAGAACAAGTGGAAACAAATTAAGAAACAAGAACACAAAATATCTTATGATTTTCAGACTCTAACACATAGAAGATTACCTTGATGCTACATAGACAACAAGAAAAACATCTGTACACGTTGTACACATTTGTGGCACAAACCGAATGCTGATTTGCATATTGAAATATTTTAATTTTTCATGTTCAAATTTCGGTCTCGTGCTAACATGATATAAATTTATTCATCAAGTTAATTAATTTACAATTTTGATTATGTTAACAAACTAAATTTACAACTGCACGAAAATGCGTAAATTACGTTACGCTTATTTCAAACTGCACCTGTAGCGAGTAGGGTAAGTTATTATATGCACATACAATTTTAAAATATCCACGCGAAACCTTAAAAAATAGGCAAAACAATGTTGTCATTGGGTGCTCCGGTAGGCTAGTTGGTAGTGAGCTAGTCTATCAGTGCGGGGGTTGCGGGTTCGATTCCCGCCAGAGACTGTTTCACTACAACGGGCTGAAGGTCTACGTTACTATGGCTCGGTAAATTACGTTAGAATATAATTTGTAACCGTATTTGTAACTCTTATTAAATAAAAAAAAAAATAAATGTTTTCATTAAGTCATTTTGAGGCACTAGATGCAGTTTTACGGGTTAGTTTATTTTAAACTTTTTTCTTTTAGTCTATATCCACAATTGTGCTGAAGATGAAAAACTAAATTTCAATTGTTTTCCGAGATAAAGCCGTGAGAATATTTGCATGTTTTACAGAAAAAGCAAGTCTTAGCCATAATACACATGAGTCCCTTAAATCCGAACATCAGGGGCTAATTTTGGCACTCGTGATCGCAAACATTTTCGATTCGAAGCAATTTTATTTCTAATTCGTTACTGAACGAATCGAAATAATTTTTTTGTGTTCCGAAAACTCAAATAAATGCTTTAGAATACTGAAAAATAGCTGTCACGTTTATTTTAATAAATATTTCACCAACAAATAGGACTTTTTCTTTAGAATTTAAAAAAAAACTGTTGTTTTACCAACGATTTAAAATAAAAAAAATTTTTTATACTTATCCACATACTTTATTTGCTTTTTAAGAAAATTCCATATCGGCAAATATTTTTAAATGGACAAATAAACTTTATTTAAATAACTATTTTATTAGATTGATCAAAGTAACATAATAAAATACAATTAAATTTAGCTAAAAACGAAATGTGTAAAAACTTAGATTCAAAGCTCCCCATCAAGAATAATGTATAAACGGTTATAATGAAACAGATGCTGAGTATTAACCTATTTAAGAAAAAAAGAGAGTTTAAATTGTGTTTATAATTAAAATGTTATAAAATATTTTAAGTACAAATAAGTCTCCTTGCTAGGGAATCCAAAATTGGACAAATCAAAGGAGCGAATATAAGCCATGTAAAATGTTTGTCCTTTCAAAAATGTTTAAGGACGCAAATTGAAAAAAAGGTAAAACGAAGGCAAGACGAATTTTTACCTCAATTTGTGGTGTTTATTTAGGTCCTTATTAAGATTGAAGATTCTTTAAAGGCAAGTACAAATAAATCTGTCCTTCGTAGGACTTTTTCTTTAATCATCATTTAAATTTTATGCCATCTGTAATTTAAAAAAAAACTGGATTTCTTGGGTACCTCTGCTGTCCTGCAAACTTCAACTGTTGCGATCGACTATCGTAATTGCCAATGACAGGTGGGCCACGAACATTGAAAGTAGGATTGCCAGGTCATTGTAGTCATGCATGGATGACGGGCGTACCATGTCTCTGCTATCAATGACTCAAAGGGGCAGTTGTGGAAAAGTTTTACATGCGAATATTACCGATGGGGTAAAAAACAATGCGTTCACCAACCGCCCCGAGTGTGAGAGAAACCAGCACACCCAAGGGACGTGCAACCTAAGGCTACTGACTCCAGTGGTAACAGATAGGATATCTTTTCAGTTGCAACGCATTTTTGGATTTAATTAAATCCTAGTTGTTGGCTGCACTTACTAATGGCCCGGAGGATGTAACATCAATAGATGAAATATTCTTAAGATCACTTGCGGTACTGTTGTCACGAGACAATGTCTTTTAGCTAGGTCCGTATAGCTTCTTGGAGTCAGACACTTGGAATACTCCCGCAGCTGCAATGACGATAATGAGAAGGAGGACCTAGAACGCCTTCTCTGACACTCTAGCGAGAAGGCTACTAGCTGAAATCTATGAAATAAATGGGATACACCACCCTTGACGGATTGTATGATAACTCTGGCGCTGAACTGGATGTTAAATTTGCATAATTATCTATATCATCTGCAATTTGAGAATTCGAATTTCTGGAACATACTCGGTGTTTTATTGATTCCGATGTGTTCTTATATTTTCAAAATTACACTTTATATTCAACAACAAATTTTGAGCTTCCTAAAAAGAAGAAGATTGTACGGTGGGGGTTCTCATAGTGGAACTCCATGGTATTGCAATGGATCTTTGGGTCTTAGTGTGTCAAATAAGTACTAGCCGCTATTTCTAACTAAACTAACCTTTTGATTTTCTATAGCCACATAACAGACGGTCATGTTCTAGAAATCGGTGTGCAGTAAAAATTATGTTGAAAGAATTTTTAAATTCAACAAAATGTCCGTGGATTCTCCTGGTCTTAACCCTTAAATGCCTAAGAGTGCCTTAAGACATGCTTTACAAAATTTGTACTGATGTCCAATATAAAGGGTGGTTAAATTGTAAGGGCCGATGTTGAATGTGAACCACACCTAAACGCCAAGTTTTTTTCCGAATTTTATTTGACATTTCTCTATTTCAGACTTACTCAATTTGAACCACGGAGAGATACACAATCCAGCAACGTGTTAAAGTTATCCAGACTTATTATGAAAATGGGCGTTCAAATCAAAATGCATATCGTGCACTTCGTGATTTCATTTTCACCTCAGCGGATTCGTCAATAAGCAGAATTGCCGCATTTGGCCGAATGATAATCCAAGAGTGATTGTTGAAAAACCAATGCACCCACAAAGAGTGACTGTTTATTGCGGTTTATGGGCTGGCGGCATCATCGGGCCGTATTTTTTCCAAAATGAGGCCGGTCAGGCAGTTACTGTGAATGGTGTTCGCTATCGTGAGATGATAACGAACTTTTTATGGCCCGAATTGGAAGATATGGATGTGGACGATATGTGGTTTCAGCAGGACGGTGCCACTTGTCACACAGCTAACAAAACAATGGCTCTTTTGCGCAACAAATTCAATGGCCGTGTTATCTCACGTAATGGCGATGTCAATTGGCCGCCAAGATCATGTGATTTGACACCGTTGGAGTTTTTTCTTTGGGGTTATTTGAAAGAAAAGGTGTACGTCGATAAGCCAGCAACAATTCAAGAGCTAAAGGATGAGATAATTCGGCACATTAACGGCATAGAACCTCCATTATGCCTCAGGGTCATCGAAAATTTGGACCATCGGATGGAGGTGTGCCGCCGTGGTCGCGGCGCCCATTTGGCCGATATTTTGTTCCATACATAATTGAGTAATACCAATATATCATAATAAAATAAAATTACAATAATTTCCTAAATAGTTTGTGTTTTATTCAAAATCAACATCGGCCCTTGAAATTTAACCACCCTTTATAAATAATTTATGTATGTATATTAATTTGAATTTTCCACTCGTCTTACCCCTTACATCATCAAACTAAAATGTTTCGCAGCAAATGTTTCATAATATGGACTAGGACTAAACAAAACTTAAAATTTTTTAATTTGTTTTTTTTTTTTTATTTTTCGAATTTATTCTATGAGTTAAATTTCAGTTATGTATTTTATAAAGCTTTTTTGTAATAGTCTTATTCCTTCAATTTTTCAGGAATGACTTTATACACTACCAGACTATTATATTGTATCTTCTTGTTACATTTTATCTACGCTATCCTTTGGATAGCAATGAAGTATATTGTATGCACAGAAAAATTTATAATTATTAGACAAAAAAGCTTTATAAAATACATAACTGAAATTTAACTCATAGAATAAATTCGAAAAATAAAAAAAAAAAAAAAAAAATGTTGAATATAATATAAAGTTACCTACGAAAGGAAATAATTCCCAGTTTCTATTTTTTAATTTGTTTCATTACTTTTAATTTTCAATAAAAATTAAGAAACAGAATCCCCAAAAATTAAATGTGTTTTTATTACTAGAGCCCTTAGGGTACCTCAGGGTACTCCTTGATGTTTTGTGACCTGGAACATAAACGACTCATTGTACGGGCTCAAAAATATTTTTTTCGAACTCAGAGGCCTAAAAATACTCTAAAATATTATTTTCATAAGATATACTCCCATTTATTCTGAATCTTGGCATTAGAGGGTTAAAAGTTGTTATTATAAAAAATTATTTGAACTCGAAGAATAAAGCTGATAAAAAGAAATATTTTCATGGACTTTAATTTTAATATTTTCTCGCTTTTAAATCTACTTTATCTTAAACGTGTCCGAGAGACTTATTTGTCTTAAAAATAAATACAAGTGACTACTTACCATTCATAACTTGTATAAATTCTAAAAATATAAAAAAAAATTGACAAACAAATTATTTTTAATACTATTTTAAATTCAAATAACCATGATGTTCAAAACTCACCATCAAAATCAACTGTACCCGAACCATCAGTATCAATTTCCTCAATAATCATGTCCAAATCTTTTGGTGACAACTTGTCATCCAATTCATGCAAAATACTACGAAGTGTAGCTACTGTAATGTAACCCTTACCCTCTCTGTCGTAAATACGAAAGGCCTCTTTCAATTCACCCATCAACACCGGTCCATCCTCTTCAACCTCAACAAAACGTGAGGCCAATCTGCAGAATTGCTTAAAATCCAGTTTGCCCGAACTTCCCTTATCCACTTCTTTAATTAGACCTTTAACGGCTTTGTCGTCGAGTTTTTGGCCCAAAATTTCCAGAATCTGCATGACATCAGCATGTTCGATGAAACCCTTGTCCTCGTGATCGAAGGCTTTGAAGGCATTGCGCATGACTAGTGGGAAGAAAAAAAATTTTTTTTTTTTGAAAGAATTAGAATAATTAGAGACGATTGTGCATTATTTAATCTTACTTCTGAGTTGCTCTTTGTCGTATTCTGGTTCAGCCTGAAAGAAATTTTCGAGAAATAAAATGTTTAAAGAGGATTTTTTTTTTCCTAAATTATAGACATGGTATATTTTAGCATGAGTTTAGAAATAATCGTTATTAGAAACGCTTGCAGTGGGTTCAAGTCTAATATTTCCGCTCTGAAAATGAATATTTATTGAGAGCAAAATCTGGAAAATTTTGGAAATTATTTTGAGTAATAGTGTTTTTTCTAGATTTTTTTTTATTCAATAAAACAAGTTTTATAATTTATTTTATGTTAGCTTTTTTTTATTTTATTAAATACAGTGATTTTTTACAATGGATTTTCAATACTTTTTGTTTAAACGAAAAAAAATTTCAACCAAAATTTGTTTTTAATAACGAAAAATCAAATATTTTTCTTTAAATTCTTAAAGAAATGTAAAAAATTAAGAATATGTCTTCTTTGTCTTCGAACCACTTAAAAAAATAATGTGGCCAAAGGACTAATA
Source organism: Pollenia griseotomentosa (assembly GCA_963931875.1). Classification (NCBI taxonomy): domain Eukaryota; kingdom Metazoa; phylum Arthropoda; class Insecta; order Diptera; family Polleniidae; genus Pollenia; species Pollenia griseotomentosa. The sequence continues at coordinate 49,534,209 of OZ007564.1, forward strand.
AAAAACTTAACCTGAAATTGAAAGAATTAATAAAATTTTTAAAGAGAATTTAAACATAATTAAACAAAGTCTCAGTTAAGGCAGTGAGTGGGATTCGAAGCAATAAACAATTTTAGTAAAAAAACTTTAACACGATTAGATGCGTTATTTCTATCAATGAACTCAATAGTTGGCAATGCAAGTTTTTGGAAACCCAAATTATATTAAGAAAAATTATTACGGATATATTTGATATTATTCTAGGCATATGATGATTATCTGGATCATGTGTATACAGTGTAATCTTCCTTAATGGTCACCTTCCTAAAGCGGTTACCTGACCCCTGCATTGTTCATAAGAAAAGCATTTAGTTATTTGGAAGGACATCACCCTTTTAAGGGCGCAATTGAATGGTATTTTTGGTGCCCTGTCCTGAGAAATTAAATAAACATATCGTAAGCTTATTATGGGCTTGACCTACCGACCATTTTTAGAAAACTTGAGTTAGGTAAGGGGTATTCCGAGCCCAAAACTTTTTTTACGAAATTTATATTGTTTTTGATTTATTAAGGATTAAGTTTGCTCCATATCAACTATTTTAAAATATTTTTTGGTTTGCTCTATACGACACTGTTTCAAAATATACAAAATAAGTTTCCCTCTTCATTTGCTTCATTGCCATAAGAAAAACAAGTAGTTAAAGCGAAAGCAAAATAAAACGACAGTAAGAAAATTAATTTTACTTCTGCACAAAAAGCTACTTTTAAGAATGAAATTTAGAAGTGTGACGTTTGCGGCACAAAACAATGCTTTTAATTTTCAAAAAAATACTATTAGCTTCTAAGTTCGTTTTTGAAAGTTCACAAAAATTTACTTTTTTCTATAAAACATAAGCCAAAAGTAGTGGTGAAAATACAAAACAAAAATCTATCAGCTTTATTTTAAGAAAACTTCACGTTAACTTTCATTGTCGTTTTGCTCCCTCACGATTTGTTTGCATATGCGCCAAACCAATAAGGAACTGACGATATATTTCCTTCGTTCTTATAAGGATCTTAAGGCCTTATCAAACTTCTTCCACTCGAATTTATCCATGGTATTACTTTTTACTAGATTCTGCTTGAATTTGTCTTCGGCATATGTTTGCCGGTCGACATTTATTTTCATTTCTAGCAACGATTGACGTTTCTTTGCATAAAGTTTTGTTTCTATTTGTCATACCTTCTAACCAAAAATTTCGTAATGTTTTGCGAAGCATAATTCAGGACTCGCACTCATACAATATTATGGCATTGTAGATTTAACGTTTGAGCTAAAAATATTTAATTAAGGAATTCCCTAAAGGGAAGAAAACTGACACAAAAGTGTGTTACACTTTATATAAATGGGACCTAAATTTTACTTTTATATGGTGTTGTCATAAGAGGGTAATAATTGACACCTAACAGCTACCATTTGACAAGTCTAATCTAATCTCAATGAACGTGTTTAGTATTAGTTACTACAATGCTAGTCCTTGGTATTATTCCAATAAAACGAGTCATGGAACTAAATTTAAGAACGAATTTTTAAATAGACCCAAAGAAATGTTTTACACCACCTGTTAAGCTTAGATCACACTATCGGCGTAATGTAACAATTTTCGTTGCATATCATGTGCCGATAATGTAAACGCACGTATTATTTTAATATAAAACAATCTGTGCTGAAATCGTGCTAATTATAGACAATAAAAAGCAACACTTTTGTACCGATAATGTGAACACTCTTTAGCACAATGTTAAGCAATCAGAATGTTACAAATGCGCCGATTTTTATCGGTCGCTGGTGGGTGGGTCAATCCAAAAGGTCAATCAGCGCCGATATAAGCAAACATTTACTTTTTATTTCATATTTTGCTAAAATTTACTTTTAAAAGGAAATTTGATAAAATTTACTTTTTAAAGGATATTTTGCTAAAACTCACTTTTTATAGGAAATTTTGTTAAAACTTACTTTTTATAGGACATTTTGTTAAAATTTACTTTTTCTAAAAAATTTTGCTAAAATTTACTTTTTATAGCAAATTTTGTTAAAATTGCGTATTTATAGGAAATTTGTAAAAATTTACTATTTGTAGGAAATTTTGTAAAAATTTAATATATATGACAATTTTGTAAAATTTACTACTTATAGGAAATTTTGTAAAAATTTACTATTTATAGGAAATTTTGTAAAAATTTACTATTTATAGGAAATTTTTTAAAAATTTACTATTTATAGTAAAAATTTACTATTTATAGTAAAAATTTAATATTTATAGGAAATTTTGTAAAAATTTACTATTTAAAGGAAATTTTGTAAAAATTTACAATTTATTTTTAGGAAATTTTGTAAAAATGTACTATTTATAGGAAATTTTGAAAAATTTTACTTTTTATAGGAAATTTTGTAAAAATTTACTATTTAAAGGAAATTTTGTAAAAATTTACAATTTATTTTTAGGAAATTTTGTAAAAATGTACTATTTATAGGAAATTTTGAAAAATTTTACTTTTTATAGGAAATTTTGTAAAAATTTACTACTTTTAGGAAATTTTGTAAAAATTTACTATTTATAGGAAATTTTGTAAAAATTTACTATTTATAGGAAATTTTGTAAAAATTTACTATTTATAGGAAATTTTGTTAAAATTTACTATTTATAGAAAATTTTGTAAAAATTTACTATTTATAGGAAATTTTGTTAAAATTTTGTAAAAATTTACTATTTATAGGAAACTTTGTTAAAATTTACTATTTATAGGAAATTTTGTAAAAATTTACTACTTATAGGAAATTTTGTAAAAATTTACTATTTATAGGAAATTTTGTAAAAATTTACTACTTATAGGAAATTTTGTAAAAATTTACTATTTATAGGAAATTTTGTAAAAATTTACTATGTATTTATAGGGAATTTTGTAAAAATTTACTATTTATAGGAAATTTTGTTAAAATTTACTATTTATAGAAAATTTTGTAAAAATTTACTATTTATAGGAAATTTTGTTAAAATTTTGTAAAAATTTACTACTTATAGGAAATTTTGTAAAAATTTACTATTTATAGGAAATTTTGTAAAAATTTACTACTTATAGGAAATTTTGTAAAAATTTACTATTTATAGGAAATTTTGTAAAAATTTACTATTTATAGGAAATTTTGTAAAAATTTACTATTTATAGGAAATTTTGTTAAAATTTACTATTTATAGGAAATTTTGTTAAAATTTACTATTTATAGAAAATTTTGTAAAAATTTACTATTTATAGGAAATTTTGTTAAAATTTTGTAAAAATTTACTACTTATAGGAAATTTTGTAAAAATTTACTATTTATAGGAAATTTTGTAAAAATTTACTACTTATAGGAAATTTTGTAAAAATTTACTATTTATAGGAAATTTTGTAAAAATTTACTATGTATTTATAGGGAATTTTGTAAAAATTTACTATATATAGGGAATTTTGTAAAAGTTTGCTATATATAGGGAATTTTGTAAAAGTTTGCTATTTATAGGAAATTTTGTAAAAATGTACTATTTATAGGGAATTTTGTAAAAATTTACTACTTATAGGGAATTTTGTAAAAATTTACTATTTATAGGGAATTTTGTAAAAATTTACTATTAATAGGGAAATTTGTAAAAATTTACTATTTACAGGAAATTTTGTAAAAATTTAATTTATATGACAATTTTGTAAAAATTTAATATTTATGACAATTTTGTAAAAATTAACTTATTATAGGAAATTAACTTTTTATAAAAAGTAAATTTTACTTTTTATAGCAAGTTTTACTTTTTATAGGAAATTTTACTAAAATTTGCTTTTTATAATAAGGGTAATCACGATGGTCATTGTGCAAATTTGCAATGTGTAAATTTGCAGTGCATATTATGATTGATCGTGAGCATACCACTTTTATTTTTTGTGCAAATGTGCTCTTTTTCTAAAAATTTATTCTGGCAGCACTAAAAACTTCTGGCAGCACTGTAAAAAATCTGCATTTGTTTACAATTATACACAAGCAAATCAAAATAAATATTTTCTTTTTAATTAATTTAAATTTAATTCTCTATTTAATATTAAAACCCACGAAAATGTTCAATTTATAAGTTTCCTTAAAAACAATATGATGCTTAATATGTCAAATGTTGTTGTTTACATTTGTTTGCAACGGAGCAAATATGCACTACTAATCTTGCTCATGGTTTTTTTAGTGCAAACGAAGTAAAATAGAGCAAATTGCAAATACGTACATTTTGTTGTTTTATTGTGCAAACGTGTGTATTTTTGCACGCATTTGCATCGTTTGCACACTTTGCACTACCCATCGTGATTTCCCTTAATATGTTTTACTAAAATTTGCTTTTAAGGAAATTTTACTAAAATTTGCTTTTTTAGGAAATTTTACTAAAATTTGATTTTTTAGGAAATTTTACTAAAATTTACTTTTAATGGGAAATTTTAGTAAAAAGTTACTTACTTTTTATAGAAAATTTTGTAAAAATTTACTTTTTATAAAAAATTTTGTAAAAGTTTACTTTTTATAGAAAATTTTGTAAAAATTTTCTTTTGTAGGAAATTCAGTTAAAATGTTGTTTTATAGGAAATTCAGTTAAAATGTTCTTTTATAGGAAATTCAGTTAAAATGTTCTTATTGTAGGAACTTTTGTCAAAATTTACTTTTAAAAGGAAATTTTTCTAAAATTGCCTTTCTAGAGCAAATTTTGCCAAAAGCTAAGAATATCAATCTGAAAGATCGTTGAAGTTTTTCAGCTATGAAAAAATGTTTCCTGATTCAAAATGTTTTCAATTTTATTAAATATTTTTAAAAATTGCGAAAAACACCTTAATTTCTTCCAAGTACAGCCAATTTTAGGAAAGACAAAGCTGGAACAATCAAACGTTGGCTTTCCACGTATAACAACGGTTGCTGATTAAACACTGAAAACACTTTGCAACCAAAACTGTAACTTCAATGCCAATCAATAAATATAAAAGCACGTTATGACACACCGAAAAGTGCCATAATGCCCACGGACACTATGCCACTTTTTAAAGTATCGCAATGTAGATGAACGGCGGGTCAAACAATGACTTCACTATCTTAAGCTTCGCGGCAGAGCCGGCCTTCGGCCGTGCGCAAGGATTTCCTACTCTATGGTTTAACAAAGAACGGCTTCGCTAACTAAAGTAGACATTGCGACACATGCGAAAGTGAAGTAACATCAAAAAGTGTCACAATATAACACTTTTTGGTGTGTCATAATGTTCTTGGACGTTATGACACTGGACTTTATAACATGCCATATTATTTATCAACTTTATAAAGAAAAAATATCTATTTTTAGATTTCTTAAGTAATATATAGAATAAATTTGCCCCAATACTTTTCCAAAAACTTGCAACTGCCCACTTAAAATAACAAGTTAATATCTACTAGTGACTTATCATTAAACGACAGCGATGTCTACGTTTAAAAGGATTTTGGACAATTTCCCGGTACAATGTTAGAATGGGTACCCATTTAGGAAAACGTGGGCTAAACGGTGGACGACAGTAGACAACGGGAGCGGTTGACAATGAGGCATCTTTATAAGATGATGGTCTATATAAATGGGGATGGTGTTGGACATGCCAGACGCTCTCTAAACAACGATCATGCAAATTATTAAGAGGACGCAACATTTGTTGGAATAAACGTTGAAATTGCTTTTCAATCCGACGATGTAAAAGTTGACGGTGTTGAGGACAAGGACAACGACTAGGGGTAACATTAATTAACGAAGGATCAAAGGTAAAACGTTGATGGATATAAATGTCTTGGAAATTTTTACCTGTCATCACTTGCATGAATTCTGAAATGTTACAGGAAAAATATTAAGTATGCATATGTTTTTTTTGAAATAAAAAATAATACCCACCATCAAAATCCACTGTGCCCGAACCATCTGCATCAATTTCCTCTATAATCATATCTAAATCTTGATTAGATAATTTATCATCCAATTCATGTAAAATGCCACGCAATGTTGCCACTGTTATATAACCCTTGCCATCTTTGTCATAGATACGAAAAGCCTCTCTCAATTCACCCATCAACACTGGTCCATCCTCTTCAACTTCCACAAAACGTGAGGCCAATCTACAGAATTGTTTAAAATCCAATTTACCCGAATTTCCCTTATCGACTTCTTTTATTAGAGCTTTAACTGCTTTGTCATCGAGTTTTTGTCCTAAAATTTCTAGAATCTGCATGACATCAGCATGTTCGATGAAACCCTTGTCCTCGTGATCGAAGGCTTTGAAGGCATTACGCATAACTATTGAATCGAACAGATTTAGGAAGAGTTAAACAAATACAATAAATGGAAAGGACTGATTAAAGTATTTACAAAAAGCTCAAAAAAAAAAATAGTGAAAGAGGTGAAAGAACCGTAAGGTGGTGGATAAAAGATAATTTCGGAGCTTTTTTTTATCGAAAGTTTGTTTTTTTTTTCATTTTGAATTACTTCTCAGTTGTTCTTTGTCGTATTCCTGTTCACTCTGAAAATGTTTTTATAGAATAAAAGAGAAAAATTACTAATTATTAAAATAACGGTTGTAAAGTTAGAGAAGGGTGGACTAGTGCTATAGTGCTAGTGGCAAATTCGGGCATTTTGTCAGTTAAGGGATTTTTGGATATTGATTCATAAAGCATTTAACTTGTAACGTGTTGCCATTGCAGAAGTTAGAAGCAGTTGCAGGTGGAGGGTAGTTTGTTATAGTGCCTCTTTTGTTGGATAATTTTTGTGCATTCAAAGGAAATAAAATTCTGCAAAGATATCACTTAATGTTATTTTATGTTTTATTGCTTAAATTTATCTATTTCCAAAGTTTTCTTACTTGATATTATTTGAAAGAAGGTGAAATTTATTTTAAATATTTGCCATTTTTTTTTTTTTAAACTTACTGCCTGTTCTTCTATTTCCGAACGAAGACTTTGTTCGCTTAACTTACATTTAAAACAATTACAATTTTTTTTTTAAATTTTACAGTAAGTTAAGCGAAGGAAGTCTTCGTTCGAAATCGATGAACAGTTCATTAAAAATCAAAATGAATATTAAACTTAAAAATATAATATATCCGGTTATTCCCAGTTCAATAAACTTGCCATAATTGAAAATCGAAAATTTATTTAAAACTTTCAAAAAATTTTATGCCCACACCATAATAGATGATGTTTTTAACACCTTAATGATGTCTGTCCGTCCGGCTTGTTGGCTGGCTTTCCATGTAAAATTTTAAATTTGTTGAAAATAGTAAGAATCGGTCCATCATTTTACATGGCCTCCATAAAAATTTCTTACCGGAGTCATATTTGTGTCCGGAAACTATTTTATCATGTTGTAAAGGGTGATTTTTTATGAATTGAGTTTTTCGGGCTGGCAGCACTGGTTGGTAATTGTGACCAAACTACATCTGTGAAAGTGAAAAGTGTGCAGTATACTCTGCCATTTCATCATGGAGAAACTCACAAACGAGCAACGACTGCAAATTGTTGAAATTTATTATCAAAATTCGTGCTCTGTGAGAAATGTCCATCGCTTGTTACGAACTTTTTATGGTCGTCATAATCGACCTAGTGAATCAACAATTCGTGCTATTATCACCAAATTTCGCACCAAATTTACTTTGGTGGACAATAAACCACCGACTCACGTTCGTAGAGTGCGTACCGAAGAGAATATTGCAGCCGTAGCGACCAGTGTTAATGAGGATAGTGAAATGTCAGTTCGTCGTCGTTCTCAGGTATTAAGAATGTGTTATTCAAACACGTGCCATAATACGCGAATTTTTTTGCCCAATTGGCTGAGTTGGACTTGGTTGATATGTGGTTTCAACAAGACGGAGCCACATGCTACACAGCTCGTGAAACAATGGACATATTGAAGGATGAATTTGGTGAGCAGTTTATCTCTCGAAATGGCCCTGTGAGTTGGCCGCCAAGATCATGTGATTTGACGCCTCTTGACTATTTCTTGTGGGGTTATGTGAAGTCGTTGGTCTATGTGGACATGCCAAACACGATTAAGGCCTTAGAGTATAACATAACACGTGTTATTCATGGAATACAAGCCGAAATGCTCGAAAAAGTGGTGCAAAATTGGACCATACGAACGGACCATTTGAATTGAAGCCACAGTCAACATTTACATTAAGTTATTTTTCAAAAGTAAATGGCAAGGACCAATTTATCGATTCCAATAAAAATTTTGGATATATGATGCAAATTTGAGTGTTTTGTTAGATTTAAAAAAAAACAACGCTTAAAAAATCACCCATTATTATGATGAACTTTGGCTCAAAAATATCTTATTGCAGCATAAATCGTTCTACTAAATTTTTTTTAACTGCTCCATAGTTCCCAAACAATGACCCCTTCAAAACAGGCTTTAAATAACAAAACTTTCTTATCAATGTTGTATGACACATATAGAATTAATCAAAGGTCATATAAAGCCCCACTCCAAAATTGCTTTAAGACGAGAAAATCTCATAAAGATGTCGATATTTAGGTACTATTGGGAAACAAAGAACTCTTTTATGAATCTTACGGCCAATTTTTAGGTTTGAGATTATTTCACATTTTTATATTTAAAATCGTTTTAAATACAAAATTCTATTCTTCACTGAGCACTTAAATGTGACTTAATTCACCAAGCTGGTACATTTAAATTCAACTTAAGTTTCCATTGTATAAGCTTTTACGACCCAGCTAGCATTTAGTATCATAATCTTATCATTTATGAATCAGCTTCAATTGCAAAATATCCGTATATGAGCTAATTTTTCAATCATAAATGATACTCTCGTTGTGAGAAAATGGTACCCTACCGATGAATCCCCTGAAAGAATCATTTGTGATACAATTTTCTGATTCCTTTTTGATCAATTTAATGGTAGTTTTTATAATCATTATTGATTCGTTTTCGTCTCATTTTTCAATCGTAAACTTTATATATTTTGTGATTATATTTCATATCATTTTTTAATTGTCATGTTTTTTTATTTTTTCTCCGATAATTATGACTTGATTATTCGATCAAGCTTTATTTTAAACCAAACAAAAATTATCGATTTTTCGCACAGAAGAGAAGAAACCATTCGCACTAACTTTTATGTTCATAAATTGTCAATAGTTGTTGGGCTTCTTTTTTAGCCAAGCTTCTTATTTATTTGGCTAACATGAAAGTTTCTGTTTTTATTTTTTTCGTTTGGTAAAAACAAAAATTCAAAATATTTAAAAATCATTATTGAAACATATAAATGAATCATTTATGAATCCTTTTTCAATCACACCAGTGATAAATCAGTTTCTAATCATCCAAACTGATCTGAAAAGAATTATTTGGGTGATTTTCACAAAAAATAATCAGCCAAATGCTAGCTGGGAAGGTGGCATTAATTTCACACTACTACAGCAACAACTGGCAAAGCAATAATAGGTAGCTGTTTTTTGAGACCACTTTGTAAAATAATACACTTTTTTTGATATTTTTTTTTTATTTAGTAGTTCTACCATACTTTTATCTTAATTAAATTAGACTTTTCAAAAAAAAAAAACTCAAAAAATCAATCTGTATTTAAATACGATTTAAGTTTATATAAAAACTAACTTATTATAGATCTAAATACTATCCTGAAAATTTGGTATTAAACTCATAATGTATTTTTGTTTGTGTATTCGATGATTGGCTATGGGTCTCGAAAATTTGTCTTTATATATTGTGGTGTAGGTTTTAAAATCGTCGGCCTAGATCTAATATACTTTTTAACTTGTTCAAATAAATAAAAGTTTGTTAAAATTTTGCCTATATTTTGATCGTTTTTCATATTTTGCATTAGCACATTTGAGAAAAAAGTTTGAAATATTAGAAAAGTTTGTAAAAAGCAGAGAATGTTTGGAATTCATTTTCTTAAATTAAAGCTTCGTTCACAATGGCAGCAACATTTTCACTTGGTGTTCATAATAGTGTAAACATTTTTTTTGCAGCCATACACATTTGCATTTAACCCTACGACGCGCGGTAAGGTCCCTGTGGACTTTTTACATTTTTAAACAAGTGCCATTTAAAAACGGATGGGGAGAATGGCCACATATTGCATGACTTCTATTATTGGAGTGTTATTAGTTTTTTAATACTAATTCCAGGAGATTTCTTATTTGCAGAGTATTTTATTTTTTATTTTAAAGACTTTTAGTACGTCGTTGAGCAGACTAAAAAATGAACCAAACTTCTTAAAACAAATGTTTAAAGCATGTTCAAAATAATAACAAAGTAATATTTTAACATATTTACATCAAAATGAATTAAAATAAATACAAATTTTAGCAAAATTCAATGCATTTTTATATAAGGACCCTACGGACCTTACCGCTCAACGACCGACTAAAAAGTTACCGCTCGTCGGAGGGTTAAGAAAACCTTTGCACCTTTGAACCTTTTTTCCACAACAATATTATGTATTTATTATTATTTTTTTTAAACATTTTTTTGAAATTTTCATTCCAAACTAAAAAAAATTGTTATAAACATCATTTATAATTTCATACAAATTATTGCTGGAGTAGACCCACTCAACTTTTAAAAAATAAACTTTAGTTACATTTTGGGAAGAAATAAAATAGAAGAAAAAACGAAATTGGTGCTCCCATTGTGAACGAAGCTTTAAGCTGTTTTTGGCAAAATTCGCAAACGGTTTGTTCATTGAAAATGTGTGCGGTTGTGAAAAAAGTTGTTGCTTTATTGCAAATACCAGTGAAAATGTAGCTGCCAGTGTGAACAGAGCCTTAGACTATGATTATTTGAATTCAAAAAATTCAAAGTAATTGTTAAATTATCAAAAGAAACCCAATATTTATTAGCTTTTATATATGCCAATCATTAAATTTCCCGCACTTTTTCTATTCTCGGAAAAGCATAAATTTTTTCTATCATTCACAAAAATTTTTTTTAAAGAATTATGCGAAAAGGTTTATTAAACATAATCAGTTATAATTATTAACAATCACTAGCCATTTTTTTTATAAAAAGTTTCTTCGTCTGAAAAAAACTTAGAATAACATACAAAAGGATTATAAATCCATATTGCTTTCGGTAGTTCTCAAGACCGCAGCATGTTGAGGTCTGTTGGCGATAACCACACAAAAATTTGGTTTAAATAAGACTTTCAGTAAACGCATTTCAATTGTTAGCGACTTTTATTGGTCACCGCTTTCATCGGATTAAACCGCTTCTAACTTTTTCGTTAAGGCGAATTTAAAAGAATGTACTTGAATATGCAACAGAGCATACTCCAATTAAAAACTAAAACTAATACATCAGTCTAGCCTGTCGTTTCCCAGCTAGCATAGGCTGTTTGTTAGACGATTATGTTTAATATAAAAGGTGTTTTTTTAAGCCCGATAGAACTTGAAATTGTAAAAAATAACACAAAAAATTAAATTGTAATCAAAATTTTTTTTTTATTCGAAAGATCAATACGTGACATTAACATTTGAAAATGATTTCGGGCATATGGGCACCGCGGCTGTTCTTGACGAAGCGCATTCTGGACGTCCAATTTTGGGCCACTTTTTCGAGCACTGCTGGCCGTATGTCACGAATAACACGAACAATGCTGGCCTCCAAGGCGTCAATTGTTGCTGGTTTATCAGCATAAACCAGTGACTTCACGTAGCCCCACAGGAAATAATCGAGAGGTGTCAAATCGCACGACCTTGGAGGCCAATTGACAGGTCCATTTCTCGAAATCAACTTATCGCCAAATTTTGATTTCAATAAGTCGATGGTTGCGTTCGCCGTATGGCACGTAGCGCCATCCTGTTGAAACCACATCTCCTCCGGATCAATGTCATCCATATTTTCAAACAAAAAATCATTGATCATGGTGCGGTAACGATCTCCATTGACCGTAACGCGAGCTCCGGCCTCATTTTTAAAGAAATAAGGTCCGATGATGCCACCAGCGTGAAAACCGCACCAAACGGTGCATTTTTCTGGATGTAATGGAGTCTGTAGGGTCTCTTGTGGATTGGTCTCGCTCCATATGCGGCAATTTTGCTTTTTAACAAACCCGTTAAGCCAAAAATGCGCCTCATCGCTGAACACAATTTTGCGATAAAAAGTGGCCCAAAATTGGACGTCCAGAATGCGCTTCGTCAAGAACAGCCACGGTGCCCATATGCCCGAAATCATTTTCAAATGTTAATGTCACGTATTGATCTTTCGAATAAAAAAAAAATTTTGATTACAATTTAATTTTTTGTGTTATTTTTTACAATTTTAAGTTCTATCGGGGTTAAAACAATTTACAACTCCTAAAAGAATCTTCTGATGATTATCTGACGATTAACAAAAACCAAAAATTCTAATTTTTTTTTATTTATTACTTTTTTATAAATTTTTTTGACACGCTCGTCTTTTAATCTTGGAATGAACCTTTTGCGACTCTCTGTAAGAGTCATATAACAATTACTAAATAAGAGCGTTTTTGAAATATGAAAATTCTATTGTCAATACAACTTCAATAAAACAAACCGACCTAAGGATCCGTAAAAAAGGATTTTCCGACAGGAAAGTATTTGCTTTCGCAACCTTAAAGGTTTGTTTCATATAAACTGTGAGAAAATTAGAAGTATTAACATGAAAAAGACGCGTGATGCCCCTTTTTAGGTAGCTCAGTTATACGGCTGAGCATTTCACGAGTTGTAAAATAATCCCTACATGAGTCTCATACGACTCTTGGCATGCTTTTTAAAAGACTCGTTAGATAATCTCCAAATACATCACAAACGATTCCCTTTACGATTAATACAAGCGTCCTTTGCTGCGTTATAGAAGAATCTCTCATACGAATCAGCACGTGTAACAGTTTCTCCCGTGCTAGGAATCGTCTACAATTATAAAACGAGCTCGTCGACGATCAAAAACACTCTTTCTGAGATTCCCAATAGACTCCTAGACGATTTAAAAATGCTAGCTGGGTAAGTTCGTATGTTAAAATTTTAACATACGAACTTATAACTGAGCTACCTAAAAAGGGGCATCACGCGTCTTTTTCATGTTAAAACTTCTAATTTTCTTACAATTTACATGAAACAAACCTTTAAGGTTGCGAAAGCAAACACTTTCCTGTCGAAAATTGTATTGACAATAGAATTTTCATATTTCAAAAACGCTCTTATTTAGTAATTGTTATATGACTCTTACAGAGAGTCGCAAAAGGTTCATTCCTAGATTAAAAGACGAGCGTGTCAAAAAATTTATAAAAAAGTAATAAATAAAAAATAATTAGAATTTTTTGTTTTTGTTAATCGTCAGATAATAATCAGAAGATTCTTTTAGGAGTTGTATATTAAACATAATCGTCTAACAAACAGCCTGTGATAGCTGGGTAGTAATTCTACATTTCCAAGCTCCATATAAAAACATCGACAGCCATTTTAAGTCTCTACTGCATATACTCTATGAATGTGTTGGTTCGTCTAAAAAAGGACCTATTAAGCTTCCTAGATAAGAATGCCAAACGTTTTTATGTAATTTTCATAGAGTTTATCCGAAACAAGCCTTTAGAACACGAACTCAACACCACACGGCTAAAAAATCTTATTTGACAGATCACTAGTACGGTTTTTTTTTATTGAAAATGTATTTTCAATAGAAACTTCATGTTTAAAAAATGCTCGACGCTCCTTTTTAGGTATTTCAGCTGTTTGTTAGAGACAGAACTTGCAGCAGCAGATCGACCATAATTAGGGACTGGAGCTATTGAATCTAGAAGTAACATAAATTAAAATTTCTCTTTATGCAACTAGTTTGTATAGGACGACGCAGAATAAGCTGTATGGTTGGCAGAGTAGGTAAATGAATTTCTTTTTTCTTTCTTTCTCGCGAAGGTTTTTTTGTACAAAACTTTTCGATTATCATTATAGCGAGAAAGAAGAAAATATTGTTGTTGTTTCCTTCTTTTGTGTTTGCCGAAGCAAACACAAATGCTTCTCTTCGTTTAGCAGAACGAAGAGGAATGATATAGAAGGAAACAAACTGAAGGAGAATAAAATTAGAAAAGAAAAATGAAATCGAAATATCGAATGGAAGGAAGGAAAAAATAAAGAATTCTTTTTCTGCTTTTTATTGAAATTATATTGTTATGAAGTAAAATTAAAATTAAAATTTTGAAAAATTCCCTAATAATTTACCAAAACGAAATCAATTTATTACATAGACATTCATTAAAACAAATTTCAATGAACAAAGTTTTTTCCTTCTTTTATTTCCCTCTATTTTTTTCCTTCGATTTAGAAAGAAGAAACAATTTTGTTTGCTTCTTCTCTCCATTTCGTTTCCTTCTTTTTCAGCCAAACGAATGGTTTTTTATTTCAGCACAAATATCAACGAAAGAAAACACAGCAGTTTCTCGCCTTCGTTTATAGAAACGAAACAAAAACAACAAATCTCTTCTTTTCGCGAAACGAAGAGGGAAAGATAAAAAAAAAAGAATTCTTTGCGAGGAAATACCTACCCTGATGGTTGGGTTCAATTCTTTATAACTTTTTTTATTATTGAAACTGGGAATTATTTCCTTTCGTAGGTTACTTTATATTATATTCAACATTTTTTTTTAATTTTTCGAATTTATTCTATGAGCTAAATTTCAGTTATGTATTTTATAAAGCTTTTTTGTAATAGTTCTATTCCTTAAATTTTTAGGAATGACTTTTATACACTACCAGACTATTATATTGTATTTTCTTGTTACATTTTACCTAAGCTATCCTTTGGATAGCAATGAAGTATATTGTATGTACGAAAGGAGATAATTCCCAGTTTCTATTTGTTAAAAATAGTTGAGTTAAATACATTCAATTTATAAAGTATCACTATCCAGTGTGACACAAAGAATGCTGACGAAGGCCGTAGCGGGCCAGAAAATGCATTACATTCTGCTGGTGTCTAATAATTGTAAATTTTTCTATTATTATTATTTTTTTGTTTCTTTTTCAACATTTTGTGAAGGCGACTTGGAGACTTGATTGTGAATTACTATAAAATCGAAAAACGAACAAAAACAATTGAATTTTATTTTTCAAACAAACAATCCATTTTGTTGACACATTTCACCCGCATCATCAACAATAAACCATTTAATTGGAAACTTTCTTCAACATGGGTCTGTCAGAAGCCCTCCTGGTGCCAGAAGAGCATGAACCTTGAACACTGCTCGAGAGAGAGAGAGCGTACAGCATAGTCCTTCAACAAGAAGACGTTCGACACAACTTGGACTAGTTTGCCCATTGCTGCAGAGAATTTACAGAACATTCGTCTTTTTAGAGAATTTTTAATACACTAGCACATAGTGCAAGTGCCTAAATGGCTTTGGGAAAGGACATATTCGGCAAAGGCATTTCGCGCTCAAGCGATTTCAACTGGCCTCCGCGTTCACCGGACTTAACAGCTCCTACCAGTTTTCTTTGGGGATATTAAATTGTAAGAGTGCATGTTAACAAGCCAAGAACCATTTTCCAATTAAAAAGCAACATTCGAAATTAAATCATGGTCACTATATTCGAAATTTTGCGAAAACTTATGGAAACGAGAAAGTGCATCTGAAGCAGAAAATGCACATCACTTAAAGGATATAATTTTGTTAAGCTAATTGAAAAAAAATTTCCCAATTATAAACTGTATTCAAAAAAAGTAATAGTAAGCAATATCCCTTTCAGACCGTGATGCATCGATTGTGCAGGTGGATTTCGGTCTAATTATGTTCGCGGCATGTACTGACTGCGCTGGTTGTTCCTTATGTTTGTTTCTCACATTATCCGCTGTTCGCTTAACTGTTACTTGAGATATTGCGAAATTCTTGCGTCATATTTCAGTTTTGCCAAAATGTGCCGCAGAAGTAAGTTGTGTTTTCAATTATGACAGTACTAATCGTTAACAAATAGCGAAGTGGGCATATTTTTACTTAAAAAAAATTATAAATTTTAATGTCTCAAGACAAATGAAGTAATTTGATGTAATACAAATGCGGTTTAGCTAAAATTTTATAACGTTTTGCATCAATTGCTTGTGTCCTGAAAATCCTTGAAGGATATACAAATGGTTAAACCTAAATATTGATTAAAATTTTATGAGATACAGAGACCATATATTCCAAAAATTATGAAAAAAATGTCCAGTAGTTTAGCGTCAGGTCTGAAAAGGATATAGCTCTTTATGCGCCACCCTGTACAACTACTTTAAAATGGATTATTGTATTCATTGAGATAGTCTAATAAGCAGAAAATGAAGAACATGATATTGCATTACTAATGACCCTAGGGGAAAGGGAACTAACACCAAACGTATCACGGGGCAGTTCTAAAGTGGAAGGGGCCGGTTCTAGTTCTAACATTTTATATGAAGGGGACTTGTCACTTTTACATGGCGATGTCCTAGGAGGGGGTTAATTGGCACCTTTTTGACACTTTGTGATAGGTCACAAAAATAACCCAAATGGATACATTTGATTTTGGTTAAAATAATGCCTGTAGCAGATATTGTCCCGTGTGAACCATGTTAATATGATCGTTTCCCTTCATATAAGGTAATACCAGATAGAATCAGCCACTACCAGCATAAAATACAGTCAAATGACTAGTTTTGCGTCAATTGCCTCTCCTCAGAGTAATATACTTCAAACACATTATCACCAGTTAAGTGACATGTCTTGTTTTCACCTATCACGCTTTATAATAAAATTTTATTCACTGGTCACGGGATAAGTGCTCTAAGAATAATTGACACAAATTTCCCGCAGGGGATATCAAAAAATTTAAGTAAATCCTTTTAGGAACAATTTTTCTAGGCAATGAATGTTTGCTCTTCAATAAATTGGAAGACTGAAAGCTTTAAATATCACACATCATTTTAAAGTTATAAACTAAAGACTTTTACATTTAAATGTCAATTTCAGAATTTTATCAATACCAGATAAAAAGGAAAGTTGTAAATAGGTTATTCTTAAGCTGCAGGCTTACACCACGCGTTCAAAGCGTTTGAACTTTTTTCAAAACGGATGCAATGCATTTCAGAGTAGAAAGTAATCTTACTCTATGAGTTCGATGGTTTATGCATTTTACGCGGAAATTGTCAACAAAATTTTACACTGATTTCACTTTTTCAACAGATGCATAAACGCCGGAACGCATTGAAAGCGTGTTGTGGACATCCAGCTTTAGCAGTGTAAGGTTAAACTTCGTTTTTAAAGTTTTTGATTAGAATTGCATTAGAATAATATTTTTAAAACCACATGTTCCTTAAGCGAAATTAGGCGATTTTCAAAAGTCTTCTAATTTCTATAATACTATAATTTCCCGGTGTTTTTTTTCATTACTTAAAGTATTTTAATTTCGCAAAATAACATTTTTATAGGTTATAAACAATTTTTTTGCACACTTTTTAAGAATTTTGTTGGCACTTTTTTTTAGTTTTCTTGTTGTTAAATTCTAGAAATTCTTCGATTACTTAAGAGAATTTGGACATTAAATAAAATCCTACATTTAACCTCTAAATAAATTAGTTCGATTGATTAATGTACTTTAAATTTTTTCGGTTTTTATTTTAAAGCGATCAAGGCCATTTAGAAAAATATTTTGGTTTGTTTTAATAGAGAATCAGGTGTTTAAAAGATTTAATATTTATTTAAAACTTTGTTATTTCTAAACTCATGCTAATTAAAGTGGAAAATGTGCAATAGTTTGCTATTTGGAAAAAGAAACTACTCACCATTTTGTATGAAATAAATTAATCCAAAAGTTGTAGGGGAATTGTTATGAAGATGATCCTTTAAAAAATAAATAATTTTTTTTTTATTTTATTTAATACAGATTTTGCTTTAAACTTTATTTAAAGTATCTTATATAGGTATATATTTTTTTTTTAATTTACTTTATTTTAAAAACGAACTAAAAACGTTTTGATTGTAGTTAATGGAAAGGAAAACTACGTCAAGAATGAATCAGTTTTGGAACACGGAGCAATTTAACCGTTTCTGTGTGTTTACGTTAGAGCACCACGATAATCACTCAAGTCTAGTGATTTGCATCAATTAAAAAATTACCTTTCGATCAGATCGAATTAGTTTGAAAATTTATTCTGCTCTGCTCTGTTCGATTGTAGTTGGCTTAAAATTCTATTCAGTTGGTAGATGCTGAAAGAATCACAACAACGTTTTCTTTTTTTTTATGTCGCATAAACGACAAAAAATAAATAGAAAACAACAACAAATTCTAAAAAAAAAGTATGTAACAACAAAAACAGCAATAAAACGCAATTCTGATGATAATCTGAATTTATTCGATGCCTTTATGTTGCTGCTGCTGTTGTTGTTGTTGTATTCGAATCAATTCAATTTAAAATTTTCAAATAGAGCGACATATTTTCCTTTAATTTTTGTCGTCGTCGTTAGTTTTGTTTCAGTTGTAGTTGTTGCATTTTATTGAGAAACAACATTGATATAATTAGAAATGTAAGACAGAGAAAAAGAGTGTTTGCAAATATAAATTGCAAAAAAAAATTAAATAAATGAATAAATAAAATCCCCCATAAAAGAAATAAATGAAGCCAATATAAATGAAGAATGATGCTTAAATAAAAAAATATGTATCCACATATATATTTAATCACATACAAATAATCGGAAAAAGCGCAAAAGTATTTAGAGAAAAATAGTTCAAATTAATTGGGGGTTTTCAAATTAACAATTCAACAGTGGTGTTACTCAGAGAAAAAAATTAAGGAAATATTTGGCTGATTTATTGGATTTAAATTGCAAAAAAAAACTTTTGTATAAAACATATCTGTCCCAAAGTTAGAGACTTTCATTTTCCGAACAATATTACGAAGGTCTAGTATTTCGAAAGACACTTTTATATGGGTGCTAGAACAAAATTGGGTATTTTTTGCATAATATCTTAAGGTATGTTCACACTTAGCAAATATTTGACAAAAAATACGAAAAAAGCCACTTTTTGGGTTTGAGATTAAAGTTAATTTAATTCTATAATTAGCTTATCTGAGAATTAAGTTTATCTAGTATCAATTGCATTTGATACTTATGGGTGGTGGCTTGAACCATGCAGTGTTACCATACTTTAAACAAATAAATGACAACATTTTTTTGCATATGTCAACTTGTTATCCAATCACTATGAATGTTTTCAAAGAAGAAGAAGAAAAATTGCGAATTGAATACAGTAATTTTGACTTAGCTGCACAATCTCCTTTGCACGATTTTTTGTGCAGGTAAATCAAAAATGCAGCTATCTTAAATGTATTTAGCTGCCTTAAAGTGGAGGTACGCAATTGTGGTTACCTGCATAAAAGTGCAGCTAAATTAAAGTAAATTGTTTGAAAGAGGAGTAACAACGTTTTTATTAATAAACAGTGACGTTTTTATAATGAATGGGTAGCCAAATTGGTAAAAATAAAGTGGGGAAGAGAATAATCGCAATATAACACGGTTAAAGTTAAAAACGGCAGTTTCAAAGTAGTGTAAACAGAATACGTAGTTGAAGTAGTCTTTGAAGTTGAAGCGCAAAATTCGAAATTTGGAACTTTGTTGCGCTACAGAGCATTCGCCAGCTTCAAATACTACTACAACTACTTTATTCTGTTCCAGGCCTAGGATTTGTTATTTATTTCATATAATTGTGGTAAAGTTGCTGTAACCACAAACCATATGCATAAATGTAGGTACATGCAAACAAAATAAATGAATTATAATGATGCCAATTTGACTTGTTTGCGATTTTTGTTTTTATAAACAGCTGAAATTGGATATTTATGTGAAAAAGTGGCCACCATATTTTTTTCATGCGTGCAGCTAACTTAGATGTTTTATATGAAAATATTTTAACGCTGCCTAAAAATATGAAAAATGTGCAGGTATACAAAATGCACATAAATTTGGGCAGTTAAGTCAAAGTGCAGCTAAATTGAATTTTTTGTATGAAAATAATTTTAAAATGCCAAAAATTTTGGGCACTTATCTTAAATGTGCAGGTGAATAAAGTGCACTTAAAAAAGGAATTTGTATGGGATTATAAAGAATAATGCCAAAAATTATCAATTTTGTGCAGCTAAGTCAAAAGTGCACGTAAATAAAAGGCAGTTAAGTCAAAACTACTGTATTGTTTCCAAGGTAGAAATTTTTTGTGTTTAAAAAAAAATATATATTAAAGAAAAATTATTTAAAGAAACAATTAATTAAAAGTGCTTAATTTATCATTTTTAAAAAATTATTTTTGCAACATTTTTATTTTGACAGTTTAAGTTAAGGTTTAAACCACCACGATTGGCCGCTTATACTATCCAAAAAAATTTTAAAATACAATTCAAAATGTAAATACGTAGATTAAAGTTAAATGATCGCTAATCTCTTACCCAAAAAGTGGTTCTAAAATTATTAACTTTTAACAATGTTTTTTACATTTTTTTTTACTCACTAAACTTTGTATCTAAAAAAATCATAGAATATAATTAAAAAATTGTTCAAAGTTGTTTGATTTACACTGATAGAAAAGACGTCATAACGCTGATGTATTTTTACATCAGTACTATGACAAGCGTCTTCGTTTTTGACCCCATGACACTTTTCATCATTGTGATGTCAACCTTAACATCACTTGGACAAAGTGTCATCAGGGTCAAAATGAAATTATGTCATCAATGGGATGACACATCGGCATCACAGAATCAGACGAACATATCCTCAGTGCGATGACGCATTAACATCGGAGAAAGGGCACATTAGCATCAATTTAATAACAGTTTGTCTTTAAGTCAAAGTCATTGGAATTGACTTAATTCAAAATAAGAGATTATAATTATTTACTTACCCGTTGCATATGTTTGCTTCACGTTTGTTGAATTACGACCTTTGTTTACAGCAGAGCTCTCAATAATAAGACACCAGCACCATGCCTCATGTGGTTTTCGTAATCATTCTACTTTAAAAATTTCATGTATTTAACTAAATAATTAAAAAAAATAGAATAAAGGAATGGTTGCTTCTTATATTACATTGTACCCATGAAAATAATGTTAATAATATATAAAATGTGGCATCGAATTGGTGTCACTATAGTCATAAAATAGATGACACGTAAAATATGACAAAATTGTACGAAGACGTTAGTCATTGGTTTGATGTTACTTTTTGCATCATTGAACATGGATGTCACAGTTCTGATGTTAGGGCATCATCAATATGAAGATGCATTTTTCTATCAGTGTAGCAAACGTTATGCAAAAACTAAACAAATGTTTAGTTAAAATAGTGGTTACATGTGGAGTGTCAACCATTTGTTAAGGGGGACCACAGCTTTAATCGTATTTGCGTTGAACATGCAACTGATCATACATACAAAAAAAATATGTGTGAATATGGATGGATGTCCGATGGACAGAACATATATTCAAGGTGTCGAAGGAAGCATTCAAGTGCCTCGGTTTTTTTAAATGTTGTAAGATAAACTTAACTCCATCTGAACTCCTTACTATTTGTACTATAGCCGACCGCGTATGGAATACAAAAAACTCTTATGTGTAGGCCGGTGCCCCAAAGTCTATTTTGGAGCTTTACGATCGCGTGCAGGAGAGGGTGCTCATTGGTGACAGAAGGGTATCCAACTCTATTGCCTCGCTTTAGCAGCGTCGCAACACAGAAAAAAAAATTCTCAATTAAATTTTTAACAACACAGTTTGTTAAAAATAAAATTAAAGGTCAACAAACTTTTTATTTGATTCAATGAAAAAATTTATCAAATTTAAACTTTGCAAAATAGCACTCAATAAAACATATTTAATAATGAAATAATTAAATGTTTCTTCATATTCAATAAAAAAAAATATTTGAATCAAAGTAAAGACAGTATTTTTACAACTCTTGTCTAGTTTTTAATAGCTTATAATTCTCATTTGCTTTATAGTTTTATTTGTATAATATGTTAATATTAATATTAGTAAACAA
The DNA here is from genome assembly GCA_963931875.1 of Pollenia griseotomentosa. Taxonomy (NCBI): domain Eukaryota; kingdom Metazoa; phylum Arthropoda; class Insecta; order Diptera; family Polleniidae; genus Pollenia; species Pollenia griseotomentosa. The sequence goes on from OZ007564.1 coordinate 49,556,277, forward strand.
TTTAGCAACTTTTTCTAAAACTACTTTAACGCGCAAAAATCTTATTTATATTTATATGGATGGTGATACAAAGAAAATATTTGGCACAAACAACTCTTATATAAGTCTTTACCTCAAGATATTTTTTGTTCTGATGGATCTATAACTGTACATGGGTTCCACATAGGGTACAATCTTGAAAACTCGTGTGTCATCACTGTGGTGTATGGCCGGGTTTCATCAGTGTAAATTTCTAAAAACTTTTTCAGCCTTATTACGAGAGTCATTTTCGTGGTTGTAGTTTTTGGAATGTTTACTGATATCACTTTAAATTTACAACAACTTTAAATACACAGAAAGTTTGTCGTATTTACGTCGTGTACGACTATAATAGTACCACTTTTTTTAAAAAAAAACTAGTTTTCGACGGCTGCCAGCAAAATGACCGCGAAATTTATATTAAAAATTTTTGGGCGATATTTATCACATTAAATTGGGCGATTTCGCATTAGATATACATATTATCTTTTTTTTGGCGTTTTGTTGTAATTTTTGGCTGATTTGTCGTTTTTTTTTTTCTTTGACAAATTCTTTATTGGGACAGTGAAAATAAAGTTTTTAAAGTCTAGTAGAACAACTTTTGTTTTCAATAAAATCCTGAATTTAAAAATCTCGAATTTTAAAATCTCACATCGGTAAAGGTGTTATGATACTTGCTATTTTTTGTATTTTTTCTATATTGGAGAACAGTCCAAATATATTTGCATAGGAAAACTGGCTAAGTGTAAAGAGTATAATTATATCATAAAAAATCTTGAAATGTCAAACAAATATACGTGTGTTATCGATAAATAATCTAGGACTGTCAAAAACAATATAAGAATGTTTAACTTAAAATTGAAGTTTCCAGATTAAATGTTAGCCCTGTTGCCAATGTTTTTAGTTTTTGATCGAAAGTAGCGGTTTTTACTTTCTTTGCGATTTTTAGCTTTTTTTACCGGTTTTTGTGGGAACAAAAAGTGGGCATATTGTTTGTTTTGTTTACATTTTATTTTGGAATCAGAAACAGTTTTTTTTTTTAATACAACAAAATTGAATGCAAATAATGAAAAATATTACGAATTACATCGGAGTATACTCTTTAATTGAAAATTTATGATTTGGAATCCCATATGAAGGGCACCTGCTTCAATTCATTTATCAAAAACAAAATATTTTTATCGCCCAAGCTTTTACCATTTTTTTTTTTTTTTTTGTTTTAGTCAAAGAAAAAATATACATGAGAATTGTCAATCAGAAAAAAGGGTTTGCTTACATATTGTATTTCTTGTTCTTTCTCGCATTTGTTGTTTCAGTCAGTCAATCCTAAAAAAATCTAATACAAAAAATAGCAAGTATCATAAGGGCTTAACTAAAGCATATAACTGCATATCCAAACTTCGGACAGGCTCATTGTCGGACTTTAAAGTTTTAGTCAGCGAATCTGTATCCATGTTCTGTAACTTTAGTGAGAACTTCTCGCATCGAAAATATATGAAACAAAATATTCCATCGTTTCTCGAAAAGCGAGAAAAAACTGTGTCATTAACTCATGTCGAAAACTATCAAAAGAGATTACGTCGTTATGTTATAAATGTCATAACATTGCACTTGAAGCCGATGTAACATTGCAGACGTTGAGAACGCCAGTCACACATATCGCTGACTGAGACCAAAATTTACAAACATTGAAAAATTTCCAACGACGGCGACGAAAATACAAACGTCTATACCAAATAATGTAAAGTGCGACTTTGCTTGTTGTTTGCAAACGAGCTTCGAAAAGATTCGTATATTTTATAAAAATGTTTAAAGCAAAATAATTAAAGAATTTGCCAAGAACAAAATATTAGTATTATTATTCTTTGCATTTTAAATCGTTTTTTAGTGTTAAAATTTTTTCTCGCCCCATTTTTATTCGTGAGTTTATTTAACAGTTCAAAGCTGGAACTTTTCTCACAAAAATGTTACATACACACTTTTTCTGTAAATTGGTGAGTAATTTCCCTACGTAACAGCTACTTGCCAAAAAAAGTTAATGACACAGTTTAGTGAGAAAAACAGCTGTTTGTAGCAATATATGGCATTTTGGTTTTATTTCACACATTTCACTGAAAGAATTTTCTTCGCAATACCAATGAATTTTGACATTAATTCCATGAAAAATTGCATTAAAAAGGAACATATGCAGCGCTTCGTTGGATCAATGAAACCTGTTTCATTAAAATGTATTTAATTAAACATTACATTAGATCTATGAATATTATTCATTGTATGAATAATTTCAATAAAGTAAAAATATTTTTTTCTTATTTAATTTTTTTATTTATTTTTGTTTTTTTATTTAATTTTTTTATATTATTTTATTTTATTTTTTTTTCTGTCTCTGGTGGGAATCGATCGCGCAACCTCGTTGTTGATAGACTAGCTCACTACCAGCTAGCCTACCGGGGCAGTGTAGTTTTTGCATAAAAAAACTACGTTTTTTACTCAATTAAGAGCGTAAATATGAGATTAAATTGTCCATAACAACAATAACAAAGTTGAATAAAAGTGGATTGAAAGTTTTTGTTTCATTACTATAATGACATTTTTATTGTCATAATGAAAATTTAAATTTATGAAGGCAATTATTGAAAAATGTTGCTTTTATAAAAAAATATTTGATTTCATAAATTTAAAGGCATATAACATTAGATGTATGAAATAATTAAATCTTACATTTTTTAATTAAAAATTAAACATTTTTTTAAGGAAACTATAATTTTGTATTAATTTATGAATATAGTTATGTTTGTATATTGTTTTTTTTGGTTCCCAATTAAAATTGTTTGTTTAACTTGGACATTATAACTATGAAATTCCATTTAGACAATGAAAATTTTCATTTAACCAATGAAAATTTTCTTATGAAAATGATTCATTAAATATATGAAGCATTTTTCTTTCAGTGTTCAATGAAAAAGTTTCTCGATGCGAGAGTTACAGAACATGGGCAATGGTGTTTGTATATACCATACAGTAGAAAATCCTTGAGCCAGGGCGAAGGGCGTCTATGCAGAGAAGCCTTAGTTATAGAAGCCGGTGATTTTTGTTAGAAATTCAGGATTTTCCAATTCGGGATTTTAAACTTCAGGTATATGACCACCCAAATAAGTATTTTTGTTTTAAACTGCTTTGTAAGAATTATTAAATAAAATTTTATTTTAATTTTAAAATTTTTCTAGAACTTTTTTTCACAATTTTTGGATATAATTTCCATTTTTATTTTTCGGCCATTTTTTTAATTTAGGCGATTTTGCTTTGGGTTATTTTGTTGGCTAATACAACTACTACAACGGTACTCATAATAAGGCCGATTGTTAACTGGCAGTTATAGTAATAGTTAATAATAACTTAACACTGTGAAATCGGCAGTTAATTAATTTGTTTTCAATTAAGCCATTTTTGGTTTTTTGAGGCATATTTGTTAACATTTTTAGAACATATTTTCAACTTTTTACTGCATATCGAGCCCTAACCGCGAAAATAACGTAAGCGACATAATTTTCAATTTTCAAACAAAAGGTACCGTTACGATTTTATGGCAAAAACAATTTTATAGTAAGCGACAAATTTCATAAAAAATTTATATGAAATAAAATAAAAATACTCTCCTGTAAAATTTGATTTTTGGCGCTTAAGTTATTTTCGAGGTAAAAGCTCGTATTAAATACGCATCAAACATTTTTTAGTATATATTTCCGGTTTCCTCGTTAAATTTAAATTAAACTTGTTAAAAACCAATTTATTTCGAGTAAAAAAAAATTTTTTTAAATAGGTCACAAATATGTTTCCATTAAGATGTTTCACTTTTCTGCGTGATTTTCGTTTACAAAGAGACAGTAAGACAGAATAGAAAACGTACACAGCCGATTTAGGTCCGCAAATGTTCTCTGAACAAAGTTTCTGTGTAAAAACAAAATAAATAAAAAATAAAAGCGCCACTGTGCATAACTATCTTTCTATTTACAAAATCGATCCATTTCACACAAAAATTTCACAAGGGATGCTGAAAAATTTTTTTTTGGGAGAATATATTTGAAAATACCACAAATAGTTAAATAAAGCACAAACATGCCCTAATTTATATTTTCATTTCAACAATATAATTTGAAAATTTCCAATGATTTGAATTTTTTTTATTGTATTTTTGTTTTTGGTTTACATTGTAAAAAAATTTTGAGTTAAGTTTGTTTTTTTTTCAAATCTAATTTTTTTTTTTTTTTTTTTGAAAACGACTTTTGTTTATAGATGAATTAATTTAATTAATTATCATGTTTGTTTTGCCAATTGAGCAAATGTCGCATCAATACTTTTTGGCAATTTCTATTCTTGTTTTATTTATTTTTGTTTTGTAAATATTTTTTTTTCTAATTTAACAATAATGAGAATTGTAGTGGTGATCAATACAAAAGTTTATTTGAAGAAAAGAAAAAAAAAACGTTTTATTTTGTCGGTATATCAAAAGCTAAAAATAACAACAACATTTTATTTTTAACAAATTTAATTAAGGTTTGGTATGATTTTTGTTTGTTTAAAATTTTTTTATGAATTGATCACTTTAATTAAATTTCAATTCAAATAAAATAGTTAGCAAAATTTTAATGATTCATTGGTTTTATTGGATTGAATTTTTCTTTTTATTATATTAAATAAGTTTAATTTCTACAAATCTGTTTTAAGTATTGGCATATTATGTTATTATAATCTAAATTACAAGGTTATAAATATTTAAGCTAAATAAAACAATCATAATTTACATAAAACGTAAGCGATCCCATATCGTGATTTTTATATGGGAAATTTTTCTGAAACATTTTAAATAACGACACTAATTTAGTTCATGTTTTATAACGAAAATTCTTTGATTTAAAGAAATAAGATTGAACTATTGTCTTTAAACTACTTCGGTTTTTTCAAAATCCCTGTTCTGGAGGACATTGTTATGGTAAAGAGTTTAAATAACAATTCTTTCCAGAAACTCTGTGTTACTTCTAGACGTATAGAACTTCCGTTAGGGATTACTGTAAGACTAGCTGTCGTACGTAGGAAGTGTGTCTGACTCTTTTTAAGTATACTTCACTTTGCAAAGACACAGATGCCAGTCCGCACACATTTTCTTTTTTGAATAAAATTCATTCTAACCAAGCCCGTACCGTACCGTAAGTACAATGTAAGCGAACGCCCCTGAAGACGTGAATGTGATAGAGGACTCGAATTTATTAACCCGAAGCGGTTTTCAGCAACTCGGTTTTCAGCAACTCAGCTTGTCCCCTTCTTCGAAAAGTTTCCGGAAAGACCTTGGCCTTCATCCATATAAAAACCAACTGGTGCAAGAACAAAAGGCAGCATATAACCAATTGCGTCGTGTAGTCGCCAAACAGGCTGAGAATCAAGTGGAAGTTGTGCCATCATCTTGTTGAGCCACACGTTTAGTGACCCAATTTTCTGAAGAAATGCAAATTGGCCACATCGTTCTAGTGATTTTACACCTTTGGCCTACTTTTTGTCAGGGTACGTCAAATCTTTGGGATATGCTAATAAACCATTGATCTATTAAGAAGCCAACATTCGACGAACTATTAATGAAACAAGACCGGATATGTTCAAAAAGTGTTGCAAGGCGCGGTCGCGAAGGCCATATGACAGAAATTATTTTTCAACATAAAATGCCATGAAATTTCTAGGCTAATAAAACAAAAATTTTGGTGACTCCATTGAAGTTGCTGTTTTATGTGTTAAGAAAAGTTCTATGCCTTGTGGTGCCTGTAAAACGCTTTGCAGAAAAACACTTTGCAAAAACAAAATTAAATTATTTTTATCAAAATCCATTTTTCATTCAATTTGTTTTAACATGAAAATATATTTTTTAGATTTTTAATTAGTTTCAGAATTTTACTTGAATTTTTCAAGAAAAAATGGTTGGTTTTATTGTAATTTTATCAACGAATTTGCGAACCCATTTCATTAAATTGGAAGCGTATCTACATAGGAAGGAGAATTAGCATCTCTTTTTTGCAAAGTTTCAAGAGTCTCTGTTAAAGCTCCATTATTTTGGGAATCAGATCCATTACCAAATTTTACACTAGTGTGACTATAATAGAGAGCTGTATGCTAGAGAAGGTTCAAAACGTCATAATCAACCCCTCTGCTACGAATAAATATGAAACTTTAAAGGCCAAACTATTAATTTGTTTACTGGTGCACATTTTTTTTTATTTAATATCACACATTTTTTAATTGAAATAAATTTTTAATTTCAAATCTTTTCGCATTGGATAAAATTATTACTTTAATTTAGTTAATAGAGCAATATTAATATTTAATAAAAATCGATTAATTCTTTATTCGAAAAAAACCTAAGGTCAAATAATTGAGTACTCTAGATAGTTGCAGCCGAAAGAGAAAAAATAATTATATATTTTAATTAAAAAATTAGTAATATTAAATAGGAAATTAATTAAATTTGCACCAGTAAACAAATTAATAATATCAATTAAACGTTCAATTAAACGTATTTCATAGACTTTCGGTTTTCCTTCAAAACTTGTAATACTATTTAAAAAAAAAAAACTATTTTCTTCGAATCAAATAAGCTTGTTATCTATTAATAACTTTTGTCTAATCCGCAAAATCTTTTGTGCAGATGCTCTGCATGTAAAATCATTAAACGTTTTGAAGCAAGTAAGAACAACTTTTTTTCGTTTTTATAAAATAAATCTGGGTATTTAAAAAAATTAAAAATTCTGTACATTTTAAATCTTTTTTTTCGAAATTTCAGAGCATAAAACATGAAACACTGCATTTCTTATCGGATATGAATTGACATCTCTTTGGCGTTTGGCAAAAATGTCTTAAGTCAGAAACTGTAGTTTTTCGTTATGTTAGATTGAAAAGTATTTATTTGGTGTATTTCATAGACTTTTTTCCTAAAAGCAGATGATAATGATTAAGAGCAGTTGTGCTAGACTAAAGTGATTAAAACCAAACAAAAGAAAAAAAATTTAATTAAAGTCATTAAAAAAATTAAAAATATGTTTTTTTACTTAAAACGTTTTTGCCTAACGGCTAAGTTCTTTTTCATGCCACAAGTTATTTACAATTATATCAGCAGTTAAGTTGCCATAATTACGTAAAAAAAATCCCGGGAATTCCCGCACAAAAGTCCCGGAATTTTTTTCCCGAAAAATTTGCGGGATCCCGGGATTTCTGTCCTGGGAAATCCCGTTTGAAAAACACTTAAATACATACAAGATTTTGCAATGAGAGAACATTTCACCATTAAACGGCTAAACCCCCAAACAGAATATGCATGAGCTGGCTTTAGCAACTGTGCGAATACTACCAGCCGTATACATAATGAAAATTTGGCATGAAGTTAGCAAAAAGTTTTTTCATAATACACTGAAGTTAGCAAAAAGTTTTTTCATAATACACTGACCAAACTCTGGCTAACGATAAAATCTTGTTAACGAGCTGCCAACTTGTGAAAAACAGCAGTTTAATGTCAAACAGTTTTGTTGGTTTTTTTTTTTTTAATTTACTGTCTTTAACTTTAATTTAATTTATTTTAATTTTAAAAACTTTTTAAACATTTTATATGTGAAGGTAAAAACAAAAAAAGGAAAAAATTACAAATTCAGCGATGATTAATGCAAAACGTGTTGCATTTTTGAGTAATACTACAATGTGGCATCATAAAAATGCAGAGTTGATTTATTAAAAGTTGCATATGGAGAAAAGTTCATTATGAATTAACTCTGTCCCAACAAGTTGCTCAGCTTAATCGGCATTCTAGTTAGCAGCTCGTTGTACATACTGTACAAACTGTGGCTAACTTTTTGTTATGAATACGGCTGTACATACTATGTGTTAAACCATATTGAGCTTAAGGAAACATGTCTTTAAGTTTTATGAAACTGTCATATGCTTAACCCTTTGAAGACGAATAATTTTCGCTGGTAATTTTTTAAATTTTATTGCGGATTCTTACTCAGAATGGCAACATTTCTATACTAAAGTGCCGTCAAAATTTGTAAATTCTTACTCCTTCTGCTAGGAAAATCATGGGCCATATGTGTCACATTCGTCGTCAAAGATAAAAATTTGGAAACAAATGCATTATGCACACAAAAACGATTCAACTATCTAACGGCTTGCATACCTGGATTTGTGCGTAAATTCGTGTTTTTAGCTGCGCTTTGAAAATATATCATTTAATTACTGGTAACTATATATGTAGGTTTTTTTCTAAATGAGTTGACTGCTTCACCTAATATAGCCAAAAAAAAACCGAAAGATTAGTTATACTGTGGAGGTCCCAGCTGGTTTAGACGTGTTCAAGAAAGTTTGTGAGTTCGTCGCACTAACAGCGTTCATAATTCACCAAACGGAACTTTATTGTTAGCAGAAAGGTATTATATTTTCTATAAGTCAAGAAGAGTTGAAACTATTTTTTGGGATGATTGTAGCAATGAGTATTCACAGATTTCCAATAAAAATAAGATTGTTCTGGTCTACAATGGAAATATATTCACTTTTTCAAGGTAATGAATCGAGACCGTTTTGAAAAAATTACACGAGAATCCGTTAAACGGTCAAAATTGGGGCGGTATTAAATTAAATGGACATTACCAAACAAGAATAAAAGGAGATTCAGTAAGCGATGTCTTGTTTGCACACAAAATGGAATCGAAAGTCAAACAAACACAATTTGTTACGAATGCGAAAAACCAATGTGATTTACTGAGAACAAAAATTATTTTAAGATTTACTAAGTTCGATTTTGATTTACTTTATATGAAATATTAAGCACGACAAACAAAATCTTGTTAATTAAAAATACTGTATTCCCAAAAGTTACTTTAATAATATTTATGGGATCTCATAGTTTAAAATAAATTTTTCTTTTTTATGTTTTTACTGAATTGTTTATGATTTCTTTGTTTTTTAATGGTAACAAATTAAAAAAAAATTCAAAAAAAAAAGAATCAAAATTCGACTTTATTTTCACCTTTGACGACGAGTGGGACACATATGTCCCATCATACTTTCAGATCCATCGAGAAAACTATAGAACTAATTTCAAATGCGTTAATCAATAAATTTCATAACGAATTAGTGCATATAATACTTAAAGTTTATCCAACAGCAATAATTAGGGCCCTAGATATTAGCAAACTCAAATGGCAAAAAAATAAATTCGAATTTCTGACTTTGAGAATCCTTAAGCCCAGTTGACACAACAAAATCTTATCGTTAGTACGAATAATGAAGAAAGCATTTGTTTTTTTATCGAACAATGCGAATTAGATCAAAAGCAATTCGAAAATTTAGATGAAATGACGAAAATACTAAATTGGATATATGTGTCCCATTCGTCGTTAAAGGGTTAAGTAAAGTGCAAAACTAATCGCACATTCCGTACGAAATCAAATGTTTTTTGTTTTGTTTTGGTTTTTTAAAGGCATTGTCCTTTTGTTATTTTTTTTGACAGTAGCTAAAGTTATGCAGTGTTACCACCAGCAAAATTCAAAATTACACTTGAGATGAAGAAAAATTACGCGATTTAAATGAAATTACACCTGAAGTTTTTTTTAATAAAAGACATTTACAAAGAAGCAAAAACACAACAAACTTATTGAAAGAAGATCAATATTAGTCAAACTGTTAACATTCTTATTGTTGTTTAAAAAAAAAGAAATAACAATAAAGACTTAAAAACAATTAATAAAACATAAAATAAAACTTCTAAAGAAATGAGCTTAACTTCCACATTTGGTTGCATATATCTAACGAAGGTCCATAATGCTCATTGCCATTCCTTTATAATGGGTGTTTTTTTAAGCCCAAAAGAGCTAACGAAAGAATAGCTGTCAAACGAACTGCTCTCACTTTTTGATCATCATAGATAGATATTTTCATGCTTGAACAACGCCACCAAATTATCCAAATTTACTTTGAAAATCAACTATCGGTTTTTGCAGCGTAAAGGCGACTTCATGATTTGAATGAGGCAACTTATTTTTTCACAATGAAGGCGATGTGTTGATTTAGAGAAAATAAACTGTCAATTAGACTACAAGGCAGTGCGATGTGATATCACTTGGTTGTTTTTCGTAGGCCTGTGAAGTCACTGGTTTATGCTGATAAACCAGCAATAATTGACGTCTTGGAGGTCGTCTGACATGTAGCCAGAAATGCTCGAAAAGAGGAACAAAATTGGAGGTCTGAAATGCGTTCAAATGGTAATGCCGTGTATTAATTTGCGATTAAAATATATTTGTTTTGTGTTTTTTACCATTTAAAGTTTTATGGTCTTAAAAAATACTCTTTATACCATATTTGGTAAAAAAAAAATGCCTGAAGGAATTTATACAACTGTTCCTTTCGTAATTCAGTTTTACAACCAGTTAAGGGCGTGAAATAGTCTTCAAACTAAAGCATTTGAAAGTTTTACAAAACAAACAAAATTAATAATATTGTTACGTTACTGCCTTTCAATAACGTTTTGGTTTATTTCCTTTATAATAAACCGTTTCGAGTTCGAGAACACAAACACTTTAAAAACTGTTTACAATTTACTCAACTCTATTTAGTACTAAGTCTTTTTAACAACCGTAATTTATAGCTTTTATTCACAACCAACTATAATTTCTCCACGTTATACGTTATTGACAAAGTCTGAACTTAGAATGATCTCATTACGCTAGTCGCCGCTAGTATTTATACTGCATTTTGGTTGTCTAGCACATTCGAAATGTTTTTCGAAGGTTCGAGGCTTTACTATTCACCACACTTTAATTTGATTTATGGCAGCACTTATGTTTACATAATTTTACCTCTTATACTGAAGCTTTTTTAACGGTCATTTCTAAAGCTTTCTGCACATTGGGATTGAAGTGTACTAAATTATAACAATTTTTAATAACAATGTAAACTAATAAAATTACTAATTAATACAAGTTAACTAATAAATACAAGATAACTTATAAATTAAACTAATTCTTAAATAATAAACTAATATGTTGGAATATTGGAAAAATTTCTACCCCCAGGCTAGTTTTTAGTTTGAATAACTTTTTTCAATAAACTTCAGGTTCTCAATCATTGATGTCAAATTTATTCAATTCTTACTCTCTTTCATCCACCACTATTATGGATAACAATCTTGAAGCGATGTGGTGGCTTAAGTCTTGGCTGTGGTTCGTGTCTTGGCCCGGGTATTCCGCCAGCAACTGACGACTCCCGAGGTGAAGGCAGTGAACTTAAAGGCCTTGGCGACGAAAAGTTATCCATCCCCTAAACCGAGGTGTTATGCGACCCGTGCCTATCGGTTGGTTTGCAGTCAGGGGTTACCGACTGTATTATCACGGAGCTTTGCTGATACCTGGGCACCTCAGCAAATAGACCACGCCCTTACCGCGTTAATGGGGGCTATGACGTGGTGGACCTTTCAATTCCCCTACACTCGTGGGACCAACTAGCAAAATGAACTCCTCTCAAACACAACAACAAAAACAAAAACGATTGACAAAAACTGATGACGGACAGGCGAGAACAATGACAACGACAAGGCGTGCTGCCTTGCGTTTCGTCGATCTTCTCGGCTCCAAGAAAGCTGAAGATCTAACCAATGAACAAAAAGCTTCATTGGCATGGGCAAAAGCCCACTTAGCTGGGCTGCCAAGCGCTACTCCCCCAGTCCCTGGAAAGGTGACAATGCCTAAACGGCAACGTTCGGAGGAGGAAGCTGCAGCCGCAAAACAGCAACCGGGGACGAAACGTCCTAAAATTTCATCGAAACCGATGAACAAATCTTTCAGCGAGGTGGCCAAAGGTCACCTGGTACGAGCTATCATCGACAGAAGTGTCGATAATGGTGCCATTTCTCATACCAAGTGGGATCTGGTAAAACAAAAACTAATGGGTGTGTTCTGGACGATCCTCAGGGAGAATCCAGGGCCACCCCCTCAATGCGATGACGCTGGTTGGTACCAGGGTCACGTGAAGCTGATGGCTTGCGCGGATGAGCGCTCAGCGCTGCTTTTAAAGCGGGCCATCCAACTGCTAGGAGAGGTTTGGGAAGGTGCTAGGCTTGACGTGGTGCTGGTTGGAGAGATACCACGGAGGCCGAGATCAATTGCCACCATCCCTGCCGAACCATCGGAACCTGAGGAGATCTTGAAGATCATTCAGTGCTGCAACCCTCAACTACCCACACATGACTGGAAAGTAGTGAAGGTTTCAGCTACTGAAGGGTCCTCAAGGACGGCGATTGTGGTTATCAACCAGCAATCCTTGGAGCCACTGAGGGAGAGACAGGGCAAGCTCTACTATGGTTTTAGTACGATCTTGCTCCGTGTCTACCGAAGTGACAACAAGGGCAATCCGGCTCCGTCAGTAAGTGAGGCCAAGCAATCTGAGGATGGAATGGCTTGTGACGATGCCGTGGGCTCAAGCGACAAAGAGGACACCCAGTCTGTCTCAGGATTGGTGGGTGACTTCTTTGATCTCTTGGGTGACACGGTTGATGAGGACGTGCTGCTGGAGTCTGACCAGGAGGACGTCAACATCACTGTAGTCGCCAAAATGGATCATGGTGAAGGTGCTACAGATAAACCTCCACCACTCTAAAGCAGCATCTGCTGCATTGCTCCTCCGTATAGTGGAAAGAGGGGAGGAGCTCGTGATGGTCCAAGAACCCTGGATTCACAAGGATCGGGTTTGCGGACTCAACCTCAAAGGCTATAAGCTATTATTTGCGAAAGGTACAGGTAACATAAGATCTTGTGTCTTAGCTAAAAACTCGTTGAATATTTTCATTCTTTCTGATTACAGTGATGAAGATACTACAACTGTTGCTCTTGAGACACCGGACGGTATAGTCTGGATGGTCTCAGCGTACATGGCGCACGACCACGGGCAGGACCCACCCAATGGGCTCATCCGTGATGCAGTTATAAAGGCCGCGGGCACTGGAACTCCGGTTATCATCTGTGCCGATGCTAATGCGCACCACACTATATGGGGTAGTACGGACACGAATGTAAGAGGTGAGTCACTATTTTCCTTTATTATTAACTATAATTTAGGAGTAGTAAATAGGGGCTGTGAGCCTACGTTTGTTGTTGCAAATAGGTGTGAGGTTCTTGATGTCACGCTAGTTAGTATAAACCACATCGATATGATCGAGAGCTGGATGGTGTCGAATGACTGTTCGCTCTCTGATCACAGATATGTGGAATTCAGTCTAGGGCTTAGGTCTTCAGGATCGATGTCTATATTGAACAGGAGACGGACGAACTGGGGGATTCAATACTCCTCTCTGGTCCGGTCTCTACCTGACCCTCCTAGGGTTGACGATATCGGAGGGATCGATGCAGCAGTGGATCTGCTTTCGAACTCACTGCAGTTGGCGACTTCCCTGGCGTGTAGGCCAAGGGTGCGTAGGGGCAGGAACCGGCCACCATGGTGGGATCCTGACATTGCGCAGGCGAGAATTGACTGTCGTAGATTGTTCAATGTGGCAAAGCGCCGCGGCAACTGGGCGGACTATAAGTCATCATTGAATAGGTTTAGAAACTTGGTTAGATCTGCGAAAAGGTCTGCTTGGAGGAACTTCTGTAGCGGCGTGGAAGGATCCTCTGAGACGAACCGTTTACGTAAGGTAATGGCTTCGAGCCCGGTTGTTCCGACATACGTCCGGAAATCGGATGGTAGTTGGACTACGAATAGTCAAGAAACACTGGAGGTGTTAATTGATACTCACTTTCCTGGAAACTCCCAATGGGGTACACGGGATCCAGCGTGGGAGGCGACTTCCACTCCAATGTCCATTCCACTGGACTATGACAGGATTAAATGGGCCATCGATAGCTTTAGCCCATATAAATCTCCGGGTATGGATGGAATAATTCCGGCGGACCTGCAGAGGAATTCGACCCTGATAATACCCTGGTTGCTGGCCATATATAGGGGATGCGCTAGATTCTCGTATCTCCCTGTGAAATGGACCCTGTGTAGAGTGGTCTTTATACCCAAGGGGGGTAAAGCTTCTCACACCGAGCCGAAGGACTACAGACCGATCAGTCTTGCATCCTTTCTTCTTAAGACTCTTGAGAGGGTTATCGATGTGCACTTGAGGATGACCATCCCAAGGGGTTTACTTTCTGCCTCTCAACATGCCTATACGAAGGGCAGGTCTGTTGAGACGGCTCTTCACTCTCTGGTTGGAACAATTGAGAGATCGCTCGAATTCAAGGAGTACACACTTGTGGCCTTCCTCGATATTGAGGGGGCCTTCAACAACGTCAACCCGGACTCTATTGTGACGTCCATGGGGAATCTGGGGATCGACGTTGGCATATGTAGATTTGTTGACAATCTACTGAGGAATAGGGTCATTTGCTCTACAATAGGTGAAACCAGTGTTCAGAGGCTGGTGAACAGGGGTACTCCCCAGGGGGGAGTTCTATCCCCACTATTGTGGAACCTGACTATGAACACCATGTTGACAAAGTTGGACAATATGAGGATCAAGGCAGTGGCGTATGCTGATGATGTGTCAGTAGCTATAACAGGGAAGCATTTGGGCGTAATGTCCCAGTGTATGGAGGCTGCCCTGAGGGTACTAAGCACCTGGAGTGCATCATGTGGTCTGGGTGTAAATCCGTCTAAGACGGAACTGGTACTCTTTACGAGGAAGTATAGGACCGAGGACTTTAAGCTTCCGAGGTTAAACGGAACTGAGCTTCAGATATCTCGCAGTGCCAAGTATCTGGGCGTGGTTCTGGATAGCAGGCTGTCATGGGGACTAAATGTCCGGATGAGAGTGGAGAAGGCAACAGTTGCCATATATGCGTGCAGGGGTGCAATAGGCAGAAACTGGGGTATGAGCCCGAGGTGTGTCAATTGGATCTTTGAGGCAGTGGTAAAGCCGACCCTGTACTATGGGGTCGTTGTATGGTGGACTGCACTGGAAAAGGGCATACACCGCGGGATGCTTGAGAAAGTATACAGACTTGTCGCGTTGATGATCACGGGATCTATGCGATCTACTCCCACGAAGGCGCTGTTCACGATCTTGAACTGGCTTCCGGTGGATATAGCGGCCAAACAGTTGGCTCTTTGCTCGGCGACACGGCTGCACGCGGATGGCGGCTGGTCGACCCGTGACTATGGACACGCCAGGATAATCAGAAGTACGATTGTCCCTGATGGAGTGGACTACTGCACTCCGGTACCGTTCTTTGGTGCGGGGTTTGTTACACGAGTGGCGCACGGAAACGTGCTCTTGGATACTTTCCGGGAACCGACCCTGGGGGTCTATACCGATGGTTCGAGGAAAGGTGAGAGGGCTGGCGGAGGTTTCTTCATAGAGGAACTGGATGTGAAGGTTTCCTTTCGTCTGCCGGATGGATGTAGTGTCCTGCAGGCGGAAATCTCGGCTATAAGGCGGGCGGCAAACTGGCTGAGGTATCATCGCATATCGGGAGATATACGTATATTTACTGACAGCAAGGCTGCCCTTGCTTCTTTGGCGGGTGTCTACTCGACATCTAAGTTGACTGCAGAATGTCGGATGTCTTTGAATGAGATTGCGAAACATTCAAGGGTAACGCTTATATGGATACCTGGTCACTCGGGGTGCCCAGGCAATCTAGTGGCAGATGGGCTGGCTAGACAGGGTGGTCGCATGGATGACGTATTCATCGATCAATTTGTTGGTCTTCCAATAGCCCACTGTAAACTACTCATCGAGCGCGAGTCTTATAGAATAGCGCAGATGCGGTGGACCTGTGAGTCCACCTGCTTGATATCCAGGATCCTCTGGCCTGGATATGACAAACGGAGAACTGGCTCTCTACTTGGGTTCAGCAGGAACCAAATTAGGTTGGTGATATCGGTTTTGACTGGACACTGGCCGGTGGGGACCCATGCTGGAAGAATGGGTCTGGAATTCAACGACTATTGTAGGAGTTGTCAGAACGAGGAGGAAGAGGAGACTGTGCTTCACTTCCTCTGTCACTGCCCTGGACTGCGGGGCATAAGGGAAGAATACCTGGGGAGACCGGTGTTTTCCTGTCCATAATTGTCCTTAAATACTTACCTTTATTTGTTTTGATGTGCTATCAAAAATTATTTTTGTTTTTGTACGTTCGTCATGAGAATTAATTTCCCATTTGAAAAGTAATTCGTTTTCTAACATTCACCTTTTATGAAGAGAAATCTTAAACAATTTTCGTCACATTTGCAAATACATTCTTTAACTTGTGCATACGTGACAATCACTTCGTAAAGGTATTAAATTTCTTTTAACAACTGAACACTGAGCAGCACTCGTATCGAATTTTGATTTAACTAAAAAAAACTTTTTTGGGATATGGGCATTTCCTGGGGTCACGAACGTACGTTCGAACGCTTTTGATGTACAAATAATATAGAAAACAAAACTTTTCCTAGAATTTTTTTTTTGTGATTCGATAGAATTTGGGTAGCACTATGTTTAGTTCAAAAGATGGATTTCAGCGAGTTTAGGTTTCCATAATGATAGTTATAAACAGGGCTGTGGAGTCGGAGTCGGAGTCGGAGTTGAGGAGTCGGAGTTGAGGTTTTTGTGCCGGAGTCGGAGTCGGAGTCGAAGTACCCACAAAAACTAGCGACTCCGACTCCGACTTTTTTGCATTAAAATTTTTCTAATATTTTTTAAAATAAAAAATTTTAATGACCAATTTCTCCAATTCTTTTTAAATATCAATTCATATTTTAATATAATTTTTCTAATAATTTTATTTTTATTTGACATAAAAAAGCAAATATTAAACATAAATTGATATTTAAATAAATTAGTGGAATTGGCCATAAGAGGGTCCGCTTTTTGAAATTGTGAAGTCAAAAAATAAGGACCAGTATACTTTTCATATCAAAAATTAAAAAATTGAGATAACATCTTATTTTGACAATTTATAAGAATAGTTATATAGATTGTATCGAAGCATGTCCTTTTCTATGTTTTAATGTGACCTCAAATTTCTGTAACAAAAACCAGCGGGTTCACTATTTGAATTTCACCAAGATATCGTTAATAAAATAAAGCCGAATTAAGGAATTTAAAAATTAAATTTGTAAAGATGTTGTTTTTTATTTATCGTATACATATTAACGAATATTTTTGTAGCCATGTCCATGAATATGACATGAAATCAGCTGTAGCTTCTGTGGTGAAAGCATTAAGTGAACTACATTTTAAGTTCCAACCTTCAAGGTGAATTATAATAGAATAAAAGGAAAATGAACTCGGAAAAATACATGACATTGTTCCAGATATAATTCCCATCAATGTGGGAAAAATGATTTGAGAATACTTTTATCTACTCACTTTAGGGAAAATTGGAGAGATAATAAAGACTTGTAATTTCAAATTTCGGTCTTGGACAATAATAATATTGAATTAGGAACGGAAAAATGCAATGGCGAGTACACTGAAGAAAAAGATTTAAATTTAGTTGTCTAAAAATTCACATTTTTTTTAACTCTGCAGGTGGGAGATAAACTACATCAAGCCACATTTTGAAAGCTTTACAGCAGACCGCGAAAACATGTTGATAATCGC
Source organism: Pollenia griseotomentosa (assembly GCA_963931875.1). Classification (NCBI taxonomy): domain Eukaryota; kingdom Metazoa; phylum Arthropoda; class Insecta; order Diptera; family Polleniidae; genus Pollenia; species Pollenia griseotomentosa. Next base: position 49,573,951 of record OZ007564.1, read on the forward strand.
AAATGATGTTTATGTTATAAAAATGTGCATTTGTACGAATATTTTATATGATCCTAACATTTTTTTTTATGTCGTTGATATACTTAAAAAATTACGTCATAAAAGGTTCGTAACCTTCTATGGTGCTGTTCCATGCCTTGAGACAAACAGCACCAAGTCCAACAACAAAAGGGGTGCTATTTCCCAAAAATAATAAAAGGCTAACAACATTTTTTTACATTACGTTTCTCTTCAAAATGTGTTATATAAATTGTAGAACTAACAACTGAAGGCGCATCTGCATGTTTTAATAAACTATATTAAATTTTCCTGAGAATGATTTGACTTAATAAATAAAACAATACCAAAATGGCAGTGTCTGAATTTATGTATGTATATTAAAAACAATAGACCTCACTTCACAATTTACAAAAAAGGACTGTCCTTTGCCTCTATTAATATTGTGGTAAACAACAGAAAGTACACTTGATGCCTTAACGTCTAAGCCAATTGGACTTGGTGCTGTTTTCAACTTTTCTATCTCGAAAGCTACATTAGATAGGACTAATGGAAATTCACACATCTATAAATTCCAACAGTATAAAAAACGTTATTTGAAAAAGATGTGAATTGGTGTAGTTTATCTCTCCCCTACAGAACTATTTTTACATTTTGTAGCACTGTTTGCATAATTTTAATAAATTTATATAACCTTTAAAATATACTAAAGTTCAATGATCCCATACGGATTGAAGCCAAACTCGTTTCTTTCGAAAGTTCGTAACAAAACTCGTTCGCTCCAAAATTAAATCCATTATTTTTCTATATTTCAGTTGGTTTAAAGTTCTCAACTGTTGAGTTATAAGTCAAGAATGTCATAACACTTTAGAATTAAAATAGGTTCAACTCATTTAGTCTATTTAATCGGGCGCTATATGTTTTTTGCATTTTTTCCAAAATCCAAATAAAATGTTTTGCAGCTTTCCTACTCATATAGTAGGTTAAAGCACAATGCGCGGCACGTTAGAATTAAAATATCGATTTGAAATTTTTACAGAATAATTTTGTTGCTAGATAACCATTTAACAGGTACTAAATTAAAAAAGAGTTTAAAGTCAAATAAAAACTAGTCTCTTAAATAATGCTAGGTTAGAGTAGGAGTAGGAGTAGGAGTCGGAGTCGGAGTCGGAGTCGGAGTCGGAGTCGTACTTAAAAAATTTCACCAAAAGGAGTCGGAGTCGGAGTTATAACTTTTTCTTAACGACTCCACAGCCCTGGTTATAAATATGTGGTCACGAACGTACGCAAAATAGAAGTCAACTTCGGCTAACAGTAGTTTAATTTAAAAATCTGCGTAAAGGAACGGAATATTCAAAAGTGATTAATTTATTTTAAAAGTGTATTAATGTAGCTGTCCATTCAGCATTTATAAAATAAAATATCTCTCTTGGTTTTTGTTTAACTGGTTATGTACCGGCCGCGAACGTACGATTTTTCCATATGTTTTTTTTTATTATTATCACCAGGGAAACCATGAATATGCAATTGCATGTTTTTCCTTGTGCGACCAGCGAAGGCAGAAACAAAATATTAATCCATATTAGAGCTTTTTAAGAATTTTGGCATCGATTTGTTTGTGCATATTTTTGCATATTTTACCGTTTGCAGCAATTTTTTGCATAATTTAGTTAAAAGAGTCTTTTTGCAGCATTTTTTAAGCTTATAGCGCATATTTTGCCTTTTTGGGGCATATTTTGATGCATGTTTAATGTTTAATATGCCTTTTTCGCAGCAAATATTTTTTTTTTGCGAAATTTTGGCTTTTCTGTTTTAAATATTTATTTGTATACCCAACGTGTTGCTTCACTTTCGACATTAATAATAATATTTTTAATAATTAAAATTTAAGAAAAGGCATTTATATACGTTTTTGGCGATGTGTGTAGTGCATAGAAATCGGGACCAAACTTTTAGTAGAATCACTTTCTTTTTAAAGTGATCTAACGATGTCCACCGTTCGTCTGGCTGGTTGTCTGTTTATGTTAACCTCGTGCGCAAAGTAAACGTTGCAATCTTGTAGATATTTTGATCAAATTTGGCAAATAGATTTAAATTGTACTAAGGATGAAGTCTTTGTAAATGGTTAGAATTAAAGTTTGCTAAAACCTGTAAAAATGTGAAACCGCGGTTTCGGTTTTAAAATGATTAAAACCGGTCGGCTTCGGTTCGGTTTTCGGTTTTGAAAATATCTTAATAAAACTACATGCACAATCTTTTATGTAATAAATTTTTTTTATTTGTTTCAACCCAGGTATTATTTGGGTGATAATTTTTTGTAAAAATCACCTAAGTGAGTATTCTCAGATCACTTTTGATGACTACAAACTAATTAATCACTTGAGCGATTGAAAAGGCATTCATTCATGGACATATATTCTCAAAAAGAAATCAGAAAATTATATCACAAATGATTCTTTGAGGTGATTCATCGGTAGGGTACCATTTTTTCACAACGAGTGTATCATTAATTACACTGTGATAGTCGAAAAAATGGACTTCGATGAATCCTTTTCGAACTATTAGGGGGGAGTCCCCTGAGTGCGAAAGTACCTGTCATAAATGTAAAAGATTTTAGTGGAGTTTTTTTAGATATAATTCCTACTTTTAATTTCCAAACACGTTCTCAGTTCACACTGAATTGTTTTTATTGGTAATATTTGAAAATTTCCAATTCATACTGTTTTTTAAAAGTGAATTTAAAAAATATAAAATTTAGCTTGGACTGTATTATTATAAATGTTTTACAGCCACAACAATTTCTTTCTATTAAATTTAAATAAAACTTGTGCGCTTTGTTTTGCGTATCTCTGTACTTTAAAATTCTCTCGCAATACATATGCAAAACATTTTTGAGCACCCCTGCTCTTGACATAGCTTTGTTTTTGTGAGCCGATGACTGTCCATCGGTTCCAAATATGGTAAAATCTCGAACATTTGCCTGTAAATACTATGTTGTTTGGGCTTTAGCGATTATAATTTTAGGATTATTTTTATTAAATGGAACTGTTATTAAATTCTTGAAATTTTTGTTTTCAAATAAGCAATTTTTGAATTTTTTTGGAGCATGTTTTTAACAATTTTCAGGGCATATTTTCAAGTTTTCACTGCATATTTAATGCGCATAAAACGCATTTTATAGAGCATATTTCTGATTTCCCAGATTATCACGATGCATTTTCCCATAAATATCTTCAAATTTCCTCAACAAAAAAACTTAATACTCCTTTTACAATTGATTGAAATGGAGAGATTATGAAGAAAGAGTGTAAACATAAAATTTTTTTTGCATGTAAAATCTATATATATAAAAATGTGTGTGTTTGTTTGTTTGTTTGCTGGCTTATAGACTCCTAAACTACTAAACCGATTTTCCTGAAATTTTTACAGTAACATCACGCGAGCCCTAAAAATAAAATAGACAACTTAGGGGCAGCGGAATTGGTACCCCCATAGGATGCCAACATTAAATATCGCATATCTTAAGAGCCGCTGCACGCATTTTGTTGAACTTTTAGTAGTAGCATCTTCTGAGCTCCAAAATTGAAATAAAATAGCAGTGGGGGAAGTGGTATCCCCATAGGACGCCAATGTTTAATATCGCATATCTTAAGAACTGTAACAGTGAGAATGTTCAAACTTTGTAGAAATCACTCTTATGGTATACTACACTTTTGAAAATAAAGCGGGTAGCCGCAGGCGGGAAATACCTCCCATAGGATGAATATATTAAATATCGCTCAACTGAAGAACTATTAAAGGGAGAGTCTTTAAACGTGGTTAAAGCTACTATTATGGCAAACTTTAAATTTCAATATAAAAAATGGGCGGGGTAGACAGAGGAGGAGCAGTAACCCTCATAGATAGAAATTTTAATAAGAGCCGCTGCACGCATTATGTTGAACTTTTGGTAGTAGGATCTTCTGAGCCCCAAAATTGAAATAAAATAGCAGCGGGGGAAGTGGTACCCCCTTGGACGCCAATGTTTAATATCGCATATCTTAAGAACTGTAACAGTGAGAATGTTCAAACTTTGTAGAAATCACTCTTATGGTATACTACACTTTTGGAAATAAAGCGGGTAGGCGCAGGGGGAAAATACCTCCCATAGGATGCATATATTAAATATCTCTCAACTGAAGAACTATTAAAGGGAGAGTCTTCAAACGTGGTTAAAGCAGTGTAGCGAAGCGCACCGGGTTAAGCTAGTAAGTATAAAAAAAAGTCTTTAGAAGTAGAAAATATAAGAAAATATAAAATTTTCTAGTTTCCAGTGCAATTTCCTTAAGTAAAACAGATGAGATATGCTATGAACCCATTCTTTTAAAACAACACAGACTTTTTTTATAATAATAAACAATAAAAGACGATGGTTATCAAAATTGTATTTTTTCACCCTGGTAGACTATTCTGGGGAAATGCCCATATATACATTCCCAAACAAATTTCTACTGCTTAAAAAATGTTTATCATAAAAAGTTTAAATAAAAAAAAAAAATATACATATAAATATCTAAATTGTTTTTACCACTATCACTGGTGCTTTAAGCATTATTTATGTACATTTAATTTGATGAACAAAAAAAATATTTTTGCAACAAATTTTGCACAAGACCAACCAACCCACTGAATAGGCTCGAATATTGTCCACCAGAAAAATCAAAATAAAAATCCATCTGTTTGCACTTAAGTGTGCGTGTGTGTGTGTGACAATTGGACAATCTGCTCAAATGCAACATCTAAAGTAAATTATTGCAAATCTAGCAAAAAAAAAAACAAGTTGGGATAGCACAGTGAGAAAAGCAAATGGGTTAAATGTGTTTATTTCTTGCCTGCCTTCGCACTGCAACCAAAAACATATTTTTTTTTTTTACTTTCCAGTTTCTTAATGCGAACGCCAAAATGCTTATGCATTAAATTGCAATATATAAATTATCAACTGCAACATGTTGCCTCAACATTGTACTCACATAAACATAATTTCTCTTAAGTGGATGATTGTTGCAGCTGTAGGCTTTCTTGCTACTTGTACTGCCTACACTCTATGGGGCCATGTGTGTCCCAATAAAACTAAAATCATGTTGATAAATTATTGCCGTCTTCAAAACGTTACAACATTTGCAAATGTTGCCTTAAATATACACACACTTTTGAATTTGAGAGATGGAAATTGGTTGCAATTATCTATTTATAAAAAATAGAGGCATATTTTTAAAGAGCTTATTTATAAAGATAACATCAAAAGGAATTATTATTTTGTTTAGCATGTTCTAGTGTTTGATCGAATTATCAAACTAAAATAATTAATATTTAGTTTGTAATAGTAAAAAATTAACCGATTATCACAAAATTTTTCAGTGCTGTTTATAGTCATATACAATTAAATTGGGCCAAATCTTACCACAGCAATATTATTCGTTACGGTTTTTGGCGTCTGAAAGAGGTTTTTGAGTGTGAGATCAACACAAACAGAAAAGATATTGAAGTTTTTTAGGGAGACTGGTTCACATTTGGGTCCTCAACTATTTATACCTACAGCATTACAGCTAAAGAGAGTGTAATGCGTTTGTGCAACACCTTAAAATATTGGTCCCAGCTAGACGCACCTTTTAGTATATAGATCCCCTAAGAACCACTTTTTGAATCAATCTAAGTTCCGTCCGGCTGGCTGTTACATCATCCGGGGATATCAGGTGCAGTTAATCACCCTTATTCTGCATTTCGGTTCGGTTCGAAATTTTCTCCGTTTGGCAAGTTTGGTGTTCAGCGTTCCGTTAAAAATTGTTTCTTTCTATTGTATGTATTCTCCATTACGATCGTTGCTACGTCTAAGTCCCAATTCATACTTTGCAAGTCATATTGATGAACTTATCTCATTTTCTTCTTAGAATCAGCTTCGGCGTTCACACAATGCTTGTCTTCTTGCTGAAATATTACTTTTTTATGTATGATGTACACACATATGTGTGCGATTTTACATAACGAATGAGAAAACAAAACGTATACGACGAGTACATCAAGCTGAGTACTCGTTTCTTTTCCCCTCGTCTCTCTCGCCCATAAATTAGCAAGCTGATCAATAAGAGACTTGGATTGTATGAATTAGGACTTACCAAGTTGTTTATTGACTAACGGTAAGCTCTTCGATTTTTTGTTTATTTCTTTTAAAAAAAAAGTGACAATAAATATTTTTTGGATTAAATATTAATTCTTTTTACTTAAATTAAAATTTTTTATAAATTTTTCATATTATTCGAATGTGTATTCTATGTCAAATACATTCCTCAAAAGCTTTTATACTTTAATAGTCTCATTCCCAGATTCTATTTGTTAAAATTTTTTATTTAACTAATTGCTGGCCAAAAACAACTGCACCAGCTATTTAATTAATGTTTTCACTTTAAATGTTGTAATTTAGTTTATTTTATTTGTTTAATGCATATATTTATCACTGTTTTCTTGCTCTAAATTTAACTTTTTATTAAAATGTTTCAAAATTGCTTATGTTTTATGTGCCGATTTCATACGTTTCATAACAAAACTGTTTTAGTATTTGGGCTATTCACAAGGTGTGCTATCAAGTCATAATGTCCTAAATAATATTTTACAATTGTTTAAAAAAAATATTGTTGTGTTTGAAACAAAATAAAAATTTAAATGCTGTGTTCATTATTTCGTCGTAACTGTACATTAGAAATCTAAATTATAACCGCTTACCCACAGCAGTCATATATATTTCTTGTAATTATTTTGAGACATATGACTTTACAACTTTATGACTACCTTGTGAATAGCCCAATTGTCTTCTTCTTTCGATTCAGTTTTTTTTTGCGTAACTTAATGCGGTAACGTAATCGAAATGCAGAATTAATAAGGATTAATACCTAAGATTCGGCGAAAATCTAAAATTGAAAGATTTCAAGAGGTCTTGAAGAGTTTTTGCGTTCGCGGTTGACCAGTGATCCTATCTAGTACTACGGGAGTGAGTAGCACCCGGTGGAACGGCACCAAACTGACTATTGGTTGAGGCCTTTGCTAGTATGCTTCTTGCAAGATATGCTTTCTGTCTTTTAGGGAGAATGTCTTTGCGGAAGTTTCGCTTTTCTGCTTTTCTTAAAAGATATTTTTGGGGATTTGAAAGTATCTTTTGAATTATAAATTCTTACTGCCTGTTTTTAGAACGCGAGTGCCAAAGTGACTCGTTTAACTGGCATTAAAAAGATAAACAAATTTTTGAAGTTTTGTTTTTAATGTTAGTTAAACGAGTCACTTTTGCATTCGCGTTCTGAAAACAGGCAGTACAACTTTTGATTAAGGCACAGGTCGCAATCTAAAATGTATTCCAAAGGAATTTGGACATTAAGTTGATTTAAGAATAATTACGAAAATTATTCAAATGAAAATCGGCAAATGATTTCACGTAGCAAATGATATCTCGGAATACAAATGATATCCCGGATAAGGCACGTAAAGCTTCTGATCAATGTAAAGCTAAGCGGTTTTTTAATTCTTATGACTAAGCATATTGAATTCGGTTTATAATTTTACCTGTACTCCATAAAAAAACAGGCTTTGCCCTGCATAAATCCCTTTGATGTGTATAAATCGCTTAAAAATACGAATCTTGTAAAAATTGTTCACGAGTAACTTTTACATAAACGACTATAGAAAATTTAATTTGAGCAGATTCGCAAATGATCACAGCTGCTGTAACGACCTCTTTCGGAAAATCGGTTAAAATTAACTGAACTCCTAAAAAACAGTTATGGGTAAAGTTGACTTGACATTACCATATATCCAATTTGAGCTTAACTCTTATGTAATAACCACATTGTCTTTAAGTGCTGGCTCACACTCTTAAAGTTTTACAGCCTTATTTATAAAAAATAAGACATGTTAATAAAAGGTTTATTAAACGGATTTTGTATGAAAATCCATTTTATTAACCCTTTATTAACCGGTTTTATTTTTTATAAATTAGGCCGTTAGCCGTCAAGTCTGGAGATTTTAGGAGAGAGTAAAATAGAAGGTATTTTCTTCTCCCATCTCTCCTAAAAGCTAAAGAGTGTGAACCAGCACTTAGATAAACAAACAACTGTAACTATAGTTGCACCATATATATATGGTCGGTATTGATCAACTTTAGTGTTTCAATTGTCTTTTTATTTTTTATTATCCATTATTTAGTGCCTATGTTCTGTAACTCTCGCGTCGAGAAACTTTTCGATTAAAATGTGAGAAATAAAACAACCCCAGGAAAAATTATTTGATTTTTAGTAATAGGTAGTTGTCATTGCAATTGCCATTATTTTGAAAACTTTAATAAGTACTTACTAGTAATGACCACAGCAACTACTTATTACTTCTATTATTTTCACTACTGAATATTTGCTTACTAATAATCAGCTCAGTAACTACTTATTACTTGTGTTGTTTTCCGTACTGAATATTTACTTACTGGTAACGCACTCAATAATTACTTATTAGGTCTATTAACTAGTGATTTTTGGCTTCTGGTAAGTATATTGTAAGTACTTACAATTCAACTTACTAGTAGTTAAATAATAACTAGATATTTTTTGACTTCTAGTAAGTGTATTGTAAGTACTGAATTCTGTGGACACCTCGAACAAAAATAAGTAGTTATTCAGCTGAAAAATAAGTAGTGTTTATTTTCTCCAACATTATTTGCTAACTTACTTGGTAAGTAAAGTTTTTGCTGGGACATTGCCATAAATGGAAACGAACAATTATTTTTCAACTGCGTCTGTAACATTTTTGGCGAGTAATGGCGTAAGAAAATCACTCGTCATTTTACAGAAAAAGTGTGTCTGTAAAATTTCTGTGAGAAAGTTCCCGCTTTGAACTCTCAAATAAACTCACAAATAAAAACGGGGCGAGAAGAAATTTTAACACTAAAAAACATGTTCACAAAAATAACACTGTGCATGAAATTGACACTTTTTTTTCGTGACAAGCCGGGCACATGGCGTTTTAACATAATTCGGGGACGCTGAATCCAGTGGTGCCCGCGGTTTTTTCAGATTGGCTCTGGTTTTCGAGATATACCGTTATTTCGAAACAGGAGGAGGTTGCTCAACATATATTCGCGTAACTCAAAAACGGTTTAGTTTATTGAAATTACTAAAAAACCCGAAATTCCGCAATAAAATTTCATTTCAGAAAAGTAAAACTCTTTTTCTAATATGAGTAGTCGTTATTGAAACATAATTTTTTTTTGAAAAAAAAATTAATTTTTTTATCAAAATTTCGAAATTTTTGTTTTTTAAAAATTCATAAAAAATTAAAAAATGGAGCTAGGCTTCTAATTTTTTGCAGACTTATAAAAAACGAAGCTACAAACAAAATAAGCCATAAATGATTAAAATCTGTTTGCAACTTTTGATTTTATTCACAAAAGTCGACAAATTTTTCATTAATTTAAGAATTTCCCTTAGGGGGCTCCCATACAAATATTGCGTTTTATGAAATTCTTAAATTAATTAAAATTTGTCGACTTTTGTGAATAAAATCAAAAGTTGCAAACAGATTTTAATCATTTATGGCTGGTTTTGGTTGTAGCTTCGTTTTTTATAAGTCTGCAAAAAATTAGAAGCCTAGCTGCATTTTTTAATTTTGTATGAGTTTTTAAAAAACAAAAATTTCGAAATTTTGATAAAAAAATTAATTTTTTTTTAAAAAAAAAATTATGTTTCAATAACGACTACTCATATTAAAAAAAGAATTTTACTTTTCTGAAATGAAATTTTATTGCACACTGGTTCATATTTTGAGAAGGCGGCCAAAATTATTTTTTTTTTGTTCTCCGATTTTAAAATTTTTTTATTCATGTGAAAGTAAATACTAGTGAACCTCGGGAGCCAAAAAATTTCAACCCTATTTCAACTATTTCATTGAGAACAGGGTGGTCCGAAATGGACTTTCTCAATATTTGGTTATAGTTTTGAATTTCTGAGTCAATTTGTGAAGTTGAAATGCTCATAACTTTTTTGTTTTTTAAGATTTTTTGACAGAATAAGTTTTGTGTATTAGTTTATTTTATTAGCTATACGTGGTTTAAAGCATTAAACTCTGCGACCTCTAGAACTATTTAATTTTTTTTTTTTTTTAATGTCAAAATTTCCCGGAAATTTCCTACTTTATAGAGCATAAGTCCTGAGCGTCAAAATGCGTCAAAAAAAAATCTATACTCTCTTGTAGTCCAGAATCTAACCTACATTTCTATACCCCATTGTACACACATCTGGTTACGGCCTTGAGAACTACAGCAATTTCTGTGACCCAAGGTAAGATATTCGGTTCAAAAAACAAGTCCTGCAAGGAAACATTACTGAAATTAAAGAAGGTGAATCTTAAAGAATTTTCGACAAATAAAGCAGTTTAGGCCACATAAATTATCTAGCACGTCAGGCTATCAATTAATTTGGAGAAGGTAAAGGTATTGCCATTGTTATGAACTTATTGTGGGTGAACGGATGCTGCAAAACGAATAGGCGACATAAATAGACTAACACGTTAGATTTCTGAGTAAGTTAAAAGGTTAAACATTAGTAAATAGCCGCAACATAAACTACATAGTTTAATTACCTGAAAATTGCAACTTAATTTAAAAAAATGGAAGAACAGGTAAATGGTCAAAAAACTAGCACGCAGTTATATTTTACGCGAAAATTACCTACATGTTACCTGTTAATTTATTGCCGGTATGTTATCCTTTTAAAAAGTGTGAAAACAGGGGTTTTTTATGTTTCAAAGAAATGCTAATAAAAGATTAAATTTATATTTAAAAAAGGGTTTTTATGTTTTAAAGAAGTAGTAACAAAAGATCATTTAAAAAAACTTCTATCAAGAGTATAAAAGTGCATGCATTCATAATTTTACCTTCATTATTCTTTAAACAATGGCTAAGTTCAGTTATATAGTTCTCGCAGATATATATTTTCAACAGAAAGATGAAAAATATTTTGTGTTACACATAATGAATAATCCATTCTTTAAATTATGCAACGAACAAGAAATCAAAATTCATAAGATAAAAATTTTTCATTAACATTAAGAAAACGGTACCTTAAATGTTCTAGAAACAAGAAAACGTTTTACTTACGCAACGAAAAATGGCTAACAAATTATCTGATTTTTAAGAAGCTGTCAATAACCGCTAAGGAAACTGGAAAAGTGGGTCGGCCCGCAAAACAAATTGACACTTGCAGTAAAAGATCACGAAGATGCAAGCTTGCAAATATCAAAGAAGAAATTTCTCATAGTATGATAAAGAATTCATTTCTGCATCAAATTCAACCAACGCAAAATAAGAAATCAAAAATTGCAATAATTGAAAAAATAGTGGAAGCTAGCCCTAAACGCACAAAGAGGATTTTAAAAAGTATGCCTACACCAACTGAAGAAATGAAATTTACTCCAGAAGAAGCATTTGCACTATTTTTGAATTTAAAACTGACAAAAAATCAGTATACAGAACTGCGAAAGCGAACCAATGAAAAAAATTGTGGAATCTTTCTAGGATATCGAGATTTAGTTTTTGTCAAAAAAGAGTGCTTATCTTCACAAACGGCTATTAGTGTAACTTTAAGTTCAGCAGAAGTAAAATTGCAGGCTCTTCTCGAACACACTGCAGAACGATTATTAAATACACTTGATGCTGACTGTTTAAAAAAACTTAAAAATTGCAGCATCACTTTATTTTCTAAATGGAGATGTGATGGAAGCTCTGGTCAGAAACAATGCAAGCAAAGTAATTCAGAAAACTCATCTGATGCTAACAAGAAGCTAAACAACTTCTGAAAAATGAAACCCAAAGCTATTTAGAAGAAATGTTTACTAATATTGTTTAATTTAAAATAGTTTATAGATTATAATTTGTTTTTGATTTAAGTATACATTTGTATTAATATATAAAAATAAAATACACATACATCTCAAACCAAAAATAAAAGTTGAATTACCTGAAATGTTATTGATAGACAAGAATGCTATTTGGGAATTTTTCAAGATATTCCTTTTCAGTTTTATCCTTATAACAACTCGTCTTTCCCAAAAAAGCCAACCTTTGGCCCCTGTGAATATTGGGACTAAAAAATTTACAGGGGCCAAATATTGGCGTTTTCTGACAGGATCTAAGTTCGACAATAAAAAATAAGTATCAGTTGTAAAATACAAGAGAAATAATGATAAATTATAAAAAAATCATATTTGAAATATTCAACTTTTACACCGAAACTCAACAAAAAAATGAAAATGCATTTTGAACTCCCCATAACTTTTGCTCCTATCAGTCGAATTATAGTCGTTTTATAGCGCAAATTAAAGCCTAACATCGCACCTATCGAGCAAAAAAAATCGCATAAAAAAATACCGATCCAGTCAAAAGTTATGGAATTTTGACCGCCTTCTCGTAAAATTTCCCACTGTGCGTCGTTGAAAATTTTCCAATTTCAGTTAATTTTGGTCTCCGTCAACGTCTGCAACGTCACAACGGCTTCGAGTGCAATGTTATGACATTTATAACATAACGACGTAATCTATTTTGCTAGTTTTCAACATGAGTTACAGACACAATTTTTTCTCACTTTTCGAGAAACGATGGAATGATTTGTTGCACATCTTTTCGATGCGAAAATTTCTCACTAAAGTTACAGAGCATGGGCACAGGTAACTATATCTGTTTGCAACATTATACATAAATCTGTGTTGAGTATTACAAGTCCTTACACAGAAAGAAAAAGACTTGGGATTAATCAAGTATTTTATGATTACAAAAATTCAAGTACGAAGAACACTAAACCGTACTCAAAACAATCCTAAATGGGATTACTTTCGAAAATCAATCCCAGAATTTCTTGAAATAAGTATAAAATTCTTAAATCAAAAAAAAAAAAAAAAAAAAAAAAGATTAAACTTTTCGTTGTCTTTAACCCTCCGGCTTACGCATGTGTTGATTTTCTATACATATTGAAAAAAGGTCTGGCCAGACACTTGTGTACCACGAAGGGTTAAAAAGTTAATTTGAACTCTTGCTTCTCATTTAGTTCATATTTTTGGTTAAATGTGTACACAAGATTTTTAAAGTAAAAACCATATCGGGCATGATATTGGTGTTTTATCATTCTGTAAAGTGTAATACGGGTAAGTACATCAATCATAATAATTTGTTTCTTTCTAATTTCTTGTTTGGTTTTTATCAAGCACGAATTCAGGATAAAAGCAACTTTATAATACTTCAATCAAGCGCATTTTGAGATTGATTCAATTTTAGTTTTACTTAAATCAATCTCATTTTCGGTTTATTTCAAGTACGTAATCGGGATTAAATATGGATAATTTAAGTATTTTTCGATTGCAAATCCGAACTTGAATCAATCTTTCTGTACTTGATTCAAGAAAATCCGTGCTTACCGTACTATTAATACCGCTTCGGATTGATTTGAGTACGTATGGATTGATTTTTCTTTTGAGTGTACTTGCCAAGTATTGTCCTGCTACTGCCTTTTAAAAAGATTGACGCTCTCTAAAGCGAGTTTAGGAAATGATCTTTTGCTCCCACTAAATATAAAACATTATCAGCCCAATCACGAGTAGAAATTCTGCGAGAAATTTTTCTTTTTCCCCATTTCTGCTATAACAAAATAGAAGGGAATCCTACCTACAAAATAATTGTGTTACTTAGCGAAAAAATATTTGTTATTAATATTCTTAAGAGTAAGCGACAGATTCATTGATCGATTCGTTGGCTTTCCAATGCCGCACTGTAAGTTACTCGTTGAGCGCAAGTCTTATAGATTTGCACAGTTGGCGTGGACATGTGAATCCATTTGCTCCGTATCTAGGGCATTGTGACCTGGCTATAATGAATGGAGGACATGCTTTCTACTTAGCTTCAAAAGGGAGAAGATTTGAACATTCCCAGCGGGAAATTTGTGTCAATTGGTCCAACGGACTGGTCCTGTGAAAATAGAACAGGTACTAAAAGAAAGAACTCATGACCAGTGAACGGAGAACCAATCATGTAAGTGGTTTATGAAGAACAAAAATGTAGAAAAAGTAATGAATTACAGTACAGTCTTCACAGGTGGTGTGACACATTTTTTGGGACTTTCTAAAATTTGGTTCTTGAATTTAATTCTAGGACTTGTTTTATTGAAACAATACTACATTGTATTAAAAAAATACTACATTGTAGTAACTGTCACTAAAAACGTCCATTGAGAATAGATGTGTGACTGGTCATATGGTGGCAATTGAAACCCTCCAATGACAACTCCATGTAAAAGTGATAGGTCTTATCCATAGAAAGTGTTAAAACTAAAACCGGTCTCTACCACCAAAGACCTATCACGGGACTACTTTGGTGTCAATTCGCTTCTCTCTAGGGTTGATTTAAGTGATATATTAGCATTGGCCTGTAGGGATTCATGCGAGAAGGATGGGTCGGGAATTCAATGACTACTGCAGAAGTTGTTATGACGAGGACATAGAGGCAACTTTGTCAATGTCATGGAATTCGGGACATTATGGAGAGATAACTAATTGTTTGGATGATCTATCTAAGATAGATTTAATGTTGCTTCATTTTTTTATTAGAAGGACGAATTGGTTGAATTTAGCAGTGAGGCCTATTGAGTAACTACCTTGTTGAATGGGCATTGGTGCTGGGAATCATAAAGGGACTAGTGAAGGTCCCGAGTGAGTTGCCTTCTTGATGGCTGCCCAGAGAACTTTACCATAAGCAATTAATGTGCTTCGGCTGAATTTTTTTTTAATAAAAGACGTAAAGTAAAACTTTCCGCAAATAATGTTTTGTTAACGAAAATTTCCAAGAAAAACCACGATCTTTACACTTTTTGGCCTAATAACCAAGAAAAAATAAACTACTTCTTCTAATACCAACATTTTAATGAGATTAATATGGGTTAGAAGATTTCATTATTCCTTGTCCTTGAATCCACAACAAAGTTTGTGCGACTAATTTAATGAAATTATCGTTAAAACTGAAACCTTTACTTTGTGCTCGTGGCTGGTTGTGCGCTCATAGAAAAATGCATCTTCATATTGATTAAGAGCATCATCAATATCAAGATTCATCAGAATTTTAATATCAATCTTATTACAAATAGCATCAATGAGGCTAAAAGTGACATCAATCTAATGACGAACGTCATCATAAAATTTTGTAATATTTTATGCCTCATCAATGCTATGACTACAGTAACATCAATTCGATGCCACATTTTGTGTATTATTAATATTATTTGCATGCTTAAAAAGTAAAATAAGAAGCAAAAATTCTCAAATTCTATTTGTTTAAATAATGTAGTTAAATACATCAAAGTATAAAATTTCAAAGTAGAATGATTACGAAAACCATTTCGGGCATGCTGCTGGTGTCTTATAATTAAGAGTGCTTCTGTAAACGGAATACAACAAAAGTAAAACAAACTTGTGTAACGGGTAAGTAAATAATAATATTTTCTCACTTTGACCTAAGGCAATCGTAATGACTCAATTTAATGACAGTTTGTCCTTAAATTGAGCCTAATGAGGCCTCTCTCCGAAGTTACTCAGTCTTCGCACTGTTGACTTGTATTTATTAACCTGACTCCGATTCGTCTGTAATGCCGATGTGCCATTCCGTTGATGCCATTATTTCAACTGATTTTTGGCCAAGTGATGTTAAAGCTGATATTTGGCCAAGTGATGTTAAAGCTGATATCACAATGATGAAAACTGTCATTGGGTCAAATATGAAGATACTTGTCACAGGTACTGATGTCAAAATATACTATGACGCCTTTTCTAACAGTGAATTGTTAACTACTATAATAAAAGGTAGAATTTTTTATGTGTTTAAAATCAGCGCAAACGAAAAATACTCTCCCAATCTATGATGGTGTTTGGCATAGCATATTGACTAGAATAAAAAGAGAGAGAAAAACACTAACTTCGCTGGCTGTCAAAAGAACTCTATAAATGAGTTTTGATAGTCAATCTTCTATGGTGTAGGGTATACAATTTTTTTCTGTTTTTTACTGTTTAAACTCTTCAAGTCCTTATTAAAACTACAAAAACAAAATATCATTTTATTTATAGCCTCTTTTTGGCTAGTTTGTTAACGTCTTTACAATTTTATTCAATGTTGTTAACTGAACTTAAAAAAAAATCATTAACTAATCATATCAGTAGCGGTAATAAATTATAACAAACATATCAAAAAACAAAAAACAACTTAATAAATTATTAAAATTTAATTTATAAACATTTTTTTTTTTTTGTCAACTTATTTTCATGAGTTCTTTTCTTGAAAGAAAACACAACAAAAACACGGAAATTATGATTAACTGTATTAAAAACAGCAGACTTTAATTGTGTCAAATTAAAACAAAAAAACTTTTCAAAAGATTTGACACAACATGAGTGAATAAAGAGACACAGAGGGAAAAAATTAAAAAAAAAGAATGTACAAATATTCGTCGTCCGAAATAAAACATTTGTATATGAACTTATATAAAACTACATGAAAACAGGGAGTCGGGCGAAAGATGTCGTGCATAACGAATTTTTTTTATAGGTTTATTTCTGAAGGCCCAATCAGAATGTAAATAAGCAAGCTTAAGCTACTGTCAAAAACTAATGAAAAGCCTTTCAAATGCATAAAAAAAAATACAAATAATAAAAAAACATCTGATTCCTTACGGAATATGCGATCAGTATCGCAAATGACAGTTTCATAAAACTTAACAAAAAGTTTTTTCAAGTTCAATATGATGTGAAACATATGATTTACTTGTATTCGCACAGTTGCTTAAGCCAGGTTACTCACAGTCTGGTTGGGCCTTTGCGACAACGAAGGACGACTATGTTGGAACAGACTGACCATTTTTCTTCTCAATTCCTTAAGTGTGTTAGTAAATAAAGTTACTTTTTACTCTATAAATTCAATAACAAATTTTTAAATTATATATGGGTATTTCCGCAGGAAAGTCTGCTTCTTGTCATGTTACGGCACCAAGCTTTTTAAATTTATATGTTATATATTTTTTTTTTTATTTTGGTGCTTAGCGCAAAGTGAAAGAGAGGATAAAATTTGAACACAATGTGTAGATTAATTGCTTGGTGGAGTAACGTGACACTGCTGTGGAAGTTCCCATATATATGACATTTTTTTAATTCGTTTTAGTTAGTTTAGTTAATTTTTTTCAATTAGTATTTTTTTTTTTAAATATGGTCACCAGCTGCTACACTTAAAAAAAAAATTTATTTACAAATTAATTATTAAGTAATATATAAAAATTGGTGTTAACTGATGGCAACTAAAAAAAAAACAAATATGGATAGCAGTAAAATTAACTTTAAGAAAATTTATGAAAAAAGAAATTTATGCTTATGCCTTAATGCAATGTTTTCAGGCCGTACCCATCGTCTCCTTTTTAAACGCTGCCGTACAAAAATGATGAACATGAAGTTTATAATTTTAATAATAATTTATTTATATAAAATCCAAAAATGTAATTTCAAATGACAATAACAGCTGATCTTCTGGCACTATTTGTGTCTTATTCGACGAATTTACGCAACGAATTCTTGCCGACAATTTGGTCGTGCTGTGCGAAGTTCGTCGTTCGTCCAAATTGTGTTTATACCATTAATCTGCAAAGAGAAGTATGGCAGTTAATTAAAAAAAAAAAAAACAATAACAAATAATTGTTATTTAAAAAAATGTGGCATATTGAGTTTTTTTTTTTGGCTTGTTAATAGTAAAAAAAATTTGATATAAATTGTTTTGTTGTTGTAGTTGTATATCATTTTTATTAGTTTATGTTTACGGTTATTATTTTTAATTTTTATATTATTTTCGTTTAAAATATTAATAGAGAAGTTTTTAGAGTGTAAATTTCTTTTTTTGTTTTTTGTTTGGTGGGTAAAATTTTGTTTATAAAATAAAGAATTTTTTTAGGAGGAAATTTATTATTTTCGATTAACGAAAAAGTAAAATAAAATTAATCATCACCGCCAGTCATGACCTCCATGAACTCTGTAATAAATAAAAAAAAAAAAACTTATTAAGATTTAAACAAAATTTTTATTAAATTAAACTGTCAACCCACCATCAAAATCTACGGTACCAGAACCATCCGAATCAATTTCCTCAATCATCATATCCAAATCCTCATTCGTCAGCTTGTCATCTAATTCACGTAGAATTTCACGTAGCACTCCGGTTGTAATATAACCATTTCCCTCTTTATCGTACAGACGGAAGGCCTCTTTGAGTTCTTGTAGCATTGCCTCAGCGTCTTCCTCAACCAGGAAACGGGCGGCCAGTGTCGTAAATTCTTCAAATTCAATTTGTCCCGAACCATCCTCATCGACTTCAGCAATAATATCGGCTAAAGTGGCCTCATCCAACTGATGACCCAACATGCTGAGGATAGTGCCCACCATCTGGGTGCTGATGTAGCCCTGTTTCTCCGGATCGAATGCATTGAAAGCATTACGGAGTACTGGAAAAAAAGATAAATGTTAAGTTAACAATCCGTTAGTTTCCTTTCACTTGTTTTTAATGTGTTTTGGTATCGTTTTGTCGTTGGTGTTTTGTACATATAAAGATTGATGTCTTGTCCAATGTTCCTCTCATTTTTTGTTTCGTTCAACTTGTTAATGTTGCTGTGTTACCGTAATCTTTTCAATCAAAATCTAGACCAAAATGTGTCATTTTTATTATGAAATACTTTTTGTTGGAGACTAACTGCACATTTCTAATACTCTAAAGAAAAAAAGTTTTACTTACAAGTATTTAATAACGTATTACAAGTATTTAAGTGAAATCTTAAGAAATGTGTTATCTACAGTGGGCAATTTAAGATAAAAAGAATTAACCAAATTTATATTCAATTTTTTTTATTTTTTTTTTTTTTTTTTTTTTTTTTTTTTTTTGAGATTTAAACTGCCCTAAAGCAATTTTGATACTCTTATATTAATCGGATTAGAAATAAATAGATAAATGTCAAAAATGCATTTATATGGTTTTACTGTCAAAAGACGCACACACATTTTTGTTACCAAAATAAAATTTCCTATTTTACAATTTAGGCAAAAAAAAATGTATAACCGCAGGAACACAACTGCACCGTATCAACGTTGTGGCGTACGATGAAGATACGTTGTCGAAAGACATTTAATATGTAAAGCAAAGGCTCACAATAGCTGGCGCAAACGTAAAAGCGTATCGACGTTGTTTGTAGTAATTACCCGCATTATTTCTAAATTGTGGTTCTGATTTTAGCTTCTTTTCTGTAGACAATGCCTTGAGTTCATAATAGCCGTATGTGATACTTTTTCAACGCATTTGTTTTAAATGATGCTTTGCAAAACTGCGTTTAGGAAGTCGGCCTATATTATAGACTTTAACTCGGCTTATTTTCTACAACGATTTCCATCACATATCTAAATATTTTAAAAGGCAAACCCAATACATTTGGAATTGTGGATAGAAATGTATAATTGAGAGTACGACCCAGTTGAGGAGCATAAGGTCAGGTTAAAAAGGGTTATGAGCCCTAGGGCACATATCCACCCGTTGTCTAATGCGCTTCATTGTGAATCCCTTAAATATAGAGAAAGAAGAGAAAGAGAAGAAAAGAACTAATAGGAAGACTTAAAATAATTAATAGAGAAGAGCACTCTCCCTACAGTTCCCTCATCACAAAAAACCGGCCTATTCCCCTGATTAAACTCAGTAAATCGATAGGATTACTTCCAGCGATACTCCCAGCTCGTCGTGAAACCTATCTACTAGCCAGTTCTGCTTGAGACCCAATCGTCTCTAGCTCCTCAGCATCCTCGTATAATCTGCAGAAGACCGTTATGGTATTGTCCCATTTACTCGTAAAAGCCCTAACAGAACAATGAGCCGTCAAAAACCCTATATGAGTCCTGAAACCACTTCTTTCCAAACCTAATAGAACCTTGATTGCTTTTGCATTCAATCCAGGTCATAAAGCTCTAGACGCTCCGCAATCCGTTTATCCATCGAGGACCGGTAGACGGTGTCGCCGAATCTATCCAAGATCACCCCATAGTAGTGACAAAGGGGGGATAACATTTGACGCCGTAAGTGTTTTATTGCTAAAACTGCTAGCTGCAGGTTAAATTCGGATTTAAGCCGGATAAGAATATACCATCAACGGCGACGGATACAAATACTAATGCGACAGCCGACATCACAATAAACATAGCAAGCAAAGTTCTATTAATTTAAGACACTTTTTGTTAACAAAGCAACAACAATATTTTTAAACCATTGTGAAATGTTAAAACATTATGACAATACAACAAGATATCACACCTTGTGAATACCACGTATGTATTAGTAATGCTCCGGATTTATCTTAAAAAAGTGTTGCCGTAACTAAAACAAAAAAAATAAAAACAAACAATTTTTGATGGACAAATAAAAAAACTGAGTGTATACTTTTTTAAATTTTCTCTGCCGTTTAATAAACCAAGTGTCCGCCATTAAGAATCAAAAGAGAAACTAACCACATTTTAGTTCTCACTTAGAGATATATGATCTTTTTTAGAGGCCCAAAACGCATTTATTATTTTTTATAATTAAGTACTTTAGATTAAAAGCCATCAATATTTTTCTGTACGATAAAATAATGCTATTTTCTTTGTTCTGCGTTTAAAAATTAACGTTCTAAAGAAACTAACTTCAAGAAAATCTCTACCGCTTTTAGACATTATTATAGTTATAGCCGTAAAAAAATGCAGGTTGTTTTTGCAAAAAATATGAAATCGTCAATATTTACTTCAAATTTAAAAAAAAACTGAGTGCACGGTTTTTCAGTTTTTTTTTAAAGAGTATATGCTCCGTTGCCCTTAGTATTGATGTAAAGAAAAAAATGTACCACATTTTGAGTTTAAGTGTCATTTATTGTGCTTTTTCCGGAACAGCAAATTGTATATTTTAATTGTGCGTATCATTGAAAATTCCTCGCTAGAATTTATAAAAAATTAAGTACATCAATTTTAACATTATATTGAGATAGATTTGGTAATTTACAACAATTCAACATAAAAAGTGTTGCCGAGCTACATTTTTAAAAAAAAGGATGTATGGGAGGTAGGGATGCCAAACGGGAAATCCCGAATCCCGAAATCCCGGGATTTTTCGGGACTGACAAATCCCGAATCCCGGGATTTAGTTTTATGAATCCCGGGATTTTTCAATTTAACAACTTTTGTGTATCAAAAGTTTTTATATGTATAAAGATATTCGTTAAATTGAATTTTTATACTTTCTAATTATTCATTGTTTTATGGTCGTTTTCTCATTACGCGATTATCCTTTTCCCAACGAAAAACTGCACATTACAGAAATTTGGTTTTCTCAATGTCTCATTTGTTTTCTATTCTGTCGCAAAGCTAACCAGCACTCACATGCCAATTACACTATGCCACAAAAAAATGAACCTCAGAAATGAGATATTGTCTAAGCTAAATTGGTGCTGCTGAACACGAATATGGCATTTTTTTATTTTTCCCATGAACCGTTTTCGAGATATACGCGAAAATCGTTTTTTTCAGCAGTTGTTTAAGGTATTTCGAAAAATCTCGAGAACAGTTTAACTGAATTGTACAAGATTTAACATTTTGAATAGATATCTCTCCCCGTGTGGGTCGGATAAAGATTTACTGAGCTACAGGACTTTAAAGTTGAAAAAAATGTGATTTTTTTTAATTTTTTCCAAATTCACATTTTTAATTCGCTCCAGTAATGCAATAAAAAAATAAAATTTTTTTTTTTAACATGTATCTTAAATAATATTTTGTTTTAAACGTAGTAAGCGTAAAATTTTTATCGTCGCACAAAAAATTAAGAAATAACGACATATAAATTTGTATATAAAATGAATTGTTTTGTTAAGTTTTCTTTTTTATAAATAAAAAAATATATATATTTTAACTTTTGTTTATAAAAAAAAGTTGTAAAAGAATTGTTCTGTTAATTTTTCTTTTTTAAAAATTCAAAAATAAATAAAATTTAGTTAATTTAAAAAAATTTTCTTATAATTGTTTTGTTAAGTTTTCTTTTTTAAAAATTGAGACATAAATAAATAAAGTGTTGTTGTTTTTTAAAAAAAAATTGTATATTAAAGAAACAAATTGATCCCGAAAAATCCCGAAATCCCGGAAAATCCCGGGATACCGAAAATCCCGAAAATCCCGGGATTTGTTAAAATCGATCCCGTTTGGCATCCCTAATGGGAGGTGCATGAATCCTTTGATGGAATTTTTTCAAAACTTGAAATTTTGTTTATTATTATCATATATACCTCCATGCAAAATATTATTAGTCCTTCTATTTTTGCACAATTTTATTCGACATCAACGTATTGTGCGCCGGGTTAAGCTAATTTTTATATGTCCAGATTTAAGATTAATTGCAATTCCTTCACCAGCTTTTCTCCATCTCTTTTTGACCACTGTTACACTTATGAAGCACTTTTAACATCACCTTTCATTTGTAAGTGAATGTTATGCGTAATTGCAATTCTCTATATTTTCATAAAAATTTAAAATTTTTATTCAAAAATTGTGAAATAAATAATAAATGCTAAGATTTATTTTTCGTCTCTGCAACATTTAGCCAACCGACATCCACAATTGTGTAGCCTGTGTTGCTTGTCTACAATCCAGCTGTGCCTGCCTGTCTTTCCATCATAAAACGAATGAATGCAGACTGTGTCCACTGCAATTAAGCGTGTGGGTGTTTTGCGATTTTAAAACAAAATTCGACTATAATTTTGCTACTCTTACTTAATTTCATTTTAATCGTTTACTGTCAAACAATTAAGTAAAATTGTTTAAACAAAATAGAAATAAATTTAAAATTTTTCAAACTAAATGCTGTTTTATATAATTAATAATTTGTTAATGTCTTTCATGTTTTTTTATTCAAAGGTTTCAAGTGATTTCTTTAAATGTATTGAAGTAATTTGTGATATTTTACAAAATTGTTTGTCAAATACTTACGGACAATTTGTTCCTTGTTTAGCTCATCCTGTAAGAGATAAACGGAAACAGAAAGCAGAGATTAGTATTGATGTCATAAATGCGGAAGTATAAAAAAATCTGTATGCTATAGTCGGTAATACCGAATCGTAGATGTTCATTAACAACTGATAGAATGAAATCACGTAAAGTTGCAAAAGGCACTTTTACTAAAACAAATAAACCTGTAATCAATAAACAACACCCCCCTCCCCCCACCCACTCTACTGGTATTCTAAAATTGGGATGAGAGTCTGTCCGGACTGAATTTATATTAAGAGAACCCCTGCTAAACTGAAGACTGGATCAGCACTTGTTCTACTGTTATAAGAAGAAATATGAAGAGGTTTGTCATCATTAAAAACCTTTACCATTTTTTAAATAAAATTTTCGGAGTTAAGGTTATAAACCAATGCTAAATTCATAAAGGATATTGTTCAGAATATGGACTCCCTCCAGAAAGTTTTACAATAAAGCTTATTTTTATATAAAAATTAGTTCTAGTGAATTGTGTATACCCTTCACCATTAGTTTTGCATTACGTATGAAACTTTTTTAATATTCATCTAAGACCCTATAAAGTGTATGTATATTTTGGGTTCCTGAGCAATTCTTACTCGATTTAGCCATATTTGTTTGTTTTTTTTTTATTCGTCTGTTTAAATCACGGCTCACTTTCGAACGACTCCAAAGAAAAAAACAAGTTTGGTGCATGATTTTTTCTAGTTCTTCTAAGCCGTTTGGCATCCAGCACAATCGATTCTGTAGGAAAGGAGTTATGAACCCAAATGTGATGCAACCACTCATATAAAGCACTAAGCAAATTGTATTTGAGATTAAGTTAAATTTAGTTTGATATTAGACAAAAATCCCTCTACCGAACTTTGATGGTCGGTCCATAATTTGCTATATGTCCAATATAAAATCCCTTTGGACTAGACTTCAATATGTCTTTAGTCCCCAACGCATTAAAATACTGTGAGATCAGTTTTTATAACGATTGGTTGCAAATTTATAGATCTCTTATAAAGTTTACTCCTTAAATATTCATACTCTCGGTTCACGGTATCAAAGATTCGGCTATTTTCTAACCTACCTGTTTTAAAATATATTTGACTGAATTGGTTTTCAATATCTATAATTATAGAAACAAAAGCGGCACGCGTTTTTTAGTTGTCAAAAATTGTAATGCCCATACAATTTGTATGAAGCATCCCTAAGTAACGCAGCGCAAACACATTGCAATTGGAAAATCCAATTTTGACAGCGTGTTTAATAGTGAAGTTGGCCGCTAATGTTTATAAGTAATGGCAATTCAGCTATTTTTAGATCAATATAGCGATTTATCTGAATTTTTTATTTCCATTATGTGGGTTTTATTATACAAGATGGTTAACTACTGTTCTTGGCAAAAAGTTGACGCTTTGCTTAGGTATAATATATCAGCGTAAAAGCTTAGCGGAAGAAAACGTTCCGTTCCGCCTTCCGCTCTTATTAAGGTACGACTGTTATGGGAAAAAATTTGTATATAGACCAAAGCGAATTCACACAAAAACGATGGTTCAGCCGGTCAACTCTCTATCTATGCCTCTCTGATGCGGTAACCTGTATAAATTCGCCTTAATATATATAGAATATAATTAAAATATTCACCCTTATTGTGTTTGGCGTATTTAAAATACGCCTTCGACTGTTTAGTAATAGATTAAAGGAAATAAGTTTACGTTCTCTTTAATCTATTACCAAACAGTCGTAGGCGTATTTTAAATACGCCAAACACAATAAGGGCGATTAAATCGCTTTGTTATGTTTTCAGTAAATTTCAGTAAATGAAATTAAATCGATTTAAAAACGATCACTCTTAAAAAGTGTGATGAATTTAGAACAATTTTTAAGTACATTTCTGAATAAAAATCTTAACTTTTGTTCGAAAATACCATTCAATTAACAATTTAGAATATACAGAATATATATAAAGACAGGCAATAAAAGAATAATGTATTGGAGCTAAAATTTTATAGATACTGAAAACGAAATTTTTGGTTTTAATAGGTTTGCTTGCTAAATCGAATGTTATCACCAGGGAAACCGAAAATATGCTCTAAAAAACGCGTTTTATGCGCATTAAATATGCAGTAAAAACTGAAAAATATGCCCTGAAAAAATGTTAAAAATATGCCCTTAAAAATCAAAAATGGCTCATTTGAAACAAAATATTTAAAAATTATATATCGCTTAAGCCCATATTAGGTAAAAATGTATATAAGTGATATTTGCGCCGAATATTATCTAGATATTAACATCCATATGGGTTTTTGTCTTAAAGGGATTTTAGGGACGGTTGCTAAATTGTTAACATATAATAACATTTAAAAGGAAGTTAAAGCTATTAAAGTATGGGAGCTTTGGGCAAATGTGAACCGATTCAAAAATAAAGTTAATTTGCAGTAAAATACTTTTGGGGCGAATTTAATTGAAATATTTACCATAATAATTATATGTCTTAAGGACACAAAGTGTCTAATTTGGAAAAAAGTTTTTATGGGGAATATGTGAAATTATAAACCGATTCTCACCATTTACATAGACTTTGCTCTTATTTGATCAAATTATCTTCAAAATTTGAACTTGTACTTTGCTCACAAGGTTAACATGGACAGACAACCAGCCAGACGGACGGATGGACATCGTTAGATCACTTTAAAATGTGATTTTGAGTCGATCGGTATACTAAAAGATTGATCTAGATTTCTATGTATTATAAACATCGCATAACATTTATCCTTAATAACAACCTGCTTTGTCTTATAATTGTAGAGTGTCGAACGAAATTAAAGTAACAGAATTTCGAAAAAAAAAAATTTTTTTATTTGCTGCGAAAGCTCTTGTAAGCATCTAAAAAAAAAGGTCGATCAACACTTATAATTATAAAAAAATTTAACATGTATCAAAATATGCCTTAAAAAGTCAAAATATGCTTAAAAAATGCTGCAAAAATGCTCGTTTAACTAAATTATGCACAAAAATGTTGCAAACGGTAAAATATGTAAAAATATGCACTAACAAATTGATGCCAAAATTCATAAAAGCCCTAAAACAGATAAATTTATTTTTTGTGCCTTCATTGGTCGCACAAGGAAAAACATGGAACTGCATATTTATGGTTTCCCTGGTTATCACATACCTGAATGTAATTTACGACTTAAGGTGTCTTTACACGGTCAAAATGCTTGACATCACGGCGAATTCACTCGTGTGCGTGTGCTTGAAGTAATATTCGTCGTCATATCTACATTTTTTTATTTTCCAGCATCGTCGATGTCATACAAATACATTTTCAATAATACTCTACCATAGCGCTTGATGAGAAATTTTTACCGGGTACAGACAGACCCCTTTAAACTGAATCTGTAAGGTTTACATTTAAAAGGTCTAGATTACTAAGCTAAACTCGCCTGACTCATTTTTATATATTAATTAACTAAAAAGTATGATATTGTCAACTGATACTTATTGGCGTTTTTCTTTAAAATCTAATGCAAAGTGTGCAAAAACCTTTAAAGAAACGAAAACTCAATTGCGGGATTCACAAGGTGTCATAAAGTCATAAGTCTTGATATAATAACATAAAAAAATACGGCTATTGTGAACAACACCTCATAATTTAGTGTGCTATTTTGAATTTAAATCAGCTGATTTAAAACAAATATAAAAAGTAAATATTTACAAAACATCAAAATCCATGAATTAATAAATTAAATAAGATCTTATATGACTATTTTCCATTTTTTAGACGCAAATCGCAAACAAATTTTATTTTGTTTGTTTACCAAACATCAGAGTCCTAAGCCGATATAATTTGACGCCGCAAGTGTTTTGTTGCAAAAATTGCTAGCCGAGGGTTAAATACGGATGATAGCTGGATAAAACTATACCATCAACGGCGACGGCTACAAAAACTAATGCGGCTCGGCTCAGCCGCTCAGCGCAGGTCTCTTCTGATTAATAACGACAGCACAATGAACATAGCAAGCAAAGTTATATTAATTTAAGACACTTTTTGTTAACAAAGCAGCAACACTATTTTTAAGCCATTGTAAAATGATAGAACTTAATGACAATATAACATAATAGCACACCTTGTGAATACCCCAAATGATTTTATCGGTTTTATTTGGTAACAACATATCAAAATTATTGTTAGGACATATTTTTTCGTTCGTACTCTTTTGCTTCAACCTCCTTAAAACCTTTATTGCGACATCTTTATGGTACATATTAATTATTATGGACACATTAAGTAACGCTATGTTCATACACTAACCACTAGTTTTATTAAAAATTGTTTGCTCTTGCAAAACTCTTGCTATATCGAACATAATTTTAGATTTTTTTTAACTGCATTACACAATATCTTCTTACAAAGTTTAGCAAGTTCATAAAAAAGTTGTTAAAGTAAAGCTAAAGCCTTTTTTGAATTTGTTCGTCAACTTTTTGTTACGACTGAACATACGTTATGTTGGTTTTTTATATAAGTTTGCTACTCCTATTTTAATTTCAACAAAATTAATGAGTGTTAAGAAAACACACATCGTTAAACTCTATACTGATGAAATTTTACAAAAGAGTTGTTATTTTTCGATATTAATTCGAATTTTTTTGTATTCTACGAAGCTAAATTTAACATAGGAAGTCTTTTTTAGGGCTTTATACTTTCTATTTTTATAATCCCGATTTTGTATATATACATTTAATTCCTTCAGTTCTTGCGTGCAGTTTCTATATATGTAAATCTTAACTGTTATATGCTTACGAGTTAAATAACTAAACACCTTCAAAAATCTTCTGTAAAGATTTGGAATATATCAATCTGTAGTACTTGATAACTAATAGGATTCCGCGAACAAATCAGGCTCCTTAATCTGGAGAAATTAATAACGACTCTTTCTATCAAATAAAATTTTAGAGTCTACGAATAAAATTAAAAGTTTAGAAGGTACCGTAAAGCCAAAACTTCATATTTTAGGGTTGGATTTTGAGTATTTTTCAAGGGTTAGAAACGCCTAGGAATTACTTAAGATTTTGTTGGAAATTATTCTATTGGCAGAGATGATACACTTTTTTGGCTTTATTGAAATGTCAAAAGCTAAATTGATGCATCGAAGGTTAAGAAAAATCAACTAGAAATGTTCCAGGTTTAAACGCTAATAAAGATTTAACACTCTTTATGCACCTGCAAAATTACGTTTATATTTCAGTAAAAATGTTGCCAAATAATTGAGCTCTAAGATTTGAAATTGGAAATATATTTTTTAACTTAACGTTTTTAATTTGTTTATTAACAAACATTTTGAAAATCTCTAGAAATATTTAGTTTTTAATTTAAAGCAATCTGAATATGAATAAATAACAGTTATCAGACAAGCATCGACATTTTTTCAAACTCAAGGATAGTATGAACACTGTTCATGCTAAATTGTTTAGGAGGAGTTTCAAATATCCCTTTCGTCTAATTGTAATTATTTTATTGCCACAATATTGCATTAAAGGCCTGTTATACTTATATTACCAAACGTATTTATTTAAATTAAATTTTATTTAAATGTTTATTTAAATTTTTCGTTAAGCTAAACTCTTTTTGTACAAGGGTGTGACTTCAAATGGTTTTATTTTTTTTTTAGATTTTTTGTTTTATATAATTCATATAAGAAATCCATTTTATTCAATAAATCTTCACTTATATATACCCACCATGTTTAATTATTTAAATAAAAAAAAACACACACGCACAAATTTTATTTATGAATTTACAAAAAAAAAAAAAATATCCTTTTCCTTTAGAAAAACTTTGGAAAAAACAACTTATTGAGTAACACAAGGAACGTAAATAGACGACAGATAGATTTAAAAAAAAAAACTGTCAACGAAAAATTTAAACACCCGCACACATATACAAACACACGATTAATAAATTAAATTTCCTCCGACTACACTTAAAGAAATAATTTTGTCGACACAGACGAAAAGAAGGAAAAAGAATGAACCACACCTCCGTGTTACGATTCAAAATTTCAAAATCGACATAGAAAAACGCGTTTCTTCTTTTTTATGATTTTCGAATTTCTTCGAAAGTTTTCGGTCGCTTTTCGGTGTGTTTGGGTAACAAAAACAGTTGTTACGCTGAGAAATGATTAAGAAGAACTAAATCAATTACAAGATCTAAAGGCTCAACACTTTTTTGTTGCAAAAAGAATAAAAGCCAAAAAATTAATTTGCACTACACAACATTACAAAAACAACTGAAACAACATTGCCATACAAACACACACAAACACACACACTCAATAAATTTCTGAAAAAATTAATATGAAAATATTTATATACGAAATACAACAAAAATCCTCAAACAAAAAAAAAAAAAAAAAAAAAAGAGGAATAAATACTTAAATAAATATGTATAAAATTTAAAAAGGTGCATAAAACAACACAACAGCAAACGGCAGCAGCATTTGTGGCAAAGAAAAAGTGTAAGAGAAATGCAACAAACTATAATAAATATACAACAACAAATTGCTTTAAAACCGCGGACACACTCCTCTTAAAAATTTTTTTATGTTTTTTGTACACACATTAAAATATCTACATAAATATTTGTAATATTTTGTAACTACGAGCGAGATAGAAATGCAATTCATTGGACGCTTTTGTTTTTTTGTAGGGAACGTAAAAATGCCCATTTCAAATACCCTACAATTAGCCAGAAATTAAAATTAACAAATATGTCATACAATTTGGAAAAGTCCCTTTCTATACACATTAATCATGAGTAAATTCTTTCTAGATCATCAAACACTTTTACAGAGGAAAAGAATTGACGTATCATTAGTGATTTTTATTTATTTAAGGATAGATTTTCGTAAAGAGTGATTTGGGGACTTATGCAATATGTAGGTTAGACTGGTCGCATTTTTTTTTTTTTTATTTAATGTAATTGTTTGCGCTGCTTAAAATGTGAGGTTTGGTGTAAGAAATCATGTCCTAATTTTTCAGCTCAATCCGACGGTGCCTAGTCGTGCCAAGTGGGGCCCAAAGTTTCCTATATTATAAAAAAAACATCTATTCAATCAGATACTAGTTGAAAAGCCGGTCCCAAAGACCGAAAATCTGGATTCGTTACGATCTTCCGCGGGGGCAGTACTTTAATTATGTAAAATTTCAGCTTCATTTGTCATCAGATGGCTTCAGAAAGTTGCGTAAAGAACAGGACATACATACAAACATCCGGACATACTAAGAAATTATATATTGTACAGATAGATTAAAGTATTTGCTATTTAATATATGAGTATGATACGAACGAAAGAATTTTAACATAATTCAGGTACGCTGAATCCAGTGGTGCTAGCCGTTTTTTTAGGTTAGCTCTGGTTTTCGAGATATACCGTTATTTCGAAAATGAAGGAGGCTGCACAACATATGTTCGCGTAACTCAAAAACGCTTTAGCTTATTGAAAAGACTAAAAAAACAGAAATTCCGCAATTAAATTTACTTTAAGAAAGGTAAAACTTTTTTCTTATATGCGCAGTCGTTTTAGAAACATAATTTTTTTTGGAAAAAAATAGTTTCTTTTCTGAAAATTTCGAAATTTTTGTTTTTTAAAAATTCCTTAAAAATTGGAAAATGCAGCATTGCTTCTACAATAATTTTTTTTATGAAAATTTTGAAATTTCAAAAAAAAGTATAAATTTATTTGATTAATTTTATTGAGTTGATTAATTTAAAAGAGAAGATTTGTTGTAGGAAGGATATAAATGACGATAGTGCTCAACAACTTGGAGTAGGTACTGCTTATCTGTCTCATCGTATGTTAACGATTCATTGTAATCCATGATGAGTTTAATTGCTCCTTCTGCCGCATCATTTTCAACGTTCAAATGTTGACAGACAGCTTTTCCAGCGCAATTATCATCCCTCTGCTGCCATTGAGCAGGTTCCGAATCTAAAAATTTTGGATCTATGGCTAATCGAGAAAAACATTTCTTTGTCAGTGGAGAAACAAAATCTGATATATCTCTTGACGCGTAAGAGAAAATTTCATCCATAATGACAACATTCCTTTTCGAAATTTGTTCATTATTTCCGTGTATGTCATTGCCGATGTCGAGTTTTTGGACCATCATCTTTTTTATTTCCAACGGCACGCTTTCATTAAAAAATGCAAGGCCAACAGTTTCTTCTGACAAATACCACAAATGCTTTCTTATTTTTTGCAATCAAAATAAGATACAACGTTCACACATCGGAACCAATAAGGTACATAAGTATATGATAGTCAAAAATATGCAAATGCTCCGAAGACTTTTCAATTCTGCTGCTGTCAATTTGAAAAATTCGCGAAATAGAAATATTTTGTAACAATAAATGCACTTTGATATGAATCGTGCATGCGATGTTGCACCAGGCAAACGAAATTGTGAAAAATCTGGTACCCGCTCTCCAATAAAATGGAGTGTGAACTCAAGCAACTCTTTATGATCTGCAGGCACGTAATGGAATTTATTCAAAAATGATTCAAAAAATCTAAGTGCGACGTTGTTAAACTTCGTACCACTTCTTCGTCCAAAATTCCACTCTTAAAGGTTTGATAATTATTTCGTTTCTTGAATCATTTTTCGAAATTTTCATTAAAAAAAATTATTGTATAAGCATAGCTGCATTTTCCAATTTTTAATGAATTTTTAAAAAACAAATATTTCGAAAATTTAATAAAAAAAATTATTTTTTTTTCCAAAAAAATTATGTTTCTAAAACGACTGCGCATATAAGAAAAAATTTCGGTTTCTTTTTTTGTTTTCAAAATGCGCTAAAGCGTTTTTGAGTTACGCGAACATATGTTGTGCAGCCTCCTTCATTTTCGAAATAACGGTAAATCTCAAAAACCAGAGCTAACCTAAAAAAAACGGCTAGCACCACTGGATTCAGCATACCTGAATTATGTTAAAATTCTTTCGTTCGTATCATAGTCATATATTAAACAGCAAATACTTTAATCTATCTGTACAATATATAATTTGTTAGTATGTCCGGATGTTTGTATGTATGTCCTGTTCTTTCCGCAACTTTCTGAAGCCATCTGATGACATATGAAGATGAAATTTTGGCATACTTAAAGTACTTCCTCCGCGGAAGATCGTAACGAAGTCAGATTTTTGTTTTTCGGTCCTTGGGACCGGCTTTTCAACTAGTATCTGATTGAATAGATGTTTTTTTTTTATAATATGGAGAACTTTGCGCCCCACTTGGCACGACTAGGCACCGTCGGATTGAGCTGAAAAATTAGGACATGATTTCTTACACCAAACCTCATATTTTAAGCAGCGCAAACATTTAAATTTAAAAAAAAAATCCTATACAAGATGCGGCCAGTCTAATGTAGGTGTGTTATGTTTTGACCGTTGCTTCCATGTAAATACCACTCCCGCAAAAAGCTTTAATTGCCATAACTTTAATATAAATGATGGTAGTCATATTCAATTTGGCGACGATAACTTTTATGAAGGTTTCTTTTTGGCCAGTTAAGAAAACTATAACTGAATTTGGCCCGTTTTCACAACTTACCGATAGCTTAAGGTAGGATTTTATCGGCCGTATAAAAACTGTTCCATTATTACAACTTTACTTTATCGCTCACTTTAGAAAAAATTATTAGTAGTTTTTTATCAAATAAAAAAATTTTTTAAAAAGTAGTTAAATTTGATTAATGTTTTTTTTTAAATCAGAAATATAATTTTGATTTAATTTAAATTTTAGTTGTTTTGAAATAAATTTTAAATGAAAATATTAATTAAATAACAAATAATATTTTGTTTAAAACACAATTCTTTCAACTTGTGTAATTTATGTTGGAAATTGTCAAATCAATCAACACATTGTTTAAAACGGCAAAGTTTTCTGATCATTTTTTAATTAAAATTAAAAATATCATTTATTGAAAAGAAAAAAAAAATATTCTAAATATTTAATTTTTATAATTTTTAGTAACAAATAGGTTGCTTAATTCTATGAATTTGGTATAAATTTGGTGATTAGACACAATTTTTAATTTTTTCTGTGTAATAATGGAACACTTTTTTAAGGCGTTTTAAAGTCTAATTTTAGCTATCGGTAAGTTGTAAAAATGGTCCTTAAACTATTAAAACTCATTAATTGATAAATAAAACTGTCTTTTATTTATTTTTCTGCTATTTTTCTTGGAAAACGTATCAGAGTTGTTTTGACAATTCGCTAATTTTGGTCGAAACATTCCAACATTTTTTGTGGACATTTGTGTTAATGTAATGCTTTAGAATCAGTGAAAAAGCTATAGGTTTCTACAAAAAAAAATTACTTAATCACAAATTTATCAACAGCCAACCCAAAATCCTGAACTAGTGGAACTTGAAATTTGAAGCGTTAGTTTGCGAAGTGACATAAGGAAGAATTGTTATGAAAACTAAAAAAGTTGTTGATAATTTTTAATCACCAGGGCAAGGGACTTCTTGTAAATGCATGTTTGTTGTCGTTACTCTGAGACCCACCTAAAGTTAATATCTTTGCGAATCACAATATTTCCAGTAAAATGGCATCGATTTGCTAGTGCATATTTTGCATTTAATACATGTTTTTGCATATTTTGTTGTAAATGCATATTTTTCGTCATATTTTGGGATTGTTTTTTATAAATTCACATATTTCGTCATATTTTGTAATATTCATAAAAAAAAAAAAAATTGTTCTTTTCATAGTTTTTTGTTTAGAAATTTCTTTCTGTTCAAAGCTAATTCATTATAAAGGAGCATATAGACGACATGTTTTTGTCATCTGACATGTCAAATTTTCAAGTCACATGTAATTGTGCATGTCTGTCAAAATCGCTGTTTTACATAAGCTTTATAATATTCGGTCACAAACGTACATGTAATTTGCTTTTGACATTGTCTCTGTTTTTTTCGCATTGTTATTGCAGAAACCAAAGTAGTGCTCGGTTTCAAAATAGCTTGCTGCCGCCATGAAAAGTTTTATTTGCGCCGTAAAATAGGAAAATAGAGCACGCTCTAATTGAAATTTTGTCAGATGACTTTGCGCCTGACTTTTACAGAAGCAAAGTTAAAAAGGTAACACACGACATGTATGTATTTTGCAGTGGGAAATTTGACATGTCAGATGACAAAAACATGTCGTGTACGGGCGCCTTAAGGTGTAGTCAGTGGCTCTGCTGGCATATGGACCAACGAAGGCAACAAATAAAATGCAGTGTTGTTTTGATATTATTGTACTTGGTGTAGTATTGCCACCACCGTTTACATGAATTCGCCTTGTTTTTTATTTTTTAATGATACCTGTGTGTGTTTTTAACGGCTATAAAAAAATAAAATCTTAAACAGCGTCTTTGAGCCGAATTTGCCCTCTGCTACTCTGCAAATAATGTTGGATTACCTGATCCATTTTGATTAAATGGACTTATCCATGGACTGGTCCGTTGCAGGGACCATGTCATTGTTAAAAAGTGTTTGTAGTGAGACGGCATGTCTTCGTTTTTTAACGACATGTTTTCGTATTTAAACGAACTTAAAACTAATCCTCTTGTGTATACAATGGAGTAGTTTTAAAACTACTCCTTTGTAGTCCAAAGCTGGGTTATATGGTCATGCCCTAGAACATCGTTATCTTAAATCGACCATGTTTTTCCATACGTTTGGGTTACTTTTGGACTAGTCCTAGTCCCTTATGGGATACACTTTTCACGCGTGTTTGGACTAGTCCTATTATTTGCAGGGTAGTAAATGTAAAATAGTTTGTAAACTTTTTACGGCTTTAATTCGTTGAAAAATAGCTAAGTAAAACTTCTAGACTACAATTTCCGTAAGTGCTATTTAAATATCGATTATATTTGAAAAATATATAAAAATTTTAGGTTTTAGGAAATTTAAGCTATCGACCAGAAGTATTTTAAGTAAGTATGTGTCACGAAACACTGAAGTCTTTAAAACCGATGGACAAGTGTTTTTCTGTAAAATATGCGATAGATCAATATCTTTTGAAAAAAAGTTTCTTGTGAATCAACATCTAAAAAGTCAAAAGCACAAAGAAAAACATGTCCAGGTTTTAATATCTAGTAGATCGAATGAGGGAAAAACAAATTCTTTTAGCATGGAGCTATGTAAGGCATTTGTCTCTGCCGACATTCCTTTATATGAAGTAACCAACAGTGATTTAACAATTTTTTTTAAAAAATATACTAACGAGGCTATTCCGTCTGAAACTACGTTAAGAAAAGGGTATGTTAGCAAGTTGTATGGTACAAAACTTTACCAAATTGTAGACTTATTAAAACAAAATTATTTCTGGGTCTCTATCGATGAGACAACAGACATTAAGAGGCGATTTGTTGCCAATGTAATTGTTGGTATATTGGATGCAGACGAAGAACGAAGTAAACTAAAATTCCTTCTTAACGTGGCAGAATAAGAGACACCAAATCATGCTACAATTGCTAGAGCCTTTAATGACTCAATTGCAATATTAGGTGAAAACTTTAATAAAAATCAAATATTATTGCACGTGACTGATGCTGCATATATGATTAAATCTGCAAAAGCTTTAAATGTATTTTACCCCAAAATGATTCATGTCACTTGTATGTCACATGCAATACAACGCAGAGTTGCAGAAAAAATTAGGAATCAATTTGAAGACATCGATCTTTAAAATTCTTATGGGAAAAAATATTTCTCAAATGAAGATCGCGGGTAGCAATTTTCAAAGAAAAGTATCCTGATCTAAGTCTTCCACCACAATCTGTAATGATAAGGTGGGGAACGTGGTTGGAGGCTGTCGTTTATTATGCAAACTACTTTGATCAATTAAAAGATGTTGTGAAAGCTTTTTATTTAGAAGACGCTACAGCAATAAAACAAATTAAAAAAAAAATTAAATCTGCATTCAATTAAAGACCAACTGGTTTTTGTTAAAACAAATTATGCGTTTCTCATTTAAACTATTGATAAGCTGCAACAATTTAATTCGTTGCACAGCCAAATCAAAATAATTGACGAAGCGTTAATTAAAACTAATGCGGCTTAAGGCGAAATTAGTAAAAAAAAATCTAAGCACAATAGAAGGAATATTGGAATTCAAAAAATTAAACAAAAATAGCTGGTGTTTTTGTTTCAATAGCTTGTGGTGATTCTGTAAAAGAAATATATTCTACACAGAAAAAATAAAAATTGATTTCAATTAAAAAATTTGTGATATTAATTAAAAAATTAATTAAATTTGCACCAGTAAACAAATTAGTAGTATCAATTAAACCAGTTAATAGTATTAATTAAACGTTTAATTCACTTAATTAAACGTTTAATTCACTTGATTAAATTTTTAATTAAAACTGATTTTATTTTTGATTTATGCTTTAATTGGTGAAAAATTTTGGAGAATTTTTTCTATGTATTAAAGAATTAGAATCATTTAACTATGCGTCGATTACATTTGTAGATGTTGAAAGGTCTTTTTCAATGTACAAAAGCTGTCTAAGAACAAATAGATTGAACTTTACATTTGAAAATATAAAGCAAATGTTATTTTTAATTTTATTTTTATTTATTTATTTATTTGGTCTATAGATTATAAATCCTTACAGACTAAAGAATGTAATACGGGTGTGAATACATTAACTATTTAAATACAAAATTAGTTTTCTTTTTAAAATATCATTGCTTTCAGAAAGATCTATAATATGATACAATTAATTAAAATTTTCACATATGCGACGAAAGGAGTCATTATTAGCATAATCGGATCTGTAGTAGTTAAGACTGATGAGCTGAAAGTTACGAGTTGGCCCATTTGGAACCCAAAAGTTAATTTTACCATGCAGGAACGTAGAATCAACTTCACCATGAATCAATCCAAGTAAAAAAGATATACTCAGCATAATACGGCGGCTTTTTACAGTTGGCAGCTTAATAAGAGCAAGTCTATTTACATACGATGGCAGAACATACGAATTCCAACCAAGACCACGTAAACAAAAAATCAAAAAATGCTTTTGTACGGATTCAATACTATTTATATGAAAGGAATCGTAAGGATCCAATACAATGGATCCATATTCAAGAATTGGCCGAACCAAAGATGTATAAAGTTGTTTCGTGACATAGGGGTCAGAAAATTCCCTAGACCACCGATTCATAAAACCAATAACACCGTTAGCCTTGTAATTTAGCCTATGATCCAGCAAAAAGCCCAGATCATTTAAGCTGTCCACTTTTTCAACTATTATTCCATTAACATAGTATCGAGAATCTAATTTGTTAGTTCTGCAGAATATCATATGTTTACTTTTTTTTATATTAAGGTCCATTAAGTTAATAATAACATACAAGAGTTGCGATCACACCAACAGAAGTTGAGGTAGCAATAGCATCCCTAAGATACAAAAAAGCCTGTGGTCCTGATGAGATTCCTTCTGAAATACTGAAATTGATAGACAGCGATAACATCCATCTTCTTACAAAACTGTTTAATTTTATTTACGATACTGGCCCGTTCCCACAAGGTTGGCTTAAACCATCCCCAAGAAAAGTCACGCAAAACATTGTAATGATTAAAGACTCATTAGCCTAATCAGTCACGCTCTCAAAATATTTCTCCGAATAATTCACTCCAGAATTTATGAAAAAGCTGAGAAACATATGGGTGAGTCTCAGTATGGTTTTAAAGAAGGCATGGGCACCCGTGAAGCACTTTTCTCTATACAGATGTTAGTTCAGAAGTGCAGAAATGTACAGAAGGATGTTTTCTTATGCTTCATTGATTACGAAAACGCTTTTGACACTGTGCAACATGATAAACTGATCGAAAGTCTAATGTCCATTGGTATAGATAACAAGGAAATCCAATGGATTAGAAGCCTGTATTGGCATCAAACAGCACAAGTTAATGTCGATGGAGAGATGACTGAGAGTACTGCAATCTCTAAAGGAGTCAGACAAGGATGTATACTGTCACCACTACTATTTAATATCTACTCCGAAAGAATATTCCAAGAATCAATTAACAAGGTTCGAAAAGGTATATATATAAACGGT
Organism: Pollenia griseotomentosa; assembly: GCA_963931875.1. NCBI lineage: Eukaryota > Metazoa > Arthropoda > Insecta > Diptera > Polleniidae > Pollenia > Pollenia griseotomentosa. Next base: position 49,612,207 of record OZ007564.1, read on the forward strand.
ATATTTCTCAACAATATTAGATATGCTGATGACACCACCATACTGGCCGATAGTATGTCTGGACTCCAACATCTACTAGACAAACTAACAGAATATAGTGAAACATATGGCCTAAAGATTAATATACGGAAAACGAAATATATGATTGTCAGTAAAAAAATGCCCAAAACACAGCTTCTTTGAAGATAAAAAACTCCTACGTTGACAGAGTACATAGTTTTAAATTTCTCGGGGTTACAATCAATGACCAGTGGGATAGTTCAAAGGAAATCAGATGCCGTATTGAAATGGCAAGAGATGCATTTTTTAAATATAAAAAAGTTTTTATCAGCCATGATATTAATCTTGAAACTAAAATACGATTCGTTAAGACCTATATATGGTCTGTTCTTCTATATGCAATGGAGGTATGGACCATAAAAGCAGTAGACGTAAAGAAGCTCGAAGCCTTTGAAATATGGATCTATCGAAGAATTCTTAGAATACCATGGACTCACTTTGTATCGAACCGAGAAGTACTCAGTCAAATGCACCAAAGTAGAGAGCTAATAGTCACCATAAAGAAGCGAAAACAGCATACCTGGGCCACATTATGAGGAACCCAAAATACAAATTATTACAAATTATTAAGCGAACAAATGTTGAAGAGCGGCCTAGGAGTGGAAGAAAAGAAATAACTTGGCTTAGTAACATACAAGCATGGACTGGTATCCGTGATGCAGGCAACCTGTTTAGCGAGGCGAGAAATCGAGAAACTTTTTCAGAGATAGTATAAAACTTATGATATGTATCATTTAAAATTATGTAAAATTTAATTGTAATGGTCGCTTACATTCGGAAAACGAATTGGCAAATAAAGAAGAGAAGAAGTTAATTGTACACCATTGGGAAAATTTATCAATATCAGACTGTAGTAAAAAATGTTAATTAGAGTCGTTAAAGCTCTTGAATATTTTGACATCATCTGCATACATGAGTACATTGGAATACAAGATAACAGATGGGAGGTCATTTATAAATAACGTGAACAGTGTAGGACCAAGAAGTGACTTATATGTCTGTGTAGGTAACATTTCTAAACTTTACTTGTTGAGTTCTATCAAATAAATAAGAACGCAGCCACTTTAGGGCTGTACAACTAAATCCCATTAGTGATAGTTCCATAGTTCCATTTACCATAGTAGTAAGTTCCAGTGTATTAGTTGTCGTGGAACGCGACTTGCAAAATCCATGTTGACAAGGAGATAACAGCGAAGAAATTTGGTGTGATAAGCTGTCGGTTAAAATTTTTTCTAAGAGTTTAGGAATAGCATTCAGCTTAGCAATTCCTCTATAGTTTGCAACATCGAATTTATTACCACTTTTAAACAAAGGGATAATAAACGATTTTTTACATTCGGCGGGTAAAAAGCACAATTCAATAGATTTGTTGAAGATTGTAAAAAGTGGGCCGTACAAAGTTTCGGCACAATTTTCAAGAATACAACTAGGTATTCCATCAGGGCCAGAATTATTAGTCGCTTTTAATGATCTAAAGTTTAATAGAACTGTTTCATTACTCAAAAATGAAAAATGTATACCAGCTAAATGCGATAAATTAAATGGATAGGGAGAATTACTATCGTACGTTTTTTTAGAATATGTGGTAGCAAAGAAATTCGCGAACATGTTGCTAATCAGTGTGTCGTCATCAGTAATACAGGAACCATGTTTAAAAAATTTAGGATAGGCAGAAGCTCGACGTTTCGAATTAATAAATTTAAAAAATTCTTTTGGGCTCGTTTTCAACTTTAATCTCATACGAGCTAGGTAGTAATCATATGCCAATTTATTTCTAGTATTATATTCGGAGCTCGCGATACAGTAATTTCTAAAATCAACTAAGGTTCCAGAGCTCTTATATTTCTTGTAACATTTATCCACCACAATTAGTTATGAAGAGGGTATACTAAGTTTGTCATTCCGTGTGAAACTTTTTTATTATTCATCTCAGACCCCATAAAATATATATATTCTGGCTGCTTGAGTAATTCTAAGTCGATTTAGCCATGTCCGTCTGTCCGTCTGTTGAAAACACGCTCACTTTCGAAAAACTCAAAAGAAATAAACAAACTAGGTGTAGTTATCCTAAGCAGTTTGGGATTAAATTTCATCAAAATCGGTTCAGTAGGACCAGAGCTATGAATCAAAATGTGGAACCACCACCTTCAAAAACTTGATAATTTTGTTACAAAAACTAACATAAATGATGCAAAAATGCACGGAATGAAATAAGATTTTGCACAAGTCCGTTTTATTCGACTAGAAATTACACTGTAAAATTTCGCGAAGGTCGGTCCATAATATACCCTAGGCCCCATATAAACCCTACTCCCGGAAAACAGTTTAGTCTCCTAAAACCATAATTAATAACAAATCGTCACAGTTTAAGATAATAAAAATAAAAAGACATCATACAGATATTACTCCTTAAACATTCGAACTGTCGGTGGAGGGTATCAAAGATTCGGCACAGCCGAATATAGCACTCTAACTTGTTTTTCTTATTTTTGGCATTGGTTAAGAATTTATTATTCCAAGGCGGGCCTTTTTTATCACAACTATTTACTTTTGGGACAGTTTTAGAGATTAATTCATAAAGAATTGAGTATGGTTGAAATTGTTTCCAGAAAGTATATTGTTCCAGTTGACATTAGATTATAAATAATTAAGTTTTGTATAATTAGTACGTGGAAAGCAAAACACTTTGTTAAGACTATGGCTGAAAATCTTTGAAATAGGTGATAATTTTTTTGCTTGAAAATATATTTCAACATCAATCGCAGGATGGTAGAGATCTTCAGGATATGTGAGAGGAGGTATATTTCGTACATGTATATCCATCGGCTGATTAACAAAAGCAAGGTCCAGAAGTCTCCCACATTTATTATGAATATGATTAACTCGAAAGAGCCTAAAGTCGAGTAGTGATTTAATAATTTCATTTGTCCCTTCAACAATAAATTTCAGTTTACCAATAGTATGAAATGGGAATTTAGCAAATTTAAACGAAACCTTGTTAATTAATTTTTTGAATCCCAAGAAAAACTTTGATAACTAATATGCATGTGGCAGTGTAAATAAAACTGAACTGGCAAAATAAAATAAAGTAATTTGTTTTTATTTTTGTTTTTTCTTTACCCAAATGTAGTTGTACATTTAGAGTTGACAAAAAATCAACCAATTGTAGTCGGGACTGTAAGAAGAGATAAACTCACTTTTTATTGTTGTTGTTTTTGTTTAAGCTTTGATATTGTTACAAGTAAAACTGGGGTTTATAATTCTTATTCGCTTAACAGTTTTATTTGTATAATATCTTTAGTTTTTCTAAAATCTTTGGATGAAGTTTCCTGACGATCTGGCCTAAGCAACCAGTGAAATGCGCATAGGAATAGCTTGTCCCTTCAACAATAAATTTTAGTTTATCAATAGTATGAAATGGGAATTTAGCACATTTAAACGAAACCTTGTTAATTAATTTTTTGAATCCCAAGAAAAACTTTGTTTGTTAAGTAATTTAGTTCATAAGTTGAATTCCATGATAAATTTGGAGGTTAAAGTCTCCAATAACGACAAATATATCATATGGCTTAGATTGCTGCCAAACTGTATTAATTGCCGAAATATGTGCATTATAAATATCGGAGGAAGAGTTAGGAGGAATGTAAGAACAAGTTATAAACAAAACACCATTTGAAAGATTAATTTCGACGGCAACAAATTCAATACTGTTATTTTGCGAAAATTCAATGCGTTCACATGAAAAAGCATTTAGTACGGCAATAAGGACTCCCCCACCAAGTTTGTGAGGACGATCATATCTGAATATTTGGTATTTCGGACATAAAATTTCAGCATTATGAATAATTTTCTTGTCATTCAACCAAGTTTCTGTTAAAAAATAAAGTGGTGTGTCAAATAAATAAGAATAATTTCTATTTGCATACATATATTATATTTTAACATTCTGTACCTTCATTTTTTTATTATACCCACACCACAATAGTGGAGAGGGTATTATGCATTTGTGCTGATGTATGTAACGCCTTAAAATAGTGGTACTAGACCAACCTTATAGTATACCGATCTACTCAGAATCACTTTCTGAGTCGAACTAACGATGTCCGTCCGGCTGGCAGGCTGGCTGGCTGGCTGTCCATGTAACCTTGTGCGCAAAGTACAGGTCGCAACTTTGGAGATAACTTGATAAAATTTGGGTCATAGGTTCTTATTGGCACAAGGACCAAGCCTATTGCAAATGGGCCAAATCGTAGGGCCACGAGGGAAGATAGGGGGAAATTTCTTCCTCTCAGAAACTATCAAACCGATTTTAATGAAATTTAAAACATGGATAGATCCATATCTATATGGACACATAAGCAATACAGTTTTAAAAAATATAGGACCACAAGGGGAGAAAGGGGCAATTTTTGCCTCTCAAACTGATTTTAATGAAATTTAAAACATAGGTAGATCCATATCTATATGGACACATAAGCTATACAGTTTTTCAAAAATAGGACCACAAGGGGATGTAGGGGGCAATTTCTGCCTCTCACAAACTTCCAAACCGATTTTAATGAAGTTTTTAAACATAGAGAAATCTATATTTATATGGACACATAAGCATGATGTGTTTTTAAGTACTGTGGTGCTGGGTATCATATGGTCGGGCTTGACCGACTATACTTTCTTACTTGTTTTTATAACGAGACTGAATTAAACTGGTATGTTTTTGTTTCAATAAAATTTTCAAAATGAGTGCATATTTTAATGGCATATTTAAGGTGCCTAAAGTACCTTTTTTAGTGCATGATGTCCTTGTCCCTGGTAATCACAATTCGTTCTAAATATAAGAATGACTCAACTTCGTGGAGCGACTACTGCTAAGGCCTAGAGTCCTTTGGCCATTGTCATTGTGGCTTTGAAATGACGTAAAATAAAAATGACTTCAGAGCCACATGAGCACGTGGCTTCTTTGACATTCCATGTACTTTATTAGGTTAAACAATAAAAGAAGTAGCGTATTTTAGTGTAGCGTAAAAGAACAAATCCGCTTTGACTGCTTTAAACAGCCAGTACTTTAATTTGTCTTTTAATTTATTTTTCTTTTAATTTTGATCTTCTTCATGTGCCACCACAAATTATGAGCATTTTCTTGTCTTTGTCTGTCTGTCCGTATGAGTATCTCTATGAATTTTGTAGTGTGTGCTTAACAATTTTCCTTTTTGCCTTAAAGCAAAACATACGTTTTCATAGTCCATCGAGTGCCAAATTTTGTTACACATCAACACACATTTTGGTGCAGATCAAAACTAATTTTTTTTTCTCTGCTTCTTCTTTTTGGTTTGGTCAAATCTGTAAGGTGTGTGTTTTTGCTTCTTGTTGCATGAACTATGTTGCAGCCAGAGTAAAGCAACAACAACAGCAAACAAAATACATTTTAGGGTGGGGGAATTGAATGACTAATAATAAATTTAACATTCCGTTAAATACACTACAATATTTTACTATTTTTATGTTTCACTTAGAAAAACAAGAAGTAAAAGTGTTTACATTTTTAATTACGTAACGTACATATTTATGTGGATAATTTTTTTTTTCAAGTTTTATTAGAAAAGTCTGAACCAAAAAACAAACGTTTGTTGCTATAAATATTTTTTATAGCTTTTGCCAATTTATTTATAATTCAAATAAAGGTGTTATGACGTTATTATTTTTTTTTTTTTTTTGCTATTTTTCTAATAAATTCCTGTGTGCAGACTTAAAGTTCTAAAAATAGTTTTGCAATTTATTCATTTAGATAGTGGCCATGGTTTGTGGATTTATGTTTGAATTTATTTATTGCATTAATTCCATGACCTGGCTTGTGGCCAAATTCTGTATGATTTTTAAAAATATTTCAAATTTATTTATAGTTTTGTTAGGCAAATTGCTATTTTTAAATGTTTGTATATAAATATTGCTCGCATCATGTTGCAATGAAATGTTGCAGGAGCAATTTTTAACGGGTTTCGGGAATATAAACGATCAGGGTTTTACAATTGAAGCACAGCCGCGAATGACGTTTTAAGTTATAAAATAATTATTTTTCAGGAGATCAAAAAAACGTTTTTCACAGGCAAGATTATAAATTTTTTATTTTTTGGATTATTAAAAATATTGATAATAAAAATTTTTATGCAAAATATTAACAAAATTAAAATTTAAATTTAATGCAAATTTACAGTTTATAACTTTTTTTTAGTGGAAAAACGTTTCATATCCACAATCACGACGTCATTTAAAACGTTCTTCCACTACGCAAAGCATCATGACTGGTGGCTTTTTAAACGTTATTCCACGTTTAAAACCATTTACTTTGTATCATTTTAAGTAACTTACAACGTTCTTCCACTAGCTGAATCTTTGTATGACCTTTTTAAAGGCTTTAAGGTGCATAATTTTGGGTGATTTGAGGTTTAAACAGTGTACGTGAGTAATGTTAACGGTTATCTAACAGTTTTTGCAAAAAGTGGCTTTTACAACGTTATTCGCGGCTGCGCTTCAATTATTGGGTGTTAAATATTCTTAAAGTTTTAAATAATACTAATGGCCAATTTCACCAATTCTAATTAAATTTCAATTCATATTTAAATATAGTTTTTGATATAATTTGATTTTTTTTTTTTTTTATTTTTTTATATGAAAAACGAATTTGAAACATAAATTAATATATTAATAAATTGGTGAAATCGGCCATAAATGCCAATTATTTTGTTAATCTCTTCTAAAAAAATTATGTTTTTCAGATACTTTTGACCTTTTGTTAATTTCAATTTCTTAATCCATTTGTAAGCAACTTCCTAAAATGGTAATCCCTCTTTTAAAAGAGTGAAAATATTTCGTGTTTTTATAATATTTTCAGACAAAAAAGCCAATCTGCCTCTTTGTTGCCAAGAAGACTGAGTCGAGGACCGGTGAGCTCAAATATTATTAAAGATTTATGAATTTAGATTATGTTAAATAATTAGGCAATTCACAAAGTGTTCTATTGTATCATATTAGTTGTATTTGCTATAAATTTTTTAATTTAAGACTCAATAAACACTTTGTGAATTGCCTAATTATTTAGCATAAACTAAATAAATAAATCTTATTCGATGTCTATTATTTATTCCTAATCTTAGTGTATTAACTAACTTTACTGTAGGAATCTTCCAATTTCTCTTCACTCACGGGACTTAAACTTTCATCAAATCCAATCAATAACGAAATGAAACGGAATGAGAGCAGAACAAGAACTGACTAGAAGAAGAGAAAAGAACAAAAAAATTAAATAACGAAACAAGCTTTCATGGCTGATCGTTGTGCGCGGCTTTAAATTCGATAAATTATGACCTTAACATGTTCGGAGGCAACCATAATAAGTGGCTTCTTGATGTAGTCCTCCAGTAACTATATTATGGTTGTCAGTGACAGTAATGTGGTTTAATTAATATAATTAAAATTTTCTTTAAAAATCATTTTTTTTTGAGGAGCTCTCCCAATCATCGCTCTTTGGCCTGCTTATTTTGGTTGAAAATAACTCAATTTTAGGTTGTCAATTGGTAGTGCATTGACATGCAGTTTTCTAATAACAATAAAATTTTGCATTTCCCTTCCAATATCACGATCTTTTTTCATCTATGATTTTTGGTCTGACCGGAAAGTTAGGTTAAGTTCACAATACAAGTTCAAACTAAAGAGTGTAGAAAAGCCATTCTCCACGACTTCATCCAACCGCAATTGCACGAATTGGATCTCGAGAACCCGTAGCTCAAGAAGGATGCAGGATGGCAGACTTGGGGATTTATTCCCAAAGTTGAGGATTTCATGCTAACAAAAAGAACAAAGAAAGTCATTTGGGTATTGGGGATTTTTTTGGGAATTTAAAAAAAAAAAAAATTGGGGATTTTTGGGGATCTTTCACATTTTTAATATATTTCCCCTTTTGTATTAATAACGCTTATTTTTATTTGTTTCGTATATTAAATATCAAAAATAGTAGCAAAACTTTTATCATGCTCTTATTGACAATTAATACGGTGTAAAGGGTCCTAATTTAGATTACCACTTTTGTTAAGTGCGTAAAAGGTACTTAATAAACTTATGTTATTACTCTTGAGTGAATGTTTTAAAAAAGAAGAATTTAAAAAAAGAATCTAAACCCGTTGACAACACATACAAAATTTTTGATTTTTTTTAAAGATAATTTTCAAGCAAATATTGTAATGTCTTCCCCAAAAATAAGTAAATGCGAAAGACCATATAACAAAGTTTGGGACAAAGAATGCTGGGCTATTGGTAAGTACTTACGATGCATCGAAGTATTATATGAATGACGGAGACATGTATTTTTTTTTTTTTTTTTTGTTGATTTAAAAGATGGCTAAAACCGATTGAACAAGCTCCAAATTCCTATAAATTGGCTTATTCGTCTTCAAAAGCAGCATATTGTTCTGCTTGTAATTCCTCACTGGAATTGCACTAAAAGGATTTAAAAAAACATGCCGAAACCAGTCGCTACAAACAAGATAAAAAAATTTTTTTACTAAAATTTTTATATGGGGATTTTAAGGGACTTCTTATTATTTTTTTTTTTTTAAATATTTAAATTTGGACAGAAACAAAAACAAAAAAAAAATTTTAACTTTTTAAGGTTTTGTTTTTTAGTTGGGGATTTTTGGGGCTTTTTTATATTTTTTGGGGACAAGGAAAAAAGTACCTGGCAGCCCTGCAAGATGAAGCTATGGCTCAAACTGTATGCCCTAAAATTAAAATCGACATCTAAGGGCTGCATTTCTGAGTAGCCTACCCTCTCTTGTTTTTGATTTGAATTGGTCGGCATGATCACAAGGCGATTTTTGTAGGGTTTATGAAAACACGAGTCTATGCCAACAAGCCTCAGGCTTTTGAAAAGAAAACCCACCAGGAATGCAGAACCCTATCGCCGAGTGACGTAAAATACAATGAATCGGTCTCGTATGGCTATCAATTCCGGTGGCGGTCATTTGGTACATTTAATTTTTTTTTCCTTAATAAAAACAATTTTAATGAAATATGTAAACACAAAAAAGAAAATACAAAGTTTTTCATAAAGGGTAGTTCAACCATAATGCTCGATGTTAATTGTGAGTCACACCTTAACGTCAAGTTTTTGCCCAACTTAATTTCACATTTCTTTGTTTCAGTGATTGGCAAATTCAACCATGGAGAGTTACACAATTGAGCAGCGCGTTAGATTGTTAAAGACTTTTACGAAAATGAGCGTTTAAATCAAAATGCATTTCGTGCACTTCGTGATTTTTTTTTTGGTCGTTCTGCGTCTTCGGGACGTTCTTCTTTGAAAATGAGGTCGGCCAAGCAGTTACCGCGAATGGTGTTCGCTATCCTGAGATAATAACGGAATTATTGTATCCAGGAATTGAGGATATGGAGCTGGATGATATGTGGCCCCAACAGGATGCTGCCACTTGCCACACAGCCAACGAAACCATGCCTCTTTTGTGCCGGAAATTCAATGGCCGTCTTATCCTACGTTGTGGCGGTGTTAACTGGCCGCCACGATCATGTGATTTGGCGCCGTTTGACTTCTTTCTTTGAGGATATTTAAAAAAAAATATTACGTCAATAAGCCAGTAACAATTGAAGAGCTAAAGGATGAGGTAATTCGGGATATTAACGACAATGAACCTCAATTATGTCTCAGAGTCATTGAAAATAATGACCATCGGATAGACGTATGCCACCGAAGTCGTGGCGAGCATTTGGCCGATATTTTATTTCACACATAATTAACATAGGTCCTTTTATCCTAATAAAATATATTAAGATAATTCTCTGAAAACTTTTTTGTGTTTGGACCACCTTTTTTTATAAAAAAAATACAGTCAAGGAACATCGGGTGACAACTTTTGCGCCACCTTGTATATGTATAACATTTTTAAAAACATTTTCATCTAATAATTATTTTATATTTATGTTAAGTAGTTTCGACCCTCATTACAAACAAGAACACATAAAATTACCAAAAATTTTATTTTAATGCTCATATGCATTTTAAAAACACTTATTTCTGCCTTTTTTTGTTTTCTTTTTTTTCCGTCTGTCTGTCGCTATCGACAGCAAACAGCAATAAATTTTGTTTAAAATTATAATTTGAAAATACAAACAAAAAAAAAAAAAAAAAAAAAATTAATTTTCAAGTGACTAAATATGACAAACTATTTTATGATGTATTTCTAATGGCATTAAGACATAAATGAGTAAAAAAAAACACCATAAATGCTAAGACAAAAGTAGAAAATTGAAAACCCAGGAAAAAATTATTAAACAACTATAAAAATTTTACAAAAACTAAATAAATATTTACAATTTTTTAAATAGCTGAATAGAAAAAGAAATAAATAAGATCAAGAAAAAAAAATAAATAGAAACAAATAATAAAATAATACAATGGATTTCAATGTCGGTCAGTGACAAAAAAAAAAAAAATATTTAAGAAATTTTGACATGCAGTTTGTAGTACTACAAAGTGCTACAGATACATTACATTGTTAATATTTTAAATTAAATGCTCAAACATGAGTACTTCAACAATGAGTGGCATTAGTGACTTAACAGAAATTTACACCCCGATTTTATACAAAAAACTTAAAATATATATTTTCATATAAAATTTTGAAAACTAAAAACAAAATATTGTTGCGAAATTGAATTTAGCTAAGAATTTCATATTTGTAGTTTTAGTAATGAGTTATCTTATAAGTTTTAAATTGAGCATTCCAATGTCACGTACAGACAAATTCAACTAATTGGTGAAGCAGATATTTAATGTCTTTTCTATTATTTAATAGACTACATACTAGCCTTTAATCCTACATAGAAATTTTGTAAATAATTCATGAAAAATTTAAGAAAAAAAGCAAATATTCTGTCACATGTGGGACACTCCGGGTCAACCAACATTTGAAATTGCTAAGGTTTAGTGAAAATTTCAGCGAAATTTTTACACGTGTAGAAAAAGTTTCTAAGGCGCAAATTACAATTAAGGACCAAGCTTCCCAGCAAAAATTTGTGCTTACTCGGAAGCAGGTTTGTAAGGCAGAGATCAGTTGTGAATCGCTTCCATTTCTGTGAAATATTACATGATTTTTGTATGGGATTCCTCACGTAGAAGCTCTGCCGTCGGAATCCAATGTATGCTTCATTCACACAGTTATTCTTTATGTGAATTCACTACATGAAATATGTGCAAATAACTATTTGCCATACTTTAGTGCTTCTGCGCTGCAGTATAGTCAACGCCACATACAATTTGTTTAACAATTCGCCTTACTTTAGTGCTTCTGCGCTGCAGTATAGTCAACGCCACATACAATTTGTTTAACAATTCGCCTTACTTTAGTGCTTCTGCGCTGCAGTATAGTCAACGACAAATATATTGCTGAATATATGCCTTCCACATTGCAGTTGTGAACGTCAATAATTTTAAGAAGCAACAGACGAAGCACTTTGGATGCTGTTTCTAATTTTATTGCTTCCAATTATTGAAAAATTTTTGCTGGGTTGGTGATGGTGAAAAAAGAACACATATTTATAACTAAAAAGATGTTTAAGTATATCTATTAGGCCGGGTCGATTTGTATGGATGAAAAAAATTAAAAATCGTATAGCAAAAACGTAATCTACATAAAATTCTAAGAGAATTCTCTGAAGAAACCATGGGTCTAAAATAAAAACCTAATCCGCGCCTCTCGACTTGAAAATTTATATGCCCGCCTTTGCCAAAAAAAAAAAATATTTGCTTTTTCCAAAAAGAAATCGAATTTTCAGAATAAAATTGTTTAGTAAGGCAGTTACCAATAAACTTAGAAAAAAGTTTATACCTCATTCGAAACTTATCAAAAAAATACGAGTATAAATTTGGTACTTTTTCGAAATTCGAAAGTTTAAGGGGTGAAAATCGTAACTATTTTTGGTACTTTTTTTAAAAGCATTTTTCTCCATTCATTGCAATATTCGTACTTAATTATAGGCCCCCACTACAATACTGCAATTTTTGATACTTTAATGGGGGGAAAAATGGTACCAAAATGGGGAATACGGGAAACTTAATATCATTCTTCAGCTGGTATTTTTTTTGATTATCGTTATTATTGGACCTTCAAACATAAAATTCAACATGCAATGTCCTGAATGGATACGAATCTATGAGGTAACTTTTTGGTACTTTTTTGTTCTTTATCTGGTGCTTTTTGAATTTTCGTAAGTATTGGACCTAGAAACATAAAATTCAAGATGCAATGTCCTGAATGAATAAGAATCAATAAGAGGAAAATTTTTGGTACTTTTTGTATATTAACTGGTACTTTTTGAATTTCCGGAATTGAAACAAGTTAAAACCTAGAAAAATAAACTTTGGCATACAGATATGTCCACGAAGAAAAAAGAGACGCTAACGAAGTAGCGGTTTAAATTCTAGTATTTGATATTTTTATAAGTAACATAGATAAAAAAATTTTCTTTGATAATTTAATAAAAAAGATTGAAAATACAAAAAAAAATTACACTCAAAAAATGATTTTCAGTATTTATAAAATAACTTTTTCTTGTTTCGATAAACAATTTTTATTTTAAAATGCAAATAAAAACAAAAAAAAGTTTTTTCACTCAAACAATATTTTAGTAATGTTTTTGCAATTATAGAAAACTAAGAAAACTTCACTTATTGGTTACATGTTAATTTTTTAAAGTCTTTTTTACTCTCCATTCAAGGTACTTTGGCACGACTTTCTATAGTTACTGCCAGAACATCATCTCTATTTTTTTTCTGTGACACGTCGGGACACATAAGTTAACAAAAAAACGTTATTTTATAAATACTGAAAACAATTTTTTGAGTGTAATATTTTTTTGATTGTATTTTCAATCTTTTTGTTAAATTATGAAAGAAAATGTTTTTATCTATGTTCCTTAGAAAAATATTATATACAAAATTATAAACAAACTTTTTTACTTGCGTGAATATTTTTTTAATTTAAAAAAATTTTGGGTGTAGAAAAATATAAAGTGCAAAAGAACTACCTTACTAAACAATTTTATTCAGAAAATTCGATTTCTTTTTTGAAAAAGCTATTTAAAAAAAAAAAATTTTTTTTTTTTGCCAAAAGCCGGCATATAAATTTTCAAGTCGAGAGGCGCGGATTAGGATTTTATTTTAGACCCATGGTTTCTTCGGAGAATTTTCTTAGAATTTTATGTAGATTACGTTTTTGCTATACGATTTAAAAAAAAAAAATCGACCCGCCCTAATATCTATGCATGCACAATTTTTTCTAAACATTTTTACACATTTCCACAAATCCCACGGGTTTTTAAAACTAATTAAGAAACTTAGTTTCTATCTGATAAAAAAGTATATAAAAAATTAATGTTTGTGAAACTGTTCAGATTCTCTTTTTTCATGGAATGCTGCAAATAGTAATTTCTATTCGTAAAAGCATGTTATGAACAAGTGTAGTCTTAATATCGTTGTATAGATCAGGGCTGTGGAGTCGTCCGAAAAAAGTACTAACTCCAAACGCTGAAATTTTTTAAGTGCGACTCCGACTCCGACTTGCGACTCCGACTCCTACTATAATCTTGATGCTAAATGTATATGAGACTGGTCCTAATTTGACTATAAACTCTTTTTATACACTCCACCACTATTCGTGAATGAGGGTATACTAAGTTTGTTAATCCCTGAAACTTTTTTATTATGCATCTAATACCCCTGGTTTCTTGAGTAATTCTAAGTCGATTTAGCCATGTCCGTCTGTCTGTCCGTTTGTTGAAAATACGCTCACTTTCGAAAACAAAAGTTCAATCTTGGTGTCAAATTACTTTCAGTTATCCTAAGCAATTTGGGAGTGAAATCCAGCAAAATCCGATCAGTAGGATCACAGTTATCAATCAAAATGTAGAACCACCACCATTAAAAATTGACAATTTTGTTACAAAGACTTACGTAATAGGTGCCATAATGTACGTCTAAAACCGTAATAAATATTGCTATCATATTTAAATGTGCTACGTTTCGTAAAGATTGGTATATAATTTACCATAGGCCCCATATAAAGCCTACTCCCGGAAAGCAGTTTCGTACGCATAAAAACGTAATAAATAACGCTATCATAACAAAATTTAGTACGTCACAGTTTTATAAGACACTGCAAAATTTCGTGAAGATCGGTCCATAATTTTCTATATAATAATGCTCACTCTAGGAAATCATTTAAATACACCTAAAACCGTAGCAGCTATATTTATTGTAAAATTTGGTCCAATTTTGGTTCATATGGCTAGAAATAATACCATGCTATTTTCTGACTATATTTACGTTAGATCCCATATTAAGCAGCTTTCACTGTAAGCGCTAAAACAAATTTCACTACTGTTTTGAAATTTGTTCCATTTAGATTCTTAATAACGGAAATCACTATATAGGATTTCGTGATGATCAGTCCATAATTTATTTTTTTTACAAAAGTTCCTACATTTTTAAAAGAAAAAACAAAAACATGTTTTAAGGCTTTGTATATTACTGTTACATAATTAAATGAAAAAAGTATATAGAATTCGTTTTATTTAAAAATATATAAAAATTAAATCTAAAAAGGTTTTTATTTTGAATACGCCCTCGCGAAAATTTTAAAAAGTTAGCTTTTTCTATTAATTATGTTCCTAAAAATTAAAGCTCAAGCTATTCATTATTAACTTCCAATATCACTTAAATAGACTTACGCCCAATTTTCAGGACAGTATTTATATCTAAATTAAGTTAAATGGTACTGATTTTTTGGGTTTATTTGAAAAGTCCTATTTAAGTAAGATAAAAGTATGGTAGCACTACTAAATACAAAAAAATATCATAAGAAAGTTTATTTTTTTTTTTTTTGCAAGGTGGTCTCAACTGGCAGCTGAATGTTATTGCCTTGCCTGTTGTTGTTGTATTGTTGTCATATTGAGGCCACCTTGCTAAGTTATTCCAATGGAAACTTAAGTTGAATTTAAATGTACCACATCGGTGAATTAAGTTTTATTTAAGTGTTTAGTGAAGAAGAGAATTTTGTACTTAAAATGATTTTAAACATAAATGTGTTTTAATATCAATCCTGAAAATTGGCCATTAATTTGCCACAATAGCACATACTTGAGATATATTCATTTGGTTACCTCTTATTACATAAAAAGGTGCAAGATCTTGGAACAGAGAAAATACAAGACCATTTAATAACATGAAAACATCACTTAATATTTGTATCCAATATACTGCAAATTTTAAATTATGTACTTTTAAAAAACTTGAAAAAACTTTATTTTAATTTAAAACTTTTTTGCTTCTCAAAAAACTTGCAAACAAAAAGGGAAAATTTGATAAACGGCAAGGCTGCCATGGAATGTAAATATCCCTCCCGAAAATCATTTTAGTTAGTTAGTTAAATAAAGCATAAAAATGATTCTTTAAAATTTCAAATCGATATTTGAAACATTGCATCTTCAATTTCGAATAATTTTTGTTTTAGAAAATTTTTCTTAAATTTTTTATGCCGAACAACTTTGGAGTCGGAGTCGCGAGTTTTTGTGGGTACTACGACTCCGACTCCAACTCCGAAAAAAAACCCGCAACTCCGACTCCGACTCCACAGCCCTGGTATAGATACTTCCATCAGGTTATTTTTCGACCGGTTACCACTGGTTTTTTCAGTTTTGCTAAAGCCGGCTTTTTTTCAATGTTCATTTTCGAATATCGAAGAAACCGGTTATTTTGGTTATTTTAAAGATGTGTAATTTCATAATCAGTATTGTGGTTATTTTGTTGAACTATTTATGGTTTTTAATCCAAATTTTTAATATTTTTAATTAGGCTTAAGTTCATTAAATTTAATTTTCATTAAATTATTTTTATGAAGAAAGGAATTTTACAACATGAAAACGAAAAAACAGAAGTAAAGAAAAAACATAAAAAAGTCATTCAAAAAAAAAAGCAAATTTTGATCTACCAAAAGTTAAAATACAATTTGGTTTAAGGATTGATGTTTGACTATTGACGTCAGCAGTCGTCGATGGCTGCGAGTCTAAAACGGCAAGTCCATCTGAGGAGATCGAGTGGTTGCGATAGAAACATGTCATGGTAACCTGCCGGCCGCGGTTCGAATCCCGGCCACGGTCAAGAATGAAAGATTACACCGGTCGACACGACTTTTGGGTCTGACTTCTAAATGTCATTTTTTAGTTTCTTTAAGGTTGCAAACACTGAACCAAAAATTTACCTAAATACTGCAAAATAGGGTGTAAAAATGAAGAAATGTAGGTCATTATACAACCTTCTAATTTGGTATTCAAGTCTACGGCACTTTTTCGTAAAAACCGAAAAATTTCGTAAATAGTTAATATGACTAAATTTTTCTTTTTTTTAACTTTAACACTTTCGTTATTTATGATCAACTTGTTCGTTAAATCGATTACAAATTTAGTCATATTAAGTAACGATTTTAGTTAAATATTATTAATTTTGACGAATTTGTATTCATATTAACTAATAAATGTTGTTTTTTTTTAATAATTATTTTATTCAAATTGACGAAAAATTGTTTAAATTCACTAATAAATTTAGTATTTATAAATAACTCTTTTATTTATATTGAAGAATTATTATTCGCTTCAACTACTCCCTTTTATTAATTTCTAAACCCCATCAGGAATTTACTTTTAATGCTAAAAATAGTTTTTTATTTATTTTGTAAACAATGAAAGAGTTAACATTTTATATAAATTTTGTTTAATGTTTTCTAATTTAAAAAAATTTTGTGTTAAAAATTAAAAAAATCTATTAAACAAAAATTACAGATCTTGTTAACTCTTATTGTTTACGAAATAAAAAAAACTATTTTTAACATCAAAAGTAAATATATAAATCTTTAATTTAAATAAAAACATAAGATTGTAAATTGACAAGGTAAAATAATTTATTATAAAAATTATATATAATTTAAATATGTTCATACATACATATCTATATTACATACATAATACTTATAAATACCAATAAAAACTTAAATTGAATTAATTCGTATAAAAAAAAAATAAAAATCAGGGGCCTAATTCTGGCATTCGTGATCGAGTACTTTCTCGATTCGAAAGCAATTTTATTTCAGTCAATACTGAACGAATCAAAATTATTTTTTCAGTATTGTGAAACTCAAATGAATGCTTTACAATAACGAAAAAATAATTCCAATTCGTTCAGTATTGACTGAAATATTTAGATGTTAAATTGCTTTCGAATCGAGAAAGCACTCGATCACGAATGCCAGAATCTGGCCCCAGGTTATAAATTTAAGTAAAAAAAAACTTGATAAGAATAATGACGCATCTATTTTAAATTCGCAATAAGCGAATTAATTTGGGGCCTGTATATAATCAGCATTTGTAGCAATATTGTACAAGTGTTTCTGTATAAAGGACCAAAATAAAACTGATTCTTTGAGTCCCGAGTAAAATATCTTGTACATGATTTCTTTCCGTCCTTTACACTAAATATTGTAGCCGATGGAATCAAAAAATATGCAAAAGATAAAAAATGCCAATACAACGACCATTTAAGAAAATAAATAATTAAAAAGTTAGTAATTTTCAAATAGATTTAAAGTGAAACACTTTCGCTGGAGGCATTTCATGCAGCCTGTAATTTTTTGTTGCACTCCAATGGTTTTCAAGTTCCTCCCAAGAGCAGTTGTCAATACAAATAGCTTCAATACTACCTTCAATGCCTTTTTCTGGAGAATCTATATATAAATAGGTACAAATTGAAATTTTCTGTAAAGAAGGAATTGAAATTACTCTTTCTTATTTTTAGAAATCTTTTATGAGTGTCCAATGTATTTTTATGGCAATATGGCTTTTTAAGGACAACACCACTATGTTTAAGTTTACGCACCATGTTGAAATATTTATCATATAACTTCCCTTGCGGCTTTCTTCCAGTTTGTTTAAGGTAGTAGTAATCCTTAAAACAGAATATATTAAAAGCTTGTACTACTAATTTTGTCATACAAAAATGAAGCAAATAAAACGTTTTCTTACCAAAGATTCAGTTTGAAAAACTTTAACAAAATCCTCTGTTATTTTTTGAGCTAAACTAACAGTCATTCTGAATTAAATAATTTGTTATGAGATCAACGATTATAACAGGCGATCCTTCCTTTAATTTTAAATTATTTTCAAAATATTTTAATACTGATCTCCCTTGTTATAATAATTGTAATATATTTTCAATTTCTATTCATTTTGGAATGGTGTGCTCAGAATTCAAAGAGTCATTTGCAGTTTGATGTAATTTAGACTTAGGATCGGCGTTGATGGAAAAAGTAGAATATCCTTTGTTTTTTTTCCCAAGACATTAAGGAATTTTCAAATTTTATTTGAATGCCTGACTTTATTTTCCACTTTTTTCGAGTTGTTTTAGATGATGTGGATTCATTAGTTTTAACGCATCAATACCTATACATTCATCTGTAAATACATGTAAAACTTATGCATAAAAAACTTTGGCAATATAAATATTTGTCTTATAAATTTATCATTAAATACCAAAATTCCATTCATTTAATACTTCTTTAAGACTGTTTCTTGCATCTGGGGTCATCCAGAAGCTTGCACATGAATTTAGCGGTTATTTAGATATTTTTACTTTTTTATTTTATATATTAAAAAAAACACTGAAAAATATTTGATTAGCTTTATGAAATTATTTATATATATTTATATTATATATTGTCTATACCTTTATAGTTAATTATAATAATTTTTATAAGCACTCAACTGTACGCTTTATTTACAATTAATAGAACATTCTCACTTGAATCACACAAACCTTTCAAATGAAAAAACAAAGTTTATTCGGTTCTACATTTATTTATTCATTTTAACAAAAATGAAATTGTAACATTTTACGAAATTTCTTCAGTTTCACATACCTTTATTTAATTTTAGATTTCGGTAGTCATGATGAAGAATTTGGTTAGACTTTACTAATATTATTATTTAAATTCAACAAAATTTCTTTAATTTTACTATCGTTGATTTTATAAGACATTATTTTATTCAATTTTAATAAAATATTAGTTGTATTTAGTAGCAATTCTTCACATATACAACTCCTTAATGTGTACCATTGTAAATATAAAGTTTTAAGAATTTTATTTATTTACAGTAAATTAAATTAGTTTATTTTACAAATATTTATTCAAATTTACATCCATTTATTAAAAATAAACACATTAAAAAAAAATTACACTTTTAACGAAAATTCTTCACATAAGCTAATATTTATTTCTTAATATTTTTCAAAAAATTCTTCTTCTTATTTTAACGAAATTTTAACAAATATTCATTAAAAACAACTTTTGTGAATAATTAAATTGACAAAAGTTAGTCAAATAAACGTAAAAAGTATTTAAGAAAACATTCTAGGAGGATGTTAATTTAAATATTTTTTGTGTTGTTTCTAATACACTATTTTACTACTGGTTTACTACTGTTTTAACAAATTTTTTGCGCATTTAACAAATTTTTTGATATCATTTAAGCAAAATTTTATTCATATACACAGATTTTATTAAACTAAATTTTGAATGAAAGACATTGTGGTGATTTGAAGAATATTTGTGTATATAAATAAATTTGTGTATATTTGAGAAAAAATTTAGTTGATTCAACTATTTTTTTAGTTGAGGGTTTACTAAATTTTTTAGTTAATGTTACCGCTGTTATTTGGTTCAGTGAATAAAGGGAAAATAATTTTTTTTGTCAAAGTTTGTTTTTGTGGAAATAAGACCTATTTTTCGATTTTTAAGAATAATGACTGATTTTCTCAAAATTTTATTATGCATTACAAAGAAAAAAATTTGCTGAACTTAATAGTATTTTTAATTCAAGAATAATCATAAATAATAGCTTAGAAGTAGAAACTAAAATAAAACCAATTTCAAAAATAAATATATATTTAGTCATTTTCCTATGTTTGTATGGACTTTCTCGTTTTAAACCCCAACTATAGTCTCCCATCATATTTTCGTTATACTGCCCTTGGTAACGGCGTACAAAGTTCAACACATCTTGGTGAAAACTCTCTCCTTGGTCTTCTGAGTAAGCTTACATATTATCTTTAAATTAGTCCAGTCGAGCATGTAGCATAGGAACTTTATGGGACATTCGGCAGCCCAAAACTTGAAAGTTTTTAATCATAGTTTCAATTAAATCTTTATAATTATCTGCTCTTTTGTTTCCGAGAAAACCATAAACTTCCTCTTTAAGATTCTTCTACGCTTGTTTTTCTATGGTATTGAGTAATATTGCGAATTCATCACTGTTCATTATTTTTTTTTATTTGTGGTGCTACGAAGATTCCTAATTTTATCTTCGCTTCGGATAATTTGGGAAGGAATCCTTTTAAATATTCGAGAGCTTCAGAATTTTGATCCAATGCCTTTATAAATTGTTTAATTAGGGCTAATTTGATATGCAATGGCTGCATTAAGATACTTTTTGGATCTCCAACTGGTTCCCATTTGACGTTATGTTTTCCTATATGAAACTCGACCCGATCAGGGCATGTACGTTGCTGATAGTGTACTTGATTTTTGGAGTTAACACAGGCAAAATGAGGTACCCAGTTTTTATCTTGATCTCAAATCTGATGTCTAAAATATGCTTCATAAGCTTCACAAAGCTTTAAATTTGATGCTAAAGAAATTGTTTTCGTTTTTTTTTCTCAAAAATTCACCGCAAAGAAAAAAATTAATCACCGTTTTTTTTACACCGTCTTGTCGCCATTTTTTAATTTAGAAATACACAATAAAGTTTGTAACAGCTGCAATAAATTCGTAAACACCCACTACTAAGCTTTATGCAAGAATATGCACTTTGCAACACTTGTAATATAAGTGCTGCCAACTGCTGATCGCAAATTCGATAAAAATCTTCAAAACTTACTTTTCAACGTAAAACAGAGAAAAACAAACTTTAAAAGCTAGAAATTGGTAATTGGTTGTTTTTCGGTGTCTATCAATAGAATTTATGCATTACAAAAGAAACCCAAGAATTTTAATTTTTTTTGTTGACCGGTGTTATCAATAACAATTTTGATGTGTAATTTCTTTACGTTTTCCTTAATTTTGTTGTAAAGATACCCGTAATTGAAGTATTTTTATAATTAGCTGTTTTCACCCTTTGTGTTAAGTGTACAACTCCGTTTTATTTAATACGATTTTATACTACAAAGCGTAAGGGTCTTTTTCGTATGTATTGTAAACATGCCTGCCACATTTGCCGATTTATCGGCATTTTGCCAACTTTTTGCCTCTAAATTATCAAAGTGCCGATTTGCGATTTTTGCTTAAAAAATTGCAATTTTCCAATAAGCATTGAAAAGAAGTAACTTTTTGTTTGTTTTAGTATAACTAATTATTTTTGTTCAACTTTGTTACATTTCAAAAACAAAACTGTTATTAATTTAGCGCTTCTATTTAAGAAAAAAAAATTTATTTGGAAAAGAACTAAATCGAAATAAAAGAATAATTGACCAAATCTAAAAAAAGAAATAATTTTAAAGCCCAAAACAATTCAATTAAAATTTCTTTTTCTATAAGAAAAATATAAAATACTTAATATATGAGTTCGAAAACGGATAGACACTTACAAAAGAGTTAGAGTTATTCATCATTAATGAAAATAATTTAAATCAAAAAATTATTATAAGATTATACGCAGGATGCAGGTACCAATCTAATGTAAGGAAATGAAGTAAATTTTCAAACTTTGGCCAAAAAAAAAAAAAAAAAAAATAAGATTGAAGACGTGAGGATTCTATTGGTGAATTTCCAAAAAATTATTTTCCTTCCACATTCGTTCGCAAAGAATGTTTAGCCAAGTTAACCTAAATAAAATAGAATCGATGCTCCCTGAACAATTTATATTGTCAAGAAATTGTTTTCTAAAGATACTTTATAAATTAATCATGCGAACTGTTTTGAAACTGATATTTAAAAGGATTTAATACTATTTAAAAACTCAAATATTTTTCTTTAATAACAAAAAAGTTAAAAAATACTCAGCCTAAACAGTTTACACTGAAGTACAAAATATACATATCGATGGCTTAATATAAAAAAGGCTTAACTCGATTTTTTTTTTTTAAAATATCTTCTTTTAAAATTTTTATTTTTCGATAAATGATTCGTTTAATTCAACACAAGATAGAGTTTGCACTCGATGTCTTTAAAAAGGTTGTAGAGTGTTATTTAAGAAAAATATTTCTTTGATAACAGGATTTAAGTACATAATCGTTTGACAGCCTATTTTTAATTTGAATTAAGGAGAGTCCTGTCAATGATAAAACACGCTCCCTTTCTACGTATGCTTATCTTCATAGTAAAAAAAAAAATTATACATTCTCTAGGCCCTTTCAGTTTTTTCACCACTTTCTTCAAAAAGTTGTAACTCTGTTTTTAAACAAAATTATTTTCTTTGAATCGAATTAGCGTTTTCTTTACTAACCGGTGCACAGAGAATTGAAATGTACCAAAAGTGAGGATTAATTCAAAAGCTGAACTTTATCCTACACATTCGTGTGTGGTACTGGGTGAAAGGTAATTACATCTCTATTTGCCAAAAACTTTTGTTTTGAGTAAATTACTCTATCGACTGTGAGCTGTCAAAGCCAAATAATTTTTTAAAATTTTTCGTGCCGTGCCTAAAACTGAAAATTGAGATATTTTGGGTGCTGATAATTCTTATTAAGCGTTCTAAAAGTAATTTTACTAAAATGGAACCATCAACTTCAGGTATTTGGCTACATAATTGCATTAATGTTTTTTAGATAAATGTTTTGCAAATATTTTTAATATTTTTTTAAAAAGTGCTTCATATTTGGGGTATTTTCGATATATACACAGAGTTTCAACAAATTTCTTGTTGCGATCCAGCAAATTTTATTAAGTGATATTTTAATATAGTATTTTAGCTTATATATTCCACACAAATTAAAATTTTTGTGAAAGAACTCCAGTTGCTAAATACTTAATCTGAAAAAACAAACAACAAATCAACTTGTTTGTTTTTAACTCTCTTTTGTCTTTATTTTCGGTATTAAAGTTATTGTTATAAATGAGCTTGGTTTCTATCAGAGATGGTTGCGTGAGTTAATTTTGACTCACGCTCACTTACAAAAAATAATTTCTGTTTTATTTACACCGAATTCAAATTTTTGCATACGTTCGTGCTTTTATAAAATTTAAAATTAAATGTTAGGGAAGTAAACAGTGATACTTTGGAGTTTGGGCTTTCAATACTTCACGGGTGGATACGATTTTTTTAATGTCTCCTCCACTTATCCTATAAAATACCAATAAAAAAGCGGCAAGCAAGGTCGGATGAAGATAAGAAAATAGTTGCAGAAACAAAATCACGAATTCAAAAAGAATTTCGGGAAAGAACTGGATTAATTGTGGATCAGCCAAAGCCGGAAATTTAAGCGACAGCAAGACGTTTTTTTAAAAATGCAGAAATAGCAGCAGAAATAACGAAAGTTGATTTGGCCTTAATAAAAAAAATGCGCACAATATTAGTTGTTATTTCCTGTGTTCACGAAATCCACCTAGAGAATTTTCGCAATTTTGCTCATAACACTGCAAAGTAGTTTGTTAAAAACATCCATGGTTTTGTATGACTCCTACAATACATAAATTTTTAATTCATGGTCTCGAAATCATAAAATATGCCCTTTTACCGTTCAAGAACTTGCAGAAGAAGCTCAGGAAGCCAGAAATAAGGATTTTAAAAATTATAGGGAACACTTTGCTCGAAAATGCAGAAAAGTCGAATGAAGATACTCTAAATAGATTTTTTCTTAGTTCAGATTCATTCATATCTAGTATAAATAAACAAAATGAGCGGAAAGAAAAGCAACAATTATTAAATTCCGAACTACAGCTTTTGCTATCGCCTATTATTTTTCAAGAAATACATGATAGTGAGAGTAATGATAGTAAAGATTATGATGACGAAGGTGAGGATGCACATAATGATACAGATGAGGAATATTATGATGCAGATTACTAAAACAATTAGTGTATAATATATAATTTTTTTCTTAAATAAAAACAAAATGCGTAAAAAAATTAAAATATTGTTTTTTATTAACATTTTATACAAATTTTAGAATTCATGAAATTTTGTCGTAAGGACAAATAGGAGTTTAAATCAATTATGTAGAAATATTTATATATCGCACTCGTTCAACAATACTGTATTAACTCAAAATTTTTTTATTGTATCTTTTTGGCAAAAAACAATACATAACACTTATGGCTACCTATGGTTAAAAATTCCCATAGTTCTGACTATTCTTTCTTAATAAAATTACATGTTGTGACCTTTTTGCTGGTGGAATGGTTTATTTCTGTGAATCAAGAAAACAAAATTATTTTGAGTTATTTGAAGTGATTGACCTTAACAAATGATTGTTTTTTGCTATAAAGAGTAGTATTTTGAGTTATGTTGTTATTCTAATAATAAAAGTTTATTTTAGTCAGGTAGTATTTTGAGTTGCAACTGTTTAATTGATTCAGGCTAAGTAAATTTTTTGTTTTAATTCGAAATATGATTGTTTTCATGAAATAATGCTTAACTTTTTCTTTGAGTTCTTACTGTTTTCGTGAAATAATTGTGTTTTTTGTTGAGTTATTACTGTTTTGATGAAATAGATTTGATGACACTTTGTAATATTATCACTTTATTTTTTTGCATTGCAGCAATATAGCATTGCATTTTTGATCAGCTAGGAATTTTATTATTAAGTTTATCAAACATAATAGTAAATACTTGAAATCTAAAGGTGTAATAAGTTCAACTAACAAAATGAGTTGTCCAAATGAAGAGCACTATTCATTATTAAGCAAATCAAGCTCCCCAGATCCGCAGCTCTCCAGAAGCTCTCCAGATCTGTTCAGTAACAATTCGGACAATGATTTTGATCCACGTACAGTGAATGATAGCAGTTCTTCGGAGTTAGAAAATGTAGGTAGTGAAAGCTGTCATTCTTCTGGCAGCAGCTCTTCAGATCCGTTCTCATGAAGATTTTTATGATCTAAAGGACATACAGGAACTGTGGGGCAAAAACTTTGTTGTAAATGAGGAGCGCCAAAAAATAAATTGGCATAGTATTAAAACTCTCCGTGTAGAAAAGGACAACATCGATGCATTTTTTTACAAAACTTCATACAAGGACAAAGACTATTTTAGAATTTTTGTACATAAAGATAATTTGAAGTCTACAGATTATTGGAAAAACCTGTAAACCCATTTTCAAATTCTAATACCAAACTTACATGTTTGTAATTATTTCAGGTTATCTTGTGTTTATTTGGGAAACCTGCCACTGTCGGAAAATAAAAAAAGGATATTATGGACCTAGTCAAGAAAAATATAATCCCTAAAAAGTATTACGATCATTCTACAAAAATATAATACGGAATTAATTTAATAAAATATATATTTTAAACTTTTTAGCAGATGTTAGCATTTATTTAGCTTTAAAAAACTTTGTTTACTTTAGTCTTTTCTCATTTCATGTTTAACACTTTTATTAAGAAATGTATTAAATACAGCAATAAATTTCATGTAAACAAACACAACTCAAAATATTTACTTCTTATTAACAAAAATAATTCAAGAAAATGATAATAACTAAAAAAATCGCGTTTCTAACTCCAAGCAATAAACAAATAAAAAGGTTATGTGGTGCAATACAATAATTGATGGGGTTTCTGAATATTGCCTAACTTTTGTTAATGGAAAATTCCTTAAGCATTAAGAAAACAGTTTTTTGTCTCTCCTGAACACTTTGAAGTTTTTGAGTTAATACAGTATTGTTGAACCGGTGCGATATGTATATATTATTTTTAATTTATCTTTTTAATAATATGTATATTCAATATATTTTAATTTTAAATTTTATTTGATCATTTATAGCTTTCTATTTTAAATTTACAATAAAATTTGTAAATTAAGCCTATTTTCCACAAAATTGAAAAAACGTTCCCAAACAGACGAAAAATTTTTTTTAAATTTTTTTTTTGTTTAATATGGTTTCTTTTTAAGTGTATGACAATTATTGATAAACAAAAAAAATTATAAAAATTTATTTCGTTACTTTTTTAAAAAAGTTGTAAAATTCTCGAAATCCTTCAAAACCCAAATTCAGACTTTAAATTAAGCTTATGTTCATATTTATGCAAAATATATATTTATTTTTTAGAAAGAAGACAATATAGGCTTTCGTTTGCTTCTCATTTTTTAAAAAAATCACTTTCCGTTTTAAAATTACGGCGAAAATTCTGAAACAAACTATAATTTTCCGAAAAATAAAAATGTCTATAAAATCGTAAAAAAAATTTTTTTTTTTTTATCTTTTTTTCAGAATATGCCTTTTTATTTGAAAAAAAAAATTTCAAAAAATTTAAAATTACGGCTCCCATGAATTAACCGCCACTTTCGGTGTCATCGAACCCACTGTGCGGTGCATAAAAAAATTCCTGAAGTGTTAAATTTGCACTAATAATTTTTTACTAAATGTTCCTAATCCTAGTCCAAAAAATCTTTTATGCGGCTGTTGCAATTAAAAACAACTTTTTTTTTTCTTTTTTATAAAATAAATATGGCTCTTTAAAAACATTTAAAATTGTTAACATTTTTACTCCTCTGCATATTAAACATTGCCTTCCTTTACAGACTAGAATTTACATCTATTTCTCGACATAACTTATTAACAATTACTTATATCAGCAGTAAAGTTGCCATGATTAAATAAAAAAATCCCGCGAATTCTGCAAAAATTTCCCGGGATTTTTTCTTACGAATTATGTGCGGGATACCGGGAAATTCCATATGAAAAACACTCGTTCTGAGTGAAAAATAAAAATCAAAAAAAATATCTTTTATTTTCTGACCAAAATATAAAAAAGTCAAACAAACAAAAACTGGGTGCTAATTCTGGCTGCGAAATACTTTTTCGATTTAAAAGCAATTTTATTTCTTATTCTCTAAGTCGATACTGAACAAATCGAAATAATTTTGTTCAGTGTTGTAAAGCATTTATATGTGTTTAGAACTGCCAGAATTATCCCCCTGTTTTCTTTCAATCGTTAAAAATCTAATACATTATGGATGTGAGTAAACCCTAATAAGTGGTTCAAAGAATGTTGGCAAGATTATGTTGCAGAAGGGAAAACACCAAAAATAAAATGTTTTTAATATGCAAATATTTTAAAAGATTTGTTTTTACATATTTTATAATTTACTTAACACGAGAATAAGTTTTTAAAGCAAAAAAGTAATTAATTACCATAATACTGGCACTAGCCATCTTGATTGATTAGTTTTTTTTTTTTCAAATCTGCGTGACACAAAATACAAATTAAAACAAAGTAAATGATTTCTTTGAAAATCCTTTACACAAATAAATAAACAATTTTTCAAAATAAATCACAAATCATTTAAAAACAAATGACTGATGAGCTGAGTTAAAAGACTATTGGCAAACTTGATCGGTTTACAGCGGTTTTTCCCGTTCCGAATTAGTGACAAAACTAAACTGGATGAATGATGGAGATAGAAATTTACTAGGTGAACAAAGAATGTGTTTAGGAACAAAAAAAAAAAAAAAAAATCAGTCACCCATACACACTTAAACTTACAGAATCACCGAAACACATTCTATAGATTCATATTCGGAAAAACTGTATTATGACGTAGTTATCCACAAAAATAAATGAAACTTTTGGGGTTCTAGATGACAGATATCAAAAAGCCATAAGGCAAATATACATGAAATAAGCAAAAAAAAAATCCACTAGACAAAAATCAAAAAAGAAGCAAAATTCTTAAATAAATATTTGCTTTGGAAATCCACTATAATTCCCCAAAACAAAAAAAAGTCCAAGCAAAATATGATCACCATGAATAAGACGACCCCATCCATACCCGTACTGGTACTCATTATCCCATTCATGAGCAGCAGCACTATCTGCAGCATCACACTTAAAATTTTTTTCTGCTAAAACCAACAAAAACCACCCACAAAACAATAATCAACGACAGTAATCACAACAGCAACTGCAACAACAACAACAACCACTAAGCAATTACAGCTGAAAATACTATTAAGCAGCAAATACTAGGCATCCCACCGTACAACAGCAACAACGAAACAATAATTATTACATATTTAAAAACAAACAACAAGTCTCGCCAACATTTAAAATTTATAATATTTTCATAATTTCCATTATTTTTCTACCATCAACCGTTTTATTATTTTTAAATTGTTTTAAAACAAAATTTCTTTTTTTTTGCATTTAAAAACAGACTGACTGCCAGACAGACGGTCAAACAGTCAGAGAATACCAGAAACAGAAACCAACACAGACACTCTCCAAAGAAATAAGGATGTCAACGTCAAATATGATCTACTATTAAAAAAAAAATCAAATAATTAAATTATTTTCCCAACCCAATGAACCGATCCGACTAACATGTGTGTTTGTTTTGATTCTGTTACCAAAAAGTCATGGGGGCGGAACCAAAGTATGGAAAAGAAAACACACACACACAACAAGAAACAAAAGTCCATTATTTGTTGGCATCGAATCTTATTTTATTCTCTAGATATTCTCATTCATTAACGTTATGACAAACGATTTAAGAATTTAATAAGAGAAAGGGGAGTCAAAAAGTACCTACAAACATGGTCAAGTGTTCAAAAAGATCATTTGCGTAATTATAAATTACTTAGATACTGTTTCTTTAGTTTCTGTTCAATTTAGAATAATTAAGAAATATGCAAGGGGTATTGTTTTAGAGCCATATAACTTTTTTTTTTTAAATAAAACACAAGAAATTCAATGGAATGACCCAAATTTTGGCTTATGTGCTCACAAATTTCATGACATTTATGCCTGTATTTATCAAATTTTGTTAATTAAATCAAGGTTTACAAAACAAATTTTCTATGACAATTTTCCTTAATAAACGTTTGATAAATTTAATAACACTGGTCTACAAATTTGGAAAAAAAACAAGTAAGAGTGCTATATTCGGCTGTGCCGAATCTTATATACCCTTCATCATTGTGCGAGCAGAATACAGAGCAACTAAATAATTTTTACATATACATACATACATTTTTAAATACAACAACCACAAGGGATTTTTTTTGGAAAAATTAGAGGCAGTCGTGGTTTTTTGGTCATACCTCAGCCATTTGTTAACCGATCCAGCTGAATTTCAATACCAAGAAATGGTGGACTATATGTGACATAAATGTAAAACAACCTAGTCGCTATCATGTCTGTAGTATCCGGAAAACACGTATCAAACGTAAGACGGACAGACGGACATCGTTAAATCAACTTTTCTCCTCATAAGGACTCAAAATATATATACTTTATAAGATCAATATTGTAGAAATTACAAACGGAATGACAAACTTATACCCTTTTCCACCTGTGGTGAAGCATGTTTTTTAACTGATCCGGTGCGCTGAATTCGAATCTGACACCAAAATTGGGCTATCACGTTTTGTTCATTTTTTATTGCATGCTGGCAATACTGTAAAACAGTCAATACTGACACTACAATTTCACAATTATTTATTTGACAGAAGCCCACATTCACTCTAAATCTTCATAATAGTAGCGTTTAAGCATGCCAGGGAGATCGTGTGTTACTGATTCAAGCTATTTTTGCTTTGTGTGTGGTGATCATTTGATTGGAAAAAAAGGATTTGCAATATTACAATCATTAAAATATGCATATTTACATTTTTTTTGGTTTTGCATAAATTAAATACTATAAAATACATTAAAGCGACATAAAAGATTCAAATTGAATATTGTGTTGATATTAGCAAAAAATAAAAAAAAAAAAAAAATTTGACAGTGTTGTTCTGGGCGGCATGATTGGAGGGATATATCCCCCTGACCATAAAAGCTCAAAAATTTAATTCCTATGGTTTTAAAGCGTTAGTTTATTTATTTACTTTATTTTTGAAAATATCATTTTATGTAACCGCCCACAAAAAGGTGCGTGGACGAAAAGTGACATTTTACGATCTCCTGGGTTCAGTTTTAGGTTTATCAACTTTCGCCGATGTTGTCAAACAAAAGTATGGGTTCTTCTAGAGAGAACTTGTTCCTCCTTGTTCCGATTTTATTTATTTTTGAGCTTTCAAGTTCATGTTTAATCAATAACTCAATAACTTTTATAAGGCAATATTAGTTAAAAAAAAGTAATTTCCAGCCAGATTGGCAAAATATGGCTATGTGCGCAGGTTACTCTCATGCGAAATCAATCCACTAAGACGCGATTCTTGGAAATTATAATGTTTAGGGGTAAAAAAGGGTACCAACGGGTAAATTCGTTAACCTCATATCTTCTTAACTTAAAGAGATACAAAAAAATTATAATATTTTTAATGTCCTTCATTAAAAAAATAAACGGATAGGTGCCTGGTACTTTTTTGAAATCCAGCCCTTTTGGTAAGCTAAAGCGGCAAACTCTGAACTTTTGAACTTTTCTGCCAAACCATCTATCTTTTAAATTATATCACGTTAAGTGTAAATTATTTCTTTTTGAATAAAAAATCGCTATGAATAAAATAGTTGTGTTTTTGAACTAAAACAATTGAAACCGATTACTGCGTGTGATCTTATTGGCAACTTTAAAAGCAAATTGAAAAACAAGTTAAGCAACAAAAGTTGAAACGTATAAACCTAGACATAGTAAATAAAATTATATACACGCAGAGAAAAAACATGATTACTAAGTGTTCACTACAAACATTTTTATTCATATTTGCCTAATATGTTTACCCTAAGAAGTTTATTATAGTCCTATTATAACTTGAAAAAATATTTTTTGTCCTTAACATTTTTAAATTCACTATAATAATATAATATGGTGTTTTACACCTAAAAAGTTACTCTGATCTAGCTAAACATATTAAATTATGTGAAATGTTTGCTACTATTATATATACCTACATACTTATGTACATATATTTCAACTATACAATTAAAATCAAAATATAAGTTGCACACAAGAGGTATGTTTAGTACCATAACTTTTGTTTGTTTTTAAACACATTCTCTAATCGAGCAAACATTTATTGTCAAAACAAACAATGTTTATTTATAAAAATAATAAAATCTTCTTCACGTCATTAACGTCTGCGAGCTTCAGTTAATCGGACAACTTGGATTATTACAAAATAATTTATACTTTTTTCAGGAAGAAAAAGGCCATGGCTGCCTTGCAAAACTTATTAGTTTATTAAAACAGGTAAGTAATTTAAATATAATTATAAAAATTCATACACACATGTATAAGCGTTGTCTTTCTTGCAGTCAAAAACACCGACAACATTGAAAAAAGTTGGGAGTCAGCTGATTCAATTTATATGTACGGCAAATAAAAGGAAAATAAACAATTGGCAGATGAGTGCTTGATAGCTTTGCGACAGAATAGAAGCAAATGAGAAATTAAGAAACCCAAATTTCCTTTATGTGCAGTTTTTCGTTGGAAAAAAATTAGAAAACGGCCATTAAATGTATGTACTATTTAATTTTATTTGTAAGTATATGCTTTATGTACTCACATTTGTACTTTTAATAAAATATAAATTGTTGAGAATAAATTTGTTATTGTTTTTATTGTGAGAACCATATAACATGTTGAGAAAGACATTTTGCATGGTTTTGGGAAATATAGAAACATGGTTCGAAAGGTCGCTTTCGTTTTTTTTTCTGAACATAATAATATGTTTGAGACAATAATAAGTTAAAAACATTATGTCTGAACATATATTGTTACTGTAAGTTTGCGATTGTGATTGCATCAACCATGTTTTTTCTTTGCGTGTATAAATAAATATAACCAAAAAGCTAAAGAAAAATATCAAATTTCCCGTATTTCCTTTTTTGTTTACTAATTTTTCCCCCATTAAAGTATCCAAATTTCTTAATTTAGTACGAATATGTCAATGAATGGAGAAAAAATGTTTTGTAAAAAAAGTACCAAAAATAGTTACGATTTTCACCCCTTAAATGTTTGAATTTCAAAAAAGTACCAAATTCGTTTTTTTTTTTTTTTTTTTTGATAAGTTTCGAATTAACTTTGTTTCTATGTTTATTGGTTCAAAAGATAGAGGGGGTGTCAAAAAAGTACCAAAATTCAAGTATTACCCGTGTACTCCCTAATAGGGCCGAATTTCAAAAAAGTACCAAACACCTGTCCGCTTATTTTTCTAAAGAACAATGATAAGCATTACGTTTATTTTCTCTTTTATCTCATTCATCTCTTTTAGTTTTGGAGATATAACGTTACCGAATTTTCCGGTTTTACTCTTTTTTTACCACAAAACATTCGAATTTCCAAAAATCTCGTCTTAGTGGATCGATCCTTTTTTTATATAAAATTTTTTGAAATTTTAAAAATTTTTATGCAAATATGTATGTATTTTTCAAAGGCATAAAATACATATAATTTAAAATTTTCGGATTTTTTTGCATAAAAATTAATAGTTTAAAAAAATGTTTTTAAAATACATAATGTTGTCTTTTAAAACCGTTTGTTGTTCTCCTTAAAAATTATTATTTTGTCACTTTCAACGTTTTTTGCGGTTTTGCTTTATTTAAAAAAAAAATTTATAAATATTCTTCTGTCTTCAACAATTTGGCATAAGAAATTAAAATACACATGTAACTTTATCAGGCACTTAAGAACTACAAAGACATCATCATCATCCCACCCCCTCATGTAAATAGTTCCAAAGCACAGCATATGTATATTAATTTAAGTCACTTGTGTTCGTAATAAAAAAGAAAATTATCTCATTAAAATATTTTTGTTTAAATATTTTAGTGACAAGAAATGGTTTTATTTGAATTGTACAAATTAATTTCAAAACAAAAGAAAAGAAAAAAACAATTACAATTTTTTTTAGTTTTTAGAAACAACTATAAAAACAAATTTAAAACAATAGCGAAAAAGACAATAAAGTGAAAAAACATGAATTTTGTCGTTTCAACCAAAAAAAAAAAAAAAAAAAAAAAAAAAAAAAATAGAAACAAATTTAAAAAAACAACCAAAAGCCAAAAAGAATCAAGAAGATGAATACACTTTCATTATAAACTTGACCCCTTGAAATATTAAAATAGAAACATTTGTTTTTATAAATATTTGGTAAAAAAATATTTTTAACATTCTATGTACTTTAATTTGTGCATCATTTCTTTTAAGCCCATCTGTAGTAAAAGTATTCGTACACTTCGAATTTTCTTTTCTATTTTCAGGTTAAAAAATCCCGTTTTGTGAAAATTATTATACAGCTTTTGTTGTAGGAATTTAAAGGGTCCGCGGACTCCATTCTAAGAATTGATTTCTTCAAATAAAAAGTTAAGTTATTGTCATCATGGTTTTTTTTATATTTTACGTATGTGAAATTTATTAAATTTAAATATTTGAGATTTCCATAGAAGATGAAGTTTGAGATAGATTTACGATTTACGAGTAGTTAAAATTGAATCTAATTTAAGTAGGGTTGGTCAAGCCTGATCCTATTATACCCTACACCATAATATTAAAAACTTATTTTCGAAAGTGTACGCTATTTTTGACTCACTGGAAATTGCGTCAAGTATATTCATCTATTTGAGACTTGGTTCCCTTTAAGTGATTGAAGAAAGGGGGCTTATATGGTATAGTAACAATTGTTAAAGATACTCCATGTCAATACCAACATTTATAAGAAAGTTCCGGTTGCTTAGACCAGATCATCAGAAAACTTCATCCAAAGATTTTAGAAAAACTAAAGATATTATACAAATAAAACTGTTAAGCGAATAAGAATTATATGCCCCAGTTTTACTTGTAACCATATCAAAGCTTAAACAAACACAACAACAATAAAAAGTGAGTTTATCTTTTCTTACAGTCCCGAATACAATTGGTTGATTTTTTGTCAACTCTAAATGTAGTTGTAAGTGGGTAAAGAAAAAACAAAAATAAAAACAAATTACTTTATTTTATTTTGCCAGTTCAGTTTTATTTACACTGCCACATGCGTATTAGTTATCGAAGTTTTTCTTGGGATTCTAAAAAATTAATTAGCAAAGCTTGAACAAAAACAACAACAATAAACAGTGAGTTTATTTTTTCTTACATTCCCCACTACAATTGGTTGGAATTCTCCCAACATTAATTGTAGTTGTAAGTAGGTTAAGAATAAACAAAATAAAAACAATACATTGCTTTATTGTTTTATTGAGGTTGCCAGTTTAGGTTTTTTAAGCCGTGCACTTGCCAGTTTATTTTGGGAATACAAAATTTTAATTAAAAGATTTGTTTCTCGTGCTTAATTCCCAATTTTTTTCCTTGATAAAAACTTTTTGTGTTTATAATTCTTATTCGCTTAACAGTTTTATTTGAGTAATATCTTTAGCTTTTCTAAAATCTTTGGATGAAGTTTCCTGATGATCTGGCCTAAGCAACCAGTGAAATGCGCAAAGGAATAGCTTATCGCACCAACAACAAATTTCAGTTTATCAATATTAAGAATTGGTTATTAAGCACAGTAAATTTAATCTTATTAATGAAATTTTTTGGCTCCCAAGAACATATTTAATTATTATTTTTGTTGGCGCTTAACATGGAAATGGCATGCAGAAGCAAAATTAACTCAAATGAAACTTAAAGCAATTAAAATTCAATTGGCTTTTTGAAAGAATATGTTTTCTTAGTCTCGATTTCAACTTTACAACTCCATCTTAAAGCCAATCTGGTGCTACGGTATTTAGTTATAGTACACAGCCTCGGCCTCTAATATCGAAAAAGATTCAAATGCGCCAAAATAAACTTCTTCGAATAATCACAGCTGCTTGCTCGAAATATTTTAAATGATGGCGGCCATACTTGCTTAAGGAGAAAATATACTGCAGGATTCATCCGATTAGAAGAGCGCTAAACAGCTACATATGGGAAGAGAAATCGTGAAGGGAAACATTTTCGTCAGGCACTAGCAGGACATAAAATAACGTATTAGAATAAGATTTGATTAATTATTTCTAGTTCATATTTGACATATGAAGATTCAGTAAATAAATAATTAAAAAAAATTTCAAGTAATTTTTTTTACACGGCTAAATTTTAGCCTATAATTTATCGTACGTCTCAAATCGTAAGGAATAATGATATTTGGAAATTTGGTCCAATCTAGTTGTGTATGACTATAAATTATCCCACCGAAATTCTAACTTTTTCCTCCAAGAAAGTATTTAGAATCGATGAAATAAATAAAATAATAGAAACTGGGAATTATCTCCTTTCGTAGGTTACTTTATATTATATTCAACATTTTTTATTTATCGAATTTATTCTATGAGTTACATTTCAGTTATGTATTTTATAAATCTTTTTTGTAATAGTTCTTTTCCTTAAATTTTTAGGAATGACTTTTATACACTACCAGACTATTATATTGTATTTTTTGTTACATTTTACCTTAGCTATCCTTTGGATAGCAATGAAGTATATTGTATGTACAGAAAAATTTACAATTATTAGACACCAGCAGAATGTAATACATTTTCTGGCCCGCTACGGCCTTCGTCAGCATTCTTTGTGTCACACTGGATAGTGATTCTTTATATATTGAATGTATTTAACTCAACTCAAGGAGATAATTTTAAAATAGAAAAAAAAAAAATAATAATAAGAGAGTAGCAAGAGCTTTTATTTGTTTACTTTGCAGCTTTTGAAAAAAATCCAAATCATTTAAGTTTAACCAAAAAATTCCAAGTGAATGAAAAACCACAAACCTCTAAACACAGAAACCGAATTTTTGGAAAGAAAAATGTTCCTAAACAATCGTTTTTATTGAGATGTGAAAAAAATTTTTCCAATTGTTTCATTGAACTATTTTTAGTTTGGCAAGCCAGAAGTGTCCGTTGTTTCTATGTTTAGAATTTCCTAAAAAATGCTTTTTTAATTTTTTCTTTTTTTGTTTGGGTTATTTCAATGATGCATTAGTGGTGCAAAATTATTTTAAATGATACGTAAAGTTTCTATATGTTGGGGATTTTTCTTTTTGCTTTTTTCGTCTTTTGTTTATAATAACAAGACTTGAGTGGCCAAAATGTCGAAAATTTTATTGCCAAGATTTTTTTGTTGTCTATTGTAAATAGTATTTATTTTACAATAAGCCAGATAATGGTAGTGTTTTTCTACTTTTATAAGTGTTTTCTTTTAATTTTTAGCAATCGAGAGGTCAATTTAGTTGTAAGGAAGGTATGTGATGTTAAGAGAATGAAGATATACATACATATTTTTTTTTTATTGAGTTAATATTCGGTTTATGACAAAATTATCTTTCTGTTCACATATAACTCAATTAGGGCTAAAAAATCAGAGCAAGTTAAACTCTATTTTTGGTTTGAAATGTGTTTAAACTATAATTTCAAGTTTAGTTCAACTAAACCAGTGTTTAAACCATCAGTGATTTATTAGGCAGTAGGGTTTGAAAGTTTAAAAAAACATTGTTCATATTACTACTACTACATACAATATTTAACGTAAACAAAAATGTACATGTATAAGCAAAATGTAAACAACTTTTGACATCTCTAAGAAATAGACATCTGGCTTTTGCGCAGACCTAATGGATAAGCTTTTGTTTTGTTGAAATTTCAGTTTGCAAATGTCAAAGGACTTTCACTAAAGGCACTTGTGACAGGGTCGCATTTAAATTTTACTCAATATTTACAACAATTTCGTATTAATTCAGCAATAACTAAATTTAAATTTTATATGGATAATTGAGCGCAGTAATGTCATTTATTGCGTAAAACTCGATTATGGTGCATATCTTTACCCATGTTCTGTAACTTTAGTGAGAACTTCTCGCATCGAAAAGATGTGAAACAAAATATTCCATCGTTTCTCGAAAAGTGAGAAAAAACTGTGTCTGTAACGTCGAAAACTCAATCAAAAGAGATTACGTCGTTACGTTATTAATATTATAACATTGCACTCGAAGCCGATGCGACATTGCAGCCATTCAAAACGCCACTCACACATATCGTTGACGGCAACCAAAATTTACCAAAATTAAAAAATTTTTCCAACGGCGCACACAGAGACAAATAACCGCATTACGACGACAAAAACGGATTTTTTTTATTTTGTTAAACGTAACCACTATTGCACTTAATATGTTCTATATTAGTACGCAATTAACCTATAAACATTAATTTTTTTAACGCATCACATTAGTCTGTACGTCCGTGAAAAGTATTATTATCTCAGCAAAATCAACAGCGTTTATTGTTGCTACACTCGACCATTTTTGGTAGAATTACAGTTTAAAGTTTTTTTAATATATTTTTAAGCATCAGGTTTCTTATTTAATTTGCAGTTTTTATTAAAATAACAATTATATGTAGTGAAGGTATAGTGTACTGTTTTTATTATGAAATATATTGAAAAATTTACTTAAGCTTGAGCTACAAAAAAAGTTCCAAACAGTTCCAGGACTTTTCCTTATAAGTTAAAAAAAAAAACGGCTAGTAAGTGTAAAAAAGTCAAGTGGAGGTCCACCTCTTTCCACTTTCAAGAAATAGAGCCTATTTTTCTTAGGTAGTACACCTAATTCTGAAAATCCCATATGCGAATGACATTTTTTTTAAATCACTATATTTTACATTCTGTGCAGTCTCCCCACCAAAAAGTAAAGTAAAAAAGTGAAGCAATATTTAATGAAACTGTACTAAATATGCCAAGGGTGCCCACTTTCTGTGGCAACGAAGAAGATAATTATGAACAGAACTTTGATGACGTCCAAGACTATGAAGATGTTAATATAGAATAAAATAAAAATTGATATAATGTCCCAGTATGTCATCTTGATATTTAGAAAACAATGTTGAACAATTAACTATAAAAAACCTGACATCAGATTCGTAATCAGCGACCCTAAAAACCTTGAGGTACCTAGTTTTATTAAAATTTATTGAATCCATATGAAGTAAATAATTTTGTCGGTTTTTGCGACGGCGAAAAAAAAAACGTCGACTATACCAAATTATGTAAAGTGCGACTTTAATGTTTGTTGTTTGCAAACGAGCTTTAAAAAATTTGTATTTTCTATAAAAATGTTACAAGCAAAATAATTAAACAATGAAAAAATGCGTCAAGATCAAAATATTATTAATATTATTCTTTGCAGTTTGCATTTTTAATATGTTATTTAGTGTTAAAATTTTTTCTCGCCCCGTTTTTATGCGTGAGTTTTGATTTGACAGTTCAATGCGGGGACTTTCTCACAGAAATCTTACAGACACACTTTTTCTGTAAATTGGCGAGTAATCTCCATACGCGGCAGCTATTGCTCGCCAAAAATGTTGCAGATACAGTTAAGTGAGAAAAATAGTTGTTTGTTTCAATTTATGGCATTTTTGTTTTATTTCTCACATTTCAATCGAAAAGTTTCTCGAAGCGAGAGTTACAGAACATGGGCACTGAACACGGTATTACTGTAAATAAATGCAGATTCGTATTGTCACCGTTTCGCACAGGCTTACAACGAACTTAAATCAGGTCTCTTAGGTCTCTAAGGCGAGTTTACACTAGGGATGGGCAAATTGAAAAAATATATCGATATATATCGAATCGATATTTTTTAAGAGTATCGATATTAATTATTTCAAAAATATCGATTTATCGATATATCGAACGTATTTTGCTGAAACTATTAAGGCTCATTTAGTCTTTACTTTCCGTTTCTGTTCTGTTCCGTGCCGTTCTGTTACGAAATTGTTACAGTTACTTTTTCTGTAGCAACTTATCAGCCATTTATGACAATTTTATTAGTTTTGCACCGTCCATTGTTTTATTTCAATAAATTTAATGCACATAAATTTGAAGAAATTTAGTTTTATGAATTCTTAAAATCAAAAAATAGTTTATTTCAATATAAATATGTTTTTTTTATTATTTATTTTGCTGTCACTTACAATTACTTAACAAGTTTTTGATTTAAACAAACTGAACCGCAACAGAACAGAAAAACTAATCAATTTCACAGGTTTCTTAATAACAAAAACAAATCAGGTGATTCGTAACAGAACAGAAAGTAAAGACTAACTGAGCCTTTACCAAATTAAAAAATTTAATATAAATACTATTGTACAAACATATTATATGTGGTTACAATGTTACTTTTAATTGTTTCATTTTATTTCAAAAAATTAATAAGAACAAAAAATTCAATCAAAACCAAAAAATTCAATAAAAACAAAAAATTAATTATAACAAAAAAAAGGGAAGAATACAAAAAACCATATGAAATCTAAAAAAAAGTAAATTACGAAAAATGTAAATGGAAGTAAATAAGTCATGGAAGTACCAACTTACCTAAAAATTTTAATTGCACCCTAAAAGTACCAACTTTAACTAGAAATGTTTTTGATTGTTTTAGTCAAACCAGTAATCATGAGATATGGACATCAGGAGCACTCTCTGTTTTATGTGCTGTCCTGTCAATCTGCTTCTTGTATCCGGCACTGCTTCTTATAATGCCAATCATTTTATATCTTCATATTAGTTTTAAAAAAAACAGTGATGCCAATTCTTAAAACAAAAATCTTGTTTGAAAAACGGCTAAAATTTTGAGTTTTTAATGAAGAGTCCAGGCATAGACGGTATTTCTAACAAATGCCTCAAAGCTCTCCCCCAAAGTGGATTAGATATTCTTTCACGTATATTTAACGCTTGCATAAAGCTTTGTCACTTTCCACTAGTCTGGAAAAAAGCAAAAATAATTGCTATCCCAAAACCAGGAAAAAATCACTCAAGTCCTGACTCATATAGACCAATAAGTTTACTAAACTCAATGAGTAAAATTTTGGAAAAAATTATTAAGGAGGAAATTGTAAATTTCATTGAAGATAACAATATCCTTCCGGTTCAACAATTCGGTTTCAGATCTGAACATAACACGACACAACCATTAGTCAGAATCAAAAAAATCGTTAAAGACAACTTTAATAGTGGTAAATCTACGGCCATGGTATTGTTGGATATAAAGTCCGCATTCGATTCAGTTTGGCATGACGCTCTCGTTCACAAACTATTAACTATTGGTTTAAATAATCATACAGTCTTGCTAATCAAAAGCTACCTGACAAGTCGATCATTTAGAGTTCATATTGGCGATAAGTTCTCTGCCGAATATGATATTCCGGCAGGATGTCCCCAAGGTTCGTGTCTCTCCCCAATTCTCTATAATATCTTTACATCTGATTTTCCTTCTTTAAATGGTGGTGAGTCCTCCATCTTTGCTGATGACACGGCAATCTTAAGCTCAAATACATTATCTAATGATACTCTGTGTAACTTACAAATATCGGTAAATACTGTTACTGATTACTTCAAAAAGTGGAAAATATTAGTAAACCCTTTGAAAACCCAGTCAATATTTTTTACCAGAAAGAGGAAAAATTGCTTCTTACCGCAACACAATATTACAGTTGACGGTGTTAATGTACCATGGGATACCAATGTCAAATATTTAGGTGTTATTCTCGATAAAAAAATTATATTTAACGAACATATTAGCCACATTATTAATAAAATCGATATAACTAAAAAGATATTATACCCGTTTATAAATCGGAAATCTAAGCTCAGTATTGAGAATAAATTGTTAATTTTAAAAGTTGTGTTTCATGCAATTCTTTTTTATGCTGCTCCTGCATGGTATGATACATCAACATGTCATCTGAAAAGGTTGCAAGTTAGCCAAAATAAACTTCTAAAAGCTATTTATAATTTACCACCTTATTTTTCAACATCGCGTCTTCATTCACTTTCTAATATCCCGCTAGTCAAGGATAAGATATCTGTTATAACAGAAAAATTTTTTAATAGATGTGCCGGCTCCTCGCATGATCACATCAGTTCTTTATGTTCTTAAACCGTGTATTTTTAACTATCAGCTTTTCCCGTTTTTATAAAACTTTTTTTTTTTTTTTTTTTATATTTTTCTAAGGTTTTTGTAAAATTTTTCCTTAACTTTTTAAATTAATTTTTAAGAAATTTATCACATTGTACATAATATAATTAAGTAGAAAAGTCATACAAAATAGACTAAACTCTTAACTTACATATTATTAAAATTATTGTGTATTTACCATGTTACACTTATCAATAAAATATGAATTGAATTGAATTAAATAATGAAGACTGACTTTAAAAATACCGAATTCGATAGTCGTATTTCAATATCGATATATCGGTATTTTAAATATCGGTGATATATATCGATTTTTTTTTAATATCGATATTTTGATATATCGATATATTTTGCCCATTCCTAGTTTACACTAGTATACTTTGTATTAATACATGTCAAAAACTCAAGTAATATGCATGTATGAATGTGATAGCGTGAATGCACTGTGTTATGAAAATGACATTTATTACGAAAAAGAATTTTGACGTCCCATACGACTTCTTCGGTTTTTTAAATTTTTTCATGTGTGATAGTGTGAATGCAAACTGTAATGTTGTATTAGAGTTTTTGACAGTTGAAACAAAACTCATTAGATTTCCATCTCACAAAGTATTATGGAATTAGAAAGACTTGTTATGCAATCCGTGTCTTATTCCCGATAAAGTGAAAGTACCTAGTTTTGACATTTGTAATCGAAAATTTGCGTAGAGCTAAACATATTTGAGTTTTTAACCGTGTTACCCTTTTGCAATAAAAACATTTCAAAACTAGGTACTTTCACTTTATCGTTTAAAAAGCACGAATTTATCCTTCGATTTTCATGAAATAAAATTTATTTTATTTTTTTAAA
Source organism: Pollenia griseotomentosa (assembly GCA_963931875.1). Classification (NCBI taxonomy): domain Eukaryota; kingdom Metazoa; phylum Arthropoda; class Insecta; order Diptera; family Polleniidae; genus Pollenia; species Pollenia griseotomentosa. The sequence continues at coordinate 49,654,287 of OZ007564.1, forward strand.
AATACAGATTTGCTATTAATGCCCGTAACTTCTACAAAAAGAACACTGGTCGTGTTCGTACCTAACAGTTTCTTTACCTATTTGAACATTTATTTGGCCTACGTACGTTTACCTTCAGTTCTCTTTTAAAATAAGGCATCTTTACACCATAGATTTCTATGCACAGCTAGATTTCTTTTTGTAGAAATTACGGGCATAAGTACTAAACCTGGATAGTATTTGTTAATTTAAATTTTTTAATGAACTTTTTGGGTTCAAAAATTTTATAAAAAAAAAAAATAAAATTGTTTTCCACTTGTGCCTCAATAACTCCAAAACTAATGGCTAAATCAAAAAATTATTTGAAAAATACTTAAATCTGGCTTAATTTTTAATTTGTTGACGCATTGCATAACAAAATCGAGTACTTCGTTCAAATCTCAAATTTAAGAAAAAAAAATTTTTTTAAAATTCCATATCATAGAATTTGAAATAATGATGATTTTGGACGTTAGGTGACTATAGCGGATCAAAAAAATATAGTGGTTATTTAAGAAAAAACAATGTTGTCGCATTTGTCGCATAGTGTATTCGAGTTGTACTGTGTAAGGAGTTATCTTTAACGCCTAAGTCGTTTCTTGCATTAGATTAAAGTAACACACAACCTGCGTTTTTTATGTGACTTTTGACATTCCGTGTATTAAGGGCTTAACTTTGGGTACCCAAATGAGCTTAAAAAGCAAGATGACCCGTCTGTCACAAAAGTTGTAAAATTCTAGCACAGTGTTACTTGTCAAAATAGTGCATTAATATTTTAAAAACTATTAAAAAATATTTTTAATTACGCTTAAGTTTATCAAATTTAATTTTCATTAAATTATTTTTATGAAGAAAGGAATTTGACAACATGAAAATTAATTAAAATTGTTATTGATAATTTTTTATCCTTGACTGTAGCCAGGCTCGAACCCTGGCCGGCAGGTTACCATGACATGTTTCGATCGCAACCACTCGATCTCCTCAGAGGGATTTGCCGTCTTACACTCGCAGCCATCGATGACTACTGACGTCAATCGTCAAACATCAATCCTTAAACCAAATTGTATTTTTAACCTTTGGTAGATCGAAATTTGCCTTTTTCGAAAGATTATCCATTCTTAATTGATTATACATGTTTTTTCTTACTTCTGTTTTATCAATAACAATTTTCATGTTGTAAAATTCCTTTCTTCATAAAAATAATTTAATGAAAATTAAATTTGACGAACTTCAGCCTAATTAAAAATATTAAAAATTTGGTTTAAAAACCATAAATAGTTCAACAAAATAACCACAATACTAATTATTACTATTTAAATATATAACATGTAATGCACTACTTTTGTTCCAAATTCCAAATCGCATTCCATTTTACAGTTCCTCGTATTCATTCATGTGTTTCCCAAAAGTTTCCCCCCTTTAAATCGACCGATTTTAGAGTGATTTGTTATTCGTCAACCAACCACCAATATTTTCTAATTGTTTCATTGATGACGTTTTTTACTTTTTGGTCCGTCTATTTTCTAGCTGTTGTTCATTATTGTAGTCATTTGCTGAATTTTATATTTAATTTCAAATTTTATTTTTGTCGACATTGCATTGTTTTCTGTTCGTATTGGTCTTGTTGCATTAATTTTTTTTCTTTTTTTTTTCTTTTTTAGGCAATTGTGGTGCCCTTTCCTTAATTGAAATATTAGCAGCAATGAAGGAAAAAAAATTTTGACTGGAAATTAGGGCATCGTTGTGAGCAACAAGTGGGTGTTTTTATTTTGGCCATATAAAGTGAGTACATCATTTTTAATACATATTTTAATTAAGATAATTCGATAATAACTATAGAAACTCGAGATAACTATAAACTATTAAAGAAAATGGAACTCTTTGTAAATATGAAACAAGTAAGAGTGCTATATTCGGCTGTGCCGAATCTTATATACCCTTCACCACTGTGCGAGCAGAATACAAAGCAACTAGAAAAAAACTAAATAATTTTTACATTTACATACATATATACAATACATTATAAATTAAATTTAAAAAGCGAAAACTGGTAAATATTTTTTAAAATCGTTTTAGAACATAAAAAAATTAAAAAAAATGTTCTTATTGAAAAACCCAGATTCAAACCAGGGGACTGACTCACAGTTTCTAACCTAAACAAACCCCCTAGACAACTGAACCATGAAGGAACTTTGTTTGAATATCATTAAAATGAAATATGGCCCGTTTACGGTTCACAACTCAACACAGTTATCTTTTTTGGCGAGTTTTTAATTAGCAAATAGAAACAAAAATTCCCAGATTCTATTTGTAAAATTATTTCGTTAAATACATTTTAATATAAAGAAGAGTGATAACGAAAATCATATTGGGCATTATGGTAGTATATGTAAAAGGGGGTGGGGGGAAGACGGGCATCGCTAAATCAACTTCTCTCCTAATAAGGACCCAGAATATATTTACTTTATAGGGTCTAAGATCAATATTGTAGAAATTACAAACGGAATGACAAACTTATATTAACCCTTTTCCACCTGTGGTGATGGGTTTAAAAAGGACTTTTTTGGAAAAATATAGCATTTTTGTGGAAAAAATTACTTTTTGTGGCAATAAGAACGGAGCTTCATATAGAAATAGGGAACTTTTTGTAATAAAAGACTTTTCGCTGACATAAAAAGTTGGCTGGCTGCTTGTGGAAATAACTGACATTTTGTAACTTTGAAGATATAGAATTTGTTTATGCCAAAAATGACTTATTCGGATGTGTTCTAGAATCCGAATCCTCTCGATAGCGAATTTCTTAAGCATTTTTGGTATTCTGCATTTCACATCCACATGTTTTTATTCGTTTTCAATAAGAGTAGTAATGGGTTGGTGAAAGTGAAACGAATCGACTTTTTTCTAATATAAGATAATAAATAGTTTTAACAAAAATAAAATTTCTTTTTATTTTAAAATGTTCTTTATCCAATTTAATCAAAAATATATCGTTACCAAATTTAAAATCGACTATTTCATTGAATTTGATGTAACAATTGATCATTTTTTTTAAGGATTTTTATGTTATTTTTAGACAATTTTTTTTTAATCAATTTAGGGATCTCAAATTAGTTTTTGGGTTTGTGTAAAATTTTTAAATTTTTTGCGAATTTTAGCCATGTTCGCGATAAAAGCGATTTGTTCCTGTCAGTTATCTGATTTTTCACAGCTTAAACGATTTATATTGAATAGCAGACTTTGCTATAATGCCGCTGCAGCGCGCTGTTAGCAAATTTTTGCAAATTTCCGCTGATTTAACAATTTTTAACGAATTTTTGCCATTTCTTATAGTTTTAGGGACATTTAAGCAATGTTATGGCTTGTTTGACACATTAAAAATTTTCGCGAATTTTGGCAATTTTTTGGCTATTTTTTTTTTTTTTTTGTTAATTTCCGACATTTGGTTTTTTTTTGTTTAAAAGGTTGCAAATTTTCGCGAAGCCATGTCCGCGAAAGAAGCGACTTTTTCCTTTGATTCTTTACGATTTGAATAAATATAAGACTTTGCCATCATGCTGCGGTTAGCAAATTGGCGATCCTTATTTCAACTAAAGTTTTTTTGAAAAAAAACTTCGAATACACAAAAACATGCGGATTTGAGAACGCCAATTTAAGACTGATGCGAATTAATAAAATTTTTCGTTTTCAATTCGAGTCGAAACCTAGAACATAATTGAAAACTTGTATTTTATACTGTTCCGGTGCCGACTTTCATAAAAGGGATGAGCACAAATTGTTCAACTCGTAAATTTCTTTCAACAAAAAACATATCGTCTGAATGTATACGAGTTTTCCAAAAATACGAATATTGTTGCCGAGTCACCTGAAGAAGGTATTACAAGGAAAAATTAAACACAAGAACACTTTTTGCCAGCATTTTTATTCAAAGAATATTATTAAATATTAAAAAATAAAATTAGTTTTGTTTAAAAAGTAGATAATTCTAAAGAATCCGAAAAAAATCCTTTTTGCTTTTATTAATTTCTTAGGCTTTAAGACCGGTCGTCCAATTTCGGAATTCTTCTTCCCTTGAGTTTTCTTTACAATTTTTGTGCTACGTTTTTTCACACTCCTCTGATTTTTTTTAGCATTTTCATATACTTCACCAGTTTCCAGGGCATGTTTAAAGAACTTTTTTATAAAAGGCAAGAAATTCTGTGAAACGTATTTACGTATGCCGGCAAATGAGAATCCTTTGCGGGAATCGGTGGATAAAGCTTTTATAGCTTTATTCGCCATGCGTATGGTAGAAATGGGTCTGCTTTTACGAAAAAGTCCCTTAAATGAAATCGATTCAGACAAATTAGGTGTTGCTGGTGTAAATAGTGGGGATTCTTTTAAAATATATTTGTTGTAAATTAATTACAGTATAATTTAATTTAATAAAAAAAAAACTTACCATTGTCTAATGCTAAATATTTTACGAATTATGTAAATATTATAAGTAAAAAATATATTCTCAAGTTTTCTCAAATTTATTGCTTTAAAATATGTAGTTTTCAAAATTATGATTTCCCAGAATAATTTTTAAGGCCCAGATAGAGTTGACGAATTTTTTTTCCAATTATTTTACAGTAGGTACTTTTTAAATACATAAAGAAACTTTGTGCTTAGTCCCAGAGAGAAGCTAAAGAAAAACGCAAACATATGAGTTTTGTATCATTTGACCAAATTTTTTTTTTTTTTTTATTCCCTAAGCTAAACCCCGCGAAGCTCTGCGCTTGTCTGCAGGAAAGAAACCAGAGTCTCTGGCGGGAATCGAACCCGCAACCCCGGCGCTGATAGACTAGCTCACTACCAGCTAGCCTACCGGGGCACTCAAATCAGCTCACTAACTACTTATTAGTTGTGTTGTTTTCAGTATTGAATATTTACTTACTGGTAACGTACTAGGGTATTCATTCGGTTAACCGTTAATCGGTTAACCGATTAATTACTACCCGATTAACTGATCGGTTAATTTAAAATTGGCTTTTTTCGATTAACGATTAAACCGGTTAATTTCAGTCGATTAACCGATTAACCGATGTAACAAAATTTGGAATTTTTTGTAGTATTAAACCATATTTTTTTTGTGTTTTTAGTTATGGGTTAGTTCCAAAACGTCAGTTGCAAAGCAACTCCCTTTTTTAAATGCATTCTACAATACAACCATGTAGAATTTTACAATGTTATCTGTACCAAAGTTCTCCAAAAAAGTTACCAAAGTACACGAACAAAGTTGTGTTTAGAAATATTTTTTCATACAATATATTTTCCTGTAGAAATACATTCCTAAAATACAGTACAAAAACAGAAATTAAGGAATTCGGAAATAAACTTTTTTGCAGAATGTTCGGTGCTGAGCTTTCTCAGGATGAGTTAGATGATGACCTGACAACAGAAGAAACTCTCGATAGTAACACAAAAAGAGAATTAACCGAAACAATTAGAAGTGTTAAACATTTTAAAAAATTAAAACAGGACTCTAATGGCATAATGGAAGATTAAAATGATTAAAGGAAAATGCATGAGAAATTTGATTTTCTGTATTATGGATTGCTTTCGATTTTTCCAACATCTTCGATAAGTGAAATAATTTTTTTCAAGTCAACGACATTTAAACCAATTTATTTTTCTAAAACATTATTTTATAAGATCTCCTTAAACTATTGAAATTATTAATAAAATGATCTCACGGTTTATTTTTTAAGTAATACATAATGGCCCATACTCATAGTCAAAATAATGTATACTTTAAACTAAAACCAGCTTTAAATGCATGTCAACACCATTGTTCTAAAGTATACTTTAGAAAAAGTCAACTTTATTTTTGACTATAATTATGGACCATTATGTTTTAATTAAAAAATATGTATTACATAGATATTAATTATTTTTCAGTTTGCTAGTTTACTAATAAACTCAAAATAATAAAAAAAATTAATTTTTATTTATTGAAATTACTTAATTTAGAAAACAACCTTATTAACCGGTTAACCGATCAATAAAAAAATGAACCGATTATTAACCGATCAAACCAAAACCTCGATTAATTAATCGAGCGATTAACCGATTAAAGCAAAAGCCCGATTAAATGAATACCCTATAACGTACTCATTAACTAATTATTAGGTATATTAACTAGTAGAGTTGTCAATTATTCGCCTTTCAACTTTGTTCGAATAATTCAAGTAATTCAAATAATTGTTTTTGTTCGTTCGATCAAACGATTAAATCTAAAAAATTATTTGATTAATCGATGAGAATAACGAATAAAAAAATTATTTTTACAAAAAAAAATACTATGGAAAATCTTCCATTCCATCCGCTATGACTTCTTCTTTTTTTTGATGCATTAAATATTTCATCTTAACTCCATATCGTTGTATTACTTAATTAATGTATAATTATAAATCACTGATGGTTTAAACGCTGGTTTAGTTGAACTAAACCTGAATTTAGATATTCTGATTGCATCAATGCATGTCCGTGCCAAAATCATCAAAGAGGACATGCATTGATACAATAAGTATATTTCTTCTCATAAAGCGCCAAAAGAACTGTTAGAATCATTTGCCATTTTTAATTTTGTAACGAACGAGTTTTGCAACTCACCTACTCAATTCTTTGTAAAGATTTGTTTAATAAGAACATAAAATACATTGTTGAAATACAACGAGTACTCAACACGGTTTTTGCTTACTAAACATTGAGGTTAATTGCAACCAGGGCTATGGCTACAATTTTTGTTAACTTTCCAACATTTTGTATAAAATCACTAAAAATGTATGAGAATAAATCAAAAACTTTAAGCTTTTATTTAATATATTTTTTAATAAAAAAAATTGTTCGATTAATCGACATTAGTTAATCGATTTATTCCTTATTCGAAAATCGTCGTTTTAAAATTATTTGAACAAGACTTTGGTTTTGTTTGATCGATTAATCGAATTATTCTTAATCGGTTGACAACTCTATTAACTAGTGATTTTTTGGCAATTCAACTTACTAGGAGTTAAATAATAACTAGATATTTTTTGACTTCTAGTAAGTGTATTGTAAGTACTGAGTTCTGTGGACAGCTCGAACAAAAATAAGTAGTTATTCTGCCGAAAAATAAGCAGTGCTTATTTTTCTCCAACATTACTTGCTAACTTACCAGGTAAGTAAAGTTTTTGCTGGGTATAGATACATATGAGACAGTTTTATTAAATCCTTTTAATATCAGCACCAATATAGTTTAAAATGTTAGCTTTTTAACATTATGTCAAAAAAATTTTACACCTGTACTGGTTAGAGAATTTTAAAGTACAGCATACCAAAAAAACTAAGCGCAAAAAATTCTATTAACATTTAATCACAATAAATGGTGTTGGCTGTAAATAAATTTAAAACATATTAAATATCCATACTTAATTTTCTATTTTTTAAACTGACTTAAAACTGCGATTTTAAAATTTTTTTTAAAACAAAATGTATTAAAAATTTTCTCATTTTACCTATCAATTAAAAAAAAATAATTCAGTGTGAACTGCTAGAATGTTTGACAATTTAAAGCAAGAATTGTATCAAAGAAAACTCAAATAAAATCTTCTACATGTATGCTTTTATGACAGATTCGTAAAGCCAATATTTTTTTTTTTTTTATTTTACCATAATTTATTTTACACATTGTAGTTGTAAAAATATAAACGCAGTTACCATACACATGTACTTGTCGCTGTCACACGCGCATAGCATAGATACGTGACACGAGACAGAATATATGGTTTTTTATGTATGCATGTAAGTATTGATTTGTATGTTGTGCTAATAAGTAAGAGTGCAACAACCACTCAATACATTTATGTATATCTATTTGTTTTTATAGCGTTTGCTTACGATACATGTACACGGCATGTTTTTTACATCTGACTTGTCAACTTTTTCGGTCACATGTTATTGTGCATGTGTGTCAAAATTGCTGTTTACCAATTTTTTTTAATATTCGCTCCAAAACGTACATGTAATTTGCTCCTCGTGGTCATAGTTTGAAAAAAAATACATAGCTACTGTGTCCAAATAAATAAACATCTATCTATGTTTTAAATTTCATTAAAATCTGTTGAATAGTTTTGGAGAGGCAGAAAATACCCCCGAGCTTCCCTCGTGGTCCTATTTTTTAAAAAATATATAGCTAAGGTGTGCATATAAGTAGGGACCTTTCTATGTTTTAAATTTTATTAAGATCTGTTAGATAGTTTTGGAGAAGCAGAAATTGCCCCCTATCCCCCTCCTAGTCCTATTTTCCATATAAATATGGATCGATATATGTTTTAAGTTTCATTAAGATCTGTTGGATAGACTTGGAGTAACAGAAATTAACTCATATCTCCCTCCTAGTCCTATTTTTTAAAAAATATATAGCTTAATTGTCTATATAAATATAGATTTATCAATGTTTTAAATTTCATTAAAATCTGTTAGATAGCTTCGGAGAGCAGAAAGTGCCCCTTCCCACCCCTCGTGGTCCTATTTTTTTTATAAAAATGTATATCTTATATGTAGTTTTACATAGGTACTGCTGATGTTACGGACAAATTTATTTTATGTATCATTAAAAATATTTACATAGTCCCATACCTGCCAAGTGAACAAAGAAGTGCAAAAGTACTGAAGGTATTTTTTTAGGCGGCATGAAATAACCCCCCAAAAAAAATAATGAAATAACCCCCAAAAAGTTTGTACAGAGCACAACAACAACGATTTTTGGGTGGTTATTTCTTTTTATTTGGGGTGTTATTTAATTTTCTTAATCATTATGAAATAAAGCGCCAATATTTTTTTTGGGGATTATTTCATTTTTAAATTTATTACGGAAACGTTTTTTGGCGCAAGGACTTTCTCTCTATGATATAACAAACACCGCCTTCGTCAGCAAAAGCTTCTCTGTATAGCCGGCCTTCGGCCCGAAGCTAGAATTTTCTGCTCTATGGTATACCAAACACCGTCTTCGCTAAGTAAAGCTCCTAAATTTGTTCTTGCGCTAGGCCTAAGGCCGCCTATGCAGAAAAGCTTTAATTAGCGAAGCCGGTAGTTGTAATACCGTAGAGGAATAAAACCTTGCGTCCGGCCGAAGGACGGCTATGCAGAGAAGATTAAGTAAACGAAGCCAGTATTTGTTATACCGTAGAGGAGAAAATCCTTGCGGCCGGCCGAAGGCCGGCTATACAGAAGAGCTTTAGTTATCGAAGCCGATGATTGGCATATCATAGACGAGAAAATCCTTGCGATTGGTTGAAGTCTCAACCATGATTATGATTGGGGTCTTATTTCATTCCAGAATTTGGGGTCTTATTTCATATGAAATAAGTCCCCAAATATTAGGGTATTATTTCATATCTGTTTGTGGTGTTATTTTATTTCGTTGGGAGTTTATTTCATTTTCAAAATTGGGGGTTTATTGCATATGAAAAATAAGGCCCCACACTTTGGGGGGTTATTTCATTATTTTTTTGGGGGCTCGAACCCAGGCTTTTACGGACAGGTTACCCTAACGTGTTTCAATTGTAACCACTCAATCTCTTCAGAGGGGTTTGCGGTTTAACACTCACAGCCATTGAACACAGTCAATAGTCAAACATCAATCTTTAAACCAAATTGTATTTAACCTTTCGTAGATCGAAATGTGCTTTGAATGATTATCTATTTTGATTGATTTACATGTTCTTCCTTACTTCTGTTTTTTCGTAAGAATTATTCTTGAAGTCCAAAGAACATTTTCTTGTTTTTCATTTTTTTGTCTTTCTTTTTCTTGTTAACCTTTTTCAGCACAACTTGAAGAACAAATGTAAACATAGAGCTCGTGCCCTATCTTTTAACAATAATAAGTATTGTGGTTATTTTGTTAAACTGTTTATGGGTTTTAATCCAAATTTTGACATTTTAATGAAAGTTCATCAAATTACACAATACTAATTATAATTATTTTTAATTAAATTTTAATTAATTACAAAAAAGCTTTATAAAATACATAACTGAAATGTAACTCATAGAATAAATTCGAAAAATAAAAAAATGTTGAATATAATATAAAGTAACCTACGAAAGGTGATAATTCCCAGTTTCTATATTTTAAATTAAATTAAATTTTTTTGTTCGAGCCCCGGCCACGGTCAAGAATGAAAGATTATCAATAACAATTTTAATTAATTTTCATGTTGTGAAATTCCTTTCTTCATAAAAATAATTTAATGAAAATTAAATTTAATGAACTTAAGCCTAATTAAAATTATTAAAAATTTGGACTAAAAACCATAAATAGTTCAACAAAATAACCACAATACTAATTATTGTTAAGGCTAAGGCACGAGCTCATGTATTCATTTGTCCTTCAAGTTGTACTGAAAAAGGTCAACAAGAAAAAGAAAGACAAAAAAATGAAAAAACAAAAAATGTACTTTGGACTTCGAGAAAAATTCTTGACAAAAGTACGTAAAAACAGAAGTAAGGGAGAACATGTAAAATCAATTAAAATGGATAATCATTCAAAAAAGCAAACTTCGATCTACCAAAGGTTAAAATACAATTTGGTTTAAGGATTGATGTTTGAATATTGACGTCAGCAGTCGTGGATGGCTGCGGGTGTAAAACGGCAAATCCATCTGAGGAGATCGAGTTGTTGCGATCGAAACATGTCACGGTAACCTGCCGGCCCGGGTTCGAGCCCCGGCCACGGTCAAGAATGAAAGATTATCAATAACAATTTTAATTAATTTTCATGTTGTGAAATTCCTTTCTTCATAAAAATAATTTAATGAAAATTAAATTTAATGAACTTAAGCCTAATTAAAATTATTAAAAATTTGGATTAAAAACCATAAAAAGTTCAACAAAATAACCACAATACTAATTATTTTTTTTATATGTATGAATTTCTAGACATATTTGATTGATTTTAAAATTCGATAATCCGGATAATTGATTGCAGACCCCTATCCGGAGTAGCGAATTATGCGGATTACCGCATGTATGTATGTATTTATTAAAAATTATAATAATTCATAGCAAAATTAAACACAAAAACATAAATTTTATTTTGTACAGTTCAGTTAATATACTTAATAAAAATACACATTTATATACTTAACAGTAAATAACTGTATGTTTCAAAGCATGCTGTGATTTAAATAAAAAAATTAATTAAAACGGGTGTTATTCAATCCGGACTATGGAGTTGCAATCAATCCGGATTATAGAATACGCAATGAGCTGCAAAATTCTGTCCGGATTACCGAATATTCTGGATTAGTGGAGTACGGATTATCGAATTTACACTGTATATGTTTTAACAGTAGTTCTACTTGCTAATATCATATTCTTTGAATTACCACCTTATTACCTATCCAATAACCTTGATACAATTTATCATTTTTACTACGTTTCGAAATGTCCTCTTTTTTCGTTTGAAAAATATGGTCACCGAAAATATACTGAAGAATTTTATGAAAAAAACTGGGAAAATTCCAGAAATGCCTGGCCAGACCCAGGTATTGTATTGGATACAAAAAATATATATATATATATCAGTGATGTCAATTGTGGTTGTATTGCTTTTTATTAGTATTAGTGAATAAAGAGACAAGTACTCTTAATAAAGATAAAAAAATACGTAAGCATCCGCCGCATGTGCACCCGTCGCTTGGTAATCGACGACTAATTGTGTACTCTCGTGGGCTAAATGAAAGAGCGTAAGAATGCGTGTGAAGAATGTGTGTGAATTAATTTACACAATTGTGTATGACGCTGACATCCCTGATATATATGTATATGTATGCAGTTTAACTTTTATGTTTTCAAAACCGAACCGAAACCGACCGGTTTTAATCATTTTAAACCCGAAACAGCAGTTTCACATTTTTACGGGCCAACATTTTTTAAAGGGATAGTTTCCAAATCAAGCGAAATTTAATTCGGTGGAGATTTTAAGTTAATTTTTTTTTAATGTCCTTACTTTAAAAATAGGTCAAGGGGGTTACCGCGTCTTTTGATACCAAAGAAATAATTTACGAGTTTGAACAATTTTTACTGTGCATTACGATTTTCGTACTCGTTCGAAACGATAGCAGAGTTCTATTTATAAGCAAATAGAAAATTTGATAAAAAATTATTTCCCCTATTATGTAAGTCGTTGTCGACATTAATTTTAAATTGTTTTCGCATCAAGTCGACGACTACATCACTTCGACGTTAGTTTGGTATTTTATAGCATTGTTGTGTCGACGTGGACTAGCTATGGAAAATCTGACAAAAAAATCCTATCTGTAATTATTTTTCTATTATTTTTGTTCTTCGACATAATAGCTCGTATATTGTACATATATGTTAAATTCTATTTGAAATTTCTTTAATTTTCATTTAAGTCGTCGCAGAATTTTCTGTCGACAAAAACAGAGAAATTCTACATGACGTCTACTTGAAAGCGCATTAGAAAATATCAAGTGACTGTTTATGGTAATCTATTATTGTCAATAACGACTAAGAGGGGTGGGTATCAATTGTTGAACACGTTAATTTCTTTAAAATCTAAAAACGGTCTAACAACCCTGGGGGTTACTGCGTATTTAGATTCGAAAGAAATTATTTACGAAATCGAACAATTTGTACTGTGTATTACGATTTTTGTAATATTTGTTTCGAATAAACGGACGTTTTTTATACTTTATCGAAAACAAAAAATCCCTTTCTTAACAGATTACGAAATTTTTAATTTTTTTAAAAATACAACCTCTGCCATCGTTACGAACGATTACGGAAATTGTAATACACAGTACAAATTGCTCGAATCCGTAAATGATTTCTTTCGAATCGAAATACGAAGTAACCCTCCAGGGGGGTAGATAAGAATTAAACGTCAAATTATAGCCTGCAACAAAAAACATATCGTCTGAATGTATACGAGTTTTCCAAAAATACGAATATTGTTGCGGGGTCACCTGAAGGAGGTATTACAAGGAAAAATTAAACACAAGAACACTTTTTGCCAACATTTTTATTCAAAGAATATTATTAAATATTAAAAAATAAAATTAGTTTCGTTTAAAAAGTAGATAATTCTAAAGAATCTGAAAAAATCCTTTTTGCTTTTTTTATTTTCTCAGGCTTTAAGACCGGTCCAATTTCGGAATTTTTCTTCCCTTGAGTTTTCTTTACAATTTTTGTGCTACGTTTTTTCACACTCCTCTGATTTTTTTTAGCATTTTCATGTAATGAACTTGTATAAGGCACTCGAAACGATCCTGTCAAACCAGTTCCTTTAACACTCTTTACTTCACCAGTTTCCAGGGCATGTTTAAAGAACTTTTTTATAAAAGGCATACGATGCTTTACTTCATCTGCTGTGTGCAAGAAATTTTGTGAAACGTATTTACGTATGCCGGCAAGAGAGAATCCTTTGCGGGAATTGGTGGATAAAGCTTTTATAGCTTTTTTCATCATGCGTTTGGTAGAAATTGGTTTGCTTTTACGAAAAAGTCCCTTAAATGAAATCGATTCAGACAAATTAGGTGTTGCTGGAGTAAAGAATGGGTCGCTCTCAGGAGGAGATGTTTCATATTGACTGCTACCAACTGAATCAAGGGAATTCTTTAAAAATATATTTGTTGTAAAACAATTAGTGCATAATTTAAATTGATAAAATAAACTTACCATTGTCTAATGCTAAATATTTTGCAAATTATGTAAATATTATAAGTAAAAAATATATTCTCGAGTTTTCTCAAATTTATTGCTTTAAAACATGTAGTTTTCAAAATTATGATTTCCCAGAACAATTTTTAAGGCCCAGATAGAGTTGACGAATTTTTTTTCCAATTATTTTACAGTACTTTTTAAATACATAAAGAAACTTTGTGCGTAGTCCCAGAGAGAAGCTACAGAAAAACGCGAACATATGTATAATAGACAGCATTAAATAAGACCAGTAATACCCCACTTGAGAAAAAGTTTTAATTCTGTACCATTTGACCTTCGGCTGTCACTAGACGGGAAAATGTGTGCCACAATATTAGCGCATTTAATGAAACAGTACTTACCTAATAAGCCAACTAAGTGGGAATTATTAGTGTACTCAAGTACACAACTGAGCATTTAACAGGTGAACCAGGCCCTTGGATCAGTATTAAATAAAGTTAGGCGATGGTAACGCCCAGTTCCAAAACACGTAAACCATATTATTTATTTTGAAATTGTTTAAACAAATATTCCCCTTTTTAATTTTGAAAAAAAGAGGGCATTTATTGTCACAGTGCAATGAAACCGATATGGAAAGTCTTGCAAATTGTCAGAGAAAAAAGAAATTGTAAAGTCTAACGTATCCAGAGTTGTTGCCTCATTTGAAGTTGTAGAATTCTTGGCAACAAGATAATGAATATGTTTTATTACTTTACACCAATGTTGGCGCTAAGCGAAGACGCTCTATCCCACTAGGACACAAATTTAAAAATGTATCATTTCCTCGAGTATTAAAAGAATATATCTATTTAATGTGAACATGGGAAGCGTACGTCTATTCGGCCAATACCATATATCCATATAAAATCTAGAAAGTGGACAACAAGACTGTTCTACAACTCGCTGGAGATGAATGTGATAACTGTTTGGTTGCTGTCTAAAAACATAAGTAGCGGTTTTCACTCTTGGCAGTAAAGTACTCTTGTAAACCTCTTTGATCTTGTTAATGTAGGTAAAGCACTAAATTAAAGTACTTACAACACCGCTGCAACAAAATGTATTAAACTATAATGAACTACGCTATGGTTAAAAAATCACACAAAAACCTGTAGTTAACACGTGTATTAAATTTACGAGAAAAAAAAAATTGAAGAAACTGGGGCAACCCACAACAAAAATCAGCTGATTTATTAATTTACAATAGATGAGAAAAAGGCACTCACGTATTTTAGTGAAAATTCATTAAAAATTTAACAGATTTAAGCAAAACACAAATTGTGAAACCGCTGGAATATCAAAATGCAAAACTAGGAAAGAAATAATGATGTTAGCCGACGTTTGAACAGATCTTGCCGACACCTAAAGGCGTTTTCACAAAGTCGTTGAGAGGAGGTGCCACAACCATCCCAAATATCCCGGTCAGGACAATAGGTATGTACTTCCATATGGGCAAATCCCAAAAACCAAAAATTTCAAAATATTTATGATTTTGTTTTTGATTTCAATGTAATTCTTTGGCGTTGCGTTTTATATAATTAGGGCCATAATAATTTCATATACATACATACATATAAATAAATTAGTGATTTTCTCTATTGTTTTTGGATTGTGTAGAATTGCTGCAAACTAAAGTGAATTCGCCTTGTCTTGTAAGACTGTGTAGTTATTCGTCTTAATCACCAAATAATAAAAAAAATTAATTGAAATTTTTGTTATTTTAAATTGGCCTTAAGTTTATAAAATTTAATTTTCATTAAATTATTTTAATGGAGAATAGAATTGTATTAATTATTAAAAAAGTTATAAAGAATCCATGCCATATACATTGTTCATTCTGCGCCACCCTGTATTGTATTGTATTGTTCCACATTTTCGTACTCTCCTCGTTTATCACTTTATTACACCGTTAATTTAATAATTTGGTAACTCTATTGTAACATCAATTTAGTTTTCGCGCTGTAATTAATAAAATCGGTCTTTTAATAAACATCGTCCGTCTTAAAACACAATTTCAATAAAGTAAAAATGTGGAATTCAGAAAGAATTTAAAAAATAATTATCCTTAAAGTTTAATGTGAATAATTGCTTTAATTTTATATAAAAAAGTAATTGTTAAAAGTGTTTTTATTAGAAAAAATTGTGAAATAAAAATATCATTCAATAAGTTAAATTTTTGGAGTTGTTTTTGCTGGTTTTTAGTTCTTTTGTTGTTGTTTCATAGTAGAGTACTAAAAATGTGTTGTTGTTCTTTTTTATAAATATCAAAATTTGGGAGATGATAAAAAGAAAAGCAAAAAAATCTCAGTGTTAAAAGCGAAGTAAAATTAGTGGTTGTGTTTGTTGTTATTGTATACGCATAATTATTGCATTGAATTGTTTTTGTTTAAAAATAAAAGCAAAAAGTGTGAAATAGAGTTGCCAAAGTAGTCGTAGTGTAAATAAAACGGGTATCGGTTCGCGCGTTTGTGTAAATAAAAAAATTTAATAAATAAATATTGCAAACAATAAAAGCGCAGGGTAAGTAAATTTAAATTTATTTCAATTATTTTCTTTTTTAAATATAAGACTGGGTTCATACAACTATTTTCTTTTTTAAGTTTTACAGTGGGTTTATTTACACTATGAAAGTTTTTTTTTTCAGAAAGTCTTAAGTTTATTGGTGAAAGGAGTAAGAAGAATTCTCTTTCCCTCTTACTAATAAACTCAGACTTTCGACAAGAAAACTTTCATACTGTGAGCCTTAACATAGACTATTTTACAAAGATTGTTAGTTTTTAACCTTAATATTAAAATAAAATTTTTGTCAATGTTTGTGTTAAGAGCGAGGTATTTTTATTGAAATAATTTCTTTATTTAAGTTTTTTCTAAGATAATATTAATGGTATACGCACATTATTTTATTTTAATCTCAAATATAATTTAGTGAAAGCTCTTGTAAGCGGACACCTAATGTCGGCGCAATTTTGTCCACGTACGGGAAACTTCCTTGTTTGGGGTCGTTGCTTTTAATGTTTCGGAAGGGAATATATGTAGAAATATGTTCGTGTGTACTTGTTAAAATATACAATATTTGTTCCTTTTAACTCCTACAAGGAGCATAGGGCCGTAATAACTATTATAAATTATATTAAAGAAAAATAATAATTTTTATCATATTTCTGCTGACATTTGTGTTTTGTATTAATGTCAAGTTAAACATTTTCGTATGAACAAGATTTACGTAAGTCAAGACATCATCAACGAAACAGCGTTTATTTAAGAATTTAAAAAATTGGGAAATAAAAATACCCAACAAATAAGGATTTGTAGTAAAAAGCAAGAATTGTCGTCGACTTTGACGATTTAGAAAACATCACCTATTCATAATTACTTGAGAAACGATTTATGACCAAAGTAGGACTATTCGATACATTCGAATTACGTTTGGGCAATGGTGGTGGCGAGGTCGGGCTCATACCGTATTGATTGGGCACATTACGCTGATCCACAGTGTATTCATCGCTGCACACTCTTGGCGTCTCATATTTATCATCAACAAAATTACAGTTTGGCAATGTTTCCTCAAAACAGGTTGACGATGATTTCATACTCGATAATCTTACCAAGTCTTTAACAGACATGCGGTTGGTTGAAGCAGATAACTCGGGAGGTGGGGTGTCCGGCAGAGGAAGTCTAAAATAATGAGAATACGTAAAAAGTTATTTTTTTAAGATATTTATGGGAGAAAGAGAAGGCTTTTAGAAATGGGTTTTATTACCACTGTTGCCAACTTGACGGTTATACCGCGATTCTAGCGGTTTTTATGTGCCCATCGCAGCAAAATTTCCGTTTTGACGTTTAGCGGGAAATCTTGCGGTTTTTTTTAATATCAATAGAATATAAAATTTTTGTTCTAGGTATTTGAAAATTTAAAATTATTTCACAAAATAAGAGATGTATGCATGTATTTTTTTTTAACTGAAATTATAAAATAAGAAGAAAAAAAATTTTGTTTTTTTTTTCGAAATTGAATTCGCCTTTTTATTAATTTTTTGATTAGGATAAACTGGAATTTTGTCAAATTATGTTCAGTTAACAAAAATAATTCGTAGTTTTATAGATGATTATGCTAATTTCACTGGGCGTAAAAATAAAAAAAGGCGGGAGCAAGAACCTTGTTGTGTGATTTTAATTCACTTTAGCGTGCTGCATTCAAATCTGCACACAGATTGATTCTATTACGTCTAGTTTATTATGGGCTTGACTAATATTTCGGCCGAAATAAGGTGGCTATGCTTTAAAGGGAATTTTATTCCAAGCCATATGCTGGTAATTTAATTCAAATCAGACAAATCCGGCGAAATATTAGACATTTTCATAATATATTTCTTATTTTACTTGTAATATATCTGGCTTTTTTTTTTTTTTTTTTTTTGATTTCTGAAAACAAATTTTTCGTTTAAATTTTTTGTTTTGCATAAAAACAAAATTTATCGCAACTTACTTCTGAATAGCTCCGAAACAGTTTAAAATATAAAAAAAATGTTATTTAGATGATTTAAAGAAAATTTTATTCGTAATGATTTGTAAATTTTGTTCTCAATCATTCCACCAAAATCGGACAAATCATTTTCCAGTTATGATGAAATATATTAGCATCACCAGCCCGTAATAAAAAACTAGACGTGATAGATAAAGACTTAAAACGGATTTGAATTTAAAACCTTTTTATTCAATATATTTTACCAACTTTAAGGCACTTTTTTAAGAGAGAAATTCTTGTACGTTCCCGGGACTAAAAAAGTCAAGGAAATTAAAAACCTCACCATATAATATTGATAAAAAGTCGTATACCTTTAAAAAAGCACCGTATATCTTAATTTTATATAAATTTTCCAAGTTATTGAGATTTTAGCGATATTTTAAAACATTTTACGCTAAATAAAAAATTTTGCGGCTTCTAGCGGTTTTTGAAATACGATTTGACGGTAAGTCGTCAAAAAAAAGTTGGCAACAATGTTTATTACAAATAAAAAATTCCTTAAAAGTATTTTTTCCAGATAAAAAGACATTTCATCAGTGTTGCCACCTCACGTGTAATTACACATATTATGTGTAACATATTTTTTATGTGTAGCCCATGTGTAATTGACTGCATGTGTAATTCATGTGTAATTTAATATTTTAACGTTTTGTAGCACTGATTTTTGTTATTATTTTTTCACAAGAAGTTAAAAGGTTCATTATTTTTAGCAAAACTTAAAAACTTAATTAAAAGAATGGAAGCGTTAAAAGAGCTGAACTAAAAATGGTTGCATCATTAACTACTAACCATTTGGCATTTATGTAGATAGCTTTTGCCACAATTTATTATAACGACGAAACATCCTGGGTACATTATTCTTTTTTTTTTTTCAAAGAGAAGATCATCGACTGCAAAAGAAATGTTTGAGCTTCTCAAAGGCACAATTATAGAAAAAGGAATCCCGTTTGAAAATCTAGTTGGATTTGCATCAGATACACCTAATGTTAAGTTTGGACAGTAAAACTCAGAAGTCAAGTTGCTAAAAGACGAAAAACCAGTTATTTTGATAAAATGCTCGTGCCACCTAATACATTTGGTAGAGTCGAAGGCCTGCCTGAACCTTCCAACATATTTGGAAGATTTACTTTGTAATATTAGATCTTTTTTTAATAGAAGTAATGCTCGGCAGATAAAACTAAGGAGTTTCAAGAATATTTTCGCGGCAACATGCACTCTTACATTTTGTAAAATTTTAGATTCATAGTAATTTGAAGGCGGAAAATTATTGGAAAAAGGTTTTTGAAATAAAAAATTCCTTTGGAGACAGACTATTTCCTACTTTACAAATAGTTATTTTGGTTTTAAACTATTAAATGGTAAAATGAAAATATTATTTTTTTGCATTAAATAAAGCAACGATACGATTGTTGTAAACAAAAAGCAAATAAAGAGACATTTGAAAAATATTTTTGTGTTGGATAAGTAAAAAATATAAAAATATCCTGCATATCCAATGTTGCAGGAATAGAGGAACTGAATTAACATTCCGTTTTTGCGTCGACGACATTTATAGGGATGCATCAGATTCTTTATTATACCCAAATGAAATGTATGTTACATATCGTCACCTAAAATTCAAAAGGGCTTAACAAAAAAAAAATCGAATTAAGAGTTTTTTATTGAGTTTTGTTTGTTTTATTTAACTTTATGTTCACACACAATTTTAGATAAAAATGGCGACTTTATTAAAGAAATTCAAACGCCAATTACACCTTGTTGATATTGATTTTGTATGGTTTTTGCTTCTCCTGTAAAAAAATAAAGTGTTGTTACGTCTTTTGCATTTCAGGTGACGATATTTATGTTCAATTGTTTTGCAAAAATGCATAAGTTTTAAGTGGTTTGTACGAAATAAAAAGGTGGAATACTAAGTTTTTTGGTATATATGCTGCTTAAAATATCAATTCCATTTAGAAAATTGAAATTGGTTTACGTTTTCTGAAGATGCCAATTACGGGTTTAATTCCACTTTTGATCGAAATTTGTCTCTGTGACATGATTAAAAAGATAGCATGTGTAATTCGTATTTTCATGTGTAATTTTGGCATGATCCATGTGTAATTTACCATTTCGTTGGTGGCAACACTGCATTTGATGCAGTCTTTAAAAATGCTTCTCTATTTTTAATCATGAAACTAAGCAAACAAGATACGTATTGCACGGATAATTACCTCGCCAAAAATGCCAATATTTTTGGGTAATTATGCGGGGTAAGCATTTAAACGAATACGCTTAACTACCTTGTTGAGGTAATTATAAGAATACGTTTAACTACCTTATTGAGGTAATTAAGCGAATTCGTTTAAATACCTCGGTGAGGTAATTAAACGTGTTTATTTACAAGATACCTCAACTTTGATATATGAAAAAAAACTTAAGATATAGGAATTTTTACATGTATCAGCTAAATCTAAAGATATTGCAATAAAAAACAATGGGATTTGTTGTCTTAAATTTTATTTGTAATGCTTTTTGAGATGTCCTGTCATATCCTACTAACAAAAGGGTAATCATACATACATACCAACTTATGATCAGGAAAACCGTAAATATGCAATTGCATGGTTTTTCTTGTGCGACTAATGAAGGCAGAACCAATATATTTATCCGTTTTAGAACTTTTATGAATTTTGGTTGAATTACTTGCTGAGTTATTGCCAAATAGTACTGAGGCAATTAAACGAATGAAATTTAGGTGTAATTTTATTTTTGGAGTTTAATTTTTAAGACAAATACCCGGATTGGGTAATTAAGCGTATGGCAATGGCAATTTATATTTGAAAAACGGAAGAAAACAACGAGGACTTAAATCTCAAGGTAAATAACCGTGAAAGGCATTTAAGCGTGGGGTAATTAACCGGGTTATACTGTAGTGCATTTAAATTTAAAAAGCATTATTTTTCTGCGATGTACGTCATAGTAGTAAATGAGCATAAACATGATCACACATTCTAATGCTTTTGTTATTGCTTAACTAAACTTATGAAAAAGAACACAGCAAAAGCAGAAAAAAGGAGAGTAAATAATTTACGTAATCTCGCTATGTGTGATTTCTCTCTCATAAAAATAGTTGCTATTGCTTTAAGTAAGACCCCTTTTACACTTGGCAAATCAGTTTTTATTTTTCCTAAATTTTCTTTTGAACTTTTTTTTTCAATTTTCAATTTAGTTTTACTAAAATTTTTCGTAATTTTTTGACGTTTCTTTTTCATTTTTCGTTTTTACCTTCATTTTATTTGTGAAAAGTGATAAAGTTTGAAAAGCAAAACAAAACTGTATTAAATGCTTGGGTATTGTTATTGCGAACCACATACAGTGGCCGACAAAAGTCCACATACGACCCTCATTTCTTCCACCTGACGAGACCAAAAGCATTATGAAGAAAAAAAATTAAGCAGGTTTGTTTGAAATCTTGCTTTATTAATAGAAAA
Source organism: Pollenia griseotomentosa (assembly GCA_963931875.1). Classification (NCBI taxonomy): domain Eukaryota; kingdom Metazoa; phylum Arthropoda; class Insecta; order Diptera; family Polleniidae; genus Pollenia; species Pollenia griseotomentosa. The sequence continues at coordinate 49,676,031 of OZ007564.1, forward strand.
CGAAAAAAACAAATTACTTCAATATACACTTTAACAAATATTTACAAAAAACCAGGGTTCGAAAATATTCATGTATGCATACTAAAAATCCAACATACATGATAAACTGACATGAATATTGCTTGCAAAATTTTTTGTTTTATTTTCGCACTGTTAAATGAATAGCTAAGAATTTTTTTTATTTTTAAGCACATGCATAAATTTGTTTTTTATTTTCTAGTTTGTACATATGCGCGTATGTGGATAATCATAGGCTAATCGTTGTGTTTTGCTTTATTCGTGTTTAAAAACACAAAAATCTCTTGCATCCTTTGTTTTTGTTTAATAGTATTTGTAGCCTTACTTTGTACATGATAAAATTGTTTTTTCATTCATGTTTATTCATGTTGCTTTTATCGTTAAGAAAATAAAAATACTTGCAACTTTATTTTAAACAATTGAAAATATGACAACAGTGCAAATTTGATTTTGATTTTTTTTTATCTAAATTTAAGTACAAATTTTAATATTTAATTTTAACTTTTTTTAAAAAATTATTTATTTTAAAAGTGTTGCGCTATGTTCTTTTAAAGCTTTAGTAAAAAAAATATACATAGGTATGTATAATAAATTACATATCATTTTTTTGTTTCTTTTACGTGCAGTAGTTTTACTTAAAAAAATTGTTTTCTCCAAATTTTCCTAAATTTTCCTTTCTAAAAAAAGAAATAAAAACACTAATTGCTTATACATAATTTGTTTTTTTTTCTTTTTCAATGTTAAATTCATGTTTTTAGTAGAAACAAAAAACAATACAAATACAAGAACAAATACAGCAAGAGATTTTTTGAGTTTTTAAACACGAATAAAGCAAAACACAACAGAGATTATGATGTAAATACCAAGCGAATATTTGGAAGTATGTCTGAATGCAAGACGAACAAAAGAAGTTTAAAAAAAACAAATCTTACATGTACAAATATATAAAAAGAAAAATTTCTCTTATAATCTCATGTGTTTTGTAAAAACAAAAAACAATGAAAATACTTTTATACAAGAATAAATATAGCAAAAGTTTTTTTTGTGTTTTTAAACACGAATAAAAAGCACACAACAGTGTATAAATTTTTTTATTCGTGACCATGAGTGAATAGTGAATGAATATTCGGAACTCTGCAAAAAACGACAAAATAGCATTGACAAAAGTCTACATACGGCTTGTAAGCACTAAGTGCTTCAGATTCATCGCTGTATTAGCTTTTCTCCAAACTTTCGCTTTCCCATCACTTCCAAAAATATTGTATTTTGACTCATCTCTAAACAAAACTCGTTTCCAGAAGTCAAATCCTTTGTCAAATAAATTTTGGCGAATTCCAAGCGAAGTTTTCGGTTTTTTTTCGCTTATAAGGGGTTTTTTGCGCGGAGTTCTGCTGTGGAAACCATTATTATTTAGGGTTCTTTGAATTGTTCGTGGATGCAGAACCGTATTTGATCTTATTGTTAGCTCTTGGGCCAGCGTTGTGGCATTCACTTTTGGATTTTTTTCCACTTCTTTCATTATAAAGCTGACATCTCTGCGACTAAGCTTTTTAGGGCGTAAATACAGTTTGAACTGCTGCTTTACTTAAATTCAACAGTTTTGATATTTCCCCGAACGATTTTTTCTCGTTTCTATATTTTACGACTAAGTTTCTCACATCAGTTGAAATTTCTTTTCGCGAGGCCATTGTTACAATTGAATTATGCTGGAAACTGTCCAGAATACAACCGAATGCAATTGATTTGAAATGTAAAACTTGCAGAAAAGTAAATTTAAAAAAAATAACGGTACTTAGCCGTTATCATCCAGCAGCAAGCAAAACACAAAGCATGACATGTTGGCCGTATGTAGACTTTTGTCAATGCTATTTTTTCGTTTTTTGTAAATATTTTTTAAAGTGTATATTGAAGTATGTTATTTTGTTCGTTTTCTATTTATAACACCAGATTTCAAACAAACCTGCATCATTACTTTTTTTCATAATGCTTTTGGTCTCGTCAGCTGGAAGAAATGAGGGTCGTATGTAGACTTTTGTCGGCCACTGTATGCAGATCATCTAACATTAAATGGTAGAGAGAGTTCCTTTCAGATGAAAAATTTCACTTCTTAATGTAAAAACGATCTTTTTGATGAAAAAAATTACTTCGTTTTTAAAAATAATTAATTTAAAAAAAAAAAATTCTAAAGTTACTCACTTAATTGAAGATTGTTTCTTTAATTTAACCTCCTTGGTTGATTGCTTTTTTTTCTTTAACGTGGACTGCTTCTGATAATCGGTCTCCGAAATTGTCGCGACATAACATGCCTGATCTGGCTTCTTTACCACCAATACATTTTTCGAACCTTCTAGAAGATCTGGATAAGTTTTAATGCCAAAATAAGCAATCAGTCCACCAGCTATAGTTGAAAGCAAAAATATCAAACATAATATTCCAATTGTGAATTGTTTATTATCTTCTGAAATCCAAATATTTTCATTGCTCTTAGGGGGCACATATAAAGGCAAACAGTTAAAGGGAGAGATGTCATTCTTTAGAGAAGATATTAGACAGAATGTGTAGGTTGTGTTCTCCTGCAAAGGACCCACTATTAATTCCGGCAGGGAATAGCGCATGCACTCATAATCTAGTGAAGTGTCTCCATAAGTAACAACTGATGATTCTAGTTGTTCACTAAACCAAATGACCAACACTTCAGAAGGCTTATCAATGCTAACTATGACACTATTATTTTCGGGTATTAGTTGTAGTTCAAAGTCATAACTGGGAGCAGGAAATTGTAAATATTCCGCATCATCGGTAATAATTTTAGCCCTAATTTTCTCCTCTGAAGTAATTTTAACAGCCTCTCTAGTTTGATGTGCTGGTGAATATGAAGTAGAATCAAAACAGCGCATTTTTAAGGTGTTTGGAGATTCCGTAGTTTCATCTGAGTGTAAAAAATCACTACTACTTTCAACTTCCTGACTAACATCATGACCATTAGATTCTGATGTGGTGGTTTTGACAGAAGTACTTTCTCTCTCCTCCTCTATATCTTGTACTGTGGTCTCAGAAGTTAAACAGTTTTGTTGGCTGAAGTCTAACTCTTCTAAGGATACGCCATACAAGTGATGAGGACCCTTGCAGTATACTCCATCGATAAATTGTAAACGATATTTCTTGTAAAGTTCCGATAACTTCTTAAGTTCACAATTACAGATCCAATCATTGTGAGCCAAATTGATCATGGATATTTTTTGACTTAGCAAAATGGGCTCCAAAACTTCTGCCGCTAAAGTGGTCAGAAGATTTCCCGATAGATTTACAAACAACAATTTCTTTGCTAAATCTTCAAATGCATTTCCCTCTACACTCTCAATTTGACTTTCAACAATCACTAAATATTTTAAGTTTGGTGTGGCCTTAAACAGATTTTTACCCAAAGAACCAGTGAAAATATTATTGCTTAAGTCCAAATATACCAACTTATCGAGAAAGCTAACCCCACAGAAATTTTTATTTCCATTTATTTTCAAATTGGAATTCAATTTTAAGTTCACTAAAGTGGTTTGCACCGGCTGCAATATGGCCGGTTGAAATTCATATACATGGGATATTATAGTTAAGTATTTAAGTCGGTATAGGCCCAACAAGGCACCACTCTCGACTTTGGTAATATTCATTTGGGTTAGGGATAGAACAAGCGTATTGCGGAATAAAGGCGAGTTAAAGGCATTACTTCTAATTCTAGTGATATTACTAAAACGTATAACAACTTCGTAAATAGAAATATTCGAAGGGCGCCAATAGTTCTTTAAACCACCCAAAGGAAAATCTTGTCTCTCGAGTAGTAAAACGTCAATGGAGGGACACAAAGTTTCCTACAAAAGGAATACAACAGAATATAATTTGAATTAATGCATAAAGGATACATTTTATTACCTTAATGGCATCATGTAGAGCTGCATACGCATTTGTCACATTTGCACATACGATTTGGCACGACGTCTCCTCACAACTATTTGCATTATTTTCAATTTCCTTATAAAAGTGATTTAATCCAAAGCTAAAGCATTTTAATAAATACAAATTAAGAGTTTAACCAAAAAAAAAAAAAAAAAAAAATACGATTATTAAAATAAAAGGTTTACTAAAAAAACAAAATTAGTTTAATTAGCAATACACATTTGGTAAATAATTGAATTTTATAGCAGGAAGTATAAAAAAGCGGCAGATGTGCAGCTTTAAATAATCAGGCCTGCCACAAATATCAATTCCATTCGAAGATGGAAACAATTCCGTATTTTGCTTCTTAAAAAAAAAACGAAAAGAACAATTGTGATTTTAAGTTGAACTGTTACTTTAAATTTTGATATTTTAATAGTTAGGCTTGAGTTCATCAAATTTAATTTTCATTAAATTATTTTTACTGAAGGAAGGAATTTTACAACATGAAATTTTATTAAAATTCATTGATAATTTTCTTGGCTGAGCTGGGGTTCGAACCTGGGTTGAACATACATGTTTCAAGAATCACCACATTCTTTCATCAGAATTCTTTGATCTCTAACCTCTGCACCAGGTTCGAACCCCAGCTCAGCCAAGAAAATTATCAATGAATTTTAATAAAATTTCAGGTTGTAAAATTCCTTCCTTCAGTAAAAATAATTGAATGAAAATTAAATTTGATGAACTCAAGACTAACTATAAAAATATCAAAATTTAAAGTAACAGTTCAACTTAAAATCACAATTGTACTTAAAAACGAAAATTTTAGATTAAGCAACGAAATTTCTTTTCGGTGTAAATCAAAAGCTTTTATTGTGCATATTTATTGGTAAAATATAAATAAATTGTCCTCTTCAGATATGCTTGACTACATCCTTAATTATTTTTGGCAAAATATGCATTGCACCTAGTGTTTTTTATACGGAAAAGAAATCCCGGGAAATTGGTGCAGGAGTTCCAGGTATTTTTTTTTTCATTAAGGTATGCCAGCTTGATTAAGGAATACTAAAGGGTGGTCCAACCATAATGCATGATGTTAATTCTGAGCCATAACTTTATTTAACTTTATTTTTTGTTGTATTTAGAACTTGTGAAATCGTTTTTAATGTCTCTGGGTATTAATTCGTGTGACACCCAATTTAATATGATTAAAGATTAAATCTGCTGTTTGCAAAAGTTTTGAAATTCTTGCTTGAGTGACTGTCAATTAATTTGCAAGTTCATCTTGAGATTGACAACAATCTTCAAGGATTAAAGACTCCAATTCATCAGCTCTAAAATCCAAATTTTTAGAAAAAAAATCAAGAAATTCTGACAGACAACATTTTTTGTTGTATTAAAAAAAAAAAAAAGGAAACAGTTAACTAAATTGACTCTCTCTCTAATACAGACAAAAAAGAAAAACAGTTTAAATAAATGAAATTGCAAACATATATACTTATAATTCCTTATTACCGTCCACTTCTAATCGAATGTGATGCAGTCTCCCCAAGACTTAAAAGCGCATTGTCAACTCCAAAGTTTATATCTTCTTCAATAACTTTTAAACTATTTTCGGCATCATAAAATTTGTCATCAGCATCAATAATATCATTGCAATTAGAATTTTGTAATACAGCCATATAAAAAGATATTACAAGAATACAAAGACCCAGTGTAAGTAGGATCCAGGCACATAATTGTAAACGTTTTATTTTAAAAGTTGTTGAATTTGTTCTGAAAATGAGCGATACAAAAATAGGAAAATATTGTAAATATCAGGCCGAATTCATAAAGATGACATTTTCGAGTCATCTGTTTATTGTTTATTTCCTTGTGTGTATACTGTATGTCAAGCGTTGTTTACATTTTGAAAAAAATTTGCTAGAATTTAAAATTCAATAAAATCTAAATATGTTCTTGAACACAAAACTTATTAATTAAAATGTTATAAAACAAAAAAAGTGCACATAAAATATAAACACAAGGATTTTAAAAGGTGTAAGGAATACTTGGATCCACAATAAATTTCCAATACAGGAAAAAGATTTACCTTCTAAAGCAATTGTGTATATTTCATAAACAAACAAATCCCCTTTTTTATATTTTCAACAAACAATTTTGACATTGACTCTAACTTTTTACAAAAATAAAATACATAGTATTTTTTATAAAAAAGGGATAGCTAGCATAACGCTATCTCATGATGCGGTCACATGTATGAATTCGCCTTGGTAAATATAAAGTTAGTAAAAACGAGTAATTTTTTTTAATGAAAATTTGATAAGGTATACAAAAAATATATGTAACGCACTTGATCATAAAAAAGGCATTAACTAAAAATATTAATTTTTCACTTTTTGGAAAAAATCGACACGTAATATTCGTGTCTCCCCGATGTAAGTCCGTACGGATTATTCAAGTGCCCCCGCACTTAAAATAAACCAAAAACGGGATTGACTGAAGTAAAAGTGAGATAAAAATTTATCTCAAACTGGGCTTGAATTCAAGAAATTAATTTCTTAGTTGGTTTTATGAACGTTCGAACTGCTCAAACGCGTTTAAGAAGCCAAATGTGAACATAATATTAGTTGTAATCATCTGCATTTTGAAGTGATTAGAGTTTAATCACGTTCGAACTACTTAAACGCGCTTAAGAAGCCAAATGTGAACATACAGCATAAGTTTCTATTGTAAAACCTTAGCAAGGTGTCCTAATTTTCACAACAATAACAGGCAAAGCAATAACAAACAGCTTTTTTTGAGACCACCTTGTAAAATAATACACTTTTTACGATATTTTTTTGTATTTAGTAGTGCTACCATACTTTTATCTGAGTTAAATAAGACTTTTGAAATAAAACTCAAAAAATCAATCTGTATTTAAATAAGATTTAAGTTTATATGAAAATTAACTTAATATAGATTTAAATACTATCCTGAAAGTTGGGCATTAGTCATTTGGAAACAAAATCATGTATGTTATTCTTCTTTTAGCGTTGTTGTTGCTTCTACACAAAACAAGCAAATCTTTGTTTAAGTATATTTTTAGCGTTGTTGTTGTTTCTACAACAAAATTTTATAAACACACGCATCTGTATTGCAGAGCTGTAAATGAATCATTCCTTTTTGAATTAATTTTTTTTTTACACAAAAAAATGAATTGAATGAAATTTGCGTCAATTCAAATGAATTTGGTTAAAATGAATTTCAATTAATTTCCAATTAAAATAAATTTGTCAAATGAATTGCAATTCGTTTCCAATTCAAATGAGTTTATTTTACAGATTCGTTTGAATTTAATTGATTTTGAATTAGTTCAAATGAATTAGAAAAAAGACTTAGCAATGTATTTCCAACTCATTTGAATTGATTCAAGTTTGAATGGATTTTGTATTGTAATGGAATTGTCAGGTAGCGGCAGAATATGAATTAAATTATTAGGTATGGGCGAAAATCCTATCAAAATAGAAAACTTTTCCTTAATTGCTAATAGAAACTTCTGCCTAATTCTTTTGAATTGATTCAAATTTCATTCAATACTTTTTTGGTTGTGAAAAGAATTAATTTCACGAAAAAAGAATGATTCATTTACAGCTCGGATGTATTGTAATGATTTCCGAAAGTAATCACATTATGAATTGTTGTAGCCATTACTGGTTTAATTTGAACTAAAATTTTTTATTACGACTCGTAGGTAGTTAAAGTAAGAGGAAATAACTTAAATTTAGTACAAGTTTTTTGTTTCTGTGATGTGTCGCAAAATTACCTGAAGTTTTTTACTGTTTACTTCGCTTTAACATAGCAGGCATAGACTACACCGCAATAAATGCTTTTTAGACAAAACAAAACAAGACGTTTGATACTTATTTGTTTGTTGGGTATGAGTTTCATAAACTGGGAAGAAAGCTGAAACCCGGTACAACTCAGGAACGATAAGAGCAAATTCTAAAATAGTATTTCCTGAATTATTAAGAATTAATGCATCTTTCAAACTGCATTGTTTGTTTTTTTACTTCCAAATTTTAAAAGTTATAAAGCGTTATTTACAAAACTTATGGAAAAAATACGAAAAATTGTAATGTGGGGTGCCTAAAGGGGCAAATGCAATGCAAAAACTTATAGTACTTGTACACAAAAATAAAGCTTTCGAATGGCTTCCTCAAAAGTGAAGCAAATCGTGGTTTTTGACAAAGTTATGCAGAAAACTCAAAAAAGGCCGGCAACCCGATTTTTGGCAAAATTAATTTTGAGCGTCCTCCTAACCTCTTACGAAAAATTTCAAAAATAATTTATCCTATGAGCTTTTAAATTATGCTTGAGCACCCGTGAAAAACAATTTTTTTGCGATACATAGCAAAATAAGACCATATAGCTGCAATATGAATTACTAAGCTTCACGCACAGAAAAAATTTTCACCAAAATTTTTTCAATTAATTCAATAATGCTGTTTTAAACAATTTTTTTAATTGTTCCAATTAATTTGCCTTAATTGAAAACAAAAGTTATAATGTTTGTGTGTTTATTTGCAAATATGAAAACATACACACAAACTTCAAAATATTTTAAATTCTTAAACAATTTTTTAATTGTTTCAATTAACTGTGTTGATTGAAAAAAATATTTGAATTTGTGTTTACGTTTTATATAGCCTCTGTTACTGGTGGTCAAATTTCAATTAAACCTATTAATTGAAACTGAAAAGCAAGAAAAGCTCAAACTTACAAATGCGTTAATTGTTATGATCAATTTGTTTACAGGCGGAAAATCAGTAAAGAATTTAATTAATAGTACAAATTTCTAACAAATACGTTAATTGAAGTTGGTTTTTCGTTTTTTCTGTGCGTGTTCAACAACTTCCTTTTTGTTCATCTTAAGTATTGGAAATCAGTTATTCAAACATCACTTATTTACTGTACTTTTTATTTTGTGGAGTTAAGCCTAGTAGCTCCTGACACAGCCATATTTAGTCTGTATAACAAGTTCATATAAAAAAAAACTACCAAAGGTACCAATTTCGTTCGTTTTTACATCACAAAAAGTACCTAGTATTTTTATCAGGACGATATACCAAATTTTTTTAAAAAAAAGTACCAAAGGTAAAAGAGTACCATCCTTTTTTATTTAAGGCCCCCAGAAAATACACTAAATGTCAATGTAGGCTTTAATCTGCATGTATACCAAATATATCGAAAGGAGAAAAAGTAACCATTTTACCCCTTAAAAACTACCAATTTTCTTCCTTGAAAAGTATCCTATATTTTATTTTGAACCATATGCAATCTACATACCAAATTTATCCAGAAGTGAAAAAGTACAAATGTACCATTTTTCCCCCCGATTTCCCTCTTGAAAGTTTAATCCAAATCGATTGAGCGAGTTTTGAGTGTTTGAGCCACAAATTAACAAACATTAAACAAACATACATACATACAAACTTTCACATTTACAATATTATAAAGATTTAAGAAAAGATATTTTTACCAAAATTTTAATAGGTTATATCATTATTTTTTTTTAATCTACATTTAACTTTTTTTTGTTTTTATTTCTTTTAATTGATATCTAACAAATTTCATTTTTCACTTGACTCACTCTTTGCTTTCCAAAACTTTTCCTTTGTCCTTTACATCTGTTTTATCCTTTCCTTTTGGTTTATCCGTCTTATTATCCTTTTTTTCTGACATTGCTCTTTGATGAGTGGCACAAAACTGCAAAATTTACACATTTGCTTTCAATATTTTATGATGAATTTATTTCTTCGTTTCAATTTATCTTATCTGGTTGGAGTTTTATCTTCCGTTTCATATTTGGTATTAAATAAATCGATAGTCTATCTAAATATCTCGTATTTATATTTAATCAAATTCTGTTTTTTAAGTAACTAATTACGTTGATTTACTCCTCTTTTTTCCATTTCAACAAAATGAGATAAGAGAATATAAAATTTTGCATCAGGGGACGACAATTGCTGTAGTGTTCACTAAAATAAAAGAAAAATGCCTGAAAATGTACGCGTGCACTTCTACTAAAAACTTGTCTGTCTGGAATATTTTGTTTGGAATATTATTCATTGTATATTATAAATTGATTTGTTATTGTTTTCTTTTTACAATAAATAAATAAATTTTATTGTTATTACTCACCAGTTTTGGTCACTAGCGTAACAAAAGTTTTTACTCCGTGAGAACTTTACTATACTCCAGAGTGAAATTTTTATGGGGACTAGAATTTTTTTTTTATATTAAAACTTTTTATTGTTGGTGTTTTGTCTAAGCTTTTATATCGTTTGCAAGTAAGACTTGAATGTTTGTAATTCTTATTTGTTTTACAGTTTTATTTGTATAAAATCTTTAGCCTTTTCAGAGTCTTTTAATAAAGGTTGCCAGATGATCTGGCCTAAGCAACCAGTAAAATGCGCATTGGAACTTAAATAAATTTAAGTGTATTTATCAAAAATAAAAATTGGGAATTTAGCACCGCATAGAGAAATCTTATTAATACATTTTTTCAGGCTATTATACAAAACTCTTATTCTCAAGAGACATTTATATGGACTACGAAAAGCCTTTTTTAATACTAAACAAACTTAAATATTAAAACGGTAGTTTGTCCATTTAGTCCAGTGAAGTGCAACGCACATACTATCACATTTATGCTTGTGTGGGAAGCAGCAGAAAACGAATGACGCTAAACAACAAGTGCTGATCTGGAACTGATTTAAAAAACTTTGACGAAATGACAACAAAGCAACAGCCAGGCTGTCAGATTTGACGATTTATCGTCATTTTGATGATTTTTTGTTCAAAATTAGCAAAGTGACGATTTGCTGATTTTTTTCTAAAAAGTGAAGATTTTTTCAGTCTCCAAAGTATGAATAAAACATTAAATTTTCTGACACGTTCGTTATTTAGTCTTGGAATGTTTAGCAGCCGTTACACTGATATGCCATACCTTAGCAAGAGCGTTAACGTTGTGTCACGAACAGTAGTGAAAGCTAAAAAAACGCTACATTGACCAAAAAATAGCTATTAAACGAGCTGTAAAAATCGGGTTTTCCAATTGCAAAGCGTTGAGGCCGCTCTATTCAAAAACTAGAAAACGCGTACCGCTTTTGTTTAGGTACGGCTGTAATATGCAAGTCTTAAGAAAATCGTTAAATATTAATTTTTAGAGTACAAAAACAACAATGTTACACTTTGTTTATCTTTCGTCAAACCATCATCGAATGAACCTTTTACGACTTTCTGTATAAATCATTTTTTTTAACAATTATACGGCGAACATTTCACGAGTTGTTAGATAATATCTACATGAGTCTCAAACGATTCTTTACATTAAAGACCCATTAGACAAGCTTTACCCACGTCTTGAACGATTCCCACAACGATTGAAGAAGCGTCTTTCGCTGTGCTGTGGAAGAATCTTAGTCGTGTTACAGTTTTTCCCTACGATTAAAAAATGCGGTCATCGAAGATCAAAGACTTCCAGTCATTCAAAATGCTAGCTGGGTACACTCCCCCTTAACGTGAGTTTTCAACCTCGTGCTACACGGCGCAGCTAAAGTTAATTTAAGAACAGACAACTTACTTAGCAGATCTGGCCTTATCATAGTCTATGCGAATGACATTACAACTGTGTCGAATAATATCTGATACATGGAGGAATTCTTCGCAAACATTGAAGGGGCTAACAAAGACTGTAAATCTTACAATGAATGAACAAAAGACATATCCATAAAAGTGTAAGCGTATGAAAACAAACGCTTACACTTTCAAATCGGAGATTATAAATTCGAAGTAAATTGGTGCTCTTCCAGAAAGTGACATCTATGTGCAAGATCCTTTAAACGACCGGTTATCCGCAGCAAATATAGTATAATTTAAGCAGGAAAAAATCTTCGTATCAAAACCAGGCTCCAAATCGGGCAAACTAAATATATTTACAAAGGGACGTGGTTCATGACAACAAATTTGCCAACATCGTCTAAGATTTTTTAAGCGGAAAATTCTTCGCAATATAACGAACTCCTCGAATTGTGCGAACAAGAGGATATTGTCAACTCATAAAGGCTCAACATTAAAGTTGGTCCGGCCATATTTCGCTCATGGATAAAAGCCGACCGCAGAAGGCGATGCTGAAATACGGCATCAGATGCTCAAAACGAAGGGGATGGAACAACTATGTTGAAGAAGACTTACGGCTTATGGCGTCCCGTAAGTGAAAATAAAAAGCCGAAAATAAAGAAGAATAAAAGAGAATAGCGAAACAAGAGGATGAGATCATCCAAAGCTGCAACGCTATAAGAAGAAGAAGAGATGCACACATATTTGCATATGTACAAGCAGAGAATACACATTTTTCTATATGGTAATCTCTAACAAAAAGATTTTTAGCGAACAAATTTTAAACATATTATGGTTACTTCAACCATATTATTGTTACCAAAAACAAAATTATGGTTAAATTAGTTCTCATTTACGAAGCTACAACATAATATGGCTGACAAGCCATGTAGAGCAACCCATAAACGTTTCAATTCAATTGTCAACTGAGTCGGTTGTTGTCCAAATCAAAGCGCGTATGGCTTTGTCAATTGATTAGTTTGACAGTTGTCGAATTGGATGAAGAAAAATTAAAAGATATTGATATCTCCTGATCAGCTGTCAAAATTAATGTTTGTAGTTTTCTTTTGCAATAAAAAAGTTAAGTATTATAAAAAGTGTCTTTTATTTCATTTAATTTTAAAATTAATTTTAAATCTTTCAATTCAGTTTATGAAGTGTGTGGCCAAGCATCAATTCAGTTGTAAGACTCAGTTGACAATTCAATTGAAACGTGTATGGAGCGCATAAGAAAAAATTAATTAGGCCCTTTTTCACATTATTTGTTTGTCGCATACTAAAATGATATTTATTTCTTTTACATGCGACTTAACTTATATAGCAACAACCCTCGTATTTAAATTTCGTATGAAAACTATACATAAATTTATAATTTGTTTTTTTTTTTTATTTAATTTGTATGAAAACAATTATTGAGAAGTGATAAAAAAAATATAAATAAATATCGATAATACTAATATGCGTATATTTATTTGTCTCAACTTTGATTAAATTAATTGATTGATTATTTTTTGCAATAATTGCAAATAGTTGTTTTCAACACTTTAACCAAGCTGAAGCGGAACTAGCAAAAAAAAAAAAAACTATTAAAATAATAACAGTGTTTAACCAAAAATTTCTTAATGGTAAAATGATTGAGAAACATACAACTTGTAATATCTGCAAGGAGAGGGGACATCAAAAACGTGGTAAATTATATACGAGAAAAAGGTACAAATCCGAGTGTTGAATAGAAAGAGTTAAATTTGCGAACATGTGCCTTAATTTAAAAAAAAAAACCCTTTGTTGACAGTCGGGTAAAATAAAATAAAAAATTTTTACTTTTTGTCAAAAGCTTTCAAAAATGTATAAGTAATTGCAATATAGGGTGTCTTATTTCGATTAAAATCATTCTTAAAATTAAATTACATAGGGTTGTTTTGGAATGCAGCATATTGTAAAAGCTAAATATGTATACAAAAAATTACAGAGTTTTACTGTTTGTAAGAAATGCACTAATATAGAGTTAGAATATAAATAGATATTGCTTACATTTAGAATAGAGTTCGGTTAAGATGAAAGTATAGTTAGACCGTACATGTTAAGTAATGATTAGCTAATGCTAATGATTGCTAATTAACATTGTTTTGTGAAATTCTCTAATTGATCAAACAATTAGAATTAGTTCAACTAATTCCCATTAGCTAATTGAAATTTTTATTCTAATGGAAAACTAATTGCAATTAGTTGCCATTAGCAAAAAAAAATTGGTTAACCTTTACAATTAGAAATCTAATTGACTTCTGATAATGCAATTAGATATTCAATTATTAAATTCAATTGATTCTAATTCGAGCTAATTGAATATCTAATTGCATTAACAGAAGTCAATTAGATTTCTAATTGTAAAGGTTAACCAATTTTTTTTTGCTAATGGCAACTAATTGCAATTAGTTTTCCATTAGAATAAAAATTTCAATTAGCTAATGGGAATTAGTTGAACTTATTCTAAGTGTTTAATCAATTAGAAAATATAAACTAATTGCATCAATTACTAATTCTAATTGGAATTTAACATGTATGAGTTAGACTAGAATAGGGGAAGTGTAAGAGAATTGTTAAAGTCGAGTTATATAATAGAAGGTTAGATTTGATTCTGTGTAGAACTAGAACAGGTTTAAGCTAGAGTATAGTTAGTGTTTTATAAAAATAATAGGTCTGTTCATTAACTTTACTAGCGAAAAGGTATAACGAAAGAGTAAATTTAAAACTCATGAAATTTTTCGCGCAATTACAAAACAATAAAACAAGGAATAGAAACCACCACCACAGTATTAAGAAACAAATGTTGCCAGTGTACCCTATTTGTTACTCATGGGCAATCATGGACTCGCCTGAAATTCCCCTGCGGGAAATAAGTGTCAATAGGTCCAACAGACTGGTCCTGGGATTTGTGAAAATAGAACAAGTACAAAAAGAAAGGACTCATTACCAGTGAAAGAAGAACCAATCCCTTAACTGGTTTATGAAGAACAAGAAGGTAGAAAAAGTAATAAATTAGGGTACAGTCTTCACCGGTGCTGTGACACATTCACAAATCCCAGGACCAGTCTGTTGGACCAATTGACACAAATTTCCCGCAGGGATACTACATTGTATTGAAATAATACTACATTTTAATAACTGGCACTAAGTACGTTCATGGAGAATAGACCTGTGACTGGTCAAATGGTATCAATTGACCCCCTCCAATGACAACCCCATGTAAAAGTGATAGGTCTTATTCATATAAAGTGTTAGAACTAGAACCGGTCTCTACCACTAAAGACCTATAACGGGACTACTTCGGTGTCAGTTCGCTTTCCTCTAGGGCAGTTAAAGCGCAAAATTCGAAATTATGAACTTTGTTGCGCTACAGAGCATTCGTCAGTTTCAGCTACTACTACAACTACTTTATTCTGTTCCAGGCCTTATAGTAAACTTAAAAATCAGCTGCTAAATTTTGTAGTATGTAAAGCATTAGAACGATTATATTTAGAATAAAGATGTAACCATACATGTTAAGTAATGATTAGCTAATGCTAATGATTGCTAATTAACATTGTTTTGTGAAATTCTCTAATTGATCAAACAATTAGAATTAGTTCAACTAATTCCCATTAGCTAATTGAAATTTTTATTCTAATGGAAAACTAATTGCAATTAGTTGCCATTAGCAAAAAAAAATTGGTTAACCTTTACAATTAGAAATCTAATTGACTTCTGATAATGCAATTAGATATTCAATTATTAAATTCAATTGATTCTAATTCGAGCTAATTGAATATCTAATTGCATTATCAGAAGTCAATTAGATTTCTAATTGTAAAGGTTAACCAATTTTTTTTTGCTAATGGCAACTAATTGCAATTAGTTTTCCATTAGAATAAAAATTTCAATTAGCTAATGGGAATTAGTTGAACTTATTCTAATTGTTTAATCAATTAGAAAATATAAACTAATTGCATCAATTACTAATTCTAATTGGAATTTAACATGTATGGATGTAACGTCTCAGTTTGTAAGAAATAGATTGATCTTAATTTTTTACGGTAAGGTTAAGTTAATATTACTCCCGGCTAACTGAGCCTTTAGAGTAACTTTAGAATGTTATAGTAGAGTAAAGTAGAGGTAGATAATACCCAGTTGGCTATGTCATCAATGATTCGTGCACGACAATGTTAGTTCCTTCACGACACGTAAGGGACAACTAATGCAAATCGCCGATGACATTTTCAAACAAGTGTCGCATAAATCGTGCACGACACAAAGAGAGACAATGTCGCTCAGCCTGTCGTTGATGACCACATGAACGACATTGTCGTCCATATAGTCGTTGATGACCACATGCACGACATAGTAGTTCATTTTGATGACTATATAGACGACAATGGATTCTACTTTATCGTCGACGGCTGCGTATAAGACAATGTCGATTAAGTTACAGCAGTTACAGCTTACACGACAATGTCGCCTATAAACCTAAACGAATAAATAAAAATATACAATAGCACATACATATTTTTAAAATCATACCTTAGTCTTTGAGTTCTCAGACTTGGCTGACTCATTTTCTTCACTTTGTTTTGGTTGGTTTTTATTATTATCGTTATTTTATAGTTATTTTTATTTTTTATTTGGAACAAATTTTTTAAAATTTTTACTAGACAATGTCGCTCATATTGTCGTGCTTAGTTGATAAAAGACACCTTACAAGACACTGTCAGTCATGTTGTCGTGCATACACTTTAATACAGGACAGCTTACAAGACACTGTCGCTTATACTGTCGTGTATAGTTGTTGATAGAGGATGCCTTACAAGAAAATGTCTGTCATGTTGTTGTGGATAAGCTTTGACAAAAGACAGCTTGAAAGACAATGTCAGTCGTTTATTAACTTCTTTAAAAGACAGTGGACTAGACAATGTTGAGTATTTTGTCGTCCACGATATTTTCCACAAAATTCTCTTTCAGAAATCCTAAGTGATAGAGGACATGTCGTGCATAAATCGTTGACGACAATGTCGTTGAAGGCAGGTTGGCCAACATTGTCTTAGAAGTTCTCCTCTATTAGGACATTATGAGAGACATTGTCTTATAATTTGTCTTCTTTCAAACTCTGGACAGTATGAGCGACATTGTCTTGTATAAAAGCTATTGACGATAAACTCTTCTTGACTGCTTTTCAATCACTTGCTTCGTTTTCTAAAAATTCTCACATTCTTTTTTTTATTTGTTGATTTAAGTACCTACATAAAATTTACGAATGAGCACTGACCAGTTAAGTCGAAAATGCTGATGAAGTTATTCGCGGGCTGGAAAATACTAAAAAAAACTGTCTGAAATAGATAACCATATAGTTAGACGACATTGTCATGCATGTAGTAGTTGACGACAAAGTAGGCGACACTGTCTTTCTTTGTGTGGTGCACGATTTTCGCGACACTTGTTCGAAAATGTCGTTGACGATTTGTTCTCGCTGTCCCACACATGTCGCGCGGGAATTAACATCGTCGTGCATTCGTCTTCGTGGATGTCTTGAAGACGTGGCCAGCTGGGATAAGTTGTTTTTAATGTACGTACGTAACAAAAGAAAAAAATACGCCGATCGCTGGTTTAGAGGTAGAGTGGACCTAGAAGAGAGTGAGAATAGAGTTTGAAAATTAAAATAGATTTGGATTAGTATTTGAGTAAAATTAAAGTTTAGTTGAAGTAGTGTTGGCTTCTTTCTTTTTTTTTTGGTTTTGAAGAGTTGACTTATTATAAATTCAAAAAATTTGTCTGAATATTGAAATTGGTTGGCATCACGGCGAGATATGTTAATTTAAATAAATTTTTTTTTTTTTGCAATTTGGTTCTGATTTATCGCAAATTTTACGATTTATATTTTTCTGATCTGTTCCAAACTATTTCTATTTAAATTTTAAAATTATTTTCCTTGCAGATATTTTGAATGTTTTTTTCTTCTAGCTCTAATTGCCCTCATTTTATTATGGTTTCAAATAAATCTTAATTTTAAAAACCAACTCCTCGATACTCCCTCCACTAAAAAACATGTCGCAAATCATCAAGAAAGGCCACCAATATTTAAAAGAATTGAGTTGAAAACAATAACTAAAAATGGTTACCATTTTAGTCCAAAGATGTTTGAAAATATTTTCAATAAAGAAGTTAGAAGATCAGTGACTAAAAAACGAAATATTCTTCCAAGTGTAAAGAATTCAAACGAGAGCTTGATAGTATATAAAACAAAAGTTGGATATCACGATAACAAAATAGGCAGGCTATTAGATCATATTAATGCGAATATAAATCAAAGTCGAAGTACTAAAGATACAAATCTAGTAGAGTTTGAAAGAAATGCACCTGTGGGAATCAATCAAAATAAAATGCTGATTAAGTATAATGTTGTGAATAAAAATGAATCAAGTGGTTCGGAAGACTTTAGAAAACGAAACGCATCCAAATTATCAGATGTAGAACTTCCAAACACTAGCGATGAAGGCATAGAAGAGAAAGCTAAAGAACACCCAGAAGTCGTTGGGAAATTAATAGCTCCTTTAGAATACTTAGCTGGAGCAATCAAGTGCATAGAATACAAAGAAAACTGCAGTTTATCTTGCACTAATGGCTCTGTTAGTTTCCTTGATGAAAATCTGGGAGATTTACAAACTAAATGTCGAAATATTGATTTGAATTTAATGGTGGCAAAATGTGAATTTAATTTTGGAACTTTGCAGCAATCATTTTTTCATGGCTTATTCTCACTAGGATATTTTTCGGTAGACGAATGTAATTTACAGACTATAAAAGCCACCGCATTTAAGCACAGCAATGTAAAAAATTTAAAAACTCTTATATTAACAAACAATCAATTGGTCAACTTTGAAGACACCACCTTTGACGGTTTGACAAATTTAGTACATTTTGAATTTGTACAAACTCCTTTGGCTACTGAATTTAAGGGAAAAGGATTTCTAAAGCCTTTAGCAGAGAATCTTAATGAAGCATTTATACAACCAATGACAAATGCCAGTCAAGTAATGGACCCTTTAATTTGGTGGCAGGGGTTGGAGCTTACTTCCTTAACCAAGTTAGATATTGGTAATACCAACTTTAATGGTGTTTTGAATCCAAATACCTTTAAGTCTTTTGTAAATGTCGAGTATTTAATACTTCTCAATTGCAATTTATTAAGCGTTAAAGCAGAAGTTTTCGATTTTCTCTCCAATTCCTTAAAATATCTAGACTTACGTTTAAATTATTTGAAAACTTTGGATTATAAATTTCTGGAAATAGCAACTTTGCCCAGTTTGGAAATAAATCTTGGTTTAAATGAGTGGCACTGTGATTGTGATAGCGAAATGTTGATATATTATATCCAACATGATGTGAAACTAAGTGAAGAGATTTTATGCACCACTCCCGAACAATATCAACAATTGGAAATAACACGGGTATTAGAAGAGTGTAAGGGCAGCGAAACTACAATAATTCTAACTTCAACAAGCCCTGGTTCAGTGACATCAACAACAAATATTACAAGTCCCATTAGTACCTCTAGCACAACCGAAACAACGACGACTACTACCTCACCTACAGATACCACAGAAAAGACTAGTTCCAGCTCAGCGATATCGACTGATTATACCACTACAACTACAGAAAATATCTGGAGCACATTGCCTCCTTTTGTTCCTCCAGAACTTATTTCGATTGAATGCTATATGGATGAGCAAAAAACCGAATCATCATGGCGATATATTCTTCAACCAAAGGCAAATTTTTTCCTGTATAACAACTCCTCCACAAGCATTACAGTTAGCGTGGAATTAAATGATGTTTTCGAAAAGTCTTCTTTAATCTACTTTACAAACTATAGTGACTATAAAAATGCTTTGGCGACTGCAAACTCCAAAAGCCAAATGATTTTCTACATAATCGATTTAAAGCCCTCTACGGCCTACATATTTTGCTTGATCGTGGAATCAGCGTTAGCCGTATCACCTTTCGATTGTCGATCAAGTTTAATGCAGAGAGAGGAAATAAAAACCACTTGGCTTTTGAAAACAGACAAAGCTTGGTTTATAGCCACCATTACCATAATAAGCTGTCTACTATTTCTTGCATCTCTAACTATGGTCTTTATATTTTTGCGTTCTAATCCTCGATGGCTTTTAAAACGCAACGACAGACTTTTGCGAGTTTATAATAGTACTAAAAAAGTTTTGTTAATATCGAAAAAATCGAGTTATATTACCAAAAGGTTTGTTGGAAAATTTTTGCATGATCTTATTAATAAAATTAATTTTGTCATTTGTTTTAGTTCTAGTCTAAATCCCTCACCTTTATCTCAAAGATCTTCTAAGTATTTGAGTTCTCTACCACCTCTACTAAATTGCAGCGATAATAATTTGAACGTGGTTTATACTACTCGTCATGGAGTGCCCATAACTAGAGCTCCCATTTCGCCACCTGGAGCGAAAGCTTCTCGAAATTCACCCAGGTCAAGATGTCGGCCTTCGGTAAAAGTCTGCTCGCAAACTATGGACTATTTGGATATTATAGAAAATGATCCTGATTATCAAACTATAGATTATTATGAAGCAATTTATTTTAAATAAGATTCTGTAAAAAAATTTGTATAGAAAAATATAAAAATTTATTATATAAATTAAAATGGGTATTAATTTTTCTTACATATATGTCAATATTTGTCTCGTGAAAGGACGATAGCCCACAATTATTGGACCGAGGCCTTGTCAAAAATATGTATATAACTTTTTTATGAATATTTTTGTAAGTTTGGCAGAAGTCGTTTCTAAATAATACATTCAAGCCGATAGCATTCGAACGTTATAGCACCTGGAAATTTTAAATTTGAATAGAATCTTGTTTTATTGATAATGAATGAAACTTATGTAAAAATTTGGCCTCACAGCGTATTTAATGACATGTGGAACATGAAGGAATATGTGTAATATAAGCAAAATTCAACTTCAGAAACCTGTATTGATAAATAAACAATTCTTTTTTATTTCGACGGGATAGGTCCATAATCGGCCATACATATCACTATTTTTTTTAAATCCTATAATTTCAGATATAGAAGGTCTTTTAACAAGTTATATTGGCATCGGTTCACAATTGTTTATAGCCTCGAAATAAGACCCACATCTTAAAGTTTATTTAACTTGGATTAACTCTTTTTAATACGAATGAATTTTTACAAAAACCAAGTTTTGACAAAATCAGTTTGAAATTCAGTAAAGTTTCGCTATAGGACCTATTGCTTAAATTGTTAAATACATCATACATTTTTCAACGGGCTAGAAACGAGACAAAACTTTTTTTTCTTTTGTTGTAAATATTTTCCACATACTATCCACCTTCAAAAGCTCAAGCAACTTATACAACTTCCAATTAAACTTTGATTGTGTTGTTAAAATAAGGTTCGGCATTACAAATCATTCTCCTCCAGTTATGTTTCCTTTGTTGATTAATATCCAATGAGAAAAGGATTCAACGCTGTCAAAATTCAGGTTCAATAACCTTTACAGTCTGCCTATGAATTACTCCCTAAATAAGAAAATATATGTTCTTAAGGTCGCCACAACTAAGGTTGGGATGGAGCAATATACTAAATATTTTCTCGTCTCCAATCATTATGTATACCCAGCATATAGTTACGTTTTGCCTTTAAAAAACGCGTTTGAGTTCTTTTAATTGCAAATCAAAACAAAAACATACACTTATTTAACTTAACAAACTTTATTGAAATTAATTATTATGTTCGCAAAATGTATCCAATATTATTAGTTACGAACAGAACTGCTTAATGTCTCAAAAGAAACTCAACTCAACTTTACAAGTCAGCCAGTATTTATAGTTCACAAACAGTAGTAGTTGTAGAGTAGTAGATTCAGG
Source organism: Pollenia griseotomentosa (assembly GCA_963931875.1). Taxonomy (NCBI): domain Eukaryota; kingdom Metazoa; phylum Arthropoda; class Insecta; order Diptera; family Polleniidae; genus Pollenia; species Pollenia griseotomentosa. The sequence continues at coordinate 49,697,589 of OZ007564.1, forward strand.
AACCTTACACACGATTCCAGCAAGCAACAATTTAAACTAATACGCCATAAATTATAATTTACAAGAAGAGTTTTAGCCAAAACTATAAATAATTCTTGGATAAATCTAATTTCGTAACAATATTATAGGGCTCATACATTTTTGTGTTAAATTTTACGAAAAATCCGTGTCCATTAAGCCAAAACATTACAACAAAGTTTTCAAATTGTGGTGGTCTAAAAAGGTCAAAAAATCTGGCAGTAATAGCTTCTGTTGATTTGTTAAAAGAGTTAGGGTGATGCTAGTTCTTCAATACCAACGCACTTAAAGGATGACCGAACATTAACGGACCCGGTTGATAAAACAATCTGTTTAGCCGAAATATTTGCAAATAATTCTCACTTAACAGCTTTCATGCAATCAGTACCCGAATTCGAAAGAGTATCGGTAACTACGATAAGAATAGTGTTTTTGCAAATCTCGACATAAACAAGTCTCCTGCGGCGGATGGTATAACTGCACTGATCTTTACAAGAGCTCTTCGACGCTAGTGCGTCCCTGAGCAAATCTTTCAGCACGGCAACCTGTTGCAAGGTGGCTAATGTGACGCCAATTCCTAAAAAAGGAGTGGCCAATAACCATTTCACAGGGGTCGCACTTTACGAGCTGTTATAGATGGGGCTTTGTCAAACGAGTTAAAGATTTATTCAGAGGTGCCGCAAAGCTCCGTTCGTTCTCCGACTATATTTCCTATTTTTTAAACGACCTTCTCTATCAAACTTCCAACTTTACCTACTCATTTGCAGACAGCAACCTTTGCTATTCGTATTCATTTGATAATAGACCAAGCATGGTGCTATCAGGAAAACATGAACGATACGCTTGTTCGAGAACTTGATATAATATCGGAAATAGGTCACGCGAAAAGGGTCGATATTAATGCCCAGACTCAGTGTTGCAGCTAACGAATAAACGCGCGACGAATTAACGTGCCTCGTCTGTAAATATGGGTGGTATATTTATTGAGGAACCAGAATCAAGTGCCTTGATTTTTTAAAAAGGTTTGAGGGATACTTCACTCCATCTGATCTGCCTACTATATAGTAGTATACATATGTATACAAACTTTATCCGACCCAAAATGGAATACAACTCTCATGTGTGGGCTGGTGCTTCAAAGTCTGTTTTGAAGCTACTCAATCGCGTGCATTGCAATCCGAAACTCGTACATTGGTCGTAATACGGGTTTTTTCTCAAGTGCCCATCCTTTTATGGTCGATTGGCCGGTGCATCGTTTAACGCATGCCAGGGAAAATTCCTTCTTGGGCTGGACTGTTCGTATGTGGAATGAACTTCTTCCGGATGTCTTCCCTCTCACTTTAAACATGAATAAGTTCAAATCAAATTTCCACAAGGCCCTTTACCTCTGTTCTTCTTTCCATGATTTTTTTCCTAGTCCCAGCACAATGCAGTGCTGGTCCTAACAAAAAAAGCATATTTGTTATTAAAGGGTGGTTAAATTTCAAGGGCCGATGTTGATTTTGAATAAAACACAAACTATTTAGGAAATTATTGTAATTTTATTTTATTATGATATATTGGTATTACTCAATTATGTATGGAACAAAATATCGGCCAAATGGGCGCCGCGACCACGGCGGCACACCTCCATCCGATGGTCCAAATTTTCGAGGACCCTGAGGCATAATGGAGGTTCTATGCCGTTAATGTGCCGAATTATCTCATCCTTTAGCTCTTGAATTGTTGCTGGCTTATCGACGTACACCTTTTCTTTCAAATAACCCCAAAGAAAAAAGTCCAACGGTGTCAAATCACATGATCTTGGCGGCCAATTGACATCGCCATTACGTGAGATAACACGGCCATTGAATTTGTTGCGCAAAAGAGCCATTGTTTCGTTAGCTGTGTGGCAAGTGGCACCGTCCTGCTGAAACCACATATCGTCCACATCCATATCTTCCAATTCGGGCCATAAAAAGTTCGTAATCATCTCACGATAGCGAACACCATTCACAGTAACTGCCTGACCGGCCTCATTTTGGAAAAAATACGGCCCGATGATGCCGCCAGCCCATAAACCGCACCAAACAGTCACTCTTTGTGGGTGCATTGGTTTTTCGACAATCACTCTTGGATTATTATTCGCCCAAATGCGGAAATTCTGCTTATCGATAAATCCACTGAGGTGAAAATGTGCCTCATCACTGAAGATGATTTTCTTCGAAATTTATCATCCATTTTCATAATAAGTCTGGATAACTTTAACACGTTGTTGGATTGTGTATCTCTCCATGGTTCAAATTGAGTAAGTCTGAAATAGAGAAATGTCAAATAAAATTCGGAAAAAACTTGGCGTTTAGGTGTGGTTCACATTCAACATCGGCCCTTACAATTTAACCACTCTTTATATGCATATACATGTTATAGCCTTTTTCCGATGTGCGAAAGAATTCTTTCTTTCGAATAATTACATTAAAAACAAAACCAAATTCTAAAAATTTTGTTTTTGTTTTAAATGTATTTGTACGACAGAATGGATTCTTTCGCACATTGGAAATAGGCAGTTAGTATATTTTATTATTAAATAATTTTTGTACTACATACTCTGATTCATTTATTCCAATAGAAAACTTTTATTGAAATTTATTTGAAAAAAGTCAAAAATAAAAAAAAACCTCTTCGTTTTAGTGATCTTTCCTTTTGCCATAAAATTGCAATTAAACAATTTATTTAAAATTACTTTCTATATTACTAGTTCCTCATATAAATCATAATTTGAATTACAATTTAAATATTCTGCTTCAACATCTGGTGGTTGATATTGCGACACACACAACTGGTCAATAACAGCATAATTTCGATTGAACAAACTGAAAAAAGTGGATGTTCTTTTTCTTTAGTTTGGTTCTTTAGATGTTATCTAATAAAAGATTTGTCTTACTCATTTGTAGGTTCCAAAAAATTCACCTGCATTTTGACATCCTCCTTTAGCGTTCTTTTACGTTTATTTCGTTTTTTATAACGCATAACTATAATGAGCAAAATAATGCCCAAAAATACCATCAAACACGCCACCAACACCACTATACTTATAATCCAAACCTGATCTTCTTTCTCCAACCAGGTTTCAGGCAACATTTCTGGTTGACTAAAACTACGGCAATCGAAGGGTGATATATCCCAATTATAATATTTGCCATCTCCCACAAATTGCTTTAACTCTTGTACCAAACAGAAAACATAATTGGCCGATGAATTTAGATTATTAATTATTGCAGAATATTGAAACTCATGCCGCTGTACATTCGTTAATATAGTGTAATTTGTGGGCGTGGTAAAAAAAATCACTCCTATACTGGAGATAAAATTATCTGTAATAATTTTGACGGATGTTGCTGAGTGGGGCAGAATGGAAAAATCAAATTTTTTTTTAAGTATCGGGTGCATGTAGGGATCTTCGTTGTGGTTAACGTGGCAGTAAATGGTAGTTGTAGGTGCAGGGATCTTTGTAGTGGGTTTGCGTGTTGTGGTAGTGGTTGAAAAAGTAGGGGGAACCACTGAAGTTGTAGTCCTACTAGTAGTCGGTTTGGATTGCGTAGTAGTTTCAATAGATGTTTTAGAATTTTCTTCAGAAGTTTGAATACTGGAATCGTTGCTGTATGAATCACTACTTGCACTTATTTCTTTTGATGATGCACTTGTAGTTGAAGTTGTTTCTGGTTGACCGTCTGAAAAATATTATTTAAATTAATCGATCCATATTGCAATAAAATTTAAATGAACATTTCGATAGATATCGAATGCCGTAATGAAAAATATATTTCAAGAATAAGGTGTTTATAAATCCAATATTTACCTATTTTCTTAGTTGTAATCTCATTAAGACCCAAAGTCGTGCTTTGTAAACATTCCAAATCCAGATCTTCTATAGACCTATCCTTCCACTCTTCAGGCTCATAACATTTTATATTGCTCTGCTGCACCAAATTGTTCTTAACAAATTGCAACATTTCCTTATTCTCACATGTACACTGCCAAAAATTAAAAGACAGATTTAACTGCACACCTGTCATTTTCCAAAGCATTTCTCCCGATAGGGTAGATAAATGATTACGACTTAAGTTCAAATATTTGAGGGTTTGTAAAATGCTGTCAAACACATTTTCTGCCAAATAGTTTAACGAGCAATTAGATAAATCCAAATACTTTACGGAGATTAACGTTAAAAAAGTTTGATAGTTTAAAAGATTTTGAAAATTATTATTGGCCAAATTAACAATTGTCAAAAGGTTCATTTTAGCTCCCTGTAACCAGAGTACGGGATCATATACGTTATCAGCATCAGCTTCCTGTTGCAGAATCACTGTTTTTAAAGTTTCCGCAAAATATTTTAAAAATCCTTCACCGCTAAAAGTCGACCAGGATTTTTTATTAATCATTTCGAAATGCTCCAACTGCTGCAGCCCGTTAAAAGTGTAGTTATCTAATGTTACAAATTTTGTGTTGATTAGTGTTAAGTGCTTAAGATTTTTAACCGATTCCTGGTCAAATGCGTTTTTTTGCACCAATCCCAAATTACAATTGCTTATGTTAACCGATCTTAAGCGAAAGTTGCCTTGAAAGAAATCATCTTTTAGTCTATTCGCCGGAAATGAACAGTCAATCAGTACTAAATCCAAATCACGATTACATGATTTATAGAGGGGCTCCAATTGTTTGTAGATATTATTAATATTGCCTCCGACGCAAGTTAGAGAGCAGCTGTCTGTAGATTGTATGCAATTCAATGCACGAGATAGTGTTGACTGGAATTTACTGAAAATACAAAAATTGGCAACTAGATTTATGGATGATATAATTATTTTATCTTTGACAATGTATGTATGTATTTATGCATGCCAGTATTACAAAACTTTTGAAAATGAAAACAAATGAGTCAATGGCAAACAAAATATATTTTACACTTTTTTTACCCAAAATGTGACTTTTTTGTAAAAAAAATCACATTTTACGGAAAATTTCCATTTGTAGAAAAAGTCTCTTTTTAAGGAACAAGTAAGAAAGTAAAGTCGGTGAAGCCTGACCATTTAATACCACAGTATATAACAAATATTTTCGAGAATGTATCCTATTCGGGACCCATGGGCAATCATGGACCCGCTAGAACAAAATTTTGCTATAAAGCTAATGTGCCAATTATTATTTAGATATCTTCATCTATATACGATTTGTTTGCCTTTAAGTGATTTTACGAAGGGGTTTATTTGGGACCTTCAATTAATTTTGAACCTACTAGCACAACATTTTTTCATGACATAGCTATCTAAAATTTTTTGTCGCCAATTTGTATGTGAATGCAAACGTTAACAAGGATGTTAAGGCATTAAAACCTATTTTCGGGAGTAGTAACTCCCGCAATTATTTGTATAGGAGCTACGGTAAAGTATGGAACGATTCCAAAAAAATTTGGCAAGATGATTAAAATTGCAACTTTATAAAATTGGACACAACTTAATAAAAATACCAAAAAAGACTCTATTTTGTTACGAACTTTATATGGGAGTGCTGTGAAATTATAGACCGATTCTCACTACTTTCGTTCTTATGACAATTGAAACTGTTATGGGAGTATACGTGTTTGAGCGATATACTTCTTAAGCGTAAACTTTTGTTAATAAAACACAATATAACGGGTGTTAAAACGCGTCGGTCAATGGAAATAGCTACAGGGAGATGATACGAAGCTTTTTGTGAATTAGTGATTTACACGTAGAGAATATGAGGTTTCAAAGGGATGGTGCCACTTGCCACACAGCAAGAAAACAATTGATCTCTTTAAAGAAAAGTTCGAAAATCACATTATTTATCGCAGAGGAGGAGTGAATTGGTCACTAAGATCGTGCGGCTTAAAACCTTTAGACTATTTTTTGTGGCGTTTTTTTTAATCGAAACAGCAATAATCCCACAAAAGTTTAAGAGCTAAAAAATAACATTGTCGAGCAGATATCAACCATTGACAACAGTTTATCGAAAAATGTTATTGAAGACGAGCTTGATAAGTCAGTAGGGGAGTCACTTGTCCGAATATTTTTTTTATTTTTAACCGTAACCTATTTTTAATTAACTGAAATAAAAATTAGTTAATATCTCAAAAAAAAAAAAAAAATTTTTTTATTAAAATTAAAATGATACCTCAATTTTGGACACCCTTTATTTAAAAACGTTATAAAATTTACAAATCACCCAGTAAATCATAAACAAGTCAAATTTTATCAAAATCATTTTTTTTTTTTCATAAGCCAGTTTACAAATCAAATCTATAGCGACCACGAAAATCGTTTGCGTTACTTTCTTTAACTTTTCTTCTTCAAAGTTTGTGCAACTCAATTTGATTAAAAAATTACAATAGTGATTTTGAAGCCAGTTTTCTGCAGACTTTGTCTTTGGATAGCGGCTGAAGAAGAAGTATACAGCGAAAATATGAAATGTACCGTTATCTAATAAATGTAATGTGATGGGAGAAAACTAAGTTAATAATCGGCTTTGGCTTGCCCAAAAACATAAGAATCAGGTTGAATGGTTAAAGCTCAAATTAGACGTGACATAACCATAATGCCACAGCCGTAACGGCGAATTTAAAAACCAAAATTGAATTGGTTTGTACGGTATGTTTATGTCATTTTGGTAATACAGTGGTGATGGTAATACAGTTTAGCTATGGTTGAGTCACGTCTAATTGGACCTTAAAAAACCAAACTTTTACAAAGTTTTAAAATATCTACTTGTGTTATTATTAATTTCCTGTTACACATGTTTCACTTTTCTTGTGTTATACTTTGTTAAGAGAAGAACTCTCAGTTAGAAGACACCAGCAGAATGGCCCGATATGGTTTTTGTCGTTTATCTATTTACTTTGACAATTTGATGTACATATTTAGCTAATCTTAACAAATACAATTCGGAAATCTTTAGTTCTTATTATTTCGTTTTTTTAAGCATAAAAATAAAAAAATTTATGTTTTTTTCGTAGTGTAAAAACAACGTGATTTAAGATAATATTAATAATTTTTCATTTAAAATTAATCACCCCTATTCTGCATTTCGATTACGTCTCCGCATTCAGTTCCGTTACGATCGAAAATTGGTATTCTGCAGAAAAACGGAATCGAAAGAATAAGAAGAAGATAACAATGTTTACAAAATCAATTGTATCAATGGACATGTTCGTAAATGCATCACTGCGCTGCATTAGAAAAGCAAACTTTTTTTAATGCCGATAAAAAAAATTATTAATATAATCTGTTTTATTGTGTATTATTTTTGTCTAGTATTTGACAATTTTTTGGTCCACATCTACTTCACTGATATATAAATAAACATTTGAAATCACTAATGCAGCGCAGTGATGCATTTACGAACATGCCCAATGTGGAATGTGGAAATGAAACAGCAGAATAAGCAAGTCTGTTATCATTTTTATAAACAAATGTCAAATTTAATAAAACAAGTTCTGTGTATAATAAAGTAAATTGTTTATAAATTTAATAAAAGAAAAATATTGAAATAAAATAAAAAAAGAAAAAGGTAAAAATAAGTTTTGCATAAATATATAAGTGTGTATAATCTAGTGAAGCTGAAATTAACTAAAAAAAGTAGAAAATAAAAGTGTTGTGGTTAAATATGTTAAGACAAAATGTTAATAAAAACTGTTTGTAAAGAAATAATTTAGTGAGTTGCATTTTTATTTAAAATTTAAGGACAAATGGAGTCTATTGCAGCTGCATTATTGTTGCTCGTATTGCTCCGGTATTGTTGTTTTTGACCTGCATACATACATAACAAAACACTCATATTCCAGTACAAAAAATAACAATTTAAAACAAAAAAATTATATAATAATTTGTATTTAAATCGTTTTTGAATTTTTTAATTTTGTACTTACATTTTTTCACTTTTTTACTTAAAAAAACAAAAATAGAAAAAACCTCCGTTAACAAAAAAACAACTGAGAGAAACGGAGCTCCGATCGTAATGCAGAATACATACAATCGAAAGAAATTGAGCGGAATCGAAACGTAGAATACCAAAATTGCCAGACGGAGAAAATTTCGATTCGAACCGAAACGCAGAATAGGGGTGAATATAAAACAAGTAAAAGTGCTATATTCGTCTGTGCTAAATCTTTAATACCCTCCACCGACAGTTAGAATATATCAGGAGTGGGGTTTATATGGAACCTATGGAAAAATTTGGCCCGATCTTCACGAAATTTGAAATCTTAAAAGTCGTTAATTTTATACAAAAAAGTCACAATTTACAAATAGTGCCACGCTTTAAACAAAATATCACTTCACCATGTTACTAACCTTAAAGTCCCCATAATACTACTATCGTTTGAAAAAATTCTTGAATTTTTCTGTTGTTTGCTGGTCTTGGGATTATGGGTCTCTCCCGTAAAATCGACGTTTGGCAAAATTAACAATAAAATAAATCCAATTAAAAATGGCGGAACAATATATTTACACCAACTATACAAAAAAAAAAAAAAAAAAATATCGAAGTTAAATCCACTTGAAAACTTTACTCTTCTCTTTTACCAATTCCTACCAAAACTTTCTTGGCTGATATAATCTTTCCTTCGTTTTAGCTTGATTTTCATCCTTGTTTAAATCAAAAGACTTTTTATTAAGCATGGAGATTTTTGACTTAAGTATGTATAAAATATATTTAAATATTGTCAATACAATTTTTTTTTTATCAATTTGTAGACAAATTTAATTCTGTTTACACCAGGATCTGTCACCACTCAACTTTCTCAATTAACTGATTTGGTTTGCAGTGAAACAGAGTCTATTAATTTATCGAATTTATTGTGTACACTTTAGCAATAAAACTGCAATTATAATTTACACTATATTCTAATTGATAAATTAGATATACGCTTATCAACAATGTATCGATATCAAATATGGGTGTTTTCACAGAAAAGTATACTTTTTTTCACTTAATGCCACCAAGCTTTTGAAATTATTACTCAAAGAATAATAAATACGAGTTTTCGCCTAATGGTCAAAATTCGACCATAAATTTTGAGGTTCATATAAAGATACTACATCTAAGTTTATACGAATTTACATGTTTTGAGCATTCATTCTTTCGATCTTAGTGGATCGATTTGGCAAGGGATCTACCTCTGGTTCATATTCCATCTTCTACTATAAAAAATATTAGAAAATATCAATTGAAAAAGAAAAAAAGGATCATAAAATCTCCTTTGTAAATTGTATTCCACTCAGGACATTGCATTTAAATTTTTTTTTCAATGTCTAATATTAACGAAAATTAATCAAAAAACCAGATGTTGAACGAAAAAGCACCAAAAAGCTCCCCTTACATGGTCTTATTCATTTTTCTTCTTATAGGTTTTAATGCACTCAGGACCCTGCGCCTATAATATTATGTTTCTAAGTTAAGTAAATCACCACATGCAGCACGGAAAAGTAAAATAAAGAAATTTAATATCCTGTATTTATATAGTCGATATATTCGAAAACCGGTTTCTTAAAAATGTCGAATAATCAAGCACCATATTTTTTTTATAATTTGATAATTGAAAAAAACTAATTTTGTATTTTGTACATATGTGTTAGTAGCTAGTTTAAACGCTTATTACTCCGAAAATATTGAACAGATTTTAATAAAATATATATTGTGCACTTCTGTAAGTAAATATCTTTCAAATGTTGTGTGTTTTATTTTTCAAATCGGTTGACATACAGAGGAGGAAAGTGTTCTTAACTGTATTGCCTTAACCGATTTATATATAGATTATTTAATTTTTTTTGTATTTTGGTGTAAAGGGCAATTTAGTGAACGAAAAATGGCTTGATGGCATATCGTGACGCTTCCGTGGAAGTACGCATATACCCATATAGAAATATTCAAGCAATTTCGAAATTGATATGCCAATCGCGAGCTAATGAATAAAATTAAGTGGAAAAAAATAATTATTTTTGTATGTATATTTTCGAATTTCTTACTTGTAAGAGTAATAGATAAGACAAGGATTATAAAACATAATTTTCAGGTACAAATAGTTTGTTTTTGTCATGCGCCAAGCTGAACAATTTAGGAGGGTAGCTGAGGTAGGTGAGCTGTTTATATTCAAAATAAATAGAATGACTAGCCTAACCGCCAGGGTGAATAAAGAGAATCTCTGATCCCGCGGAGCATAGTGCTCAGGCACAGAGAGTGTACTGAAGAAATGGCACATGTGATATATACATTTCCAGCAAAAAGTCCACTTTTTGTAACGTAACGCCAGAAAGCAAAAAAGCTTTTATTTTAGGCCCATGTTATCAAATGTTTCCCATTTTTGTTACTAAATGTAGAGCTAGTTGCGCTGGACACTAAAATACAAAAAAGCAAATAATACAAATAAAACTTTTTGAGAAACAATTCTAATTGCTTGCTGGCGTTACGTTAAAAAAGTAGACTTTTCGCCGGAAATGCTCATATGTGATGTGGCGAAATAGATATCCAACCACAGTCTTACAGTTAAGTTTTAAAAAACCTTATAAGAACTGAAATAAAAAAAAGAAAAGTTGCCAATTTGCCTCCATTAAGCTAAGTTGGGCGCTGAAGTAAAATTTATCTAAAGTTTGTTAAAAAAAAATCACTAAATGTGCTTTATTCGGCTGTTCCGGCTCTTTGATACCCTTTACAGAGAGTTTGAATAGTTCAGGAGTAGACTTTGTATTGGATCTATAAATTATGAACCAATCTTTGTAAAAACAAACTAACAGTATAAATATTCGTTTAGTCTTTATTCGTCTATTCCAAAAATTTGACCTAATTTAAATAAATTCAGGCTCTTGCGTATTAAAGTGATTATCAGGAGGCGCTTTAATATTACCCCTATGCAGTGTTGCCAGAAGTAGGGGATACCTCCCTACATGAGGTATACAATATCACTAGCGCCATTGGTGTATAGAGTGAAAATGCCAACCATTCCACTAGTCCCTAATGGCAATGGTTCGTTCTAATACCACTGGGATATTATTCAATGTTGAAAGATTTAATTGACTTTACTAAAAGTACACACATATGTATTATATACATTTTCGAATAAAATTTATTTTTTATTGTTTTTTCTTCTGTTTTAATATTACACTTAGCACAACTTTATTTTATAAGACTGGAAATCATACAACAACAATTTTTTAAAATCGGTCTATTATCAACCATAGGCCCCATATACATCCCACTCTCAACTAAATTTAATGATATTGGTTTGTCATAGTTTCACAAGATTAGAAAGCTCCCTGCCGAATTTCTTGCAGATCAGTGCTGTAAAATTTTGTCTGACGCAGTCTCATAGCACAAGAAATTAAAATGTCAAATTTTATTAAGATCAGTCAATAACCTCAAATTTCTGTAACAAAAACCAGCGGGTTCACTATTTGAATTTCGCCAAGATATCGTTTATGAAATAGAGCCGAATTAAGGAATTTAAAAATTCAATTTGTAAAGATGTTGTTTTTTATTTATCGTATATTAACAAATAATTTTGTAGCCATGTTCATGAATATGACTTGAAATCAGCTGTAGCTCCTGTGGTGAAAGCATTAAGTGAACTACATTTTAAGTTCCAACCTTCAAGGTGAATTATAATAGAATAACAGGAAGAGGAACTCGGAAAAATACATGACATTGTTCCAGATATAATTCCCATCAATGTGGGGGTTAACCCGAAAAATCCACAGCCCTGGTTGCAATAATAAATTATGTAACTTGATCAATATTTTATTACTGCAACTGTTTCCCAACCAATTTGTTTTCTGTGTGTATAAATCTTTGTGATGATCGGCCCAAAATTGTATATCTTAAGCCCACTCCGGAGGGCATTAAAGATTCGGCGCAGCCGAATATAGCACTTCTATATGTTTTTAACAGATATACACCCAATTCTCTTTTTACACGATAGATACGTTCCCAATAAATTCGTGTAAAAAAATTCGTGTAAAAAAAGATACTAGCCAAAGGTGAAAATAGTAGATTGGTTCCAGACCCAAAAAATAACGTAAAAGTACAATAAACAACAATAAAAAATTTTTGTTAAAGTTTACTTGAGAATTTATTTAACGTGCTTACACATTTTAATATCTTAAATAAAGGGTGTTTTTTTAAGCCCGATAGAACTTGAAATTGTAAAAAATAACACAAAAAATTAAATTGTAATCAAAATTTTTTTTTATTCGAAAGATCAATACGTGACATTAACATTTGAAAATGATTTCGGGCATATGGGCACCGCGGCTATTCTTGACGAAGCGCATTCTGGACGTCCAATTTTGGGCCACTTTTTCGAGCACTGCTGGCCGTATGTCACGAATAACACGAACAATGCTGGCCTCCAAGGCGTCAATTGTTGCTGGTTTATCAGCATAAACCAGTGACTTCACGTAGCCCATCAGGAAATAATCGAGAGGTGTCAAATCGCACGACCTTGGAGGCCAATTGACAGGTCCATTTCTCGAAATCAACTTATCGCCAAATTTTGATTTCAATAAGTCGATGGTTGCGTTCGCCGTTTGGCACGTAGCGCCATCCTGTTGAAACCACATCTCCTCCGGATCAATGTCATCCATATTTTCAAACAAAAAATCATTGATCATGGTGCGGTAACGATCTCCATTGACCGTAACGCGAGCTCCGGCCTCATTTTTAAAGAAATAAGGTCCGATGATGCCACCAGCGTGAAAACCGCACCAAACGGTGCATTTTTCTGGATGTAATGGAGTCTGTAGTGTCTCTTGTGGATTTATCTCGCTCCATATGGTACGAAATCTATCCACAGTTCGACGAATGGCTTGTTCAGATGGACGATTATGTATAAAAATGACGAAGTCGTCTATAAGTTGCGCGAATCGACGACTGATTTTCAAAGTAAATTTGGATAATTCCGTAGCGTTGTTCAAGCGTGAGTCTATTCATGATGATTTGTCAGAGTATACTGAAACGATAAAAAAAAATATTTCATCAAAATTTAATTTTTTGTGTTACTTTTTACAATTTAAAGTTCTATCTAGCTTAAAAAAACACCCTTTACATATAAATACATACATATATTATAAAAAAAATAATGATTTGGAAAAAAGAAAATAATATCAGAAATTCATTAATATAAAAAAGGAAAACTAATATAAACATAAACAACTTTTATTTGCTGTCACTTTCCGACAATAATCGTTAACGTTTGCGTAAGGCCGAGGCCACGCAATGAGCGGCTAAGCGTCAAGCGTCTGAGCGATGAGCGTCAAAGCGTCAAGTTTGAGCGGCAAGTGGCTTATTACTGAGCGTCAGTTCTGAGCGGTTAGTTGTTAAAATGCTATTGTAAAGAGTGGATTGTTTAATGTTATTACGCGAAAATCGTATTCATATGAATTTAATGCGTTTATTAAGAAAAAAAAAACAATTTGCGGCCTGTTCGTCGATTTCGAGCGAAGACTTCGTTCGCTTAACTTACATTTAAAACAAAAAGAAATTATAATAACAAATTATAATATATATATGTATATTAATCGAAATCGACGAACAGGCCTTGGTGTTCATCATTAACCATATATGGGCATTTCCGTCAAAAGGTCCACCGTGACCGAAAATTTAAAAGTTATTAAAAGCTTATTATTTCACGATATTGTTATAGAAAAATATTTAGATTTTACTAATTTTATAAATTTACCCATAAATTTGTTCACTTAGATAAACAATCAGACTGCAAAGTTGTGCAAACGTAATTTCTTATTTGTGAGAATGTTTTATTGCATGTTTTCTTTAATATTATCTTTTTTAAAAGAGGTGATATTTGATGAAAATTATTCCAAAAAAATTTTCTTACATGGTCTGTAATCTAAGGAAGAGTTCGAAGAGAAATATGTTATTCGGATTAACGGTAAATTTTTATTTTTTTTTAATCATTATTCAGTTAAATTATTATGGAAAAAATGTCACGTTCGAAATGTCACGTATCGAACCAGATTTTGGTTTAAACACAAAAAAATACAGAAAATTTTATGAATCAAACCAAAGACATTTAACTGTTACATTGCTACGTAAAATTCCGAACGTAGTTTGACTTGAAATTGTGCCAGGTTTCGCTGAATTACGCCTTTTTATACACGGCCACAAAAACTACTTCTATTTTTTTCACGTTCGAACCGCTACTTCTTTTGTCATTATCTTTGATCTAGAATCGCGCCCCCCATAAGCTTTTGCATAGATAATAGTGCTTTCTTAGTGCTATAATTTAAGGGTTAAAAGAACGTAAAAATATTTGTTATTTAAAATGTTATTGAATTTTTGATGCGTACGACTGTCACGTTCAACACTTTGGAATTACCCATATATACAAATCTACCCAAATGTGAAATCCATTGATTTGCTGTTGCAAGCAGTTAACACTAGATTGACAAAACCAAAAAATTAATTTTCGGTTATATTTTAATTTTTAAAATTTGGTAATCTGTCTTGCCATAGATAATAGCGGTCGGCTTTGTACAGATGAAATTGTAACCTCCACATTCACTTTTGCCATGTTTATTTTTTGACGCTCAGAAAACAACTAAAAATTAGAACAAGTTTTATTCCTGAGCGACGCCGCTTAGCCGCTCAAAAATTTCGCTCGCTTGCCGCTCATTTCGTGGCCACTTCGATAGTATTTCATATGTTTTAATTTTTTGACGCTCATTGCTCAGCCGCTTGACGCTTAGCCGCTCATTGCGTGGCCTCGGCCTAAGGCTGCAATATCACTGCTCTCACTAGATCTATTTTGTTCATCATTTTGGGAAATTATGTCTCTATTATTATCAGTATTTTTGATTGTTGATAAGTCATTAGTTTTAGGAATGAAATCAGTTATTAAAGATTGTGTTTGAATGCGTGATAAACCTTTATAAAGTTCCCTGTAAGATGACGTTAATAATTTCAGTTCACGTTGAAATTTCGCAGCTCGTTCCTTATCAGGATCATGTTGTTCAAAATGATTACCTAAATTCCTTGCAATATCAAGACCTTCTTTAATTAGAGTTGCATTTAAAACTGGAATATCCTCTTCATCATTATCGCTTTGTGCGTTGTTATGATGAGTCTCAATGCTAAGGTCTATAATTTCATTTTCACTCAAGCTTTGATCAACTAACAATTCCTCTATATCTGCAGATGACAGGTCATCGAAACCATCTCCACCAATTGTATGTGCCAATGTTATGATGTCAGCAAATTCATCGTTATTATGGATGTCAGGATCTTTGCTTTTGACACAATCTGGCCAAATATTTTTCCAACATGAGTTCAAAGTTGATGGCTTTAATTCAGCTAACGCTTTCCCAACATGGTTAACGCAGTCCATAATAGAAAATTGTTTCCAAACATCAATGACTGTTAATTCCTCATTTTGATCTAGTTTGTCTAGCACGTATTGGAATGAACGTTTTATGTAGTACGTTTTAAATGTAGCAATTATTCCTTGGTCTAACGGTTGTATTAAGGATGTAGTATTGGGCGGTAGGAAACAAAGTTGAACATTTGGGTGCTCCACAACCGTATGGCCAGGTGCATTGTCTATAATTAAAAGAACTTTAAATTCTAAACATTTTGCGTTCATGTAGCGTCTAACTTCTGGGATGAAGTAGTTCTGAAACCATTCTGTAAAGATTGCACTGGTCACCCAGGCCTTTTTGTTTGCCATCCAGTGAATTGGCAATTTATTGTAATCAATACCTTTCATAGAACGTGGTTTTAAAGCACGATTTACTAGCAGCGGTTTTAACATTCGTTCTCCTGACGCATTGGAACAAAACAATAGTGTAATACGGTCCTTTGCTACTTTAAAACCACCGGCAGTTTTCTGTGATTTTGCAACATAAGTTCTGCTGGGCATTTTTTTCCAAAAAAGACCAGTTTCATCTGCATTCCAAACTTGATCTGGGGTGTATCCTCCCTCTTCAATAATTTTTAAAAGTTTTTGAGGAAACTCTTTAGCAGCCAATTCATCTGCAGATGCAGTTTCTCCCTTAATTTTTATATTGTGGAGAGCATGTCTTTTAAGAAAACCTGTCATCCAACCAGTAATTGCTGAAAATTCAGGTTGTTTTGACTGAGATGAAGTGCTTGGCTCTATTTCTTTAATATGTTTATAGATTCTTAATGCTGTTTGCTTGATAGTCATTCCGTCTACTGGTATTATTTTTTGTGATTTATCTTCAATCCATATTACCAAAGCTTTTTCCATCTTCTCTTTGACAACATCTCTTATATATGACGATGATTTAGCACTTATTTTTGTTCCAGAACAAACAGATTTTCTAATCGCAGTTTCATTTTTCTTAATCGTTCTTATGGTAGCTTCATGAATACCAAAATGGTTTCCTACAGCCGTTGCACCTTGTCCTGTTGCAAGTTGATCTAAAATTTTAATTTTAGTATCAAGACTAATGGCTTTCCTCTTATTTATTACAGGTGATTTATGTGACATTGTGACCGGGCTACCAATATACAATAGTTAAGAAATAGTTATAATTAAACACAATTCTGATTTTCAATTATAATTAATAATGCAGCGATTTGGAAATTATTTAAAACTTACCTGTTATTGAGTTGATAAATTTGTACGAGCACTAACTTTACAGCAATTAAACGTCTTTTCTTTTCTATTCTCAAAACCATACTAATTTGCGTACATAATACATTGCATTTTTACTTTATGTTTAATTCGGGGAATCCCACTCAAAGACAAAATACATACGCATAAATATAATCGACATAAACGGGATGCCATACCGTTAAATTAATTGAAATGTGTAATTTGTGAGTAGTGAGAATAAAAAAAATCATAGAACATAAAAAATAAAAATTTATAAAAAGAATTTGTAGAATATTTAAAATCGTGTTAAAACAAAACAATTCGTGTAAAAAGAGAAAAATGTTAACTTTTTAACTCGTGTTAAATGAAAATTCGTGTAAAAATAATTCGTGTAAAAAGAGAATTAGGTGTATATTAATTTTTTCCACATTAGAATCTGTTACGCTTTTCCTACTGAACCGATTGTGCTGGAGTATTTTGGTATTAGCGGTCTTAACAAGTTCAACAAATATCAAAATATCTAAGTAAGTTAAGAAAGAAAACGCTTCGGTAGATGAGTTTATAAACAACTAGGATAATACTTCAGCGACAACTATAAGACGTAGAAAGAACACTTTAATACATTTATAAATATATTCATACATGAAAACTATAAAAACAATTAATTCCGATACTCTACACTTGACTATCCAGGATACAAAAAGAGCCCACTTGTGTATATTTCGCTTTATCTTCCAAATTACTAAGAGCTAAGAAGAGTGGTGGTTTATCGGTTGGAGCTTGGGGTAGAGAATCGTTGGATTTACGTTTAGCACGATACGGTATCTCAGCATATTGAACAAGATTTGTTGAATTTAAGACGGTTTCTAGAGGCGTTAGGTAACAGCTCTCCGCATCTGGATTACTAATATCGTAAAAACTTTCTTCCTCCACGCTGTTTGGATTAGAGTTTAATTTACCATATGACGGTATTACTTCATATAAATTTGTATTAATATAACTTTGATAACTGGCCACACTGTCATTGGAATTGCGTCTCTTTTGGGGATAAGAAAAGGCACTGTAAAGAAACGATATTTTATTTAACCAAATATATTTAATTGTAAATAAGTAGTAATTACTTACCCATATCTCGCTAACTTTTCCTCCTTTTCCTTTATCGCTTGTGCGGATTTCTCTTTTGGCAATACTACAATATCACCACTATTGTCATGCATGGTGGTTACTCTCTTGCTTCCCTTAAGCAATATGGGTTTACGCTTCAGCAGTAAATAAATCATTATAATACCGGCAAACAAAAACATGACAAAGCCAAAAATAACTAGAGATAAGCCCGTCTTTCTCATATCCCGTGTTAACCAGACATTAGTTTGAGTCGCCAAATTACCACTCACGTATATGGACTTGCAACTAAAAGGTGAGATAGACACGTGATTTTTCAAGATCATACAAAATGTATAAGCCGTATTGGGTATAAGATCAACTACTGTGGTCACATAAGAAATGGCATTGTAGCAACCCAAACCATATTCATTGTAGTTTATTTCCATTTTATAGTAATGAATGGTAACCTTGCTAAACCAGATAAGACCGAATTCCTCTGTCAGTTTTTCAGGAGAAGTTACCACAACATCTACCCTTAAATTTTCCTGGGGAGTAACATCAAACGCAATTAAAGGCAAAAGCATGGGCTGAGAAATATGTTCGCTGATATTTGTGAATCCCCCTGAACAAATTAACTTTAGTAAAAAATTGGGTTTACTGAGATCATAGGACAAAGTGGTTGAAGAAAACTGTTGTGTGGTTTCTTTGTTTAAGGGTTCGTCAAATGTACTTGGCAGCATGCTGCTATTCTCCTGTTCACTGTATCCTGTTGTTTGATATGTAGGCTTTGTAGGTTCAGCTGTCTCTAAAGAGTTGATACCACATATTTCAATATCAAATACTGACCAGCCGCTATACCATTCGGGTTCCGAGCAGAAAAGGTTCGTTCTGTAGTAAATAAAAATCTCTTTTACTTCAGTTTGTAAATGACACGAACACATCCATTCATTGCCCTCGGCATAGATTCTCAGATCACGTGGTATATTTCTCCAACCGAATATTGTACGACTTATTGTTTTTAATTTGTTATAGGACAAGTCCAAAAAGTCCAAAGTCGGCGTGATATCACAAAACAAATACGACGGTAAGGATTCCAGTTTGGAATGTGATAAATCCAAATGCTCAATCATGGTTACTTTACCAAAGTCTGTGTATTCCATTTCATTTCCAAAGTCATTGTTACTAAAATCGATGTAAATTAAACTATTTAGCAAATAATTGCTACCGGTTAAATTTCGTATGCTTGGCAGTCCCGCTTGTATGGCCAAATGTTTTATTTGATTTTTTACATAACACAAAAAATCGGCACGTACGGACTCCAAAGGCATTTCTTTTTGTATAATAGATAGAGCACTAAACTCCGAGGTTATGTTCGCAAAGAAATCTTTTCTCAACTCTTTCAGACGCAGATTTTCCAAAAATATTTCTCGAAATCTTCCTCTGGCAAAGGCACCAGCCTGCACATCTGTTATATTGCTCGAAGCTATATACAGAATTTCAACTTTATCACTAAAGGTGCCCATGAAACCATGAGAGAGAACGTTGTTGGCAAATGCATAATTATACAGGCGCAACTCTTCTATATTTGAGCAAAAATGTTTCTGAAAATATTACAATACTTTAAGAATCAAATTTAGTTTTTTTTTTTTAATGAACACGATCTTACATTTTGCTCAGACACTATAAGAATATCTTTTTCTATTTCTACGGATTTTCCATTAAAGCAAATAAATTTACACAGCATCTGAACACAATTTGGAGAATCCCGCGTTCTAGTAATGTTAATATAGGAGCTAGAAAATAGAGAAAGGTAAAAATAATTAGAATAATTGTTACGATTTTGCAAAGATAAAAATTACATATAGTTATAGAAAGTTTTTGCTTTAATCTGATCAAACTTTATTGTATATCCCGTCAGTGAATCATGGGACCAGAAAACACTTTATTATATAGAAACTTCCTTTACAGAACTTTGTTTTTACTTTTGTTAAAAAAAAAAGATAGTTTGTTTCGATTACACTCCCAAGAGCGGCGGTTCTCCATTTGAGCATATTTCATGAATATCCTTAAAAGACTGGTTCAAACCTTTTAGCGTTTACGTTCTTTTAACTAATGATGTTTTCTTTTCTACAAAAAAATGTGACATTTTATTTAAAAAAAATGCAATTTGGTGTCTGTTTCTTAAAAATTTTGCTCCCGAAAAGGATGAGTTTTTTAGAATAAAACAAGCCACCCTTTTCGGGAGCAAAATTTTTAAGAAACAGACACCAAATTGCATTTTTTTTAAATAAAATGTCACATTTTTTTGTAGAAAAGAAAACACCATAAGTTCCGTTTTATTACAAATAAAATGCATTAAAACTTTAAAACCATATTTGCCGTTGTAAGCAAATAAAACTGTTGAGTGAATGAGAGTAACAAACACTAGTATTTTTTTTTTTGCAACGGTATTAAATCCTAAACAAAATACCAACAATAAACAGTAAGTTTATCTTTTCCCACGTTCTGCACTAGCTTATCCTACAACAATAAATTTCAGTGTATTTATCAGGAATGAAAATTGGGAATTAAGCACAACAAACAAAATAAAAGTATTTATTTTATTTCTCTGTTAAATTTTCTATATTGCTGTTATATCTTAAGCAAAATGTTAATTAGTGTATTTTTCATAAAAAACTTAAAACAAAGTTTTTTTCTATTAACAAAAAGTGTTATGTGTTTAAACTGAAATGAACGTATTTTGAAAAAAGGCTCCTTCAAAAGGTATTATGTGTAGTTGTTCTTAAAAAGCACACACAGTTCTGCAACAGAGATTATATTATAACGCAGTATTTTAGTAATTGAATCCGAGAATCATTAAGGCAAATATGGCAATAAAATATCTACAAAGGATAATAAAAATCAGTTATTTCGCTCTCCTGAAAACCTGTTAAAAACACATAACACCACTTTCGCGCTTGACGACAATATACTAGAGTTTTTCTTTTCCCGGACTTTTTCATTTCCCGCGAAAGCGGGATTTATTTGTCAATTTCCCGGGATCCCGGGAAATCACGCTCAATACAGATCGATGCAAAATATTATTGAATTTAATTTATTTGAACAAATAACATTTCCTGAGATCAATTAAATAAGTTTATAAATTCCTTCAAATTTCTGTGGCAGAAAGGAAAAAGTGGCACCTTAAGATCTTCATGGGCAACATTTCAATTATTTTGTCGGATTTTTGAGAAAGTGATAGATAGCAAAATGACTTCTTGGATATCTTTTGTTAAAAAAACATTTGGAATAATACAAACTTCCTAAATAGTTTATATAGTTTCCTATATGCAGGCTTTCAAGGTCATTAATTTAATGTAAATAAAAGATTATTTATTTCCTTCTCAATAAAATCCGACGTTTCGTTGGTATTCTTTCCAATTTCTTCAGGGATTGAGTTTTTATTAAAATCTGGCAATATTGTAAAAATACAAAATAAAAAGTAGTCAATCAGGGTTGTCATAGAAACCAATATTGGTTTTGCTAATTATCGGTTTTGAAAACCAATATTGGTTTCATTTGATGTCACGAAACCAAGTTGGTTTTGTTAATTTCGAATGTAAATAAAACCAATATCGAAACAGCTGTTGTTTACATTTTTATTATTTTTTCTTTTACTTTTTTGCAGAAAATTTACAAAATATTATATTTTTTTCAATAAAATATCAGTAAAAGTGTTTTTTTGTGAAAATAATTGATATCAAATAACTAAAAGGTGATAAGTGCTTATAAAGAAAATAAAATGACATCAGCAGTTGTAGTATTTTTGTTATTGGAAGATGATCTTGCATTGCATTTGCTGTTTTAATTTGTGTAATTTTATTGTTTTGTAAAAATATGTAATTATAAAGCGAATTTATTAAAAATATAAACAAAATGTGGTTTAACGTTATAAATAAGTTAAGTGACCACTGATGTTGTTGCATATTTGTTGTTAGCAGAAAAAGTGGGAAGAAGACTTTTGCAAATTTGCAGCAGCCCGCTGACGGAGACTACCGGAAACATGCAAAAAATACTATTTTACCAATTTATCAATTTTATTTACTTCTATCTGTGAAAAAAATCTAACTGTTAAATAAAAATTAAGTTTTTAGCAACTATATTTATTTCCAATAAAAAAACAAGAGCTGTAAGCTGCTTGGTTTATTTCCAATTAAAAACCGATAACATTGGTTTCTGTGACACCTAAAACCGACACTAATTTTAGTTCGAACATAAAACCAATAACATTGGTTTCCATGACACCAACGCATTTGTTCTTGTCGGTTTTAAAACCAATTCTGACAATATTGGTTTCTATGACAACCCTGAATAATAACAATAATTATAATCTTAATTTTTGACAAATTTATTTACAATAATCTTTCTCGTCAGTTTACATCATTTATAAATTATATCACAGTATTTTGTAAAGGTGGACAGCACAAAACAAAACTTAAAATATTAAAATAAATGTATTTAAATATACAAATTATCAGGGAAAATTTGTCCTTTTTGATCACAGTTGTTATTATTACTAAAATATTGCAATGGCGTAGTTTGCATTTGTATTGTCTTTGTCTTCTTTTGTGTTTATTGTACTTGTCGATTTTTGTTGTACTCTTAAGCTCTCCAACGTATATCTTTTATTTTCCCTTTTCTCTTTATCTAAAATTCTCACTTTTTCAAAGTTTGGCTTGTGTCCGGTTTTCAATGCAGTGTTGTGCAAGTGAAGTTGATTGTTTTCCTCTTTTTATATCAGCTTAATGTTCGTCTATTCTCACTTCCGATCTGTGACATAAGGAGGGCTTAGGAATAAAATCTGAAAAAACTAAACCCGCAGAGAACTGATGATTATATTAAATTCGGGATAAATTTGCAAAAGCCTTCTTTAAAGTTTTAAATTGTACTCCTATAAAACTAAACAAATAGACTTAAGGACTTATTGCCACAGAATTAATTCAAAGCCAACAGCATTTATATAAAACCAAAAAAGTTAAATTATTTAACCAAACTATTTCTTTTAAGTTCACAATAACCATTTACAGAATCTTTTGAAAGCCTATTTCTAATTTTTATCAAAATAATTTCAGTGAGAAAACACGTTTCTTCTCTACGGATGTTTAAATTTAAAGTCGAAGGAATATTATATAATCTTAAGACACTTTCAGTTTTCTTAGCACTTTCTTCAAAACTTGCAGTTCCTTTTTAAAAAAAATTATTTTCTTCGAATCGAATAAGTGTTTTCTTTATTAATAACTTTTGTCATCATCTCTTATTGAATCTAATCCGAAAATCGTTTATACAGCTGATCTGCATAAAAAATCATGAAATTTTTTGAAGCAAGTGGGAACAACTTTTTTTCGTTTTTATAAATTAAATCTGGACCTTTAAACAAATTAAAATTCTGTACATTTTTACTCTTATTCTTTTGAAACGTCAGAGCATTAAACATTGCCTTAATTATCGGATATGAATTGACATCTCTATGGTGTTTGGTCTTCAGTCAAAAACTGTAGTTTTTCGTTATGTTAAATTGAAAAATATTTATTTGGTGTATTTTATTGACTTTTTTCTAAGAGCAGATGATAACAATTGGAAGGAGTTGTGATAGACTAAAGTGATTTAAACCAAACAAAAGAGAATTGAAAAGATTGAAGTAAAGTCAATCAAAAACTCAAAATGCGTTTTTTTGACCTACGACCTTTTTGCCTAACGGCTAAAAGGTGCCATAATTAAATTAAAAAAATGCCGGGATTTCCCGCACAAATTTCCCGAGATTTATTTTCCAAAAAATGTGCGGGATCCCGGGAAATCCCGAATGAAAAACACTACAATATACTCACATACTCAAAGATGACATATTGTTGGGCAGTAATAAACGGAAATATTAAAAACGAAAGTTCTTGAAGAATATTCAAAATATTTAGTTTATACATCCACATATTAAATGTTTTTTTTTTTTTTGCGTAAAAAGTCTATAACCTAAAATCTCTATTTCAAGGTTGCTTCATAATTCATTAACCCGAAATTTTACTATTACAAGTAAATTCCACCTACATTTAACGAAACAAAACTAAAGTACATACGTCTATAAGTATTAAACAATCGCCATTAAAATGTTAACCGTGTATTAAGTAATAAATCAAAAAGTATGCATAATATTAAATACATGGCAAATATTCATTTATACTGCTTTGATCTTATCTGTACTTAATTTTTGTTTTGTTTTTTTTATCGCCCGTTATACCTGTGGCTCTAAAAACTACCGTTAAGGGTGGTTTATAAACATTTGTGGATAGGCTAAAGATAAAAGGGCTTAACTTTATAAATCTTTTATAATTTTTCCCCTTCCGAAAGATATAAAGATGA
This sequence comes from Pollenia griseotomentosa, assembly GCA_963931875.1. NCBI lineage: Eukaryota > Metazoa > Arthropoda > Insecta > Diptera > Polleniidae > Pollenia > Pollenia griseotomentosa. The sequence goes on from OZ007564.1 coordinate 49,721,725, forward strand.
ACAAATTACTGATTTACAATGTTCTAGATTGTTTTATAGACAAAGGAAAACCAAAAACAATTTGTGACCAAAATGATTGTTTTTTAGTTGAGTCATTCGGATGTGAGTATATTTTCAACAAGCAGATGAACGGGCATTGCTATACTCACACAATCAATAATCCATTATATAAATGAGATCGTAGACTAATAGTTTTTGGTGTAACACACGATATGTCAAACGTAATACGTAAATATATTGCCTTATATGCAAACAATTTTATATCATTTGTCAGCACAAAAAAAAAATTGATTTTAATTAAAAAATTTGTGATATTAATTAAATTTGCACTAGTAAATAAAATAATAGAATCAATTAAATATTTGTTGATATTAATAAACATTTGCTGCAGTAATGATTTTTTGAATTAAATTTTAAATTAAAACTGATTTTATTATTTCTGATTAATGGTGTTATTGAAAAAAACAATGAGCGAGATTTTTTTTTGTGTGGGTTGTCAGATGTGGCGATTTCTCGCCAAACGTGAAGATTTTCAAACTTGTTTGGCGACCTAATTTTTAACTTGGCGACATGGCGACTTTTTGGCGATTTAAGAAAATAGTTGGCGATTTTGTTGGCTATTTTTGATGAAGTATGGATTTGTTTCAAAAATTCGTTGTATTCAATAAGAAGAAAAAATATTACTTTTATTCTAGTATTTTTATGTATGAAATTTGAGGCATTCATATCACAGAAAAAATTATTTTTCCAATTCAAACAAAAAATTTGTAGAATCAAAACATTTTTTGTCTGAAATCGGTCCTACGAACAAATTTGCATATTCAAACAATTTATTTGCATTTCGTTTATTGAAAAAAAACACTGATTTTTTCAAACAAATAATTTAACTGAATCAAACAAATAGTTTACTGAAAATCATATAAATTTCAAGCAAATAATTTTGCTGAATCAAACAAAAAAGTTTTTGCACAAGCAATGACGCGCACACAAGCAAGCACTGTAGAAGTAGATGAAGGCAGAGCAGAGCGGCGCCGGCTGGCTTTGAGACACATTTTTTTGTTGGAATAATTTTTGCACCAAGTCTTGTTTGTTCACACAATGTTTTTCTTCTTCACTCACTGTTCTGTATCCTTTCCTTGGCAGCAGACCGACTCGACATGTTTTTCGTCATCATTTTATTTCTTTTATTTGATGTAGGTATTTAACTAAACATTTTTAAAAAATTGAATACGGGATTTTGTTTTTCATTCTTTTTTACCAACTTTGAAACCAACAAAAAATTTATTTTGTTTCTTCTAATGTTGTTGTTGTTTAAAAAGAGTGAAACGTTTTTTTACCTATTATTGTTTTTGTTGTTTTTTACTACAAACCTCGCCACGCTATTTTATCATCTTTCTTATAGTTGTACCTTTTCAAAGCGTCCAAAAATAGACTGTATGCGTTTTTTTTTGTTGTTCTTTTATTTCACATAAAGAAGTGTTGCTTACGGTCAAATAAAAAAATGCAAAAACACGACAACAATAAAGAGCGTTAATATTTCATACAAAATTATGAAAACTAGAAGCCAATAACGCGTTTATTATATTTTTAAATAGTTGTCAACATTTCTGTTGGCTAAAATAAAAAATCAAACAAAAATATTAATTGAATCAGTAAAAAAATTTGTAGAAATTAAAAAAAATTTCAAACAAGCGTTTGTTTGAAAATAATTCAGTAATAATTTTTTCTGTGTATGCATGGTCAGTATTTGAAAGTACATATGTGTGTTCAAATGTCTGATGAAGCTAATAAAAATCTTCGAGAAAATTGTTTTTCGTTTTTAAAAGTTCTCTTAAAAGAATCAATATATATAATTCCTTTAAACATGTATATATTAAAAGTCTATGAACATTTTTCCATTATATCGAGCCCTTAGCGCCAAATTATCGTAAGCGACAAAACACAAATTTTACAGGAGAAGAGTTTTTTAGATTATATTGAAATGTATACATAAACTTAAAAATGTTTTGTTGCAACATATTGTAATTTCGTCCAAGCTATTTACCGACTACAAAAAAATTATAGCTTGCTTACATTGTGCATTGATTATGGCGTTTACGATATATTTTTTTACATTATGCTACTTTTGTGGACAAAACTCTGTCGCTTACGATATTTTTATTTTTCTTGTTTATTTTGATTTAAAGCTATAAATAAGTTTAATTCGATATATATTAATGTTTTGTATTTGTGTTTTTTTAAATTTTTAAATAAATTAAATGTTGTTCAGTTTAAAAAATAAAACAAATTTATGTAAATATGGCATAGATTTAATTAAGGAAGAAAAATTAAATTTTATTTGTCATATTTTAGTATCCATCAGCATCTTCGTCACTTTCTGCCAGTGTATTCTCTATTTTACCATCGCATTTCATACTGGTATACTCCTGATGATATCTTTGAGGGATTATTTCCTTTTCACATTTTTTAAGTCCATAAATTTTTGTATTGAAATTTTTAGTTGTTGTGGGTAAAGAAGATCTGGTCCATTCTTGACGATATTGCAATTCTTTGTCGAACGCATTATTTGGTTCAAATTCAGTTCTTCCACTCTACTATTCTCGCTGTATCCATAAATAAACTGAGCTCTAAATCTCTGTTTATAGAAATTCGCAGACCTCAAACTATTAAATTTTATTTTAATATTATTAGGGAGAAATGCTTTAGAATACGACTTCCAGTTCAAAAAATCAGTATGTTTTAATAAAATGCATTCATAGCATTTTGGAGATGTGCGCGAGTTTGAAATTAGTGAAGGCCACTCAGAAGGTGCCCAAATTGTTCTTCCCTTAATAAAAGATTCAATTTTTGCATGTATAGAATCAACTGGCATCATTGTATGTCCTGGCAGCAAAAATGGTACTTTTATGTTCTGAACGTAAACTGAAGTCCTCAAAAAGAAGGGTATCACTGACAATATTGCTCTATTGCGGTTTGGGCCCGAACAACTGTCACAAAATAAACTTAATTTACTTTGTTGCTTCCTGCTATCCACTATGGTTAAATATTTTAAAAGTACAGAACAAATCTCATTAGATCCTCTTTTACCATCGCACTCACCCCATAAAAAACAGTACCTATTTCTGGTTCCGCTCTCATAAATACTTTTAATGTAGAAAGCATATTTTCGGGAGTAAAATAGATTCATACTTTTACCGTAAGGCGTGTTGAGTACCTTTTGCAGATCAAAACTGGCACATAATAAATCTGTGTTTTTTTCCTTACTTTTTGCTTGTTCAAGCAAAAAAAATTCTTTTGACTTGTCTTTATCAAAAATATGCTTTTTGTACATATTGAAATCTTTTAATCTGTTTTGGGCATCCCGATCCATATTCTTAAATTTTTCGCATATGTTACATTTATCTTTTTTTGGCTTATGAAAACCCAAATGATAATAATTATTATAAATTTTGCGGAAATTATACAAAGAGACGACTAATGTTTCCTGCTGAGTGGTCTTCAAGTTCTCAACATACAGCCTTTACAAATTTGAAACATCGCGAAGTTCTTCCGGCAAGTATAACTTATTGCTTTTGTTGCGGCAATAGTGGGATGGAACCGCAGGCAACTTCTCAATAAACTGTTTAACCCTTTCATCCCCGAATTTTTTTGAGCAGTTCAAAAAAATTTTTTTTAAGATATTTAAGTTCGTATATGCCTAGATATGAAATAATAAAAAATTTAAAGTTCTAACTATCCTGGTTAAGGATATATAAGATGTTGCCTATAGGCAACATTGGGCAGTTGTGGGTAAACTTAAAACACATGTTAAAGATAATGGATAATTTATTTATTGCAATTTTTTTATATTTTATTTATGATATAATACAAAACAATTTTTTTGTGGATTACTGCATAAATATACTCTGCATTTGCTGCACATCGAAAGTGGAAAGCCTATGTGACATATCTTGCATCGTCCTTTCGATCCCCATTCAACCCAGTGGCTAGTTTATATATAATTTTTTACGGGTTCGGCTACATAAGATCTTGTTCGAGAGCTTGCGCTATCGGGTGGGGATGAAATTGGTGATGATGGAGAATCTAGTGATGATAGAGCTGGGGAATATAGAACGGTGGTTAATTTTATATATATAGACCATATTTTTTGTTATAGCAATCGACTATTTGCCATTCTACTATTATTTTCATGTTTATCATCAACAATCCCTTCAATCAAATCAGCCACCAATTCGTTTTCGTTCATGCTTTGTTTTGTTTCCTCTATAAAATTCCCAAATATGTGAACTCCAGGCTAGTGGATGATTGCAGGAGGGCTTTAGGAGAAATCTTAGGGAATTATGTGGTGAGACTGTGCTGGGTACCGGGTCACTGCAACATTACCGGCAACGAGAAAGCTGATGAGTTGGCGAGACTGGGCTCGGAAATCGAGCATCCTGACAGTTTGCAGGCGGTCAGTCCTCCAATGCGGTTCTACTTTAGAAGAATTAGGGAATGGGCTCTGAGCGGGACTTATAGGGTGTGGCGGAGACGAACATACTGCCGGGTATCGCGCACGCTGTGACGGGTGCTTAGTAGGGCCTGGTATTATCACAACCAATGATAGGCAGGATGCCGGTAGGAATGGGAACTGGCCTGTCGGATACATGTAGTTTGTGTGAATACCCAGAGGAGTTGGAGGCAGTTGAGCTCTTGCTGTGCCACTGTCTCAGGCTACAGATCAGCAGGCTGAGGTGACTGGGTGGCGGATTCCTACGCGAATCAGGAGATGTCTCGGGGAGCGGGCTCGAGAATCGGATTTGTAATGGGAATAACCTGGCTGCGCGGCAGAAGACTGAGGACTGGGCACATGTAAGGCACTTTTCTGTTTAGTAGGGTTGTGGTTGGATTGTGCAGTCCAATTTCTTATCTTCCACTATTTCCTCTTTTCCTGTGCTTTCACTTTTTACTTCTCCTATTCTTTTATACTAGAATTCTTTCACTTACTAAGGCGTCACAATGGACCATATTGGTCTCTGGGTGAGGGTGTGAAGTTTACTTTCTAACCTTACTAACCTAACCTAAATTGCCTTAAATGCATAATTTTCGACGGCTTCATCTTCACATTCTTCAGCAGAATCATCCTAATCAAAATTAATAATTTTTTTCCATTTTTAACTTTGTCAAACCCATTGCACTCATTTCTAGAGAACAAGATATTCTGATGTAAATTATGAACATAATGGACCAATGTTGCCTACAGGCAACATTGTTTTAAAAAAAATACTGAGGACAAAGCTACAACTTTTTTCTTGTGTTTGTTGTTTAATATCATTAACTTACCTGTTTTAAATAGCAAATTGCACTTTTTACACAAATATTTTTTTTTAATATCAATTTCTTTAGTTTTTTTAAAAACACCCTTTTTCCAAATAATTTGTAATACGTATGGTCGCTTAAACAAACCGTTCTCAAATGAACACCATCAAAGCTTATTGTATTAAATTCTGCACACACATTGCTAAGATGCATTTTTACTAAGAACAGAAAACCGTTATAAGAAAAAATGAAATTTTCGGGAGTTATACCCGTTTGATTGCAATGTTGCCTATAGGCAACAACGGGGCTGAAAGGGTTAACTAAGTTTGTCTTCGGCTCACAGCATTTATTATGTGCTTTTTTTTGTTTTTGTTATTAAGATTTTGATTTAAATTGGAATATAATAAATTATGGCGCAACGTCATTTGAGAAATACCAAGCGTTGCTAATAAAAATTGTTGACAAACTTTGAACTACCTTCCACGTAAATTTATAATGTAGTCAAAAGACGCTTTTCTATTACCACACGTCCCCCGCTTCCGTCCTATTTCTTTTTTCCTAACACATGACATCAGCCAATTTACCTGGCGAGATTTACATGGTAATCCCGAGTAGAATTCATTTATTTCAATTCTGTTAGTTTCTTTAAGTTTATTTGAACAATTGTTTCCACATTTTTTTCCTAGACAAGGATTTGGCCTTACTTTTTTTGAAGAAATAGATATTGGCTTACTTTTACAATTTTTTTTCTTCCTTTTTTCCCAACGCAGTTTTCTTCTAAATCATCGTTAGAGTTAGAATCTTCATGTTCAGAATCAGTATAATCTACCAACTTTACGATTGTCGTAGAAGTTTGAGGCTGGTTTATAACCTGAAATCCACATTCAATACATATTACACTTTATAAATACTATTTATTTTAAAGTTTTACCTCAGTTGAATTGAAATCCATAACTATTTAATAAAATATGTGTATACTTAGTAATTCCCTAATCTTTATACATATCAAGTAAGAAGGGAAACCTGAAATAAGTTACCGTTATTTTTTTTAAATTCAGTATGTTCAGTCAGAACAAGAATATCAAAAACAAAACAGAAAACAAAACAGAAAACAAAACCAAAGTAATGGAAAATGTCACATTAAATAATGTCGCTTACGATAAAATTTATTTATTGTAAAATGTAAGCATTGACTTACGATAAAATCGTACTCCCTATATTTATAAAGTTATTAACTTTTTTTGTATTCTGACAATTCGAAAATATCAGTAGGCCCGTAAAATTTAAATATTAGCAATAAAAAAAATTTTGAGAAAATGTCGCTTACGATAATTTGGCGCTAAGGGCTCGATATGTATGTGGCAATTTATTATCATAGATAAAAAACGTTGTTGTTAAAGATTTTTATGAATCCTAAGAGTGTTTTAATGATGATATTTCTTCTAATTTATATAGGTTTAGCTCAAAATTTTATAGCTACGTGGATACGGCAAGTACGTACCATTTAAAAGAACTTGCTTTGGCTGTACTTTATTTGCTGGTAATTTCAACAACTACTGCCTGTGTTGAAACTATGAACTCCATAAAAACTCGCCTTCGAAGTAAAATGCATTACGAACTTTTAGACGCGTTATTACGAGGTTTAAATTATATAAATGTGAATAGTACATATTGGACTTCTTTTGTACCTTCATTGAACAAATGTTATTCGCTCACAATGTATTCCAAGAAAAAAAAATACAAATAGGGAGTCTTGCCAGTGAAGCGTTTTAGATAACTGCAACTTATATACAAATGTATATCCAATATTTGTTTGAAACTAACCTCAAAAATTCTATTTTTGTTGCTTTAAGTAGACTACTATAAACTATTTTTAAGTAAACATTGTGGCCCATAACTATAGTCATAAACAAAGCATACTTTAACTGCCTGTTTTTAGAAAACGTAAGCAAGTGAGTGAGTGAGAAAAAAAATTTTCGTTTTTTATTGTTGTTTTCAATATAATTTCTCACTCACTCACTTCCTTACGTTTTCTAAAAACAGGCAGTAAGAGTTCTAAAGTAAACTTTTATTAAAGATATGCCTTTGATCTACTATAGATTACTAAAAGCATACTTTACACGTTAAAACCAATGTTAATTTTAAAACCAGCTGAAGTGGTTTTTAACTCATTTAACAACAGCATCAGCTGTTTTTCGCCAAACAAAAAAGTACCTGCAAAAAGTTAAAAATGATTATGTTACAAGATATTGGCCGATATTTTGCAATTATTAATGATTTGAAGGAAAACTTTTATGGAAAGAAACACAAAATACATTGTATAGGCCCTAATTGTGTAAAACTCAACGCCAAAAATTTCATTGAAAGCAAAATCGAAGAAAAAATATTTTGTAATTTTGTTGTTGCTTTTAACATAACTTCATATTGCGTGTTAAAAATTTTCAAAATTTTATTTATATTTTCAAGGTGAATTAACTACAGGTGGTGTCGAAACGGCATCTGATTTTGACAGTTCGGGCTTATTTGTTTTGATTTGTTAGTGTTTTGCTAATAATGGTTGACATTTCAAGCTAATGGCACTAACAATGCAATGCAACAAACCCTATGTTGTTTCTGTGGTTTTTGGATTGTTGTAGTTCCGACACCACCTGTAGTTGAATTCGCCTTGTATATTTTAATTTTTAATGTCAGCTGCTTAGAGTTGCCCCATGCTTATGTTTTGTCGTAAGTTGTATGAAACAATTTTCTACATTTGAGGTGGCACCCAGTTAAAGTCAGTTCAATTTAAGACATACTTTACTTTCGACTATAGTAGTACAATAATTAAAAGAATGTTTTTATTTTAAAGTTTTTTTTAAAAAGAACAGACTTTAGCGTTTGACTATGATTATGGGCCTGTATCTCTTTTGTGTTCACTAACTATTTTACTGTGTTCTAAATAAATATGAAACAAAACATATATTATGGCGACTTTCTTAAATTTTTGGCGTATTTTAGCGTTACTGAACAAATTTATTTTTTAGAATTTATAAAAAATATTTTTAATAATTCTTAAAATATGCATTTATTGTCAAAAACTGAAAAACAAAGGCTTTGGCGATTTTTGACATTGAATTTGGGGAAGAAGGTCAAAAATAATCTGACAAAAATAATACTGCGGCAGTTCGTATATGAACGAAACAATTGTAGTTCTAAACTTTAAGTTGGCGATACCTCTGCTACAGATTATATTAAGATCGTTTGAAATTGCCCTTTTTGTTCAGTATTGCACATAAATTGTGATGACTTTGTAGTAACTTCTATATAAAATCTTGTGCTGTTAATGTATGTAGGTATAAGAGAACGGCTTTGTGCGGTTGCAAAAAATTCGCATTAAATCAACAACATCAAATACACTCATTTGTGTTCATGCAATCAAACTTTCTCAGCCACACACATCGGTGTTGTTTTAAAATTCATTCAAGTCATGCACAGCGTATTGGCTTTGCCATTCATACTATGTTTAGCTTTGTTCGCCAATTATTGCTTTGGTAAAAAACCTATACAAAGAAAAATACAGAAAAATCATTGCTCTGATGACTATTCAGCAGCTGAAACAATTTCCATAGAAACAGAAGACGTTTTTATTTTTTATAATCAGGGGTGTGCTGGAAATCGCAAACGCAAAACGCAAGAATTTTAAGAGTCGTTTTTTAGTAAGATTTCTGTAATAAAAGAATTTTATGACCAATATTAAACAAACATTTCTCTATTAAACAGAATTTTATAACAAAAAATATAAAAATTAGATTAAAAGTGTATTAAAAACAGCCTCCAAATTCTAGCGTTTTGCGTTTGCGATTTCTAGCACAACTCCCAATTTCTTAAAAAACTACAGAAGTTCTGTATGTACAATGTATTGTTGTTAATGTTGCTTGTTACACTTTTAAAAAAATACCCTGCAAATAACAGGACTAGTCCAAACACGCGTGTAAAATCTAGCCCACAAGGGACTAGGACTAGTCCAAAAGTTACCCAAACGTATGGAAAAGACATGGTCTATTTAACAATTCGATGTCCTATGGCAGGACCATATAACCCAGCTTTGGATTTTAAAGGAGTATTATTAAAACTTCTCCATGGTATACTCAAGAGGATTATTTTTAAAGTTGTTTAAAAACGAACACATTTCGTTAAAAAACGAAGACATGTCGTCTCACTACAAACACTTTTTAACAATGACATGGTCCATGCTTGCATTACATCGGACTAGTCCAATGAGTAGTCCATTTGATCAAAATCAGGTGGTCCAATATTATTTGCAGGGTAAACACAAAAACAAATTGGACAATACAACTAGTTTATTTGAACTTATGCCTACAACAATCATACCAACAAAGCGACTCGTACTCATACCAATTTACATTCGTCGTTGTGTCATCGAGTCCCTACAGATAATATTGGACTACGTGGTCTATTGTGGCTTAAATGGACTACTTACAACATGGTCCAATCTACTGTAATATGGTCTATGTTATAAGAAATAAACATGCAGTGCTGCCAACAACTGCATGGTGTATACTTTTCTATAGTTTACAGTATTACACATTTGTAGCCCTGATGGTGTCCATTATTAATTGTTTATTTAAAAGTGAAAGTTCGTGAAATTTGTGAAAAAAAGGTAAACAAATAAAAATACCAAGTAAATATATATAACAATAGGAATAATAGACTGACTACAGGGCACGCCATAAAAGGCAATTAGTAAAAAATGCTTAAACAGCCGCTTTAGTGTACTCCATACTGTAATGACATGGAGTACTTTTAAAACTAACCCACTTTAGTACTCCATGGAGTAGTTTAGGGACTACTTCGGTGTGTTATATGGTCCCCTCCTAGGACATCGTAATGTTAAATGCACCATCTTTTATCCATATATTTGGAGTAGTTTTGGAGTACTCCTACTCCTTTATGAACTACTCTTTACATGCATGTATGGACTAGTCTCGTTATCTGCAGGGAGTGGACAATGACTACTTAAATGCAAAATTAAAAGAATAAATGCCGTTTGACTTTAAGAAATTGTGTTATTGCGTGCGCCAACAATAAATGCAAACAAAGTACTTACAATAAAAAACTCACACATGCACAAATCAAATGTGTACAAAACGATGTTAAAATTACCAAAGTTGAACTTTGTTTTGCAGGCATAGAGTTAATGTAAATTTAAGCGTATGAATAAATCAACAAAAATAGTTGATTTTGCAGTTCTCTGGTAGGTATATGTACATATGTGAAAGTAGGTCCATAATAATCCTTAGTTCCTATGTCCGAAAAAAGTTTGTTTCAAAAATTTATAATGCACTATTTGTTCCATATTTCGCGTATTTGTTCCATATTGGTAAGAAAATGATGGCCTATAGCTACTTTTTCCATGTAAAATTTAAAAGGGGTTAATATTAAAAAAATTCTAAAAAAAAATTAAATCGGCAAAAATGGCTTATTTTTACACCATAATTTAAAGATTACATATAATGATAAAACAAAAATTCGCCCCGATCGATTTAAAAGTGCAAGAATTTGTAGAAGTCAAATTCTCGCACATTTTGAATGATAACTTGTGTATGAAAAGGTTTTGTACAAGATGGTTGCCGCGTTTGCTCACAATCGACCACAAACGCAATCGTGTGACAATTTTGCAAAAGTGTTTGGAGGTGTTCAACAGCAATATAGATGAGTTTTTTGTGGCGTTTCGTAAGCTTGGACGAAACATGGATTTCTCTCAACACGCCAGAGATAAAACAGCAGTCGAAACAGTGGGTTTTTGAAACGGTTCCAAAAAGACTGCAAGACAATTCAGGAGTGCACACTTTAGAGTTTCAATAAAAAAAATCCATGAATTAGGCTTCGAACTGCTTTCTCATGCGAACTATTCTCCGTTTTTAGCCCCGAGTGAATACAATTTGTTTCCAAGAGATGGCTCGGCGGAAAGAGATGAGATTCCAACAAAGAAATTAGAGAAACGTTGGTCACAAAGACTATGTTAAAATATAAAATGACTTTGTATCCAAAAACCAGTGTTTCAACCCTATAGGGAAGCTAACTGACACCAAAGTAGTCCCGTGATAGGTCTTTGTTGGTAGCGACCGGTTCTAGTTTTAACACTTTCTATGGATAAGACTTTTACATGAGGTTGTCATTGGAGGGGGCCAATTGACACCATATGACCAGTCACACATCTATTCTCAATGGACGTGCTTAGTGACAGTTACTACAATGTAGTATTATTTCAATAAAAGAAGTCCTAGAATTAAATTCAAGAACCAAATTTTAGAAAGTCCCAAAAAATGTGTCACACCACCGGTGAAGACTGTACTGCAATTCATTACTTTTTCTACATTTTTGTTCTTCATAAACCAGTTACATGATTGGTTCTCCTTTCACTGGTCATGAGTTCTTTCTTTTTGTGTCTGTTCTATTTTCACAACTCCCAGGACCAATTGACACAAATTTCCGGCATGGATATAAAAGTCACAAACTTATTGATCTTCTCTCGTATTTTTAAAAACAAACACTTGTGAAAAATAATCTTATTACTTAATAAATTAATCAATGCATAAATCGAAATCACAAAATACAACTGCGTTACTCATGGCACACCAGCATAATAGCCGCAAACGGGTTTTTTTGTGAAATATAACAATCGATATTAATTATTTATCTATTTCATTAAACAGCCAAACTTTCCACTGTGATTTCACCAGCAAAATAAAAAAAAAATTGTGAGTATGAAGCAATCAAGATCATACATAACTTACGTGACTTCCAGAATAATATCCTTTGATTTAACGATACTTTTCAAAAGTTTTAAGCCACTGGCCGGTGTTAAAATCGTTGCATCCGTTAAACCAACAAAATTTAAAGAAGAAACGTTTAAGAAAAACAAACAAACAACTAAATGCTTCACCAGCATATTTAATTAACGTTAATATGCTGAAAAAGTGTTTTTAGTGCAATTTTCCAATTTTTCTATTTTTCTTGAATTTTTAGGGAATTTCTATAAAGTTACGAAATATTATATTGATCTTATGTGTATTTAAATCCATTTAATTATTTTTTTTAATTGAATTTCATTAAAATTTCACTTCGAATTCCTTTTTTAATGTAAAAGATTTAAAATGTTATTTGATTTAGCACAACTTTACTCCATTCTTGACGATTTAAGACTAATTTCATTTAATATACTCGTTAGACTAGGATTTTAATATTTAAAAAAAATGTCTCTGTATTGACGTTATTATCAGTTTTTTTTATTTATTTATCTCTTTCTATTATGCCCACACCATGATAGGTAAATAGACTTGGTATTATTTGTTCGTGCTGATGTGGGTAACATATAAAAATATTGGTCCTAGCTAAACCTACCTTTGAGTATAACGATCGATTAAGAATCAGTTTCTGAATCCGGCTAGCTGGTTTTCTGTTCATCTAAACCTTTTACGTAAACTACTTTGGCCAAATCGTCGCATTCGTGATCAAATAAATTTGAAAAAAACCCGTACTTTTTCTGATTGACGACCTCGATATCGAATAGATTGTATCAAATCTGAAATCATGGCATTCGATAGGCTAACAACTGTATTTTATAAACAAAACAAAAATTTCATTACATAACATTATTATTATTACATTATTGTGATTAAAAAGAATCTTATGTTTTCTAAGTCTTAAGAAAACTTTAATAAATGCTTTACAAACTGAAAATGTATCCGTAGGGTATGATATGGTCGGTCACTTACTTTTATACTTTTTTTTAAATTTATTTAAGTTGTTTTGCGATTAGAAAACCTGTGTTTTTGTTTGATTTTATTCAGAATTATCTTTCTAACGTTAAAAAACAAACTTAAACAAATGAAAGTGAAAATTTCGTCTGCTTATTTCTATGAAACTGATGGGAATGTTCGCATTTGTTGCTTGCTTTATTATGTATTTTATGATATAAACATTCATTTGACTACTATTTGCAAAAAGCTGCACTTTTATAGAAACTTCAGTAAACTACGTAGTAGTATAATTTGTATTACCAAATTTATTTGGTTTAGGGGAAGGTTGTCCACGAGTTTTACTAAAGGGTGATACAATTTTAAGGGCCGATGTTGATTTTGAATAAAACACAAATTATTAAGGAAATTATTGTCATTTCTTTTTTTAATAATATTGGTATGGTTCAATTATGTATGGAACAAAATATCGGCCAAATGGCCGCTGCGACTTCGGCGGCTCACCTCCATCCCATGGTCCAAATTTTCAATGACGCTGAGGCACAATTGCGGTTCTATGCCGTTTATGTGCCGAATTATCTCATCCTTTAGCTCTTGAATTGTTGCTGGCTTAACGACGCATACCTTTTCTTTCAAATAACCCCAAAGAAAGAAGTCCAACGGTGTCAAATAACATGTTCTTAGCGGCAATTGACATCGCCACCACGTGAGATAACACGGCCACAGCTGTGTGGCAAGTGGCACCGTCCTGTTGAAACCACATCGTCCACATCCATATCTTCCAATTCGGGCCATAAAAAGTTCGCTATCATCTCACGATAGCGAACACCATTCACAGTAATTGCCTGACCGTCTTCATTTTGGAAAAAATACGGCCCGATGATGCCGCCAGTCCATAAAACGGACCAAACAGTCACTCTTTGTGGGTGTGTTGGTTTTTCGACAATCACTCTTGGATTATCATTCGCCCAAAGGCGGCAATTCTGCTTATTGACGAATCCACTGAGGTGAAAATGTGCCTCATCACTGAATATGATCTTCTTCGAAAATTTATCATCCACTGTTGAATAACTTTAACGAGTTGCTAGATTGTGTTACTTTCCATTATTCAAATTGAGTTAGTCTGAAATTGAGAAATGTCAAATGAAATGCAGAAAAAACTTGACGTTTAGGTGTGGTTCACATTCAACAACGGCCCTTAAAATTTAACCACCCGTTATAAGAAATACGGTTTAATCAGAAAAATAGAAAATTTGATAAATTTTTGTATATTTATGGCCAGTAATTTTCCGTATTATTTGTTTAAGAACGGACTTACCAACATGAACTTTATTTGTGATAACTTTTAACAATGATGTCGGGAAATTTAATCAATCCAACGACTTTATTATCAATTTGATTTTCTTTTGTTATACTTCCCATTAACGACTATTTTATGTTAAAGTCGATTAGTTAATTGTGCATATTAAATAAAAACAAAAATAATTATTTTTATGACAACATAAAGAGTGGCACAAGCTTGAATCATAATAAAACAAGGAAAAATATTTTTAATATCAATGACACGGGCTTTATTAGAAATAAAATTTTATAAAATTAATGCTCAAATATGAATTCTGCTGGCGCGTAGAAGTCGCAATCTGGAACACCAATTTTCAACAACTTTTCGCATTCTGACCATCATCGTTTTTGAAGTCATATGGGAAAAGGACTCTGCTAGCCCATAAAGCGCACCAAACAGTAATTTTCTGTGGATGGAATGGTGTTTCGACAAATGCTTGTGGATTCTGCTCACTCTAAATGAGACAATTCTGTTTATTTACTCAAACAGAAATGGGCTCACATCGGAAAATAAAATTTTTAATGGAAATTTAAAATCAATATCAATTTGTGCTTCAGCCCATTCGCCGAAATATTTTGATTAAAAATTTCAACAATTTGCACGCGTTGCTCTGGTGTAAAGCGATTCATAATGAAATCTCAAAGCAAACTAAGCAACTATCAGCGGTTGTTAAATGGGTGCTCAAATAAAGTAGTGATGCCAACTCAAAGTTGTGACGCGTTAAAAAAAACACCCTTTACAAAAATTGGTCAGCTTTTTTCGGCGGTGCGCAAAATGACCCCAGAAAATATGGTTCCAAAAGTAAAGTGAAGAACGGCCCTATAATTTTACATGAGACACAACGGCTCCACGAAAAGCCCCCCAATGAAATAACGCCCAAACGAGAAATTAAATATTCCCCAAATTTTTTTCATACATTTTTGGGTGTTATTTCATATGAAATAACTCCCAATTTTTTTGGGCCGTTTTTCATTTTTTTTGGGAATTATTTTATTCCTCATTTGGGGTTTTCAAATTATGAAATAATCTCCAATGAAATAACAACCAACAAATTTTTAAAATTCGGGGCTTGTTTCATAGCGTGCATAATTTGGGTGTTATTTCATTTGTTATTCGGGGGTTATTTCATTTTTTGCGACTTTGCTGTTGGTCCATATTGACTTCATGAAATCCTTGGTGAAACTGACTCTTTTATGAATTTTGGGCATAATTTCATTTTTGTTGCTGATGGGGCTTATTTCATTGGGGGTTATTTCATTTTCTTCATTGCGTGTTATTTCATATGAAATAACTCCCAAATATTAGGGGGTTGTTTCGTTTTCGCTTTAGGGTTTATTTCATTTATTTTTCGATGTTATTTCATTCACTGTTTTTGGGTGTTATTTCCTATTTTTTGGGGTTTATTTCA
The DNA here is from genome assembly GCA_963931875.1 of Pollenia griseotomentosa. Lineage (NCBI taxonomy): Eukaryota > Metazoa > Arthropoda > Insecta > Diptera > Polleniidae > Pollenia > Pollenia griseotomentosa. The sequence goes on from OZ007564.1 coordinate 49,737,533, forward strand.
TTGGGGGTTATTTCCTGGGCGTTATTTCATTGGGGGGCTTTTCGTGGAGCCGGCACAACAACACGCAATTTTGGGGCAATTTTTTTGTTTTTTTTTTTTTTTTTTTGCTTATTTTTAATTTTTTCGTTAGGGTGTTTTTGCATTTTAAGTGGAATGAAAAATGACCCCAATATATAAAATTTTATGTAAAAGTTTCTAGGGATAGTATAAAAACCCCGAATTCTTATACCAAAGAAGTGAAAATCCTTGCCGGTCATGCAGAGGTCCTTTAGCTAGCGAAGCCGGTGTTTGTTATACCATAGAGGAAAAAATCCTTGCGCCCGGCCAAAGGCCGGCTCTATAGAGAAGCTTTAGTTAGCGAAGCCAGTGTTCGTTATACCGTAGAGGAAAAAAAACCATGCTATCAATTGTACGATTTTTAAAACTAAAACTGTATAATTATTCGGATTTTGAAATTGGGATTCTAAATTTGGGATTTTTAGTTTCGGGCATATGAGCTCCACCCAAAATTTTGGGGTTAAAATTCATTATAAATATTGAGGTGATTTTTCATGATGTAGAATAACCCCAAATTTAGCGTCATATTTCATTTTATTTTTAGGGTTATTTTTCATTTATTTGGGGTAATTTTTCATTAAAGGAATGGGGTCAGATTGCATTGTGAAAAATAGCCCCAGATTTGGGGTCAATTTTCATTTATTTTTTGGGGCCATATTTCTCAGGGCCGCTTTTTTCAATTATTATAGGTTTTTCTTTATTTTTGGCCACTTTCTTTTTTATTTTAAATCTGGAGATATCGCAGGCAAACGCCGATTTGAGGGCAATAAAAGGAAGGCTATACCACTTAAAATCAGGTATACAAAACTTTTTGACGATAGATGATTTTGAAGCTTTTATGAAAAATCAGACTTGTAGAAATAGATTCATAAGCATGAATGCAAGACAAAAACAGACGAGTAAACTTAATACACTGAAAGAAAAGTTATTTATGAAGCTGGGATTAGTTTTTAACGAACAATGGCTTGAAAACAAAACTGAAGTTGATATACCATGGGAATGCAAATGGTTGCTAACGTTAGGGAAAAAATTTGCTTTACCAATTAATAGACAAGGTTTTTCACCACTGGAAATTATAGCAGATGTAGAACAGTGCATTCAGAAAATGGTAGAAAATACCCATGGGGAAAAGGATGAGACAAGAACTAGATTGGCAAATAGAATCACACTTTTTAAGAGGAACATACGTAACACACCGAAAGAGAAATTAATTTTAGCCATATATGAAAAAACTAACACATTTTTGAAGAGACACAAGGACATAATTATACTCCAATCAGACAAAGGAAACAAAACAGTTGCAATCTACAGGAAAGAATATGAAAAGAAAGTGGAAAATTTACTCGAAGACAAAAATACTTACCAGGTTATGAACATGGACCCTACCAGCAAATTAGTAAGAACTAATAACAGCATTATTAGTCAATTATACAGGGATAAATATATAGATAATTGGCAAAAACATAGGCTCACTTGTTCGGCTGCAACGGCACCTAGAATTTACGGGTTACCTAAAATCCATAAATGTGGGATACCTTTACGACCCATAGTATCATCTATTCAAGTCCCGTGCTATCAGTTAAGCAAACACATAGGACTCATACTCAAGAACATTATCTCGGAAAAATATAACATTAAAAACTCTATGGAACTAAAAAAACAGCTGAAGGACATCACCATTAATAAAAATGACACACTGGTTTCGTTTGACGTAGTTTCTCTTTTCACCAATGTTCCGGTTTACACAGCGATAAAAAATATTATGAACCAATGGCACACTATTGAGACGAAAACCAGTATCCCAAAATCCAAATTCTTGGAAATTCTGAAATTCTGTTTGAACGACAACAACTATTTTACATACAATAACAAAATATACAAACAGATTTTTGGTATGCCAATGGGAAATCCCCTTTCCCCTACTATTGCCGATATTGTTTTGGATAATTTACTAGACGCAGCCTTTACAGAATTGAAAAACAAGAACGTCAACATCAAATACGTGGCAAAGTACGTAGATGACATACTGGCTGTAATAGACATTAAGGACAAAGACGATATACTTACAGCACTCAACGGGTATCACCCGAAGATTAAATTCACCGTTGAGGTGGAGACGAACAGAGAAATAGCATACCTTGACACAAAATTACATAGAGAGGACAATAAAATAACGTTTGACTGGTATGCAAAAAATACATCGTCTGGCAGAATTATCAATTTCAACGCTACTCAACCTAAATCTCAAATAATAAATACTGCAAAAAATTTTATACGTAGAGTTCTTGATATTAGCGATAAACAACACCACAGCAAAAATAAACTGGTAATCACGAAATTACTTAAAGATAATGCTTTTCCTACAAATTTAATTAAAAATTTAATAACTGCCTATAAACCTACAATAACAAACACAAATGGTAACATTGAAAAGGAGGAAAAATATTTTATCAGTGTAAAATACATACCGGGCCTCACGGACAATAAAAACATAAAAGGTGCAATAGATAAAAATGACATGAGCTTTGCTTACAAACCAAACAAAACATTAAGTGCAATATTTACAAATACAAAAACTCCAATACACAAACTACAACAAAATAATGTAGTGTATGAAATACCATGCAAGGGAGACAACAACAACAGCTGTGACTTAGTTTACATTGGTACGACCAAAAGGAATTTGGAGACAAGAATGGGAGAACACAATTCAGACATAAACAAAAACAAAGAAAGCACTGCATTATCACAGCACATATTACAAACAAAACACAAACCTGATTTTGACAACATAAGAATACTTGACAAGGTAAATAACGTGAGGAAAAGATATACAACAGAAAGCTTAAGAATTCAACAGAAAATAAATAGAACAATGAATAAAAAAGAAGATACTGACAATTTAAGCGCCAGTTATAGAGTTGTTTTGAAAAACAGTAGATGACACCACTAGTGTTTGCTTTTATGTTTTTAAAAATATATTAATGTAATACAAATTTGTTTCTTTTCACTGTAAGTTCGTTACATTTATATTTATTGTATTATTAAATGTTGATGATTTTATTTTATATTAATAGACGAATCCCCTGAAGAAGTGAACATAAAATTCACGAAACGTCGGGAAAAATGAAATAAAAAATTTTGCATTTTTATTTTCACAAATGGAGTTAGGCCTCACCAGCTAAATATATATAATAAAAATATATATTAATACAAAATTATAGTTTTTGTTACTTTATTTAAAATTTTTAATAATTTTATTATAATTTATTCCAGTTGACTTGGCTATTAGTATTATAGAAGAAAATTGGGATAAAATTTCGGGGATAACGAATATTAATAAAGATTTATTTTTTAGAATTATTAAATTTTGTGTAGTTGATAATAGATATTTTCAGTTTGATAAGAAAATATATGCACAGGAAAAGGGGCTTCCAATGGGTTCACCAGCATCTCCAATAATTGCTGATATTGTGATGGAGAAATTATTAGATACATGTCTAGAAAAATTGACTAATAAACCAAAAATCATAACAAAATATGTAGATGACTTATTTGTTATAGTTAATGAAAATGAGATAGATATTTTATTATCAACGTTTAATTCTTTTGATCAGAATATCAGGTTTACTATTGAAAGGGAATTAAATTATTCGATTCCATATTTGGATACATTGGTAATAAGGAAAGAAAATAGGTTATTGATAGATTGGTATAAAAAACCAACCTCATCAGGAAGAATCTTAAATTATTTTTCTAAGCATCCTAAGAGGATTATTATTAACACAGCTAATAATCTTATAGATAGAATATTGACAATAAGTGATAATAGATTTCATAGGAAAAATAAAAGAATAATTGGAAATATTTTACAAGATAATAGTTTTCCTAATAAACTAATTCACAAATTAATAAGACAATATTATATAAGAAAATCTCGAAATATTAGTGAGATCTTAGCACCTAAAATATATAAATCATTAACTTATGTACCTGGATTTTCAGAGAGGTTAGAAAACTCAAATATTTATGACAAAGGGAAATATAGAATGGCACACAAGGTAAATAATAATGTTGGTAGATTATTCACAAGAATGAAAGATAGATTACAAAAGTTAGATATGTCAAATTTAGTTTATAAAATACCTTGTGGTGGCAACAATAATGAACAATGTGCAAAAATATATGTAGGAACAACTGGGACGAAACTGAAAACTAGAATAGCAGGACATAAACATGACCAAAAATATAGAAATTATAATTCAGCACATGGTACAGCTTTATCGACTCATTGCAGGGATTTAAATCATTATCCAGATTTTGAGAACACTTCTGTTTTAAACGTGGAAGGTGTTAAGAAAAGAAGATATATGTTAGAAATGTTACAAATAAATAATATTCCATTTAAAGAAAGGATTAATTTTAAAAAAGATACTGAAGGTTTAGCTCAAATTTATAGATATTTATTGAATAAGAAAAAATAGGTTGAAAAAAATGAAAATAGGTTTAGATCTTTGGTTGTTTTCTAAAATAAAGTTTAGATGGCTTATGTTAGATTTGTAGAAATACATTTTTTGACGAAAAAAGGGAAATATTTTAAAATTGTTTTTAGTTTCCTCTTTTTAATTTTTTAATATTTTGAATTTATGAAATGTTATTGTTGAATGTTTGAAAATTTTTTAATTTAATTTTAATTTTAGTTATTTGTCAAACACAATTTTTTGTTAAATTTTTGAAATATATAATATCCTGAAGAAGATTTCCAAAGGAAATCGAAATATCGATAAATAAACAAACTATTTATAATTAAAGTGACCTTAAGCTCAAACTAATAAAGAAGAATATTAAAATTTTTAAATATGAAAGGTGGCGTATTATGATGCAAATATTATTAAATATCAATCATACGCCCCAATACAGTTGTAAATACAAAACAAGATTTGCTTTTGAAGTAATTCAAGCTTGAAACCTGTGTTTGTAACGGAAAGAATTATTTACTAAATATGGCTTGAACCAAGAAAAGTTTGCGTGATTCTCGTCCAAGCCAAAAATTTCTTATTATAAACATATGTGTGGCTTGGTTTAAGCAAAATGTTTCTTTATTGAAGAAAATTTACCTATAAGAACAAAATAAGTTAAAATCAAGAAATGTTTGGCTTGGACAAAAATCATGCAAAATTTATTAAATAATTCTTTCCGTGTAGCAAACAACTAATGTAAATTTGAGTATAATAGCGTGTTATGGGACACAATGGGTAAAAGGGAATTTAAATTTCCGGTGTAACAAACATAATAAAGACTAACGGGCCTGTTCTGAAAATCGCGTGATTTCAAAACAAGCCTGTTTATTAAGGAATCTACAGGCTCAACATATCAAAAGTTGGTTTGAATTGTCACTATCATTAGAAGCATAGATTTAGCAAACTTTAAATTGTTAAAAAATGGCGATGATTGACAGTACTGAAATATTAAAATATGTAAAAAAAGAAAAAGATGCGAAAGACAAATGCGCAAACGCATAAAAGAGTATCAACCACTAGATTTCGTACCATTTTCTTTCGCATCGCAATATTAAACATTAAAATCCGTGTACGAAACTGAATTTTTTTTACAAAATCACTTTTAAAAATTTTTTAAAAATTAAAAGAACGGTTTGTTAAAAATGTCGGTTTTTGAATACTTAAATTGGTGCAAATAAGAGTTCCCAGTTTCCCGGACTTTTTTAAAGTCATTTTTGTTCATTCCAATCAATCGGCCATGTTCTAACAATCGCACGATTTGAAATCGCAAAACGCCAAATTTTTTTTTATGGTGTTCCTTAACTCGTGCGTTTAGCTTGCGATCTGTGTATAATTTCTTACAAACATTCTAGTTCCCTTTTGTAATTTTAATTCGCCAAACGTCTTGCTATTGCGATAACACCTAATTTGCGATTTTAAGTCAGAATCGCCAATGTTAAGCGTTTTGCGATTGTCAGAACATGGCCGAATATTTGTTTGGGTCTTTAGTGTCTCATTTTTTAACATAAGGACAAAACAAATATCGGAAATTTCTCATTTAACCCAATTATGAATACAAATTCACCGTGAGTTCTTTCACTTTTCCCATTTTTACAATTGCATTTACATAGGAAAAATGGGAGAAGGGAGAAAACTCCAGGGAAATTTTTATTTATAATTGGGCTGATTATAAAAAACCTGAAATTTTCAAAAATAATTCTCTCGGAAATTTTTTTCCCCATTTTAAGAAATCAAGTGAGGAGGTCCATAACAAAACGCAATAATTACACCATAACATTTTTTTTGGATAAACGACAAAATGTAATTTAAGTAAGTAGCACATAATTTTTTTAAAAAACAATTATTAAGGTATAAGCTCTGTTTCTTTACTCTACTTTAGGATCCCTCGGGATCCCAATTTGCACGAAAAGCGTTCCCATACTTCAAATTTGTGTAAATGAGAGCGCGTTTGAGAGAATAAAATTCTTCTTCTTCTTGCACGATTGTGTAAATTGTCAAACATAAACATAAATAAAACAAAAAACAAAGAAAAAATTTCATGATCCAAACTCTGGAAAAAGTGTTGTGAAATAAAATAATGTACTTAAATAGAAAGTTTTGTACTGAAAAATTAGGGATAAATAATGTCAATTATTGTAAAAGTGTTTGTTTTGTTTATTTTTGGTAAAAGTAGGTTATTTCTAAAGCCAATTTAAAATTTTTCAAAAGTGGCCCATTTTTTTTTATTGTGTTTTAAAAACTGTCAAAACACTGAATTTTTATTTTGTGCTTTAAATTGTGTTTTTTTCTGTTCCCGTACTTTTGTGCAAGTTTGTCTCTTTATGAGAGAAATTTATGCTTGCTCTTATTTGCACGAACTTTACCCAAAAAGTAAAGAAACAGAGCTATTATTGTCTACAAAAAATAATATCAATCACAAATTAGTTATTTTATTTGAGAGTTTGTTTTAAAGTTATTTAGATAGCAAATTTGTAATTATTGCGTTTTGGTCCGAATCATAGTATTTATTTCATTTTGCTTTGAACTGTATGAAAATATTGCGTTTTGATCTGAACTAGGGCTGGAATCTCTGCTTTTTGCTTTGAATAGATTTGTATTATATCATTTCGATTTAAATAGCAACCACTTGCAGTAAAATAAAAACACTTTTTTATGTGTAATTATTGCATTTTGCTCCGAACCATTATATTTGATATTGAATTGCAGTGTAGTTATTGAGTTTTGCTTTATAAAAAAGGTAATATAGATTTCAATTCATAGTCATATCTACAAAAACAAACGATCTTGGCAAAATGCGATTAAATTTTTATAAATGTACCGATTTAAAGATATATTTTGCTATAACTACGGTTCAGTTTGAGATATAATACGAGAAGGTATGAAGGAAAACTTTGCTAAAGTGATTTCCGAAGCATGCACTTTTAACTATTTGTCCAACCTCGGTAAAAAATTAACAAAATTTTTCGGAAACATGATAATTAGTAGATAAAATCAGGAATATACTTTTTGACGACTTACTAAGCGCTTTGAGTGTGTCAGAAAGGTATTTCCTAAGCCTTTAAAAAAATGTTATATATTTCTTTAAAATATTTGATCTATTTTATTAATTAACTTTTTGATTTCATATCTTGAGTATCTTAATTTTTATTTTGTTTTTATTATTGCTTTATGAATTAAATTGTTATGTTTATGTTATCTATCATAATAATACTGAATAAAATCATAATAATAGAGAATAAAGGCGTGAGGTAATAATAATTCAAGTTCCTATTTCAATCTTCAATTATAAAGTTTTTTTCATTAATTAATAACAAAATTTACTTTGTATTATTTATATGGAGCGGGATCCCGGGATCCCGGGAAATTTAAAAAAGTTTCCCGCTTTCCCGGGAATCGAAAAAGTCCGGGAAAAAAACTCTAATCTTAACCCTAGGTAACTTTTTACCACTTAAGTCTCCTCTTGGTCAGGCCTGACCCCAATTAGAACAGCTAAAAAAAACCCCCAATTAAATAAAAAGTAAATAAATATATTTTTTATTTAATTATTATTTTAGATAAGCAGGGAAGTTCTGGAAATGGAAAACACAAGAATTTGGAAGTTGTGTTTAATACACTTTCAATCAAATTTTTAAAATGTTTGTTATTAAATTCTGTTTAATAGAGAAATATTTGTAAAATATTTGTCATAAAATTCATTCATCACAGAAATCTTATTAAAAAACGACGTTTAAAATGTTTGCCTTTTCGATTTAAAGGACACCCCTGTATACGAATTTTTTATCTAATTTTATTATTTTATTTTACATGCAAGTCATCGAATATGTTGTCCCTTATTTTGCACATTGCTTTTTCGCAACTGAGTGAAACGAGTTTTCCGCTTGGTTTTTGTAATTAAATTATACTTAGCCTCATACGGGCCGTAGTTTTCCGATTTAATTTGAACTTGATTCATTCAATTCACAACATATCATTTATAGAATTTACCTTTCTGTTTTTTTGATATATTGTTCTATATGAAAAATATTGCAAAAAAAAATTTGCTCCGTCCCAGAGGGTAATTTCATAGACTTTTACATAAAAATAGAATTTCACCCCACTAATCTTGCTCCAAACAAATCCAAATTAGTTTCATTCGATTCAGCACACATCATTTATAGACGCCCCTGTTTTTTTTTTTTTTTTTGTTATATTCGAAAAATTGCAATAATTGCAAAACACAAATTTAGTCAGGCCAGACCAAGACGGTAATCCTAGGGTTAAGTTCCATTAGTTTTACCTTTTGGTACTAAATACATGAACTTTTTTGTTCTTTAATATATTAAACTTTATAAAAGTACGGTTTTTTTTTCATCAATATTCCCAAAATGAACAACCGCTAATTTTTGTGTATGCTAGACAATGGTTACAAAAGTATGCATATCCAATAGACAACAAGCTGATACAAAACCTCATTGTTTTAAAAACTGACTGTTTAAAAAAGTGCAAAAAATTATGTAAGTTGTACAAACTTAAAGTTAAGAATTTTCATTTCTGAAAATAAAAAATCTTAATTTGAGAAAAAAGATCTTCAAATCTTATTTTGGTCAAAAAATCTTCAAAAATAAGGTAAAATCTTTATTCTGGCAACGCTGGTGTAGAATAGTATTCAATCAAACAATTAAAAACCTTGAAAAATGTAATTATTGCATTTTGTTATGGACCTCCTCAAGTGAAGTTTTAACTGAATATAACCACTTTTGTCTTAGTTTTTTAATAGCCTACCTTTAATATTTTTTCTTATTATAAAAAAATTAATAGTTCTTTTTCTGTTATAAATTAAAATATTTTGTTCTTTAATGATTATTCTTTTTTACAAAATAATTTCTTTAATATGAGTCAAATACACACAGTTTTTAATAATAATAATAATAATAATATTCGAGTAAGATTTTGTAAAGATTTTTAAAGTAGTTTTTAAATTTAAATTATACATAAAGCTTTTTATTATTTAAAAAAAAAAATAACTAAACTAAAAACAAAAGTAGTAAAAAGTTATTACATGTCTATTTATTTTTTTTTTTTTAGTATAGTTTATCTTATCTTAAAAGAAAGTCTTATAGATTTTAAATTAATTTGTATCACTTAATTGTTTACAAAAAGCAGCGTTTACAAATGGGATCTTAAAACTTTGGAAATGTTTTTTTTTTTTTTGTGTAGGAAAGGTAAAGTTTTTCATTTTTCTAAAACGTGCTTAAACTTAAACATTTCATTCGTAATACCCGTTAATAATGAAAGTTACTTTGATTTCAAATTGAATACTGTTTGTAATCGAAGTAAAGCCACACATCAGGAGGCTCATCCTGGTAGTCGCGATCGAATAATTTTTCGATTAGAAAGCAATTTGAATTCTAATTCTTTCAGTCGGTAGTGAACGAATCGAAATTATTTTTTCAGAGTTGTGAAAACTCTAGTGAATGCTTTACAACACTGAAAAAATAATTTTGATACGTTCAGTATCGGCTGAAAGGATTTTAAATAATACGGCATTCGAATCGAAAAAGTATTCGATCACGTTGTTAGAATTAGGCCCCAGGTTTGTAATTACTTAATTGTTTGTATTAAAATCTGCCTCTGAAAAACGAAGTCAATTTCCTCAATCCCATTGATACACTGTTTAATCGTTTAAATGAATTTCTATATGGGTGACTCTCATTTCAAATGCTTGTTTTGTGTCCGTTGAAGGTGTTGTAAAATATTTTATGAAATAGAGATATAAATTTAAAAATCAAATCTACTTTTGCGTAGTTTAAAATGTTATACCAAATAAATGCAGTGTTAGACTGTTCAATATATCTTAAAAAAACACGTAACGAAAATAATTGTTGTACTTTATACAAAATGACGTGACCGGTTTGCTTTCAGGCGCTGTTCCACATTAAAGGGTACTTTACACTATTACACAATGCTTACTTATTCTATAACACTTTGTCAAATAGATTTCAAATCCATATTGTTGCGACTGTCAACAAAATCGAATTTAACATTACAGTTTGTATTCACACTATCACGCATGAAATAATAATTTTATTTGCTTTTGTTAATTTATGTAACCCTGATCAAATAAAAAAGTATTACCCCCTTATGCAAAAAAAGTTAAAGTTCACATTAGTTAACCAACATATCGACCCGCGAAATTATCGTATGTTACAAAAACCAAATTTTACAGGACAGCCATTTTTCTACTTTTCTGCAATATCAAAATGAAAATATACAATCAATTTTTGGAGCAACGAAGTGGAATTCGCCTACAATATTTTGTCAGGTGACGTCTCTTTGAATGTAGAACAAGATTGCATCAAAAACTCAATTTCAAAAAAATTGGCATATACGATAATTTCGCGCAATGGGATCGATAAAAAACCCATTCACTTTTGCTGAGCATGAGGTGGTTATTGTTTAGAAAAACTTTAAAAAACGATGAAGTTGAATGGGATGTAATTTTTTTTATTATGGTTGTCATTTTCATAACTACCACACTTTTACATAATACTTGAGTTTTTGACATGACTGAATACAGAGTGTAAATTATACCGTATAATAGTGTAAAGTACCCTTAAGAAACTATGAATTTCACAAAGTACGAGAGGAAATTTATAACCGATTTAAAATATTTGCACTTGGTTTTGTTCGTCTGTGTCTTGAGCGTTATTTTTTTTTTTTGTATGCTTCATTACTGCGTTAAGTTTTTAAACTTGAATTAACAATAAACACTAAAATATCAGCGTCGTTTTGTCATTATAACTGCCGCTTTCATAACAATATTTAACATTTACAAAACTAATTTTCTATGAGAATTTTTCTTAATAAACATTTGTTAAATTTAATAATCGTTTATGAATACGGAGGTTAATTTTAAAAAGTTTTGAGAATTTGTAAAATATTTTTGTATCGCAAACTATTTCACCGATCGATCATGGCTTGTATCCTTTAAAAATGTATTGAGTGTTATCCAAAATTTATTAAGGACCCTATTGCGGTTTACAACTCAACTCAGTTGAGTTGTAATTTCTTAATTTTTGTATTATGGTTTACAACTTTGCTATTTTGCGGTGAACAAAAACATAACAAAAATTACAACTGATCACAACCAGTTGTCTTAATAACAACTCAACTGAGTTGAGTTGTAAACCATAATAGGGGCCAATAATTTTATTTGCTTTTGTTAATTTATGTAACCCTGATCAAATAAAAAGTATTACCCCCTTATGCAAAAAAAGTTAAAGTTCACATTAGATAACCAACATATCGACCCCTTTGCGCGAAATTATCGTATGTTACAAAAACCAAATTTTACAGGACAGCCATTTTTCTACTTTTCTCTGCATTCGCTTGCAATATCAAAATGAAAATATGCAATCAATTTTTGGAGCAACGAAGTGGAATTCGCCTACAATATTTTGTCAGGTGACGTCTCTTTGAATGTAGAACAAGATTGCATAAAAAACTCAATTTCAAAAAAATTGGCATATACGATAATTTCGCGCAATGGGGTCGATAAAAAACCCATTCACTTTTGCTGAGCATGAGGGGGTTATTGTTTAGAAAAACTTAAAAAAACGATGAAGTTGAATGGGATGTAATTTTTTTATTATGGTTGTCATTTTCATAACTACCACACTTTTACATAATACTTGAGTTTTTGACATGACTGAATACAGAGTGTAAATTATACCGTATAATAGTGTAAAGTACCCTTAAGAAACTATGAATTTCACAAAGTACGAGAGGAAATTTATAACCGATTTAAAATATTTGCACTTGGTTTTGTTCGTCTGTGTCTTGAGCGTTATTTTTTTTTTTTTTTTTTTTTTTTTGTATGCTTCATTACTGCGTTAAGTTTTAAAACTTGAATTAACAATAAACACTAAAATATCAGCGTCGTTTTGTCATTATAACTGCCGTTTTCATAAAAATATTTAACATTTACAAAACTAATTTTCTATGAGAATTTTTCTTAATAAACATTTGTTAAATTTAATAACCGTTTATGGATACGGGGGTTAATTTTTAAAAGTCTTGTGAATTTGTGAAATATTTTTATATCGCAAAGTATTTTACGGATCGATCATGGTTTGTATCCTTTAAAAATGTATTGAGTGTTATCCAAAATTTATTAAGTTAATTAAAATTTTTTAGTGTACAATTTAGAGTTTTATGTTAAAACGCTTCGCAGATTATACACCTCGATTTTAATAAATTCAACATATAGTTTGTATTGTCAAGAAATATAAAATTGTACAAAAATGTATTGAGCGTTACATGGACAAAAGTTGTATTTAAATTATATTTGTAAATTCTAGGACGGCCAAAAAAGGTAACACCATCAGAAAGCAAGAACCGATATATATTTTTTAAGTAAATTGATAACTTTTTTTATAATTTATCGGTCCTGTTCTGAAAATCACGTGGTTTCAAATCACGTGTTTTTGAAATCACGAGCGTGATTTTGTGGTGTTCTGAAAGTCATACCTTTTTTGTGTTTCTCGGTGCGCTTTCGGCAATTGAAGATCACACCAAAACACACACAAACGGGACACTAATATATCACACGTGTGATTTTAGTAGGCACATGTGATTTGAAATAACGTGATTTGAGTAAAAGTGATTTGCAGAAGAGGCCTGGGGCCAAATTATGGCATTCGATATCGATCGGAATTCCCATTTAAGTTAAATTGTAGTTTCATTCGATATCGAATGCCATAATTGGCCCCCTGTATATTTATTATTATTATAATAATTAGTTTTTCTTCCAAATAACTAAAAACATAACAAACTTTTGTATTTGAAGTGGATAATGGCGAGTTCCTAAATGTCAGTTGCAAAGCAACTCGCTTTTATAATGCATTACACAATGACGTGTAGAATTTAACAATTTTATCTATACTTAAGTGCACAAAAAAGTTGTCGAAGCGTACACAATAAGCAAACTGTGCATCGTTAAACTCTGTGATACATTTTTGACTTTGACTGCAAAGTAGTATGATGTTTTGGAACTCAGCCTTATGCATTAAACACATTCACCACAGCAGGCTACACGAACACAATACTACAAATGCTGCTGGCTGAAATTTTAGTCGTGTAGTCAGCTACTGAATTATGTTGCAGACGGCAGCTACAATTGAAAAAATACAAACAGCTGTTTTTGTTTACGTTGTCTTTATATTTCAGTGGTGCCACTATCATTTTTTTTTTCTTTTATAAAATGTAAAAACATGCATAATTGCAGACTCTTACTCAAACTTAATTTAAGATTATCTACAAATGAATTTATTTAAAAAAAATTAAAATATTTTAATTTTGTTGTTTTTGTAACTAATAAACAATATAATTTTAACGGCAGATTAAACAAAAAACACATATAAAATGCTTTCAAAATAAGAAAATTTGTTCCTTCAACACACGTGGTATAGTTCGTAAAAGTTTCAGAACACTTTGTGTACGTACGTAAATGCATAAAAACTATGTATCACTGCTGCATTGATGCAAAATGTTGTTGCTGATGCGTGATTACCAGTTGCAGTTGTGTTGCTGATACTTTGCACAACAGCTGTGCAAAGTTTGAATTTTTGAAATTTCAAAAGTTTAATAAGCAAAAATTAAATAATAATAAAAATGCTTTTTGCAATAAAGGTGACATATTTAATTGAAAATATTGAACCAAAAAGTAACAGTTTTCTTATAAATGACGATTAAAAGATTTCTTTTTTGTCAAAAAATATTGCTTCAGAAAATTAACTGAAGCAATAATTGCCAAAGTTTGCTGCAGAGCTGCGGCATTACTGCATAAAAACTTTTGACATATGAGAGTGATGCCAAGTTTCTTACAAGTGATGCTTTTACGAACATTAAACTTTACTTCTGCGCAAGTGATACCCAACAACTGCATTTACGAACGTACCCTTTATCAATAACTTTTTAGGTAAAAACTGGATCTAAGAAGTAGTGGTATTATTAGAAACTACTTCGAAATGGCTTTCACTTGATCTTTAAAAAAATCCGCTTTATTAGCCCGTTAAGGGCCAATTTCAAAAATAAATATTTCTTGAAAGATTTTTCTACAAAACTTAAAACTTTGTCAATATACATATTTATTTAAACATAATCAGCCGTATTCATAATGAAAATTTGGCATGAAGTTAGCAAAAAGTTTATTCATAATACACTTACCAAACTCTGGCTAGCGATTTGCTAAAATCTTGTTAACGAGCTGCCTGCCAACTTGTGAAAAACCGTTTAATGTCAAAAAGTTTTCTTGGTTTTTTTTTAATTTACTGTCTTTTACTTTAATTTATTTAAATTTTAAAAACTTTTAAAAATTTTTATATGTGAAGGGAAAAACAAAAAAGGAAAAAATGGCAACTTCAGCGATGATTAATGCAAAACGTGTTGCATATTTGAGTAATACAATGTGACATCATAAAAATTCAGAGTTAATTTATTAAAAGTTGGCAGATGGAGAAAAGTTCATTATGAATTAACTCTGTGCCAACAAGCTGCTAAGCTAAATCGGCATTCTAGTTAGCAGCTCGTTCTACGTAGTGAACAGACTGTGGCTAACTTTTTGTTATGAATACGGCTGAATATCTTTAGGGAAGAACACTTAATCTTTTATATACCATATTATTAGTAACTTCATCATATAAAATTTTAAATTTATTAAGCTTTAAAAATTTTATTTTGGAAAATTAGTCAATTTATTAAAAAGTTTGATTAAAAGTATATATCTAGTAATAATTTATGTACTTCTTACATATTCATCCCAATTATGAATGAAAATTCCCCGGGAGTTTTCTCCCTTCTCTCATTTTTCCTATGTTAATTCAATTGTAAAAGTAGAAAAAGGGAAAAAACTCCCGGGGAATTCTTATTCATGATTGGGCTGATTGAATTATTGTAATATGTACATAAATAATAAGTGTTCTGCAACGCCGAAAAACCGCAATTCAGAATAACTTTATTAAGCAAAAATCTAAGGGTTAAATAATTATCGTTATATCGACATGATTTAAAGATAATGCCAATTTTGTAAAAAAAAGTCAGCCACGGAGTATAAATATATAAAATTGGCTCTTAATTGGTTAATCGGTGTGCCATTAACGCCATGTGGAACACACTTTAAAGAATTTTCCAATGATTCCCATATTTTATAGATTAATTTTATACCTAAAGAGATATGGATAAAGTATTTTGAAACTTTTATGACCTATAACTCCTGAACTAGAAGCGTTGGCGCGAAAAACATCTTCCTATAGAACTTCTTTCAAGGATATAAAAAAAATTATATAAATAACAGTTTGGTGTTGAGCCGAGTTAACATTCTTGTTTCAAGCCGATTCTTTTCTGTTAAACAAAAAAAAAAAAAAAAAAAAATTAAGCACTTATTTTTTAAATATTTTTTTATATTAGCAGCACTTTTTCTGTTTTGTAGTGGACAAAAATAGAAATTAGTTTAATTTGACTACAACGACAAAATAAGCACAGACAACAACCTGCAGCCATGTATCCGTGTCGTCGTGAAAATAATCATTTCAATATGCACACATGTATTCTAGTTTTGACATATTGAAGTCGGTAGCTTGCTGTCTCGAATGTGTTTAAAGCATTACTTTCATGTTTTTTTATTTTTTTTATTTTTAAAACAAAAATAATTTTTTTGCTTATCCTTCGAGCATCTTGTTGTTTAATTTTGCGTAAGGGATATAAGGACAACAATTTTTGAAATCAGAAGAGAAATAATAAAAGACAAGCGCTCGAAAAATTTGGTTTTCATATCTCCGCTCCTGACCACTATGGGAAGCCCAAATTCTATTATGTCCATGTAAAATTTTATTCCGATAGGATTATTTATTAAGAAATGACAGATTTTTTTCTATAATGTTCACAGTTGTTTTTATTTATTCGAATTATTTAAAATGGACATTTGTATCATTGTCAGTCGATTTGAAAGAAATTTTGGCCTGCTATTTATTCTTGTATGTATAAAGAATTATTTTTAAAAATTTTAATTTTAAAAATTTTCCGTGTCAAAATTAAAAAAAAAAAAGAAATGGTCATTAATAAAGTAAATTTCCTCCTACGAATATTTAAAACTTTTTAAAAAAGAAAGTAGATGGTGCTTTAAACCAGAGTACCGAAACGTTCACTCATTTTTCAGTCATGAGCGAGCGTGAAAAATTAAAAATTTTACTGCTTTTTCATCCTCATGAGGGTGAGGAAAAAAACTAATTTGAATTTCCTCATTCATGAAAAATGAGCAAACAAAAAAATTCATAAGTGAATTTGTCAGATATGAAAAATTTAAAAAAATTCACAATCAAATTCCTCATAATGAAAAAAACGCAACCATTAACAGCAGGAAAATGAAGCAGTAAAGAGGCCTTATAGAAGGCCTCTTTGCCGATATAAAGTTTTCTAATTTATACAGTGTGTTATTGGAGACCAAAACCCTGACTTCTTGCATCTACTTTAAAGGCCTTCTTAAAATAATAAAGAATAAAGCTTTATTCCAGTGTAATTGTATTTGCTAATAATGCGAAGTGAATAAATTAATAATTAAACTTGGTACATATTCCAACATAACTACTAATAAAACGATTTCGATCTTAGAATAGAAAATTTAAATTTGTAAAATATTTTATAAGAACCCTTCTAAAAGAACTTTTAAAATAAGGCAGAGTGGAATAAGTAAAAGTCTATTAAAATACAGCTGTAAACCTTCTTTAAGGCCTAAAAAGTGAAAGCGCTGGCAATTTTTCCCGCTGGACAATACGATAGCATGTGTGTGTATTTGTTTGTGTAAAATATTTTTGGTAAAGGCAACCAGCCAAAGTGTCTGTTGGATTTTTTGTAGGAAACAATTATTGAAAAAAATATAAAAGAACTGCACATATCGTCATCTTAAATGCAGAATAATGTAACATCACATTAATAAGTTTACATGCAAGGCATAAAACTTTGTAATATTTTAATTATTTGAAAAATAAAAGAATTTTAAATATTTCAGCTCAAAATGCGATATATCGGTTAATATTTTTGAGGAAAAAATATTATATTTATGGTTATTTTTGAAGTTGTGTGTGTTACGTTAAATTAAATTGTAATTTTCAGAAATAAAAAGACGTATCATCAAAAAATGTATATAAGTATTAAGTGAAACAAACATTTAAAATAATTAAATATTTTTTGTTAAATTACCGGAAAAATAGAATATATATATGATAACCACACGAATATTTATATTATTATAGATATTATGATATACCTATTATGTATAATTTTTTATTGATTTTAATTACTAATAAGTAGTGGTTTAAACTAAAAATTGTACTTTATTAAATTTAGCTATGAATTAATTTAAAAAGCTATCTTTTTCATTCTTATTTAAAAGTATTTTGATCTCCTTAAAATGAATTTTTTTTTACAACGAACAAATTTAGCAAATAAATATTTGACCTATTTGTCTCCATATAACGGATTATTTTAAATGAACTCTGCATCGCATACTTACAAAGATCCACTTGGAAGAATGCAATCCTTACAAAAAAAAAAACAGATTTTTTTAAATAAACTAATAAAAAATATTTCTTTTGTATTATAAACTTTTTATATGATGAAGAAATTTTGTGGTCCAATACAGATTCATTATAGGGAAGTGCGAATGCATTTAAATTTATTAAAAAGGACATACATACATATATTAACTCAAAAATCTAAGGACCTGCAGATGTTGCCATTTATTCTTGGAAATTCTTAGCGTTTGGGAGTGCAATGAGGTAGGCTGCAAAATTTCAAAATTACTAACGGTTCGGTTCTTTTAATTTTAAAGCACTTTTTTATTTTTTCTTATGCAATACTGAAAATTATTATTATAAATCATTATCTGTTCACTAATTTCACTAACACCGTAGTGACAATTATAAAACAGATTACCCAGTTTTGATGTTTAAAAATATTAATGTGCTCTTATAAAAAGAATTAAAAACTCTGCTAATTTTTTTCTTTAGTGTGATTATACATTATGTTGTTAAAAAAATTATATATGTATTTAATGATACGTCATTTTTAATTTTGTAAATAACTTGGTTATTTTTTAAGATAGAAGTTTAAAATGTTACAAAAATATGTAACGTGAATCGTAATCAACAAAAAAAGTCAGCTTCAAATGTTCCAATAATATCTACATAGTTTTGCATTTACGCTAACGATATGTGTTTTGTTTGTAAAAAAAATTCGTTGATGCCTTTAAAAGGTCCCTGTTTCTTTCGTCAAAAAGACGTACCTAAAGGCAGCAATTATTATAAGAAAAATAAAATAGCAACAAGAATTTGTTGGTATTTTGTGCTTGTAAAAATATTTTGGTTTCAGTACAAATCGCGGTTTTTTTTTTCTTTGAAAACACTTTACTTAAGTAAGTAAAAATATTTGAAAAAAAAAATTAAAAAGGTCTTATTTTGCTACAATTTATGTGTAAGTAACCAATATACATAAAAGCAAATGTGACAGTATCAAAAAATCTGTTTTGTTAATTGTAGTGTTTAACTTTATTGTTCTTTTATTTTTTTTTTGCAATCAGGGACATCATCACTATCACTTTCATTATCACTTTTGATGTCCTGCCGATGTTTTTTGGCATTGTTAAACTTTTGAACTTAGACACACACTCCACGTCAATCACCTATTAAGAACTGCTTTCAGTAAAAACTATCTATATGAATATATGTAAATATTTTGCATTGCCAGTGCAAAATGTTTTGCAGTTATTGCCTGTCACAATGATAAAAAGGTAACCACAATACTTAGAAAAATGTACAATAAGAAAAGGCAACGGGAAAATTAATTCAAACATCTGTGCATACATTTTAATTCTACCTAATGGTATATCATAACTTTTTACAAAATACCAAATGCGCACCTGTGTTTGCCTGCAAAAATGTATAAAGTCATTATAACAGGTCAAATTTACGTTAAATAAATTACCATTAAATGGTAAGGTTAACTCTTTGGGCTCGGTTATATAATTGTAGCAAAAAAAAAAGTAAGAAATAAATTTAGTGCGAAACAATAAAGTTTCATTAATACATCAATAAAACACATCTTCTTTTGCAAAAATTCTACCTAGTGTCACATTTGTTTTTATGTATATTGGTTACTTACACAAATTGTAGCAAAACAAGACCTTTTTAATTTTCAAAGAAAAAAAAAAAAAAAAAACCACCGGCGCGATTTGTACAGAAACCAAAATATTTTTACAAGCACAAAATGCAAATTCTTGTGGCTATTTTTTTTTTCTTAATAATTGCTGCCTTTAGGTACGTCTTTTTGACGAAAGAAACAGGGACCTTTTAAAGGCATCAACGAATTTTTTTTACAAACAAAACACATATCGTTAGCGTAAATGCAAAACTATGTAGATATTATTGGAACATTTGAAGCTGACTTTTTTTGTTGATTACGATTCACGTTACATATTTTTGTAACATTTTAAACTTCTATCTTAAAAAATAACCAAGTTATTTACAAAATTAAAAATGACGTATCATTAAATACATATATAATTTTTTTAACAACATAATGTATAATCACACTAAAGAAAAAAATTAGCAGAGTTTTTAATTCTTTTTATAAGAGCACATTAATATTTTTAAACATCAAAACTGGGTAATCTGTTTTATAATTGTCACTACGGTGTTAGTGAAATTAGTGAACAGATAATGATTTATAATAATAATTTTCAGTATTGCATAAGAAAAAATAAAAAAGTGCTTTAAAATTAAAAGAACCGAACCGTTAGTAATTTTGAAATTTTGCAGCCTACCTCATTGCACTCCCAAACGCTAAGAATTTCCAAGAATAAATGGCAACATCTGCAGGTCCTTAGATTTTTGAGTTAATATATGTATGTATGTCCTTTTTAATAAATTTAAATGCATTCGCACTTCCCTATAATGAATCTGTATTGGACCACAAAATTTCTTCATCATATAAAAAGTTTATAATACAAAAGAAATATTTTTTATTAGTTTATTTAAAAAAATCTGTTTTTTTTTTTGTAAGGATTGCATTCTTCCAAGTGGATCTTTGTAAGTATGCGATGCAGAGTTCATTTAAAATAATTCGTTATATGGAGACAAATAGGTCAAATATTTATTTGCTAAATTTGTTCGTTGTAAAAAAAAATTCATTTTAAGGAGATCAAAATACTTTTAAATAAGAATGAAAAAGATAGCTTTTTAAATTAATTCATAGCTAAATTTAATAAAGTACAATTTTTAGTTTAAACCACTACTTATTAGTAATTAAAATCAATAAAAAATTATACATAATAGGTATATCATAATATCTATAATAATATAAATATTCGTGTGGTTATCATATATATATTCTATTTTTCCGGTAATTTAACAAAAAATATTTAATTATTTTAAATGTTTGTTTCACTTAATACTTATATACATTTTTTGATGATACGTCTTTTTATTTCTGAAAATTACAATTTAATTTAACGTAACACACACAACTTCAAAAATAACCATAAATATAATATTTTTTCCTCAAAAATATTAACCGATATATCGCATTTTGAGCTGAAATATTTAAAATTCTTTTATTTTTCAAATAATTAAAATATTACAAAGTTTTATGCCTTGCATGTAAACTTATTAATGTGATGTTACATTATTCTGCATTTAAGATGACGATATGTGCAGTTCTTTTAATTTTTTTTCAATAATTGTTTCCTACAAAAAATCCAACAGACACTTTGGCTGGTTGCCTTTACCAAAAATATTTTACACAAACAAATACACACACAGGCCTTTCGAGCTGTGGTCATGCAAACTGTCGAGCAACAACAACATTACTAGTGAGGATCGTTTCTAAAAATTTTTTTTTCCTCATTCCTCATGACTGAAGAAAGGCAAAAATGTATTTTTCCTCTAAAACATAAATGAATTTGTCGAAATATTAACAATTCAGTTATGACTGTGAAAAAAGTTACATATTTTACATTTTTCATTTATGAAAAAAATTCAAGAATGGTTGAATATGAGTGATCACATATGAATTTCTCTGAACTCTGCTTTAAACCCTATTTTCACTTTTTGTAGACTATTCTTTTCGTGAAAATCATTGCCAGAACAACCGTTAAAGCAATTGTAACGCTCAATACACAAATATTTATTTTCGATACATATGATTTACAACCTACTCATGCTTTTAATAATTAAATTGCTAAAGTTAAAATAAACACAAAATGTACACTTAAAATGAGAATCGCCCATATACGACCTTAGATAATACAACTAATTAAAATGGATTTCATATTTTATTCCTAAAAATTACATTAAATATATTTTTACAATTACATGAGTTGGGGAGGTGTTTGTTTTTTTTTACAAAAGTTTTTTTTAGCTTAATTTTATTAATTATCTTTTCTCAATTAAAGTAAAATAAAATAAATACACTTACATTTAGACTTAATACTTAAATTAATGGAATTGTTAATTTTTTTCTGGGCGTTTTTGTAAAATATTTTGTTTTCTTTTTCTTAAAATATTATTTAGCGAAATTTAACATTTTCAATTTGTTTCCCGTTAAAACTCTTACAGTACTTTTAAGTTTAATAAAATCATAATTATTTAAAATAAATTAAGTTTGTTGTTGTTTGCTAATCATAAGTTTTATAAGCTAATTTTTAAATTTAAGCTTTAATTAAATGTGTTGTAAATTTTGTAACTAAATGTTTATAATTATAAAATTCAAATAAAATCATTTACATATTGATGTTCAGGCGCGCGCACACACTAGAAAAATTTTTTCACAAAACTACGAAATGCCATTGAATTGAAAATTATTTACAGGTGTGTTCTTCTATAATTTTAACACAGACATCACATTTAACCTGGCAACACCAATGGAACTTGCAATTGCAACGTTCTCGCACCACAATATTTTTGGTATTATAACCCCGACCGCAGCATAAAATGCCGCAACCATCTAAACCGTTCGAGGTTTTGTTGCACACACGACTGTGCGTACCTAGAGGCGAAAAAAATTTATTTTATTACATAAGATTCCGACAGCAAAAAATAAAGAGGATAAATATACTTTTAAAAACAACTTACCTGGCCATTGCAGTTGCTTATTACTTCTACACCAGTCGGGACTTTCGTCCAAGTACACGAAATCATGGGCTGTGGGCACTTTAAACTGTGGATCCTTTACCTGTAAACGTCCACGTTTATTCAACTTCACCTCTGTGGATTCTTCGTATTTTTCTCGTAAATAGTCACCTTTAAAAACATAAAATAACGAAATGTTGTTATTAGTTAAGACAAAAACCTCAGCATTAGTCGGTAACAGTGTTTTTGATAATGCAGTGCCCTTCAATGCCTAAACTTATGCTATAGTTTACTAAAAACACAAATTACTTTATATTTTAGAAGCTCTGTTAACTGTTATTTAACATAAAAATTTTATTGGTAGCCAAAATAAGGCGCGTAATGCAATTAATGCTAAGTTGACACTTAGGTTTTTTAACGCGTTTAAGCAAAATGTTGATTTAGCTAATCAAAGCCCTTCACATTACATTTGAGATGATTAAGATGACAGATGATTAAGAAAAAAACACAACAAACTAATTTTTAGTTCTTTAAAGCATTAAAAATGGATAGAAACGCTTTTATAAAGTTATGAGAAGATTATTTTAATCATTTTTTGATGATGAAATTGTGAAAATTTATGAATTATTTAAGAAAAAATAAAAACATTAAGCCGAAATCTTGGCCGGTTGTACACGATCATGTTGGCGATTCTACATTTGAGGTATGTTCAGTGGATTCTATGTGATTTATGAAGTGATTTAGTTGTAGTTATGTCAATTTGAAGTGATTAACAAATCACTTCAATGTATGGGTAATCATCTCGATTTTAAAGTGATTAGAGCTTAATCGCGTTCGAACTGCTTAAACGCGTTTAAGAAGCCAAATGTGAACATACTATAAGATAGATTTAGGGTAAATGAGTTTTCGACGATTCGGATCGTTTCAAACAAAACTAATAAAACTTGAACTTAGGGATTCAAAGTTAATCTTGATACAAAATAATTCTAGCCTTCCAGAATATTTCCGTTGAAAGAAAATACCCGCAATAATCTATTTGTCGTCTACAAAATTCGAACATTTCTTAAGGTTCCCTTTTTACCTTTCTATCGCATTAAGAACAAAAAAGATTTTTTTCCTCAAGGGAAACTTTATATTTTGTTTTAATAAAAAATTTTTTTATATATGAATGTGATAAATAACAACACAACTATTTATTAATTATTTATGTCTAGTGCTTGAAGAGAGTAGAGACCTGCAAGTTTATAGACATAGGTGCCTATTATGAACTAAATTCGATTTTCGACAGCAGTCGAATTAGCTGATCGAACGAATTTTCATTTGGTATTATGGCGCGCATTCGATAAAAATTTACTATTGTGATTTTGTTAATTCACAGTAGTACATTTTCGATCAGCTGTCACTTAAAATAAAAAATGTTTGTTTACAAATTTAAAAAATAAAATTTAATTTAAACGTGACCACGGCGGAATTATGGTTGTTTTCAAATAATTTAGCTTCAGTGGGGTTTCATCCCACTTTTTTAAATGCTGAACTTTGCTACAAATCATTTTTGGTCAAAAAAGAATTTTGTTCCACAAGGAATATGAGCGTTTCCGATTGCTGTTTACGATGTTCGACTTGCATAAAATGAACAAAACTGATAAAGAATATGGTATTTGGTATACAAACACAAAACAATTTACAAATAGTTACATTTTCAACAAGTTTCTTATATTTATTTGCACCGTCGAAAGCAAATTTGTTTTCGTTGAAAAGTTCGATGCACGACGAAATTTTCGACAGTGCTGCCAACTCATAATACCAAAATAACACTCGATAGTCGATGTTCGGTAGCCAGCGAAAATCGTTTATCGAATGTAACTCATAATAGGGGCCATAAAAACTAAAATAATATCGGTACAAAAAATCGAATGGTTACCGAACCTCAGATTATTGTATGTTTAGTTTTTACGTTAAAACATAGTGGTGGGAGTTACCGTGGAGGAAACTTGGAGCCATTCATTTGGGATTTTAAAAAACGATCCTTAAGTCAAAAAGACCTCTGCTTCATATTTTTTTAAATTAATGGCCATTTTCTCAATGTATCGACAAACTGTCTGTTACCTAATGTCAACATAAATTTATTATAGCGATAAACTGTCCGTTAACGATTTTGGGTTTCTCAATATACCGACAAAAAACATTGGTTTGAGTTGGCAACACCACTCAAAATACATGTAAAAGATGGGAGTCAGCTGATTGAATTTATCTGTACGTCAAATAAAAGGAAAATAAATAATTGGCAGATGAGTACCGGTTAGCATTGCGACCAAATAGATGCAAATGAGAAATTGAGAAAACCAAATTTCTTTAATGTGCAGTTTTTCGTTGGGAAAAAAGATAATCGCCTAATGAGAAAATGGCCATAAGACTTTTTATTTTTTTTTTCTTCTTTATATTAAACATTATTTAGTATTTAAGCCACACATGTGGTCATGTGCTAGAAATCGAAATCAAGCGTAATTTAAATCCATGGAGATTTTTAGATAAATATTTTTTGTATCCCTAGAAAAATAATATACGCACGGCACTTTCGAAAATTTGCTATTTTTAAATAGTACGAATCAGTCTCTGTGTACTTTAAGCATCTCAGTCGTTGCGTTGAGCTATTGTGCGGCATCTACGTCGCAACGTTAGGTATTGGAAATTTCGAAATATAACGAGTCTGTGAGTCAAAATGACACATGGTTATCTCTTTAGTAACTGACTATTAGCAGCAAATTAGTGATAAGTGGTTTAAGAAATGCAATTCCCAAGTTTCGCTGAATATTATACTGACATACTTGAAAAAAGGCAGGAACGTGTAAAAGTTAAAATCAGAGAAAACTGAAACTTAAATTTTGTATTATACTCGAGTTTGGTTTTCAGAAAATGGCTTATAGTGTACTCGACCAAAATATATAATTTTTAAATCATTTGCCAAATTTCCTCTTTCATGTAGGGCATGTTCGAAAAAGCAGCGCAGTCGTCAGAAAAGCAAACTTTTTTAAATGGCGATACAAAAATCATTATAATTTTTTTTATTGTATGACTATTATTCTTGTGGAGTATTTGACAATTTGTTGGTCCATATCTAGTTAATTGATATATAGGGATGAGATTTTCATGTACTAAAAAATCGAAAATATTCGCTTAAAATATGCATACAAAATATGCACTAACAAAATAAAAAATGTGCACTTAACACGGAAAAAATGTCCATTAAAATTCGTTTTTTTATTTCACTTAATACAAAAATATAAAAAATTTAGTATATTGTTATTCAAATATCTTTAAAAAGCGTGAATAACTTATTTTTTAGTTTATTTATTTATTCCAATTCTATACACAAGACTTAAAGCCTCTTATTGCAGTATAGAACATTGTTTTAACACAAACATTAAAAATAAAAATTATTATTTGTAAATGATAAAATTTTAAAACAAAAGAAAAAATTTAAAAGAGAAAAAAAATTATTAATTAATAAATTAAATTGAAAATTAACAAAATGATAATATTAAAAATCATAACACAAAAAAAAAAAATTTTAACTCGCAACTGCTTTTTTTAAAGCTCAGTGCGTTACTAATTATTTGTATATTAAGCGGGAGTAGATTCCAAAGACGGATTGCATTAAGGAAAAATTGTCAATCAGATGTTAAACTTTGGTGTCTAAACCATAAAATTCTTTTACCTCTATTAGAGCTAGATATGGTAAGGCGGCTATACAGATGTTGTGGTTGTTGAGTAAACACGATTTTGTGCATTGATATCAGTACTCTTGTTTTGAGAAGGTCATCAAACTGAATACCATAAAGTTTTACCGTAAAAGGAGAAACAGAATTAAACATTTTTACGCCATATACGTATCGTACAATACATTCAAAGACTGAGTTTAATTTTCTTTCACTTGCGGCATCACATTTGGCAAATAATTCGCATCCATACATCAGAATTGGCAATAAATAGTTTTTTGCAAGAAGTATTCTTATTTTGATAGGTGTACAATACTGCGTTTGCCAGAGAGTTCTAAGCATGGAATACGTACGGTCACATGCATAATTAATATGGTTGCACCATGTCATGTTCTTATTAAAAATAATACCAAGATTTTTTGCTGTATTTACCCTTTCAATACGTTCATTACTAAGAAAAATACCAGGTATATGATCGGTTATAGTAGTTCGTTTTTGGATAACAAGATATTTAGATTTTTTTGGGTTTATACTAAGACCATTAGCAGTAGCCCATTCATAAATATGTTTTAACTCAGTATGTAGAGTTAAGACACATTGTTCAATTTCAGATGTATCACAGCTGATGTAAATCTGAACATCGTCAGCATAATTTCTGACTTTGCAGTGTGTAAGTTGACTCGGAAGGTCATCAGCATAAAGCGAAAATAGAAGGGGACCAATAATTGACCCCTGCGGTACACCCCACGCTACAGGTAGAAGTTTTGATTTATTGTTACCACTTTGAACATACTGATGCCTGTTGGTAAGATATGTTGATATCAGACGTGTAGCAGCTGTAGAAAACATAAACATGTTTTGTAGTTTGTAACATTTAAATATTTGTTTGTTTAAATTAAGAGATACTGTTTTATTAAAAGTAAAAGTTTGTCTGGTATTTGAAGAATGCAAATGCATTTTGAAAAAATTTATTTTCAGATCCCACTATGATTCCAGATCAGATCAAACATTTTTCAAATTTTTTTTTTTTTTCATTAATAAGATTTAGTTTTAATGTGCTAAATTCCCCATTCTTACAATTGATAAGCTGAAATTTATTGTTGGTGGGATAAGCTATTTCTATGAGCATTTCACTGGTTGCTTAGGCCAGATCATCAGGAAACTTCATCCAAAGATTTTAGAAAAGCTAAAGGTATTATTCAAATAAAACTGCAATTCAATTAATTTGACTTCAGTATAAGGTGAACTAAATCCCTCCTAATTAGTTATTGATTCACCAATATATCCGTAATTGGAAAATATAAATGCTAATTGACTTCTGATGTTATTTAAATTTAATATTTCTCTTACTTTTTTAATTGCATAATCATCGGTATCAACAAGCTCTTACTCAAAGTTTTTTTAATAAAATTCTGAAGCATCCAGCCAGACCACCATCTTGTTATTATTAACTGCGGTGGAAATGGAACCAAGGGATGGAAACATTTCATTAAAACTTTCAATATTATCGAATTGGCTCCTAATTTCCTCTGCAGCGCGGTATAACCCATACGAAAAGAAGGATGCTTTGCCGAAGTGATGATAATCTTGTATTTAAAGCAGAGCTCCAAAACAATTTTTTTTATTGATTTTAAAATTTTTTTAAAGGTTTTTTTTATGTAATATAACTAAATTTTCAAGCTTGAGGTCTTTTTTTAATTTTATATAAAAAACTTTAAACGCTTATTTTAAATAATATTTCGGCACTTCTTTGAGTGCCTTCTTCAGGGTTTTTTTTTCTTTTCTTATTTAACAAAATTTAACAAACAAATTAAACAATGTATTAAAATGACAAATTAAAAAATTTCTCAATTGAATACAAAAATATTTTCGAAATCAAACTTGATCTATTGCAATATAAATTAATTGTTAACTTCCGTTTCTATTTTTATAAATTAAGTGTCTATAATTTTGTGCTACATTCTCAGTGTCAGACTTAAAATTAATTCTCGACATTGTTGGTACATTTATGATTTCTAACATTTCTAACATAAATCTACGTTTATAAAGATTTTCTGTGTTTAAAACTGTTGTATTTTCAAAATCTGGATAATGGTTTAGATTAGCACAATGGGATGGTAAAGCTGTTTTTTGTGATGAAATGTGTCTATATTTTTGATCTGACTTATGGAAATTAAAAAAACATAAAAATATCAAAATATGCATTTAAAACCTAAATATGCAAAAATATGCATATTCATCGAAATATTCAACAATATGCAAAAACAAATCGATGCCATTTTAACGCAAATTTAATTATTCAGAAAGATAATTGCTCGACATCGTTCTTAAACTATTGACAAAAACATGCATTTGCATGGAATCGCGATTAATAATTTTTCTTTTTTAACAATACTAAAAAATTTAATACAATGCTGACCAATAAATTAAGAATTTTAATGCATTTCCTAAAACTCTTGGTAGTTCTTTAATCTAGTCCTACAATGTTCTTTCGTCCTAAACAAAGAAGCAGCTAATACAATTAAATATAAAAAAAAATCTTAATCAAATAATAATACCAACATGGTGTAAATACAAGACGGTGGCATCGACAAGCCAGATGTTAATTGTTTATATATAGAGTGCATTGAAGTTGGTATATCATTAATTTCGCTATCGTATATTATGATTGTTAACCTGCATATGAAAAAAATACACAAAATGTGCTTGTTGCAATACCGAGGCCAACTTAAAAAAAAAACGCCAAATGCTTCAAACCATGTATGAAGCAAATTTACTATCTATAAAGTTTATAGTATAAACAATACTAACTGCACGCAGGGTAAGGCATTTTTCAATATGGTCACCTCAAAAAAAAAAAACTATTTTTAACGAAAATTTTAAACATATTATGGTAATTTATATTCCATAAAAAAGCCATAACCATATTATTGTTGCCTCAAACATCAAATCTGACAATAGCAATTGCACCCCACTAACAAAAGGTTGGTTGCATTTTGCTGCATTTTTTTTTAGTTAACAAAAATATTCATAGCATACATATGTGCTTATTCTGTGACCAAAATAAAACACTCATACACACAAACAACCTTATTTAAAATGAAAGCTGGAAACAAAAACACAAGCAAATACCAACAATAACAATATCAACAACAACAACTACTACTACTTACCAATTTCTCTTATCGATGACAACTGTTGCCAACAGGTTATTAAACTGCATGAACCAGAAACACCATGGCACTTGCATGTAATACGGGTTTTCTTAATCACAGCCTGAAAATAAAAATGAAAAAAGGGGGAAAAAGATGGTGAACAATTTTAATACGTAAATCATTTAAGAAGATTTGACATTAAATTTTTGTTTAAAGGAGAATAATATATAAAATTTCTAAATTACATTTGTAATTTAATGTTTTTTTTTTTTATTTTACTTCTTAAATTATTCTAATTCAGCAAAAATTTGATTTATTTGCTTTATTTTTTCACAAGTTCACTCCATTTTTCAGTTCTTTATTTTTTCATTTGTGGATTTTCTGTAGTTTTACATGTGAGTAAAAAAATGTATGAGTAAAAAGGACAAACAAAAAAAAATAATGAAAAGTTTTTGTGCATTATTGCACAAATTCATAGAGACAACATACAGACAGAGACAAGTTTAAATTTTCTTTATAAAAGCAATCAAAATATTGTACAAGAGTAGATACAGTATGTGATAAAATTAGGGAGTTTAAGTGAAGAAATTTTAGTTTTAGATTTAATTTCAGATTTATTGATGGAGTTAATAATAAAAAAATAACATAACTGCAAAGCGTAAATTCAACCCCAGTTCTATTTCTAGCTCAGCCAAGAATAAAAATTATCAATAAAAATTTTTATTAATTTCATGCTGTAAAAATCCTACCTTCAGGCAAATTAGTTAATGAAAATTAAATTTCATTAATACATTAAAAATCGACTGTTCAACTAAGAAATCACAATTGTTCTAAACTGAATTTTTTTTTAAAATTTATAAATTTAATTTTAGGTGTATTTACTTTTCCATTGTACTGTATATTTATACATTTTTTTTAGCATAAATAGATGGTAGATTTAAGGAATATATGACCATAATTCCTTAACTAAAAAAAAATTAAACTAAAGACGTTTATCATACTTAAATATAAAGCATCCTACAACTGACTTTAGGAACTTATAAAGAAACATTTCACAGTTTAGCGAAAATAATTGTAGATCTGAGAAAAGATCTAAAATTTAAACAAAATTTTTTTATATAAAATCCCAGTAAATACTTCGCTTGCTTTTTCAAAATGAATAGCCATCTTTCACTCATTATTTAGTAGCTTTCTTCTGTAACTACATCTATAACAACTTCTATAACTACTTTTTTCTGGATGTATAATAATAACTTATAATGACTTACTTATAAATGCTTTCATTTTAGGACATCCCTTTCTAAAATGCATTGCTTCTTTCAGTAGAATTTTAAGTAGTGCTTTTATATATTTCTGATTGCTCAACACTTTATTTTTTAGGCGAAGTTTTTACTGGCTTTAAGTCAAATTATTTTTAGGCCGGCTGGTTAGCGGGACTCCGATCTGACCATAGGACTTTCAGTTTTTATACTAATTCCTAAATGGAAGAGGGAGTTTGAGCTGAGTCTAATGTCAGGAATTGGGAATTCGGGAATCTAATAAGTTTCCCGATTACTGTAGTTTATTTCAGGCGGAAATGTTTGCAGCCAAAACGGCTGCTGATCTAGCACGTAATTCAAATACTAGAAACTCATATATTAACTTCTTTATTAAATAGTCAGGAAGCAATCAGGGCGATATCCGTGGAATATACATACTCTTCGATCGTCCAGGAGTTTAGGGACTCAATAGAAATAAACGAAGTACCGAAATGGGGGATTCAATTACCATACAACATAGTGATTCCCATTCCAATTCGTAATATTAAGAGAGATACTCTACTATACAGAGGAAATCAGCGGCAGTTTGGGAAAACACCGAAACTTGGAAGGTATGAAGAGTTATGTGGAGATCCTATGATCCAAAGTCGAATGAAGTTCTATCGCTACCGAAAAAAAGGATGAAGGCTTCTAGTTGGTTTTAAACCGGGTCACTGTTGAACGGCAGTATACGCCAAAAGGACGGGGCAACTGACTAGTGACAATTTAAGATTCTGCAGGGTACTAGGGGAAGAAGAGACGGTGGAGCATCGTACCACTGTCCGGCACTTTTACGCTTCAGAGCGAACTGTCTGGGAGATCAATACTTTCAAGATTTTAAGGAAAGCTTTGAAATTGGACTTATAAGACTTTCAGCAATCGCCAAGAGAGTGTAGAGTACTCTAGGTATTATCACCTCGAACTAACCTTTTCCTTTACGGGTTATCGTACGTCGTGGTGACGCTAGGGAACAACAAGGTCTATGCGGGGTATTTGTGACCGGCCATTTTAGCCTTACCTTTAGGCTCGTTTTTTATCTTACTTATTTTGAATTTTACTTTAATTGAGGTTTATTTTGTGTTTAGTTTTATGTCAAGTTTAGTTTTAGTTTAGTTCTAATTCACTTCCGGTTCAATTCTTGTTCATTAGTGTTCAGTTTTAGTTTAATTCTAGACCAGTTCTAGTTCATTTCTAATACACTTCTAAGTTAGTTAAGTTCTGGCTTAATTTAAGTTCAATTCTAGTACAGCTCTAGTTAAGTTTTAGTTCAATTCTAGTTATATTTTTATTTTGTGCTAGTTCCGTTTAAATTCTGTTTTTATTTTTATTCTACATCTGTTCTAGTTACATATCTTCAATAAACGCACACTCACCGTCGCGATGTTTTGCCCGGTAATGAGGGATGTCTGCTTATGAAAGAGGTACACATTTACGCCCTAAGTTATAGGAATTAAAACAGGTTTATTAAAGGTTTATTAAACAATATTTCACAGAAAATCCGTTTCATAAACCTTTTATAAAAACCTGTTTTATTTTTTATAACTTAGGCCGTTATTATTTTAGATATTTATTGTTAAATTGATACATTTCATTTAAGCAATGATGGATGGATTGATCATTGTGGGTAAAAAAATGTTTTTAGAGTAGACTTCCTTAGATCAGTTAAATTTGAGCTGTTGGGTTTAAAAATGACTTTCAATGTTTTTTTTTTTATCTGACGAAATGTGACAAAATCGTTTCTAGCTAAATTCCTTAAACGAATAATTTGTTTTAATGCTTAGTCATAAGAATTAATTCAATCAAATATGTCTACCTAAGTATCTCGTCGTCAGACCGACTATTCTCCAGCACTGCGCTTGAATTTAGTATTTCAGTATAGTTATCTTCTGTATATAGAGGCTTTCGTCTACCTTTTAAAATTCATCAAGGCATTTTAATTGACCGAACAGTTCCTTAAAATTTGCATAAAACTACTAATAATATACAACTTTTGTTGGTGTATTTTAACACCATATACGAGAGATATTTTGGAAAAAAAAAATTAAATTTAGTGTGCGCGCCTGAATACACTGAGGAACAGTCATTTTGCGGTCTGGAATTTGATTGCAAATTTTTACTAATTTGAGGTCGCTAATTTCGTATCTAAAATCTCCATTTTTCTCTATCAGCTCTACTTTTCAAGATATACCGTTATGTCCAAAACTAAGGCACTTTCACTACATATAGTTTAATAACTTGAAACCGGTTGACCATATTCAGTTAACAAAAATCCGAAACTCGGCAACAGTATTGGCGCATTATCATAAATTATCACTAAGTGTTAACTTTTTTAAGTACCTATTTAAGTTATTCACAGTTGGTTACTTTCAGCAAGAAAAGTTTACACTTAATTATGGGTAAAGCTGTAACTAAATGCCAACTAACCAATACATACAAAGAACAGCTGATTTATGTTATCTCATTTTTTTTTTTTTTTTAATTCCCTAAGCTAATCACTGCGAAGTTTTAAATTTGTCCAGTACTTTCCGAAATATCGTTGAATTTTTGAGAGATAAGGAAACTTTAAGGGTATTCATTTCAAATTTTTTTTTGGTTGGAAAAATGGAACAAATGAAAAATTCACTCTTATTTTTAGTTAAAAGTAAAAAGTACAAAAGTTTTAACTGTCAAAAAAAAAAAAAAAATCTGTAATATAATTCTTGGAAGTAATTGATATTTTTCAAGATGCCAAATAAACGCTGTTAAAAGTGAATTAATTAATTGTCACATCATTTTTACGTTCTTTTATAATATTTTTTTTGTATAGAATTCATTTTTAATTTTGTTTTGAAAAACGACGTTTTAAAAAAACTTAAATTTGATTTAATTAAAACGGAGTTTTTAAGAATCATAGTTGATTATCTTAAAAAGAGATATAAATTTTAGTACTTTTTCTGAAAAATAACAACATTTTTAATAGTACGCCAACCACATTCAATTTGACGTTTATGAATTGCCAACTTTTTTAAAATTGTAAAGTTGTAATTTTCCAATCTGATTTTTTACACTTGGTAAAATTTGTTTAAATTGCAACTTTCGGTGGAAAAGTTTTTCCTTGTGTTAGTTGTAACAAAAATTACATTTTTCCACTTTTCCATTTTTCCAACTAATAAAAAAACTAAAATGAATACCATTAAAAAAAAAAACAAAATTTTTGTTCTTTAAAAATTCACAAGAAATATAAATGCGACAAAAATCACAGTTTTGGTCTAAAAACATTTAGCTTAACATATTTTATCAATATTACTTATTAATCGACCTTTTTCTTGAATTTATTATTATTTTCTTAGATTTTATCTAAACAGGCTTTCAAGGTCATTTGTATTTAAATGAAAGATTATTTATTTATATTTTCATCCTACGTTTCGTTGGTCTTTTCCAACTTCATCTGAGATTTTCAGTTTATTAAATATTTAATCTTTGTTAAATTTACATTTTATAATAAAAAACACACAAGTTTTACAACATAAAACACGAAGTTGTTTAAAATTAATTGAAAAATAAAAATAAAAAAGTAATTTAATATCACAGGTTGTTATTGATAATGTATCACAGTTGAACTAAAACTTTTAGTTATTTTAGTTAGGCCTGAGTTCATCAAATTTAATTTTCATTCAATTATTTTTTCGAGCCCCAGCTCAGCCAAGAAAATTATCAATAAATTTAAATAAAAATTTCATGTTGTAAAATTCCTTCCTTGAGTAAAAAATAATTTAATGAAAATTAAATTTGATGAGATTTAAAATTAACAGTTCAACTAAAATCACAATTGTTCTTAACATATTTTGTTTATTTCATTCTAATCGGTGCACAACTTTTGATTTTATTCACAATTTACTGCCAAAACTGAATATCGATTTCCATACAAAAAGGAAAAAACGTTCATGACGCACACATATTTAAAATGTTAAATGGACAGCATGAAGCAATTAAATATGGCCGGTTATGGGAGGTGCCTGGCTGTGGGAGGTGTCCGTTATGTCAGCTTTCACTGTATATGAAAACATATCTATTCTGTGTTAGTTTAATATTAGTACTATTTCCGTTTTATCCTAATTTTTTACATGTTTTTATTCTGCTTGGGTTTTTGTTCTATTACAAATTAAGTTAAGACCTGCTCTACTTGCGTTTTAGTTCTTTTCCATTTCTGCTCAACTTCTTACGGAGTTCTATTTTACATCTGGTTAAATTTTTGACTTCTGTTAAATTTTTACACAGTTTTAATTCTGTGCTACTTTTTCTGCCCTTCCGTTATAATTCTGTTCAGTTCTATTCTACATCTACATCATATCTAATTCCGTGCTAGTTATACATATTTTAGCCCTCTTCTTATTCGGTTGTAAGTTTTTATTTTTGTTCTATTCTATTTGGGGTTTTGTTCTTTTAGAGATATTCTTAAGTTCTGCCCTTGTTCTTTTCAAGTTTTGTTTCAGCTCTTTAACTGTTCTATTTTACATCTGGCCAAGTTTCAGTTCTGCTTTATGCTCTGGTTTTGTTTAAATTTGAATTTGGTTCTATTGGTGTGCTCTTCTAATGTTATTGAAGTACCAGTTTAGTTCTGCACTAGTTCTTTTGTAACTAGTCGTTACATTCCATTTATTTTTCCTGTGGTAGCGTGCAGTATGAATCAAACAAAAATCTTAAGAAAAAAAATCTGATACATAAAAGTGTTTAAGAGCAATAAAAGAAATGCGTTGCTTTTTACATTTTTGTTTTTTTTTTTCTTAAATGCATGTGCTCAAACATTTTTTTAAGCTCCACAAACAAATGTCAACGAAATATGAAATCCTTGGAAAATTTATGACATTTTCATAGTTAGTTTGTTTCCATACAAACATTATAAGACATGACATTGTTTTAAACTTTGTACGATTCTTGTGTACAGTCTTATATGGGGAAAAAATGTTCAAAAAAAAAAAAAAAAAAAAAAAACTGTAACGAAATTATGCATTTTATAGGGATAAGGAAAAAAAAAACTATTCTGCTTCAATAGCAAAAAACAAAACGAAATATGAGAAAATATCAAATATACCATTCAAAAATGCAAAACGAATTTTAAGAAACCTTCTTTTGTTTTTTCATAAGGTCCTGTTTATACAAAAATTGTTCATGAAATCTTTATTTCTTGTGTCCCGCTTTAAAGGATGTTTAATGTAAAACCCGCAAAATATTCACATTCGTTGAGAGCAAAACGTTTCGCAAAATATATGAAGTACGAGAAAAATTACATGCATTAAGAAATGGTTACTGAAAAAATTACATAAAATAAGATTGGAAAAATTTCGTAATTTTTTTTTAAAAAATATAAATGAAGAATAAATATATTTGTGCACTCATAGGTTTTGCAAACAAGGTTAGGTGTGTGTACACCGAAAAAAAATTCGTGCCTTAAATGTATGAAATCATTCAATAAAGAGTTTTTAAATAATTAAGTGATTTAAATCTTGAATTAAGTTAGATATTAGTTCTTTTTGGGTCATTTTGACTCAACTATGACTTAAATTGAATTTTTCGAGTTTAATTCAAATCTACCTTTCATCGATTTTGAAAAAGCATTTGACAGCATTAATCGCGACAGCATATGCAACGCATTGCATAGAAGAGCTAATCCACCGCTGCTTGTACCTCTTAAAAAGGAGAGCTACAGCGGCGCAAACTGTTATTTTCTGCATAGAGGAACATAAAGGAAAATATCTCAGCCTTTTCAAGTATTGAGTGGATTACCCCATGGCTGTATACTATCGCTTCTTCTATTCTTCCTTGACAACGCACACTTACTATATTCAACCTCGTTCCAAAGTAATGGTATCTAATGGCAAATAGATGGCATATTCTTAAACTACCTGGCCTACTACGGTCAAACAGAGTGTGTGACATAGAACAGTCTGTCTCAAACCTTTAAGGAAATTTGTATGGCACAGGCCTTAAAAATAAACGCAGCTGAAACCAAATGTCTGACTGTTCATGGCAACAGTCCACAACTGAAAACTGCAGGCAACCAAAACTATAATATCGTCGACCAATTCACTTATCTTGGAAGTATATTTTAGCACAGAGTTAGATGTAGAAGCTAAGATCAGCAAAGCAACGGAAATTGGAATTTTTGCGCCGATTTGGCAGAACAAGAACTTATGCCTACGGACCAAGTTCCGAAAATTCAATTCCAACGTTAAATCCGTCCTCTAAGGCCGGCCACTAACGTACAGTTTTAACTGTCAGTTTCAACTGTTCTGAGATGTCTACACACGTGCAGTTCTCTTCAGTTTTTAACATGGGTTCGAACCAGCAGAACGGCTTGGCCGCTCTCGGTGTACTTTTTGTAATTGCTCGACACAAATTGAACTGAGAACGGCACTGTTGAACACACACGTTCACTTCAGTTGAAATTCGTCAGTTAAAAATATAAAAATTGTATATTTCTCAGTTAAACTGAACCGTTGAGTTGAACGGTCAGTTATTACCCACATACGTACAGTTTTAACTGAACAGGTGAAACTGTCAGTTAAACCTGTACGTTAGTGGCCGGCCTTAGGGTGCGTACAGAGTGACCGCTTGCTGCCGAGCCGAGCCAACTGACGCTTATTGCGAGAACCAATGAGAGAAAACTGGTACTATATAGTGGGCGCCGAGCAGGTCAGAGCGCAAAGCTGACTGAATGCGAGAAAACAGTTCCAAAGCGTATTTCAGCGCCGAAAACATTGTGTATGTTATATCGTTATGGAAACATTTAAAAAAATTAAAAACAAAAACTTAAGAAAAAGTAAATAAAACATGCAATCAAAAAATAAAAAAATAATAAATAATAAATTAAAAAGAAAATAAAAATTAAAAAAAACTATTTAAATAAAATTATAACAATTATAAAAAAATCTGGGAATTTATTTCTCATGGTGAGTTACATTTATTATATAAATTTTTCATATTATTCGAATGTGTATTCTATGTCAAATACATTCCTCAAAAGCTTTTATACTTTAATAGTCTCATTCCTTCATTATTTCACAGGAATATTTTCTATGCACTATCAGAATTTTTTTTTGTTTGTATATTTCTGTTACGAAGCTTACCTTAGCTATCCTTTGGTTAGCAATGAAGTAAATTGTAAAGAAAATTTATACAACTATTAGATACCAGCAGAATGTAATGCATTTTCTGGCCGTAGCGGGATAGCTAAAGTAAGCTTCGTAACAGAAATATACAAACAAAAAAAATTCTGATAGTGCATAGAAAATATTCCTGTGAAATAATGAAGGAATGAGACTATTAAAGTATAAAAGCTTTTGAGGAATGTATTTGACATAGAATACACATTCGAATAATATGAAAAATTTATATAATTATAAAAAAATTAAAACAAACCCAAATGCATAGAAACATACATAAAACACAAATAATAGATAAAATAACAGCGCTGATTCTCGCATCCACTATGCACACTCAAACTTATTTCTCTCATGAACAAGTTCTCGCAATAAGCGACAGTCGGCTAGGCTCGGCAACAAGCGGCCACTCTGTACGCCCCTTATATGGATGCAGAATTGCAAGATTACCAGTAGTGTTACCAGTGGATTTACCAATGGCCACGTGTAATAACGAATGTAAAACTTCTTAGCCAAGCAAATCAGATGGATGTGGCTTCTGAAATCCGAAAACACTAAATTGGGCGTGCACTACTTATCTAGGATAATAACATTTCGTATCAAGCTTTGCGTGGGAATGAGTTTACACAAGCAGGAAAAAGAGTTGATACTACACGGACAACTAGGAGAAGTGAGATGGAAGACGGCTATTTTGGGCGCCCTATGCTCCAGTGGAAGTTAAAGGAATAAATATAATTTACTTTAATTAAAAATTACTTTAATTACATTTTTTTTGTAGGCCATTTTATCTATCTATTTTCTTCTGACAGTTTCACAGTAATTTCCTTATAACCCGGCATTTAACAAAGGCTATAAACATTTGTTTAACATCCGTATTTACATCTGGAGAAGGATAATAGTAGAAGTATCTTTATAAGATACAATTTTCTGCGTTATACAAAGTCTACGACAGACAGAAAATGCCTAACATTAACACTAATATGATGTTAGGGATAAGTATAGACTCATAATGTAAAGTTGTTCTCATGTTTAACACCATTTTTAAAACACATGTGTGCTGTTATAAGCTAATAAAATATATCGAGCCCTAACCGCGAAAGTAACATAAGCGACATCATTTTCAGTTTTCGTTTTTTTTTTTTTAATAAATGACTTTATTGGCAACACTTGCTTTGTCTCCTAAAATGTCATGGTCACAAAATGTTCCGTTACGATTTTATAGCAAGAGCAATTTTATCGTAAGCGACAAATTTCATACAAAATTTAAATGAAATAAAATAAAAAAAATCTTTCCTGTAAAATTTGATTTTTGGCGCTTTCGTTATTTTCGCGGTTAGGGCTCGATATGATTAAACAAATTTCCAAAAAGCTGCCGAAACTTCTCATGAGAGACCGTTTTCTCTTTAGGCAATTATCTTTTCTCCCAACGAAAAACTACAGATTAGAGAAATTTGGTTTTCACAATGTCTCATTTGCTTTCATTCTGTCGCAAAGCTAACCCGCGCTATATTATTATTGTTGGCTAAAAACTGACCCCCTTAGAAGACAACGAATGTATATAAAACTTAATTTTGTAAGTAAAGGAAAGCAAAAAACTTTTTTATTTTATTTTTCTTTAAATAAATATCTCAATTCATGTTAAGGATAAAATAAATTTTTAGGTCGATTCTGTATCAAAAACATAAAAAAAAGTGTGCTAAAAAGTAAAATTGAGTCATATTGACCCAAGGAATGCTGAAGGATTAATTTCTCATTTAAGTTCATGTTCCGGTTAAGATTCTAATTCAGGTTTTGGTTTTAGTTCTAGATCACATTGTATTTCAGGTTGCAATTTAAGCCCTAGTGCAGTTTTGGTTAGGGTTCCAGTTTTGTTTCCAGTTTATGTGTAAGTCAGTGTTCGAAAATAAACCGTTCATTATTAAGCGTTGGACTCACACACCCAAGAACGATATCTATTTTTTTTTTGTGATTGTGTAGACGAGCACAACCCTTAATACCGTTCGTAACTATTTTTATGAAAGATCCGAACATTATATAGCGTTCTGTTCTTCCTCAAAAAACATAACAATTGTAGCGATACTGTAGACCAACATTATATTTTAATGTTCTATAATGATTCTTTTTTTACATTGATAAAGAAATGAACAAACAAAAAATTTAAGCAACGACCGCAGCACGAACAGCTTGTGTATATGTTTTGTTTGTGTAAAATGTTGCTGGCTTTTTGTTTTTTTTTTTTCGTATGTGTATTTTGTATGTACATATAGCCATGTTCTGGAAGTCAAATTCGGGTGAAATTAAACAAATTTTTAAAATTATCCAGGGCTTCAAGTTCATAAAAATATTCCCATTTATTTACTTGATGGCGCTGCAAAATATGAGCCCAGGAAATATGGCCCAAAAAAAAAGAAAAATAGCCCCAAATTTGAGGCAATTTTTCATTATGCCAATATGACCCCATTTTTTAAGACAAATTACCCTAAAATAATGAAAAATAGCCCTAAAAACAAAATTAAATATAACCCTAAATTTGGAGTAATTCTTAATTATCACCTCGAAGTTTTTAAAGCATTTTTACTCCCAAAAAACTAAAATTAAAAATTTGGGTTGGGTTCGTATTTTCGGGCGTTGAATTTTCCGAATTTCAAAATCCCCAATTTAAAAATTCAGAATTTCAAAATCCATTTAAAAGAAATTGCCCGAAAATGGCGTGTTGTTGCGTCTCATATACAATTTTGGGGCCATTCTTCATTTTCCTTTTGGGACAATACTTCTTGGGGTTATTTAACTTTGAGGACCACTCATCCTTACTAGAACTTTTTTTAAATCAGGAAAAACAAGAGTGTTTAAAAAACATAAATTTGAATTTTACATGATTTCAATTCCCCGAATTTGGCTGATAGTTACGGTTCTAACTCTGAAGTCAGGCCCTTTTTTGATTTTAAGATTACGCTCCTTTTTATTTATTGTTTAGCTTCTAAATCAATTTTAGTTCACTGTATAAATTTACCTACTACTGCAAATTACAAATTCATCCTATAAATCAAAACGTTTTACACCTTTCACTTCCTGCCTGACAACAATTCATGTTTAAAAGACAGGTAATATAATATTCAGCAATAAATACACGTAAATAGTTTTTGTCTTTTCTCCGCCATTCAAGTCTGATTATGTTTTATTTGAAATAAAATGTATGCACGTGTAAGTGTAAAGGATACTTATCTACCGGAATTTCTATATGTATAAATATTTAATAGTTTTTTGATTATAATGTTTAATAGCAACAAATGCTGATACAAAAAAACAACTATTACAATATGCAACATAAATAGAAACTAATACATGTGTGATTTTGAACGTATTAACACATAAAAAAGTTCGTACACAAAATCACAAAACCTTGCAGTTCTGATGTTGTAAAGCCCAAATCACAATCTTGTGCAAATGGTCTTGCATCGTAGCATTTGCAAAATGGTATAGTAAATACTAAAGTATACTTTTGGGATTATAGTATGTATGTATAAATGGAAGGCCATAAGCACCGCGACCCAGTGGATCTTTTGTGCAGCCTGTATATCCCACCACGCCAGGTTCAGGCTATGTACAAAGCCTATTACCCTGCCTGGTGGA
Organism: Pollenia griseotomentosa; assembly: GCA_963931875.1. Lineage (NCBI taxonomy): Eukaryota > Metazoa > Arthropoda > Insecta > Diptera > Polleniidae > Pollenia > Pollenia griseotomentosa. The sequence continues at coordinate 49,779,206 of OZ007564.1, forward strand.
AGATCAAATATTTCAGCTGGGCTCATCATATTCCCCCCAAATAATTGGCAGCAGCAGAGCAGATGTTTCGACGTCTCGTCATCAACCCCACAAAATCTGCATAACTTGGTATCAACATTACCCATAATAAACTGATGGTATCTGAGACCACAGTATCCCGTAAACAGTCCAACAAACAGCCTGAGCGCCCCCTTTCAAAGTAGAAGTAGCCCACTCACCCTGCCATGGAATACGGTCACACATTTTTTGGACTGTCTTAACCCAGAGACCAACGTCCAAGTGTGAAGGAATTCACGTTCGGAGCGTCCCCCTAATGTTACCAGCAGGGACGCCAAAGAGAGGCTCAGGGCCAATAAAAGGACGATGAGCGCTCCTGTTTGCCGGCCCTCGTGGCCGGGTACCCAACACAATACAAGTTTTTGTTTCCCCAAATCGTTCAGAGTCACAAAACAGTCCATAACCAACCTGGACCTCACCTCCAAAGAAGATAGTGCTCTGAGAGGGGCTAGGCTATCCGACATTATAAATAATCGCAGTCCCCTTGCCCTTCTCCTCAGACATTCCCCAGCGCATATGAGGATGGCGTAGATCTAGCAGGCAAGCCGCTTTGTAAACCCGGGCCCGTGATGCCCGCCCCAGTATCACTATTCGTCTGTTTCGAACCGTCGGTGAACCAGACTTAATCCGCGCACCCGCGCCACCATGATTGGTGTCTATCAGGTATAAGGACATTAAAGTCAATATCCAATACCAGACTGGGCAGCATATGATCACCAACAAATATGGATGGATGAATTATAGTAAATACTATACCATTTTGCAAATGCTACAATGCAAGACCATTTGCACAAAACCCGCGAATTGGGCTAATGTATTTAATTCTTAAAATATCAATTAGGTTTTTCCTTTAACATTTTATGATGGTCAAATAGTAAAAGTGAAAACTTGAGGCAATTTTAAGATCTGTAGGGTAAAATCTTTCACAACGCTCACCTTCTAGTCACATACATATACACACTTGCTTCTAAGGATCAATTTTTTTTTTTTGTTTTTTTTTTGCTTGTTTCTATTGACTTTAAGCACATGCATGTTTGAAAAACGTGACAAAACGTTACGAAGAAGCTCTCTACCATAAACTATTCGTGTATTGGTATCTTAGATGCGTGCAAGTATGTGCTCATGTTGTGTATGAAATAGGTTTCATTTAACTCTTTATAGTATGTGGGTCCTTTTTTTGTATGACTGAAATATACTGAAATATAATATTTGTTAATTTTGTGTTTTCAACTCGAATTAAGTGTGTTGTTAGTACATAAAAAGGAAAAAATATAAGTTTTTCTTTGTATCACCAAAATGTTTTTGTAAGAAAATACTAGTAAAACTTTTTTTTTTCAAAATTATATTCATACGCAAATTGTTATTACTAATAATACTTTAACTTGAGTACAGCAAACTTTTTGTAAGAATTAATGTTAATGTCAGGCGGTGATTATAATTTGGAAGGAAGCAACTAACTAATGGTTTTACCTAACTTTTGATAAGCGTTCGTATATTAATTATGTATAAAACAAACTTTAAGAGTTGTTCGAGATAATATTAAGAAGAAATACTTAGAATATATAAAGAAAATAAAGAATAAATGTTTGTGAAAGTAATTGGAGAAGTTTTTATGTCCTGTGCTATGTTAAATATGCGATGGAATATCTTAAACTATCCTTTAGGTTGTCGTGCTTATAGCCTTCTACATACAGACATCTTAAAATATTCGCATGAGCAAAACTAAAAAACCCGGCCTGAACTGGTCGCATAATAACAGTTCGATCTCCTTAGTTCAGATCGAGCTCACGTTGTAGTTCAGCTTGTACTTATGTTACTAGTTCGGGTTCTAGTTAAGGTTCTTCGAGATATTGAGAGATTGAGACATCTTTGGTCACAACCAATGACTCATTAGTATGCTGAGCATCAAGAGTATTAAGTAGTCAAAAATAGGTGTTCGCGTTGGATGCAGCATAATTCGACAAAAGCTTAAAACAATGCTCGTGCAAAGTAGTTCAAAGAAAGGCCTCAGAAATACAATTACAAAACACCGAAAGCTGCGTATGAAATTTTCACATCGAAATATTTTTTCGATTCTGAAATTCATCCCGAAATAAAACAGAAATCTAGTATTTCGTCGTCTGAAATAGCCGATAATACATTTAAAACTCAAACTTTGACCGTTTCTCATTTATAGTGAAGTAAGTGTTACAAAATTTTTAGCTTATTTATCATCAACTAAAATACTTTGAAAAAAATAAAGCGGCTTTCAATAACAGTAGAAAGAAATAAAAATCAATAATTATTAAAAAATTAAAAAAAATTTGCAGTAGTAAACAAATAAATCGTATCAATTAAATATTTTTTGTTATTAACAACATTTTCTGCAGTAATTTTGTTGATATAAGAAAAATTTAATTCACTTGATTAAATGTTTTATTAAAACTAATTTTATTTTTGATTAATGGTTTGTTTATTTGAAAAAAAAAAAATAATGAAAAATTGGCGAGAATGTTTTCTCTAATAATAAATTTTTGGCTTTTCATTATGCACTTGTACTAACCCAATAAAAAATTTCATCATTTAGCGCAGCACTAATGGTACATTTAAAAAAATAAGCGCACAATTATGCGCTACGCAATAAAACATACAGAAATGCAGTAAAATAAGTGAAAAAACTCTCAAAAACTTAAAAAAAATAACATTTGAAGTGCTACGGCATTGCCTTACTGCGAAGCTGGTTTGTTAGGGAGAATACTAAGAAATAACTGTATTCAAGCATTCAGTGTGTAAAGATAATCGTTACACCGAGCAACTTTTATATGCGCTGAATAATGCGCTTTATGTGTCAAAAATGTATTGCTTCAAAGTGGGAACTCGCCATATAAAACTCATGTCTTCCGTAAGCGCAATGGTAAGCGAAACTTTTATATTTCTCCCTTACATACCTGTTTCGTTGGAAGCTCCATTTTTTATTGGGAAGGCTTTTAAGTTAATTTCTGTATAGTTAAACTTTAGTTCTATGTAAAGTTTTTATTTCAGATCCTTGTTTAGGATCTTGTTAAAGGCCAATTTCAAATTCTTCTTAAGATTCTAGTTAAGTTTTTAGCGAAAGTTTTAGTTTAAGTTCAAGTCCAAGTTTCAGTTTAGATTTTTGCTCAGGTTATAATTTGTGTTCTACCTCAACTATAGGCTATAATCTACTAATACCCACAAGACCCTATGCTTCTTGTAGGAACGATGGGAACATATACATATGGGCATTTCTCGTGAAACCGTACGTGGCATTTGTTCGCCTTCAGAGAGATAAGTAGAGGTTTTGCAAAAATAGTAGTAACTGGAAAAATTGTGTATCATTATGTTTCATTTAAAGGGTACTATATATTAAAAAAAAAATATCAAATTCGGAACATTGTTTTTCAAAATATCGAGCAAAATAAGTGCAAAACGGAAGTGATTTTGGAGTGAATGTAAAAAAATACAAAAATCTACGAATTGTGGAAGGTTTTCCTTCTTTTTTTTAATATTTTACATTAAACTACAATTTATTTTGGATAGTTTTATAATGAAAAAATGTAATATCGTTCGTGACATACCGTACGTGACATATTTTTCGCTTATATTATTTACAAGGTATGAAATATATTTTTTGTATATGTGTGTATATAAAAACTTAAAACAAACAAGTAAGAAATTATAGTCGATCAAGCACGACCATATGATACCCTACACCATTATATTTAAAAAAAAATTTGTTTGAGAGTGTGCCCTATTCGGGACCTATGGCCAATCAACGTCGCCAGAACAGAATATGGCTATGAGGTTAAGAACTATATAAAAGTTATTTGTGCCGAATATTATTTAGTTATATTCATCTATATGAGATTTCTTTGCCTCTAACCGTTTTAAGGAAGGGGGCTTATATGGTTAATTTTGGACCTACCAGTACACCATTTTGTCATGTAAATACCAACATTTGTAAGGAAGTTATGGCATTAAAAACGCTTTTTTCCGGAGTAGTATTTGTATGGGTCGATTCCAATAATATTTGGTTATATGACTTAGATTGCAATAAAATAACTTTGGACGAAATTTTAACTTAACACCAACATAATAAAATGATACATTTAGTTACATTTTACTACTTGCAATATCGTACGTGACACCACAAAAAGCTTATAAAATTTTTATTATACCAATTTATAAAAAATTCCGATCAATATTTTTTTGCAACAAATATCTTGCTTTGAACTTTTATTTTAAACACCTAAGACTGACCAAATACAAATGATGTTTTTGCACCACGTACGTGACATTAGAATAGCATCCCAAGACAAACCAAAAAATATACCGCTAATCGAACTAAATAAATATTTGGTGTTTCCTCATGGATCTTGTTCATTGATGTTTTAACATTAATTTTAAAGTATAATTACAATGTCACCAGTATCTGTATTTAATCGGCAGAAAATTGAAACTTGTTATTTGCAGTAACTAAAAATCAAGGAGAAAGTGAGTTTAAGCTTTAATTTCTTGCTTTTTTAAAATTGTAAAATGTAATGAGTACCTCGGCATAGTAAAGCTTGGGTGTTTTTTCCTTTCTAACATATTTTAAAAAAGTTTCAAGCGTTTTAATTTTAAGTCAAGGTTGACATTCTCATGGAAATGCCCATATATATGTACTAACACCACCATAATGGAAGGGTTATTATGCGTTATTGCTGATGTTGCTTACACCTAAAAATATTGTTCCTTGGCCGACCTGTTACTAAACCGATCCAATCGGAAGTCTTTCTTAACCAATCTAACGATGTCCTTCCGGCTGGCTGGCTGTCTATGTAAACCTTGTGCGCAAAAAACATGCCTTAATTTTAGATGTAATTTGATAAAATTTGGTACGTAAGTTAAAATTCTCACAAGGACCAAGGCTGTTGAAAATGGTGAGAATTCGTATTTTTTCCGTTATAGAGTCTATGCCCATATACGATTTTATTATGATGGTATTAAGATCAAAAATACCAAGTCATCTTACCAAATTTTATCGAAATCGAAAATAGCTTTAAATGCCAAACTTTTATAAAAAAGTTGGTATTGATATAACATTTGGCGACGACAACTTTTTAATAGCTTTAATTTCACGGCAAATTTTGAGCTTGTAGGTTCTCAGAATTGAAGATAGGTCCCATGTTAACCCCCTCACTAAAATCACTTTAACGAACAATTTCCACCAAGTTCAGTTAAAATTAACTATCAGTTATAACTGTCAAAAACATTTTGTTAACTGGAAGTTAAAGTAATAGTTAGTTATAACCAGCGTTGCCATTTGTCAAGTTTTTTTTTTTTTTTTGGAAGTTTTTTGAAATGCAAAAAAGTTTTAAATTTATATAAAGTTTTTTCAAGTTTTTTAAAAATATATAATTTAAAATTTGCAGTATATAAAAAGAAAATACTTAGTGATGTTATTTTGCGATTAAACGATTTTATATTTTCTTTATGCTTTATTATTGCAACGATGTTTAATTGTGTTTAGAACTTCGTACCTTTAAAATTTCAAATATATTTCTGTAGGTGCTGTAGATACTTCAGCACTAGATTCATATAAGTTATCTGAATATTGTGAAATGGACTTAATGTAGAACTTTGTAATGGTCTGCTAAAAAAGGTTCAATTTTAATAACGATCTTTTTGTGTAATAAAAGGTAACCGGTTGAATATAACTCAATTATGTGTCATTTTGCCAACAAATTTAGCACATTTAACTGATATTCAAGAGATTTGAAAGATAATTTATGGAAAAAGCAAAAGATTGAAAACTTTTGAAGGAACAAGATGCGATGAGTCTGCAATTTTTTATATTTAAAAAAATAGATTAATCTAATTTTTCCGTTACGTAATCTACAGCAAATGTAAAACGCATTTTTTTAATTAATTAATTTTAACAAAAATAATGTAAGAAACAAAAAAACTTTAAAAACCTCGTTTGTACAAACTTTAAGCAATTAAAAGAAACAGCTTTAAATTCATCCGAATTTTATTTTGTTGTTGTCGAGCCATAACCGCGAAAATAACGTAAGGGACATCATTTTCAATTTTAGCTTTTTTTTAATAAATTACTTTATTGGCGACACTTGCATCATCTCCTAAAATGTCATGGCCAAATAAGATTCCTTTACGATTTTATAGCAAGAACAATTTTATCGTAAGCAACCAATTTATTACAAAATGTATATGAATAAAATAAAAAAAACTCTCTTCTGTAAAATTTTCCTTTTGTCGCTTAAGTTATTTTCGCGGTTAGGGCTCGATATAATTTTTTGGTTTAGAAGCAAAAATGTTTTTTGTATATCGTAAAATTTTATACAAATTGTTTGGTTTTTTTCTTGTTAAATTTTGGTAATTTTGTAGAAAAAAAGATTTTTTGCAGAAAAAAAGTTTCTTTTTCAGAAATAGGAAGCTTAAAAAATGTATGCCAACGCTGGTTATAACTTAGCTTGGTGAAATTGGCCATAAGACGAAAAAATCTAGTAGGTGTAGATATTCAGGTACTATTCAGCACAAAGAATTCATAAATGAGTCTTAACCCCATACTTTTATCTTTGCTGGGTCCATGATTTACCGCAGGGTCTCAAAGAGGGTACATTCTCTAAAAGTATCTGTAAATAATGTGGTGTAGGGTATCAAATGCTTTTTTACATGCTTAGATTTGATTAAGTTTCTTGTTTTGGTTCCAGTTAAGATTAAAGTTTAGGTTCCAGTTGTGCAATAATTTAATTTTTCTTTAGTACTTGCTTTTTTACCTTTTTTTATTACTTTAAAATTTATATATGTACCTTGAAAATCTTTCTTAGTTGCGAGTTTTTGTGACATTTGTAACATGTTCGTCTCGCGGTAATTTAAGTCACCTTTCACTGTATTAACTATCAAAAAAGGATTATTTTATTGTTAACTTAAGATTTTAAACTACAAAGAACTCTTGATTGCTATTGATTTAATTTTAATTGTTACAACTTTTCAATTATTTTCTGACAACTTATACTTCAAAAAATGTATTTATTAAATTTATTATTAATAATAATAATTTACGACAACTATGACAGCATTAATGACACTTAAACTCTTTACTATTTATCCATTGACGCAAACTACAATAATAGAAAACACTATGTAAATTTTATCTTTCTCAAATGGACACTCCTACATGCAGCCACTAATTTTCCAATTGAAGTTGCTTTTTTGCAAAAAAAAAAAAAAAAAAAAAAAAAAAAAAAAATGTGGCTGACCAAATGTTTTGAAAGACAGAAAATATAACTGACATATTGAATAATATTTTAAATCTTTAAACAAATGTAATTGTTTAATAAATCAAAGACATTAATTTGACATAAAGAATTATATGAATTTATAGTTATAATTTGAAAAGTGTTTAAGAAAATATGCAAAAATCGTGTAAAATATGAACATTTTATCGCTGACAGCTAATCAGGGGTCATTAATAAACAAATGTTTTTTTTTTTTTGCTTTTTGGATAATTTTTTTGTTTTTTATGTGCTTTGATATTGAAAGTAGATAAAGTCAGTTTTAATGTTTGACATTATCGCTTTAAACACAAAAAAAAATAAACGAGAAATTTTAAAAGTTTTTTAATTAGTTTAGAAAACCGTTTAAGGTTTGTTGTAGTTCTGTTTTAATTCTGTTTCTAGTTATACTGTTCACCAAAGCTTAAAGGGTAAATGTGTATAACTTTATCATTCCGTTTGTATCTTCTTCAATATTGATCTAAGACCCAAAAGTATATATTCTGGATCTATTTGAGAAGTGAAGTCAGTCCGTCCGTCTGTTGAAATGGGTTTTCCGAAAACCCCAGATATGATGAGGACTTGGTTGGTATATATTTATATGAAATATGGTCGTTTAAATTTCACTATTGAAATTCAACCATATCGGTCTATGAGTGACTGAGATATGAACAAAAAAGCCACAACTTTAAAAACCTTGTTTGTACAAACTTAAAGCAATCAAAAGAAATGGCTTTAAATTTATACGAATTTTATTTTGTTGTTTTTTTCTTTAATAAGTATTTCCTTGTAATATCGAGCCATAAATGCGAAAATAACGTAAGGGACAGCATTTTCAATTTTCGCTTTTTTTAATAAATTACTTTATTGGCGACACTTGCTTCATCTCCTAAAATGTCATGGTCACATAAGATTCCTTTACGATTTTATAGCAAGAACAATTTTATCGTAAGCGACCAATTTAATACAAAATTTATATGAAATAAAATAAAAAAAACCCTCTTCTGTAAACTTTGCCTGTGGTCGCTTACGTTATTTACGCGGTTAGGGCTCGATATGGTTTTTTGGTTTAGAAGAAAAAATGTTTTTTGTATAATTTGTTCTATATCGTAAAATTGTAAACAAATTTTTGTGTTTTTTTTTTATTTGTTAAATTTTGGTAATTTTGTAGAAAAAAGTTTATTTTTCAGAAATAGGTAACTTAAGAAATGTATGGCAACGCTGGTTATAACTTAACTTGGTGAAATTGGCCATAAGACGCAAAAATCTAGTAGGTGTAGATATTCATGTACTATTTATTCAGCACAAAGAATTCATAAATGAGTCTTAACCCCACACTTTTATCTTTGCTGGGTCCATGATTTACCGTAGGGTCTCAAAGTGGGTACACTCTCTAATTTTACCCATAAATCCCTTGTTGTTTTTTTTTCCTTTTCTAATCTAGTTCTTTTCTTGTTCACATCAATATAAAATCTAACTTAACAAAAACGTTCCTAAAGCGGACACTCAGTTTTACACACACTGTTACATGTTCCCGAGAGCGTTTTAATTGAAAGCATTGGGTTGTTTTGAAAGTACATTGTCAAAAGATTTTAATAGACTTGAAAATTTTAGGATTTATTACAAGAAATTAATGGCCTGTTTAACGATTTCGAACGAAGACTTCATTCGCTTTAACTACTTACATTGAAAACAAAAAAAATATTTTATAACTTGTTTTTGTTTTAAATGGAGGTTAAGCAAACGAAGCCTTCGTTTGGAAATAGATAAACAGGAAGTAAATAAAATTTTCAAATAAAAATTTACATAACCAATTAAATTTGTAAAGAAAATAACTAATTTTTTTGCAAGATAACTAAAAAATTTCAATGTTTAAAAAACCACAGATATTTACAGGGAAATTAAAGTTTAAAACCACGTTTGTGGTTTAAATAAAAAATTAAAAAAACTTCTAAAAAATACCAAAAGCATGTGCCAATATGTTTAATAAATATATAAAAAAATATAAGAAAAAAATACAGTAGAATCTGTATAAAAAAACGAAACAAAAGTATCTTTCTTTTACTACTGTAGTTGATGTTGAAATCGAGATTGTATTGTATTGAACTAATGCCTGCTTTCCATCATAATGCAGTTTGGCTCCGGAAAATAACGCAATATATACAATATATCCTTGTTTTTGGCGGTGATTTTTTTCATGTTCATGTATAAAATATATTTGTTTTATCATTATGTGCTACGAAATACAAAAGAATGAAAAATTTCATAAAAACTCCAATTGAATGATTTTTTTTTTGTTTTTTTTTTTTTGATACCAGCACTAAAAAAAGTGGAAAGGAAATATTTATAAAAAATTTATGAGCACAACAAAGTTTTATATGCAACATTTAAATGTGATTGGCAAAAATAATACAACATTGTTAGAATATCGTGATTCACAATGGGAGGAATTTTAAAATAAATTTGGTATGAAGAAAAGCAATGCACACTAGGGCGGGTCAATTATGTATGAGAAAGAATAAAAATTCTCGAATCATATTCTAATGGCAATATTTTTTTATCTTACATTGAAACAAATAAAAATTGCAAAAAACTTAATAAAAAATCACATCTTGAGCACGCACCGGTGCTCCAAAGAATTAAATATTTTTTAAAATTTAATTTTTTTTAGTTACTATCAATTATTATTAATTAAAACTGAAAACATTTTAAATTAAACTCAAAAAAAAAAAAAAAAAAAAAAAAAATTTAATTTGGTTCTTATACAACCTAATACAATAAAATCATTTTTTGGTCACAAAACCTTGTTTACTGTCAAATTTGGGCATCCTTCGTCTTGATTCATGTTTCGTCTTTATTAAACCTTCCCTTAATTTTTTGTCGCATAGAGTCATGGGTGCTTCTGACACTTTTTTCACGAACTTAAAAGTCGTAAGAATACAGTAATATGATTTTCTGCCATACAATACTATTTATTGTTCTTATATTCAAAATTTAACAAAATTGAAGGTCCAATCGCGGGCTCTTAAACTAAAAATAAATTAATGATATTTTACAGGGCTCTAATGCAGACAAAAATACAACATATTTACGCTATTAGAAGTCGATATGATAAACAAATTTTTGACTCACCCTAATAATAGAATAAGTTTTTAATTAGGGACATACCGATACGGCTTTTTCCGATATAATACCGATACTCAAAAGAAATATCGGCGATAACGATACGCATATTGAATTTAAGTTAAAATTTACAAAAAAAAATTTTTATTAAACAAAATTACAGTGCGAGAGTGAGATTTATATTAAAAAGATTAAAAAACAAATTATTTTTAATTTTTTCTTAAAGGGACGGTTTCGCAACTTCGTTTAAGCCAAACCTGCAGTGAAGAATAGTATCATTTAATCGGGCTTTTGCTTTAATCGGTTAATCGCTCGATTAATTAGCCGAGGTTTTGGGTTAATCGGTTAATAATCGGTTAATTTTGTTATTGATCGGTTAACCGATTAATAAAGTTTTGTTATAAATTAAGTCATTTCAATTAATAAAAATGCAAAATTTATTTATTATTGGAGCCCATTAGTAAAAAAAAAAAAAAACAATAACATAACGACACAACAATTCTTGAACTAAAACGAGCAAACAAAAAAGTAATTCATAAATATGAAAAACATATTTTATAATTTATACAAAATATTTTTATGTATTTATTAAAAAATAAACTGTAAGATTTTTTTATTAATTATTTCAATAGTTTAAGATCTTATAAAATAATCTTTTGGAAAAATAATTTGGTTTAAATGTTTAGGATTTAAGCGATTCTTTTCTTTAGTTTTGATAAAACTTGACTTGGAAAAAATTCTTTCACTTATCGAAGATGTTGGAGAAATCGAAAGCAACCCATAATACAGATTCATGAATGATAAAAACAAGATTGCGCATTGCACATGTTTACAAAATTCAACTGTTTAATATGACATCATTTAAGCATATTATACACATGTTTGTTTGCTTGTGTTTCTATATTTTAACTGCACTTATACGCTGATGTGACGTAGATACGCAGAAACATTTAATTTTTAAAAGCTGAATGCGTTATCTTTGTTTCTTTGTATCATAAATACAGATTATCTAATTTCTCAGTCCTTTTCTAGGATTTCTCTCAACATATAAAATCTACCATTATGCCATTATTTCGGCTAATTTTTTTAAAGATTGTTTGTGCTACAATCGAGAGTTTCTTTTATTGTCAGGTCATCATCTGACTCATCCTGGCAAAGCTCAGCACCGAACATTTTACAAAAAATGTATTTCTAAACCCCTAGTTACTATTTTTGTACTGTATTTTAAGAATGTATTGCTCGAAGAAAATATATTGTAGGAAAAAATATTTTCTAAATATGTATATATTTTTTTATGTGAGAAGAAACAAATAATTAAAAACACAAAAAAATATGTTATAATACTACAAAAAAATAAAAAAAATTGTTACATCAGTTAATCGGTTAATCGACTGAAATTAACCGGTTTAATCGTTAATCGAAAATTGCCAATTTTAAATTAACCGATCAGTTAATCGGGTAGTAATTAATCGGTTAACGGATTAACGGTTAACCGAATGAATACCCTAGAGAATAGTCTTTAAGATGCGACAAAACTCATTTGAAAACTTGAAAATTTTTGCTCTATTTTCTTCCAGTTTGGGTATAGCATGTCATTGCGCCAGTAAGCAATCGGTTCGACGTCTCTGAAAATATTAGAGATCTAAAGTATCTATTGACTTATTCTTTAGCACAACCACTGCTTTGGATGTACAGATGCTCATCCTGCTCGTATTCTCTTATAATTTGTTCACAAACGCTGCAAAGATCAGTTCTCGTAGACATATCAAAACTTTAACTATGTGTCTTTAACACTTTCGGAGTGCAGAATAATGTTAAGTAGCTCACTAATAAGTTTTTTTTCGCTACGATTGAGAGCCATTATCTTTGAAATATTTTAGCTTTTATATCGAGAGTCACAAGAGTCACGAATATTTACAAAGCTCGTTTGCAAACAACAAACATTAAAGTCGCACTGACATTTATAACGTTACGACGTAATTTTATTTGATAGTTTTCGACATATTACAGACAAACTTTTTTCTCAATTTTTCGTGAAACGATGGAATATTTTGTTTCAAATCTTCCCGATACGAGAAGTTTTCACCAAAGTTAGATTTTTTGTTTATATTTTTTGCTTTATTTTTTTTATCGGTTGTTTACAAATTGTTTGGTCAATAAAAGTAAAAAAAAGAAATCAGGAAGTAACGTTCTATCGACAGTAAAACATCGCTGGTAGCGATATATCGCCAAACTTGAAGTACCGTCGATATATCGGTATCAGTTACATCCTTAATTAAATTTTTATACCCTCCACCACAATTAGTTGTGAAGAGGGTATACAATTAACTATTTATAAGTTATTTATATTATTAACTACTACTCTTATTAATATATGTTTTGTATCAACTTATCATACTATTTAATATCAACTATCATATAATGTTATTTTAAAATATATTCAGAATTAATAAATATATCAAGTTTGTCATTCCGTGTGAAACTTTTTTATTATTCATCTCAGACCGCATAAAGTATATATATTCTGGCTGCTTGAGTAATTCTAAGTCGATTTAGCCATGTCCGTCTGTCTGTCCGTCTGTCCGTCTGTTGAAAACACGCTCACTTTCGAAAAACTCAAACGAAATAAACAAACTAGGTGTCAAATTGCTTGTAGTTATCCTAAGCAGTTTGGGATTGAATTTCAGCAAAATCGGTTCAGTAGGACCAGAGCTATGAATCAAAATGTGGAACCACCACCTTCAAAAACTTGATAATTTTGTTACAAAAACTAACATAAATGATGCAAAAATGCACGGAATGACATAAGATTTTGCACAAGTCCGTTTTATTCGACTAGAAATGACACTGTAAAATTTCGCGAAGTTCGGTCCATAATTTACCCTAAGCCCCATATAAACACTACTCCCGGAAAACAGTTTAGTACGCCTAAAACCGTAAAAAATAATGCAATCATAACAAATTTTGGCTCGTCACAATTTTATAGGACTATAAATGATACTGTGAAATTTCGTGAGATCGGTACATAATTTACCCTAGGCCCCATATATGCCCTACTCCCGGAAAACAGTTTAGTCTCCTAAAACAATAATTAATAACAAATCGTCACAGTTTAAGATAATAATAATAAAAAGACATCATACAGATATTACTCCTTAAACATTCGAACTGTCGGTGGAGGGTATCAAAGATTCGGCACAGCCGAATATAGCACTCTAACTTGTTTTTTTTTAATTTACTCAATTTCAAATTTCTTTTTTTTTCAGGGTGGCGTATAAGGAACTTTCTAATTTGGTAAGTGAATAAATTTTCTGTTTACTTTTTTTTTTTTTTTTTGTTTATTTTTATAATTTTACTTTAAAAAACTTGGAAAACGTATTTATTTTAAAAGTCAGCATTTGATTATGTAGACACAAAGATCATGTCGAATAATGAGCGACGAGGTCCATTTTCACCTCAACGGTCACCTTAATAGAAAAATGGGGCACCCAAATTCTAAGAATAATTATTGAACTTTAAACGTATGGAATAACTTAAGAAAAGATTATTGGACCATATTTTTTTTTAGAAAACGACGAAGAAGTTGAGGTTAACCTGAATGTCATTAAATATCGGGCAATGATTGAACATTTTCTACCAGTCGTACTTTAACAAGACCTGATGCCGGAACGTTTTCTTTCGCTTAGCTTTTATGCTGATATGCAATACATACAGCATCAACGCTGTGTCACGAACAGAAGGTTAACTTTCTTGTTTAATTAAACCCACATAATAGAAAAATTGGAGATAAAATCGCTAGATTGACCAAAAAGCTAAATTGCAATAGCGGTCGACTCCATTATTAAACGCGCTGTCAAAATCGGATTTTCCAATTGTAAAGCGTTGACGCCGCTATGGGGATGCTTCATACAAATTGTATGGCCATGACATTTTTTTACAACTAAAAAACGCGGAGGGTTTTGTTTAGGTACGGCTGTAAGGCCTGAGGTTGAGAACCACCCAAACAATATGGAGCCACAACTCAAGCAGCGCATCCAACTATGGTTCTTTTTTGGCAACCATAACGTTAACTTATGGTCCACCAAAGCTTAAAGTTCTTATATTAAACCTTCTTTAGACTTGCCTTCAAGAAATACAAAGCAAAACTTTCCAATATCGCACTTGATCGTAAAGAGGGTATTAAAATAGAATTTTTATTTTATTAATCGACACGAAATACTCATAAGCAACCGCTGTAAAAAGATCGTGCCTTTTGTCTACTTTTTGGTAATGACATTGTTGCTTTAAACATTCTTTTTTTAATATTAATTTTAAAAATTGTTTTATGATCAAGTGCCATATATTTCTTTATAACTATTTAAGCCATTCACAAAGTGTTCTATTGTGTGGCATTGTTTGTATCTGCTAAAATATGAATATGACATTAAATAAAATATAGCAAATACAACCACACAGAAAAAAATAAAAATTCATTTTAGTTAACAAATTTTTAATATGTATTTGGAATTAACTAACCTTGCACCAGTTAACAAATTAATAGTACCAATTAAACTTTTTATTTACTTGATCATACGCTTAATTCACTTGACTAAACGTTTAATTCACTTGATTCAATTTTAAATTAAAACATAATTTTTTTATCTATAACTGAACAAGAACTTAACTAGAACTTAACTAAAACTGAACTTGATCCTTACCAAAACTCAACTAGAACTGATCCGGTTCAGTTCTTGACTTATTACTGTGCATTTCTTTTTGATTTAGTTTCAATAATTAGAGTAAAACTTTTGTTTATAAATATGCATATTTTTTCCATTAAAAAAAAAGCTGCCAAAAACAACTACAAACCATACAGTTGTCGAAACTTTATTTTTTGTTCCCAACTAAAGTGGTACTTCCTTTGGGATGTGTGACAGAATTCACATTAGCAAAATAAAAATAGCAAAATTTAACAAACATTTACTTCCTTTTTGGTAACTTTTTTTCTAGTCACATATTAAAAGTGGTTGCCAAACGGATGCAATATATTTTTGTATGAATACTTTTTTGTTGTCATACAATATGATGAGTATTTTGTACAAAATCTTTAAAATAGCCAGTATTGAAGTGATAGTTTTGTACAAGGGTTTCTGTTTCAGGAGTTTTTCACTTCCCGGGTAGGCGGAAAATAATTTTGAATTACCCAGGTATCGGGTAAATTTCCGCATTAGAGATAAAAAACAAAATAAGTTTATAAATTGTTTTAAAGATTTTAAAAGTTTTTGGTAATTTAAACAATTTTAAACCTAAAAGCCTCGTTATTCATACGAAATGTTGCAGACACGTAAACGTTGCGGACGTTTGTTAGTTAGTGTCGGTTCACACTCTTCACCTTTAGTCTTGAGCATTAAGGAGATAAGAGAAAAATGAATGCCATTTCTTTCCCTGTCTCTCCTACAAACTCAAGACTTGACCGCTTAAACAAGAAGTGTGAACCAGCCCTCTTACCAAAGTATATAGTAGTTACTAAAAATACGTAAACTCGTTGAAATTTGTTAAAAAGAAAACAGAAAAACAGAGAAATTAGAAAAAGTAAAACGTCGTGTGCGTCTTTGGAATGTTCGCTCCATCAATAAACATAAACAAAGATAAAATTCTTTAAAAGCTGATACGGAAAAGTGGAGATAAAATTTAATTTTATCAGGTTTTTTACAAAAACAAAAAGTCAGCAAAAAAAATATTGCACAAACAAAACGTGTACACAATACACACACAATCTATTTGTGCTGTGGTCATTTGCTACATTTTTAGTTTGCTCATTAATTTATTAATGTAAAAAGAAACACTATAGAACATTAAAATATAATGTATGTCTACAGAACCACTACAATGGTTCGGTTTTACCACGAAGAACAGAACACTATATGTAATGTTCGTTACTTAATTGAAAATAGGTACTAACGGTATTAACGGTTGTGTTCGTAAAAAGAAACACTAAAAAATATATAGTTTCTGGGTCTGTGAGCCGTACGCTAAATAACTCGAACATTTTTTTTAGCGTTTCCTTTGCAAAATAATGGAAAATAAATTTGATAACATAAAGAAGTTAAGGACTTTGTAATTGTGCAAATGTCCAAGTTTTGTTGCAAAACCAAATATCATCAAAATCGCTAAAATTAATTTTCATTTGAAGATAAATTCTAATAGACTTACGCCCTAAATATATAAAACGCAGCGCATCGCCAAAGAATTACAGCGAAAAAATTTTAAAACGGTACATGAATTTTACAAAATATTTATGACTTTGTTTTTGCTTTCAATGTAATCTTTGGCGTTACGTTTTACATTATTAGGGCCTTAGTTTTTCTTAATTTTAACTTTATAACGTTTTTCCGGGGAAAGCGTGATTTCAAAAGAATTAAATCAGAGACAACCACTTTTAACACACACACACACATGCCATGACATTTCATTTACAAATGCATAAAAGGAGTCCTTTGAAACAACAACATTTGTTAGTATGTATTGGCTTTTTCCCATGGTTCGTTGAAATTTTTGATGAAAAATTTTACAGTTTTTCTCCCTTGCTTCTTTATATCATATTGCTGCTGTTTTGGCAACAGTTTATCTAAGTGTTTATTCTTTTTTTTTTTTTTTTTTTGCACATTTTGATGTCCATGCATCTAGTAGCCAAACAGTGCCACTAGTCTAAACCGTTTTTATTTATTTTATATTGATGTTATGATGTTTTCTATAGTAAAAGATATGCAGTTTTTTACTAAATGGGGAAAAATTTGAAAAGAAAAAACTGGAAAATCCTAAAGCAAACAAATTACTTTTTAGTCAACAACATGTTTTATGTTGTCAGTTGCTATTTTCTATATTTTTCCGGTTGTTTTTTTTTTTTTTTGCTCTTTTATTATATTCATCAGCCAATGTTCGACTAATAGCTCCATGGTGACTATTTTTGATTTTGTTTGATTGGAAAAATTTGCTTTTTTTATTTATGTATATTAATGCATATTTTATTATTTTTTGTTAACAATGAATTCAATTTATTATGTTGTATGTGGCTGGATTGAAATGACAAATAAAAAAAATTTAAAATTAATGTTTTACATATAAATTAGCGTAACATTAAAAAAAATATTGCCATTTTTTCACCTACAATTTATTTGTTTCGAAATGAATTTAAAGACTCCAAATTTCAAATGTCTTAAAGTTCACAATAAAGCAATGCTTACAATGCTACAATTACCACCAATTGAATTGCTATACCTATAAATACTGCTTTCAGTAGTATTCTGCAGCGGTAGCAATAGCTTTAAAAGGTTTTGTGGTTTCAATAATAAAGCATAAACTACCAATAGAGCAGTAATTTAAAACTCATTTGTAACTTTTTCAGTTGTAATTTATTTTTTATTTCTACTTTAACAATTTTGTTTAAAAGTATTAAAAAATTAATAGTTCAGGACGCAATAAAAGCATAAATCAAAAATTAAATCAGTTTTAATTAAAAAAATTAATCAAGAGAACTAAACGTTTAATTGATACTTTTAATTTGCACCAGTAAATAAATTCACTTGAGTAAACGTTTAAGGCTGGTTCACCCACAAGTTTCTGAAACATTTTTGGTTCGCACAAAATTTTTTTTATATGTAGTTTGACGTTTCTCTCAGAGAGCGAGAGAAATTATTTTGTGCGAACGACTCTCAGTGTGAATTAAATTAATTTTAAATTTGGTCCGAACCATTTTAGAAAAGGTTGCCACACCATGTGAAGTTTGTACAAGAGACATGCCATATTGTTTGGAATTTGTATTAAAAGTTCAGTATGGTAAACTAAAAAATGTAAACAAAAAGCAAAAAAGAAAAAAACATATAAAGAAAAAGAAGTATTGGCGGCAAAAATAAAAAACTTGGAAAAACTATTTAAAATTGAAAAATATTATATTAGGTTAGTTGTAATATTAAAGCAATTTAGTTTATAATTTCTAAATTTTCTTTGTCCTTTGGATACAAATTTAAGATGGAGTTGTCATAATTCACCACAAATGCTGTTTGTTTTTTGTTATAAATATTAATTTTTTTATTTCTTTATTTTGACACAAATATAATTAGTTTTCTTAAATTTATGCACATATGTATTTACGTCATTTTCAATTATATATGGCAGCACTGTTTTTACGAACCAAGTTTCTGAAATGGGTGAACCATGGTGTAGAAAACTCTCAGTAAACAATAAATTTCTCCGAACCAAAAATGTTTCAGAAACTTGTGGGTGAACCAGCCTTTAATGTACAATTAGAAATATTTGAAATTCATATGGACAAATTACGCATTATTTTTTTTTATTTTTATGGAAAAGTAACAAATTTGTTCTTAATTTAACAACTACATCCTTTAATATGTATGCATGTATGTTTCACATACTAAACAACTTAACAACTCTCTTGCTTGTATTAAATACGACAAGAAGATTTTTTATTTAACGAAATCTGTAATGCCAAAAGCCATGTAAAATCACAACAACAGGAAAAAATAAATATTGTTTTTCTTTGCTCTTACTAGTTTTGTATACACAAAAATACCACACAATATTTATCTTTATACAATGTAAATATGTGTGTTTATATAAAAATCATTTGTAAACAAGTATTTGCAAACATCACACGAACCACCCACTACCACAATCTATTTATTCACATACTCTCTACTACATAAATATCTATCTACTCGAACAATAAACAACAACAACCTGTTGCAAATTTATTACAACTTAAGTTCGATAAACAGGACTGCAGCGTTGCCATCACAAAAATGGTGTTTAAGAGAAAGAAGGGTAACGTTTTTTTTAAAAGAAACATATAAAGTTTTTTTTTTTTAGTTTAAGTAAAAAGCGTTTAAAAATTAATTTAATACATAATAAATGTTAATATAATATACCGGGTGTTTTTTTTTTTTAACTGAATGGTAACTTTCGATATATCCATAACTATGGTTTGACAGCTGAGAGTGTCTTAGAGTTTCTGTTCAGTAAGGTTTGTCAAGTCATCATTAATCGTTTATCTCTAGAACAACGCTTCCAAATCGTGGAAATTTACTTTGAAAAAATAAACTGTTCGCGAAGTTTATAATGCACTTTTTCAATTTTACGGTCAACATAATCGGCCTAGTAAGCAAGTCATTCGTGCAGTTATTGATATCTTATGCACTAATTCTCTACTCTACTCGATTTAAAACATCAATGAGATAAAAAAATGTGCGCACTAGCGTATTCAATTAATCGATGTTTTGTATTAATTGATTAATCGCGCAAATAATTTATCGAGGTAAAAATTTAATCGAATAATAACACTCACATTGGCTCTGGTTTTCGAGATAATGTACCGTTATTTTGGAAATGGAGAAGGTTGCACAACATATATTTGCGTAACTCAAAAACGGTTTAGTTTAGGGGATGTAAGAAAAGATAAACTCACTTTATTGTTGGTGTTTTGTTTAAGCTTTGATATTGTTACTTACGAGTAAGACTTTGAGTGTTTAAAATTCTTATTCGCTTTGGGGTTTTATTCGTATAATATTTTTAGCTTTTCTAAAATCTTAGGAAAAGGTTTCCTGATGAGCTGGCCTAAGCAACCAGTGAAATGCGCATAGAAGCTAGCTTTCCCTCAACAATAAATTTCAGTGTATTTATCAAATATGATAAATTGGGAATTTACCACGTCATACAGAAATCGTATTAATGATACATTTTGTATTCCCGTAAATAACTTTGATAGTTTATTAAAATTACTAATAAAAACCGAAATACCGCAATAAAATTTCCTTTAAGAAATGTAAAACTTTTTTCTAATATGAGTAGTCGTTTTTGAAACATAATTTTTTTTATCAAAATTTCGAAATTTTTGTTTTTTGAAAATTCGTAAAAAAATTAAAAATACAGCTAGGCTAGACGAAGCTGCAAACAAAACAAGCCATAAATGATTAAAATATTTTACCAACTCTTGATTTTATTCACAAAAGTCTTAAAATTTTAATTAATTTAAGAATTTCATAAAACGCCATATTTATATGGGAGCCCCACTAAAAAGTGGTGATAAGGGGCAAGTATGTCTCGAAAAAATGTTAAGGGGAAAAAAACTAATTGAGGTCGGTCATACATTTTATATTACTAGAGGAGGCGACTCCTGGGCATTTATAGGACTTTTTTCAATATATTTCTAGTCTGCATTGAACATTTTGTATGGGAGCCCCCTTAAAGAATGGTGGTAGCGGGTAGGTATGTTAGAAATAAATGCTTAAGATGAAAAATAAAGTGGGGTTGGTTACACATTTGACCCATCTACGAGTATCCTAGGCACTGCAGCAGCCGAATTAGGTTAAAACGCCTAGCTTGTCACAGAAAATAGTGTCAATTTCTTGCACAGTGTAATCGAACAATTTAATATTATTCGATAAATCGAAAAATTTGTATTTTGTCTAGTTTAGAAGTTTAAAAACAACTCCAAAAATTATATTTTTTAACATAAAAATTTGATTAAAAAAGTACCAATAATTTAACAAAAGGTACTTCATGTAAAAAATGAGGAAAACTTTTTAAATAAAAAATAGCATCAAAATTTAAGCAAATCTTCTAAAATACTCTAACAAAAAGAGTATATTTTAAATGTTTCTATTTCAACCGATTTCTTTCTTCTGTTTTGATGAAACTTGATTTAAAAACATTCTTTAACTTATTGATGACTTTGGAGAGTTGAAAGTAAAGCGTTATAAATATAAAGCAAATCCAATTTCTCTGTTCTTTTTCTTGTCTTTTCTAAAAATTTTACCGCTTGAATCTGTTATTGATTTTTTAACAATTTTTATAGTCTTGTTAAGGTCTGGTAGAAGGTTGTTTTCATTCGTCTCAAAAAAAATCATCTTCATCTGAATCGTTGTGGTAAAAGTCTGTACTAAACATTCTTAAAAATAAATTATTCGCAAACTCTTTGATTTCACTTTTTGTAATATACTATATTTTAAAAAATTTTTACTCGAGGGAAATGTTCCTGAGCTAAGAAACAATAAAAGGTTGTCTAAATTTACATTAAAAAAAAAACAAATTTTAATTTCAAAAGATTTTGTTATTCGTGCTTAATTCCCAGTTTTTATTATTGATAAAAACACTTGAAATTTATTGTTGATGGGATAAGCTATATTAAGCACGAATAACAAAATCTTTTGAAATTAAAATTTTGTATTCCCAAAAATTGAAATTACTTTTTGATAATAAACAGGCAAGTGCACGGCCTAAAAAAACACTTAATTGACAACATCTTTTGTAAGTTGTTGTTGTTTTTATTTTGTTTTTCTTAACCTACTTACAACTACAATTAATGTTGAGAGAATTTCAACTAATTGTAGTGGGGAATGTAAGATGAGATAAACCCACTGTTTATTGTTGATGTGTTTTGTTTAAACTTTGATATTATTACAAGTAGAACTGTTGCTAGAAGTCTTATACGCTTAACAGTTTTATTTGGTTTAATATCTTTAGTTTTTCTAAAATCTTTATGGATGAAGTTTCCTTATGATCTGGCCTAAGCAACCAGTGAAATGCGCATAGGAATAGCTTATCCCATCAACAATAAATTTCAAGTGTTTTTATCAATAATAAAAACTGGGAATTAAGCACGAATAACAAAATCTTTTGAAATTAAAATTTTGTATTCCCAAAAATTGAAATTACTTTTTGATAAAAAAACAAATTTTCCATTAATCGATTAATCGACATAAATTATTCGAATTATTCGTTAAACGAAAATAAGCAATTTTAAATTTTTCGAACAGTTAATAGCCCAAAATTAATCGGTTAATCGAACATCGGTTAATCGTATGAATAGACTAGTGCGTACCGAAGATAATATTGCAGCTGCAGCGCGAAAGATGCCGAAACAACGTCGTTCTCAACTTATTAGCCGCTGTCCTTCGACTACGTGGACCATTTTATGTAAAATTCAGCTCGTGCGTCGCCTAATTTAAAACTGGTCGAAGTTGAGCATTTTTATCAAAGAATTGCATTAAGTAATGAATCTTATTTCTTGTTAAATGTCATCATCAATAAGCAAAATTGCCGTATTTGGGGTAAATCCATTACAAAATTGACTGTTTGGTGCGGTTTACACGATCTCAATATTGTGAAATTATTTAAAAAAATGCCAAAAAGTATCCTGAATTTATTTCAAATTATACAAAAGGGTACAGTAAAAAGGCGATCATAAAAAGGGGCAAGGGTCAAACTGCCACTTTAGGGTCACAACGGCAACGCTGCAAGACTGATACATTTTGTAGAAAGTGTAAACAAGAGAGAACAATCGAAACAATAAAGGACATAAACATAACTGTAATAATATTATTACAAAAGCCAATATATTAAAAATGTTAATATTGGTACAACTGTTGAATTCTTCCAAAGAGCTTTAACAAACAAACAATATCTGTATATTTTTGGTACACAGTTTTCTTTTTTTTCCAATTCATTTATTTATTAAATAACAAACAAATTTTGTTTTCATATGGCTGGAAGTACAACAGCAAAAAACAGATTTAATTTTATTTGGCCTAAAGCTAAAAAGTCAAATTTCAAAATCATAAATAAATTGAAAGGTTGAGATTTATCTCTGTGTGTTTTTATGTTTGTGTGTGTGTGTGTTTAAAAATGGAAATTTGATTATACGTTCGCATATGCTTACATAAAAGAATAAGTTTACGTATGTATGTATAATTGAGTGCTTTTGATTTTAAACATAAAATATGTACATTTTCAGTTTCTTTGCAGAATTTGCAAAGAGTCGTTTGAATTAATAGAATTATAATTAGAATAGTTAAAAATCAATCTCATTCCAAAATGTTCACATTTAATAAATATTTGAAGCAAAAATTAAAAAAATGCTAACTTGATCTACTTTTAACGTTTTTAACAACATTAGTTGGTAGGTTCATTGCACAATTATTTTTCAGCGGTCACATTATCATCGCACATTGTGACGTTTTTTTCGGCGCATATTTGCTTAACCAAAACACCAGACAATAATCGGTAGAATATGGTCACAGAATTGTGCCTTATTTTTGTTTATTTGTAAGCAGACACAATTTTAATATTTGCAAAATGGAATACGTTTAAAAAAGAACATAAAAATAATAATATTATTTAACAAAATATTGTATAAACAGTTAATTTTAACAAAACTTCCTATAAAGGGTAAATTTTAACAAAATTTCCTATAAAAGGTAAATTTTAACAAAATTTAGTTAATTTATTTAAATATATTAAATAATGAATTTTTTTTTTTCAATAATATTTTTTGGTTTTTAGAGTTTGTGAATGAGCATTAGGGTTTTCAATTTTAGTTTCAATAATTCGTTCTTATGGAAATGATTATTTTCAAAGATTTATATTTTAACAAAATTTCCTATAAAAGTAAATTTTAACAATATTTCCTATGAAAAGTAAATTCTGGCAAAATTTCCTATTTAAAGTAAATTTTAATACAATTTCCTAATTAAAGTACATTTTAACAAAATTTCCTGTTAAAAGAAAATTTTAACAAAATTTCCTGTTAAAAGAAAATTTTAACAAAATTTCCTATTAAAAGTAAATTTTAACAAAACTTCCTATTAAAAGTTATTTTAACAAAATTTCTTATAAAAAAGTAAACTTTAACAAAAGTTCAAATAAAAGGTAAATTTAAACAAAATTTCTTATAAAAGGTTAATTTAACAAAATTTGCTATAAAACGTGTATTTTAACAAAATTTCCTATATAGTATTTTAACAAAATTTTCTATAAAAAGTAAATTTTAACAGATATTCCTATAAAAAGTAAATTTTAACAAAATTTCCTATAAAAAGTAAATTTTAACAAAATTTCCTATAAAACGTGTATTTTCACAAAATTTACTATAAATAATGTATTTTAACAAAATTTTCTATAAAAAGTGAATATTAACAAAAAATTTTCTATAAAAAGTAAATTTAAACAAAATTTCCTTTAAAAAGTAAATTTTAACAAAATTTCCTATAAAAAGTAAATTTTACCAAAATTTCCTGTAAAAAGCAAATTTTAACAAAATTTCCTATAAAAAGTAAATTTTAACAAAATTTCTTATAAAAAGTAAATTTTAACAAAATTTCCTATACAAAGTAAATTTTAACAAAACTTCCTATAAAAAGTATATTTTAACAAAATTTCTTATAAAAAGTAAGTTTTAACAAAATTTCCTAGAAAAAGTAAATTTTAACAAAATTTCTTATAAAAAGTAAATTTTAAGAAAATTTCCTATAAAAAGCAAATTTTAACAAAATTTCCTATAAAAAGTACATTTTAACAAAATTTCCTGTGAATAGTAAATTTGAACAAAATTTCCTATTAAAAAGTAAATTCTGGCAAAATTTGTTATATTTTGAGAACTTAACATTGTGCTGAAGAGTGTTCACATTATCGACTTTTATTTGTCTAACGTTAGCACGATTTCGGCGCATGATTTCATATTTGTAAAGCTTTTGCCATATTGTAATAAAAGAGAATTTGTTTTATATAACAATAATGAATTTTCCTATAAGTACTATGACTTTTTGTATTTAACCCTGGAAGGTTACTCTTCAGTTTAGTGCATAAAGGTTACTCTTTGTCGAATCGACAAACTATTTAAAAAAAAATCAAGCAGAACGATTTTTAAAGTAAAAATTAACAAGAAAAATTTTATTTAAGCAATTTTTTAAAAAATAAAATAAATAAAGAATAAAAAATAAAAGTCCAACTCACTCTCAAAATTTGATACGAATTTGAACTTGTTTTGTGTTTTTAAATTAATTAGCTCTTTAAAGCTTTCGTCATCAGCTATCGTTTTGAAAAAACAGCGGTATTTGGAGGCATATAAAAAAGTTATATGATTAAGAGTAAATGAACTCGTCGATTCGGCGAACAGTAGCTATCCGGGGTTAAAGTATGGTATTTTGTTAAAAAATGTTGACTTGTTATGTAAAAAATTTAATATCGTATAAAGAGTATGAAGTGTAAACGATTAGACGTTTTAATATAAGAGCATACATTTTTGTCCAAAACTTATGAGTTTTTGTTAAAAAAATTAACAATATGTGTTAAAACTGTAAAATTTTATGTTGAAAGTGTGACTTTAAGTATAAAAAAAATGTGTCTTGTTTATTCAAGAAGTTTGTATGTACATTTATTTTTATACCCACACCACAATAGTGGAGAGGGTAAAGTACACCGATCGACTCCGAATCACTTTCTGAGTCGAACTAACGATGTCCGTCCGGCTGGCTGTCCATTTTACCTTATGCGCAAAGTACAGTCGCAATTTTGGAGATAGTTTGATAATATTTGGCTTATAGGTTGTTATTGGTACAATGACCAAGCCTATAAAACCGATTTTAATGAAATTTAAAACATAGATAGATCCATATTTATATGGCTACATAAGCTATGCAGTTTTAAAAAAAAATAGGACCTCTCCTTGTAGAGGGCAATTTCTGCCTCTAACAAACTTTCAAACCGATTTTAATGAAATTTAAAACATAGATAGATCCATATTTATATGGACACATAAGCATAATTCTTCATGGGTCCCGAATAGGGTGCACTCTCGTAAATTTGTTTTAAAATACTGTGGTGTTGGGTATCATAAAGTCGGACTGTACTTTCTTACTTGTTTTTTTTTTTTTTTGTTTTTTGTAAGCCAATTGTCTTTTAGAGTAAAAATATTAATTTTTTTGTAGAAAGCATGAATTTAGTCTAAAACGTATGACTTCTTGTGTAAAAGGGTAATATCTTGTTTTCAAAGTGTGACTTTTTGTATAAAAACTGTGAATTTTTATAGAAAAAGTATAACTTTCAGTATAAACAGGGTGACATTTTATGTCTTTTCGTGTGAAAGGCAATGGTGACTTTTTTCAAAGAAATTGACAAATGGCCCCTTTTTGGACAAGAACTGACTTTTGACACAAAAATTGACTTTTATATTAGAAGATTTTATATAAGAAGTTACACAAAAGTTGAGTTTAAGGTTAAAGCTTCGTTCACAATCCCAGAATCATTTTCACTTGGTGTTCGTAATAGAGCAAGATTTTGCCTTAAGAAATCGTTTGCAAATTTATCCACAACAATATTATTATTTTTTCTACAACATTATGTTATAATTTTCATTTAAAACTAAATAAAATTATTTTAAACGTCAAAAACAATTTTATACAAATTGTTGCTGAAGTTCGAGTTGACTCAACTTTTAAAAAACAACTTAAGTTACATTTTTGTTTTTAAAATGAAAGGGAAGTATATGAAATACTTTGGGAAGAAAAAGATAGAAGAAAAAACGAAATTGTTGCTCGCTCTGTTTGTGAACAAAACTTAAAGGAGACTTTTGACACACAAAGTGACTTCTTACACAAAAACAAATTTTTTAAAACAAAAAGTGACCTTTTTCCCAAAAACGTGAGTTTTTACACAAAAAGTCCGTTTATACGCAAAAAGTATTTTTTTCTAAAAAACTAAGATCTTTTGTATGATAAGCAATTTTTTTTTTTTTTTTTTTTTGTGATAAAAGTTTTGCTAAAGTCTTCATTTTTTAAACATTCGATTCTTTTAAAATCCCTTATTTTTTCAACATTTAAATTTAAATTGCCTTGAATATTTGTTGTTTTGTTTAAAAAGCCTAATTTGATTACAACATTCAAAATTTCCCATTTACCACTCCCAAACAGACAAAAATTCGGAAATTCCATAAAACACACACATTCATGCATCTATTAGCTACTGAAAATATAACACACATTTCCTTTAAGGGTACTTTACACTATCACACAAGTCTTACGTATTATGAGGAATATACAGCCCAGTCATGATAAGTTGTTATTGTGTCAGGGTAGCATTTTCGTCAAAATACGTGAGACTTTTGTGATAGTGTAAAGTACCCTTTAACAACATTCAAATTGAAAATACAACAAACTTTCCTTTTTTATAATAACTATGTTATTTTGTTGTTTGAAAACTTACCCTCCTGCCAGCTTCATTGTTGTGCAGATTCATTAAACTTCTTGCTTTAGCTGAAATACCATTTTTCCATTTTCCACTGCCAGAGCTACTGGTGGTGCTGCTGCTGCCACCCGGTGCACTAGGATTATTTGGATAACCGCCGACATCGGCCAACATTCCATTGACAGCACGTTGATTTTTACGTTTCTTTTTACGTTTGCCACCATTTTGGCCATTATTAGCATCCATATTGAAAACTTTAGAATTTAAAATTTCACGATTGATTTTTTCCTGAAATTTGCAGGGGAAAAAGACAAAAAAAATATATGAAAAATTAATAAATAAATTTTAACTAAAAGTCATAAAGTTGTATAGGAAAGTGGGTATGGCAAGGTAAAAGAGCATAAAAAACTTTATTCATTAAATTTGACAAACCAATTTAAAGAAACATTTTTTTTCTTTTGAATGTCCAATTTCATCTCCTACAATGGAAAGTTCACTAAAATCATTAAATAAAAATTGTAGGACCACTAAACGAGCTGAAAATGTAGAAACCAAAAAAAAAAAAAACAATATATTTTTATTTCAAACTTTTCAACTATAAAAACTGCAATATGCGTTGTTGATAAGGTGTGTACAAGGCACACACACACACACACTCTCAATCAATAGACACTCTTACACACTCTATGTGGCATGACAGGAAAAAACGTCCTTTCAACAATTATAATAAAAATACATAGAACTACGAACCACCACAAAGAGGAACAAATGGGGGAAAAACAGTGAAAAAAAACTTGGTTTATTGTTTTCACGTTTATGAGAAAAACTTTTATTTCAAGGCTTTAAATTAAAAATCGTTTAACAAGTTTTCATGAATTGTAGTTTTGTGTTGTTTTCTCAGGATGTGTTTTTGTTTTTCTAGGGTTTTTTTCTCTAGCGTTGTCCTGGTGAAACGTTATTGTGATGTGAACGGCAATTAAATGTGAACAACTACTTGTAGTTTTACGATAAATTTTAGTTTTGAATTTTTGCTGGTATTTTTTTTTTTTTTTTTTTTTTTTTTTGTGGAATAAAAAGTTTTTAAGAATTAAATAAGAATTTTTTTAATTGAAGATTTGAATAGAAACTAGTAAAAGTGGTGTGGGCTTTATATGGCATTCATAAAAGTTAAGCCGATCTTCACAAAACCTAACAGTCTAATAATTCGTTGCTTTATTTAAATAAAATAAGATAAGATTTTCAGGAGGGAATTTTTTTACTGGAGCTACCATAAATTATGGATCGTTCATTACAGTGATGTTATACGTAGGGAAACCCCTATTCGTAGATATTTTATTCTAAAAAATTGGACGTAGGGAAAAAAGGAGAGTTTTTATAAAATCATTAAAATGTAGGGACTTTTCAAAAATGTGGCAAAACTGACAACATACTAATAAAATCGTTGATAGGGCAACATAACGAATAGTTAAATTTCTTTGGGCGATCGTTTGCCGCCATTTCAACTTTGATTAAAGGGTAAATTTGTGAAACTCTCTTTTACAAGAATGGAAATGCTTTGAATTTATTTTTTCAGACCAATAAATAAATAATTGGCTAACAGTGGAAATCAAAAAGTTTTGGAGAAAAGTCACCATTTTAATGAACATTGCATTTTCCCCATTTAGTCATTCGACATTCCAATACAGATAGCAAAAGGTTTTTTTCTATCATTGATGTTTATTTTTGGGGTTCTTTTTAGCCAATCTTTTTATTTGTTAGGTAATGAATTACAGATGAGTCCTTTTTCAATCGCTCAAGTGATAAATTATCAAAAGTAATCTGAGAAGACTTATTCAGGCGATTTTAACAAAATGTATGTAAAACGGATTTTCGAAATTTCGGGCCTTGAAGTTTTTGAATCTTCCGAAAACCCGTTTTACATACATTACACCCATAGTGAAATTAAATGAAAAAAATATTTGTCGAACATTTTAACCCTCTAAAGTGCCGTTTTAGTATACTTTTGTGTGGAAGTTAAAAAAAGGACAAAAATTACCCTTTCAAATGAATGTTAGAGGGTTAATATATTCTAAGAGAAGAATCGTCATACAATTCTTCTGAGGGCATCTGAAGTAGTATTTTAGCTCAGAAGTACATTTAGTATATTTGTTTGGCTTGTACCAAACGCCTTTTCAAGAAATTCAAAAATTTCAATGTCCGAAATTTCGAAAATCCGTTGTACATACATTGAACGAACTTTTAGTCTTAGAAGACCTCTAGTAAAATTTGATGCAGAAAATAATCGTGCAACATTTTAACCCTCTAAAGTGCCGTTTTAGTATACTTTTGTGTGGAAGTTAAAAAAAGGACAAAAATAACCCTTTAAAATGAGTGTTAGAGGGTTAATATATTCTAAGAAAAGAATTGGCATACAATTCTACTGAAGACATCTGAAATAGCATTTTAGCTTAGAAGTACATTAAGCTTATTTTTTTAACTTGTACCAAACGCCTTTTCAAAATATTCAAAAACTTTAGGGGCCGATATTTCGGGAAACCGAGCTTACTTTTCAAAACTCTTTGGCAGATTTGCTCTACCAATATTCTAGTTTCATTTCGCGTTGCAAGTATTGAGGCTGTTTTTTTTTTTGTTGCACAGTGTTATTAGTGAAGGATCCAGAATATATATATTAAAAAAGTTTTACACGGAATGAAAATCTTGGTATACCCTCATTCACCACTACTGCAACTACTGTGGACAAAAAAAATAAAAAAATAAAAATAGAAACAAAAATTCATAAAAAAACGTCACCGGTAAATCCAGCTTTACTTCCAAATATGTCTATGTACAAGCATACATACATATCGCACAATCATAAGCAGGCACAACTCAATATCCAAACATATTAAGGAGAGCCAGAAAGCCGACTTCAGAAAAATGGTTGCAATTTTTAAACAAATTATGTTTCACAAATGCTAAAGAAGAAAAGACAGTGACGCAAGGCGAATTCACACCATGTGACCTTAGTTTGCTACGTAAACAACAGCTGATAACTTAACATGTGTCAAAATTGTATACCGTTCTGGTGGTTTCATAAATTCTATAATTTTCACTTAGAAATATTAAATTTAAAACGTTTTTAAAGTATTACTTTTCAAAACACACAATTAAAAAACTAAAACAAAACGAAATGTTTGTGTGAATTTTATACTACACTGTTGTATTATTTTAACACAACGTTAAAGTATTTTACAGTATTGTATCCGCTTTCAAAATAAAACCTCCTTGTATGAATTCGCCTTGCAGTGACGCAAAAGAAATTTTCTATAGATTTGTTTTGTGAACTGGTTTCTGAAAAAGGGCTTTTTAAAAATTTTAAGCTTTGCCTGTTTGTAATTTAATGTGCGATGGGTATATTATTTTTTACTATTGATTCTTTGCGTTGCATTACGAATCGCAAGAGGTAATCAACAGCCAATTACGGTTAATAAGACGCAAAACGGATTTTGTATTGAAAAAATAAATACGAATTACCGAGGGGACCAAAATATGTGGGTGAAGATAAATTTGTCGTACTAAATATGTTTTGACGTAACATGTGTCCTGTAAGGTCTTCCAGTTTGTCCACAATTTCCAAAAATCCCTCAGAGAATCAGTACTAGTACATCTGAGAATTTCAAAAATTTTTTAAAAATAGCCCAGAGGTTTTTTCTCAAAAACCGAAAGAGATTACAAAAGTGGGCGTAATTATCTTTAAAATGAGGTATTTGCCATCCTGTAATGTCTTCCAGTTTGTCCACAATTTCCAAAAACCCCTCAGAGAATCTGCAGTTTTAATAAAATTCTTAATTTCTTTCAAATTTCATTAAATATGTAAAAAATACAAGGATATTAAATAATTGGATATTTTAAATATGTCACAAATACGAAAACATACATATTTAATTGTTTGTCATAAATATTAAAACATATTTGGAAAATTGTCCCAAATACGAAAAACATATTTTAAATATGTGAAGACGTAAGATGTTACGTCAAAACATATTTAGTTCGACATATTTATCTTCACCCACATGACCAAAATGTATGAAATTATCGCGATTTAAAGTGATTTTTTCAAGAAACACTAGTTTACAAAATGAAATTTTTTTCATGTACATTTGATGAGATGTGATTTTTCTTATGTATTTTCTTCCGCTGAATTCAAAAATCAAGGTTAAATTTAGTATGGCACATTTTCAAAAAAATCATATTTTATTTTTTATATATTATATTTATATTTTTTATTTTTTATGAAAATATGCCATATTTTTATCAATATGTTTTGAACCGCTTTACCAATCAAAGATCCAGTTATACATATTTGTTCGTCATCTCAATACCTTCCATTTGGTACCAATAGGGCATATCTAGCTCGAGATATAATTTGTCAAATGGAAAAAGGTCGAAAAAATGAGAAAATGACCATATCTCAAAAAAATTTAACCTTGATTTTTGAATTCAGCGGAAGAAAATACATAAGAAAAATCACATCTCATCAAATTTACATTTTCAGTGTAAACCAGTGAAACCAACAGTTTCGTATTTAACGGGGTACGAATTATCGGGATTCCACTCTATTTACAAATCAGCAATTAACATTTCTTTTTACTTTTTCTTGTAACAAATTGTATTAGGTTACAAACGTTAACACAAACCTGTGGCAGTGTAGGCTATAACAAATTTTATTTTTTCCAAATCCCAACAATCGTCTAATTCCCCTGCCTAAGGTAATCCAGTTCTAAACATATAAATTTAAGAAATTACTAACGATATGTATGTGTGTAAAATTTAAAACCCGAATTCTACCTTTAAGCCATAAACAGTTTAATTTCAAATTTATAACGTTAATAAAAGAAAAGAACACTAAATAAAAAAAAGAGAAACCAAAAGCAACAACGAAAACATCTACGAAATCCAATGGCAAATATATTCTAATGCAAATATAAATATTTATTGGTTTGCCACTAATACCGCCGGTACAAATACGCCCACCCGCCCACCTCCAGGAAAACAAATAAATACACAAACAAACCCACACTTACTCATATTAAAAGAGTAAATAAGTTAAATATAAAAAGAGCTAGCAAACACAAGATACACAAACACACACACATAAACAACACCGCTAAAACATTAATAATGTGTGCAAACAGTTTTTTGTACTGTGAACTGTGTATGTGTGTGGTGAGCGTGAGCGTGAGTTTACTGCTACTTAGAGTTTTACCTGTAATTCAAGCATTTCCTTTTCCTGTAATTTTGAATTGAGTATTTCCTTTGTTATACGTTCTTGTAATTCTAATAAATCTTCAGGTTTAATACGAACACCCCCACCACCACCGCTTTCCATATACTCTTCAGATGATTCCTCTTGTCTAGGAGGTGCCACTGAAGAAGAACGTGTTGTTGATTGCTGTTGCTGTTGTCTGATTTGTTGCGCTGCTGATGTGGATATCATGGAGGGGGACTGTGTCATATTGCTGCCTGGTGTCATAGCAATTTTATTTGGACCATTACTAATGTTACTATTGGCATTTTGTATTTTTTCTGGCGCTGTTGCTGCTTGTGTTGCATTTGTTCTGTTATTTTTATTGGAAATTTCTAAAGAATTTAAGTCACTTGACATAAGTACAGCTGATACTAAGGATACTGATGTTCCATTGCTAGTTTTATCATTATCATTTTTGGTATTCTTCTGGTATATCATTTGATATTGCTGATTTTGTTGTTGTTGTTGCTGCTTTTTTTGTTGTTTGCTTGTTGCCATGGTTTCATTCTTTTGTGAAGAGGTCATTGAAATTGAAGCATCATCTGCCAACATTTGCTGGTGCTGTTGTTGCTGTAGACGTCTTTGATGTAAACGTTGTGCTCTGCCACGTTTTTCTGGATTGCCAACACCACGTGTGCCACGTCTTGTTTCCTTTTCGCGTATGTCAATGAAATCTGTAGCAAATCTAAAAATAAAATAAAGTTAAAGTCAAATGTGACAAAAATAAAAAAAAAACTTTTTTCTGTATATTAAAACGTTTTAAAGTTGTTTAAAACAATAAAAAAAAAGTTATTTTTAAATTTAAGACTGTCCTTCATCGAAGCAGCTCTGCTTGAACACTAAGGGCTAATAAATCTGTGCAAGCAAATCTATAACTTAGTAAAAAAAACATTTAATTCATCTCTAAACGCATAAATTTGGGCGTTTAAACTACCAATACAAACCATATGAATTTGACACCATTTATCGTAGTGCTGCCACGTTATTATTTTTTGCACTACATATAATATATGGAGCACTGATTTACAACAGTTAAGTTTAAACTACATATAAATTTAAGTTTAGTTGAACTAAACTAACGTTTAAACATTCCTTGATTTATTAGCCATAAGTGTCAATAATTGCGTGAAGAGATAAATGCATTCGGGGGATTTCTGTATGACAGCTTTCTACAATTTTAGCATTTTCAGAAAATATCAAGAAAGACCCGAAATAAAAAAAGTTGATCTGGCAGGAACATTAAAATTTTAAACTTATTTTTAAGCCGTTGTAGCTTTTTTAACTTTTTTCTTTAAATCGTCTAAGAAAAACTCAATAAATTCAAAAGGAAATTATTAAACTAGTATAAAACATGGAACTAACACAATGTTCTAAACTGCTCAGGATAATGAGATTCTAATCGTAAACTGTCTATTGTAATCACCAAAGAGAGATAGAGAGAAAGAAAGAGATGTATGCCACACTATAGATTGTATATTTACTTGCAAGACCACACGAAAAAACTGTCAGCAGAATAAACTCTGACCATCTTTTTGGGAACAAATCTCTCTGATTTGTGGATTGATTGGGCAGTACAAAGGACATAAGGAAGGTAGTGGCAATATTGTTACTGAACCTAAGAGTAATAAGTCTTTAACTTATGTACCAGTAATTTCTGAACGACTGGAAAACTCTAATATTTATGACATAAATAATTATAGGATGGCTCATAAGACACACATTAGATAGATTATTTAGTAAAATGAAAGATAGAACAGAGAAATTAGATAGCTTTAATATTACTTACAAAATTCCTTGCAAGGGTAAGGATAATGAAATATAAGTAAGGTATATATATATAGGTACTACGAAAAACAAATTAGAAACTAGACTAGCAGGACATAGATCTGATCAAAAATACAAAAATACATCTTCTCAAAAAACTGCATTGTCTTCACATTGTGCCAATTTTAATCATATACCAGATTTTGAAAATACAACAGTTTTAAATACAGAAACAAACTAGAAACGACGCTTCATGCTAGAAATATTACAAATAATAAACACACCAATAAAACACAGAATTAATTTTAAAACCGATACAGACAATGTAGCTCAAAATTACAGACATTTAACTTATAAGAATAAGATAGGAAATTGAATGAGTTTTGAAAAATGTAATAGAATAATTTTGATTCCTGTGTATTTTTTTTTCATTTTGTCAATTATTGTTATTTAATTTAAATTTTGTTTGAAATTTATTAACCAAAGATCCCTGAAGAAGCTGTCCATTGTGGCAGCGAAATATTGGATAATCTATAAATAAATATATTTTGCATAACCTGACCTTGAGCTTGATTCAAAATTAAGAAGAAAATAAAATAAAAGGTCGAAGAAAATAGACTAACTAACCATATTATGTTAAAAATTAACCATTATATGGTCATTGTTAGCAATATTATGGTTATTTATTTTTTCAATTTGTTCGTTTAGTGTCAAATTATAATTTTATTTAATTTTTTATTCCTGATAGGTGTTAAGTTCCACCATTATAAAAAAATTCTTACTGATTTATATTCCAGCCTTGACGGCCTTCATTAAAATTTTTTCCGTTCTACTGGTTTATTTTAATGGTGTTTTCTTTTCTACAAAAAATGTGACATTTTTTTTTAAAAAAATGCAATTTGGTGTCTGTTTCCTAAAAATTTTGCCCCCGAAAAGGATGAGTTTTTTAGAATAAAACAAGCCACCCTTTCCGGGAGCAAAATTTTTAAGAAACAGACACCAAATTGCATTTTTTTTTTTAAATAAAATGTCACATTTGTTTGTAGAAAAGAAAACACCATAAGTAAATTTTTGTCTTTTAATCAATAACACTATGCAACAAATGGGAAGTTTTTTTTTTAACTGAATAACCACTATTTGTTTGGATACGCTATAGTCACCTAACTGCCAAAATCATCATTATTTAAAATTCTATGGTGTTTTTTTTTAAATTTTGTTGTTCTAAAAATTTGAATTTTTGAAAAGGCTGCTCTTACATCCTATCGTAACTTTGGAAGGACGTACCCGATTTTGTTGTGCAATCCGTCAAAACATTTTAAATTACGCCAGATTTAAATTTATCATTTTTTAATTTAGCCATTATTTTTTGAGTTATTGGGGATGAAGTGGCAAAAAAAAACATTTTTTTTTTTTTGTTTTTTTTTATAAAATGTTTGAATTCAAAAAATTCATAAAAAATTGAAATCAACAAATACTTACCAGTTTTAGTACTTAGGCTCAAAACTGCATGTACTAAAAGTAAAATAAATTTTATTTCATGAAAATCCATTAACAAATTCCTGTTTTATTCCCGAAAAACTGAAAGTACCTAGTTTTGACCTTTTTTATCGCAAATTTGTGTAGGGCAACATGTTTATTTTATGTTTGCAACATGCTGCTCGACACAAATTTGCGATAAAAAAATGTCAAAACTAGGTACTTTCACTTAATCGGGAATAAAAAACGAATTTATCCATGGATTTTCATGAAACAAAATTATTTTT
Organism: Pollenia griseotomentosa; assembly: GCA_963931875.1. Taxonomy (NCBI): domain Eukaryota; kingdom Metazoa; phylum Arthropoda; class Insecta; order Diptera; family Polleniidae; genus Pollenia; species Pollenia griseotomentosa. Next base: position 49,815,487 of record OZ007564.1, read on the forward strand.
TTTCTTTTTATGAAAAAATAATTAAGGTAAAGGATTAGAAAAAATAATATTGTATTATAAGAAGGTAAAACTTTGTGATTTTTAGCTCTACACAAATTTGCGATAAAAAAAAAGGTAAAAACTAGGTCCTTTCAGTTTATCGGGAATAAAACAGGAATTCATGAAATAATATTTATTTTACTTCTAATACATGCAGCTTTGAGCTTAAGTACTTTTTTTTTTTTTTAATTCCCTAAGCTAAACCCCGCGAAGCGCTGCGCTTGTCTGCAGGAAAGAAACCAGAGTCTCTGGCAGGAATCGAACCCGCAACCCCGGCGCTGATAGACTAGCTCACTACCAGCTAGCCTACCGGGGCACTAAAACTGGTAAACATTATATTGTTAAATTCAACTATATTTAAAGTCTCAAGGGAGGTGAAAACTTTATTGTTAAATAGAAACAAAATATTTTATTAATAGTGAAAAAAGTTTTGTTAAAAACAACAAGTTTGTTTGTTGCCATTGCAGCGACCATAATATGTTTTTTTTAGCCAGACTTCAAGCATGTTTTTTCCCTGCGTGCAACAGGAAATTTGCTATGGATTTTGAAACCATTATTTTACAAGCAGAACTTTAAGGGTTAATATTTTATTTTTCCTTCATTTCCTGTTCTTACATTTTACTCTATGCACAAAAATATATAAGATCCTTCTTTATAAGGCATATCTTTTGTTTGAATGCATTTAAAAATATTTTCAAATTAGATTAAAATTGTGTTTTTAATTAGATGCAAAAATTGTTTGTAGCGTTACGCCCTTTTGTGAAAGGATTTTTTTTTTGTCTTTTAACAAACACGCCTTTGGGAAATTTGTTTTTGTTGTTGTTATTGCAGACCACCCAGAGGGGTGTATTTTTTAGCAAATCAAAAAAAAATCTAAATATATTTACAATTGCAATTTGGTGTTACTTTATACTTTTAAATGAATTTTCACTATTGTTGTAGAAACATAAATTAAGTAACTAGATTTTTTACACACAAGACCGCATGGCATGTGCACACAAAATGTAATTACTTAAATAGGCTTTAACATCCCTCAAATGAGGTGTTGGGTTAACGGAAACAGTGGTGAAAAAGAAGGAATTCTTTTTGCATATTATAAAAAAAATGTGCTTTTATTTAAGAGCAAAAAAAATTTTTTGGCTTAAGCCTGGTACTCAGTTCAACATTTCACGTGAAATGCTGTCAAAACGCATATGAAAAAAACTTGTGCGGAATATCCATAAAATAATAAAATAAAAATAATAAAAAAAGTATGAACTGATTTTTAAATAAGAAATAAAAAATTAAAACAACACAACCGGTAACAGCTTTTTATCCATATTTACTTTCTATTTTATTAATTTTTTTATATAAAAAAAAAATCATTTTTAGTAAAATACATTTGGTAAAACAATGTCATTGCAGGAATTACTTTGCAGGAATGAAAACGTCAAATTGTACAATCTCGCAAGATAGGTAAAATTGATACATGTCAAAAATTTCGTGTGAAATAATCAATGTTGCTACACATTTAACAAATTTAAACAGAGTACTAGGCTTTAATTTCAATTTGTAATAAATTTTCAAAAAGAAGCGCTTCAAATATATTTTGCATATGTATGCTGCAAGGAATATCTCTTCTTTTTAAAAAAAAAAAAAAATTGAAAAAATTATTTTTATTAATATCCAATTTTGACTACAATACAATATTTCAAAAAAAAAAAAGAAATCACAATTCGGCAATTCTCAAAGCATTCTATTGTGCCATATTGGTTGTATTTGCTATATATAATTTATGAATATCAGTTTAAAAAAATTATACAATATGACACAATAGAAAACTTGGGGAATTGCTTAAATGACAACCTATTTAATATGGCTGACTTCCAAAACGTACTAATACAAAGTTCGTACACAATTTTACTACTGTATTTCAACCATGTACACGTACAAAGTACCGAAACAATGCAACTATGTGTTTTGTTTATTAAAACGTTTTGAAATGTAAGTGATGCAATTAGGGATGGCAACATCGCTCTGAAAAACATCGATGTTTGAAGACATCGATGTTTCCACGATAAGCATCGATTAAAAAAAAAAATTGGTAAAAAACATGACACATCGATGTTTAACATCGATGTTTAAAACTAATTTGCAATTATACTTACGGACTGCTTTAATTCTTCTTTGCTACTGAAAATCTTAAGGCCCAACTATAATATACATGTGCTTGCATAAGCTTTTGTCAAAAATTAACGAAAAGCCTGTCAAATGCATTCAAAAACAAAGTGCAATCAGTTTCGCATTTTGCTTAAGCAAATGACAGATTTAAAAAATTAAGCAAAAAGTTTCCACAAGTGCAATATGGTTTGACAAATATGATTTTTACGTATTCGCACAGTTGCTTGAGCCAACTTAAGCAACTTAATACATACATATAGTTATGCAATGCGCAGTATGCATGCATGAACATTCATATGTACGTACTTTGTACGGCTATCAGGGGTGTGCTGGAAAACGGAAACGTAAAACGCAAGAATTTGGAAGTCGTTTTTAGTACACTTTTAATAAAATATTTTTAATTTTTGTTTTAAAATTCTGTTTAAAAGAGCAATATTTGTATAATATTTGTCATAAAATTCTTATATTACAGAAATCTTATTAAAAACCGACATTTAAAATCTTGCGTTTAACGTATGCTTTGAAAAACCCTTTTTTATATTTTTAAATAAGAGGTTTAATTGAAAAATAAAAATTAAAATTGGTAAAAATATTATAAAAAATATTAAATTAATGAAAATATTAAATGGACGATGTCGATGTTTTTTAGTTTTGACGACGATGTATCGCCGATGTATCGTTAATCAAAACATCGATGTTTATGAACGATACATCGATGTTTTCTAAACATGTTTTCTAAACATCGATGTATTGTTTGCATCCCTAGATGCAATGCATAATACTTTTAAAATAAATCTGTATTGCTTGAAAATAAAATGTTAAATGTCACAAAGCATCAACTTTAAAACTGATGCTCTGATTGCTTTTTTGATGCGTTACTTATACTTAGCAGTGACGTTTTGGAAGGGTTTGCATTGTATTTATATTGTACTGCGGCGTTATGAAACATTATACTTTGTTCTAATACAAAGCAATTGACGTTTTGGAAGTCAGCCTATTTATACGCGGCCTACACAAATACTGATAACAACATTTTGCTTATACAGTTGAATAAGAGTTTTTTAGTCTTTCTATCTTTTAAACTCTAAAAAAAAGATTACTTTATGAATCTTTCCAAAAAATAATATTTTTGTTAGTATATTTAAAAACAAAAAGATATATGGGCATTTCCATTTTGACGTGTCGTGATATTTGTACCACAAAATGTAAAAAAATTAAATGAAGAAGTCAAATTTGTGAAAAAGGTTTTTATGTATACAAAGTAATGAAGTAGCACTATATTCAGAAAAAAATTACAGCAATCGAGGCTAAAGGCCGTGTCAGATAAAACTTTTGCTTCGTGTTGCGTTACATATACGCTTTGACATTTGAGTTAAATGTACATGTTTATATGGCACTTGTCACATAAACTGCTTTTAACGCAAAGCGAAGCGAAAAGTTGGGCAACTCTCATCTTTTTGCGCGCTTTGACAATCTTCTAGTATAATTTTGTTTATTTATTTTCTTTTTAACACACAATGTGTGAGTGTTGTCAAAGTTTTTATTGTGACATACACTTTTTGCTTTACGCTTTTCTGTCAAAGTATATGTAACGCAACGCGAAGCAAAAGTTTTATCTGACACGGCCTTAAGGATTTGCAGATATAAGCAAAAATATGTGCTGGCGTGACGTTAAAAAAACGGAAGTGGATTTTGACTTGCATTACAAAAATGAATAAGACTACGAATTAAGCAAGACGGTTTATATAAAACCTTATTTAGTAAACTTTTGACTTATATATATTTATTTTTTAAGCTATAAAATTTAAAAATCTTTGCCCGTTTTATTGTACATATGGTCATTTTCAGCGAAAAGTCTACTTTTTTTAATGTAACGCCAGAATGCAAATAAGGTTGCATTTTAGGACCATGTTGTTCAACCATTATCCCTTTTGTTACTAAATGTAGAGCAAGTTGCGCTTAACACCAAAATATAAAAAAGTAAACTATACATATTAAATTTTTCGAGAAACAATTTAAATTATTTCTGGCGTTACGTTACAAAAAGTAGACTTTTCGCTGGAACTGCCCATATTTGGTTTTAAAAATTTTAAATACTTCATACTCTGACAAGGCGAATGTTGCCAGCAATATGTATGTTGCAGATACACGACTACTACTACCCGGATATTTTAAATCTTATTATGCATTATTTATAAAGAAAAGTACAATTTTTTGCGTTTGCATTTTATTTACGCACAAATTTTCTAAAATTTTCTTGCTTTATTTGAAAAACTGTTAATAAAAAAAGACTTCATTCTTCTACATCCTTTTAGACTAACCACCACCAAGATGTATGTTGTGCCCTTCAACATCAAACTAAACAGCAATAGCTGTGCAACAACACAACACTGGTTTAAAAAAAAAAATATATAACAACATGCAAAATTTAGCTCATTGAAACTTAATTGCATTTGTTGCACTTGGTGGCTGGTTGGTTGGCTGGCTGGTAATTGCAATGCCCTTAAGGAATCTCATTTACAAGGCGTTAAGATTTACACTTAACACAAATTCTAAAATTGTTTGTAACAATTCTTAATCACAAAACACCAAATAATTCATCAGCGGGGTATTTTGTTTCACCTTTCGTTGTTGGTTTCTTTACCCAATATGAATTTAAAATGGGGGAGTGCGATTTAAAAAAAAAAATACATTATTCACCAAAACATGTGGCATGAGTTTGGTTTCAAGCAATAAATTGCGAGAAAGAAAATAAGCTAGAGATGTGCAAAACAAATAGGAATGTATATTGGATCAGATTTATTTTCGGTGATTTCAAAAGGCGCCTCAAAATAATTTTGTTTTGAAAAGATGTGATATATGCGTTGTATTGAATTGGCAACATGTTGCTAGCAACATTTGTGTTGTCTTATTTTAAATGGTATAAATATCTCATTTATTTCCTATGGGAAGCGAAATCGTTACAATAAACTATAACTTGTAACATAATTTTGTTTTTATTTATATTTATGTGACATAAAGTTAGAGGTAAACGAAATTAGTTTTTAACAACATTCGAAATTTGTGCCTTTTAAAAGGAGCACTTCTTTACAAAATGTTTAATAAAAAGTAACTTTTAATAAAAAAAAGTAACTTTGTATAAAAAGGACTTTTTTGTAAAAACCCTAAAGAAATCCTGGCTGCAAGAGTCTCCTAGTCACCAGTTTTGTCGACTTAGTTTCGTAACTTTTTGGCGACATGGTCAACGAAGTGTCTATACACTCATATTTGCCTTTTATATGAAAAAAGTTGGTTTTAAATTCGTATTTTAATTTTTTTTTATTAAAATAAAAAAAAATATGCAATTTTCAATTCGTCATCTACTTTAATAAAGTACCAAAAGTACCGACTAGATTTACTTAAATGTACTAGTGATTCTCTGGTTCCAAAGTCTACATATAGTACCAAAAGAACTACCTAGTCAATAGTACCAACGTCAGTAGTAGATTTCTAATGGCACGCACGTGTCAAATGTCTATAGTAAATAATATTGTCTGGGGTATAAAAACTCACTAGCGCTGGTGACTGTGTTAATAGTGAATCAGTGCAGATTTACTAGTGACATTTTCTACTGGGAAGTAGCTCTGAACAAATAGTAGTTCAAATTGCCGTTAAGTAAAAAAATACCTTTTTGAAAAAGTACTCAATTTTACTTTTTTTGCTCTGTAATACTTTTTTGAAAACATTTTTCTATTACAATAAACTGTAATTTTTAAAAAAGGAACAACATTCTTATTTAGAAAAAATCCGCCAAAATAAAAAACGAATATTTGAGGTTACTTTTTTACCACACCATACGAGGGCTGCTATTGATTTATTGAGCATGTGGCCGTGTCTTTTTGAGAAAATGGAATATCGAAAAAATGTAATTAACTCGTGAACATTTTTTGATAATAATTTGCTATAACTTTCGTTTTTTTAGCGATGAAGCCCCCAGCTTGGCAAATCGAAAGTTGTAAATAGCTCTAATGCAAAAAAAAATGTGAGTGCTGTACGAAAACTGAAAGATAAGCATGTGACATATCGCAAATTACGACATCCTAGGACATTTGTATGAAGAGGATCAAGAAGAGATTACACGAGCTGTCAAAAAGATTTGCTCACCGCTGAGAGTCTCGCATATTTTGAGAAAAGATTGATAAGAAACTCGTTACGATTGGTGCAAAGAAATATTCAATAATTAAAGGGTATCCCAGAATTAAAGCATGATTTGAATTTGCCGCCATTTGTGTTGTAAAGTGTTGGCAAACCTAAAAAAAATTCGACAGCTTAGTTAAGGGTAAGTGATAATGGAGCGTTACACGATAGAACAACGTTTCTTCTGAATTGAACAAGATTCCAAAAATAATGAAAGCTTGGCGGCTGCAGTTCAAAAATTACAAAATATGGTTGAAATAGTGTTTGAACTTTGTCAACTGTGAAGAGATTAATTGAAAAATGCAGGGAGACTGATCAGTTGTAGATCCCAAACACACTTGTTGCCCAAAAAGAAGCCGTTTAAATGTTAAAATCGAAACAAATCCAGCCTTCTTGAATTTTTCCATTAATCTCTTCACAGTTGACGAAGTTAATTTTTGAAAAATATATTTGAAGTCAATATATTTGAAATCTTCAATAATGAAGACACGTTGTTCTATAGGCTTTATTTTTACTGTTGAATTTTATTTTTTATTAGGGTGCTAACACATTTCTGCACAAATCTTGTGTTAATCCTGGGACACCCTATACAATCGCTATGCACCATAAGCTCTGAATCACGTTTACAGGGGCAACGTTATAGACATATTTTAGGCATATAAGCCGAAAACAACAATCCATTTTATGCGTTAATTATACCCCCCGCGGTTTGTAGGGAAGCATTTAAAGGATATTAAAACTTTTGGTCTCACATCCTCCGGATAAATCAGGTGCACTCAATATCTGGAATTCGGCAGAGCTCAAAACTATCCGATCTCTTGGATTGCGGTTGACCAGAGATCCTACACAGTACCACGGAAGTCAGTAGCCCTCGAAGACAATGCCTCAGACTGATTATTGATGAGACCCCCTTTGGGGATTATGTAGCGGTTGTGGTATAAACCCAAAGTCGCGGGAAGGAAAATGGTGCTGTTTATATTTTACAGATGCTGCAAACATGCCCTTAAACACTAGAGGTTAGATCGCTCCAGCTCCTAAAGAAGTGGCAAGTAAATAATTCTGTGTGTGCTGGTGGGGCTCACACTCAGGGGAGGTTGATAAGGGGATTTCTTGTCACCCAGTGGTTAATACCACCGATAGGTGCTCATGTTAATCTTTTCCACATCTTTATGTGTTTTTCAAGACGAACCAAATTCGTTATAAGTGATAAAATAAAGAAAAAAAAAATACAAATTGTGCTCAAAAGACAAAACGTTCTAAAGATTTCCAGCTTTTAGTCCTAAACTTCAGATGGCACCTGTAAACATTCGGTAAACTCCCAAGGCTTAGTAAATCAATATCAACCTTCGTATAACCCTATGAGGCCGTTTTTTTTTTTTTTTTTTATACATGTCCTTCATATTTACAAGAAAACATTTTATTTTTATGTAATTTAAACATTTTTATTCCTTTCGGCCATTTTGTCAATTTAAAATTTAAAAAAGGATTTTGCAAATTATATTTAACAAACATATTGTGTTTACTTACAAGCCAAAACACTTTGAGATAATTCTCTATAAAGCGATTCGTTCTGAGTAATTTTACAAACTTTGAGGCAAACATTTGTGAAAGGGGATAAAAGATATAATTGAAGCACAACACAGACTTGATATGACTTGTTGGCCGTTGAAAAAAAAGAAAAATCAAGCATATGCACGAACATGTGTGCATGTGTACATAAAAAGGACGACTACAAACACCACCCAAACATACACATTACAAATACTGTTGCAAATATTTGCTAAGGATCAGTAGCAAAATAAAAAAAAATCATATATTTCTTGTTGTTTGTTTGCTCTTTTTTTATTTTTGTTAAATCCTGTACGAACAGGCAACAATAGTCATTGTGTTTTTCCTGTTGGTGTTTTAAATCTAAAATAACCTTATTTTACGCCTTTTCATGTTTTTTATTTGTTATTTGTGAAAAATTCATGCCATTTCTATTATTACTTAAGTTTTATTTTTTGCTGCTGTTTAAACACTGCCAGGATAATGTTTGTAAGAAGGATACTTAACACTCATTCAAGCACACACGTACATTCTTCCAGTAGTTTTTAAGCATATGTAAGTTAGTATTTTCCAGTTGATATTCATTGCATTATAAATATGTGAGGATGATTGTGTTTGAAAATGTGAGTAAAGAAGTTTTATTTTCCCTTTCTTTTTTACTTTTGTTCTTTTGCCTCGAAGGCCTTAAAGGATTTCCAAGTGTTATTTGTGTGGTTGAGATACGAGTGCATGAGTAGTTTAATGTTATTGTTATTATTGTTTGATTGTGTGTGGTTGTTTCCTTTCCTAAGTGTGAGTGTTGCCATTTTACTGACAGATAAGCTGCAAATACTCGTTCTGTTTGTCTTCTACTTTGGAGTATTATTTTCTTTAGTTTATTTGCTGCCATATATTTTGTGGTTAAAGCGGGGGTGGATTTGAAAGTGACTTACAGTGATCAGTAGTTTTTAAAGAAAAAGGATTTATAAGAGAGAAAGCATTTTTCTAAAATAATAATTATTTGTTTCAAAAACATGATACGATGTTATTAAACTTTATATTTGTATTATTTTGACGAAGGTGTATATAGATAAAGGCACATTTAGAAAACTGCGCTGACTAACCCTACGTTTCCACATGCAAGTAATTACTTGCAAGTAGTGTATACGTATTATCAAGGAAAAATCGAGGAAACAGCCGATTGGCTGAAAGTACAAAAATTGTGTGAATATTAGTGGAAAAGTGTGAGCATATTGAGTTTTTCGAACTTGCACTTACATGTGGAAACGGTGGGTAAGAGTACCATTTTGGGGAAACATCTTTATGTGAACTAGATACAACAGTAAACCCATTCATACTGAATTATCAATTGCCCCACTTTTTTCTTCAGGAACAATTGTGAGAATTACGAGTGTAACTCAAAATATATGTCTAAGAAATATATAAATTTAAATAAAATATTTTTATATTCTATTACTATACGAGAAAACAATATCAATAAGTTGGTTAGAGACTTGGTGGCACTCAGGAAGACAAACATTAACTCTCGTCATTATAATCCAGCTTCAAAATTAAATGAGTTCTAAAGAGTTAAGAGAAATTTTCGAATTAAAACATCCCACATAAACACTTCGTCTGTGATCATCTTATACGAAACCTCTTTACTTGAAATTGAGCTGCCTGAAAAAATCTTAATTAAGAATATTCGAATCAATGCACTTTATATTATTTATTTTTTCACTCTCTAATTAAAGATTAAAAATTCAATCATAAAATTTATTTAACCAATTTCACCAAGTTCAGTTAAAACTAACTATTACTTTAACTTCCAGTCAACAATATGTTTTTGTCAGTTATAACTAGGGTGTTTAGTCGATTAATTCTTGTTCGATTAATCGAACAACTTTAGACGATATCAATGTCGGCATAAAGATACAAAGACTGCGCTGGCTAGGACATGTTGTGCGAATGGAAGCAGATGCTCCGGCTAAGAAAATTTTTGAGTACGATCCCGAAGGTATGCGCAAGAGGGGACGGCCGAAGCTCCGCTGGAAAGATCAGGTTCAACAACAACTTTCTGATCTGAATATCCGAAATTGGAGAAAAAGCGCAGAAGATCGAAGCGCATGGCGATTAATTCCTAACTCGGCTAAAGACCTACCTAGGTTGTATATATATAATTTCGATTAAAGGATTAATCGAAACATTTATACAGATTAATTAAATAATAATAAACTGGCGGACCGCGGTCCGGATCCGGATCCGGACCGTAGACCTATTTTATGCGGACCTTGTGTTAACAATACAAAATATTTTACATTATGGGGGTTGTGCTGGAAATCGCAAATGCAAAACGCAAGAATTTGGAGGCTGTTTTTAATACACTTTAAATCTAATTTTAATAATTTTTGTTATAAAATTCTGTTTAATAGAGAAATGTTTGTAAATTATTTGTCATAAAATTCTTTTATTACAGAAATCTTACTAAAAAACGACTTTTAAAATTCTTGCGATTTGCGTTTGCGATTTCCAGCACACCCCTGTATGTCACAACAAATTCATGAGAAATATTTTCGTCTCGACATCAGCCTTTGGGGATGATCAGTTAACTAACAAGTAATAGGGAAACCTATGCAAAAAAAAAGATAATTTGAGAGCGATAACACAAACAATTTCATTAGTAATATTCATTTCTTAGCGATAAAGAAAACGTAACTTACATTTGCTATCTTATCAGATATTTTTAAACACATCAATGATCTGAACCTTAAACTTCAAGGCAAAGGAGAGCTTGAATGGGAGCTCCTGACAGAAGTAAAAAGCTTTTTCAATCTTGTCAACATTGATCTGGATAATGAACGCCTGCACTTCTCTAATTTAAAAAAAAAATCTGCAATGACAACGAGCTTGACGTCGGCCAATACAAGCCGTTCATTGAGGATATAAAATCGGAATTTGAAAACAGATTCGCAGACTTTAAGAAAATTGGGAATGTCGTCGATATCCTCAGTAAACTTTACTCTCTGCATCCTAGGGATGAATGGAGCAATGAAGCTGCAAACATTTTCGGGAGTAATAAAGCTTCTCTACAGATGGAAACGATCGATTTCTAAGAAAATAAAGTTTTAAAACACCAAAAAAACAGAAAGTTTCTTGTCAAGAGTTTTGGATAAAATTTGTTTGTGCTAATAAATACCCAGAATTGAAAAAAAAATAGCCTTGAAACTTCTCACTTTGTTTGGGTCAACATATGTTTGTGAAGCAGCATTTTCTAAGATGAACTTCATTAAAAATAAATTTCGGAACAGACTTGCCGATGAACATCTCCAAGATTTAATGAGAATAGCCTGCACAAGCTTTACTTCAAACTTCAGACGGATAGTCCAAGACAAAAAATTTAATTTTTCGCATTAATATTATTAAAAACCTTAGTACTTACTTCTTTTAATCCAAAGCATTTATTTATTATTTAATAAAATAATGCACCGAAACCCATTCGTTTTATTTGTCAATTGATGCAGTATCTTAACATATTATTTAAATAGTTCAGTTTATTACCTTCCGGATCGCGACGGTCGTGATTTTTTAAAAAACGGACCCCAAATTAAGGCAGTTGGTCACCGCTTATATAGTATTTCTGTTAAATGTATAATTTTTTTACGTTTTAAGTCGAATAAGCAAACCAAATGAAAAAAAAAACAGTCATGTTTAGCGATTAATTTAGCTTATATTTTTGTTAATTTTTTTCAACACAATTTAATAATTCATTTCACAATAGAAAAAACGACAAAGGTAGGTAGGTATGTTAACTCAAAGAATTATATTAATTTATCGGGTTTGTTCTAGAAATAGAAATTAAGTAAGATTGCAATCCAACGATAATTTAAATTGAATTGCTTTTTACAAAATGATCGTAGTTTTTCGTGTTTTAAGTGTTGTTATTGCAAAAATAATAGATACTTAAAGAATGAAGTAGATAAAGTGGAATATTTATATGAACTTTCATTACAGGATCGTTTTTAAAATTTGCTGGATTTTAAATCCAATTTCAAAAAAGTTTGTTAAGTTGAATAAGTGTGTGTATTTATTTTGACTTGCAATTAAAAGAACTCAAAGGTTTATTATAAACAAAATTAACCGAAAAGCGTTTATTAAAGGAAAAACTTAACAATATATAAATTTTTCTTTTCGAAACGTGCCGTAACGGGACAAAAAGTAGACTTTCCTTTGGAAATACCCTTTCCACCGGCCTATGGTGTTCTTTTTAGTAGGACGAGGAATTTCATGCTAAGTTATGTTTTTCCTTAAGGTTTAAATATTAAATAAAAAATCATTTATCTGAATCAGAATTTTTGCTCAAAAATGGCACCGATTCGTTTTGGCATATTTTATCGTTAAAGCAGTTTTTGTCATATAATGCTTAAAAAAGGTTTTACTGAAAAAAGCATATTTTTTTGCATATTTTTTGATTTCGTTCAAATGATTTTTGGTGTTATTAAAATCAAGCAATCAAGCACTCAAACGCAAATTAAATAAATTATTTTAAAAAATTGGATACAAGAAATCACTTTATTTAGTCTATATTCTTCAACCTTTTAATTTTATTTCTTCTTATTTTTAAATCAAGCTCAAGGTCAGGTTATGCAAAAAAATATTTATTTAAAGTTTATCCAATATTTCGCTGCCACAATGGACAGCTTCTTCAGGGATCTTTGGTTTATAACCTGACCTTGAGCTTGATTTAAAAATAAGAAGAAAGAAATCACTTTATTGAAAATAACTTTTATTTTAATGCTTGAAGTAGCATTTCTGATGTGCAAAATCACCGTTTGATGTCTGTCTGCTGTGATATTTTGAAAGATTTTAAAAGATGTGTTTGTGTTTGACAAAAATCTTCAAATTAGCGTCTTAAATTAGAAAGTGTGAAACACATAACCTACAATTAGCTTCATAAGGAGAAAATGCATGGTATGGAATTCGTAGAGATTATATTGGATTTCTGTTGCATTTTTTAGTTGGACAAATTCTTAACAGAAACTTTTTTTGATTAAATTTTGTTGTTCTCTTGTTAGAAAAATAGGTATTCGATGTATATAAGTAGCTCTAGATTTTTAGTATAGCCAGTAAAAATGAAATTTACTATTCAAATATGTAATTTTTTTCATAATATATTTATTGAATCTTCATATCTCTGGCATTTTGACAAAACATCTTAAGTCAAATTTAATAAGTTGGAAAAAATGTTGTTAATTACACGAATTTTCCTTTAAAACACATTTTTGTTTACGTTTTTAAAATTTTGTATTATAAACGAAATTTTTTTAATTTTGGTCTATTTTATTATTTGATAAAAATGATTTGTTCACCGAGTTTTTTTCAAATGTTTTTGCTATCTTATCTCGACTTAGATCTTTTTTCAAAATGCCACAGATATATTTAGATAAGACCTAACAATAATTTATCAAATCTTATTTTAATTCCTAGGTTTACGTTCTGCCAATGCCTGAGGAAAGTTCCCATAATCACGGTTACCGTTCACATAGGTGTTTAGCGCTCTTGTGATTGGATATATATTCAGTAAGTCAAAGTAATTTTAAAACTATTAAAATGTAAATTTAAATTAAAAATATATTCGGATACGCCGAATCTTATACTCCATACCCCATGATGCGATAAGTACACCGAAAAACCATAACATAGTGCAGTTTTGTGACACCAAACCATTAACCAATGCGGGCGAAGCGCGTGAAAACAAGCAGTGCCGCCTGCCTGCAAGAATTTACGAAATAATGACACTGAGGCCTCTGAGCCCAGATCAGTTAAACGAATAGTTTCTGATCTTAAAAGGTGAGAAATGCCCCTTGTAGCGAAATTGATCTACTGTCAGAAAGATATCCCCTCGGGCTTAAGGATAGTTCGCTTTTTGGTGTAAAATTCTCCGGGGAAATCCGGTACAGTTAATTCCTGGAAATCGCCAGAGTTTAAAATATACACATTTCTTGAAATCGCGGCAGAACAGATATTCTCTCTGGTAGCACGGAAAACAGAAGCACACTAAAGAATGGTTTCACTTTTTTACTTTCACTTTTCGTGAGGCCCCTTCGGAGATCACGAGCCGGTTATAGGTTAAGCCAACTGTCACGGGAAAAAGGCTCTTAAAAAGTCGGCTTCAAGGGTTGATTTTGGGCAACTTGTGGGAAATTTTAGTGTGCTGGCTTATCTTCCTAGGTGCTGCTGCTCTTTCACAGATGCTTCTTGCATCAAAATCGCAGCAAAGGTTAGATAGCTTTGGAGTTTAATTATGCCGAGTCAAGTTTCTAACTGTATGAAAGTTGTTTTAACGCACAGGGGCGGCTGGTAAACGCATTGTTTATAACCCCGTGGTTAAAAAAACTATTTTAAACGGCGGTCCAATCAAAACGCACGATGTTAAATGTAAATAAAACAAAAAGTTTTCAGGGAATTATATTAATATTTTTTATTAGAAAAATCTAAAAAAATATCGGCTAAATGCTTGCCACGGCTTCGGTTGCATACCTCCATCCGATTTCCATATTTTCAATGACTCTGAGATATAATTGGAGTTGAATATCGCTAATGACCCGAATTATCTCATCCTTTAGTTCTTGGCTTATTAACGTACACTTTTTCTTTCAAATATCCTCCAAGAAAGAAGTCCAACGGTGTCAAATCACATGATCGTGGCGGCCAATTAACATCACCACGACGTGGGATTACATGGCCATTGAATTTCTCGTGCAAAAGCACGGTTGTTAGATTTTTTTTTACCGTCATCGCCAAATAGCATACCGAAAATCGCCAAAAATTTATTTTTTTAGATTTTTGTTAAAAAGAATTCGCCAAATAAAAGTTATGTCTAAAAAAGAGTATACAAGTTTATCCTCATTCTATAAGTGTGTTTATATTATGGTAGACAGTCAGTCACCAGCGCTTAACATTTGTGATTCTGACTTGAATTCAGTAATCTGTAAATCATAAATCGCAAGAAGTTTGGCGACTTCAAATTGCAAAAGTATGCCGAAGAGAACTAAAATTTTTGTAATCATAAGAAGGCTGATTATCTTAAAACCTAGAGCTTGTGTGATCAAGTTAATTGAATTGTGCCAAAAAATTAACTTTATCAAAATGAGTGATTTTCTATGTGAATATAAGTCAGAATATGATTTTGTATTTATTTAAAGCAAAGGATAAATATTTTAAAAGGTGTATTCAAATACCTTAAGTCAATTCAATCTTCTAAAAAAATTACATGAATTATTTTTATAAATTACCTTCTTACCCAGATTCGTTTTCGATTCTATATAAAATCAGGGTTTTCAAAAATTTCAAGTGAATATTTAATTTTTTCTTTAATATTTTAAGGTTTAAAAGAAATATTTGATTTTATTTCGTAAAAAACACAGTGTAAAAAACTGCGCATTTTTTCGCTTTGCACTCCACATTGAAAAATACGCTTGATACTGCTATATAGAATCCGATATCAATGCAACTTTTTTTAAAAAAATTTTCTGATTTTCTTTCGCTATTAATTCAACTATTTTTGCATACTTCACAGTATACATTATTATTTATTTATTTTAAAAACCCCATTTCATATGCAATCGAAAACGATTGCGTTTTTTAAATTTATTTTGCAAAAGAAGTTTTTCAATCAAGATCCGATTTTTTATAACTTCTGATTAGGAAAATGTGTTAATATCTAAAAAAGCTTAATCTTTATTCCAAATTTCTATGGCAACAATTCTTTGATGTTTTCAATGTAATTATCTGGCAATATTATTTATTTATCATTTAAAACAATCGCATTCGTATTGCGATTTTAAAATTTGTTAAAAATTCAAAGAAAAAACATAGCCCGTACTTATAAATTTGTTCATAAAAATATGAAAAAAAGATAAAATGTGTTTTAGAAATCGCCAAATAATCGCCAACTTTGTTTATCTGACAGCCTTGTGCAAAAGGGCCATTGTTTCGTTGGATGTGTGGCAAGTGCCACCATCCTGGTAGAGCCACATATCGTCCCGGTCTATATCCTCAATTTCTGGCTACAAGAAGTCTGTTATCATCTCGCGATAGCGAACACCATTAGCGGTAACTGCTTGGCAGACCTCATTTTCGAAGAAGTACGCCCGAAGACGCAGAGCGAACTGGGCGAGCATGCACAGGTGTTTTCACATTTCCTACAGACCTGGTTTCTGAAATTTGCGCACAATTCTCCCGAATGTTTACACATTTGGTCGATTATGCTGACAAAAAAAAAAAAAAAAAAAAATCACAAAATGCACGAAAGGCAATTTGAACGCCCATTTTCGTAAAAGGCTTTAACAGTCTTAACGCGCTGCATTGCTGAATTTGTCAAACAGTGAAAAAAGATATGTCAAATTAAGTCGGGCAAAAAGCTTGAGGTTAAGGTGTGACTCACAATTAACATCGTGCATTATGGTTGGACCGCCCTTTATAGTACCCACGCGATAGATGCAAATCTTTTCTACTACTGTCAAAAAGATATTGAAAACCATTAAGCACTGAACCAACATTATTTGCGCCAACAATGCTTAAAAACCGAGTTTACACCACTCCATCTACTTTTGTCTCCTTATTAAGTTTTTAGATTTTTCTTGGCATACTTTAAGGCTGTGTTTATAAATATGGATGTGTAAGGTAC
This sequence comes from Pollenia griseotomentosa, assembly GCA_963931875.1. Taxonomy (NCBI): domain Eukaryota; kingdom Metazoa; phylum Arthropoda; class Insecta; order Diptera; family Polleniidae; genus Pollenia; species Pollenia griseotomentosa. The sequence continues at coordinate 49,832,075 of OZ007564.1, forward strand.
CCCCAAAATTCGTTTTAAATCTATTTTTAACAGCTATTTTTGTTTATTTTCAAACTTTTTTTTATTATATTTTTTTATTTAATTTTTTTGAAAGGAGTGATTTGTTTTATTTTCTAACAAATTCTTGTTTGTTTTTCCATAAGGGCGTTTTTGGATTTACATTCACATACACATACACAAACATTAAAATACTACATTATTCAAATTTTTAAGTAGATAAAATAGTCGTTGTTTTTTTCCTTTCTCTAACTTCTATGACTACTGAATATACTTTTATTAGATTTACTACTCATATGAAGTAGTTTGTGATTTTTTTTAGTAAAGTTAGCATAATTTTTTATATTTTTATAGGCTACTGGCGGGGTTTATGTTTTTTTTTAAGTTTTTGTTTTATTTTTTGTGTAAATTTTTTTGTTTTTTATTTGTTTTGATAACAAAATAAATTTTATTTATAAATAAAGTAGAAACAAATAAAAGTTTTCTTATTTATTCCAGTAAAGTTTGAGAAATTTTATAAAGGAATATGTAGTTCAAAATTTGTTTAGTTTATTTTTTATGATTTTTATGGTTGAATTTTCAAATGATAAACTCAAAATAGAGTTTATGATAAGGAACAATAGCGTTGTAAAAAGCAGTAACAATAACAACAATTGCAAGTTAAAATAAAAGTTTTTTAATAAAAATTAAACAAAAAAGGCTAGGGAACCACAAAAAAAAAAATGTTTTAAATAAATTTAAAAACGTACATATTTAAAGAGAACAACAAAATTCACGCTTATCACCCACGTGTGTGCGTGTGTGTTTGTTAGGTAAATTAAAATGCTTTTTTAACACTTTAATTCTAAAAGTTAAGAAACAATATGTATGTATATTGTGCACACACAAATACCTTTGAAACGATATATGTTTCATTCAAATCGGTGGAGGATAAGAAACTTAAACATCAACTTCAAAAAAATTTTTCCCGTATTTATATATTTTTGTAAAATTATTTTTTTGAAGGAAGGAAGTTAACAACATGAAATTAATTAAAAGTTTTTTTTAAAATTTGTATTCCTGACCGAACACCGGCTCGAACTCAGGTCGAATTTACATGTTTCGAAAATAACCACAGTTCCATCATCAGAAATCATTGCAGTTCTACCAGCTTGCGCCAATGCACACTGGTCAATTCCGGCCAAAAATGGTTTTTTTTTTTAATTTTAATAAAATTTTGATGACAGATTATAGCGAACATACAACTGAATTCTCTAGAATAACTATTTTACTGTTAATACTGGAGCAAAGTAGATAATTTTTTTCTTACAAATTTAAAGTTTTCAAAGTTGATTTTTGTACTTCAAAATGGGTTTTCCTTTAAAGTTTTCTTTGTAAATAAGCACGTTATGTTTGAACCGTATTAGTAACTAACTAATCATTCCATGTGATAATTGTGTTTTTTTTGCACGTTATTTTTTTGGATAAGTGAAGTGATTGTGAGTTACTAAAAAAAATAAAACCTAAAGTAAGCCAAATTTAAAGAGACCATAACAAAAAGGTGGGCCTTGGGGAGGTTAAGTGATAATTATATCTAGTACTCTTAAGTATCAAAAGTAAGTACTATACATTTCAGCTGACACCAACTGCCACCCCAGTAACCAGATCATTTTCAGCGACTTCATATATTTTTATAAGATTAGCGTGACTGACTGGGTGATCATTGCCCAGCCCAAACAACTTAAGCCAGGGCACTTGCAATTTTGTATGTAGACTCCCCTCCCAATGTGTAAATAAAAAAGTAGAGACTTTTGGAAATTCAATTCATAAGGGGTTAGAAACGGGTAAAAACGGGTAAAATCAGTTACATTATATAACGTGATCTAACAGAGGTAGACGTAAATTCAAAACATTCAAAAGTTAAATTGTCATGTGTTTGGTACTTTTTTGAAATTTGCACATTTTGGGCATAAAAAAGGGCAAACATATAACATTGGTACTTTTTTGGTAAACAATTTATCTTCTTAAGTAATAAAGGTAAAAATATAATTTAAATTGTGTTTTCTTCTCTCTTAAAGGTACCTTTTGGAAAATCGAATATATAAATATCGTTGGTACTTTTTTTTATTTAGCTATTTTTATTTTTATACTGAATATTTGCCCAATATTTTAATGCCAAATTTCAGCTATTTACTGAAAGTACAGATATATGTTATATGTAGTTATGCAGTCGCGAGTACAAGGGAATTGGTACTCATCCCAACCCACCTCAACCCCCACCCACCTTAAACGGAAAAATATATACTATTTATATGGTCTTTCCAAAAGAAATTTCGCAAAACGGTATGTTTCAGCTGAAGGTTCCTAAACAATCCTCCCTTACCCATTCCACAGGAGCGCAAGGTGGATCCACGTCTGAGTTATGTAAAGATGTATATACATATGTTTATGTACATAATAGGGTATTCATTCCGTTAATCGGTTAACCGATAGCTTACTACCCGATTAACTGATCGGTTAAGTTATAATTGGCTTTTTTTCGATTACCGATTAAACCGGTTAATTTTAGTCGATTAACCGATTAACCGATGTAACAAAATTTTAGATTTTTTGAAGTATTAAACCACATTTTTTTGTGTTTTTAAGTATCGGTTAATCGGTTAACCAATTAATTACTACCCGATTAACTGATCGGTTAATTTAAAATTGGCTTTTTTTCGGTTACCGATTAAACCGGTTAATTTTAGTCGATTAACCGATTAACCGATGTAACAAAATTTTAGATTTTTTGAAGTATTAAACCACATTTTTTTGTGTTTTTAATTATGGGTGAGTTCCAAAACGGCAGTTGCGAACCAACTCGCTATTTTAAATACATTCTACAATGCAATCATGTAAAATTTTACAATGTTATCTGTACCAAAGTTGTGTTTAGAAATATTTTTTTATACAACATATTTCCTTCAAGAAATTCATTCTTAAAATGCAGTACAAAAACAGATATTAAGGAATTCGGAAATGAATTTTTTGCAGAATGCTCGGTGCTGAGCTTTGCCAGGATGAGTTGGATGATGACCTGCAAACTTAAGAAACTCCCGATGGTAACACAACAACAGAAACCGAAACAATAACAAGTGTTAAAAATTTTTAAAAATTAAAACAGGACTCTAATAGCATAAATGAAGATTTTATATGTTTAGAAAAATCCAGTTAAAGGACTGAGAAATTAGAAATTTTTTATTATGGGTTGCTTTCGATTTCTTTAACATCTACGATAATTGAAAGAATTTTTTCCATGTACAAATTAACAAATTGTTTTTCTAAAAGATCATTTTTTAAGATCTCCTTAAACTATTGAAATAAAATGATCTCGCAGTTTATTGTTTAATAAATATATAATACATATGTAAAATATAATATAGTTATGAATTATTTTTTTGTTTGCCCGTTTTAGGTAAAGAATTGATATGTTATTGTTTTTTTTACTAATAAACTCCAAATAATAATGATAACCGATCAATAACAAAATTAACCGATTAAACCAAAACCTCGAGTAATTAATCGAGCGATTAACCGGTTAAAGCAAAATCCCGATTAATTAAATACCCTAGTATTTAATCACATAAGTTTACATATTATATTATAACCATATATGCTCATATCTATGTTTATTTGCTCAGGTAGGCAAAAAGATGGGGACAGGAGATGAGCATATATAGATATTTCATAAACTATTAATATAATCGCTATAAATGATCATATTTTATAACACCTCCAAAGCCCTTTTTTAATTTTGATCCATACTTTTGGGTCGTCAATGATTACCTGGCCAACCCCTGTATGTACGTGTCCAGAATTTCGCCTAGGGATCAAACTTGCTATACTTAAGTTGGATACCAAATTTCATCCATGTACATAAAGAAGTTATGGATTTTTGGCCGGAATTGACCACTGTGCACTGCAGTGACTGCCAGGCTGTTTGACAGCAATCAAAATAGCACTCGAAATATTACAACTTTCAATTTAAGCCATGGCGTTTTTTCGTGGATCTTGTTCATTGTTGTTGTATAATTAATATAATATAAAAGTAGAATTCCAATGTTACCAATATCTGAATTTAATCGGCAGAACAGTGAACATCTTTACTTCCTGTAAAGTTAATTTAAAGAAATCAAAGATATACATACTCAGTTTAAACTTTTATTTTTTGCTCTTTAAAAGGTGTAAAAGCAAAAAGTTCCTCTGCATATTATTTTTAAAAAAAAAAGTTTAAAGGGTTTTTAATTTTTAGTCATGGTTAACATTCTCATGGAAATGCCCATATAACCCTTATGATACACTTTTTTTTTTTTGGAAAAAAAAACGATATAAGATTTATTTACACAGGTTTTTGGTAAACTTTTGGCGAACATATTTAAATATTTAATTTTAATAATTAACAATATTGTTTGTGTCCATAAGTTCTTTAAAATTTGCATTTTGTTTATTTCAAACGTATCTAATAAATAAATTTACTTTCTTATTTGAATTTCTTAAACTTTCATTTGAGTCTTCGCAACATTTCCTATTGACTAAACCAAAGTCAATTCTAGTGGACATCGTTTTAAAAGTACTGTAGAAGATACCAAGTGACTGTCGTCAATAGTAATCAATTGTTGTCAACTAAACAAATACAATAATTTTTCCAGTGCCATCTACTTGCATCGACAACGACTTTCATAATAGGGGTGATTATTTTCTATACGATATTTCAACATCAGACATGTTTTAATTTCCTTAAATATCCTTATCTACATTTGACTTTTAATAAATTTCTCTCTCAAACAAAGCATAGCATTTTTTTTATCCCATTGTACAGATTTCTAACAAAACACCAACCTTTTATGTGGCAAAATTACTTTATTGACATCTGACCAAAACTATTCATTAGAAAAGCGTAACCAACCAAATGTTTTAATTTCATTTTATAAAAAAAGAAATAGAAATGTCCAAAAAAAAAAAAAAAGTAATTGAATTTTTTTTTATTGCACAAAAATATCTTAAAACCATGTAAACAATCACTTTCTTTTATACTTTTATTTGGCCATTGGTTTGTTTGCTTTCAATTCTTTGTTTGAGAGCTGGAATTCGCATTCTTTGGGAATTGTTTTTTCTGTTTTATAACTTTAGTAATTTATCTGTTTATTGTGCAATAAAATTAGTAACCTAAAGAATTGGACGTTTTTGAAACTAATGAAATATATTTGCTGAATAAAGCTTTTATTTAGTGACAAAAGATTTTTGCTTTATCAAAAAATTTTTACAAAATGATACATCGTAAATGAGATAAGATAATTTTTCGATTTCCAAAAACACTATTTGTGTTCAAACAGAATTGAGTCTTCAACTTTAAGCCTAGTACTCTGTTCAAATTTGTGAAAAATGTTGAGCAACATTGATTATTCCACACGAAAATTTTGGCATTTATCAATGTTACCAATCTTGCGAGTTTGTACAATTTGACGTTTTTATTCCTTCAAAGTATGCTACATTGTTTCGTGTATGTAAACAAACGCCACATGTATTTTACTAAAATTATTTTTTTTTAATAAAAAACTTAATAAAAAAAAAGTAAATATGGATAAAAAACTGTTACCGATTGTGTTATTTTAATTTTGTATTTCTTTTTTAATATTAAGTTCATATTTTTTGCTTTTACTTAAAATTCCACGTGAAATAAAGGCAGCTTACATTATTTCGCAGTTGTAAAAAAAATGTTGCCAGAAACATTTCGGAACTTAATCACAAAATAAACAGAGTACAACTCCTTCAACATTATTTCGTAGATATTCCGCACAAGTTTTTTTCATATGCATTTTGACAGCATTTCACGTGAAATGTTGAACAGAGTACCAGGCTTTAGGCAAAAATCCTTAAGCCTGTAATTAAAACGTTGGCAGTAACTTCAAATTCTCTCTCATTTTATTGTTTTTTTTTTCTTTGTTTTTCATTTTCATTGTTAGGAGAAAAGAAGTTTTTAAAAGAAAATAGATTTTATTCCCGACTGCTTTCTACGACAAACTTGTATGTCAAATTTTCTATAAGCATGTACATAGAAGATCGCGGTTAATAATTAAATTTGAACTAGTAAATAGGGGTTGTTTTTATTTTTTAAAACGTGTTATGTACCTTATAAAGGGTGGTCCAACAATAATGCACGACGTTAATTGTGAGTCACACCTTCACGTCGTTTCCAACTTTATTTGACATTTCTTTGATTCAGTGTTTGACAAATACAACCATGGAGAGGTACACAATTGAACAGCGCGTTAAGATTGTTAAAGGCCAAATACACTTGTCAAATCATATCTAAATTTTTGGATTTTTCATCAAGCGTTGTCGGTGTCACACATACAAACACATTTTCCCTAGTACTACCACAATGCTTGATGAGTATTTTGATCAATCTATTTGGGCATTTACGAAAGTGGGCGCTCGAGTCAAAATGCAGTTCGTAGCACACTTTTACCTCAGTGGATTCGTTAACAAGCAGTATTCCCGCATTTGGGGAAATGAGAATCCACGAGTGATAGTTGAAAAGCCGATGCATCTACAAAGAGTGACTGTTTGGTGCGATTTATGGGATGGCGGCGTCATCAGACCGAACTTCTTTAAAAATGGGGTCGGCCAAGCAGTGCTCGCTATCGCGAGATGATGACGGACTTCTTGTGGCTAGAAATTGGGGATATAGACCTGGACGACATGTGCTTCCACCAGGATGGTGCCACTTGCCACACAGCCAACGAAGCAATGGCCCTTTTGCACGAGAAATTCAATGGCCATGTAATCCTACGTCGTGGTGATGCTAATTGACCGCCACGATCATAAGATTTGACACCGTTGGACTTCTTTCCTTAGGGATATTTAAAAGAAAAGCTGTACGTCAATAAGCCAAGAACAATTCAAGAGCTAAAGGTTGTGATAATTCGGAATATTAAAGCCATTGGAAATATGGTCAATCGGATAGAGATATGCCACCGAAGCCGTGGCGAGCATTTGGCCACTACTTTGTTTCAGACAAAATTTTCATAGATCTTTCTATCATAATTAAAATATTAAGACAATTCTTTGAAAACTTTTTGTTTTATTTACAATTAACATGGTGCGTTTTGGTTGGACCACCCTTTGAATGAAAAAATCAGAGATATTTTTTTTTAAATCATCCTTTTTTCAGCAAAGGATCTTTTTTGACAAAAAAAAAAATACACTTCTTATAACAAGAAATTTTTTATAATTTTTCCATTAACAAGCTTACAGCTCAACTTTCAACATGTTTGCAGCTTCTATGGGATTTCTTCAAAACTCAAATAAAACTCACATTTGGCAAATAAACAATAACGTTTAAACGAAAAAGAAAACAACAAAAAAATAAGTGTTTTCTTCTCACCATTTTTCAGTCTTCTTTACCATAAAACTTGGAATTATATTTCCTTCCTGCAACATTATGTAAAGCCAACGAACCAACCAACCAACCAACAAGCCAAAGCACGGATGGATGTATTGTCACGTTTCTGTCACTATGTTCTATTGCGTTCCTGTTAACCCAAAAACTCCCCAAACGCTTTAAGAATTGTATTAAAAACAAGAGACAAAGTGTGCAACAGGAGAAGGTGAGAGGCAAGTTGAAGAAGGAAAAACTAATATGAAATGAAAAACTTTCACGTTTTCACATGAAACAATTTTTAAAAAGCCACCAGGGAGTACAACAGTTGGTTAAAGTTGCAACATGGTTTTAGCTACGATGGGTCGGTCGTTCGGTTGTTGCCATTTAAAGAGCCTGACTCATCACCAAGTTGGCTCATTGTTTTTTTGGGTGGCTTTAGTTTTAGATGATTTTTTTCTATTTTTTTGTTTTTTTATTTTGCAGTTTTTGGTTTCCAGTATAAAATGTTTTATGTGTTTTTGGGCAACTGAAAACTTGCTGTGAACTCTGGAAACTATACTAATATATATAAAAAAAAAAGAGAGTTAGAAAAAAATAAGTTTAGCAAAATATTTGAAAACTATTTAAAGGTCAGTTTTAATGCAGTTGCTGGCAACACAAAATTTGCAACTTTTCTCTGGCTACCAGCAACAAAAGATTTTTTTTATTAACTTTTAATATACATTTAATATAAGTTTTTAATGTTGTTGATTAAAAAAAATTTTTTTTATTGGATAGGGAAATTGTGAACTAGAAGTGAGAAACGGGAAAATGAGTGTATGAATCTATGGAATCCACATGGATCTTAACTATAGATGGATTTCTAAATCCAATAGCATGTAAAGTTAATGTGGATGCAAGTCCCATTGGTCTGGGTTCACACAATAAAAATTTTCTTTCAGAAAGTGTGAGTTTATTGGTTAGAGGGGAGGGAATAACGGCTTGTTCTCTACCTCTCTTACCAATAAACTCAGACTTTCTGAAAGAAAACTTTCATAGTGTGAATCCAGATTAACGAGAGAAAGGATGGCTACTTTTAATTTAATTTTTTAGAAGAAGAAATAGATAATTTTTCAAAAATGAAAAGTTTATATCACAATTTTATTTCCATCTTTTTTCGAAATTATCTATTTTCACTGCTAATGAAGACAGTAAAAGGGAATTCCCGGGAATTTCAATTATTTTATTTCCCGTTTTCCCGGGATTTTTCTTGCGGGATCCCGGGAAATAAAAAATTCCTCATAATTTCAGAAAATAGCTATTTATACTTTGAAATTTAGTTTTCTATTCTCTAAAAATTAGCATCTGTGGATGGCTTGTGGATTAGATCAATTGCAAGAAGTGTGTACATGTATTTAAATCAATTTCTCCTGATGCAATAAATCTACTAAAAGCAGAATGGGGAGTGCAAGAGATGATAATTATTAAATTTAGTGAAGTGAAGAGTTAATAAAGTACATTAACTCAAAATAAGATGCAGGCAGTAAAGTTTCATTGTCCATGAACAAGTCTTAAAAATAAGAGATACCTAAACATATCGCTCCTTTATTGCAACATAGTCATATCTACAAAAACAAACGATCTTGGCAAAATGCGATTAAGGTTTTCAAAATGTACCGATTTAAAGATATATTTTGCTATAACTTCGGTTCAGTTTGAGATATAATACGAGAAGGTATGAAGGAAAACTTTGCTAAAGTAACTTCAAATTTTGAGATATGACTATGATGCAATGAAGGAGCGATATGTTTATTAGGTGATAAACACAAATTACCCGTGAAGTGCGGGGAAACCGAAATAAAATAACATTTTGGAAACTCGTGTAAGATACTACAACATACAACTTGAAAAACACATTGTCCTAAAGATTACAAATGGACCTATTGAAATGAAAAGGTTTGTAAGAAGCAGTCCGGTTGATGCTATTTTTGCATCAACCTTGACGTACATTTGACTGATATAGACGTTGCTTAAAAAAAAAAGAAAAAATTGCTTCTGATTGTGAATCCGAAGCATTCTACAATGGTGCACTTTTAACTATTTGTTCAACCTCGGTAAAAAATGAACGAAGTTTATCGAAAACATAATAATTAGTAAATAAAATCAGGAATATACTTTTTGACGACTAACCAAGCGCTTTGAGTGTGTCAGAAAGTAATTTCCTAAGCCGTTAAAAAATGTTATATATTTCTTTAAAGTATTTTATCTATTTTATTAATTAACTTTTTGATCTCGTATCTTGAGTACCTTAATTTTAATTTTGTTTTTATTATTGTTTTATGAATGAAATTGTTATGTTTATGTTATCTTTTTATCTTGTATCCAGAGCAAAATAATACTGAATAAAAGCATAATAATAGGGAATAAAGGCGTGAGGTAATTCAAGTTCCTATTTCAATCTTCAATTAATTTTTTAGTATTGAACCATTTCTTTTACTTTCTTTGTAAACAAGTTCCCTTACTTTTTTTTATAAAAGTTTTTTTCATTAATTAATAACAAAATTTACTTTGTATTATTTATATGGTGCGGGATCCCGCAAAAAAAAATTTCCCGCTTTCCCGGGAATCGAAAAAGTCCGGGAAAAAAAACTCTAGTTGCAAGCCACAAGCTACAATTTGACGTTTAACTTTAAAATTCAAATTTAACTATTCAATTTCAAAAATTTGTTCGAAACATTTTAAAGAGGGACATCAAATTGCTGTTTGATTTCATAATTTTTTTTTACGTGCTGCATAGCTTAACTGTCAAGCGTCTCTAAACCGATCGTCCGCAATCTTGTGTTGCATTAAATATATCCTCTGTCCACTATGTCGCATAGTGTGAAACAAGTATAAGTCCGAAGATTGTAACTTTATTTGTATTGTTTATATTTTAGTGCTTTATAAAAAGAACCATTTGATATGTAATTGTTTAAAAGTTGTTTCGATTTTTGAACAGATAATTTTTTGAGCGCATAGATACTTAAAATTGGGGCCACACCACGCGTTCTATTTGCTTAATATTTTCTTGACCATGCGATGCATACAAAAGTAGAAAGTAATCCTACTTCATGCGTTCGATGCGTTTTTGCATTCTACGCGTGCGCTGTGCAACTTGTCAATACAATTTTAAACTGAGTCTACTTTTTTGACAGATGCATATACTTTTCAACGCACTGAACGCGTGGTGTAGACCTCCAGCTTAACAGGGACTTATTATGAGTTACGTAAGGAATTTTTAAAAAAGTATAAGAGAGTTTATTGAATGCAAAGTCTCGGGCAGAAAGCACTTGTTTATGTAATTATTCGTATATATTTTAAATAATATTAAAGCATTTTTTGAATTGAAACCACTCCATATGCGATAATTTTGTCTGTTTACGTTGCCGTTAATTTTAATTTAAAAAAAAAAATCTATATTTTATATTTTAGAATCAGCGGCGTTGTCTGTTTTCGCTGCAGGCAAGACAATTTCAGTTGTCAGTTCCGTAATCGAGCCGTAAATTTAAATACAAATATAACTAGTTGGATTATGGGCACAAAAAGTCTATTTCGGAAAGAAGTTTGTATAGGACTTTGTAAAATTATAACCCAATTCTGACCATAGGCTTCGTTTTAAGTACAATGAATGTGTATTAACCAAATTTTATTGAATTATCTACAAAAATGCAACTTGTACTTTGCGCACAAGGATTACATAGACAGACAACCAGACAGACGGACAGATGGAAATCGTAAGATCAATTAAAAAAGTTATTCTTTGTCGATCGGTTTCGTAGAAAATGGGTTTGGATTCCTATTTATTACACACATAAGCACTAATGTATATATATTTTTTTTTAATTTTTTATTTTATTTTAATTCACTAAGCTAATCCCGCGAAGCTCGTTGCTTGTCTACCGGAAACCAGAGTCTCTGGCGGGAATCGAACCCGCAACCCCGGCGCTGATAGACTAGCTCACTACCAGCTAGCCTACCGGGGCACTCAAATTTTTTATTGTTTTCTCCTTAGTTTCCCTCAAGTATACAGTTATCTTTAATGATAACTCATTTTAGATTGCAATTGTTGAGTGATAATTAAGTGTAGTTGGCGAGGCAACTCGTTGGGTATACAGATATTTATTCATAATATGAATGCCATATGTTAACCACAGTTTAAAAAAATTTTTTTTCGATTCGCTGCGACTTGTATAAAAAAATTAGTATGTATCAAAATATGCTTTAGAAAAATGCTGCAGAAATGTTCTTTTAACTAAATTATGCTGCAAAGAGAAAAATATGCAAAAATATGCACTAACAAATCGATGATAAAATTCATAAAAAGCTCTAAAATAGATAAGTCATACAGCCTGGTACATGATGTCGTTCGAAAACTTAAGCGAGCGACAAAAATCCAATCCTAATCGTTCTTATAAGCGGCCCACTTACTATCGACTTGTCGGTCGACAGATTTTACGTTTCTAACGTTATCCAATTATTTATTGTCAAATGATTGTATTGCCACATCAGCAATTCTACAAATAAAACGCTAGTTCGAAAATAAAAGTCGGAAAAACGTATAAATTAAGCCATAAAAATACAACCCTGTGCAACAAAACAAAAAAAAAAATGGAATTCAAGGCGAATTAATTTTTTAGGTGGCTGTGCTACTTTTTTCCTTACTTAGAGCGAGGAACGTCTAAAGTTACTTGTGTTTTTGACATATCGACCAAGCAACAAAAAGAATACAATGTTGTGTTTTTGGTGTTTACATAAATTCGCCTTGATAGGATTTTGCGAAAATTATTTTAAAAAGCTCAATTTCTGAGGATCCAAGAGATCCCTTAACTGCTTGGCAGACCTCATTTTTGTAGAAGTATGGCCCGATGACGCCGCCAGTCCATAAACCGCACTAAACAGTAACTGTTTGTGGATTTCATTTCCTACAGACCCGGTTTGCTGAAATTTGCGATTGTGGACACATTTGTTCGATTATCCTGACCGAAAAAAATCACGAAGTGCACGAAATACATTTTGATTTGATTGCCCATTTTCTCCATGTCAAACACTAACACAAGAAGTGTCAAATTAAGTTGGGAAAAAAACTTGTCGTTAAGGTGTGGCTCACAATTAATATCGTGCATTATGGTTGTACCAGACTTTGTTTTAACAAACGGCCTCTATCGACAACCACAACACAAGTGACTGATTTTTACATTTATGGTCGCATCATTATGATGCCATCATATTTATTAGGCCGCAAGTTTGTTAAAAAAAAACTGTAAAATTATCTTTGCTTGCATTGTCGATAGACTTGTCTTTCTCAAAGTTGTAAGTCGGCTCCAAACAGCAGTTTGTCGTTGAAAATGCAAGCGAATGATAGCGATCGAAATCTGCCTTCATTGGTCGCACAAGGAAAAACATGCACAGAAAAAATTCTCCAAAATTTTTCACCAATTAAAGCATTAATCAAAAACATAATCAGTTTTAATTAAAAATTTAATCAAGTGAATTAAACTTTTAATCAAGTGAATTAAACGCTTAATTAATACTATTGACTGGTGTAATTGATACTATTAATTTGTTTACTGATGCAAATTTAATTAATTTTTTAATTAATATCACAAATTTTTTAATTGAAAACAATTTTTATTTTTTTCTGTGTGCAATTGCATATTTACGGTTCCCCTGGTTAATAAATTCGGAACATATTTGTTTTAAATTTACTCATATTTATGCATATAAATTTAATAGAAGCATATTAAAAAATAACGTAACCATTAATTACATTACGTTTTGTTTTTTGTTAAACAAAACAATTAAAATTAATTTAACCACAATAAATTTATTACTCCACATACCACAAATCTCTAGACAACACGAAATCTCAACAAAAAATCAACTGTTTCAATTGGACTGACTGCAGTAAAATCACTGCCTTTTTTTAAATCATCAACGCTACCATTATAATTTATAACAGGCTGTAAATATAATTTCACATTTCATTTATTTTAAATGCAAAATATTTATTTATGCTCATACATCAGACTTGCAAAATTTCCATTAAAAACAACTAAAAAAAAAAAAGTTTTACATTTGCAGTAAATATATGATAATCATTGAGTACGGAGACTGTAGCAAAGGCCAACCAACCAGCCGGTCAGTGGATGCAATGAGCTCCTCTATCAACATTAAGTAGTAGAATTTGTGGCAAGAGAAAAAAAAAATAGATATTTCAATTTTAAGGCAAAAGGACTCAGGAAAAAAACACACATAAGCCAGCATTTATAAATCACAGCAATCATCCTGATGTAACTTTTTACACAGGATTAAAAAGTATAAATCAATTTAATGCCCATACCTGCCAAAATAGGTGGAGAACTAGAAACAAAATAAAAAATTGGTGGGAAAAAAGAAAAAGATTTATTTTATGGCAAATAAATATTTTCATAGAAAAAGTAGTATTTTTTTTATAAATTTTATATGTAACAAAAAAAATTGCTTTTTAAGGCTGGCCTGACCGACTCTTTGATACCCCTTTCGATTTATTTTTTAACTATGATTTTCGGCATATGTCTGCCGCCGTCCGTGCGGTGTCAATGGTGGCTTGAATATTGGCTTCTAATGCTTAAAGAGTTGCTGGTTTGACTGCATAAGCTAATGTCTTACCATAGCCCAATAAAAAGAAGTACAGAGGCGTTGAATCGCATGAACGATGGGGCACAATGAACAGGACCACTTCTGGGAATAAGGTTGTCACCAAATTGATTTTGCAGTAAATCGATTGTTTAGGCGCAAATAGCGCCGCACAGTGGTTAAGCTTCATACAATAGGTGGCATTAAATATAAGGAAACATCGTAGAGCCTTTTGGTGGAGAATTTTGGAATAGACTAAAATTTAGTTGTGATAAAAAAAATACTGCAAATATCAATAAAATCCGAGCACAACCACGCCTACTTCCCATGTAACACAAAAGTTAAAAATCATTGTAGATTCTCAATTTTTTGTTCATTGCAATTTTATGATAATAACGGGTTCGCCATCTAACGGTTTTTTTTCAATTAGTGCTTATTTCGTGAATGGTAACACTTAGCTCATGTCTGATTTGACAGATAATTAGTTTTATCCTTCCGCTGAACGAATATGGTTGTGTATACGCTTGAACAACGCTGGGAAATATTGCGACATTACTTTGAAAATCATGGTAATGTTGCAGAATGCAAAAAAAATATCCTTTCAGATGAAGCTCATTTTGATCTTGGCGGGTATGTAAACAAGCATAATTGTCGCATTTGGGGCACAGAAAACCCGCACGCATACATTGAAAAGCCGATGCACCCAAAACGAGTCACTGTTTGGTGCGGATTTTGGTTCAGAGGCATAATGGGGCCATTTTTCTTCGAAAATGAGCAAGGAGTGGCCGTTACAGTCAATTGCGATCGTTATCGGGCCATGTTGAACGAATTTTTGTTCACAAAAATTGAAGAGGAGGATATTGGCAACATTTGGTTTCAACAGGACGGCGCTACGTACCACACAGCCGAAGCTACACTCGATGTTTTGCGCCCTGATTTTAAAGATCGCATTATCAGCCGCAGAGCTGATGTCGTTTGGCCACCTCAGAGCTGCGATTTGTGGGGTACCGTCAAAGATAAGTGTTACGCCGAAAAGCCAGAGACAATTGACACTTTAAAGGACAATATTCGTGAAGCCATTGGTGAAATACAGCTGCACACAATCGATAATGTGCTTAAAAATTGGACCGATCGTGTAGGCTACTGCATGGCCAGCCGAGGCAGCCATTTGAATGAAATTATTTTCCATTATTAATCGGAAGGATTGTACTTTCAAATAAAAAAAGAAATTTGAGAAAATATCCAGTAGTTTTTTTTATAGCATTTTAAAAAAAAAAAAGTTATTTGGCGGACCCTTTATTAACCAATGGTGAAAAAATTAGCAAAATCTGCTAACAAGCACGCCTACCTCTCATACAAAATTACCACATAAAATGCAATATTTTCCTTAGAAGAGCGACCACGTTTGATTTCATAAAACAAAGTGGTTCTTCATATTCACCAAAAAAATACATATTTTCCGACCAAACTTTGTTTTGTTCAACAAATTTTTTTTTTATATATTTTTGTAAAAATTGTTTATCTAAAAATTTTTTAAATTGATCTACGTTGATCTTTCAACAACAACAAACACATCATACAAATAAGGGGAAGAAGTAATTGCAAGCACTACTAAAGCCCTTATGACACTACATTTTTAATGCATTGTTCAAGTTTTGGTGAACAGTACAAATATAATGTAATACAAAAATTTACCAAGTGCAAAGAGTTAAGCTGTATTAAGATAAATGGCAAACTGTCAAAAATTTTACTAAAGTTATCGATAAAAAATGAAGTTATGTCAAAAAAAATGTAAAATTGTTTAACTTAAAATTGACACTTCAAGCTTGAAATATTAAAAGTGTTGCTGAATCAGCGGTTTATGGCAAATTCAGCGATTTACCGCTTTTTGTTTTTAGGTTTCTCATAAACAAAAAGTTGGCAACATTTAATAAAATAAACAAAACAGGGATGGTTAAGTTGTTTCAATTGTACTTTTTTGTTGATACTTTTTAAACTTAGATTTATAATACCTTTTTGTGGTGTTTTTTATCAACATAAATGAAATTAATTTTAACTAAAAAAATCTTTTAGTACAATTTGGGTAAAAAAGTACAATTTTTAAAGGTTGTTGGTACAATTTAAAAAATTCTTAACGCCATCCCTGAAACAAAACCATAACAAGAGAAAAAAAACTAAAAGACTTTGTTTACATTTTTTATAGTTTGCTCATTCTAACATTTACTGTTTCTTTCTATCAATTCTATATCAATTAATGAATAAAAAATGTAGTGTCATAAGGGCTTAAGCAGGGTTTGAAAAACTGCAGTCGAAACCAGGGTTTAAAAAACTACAGTCAAAATGAAAAAATTGCTTTTTCTTCCACTTTTTGATTTTTCATTGAACAAAAATAAACCGTTGCTTTTACTTCTGATTCATTAAATGAAAACAGTCGCAGTGAAGACAAAAGCAAAAAACGAAATGTTGTACATTGGCAGTCGTCATGTTAGAAAGCGTTTGGTTTGACAGATTGAAACTTTTAATAAATCCCGAAGTTAACGAAGATGGGACGTTGTGTTCATTGTATATATATGAAAGCGATGATGTTATTTACAGTTTTATTTAATTTCAAAAAATTAAAAAGATTTGTTAAGATTAAAAATAATAAATATGTACTTATGTACATATTTATGTTTTTATGAACGCATGTATTATTAAAAAAAATATGGAAAATAAAACACAAACACAACGTCCCATCTTCGATAACTACGGGATTTTTTTAAAGTTTTGGTCTGTCAAACCAAACACTTCCGAACATGTCGACTGCCGATGTTCTTTGTCGTGTACAACATTTCGTGTTTTGCTTTTGCCTTCACTGCGACTGTGTTCATTTAATGAATCAGAAGTAAAGCCAACAGTTTATTTTTGTCCAATGACAAATGAAGATGTCGAAGTTACAGCATAATCTTATGACTTTTACTATCTCAACTGCAGCTTTTTAAACGCTGGTCGAAACCAAAAACTGTCAAACAAAAAAATAAGTACAACTTTTCGATTTTTGAGTCGGTTTGACAGACCGCGACTGTTTACATTTAATGAATCAGAAGCAAAAGCAACCGTTTTTTTTTTGCCAATATCAAATGAAGAAGTGGCAGAAATTACAGTTTTTCTACTTTGACTGCAGTTTTTAAAAAGCTACTACTAAGTGCAATAATTTCGATATTATTTAATTATAAAGTACATTTTTTTAAACTTGAGTTTGTCTTTTGTGTGTTGTTTTTACAACAAAACAACATTGCAAACAACCAAAAAGCTGTTATATGCGCAATAACATGCTTGTGAAGTAAATTTTTCCTAACTTTTTTTAGTTTTTTTATACCGGAATTGCTTAGGGGCAAAAATGGGCAGCTGAGTAAAAATTGTTAGCTGAGACTTCAAGCTTTAATTTGATATAAGTCTCGGGCTAGAGGTCGTTAGAGAATAATATATACAAGCCATATAATAGTAAATTTTTTTTTATTTGCATATATATCGACCCCTTTGCGCGAAATTATTGTATATGCCAATTTTTTTGAAATTGAGTTTTTGATGCAATCTTGTTCTACAATCAAAGAGACGTCACCTAACAAAATATTGTAGGCGAATTCCACTTCGTTGCTCCAAAAAGTTATTGTATATTTTCATTTTGATATTGCAAACTAAAGCAGAGAAAAGTAGAAAAATGGCTGTCCTGTAAAATTTGGTTTTTGTAACATATGATAATTTCGCGCAAAGGGGTCAATATATCATTTAAAACGTCCAATTGTGTAAAAAAAATTCAGTTTAGTGTCATTACAAGAGTATTTTAAAAACATGAAGCAATAGAGAAAGCTATATGCTGCTTTCTATCGCTTCATGTTTTTAAAATACTCTTGTAATGACACTAAACTGAATTTTTTTAATAAGGTTATTGCAAACACATTCACTTGGGTCAACTTTGAATGTCTCTGGACAAAAAAGTAATAAAGATAGAACCCTTATAATATTGGTAGATGATAATTAGATTGTTTATTACAAACTTTGAAAAAATCAAGTAGATCAGAAGACATGAAAAAAATTAATTAATGCCGCTCTTAAACCAGTGTGCGCCGTCTTGTTGAAACCAAATGCCGTTAATGTTTAGCTGATTAATTTTCGGAAATAAAAATTCGGTCAGCATGGCTTTATAGCGCTCGCCATTCACCGTAATGGCAGCTTCTTGCTCTTTTTAAGAAGGAAATTAAGGAGCGATGATGCGTAATGGTGATTCGTTAACGGCTTGAGGATTGTCTTCTCTGCAAATATGCCAATTTTGCTTGCCCAATCAGTAAAATGTCAAGCAAACGATGGTTGTTTGGCTTGAATTCTTGAACGAGTCGTATTTTATAGGCACGTAAGCCCGGTTCCGTAAAATAAAGAGCCTGCTCGGAAATGCATCACTGCGCTGCATCAGTGGTTTCAAATCCTTAAATCTATATCAGTAATATTCTCTTTGGTACGTATATTTATTTGTCTTGTTAATGTTTTGAATCGAGAAGAGTAAAATTAGTGCGAAAAATATCAACAACTGCACGAATTGATTGCTCACTAGGCTGATTACGTTAACCGTAAAATGGATGAAGTGCTGTATGAGCTTCGCGAGCAGATTTTTTTTCAAGTAAATTTTTATAATTTGGAAGCGCTGGGGTCTAATTCTGGCAGTCGTGATCGAGTAATATATCGATTCGAAAGCAATTTTATTTCAGTCGATACTCAACGAATCGAAATTATTTTTTCTTTATTGTGAAACTCAAATTAATGATTTACAACCCTAAAAATAATAATTCCGATGCGTTCAGTATTGACTGAAATAATTAAATATGAAATTGATTTCGAATCGAGAAATTACTCGATCACGACTGCCAGAATCAGGCCCCTGTTCTTGTGTTCAAAGATTAATGATGACTTGCCAAACCTTACTGAACAGTAATGCCAATACCGTTTAGCATTCTCCGCTGTCAAACCATAGTTATCGATATAGATAGTTCTCACACGGCTAAAAAAAAACCCCCGATATTATGTAGATTTTTTGAAATAATGTGACCATATTAAAAAATGTTTTTTTCTCTGCTAGTACCATAGTTGGGGGCAGTGCACTATCACTAAATAAAACTGAAAAAAAATTAATTTGCACTCTTTTTTACCAGCTTTAGTGATGATTGTTAAGTTTTTAGCTACCACTAAAAAAATTTTGTGATATGACAAATTTTTTCTCTATCACTAAACGCAGATTGAATGCAAAAAATCTGCACTCAATTCTAGTAGTGCGTAATTTAAGCTTGCAATTAAAAAAGCTGCATATAAACCTAATTTCACTAATCTTTTAGAAATTATTGGTCAAGACATTTTTGAAGATAAATACGAATAATAAAAATTTTAGATACTAAATTGAATTATTTTTATTATTTTGAGTGAAAACTACAAAAAAAATCCTATATGATATTAAATAATATAGAATATCTTTAGTTTTTCTAAAACCTTTGGTTGAAGTTTCCTGAAGATCTGGCCTAAGCAACCCATCAACAATAAATTTCAGTTTATCAATGGTATCAAATGGGAATTAAGCACATTTAAACGAAACCTTGTTATCAAATAGGTTTAAATTATTTTCTTCGGATGAAATAAAAATAATGTTTTAAAAATTTGAAGTTGATATTGAAACCAAAAATTATGTCGTCCATATAATAAAACATTTTCAATGAAACTTTGTTTTGCAGCATTTACATTTAATATGTCTGCACTACTGCACACATGTGGTCTTCTTAAACAGAAAACATCTTGCACTGGCGTGACGTCAAACCGATGGAAATCACACTTACGAAAAAATCGCAGAAATTGTGAACCACATTCAGAAAGAGTTTGGACTCGACAATAATAAAATTATGCTGTCGTCAACAGACAATGGATCTTGCTTTTGCAAGGCTTATAAAGAATTAGGCATATCAAGTTAAACATATACCTATTTTTTACTGGGGTTTTTTTTTTTTGTTATTTCTTATGAAGTTAAGTCTTGAGATTTAAATTAGTGCACAAAAATAAACACAAAACAATTTAAACTTAAAATTGAATGCAAAATTTTAAGTTGCACTCAAATGAGTGAAGAACAACAAAGCTGCAATAAACTGATGATTGTTTTTTTTTTAAATCAAACTAATTTTTTTTGAGTGCAAAATTTTTTAAAATCACTATCACTTATGTTTACCGAGACTGCAAATTTTACGTTCATCACTTAACATTAACAAAATTATTGCAATTTTTTTGCACTATCACTAAGTGTGAGCTTAAACTGCAAAATGAGTGCACTACCCCCATCTATGGCGAGTACAAGGCTAATTTGTGCAGAACTTTCTTTGTTAACTGTTTTGCAGTCAGGCCATACAAAATATTTCGGCTTTCGTTGCGAATCTAAAAAGATTCGCTTTTACGTCACTTCCTAGTAGTGGCAAGGAAAAAACTCTATATTGTGCGTTTAGTTAAGCTAGATAATATTTCTTTTACCGGCATTGCAAAATTTCGTTTTAAAATATTACTATTTTAAACATAATTATTAACCATAACATATTCGGTGATTGTATTGTTAAATTCAAGGATTAGGGTGATTTTTTATGAATTAAGTTTTTCGGGCTGGCAGCACTGGTTGTTAGTTGTGTCCAAATTACATCTTTGAAAGTGAAAAGTGTTCAGTATACTCTGCCATTTCATCATGAAGAAACTCACAAACGAGCAACGACTGTAAATCGTTGAAATTTATTATCAAAATTCGTGCTCTGTGAGAAATGTTTTATCGAAAAATTGTGTTCAGCGATGAGGCTCATTTCTGGCTAAATGGAAACGTAAACAAGCAAAACTGCCGCATCTGGGGTGAAGAACAGCCACATGCCGTACTAGAGTTACAAGGTTTATGGGCTGGTGGTATTATCGGTCCATTTTTCTTCAAAGACGAACGTGGAAGAAACGTTACCGTCAACGGCGAACGATATCGAGCCATGATACGCTACTTTTTTTGTCCCAATTGGCTGAATTGGACTTGGTAAATATGTGGTTTCAACAAGACGGTGCCACATTCCACACAGCTCGTGAAACAATGGACATATTGAAGGATGAATTTGTTGAGCAGATTATCCCTCGAAATGGCCCTGTGAGTTGGCTCCAAGATCATGTGATTTGACGCCTCTTGACTATTTCTTGTGGGGGGGTTATGTGAAGTCGTTGGTCTATGTGGACAAGCCAAACACGATTGAAGCCTTAGAGTATAACATAACACGTTTTATTCGTGGAATACAGGCCGAAATGCTCGAAAAAGTGGTGCAAAATTGGACCTTACGAATGGACCATTTGAACCGGAGCCGCGGGCAACATTTACATGAAGTTATTTTTAAACAGTAAATGGCTAAGACCAATTTATCGATTCCAATAACAATTTTGAATATATGATGCAAATTTAAGTCTTTAATTAGATTTTTTAAAAACCCATTATTTGAAGTTTCAAGGGTGGTAAACATTATATTGTTAAATAGAAGTTCATATTCTAATATAAAAAGATGCAATAAAAAATATTGAAAAAAAGTTTCGGCATTTGTACCCCTTTGCTTTTCAGCCCCTCATATACCACATCTGTATATTCTTTGGTAATCCTAAAGATCACATTACTTGAATGTTGTGTAAAGTTCATGTTGATTTAGACTTGAATGTTAATTTAGACTGTAATGTTAAATACATACTCAAAGCAGTGGTAATTTTTAAGTTTTATTTTCATCGATATTGTTTGATACCAGTGCTCGACTAGCAAAGGCTAGTCATAATCCCCATAAGCCCACCCCTTGGACCTCTTGGACATATTTTTATAACTTATAATCGAAAAAAAAATATTTGTTTTTGTCACCATCCATGTATTTTGAACAATGTAATAATTGAATATTTTAAATTTTACTTTAGTTTAAAAACAAAAAAAAAGGATAATATTTATCACAATGTCAATAACACTTTGTGACAGTTTTTTGACCAAATGTATTTCACACCTAATCTTTATGTAAAATTGCCCGCTGAATCCGAATATGAATTCAGAATGCTCAAAAGTAGAACAGTTAACCGTTATTTGTGTTTTTGAAAAAGATGAAATATCTCGATAACTGTTCTACTTTTGACCGTTCTGACGGATTCACATTCGGATTCAGCGCACAATTTTACATAAAGCTTAGGTGTCAGATTTATTTGGTCACGACTTTGTTGAAAATTTGTGACACAGTGTAATATGTAAAATAAGCAAGAAAAAATTACAAAATTTCGAAAATAGAAAACGTCAACAATAGGTAGCCTAAAATAATACTGAAATATTTTACATAAATTGATTGTAAATAGCGTAAAAAATAGATAAACAATATTATAATAAAATATTTTCCACATCTTTTATGTAAATAATACAAACTTATCTGGTGACAAATCATGTGTAAATACAAATAATACCCTTCATTAACCTGTAGTTCCCGTATTAACAAAAAATATACATTTTCTATATGATTGACAAACAAAAATGCTGTTAGAAAAAATTCTCCTCTAGACTGAGATAAAATATATTTACATCTTTATATACATACATACATGTTTTAATAAAACTTATGACTTTAATTTTTTACACACCCAAATGAATTTCGTTAGTGGCCGATATGTTTTACCGCAAAAACTTCACACAAAAATAAAAAAAATTATCCATTTCAATCCATTTTTGAAAAAATTGAACAAAAATATTTTTGTTTGTAGTGAAAAGTTACTCGTGCAGTAACATGAAATTTAATTTACATACATATGTGTATGTATGTATATGGTTTTTATACATACATATTTAATTTTAAAATTTTTTATACAATTTTATTTTAATAACTATATGTAGAAAATGTATAAGTGTTTGTGTATGTAAAGTTAGCTTTATACGCTTTTCACTATGAATGCAAATAAAAACAAATGCAAATACGAGTCTAAGCATGAGTAAAAGGGTTTTTCACCGCACTCTTTTGATTCCTGGGAAAGCAGGAAATAGTAGTAATTTGCCCGGGATCGCGGGATTCTCCCCCCAAATATTGTATTTATTTAATTACTTAATTCACCAATGAAACTAATATTTCTTACTGGTTTGTATGTCAAAAATAATTTAATTAAGGGCCAATTTTACAACTTTAAATAAGTTTAATCTAAAATGTTTGTTTTTTTGTTCTATACTAGATACATTAAGAGCCATTATAACGCCATGCCGTTAGCTAAAGGTAGGATTTTGTGGGACGTATAACAAGTTATTTTTTATTTCAACTTAGTATAGTATAGTAGTATAATATAGTATACACGTGAAGGCCATGTGCACCGCGACCCAAAGGATCTTTTGTGCAGCCCATATGACTCACCATGTCAAGTTTAGGCTACGTATAAAGCCCATTACCCTGATCGGTGGGAGATCAAAGATATCAGTCGGGCCCACTGTTTGCCCCCCGAAAAATTTCCGCCTAGAAGTCCCCAAGGCGGGACAGCAGCAGAGCAGATGTTCCGACGTTTCATCATCCATCCCACAGAATCTGCACATTTTGGTAGATGAATTACCCAACTTAAACTGGTGGTACCTGAAACCACAGTGCCCCGTGAATAGGCCAACAAGCAGTCTAAGTTCCTCTTTTTCAAGCAGCAGAAACCTTCCTGCTCTGTGCCGGGACAGCGTCACAAATCTTTTGGACTGTCTCAATCCAGAAGTGGACGTCCATGCGTGAAGGAATTCACGCTCGGACCATTTTTGTAGCGTCCCCCTGATGTGACCCACCGGGACGCCGAAGAAAGGCTCAGGACCTACAAATGGGCGACGAGCGCCCCTATTTGCCAAGCAATCAGCCCTTTCATTGCCCGCATGGCCCTCATGGCCGGGAACCCAACACAAATTCAAGTCATTGTGTTTCCCTAGCTCATTCAGGGACTCAAAACAGTCCAAGTATTTCAACTTAACTTTCACCTATCAGGTAGGATGAACTTGCCTTCAACGTATTGCTCACTTAATTATAAAGCAAAGTTGTAATAGGGAAAAACTTTTTAAACGTAAGACAAAATCCTACCTTAAACTATCGGCAAGTTGTATTAATGGCCTTATAGTATCTAATACATAATAAAAAAAAGAAAAATTTGAGATTAAAGTTATTTAAAGACACTTTAGAGGTTATTGACGATGCTAATTGAACCAGGGATATCCATCTACGTATAAATGCTGTTAAATTCAGAGCTCATTCTGCAGATATAATCAAAATTTGCATAATTAGAACGAAAGTATTGAAGTCTTAGGGGAATATAGATTCGGGATGTGTGAAAACTCCACATTACGAAGAAGGGAGTCTGAAACAATTTCACCATTAAACAAAATACAGTATGAAGATGGAATTAAATGTATCCTAAGTTTACCATTCCATGTGAATCTTTTTTAATATTCTGGGTCCTTCTATATATATATTCTTCTATAAGTATATTTTGGTAATTCTTACTCGATTAAGCCATGTTTATCTGCTAAAATTACGCTAACTTACGAACGACCCAACAGAAACGAACGATTTGGGCTTCAAATTGTTTCTGGTTCTCCCCATTAGTTTTCGAGTCAAACAACCTCTCTAAAGATTACAAAAAATAACATAAATTGGTGGTGGAATGCACCGATTGCCATGAAATTTCAACAAATTTGTTTTATATGTCATCAAATTTCTTAAAGATCGGTCCATAATTTACGGAAATTAGCTTAATAAGCCTCAACCCGCAACAAATATGGATACTCTAGAGACATTAGGTTAGATAAAACAACTAAAGGCACGAGTCCAACATAAATTTACTTGAAATTGCACCACAAAAAAAGAGTGAATCATAATTTGTCATACGCCTCGTAAAAAAACCCCACTTTCCGAAAACACTTTACGCCTTAAACCGTAAAACTTAATAAGATTGTTGTTAAATTTAGCCAATTACAGGTTCTTAAGACTAGAAATAAAATTTCGTGAAGATAGGTCTATAATTTTCCATAGGCCTCTTTAAAAAGCCCCGTATCGAAAAGCTTTAACCCGCAAAAAATTTGATATTTTGGTGTTATTTTATTCGATAAAACAACTAAAGACACGAGTCCCACATAGATTTACCACAACTTAAAGAAAGTTTTTGCTCAAAATTTCCCGGGAATCCTGCAATTACTTCCCAGAAAGTTGGGAATTGAAAATTATTGAATATCCCGGGTAAACCCGGGAACAAACTGTAATGAGTACTCATATCCTTGTAAATATACATTTATGTAAACATTAATATTTTTTTTTTTTGTTTTCAAACAAATGTTATATTTTTATTAATATAATTTTTTTTTTTTAATAGAATTTACATTATTTTTTGTTAATAACCATGAAAATGTCGATTTTGTTTTAGAGTGGGATTATTTTTTAAGTAAAATAAAAACTGAAAATGTTATGACTTTATACGAATATGAATGAAATGTGAAGTAATATTTGTTTTAAAGGAAAAAATATTCCAAAGCAAAAAACTTATACGGCAAAAACCGTATTAAATACAATTGTTTACTGGATGTAAACAAGTTATGGATTATTTAAGATCAGTTAATAAATTGTAATGTTTGAAAAGTGTATAAATTATTCAAGGTAAAGAGAAACTAAATTAGTAAAAATCAAAGTATTTTCGAAGAGAAAACAATTTTTTTTTAAATTTACTGCGTAAAATTAAAATTTTACACAAAGTCAAGAATATATGTATTTGTATTTTATGAATTTACCCAATAATAGCTTTAATTGCAGAAATGTATAGAGAAAACATTATGAAACCATGTAATATAAGAAAATAACACAATATATGTAAGAATTATTTTACGCCATGTAAACAAAAGGTAAAAAATGTAAATTATTAACTTAATTATGTGGAAAATGAAAAACGAAAATGATAATAAATACTGCACAACAAGTCAGGTAAAAGTAAATTATTACAAATATACAAAAAAAAAATTTAATGTCAACAATAAAATAAAACAATGTAAACAACCAAAATAAAATCCTACATTTCAACAAAAAAGTAAATTAAAAAATTTACATAATACTTAGCGTTTTTACATAATTCGGTATTTTCTTTAGCATCCAATAATGACGAAAACTTGTTACAAGTGTAAAAACGTGTATTATTTACATCTTGTCAGCAATATGTAAATAATATTTAACATCCTATTGGTTTTTCAAAAACTATGCAAAATCAGTACAATTTTACATAATGTCAAAAATACGTAAATAACTAGTAAACTATTTACAAACATAAAGAAAAGTTAAAGGGTAAACGAAAAAAATTACATAAAAAAGCAAAATCTTTTAATGTCTCCGTAGAAAAATATTGCAAGTAACTCACAAAACGTCGCTTAACTTTGCAAAGTACATTTTTTAATTTAAATTATTTTGAGATCACTTTTCTTTTATTTTACACAGTGTTAACAATATCAAAATAATGTATCTATACAACCAATTAAATCGTGAAGTAGAAAAAAAAGCAGAAAACTGCCATTTACACGGGTTAATTTAAAAAAATTATTTATTTTACACCATGTAAACTATAAAAAAGGGAAGGTAACTGTGATATCGTTTTACATGAGCACCTGCATGGCTAAATCCCATGGTGGATCTTAACCACATAGAGTGTTATAGTTAAGCACTTACCAAATGTCACTGTGTAAGGGAAGGATCATTTGCACACACATGTAGCAATTTCGAGTGTATAATCCACCAAAAATTATACAATCAACCCTTGTTTAAGAGCCGAAGCTACCTCCACCCTTATTCGTTAATCCAAGCAGGTTCTGCTGAACAGCAACAGCACGTAAGGCCATCCACAGATCAAACTTTGCCACAAGCGTGAAAATTCCGTCTTCCAGAATGAACCCTACCCTCGACTTTGGATTTGAACCGCAACCACTTCGTGCTCTCCGAAAGTATCTCTTTGTCAATACAGCTAATTGTTGTTCAAAGGCACTCCCCTATCGGGCGGTTAGAAACTTGCTGAAAACTAACGCTCTATCAGAAAAGCAAGGCTTCCTCAAAGAAAGATAGAAAGCTTTATTCGCAAGAAAAATACTAACGGAGACCGCACCAATAGTCAAATCGGTCCTGGTACACCGGGGGCTACTGACTTCCGTAGCACCTCAGTTTCGTACTGAGGTACAACTTTTAACTCAATGGAGTACAGAGGACCGCAAGGAGTTCTGTCTTTTGAAATTTTGGTACAACCCAAGTAGCATTTACCTGATTTTTATAATGTATTCCGAAGAATACCAGAGCATTCAAGCGCCGAGGTAAAATATATATACTATATATATAACCAAGGCAGATTGGCAATTTTCACCTTGCGGATCCAGGAGAAGGACCCCAGATGATGTTACACCAAAAGATGAAATATCTTTTAGATGATCCCAACAACCCCCGGCGGAAAAGGGAAGGTAACTATTAAATTTTGTAAATAATAACAAAAAAAAAAGCATTAAAAACAAATAATATATTATTTTTACTATTTTCCGCCATGTCAAATATCAAAAAAAAAAAAAAAAAAAAAAAAAAAGTAAAAATTTCTAATATTACTACCACAAAAAATTATGTAAATTATTTTAAAACTCTTTTCTTTCACTGCAAAAACATTTACTTCATGTTACATCTTTCTTAAATATTTTACCCGATGACAATAACTGATAAAAGGACAGCGAATAGTGTAAAATTAAGAAAATCCTTTATCAAGCTACTATAAACAAAAAAATAATATGTAATATTTTACGTAATGTCAACAATTATCTTTATAACTCAACCAAATTGCGCAAGTATTGCCGAAACTTTAAAACCCAATTCACAATCGTGTGCAAATGGTTTTGCAACGTATCATTTGCAAAACGGTATAGTAAAATACTATGGTATACTTTTGGCATTATAGTAAATACTATATCATTTTGCAAATGCTACGATGCAAGACCATTTGCACAAGATTGAGAATTGGTCTAGTATATAAAGAATTTTGCATCTTTTACACCATGTCAATTATTGGTACAATATGTCCAGTAATCATTAATTCAAGTAAGAGATACCAAAATTTATAAAAATGTAAGCAAGTAACCAAATAAATACGCTTTACACTATGTCAACAATCTTAATAACTTAAACTAAAAATAAATCAAAAATAAAAAAGATTTATAGAAAAACCAAAACTGTAAACCAAATTAAGCAAATTAATAATTTTTAATAAGATGACACTGGGTAAACAATGGAAAGAACAACTTAAATAAGGTAAGAATAATCGTTAAAAAAACCAGTAACTTGCTATATTCGGCTATGCCAAATTTTTTATGCCCTTCTTCGTAGTATTGAAAGCGAATTGGTTCCTAGGTAATAGGGTATTGGCGGTATCGCCTAAAAAATTTAATATAAGAAAATAACACAATATATGTAAGAACTATTTTACGCCATGTAAACAACAGGTAAAAAATGTAAATTATTAACTTAATTATGTGGAAAATGACAAACGAAAATGATAATAAATATTGCACAACCAGTCAGGTAAAAGTAAATTATTACAAATATATAAAAAAAAAATTTATCTCAACAATAAAATAAAACAATGTAAACAATTAAAAAAAAATCCTACATTTCAACAAAAAAGTAAATTCAATAATAGGGTATTGGCGCTATCGCCTAAAAATCGTTATACCTGCCGGAAGCCTATTTGTATCGGCGCTAGATAATTTATAGGTAGATTTTGCTGATTTTGAAACCAAATTAATTTAAATTCTAGAGTATTTTTGAGTCATATTTATCTACCTAGCTTTTTTAGGGACCCTACTCTAGCCAAATTGTTTATGCAGGAGGACGCTTGTATGGGGGCCAGGCGAAATAGTGGACCGATATGGCTCATTTAAAATTCTTAATACGAATTATGTTTAAGAAAAATCTGAGCCATTTTTGGTCCTTCTAGCTTCTGGAAAGGTGCTGCAACTGGAATTTGGAAATTTAAAATTTGGCTGACCAGTGCCCATGTTCTATAACTCTCGCGTTGAGAAACTTTTCGAAATGTGTGAAATTGAAACAAACAGCTATTTTCTCACTAAACTGTGTCTCTAACTTGTTTTGGAGAGTACTAGCTGCCACGTAAAGAAATACTCGCCAATTTACAGAAAATTTGTGTCCGTAAAATTTTTGTGAGAAAAGCTCACGCTTAATATACGAATGTTTTCAAACCCCGCTTGTAAACAACAAACATTAAAGTGTGACTTTACACTGGAATAGCCGACGATTGTATTTTCGCCGCCGTCGTTGAAAAATTTAAAATTTTTAGTAAATTTTGGTCGCCGTCAACGATATGTGTTATTGGCGTTCTCAACGTCTGCAATGTCACATAGGCTTCGAGTGCAATGTTATGACATTTATAACGTAACCACGTAATCGCTTTTAATAGTTTTCGACATGGGTTATAGATACATAGATACCCCCCCCCCCCCTTTTTTTCTCACTTTTCGAGGTACAATAAAATATTTTGTTTTCACTAAAGTTACAGAACATGGGTACAGAGATCCTATCTGATACAAGTAGACCCGGTGATGACGTGGTGATTGTGGCTTAATACTTAAAGTCGCGGGTAGGCGGATCCTGAAAATCCTGTTAATTGATTAAAAACCACTTTTATGAAATTTAGAACTCAGGGATAATTATTCCTAGAATTATTCAACAGAAGCTGCTGGTATTTTTCCAACAGCAGAGGTTAGATAGCTCCAACTTCTAAACAAGGTGCGAGTTTATAATATTGCCGGATTAGGCACAGTGTGTTTTGGTTGCCCTCACCCTCGGGGGGCGGTTGGTAAGCGCATTGATTGTCACCCAGTGGTTATTTTCCACAGATATACCAAAACCATTATTTGGGAAGAAAAAAGTAATTTATTGACCAATTTTGGTAATTTTTACTCCTATGTGATATAAATATATAACAATCTAGTCACCCTTATATCTGGGCCTTAAGAAAAACCATTTCAACATACCAAAGAAAATTGTTTAATCAACTTCGCTATTCATAAAGATCTAGAAGATATTCTTGATAAGCTGTTAGATTAATATTGTGGAAATTTTTATATGTAATGATAGCTAGCAGTAAAAACTTTTGCAAATTAATATTTTACATCGTGTAAACAAGTTGAGATACAAAAATGTAAACTGGCACACAGTGAGTTGCAATGTAGGTAAACTAAGAATTCATTCAGGGAAGCCTATTTTTATCGATATTTATATATATATTTTTTTAAATTGGTAGAAGTACAAAAATAGATAGAAATAAGAAGATTAGATATTGATTACAATTACTTAAATGACATGAAATATTGCTCGCGCCTGTTCTTAGGCTAGAGTTTATTGAACATCATGATTCAAAGGACCATAAAGAATTGTTACACACAACTTAACTGTTTTAATATGCTTAAATTTCATATCGTAGCTACAAACCTTGCAAATTTATTATTTAATTATTTCTTTTTTGTTTGTAGACTTTTTATCAGATAATATTTAATTAATTTTAATCGTATTTTTATACATTCGACTCAATCGTATACCTATTTTTTCATTTAAAAAAAAATAAGTTATAAATATTATTTCAATTAATTAATTAACAAATTTAATTGTAAATAATACAGACGTATAAATAAATATTTATATAAAGTATTTTTTTTTAAATATACAAAATAAAATCCAACTATTGTATAAATAAATATTAAACATAATTAAAACAGGACTTACTTGTATGCATATTCCAAATTATCCCCACAACCACCCCAGGTCCAATCGTCATGCAACTGTTTGGGTCGGGAGCCACTAGAGCAGCCACATGATGCCAATTGGCCATCACGACAGGCACGTGCTATAAAACTAGTGACAGTAGCAGCAGCCAAAGCATGGATAAAAGCCATTTCCGGTGATCCTATAGAAGAGAAAGAAAATGTAACAATATTTAAATTAATTAAATGTCCATTAAAACAGTATTGAAAGTGTTAAAAAAAATGTAAAAAACTGTTAATATACTCTCATTATTTACTTTTACTATTTCCTGTATTCCAAAGCTGAAGTCAAAGGGGTGTTACACAATCAACAACACTTTAATAAAGTCACCTGCGAAAAGTTTCACTTCAACAACTCACTTAAACAAATAACAATTTAATCAATGTCTAATGATGCTCCCCTTATTAAGACTTTGTTTTTCTATCAACTCAAAAAAGCGAAAAGAGAAAGGACATGGACGTCACCTGATGTTCAAGTAATAAAATTAATTTTCCTATAATAAAACTAAGAAGAAGAAAAAAAAAGAACTGTTAAGTAGTAGAGTTCATTTTAATTCTTAATACTTGCTTTCCTGATAAACTTCCTTTTCACCTTCCGCTTCCCCTTTCCACCCTGTTCACAAGTTAAGTTATGTAAAAAAAACACTCTAAGGATAAAGTTTCCTTTTACGTTGCCATGAAAAATTATTAGCAACAAAGTTTTTGCTGTTGGATTTTTCATTATATTTCTTATTTTCTAAAGGTTTCCTTTAAATGGCCAATGACATTTAATTAATAATGAATCTGTTTCTTTTCTTGTTATTATTTACAATTTTTTTATCCCTGACATTCCGCCGTCTGGCGATTTCTTTTCTGGTGAAAGGACATTTATAATGTTTTTTTCGCTTCAGTATTTTTTTCCTAAAGTTCGGTTTACTCTGGCCAAGGGCTATTTATTATTAATAGAGTAAATTAATTTTTATGAATAATTTATTTTGCGACGTCGCCATATTTTCTTGCCTCATCTTTTAAGCCAACCGGCTCTTTGATGTTTTGTAAATATTATGAAAAATATTTGAATTATTTACACGTCATTAGAAATGGGGTCGCCAGGCTCATTGATGTCAGATGAGAAGAAGTTTTTTGTTTTTAAGAGCAAAATGTAATTAAAAGCTAAAGGTTATTTATTTTTAGCATATTTTATACAGAAAAAGTAAAAGGTGCTGTTTTTTTTTTTAGAAGTGTTCTTTGAAGTAAGAGTTCATTACTAAGAAATTGTCGTTAATCTAGTTTTAATCTTAGAAGACTTTGTTTCCTAACAAAAAACTAACTTCACAATGTTATATTGTCCATGTTTCGATAAACGAAATTGAGTGAACTTTTTATGCAAATTTGCAGTTAAACTTTCCTAAAAAACCAGTAAAAGTGATATATTCGACTACAACGAATCTTATATACCGCTCACCATGGTGCGATAAAAAGAGAAATTTATATAAATGCCGTTCTCCAGATATACCTACAGAAATCTTGTCAAATCCCGCCCACATTTTATCGAATTTTTTTTATTGATAACCAAGATGCTTTTACCTAATTTGGAAACTTTGGCTCTTGTCGTTCTTCAGATATAAGAGCCAGTTTGATTTGCTTATATCTTAGCCCTTTGTGAACCGATCAGTCAATTTTTAATAGCAAACAATTTCGGACCATATGCGACATAAAAATATAAAAATATGACGGAAAACCCATTTCAACGGACAGAGGGACATCTTTAAATGAACGTCGCTCCTCTTAAGGAGAATATATATACTTTCGAGGGTCTCATACCTTTAACCTTCGGTAAAGGTATGAGAACAACAACAAGGGATTTATGCGTAAAATTAGAGGCAGTTGTGGTTTTTTGCTTATATACACTGTGTGTAATTTTTTAAGTGATGGGAAAAAAAACCATAAGCGGACAACTCTACGTGATAAAAGACCAAAAGAAAAGACCCTTGTCAAAATTCCGAACGGTTTGCAAGATATGAGCCTGAGAAAATTATCACATTTTTGCAAAAATTACACCGAGGCCCCAAATCTTTGGGGGTCCATAAAAAAGTGCATGACTTTGGGCAAAACGTTTTATCTTTTATCGCGTAGAGTTGTCCGCATATGGTTATTTCGTGTTGCACTGTGATATCAGCCCTTTCTGAAACCCATTTCAACGGACAGACGGACGGGCTGACGAAAATCTTGCTTTTAACTTCTTTTCTCATATGGGGCCAGAATATACATATCTACCCTATAAAGTTTAGGACCAATATTGTAGAAATTACAAACGGAATGACAAAGGTTTATATGGGCATTTCCAGCGAAAAGCCTACTTTTTGTCACGTAACGCCAGCAAGTAATTACATGGTTTCTCAAGAAATATTATATGTATTATTTACTTCTTATATTTTGGTGTAAAGCGCAACTAGCTCTTTATTTACAAACAAAAAGGATAACATTTGAACAACATGAGCCCAAAATACAAGCTTATTTACTTATTTTTATTCTTCAACAGAAACGTGAAGTTTTCCACAAATAGTTGCAATTTTACACATCAAGTTGCACTTTTTTAAGAGTTTCATGCAAAAAGTTGCACTTTTTACAAAAAGTTGCACTTTTTACAAAAAGTTACACTTTCTCACAAATAGTTTAAATTTTTACACTTTTTTGCCAAGAGAAACACTTTTTCACAAAAAGTTCCACATTTTCATAAAAAGTTACACATTTTTACAAAATGTCCCTCTTTTTCACAAAAAGTTCCACAGTTTCACAGAAACTTCCACATTTTCACAAAAAATTCCACATTTTCTCAAAAATTGCCACATTTTCACAAAAAATTCCACATTTTCACAAAAATTTCCACATTTTTACAAAAAGTTGCAACTTTCCCCAAAAAGTTGCAACTTCCCCCAAAATGTTGTACTCTTTTAAAAAAAAACTTACACTTTTATAGAAAAAGTTTCATTTTCTATGCAAAATGCTACGCTTTAGTACAAAAATTTAGGCAGAAATATTTTCCGTTTTTAAATTTTTAACTTATTCAAATCATAATTTGAAATGTTCCTTTAACTTGTGTAAATAATTATTCCTATAAAATATTTGGATCTCTTAAAAATCAACTTAAATGCAAATAAAATAAAATTAAGGTTGCCTGGATACAAAAGCTTTTAAGTGCCGGACAAAAGAAAACTGGTGATGATTTATAGAATTGACCATTTAAATATGAACTGTTTTTTATTCAGTTTAATATTAAACAAATTTCACAAATAACTTAAAGGAGCTTTTTTGCCACCCTTCCTGCCTATTTTAAGTAACTACTCAAATAGTAAGTGGTCTACAGCCAACAACCCTCCTTTCCTTTAGAAATTTTTAATAATAACAAATATTAAGAAAAGCTTGTCATTTTTCCTAAACATAATTTACATAAGTAAGTAACAAAAAATGTACAATATAATTTTTATATATTTTTTTTTTTTTATTCCGGGGGATTTCACAACAATGCAGACTATTTTTACGCTTTAGAAACTTTGTTTAAACATGAAAACATAACACTCGTTTATTTAAAATGAGGATGAAACATTTAGTGTTTATATACATATAGAGAGAAATGCACAATAGACCCACTTGACTTTTTTCTTTTGTAAGGGAGTTAGTTTTTCTTTTATATTGTACTTTTGCCCACATATTTTATAACACTAAATGCGTCATATCATAATCATAAATGCTGTGTAATAAGAAAAGTTTGACATTCAATATAAAAAATAAGAAGTAAAAAAAAGTTTGAAAATGTTGAGTCCTATTAGAGCATACGAAGACAGTTGTTGAAAAAAACTATATCTAACTAATAACGACTGTCTACTTATACTCAGTGAAGTGGCAGGATGACAATGGAATGGGTTGGTATTTTATCAAAACAATACTTTTTCTTTATACCATTTATATATATAACGACCAAGTTTTTTTTTGTAGTCACCACTATTTTTTATAAGTTCGCAATGAATTTATTACGTATTATTTAAAGTAATTGCCTTTCCCCTGCTGACAAGCCAATGTCTTAGCGGGCTTATACTTAATTATTAAAAATAATTCTTATCCTCTTAGATTAAGGAAACGTTTATAATATTTAAATAAATAAACAATGTAGATACTATGTTTATTATACATAGTTAAAAAAAAAATCAAACATAAACAAATCCTAAACCGGAAAAACTTTGGCTTTAATCTAATAGTATGTTCACATTTGTCTTATTAAACGCGTTTCAGCAGTTCGAAAGTGATTAATCTCTAATCACTTCAAAATCGAGATGATTACTCATACATTGCAGTGATTTGTTAATCACTTCAAATTGACATGATTACAACTAAATCACTTCATCAATCACATAGAATCCACTGAACATACCTCAAATGTAGAATCGCCAACATGATCGTGTACAACCGGCCAAGATTTCTGCTTAATGTTTTTATTTTTTTCCTTAAATAATTCATAAATTTTCCCAATTTCATCATTAAAATGATTAAAATAATCTTCTAATAACTTTATAAAAGTGTTTTTATCCATTTTTGATACTTAAAAGAAATATAAATTTGTTTGTTGTTTTTTTTGTGTGTTTGTTGTGTGTTTTTTTCTTAATCATCCGTCATCTTAATTATCTCAAATGTAATGTGAACGGCTTTGA
Source organism: Pollenia griseotomentosa (assembly GCA_963931875.1). Taxonomy (NCBI): domain Eukaryota; kingdom Metazoa; phylum Arthropoda; class Insecta; order Diptera; family Polleniidae; genus Pollenia; species Pollenia griseotomentosa. Next base: position 49,867,668 of record OZ007564.1, read on the forward strand.
TTAGCTAAATCAACATTTTGCTTAAACGCGTTTAAAAACCTAAGTGTGAACTTAGCATAATACGAAATAAGTCTAATATTTTAAATAACGAAAAAACGTAAACCGGAAAAACTTTGGCTTAAATCTAATACGAAATAAGTCTAATATTTTACACTTTTTAAAAAAAAGTTGCACATTTTTAAATATGTTACAATTTTTAAAAAAAGTTTCACTCACACCAAACAATTTACTTCTGTCAGATGTTACAGTGTCTGCATGCCAAATTTAAAGAAAACCGGTTGATAAGTTAAAAAGATATTGGGAGGGGGAGCTTTTACCGCTTTTGCCATATTTCACGCCCTAAATAATAAAAAATATAGGCTATAGTTCCTTCAGATGTTACACTATTTGCCTGCCAAATTTCAAGAAAATTGGTTGAGTATTTAAGATATAAGGAGGGGGAAATTTTACCCCGTTTGTCCAATTTCACGCCCTATTACTTATTTCCTTTCTGATGTTACAGTGGGTACGTTCGTAAATGCATCACTGCGCTGCATCAGAAAAGCAAACTTTTTTAATGGCGATAAAAGAATAATTATAATTTTTTTTATTGTGTGACTATTATTTTTGTGGTGTATTTCACAATTTTTTGGTCCACATTTACTTCACTGATAAATATATAACCATTTGAAATCACTGATGCAGTGCAGTGATGCACTTACGAACGCACCCAGTATCTACATTTTAAATATTAAGAAAACCGGTTGATTAGTTAAGAAGATATAGGAAGGAGGAGCTTTTACCCCCTTTATTCCTTTTGCCCTATTTGCCAACAAATCACAAATTTATTGATTAGATGTTGCGGTGTCTGCATGTCAAATTTTAATAAAACCGGTTGGTTAGATAAGAAGATAAACTACACAGAAACACTACTCGGCCCATAGAGCATATAAAATTTGGTCAAAATCGGTCCAGTAGTTTTTGAGTCTAGCGATCACAAACATACACGTAATTTTTATATACATATGTAGAGAAGATAGAGATATAAAGAAAACATAGCAAAGAATTCTGCATCGCTAACTCAAAAATGTAATTTTTTGAGTAATGTCACAATTGAAGTAAATGAGCGATATACATATACATATGTAGATTCTTTAAGTCGTTATAAGGAACATAGCACCAGGTCAGCTTAAGCAGACGATTCACTATTCTATTTAGTCGTACGTTTCGTCAAAAAAAGTTGTGTGTGCAGTCAGTGTGATCTAAAAATGAAATGGAGAGACAGATTTGTATACCATTCACCGAAAGTAAAAGGGTATATCTAAGTTTGTATGACCGTCTGTCCTTTGATATAAGTTTTCTGAAGACCCTTAACATTTTTGTATGAATAAAAATTTCCCGCGAGCTTTTTCCCTTTTCATAACTTTCACCGAAGTTAAAGGGCATACATATAAAGCTTTTTCATTCCGTTTGTAATTTCTACAATATTGATCTTAGACCCTATAAAGTATATATAATCTGGATCCGGCGGCTGTCTGTTGAAATGGGGTTTTCAAAGCCTTATTTCCTAATTTCTAGTTTTTCCAAAAATCCCTTGTTGTTGTTGTATTTTTATTCCTTTTTTTCTGGATATCTAAAGAACGGCAAGGGCCAAAGTTTCCATATTAGGTACAAACATTAAGGTTATCAATACACAGCATCCCACAAAATGTGGGCTGCATTGGAGAAGAAGGCGTGGTACCTTCCGTACAGAAAATATTAAATATCAAACATCAAATTCGAATCCCGGCCACGGTCAAGAATGAAAGATTATCAATAACAATTTTAATTAATTTTCATGTTGTAAAATTCCTTTCTTCATAAAAATAATTTAATGAAAATTAAATTTGATGAACTTCAGCCTAATTAAAAATATTAAAAATTTGGATTAAAAACCATAAATAGTTCAACAAAATAACCACAATACTAATTTTATAAAAACTTAAATTTTAGGGCTGTAGTGTGTGTGACCAATGGATACGGCTTGTATGTCTAAATATTGGAAATCTTTAGTAAAACATATTTTCTAAGGAAACTCGAAAGTATAATCGTTCGGATACAAAAAAGTTATGACCAATATCAATTTTTTTTTTTGAAAAATACCCATTTTTGGAAACCATAGATTTTTCCGAGTCCAAGTTGTATCCCCAAAGTAAATGGTAAATTTCTTTTCAAAGTCGTCGGTATATAAATCTGTCAAATCGGTTAAAAAATGGCTAAGTAATAACCAAAATACTGAAAATACCCAAAAATTACTCTTTTTTATAATTAAGTTTGTCTTTTAATATATTTCGCAAACATGCGCAAATAATTAAATGCAATTAAGCGATTAATACTACATATATAAATTTACAAATATTTAGATATGCGTGTATATAAACTTCTGTTCTTTCCAAACCATGGTGATGGGTATATAAGATTCGGCATAGCCGATTATAGCACCCTTACTTGTTACAATTAAATTAAAATAGGAAAAACGGGAGAAGGGAAAAACTCCCGGGGATTGTTTATTCATAATATAAACTTTTTCAATAAATTGCAAATATTTTTTAAGAATTTCTTAAATTTGTACCTTTTTATCCACGCGCACCTACATGCCGTTGCTAGTGGTAAACGGTTGATATATTGCTTAAATATATTGTCCTGGATCTCATTTGTAATTGATTCAGTTGTTATACAACGTCACGATATAAAAACGTACACAAAAGTTGGCAACACTGATATCTACAGAAAAAATCAACTTTGTTTACATAAATAAGTTAACAAATCGCAATCTCGGAAAGAGAAACGATTAAAAAGAGGAACCACTAAAAAATTTCGCACCGTTCCTATTAGGAAATCTTTAAATGGAACTAGATCGTTCCGGAACGACACAACTCTGTTCCCTTTCTGATTTCGGCCTCGACTGGTAGCTTTTTGTAAAAAAATTTCACTCTATCAGAAATTACACTCTTCTTGTAAAAAGTTAACTTTTCTAACCAAAAATTACACTTTTTTTTATAAAAAGTTAAACTTTCCAAAGAAGAAGTTGCACTTTTTTCTAAAATGTCACTTTTTTTTAAGAGTTACACTTTTCTAATAAAAAGTGTCACTCTATAGAAATTTTTTCTAAAAAGGTTGCACTTTTTCATAGAAAGGTACAAAAAAGTTAAAATCTTTAGAAAGGTCTGCTTCTTTTTTCATTTAGTCTGAACCCACACCAACAAAAGACAAAACGTTGTTGCCTTTTAAGTCAAAAACATTTGTTTGATGCTTAAGACTAGATTACACTATTCCACAAGTCTTACGTATTCCATAATACTTTGTGAGATAGAAAGCTAATGAGTTTTGTTGAGACCGAAAAAAAAATTAATGTAATGTAATGTGTGTTCACGCCATCACACAAAGTATAATGAAATATAATGCAACCCTGATCCAATTAAATGTATTATTGTTTAGAAATTTTTCAAAAAACCGATGAAGTCGTATGGGATGTCAAACTCTTTTTCGTAATAATTTTGTCATTTTCATCACACATTTATTCACACTATCAGACTTTTACATATTACTTGAGTTTTTGACATGTATTAATACAAAGTATAAAAGTGTAAACTAGCCCTTAGCCACACCAACAAACAAAGTCTAATCGAGTTTTTGTCCTTAAAGACAACCGGTAATCATACAGCAATACGACAATGTTTTTTGTCTTTTTTCGTTTTTTTTACTTGTCTTTATTGGTGTGGTCTACATTATAAGCAATATAGCAATTATGGGCAACGAGATGGGTATGTTGTAAGTGTTTATCGAACCACATGTATTTTCTGCAACCAATGTTTGGTCGCAGTAAGTCAAAAATGCAGTTTTGCAGTTGTTTTGTTTGGAGTGGGTTGTCTTATAGGAACTAATGGTGTATTGTCGTATTAGTCAAGAAAACGGTTTTGTGGTTTTTTGGTATGGGTTGAGCCTTAGAGACGATAAATTACTAATATTGCAAAATTCCTTTAATAGCGGCGTAACAGTATTGAAACTCACTTTAACTTCATATTTTTCACATGTTTTTGTGCCCTTAGGCAAATACTCTACTCTGTACAAAAACTATCATCACATTTCACCGTCTCCATGGTAACCAAGAACAGACAAACTCAAGTTGGCAAAACCGTAATGACATTGATTTTGACTTATATTTATGCGGTTGAGTAAATTTTAATGAAAAACTTTATTTAAGCCGCTTATACAAATGTGCATGAGTAATAAGTTAACAGTAAATTGAAAAAAAGAGCAAAAGCTATTTTTGCAGTTTAGGGTGGTTGGTTCAATTGAACCCCATGTTAACAAAATACTCTAAGAAAAAAATATTTCATAAAACGCAATTTATATTCCATCATAGTTTCTTTTTTTTATACACATCTCCCTTTAACTCCACCCAGTATTATGATGAATTGTCAAATGATAGTGACAGTTAAATGATTTGTAGCAAATTTTCTAAGCTTTCAATGAATTTAACTTTTTCCTCAAAAAGAAAAAATAAATGAAAACGGTGGAATTGAAAAGCGGAGCCACCACCACCAACAGGTTGTTTGTTGAACACCATCAATCACTTTTATAATCGGTGAAAATATATGAACTCTGTGCCATTTTGTATTAGAAATTTGTGTTTGAAATTTGTACAAAATCGCTAATCGATTAAGAATTTGAGTGATGATGTGTAGTGGTTAGTTGGGCGGGTAGATTGGTTACACTCATTCATTCATGTGACAAGTTAATCATTTTAAATGTTGACATGATTTACAAAATTTTACAAATTATAAAACAATCAATCATTTTGTTTACCAAATATATAAAGATGTTTGAGAAAGTTTATTTTAAAGTTAATTAAATGTGAACCATTTTCTATTTTAACAATGAAATTTCGGTGTTCCCATTTCGGGTACTCCAAAAAACAAAGTGTAAAGTCTTAAAATTAGTTAGAAGAAGTATTTTATTAAAACAGCGGCCAAACTAAGGCAATTACAATACAATATAAATGGAAATTTCGATCGATTACGAGTGCCTTAATTTGGCTGAAGATTTTTTTTAGATAATTCTGGCTCTTTAAAAAGAGCGAACATTTTTGTAAAAGGATTGCATTTTATTAACAAAAATTCTGATGATGCGACTGTGGCTGTTCTCGAAACTAATAAATTCGACCCGAGTTCAATCCCCTGTTCAGTCGAGGATAAAATTATCAAAAAGAAAATTTTTTTTAATTCATTTCATGTTGTAAAGTCCTTCCTTCACTAAAAATAATTTAATGAACTTAAGCCTAATTAAAATATCAAAAACTTCAATAAAAAAGTTTTACTTTTGTACAGAAGACATTTTTTTTCCAATAACAAAGTTGCACTTTATGCTTGCAAAATAATTGGGTCATTGAAATGTAGGACGAAACGCCGTAAATTTCTAAAATCAGGCTCTATTCGCCCACTATTCCGTCGTTACCTTATTGGAAAATACCAAATATTCCGAAAATACAGGCGGACATGGCTGAATCGTCTTAGAATTACTCAATGGGACAGAATATATACAAAGGTTGTTTTTTATAGAGTGCAGAAGTTAAAATCATAATTAAACAAGGTAATATATTTTGAATATTAATGAAACGGGCTTTATTGGAAATAAAATTTTATGAAATTAATGTTTATTAATATGATTTCTGCCATGTGGCCGCCACGGCTGCCGCGTAAAAGGCGCAATCTGGAACACAAATTTTAAACAACTTTTCACATTCTGACTATCATCGCTTTTGAAGACACCTAGGCCAATGACTCCGCCAGCCCATAAAGCGCACCAAACAGTAATTTTCTGTGGATGTAATGGTGTTTTGACAAAAGCTTGTGGATTCTCCTCACTCCATAGCGACAATTCTGCTTATTTACGTACCCATTCAACCAGAAATAGGCTTCATCGGAAAATAAAATTTGGAATGGAAATTCAAAATCAATATCGAATTGTGCTTTGTGCCCATTCGCAGAATTATTTTGATAAAAAATTTCAGCAATATGCACGCGTTGCCCTGGTGTAAGACGATTCATAATAAAATCTCAAAGCAAACTAAACAAAATTCATCTATCAGCTGTTAAATGGGTGCTCAAATAAAACAGTGATGTCAACTCAAAGTTGTAACACAATTAAAAAAAAAGCTTTTTATATACTTTATGAGATGTGAGATGAATCATATATATTATTTCTAAAGCACTTTTTTTGTCGGTTGCAAATATCTCCCATACCACCGCATCAAATTTAATGAAGGATATCTCATTTTAAAGCGTATTTCTAACACTAATGACGAAAAATAATTAGAAATTGAAAAATTAATATTTTCATTGATAAAAATTATATTTTATATAGAACTGCATGATAATACTGTTGTCATTATGATTATCAAGGTTGTCATAGAAACCAACATTGTCAGAATTAGTTTTAAAACCACAAGAAAAAATGCGTTGGTGTCATAGAAACCAATGTTATTGGTTTTATGTTCGAACTTAAATTAGTGTCGGTTTTAGGTGTCACAGAAACCAATGTTATCGGTTTTTTATTGGAAATAAACCAAGCAGCTTACAGCTCTTGTTTTTGTTATTGGAAATAAATATAGTTGCTAAAAACTTAATTTTTATTTAGCAGTTAGATTCTTTCCACAGATAGAAGTAAATAGAATTGGATAAATAGTATTTTTTGCATGTTTCCGGTAGTTTCCGGCAGCGGGCTACTGCAAATTTGCAAAAGTCTTCTTCTCACTTTTTCTGCTAACAACAAATATGCAACAACAGCAGTGGTCACTTTACTTATTTATAACGTTAAACAACAAATTTGTTTATATTTTTAATAAATTCGCTTTATAATTACATATTTTTACAAAACAATAAAATTACACAAATTAAAACAGCAAATGCAATGCAAGATTATCTTCCAATAACAAAAATGCTACAACTGCTGATGTCATTTTATTTTCTTTATAAGCACTTATCACCTTTTAATTATTTGAAATCAATTATTTTCACAAAAAAAAACTTTTACTGATACATTAATGAAAAATATAATACTTTGTAAATTTTCTGCAAAAAAGTAAAAGAAAAAATAATAAAAATGTAAACAACAGCTGTTTCGATATTGGTTTTATTTACATTCGAAATTAACTAAACCAACTTGGTTTCGTGACACCAAATGAAACCAATATTGGTTTTCAAAACCGACAATTAGCAAAACCAATATTGGTTTCTATGATAACCCTGTATATGTTTTGGTTCAAATGTGGTAAGACAGGGTCGTTTAATAGTAATGCAGTTCTATGTTACAAAAATGACAACTAACGGTGCGAAATATTCGCACGGGTCATCTAGTATCAATAGAATATAGAAAGGAAATTCAAAAAGTACCAATTTTTTTTAGTTCCAGTATTGCTTTTTAAAACTGCATCTAGTTTGGTTTTTATTTTCGTGATTTGACCTTCTACTTCTCATATTTTAATGTCGGCAGCATCAACAACTTAAAAGTTGGTTGTCAATGATTTGGATAGTTTAAGTTTACAAATACTAATTGAGCCTTTATACTAGGGTAATTTAAAATATTTGGGGTATTCACAAGGTGTGCTATCATGTTATATTGTCCTAATGTTCTAACATTTTACAATGGTTTAAAAATATTGTTGTTGCTTTGTTAACAAAAAGTGTCTTAAATTTATAGAACTTTGCTTGCTATGTTTATTGTGCTGTCGTAATTAATCAGAAGAGACCTGCGCTGAGCGGCCGAGCCGAGCAGCATTCCGAATTTAACCTGCGGCTAGCAATTTTTGCAACAAAACACTTGCGGCGTAAAATTATATCGGCCTAGGACTTTGATGCTTGGTAAACAAACCAAATAAAATTTATTTGTGATTTGCGTCTAAAAAATAGAAAATGGTCAGATAAGATCTAATTTAATTTATTAATTCATTGATTAGAATATTTTAATTTTTGGTAAATATTTATTTTTTATATATGTTTTAAATCAACTGATTTAAATTCAAAATAGCACACTAAATTATGAGGGGTTGTTCACAACAGTCGTATTTTTTCATGCTATTAATTTAAGATTTATGACTTTATGACACCTTGTGAATCCCCCAATTGCTTATTTCTCACAGCGTCATCATAATTTTCGTTAAAGCTTTTATCACATCTTTAAAATTCTTTTCATAATGCTTAGCTGCCACCAAGCCGTTAGAGTTGGCTGTGGTGGAAGATTCAAGTTAGAATATTTGCCTTTAAATTCCAAAACACGCAAAGGTAACTTTAAAACTATTTTTCTACCACATGATATCAATGAATCTATATTTACTTTGCAATTGACTTCTAATTTTTTTAGCCACACATTGCATGACATGAGCTAAGCATAAAATACCTTTAAAAGATGTTCAGACTTAATTGGCGCTGCATCAGTCCAGAAGAGTAGAATATTATTCTAAAAGCGAAATTGAGTCATTAAAAGCCAGAGTTAAATGTTGACAAAAAAAAAAAAAAAAAAAGAGAAAAAAAGAGAAAGAGCACTTTTTAGCTAACTTTTTGTTGAAACTCGCTTGACTCTTTTTAATATGCCACTTAAGACAGTTGAAGAAGTAGTAAATGTACCTTAACATGATATTACATGTATTATGACATGTCAAAAAATTATGTAGAATGGAAAAATCTTATTATATATGTAAAAGCAAGTTGTATTGAGTATGAGAGAAAACGGACACAAATTTGGCAATTTTGGAATTTATGAATTCTATCAAACCAGAGGTGTATATAAAAGTTAAGGCCCAACCATAATGTGCTTAAGTTGGCTTAAGCAAATGTGCGAATACATGTAAAATGTATGAGGCAAACCATATTAAACTCAAGGAAATTTTTTGCTAAGTTTAATGAAACTGTCATTTGCTTAAGCAAGGTGCGAATCTAATCGCACATTCTGTACGGAATCAAATGTTTTTTTATTTTGTTTTTGTTTCTATAAATACATTTGAGAAATTTTTTTAGTAATTTTTGACAGTAGGTTAAGCAAGTCTATGCATATTATCGTTGGGCCTTTAACGTTGGCAGCATTAACAGTATATATTAGGGTTTCAGTCGGTTTATTCTTGTTCGATTAATCGAACAATTTTACACGATTAATTGTTCGATTAAAGGATTAATCGAAGAATTTATAATGATTAATTAAATGATAATAATATATAGTATTTCTGTTAAATGTATAATGGTTCCGTTGAAATTAAAAATAAAACTATCTGTGTGAGTAGTGAGTTATTTCGCTTATATTTTTGTTAAATTTTTTCAACACAATTTAATAAAAAAAAATTCACAAAAGAAAAAAAAGAAAAATGTATCTTAACTCAAAGATTTATATCAATTTATTTTTTAGCAAGCTTATTCGTGAGTTTCTCTCTTTAGAATAAGTTAGGTTGAAAAATATTTAACGATGTATAAATTTAATAATGCTAAATGTAACAGGTATCCAAACATGTATAAGCCTAAAGGTTTTTCAACATCTTCACTAATTCACCACTTACGCAGTGACTATAACATAGTGCTTGACAAAAGAAGGTGCTCCACCAACAACATCAAAGGAAGCTTAAAGTGGTCCAACGTATAAATATTGTAAACAAAATACTTCGATCGATTCTCTTGAGAAAATTATTTGCAGAAGCAAAGCAAAGGATAGATAGAATGTCCGTAAAAAGTTTCAAAAAATTTAAAGTTATATTGACTCTTTTGAAATCAAAGGGCTTAAATATGCTCGAAATGGAGCAACAATTTGGAGCTATATTGACAAGTTTTATTTAAAAAAGATTGTTTATTCATTCAAGTATTAATTTTTTCTAAAATTTTCGAAAAAAAAAATCTCGTAATTTATAAAATTTCTGGATTTAAAATTATTTAAATAATCGATTAATTTTAAAATTTTATTCGTTTTATCGAATAAGTTAAAAATGACAAAAATCGATTAATCGTTTAATCTAGCAAAAAAAAAGCTCCGATTAATTGAACACCCTAGTATATATTGAAGGTGTTAACATTTTTGTACAACAATTACAAAAACAACTAAAATCAACTCAGGAAATTTTCAAGTTGTTTTTGTTAGTATTGTAGAACTTAGCTGTTTAAAAGATTTGCTTTGATTTTCTTATACCGTCCGTGTAAACACGAAAAATACTAACAAGTGACTTTTGTTCTCTTTTCTAAAGCAAGAAAACAAAGTCTTAATACTTTTGAAATTCAAAACACCTGGAATTAGCTTATGTAATTTACGAATCATTTTAAGCTGCTTAATAGGCTTTTACGGAAAGTTCATTTCGCATATCGTGAATTATTAAGTCTTAAGAGACTTGTTATTTCGAGTTTTTCATCTTTAATGAATGGTAAACAAATTTTCAATATTATTCTAATAACATCCTTAAAATCTGTTAACAATCATTAAAGAAATTTGCTACAAAACTTTGAAAAAATGCTTCAAACTAAACTCTGACCAACTTTTAACAACTACTAGAGTCTAGGCAGGAGTCTCTAGTTATCCTTGAGCATAAATGCACAGTTTACTTTTGCAATTAAATCCAACATAGTAGAGCCCATAGACATACATACATGCAAATACTAGAAATACTTAACATCAAACTCTTTTACTAGTTTATGGGCAAAAAAAAAAAAAGAAGCACACAAAATTTGCATGCAAAAACAGGAGTATTTAAATCTTAGCAGTATTTTTGATTATTGATTTTTTTCATACAACTCATAAACTGTTCTAAGAAAGAAAAACAAGACCACAACACATTTGATATGACCAATATCCAGTAGAGTTAACTGCAGGCAATCACATAAATGGATACCAAAATTGCACTTAAAATGTTGTACAAAAATCCTTAATAACTCAATAACGGCAAGAAAAAGGAGAAAAGGAATGCAATTTTGATGCTTAAACTTAAACTTGTTTAACAATAATTCATACAATAAAAATATTTCACTCATTCTTCTTATTCTTTTTTTTCTGTGCATCTGTCGATTATTGAATTATACTTGTTTACATTTGCTTTAAAAGATTGAGAAAGACGTGTTTAAAGATACCATGTGATACATTTAATGATTGTTTTCAGATTATTTGTATGAAGAAAATGAGTTGGATTTTGAGTAGAATGCTAATGGAATATAAAGATATCGAAAATGGTCTAGAATAAAAATATCTGTGGCACTGGTCGGTCACAGCTGTGTGTTCGTTTGTTATAATAACACAAATATTTATTCTTGCAAACATTTTATTTACAGATTAACTCCACATATTCGAGTAATTTCCTTAAAAGGTCTTTCTTTTCATCTTTGGTTTTTTGTTATTTTTCTTTTTTGATACTTTTAATACCCTTCACCAAAGGTAAAAGCGTTGTATATAAGTTTGTCAGTCCGTTTGTAATTTCAACAATATTGAACTTAGACACTATAAAGTTTATATATTCTGGGTCCTTATGATTTGCAAAGTTGATTTAACTTGTGTATGTTGAAATGGGTTTTCCAAAAACCGCAGAAATTATGGGGACTATGAGCCTATATATTTATGTCACATATACTACAGCAAAGCTTGCTATTGAAATTCAGATATATGGGTGCATTAATGACTAAGATATAAGCAAAAAGCCCAGTCTACCTCTAATTTTACCCTTAAATCGCTTGTTGTTTTTTATTCCTTTTTTTACAAGCACCTTGGTTTTCAATGCACAGCCTCTCTAAAAAAATTGGAGAAGTAAGCGCGGCACTTTCCATACAAAGACTTCATAGATTTCTGTATATCTGGAGAACGAAAAGAGCTCAAGTTTCCAAATGAGGAACACATTTCTCGGTAAACAATAGCCACAAATCCCACAAAATGTGCACGAGATTGGAGAAGTGGGCGTAGTACAAAATAGTTTTTGTTTTTTTATCAAAAGATTGGTAAGAGGGATATTGTCCAAATTTGGTACATATAACTGGGTTTTTATTATATTCTTTCTTGAAAATTACTGGTGGGACTGGAGAAGTGGGCGTGGCACTTCCCATACAAGCTCATTATAAATGTCTGTATATCTGGAGAACGCCTAGAGCCAAAGTTTCAAATAAGGTGAAAGCATCTTGGTTATCAATACACAACATCAAACAAAATGTGGCCGGGATTGGAGGACTGGGCATGTCACTTCTCTTACAAAGAAATTAAACATTTTTGTATACCTAAAGAGCGGCAAGAGCCAAAGTTTCAAATTAGATGCACGCATTTTGGTTATCAATGCACAACATTCGACAAAATGGAAGAATGATTGGGAAGTGGGAAGTGGGCGTGGCACAAAATAGATTTATTTATAGCTAAAAAGCGGTCGTTTTATAACTTTTTGCTCTAAACGCACCGTGGTGAAGAGTATATAAGATTCAGCATAGCCGTATATAGCACTCTTACTTGTTAATTAATAAATTGTTTCCGAAAGTAGCCTATAAGAGGCAAAACAGGTTTAAAATTTTTGTAATTGGGCAACACTTGTATATGCTAGTTTATCATTCTTGTGTACGCAGAGAAAAGACATTTTTTTAATATAGTCACCTCAAAACAAAACTATTTTTAACAAAAATTTTTAATTTAACCATATTATTGTCACCGGAACAAATTATTTTAAAAGTGTTGCTTCAAACTTCGGTAACCACCCGTTAACTTCTCTTTTGCTGTTTAGAACCACACCAGAATAGTGGAGTGGCTACGTTGCTCTTGTGCTGATGTTTGTAAAACTTAGAAATATTGGTTCTAGACCTATCTTTTAGTATAGAGATCGATTTTGAATCGATCTAACGATGTCCGTCCGTCGGTCCACGTGTCTGGCAGGCTGTCCATGTAAAGCTTGTGCGCAAAGTACAGGTTTTGAATATACATTGTTTGATAAAATTGGATACACAGGTTCAAATTCTCACAAGGACCAAGTCTATTGCAAATAGTAAGAATCGCTTAATAATTTTACATAGGCCTTATACAAGCTTATTTCAGGACTAGAGTCTTTGTGGCCCTAAACCATCTTCATATGTTGGTAATTAGAATAAATTTGTTCCAAACTTTATTTTATTGCAATCTAAATAATCTTACCAAATTCTATTGCAATCGATCCATATTTGACCATATAAATACTGCCCCAAACAATAGCCTTTAATGCCATAGTTACCTTATAAATGCTGGTATGTATTAACATAAAATTGGCGACAGTAACTTTGACGATATTTCTGTGTTACTAGGTCCAGAATTTAACATAGGGGTTATATTAATCTCTCCCTAAAATCACGTAAAGTCAAAAAAATCTTAATAAGATGAAGATATCTTAGTAATATTCGGCACAAAGAACTTTTACATGAATCTGAACCTAATAACATAATTCTGTTTTGACCGGTCCACGATTGTCCATGGGTCTTCAATAGGGGAAACTCTCTAAAAATGTGTTTTGTTTGTCGTGTAGGGTATTATATGGTGGGGCTCGATGGGCTTAACACTTTTACTTGTTTTTTTTTTAACTTCCCAAATTTTTCTATTTCCTAAGTCGACCATTATGTCCTTTAAATCTTTGATATACATTGAATTTTCTATTTATTGTAACACATACACACGTTTATTGTCATCATCATCATCATCATCATCATCATCATCAATTTTCATCTAACTTTACATGTAAATTGACTTCTTTGATGGTTGATTTCCCATACAATAGATATCAAAGTCAAAAAAGGAGAACAACAACCAAACTAAATCAAATAGTATGACATAAATACATATCTGCAAGCAAATAGAAAAATCTCTTTAGAAATCTACAATGTCCCTTTAATCATCCCCCTCATCCTTACATGGACATACACACAGGAAAATAAAAAAAAAACCAAATCAAACTCAAATCTCTATACAAAAAGATAGGATTTCAATTAATGTATGATATAAACGTTTCCTTTTTTGTTTTTGTAAACGAATAAATGAATGAATGAATGAATGAGTAAGTGAATAGAGTAGGAAGTATTTATAAGATATTTGTATGGATTTGAATGCAGTTTCTTTTTTATTTTGGTTTATTTGATTTTTATCTTCTAAGCAAATAATTGATTACATACAATCTTTTTATATTTTAGCATTTTTTTTTTTTGGTATTATTAAGAGCAAATCATATTTTTAGTTTCCAACAGAATAATGCACATTGGGGCGAGTATTTGGTATGACATTGTAAACAACTGTCATAATTTTAAATATTTTACTTGGTTTTGCAAAAGTTACTGTAACAGAGAGTGTGTTTTTTTTTATATTTTTTAATATTAAATGAAATTTAATGTAACATGCAAATTTTGTTTCCTTTCTTTTCCAATTTTTTGTATTTATTTATTTGTTATATAAATTTTTAGAACACAAATTGTTGAAAATGAATGAGAGAGTGAGAGAGACAAAGGGTAAACAAAGGTTACATATACAAGCATGAATTTAATTTTCAACTAAAATGGCTCTTTGTTTCTGTATGTGAGCAATACTATTTGTGTGTGTGTCTATGTATAATCTACATACTTTTACATTTTAAAAGTTTTCTCTTTTAAATAATTGATAAATCTTATGCAAACATGTCAACATGTAACATCATGTTTTTATGAATCAGAAGTTCAATATCCTTAAATTGAACAGCAGTAAAATAGCAAAAGCAGTAAAAAAAAACTGTAGAAAAACAAACAAACTGAATTTAATGAATATGTAAATATTGGAAAAATGTATTAGAGACTATCGAGGAGACTCTTTACACATATCAATCAAATGAAATATGAGAAACTTTGGTAAACAAGGGGAATGCTAACCAGGAATTGATTGGGATTTTGATGTTTAATGTTGAACTATAATATTTGCTTTTTCAAAAGCTATTTTTCCTATAAATACTATACACTAAATAGCTATATATAAAATAATTTTCAAACAATTAGGCTTTTAATGATAATCGTACTAAGTTTTTTTATTCAAACAAAATTTGCTACTAAAATAAAATATTACATAAATGTCAGAATATAAGCTCTTTACAAAAAAATTATTACAAAATATTCCAATTTATAGCAAATTTTAAAGTTTACCCAAATTAGCTTTTTATAGAAAGCTTTACCAAAATATGTTGTTTATATGAAGATTAGAAAAATTTGCTATTTATAAGAAATTTAAAAAGAAATGGCTAATTATAGGAAATATTACAAATATGTGCTATTTATAGGACATTTTAGAAAATTTGCTATTTATAGGAAATTTTAAAAAACTTTGCTATTTATAGGAAATTTTACAAAAATTTCCTATTAAAGGAAATTTTACAAAAATTTGCTATTTATAGGAAATTTTACGAAAATTTGTTTTTATAGGAAATTTTACGAAAATTTGTTTTTATAGGAAATTTTACAAAAAATTGCTTTTTATCGGAAATTTTACAAAAATTTGCTTTTTATAGGAAATTTTACAAAAATTTGCTTTTTATAGGAAATTTTACAAAAATTTGCTTTTTATAGGACATTTTACAAAAATTTGCTTTTTATAGAAAATTTTACAAATATTTGCTTTTTATAGGAAATTTTACAAAAATTTGCTTTTTATAGGAAATTTTACAAAAAATTGCTTTTTATAGGAAATTTTACAAAAATTTGCTTTTTATAGGAAATTTTACAAAAATTTGCTTTTTATAGGAAGTTTTACAAAAGTTTGCTTTTTATAGGAAATTTTAAAAAAATTTGCTTTTTATCGCAAATTTGCTATTTGCAGGAAATTCCACAAAAATTTGCTATTTGTAGGAAATTTTACGAAAGTTTGCTTTTTATAGGAAATTTTAAAATTTTACAAATATTTGCTAGATCAATTTACTATCAACATAATTTAAATGCTTCATTTTAACACAAAGTACTTTAAGGTAAGTGTGTATTTAATTTGCTTATCTAGTGAGGTTTTTTTAAAGCCAACTGTAGTAAAGTTTGTTTGTTTAATAATCGTTTGAACGTTATTGGTTGAAAAAGCATAAACGTAATTGTTAATAACTTTAAACAGTTAATAAATTTTCTATAGTCATTTTTGAAAAATCTAATAGCTAGTAATTTTTTATAGTACATTAAAGCAGCTACTTAAATTTCTTTATAAAATTCGGGTAGCTAGTAAATTTTCTATAGAAATTTTCCGTAGCCGGCTTATTTTAACAGAATATTCAAAGAGCTTGTAAATTTTCTACAAAAAATTTAAGTAGCTGCAAAGAAAATTCGAGTAGTTGGTACATTTTCTATAGAAAATTTAAGTTGCTGCATCGTTGGCTAAAGAATATTTAAGTAGACGCTTGATTTTCTATAAAAAATTTAAGTATCATATTTTAAGTTTTTATTGGTAATTTAAGAAAGCTATAGAAATATCTATAGAAATTTTGCGTAGCCGTCTAAAAAAAAGAAAAGAAAATTCAAGTAGCTTGTAAAGTATCTTTAAAAAAAACAAGTAGCTGCAAAGATAATTCGAGCAGTTGGTACATTTTCTAAAGAAAATTTCAGTAGCCGCATCGTTTACTAAAGCATATTAAAGTAGCCGTTTGGTTTTCCATAGAAAATTTAGGTAGCAGGTTTAATTTTTCTATTGGAAATTTAAGAAAGCTATAGAAAAATCTATAGAAATTTTGCGTAGCCGTCTAATTTTTACAGAAAATTTAAGTAGCATATTTAAATTTTCTATTGGAAATTTAAGGAAGTTATAGATATTTCCATAGAAAATTTACGCAGCCGGCTAATTCTTTCAGAGAATACAATTAGATTGTAAATTTTCTATTAAAAATTCAAGTAGCTGCAATGAAAACTCGAGCAGTTGGTACATTTTCTTTAGAAAATTTAAGTAGCCGCTTAAAAAAATTCCAGTAAACGGCAGTTACATTTTCATTAAATTTAAGTATTCGATTAAAAATACAAGAAGTCGATAAAGTGTATATATTCCTCCATCGCTGTTGTTTAAAAGCATAAATTGTGTTATATTTTTAATTGTCTCGTTATATATAATAAACTCATAATTAACATTACGGTTATTTTCGGAGTTTTTTCCGGACCTTTTAACTTCCGAGGATTCGCCGCTTTAAAGAAAACTAACAAAAAAAATAAAAAAATTTGTATGATTTGAAAGTATTACTTAATTTAAGCCCTAGAGATAAACTCTTTGTTATTTTTGGTTGTCTTAAATTTTGAAAAACGTTAAATGTAGCGAGTAGCAGAAAGTTCAGGCTGAATATTTTAAAGTTTGTTGAAGATTTCTTTACTATTACTTACACAGAAAAAATTCTCCAACATTTTTCACCAATTAAAGCATTAATTAAAAATTTAATCAAGTGAATTCAACGTTTAATCAAGTGAATAAAACGTTTAATTAATACTATTAGCTGGTTTAATTGATACTATTAATTTGTTTACTGGTGCAAATTTAATTAATATTTTTATTAATATTACAAATTTTTTAATTGAAATCAATTTTTATTTTTTTCTGTGTAGTTAACTAAATTTCCTGCCCAAGGCGAGAATCCCAGTACAAAATTCTAATTATGTATTACTAACTAAAAGTAAATGTTGTATTTTATTAAATGATTAGTAAAACTAATTAATTAATAATTAAATTTGTGAGAAACTTCCTAACAATTGTAAATATATGTAAATATATACTACAAAACTGCAGATAATTATAAATATATTATGAATAAGTTTACCACACACGTTTTTGTTCACAGATAGAAAAATTATTTATTCAAATTTTAACACACTTAACAATGTTATCGCAGCAAATACAGTAATGAGTATAATTATTTTCATGAAAACTATTCAACAAACAAATATGGAGTAAATAAATAATGTATATAAGCAGGGGACGCAAAAAAATACAGGCATACTTTGTTACAATAATATTTAGAAAAAGCTATAAGTGAACTTTTAGGCGAAATTCCCAAAAAAAAACTGTAATCTTTAGCTGTTACAATATGAATTATTCTATATTTGCTATAAAAAAAAAATATTACCAGGCTGTATGTAATCTAAAGCCTACATTTTGGCTTGCCCTGTAACCTAATAACAATAAACAGCAAATGACTAAAGAGACAAAAAATAAGTTAGTAAACTATTAAAACAATAAATGAATATATTTAAAGTCGAAGTATCTACTCGTGTTGTCTAACTTTGGTTGCTGTCATAAAGTGTTTGAATATAAATTTTTGTTCATTAAATAATAAAATTCACATCATCTTTTACGTGCTCTCACAAAGTAGAGCACAGAATTATACATTAAAACAAATGTGTTGGTTAGATTTCAATGGCAAAGAAAAGACAACAGCCGCTGCAGCCTTTTAGGCATCAAGTTTAAGTCATTTTCTATGGGTGAGTAAATTTATAATAAACTAAATTTTTGAGTAAAAGCCAAAAAACAAAACAAATGGTAGCAACAAAAAAATAGAATAAGGAAATGACAAAGTATTCAGTTGGAATGGAATGTGACAAAAAAGATAAATTATTTATGCATTAATTCCTCTAAGAACGTGCTACACAAAAGTGGCAAAAAGGGTTGCCAAAGTTAAATGGTTATAATTTTGCTAAAAAAATTCAAGTAGACAATAAAATGTCAACATTCAATTTAAGTAGACAGTAAATTTTCTATATATTAAAAAAGTAGCCGATAACTTTTCTTAATAAATTAAAGTAGCCGATAACTTTACAATAGTAAAGTAGACAATAAAGTAGACAATAAAATATCAATTTAAAATTAAAGTAGCTGATAAATTTTCTATTTATTATTAAAGTTGACACTTTCAATTTTCTATTGAAGATTCGATGAATTTCTTGTAAAAAAAATTAAAGAACCGATCTTTAAAAATTTAGATAGCCTATAATTGTCTTAAGATAATTCAAGTAGCCGATAAAGTATCTATAGAAAATTCAAGTAGCCGATAAAGAAAATTCAAGTAAATGGAGTTTTTCTGCAGAAAATAAAAGTAGCATACAATTTTTTGTAAAAATGGAATAAGTCGATTAATTTTATGTTAAAAAATTTAGATAGCCATTAGTATTCTATAAAAAGCTCAAGAAGCCTATTAATTTTCTATAGAAAATTTAAGTAGCCGTTAAATTTTTTTATCGAACATTAAAGTAATCGAGACATTTTCTATACAAAAATTAAAGTAATTGATTAATTTTTATTAAAAGTTATAGTAACAGATAAACTTTCTATTAATAATTAAAGAAGCTGATATATTTTTTAAAATAACTTAGATAGCATATAATTAAAAAATTTAAGTAGCCAATAATTAACTATAGAAAATTCAAGTAAATAATAAATTTTCCATAGAAAATTAAAGAAGTCAATTTTTCTGTAAAAATTTTAGTAGCCGAATAATTTAAGATAGACAATGAATTTTTTATGCAAAATGTAAGTAGCTGAAATTTTTTATAGAACATTTAATTAAGCGATAAATTTTCTATAAAAAAATTAAAGTAAATAAACAATGTTCTGTCATTAATTGTAGTAGCCGATTAATTTTTTATTGATAATTGAAGTAGCCAATGAATTTTCTTCCAACATTTTTATAGAAAATTCAAGTAGCCTTTAGGTAACCTAAAGAAAATTTAAGTAACATATAAATTTTCTGTAGAAATTAAAGTAGCCAATTATTTGCTGTAAAATATTTAAGTAGCCGAATAATTTTTTAAAAAAAAAAAAAAAGATAGCCCATAAATTTTCTATACAAAATTAAAGTAGCCCATAAATTATCTTTAATAAATTTAAGGTGCTGAAAAATTTTCTAGCATAATTTATAGGAGCACATAGATTTTCTATTGATAATTAAAGTAGCCGATACATTTTCTGTAAATTTTCTATAGAAAAGAAAGTAGTAAATTAAAGTAGCTGATACATTTTTAAAACAAAATAAAGCAAGTGATAAATTTTCCATCAAAAATTGCGGTAGTCGAAAATTTTTCAATAGAAAATTACGGTAGCCAATATAAGCCATAAATTGTGCATAGAAAATTTAAAAAAAAAAAACAATTCATGTTTAATAGAAAATTCGAGTAGACAATCAACTATTAATAGAAATTCCGGTTATCGATAAATTTTCTATGCAAAATTCAAGAAGTCTATATATTTTCTATAGAAAATTAAAAAAACCGATAAATTATCTTTAGAATATGAAAACATCGACGTTGCCAAAAATTGTAATATAGAATACTATGGTAGCAGAAGTTTTAAATAGCCATTAAATATACATAAATAGGAGTAGCTGGGATAAGTTACAATAAATTTCAGTGTTTTTATCTAGAATAAAATGGGAATTAAGCACGACAAACAAAATCTTGTTTATTGAATATAGAGTCGGGTAGTGTTCAATATTTTTTTTTTTTTGTAACATAAGTTTTTTTATATAGATTTTATTGATACAAAAACTGTTGCTTAGAAACCTTTGTAACTTGGCAATCATTTTATGCAAAATAAACATACAAATCCATTCAAGCACATTTAAGCCTTAAACATTTGAATGTTCTTTCCCAAAAGATCCTAGAAAAAAAAAAATCAAAAGCTTTGTACAATTTCTACAATTTCAATTCAAATAAGTAATAAAAACGCACACAGTCATATGAAATTAAACTCTTCTCACAAACTCTTTTTACACATTAGGGAATTTGTATAAACTTTCACTGTTGCAAACACAAACACACTCCTACCAAAATCCGACACACAATCCAAAAAAAAAAAATAATAAATATTTTACGCTTCACCTCACCGGGAATTAAATTTTATGCTTCATTTTCTTTAAATATTTAAAATCTGTAAGCTCGTTTTTTATCTCTTGCCGTTCTGCGTCTGTGCCCCGCCCCCTTTAAGTAGACCACGAACAAGAGAAAATTATTATTGTAAACTGAGATTACAGTAGCTGGCATATATTAACACAAGTTGTTTTTTGTTTCAATGTTGTTGTTGTGTTTGGTTGTTATTGTTGCTGTTCTATTACGTTGTCTGTGCAAAGGAAACAGGAAAAAGTATTATTTACCCTCAAAATTACTTGACATTATTATCATACTCATCCTTATCGTCATCTTTAACATGGTAGTCATTGTTGTCGTTGTCCTCATCAGCATCAGTATCATTATTATGCTTCATCAACACTAAAAATGGCAAAGAATACACTTAACTACAAGAACGTTACAGAAGTGTGTAAGAAAGCCGATGAGCGAAGGGAGGTTTACTGTTACACAAAAAGTGCCAAACATGTATTTACCTTTTTTTCTGTATTGTTGTAGCTCTTGATAGCTCTTAAGTATATTTTACAAGGATTCACTAGAGGGTATTTTATTTGGCTTTATATGGGATTTTGTTTTTTTTTCAGTTGGGATATCATTTTAACCAAAATTGCGTGTTATAACTACCAATTGTTTAAATATATTGTACTTAACGCCCTACAGTGGGAATTTGAAGACATTTTGCATTTAATTAAGAAAAAAGCTATATAACGATTGTTAAGTATCAAAAATAACTTAAAATGAATCGCAATGGAACCCAAACTGTAGCCTGTAGCCTGTACCTACAACTTACATCTTCACTATTAACTGAACTTGATTCTTAACTAGAACTGTTCTACAACTTAGATAGGAACTTTGTCGCGATGTTGTGACTTAACTCGGCAATTCAATATTCAGGATAGTATAAGTACGTCGAGTTTACGCTAAAAAAAATCGAATTAAAAAATATTGCTAATTCCGTATGTATTTTATGAGGGTGTCACTTGCAGGTGACACTGGTCACAATTTATTACAAATTTATAACAAAACGGCGCATACAGCGGTTACCTCTCTATCCACAAGAGGAAAGAGTACGATGTCACCAGGGTCATCTCCAGCCTCTAGTGTTTCTATTACTTTATTCAATTTCAATCTTTAGAAAGCCATAATCCAAACTTAGCCAAATATAAATTTAGTCACCTACAGGTGACACTAGACAATCTAGCCTCATTTTTTCTAAAACGCAGTTTATGTTTTGAGGATAATTACTCACATTTTAAGTTTGAGAATCTTAGGCCTGTTTTCACTACTTACCGATAGCTTAAAGTAGACTTTAACCGGCCTTATAAAAAGTGTTCCATTATTAAAACTTTACTTTAATATAAAGTGAGCGATTAAGTAAATTTAGGTACATCCTAAATGGTAGGTAAAAGTAAAGTTTTAATAATGGAACACTTTTTATACGGCCGATAAAATCCTACCTTTAGCTATCGGTAAGTTGTGAAAACGGGCCTTAGAGTATGAATCAACAAGTATTATTCCGATTCTTATACTTTTGACAATTTTACAACAGTTTATTTATCACAACACAATTCAGTAAGTAGAAAACAAAAAAAAACCGTTTTAAAAAAAAATTAAAAATTTCAATGTTTATGTTACTACAGAATGTAGAAAAAAAAATGGACGACCACTTTAGGGTGTAACCTTTGGTAAGTAATAAATGTTTCCTTAAAATAGTTTTATAGACATGCTTACCAATAGCTAGTCTTCATCACATGTAGGTGACACTGGACATTGACGAGTTATGAAAAATTCAGTTAAAGAGAAATAGTCGCTTACAGTTGCCCTTAAGTGCTTGAATACGGCCCGATAGTAAGTGATTTGTCTACTACATATGCGCCGTCGCAGCATGGATAGGACGGCCAAATTAAAAACAAAAAACTACAACAAAAATAAACAGGTCGAACAACTGGCCTCTAGTCAGTAGACCGTAGAGACTTTCTTAGCTAAGATGACTAAGAGCGAGCGATTCATTATATTCATTTTGGGCATTGCGGGTAAAAGCCATTTTACTGCCCATCCACTACTTGGAAAATTTTGAGGAAAGGTCTCACCCTACATCCATATAAGATCCAACTGGTGCGAGACTTAAAGCCAGTGGACAATCAATTGCGTTGTATGTTCAGTGGATGGGCTGAGAAGCGAACTGGAACTTGAACCAGATTTTTATAGTCAAATTATATTCAGCGATGAGAGTAATTTCTGGCTTAAGGGGTGTATAAACAACCAGAATTGTCGTTTTTGGAGAAAGCACAATCTTCATTAGACTTTATTACATCCAGGAAAAAATCACTGCTTGGTGGGGTTGACATGACCCTATTTTCCTTTGAATATGAAACCGGTGCCAATGTTATTGTGAATGGCGAATGCTACAGCTAAATGATTCGAGACTTTTTTCAATCCTCATGTCATTGCAAATCATTAGTAAGTGAATTGGTTCCAACAAGAAGGCGCAACATGACATACAACGTATAAAACCGTCACTATGTTGAGCCAAATGGACAGTGCAATGGCCACGTTGTTCGTTTGATTTGACACCTTTGGACTGCTATTTGTTGGGCTAAGTCAAATTTCTGGTTTATGCTTATAAACCAGCAACGATTGATCATTAAGAAGGTAACCTACTACGCACTATTAAGGAAATAAAACTGGGAACACAGAAAAATTCTCCTTAATGTTTCACCTGTTAAAGCATTAGTCAAAAATAAAATTAGTTTTAATTAAAAATTTAATCAAGTGAATTAAACGTTTATTCAAGTGTATTAAACGTTTAATGAAGTGAATTAACCGTTTAATTTATACTATTAATTTTTTTACTGGTGCAAATTTAATTAATTTTTTGATTAAAATTGCAAATTTTTTAATTGAAATCAATTTTGGACTAGAACTGAAATAAATCTAATCATAAACTAAGTTAAACTAAACTAGAACCTTAATCGCAATCTGAACAGGAACTCAACTCGACTTCTGTGTAGAGCATCATTTAATGCTAACAGCTCTCTCTACCTTAATTTTAAGAAATATAGATTTGTCTATTTATTTTCTTTAAATGTTCTTTATAACAAAAAACTCAAATATTGTAATTTAATATAACAAATTACAACTTTCAAAATAGCTAAAGAAACCTGTAGTCTACAAATTTAAGCTTAAATCTTTTGAAAAAGGGATTAAACACACACAAAATGAGCTCCTTAAATCTACGGGCTCGAATGTATGACTGTAAATGTAAAATGTAATAAATGCTGATACCACTCACTCGTAATTTAACAATTTGTTGCGGTTTCAAATTATGATGCTGATAGTAAAATTTACGACTGATAGACTAAAAGTCTTGTATGACAGTCGTTCTGTCGCTGGTGCTGTGTTGCGTTGTGCGCGTCTAACCCCAGCAGACTGTTTGTTGTTTAGCACACGCACTCTTGGCGTATCGGAGGAAAAAGGGTGGCAAATTATGTAGTTGTGGTTGGTTGGGTGTGGGTTTGATGGAAAAAGTCCTTTATGTTTTTTTTTATTAAAATATTTGTTGTATTTGTTGTCATACCTTTTTTATTCACGTTTTGTTTTTTTTTTATTTGTTTGTCGTTTTTGTTTTACATGTCGTTTGTATTTAAGTCTGATATTAAAAAAGAGTTTGTTAAGGGTTTTTGGTCCTTTTGACTGTTCTTTTGTTTGTGTCATAAAATCATTTCATTGTTTCCCAAGTTTATATTCCTTTGTGTGCAGATATGGGCCTTTTTTAAGGGTTTATAAATAAATACCTCACGCAATTTCAATTGAGGTTTTATGTTTAATTAGCAACGCTTTAAATGCGCCTTATTTTATGTTAAAGTCCTCATTTTATTTTAGATTTCCATGCTTTTTTAAAATTTTTTTTTTTTTTTTTTTTTTGCTAAATTGTCTTTTGTCTGCCTTTTGCTTTACTTAATGTATTTATTGCATTTCGGTTGCTTAACCAAAAGAAATTAAAAATTTCCTGTTCATATAGTTTAGTGTTTCCATTTTAGTTTTTATTCGTTTCTAAATGTTGGCCATAAAACGATTTAAGTTAGTAATTTTTTAAACTTTTAGAACTCTCCCTTTTTTGTTTAAGCTCAAATCCTTTTTAGACTGTCGTTTGTGTGTCTTTTGAAAAAATTATCAAATGTAATAACAATTTATTTTAATTAACAAATTTCAATTTAAACGGGGGTTAAACTTTATTTAACACAAAACAAAAACTAAGAGCTTAAGTAAATTTGACATTATGAAATTTGTTAGAAAAATGTTCGGTTTGAGTTGAAAACGTGTAAATGATTAGAAATCAGATTTTAGTTTGCAATGAAATTTTATGATAAAGATTGATGGATAAAGTTATAATGAAAATCTTTGTTAAAAGGAAGAAATATAGCAAATATTTTTCATTTTATTTTTGGATTAAGGTACTTAGTACACTGATATTAAAATTTTGATAAAAATATTCATTTTGTAAGAAAATTTTTCCGCAAAAAAAATTTTTTAGATAACGTTCTTAACAACAAAAATATTTTAAAGAAATGGTGATCTATAGATTAGATAACTAAAATATTAGAAGTAAAAATTTAGTCCTTAAATATTTTTTATTTGACTAAAAATATTTGTATAAGAAAATTTTCTTTGGTAAAATATTGAATGACAAATTTTTGTATGAGAAAATATTAATAAAAAAATTTCCTATAAGAAAATTTTGGTGACAAATAGAAAAGCATATTAACGAAATGTTTTTTTGGATAACATTTTGATGACAAATTTTTAATGGATTATATTTTGATGAAACAATTTCGTTTGCTAAAATTTTGGTGACAAATTTTTAGATGATAAAGCTTTTCTGAAAAAATTTAATGGAAAATTTTCATTAGACTTTAATGAAAAATCTTTGTGAAAGAATATTTTAATTTCTTTAAAAAAATTTGAATGAAACATTTTCTTTTAGGAAAATTTTATTAAAAACAACTCTTTTTAGAAAATTTAAATAAAACATTTCTTTGAGAAAATTTTAACGAAAAAATTTCTTTATAGAAAATTTTAATGAAAAAATTTTTTTTCATTTAACATTAATAAAAAAATTTATTTTGAGAAAATTTATATATAAAAAGTTTGTTTAAAAAACTTTTAAGCTATGTACAGACAGTTTTCAGGTCTCACAATATTTTAAGCAGCGTTGCCAATATAAATATTTTTCTGCCAATGGTGTCATTGTCATTAACGAAAATTTGGATGAAATATTTTTAAATTTTGATGAAAAATTTTCGCTAGTAAAAAAATTAACGTTAAAAACTTTCGTTTTAGAAATTTTGATACGTTATTTCCGCCTAATTGAGTTTCTAAAAACGCACGTCTTTTGACGCAATTAAACGGGAACTCAAGTAAGCAGTACTCGGTTAATTGAATCGCCGACGCAATTAAAACGAAAATAGCGTTAGTGAGCAAGATGTGCCGTAAAGCGAAACGCCTATGTGTAGATAGAAAAAAAAAATAAATTTCTTTATTAATCTTCTATCTATATATCTATATATATATATGTTTGTAATCGCTAAACTCATAAACTACTGCACCGACTTTGACCAAAATTTGTGTGTTTGATGTATGAGGCATGAGGAGTGTTTCTGTGGAGTTTCGTATTTATCCGATAGATGGCACCACGTTTTTATATTTTTGTCATTTTCGTCGTAATCGCTAAACATAATGTTTTAAAATTTAGATGCATGGTATGTCACTAAATCTTTATCAATATTCATTTATCAATTCAGTGGTAATTCACTAAAATTCGCTAAAATCACCAAAATGAAAAAACAGAATTTATATGGTTTAATAGCCAGTTTTATTCCAAACATTTATGTTAATTTTAGTTTACAAAAGTCTATTTCCACTTCCATAAATATTTTTCAAATACGCGGTTAGGGTATTCAATAATTTTAAACAAACATGAAGAATCTAATAGCTTTTGCTGGTAAGTAAAACATTTCTTATTTTATTTTTTTTTTATTGTTTTGAAAATCAATTAACACGTTCATATTTTATAAAATTTTAAATCTTTACTAAGGGCAAGCAAAGCGGACCGGATCCAGATAGTTTTATATAAAAGAAACATGAAACATGACTTTCTTGCCGCAAAATAATTTTTTTTACGTTTGTGGAGCAAAAACACATTTTATATCCGGAAACAATTAACCGAAACATTTGCTCTGGTTTTTCGCAATGCGGTCTTATTTTGCGAAATAATTAAGCGGGTGACGCAATTAAACGGAACTCAACTAAACGGGCATTTTAACATAGAGAGTTATTATTTCGTTTCATGATTTTTAATGCAACAAAACAGAAAAATCAATTAAGCGGGGCTCAATTTACCCAAGACAACTGTATAGGAAATTTATTTTGGATGAAAGTTTGTGTTTCTAAAAATTTAAATAAAAAATTTCATGTTTATAAAAATTTTTTGGTTGTGAAAATGTTGACGGAAAATTTTCGTTAGCCAAAACTTTGATGTAAAACTTTTGCTGATGAAAATTATTGTTGGAGAAAATTTTGAAAAATATTTTTGTTATTGAAAATTTTTAAGAAAAATTTTTGTTATTGAAAATCCAAATTTTAATATTTTTTTTTTTAATCAGTTCATCTAATATAATTTTTCATTAAATTATTTTTATGAAGAAAGGAATTTTACAACATGAAAATTAATTAAAATTGTTATTGATAATTTTTCTTTCCTGACTGACCTGAGATTCGAACCCAGGCGGCTGGTTACCCTGACATGTTTCGATCACAACCACTTGATCTCCTCAGAGGGATTTGCCGTCATACACTCGCAGCCATCGATGACTGCTGACGTCAATAGTCAAACATCAATCCTTAAGCCAAATTGTATTTTAACCTTTGGTAGATCGAAATTTGCTTTTTTCGAAAGATTATCCATTTTTAATTGATTTTACATGTTTTTCCTTACTTCTGTTTTTTAGTACTTTTTGTCAAGAATTCTTCTTGAAGTCCAAAGTACATTTTTGTTTTTCCAAAAATATTAAAATTTGGATTAAAACCATTAATAATAGTTCGACAAAATAACCACAATACTAATTATTATTGAAAATTTTTAAGAAAAATTTTTGTTATTGAAAATTTTTAAGAAAAATTTTTGTTATTGAAAATAATTAAGAAAAATTTTTGTTATAAAAAATTTTTAAGAAAAATTTTTGTTATTGAAAATTTTGAAGAAAAATTTTTTCTTGTTGAACATTTTTAAGAAAAATTTTGAAGAAAAATTTTTCTTATTTAAAATTTTAAAGAAAAATTTTAGTTAGTGAAAGTTTTTAAGAAAACGACGATTTTTGTAAGTGAAAAATTTAAAGAAAAGACGATTTTTGCTTGTGAAGATTTTTAGAAAAATTTTTGGTTGAGAAAATTTTTTAAACATAAATTTTTGTCGGTAAAAATATTTTAAGCAAATTTTTCGTAGTGAAAATTTTTGTTAAGGACAATTTTTGTTTGTAAAAGTTTTTAAGAAAAGTTTTAGTTTGAGAAATGCTGATTAAGAGTTTTAATTAGCAAAAACTTTAATAATAAAATATTATTAATAACAAATTCTCGTTGGTTAAAAATTTTCATTAGTATAAAAAAAAATTAATGAAATGATACAGTGTTCCTGTGTCATTCGATCCTTTTGATTATTGTGGTAGCTGAGTTTATCCACAAATTTTATAAAAACTTAAATTAATTTCTAAGGTTACTTAACTAAAAAAAGGGTCAGTATCAATAAATACTAATATTCTTTGTCTGATTATATCAGGAAAACACGGTATTTACACTAGGACTGTTGGAAATCCTAATTGACAGATCATTACGTTGGCTTGTTTTAGTAAAACTGTTGGGAAATTTAATTTATTTCATTAAAATTCTTTATACTCATATCTAAAAAACGTAGATATGTAGATGTAGAATGGCAATAATTTTAAATTTAAACGTTTTCAATTTTTTTTTCTCTGCAACTCATACACATTAAAACCCCTTTTACTAATGATAACAAATTACTTTAGAATGCAATGTTATTTGTATTTTCCTGGACACATGTATTTCTACTCATAATTACATGTTTACAATATCATTAACATTTATAAAGCTATGGTAAAAATTGTATCCTTAAGATCTTTAAAAGCCAAAAAATACACAAGACAAATGTTAACTTGTCGTAAAACGTCATTAATACGGCATACCCTTATGGCCATTTATAATAATTAGTTGTTACCTGATAAAAAATTTTACTTAATTAATATCAACAAGTAAGAATGTTTAATTTGACTATGCCGAATATTTGATACCTTCTACAAAGAATAAAAAATTTGGTAGTTTTTTTTTATATTAAATCTAAAAAAATATCCAGTCTTATATAACTTAAGTCTGGCAATTTTAAAAAAGACTATTATTAATCGGTTTTAGGGGCTTGAAAATAGCATGGTGGATCTTAGCCAATGGGTGACAAACAATGCGTTTACCAAGCGCGTCTGTGTGTGAGATCAACCAATATACACAGGTTAAATTTGGCTCTACCGAATTATACATTCGCCTCTTGTTTAGGAGCTGGAGCTATCTTACCTCCGCTGCTTTAGCAATGGCCAGCAGCATCTGTTGAATAGGGACCAGAAGTAGGAAACGCCCTTGCAGGATCTGCCTTCCCGTGATTTCGGGGTATACCACAACCACTACGTAATCCTTAAAAGCATCTCCCCGTGAGAAAAGCATTTTTTGTGAAAGAATGTTTCCTGCGAAAAACACATTCTATTAGAGGATACAACTTCTTCTTCATTCTCGGTTTTCAACTCTTCAGTCGCCAAATCTTAACCTTCACATTTCATCCAACACATTTCACTCTTCTTCTCCACCATTTTTCGCTCTTCATTCGTCAAATCGGAGCCTTAATAATTCATTCAGAGCATTTCAACCTCTTGTCCACCATCTTATACTTCTTATCCAACAAATCCATACCTTAACACAACATCCCACACTTCAACCTCTTCTCCCCACATTTCTTGCTCGTCATTCATTTAATGTGAGCCTCCTCTCCACCTTATCATGATCTCCCACTCCGACTATCAATATCTTTCACAAAAATTATTTCCTCTAGCAAAAAACACCTCCTCTCATGAAAAGTATGTCTTCGGGGGCCTGAGTCAGTTTGGGGCCACCTCATAATCATCACCCATTCCGACTACCTTAATACATGTGTATTTTACAAAAATTATCTGCTCTAGCAAAAAACACAACTCCTAAAGAAAAACATGTCTTCGGGGGCATCCACTAATTGTCAGTCTGGTGCCGTGTCACCAGGGGCTACTGACTCCCGTGGTACAAGAGATCAGTCAATTTTGAACTTTTCCAAATTCAAGGTATTGTCTGCACCTGAATTTCCCGGAGGATGTAAAATCAAAAGGTAAAATATCCTTAAGATTATCTCGGGGGCATTTTATAGGTCCTGTGGTAATATCTAAGCCGGTAATCACAAAATTTTATAGATTAGTCAAAATTCGTATTAATTTAAGCCCAACTAGACGCCAAAGAAAGTCTCAGCAGTAAAGCGTATTTCACGCAGATATCTCAAGAGATGATTTAACGATTAAATATTTCGTCCAGCCAAGCAGTGATTGCAAGTGCCGATGGTTTGATGAAACTACATGTGGGGAAACCAGAAAAATCTGGCCCCTCATAGATGAAAAGAGGAAACGGGGTGCAGGACAAGAGGACATGGCTGTCCAGACACCACCTAAGAAACCTAATTGCGGTTATAACTGGCAACTGGCCTATTGGGAAACACGCCTTAAGATTGGGGCTATGTATGACTGCTCGGCATTCGGAGACCTGAGACTTAAGCTGTTTGGTCAAAGAATAATCAGGGACAAAATCTGTCTCTATAACATTGATTTGAACAGGATCCATTCCTTCATTGAATCAACCTGATAACTGGGTGAGAATATCAACAGCCAAGTAACGTAGAAACATTGGGTGACGGTGTAACATGGTAACACAACGGGAACTTATTACTGAACCCACGTGAGCTATGCTTAATTGTGGCTGCCAGTGGAAACTAACCTAACTAACCTAACAGTCGATGGTAATTGTTATGCTTTCGACGTAAACTAAGGGAAATCGGCGGGAGAATCGAGAAAGCCAGATATCTCACTACGGGTACCGTGAGAAAAAATAGAACAAAGAAACTCCCACTGGTGACTGTCAAGAATATGATTAAGAAAGACCGTGCTGAATTTGACTACTGATTTAATACAGCCAATCAAATGTTGTTCGTGCGATGGCTTGACAAAAATGCTTGTACCGTGTATACAAACTACAATTTTGTTTATCCCCTCGGCAAGGTGAGAATATGAAGCTGCAAAAAAAAAGGTGAAGTAAACGTGAACATATTCCTCTTGCTTTCTAAAACTACAACGAAGGCAGGGGAGGCGTCGATCAAGCGGAGAATCTATTGCACCTATAGATCAGCTGTGTGATGCAAAAAATGGTGGGTTATATTTCCCTATATGTTGGATTTGTCTGTCGCTAAGGACCTGTTCGGAAATGCATCTCAGTTTTTGATGCTCATGCAAATATGCTGATGCCAATGCTTGTTTGGTTAAATTATTGGACACAATATGTATCAGCCGTTTTTGTGATGTGTGCTTTAGATTTGTTTGCGTATCATCTGTTTTTGTTATGTATTTGCGAAAAGCTGAGATTTGCTGTGATGCTTTTACATAAAAGATGCGCATTATATGCATCACAGTGATGCAATCCAGAACAGGCCTCAATGCTTGGCGGCTTCATCTCTTGAGTGCCTGAGATAATATGGACCAGCTCCAGTTTTGTCAAGGTATATGCCAAAATTATTTAAGATATACTGATGGTGAACAAGATGATAGAAGACGGTGCAAGCATACATCAGGGGTATCAAATGTAAATGTTTAATTAAAGTTATTTTTAATTTCCATCTAGTTTATATTTGGGTACAAATGGGTTAAATAAATATTTCTTTGTGTTACATAGCGAATGACACATCTATTATAACCTCATTCAACACGCGTAGTGGTAGAGAGCATAAAAAGATTAAGATAATGAATACAAATGATTTTAACAAAATGATTAAATGGAAATATTTGTTGCATGAAAATTAAATTCTGTGTGTACACAATGAAGTTTTAAACTCAGTAACAAAATGTTACCAATCAAATCATTAACTAGTAGCGTTGCAGCAACAGTTAAATTACTAGTCCTACTGTTGCTTCTTAAATACTACTACCAACACACATCACGCAGACACACAGCCATTTAAATCATAAACAAAGGACTAGATTACAGACAACGTTTACAACAAATAACTACATTATTTTAATTGGCCATTTAAAGATTTTGAAGGGATAACAGCAATAACAAAATAGTCGTTATTTCCCTTTGACATTTTCTGGCTGGGAAGGCAGTGTCTGGGTCTAGTTTTATAATAAAATCCCCGTGTGTGTGTGTTTGTGTGGGTGCAATAGTATTAGTAAGTATCTGTGTATTGCTGTGTTTAACCAACTAAAATTCTTACTTAGTAAACTTTCTTTCTAACTGCCCGGAGTTTTCTTTTAGTTTTTCTTTTAACATTTTACTTGATGTCTGAGAAAAGTCAAAGAGTGGCAATAAGACAATTTTTTTTATACTAAGAAAAGTAAGAATATTTTTAATTAATTAAATTTTTTTTCATGGAAATTATACAAAATAAAAAAGAAAAACAACAATTACTACTAAAGCATCAATCTGGCAAAAGAAGTGTAAAAATGTATTACAATAATAAAAAAAATATTACAACAACTTTTTTTTCCAACCTAAACTTAAAGAAAAATTTCTATAGAAATATTGTAAATAGATAAATAAATGAATAAATGTTATTGTTGTTTTTCTATTATTCTCTGGCTGCGTCAACAAGAAAATGCCATTTAACAATCTTGAAACTATGTAAAAATAAACGAATTCCCAAGATAAAACAGTGAAAACTTAAGGCAAAGGATCCCCGTTAAGGTCGTCTAAGTACTTCAACTTCGGTTGGCGAATATTCGATACCCATAACTCGTGCTACTACGATGCCGTTACTTCAAAGTAAAAAATTAGTAGCTTTCTTCTATAACTACTTCTACAACTACATCTATAACTACTTTGTCTGGATGTATGTATGTAAAATATAATGACTTTCTTTTGCATGCGTTCATTTTGGGACATCCCTTGTAAAATTCATTGCTTCTTTCAGTAGAATTGTAAGTAGTGCTGTTATTTTTCTGATAACTCAACACATTATTTTTTTGGCGAAAATTTTACTGAGTTTGTATAAAAAAATGAGAAATATGACCACCAGGGGGTGCGTTAGCATTTTGCGGAGCACCTACATCTTGCACTTTTGGGGAATATAGATACAACTACTACTGAAAGTTTTTCTGGGGTTTAACATTGGCGGAACTGCAATAGATCTTGGTTAAACATGCGGCTATGTAGTACAATATTGACCACAATCCCCCAGGCAGTTAGATAAGCCCTAGAGTAGTTATTGTTGGGGGCTTCTTAGGATTGAAATATATGTTTAAGGAGAGGACAATCCGGACTAGAGGTTGATTTTTGTGGGTTACCCAAAGTGAGGAACGACCTGTTAGCAGTAGCCCCTGTATGCTGTTGTAAGTAAATAGAAACTGCTTTGCAGTAGAGGTTAGTGAGACAGCCCCAGCTTCTAAGCAGAAAGCTCTTACAACTTTTACCCGTGTGGTTGTGTTGAAAGAACCCTGAAGTTCGGCTGGACGGCATGCAACTTCTTGTATTCAAAAAATTTTATATAAACACACTTTTCCTCAAAATTCGTTGATATAGCTCCTCAATGATGGCTTTTATCATGCTAAAATGCTAATCTTAAGGCAGAGTAGTATGTGAGGTTAGGGCAAATAATGTACAAACCGGGACTTCACATTTTTATGTCAAGCAAACCATTTATAAAAAAAAATTATTAAATTAAGTTGACTTAGGGTTTCCGCCGCTCACCCTGCTCGTCCTACTGAATGGTGCTGAAACATGTACAACTAAAAGATCCGATGAGGCACTGCTCGCTGTGCTCGAGAGAAAGATCCGCCGCAAGATGTATGGCCCTCTAAGCGTTAATAGTAAATTCCGAATTAGAATGAATCACGAGCTGTACGAGCTTTATGCCGATTTAGATATAGTCAAGTGCATTAAAATACAACGACTCAGTTGGCCTAGACACACTTGGCGAATAAAAAATTATGCTCCGGCCCGTTAGGCATACAAAGAAGACCCCATTCGTGGGCAACGTAGAAAAGGGTGACCCCATCCCCGTTGGAACGACCAGGTACAACTCAACCTAACAGCACTTAGTGTCTCCAACTGGTGCCAGCATGTAGAAGACTGAAATAGCTGGCGGTCTAATCAACTTCAGTCTGAAACCGACTCCAAGTTGCAATAGCCATCTGAAGTAAGTAGGGGTTTCCGCCCGAATCTTGGTCGTATTCAAACCCCGATTCAGACCAGGCATTTGCACGCAGGCAACGTGAACTAATGGACTAATTTGTATCATATTCAAAACGAAATAAACTCTGTGGCATTTGTTTGGGTTTAATGAAGAATAATAAGCCTATTTTGGATTTTTTTTTTTTAAATCTAGTCTAAAAAATATTTTCCCCAGTTTTAACTTTGAAGGCCAAAAATTGCAACCTTACACAGATGAACAAACTAACGAAATGTCCCAATCAATTGCAAACGAACACACCGATGGATATAATCAGATCGTCTTAAAGTCTAACGAGGAGAACCCCGAAAATTTTTTAATAAATTCTAAAACGACAGTTGACTTTCTTTTGCCATTTGGAAAAATAGTCAGATCATCTTTCTTAACAGCAACATTTTTAAAAATTAACAGCATCCAACACAGACGAATCTTATAAATTTTCTTAAGCCATGTCCAGTTTTCAAATATTTTGCTGTACAAAAAAAAACTTTTCCTTGGACACTTGAACACAGACAAATTATTTAGTATTGCTACTTTAATACAAACTCATGCACTATTTAAAATATGGACTGAGCGTTATTTGTTAAAATGGAGGTGAACAGAAAAAAATCTCTGCCTCCTTATAAAACTCTCTCTAGAAAACGATGTATTTCTTATTTTTTAAAGAACAATTTCTTTAGGTTTCCATTTGTCTTGCTTAAAACCCCTGCAACAACAACAAAATCATAGAAAACAAATATTTCATAACAAGTTAAGCCATACAAGATTTTAATAGTTAAATACAATTTATTTTCTTAGAATCAGCTTAACTTCTACAGTGCAAGAAAAAGATTCAACGATACAAAGTTTTCAATTTTATTATTTTTATCCTAAGGAAATCTCGACAAAAATAAAAAAATAAAATAAATAATAAAATTTGTTTTGATGAAGAATGAGAAAAACACCCAACACACGCACAAAATATTCTCTATTTTGTAAGAGTATCCTTTATTTTGTCTAATAACAGAATTGGAATAATTTGTTGTTGAACTTTACAGACAAGAAAAGTTATAAATAAAAAAAAACTGTTAAAAGAGAAGAGACACGATGGGAAGGAAAACTCTATTTGTTGTAAAAATCAACATTCAAACAAATTGATAATGGTGATGATGTTGCTGCTGATAATGTTTTATACATTGCTGTAAAATATTTCTGATGTGATGTTTGAACCATTGTCATCCGTCTTAATTAAGTTGAGTAATGTTGAAAACTGTTTATAATGAAATATTTGTAGCAAGCAAAACAGCAAAAGGATAACACAATAACAGCGTACAAATACACAAACAAATATTGCAAATATTTTAGGAGATTAGGGAAGATTCAAATTACGTTGCCGAAACGGTTTGTCAAATAGTGAACGATTTATAAAATTATAAAGTTAAAGAATTATAAGGTTATTAAGTTATAAAGTTCTAAGGTTTAAAAGTAAAAAAGTTATAAACTTATAATGTAACAAAGTTATAAAATTATAAAGCTATAGAGTTAAAAAGATATTAAGTAATAATGTTATAAGGTTATAAGGTTATGTAGCTATAAACTTATAATGTTACAGGGTTATAACTTAGTTATATAGTTATAAAGGTATGTATACACTTATAAAGTTAGAAACTTATAAAGTTCTAAAGTTATAAATTTATAAAGTTATATAGTTATAAAGGTATAAACTTATAAAGTTATAAAGATATAAAGTTATAATATTGTAAAGTTCTAAAGTTATTAAGTTTTAAAGTTATAAAGTTATAACGTTATAAAGATATAATGTTATAAAGTTCCAAAGTTATAAGGTTATAAGGTTATAAAGTTCTAAAGTTATAAAGTCTTAAAGTTTTAAAGTTATAAAGTTATAAAGTTACAAAGTTATAAAGTTATAAAGATATTAAGTTATAAAGTTATAAAGATATAAAGTTATAAAGTAATAAATATATAAAGTTATAATGTTATAAAGTGCCAAAGTTATTATGTTATAAAGTAATAAAGTAATAAAGTTATAAAGTTTTAAAGTTTTAAAGTTTTAAAGTTATAAAGTTATAAAGTTATAAAGTTATAAAGTTACAAAGTTATAAAGTTATAAACTTACAAAGATATAAAGTTATAATATTGAAAAGTTCTAAAGTTATTAAGTTTTAAAGTTATAAGGTTATAACGTTATAAAGTTATAAAGATATAATGTTATAAAGTTCCAAAGTTATAAGGTTATAAGGTTATAAAGTTATAAAGTTTTAATGTTATAAAGTTACAAAGTTATAAAGTTATAAAGTTATAAAGTTATGAAGATATTAAGCTATAAAGTTATAAAGATATAAAGTTATAAAGTAATAAATATATGAAGTTATAATGTTATAAAGTGCCAAAGTTATTATGTTATAAAGTAATAAAGTTATAAAGTTTTAAAGTTTAAAAGTTTTAAAGTTATAAAGTTATAAAGTTATAAAGTTATAAAGTTATAAAGTTATAAAGTTATAAAGTTACAAAGTTATAAAGTTATAAACTTACAAAGATATAAAGTTATAATATTGTAAAATTCTAAAGTTATTAAGTTTTAAAGTTATAAAGTTATAACGTTATAAAGTTATAAAGATATAATGTAATAAAGTTACAAAGTTATAAGGTTATAAAGTTCTAAAGTTATAAAGTTTTAAAGTTATAAAGTTATAAAGTTACAAAGTTATAAAGTTATAAAGATATTAAGTTATAAAGTTATAAAGATATAAAGTTATAAAGAAATAAATATATAAAGTTATAATGTTATAAGGTGCCAAAGTTATAATGTTATAAAGTAATAAAGTTATAAAGTTTTAAAGTTTTAAAGTTTTAAAGTTTTAAAGTTTTAAAGTTTTAAAGTTTTAAAGTTATAAAGTTATAAAGTTACAAAGTTATAAAGTTATAAACTTACAAAGATATAAAGTTATAATATTGTAAAGTTCTAAAGTTATTAAGTTTTAAAGTTATAAAGTTATAACGTTATAAAGTTATAAAGATATAATGTTATAAAGATATAATGTTATAAAGTTATAAGGTTATAAGGTTATGAAGTTCTAAAGTTATAAAGTTTTAAAGTTTTAATGTTATAAAGTTACAAAGTTATAAAGTTATAAAGATATTAAGTTATAAAGTTATAAAGATATAAAGTTATAAAGTAATAAATATATAAAGTTATAATGTTATAAAGTTCCAAAGTTATAAAGTTAAAATGTTATAAAGTAATAAAGTTATAAAGTTATAAAGTTTTAAAGTTATAATGTTATAAAGTTCCAAAGTTATAAAGTTATAAAGTTATATCTTTATGTTTAACGTTAAAAAGTTATAAAGTATAAACGTATAAAGCTAATTTGGCTGCATTTTTCTTTCTAGTTAATGGTTGGTGGCAACCGCCCTAATATGAGGACTACAAATTGATTTAATTCATTAAAACACACATTTAGAAGCTGTTTAGGAAAACGGCGCTAAGGAAATTCTTTTGTTGCTAATGATGCCAACCAGTCAAGGAAATTTATTTTAATTGGAAAATAACTTTAGGGTTCAACATGTTTTAAGCAACTGGTAGAATGGTTGAACAAAAAGGGTTTTTAATTTTCTTGAAGTTTATTAAATATTAAATTCATAAAATTTTTAAGGACTTTCGAGTGTCTAAATTATAATTCTGTAAAACAAACTTACCTAAACCTGTCATTGGTCCAAATACAGTGTTATCTTCGGTTGTCGTACAATTCCAGCGACGATTTTTAAATTGAAACTGACATTCCTGTAAAAAATATAAAGTTTTATTAGATTTTTGTTTATAAAATAAGTCGAAATAAATTTTCTAATATTTAAATTAAATTATAAATTACCAAAAAAGAGAAATACCTTTGCATATATAGTATAGTATGTATGTATAAATAATATATTTGTATATTTAGCCTGACTGTTGAATATGAGCTGATGCAAACTAAATATATATTTATGCAGATATTAAAAAAAAATCAACATAAATTGATATTTTTAAATGCAAAATATTGTTTTTAAAAGTTCGTTTTCGCTTGAATTTTTAAAATAAATAAATTTGTACTAATTTGTATAAATGAGGATATATGAAATTTGTCATCCCGTTTGTATCACCAAGAAAAATGCATCTAAGACCCCATAAAGTATATACATATGTATGTATATTCTAGGTCCCTAAGTATTTCTAAGTCGATTTATTCTTGTCCGTCTATTGAAATCACGAACATTTCCGTAAAACTTAACACAAAATAACAATTTAAATGTAGGAAATTTTACACACATTAGTTTAATTTGACTAAAAATTATAATGTCAGAGTCTATAAAGAATGGTTTATAAAGTCCACTTTAAGAAAATCTATATCTTAATGGAGGATATTAAAGATTCGGTTTAGCCGAATGTTGTATTCTTACTTGATTTTATTTTGAATTGTTTAAAATTTTTAATTCGAAACAAATATTTAATACGATGTAATTTTAATTGTTATTTGTAGTTAAAGTTTTTATATGCAAAAAACTATGCAAACTTAAAAACCAAGGAAATATATACATTTGCTTAAAATATGCAAATAAGCATGTTTTTATTATTTTTTGTTAATTGTTAACCTAAAATATTAAATAATTTTTTAAAATTCATATAAGCAAAAAGGTTTTTTTCCAAAGCTTTAAGCATAAATTGCTTTAAAGCTCTCTATGAATGTATTAAGAATATTGTTAACTTTAAAAATTATACAAATATAAGAAAATAAATAAAAGCAATTATTAGCTATACAAGCAAATAAATAAAGCAATTATTTGCTTATGTTTGTATTATTAGTGGAAGTAAATAATATTCAAAAATACTCACAGAAAGCTTTAAGGCAATCTATGCTTTCAGCTTTGAAATAAAGGTTTAAAAACTTTTTAAACTATAATAAATTATAAAAATTTCGCAACCTTTTTCAAAAGCTTTACCTTTTTATATATTTTTCATAAGCTTTTGTGGCAATTAAGCAACATAATAAGCGTTCAACAATTCTTACTTTGAAAAGTATAAAATCAACAGTTGTAAAACCTTAACTAAGCTTTAAGCTTTCTCTTATTACCTTTACTCAAATTTTTATTAAAGCTTATTTTGTATTTTATAAATTTTCTTTTTTAACGAATTCCTTTCTCTAGTTTTAATTGAAAATTTATTAATAGATATTAAAAAAAAATTAAATTGTATTTATTTCAAATTTTATCATTTTAAAATCATAAATACTTCTACATGAATGATCAATAACCAAAAACAGCATGTGGTTTTTAAGTGAAATAATTATTAAATAAAATTGAAACGTCAAACGGGTGTTTCAATAATTTTATAAACTTCACAAACATTTTTAACATAAGCCTTAAATTATAGTTTGTTTTCAAGGAATATTCGTCCCAGGATGTCCATAAAATTGTAATTGCGAGATTTTAAAAAAATCTTTTATTTTAAATTAAGAAAAAATAATAATGGAAAGCCCTACGTGAAAAACAAGAATCTAATTTCCATTAAATTTTGCCCCACACACACCATGGGATAAAACATCGAAACACGATATTAAATTGAACACGATATCAAAAAAAATCTTTTTTTTTAGTTCATTACTTATTTATTTAAAAACAAGTAATAATGCTATTCGCTTATGCCGAATCTAACATACCCATACTATCAAAAACATTTTATGGTATGGGAGCTATAGCGCCAAAATCCTTGTTCCGGGGCGATTTAGCTAATTTGAACACTATTGTTGAAACTACAAAGGGACACTGACAAACT
Source organism: Pollenia griseotomentosa (assembly GCA_963931875.1). Taxonomy (NCBI): domain Eukaryota; kingdom Metazoa; phylum Arthropoda; class Insecta; order Diptera; family Polleniidae; genus Pollenia; species Pollenia griseotomentosa. The sequence goes on from OZ007564.1 coordinate 49,907,869, forward strand.
AATATTTACCAACGGTGGTGTATTGGGATCATCTTAAGGATATTTCACCATCAGGTGCAGCAAATACCTGGAATTTTGCCAAATTCAAAATTAAGCGACATCTTAAGATCTCGGCTAACCAGAGATCCTTTCTAGTAACAGTAGCCCCCGATATCTTGGCACCAGACTGACTTATAGGTTGAGGCTCCCGAAGGCATACTTTTTGTAAAAGAACGATTTTCACCACGATTTTGCTTTTGAAGGGAGCGAACTTTTCTCAAAGAGGATACTTCTCATACAAAGAAATAACCTCTTTGCGCAAATTACGATAATTATAGGAATAGCTGGAAAAGTAAGAAGGTGACTAGGAAGAGGAATTTAAGTATGCATCACGATGTCTAAAGAGTCCACCGCCATGAAAGAACAATGTATGAATAAAAGCACACACCACCCCCATGCACGATGTTTGTATGAATGAATCAATTAATGATGTTTGAATCCCCAGGGCTTAAGAGTGAATGAATGAATCAGTCAATATATTTCGATTTAAATATGGAAAGCCCCATATTGTGCAAATATAAAATATGACTATTAAATATTATAAGCATATTTAAGTCCCAAACAAAATATTATACAAATGCATTTTAAATATGACATTTCTAAATGAATTTTTCAAATAATTTCAAACAAAAAAAGTAAAAAATAATGTGAAATAATAAAAACTCATCTAATAAAAAATTATTGAACAACAATATTAATGCTAGAGTTGTGACCGTGTGTGCTTTGAGAGTCATGTATGATGGCGCAAGAAATTTCAAAATTCGATAACGCACGTATCCAAACAAAAGTGTGTTTAAACTTACAATCCCATATACTCACAAAATGTTTGAAAAAAATTCTTTTTATCGTATATATTTTTAAAAATAATTTTAACTCAAATTCTTTAAATTTGGGAAAAACAAAATGGCATTTTTCATCATAATCCTTTTAAGTTTAATGTTTTCAAATGTTTCTTAAAAAAGTCCTCGTGAGTGCGTGACTTCGGAATTTTAATTTTTCTGATAACTCACGCAAACAAAATATTGCAATTACGCTCGCATATAAACGCGCGAATAAAATTTAAAGTTATCACGATTAAGAGAGCAAAATCACGCCACGCGCACATCTCTAGTTTGTACAATCAAAAATGAAATTTAAAACTAATTAATAATGGGTGATTTTTTAAGAGCTATAGGAAAGTTTTCAAAAAAAAAAAAACACATAAAATTCAGAAAAATGCATGAAATCTTTATTTGAATCGATAGTACGGTCCATATAATTTAATGTTTAAAGATTATTTCATGCAAATGCTGACCGTGACTGCGCCTCAAATGGTCCATCCGCTTAGTCCAATTTTGGCATACTCTTTCCAACATTTCGGCCGGTATCTCATGAATAAATGCTTCAATGTTGTCTTCCAATGCGTTAATTGAAGCGGGCATGTGTGTATAGACATGAGCTTTAACATAGCCCCACAAAAAATAGTCTAAAGGCGTTAAATCGCACGATCTAGGCGGCCAATTGACCAGTCCCGAACGTGAAATAAAATGTTCACCGAACTCGCCTCTCAATAAGTCCATTGTTAAGCGTGCTGTGTGGCATGTGGCACCGTCTTGTTGAAACCACATGTAATGCAAGTCAAGCTCTTGCATTATGGGCAAACAAAAGTTGGATATCATCTCACGGTAGCGCTTACCATTCACAGTTACGTTACGATTCGCATCATCTTTGAAGAAGTACGGTCCAATGATGCCACCAGCCCATAAACCGCACCAAACTGTGACTTTTTCTGGATGCATTGGTAGCTCTTGCAATGCTTCTGGCTGATCTTCACTCCAAAATCGACAATTCTGCTTATTAACGTACCCATTGAGCCAAAAATGAGCTTCGTCGCTAAACACAATTTTTCGATAAAAAAGTAGATCGTATTTTGATTATAAAATTCAATAATTTGCAAGCGTTGTTCGTTTGTAAGACGATTCATGGTTAAATTATAGACCAAACTGAAGTTGTTTGACAGTGAAACAAAACACGAAACGTGCGTCAGCTGTTTAAACCAGTGTTGCGAAAAAGATAATAGCTAAAAAATGACCCGATAGAAATAATCAATCTTTTTTCTCTTTAATAACTAAGCAAATATTTAAAGTTAAATAAATTATGAGAGCAAATTATTTAATAAAATATCACGTTTCTTACACATAAATTGTAAATCACAAATCCTTTTGTTTACAACAATAAAATATCACTCACATAAAGATATAATAGGCTCCTCATATATTTACATATAAATGATAATAAGGACTATTATTTAAATCATTAATATTTGTAAGAAATAAGATAAAACTAAATTTGATAGACAAAATAACCCAGTAAATATTCAAGATTGAAGTAACTCCATTTAAACCTTTAAACGTTTATAACTTTATATCTTTATAACCAGGGATGTTCTAAAAATGCGTTTTTGCGCATTAAATATGCAGTAAAAATTTGAAAATATGCCCTGAAAATTGTTAAAAAATATGCCCCAAAAAATTCAAAAATTGCTAATGTGAAAACATATGCAAGAATTTAAGAACAGTTCCTTTTAATAAAAATAATCCTAAAATTATAATCGGTAAAGCCCAAACAGCAATGTATTTACAGACAAATTTTTTAAGATTTTACCCTATTTGAAAACGATGGGCACACAAAAACAAAGTTATGTTAAGAGGCTAAAATTCATATAAAAATTATTTGTGCCGAATATTATCTAGATATTAACATTTATATGAGATTTTTTGTCTTTAAGGGATATAAGGGACGGTTGCTAAATTGTTTATTAATGTTAACATTTAAAAGGAAGTTAAAGCTGTTTATAGATGGGAGCTTTGGGCAAATGTGAACAGATTCGAAAAGAATTTAATTTGCAGTAAAATATATTTGGGGCGAATTTAATCTAAATGCCAACATAATTAGATGGTTTGCGGATACAAATAGTCTAATTTGGAAAGAAGTTTTAATGAGGAATATGTGAAATTCTCAACATGTACATGGACTTCGTCCTTATGTATGTAAATGTATTTACCAAATTTGATTAAATTATCTACAAGATTGCAACTTGTACTTTGCGCACAAGGTTAACATGAACAGGCAAATAGCCAGACGGACGGATGGACATCGTTAGATCACTTTAAAAAGCGATTCTGAGTCTGTCGGTATACTTAAAGATTGGTCCAGATTTCTATGCATTACACACATAGCCAAAAACGTATATAATTGATTTTTCCTTAATTTTTGTTTATATATACAGATAAATATTTAAAAAAGAAAAGCCAAAATTTCACAAAATAAAAATTTATTTGCTGCGAAATAGGCATATAAAAAATTTAATATGTATCAAAATATGCCTAAAAAAGGCAAAACTTAAAATATAAACTTAAAAAATGCTGCAAAAAGTCTCATTTAACTATATTATGCAAAAAAATGCTGCAAGCTGTAAAATATGCAAAAATATGCACTAACAAATCGATGCCAAAATTCTTAAAAAGCTCTAAAACGGATAAATATACTGTTTCTTTGTTCATTGGTCGCACGAGGAAAAACATGCAATTGCATATTTATGGTTTCCCTGTTTATAACTTTATAACTTTAAAACTTTATATTTTTATAACTTTATAGCTTTATGCCTTTATAACTTTTCCTTAATAACTGTATAATTTTGTAGTTCTATAACTTTATAGCTTTTTAACCTTATAAGTGTATAACTTTAGAAAAGGTTGTAGAATGTCTTTGAATTAGATTGCGACTAGCACAGTGGTCTCTGCAATAAAGTTTATGAGTTTTAAGCGCTTTAAAGACATAGTTGACTTATGTAAAGGTGATCTTAGCTGTGCACCGAGATCGTATTATTAGAGCCCTTATGACTTTTTCTTAAATAAGGTTTCTCTAGTCGCATGACTTAACAAATAAGTCACTAAACACAGTAGCTCTTTAACATAACCCGTGTCTTCAGTCACACTCAGCCTGATTAATGTGCCAGAGCCATGAAAAACTGGACATTTCACATGCTCGGCACCCAGCGAAGTTGCGGCGGATTTTTCTTCATATTCCATACATAACGACGTATATAGGCCATTTTTTATAGGACGCTCTTACTGAAAGAATTGGCATCCAAAGGACATTTGGTTTAAATTGTTTTTCAGGTTTTGCTTTTTCTTGCTATTTAATTAAGAATTTGAAAACGCATAAAAGTAAGCACTTTGTCACTCTGTATTTACTCTAACTTAAAATAAATCTCTGTAAAATTGTTTCAACTTCAGCATACAAACTTTTCTAATTTATTTGCCCGTATTTTCAAACATTTCGTATGAAACAGACACACCAATTTACGCACTCGAACACATGTTGTTGATGTTAGCCAACCATAATTAAAACTTAAAACTCTTTACCAAAAACAAACCCACAGCTCTCAGGCACTGCTCTTTAAATTAAAGAGAAATTTATCATTAAACCTTTAAGCAAACAACATACAAGTAATGGCTGCTGCTTGTATTTGATCCTTAATACGGCTAAGAAAGTGTGCGTGTGGGTGAGTGAGTGCTGAAGTTTGTGTTACTGTTTCCATACATCATGCTCCGTCTTTTGCTCATCATTATATTCTCATTTTTGCTCGTTATGAAACTTGTATCAAATTAGATAAGAATTTTGTTTTGAGGCTGATATTTAAACAAAGTTTATTAGAAAATTATCCAAACACTACTAAATTTTCTTGCCTATGATGAGAGTCGGTACTTCGATGTAAGTATGAAATGTCTGTCCTTAAGGATTAGAAAATATTCTCGATTTGAGTTTCCTTTTCTTACATCAGGAACCAGCAACTCATTCAATGAGTTGTAAAGTTGAAAGGGGTATTGTTTTGTTACAATAATAACAAAAGCAACAATAATGACACGAGTATATGGTATGTTTTTGTTGTCCCTGCTTCATATTTGGAATAAATGTTATTGGTCTTTAGATGATACTGTTTTGTCACTTTTTGATGTTTGTTGTTTTTTTTTTATTAAGGGTGACTTTAATTAAATTAAATTGTTTGCTACAAATTTGTGTGTTTTTTGGTGATATGTAAGTGTGTAGGTGAGAGAGAGCTTTAATAAAATGCTTTTTTGCTAAATGAAATATGAACAACTTTTTAAATGTGTTTTCCAGATAAAGTGTTTTCATGTTTGGTTAGCCCAGTAAACAAAGCTTTAACAAATTCATGGTTGGAAGTTTTGAACCGTTAATAAATTTTTAATTTAAATTTTGCTTGTCTGAAGAGTTAAAAATTTTAAACTAGGATAAATTTAGGACACTTATGGCCGTTTTCTCATTAGGGATTATTATTTTTCCAACGAAAAACTTCACATTAAAAAAAAATTGGTTTTCCCAATGTCTTATATGCTTTTATTCTGCCGCAAAGCTAACCTGCACTAATCTGCCAATAAATTATTTGCCGTACCGATAAATTCAATTAGCTGACTCCCAAGTTTTACATGTATTTTGAGAGGTGTTGTCAACTGAAAACAATGTTTTTGTCCATATATTTGAGAAAACAATTTACCATTTAAATTTATAAACAAACCCTTGATTGCTGAAAAATTTTATATAAAAATGTGTGTATATATCTTCTTTTTAGATCCCGAGATGCCTCATCTAAAACGATTGTTGAATCTATCGTCTAAAGTTCTTCTGAAGTCAAAAATTAGCTAGTAGTCTCATTCGACATATAATTATAAACATAGAAACATAGACATCCTCCAAACATAGAACAATTAAGTCACCTAGACATACAGTCTTAATATAATTTATCATAGTCATGGTTTATTGGGTTGCAAATTTAACCCTTTTATTCTTTAGACTTTTAAAGTAGACAACTTGCAAAATCGTTTTTGTCCATGAAACTCAGTATGTATTATGTTGTATGTATTTGCATGCAGTATATGTCTGCACTCATACAAATACCAGTGATGCCAACTAAGCTATTTTTCAAGTACCTGAAACGCGGAAAAATTTCTTGGCCCTAAACGGTTTGTTACTTTTGGTTTAAAAACGTGCGAATGGAAAAACATAAAAACTACGGATAACTATTGGATCGAGGCTAATATTTATAAAAATGCAACTGGTAACCATGAAACAAACAGAAAACAAGATAGTGCATTTAAATCTAAAAAAACATTATTTTTCTGCGCATGTACGTCATAGTAGTATTATATAAGCACAAATGTCGAGCCCTAACCGCGAAAATAACGTAAGCGACATCATTTTCAATTTTCGCTTTTTTTTAATAAATGACTTTTTGGCAACACTTGCACTATCTCCTAAAATGTCGCAGTCACATAAGGTACCGTTACGATTTTATAGCAAGTACAATTTTATCGTAAGCGACAAATTTCATACAAAATTATATGAAATGAAATAAAAAAACTCACTCCTGTAAAATTTGATTTTTGGCTTTTACGTTATTTTAGGGGTCGACATGATCAACCAAACGCGTGTACGTAGTTTGCTGAATGTTTGTTTACATTTAAATCTCTTTACTCAGTGACGTAGAAATGACGTCAAAATTAGAGTAAAAAGTTAACGGACCTGCGCAATGCGCTATCTGGTTTTCTTTGTTTGGAAACTTTGCTCTTGCCGTTTTTGGGATATACAGAAATCTATAATGTCTTTGTATCGGAAGTGCCACGCCCACTTCTTTATACCGATAGCCAAGATACTTGTACATAATTTGGAAGTGTTGGATTTTGCAGTTCTCCAGATAAACATTTAAAAAACAACAACAAGGGATTTATGGGTAATATTAGAGGCAGTCATGGGTTTTTGGTTCCGGACTTTATGTTACAAAACTATATAACTACGAAGTCCATATCATATCTAGGGTCTTCGGTAACCCAATTTCAACGGACACACGGGCATCGTTAAATTAACTTCGCAGTTTATAAGGACCCAGAATATATGATTCCCAAATGGGGTTTCTGGGGACTCATTGGGGTCCATAGCAACCATCCTAGGAGTCCGCGCGAAGAGCCGAAAAAATAGAGTTTTTTCATTCTACAAAATTTTAACTTATACATCATAAACACGCACAACTCAAAATGAATCCAACTCGTTTTTGCATGAACCAGCTCAAAAATCAAATCTATATCGTCTTCGAATTTCGTTTGCTTCACTGTCTTTTTTAACTTTTGTTTTATAATGGTGTTTTCTTTTCTACAAAAAAATGCGACATTTTTTTTAAAAAAAAATGCAATTTGGTGTCTGTTTCTTAAAAATTTTGCTCCCGAAAAGGGTGGCTTGTCTTATTCTAAAAAACTCATCCTTTTCGGGAGAAAAATTTTAAAGAAACATACAGCAAAATGCATTTTTTTAAATAAAATTTCACACTTTTTTGTAGAAAAGAAAACAACATAAGATTTGTGGAACCCAATTGGTTTAAAAAAATGAAAGAATGTTTTTGAAGCCAGTTTTCTGCCTCTTCTTACAATTTTTGAATTTTGAGCTGTACCCGTTTATGATTAAGTGTGCAGTATGTAGATATATGTATGTATGAATAGTGTCCAAATCTTCAAATACACCAATACCCCGGTTTGCGTCGCTAATTGGGACCGGAAAAACTCGACGCAAACCAAAACGACTCAAACCGAAGCACGATTTTCCCTACATTTGTATTGATTTTCATTTAATTGGTTTCGAAATTCATAATTTTAGCTGAAAATATTAATTTTAATTTGATAGACTTTATAACGGACAATTTTATTTTAGATCTTCTTTTGAATATCCTTTGGTTTTAAGGGCATCAATCGCTGATTTTGATCTTCAATCCAAATAGTAAGAAGTGGTTTCTCATTTTTTTTAACCTGTTTATGTTGTAACGATGTTCTTGTTTCAACAAAATTCGTAATTTTATCAGCGTCACTGGAACAGCAATTTATTTTTATTGTAGAAGGGATAGTTCAAGGTTTCTTTAAATATCAACAGCTTTTTCCCCCGATTTAGAACGCGTCAAAATGTCCAGTTTTTGTTCCAAGCTTATTTGCGTTTTTTTGACTCGTTGCTGCAAAATATTTAAATTTAACTTTACTTTAGCAAATGTAATTTTAAACCAGTTGCAATTAGCAGACAACCTTTACATACATATTTGCATTAGACTTAAACAGGAAATCACCTTTTTCTGTTTAAGCTTTGTACAAACAATTTTATATTAACGACGCAAATCAAAGCACTAGCGACGCAACTTCGAAGCAATGCAACGCAAAGAAAAACAAAAGGAAGCAACTTCGAAATCACAGAAATTTTAAAAAGCCGCAACTTCGAAAATGACGATGCGACGCAAACCAAGGTATTGGTGTACAAGCATCTCAATATTAGTGCGGACTTTTACTTTTTTAAATATTTAATTTATCCAAAAATTTTACAAAGCTAAATAAAATAGTATTCTTTTTCCTTTCAGTTCCTTTTAAGGGTGGTTACTTCGTTTTTTATAACTTTAGTTTATTTTATTAATTGATTTTTAAACATACATACTTATTTATAAACTTCAATAATCAACCCTTTTTAAACGCCATCACGCGTTTAGTATCCCAAGAGTTGGCATCACTGACAAATACTAAATGTACAGGGGGGGGGGGGGTGGAAAAAAAGACTGTCTGTGTGCGACATTTGTTTAAATACGAAAACAATTAGAGTCACAATTTATAATTAGTCTGTTGTTATTAAATCGCACTTCTTTATACAAAATACTTAAGACTTACACAACTCTTCTGTTCGTATAACAAATGGCAATAGTAATTAGATTATAATAGATTTAAAACAAGACAAGACACCAACGACAAACATAAATAAAAATAAAGAAGTTGCTTAAAACGAGCATCCTTGAAAAGGATGGTGACATGGAAAGTTTGGCAATATGAATAAATTTTGAAGCTCGTGATTAAAGGTATGAAAAAAAAATAATGTTTCAGACTACCTTAAGCGCATACAAAGTTTAAAGCGGATTTAACAAATAGATAATTTAATGCTACATTATTTAAACAACAACAAAAAAGTATTTAAGAAGAAAATTTAAATACTCTTGAGAAATTCTAATTCTTAGGAAAAAGCACGTTTTGTATTTGTTCTTTTTTTAAATGAGAAATATTTTTAACAAAAATAGCAAATTGCCCTACATTTACTTGTGCTCTTATACATTTTGTATGTTGTTTCAAAGAAATATTTACCACTTGAAATAAAAGATTCCAGATTTTCTTTTCAACAGCAAAATATTTAAGAAATGTTTAATGTTGTTGAAAAGTTTAATGTTGCTAAAAAACACACACACACATTTGATTTGTAAAGATATAACAAGTGGCAGTGCAATGTATGTAATTAAAATTTATCTAATTTTTGTTTTAGAAACAAAATAGATTTTAACAAACAAACGGACAACTAATTATATAACACTAGTAAAGGTATTTACTTAAAAATGGTATAATATTTAATGGTTTTAGTTCAGTTTAATTCCAGATCCTTTTAAGTTTTAGTGCAGGTTCTAGTTAATGTTATACATACTTCAGTTTCAAGTTCACATTTTTACTTAGGTTCTGGTTTAGTTTTAAGTTCGGCATCATGTTTAAAATTAAGCTCTTGTTTACGTTCAAGTTAAGGTTGTAGTTTAGATTTAAGTTCAGTTTTAGTACAGTTCCACAGTTTAGGTCTGATTTCGGTCTCGTTCAGTTCTAACTTAGTGCTAGTTCAGTTTTGGTTTAGTTTTAGTTATAGTTCTAAATAAATTGTCTTGGAAAAAAAATACTCAGGAAAGGATGAAAGATGTTTCAATGCAAAAACTCCATCGGCAAGAATTGGAGACTCTGATAATGCAAACTGGATTTATACATCGGTGGTTTGGTGTTTGCATGCGTTGAGGGTCGGAAGCTATAGGAATATGCTTAACAAGGCTCGAGGAAGTGCATCTCTTGGCATCTCAGGAGCAAGGAGAATCACGCCACAGGCAGCGTCCGCTATCCTACTATATCTGTCCCCCAGTAACAATTAGGTAAAGAGTTCGGCTGGTAGGAACTTATTAAGACTCTATTGGTTTGACCTATGCGGAGTGATCACACAAGGATCTTGTACGAAGTGGTTCTGCTGGATAAGGGTAGCATTCTCGAGGGAATTTCAGATCATAGGATTATGACCTTAGACTTTGATGTAAAAATTTCAGTGAAGTTCCGGAATAGGAAAGATTGGCGTTTGAGGGGTGGGCAGTATTTACGGACGAGTCCAAGACGGACACTGGCACAGTCCTGGTGTTTATATTGCTGACACTGACGTGGAAAGGTCATTCAGACTCCCGGACGAGTGCAGGGACAATTTACGTCAATAGTCAGGCTGCGCTAAGAGCACTGACTGTATATACGGTGCGATCTTCCCTGGTCGAACGGTGTAGGAATGCTCTGATGGAGCTCTTAGGGCTATTCACAGTAAGGCTGCGTTTGGTAACCATACACTGCACGGTGAATGGCAATGAGCTAGCGGACGAACTCGAGATATAGGGTTCTAACCTGGACTTAGAGGTAAGGGTCGGGGGGTAAAACCCCCTTGTGTCACAACTTTGAGGTGATCCGGGATAGATTTCGCGATATCGTTTACTGGTCCTTGACGAATAGAACATATATTTATTTCATTCGATTGTTGTAAATTTTGTTTTGAAACTCACCTTGAATTATTTTTTTTTTTTTTATTTATTTTTTTTTTTTTATTAATTTCCTAAACTAATCCCGCGAAGCTCTATGCTTGTCTGCAGGAAAGAAACCAGAGTCTCTGGCGGGAATCGAACCCGCAACCTCGGCGCTGATAGACTAGCTCGCTACCAGCTAGCCTACCGAGGCACTCCAATTGCAGGGTATCGAGAGCGTTATGGCCCGGATTGGATGCAAAAGCAACCAAGGTTCTATTGGGCTTGGATACGACTCCTATCCAGGACTCTTTTAGGGTTTCTGTTAGAGCTTTTACAGGTATATGGACAGTACCATACCGGACTTCTGCAGACTATGCGAGAATGCTGAGTAGTTAGAGACGTTTAAGAATTTACTGTGCCACTATCCTCTTAACTCTATCTATCAATTCGTTTCTTCAGAAAAGTCCGCTTTGGTCTCCGGGTGGAGGTGCGCCCTTGGGCGCACAACCCTATCAAAATATACTTTGATATAAATATCATTATTTATATAAGCCTAACCTAAGTTCTAGTTCAATTGCTAGTTCGGGTTCAGGATAGGTTTTAGTTCAGTTTCTAATTAAGGCTCTAGCTTAAATATTAGTTCAGGTCCTAGTTCAGATTTTAGTTATGTTTCTTGTTCTTTATATACCCTTTAAATACTCCCACAGGCGTACGATTTTTAAGCCTCACTTTTCTAAGTTCTCTCTTAGCCCAATAAAACCAACGATTCCACAGATTGAGATTTTCGGTCAGCGAATAAAATTGTGCCGACGGTCAGCGTCCGTCTGCGGGTGCCTCTAAAACGTATCTTAGTCATTCCGTTTGTGATTTCTACAATAATGATATTATTCTTAGGTCCGCTTTCACAACTTACCGATAGCTTAAGGTAGGATTTTATCGGACGTATAAAAAGTGTTCCATTATTACAAATTTACTTTTACCTACCAGTAGGGTAATTCTGTAACATTTTAACGACAAAAATTTGTCGTAAAGTATTAAATATTTACTGAATATTTTCTACTTAACGACAAGTTTTACTGACAATATTTACAATATTTACTGAATATTTTCTACTTAACGACAAGTTTTTGTCGTTAAAAAGATACAGAATTACCCTACAGGTAGGATGAACCTAAATTTACTTTATCGCTCACTTTAGGTTAAAGTGAAGTTTTTATAATGGAACATTTTTTATAAGGCCGGTTAAAGTCTACTTTTAGCTATCTTAAAGTTGTGAAAACGGCCCTTGATAGGGTATATATATTTATTCTGGGTCGTTATGAAAAGCGAAGTTGATTTAACAATGTCCGTCTGTCCGTGTGTCTCTGTGTTGCTTGAAATAGGTTTGCCGAGTACGCACAAATAAAGTGGACTAGGTTGTTATATATTTATATTATACATATTTCAAAATATAGATTGATGTTGAAATTCAGATCAATTCCCAAATGTCTCAGATAAGAGCAAAAAAAAAAAACACCTCTGCCTCTAATTTTTACCAATAAATATTCACAACCCTTTACTTTTTGAAACCTTTTCACAATCTTTAAGCTTTTTTTTCACTTTTACCTTTATTAAACTACTAGTAGTGAAGTTGAAAAAATTCGTTTTTAAATGTCTGAGTTATAGATCAATAATAAATAACTACATACTTGTAGCTTCCCAAAAAATGGGTTCCGCACAAAAAAATCCATACCATATGATCTTCTCCCTAAGAAATTAATTTAGGTTTAAAACTAATCAAATGAATTTCAGTTTGATACAAGAAATTTAATTTGCCCTTTGGCGATCACTCCACATTGACCAACATTTTTAGTTTTCTAAACTGAACAAAAACTAAGAAAAAAAAAACTAAAAATCCTTTTCCTGATTGCATTTTAATTTTGTTTTAAATAATTATCAAGTTCTTAAATAACCTCATATTCTGTAGTAAGAACGAGCACAAATCAGTGTGTAAATTTGGTTTATGGCCCTTCCTTTTCAGTTTGTTCGTTCTTGTCCTTTGTTCGTTCTTGTTTAAACCAACCCCAAATAACTTTCATTATTTTATAGTTAGTTAACCTTATAAAAGTTTAGTTTTTTGTTTTTGCTCTGATTTCCACAGCTTTTCTTCTTTTCTTCCAAAATGAAAGTGAATGCAATTGTGCTTGCAGCTTTGGGCAAATGTATCCAAGTACAATATTTCTTTTTTTATATATATATATATTTTTTGCTTCACATTTGTTGAACTAAAAATTATTTGTTTTATTTTACGCCAGTAGAAAGGGAACTGCAGAGAATAAACCAAAAAAGGGAGAGAGAAAGCAAAAAAAACTGTACTTAAAAGGCGGCAAAAAAGGAAATCCGTTTTATTTTGTACCATTTTTATATTTTTTGTAAGTGCATGATGTGCAATAGAGTTTTTTTTTTACGTATGGAAAAAACTTTTAAATATAACATAAAAATCTTGAAATATATAAATTTCTTTCTGCAACAAACGAGAAGATTATAATGAATACATGCCTCAATGGTTGGCTACATGGCTGGATGATGAACAAATGAATGAATGAATGGGGTAAATGTAAAGTAAAAAAAAAAAAATGAGAATAAATCCATGCAACTAAATGTTCCTGCAATATGTCAAATTTGCTAGAGGGCATTTTTGTTTTAAATATTTTGCCATTGTATTAAAATGCATGCGAATGTGTTTGACTGATGGAGGTTAAGACCGTCGAAAATGACGTCCTGGCACAAAACTGAGGATTTTTATTGGAAATTTTTTATTTAACGTTTATTTTAAGTAAGGGTTTTAAGAAAGATGTGGTGCAGGTTAAAACATAGGTTCAGGTTCGGATTCTAGTTCAAGTTGTATTGCAGGTTTCAGTTACTTATTATTCCAGATTTTAATCTCAATTATAGCGCAGGATCAAATCTAAGTTCAGTTTTTATTCAGTTGTAGCACAGGTTCTATTCCTGTTAAACTTCAGATATATTTCCGCCCTGTATTAGTTCGAGTAAAATTCTTACTCAGTTTTACTTCAGTTCTAGTTCATTTCTATTTTAGTGCTAGTTCAGTTCTAGTTTAGTTCCAGTTCAGTTCTAATTAAGTTCTAGTTCAGTTCTAGTTCAGTTCTAGTTCAGTTTTAGTTCAGTTCTAGTTCAGTTTTAGTTCAGTTCTAGTTCAGTTCTAGTTCAGTTCTAGTTCAATTCTAGTTCAGTTCTAGTTCAGTTCTAGTTCAATTCTAGTTCAGTTTTAGTTCACTTTTAGTTCAGTTCTAGTTCAATTCTAGTTTAGTTTTAGTCCAGTTCTAGTTCACTTTTAGTTCAGTTCTAGTTCAATTCTAGTTTAGTTTTAGTCCAGTTCTAGTTCAATTCTAGTTCAGTTCTAGTTCACTTTTAGTTCACTTTTAGTTCAGTTCTAGTTCAATTCTAGTTTAGTTTTAGTCCAGTTCTAGTTCAGTTCTAGTTCAGTTCTAGTTCAGTTCTAGTTCAGTTCTAGTTCAGTGCTAGTTCAGTTCTAGTTCAATTCTAGTTCAGTTCTAGTTCAGTTCTAGTTCAGTTCTAGTTCAGTTCTAGTTCAGTTCTAGTTCAGTTCTAGTTCAGTTCTAGTTCAGTTCTAGTTCAGTTCTAGTTCAGTTCAAGTTCAATTCTAGTTTAGTTGTTGAAAAGTTTTAGTTCAGTTACTTATTGAATTAATAGAATACAAGAAATTGTGCTACTTTTGGCAATGCGAAGTCTTTGCTTCCCTCTACCATGATGGGAATATTTTAGAAGTGGGAAATGTATAAGCCGATCCTGATAAATTTTTATGATTTTGTTTCTACTCATATAAACTTAATTGGACCTAATATCAATCATGTATCATGATTCTTTTCGTTTTAAGTCGCATTAAAGTAAGTTTCCGTAATTAGCTTTATATGAGGCCAATGGTAAATTATCGGCCGATCGTCAAAAAATTTGATGGCCAGTCTTATGGAACTATGAAAGTCAAAACCTTACTACAGTAGTGTTATTCGTTAAACTTTAAGGCATAATAAAGTGTTTTCCTGGAGTGGACTTTAATTGCGGCCAATAGTAAATCATAGACCGATCTTCACAAAATTCGGAGGTCTGTTTTCTGATCATATCAAACGAGTTTGTGCAAAATTAAATAACAATCGGTGCACCGTAATATTACGTTTGGTTCATCCCACAGCTCCAGTTCTGCTTACCAAAACTGGCCCGATGAGCACATTATATCACAACCACTACTTTGCCACACATTTATCATAGTTATTGTAACAGAATTATACATTTTTTAGGGTGGTTGTTCCACATTTGGGTTTTTCTGAACCGATTTTGCTGGATTTAAATACCAAACTGCTTTACATAACTAGAAACAATTTAATATCAAGAGTGTTCCTAGCTTTTAAGGTGTTCAAAAGTGATCGTGTTTTCAACAGAAGGACATGCAGAAACGCGGACTAAATCGACTAAGAATTATTTGAGGACTAAAATGTATACACATATTTTATAAATGGGAACTTAGATGAATATAAATAAAGTTTCACACGAAATGACAAACTGAGTTTACGCTCATTCAGCTCTTGTTCCAGTTCAGTTCTAGTGCAGTACTAGCTTAGTCCTTTTTCAGTCCTAGTTCTAGGGCAGGTTACAGTATAGAATATAATTAAGATTTAAGTTTCGGCTATATATCAGATTCCAGTTCCGATTTTTACTAAAGAACTAGTAAAATCAGAAACTAGTTCAAGTTCTAGTTTAGGTCAGGCTTATGTTCTGGACTTTGAAAGTTCGAATTTGAAATACTGACTTTGTCTTAATGCAAAAAAACCAATAACAATCCTTGTTCACATTAAGTTTCGCAAATAATTGATGGTTGCTTTCATTGTTTATTTGCATGAAAGACAATATAAAAAAACCAAAAAGATACTCATACATGAATATGCATGCACACAACTGCGTCCATGGAATTAGATGAATGAAATTTTGTAGATGTAAACAAGCAGAGCTTTCTGTTTTCATGTACAC
This sequence comes from Pollenia griseotomentosa, assembly GCA_963931875.1. Taxonomy (NCBI): domain Eukaryota; kingdom Metazoa; phylum Arthropoda; class Insecta; order Diptera; family Polleniidae; genus Pollenia; species Pollenia griseotomentosa. The sequence continues at coordinate 49,923,602 of OZ007564.1, forward strand.
ACAGACATGTGTGTATAGTTTCTGTGCATGAATTTTATAGGATTGTGAGTATTTGCTAACTCGTCCTTCAGATTTGTAGTCGTGTTTTTGTTTAAATAAAATACGAGAACAGAGACGGCCAAAGCAGGAGGGATGAATACAAACATAAACAACAAAATCAACTGCAATTTTTTTACAGATTTAATCTAGAAATGTACTCAGGAGGTTTTTATTTGTTTTAGTTGTATTTCATTTCATTTATTTTGTTTGGGTGCTGTGTTTATGGTTGCATGTTGTTTCAAGGAACTGTGTGTTTGTATATGTGTGTAAAGGGTAATTCCAAATAATATTCCGAATAAAACTTACCTACTGAAATGTGATGTTTTTTTGGCCGGGTTTTTGAGATGTGGATTAAGTTTAAACTTTGTTTAACGTAGTCTAAAACTGGCATTTTTCCGGCGTTATGTGTTTTTTTTTTTTTTTTTTTTTTTGTGAGTTCTTTAAAGACCAACATTCTAAGCAAAACTAAGCTGTTCAGTCAAAATTTTGTATACAAACTTGGTAATAGCGGCACAAATCTGTTTTCAAATTAACTAAACCTAGTTTAACTGAGAACTCAAAAACCCAGCCATAGTAAAGAATTTTTCTTTTACAAGATAAGAATATTTTTGTCTTTAGACAACCACTTTCGAGACACCTTTTTTATATCTGTTTGGCTGTGTATAATTGCATAAGTACAAATGTTGACGGTTTTGTATTCATACTATGAATTTCATACAATGTTTTAGCGAAAGCAAGAAAAAAAAATAAATCTATTATAAATTTCAACTCGAATGCTTTTGTTTTTACTGCCTTTTTCTCTTTCTTTATTTATTTACGCTACGGACGGTTTCAGTGCTAAAATAGTAGAAAAAAGTGTTATATGCTGCAGCACAAGGAAAAAAAAACAAAACTTGGGCACCTTTCACTCTAATGCTTCCTTCCGCACACAAAATCTCTAAAAAAAACAAGCATCCAAACTTACTGACACGAACTAACACTTTCGCAGACCTATTCAAATACACACACTTATGCACTTATACATACACATGTAGAAATTTATAATAGAAGTAATGCAGCATAGTGCTGCAGCTTAATGCAGTATTATGCAAAGATTGTTGCCACTCAAGCAAAACATCATATAATGCCACCTTTTGTAGAAAATTTACTCGGTTACTACGTGTAAATAGTTAGCACAGTGGGCAATAATCATGTTTTCAGTAGCTTGGTTCTACTTTTGATCAAGTTCTTGTCGAGCTCTTCTCTAGTTTTGTTTTAGTCATGTTCTGTTCTAGTCGTGTTCCAATTCTTCTTCTGTTCTAGCTCTGTTTTAGATTTGTTATAGTACTGTTCTAGTTCGGTTTTAGTTTTATCGTAGTTTTGTTCTATTAATCTTTTAGTTCTGCTCTATTTTCTAGTTCCGTCGTATATGTATTCTAATTCTGTTCTAGTTTTGCACTAGTAATGTTCTAATTCTGGTATATTTCTTTTTTAGCTCTGTTTTAGTTCTATTGAATACATGTATGTCCTAGTTCTGTTCTAGTTTTGTTCTGGTATGGGTTATGGTTATGGTTCTAGTTCTATTTTAGTTATGTTATATTTCAGTTCTCTAACTGTTCTAGTGCCATTTAATTTCCCTTATTGTTTTCTTCTAAGATTATTTAATTTCTGTTTTGGTTTTCTTTCATTTAACGATGTCTGTCTGTCCGTGCGTATGTTGAAATGAGTTTCCGATGTCCGCAGATATGATGAGGACTAGATTGTTTTTTATTTATCTTACTTATGCCCAGTTAAAGTTCGCTATTGAAATTCATCCTGATCGGTCCACAAATGAGCAAAAAAAAAAAACAACGACTGCCTGTAGTTTGACCAATAAATCCCTTGATGTTGTTGTTTTTTTAGTTTATCTGAAAAACTGCAAGATCCAAAATTTCCAATTAGGTACAAGCATGTTTTTAATCGAAAAACAACATGCAACGCGGAATTGAAGAGTGGGCGTGGCACATCCCATGCAAAGACATGACAGATTTATTTATATTTAGAGAACAGCAAGAGCCAAGGTTTTCAAATTAAGTACAAGCGTCTTGGTTGTCAATACACAACATGTGACAAAATGTGGGCGGGATTTGAGAAGTAGACGTGGAACAATATTCTTTATTTATATCTTAAGAACGGTATTGATAAAACTTTCTGTTTTTATCGCACAATCGTAAAGGTTATATAAGATTCAGCTTTAGCTAAGGCTAAACTACGGCACTCGATTTTGATCGAAATTCCCATTTAAGTTGTATTTTGAATTTGCTCGATACTCGATATCGAATGCCATAATTTGGCCTCTGATTTTGTTCAATTTTAATTTCAGTGGTACTCCTTCTACAAAATTGAGTTCCTTCGATTTTTTTCTTCTGTTCTGTTTTTTGCCTTTATTGAACCTCCTTCTTAAGATTTTTTTATAACACAAGGGTTTTTCAAAACTTTTTTTTTTCTCCAGGTATTTTTTTTTTTTTTTTTGAAAATTTTTTATTTTTTCCCACTGTGCTTTTCGCGTTTTAGTTTCGTTTTCTTTAAATTTTCATTCATAACGTTGGACTTTTTTGTTGCTTAGATTTCCCTAATTCTTACGTTGATCCCATCAACATTCATGCTCCCTCCCACAAGTAAATAGTGCACTACTTTCTGTTTCTCCTGAATTTATTAAATTCAGTTGTTTTTATTTTTTCCCGTGTAGTTGCATTTATGTGTGCTTTAGCAAAGTGTCAGTATTGTTTATGTCCTTATTTATATTAAACAATTTTTTATGTAAATTTATTTAAAAAATTTCTGATATTTTTTAGCTGGATGTTTTCAAGCAAATTGTTTACCGGAATTTTAGTAACAAATTATTTAAGTTTTTATTTATTCTGCTATTTTTAAATGGCTTCATTTTTTTATTTTAAAAAGAGCTTTTTGTTATTTATTTTTCTGGTTTTGAAGAGATATTATTTTGCAGGTTATTTTTTTTTTAACGTGGAGTAGCAAAAAAAATAGATTTTTTTCTAATTTGTTTAGTTGTTGTTGTTGTTTCGTAGTTGAAAGTATAAAAGTGCAAGTATTTGTTGGGATTTAGTTTTATCAATTGGTTTTTTTTTGCCAATCCATTTGCTGTTAGTTAATCTGTGAGTATTAGTCATTGTGTTTTTGCCATATACACTATGAATCTCATGAGGGGATGAGGATTTGGACATGCAAATTGATCGACATAAATGCTGGAAAATATCCAGCAAAAAAAAACAGGGTTTAAAACATTGTTAAGCTCTTTGTTAGGGCTGAGTCTTTAATACAAATTTGTAAATTTTAAATAATTGTTTGAGCGAGAGTAATTATGCAAATATGTTATTTTATTCAGTGGTTTGGAAAAAAACTCGAATGCTTTAACCTGATGCCAAAATTTAAGCAGCAGTATATTTAATTTATTTTTTAAACAGTTTTTTTTTAAATACCAAGACATGTTTCTATTGCAAGTTTGAAGTTAACTTTATATTTTTTTTTTTTGTTCTTACATCCCTTTAACTCACACCCTAGACCCCTGATGATTCATGCATGCACTTCCCCCTCACCGCATTCACCAAATTCTTTTGATTATCGTACATTTTTTTTTCTTTGTATCAAAATTATAATCAATCATATTCATCATTTAAAATTTGTGCGTGTGTGGTTTTTGTTTTGTCCGTAGTATCTCACTCAGTCCCTTTCACCAAAAGTCATACAAAATGACAAAAACATTGAAAATGCTAAAAACCACAGTTGAGTAAACAAAGTTCTTCAAAATTGCGATAACACGACATGTAGAAAGAGTTGAAAATCAGAAGTTTAAAATAATGCATTAATAAGATAAAAAAGAAGCCCTTTAACCAGAACTGAACTGAACGGGAATTAAATGCGAACTGATCTAAAACTGAAGTAGAACTAAACGAAAACGCAACTCTAATTAAATGTAACTGCATCATAATTTACAAGTAAAAGTGCTTAATCGGCTAAGTCAAATCTTATAAGCTCTTCACCATAGTGCTTAAAAGCCAATTCTTGTCTAGATCATATGCATTGGGAGCTTTCTGGTCGAAATCCTAATTCCGGGGATATTTGTATTAGCTCTAATTGAAATAATAGGTCGAAAAAGTTTTTGAGCTCAATTTAATTTCTTATCACAGAAAGAAAATACTAAATAGTACTAAATTAGAGTTTTTCGTCTTATTTTAGTACGAGTCGACCTTAAAAATTTAAGAACAAATAGCACTAAACAGAACTTAACAAATCCAAAATAAGATAACTTTCGAAATCCAATATACGTGCATATGCGTGCGTCTGTAAAAGTTTGTTGCAGAACAACAACAACAATACAAGAAGAAAACTATAGATAATTTTCATGTTTAAAAAGTAAAATAGGGAATAATAATTCCCATATTCTATTTGTTAAAATTATTAAGTTTAATACATCAAATTTTAAAAGTATAATGATTACGAACGCCATAGAGGGGATGCTGCTTGTGTCCTATAATTCAGCATTCTTCTGTAAATAAAAGACGGAATACAACAATAGAGAAACAAACATGTGTTAACGGGTAAGTAAATAATAATATTCTCTCTATCTCTGGTTTCTGGGGTGTAAGTTTTTGGGTTAAAATCAATCTATCTTACTTTCATATTATTATTTCAAGTACGGAGTAAACCAACTTAGATATTCTTGAATCAAGCACAGCTTGAGATAAGTTTTATCTGACTTTTAATATATTAAATCCCTTTTTCGAATTTGTTTAAGTACGAAACACTGGAAAAAGGACACTTGAATAGGTACCATGAAAAATAATTCACCGATTTGGATTATTTTTAATACTAAAGAAACTGTTTATATTTTAAGAACATTTGAGGAAAATTTGGTCCTTCCAATTTATATGGTTTAGGGGCTATTGTCCCCAAACTTTCCCCGTAGGATGTGCTCCTCTCATGGGAAGTAGTAAACCATCTGATAGATCTCTTGATTTTACATCCACTGGAGAAAATAACAGATGTATACAAACCTGGAATGCATCAAACATACAAATAACAGTGCTCTTGAAGTCTTTGATTTCTTAAGTCCGTTGGGTACAGGGCACCGGTCTGACTGTTGGCTGAGGCCTTCGTTGGTATGCTTTTTCGAGAAATGCTTCGTGTCTATCGGAATCCCTGGCTTTCTTATTAAGGGCCACCTTTGGGGATCATGGTGTGGCTTTGGTTTATACCCACAGGATATTATTAATCGTTAGGAGAGGTATCCACTTGTGGATATCTGTAGGTGCTATTGCCATCGATAGATGCTGTTGTATTTTAATATAGCATTAGAAGTATGACATCTCCAGCTCCTAAACAAGGGGCGAGCGTAAATTTGTATCGGATAATACACTCAAAAGTGCAACCTGTGCATCAAGTATCCATGCACGTACAGGTGCACTTGCTAAATGCATAAATGAATCAATCAGATTGTGGTTAAGACCCATCATGGTAGGTTCTCATTTAAATCATATCGACATTTGTCCCCAAACCATTATTTTGGAAAGAAAAAAGAGGTAATTTTTCCAAAACTGTGACATTTATTAATCGATTTTGTTAATTTTCAATAACAGTATTCTACTATGTTTACTTAAGTCAAGTTTATAGATTATAAGGAGACTACAAAAAGAAAGGATTAATGGATGGAAATTAAAGATCAGTGGGTATAACGCAGAGGCAGTCGTATTTTTTTGCTAAGTCTGTGAGTTTATTGGTAAGAGGGAAGACAAGAATATCATGTTCTCTTCCTCTCTCACCAATAAACTCAGACTTTCTGAAAGAAAGCTTACATAGTGTGAACCCAGACTAAAAAATCAGCATTTGTTAACCGATTTTTCTGAATGCCAATACCAATCCATTCCGGCATATATGTGATATAAATATATCTGGGGTTTTCGGAACTGAAGGACGAACATCGTAAAATAGACTCCAATACTAAGGCCCTAATTATATAAAACGCAACGCAAATTCTTTGAATTGAAAGCAAAAACAAGGTCATAAATATTTTGTAATATTGAAATTCATGTACCGTTTTAAAATTTTCAACGCCACAAGTTATGAGGCGTTATGAGGACTTAAAAGTTTCAGAATATATAGTTTATAGAGACTTAGATCACTACTGTAGCAAAAACAAACGAATGGCAAACTAATATAAAAACTAATTTAATATACTCTTTATTTCCACCTGTAGTAAAAAGTATAAAAATAATTTCCTCCAGCATTTCCATATCTGGATTTTTTTGTAGACAAATTTCAATGCTTTGTCTAACAAAAATATTTGGTATGAAAATGACATTTCAGTAATGATGGCGAATAAAACCGAAATCAAGTGACTTAACAACAACAGACAGCAGTTTCCAATAAATGCACAAAATTAGCTTAAAGTTAAAAAGGGCGCAAATTCCCTAAATGAAACCCAAAATACCAGGACTATTCTTCTACAGTCAATGTTACAACAAAGACAATACAATTGAAATAAAAAGGCTGAAAGGCAACCAAAACGTCAGTCATCTCCAACTGCGTAATGTCAGCAGTTAGTAGTTGAGTAGTGATGGTAATGCTCTCAAGCGTATGTTTTCCAATGTAAGCACATACTCTATGTCTGGCAAATTATTTTGAAAGGAATACAAGAGAAAAAACGAAATAACACTGACGCTTAGGCGTGTTTAATGTAACTGTCAATGTCAAATAGTGAAACTCTTAACGGGAAATAATATTTATAATTATGAGGGCAAAAGCAATAAAAGAATATACAAATACAAATATAAAACCGAAGCACGGAAACTTCTCATTTTGAAATATTAAGAATTCCTGATTTACCACCAGAATGAATAATCATAATGAATACTTGTAACACTTTTGTGTTTAATGCACGCATACATTTTTAGAGTGTTAAACAATTGGTGCATAGATAAATGTGACCAACTAATACGGGTCCTTAAATTAAATCTAATATATAAAAACTTTTTCTTCCGGGTAGGTGTTACAAAAACCCAAGAACCGCTGGACCGATTAACACCATACTTGAAAAATAAATTATGTAGTTTAGTCTGCAACTAGGGTTCTCTTAAGTTTAATCCCAATAGGTGGTGCTGTTGTCGTGATATTTAAATTTTTTTAATTATGTTACGATTTGGCTAAAATTCACAAGATATATTTATTACACAAAAATAAGTTTCAACAAATAGAATGTGAAAATTATTCGGGAATGTTCTGTAAATCGAAATGAAGTGGATTTAAAATCGAACAAAATTTTAAAACGAGCCGGTAAAGAAAATTCATAAAAAATATTCCTTTTTATAAACTTCATACTTTGAGTACCAATTATATTTTCAAGAACATCTCTAAAAAATAGGAATTGAAATTAAAATCTCGTTAGATTTTAAATCCACTTTTCAATTTGTAGAACATGCCCTATTATATTATATTACCCATTTTTAAAACCCCGGGCAGAGCAGGGACTAAGCAACTAGTTGAACTATATTTAAATATATTTAGAACTGAACGAAAACTATACGCGTACTAAGCTAGAACTGATCTCAAAAATTAATCAATTTTTATTTGGTATTTTCTTTCTTATACGCTTCATTACAGGTGGAAGGGGTATATCTACATAAGTTTGTCGTTCCGTTGCTAATTATGGATTCTCATAGTTTTCTATTGAAGTTCACCAAAATCGGTCCACAGATTTCTAAGACTGATCTTAGAAACCAACCAAACCAAGACTGATCTAACTTAGTGCAAAACCACGGACCGAAAATAACAGTTATATTGGAATTTGAAAACAAAAAAAGCATAAAGGTAAATGTCGAAAAACTGATTTAAGTATACCGTATTGATCCTTATGAACTTTTCTATGATGAAATATATAGATTTTAAAAATTTTGATTTTTATCGTTTCGATCAAAATTCACAGTTATTTTTTGATTTTTATTTTTTTGAACAAAAATAAGTTATTTTATGATTTTAAATTTTTTGAACAAAAATAAAAGTTATTCTCTAAAGAAATGTTCGTGTAATAATAATTTAGTTGACTTTAATGTGTAATCATCATTGGGATTTCTTATGCACATTAAAATAAATATGTAGGATTTCATGTCAAGTGACAATATTTAAATCGACATCTTCCGATTTGGATGAAATTTGACATTTTGGCAATACAGGTGTTCTTTTTCATCCTTGTAACTTATTACCTATTGGTGTTAGCCTAAACTATAATGCAAATTTATGTTTCCAAAAAAGAATTGTGTTTTACAAAGGAAACGACCCTTTTAATTGCTGATGCCTATTTATGACCTAGAACCTACAACAAATTTACAAATACTTACATTTCAACAAGTTTTAAAAAAAAATCGACGCTCACCAAAATTTTTGACAATGCTGGATGTCCAACCAAAACGAACTATGTTAATTGTTATTAAAATAAAAAAGTTTTCGGAGAATTATCTATGGAGCATCTATGACAATTATGTGTGAAACAAAATATCGGCCAAATACTTGACACGGCTTCGGTGGTGTACCTCTATATAATGATCCATATTTCAATGACTCTGAGACTTAATTGAGGTTCAATGTCGTTAATGTGCCGAATTATCGCATCCTTTAGCTCATGAATTGTTCTGGGCTTATTGACTTACACTTTTCTTTTAAATATCCTCAAAAAAAAGTCCTACGGTGTCGAATCCCATGATCGTGGAGGGCAGTTAACATCGCCACTACGTGAGATAACACGGCCATTGAATTTCTTGGACAAAAGAGCCATTGTTTTAAAGTTTTTCTTGGGAGTCAAAAAAATTAATTAACAAGGTTTCGTTTTATACTATTGATAAACTGAAATTTATCGTTGGCTGTGTGACAAGTGGCACCATCCTGATGGAACTTCATATCGTTCAGGTCCATATCCTCATTTTTCTCGCCATAGCGAGCACCATTCACGGTAACTGCTTGGCTGGCCTCATTTTTGAAGAAGAACGGTCAGTAGGCTTCAGCTCTTAAGTCAATTGCACATTGCAAGCGTGTAAATTCAAATCTTTATTCAAAATTCGCATCAGTGATGTTCGTCAGACGTTCTATTGTTGACGGCTCTTCTGCCACAGTATCGCGAACAACAGCAATGATTTCCGAAGAACGAACTGGGTGAACATGCACAGGTGTTTTCACATTTCCTCCTGACCCGGTTTGTTGAAATTTGTGCACAATTCTCCGGATTAAGGACACATTTGATCTTTTATGCTGACCAAAAAAATAACGAAGTGCACAAAATGCATTTTGATTTGAACGCCCATTTTTGTAAAAGACTTCAACACTATTAACGCACTGCTCAATTGTGTACCTCTCCATGATTGAATTTGTCAAACACTGAAACAAAGAAATGTCAAATTAGTGTAGCTCACAATTACCGTCGTTCATTATGGTTGAACCACCCTTTACAAATCTTGATGTACGTTAGCTGGCGAAGATCGTGTGTCGAATATAACTCATAGCACCAATAATCTATTCTATATTCATTCTAATGAAAACAAATATCTTGTGCTAATTTTTTTACTGTTATAATTGGGCTATTCACAAGGTAGTAGTAGATAAAGTTGTAAAGTCATATGTCTTAAAATAATTAAAAGAAATATATATAACTGCTGTGGGCAAGCGCTTATAATTTACAGCCTGTTCAACGATTTCGAACGTTAACGTTCGCATAGAAAATTACATTTAAAACAAAAACAAAATTCGACAATTTGTTTTTGTTTTAAATGTAATTTTCTATGCGAACGTTAACGTTCGAAATCGTTGAACAGGCTGTTAGATTTCTAATGTACAGTTACGACGAAATAATGAACACAGCATTAAAATTTTTATTTTGTTTCAAACCAAGGACCGGAAAACGTTTTTTTTTTGTTTTTTAAAAAATATTTATCATTGGTGTTCGAAAAATATTTTAAACTGTACAAAAAACAAAAAAAGAAAAAAATATTTTGTTTGATATTGTTTCCAAGGTATATTTACACAAGGTAAACTCGTTGGCCCATATGTTTGTCAGCTGTTTACTCCTAGTTGGAACCCAAACGTCAAATTTCGTGTATATGAGCCAAAATTTGTACATGTGTGCGTTAAATTGTTTTTGTTTTATATGAAGACAATTTTGACAACTCGGTTCCTTTTATAGAGCAGCATGTCTACACTCCCAAATGAGTCTACCTTGTGTAAATATACCTTGATTGTTTCTTTAAGTTCAAAATAATAAAGTTCTCAAAAAAAATTTTAATTTTTTCGTACAAAATAAAATTTTTTCCCATCAGTTTAAAAAAATAAAAAACAAACACAAAAAATATATTTATTTTTTCAGTACAATATTATTTTGTACATGAAAAGAAAAAAAACCGAAAACTTAAAATTGAACATGACAAAGATAAAAATTATGAGATACACTTATAAAGATATGTATATTATTTTTTACGCTGTTAAGCTATTTTGATTGTTTTTTTTTTTAACGATTTAGCGATTTCAAATAAATTATAGAGTTTGTTTCTGATGTTAATTTTTTCGTGAATTTTTGCCATGTTCGCGATAGAAGCGATTTTTTTTTTGTAAGTTTCTGGTTCTTTACAGCTTTAACGATTTATAATAGATAGTAGACTCTGCTATCATGCCGCTGTTAGCAAATTATTGCGAATTTCCGCTAATTTTGCAATTTCTACCGAATTTTTGCCATCCCTTATAGTTTTAGGGACTTCCAATCAGTTTTATGTATTGTTTGAAATATTAAAAATTTTCGCAAACTTTCGCTATTTTTGCAAACTTTTACGAATTTTTTCTAATTTTTGCGTAGCTTTGTTGCTCTATGAAGCAATCGTCGTAAGTTAAATATTTTCGCTTTTTTAGCAAAATTTTCCGAATTTTTGCAACGTTTAATTTACTAATTAATATATATATATATATATATATATATAATATATAATTCAAACAAAATATTTTTTTTTTTTTTTTTTTTTTTGTACGGATGAAAATATTTTTTGAACACCAATGATAAATATTTTTACAATATTTAGATATTGTACATCAAAAATAAATATCTTTTTTTGTGTTTCTTAATTTTTTTTTTTTAACTGATAGAAAAAAAAATATTTTGTACGCATGAGTTTTGAATTTTTCAAATGAAAAACTTAAATTTTAAGTTTTCGGTTCTTAATTTCTGATGCCTGTTGCAAACACAACAATATTTTTTTAAACAATTGTAAAATATTATTTAGGACATTATGACGATATGACTTGATAGCAAACTTTGTGAATAGCCCAAATATGTATATACTCTCTTACCGTCTTAATTTTTTCCAAAAAATGTTAACGGATCTTTTCTAATGATCGAAATTGTAAAAAAAACTCTGCATCAGCGCAGTCATTAAAATAGCACCGAATAACAAAAATTCTTTAAATAATATTAAAAGTGATTTAAAAGTTAAAATAAAAGGGATCAAATACTAAAGGTAAAATATTTAAAAAACATCGCATATAATTGATTTTCATAGAAATGGGACGTGGAAAGCATTGTACAACTGAAAAACGTGCTATTATAAAAAAAGTGGTTTCCGAGCATAAATCATATTCTGAAAAAGAAACTTGATTGGGTGCTCCAATAAAATGATTGTAAATGCAATAAAATTTACTCAAAAGTCGTAAACACGTGGTCGCAAGAAAGTTTCGTCACCATTAATGATTAAGCGTTTGGACAGACAATGCAAGAATACCCCGTTTATGCCAGCTACAGAGGTTAAAAAGAGCTTAGTGTGACCGCAAGTGTTGAAACTATTCGTCGGAGATTGCGACACAACAACTTGGATGCCTGTAGTTCCCGAAAAACAGCCCCTGCTCTCACGTAAGCATGTTTGCTAGAACTCATTTGGAATGGCCAACTGAAAAGTGGAGCAATGTTCTTTGGACAGATGAATCCAAGGTTGTTTTATTTGGAGGCAAAGGATCGCGTTCTTACGTCAGAAGACCCCCTCACGCTGAATTCAATCCAAAATTCACAACGAAAACCGTTAAACATGGTGCTTCAAGCATTATGGTATCGGGGTGCTTTTCCTACCATGGATTGTTGGATCAGAACAATCATGGATTAGACACTATACGTTAATATCCTCCAGGAAGTTATGCTACCATATGTTTCTAAGAAAATGCCGCTTGGTAGGCTGTTTCAGCAAAACAATGAGCAGCAAACTTGCCAAAAAGTAGTTTCAGGACAATTAGATAAACGTTATGGAATGACCAGCTCAGTCCCCAGATCTAAATCCATTCGAGAACTTATGGAAAGATATAAAAAAGCTAGTATCCCAAATACAACCAACAAGTAATGAAGCTCTTTGGGTGGCAGTTCAGCAAATTTGGAACAGAATTTCGAAGGAGAGGTGCCAAAATCTGGTGAAATCGATGCAAAAACGTTGTGCAGAGGTAATTGCCAATAATGGGCACGTAACAAAATATTAATTTCAATATGAGAAGACATCATAAGAAAAATAATTCAAAATCTTTAATTTATTTTTATTTTAAGTATTTATTTTTAATAGAATAAGAGCTGTAGTGCTATTTTTTGGTGTGTTTTTTAAGTTGTTTTGAAAAGGTTAAAAATTGTATATCAAATAAAAAACCAAATCATTTGCTTTTTATTAAATATTGTTTGACAGTCCAGTAAGTATTTTATGACAAGGATTCAATGAAATCAGCTTGACCTATTTACAAATATCTAACAAAGAACTTTTTTCTATATCCTAGTGCAATTTTTTAAACAGCAGCTGTATATATGAAATTTGTTTGGTTTTATCAAGTAGCGAAATCGATTTATTATTTCACCTAACGCTCGTACAAATATGTTTCCGGAATGTGGATTATGACATGACAGCGCCTAAACCATATAAGCTAGGAAATATTTGGCTATTAAATACTATTGTGGTTATACAAAATTTGGCCGAGCTGAATATAAAACTTCTACATGTCTTTAATTTAGTTGGTCCCTTTAATCTTGCTTGCATAAGTGACATGCATTGGCCGCTTGATGATTGAAAGCAACACATGCTTTATGATGGTTGGGCAGAATTGTTCCTGTTTTACTTTTTTTTTAAGTCTAATGGATGTAAATCAATCCATCATACTTAAATATTCAAAAAATACAATTCTACGAAATAGGAATTATTGTTTGAGATGTTTGTTGCATGTCGTTGCAACCAACAAAAATTCCAACTTCCAACCCCATTAGGAAACATTGTTTCCCTTCCCACTTTAACAATAAAATAATGGATTCGTTTTTATTAAAATATATTTAAAAATTCTTGTGTGAGTATTAAATTTAAATCCTCTTTAAACTGAAGAGCATTTCCTTGCATTGTTTAAATTTCACTTTTATCATACATTTTTTTTTTTGCTAGCACTCGTATCCTTTAAAAGAAATATCGATATTTTATTGTTAAATTCAAAATACTACCATATTTTTTATTGCTAAAGCTTAATTTTTGAAGTTTTTCAAATAAGTTCTCGTCACTTTTGCCACTTTCAATTTTCCATGCCCTGATTAAAAAGCTGCGGCTTTTGATTTTATTTATTGGAAATTTCTTTTTTTTTTATTTAACATTATTGGAATTTTTTTTTATGAAAATAAAGTTCAATTCGTTCTGAATTGAATATAAAGTAGAGGTTTTTTTTATTACAATTTTTTGTATTTTTTTTTTTTTTTTTTTTGTAATAAAGTGTGTCATAATTCACTTTTCATCTGGCCTGATGAGGTCTCTTTTTTTTTTGTTATTGTGTAACACAGTATCTCTCTGCTTTTGTGTGGCAACATGTGAAAATTTCTGTTGGTTTTTTTTATGGTTGTCGATAAAATGTTGGAAACAAAAAATCGTCGTTTCACAATGGAAAATTTAATCATTTGCATTAAGTGCAATAATTCCTTTTATTCTTTCATTGCATCAACAATGACTACGATTTTTTTGAGCTCTTCGTAAGTTTTGAGTTTTTGCAGCACGCATGAGTTTGCGGTAGTAATTTATTAAAGAAACGCGTGTTTCGTTTCGCTAATTTTGTTTCGCTACAAACTCAATGAGTTTTGAGGTTTAAAATGGTAATGAAAGTGGCGTTGTTTTAAATTATGTAAATTATATATTTGAATTATGTGTATCATGCCATAAAAGATGTATGTGAAACGAATACGACGTTGTTTTTAAGTAAAAATATCATATTTAAAGTGTGCGAAGGACGTGAGCGTTTAATTAAAATAGCTTATACTATGAAAAAGTTGCTAGAAAGGGAGATTTGAGTCTTATGCTAAGTTCACACTTAGGTTTTTAAACGCGTTTAAGCAAAATGTTGATTTAGCTAATCAAAGCCGTTCACATTACATTTGACATGATTAAGATGACAGATGCTTAAGAAAAAAAAACACACAACAAACAAATTTATATTTCTTTAAAGTATTAAAAATGGATAAAAACACTTTTATAAAGTTATTAGAAGATTATTTTAATCATTTTAATGATGAAATTGTGAAAATTTATGAATTATTTAAGGAAAAAAATAAAAACATTAAGCAGAAATCTTGGCCGGTTGTACACGATCATGCTGGCGATTCTACATTTGAGGTATGTTCAGTGGATTCTATGTGATTTATGAAGTGATTTAGTTGTAATCATGTCAATTTGAAGTGATTAACAAATCACTTCAATGTATGGGTAATCATCTCGATTTTGAAGTGTTTAGAGCTTAATCACGTTCGAACTGCTTAAACGCGTTTAAGAAGCCAAATGTGAACATACTATTAACTAATAGCTGTTGTAGGTTTAATAAGGTTCTTACAAGGACTTAATGTATGGCACGTAAGCAAAAGGGGGACCCGTCCGCCTGGTTAACTACAACTTCAAATTTAATTAAAATCTTTAATCATTTTAATTTTAAACTAAACTCGTTTTAATCTATAAAACTTATGACAGGTTTACAATTTGTATACCCTTCATCACCACAGGGAAGGGTTTATATAAGTTGTTCATTCCCTTTGATCTCAATCCTTATTAAGTTTGTATCGATATTTTTGGTCCTTATGAGCAACAAAGTTGATTTGCGTAAATTGAAGAAAAAGTCCCATTACTGCTAGGTAGTCGCCCCTATGAGGATAAAATGTTTGACCGACCTCCATTAGTTTTTTGTCCTAAACATTTTCTCAAAACATACTTGCCCCTTATCGCTAAGCTAAACTTTGTTTGAAATAAGGGTATAACTCGAAAACAAGAGCTTACCGAAAAAATTTGGTTAATCCGCCGGTTTTTCAACCAGTTTTGAATTGGCGTCATTAAGATTGTTGTCAATCTCATGAAGAACTGCAAAATCATCAAGTAACAATTTCAAAACATTTGCAAGCAGTATGATTTATCTTTAAGCAAGGAAGCTGTTTAATACACGAATTGAAGTCAAGATAACCAATAAATATCGCGCCAAGGTAATCCTCTATATTTTGTTGCATAATAGTTGCAAAACTCGAGCTAGACGATCACAGGAGATCTGTAGGATAGGTTAGGTATAGCGGTCCCTTTGTGATCCTATTTGCCAGTGACAGGAGTATTACCAGACTATTCCCCAGAGGTCACTGCAGCCTCGAACCACCACGACTCCCTGCAGAACAGAGAGATCGATGTCAGTCCTAAATTAGACATATCGTCCAGACATGGCAATTCCGGTCTCCCAAAAAGCATAAACATAATATCCCCAAGACCGGGGCATTGGCAGAGAAAGTGAAACACCGTCTCCTCCTCCTCATCATGTCAACTTCTATAGTAGTCATTATAATCAAGACCCATTCTCCCGCATGAGTCCCTATCACCCAGTGATCCAGTGACATCCGGCATTCCACAGTTAACATAGATGTCGTGACAACACCAGCCAGAGCTGCAATAGCAGCCTTGCAGTCCGTAAATATATGTAAATATATATCTCTCGATATACGATAGTACCTCAGCCAGTTTGGCGTCCCCCGTTGGCAGAGATTTCTGCCTGCAGTACACTACAGCCATCCGGCAGCCTAAAAGAGTCTCCTATGGATAAAGAAATCTCCACCTACTCTACTGCCCGTCTTGGAACCATCAGTATAGACCAGCCATCGGCAACCTATACTATTACATTTTGCGATTATGTGCGTTATATTCGCTCTCCCTCTCACCACGAACCGGTGTTGCCAGAAAAAACATTTTTCTCATATCCCCAATTTAAAAGTAAGAATCTCCAATCGTTAACATATTTTGATACATTACATCTTCAATATGTAATATGTAATATCGTTGTCTTCAAATACTTTTTAGCCTTCGTAAAGAAGTCATAACGTTTTTGGACGAAAATGTAACAAACGAAACTAAGGCATTGTCTAAACATTTGAAAGACAAATCCTTTTTATTAGATTTTGCGTTTCAAACAAATTTTGATATCAAACTTCATATTTTATTACATCATCAATATTTATTTCATATGGACAGGATTTTATGCGTAACAGATTTTCTAAATGCTTATCAGTCAAACGATTTCGACTTTTAGTTTGAATGTGTTTAAGTGCCGAAAATGTTGACTCACAAATGTAGGTCGATCCAAACATTGCATACAATTTAATAATTTCGTTTTTAGCTTTCGGGTATAGATCTTCAGAAATATTTCTCCAAAACTCAATTCCATTAGTAAATGGTAAAGCTAGATCTTCCCTCATTTTAATAAGTTCTGCTTTAAGATCGTGATTATGTAGTTCAATATTACATAACAAAGGGTTGTTATGCATTTCAATCAAATTTTCAATTTTTTTAAAATCATGAAAACGATTGTTGTAATTATTTAACAGAGATTGGAGCACATTTACATACTCATTTAGTTTGCTATTGCTATTTGAAACTTCACTATAAATTTCAAATGTTCTTGTTAAACTTATTAAATTGTTATTTTTAAGGTTTTGTATTAAAATTTCAACTTTTCTTATAAATTGTTTAAGTGCAGAAAATAGCTCAAAAATTGTTTTGGTTTTTCCTTGCAACTGGATGTTAAGTTGATTGACAAATTCTGTTACATCAGTCAAAAACGCAAAATCTAATAAAAAGGATTTGTCTTTCAAATGTTTAGACAATGCCGTAGTTTCGTTTGTTACATTTTCGTCCAAAAACGTTATGACTTCTTTACGAAGGCTAAAAAGTCTTTGAAGACAACGACCTTTGCTTAACCACCTTATTTCTGTATACAAAACCAAATCCCCATATTCAGCATGCACGGCTTCAAGAAAATCTTTAAATTTTCTATGACTTAAGGCATTATGGCCTCCACGTATTTTGTTAACAATTTGAACGACAATTTTCATTGTATTCAATACATTCAAACTTTTTGAAAATAATGCCTGTTGGTGAACAATGCAATGAAAAACATACAAATCTAAATTGCTTTTTAGCAAATGTCCTACAAAACCCTCTTTTTTACCCACCATTACATTGGCACCATCAGTACATACAGAACAAAACTTATTCTTATCTGTAAAAGAAAGAACATTTTCATTCACGATATCAAAAATAAGTTTTCCTTTCACACTGTTGTGAAGGCCGTATAGGGAAAACATTTCTTCGTGCACGTCAAAATTTTCATTAACAGTCCTTATACAGATAATAAGCTGAGCTATGTCGTTCATATCCGTGCATTCATCTAAGCATATGGAAAAAAATTTGCAATTAAGCATTCTTTTCTTGATGTTTGAAAAGATGAAGGCACTGATATGCTCAGTCCGTCGAACAATTGTGCGAGCGGAGAGTGGAATATCATTTATCAATTTACGTATCTCTTCAGATTTTTCGCCAAAACATTCTAAAACATCGTTGCTAAGCTCTTTAAAAAAGTCGCCATCTTCAAAAGGACGACAACGTTTAGCTAGAGACGCAGCAACAACGAAAGATGCCTTTCTTTTTAATGAAAAATCGACTGCTTCTTTCGAGTTTAGTTCCGCATTAGCAATCATTTTTTCATAAAAAGTTTTCTATAAATTAACAACAAGGGCTTCTCTTGCATCACCAGTAATACTTTCATATTCTTTGTGAAATGCTTGAAGATGCCTTTGCATGTCATGGGTTTTAATCCGTGACAAAGTACGCTGACAAACCAAACATTCTGGTTTGCCAAAATAATTTTCTGAAAATAAAAAATTCAATTCATATTCATCTACCATTTTGGTGGGGACAAATTTTTTTATATGGCAACGCTGATTTTAATCTTATTTTAAGCAACAAGCGATTACACGACCTGCCTATTTGAATGCTCAAGCTAGACTGATTAATGTTGTTTAATTCTCTACTATGTGTGTGCACACGTACGTAATAAAAGAGAATAGAGAAAACGCGGCGCCCTGATTTTGCCGATGGCTGGTATAGACTCTTAGTGCCGGTTCCAGAAATCGCGTGTTATCAAACAGCGCATCATCATTATTATGATGAACTTTGAACAATACACCGAAAAAGGGTTCCGTAGTGCAATATTCTAGTCCCCCCAGGTCATATGATGCGTGCAGCGTGACACTGGAATGACCGAAAACAACTCATTAGTTTAGAGCTGGCATTAGCCAAAAACGACCAGACAAGCGAAATAAACCGTATGCAAACTCCGGCCAACCAGCCGAATCAACGCTAAAGCCCAATATTCATAGCACCAAGTTAAGTCAATGTATTTTGGGGGATACAAACGGTCCCATCTATTATGAGGACGAGACCTGCTACGTACACAATTGATTCGCTTGAATTCGCGAGAATTGGCTGAAAGATGCCCGGAATATGCGACCGACATAAAGCCGTAAAATACCTTCATAGCAACGCTTCGGCACAGCTTGCAAGACCAATTAAAAATCAGTTAGAAATAGTGGTAAGGTCTTAACCGCCTTATGGTGTAGAGCTTCTACAATCGAACTACCATTCGTTTCGATCTGCATTGTTCTGAAATTGGGTTGATTCGTTCTTGGCTTAAACAAATTATCAGTTTTTTTTTTTTTTTTGCGCGAAATTAATTTGTTGTCAGAAAAATGGAAAAAGATTGCAGCTACAGTCGTCAGTATTACTGCATTTTTTTAATTATACACCTCTGCAACAATTAAATTAATTTATTCATTTGACTTTTTAATAAAAATTTAAAAATTCCTTAAATATTTTTGAAAATCTCCAAAACTTAACTAAAGGTTCCAATATTCTCTAAACCATAAAGAAATAAAACTCACCTGTATCGTTGCTCTCGCACCCCGACTTATGGCTGGCATAACGCTCGTATGCAGAACACATTGTTTCTTTTGACCATACGACATACCGTCGACCTGATAACAGTTGTCAGGATTTAAGTCAGTCGGTTCCGAATACGCCGGTACCGTTGGACTAGCTGTTGTGGCATTAGGCGTTAGCATGCCAAATTGTTCGGGATTAGTTATAAGAAAATCTCTCCCTCCACTTGCCGCTACCATTGAATCACGCTCTAAAAAAGCACTAGCACCATATTTAGAAGCAAATTTATCACTGCTCGAGGTAGAACGACCCGCTAGGCCTCCACCTATATTGCGTCTCTTATGGGTGGATCTGACAAAACGTGAAAGAATCTGCAAATTTTCTTCACCTCTGTAGGATCGTGAGTCGCTACCATTTAGTGGGATTTTAAAGGAATCGGGTATTTCAATGGATACCGCAAAACGTTTGGTATTATTTATGGTCTGGATGTAGGGTTCGTAGCGGGGCATATACTTTTCCTGTTCCCTCAGCAAAGCGTCACGATCCCTTTGTCGTTGTTGTTCTTCACGTTTGCGTTGTCTAATGCATTTGGGTGATTCAGGATTTCGAACACAGGGTGGCAGTTTAGTGGGTTTGGTGGGACGTCTAGTGGTAGTGGTGGTACTAGTTGTGGTCGTTGTGGTAGTTGAGGTGCTTGTGCTAGTAACTGGACTATTTATTCTTCTGCCTTGACTGTCCTTATTTTGATCATTAAGTAGTAACACTTGTGGCACTATGGCGATTTTATCTTTAGGACTAACGGGCTGTAAAAAGGCCGAAAGAGAATCTTCGTCATCCTGATTGTGGTAGTAGCCTCCAAAGTGCGGTGACTGCGGTATTTTACTATTTACATTCAAAGAAGAAACCGGAGATGTTTTTCGTGTAGGTGGTGCTGCATACTGATAAATCGGCCTCATTGGTACTTTTGGCATTAAAGTGGTTGCTATACTCTGCGGTACTTTTTGTTTATCCTTTTGCAAACTGGGAAATACTACAAATTTTGATTGAAAATTACTATCATGTTTGGTGAGGTTTTGCAAAAACAATATGTGTTTCTTTAAATCCTCTATGTTCGAGGCAAACTCTGGTGTTGCAGGAGTGGTCGGTTTTCTTGTTGTCGTCGTCGTTGTTGTAGTGGCCCTCGTTGTGGCCGATAGCATGGAACTTCTAGCCATTGTTTGTGCATAACGAGGATCTGGCTGTGAATTCTTCAAGGCCATAGGTACTATAAATTTACGATCTTCATCTGTTAAACTGGCGGGCAAGCCGTTCTCGTCGGTATCCTCGTCCAGTAAAATAATTTGTTTTTGATCCATTTCCTCTTGGATGGGATGAAGTCGTCGTTGATTCTGAAATCTTTGGCTAATGGACGGTGAAACTTTCTTCGTAAGATTTGCTTTGACAAAACCCGTTTCAGAATCTCTTAAGTCAACGGGTTTTATGAAGGTACCCAGTTTACGTAGACCCTCTTGATGCATTAAGGCCTGTTCATCTTTTGTGATATTCAGAGGTATACTGTTGTTGGCCAGAATTTCGAATTCATTTCGGAAATCGATGAAGGGTGATTTCAAACCAAGGGCTCTAAAAAGAAAAATAATGGGTGAAAATGTATAAGCAATGAGATGAAACTTTGACAATAATTAAAAAAGGGAAAACATGATTGCATTCACGTTTATCGGCTTCTCTTCACTTAAATAAAATATTTAAGAAAAAAATGTTATGACCTTAAAATAAATTGAAAAACAATACGAAATAATGAGCTAGAATCTGAATTCATTCTATCAGTTGATTTAACTTATCAGTTTTCTTCACTTCCTTCATTCAGGTAAACATTTATACATAGTTTAAACATTGATGAGAGTTATGCTAGCTGTTCCTTTCTTATATGTTGTTTTTTTTTAACTAATAAATTCTAATTGTGAAACTACACACAAAAAATTGACAGCCAGCAGTAGCCCGTTTCTGTATTTCTCTCATTGTAAGTTTTTGCGCATGAAACGAGTGAATTAGAAACAAAAAACAGTGCAAAATGAAACAAAATATTTTTGGAATTCGGAATTATCTGTCATTTAAATAATTTTCCAGCAATTATCGGAAGGATGTGAGAAAAATTGTTTCTGTAACAATGTTTTGTTAAAAGTTTCTCACTAGAGCGTCAAAATAAGTCACATTAAAAATTGGTGCGAGAAAAACAAAATTTCAAAAAAAAAAGAGCATGGCTATTTTAAATTGAATATACAATTTAATATACTAATTATGTATGGAGCCCGATTTATCTGAAAATAATGCTATACATACGTATGTATACACAATATGTTTGCAAATTATTTTTATACCCCTCACCAAAAGAAAAATGGTGTATATAAGTTTATCATTCCGTTTGTAATTTCTACAATATTTTTCTTAGACCTTATAATGTGCATAAAGTCTGGGTCCTTATGAGAAGCAAAGTTGATTTAACGATGTATGTCTCTCCGTCTGACCGCCTGTCCGTTGAAATGGGTTTTCCGAAGACATGTCACATATAGTCCGGAATAATTTGCTTTTGAAATTTAGCCTGTTCGGTCTACAAATGGCTCAGATATGAGCAAACAAAGACGGCTGCCTCTAATTTTAGCCAAAAATCCATTGTTGTTGTTTTTTTATTCCATTTTTATGTATATCTGGAGAACGGCAAAAGCCAAAGTTTCCAGGCTCTTCGTTATAAATTCACAATATCCGATGAAATGCGGGCGGGGTTGGACAAGTAGTCGTGGCACACATTTGATTCATTTATATCTAAAGTAACGGTATTTATATAACTTTCTGTTATTATTGCACCATGGGGAAGGGTAAATAAGATTCGGCATAGCCTAATATAATACTGTTACTTGTTTTAATTTGAATAGAAAATAAGAATTTAAATTATGAAAATATGTAAATAAAACACAATTGTTATATTTTGCTATTTTAAATTTTTCAGCCTTTCGCTGTTTACGTTTTATTATATTTATTTCTTTTGTTGACGTTTCGCTTGCAGTTGACACTTAATTACTGGAAATATTCCGGGTAAAACAAAATCTGTGCTGTTTGTTTTCGAATTTAAATACAGAAAAACTATTTTCTCACAAATCGAGAAACTATGGAATTTTTTGTTTTACACTTCATGTAACAAATTTTACGATACGAAAAATACAGAAACGAGCTACAGCATAACAATCTCTGATGCATGTACCTAAAAACTGTGCTTTGCTAGTATTGCAACAAATTTAAATTTAAATTGGTAAAAAAAAAATTAAACAAAAAAATATTTCCTTTTTACGTTTTTTATAAATAAAATTTTATTAAAGTATTTAATTTAAAAGCAGTTAATTTTTTTTAGCTGGCGTTCCGTAAATTTCGACCCAGCTCTTGATCCCATTACCTCGCCTACTAGTTAATTGTATGGTAACAGCTTCAGTATTGAGACCACCACTCGATATGGCTGCAGTAGCTCCTCCGAACGGCTTTTTGTCGGTAATCTGGATATATGAAATTTTAGGAGAATCCGGGGTCTTAAAAAAAACAGAAAAGGTTAAGTTAGATTGAATTGGCTTTTTTAACTTCACTAGGACTGAGCTAGAACCGAACTAAAACTGAACTAAAGCAGAACTAAAACTGAACTATAACTACATTAGAACAGTATTAGAACTAAACTAGAACTAAACAAAACTAGAAATTAACTAAACTGAATAAGAATTAAATTGTAATTTAGTTAAGACTTATGGCCAATTTTCAGGATTGATATTAAAACACATTTATGTTTAAAATCGTTTTAAATACAAAATTCTCTTTTCTACTAAATACTTAAATCAAACTTAATTCACCGATGTGGTACACTTAATTTCAACTTGAGTTTCTATTGTAATATTTTAGCAAGGTGGCCTCAATATCACGACAATTCAACAACAGGAGGCAAAGCAATAACAATCAGCTGTTTTTTAAGACCACCTTGTAAATAATTATACTTTTTTATGATATTTTTTTGTATTTAGTAGTGCTACCATACTTTTATCTTATATAAATAAGACTTTTGAAATAAAACTCAAAAAATCGATCTGTATTTAAATACGATTTAAGTTTTTATGAAAATTAACTTAGCTTAGATTTTATTACTATCCTGAAAATTGGGCATTAAATGTAGTTGCTTTTCTAACTTACTGCTCCTTTGTACACAAACTCGTAGGATGTAACTTTTCCCAACTGTCCAGGTCGCACAATCATTTCCCTGACCAACAGCACATCTTGTCTATTCCATACACCCCATACTTTCTTATGACTATGGGCCTCGATAAAACCAACCAAACACCAGACAAGGACTACACAAGTTATAAGTTTTGCCATGTCTATTATACTAACAAGACTTAAAAAAAGAAACTATCGCATTTACCAAACATTTTTAGATATTTATACAAAATAGTTCCAAAATTGTATATATCTTTTTCAAAATTTATCTTATCTTTGACTATTCATTGCAGTTAATAGTTACAATTTTATATGTATGTATAATTGTTAACCCTGACACAAAATCAGAACAAAAGTTGCCTTATAAAATTTGATAATTTTATTACATGTTACAAATTAATTGCTTCTATCACATCAATTTAATCAATTTAATGAATTTGACTGTTGCACAATCCTCCTTCTTCTTTGTATCAGTTAAATTGTAAGCATTTTAAAACTTAAATGCATTAAAGTTATTCAAAAATATGTTTCTTGGTTTTTACCAAAATCTGCTTACAGAGTCTGCTAACGATCACTTTTGAGATCAAAATAGCGCAACTGCCGATTTAACCTCTTAAATAATCACTCCAAGCACAAGTGCGACTAATACCTGTTGCACACTTATGGTGTTTTCTTTTCTGACAATAATGTTCCATGCTTTCTACCATTTGCGCGGGTTTTTGTTCAAAAATAAATGGCAAATTTGTTCCATTTCTTACCCCCAGTTATAATTGAGTGTGAGATAATACCCTTTTTTGCATCTGCGCTAAGTACTTTTTTATGCAAGCAAGTATTTTTTATTAACTTTTTTCTTGTATTTGCGTACAAGTACTGTTGTATTGTAATTAATGGTTATATTGTGATGGATATAAAAACTTTTTGTGTTTCGTTTGTTTTACTTTTATTTAATATTTATTATTTTTTTGGCGCAAAACTTTTTACAACAGCTGACTTTAACTATTGAAAATCAGTGATGTTAACGCTTGTTTGAATTCAAAGAAAATTTAATGTTGAAAATTGCTATAACCGTGGTGACTATCGCTTATTAGTACAAACTTTGCATTTAATATTTAACACGCTAGATAAACATTAGTGTTGAGTGTACACTGAAAGAATTTTCTTCGCAATTCCAATGAATTTTGACATTAATTCCATGAAAAATTACATTAAAAATGAACCTATGAAGCGCTTCGTTGGATCAATGAAACCTGTTTCATTAAAATGTATTTAAATAAACATTACATTAGATCTATGAATATTATTCATTGTATGAATACTTTCAATAAAGTAAAAATATTTTTTTCTTATTTAATTTTTTTTTTATATTTTTTTTTATTTATTTTTGTTTTTTTATTCAATTTTTTTTATTTTATTTTATTTTTTTTCTGTCTCTGGCGGGAATCGATCGCGCAACCTCGGTACTGATAGACTAGCTCACTACCAGTTAGCCTACCGGGGCAGTGTAGTTTTTGGATAAAAAATTACGTTTTTTACTCAATTAAGAGCGTAAATATGAGATTAAATTGGCCATAACAACAATAACAAAGTTGATTGAAAGTGGATTTAAAGTTTTCGTTTCATTACTATAATGACATTTTTATTGTCATAATGAAAATTTAAATGTATGAAGGCAATTATTGAAATATGTTGCTTTTATAAAAAAAATTTTTGATTTCATAAATTTAATGGCATATAACATTAGATGTATGAAATAATTAAATCTTACATTTTTTAATTAACAATTAAACATTTTTTAAGGAAACTATAATTTTGTATTAATTTATGAATGTTGTTATGTTTGTATATTGTTTTTTATGTTCCCAATTTTTGTTTAACTTGGACAAACTTAAGTTTTCATATATCCAATGAAAATTTTCAACGTAATTACGAAATCCAATGAAGCGATTTTAACGAAAACACTTCATTATAACTATGAAATTCCATTTAGACAATGAAAATTTTAATTTAACCAATAAAATTTTTTTATGAAAATGATTCATTAAATATATGAAGTATTTTTCTTTCAGTGTAAAACGTAGATATTATTTTGTTCCATTGTAACTTAGAAAAATATATCACTTTGTAAGGGTGCGTGTAACCTGATAAATATGTTACACAATTATAATGCATTGCAGTAGTTCCCGCTTAAGTGTGCATCGAAAAATTTCACATTTTCTACACATTTAAACGGGAAATCATTTAACCGATAACCCTGATAAATGCGCAATCAACGCATTTATAAAAACCTCGGTTAAAAAACTCAATAATCATTTAAAAGTACTTTCTTAGTAATAAGGGAAAATAAAATTTATTATACCTAGTTCTAATACGAAATTAAAAATAATATTAAAACTAAAACTAATTCAATAAACATTCTTGCATAAATACATATGCACATACATATAAATTAAAAATATAAATATGTTTTGTTAATAATATGTGTATTATTCGACCTTTATTATTATCAACTATTTATAAATTGTCGAGCTTTAGGGCTTTTTTTAAAAACTTTAAATGTTTATTGGAACCAATATTTCGACACTTCTTATAATTTGTAAATTCATAAAATAAGAAATGAGAAACGAAACCCCGAAGAAGGCACTCAAAGAAGTACCGAAATATTGGTTCGAATGAACTTTTAAGGTTAAAAAAAAAACCTCAAGCTCGGCAATTTATCAATACTTGATAAATATGTTTTTTGTTAAGAAATTTACTTTTTTACTTCAACTGCCGTTTTAAATATTTGTGGTTCCATACGTGCAAGTACCAAAATACTTTTCATATATTTATAAATGCCTGGCCGGATATTAAAAAAAAACGAAAGTTTTTTGGTTACGCATTTAAAGCCTACAGTACACGGAATGTAAAAAGCCACATGCGCATGTGGTTCTGACGTAATTTTGACGTCACAGCAAAGCCACAATAGCAGGTTCGTGATGTCTGATGTCGACAAAATTACGTCAGAACCACATACGAATGTGACTTTTTACATTTCGTGTACTATAGGCTTAAGCGATTTATTTTGTTCAAACTTTATGCAATTTCGGACAAAAACAATGAATCCTTAAAACGGGTAACGCATTTAAGCGAGGTCATTTAAGTGGGATTTTGTTCATGTAATTATGTGAAAATTTTGCTTGCCATCACATTTTGCTCATTTAAGAGGGGTAATCATTGAAGCGGGGTGCATATAAGCGGGAACTACTGTATTATTTTTAAGAAAAGAAAACACCATTAGTGACATTCCGCATAGAAATAGTTCATGAAACAAAAGATTGAAGACGAAGGTTGTAGAGAAGGGTGTAAAATCAAGCAATAATTAAATGTTCGGTTACGTAACGTCTAAAGTTATACAAAAATTCTTACAGGGTTATACTATGTCTGAAACAGATAAATTGAAAGATATCAAGGTAAAACAGGTAAGAGTGCAATATTCCGCTGTGATAAATCTTTAATAAGCTTCACCTAGAGCAATGCAGCGCCTTTGACCACAAATCCACTTACACACATTATCGAACTGAATAAAAAAAGGTGAGTACATTTCGCACACCCAGTTCAAATGTGACTTAACTCAAAATTTTAATTTTTCGGGTTTATATGCCTTAACTATGCACTTGTTTATATATAAAAGAAATATCAATGTATTTTGTTGTTGTTAACTGTTATTAAAAAATTGTTATTTCTTTCTTTATGTTTTAATTGGTATAAAGTTGCAATTCATAAAAGTGTCTAAATGGTCTTAATTCGAGTTGTGACACTTTTGATAAAATAAATCTTTGTTGGAGTTTATATTAGTTAGACTTGTGTCAGTTTAGAATTTGGCAAAAGTGTCAACACTTGAAAAGAATTCAGCTAAAGCGCCATAACTCAAAATAATTCGGTAGCTTGCAAGAAATACATCATCAAATATGACAAAAATAAACTAAAAATTGTTCATTATCTAGTGTATAAATATCTAAAAAAAAAAAAAACTTTTTAGATCATAATCTGTATGGATTCTCTTCTACATGGTCCAAGGATTTGTTTTCAACTATTTTTTTTTAGGTCACAAACATTTTTTTCCGATTTCTTAAAAATTAAGTTTTTTGAGTTGAGTCACTTTTGAACTAGGTGTGCGATTTGATCGTATAAACTACATTTATCTAAGTAAGCGATAAATCATGTACATACATTTGCTATACAAAAAAAAAAAGAGAAAAAAACATCTACATATTTAAACAAGTAAGAAAGTATAGTCGGTCAAGCCCGACCATATGAAACCCAGCACCACAGTACTTAAAAACACATCATGCTTATGTGTCCATATAAATATGGATTTCTCTATGTTTAAAAACTTCATTAAAATCGGTTTGAAAGTTTGTGAGAGGCAGAAATTGCCCCCTACATCCCCTTGTGGTCCTATTTTTGAAAAACTGTATAGCTTATGTGTCCATACAGATATGGATCTACCTATGTTTTAAATTTCATTAAAATCAGTTTGAGAGGCAAAAATTGCCCCTTTCTCCCCTTGTGGTCCTATATTTTTTAAAAATGTATAGCTTATGTGTCCATATAGATATGGATCTATCCATGTTTTAAATTTCATTAAAATCGGTTTGATAGTTTCTGAGAGGAAGAAATTTCCCCCTATCTTCCCTCGTGGTCCTACGATTTGGCCCATTTTCAATAGGCTTGGTCCTTGTGCCAATAAGAACCTATGACCCATTTTATCAAGTTGCGACCTGTACTTTACGCGACCTGTACTTTACGCACAAGGTTACATGGACAGCCAGCCAGCCAGCCAGCCGGACGGACATCGTTAGTTCGACTCAGAAAGTGATTCTGAGTCGATCGGTATACTTTAAGGTGGGTCTAGGACCACTATTTTAAGGCGTTACACACATAAGCACAAATCATAATACCCTCTCCACTATTGTGGTGTGGGTATAAAAAAAACGACAACAACAGGTGATTTTATAAGCTCATACAATAGTCATTTATAGACCGATCTAGCTAAATTTCAATAGCGACTTTTCACGGAGCATATGCGATAGAAATATATATAAATAATTAAGTCCCCAAAATTTCTTGCGTCTTCGGAACACTTATTTTATCAGACAGAAAGTCAGACGGACATTGTTAGATCAACTGTAGAAATTACAAATGGAATTACCAACCTTTTACCATCGGTAAAGGGTAAAAATTAAATAATATTGTGTTCACTAAATCACCGTGAATTTGATTTATTTCCATAAGTTTGTTTTGCTTATTTATTTTTTTAATATTATTTAGGTTTTTCTAAACCGATATTTTTTTTTGCCACCAGTCATATTTTTATCTTTATACGCACAATGTTTAGAAAAATACACTCGTATATCTTGTCACACGTCGTATTAAGCGAAAAGTTAATTGGATATAGATAGAACTTTAAATTAATAAATTTTATTAAAAAACTTTAATTTCTATAAAATCTTTTTTAAATTTTTTACTAAATAAATAAAGGCTGTTTCATTAAGCGCTTCGAGTCTTTAAATTTTAATAAAACAAAATATGTATGTATGTATAAAATATGATCTGAATTTGACATGGGCTATGGTGGCTTTATGAAAATCTCCGGCTTATGGATTATTCGCATAAGCCTGCGACTTAAGAAAATATGACAGAAAAATGTCTAACTGCGTCAAATTGCACGATCTCGGTGACCAGCTTATAATCGTGCAGAATATTCAAGGAGGCGTGAGTTGTGTGGCACGTAACACCTTCCTATTGAAATCACATGCCGTTTGTGATTATATTATCCAAGTCTAGCTAAATGAAGTTGGTAATCACCGACACTAAGCACTCGAGACGTTCTCAAAAAAATATTCTAAGCAATTTATTTGTCTTTATTTTTGTGTATGAGACAAAGCTTTGCGCGCCTCTAGCCAAAAATCCACTGCGACTTTTTGGTATCGTTCCAAATTTGTCATTCTTCAGATATACAGAAATCAATAATATCTTCGTATGGCAAGCGCAACACCCACTTCTCCCATTCCACCAACATTTTGCTGGATCTTGTATTTAGATAACCAAGATATATGTGCCTTATTTTGAAACTTTGACTCTTGCTGTTCTTAGATATAAAAAACAACAAGAGATTTCTGGGTATTATTAGAGACAGTTTTAGTTTTTTATTCAAATTTCTGCCATTAATGGACCGATCTGGCTGAATTTCAATACCAAGCTTAAACGAAGTATATGCGACATAAACATAAAACAAGCTAGTTCCCAACGCTTTTGTACTCTTCGGAAAAAGCATTTCAGCAAACGGACAGGCGGGAATTGTTCAATTAACTTCGCTACTCATAAGGAGCCAGAATATATATACTTTATAGGGTCTAAGGTAAATACTGTAGAAATTATAAACGGAGTGACAAACTTATAGAGTGCCGCACATATTTATTGGCACAACGAGCTTTTTTCATTTCACGGTCATTTTAGGAGCATTCCAAATATCATATTGTTGGAAAAATATTTAATATTAAAAGTTTACAATATTATTTAAACATTCAAAAAAATTTCATTCAAAAATCTGCATAAATTAAATTTTTGGAAGGAATTTACCAAAAAAATCCACAATTATGCAGCATAAAACTATTGGCACACTCAAACTGTTATTGGTTTATTCCTTATTTTGTTTATGGTTTGCCAACTTAGCTAAGAAAATACATGTTAAATTTAGCCAGTAACCGTAATCTAGCAGCTTTTGCAGTTAATGTGACATTTTGCTAAGAAAATTTTATAAATTAGTCTACAAAACTATAAAATAAGTCCAAAACAAAAAGAAACTAGAACATCTCAGCGCAAAATAATACTGCACCTGCACAATCAAGGCAAATCGTACACTGAGATTGGTAATATAATGCACAGAAGTCGTTTTACAATTCGAAGTATTGTAAATCGTTTTAAAGGGCAGTCAAATTTGGAAAATGTTAAAAGAACAGGCCGTCCCAGAATATTAAGTGATCGCGAGCGTAACCAAATAGTGCGGAAAATTAAAATAAACCCCAAAAAGACATCCACAGAGATTGCCGCTGAAGTTAAGGAGGACTTTGGGAAAGACATTCACCCCATGACGTTCAGAAGAGTGCTGTACGAGGCAAATTACAATGCTGGAGTTGCTAGACGTGATATTAACCAAACAAAGCGTTTAGCCTACGCAAAACGATGCACGAATAAGACTATATCGATAATGTGACTAAAAACGGCAGCGAGTATAAACGAAAAATACTGTAGTTAAGATACTTGTGTAGATTGTCCTTTAGATTTAGATTCTAGGTTATTTCTAGTTCAGAACTAGTATAGTTCTAGATAAGTTCCACTTTACTTCTAATTAAAGCAGGTTCATCTTTGTTCAGTTCTTGTTCAGTTTTAGTTCTAATTCACATTTTTTTGTTCTCATCTCTTAAAAAGATAATAAATAAAAAAATGCTTGGTATAAAGTATTATGTGGTTGTTGTACTTAAATAATTTTCCTGAATGAATCATATTTTGTAGTTATTGCAAAACTTAATAAACAGCCGGCCGGACGGACATCGTTAGATCGCTTTAAAAAGTGATTCTAAGCAGTGTTCGAAAATAAACACTAAATTCCGCTGCTTATGCCTAATAAATCACTGATGGTTTAAACGCTGGTTTAGTTGAACTAAACTTGAATTTATATGTAGTTTAAACTCATTAACCATAAATCAGTGTCCCATGTATTACATGTTGTTAAAAAAATAACATGTGGCAGCACTACGACAAATGTTGGCAAATCCATATGATTTGTACTGGTAGTTTAAACGCCCAATTTCATGCGTTTAAAGATGGTTTATATGTTTAATGATTTATAGATTTGTTGGTTTAAACACATTTTAAACCAAAAAGAGAGTTTAACTTGCTCTGATTTTTTAGCCCTTAGTGTTCGGCTCGGTAGATTTGTGGAAAACAAAAACGTTAATCTGTTTGGGCCGAAAGTCATAAAAAAAACCACGTTTCCCTGTTTGTCATCTTTCGAACACAAAAATAATACTGTTCTTATCCAACTCATCAAAAAGATGAGAAAATTTAAGTCCGTTCGGTTCTTAAAAAAAAATCACAAACTTCATTGTGTTCAGTTCAGCTCATTAGTGTTCGTTCGATTCTGTTGTGCGTAGCGCCATTTTCACTGTTAAAAAAACCCAAACATTTTTTACAAAAACACAACATACGAAAAAACATAAAAAGCCAGCAAAACAATTTTTCACAATACGCACACAAGCTGTTCGTGCTGCGGTCGTTGCAAAAATTTTTTGTTTGCTCATTTCTTTATCAATGTAAAAAAAGAAACATTGTAAAACATTAAAATATAATGTTTGTCTACAGTATCACGACAATTGTTGTGTTTTTTAACGAAGAACAGAACACTATATAATATTCGGCTCTTACTTAAAAGTTGTTATGAACGGTATTAAGACTTGTGTTCGTCTACACAAACACTAAAAAAGTAGATATCATTCCTGGGTTTGTTTGAGCCGAACGCTAAATAATGTTATGTTTATTTTCGTACACTGGTTCTAAGTCGATGGGTGTACTAAAAGGTTGGTCTAGAACCAATATTTTCATGTGTTACACACATCAGCATGAACGCACAATACCCTCTCCACTATTGCGGTTTGGCTAAAACAAGCTTTATGGTGTGACTTTTAAGCTCCCCTCAAAATCCCCTCCTCAAATAAACGTTCTATTATTTTTTGCCTGACCGATTGTGAAAGAATAGAGAGCAAATACACTCAAAAATGTCTAAGATAAATAAAAAAGCAGATGACTTGAGTGCATTGCTCTTACAGATAATTTATTTAGTTCGAAATAGTAACTGCTGCTTGAAGCTTTACAATAAAACACCCCTTTTTAAAGTGACTGTATAAAAAAAATAATTATTTATCAAAACAAATTAATTGTGAAAAATGTTGCAAAAATCAAAATTTTTATTATTTCTTATAATATTAAATGTTTTGTTACAACAAGAAGTTTCAGCGGCTAAAAGTGAAAATACCAATAACAACCATGACGCTATTTGGGGAGCTCGCAGTCAAAGAGATGTGCATCTAAGTAGGCAAACGGTTATGGATAAGGCTAAGACTATGCGGGTGATAAGTGGGGACTATGAATATAGACCGAAGGTATTTTTGAAGAGAGAAAAAAAGTGTTCCTGTTTAACTAAGTTTCGTTTACATTTTCATCTTTTAGCCTTCCGATTTGCACTATGGCAAAACTATTACACAAATCCAGGTAATAGATCAATATAAAAATGGCAATGGCGGTTATGCCACATTAAAGGATGGTGGTCCCAGCACTAATTTCGCTGTCATCCATTTAAAATCTCAACGTAATCATGGCTACAATTTCATTATTGACATTTACGGTCAATGATTTTTGTTTTTGATAAATTATGTGAGAAAAAATCTGTAAATTGTATTACAATATACCAAAAAATATTTATGTAGTATCCACTTTACTTTTGTGATAAATTTGTTTTGTTGATAGACGCTTTTTAATTAAAATTGTAAAACAAACAAATGATTTTAGTAAATAATAGACTCGTGTCCAAACACAGATATCAAAACCTCAAAATAAATGTTAAATCAATGTCATTATCAAACAACACTGATGCCAGGGCAGACTTTTAAATGTTGATAATTGTGATGGTTTTTTTTTTAAATTTTCGAAAATCATTAGATAATTAGATAGATGACACATTAAGCATTATAAACATGAAATTATTTATAGATATTTATTGTGAAAATAGCTCAATTGCCCTGTAATTTATGAAATTATTTAAAACACTAAAATGATTTGAAATTAATTTTTATTTATTCAAAACATTAAGTGTCATTTAATTAGTTTGTCAGATTATAAACATCTGAAAAGGTTTATGGAAAAATAATTCAAATTTCAATGAAGGGAAAAGAGAGAAATTACTAAAGGGTCAAATAAACGACACAAGCAGTTTTCCAACAACAACAACTACAACAACAATATGTATGTTTGTATAGATTGATTAAGCAAAAATTACCAAACTAAGGCCCGTTTTCACGACTTACCTATAAAGTTCGAAATAGTAAACGGTACCTTCAGCACTAGTGAGGAATAAAGTTACCTTCAACTATTTTTCGTTTTCACAACTTCTGTATAAAATAAACTTAACATTTTTGAAAATGTGGCAATACTAAAGAAAATACCGATTATTTTTGCCAAAATAAAAATACAAACTGGCAACTACGTACTTTTTT
This sequence comes from Pollenia griseotomentosa, assembly GCA_963931875.1. Classification (NCBI taxonomy): domain Eukaryota; kingdom Metazoa; phylum Arthropoda; class Insecta; order Diptera; family Polleniidae; genus Pollenia; species Pollenia griseotomentosa. The sequence continues at coordinate 49,957,479 of OZ007564.1, forward strand.
ACATTTACAAAATATACGAATAATTGGAGTTGCCATATATAAAAAATATGTGAATATAATATGGCAATCTCATATCTAAACCTTACGACAAAAGTTAAAGGTAGAACGTTCCTCTCTTTAGCTTATCCTTCACTTTTAGGTTAAAGAGAACTTGTGATAATTAAAAACTCATTATCTGTTCGATAACTTCCTACATTTAGCTATCGTTAAGTCGTGAAAACGGGCCTAAGTCTTTTAAGACCATCTTTGTTGATCAAAGACAGATTTATAATTTTTGCGCTTAAAACAAGACTCGAAAATGATTCCCAGAAATGCTTAAAAATTTAGTACAGGTTCACACTCTTGATGTTTTAGCCTTCAAGTCTTGAGGTACTATGAGAGAGAATCACTCAGAAGGATCAGAAAAGCCTCGACTATGGTCAATAATTTCACAAAATCTTGGCTGGGACATTTTTAATATACACACCAGGGTTACAGTTCGCACTACTGTTTTTCACACGGGATTTCCCGGGACAAAAATGCCGGGATCCCGCACATTTTTCGGGAAAAGAATGCCGGGAAATTTGTGCGGGAATTCCCGGGGTTTTTTAAATTTAATTATTTCAACTTTACTGCTGATATGTTTGTAAATAAGTTGTAATAAATATTTTTCAGTTTATCTCAATGAAAAACTAGAGTTTCTGACTTTAGACACTTCTGCCAAACGCCAAAGAGATGTTAATTCATACATATCCGACAGGTAAGGCAATGTTTAATGCTCTGAAATTTCGAAAGAAGAAAAGTAAAAATGTACAGACTTTTTAATTTGTTTAATGACCCAGACTTATTTTATAAAAACGAAAAAAAGTTGTTCCCACTTGCTTCAAAAAATTTAATGATTTTATATGCAGAGCAGCTGCATAAAAAAATTTTCGGACTAGATTTTATAAGATGATGACAAAAGGTTTTAATAAAGAAAACGCTTATTCGATTCGAAGAAAATATTTTTTTATTAAAAAGGAATTACAAGTTTTGAAGAAAGTGCTTAGTAAACTAAAAGCGTCTAGATATTATATAATGTTCCTTTGATTATAAAGGAAAACATCCGTAGAAAGGAAATGTGTTTTCTAATTGAAATCTTCTTGATAAAAATTAGAAATAGGCCTTCAAACGATTCTGTAATCATTTAACTTTCTTGGTTTTATATAAATGGTGTTGGCTTTGAATTAATTCTGTGGCAATAATTGCTTAAGTCTATTTGTTTAGATTTATAGGAGAACAATTTAAAACTTTAAATAAAGGTGGCTTTTAAAAATTTACTACGAATTAAAAATAATCATCAATTCTCTGTGGTTATTGTTTTTTAAGTTTTTATTGCAAAACCCTCCCAAAGTCACAGTTCGGAAGTTTTTATTGTTCCAAATGTTAATGCACGTTAAAAAAAAAAAACAAAATGTAATTTTACTATAACTTTTTCAAAAATCCTACAAAATAATTTAAATTTTGCCTATTTGTACTTTTGAAAATGAAGATTTTGAGGTGTCATTAAGCACTTTTTCCGTTGTGCCACAGAAATAAAAAAGTTGAATGCATTTATAAACTTATTTTATTGATCTTAGGAAATGTTATTTGTTCAACTTAATTAAATTAAATAATTAAATAATAATTTGTATTGGAAGGGATTTCCCGGTATCCCGGTGAAATTGAAAAATAAATCCCGCATTCCCGGGAAATGAAAAAGTCCGGGAAAAGAAAAACTCTAATTCGCACGACTAAAGTAGAAATTTGACCCTTTTTTAGCGGCCTGCAACTTTTTGTGAGACTTTTTATCACCGACTTTTATGACTTTTTTTGTAAAGTTTCTAATAAAAAACATTTAATTTGCAGTAAATTATAAATTTTCTTTTTCTATTTTTAACAAAAAAATCGTCAAAATAACGTCATCAATATTTAAACGCAATGCATAGATTATTGTTCCTTTGCCAACAATTTATTACTTTTTTGCCACCCTGTCATGTATATCATGTATTTGAGAAATTTTTCGCAAATTTTCAGCAAAAGTTTCAAAGAATAGTTTTAGCAAAAAAGCTTTTAAAAATAAAAAAAATTATGGTGTTTGCAGCCCTATTTTACAGATTATTTTTAGCTGAAAAGGCAATGAAAGAAGAAAACGTTAACATCCTGCCAAGAAACGTAATATTTCGTGATACTATTCGAAAGACTGGGAACTGAAGTATGAGAGGCTTAACCAAAATATGGAGTGTTTGTAAACAGCTTTTAGTGAACTAAACAATCACCTTCAGCGACATGGAACAACAAAAAACACATTTATAATAACGGAATTCAGTGTTTGGTGCAAATGGTCTTGCGAAATAGAAAGTGCTAAATTTCATAGCTTTTGTATGTGTATTTTGTTGTTGAATTTGACAGCTATGATATTTTGCATTTCCTCTTTTGCAAGACCATTTGCACCAAACACTGAACACCGCTAATATAAAAAAGGCTTCTGAAAATTAAAAAATGAAATTGACTGTTTTGTTTCAATTGTTTTTCTGTTTTTCTATTCTTTTTGTTCATACAAAACGTAAAAAAAAGTTGTGCTACTTTTATTTACCCAAAAACGACTTTTTGTGCGACTTTATTTTTATAAAACGTTCTTTTGTGCGACTTTTCAAAAATTCCTAACGGTAACCCTGATTCACATAAACATGCTCCAACTTATTTCATATTTTGTTTGCTATTTTTTACCCTAATGCCCAATTTTCAGGATAATATTTAAGTCTATATTAAGTTAATGTTTTGAGTTTTATATGAAAAGTCTTATTTAATTAAGATAAAATTATGGTAGCACTACTAAATACAAAAAATATTACAAAAACGTTTATTTATTTGCAAGGTGGTCTCAAAAAACAGATGAATGTTATTGCTTTGTCTGTTGTTGTTGTATTGTTGTCATATTTAGGCCACCTTGCTAAGTTATTTTAATGGAAAACTAAGTTAAATTCAAATGTACCACATCGGTGAATTAAGTTTTATTAAAGTGTTTAGTGAAGAAGATAATTTTGTATTTAAAACGATTTTAAACATAAAACATAATATCAATCCTGGCCCATAAATGAATCATTTCACTTCCCGACCCCTGCTTTCATAAACTATAAATTTTACAAAGTTTTATAATTTAACTCAAAACCTTTGCATACCTTAAGGCTTTTGTTAAGAAAAATGGTTTTACTTTCAATTTTGTTCAACAAAAGTAGGGTGTCCATTTTTAAACAAATTATGCAGTATTTACTTAAGTGTATTGTTAAAAAAAACCACAATTTTTATTTGATTGATAAGATAACAAAACTTCTGTTCGGAGAAATTTAGCAAACATTACAAAAAGTTATAAAACAAAAAAAGTTATTTAATCATTTATAAACAATACAACTCACAAGTGTTATGATTCACCCAAGAGGTCTGAACAATAATAACAATGAATTTATATATACAAAAGATATATATATATATATAATAAAACAAATGTATACTGAATGTCATTTAGATCTAGTCTGATATTTATAGTTAAAAAGAAGACACTTGTGCAAAGTAAAAAATTAATTATTTTTACTTAATAAATTTATTTCAGTTAAGTTAAAAATGAAATCCTCAACAGTACTAAGTGTTCTAGCGGGAGTTTTTGTAGTGTTTGGTGTTGTGGTAACAGCCAATAATATAACCTGGGGTTATATAGCACCCTACGATCGTCTCTTGGCCACCGATTATGTGATCAAGCCAAGCAGCTGGTTTTCTATACAAAAGGCGGAAGTTGTTTATCCTCCCAAGGTAAGAACAAAAACACATTCAAAAGTTATAAAGTACACATATAAAAATTATTTTCCATTAATTTCTTTGTAGGGCCATATTAGCTATGCTACATTATCGGCCATTAGAGCCGTGGACAATGGTGTCCCCAAGAAATTCGGCTATGCCTCTTTGGTTAAGGGAGGCCCTGGTTATCGTAATGCCACCACTCACTATAGGTCTCAAAGGGGCCAACCTTTAAATTTTACGGTTCAGTATTTTGGCCATTAGAGAGGTTGATAAAAACTAATGGATCGTAAATTAATTATAAACGAGAACTAAAAAAAGAATTTAAAAAAACATTTCCAAACTTACGAAAATGTATCTATTGCTCCAAAACAAAAAAAAAAAAAAATATTAATCCAAAACGTTTTATGGAACAATTTTTAACAAAAGTTTCAGGCAAACTAATAAAAAAAAGTTATTATATTATCTCCTGGTCGACTAGAAAATTTTACTGAAAAACAAGTAAGAGTGCTATATTCGGCTATACCGAATTTTTAATACCCTCTACCGAGAGTTCGAATAATTCAGGTGTGGGTTTTATATCGACTCTTTAATTTATAAGCCAATCAATATAAAACCTGACCACAGTATTATAATTCGTTGCCTTATTTAAACAAGTAAGAGTGCTATATTTGTCTGTGCTGAATCTTATATACCCTTCACGATTGTGCGAGCAGAATACAGAGCAACTAAATAATTTTTACGTATACATATATATTTACAATACTTAAAACTTCATTATAAATGAAATTTAACAAGCGAAAACTGGTAAATATTTTTTTAAAATCGTTTTTAGAACATAAAAATATTAAAAAAAATGTATTTTTAAAAAACCAAGATTCGAACCAGAAAACTCACAGGCGCATATTCAGAAATCATAACTAAAGTTGTAACTAACAAAACAGAAACTAAAAAATAGTTCATAGATAGTTATAGATCTTATTCACAGTTCATAACTAACGTAGTAACGGCTCTCAGCTGATAGAAGAAATGCAGCCATGCATATTGGCATTTAGAGAAAATTAAATGTCGATAATATTTTGAACGATATATTCTGTAATTAATTAAAAAGCTAATAAAACTATTAAAATCTCATTTTTTGTTCTTTAAAAAATTAACGCAAATTCTAAAAAAGTTGTTTTTTGGTTATAATAGTATATAAGTCAATTAAAATAATAATAAAAATATTCAAAAGAATTTTATCGACTAAGAACACATCTCTAGTTTATTTTTTATGGATTTTTTTTTTTTTTTTTTTGGTGCAGCAGAAATTCATTTCAAACACAAATTATAATTGCAGCGTGTTTTATACGTCTTAACTGTTTTTGTCATGTTTTTATCTCTTATTATTTGAATATCTCTTATAATTCTTTCCATTTATTTTTTATAACCACTTCAAAAATGTTGTACTTTTGAAATAAACTATAAAATGATGTCAATCAGCTGTTCTTTGAATGTATTAGTTAGTTGGCATTTAGTTACAGCGTTACCTATAATTAAGTGTAAACTTTTTATGCTGCAAGTAATCATCTGTGAATAGCTTAAATAGGTACTTAAAAAAGTTTACACTTGGTAATGATTTATGAATATGCGCCACAGTTTCTAACTTAACACACCCCCTAGACAACTGAACCATGAAGGAACGCTGTTTAAATATCATTAAAATGAAATATGGACCGTTTACTGTTTACAACTCAACACAGTTTTTTGTTTGTTTTCTTTTTGTAAAGGCACTGTTGTCATACCGTAGATTTATCTCTTTCGGCGAGTTTTTAAGTAGCAAAAAAACACAAAAATTCCTAGTTTCTATTTGTTAAAATTATTTCGTTAAATATATGAAATAATAAAGAAGGGTGATAACGAAAATCATATTGGGCATTATGTTAGTATATGTAAACAAATGCGAACGACAACCGGATTTGAACTTCGCTTTTCATAAGGACCCAGAATATATATACTTTATAGGGTGTAGGACCTTCGGTGAAGGGTATAAAAAACAAACTTAATTATAAAAAAGGGTAATTTTTTGGATTTCAGTATTTTGGTCATAACTCTGCTATTTCTTAACCGATTTGACAGATTTATATACCGACGTGTTAAAGTTATTTGGTTATAAAACTTGGACTCGGGAAGATCTATGGTTCCCGAAAATGGGTATTTTTAAAAAAAAAAAAATTAATATTTTGGTTATAACTTTTTCGTATCTGAACCGATTTTTCCGAGTTTTTCAAAAAATATTTTCTATTAAAAATTTCCGATCTTTTGATATATAAGGCGTAACCATAGGTCAATTACAGTCAAAAAATTCAGGTTTTTATACAATTTTTAATACTTTTTGTATGGGAGGTACCACGCCCACTTCTCCAATCCCGCCGGCATTTTGTGGGATAGTGTGTATTTATAACCTAAATGTTTGTACCTAATTTGAAAGCTTTGGCTCTTGCCGTTCTCCAGATATACAGAAAAAAGTAATAAAAATACAACAACCACAAGGGATTTTTTTGGAAAAATTAGAGGCAGTCGTGGTTTTTTGGTCATATCTCAGCCATTGTTGGACCGATCTGGCTGAATTTCAATAGCAAGAAATGGTGGACTATATGTGACATAAATGTAAAACAACCTAGCCGCTATCATGTCTGGAGTCTCCGGAAAACACATATCAAACGTAAGACGGACAGACGGACGGATGGACGGACAACGTTAAATCAACTTCTCTCCTCATAAGGACCCAGAATACATATACTTTTTATGGTCTAAGACTACTATTGTAGAAATTACAAACGGAATGACAAACTTATATATACCCTTTTCCACCTGTAGTGAAGGGTATAAAAAAGTATTAAAATATGTTTTAAAAATATTATTCGGGGTATTTAAGTGATTTTCAGGAGGAGACTTTATATTGACCCTTCGTTAAATATGGATCATTAATCGCAAAATTTGGAAGAGTGATATCTTGTATTAAAAAAACATAAGTTAGTCCAAATTTCAATACAGAAATACACATTATTTAGAATTTAATGCTTCTTAAATTGCCTTTCGGAAGTTGGCTTTATATGTGTCCGAGATTTCAAAAACCAGAGCTAAATTTTTAAAACCCATTGGCAAATTGGCTTTATCAGTGTAGTCTATTTCGCGTTGCAAGTGTTGAGGCTGGTTTTTTGTGCTGCATAGTGCTATGGACCGATTATCACAAAACTATCAGGGATGTGCCGGAAATCGCAATCGCAAAATGCAAGAATTTTAAAAGTCGTTTTTTGCTGCTATTTTCCGTTGACTCTTTCGAAAGTGAGCGTGTTTTTAACAGACGAACATGCAGACGCACATGACTAAGTCGACTTAGAATTATTCAATATTTAAGAAGGATTCATACAAAATGACAAACTTAGTATGCCCTCATTCATCACTAATGGTGGAGGGTATCAAAAGAATTGGCATTAAGTATGTATACTATAAATAAAAATAAAATTATATTTAATTAATAAGATTATGTTTTTCATGCTTAATTCCCAATTTTTATTCTTGATAAATACACTGAAATTTATTGTTGGAGGATAAGCTTTTCCCTATGCGTATTTCACTAAGATAAACTTACTGTTTATTGTTGGTTTTCGGCAAATAAATGAGTGTTTGTAATTCTCATTTACTCTACAGTTTTATTTGCATATATAATATCTTTAGTTTTTTCAAGGTTTTTTGGTAAAAGTTTCCTCATGATCTGTCCTAAGCAACGAGTGAAATGCGTCTAACAACTAGCTTATTTTCCAATAAAAAATTTCAGTGTATTTATCAAGAATAAAAATTGGGAATTAAGCACGAAAAACAACATCTAATTAATTTAAAATGTTGTATTCCCAAAAATTACTTAGATAATAAAATGAAATATTTAAAAAAATTTTGAAAAAATTATCCGGGGACTAAAATTATAATAAAATTAGAAAGTGGGTAATTTTAAAAAATTAGCTAAGGTACAAAACTTATGGGTATGATTTTAATAGATGGTAAATAAAAAAAAAGGAAGTAAGAAGGCCCCCCAAACCACAGTATTAAGAGACACATATTTGAGAGTGTTCCCTATTTGGGAATCAATGGCAATTATAGATCACCCAGAAAAAAAATCATTTTATGGGGTTATGATTGATGTTATAGTTCTTTATGCCGAATATTTATCTATGTATATCTATGTATTTTTGTTTGTCCTCAACACAAAATCACATAGTACCAATCGTCAAAGTTAATATCGCCATATTTTATGCCAATAGCAATATATGTAAGGGCATTTAAAGCTTTTTTCGGGAGTAGTTAGTATTTGAAAAGGTGTCAACTATGTATTAATTCCAGTTACATAACCAAAGTTAAGACCAAATTTAGTCTAAGTACCAACATTAGTGTGACCGCAAGTTATATGGACAATTTTTTTTTCGTTTTTTCACTTGGGAAACCCCTTAGATTGATTCCAAATTAGAAAAAAACAATATATATAAAATTTAAGATCGTTTGCATAGTTATTAGGTGTGCCTTGAGCCCACAAAGTTTGCTAAAAATGCTATTTTTCTCACTATGGGTGGCTTTAAGTGTTCATAACTTCAGTAATATTTATTTTAGAGAAAAACCTTATTCACAAATATTCTAGGGCTATATCTTATGAACAATATTGCTCTGTATTAGTTTTCTTTAACATTAATATTTAATCCAGAAAAAACCAAATTAAAAAATAACACTGAAATTTTCACATATCTTCGCATTCTTTGCCTCGTGATTACACTACGTGACAAATTTTCAACAAAGTCGTGACCAAATGAATCTGGCAACTAATCTTCATGTAAAACTTTCCCCTGAATCCGAATATGAAGACAGAATTGTCAAAAGTGGAACAGTTTTTGAGATATTCCAAAATAACCGTTATTTGTGTTTAAAAAAAAAATGTGACTGAAATGAAATATCTTCAAAAATTTTAAACGGACTATGTATTTCTTTCTTTTTATTGAGAGGTTATTAAATTTCTTAAATAACCATGAGTCGTTTGTGAAGATGAGTCATTAAATGGCAGAGTTATAGTGGACAAAAGTACATAGAGCCGCAATCCTATTTGAAAATCACAAATATGACAGAATTAGGTTATATATTCAAAGCTAGATGTGATTAATTGAGTTGAATAGTACAAGGTTTCAGCAAAACAGACCCCGTATATGCTCCTTATGTAATCTAAACGAAACCGAAAACATTCTGCATTTAATAGCCAAATGCCCTATATTAGGACAAATAAGATTCCAAAACTTAAAAAAAACTATCGTAACAGAAAATGAGTTGATTCTTAATGGTAAGGACAATTTTAAATATTTATCCCGCTATATTATAAATGCGATAGGCTACAGGAAGATATTAATAACTGAATTTAATTATTAATTTTTATGTAATATAAAACAATATTTGTAATATATATAACAACCTTTTCCGACAGACGACGTCATGTCATAGTCGTATGTTCAATTTTGATTACTAAAAATGAATTCAAAATAAAGAACAATTAACTAACTAACTACTAACTAGTGGACAAAACTTCAAACCTCATTAAAATTTTATGATTTTGTTCAATTTTGCTCTTTTCAAGTTATTGTTTTTTAAACTAAAAAATTGATTTTGGGGGGTGGGACTTTTCGCAGAGGTGGAAAGTTTCTGATTTGCCACTCACTGGGAGTGGCCAGGACGATTCCTTTGTTGAACTGTCCAAGCAGCTAACTACTTCCGGTCTTAGACCAAGTACCCCCCGGGCAATGGCTTTGTAGCATCCGCTTCGAGGCTAGCCAGAGTTAGAAGGCGCCACAACCATGTATCCTGAATGGTCGAAAGGACGTCTCAGGAAAGTAGGCGATAACCGCTGAAACATGGTTGCATCGTGGGATTGGACACGTAGATAGCAGCCCTATCACCAATCTAGGGGACGAGGGTTAGCAGCCCACATTCCCGAAACACAAATTGCTAACGAATCGCTAATTAAACATTGGCGCCCTATGCTCCAATGGGAGTTAGAGGAACACACATATATATATATAACTAAAAAATAAAATTTTTTTAAGTTACATATATCACTTACGACATTAGCCTATTCAATTCGAACATTTGTGTCCAATAGGATCCAGATCGGTAAAAAAATTACAAGGTTACAGAAGATTAATTGAATTAACCCACTTTACGATTTGTATCAAACCAAAGAAAAACACAACAAATGCATATACAAAACTAAACTTTTAGTAAAATAAATATTAAAAATAGCTTAAAGCTATTGAATTTCTATGTGGGTAAATTTACTAAATCTTCTGTAGCTTTGTCATTTTTGTACCAATCCACATATGTCTAAAATAATCTAATGTCGCATGCAATAAAACATTAGGATTTTTAAATCATTAGATTAAAAAGAAAAACTTGAAAAGAGCAAAATTGAACAGAATCATAAAATTTTCAATGAAGCTTGAATTTTGTCCCCTATAACTCTGTCATTTCTTGACCCAACTTCTCTAGTAACCCATTCTTATTTTACTAATTTTATAACCTCTCAATAAAAAGAAAGTAATACATAGTCCGTTCAAAATTTTTAAAGATATTTGCATTTCAGTCACATCATCTTTTCTAAAAACACAAATAACGGTTATTTTGGAATATCTCAAAAACTGTTCCACTTTTGACAATTCTGACTTCATATTCGGATTCAGGGGAAAATTTTAGATAAAAATTAGCCGTTAGATTCATTTGGTCAAGACTTTTTTGAAAATTTGTCACGTAGTGTAATCACCAGGCAAAGAATGCGAAGATATGTGAAAATTTCGGTGTTATTTTTTAATTTGGTTTTTTCTGGATTAAATATTAATGTTAAAGAAAACTAATACAGAGCAACATTGTTCATAAGATATAGCCCTAGAATATTTGTGAATAAGGTTTTTCTCTAAAATAAATATTACTGAAGTTATGAACACTTAAAGCCACCCATAGTGAGAAAAATAGCATTTTTAGCAAACTTTGTGGGCTGAAGGCACGCCTAATAACTTTGCAAACGATCTAAAATTTTATATATATTGTTTTTTTCTAATTTGGAATCAATCTAAGGGGTTTCCCAAGTGAAAATACGAAAAAAAAAAAATAACGGTCACCCTAACCAACATAGTCAGATGGTTTTTAGGTACAAAGACTCTATTTCAGAAAGAATTTTGTATGGGGGCTATGTGAACTAATGGAGCGATTCTCACCATTTCTCACAGCAGGCTTTGTTCTTGTAACAATTGAAACCTCTGTACCATATTCCATCAAATTTCGACCTTTGCTTTGCGCACAATATTTACATGGACAATAGTAGCACATATAGGAAACGATGTTTCAGTTACACTCTCCCGAACTCGTTCAATATTCAGCCCAATTATAAATAAAAATTCCCCGGGAGTTTTTTCCCTTTTCCTATTTTTACACTTGAATTAACATAGGAAAAAAGGGGAGAAGGGAGAAAACTCCCAGGGATCCATCCCGATGACTGAAAACGATCGACTAGATGGCGTACATAATTCCATGATGGTGTGTCGCTGATGTTAAAATATTACATTTTTAAAATTAAGCGAACATTTATACGCTACGCAGTAAAAACACAGAGATGCAGTAAGATATTTAAAAGAATTCTTAACAAATTTTATAAGAACAAATTTGCATTTGAAGGGAACCGGATTACCTTCAACAAAGCAGGTTAAATTCCCTTTTCTTTCCCTGTTCACTTTTGTTAGTTAGCCAGTACATATAACTTTAACTTTCTAGCCCCGCCCAGCTGTATGCTTTACATTTTAACACTTTAAATATCAACTGTTTAAATTTTTAATAAAATCAAAATTTATTTAAATTTTTATTATTACGGATTTAAAAGTTTCTTTGGTTTTTTTTTTGTAAAAAATATAACTTTATTTTCAATAACATACAAATACATACTTTTTAAACAATATAAATAATTTAGCATTGTTTTCGTTTTTTATTATTTAATAAATTTAAGTATTAAAAGAATTCTTTATTTAAAATAATTATTGTTATTTGCCATAGATTTCTACACGGAACATAAGACTATAATTGTATTGCGACTGTAATTTAATGTTGACAAAATTGAAACCAGGTCCACCTGAATAAATTGTTGCATGTCCACCTGTGCCATTTGTAACCTGATCGAAGGCACTTATACCGGTTATGATGCGACCATTGCCAATGCCCTGTAGGTGTGGGGGTTTTTTTAAGAAGAAAAATTATTAAAAATGATTATTTAAAAAAATAAAAAATGATGAATGATATGGGAACAATCATTGAAATATGTCAAAAAAAAAAAATTTAAAAGTTGTTTAAAGACATGTAAAGGAGAATAAAACTATTTAAAAATTAATAATTTTAAATTTTCATCTTAATTAAGGAATAATCCAATATTTTAAGATTAAAATCTTAAAATCTATCTGAAAAATAAAAAACCATACTTAATAAACTTCGGATAAATGTATAGTAAAAGCTAACACACCGTAGCTCTCAGGTAGTTTCTGTAGCCGGAAAGCTCCCATATGCGGACGATTTTCTAAGTCTCTCTTTTTTAAGTTTCCTCTTGACACATTAAAATCAAATCAAAAAAACGAGATTATTTCTTCTTGATTTCAATTATTTTGAACTAGAAATATTTTTCTTATATTTAGGAAAAATAAATATTTAATGTTATTGAAAAACAGAAACTGGGAATTATTTCCTTTCGTAGGTTACTTTATATTATATTCAACATTTTATTTTTCGAATTTATTCTATGTACCTAAATTTCAGTTATGTATTTTATAAAGCTTTTTTGTAATAGTTCTATTCCTTAAATTTTTAGGAATGACTTATACACCACCAGACTATTATATTGTATTTTGTTTATAAAATACATAACTGAAATTTAGCTCATAGAATAAATTCGAAAAATAAAATGTTGAATGTTATTGAAAAACTTTAATCTAAAAAATATGAAGTTTTTTTGCTTTCTAATCAAAAACATGGAACAGGTGGTTGAGTAATTCTTGTTAGTAAAAATTTTACTATCAGAAATTTGCAACAAATTTTTTGTCGCTTAAGTTTTTATACGTTTTTCGCTCTCTCGTGTCAAGTTTTTTGAGCACGTGAACGTTTACTACTAACAGTTATTGCAAATAAGCAATTATTTTCTGTAAGTGAACACACCTAGTGTAAACAACATATTTTTTTTTTTTTTTTTTGAAATACCGGCCAACCAATTGAATTAATATCAAAGTTAAATAGTCATTGAGCCAGTGTTAAGCTTTGATTTGGTGTGATCAGAAGGATTGGACAAATGATGCCAGAAATATGCGACTAGAAATAATGGCGCAGCAATAGTTCATCTTGAAAACGCTCATACCAGTTGACAACTGCTAAAAAAAATAGTTGTTAGGAAGTTTTCTTTCAGTAGCCTTATGGTTCAGACAATGATCAGACCGACTAACATTTCCTTTAACCCATGCTCTTACTAAAGTATGCTTCACTGCAGAACTGGTTATCTGAAATTGGCTTGACTAGTTCTCAGGCTCAACAAGTTAGCAATAAGCACAATTCATGTTTTGCAAAAGGCAAAATGGCAAAAGGTCATACATAGCTAATGGCAAGATAACGTTAGGTTCAACGGATAGCCGACCTTATGGCGGCCCCTTTGTGATGCCCTAAGCCAGTGTTCAACAGAACATTCTCCACACATAATTGCAACCTTGAACGATTTCGATTTTCTGTAGCGAGATGAACCTTAATCCTAGATTAGATATAGCATCCAAGCACGGCAATTCCCCACATTGCGTCATCCTTCGAACGCCGACACTGAGGCACTGGCAGGGAAAATTAAACAACGTGGGCTTCTCCTTATCACTACACCTTCTGCAGAAGTCGTTATAACCTAGGTCCAACCGAATCACCCATATATCAACCAGCGACCCGTTATTACCGACAACACCATCCAATCTGGTCCCTAACAAACCACGACAAGATAACAGACTGATAAAATGAGACTGCAGTACAAAAATATGCCATTAAAAATTAGATTACAATCATAATTGAAATGTTCTTCAGGAACGTGCTTTTTGAATCAGTTCTTAATTAAAATTATCATGTTACACGTGAAGAGATGAGGGGAAAATGTATTTGTATTTTAAAATGTTTTCCAAAATTCCATTTTATGAACGATCGAGCAGAAAAATCGCCCATTGAAAAGTTAAATACAGTTATAACTAGATGTCGATAGCGCCCTTTAAAGATAATAAAAAGTCTCCAAAGGAAAGCACTATTTTGTAATCGCATACCTTTTTTTCAAAAATGTTGAATAACAAGTTCTTCAAAAAATTTAAATAATCTAAAGCTTTTAAGTAAATTGATTAATCAGGCCTAGTTAAATTTAAGCCATGGTTTCAAAACGTATAGACCAAAAAACAGCCGGCGCCAAAAAGTCTCCGAATAAAGAACTTTTGCGACCACTGTGTTTAAAAAACACTACGAATTGTTTTACTGGGACTGGGAATGAAAACTTAGCCCTTTTCGGGCTAAGATGAAAAAAGAAAAAAGTTTTTTTAGCCCTTAACTAAAAAACGCGTATTTTTAGTACTTTCTGGTATTACAATTTAGCCCTTTTAGCCCGTTTTTCCATTTTTTGCTCCGGTATGTTTTCTAGCTGTATCGAATTGTAAAACTGTCTTAACGATTTAAAAATGTGCGAATAGCAAAACATCGCGAGAACATTATGGATAAGTTTACAATTCGTAACAATCCATTAATTCAACTTTAAAGTTTACTATGTACTTTTAGCGTCGAAAACAAGATAACCGCTGGTGCTCATGCTACGAAGTACCTGCCGAGTTATGCTTACAAAGTAATTCTAACAAAACATACAAGAAGTCAAAATATCATTTATAAAGTAAAGCTTCGTTTTTACGGGTGCCTGTTTTTTATTAAAAACATAAAAACGGCATGATAATGACTAAAATCCATATATTAGGCTCTTGTTTAAAATAGATCCCAGGCGAAACATACAGGTGATCGCATCGGAGAGAGAGTTATGCTAGCTATCCCTTTTTTTTTAAATACTATGTATTTTGTTTTTGTCAAAAATTTGAGTGAATGCCAAGATTATTTGTTGAAAATATAAAAAAGGGAATTTTTTTGTTTATAAAATATACACAATTGCTTTAGAAGGTAAATCTTTTTCCTGTATTGCCGAATTATTGTGGCTCCACATATTCCTTGCGCCTTTTTAAATCCTTGTGTTTATATTTTATGTTCACTTTTTTAGTTTTATAGAATTTAAATAAGTTTTTTTTCAAGAACATATTTAGATTTTTATTAAATTTTAAATTTTAACTAATTTTTTCACAAAATGTAAACAAAGCTTGACATTCAGTATACACAAACCAAAACAATAAACAGATGACTCGAAAATGTCACCTGTATGAATTCGCCTTGGTTTTGCTTAAGAACTTGAATAGAATTTCCATTAATTTAAAAATTTTAAATTTTTATTAAACCGAATCATTTTCAACATCAATTTAGACTCAATTTTAATGATAAAAAGTAATCGGTCTAAAATGTTAACTCTTTTATAGGTAGTCCAAAATCAAGAGCTTTTGGAATATTTTTCCCCCCCTGCTTTATTTAAGTCTTAAGATTTAAAATAGGGTTGAAATACTGCAGTCGATACAAAAAACTTTCGAACAAAAAAGGAAAATTTGCGTTAAACTTTTCGCTTTATGAGTTGGCTTGCCGCGACTGTTTACATTTAATGGATCCGAACTAAAAGCAATAATTTTCTATTGGCCAATGGCAAATAAAGAAGTGGAAGAAATGGTAGTTTTTCTTCTTCGACTGCAGTTCTTTAAGCCAGTGTTCGAAAATAAACTCTTAATATCGTTTCTTGGTGGTCAGTAGATTTGTGGAAAACACAAACTCTAATAGCTAATAACGTTTCCCTGTTTGTCATCTTTCGAACACAAAAATAATACTGTTTTTGTGCAACTCAACAAATGATGAGAACATTTAATTCCGTTCAGTTTTTTTTAAAAAAACCACAAACTTCATTGTGTTCGGTTTGTCTCATTAATGTACGTCCCTTTTGGCTGGTAAAAAAAACCAAACATTTTTTAGAAAAATCAAAATACACATTCGAAAAAAAAACAAAAAGCCAGCAAAATAATTTTACACAAACAAAACTTATACACAATAAACACTCAAGCTTTTCGTGCTGCGGTCGTTAATAAAATTTTTTGCTTGTTCATTTCTTTATCAATGCAAAAAAAGAAACATTAAAGAACATTAAAATATAATGTTTGTCTACAGTATCACTACAATTGTACGGTTTTCATCGGAGAACAGAACACTATATAATGTTCGTAACTTTCTTGAAAATAGTTTCGAACGGTATTAAGGGTTGTGTTCGCCTACACAAACACTAAAAAAATAGATATCGTTCCTGGGTGTTTAAGCCGAAAGCTAAATATGTACTGTTTATTTTCGAACACTGGTTAAAAATTTTATTTATACCAGAGATTGCAATCATGATACCATTAAACTTTTTTTCAATTAGTATCGAAAACAGCTGCTTTAAAAAAAAATCATTATGATCTATTATTTAATGTTGCACTGTACAATAAGGTAAAAAATAACGCGGTAATGCCTATGGATTCTGGTAGAGGACAGAAAAAAATATTCTTTGTGTGCCGGCGTTTTTGAAGATCACATGGGAATTTTATTTTAGGGGGGTTTAAAGTTTAACCCCCGTATTTATAAACGATTATTAAATTTAACAAACGTTTATTAAGCCAAATTTTCATACAAAATTTGTTTTGTAAACCTTTATTAAATTTAAAAATTTTTTATAAATACAGGCATTACTCTTTTGGCCTGTTCGTGCAGCTTATCGGTTAACGAAACTATGTGTTTTTACATCTGAGGTTCAAGGTATGTTTGGCAAATTTGTAGAAAATACTACGGCAAATATTTTTGTGGAACATATTAACCCTCTCACTCCCCCTCATAGCGGTTATTTTTGGCTCTATTCTAACAAACTAACAAACAACACCTTAAAGAACGGTGAGGGCAGGGCGGTGATGGAATGTTTTATACAAATGCTGACCATGAAATTATACTACATATTTTTATGTGCAAATACAGTCGAACCAAACCAGAGAAGAACCTAAGGAACCCATTTCATCTCGATAATGCGGCGCTGTTTACACAATGGTGACATCATCGTACCTAATTTCATTAAAAATTAAGTCGCAGCTCGCGTTACAGGCAATGAAGATCGTTACCACACCATAATCAATAAACATTTGAATGTCATTGCATCTGGCGGATGTGGTTTGAACAGGATGGCGCTGGGTGTCATACGGCGACCGCAATCATACTCATTTTTATACAAAAATTTGGCAACAAGGTGATTCAGAAAAATATACCTATTAATTGGCTTATATTGATAAACCCGAAACAATGAACGTCTTAGAGGCCAAAAATGAAGATCCAGAATTCTCTTCGATAAGATCAGCCGCGAAGCCCATAAGCCCGAAATAATTGTTAAATGTTTATCTGATTTAAATTAAATGTGTTCTTTTAACTTTTAATAGTGTAAAGTTTTATCGGGCATAATAAAGCACCCTTTTTCTATTCCACACTCAACCAGCGAACGTTAAAAATGTGGTCTTTTTATATTCTACAAAAATAGTTTGACGAAAAATAGCGTTTAAAAACTTTAGCAAAACTGTCAGTCCCGTAGGGGAAAGGGAACTTGCACCAAGCTTTTCACGTGACAGTTCTATAGTGACAGGGACTGCTTCTAGTTCTTACAATTTATATAAAGTGGACTTATCACTTTAACAATTCGATGTTCTAGGAGGGGCTGATTGTCACCTTTTTGACACTCTGTTACATGTCACTGAAATAACCAAAATGGCCACATTCAATCTCGGTTAAAATAATGCCTGTCGCAGATATTGTCCCGGGTGAACCATATTTATATGATAGATCTCTTTTATAAAAAGTAAACAGAAAGCATCAGCCCGCGCAAAATCCAGTATTATGACTAGTTCTGTACAGTACAGAGGTGTGTCTTTTTTCATTATTTCTATGAACCCCCTTTAATGGTGATTGAAAAGCTTCAAGAAAATGTTACCGATTTCGTTTAAAAAGTACATTTTTGTTAAAAAAAAAAACATAAGTTATTTACAATTCCTGATGTCTGATTATTTTAATTATTTTTATAATTCTCTGTTTTTCTCTTACTCTTCTTCCTCTCGCACTTAATGACGCTAATTATTGTCATGACCCACGACGCACGCTGATACACAAGTAAAACAAATGTTGGGCCAGATTTATAATTAGCAAAAATTTTTAAGTATTATTTTTAATCTTAATGTTTTCATTTAACTAACCTGTTGCGTATTTTACACAAAACAAAAATTTCAAGAAAAAATCTAATCTGATGTTTAGAAAAAAAATATATATTTTTTTGCGTTTTTGCAAAATTTTTTTTCTAGTACAACATTTTTTTTTATTCTTAAAGCAAAACTAACTAATGAGTATGCAAAAAAAAAATAAGTCAAACTTAGAACCAGCATGTGTTTAGCATGATTTCCTTACAGAAGCAGAGGCTGCCCGACCGGCTTATCAGCAAATGTATAAAAAAAAAACGTTTGGCAAAAAAAAAAACAAAGATTTCCGGTAGCAGAAAAACGCAATTTTGCAGAGAAAAATATTATTAAATAAAACAAAAACTTTGATGAAATAAAATGACTAATAAAGAAATTTCTACTTTAAGAACTTTTTAAAGAATTCTTTTTTTATTAAAAAATAGAAAGCAACCTTGAGTAAGAAATTCAAAGAAAAAAGAGGAATCGGAATTATTCTATATGGTAAAAAAAGCAGAGATAAGCTTGAAACCTATAGAAAAAAGAAAACGAAATCAGTTTTAAACAGAGATGGAAAATCTAGCACTATTGTACTTTTTCAATATTTTTTTAATTTAACTAGGTAATGACACGGTTGATAAAGTTGGTACAGTTGTAATTTTTTGGTACAATTCAAAACTAAAAAGTACGCTGGTACCCCCGTGTCTCATGTGTTATTACTTCCAAATTGTTCAAACCTATTTATGATTGATATTAAATGGCAACTTATATTTACTGTCCAACGTATATAAGCGGAGTTTAGTGTTTAGTGCAAATGGTCTTGCGAAAATGCAAAATTTTGTAGCTTTTTTATGAAATCTAAGGGAAACTCTATTTTTGTTGCTGGATTTACCAAAACAGCTGTTATATTTGCATTTGCTCTTTTGCAAAACCATTTGCACCAAACACTGAACTCCGCTATTGTGAAAAGATTTTTGCATTTGTACATTGGACGATTGCTTATGCCACATTCTTAATTTTGTATCAGCGGCATCATAAAAGCGTGCATTTTCTGATGATATTGGCAAGTTTTTAAAAGATATAGGAAACCACTTCTGCAAAAGTTCTAGTAGAAGAGACGACTTGCCTCCATTCTTGAATATTTTGAAAAACTAACTATTTTGAAAAATCCGGGGGCTCAAAATTCATTTTTTACCTATGGTTTCTTTAGCAAAGTTTCCTGGAATGACTTATAGAAGAAGAATCGCAATTTGCTTTTTAAGCGAAAAAATTTAAACACCCTATAATTATGTATAATTAATGAACATGCATTTATTTGGTTTTGCTATCTATACTTTACATGTACAAATGAATTTTATTTAAGTACCTTTTGTTTTTGTTTAAAAAAAAAAATTATAAAAAACTGATTTAGTACTATTGGGGCCAAAAAGTAAGATTTAAAAATTTTATACGTTTATTTTATTGGTTATAAAAAGTACTTTTTGGAAAACCCAACCTTCAATCAATGTTTGCCTTATTTATTTTGAACAAGGCGAATTCATGCCGCTGACCGCATCAAAGCAAGTTATAGTAGCTGTCAATTTTTATACTCACACCACAATAGTGAAGAAGAAAGTTAAAAATTCCACCTTTAAGTATACCGATCGACTCAAAAGCACTTTATATGTCGATCTAACGATATCCGTCTGTCCATCCGGCTGGCTGTGCATGTAACCCTTGTGCACAAAGGTACTGAAATCACTTAAAGGCATAAAAGAAGACCTTTTATGGGTCCCAAAATTTGTTTTAAAATACTGTGGTTTAGGGCATCGTATGGCCGGGCTTAACCAACCATACACTTATAAAATTATTACAGTAACTGATTGTGGGTTATTAAATTCGTTTTCCGTACTGTTAAAATTTAATAAAAATATAGTTGTTTTACGAATAATTTTATTTTTTAACATTTATGTTTGTTATTCAAAAAACAAACTACCAAAAAATAATGTTTTTCCGTATTTATTTTGTTATGTAGTTTGATTTTTGTCGGTTAAAATATATTTTTTAAAAGTAAAAACTATTCAATTTTAAGGAATATGCAGTTTAATAAATAAAAAATTTAAAAATGAATGTAAAAATCATTTGTTTTAAATGAAATGTAAATGATCCGTTTTTTGAATGAATTTTAAGTTGTTTAAAATGAATTTTCGTTTGAATTTAACTACATAATATTTTGAGTGTACATTCCTACTTGTTTTTATTTCTAATGCATTTGTACGAAAGAAGAAAAAATTTGTTCGACATTATGAAAAAGGCAGCGAATGTTTTGCGTAGTGGGCAACAAGTTCACATTTACGAAGATTTAACTAGTGTTTAAAAAGCTTCAGTTGAGATAGCAAAAGTCATAAGATTGTGTTGTACCTTCGACTTCTACATTTGTCACTGGACAAAAATAAACTGTTGCCTTTACTTCTGATTCATTAAATGTTATTTCTTTGATTTATTTGGTTTGTATTTTAAAAGTTCTCTAAATTTTAAAGTCTATTAAGATTCACTAACAAAAGAATTTTTGGTATGTACAAAAATAACAGTAAAACAAAATACATATATGTACAACAAGCATACATAAATCAAACAACAGTTTCTTTTTTTCTTCCAACAAGTGATTAAAGCATTGATGCCCAAGGTAGTAGTATTGGTGAGAGTGACGAAATAACACTGGAAGAAATCAACTTGCTATTCATTTTATTTAGTCGTCAACGAGATTGCGACGAAAGCACATGTGTGACGGGTGTTGTCATTTTTTTCTGTTTCTTTGTTTAACAGAAGGGAAATTTAAAATTAATGAATGTACATATTTAAGTAATACTCTTGGTGAATGTATTTATTTTAGTAATACTCTTGATGAATGTATTGATAGGTATATATATATCTATAATACATATATATATATATAATTTATATAAGCGGACATCTGGATAGTATGATATATTTCGAAATAAAAAGATTTTTCGAAGTGTTTATAAATTTTCCCTCAATTAATCATTGTTCAATTTGCAATTATATCTTATTAATTTTAAATTGTTTTTCTTTTTTTTCCCCCTGCAAATAATTCATGTCTTTGTGAACATCTTCAAAATGTTTTTTTAAATTATATTTCTTAGTTTTTTTAAATGTCTTATGACAAATAAGACATTGGATGTCATCAAAAGCATTTTGTAACATAAAATAATTTTCGACTGACATCATTAATAAATCGCAATAATTTCAATTTATGTGTTAACTCACAGCAGTTTCGATGACGATTAAAATGTAAAATAAGACACAGAAGTTCTGCAAGTGTAGTTTGTCTCTCCCACTCAACATGCTGATTTCCTATTGGTTGATTGACGATCAAACAAAAGAGCGTAAGTATACGTGTGAGTTAAATTTGCTGATATCAGCCACTACTGGGCATCTTTGGATTAAAGACATAATAGGAAAACGCACTTCAAACTGCAAAAACAAAACAAAATAAAAACACAACGTCCCATCTTCGTTAACTTCGGGATTTATTAAAAGTTTCAGTCTGTCAAACCAAACACTTCCGAACATGTCGACTGCCGATGTTCTTTGTTGTGCACAACTTTTCGTTTTTTGCTTTTGCCTGGACTTTTTTCATTTAATAAATCAGAAGTAAAAGCAACAGTTTATTTTTGTCCAATGAAAAATTAAAAAGTGGAAGATTAACAGCGATGACAAGAATTTTAAAACAACAGGGAGGTAAGCGATTTCTATTGGACTCAGGCTTAACAGATTCCAAAGTAATGCATTTTATTTTTCCAGGCAAAAGCTACACTCAAAATATTATATACATACATAGTTAAATTCAAACGAAATACATTTTAAACAACTTAAGTTGTATTTAAAAAGCGGATCATTTACATTTCATTTAAAATAAATGAGTTTTACATAATTTTAAACAGCATATTCCGTAATATTAAATAGTTGTTACTTTTAAAAAATATTTTTTAACCGACAACAAATCAAACTACATTGCAAAATAGGTACGGAAAAACATTCGGACATGTTCTAGTAATCGAAATCACGTGATATTGAAATCGATGAAGATTTTCAATTGCATTTTTGTAAAAATTTACGTAGCTTTTCCTGATTTCAAAAGAAGTTTAGGTAGAGGAAAGTGGTACTCAAAGTATGAGCTATATAAAAGGAAATATTTTTATAAACTTTGAACATGGGAGAGTTTTAAAAATTTTTCCGAATTCAATTTTACCTGATTTTGATTTCCAGAACATGCCCAATTATTTTTTGGTAGTTTGTTTATTAAATAGCAAACATAAATGTTAAAAAATAAAGTTAATTGTAAAATTACTATAGTTTTATTCAATGTCAACAGTACGGAAAACGAATTTTATAACCCACAATCAGTTACTGCAACAATTTTAGAGTGTAGAATCAGGGTTTAAAAAACTGCAGTCGAAAACAAACTGTCGAACAAAAATCGAAAATGTGTGTGCAACTTTTCGATTTTTGAGTTGGTTTGACACCGACTGTTTACATTTAACGCATCCGAATTGAAAGGGACAGTTTTTTTTTGGCAAAAGACAACTGAAGAAATTGAAGTTTTTCTATTTTGACCGCAGTTTTTTTAAACGCTATGTAGAATTAGTTAAAAAAATATTGTAAATTTTTAAAATAAGTTGTTTTACAGCCGTACCTAAACAAAAGCGTCACGCATTTTCTATTAATCAAAAACTGTCATGCACATACAATTTGTAAAAAGCATCTTTCAATAGCGCGGCGGCAATGCTTTGCAATTGGAAAATCCGATATTGAAGTTGACCGCCATTGTTAATAAATAATGGCAATTCAACTATTTTTTGGTCAATCTAGCGGTCATATCTCTATTTCTTATTTATATTACGTGGGGTTTTATTAAACAAGAAATTTAACACTGCTGTTCGGGACACAACGTTGACGTTTATTTTTAGGTATGGCATATCCGTTTAATTTCGCAAGCAACAAAAAAGGAACACAAAATTTGTTAAAGTAAATTTCGTGTATGTAGAAGTGAACGAAATTTTAAAAGAAAATTTAAAAAATTAAGGAAAAGTAAACTTTAGGTGGTCTAACATTAAAGTCATGTTATGTAGCACAACGTCCAGACTAACCATTTGTAATGTGTGCACAAGAAAAAAATAAGGTTGACAGAATTACCAACGCACAATTTTTCATGTTCTTTGGTGTGGGGAAAATGTATGGCACGACAACACATAGTATAAAAAGCAACAATAACAATAAAGATAGCGTTTATTAATATGGCAATACTGCAGAAATGTTTTGCTATGTTCACACGGCATTTTGAATTACGTAGTTCACTCTTTGAATTACGAATGCTAATTACGCTGTTCGCACGGCAAATTCATAATTTAACAACTCTTCTTCTTACATTAATGAACATAATTTTGCTTGGAAAATAAATGCAACAATTTAAAATGTCTAATTTATTTTAACAATTCCTTTTTGTTTTAAATTTAGCACGTCATAGAAAAATCTTAATAATAAATTTTGTATTCCCGAAAATAAATTTGGCCGTGCAAAAAAAAAACTGAAATTGCAAACTGGTTTTTTTTTTTTTAATTTCTTAACAATAAAATGAAGCAGTTGGTTTTTTAATTTTGTGTTTTCTTTAAACCCACTTACAACTACAATTCGAGTCGGAAAAAAGCAAACCAATTGTAGGGGAATGTAAGAAAAGATAAGTTCAATGTTAATTGTTGGTGTTTTGTTTAAGCTTTGATATTGTTACAAGTAAGACTTTGATTGTTTATAATTCTTATTCGCTTTAAGGTTTTTTTTATTATATTTTTAGCTTTTCTAAAATCTTTGGAAAAGATTTCCTGATTATCTGGCCTAAGCAACCAGTGAAATGCGCATAGAAGCTAGCTTTCCCTCAACAATAAATTTTAGTGTATTTATCAAAAATAAAAATTGGGAATTTAGCACGTCATAAAAATATCTTTAAAATTCACAAAATAACTTTTTACAATTTCGTACTTTTTTTGCCATCCTTCGATAAAAAATTATTGATGACAATGGTTTCTGTGTAGTTGAATGTTTTTAAGTGTAATTTGGATCATAATTAGGCCATGAACTACGAATGAGAGAGCGACTTACGATAAAACGCTGTCGTGCGAATGTAGCGATAGGCATCGTTGTGCGTTTGAACAATAACAACACATCGACAATAGCAGTCTTCACTTTACAAATTGATGTATGCGCAATAATTTGTTTGTTGTTTGAACATAGCGATGGCTGCTAGTCTTGGCGGTATGTAAAAAAAAGAATAGGATTTTTCTGGATAAATATTTATTTGTAAGGTATGGTGGCTAACGGCGGTCTTGATCTCTCAGGTGGAAAGGTTATTTACAACCCTTTAATTGCGAAATTGAAACAGGTGTGATTGCAGAACCATGTGCCTCAGTTAATGAAATGGAGTTATTCAAATTGTTGAAAAACAGTATGGTGGGTAAGTGTGAACTGATACCCTGAAATTCCATTAATTGTTTTCCCCCTAAAAAGGTAATAAGAGGACTTTAGGATCTTAGTACCCAATAAAAAAATTGTATCATTTTGCGAAGCAATGAAAGAAAAATTATAATTTCAAGTGCCACGGCATTCCCGTACTACGAAGCAGGTTTGTAAGGGAGAATATCAAAAATAACTGTAAAATAACATTCAGTGTGTAAAGCTGATAGCTAAGTTCACCAGTTTTTAAATGCGTTGAATAAGGCGCATTTTGTATCAAAAATGTATTGCTTCAAAGTGGGAACTCACCATATAAAATTCATGTCTTCCGTAAGCGAGATGGTAAGCGAAACTCTTACATTACTCCCTTACAAACCTGCCTCGTTTGAAGCTCAATTTTTTATGTGGTAGATTTTGTAACATCGTTATTCCATTCCTGGTTTTTTATTTATTTAAAGAGAAAACGTTGAAAAGAAAAGTAGATGTGAAAAGAAATTGATAAGATTTTTTTTCCAAAAACCTCCACTTGTTTTTATAAAAAAAAACTCTCAAGATTCTGCGAATTTAAATCTCCAAACATAAAACGAAATTTGTTTTATAAATACTTCAATGTTTGTTCCAAATATGATATGGTTCGAATAAATGTTAAATTTAAAAATTCTTACATTTTTAGGAAATTTAATTTCATGAGTCACATATGTACCCGCTGATGAAGCATTGAATACTTGCTCGGCATGCAATAACTGGGCTGAGTTTGAGATGTCACCCCAGGTACTGGAAACGGCATAGGTGGTGGCCAATAAACTGACCAGTGCAATTGTTAAATATAATTTAAAATTTTGCATTTTGTTAAAAAAGTTTGCTTTTTCCTTTTATTTCAAAACAAAAAACTGTTTTTCGTCACATAAATTTTTTAAAATTATTATCTATTTGTATTGATTTATTTTTTAATTCGATTAAAGTACTTTTTATAACACGTTTATTTTATTTTTGTAATTTTGTCTTAACACACGTTTTATATTCTTTAATTTCAAATTTGTTTTTGTTGATCTTTCTCTCTGTTATTTTCTTATATTTTCTTATATTTTCTATTTATTTCCTTTTTAAATGATTGTAATTTCAATCCGTTTTCAAGCAACCAATTTTCAAAACTGATATTTATTTTAATTAAACAAGAAAAGCTAAGCTTACGTTAAACACAAGTTCTAATGTTCAGTAACGAAGATAACTACCAGTTAAAATTGAGTTTAAACTCATGTTGAAAATTTGTTCCAAACTTGAATGATAACGAATTTTTATTACCCTTCGATGGGTTGGATTGCGACGCAGGGTTAACAAAAAGTCACAGAAAATTTTCTTAAAAAGGTTTGGAATTCTCATCGAAAAGAGAACTATTTATTTTGAAAAATTAATTCGACTACTACTTAATTAGGTCTAAGTTTCAAGATATACAGCCTGGCCCACGATGTCGACCGACAACTTAGGCGAGCGACAACAAGTCACTCCTTTTCGTTCTCACAAGCGCCCCGCTAACTATCGACTTGTCGATCGACAGGTTTTACGTTTTCAGCGTAATCTTTTTATTTATTGTCAAATAACTATATTTCCATAACAACATTTTCACAAATGAAAGGCTAGTTTAAAAATAAAAATCGGCAAAACATGTAAATTCAGCCATCTAAATGCAACTCTGTGCGACAAACAAAACAGTTAATCTTTGTCTTTCATAACCTTCGTAGCATTTAGATGGGTAAACATCTGTCATTAAATTTCACTTATGTCGGCCAAACACTACACAAGTTTAGTACTCAAGTCTGGCACTATAAAGTGCTTTTGTGTAGTGTGTGGCAGTGTTTTTTTTACTATTTGCGCAGTGAACTAATTTTGATATTTGTTCAAGTTTGTAAAACTGTACAGTGAATTTGTGTAGTGTATGTTGAAAATAAGGCCGTAAAAATATATAATGGAAGAAGCTTTTTCCACGAAGTAAAATATTTGCAATAAGAAGTATTTAATTGTCATAGGATAATCAGATCTGGCAACACTAATCCAGTTCGAGAAAAGCAACTTATTGTTTTATCGTAATTTTTCAATCATTGTACTTAATCCCTCCCTACTTTAGATCTTTGTATTGCTTTTTTGTAGTGTGCAAATGATGTTTTTTTAAGTCTTGATGTTCCGCAAGTAATTAAAATGTCCTAGGATAATCAAAATATCAGACAACTTTTCTGCAATTTGTAAACATCAACCTTCTTTTTTATCGACATATTTTGAATACACAAAGAAAACACAATTTTCTATATGGTCAACTCCAACAAAACGATTTTTAAACAAAAATTTTAAACATATTGTAGTTACTTTGACAAAAATTGTAAGGGCAATTGTTTTAACTAGAAACTTTGCAAAATAACCGTGAATGGATAAAGTGCCCAGCAAGGCGTCCAAATGATAAAATTGCTTTAGCCAAATGGGTGGGTGTTCCTGTTCAAAACATAAGTTTCACCGATTATTCATCTTGAAAGATAGGGCTCATTCCTGGATAAATCGGAAGGTTAGTCAGCATTGTCGAATTTGAGTCGATACCAATTCATATGAGATCTAGGAACGTTCAATGCTTTTCTGAGAAGTCACTGGTTGGTATGATTTTGGCCTGTATTCCATATTTCTTTGATAAAACTATTGTCTAGGCCAACATCGTCAACAGCCAGCGCTATAAGTCGATGATTACTCACTTCTTTCGGGTTGATTTGGATGATATAATAGACACAAGCGACATCTTGTTTCAACAGGCCGGCGGTACGTGCCTTACAGTTTATACCACATTGTACATTCTGACACACATGGATACATTTGGCCACGATTTGGCCCCGTTAGACTTTTTCTTGTGGGGGTTTTCTATAGTCGCATTGCTATAAAAAAATGTACATACCACAGCGGTCATTAAAGCCAAGATTTGTTGGCAGTAAGAGACCATGAAGGCGAAACTTCTTTCAAAATGCGATAAAGTAAGGCAACGATTACATAATAATTGTTTGGGAAAAATAGGCAAAGAAAATCATGTCCTATAAACCGGTGTTGGTAAGCGATTCCGTGAGATTGTCTGCCTTACAAAATTGCGTCAAGGTAAGCAGTATTTTTTGCTGGGATAACCGATGACATCGGTCCAATTTAGTCTGATTTAAGTTCCAGTCATAAAAAATTTAACATTTTTGATGCCTGCCACCATGCACGATGTTGTATTTCATACATAATGGCGCCTGATGAAAGACCCTTTAATTGGACTATAAACCACTTATGAGGGGCTGGTAAGAAGCCGTTCTACACCTCGCACACAGATACGAAAAAGATTACATGGATACCTGGCGCGTAGGCCCACTCCGTGGTGGACCTTATCCACCGCCTTAAAGTGTGAAAGCAAGCAGGATATCCAGGTAGCAATTTGAGTGTATAGTCCATAGGCCAATGTTCAGGAGATGAAGCAATCTTACCACCGCTGTTTTTGGAAAAATACTAGCAGCAACTGTATAGTAGCAACAGCAGCCTCAGGCCGAACTCACCCACAGGTGTTGAAAAATCAGCCCTTTAGTGGGATTTTCAGGATATCCTTTTCCGCGACTGTGGTCTTAAATAACAACTCCCACGCCTTCCCCGAAAGTATTCCTTCGTCAAAAGCATCTTTCCCTTGTACCTTATCAATCAAAGTAGAAAAAGACAATCATCTTGATAGACCCACGGAGGCCTCAACCAATAATAACAATAACAAATAAACAGCCAAAATATTTCTCAGCTGTTCAAAAATTCTTCTTGCGTATAAATTTTAATGCCGCAGCGACCAATGTTTTTCTTTTTTTTTTTTTTTTTTTTTGCTGTAACAAAGTTTTGTAATATTTTTTTTTTTTTTTTGCTGAAATTGTGTGACAAACCATTTGTTGTATTTAATCTCCCTTACTTTGATGTTATGGAAAAATTCTTTAATTTTTGATTATTTTGAGTTATTTTTCTTAATAAAAACCCCACTCATTTTACTCATAGACGGAGAACTTATTTTCGTCTCTGAATAATACACAATATAAATTTTTCGCTAGAATTTCTTATCAGCAATTACTGTTGCTACTTATTTTTGAATTTTGAGTATGAATAAATACTAATTGTAGTGAAGTGAAATGAAAACAAACGCAAACGAAAACAAAAACAAAAGTCGATATTTTTGAAACAACTGAGGACGACTTACTGAATCATAGAGGAGGAATTACATGAGTTTTACACACACTTAAAAAAATATGATTTGCAATTGTTTTTATTAGTTGATGTCTCAGTCAATAACATGATTTAAAAAAAAAAAAACACTTATTAAATGAAAGTAAAAAATATTATTTTTTTATACTAAAAATAAAACATGATTTGGCGAATTTTTTTCGGATCTTTAAAGGGTGTTTTGGTGTTAAGAGACAGATAAGGAAGATTTTGTATATAATTTGATTAAAAGATATGCATTATTTATAAATTTAATAAAAGTCCCAAAAACAGGTTTTTGGCTGAGCTAGAAATTAAATTTTATTTGCCATAAAACTCCACTGTCGAATTAATACCTCTGGAACGTTGACTTCTTAGTATAATTATGGTGACATTAAATCTAGGATTAGTAGCTTTATACAGCGGTATAGCCCTCAAAGGTGTAGCTCCCGAACTATTGGTGAATCTATCGTAGACAATAATTGCCGTAACATTTTTAGGTTTAACTAATCGGGAACCCTTAAAGGAAGAAAGATGTTGTTGTTTTTTATATCTTGTATTAATCTTAAAACTTAATGTTAAACTTACCAATTTTGGATAAGTAACATAAATGTCCTGAGTGTAACCGTTTTTGGGAAAACGTACTACGTTTTCACGATAAAGCAAATAATCGGTGGCATTGCGTCTTCCCCAACTCACGGACTTGGCCCAAGTTATAGAGGTCAGAGCAAGTAAAAAACAAAAACTTAGAAGAAATTTCATTTTTTTTTTCCTTTTAATCAAAATTTTTTCAAAACAAAAACTTTTTCTTTAACCTTACGAAGTTGTTTCTTTAATCAAACTTTGAAGTAAACTGTGAGTGAGGAAAGTCAATTTCCTTTCAAGAAGATTTTTGTAAAGAATTATTATTACTTGTGGTTTGATTTTATAATTAAATTAAAGATCTTTAAAAGTATTGACGGTTAGTCCCGACCACACCACATCACTTATGGGTGTAACTTTGATTGTAGTAGGATTAAGAATCTTTAAATGGCATTTTTTTAAGACATCTATGTTCAAAGAGGGGCTATAGTTGTCATGTTTTGTTACGTGTTTTTATACCCTACACCGAAGGTAGAAGGGCATGAATAACTTTGTTATACCGTTTGTAATTTCTAAAATATATATACTCGACCTTATTTAGTATATATTTATATATATTCTGGTTTCTTATGAGAAACGAAGTAAGCGGCCGTTGAAATGGCTTTTATGAAGACCGCAGATATGATGGGGATTTGGTAGTTATATATTTATGTTACATGCAGTACAGAGTTATTTGCTATTGAAATTTAGCCCGATTGATCAACAAATGGCTGAGATATAAGCAAAAAAACACAACTATCTTCAATTTTACCCAAAAATCCCTTGTTATTTTTTCATTTTATTTTTATGTACATCTGGAGAACGACAGGAGCCCGCTTCCAAATAAGGTTATAAAAACTCCGACAAAATGTGGACAGGATTGGAAAAGTGGGCGTGGCACTTCCCATACAAAGGCATCAAGGGGTGTGCTGGAAATCGAAAACGTTAAACGCAAGAATTTGGAAGTTGTTTTTAATACACTTTTAGTCTAATTTTTAAAATTTTTGTTATAAAATTCTTTATAATAGAGAAATATTTGTATAATATTTGCCAGAAAATTCTCTTATTTTAGAAATCTCATTAAAAAAACGACTTTTAAAATTCTTGCGTTTTACGTTTTCGATATTCAGCCCACCCCTGAATTTAGATTAATGTATATCTGGATCAAAATTAATAGTTTCCAAATTAGGTACAAACATCAGGGATATCGATACACAACATCCGACAAATTGTTGAAATATTCATGATGACTTGCCAAACCTTACTGAACAGAAATGCCAATACAGTTAAGCATTCTCCGCTGTTAAACGGTAGCAGGTCATAACGTCCAGTGACACAGTATCCATGGACGCTATGACGCTAAAAAAAGTGTAATAGAGAGCAGTGTCGTAATGTCCACAACATATTTACAAACTCGAAAGCAAAGCCGTCCTTCGGACGGGCGCAATATTTTTTTCCTCTATGGTATAACCAATACCAGCTTCGCTAACTAAAGCTTCTCTTCACAGTAGGCCTTAGGCCGGGCGCAAGGATTTTCTTCTCTTTGTTATAACAAATACCGGCTTCGGTAACTAAAGCGTCTCTGCGTAGTCGGCCTTCGTTCGGAAACAAGACAGATTTTAGGAGCTTTACTTAGCGAAACCGGTACTTGTTATACTATAGAGGAGAAAATCTTTGCACTCAGCCGAAGGCCGTCTGTGCAGAGAAGCTTTAGTTAGCGAAGCCGGTATTTGTTTTACCATAGAGGAGAAAATTCTTGCGCCCAAACGTGTTTTCGTTATATATTTAAAATATACACCCAGAGAAAAAAAAACAAAACAATTTTTAAAAAAATATTTTAACCATATTATGTTAAATTTAACCAAATTATTGTCACCGACAATCATATTATGGTTAAATTAGTATCTTTAAAAATATTTTTGTTGGCTGTAACCATAATAAAACATGGCCATGAACACTATGGCACTTTTTGGAGCGTCACAGTGTCCATGGACACTGCGTCACAGGACGTTATGGCATGCCACCGGAAAACTTATTAAAAAACGACTTTTAAAATTCTTGCGTTTTACGTTTTCGATTTCCAGCATACCCCTGGTAACTTTATTTTATTATCGCACAATTTCACTCTTATTTGTTTTTTATTAGCAAACAAAATTCCGAAATAACAAATTTTGCCCCAACTTTGTTTTTTATTGAGAGATCTATAATGTTTAAAGTAATTTTCGGGAATCTGATCTATATGAAAGCTTAAGATTTTTTCGTAAATGTAAAATTTGGTGCCAGATTCGCGAAAAGTATTTCTTTAATTTTGAAAAAAAGTTTAGGCTACCGAAACCTATTCAGAATAAGGATAAATAACGTGAACATGCGAGATATGATTTATGCCCTTCAAAAGTAGTTATCACCACGGAAGACAAAGGCCGTCCAGGCAAGCAAGAACAGTTTAAAGATGATAATGTGGTGGCAGTACTCTAAGGAAAATGTTGTCGATCACAAAATCATCATTCGCCACTTAATGAAAAAAAGAGTTTGAAAGACGCAGGATTCATCTAACAAAAGTAAATTGGGTATTGCCTGAGTGGGGTGCCCCGGTAGGCCTGCTGTTAGTGAGCAGGTCTATTAGCGCTGGGGTAACGGGTTCGATTCCCGCCAGAGACTCTGGTTTCTTTCCTACAGAATAGCGTAGAGCTTCGCGGCGATAAGCTTAGGGAATTAAAAAAAGTTAAAGCTAAGACATTTAAAAAAATGAGTTTTTATGTCGAAACTGCTGCTTAAGGCTAGATTACACTATAATACTCTGTATCAAGGTGAAATAACTACAGGTGGTGTCGAAATGGCATCTGATTTTGACAGTTCGGGCTTATTTGTTTTGATTTGTTAGTGTTTTGCTAATAATGGTTGACATTTCGAGCTAATGGCACTAACAATGCAATGCAAAAAACCCTATGTTGTTTCTGTTGTTTTTGGATTGTTGTAGTTCCGACACCACCTGTAGTTGAATTCGCCTTGACTCTGTATTAATACATGTCAAAAACTCAAGTAATATGACAAAGTGTGATAGTTTAAATGCAATTTGTCACGAAAATGACAAGTATTATGAAAAAAGTTTGACATCCCATACGACTTTATCGTTTTTTGAAAATTTCTAAACGATAATACTTTTCATTGGATCAGGGTTGCATTTTATTTCATATGTGAGTGTTTATACTTTGTGTGATGGTGTGAACACAAACTGTCGTGTTAAACTCATAAGATTTCTATCTCACAATGTATTATGGAATACGTAAGACTTGTGAGATAGTGAAAATTAGCCTTTAAACACCATTAAATTTTATAGAATTATAAATTACGACATCCAAAGATGAAAAGGCCGGCCGAATTAACGCTAAAGCTCAGTATCCACTTGCTTGGATTTGCTTTCGGGGGCACCAGAAGGATTCCATCTGTTATAAGCTAGTTGAATTGAGCCGAGCGATATAAGGGGACCTGGACCAAATACAATTGATTCGTTTGAAGCAAGCATTGGGTGAAATGCACCTGGAATATGCGAAAAGATATAATGCTGTTATATTCAAAAATGACGACGCTCGGCTACATGTTACAGAGGTGCTTAAAAATATTAAGAGTGTGGTTGGAAAGATTTGCTTCCATTGCCTTATAGTTAGTCCAAACTTTGCGCCGTCCGAATACATTTGTTTCGATTGAAACAGAACGTTCTTAATTTACTTAGAATTGATTTGATTCGTTCATGGCCTTAAGAAAAATTTAAACATTCATTCTATCACACTTATCAATTTTTATGACATTTGTTGGTGGTTTTTATGTTTGTCTTTAAATTTTGAGGGGTCAAATTTGGAATCTGTTTATTTTATAAATCGACTTATAAAACGATTCTGAGTCTAACGGCCGTATACTAAAAGGTGAGTCTAGAATTATTAGTTGTATGTGTTTAAAACACAAACGCATAATATCGTCCTTCATTCCTATACAGTTGCAGGCGATTAAAATAATACACAATGCGGCCTTAAAAATATACAAATCATTAATTAACAAATTAAAATATGGGAAACTTTGTTTTTTTTTGCCCCTTAAATACAAAATTTTTAATTAATTTTTAAAACTTGAATTTAAATTTTTTTTTGTTCATCATGTAAAAAACCATAAAATTCAACAGTCGAATTTATGGCGCGAGATTCTTGACCTCTCAAAATAATAGTAACTCTCGGCATATAACGATCAATATCATCCTCTGAACTATAAGCGAAAACCGGTTTGGCACCAAACACATTTGGATCATGGTCCTTAACGCACATGTCAACCACTTCTGCTTTGTTGGTCTTATCACTCTTTAAAAAAAAAATAATAATCGTTAAACAATCATGATCTTTAAAGAACTTCTTTAAGCAAAAACTCACGTCTTTTGGAAAGGTCACATAAACATCCTGAGCAAAACCTTTCAAAGGTGGACGATAAACATTTTCACGATGTACCAATTTTGCGCCGTGCATATCCCGACCACAAATGCCGGTGGCCAATGTTTTCGATGACAACGAGAAAATTAAACAGAAACAAAAGAAATATTTCATTTTCGTTTCAATTTTATGGCAAAAAGATGAAGCTGACTATAACAACAGCTTGAATAAACTGTTCAAATTCTAAACTTGATTATCTTTATATATTAAAAAAAAAAAGAAAAAAAAAAACATTTTCCAGGAATTATTATTTATAATTAAATTTCTTGAATGTAAAAACATCAGATTCTACCCCACTATATTGTAATTTTGTGTGTATGTTAATGGAAAAACCGGTGTAATACGTTTTTACTCATAAAAATTAATTTTACTGATTTGTTATTTATTTATAAGAAATCAATGCCGCATTTAAATTATAACTAATAAAATTAATTAATCTTATCCAAATCAGTCGCATTTGATGAGTGTTAATAATTTTAAAACAGTGTGAGGCAGATTTTACTGTCTCGCTACCAGTGCTAAGGCAGCACAATTTGGTTTTTAGTTGGGCCTTTTCTGTTTCTAATAAAAAGTACAAAAAGTTTGACTTGTTTCGCAACAAATTTTTTGCGGTTTCACACACACAAGCTTAAAACTCATGTGTTGTTCACCACTTCCTTAACCCTTTGACGGTAAAACATCACAGGCTGAAAATTTTTAAATTATATTGCAAATGTTACTTTTCGCGACTAAAAAGTTGTAAAAATTTGAAAATTTCTACTTCTTCTACAACAAAAATCATTTCTTTTCTTTCAGTAGGATACATATTGAACCCTGTTTAAAATCAAAATTTTAAACACCAAATTTCCTTTTATTTTGAAATTACATATTTTTTAACGGAATTTATTAACAGAATATTGAATTTACTTCTTAATGTTAATATCATGTAACGATTAAGTTTCTATTATTGTGAATTATACTTTAAAATGTTATACTGGAATTTTGCTATACGCACATTTGTTAACGAAACTAACTTGAAATTGTTAAAAATTAAAAGATGGCACTTGTCTGGAAGCTAACCAACGGCGAGCATCATCAATAAAATCAATGAATTTTGTACTTATACTGAATCTAACCCAAACTCTTTTATTTTTTCTAACCCCAAAAACTTAACCAGA
This sequence comes from Pollenia griseotomentosa, assembly GCA_963931875.1. Classification (NCBI taxonomy): domain Eukaryota; kingdom Metazoa; phylum Arthropoda; class Insecta; order Diptera; family Polleniidae; genus Pollenia; species Pollenia griseotomentosa. The sequence goes on from OZ007564.1 coordinate 49,992,726, forward strand.
CTCTAATTCCTTTATAATTTCTCCTGGCGACGAGAAATTATAAAGCCGCGTAAACAAGAAATCGGGAACAAGCTAACTAAGTTGGCTTATACTTATACCTTTATAGTTATAGCTAACTCTACGTCCACTAAACTCTAATAAGCCAACTATCTAACCTCCAGAATTCCCAACTAACTGGTTCAAACCCTAATTTATTAAATCATGTGTCCCCCGCCCCCGGGCGATATGCTGTGCCCGTCGGGAGACGTAGTTAAAACGTCTTTAGGAGTCGGGCCTTTTCGTGGGAAAATAACAGGTCTATGCAACCTGGAATGAACCCCGAATGATTTCAAATGGATTCGAAAAAACACCATAATACTTTTCTTTCTGGTGCCACGGGTGTCAGTGGCCCGCCGGTACTACGGTATCCGTAAATAAACCTATCAGAAGAAATGTGCTTTTTACACACGAGAGATGCTTTTGCACGAGGGTTGCATTGGATGAGAAAGTCAAAAGAGGAGATGATGATGATATGAAGGAGATGAAGAAGGAGAAGGTTAACATATGATGAAAGATGAAGTGTGGAGTTTGTATTCTGTATGAAAATGATTGAGTAATGATGAAAATGACTGTTTGATTGAAAGGTGAATGATTAGATGAATGTTATGTGAAGATTATTGAGATGATGAAAACGTGGTGATGATGTGCTTTTGTCAAGGGTATGTGCTCGTTCAAGAGGTACTTTCTTTTGATAGGGTACTCCAGAACTACGTGGTGGCTGCGGCTTTTACCTTAAATCGCAGGGAGGGTTACGTTCAGATGGAAGGCTGATTTTTCACCATTGTGCGAAAGTTTGGCTTGTGAATGCATCCCTAGGTACTGTTGCTGTTTAACAGAAGCTGCTGAAATTGATGAATTGCAGTGGAGGTTAGATAGGTCCAGCTCCTAAACAAGTGGTGGGTGTATAATTATTGATGGATAATACACTTGAATTGCTACCTATATGTGTAAATGGTCTTTAACTCACTCATTTGGCAAGTGCTTTATGTTAACTCACCATGTGGCTAAGATCCACCGTGATGTAAAGTCGCAAAGCAGTTATTTACATAAACCGAAATCACATCTATCTCAAATCCTGCATTGGAAATAAGCAATGATATCCGCTTAGAGCATAGCCGTATATCTTCCTAATGAAGGTATGATCAATGTAATGTCTTTTCTATCTGGTGTGGAGACGGAAAATTATTCCAGCCACTTACCTCTAACACAAATATGACACGAGTTCCAAGTTCTTCTTCTGTTTACAATGAACTTAAACAGATCCTGTAGAGATTTAGGTGAATTGCCGACATTTCACGACTGGTCTTCCGAAATGGCTTTGAAATATTTGATGTGCCAAGCTTCCCCGGTAACGGCCAAAAGTGCCGCAAGCAGATTGAAAAACACATACAGCAGAGAGGGCTGCTGATGTCCATATCTGATAAGCACTGGTTTGACTAAAAAAATCATCAGAAACATTGCTTGGATATTCCTTATCAAGTTGGTACTATTTAAAGTGCGATTTGAAGTTAAGTTGGTACGTTTGTGGGTTATTTAATGGCATTTAGATTTTTTTTATAGATTTTATATGGCGAATACATAAAATGTGGTCTTAGAACAGTGTTTTTATTTACATTTTTTTTTATTTTTTTTTTTATTGAACTTTTTGTTGTTATTTCATAGTTTTAATGTAGAATCATATTTGAAAAGAAAAAGGCAATAACAAATTGCAATAGAATTATTTAATTTTTTAATTTGGGTACACATATTTTCACAAAAACTTCAGCTAAATACAAGCGATATATAGAAATATTTATTAATAAATATCGATACTATATAATTTTCGTTAAATTTTTTTAATTTGGGCATCACTTTATAGTTTTACCTGACTATCTATATAAGTCTAATATATTGTTTTGATTGCTTGCCAACATTAAAGTAGTTCAGGAGATAAAGTATGCCTTGTAATGCATAATATAAATTATACCGAATTGCTGACGTATGCAGTATGAACTAGCGCAAATGTTTAAAATGAAAAGATTTTTAAATTAAAACCTAAAAGCTTGTATAGATTTTATTTATTTGTATCACAAATTATTAATTGATTAAAAGTAAAAAAAAAATTTTACTTGTGCTGATAATTTTTTTTTTTCTTTTTTTTTTTTGTTAAATCTATAGTTCAATGACTAATTCTATATAATTAATAGTAAAAAGTTAATTAAAAAAAATATATTACGAGGGCAGGACAATAAATTTATGTTACTTTTCCGCCTCTTAACTGAAAGGGCATTCGCCCTATTCTCCGGATTTAGCCCCAAGTGATTTTTATCTTTTTCTACAATAGATTTGACTACAACGATGAAATCATCCTTTACACAGAAAAAATTATTTTTCCAATTCAAACAAAAAATTTGTAGAATCAAACAATTTTTTGTCTGAAATCGGTCCTACAAACAAATTTGCATATTCAAACAATTTATTTGCATTTTGTTTACTGAAAAAAAACACTAATTTTTTCAAACAAATAATTTAACTGAATCAAACAAAAAGTTTACTGAAATTCAAAATCAAAAAAAAAAAAAAAGTTTTTGCACAAGCAATGACGCGCACACAAGTAAGCACTGTATGAGAAGGTGACGGCAAAGCAGAAACGCCGACTGGCTTTGAAACACATTTTTTTGTTGGAATAATTTTTGAACGAAGTCTTATTTATACACACAACACAATGTTTTTCTTTATCACTCTCTGTTGCTGTATCCTTTCCTTTGCTAAAGAAGAAATGTAACCAAAAACGGCAGCAGACCGACTCGATATGTTTTTCGTCATCATTCTATTTTTGTATTTGATGTATTTAACCAAACAGTTTTAAAAAATTGAATACGGGATTTTGTTTCTTATAATGTCGTGTCTGCAATTGTTTTTCTTATAGTTGCACTTTTTTAAAGCGTCCAAAAATAGACTGTGTGTGTTTTTTGTTGTTGTTCTTATATTTCACATAAAGAAGTGTTGCTTACGATCAAATAAAAAAATGCAAAAAGACGACAACATTAAAGAGCGTTAAATATTTCATACAAAATTATGAAAACTTGACACCAATAACGCGTTTATTTTATTTTTGAAGAGTTGTCCACATTTTTGTTGGTTAAATAAAAATCAAACAAAAATATTGATTGAATCAGTAAAAATATTTATAGAAATTAAAAAAATTTTCAAACAAGCGGTTGTTTGAAAATAATTCGGCAATAATTTTTTCTGTGTAAATTCCAATACTCGTACATATTTTATTAACCTGACAAATAAGAAATTCGATAAGCATTGGACTCAAAGAACTCAAAAGGCACTATGTTGAAAACAGATAATGATTTTCAATCCAAACTTGTGGTTCATTTCAGAATATTGACCCGCCCTCGTAGCTAAATAAATTATTTTTTAAAAAATAAAGTCAAACTACATATGTCAAACTTTTTCTGACGCAAGACCGACACTTTTGTGATAAAGAGTCGCTTCAAACGTCAGATAAATGCAGAGAGTGTGGCCAGGTACACCAAACAAGCGTATCCGCTCTGTCCAGTTCATCGTTGCCAATATAATCATTTATTAAAAATAAACGAAAATTTAAAATGATGTCACTTATAGAGCATTTACATAAACAGGTTATAAGTTGTTTATGATGATAAACTAGTTTGAGAAACTTGTTTATCCATACAAATTTTAAACACATTTGTAACTAGCTTTTGAGACAAACTAGTTACAAACAACTAGTTTTTGTTAATGCAACTCTGTTTCTTTTTTTTAACTTTGTTCTGACAACGCTAGTGATATTTGACATTTCATCAAGAATAAAAAAGTAAAGTAAAAAAAAAAATAAGAAAAATAAAATTAACAAAGAAAATTCCAAATTTATAAGAAATGTCAGCTTTTTAAATAGTTTTTTTTTACAATGAAAAAAAAACGTATATTTTTATCTTTTTTTTTAAAAATATTGGGGTTAAAAATATTTTGACTTGTCAAAGATAAACAACTTAACTGTCTTAAATGCCGATGTTAACGGTATGGTTTATGAAAGTAGCTTACAGACATTAACTAGTATGAAAATTACAAGTGTAAATCCTCTATTAAGCTTTTTTTTCGGTGATGCTTCGATATGTATAAATGTATGTAGTTGCTTTAAATACCAATCTATAAAAACAAACTGATCGCCAGCACAACCCTCTGTTGGATGAATGTGCCTCGGAAGTAAGACTTTTATTAAAAAATAAGTATTTTTGAGTCCTTAGTTAAGATCGAGCATGTTATTAGAACCATTTGTTGATGTTTTCAAAATTTTAATAGACCAGTGTAGAAATCTAGGCAAATTCATATATAAGCTAGCCGCAATACTACATACAACAAGTACAACAATAAAAACCAATATGGTTTTTTTTTATAACTGATCGATTCATCGAAAAACAGACGCAACTTTTGACACTTCTTTCTCTAAATAAGAAAAATATAGCTCAGCTGTGTTATAAACGCCATTAGCCAAAGAAAAGTCAAAGTTGTTTATGGTTTTTGAAAAAAACAACTATTTTGTTTTTGGTATGTAGGATTTTCGCCTCCTGTTTTGTAAATTCGATCATCAATCATCATGAGCAGAACTAGGTTTTCTCTCTTTCTCTCTCTCTCTTTCTGTTCAAGTCGTTTTCTATAATTTAAGTGCAACTACAAATTTTATATTCGAACACAGAAAAAAATAATGTTCATATTTGAATTTAAAAATCGCATACTTGATTACACAAATTTTTTAATTTTCTGCGATCACGATTTTTGCATTTTTCAACAAAATGTTTAGGTGATTTGTTAAAATAAATTGTTGGATATGTTGAATAAATCAAACAAAATGTTTATCGAATCTATATTTATTTATTAATTATGATGTGCTAAATTCCTAATTTTTATTCTTTGATAAATACACTAAAATTTATTGTGGGAAAAGATGCTAGTTGCTATTCGCTGGTTGCTTAGGACAGATTATTAGGAAACCTTTTTTCAAAGACTTTGGAAAAACTAAACACATTATTCAACTAAATTTGTAAAGCAAAGGAGAATTTTTAGCTAAAAAATGGACAAAAGTTGTAAAAATACTTTTTTTACTTTGACTCAAATATTTGTTTATTGAACATGAAGAAATATTTAATTATTTCATAAACTAATATGTTTTATTGAGTGCTATTTTGCTAAGTGTAATTTTGATATACATATTATTTAATTGAATCAAATAAATAATTTGTTGATCTAAAATTTAATTTTTAACAAACTGTGTTGTTAAAAATTTTCTTGAGATATTTTTTCTGTGAATACAGTGTTCTGCGCTGCCAACTTTCACTTTTGAGAATAACTCGCTCCTACACGCAGAGAAAACACAACGAGTTTCAGTTTTTTTATAAAAATTACATGTGATAACATTTTTTTTTTATCGTAATTCTCCAATTAAACTACTAAAAATTTTTTTTTTCCATTTTGGTGCGCATTTTCTTGTAGGAAATTAACAGCCTGTTTGTAGAACACGAGCGCAAGACGCATTCGCTTAACTAACATTAAAAACAACAACTAATTTTAAATAATATTTGTTCTTCTTTAAGTTAATTTAAAGAGGGGGTTTATATGATCAACTCTAAACCTACTAGCATAAAATTTTGCAATGACATTGTAGCTTTTATAAAAGTAATTGTCGCCAAATATTATATCAATACCAATATTTATAAGGAAGTAATGACATTAAGCGCAATTTTCGGGAGGGTTATATGTATGAGTACTATGGTCAATTATAGACCGATTCCAGTAAAATTTGGTAAGATGATTTAGGTAATAATAAAATATGTTTGGACCAAATTTAATGTGAATACCAACATAAGACGATGGTTTATGATCACAAAGCAGCTTGAATGGGTGCTATGTGAAATTATGGAACAAATGCCACCATTTTCTTTAGACCAGGTCCTTGTTATTAAAATGAACATACTAAACTTCATTAAATTATTTCCCAAAGTACTGTCTGTATTTTGCGGGCATGGTTTAAATGGACAGCCAGAAGGACGGATGGACGGATTTCGGAATTGCAAACAACAGCACACATTTATAATACCCGCTCTACTATTTTGGTGTGGGTACAAATAGCTGATTAAATGCTTTCATTTCATGCAAAACCATAAATTTTGTCTTTAAACGAACGCTTTTTTGACATTTGTATTTCGTCTGCACTAATAAAAATTGACAGATCCCGAAGTTAAATTTGTTAATACAAATGAAAGGCAAGTTTCAATATATGTATAGCTAGAAAATTAGCAACAAATAAAAAAAAAAAAACAAAAATAAAACTTCCTAGAAAACTCTTAATTTGATTAGATTCCTTTTAGATTTCAAATTAATAATCATTATTTTTAGCAACTTTAAAATTCTTGGGAAAATAAAAACATATGTATATAAATAAAATTTATTTCAAATATATTTATTTTAGACAATATTATCCTAACAATAGGGGTATTCAATACAAGAAGAATACTTAAAAAAACTACACACTTTTAAATAAATACGAGATAAACAAATTAATGGTGTTTTCAAAAATACACTTTAACGAAAATGTTGTTGAAAATTTTACGAAAAAATTGTTTATAAAAAAAAAGAAAATAGTTTTACATGAACACCCCTACAACAGCTTGCAAATACTGATAAGAAATAACTCAGCAAGCAATTGGAATCATATCACTGATTAAGAAATAAATTTAAAGCTCCAAAAAATCACGGTCTTTTTTTAATTAAATTGATATGATAATAATATCTATAACAAAAATACTTATCAATTCGCAATATGATTACAAATTTTTTGTATAAAAACATTTGCAATATTCTCAAAACAAAACAGTATTTTCAAACCGTCTAAATCGATAGCAACACCAGAGAATTCAGTATGAAATTTTTAATAACTTTCTGTTTAATTGGCTCTTTGGCCACAGTTGCCTGGACCAGCAGTGCCAGCTGGGGTACACGCTATTCCAATAATATTTTATTGCATCGTGAAAATGTAGTGCGTACACCCCTTAAAAATAACTATTTGAGTGTGAATGTTGGCTACCCTAAATCTGTAAGTATTTTTAACACAACAGTTATAAATCAATAAGAGTTGCTTAAGAGCGTAGAAAGTAATAAAACCATTATTTTTCTTCTTCTAATTCAGGGTCAATATAATTATAGAAATATTACTTTTATTTCTGCAACTGACCGGTTCAGAAATAATTCTGGTGCCACACCTTCTATTTTGTCTGGTGGTATCGGTCGCACATTTGCTACCATTAACCTCAGGAGTCAATATTCTAATGGAATGAACTTTAGTATTGAAATATATGGCAGATGAACACTTTTCTGCAATTCTTTAAAATGGCAATGAAAAAATAAATTTATAAAAAAAATAAAATTTTAGTGTTGCATTTTAACATTTTAGCTATTTGTGGTAGAGCTGGAAAACTATCGATAGTACTATTGATATAATCGATAATCTTAAAATATCGATAGGAAAAATATCAATATCGATATTATTATTATTTAAATAAAATACAGCTATAAAGACATGTAACAGCAGCTATACACACGCAGTTTTTTTTTTGCCGCAAGTTTTTACTTGCTGTTATTAATTCGCGCTGAATTACAGCAATGTATACAAAAACAAGAATGACAAGTGGTATGGATTGCTTAGCTGTGATTTTTTAGTGCTAATTAAAGGCCTTTATGTCGAAATTTGTATATGTTTACATAGGGACTGAATTTTCCAATATTTTTGTAATGTTGTAAAAAAATTCAAATGCAAATGCAATTGCAATTGCTAGCATAGGATTAAACAATGAACGACCATAAGAGGATAAGTCCTCTAGATTAATTACCTTTTGGGTTGAGAATCAAAACCAATTTAGAACATTATCTTTAGTTGCAATTAAATAACTAATGGTCCCTGCTACTTCGGTTCCTTCAGAAAGTTGCTAATCAGCAGCACAATTTTTCAAAAACTGTCATCTAAAATAACGTGCGTACATACATACGTATCATACGTTCAATAAAGTGATAAAAACAACGATCTGTAGCCTCATAAAAAAACTAGTTGAAGTTTTCCTGCACAAGAACAAACATTCAGTCAATAGTAATATCGATAGTATCGATAGTGAAATCTTAACTATCGATAAATATCGATAGTATGTATCCCAGCACTAATCTGTGGTAAAAAGTAAATTTGAATCGTGTGTTTATTGTTTTAGTTTAAGTTATGTTTTTATTTAGACATATCTGGGCTGATTCGTAGAAATAAGTCTAGTGAAATACGAAAAAAAAGAATTTTATTATTTTTATGAAAGTCTGGGGTCAAATCACCGCATTCGATATCGAGTAAACTATCGTTTTTTTTCTGCATACGATAGACACTGATGTATCGATAGAAAACTCGAGAGATGTTATGTCTTTGATTACTAGATATCGAATGCTATAATCTCAAATTACGAAACATTTCATTCGATATCGAGCGCCATGATACCAAAAAAAAAGGTTTCGATTAATTTTGCTCGATATCGTATGCGGTGATTAGACCCCTGGGTTCACACCAGGGATCGTCAAAAAAAGTTCTAACTTCGACCCCGACTCCAACCGATGAAACTGTTTAAGTACGATTCCAACACCGACTCCAACTTCGACCCCTACTCTAACCTTGATGCTAAATATATGGGATGAATATATGGGACTGGTACTTATTTGACTTTTAAATCGTTTAATATACTTAGCAAGAAAATTATTCTGTAAAAATTGCCTCTTATTTTCGAAATTCAAATTTTTTTTAAGCAAACCCTCTTGAAACTTTTTTTATTTAAAAAATATTAGAAATTTTTTTTGCCGAAAAATTTTGGAGTCGGAGTCGCGACTACAACTGCGGTACATAAAACTCAACACCGACTCCAAAGCCCTGGTTCACACGATCAACGTTTTCCATCAGAAAGAGTTTATTCGTGTAGGAGGGCAGGAAAGATCATCATGGGGTACATAATTGCACGAACTTGGAAATTCCCCTATGTTTTATAGTTCGTAAATATTAAGTTGAAGTTGGCTGTGCTTCTTATACGTTTTTTTTTTTCTCATATTATTTTCATTGAATTTGTTTTCTAAGCCACTTTATTTTTTAGGTTGTCAAAAATAGAAAAATAATATAGAAAGAAAATACAATTTCATTGAATCAACTTTCGATGTGTAGACACAAATGAAATTTTAGGAAATTTCAGAAAGAACCTAGACCAAAGCTTTGCGGAATATGACCGATTTATTCATTTATTTTATTTATTTAAAATAGTATATTCAACTCCTGTACAACAATATTAAATCTAGTAAGGAGTGCCCCGGTAGGCTAGCTGGTAGTGAGCTAGTCTATCAGCAACGGGGTTGCGGGTTCGATTCCCGACAGAAACTCCGGCTTATTTCCTGCAGACAAGCGTAGAGCTTTGCAGAATTAGCCTAGGGAATTAAAAAAAAAAAAAACATTGTAACAAAATTTCTATTATGACAATAGAAATTTGTAAGTTCTCATTCCGATATACATACATACATACATAAATTTGTAAGAAAAAGCACAGAACAAAGAACCAAAATTGTTAAATTTTATTTAAAATTCAGCATTCGAGTATTTAGATACAAATATCATGACCGAAATGCACTTAGTGCTACAATATATTACCAATTGGTTCAACGTTTTAAGCAGCACAGAGTCTGCCAGTCATCTTTGATGTGGTGATGAAAAACCTTGTGGAGTTCGAAATTAAATAAAATTACCACAGTGCAAGTAAATATTAAGGAAAACCCTTGTTGATGTTAAGCTGATTAATTTTTGGAAACAAAATTGAAAAATACTGGTCAAAACAATACACACACATACATATGTGGCAACTTTACTTAATGATCCAGCAAAACAAATAAACTCGCCCACTGCTTAGCAGCTGCAGACTATCACTGCTTCAATACAACCGCTTGTCATTTCAATTCGTAATTCAAGAGTAGCGAAGTAGATTCAATAGTGTCCGTGTATTGGTTGAAATGGATTTTGCAACGTCCCCAGATAGGATGGGGAACAGATTTTTATACATTTATATTTCATATCGGTTTCTAAAATGAAATGTCTAAAGGCCCAAATACATTGATCAAAATACTTATTAAGCATTGTGGTAGTATTAGTGAAAATGTGTTTGTAGCTGTTACACCGACAACGCTTGATGAAAAATCAAAAAATTTAGATATGACGGCGAATATTACGTCCAGCACGCGTACACGTTCAATTCGCCGGCTGGACAAGCATTTGACAAGTGTATTTTGGCCTTAACATATGAGAAAAAAAATCACGACTGCCTTTAATGCTGTTCACACTTGGGGTTTAAAACGCGTTTAAGCAAAATGTTGATTTAGCTAATCAAAGCCGTTCACATTAAATTTGGGATGATAAAGATTACAGTTGATTAAGAAAACAAAAACACAGCTAACAAATTCATATTTCTTTAAATTTATTAAAAATACTTTAATAAAGTTATAATAAGATTATTTTAAACATATTCATGATAAAATTGTAAACATTTATGGACAAAATAAAATCATAAAAAAGAAGTGAGAGGTACGTTTATTTAGGCCGAGTCTACTTCACCCACAGTTTGAGGTATGTTTAGAGGATTCTTAGTTAATTTGAAGTGGTTAACAAATCACTTTAATGCATGGGTAATCATCTCAATTTTGATGTGATTATAGCTTAATCACGTTCGAGGTGCTTAAACGCCTTTAAAAACCCATGTGTGAACATAGTATAAAGCTTTATTACGTTCGAGATGCTTTAACAAGTTAAAGAACCCAAGTGTGAGCATAGCATAATTTTTACAAATAAAACTTCCGTTATTTAACGCCTATAGTACACGAATGTTAAAAGCCACATGTGCCACAATAGCAAGTTCGTGTTGTGTGATGACGACAGAATTACGTCATAACCACATGCACACGTGGCTTTTAACATTCCGTGTACTATAGGCTTAAGTCACTGCGTAATTTATGAACTTTCTTTTTTATTAATTTAAATTAGTTCAGTAAGATACTGGCAAATAAAATTAGAGCAATTTAATATATTCTAAAAAGTCAGAGTTGGGCATACAAGATAACGGAACTGATCGTCTTTAACTTGGTAAAGTCCAGAACCAATCCTTGTTTTGTAACCAACTAAGAAGACTCACTACCTCCGACCCTCAGGGGCAGGTGGACACCGGGCAATGGTTTTGTAACATCCGTTATGAAACTAGCAAATGTGAGCAACGTTGAATGTCGGACTGGAGGCTAAAAGTTGGCAGCCCCAACACCAGCCTAGGATGCTGTTGGCCAATCACCTACTCATCTGAAATTCAATGATTACTGAAACCATCACAAATGAAATATATGGCCCTATGTTCCAACTAGGAATTTTAAAGGACTAAATATATAAAAAGTCATAAAAAATTGCATTAAATATTGAAAATTGATAGTAGATAATTTTAATGAAATCAAAAATTTATTTAAAACTGATAAAACAATGTATAAAAATTGGTTCAATACTTAATTTTAATAACAATATTGGCCAACCCCAAAAAGGAAAATAGCACTGAATATTCTTCACTAAAACAAACAATTTATTTCTCTCTAATTTCTAAAAGCAAAACGTATAAATATTGCAGTCCCAACAAAATGTGCATTCATTTAATTTTAACTATTTCAATTGCCAACAAACCTTCAGGTCATACGAACTTAAATCTAAAATACTCTTTTGTTTTTGTGGCTTTTTTTGCCACCGTCGCCTTAGCCGCTAACAGCAGTTGGGGCTAATGTAATTCCACGGATATTTTATTACTTAATGAAGCAATTGTACGCACTCCAGTTGCCAACACTTTTTTGCAAGCTGATGTTGTATTACCCAAGAGTGCTTGTAAAATGCAGAGTTGAAAGACCAGAGAACATTTGTTTATGAAGTTGATTAAAACTTTACAATTAAAATCGAAATCTGTTAGACAATGTTTCAAACTTCAAGTGACTTTCTGCAATCAAAGAAAATCAGGCAAAAGTATAGCGAATTCTCAAAAAAACACTCAGACTTCCTTTTATTTACTTTAACAAAATTTTGGACAAAAGTTTAATCGCATATTGAAATTAATCATTTAATTGTCAAAAATCTATCCGATCCATCAACGTTTTCAGTTCAACCAAAATTCTTTCCGATTTTTTTAATCTTAAAAAATAGTTGGGCATTTTCAAATTACCCACAAAAATGTTCTCTTGGTATTGACATTATTTTGTATGAGTGTTTCTAAACTAATGAAATTGTAAATTTCTGTCGGTGTTTGTATTATTTTTTTAGGGTCAAGCCAATGACCGCAATATTACAGCCGTCTTAATTTATGATCGTTTAACAAATACCTCTGGCGCTACTGGCAGCTTGTGGTCCAATGGTCCTGGTTATAAATTTGCCACTGTCAATTAAAAATCACAATATGGCGAAGGTAATTATTCTACTGTTGAAATTTGGGGCAAAAAGTAAATAAAACAAATATTTTTTTTCAAGATTAATAAACAGAGATTTTGAAAACAAAACAAAAATTATTGTAAATGGATATAAAATTAAACAGTGGCTTTAAAATAATTTAGAAAACTACAAATTTGTTTTATTAGAAACTTGTTGAAATTAAAGCTTTTCAAATTTTATAAGTCACCCAAGCAACACTGTTGAAGTAAAACTGAAGCCAGAATGATTTGCATGCCGTGCAGCGTATGTGACAGTAAATTAAGTTAAATTAAGATGCCATTAGATTCCGCTAGGGTGCCCTGGTAGACTAGCTGGTAGTGAGCTATTCCATCAGTGCAGAGAATGCGGGTTCGATTCCCGCCAGAGACTCTGGTCTCCTGCAGACAAGCGTAGAGCTTTGCAGGATTAGCATAAGAAAAAAAAACGCCTATGCGTTGGTCTTTTGAAGAACTGTGTCCAGAAAGCTTAGACGTAGGCTGCATGAAATTTATTTTCAAAATGTCATCAAGAATATTTAATAAGACTTACAAGAAATTTGCTCATTAAAATTGCAATCAGCTATTTTCTTGACTATAAACCGAAACACACTATTGGAAAGAAAAGAAGATTCAAAAATTTCTAAGGAAAATCAAAACAACATGGCTACATTGGCATTACTGCTTATTAACCGTTTTTGCCTGTAAGTATGTGACAAAATATTTAATTCTTTTTTCAGCAAAAATCTCAAAAAGAAAAACAAAATTATTTAAAACAAGCAAAACCAAAATTAATTAATTAAAATGGTTTACAAAAAATTATGCTGCTTATTCTCGCTATATCTATCTAAACTGTGATTCCCCTCAACGTTTGCCAAGCAATTGCAAATTGTTTTTCAATTATTTATTTAATTTCATGTTCTTTATTATTTGTACCAAAACTCATTAAAATTCATAAATTTTAAACTTAAACATAAAGTTATTTTAAAATACATACAAATGAACACTGCAAAATTAAAAAAAAAAATATTGAATTAATTTAAAAATTGATAACAGTATAAAATGCATACAATCACAAAAAATATAAAATGTTAAACAAATTAAAAAAAAAAAATAATATTTGGAAAAATTAAAAAGTCAAAGTTGTTGCAAAAAAACAAATAAAAATATGTTTATATTAAATGTGATTAATTTATTCATTCAATATTTATGTATGAACTGGTGTTTGTTTGCAAAAATTTTAAGTGATATAATAATAATATAATAAATTAAACAACAAATACGAAATATTTTAAATATAAAAAGAAATTTCCTCAATATTAAGCCATGTGGAAAGAGTACAAGTTTTCTTTTCAAAAAAAAGCTTCACAATAAAAGCTTTAACAACAAATTACAAAGATTTGTATTTTTATGAAAAAGCTCTTTAATAAACTTGGTATGTATTATTATTTAAAAAACTTAAAAGCTTTAAAATCCATTAATATATAAAGTTTTTTTTGTAATTTATTAAAAAAAAAATATGTATATTTATTTAATAAAATACAACTAAAGAGCTTTACAAAATTCTTGAGACAGAAGCACTTCTTATATTTCTCCAAAAAACTTGTTAAAAATATCTTAACAAGAACCCAATTATGCATTTGAGTTGCTGTTGTAGCAGCGAGACCTGAAGAACCGTTGTTGCTGAGTTCACACAGAAAAAATTCTCCAAAATTTTTCACCAATTAAAGCATTAATCAAAAACATAATCAGTTTTAATTAAAAATTTAATCAAGTGAATTAAACGTTTAATTAATACTATTAACTGGTTTAATTGATACTATTAATTTGTTTACTGGTGCAAATTTAATTAATTTTTTAATTAGTATCACAAATTTTTTAATAGAAATCAATTTTTATTTTTTTCTGTGCACAATCCTTGGTCGGCGTCCGTTGAACCCCAAGTCGTTTTGGTGCGTAGAACCGATTATATTTGACTCGAATGCATTTAACAAAAACCAATCAACAAAAAAATTTTAATAAATTAAAAATTAAGGTCCCAAATTATCGCTTAAACATTTCCTCAACAATTTTTATTTAAAGAGAATTTGTAGTTTAACCTTTTTTTTCAAAGGTTTTACTAAAAATTCGCTATAAAAAATCTTTACAAAAAGATTTAAGCGATATGTTATTAACATTTTCTATTCTATTAACAAATTTTTCTTTTATACGTACATATTGTAAGCCCGCTTTCCAAAAAGCTTTTAAGAAAAACTTTAAAAAGTGTTTTCCATAAAACGAAAATAAAGTATTAATATAATGAATTTTTTATTTACTAAATAGAAATATAAAGCCTGTGTGTAGATCGATCTACATAAGTTTAATATTCATCAATATCGAAATTGCCCGTTTGTCCCTTCATATTCCTAGCTTTGAAAAACATTTAAACTTTTTTTTCTTTTGAGTACGGAAACAAGTTATTGTTTTAATATATCTCTTATAAAATGATATTTAATATTTTCTGAATAAAGGTTATCCTAAGTTAGTACCAGTTAGAGAAATACAAAGTACAAAAAAATCTCTCTTACAGATTCTTATGCACTTCGCACCTTGCTTCTAGGTCCAATATTAACGAAAATTAAAAAGGTACCAGCTAAAGAACAAAAAGTACCCAAAAAATCCCTCTTATAGATTCTTATCCACTCTGGACAATGCATGTTAAATTTTATCTTTCTATGTCCAATAATATCGGAAATTCAAAAGGTAAAAATTAAAGAACAAAATAGTCCCATATACCTTTCTTGCAGAAATCTCATTTACTTAGGACCTGGCATGTTCAATTTTATGTCCATAAGTCCAATATAAACACAAATTAAAAAAGAACCAGTTATAGACGAAAAAGTATTAGAAATATCTCTCTAACAGATTCTCATCCAAGCATGTTTAATTTTATGTTTTAAGTCCAGTTAAAGAACAACAAAGTACCAAAAAGTTCCCCCTAGAGTCTTTTCACTCAGGATATTGCCGGTAAAATTGTATGTGTCTAGGTCCAATATAATTAAAAAAGTACCAGTTGCAGAGCCCAAAAGCTAAAGAAAGAAATATAATTTTCCGTATTTCCAATTTTTAGTACTTTTTTCTCCGCATTGAAGTATCAAAAATTTCAATATTGTAGTGGGAGCCAATTTAATACGTATAAGTTAAAGAATGGAGAAAAATACTTTGTTAAAAAAAAGTAGAAGAAATAGTTACGAAATTTACCCGTTAAACGTTCGAATTTCTAAAAAGTAACGAATTTGTATTTTTTAGAAAAGTTTCGAACGTGATATAATTTTTATTTCTACGTTTATTGGTTTAAAAGATGGATGGGGTACCAAAATTCAGGTTTTACAAGTTTACTTCCTAAAAGGGTAGAATTTCAAAAAAAAAGGACTAGATACCTGCCCGCTTATTTTTCTAAAGAACAATGATAAGTAATACATTTTTTCTGTCTCTTTTAGTTTTGGAGTTATGAGTGTAGTAAGAATAGGAGGTTTAGCGACCCTGGACCCTATTCGAAGCACTTAAGTGGAACCGTATATAGCCTATGTCCGTTAGGTGGTTCCATTCTTCATTTTGTTGAAGAAATTTTTAAAATTAGACAAACTTTTCAGCTTTATAATATTAGTATAGATAAAAGCTTTTTTTACATTTTTTTAAGCGTTTTGATAAAAAAAAAACTTACTTTAAAGCTTTCTGCAAGCTCAAAACATATTAACATTACAACAACAACAAAAAAAAGATTCATTGAAAAACTATTTAAAAAAAAACACTATTGATTAAGTTTTAAAAATTTTGAGCTTTATATTAGGCCTTAGGGCCCGTTTTCACGACTTACCTTTAAAGTTCGATATAGTTAACGCTACCTTTAGCACTAGTGAGGAATAAAGTTACCTTCAACTATTTTTCGTTTTCACAACTTCTGTATAAAATAAACTTAACATTTTTAAAAAAGTGGCAATACTAAAGAAAATACCGATTATTTTTGCCAAAATAAAAATACGAACTGGCAACTACGTACTTTTTTACATTTACAAAATATACGTATAATTGGAGTTGCCATATATAAAAAATATGTGAATATAATATGGCAATCTCAAATCTAAACCTTACGACAAAAGTTAAAGGTAGAACGTTCCTCTCTTTAGCTTATCCTTCACTTTTAGGTTAAAGAGAACTTGTGATAATTAAAAACTCATTATCTGTTCGATAACTTCCTACATTTAGCTATCGTTAAGTCGTGAAAACGGGCCTAAAACTGTTTTAAAATTAATAATAATGTTCTAACTTTGTTTTCTTACTGATTAGAGTTTCTTATATTTTTTGTTTTGATTTTAAAATAAGTCTTCGTTTCCCCCGTTATTTCTCCATTTATTTATACCCACACCACAATAGTAGTGAGGGTATTATATGTTTGTGCTAATGTTTGTGACACCTTAACATATTGTTCCTAGACCTACCTTTAAGTATTCTGATCGACTTAGAATCAGTTTTTTAATATATCTAACGGCTAGCCATGTAAACCTTTTGGGTAAAGTCCAAGTCGCAAATTTTTGATGTAATTTGATGAAATTTGGCACATGTTCTAATTGTCACAATGGCTTAGCCAAATGTTGAGAATCGGTTTGAAAATTCACATAGCCCCCGTACAAGCTTTTGTCCGGATTCTTTACGAACATTAATCATCTTACTTATGTTGTTATTCAGATAAAATTTAGTCCAAACTAATTTTATTGCTTCTTACCAAATTTTATTCGAAGCGGTCCTTATTTGTACATACAATATTAATCATAGGTGTTATATAAAACCCCTTCCTAAAATAACTTAAGGGCAAACAAATCTCATATTGATGAAGATATCTAAATAAAATTCGGCACAATAAAATGTTTCATGAATCTTGCTCATAACATAAGCTTGTTCTGGCGGGTCCATAACTGCCCATGGGTCCCAAATAGGCTCTCAAAAATGTGTAACTTAGTTTTGTGGTATAGGGTATCATATGGTCGGGCTAGAACAACTTTACTTTTTTCCTTGTTTTTTATTATAAATAATCTTTATAAATTTTCTAACTAATTGAAAACAATTTGTGTTTTTATGATTGATCATAAATTTTTTTTTTTTTTTTTAATTGTTTCCGTGATAAAAATCTATCAATAAATAATACACAAAATGTTGAGAATTAACAATCAGCCAACAACCATCCATCCAACTTGTTTAAAGTGACACCACAATGACTATAGAAAGTGTTGAGGAAAGAAGACTGTTGCAACTCAAAAACACATGCACACACACATTAAAACAAACTGTTGTAAGCAGCAGAAAAGATTTACGATTGTAATAAATAATCTATAAAGTAAGGAAAATGACAAAATAACAAACAAACAATTTTAATATCAACATTATAAAACTACAAAAACGTAACAAAAAAAAAAAATGTTTATAAAGTGGAAACATGCAGATCAAAAAAAAAAAAACAAAAAAATCTAAAGAAAATACTTATAAAGAGAAAAAAAACTAGAGGCATGTTAACAAATTGAAAAACGTAACATTTTATGACAATTGAAAGTGGCTGGTATAAAAAACAAAAACAATTAAACATCTACAAAATCTTTAGCTCACGACATTTATAGACCTGACCGGGTTTTGACATGAATGACAACAACTGCCTAAATAAGTGTAAGAAGTGAATGTGCCAGGCGTACTAAATCATTATTGTACTCTATACCAAGAGGTAGGGATTGTAGTTTTGTAAATTTCTTAACTACATGTGAAACACACCTAAATTATTTTCGGAAATCCAATGAAGTATTTAGTGTCAAACACTAATTTACTATGCAATACATAAGAAAGTAAAGTCAGTCAAGCTTTAACATATGATACCATACATTACAGACAATTTTTCGACAGAGTGCCCTACGAGTGTCTTGTGCCAAACATAATTTAGATACTTCTATGTAGATCTTTTCATTCTTAAGTGATTTAAGAGAGAAGTTACTATATACGTGACCTTTGGTCACTTTGGACCAACCAAAACAAACTTTTGACACGGCTAATTTTATATCAGTAACAATAATTAGAAGGAAGTTATGGCATTAAAAGCTATTTTCGGGAGTAACATGGAATTATGGCAAAATATGGACCGATTTGTATAAAATTTGGTACAACAGTCTAAGTTGCAGTAACATATTTTTGGGTCGAATTTAATTTGAATACCAACATAACAAGATGGCCTAGGGGCAAAAAAACTCTATTGAGGCTATTTGAAATTGTAGACCGATACTCACTATTTTCAAAAGGCCTCGTTCTTGTTCCAGTTAGTTTGCGCAAAAAGTTTACATGGACAGCCAGCTGGACGGACGAACATCTGCTAAATCTTCTTGATCGATCGGTATACCAAAAGGTGGGTCAAGGATCCATATTTGAGTGTGATACAAACATTAGCACAAATGCCTAACAAAAACCTCTACATACATGGTGGGGAGGGTAAAAATAGGGGTCTTTAGTCTTTACTCATAGAAAAATACGTCTTCATATTAACATCATAATTGTGACATCAATGGTATTACAAATGGCATCAATAAGGCTAAACATGGCATCAATCCAATGAGGAACCTCATCATAAAATGTTGTCATATTTTATGCGAAATATATGCAATGACTACAGTGACATCAATTCGATGCCACATTTTGTGTATTATAAACATTATTTTCATGTTTAAAAAGTAAAATAAGAAGCAAAAATTCCCATATTCTATTTGCTTAAACTATTAAGAAACCGTTTTAGGCAACGAAAGCGGAATTTAAGGCGTGGGCTAGTTTAACCCGCACGGTCAGTTGGAATAGCGGAACTGTGGGTAGGACCACTAAGATTTTATGGGGTAACCCAGACGAAAGGAGAACAAGAAGCCTCCTTAATGGGAGAATATCATAACAATTACTGTCAGCAAATTTATCTGAAACCAATTGGGCTTAAGTGGCTTCAAGATTATTAATGAAATAAATAAATTTGAAGTTAGTATGATGGTACGTATCCTGACTGGTCATACAGGTTTACAGGCACAACTACATCAAATTGGACGGGTGGTATCAGAAGAGTGTAGAGCGTGTGGTGAGGAAGGTGAGACGCTGGAACACTTTCTCTGCCCCTGTCAGGCCTTCGTCGAGATAAGATCCAAACACCTCGGGAGCGATGGCATGTTGGACTTAGGAATTATGTCCGAGAAACGGAGTTTCTTAACGAACGTTAACCCCCTCCCTACAGGTAGTGGTAGCACTACCCACCTTAAATTTCCATGTTTCTTAAGGAGCGCACAACAGGCCCGGTAGTGGCCTAGGTGTATGTCGTATATCGTACTGATATGAAATTGCATCTTTGATGCTTCATCCTCCTTTCGACCTAATTTAACCTAAGCTAAATACATGCTGCTGTGGTCTTATAATGGAGAGTTCTTCTGTGTAAACACAGAGCGGAATACAAAATAAAAGTGAAACAAATATGTGTAACGGGTAAGTAAATAATAATATTCTCTCACTTTGTCTAAAGTCAATCCGAATGACTCATTTTAATGACAGTTTGTCATTAAATTGAGCCTAATGAGTCCTTTCTCCGATGTTACTGAGTCATCGCACTGATTACCTTTTTTTTTTAAACTGACTCCGATTCGTCATTTCTCTGATGCCGATGTGTCACTCCATCGATGGCATAATTTTAGCTGATGGCAATTTAGCCAAGTGATGTTTAGGCTGACATCACAATGATTAAAAGTGGCATGGGATCAAAACGAAGACTCTTGTCATAGTATCAGGGTGGTTGGTAATAAGCTAGTCTATCAGCGCGAGGGTTGTGAGTTCGATTAGCAGTTCTGTTTCACTATAACGGGCTGTAGATCTATTGCTCGGTAACTTATTTGAGAAAATAATTTGTATCATATAATTAATAAATTAAATTAAAAAAAACAACTAAAATGTATGATTGTAAGAGGCATTATTGATGACTAAAGTAATCATTATATGATTATGGCAAAAGATAGTACGATTAAAACCATCATAACGGAAAATAGTAGAGCGTTTGACAAATTCGGATAAAACCATTATTAGTTATATTAATGCCTCTATTAAAATAGAACCGGTTTGCTAACAAAATTTAATTAGTTGTGGTAAAAGCTTTAATAAAGCTTTTTTATTTAAAAAAAAATACCAGTAATCCATATCGAGAACTTAAATTTGTGTCCATCTAATTTCAGTTTTAAGCATCATAACTTAAATTATTTACTAAGTATGTATTATTGATTTGATTGTGTACGTAATTAAATTGATTAACACAAAAGTACTTTTATATGAAACCGAAAAAAAACCACAGAATTGTTTTTGTCACACAGTTTTTATAAAATGACCCCAATAATGATGTGTAAATACAGAAAAAAATAAACCAAAAACCACACAGGTGTTTTTCAATACATTGTTTAAATAATTTAATAAAAAAACATTTTTAAAATTTCTGAAAATATGTTTAAACAATAGTAAAATTTGTTTAACATCATTCTAATTTTAATTTGTCAGACATGTCGGTCAAAACTGTTGAGCAAAAGTTTGTTCAAATCGAAAAGAACAAAAAAATTTAATTAAGTAAACAATTTGTTTAGCTTAAACAAAAAAAACTGCAAAGCATTTGTGTGCAAACAAAATGTAATTTATATTATACAAAAAAATATTTACATACTAGTTTTTTTGTTTGTTTTTTTTTTAAATTTTTTTTTTTTTTAATAAAATTTTAACGAAACTCCGACAATTAGCTTTTAGCCGGTGTAATCTGCCTCAATTTAGACCAGACAAAATGATGCGAAAAACTTATTCATATTCATTAAGTTATACCCTACATTAGCACCATAGATAGAGATGCTATTTTAAGTTTTTGGTGACGTTTGATCTACATTAAAATATAAATTTTAGAACAGGGCTCTGCAACAGTAGAACAGACAAAAATTCATAATGTTGAACTTCTTCTTAAAAGTTCATTCAATCTTGAATATATTTTCCAATTTTAAATAAGTGTAAAAAAAACTATTACAATTTTTTTAATTTGAATTTTCAAAATCAATATTGTTATTTTGGATGTTTAGAGACAACTAAAAGTGATCTCTCCCCTTTTTCCTGTCCGTTCTACTTGATTTCTTATAATGATTCCATCATCATTATGGGCAGCCTCACCGTTTATTATACCGATCGTCGAAGAATCACTTTCACAATCGATCTAACGATGTTCGGCCGGATTTGGCTAGATGAGCGCTTTAGGCCTGCATCTAAATATTTGAAAATAGAGCACACAACAAACACAAAAATATGAGTTCAAAAAGTTTGCGTGCAACCCTAATGAGAAATGCTATGCGTAACTATTCATCTGACAATTTAAATAGTTTTGTGAGGGACAAGAATTAAAAAAAAAAAAAAAAAAAAACACTTCGGACTGTAATTTTTTTCCGTCAAAACCTTTCAATACAGTAAAAAATCTTTGCCTATGCTCCTAGTGTTTGAAAATCACCTCGTGCATTCTGCTAAAATTTGTGATGTTTACTTGTGTATCGTTTATTTTTTTTGTCGGGTTATGTGGCTCGTGGCACCGTCTTGTTGAAACCACATAATGTTCAGTTCATAATTGTCTATAGCAGGCCAAAAAATTCGGTTATCATACGGCCATAGCGCTCTGGGCCATAGAATCGACAAATTAGTATCATTGTCCACATTGTGCACAGTATGTCGATAGTGCTCGAAAAGTGGGCCAAGTTTGAACTACAATTTTTGTTGTAAGTTTTAACTATTTTTGCGGGTTCTTCGGTTACTTAACGATCCATATTCGTAATGGATAAACCTTTCATTAAATAAATGACAATTCAGATGATAGATATTTAACAGCTGACAGCCTTGCCAGACCGACCGTTATGAAACCACTAAATGGATAACCCTGAACATGTATCGTTATGCTGTTAAGTGTAGCGTCCCAAACAGTTGCACTAATACCGACTAGCCTTCTTACTTGTTTTTTAGTTAAAATTTTTGTGCAAAAATAATTTTTTTGGCAATTGTTTAAAATTTAACACAATTTATTGCAAAAATGAGGTTAATTTAAAATTTTAGTTTGTTTGTTTTTCTAGTTTTTTTTTTTTTTTTTTTTTTTAACCAAATAAAAATGCATTAAACACATGAAAATGAAATTTACATATATAATTTAAAAATCAATTAATAGAAAAATATATTGAAAAATTGTGGATTTAGATAATAATAGATTTAGCAATGAATATACACTTTTTAGGTGACCTTCTCTGAACGGTACCAGAGAAAAACACAATTTTTTTTCAAAGTCCATAAACGAAAGCATATTTAACCAAGTCACTTTTCGACCGATTTGGAATTATGTTTTTGGCAAACAAGTAATGTGAAAATCATATTCATATTTTCATAAAAGGCCAATCCTGCCAATGAAATTTTAACTTGCTGAAGTCGACCCTTTATAAGACCTATGGGTTATTATTAGGGGTTTTCCCGAGATTTTAATTATTATATTTCCCGCTTTCCCGGGATTTTGATTGTGGGATCTCTGAAATTTAGTTTTCTTTTCTCTAAAAATTAGCATCTGTGAATGTGTTGTCGATTAGATCAATTACAAGAAGTGAGTACATCTATTAAAATCAGAATGGGCAGTGCAACAGATGATATTTAATAAATTTTGTGAAGTGAAGTGTTGATAAAGAACATAAATTCAAAATAAGATGCAGGCAGTAAATTCTCATTGTCCATGGACAAGTCTTAAAAATAGGAGATACCTTAATTTCAAAAATTTTAATAATTTTTTTTTAAAAAATTAGTAAAATTTGAAAAAATTTTGACTAAATTTTAAAATTTTAAAAAATTTAGAAAGAAAAGTTAATTACCAAGTTTTAAAAATGTCTATTAAAATTTAGTACAAATTTTACAATACATGAAAATTTCTTCAATATTTCACAAAAATTTAACCCAATTAACATGAAAACTTAATTATAAAAAATAAAAAATTTTTAAATTTTTTAAAAAAATACATGAAAATTTAATAATTATTTTTGAAAAAACTTACAATTTTTTTAAAAAAATTAACATGAAAACTTAATTAGCGTGTACTAAAAAATTTCAAAATTTCTTCAAAATAACACTCCTTCATTGCAACATAGTCATATCTACAAAAAAATCAAGCTTGGTAATATACCCGGGAAGTGCGGGGAAACCGAAATAAAAACAATAAGGAAACTCGTGTAAGATACTTCAACATACAATTTGAAAGACACATTGTCCTAAAGATTACAGATGGGCGTAAAGAAAAGAAAAGGGAAATTTAAAAAAATTTCCCGCTTTCCCGGGAATCGAAAAACTCCGGGAAAAAAACTCTAGTTATTATTGACCTCCACCACAAAAGGCTGTTTAAAGGTTAAGTTTAATGAAAAATATAGGTAGTTCTTTGCGAAATTGTTGAGGGCACACGTAACTTTGCGTCAGCATGTAGGTACTTTGATAAAACGATAAACGTCGTTATATGTATGTATGTATGTATGCCAGAAATGTTACAAATCATTAAAGTATCAGAATTGTTAAGAATTAATTTTAACTCAGACACAGAAAATGTAGCAAAAAATTATAGACTAAATTATAACTAAATAATAAAAACAAAAAAGAAGATTAAAATTTTTTTGGAATCTAATAGAATATCCCCATATTCATAAAAAATATTTTTGATTTATAAAAGGTTTATTGAACAAATTTTCTATGAAAATTTGATTTTTCATTATTTAAAAAATGTATTTAACTGTTTAAAAATTTCCTTGCTGTATCGAAATTTTTGATTAAAAAACTAAATGCTAAAAACGTTTTATCTAAAAAATCAAAACCTTAAGCCTAATATATGTATTATAAAACAATTTAATAAAAATAAAAAGGTTTAAAAAAATTTATACAAAAAGTTAAATTTTGTAAAAAATGTTAAAACTTTTTACACAAAAAGTCCAAGACTTCCCAAAAAATAATTTTGTTATCAACATAAATACATATGTATATTCAAAAGAAAATTTTTTACAAAATGTTAAATTTTTACAAAAAATATCTTGTTAACTTGAGAACATAATTTTAAAAAAAACCGTCGTTTTTTGCAAAAAAAAAACAATTTATGAAGCAGCAAGCAACAGCAAAGAAGTTAATACTTGCTGACTTTTATCGCAGCAGAAAAAAATAAGCACTTTTATAGTCTGAACCCAGTCTAATATTGAAAAAAGAAAATAACATTTACTTACCCGCACATTTATTGCTCGCAATATTAACATATACGGTACACAGCGAGATTGAGCTGAAGCACACAAACACTACGATAACGTACATAACATCTTTTAACGTACATGTACAGTATTTTTAGCGTACTTATCTGTACTTTTTATTGAACACGTATGTGTATTTAACGTGCGTGTGTGTGTGGTATGTATCTATTTTATAAAATCAAAAAAGGCCAAAAATATGATTTGAAAGCGAGTTGTATACAAGGAGTGCAGAAATATAAGAAACATGCAAAAGTGTACTAATATTTTATGGAGCAGAGTATTGGTGCCTATTTCAGTAAACAATTGTTTTTGTCCACATGTATTAGTGCGAAGAAATTTGTGTAACTTTTAAACTAATAGCATATGAAAAGGTCACTATAGGTTAATTTAGGTTAAAAAATAAAAAAAATATATTAGTCCTTGGTGCGGATTTTGATCCAGAGGCATAATTGGGCCATTTTTCTTCGAAAATGAGCAAGGAGAGGCCGTTACAGTCAATAGCGATCGTTATCGGGCCATGCTGAACGAATTTTTGTTTACAAAAATTGAAGAGGAGGATATTGGCAACATTTGGTTTCAACAGGAGGGCGCTACGTGCCACACAGCCGAAGCTACACTCGATGTTTTGCGCCCTATTTTTGAAGATCGCATTATCAGCCGCAGAGCTGATGTCGTTTGGACGCCTCGTAGCTGTGATTTGACACCGTTGGACTATTGTTTGTGTGGTGCCGTCAAAGATAAGTGTTACGCCGACAAGCCAGACACAATTGACGCTTTAAAGGACAATATTCGTGAAGCCATTGGTGAAATACAGCTGCACACAATCGATAATGTGCTTAAAAATTGGACCGATCGTGTAGGCTACTGCATGGCCAGCCGAGACAGCCATTTGAATGAAATTATTTTCAATTAATAACCGGAAGGATATGTTATGACAAAAAATATGTTATACATAAAAATTAATTTCTTTGCATGAAGGCGAATATATTTTTTGTTAGTGAGGTTTCTTTTCATTTATTTTTTAGTGAGTTGTTTTATGATTGCAGTACGTTTTATTTTGGCAAACTTTTTGTTTTTTTAAAATCATTATTATTAAATTAAAAAAAAATAATAATAAGCATTTAATACAGTTTTGTTTTGTTCTTCAAGCTTCATTGTTTACACCAAATTTTACAATTGCAATCCCCTTTCACAAATAAAATTAAGGCAAAAACGAGAAATGAAAAATAAACGTCAAAAAAATACGATAAGTTTTAGTAAAAAATAAATTGAAAATTGCGCAACTAAATTGCTAAGTGTGAACACAAAATAAAGTTCAAAAGAAAGTTCAAATAGTAAGATTAAGTAATTTATTTACTCTACCTTTTTCTGCTTTGAGTGTGTTTTTTTTTTTTTTTTTTTTAAATTTTTTAATGCTTTATTTCAATTTCATTTAACAAAATTTAAAATTTTGCCTCAGCGCCCATTATGGCTTTATAGAGGCTAAAAAAAAAGTAGGCAACAATAAATATATTACACTGTATAATTTAAATTAAAAATTTAACAATATATTACATATGAATATAAAAAAAGAAAAAAAAAATATATATAAAATAAAAAATATGTACATTTTTACATTTTTAAGTTAATTTGTAAGAAGTATTTCGACGTTATTAAGCAAGTACTGTTTTATACTTCCTTTAAAAGTTGACAGTATAAAAATATTTTTAAGGTTGTCAGGTAATTGGTTATACTCGTTAGCACCAGCAAAAGTAACTCGTTGTTTAGTCAACTCGAGGCGACATCTCGCTACATTCAGATCCGTCGCACGTCTTGTTATTCTCTGACTGTGTATGAGATTTTGATGAAACTGTATATTGTGAGATCCATATCCTTTAATACATTTAAAAACATAAATTAAAATTTGTTGTTTATATAACCCTCGTATTGGAAGTATAGTTTTTGCAAAATTTTTAAACAAGTTAACTGTACTGTATCTTAACGGCAGATTAAACACGATCTTCAAAGCTTTATTCTGTGCTGATTGAAGCGATTTTATTACTGAGCTAGATTTAGAGGCATAGATCATTGGGAGATATGTTAAGTGTGAGTGAATTAAAGAATTGTAGAGTAAAATTTTCGTTTCAGGATTCAATTTGTTTCTAAATTTATACAGAATACCAATTCCAGATGATATTTTAGATTTCAGCTGATTAATGTGGTTTTCCCATATAAGATTGTGACATAGATTAATTCCTAAATATTTAACACTCTCTGACTCATTTATCAAACTATCACCAATGTGTACGCTCATAACTTCATCGTTCCTTGAAATATATGGCTTAAACTTTATAAATTTAGTTTTTCCTGAATTTAAAATCAGTTTGTTAATCCTCAGAAATTCGGACAAAATAGAGGCGTCATATTCGATCTGTGTTTGCAATACTTTTTCATGTTTATAATTGTACAAAAGACAGATATCATCAGCGAACATAAATAGTTTTCCATAAAACTTTATATTTTTCACATCATTTAAATAAATTTTGAACAACAGTGGGCCCAGGACGCTACCCTGTGGGACACCACATAACACATCAAGCATGCCACTTTTAGATTCACCAACTTGAACAAATTGTCTTCGATTCCTTAAATAATCTTTAAATAATTCAACAGCATTTTGTGAAAAACCAATGAAATCTAGTTTCTTTACTAGTATATCGTGATCAACCAAGTCAAACGCTTTCGATAGATCAAAAAAAACACCTGCAACTCCTTTAAAACCTGCATCAAGTCCGCTACAAACATACTCCACCACATTTACAACAGCTTCTTCAGTTCCAGTGCCTTTTTTAAAACCGAATTGTCGATCAAACAAAATGTTATTTATCTCAAGGTAACTTGATAATTGCTCAAACAAAACTTTTTCCAATATCTTATCAACGATTGAAAGAACTGAAATCGGACGATAATTCTCCACTTTATTACTTCGAATACCCTTAGGTATTGGCATAATTTTGTGCACCTTTAGTACATTCGGATATCTCATTTCCTCTATCATTTTATTAAATATGTTTGTTATTTCTTCTGACACAGCTGCTTTTCGTACTAATAACATTTTAGGTGTAATGTTGTCACAACCGGGACTTTTATTTATTTCTAAGCAATCCAAGAAGTTATCAATTTTTCCTTTTTCTGTGGCTTCTAGAACAAATCTTGAACTTACAGGAGACATTGTGCGAAACATATTGATGTCATCATTATCATATTGAGGTATACGTACGCGCATATCTCGAACGGAATCATAAAAAAAAGTATTGAAAATAGAAGCTTTTTCGTTATCTAAGATAACCATGGTATCATCATCGGTCAATAACTCCATAGAAGAATCTATTTTTTTTCCAATTTGTTTATTTAAAAATTTCCAGGTTTTCTTAGGATCACCCTTACACAATTCTATATTATAAGAGTAATAATTATTCATTAATTGTTTGTTGCAATATTTGATAATTTTACTTATTCGTTTGAGGCTATTTGCAATAAATTTGTTTTGCTTATTTTTCCTCCTTGCTTTTAACAATTTATTTTTGTACGATATAAGCGAGCTTAATTCTTCAGACACCCAAGGGTTTATTTTCTGTCTTAAATTGATTTGCTTAGTTTTTATTTCAGTGCTTTGTAAAGCCGCTAACGACAGGGTATTAATAAGATTTTCACATTGTTGTTCAGATCCGTTAAAATTTGCTTGAGTCAAGTTTTCATCTATATATGACCCATATTTTGTAAAGTCTATCCAATTTTTATTTTCAACAATAATCTCACGGTGACAAAAGCTCATTTCAATACGGCAAAATATAAAGTTGTGATCAGATAATGAACTCTGGACTGAGTTTACTGATATGGAATTTAAAAAATTACTAAAAACACAGTCAATACAAGATTCACTTTGCGGCCTTGTTACGAGATTATGACATGAAACGAAATTAAACTCGGTGAATGTGTCCATCAAGCAACGCCTAATGTTATCAAAACAAATCAAATTTATGTTAAAATCGCCAATAAAAAAACATGGAGAGCTTTGAACATTCAAAAGTAAAATATCTAACATTCCAGTAAACGATTCGAGAGAGCATTTTTGTGATCTGTAGAGTGACGTAATTACCATTGGTTTATTATCTATTAAAACATCAGGCAACGATATGCATATAAGATCCAGAAAATCTTTGCTCCAAGAAAAAAGTAGATTGTATTTGATTTGTTTACTAATATATACCGAAGTTCCACCGTAACAATCGCTTCTGCAACAATGTATAACATTATAACCGTCAATTGAGTATAGACCAACACACCTTTTATCAAACCAAGTTTCCTGAACTGCTATAATTTCGGGAATAACTGACATTCTACATATTTCTGATTTAAATTTATTAAATTTATTTAGCGAGGAAATACTTCTTATATTAATTGACACAATATTAAAAAGATTTGAAATAGATTGGCTCTCATTAAATCCATTAAAAGAACTTATATTAGAAAAATATTTATTATGCATTATAAAAAGTTAAAAAAAGAACATTAAACTGTAAGTATAATACCTAAGTTGAATTAATTTGGGGACTCAAATTGCACGTCTTCATCTTCGTCATCATCTTCATCATTATCAAAAGCAGCCATTAGATTTCGCCTACGAGCACCGCCTGCAGATTTACGCAGCATGTCATCAACGTCATCAACAGATTTCAATCGGATTTGCCGCGATTTATCATCCTTTTTAACAAAAACATTACCAGTTTTAGCAAAAACATATTTAAATCCAACGGACTTTAACGACTTGGCATAATTCAGTAGCTCTAGTGTTTCTTTACAAAGAAAATCATTTATAAAAACTTTTTTAAGCCCTTCTATTTCCTTCATTTTTGACTTTTCATGCATAAAATTCTGTTTACTTTTTTTGTTTGTAAATTTAACGACAAGTGATTTTGTTTTTTCCTTTTCTTTACCGTCTTGTTTATCATTTTGTTTGCGACGATTCAAAAAATAAGCTTCTTCTACTTCGTCTTCGCCTATGTCAGCTCCTGTTTTTGCAGCTACATCTAATACCACCTCCACAGCAGTCATTTTATTATCAACATTAATACCATTAATAATTATATCTTTTTGAACTCTACAATCATTCAGATATTTAACAGTGGATTTCAAGTTGCTAACTTCTTCACGTAGGGTATCATTCTCTTTTTTTAATATTTTTATTTGTTTCGTATTCTTTGTTAAACCTTTTAGTATAGTATCATACTGAGATGCCATAAATTGAATCGTCTCTTTTATTTCTGCCAGCTGATTCAATTGTGTTTTTATTTCTGCCAAGTCTTTACCCACAGAAACATTTTTTTTTGGCGCACAAAAATGACACTTGTACTCAAGAGAGTGATCATTAACTAGAGCATCATACTCTTTTTTATCTAATTCTGTGCATATTGAGTGGAGTGTTTTTTTGCAAACATCACATTCTATAGAGTCCTCATCATTTTCCAATACTGGAGTTTTACATACTGCACAAATTGTTTTGTTATTATTTATACTTTTACGCACTTTTGGAGGCATTCTTTATATTCCACCGATAAAGCGTTATATAAAAAACAAAAAAATAAAGTTTGTTTTATTTATATTGTTGTTTTAACACAAAAAATTTAATTTTTTTATAAGCTTCTTCACTAAGCAAAAAAATTGGACGTTTATATCAACACGGGGTTGCCAGCTTTTTCATAAATTTAGTTAAGGAAGAACAAAAGCATTAAAAATAGTCAAGCATTTTAAAAATCTCAAAAAAAAAAAAAAAGATCTTTAAGAAATATTTCTCCCATAAATATCTGATTAATTACTTTTTTCA
This sequence comes from Pollenia griseotomentosa, assembly GCA_963931875.1. NCBI lineage: Eukaryota > Metazoa > Arthropoda > Insecta > Diptera > Polleniidae > Pollenia > Pollenia griseotomentosa. Next base: position 50,023,512 of record OZ007564.1, read on the forward strand.
TATTCTCTTTATTTTAGACTTCCTATTCCGGAATCCGGACACATCACCTCCCGAGTTATCCGCGTCACCCAACCGCATGTCTGTTAAAGACTTAGTAAGATTATCGAGTATGAAGTCATCATCAACATGTTATTCGAATGTATCGAACAGTCCCACTTTGGTCATAAATTGTTTCTCAAGTAATTATGATTAGGATATGTTTTGTAAATCTGCGGAGTCGACGGCAATTTCAGTTTTTTACTACAAATTCTTACATATATTTTAGGTACATATTTTGATTTCCCGATTTTTTAAATTCTTACATAAACGCTGTTTTGTTGATGATGTCTAGGCTTTCGAAAAGCTTTTACATACGAGTATATTTAACATGAAATTAATGCAAGAAACAAATGTCAGATAATATGTCTTAAAAGTAAATCTTTTTTTTTAATATAATTTATAATTGTTACACCTAATTAATATTATCTTAGAAAAAAATTAAATAAAGAAATTATTTCAATAAAAATATCTCGCCCTTAACACAAGCATGGTAGAAATTTGTATTTAACAATGAAGGTACGAAAATGTAGAATAATACAATATACAGGGTGGCGAAGAATGAAAAATAAACACTCAGGTCTCGTTTTATGCGGATTCAAATTTATGTGATTTGGAAATTAACGAATTTTTACAGATTTTGAAATATATACAATATAATAAGTACGCCGAAGGCTAATTTCGGTACAAATAAAATCAAAAAATTAGGTCGAAGTAAGAAAAATTTCAATTTAAATTCGTTCTTTCCTACCTTTTAAGGTACAATATTGCAATAACCACATGCAGGGTACGAAAAAAAACTGTACATTTTCGTAACGTATTTTTCTAACACACAAACTATAAAATTTTTTTTTGGGTATCTGAATGTGTACACAAACATATACGGTACACAGCGAGATTGAGCTGAAGCACACAAACACTACGATAACGTACATAACATCTTTTAACGTACATGTACAGTATTTTTAGCGTACTTATCTGTACTTTTTATTGAACACGTATGTGTATTTAACGTGCGTGTGTGTGTGGTATGTATCTATTTTATAAAATCAAAAAAGGCCAAAAATATGATTTGAAAGCGAGTTGTATACAAGGAGTGCAGAAATATAAGAAACATGCAAAAGTGTACTAATATTTTATGGAGCAGAGTATTGGTGCCTATTTCAGTAAACAATTGTTTTTGTCCACATGTATTAGTGCGAAGAAATTTGTGTAACTTTTAAACTAATAGCATATGAAAAGGTCACTATAGGTTAATTTAGGTTAAAAAATAAAAAAAATATATTAGTCCTGAGTTAGAAAAATTTTGATTTTAATTAATCATTTTCGGTTTTGGCAAACGAGTTTTTTTTCCAATTTATTTTTTTTTTTATTTAAAGATGAATCGATGACTTAAAACTTTTTTTGTTTCATTAGTTTTTAGTTTGTAAAAATAATTTAAAAAAACATTTTTTTGAAACACTTTACCAACCCGTAACTCGACAAATAAAGATCATAGAAAATATTTCGCACACTTATTCATACCTACTAGAACTTTAACTATGCCAAGTATACCCAAATATATTTTTGTTGATTTTTTTATGCGATTTTGTTCTGATTTTTTAATTAAAATTTCAATTTATGCGGTTTTTTAGAATTTTGGAACGAATCATTAGTTTTTATATGAAGCTAGAGTGTCGTTTTATGCGAATTCAATTTATGCGACTTTTTTGGAACGCATCTATCGCATAAAACGAGACCTGAGTGTATATGACATGGATTCTTTATAACTTTTTAATAATTAATAAAATTCTATTCTCAATAGAAATAATTTAATGAAAATTAAATTGAATAAACTTAAGCTTAATTTAAAATATCAAAAATTTGAGTTAATTTTTTCTCATAATTTTGTGATTAAGACTTGGGGAATTTAATACGAATAACTACACAATCCAACAAGGCAAGGCGAATTCACTACAGTTGGCAGCAATCCTACAACAATCCAAAAACAAAAGAAAAAAATCACTAATTGTTTTATATGTATGTGTATGAAATTACTACATTTATACTAATATCTGTTATAAAGCTGAAAAGTTTGTATGTTTCTATGTTTGTAAGAGGTAATCTCCGGAACTACCGGTGCGATTTTAAAAATTCGTTCGATTAACAAAATTTTTTCAAATTTTTAAATTTGACTTACAATTTTTTTGTCAAAATGCCACAGAAATAACGGGTCCGTCATCTAACGTTTTTTTCAACTAGTGCTTAGCTCATGTCTGATTTGACAGGTAATTAATTTTATCCTTCCGCTGAACGAATATGGTTGTGTATACGTTTGAACAACGCTGGGAAATATTGCGACATTACTTTGAAAATCATGGTAATGTTGCAGAATGTGTGCGAAAATTGCGTACGGATTTTGGAAGAAGAGAAGCACCGTCAGCTCCGTATGTTCGTTATCTTGTGAAAAAAGTGATAGAAACTGGCATTCTCATCGATAAACCAAAGCGTGAAAAGCCAAAAACAGTGCGTACACCCGAGAATATTGCTGCTGTGGCAGAAAGTGTGCGTGAAGCGCCATCAACATCAATTCACCGTCGTTCTCAACAATTGAACATTTCGGAGACATCATTGAGACGAATTTTGCATAAAGACCTTGGTATGACGCCATACAAAGGTCAATTGGTTCAGGAGTTGAAGCCAACTGACCATCCAATGCGTTTTCGCTTCGCTAAGTGGGCCTGCGATCGACTTACAGAAGATGCCGATTTTGCCAAAAAAAATCATCTTTTCAGATGAAGCTCATTTTGATCTTGGCGGTTATGTAAACAAGCAAAATTGTCGCATTTGGGGCACAGAAAACCCGCACGCATACATTGAAAAGCCGATGCACCCAAAACGAGTCACTGTTTGGTGCGGATTTTGATCCAGAGGCATAATTGGGCCATTTTTCTTCGAAAATGAGCAAGGAGAGGCCGTTACAGTCAATAGCGATCGTTATCGGGCCATGCTGAACGAATTTTTGTTTACAAAAATTGAAGAGGAGGATATTGGCAACATTTGGTTTCAACAGGAGGGCGCTACGTGCCACACAGCCGAAGCTACACTCGATGTTTTGCGCCCTATTTTTGAAGATCGCATTATCAGCCGCAGAGCTGATGTCGTTTGGACGCCTCGTAGCTGTGATTTGACACCGTTGGACTATTGTTTGTGTGGTGCCGTCAAAGATAAGTGTTACGCCGACAAGCCAGACACAATTGACGCTTTAAAGGACAATATTCGTGAAGCCATTGGTGAAATACAGCTGCACACAATCGATAATGTGCTTAAAAATTGGACCGATCGTGTAGGCTACTGCATGGCCAGCCGAGACAGCCATTTGAATGAAATTATTTTCAATTAATAACCGGAAGGATATGTTATGACAAAAAATATGTTATACATAAAAATTAATTTCTTTGCATGAAGGCGAATATATTTTTTGTTAGTGAGGTTTCTTTTCATTTATTTTTTAGTGAGTTGTTTTATGATTGCAGTACGTTTTATTTTGGCAAACTTTTTGTTTTTTTAAAATCATTATTATTAAATTAAAAAAAAATAATAATAAGCATTTAATACAGTTTTGTTTTGTTCTTCAAGCTTCATTGTTTACACCAAATTTTACAATTGCAATCCCCTTTCACAAATAAAATTAAGGCAAAAACGAGAAATGAAAAATAAACGTCAAAAAAATACGATAAGTTTTAGTAAAAAATAAATTGAAAATTGCGCAACTAAATTGCTAAGTGTGAACACAAAATAAAGTTCAAAAGAAAATTATTTGCCGTGTGTGAAAGGGGTCTTACTTACAGCACCAGCAATTCTTTTTAGAGAGAGAACTTACAAATAGTAAGATTAAGTAATTTATTTACTCTACCTTTTTCTGCTTTGAGTGTGTTCTTTTTCATAAATTTAGTTAAGGAAGAACAAAAGCATTAAAAATAGTCAAGCATTTTAAAAATCTCAAAAAAAAAAAAAAGATCTTTAAGAAATATTTCTCCCATAAATATCTGATTAATTACTTTTTTTCATATTCTCTTTATTTTAGACTTCCTATTCCGGAATCCGGACACATCACCTCCCGAGTTATCCGCGTCACCCAACCGCATGTCTGTTAAAGACTTAGTAAGATTATCGAGTATGAAGTCATCATCAACATGTTATTCGAATGTATCGAATAGTCCCACTTTGGTCATAAATTGTTTCTCAAGTAATTATGATTAGGATATGTTTTGTAAATCTGCGGAGTCGGCAATTTCAGTTTTTTACTACAAATTCTTACATATATTTTAGGTACATATTTTGATTTCCCGATTTTTTAAATTCTTACATAAACGCTGTTTTGTTGATGATGTCTAGGCTTTCGAAAAGCTTTTACATACGAGTATATTTAACATGAAATTAATGCAAGAAACAAATGTCAGATAAAATGTCTTAAAAGTTAATCTTTTTTTTTAATATAATTTATAATTGTTACACCTAATTAATATTATCTTAGAAAAAAATTAAATAAAGAAATTATTTCAATAAAAATATCTCGCCCTTAACACAAGCATGGTAGAAATTTGTATTTAAATATTAAGGCTTAAAACTTTATAACATTTAATAATCTTTGTTACATAGTCTAAGTCAAGGCTCACAGTATGAAAGATATCTTGCCGAAAGTCTGAATTTATTGGTGAGGGAGAATAGAACATGCTGCTCTTACTCCTTTTAGCAGTAAACTCAGACTTTCTGCAAGAAAACTTTCCTAGTGAAACCCAGTCTAATATTTAAAAAGGAAATAACATTTACTTACCCTGCACATTTATTGCTTGCAATATTAATTTAATAAATTTTTTTATTTCCACAAACGCGCGAACCGATACCCGTTTTATTTACACTATAACTTGCTTGGCAACTCCATTTCACTCTTCTTGCATTTATTTGTAAAAAAAGCAAAAAGAATGCAATGCAATAATTTTGAATATACAAAAACAACAAACACAATCTCCAATTTTCCTTTGCTTTTATAATTGAGATTTTTTCTTTCTCTTTTAACCATCTTCAAAATTTTAATATAAAAAAACAACAACAAATTTTTAGTACTTTACTATGAAACAACAACAAAAGAACTCAAAACCGGCAATGACTCCAAAAATTTAACTTATTGAATATTTTTATTTCGCAATTTTTTCTAATAAAAACACTTTTATCCATTACTTTTTTAAATAAATTTAAAGATATTATTTACATTTAACTTTAAGGATAATTGTTTTAATAAATGCTTTATGATTTCCACATTTTAACTTTATTTAAATTGTGTTTTCAGACGGACGACGTTTTTTAGAAGACCGATTTTATTAATTGCAGCGTGAAAACTAAATTGATATTAAAATAGAGTTACCAAATTATTAAATTATCGGTGTCATAAAGGAATAAACGAGGAGAGTACGAAAATGTGAAACAATATAATATACAGGGTGGCGCAGAATAAACTATGTTTATGGATGGATTCTCTTAATCTTTTTCAATACATAACACTGTGCTAGTTAAAAATATAGACAAGCCGGGCACATGGCGTTTTAACATAATTCGGGTACGCTAAATCCAATGGTGCTAACCGGTTTTATGAACTGGGAATTTAATAGCTATACTGAAAGAAAAATTTGATCATATATTTATTAAATCGTTTTCATAAAAAAATTTTCATTGGTTAAATGAAAATTTTTATTGTCTAAATCGAATTTAATAGTTATAATGAAGTATTTTTGTTGAAATCGCTACATTGGATTTCGTAATTACGTTAAAAATTTTTATTGGATATATGACAACTTAAGTTTGTCAAAGTTAAACAAAAAATTTTAATTGGGAACATAAAAAAACAATATACAAACATAACTATATTCATAAATTAATACAAAATTATAGTTTCCTTAAAAAAATGTTTAATTGTTAATCAAAAAATGTAAGATTTAATTATTTCATACATCTAATGTAATATGCCATTAAATTTATGAAATCAAAAATTTTTTTATAAAAGCAACATATTTCAATAATTAAAAAAAAATAATTTTTAACATTCAAATAACTCTATAGTCTCAATATTTAAAAGTATAAAAATATTTCGAAAAAGCATGCCTTCATATGCCAAGGTATATTTATAGCAGGTAGCCGCGAGATTACAACAAATGTACAATAAAACAAACAACAGGGCTTTTTATTGTTGTTATGTGGTACGAACTGTCAAAAGGAAAAGGGGTTGATAAGAGACAAAAAAGACAAAAGATAGAGACAAAAAACTTGTTTACATGTTTACTATACAACATTTGACAGTTCGTAGCACAAAACAAGCAAATAAAAAATAAACAGCTGGCTTTCCGTTACTACCTGCTATAAATATACCTTGTTCATATGCCTTATGTGGTCTTTTTTTTATTATGCGTTAGCAAAAAAAATCAAAGTTGTCATTCAAGGCGAATTGACTAGAAGGTGAGGTCAACTCTACAACTACAATGCTCCTGTGGTCGGGTTGTCAAAAATATTGCTAGTAAAAAAAACAGGTTTGTTTACATAAAAAACTAGTTTGTATACAAACTTTGACAAGTCGACCACCGAAAAAAAACACCATATGTTTACTTGACCCCACCTTCTAGTCAATTCGCCTTGTTGTCATTGTTGTTATGGACAATTTAATCTCATATTTACGCTCTTAATTGAGTAATGGCAAAGAACAAAGTTTTTTTTCAAAAACTACACTGCCCCGGTAGGCTAGATGATAGTTAGCTAGTCTATCAACGCCGACGTTGCGGGATCGATCGATTCCCGCCAGAGACTCTGGTTCCTGCAGACAAGCGTAAAGCTTCGCGGGATAAGTTTAGGAATTTAATAAAAAAAAAAAATTAAATAAAACAAATTTTTTTTTAATTTTTTGAAGGTATTCATCCAATGAATAATATTCATGGATCTAATGTAATGTTTCATTAAATACATTTGAATGAAACAGGTTTTGTTGGTATTCATTTCTTCGTTGAATCAAAACGTTGGCTGGAAAATAACGTTTGCTGGTCATCCAATGTCACCTACCCTGGGCCCCTTTTGCCTACACAAAGTTTACTTTGCAAAGTCTTGAATTCTGGGCGTCTATCATCGTTTGTCATTTATATGTTCATAGTTGTATTTGGGGTTGCCTGTCCTTTTTGACAAATAACAACAATAGACATTAAAATAACACAAGAATTATCAAGGTAAACTTTAAATGTGCAGAAGTAAAAGCAAATTGAAAAGACTTTCAGAGGTGTGCTGGAAATCGAAAACGTAAAACGCAAGAATTTTGAAGGTAATTTTTAATAAGATTTCTGTAATAAAAGAATTTTTTGGCAAATAATTAGTATTATGGTTATTTTGTTGAACTATTTATGGTTTTTAATCCAAATTTTTTAATATTCTTAATTAGGCTTAAGTTCATAAAATTTAATTTTCATTAAATTATTTTTATGAAGAAAGGAATTTTACAAAATGAAAATTAATTAAAATTGTTATTGATAACCTTTCATTCTTGACCGTGGCCAGGATTCGAACCGCGGCCGGCAGGTTACCATGACATGTTTCGATCGCAACCACTCGCAGCCATCGACGACTGCTGACGTCAACATCAATCCTTAAACCAAATTGTATTTTAACCTTTGGTAGATCAAAATTTGCTTTTTTGAATGATTATCCATTTTAATTGATTTTACATGTTTTTCCTTACTTCTGTTTTTTTTTTTTTTTTTATTTCGTTATTATAAAAATATTTCTCTATTAAACAGAATTTTACAACAAAAATTATAAAAATTAGATTGAAAGTGTGTTAAATACAACTTCCAAATTCTTGCGTTTAACGTTTTCGATTTCCAGCACACCTCTGACTTAGTTTAATATGACTAAAACTTTTAGTGTCAGTTTTCAATGTCAGTTTAGTTTATAGTTTATCGCAAATCCCTTATAAATTAAACTCCCGAAAAACTTCTTCTTTTTAGTATAGAAAATTAAAGTTTTGGTATAATAACATTTTTAATGGCTTGTAACTAAAATCTTTATTAAATTATTATTTTTATTTCTTTTCATTATCTAACATTCAAATTTTCTAAACTAAGACTTCCCTAAATTTACACGATTCGCAATATACGATTATGCAAATGTTTTTGATGCATGTTGAAGCATTTGTATTTGGCATGCTAAAATAATGAATTTTTTTACCATCTTTGATTAACATCTTGTCAAATAACAACATAAAATTTTGACAAATTTATTCAGCTGAAGAGAAATGTATTTTTTAATTAAAAAAAAAAAAAAATAAAAATTCTAATAGCCAGTTTTTGACTTCGCATTTAGATAAATTTTAAATACGTTCATTTTATAATAATTAGTATTGTGTTTATTTTTGTTGAACTGTTTACTATTTTTAATCAAAATTTTGATATTTTTAATTAGGCAAAAGGTCATCAAATTAAATTTTCATTAAATTATTTTTTTGAAGAAGGAATTTTACAACATTAAATTAATTAAAACTTATTCATAATTTTTCATTCTTGACTGCCGCGGGTCTCGAACCCAGGCTTTCACGGACAGGTTACCCCTTATTTTATTTTATTTTATTTTATTTAAATTTATTTAATTTTATTTTATATTTAAATAAAGTTTCAGTTTTAAAGTGAAGTTTTGTATCACTACTTAACATCAATGAAATATTACAAAACAGCTGGTCAACCAAAATAAAGAGATGTGTCAAATTTAAGGTGGCTTCAAAAATAAACAACTTAATGTTTTTTACTATGGCTGTTGTTTTTGTATTGCTCTTATATTGAGACCACCTTGCCAAAAAAAAAAAAAAAACACAATGGAAACTTAAAAAGAATTTATATTGCAATCGTTGACGATTTACTCCCTTATGCAAAAAACCCTAATCTCACATTAGTTAACCAACACATTAAGCCCAGCAAACGTGAACGGGATTAATGTGTTGGTTAACTAAGTCAAAATTAACTTTTATTTGCATAAGGCGGTTAATGTCTTATCGAAAAAAAACTGAATTTCATATTTAAATAAAACTTAATAATAAATTTAAAAGATTTTGTTATTCGTGCTTAATTCCCAGTTTTTATTCTTGATAAAAACACTTGAAATTTATTGTTGATGGGATAAGCTATTCCTATGCGCATTTCACTGGTTGCTTAGGCCAGATCATCAGGAAACTTCATCCATAAAGATTTTGGAAAAACTAAACATATTAAACCAAATAAAACTGTTAAGCGTATAGGAATCATAAGCAAAAGTTCTACTTATAACAATATCAAAGTTTAAACAAAAACACCAACAATAAACAGTGAGTTTATGGCTGACTTCCAAAACGTACTTATACAAAGTTCGTACACAATTTTACTACTGTATTTCAACCATCCCAGCTAGCATTTGGGTGATTATTTTTTATAAAAAATCACCTAAGTGTGCCTTTTCAGATCAATTCTGATGATTAAAAACTGATTTATCACTTGAGCCATAGAAAAAGAATTCATATATGATTCAGTGATATGATCAAATAATGATTTTTAAATATTTGTTTTTGTCAAATCAAAAAAATAAAAATAGATACTTTCGTGTCAGCCAAACAAATAAAAAGCCCAAAAATTATCAGCAATTTATGAACATAAATGTTAGTGCAAATGGTTTTTTCTCTTCTTTGCAAAAATTCGATAACTTTCGTAACAAAATAAAGCTGGTTTGAATAATCAAAAGCCATAAAGGTGCTGATTTTACCGAAAAAAAATAAAAAACATGACAATTAAAAAATTATATGAAATATAATCAAAAACTTATAATTTACGATTGAAAAATGAATCAAAAACGATTCAATAATGATTATAAAAAACTAACATTAAAATGATCAAAAAGGAATCAGAAAGTTGTATCACATATGATTCTTTCAGGTGATTCATCTGTAGGGTACCATTTTCTCACAACGAGAGTATCACTTATGATTGAAAAATGAGCTCATATACGGGTATTTTGCTCGTGAAGCTGATTCCTAAATGATTAGATTATGATACAAAATGCTAGCTGGGATGTACCCGTACAAAGTACCGAAACAATGCAACTATGTGTTATTTTTATTAAAACGTTTTGAAATGTTAGTGATGCAATGCATAATACTTTTAAAATAAATCTGTTTTGCTTGCAAATAAAATGTTAAATGTGTCACAAAGCATCAACTTTAAAACCGATGCTCTGATTGCTTTTTTGATGCGTTACTTATACTTAGCAGTGACGTTCTGGAGGGGTTTGCATTGTATATATGTATATTGTACTGCGGCGTTATGAAACATTATACTTTGTTCTAATACAAAGCAATTGACGTTTTGGAAGTCAGCCTATCTCTTCTTACATTCCCTACTACAATTGACTGGAATTCTTCCAACATTAATTGTAGTTGTAAGTAGGTTAAGAAAAAACAAAATGCAAAAAAAAGCAACTTGCAAAAGCATGTTGCCAGGTATGTTTTTCTAGGCCGTGCACTTGCCAGTTTATTATCAAAAGTTATAATAAATAATATTTAAATATGATGTCAAGAACTGGCCCTAAATTAAAAATTATTTATGCTGTAAAAATGAAATTATGTTTCGAACAAAAAACAATAAAATATACGAATATATTTATGTAAATTGTAATAAATAAAAACTAAACCAACAACAATGAGTTGTAATAATTGTCAACAATAACAATAGAAACAAAAACGTGTTTAAATGTTTGTTGTATGAAACCAACTGCTGCATATGTTGCGCACTTAAAGAACGAGTGGCATGAATTTATATGTATGGATGTAGTTTGTAATTCATTTTTTCTGTTTTTTTTTTTTACTTGTAAATTGTAAAATTTAAATTGTCATTCAAATTGTTATCAGATATAAAGTTTATAAATTGTTTTTTTTTTTTTGTTATTTTAATATCTTTTTTAACTTGAAATTTTTGACATTTAAATAAATTTTTTTCAAGAAAATTCGAAAGTTTTTTTTAGATTTTTAAAAAATTTTTTTAAACTAAATTTTATACTAAACCTGTTGCAAATTTATATTTATATAAAGGTAGAGCCAAATTAACACTTACCTGAAATAAAAAAAGAAAATTTTATTACTACAAAATATAATTTCGCAAAAATAATTTAACTAGTGTTTGCATATCGCACTTGTTCAACAATATTGTATTAACTCAAAATTTAAAAATTTTCAGTAGAAGCAAAACAATATTTAATTTTATATTAAAGGCATATGAAAAATAATTTTTAAGCCAACCGTTTCATTACCAAAAAATTAGACAAAATAGTACGATATTTTTACAGCGGTTAGATGGGATTTTTTCCAAAAAGTGAAAAACTAAAAATTTCGAGTTAATACACTATTGTTGAACAAGTGTGATATAATAGCAATTTTTTAATAATCGCTTTAAAGATTAAGAAATTTACCGTTAATCTTTGTTATCGATTAATCGCACCTTTAGTGATTCGGCTTTTTATATTAGAAACTAAAAATTACATCAATTAAATTAATTTTTCCATCCCATTTACCCAATATTTGCACACTCTTTCTATTCCCGCAAACGCAGAAAATCTTTCCCACATTCCCAAGAATTCCCGAAACATTTTTTGTGAAGAATTATATGAAAAAGTATTTTAAAAATAATCAGTGTAAATCTTAAATAATAAATAATACGTGCTGAATCTGTAAGAACTGAATGATTTCTATGTTTTGGAACGAATTTCAGACATTTGAATTAAGAAGAAGTCGCTAAGCTTCCTTCTTTACCAAAATAATTGGAATTTTCAAATCTCCTATTATTTAAATTATTTCAGAAAAGATATTGCGATAATGGAATTCAAATTGAGAAGCATTCGTGATCAGTGATGGAAAATTGAAAAATTTAGTTGGTTCTGACAACCGAGCAAAAGAGTACTTTTTTCAACATTTTAGTACTTTTTTCAAACATATTTTTATCTTATCTTATCTTATCTTAACCTTTTATGCACCGAGCTGGCTAAATTACAACAGCAAAATTCTGATGAGGATATCTGACTTTAAAATATAACAACAAGCAGATAGATATACTTTGCATAAAAATAAATTTTTTGTTGGCTATGTTGTCAACAGGGCTGTGGAGTCGGAGTTGTGATTTTTGTACCGGATTCGGAGTCGAAGTACCCACAAAAAATTCGACTTCGAAATTTCTCGGCATAAAAAATTTTAAAAAATATTCTAATAATTTCCAAAATAAAAATACTTCGAAATTGGCGATAGAATATTTAAAATATTGATTCGAAATTTTTACCGAATCCTTTTCTTGCTATATTTCACCATTAAAAAGGTAATGCCATAAAAAAAGAGTTTTAAGTCAAATAAGGACCATATACATTTAGCATTAAGGTTAGATTAGGAGTCGGAGTTGGAATTTCTGTGGTTTGAGTCGGAGTTAGCACTTTTTGTTGACGACTCCACAGCCAATGTTAAAAAATATCAATGCTAAATTTCTAAACTGAGAAGCATAATAAGAAAAGAGTACTAAAACAGACGTGGGAATACCGTAGTGTTTTTTAAAGGAAAAAGTACTGAAAATAGTACCATTGCACTGAACCAAAATGTTATAGAAGAGAAAAAAAAAATATTAAATAATAATTTTTAACGCAACAGCTGTTGTCTAACAAGAAGTTAACTAATATTCTGGTCTAATACCATAACCAACAAAAACCTCGAAAACCTGCTGATGTCTGCGCAAAAAAAAATTAATTGGCAAATTGCTTTATTTTGATTTTCTTGCGAAAACAATAAAATGAAGCAAATTGTGTTTAATTTATTTTTTTCTTTACCCACTTACAATTTCATTTAAAAAAAAAGATAAACTCGCTGTTTATTGTTGGTGTTTTGTCTAAGCTTTGATATCGCTGCAGATAAGACTCGAGTGCTTGTAATTCTCATTCGCTTAACAGTTTTATTTGTATAAAATCTTTAGCTTTTCCAAAGTCTTTGGAAAAATGTTTCCTGATGATCTGGCCTAGCGTGTGTTATTAAAATGCCACTTAATATTTTTTTTAAACTTTTTGAAAGTTCTGGTTTTTGTTTGCCAATTTAATATTTTTAAAGCAAATTTTAAATGATAAATTGAACTCAGTTTTTAACACAAAAGTTTTTCATAAAGACATTTTAAAACGTTTACACCGTTTTTATAGGGAAAATGATTTTAAAAGAAAAACAGAAAAGAAAATGTCAATGAAAACATCTTGACATCAAAATTGATTAACTCTAAACACGTAAAATGTGATGAAAAACCAAAACATTTTTAATACTTGAGTTTTACAAACTGCCTTAAACTCCAGTCAAACTTGACACAATCTTCTGAAAAATCTTTTGCAAAAAAATCCAATCCCATCAGTTACATCCAACACAGATTTTTCCTTTTTAACACTCACTCATGATCACGATTTTTCGTAATCGAAGAGTAAATAAAAATTAAAATAATTGATCTAAAAGATTTTAATTTTCATTTGATTTAACGTTTAAAATACCCCTGGCATGTGTTTAACAGATTTGTCTACATTTAAGTATTTAAATTAACACAAAAAAAAATTAAATAAAACTTTCGAGTAGATTCGCATTTATCATTCATATTTGAACAGCATCAGCTTTTGCATCAAAATGATACACGCAGCAAATCGCTTTAAGTTGTGAATTTCGTGTTATAATTCCTCCACTTTAATTGCCAACCAAATCAAAAATCTTAAGTGGTAAACTGGCTGAGTGACTGACTGGATGGATGGATGGATGGCTGGCTGGCTGGTTGGTTGCCTGTTTAATTTGGCTGCATGTCGGGTAAATGTTGCAGCAGTCTGAAATTTATTAAAATTATGCTGCTGTCTGGTATTAGTTGCAAAATATTATTGTTTTGCATTCGTTTTTGTTGCACGGAATGGATGGATGGCTGCAGCAAAACTAATCATATTAAATTTTATTTTCATTTGGATTGGATTTTTCTCTATTTGTGTGTAAAAGTGTGCGCTTGTGCTTTTTTCAAGTTTTTTTAAGCTATTTTTGTGTTAGGATTTTGCATAATCACAGACAACAAATAGCAAAACTTATAAATGGGCATCACTTAATTTTTACTGCATTTAGAGTGCAGAATTCATTTGTTGTTTAGCCAAAAACGGGAGGTTAATACTGATAAATAGATTAAGGGTATTCAGCATAACAGGCAACATAAACAAAATTTTTATTTTTTTTTTCTCTATAAAATAAATTTTTTAAACAAATTTTCAAATATAATTTATTTAAATTTTTGTTTAATTTTTCTAACACCCAATTCACATGAGGGCTTTTACGACGTCGTTTTTTCTTCAATGCCTACTGAAGCAACTTCCAAAAAACCTGTGCGGTCATACGATGATTTGTCTTTTTTATTTACAGTAGCACCGGGAAATAAAAATAGTTTTTTTGCATTGACTTAAATTTTTTTTGCAACGTTACCTCTATTATTCGGCATTACTTCTGTTATCCGAAATTATAAACAAATTTTCCTTTTTTTCGTTTACTTTTGAGCAATCAAAAAAATTTTATTAAATGAAGATAGGAAATTTCCCAACGTACTGGAAGAATGTTCTGCCAAATTACATAATAAGAAACACACAAAAAAAAATAAAAATTGATAATCCATAATGGTACAAGTCCCCGTCTGTTTTGGATAATCGAGGGCTGGCTGTATTTTCAACCCAACATTTCAAAGTAAGAAAAAGAATAAAACGTAGCAAGAAGAAGTTTAAAGAGAAATATAAAAAACTACACGAAAAACACGAATCGTGTCTTTTTGTTTACACCTGTTTTTTTCTCTACACCGTTCGCCACCTAAAAAAAGAGCCGTCGAAAATACGACGTCGTGAATTGGCTGTTAATGAACTCTGAAAACTAAAACACTTCAGTTTTATATAAAATCAGAACTTTTTTGCATTTTATAGTATGTTTCATCTGAAAAGAATTGTTATCATCCAATGTATCATAATTATAATAATCATAATTCTAAGAAAAATATTAAAAATACTAGAGTAGTTATGCATCTGTTTTTTTTTCGTTTATAAAACTATCGATTTTATCGTTGGTTTGGAGCCCAACTAGTTTATTTGTTTGCAGTTATATACTAGTTAAAAGCAAGTTGTTTTATTTATAGTATAAGTATAAAAAACAAAAAAAGGTTTTACTATTCTCTCAAAATATTTTGTACATTTTTTTTTTTGCTCGATAAGCCAAAGCACCCAGCAGAGAAGAACTCCAGATATCATATGTATGGAAGAATTCTCGAGACCAGAGCGAATGAATATCATGTTTCTTCGTATTACACATGTCTTACACTGAAAGAATTTTCTTCACAATACCAATGAATTTTGACATTAATCCCATGAAAAATTGCATTAAAAAGGAACCTATGCAGCGCTTCGTTGGATCAATGAAACCTGTTTCATTAAAATGTATTTGATGAAACATTACATTAGATCTATGAATACTATTCATTCGATAAATACTTTTTTTATTTTTTTTTTTTTTTTTTATATTCAACATTTTTGATTTTTCGAATTTATTCTATGAGTTACATTTCAGTTATGTATTTTATAAAGCTTTTTTGTAATAGTTCTATTCCTTAAATTTTAAGGAATTACTTTTATACACTACCAGACTATTATATTGTATTTTCTTGTTACATTTTACCTTAGCTATCCTTTGGATAGCAATGAAGTATATTGTATGTACAGAAAAATTTACAATTATTAGTACACTCACAATATTATTACAGTAACGGACTGTAGTTTATTTAAGAAGTATTTCGTTCAGTCATTTTTAAATAAATAAACATTTAAAATTCCAAGCAAATTTATTTTTAACTGATTCTAACAGTTATTCAAAAAACTAAGTGCACATTAATACGGATTTTCAGTTGCAGTTAATATTGTCAGTTGATTTAGTAAACTTCTTCTTTATGAATATAAAATGAAAATGTAATTTAAAATAAAGAAAGTTCATTTAATTTTTACTGTCAAAAATTCAACCGCGAATTCCGTAAAAAAACAAAAGAATATTCAGTTATTTTATAAAATTTAACTGTCAAAAATTCAACACTATATTCAGTAAAAACAATCAAATATTCAGTTATTTTATACAATTTTACTGTCAAAAAATTAACCCCATATTCATTAAAAACAATTAAATATTCCGTTATTTTGTACAATTTTACTGTTAAAAATTCAACACCATCAGGGGTGTCATGGAAATCGAAAACGTAAAACAGTTCTTTTTATTAAACTTTTAATCAAATTTTTACAATTTTTGTTAAAAAATTCTGTTTAATAGGGAGATCATTATTTGTATTATAATTTTTTATTACAGAAATCTTATTGAAAAACGACTCTTAAAATTATAAATAAAAATCCCTGCACATTCAGTAAAAACAATTAAATATTCAGTTATTTTACAAAATTTTACTGTCAAAAAATTAACACCATATTCAGTGAAAACAATTATATATTCAATTATTTTATAAAATTCAGTTATTTTCGTTTACTCCACAAAAGCGCCGAATTTAAAATAACGGTAAATTTACATAAAAACCTAGGTAACTACATACATATCTACTTATTTTGCTTTTAGTTTTATTTGATTTATTCTCTTCAATTTATATTACGGGAAAAGAATAAAAAAATTTAACCATGCGGTTACCAGAAACGCAAAAAGTTATTCAAGGTAAATACATTTTTATTAAAATCACATATGTGTGTACTGGAAACACAAATATGCGTGTTTATAAGATGAACGAGTAGGTACTACATTTAAAATAAAAACAAATTTTGAAATGTTGTTGTATATTATTTAAATAAGAAGGGCGAAATTTTTATACGTCTTATAAAAACGTATTAACTGATTCTCTTTATTTAATGAAATACTACTTGGGTACATTTTTTATGTTTATGGTAACGATATATTGTCAGTAACTTGTTTGCTTTCAACAGAGTGGGACTCAGGGGTGGAAAATGGCTTTTATAATTTTGTACCAACTATGAAAACAAAACGTACTTTTTATGCCATGACTTTTTTTAATATTTATTTAAAAAAAACAAGCTTAACGGATACAAAAATTTCCTTTAACCTCAAGTGAACGATAAGTTTAATAAAGGTTCATACTACCTGGTAGGTTAAAATAAAATTATAATACGTTAACACCTTTAATACGGCCATTAAATTGTACCTTTTGCTAACGGTGGATTCATCCATGCGTTCCGAACAATATTTTCGTCCGGCAATAATTTTTTACTGAGAGTGTTCTGCAGAACGATTCACCCATTAAGCTGCCATATGGTTTACAGATATAAGCACTTATAGAAACTGGCAGCACAACTAGCAAACCACTAACATATTTTGAATAATTTGAAAAGTGTGTTAAAGAAAATGGACGAAAAAAGGATTTTATTTATTATTTATTTATTATTTATTATTTTTAATTATACATATTAGGTTTTTTATATTATTTAGCAGAAAACAATCATTTCAACTTCTATGAACAAATTAAAAAAAGTGGCAACTCAGTTCATTTTGTTCTGAACAAAAATTAAAATTAAACCAATTCAAGAAAAAACTTGCAGAACAAAATAATTTCTCTCTCTCAGAAGTAAGATGTCAAACTCTATTTAAAAATATTTTGTCCGGACAAAAAAATTGTTTGGAACGCATGGGTCAATCGTTCGAAGAAAAGCTGATCATTAAAAAGAAAAAAGGGGCAAAAAAGAGAACAAAACAAAATTTAAGTTGACATCTAGAAAATCGTTGAGATTTTGAAATTGTACTAAGTAAGCCGCGGTAGTATCACGGTACTAACAAAGTCCAAAATGTAACAAGAAAATACAAGTGTACCATGATTTCCATCCATGGTGTGAATGTAGTAGATCGTTTTCTTTTTTTTTTAATGAGAGCGAACATTTGTTTGATACACTGAGAAGTATTGATAACAAGCTACATAAATTTATGCATGTTTTCGGTTTGAATGCATGTTTATATCAGTGTTTAAATCGACTTATACACTTGCAATATAATTGTTTAATTTTCGTATTGTATAATTATTTATATTCAAAGGTGGCACAATATATTGGGAAAAATCAAAATCCTTTTGATTTTTATTGCGCTACGAAAAGTAAGTGAAATGTGTTGGCAACATTGTACAATGCTGTTTATATTTTTCCTGTAGGTTATGGACCCTATTACGGTTTACAACTCAACTCAGTTGAAACCATTGTGCCACTATTGAATCATATAGGCCAAAAGGGAAATAATACGGCGAATAACATATACAATAATATTGTTTAATGGATGGGTGCTTAAAAGCATCCATCAACCAGAAGCTTTTTATTTTTCTTTTGCAATTGAAATTTTTAAAATTTTTATCGATAGCCAATGTTTTGATTTTTGTTTGTGCAAAAAAGCCAATCCATTATTTTGTATATTTTTATTTTTTAAAATTTGCTTTTTTTAAAATAAGTATTCTTGATTACACTACGCCACAAAAAAAATGAACCTCAAAAATTAGATCTTTTTTAAGATAAATCGGGGCTGCTGAGCACGAATATGGCATTCATCTATTTTTCTCAAGAAGCGTTTTCGAGATATACGCGAAAATTGTGTTTATTTGCAGTTGTTTTATGTATTTCGAAAAATCTCGAGAACTGTTCAACTGAATTGTACAAGATTTAACTAAATTTAGATTTAATTGTCATAACAATTACACCAAGACTTGTTAGAAACCACAATTAGAAAAATTCATCACTTCTTTCAGTGTAATACTCTCATTCTCATTACTCGTTGGGAACAGGGTTGTCAGATTAATTTTTACCTTTTTCGCCAAATTCAATGTCAAAAATCGCCAAAATCGCCAAAGCCTTTGTTTTTTAGCTTTTGATAAAAAATACATACTTTTAGAATTATTAAAAATATTTTTTATAAATTCTAAAAAATAAATTTGTTCAGTATCGCTAAAATTCGCCAAAAATTAAAAGTGAATCGCCATAATATATGTTTTGTTTAATATTTATTTAGAACACAGTAAAAATAGTTAGTGAACACAAAAGAGGTACAATGTTTATTATAAAATAATTAACAGCCGATCCCACGATGTCATACGTTAACGTTCGCATCGAAAATAACATTTAAAACAAAAACAAATTTTAGAAATTGTTTTTATTGTAATTTTCTATGCGAACGTTAACGTGTGACATCGTGGGATAGGCTGTTATAGTGGTCTACTTAAAGCCACAAAAAAAAAGAAAGACTTTTTGCAGTTAGTATTAAACAAATATTGGATATACATTTCTATATTAGTTGCAGTATCTAAAACGCTTCACTTGCAAGACTCCCTATTTGTCTTCTTTTTTGGAATACATTGTGAGAAAATTACATTTATTCAATAAAGGTACAAAAGAAGTGCAACATGTACTATTCAAATTCATATAGTTTAAACTTCGTAATAACGCGTCTAGAAGTTCGTTATGCATTCTTCTTCGAAAGCGAGATTTTGTGGAGTTCATAATTTAAACACAGACAATACTTGTTGTAATTACCAGCATATAAAGAACAGCCAAAGCAAGTTCTTTTAAATGGTACGTACCTGCCGTATCCATGTACCTTTAACATTTTGGGCTAAACCAATATAAATTAGATAAAATATCATCATTAAAACCCTCTTTACAATTAACAGACGCAAATTTTTTCGAGTGTGCTTCGTAAACATCAAATGATAAAACTGTGAAAGTCGAAAAATGAAAATGAAAATTTGCGAAGACTTAGGTATATCTATGGCTAAAAATGGACAAAATCATTACTTTTGATCGACATTAATGGTTTAAATTACTTGAAATTTTGAAAAAAAGTCAAAGCATTCCGTAAAAGAAAGTTAAGAAGGCAAAAATACTAATACAGTCGAAAAATTTTTTTTAAATAGCGCAGACTTAGCTATATCCATGAAAAATGGTTATATACCGATTCCTCAAAAACTGCAGCCAATCTGACATTTCCAAATAAACAAAAAACTATCACAATGTAATCAGTGTTGGGCAAAATACATGGTTTGCGGTATTTAAAATACAAAATACAAAATACTTGCTGGTCATGTATTTAAAATACAAAATACTTTCAGGTTCTGTATTTAAAATACAAAATACAAAACTTACACATCCTGTATGTATTTTAAATACAAAATACAAAATACTTACACATCCTGTATGTATTTAAAATACAAAATACAAAATACTTCCATTTATTGTACGTATTTCAAATACAAAATACTTCCACGTCATGTACATTAAGGTTATAACTTTTTTTTGAGTGCAAAATACCACTCCAGCGCCATGTGGGGAATTTTGTTCTGATAATAAAAAACTGTTTTTTAAGCTGATTCGGTGAAAAAAGTTTCCGCACCGTAAGCGATTCCTAAAACTCCATATTATGTGTAAATTTTATTTTTGGAAATTGAAACCCTTTTGATTTTGCATTAGACTTATGAAAAATGGTTTGGTAGATTAAAATGCAATCAACCATCAATAAACTGACAGAATATATTTTGTAAACTATGTTTTTAAAATACAAAATACTCCCATTTTTTTATGTATTTAAAATACAAAATACAAACTACTTATATTTATTGTATGTATTTAAAATACAAAATACAAAATACTTGCTGGATATGTATTTAAAATACAAAATACAAAATACTTGCACGTCATGTATTTAAAATACAAATACAAAATACGTATTTGTATTTTAAATACGTATTTCAAATACATGTATTTCAAATACTGCCCAGCCCTGAATGTAATAAATTGCCACAAAAATATGATGGGAAAATGTTCATAGACTTTAACTATATTCATGTTTTAAGGAATAATATTTATTGATTCTTTCAAGAGCACTTTTAAAAACGAAAAACAAATTTTCTCGAAGATATTTATTATCTTCTTTAGCCATTTGAACATACATACTTTCATATAATGACCATATGAATGCCTAAAATTTCATACATTAAAATACTAGAATAAAGTAATATTTATTCTTCTAATTGTATATAACGAATTTTAAAACAAATCCATACCTTATCAAAAATAGCCAACAAAATCGCCAACTATTTTTTTAAATCGTCAAAAAGTCGCCATGTCGTCAAATCAAAAATGAGGTCGCCAAACAAGTTTGAAAATCGCCACATCTGACAACCCTGGTTGGGAACAAAACTATTTTACACAAAAAAAAAAAAAAAAAAAAAAACACTGTTGTTTTTGTGTCGACCTTATAATTGAACTAAGTGGCCGTTTACATCGTTCGATTTTTGTCGTTGCGATTTTTACTTTATTAGTGAGAGAAGGGATGAATAAATTATTCTCTCCCATAACTTAAGAATCACACCGACAAACATCGAACAATGTAAACGGCAACTAAGAAGCAGACAAAAAGTAACTGTTTTTATTTGTATGTTTGTACAATGTACATACCAATTAACGTACAAAGTTCATCTCTATACAACATTTATTTTTCATAAATGTAACAGTCATTAATCACAAGGCTAAGTTGGTGCTTCTTTAAATTTAAAATTTTATAAATACCTATATGTGTAAAAGAAATTAATTTGTTGTGAATTAAATTGTTGTTGTGAGTTATATTGTTCTTGTAAATTATATTGTGTAAAAATGTAAGTATTAAAAAATGTTGGTATTGTGAAAAATAATTAAATTTATTTTATTTATTTAAGTTTACGCGGTAACTTAAAGAAATGGCAAATTTTTAACAGATATCACTTAGAAAAGTTATTTGAAATTGGTAGTTTTCATCAGGCCAGAGAACTAGGAAGAGAAGTGGAGTTCATACAAAAATTCTGTATTTGGATTTCTTTACCAAACCAGAACATATCCGCCTGTGGCAACAACGCTTACGACTCATTAACGGACACAAATCAAAAAAACACTAACAATTACGTAAGTTACTGTTTCTAAATTTAGCAAAATAAAATTTTAATTTATTTACATATGTATATTTAGACATTACACCACGTTTTCAAAGAAAATCCAATTTATAAGGAACTGAGATCCTATTATGACAAGTATGGACAATTAGGGAGTGCCGAGCAAAATAAATTGTCTAGAGCAATTATTGATTTCTACATAGCAAAAAATAATAAATTGGAATCCACTAATTTACAAAATCTTGCATCTCAAATCGTAACATTATTTCCTAACGAAGCACAAGAAGATTACTTTGAAAAACAAAAAAACCAAAGGGCGAAAGGCAAACTCTTCTTCAGATACCAAAATATGTTAAAGCCAAATGCGAAGCCAAATAAAAAGTCTCAAAAACAGTTAACTGAAAAAAATATTTCTGTTGCAAATGGTATGTACGAAATATAATGTACTTAATATGTTTATTTTTTATAATACATTGTATGTATATATTTTATATATATTTTGTTTTAGTAGTAGATGAATTGCAAACAAAAAATTTTTTAAAATATAACTTTGCCGACAAGGAAGAAACATGCCAACGTTGGGGGCAATGTATAAATTGTCGCCTTAAAGAGTTAGCGGAATGTGCAGATGCAAATATTGCAAATATTATTGACAGTTGGCCTGCATATAAACAGACTTTTGGGGCAGATCTGGTAAAAATAAAGTAAGCATATTTATGTGTATATTCCTGTATAATTAAATATATTTTTGTGTATATATTTTAGGTTTCAATTGATTTTGAGGGCTTATATCCCGAAAAAAATAATAACTTCTTTTCAAATTGGACGAAGTTGAATAGGATATTGCCAACGTATCTTAACATGAATTTAAAAGACGTTAAAATGAAATCGGTATGGGTAGAAGCAAAGGAGAAATGGTCATCATTAGATCAAAGTAACATACAAATACACGATTATTTTCAATATGAATAAAATTTTACTTTATTTACAGATACAAAAGATGCACTTTTTATATTTCTTTTACATGGAATTTTGAAACCTGAAAGAATTTCAAAAGAAGTTGGAAAATCAACTATAGCCGAATCTCAAATGGCTACCATCAAATTCGTAGAAGCGGAGATTTAGTTAAATTTATATAAAGGGCATTCACCATTTCTCCTAATTAAGAAAAGTCTTTTTGTAGTTGAAGAAATATTTGTAGTAGTAGATCAAATTATTACATTGGTATTTATAATTTTCTTAAATTTAAAATATTATATGTATTTAAGAACATGTACATATGTATTAAATAATTAATTTATAGTTTTCATGGTTTTTATTATTTATTTTATAAATATTGTATATTATGTATATATGTATGTATGTATGAATTTAATTTAAAAATCAATATTTTGTTAATAAAATAAAATAACAATATAAAATGTTTCTAAAAAATTTGTGTATTTGAAAAATTGGGGGTTATTTTTTTGACAGTAAAATGGTATAAAATAACTGAATATTTAATTGTTTTCACTGAATATGGTGTTGATTTTTTGACAGTAAAATGGTATAAAATAACTGAATATTTAATTGTTTTTAATGAATATGGGGTTAATTTTTTGACAGTAAAATTGTATAAAATAACTGAATATTTAATTGTTTTCACTGAATATGGTGTTAATTTTTTGACAGTAAAATGGTATAAAATAACTGAATATTTAATTGTTTTCACTGAATATGGTGTTAATTTTTTGACAGTAAAATGGTATAAAATAACTGAATATTTAATTGTTTTCACTGAATATGGTGTTAATTTTTTGACAGTAAAATTGTATAAAATAACTGAATATTTAATTGTTTTTACGGAATGCGGTATTAAATTTTTGACAGTAAAAATTAAATGAACTTTTTATTAAAAATAAATGAAAAATAAGTAGACCGGTTTTTAATTGAATTTTCATTTATTTTATATTACAATTTCAGTTAATTTTACGTACAGAATTTTGTGAGTGTAGGGATGCAAACGATACATCGATGTTTAGAAAACATCGATATATCGTTCATAAACATCGATGTTAATATCGATGTTTTGATTTACGATACATCGGCGATACATCGTCGCCAAAACTAAAAAACATCGACATCGTCCATTTAATATTTTCATTAATTTAATACTTTTTATAATATTTTTAGCAATTTTAATTTTTATTTTTCAATTAAACATTTTTTTTAAAAATATAAAAAAGTGTAATATAAGAATTTTATGACAAATATTATATAAATATTTCTCTATTAAACAGAATTTTAAAACAAAAATTAAAAATATTTTATTAAAAGTGTATTTAAAACGACCTCCCAAATTCTTGCGTTTTACGTTTCCGTTTTCCAGCACACCCCTGATAGCCATACAAAGTACGTATGTATGTATGTACATGCATGCATACTGTGCATTGCATAAATATATGTATGTATTAAGTTGCTTTAGTTGGCTCAAGCAACTGTGCGAATACATAAAAATCATATTTGTCAAACCATATTGCACTTATGGAAACTTTTTGATTAATTTTATGAATCTGTCATTTGCTTAAGCAAAATGCGAAACTGATTGCACTTAGTTTTGGTGTTTTTAAATGCATTTGACAAACTTTTTGTTAATTTTTGACAAAAGCTTATGCAAGCATATGTATATTATAGTTGGGCATTAAGATTTTCAGTAGCAAAGAAGAATTAAAACAGTCCGTAAGTATAATTGCAAAGTAGGTTTCAACATCGATGTTAAACATCGATGTATCGTGTTTTTTACCGATGTTTTTTGACATCGATGCTTATCGTGAAAACATCGATGTCTTCAAACATCGATGTTTTTCAGAGCGATGTTGCATCCCTAATTATTAGATACCAGCAGAATGTAATGCATTTTCTGGCGCGCTACGGCCTTCGTCAGCATTCTTTGTGTCACACTGGATAGTGATACTTTATAAATTGAATGTATTTAACTCAACTATTTTTAACAAATAGAAACTGGGAATTATCTCCTTTCGTAGGTTACTATTACAAAAAAGCTTTATAAAATACATAACTGAAATGTAACTCATAGAATAAATTCGAAAAATCAAAAATGTTGAATATAATATAAAGTAACCTACGAAAGGAGATAATTCCCAGTTTCTATTTTTTTATTTTATTTTTTTTATTTTATTTAATTTTTTTTTTTTTAATAATTCCCTAAACTAATCCTCAGGCGCGAATCGATCCCGCAACCTCGGCGCTGATAGACTAGCTCACTACCATCTAGCCTACCGGGGCAGTGTAGTTTTTGCACAAAAAAAACTATGTTGTTTGCCATTAATCAATTAAGAGCGTAAATATGAGATTTAATTGACCATAACAACGTTGATTTTTTCTTGCTAACGCATAATAAAAAAAATACCACATAAAGAGAGAACAACCTTTTTCGTATACATCATTTAGTTGACAACAGTTTAAAATATGGGTGTGTTTTTTTTTAAGGAGAACATTTGTTTGTTCATTACTTATTACATATATATGTAGGAAGGTATGTACATATTAAAGAAAACTAAAAACATACAAATTTATGGATTGAGAGTTTTTGTTTTATTACTATAATGAAATTTTCCATTGTCATAATGAAAATTTTAATTTATAAAGGCATGCTTTTCCGAAATATTTTTATACTTTTAATTATTGAGACTATAGGAGTTATTTGAATGTTAAAAATTATTTTTTTTTTTAAATTATTGAAATATGTTGCTTTCATAAAAAAATTTTTGATTTCATAAATTTAAAGGCATATTACATTAGATGTATGAAATAATTAAATCTTACATTTTTTAATTAACAATTAAACATTTTTTTAAGGAAACTTTAATTTTGTATTAATTTATGAATATAGTTATGTTGTATATTGTTTTTTTATGTTCCCAATTAAAATTTTTTGCTTAAGTTGGACAAACTTAAGTTTTCATATATCCAATGAAAATTGTTAACGTAATTACGAAATCCAATGAAGCGATTTTAACGAAAATACTTCATTATAACAATGAAATTCCATTTAGACAATGAGAATTTTCATTTAACCAATGAAAATTTTTTTATGAAAACGATTCATTAAATATATGAAGCATTTTTCTTTCAGTGTACTTTTGCTGTATTATCTTGGTAACAGAAGAACTCTCAATTATTAGAGACCAGCAGAATGTTTTTTATTCAACTCGACAATTTTTACAAATATAAATCGGGAGTTTTTTTTATGTTTTCAACATAAACCAAAAAACGTGTTTCAATAATGCACAAATTGTCATTCCGTGTGAAACGAAAAACTCAAAAGAAATAAACAAACTAGGTGTCAAATTGCTTGTAGTTATCCTAAGCAGTTTGGGATTGAATTTCAGCAAAATCGGTTCAGTAGGACCAGAGCTATGAATCAAAATGTGGAACCACCACCTTCAAAAACTTGATAATTTTGTTACAAAAACTAACATAAATGATGCAAAAATGCACATAAGATTTTGCACAAGTCCGTTTTATTCGACTAGAAATGACACTGTAAAATTTCGTGAAGATCGGTACATAATTTACCCTAGGCCCCATATATGCCCTACTCCCGGAAAACAGTTTAGTCTCCTAAAACCATAATTAATAACAAATCGTCACAGTTTAAGATAATAATAATAAAAAGACATCATACAGATATTACTCCTTAAACATTCGAACTGTCGGTGGAGGGTATCAAAGATTCGGCACAGCCGAATATAGCACTCTAACTTGTTTTTTATTGCAAACATCCGCAAAAAAATTTACGGAAAACGCCAATTTGTTAACTTTAAAAAGAACCAGAAATGTATGTATAAAACTTGTGCACAAAATTTAATTTGGTACACACGATTTTATTTTCATAGGTAATAAGCCTATAGAAAATGGTGAAAATCGGTCTATATTTTTCCATAGCCAATGTAATTTCTTCTTCTTCTTTTCTGAAAAGAACCCATGTTGGATTAATTTTGGTCCAGAATTGACCACAGACGGAAAAATTCTTACAGTGGGTTGATGTCTGGATAAATTATTTTGTTCTGGTTGGCCCATTATTGTCCACGGGTCCCAACTAGGGTACAATCTAAAAAGTTTGTCTGCAAATACTGTGGTGTGGGATATCAAAGTCCGAGAAGCAGGGGGCTTTGGCTGCACTCAAGGGCGCTGAATCTCAATTTATAGCTTTCGGATTAGTGTTGGGGTTTCCAATCGTAGGTACTAGTGATTAAAGAAGCTGTAGACTGGCTCAGATTATTTGCTGTGTTAACGACTACTATGGATATTTACAATGATAGCCGTGTCACTGTTATGCCTTGGATCACCTCCCCCCTGAGAAAGAAAACAGCCATTGACTGCCGTTCATCTATAACCAAGATATCTAAGCAATTTGACATCAGCATATAATCGGTCCCAGTGCCCAGGCATGTACTCAGGAACATTACGGCCGATAAGTTTGTAAGACTTGGCATTGGCTTACGGGTTCCACTGTTTCTGGAAGGCGTTGGCATACCTCTGTTCTCCTACAACTTCGATTTTCGGCTATTGATATTGTTAACGACAGATAGGCTGCAAACGTTGGATGTAAGATAACAAGGTAATTATGACTCCTCCTGTATGTAGGGCGTACCATGTATCTACTCCTGATGACTGAAAGAGTCGTATCACTTTTGGTATCTGTTATCACGAAACACTTTCTCTTAGGTAAGCGTGCACAGCGTCTGGGAACAAGAAACTGTGATTAATGCCGCAGCTGCTGCGACAAAAATGAAGAAAATTTCGTAGAACACCTCCTCTGTCATTATCCTGCACTGGCCGAAATGGGATTCGCCACATTTGACGGATTGCATGATATCTCTTGAGGATCACCAGTCCCCTGACTATTTGGGGTCCTACTGGTAGTAGTTTAAGCTTCGAAGCTGACCAAAGTCTTTATTCGGTACCACGGGAACCAGCATGCCCTTGGGACTACATTCCCACTGGTTATAGTGAGGCCTTCGGGGAGTAGAGAAAGCTATTGCTCGGTGTATAGTTGCATTGCAACTGGTTGCCGTTTGCCCATAAAACGGTGGGAGTGTTAGATAGGATCCACCCTTTACCAAGCGGGATAAAGTGTCCAAATGCATGGATTCGAATTCGGTAGCTTGCTCTGGTGGTCAACGCATTGTTTTGATCCGGTGTTAGGAGCACCGTGAGGTAGTTCTTAGTACAAAAACTCACGTTTAAATAGACAAATCTGTATGCTATCTCCGGCGTTGAACTGTGGTGCATTTTGAACTTTGTTGATTTTGCGGTGGCAGTTCTGTTAAGTGTTACTCAATGGTAGATACCACAATGGCCTATTGGTTTTAAGTGCGTCAGATTAGAACTGACAGCAATTGCCTCCTAACATACCTTGGATATGAAATTATAGGGCTTGACCGACTTTACTTTCTTAATTTTTTATAACAAACTTTTTGATGCAACAACTTTTTTAACAAAACTTTCCATTGACAAATCTTTTCATAAAAGAAACCAGTAGTTATTAATATGTCTTAAGAATGCCTGAATACCCTTAATAAAATCATCCATGGAAATAGTTTATATATATTTTTTTTTGTTGTTTTGTCTTGTTTTTCCGTAACGTATGCTGGCAACTATTTTTCTATTGTTTGTTTGCAACAACTTGAGCTGTGTGGTTTTTTGTTACATTAACAACTACAAATAAAATGTTGCCTACATTTGAGTTTGTTGTGTGTTTACTATCAATTTTGTCTATCTGTCTGTCCGCCCATCTTTACGTTCCTCCCTTCGTTCGACCTTTTTGAGTACACAAAATAGCAGACCAAATGTCTATAGTTCGCGTTTAATACTGCAATTGCTTTTTAAATCGATCAATCAATCAAATAAACACAACAGCAGCATTAACAGCAACAACAAAAATAATAAATATACATATAAAACAACAACAACAAAAACACTAAATTACTATAGAGAAAACAAAAACATATTGCAGCATTTCTGTTGCTGCTGCTCTGGCAATCTAAAATTTTAAATCCCATCTAAATACAAACATTTCCTGTGCATTCAATTTTTAAAATGTTCAATTCTTTTATTCGATTATTTTTTTGGTTTTCGAATTTGGAGTGCTTAAAACAACTGGTGAAAACTCCACATTGCTGGATTTAAGGTGAGATCTTTATATTTAAAATTTAAACTATCAGAAAAAAGCAAAAAAAAAAAACGAAGCAAATTTTGAACAAAAAACTTATTTTAGCTTTATTTGCTGTGGGAGTTAGTTTCGTTTCATTTCTCTCTGCTCGTTATGGCACATCTTTTTTCTTAATGTTTTTTATTTTTTTTTTTCGTTTGTTTTCTTGAACCATTTTTCGAGCCATTTTCAAAATTATAGGAAATCAAGTTGGTGTTGTTGCAGTATTACTGCCATATGCTCAAGTTGTCTAAGCTGTTCTTGGTTCAGTTTGGTTTTTTTTTTTTTTTGTATTTTTAGTTTTGCTATTGTTCAAGTAGTTGTGGTTGGTTTTATGCATTTCATTTATCTCTTTTTGCTTCTTAAAATTATCTTATCATTGGATTTTATAGAAACTGTGGGCGATGAATGCTGTACACGAAATAGGGAGGTAGTTCAAAATACTTGGAGGTTTTAAAATTAAAATGAATTTAAAGGGTTTTTCAATATAGAGTTTCAAACTTTTAAAGTTAAAAGCAGCCACATAATTAAAGCTGTCCGTTATTTAGTTTGTTTTGCCAAATCACGCGTTCAACAGCACTTCATCTTTAGCATTGGGGCTCATTTGTGGATGATGGGTACGCCAACAAACAATATTGTCAAATTTGAGACGATATCAATGCTTTCTAACTTCTTTTGGTATGAATTGTATAAAATGGATACCAACGACATGTGGTTTCATTACGACAGCGCGTCGTGCGGTACAGATAACGCCACACTGGACACTCTGCATGAGCGATTAAAGAGCATGATCATCTCACGTAGAGGTTATGAATACCAACCACAGATAATGTTTTATTTTGAGCCGTTGGACTAATTTTTGCAGGGTTTTCTTAAGTCGCAGGTCTATGCCAATAAGCCACAGCATCTCCCAAAGCCAACACAACCGATGTCATTGGTTAAATTCAGCCTAATTTATGCGATTGAATCCTGAAAAATTATATTCCATAAATAATGGAAGTGATAGATATTTCAAACGAAAAATAAATTTCGGTGATATCTCAAACACACTTTGTTTTATTTAAATAAACATTTAGGAAGCGCTTAATAAAATACTTATTACATTCAATAATATGCATAAAAGCAAAGTTGCCAGATAACTATTAGCTTAAGTTTGGAATTTAATGTTTTATGCCAGGAACACAACTGGGACGAACGACGAATTTCGCCCTACACGACGAATTTTTTAGTAAAAATTTGCTAAGTAAATTCTTCGTATGAAACACAATAAGGACGAATAGCTACAGTATAACCCGGTTAATTACCCCACGCTTAAATGCCTTTCTCGGTTATTTACCTTGAGTTTTAAATCCCCGTTTTTTTTCTTCCATTTTTGAAACAAAAATCCACGTTTAATTGCCTTACGCTTAATTACCCAATTCGGGTAATTGCCTTAAAAAATAAAATCCAAAAACAAAATTACACCTAAATTTCACTCGTTTAATTGCCTCAGTACTATTTGGCAACAATACAGCAAGTAACACAATAGTAACCACATTTTCCACAATTTCATATTTGCATTAAAATAAAATGTATTCTGTGCTCACCAGAATAAAGTTACGTTATGAGGTGCTGACTTATATCTAGAAACACCAAATATGCGAGATATTTTGTCTTAAAGGGATAAAAGGAAAGGTCGCTAAATTTTAAATTACATAAACATTTAATCGGATAAAATAGCTTGAATATTTTAGGGATTGAAATTTGAATGAAAGCTGTATGTTTAAATCTGCACCGATTCAACAATAGTTAATTTGCTGTAAGATATTTTGGGCCAAATTTAATCTTAATACGAACATGATTAAATGGTTTATGGACAAAAAGAAAGAAGTTTGCATGGGGACTATGTGATATTATAGACCGATTCTCACAATTTACATAGGTTTCGTTCTTATGACAATTAAAACTTATTTACCAAATTTTATCAAATTATCTAATAACTGCTACTTTTACTTTCCGCACAAGGTTTACATGGACAGACGACCAGCCAGATGGACGGACGGACACGAAAAGATCACATTAAAAAGTGTTTCTGATTCGATCGGTTTACTATACGATGCGTTAAAATTTCAATGTATTAGCAAACATTTATATAATGGCTTTTTCTTAATTTTTGCATATAAATAAAAATTAAAAGTGTCGAAAAACATTTATGTTCACAAAAACTTTCTTTGACTTACAATTGTAGACTGAAAATTAAATGTAGATGGCAAAATTAAAGCAACAGAAAATTCATCTGTTAACCAGAATTTTAAGGAATTTTTTTTATTTGCTAACCATGTATAAAAATATGCTTTAAAAACGTAATATATGCAATAAAAATGAAGCAATAGCTAAAATATGCAAATTATTCACAAACAGATCAATACCAAAATTCATAACAAGCTCTAAACGGATAAATATATTGTTGCTGTCTTCATTGAAAAACCATGCAATTCCGTATTTACGGTTTCCCTGATCATAAGTTTGTAAATATGTATGAGTACGCTTTTGTTAGTAGGATATGACAAAACTTCTCAAAAAGCATTACAGTTAAAAATACAGCAATCCCATTGCTTTTTATTGTTATCTCTTTAGATTTAGCTGATACATGTAAAAATTCCTGTCAACTTTTTTTCATACATCAAGGTTAAGGTATCTTGTAAATAAATACGTTTAATTACCTCACTGTGGTATTTAAACGTATTCGCTTAATTACCTCAATGAGGTAGTTAAACGTATTCTTATAATTACCTCAACGAGGTATTTAAGCGTATTCGTTTAAATGCTTACCCCGCATAATTACCCAAAAATATTGGCATTTTTGGCGAGGTAATTATCCGTGGAATACTGTAACAGCTCTTCTAATTGAGAAAGTTTTTTGCTGTTTGTGCAAAGATAGAAAATAGTGTGACCATATAATAAAAAATGTACTTAAAAAACACAAACATTAATAAAAACACAATTAAAAAAAAACTATTCTTATAGTTATCTACTTTGTATATTTATATTAAATGCTATTAACCCTTAAACACCTAAGACCGTCTACAGACGGCCATCATAAAAAATAGTATTGAATAAAAACTATTAACTTCACGCTGTTACGATGCAAACATTTTAAATGAGTATAAAATTCTCCGTATAACGGTACCAATTGAATTGAGATGACTTAAATAGTGTGGCAGAAAAAATCATTCTAGTCAGAACTTTGGTGCGAAAAGACAAATAAATTGCTTGTGAATTTAGTGCAAATTAAAATTAAAAAATAAAATCTTCTGGTTATTGAATTGAGTCTGGATTTTTTTTGGTAAGTAGTTGAAGCGTTTACTTTCATATTACGTAGGTATAATTTCAAAACAAATAAGAATGTTGTTTGAATGTTGATTTTTGTGAAGACCGTCTGTAGACGGTCTTAGTCACTTAGGCGAAAAAAAATTTGTTGTAACGTTTTTTACCGGAGTAAAAAATAATCAATGTTACTCCTTGTTTTTTGGAACAGCAACTAAGAGACCTTTAACACACAAGATGTCGGCACAAGAGGAAGAAAACCAGCATTTACATAGAACGAGAAAAATTAAACTTTCTTCGTTGAGTGACCAAAAAATAGCTAATTTTATGGACTCGATAGAAGACGATGATTTTGAAGACATTGACGATAGTATTGAAGATCCGGATTACGAGTGCGATGAAATCATTCCTGATAGCGTTGAAAATACTGACTATGAGTGTAATGAAATTATTCCTGAAAATAATGATATGTTGCCAGATTGTATAAAGATATTACATTCATAGTTACTAAAAAATACAGTAAATTTATCGATTAACGCAAGCAATTCCAGTTTGAACGGTATTAGTGCTGAGCCAGTTGATGTAAATTTAACACAAGATGGGCCTACGTCAGAAGTTTCCGACAATGCTTCAATATTACAAAAACAACCGGAGGCGAAAATTACGTTTAAAGCCCACAAAAGACCTCGATCACCTTTACCAGTTATTGAACTATCAGGACCTAAAGCAATACCCTTATCAGGGGGTGGTAAGTATATAAAAACGTTTGTTCCGAAAAAAAGAAGATTATAGTTTTTATGTATATGCTAGCCTTGTCGGATATAACAAAAGAGTCTTTGGAATTTAAAAATATACTATGGCGTAAAACGTCTTTGCAACTGCACGTAAACGAAGTTGCGTTTCGAGGAAAAACGAATTTACCGCCTGACAATTTTTATACGTCTCTACCCCTTATAGTGTACCTAAGAGCACGTGGTATTTACAGCCTTGGCACTGTAAGAGCAAACCGAATTCCCAATTGCAAACTTCCAATGGACAAGGCCGTTGAACTCAAAAAAGAGCCACGAGGTTATTGTACGGAATTTATTGGAAGTGCTTATGGGGTAGATATGTCTACAGTTTTGTGGAAGGACACAACAAATGTAAGACTATGTTCAACATATGTGGGCATAATGCCTTTCCAACGAAGCAGTTTAGTCAACCAGCCATCTAAAATTGGACGTTACAACCGCAAGAAAAAAAATCTACGATGAAATCGACTGTCCACAGATCATCTATGAGTATAATGCGCACATGGGAGGTGTAGACTTAATGGATGCATATATGGGTCGCAATGGTCTCAAAATCAAAACCCAGGACATGGCAACCAGGTTATTTAACCATTTGCTTGACATGAGTATAACAAATGCTTTTGTGTTATACCGTAGAAATAAATCAGAAAAAAACTAAAACTCGAACGATAATAAAAAAGAAAATACCATGACAATGTTTGAATTTCGCTCGAGCATTGCAAAAGAGCTCTGCGTTTCCGTCGAAAAACGTTCGGTTGGTCGTCCATTATTTGTTGAAGAACCAACTATTAGCTCTATTATTGGGAAAAAAGCCGTTCATCCTGTAGCTGGTGTAAGATTTGACAAGACTAATCATTTTCCTCAATGGGGTTCAAAAAAGTCCTGCAAACTTTGTAAAAAATCTGACACCCACACATTTTGTACTAAATGCAACGTCCACCTATGCTTTTCAAAAACAAAGAACTGTTTCACAGGATACCACATGAGTACTTAATATATTTAATTTGAACATGTAATTTATTTAGCACTAAAAGTACAAAATAAAACGTATTTTCTTTCATCTAATCATCATATTTGATTTATTTCTGAAAATATTTTTTTCCCTTAAGCAACTAAGACCGTCTACAGACGGTCTTCCTTAATTTTGTCCTGGAGCTTCACACAAGCATTTTTTTCTGAATTGAAACTAAGATTCTTAATTTCCAGCATAAATATATGCTAGAACAAAAATTATTGCCGCAATTTAATACATATTTCAATTTCAGGTATTTAAGGGTTAAATAATAAAAAAACAAATATCAAAGTAAAAAATTAACTTTATATACTAAAACACTTGAAAACTTAAATCAAACATGCTCACTTGGTACTGATTTGTTCGTCGTTCGCCGGCGTATGAAATAGAAATAAATCTATTGCAAAGTCGCCGCGTATGACGAATTTCGGCCGACGCCATGATTCTGTGTATTTTCATATACACAAATATGTTTTATTTTTGGCGACGAATATTCGCGGTCAAAAATTCGTCGTTCGTCCCAGTTGGGTTCCTAGCATTAAGTAACCAAAAATCCCCTTTTAAGATTTCAGTTCCCAATTTCGTCCCAAATTTTTAACTTTTGTTAAAGTCAATGCATAAATTATGAACTAAAAATATTATAACATAATAATTTTTAAAATAAATTATATTAAACACAAAATATTATAATTTAAAATTTTTATAAATAAATAAAATTGATCACAGATTGTCTCTACAGCGTCTTTATTTCTTACAAAAAAATCAATTGAAAAAATGGATATCATCCTTTGGATCCCCTGGATAATATTGATGCAAATCGAGCCCGTACCGAAGAAGTCATCGATGCTGTAGACGTGAGTGTTAAAGAGGACTCCAAATTATCGTGTCGACGCTTTTCTTAGCAACTCGGTCTCTGCCTGTCCACTACTTGGAACATTTTGAAGAAAGCCTACATCTCTTAAGCCCTTATGACACTACATTTTTAATGCATTGTTCAAGATTTGGTGAACGGCACAAATATAATGCAATACAAAAATTTACCAAGTGCAAAGAGTTAAGCTGTATTAAGATAAATGGCAAACTGTCAAAAATTTTACTAAAGTTATCGATAAAAAATGAAGTTATGTCAAAAAAAATGTAAAATTGTTTAACTTAAAATTGACATTTCAAGCTTGAAATATTAAAAGTGTTGCTGAATCAGCGGTTTATGGGCAAATTCTGCGATTTACCGCTTTTTGTTTTTAGGTTTCTCATAAACAAACAGTTGGCAACATTTAATAAAATAAACAAAACAGGCTAAATTGTTTCAATTGTACTTTTTTGTTGATACTTTTTAAACTAAGATTTATAATACCTTTTTGTGGTGTTTTTTATGAACATAAATAAAATTAATTTCAACTAAAAAAATCTTTTAGTACAATTACGGTAAAAAAGTACAATATTTAAAGGTTGTTGGTACAATTTTAAAAACTATCAACGCCATCCCTGAAACGAAACCATAACTAGAGAAAAAAAACTAAAAAACTTTGTTTACATTTTTTATAGTTTGCTCTTTCTAACATTTCTTACATTATGTAGTGTCATAAGGGCTTTAACGATCCAACTAATGCAATAATTAAATCCAACGGACCATTAATTGCGTCGTGTGTTCTGTGAATGGGCTAAGAATACACTGAAAAGTGAAACAGATTTTTATTTTCAAATCACCTCCAGCGGTAAGTCTGAGTTCATACGGCTCTTTCTTTATTGAAAAGATTGCTACTTTATAGGCGAGAGGGGCGAGGGGAAAAGAAACGAGTACACACATGCCTGTACTGTCTTGGCGTTTTGCTTTCTTATTCGTTGTTTAATTTTGTTTTTGTTTTCATACGCACGACTATACAAAATAAAAAACATGGCGTCGACATGACATGAATCATTTGAACACCAATTCATGTTCAAAGAAGAAAAAGGAAGAATCTTTTCAATAAAGAAAGAGCCGTATGAACTCAGACTAAGAAACCTTTCTGGGCTAACGGTTATGTAAACAAGCAGAATTTTGGTTTTGAAGTAGGGCACAATCCTCAAGAGACTGTTGAGACTCTATTGTATTTCGAAAAAACCACAGCTTTTGCGGTTGAAAAATGGTCAAGAAAGTATACAAAGCATATAACACGTTGTGTGGACCTCCAGCTTTAAAACATTCGGCTATTTGACACTAAAATTCTGACTATTTTATTAAAAATTTTTCTCTTATTCTCTTCTTTTCATGACTCCTCCGTTAAGCTATAAAAAAAACTCAATATCAACTACTAAAAGCTTTCAATGCCCATCACTGCTTTATACCAGCGGTAATCGTATAAGAGTTATAGCGTGTTCTGCTGTCACAGTAGACCTTATATTTTTGCCATTATTACATTTCCGCTTAGTAGGTGGCAATTTAAGTTTGTGAATTGCAGTTAAATTGTAAATGTTGTTTGAATTTGTGGCTGTGGTGATAAATGATGGTTTAGAGATAGAAAATCAAATATTTCTAAACTTTAAATATTCGTTTTCAAAGGTAATTTAATCATTTTTAATAGTGGTTTGCTATTATAGCAATAATTGAAATGAATTATACAGCAGAACTCTACTACAAATAATCATTTAAATTTTAATGATAATAAGCATATGCTGAACATGTTTAATCGAATTTAACGTGCGAGAGATGGTTTTTGCGGTTAAGAAGTGGCAATTTTGAAGAAGAACATGCAAAATCATTGTAAAAGATCAAGCTTAATAAGCGATTGAAGCGTCTGTCAAAAATGATTATGATTATACAAAATGTATAAAGGAAATAAAAATGGGCGGCGTAAAGCCTTTTTAAAGTTCAAATATACGATTTTGAAAGCATTTTAAATACGCAGAAAAAAATTCTCGCCAATTTTTTTTTATTTTGATTGTGAGGGTTCTTTAAACAAGTAAAGTTTTCATAGCGGAGAAAAAATTCACCAAAATTATTCACCAATAAAAGCATTAATCAAAAATAGAATCATTTTTAATTAAAAATTTAATCAAGTGAATTAAACGTTTAATCAAGTGAATTAAATGTTTAATCAATTGAATTAAATGTTTAATCAAGTAAATTAATCGTTAAATCAAGTGAATTAAACGTTTAGTCAAGTGAATTAAAAGTTAATTGATATTATTTATTTGTCTACTGGTGCAAATTTAATAAATTTTTTATAAAATATCACAAATTTTTTAATTGAAATCAATTTTTTGTTTTTTTCTTTGTGTGCTATTCATGACATAACGGTGACAATCTTCTTCAAGTTTGCCGTTTTGGCGTCATAACTTGGGCTAAGAAAACGTTACACTTAACACGCAGGTTTATGTTTTTCCGTAACTTGTAAAATCAACACTACTCATTTAACAAGAGAATTGAACACAGAAAAAATTCTCCAAAATTTTTCACCAATTAAAGCATTAATCAAAAATATAATCATTTTTAATTAAAAATTTAATCAAGTGAATTAAACTTTTAATCAAGTGAATTAAACGTTTAATGACTGTTTTAATTGATACTATTAATTTGTTTACTGGTGCAAATTTAATTAATTTTTTATTTAATATCACAAATTTTTTAATTGAAATCAATTTTTATTTTTTTCTGTAAATACCACACGACTTTAAGCTGAGAGACGTTAAAACAATGTGATTTTTGCTACAAATTATTACTGGCGATGAAATTGTATATTTTACGTCAACCTGAAGTACAAAAAATCGAATGTAAATCCCGGACAACTAGTCAAATATATGCCAAAGCCAAATATTCTTGGAGTCAATTTAATGCTCTGTATTTGGCAAGTTCTAAACATAAGAACACCAAAAATTTTGCCTTTTGCAGAGCAGTGTAATTAGTTGATTAAGATTAGTAGTAAAAAGTTTTGGAGATTTGATTGAAAATATCAATAAATTTAATTTATTTATTAAAGTTTAAAACTTATTTTTACTTTTGCTTACATTTAAAAACTTCTTTTTTATATTCATTTAACTTTCTTTTATTTCAATTAAAACTAAAATTCTCTTGTTGAAAAGCTTTTAAATATGACTAATTTATTTAAGAGTTCAACACTCGTTCGAGAGCTTATTCATATTTAATGCACAAGTATTTTCGTTTTTATTTTTTCTTTTTTTAATGTGTGAAAAGAAATTGTCATGAAATCTACTTAAAATATTAAATACATTAAACAGCTGTCTAGATTTGTGTCAATATAAATATTTTCTTATACGTTGTCATGTTGACAGTTGTCGTCTGTCTGGATGTCTGACTGGTTGGCTATTTTGCAGCCACCGAAGTGCAATTTTGTTTTTTTTTTTTAATATTTAATTTAATTTAAAAAAATAAAAAATAAACAGATTTTAAAAGAAAACTTTTATAATCACATGTAAAACGTCTTTGTAACACACAAAAAAAAAATAAGAAAATTTCATTATAAAATATCAACTTAATCAATGCACAATATTAAACTAGAATCTTAAATAAATTTTCTTTTCCTTAATTTTCCTAACAATTTTCTCAAATCTTTTAATTCCAATTTATATGATTGCCATAGTCGAATTTTTTATTTCGTCAATTAAAAAAAGAATTATATGAAAACAAATTCAACCAGAAATAATTTGCCAAACTAATAACAAAAACTAATTGAAAAGTAAAATTCTAGCAATTGAAAAATTGATTGAATACAACATTTAAACACTCGAAATAAATTAAAAAAATTTCCAAATGAATAAATTTTTAAATTTATTTTTATTTATTTAATAAAAAAAAAAAACATATAAAAAGTAAATCAAGCTTTATATTGTTTATTTTTAATAAAAAAAAAAAAAAACCCAGCAAAATGTTGAAAAATCATATTATTGTCTAAGCTTTAATTTTATTGAAATATTTTTTTAACGAAAAAATATATTCCTCAAAATTGTTTTCTAAAAAAAAAAACATTTTCGAACAAGAATTTTTCACCCATAACCTTTTTTAAAGAATATTATTTTACAAAAAAATAGAAATCTTTGATAACGAACATTGGAATATTTGAAGGAAAGGATTTAGCTGTCTCTCTTACAAATATTCCAATCGAGATGTATTCTTCAGCAAATAACGGGTCCGCCATCTAACGTTTTTTTTCTACAAGTGCTTATTTCGTGAATGGTAAAACTTAGCTCATGTCTGATTTGACAGATAATTAGTTTTGTCTTTCCGCTGAACGAATATGGTTGTGTATACGTTTGAACAACGCTGGGAAATATTGCGACATTACTTTGAAAATCATGGTAATGTTGCAGAATGTGTGCGAAAATTGCGTACGGATTTTGGAAGAAGAGAAGCACCGTCAGCTCCGTATGTTTGTTATCTTGTGAAAAAATTTAAAGAAACTGGCGTCCTCATCGATTAACCAAAGCGTGAAAAATATTCCAATCGAGATCTATTCTTCAGCAAATATTTATTTTAATCGAAATCTTTGCTTACAAACATATTTTCATTAAATTCTTTTCAACAAAACTATTTCCATCGAAATCTTTTTTAACGAAAAATTTTCATCGAAAGTTTTACTAACGAAAAAATTTTCAACAAAAACTTTTTGACGAATATATTTTCATCCAAAAATAACTAAAATATATTTCTTCTAATGAAAATATTTTCTCTCGAATATATTTTGTATTAAATTCTTTTTAACGAAGAAAATTTTCATCGGATACTTTTTGATGAAAATATATCCATCGAAAATTTTTAAGATATATTTCTCCTACCGAAAACATTTTTATCAAATCTTCTAAACGAAATTTTACTTAACGAAAATATTTTTGCCGAAAACTTTTTCTGCGAAAATATTTTTGCCGAAAACTTTTTCTACGAAAATATTTCCCCGAAAATGTTTTAAATTCAATTATTTAAATAGGAAAAATGGGAAAAAGAAGAACTTCCCGGTGAATTTTTATTCATAGTATGCTTGAATATTTTTCTCGAAATTTTGCTTATCGAAATCATATTTAACCGAAATCTTTGCTATCAGAAATATTTTCATCCAAATATTTTAAACGAAAATATTTCTATCAAAAGTTTTTCTAGAGAAAATATATTAAAAAATTTTATTTAACAAAAATATTTTTATAGAAATTATTCAATTAAAATATATTTATTGAAATCTTTCTTAAAAATTTTTCATCTAAATCCTCTTAGCGAAATTTTTTTAACAACAATATTTTTATACACAGAAAAAATGAAAAACCAACTTCAATTAACGTATTTGTTAGAAATTTGTAATATTAATTAAATTGTTTACTGATTTTCCGCCTGCAAACAAATTGATCATATTAATTAACGCATTTGTAAGTTTGAGCTTTTCTTGCTGTTCAGTTTTAATCAATAGGTTTAATTGAAATTTGACCACCAGTAAAAGAGGCTATATAAAATGTAAACACAAATCAAAATATTTTTTTCAATCAACACAGTTAATTGAAACAATTAAAAAATTGTTTGAGAATTTTAAATATTTTGAAGTTTGTGTGAATGTTTTCATATTTGCAAAAAATCACACAAACATTATAATTTTTGTTTTCAATTAAGGCAAATTAATTGGAACAGTTAAACAAATTGTTTAAAACAGCATTATAGAATTAATTGAAAAAATTTTGGTGAAAATTTTTTCTGTGTAGGAATATTTTCAAATGACAATAATATTATCCAAATCTGTTTTAACGAAAACATTTTGAAACTAAATGCTTTTCTACGAAAATATTTTCATTAAAAGTTTTTTGAACGAAAATTTTTGGATTGAAATTTTTCTTAACGCAAAAGTTTTTATTGAGTTTTTTTCTAATTAAAGAATTTTTTTTTAACAATTATATTTTTATCGAAATTTTTTTAATAAAATACATTTATTGAAATATTGCTTAACAAACATATTTTTATGCAAATCTTTTTAGCGAAATTTTATTTAACGAAAATATTGTTATTTTTAATGTATTTGCTAACCTCTGTTTTAACGAAAACATTTTGAAGCAAAATATTTTTCTAGGAAAATATTTTTATTGAGTTTTTTTTAACGAAAACACATTCATTAAAATTTTTCTTAACGCAAATTTTTTATTGTGTTTTTTCTAATTAAAAAATTATTTTATCGAAATTTTTAAATTTAAATATATTTTTTGAAATCTTTTTTAACAAAATATTTTTATCGAAATCTTGTTAGCAAAATTTTTTTATTGAAATACGAACGAAAATATTTTTATTGAAATATTTTCTAACAAAAATATTTTAATTAAAATATTTTCTAACAAAAATATTTTTATTGAAATATTTTCTATATTCTTATCAACATTTTATGTTTAACGAAAACTTTTTAACATTTTTTCTACGGAAATATTTTCATTGAAATTTTTTCTAACGAAATTATTTTCACTGAAATTTTTCTTAACGCAAACGACAACATTTTCATTAAAGTCTTGCTTAGGAAAAAATTTTTAATACTCAAAATAATTTATTTAAATCCATTTTTAAGGAAAATAGTTTAATCGAAATCTTTTGTAGCAAATGAAATCTTCTTCAACGAAAATATTTTTAACGAAATAACATCCTTTACAGCGGAAAATACTTCCACAGATAGTTTTTCTTACGAAAATATTTTTTACGACATCTTTTCTAACGAAAATTGTATTTAATGAAACTTTTTTTACCGAAATGTTTTTAACAAAAATATTTTATTAAAATATTTTTAACGACAATATTTTTCTCG
The DNA here is from genome assembly GCA_963931875.1 of Pollenia griseotomentosa. NCBI lineage: Eukaryota > Metazoa > Arthropoda > Insecta > Diptera > Polleniidae > Pollenia > Pollenia griseotomentosa. Next base: position 50,065,673 of record OZ007564.1, read on the forward strand.
GAATTTTTATTATCGTTATTATTTTTAACCGAAAACTTTTCCTATGAAAATTAATTTGTTAAATATGTTTTCAAGTAATTTAAATAATTTTTATAGAAACATTTTGGATCTTCCTAATGTCGGCTATACACTACACAAGTTCAGTGCTCAAGTCTGGTGTAGGTTTGTGTAGTGTATGACGGTGTTTTTGCAATTTACGCAGTGAACTGAGTAAACATCAAAACGAGTTTAATATTTGTACATTGAATATGTGTTGTGTATGTTAAAAACGTTTAGTTCTGTGGCGGTTTTTCAGAGTTGACAACAAAAAAATGAGCACGGAAAAAATATTTTGGACATGGTTCCAAGAACAATGCAAAGAATCACTTGAATTATGGCACCTTAGAAGGAGCAATTAACTTATAAAAGTCGAATCTTATGAAAAACTAATGAAAATGTTAATGAACACATTAAAAAAGTAGCAAAAATTCTTTCTTTTTTTATTTGCACATGTTCTCTTTTTAGCTTATGGTCGTACATAAGGGGAAAACGCACATCAATGCAATTTCTAATAAAAATATTCAATAACATTTTATTAGAAATAATGTGTTTCGATCAAAATCTATTCTGAATTAAAAATGGTTATGGAGATAGTTAAAAACGATCGAAAATATTTCTTTAGAAAAAAAGTTATCGAAAAGAGGATAAAAGATTATCGAAAATTTCGTCATAACGAAAATACATATTTTCATCGAAATATTTGCTATTAAAAATATGTTCATCATAATCATTTCTAAAAAAAGATGTTATCAAAACTTTTTCAAACAAACAAATTTCCTTTTTCGACTTTTTTCTTTTTTTTATAATTTTTACGCAAACAAATTTTAATAACAATTTTTAATCATTTAATGAATTATTTCGTCAAAACTATTAATCCTTAATATCTTTATTAAAATTGCTTAGCGAAAAAAAAACTATAATTTTTAATACTTTTCACTGGGTTATTTTTTTTTATAATATTCTGCAGTTTTTTGTTTATTTTACAAAAAAAACTTTAAATTGCATTTTAAATAAAATTTAAATACTATTTTCTCCCCCTTTTATTATATTCTTAGCCCAACATAACAAAAAACGAATCTAATGAAAGTGAAAAATAAAAACGTGTGATAAAATTTTCACCAGGTTATAAAAAAATAGAACAAAATAAAAGTAACAACTGAAACTAAAATTTTAATGAAATAAAATAGTTTTTAATCTAGACAAAACTAAAACAAAAATCTGGCCAAAATTAAAAAAAAAAAAATAATTTTTAACTGGATTTGGTATGCAAATTCTTTTTTTCACAAAGCAGAAAAACTACATGAAATTTTAGTATTATTTAAGTGAAAATTATTAATAATAATTTCTGTATAGTATTCTATAAAAAATAAGGGTTGTTAACACTGTGGTATGAATAATCGTGTGGAAGGTGAAAGGAGGTGGTTTTAAAACTAATAATTGGATAGTTTGTAAAGTCATGAAAAGAAAATGAAGAGTGTTATGCGAGTCACTACAAGGCGCCTAAAAACATGTTTTGTAAAAGTAAAAAAGGAGTTGTGGGCTAAAATACGTATGTGGGAAGAGAATTTATTATTCTCAACTCATAGACTGAAAAGCAATATTATCTCTTAATAACAAAAGGCGTTCACAGTTAAACAGCGCTCTGCAAAACGTGTTTCATAGAAAGTGCTTTCCAAAAAAAAAAGGTCGAGATCTGAATTTTCTAAAATTGCAGTCCGATCTTGATACTGCTTGTAATAAGCAGGTCTTAGGCATACTAAAGTGTTTTCGGATAGTGGACCTTGTATCGGACATATCGTCTGCTCATTATTGGTTTGGCGCATATCAAAGTAATTTCACCATGATATGCGCCAAACCAATAATGAACTTAGGATATGGCAAATAATGGATCGATCATCACGAAATTTAGTTGTATGATTTCCGGTCGTATTAAATGAATTAGTTCAATATTAAATGAGAATCGGTGCATTCTATCTGAAAATAACTCTGCTATTCCGATGTTATAACGAATTTCAGTTGCTTCAGTAACACAAATGTTCAAATAAATTTGATTTTTCCCACTGTGCAAAATAACTAAGGAACTCAAATAATATTATTGTTAGTTTAAATTTTTTACTTGAAATAAATTTAGCTTAAATACCAAAACTTCTCACACAACCATCTTCTGGAGTATTTATAACTTAAAATATGTATTCAATCATTCATTCACTGCCTCAAGAAAAAAAGGGTTACATTTTTACCTAAATTATTGTAATCAAGCCAGTTATGATGTATGAACCCAACAAAAACAAGGACTTAAACAAAAAGCCAACAACAACTTCCTAACAATTTAGGAAATTGAAAATATGCAACACCCCATTATAATTCACATTCATACCTTGTTTTACGTTTTTTTTCGTCTCTCTTATTCTAGAAGCAACAACAATTTGAATTTTGTTCACAAGGTGAAAGAATTAGACTGCTAGAGGAAAAAATAAAGGATAAAAACTTTCAAATTACAATAACAACAACATCAGCAGAAACAAAAAAACATGCACATCACGCACATGTTGTTGTACACAAGTATGAAATGTTTGTTGAGTAAGTGAATTATTGCGTGTCGTCTACTGATTGTGCTCTCCATGTCGTAAATAAATGACAAACAAACATGTTGTAGTTGTTAGTAAGGAGTAGTTAACTGAATTGGAAATCATGTTACTGTTGTTGCTGCTAAAGATGATGATGAGGATGATAAGGCATGATGATGGCATGATTCAGGACTAAAGGACTAGTTGATGTATTTGTCATAATGGAAGGTAAAATATACTTTTGACAGATAAACATCAAAATTTACGCTTGAATAATAAAAAAAAAGGGAGAGAACAAACGAAATATGTAAAAAATTAACGATGATACGGGAGTGTGAAATGCGAAACCGAAAAAAATGAATAAAGGAAAACTATGAAATATTTTTATTTTTTCCACACAAAGTGAGTTAGAATGAGTCATAGACAGTAGAATCTAGTTTTAATGTAACGGATAATAAAACTGTTAAGATAAATTACTAAAAGACAAAAAATCAAAATTAAATTGAAATACTCTTGAAAAAGGAATTTTAAAAGATTTTTGCCACCGTTCTTACCTGAAATTTTCATGAAATTTTCTGCACAAAGCTTTACCAAAAAAGATTTCAAAAAATGTTATTCTTAGTAACTAAAAAAGTTAAATTAAAATAATTCTGAAAACTTGGGTTCTAATTAGATCGAAACCGCCCAAAAGCTTGACATTCAAAAGAACGAGCTTAATTTTTCTTGACAAAACTTTAAAATTCCGGTTAAGCTTGACAAATGTAAATTTTTCCTAATTCTTGACACGCATAGAAAAAGCTTGATAATCAAGACAAATCAAGCCCGTCTGGCAGCCCAAGTTTTAAAATAAAAATATATAAAAACTTTGAAAAAAGTTTATCAAGTTTTTCTTAAAAACAAAATAATTACTTTTAATATTAAAAATGCTTCTTAAAAGCTTTAAAGCAAAACTTTTTTTCAGTCAGCAAAAAAGTTTTTGTACAGCAAAAAAAATTTAACTCAAAGCAAGAGTATAAAAAGCTTTAAAAAATATTCTATAAGACTTACTAAAAGCTTAAATATAACAAAATTACAAAAAAAAAAATTAAATAAAGAAGATGATTCATTAAGTTCTACTAAAAGAAACTTAAGCAAAAAGCTTTACTGGAAAAGCTTTAACAAAAAGCTTTACTGGAAAAGCTTTAACAAAAAGCCTTACTTGAAAAGCTTTACAAAAACTTTGAGATTTAGAATAAAAATTTTGAGAAAATTTTTACTAGAAAAGTTTAAACATAAAGTTTTGCATGTACAAAGAAAATTTTTTAGAAAAAGTTTTATTAATAAAACTTTGTATATATGTATATATTATTATTATTATTATTATTATTATGCTTTAGTGAACAAGTATTTTTACAATATTGAGTATTAAAAGTTTAACTAAAATATAACCTTAATATGGAAAATTTGAAAGGAAGCTTTAATATTTATAAAGTCTTTAAGAGACTTGTTTAAAGTTAAAGGATTAAAGATTAAATAACAAGTTTTTCCGATAAGTTTTTACAAAAAGTTAAACTGAGAAAGCTTTTACATAAAATTAGTAGATTAAATAACAAGTTTTTCTGATAAGTGTTTACAAAAAGTTAAACTGAGAAAGCTTTTTCATAAAAATTTAGTAGAAAAGCTTTTTCAAAACATTTTATTCAAAAAAGCTTTTACAACAATTAAAAATTAGTAGAATTTAGGAATTATTACTTTTTATAAATAATTTTTATGCTTCAAAAATTTTTTTATAATGTGCTTCCATGCGTCCAATTTCAATTTAATAAAGCTTTCTTTCTTAACCTTTGGTTAACATTGAAGCTTCAGATGTGTACACATATCTTGTTTACATAATATTTTTCGAGTAATGAAGCTTATGAAAAAAGCATAAATTTTAAGTTATTAATACTTGTACAAATTTTTTGAAAATCTAAAATAAAAAAACGAAAAAAAAAATTAAAACTTTTTTCTTTAAACTTTTAAAACTTAATTTTTTTACAAATTTGTTAATGTTACGTCCCTTTCTTAAACTGAAAGCTCTTTTAAGCTCAAACTAACTTATATTTCCTTACTTAGTGCTGGTTGACACTCTTCTAGTTTTAGCTATCAAGTCTTTAGCTTTTAGAAAAAAAGGAAAAAGAGGATGCCATTTATTTTCGTCTCTCTCATAAAAACTCAACCTTGACGGTTAAAACTAGTCGCTTTTAATTTAAGGTTTACAAATTTAAATTTTCCAAACTTGCCACACATACAAACATATTTATATGCTACATGCTCTTTGTTTTAAAACCCTTTCATAAGCTACTACCACCCAGTAGCGAAAAAATAAACATTATTTGTGCTGAAAAGTAAAATAAGCAAAAAAAAAAAAAAAAAATTCAAAAAAGCCAACAAAGAAATGAACGTAGAAAAACAAAAATTTGTTTGATTGAAATATGTTCACTTCCACAAAATTTATATAAAACACTCTTTATGGCTTGTCATCGAGCAAGACATGTCTTGCATAAAAATTGATGAAATCAACACTTGAAAAGTTTGTTGTTTCAATTCAGCAAAAAAAAAAAAAAAAAATTCAAAAATCCATCATGCGTAAAAAACACAACATTTCCAATACCCACCCGAAATATTGAAGAATAAAAATAACAAAAAAAAATGAGAAAATAAACAAAGAAACGCCGAAAATAAAAACAAAAGTTTGTAGAATAAAAGCTGGTTGCAGGAAATATGAAAATATGTATTGATAGCGGTTAAGGAAGGAAAATAGCTTAGGATATGGATTTATTCCAACTTATAGGGGCGGCACTGTAAACAATTTTTCAAAATAAAAACGAAATCTTCTATCTAGTACATAAAAAAAATTCCAGGGCAGGACACAACTTTAAGGTGTACATTTTGAGAATTAAGGCTGTATACGGATTCGAAGGACTCTGTTTTTGTTTTTAAACTGTATTTTAGGGCATTTCAGCATTTAAAATATGTGTGTGTATCTGTAAATTATATGTCTTCCATTTCGAAGGACCGACTGTTGCGAATAAGATTGACCCATGTTTTTACAACATTTTCAGTTTCATTATTTCGTGCGTTAAATAACCGAATTCTCAAGGTAGGTTTCCACGTTTGTTGCTGGAGTGTTGCAATTTTTTTTTTGCATTTAAACTTGTTCTAATTCTAGTTGAATTAAATAAATAAATTATTTAAAAACTTTAAAGTACTTTCAAAGAGTTACAAATCTTTTAGGTTTTACGCTGTATTTTAAAGTTTTGCCAAACTTCTGCGAATATGATTGACCCAAAGTTAAGATAATTTTAACATCAATAGTATTTGACGCGAAGAAACATTAAATAATTATGTGATTTACCAAGTTCTGTATAAACTTTGCAGTTATCTTTGCCCTAAGTGAAACTGTAAATTTCTTGGCAAATGTTTGCCTTTTTCCAAATACTCCTAGCCACGATGGACCATTTTATTCTTTGCTTCATTTCCCACATTCCCTTAAATATATAAAATAATTTTCCCCAAACTTAGACTTTTGAACAGCTTTTTACATAAATATCTTAAAAATTAAATTTTTTTAAGTTGTAAGTTGATTCGAAGGACCATTTTTTTTTCTTAAGGTGCCCCGCTATGCTAGATGGTAAAGATCTAGTCTATCAGTGCGGGGGTTGCGGGTCTGATTCCAGTCGGTCTCCTGCAGACAAACGGAGAGCTTCGCAGCATTAGCTTAGAAAAAATAAGCTTGGCTTAAGTACAGATATTAGCTTTTGGTCATGTACTTAGCACCTTAAGCAAGTTGGAACAGTTTCAGTACTTAATGACTATTTAATTTTCTTTTCTACCTTTTCTATTTTTTGTTTGAATAAAAAAACAGATGGGAAGGTTCCACCGTATACAGAGCATTACATTGGTGCCATGGATATCTGATGGTGTTTGTTTTTTATGCCAAAAATCAAAGCTTTATGCCACACAAAACTTAGTATCTTATAAGTCAAAACCGAAGAAAATAAACAGGATATTTAAATCTCGAATCGATTAAGCACTGCCACCCATTGAATCTTTTGTGCAGCCACGATATTCACCACGACAGATCTAGGATACGTACGAAGCCAATTATTTTGCTGGGTGAGATATCATACATTTCGGTTGTATCCATAATAGGTTCACAAAAGACTTCTGTCTGTAAGTCCCAAAGGCGGAATGTCTTAGCATTCGTCTCGCAGAATCTGCATTGTTTGATTATGACATTACCTAATACAACTTGATGGTATCGGAAACCAGATTGCGCAGTTAATTGTTTTTAAGCAGAAGTAACTTACGAGATATACCATGCGATAAAGTGCCAATCCCAGAAATATCCTTATATAGCAAAGTAAATTCTCGTTAGGACAATATTTTACCGCTTTCCTTAAGTAACCAGCAGGGATACCGAAAAAGTACTCAGAAACAATAAATAGGCAGCGAACGCCTTTATAAGCCAATCCATCTGCCCTTTCATTGCCTGCATGATCCTAATGGCCGGATACCCAACGTAATGTTAAATTGTTTTGTTTTCCTTAATCATTCAGATAAGTAATTGATTTTGTATTTATCTGAGACTTTACCACAGACCATACAGAGATGAAAAAAGTAACGTATAAAAAATGCCAAAAGCATTTGCGAGGGCAGCTTTCGAAGAAAGAGAAAGTAAACGTTTTTTTGGTAGTAAAGTGGCGATGTGTAAAAACAGGTCGCCACTTTCAACACAAATTGCGTGATCAAAACAGAAATGCAAAAATAGGCAGCTTTCAGAGAAAAAGACAAAAAAAAACTATTTATTTTCTGTCTCGTGATGCCTCTGTGTGCTCTGTGGACTTCACTTCAAAAGAGCTTAGTGCTCTTAGAGCAGGTTGGTTATCTGAGATTATAAATAACCTCAATCGTTTGCAGTTTTTTCTAAAACATTTCGTACCAGTTATGAGGATGGCATAAATTTCCGCCTGAAAACTGGAGAATTGTTTACCAATAGGAAGGCCCCTTTGGAAATTTTAACACCTGCGCCGTTATCTCCACTAGTCGGTTTCGAACCAGGGTTTAAGAAACTGCAGTCGAGACCAAAAGCTGTCGAACAAAAAACGAAAATTTGTGTACAACTTTTCCATTTTTGAGTTGGTTTAACAGCGACGGTTTACATTTAATGAAACAGAAGTAAAAGCAACAGTTTTTTTTTTGGCCAATGACAAATGAAGAAGTGGAAGAAATGGCAGTTTTTCTACTTTAACTGCAGTTTCTTAAACGCTGTTTCGAACTTTCAGTTAACTAGACTTGATTTGTAAAAGTTTGCCATCAAGATTGGTCTTCCGATTGGTACTTATCAGGTATGAGGAGATAAAAATTCCTATCCTGCATCAAAACTGTCAGCCTACATCCGCTTACTCATATAGAGGATCATTCGCAGCTATTGCTAGAATCCGCATATGCCAAAATCACCTGCCTCAAACCCAACTTTTACAGGTGTATGTATGGGAGGAGTGTGCATGATCAAAACACAGCTAAGGCGAAAAACTTTATCGAAGTGTTCAACTTGAGTCCACCACGTTAAGAAAGCATAACGTCGGCTTAGAGTGTAAACGTGCTAAATCCATTTTTTAAGAAAATTGAGATCTTAATGCCGTATGGTAGAGAAAGATATGCCTCGTCGACAAGCATGTAGTTTTCCTTCAATTTTAGTCCTGAAGTGTGTCAAATCAACAATATTTTTAGTTTTTCTCTCAAGCAGCAAATAGGAAAAATAAAAAGTTTTTTGTCTTTCCTGTAAAATTTGTTAAAAGGAGTCAGCAGGTTTTCACTCTAAGCCGACGATAAGACAGCATTGGCTCTTTTTTCGTAATAAAAGACCAGTAGATCATTATCGGTTCTTTGTCAGACAAAACTTTCCATCATTCCTCTTTTGGCAAAGCCCTTATGACACTACATTTTTTATTCATTAATTGATATAGAATTGATAAAAAGAAACTGTAAATGTTAGAAAGAGCAAACTGTAAAAAATGTAAAAAAAGTTTTTTAGTTTTTTTTTCTCCTGTTATGGTTTTGTTTCAGGGATGGCGTTGAGAATTTTTAAAATTGTATTAACAACCTGTAAAAATTTTACTTTTTTACCCTAATTGTACTAAAAGATTTTTTTAGTTGAAATTAATTTTATTTATGTTCATAAAAAACACCACAAAAAGGTATTATAAATCTTAGTTTAAAAAGTATCAACAAAAAAGTACAATTGAAACAACTTATCCATCCCTGTTTTGCTTATTTTATTGAATGTTGCCAACTTTTTGTTTATAAGAAACCTAAAAACAAAAAGTGGTTAATCGCTAAATTTGCCCATAAACCGCTGATTCAGCAACACTTTTAATATTTCAAGCTGGAAATGTTAATTTTAAATTTTTTTTTGACATAACTTCATTTTTTATCAATAACTTTAGTAAAATTTTGGACAGTTTGTAATTTATCTTAATACAGCTTAACTCTTTGCACTTGGTAAATTTTTGTATTGCATTATATTTGTACTGTTCACCAAAACTTGAACAATGCATTAAAAATGTAGTGTCATAAGGGCTTAACATAGGGCAAATGAGTGTTCAATTAAGGTCCTTATTCACCAATTGTATTTAAATTTTCAAAATTCTTTTTTCATATCAAATAAAATCATTTATGTATATGAAAAAAACCAAAAAAATATAATATAGGATTAGTGAAATAACCCCTAAGAGTTTTATCAAGAATGATCAGTTCATTAGAATACCCGATAACTGAGCCGTTTGGAATCGGCTATTTAAGTTTCAGAGATCTGCGTCTAGTAAAGGTTTAAAAGTTAAGTAAAAAAGCCATAAGTTGCCAATCTCGCATTTTTAGTTATACACTTATGCCTATAGTGTGGTTCGTAGGACTATTTAGTTTACAAGCTGTATTTGCGAATTACGCTTTAATATCTGAAGTTAATATTCTAACGCTGAGTCCGTTTTTTAGTTCAATTCAGTTCTGTGTATAACTTGGAGATTTAGCATTTGTATCTTATAATGCTTATTTTATACGTATGCATTTTTCTAACTCCTTGAAACTTTTATTTGTTTTCAAAAACCATTGAGCTGTTAAAGTTTCCCAAATACTCTTTGCTTTCCATTTCTATGCAGCGCCTTAACAAAATGCAAATTGGATTTAAGGTTTTCCTTTCCAAAAATGATGAATTCATCTCTATTGTTAAGGATGTTTATTTCTTGTGATTTTTAGCTTCATTTGATTTTTCCTTAACGTTGTTATTTTATTACAACCGATTTAATGTTTTCTATTCGTTAAATGTACAGAAATCCCCGAAAGAGCAGAAAGCGTTTACGTGTTCTTCGCCCAAAAACAAAAAAAAGAAACAAAAAGGGGTTGTTGCTCGTTCGTTCGTTGGTTCCATTGTGTAAAAGTGATGGGAATTTTTGAAAAATTAAATTCCTTTTTAACCGCCAGTAAGTCAGGCAGACAGTCAGTCAGTCATTCAGTTAAATTGTAAGTTTTATTTCCCATTTGTTTCTTCTTCTGGTAGCTGCTGATGTTGGTTTATTTGTTTAAAGTTTTGTTAAGAGCATCTTTATTTTGTTGTTTATTGTTTTTATTTATTTCTTTCCCCTTTTAATTTTGTTTTTTTGACTGGCAGAAGTTGAAGTTAAAGTAATTTGATACTTTATTTCACTGCCGCTGTTGTTTTCTTTTCATTTCAATTTTTATATTTTGGATAGAGAAGTTTGAGAAAATGAAAATTAAATTAAGATAAATAATTTTAATGAAATACAATGTAAAATCGTTCAGAAAATATGCTGATTTGATTAATGTTAAAAAAAAAAGAAAAGAATTATTTATTTATACAATATTTTATATTCCAAATTAAACCATTTTTTGTTTATTGTTGAGCGTTTTATGGATTTTTCAGCAGTTGTGTTAAAAACAACAACTGACTTGTAATAAAAAATTAACATAAAGAATTTTATTCAAACTAATCAAAAACGTAAAATAAACGTAAAAAAATGTCTTATTCCCTTAAAAGTTTCCCAAGAATTTTAAAGGAAATTGTAAACAATTTCTAACAATCCACACAAACGCCCATACAAATATACAAAATACTAATTTTATTGGCCATGGAACGCAACGCTTTTGCATGAATTCTACCGTAAGTGATCATATGCTTCCCAAAGGATGGCCTAAACATCATACGAAAACTAAAATTGTTAATGTAATCCATATTATTAACTCATTAGTGCTCACTGACAACTTATGCTGCTATAGAGCTAAGCGCGTAAGTTAACTTTTACACTGACTCGCAAGAAGAATTTTCAAATTTTTACGACTAAAGGCTAGTTTACACGGTTATACATTGTATTACGACATGATGTATAATGAGAAAAATCATATCATGTAAAAGCAAAATGTATTGAGTAAGAGAGAATACGAATACAAAATCTGACAAGCGGTCGGTAAATGGTTTTTTTCTAAACCATTTTAGAAACTCATGTATTCTCATCACACCAGAGGTGTATTTTAACAGAGTATATTGAAGGTGGTAGCATTTTTATACAATTACGAAAACAACTAAAATCAACTCAGGAAATTTTCATGTTGTTTTTGTAAAAATTGTAAAACTGCAACCATCTGCTTTTTTGTTATTATTTTTGATTTAACTGGTGTAAGTAAAATCGTGTAAATATGAAATAGACTCACAACAGAGTTTTATTTTTTTCTTTTAAACACGGAGAGAATTTCATATTATTTTGATTCTACAAAATCGTAATACATTGTATTACCATGTAAACTAGCCTTAAGCACTTATTTGGTCACAATGAACCATATTGGTATCTGGTTGAGGCCCTGAAGTTGACTTCTCACCACCTACGATTACGCCCGTAATGAGGAATGCACAGGGACTTTAGTCGCACCACTATCTGATTCGGTATAGAATCATGATTTCTTCTTAAATGAAAAAATACCTCTTTGTACAGTCCACATTTTATTAAAAAATAGTCATAAAATATACATATTTTGGGTAGAGGAACATTTTATATTCCAATTAAACAAAAGGGAGACTCCTTTTGTGGAGTCCTATTATTATAAGAGCAGGCGCCTTTTTATATTGTCCCATTTTTTTTATAATAATTTGGCTTTCAACTCGTCCCATTTGAAATTAAAATTCTTCCAACTTTAATAGAAGAGAATCTTTGTAAATAAGTGATGGGCTCATCTCAATCTCTTGGCGCAAATGCTTAGGCAACACAATTTTGCTTTGTGTTCCGAACTGTAATTACATACAAAAACATGAACTTGTTTTTGCTCTGTTGTTGCGTTGCTTTTATTTCTGCAAAGCATACCGGCTGAGTTCCAAGGCTCGGTGGCAAAGCAACTCGCTTTTTGAAAGCATTCTACAATGCAGCCGTGTAGAATTTTACAATATTATATGTACCAAATTGCCCTCCTCCCGATGGCTTGCAGGGTATAACTTCGCCTTCTGGTGTTACTTTTTCCGGGGAAATCAGGTGCAACCAATACCTGAAATTCGGCAGCAATTCAAAATTGCAAGATCTCTAAAGATCGTGGCTTTGGCACCACATTGACTACACAGTGCAACAAAATTCGGGTCATCGCCGCCAGCCTCAACACTTGCAACGCGAAATGAATGTAGACTACTAGTAGAGCAAATCTGCCAAAGGGTTTCGAAATGTTAGCTCGGGTTCCCGAAATATAGGCCTCTTAAGTACAGAATTACCCTACAGATGTCTTCAGTAGAATCGTATGGCGATTCTTTTCTTATCATATATTAACCCTCTAACACTTATTTTAAGGGGTAATTTTTGTCCTTTTTTAACTTCCCCACAAAAGTATACTAAAACGGCAATTTAGAGGGTTAAAATGTTCCACTTATATTTTCTGCATCAAATTTAACTAGGGGTCTTCTAGGACCAACATTTCGTGCAATGTATGTAAAACGGATTTTCGAAATTTCGGGCACTGAAATTTTTGAATTTCTTGAAAAGGCGTTTGGTACAAGTCAAAAAAATATACTAAATGTACTACTGAGCTAAAAGACTATTTCAGATGTCTTCAGTACAATTGTATGGCGATTCTTTTCTTAGAATATATTAACCCTCTAACCCTCATTGTAAGGGGTAATTTTTGTCCTTTTTTTAACTTCCACACTAAAACGGCACTTTAGGGGGTTAAAATGTTCTACTAATATTTTCTGCATCAATTCAAAGACCAAAAGTTCGTGCAATGTATGTAAAACGGGGTTTTAAGAAATTCAAAAATTTTAATGCCCGAAATTTTGAAAATCCGTTACACGAACTTTTGGTCTTAGAAGATCACTAGTAAAATTTGATGCAGAAAATATTCGTGGAACATTTTAACCCTCTAAAGTGCCGTTTAAATATACTTTTGTGGGGAAGTTAAAAAAAGGACAAGAATTACGCCTTAAAATGAGTGTTAGAAGGTTAATATATTCTAAGAAAAGAATCGCCATACGATTCTACTGAAGACATCTGAAATTATTTTTTAGCTGAGAAGTACATTTAGTATACATATATTTTTTTTGACTTATACCAACCACCTTTTCAAAAACTTCAAAAACTTTAGGGGCCTATATTTCGGAAACCCAAGCTCACTTTTTAAAACCCTTTGGCAGATTTGCTCTACCAATATCCTAGTTTCATTTCGCGTTACAAATATTGAGGCTGGTTTTTTTTTGTTGCCCAGTGTTTTTGTGTTGAAGCCCACGAGAGCATAATTTTTTAAAAGTATGTTTTTAGCAAGAAAATATTATTAATATTATTATGTATGTACTTGACGAGATAAATTTTGTGAGAAAAACATTAATGGGGTAGTCAAGATGGATGATAAGTTATAATTTGAGGTGATGCCCTTGCTGCATGGTGAATAAGCGGTGAAGACTTGGAGTTGGTAAATTAATAAAGAATCGAGAGACCCGGTTGGACGAATTTTGTGAATGACCGAAGAGTCGAAGAACTTATGATGAGGAAGAGTGGAGTGTGTTGGTTGAACGATGAAGGCTTGCATATGGTGAGTGAATGAAACTTCAAGGAGCCAAAGATAAAGACGAGTGTGTTGGATGAAGCCGTAAGCAGAGGAAAAGTGGAGTGTGCTAAATGGAGTCGAGAGCAGAGGAATAGTGGAGTGTGTTGTATGAAACGTTTAACTTGAATTAGGTGATGAAGATGAAATTGACTACATAAGCTTATAAAATATGTTTTACACAGGAGGATGCTCTCCCACAGAGACTGCTTTTCGCTTGGGTAAATGCTTTTGGGAATCATGTGGTGATTCTGATCCCTTGTGGAAGGTGCTAATTGTTAGGACTTATAATCCCTAGGTGCTGTTCCTATTCAAAAGATGCTGCTGGCTAATCCTAATGCAGCGAAGGCTAGATAGCTTTAGCTCAAGGTATATTTATAGCAGGTAGTCTCGGAAAGACAGCTGTTTTTTTTTATTTGCTTGTTTTGTGGTACGAACTGTCAAATGTTGTATAGAAAACAAGTAAACAAGTTTTTTGTCTTTATCTTGACAGTTCGTACCACATAACAACAATAAAAAGCCCTGTTGTTTGTTTTATTGTACAATTGTTGTAATCTAGCGGCTACCTGCTATAAATATACCTTGCTTTAGTTCATAGGCAAGGGGTGAGTTTTAATTATGCCGGATCATACAGTCAAATTGCTATCTATGAATGCTGGTGGCTCCAGACCACAGGGCAGTTGGTTAACGCATTGTTGGTTACCCAGCAGTTAAGATTCCTAAAACATTCAGTGGGTTCTCATGTAAACCTTTTCTTCTTCTGTTAGAAAGATGGTAAGAGGCACCATGGAGTTGTCCTTAGGGTATCCATGTAAATATTTTTAACGTATGTTCCAAAGCGCATCAAAACAGTTTTCGAAGCGTACACTATAATTAAACTGTTCATCGTTAAACTTGATGATACATTTTTTACTGCAAAGTATTACGATGTTTTGGAACTACGCTACCTTGTTCTGCTTATGTATTAGCCAACATTGCTGCAAACTGTCATATACATACTTTTAAATGACACGTATAGTTTTACAATTTCCCAATTCAAGTAAAATCGTGACTCCATTAGAATAACAATTTACATTTGCGTCGTTGCGTAAAGAGCTAATTTAATTGTTTGTATATGCTTTAGTATGCACTTGATAAAATTTAGCTCAAATATTCACCATATAGGAGATTTGTTTAGTTAAAAAAAATAAGTTTTAAACAGTGTTCGAAAACTAACCGAGCATTATATAGCGAAGGGTACACACACCCAGAAACGATATCTATATTTTTAGTGTTTGGTATTAGTACACAACCCTTAATACCGTTCATAACTATTTACACGATAGTAACATACATTCTGTAGTGTTCTGTTTTTCATTATAAAAGAGAAAATTGTATTGTGATTTCGTAGACATACATTATTTTTTAATTAATAAAATTTCTCTTTGACGTGCTTTATTCGCATTTCACTGGATGGATGCCTTGGCCAGATCATCAGACAACCTTTTTCCAAAACAATTTGAAAAAGCTAAAGATATTATACAAATAAAACTGTAAGGCGAATGAGAATTACAAAAATTCAAGTCTTACTTGCAAACGATATCAAAGCTTAGACAAAACACCAACAATAAGCAGTGAGTTTATCTTTTCTTTAATTTTTAAATGTTCTTAAGTGTTTTTTTAAATTGATGAAGGAATGAGCAAACAAAAAACTTTAATAAAGCTTCTCAATCGTATTGTCGTTGTTGCTTGGCAATGTGCACGGCCACAGCACGATTAGCCTGTGTGTGTATTATTTACATGTTTTGATTTTTTAAAAATTTTTTGTTGGCTGTTTAATTTTTTTTTTTTTTTTTTTTTTTTGTTAAAAACACATATCGTACCTACTTGATCAGTTAAATTAAAAACAGTTTTTTATTTAACATAACAGGCATATGAAAAATAATATTTAAGCCGACCGTTTCATTACCAAAAAGCAGACAAAATATCACGATATTTTTACAGTACAAAATAAAAAATTTTGAGTTAATACTGTCTTTATGATCAAGTGCGATATTGTATTTTGTTTTCTAAAAAAAAAAATTTGTTTTGTTTTCCAGCCAAAAGAGCACTGAGTACAAATGAAACGAACGAACATTAATGTGCTGAACAGAACATAACAAAGTTCGTGGCTTTATACAAAAACCCGAACGCAATGATGTGTTCTCATCTTTTTATTGAGTTGGATAAGTACAGTATTTTTATTGTGTACCTAGATTACAAACAGAGAAACGTTTTTTAAAGGTATTTTCTAGACAAACACTATGAGCGTTTGTGTTTTCCATATTTCAGCCTTACCGAACACTAAAGAACAGTATACAATTTTCATTTTCAAATACTAGTTTTGTGTATAGCACTTTTACTTGTTATTTAAAGTAACATTGCAACTTCTTTAATAATATTTGATTAAAGTTTTATTAAGGCTTTTCGAGCTGCCTAAGATTAAATTTCACTTAAAACTTTTGTTTCTTTATTACTGTTATTTTTTAAAGGAAATCTTAAATTTCGAATAATTTCAAAACAAATAGTACTGAATTACCACAGCAAGTTTCTATTCACTTCAGAATAACACTTGCTGTTCGTTAACCCGCAGATCACACAACGGGGAACTTAGTTTGTTTACATTTCTTTCAAAGGTGGTCACATCATAAATTAAATTTTAAAATAAAATCTAAAAACTCAAAATTTCAACAGGTTTCATCTTTTCTAAACAAACAAACTCCAAATTTTTCACCCCACGACATTCAAATTCAAACAATAAGCAATTAATTACAAATAAAGAAATTAAGCATAAATATATCAATAGTCTAAACAAAAAAAAATCTAGACCACAAGATCACCAAACACCGATAAAGTGAGAAAAAAAAACGTTGTAATAAACAACGCCACATGACATTAGACAAATTTCTATTAAATTGTTTAAAATTAAATTAAAAAAATTAGAAAAAATATGAAGAAAAATAAAAGAATTATGATGAATTATTGTAGTTCGACAAATCTTTATTACGAGTAAAAACTTGAAGAAAAAACACTTTAATAATCATTAAATCTATCAGACTTTAAACCAATTGCTTTTGTTTGCTTTAAATTAATTGTTAATGATTTTATAGACAAACTGACAGCCTGAAATGTTTACAAAGTTCAAGTTCATTACGAAATCAATCAACAGTTTTTAAAAATTGTTTCTTCTTCATTTCGATTCGCAAGAAAAAATGGGCCTACAATTGTTTAAATAAACAAAAATTTTCTTTAATGAAAAACTACAACAACCTACAACGGCAAAGCCAGCAGTAGCAACAGCAACATGTTTATAGTGTATGTGTTTACGAGCAACTGCAACATTGCCGACAATAGCATCAACAATATAATGGAGCTATTTTAATTGTTTACAAATAGGCTGGCTGACTCTAGTATTTTTTTTATAAATATTTTTTTTATTTCTTTTTGTGCTGTATAGTTTCAATTTTAGCTCGGCCAGTATTTTTTGTAAAAGTTAAAAAAAACAAAAAATAAATCAATTAAAAATACAACCGGGAAAAAAATAAATTTAAACGAAAAACTCATTGAAAAATAATTGTGTTGTATGTCTCATTTTTATTTTCAACAAAATGTTTCGGTTTTTTTTTGTTATTGCTATTGCGGGAATGTGTGGAGAAATAAAACACAAGCACTTTTTGTTAAACAATTTTCAGGCAGGCACTTAAAAGAATGTTCTCTTTATGTTTAATTTTTTTTATATGTGCTGGGAGCTTTTTGTACACATGTTTTACAAGCCATCTCTTTTAATTTCAAATATTTTTGCACTCACTGCTATAGCAAACTAGCGGACTCCCGGCGTGTGCTATTACGTCCCCCTTCTCAGAGTCCCATTTTTGAAAAATTTATACCCTATGTGTCTATCTAAAAAGAGAATTATCTATGTTTAAAATTTCATTAAAATCGGTTATATTGTTTCGGAGAAGCAGAAATTCCCCCTATATTCCCTCGTGGTCCTAGTTTTCAAAAAAACACTTAAATTTCCTTTTAAATGCAACCGATCCGGACCACATCGGTTGGATAGTTTCAGTTATTGATATATATAGATACAAAAAATCAAATATTGACAAAATTTTTTTATGTTTGTTCCAGTGTTAGAAAATAAACAGAACATTATTTAGCGTTCGGCTCACACACCCAGAAACGATATTAACTTTTTATTATTTGTATTTTTATACACAACCCTTAATACCTTTCGTAACAATTGTTAAGAAAGTTACGAACATTATATAGTGTTCTGTTCTTCGTTATAAAACATAACAATTGAAGTGGTTCGGTAGAGATACATAATATTTTAATGTTCTATACAGTTTTCTGCATTGTTAAAAGAATGAGGAAACAAAAACCTTAATACTGTTCATAACAATTGTCAAGAAACTAACGAACATTATATAGTGTTCTGTTCTAAGTAATAAGACAGAAGAATTGAAGTGGTTCTGTAGACATATATTTAAATGTTCTGTAGTGCTTTTTTAACACTGATATTGGAATGAGCAAACCAGAAATTTTAGCAAAGTTTCTCACTAGTAGTGTTGTTGTTTTTGTATTGCGTTCATGTTTTGTTTGTGTAAAACTTTTTTGCTGGCATTTTGTTTTTTCCAATACACATTTTGTTTTTTTTTTTTAACTGTCTTTTTCCTTACCGGCTAAAAGGGCGCTAAGCACAACTGAAAGGAACGAGCGTTAATGTGCTGAACAGAACACAACAAAGTTTGTGGTTTAAAGAAAAACAGTATGCCATAAAATGTTCTCATCTTTTTGTTTAGTTTAGTGTTCGAAGATTACAAAGAGAGGACAGTTTTTTAAATGATTTCCTACACAAACACTATTAGCGTTTGTATTTTTAACATATCTACCATACCGAACACTAAAGGTCAATATTTAATGTTTATTTTCTATCACTGGTTTTTACAGACACGTCAATTTTTGTAATTTTTGGGTCAGTTGAGCAAAATCTCTTTAATTTTTGTTAACCTGCGTTTACGCTCAAACGCAGTCCAAATTACAATACAATTTAATTAAGAATTTCGATTAATATCGAATGTCGTAATCAGCGTTGCCTTATTTTTAAATTTATTATGTTGACGTCTTCGCTTTCTTCTAAGAGCGTTAAAGTTTATCAGAAACAAGTGAAGATATATATCTGTGGCAATTAGAAAAAAGTTCTTAAGTCTATTTTTGTTTATTTCTGTAGGAAAGTAGTTTTAAACTTTAAAGGTTATTTTTGAGAACATATTTTTATTCTTCTCTTCGGTTATAGTTTCTTTTTAGGTTTTTATTCCTAAATACTTCTAACGTCACAGATCGGAAGTTCGGACGTAAACTTGTTATTTGTCGAGCGTAAATACATTAAATTGCTGCAATAAAAAATTTACAATGTAAACGGCAGCGTCAAAAATCACTCAATGTAAACAAGGACATAATTACCTTTTCAAAAGTAAAAAAGAAATTAACTACACGAACGACGTGGCGCAATCATGTAAAAATTTTGCAAAAAACTTTTGGGTTGTTTATTGGAATATTTGACCAACGATTAAAGCATGCTTGTAGAAAAATCAAAAATTTGTTTGATTTTTGTACAAACATTTAGAATATTTGTCAAACTGCTTGCGCTGCCTAGTTCTTAATTTCATTATTTTAGTGGAAACTTTGCAGAGTAAAGAAGGAAAAGAAGTTAAAAAAGTTGAAGAGGACAAAAGTTGTGTTTACTCACATTTATTAAAAAATTATTAAGTATGTTTGCGTCGCACAGTGGCGCCCGTAGAGCAAACGAGGTTGCAAAAATCAAAATTTTCATGAGCGCCGACGAAGTTTTGAATAAACCCATGTTATAGGAAACTTTTCAACGATTTCAAATATACCACTCTTAATAATATCACATTTTTAGTTTAGAAGATATAACCGTTCAAAGTTGACCGACCTTCGGTTTTTAAAAAAACACACAATTTTTAGTCAATTTGTTGCGATTTCAGGTGTAATATCACAAAAAATAGGTAACGAATCGCCTTATTTTTTGTTTGTATTGATTGATGTATTTATTAAATGTATAATGATAAAAAAAATTAACTGTTTGCTTTGTGTTTCTCCTGGTAAATCACTATTTAAAAACTATACGTTTTTTCACTATTTTTCAACTTTGACGGAAAATAAAAAAAAATCTATATTTTTCTATATTTGCCATATTTGCAAAACCTGTTCTTTGATTATTTCTATACATAATTCAAAAGGTTTTATCTGCCCGTACGTGCCCGTTTGGCTTCTAGAGGTAAACAAGTTTAAAAAGACATGGTTGCAGAAATTGTATGGCGTCAATCCCTTATATCTGTGGTTTTCATGGGTAACCGCGTATGTCTATTTTTTCCGATTTTGAGATGTTGATGCCAAATTGCCTAATTTTAAACGCCCTTTACATGTTTCTAAAATGTTTTGAAAAAAGATGGATCAATACCGATTTTTTTAACGTAATAACAAAGTTCAAAAAGTGCAATACCTAGCCCATAGTTTGATCTAGAATGTTTTTTCGGCTCTACTGAAAAATTTTATTTAACGACATACGCGGTTGCCCATGAAAACCACAGATATGTTTTGACTGACAGTAGTTTGATCTAATAGTTTGAAAAAAACTACTCATTGAAATTAGCAGGTACGTACCTCACTTAAACAATACTTTGGCGTACAAATGGTCAAGAACAATATTGACTTATGGACCTACAGGTAGGCACAAATCTTATTTGGACACGTGCATAATATCAAAATTGCATTATTCAGCCTAAATCCATATGTATGCAGGGAACAGGTAAGTTTTTAGGCATGGTAGCATAAGCCTATATATTGCAAAATAAGCATAATGCCTGGATTAGTCTACGACTGAAAGTTGGCGCAACAATTACTGAAACCATTAAACAATTTAAGTACTGAAAACATGGCGTTGAACAATTTAAAATTATTTGAACTGTTTAGAAAGTCAACCACACCAAATTTTTTCACGAAGCTGCTTTAGAAGAACTTGATAGCTTATACGGAAATATTGAGAGAAGCGAAATTATAAAAAATAATTTTTATCTGATATATGCAAATATTAAGGCAAAATGGGTGAAATCTAATCGAACCATTCAGAACTTCAACTCCAAATACGAGGACTGGCGTAATGAAGACACCATCCAGGATATATTGGCAGTAGATAAACCCACCACATCAACCAGAGGAGAAAAAGGAAGGCCAAAAAAAAGTATTGAGGAGTGTTAAATTTTCACAAGAAAGAGGAAACTTGCCGATGCCACCAATGACTTGACCACGAAGCAATTATCGGACGCGCTGTCTATTAAATTTACAAAGGATAGTGAAAGAGTTAGGTCGCAGATAACAAAATCTGTTGCTGATGCAAGCCCACTGCGACTAAAAAGGATTAAGGAAAGCATTCCCACGCCCACAAACGCTCCACTTATTTCTTCCCTGCGGCATGTGAAGTCACAAATAGAGTTAGAAAATAATTATAGTTTAGAAATGGTTAGTCTTTTAGATATACCTTCTCTTACGAATTGTGATGAATATTTTACAGAAAATTGAAAAAATAAATTTAAAAAAAAAATTTTTTTTTTTTTAATTTGTTGGGTAATAATTTAAAACATAAAACCCTAAAGAAAAAAAATAAAAACAATCTAAAAATGTAAAAATAATTTGTTTTAGTTACCATAAAATTGATTTTTCTACTAATTTTAACTTTGATAACCAATAAGTAGGCCCCTACAAAGCGTAGCACCCTTTCCAAACGCTCATTTCATAGGCTGAACAGTTATCTATCATATGCTGTTTAAACTGTTCAATTATCTTATTCGGTTCAAAAGATATGATTTTTGCAACGAAAAAACTCAAATGGCGCCACTGTGCGTCGTTTATTTTTAAACGGAAAGTGTATCAAAGTTAATTTTGGGGAATACAAAATTTATTTTTAATTAGATTTCTCTATAACGTGCTAAATACCAAATTGTTTTTGATATGTTTGCTAGGCCGTTTGCGTAGTTTATTTGGCAAAGGAGCATCCCATTTCTTATTTATTTCATTGCTCAAATTTGCAATTTATATAAAAATTTACTTTATATATGAAAATTTGCATTTAAACGAAATTATTAAAAAACTAGCATTTTATAAAATAATTTGTGAAATATTCCAACTTTTATAAAATTTTTTCTAAAATTCGGCCTTTTAAAACTAAACCTTTCAATTTCCCACAAATTGATATTTTTTCGATTTTACGCTATTGGTGCAATATAAAAAAAAAACATGTCGTCAACAAGACATAAATTGTTTGAACGCTAATGAAAATTCAAAGAAGAAAATGTAAAAATTATGTCAATAATATGCTGTTTTCGGTTAATTGGTTAATTAATTGAGTTTCCCGTTTTATTGCACTAAAAGTCATGAAACGAAATCATTCTGTATCTGTCTATGTTAAAATACCCGTTTAGTTGAGTTCTGTTTAATTGCGTCACCGGCTTAATTATTTCGCAAAATAAGACCGCATTGCGAAAAATAAGAGCAAATGTTTCGGATAATTGTTTCCGTCTTACTTAATGTGTTTTTGCTCCACAAACGTAAACAAAAATTATTTTGCAGCAAGAAAGCCATGTTTCATGTTTCTGTTATACATATTAATTAATGTTATATAAGGTAAATAAAGAAATGAGTTTTATTTTCTATCTACACATGGGTGATTTGCTTTATTACACATCTTGGCCAATTAAGCGATTTTCAATTTAATGACGTCGGCGCTTCAATTAACCGAGTACTGCTTAACTGAGTTCCTGTGTTTAATTGCGTCAAAAGTCGTGCATTTTTAGAAACTCAATTAAACGGAAATAACTGTACCTATATAATTACCACACCGTGGCCTATAATATAAAAAAAATTTAACGACTTTATACAATCTTAAAAGTAAATTATTTAATTCCTTTAAATATTCTATTGCGAGTCTCACAAGTTTAAAATGTTAAAAAAATATTCGTTGTTCTACATTGCTGATGTATTCAAATCGTTCACATGATTCTTATAAAACACCGCATGAGTAGTTGGTTGTTACGGATGCTTTTTTATTTCATGCCTCAATGCATAATGTCAGTCATTTTTATTTTAATGCACATTTAGAGAGTGTAAGCAGACAGTTAAATTAATGTTTCTTTTTCTTTGGTTTACACTTTTTGCTTAAATACAGCCAAACTCTCTTAAATGGTGTCTAAAGCAAAGTGTTTTTAATTTTTTTTTTTTTTGTTCATTATTCCAACAGTTGCACCTTAGTGTTGCAAGAATCTGAATAATGCGAAGAAACAGACAGATGCGATAAAAGTCGGCTAAAAATTGACCTCAAGTAAGGCGAAAATAATATAAAAACTTTGCCAGTTTTTATTGATTGGTTTTTAAAATATTTTAATAATGTTGCATTCCAGATTATTTTCTGATTTAATGTTAATTAGTGTTGCCAGAAAACTTTTAATTTCATGTCCCCAATTTAACTTTTGAAGTCCTTAAAATAACCATTTCCAAACTTTATTTTTCCAATTTCTTCAAAATGTTTAATAAATAAACTCAGAAATCATTTATGAATTTTTTATTTAACAACTTTTACTGAAAACCAACACAAGTTTGGGGTTTTTGTTGTTGTTGTTTTAATATAAATTCCCAAACAAAATTGTTTTATTTAAAAACTAGACAGTTATTTTTAAAAAACTTTAAATTGTTTGCAAATAGATTATTTTTTTAGTATTTCTGTTTTGAAATATGTATATAAAAGTGATCATAGACCGCCCAGGTCAGTTAAAAGGTCGGAAGATGTTAAACTCGAGTCAAACTCGAGAGGAATTTGTGAAAATCATTTGGTGTCTCTTGAGGAGCAATAAAAAAACGTTTGGGTAGCACAAGAGTTGAAGCCACGACAAGCTTAAACACGATTTTAAATTACCAAAATGTTTTCAGAACGTCATCAAAAGAAGGGATTTTTTGCATCAAATCCCTAGTGGCTATAAAAACCGAAGCGTCAGAAATCGTAAATCCAAATTCAATACAGATTATCTTAAATGGTAGCTCTGGTTTTAGTTATCACTTTCTAACTTGATGTTTCTTTAAAAAAGAAGACATCGTTTTTGAACAAAACTACCACCAGTTGACACTTTTTTTTTTTTTTAACGTCGCAGCATGTTTTAATTCACTGTAACTAATTGTCTTCTATATTTTAAATTTAAGCCAGCAATATTTTGTGCTGGCTCTTTAGCTTTATTTCTCTGCTCTTGTATAATTACATTAACACGATTTAGGGGTTTTCTTTTATCAAATTTTTTTCTACCGTGAAAATTTACAATTACATTTTCTACCTCTACATCTCCCTGTTTCTTCTGTCTGCACCAAAAGGCGCATATTTTCTTTGATTTTTTTCTTTAGTGTTTCTGGTTAATAGAAGAGAGAAACAAATCTTTTCTTTTTCATAATTCGTTTCGTATCTTTTTTTTTTTGGATTGTTCAATTTATGACCTGCTTCAATAAGCTGTCGGCAATTGTACAAATTTTTTTCATTGTTTTGTATCTTTTTTTTTTTGTTAGTTTTGCTTCTAGTTTTTGTTTTTTCTTAACTTTAAATGGCCTTTAATGTTTCGTTTTTGTGAACAAAACTCATTTATTTTTGGTTTTTTAATCTGTTTTAGTTTTTTTTTTTTTTTTTTTTTGTTCTTTCTTTTATGTTTTATTATTATTTTGTGGTACTCTTTAATTATGTGCCAGAAATGACAGCCGCCAAGTTCTAGTACGACTAAACAAAAAAAAGTGGCGGTCTTTTTACAAAGAGTTATTGAATTGTAGATGAGAGCATCAAGATCATTAGAAGATCTTAGGAAAAATTAAAAAAAAAAAATTGTGCATAATTAAAATTTTGAAAATATAATTCCTATTACAAGATGCAGGCAGGTATTTAAATAAGAGGAAATTATAATT
Organism: Pollenia griseotomentosa; assembly: GCA_963931875.1. Classification (NCBI taxonomy): domain Eukaryota; kingdom Metazoa; phylum Arthropoda; class Insecta; order Diptera; family Polleniidae; genus Pollenia; species Pollenia griseotomentosa. The sequence continues at coordinate 50,090,413 of OZ007564.1, forward strand.
TTAAAAAGTATAATTTTTTAATACGAATCAATTAAAATAACTAAAATTTCAAATCTGTTATCGTCTATTGAAAAAGAAAAATAAACAGGTGAGACTATGGTTCGATATGAAGAGAAAGTTACATAAACAACGCTCTTTCGATATACATTAACCTATTTTGTGCCACGCCCACTTCTCCAATCCCACCTGCATTGTGTATTTATAACCAAGAAGCTTGTACCTTCCCGGCGGGAAAATGAGGAATTGATTACACAAATAATTGAAAAAATAATGTATTATTTTTGAAAGAATAAAAATGCATTCATTGGAATCGAGAAGGTAATTTTATCAGACAAAATAATTATGACTTGATTACCACGTATATTCTCACATTTGCAGAACATGGAATGAATTGTTTCCGTTCGTGAGTATTATTCGTGTTTTTCTATTACATACTTATTTTCTTAATAAAAATCCGTTATTTTTTGCTGTCTTTATGTCGTCTACTAATTTTTATTATCAAGGATGAATTATTTAATTCATTCGCAGGATACATTAAAATAATTTAGTACAATCCTAGGACATGGTCTGTGTTAAGAATAATGAATTCTGGAATTACACAAGATATGTATAACTTTCTCGATTCCTGTTGATTACCTTTTCCCGCTGGGTTATTTGGAACTTTGGCTCTTGCCGCTCTCCATAAAAATCTAAAATTGGTTTGTATGAGAAGTGTCATTCATGCCCACTTCTCAAATCCCGTTTTTTATTATAGAGGCTGTGTTTTGCTAACCAAGATGCTTGTTAAGGGTGCGACATTTAAAATTTTAAATTGAAACTATCGATTACTTTGACTTTGAAACGTAAAACCACATTAATTTTTATTTTTATTTTCAGGTTTATGTTTAACATTTGCAAAATGGTACGCTATACACTCGGACAAAATTGGGATATATTAAAAACTTACTTTCAAAGTAGTGAGTCTGTAACGCAAACTGTAAGAAATTTCCGTGAAAATCGAATAATCAGCCAAAATTAAGATGTCAATTGGCCGCTTCGGAGCTGTGTTTGAGCCCTTTAGATTATTTTTTGTAGGGAGCTATTAAGGATAAATGTTACGCAAACCATCCAGAGCCAATTGAATCGTTGAAATATAAAATCGAAGTTGCTATTGAAGAGATTCGAGCCGGAGCAATCGAAAATGTACTGAAAAATCGGGTTGATCGGATGAGGTACTGCCGTCCAGTCCAGTCGTGGTAGTCATATGAATGATAATTGTGTTTCATTATTAAATAAAAAAGTTCAGCCCTTCCAATAAAACCAAAAATTTTAAAAAATAATTAGTACTTTTTTATAGCCGATTTAAACTTGAAATTTTTCTTAAATAATTACCGAGCAATAGTAACGTAGACCTTCAGCCCGTTGTAGTAACACAGACCGGAGTCTCTGGCAGGAATCGAACCCGCAACCCACGGACTGATAGACTAGCCTACTACCAACTAGCCTACCGGGGCACCCTTAACCTAATTTGAAAACTTTGGTTTTAGCCGTTCTCCAGATATACAGAAAAAAAAGAAATAATAAAAACAACAACAACCACAACAAGGGATTTCTGGGTAAAATGACAGGCTGTCGTGTTTTTTTGCTTATATTTCAGTTATTTATGAACCGATCTGGCTGAATTTCAAAAGCGAACATTAACGGAGTATATGTGACTCGAAAATAGAACAGCCTAGTCCCCGTCATGTCTGGGGTCTTCGGAAAACCCATTTCAACATGCACACGGACAGATGCACAGACAGACCAGAATATATATAATTTTTAAGATCTAAGATCAATATTGTATACTTTTAGCTTCGGTGTAGGCTATAACAATATAATATCCAATTAAAAACCAGCTATTTATTATTAGGCTTATACACTGAAAGAATTTTCTTCACAGATCCAATGGATTTTGACATTAATGCAATGAAAAATTACATTAAAATTCAACGTATGTAACGTTTCATTGGATTAATGAAGAATATTACATAAGCCCCCCGTTAATTAAATGTTTCATAAAATCGATAAAAATTATAATTTGTTTAATGACAGAAATTCATTAAATTACTGATTAAATTTGGTAATTTTAAGGACCATATACATATTTATGTTTATTTATTTCAGCCATTTCAATGTGCGTTTTGAGTTGTTGTGAATTTTATTTTTTGTTTCTTTTTCCTTTAAAATCATTAAGTTATATTCATTTTATTTCATTTATATATTTCTGTTACATCATGTTATGTTCTACTTTAACAAGCTAACATTTTATTAAATTGTATTTAATTCTTTCCATTTTGCTGGCTTGTACTACTACGTTAATTTTGTGTATTTAAATTAACAATTGAAGAAAATAGAATGTGAGAATTGTTTGCTCTTGTTTTTTCTTTCTCGTTGTATGTTTTTGAACCTATTACTAACATTTAACTTAATTAAGTGTTTCGTTATCGTTATGAATTTTTTCATTGAAGTTATGAAACAATGAAATTTACATTTTTTTCATATATTTTCATGTCTATCGCTTAAAATGGAATTAAAAATACGTTTTTACAGCATTTATAGGAAGAAATTATTTTCTAGTTATAAGTATTTTGAAGTTAGAGAACTTTATCTTGTTTTCATTGATTTAGTGACATTTTTCATGGACTTTTTCATTAACTGAAAAATATTTGATAACATTAATTAATAGTTCATTTTAATCTTAAAAAACCTATTGAAATAATGTAACAATTAGTTGAATTTTTCTTTTGAAAGAGATATTGAGTTGTCATTAATTTAATGAAAAATGTTGCTAAATTACGAAACTCAATTTCGTAGTGGTAATAAAATTGCTTCATTATTTCTGTAAAATTTCATTTCCGTAATGAAATTTTTCATTGGATTAAAGAAATAAATTTTATAAAATTGATTCATTAGATTAATGAAGCTTAATTCTTTCAGTGTATCCAAATCAATTGTGACTTTGATTTAGGGCTCATAATAAAAATCTACCGAAGACGAATAAATACTACATATTTCATTTATTTCTCCTAATATAGTCGAATGTCTATCAGAATCGTATCTCTTTGCAATGCCTACTTGATCTTGGCTCTTTCTAAAACATACAATGTTATATGGTTCATAATATAGCCTTAAATTGAATTGAAAAATAGTCTTCTAGACAACAAATAACACAGTGCAACAAAATCGAGTCATCGCCGCCAGCCTGAATACTTGCAACGCGAAATGAAACTAGACTATTGGTAAAGCAAATCTGCCAAAGGGTTTTGAAAAGTTAGTTTGGGCTCCCGAAATATTGGCCCCTAAAGTTTTTGAATTTTTTGAAAAGGTGTTTGGTATAAGTCAAAAAAAAATAATACTAAATGTACTTCTGAGCCAAAATACTATTTCAGATGTCTTCAGTAGAATTGTGTGGCGATTCTTTTCTTAGAATATATTAACCCTCTAAAACTCATTTTATGTTCGAGGATATTTTTTGCATATAATTTCATTAGGGGTCTTCTAAGACCAAAAGTTCGTGCAATGTATGTTAAACGGATTTTCGAAATTCCGGGCCCTGCAATTTTTCGAAAACCCGTTTTACATACATTGCACGATTTTTTAGTCGTAGAGGACCCCTAATGAAATTTAATGCAAAAAATATTCGTCGAACATTTTAACCCTCTAAAGTGCCGTTTTAGTATACTTTTGTGTGGAAGTTAAAAAAGAGAACAAAAATTACCTCTTAAAATGAGTGTTAGAGGGTTAATATATTCTAAGAAAAGAATTGCCATACAATTCTACTGAAGACATCTGAAATAGTATTTTAGCTCAGAATACATTTAGTATATATTTTTTTTTTGACTTTTACCAAACGCCCTTTCAAAAATGGCTTACTTTTCAAAACGAATCGTGTCAATTTTGGCAATTTTATACCGAATTTTTCTCTCTGTGTACTTATAATTTACCTTAAATTCAACGCTATATAAACCAAATAGAAGCCTATTTTAAAAACCACTAAATTTTATATCAAATTCACTTCATTTACAAATAAATTTTGGCAATCGCTTCTAAATTCATTCAGCAACATTTAAGCCTTTCGTTTTCTTTTGTCTCATATTCAGTACAATTTCAAAATACATTTGTTCAACACAAATTGAAAAGCATTATAATTATCGCTGTAATAACATTCTGGTCTCCCAAAACTATAGACACACATCCACTGGGGCACCACCAACTAACAATTTAATGAGTGCAACAGGGCAAACAAAGTTGTTAGTTAATGCTGTCATTATAAACACAATCACTGGAAATTGTTATTACTGCTCATACTGTTGCAGTTGCAGTTGCACATGTAACATGTAGTTTGGATTGTTGTAATAAGTGCGAATTAAGCTTATTTATGTTCTTGTTGCATATCTCTACATGTTGTAGTTGTTATACGTTAATAACCTTAATGTTTAAATGTTTTTAGCCTCAAGCGAGATTTGTCCATTAAAAAGGTCTATAAAATCTTAGAAAATTTATGTTGACAAAATGAAAATGTTAAAATAAAAAGTGTGTTAACCAGAGTCTTTGCATTTACATTTCTATGATATTTTATCCATATTGTACATTTGTAGTCTATAAAATAATAAATTTTAAAATCATTATTGAGTCTATGCTTTAAATTGTCCATGAGAACAGGTAACCCAATAATTATTATGGCTGAATGTCTATAAATTTTGCTAAGGAATTCCAAGTGTTAATGTGGTCTAAAGTTATTTGTAGAGATAAATTATGGATTTTATTTAGTTTTGTTTAAAGGAAGTTAAGGTGAATTATTAGCTTGATATAAACTAATTTATATTTGAAATATTGGTGAAATAAAAAAAAAACTGTGGGAAAACTAATATTGTTTCGTCATAAGGTGAATGACTTAGTTTATATTGAGTAGAGAATGGAATAATTTTAATTATCATAAATCTTATAAAAATATGTAAAGCAAAACAAAAAATTTAATTTAAAATTAATAGTACTAGTTTACTAAAATATTCCATTTAATATATTCTATAATTTATCAGAACTGCTCTTAAACTCAGAAAAAACCTGTTCTGAACTTTGGTTAGAACTTCTCGCATCGAAAAGATGTGAAATAAAATGTTCCATTGTTTCTCGAAAAGTGAGAAAAAAGTGTGTTTGTAACCAGAGAAGGAAAATTGCTTTTTTGATTTTGTAGCAACTATGAAAACAAAATGTACTTTTTAGACCATGACGGTACCATTTTTTTTAATATTTATTAATAACAACAGAAGCTTAACAAAAATGTGTACAAACATCCACAAGTATACAATAAAAAACAGAAACTTAACAAAAATGTAACATTCATAAAGATAAGACTTGCTAGAGATCGGTTATTTAACAAATTTTATTTATAAAATATTTTTAGATAATGAATTTTCTGTTATTTTAAAATTGAAGCAACACGTATTTGTTCACTTCAATAAATCTTTCGTTTGTATCAAATTTGAAACAGTAGAAAAGTGTAGTATATTTCATTCCATTGTTTTAATTAGATTTTGGAAAGAAAAAACACGTTTGACGTTGGTTTGACGAATGTGGAATAGATAGAATTCCTCTTACAGTTCTTGAAATATCTGGGATCATGAATTCATTTAATTAATTTTTCACCAGAAGGAAGGGGTACCATTGAATTCGTTTTTCCCATAACTACTTCTTCTGGAGTAAACTTATCGAACCATTTTAGTACTTCATTGTTAAAGTTCACCTTTGAACTTAATACACTACAAAATTGCACATAAAATGCTTTAGCATTTGTTTTAAATTTTTTTTACGTTCGAAATCGTTAAACAGGCAGATAGTGTCGTTGTCAATATTATGTGTTGAAATATTCACATCAACTTCTGAACCACAATAAAATTCATCTATAGGTAATTTATTTTCACAGTAGATATATCACACAAGAGAACATAGACAAAATAATGTTGGCATATAGTGAAACTTTGGCATTTTTAAATTGTTCAAAGTAACTCGCGGTAGTACCACTGTACCAACAAGATCGAAAATGTACCATAAAAAGTGCAATTGTAACATGATTTCCATCCCTGTCTGTAAGTCGTGCCGAAAACTATCAAAAGAGATTATGTCGTTACGTTATAAATGTCATATTATTCCACTCGAAGCCGATGTGACATTGCAGACGTTGAGAACGCCAATCACACATATCGATGACAGCGACCCAAATTCAACGACGCACACTGGTTCATATTTTGAGAAGGCGGCCAAAATTATTTTTTTTATGTTCTCCGATTTTAAAATTTTTTATTCATGTGAAATTAAATACTAGTGAACCTCGGGAGCCAAAAAATGTCAACGCTATTTCAACTATTTCATTGAGAACAGGGTGGTCCGAAATGGACTTTCTCAATATTTGGTTATAGTTTTGAATTTCTGAGTCAATTTTTGAAGTTGAAATGCTCATAACTTTTTTGTTTTTTAAGATTTTTTGACAGAATAAGTTTTGTGTATTAGTTTATTTTATTAGCTATACGTGGTTTAAAGCATTAAACTCCGCGACCTCTAGAACTATTTAATTTTTTTTTTTTTAATGTCAAAATTTCCCGGAAATTTCCTACTTTATAGAGCATAAGTCCTGAGCGTCAAAACGCGTCAAAAAAAAATCTATACTCCCTTGTAGTCCAGAATCTAACCTACATTTATATACCCCATTGTACACACATCTGGATACGGTCTTGCGAACTACAGCAATTTCTGTGACCCAAGGTAAGATATTCGGTTCAAAAAATAAGTCCTGCAAGGAAACATTACTGAAATTAAAGAAGGTGAATCTTAAAGAATTTTCGACAAATAAAGCAGTTCAGGCCACATAAATTATCTAGCACGTCAGGTTATCAATTAATTTGGAGAAGGTAAAGGTATTGCCATTGTTATGAACTTATTGTGGGTGAACGGATGCTGCAAAACGAATAGGCGACATAAATAGACTAACACGTTAGATTTCTGAGTAAGTTAAAAGGTTAAACATTAGTAAATAGCCGCAACATAAACTACATAGTTTAATAAGCTGAAAATTGCAACTTAATTTAAACAAATTTAAGAACAGGTAAATGGTAAAAAAACTAGCACGCAGTTATATTTTACGTGAAAATTACCTACATGTTACCTGGTAATTTATTGCCGGTATGTTATCCTTTTAAAAAGTGTGAAAACAGGGGTTTTTTTTTACTTTTCAAAGAAATGCTAATAAAAGATTAAATTTGTATTTAAAAAAGGGTTTTTATGTTTCAAAGAAGTGGTAACAAAAGATCATTTTACAAGTTATATCATGTAGCCGAAAGATAAATGCAAAAAATTTGGCCAGTATGCAAATGAAACAGCAATTCTTTATAACAAAAAATACTCTTGGAGACATATGCCAACCACAGTTCATAAAATTTTATACCATGGGGAACAAATAGTTCAACACAATATGCTACCAATTGGTGATCTATCTGAAGAAGCGCAAGAAAAAAGGAACAAAGACTACAGATTCTTCCGCGAGCATAACACAAGAAAAATGTCCAGATGTTGTACTAATGAAGATCTTATTACTATTTTGTTGTGCACATCAGATCCATATATGTCCAGTATTCGACAAAAATGGAAATCAACCTCAATCGAATTAGAGGAAGAAGCTAAACAGCTTCTGGAAAATGAAACCCAAAGCTATTTAGAAGAAATTTTTACTAATACTGTTTAATTTAAAATTGTTTATAGATTATCAGGGGTGTCATGGAAATCGAAAACTTAAAACGAAAGAATTTGGAAGTTCTTTTTAATAAACTTTGAATCTATATTTTACAATTTTTGTTAAAGAATTATGTTTAATGGAGCAACATTTGTATAATAATTGTCATAAAATTTTTTTATTACAGAAATCTTATTGAAATACTACTTTTAAAATTCTTTCGTTTTTCGTTTTCGATTTCCATGACACCCCTGTATAATTTGTTTTTGATTTAAGTATATATTTGTATTAATATATAAAAATAAAATACACATACATCTCAAACCAAAAATAAAAGTTGAATTACCTAAAATGTTATCGATAGCCAAGAATGCTATTTGGGCATTTTTCAAAATATTCCTTTTCAGTTTTATCCTTATAACAACTCGTCTCGTCCCAAAAAAGCCAACCTTTGGCCCCTGTGAATATTGGGACTAAAAAATTTACAGGGGCCAAATATTGGCATTTTCTGACAGGATCTAAGTTCGACAATAAAAAATAAGTATCAGTTGTAAAATACAAGAGAAATAATGATAAATTATAAAAAAATCATATTTGAAATATTCAACTTTTACACCGAAACTCAACAAAAAAATGAAAATGCATTTTGAGCTCCCCATAACTTTTGCTCCTATCAGTCGAATTTTACGTTTTATAGCGCAAATTAAAGCCTAACATCGCACCTATCGAACAAAAAAAAATCGCATAAAAAATACCGATCCAGTCAAAAGTTATGGAATTTTGACCGCCTTCTCGTAAAATTTCCCACCGTGCGACGGTTGTATTTTTGCCGCCGTCGCACAGTCCGATTTGTCTGATCTAGCGTAACGAAATTAATTACTGAAAAAATAGTAAGGTTTTCCTAAAAATTAAAATTTTGCCAGAATAGAAATCCAATAAGGAACCAACTGAAATATATTTTTTTTTTCAAACTTTAAAATTTAAAAAAAAAAAATAAAAATAATGGAAATTGCGACTTTAATATTTTAATTGTTTATAAAAAAGCTTTGAAAAAATTCGTATATTTTTTAAAAATGTTAAAAGAAAAATAGTTTAACAATGAAAAAATCTGCCAAGAACAAAATACTTGCACCTCTTTCGAGTTACTATACATATTTATTAGTTTTATAATTTTTTCTCACCCCTTTTTTATTTGTATGTTTGTTTGACAGTTCAAAGCGGGAACTTTCTAAAAAACCTTTTACAGACACACATTTTCTGTAAATTGGCGGATTATTTCGTTACGTGACAGCTATTGTTCGCCAAAAATGTTACAGCCACAGTTAAGTGAGAAAAACAGTTGTTTGTTTCAATTTATGGCATTTTTGTTTCATTTCTCACATTTTAATCGAAAAGTTTTTCGATGCGGGAGTTACAGAACATGGTTGATTAATAGTTGAAATATGGGTAAGGCGGCTGTTCTAGACGAACAATTTTCTTAATTTTCGAAGAAATGAAGTCCGATGATGCCACCATCGTGTAAACCGTGTCAAACTGTGTTGTCAACAAATCCGTTAAGTCGAAAATCACGAAGTTGTCTATAAGTTTCGCAAATCGATGACTGAATTTAAAAGTTTAATTGGATAATTTTAGCGTTGATCAAACGTAAATCTGTTCATAATTATTTGCCAAAATATGCTGATCATAAACATCAGAAAGTGAGCGCAGTACGACAGTTCGTGTGACAGCTAACACTTTCATATGTTCTGTAGGGCTTACGGAGAATACACCTTTTACATTCTTAGGAAAAAACTTATGTGTGGTTTATAGAACACGAGCGCCTTACTCGTCCGTTCAAATTACATTAAAAACAAAAACAAATCCTCCTTGAAGAAAAATAGCCGAGACCTTTTTCAAAAATTATTATTGGAATTACTACCTGGATTGGCGAAACAGAATTAATAATAAAAACTAATTTTAAATACACTTTAACTGCCGTATTCATAAAAAATAAAACAAGTTTGAAATGTGTTTTAAGGCAAAATTATCATACAAATTTTTCTTAAAATACATTTCAAATATATTTTAATTTTTTATGAATACAGCGGTACATTTTTAATTTTTTTAAAAATGTAAAAATGCCTTTGTTAGCGAAGAACAAAAAAATGATATATATACGTAATATTTTAAATTTACAATAATTAATTTGTTAAATTAAAATAACGAAATTGTTAAATTAGAATAATTAAATTGTTAAACTAACACGTGATATTAAACTGAAATTTACATTATTATTTAAAAAAATTAAAATGAACAACATTTAATTTGAAACAGCTGGCTAATTAAAAGATTTCAGTGCTTAACCCATTAGAAGTCTCTGTACTTAAATGAGTACAGCTGGCATTTTACAAGTTTCTAAGCAACAACAAAGAATTTTTAATCAATGTACCATTATTTCTGTTCACAACAATAATACCAACAGCAGCTAAAAAAGAATTTGTGGTTCTTTTTAATTATACTGTACAAAAGAATAAGTCTGATTTGTATTACAAAAGCAGTGTGAAGGTATGAACACTATTTTAATAATATTGAAAACAATATTGAATTTTTTTTTTGGTAATTTTGAATTATTATAATAAAAATCGTATCAAAATAACTCACAGACAAAAAAAAATTACTTACATAAAAAAACAATAAACTTAGAGCAGTATAAATTTGACTGTACTCGTTTGAGTACACTGACAACATGCATAGGTAAAAAAAATGTTTTTTTGTTAGATTTTAACTATGAGCGGATAACATTTTTCATCCCAAAAGTGATTCAAAAGCCTTCAAGAAGCTGTTGATAGCATATCTTGTGGTGAAGAGGTGTTTAGGAAAATATAACGGTTTCAAGCCTATCAAAAGACAAACCTGGTACTATTAAAGTTTTCGTAAATGTTGAAATTATTGACAACGACGTCAGTGACGATAGTGATAATGAACAGTTGGCACCAAAGAAAACTCGGCAAGACTTTGCAAAGCAAATAATTCATATTTGGCGCAAATACTTTCCATCGCAGAGCTCAACCCCTCAGCAGAACTCGGAAATTTGTAAAAGATGAAATAGTGTATGTGAAGAAATATTTAAAAAATCTTTGATCCCAATGTCTTTGATCTTATAGCCTTCAATTGTTGAAGTCGAATCGAACTGGCTTTCTTCGAATGAAATGCTTAGCGGTTGCCAAAATATTCTAAAAGACGAGTCAATACTTGAATATTCTGGATACCATCCCGCTAAGCAATTCATTCGAGGAAAGCCCGTTCGATTCGGCTTCAAAAACTGGGTTGCGGCTATTGCTATAAGCTTTTGCTGCCAGTTAGATTTGTACTCCGGAAAATTCATTTGGAATCTTCTTATCCGTTTGCTTCATGTGTTGTTAAGCATTTGTTGGTGTTTTTTATAGCTTTTTACTAGATACAATCTTTATGTTGATCTTTGATATTTAGAGTAACGTCTGGGTCAATGTTTGCAGATGAATATCAAGTTGGGGCTGGACACTATCCTAATAAACTACAAAACCATTTGCGGTACATTTTTTGATATTTAAGAATTTGTTGGCAGAATAAGAAGTGCTTAAAAACACTTTGCACTGAAAACAATTTTCTGAAAAATTTCATACGTAAGAGGTCAGTGTACTCAGTTGAGTACACCCCAAAAACACAGTTAAAAAAAATTTTTTTTTTTTCATTTTTTCCATTTTATTTTTTTTTTTTAATTCTTATTTTAATCAATAAATAAAGTTGAAATTTAAAAATTATGGCCAGTTTTGGTTTGACCTCTAATGGGTTAAGTATATTAAATACTTAATATTAAAAATATCTTATTTTGTGTTCTTTAATTTACTGCCGTTTTTTTCTCGATGTACTGTTTTTATGGATTTCATATCTGGCAAGCCTATGGAAGTCAAATTGCGCTACGCAATATTTTTTTTCTTTTGTTACTTTAAATCAGCGTTGCCGTTTTGGGTTACTTTTAACCAAAACTGGTTACTTTTTTTCTCAATGTGTACTCTAGGGTGTCCCATTCAAAAAATATCATTTGGAGATCATTCTTAATTTGAATACTCATAAGGCTAAGAATTTTTGAGATTTTTTTCAGATTTTTTGGAGGTGGTTTAGAGGTTGCGCAAATTGATTTTGTACCAAAAATCGACCTTTTTGGGCTTTTTTTGAATTTTGGTTGAAAATTGGTAACAAATAGATATTTCTTCAGCTTCTGAGTCAATATTCTTAAAGAAAATTTTCCGATCTTTAATTTTATGTGCATAAATAATAAGTTTCGTCAGGGATTTTCCACATTTTGATACATTATATAACAGTTTTTCGTAAATTTTCAGCAAATATGAAAAAAATGCTTTATAACTTTTAAAATTAGTATGAAGACTAAAAAAACTTTTCTAGATACACGATAAGGTCAAAGGCCCTTCCGATCCGATCCGATCCCGTTTAATATGAGTATATTCCACTGGGCTAAAATCATCTATAAATTAAAGATCTACCGCAGAGTTTAGCTCAATTTTGCACTTTAGTAATATAACACACAGTAAGAGCTCTTCATATAAAAAGAATGAAAGCTATAGCTCATACAATTTTTGAAAATGACGAAAATAAGTTTAAACTTTGTATAGGAAGTGCCACTTCCACTAAAAATTTCGAAAAATTGTATATCCTATTGTTCTTTCCCGAAATCGGTCCAGCGGCTAATGAGCCTACAAGATACAAACAAACACAATTTCTTCTTTAGACATATTTTTAAACTGAAGTGCGAACAAAATAGTACCTTTGATACAAAATAATTTTGGTTACTTTTTTTCGCTTTTGGTTACATTATTTTTACATTTTGGTTAAAAAATTTTTTTGGTCGTGGCAACGCTGCTTAAAATCTTAACTTCGTGTTTTACTGCTTCTACCACATGCACATAATTATGATTCGGTGTTTTTGAGCATCACTGCTTTACAATGTACAATGTAACAAGCAAGGTCTATCCAATAGGTCTGCGCAAGAAGCCAGATGTTTATTTGGTTTATTCCTCAACGATGTCAAAAGTTTTTTACATTTCCCTTATACATGTATATATTTGTTTACGTTTTGGTTTTTTCACACACATACCTTAACACAAAACACATTTTCCTTTTGTTTCGCCTATGTAGTAGTAAGATGTTGACAACAGCGAGGAATTTTACACAAACAAAATGCCTGTTGTTTTTTGTACTGTTGTATTGTTGTAGAAGTAAGTAGACTTATTGGATAGGCCTTGGTAACAAGCAACTCAAGTGTGTGCACAATCAGCTTTTGTGACGAGATTTGTGGAGTTTAAGCTCCAATATATTTTTTATATATTTTCCCTTGATAAGTAAATGAGTTCAGTTTAAGAACTCGAGGCGATTTGGAGAAAAAGTACGGGTTTAGATATTCCAGTTTCGTTTAAGTAACAAATAAATGAAGCTATGCCCTTCTCGAGTGCGTTAAGGCTATCAACAAAAATCCTTCAGTTTTGCATTACATATCTACATAATCGAGTAATTAAGGGTGGGAACATGCCTTTGAACCAGTGTTCGAAAATAAACAATACATTATTTAGCGTTCGGCTCACACACCCAAGAACGATATCTATTTTTTTTAGAGTTTGTGTAGGCGAACACAACCCTTAATACCGTTCGTAACTATTTTCAAGAAACACAGAACAATTGTAGTGATACTGTAGACAAACATTATATTTTAATGTTCTATAACCCTACAAGAAGTGAATGAGCGAGTTGTCACTTTTTTCACGTTGGTGTTAAGAAAATGATAGAAAGAAATGACAGAAAACTTTATTTCGGTCATTTCTTTCTATCATTTTCTTAACACCAACGTGAAAAAAGTGACAACTCGTTCATTCTCTTCTTGTAGGGAATGTTTCTTTTTTTACATTGATAAAGAAATGAGCAAACAAAAAATTTTAGTAACGACCGCACCACGAACAGCTTGTGTGTGTATTGTGTGTATGTTTAGTTTGTGTAAAATTATTTTGCTGGCTTTTTGTTTTTTTTTTTCGTATGTTTATTTTGTTTTTGTAAAAAATGTTTGGTTTTTTTACCAGCCAAAGGAGCGAACATTAATGAGCCGAAACGAACACAATGAAGTTTGTGGATTAAAAAAAGCCGGGTTTTGGCGCATTGGTGAACGTATAGAAAATGTCATAAGATATAAAAACGGCATAGGTTTATCGTATTGCCTTCTCCATAATTTCAAAGGTAAAAATAATGGCACAACTAATAACCAGCGTTTGCAGGGTTAATAAGTGTTAGAAAACCCCGCCCGTATCCACGAGTAGAAGCTAAAACAACAACCCAAAAATAATAAGACGTTCAATTTTAAGTTTTTTTTTATTAAAATCTATTTTTTTTTTTATTTAAATTAAAAAAAAATTTCTTAAATTTAATTATGACCTTTTTAAAAACTCTATTAATGCCTTTTGAACCTCAACTTGTTTTTCAACATAATATTTTAAAATATCCTTTTTCTCTTCCTCAATAGAAATTATCCTTTCAGATGTGCTTTTTATGTCGTGATAAATTTGTTGCATATTTTTTTCCATATTTTTAAAAAACGTATCTAATCCTTCTTGTTTTCCTGTTGTATTGTTCGAAGAAGATGCAGTTATTGGTGGATCGGCTGGCAAAGATGGTGATGGCATCGGCGAAGATGCTGGAATGGATGGTGATGGAATTGGTGAAGATTCAGAAATGTAGGAGATTGAAAAAGGAAAAGATGTGGCAATGAATGGTGGTGGCAGCGGTGCTTTTGGAGAGACTGACGAAATCGTAATTGGTGACGATGGCTGCGTAAAAATACCTTCAGAATTCTTATATGCAAACAAAATTTCTAGTTCTTTAAAGAGATCCCACTCCGAAGGTGAACCACCAGATGCAATATTTTGCTTTTCTTTTCTAAAAAAGAAAAAAAAAATTTACCAATGTATTTGAATATATTTTGTTATTTATCTTAAGTAAAAACGTATTGTAATGAGATTAAAGACTTAAAAATATTATTAGAAATTATTCACAAACAACCTTCCGCCTCTATAACATAAATAAGTACTTACCGGAATCGCGCGGTCATGTTGTGCATTTTGGTCTTCAGTTCCATTACTGTATATGTGTATCCTTGAGTTTCAAGCTCCGCCGCCATTTTTAAAAGTATGTGACTGTTTTTGCGGCAGCTACTCAATTCGCTCATCTTTTCGCGCCATATCTTTAACAATGCTCGTTCGCCACACTGTTCCCATTTACTAGCACTTTTTCTAGTTTCTAGCAGAGAAAATTAGATATGTATACGTATTTAAAATATTTTTTCAAATAATTAAACATTTTCCACCGTATTCATAAACAATTATTAAATTTAACAAACGTTTATTAAGTCAAATTTTCAAAAAAAATTTGTTTTGAAAACCTTTATTTAATTTAAAAAAATTTTATGAATAGGTACAGTCATTTATACATATTTTTACTTACTTTTTGGTTCCATTTTCGTGGCAAAAAATGTCTATAAATACAAACTACAACAACAATAAAAAAGAAATCGTAATTCAAAGAGCGAACAACGTAATTGGTAATGCCATGTGAATATGCGATAAGAGAATGAAAGAAAAAATACTTTACCTCACTAATATGAGACTGTACACAATTTCAGGCAAATATTATATAGTCGACAGTTTGCTAAGAAAAAAAAAATGAACGAATTTAATTTTTTCGTTACTCGCTCTCTCATTCGTAATTCACATACTTTGGGAAAGCAAAACAATTTTGAGAGCGAATTACCTCATTTGTACGCAAAGTTGCCAGGTAAACTGTGTTGAAAATCGACAAAAAAAAAATCGTCAAATTGACTAAATGAAATCGTCATTGTATAATAACACTAATTTGATAGTTTTTGTAAATGTGTTTCATTTCAGTTCATTTTAATTAAAACAAAAAAATAAATAAAATAAAGTCAAATACATATACAGTAATTTTGTCTAAGCTGCACAATCAACTTTGTCTAAGCTGCACAATCAACTTTGCAGATAAATCAAAAATGCTGTTATCTTAAATGTTCTTAACTGCCTAATTATGCAGGTACACAATTTTGGTAGCTCTAATTTATGCAGAAAAGAATTTTTTTCAGCGACAACACAAAAAAATGTGTATCCGAAACAGATCCCGTTATTAGAACAAGAACAAAATCGCTTGCTTTTTGCTAGCACGCTTTGAAGATAAAATTAGCTAACTCTTATGGTAGGTAAAGATTTTGCATAGAGAGGTCGATCGCCGCCTCGTAGGATATCCTCGTGTTAAATTCGCCACACAAAAGCATGTGCGATAGATCGAAGTGGGACTAGCGTTATTTTTAAATGAGCTAGCGAATATACATGTACAGAGCTAGTACGCCATACTACTGGGATCTTAGAAAACATATACATACATACATATTAGTGTCGTCAACTTTTTAAACCACAAACAGTTCTAGAAGTATATTTTTCAGCGATTTTAGTGAAAAGGTTGCAGGATTGCCACCTCCTTTAGTTGATATCGACTTGATGAAACACGTTTTTAAAAAAACGTTTTTCCTGCATTTGTTTCATAAATAATACGATATGACGAAAAATCCCTACATTATGGAGTTTATAAAAAATATGTCCGATTTTCCCTACGGCTCTATTTTAGTATCAAAAATACCTACATGTAGGGATTTCCCCCTGTCTCTGGCAACACCGGTGAAATGTGTTGGCAACATTGTAGAAAGCTGTTTATGTTATTCTTCGTGTTCGCCAATAAACAACACAAACATATTTCGTACCAACATAAATTTTTTATTTTGGGTTTGTTTTCAATGAATGCAGACGCCGCTAGTGGTGTGGCATTTTTGCTCGCGTTTTGTTCAAATTGGAGGAGAAATGTAAAATTAAGGAAAGGAATGGTTTGAACAACGAACTGTTTTGTGGCAAACAATGCTGCTTAAAAAAATTCGAATTTACGACTGAAAATAATTTTAATGTTTCTTCTTCAACGTCTTCGGCATGGAGTAAAAAATAGTCACCTGTGCCCATGTTCTGTAACTCTCGCGTCGAGAAATTTTTCGATTGAAATGTGTGAAATGAAACAAAAATGCCATATATTGAAACAAACAGCTGTTTTTCTCACCAAACTGTGTCTGTAACTTCTTTGGCGAGTACTAGCTGTCACGTAAGGAAATTACTCTCCAATTTGGAGAAAAAGTGTGTCTGTAACATTTTTGTGAGAAAAGTTCCCGCTTTGAACTGTCAAATAAACTCACGAATAAAAATGGGGCGAACAAAAATTTTAACACAAAAAAACAATTAAAATTGCAAAATACAAAAAATAATAATGATAACATTTTGTTCTTAGCACTTTTTTATTGTTTAATTATTTTGCTTTTAATATTTTTTTATAAAATATACGAATGTTTTCAAAGCTCGTTTGAAAACAACAAACATTAAAGTCGCACTTTACATTATTTGGTATAGGCGACGGTTGTATTTTGACCGCCGTCGTTGTTGAACAATTTTCAATTTTAGTAAATTTTGAAGGCCGTCAACGATATGTGTTACTGGCATTCTCAACGTCTGAAATGTAACATCGGCTTCGAGTAGAACATTATGACATTGATAAAGTAACGACGTAATCTTTTTTTTGATAGGTTTCGACATGAGTTACAGACACACTTTTTTCTCACTTTTCGAGAAACGATGGAATATTTTGTTTTACATCTTTTTGATGCGAGAAGTTCTCACTATAGTTACAGAACATGGGTACTGGATAACAACTTGCGATTTGTGTGACTTTTGTAAACTACTAAAGTAATGTAAAGGCAGCTATAAATTTGTAATGTGTGCAGCTATGTATCAACAAACTGTCTATTACTTAATGTCAGCATACATTTATTAGACCAATAAAATGTTCGTTAACGATTTTGGCTTTCTCAATATGCCGTCAAAAAACATTGCTTTAAGTTGACAACACCTCACAAAATACTTGTAAAAGTTGGGATCCAGCTGATGGAATTTATCTGTACGGCAAATAAATAATTGACAGATCAGTGCTGGTTAGCTTTGCGACAGAATAGAAGTAAATTAGACATTGAGAAAACCAAATTTCTTTAATGTAAAGTTTTTCCTTCGGAATAAGATAATCGCGTTATATAAGACTGACAAAAAATATGGTAAAAACGCACGTAAACAAGGTGCACAAAAGCCAGGATTTTGAAGTATAATTGCTGGTCAAATTTAAAAATTTAATTTTTGGAAATCTTTAATAGGAAAGTATTTTAAAAATATTGGTAGCATAAGTTAATTCTCGAAGATTATTAACAGATGAATTTGCTTGTTGTGTGTTGTTCAGAATGTCAGACATCCGAAAAGGCTACAAAAGTGAACAAAAGTTTCAGAATCTAGAATTGGAGTGACACAATCAGAAATTGTCAAATATATTAGAATTCATAAAAAAGTACGAAAACTAGGTGTAACATGAACTGAAAGATATCGAACATCCAAAAATACAGTCTAAGTGCTTAAAAAGTTGAAAATGAATCTATACCAGAATCCTAAGCGTAAACTATTATACTATAAAACGAGCCAACGAGCAAAATTAACGCCAAAGATACTTAAATGTATATTGTATTATGAACGGCTTACACATACAAATTACTGCCAATCAATTATACAAAAGATACAAAATTATAACAAAAACTTTTGCTAATAGGTACAAAATTTGTGATTTAAAAAATCGTCAAATTGAGAGCATAAATGGTCAAACCGTCAATAGGCCGTGTTTTGACCCCAAAATCGTCAAAATAACAAAAAATCGTCAAGTCTGGTAACCGTGTTTGTACGTAATTTGTTTTGAATTAGTATGCCCATTACGAGCAAATCATTTTTATGAGCAGTGTTAACAATTTTGCGCTTTTAAACTATGTCAAATGCCCTTTTCACATACAATTTAATGTCACGTTCAAAACATTTTAATATTTTAATGGATATACCAAAAGAATATTTTAAGTTTTTGTTACCGCTTTAAGCTTCTTACATTTTGTTAATAGTTCAATGTTTTTATCTACCTTTTGTAACTAAAAGAAATTTAAAAACAATGGCGCATATTCATAAATCATTACCAAGTGTAAACTTTTTTAAGTACCTATTTAAGCTATTCACAGATGATTACTTGCAGCATAAAAAGTTTACACTTAATTATAGGTAAAGCTGTAACTAAATGCCAACTAACTAATACATTCAAAGAACAGCTGATTGATATCATTTTATAATTTATTTCAAAAGTACAACATTTTTGAAGTGGTTATAAAAAATAAATGGAAAGAATTATAAGAGATATAAAAATAATAACAGATAAAAACATGACAAAAAACAGTTAAGACGTATAAAACACGCTGCAATTATAATTTGTGTTTGAAATGAATTTCTGCTGCACCAAAAAAAAAAATAATAAAATAAACTAGAGATGTGTTCTTAGTCGATAAAATTCTTTTGAATATTTTTATTATTATTTTAATTGATTTTTATATTATTATAACCAAAAAACAACTTTTTTAGAATTTGCGTTAATTTTTTAAAGAACAAAAAATGAGATTTTAATAGTTTTATAAGCTTTTTAATTAATTACAGAATATATCGTTCAAAATATTATCGACATTTAATTTTCTCTAAATGCCAATATGCATGGTTGCATTTCTACTATCAGCTGAGAGCTCTTACTACGTTAGTTATGAATTGTGAATAAGATCTATAACTATCTATGAACTATTTTTTAGTTTCTGTTTTGTTAGTTACAACTTTAGTTATGATTTCTGAATATGCGCCAATAAATGTGTAAATACAAAGTTATTTATTTTAGCTCTGTTTCTCTACTTTTTGGCTAAAGTACGTGAGAATGAGAGAAATAATAATAATCTCTCACACAAAATCTTTTACTTTATAAAATATAATTTATTGCAGCCATTTTTTTACTCTCTTAATAAACACCACTATTTTATTTGCCTTTTTTATTTTGTTTATGCTTTAACAGCTGTTTGATAGTTTACACAATTCGGCCGCAGAAAAATTCTGGTCTGTTTTGTGCAAAAAGAAGAATTTTATTCTCTCAAAACCGTTCGCATGTACACAAATTTAAATTTAGGGACGGCTTTTCGTGCAAATTGGGATCCCGAGGGATTCCAAACTAAAGTAAAGCCTACAGTACACGGAATGTAAAAAACCACATGCGCATGTGGCTTTTTTACATTCCGTGTACTATGGGCTTAACACACCGTCCTGACTAGCCATTGCTATGCTCAAACAATTTAATGTGCACACATGTATTGGATGGCAAAGACTGCTGTTGTCGATGTTATGTTCTAGTGCAAACAGCGTTGTGCAAACATTTGTTTTTCTAACGATGTCTGAACGGAAAAATAAATCACACAAATTGCTTGGCAAACATGTCAATATTTTACGTTTGTAAAAATATTAATGGCCGTTTTCCCATTACATGATTATCTTTTTTCCCAACGAAAAACTGCACATTAAAGAAATTCGATTTTCTTAATGTCTCATTTGCTTCTATCCTGTCGCAAGACTAACCGGCACTCATCTGCCAATTATTTATTTTGCTTTTATTTGCCGTATAGATACATTCAATCAGCTGACTCCCAACTTTTACATGTATTTTGAGAGGTGTTGCCAACTGAAAACAATGTTTTTTGTCGGTATATTGAGAAAGCCAAAATTGTTAACAGACAGTTTATCGGTATAATAAATTTATGTTGTGATTAAGTAAGAGACAGTTTGTCGGTACGTTGAGAAAATGGCCATAAGTGTTGTAAATTGGGGTGTTTGATGTTTGGACAAACATGTAGCATGTTTGCTGAAAAATTAAAAACATTTAATATTTGGCAGACATTTCAGTAAAAACTTTGCACAGTGAAGAAGTAAACATCATTCTCCGCCGTATATTAAAATTTGTTTAACATCATCGGTTTTAAACAAATATTTGTACGAAATGTGCTTGTGTTGTTAATTTGCAAAGAAAAACAATGTGCGTGTTTGACAAGCCTTTTGTATAATTTATTTTACTCTTTACATCGCAGCAGTAGTTCCATATAAAAACACGCCATCTTAATAATTATTGTTGCTTTTAATACGGGTTGTGGTGCCCATATCAAAGAACTTTAACAATTGAAGCACAGCCGCGAATAACGTTTGTAAAAGCCACTTTTTGCAAAAACTGTTTTTTGCAGATTACCGTTAACATTACTCTCTTAAGCGGCTCATACACTTGCAATAAAATTGTTCAATTTTACGTATTGTACAATTATATCGCCAATTTGCGTGAAATTATCGTATGTTACAAAAACCAAATTTTACAGGACAGCCATTTTTCTACTTTTCTCTGCTTTCGCTTGCAAAATCAAAATGAAAATATACATGTGCTTTTTGGAGCAACGAAGTGGAATTCGCTTACAATATTTTGTCAGGTGACGTCTCTTTGAATGTAGAACAAGATTGCATAAAAAACTCAATTTCAAAAAATTGGCATATACGAAATTTCGCGCAAAGGGGTCGATATTGACAACAATCAAAAGACTTTTGATTTTTATTGCACAAAAAAAAGAAAGTGAAATGTGTTGGCAACATTCAACAATGCTGTTAAGGTATTCCTATAGGTTATGTTCACCTCTTTATTGAATGAATGAAACCATTGTGCGACTTATTGCATAATATAGGACAAAACGTAAAAATAATATTACGAATATCATATACAATAATATTGCAAGTGTATGGGCCGCTTTACACTGTGTAAACCTTAAATCACCCAAAATTTTGCACCTTAACGCCTTCAGAATGACATACAAAGAGTCAACTTGCTAAGAACGTTGTAAGTTACTTACAAAATGATACAAAGTACATGGTTTTGAAAAGTGGAATAACGTTTTAAATGACATCGCAAAAAAAAGTTATAAACTGTAAATTTCCATGTAATTTAAATTTTAAATTTCTTGATATTTTGCATATTAGTTTTTATTATCATTAGTTTTTGTCATCTAAAGAAAAAAATAAAAAATTAATAATCTTGCCTGTTAAAAATGTTTTTTTGCTCTCCTGAAAAATAATTATTTTGTAACTTAAAACGTTATTCACGGCTGTCTTCAATTGTGTGTCGGTAATTCAGCCACCGTTTTGTTCTTCTGCACACATAACAATGGCTAGTCAAGTAAAGAAAATGTTAAATATTTCCTAATATACATCGACTTTTATTTAAATTTGTCAACGCTGTAATTAAGCGCGTCTTGAAAAGTGGAATATCGCGTTTTTTATTGTTAAAAGTTGACAACGCTGTTTATGAATCATGACCAAAGCAAAAAATAAAATAGCAAATAAAAAACACAAAATTATAAACACGTTATTTGAAACTTGAAGCAACAACAAAAAAAAAATAAAACATTTTAAATTTTAACTACTTTTGGTATCCACTTTCAAAGCGAAGAGTTTGCAAATTAAGAACATGCTCTATAAACAGGTTAATTCGCAATTGTCATTTAAAGAGCGAACAACGTAATTGGAAATGTCGTGTGCAGTGTGACCATTTCGCATTTAACATTTTGATTTAACTTTTTTATTAAGCATTTTACTTAGAATTTTTCCCAAAATATTTTTAGCTTTATTTTAAAAATTTTAAGGAAAAGTTTAATTGGTTAAACAATATTTTTTTTATATATTATTACATACATATACATTTTTACTAAAAATAGTTGCACTTACATATAAAGAAATTTTTAAAGAAAATGGATAATTCTTTACTTAAGAAACGGGTACCTGTTTTGTAGAAAATAAATAGATTATCTTATCACATTTTCTTATTTGAACTATCTTCGCCATTTACAATGTGGGTGTTATTACTTATTCTGTTATTCTATTTGTATGAATGTATATGTGCATTTTGACATTTCCCTTTGAGAAACATATTTTTACAAAATGGTTACACAAAAAATTACACTTGCTACCTAATTAACATTGTATAACGAAAGTAAATATGAAAGAAAATTGTCAAAATAGACCTGCTGAAAGTAACGAATAAGAAAACAAAACGAATATGAAGAGTACATCAGGCTGAGTACTCGTTTCTTTTCCCCGCGTCTCTCTCTCCAATAAAGTAGCAAGGCAGACGTATTCTGTAATTCGCTTAAGCTGAATCTCTATCGCTAAAAATCTAAAATGTTGTTTTTGCGATTTTTGGCTAAGGCATTTTAGCGATCGAGATTTAACTTAAGCTTAGCGAAATACAGAATACGGCTGCTGATAAATAAAGTGGCCCATAAACTTGCAATGTTATTGTATATGATATTCGCCATATTATTTCCATTTTGTCCTATACTATGCAATAAGTCGCACAATGGTTTCATTCATTCAATAAAAAGGTGAACATAACCTATAGGAATAACATAAACAGCATTGTACAATGTTGCCAACACATTTCACTTTCATTTCGTTGTGCAATAAAAATCAACGGTCTTTTGATTGTTGCCAATATATTGTGCTACCTTCGAATATCACGCACACATTGGCGATATAATTGTACAATATGTAAAATTTAACAATTTT
Source organism: Pollenia griseotomentosa (assembly GCA_963931875.1). Taxonomy (NCBI): domain Eukaryota; kingdom Metazoa; phylum Arthropoda; class Insecta; order Diptera; family Polleniidae; genus Pollenia; species Pollenia griseotomentosa. The sequence goes on from OZ007564.1 coordinate 50,113,810, forward strand.
ATTGCAAGTGTATGAGCCGCTTAAGACTTGCATCGTATAAATTTGAGCTAAGAAATGTTGATTGCAGGAGTTATTTGCCATTTAATTATTGCGATGTGAAAGTTGCATTTCAAACAAAATTATATATTTGATTCGAAGATAAAAATTCTATAGTATAAATATTCGGATATTTCATGTTAATCCAAAGAAATATCTGAAAAAAGTTTTGCTTTAAGCTGCTGAAAAAATAAAATGGTGTAAAACATTTTTATAGATTTTTTTAAATCGGTGCAAAGCATAGAAATAAGATCGGTTTATTTTGCTTGTATCAGGGGCCTTCTAATTTAAAGTTTAAACTCAACTGCTCAGGTAGTTTATATCTGATGTTTTACCAAAACTATTGTTTAAATATTACCATCTTTTTTAATTTTGTTCAAAATGAGTCACTTAATTATATTTGTTTTGGGATAAAATTTCTTATTGCATTTTACAAAATAATAATTTTATGGCCTTATCTAATGCCGAATTTTGCTGTAAAAAATTTCAAGTTCTGGTCACATTGATCGTGTAGACATGCTATAAGAGAATAAAGGAGAAAATACCTTACCTCACTTACATGCATACATAAGTTTGTATTCAGCAGTGTTGCCGTTAGGATACGAAAGATACATTTTTCGTATCTTTTGACTACTTCAGGTATCATGTATAATCCTGACATTTTTCGTATCTTTTGAATCTGTACGCAAAATGTACAGAAACAAAACATTCGAAAATGTTTAGCCAACTAAAACTTATTACGACTGATCATCTTAACCGTCTCAATACTAATACAAAAGCAGCCAAGGCGCATTAACTAAAAGGTGATTCAACTCTACAACAAAACTGCTTCTGTGGTCGGATTATCAAAAATATTGCTAGTAAAAAAAGGTTAAGCTTCGTAAAGATGATGGTCAGGTCCAAGGCGAATTCAACTACAGGTGGTGTCGCAACTACAACAATCCAAAAACAACAGAAACAACATAGGGCTTTTTACATTGCATTGTTAGTGCCATTAGCTCGAAATGTCAACCATTTTTAGCAAAACACTAACAAATCAAAACAAATAAGCTCGAACTGTCAAAATCAGATGCCGTTTCGACACCACCTGTAGTTGAATTCGCCTTGGTCAGATCTTACAATATTGGTAAGCAGCGTTGCTTATATTGCATTAAAATAAGCTAAAATGTCTTACAACTGTGTGAACATTGTAAGCTCATTTGTATTTGCAGAAGTGCAAAATTAATGCATCTGACAATCGCACCATTGTCAGAAAAATATTGCTGTTGGCAGCGCCTGCTTACAATATTGTAAGATCTGACCATCGTCTGTACGAAGCTTTAGGTTACATAAAAAATTAGTTTGCATACACACTTTGACAAGTCAGCCACCGAAAAAAAACCCCCATATGTTGACTTGACGCCACCTTCTAGTGAACTCGCCTTGATAGCAACTTTAATAATGGTGAAAGAAAACATTAAGGGATTGCAACATACGATCCACCTCAATCGATGATTACTAGTAGTGCGAAGTTGTTCTGAGGAAACATCTTTTTTATTTTCAGGAAATTTATATGAACGTTGATATAATCGCCTTAACTCGTATATTAATTTTTACAAAAATGTTTGTTTTGATAACATTCAAAGGAAGTTACATATAACTAATTTTAAAGTTTGCTTACTGTATTTTTAAAAATTACATAATATGTAACATATTATGTAACTAATATTTATGACTTAAATAAATATAATAATGAATTTATACGAAATCATTTTCTTTTCAATATTCATTTAAATATGAAATTAAAATGTTATGTTAAAAAATATTAAACGTTAAAAATGGATTTTAAAATTTTTTTAAAACGTATCTTTTTGGGAAAAAGTGTATCTTTTTGGAAACTAAAATGTATCTTTCTCGAAATTTCACTGGCAACACTGGTATTCAGACAAAAGTTTTTTACTCAAATTTAACTAAAAAGAAAATGACTAGAGTAGAAACTCTCTTAAAAAGCAAAAATTCTCTATTAAAATTCCATATGTGTGAAATTACAACAAAAAAGAAAGCACATGTATTTATAACATTTTTTTTTGACAGTTAAGTTAGATTTTTTTCTCCCTGTTTCTATTCTAGACGTTTTCTGTGGTTAATATCATGTTCACACGAATACGTTTTTTCGTAATTCTCTCTCCCATTCGTAATTTACATCATTCGTTATACCTACATACACAGTTTCAAAAGCGAAATACCTGATTTGTATGTAATTCATTTTAAATAACTATACCAATTACGAAAAACTCGTTGTCATCGTTAATTTTTATCGAAGGCTGTCAAAACAGCAACGAAAATACAAAACCAAAATAACCAAAAAAAAAAAAACAAATGTGTTAAAAAGTTGCTAAGTCTAAATTTACACGTTTCATCTTTTGATGCTCAACTTCTTTTCAATTCCCTCTAAAGATGCCAATATATTCACACGTAGCAATCGGTTTCAACTTTTTTCGGTTCAAAACAAAAACAATTTTATTAACAGCGAATCAAAGAGAAAAAGAAAAGAAAAAAATTACATACAGCCATCCTTGTGCATATGCCAACGAATAAAAACACAAAGCGTACTGACCGAGTACAGGCATCTCCGTACCAACCCCCTTTCTTCTTTCTTCCCTCACCTAAAAACATAAGAGTTGAGCATCAAAAGATGAAACGTGTGAAAGCAGACTAAGCCAACAAATAATTGTACAAAACTAATGCTGAAATGATAATATAATGAAATTTTTACTTAATTTTCGTATCTATTTTCAGAGCAAAGAAATGTTCATAAGTGTAAGAGACACAACCAATCGATAATCGAAAAACAACATTAACGATCTTAGAACCAGATGGGGAAACACTAATACCCAGCACAACATTTATAAAATGTTTGCTTTTTCTTTCGTTGGTGTCCAAAAGAATAAATTAGGCATTAAGTAAGATTTTTTTACTTTCAACGCATTTACAGTTGCTTCATATATTGTTCAAATTTGTAGTAATTCTTCTAATGTTGGGTTTGATTTTAAAGACAAGCTCCCCTTACTTTTTCATGTGGTGTATATAAAACGACCATATCTGTTATGTAATTATCAACATACGATTGTCTACAGTTTTCGTTATTGCAAATAAAATAGCATTCTCTTGCCGCTCCACGTAATTCAGCAATCCAGTCTATGTAGCTTTGATTTGACTTCATCCTCATGTGATTATATAACTTGAGACGGGGCTGCCAAGATATGTTGTTTTTTCAGAAAATATTCATCCAGCGCATTAATTATGTCTCTGTTAGATTTTTCCTCAGATTTACCATCAAACAATTTATGCAGCAACTCCAAAATACCGTTGCCAACCCACCCAACTTAAAAAACAAGAGCGTTTGGTATTGTCAGAAGATATCAAATTTGCCTTGAAATGATGTTCCATTTAAAATTGATATGTGGACTATTTGTCAGCATCCAGGTTGAATTTCCCAAATAAAGGAATTGATGGCATAGTTTGGTTATTTGAAACAAGTTCTTCCAAAATTGCCTTCCTTAATGCAAGTATTTCCGTAAGAAATTGCTTATTCGACTCTTGGAATTGATGAATAATTGCAGAAAGAGCGTTTATATCTATTTTAGACCCTCGTCGCCAAATGTTAAAACAAATTTACACAAACATTTTTCGTAAAATAAGTATAGTTTATTTCATAGTTAAAACCTATTTCATCTAACTTGTTTTGAATATTGAAAAAATAATTAAAACAAGTTAAAGGAATTTCAATGAAAACAATATTATCATAAATCAAAGTTTTGTTTAAAACAGATGGATATAGTTATTACACAAAACAATTTAAGGTTTTTCACTGGAAAATAATTCACACAAAACAAATCTCTAAAGTACAGAACTCTTATGTATGATACAGAACGGATAAGGCTGAACCCACACCAGAAAAAGACAAAACGTTTTTGCCAAAATTTACTTTTTATAGGAAATTTTGTTAAAATTTACTTTTTATAGGAAATTTTGTTAAAATTTACTTTTTATAGGAAATTTTGTTAAAATTTACTTTTTATAGAAAATTTGACCAAAATTTAGTATTCATAGAAAGATTTGTTAAAATTTACTATTAATAAGAAATTTCGTAAAATATAATTTTATTTTATAGGAAATTTTGTTAAATTTTATTTTGATACGAAATTTTGTTAAAATTAATTTTTTAAGAACAATTGTGAGTTTTAGTTGAACTGTTAATCTTTAATTTTTTTGATATTTTTTTTAGTAAGGCTTGAGTTCATTAAATTTAATTTTCATTAAATTATTTTTACTGAAGGAAGGCATTCTACAACATGAAATTTTTTATTAAAATTTATTGATAATTTTCTTGGCTGAGCTGGGGTTCGAACCTGGGTTGAATTTACATGTTTCAAGAATCACCACATTCTCTCATCAGAATTCTTTGAGTTCTAACCTCTGCACCACGGCGGTGCCTGCCAGCCAACAGTCAAACATCAATCTTTATAATTAAAATTTTCAATTTTATATTACATGTTGCTTCCTTTTCTTCTGTTTTTTCGTATTCTTACTGTCAAGACTTTGTCTGGAAAACTTGAATACATTTGTTTTTTTTTATGCGAAATTTTCTTAAAATATACTTTTAATGGGAAATTCTGTTAAAATTTACTTTTTATGGTAAATTTTGTTAACATTTACTATTTATAGGAAATTTCGTTAAAATTAACTTTTTGTAGGAAATTTTGTTAAAATTTACTTTTTATAGGAAATTTTGTTAAAATTTACAATTTATATGGAATTTTGCTAAATTTCTTTTTTAATAGGAAATTTTGCTAAAATTTCTTTGTTAATAGGAAATTTTGCTAAAATTTCTTTTTTAATAGAAAATTTTGCTAAAATTTCTTTTTTAATAGAAAATTTTGCTAAAATATACTTTTTATAGGAAATTTTGCCAGTATTCATACCATGTTTTGCTAAAGTTTCTTTTTTAATAGGAAATTTTGCTAAAATTCTCTTTTAACAGAAAATTTTGCCAAAATATACTTTTTATAGGAAATTTTGCCAGTATTCAAAGAATGTTTTGCTAAAATTTTTTTTTTAATGGGAAATTTTGCTAAAATTTCGTCTTTAAAAGAAAATTTTGCTTAAATTTTTATTTTTTAATAGGAAATTTTGCTTAAATATACTTTTTATAGGAAAATTTGCCAGAATTTACTATTCATAGAATGTTTTGCTAACATTTAATTTCTATAGGAAATTTTGTTAAAATTTACTTTTTATAAGAAATTTAGTTCTTATAGGAAATTTCTTAAAACTTACTTTTCATAGAAAATTTTGGTAACATTTTTTTTTATAGGAAATTTTGCTTAAATTTTTTTCTATAGGAAATTTTGCTAAAATATACTTCTTGTAGGAAATTTTGCCGAAATTTAGTATTCATAGAATATTCATAGAATTTTTTGCTAACATTTTTTTTTATAGGAAATTTTGTTAAAATTTACTTTTTATAGGAAATTTTGCTAAAATTTCTTTTTTATAGGAAGTTTTGCTAAAATTTATTTTGATAGTAAATTTTGCTAAAATTTACATTTTATAGAAAATTTTGTTTAGATTTATTTTTTATAGGAACTTTTGCTAAAATTTATTTTTTATACGAAGTTTTGCTAAAATTTACTTTTTATAGGAAGTTTTGCTAAAATTTACTTTTGATAGTAAATTTTACTAAAATTTACATTTTATAGAAAATTTTGTTTAAATTTATTTTTTATGGGAAATTTTGCTAAAATTTATTTTTTATACGAAGTTTTGCTAAAATTTACTTTTTATAGGAAGTTTTGCTAAAATTTACTATCGATTGTAAATTTTACTAAAATTTACATTTTATAGAAAATTTTGTTTAAATTTATTTTTTATGGGAAATTTTGCTAAAATTAACTTTTTATAGGAAATGTTGTTTAAAATTACTTCTTATAGAAAATTTTGCTAAAATTTGCCATTTTTAGGAAGTTTTGCTAAAATTTTACATTTATAGGAATTTTTCTAAAATTTGTTTATGTAGGAAGTTTTGATAAAATATACTTTTTAATTATTATTTTAATTTTTTTTTTTTGAATGCAATCCTTTTTAAAGTTATTAAAATGATGTCTGCTTATAACAAATAAGACACTCCATTTTTACCATCTTGTACCGATTATTGTCTTGTTTTTGGTTTAGCCAATATGCGCCGTAAGAATATTAATAACGTGACCGCTCAAGAATGAATTGTGTAATTTGTAGAAATGTTTGCACGATAAAAATCTCCGTAGATTGTGCTGTATGCGCTGATAGCCTGTTCTTAGCTTTAGACACATATCGAGCCTGCTAAAAGTTCAAAACCTCCCGCTTTTCTGGGATATACAAAAAATATTTTCAGAAAAAACTCTTATAAAGATCCTTTAAGGAATTATAACAAGAGGCATTATTAAAGCATTGAACAACAATGCAGCCAGCCTTTTGTGTTAATCTCTTTAATTTTTTCCACAATGACACTTGTTTTTTTCCCCAGCATTTATTTATTTATACATCAGTGACCAGGCGCTGCTGTATCCGTGAGTTAAACCACAACGAAATTTATTTTGTTACCTAAAAAAACTATTTTTTTGTTAGTTTTATCTTAATTAGGAATATGTATTTTCTTTAACAATTTTTTTTAAATAGTTTTTTACACAGTTTTCCAATTAGTTGGTTGTTGGTGCTGCTTTGTTTTTATTGATTTTCTTTTTAACTTTCTTCTGGAATTTGTTATTAGAGATTTTTTGTCGTTTATTTTAAGAATGTATGTTTTTCAATTTCAGTTTTTTTTATCTTTTATAATAAATCGTTTATGGTGATGGCAACAAACCAGCAAACCAATAGAAACAAACAAATTTACATATTTCTATTTTCGTATTATTTTAGACAGGGTGGCACATTAAGTAACGTTATTAAATTTGCCGTTTACAAACTTTTGTTCTTTAATCCAAATTTTTATATTTTAATCAGGCTAATTAATTTAATTTTCATAAAATTATGTTTATGAAGAAAGGAATTTTACAACATAAAATAAAATAAAAATTTTTCATTCTTGACTGACCGGGGAATTAAACCCAAGTTCACGATGAGGTTGATTTAACATGTTTCGATAGTAACCGCACTATCTCTTCAGAAATCTTTGCCGTTTAACAATCACCGCCATTGATTGGCAGTCAATAGTCAAACATCAATCTTATTTTTTTGGTTTTTTGAATGATTATCTATTTTAATTGATTTACATGTTCTTTCTTACTTCTGTTTTTCGCACTTTTTGTCTAATATTCTTCTTGAATTCCAAAGTAGATTTTTCTGTTTTTCATGTTTTCGTCTTTCTTTTCTTGTTGATCTTTTTTTCCGCACAACTTGAGGAACAGATGAAAACATAGACCTTGTGCCTCAGCTGTTAACAATAATAAATAAGTATTCTGGTTATTTTATCGAACTGTTTATGGTTCCTTAATTTTTTTAAAAATAATTCTTGGAAAATTAACGTGGAAAATGTATAATGGAAAGCCTCAGCATAGAACAATGAATAAAAGTTGTTTAATTTTGTTGTGATATTCACCATGCGATTATTCAGATGCAAAGATTAAATCAGAATGTCTTTCCAATTTACAGATTGGTTTGGCGTTCTCGCCAACAAGGGACTGACTGACTGGGGTGTTCCACCAAAAAGTGAAATACCTTTTACGGCAGGGTGAAATTGGCAAATCTTCCTTTTTTCCACCTAAAAGTGAAATACCTTTTACGGCAGGGTGAAATTGGCAAATCTTCCTTTTTTCTACACTGAAAGAATTTTCTTCACAATACCAATGAATTTTGACATTAATCCCAAGAAAAATTGCATTAAAAAGGAACCTATGCAGCGCCTCGTTGGATCAATGAAACCTGTTTCATTAAAATGTATTTAATGAAACATTACATTAGATCAATGAATATTATTCATTGGATGAATACTTTCAAAACAGTAAAAACAATTTTTTTTTTATTTTATTTAATGTTTTTTTTTAATTTTTTGTTTTATAATAATTCCCTAAACTAATCCCGTGAAGCTTTACGCTTGTCTGCAGGACCCAGAGTGTCTAGCGGGAATCGATCCCGCAAAATTTAAATGAAAATTTAAATTTATGAAGGCAGGCTTTTTCGAAATATTTTTATACTTTTAATTATTGAGACTATAGAGTTATTTGAATGTTAAAAATATTTTTTTTTTTTCAATTATTTAAATATGTTGCTTTTATAAAAAAAATTTTTGATTTCATAAATTTAATGGCATTTTACATTAGATGTATGAAATAATTAAATCTTACATTTTTTGATTAACAATTAAACATTTTTTTAAGGAAACTATAATTTTGTATTAATTTATGAATATAGTTATTTTTGTATATTGTTTTTTTATGTTCCCAATTAAAATTTTTTGTTTAACTTGGACAAACTTAAGTTTTCATATATCCAATGAAAATTTTTAACGTAATTACGAATTCCAATGTAGCGATTTTAACGAAAATACTTCATTATAACTATGAAATTCCATTTAGACAATGAAAACTTTCATTTAACCAATGAAAAGTTTTTATGAAAACGATTCATTAAATATATGAAGCATTTTTCTTTCAGTGTAGAAGGTTAATCACTACTGACCAGAAAACCTTATCTGGCACCAAAGAAGCCAGTGCTCAGCCAATGCTCTGGGAAGAGGACTTTCAAATTAAAATCTTTAATAAAATTTGAAAAGAAAAAAACTATTCATCAACTAAACCATAACGTTTCTTATGTGCCACCCTGTTTATAAAAAAAATATTGTGTTAATTTTTTTATTGTTTTCCAAACACTTGAAACTCATTGAGAAGTTTTCCTAATGAAATTGAAAAGTAGCAGAACACACAAAAAAAAGAAGAATCGCTCTTAAAGATAAAACTACAATTTGAAAATCAATTTCAAAATTTAATTCAACAAGGTGTTCAAATAAATACAAAATTGAGATTGATTTTATAATTTTAAGATCCTCTTTTTTTTATTTTCATTTCATATTCTGTGTATTCTTTTTTCTACAATATTTATTACCAAATATTGATTTCTCGACGTTTTTATTAGATTTTATGAATTTGTAATGCAATTTTTTATTTTATTTTCCTTTGCTTTTTTATTTTATGTAAAATTTTTCTTAACGGTCTTTTAATGAAGACAATTTGGTTGTAAAAATAAATAGTGAAATGATTCTTCTTAAGAAATATATTCTGAACTCAAGAAATTAATTGAAAAGTATCAATTTAAAAATAATAAAAGAAGAGAAATATAAATAAATTTTATAATTCATTGATTTATGCAAATTGAGGTTTTATATTACTCAAGAAAAAATAATAAATTCTATGAAAAAGTTAAAAAGCAGTTTTTAATTTTGTCAAAATTAAAGATCACAAATGGTTTGTGAAGTGAAGTGTAATATGAAAAAGTGAAAACTGGCTGAGGTCTCTTTGCTCTTTACGTTCGAATGTTGTACGTAAAACTTTTTAGATTTTAATATTTAACTCAATGATAGCTTTTAATTTATTCTTATTCTAAAAAGCAATAAATAATCCTTACAATATTCTAAGCCTAAGCAGATATTGGCTATTTATACGCTTAGTTATCAAAGTTAACAGCAGGCTCTATAAAGTTTAGTATTCATTCTTTTATATTAAAAGAGCTTAAGGCGAATTTTAGCCTTTTATATAATCCAATATTTTATTAAATTATGGCCCAATTTTTCATACGAAGGTATTGCTTTAAATAGCCAAGTAACCAAAAAGATTTTCTTTAGTTTTTACAGTAACTGAAAACAATTTATCCTAGGGGAAAGGGAACTAGTACAAAACTTGTCACGTGATAGTTCTAAAGTAATAGGGGCCGGTTCTAGTTCTTACACTTTATGTAAAGGGGACTTATCACTTTAACATGGCGATGCCCCAGGCGGGCATTAATTAGCACTTTGTAACAAGTCACTGAATAGCCCAAATAGACACATTCAATTTCGGTTAAAGTAATGCCTGTCGCAGATATTGTCCCGAGCGAACCATATAATTTTAAGAGATCTTCTTCATATAAAGTAATATAAGCAGATAGCACCAGCCCGCACAAAATCCAGTCTTATGACTAGTTTTGTGTCAATAACCCTTCCTCTGGAGTAACTACACTTCAATCCCAAGCAGTAAGCAACTTTTCATCCATTGCCAGTCAGAGATGGTTTGTTAAAACTACCTGTGGAAAAACCAGGAAAATTTGGACCATCATAGATGAAACAAGTTAGAGTGCTATATTCGGCTGTGCCGAATCTTTGATACCCTCCACCGACAGTTCGAATGTTTAAGGAGTAATATCTGTATGATGTCTTTTTATTATTATTATCTTAAACTGTGACTATTTGTTATTAATTATGGTTTTAGGAGACTAAACTGTTTTCCGGGAGTAGGGCATATATGGGGCCTAGGGTAAATTATGTATCGATCTTCACGAAATTTTACAGTGTCATTTCTAGTCGAATAAAACGGACTTGTGCAAAACTTATGTCATTCCGTGCATTTTTGCATCATTTATGTTAGTTTTTGTAACAAAATTATCAAGTTTTTGAAGGTGGCGGTTCCACATTTTGATTCATAGCTCTGGTCCTACTGAACCGATTTTGCTGAAATTCAATCCCAAACTGCTTAGGATAACTACAAGCAATTTGACACCTAGTTTGTTTATTTCTTTTGAGGTTTTCGAAAGTGAGCGGACAGACAGACGGACTTGGCTAAATCGACTTAGAATTACTCAAGCAGCCAGAATATATATACTTTATGGGGTCTGAGATGAATAATAAAAAAGTTTCACACGGAATGACAAACTTAGTATACCCTCTTCACAACTAATTGTGGTGGAGGGTATAAAAGGACTCGGCGGGCATTACAGCTGCCCAGACATCACCTCAGGAACCTAGTTGTGGTTATTACTGGCCCCTGACACATTAGGTAGCATTCCCAAAAGGCTCCCTTTGAAGTTGTGGTGACGAGGAGGAGGAGAAGTCAACGGGACATTTTCTTCGTCATTTTTCGGCGTTCGGAGATCTAAAACTGGAACTATTTGGTCTAAGAACCCTTGGAGACAAAACTTTTCTGATTGATATTGATTTGAACAGGATCCGCTCCTTTATTGAAGCAACCGGGTGGCTGAGTAAGAATATTAGCAGCCAGATTCCATAGGACCCTTGAGAGAAGGTTAAACATGGTAACACATTGGGAAATAATTATTGAACCCACGAAAGCTGTGCTTAATTGCGGCTGCCAATGAAACCTAACCAAACTTTTAACAACACGTGAATTTTCAACAAAGAAAATCTTTCCACAAAAAGTCCTACTTATTGTACATTTTTTTTTTTTGGCAAAAATTAACCTTTTATTAGAAAACGCTTTTAAACAAGGAGTAACTTTGCATTTAAAAGTACCATTTCTACAAAAAAGAACTTAAAAAAAAATTACAATATCTTTTATAAAATATAAATAAATATAAATATTTTATAAAAATTTTATAAAAAGAAGATTAAATTATTAGAAGTTAAGTAAATAATATTAAATAAAAAGTCCTTTTTTTAACAAGTAGATGGTTTTTAAAAAGAGCATTTTTGAAAACAAAAATTATTTTTGTCAAAAAAAAACTTTTCAAACACCAACAACAAATTAAATTTTTTTTTAAATCGTATCTTATCAACAAAAAGTAGCTTTTAACAAAAAGTACCTTCTCAACAAAAAAAGTACCTTCTCAACAAAAAAGTACCATTGCAACAAAATCTATATTTTTAACAAAAAGTACCTTTTTAGAAAGAAATATTTTTTCGAAAACAGGTGAGTTTTCATCCAAATGTACATTTTTATTAAAAAATTACCTTTTTTAAAAAAAATACCGTGCCTGTTCGGAAATGCATCACTGCGCTGCATCAGTGATTTGAAATGCTTAAATATATATCAGTGAAGTAGATGTGGACCAAAAAATTTTCTAATACTCCACAAAAATAATAGTCACACAATAAAAAAAAAAAATTGAAATTATTTTTTATTGGCATTAAAAAAGTTTGCTTTTCTGATGCAGCGCAGTGATGCAAATCCGAAAAGGCCAATTTTTAACAAAAAGTATATTTTCAGCAGAAATTAAATTCTAAACAAGAAATAAAGTAAGCCTTTTAATTTTTGTCAAGAAAACTTTTCAAAAACCAACAACAACAAAAAATTTTTAAAAAGTATCTTATCAACAAAAAGTAGCTTTTGAACAAAAAGTACTTTCTCAGCAAAAAATATATTTTTAACAAAAAGTTACTTTTTAACAGAAAGTATGTACTTTCCCAACAAAGTGTATCTTTTCAACAAAAAGGACCTTTTCAACAACAAATACCTTTAAAACAAAATGTACCTTTTTTAAGTATCCTTTCATTAAAAGTTATCTTTTAAACACAAAGTATCTTTCCAATCTTTCAGAAAAGCCCCTTTTTACCAGTAATTACCTTTTCAAAAAAAGTCCTTTTTCTAAATAAGAAAATGTAAATTTAAAAAAAGCTTCTTATGAAAACAATACTATTGATGTTAAATACTTTTTTAAGAAAAAGTCAGTTTAAAGTACCTTAAGGGAACAAATATTTTTTTATATTCTTTTGAAAATATAGAAAAAGTGCTTTTTTAAAATCTGGGCATTTTTAGTTTAAAATATAAATTGTTTCCTTAACTAGTATTGTGATTATTTTGTCGAACTTTTTATGGTTTTTAATCCAAATTTTTAATATTTTTAATTAGGCTTAAGTTCATTAAATTTAATTTTCATTAAATTATTTTTAGGTTAAAATACAATTTGGTTTAAGGATTGATGTTTGACTATTGACGTCAGCAGTCGTCGATGGCTGCGAGTGTAAGACGGCAAATCCATCTGGGGAGATCGAGTGGTTGCGATCGAAACATGTCATGGTAACCTGCCGGCCAGGGTTCGAGCCGCGGCCACGGTCGAGAATTGAAGATTATCAATAACAATTTTAATTAATTTTCATGTTGTAAAATTCCTTTCTTCATAAAAATAATTTAATGAAAATTAAATTTAATGAACTTAAGCCTAATTATAAATATTAAAAATATAAATTGTTTCTTTAAGAGTTACAACAAAATCAACTGTTTTTTTATTCTACTGCATGCCTGAATATAAAAACTACTAGATTTAATATGTCTCATCTGGGCTGTGTTGCAAGCAACCTAAAAACTCTTTTACTGCAGTTTTTTTGCTGCAACATGACTGCTTGCCTTCCTGTTTGCCTGTCTGTCCGCCTGCTGTTTCTATTGCCGAAAGTCAAAAAGTTAAAAGAAAATCGTTTGGTTTAGTTTTAAATTTTACCGTTAGACTATTTTAGATTTATTTTTTTGCTTTTATTTTTCAACCATTTTAAGGTATTTAGTTCGTTTGTGTGTTAGACAAGTTTTCATCTTTTTTATTTTTCTTTTTCTTTTTTTAAAAGTCAAAATAAACCTCTAGGGTTAAATCAAAAATATATTTTTCGTTTTTCTCTCTCCATTTCTTCACGCTGTTAGTTTTTACCTCATGTTGAGTAGTGGCAGAAAGAAACGATTTTTCGATAAATTTCCATTTGCCTCATAAAGTTTTCTTAGCCGTTCTGGCATTTTAAACGGCATCAGATTTTCTCTTTGAGTTTAGAGAAAGAAAAGTGATTAATTGTAACTGGTTCAATTCAAATTTGACACCGTATGGGGTCTCCTTCCCCCATCAGATGCTGGCCACGAGTGATGGAAATAAAATTGTAAATATTTGGAAATAAATTAAATATTGAAAAATGAGGAAAACAAAAACTTTTAATAGAAATAAGTTTATTGGTGGTGATTGAAATCTTGAAAGTTATCGAACAATTGAAGGTGTAAATGTTTGATAAGGCAGGTTATGCGGGAAAAGTAGTTTTTTTTCTGCTTTTGATAGCGGAGATTAAAATTCAATGCTTAGCAATTCTTTGAAAAAAACATGTTTTTTTTTTAAAGTAAGTTTCTTTAGGAAACATAAAACTTTTTAAAAAAAGTTAATTTTAAGGAACTTCCCGAAAATGTACTAATCAGTAAAAGTAGAATTAAGAAAAGCTTTTTACTCCAAAAAAAATTTTTTTTCTTAAACAAGTTATTTTTTTTATAAAGTATTATTTTTCTTGAAAGCAGTGCTTAAAATGCTATCGCCATTTCAGCAATAGCAGCAAAATTTTGCGTTTTTTGTAGCTAAAAGAAATATCAAAACTTAAAAGCTTACAAATGCCAAAACTAAAATAGCCCATACTTTACGAAAGCAGTAGCAATAAAACACACTGCTTTTAAAAAGGAACTTTTTGAAGAGTACTAGCTCCTGTCAACTTTAAACAATAGCAAAAATTTCTTAATTAAAACAACACAAAAGAATGAAGAAACAGCGTCTCTTAACTGCCAAAAAAAAAAAAATGTTGGCTAGTAGCCACACAACAGGAGATAATAGCAGCTCGAACAATTGCTAACAGCAACACGAAGGATGGCCAATAGAAGCAAAAATAGTTGCAAACAGCAGCACGAACGATTGCTAAAAGATACTCGACCATTAACTGAATGTCGAAACGACAACAAATGCTATTTATCATGTAAAACTAAAACAATAAAAATTTGCCTTTTATAAACGGGTTTTCTTTCTTGTAGTTTTGTTTTCCATGTAAGAGTTATCAAAGGAATGTTGATATTTTACTTTTATTATTAGCAGATCTTCGACTCGTATTCCTCCAGCTTTTTATATTTTTGGCAAATAGTACGCTTTTTAGTTAAACGTAACTTCTTATTAAGATGTTGATTTAGAGAAAAAGCACTTCATAGAAAAATTTAAGCTTAAGAATAAAAAAAATTTTATTGAAAAGTAAAAAAAGTACTCTTAGGGAAAAACTTCTTTGTTCAGTACTTTTAAACATATAGAATATCTTTAAAAAAATAATGTTTTCTAAAAAACAACATTTTTGGAAAAAAGGTAGGGTTTGTACAAACAAATGCCTATTTGCAAAATGCACATTTTTCATATAAATATTTTTTTAAAGTTTCTTTTTAATAAAATTCTACTTTTTTTAAATGTAAATATCAAAATCTTATAACAAAATTTCTTTTAGGTAGAAAAGTACTTTTTAAGCAAGCAGAACATTTTTGTAAAAAAAAAAATATTTAAACATAAGCTTTTTTTTTTTTTTTAAATAAAAGAGATTTTTTTCTTCTTAAAAACTAAGTTTTGTCAAAAAAAAAACATGTTTTGTAAAAAAAATTTAGCAATTTGGAAAAGGTGGCATTAAAAAGTAGATACTTTTTTGGTAAAACAAAGTATTTGGGAACAAAGTACATACGTTTTTTCTATTTCAAGTAATTTATTGATTTAAACAAAATTATTTTTTCTTATATGTATAAAATGGCTTTTTTCAAATAAAAATCCTTGTTAGAAAAAAGTACTTTTTTGAAATTAGAATTCTTTTGTAAATAAGTGCTTACTTTTTATATGTATATGTTTAAAAAATAGATGCTTTATTTTGGAAAAAGTACATTTTTGAAAAAAGTACTTTGTGAAAAAAAGTACTATGTATTTAAAAAAAATTACGCGTTGAAAAAAGTACTTGTACTTTAAAAAAAGTACTTGTTGAAAAAATACTATTTAGAAAAAATTACACGATGAAAAAAAGCCATTTTTAGAAAAAAGTACTTATTGAATGAAAACAGTTCTTTTTTGAAAAAATTTTTTTTTTGGAAAAAATGTTTTTTTGTTATTAAGTACTGCTTCGGAAAACTTAAATTTATATGTTGGTACATATGTATTTTTTTTAAATTACTTTTGGGGAAAAGTACTTCTTTGAATTTTTTTTTTTTTTTTTTTTTTTGGTATGTATAGGATTTCTTTTGTGAATGAGTGCGTACTTCTTTGGGATACTTCAATAAAGTCCGTTTTTTTTAATGTACCTTTTTGTTAAAACAAAAGTATTTTTAAAATACAATATGTTAAGGTGAGTACATATTTAAACAATAAAGAATCTTGTTAGAAAGAAGTGCATTTTTGAAAAAGTACTTTTTTAAAAATTTATTTATTTTTTTTTAACAAAAACAAAACTTTTTTGGAAAAAAAGTTTGTTTTTTTTTTGGAAACATGTACCTTTTGTAAATAAGTACTTTTTGCGGGAAACTTGATTTTATATGTTGGTACATACACATATAATTTTTTTAATAAAGTACTTTTTGGGTTAGGTACTTTTTTGAAAAAAAAAAAAAATTTTTTTAGATATAAGGTTCCTTCTGTAAATAAGAGCATACTCCTTTGAAAAACTTCAATTAAGTACTTTTTTATTTAAAAGTACATTTTTGTTAAAGCGCAAATATTTTTAAAATTCAATATTTTTAAGGTGAGTACATATTTAAAAAATAAAGAACCTTGTTGGAAAAAGTACTTTTAAAAAAAAGTACTTATTGGAAAAATTAGTTTTTTTAACAACAACAAAACGTTTTAGGAAGAAAGGTTTCTTTTGTAAATATGTAAGTACTTTTTCGGAAAACGTATACATAAACATACATAAATATATGTGGAGCCGCAGAACAAAACGTACCTTTTCGCATTTTTTGACAAATTGGTTTTTTGATATTTTTATAATATTTAGGTTGAAATCTTTAAGAAAAAATGTAGTTAGCATATTTTTATTTTTTGGCTTACCAAGAAAATGGGTTCTAAGAAAATTGGTGCATAGCAAAACGTACTTTTTTCATTTTTATTTTTCAAAACGTGCTTTTTTCATTGTTTCTTCGTGTAGTTGTTTCAATAATATAACATGTCTTAAGAGGGCATAGCTTTTTACCAGCTGATAGGGAATTTGGTCGTATTGAAAAAAGACTAAAAAAACATGGTATTATAACGAGAGCAGAAAAGTATTCTCAGATTAATTCAAATCATGATTAAGTTTTAATGCTGGGAAAGGACTGGAGTATTCTGAATATAAAAAAAACATGACACAATTTATTAAAAGATTGAAAATATTCAATCATTTTAACAAATATGTAACTTTAAATAAAAATGTTTTAAAAAATGGGACAATTAGGTGTTTAATAAAAACTTAAGAGTCCTTTATAGTTTAATCATCAGAGGAACTGAACACCAATTTAAATTAACTGAAACGAGGGAAAACAACCTTTTCAATTTCTGGACTGAAAGAAATTAAACAGACAGTTGGATTAACGCCGATAAAAGAAAATACGTGGAAAATCTTTTAATATAACAGATTGGTGACGACTGAATGCAAAACCAGGCAAAACTCCGGTACAAGGATATTTTGTACAACCAAAATCAAAATATGGATAATTTAATAGAAGAAGATACTGAGTGCACTTGGGTAGAAGAAGACGTTGGGAAAAAAGTTTAACTATTTTAAAAGTTTTATACTTCATAACTTTAAAATCTGTATTAAATTATAAAAAAGAAGTGTTTATTTTTCTATTTAATTTAAAATAAAATTATAAAGTTTTCATTTTAATTATTTTTTACTATAATGGTTCAGGTTTAAAAACATTATTTTTCTATTTTTTTAAACAAAACGTACTTTTTAATTTTTTTTTTAACAAAACGTACTTTTTTCAATATAAACTTGGTTTAATATTAAACATGCTCGACGTTTAATGTGTTGACTTACGGCAGTTTCATTCATCTTTTGGTAAGCAAAAAACTTGTTTCCATTTCCAGGATCATTCATTTTTTTAAGGGGTCGTAATAAATAAACCTCAATTTCCCAAAAATTTTAAATGTGTGAAAAAGTACGTTTTGTTCTGCGGCTCCTCATATATTTTAATGTATAAGAAACCAATTATTTAAGTCTTTTCGCTTTAATCATTTGTACTTTTTGCTTGAATTTTTTTTTTTGTCTTGCCCAGAGACATTTGGGAAACACAAGATTTTCTTGTACCAAAAAAAATTATTGTCATGTATTAATATGACAGATACTAAGACCTTAGACAAAAACACAAAAATATTTTCTTTCTGTTGTTTTTAAATAATAAAAAAAAAAAAAAAAAAATAGTAATAAGGAATTATTGTTTATACAATTGTGTACTTACATCCAAGTTGGTACACCCTGCAGCCCCTGAACTGTGGACACATTTAACGCAATGCTGGCCATGATTATAAATGTTGTTGTCGTCGTAATCCACAATGAAAAATGTTTCCTTTTAAGAAATTCCATTTTTAACTTTATTATTTTTTGCTGTGTCGTGCGAGTATTTTAAGACGAGATGGGTGGGGAAAACTGATTTTTTTTTCAAGTTTTCAATGTAAGAGGTGAGCGGCAAGTGTTTAAATGTTGTTGTGGCGACGTCTTAAATAATTTTTAAGTATGGCAATTTTTGAGCCAGAAAACCAAAATTACTGCTATAAAAAAAATCCCAAGACCAGACGCACTTCTTTCGAAATTTGTGTTTGCAGCTCGCTGCTGCAAATGGTTGCCAAAACAATATTTTATTTGCACTAGTTTGTTTTTTTTCTCTTTTAACCAAAAATTTTTTTGATTTTGTTGTTGATGTTAGGGTCTAGTGCTGTTGTTTTTGTTTTAAACACGGACATCCGCTTATGACCACAATCACATATTATAGTTTCCGTTTATTTGTTTGTTTGTGTTTGTGCTCGTTTTTGGAACTTTTTTTCTCAGTTGCTTGTTTGAAGTTGTTTGCTTTTTTTTACAGAGAGAGATCATAAAACATTATTAATCACTATGGTACGTTTTACTTGTTTATTTGTGAATAAAAAATGATTGGTTATTATTTACTTCAAACTTTTTTTCCTCTTCATCTGCTGCTGTTGCTGCTTTACCTCTGCTGCTCTTGTCTGTGTGGTATTTTGTGGTTATTTGAAATAATTTTTCATTTTCAGTTTTTTCTTTTATTATTTTTTTTTTTCACTATTATTTTATATTTGAGTTTTATTTGGTTTCTTGTTTTATCTGTATGTGTCGTTTTATTGTTTAATGGACATTTTTATTTCCTGTTTTGTTTACTAATGAGATTTTATTATGTTGGTGCTTTTTTGGTGGCTTTGTCTAGTTTAATAGATTCCGATTGTTAAATAAAGTTCTGCAATGAAAAGAAAATTGAATGAAATTACTAAAAAATAATAGTTTTAAATCACTTAAAGACATAATAAAATTATCGTAAAAATTATAATGATATTTTATGGGTTTGTAAATCTTTTTTTTTTGTGGATTGAGAAAAAGTTCTATGGAAAGTCTTAAAATTGTTTTTAAATAACTATGGGCCAAAAATGTTAGTTTTCAATAGACGGGTGTAATTACAGCAGAAGTCTGAACTCTTTCAATTTTTAAATTGTCAAGAAATTTACGTGATGTTAATTTTAGGGACTCATCTTACCAATAGCTATAACTTTTATGTCAGGCTATTCTTTTCATTTTATAAACTATCCTGACGGCAAGAGGCATGCTAATACGGCTACACTAATCCGAAACCGATTAAAGCTTTTTAAAGGTCTTTTTGCAGGTAACATCCATTTATCTTGAAAAGCATTTAAGATGGCGACTTAACTTTAAACTCTGTTTATTGTCCTCCATGATTTTAAACCGACAAAAATAAATTTGAAGAATTCTTTAACATGCCAGGAGATCTTTTTCTGGCATGTGGCGACTTTACGGAAAAAACGAAACTTTTTTTGTGTTAGTGTAATTTAAAATTTGCTCACCAATACAGGTGCAAAACATTTTTGGGCTTCCATGGTATGAAGCCAATTAAGTTGGATCCGTGAGGGGCTTTCCTAGAAATGTTTGTCTATGAGTCCCTAAGATGGGATAGTTAAGGAGTAGATGGTCAGATGTCTCGTATCCATTATACAGGATCTGCATTGTTTGGTAATAACATTATCTTATTAAAACTGGTGGTATCTGAGATATCAGTGCCCAGTAAGTTGTACCCTTGCGTTTTTAAGCAAAAGTTTAGTACGTAATTTACCACAGGATTAGGTGACAAATATGTTTTAGCTTGTCGAAGCCCACGAATATTTGTCCATTGGCTATGAAATGCGGGCCATGATCTCTTCGTCAGTCTTATGTTTCCAGCAGGGATACTGAGAAAGTGCTCAGAACATATTGTTACGAAAGTTAAATCATCAAAGAATTATTAATAATTATAGTTATAAGTTATCTTGTAAGTAATAGTTTTATGTCAAATAATAAGTAACATAAAACTGTGATGTATAATTTTTAACACAACTGTTTTATCGCCTAAGAGTGTACTTAGATTATAACAGTTATTTTAAAATAATAACTACATGAATTTCCCAGTCATTTCTAGAAATGGTTTAAGAACATAATAAATTGCTATAACAGGGAGGCTCGGGAAAAGTCTAGAAATAGTTATGAAATATAAAAAGGGGTGACTCATGAATAATTAGTTTAGTTTGTTTTGAGACATTAAACGGTTCGCTTCGAAACTAAAAATATTGGATAAATTTTGTCAACCTAATAATTAATTGTAATTAAGTTTGTTAAGTTGAATAAGTGGGCGTATTTATTTGGATTTGCAAATTAAAGAACTCAAACGCGTTAATTAAAGGAAAAACTTAGCAGTTCGCTGCTTCGTTGCCTGCATGGCCAGTTATAAAACAAAGAATAAGCTTGGTATGTTTTCCACGATCATTTAGAGCTGTAACACAGTCTATGACTGAACCTAAAAAAAGAGCACGCAAAGAAAAAACATGGTTGTGGTAAACATATTCTAAGAGCAACATATTATGATAAGAATTATGATTGTAGTCACCATATTAAGATTATTATTGAAACATATTATGACTCAATATACTCGTAATATGTCATCATAATATTTTTCCCTTAATCATATTATTATTCTGTTAATCATACTAAGTTAACAAGTAATCAAATTATTGTCATGTTAATCATAATAAGCTAAGAAATTAATCATATTATTGTCATGTTAATCATAATAAGCTAAGAAGTAATCATATTATCATCATGTTAATCATAATAAATTTAGAAGCAATCATATTATGATACAGCACCTTTCATAGCTGTCATAAAAATACAAAATAAATTTAAATATTTTTGAATCGATTTTTTATTTTGTGGCTTTTTACAATTTTTCTAAATGTTAATCAAATAGCGGAGTTCAATATAAGGCTTGCAAAAGAGCAAATGAAAAATCTGTGGTTTTCATGGGCAACCGCGTGTGCCCATTTTTTTGATTTTAAGATGTTGATGCCATATTGCCTAATTTTGAACGCTATTTATATTTTTTTGAAAAAAGATGGATCAATTCCGCTTTGTAACGTAATGACAAAGTTTAAAATGTGCAATACCTAGCCCATAGTTTGATCTAGAATGGGGTTTCGGCTTTCCTGA
Organism: Pollenia griseotomentosa; assembly: GCA_963931875.1. Taxonomy (NCBI): domain Eukaryota; kingdom Metazoa; phylum Arthropoda; class Insecta; order Diptera; family Polleniidae; genus Pollenia; species Pollenia griseotomentosa. The sequence continues at coordinate 50,135,324 of OZ007564.1, forward strand.
ACAATTTGTTTTAAGACATACGCGGTTGCCCATGATAACCACAAAAATATCGTAGCACTTTTATAAAATATAACGAAATCTCTGTGTGTTTTGTTGTTGGATTTTACAAAAAACTATGATATTTTGCATTTGCACTATTACATCACTAATACTTGAATAAACTCCGCTAATATTTTAATTTTTTAATTTCTTTAAACTTATTTTTTTTGTGGAATTTTATCTTTTAATTGTTTAACCGCTCACAAATAAAAAAAACGACACAACTTCTCCAAAATTATTTTACAAATGGCGCTAACATAATATGATTAGAGTAAAAATAGTTTGATTGCATCTTTAACATAATAGGATAAATGTATAGAAAGTTATCATGTTATGGCTATTAAATATCATGATATGGTTGTGAGAAATATAATATGTTTAGAAAGTTATCATAATTAAGTTGTTAGAAAAATAATTATTTTTCGGTAAACAATACTTAAATTCATAATTGCGATAAACATTGATATGTTTACAGTAACTATAATATTGTTGATATTAAATAAAAATAACAATTATTTGTGTACGACAACAATATATTGTTACATTAAACATAGTGTTGTTGCCGTAACCATGCCCAACCATATTTTTTCTCTGCGTGAGGATAGCGCTCTAACAGCCGCCTGACTATCTTACGTTTCAAAACCTCTTAAGCCGTCACCTACTAATTACTATACCCTTGACCATTATAGAAATATTTCGTTTAAGTATTTGGTCGTCTTGAAACAAATTTCAAAGTCGATCTTGCGATCTCAATCCTTTTATTTGGATTGATTTAATGGAAGTCTATTAACAGTGTAAATACTTTACACTTGTACAAATTGTATTCAAAGCACAAGTCATAATTAAAATTTAGTACATAAGCTTTTATAAGATCATAGATAGAGCTTGTTGAATATATTTGAAATAAATGCGTTATTAATCTAGCCCCAATATTAGTTTCCTTCCAAAAAAAAGAGCCTTAGTGCCCCTAAACAAAATTGTTAAATTGTAATTTCAATCATGTCATCAAACTATATGGTAGTCATTACTCGAATACAAAGATCCCCACCAAAAACCACTGTAATAAAACTTTTTTTTTTCAAACACATAAAAAAGGATATATGAGTAGCTTATTTTACTGCATCAATTTCAACAAATCTTGTCATGTAGATTCTCACAACTATTTTGCATTCTTTTATCAAAAATAAGATTACCTTAAAAAATATTTGTAGACATATTTCTGTATATAATTTAAACATTTTTTTAAAATTTAAAAAGTTTACAATAAAAGGATATATGGTGCGTTCCTTTATTAAATTTATTAATTTTCTGTATCCGGGTTCTTACAACCATTTTGCATTCAAATAATGACTTGTATGAGATTTTAAATATTTTAAAGCATTTATTAACGAATTTTTAAATGTTCATTTAAAATAAGTATGTATTTATCGAAAAACAACATAAAGCTATTTAAATTGAAACAAATAGTCTTCCTAATCGGCTAATATCAAAATTTTTGCGATATTAAATATTTTTTTAAAAATTTTCAAAAAAGGATATATGGGGATATCCTAAAATAATGCAATGATTGTAAAAAAATGTTACTATACAAATTCACCCAATTGTTTTATGTTTTTATACTAAATTGTATTACATTTACAGCAACATAAGGCATTTCATTCGTAGAAAATTAAAACGAAATTTTTTTTGGAAATTTAAAAAATAAAATTAAATTCTTCAATGAAAGGAAAATTTGTCTTAAAAAATAACTTTGAAACCTCAATTTAGCCAATTTATTTTAAACACTAAAAAAAGGATATATGACAAGCTATTAACTTTCTAGGTCAATGTTAATAAAATTTGTTACACCTATTTCATGTACCATTCTACGACTTTTTTCCTAATTGCTTTTCCTATAGCTATTGGAATAAAATTAGCTGTTGCAATCGTAAAAAAATAAATTTTTCTTTTTTGTAATTAAGTAATTTTAACTATATATATTTGTTTTTGTATCGTAAGCGATTTACAGAAACTTTTAATTTTTTAGAAACATGTTGTAACACAAGTCTAAGTAACGGCTTTGCGTTAATATATGTACATATTTTTGTGGCTTTTAAGCCTAACCCAGATATTTTGTAAAAATATGATGAAAAAATAAGAACAATCAAAATGTTGTATGCAGCAAACACTTTTCTTAACTATGAACTTTAATCCTAAATTTAGTAATTTTAAGTTAAAAATCTACATTTTTGAATTTTCAGCCAACTAGTAAAAAAGGATATATGACCAGCTTCTGTATTAATTGTTTGATTTTAATAAAACTTGGTACACATATTTTCTTCACTATTTTACGTCCTTTGTCTTACTTTTTAGGCTTTAAAAAAATTTTTGTGATTGTAATTGCAAGAAAATTTCAAGCTTGTCGGTTTTTTGTTGGGTTAAAGAAATATTTGAAAGATTAAACTTGTTTACCTTTTGTATTGAAAATTGAAAGTAATTATTATGAGTAAAATTTTGTTAAAAATTGTTTTCTCTAATATGTTTTCACAATTATTTTTTAAATTAAAAAAAAAAAAAAATTTCTAAAAAATTTAAATTTGTACAAAAATTTTTTTCCAATTTCAGCAACATAGCGAGAACAAATTTAGTTTTTCTAGTGGAAATTTTTATTTTTAATGCATAAATATTTTTATTTTTATGTAATTTTCGTTTTTAATAACCTTTAAATACTTTTAAAATATTTTTCTTTTAACTTGTCTATTTCACTTTATTTTTTTTCGAAATTTTTTCTTTTAAAAATTATTTTTTTATTTAAAATTTTTTTACGTTGCACTAAATATTTTTGAATTAGAAATTTTTAGATAATAATTTGTTTTCCAAAAATTTTATTACACAATTATTTTTATTTAAAATTTATTTGATTCTTAATTTTTTTCTATAAACAAATGTTTAACAGAAATTCAAATTGATTTTGTTATTTTTCCAAACATTCTTTATTAAACATTCGTTATAAAAATGCCTGATTTTTTTATTTATTGCTTTTAAAACTTTTTATCTTTGATTTAAAAGTAAATCATTTCAAAACAATCTCGAGTTATCTTAAACATGTAACTCTTTCAATTCTCTTTTAACTTTAATAATTCACACCTTTATGAAGGCAATATATCACTACTCTTTTTTTTTATTTCTCATAAATTTATCACAATCTATCTTTTTAACACAAATCTCTTCTAAACACCAAGAGAACTTGTCTATTTTGTTTTCGTTTAATAAAATTATTATTCCGTAACCTGTTCTTAACAAAAGTTAACACCACCCTTCACCGTTGAAAGTTGATGAGGTACTAAATAAAAAATTTCTCTTTTTATGTGCGGCATGCGTGCCTGCTCTCTTCTTTACCTGACCAACTGTCTGGGAAAAAGGAAATCCACCACTGTTTTCAACACATTTTGATCCCAAAGAAAAATAATTGGCTATTTTGTTAAACATGTTGTTCTTAAGACTAAAGGAATTTTTGTCATGTTTGTTACCTAAAGCAAAATATAAAAAGGATCAGCTGTAAGTATTTCTTTGGACTATATTTCTTATTGGTAAAAATGAAAAATAATTAATTGTCCTTGTCGGCAGTTCAGGGACTAAAAGAGTCTTGATTAAGGCAATTGTATATGTATTATTTACTCAACATAATTCATATTTGGTGTCTGCTTACACAGGATAGAATTTTTGATAGCTTCCTTGCGACACGGAATATACGTTCCTGCCAAATTATCATGTTATGAATTCCTTTGGTACAAATGCAATTTAACTGGAAGTGAACGCCATGTGCTTTATGCTCTTTGGAATCTTAAGCATGTGCGAAAAAAGAAGAATTTATGTTACATGCGCAAAAGCTTCTGATGCCCTATCATATGGCCTAATCTCATGGTGAATTTTACCCCATGTTGAGTTATGCATTTACCGAATGTCCATGTGTGTGCCAGCTTCATTTTCACATACATGTCGCAATTGTGTATAGTCCGCTGAAATTATACACTCATTCCTTGTTTAGGAGCCGGAGCTAGCCGAGCTTCACTGCTATAGTTAAACCAAGCAGCTTCTGTTGAAAAGCAACAGCACTAAGGGAACTCACCACAGGTCATGCTTTCCCACAATCAATGAAAAATCAACTTTCTATGTAAACGTCAGACTCACTGCGATTGTAGGTATATAAACCAAAGCCACGAAGTCATGCCCAAATATTTTCCTTCAAAGAAGAGCAAGGCTTCCCCAAAGACAATCTTCCTGAACCGCAAAAGCATATTAACGGAGGTCTCTACCAGTAGTCACAAGCAGCTTGCACTCACTGGAGGCTACTGACTTTTGTGGTACCAGAGAAGAAAGTACTTTGGTGTAACTTTGAACTCGTTTGAAATCCTTGCAAAGAACCCTGTCATTTAGTTGTTTGGCGAATGCCAGGTTGCATGCAACTGTTAGTTACCCCCGTGAATGTAACACTAAATGCCCCAATAGGCGCATACTGCACAACATACAGCCGAAATTCTGAGGCCTACACTTCCGGTCGAAGGTTCAAGAGTCCATGTCAACTAGCCTCAAACACTTAAAGTGCACAAAGAGAATATCAGTGAGAAAGGCGGCAACTAATCGCCGAAAGTTCTGGAAATTGCCATGAATCGGTCCCGTATGTTCATCAATTTCAGACGCGCATTTTTTGCCGATATTATTTTTCCTACTAAATAAAAAAAAACCTCTTTTAAAAAACCCATCCAAAAGCAAAGCCCAACTTTTGCATTTATTAATAAAATTACAGTCAAAGAACATCGGGAGACAACTATTGCGCCACCTTGAATAAACATTTAAAAAAATGTGGGTAAAAGAACTGCCTAGTAAAAAGTTCGCTTACTTTTTCAAAATAAATAGCTGCTTTAACTCATTATTTAGTAGCTTTGTTCTATAACTACATCTATAACAACTTCTTTAGCTACTTTTTTCTGGACGTATGTAGGTAAAAAAAAATAATGACTTACTTTTGAATGCCTTCATTTTGGGACATCCCTTGTTAAATTCATTGGTACTTTCAGTAGAATTGTAAGTAGTGCTCTTATGTTTTTCTGATTACTCAACACATTATTTTGCAGGCGAAGTTTTTACTAGGTGCTTCTATAATAATCTACTCTAGTTTAAGCAATCTTGTTAATACGATATTCAATAATTAAATTTTTAGATTTAACAATAACGGGTTCAACATTTACAAAAGGTCCCATATAAAATGCACTCCTGAGAAAAACTTTAATATGCCTGAAACTAAAAAACAAAATTATACTGTATTCGATTGGTCCGATTGGAAATTGTGGTCTCAGAGCAGTGTTCGAAAATAAACATTAAATATCGTTCTTTAGTGTTCGTTTCGGTAGATTTGTGCAAAACACAAACGCTTATAGTGTTTGTGTGGTAACGCATTAAACAAAATAGCGTTTCTCTGTTTATGATCTTCAAACACAAAAATAATACTGTACTTATCCAACTCAACAAAAAGATGAGAATATTTGATTGCGTTCTGTATTTTAAAAAACCACAAACTTCGTTGTGTTCGGTTGAGCACATTAATGTTCGTTCTTTTCAATTGTGCTTGGCTCGCTTTTTGCAAATAAATCCTACCCAAAAAATAAATCAAACCAAAATATATATACAAAAAAAAAAAAAAATACAAAAAGCCAGCAAAAAAATTGTACACAAACAAAACATGTACACAATACACACACAAGCTATGGTCGTTGCTAAAAACTATTGTTTGCTCATTACTTTATCCATGCAAAAAAGAAACACTATAGAACGTTTAAATATAATGTATGTCTACAGAACCACTACAATGTATGTTTTATAACGAAGAACAGAACACTATATAATGATCGTTACTTTCTTGAAAATTGTTAAAAACGGTATTAAGGGTTCTGTTCTTATACAGAAACGCTAAAAAAAATAGAAATCGGTTGTGTTCTTATACACAAACACTAAAAAAAATAGATATCGTGTCTGCGTGTGTGAGCTGTACGCTAAATAATGCTTTGTTTAGTGTCGAGTTTGTGAAAATTGGCTTATAACTTATAACAGAGACCAAAGTGCCCAAAGTTTTGACGAAGGGTATCCTAGATTCGGCGCAGCTTATTTTGTATTTATTTGATCTATTTTTTGCATTTCACTTATCATAAATCATCACTTTTCTTAATAAAATTTTGAAATTTCTTTAAGATCAAACATAAACTTTCGTTTGTATTTCAAAAATATAAAAAAAAAAATATCTGTAATAGTCTTCAATCTTTTTATGTTTTAAACATTTACAAGATTTTTTTTCTCTATTAAAAAGCATCTAGAGACTTAATAAATACAAATTTTTTACAACCTCTTTTTAGTTTTAAAACAAGAAAAATTGTCATTTTCTATATTTTATGTTCACAATTTTCTTTCTCAGTTTCTACTTTTTCAGACTCATGACCGAGACGTTGTATCGTAATTCAAAAGAGTTTATATTTTTTGTAATTTTTATGTTTGTTAAGTTAATAAATTTGTTTAAAACATTTATGTAAGTGAGTAGATTTGTGTGTGCCTGTGTGCGAGTGTCTAACATTTTTATGTGTTTTTTGTTGTTTCGTTTTCCTTTTAGTGATCTTTTGACTTTCGGACAAGTGTTTAGTTTATGTGATTTTAAAAGATTTATCTTAAATAAATTTAAAAAAAAAAAAACAAAAAAATATACCAGAAGAAACTTTGTTGCCATAATGCTCGAGCAGCAAGATCTCAGGCAAAATAAAATGTTGTAAAACATTTTGTTTTACAACAGCACTTTTGTCGTTTGAACAAGTTTAAGTGTTTAATAATAATTATTTTTCTAAAGATTTGAAAAACACTAAAGGTTAAAGTCATGGTTAGAGATGTTATAAATAAAATTTACTTTTAAAGAAATTTAAATTAAAAAAACAAAACGATTTCCATGAAAAATTAATAATAAAAGAAAACTTTTAATACGAACAAAAAGACTTCTAAAGCAACCCAAAACCTTTGGCAAATTAGTGAAACACATTTTGTTAAATTTCATTACTTACTTTCCCCTAATCTCTTCTCTTGAAATCGTCTTTTCTCTTTAAGGTTACTTTTTAATTTTCATACATGTCTTTATAATCATTTTTATTAAGTGTTTTTATTTCATGTGGAGTTTCATTGTTAAGGAGGGATTAATTTAAGTGCCTTAAAAAAGAAAAAGCAAAAATATCCTTTCACATACTAAAATAAATAGAACAACAACGAAAACATTAACGAAGCAGTATGAAAAGTTAAAACTATAATCCGCATGATTGAAAATAAACACAAAAGACAAACAAAAGCACAAAATGTAAACGGTATTAATCCTTTAAAAGAAAAAATAGCTTACAAAACTCTAGGGAGATAATGGGGAACAGTATTTGAATTATGATTTAGTTATGGGTCCATTCTAGTAGTTCAGTTCAAATTCAGTTCTACTACAGTTCTTTTTATAGCATAATTCACTATAAAAAGTAAATTTTGTTAAAAAATTGCATATAAAAAGAAAATTATGTTTAAAAATTTCCTATAAAATAGAAAATTTTGTTAAATAAAACTTTCTATAAAATTGAAAATTTTGCAAAATATTTTCTATAAATAAAAAATATTCTATAAAAACATTTTACTAAAAAAGTTCCAAATAAAATAAGATTTTCATACACAAAAAATTTGCTATAAAATTGCAAATTTTGTTCAAGATTTCCTATAAAATAATTTTGTTAAACATTTCTATAAAATTAAACATTTTTAAGTTTTGATATTTTTTAGTTAGGCTCGTGTTCATTAAATTTAATTTTCAATAAATTATTTTTTGTACTGAAGGAAGGAATTTTTACAACATGAAATTTTTATTAAAATTTTTTTGATAATTTTCCTGGCTGAGCTGGGGTTCGAACCTGGGTTGAATTTACATGTTTCAAGAATCACCACATTCTTTCATCAGAATTCTTTGGGTTCTAACCTCTGCACCACTGCGGTGTCTGCCAGCCAACAGTCAAACATCTATCTTTAACCAGTGGTACTGTTGGTTCGAAATTTGCGGTAATTATCATTTTCAATTTTATATTACATGTTGTTTCCTTTCTTCTGTTTTTTCGTAATCTTTCTGTCAAAAAAAAATAATTTAATGAAAATTTAATTGAATGAACTCGAGCCTAACTAAAAAAAAAATTAGCAAAAATTAAAAATTAACAGTTCAACTAAAAATCACAATTGTTATTTAACATTTTTTTTTTTTAAATTTCCCATAAATAGAAAATTTTGTTTAAGAAAATTTCTTATAAAATTTAAAACTTTGTATAAAATGTTTCATAAAAACTGAATTTTTGCAAAATATTTTCTAAAAATAAAAAATTTCCTATAAAAAGTTTTGCAAAGGTTCCTAACAAAAGGAATTATCAAAAAAAAAAAAAAAATTGCTATAAAATTGCTTATTTTGTTTAAAATTTCCTAAAATATTTTGTAAAAAATGTTTCATACAAATTTTAATTTTTTCAAAATATTTTCTATAAATAGAAAATTTGCTATAAATTTTTTTTTCCAAGTATTGGTTATATTGTCCAAGCTTTCCTATAAAATAAATTTTGTTAAAAAATTCCTATAAAATTCAAAATATATACGAAATTTCTATAAAATCGAAAATTTTGTTAGAAAATTTCCTATAAAATTTAAAATATTGTTAAAAAAATTTTCCAAAAAAATTTTAAATTTTGTATAAATGGTTTCATAAAAACTGAAATTTTGCTAAATATTTTGTATAAATGGAAAATATCCTATAAAAAAATTTTGCAAAGTTTCTAACAATTGGAATAGGAAAACTTTGGTATAAAATGACTAATTTTGTTCAAAATTTCCTATAAAATTTAAAATATTCTTAAAAATTTCCTATAAGATAGAAAACTTGTTTGAAAATTTCCTATAAAATTTACAATTTTGTATATAATGTTTCATTAAAGTTTTGCAAAATATTTTCTATAAATTGAAAATTTCCTATAAAAAAAATTTTGTTAAAGTTCCAAAAATTGCTAATTTTGTTAAAAATTTCCTATAAAATAAATTTTTTTAAAAATTTTGTATAAAGTACAAGATATGTACGAAGTTTCTATAAAATCGAAAATTTTGTTAGAAAATTTCCTATAAAATTTAAAAATTTTCTTTAAAATAGAAAATTGTGTTGAAAAATTTTCTATAAAATTTACAATTTTGTATAAAATGTTTAATAAAAATTAATTATTAAGAAAATTTCCTATAAAATAGAAAATTTTGTTAAAAACAATTTCCTATAAAATTTAAAGTTTTGTATAAAATGATCTATAAACATTTAAATTTTGCGCAATATTTTTTATAAATAGAAAATTTGGCAAATTTGCTTTTTTTTTGTTGTTTTCTAACGAAAACAATTAAATGAAGCAATTTGTTTTTTAATTTGTTTTTTCTTTTTACCCACTTACAATTACAATTCGAGTCGGAAAAAGCCAACCAATTGTAGGGGGATTTAAGAAAAGATAAACTCACTGTTTATTGTTGGTGTTTTGTTTAAGCTTTGATATTGTTACAAGTAGGACTTTGAGTGTTTAAAATTCTTATTCGCTTTAGGGTTTTATTTGTATAATATTTTTAGCTTTTCTAAAATCTTAGGAAAAGGTTTCCTGATGAGCTGGCCTAAGCAACCAGTGAAATGCACATAGAAGCTAGCTTTCCCTCAACAATAAATTTCAGTGTATTTATCAAATATGAAAAATTTGGAATTTAGCACGTCATACAGAAATCTTATTAATAGAAAATTTCTGCAAAGTTTCCAAAAAAAGAAAATATCCACTAACAGAAAATTTGCTATAAAATCGCTAATATTTTTCAAAATTTCCTAAAAAATTTGACTTCAAAAGTTTCTAAAAAATAGAAAAAGTCGGGGAAAACATATTTAAAAATTAAAATTTGTTTGCATGGGTGGTTACTGCCAAGGGTGGGATTACCGTCTAGGTAGAGCTAATCGGGTCAAGGCAGATTGTAGGAGGAGCTATGAGCTATTTTGACTTATGGCTCATAAATGATGTGTACGAGTGCAGGGGACTACCTTGAGGATCGAAAAGTTTGAAGGTCACATACATAGATATTAGCCTCCGAACGAATGCAGTGTATTTCAGGCGGAGGTTCTAGGGATCTTGAGGGCCGTAGAATTAATAAGGGGTCTCATTGCCGGGGGCACGAAGGTCACTTTAGCTGCGGCAAAAAGGAAAAAGTGCTTAAGTCGACTTAAGCAAAATTCTAGTTAATGGCACCTTATTAAACTCCAAGTTCAGAAGGTTTCAATTATTGTCAACGAATTTTTAAGGTTATATTTATAGTTATAGCAAATATTAATTTGAATTTATAGTTATAGCAAAATCACTTTATGCAAATATTTTTAATGTGCAATAACATGGAATAATATAACCTTGGAATAAAAACGTAAGCTTATTTCCGATCTTTGATATTACGAATATTTAGAAATATATTTTTTAAAAATCACCTTTAAAGATTCCGATTGCTTTCCTATAAAACTAAACAAATAGACTTGAGCCGTTTTACCTTATTGCCACAGATATAAGTGCATAGACAGGCAGTTCTCAGGGTCTTGATGGGCGGTTTTTTTTAATTCCAGGTTAGTGGATGAGTGTAGGAAATCTCTAAGAAAAATCTTAGTTGAGTAAGTAGTGAGGCAACGCTGGGTACTGGGTCACTGTAGCCGATGCTTAGGAAGACCAATTTTAATTCACTTCTACGCGGTATAACCATGATAGAGGTTTATCACGGGTAACTGGATGATGGTGGTAATGGGAACGTATAGAGAACACACAGGAGATAGAGCCAGTTGGGTACATTCTGTGTCACCGTCCTAGTAGGTTTATAGGTAAATTGTGAGGGTCTCAGGCTGTGGGCACAGGAATCTGATGGGAATTGTCACGGGCATAGTTGAATAACAGGCGGCTGGGGACTGGTTATATGAAGGAGTATTGTGTTTAGTACGGCTATTTTTTGGTCCGATATTATCTTAAACTTATTCTTCTGCCTTCACTCTAAGCTTCTATCTCTTCTTCTTGAATTTTTTATTACCAGAGGCTTCACAATAGATCATATTGGTCTCTAGGTAAGAATGTGAAGATTGACTTCGCAACCGCCTTTCTACCTAACCTCCCTTTACCAACTACTAAACTTTGTTCAAAATTTCCGCAAATCTTTTGATATGGTTTCAGTGCCTAAAGGGTTAATGGATTTTGTCTCATATGCTTAAAAGATAAGCTTCAAATATCTTCAAAAAGAAAAATCACATTAAAAAAATTGAAGAAAATTCTTAAATAGAAAAATCCTTTTTTTAGTCTGTTTTCTTTGCCTTCCCAAACGGAATTGAGAAAAGCTAGAAAAACTTTTATTGTTTTTTTTTAACAATTGATTTGATTTTGTTATTTTTCGGTTTCAGTGATTATCCGTACAAGTTGTTCTTATATGGCCATTGTTGATTTGATGTTCTACACCTTTTTTTTAAAAAAAAAGTTTTCTTTTTTTTTAATTTTTCTCTGTTTGTTTTCTTTTGGCATTTGTATTTCTGTTTTTTTTTTCATATTGATTGTGTAGATTTCGATTAAAAACAAAACAAAAAAATAAAATATTTCACATTAAAAGCAGAATGGCAACATAAGCGTTTTATAACAATTTTTGCTTCTTTTCAATTTATTCATTCGTTCATACATTCATTTTGCTCTCAAACTTTCTGTATTGTTGCCTTTGATTCATTCACACGGACGATTGATTTCATTCATTTAATCAATTATTTTCTCCTTTTAACTAAATCTGATTGATATCACAACTCAACTCAATTCAATACTTTTGCCTTAAATCAACTTTATTTATTGTTGAAAGAATAATAAAAGGCGACCACGTATGGTGGCTGGTCTGCACTCTTTTATGTTTTTAGTTTTATTTCCATTTTTTTTTTATTTCTATCCCTTTATGCTTTTTTTTTTGTTTTAAATACTCTCGTTTTGTACTTAAATACTTAACTAACAATATCCACTTTCGATACTACACCCAAAGACTGTAAGTGTTTAATAATTTTGTGCAGTCATTTGCAAAGAAACTTTCAAGATGGTTTACAATCAAAAGTTGTAATTGTATGATTGGGAGTTGAAGAAAGCAGCTCCTGAATGAAAAAGTGCCCTACATGGAGGTTAAGAAGCCTTTAACAGGCAAAATGTGATTTATGCAAGAAAGTCTTATCTGTTAAATGTGCTATAAAATCTTTTAAGCAATTTGAAATATTAAAAACTTTGGGAAAGAATGTGAATTTATGTGTAGAATCGGTCTGTAAAATTTGGTGGCAATAAGTTTAAAACACTGAAAGTAGTTCATATATCCTTTTTTATTAATCACAACAATATCAATATTTTAAGATTTAAGTTCGATAGCTATTTAAGTAGTTTTGCATAAAATTTGCTATTTAAACGATATTTCGAACATAATTAGCTATTTGATGGCAAATTTTGAACGATTTTTGTTATTTATTGGAAGTTCTAAGAGTTACTCTAAAAAACTCAGGATATTTATGATGAAAAGATGCAGCAAAGCACAAAGAATTAAACTTAGACACTCCGCATTCTATTAAACATTCACAAAGATCATATCAAAGTATCATTAAGGGTCGAAAGGCACCTGGTGCTTGCACAACTTGGTTCAGCGTTGTTCGCAAGAAGATTTCGTAGAGTTCGAAATTATGTGAACATTGCTCGGATGGTAGCAAGGTTTTAAGGAAAGTCTAGAAACTACCACCAGGTGACAGTCTTAGCAGCCGGTGAAACCTGCGCATTTTTTGCAAAGAATTTCACATAACACCTTTTTCCATATAGAATTTAAAAGCTTGGTTTAAAATAATTGATATACAAATACGCATTTAATATAGTCTCTGATTTCAAGAATTGTGCCAAGAAAACTTTACAAGCTATTCACAAACTTACAGTGAGCGAATGAGTCGCTCCCATTTTCAACTGAGTGGTTACTGCAAAATTGGTATCTAAAAAAACTCAGCTTAATTTCAGCTATTGATGTTGAGCATCAAATGCACCCAAATGCGGAAAAACTTCAGAAAGAACCACTGTACCACATGTTTCAGAAAACGACGACTAATTTGCGGTTAATGTCAATGGCATTCGGTACCTAGAAATTTTAAAATATTTTTTAACGCATTGTATGTAACCCAGTTGATAAGATCCACCATGCACTGAAAGGAAAATGCTTCATATATTTAATGAATAGTGTTCATAAAAACATTCTCATTGGTTAAATGAAAATTTTTATTGTCTAAATGGAATTTCATAGTTATAATGAAGTATTTTCGTTAAAATCGCTTTATTTGATATAACAATATCATTGGATATATGAAAACTTAAGTTCGTCCGAGTTAAACAAAAAATTTTAATTTAATTATTTCATACATCTAATGTAATATGCCATTAAATTTATGAAATCAAATATTTTTTTATAAAAGCAACACATTTCAATAATTGAAAAAAAAAAATTATTTTTAACATTTAAATAACTATAGTCTCAATAATTAAAAGTATAAAAATATTTCGAAAAAGCATGCCTTCATAAATTTAAATTTTCATTATAACAATGAAAAATGTCATTATAGTAATGAAACAAAAACTTTCAAAAACTTGTTCTCTCTTTATGTGGTCTTTTTTATTATGCGTTAGCAAAAAATATCAACGTTGTTATTGTTGTTAAGGACAATTTGATCTGATATTTACGCTCTTAATTAAGTAATGGGAAGAAACATAGTTTTTTTATTCAAAAACTACACTGCCCCGGCTAGCTGGTAGTGAGCTGGTCTATCAGCGCCGAGGTTGCGGGATCGATTCCCGGTAGAGACTCTGGGTCCTGCAGACAAGCGTAGAGCTTCACGGGATTAGTTTATGGAGGTATTATGAAACAAAATACAAACAAAAAATTGAAAAAAACATTAAATAAAAAAAAATAAAATAAAAAAAATAGTTTTTACTGTTTTGAAAGTATTCATCCAATGAATAATATTCATTGATCTAATGTAATGTTTTATTAAATACATTTTAATGAAACAGGTTTCATTGATCCAACGAATTGCTGCATAGGTTCCTTTTTAATGCAATTTTTCATGGGATTAATGTAAAAATTCATTGGTATTGTGAAGAAAGTTCTTTCAGTGTAGGATAAGGACAAATGGCGGGTGCTCATGTGAATCTTTTCCACTTCTGTCTAGCTACAGCTACACTCGGGGGTATGTAGAGAAACGGTCTAAGAATGTTGCTCACGGCAGACTAGAAATCCTTTTCTGGTACCATTGGAACCAGTAAGCCCCTATGACTTTGGTCCTCTACTGGTTATTGGTTAAGGTTTCTTCAGCAATCACGTGGATGCGGTGGTTTCATAGAATGCTGGTTTCAGGGGCTAATTATACACCCATTTAGAGGACAATTGACCTGCTGGAGGCTCGTCTTTTGTGTCGTTGCTATTCAATACATTCATAGAGAAAATGCAGCTTCAAATTGATGATGTCCTAACATCAGAATTGTGACATCAATGTTATTACAGATGGCATCAATGAGGCATAAAGTGACATCAATCCAATGACGAACGTATATCATAAAATTTTGTCATATTTTATGCGTCATCTTTGCTATGGCTGAAGTGACATAAATTCGATGCCACATTTTGTGTATAATTAACAGGTAAAGTATGAATATAATAAGTAATGTTAAAATTCTTGCGAAGTGTATTTTAGAAAGAATGTTATTTTTTTATCCACTATTTTTGTTTTTAGACACATTTTTAAAACCTGCAAATGAGGCATCGCATTAATGCACATTCGTAGTCCACAAAAGATTACAGTTTGTTATTAAATTAAGTCCTATGAGTCCTTTCTCCGATGTTACATAGTCATCGCACTGATGACATTTTTTTTTAATAAACCGACTCCGATTGTTAATTTTTGTGATGCCGATGTGTCATGTCATTGATGACAGAATTTCAATTTTTGACACTGATGACAATTGGCCATGTGATGTTAAGGCTTTCATTACAATTATGAAAAGTGTCAGAGGTCAAAACGAACACAGTTGTCTAGGTACGGATGTCAAAATACATTAGTGTTATGTAGCCTTTTCTATCAGTGTAGGTGCGGTTTTGCGTTTGGCAGTGGGTGTTATCTTCAAGGGATGAGCATACTAGGGTCTGCCGAATTCCAAACGCTTAAAGGACCGTTGCTAAGTGCATTGTTTCCATCCAGTGGTAAGACCATCTTTCCACTACTAACCAATGATGGCACTCTTTGCGACATTTTTGGTGTTTTAAAAATATTGCGCTTTTTAATTTGACTAAGAATAGCGATAATTTTTCCAAAAAGCCAAGAACCATCTTTATTTATAACTTTAGGCCAATGAACAAGCAGAGATGAAAGTGCTAGGACCTTAAACCCTATAGAATTCTAAAATACTCTGAAAAAGGCACTCAGCTCGAAGCAAACAATGGACACGAATTAAATGGTACAATCTTTGAGCCATAATGTAGACATATTTCCAAACTATAATCTGGATTTTAATAAATGTTACCATTAAATAAAATCAGAAAAAAATTATTCATTAAATTTGTATATTTAATATAGCGTTACCTACGCGCTAACTTGTACGAATTCTTCTTACTGTTGTGCATGGTTATAAAAACTTTCAATAAGATTGCTTGTGAGTATATAATTTTTATTTAAAAACTCTTTTAGAATTCGCTTGTATACAAGTTTTTGGTCAGTGGAGTATTAGACAAATAAGATTTGGAGATATCGAAATGTGTTCTTATGCGTTTTTGACTAAATTAAACTTATAAAGTTAATTTTAACTTAGAACTTAAGTCGTAAATAATAATCAAAAAATCATAATGACTTTGCGTGGATTTCATACTTATTTATTTTGTTTATTATCTGGCGGGAATCGAACCCGCAACCCTCAGAAGTATCATCGAATTAACCTGGTCCCCTATTTATAAAATAAAATAAAAAGCTTCTTTACAGTTGCAATATTTCTAACAAAAGAGTTAATTTCCTTTTACTTATTAACACATCAATTAATTAAAGTTTTTTTTCTTAGCAAATTAAGAAAAAATCAGATAATCCCCTCGTTCCAACAGAAGGTTGAAAAATGACCCTTTAATTCATGGCATGTCCACATTAATGTAGTGTATTGGCCAAAAAACAACAAAAAAAACACTCTTTAACAGTCTTTGTTTAAAACTTTTGCTCCCCCATTCACATATTAATGGTCCTTAATTGAATATATCAATCAATTTATTTAAGCGTGCTGCTGCTGTTGTAGCCATTTGACATGAAACAAAAAAAATATATATAAATTATATATAAAAAGATTAAGTGACATTAACAATGATTTCGTCAGCAACCAACGAAATAAACAAAAAAAATTCAAAGAAAAAGAAGAAATAGTGTGTATTAAACTCAGAACAAGAAAAACTCTTAAATAACGTTACATAGAAAAATGTTGCCTTAAAAAAAAATAAATGAGTTCAAAAACAAAAAACCCGAAAGAACAATGAAACAATTTTAATGGCATTTAGTGCAATTTTTGTTAAACTTTCTCTGTAACAAAATTTTTCCCTTCTTTTTCTTTCCGTTTCTTTTGCTAAAATACACTATACGATCATTTAATGGGATATTATTAGTTTGTTCTGAAGTTTGTAATTGCACCAATCGCGGCACAGAGAATTTGTTATTTATAGGAAATATTGCATAAATTTATTATTTTGTAATAAGTTTGGCACAAAATTATCTATATTATAGAAAATTTGGAACAAAATTATTTATTTTATAGGAAATATTAGACAAATTTTTCTATTTTGATTTTTATTTTTTTATTTTATAGGAACTTTTGCATAAAATTTATTCTTTTATATGACCTTATGTACAAAGTTTTCTTTTTTATAAGAAATTTTGCACAAAATTTATTATTTTATAGGAAATTTTGCATGAAATTATCTTTTTTATAGGAAATGTTGCACAATGTTGTCTATTTTATAGGAAATGTTGCACAATGTTGTCTATTGTATAGAACGTTTTGCATTAAATTGATAACTTTATAGGAACTTATTTACTATTTTGTACGAAATTTTGCACAAAATGATCTTTATTGTTTAATAATTTTATAGGAAATATTGCACAAATTTTTCTATTTTATAGGAAATATTGGACAAATTTTTCTATTTTGATTTTTATTTTTTTATTTTATAGGAACTTTTGCATAAAATTTATAAAAACTTATGCAACAAATTATCTATTTTATAGGATATTTTGCACAAAAATTTCCATTTTATTGGAACTTTTTCGCAAAATTTATTATTTTGTATGAACTTATGCACGACATTTTCTATTTTATAAAAATTTTGCACAAAATTTATTATTTTATAGGAAGTTTAGCACAAAATTATCTATATTTTTCTATTTTATTTTTTTTATTATTTTATTGGGAATTGCGAAAAAATGTTTCATTTTATAGAAAATTTTGCCCAAAAGTACCTATTCTATAGGAAATTTGCTTCCATTAAAAAGGAAACTAGGCTTTTGTATGAAAGCCTTTTTATTTTATAAAAAACTTCAAAATATTTTCTCGTTTTTAGGAAATTTTGCAAACAAAAGTTTACCAAAAAATTTTCTACTTTATAGGAAATTTTGCACAAACATTTTCTATTTTATAGGAAGTTTCGCACAAACATTTTCTATTTAGTAGTAAGTTTCGCACAATCTTTTTCCATTTTATAGGAAATTTGGAACAAAATTTATTATTTTATAGGAACCTATAACCAAAATTTTCTATTTTAAAATTTTCCAAAAATTTACAAAAAAATCTAGGTTTTAGGATATTAAAAAAAAAAAAAATTTGTAAAAACATATTTTATAGAAAATTAAATTTTATAGTAAATTTTGCACAAAATGTTACATATTATAGGAACTTTTGGACAAAATTTTCTAGTTTATAAGAAATTTTCCGTAAATATTTCTTTTTTATAGTAAATCTTGCGCAAACTTTTCCATTTTATAGACAACTCGGCTCATAGGCTTCTGTTTTATACGAAATTTTTCAAAACATTTTCTATTTTATACGAAATTTGAGACAAAATTTTCTATTTTTTTTTTGATATTTTGCACAAAATTTTCTATTTTATAGGAAATTTTGAATTAAATTTTATATTGTATAGGAGGTTTGGCACAAACATTTTTCATTTTATAAGAAGTTTTGCACAAAATTTTCCATTTTATAGGAAATTTGGAATAAAATTTTATATTTTATAGGAAAGTTTTTCGATTTGATAGGAAGTTTTGCA
Organism: Pollenia griseotomentosa; assembly: GCA_963931875.1. Classification (NCBI taxonomy): domain Eukaryota; kingdom Metazoa; phylum Arthropoda; class Insecta; order Diptera; family Polleniidae; genus Pollenia; species Pollenia griseotomentosa. The sequence goes on from OZ007564.1 coordinate 50,153,804, forward strand.
CAAAGTTTTGTATTTTATAGGATATTTTGAACGAATTTTTTTATTAAATAAGTTGATCATAGACCCCATTAAAAGCCCCTTAGCGAAAAACTTTTTTTTCTAAACTCGCTGAATGGAAAAAGATTCACAAAGTCGGAAATGTCCAAATAAACTTTTAACTTGGTTGTTTTTGGCCTTCACTTTTTTTTTCTTTTCCAGTTTCTTTTTCCCTAAAATCCGTTTTGATTAAGGTCGTATTTTTCCAGTTTCTGCCTTCGCTTTAGCGTTTTTTTCTTCCTCTATATTTTTTGGCTTTTGTCGCTCTTTAACAATGTTAATTAGTCTCATTTACAGCTAAAATAATTTTTATTTTTCTGTTGATGGGAATATTTCTATTTTTTGTGTTGATTTTTTATTTCGAAAAACACTTTAATGAATTCAATTGAACTGTGCTTAATTTATGCCATACTTTTTTTTTAGTTTAAAGTACTTAAGGTACTGACAAACTAATCAAATATTTAAGAAAAATGTCTTAAGCACTAATAAAATAACCAAAGCATATTGTTTTATTGTTCAGAAGAATTACTTTAAAAAGTTATTAAGAACCTCTTCGATTTTAAAAATATCAGAAAGAATTAAACAAAGTTTTGATGAGCATAGTTGTCAAGCTTATTACGTCAAATATTTGCACAATGCGTTTGTTATTCAAGTACCTTTTCTATACGATTTTAAGAGCATGTTGCATATTTTACATTGCAATTGTTTGTATGGGTTTTATGTCAAGGTAAAACTCATTGATAGGATTTTCTGCTTGTTTTACTTTTTTGAAGAATATTTAATTGACTATTGTAACAACTTTCAATATTAGGAAGGCTTCTTTATTTAAAAAAAAAACAATTGTGCTTCCAAAAGAAGCTTGAAATTTTGTCTTCATAAATATTCATATTAATTCGAATGTGTGTTCCCAGTAAAAACTTCGCTAACTTTTTCAAAATGAATAGCTTCTTTAACTCATTATTTAGTAGCTTTCTTCTATAACTACATCTATAACAACTTCTATAACTACTTTTTTCTGGATGTGTTAAAGGAAAAAAATAATGACTTGCTTTTGAATGCGTTCATTTTGGGACATCCCTTGTAAAATTCATTGGTTCTTTCCGTAGAATTGTAAGTAGTGCTCTTATGTTTTTCTGATTACTCAACACATTATTTTGTAGGCGAAGTTTTTACTGGGTTCTAAGTCAAATTACAATTTTAAAAGCTTTTATACATTAATTGTCTTATTCCTTTAATATTTTCCAGGAATATTTTCGTTTGTATATTTCTGTTACGAGGCTTAAGCTACGGTCACACTTGTCAAATATTTGACGAAAAAAAACGGAACCAACAAGCAAACTATATAATCATTTCCTTTAATTCCAATATTTATTTTGATTATAATACCACATCTTACAGAAAACAGTTTTTTGCAATGTCTATTAGTATAATTAGTTTATTTTGTGATATTAAGACCAAGTTAAATCTCACTTAACTATTAACAAAAGTAGGGGTTACGCTTAATTGGTCAAATATTTAATAAGTGTGACCGTAGCTTTACTTTAGCTATCCTTTGTTACTCACGATGAGAAATAAATTCCCAGATTCTATTTGTTATTATAATCTTCCTTAATAGACATATTTCTTAAACTCACTCCCTTTCGACGGGCGGCGCAGTTGCCTGGTCCCGGCAGCGTTTAAGTACGAAGGCTTTAAATGTTTTTGAATTTTTCTAAAATTAGAAGTTCAAAAAATGTTTGCATTTATACAATGTATATAAATATCCTCAAAGAAAAAATAAATTTGCTTTGTTAAGGATTTAAGACCACAATTGTTTATAATTTAATGTAAATCATTCAATTAAATTATATCATTTGCCAAATCTTAAATTTAAAAAAAATTGTGTCAAAAATGCACTCCCACAAATTCTTTAATTTTTGAATTTCAATTCCCACGTCTACATTTCAAGCAATATTTTGCCGGGTATTTGAGATGTGGATTAAGCTTAAACTAAGTTAAACGTAGTCTGAAACTCGGATTTTTCCGGCGAAATTTTGTTTTTTTTTTATTATTTTATTAAAGACCAACATTTTAAGCATAACTAAGCTGTTCCGTCAAAATTTTCTATACAAGCTTGGTAATGACGGCACAAATCTGTTTTCAGATTAACTAAACCTAGTTTAACTGAGATCTTAAAAAACCAGCCTTAATGGAATAAATTTAAAAAAAAAAAAATTACAAATAAAAGAAAACAATAAAATTTTGACACCCTGTTCAATTCCTCCTGAGTCTATTTGTTTCATAACTGCCTCTCTTCGGGTTTCATTCTAAAAATAATATACAAAATATCTTTAAAATTAATCTGTTTTTTTATGATTATGTCTTCAATGGAAACTGTCATAGAGGAACAAAATATTTTATGTTTGTTTTTATAATTTTTTAGCTTTTTATTTTTGTTTTTTTCTTTTTAATATTAATATGTCCTTGTGATAAGAAAATCCATCAAATTGTAAATTTTATGCTTCAATTTAATGGTTCATAAAATAAGTTGAAATCCATAATAAATACAAGACATAAATTTGTGTGAGAGTAACAGTTGGCACGATTGTTTAATCAAAGATGCAGACATCAGCTTAAATTGAAATTCAATTAGGGCGTAGAAATTGAATCTAACTGCCTGTTTAACGATATCGAACGTCATCGTTCGCATAGAAAATTACATTTAAAACAAAAACAAAGTTCGAACATTGTACGAACTTTGTTTTTGTTTTAAATGTAATTTTCTATGCGAACGATGACGTTCGATATCGTTAAACAGGCAGTTAGATTTTGTTGTGGTTTTTAGAATAAATATTTTATTAAGTAGAAATTTGTAGAAAAAAAATATATTTTTTGGAATAATTATTCAAAAATGTTTACAACGGCGAAATTTTTCCACATCTGGGTTAGAAAAAATGATGTTTTGTGATTCTTTGTAAAAAAAAAAAATGAAGATAAGATAAGATTTAAGATAATAATACTGTCTAGTTTATTAATTAGTAAATCATCTTGACATAATTTAACTTTAGTCTCGTTATTGGATTTTAATTAAGTCTCGAATGTTGATTAGACTAAAGTCTCTAATACAAATTGGATTAAGGCTCGAGCTTAAATTACAATGTGAATTGGGTTGTAGATTAGACGATTTGCTAAGCTATAAGGTGGTCAATAACCCCATTAAAATAAGTCTTAGTGTCTACTCCAGACTAGATTACAGAGTCGACCATGGATAAGACTAAAGTGCCCTCTATACACTGAAAGAAAAATGCTTCATATATTTAATAAATCGTTTTCATAAACTAATTTTCATTGGTAAGATGAAAATTTTCATTGTCTAAATGGAATTTCATAGTTATAATGAAATATTTTCGTTAAAATCTCTTCATTGGATTTCGTGATTACGTTAAAAATTTTCATATATATGAAAACTTAAGTTTGTCCAAGTTAAACAAGCAATTTTAATTGGGAACATAAAAAATCATAACTATACTCATAAATTAATACAAAATTATTGTTTCCTTAAAAAAATGTTTAATTGTTAATTAAAAAATGTAAGATTTAATTATTTCATACATCTAATTTAATATGCCATTAAATTTATGAAATCAAAATTTTTTTTATTTATAAAAGCAACATATTTCAATTATTAAAAAAAAAAAATTATTTTTAACATTCAAATAACTCTATAGTCTCAATAATTAAAAGTATACTAATATTTCGAAAAAGCACTATTTCATAAATTTAAATTTTCATTATGACAATGAAAATTGTCTTATAGTAATGAAACAAAAACTTTCAATCCATAAATAGGTATGATTTTAGTTTTCTTTGTTCTCTCTTTATGTGGCATTTTTTTATTATGCGTTAGCAAACAAATCAACGTTGTTTTTGTTGTTATGGGCAATTTAATCTCATATTTACGCTCTTAATTGAGTAGTGGCAAAAAACATAGTTTTTTTATTCAAAAACTACACTGCCTCTGCTAGCTGGTAGTGAGCTGGTCTATCAGCGCCGATGTTGCGGGATTCCCGCCAGAGAATTATGGAATTATTAAAAAAAAAAAATTAAAAAAAGGGAAAAAATAAAAAGAAGAAGACAGAAATTTAAGGAAAATAAAATTAAAAAAAAAATAAAATAAAAAAAAAATTGTATTACCTTTTTGAAAGTAGTCATCCAATGAATAATATTCATAGATCTAATGTAATGTTTCATTTAATACATATTAATTAAACAGGTTTCGTTGATCCAACAAAGCGCTGCATAGGTTCCTTTTTAATGCAATTTTTCATGGGATTAATGTCAAAATTCATTGGTATTGTGAAGAAAATTCTCTCAGTGTAGATTCAACTAAAGCCTCGACTATAGATAAGTCTATAGTCCGGATTATTGATTAATCTTTAGTCGCAACTATGGATTATGCATTGTTCATTCACACTTGAGTTTTTAAGCGCGTTTAAGCAAAATGTTGATTAAGTTAATCAAAGCCGTTCCCATAACATTTGAGATGATTAAGATGACAATTGATTAATAAGAAAACTCAACAAACAAATTCATATTTCTTTAAAGCATTAAAAATTTATAAAAATACGTTACTTAGTTATTATAAGGTTATTTTCAACATATTAATGAAGTGTGAAGTTTAATTTGGTGAGAACTTCTCGCATCGAAAAGATGTGAAACAAAATTTGCCATCGTTTCTCGAAAAGTGAGAAGCAAGTGTGTCTGTAAATCATGCCGAAAACTATTAAAAGAGATTACGTCGTTACGTTATAAATGTCATAATATTCCACTCGCAGCTGAAGTGAAATTGCAGACGTTGACAGTGCCAGTCCCAGAAAATTATGAAAAAAATTTTCGGAATGAAACCATTTTTGTTTTCATGAACAGAATGGGAATTTTCTGTATCTGAAAGGCCAAAAAAACTATAAAAATACACTTTCTATAAATAAATAAATATGTTTTCTTCGATTCCGAGCGGAAGTGTACTCTGTGACATGGCTGATAGTTTTCAAAAATGTAAAAAGGCAAAATAATTAAACAATAAAAAAATTAACCAAGAACAAAATACTTACCTCTTCCGTGTTATTATTCATTGCATTTTGCATTTTAAATATATATTTTTTTGTGTAAAAATTTGTTCGGTCACCCCATTTTTATTCGTGAGTTTTTTTGACAGTTCGAAGCGGGAACTTCCTCACAGAAATCTTACAGACACACGTTTTCTGTAAATTGGCGGCTTATTTCTTTACATGACAGTTATTATTCGCCAAAAATGTTACATACACAGTTAAGTAAGAACAACAGTGGTTTGTTTCAATTTATGTCATTTTCGTTTCATTTCTCACTTTTCAATCGAAAAGTTTTTCGTCGTGGGAGTTACAAAGCACAGATTAATATATAGTATTTACTTTAGACTGTTCTATTTATAGTCTCGATTACACATAGGTGTCGACCAAAAAGTAGGTTTTTGGCTCGACTATAGATTAGTCTATAGCATCGACATAGATAAGTCTATAGTCTTGATTATATATTAGAATATAGTCTGGGTTTTAGACTGGTCTATAGCACAGCTGTAAATGAATCATTCTTTTTTGGTTTTAATTCGTTACGAATTAGCTAAATTTTGAATTAATTCTTTGTGCAGCAAAAAAGAATTGAATGATATTTGAATCAATTCATACGATTGAGCAGGAATGAATTTCAATTCGTTTTCAAATTCAAATGAATTTGTGGAATGAGTTGCACTTCGTTTCCAATTCAAATGAATTTGTTAAAGTGAATTGCAAATAATTTTTTATTTGAATTGAATTGATTTTGAATTCTTTCAAATGAATTAGAAAAACAAATTGCAATTCAATTGAATGAAATCAAAAATGAGTTGCAATCAATCAAATTCAAGAGCAGGGGTGTAGGGGGGAATTACTAAAATTTACTATTTTTTATTGCAGTTGGAAGTTTTAAATACAAAAATTACACAAACTTTCCAATTGTAGTAAAAGTAGTAAGAACTTCGAGTAAACGAACACGGCTTTGAAAATATGTTTTTAAGATTCAAAGTTGCTAAAATCTTTCTAATTCTATTGGAATATTTAAAAAAAAAGAAATTTCCCACAATACACAAATACGAAATTATTTAAACAAAAATTAATGTTAAACACACTTTTGATAATATTTTCACACTATTTGATAAAAAATAAAAATTTAAGTTTCTTTTAGCAAATAAACAAAAGTTTCCATTTTGTTAGGATTTTCGCCTATACCTAATAATTTAATTCCTATTCTGCCGCTACCTGACAATTCCATTCCAATACAAAATCAATTCAAATTTCAATCAATTCAATTCAAATGGGTTGTAAATGAATTGCTAATTCTTTTTTTAAATTCATTTTGAATTAATTTAAAATCTATTCAATTTAAATGAATCTGTAAAATGAATTGTAATTCACTTTAACAAATTCATTTGAATCGGAAACGAATTGCAATTCACTTTAACAAATTCATTTGAATTGGAAAACGAATTAAAATTAATTTCTGTCTGATTCATTTGAATTGACTTAAATTTCATTCAATTATTTTTTTTTTTTGTGTGAAAAGAATTAATTCAAAATTTGCTAATTCAGTGCATGAATGAATGATGCACTAATTAATTAAAAAATTAATGATTCCTTTACAGCTCTGGTCCATAGTCTAGACTACAGACGAGTATATAGTCTTGACTTTAGATTGGTCTATAATCTTGACTATAGATTACCCTCAACTAATAGCAAGGTAATCATTAGTATATAATAAGGGGCCTTACGACCCCTCAGACCCCAGTTGGGTTGGAGATGGAGAGCACACTTAAAATAGTGTATGTTATCAATGAAAGCGTGACAGAGGGATACGTCCCAAAAGAAAAACGACATATTGGAAGTCATCAAGTGCAAAGTCTTTCCCATGTGGAATTTCTTGAAGTAATTATCGAAACCAACGGTTTTTTTTGCCTCATGAACATTTTGGGCCAAACTTGATTTTTCCGAAGAACATGTAAACTATAAACTGGATTATAAATGGATTATGGATTTGTCCATAATCTTAACTTAAAATCTAGATAGAGTCTCAACTATAGATAATACTATAGTTATACCCGCACACACATAGTGAAGGAGATGTTTTTCATATGTGCTTTTGTTATATTGATCGACTCAGTATCACTTAATGAGTCGATCAACGATGTCTGTCCGACTTGTAGGCTGGCTGTCGTTGTAAACGTTGTACTGGTCGCAATTTTAAAGATAGTTTTATGAAATTTTGTATGTACTTTTGATTTGTCATAATCGCAATACAACGTATAAAACCATTATAGGCCAGCGTCCTATTTATAGGACAATAAAAAAAATCTTGTTTTTTTGTCACTTATACAGTTTGTATTCTAAAAATATATCACCTATGATACCTCTAAGTCCCAGCGTCCTATTTATAGGACTGGTAATATTTTCGATATCTAAAAAAAAATTTTTTTTTTAATTCTTGTGTTTTTTACTTTAATTAAAAACGTTTTACAAAAAAAAAAAAAAAAGAATTTTTTTTAAAGTTGGGCGCAACCGGTTAAGAGTCCAAACACAATGTTTGCGGTGCGGTGCGATTTCTCGTTGCGGGAGAGAAAAATAAACATAATACAACGGAAGACGGCGACGGAAATAGTTGTCATTTTTTGTTTAAATTTTTTTTAATTTGTTTGTGCATACATTTTTATCATGTTGTTTGTTTTCAATAATGTTGTGAACAAAGCCAATTATTTAAAAACTATGGCAACATCAAAATGAGAACGAGTATCAAAAATTGAGAGACAAGGCGAATTAAATTCGCTTTGTTGAGAGAGAAAGAAAGTCCGCAATGAAAATAAAATAGATTTTAATTTTATGCCGTTCCGCACTGCGGTTTTTTACTTCAAAATCGTATGAAAAATCGCACCGCAATAAATTATCGTTACATTGTGTTTGGACTCTAAAATAGATTTTAATTTTATGCCGTTCCGCACTGCGGTTTTTTACTTCAAAGAGTCTAAACACAATGTTTGCGGTGCGGTGCGATTTCTCGTTGCGGGAGAGAAAAATAAACATAATACAACGGAAGACGGCGACGGAAATAGTTGTCATTTTTTGTTTAAATATTTATTAATTTATTTGTGCATACATTTTTATCATGTTGTTTGTTTTCAATAATGTTGTGAACATAGCCAATTATTCAAAAACTATGGCAACATCAGAAAGAGAACTAGTATCAAAAATTGAGAGACAAGGCGAATTAAATTCGCCTTGTGGAGAGAGCAAGAAAGTCCGCAATGAAAATAAAATAGATTTTAATTTTATGCCGTTCCGCACTGCGGTTTTTTACTTCAAAATCGTATGAAAAATCGCACCGCAGTAAATTATCGTTACATTGTGTTTAGACTCTAAGCGTATTAAAATGTGGAGAATCGGTCGATAATTTCACATAGGCCCTGTTCAAACTTCATTACGGAATAGAGCAATTATGCCCATAAGCAAATTTATTATGTTACAGCCGTATTTATAAAAACCTATTGATGATTAATTGACCGTTTTTAAGCAAAAATTGCTAAAGTTGTATTCATAAACGAAAAATAGTCTATTGAACCTTTAATAAACCATTCATTAAGTAAGAAAACTTATTGTTGGATTTGCCCTTCTTTAAACCAAAAATAAAATGACATTTTAAAAGGTGTTTGCATTTTATGATATTATTTTTGTGAAATATGTTGAAAAATAATGAAAAAAATATTTTATTTATTACAACGGACATGTTAAATACATTTTACTAATTTTTTTTTTATATTTTAGACAGCAAATTTAAAATTATATTTATATTTATTTTATTATAGGATTTAAATGAATATTATGGGGCAAATGCAGATATTCTCTTTAATTATTTATTAAATTATTGCAACTAGTTGTTTTTTTTTTTTGTTTAAAACAACAAATTATTATTCAAAAAAATAAAAAAAAATATAATAAACAAATCATAATAATAGTGATGTTAATAAAAAGTAAACAAACTTTTTATTCGAATACTTTTTCATCGTATATTAAAAAAAGGTTCAAACAAAGTTTTTATGATACCTTTTGGAAACATTTTGTTCAGAAACTTAAATAATATGTAGTTTTATTTGATAAGAATAATTTTGAAGGTCTACAATTAAAAAAAAATTATGAAAAAAAAATCAAATATAGAATATCATGTCAACCGAATAGAAGTTTCGATCATCACTAACAATAAAATGGCAGCCAAATATAAAGAAAGTTGCCATACTTAAACAGAAAATCGCTGCAAACAGTTAATAGTAAAAAAGCTGTTATTGTACTTTTATGAATACAAATTTTTATAAGAGGTTTATAAGACAAAAAGCGTTTAATAGTTATTACATACTATAAGCTTAAAATAAGAACTTTTTATGAATATGGCTGTTAGTCTTTAGAAAAAATTTGAGTCGCAAACATTTTATTGCAATCTTAATCATCTTTCCAAATTTTGTCGGAATCGGTGGTCCATATTCAACCATGGATCCTATATAAATATCACTCCCAAAAATAGCTTATGGTGCGAAAACTTGCTTATAAAAAATGGTAGAGATTTAAAAGTCGGCGATTAAACTTCTATAAAAGCTATAATGGTACAGCAAAATTTGGGCCTGTCCCATATTAAACCTCTACCTTAAATCAATTAAATACAAACAAATTAAGACAAACAAATCTTATATAGATGAAAATATCTAGTAGGGGTAGGGTAATCGAACAATTTTGGGCGATTATTTGTTCGAATAATTTAAAATTGCTTATTTTCGATTAATAAATAATTCGAATAAATTATGTCGATTAATCGATTAATCGACAATTTGCTTTTGCACAGTATCAGTTTTTTGCTTTTATGTAAAAAGACAAGCCAGTACGTTTTAAATACCCTTTTATTGTTTCTTAACTCAGGAACATTTCCTTTAAGTAAAAAATTATAATTTATTTTTAAAAATGTTTAGTACAGACTTTTACTCCAATGATTCAGATGAAGAGATGATTTTGTGATACGAACGAAAACAATCGTTTGAAACATGTACATTTAAACACTTTTTGAAAGATTATTTTAGAAGATTAGCTTTTATTACATAAAGTACCATTTTTTATATTGTTGTTACTTTTTTAATAAAATTTTTATATTTTATATTTATATATACAGTCATTGGCGTAGATAGACCGGTCTGGGGTGGGCTAAGCCCCCCCCAGAAACAGTTTAGCCCCCCCCCAGAATTTTTTCCTTTTTTTGTATAAATACATTTTTTTTTAAATTCAATTACAATTTTCTATTAAATGTCTTTATTAAAATTATTGTTTTTGTCTGTGCACTTAAGAATTGTTATATACGTATTAGTTAAAATGCACACTACTTTGCAAATCGTTTTGTTTATTCAAACTCCTACAAGTGGCAATGAGTCTACCTATTAGCTCAGCTGGATGTGAAAGAAGTTTTTCGGCTATGAGAAGAATTAAAACATGGCTTCGTTCAACAATGAATCAGGATAGATTTTCAAACATGCCCATTTTAAATATTGAAAACGAACTAGTCAAAACTCATATTTGTGCAGAAGATATTCTAAATATACCTATTTTGCAAAAAAAATAGAAAACTTATCTTCGAGTGATGCTAAATATGATTAATTTTTATACTTATATTCATTAATTTTATTGTTTTGTTATAGTTTTTGTTTTGTTTTTTTTTATTTTTTAGTTTTTTAATGCCTGCATTTTATATTTTACTGTTAAAAGACTAAAATAATTTTAAGATTTGTTTTATTGAACTGAATATGTGTAATTTTTTTTATACTGATTTTTATTTAAATAAAAAACGAAAAGTAAACATTTTTTTTTCGAGGGTCTATAGCCCCCCCCCAGAAATATGGTCTAGCTACGCCAGTGTATACAGTGGTATTCCGTTTTAACGAATTATATATTGTCAGGCCCTTTCGTTATATCGAAAAATTCGTTAAATCCCGAAGTTTTTTTTAATACATTTTTATCAATAAAACAATAATATTTTAATAAATCAATGTAAATTCGTTTATTTCCCATCATAACACAAACAAAAAATAAATACTTCATATCATTTTCAATTAAATGAGTACATAGTGGAGAACGAAACTTATAATCATGAACTTAAAAAAGGTAAAACATATTCAAGTTATTTAAAATAATCCTTTATATTTGTCTGTTTTCGAAGTGCTTTAATTTTTTGTAACGTACAAATTCTTATTTTCAAAAGCAAGTATTTTTTTTGCTTTCTTTGTAAGAAAACAAAATACTTCTCTTAACTCGCTCGTTGTTTTCTGTAAAATCGCTCTTAAAATATGGTAAAAATGTGTATGTTTGCATTCATTCTATTTTGTTTTTTCAAATTTTTTTGTAAAAATTCGTTTAATAGAGTACACAAATTTGCTGTTTGTTCGTAATATAAGGTATTCCATGGAAAAAATATGACCGTACGTTAAATCGCGAATTCGTTAAACTGAGTATACGTTAAACCGGGATACCACTGTATATTATATTTATATATAGTATATTTTTTGGTCGTATTTTTAAGCTTCTAAATAGGCAAATTTAAAATTATTCGATTAACCGAATTATATTAAATTATTCGATTAAATTTTTACCTCAAATAATTATTCGCGCGATTAATCGATTAATACAAAACATCGATTAATATTAATACCCTAATATCTAGATATCATTCGGCACTCTTATACAAACCTTAGGCTCGTTTTCACAACTTATAAAAAGTGTTGCATTATTAAAACTTTACTTTAACCTAAAGTGAGCGATAAAGTAAATTAAGGTTCATCCTACCTGGTAGCTTAAAGTAAAGTTGTAATAATGGAACACTTTTTATTAGACCGATAAAATTCTACCTTTAGCTATCGGTATGTTGTGAAAACGGGCCTTAGTCTAATAACATTATTTTGTTTTGCTGGGTCCATGATTGGCCATGGGCCCGAAAAACTCTATGCTCTCAAAAATTTCTATAAATACTGTGGTGTAGGATACCAAATGGTAACGTTTTCTTAATTGCTTAATCTTAGATTATACTAAATTCTCTACGAAAATATTTGGCTATAGCCCTGACTAAGGATTAGCCAATATACTAATTTAGACTAAAATCCCAACCTAATGCTATATTATAAACTTGACTTTTTTTGATTGTTCTTTAGTCCCGACTATATAGTTAAAAAGACTTTTATCTTAAATCTTTAATAAAATCAGGAAGTTTCTATTACATTCATAGTCATCTAGTTACTTATATCTTTTACAAAAACTTTACCAACACCATGCATTTAAATCAAATTTAAATCACACAAATGATTAGTTTATATGACAGAAGGCGACATAACAAAAACAATAAAATAAAAAAAATATCTACAAAAAAATTTAAATTTTACAAACACTCAACAGAAAAATCTTTGTTATTCAGTTCAGCAGCAATAACATGACATTTAACAAACATACGAACGTGCACATGATTGTCATACAAGTACTGCTGCAGTTGTAAATTTGAGTCTCCATGCTGCACTTCATTTACGAACACACTATGTATGTTTGTATGTATGTATATACGAATGATATAATGAAAGAAAGTTTAACAAGTGTGAGTGTATTCCGATTTTGAAAAAAACCAAACTGATGGACAGACGGACAAAAAAATTTATTCAAATAGTAGCACTTTTTAAGAGCACGTCTAACAACTTCAAACACCAAAAATGTTTGTGCATGATGTTTTGTAGTTTGGTATGTGTGTATGTGTGTTTTAAAACTTAAGTACTTAACAATACAATACAACAACTTAAAAATTATTCATATATTTGTAAAGGAACAAAAATGAAATAGTCGAGGGTGAACGGAGAAGAATTTCCATTACCAAATTAGGCACATTCCCAGTAAAAACAATGGCAAAACAATTGTCGAAACTTATGCATAAACAAAAGTAATGTAGGCTATAATCTGTATGTATATTAAATTTATCAAGAGAATAAGTACCAACTTTATCCCATTTTTACCCCTTAAAAAGTACCAATTGTATCCCTTAAAACCACCCTATATTTTTACCCTCACCATATGCATACTAAATTTAGCAAAAAGAGAAAATGAACCAGAGTACAATTTTTTCCTTAATTTCCCTCTTCAAAAGTACCTTATATCTTAATCTGGGCCATATGCTATCCGTCTTCCAAACTTCATCCAAATCCATTAAGCGGGTTTCGCGTGATTGATCCACAAACTAACAAATATCGAAATATTTAAAAATACTTTCTCATTTATAATATTATTATAATACGTATCGCTCATTTACTTCAATAGTGACATAACTCAAAAAAATCTAATTCAAGATAAACGCGTTTTAAGTTTTTAGTTTGCTTTAACCATTTAGAAAAAATTACGACACATTCTCTTCAAACGGGAAAAGTATGAAAGATATCGAGCCCTAACCGCGAAAATAACATAAGCGACATTATTTTCATTTTTCGTTTTTTTGAATAAATGACTTTATTGGCAACACTTGGATCATTTCCTAAAATTTCATGGTCACATAATGTACCTTTACGATTTTATAGCAAGAACAATTTTATTGTAAGCGACAAATTTCATACAAAATTTATATGAAATAAAATAAAAAAGCTCTCCCCTGTAAAATTTGATTTTTGGCGCTAACGTTATTTTCGCGATTAGGGGTCGATATAAAGATTAATTTTACGCACAATATAAAGAACAACATGGCGAACAATTTAGCATTAAGTCCAAAATTTTATTTCTTTCAGTTGTGCCAGGGTTGTCAGATTTTTTTGAGCTCCATCTCCAAACCGAATGTCAGAAATCGCCAAAAAAAAACGTTAAGCGTCAATTTTGTTCAGTTTTTGTATTTTTTTTTTTTAATAAATTTTGCATACAAAAAAAGCTGGTATAATATTTCATTCGAAAATCGGCAAAAACTGAGAAAAAATACAAAAACGTCGCCAAAGTAAATTTTGTATTGTTTCTGTTATTTTTTTTTAAATAACATAAAATGATTATGAGATTATATATTCATTTAAAAAAAAAATAAAATGAAGTACACAAGTCTCATCGATTTCATGACTGGTGTTTTGACCTGTATACATACGATTAGAATTTAATAGTGAATGAATATAAAATTCACTTAAAATGATAACATAACAAAAAGCATGTGGAAAACAGAAAAAGTCAGTTTTTTTTTAATTAGTAATGATAACAAACAATGAGAAATTGTTAAAAAAAATCGCTGAAATAAAAAAGCCAAGAAAATCGCCAGTTATATCAAAAATCGCAAAAAAGTAGCCAATCTCCAAATGGAAAATTCCACCGCCAAACACTTTTCAAAATCGCCACAGTTGTCAAGAAATCGCCACATCTGACAGCCCTTAGTTGTGCCACAATTTAAGTTAATGTGCGACATATACATGCAAACATACAAACTTTTTAAATGTTTAAAAATTTCGAGAAACTTTGCATATTTAGTCCAAAGCACAGAGTGTACTCTATGCTCAAAGCTAGATCAGTTTCTTTTTAAAAGTTTAGTTGCTTACACTACACAAATACCTGGGCAAACGTGTCAAAACTTTTTGTTTGTACAGACCTTTTGTGTTGTTAATTGGCGCGTTTTATTGTTTGACAAAAGTTTATAGCCTGTTTGTTATAAAAAATAAAAAATTTTTGAATTTCATACCAACATGTTAAATATTTGTGAAACTTTTTGCCCAGCCTAGTGATAAGTTAAATCATTTTATTGAAAATTTTGAAGAGTAATCGAGAATAAGAAAACGCATAAAAAATTTAGGCAGATTACAGTTTATGTATTAGAATTATTGTAAAATTAATAAGCATGTTTGCGTTGTTTATTTGTAAACTGAAAATGTGTGTTTGTCAAGCCGCGTGTGCAGTTTGACCCTCAAGTAAAAATAAAGATCATGTGCATACGATACGCCATCTGCTGTGAATCGCAAATTTTGAAGTTATATTTACATTAGAATTTTGTCATTGGTATTATTATACCCTTCACCGAAGGTAAAAGGGTATATATAAGTTTGTCATTCCGTTTGTAATTTCTTCAATATTGATACTACACCCTATAAAGTATATATATTCTGGGTCCTTATGAAAAGCGAAGTTGATTTAACGATATCCGTCCGTCTGTCCGTCCGTCTGTCCGTCTTACGTTTGATATGTGTTTTCCGGAGACTCCAGACATGATAGCGGCTAGGTTGTTTCACACTTATGTCACATATAGTCCACCATTTCTTGCTATTAAAGTTCTGAGATATGAGCAAAAAACCACGACTTCCTCTAATTTTTTCCAAAAATCCCTTGTTGTTGTATTTTTATTACTTTTTTGTGTATATCTGGAGAACGGCAAGAGCCAAAGTTTCCAAATTAGGTATACACATTAAGGTGATCAATATACAGTATTCCACAAAATGTGGGCGGGATTGAACAAGTGGGCGTGGTACCTCCCGTGCAAAAAATATCAAAAATTTGTTTGACTGTCATATGACCTATGATTACGCGTTATATATCAAAAGATCGGAAATCTTTAGTAGAAAATATTTTCTGAAAATTTCGGAAAAATCGGTTCAGATACAAAAAAGTTATGACCAAAATATAATTTTTTTTTGGAAAATACCAATTTTCGGACACAATAGATCTTCCCGAGTCCAAGGTTTATAACTCAAGTAAATGGTAAATTTCTTCTTTAACACGTCAGTATATAAATCTGTCAAAGCGGTTAAAAAATGGCTGAGTTATAACCGAAACACTGAATTCCCAAAAATTACTCTTTTTATACCCTTCACCGAAGGTAAAAGGGTATATATAAGTTTGTCATTCCGTTTGTAATTTCTACAATATTGATACTACACCCTATAAAGTATATATATTCTGGGTCCTTATGAAAAGCGAAGTTGATTTAACGATATCCGTCTCCCCCCCCTTTGCATTTGTTTACATATACTAGCATAATGCCCAATATGATTTTCGTTACCACCCATCTTTATTATTTCATCTATTTAACGAAATAATTTTAACAAATAGAAACGGGGAATTTTCGATTATTTTTGCCACTTAAAAACTCGCCAAAAAAAGATAAATCTACGGTATGACAACAATGTCTTTACTAAAAGAAACAAACAAACACACATATATGGTACAGACCATTTTGGTGAATATAGGCCACTATTACGGTTCACAGCTCAAATAAGTTGATTCGGTTTACAACTTTGCTGAGTTGAGTTGACACAACTGAATTGAGTTGTGAACGGTAAAAGGAGCCATATTTAATTTTAATGATGTTCAAACAACGTTCGTTCATGGTTCAGGCGTCTAGGGGGTTGAGTTTAGAAACTGTGAGTCCTCTGGTTCGAATCTTGGTTTTTCAAAGAGAAATTTTTTTTTAACTTTTATGTTCTAAAAACGATTATAAAAAAATATTTACCAGTTTTCGATTTTAAAATTAAATTTATAATGAAGCTTTTAGTATTGTAAAAACATATGTATGTATATGTAAAAATTATTTTGTTTTTGTGTAGTTGCTCTGGTATCTGCTCGCACAATGGTGAAGGGTATATAAGATTCGGCACAGCCGAATATAGCACTCTTACTTGTTTTTTAACTATTTTTTGGGCATTTTTAATACCTTTAACGTTTATTTTAAAAAAAATTCTTTTATTTAGCTGACTTTAGTTTTGACAATATGTATGTAGAAAATTAATTTTAAAATTTTGTTTATAGTGTTGACTACAGTTAAGACAACATACAAGACTATAAAACTTTACTAACGCAAATTTTTTATTGACTTTATTAAGTTAAATTTCCAGCCTGTCTACGTAAATAATCATGCATGAACTTGTATCTACTTGCATATTTTCTTTAGCCTGTAACAAAAGTGAAAGCGTGGGACTGACTTTAAAAAGCAGAAAAACTTTAGACAGGCAAACAAAAAAATTATAAACAACTTATATTAAAGGGAGCCTTACTATGACGACATTTTTTAAGACAAAAAAAAAACAAAAAATATTTAAATTATTAATAAAAAAAAACATGTTAAACTAAAAGAAATGTAATAAAATTTATAAATGTCCCTTTCCGCACCATTAAATCAACATGATTTTGCATACAAAATTAGTATTTTTATTTTTTTGTTTAAAACACAAAAAAGCACCAACAAATTTTCAAGGGCTGTAAAGTTTACGAAAATTTAAAAAAATTTTGTAGACTGACAGTGTAGGAGTAAGAGAGACCCTGACTATACACTGAAAGAAAAATGCTTCATATATTTAATGAATCATTTTCATTGGTTAAATAAAAATTTTCATTGTCTAAATGGAATTTCATAGTTATAATGAAGTCTTTTCGTTAAAATCGCTTCATTGGATTTCGTAATTACGTTAAAAATTTTCATTGGATATATGAAAACTTAAGTTTGTCCACAATATACAAACATAACTTTATTCATAAATTAATACAAAATTATAGTTTCCTTAAAATAATGTTTAATTGTTAATTAAAAAATGTAAGATTTAATTATTTCATACATGTAATGTTATATGCCATTAAATTTATGATATCAAAATTTTTTTTTATAAAAGCAACATATTTCAATAATTGCCTTCATAAATTTAAATTTTCATTATGACAATAAAAATGTCATTATAGTAATGAAACAAAAACTTGCAATCCACTTTCAATCAACTTTGTTATTGTTGTTATGGACAATTTAATCTCATATTTACGCTCTTAATTGAGTAAAATACGTAGTTTTTTTATCCAAAAACTACACTGCATCGGTAGGCCAGCTGGTAGTGAGCTAGACTTTCAGCACCGAGTTTGCGCGATCGATTCCAGCCAGAGACAGAAAAAAAGAAAATAAAATAAAATAAAATAAAAAAAACTATATAAAAAAAAAACAAAAATAAATAAAAAAAAAAATAATATAAGAAAAAATTTTTTTTACTTTATTGAAAGTATTCATCCAATGAATAATATTCATAGATCTAATGTAATGTTTCATTAAATACATTTAAATGAAACAGGTTTCATTGATCCAACGAAGCGCTGCATAGGTTCCTTTTTAATGCAATTTTTCATGAGATTAATGTCAAAATTCATTGGAATTGCGAAGCAAATTCTTTCAGTGTAGCTAAGGCTAAAAATAGAATATATCGCACACCTAGTTAAAAAGTGACTCAGAGACAAAAAAAAATAAAATAAAATAAAATTAAAAAAATTAAATAAAATAAAACAAAAATAAATAAAAATAAAAAAAAATAAAACAGGAAAAAAAATTTTTTACTTTATTGAAAGTATTCATCCAATGAATAATATTCATAGATCTAATGTAATGTTTAATTAAATACATTTTAATGAAACAGGTTTCATTGATCCAACGAAGCGCTGCATAGGTTCCTTTTTAATGCAATTTTCATGAGATTAATGTCAAAATTCATTGGAATTGCGAAGAAAATTCTTTCAGTGTAGCTAAGGCTAAAAATAGAATATATCGCACACCTAGTTCAAAAGTGACTCAACTTAAAGAACTTTATTTTTTAGAAATCGAAAAATACTGTTTAAATAGAAAAATTAAATTTTTGGACCATTTAGTAGAAGATACATATAAATTATAATCGAAAAAGTTTTTTGCTTTTTAAATATGTATGCACTAGATAGTGAACAATTTGCACCAGTTACCGAATTATTTTAAGTTATGTCACTTTTGCTGAACTCTTTTCAAGTTTTGACACTGTTGTTAAATTCTAAACTGACACAAGTCTTATTAATATAAACTGCAACAGAGATTTATTTTATCAAAAATGTCGCAATTCGAATTAAGACTATTTAGCACTTAGAAGTAGGGATCAACTACCACTATATTTTCTGATACAACTTAAAATAAGCCACTTTTATGAGTTGCAACTTTATACCAATTAACCCGAAAAATAATTGTTTTGAGCAGAGTCACTTTTGAACTAGTTGTGCGATATGTCCAATTCATAAGTGCGCATTAACGTCGTATTTGTTGTCTAATCGTGTTGTTATTTTTGTTGTTGATAATGTTCATACAAAATTGTGTTCTTATTATGCGATTAAGTTTTATATGTTTTGAAAAGTGTTGTATTTATCCCTGTCCTGGAAATGTTTGATGAATTTCTAAAAATCTTTTTAGAATGTGACAAATAACACCACAACTTAAATTCTTCATAATGCCTTAATTTCAATTGATTTTTTAAACTATTTGTAATATTAAAATTGCTAATCACTTAATATTTATTACTATTTCACCTCAAGTTAAGACTCCACCTGGTTTTATTATATGGTATCGAATAATTTGAATGTCAAGTTTTGTTAAAAAAGAAGAAATAATTTATTTATTTACTGCCAATTTCAGCAAGTTTAGTTAAAACTAACGACTACTTTAATTTCCAGTTAACAATATGGGCCTGTTCGTAAATGCATCA
This sequence comes from Pollenia griseotomentosa, assembly GCA_963931875.1. NCBI lineage: Eukaryota > Metazoa > Arthropoda > Insecta > Diptera > Polleniidae > Pollenia > Pollenia griseotomentosa. The sequence goes on from OZ007564.1 coordinate 50,173,413, forward strand.
CTGCGCTGCATGTTATGCGCATAACGTTCATTAATGCAAATATTGGCAGCACTGCAGCTGTCAAATGTTCGTAAATGCAACACTAAAGCATATTATGAGCAAATAAACGCAAAACACTAATCATAAAAATGGCTGATGCTGATGGCTGATAAATGCAAACAAATAAATCAGCAAAAAAAACATCAGCAACATATGATTAGCAGTGGCAGCGCAAAATAATCAAATTATGCAGCGCAGTGATGCATTTACGAACAGGCCCTATGTTTTTGACAGTTAATTATAACAGAGTGTCTGGCAACCCTTGCTCTGATAGACAAGCAGTCTATTAACTAGCCTTTTGTCTAGTTGTTTACCAGTGCATAAACAAAATTCTGTTTTTTTTTTTTAATGATAAGCCATACGACAGACCTTACGAACTGGACAATACAGGGGTGTCCTGGAAATCAAAAACGCAAGAATTTTAAACATCGTTTTTTAATAAGATCGTTGTAATAAAACAAATTTTATGATAAATATAATACAAATATTTCTCTATTAAAAAGAGTTTTATAATAAAAATTGTAAAAATTAGATTAAAAGTGTGTTAAAAACAACCTCTTAATTCTTGCGTTTTCGTTTTCCAGAACACCCCTGATACACAGAAAAAAATTTTGCCCCAGTAAACGGATTAATCAAAAATAAAATCAGTTTTAATTAAAAGTTTAATCAAGTGAATTAAACGTTTAATCAAGTGAATTAAACGTTTAATCAGGTGAATTAAACGTTTAATTGATATTATTAATTTGTTTGCTGTTGCAAATTAATCTTGTCAATTAAACGTTTAATACACTTGATTAAACGTTTAATTCACTTGATAAAACGTTTAATTCACTTGATTAAACTTTTAATTAAAACTGATTTTATTTTTGATTAATCCGTTTACTGGGGCAAAATTTTTTTCTGTGTAGTCAAGACTAAAGCAAAGACCATAGTCCCGAGTCGGGTTATTGCTCGTCTACTAAAGTCGAAATTTGACACCTTTTTGGCGGTCTGCTACTTTTGGTGACTTTTTAATTTGGTGACAAACTTTTTCCCTTTTTAACAAAAAATCGCCAAAAAGGCGAACAGGTTTTTTTAATTTTGCATCGTCATCATAATATTAAAGCTATAAACAAATGATTCTTCGTTTTAGCAATATTAGTATTTTGTCTTTGACACATTGACTTGGGTTATATATTAGTCAGCTTTTTAAAGAGTTTCCACAAAAATACATATACATAAAATATTTTTCCGAAAAATGATTTAGAAGCATTACAAATTTAATCGAGTTTTTTATATTTTGTTTAGTGCCTCTTTTTAAAAATGTATAATGTTAACCCTTGTCCCGAATGTAGTTGAGATTTTAATCTCGACTATAGATTAAAACTCAGGTTAATTTATCGACTAAATACGCCCGTTTAAATGAGTTCCCCGTTTTAATTTCCAAAAACTTCTGAAAACATAAAATCTTCATATAATTGGGAGATTCAAACGGAACGCTATCGAGTCATATTATCATAAAATGGAAGTTTTTGATATTTAACTTAAATTTAAGGCCATCAAATTAAATTTTCATTAAATTATCTGCATTTTGTTAAGCAATTTTTAAAAGAATCATTTGCGCTTTTATCCAAGATTTTTTAAACGCATTATTTGCACATTTATCCAAAGTTTTGTAAGTGCGTCAATTACCTATTTTTCAAAGGTTTCGCTTAAATGCGTAAAGAAAACTGCGCAGTTTAACAATCACACTTTAGCGGGGATTACTGTAGTTTAATTAAGTTTAAAGTTCAGCCACGACTTTAGTTGGCACCACACTTAAGATAAGGGACACCCTTAATCTTATGCGTTTTATTTTCTGTTTAATACTTCCACACTTCGCCACAATAATGATGGTGATCATCATCATTATCATTTTCTTTATTTTACAACTTTAGCTTTTTTATGGTTTAAATGCATTTTTTGTTTCTAAGATAAAATAAAAAAGGAACGAGATTGAAATTATGAACTAATAAAATGTAACACATGAAGCCTGTCATGTCAGTTGTCAACTCGTTTTAACACTTTAAATCTTAGACCACAAAACGCATGAAACTGAGGCCCACTAAAAGTACTTTTGTCTATAAATTTAGTTACTACATGCAAGTATGCTTGTACAAGTACCATGAAGTTGAGACTTGCATCATGTCATTTCAGTCATTTGGTGAATGAATATATATGTCTAGTGCCTTTTTTTTTAACATGCGTAATTTGCCAGCCAACGCAATGTGTCATGAAATATTTTTTCTGAGATTTTTTTAGTTTTTTAAATTTTTGCTGCCGTTTAATGCATGTTGTTGTTGATTGTACTTCTGCTGCTGACGTGCATTAACATTTAAATTATGTTGCTGATAATTTGTTTGTCATGCTGCTTCTGCAGAGGTTTAAATAATACATTTTTATAGTTTTAATTGGCTTAATGAATGTTTTTTAAGAAAACTTTAAGAACTATTAGGGTTCATTTAGAACTTATAAAAATTTGGAACAAGAAAGCAATGAGTCTCCAAAGGTACTTTTTAATCCTACACTTGATTTTGCACTCTTTTGTAGTTAAGAGAACAGTTAAATCTCAATCTTACGTTAATGTTTCAATTAAAACTTATATTAAGTCTTGACTTCACAGAAGGAAAACACTTGTACTAAAATTAAATTTTTTTCACTCACTTTTAGTACGAATAATACCAGAAAGTACTTAAAACAATCTAAAATTGGATTGTTTTCGAAAATTAATCCCCGAAAAATAAGTATAAAATTTTTCAATAAAGTAAAAAAAACTTGAACTTTTCGTTGGTACCGAAGCACTCTGAGAGTAAAATTACAAAGCAAGCATATTGTTCTCAGAGAACTTCCCAGTGCATTTTCTATCACATACACGACCAACGACAATGAACCATCAAAAGTCTGTAATCAATTCCTACTTACATTTACACAGCAATGGCCAACGATATCAAATTGGTCCAACACTACATACATGGTAAGCGAAGGTTAGTAAATGAGCTGAATGTTGGTAAGTATTTAAATCTCTTTACTACTGTGACGTAAAAATTATCTTAAAAATTATTGTATAAAGTTAACGGACGTGCGCAATGCGCTATCTTATTTTCTTTGTTTCATGCTAGAAAATTAGGTAAAAAAAAGATTCGCTGGTTTTGTGTAGAAACTACAAGAGAGACTACAAGAAGAATATATTTTATTATAATATTATATGGACCGATGTTCACGAAATTTCACAGTGTGATTTCCAGACGAATATAACGAATTTTTGCAAAATCTCATATCATTCCGTGCATTGTTCCACAGTTTATGTTAGTTTTTGTAGGTTAGGTTAGGTTAGGTTTGAGTGGCCGGTCACAAAGACCCCGCATAGACCAAATAGGTCCCTAGCGTTACCACATTGTACGATAACCCGTAGAAGAAAGTCAGTAAAAAGGTCATTCAGATGTGATGGTGCCCAGAATACCCTACACTCTCTTGACGAATGCCAGGAGTCTCATTAACCCAATCCCAGAGACTTCTCCGAGATCTTGGAGGTAATGATCTCCCAGACAGTTCGCCCTGGAGCGCACGAGTGCCGGACAGTAGCATAGCAAGTGCTCTACCGTCTCCTTATCCCCTGGTACCCCACAGAATCTATGCCACGGCCTATGGGCGTATACCGCAGTCCTACAATGACCCTTCATAAAACCTATCAGAAGTCTACAGTCCCTTCTCGATAGCGACAGAAGAGTCCTAGTTGACTCCGGACAACAGGATCCCCACATTAACTTGGAAACCCTGCACGTTCCTATGTTTTCCCAAAAGTTATTTTTTGTAACTGAATTATTAATTTTTTGGAGTGGTCTGATCTGATCCTACTGAACCGATTTTGCTGGATTTCAATCCCAAACTGGTTAGGATAACTAGAAGCAATTTGACACCAAGTTTGTTCATTTCTTTTTTTAAGCGTGTTTTCAACAGACGGACAGACAGACGGACATGACTAAGTCGACTTAAAATTACTCAAGGAGCCAGAATATATATACTTTATGGGGTCTGAGATGAATAATAAAAAAGTTGCACACGGAATGACAAACTTAGTATACCCTCTTCACAACTAATTGTGGTGGAGGGTATAAAAAGGAAAATAAGAAGCGAAAATTCCCGAATTATTTTTGTTTAAATTATTAAGTTAAAAACTTAAAACTTTTAAAACACAATGCTAACAAAAATCATATCGGGCATGCAGCATGTGTCTTATAATTGTTAGTTGTTCTGTAAACAAAGGGGGGAATTCAACAAAAGTGAAAAAAACATGTGTAACGCGTTGGTAAATAATATTATTATCTCTCTCTCTCTCTCTCTCTCTCTATCTGGTTCTCTGTGGTAAGTATTAAGATTTAAATCAATTCCGCTTTCGGATTTTTTTAAGTACGAGGAACTTGAATAATCAGTGCTTGAATCAAGCATTCTGTACTTAGTTTAATGAATTATGTCCTTACCGTACTATTGACACCGCTTTGGCTTGATTTATGTGTGGATGGATTAATTTTGTTTTTCAGTGTAAAGTTTAGAAAAGGTTCTGGTCCTTAGCTTAGACTATAGCTTCGAGTAAAACTTAGGATACAGCCTCGACTAGAGCTTAGGCTAAACTGTTGTCTCAAGTTAAAGCTATAGTCTGGTCCTTAGCTTGGGTTATAGCCTGGTATATAGCTCAGATTTGTCTCTTTTATAGATAAGACTTGTCTCATCTATAACATTTATTATAATCTCCTTAGATTTGATCATTCAACAGACTGTATTCTTGACCCCAAATCAGACAATAATCTAAAAATTGATTGTCGACACACAGTGGAGAAAATAAAAAAGAAATGGGAAATAAATCTACCGCTTCCAAAAGGATTTTCCGATTTTAATAATCTTTTAAATATCTCTAGCACGGCTGTCGAGTCGAACTTAAGTTTTGAACTTGAACTCACGTGTATTGGGGACGGACATAGGAGCCTCCAAAGTAAGATATTTTGGGTGTGCGCAATGGAAAACAAAATTTAATAATTTTTAATTTTTTTATCATCAGAGTTCAGTGTTGCTCAATTAAATTAACGCAGGCGGCATTTAACTTAACTGAACTCCAACAACAAAAATATGCCAATGTGCTACAATAGTCTCGGCTAGACTTTAGTTAAAACTAAAAAAGCGACTCTTATAGTCAAGCTTAAGAATCGTCTGTAGTTCAAAAAATTATTCAGACTCATTTGTCAATTTCACTATATTCTCGACTTGTATATTGTTTAAACAAGAGATTAAAGTCTCAACTCTGTGACTTAAATTAAATAAAATAGCGTAGACTGGAGTCTGGATTATAGCTGAGACTTGATTCTGGACCATAACTCAGACTAAGGTGTTTACTTTAGCATAGACAATAATATTGACTTAAGTTCGGACCAGAGCCTTAACTTTTGTTCAGTCTATAGTTTAAATACATTTTATACTAGAGTCTTGATGATATTTCAGTCTATATTCTTGACCTTAGTCCTCATCCATATATTTGTTTTACAGCATTGAGTCCTATGCCTTCTCTCTTTCTTTCAATAACAAAGTTACAAAAACTGCTTGTACATGAAACAAATTACACTTTTTCATTCGTCTTTCCCCTTTCATCAACAAACTCAAATGTTTCGCAGGAAATGTTTCATAACACGGATTGGGACTTAGTTAGGATAGAGTGTTGTCTATGGTTTAAACTAGAGACGAGAGTCTCAACTCTGATATGATTTAAATTTACACTATAGCTAAGACTAGGGGCTTCACTAGATTTTGGACCACACCTTAGACTTTGTTCTTTACAATAGCTTAGACAATAATCGTGAATACAGTTCGAACCAGAGCCTTTGAATACATTTCGAACTAGTTTTGACTGTAGTTCGAACTGGATTGTTACATTAGTTCAACCAATACTCTCGACTATTTTTTGAAGTCATCGCTATTTCAAAACTCAACCAAAATGAGTTTTAGTTCTAGCAAAAGTGCAGGCTTTTGGATCAGATTATAGGTGGGACTAGAGTCTCGACCTATAAGCTCGACTTGAATTTAAACCAGAGCGTCATCTATACACAAAAAGATAAACAATCGGGATAAATTAAGTTTTTTATACTTACTTTAAGTACGAGTCGTACACAAAAATTCAAGTACGAATAACACTAAAACGTACTTAAAACAATCCTAATTGGGACTTCTTTTGAAAATCAATTCGGGAGTTTCTTAAAATAAGTAAAAAACTCGTAATCCAAGTAAAAAAAGATTAAACTTTTCGTTGGTAGTGCCACTTTGAGAGTAAAATTACAAAGCGCGCGTTTAAATCTTATTTAACTTACCAAAGTTTGTTGCAACAACACCACGCAAGTAGTAAAAAAGCGATTAGCTTGTTTTGTGTAGAAGCAACAAAAACAACTGAACAAGACGAAAACACATTACTTTCATGTTAAAAAAGTAAAATTAAGAACTCTTGCTTCTCATTTAGTTTATATTTTCAGTTATATATGAACATTAAGTTTTTATCGGGAATGATGCTGGCCTTTATAATTGAAATTCTGTAAAGTGTAAAACGGGTAAGTAAATCAATCATAATAAAATTCTCCTTCTAATTTCACTTTTCGTTTATTTTAATTACGAATTCAGGATATATTCAACTTCATAATACTTAAATCAAGCGCGTTTTAATATTGATTCAATCTTAGTTTTACTTAAATCAATCTCATTTTCGGATTTTTTCAAGTAAAATTCGGGATTGAAGATGAATAAGTTAAATATTTCGCGATTGAAAATCCGTACTTGAATCAATTTTCTGTACTTGACTAAAGAAAATCCGTTCCTACCGAACTATTAATACCGCTTCGGATTGATTTAAGTACAGATGGGTCAATTTTTCTTTTGAATGTAGTTAACTTAGAGACCCGACTATAATTCGTACTGCAACTTGACTATAATTCTGACCGTATTCTTGGCTACAATTTAGATTAGAGGCTTCATTTCAGTTTAGACAAAAGTCTAGATTGTAGTTCTGACTATAATCGGGACTAAAGTTCAGACCAGAGTCTCGCCTAGTTCAGACAAACTTTTCGAATTCTAGCAGTTATTTAAACTATAGTTCAAAATGGAATTGCAAAAAATATATTTCAGACTAAAGACTCGAAGACCTGAGACATCAGGGCGCAAATTACAGTTTTCGCTATTGATAGAAATTTCCATTCAATTTGAATTGTAATTTCAACAGATATCGAATGCCGTAATATAACCCCTATTTAGACTAGAGCATTGATTTCAATTCAGACCATATTCCAGACTTGAGTTTTGACTCTATTTTAAACTGGATTATTGCTTTAGTTTCGACTTCACTGTTGCTTATTGTCTATTGCTTTTAGTCATCACTTATTTAAGCAAATTAAAATTATATCAGTGTTTAAAAACCAAACACAATCAAAAACCGGAGGAGCAATAAAAATATTTTATGATAAGTATTAATATTCATGTACTTCGACTTTGGTGGTTTGTGCACCTCATACAAAAACAGGTGAAATGTGTGATGTGTAATGTGGCATACATAAATTTCTGTATGTACTGTGTGTGTGTGTTTGTGTGCAAGCACCACCCGCTGTTTTAATAATATCAATTTGCCTGTCACATTGCTCATGCATTTTGTTTCCTTTAGTCAATTTGATTTTGATGTCATTGTGTTGCATTTGTTGATCTTAAATGTTGTCAGTGTGTCTTACACAAGACAATGGATGTTGTGACTGACTATGAATATGACTCGCTTTCAATTTAACAACAATGTATCACAAACCCTCATACTCTCTGTCAAACACACATTCGCACAGTCATGTATCACTTACACTCTTCTAGTCCTTAAAGCTTTTTTGTGCATGTGATTGCTCTAGTTGGTGTTTTTGTGACTCTCACCGTAAAGGTGTCATAGTCATTTTAAAGGTTTTATATTCCATATTCCAGTTGTCAGTTTGTAAAGTAGCTCTCTTTCTCTGGAATATTTTTTTCCTTTTTCTGTTTCATAACATGAGTTTTCATGTTCAATGCTAAAATGTCATCGTGCAGGGTTGAGACAACAATTTTTGTGTTCATTTTTTTTCTCTAGCGAACAAACAACAGAAGCACACATAAATGTCACAAAATCTAATGTTGTTGTCATTTCTTTCTCGGGTCTTTTTTCAATGGGAATTACGTTATGGAAATGTTTGTCATAAAATGTGTTTTTTTTTTCAAAAAATGTCAACCGACAAATTATTTGCTAAATATCTTTCTGTTACCTGGTATAAAAACTCTATTGAAAAAGAGTGAGTGTGTGTGTACCAGTGTGTGAAAATGTTCAAGTATGTGCTGTTTTTAGATAAAAAGGGGAGTTTTGTTGCTTGAATTTTTTCAAGTCGTAAGGAAACAATTAAACAACATTTTAGTGGCTAATTTAAAACATGATTTGTTCTTTTTCTGTTTTGTTTCAAATGCTTGTGGTAAAAACCAGGGGTGTGTGTACCGACATAAATTTAATTCATACTTAAATGACCCATTAGAAACAGAATTGAGGTAATTTGTTTTTTGTTAGTATAAAATCAAGGGGAATTTGTTGATTTTAATGGGAATTTTGTGTATTGAGATAAACACATTTAAACAAATTACAATATAAAAATGGTCTCGACAATAGTTTACACTACAGTCCTGACTGCAGCATATAGTCAAACTGTAGTGTAGAGTAGTATAGCATTTAGTATTTATAGATTATATATTTATACCCCTATATTCATAAAAAAATATTTCCGATTAATAACAGGTTTAGAAAACGAATTTTCTATGAAAATTTGTTAATTAAACCTTTTATAAATCAAAAATATTTTTTATGAATACGGAGGATAGTCTTTACTTTAGTTGGTTAGGTTTCATTGGCAGCCGCAATTAAGCAAAGCTCACGTGGGTCAGAGAGACAGGTTTTGTCACTAAGGATTCCTCGACCAGTTTGAGTCTTAAGTCTCCGAATGCCGGTCAATTACAAAGAAGATGTTCCGGTGACTTCTCCTCCTCTTCGTCGTCCCAACTTCTACATGAGTCATTGTAAGGGAGCCCCAAACGTTTGGTATGTTTTCCAATGGGCCAGTGCCCAGTTATAATAGCGATTAAGCTTCTGAGGTGAAGTCTGGACAGCCTTAATGTGCGCCGTGTCCTCCTTTCATCTATGATGGGCCAGATTTTTCTGGCTTCGCCACATGTAGTTTCATCAAAGCACCTCTTACTGGAAATGATATGAAATTTTATAACAGCTGCTGAAAATAGATAGAATTCTTTGTGATACAGCAAAAACAGAACATAACCTTGGCGCAAAAGATATTTGGATTTGGCGTTACTTAGGCTGGTGTGCCTAACATTCGATTTCCTATGCTTCGGTTAATTGTAATTGATCTTTTTTTCAAAGTTTGTTGAAGAAATTTCCTTTTTTTGATTAAGCAGTATTTCGGATATGCAACGTCTTTTGACTCCAACCCCTGCGCTACCCAATTTCCTTGCTTTTAGATGAATACTGCTGCTTGAAAATACATTGCCTTGTAACGATTTTTCAAGTTCGTGTTGAGTGTGACAACAATCTTTATAGAGAAATGTTGTTCAATTCATTTCATCTTTAAACTTTTCTTGGTGTTAGATGAATCGTGCTGCTCGAAAATGTTTTAAAATGGTTCTCAAATGGCTTTTACCGATTTTTCAAGTTCGTCTTGAGTGTGACAACAATCTTTATAGAGAAATATTGTTCAATTCATCTCATCTTTAAACTTGTCTTGCTGTTAGATGAATCTTGCTGCTCGAAAATGTTTTAAAACGGTTCTTAAATGGCTCGTAACGATTTTTAAGTCCGTCTTGAGTATAACAAAAATCTTTATAGAGAAATGTGTTTAATTCATCTCATCTTCAAATTTTCTTGCTTTAAGATGAAACCTGCTGCCCGAAAATGTTTTAAAATGGTTCTCAAATGGCTGCTAACGATATTCTAAGTTCGTCTTGAGTGTGACAATAATCTTTATAGATAAATCCATCTCATCTTCAAACTTTTCTTGCTTAGATGAATCCTGCTGCTCAAAAATGTTTTAAATTGTTCTTAAATGTCTGGCTTGTAACGATTTTTTAAGTTCGTCTTGAGTGTGACAACAATTTTTATAGAGAAATGTATTCAATTCATCTCATCTTCAAATTTTCTTGCTTTAAGATGAAACCTGCTGCTCGAAAATGTTTTAAAATGGTTCTCAAATGGCTGCTAACGATATTCTAAGTTCGTCTTGAGTGTGACAACAATCTTTATAGATAAATCCATCTCATCTTCAAACTTTTCTTGCTTAGATGAATCCTGCTTCTCAAAAATGTTTTAAATTGTTCTTAAATGTCTGGCTTGTAACGATTTTTTAAGTTCGTCTTGAGTGTGACAACAATTTTTATAGAGAAATGTATTCAATTCATCTCATCTTCAAATTTTCTTGCTTTAAGATGAAACCTGCTGCTCGAAAATGTTTTAAAATGGTTCTCAAATGGCTGCTAACGATATTCTAAGTTCGTCTTGAGTGTGACAACAATCTTTATAGATAAATCCATCTCATCTTCAAACTTTTCTTGCTTAGATGAATCCTTAAATGTCTGGCTTGTAACGATTTTTTAAGTTCGTCTTGAGTGTGACAACAATTTGTATAGAGAAATGCGTTCAATTCATCACATCTTTAAACTTTGTTGCTTTTAGACGAATCCTGCTGCTCAAAAATGTTTTTAAATGGTTTTTAAATGGCTCGTAAAGATTTTTTAAGTTTGTCTTGAGTGTGACAACAATCTTCATAGAGTAATGTAGTCAATTCATCTCATCTTCAAACTTAAATGACTGATCTGGGCCGCCTTTCCCTTCCGTTTCAAAATCAACACTTCTGAACCATATAAACCATCTCTTTTAAGTTAAAATCGATGGTACAATCGGTGCTTTAGCTGCAACTTTTGAAAAGGTAAATATTGTAGGGTATCTGCTGTTACGAAATTATTTCTAAATGCGACGTTTCTCTTTATGGGTTCCAATATACTTCGTGATAAGAAGAAAATTATTAAATTAAATATCCAATCAGGGGGATAGTTTTGGCGGTCGTGATCGAATACTTTTTCAATTTGAAAGCAATTTTAATTTTTATTCTTTTAGTCAATCGACATTATTTTTTCAATGTTATGAAAATTCATACTAATGCTTTACAACACTTAAAAAATAATTTAAATTCGTTCAGTATCGACTAAAATACTTAGAAATAAAACTGCTTTCGCATTGAAAAAGTGTTCGATCACGACTGCCAGAATTAGGCCCCAGAATGACATTCCCATATACATACCCGTTGTAAAGTGCTTAATAAAGATATTATACCACCCAAGTCGCAAGTAGAGTACGTGTTCACATTTCATAAATTTTGTTGTGTTGGTATTTTAAATGTCATAAAAAGAAATAATTTTTTTATATTTCAAAGCAAAAAGAATAGAGAAAATGACGCTCGAAAAGCATTTAAAAAATCTTTAAATTATTTTTTATTTTAATTTCTTTTTATTTACGTTGTTGTTGTCGTTTTGACTCTTTGGTATTTTATTTGTGGTTGTGTGTGTGTGGTTTGTTTTCGGGTAAATTTTTATTTCAGTAAAATTCCACTTTATTTTCTTATTTTTTTAAAATTATTCGAAAAACAAACCAACCATTTCATTCATTAACATACTAAGAAAACATTGTTCTTTGATATTCTTGAAATACTTTTTTCATACATATTTTTGGAGATTGAAGTTGTTGTTATTTTTTTTATTTAAATTTTTGTATGTCATTCAAATAATTTGTTAGCATTCTAGTTATTGCTGTTGACAGTTGGCATACGGTAAAGTGTCAGATGGGAACTGTCAATGTTGAAAGTAAAGTTGGTTTTGTATAAGGAGTTTATGAAATATGTATATCGTTGGTCCCATGTAGAATGGCTCCACAATTCGTGTAGTGTTTTTTAATAATTTGTATTCACTTCACACAAATACATCGCGTCAAAAATATTCGATGCAATAGTATCAAAAATAAAGGTTGTACACGCAATTTTACATTGTGAAATATACAGTTTCTTCACAGTTTCTGAAAAGTTGCAATTATGTGCGTTAGGGCCTTTCTACAGGAGACCAACGATATGTATGCTTGTGTTAAATTCTTAAAAGCAAAAAGGGGGATCAGGTAAAATACTTTTTACCTGAGGTATTTGTAAAAGGTAATAGAAAAAAATTATTTGTCAAAGAAAAATAAAAAGCTGAGAATTATTGACTTGCTTTCTGCTCGTCTTAAAATGTGTTAGACCAATATGTAAATATCGTTCACCATAGGTGAAAAAAGAATGGATAGAGAGAGGTTCATAAAAAATAGTCATTCAGTTTGCTATTTCTACGTTATTAGTCTTAGACCCCAAATTAATCATTATGGGTAGGGGAGTTGACTGAACGATGTCCGTCTATCCATGTCTTGCTTGAAATGTGTTTTCGAGTACCCCAAATAATCTGAAAATTTGCATATTATATTCATATCACAAGCTGTTCGAATGATTTTTCCACTTAAATCAGTGTTCAAAAATATACATTAAATGTCGTTTTTTTGTGTTTGGTTCGATATATTTGTGGAAAACAAAAACGCTAATAGTGTTTGTGTAGTTAATCATTAAAAATATAGCATTTCTCTGTTTAAGATCTTCGAACAGAAAAATAATAATGTACTTATCCGACTCAACAGAAAGATGAGAACCTTTATTTGCGTTCTGTTTTTTTAAACCACAAACTTCGTTGTGTTCGGTTCAGCACATAAATGTTCATTCTTTTCAGTTGTGCTTAGCGCCTTTTTGGCAGGTAAAGAAACCAAAAATTTTTTACAAAGCCAGCAAAAAAATGTTGCATAAACAAAACATGTACACAAGCTATTCGTGCTGTGGTCGTTGCTAAATTTGTTTGTTTGCACATTCGTTTATCAATGTAAAAAACACTTTAGAACATTAAAATATTATGTATGCCTACATAACCACTACAATTTTTCTGTTTTATAACGAAGAACACTAAATAATTTCGAAACTTTCTTGAACATAATTATGAACGGTATTAAGAGTTGTGTTATTATACACAAACACTAAAAAATTGATTTCGTTTCTGGGTGCGTGAGCCGTACGCTAAACAAGGTTCTGTTTATTTTCGAACATAGATTTAAATTCAATTAGAAAGGTTCATTACTGGATGAGGTATGAGCAAAAAGCTACACAGAAAGAAAAACACTTGGGATAAAATAAGTTTTTTATACAAACTTTAAGTACGAGTAGCATTCAAAAGTTCAAGTACTAAAAAAGATTAACCTTTTCGTTGGTAGTGCCACTCTGAGAGTAAAATTACAAAGCGAGCGTTTTATTGTCATTTAACTTATCAAAGTTTGTTGCATACACTACAACAACACCACACAAGTGGTTAAAAAAAGATTTTCTCGTTGTGTGTAGAAACCACAAAAACGATAGAACAAGACGAAAACACATTATTCTCATGTTAAAAAAGTAAAATTGAGAACTCTTGCTTCTTATTTAGTATATATTTTCAGTTATAATGGGTGATTTTTTAGCTATTATCTTTTTGGCAACACTGGTTTAAACAGCTGACGCACGTTTCGTGTTTTGTTTCACTGTCAAACATCTTCAGTTTGGTCTATAATTTAACCATGAATCGTCTTACAAACGAACAACGCTTGCAAATTATTGAATTTTATTATCAAAAATTATCAAAAAATTTATCGAAAAATTGTGTTCAGCGACGAAGCTCATTTTTGGCTCAATGAGTGAAGATCAGCCAGAAGCACTGCAAGAGCTACCAATGCATCCAGAAAAAGTCCCAGTTTGGTGCGATTTATGGGCTGGTGGCATCATTGGACCGTACTTCGTAACGTAAGTGTGAATGGTGAGCGCTACCGTGAGATGATATCCAATTTTTTTTTGCCCAAAATGCAAGAGCTTGACTTGCATGAGATGTGGTTTCAACAAGACGATGCTACACCGCACGCTTAACAATGGACTTATTGAGAGGCGAGTTCGGTGAACATTTTATTTCACGTTCGGCACCGGTCAATTGGCCGCCTAGATCGTGCGATTTAACGCCTTAGGACTATTTTTTGTTGGGCTATGTTAAAGCTCATGTCTACACGCACATGCCCGCTTCAATTGACTTATTGGAAGACATCATTGAAGCATTTATTCATGAGATACCGGCAGAAATGTTGGAAAGAGTATGCCAAAATTGGACTAAGCGGATGGACCATTTGAGGCGCAGTCACGGTCAACATTTTCATGAAATAATCTTCAAACATTAAATTATATGGACCGTACTATCTATTCAAATAAAGATTTCATGCATTTTTCTGAATTTTATGTGTTTTTTTTTTTTTTAAACTTTCCTATAGCTCTTAAAAAATCACCCTTATATGTACATTAAGTTTTTGAAGTAAAAACCATATCGGGAATGATGCTGGGGTTTTATAATTGAAATTGTTTAAGGTGTAAAACGGGTAAGTAAATTAATCATAATAAAGTTCTCCTTCTAATTTCACTTTTAAATTATTTCAAGTACGAATTCAGGATTGAATCCATTTTATAATACTTGAATAAAGCGAATTTTGAGATTAGTTTAATCTTAGTTTTACTTGAATAAATCTAATTTTCGTATTATTTAAAGTACGTATTCGGAATTAGGAAAATACGTACTTGAATCAATCTTTCTGTACCTGATTCAAGAAAATCCGTAGTCACCGTACCGCTTCAAAATAATTTGAGTACGGATGGATTGATTTTTCTTTGGAGTGTACGATTGCGTGATTTTTATTGACAAAACTTTATTTGTTGTAGTTCTTTTAGAGTATTATTGTTGGACTTTATTGTTGCACTTTAACATTTCATAAGCTTAGGCCGGGTTTTTGAGAAGTGGATAAAGTTTTCCGGCGAAATATGATTTTTGTTTTTTTTTTATTTTATTAAAGACGAACATTTTAAGCAAAACTTATTTGTACCGTAAAAATTTTATATAAAAACTTATTAATTGCGGCACAAATCTCTTTTCAGATTAACTAAACCATGTTTAACTAAGATCTCAAAAACCCAGCCTTAATAAAGTACAAATAGTAAAAATTCCAAATTATTCCTAAACTGGAATATTTAAAATTAACATATAAAGGGTCGTGCAATAGAGACTTCCGGATTTTAGCAGTTTCTAGCGGTTATATCTGCTGAATAAGTTTAAATTCTTTTAAAAATCACTATTGATAGATCTTGCGTTCGACAACACATAAAGGGTGTTTTTTTAAGCCCGATAGAACTTGAAATTGTAAAAAATAACACAAAAAATTAAATTGTAATCAAAATTTTTTTTTTATTCGAAAGATCAATACGTGACATTAACATTTGAAAATGATTTCGGGCATATGGGCACCGCGGCTGTTCTTGACGAAGCGCATTCTGGACGTCCAATTTTGGGCCACTTTTTCGAGCACTGCTGGCCGTATGTCACGAATAACACGAACAATGCTGGCCTCCAAGGCGTCAATTGTTGCTGGTTTATCAGCATAAACCAGTGACTTCACGTAGCCCCACAGGAAATAATCCAGAGGTGTCAAATCGCACGACCTTGGAGGCCAATTGACAGGTCCATTTCTCGAAATCAACTTATCGCCAAATTTTGATTTCAATAAGTCGATGGTTGCGTTCGCCATCCTGTTGAAACCACATCTCCTCCGGATCAATGGCATCCATCATGGTGCGGTAACGATCTCCATTGACCGTAACGCGAGCTCCGGACTCATTTTTGAAGAAATAAGGTCCGATGATGCAACCAGCGTGAAAACCGCACCAAACGGTGCATTTTTCTGGATGTAATGGAGTCTGTAGGGTCTCTTGTGGATTGGTCTCGCTCCATATGCGGCAATTTAGCTTATTAACAAACCCGTTAAGCCAAAAATGCGCCTCATCGCTGAACACAATTTTTCGATAAAACAACGGGTCAGTTGCCAACTGCTCTAGAGCCCAATCGGCGAAAGAACGACGCATATAATGGTCTCGTGGCTTCAATTCCTGCACCAGCTGGATCTTATACGGGTGTAGGCCGAGATCTTTGCGCAAAATTTTCCACGTAGTGGACGGACAGAGCCCCAATTCCTGCGACCGACGACGAATCGATAAATTTGAATCTTCTTCCACACTTTCGTTTACAGCGGCGATATTCTCTTCAGTACGCACATTCCTTCGACGTGTTGGTGTTATTGCATCCTCTAGAGAGTATGTGGTACGAAATCTATCCACAGTTCGACGAATGGCTTGTTCAGATGGACGATTATGTACGCCATAAAAATGACGAAGTCCTCTATAAGTTGCGCGAATCGACGACTGATTTTCAAAGTAAATTTGGATAATTTCGTAGCGTTGTTCAAGCGTGAGTCTATTCATGATGATTTGTCAGAGTATACTGAAACGATAAAAAAAAATATTTCATCAAAATTAAATTTTTTGTGTTACTTTTTACAATTTAAAGTTCTATCTAGCTTAAAAAAACACCCTTTACAAATGAAGCACAGCCGCGAATAACGTTGTAAGTTACAAAATTATTTTTTTTTCAGGAGAGCAAAAAAAAAACGTTTTTAAAAGGCAGGGCTACTTATTTTTAAATTTTTTTTTGGATTATCAAAACGTTATTCGCGGCTATGCTGCAAATGACAAAAATGCAATTTTACCTTTTTTTCATCGAAAACTCTTTTCTATAATTTTTAGCAATGAATTAACCAAATTGTCGATTTTAGAACGATATCAATCTACATGAGTTCCGAAGGAGGGACTATTTGGGTTGACTTTTGGGGCTTGTGGTACACAACTCTTGAAGGACGACGTTGATGTGTTATAAAGAGTAAAAAAATTTTACTGGTTGTACAGAATATTTATTGTAAAAATTACTTGGTTTGATTTGAGAGAAAGCATTTCGAAAAATATGAATTTTCGGAAAACACCCATGATTTAAAAACAAAAAAAATTTTAAACTCTTAAAAACTACCTTAATAGTTTAATAGTAAAGGGTATATAAGATATATAACAATCTTACTTCTATTCGATTAATGTAGTTATTTGGGAGACATACCTGTAAAAGAAAAAAAGAAAAATTTTTAATTAAATTTTAACATTTTATTGTAATAAATTATTATCTTTCTCTAAACAAAAATACTTTAAAATTACATTATTTTAAATCTCAACCATAAAATTAGTTGATCACAGGTTTATTTTAATTTTAAAAAAATATCATTTTCTCTTGTGGTTCTTCTTTAATTTTATTTCTATTAAGAACTTTATTTTTAAAAACTTTTACAACAAAATTTTAATGGTTAAAAAATCTGTTTTTAATGCAGGCTTTTAGATAGTCTTCTCAATTTTAAAGCAATAAAAATTTGTTTTAATTTCTAGTAAGTTTTTTTTTTCATTTAAAATTTTAAGCCAAGACTTTATCATTTTAGGTCATTAAAAACCTTTTTACAAAATTTAGGGACAAAATAAAAAGTAATGAGAAAATATAAGAAAGAGCTGAAAAACATTTTAATTTTGATAACAAGATTTTTTTGTAAATGACCCCTCTTGAAAAAGTAAGATATGTAAAAAAGAAAATAAGGGGTGTAACCAAAAAAACCAATTAGAGTACAGAAAAATAGGTAAACTATATTTAAGAAAATTTCGTGAACTAAAAAATCACTAAAAAATTTTGTAAAATTTAATATGGAAAATTTTGTAGAAAAAATCCTTTAAAATAGAAGCTTTTGTGGAAAATTTCCTATAAAATATAAATTTTTTTTTAAAAATTTCCTATAAAATAACAAATAATGTGTAACAATTTTACTATAAAAGGGAAACTTTTGTGCAAAATTACCTATAAATTAGCAAATTATGTACAAAATTTCCTGTAAAATAGAAACTTTTGTGGAAAATTACCTATAAAATAATAAATTTTGTGCAAAATTTCCTATTAAATAAAAACTTTTGTGCAAAATTCACTATAAGGTAACAAATTTTGTGCAAAGCTTTCTGTAAATGATAAAATTTTGTGTAATGTTTCCTATAAAATAGCAAATTTTTTTCAAACTTTGCTATAAAATAGCAAATTTGGTTCAAACTTTCCTATAAAATAACAAATTTTGTAGAAAATGTCCTATAAAATAGCAAATTTGGTTCAAACTTTCCTATAAAATAACAAATTTTGTAGAAAATAACGTATAATATAGCAAACTTTGTGTAAAAAATTTCCTATAAAGTACAAGCTTTTTTGGAAATTTTCCTATAAATTTTGTGCAAGATTTTTTATAAAATATAAAATTACGAAAAATAACGAATTTTGTGGAAAATTTCCTATAAAATAAACACTTTTTTTTTAAATTTCCTATAAAATAGCAAATTTTGTTTAAAGTTTCCTATTTAATATAAATTTTTGTGTAAACTTTCTTTTAAAATAATAAATTTTGTGCAAAATTTCCTACAAAAAATCTTTATAGGAAATAAGCCTTTTTGGAAAATTTCCTATAAAATAACAAATTTTGTGCAAATAGCTAAACTTGTACAAAATTTCCTATAAAATAGAATTTATGGCAACAAATTATTACAGGTGATTAAAAAGAAATCAACTGCGACAACTTGAAGCGCAAGATATTTTCTTACAAGCCTGGCCAGCCAGCTTGACCATTGCGCGAAAGTAATGCTCTGTATTTGTAAGGACCACAGGGGTTCCATAGATCTTGAGGTAATTAAGTAAATCAGATCAGATAATCAAAGAAAAAGTTTCAAAATTCACGGATTCTTCCACTCCGACGAAAACATAAATTTTTTCTTAAATTCCGAGAAATTTCCCAGCATTGTTTAAATACCGTTTGAAAAATGCCAAGGTCTATTGAATAGGTCTGCTTACTTGTACAAAAACAAAAAACGACATGTATTTTGTTTGTTTAAAATTTCTTTTTAGCTGTCAAAAACTTACTACCACATATACAAAGCAAAAGGAAAAAACGTGTATGTGTGGCATCCCAACAGACCAAAACAGAGCAAAATTTAAATAAGTTGTAGAATAAGTTTATCATAAGAGATTTTCTACATCGTGACAACCAATATGATTGCAAATGACTTATTCTCGCTATAGTTTTGTAAGTGTTTTTGAGAATGATGTCCCGTTATTTGATGCGTGCATACATTTTGTATAATAAGTTAAAGTTTTCAGTCTTTGTGTTTTGCTTAAAGAGTGAAGTGATTTAAAGTGTTTTAAACAGTGCCCAATTAAAAAAAAGTAATTAAATAATATATAATTACAAAAACATTTTGTTAATATGCCATATAAATTTAAACAGAGTGTTCGTAAAGAATCGAAAGAAGTTGTTGAATTACTTTTAAATACTAATAAAAGAAAGAGAAGCAATGCAAGTGAATTTTCAGCCAGCTCTATTGAGATTGGTTCTTCAAATGATGAAGATTTTGAGCTGCTTACGGTAGCAAAAAACCCAAATTATATCAAAAACTGTTGGCGCAAATTATTGACAGCTAAGATGGCAGAGCATTTATGCTGGAAGTGAATGGCTGAAAAGCATAGTGCGTGGAACCTGAGTGTAGCTAGAGCTATAAGAAGTAAAGTATTTCATATATTGTATGCATTAACATATTAATTTACTTTTTAATTTTTACAGATTCTGCAATTTCTATTGGAGTAAGAGAGGACGAATTTGTAAAAAGCACAAAATCTTTCTTTCAGTTTGCCAAAACAGACAAGATTCCCGCAAGAAATATGTGGGTATACAAAACAAAAATAATTACTAAAAAATATATTTTGTAAAATAATAGAACAACTAATTCTAATAAATAAAATCACTACTGTAGTTCAGTGTTCATTGTTAATCAACATGATTAGAAAAAGTATTTTTCTGTAAGCTTATTCTATAGTTATAATTCTTAGCTTACATTATATTATAGACTAGTAACATTATCGCAAGGGTTCAGTTTTCATTATTAAACAATTGTTAATAAGCCTTTTATAATAGTAATCACTACACTTTTCTAAGCTTAAGGCTTATGTTAGTAAGCTTGCTACAAGTTCTTTCTAAATCGTTTTGGTTTGTTGGGATACCATAAATTTGTGTGGGACAAAACAATAAACGTAAACAAACATATACATGCAAATGTAAGCAAAATGTAAACAACTTTTGACAGCTAAAAAGAACATAAACAATGATCATCAGGCTTCTTGCGCAGACCTATTCAATAGACCTTGAAAAATGCGAACTGACATGAAGCTGTAAATATCATGACAAACAAGAAGAATTCACTAGTCAGGTGGCGTTGAAAACACAGCTAAGCTATTTTTTTTTCTAACTCAGAGAGAGAGAGAAATGTCAAAAGTTGCTTGTGCTTTTGACATATCGACCACCACCACCACATGAATTAGCCTTGATGACATCGTTGCAATACGCTTTACGTAAGAACAGGGTATCCGAAATAGACATGATGGGGAAAGGCCATAAACACTCAAAATTTGCCGAAAATACAGTTTTGCAGGTTTAGAGAATCTTTTTTAAATGTTAATAACTAATAAATATTTCATCCAAATAAAGGCAAACAGAAAGTAAATTAATTGGTTTTAAATCCAATTCTGAACTTCCCTAATTTAAAAAAAAAACTCCTTTCCGTGACGAAGATAAATTCCTGTCTTATTCAACATTCCATCAAAGTGGGTTCTTAAATATTTTAGTAAATACTCTTTCTCATTGTTTTATATTTTATAAATAAATAAGTTGTAATTTTCTATTTGTTTCACTTTGTTGTATTTTTTTTTTTTTTTCTTTATTTATGTGTATTTGTATTGTATTTGTTATTAATGTCCTTTTAATTCTTTTTCTCTGTTCCACATTGTTGCAAGTTTTTTTTTTCTTTAGTCGGTTGTTAGCAGTTGTTCTTGTTTTTGTTGTTGCTGTAAAGCATTTTTATAATGTTTTGGTCTTATTTATTGTTGTTTTTGTTGCTCTTGTTGTCGCTGTGGTTTGTTGTTTTAATGCTAGACAGAAATTCATTTAAAATTTATGACATTACAACTTGTTATAATGTCACAGATAAAATAAAAAGGTAAGTCAGAAAAAAAGGACACTGTCTCCGTGTAAAGACGGAGAGAAAAATATACAAAGCAGAGAAAGTGGAGTTTAACGAAGGTGAAGGTTATTTTATGCCAATTATTTTAGAAAATTTCAAAAAAAGTTGTGAAAAAGCCAATTTAATTCAAAATAGAGATTTTTGAAAATTAAAAAAATGTAGTTGGTACTTTTTTGTTACTGAAGAAGAAAAGTATTAAAATCGTTGTACTTTTTTTGTGGTAGATCTGGTGAAAATAAGTGCTCCTCATAGCATGTGGTATATAAAAGGAAGTATTTTTATGTACTTTAAACAGTGGATGGTTTTTAAATTTGTTCGAGTTATGTTTTACTCGAATTCGGTTTGCAGAACATGTGAAATGTCAAAAAATAACGTAAAGAAATTTTACAGTCATATGGCTCTTACCATTTTTAAAGTATTTTTTAACGATAAGATTTTAATTTTAATAGAGTTGTATTTATAGAAGCACAAATCGAAAATCAGGGATGGAAAAGTGAAATTTTGTTAACAAAGTTTCACTTTAATTTATTTCGAATAAAAACAAATGCAAAATTATAAAAATAAATGTTAAAATTTAAAAAAAAAAATAAACATATTTATTGTAAAAACTAATAATAAGTGATCGAACAGAATTGAGTATTCAACTTCACGCAAAAATCCTAAAGCCCAAAATTAAAACGTCGGCAGTCACTTCAAATTCTTCCTCGTTTTATTGTTTTAATTTATTATTTTCCTTTGTTTTTCATTTTTTGTTTACAAAATGTATGAAATTTACTGAGAGTATGTCCTCATCTATATTATGAAACATTTGTTGCCAAAACTTTCTTCAATTCTCTTTTGAAACTGCATTGGTGTTCATAAAATAAAAATCTTGTTTTACAGCATTGAGTCATTTTCTATGCCTTCTCTCTTTCTTTCAATAACAAACTTACAAAAACTGCTTGTACATGAAACAAATTACACTTTTCCATTCGTCTTTCCCTATTCATCAAAAAAACTGAAATGTTTCGCAACAAATCTTTAATAATATGGATTGGAGGAATAAGTGTCTATAGGTGAGACGTTATACATACACGAGTGAATTCGCCTGCATGACAAGTGTATATGGCCCTTAACACTACCAGCATCCGTATTCTGTAATTCGCTTAGCTAAAGTAAATTATCGATAACTGAAATGCCTTAGCAAACACAAAATTTAAAATTTTTTGCGATGAAGAATTAAGTTTTTATGGCATTGCCAAATTTAGCAATCACGTTACAGTATTGCGTCCGTAGCCAAAAATCGCTAGATCAACTTTATAGATTTTTAGCGATAGAGATTAAACTTTAGCAAACTACAAAATACGGCCACAGAGCGCTTGATGAGTAATTTGCTAAATGTATTTGACCCTTTAGAAGCAATAAAAGTTAAATAAATGTTACATTTTGTGTTCTCACTTTTATTAATTTCTGAATATCTGTGAAATCACACCAAAAAGGCCCTTTTGAAAATAAAAATATAAGTGTTTTTTCGACTTATTTGCTTCTATTCTGTCCCAAAGCTAGCCCGCCCATTATACTAGCTATTCATTTGACGAGCAGATACATTTGAATCAGCTGGCTCCCAGCTTTCATGACTTTTTTGAGAGGTATTGCCAACTAAAAATAATATTTTTGCCAGTATATTGATAAAACCAAAATTGTCCAGGGACAGTTTCTCAGTCGAGAGTTAGTTACTGGCAGTTGAGAAAACGGCCATAAGACTTTTAAAATAGTGTTAAAGGGGCCATAAAAGCAGTGTTCGAAAATAAACAGTACATTATTTAGCGTTCGGCTCACACACCAGGAACGATATCTATTTTTTAGTGTTTGTGTAGATAAACACAACCCTTATTAGTATGCGTAACTATTTTCAAGAAAGAGCCGAACACTATATAGTGTTCTGTTCTTCGTTAAAAAACCGAACAATTGTAGTGATACTGTAGACAAACATTATAATTTAATGTTCTATAATGTTTCTTTTTTTAAAACGATAAAGAAATGAGCAAAAAAAAATTTTAACAACGCCGCACCACGAAAAGCTTGTTTTTTGTATTGTGTATTGTTTGTGTAAAATTATTTTGCTGGCTTTTTGTTTTTTTCGTGTGTGTATTTTGTTCTTCTAAAAAATATTTGTTTTTTTTTTACCAGCCAAAAGGGACGAACCGAACACAATCAAGTTTGTGGATTTAAAAAAAAAACCGAACGGAATTAAATGTTCTCATCTTTTGTTGAGTTTGATAAAAACACGGCATTTCGATCGATATCGATCGTAATTTCGATCGATATCCAATGCCGTAATTTGCCCTAGTATTATTTTTGTGTTCTAAAGATGACAAACAGGGAACGTTATTTTTTTTTAAAGATTTTCTACACAAACACTATTAGCGTTTGTGTTTTCCAAAAATCTACTAAACCGAACACTACACTCATAAAAAAATTACAGTAACTGATTGTGGGTTATTAAATTCGTTTTCTGTACTGTTAAGATTGAATAAAAATATAGTTATTTTACGAATAATTTTATTTTTTAACATTTATGTTTGTTATTCAAAAAACCAACTACCAAAAAATAATGTTTTTCTGTATTTATTTTGTTATTTAGTTTAATTTTTGTCGGCAAAAATATATTTTTTAAAAGTAAAAACTATTCAATTTTAACTTAAAAATTAATGAAAAAATCATTTGTTTTAAATGAAATGTAAATGATCCGCATTTTTAATGAATTTTAAGTTGTTTTAATAGAATTTTCGTTTGAATTTAACTACATAATATTTTGAGTGTAAGGAGTGATATTTAGTGTTTATTTTCGAACACTGCTTAAAAGTATTTGCTTATTCAATATATAAATATTTAATATTCGACTCTATAGTCTTTCCTTTCTTAAAAAAAAATACTCCTAAAAGTACCAAACATTTTAAAAATGTCTTCTTCAGCAAATATTGACATTTTTAAACATAATTGTTATGGTTTTACATATTGTTCCTTGTTTTGTAATTCTTTGTTTTATTTAGAATTTTTATGGTCTCATAATCTTGTTAAAAAAGAAAGAATAAATCTCAACAAAAAAAGTACCAAAGACAATGGCATAAACTGATGCTTAAAGCTCTAAGGTAACTATTTCTTTTTAATATATGTATTTTAGCCAAAGGCTAAAAACTTCATCTCTCTACTCGTTCTTCCTTTTTTTTTTTTGTTGCCATTATTGTCCTGAGTTCTTTAGTTTTGCACATTTTAAATCCTCAACTGCTTTTATATTGAAATAAATACATGAGATAAAAAGAATTAAAATTAATTGAATATTTTTTTGTTTTTATTCATAACATTGTGCTTTTTTTAAGCTAGAGGAAGAAGACTTTTTGGAAAAGCAAGAAAAAATTAAAAATTTTTGTATATATTTTTAGCTTGACTTTTTATGTCCTCGCCAACCCCTAAACGAATGGTGCATGAAGGTATACTAAGTTTGTCATTTCGTATGAAACACTAAAGAGCCAAATACACTTGTCAAATGCTTGTCCGTTATAAAGGGTGGTTAAATTTTAAGGGCCGATGTTGATTTTGAATAAAACACAAACTATTTAGGAAATTATTGTAATTTTATTTTATTATGATATATTGGTATTACTCAATTATGTATGGAAGAAAATATCGGCCAAATGGGCGCCGCGACCACGGCGGCACACCTCCATCCGATGGTCCAAATTTTCGATGACCCTGAGGCATAATGGAGGTTCTATGCCGTTAATGTGCCGAATTATCTCATCCTTTAGCTCTTGAATTGTTGCTGGCTTATCGACGTACACCTTTTCTGTCAAATAACCCCAAAGAAAAAAGTCCAACGGTGTCAAATCACATGATCTTGGCGGCCAATTGACATCGCCATTACGTGAGATAACACGGCCATTGAATTTGTTGCGCAAAAGAGCCATTGTTTCGTTAGCTGTGTGGCAAGTGGCACCGTCCTGCTGAAACCACATATCGTCCACATCCAAATCTTCCAATTCGGGCCATAAAAAGTTCGTTATCATCTCACGATAGCGAACACCATTCACAGTAACTGCCTGACCGGCCTCATTTTGGAAAAAATACGGCCCGATGATGCCGCCAGCCCATAAACCGCACCAAACAGTCACTCTTTGTGGGTGCATTGGTTTTTCGACAATCACTCTTGGATTATTATTTGCCCAAATGCGGAAATTCTGCTTATCGACAAATCCACTGAGGTGAAAATGTGCCTCATCACTGAAGATGATTTTCTTCGAAATTTATCATCCATTTTCATAATAAGTCTGGATAACTTTAACACGTTGTTGGATTGTGTATCTCTCCATGGTTCAAATTGAGTAAGTCTGAAATAGAGAAATGTTAAATAAAATTCGGAAAAAAACTTGGCGTTTAGGTGTGGTTCACATTCAACATCGGCCCTTACAATTTAACCACCCTTTATCTAAGATTTTGATTTGCCATCCAGCATCGTCGGTGTCACACATACAAACACATTTTTACTAATACTACCACAATGCTTGATGGGTATTTTGATAAGTGTATTTGAGCTTTTAAAGGTAAAATTTTAATGCCTCGTAGCTCTCATAACTCCCAGAAAACATACTTAACGTTTCTAAATTTCATTAAATCATAGCAGATATTTTCATGATCATAATATTTAGTGTCCTTTTGCATTTTCAATTGATATATTTCTACACTCTCAATAACTATTTTTCTAATTCTCAGTGAAGGGTGTCAAAGATTCAGCACAGCCGTATAAAAAAATTCTTGTTTGTTAACTGTCATATTGAATAAATAAACCAGAATTTTGAAATTAAATTGAAGACAGCCAAAAAATACGTAAATATGTACATAAAAATATGTTTTCATATGCATCAGAACAAATTGTGTATAAAGACAATAAGGTAGAAGGAATGATGAAGATTGAAGGAGCAAAAGAAAAACAAACAGCTGACAGTGTTTTTTCTTTTAGAAACATCAAAAATTTTGTTCTCTGTTAAGCCCAAAGGCATGTTTGGGACTATAATGAAATTTAAGCCATAAAAATGTATTTAAGTTAAAAAGAAAATTTAGTGGAATGACTGATTTCATTTAGAGTTTGAAAGGGGAATAAATGAAAATTGGAATAATAAATCAACAAGTCTATATTTTATTTATGTAGGTCATAAAAATTGGATTATGGTTTAATTGTAGCAATCATTTTAAAATGTTATTAATATTTATGTTAACCTAAAATAGAATGTAGAAAAATATCGGGTGTTTTAGAGAGTGCGATCTATTTTGTTTTGGCATTTCTCGAATAAGAGAAAAGATGTCTTCGCAATTCTTTTACAATTTGGAATGACATTAAAGTCGTAAAGTGATAATTGCTTCAAAAACGTTTGCATATAATTCAATCAATAATAAATAACAATTTAATAAATTTATCAAGTTCGCGATTTATCGCGACAACGTTGCGCTTACGTCAATTTTCGGTCGAATCAACCATCCAACAAGTCGAATGTTTTTGGCAACAAGCATCTCATTAATTCAAGTGACTTGCTTGATTTGATGCACGAGAAACAATTTTATCCGAAGAAAATAATAATCGGTTTAAGCGTTAATGACGTCATTGGCCAATTTTTCTTTTTCGATAAAAACTTGGATCCAACCACTGTCAACGGTGATCGTTACAGCCCATAATAACAAAATATTTTAAGGACCAGCTCGATTCTAGAGTTAGGGCGGTATGTAATGCCAATATAAAACGACGCAACTTGCAATACAACGCAACAATAATTGAAGACAAAATTCGGCAAGCCAGTTGCCGATTCGAAAAAAATGCATCTAAGGCATAACAATTATTTATCGAATCTAAGCTTGAATTTGTTTCATCAACTTTAACGAGCTACATATGGTTTTGGTAGGTTCACAAGTGGAGGCGGCATAAGTTTCGCAAAAAATTTCGAATATTATACATTGAATGTACTACTCCATAAAGATTGTTTTCAATATAAAGTTCTTAAATATCGAAACATTGCAAGTAGCAGGTTTCATCAAAAAGCTATGAAGTTTGGGTACCATACAATAAATGGAATCTTAAAGACGGCAAACGCTAAAAAGAATTTTTAAACGATGAAAAAAGACATTAAATGCACTAAAAAAGCTCATTATTTCCCCATCGAATCATTATTAGCGATAAAAATGGATCCATAACGACAACTTAAGGTGTAAGTGAAGTCCACAAACCAGCCGCATGAGCAATAAAGGCAGATATTTATGGCGCCAAGTAAATAATCTTTATTTATTGTGACCAGAAGCGTCCAATCTATTACGAGCTGTTAAAATCAAGCCAGACGATCACAAAGAACTTGTACTTTACATCGAGAATTGGCCGAAAAAACACCCGGAATCTAAGAGTAGACATGAAGCCGCAATAATCTGTCATGACAATGCTTGATCAAATGTGTCAAGGCAAGTTAAAAAGTATTTAGAAAAAAGTGGTGCGGGAGTTTTGACTCATCTGCCCTATAACGGGTGTTTTTTTGGACATATGGCAACTCCGATAGGGATAACTGTAAATCTAGATGTCATACCAATCACACAGAAAAATATCAAGTTAAAACGTAGAAAACAAGGTTGATTTAAAATTTTTCGGTGGTGATTTTGCTTTATACGTTTTTCATGTTAATTCAACCTGATTTTACAATAACTGCGAACAACATTTTTTTCTTTTAAAATAACTTTAATTCATGTTAATTTAACATTGCAGTAAAGTTAGAGCAAAATGTAATTTATATTGAAATAACAATCCGAATCACGTTGAATGAAAGTTATTTCCAGTTGAAACAACGTGAATTTCATGTAGAATCAAATTGGTTTGAGTGTGTTATAACAGTGTGAAGAAGCTTCAGAGACAACATATGCATTTATTTAAGAATAATTCAAAACACTTACCGCTGTAACACATGTTTCACTTATTTTGTATTCTCCTTTGATAACAGAAGCATCAGCAGAATCGCCCAATATGGTTTTCGCCATCATTCTACTTTGTAAACTTGATGTACTATTTAACTAAATAATTTTAATTAAAAGAATACGGGAATTGTCTTCTTTTTATAACATATTTTAAAAATTAAAATAAAAAATGTACATACTTAAGTATGTATGCATGTTAATTTAACAAGATAAACTTTTGATTTTAATATAAAACAGGTTTTTATGGATTCAATATTGAATCCATATTTATTCATATTTTAATATATTTTTTTTTTATTTTAACAGTGAATAATATTAAATAAACGTGATTTAAGGTTATTTTATTTAAAATTAATATGAAATAATGATAAATTTAAATAAAGTGCATACTTTTGCAGAAAATTACTATGATTCTCAATCAACATTTTTCCATGTTAATTTTACATTGGTATTTTTTTCTGTGTGAATGAAGTGTGTTTGACTTTTTTCAGAGTAATTTGCAAATCAGCAAACGTTAAAAATTCGTGGAAATTTATTTCCAAAATTCGCGCTCTATTCTTTATTCTTTGTCAAGTTTATGGTGCCTGTAATTGTCCATATGACCAGCTAATACGCAATACAATGATTCGATTCATGAACACGATTACTCTTTTAGATAATATGCATCCAAAGCAAGCCTGTAACATGCGTGCAGACGAAAATATCGCTGCTATAGGCGTTAGTGTGACAGGAGACTTGAATTTATGGATCCGTACCCGTTCTCAGCAACTCTGCACAACTATGGGTTTTCGAGCGCGCACAATACATATAAAACTCCAAGACTCCATTACGTTAAATAAAGGTGACCATACGTACTCTTTCTATTTTAACTGGCTGTCATCTATAAAATTTGTGTCCTATTTTTTCGTAATCTGTCATCTTTGTCTTTATATTTTTAAAAGCATGATTTTTATAAAAAAAGATAAATTTTATATCACGGCGGTCACCCGTTTTTTCTGTCAAATCGTATGGAAAATGTCGTGACATGCTTGTTCTGTTCATACTCTTACTGTACTCCCATACACTTGCAGTATAAAATTTTGAATAAGTAAGTGCATTGAATTATATGTTTATATATGGGCATTTCCACAGAAATGTCAACCGCAGCCAAAAAATTCAAAGTCTATAAAAGTATGTTGTTTTAACATATTTTTATAGGGAATCTATCAACTTTCAATAATGTAAACAAATTTTACATTTATTCATAACACACTTTGAAATATTCAACTGTAAAGTCGAACAAGTGCAAAAATTCTGTTTTGAACATTTCTATGGCAAGTTTTGTTTTGCTCAATGATCTTAATGAGAAACATTATGCATTGACAATTGCTTTTTAAATCTCGGTTTACATTAAAACAATATAAGAAAAATGTAAACGGAACCAAGGCGAATTTACACAAGGTAAACTCATCTCGTCAGCCGTTCATCAGCTGTATCCACGGCGAATTAAAAAAACACTGAAACGTCAAAATATTGTTTTGATTCTGTACTGAAATTTGACAACAAGAGGGAAAATTTCATAAACAAAATACATGGGGCTTTTTGTAGTTGTAGAGTTGCACTTACCTTGTGTAAATTCGCCTTGAACGGAACGATGCGATTGCCAGTTACGGCAATTTTTTTCTTTGCTTTACCGTATATTTAGATGTAGCGTGCGACATTGAAAAAGAACATTTGTTATCAGTGCGTCGAGGGTATTTGTACAATGCGCATCAAATATTAGTAACAAACAGATATTTTTGTTGCAAATTTAATAAAAAAAATTTTGCTGGAAAATAATCAGTGCTTTTCTCTTGATACTTATTTTAAATTTGTAGCGTGCGACATCGTAAGTGTAAAATGCATAAATTCAAAAAAAAAAAAATCTCTAAAATATCTTTATTTGCGATGGCCAACAACTAAAAGCAGCAAGAACAGCATATTAGTATGATGGAATAAAATATCGGATGCAACATGTAGCGTGCGACAGTGATTAAAATAAAATTAAAAATAAGCTACACAATATTTTTGAATCAAATAAAAAGCATTATTAAGATACATCAATGCATAACATTTTAAAATTAGTCGCATTTAAATATTTCATCAGGTTTCGCTGAAATCAGTGTTTGAACTGTTTGCCTTAAAGGCGACTTCTGTTTTTGTCGCATGCAAATGTCTTGGTTTTTTTTTAATTATCTTGAAAACGAACAATTGCTCAAAGTCAACCTTAGCACAAAGCTATAAGTTTCGCCTTTTGTATGTTATGGTGTATGTTTTTTTTTCACTTTTAAGGCGTACGAATGTCGCATTCGACATTGGAGAAATGCCCATATGTTATTTTTTTTTAATTTCTTTTACAAATAATAAATATGTGAATGTAAACTTGTCTGCTAAACATGTAAAAAATCTTAACGTCAAACAAATTTACTTTTTTTCTTTATGTCCTCTACCTTTATTTTCATCTTTCATTTTAATCTGGTCGCCTTAGTTTAATGCCATGAAATTTGAGAGTTTATAAAGCCAACATTTTGTTCATTCCATTAAATTTGTTGTGTTTTGTTTCTAAAAAAAAACACCGCTAAGTTTAAACCTTATCCGGTCCGTTAACCATTTGCTTCGATTGATGCGGAACACTCGCACTAGAATACGATTCACTTCAGAACAGACCGCCTACCCTACTTTTTAACACTTTATATAGAAGAAAAGCAATTCAAACTCCAATTTGTCTTCGTGGAGTACCATATATATAATTAACTGGTGGAGTCATGTTTTAAAACCAGATTGATTTCGGATGGAGAACATAAAATTCCCGAGCTGATGCCGGTTATTTTGGCCTGCCAAGAGGATGAACTAGGAAGAAGCTCCAATTTCATGTTATTGGCATTCTTAAATTCACAACAAGCTAACGAAGAATTTTAAAGAGGTTTTTCCGTTGTCTATTTAATTCCTTTAAAAAAATCAACACTTCTTAAATAATTCACTTTCTCCCCTTAATTAACTTAATTTCATTTTTGTAGAATTTAAAAAGTAAAACTTTTTAATCTAAATGCATATAATTTGCATCCCCTTCAGATCTGTTATAATAAAATTCACAAGATTAAACAAACAAATTGCTCTTGTTTCTTAAATTTTTTTTTAGTACATAATCCTAGTGAAATAATGCAGTTTAAAGTCAGCTAATTTAGTTCTTAAGTTGCACTTAAGCAAAGAAATCTTACCGTAATTATGCATTTGTAAGGGGATCTAAACTGGCACATTAAACATTTTAATTTCACTCTGCTGCAAATTAAGTTTTTTTAAATCAGCAGTTAATGGAAAAAAAAAAAATTAATGTTAATAACTTTTATTATTATAATCAACAGAAAACTAAATAGAATTGTTTGAAAAGCTGTTGGAATGAAATGAAAGCAAATTTATTAGTATTCGACAGTGGACCTAATTTTGCTAAAGTTGTGGTGGAATGATTTTAAATTGGTCTTAAAAAAAGAGGTTATAATTTTAAAGAAGCCGTATCAAAGTGAGTTCATGTATCCGATAAGGCGATACTACCACAGTACAACAAAAAAACAACAACATTGTATTTTTATGTATTGTTGCTCTAGTTGGTCCAAACGTCAAAAAACAATAGCAACTTTTAAAATTTCTTTTCTATGTAAGAAACAAAGTACCTCAGCTGTGTTTTCTCTCCCTCAAGCCCTATTCTACTCCATCCATGTTATTAATACAGTTCAAGTAGAGCTGAGTAGTGATACAAAGAAACCAAGATAGCGCATTCAGCTTTTAAAAACGAAATGTTTCTGCGCATCTACGTCAAATTAGCGTATAAGTACAGCTAAAATATAAAACATAAGCAAACAAACATGTGTGTAATGCGCTGGTGTGACGTCGTATCAAACAGTTTAATTTTGTAAACATGTGCAATGCGTAAACTTGTTTTTATCATTCTTGGAGCTGAGTTGCGTTAAAGTAAATAAGGCAAGAGTAGAGGTTAAACAACATTCGAGTAGTGTAGGAGCAGAGTTAGAGAGGATTAGGGTTAGAGTAGAGTTAAACTAAAATTGAAGATGAGTTCGCTTAGATATAAAGTAGAGTTAGGGAAGTGTCTGAGTAGAATAATTGGGATGGAGTTAGAGAAAAGTTTAAAAAGTAAATAAAGGAAGACTAAAGTTAGTGTAATGTAAGAGTTTTATCGAGCTGGATGGGAGTTGACTTAGATCAGAGTTAAGTTAAATAGTTTAAGCAGAGTTTTAATAAAGTTAAAGTAAAATTAAGATCAAGTCTTAGAATAGTTAAGCGGCCTATACACTTGCAATATTATTGTAAATGATATTCGCGATATTATTTTCATTTGTCCTATATTATGCAATAAGTCGCACAATGGTTTCAATTTAAATATTGCTCAACTTTCATTCAATAAAAAGGTAAACGTAATCTATAGGAATAACATAAACAACATTGTACAATATTGCCAAAACATTTCACTTTCTTTCCGTTGTGCAATAAAAATCAAAAAGCTTTTGATTGCTGCAAATATATTGTGCCACCTTCGAATATCACGTACACATTGGCGATATAATTGTAAAACACGTAAAATTGAACAATTTTATTGCAAGTGTATGAGCCGCTTTAGAGAAGAGTAGAGTGGAGTAAAATTATTTGAGTTTAATGGAGTTAAAATAAGACTCAAATTTAATTAGAGTTGAAGTTGCACTGGAGTTGAGGCGGAAAAAACGTGTTTAAGATTCAGAGTATACTCGGCGGTTAAATTTAAAAAAGGAATATTTTCCTTGAGCCCATTGTATGTGGGACATTGTGTTTTATTTTATTTCGACAAGAGAAAAAAAAGGAGGTGTATACTCCAACACTAAAAGTTGAACTTAAGCTAATAAATTTATATATGTTGGTAGCAGGCAAACATTATTATCATCAGCCACTTCAGCTTTTCTTACTGCTCTTTGAGGCAAAGCAAATCATTGTTAAAAGTTGCACTAATTTATTCATTCAACATCATTTTCAAGTGCCGCCTTTTTAGTTAAGATTTTTTTCTTTCCTCAAACACTTAAACATTTTTTTTTTTTAACTTTATTAAGATCGACCGAGATTTTTTCTACAATTTAAAGCTTGACACTTAACAACAATAAAAGTTAGAGTTTGGTAAAGAATTTCGTTGAGCGCTTGTAAAAATATAGTGTTGTTAAAGAATGAAAAGAATAATTTTCACTCTTGCATTGTTTTCTATTATTAAAAAGTTTCTTAAAGCAACACAAAAAACGTTATATAGTTTAACTAAAGTATTTTGCTATATCTGTCTCTTGTATAGAATAAATTATAATAGAAAAATATTAATGGTGCATAGAAAGCTGCACATTTATGCACACATGTGCTTGGATGGCCTGACTGCAGTTGTTCTGCGCTTAACACAGAGCTGGGGGGGTTTCCTTTAAGAGTGTTTACTTAAATGCATCACTATATTTTTATGATAGAAAAAGACGGACATTGCTAGTAAAACACAGACAGACAGACAGACGTTTACGTCTACTTGAATTTTTACAAGAAGACTGTCAGGCTGCCAAATAATAGATGCAGTCAGTATCAATGTGATATCTAAGGAACCAACAAGAGTGTTGTGAGGAATATAAAGACACTGTTTCTGGAAGAAAAAAGTAGCCGAATATAATGGAAATATAACCAATAAACGTTTGTCAACCTCATAGAACAAGAGCTAATTAAATACAGTACAAATAAATTTTTAAACAAAAAACCATAAAAGTGGTTGAACTTGTAGTAAAATTTATATGAAAAGCACTCAATTTTTTGGTGTATTGAGTGAAAACCGCACATAAGTCTACGCTGGCTCGGTCTATCAGCTGATAGCCTTGGATTGCTTCTCATTGGGAACAGATCTTTACTGGAGCTTATCTTTAAACAAGATGCCAAAGCAGTTTGATATCAGGATCACATGGGTCCCAGGGAAAGGGCGATATACTGGAAAACATTAAGGCAGATGAGCTTGCTAGACTTGGCGCTACCTTTTTGGAAATGCAGTGACATTTTTGGAGGTTTTGATATTAATTGTACTACACGTTAATCACTTGCATTGTGAAAACCGCACATAAATCTATTCTACATTAATATAACTCTACTCTTGCTCTACTCAAATTCTACTCTAAGTCTACACTAACTCTACTCTAACTCTACTCTAACTCTCCACTAACTCTACTCTAACTCTTCACTAACTCTACTCTAACTCTACTCTTACTCTACTCTAACTCTACCCTAACTCTACTCTAACTCTACTCTAACTCTACTCTTACTCTACTCTAACTCTACCCTAACTCTACTCTAACTCTACTCTAACTCTGCACTAACTCTACTCTAACTCTACTCTTACTCTACTCTAACTCTACCCTAACTCTACTCTAACTCTACTCTATTTTATCTCTTCTCTAACTCTACTCTAACTCTACTTTAACTCTACTCTTGCTCTACTATAACTCTACTCTGACTCTAACTCTACTCTAACTCTAACTCTACTTTGACTCTACTCTAACTCTACTCTAACTCTACTCTAACTCTACTCTAACTCTACTCTTACTCTATTCTAATACTACTCTTACTCTACTCTAACTATACTCTAACTATACTCTAACTCTACTCTAACTCTACTCTAACTCTACTCTAACTCTACTCTACTCTAACTCTACTCTAACTCTACTCTAACTCTACTCTTACTCTACTCTTACTCTAACTCTTCTCTAACTCTGTTCTGCCCTAATCTAACTCTATTCTAACTTAAATCTAACTTTACTGTAACTATACTTTAACTCAATTTTAATTCTTCTCTACTATCACTCTAACTCAAGTCTAGCTTCACTTAAACTAAACTCTAACTTTGTTCGAACTAAGTAAAAGCATACTTCCAATCTGAAATTAGCTCAATTTTTTTAAATACATTCAGGAAACATTGTTGTTGCATGAACTTTCAATTGAAGTTGCCTCTCTCCTCTACTCCTACTGTTATAGTCAAGCTTAGTGCACTAGATGTCTGTGGTTGTTGTTCTTATTATTTTGTATGTTTTACAATTGCTGTTGCAGTTCATGTCGCTAGTTGTATACACAAGTCTTAGTAGCTCCATCAGCAGTAGCAGTGGTAGTAGTCAGTTGAAAGAAGCAGTGGTTGTCAGTTGTTTGTTTAGTAAATGTGATATGACATGACGCCCAGTTGACTCGCTTGAGTTGACTGAACACATATTCAGAAGTGCTCGGTTCTTGTGTTTTTTCCTTGCTTCTTACTCTTCTTTTTTTTTTTTTTTTTTTTTTTTTTTTTTGAGCTGGATGCTGGTTGGCTTTTGCAGGCAAAAAGTCGTCTGTCTGTGCAGTGACAAAAGTTAAAGTTCACAACAAGTGCAAATAACATAACAATTGTCCGCATACGTATTTATGAAGAAATGTACGTATAAATAATTGCAAGAATTTTGTAATTACTTATGCATACATCATACAGGTGGAGGAAGTATACAGGACAAAACAAATGTACAGACAATGAACAAAGAATTTTGCAACTGTCTACATTTGGGATGACTAAGGGACAGTAAAGTTTCGAGTTAATATAGATAACTAATAACTTTTTTAATGACAAGGGATCGACAAAGGTTTAATTGATTCTTTAACCGCGTTTCTAAATGTAATTTTGGCCGTTAAGTTTTTGAAAAGATTGAAAAGTCTCAAGTAAAGAAAGTGGCAACAAATAAAATGCAGAAAAATTTTGACCATATGCTTATTAGATTACATAGAGGCAACCAACTACTACTAAATAGGGTTGATTAGGTTAGGTAGGAATGGTAGTTAGTATCCATCTGACATACTTACATCCAAGGATCCACTGCGGTGCCACTTAACAGAACTTCCACTGCAGAACCGACTCGAATTCTGGCGAAGTTTAAAAGTCGCACCAGTTCTATGCCAGAGACATCGTTCAAATTGCCCAAGGTAGCGGATTCCATTTCGGCCAGTCGTTTTCTTGCCAGTGAAGGACTCTGACATAGAAAGTGTTTAACGTTCTCCTCATCGTATTCTTCATCACAGCTGCGGCAGTAATCCTAGTGTGCGGCTACCCGACGCTTTGCATGCCTACCTATAAGACAGTGTCCCTAGATAGGAGATACCAAAAGTGATACGTTCCTCTTGGTCATCGATAGTAGAGATATGGTTAGCCCGTGATCCATGCCGGACCATAATTGCCTGGCAGTACTGCATTCAATGTTTGCGGCCCATCTGTCATTGGCAAAATCGATGGGCGATCCCAGAAGTTTGAGTGATGTTTGGAGATCAGCGGCAACCCACCCAGATCGAGTGAAACTAGTAAGGTAATGCGAAGCCTAGCAAGCTCATCTACCCAAATGTTCCCCAGTATATCAACGTGTCCTGGGACCCATATGAGCCTGATATTAAACCACTCAGCCATATCCTTTATAGATGAGCGGCAGTCAAGAGCCATTACAGTAGCACAGCTGTCACTGAAACAATCACAGCAGTCGTCAATACAGCAGAAAGTCTGAGCCAGTCTACAGCTTCTTTAATCGCAAGTTTCTCTGCCTGAAAAACGCTGCAGGGCTCTAGAAGTCTTCGCTAAAAATTTAAGTTGAGCTCCCTTGAGTGTACCCCGTAGGCCACTCCCTCTCGTGACTTTGAGCCATCCTTCACGCTTCTTATCTTTCATTCCGGTTTGGTATCAGCATTCTGCAGCGACGTTCGTGAACCAAAACTGGGGAGGTGCGGTCAATTATCCAGTTCGAGATTGTCGTGTTCAAAACCGTTTTCGAAGCTACTTCTACTCCACTGTTGGGTAAATTTGAGGCAAATTGAGGCCAAATTCATCGCCATCTCTTTCCCCATCAAATTCAAGGTTA
Source organism: Pollenia griseotomentosa (assembly GCA_963931875.1). Classification (NCBI taxonomy): domain Eukaryota; kingdom Metazoa; phylum Arthropoda; class Insecta; order Diptera; family Polleniidae; genus Pollenia; species Pollenia griseotomentosa. Next base: position 50,210,602 of record OZ007564.1, read on the forward strand.
GCAGATTTAGGATAATATCAGTAGGAGTGGTGCGATGAACTTCTGTAATATACAACGAGGCCATTTTCTGCTCCTTCGTTAGCCTTTCAAAGTGGCTCCTTCTATCCAAGATTGACCACCATACAACTGGGCCGTATAGAAGTATTAGACGAACTGTGGTAGTATCCTTACTTTTAGCTAATGGTCATTTTGCAGGAGTACCGAAAAACGGTTGGTTTCCCCGACTCGCTCCTTAACATTCTTTCTAAAACTAAGAGTCAACAAAGTATAACACCAGTTTATTTAAAAAAAATCTTATCGACATTATTTGTGATGTCTCCATAAGGCCACCTTCCCACTTTCAAAATCTCTTTCCAAACTACAAGTGTTAGAATCTAATGCACACTTTTTATTGTTGTTCTCGTAGTCGTTGCTGCTATTGCTAATGTTTTTTTTTTTTACTGGCTCGATGATAGCAATGAGGTCATAACATCTTATACGAGCTGTTGCTTAAATTTTTTATAGCGCTTCTCTTAAAAATTTTTTCATCATAACAAAAAAATAGAAAAAATACGTTGACTATTGTGTCAACAAAAGTATATTTTTCTCTGTGATAATGACATGATGCCTGACTACTGGAATATATACATATATTTACATTTCAGGAAATACTCAAGCGTTTGCATGTTTATGAGTGAGTGAAGGAGAGTGTACGTTGATGTGTTTGTGTTCGAAAAATGCACTACTACTCTTGCATGTCAAACAATCACTTTAAACAATATTTTGACACATTAACATACAATGCGTCTCTCACTTGGTATAAAACAAAACAAAAAGAAAAAAATTATTAGTTTTACGACAAAAGAGAGTGAAAGGACCATGAAGCTGAACAAATATGAAACGTGTTTTTAGGAGGGATGGCCTAAAAATCGTTTGAATTTTATTCAAAAATTTCCACTGTCAATACACTCGGTTTTTATTTTAACTCAGTTATTCCCGTTACTAACAGGGTGTCCCAAATAAGACCTACCTATGTTAAGCACGTATAATTTTTTTATTTTGTAAAAAAAATTGTTTCTTTTTGCAGGTAACAACTGATTTTTTAGAAATTTATAATAAATCCGTACACAGAACAAAAAAACGCGAAAAATTACCGAATCTTTTCAACGAGCAATTGTTACGACGCACACTGGGAAATAAAGGCCAATTTAGCGGCGGAATAAAAAATCATTAAATTAAAAAAAATTTGAAAGCAGCATCAAAGCGGACAAATCAGGATTTAAAAAAAAAAATAATTTAGCACAAAGTAATCTGTTTCGGAAAATATGGCCGTTTAAACCGTTTACCGTTTACAAAAAATTGGGTTGAGTTTTTTTTTTATTGATTTTCATATCATAATTGATTTGGTGGCATGTCATAACGTCCAGTGTCATAGTGTCCATGGACACTATGACACTTTGCAAATGGACATTATGACACTTTTAAAAGTGTCGACTTGTAAAAAATTGCTATTAATATATAATAATTTTTTTCTTAAGTTTTGATAATCACTTGAAATTTTAACGGTGTTTTAAAACAAATTTTACACATTTTAATATTTTTGGTTATACGTTAAGTTGTGGGCATTATGACACTGCTCTGATGGACATTATGACACTTTTAAGAGTGTCATAAAGTCCATGGACACTATGACACTGGACGTTATGACATGCTACCATTGATTTTCATATTTAATGGGTAATGCAGGATGTTTTCGGACAAAGTAACTCTCTGTGATACAGTGGTATTTCATCTATTTTAAACGTGTTTTCCTTCTGTATTTACTATTGTAGTTAAGGCTTAAAAGCGTAAGTACAGAAAAAATATTGTTTTTAAATATTTTCGAAATCTTACTAGAGTTACAATTTAAGTATGCCAGAGTAACTCAGAAATTTTTTTGGAACCTTCATGTAGATATTATAGACTAATATTGTTTCAGAAATTAGCTGCGGGGACTTGCGGATGCGAGTTTTACATCAGCATTTGTTTCAAATTTTTTTAATTCTCTGAACATACTTCTATATGATTTTGTTGTAATTTGCTTCGAAACAACTTCATGTCTTCCAAATAATCAATATAAACAAATAATAATCAAATCTATATCTTTTTCCATTGGAAGGTTTTGAGAGGAAGCAAAGGAGACAGGCAATAAATAGTTCAGAATTATAGGATGTTTTACACCAAAAAAATATCTCGCGAATTAACAACGAGATATCTCTTAAATTCGTAACTCGATTATTCAGACCACGTTGTATCATCGATAACTTCAAAGAGATCATATAAACACATTGACCATCTTCCTCAAGCCGTACAAAATTTTTGTTTAAGTCTAGTAGATTTCCAAAAATATTCGGAATCCGAAAATAACTTAATAATTAAGCTTGTTTAAATAAAATAAGTTGTAAATTTAATGTGCTAATCAGTGTTTCTTTTAAAGCTTATATTGGAATAATACTGCATGAAGGGTAATTTGGAAGCTCTCACATATGTTTCAATAGCAATAAAAAGTTGATTAAAGAAAAAACACTGATTCAATTGTCAGTTTATCGCCAAAGAGTTCTTATCTAACAACATAAGCCCCCACTCTGTTCAAAATATCTGCCTAATTTTAAACGAGCTTATAGAGTCCGACAATCCCTACAATTTATCCATAATTTTTTGAGGATTAAACTATAAGTTTAGAAGATATGATTATTTCTCCGCCGCTAAATTGGTCTTATATCCCAATGTGTGACGTAAGGAAAATTTCGTTGATATTTTTTAATTCAAGATCAGCTCCGTCAGCCCTCATGGTTAGGAATGTAATTGGCCGTTTTATGGAATGGGGTTCCGTCCTGGAAAAGGTGCTAATGGAAATATTCGCCCTGAATTTAACGTTTCCAGACAGATTTTTAAAGTTGGATATTAAGATTCATTCAAACACAATTCAAATTGTACAACCACTGCTACCGCAATACCACCAACAACGTCTGCTGGTATTTCTTATTTAAGCTACCATGAACTTTTTTTCTGCTTTAATACTTATTAGAGTTATAGATTTCGTAAAACTTGAACTTCTAGCTTAGATTATAATTCCGTTCTGGTTCAGTTCTTGTTTAGTTTTAGTAAAGTTCTAGTTCAGGTTTTTGTTCAGTTCTAGTAAAGTTCTAGTTCAATTCTACATCAGTAGAAAATTTTCGATTGAAACGTGAGAAATGAAACAAAAATGGCATAAATTGAAACAAGCAACTGTTTTTGTCACTTTACTGCGTCTGTAAAATTTTTGGTGGGTAATAGCTGTCACGTTAGGAAACTGCTCGCCAATTGACATAAAAAGTGTGTCTGTAAAATTTTTGTGAGAAAGTTCTCGCTTTAGACTGTCTCGAATAAAATGGGGTGAGAAAAAATTTTGGACACAAAAAATATATTAGAAATGCAAAATGCAATGAATAAAAATACAGAAGAGATGAGTATTTTGTTCTTGGCAGATTTTTTCATAGTTTAATAATTTTGTTTTTAACATTTTTAAAAAATATACGAATGTTTTCAAAGCCATTTTGTAAACAACAAACATTAAAGTTGCACTTTACATTTTTTTTATTATAGCCAACGATTTTATTTTCGCCGTCATCGTTGAAGATTTGTAAGTTTTAGTTAATTTTGGCTGCCGTCGACGAAATGTGTTATTGGCATTCTCAGAGTCTGCAATTTTACAGCGGCTTCGAATGGAATATTATGACATTTATAACGTAACGACGTAATCTCTTTGGACAGTTTTCGACATGAGTTACAGACGAAAAGTTCTCACCAAAGTTACAGAACATAGGTACAGTTCTTGTTCTAGTTCAGTTCAAGTAGTAGTTAATTCATAGTTCTAGTTTGGTAAATTTGACATTTCTTTGTTTCAGTGTTTGACAAATTCAACCATGGGGAGGTAAACAATTGAGCAGAGTGTTAAGATTGTTAAAGCCTTTTAACCAAAAATGGGGGTTGGAATCAAAATGCATTTCGTGATTTTTTTTTTGGTCAGCATAAACATAAACAAGCAGAAGTGACGCATTTGGGCCAATGAGAATTCACGAGTGCTTATTGAAAGGCCTGTGCGTTCATAAAGAGTGCTTATTGGGTGCGGTTAATGGGCTGACGGCGTCATTGGTCCGTACTTCTTCGAAAATGTGGTCAGCCAAGCAGTTACCGTGAATAGTCTTAGCTAACGCGAGAAGATAACGGACTTCTTGTGGCCAGAAATTTAATATAGACGATATGCGGAGGTTCCAACACAGGATGGTGAAAAAGTATACGTCAATAAGCCAAGAACAAATCAAGAGCTAAAGGATGAGGTAATTCGGCACATTTACGACATTCAACCCCAATTATGTCTAAGAGTCATTGAAAATATGGACTATCGGATAGAAGTATGCCACCGAAAACGTGGCGAGCATTTGGTCGATAGTTTGTTTCACACGTAATTGTGATAGGATCTTTCTATTTATCATAATAAAAAAATATAAAGATAATTCTCTAAAAATTTTTTGTTTTATTTACAATTAACATCGTGCGTTTTGGTTGAACCACCCTTTACCGTTAGTTCACTTTTTCTTCACATAAAAAATAAAAAATCGATTTAAATCACTAAATTCGTAGAATCATGTAAACAATTTGTTTATTTTGCACTTGATTATTTTTCTATAAATGATATTTTAAATTTTTGTTAACAATATTGATTAAAACCTGTGCGATTTCAAACAATGTGTTGATTGATTTAATCAAAAAAAATTGACAAAAATATTTTTATTTTATTTAGTTATCAGTTAATTCGTATAATTAAAACAAAAATAAACAATATTTTTTAACTGAATTAAGCAATTAATTAATTAAATTTTTGCTGGATTGTATCAAAATTTTTATTGAATGAATTAAACTGAATAATTAAAATATATATTCAGAATTAATTAACCTCATAATTTACATTTTTGTATTCCAAATAAATTAATTTATTTAATATTTAAATTAATAATTCATTAGTCTTGGTTTACATGCCTCGACTTTTGGTGCTCAACTTTCAACTTTTTAGGACAGGGAAGAAAGAAGAAAGGGGATTGGTATGGAAATGCTTGTACTCGTCAACACGCTTTGTGTTTTTATTAGTAGGTATATACACAAAGATTTTTTTCTTTTCTAATTCTCTTTGATTTGCTATGAATAAAATTGTTGTTGTTTTCAATCATATTGGCAACTTTAAAAGGGAATTGAAAATAAATTGAGCAGCAAAAGTTGAATCGTAAAAGCCTAGACTTTGTTGACTTTTGTTGATTCTAAAATTCATAATTTAGAGGGACTTTTCGTGCGTCCCTTTCAGTTTTGTACTTAAGCTCGTAAGTGCAAATATGGCCTTCTGCATGTGTGTTCAGCCAGTTTGCATAAAATTAAAATGTTTTCCTTAAGGACAATAACACAATTACACATGTTGAGGGCCATATATAAGCGGCATGTTACATCCAGACCCATGAGCAACAGCATTAGCAACATCAACATTATTATTTTCATCATTTTATTGTTGATGTTGTTGTTGCTGGCTGTCGCTACTTCTCGGGCAAATTCTGTGGCAGCTTGTATGTGCTTATATGCCTGCTTGAATGCAACACTTGTTTTAATATTTTAATTTAGCTTGTAGTTTTCAGTTTCGTTTTGTTGTTTTTGTGTTAGAATTTTTAGAAATAATATTTCCTGCTGCATGTTCATCATCATCATCATCAAAAAGCCAAAAATGCTAAACATAAAAAATCTACAACATCATCATGCTTATCATCAGACTTTTAGGCAAGCATGAACATGTATGTATTTACTGCATGTTGCAACTTTCAACTTCCCACTAGTTAAAATTCTGCTGTGTTAATTTGTTATTTTTGTAACTGTTGTTTTAGTTTTTAATATCATAACAAGCCAAAATTTAATTTAGAGTTTTCTACATGTTTACATTATAATATTATTAACATAACTTTTTTCGTTGATTCTGTTGTTGTTTTTGGCTTTGAGGTATGGAAATGAGAGTTTTGCTATTTGTAGTGGGGTTGCATATTGCACTAAAAACCAAAACTAACAAAAACTGTGCTACTGATAGCACGTTTACATTTTTACCAATATCAGCAATATGTGGCAACAATATTTCCTTCCGTTTTCGGTTGCTTTTTTGGAAAGGTTTTAGTAAAATTATAAAAGAGATTTTTAAAAGGTCAGAGAGTCCTTAAACTCTTCAATCGTAAACATATATACAATTAAATGTTTCAACTTACATTAACGGAGCAGTCTAACAACAAATTCTGGTATCATTTCCCGAAGAGAAAAAAAATCTAACAGATTCTAGTACTTTTCACACTAAGAAAAACAATCGGCATAAATTAAGTTTTTTATACTTACTTTAAGTACGAGTCGCTTTCAAAAATGTAAGTGCTAATAACACTAAAACGTATTTAAACCAATCCTAAATGGAGTTACTTTCGAAAATCAATCCCAGAATTTCTAAAACTAAGTACAAAATTCTTAAACCAAGTAAAAAAACGATTAAACTTTTCCTTATTGTTAAGCTTGTTAGGCCCGGAGCTTCAATGTTAATAAAACATCAATTTTATTACAGTTTTCCCCTTTTTTTTCGTTGGTAGTGCCACTCTGAGAGTAAAATTACTAAATGAGCGTTTTAATCTCATTTAACTCATCAAAGTTTGTTGCAGACCCTACAAAAACACCACACAAGTAGTTAAAAAAGATTTGCTTGTTGTGTGTAGAAACGACAAAAACAGCAGAACAAGCCGAAAACACAATATTTTCATGTTTAAAAAGTAAAATTGAGAACTCTTGCTTCTTATTTAGTTTATATTTCTAGTAATATATTTACATTAAGTTCTTATCGGGAAAGATGCTAGTGTTTTATATTTAAAATTCTGCTAAGTAAATCAATCATAATTAAATTATCCTTCTAATTTCCCGTTTGGTTTATTTCAAGTATGAATTCGGGATAAAATCAACTTAATAATACTTAAATCAAGCGCATTTTGAGTTTGGTTCAATCTTAGTTTTACTAAAATCAATCTCATTTTTTGATTATTTTAATTACGAATTCGGGATTAAGTATGGATAACTTAAGTTTTTCGGACTTGAATAATCCGTATTTGAATCAATTTTTTTGTACTTGATTCAAGAAAATCGGTACTCACCATTAACACCTCTTCGGATTGATTTGAGTACGGACGGTTTGATTTTTCTTTTTAGTGAAGCTAAAAAAATGTGCCAGATTGTGTTTTTTTTTACTTGTCTAGAGAAAATTTGCAAGTTTTAGTTAAATTGCCAATACAGAACAAAATGTGCTAATAAGGTATTTTGTTTAAAGAGAAAAATACAATTTTAGTGCTTCTTTTGTTGTTTTTGGTTTGCCTCGAAAAGAAATTTCTATATTGGTAAGTATTCGGTATTTTTCGTTGGTTGCCCTTTTCTCTATAGAGAAAAGTACCAATTGGTGGTCCAAAGTGTATATATTGTCTGGTAAAAGTTGTGTTGGTTTTTGAAACTTTTCTTCTGCCTAAAATAAAATTTGCAAGTTTTTGGTACTATTTATGCGCAAATTTTTGTCAATTGCTTGTGTTAATTTTTGGTACTCTTTTTGTTTAAAAAAAACAATAGCTCTGTTTCCGGTAGCAGTTTCTGGTGCTTTTGTTTTCTTTTCTTAAGAAAAGAAAATTAGCACGTTTTTGGTAGAAGAAAATGCGAAAGCTTTTGGCGTTTTCTAGACGGGGAAAAATTATTAAAATCTTGCCTTAAAAAAGGAGTAGCACTTGTAAGACTTTGGTTTTTTTTTTTTTTTGTTAAGAAAAACTTGTCAAAGCTTATAGTTCTTTTCTCTGTTGCCATTACTTTTTTGTTGTTAATAAAAACATTTGTCTGATTTTGATGTGTTTTTCCTCCCGCAGAAAAAGTTTAAGTTTAAGCCACCTTTTCTTCTGACTGAAAAATAATATTGAAATTTTTGGTACCTTTTTTCTGTTACAAGAAAAAAAATGCAAATTTATGGGCAATTTTCTGCATGGCGGGTTAACGTGGAAGCACGCCAAAAACTCCGTTTGTCTCTGTTTCGACAACACACAACTCGTCAAGAATAGGAACCCCGGATCTAGCGTGTGCAATACTGAGGTGGCTAGAGCCAGCCCGTTGCGTTAAGATATTTTGCCAAGTTGCCGAGTTTCACCCTAGATATTTCAGAGACTCCATGTTATGTGGAATTAAACACTGGGCAATCACATTGTAGAATACTGCCTCATTAGTTCCAGGTTCTCTGCAGCTGCGGCAGCTTTCATTAAGAGGGAGACCGAGCTTCAAAGCGTGCTTACCGATCATCTAGTTACCAGTAAGCCCGTATACAGGTCTCGAAATGTCCCTGCGACTGAAGTTAAGAAGTCGCTCAGAGCGACTCATGTCGTATGTGGGCCACGTTCTTTTGGTAGCCCTGCTGTCATCCAGTTTGCTAAAAATGCTAGTTTTCTCACTATGGGTGGCTTTAAGTGTTCATAACTTCAGTAATATTTATTTTAGAGAAAAACCTTAATCACAAATATTCTAGGGCTATATCTTATGAACAATGTTGCTCTGTATTAGTTTTCTTTAACATTAATATTTAATCCAGAGAAAACCAAATTAAAAAATAACACCGAAATTTTCACATATCTTCGCATTCTTTGCCTGGTGATTACACTACGTGACAAATTTTCAAAAAAGTCGTGACCAAATGAATCTAACAGCTAATTTTTATCTAAAACTTTCCCCTGAATCTAAATATGAAGTCAGAATTGTCGAAAGTGGAACAGTTTTTGAGATATTCCAAAATAACCGTTATTTGTGTTTTTAAAAAAGATGATGTGACTGAAATGCAAAAATCTTTAAAAATTTTGAACGGACTATGTATTTCTTTCTTTTTATTGAGAGGTTATAAAATTACTAAAATAAGAATGGGTTGCTAGAGAAGTTTGGTCAAGAAATGACAGAGTTATAGGGGACAAAATTCAAGCTTCATTGAACATTTTATGATTCTGTTCAATTTTGCTCTTTTCAAGTTTTTCTTTTTAATCTGATGGTTTAAAAATCCTAATGTTTTATTGCATGCGACATTAGATTATTTTAGACATATGTAGATTGGTACAAAAATGACAAAGCTACAGAAGATTTAGTAAATTTACCCGCATAGAAATTCAATAGCTTTAAGCTATTTTTAATATTTATTTTACTAAAAATTTAGTTTTGTATATGCATTTGTTGTGTTTTTCTTTGGTTTGATACAAATCGTAAAGTGGGTTAATTCAATTAATCTTCTGTAACCTTGTAATTTTTTTACCGATCTGGATCCTATTGGACACAAATGTTCGAATTGAATAGGCTAATGTCGTAAGTGATAAAACTTAAAAAAATTTTATTTTTTGGTTTAAAAAACAATAACTTGAAAAGAGCAAAATTGAACAAAATCATAAAATTTTAATGAAGTTTGAAGTTTTGTCCACTAGTTAGTAGTTAGTAAGTTAATTGTTCTCTATTTTGAATTCATTTTAAGTAATCCAAATTTAACATACGACTATGACATGACGTCGTCTGTCGGAGAAGGTTGTTATATATATTACAAATATTGTTTTATATTACATAAAAATTAATAATTAAATTCAGTTATTAATATCTTCCTGTAGCCTATCGCATTTATAATATAGCGGGATAAATATTTAAAATTGTCCTTACCATTAAGAATCAACTCATTTTCTGTTACGATAGTTTTTTTTTAAGTTTTGGAATCTTATTTGTCCTAATATAGGGTATTTGGCTATAAAATGCAGAATGTTTTCGGTTTCGTTTAGATTACATAAGGAGCATATACGGGGTCTGTTTTGCTGAAACCTTGTACTATTCAACTCAATTAATCACATCTAGCTTTGAATATATAACCTAATTCTGTCATATTTGTGATTTCCAAATAGGATTGCGGCTCTATGTACTTTTGTAACTCTGCCATTTAATGACTCATCTTCACAATCGACTCATGGTTATTTAAGAAATTTTATAACCTCTCAATAAAAAGAAAGAAATACATAGTCCGTTTAAAATTTTTGAAGATATTGTATTTCAGTCACATCATCTTTTTTAAAAACACAAATAACGGTTATTTTGGAATATCTCAAAAACTGTTCCACTTTTGACAATTCTGTCTTCATATTCGGATTCAGGGGAAAGTTTTACATAAAGATTAGTTGCCAGATTCATTTGGTCACGACTTTGTTGAAAATTTGTCACGTAGTGTAATCACCAGGCAAAGAATGCGAAGATATGTGAAAATTTCGGTGCTATTTTTTAATTTGGTTTTTTCTGGATTAAATATTAATGTTAAAGAAAACTAATACAGAGCAACATTGTTCATAAGATATAGCCCTAGAATATTTGTGAATAAGGTTTTTCTCTAAAATAAATATTACTGAAGTTATGAACACTTAAAGCCACCCATAGTGAGAAAAATAGCATTTTTAGCAAACTTTGTGGGCTCAAGGCACGCCTAATAACTATGCAAACGATCTAAAATTTTATATATATTGTTTTTTTCTAATTTGGAATCAATCTAAGGGGTTTCCCAAGTGAAAAAACGAAAAAAAAATTGTCCATATAACTTGCGGTCACACTACTGCCCAGTCTGGATAGTTCTTTCTTACACTGGATAACGGGACTGGACGTTTTTTTTTTGCGACCTTAGTGACATCAGAGAGAGGGCTATCGACATTAATGCCAATTCAGCCAATTTTTCCCTGTTATGCAGTGTTATACATGCCTCCCTTTTCGCCAGTATTTCAGCCTAAAATATGCTCGCTTCATCCGGTAGACTAAAAGAGAAGTTTATTTGCAGCTACTCCGAGAAAACCCCAGAGCCAACATAATCTTTGACCCATCTGTGTAAACTCTAGTGCAGTATTCATTAGCTAGGATTTCCCTACTACATTCCCACCTTGACGAAAAAATTACCTTGTATTTCTTCTTAAGATCTGTTCGGGGTATCATATAGTCCGTTGGCTGAAATGTGGGATGCTTTTGTAAAAGCCTTGAATGACCGTTAGTTCTTGCTTTCCAACCTCCCGATGTCGAAAGCCTAACCACACTGGTGACGGATATGGCCATTAGGTGCAATTCTATTGAAATAAGGTGCAGTATAGTATTCAACGCCTCTGAAGGACTAGTGCGTAGACCGCCTGTTATTCCAATGCAGGCTGATCTTTGTACTATTTTCTGCATAAAAAGTAAAGTGCTTATGTTGGGTGCGTCTCTCTGTCCAGAGATCTTGTTTGTGCTTGATTTGGCCCTTTTTGCTAACTTAAGGAAAGTTTATTCTGGTTGATCCATGAACCAGAATAAACTTATTTTTTGAGGTTAAGATTTTTATCAAAATATGCCTCAAAATGCTTATTTGACAAATATATGCCAAAAACGCTAAAAAATATGCAAAAAAATGCACTAAAAAATCGATGCCAAAATTCATAAAAAGATCTAAAATGGCTAAATATATTGTTTTTGCCTCCTTTGGGTGCCCTGGTAGGCTAGCTGGTAGTGAGCTAGTCTATCGGTGCGGGGGTTGCGCGTTCGATTCCCGCCAGAGACTCTGGTCTCCTGCTGACAAGCATAGAGCATCGCGGGAAAAAACCTATAATTGCATATTTACGCTTTCCCTGAAATCTTGCTGAATGATATCAATGATTCGGCACTGCCGACTCAAGTTTAGTTACTTATTAGTTATTCACATTTTTCTCCATTCAAAACTTTTCACCTTTTCCTTTAACTTCTAATATTTTTATAGGTTGAAAACAAAATCCTTTGGCGTTTGCAAACAGCACAATTTTAGTTTTTCCTTTTAACAATTTAACTTGTTTTTACCCTGCTTAAGCTGGTTGTTTTATCTTGTCAAAATGTTAAGCAAATCTTTGCAAAAATAAAAAACTTTTTTCGTACAAAATTGCTCTTAAAAAAATGGCAGCAAAACTTATGCAATTTTCTTTGTTTGTTTGTTATGAAAAGCAGCACAAAAAACTGAATACAAATCCAATAACATATTGTTGGCTTTAACGAAATGTGGCAAATGAATATGTGTACGAGCATTACTTGCACTTATCTCTTAAAATTATTTAGAGGAATAAGCGAAAAGCTGGAAAAACAAATGAAAAGTTGTTACATTTACTAACACACACAAACAAACGAAAGGTGCAAGGAAAACCACATAAACACACGGAGCAACAAAAAAAAAAAAAAAGAATAAACCGAAAAACTTATAGATAAAGTTCAATTTGTATTAGACAAACTGACAAACCAACTACATGAAGTTGAACACAGATAAAGAAAAGTTTTATTGTTTTCGTTTTTTAGATGATTTAGTTCAAGTACAATCATTTAAATTTTTTGAGAGTTAAAATCTGTAATTTAAAGTTTGGAAATGTGAAAGAGATGATTATCGCAATTAATGTCTGAAAAGGTAGACAACGAGAGAACGAAGTTGGATGTGCCGAAAGAAGAAAAAGGATTGCAAGAAATTGCTTAAATAATCAGGAAAACAGGAAAATTTAATTCATTTAGTTTTCCTGAAATATTAGACTACACGGTGATTCAAAAGTAAAGAAAAACGTACATGTATACGGGTTCTCACACACAAGGGTAGTTTGTTAACTTCGTGACTTTCTCTCAACATAGTGTTCTTTAAGCTTCATTGTTTTAGGTAAATGTCTTTCTTATTGTTTATTCCCTTTAGATAATAAGATTTGTCAAGGCCCTTGAAATTGGTATTCTTTTCCAGGATGAATTGTGAGGTCAGGTTCCTCGGGCAGGCATTCAAAAATAGAGATCTCACTTGGGTCTTGTCCACTCAAAAGAAAAAAAAAATCAATTTATCAGTACTCAAATCAATCTGAAGAGTTTTTTTTTTTTTTTTTTTTTTTTGGAATAAAGTACAGAAAGATTGATTCAAGGGCGGATTTTCAATAGCGAAATACTTAAAAGGCGTAACTAACAAACATATAATTTTACAGGAGAAGCAAAAAACTTTTTTAAATGAAAACTATAAACATGTTAGAAAAACATGCATTGATAAGTTGTCCATGAAAATTTTCAAAGGAAGCCATTTTATTATATTTTGTTAAAAAAATGTGTTACAAAGTCGTTTTGCATTTTTCAAATTAACACATCCCTCTTGTTTTTGTTAAACAAAAGCGTCATTTTTTGATCTCAAAAGTTAAAAATTTATCAAGACATGTAGTTTAATATTATTCATAATAATCAATCAAAAACTCGATTTTTAATTTTTTGTTAGTTAAGCCTTTTGCATTTAAGCTAACGATATATAACTGAAAATATAAACTAAATGAAAAGCAAGAGATCTCAATTTTACTTTTTAAACATGAAAATAATCACCCCTATCATGAATAACAAATAAAATTTTTGTTCCAATGAAATTTTCATTCCCCTCGAAGGGAGAAAAGCAATCGTGAATCTCATGTGAAAAATTTTTCACGCTATCAGTTCCAGTGAATATAAAAAAGAAGAATGATAAAAAAAGGTAAAAATCAATGAAATTGTTGTTCAAAATTTACATGTATATATTTTAAAGAAAAGTTAAATTAATAGAGCAAAATATTTAGTATTGGAGGGATAGTTTGATTACAACGTTAGTTTTTTGCACTTTTTAAGTTTTATGTACATAGTAAAATATTTTCCAAAAAATTCTGCCAGCACGTCTTTCAAAAGCTTCACAAATCCGCAGGCAATCGACTTGTTGTTTTGCATTTTGTTAACCAATATATCGGTTTGTGCCTTATTAACGGATCTAGCCCTTAATATTCGATTTATAGGAGGAACTACTTACATACATGTTCTGTTCCCTAGCAAAAATAAAGTAAGAAAATCTAAGGAAAATGTGAACAAATTACGAGGGAAAAATCCAGTGTTTAAAAAGCTGCAGTTGAGATAGTTAAAGTCATAAGATTGTGCTGTAACTTCGTCCTCTTCATTTGTGATTAGACAAAAACAAACGTTGCCTTTACTTCGGATTCATTAAATGAAAACAGTCGCAGTGAAGGCAAAAGCAAAAAACGAAAAGTTTAACACAACAAAGAACATCGGCAGTCGACATGTTCAGAAGTGTTTGGTTTGAAAGACTGAAACTTTTTAAAAATCCCGTAGTTAACGAAGATGGGACGTTGTGAATTTAGCACATTTAAACGAAACCTTGTTGACAAAGAATAACATTGAAATCAAAAACAAATTCATAAATATTTTGTAATTTTGTTGTTGCCTTTAACAGAAATTCACATTGGTTTTTAAGATTTCATACGCCTCATTGCTTGTGGCGTCGAAAATTTTAAAACAGTACATAAATTTATGCACAAAGCAACAACAAAATTACAAAATATTTATGAATTTGTTTTTGCTTTTAATATAATACTATGGCATGCGTTGTGCTTTACAAAATTAGGGCCTAAAAGTTTCAGTCTGTCAAACAAAACACCATCGCACATGTCGAATGCCGATGTTCTTTGTTGTTTACAACTTTTCGTTTTTTGCTTTTGCCTTGACTACGACTGTTTTAATTTAATGAATCAGAAGTAAGAGCAACGGTTTATTTTTGTCCAATGAAAAATCAAAAAGTGGAAGAAAACGCAATTTTTTTATTTTGACTGTAGTATTTTAAACCCTGAAAAAATCTTTTCACGATAATGGGAATTATTTCCCGTAAACATTTTTTCACGTTAATATTCTCATTTGAATTACCTTTTTTCATGGGAGTTTTTCATGATCGCAAATATGTGAAAAGGGGAATAATTACGAGGGAAAAATTATTCACGATAGGGGTGAATGTGTTTTCATATTGTTCTATGGTTTTTGTTGTTTCTACACACAACAAGCAAATCGTTTTTAAACCACTTGTGTGGTGTTGTTGTAGTGTCTGCAACAAACTTTGATAAGTTAAATGAGATCAAAACGCTCACTTTGTCATTTTACTCTCAGAGTGGCACTACCAACGAAAAAAATAATCTTTTTTTAGTTGGTTTAAGAATTTTATACTTATTTTAAGAAATTCCTGGATTGATTATCGAAAAAATTCCCATTTTGGATTGTTTTAAGAATGTTTCAGTCTTATTCGTACTTAAATTTTTGACTACGACTCGTTCTTTAAGTAAGTATAAAAAACTTAATTTATCCGGAGTGTTTTTCTTTCTGTCTAGGGGTCCCTTTGTGAAGCCCACCAACAATGCCCATCCAACAGAGCAACAACTTAACAGGCGTCACTCCCAATTTCAATTTATTTATTCTGCTAATGAAAATAAGAAGCAATTTTTATTTTAATCCTAGATCATCCGAACCGATAAACACTAGTTTTCCCGAGATATCTGACCATTAAATACCGAATCCTAGGACATGAAAATGAAACAAAGTTTTTTCTTCTTCCTCGTCATATTAATTCCTGCAGTAGTCATTCAATTCCAGACCATTTCTTCTCTCATGATTCCCTACCGACCAGAGCCCAGTTACTACCGAGATCACTTTCCTTATTTATGCTCTATTGTCCTACAACAAGCACTTTGTCTTAACTAAATCTTCTACATTTCTTTAAATTAGGAAAATATAAATAGTCAGAAGGGGCTAAAATTGGAGATTTTGCTACATGGGGTAACAGTTTGAACTTTTGCCAAAGTGACTACCCGAACATTCTCCTATAGAGCAACATTTTTTTCTCTGCTAGATAAATTAGTTTTAATATTCGTTGAATAAAGCGCCTTTTGTATCAAAAATGTATAGCTTCCTTAGGCGAGATGGTAAGCGAAACTTTTATATTTCTCCCTTACAAACCTCATACGTTAGAAGCTCAATTTTTTATTGGGTATATAAATTTAGCAATAATTATTTTATCATTTTTTATTATGATAGAAGGATTTTTGACAATTATGTATGAAACAAAAAATCGGTCAAATGCTCGCCACTGCTTCGGTGGCATACCTCTATCCCATGGTCCATATTTTCAATGGCTCTAAAACATAATTGAGGTTCAGTGTCGTAAATGTGCCGAATTATGTCATCCTTTTGATCTTGAATTGTTCTTGGCTGACGTACACTTTTTCTTTTAATTGTCCTCAAAGAAAGAACTCCAACGATGTCCAATCACATGATCGTGACGGCAAAAATAACGTAGCCATGACGTGAGATAACACGGCCATAGAATTTCTCGCGCAAAAAAGCCATTGTTTCGTTGGTTGTGCGGCAAGTGGCACCATCCTGTTGGAACTACATATCGTTCAGATCTATATACTCAACTTCTGGGCACAAGAAGTCAATTATCATCTCGCGATAGCGAACACCATTCACGTTAACTGCTTGACCGACATCATGTTCGAAGAAGTACGGCCCGATGACAACGCCAACAGAACGAACTGGGCGAGCATGCACAGATGTTTTTACATTTCCTACAGACCCGATTTGCTGAAATTTGCGCAAAATTCTCCCGATTGTAGAACACATTTGGTAGATTATGCTGACCAAAAAAAATCACATTGTGCACGAAATGTTAAGTGATTTGAACTTTCATTTTCGTAAAAACAAACGTTGACAACCTAAACGCTCTGCTCAATTGTGTACCTCTCCAGGGTTGAGTTTGTCCAACCAACACTTAAACAAAGAAATGTCAAATTAAGTTGGGCAAAAAACTTGACGTTAAGGTGTGACTTACAATTAAAATCGTGCATTATGGTTGGACCACCCTTTATTTTACCGAATAGTGTGGTTTTTTTTTGGCAACGGACGAACAGACCGGCGCTCATGGTCAAATCGACTTAGAAAAGCTCAAGGACTCAGATTATATGTATACATATATATATAACCTTATGGGATCCTTGATAAATTTAAAAAATGTGTTACACGGAATGACAAGCTGACGGTATACTAACTTTTACTCTCCACTAGTGATGGAGGGTATACAAATTAAAGACTTAACAAAGTAATCGAAAAAATTACTTGAGTTTCTGTAATTTATGGAATTAAAAGAAAACAGGAATAAAATTTCTATATGAGAACCCCTGCAGTGTTATCAAGGACCCCAGAAATATTAAAAGTGTATCTTTTTCACGCAATATAATACAAATATCCTAAATATTTTTATTTTTTAAACTTTAAAATTCTCTATAACCCATAATTTTTTATTACGCATAAATAATTTCCCATCCTTATGAAACAATTCAAATTTCCATTAATAATTTCGGTCAAGAATCCAAAAAAAAAACACAACAGCACAATTATTCTTGAATTAGAATTTTTAATCGACATTTTCACTCAATTTATCTTTAAGACCGGCATATTTTGTATTTATTTGTCATTGTTTTGTTCCTTCTAACAAATTTAATTTTATTTAGAAAATTCTATTTTATGTAATTTGCAAACAAATTACAGAAAATCACAAACGTCCCCCAGATAATCGACATCATCAACAATATCAATTCTATTCCTACATAAAGTAAACCAATGTGGAAGCAAAAAAAATATATTGCAAAACGAGGGTGGTTTGTTAAAGTTTAAGATCAATCCTCTGAGAAAAGAAGACAAATTCTGCTAAATTTGTTCTCTATGAAGAAAAAAAGGGCACAAATTTGGTCGCCGGATTCTTTCTCTATACCCTCCACCACAAGTGGTAAACAAGGGTATACTGAGTTTGTCGCTACGTATGAACAGACTCTGATTCATATTTGTTTCTTCTGTTTTTTAGATTTTTTCAATTCTGATACTTGAAAAAAGAGTTTTTTCTATCTAAAAAAAATTTCCGTGAATATGGTACCTTTTTATAGAAAAAAGTGGCCAAATTCGTTACTATTATTAGTAAAAATATTGTATTCGCCAAATTCGTCATATTTTGTTATACCAGGAAGCATGTACGAAATATTTAGGCTAATCTTTGTCGCTCTAGCTCAAACCAGCTGGTTGGAATTGTCTTAAAACTGTTTGTCTCTTGGTAATCAGAACAGTAAACGATTCAGATTTGAGTTCCGCTTTAAGAATATTTGAAAATTTTCAAGTTCCTGGAAACAAGTAGCTGGTTAAAAATTTTCTGGTAACATTATTTATATACAACTTATCACTCAACCCTCCTTTAATTCCAAAGTAATGGTAAGCAAATGAGTTCCACTCGATTATGCGATTAAGCATGACATGATTTTTTTTTTGGTTTTTTTTTTAAAAAAATTGTTATTTTCTCGAAATTTTTTCTTGTTTTAATTCTGTTGTCTGTTGCAATAAACATAAAATTTTACTTACAATAGCAAAAACAACCATATTAAAAATATACCTACTGTCAATATACAGATTTTTAATCTTTGACTATAAGGACGAGGACAAACGATGATAAAGTTGATGATGCTGCTGATGATGACGACGAGGAGTATGTTTGTTAACTACCCAACAATCCATTAAAAGGAATCAGCTGTAAAAGATTGAAGCCAACTAACTAAGCGTGTAGCTATAAGCAACCGACCAAGCCACAATGGGTAAATTTAAAAAAAAAAATCGCGAAAAAATCTTTTAATATTTTTTAATACATATTAAAATTAATTAATTGAAAAAAAAAAAATTTTTCTACCAATTGTACGAAAACACAACAATGTAGTTATTTAGCAAAAAAAAAAAAAAAAAAAAAAAACACAAAGTACTTAGCGCAGCAGCAATAATGGGTGTTATTTCACCTTGAAATATAATTGGGGGTAAGATATGGAACATATTTACGGTTTATTTATGCAACATATTTAGAAAGGAAAACGAAAACTTTTTACTTTTTGGAATATATTTTTCTAATGGTTATGTTCAATTCCTTCCGTGAATAGTAGCTGAGATGGAACATTTACGTGTGAAAAAAATCATCATAAGTGAGAAAAAATGCCACATATGAAGAGTCTGAATTACCATAAAAGTTATTCAAAACCCAGACCATGTGTAAAAGAAAGATAGGCCACTTATTATTCTGCGTTTAAGTTACATGCGTGTGTGAAGATAAATATGAAGAGTTATATGAATTTTTTTTAAATATCGCATGCGATAAAAAATATATTAAAAATATCGCATGCGACAAAAAAATATCATAAAGAACATACGACTATTTTCACGAAAGTTTTATTAAAAATCATCAGAATCTCACTATAAGTCAAATTTTCAAAAATGTGTAAAAAATTTTACACATACAATTTGGATAAAGTGCTAATAGATTATTGAAGCCTTGTCCATAGTGTTCATTTTCTATTAGGTTTGATTCCCTGAGATCGAAGATTTTGGCACAGTGGCCATAGCCCAAACGGAACTCATTCATAAGAAATTCAGTCTGTCAAATTTTTTCAAAAATCATTTATTTTAATATAAAAAGACTTATAAAATATCAAATAAGTTTTTAATATTATTCATTTTTTTTAAAATATCGCATGCGATAATAATTATATTAAAAAAATATCGCATGCGATAAAAAAATATTATAAAGAAAATACAACTATTTACACGAGATTTTAAAGTTTTTATGAAAAATCATGAGATTTTCACTATAAGTCAAATTTTCAAAAATGTATAAAATGTAATTTTCACAAATACAATTTGGATAAAGTGCTAATAGATTTTTGTAGCCTTGTCCATAGTCTTCATTTTTATTAGGTTTGATTCCCTGAGATCGAAGGATTTGGACACAGTGGCCGTATCCCAAACGGAACTCATTCATAAGAATTTTAGTCTATCATATTTTTTCAAAAACCACAAATTTTAATATAAAAAGACTTATGAAATATGTATCAAATTAGTTTTTAATGTTAAATAAAAATTATTGATTTTTCATAAAAAGTTTAAAATTTCGTGTAAATGGTCGTATTTTCTTTACAATATTTTTTTAATATATTTTTTATCGCATGCGATATTTTTTAAAATTTAATTTAACTTTTCATATTAATCTCCACACACGTGGATATCTTATCGTTTTAAATGAAGATAATTTCTTTCGTTTGGCAGTATTTGTAAAAATAGAACAAAAGATGCTGTTTTTAAATCTAGATTTATTTCCCTTATTTTATAAAAAAACCCACTGTGCGACCTAGCAACCTGGTTTTCTTTTGATTTTTTAACTCGCTTAAATATTTTTTGTGTGTGTGTGTTTTTTTGTAGTAAATTCTTTAATACTTAGATACACAAAAAAAATTCCTATGTGGCAGTTACATGTTTTAACGCGACTCTTTAGAATCTGGTTTAGGTTGAGGTTGGGTAGTTAGTTCTTCTTCTCTCTTGTTTTTAATAAAATGATGTAGTCACATAAGTTTGTTTTAATACCCATAAGGCCTTATCAACGTGTGGTTGTTATGCCAGGGATTTAATCAACACAGCATAAAAATTATATTAAAACATCCACCTCAACAACCAGCCATCCATCCCTGAATGTAACCATTTTAATTGTGTGTCGTTCTTTTATTCAAAAGTCCATTTATTCATAAAATATATTTAAAAAAAAAAAATGTGCAGTTGTAGGATTTTTGTAAAGCAATTTTCTCATAAATTTACAATTCGCTACGTTTCATTTGGATTTCTGTATGATTTTTGTTTAACTTTTTTTTATTATTTTTTTTTTTTTTTTTTTTTTTGTAATTTCAACAAAATGTTGTTGCGTTGAAATGAAATGAAATGTTGTTCTTTTTTTTATAATGAGCCATGTACAACATGTTGTCTTACATGCCAATTTTAAAAATCGGTGATTTTTTATAATTTTTATTGTTGTAAGTTTTAACAGTTTTTCTCTACAATACAATTAAAATAAACTTGTTTTTCATTTTCTCTCATTAACTGAAACAATTTTATGTTTAAACGTTAAATTAGGACTAGAGTTGAGCGAGCGTGTGTGTGTGTGGCCGCCAAAAATTTTATTAATTTGCTTGTCTTAATGAATTTTTTTTTAACTTTGAACTAGAAACACAGATGTGTTTTAGAGTTGAAAGTGATTAATTTATATTTAGAAAATAACAAATTTAATTATTATTACAAAAAAAAAAAAAAAAAACAGTTCCGCATTAAAACCAACTCCTAAGCAGTGTTATTTTCTTATAAATGCTTTTGACTAGTTTAACCCCGACATTTTCAGACACCTTTTGTTCAACTTCTTTTCATACGAAACGCATCTCATAAACAAAATCAGGTCAAATGATTTTAACTTGTGCCAGAATATGGTACTTTTTTCTATCCAGAAAAATTTGCTTGTTTTTATAAACTTTATAACTCATAAAAAATTGTTTTTGATTATAAAACGTTTTTCTCAAAATAAAAAAAACATGCCAGATGCCAAAAACAAAACTTTGCAAAATTTTAGTCCCCTTTTGCTGTCTTGAATGGGTTGTCTATTGAGATGTCTTTTCTAGAACAGGCTCTATACTGAATTTTAGAAGAATTAGCGTTGACAAGGGATTCTACATAAAGGAACTAGATATAAAGGTTTCCTTTCGTCTGCCAGATGTCTAAAGTGTCCTGCAAGCGAAAATCTCTGCTCAATGGCGCGCGGCTAACTGCGAAAGGTTGCTTATTGACGGATATATTATGTATACTTATTAATAGCAAGGCTGCCATTGTGTCTGCGGATGTCTATATGACATCGAGATTAACTGCAGAGTGTCGGTTGCCTTAAAACGCGATTGCGAAGCATTCAAAGGTAACGCTAATGTGGGTACCAGGGCATGCGAACTGCCGTGGTAACCAGATTTATTGGACAATTCGTTGGCTTTTCAATGGCTCCCTGTAAATCACTCATTAAGCGCGAGTCTTATGGACTTATATAGTTGGGTTGAACTCGTGAATCCACCGAAGCCAGAGCATTGCGGCCTGGCTATGATGAACAGCGGACATGCTCTCACTTAGGATCAATAGGGAGTAGCTTAAAATAGTGATCTCAGTGATAACAGGACACTGACCAGTGGCAACTCAGGCGAAGAGAAGTTGTCATGACGAGGAGGAAGAGGAATCTGTGTTTTTTTCTGTTTCAGTATCCTTGATATTGGGACATTAGGGAAAGGTACCTAAGTAAACCAGTGTTTTTCTGTGCGAATGATCTATCTTAAATAGAACTAAGTTTGCTTCTGCCCTTCACTAGGAAGACAAATTAGTTTGATTCTTCAGTGACGCCTATTAAGTATCTGCTGTGTGGGATGGGCATTGGCGCTACGTACCACAAAGAGGGCTGCTTGATGGCTGCCCAAGGAACCTAACCTAACCTTGCCGTCTTGAATAAAAATAAATCGGATTGTTTTACTTTGCCTAAGCAAAATTGTGTTAAATATTTTATTATTAAATATACTACAAACAGTGTTGGGCAAAATACATGGTTTGCGGTATTTAAAATACAGAATACAAAATACTTGCTGGTCATGTATTTAAAATACAAAATACAAAATACTTTCAGGTTATGTATTTAAAATACAAAATACAAAATACTTACACATCCTGTATGTATTTAAAATACAAAATACGAAATACTTCCATTTATTGAACGTATTTCAAATACAAAATACTTCCACGTCATGTACATTAAGGTTATAACTTTTTTTTGAGTGCAAAATACCACTCCAGCGCCATGTGGGGAATTTTGTTCTGATAATAAAAAACTGTTTTTTAAGCTGATTCGGTGAAAAAAGTTTCCGCACCGTAAGCGATTCCTAAAACTCCATATTATGTGTAAATTTTATTTTTGAAAATTGAAACCCTTTTGATTTTGCATTAGACTTATGAAAAATGGTTTAATGTTGAAGATTATATATGAATTAAAACAAAAACGAACTTATTTAAGACAAGAGGCACTGATTTAATGATGAAAATAAAAACAAAACTTTAACGCTTTCGGTGCGGAAACTTTTTTCACGAAAGATGAAAAGTGACACCATATTTTTTTTATATTTTGGTAGATTAAAATGCAATCAACTATCAATAAACTGACAAAATACTCCCATTTTTTTATGTATTTAAAATACAAAATACAAACTACTTATATTTATTGTATGTATTTAAAATACAAAATACAAAATACTTGCACGTCATGTATTTAAAATACAAATACAAAATACGTATTTGTATTTTAAATACGTATTTCAAATACATGTATTTCAAATACTGCCCAGCCCTGACTACAAAGCAATAGATTCTCTATCTACGAAAAAAAAGTACCAGAATTTATTTCTCTAAATAAAAAAAAATTAAAAGTTATATTTCCCACTTAACAATTAAGTAACCAAATCTCGTACTTTTCTATTTGATAAAAAAAGTAACAGAAAAAAAAATATGGTACTCTTTTAATACAAAAAAGTACAATTTTGCTGGTACATTCAAAGGAACGAAAAAACATTGTTATTTTATATCTAGAGAAAAAAGTATTTTTTTCTTTATTTTTTTTTTTTTTTTTTTTTTTTGTTGAGGGAAAAATTTAATTTTTTGTTAATTTTTTTTTTTTTTTTTGCTATTTAGATAGAGGAAAATGTTCTGTGTCTTCTGGTGTATAAAGGAAAAAGTGTCAAATTAAAACAAATTCATTTGTCATCTTTCCTTACATCACAGCTTTTTTTTCAAATTCCAGGCGTCTTAAACAAAATTATGATTTATCTTTTGATTAAAGGAAAATATTTTTATTTTCAACAAAGTTTTTTTTTAATTTTCCTTGTAACTCAAATATCAACCAACAATCCTTCCCTAGATTTATGACATGAAAAAATAAAGGGTGTTTTTTTCAGTGGTATAGAACTTCGAATTGAAATAAAACACAAGAAAATCGTTTTAATGACCATCAATTTGGCTTTATTGGAAGGATAATTTTATGCCATTAATGTTTAAATATTAAACATCTGCATGAAACTTAATAATGATGTTCATGAAACCTTCATTATAATTTTGTGTTCGCTTCATTCGTATTCAGTAAGATGAAATACTATGAAATGAAAGCAATGAACACTCGATATTTAAGAGACGAATAAGATGAAATTAGTTTATTTGCTTATACAAGAGAATATGAACATTTACAACCATGAAACAGAACAACCATTGAACAAATCTCGAATAAGTTCATGAAAAAACAGTATGATTTAAATGTCAGTGTTGCCAGTTGTAGAAAAATAAAACATAAGAAAGTTTAAAAAAAAAAATAGAAATATGCAACATGTTTAAGAGATACATTAATATTGAAATAAAAACTCAAATTTATTTTTGTTTTCAATGTAAATTTTCAATAAAATTAAATATATTTAATTTTATTTTCAAAAACATTCACTAACATTAAAAAATTTTCGGCAATATTTTTGTCTTAACCCATTAAGGACGGATGGGTATTTAAATACCCAAAAACAGAGCCTTCGTAGAAAAATTCTGGCTAACTTCAGGTAAGAGGTATCGGAAATTGGTTTTTACAGATAGATTAAGAAAGGATAAAACTACTTAAACAAATTTTTGAAATTAAATTTTGCCCCCTTTAATTGGGTAAGTTAGCGGCTTAAAAGTTAGCAATTTTTAATATTTGGAAAAAGTGAACGACAACGGCTCTGGAAAATTGGGAGAGTGGAAGATCGGAAAACCCTCTTGGTGACTTATAGCCTTAGGTGTGCTCTGCTTTAGAAAAAAATATTAGCTAAATTGGGCCAATAACGTTGACCACAGGCTTGATTCAATGACATGGGTATTTAAATACCCACTTCGCTGTCAGAGGGTTCAAAACATGGAAAATGACCTATTTATTAGTAAAAAATAAAGAAATAAATATCACAACAGTGGTCGATTATTGAGATAATTTTATATTTTTAATGTTTTTTGGGACACCTTTGGGTGTAACTAAAGTTTGCATTTTGTACAACCAAACTCAGTTTTGCTTCACATTGTCCAAAACGGCCAAGCTGAATAATATGGCTTATCATATGGTCAAAGCTCTCCATGCGCTTTGCCATTTCTTGTGCATTTGTGAATACTTTTTCTCTTACACCAATGTTTCATAAAATTGACTCATGATTGAAGATCCTTCAGGTTTTCTTAGCATGCAGTGTAAATTCCTGGCATACACCATAGCAGCATCCAAAGCATTAGTAATAAGGCCTCGGCTCTTTCGTATAAAATATAAAACATTCCACATTCCCTTCTATGACAACAGAGAAGAGAAGGAGTAACATTTTTTGTTATGTTTTTTCGCACAAGCAAAAGCAAAAGAATTTTTTTTTTTTTTATCCCGTTACCATTCTTATGTAACTGCAAAAGAAGCGAGAGCAATGACAACGTGTGTAAAAAGATATGAGAGTGGAATAAAGCGAGCAAGCCTTGTAAAGAGCCAATGTTCAATGTGAACCTCACCTTATTATGGCTTATTATTAATATGGGCGTTCAAATCAAAATGCACATCGTGCACTTCGTGATTCAGTGATGAGGCACATTTTCACCTCAGTGGATTCGGCAATAAGCAGAGTTGCTGCATTTGGGCTAATGATAATCCAAGAGTGATTGTCGAAAAACCAATGCGCTCACAAGATTGACTGTTTAGTGCGGCTAATGGGCTGGCGGCATCATCGGGCCGTATTTTTTCCAAAATGAGGCCGGTCTGGCAGTAACTGTGAATGTTGTTCGCTATCGTGAGATGATAATGAACTTTTTATGGCCCGAATTAGAAGATATGGATGTGGCCGATATGTGCTTTCAACAGGACGGTGCCACAAAGCCAATGGCTCTTTTGCGCAACGAATTCAATGGCCGTGTTATCTCACGTGGTGGCGATGGCAATTGGCCGAAAAGATCATTTGATTTGACACCGTTGGTCTTCTTTCTTTGGGGTTATTTGACAGAAAAGGTGTACGTCGATAAGCAAGCAACAATTCAAGAGCTAAAGAATAAGATAATTCGGCCCATTAACGGCATAGAACCTCAATTATGCCTCAGCGTCATCGAACATATAGACCATCGGATGGAGGTGTACCGCCGAGGTCGCGGCGGCCATTTGGCCGATATTTTGTTCCATACATGATTGAACCATACCAATATTTTCATAATAAAAGTAAATGACAATAACTTCCTAAATAATTGGTGTTTTATTCAAAATCAACATCGGCCCTTAAAATTTAACCATCCTTTTTATCCAAAAGAAGGAATACAAAGGGCCTCTAAAAGGCAACCGTACTTCTTCCTTTTCCCACTGGGACAGATTCAACGTACATAGTGAAATAAGCACACAACACACACATCAATGCATGCAATAAATGAATTTTTTAATTTTTGGTTTTCAAAAAATCTTGTCTTTTAGAACTCTTTAAGAGCGAAGTGGGTAGAAAAATACCCATGGTCTAGGGGCCAAGGTTTGACAGGTAAAAATAAAAAAAAACGCAATGTCAATATAAATGCCCATAATATCAGATGTGTGAAATTTCATCAAAATCGTTCCACGAAATCGGGGTTCAGTCTTAAATGGGTTAAACAGAAAAAAGTAGATAGCTAATAAATTCAAAATGCTTCACAATCTACAGATATTATTATAATGAGAACTAAAAAATTAGATAATTCATGGTTAAAATAAAAGTGATAAATTCTAGGCAAATTCCAGCACGATCAACATCCATCGTTTTCATATTATGATGTAAAAACATAATTTGTTCGACTGACGTTGTATTCCACCCAATGATGCAACGTTTTTCGCAAAGTAAATTTCTTGCTGACGAAAACACCCGTTCTGAAGAGGCACTGCTAGCTGGTGTGGCGAAAATTTTGCAGCTTACCTGGTATAAAAGAGTAAATTTTGATTTATTTATTTCCCACCATAGTAACACATCAAAGCTATCATGAAATACTTCATGGAAAACAACCACGTGGTCAGACTCCTAAGACACTTACAAAACTAACAATTAAATTTCTCATAAACTCATTCCTTCTTTTGTTTTTCATCTTTCACCTAAAAATGTTTGTGTTTTTTATGAGTTCGTTTCATTTCAGGGCCGTGTACAGTACATTACAAGACAATTAAATCTTGCCATGTTTCAAAGATTTGTATTATTCAAAAATGCAAATGACAAACAAAAAAAAACATATTTTGCATATTATTTATTGTTTATATTCCAAATATGTATACTATACATATATGTGTATAGGTATATCTACATATTTGTTAAAATTTAAATTACACATGGGCAACGCATGCAAATAATTATATGAATTTACTGAAGTGGCAACATTGCTATTGAGTATTAATAAAAATAAATGAGAGAGAATGAAAACTATGAAACAAAGCCCGTTTCATTGAACAACCTCTGTGTGTTTACGATATGAAACGAAATGTGTTCATAGCAGTATGAATAAAACAACAGTTTGTTCGGTAATCACAATTTTATTCGAACACGACTTTCAGTGAATAAGCATTTCAGTATGTTTATGAATGAAGTTGTTCATGCAGCCCTTTATTAAATATGATTTCAGGCATGTGGCCGCCGCGGCTGGCTCGAATAAAGCCAATTCTACAGGTCCAATTTTCAACCACTTTTTCGAGCATATGGGGCCGTATGTCGGCAATAACGCCACGAATGTTGGCTTCCAATTCCCCTAACGTTTCTGGTTAGTTGGCGTAGACGAGCGACTTCACATATCCCAAAAGAAAATAATCCAATAGTGTCAAATCACACGATCTTGGTGGCCAATTGACAGGTCCATTCCGCGAAATTATGCGCTCATCGAATGTTTCCTTCAATAAATCGATTGTGGCGTGCGCTGTGTGGCATGTAGCGCCGTCTTGTTGGAACCACAACTCATCCACATTCATGCCATCCAATTCGGGAACAAAATAGTCGGTTATCATGGCTCTATACCGGTCTCCATTAACGGTAACTGCCTCTCCAGCATTATTTCGGAAGAAGTATGGCCCAATGACTCCACCACCCCATAGAGCACACCAAACAGTCAGTTTTTGTGGATGTAATGGCGTCTCAAGGGTCTCATGTGGATTCTCTTCACTCCAAATGCGGCAATTTTGCTTGTTGACGTAGCCATTCAACCAAAAATGAGCCTCATCACTGAACAAAATTTTGCGATGAAAATCAGCATCGAGATCAATCTCATTTTCGGCCCATACACCAAGCGTTGTTCTTTTGTCAACCTGTTCATGATGAAATGGCAAACCAAACTGAACATAAATGACATTAGAGTTGCCAGATTTGACCACAAAATGCCAGTTTTATCTCTATTCGAAAAACAAACCTGTAAAAAAAAACACCCTTTACTTTGTAACTTTATTCCCAGAATAATTCCGGTACTTTTGAAAGAAAAACAGAAACGCAAAGAACACACAACCATCCCCAGAACACTTTAATAAAACATTAGTCAACATTAGGGAGATGATTGCAATCACATTAAGCAAATCATCAAAAAAAAAAAAAAAGTAAAAGGAACTAGAATAAATCTTCGTAATTATTAAATGAAAATATTAGGTTTTACATCCATCAGATTCATATTCATATTCCTTTATATTTACTTTCATGTTTTTTGTTATAATTTACAACATTTATTAGTTGTTGAAACCGCAACTACAAACAATTTTGGTGTTATATGCAACATAAAGTATCTAAGTACTTTGTGTCTTGTATGCGGTGCCGAAGAAAGTGTGATACATGTGGCAATTATAACAACCCTACTAATTGTTTGTTTTAACTGCAAGTTCTTTTAACTCGACGTTTTATTTTTGATTTTTTTTTCTCTTCTTCTCATTTTGTTGCAACATAAAATCCAGACAAAAACTAAGTAAACGAGTAGCAAAAGCGGCAAGCAACAACAACAGGAAGACAAAGAACATGCCACAAAATTGTATGTGTTACAAACTAATTATGCTGCCATCATCAAAATTATTGCAGCAAGAACAAAAACAAGAAACAAATTGAAATACGCAAAGTGAAAAAAAATTGTTGAATACACAGAGGACTCAGCTAACGGCACAATCAAATATTCTTTTCTTCTTGTCTAAAATAAAAAAATCGAATAAAATGCCAAAAAAATTGTATTTACCAAACATATTTAGGCAATTCAGAAAGTGTTGTATTGTATCATATTGGTTGTATTTGCTATAATTTTATGAATGTCACATTCATAACATTTTTGAGCAAACTTAAAGGCACAAGCCTTTAGCACGCTACAACAGGCAAAAGTAACAGAAAATTTTTTTTTATATAAAACCCAAGGTTTTCGAAATTACCACAACAGAAAAGGTGTTCTACCATTTCTATCTAAGAACAACGAAAAAATGTGTACTAAAATGCGGCTTAGAACTTTCTATGAACAAAAAAAAGTACCACAATTTAACTTAGTTTTTCCCCTTTACAATTATAATATACTTAAGAAACTTTTCGTTAAGTTTCGCCAAGTGTCATTTGCATTAGCAAACTGCGAAACAGAATTCGGCTGTTTCTTCGCTACCTATTGACAAATATTGCCTTTTTAGTTCTTTTTCAGTACCTTTTTAGTACTTTTTATCAGTGTTCGAATATAAACAGTACATTATTTAGCGTTCGGATCACACACCCAAGAACTATATCTATTTTTTTATTTTGTGATTTGTAGACGAACACAACCCTTAAAACCGTTCGTAACTATTTTCAAGAAAGAGCTGAACATTATATAGTGTTCTGTTCTGTAGACAAACATTATATTTTAATGTTCTTTAATTTTTTTTTTTACATTGATAAAGAAGTCAACAAACGGCCGCAGCACGAACAGCTTGTGTGTTTTGTGTTTATGTTTTATTTGTGTAAAATTATTTTGCTGGCTTTTTGTTTTTTTTTCGTATGTGTATTATGTTTTTGTAAAAAATGTTTGGTTTTTTTACCAGCCAAAAGCGGCGAACATAAATGAACCAAACCGAGCACAATAAAGTTTGTGGTTTTTTAAAAAAAACCGAACGGAATTAAATGTTCACATCTTTTGTTGAGTTAGATAAAAGCAGTGTTATTTTTGTGTTCGAAAGATGACAAACAGGGAAACGTTATTTTTATACCCTCCACCACAATAAGTTGTGAAGAGGGTATACTAAGTTTGTCATTCCGTGTGAAACTTTTTTATTATTCATCTCAGACCCCATAAAGTATATATATTCTGGCTGCTTGAGTAATTCTATGTCGATTTAGCCATGTTCGTCTGTCTGTCCGTCTGTCCGTCTGTTGAAAACACGCTCACTTTCGAAAAACTCAAAAGAAATAAACAAACTAGGTGTCAAATTGCTTGTAGTTATCCTAAGCAGTTTGGGATTGAATTTCAGCAAAATCGGTTCAGTAGGACCAGAGCTATGAATCAAAATGATCAAAAACTTGATAATTTTGTTACAAAAACTAACATAAATGATGCAAAAATGCACGGAATGACATAAGATTTTGCACAAGTCCGTTTTATTCGACTAAAAATGACACTGTAAAATTTCGTGAAGATCGGTACATAATTTACCCTAGGCCCCATATATGCCCTACTCCCGGAAAACAGTTTAGTCTCCTAAAACCATAATTAATAACAAATCGTCACAGTTTAAGATAAAAATAATAAAAAGACATCATACAGATATTACTCCTTAAACCTTCGAACTGTCGGTGGAGGGTATCAAAGATTCGGCACAGCCGAATATAGCACTCTAACTTGTTTTTAATGATTTTTAGCGTTTGTATTTTCCACAAATCTACCAAACCGAACACTAAGGAGCGATATTTTGTGTTTATTTTCAAACACTGCTTGGGTAAGCTCTATAAAAAAGGTGTTAAGCGTTTGTGCTAATGTTTGTAACACCTTAAAATAGTGGACCTAGAACCATATATTAGTATTCCGATCGACTTGAAATCACTTTTTAAATCGATCTTTCTCTGTCTGTCCGTCCAGCTGGCTGGTTGTTCATGTTTATTTTGTGCGCAGTTCGTTATCGATCGAAAGTACAATACAATTACAATAAGAATTTCGATCGATAGCGAATGCCGTAATTTGGCCCAATGTCGCTTTTTTGGAGATAATTGAAGTGTGGTACACAGGTTCTAGTTGTCATAAGGACCAAGCCTATTAAAAAAGGTGAGAATCGGTCCATAGTTTCATATAGCCCTCATACGAGCTTCTTTACGGAATAGTCTTTGTGTCCATAAATATTGACAAAATTTTGTGGTTAATCATGCCATGCTTCGTATTAAATTAACTTAGCTTTTCCATTTAACTTCTCAGCAGCTGATCTCATCTCATCATATCTAAGTTACCGCTATCAGTATGTAAGTTCAAACAATAAGCAATCATTGTCGTTGCCTGTGACCAAAGGTGTTCCTCAAGGGTCCATATTTGGTCCTCTACTTTTTAGAATATAGATAAACGATGTACGCCGATGATTTTCAGGTTTATATATGACTGATGAGTATATTTCAAGATTAAACCTTGATCTATCAAAAATTGAAACCTGGGCTGAGGCAAATGGTCTTTGTCTGAATCCCGCTAAATCTAAGTGCCTTGTAATTTCCAGGAACAATACACAAATAACTATTGTACCCAATATAATCTTAAAATTGAAGCGAATAGAAATTGCCAAGAAGACTAAAAACCTTGGCATTATTTTTAATTCTTCACTTACTTGGTCAGATTATATAAACGCTGCTGCAGGAAAAGTATTTGCGATGCTTCGTTCGCTTTGGGCAACTCAACCCCGTTCAAAATACGTAAACTTTTGGCTAAGATATATCTTATTCCAGCTTTTATATATGATAGCGAGGTTTTTGCAAGCTGTGACCAAAAAAGCACCAGGAAATTAACATCTACATATAATGCCATTCTGAGATATGTCTTCAACTTAGGTCGTTTCTCTCATGTTACACTCTATTAAAGTAAACTTTATGGAGTGCGATTTTCTGACATGTTAAATATTCGATGCCTAAGTCTTTTGCATAAGAATATCTATACTGGCGAGCCAACGTATCTATTTGAACGTGTTACTTTTACACAGTCAACAAGAAATAACAATCTGATCCCGATAAGATTCAAGAAGTTAGTATCTGAATGGCAGTTTTTCGTTCACAGTCTTCGTCTTTGGAACACACTACCAGGAAGTGTTCAATTGGCTAGTAATGCAACGCAGTTTAGGAAATGTATTTTTAATTTTTATATTATAAAAAACGCAATGCCCTTTAAAAATTTTCTTAATGTATTAATTTCTTTTGTTTTAATGTTTATTATTAAAATCTTTTATTGTGTGACACATAAGAAATTGCTACGAATTGTTTATCCTGTACTATAATTATAAGACTTTAATGTTGAATAGGAATACCAATAAATAAATTAATAAAATAAAATAAATATTAATAATTTCGAAAATTTGCTATGGACTACCTCTTTTTGGAAACGCTCCAAAATCCCAGCTTAAGAAACTTGACACTATAGTAAACTCAGCCATTAGAACATCACTGGGCGCCTTGCGTTCAACTCCCGTCAATAACATGCTATTCGAAACCAACGTTTTGCCTACTCATGTGAAAACGGAATACTTAGTAACAAAACTTTTCAAAAATATTCTTTATTGTGCTAATGTTCCAATTAAACAAATCTTTAAAAAGGTAAAACTATTAAAAAAAGTACCCAGGGTTTCCTTAACAATCCATAGAATTGTTGATTCCTGCAAGAAGCTGGATATACCCCTAAAATAGCAGACCCAAGTCATAAATCAATGCAACTTCCACCCTGGTTCCTCCCCAGCGAATCCATAAACACCACACTTCATGAACTCATAAAATCTAACGCAAACAAATTAGAATTCAGAATCATGTTCTTAATGATAAAAGATTATTTTAAAAACTACCAATTTATTTATACCGATGGTTCCAAAACCGATATTAATATTACCTTTAGTATAACTACGGAAAATCGCATCATCAAAAAATCCATTTTACCACCCCACAGCTCTATATACTCCGCAGAACTAATTGCTACACACGATGCTATATGTTATGTTAAGGGAAAGCATGGCAAATTTGTCATATGTTCAGATTCCCTTTCCTCACTACAATCTATTCTGAACATATCAAATAATGACTACTACGCAATAAAAATTAGGAATTTCTTGGCTAACAAATATCCCGATATCATCCTGATATGGGTTCCTGGACACTGTCTAATACGGGGTAATGAATTTGCGGACCATGCTGCCAAAGAGGCTGCAAGACAACCACTATTTATGACACAAAATTATAATCGTAAAGATATAGATAAATTTATAGATAACTTCTATACCCAACAAAATAGGAATCACATTCTTAGTCGTAGTTCTTCCTGGTACAGGAGAACTAATGTTTTGCAGAACTCGATGGATAATTTTGTCGTAAGCAAGGACAGAAACGTTAGTAGATTAGACCGTATCAAATACGAGCGATTCCGCTTGGGTCAAACCAGACTTACCCACGGAACATTATTTAATAACAATTTGCAACTGTAACATATTATTCCCAACAACACCCTATCACTACCTATATGAATGTCCAAAAACTAAAAATTCCAGAGAAACCTTATTCAGGTGCACAGATCCCATGAACCTATTGTCCAATCCGGTAATAGAAAACATAACACTTATTATAAAATTCCTTAAAACTACTAATCTTTATAAGGATATCTGAACGTAATATGCATATGTATATATAAAAAAAAAAAAAATGTAAACAGAAATAATTAAGATATAATTTAAGACAAATGTGTACAAACATTGAGCTGAAGGCCTTCGCTGCCATTGCCATAATTATTATTAGCTGATAATTTTTTGTTATAAGCCTAATACGTTAAATAAATAAATAAATAACCATAGTCCCCATATAAACCTCTTTCTAAAATCACTTAAAGGTGAAGATATCTGAAGAACATTCGACACAAAGAACTTTTGCTTGAATCTTAACCTTATAACTAGGGATGCGATTTCCATGCAAATGCATGTTTTTTGTTGATAGTCTAAAAACGATGGCGACCAATTATCTTTTCGAATCATTAAATTTGCAATAATGTGGCATCGATTTGTTGTTGCATATTATTGCATATTTTGCTAAATATGCATATTTTTGCATATTTAGGTTTTAAATGCATATTTTTGCATATTTAGAAATTTTGAGTGAATTGTTCTTTAATTTTCATATTATAAAAAAAATTCTTAAACAATTTTTTAAATACATACGCAAAAAAACATCAAAAAATTAATTCTTTTGGAGCTTTGCTTTTAATACAAGATTTTCAAGATTTCAAAAAGATCCTTCTATTTTAAACCGATGCTGCATTTAATATGGTTAAGGGTTCAAAATATTTTATCCAAAACTACTACAAGATACTTGCACATGGGTTATAACGCGTTGCAGAGAAAATTAGAAGGCAATTTGATAATATTGCATTTTTTAATGAAATGTATCCCTTTGGTTCCCCTTCCAACGCAGGCAGTAGTAGTAAGATGGGGCCTGGCTAGACGCTTAAGAATTCTATTCAAAAAACTTTGAGTAATTTAAGAATGTGTGAAGAGCTTCTTGATACCGATAATTATGTACGAAACGTAATATTAAATTTCAATAACATCAGAAGTCAATTAGCATTTGCATTTTCCAACTACGGCTTATTGGTGAAAAAATAACTAATTAGGAGGGATTTAGTTAACTTAATACTCAAGTCAAATTAATTGATATTGAAGAAAGTAAAATTAACAATGTGGATGAAAATATAGCCCGAAAAAATTCAAATTAAATTCAAAACTTTTTGCAAAAAAAATTAAGGATTTCAAAAATAAAATAAATTTCAAATACTTTTGATCTGATCTGGAATCAAAATAGGATCTGAAAATTTTTGCAATATGCATTGGCATTCTTTAAGTACAGGTCAAAGTTTTACATTCGAGAAAACAGCACTTATTTATTTAAACAAAAAATAATTTAAATTGGTTTTTTAAGTTTCTTAAAGATACTTGAACAACTGAATAGACTGAATTTTTTATATTTTTCTTAATTAAAAAGCGATTTTATTTTGGATTTTTTAGTGCATATTTTAAGAGCATATTTTCGATTTTTTAGTGCATGAAAATCTCATTCCTACTTATAACATAATCGTGCCTCAGCTTTCGTTTTTTATAATGTACCAAATTATGGCAAACAGTTTTTAAGAATCAGATCCAGGTAAAATTTTTCTGGATATTAAAAAATAAACAATAAATTCCAGAAAAACGTATTAAAATCAGGCCCAATTACTATTCCAAAAGAAAAATAAATGCCAAAATTATTTTTTTACAAAATAAGAAACTAGACATTTTGTATTCTGAACAAATCTAGAAACTCCTTGTTAATAAAGTTTTCAGTGTTAAATGTTAATAATGGTGTAGATAGTGTGTCTGACAACGTTTTATTATTGAATGTTTAAAAAGGTACTGCCACTCTGCCACAAGTGCTGATAGTGGTGCGCAGTTGATGATGATGATGACGATAATGTTGAAAATAATAAATGTTTAACTTGTAAACTATTGAAGTTTATATTTTTAGTTTCCTTGTTTGTTTTTAAATGTAGTTGGTATTTTTCAATTCCTTTTTTATTTTCGTTTGATTTTTTGTTTTTGTAAAACACAGCATGTTGCTGGCGGAACATGAACTACTGGTAGTCGAGAAGCAGTTCCTACATACATGATGTTTTCTATAATAATGACGTTTATGTTGCAGATGCTGCTTGCTGCTGCTTTTGATGATTTTAATGAATGGTGACTTAAAAAAAAAAACAAGTAAAAGTACTAAATTCGCTAATGCCGAATCTTAAATACCCTTCATCATAGTATTGAGAAGCCAATTGTTCCCTATTCTATATCTATTGGAAGCTAGCGTGTCGAAATCCTAATACCGGACGAAAATTTGTGAAATAATAGGTCAGTTTGTCTGATTTTTTAAGCCAAAAAGTCTTATATGCATAAATGGAGTATTTCAGCTTGATTTTATTAGCCTGGTTCGTTTTGTATGGATACAATTGTAACCCCCCTCCCCCTGGGGGCGAGTGATAATCTAACAGATGTTTCCCCTTTTGGTGTTGCATCCTTTCATTAATTTTTCTGGGCGTGTTTTGTTTAATTGTTTTTGAGTTCGGGGAATTGAGTGCACACTGCCTTCTAGCCTGGTTGAGAGGGCTGCTCCCAGTTGATGTTCCCCAGGATGAACCATTTGCAGAAACTTGTACGATGTTAATTGCATATGAAGTTCTATATTAAACCACTGCGACGTTCCCACCTTCTTTCTCATCCGGGCTTGGGACCGGCATAGGAGAATTCTTTGCAAAAACCTATACACTGCAAGGTAGAAAGAGGGCCGGTATAAGTAAGTAAGTGTTGCATCCTCCGAGGCAAATCAAGGGCAGTCATACCAGGACTCCGGCAAAAATTGCAAATTGATAGGCCTCTTGAAGTCTTATTGATTTCTTGCGACCGACCGCTGACCAGAGTTCTTTATCTGGTACCACGGGTGTCAGTTAACCTGATTATTGGCTGAGACCCCCGGCGGCATACTCTCTTAGGGAGGGCGGTATTCATCCTTGAGATAAGTTCTTTGGAAGGCAGGTTTTGTGAGATGGCTAAAATAATTTAATTGGTATTGCTAGTTGTGGTGAATATCTGGTAGTTTTGTTAGTAAAGTTTAGCTTAAAAGGACTGTCAAATGAACAGTCAAGACCTAAAACTGAAAGCGCATGAGAGGTTGTGGTACCACGATTGAAGATGGGTGTGCGTTGGTATGTTGGTAAAGGATGGACTGCCTTGGTTTTGACTATCCTTATAATATAAGTTTTTCGCAGGGTGATGCTATTGCGCAAGGAGTGCTTTTCCTTTGGGGTTGTTCGTTTGTTGATCAGCTGGGGGCTGTGGCTTAAACCCAAAATCGCTGAAAGGGAGAATCCCATAAAGAAGCGTGAATTTTCACCCATGTGGAAAAGTATGGCGGTTCCACCTAGGTGCTGTTGTCAAAAAATGCTTCTGGCATGATTCCAAAAGCAGCGGAGGTGAGATCCAGCTTCTAAAGAAGAAGAGAGTATATAATTTTGGCAGATTATACACTCAAGATTGCTACCTGTGTGTAATGGTGCCTCTCACACACGGTGGCGTTTGGTAAACGCATCTTAACCCAGTGGTTAAGATCCACTATGAGATAAGGCCTCATGAAAATCTATTTCCACATCTGTACCAAGCCCCTTAAATCGGGAAGATGCTTGTATGGTGGTCAGCTAAAAAAAAGACCCTTCTTGCAAATAAGAATTATCTGAGCCAAATTTGGTCCTTCTAGCTCATAAGGTATGGGCGCTATAGTGCCAAAACAATTATTTTATCAATACAATTGTTGTTTATCTATAACTCTGTGATTAAAAACCAATTTTGTTCATTTTCACTACTAGTATTTTACAAAGATTATTTATGGTAAAAGTGGAAAACTAAAAATTAAAGATTATTAGAAGACTTCAGAGATTAGGTTTATGGGTAAAAACAGGGATTTGTGGCTAAAAATTAGAGGCAGTAGTGGCTTTTTGCTCACCTCTCTATCAACTTTGTACCCATCTCTCTGAATTTTAATAGCAACCTTTTTTTTAATTAGGCTTAAGTTCATTAAATTTAATTTTCATTAAATTATTTTTATGAAGAAAGGAATTTTACAAACATGAAAATTAATTAAAATTGTTTATTCATAATCTTTCATTCTTGACCGTGGCCGGGTTAGGTTACCATGACATGTTTCGATCGCAACTACTTGATCTCCTCAGATGGATTTGCAGTTTTCCACTCGCTGCCATCGACGACTGCTGACGCCAATAGTCAAACATCAATCCATAAACCAAATTGTATTTTAACTTTTGGTAGATTTGGTAGATTGAATGATTATCCATTTTAATTGATTTTACATGTTTGTTCTTTACTTCCGCAACCTTTTGCGGATTATGAATTATAAAAATATAGAGCAACATAGTCCACATCATATCTGGGGTCTTCCAAAAACCTATTTCAACATAGCCGCAGAGAGGCGAACATCGTTAAATCAATTTTCCTATTCACAGAGATCCTGAATATATATGACCTTAAGACCAGTATTGTCAAAATTACAAATGGAAGGACAATCTTATTTATACACTTTCCGCTTGTAGTGAAGAGTATTTAAATCAAATTGTTTAGTACATATTAAATTCATACTTGTAGTTTTCTAAATTAAACAAAACTAATGAAAAAAATAAAATGATTTTTTCTCAAAAAAAAATAGGTTTTTTTTCTCTCAGTGTGATAGACAGCTCTTGAAAACTGTCATGGATATTAACAAAAAATATGTCAGATATTATTTTAGTTGTATGTATTAACTCATAGGGGCGTGCTTAATGTCAAGTTGACTATCTGTCTTTTCGCCTTTCTGCCTTAATGTTGTTTGTAATAAACTAAATTTCAACATATGCTGCCGATATTCGTTGGGAAATGTTGAAGTACGTGTAATGTTTTAGACACGAGCCATTTCTACTGCCCCCTTTTTATTTTTGTGTTTTTTCTCTCCTTGAATAATACCGGGCTGGGAGTGCATAAAAACCAAAGTAAGTTTATGTGTGATTTGATGTAGTTTTTTTTTCACTTTTGTGAAACGATAGACTTTTTTAGAACTTCCTAGTTGAAGTAACAAAAAAAATAGTGTAATTTTTAAATGAATTTTATTATTATGTAAGTACATACATGTGTCTTTCAACAAATAGTATTTTTGTTGAAGTACATTATAAATTAGTTTGCAAAAAGTTAGAAAAGCGAATCTTAATTATAAGTGTTTGTAGCCTTAATCTTAGCTCAAAATAGAAGATAGAAGTATGAAAATCAATTTTATTTAAGACAGAAAAAAGGTATCAGAATTTTTTACGTTGTTTATATGTATTTCAAAAGAAAGGTAACAGAATCTTTAGCGCTGTATTTAGAGGCCTAAAAAGAGGTAGAAGAATTTTTTCTTTATTTTCTAAAACAGCAAAAACTTACCAAAATCTTGAATATTTTTAAAAGACAAAAAGTACCAAAATCTAAAAATCTTTTATGGACAAA
This sequence comes from Pollenia griseotomentosa, assembly GCA_963931875.1. Lineage (NCBI taxonomy): Eukaryota > Metazoa > Arthropoda > Insecta > Diptera > Polleniidae > Pollenia > Pollenia griseotomentosa. Next base: position 50,249,720 of record OZ007564.1, read on the forward strand.
AAAATCCATAATATTTGACGATATACACATAAATACCAAAATTTGATCAAAAACTTTTATTTAAAGAACAAAATCAAAACAAAGCGAATGATGCAAGAAAAAGTACTAGAATCTGCCAAGTTTTTTCGTTTATTACTACTCTTGGGACCATTAGAGCCTTAACAATAGGTTTCCATCTTACTTTATTGTTTACCAAAAATTTTTATTTCTTATGTCTTTTTGAAATTTTGTATTCAACTTATAACAGCACTTCGTCATGTGATCCTGGGTCGGTCTAGGCCATTGATGCCCACGGTAGTAGTATTGGTGAGAGTGACGAAATAACACTGGAAGAAAACAATTTGCTATTCATTTTATTTAGTCGTCAGCGAGATTGCGACGAAAGCACATGTGTGACGGGTGTTGTCATTTTTTTTTCTGTTTCTTTGTTTAACAAAAGGGAAATTTAAAATTAATGAATGTACATATTTAAGTAATATGTACTCGTGGTGAATGTATTTATTTTAGTGAAAAATTGTATCCCACAAACTCGAAATTTTACAGGGGAAGGTTTTTTTTTAAATAAAATCAGTTTGAATAAATAATATTTACATTATAAATTTTAAAATAATGGCTTTTTTCAAACTGATTTTATTTAAAAAAAATCTTCCCTGTAAAATTTCGAGTTTGTGGCATAAAAAAGTAAGCAATAAAAATAGTGCGAAACCAACAAGTTTCATTAATACATCAATAAAACACATCTTCTTACCCAAAAATTTTACCTGCTGTCACATTTGCTTCTATGTGTATAGGTTTACACATAAATTGTAGGAAAACAAGACTTTTTTTAACTTGTTTTTTAAATATTTTTACTTACTTAAGAAAAGTGTTTTCAAAGAAAAAAACCCACCGACGCGATTGGTACAGAAACAAAAATATTTTTACAAGCACAAAATACCAACAAATTGTTGTGGCTATTTTTTCTTAATAATTTCTGCGTTTACGTACGTCTTTTTAACGAAAGTAAAAGTGACCCTTTTCAGGTACAAAGAATTTTTTTCACAAACAAAACACATATTGTTAGCTTAAATGCAAAACAATGTAGATATTATTTGAAAATTACAAATTAATGGAATACAATATTTTTTTAAATTATATTTCTTAGTTTTTTTAAATGTCCTATGACAAATAAGACATTGCATGTCATCAAAAGCATTTTGTAACATAAAATACTTTTCGGCGGACATCATTTATATATCGCAATAATTTCAATTTATATGTTCACTGACAGCAGTCTCGATGAAGATTAAAATGTAAAATAAGACACAGAAGTTCTGCCAGTGTAGTTTGTCTCTCCCACTCAACATGCTGATTTCCTATTGGTTGATTGATGATCAAGCAAAAGAGCGTAAGTATACGTGTGAGTTTAATTTGCTGATATCAGCCACTACTGGGCATCTTTGGTCTAGGCGTATTTTGCCGCGGGTGTGTTATTCTAGTGCTTGTGATTACCGTCTTGAGCAGTGTGTGCCCTTTCCAATTCCATTTCTTTCTGGTAATTTGATTTCATATTGGCTCTTTATCTGCTTGTCTCTATAGCTGGGCATTGCTTAAGGTTAAAGGTCAGAATTTGTTTCATTATTATTTATAAGGCTTGGTAAAGTACCAGATTTTGAATTATAATTCTCATAATTCATAGAGTTATATAAAGATTCACCTAAATAAAATTAGAACAGAAACAACCAAGTACTTTTTTTTAGATCCAAAAAAATATTTTCCTTATATAATTTCATTTTGCGTTTTTATTAAAATTGTTGTTATTTTAACAAAAAACGTACAAACATTTATAAAACCTAATAAATACAATGAGAAAAAAAGTCCAGAATAAGGGCCAATTTTTATCTAACCTGAAAAACGTACCAGAGTCAAGTCCAAAGTTCTTATATAACAAAATATAACTATTAAGATTCACATCAAACACAATACAATAAAAGTACCAAAAACAGCCACTTTCTTTTCTAGACAGAAAAAAGTATGATATTGTAAGATAATAAAGTACTTTAAATTGACTGCGCCATTAAATAAGTCCTCACGAAATAAGTCCCAAAAAAATAAATGCAATAAGTCCACAGTTTCTGGATCATATTTAATATGAAATAAATCCCCAATTTAAAAAAATCTGCCCAATTTTTACTAGACTGAGAGAACAAGGAACTAAAATATATTTACATTTTTTCCAAGTAAAAAACGTACCATTAACTAAACAATTTATTTCTAGACAAAAAAATCAAAAGTCGGGGAGAAATTTGTCTAAACAAAAAAAGTACCAGAATCAAAACCAAATTTGTATTTTAAGACAAAAAAGCTACTTTAATAATTTACACTGAATACAATAAACAAGAGAAAGTACCAGAAAATGGACAAAAACTACAACAATCTTCACAATTTTCACTTGTCTTAGCAAAATGCTGATAAAAAGCTCGAGTTTTGTTCTCAATATTTTTTTACTTTTTCTTCTAGGCATAAAAACACCAAGAATAGAAATTATAACATTTTTGTAGTCAAAAAGGACTACCATTTTTCTCATTTGACGTAATCCAAAAAATAGTACCAAAAACCCAATTATCTCTAGAACGAAAAAGTAGATATAAAATTTTGTTTTAAACAGAAGAAAGCAACAGAAACCGCAAGTTTTTTTTTTCGCGATATAGAAAACTGAATTTTTTTTTACACTAAAAAGAAAAAGTACCACAATCTAATCAAGTTTCATCTTACGTAGAAAGCTGTGAAAAATTTGTAATTTATATTGTTATTACTTCTTTTTTGTTAAAAAATTTTTTCATATTACATTAATTCGATGCCACATTTTATTCATGTTTAAAAAGTAAAATAAGATGCAATAATTCCCATATTCTATTTGTTTAAATTATTTAGTTAAATACAAACAATTTTTAAAGTAGAATGATAACCATATCGGGCATGCTGCTGGTATCCTACAATTGAGAGTTCTTCTGTAAACAAAGGGCGGAATACATCAAAAGTGAAACAAACATGCGTAACGGGTAATCCTAATGACTCAGTTGAACGACAGTTTGTCATTTAATTGAGCCTAATGAGTCGTTTCTCCGATGTTACTGGTTCATCGCACTGATGACATTTTTTATTTAACTGACTCTGATGTGCCGATGTGTCATCCCATTGATGACATTATTTCACCAGATGGCAATTTTGCCAATTGATGTTAAGGCTGACATCACAATGATGAAAAGTTTCATGGGGTCAAAAACAAAGACACTTGTCATAGTTCTGATGTCAAAATAAATGAGGATTATAACGCCTTTTCTATCAGTGTAGAAACGAAAGTACATATGTTTTTTTAATAGAAAATATATGTACTTTCAAACTACATTTTTTCTTTAAAAAAAAAGACAAAACTGACGCCTTGTAAGGACAGAAATAGTGCTTAAAGTTGCAGCTTAACAAAAAAGTGCCAGAAATTATCCCATTTACTTTTAAATTAAAAAAAGTGCCCAAACAAATTATATTTTCTTCTAGTGGGAATAAAGTTTTCGCATTGTTTATTTAAAGAAAACAAGTAACAAAAGCCGAATTTTTATCTTTAAGACAGAAAAAGTACCAAAAAGATAAAAATCTTGCAAATTTTTTTCAGAATAAAACTGTTTCATATTTAATCCATTTTTACCGCATTTTATATCGATCGAACAATACAATTTAAATGCGAATTTCGCTCGATACCGATTCCCGAAATTGGGCCCACACATCAAATTGTATTCTAGTCTGAATAAATTATCCGCATTGTCTTGTTAAAGGAAACAAGTAACAAAAGCCGTTTGTGTCTTTTTGACAGAAAAAGTACCAAAAGTACAAACATTTTTCCAGATTTAAACTGTTTCATATTTAACTAACCCATTTTTCCTTAAAGAAAAAAGTACCTGCATTCAAATAGATTTGCGGTATGAAGCTTTTTTTCTCTAGATAAAAAGTACCGGGGGCCAAATTACGGCATTCGATATAGATCGAAATAACAATACAATTTAAAAAGGAATTTCGCTCGATTTGAAATGCCTTAAATTGGCCCCTCTTGATAGAAAAAGCTTCGAAATCTATGACTTTTTTTCTCTACATTGAAAACATACAGGAATTTTGATTTTCATTTATTTGTTCTTCTTCTTCTTTTGAATTTATTTCTTTTTCACTTGTTTCTGCAATTTTAATTACCCTTTTATTTGCTTTCATTAGCAATATATTTTTCCTTTTGCACTTTGAATTTAAAATTCCTTAAATTATAGTTTCAAATTTGAAAATTAAAAGAAATTTAATTAAAATTCAGTTTGATTATTTAATTGAATCTAAAAGCAAGCAAATGAAAAGTTTAATATCAATCTCAAAGAACATGAGAAACCGACAGATAAAAAGTATCTATTGGTTTTGAAAAACTTCTTTGCTTGCCATAAATATTTAAGCAATATTGTGCACAAAATAATTTAATTAAAGTATTAAATAAATATTTTATAACAATAAAAATAATCCAAAATATATTGACTGGTAATGTGATTAAAAGTTCAAATATGTTAAAGATTTTGAAATACCTTACAACCAGCAATAGAATAAAATACATACCTGAAAAGAAATAGAATGAATGAATATTTTATTGAAATGATTTTAAATAAATGGGGAAAACGATTTGTACCCTAAATAATTAATTGCTGTATCATGACACCACTGTTGAGGGGAAAAGGTGGTACAGCTACTATTTCTTTGTTTGGAAAGTATTTAATTATGGTACTTCTTACAGTACAGAAAAAGGACTAGCAGATAGTGGTACATTTACTGCTGAAATGTATTTTGTGGTACATTTTCTGAGTAGAAATTTGTTTAACACTTTCCGCGTAAAAAACTTCCAGTTCGTGCCACATTTCCCGTATAGTTGTGGACACCAGCACACAGATAGACATTTCAATAGTGAATGGTCTAAAGTAGTACACACTCTTTCATACAAGAGCTGGTGTTATCTGACCTTAACTACAAAGTAGCTTATGTTTAATAGCAACTAACTTAACATTTTTATGACCTTCATCCTCGCGAATGGATTTTAATCTACAGCCACTAGATATGATATTAACTGGGGTGGGCTCAGTTAAGCCGCGATCTTAAGGACATCTTGCAGTTTTCATTTTGACAAGAAAATCAAAAGGGATTGGCAGCACTTCTATTCCCCACGAGAGTGCAACGCCACGAGATGCTTCTGCAAGGGTTGATGCCTTTCCTACAGCAAAGATCCAAACGGTAATACTCTTTGACATTAAATTTTAATAAATGGGACTTATAAATCCGCCATGTAGAAAAAAAAAATTCTGCCTAGAAAATGTGCCAAACAGTAAAATTTTTACTGTTTAGAAAAAAGGGACCTTTTCTGCCGAAAAAAGTGGCATATAGTACCATGCACAGAAAAAATTATTGCTAAAATATTTTTAAACAAACGCTTGTTTAAAAATTTTTTAATTTCTACAAATTTTTTTTACTGTTTCAATTAATATTTTTACTTGATTTTTATGTTGACAACTGTTAAAAAATATGATATACGCTTTATTGGTTTCAAGATTTAATAATTTTGTATGAAATATTTAACGCTTTTCAATGTAGTCGTTTTTTTGCAATTTTTTATTTGATTGTAAGCAACACTACATAGGAAACTCATTGGGGCATTCAACGTGAGGCTGTGTTGGGTACCAGGACACTGCATGGTTGATGGGAATGAGGTGGCGGACGAACTCGCGAGAGGGGTTTCGAGTCTCGACTTAGTGGTAAGGGACGGGGGGTAAAGCCCCCCCTATGTTACTACTATGGGGTGATACGGAAGAAATTCCGTGATGACGTTGACCGATCCTGGAGGGGCAGAATTTATTGCAGGGTGTCTAGGCCCAGATTGGACGCGGGGGCAACCAGGGTTCTACTGGGATTGGATTGGGTTGGTCTTAGAACACTTATAGGGTTCTTGACGGGTCACTGTCCTGTTAGGGCTTTTACGAGCAAATGGGACAACACCATACCGGACTTCTGCAGGTTGTGCGAGGATGCAGAGGAGTTAGAGACCATCGAGCACGTACTGTGCCATTGTCCTAGGATGCAGGGTCTCAGGCAGAAGTGGCTAGGAGATAGGTTTCACAACGAACTGGGGTGCATAGTTGGATGTAATCCGGCCGATCTACTGGGGTTTGTCAGGGAAATAACGCGGCTGTTTCTGTTGAGGGGACTGTAAGGGGGGTATTGGTCCTACTTTCTAATTTTTTCCGTCTATCGCATACTTCCTTTTCTCTACTTTTCACTTCTTCTTATCCTATCTCTTATTTCTTTGAAGGGATTCACAATGGACTGTATTGGTCTCCGAGTGGAGGTGTACCCTTCTTAACCTAACCTTACCTAACCTAACACTACATAACAAAAAAAGTACGGAAAAACATTATTTGTTGGCAGTTTGTTTTTCAATAACAAACAAAATGTTAAAAAATCAAGTTATTCGTAAAATAACTACCTATATTTTAATTCAATTTCAAAAGTAAGAAAAAAGAATATTATAACCCACAATCGGTTACTGTAATAATTTTATGAGTGTGTTAACCCTCCGGCGAGTGAGAAGGTCCCTGAGGACCTTTTTCATTTTCAAACTGAAATTACTCCTTGATGGTCCATGGGACGTACATCCGACCCCTACATGTCTTACAAGGAAATTTTATCTAGAATCGTTTAACTTTAAAGCGACCCGACCAATAGTTTAGTTTCTATTGAGATTTAAATGTGTTTAGTACGGGAACGTGTGAAAAGGTGGACCTTGTACTTCGTATAAGGGCAACGGATGACTCAACCGTCGGGGGGTTAATAAAACGTTTATGCTTAAACAACAACAACATTATAAATGAAAATTTATTTTTGGTTGGTAAAAAAAAGAAAGAAAAACAAATCCCGTATTCTATTTTTTAAAATTTTTTAGTTAAATAAATTAAATTTTAAAAGTAGAATCATGACATAAATAATTTCGGGTCCGTCTGCTGCCGTTTTGGTTGAGATTTCTTCTAATTTATTCAAGGAAAGGATTCAGTAACAGTGAGTGATGAAGAAAAAAACATTGTGTGTAAACAAGACTTGGTTTAGAAATTGTTCCAACATAAAAATGTGTCTCAAAACCACCCGCCGCTTTGCTCTCATCATCTTCTCCACCAGTGCTTGCTTAGGGTGCGCGTCATTGCTTGTTAAAAAAGAGTTAATTAATTAATAACTTTTTTGTTTGATTCATCAAAATTATTTGTTTGAAATTTATATGAATTTCAGTAAACTTTTTGTTTGCTTCAGTAAAATTATTTGTTCGAAAATTTTTTTAAATATCAAAAACAAATTTGACAAATAATCACAATTATTTGTTTGAAAAAATCAGGGTTTTTTTCAATAAACGAAATGCAAAATAAATTGTTTGAATATGCAAATTTGTTTGTAGGTCCTGTTTTAAACAAAAAACGCTTTGATCCGGCAAATTTTTTGTTTGTATTGAAAAAATAATTTTTTCTGTGTGAAGTAAAGCTTTTTTTGTTTGGAAAGGAAAACATTTTTAGTGGATAATGGGGTTTTTTTTTTAGTCTAGCACAAGTGTCTATTATTATACTTTTTCTGTCTAGATAAGGTGGGACTTTTCCGTCTAAACATAATTCATATAGTGGAACTTGCTTAGTCGAGAAAAAGTTTCATATAATAGAACGTTGTCGGTCTAGAAAATATGTTATATAATGGAACTTTCTTTGTCTAGAAAAGTGTCATATAGTTAATAAGACTTTGCCGGTCTAGAAAAAGTGTTACATATATAATGTGATTTTTTTTTTGCTAGCAAATTTACCAAATTTTAATTGAATTTTTATATAGATGGACTTTGTCTGTCTTGCAAATGTCTCATATACAAAGTTGAACTTATTCAGTATAAAAAGTGTCATATAATCAGTGTTACCACTACAAGTTACAAATCTACAAGTAAAATACATTAAAAAAGCAACAATTTTACAATTTTTGATTTTGTTTCAAACATATTTTACTTGACGATTTCTAACTTGTAGTTTTAAGAAACAGAGCCCTGATATAAAATTAACGTTTTTTTTTAACGCTACCAAAGTAAAGTAATTAGCTTTAAAAATCAGTCATCGATTCGAGCAACTTAAAAGCGACTTTAAGATTTTTATAGTTCACATAATCGTCTATCTGACAAGGTTTGTTATTGAACAAAACTGCCGCTTACCGTCGCGTTTCTTCTTTAACCACGAAAGCACAAGCAACTCGTTTTTCAGAAAACGAAAAAAAAGTTATTTACTTTTAATTAGTATTGTGGTTATTTTGTTGAACTATTTATGGTTTTTAATCCAAATTTTGATATTTTAATTATTTTCATTTCATTTTTCATTAAATTATTTTTATGGAGAAGGAACATGAAAATTAATTAAAATTTATTGATAATTTTTCATTCTTAACTACTGCTGGGCTCGAACCCAGGCTTTTACGGACAGGTTACTCTTACATGTTTCAATTGCAACCACTCAATCTCTTCAGAGGGGTTTGCCGTTTAACACTCGCAGCCATCGACGACTGCTGGCAGTCAATAGTTAAACATCAATCTTTAAACCAAATTGTATTTAACCTTTGGTAGATCAAAATTAAAAGCCTGGGTTCGAGCCCAGCAGCAGTTAAGAATGAAAAATCATCAATAAATTTTAATTAATTTTCATGCTCTAAAATTCCTTCTTCATAAAAATAATTAAATGAAAATTAAATTTGATGAACTTTAGCTTAATCAAAATATCAAAGCTACATATTTACTTTTTTAAAAATGAAATAATGGGTGATTTTTTAAGCGTAGTTTTTTTAAAAATCTAATAAAACACTCAAATTTGAATCATATATTCAAAATTTTTATTGTAATCGATAAATTGGTCTTTGTCATTTACTTTTGAAAAATAACTGCATGTAAATGTTGCCCGCGACTCCGGTTCAAATGGTCCATTCATAAGGTGCAATATTACACCTCTTTTTCGACCATTTCGGCCTGTATTCCATGAATAACACGTGTTATGTTATACTCTAAGGCTTTAATCGTGTTTGGCTGGTCCACATAGACCAGCGACTTCACATAACCCCACAAGAAATAGTCAAGAGGCGTAAAATCTCATGATCTTGGCGGACAACTCACAGGGCCATTTCGAGAGATAAACTGCTCACCAAATTCATCCTTCAATGTGTCCATTGTTTCACGAGCTGTGTGACATGTGGCACTGTCTTGTTGAAACCACATATCAACTAAGTCCAACTCAGCCAATTGGGGCAAAGAAAAGTAGCGTATCATGGCTCGAAATCCTTCGCCGTTGACGGTAACGTTTCTTCTACGGTCTTCTTTAAAGAAATTTGAAGAAAAATGATGCCACCAGCCCATAAACCACACCTGTGGCTGTTCTTTACCCCAGATGCGGCAGTTTTGCTTGTTTACTAACAATTTTTCGATAAAACAGTAGATTTCCATCGAGCTGAATTTTGATAATAAATTTCAACGATTTGCAGTCGTTTCTCGTTTGTGAGTTTCTCCATGATGAAATGGCAGAGTATACTGAACACTTTTCACTTTCACAGATGTAGTTTAGACATAATTACCAACCAGTGCTGCCAGCCCGAAAAACGTAATTCATAAAAAATCACCCTTTATAAAAAATATCCTTTATGGTTTCAGACAACAGTCTGTTTCTTTAATCAGTTTTAAAAGTGATAACGGCGCTAGATATTTTTCCAACTAAAAAAAAATTTATTACATTTTAAAATATTGGAAACATATCTTTTTGTTTGAATACCTTTTTCCAATAATTTCAGGTTCTAAATCGATATCTAAGAGTCCATCTGGCACAATTTTAAATCTATATTAAACGATCGAATTCTTTTCTCAAAAAGAAACCGTGTCTTGGTTGAAAAGACTGTAAATTTTTTTGGATCAACTATATTTTCAATAATTTATATATATTATTTTGTTTTCTTAAATCAAATCTTTACATTATTAGTTCAAAAACAACACTTGTAAGAAATTACCCACGCTCTACCCACGAAAGTAAAATTTATCTGGCAACGCTGCATATAATAGTACTTTCTTCGTCTAGAAAAAGGGTTATATGGTATTTTGGGACTTTCTGTAACGCAAAAGTGTCAAGTATTGAACTATTTTTGTGTACATAAAAAATTATTTTTATACCCTCCAACACAGAATACTACAGAACTGTCACAAGATTTTGCGTTTTTTTTTTTGGTCTCTTTTTAAGAAAGCTGCCCTTTTTGCATTTCTCTTTGCATCATATTTTATGCCGCAATACAATGAACACAAATTTATTTAGTTGAGATTTATTTGCAAAGCTTTTGTAAAAATTAATTTTTAAGTTTACCACAACACAAGTAAATTATATATTTAGGTAAATAAATAACATTATAAAACAAAAAAATATTAATAAATACATTTTTTTTGCACAAAACACAACGTTTGTTGAACTAATGCATTTTTTTAACGTGGTCTGTGTTTTGTTATTTTTGTTTTGATCATGCCATTTGTGTTGATTTTTACACATTGCCACTTCACAACCAAAAAAAGCTTTCTGTCTTTATCTTCGAAAGCTGCCCTCGCAACTGATTTGGGCCTTTTTCACACGTCACTTTTTACAGTTCTGTGGTATTCTGTGCCCTCCACCACGTTAAAGCCTAGTACTCTGTTCAAATTTGTGAAAAATATTGAGCAACATTAATTATTTCACACGAAAATAATGACATGTATCAATGTTACCTTATCATGCAAGTTTGTACATTTTGACGTTTTTATTCCTGCAAAGTATGCGACACTGTTTTTCGTATGTAAAAAAACCTCACATGTATTTTATCAAAAATAATTTTTTTTTATAAAAAATTTAATAAAATAGAAAGTAAATATGGATAAAAAACTATTGCCGGTTGTTTTGTTTTAATTTTTTATTTCTCAGTTCATACTTTTTAGCTTTTCCTTAAAATTCCACGTGAAATAAGTGCAGCTTACATTGTTTCGCAGTTGTAAAAAAATGTTGCCAGAAACATTTCGGAACTTTTTCACAAAATTAACAGAGTACAACTCTATCAACATTATTTAATAGATATTCCGCACAAGTTTTTTTCATATGCGTTTTGACAGCATTTCACGTGAAATGTTGAACAGAGTACCAGGCTTAAGTTGTGAAGAGGGTATATAGTAATTCTAAGTCGATTTAGCCATGGCCGTCTGTCTGTCCGTCTGTTGAAAACACGCTCACTTTCGAAAAACTCAAAAGAAATACAAAAAACTGGTTGTCAAATTGCTTGTAGTTATCCTAAGCAGTTTGGGATTAAAATCCAGCCAAATCGGTTCAGTATGATCAGAGCTATGAATCAAAATGTGGAACCACTACTTTAGAAAATTGACAATTTTGTTACAAAAACTAACATAAATGATTGAACAATGCACGAAATGATATGAAATATTGCAAATGTTCGTTTTATTCGACTGGAAATCACACTGTGAAATTTCATGAAGATCGGACCATAATTTACCCTAGGCCCCATATAAACCCTACTCCCGGAAAACAGTTTAGTACGCCTAAAACCGTAATTAATAACGCTATCATAACAAAATTTGGCACGTCACAGTTTTGCAAGACAAAAATGATACTGTGAAATTTCATGAAGATCGGTCTATAATTTACCCTAGGCCCCATATAAACCCTACTCTTAGAAATAGTTTGGCATTTGTCGGTCAATAATTTAATATAGGTCTAAGCCGCAACCAATTTTAATGCTGTTGTCTGTTTTTATAAAGATAAATTATAATAATAAGACATCATATGGATATCACTTCTGAAATATTCAAATTGTCGGTGGAGGGTATCAAAGATTCGGCACAGCCGAATATTACACTCTAACTTGTTTATTAATAGTTTATTCGGAAAAAAATTGTCTAGAATTTTTTCTGTGTATTGGGACTTATTCAGTGTAAATAAAGTTTAAAATAATGACACTTTCTCTGTCTAGGAAAAGTGTTAAATATATGGGACATTTTTGTCTCCCAAAAACTGTCAAAATATTGGTCTAAATAATATAATGGGACTTTTTTTGTCTCGAAAAACTGTAAAATATCTGTTTAAGAAAGATGGGACTTCTTCTGTCTAGAAAAAGTGGCTTTTTTAGCACTTTTCTGTCAAAACATAGTGTCCATCTAAAAAAGTGTCATATAATTACAGTGACTATACTTTTGTAATATACAGACTAGTACTGTATTGTAGGCCTCTGTTCTCTGTAAATTATTTTTTAGTAAAACAACCGTTAATTGTTCGGTGTAATAAAACAACTACAACAAATAAATTCTCTATTTATCTGACATTTCTCGTTGCATGAAAATTATACTCTTTTTTTTTCTTCGAAAATCCAGGGATATAAACGTGAAAAAGTGTAAAATATCTATCTATCTATCTTCTTTGTGTCTAATTTGTTCTTGGAAGCACTACAGGCTTAACATTTAAATAAAAAGGTACTGAGATTTACTGTTTTTATCGAACATTTTGTAAATTATTCCTGGGAAAGTTCTAAGAAGGGGTATATTATTCTTCTTGGATTTTCGAACAATCTCTTCTTGATATTTTGCTAACTTCAAGTTAATATTGTTGTTTCAACAATAATTTTGGTTAGAAAATGGACTTAATTTCAAGAACTTAGTCGTGGTTGCTAAAGTCAATTACGAAATCGACAAAAAATGTTTTAGAGATTTTAAAGATAATGAGTACTGATTTAAATGGAATGAATTAATTCTAATATTTGGAAAGTTTTTTTCTTTTTGGACAACTATTTGAAAATTATAAAATGGATGACTGTATTTTGATTTAAAAAATATGCTCACCGTACCCTTAATGGGACTTTGTTTGTCTTACACAAGTACCAAATAGAAGGATTCTTTTTTTTTCTTAATTAAAATGTTTTAAATTATGGTAATTTTGAATAAAGTTTCATATAACCAAACGTTTGTCTTGTGGAAAAGGTAACATTCAAACATACTTTTGCGTAAAAAAAGAGCTTGATTACGAAACATTTTCTTTTCAGAAAGATTTTCGCATTTTTGCTGTGCAAAAAAAAAGTTCCAAATTCCCTTTGGAAAAGACATTTATTAGAAAGAAGTATAGAAGATTAAATAAGTTTCAAATTTCCTTTTTGTGCAAAAATGCATACTTAATCTCTCATTTTAACAGAAAAGTACCCCCTTGTCAACTACAGCTGAGTTGTCTGATAAAGTTATATATTGTTTTTTTTATTCTTTCTCTCCTAATGTTTTCGTTACATTCCTCTTTTCTTTTATTGAATTTTGTTTATTTTTTTCATTTAATCCGAATATTTTTTTTTAATTTTTTTCAATATTTGTAAACATAACTGTAAAGGCGAGTGTATGAAAATGTGTGTAAAACTAAGTGCAAGTGTGTGTAACGTACGTACATGCAAGTATGCATTTTATTTTTGCATATTATGCATATTATTATTATGACCGACCAGATGTACAACAACAGCAAGTATCGTATTATGTTTTTAGTATGTTTAAGATTGTGTGTGCGTGTGTGTGTGTTAAAAAGTAATAGTTCTTTATGGTTTTCCTTATGAAAAAGTACCTTCAACGAATGAATGAAAAGATGACTGAGGGAGAGGGAGTTCTTTGTTGCATGTGTGTGGCATTTAAGTGGTTTTGATTCAAATGCACACAAACAAACACACACACACACAAACAAGCAAATGTAAAATATTTGCATGGATTTTTGTTATAACATTTTCTTCATTCTTTTGTATTCTGAATATTGACATGATTTATTTGAAGTGATTTTTTTTCCTTTCATTTTGATGTTGTTTTTATATTTCAGAGTGGTTTGTTATTATTTCTGAAGGTGTTGTTATTGTTGTTGTAGCTGTGATACGTTTTCAACTGTTTGGTTAAGTGAGTGGAGTGTCTTTGTTTTTCAGGTGATTATAAACATGCAAATAAGTCAAAAAACCCTGGATCTTTTGCATGATTTTTTTTTTTTTTTATATTATCATTTTGTCTTTCAACATAATGTAGAGGCATTATTCAAGAAGATGCAGCATATAAAAATGGTATCAAATCGTTTAAATATAGCAAGAAAGCTGTAAGAACAACTACAGGAATCAAAACCGAATTTAGGATACCCTGCATATAGTTTTGCATCTCACCCTTGATTTTTTGGCGATAAAAAACATACTAGAATTTATTATTGGCAGAGTTTTATCTAATGAATAAAAAATTTCGGTTATTAGATTATTTAATCCGTATACAAAAAAAGTACCAGAATCTGGGTAATTTAAAAAAAAAAAAAAACAAAACAGACACACCGAAGAACCATCACATGGCACAAGTTTTGTCAAAAAACCTAAAAATACATTAAAATAATGAAACAATGGCATTACTTGAACCAAATAAGGGCATTACTTGAACTATTTTCTATCTACTACCAGAGTCTGGTACTTTTTTTATCACTTAACAAAAACTTCAAGCATGTCGCAAAATTTTCTAATATCCTATACGTTAAAAGGCACCACAATATGCAAAAAAATTTTTGGACTAAATTAATTTCAATTTTCAAAAAAAAAAAAAAAAATTATAAACAGAAAAAGTACCATAATGCGGTACTATTTACACATGATATTTTTACAAGAAAAAAAGTACATTAAACTTTTAATTCTTATAAACACAAAAAGTACCAAACACATTTAAGGAAAACAATAATAATAGCCCCGGTAAGCTAGTGGGAGGGTTGCGGGTTCGGCGCCCGCCATAGATACTGGTCTGTTTCACTACAACGGGCTGAAGGTGTAAATTACTATTGCTCGGTTAATTAATTAAGAATTTAATTTGCAATTGTATTTTTAACTCTTAATAAATAAAAACAAAATAAATTAAAAACAAAAAAAAAAATTATTTTTCTAAAATTGTACTTTTTCTAAATAGAAAAATTACCTTAAACCAGCACTTTTCCTATATAAAAAAATTCCCACAAATTAAAGTTTTTTTTAACAGAAAAAGTACCACAAGAAACTAAAACTTCAAAATAAAGATAGAAAAGGTTTAAAAAAAAATGAAACTTGTTCTAGAGCGCAAAAATTCAACAAAATTTCACTTTTTCTACACCTAAAAATTTGGTGTTATTTTTTAAGAGTAAAAGTTCCATAATCTGTTATTTTTAAGGCGGTGCGGTGCGGTGCTATAGTGGGCTTATCTGATTGAATCTTTTCCCATAATAAAAAAAAGTACCAAAATCTAGGACTTTTTTCCAATGACACAAAATTTTATTAGGAAGATAGAAATATTTTCTCTATTAAAGAATATGGTACCAGAATTGGAAACAGACCTGTAATAAAAATTGTACCAAAATCTGATACATTAAAAACATAAAGCCGGAAAAAGTGACTTATTCATACAAAATTTATCCCCATTCCCAGAAAGTTACACCATCGTCTAACTCACCTATCAGATTAATGTTCTACACATCATTTACAAAACAAAATTTTCTGCATTTTTGTTTTGTGTTTTTTTATACACGAAACAAACTTAATACAAAACTTGCAAACATTCAAATCTGGAGAAGAATTCAAATCTGGAGATTTACATTTTTCCTTTAATTTTTGTTTCATTTTAATGGTCATCATTTACGGTTGTTTATTATTACAATTTTTTGTGTGTACGAGGTATTTTTTTCTGTTGAAAAGTGTGTGGTAACTTTATTTCTGGCACAATAAGAGGAAAAAAAAGTAATTTAACAAACCCACAGACAGACAGGCAGACAGACAGTAGTTTAAACAGTAGGTTCATTATGGCCAATGAAAGGCAAACAGGTAATAAATTAGCAATATTACAGCAAGGCTTTTAAGAATAAACGATAAATTAACAAAAAAACTTAACTTAAGCACAAACATTTTAAAAAGCTTTAAAGGCTTGAGCGGAAATAATGAAATTTGTGTCTTTGTTTTTAAATATGAGGAAATTTTTACTGTAAGTGGAACTTAAAAGTATAATAAAAATAAATCGCAAAATTCCGTTAATTGACATCAATTAAGTGTTTTGAAAATCAGGTGATGCGAATACCGTTTACGTTATTAAAAAATATGAAATTATTGGTCTTATCAAGTCACAACGCCAGAAGAGTACCATAATGTGATACATTTCCTAAAGGAAAAGTTCCTCAAAGGGATAGAAATAGAAAAATATACGACAATACAGAGATTTTGCTTTTAATACGTAAAAAATTGTTTAAAATGCAGTTTACGGTGCGCACGAAAAAAAATCTAAATCAAATAGGACTGAGGCCTGCGGAGCCTCCTTGATTCAGATATCGATGTTCAAAAAGACTTTAACTATTTGGCATACAAACTAATAACAAAATATAGTAGCTTTGCGGCACACCTACAGTCAAAGTAGGCTGTACATTAGAGCGTACCACTTTACAAGCAAAAAAAAAAAAAAATGAGCCGTACACCCCCCAATATAAATGGCATAAAAAGTTAATAAGCATAGAAATGAAGCCATAGCGAAGTCATAAAAAATGAAATCGAACTTGAAACGGCGGCACTTTGTACATATAAAAAACAAAAAGTGAAACGTAATATATCACCTAGTTCAAAAGTGACTCAACTCAACGCTTTGATTTTTTAGGTTTTCACGCTTAAACTATGCACAGTACACATGTTTATCGATAAAAAAATATCAGTGTATTTTGTTGCTGTTAACTGTTATTAAAAAGCAGTAATGCCTTTCTTTACGTTTCAACTGGTAAAAAAGTGATTTATTTTTAGTTGTGCCAGATAATATAGTGGTATTTGATCCCTACTGCTAAGTGTTAAATAGTTTTGATTCGAATTGTGACTCTTTTGATAAAATAAATCTTTGTTGGAGCTTATATTAATTAGACTTGTGTCAGTTTAGAACTTGGCAAAAGTGCCAAAACTTGAAAAGAATTCCGCTTAAGTGACAAAACTAAAAAATAATTCGGTTACTTGTGCAAATTATACATCATCACAAATGACACAACTTAAAATTGTAAATTATCTAGTGTATAAATATCTAAAAAAAAAAAAAAATTTTAGATCATATTCTGTATCGATTTTTTACTAAATGGTCCGAAGATTTGTTGGTCAAAAACAGTTTTTTTCGATTTCTGAAAAATTAAGTTTTTTGTGTTATATGTATATGTAAAGAAAAACTGGGTCTAATTCCGGCGAGTGGCATAACAGCAAGTATATTAACAATTAGAAGTACAAAGTTTGAGAAGGGCTTTCGAGCTGCGTGCAAAAAATTGGATATAAGAGGGGAAGGATCAGAGATGCTATAAGTGGCACCCAGAATTTGATGTCGGATTAAAATGTCACCGAAGACCAAAATGAAGTGATAGACAAGCTATACCGATATAAAATATGTTCCGATCGGACTACAAATGGCGACGCAGTGTACAAAAAACTAAAAGGGCGGTACTAGGGGCGTGTCAAAAAATTACAAAAAAAGGGTTTCTGGAATTTTTTCAACTAATCTTGAATCCTAGGGGGTGACTGACCGGCTCATCTTTTTTTTTTGAATGGATACGGAACCACTTACTGTACATTGTGATCGATATTTTTAATTATATACATACATTTTTTGAAGTATTGGCTCTAATATTGCATCAATATTTTTTAAAAATATGTTAGTTACGGATTTTTGGCCGGAATTGACCAGTGTACAATGTTGGCAATTTTTCTAAACTTAACATAACACGATTTCAGTCGAAAAAAGTACACAATACGACTTTTTGTCAATGTGAAACAAGAACCAAAACCTAGACGTTCAAACCAAAAAACCTAACAAACGCACCAAAATTTCTTTATTTTTTTTTTAGAACTTTTAAAATCCATTTATTGATAATTTACCAACACCGCTAAGCCGGTGGCTTGTCAGCAGGAAAAAAATAAAACTATGTATTAAATATAAGTATGTAGTTGTATAAAGTATATACAAATTATGAAATTTTCCATGTGTTCATTTCGAACTTATAAAGAAGTTTTTGATGAGTTTTTTTTCTTTTGTGTTTGTTTTTAGTATTTAATATATTTGTTGGGAGTTTATTGAGTATTGAAGTTAGATAAACCTTGAGGGAATTCCTCATATTATTCCTCATTATGGAATCTCTCAACCTTATATCGTGTCATACTTTTTTCTACGCAAAAATTTACTCGTTATTAACAAAAAAGTACCAAACTTTTTCTTTTTCCTCTGATCCTCTTAAAGACAATAACTCCTAAGTTTAAGGTTTAAGTCGTCAGTTTGTTTCACGTTCATATGCCTTAAACTTAATCCTCTTTAATTAAATTTAAATCAATAATTCTTTAGTCTCTAAAATGTCATTGATTCTGTCATGTATGCAAAAGTCTTTGCTCTATATATTGTTTGTATAATGAATTCAAAACAATACACACACATACACACAAGTTTATTATCTTTTTATACAGTTTCGAAGATTCAATGTGTTAATGAGAATAATGTGTGTGTGTGTGTATGAGACAAAATTAACAATCAACATTATTTTGTCACCTGTCAAACTAAATTCATTCATTCATTCTTTATTTATACACCATGAAATAAGAAGCAGTAGCACCAACAGTGCACTGTGAATGTTGCACGTTTCACATACTAAGTCGTTGTATGTCTCAGCTGTTTAAACTTTTGGATTTGACTGTGTTTGTCTGTCTGTCCGTCGTGCAGTTGGACTAGTTTGTAGCAGATGAACACAAACAACGAGTATTAGCAACTAGATATCTATATAATAACAACAACAAAAAAACAAAAACAACAAACAAAATTGGTTCATGTTTATTTGTAGTCTGCCAAAACATCATACTAAAGAACAAAATTCAATGTTCGTACAAAAAAACTGAAACTGAAAACTGAAAAAAACTAGAGATAAAAACTTACATTAGATACTATTGACTTTAGAGTTTGTTGCTGTCATGTTTTTTTAACGACCGTGTCTGTCTCATTCACTCTCGGAAATGATGATAGTTCCCTTCCTGATTGTCCTACACTATCTGGTGGATACGTTTTGCTGGTATTAAACAAAATAACTTATCAGTTATTTTCAACTTTATGCTTGAAAACATTCAAAACTTCATATCAGATACTTGATAAAATTTATATCAATAGAAGAAAATTAACTTAATTATAAAGCAAAGATTTCAGATTATCTGTAGCAGTGTATCCAAGATTCGTGTTAGTCTGCTATAATAGCGACATTTAGTGTTTTGATATTATGCAATTGCAGTTTAGATAGTTAAAATTACTGTTTGTCTATCCGTTCATGCATTTGTCTAGCTATTCCAATAGCTGTCACTCTGATTATCTGTCTAGCTCTCTGACCGTCTATCTGTCACTGTTTTCCCCCTATATTTCGTTTTATTTTTTTTTTTTGTTTTTTCATTTGAGATGTCTAACAAAAATATTGTGTGTGCAACATAAAATTATATTTGTACGCATGTATGTGTTTCCTTACATTGCTACAAATTTGCCTTGTATGTTTTTCTTCAAAGTATGTTTGGCTATTTTGTTAGTATGTTGTTTCAATAACTAAAATCACATTATATCTTGTACATTTGCACAAACTTGATTTTTTTCATCTCATTCTTACTTCTTGCATATTTTCCACCTCTATACAGGGTATAACAAATTGGTTAATATTTTTAATTCCTGATTTTGAAACAAACTAGATCTGCGCACTGATTCTCAAAACTACAAGTTACAAATCTACAATTAAAATACATTTGAAACAAACAGAAAAACAGAGCCCTGGCATAGAACAGAAATAAAACTGAACTTTATTGTTTATTTATATCTAGTTTGTTTGAAATAATAAAATTTTAACTAATCCTGATTTTAACTAGAGCTATGCCAGATCAGAATTAGAACTGAATTTAAACCAAACTAGAACCGATATTAAACTACCGAAGATAAACTAAAACTGAACTGGAGCTAAATTATAACTGAACTAGAACTGAACTAAAACTGAACTATTTTTTGTTTTTTTTTTTTTATTAATTAAATCTTTATTGAATTTAACATTTGTGTATAAGTTTTCTTACTTAGACCCGCAAAGCTTTTTAGCTTGTCTGCAGGTATTGATACATAAAAAAAAAAATTCATTAATAATCTGGCTTTCGACCTCGGCGTAGCTGTATAACGGCGTTATCCGATGTAGTAGAAGAAATTAGAGGAAACTTGGATGGTGATCAAGTCACATTTTTGGTTCTACTAGACCATTCCAAGGCCTTTGATACGGTCAATCATTCTATTCTTTGTTTTAAACTCTCGAGGTTTTTTAGGTTTTCTTCTTTCTCAGTAAAACTAATTAAAAATTATCTATCTGAGAGAACACAATCTGTCTCCCTAAATGGGTGCATTTCTCACCCGTTGAAAGTAAAACATGGTGTTCAACAGGGCTCAGTCCTTGGACCGCTTTTATATTCGCTTTACTCAAATGACCTACCACAAAATCTACATTATTCGAAAATTCAAATGTATGCTGACGACGTTCAACTATACCTCAGCAGTCCTAGAGACTCATACCTTACAAGTGTAAACCATTTAAATTTTGATTTGGACAAAATTTTCAATTGGGCTTCGGCAAATGGCTTGAAACTGAATCCGGAAAAATCCAAATGTTTAGTGATAAGTAGAAAAAATGTAGTAATGGATGATGATCTGAATATTTATATTGGAGATGCTAGAATTGCTGTTGTTGACACGGTTAAAAATCTAGGGATAACAATGAATATGACTTTGACTTGGTCGTACCACATAAATCGGGCTTGTGGCAGGATATATGGTATGTTAAGGGGATTGTGGATCACACAATATTTTACACCACTTAAAATAAGAACTTTAATCGCGAGGACTTGTTTACTACCGAAGCTACTGTATGCCTGTGAAGTATATGCCGGCTGCAACTCCCGGGATATGAAAAAACTTACCACTACGTATAATAACATTGTCCGCTACGTTTTTGGTCTGAAAAAGTTTGATAGAATAAGTTCGTATTCCTGCCGTTTACTTCATTTACCATTAAATAATTTTCTTAAATTTAGGAGCATTATCTTCCTACACAGGATTATAATAACTATGGAACCGAAGTACCTTTACGATCGCTGGCAGTTCGCAAGATCGCTTAGAGGGAAATCTTTTATACAATTTCGTCATCGAAGTCACGCATCAGAATGCCAATTTTTTTTATTTAGTGTTCGTCTCTGGAATCATTATTTATTATTTAATTAATCTTTATGAATGTTTTTAGTTCAATTGTATACCTATTTATTATTATTATATTTTATTACTATTATATTATTAATCTTTTTTTTTTTTCTTCTTTTTTTATTTAGTTCAATTGTGTACCCTACTATTGATAAATATATTATCTGTCTAGTAAAACCTATCTGATTCTAATACTATAATTCATAAGATTTCATATCTTGTTGTATTAGGAAGCCAACTACATTGTGATAAATAATAATAAGGATAATTAATAATTTTAAAAAATTTTTTATAAGTTTATTTCTTTTATGTTTATTTTTTAATTTAAGGATATTAGTAGGCATTTTATTTAATATAGTTGGTAAAGATACTGAGAGGGTGTTTCTTCCATATTCATTTCTAAACCTTTGTACTTTATATCTTCCTTCTATACGTCTTCTGGTGTTTTGAGTGGGATCAATATGTTGTAAATATCTTGAATCTTTATAAAATTCTCTTGATATTGTTGAGTAATATATATTCTTGATACTTAATACATTTAAGTCTTTGGCAAAGTTAGTTACCAGTCGAGGGTTGTTGTTTAACGATGGTACAATATTGTAATGACCTTGTGTGTTATTATTTTGTGTAATACTCGTGTTAATTAAGGATGTGTTGTTGTTTTCAAAGTAATTGTTGTCAACGTTTAAAGATGTTTCCATAATACGAGTAAGAGTAGTGTTAGTTTGTTGAGTTAGGATTCTTGCAGTTATGCTATTATTATGACCATGTGTGTTGGTGCTATTGTGTAACTAGAACTGAACTAGAACCGAACAAGAACTGAACTAGAACTGTACTAGAACTGAACTAGAACTTAACTATAACTGAACAAGAACCGAACTAGAGCTGAACTAGAACTGAACTAGAACTGAACTAGAACTGAACTAGAACTGGACTAGAACTGAACTAGAACTGAACTAAAACTGAAATAGAACTGAACTAGAACTGAACTGAACTAGAAATTAACTAAATAGAACTGAACTAGAACTGAACTGGAACTGAATTGAAACGGAATTTGAACTGAATTAAACTAGAACTGAAATAAAATTAAACAAGAACTCAACTAAAACAGAACTAAACTAGAACTAAATTGGGACAGAAGTAGAACTAAAGTAGAGCGAATCTAAAACTAAACTGGAACTAGAACATATCTAAATCACACTGCCAATAATGTCATAAGATTATAATCAGAATTCTATTTCACACTTAATTTCGAAATACCCTTTAAGTTTTCCCACTTTACAGTACATCCTGACAAATTTCAGTCATTTCTACCTTTATGTCTAAAGTTTTTTGTTGCTCTTACATTAGTTATTTACTTGAATTGAATCTGTGATTCAACTATAGCAAAAAACAAAACAAAAAAAAAAAAAAAACAAGCAACTTAATATTTTATTCATAACGTTAATGAAAATTAACATGATTACTGTTAGTGTATTTATGCCGTACAAAGAAATGAAATTGTTAGTTACAAATTTATTATGAAAATTAGATTTCTTATAAGTTCTCTAAGACAAGACTTTTGTGAAATCTTATTGTGCAATACGAAATTATAAATTAATTGGTTTATTTGATGAAAATTGTTAGATTAGATAAGAAGTGATGGTAATAGAGGATTGAAGATTTGTAAATTATATGCTTATTAAATGATGAAATTAAAATTTAATAATATTCTTAAATTTTCAGTACTAATTCTCTCATAGTGGAGTCCTAATTCTGTTCTAATTCAGCTTGAGTATAGTCTAAAGGCGCATATAGACGACATGTTTTTGTCATCTGACATGTCAAATTTTCAAGTCACATGTAATTGTGCATGTCTGTCAAAATCGCTGTTTTACATAAGCTTTATAATATTCGGTCACAAACGTACATGTAATTTGCTTCTGACATTGTCTCTGTTCTTTTCGCATTGTTATTGCAGAAACCAAAGTAGTGCTCGGTTTCAAAATAACTTGCTGCCGCCATGAAAAGTTTTATTTGCGCCGTAAAATAGTTCAGCCATCTTAACATTTTTTTCTTTTAATTCAAAGATACCAATTTAGGATTTTATAATAAAACGGTTTTTATATATATATTTACATAAATTCTATTCAATGGTAAGATGATCAAACATATCTCGGTATTGTAAAAAATTAACTTCAGCCGGCTAATGATTCCGTCAATAGTGGACGCCGCTGCCGGTTTCTTGCCGGCATAGCTTTCTGATGTCAGATGGTTTGTCAGAAGAAAATAGAGCACGCTCTAATTGAAATTTTGTCAGATGACTTTCCGTCTGACTTTTGCAGAAGCAAAGTTAAAAAGGTAACACACGACATGTATGTGTTTTGCAGTGGAAAATTTGACATGTCAGATGACAAAAACATGTCGTGTACGGTCGCCTTAAGCTTATGTTTTAGGCTGGTTTGAGTTCAGGGGCCTGATTCTGGCAGTCGTGATCGAGTACTTTCTCGATTCGAAAGCAATTTATTTTCTAATTATTTCAGTCAATACTGAACGAATCGGAATTATTTTTTCGGTGTTGTAAAGCATTAATTTGAGTTTTACAATACCGAAAAAATAATTTCGATTCGTTAAGTATCGACTGAAATAAAATTGCTTTCGAATCGCGAAAGTACTCGTTCACGACTGCCAGAATTAGGCCCCAGGTTAAAGTTAAGGTTTAAGATGAGAATCATCGTTATGTCCTAGCTTATTTTTATTTTAGTTCTAAAAAAATATAGTTCAATCCTAGTTCACTTCTAGTTCACTCAAAGCTTAGTTTTATTTGAGTTCTAATTTAGTTCTTGTTTAGATCTAATGGCTAATAAATCAATGAATGTTTAAACGTTGGTTTAGTTGAGCTAAACATTAATTTATATGTTGCTTTAGCTAAACAGCTGTAAATCAGTGCCCCATGTATTATAAGTAGTGCAAAAAATAATAATGTGGCAGCACTACGATAAATGTTGTCAAATTCATATGGTTTGTATTAGTAGTTTAAACGCCCAATTTTATGGGTTTAGCGATGGTTTAAATGTTTACTGAATTATAGATTTGCTGGTTTAAACACATTTTTAATCAAAAAGAGAATTTAACTTGCACTGATTTATAAGCTTTTAGTCAGTATCAAAGTTATTTACGGGAATACAAAATTTATCAGTTTAGTTTAAAAAAAAAGATTCTTGACTCGGGAAAATTGGAATAAAATTTAGTTAATATTAAAGAGCTGCAAAAAGAAACAAAAGAAAAAATTTCAAATGGTGTGTATATTACTTCCCCAACAGTGCGGGTTGCTGTGCTTTTGGAAGTGATGGATGTTGAGCAACAACACCGAACCAAAAATCCAATGAAAATGTACGTAAGGAAAACGAAATTATGTTTATTTAAATATTTTCGTTGGCTCAACGAATTATTCGTTAATATATTGAAAATAATACCTAAATTTTTTAATATTAACAAATAATTCGTTGAGCCAACGAAAATATTTTAATAAACGTAATTCGTTTGCTTAACGTACATTTTCATTGGATTTTTGGTTCAGTGCAAAATTGGTTTTGGACTACTGGCATCCTTTGGAAAAAACTCAAGCTTCTTTGCTAAGTGTCAACAAAGCAAGAAATAATTTGCTGCCTGGTTGGTGCAACAATACGGCAAACCAGATTTCAGAGATTTTTATCAAAATCCACCCAGGCCCGCTTCTATCCACCCCAAACTTTTTACCTTTTTTAATTGCTATTTTCGCTTGACATTTTGTGTATTGATAATTCCAATAGCCGATTTAATATTCCGTTAGACATTTCATTTACATAAGATAAAATTCAAAATTGACAAGAATATCTAGCCAAACATTTACAAACTTTTACAAGTGGCAATAAGCCTTTCTATAAGTTTTCATAGTTGCGAAAGAAGTTTTTCAGCTATGCGTAAAAGAAAATTATGGCTACGTAGTGCAAAACTTCAAGAACGATTTTCAAATTTAGCTGTTTTAAAAACTGAAAATAAAATAGTAAAATACAAAATAACTCTAGAGGAGTTATTAAACATATTTCGTAAAAAAAAAAAAATAGAAAAAATAAGTTTGCTATTGCAATTCAGCCAAATCGGTCCGTAGATGACTGAGAAATGGGCCAAAAACCAGGACTGCCTTAAATTTAATTTATTGTTGTTGCTGTTTTTTCATTTTTTTCTTTATATCTATCAGAAAAAAACATCTTATCAATACACAACATCCAACAAAATTTTTTTGATATATTTTTTAGTTTTGTTTTACTAAAAATGGGGTGAACTTTTTAGAACTTTTTAGAATACCAGTCACTACGCCTGTGAGTTTAGTCCTAGTTCAGTTCTAGATTAATTCTAGTACTGTTCTGTTTCCGTTCTAGCTAATTTTTTGTGCAGTTGTAGTTCTGTTTTAGTTCATATTTTAAATAAAAGTTTTTCGCATTATTAAGAACAAGAAGGCTTTTCTTTTTTTTTAGAAAAACCACATTTAATATTTTTTTCTTTTCTCTTGTAATTAAATTAAAAGCAAATATCCTTTGGAGAATTTATTTATTATTTTTTTGCAGCCACAAAATTATTAAATTCAAATTTATCAAATTTTAAAGATTCTAATTTCAAGTTTTACACAAAGTCAGTATTTAAAATACACAATTTAACACTAAAACATGAAAATTTATTTACTAAAATAAAAAATATAAACAGCATCTTTTTTCTAGACTTTTCATGTGTATTTTATTGCAATTCAATTAGTCGCCACATACTCATATGATCCTTTTAGTGTTTATGTATCCTGTGGTGTAACTTTTTCTTTACAATTGTATATGATTTATTATTTAAAATGCATAACGCAAAATTTTTTTCAAGGATACAAAGAAATACAAGGTGGCGCAAAAGATGCTATAATTTTCGCAAGTGGCGGTAAATGTCAATTCAATTAGAAATGGCGCGCTATACTTTTCAAGAACACATAATAATTGCGAAACTATTCATTGAAAATCTTCATGAGCATCGAGGCCCATTTCCATCTCTGTGACCACGTGAACAAGCCGAATTATCATTTTTGAAGCACTAAAAATCAGAGTATACGAATCGAAGAGCCATTATTGCACCAGCTTTAAGTTACTGTATGGTGAGTTGTTTACGCTGAAAACGCCACCGTGTTATCAGGGGTGTTCTGGAAATCGAAAAGTCAAAGCGCAAGAATTTGGAAGTTGTTTTGAATACACTTTTAATCTAATTTTTGTAACTTTTGTTATAAAATTCTGTTAAGTAGAGAAATATTTGTCATTTTGCGTTTTCGATTTCCAGAACACACCTGTGTATTTGTGAAAACGCCTCGAGCCAAACGAGTTATGTGAACGGTGAGTGCTACACAGCTCTGCTCACCGGATTTCTCCTACCTCTACACACAGAAAAAAATATCTCAAGAAAATTTTTAACGACTCAGTTTGTTAAAAACAAAATTTTAGGTCAACAAACTTTTTGTTTGATTCAAAGAAAAAATTTATCAAATATACACTTTGCAAAATAGCACTCAATAAAACATATTTAATAATTAAATATTTCTTCATATTCAATAAAAAAAATATTTGAATCAAAGTAAAGACAGTATTTTAACAACTCTTGTCCATTTTTAAATAGCTCATAATTCTCATTTGTTTTACAGTTTTATTTGAATAATATATTTAGTTTTGCCAAAGTCTTTGGAAAAGGTTTCCTGATGATCTGGCCTTAACCACCAGTGGAATGCGCATAGGAACTTACTTATCCCCGCATAATAAATTTTAGTGTTTTTATAAAAATATAAAAATTGAAAATTTATGACATCATCATTAATAAATAAAAAAATAAAGATTAGATTAACATTTTGTTTGATTTATTCAACATTTTCAACAATTTATTTTAACAAATCAAGTAAACATTTTGTTGAAAAAAATTATTTTGGGCAACAATTTTTTTTATTGACTCAATAAACTTGGTTGTTGAATAAAAATTTAGCAATTATACACACAAACTTTTTTATCAATACCGCAAAAATCGTCATCGCAGAAAATTCAAAAATTTTTGTAATCAAATATGCGATTTTCGTATTAAATATGAAAATAATTTTTTTCTGTGCAGTACGAATCGGGACTGGAGAACATGTGGTTCCAAAAGAAGAAGCAATGGCGCATGCTGCACTACCTACAACCGAAATTCTCTCGTTTTTGGGATCTGCACTGCAACGCCCGATTTAACCGTTCTTGACTTTTTGTGGGGTTACTTGATGCCACAAGTATATGTCAACAAGCCTTATGGCGATTTCTTTTCTGAGAAATATGTTGCATTAATGTTACATGTTCTACATTTTTCTGTTCGTTTGTAATAAAAATACAACTGTGGCAAAAATTTTCTAGTTCTTTTGTAAAAATGTTGATGAAAAACATGCAAAACATGTTACATGTTTTACCCTTACTTTTACTTAAGGGTTCATACTGCCCTGTTTTACAACTTTGGTACTTACTACTTTGTTTGTACAACCAATGTTTTATTTTGTAATAAAATTGATTTAAAACAAAATATAACAATATTTACACATTAAAATCAAAAAAAGTCTATTTATATTATAGTCGTTTAAATTTTCCTAAGCCATTAGTGATGTCAATATTTGTTTCCAAGTCGCAATAGCGTGAAGAAACCGCTCAAATAGCTTCTAAAATCGCTCATGAAATACATTAATGATGAAATTGTAAAGATTCGTACAGACGATGGTCAGATCTTACAATATTGTATGCAGGCGTTGCCAACAGCAATATTTTTATGACAATGGTGCGATTGTCAGATGTGTTAATTTTGTACTTCTGCAAATACAAATGAGCTTACAATTTTCACACAGTTGTAAGACATTTTAGCCAATTTTAATGTAATTTAAGCAACGCTGCTTACCAATATTGTAAGATCAGTCCATCGTCTGTACAAAGCTTAATAGTTTTAAAAAAAAGCATTAATTGTGTTCTACGAAATTGCACAAGATGTAATACTTCGAGTGATTATAGGTAACATTAGAAAATGTTACATGTATATACTGTAACATATTTATTTCAGAAAAGAAATCGCCATTAGACTACTGAAGTCCTCAAAGAAAATATCCTTCAGGAATGCGGGCTTCATCGCCGGATGTTCTGGCAAAAGTAATGGAAAAAGGCATAAATCTGGCCCTTAGGCCGAGGACACGCAATGAGCGGCAAAGCGGTGAGCTAGCACTTGGCCGATATGATTTTTCTACTAAATTACAAAACACAATCCAAAAGCAAAACTAAAGTTTTCAGTTATTAAGAAAAATTAAAGTCAGAGAAATACAAATGACAACTTTTGCTTCACCTTGTACTTCCAATGTCTTTGGAAGACTTTTTTTTAAAAAACAGAACTGCTAGAAAAGTTCCTATAGAAAGAGTGAAATGTTCGGGTTAACAGGTGTTTTTTAGGCAGAGTGTCTGTTAGACTAATTGTGCTAATTAGTTGTTTTGTCAAAAGAATTTTATTGTAAAAGTGTAAAAGTGTTAGAAATTCAAGAGCCAGACAGGTGTTAGATTTTTGTAACCTGTCACATTATGATTTTGAATAAATTATTTTACAATTTAATTAACGTATACATTTTTAAAGACATAAATACACATATGTTTAAAATAGAACTCCTTAATAGTTTTAAGACAAATTATTATTAAATAGCTTGAAAATATTTCCTAAAAATTATCAAAACTAATTTTCTTTAGAAACTGTTTTTCTTCCCTAAGTTCTACATGTCAAAAACACACCATGTGTCAAAAATCTGTCATTTAAATGCCCCAACATCTAAAATGACATTTGTTTTTTTTTGTTGTTGCCAGCTCTCGCTGTTCGAGTTAGTATGTTATCTAATGTCTTCATTAATTGTTGACATGACCACTTAAACTCATTAACAGCATGTGCCTGTCTGTCTTTATTGAACGTAAATTTATTTAGCTTTAACACATTTTCTTTAATAAAATGAAATCTTTAAAGCGCCACGGGGTTCATTTGTACGAAAAACCGTAAGATGTCACAGAAAACATTTTGACAGTTTAGCAAATGCGACAAAAAAGGGAGAGTAATGAAATAATAATTTGGTAGTTATGAACATATGCGTTTGAAATAAAAAAAAAAAAAATTAGTAAAAATAAGAACGTTAAGAAAGTTGTTATTAAAATTGTACGAATAAGAAACAGTTAGAAATATGTAGTATCTCTTAATAAACAACGAACCTTCAGAGTTAGTTTCAGTTTCTGTTCGGGATACCAGATTATCCTAAACAATTATGAAAATGCATCTATTATATTATAATAAATTACATGGAAAATAAATATGTACGTCCTTTTTAAAGGGAATACATTTTTGAAAACTCAATTTACAAATATCTAATTTAACTTCAACTTACTATTAGAGTTAAGTAGTCTAATGGCCGTTTTCTCATTACATTGTTATCTTTTTTCCCAAGGAAAAACTGCACATTAAAGAAATTTGGTTTTTTCAATGTCTCATTTGCTTCTATTCCGTCGCAAAACTAACCAGCACTCATCTGCCATTGAGAAAATGTCCATTTCAATATGTCCGTTACTGTTTTGAACTTCCCGACTCTAAACTGCAGGGACTGCACTGCTCCTGTCAACGGGCATCTGTCAGTTGATTCTTGTCCAAATTTCAATAAGCTGCATCATTTAGCTTGTGTTTGACAGCTATCAAAAAAGTGAATTTCGTGTGCTTATTAAGCATTTCATGACAAATAACTATGAACTGATCTCTCATCCGATCTATTCTCCGAATTTAACTCAGTGTGATAATTTCTTTCAATTTACGAATGTAAGTGTGTAAACATTTAGAGCAGTGGTACCTTAAAATGTTTTGCATCTGTGTTAATAAGAGACTTTAAAATAGAGTGACACGAAAAAGTCAGTACAAAGATTTTTATTGAAATTTAATCACAATAAATTCTTTTAGTTGTAACGGGTCCGCCATCTAACGTTTTTTTTCAACAAGTGCTTATTTCGTGAATGGTAACACTTAGCTCATGTCTGATTTGCCAGATAATTAGTTTTATCCCTCCGCTGAACGAATATGGTTTCGTATACACTTGAACAACGCTGGGAAATATTGCGACATTACTTTGAAAATCATGGTAATGTTGCAGAAAGTGTGCGAAAATTGCGTACGGATTTTGGAAGAAGAGAAGCACCGTCAGCTCCGTATTTTCGCTATCTTGTGAAAAAAGTGAAAGAACTGGCATCCTCATCGATAAACCAAAGCGTGAAAAGCCAAAAACAGTACGTACACCCGAGAATATTGCTGCTGTGGCAGAAGGTGTGCGTGAAGCGCCATCAACATCAATTCACCGTCGTTCTCAACAATTGAAAATTTCGGAGACATCATTGAGAAGAATTTTGCATAAAGACCTTCGTATGACGCCATACAAAGTCCAATTGGTTCAGGAGTTGAAGCCAACTGACCATCCAATGCGTTTTCGCTTCGCTAAGTGGGCCTGCGATCGACTTATAGAAGATGCCGATTTTGCCAAAAAAAATCATCTTTTCAGATAAAGCTCATTTTGATCTTGGCGGGTATGTAAACAAGCAAAATTGTCGCATTTGGGGCACAGAAAACCCGTACGCATACATTGAAAAGCCGATGCACCCAAAACGAGTCACTGTTTGGTGCGGATTTTGGTCCAGAGGCATAATTGGGCCATTTTTCTTCGAAAATGAGCAAGGAGTGGCCGTTAAAGTCAATGGCGATCGTTATCGGGCCATGTTGAACGAATTTTTGTTCACAAAAATTAAAGAGGAGGATATTGGCAACATTTGGTTTCAACAGGACGGCGCTACGTGCCACACAGCCGAAGCTACACTCGATGTTTTGCGCCCTGTTTTTGAAGATCGCATTATCAGCCGCAGAGCTGATGTCGTTTGGCGAAGCCATTGTTGAAATACAGCTGCACACAATCGATAATGTGCTTAAAAATTGGACCGATCGTTTAGGCTACTGCATGCCCAGCCGAGGCAGCCATTTGAATGAAATTATTTTCCATTATTAACCGGAAGGATTGGTCTTTCAAATAAGAAAGGAAATTTGAGAAAATATTCAGTAGTTTTTTTTATAGCATTTTCAAAAAAAAAAAGTTATTTGGCGGACCCTTTATAAAGTGTATATAGCCTAGTACATACTCTGTTAAAATTTGCAAAAAATGTTGAGCAACATTGATTATTTCACACGATAATTTTGACACGTATCAATGTTACCTATCTTGCGAGTTTGAACGGTTGTGTACTTTAAATTTTAAATTTCTTATTTAATATTAAGTTTATTTATCCTATTTTTCTTTTGCTTAAAATTCTACGCGAAATAAGTGCAGCTTATATTATTTCGCTTTGTAACAAAATGTTGCCAGAAACATTTCGGAACTTTTTCACAAAATGAACAGAGTACAACTCTATCAACATTATTTCACAGATATTCCGCAAAAGTTTTTTTCATATGAGTTTAGACAGCATTTCACGTGAAATGTTGAACTGAGTACCAGGCTTAATAATGCAATAATGACTTCTAGTAATATTTTCCCAATGTGAAGCGGACAAAAAAGTAAATTCTGTGGAGTTATATGTAACAAGTTTCATACACTAAAGCATAGGATGTATTGAGACGTTGAATGCGAAAAGTAGGTTTACTGTCTACTTTTGTAAGCGCCCAAAATTAGCAAAAAATCAGCAGATTTTGACAAATGATATTTTATTTTTACTTGTGGTGAAGCGTTGCGTGTACCGCAAGTAAGGTAAGAATATCATACAATTTGTGGAGGCAAAAACGCATGTTGTGGACCTCCCGCTTAAGAAATGCACGGAGCAATAATTTTTGGAACTAAAAATATAGACATGTTATCAAAGTTTTCTTGGGAGTCAAAACATTTTCATTAATAAGATTTAGTTTTAATGTGCTAAATTCCCAATTCTTACTATTGATAAACTGAAATTTATTGTTGGTGGGATAAGCTATTCCTATGCGTATTTCACTGGTTCAGGAAACTTCATCTTAAGAAACACCAACCACAAAGAGTGAGTTTACCTTTTCTTACAATCCCGAATACAATTGGTTGATTTTTTGTCAACTCTAATTGTAGTTGTAAGGGGTAAACAAAAAGAAAAAAACAAAAATGAAAACAGATTACTTTATTTCATTGTTGCCAGTTCAGTTTTTTGCACTGTCAAAAAATTTTAATTTTTAAGATTGTTTATTTTTTTGATGTGAGTTTGGGACATGTATGTACACAGAAAAAATTCTCCAACATTTTTCACTAATTAAAGCATTAATCAAAAATTATTCAGTTTTAATTTAAAATTTAATCAAGTGAATTAAACTTTTAATCAAGTGAATTAAACGTTTAATTAATACTATTAACTGGTTTAATTGATACTATTAATTTGTTTACTGGTGCAAATTTAATTAATTTTTTTATTAAAACCACCAATTTTTTAATTGAAATCAATTTTTATTTTTTCTGTGTACGTATGTACAAATACAAGTAAAACCCAGAAATTCTCGCAGTGTGTACGAGGTGATTTTCAAATACTAGGAATATAGGCAAAAATGTTGTCTGTATTAAAAGGTTTTGAAAGAAACACGAACTGTCTAGAGTATATTTTTTTTTTTTTGAAACAACGATTAAAGTAGTGCGTCTAACAGTAACGTTTTGTAAACACATTTGACTTTTGTTGTTTGTTTGCTTTTAAATACATTGATGCTGGCCTTAAGAATTTTGCAACATCTAGGCGAATTAATTTATCAGGTGGCCGCAATACTTCAACAATAAGCGATTTGTTGGACGAAGGTCGATCTCTCTTTTTTTCAAGGAATCGAAATGGTTCGATGCTGCAGTGATGTCTGGACAATAACTTGGTGAACACTGGTTTGACTCTGGTCACTGGCTCAGGGTATCACAAGTAAGCCGTCTTCGTGTCGGCAGCTCAATGCACCTTACGTTCTGCTGGTTGGAAATGTCATAATTGCAAAACATGTATTTTGAGAGTTTCGGCAAATAAAAACCTAACAGTAATGCCAACTAATTGTGAGTAACACCTTAACGTCAAGTTTTTTGCCCAACTTAATTTGACATTTCTATGTTTCAGTGTTTGCGAATTCAACCAAGAAGAGGTTAAGATAGTTGAAGCCTTTTACATTTTGTGCACTTCATCTTCAGTAACGAGGCACAGCTTAATCTCAATGGATTCGTTAGCATGCAGACTTGCCGCATTTTGGTAAATGAGATTCCACGAGAGACTGTTGAAAAGTAGATGCATCCACAAAGAGCGACTGTTTGGTGCGATGTATGGGCTGGCGGCGTCATCGGGCCGTACTTCTTTGAAAATTAGGTCGGCCAAGCAGCGAGATGATAACGGACTTCTTGTGGCGGTGGTGCGGTGTATTGGCTGGCCGTCATCGGGACGTACTTCTTTGGAAATGAGGTCGGTTAAACAGCGAGATGATAACGGACTTCTTGTGGCCAGAAATTGAGGATATGGTCCTGGGCCCTGTTTCTCCAAACTACAACTTACAAGACGATATGTGATTCCAACAGAATGGTACCACTTGTCACACAGCCAATGAAACAATGGCTCTATTGGACGAGAAATTCAATGGCCGAGTTATCTGACGTCGCGGCGATGTTAATTGGCCGTTACAATCATGTGATCTGCCACCGTTGGACTCCTTTCTTTGGGGATATTTTAAAGAAAAAGTGTACGTCAATAAGCCAAAAACAAACCAAGAGGTAAAGGAGGAGATAGTTTGGCACATTAACGACATTGAACCTCAATTATGTCTTAAAATCATTGAAAATATGGACTATCGGATAGAGGCCGATATTTTGTTTCACACCTTCTAAATATCATTATAAAATATATTAAGATAATTCTGTGAAAACTTTTTGTTTTATTTACAATTCATTCTTTATAAGAAACATGCTAAATTGAAAAAAGGACGGTGTTTGAACATTTTCATTCAAATTTTTTCAAAAGCGCAAAAAAGTTGGCATCACCACGAAAACATGTGCAGCCCAATTATGAATACTTCCCCGGGAGTTTTTTTCCTTTTTACCATTTTTACAATTGAATTTACATGGGAAAAATGGGAGAAGGGAGAAAACTCCCGGAGAATTTTTATTCATAATTGGGCTGGTTGTAAATTTCATATTTTTGTAAGTTTTTAGTTGTGTTTGCAAACTTTTCGTTAAAATAACTAAAATTCGTATAAATTTTTCAGAGCAAATACTCGGGTCTGTTTCACTACAAAGGGCTGAAGGTTCAATTTGCAATTGTATTTGTAGCTCTTAATAAGTAAATTAATTTCATAAATATTTATTTACATTGAATTTAAACTAATTAAAAAAAATGCGTTTGCGTTTAAATATTAAAATCCTTTCTTGTTTAACATTTAAATCCTTTCAAGCAGCAAATAAATTATAATTTTTCCAGCAAAATATATTATAATATATTTGTAAAATTATTATTATTTTTTTTTTTTGTTTTTTGCAAAAATATATTGAAACTAAAACTTACCTTTATGCATTTAATTAACATATGCCATCCATTTTTGCGAGTTCATAATGATGATGATTTTACGATTTCAATTGGTGCTTTTGTATTGGCCTGTAGTGGCTGTTGTTATTGTTATTATTATGTTTTTTCTTTAATATTATTAGTTTTATATTTTACATTAATTAAACAAAAATCAACCACAGTATCCTTGTTATGGCCATAAATCACTTGTGTGTTTATTAAAATTTTTCCAATTTTATTACGAATTATTTTATTTTTTTCTGATTTTCTTTTATAATTTTTTTTTTTTTTTTTTGTAAAATTATTGCAGGAAATTCACGAAACAACCGTAAAATAAATGTATGTATTACAATTTGTTGAGTGAATAAATAATAAAATACAATTTTTGCATAACCAGAGGCAAAATATGACGTATGTTGTTGCTGTTGTTGATTATGTTGGTGATGATTGCGTGTTGCACCACAATTTGTTCGAAGTTAAAGTAGTAGACAAGTTTCCTAAAGGAACCCTAAAGTATAACAAATTTTGCCTTTAAATGTTTGTAAAAGGTAGAATTATAATTAACCGGATTTCAGGTCTGGTCTTTAACAATGATTTACGATCAATTCAGTTTTTTTTTTCGTGGGTTTGTAATAGAATTAGCAAGAAGGTGTTTTAGGTTTTAAAGGATAAATTTTTTTATATGTAAAAACGTTTTTTTCTACGGTATTCCTTAAATATGTTATTTGCAATAAAAGTGGCAAGATTTTTTTGTAAGAAAAAATCAGAGAGTTAAGGGATTAACTTTTATATTCGAGATTGCAATCTAAAGGCGTTTTTCTCGTTAATACCTTTAATTGATATTTGTCACTTTGATGTTTCTAAGGTAATGTTGGATTTAATTTGATGTATAACTTTAATTAATTTATTGTAAATAAAAAATTTCCATATTGCCCCACTTATAGTTTAATTTTTTTTTTATTTAATTTGTTTTTTAAATGCTAAAGTGTGTATTCGCTTTAATGTACAGTTTTAATTAAGTTGATGTAATTTTTAAATTAAATTTTAACTCACTTTTTATTCTTTATTCGATTATACTTTGCAGTAATTTTTTTTTTCTTGAAATATGAAATAATTTTCTTTATTATTTTTTATTCAAATGTACTTTTGTACTTTTTGTAATGTTTTGCTATATTTATGTAATATTTTGTTATCTTTATGCAATCAAAATTTTTCTTATTGATTTTCGTTTAAATTTATTTTTATATTTGGGCAATTTTTTTAATATATTTCGAACATATTTCGTTTTCACTTTAATGTAAACTTTTTGAATAAAGTCTTTGTTAATATGAAATTTTAATTTTAATCAATTTTGGAATTTAAATTCGGTTATTTGAATTATTAGCTTTTGATTTAAGTATAAAATAGTTTTCTTCTTATATGAGATCTGAATATTCAGAAGCTTTTAATGAAACAATTTTTCAAAACTGTTATGGTTTTTCTTAAGTTTTTTTTAATTATTTTGTTTTTATAAAGTATTTTGTTATTTTTATGTAATGTTTTGCTATATTTATGTCATCTTTATGTAATTAATTTTTTTTTTTATTTTCGCTTAAATTTTTTCAATATTTTTTTAAACATATTTAATTTTCACATCCAAGTAAACTTTTTAATATTTTGATAAAAAAAAATATGAAGTTTAAATTTCTTATGATGCTTTTAAAACACTTTTCATTTTCAAATAACGCAAAATATTTTGTTAAAATTTGTTAAATCCAAAAAAACATCAATCTTTTTCTTAATTTTCTTTAATTTTTTTTTTTTAGTTTTCACAATGTTTTAAAAAACTTTTTTTCATTACTTTCTGTTTTGTTGTTTTTTTGAACAACTTTCGTTTAATTTTTTATTTCACTTCTCTTTAAAATTCAATTTTTATTTTCACTTGTTTTTTTTTTCATCAACAAATTTTCGTTTCAGTTTTCGCAAAAAACAAAACAAAAAGAAAACAGTAAAATTCCTGTTAAAATCTTTCACCCCAATTCGATTATTTTCGCAAAAGGTTACATCGCACCAGGAGTATTTGTTTTAATTAATAACGCTTTATATTCCTGCATTCATATTGATTACATTTGTGCAGCAATGCATTTAATTTCTTGCATGCGTTTGTTTTTTTCTTTTTGCCAGAATTTCTTGTCGTTGCTCAACACTTTAGAAGATTTAATCCTTCTGTTGTGGACCGTAAAAAAACACCAAATAAAATATATTTGTTGTTAATACCAGCGTTGAAACAAAAAACGACTGAAAAGGGGAAAAAAGAGGAAGAAAATAAGTATATGAGTTAAAGAGTTTTGCAACAAGGGTGGGTTGAGGCGACAACCCTAGACAACAAAAAATCATAAAATGCACGTGTATACTTGAGTCCGTCCGTCAGCCTGTTCGCCTCTCCAATAAATCTGTCTGTCTGCATGGCAAAGAATCTGTACTGTTTTCGGTTACGGGTTTTAAAACAATTGCAACAACAATAATAATAATAATAATAAAAAATATACATATTTGCAAAATTTGTGTGCATAATGAAAAAAGAGAGCAACAACAACAACAGAAACACAAAATATCCTTTTGATTTAATAGCAACTACAACAACTGTAATGATAACAACTATGGTTTTCCGACAGGACCTTAAAGGACTTAAGCTTACTATAAAGTTTAAAAATGTTTATGTTGACTTAAAAGCTAAATTTGAGTTAACTGCACCTTTGAGATCTTCATGTTCACAAATACCCATGAGCAAAGGTTCAATTATTTTGTATGATGTTTGATGAATCTACATCGTTAAATCGTTAAATATAAAAACTGAAATTTACTTTCGATATGTGACGCTAGGAATATTTAAGTTCTAATAAGAAGTAATTTAATTATAATGCGATTGCCGTAGCGATGGCCATAGAAACCAAAATTCAATTGGTTTGTATGATCATGGTTTGTTTGTTATGTTAAGTCACATATAACTAAGTACACTGTTGCCCATAAGCTTGCTTTAGGAATAAAACCTTAAAAAAACTTTAACCGAAGAGAAATGATGACAGTATTAGAATAGGAATATACCTTAAAAAATCACCTTTAAAATTTAAAATTGCTCTCCCACACAACTTAAAATGTAGAGTTATGTATGGCCGGAATAGACGGTGAAACGCAACTGCAATGAAACTGCAACTTCAAGTAATTTTTAGTCTGTTTTGAGTTTATACCGCACATGACGCGACCATTTTTAAACTGGTTCGAAACGAATTATAAATCAGTTGCATTAAAAACCGCGTGCAGGAACCTCGTGTTTGCGTTTCATTTGTTCCTAAATAAAACCAAAATGATTAGAATAATTTCATTCCATTGGGGTAAAATTTGGGTTTGCATGGTGTGTGGAAACTGTTGAAACTGATTTAAAGCCAATTATTTTTACTTCTGTTCTGGACCTTAGGTACTTTTCCCTGTTGCAACAGATTTATTAAAAGTATTATTTAACTTTCAAAATAGTTAAAATTTGAGAAATTAATGATGAAAGGACTCGACTTTGAACAAAGAACATGCCAGTATGTATTGAGGAATATCCTAAAACTTCCTCCGGACGATACCTTGTACTTATTCTACCATGGTTTTCAGTATCTTTTTTAAGCTTAAGGTAGAACAGAGTTTCCTTAATTTGTTTGTCTATACTCAGGGTTGTTGTGAAATCTGATTGTTGTCAGAATCAGCATTGAAATTAGCAAAGACCATTCACGCTGTTCTAAACTATCGTTTCCAGCTGTCTTTTGACAACCAAGACCCTCCCGCCGAATACGCAATATCGCAGGTAATGAAAAATAGCGCAGGCAATTTTGAAAGATACAAGTGAATTTAAAATTCCAACAATATTTCAAAAGCCCCTTTGTTCAAACGGAATCAACTTATAAGTCTTTATAATGTTCTATATCTAACGGTCCAAATGGATTGCTATAATCTCTGGGAATTTTTTCACAAATTTTTGCTTCTGTTAATAGAAAACCACAGTATCAATATTCTTACATTGAATCTGACACAATCATGATTATTTTTTATCTGGCCTTTTGATTAGATTAAACCTAAGAAATGGATTAAGAAATCGTCCAAATTTATCACAATTTTCAAAAACCAGTACTTTTAAGTCGTTGGTAAATTTTTTGTAATCAGAACAACTCAAGGAGTACATAATTGTAAGAGAACTCCATTAAATGGCTTAAATTACACAGGATCAATTAAAGTTTTTAGTTACTGAACATTACTCAGCTTTTTTAAAATGTACTTACACTGGTGAAAGAGGTCAAAAAACACGTAATGTAATTTTAATTTCCTAGTAGTTTTTTTTTGAGTTTTTAGAAAAATATTTTTTTAGGAACACGAAATCAAGTACAACTCTTAACAATTTTCCCAGCTTAAAAACATTTCGATAGGTTTTTACTCCATTTCCTTCTTATAGTCTTAAAGAACATATTTTACAAATTATTGCGATAATATTCCATAATATTTAGATAAAAACATTCATTCATATTTAGATAGCAAATCAACTGTTGCAAATTCCAAAAAGATTAGTCACAAGTTTCAATTAAAGACTTGACAACATTAAACTAGTTACCGTTACCGTTCATATCATTCTGTCCTTTATGGTAAAGTACATGAACAAACAACGTTAACAAAAAGTTAAAACTCACTACCAGAAGTTCGAGACTATGAGCGCTAAATCATCTTCAGTGATGGTGAAGTTTGTTTTTGGCTAAATAGCTTTGATGGTTTTTGGTCAGTCTTCAATCCTCGTTTGCTCAAATTACAAAAATTTACTGTATGTTGTGGGGTTTTAATGCCGATGGCGGCATTGGCCGTTTTTTTTTTTTTTTTAATGACCGCCACATTGCCGTCTTGTAAGATTGCTACAGAAATACGCTAAAAGGGTTTTTAATCAATTGTGGAAATAGATCCACATGAGTATCCACCAAATGGCCTAATCTCATGGTATATCCTCACCATTTAGCGACCATATACGCATTTACTAAATGTCCCCGTGTGTGCAAGCTATCTAACAAGATTCTGAATAGCAATAGCGCATAAGGAGAACCTCAATAGGCCGAACTTTTTCACAAGGGTGAAAAATCAGCCTTACATGTGGCAGTCTTCCTTGCTGCGTTTAAGGGTATAAACCACATGCACCACGTTATCACCGAAAGTAACCCTTTGTCAAGAAATACCCTTATTTTGGCCACCTTCATATAAGGTAGCTTTCCATCAGAAAAGCATTTCCCGCAAGAACCATACCTTCAAGGGCCTCAGACAATAGTCAGACTGGTGCCTGCTCCCCGGGGTCTATTGCCTCCCATGGCAACAGAGCAAGACAGTATTCTTGCAAAACTTTAAAGAACTTTAGAGCGCTGTCATTTTAAATCTTTGTCGCATCACAGATATGCGTGCACCTGATTTGTCCGAAAGGATGTAAGATGATGTTTTAACTAATTGTGTGGGCTAACGGGTGTGTCAATCGATTTATTGAAATCTAAATTCGCTTAACGTGTTATATCGAGAATGAGCCCGCCCATTGGCCGCCTTAATCGTATAGAGAAGCTAAGAGTCAATATTATAATATCGAGTCATCGGGAATTTTGTTCAACGAATCGAGAGCAGCTAACGAGCAAGCGATGTTTTGATCTATTATTTTCCAAATTCGCTTATATGTATTAAAAAAAAGTGTTTATAGTTAAATTTTGTATTGTTTAAGGAATTAATTCCTTGAAACTCTGTTTGCTGTTCCTCAGTTATTATTTATTGTTCTTGTTGCTGTTGCTATTGTTAATATGTTTGTAATGAAGATGATGATGTTGATGTGTGTATGTTGCTGATGCTGTTATTGTTGTTGTTGTTGCTGTGGCTTACGTTTTGGGCTGTATTGCAAAATATTTTGGTATCCTTATTTTTCAGACATTTATTTTTTTTTTTAAACAGAGTAAAACATAACATTTATTTAAATTTTATTTACGTAAGTGTTTATGTGTGTTAGATGTATGTATGTGTGTGTATGTATGTGTAAAAGCGTTTTAAATCTCCTGGTTTTTTTTTAAGTGTGTAAATGTCTGTGTGTATGTTTTTGTATTGGCAAATGGGATTTTATTGTATTTTAAATGAACACTAGGGTAACAAAAATTGTTATCATGTTTCAACTTTATCCTTTCGCTTGTTCACTCATTCATTCATTCATATCCACAAACAGCTAGACACATAGTCAAACAGTAGAACGGACGAACATACACCAAGCATGCAAATCTATGAACTCTATAGCACTAACGCGTGCAATGCAACAAACTATAACAGCAGCAAATATCGAGGCATCAACATTACCATTCTCCATCCTTTTGCACTAAACCAAACGGCCATCCATCCCTGTTAGTAGTAGTCTGTATGTCTGTCTGTCTGCACATCACGGTAGTATTTTGGGAAAAAAAATAAAATCGTACAATAATCACCGGAATCCTCATGCGTATTCAAAATGAACATAAAAACACGAAATCGTACACGGACGCGACATGCGGTAATTAGTGTTGCATATATAACAATAATAACAACAATATCACCACCGTAAGTAAAAACAACTATTAAAACGCTATTAAAGCCAGTTTTAGGTAACACGATTTTTTAACGCAAGGATAAAAACATACACGCGAAAAGAGCAAATGATTTTAAATTTTACACAAGTTTTTTTAAAAAAAAACCGCGCGTTTTTCGATTTTAAAATATGTTTTATATTTTTTTCAAATAAATGCACAAATATTTTAATTCAAATTTATTCCAATTATTATTTTTATAAATCTTTTTTCGTTTTTGTTTCAATTTATTTTCTACCGTTATTTTTTGGCTTCACAACCGTTCATTTGCTCTGTTTGTAAACAACTAAATAAAACTTGTTTTCACATGTTTGGATAATCGTCTGAGTGTGTGTGTGTGTTCGCCATTGCTGTTGTCGTTTGCCAGAACACGAGTGGTGAGTTTAATTCGTATTTTGTTTTTAGAAGTGTGTCTGTGGGTTTGTGTAATCATGTTGCCGGTTTCAATTAAACTGTTTAACGTGGTGAATTTCTTTTGCTATTTTTTTATAAGGAATGTGCATCATTTAGCAAGGCAGCATGTTGCATGTGAATTGCTGTGCAGCACAAAAATTTATTCATTGCCTTTCAGTCATACATACTCGTAGTCGTACAAGTGCTGTTTATGTTGCATGTATAAATTTTAATGTTTTTCGACAGCTAAAAGAAGGATTTATTATGAAAAATAGGATTTATGTTAAATAGAAGAAAAAAACATTTTTAGAATTTCTTATTGTCAACATGTGAATGTATCTATCCAGAAACAAGTCATTTGGGAAGATACATATTATGTACATACATATACATATTTAACTTTAGGGGCTTGTGGCGCTAGAAATAAAAAAACACTTTCACTTAAAACGTAAAATTCATAAAAGTATGCAAAAAAAGGAATAAGAAATATTTACTTTATCAATGTAAATAGGGTTTCAAATTTGTCACTCTTTTCATTCTCCTAGTAAATAATGTAAAATTTATTCAACTTTGTCAAGACTTCCCGAGCCATTTTTGGAGATCATATGTAAATACATTGAAGTGCTCACAAAAAAATTAACTTGCGAGTTAATTTTCCCCTACAATTGTTCTATGTACTGTAGATACATAAATGTCGTGTAAAATATTGAGTTAATAGGATAGCATGAACTGGCGCCGCAACGACGCTGAAGGTGCATTTACAAGGTGAAAAAAAAATTTATTTTTAAATTTTTGTACAATTGTTGCCATTAAATAATTGCTTTTGCAAATACATGCATACGTAAGTACATACGTGTTTACATATTGGGACAAATTATTTGTCTCATAAAAATGTAATAGATATATATATAGCTTAGTCCAGACAATATGTTGAAACAGCAAATGTACCCTGCAAATAATAGGACCAGCCCAAACACGCGTGTAGAGCAGCCCACAACTGACTAGGACTAGTCCAAAAGTAACCCAAACGTATGGAAAAACATGGTATATTTAACATAACGATGTCCTAGGGCAGGCCCCACCAGCAAAAAAAATTGATCGTTCGTTATATAAGGTAGCTAATGAAAAACTTCATTAGCTTTGTTATATCGAGCTTTGTCTGTATTTGAATACGAGCTAATTTTTACTTAAAAATAACCCGTGTTTAATTGTATATGATTTTTTTCTTCGTAGGTTAACGTAATACCATTCGCAGGTATGACCAAAAAAAAAATAATTTTTTAACGGCAGTTTGAAAACTCCATTTTCAAATTTTTAAAAACTTTGTCAAACAAATTTCAGAATTTTTTGATCATCTCATTGGGATTTGTTTAGAACACAATAGAAAATAAAAATGTGAAAAAACTGTGTCGATGCCTCCCATAGTTTTTTCGTACCTGCGACTTAAGCGAAATATTGTATTTTTTTGTACCGATTTTTATGGAACTGGAAAAAATATACCCTAAAGGCAAAACAGTTCAAAAATGGAAATTAACCATAAAATGCAATTGGGGTAATTTTCTTACTGGTGCTATAACAGTACATTAAGACATTTAAACTCTTAACTTCAAGTTTATTTCTTGTAACACCTAGTTTTACTTTATGTTTTTAAAAAGAAAATACAAATTTTCGTTTGGATATTTATACCGAAAACAAAAACAATATTGAGTTTTTTTATTGTTGTTTCAATGTAAATTCCCAAACGAAAATTTTTATTTCAAAAACAGGCAGTTAATATATTATTGCTCTTAATGTAATACTAAAAAAAAAAAAATTTATAAAAATACAGTATGTTCATGAACACGAAAAAGTGAATTCGCAGCTCTTAATTCTATTTAGAAACTGCAGCACTTGATTCTGGATGGCGACTGAAAGAGGTGTATAGAGCGAGAGACACAAAATGACCATTATCTGATAAATTTGAGTTGATGGAAGAAAACTGAGTTCATATTCGGCTTCAGTTTGCCAAAAAACATAAGAATCTGTTAGGATGTGCAACGATGAATCAGTCAGGCAGTTAGTCAGTAACGTTACAAAAACCGCGTCTTAGTGGATATTTTTAGCAAGACCAACATCTGGTTCAAATTTCAACTTTTTAAATAAATAAAATAAATAGATGGAGAAAAAGTACCAGTTTAGTTCCAAAAAGTACCAGTTAACGAACAAAAAAAGTACCAAAAAGGCTTCTTACCCAATCTCTTTCACTTAGGACCTGGCATGTTTAATTTTATGTTTCTACGTTCAATACTAACGGGAACTCAAAAAGTACCAGTTAAAGAACAAAAAAGTACCAAAAAGTTCCCTTACAGATTCTTATCTTCTCAGCACATTGGATGTTGAATTATACATTGCTAGGTAAACTATTAACGAATACATATTTTAAGAAAGTACCAGTTGTAGTGCCAAAAAGCTAAAGAAATAAATTTAATTTCCCGTATTTTCCCTTGTTGTTACTTTTTTCTCCCCATTGAAGTATCAAAAATTTTAATATTGCAGTGGGAGCCCATAATTTAATACGTATATGTCAATGAATGGAGAAAAATATTTTGAAAAAAAGTACCAAAAAAAGTTACGATTTTCACCCCTTAAACTTTCGAATTTCGAAAAAGTGCCAAAATTGTATTCTTTTTTAGA
This sequence comes from Pollenia griseotomentosa, assembly GCA_963931875.1. NCBI lineage: Eukaryota > Metazoa > Arthropoda > Insecta > Diptera > Polleniidae > Pollenia > Pollenia griseotomentosa. The sequence continues at coordinate 50,294,410 of OZ007564.1, forward strand.
TAAGTTTCAAATGTGATATAATCTTTATTGCTTTGTTTATTGGTTTAAAAGATAGATGTGGTGACAAAAAAAGTACCAAAATACAAGTTTTATCCGTTTTCTGCCTTAAAGGGGCGAATTTCAAAAATGACCAGACACATAGTACTAATTTTTTTTATCTCTTTAGTTTTGGATTTACCTATAAGGTTACCGAATTAACACTTTTATACCCCTTAAACATTCGAACTTCCAAAAACCTCGTCTAAGTGGATCGATTTGGGGAGAGAACAACCTCCAGTCCAAATTCAAGTTTTAAGCTTCAGGCGTTTAGGCTATGCGATGATGAATCAGTCAGTCAAACTGTGATACATAGTTTATTTATACTGAGCTTGGCATTGAAATTGGCCGTAACTATTACAAGGCACAGTGCTTTGTGTTTGTACTACAATTACCAAAGATCTACACAAAGTAGTTCATTAATATATCCACAGCGCCATCTGTATGTGAAAGCTTTAAACGAACACACAAAACAATAAAAAAACGCGCTACCGTCTCAACGAATTATCCAAAAACTAGCGGGAAACGAATTGCAAAACAAAAGCAACAACAACATGACTTTCATTAGGTTATTATTTTTACAGTAATTATATTTTTATAAAAATTAACATGTTCTCACCACCATATTGCAAAAACTTTATTAAAATCTAATTGAAAAGCATTTTATTTATTCGGTAAACATTTTTAAACTTTTTTCACTGAACGTTTTACCACTTTTATTTGAATTCAAAGTGGGACCAGCCAATCGCGCACGTCAGCTGGCCACAAATTTAATGAAGAGACTGACGACCATTAATAATGAAGAAGAGAAATCAGTTAGCAAGAGCTTTTATGATTTGAGTTTGTAAGAAAAGAGTGAATAAGTGACAATAATTACTCTTTTAAAAAGGTTGCAGGATTTTTTTTAAGATAACCGAAAATTTGCTATTTATAAAATTGTTTACTACTTGCAACTTATTTTTTAAAAGTTTCCGGTTTGTTGCAAGTTACACCAAATGTCCGAATGAATAATGGCAACTATTTTTCTGAGAAATTTTGAAAAATAAAAATTTTGTAGAAATGATTTTCAAAAATTAGAAATAAAATTTAAAAACCATGGTAGAATAATTACAAGGTATAGTCATTAGAAATGTTGTTCTCAATTTCGAAACCCATTTTACGTCAAACACTAGAAAATATGGAAAAAAATTAAAAAAAGCGTCAAAAATCAAATAAATTAATTTGACATTACATGGGTAAATAATGAAAACTCTCCCTATTGAACATACCTGGTACTTATTATACATACTATGTTAAAAACAATTTTTATAGAAATTAAATTTTTAAAACTCATCCTGGACAAAATGGAATATTGAAAAAAATTACTAAAGAAAGTAATTTTTTACATATTTTCTTTTAGAACGTACATTTTTAAAAATTTCTATTAGAAAGTTAAGTTTCAAAAAAAATTCTTAGAAAGTAAATTGTCAAAAAAATTCCTGCAGACGGTAAATTTTCAAAAACATTTGCTGTAGGAAGGTAAATTTTCCGAAAATTTCTAAAGAAGGTAAATTTTACAAAAATGCTCTTTAAATAGTTAATAAAAAAAAAATACTTTAGCAAGTCAATTTTCCAAAAAAAAGTTTGACAAAAATTTACTAAAAAAAATTTTTTTCGACAAGTTTACCATTATCAAAAGTATATTCAAACTAAAACCGTCTATAACTCGAAAACTAAGCGTTTGCGCCAATTTTTTTATTTAAGTTTTTCTTCTTATTTTTCAATTTTCTATCACCCTAGGTACTTTTTTTTATTTGGGTGTGCATCGCTAAGCTAGATTTGTTCCTAAAAATTTATTTTTAACCGAAGCAAATTTAAAGAAATTATTTTACAAATAAAACAGAAATGATCACTCGGATGGGTATTGGTAACGCGAAGGTTAATAAAACAATCCATGATCAATCAGAAACTCGATTTCGAATTCTTGTGCAGTTTCGTCCGTTTGCATTTAAGGTGACGATATTTAGAAATAAAAAATAAAATAAAAATGTAAACAAATTTTGACGAGCTCAGGATTATAAACAAACTAACAGCCGTTCACTTGCATGTACTTTTATAAATATACTTTGCCATTATCTAACAATTTTACTAAAAGAAAATAAAACCAACCCTGTATAAATATGTCAAGATTTTCTCAACATTTTTAATATGTAGAAAAATCTTTGGGGTGGCCCTATGTTTCTCCATGGAACCATAGGAAAATATGTATATACAAACATATACATATGTATATGTATCTTACCTTAATATAGAAAGGCCCTAACTTGTTTTTTTTTTTTGCATAGTTCGATATACATATGATCCTCTACTGCATACCTCGAAAAGAAATAGATGCGCTCCGACTGAAAATAACAAAAATAATATGTCTATAAACATGGTCTAATTTAATTTTAAGTATTTTTTTATAAGTTTTACCCCCAATTTTATCATGTTCAGTTAAAACTTACTATTAATTTATCTTCTAGTTAACAATATGTGTTGACAGCTATAACTGTTACATAGTTAATTATAAGTGAACTTGATGGGGGTTAATGTAATAACAATTTTCGAATTTTTTCGTAAATTTTCAAATTTGTATCAATGCAGTGCACATTCTACACAAAACTATACTGTATAATTGCCGCTAAATAATTTTCCCTTATGGTTTTTCGTTGTCCAATTTGTGCAATTTTGTTAACTGACAAGCTTTTTAATCTTAAATTAGCTTCGTTGTTCTATATTAAATTGTTTCTAAAATTATGACTTTGTTTGCCCATTTGACTCAGTTCCTTTTTTTGTATTTTCATTTTCATAAGTTATCGTTTCAACAATTTAAAAAAATTTAACGAATATACATAACATCATAATAGTTAAAATAGTGAAGTCATAGCCCCCCTTTCTATTAGACCACCCTGTATCAGCATATTTATTAAATTTTAGTTTCTCATTCCCACCCACTTTATTAATTTCATTGTTACACAGGTACAAGGCGATTTGTTTACATACATTCGCCTTGCTTACATATTTGCATTTTGTCATTGTTGTTATTGGTAAAATTTTTATGCACTTTTTAACTCTTTACCCTGCCTTTACACATGCAAGTAGTGGCATGCCACTGTTGTATACATATTATCAAAGAAAAATTGTTCGAAAGAGTCGAATCTCATGCCATTGGCTTTTGTGTTTACACATGCCACTGCGAGTTCATTTTCAAAATGTCGTTGAAGCGTCAACTTAAGATAATTTGTTGACTTCTCAAATTAAAAAAAAAGTACCAAAAAACCAAATAGAGTTACCGAGTTAATCATATAGGCACATTTTTCGGGAAATGTTTTACATTTATTTATATAAGCATTATTTTAACATTATTAATGCTCTATAATTAACAAACTTGCTTTTATTAATGCGCGTTTCAAAAAATTAATCATAATAATAAACGTATCATGTTAAAACTTTAATAACAATTTGACAATAATCCAGTTAATTTGCATTAAATTTTGAACAGGGTAACATTGTTCATCGTTTTGTCATTTAGTGGCAAGCAAGTGCCAAATTTCCACTCGCATGCAATTTTTGCCGCCACTGGAGCTGCCATTGCGAAAAATTTGAGTGTATTAGTAAAAAAACGTGAGTGTATTGAGTTTTTCGAACTGGCAGTGGCATGTGTAAATGCTAGGTTAAAAATCACTATCTCTCAACGCTCTTAATTTTCCTTACTAAACACATATGTACATTTGTACGTCGTTTGTTAAACTTTTTTCATTCCTCCTTAACACCAATCATTCGTTTATTTGATTGATTATTCTGCTTCAATTAGTTTTTTCTTGCAATTCGAACGGGTCGCGTCGTGTTCTGTGTAAAATAATTCAATTAATGTGTTAAAGATTTATAAAAACTTTGTTAAACATTAAAAAAAAAGTGTGTTAAATTAATATTGTTAAACATAAAAAAAAAAGTGTGTTAAATTAAAATTGCATATTATTAAAGTTACAAGTTCGCATTTATACCTACAAAGTGTTTTTCCTTAAAATTTCGTTAAGTAGAATTAATTGAAGCAAAAAAAAAGCGTTAGTGAACAAGTGTGTTATAAAATTTTTATTCTTCTTCTACGTGTTCGTTCGTTTACTATTCATCTTTGTTGTTGTCTTGTTGCTGGTTTTACATAAAGATTTTATTGTGTCGTTAAAGCAACAAAAGTTCAAGTGTAAAAAGTGCATAATAATAAAAAAGTGCAAAATAAAGCTTAATCAAATGGCTTGACATAAAGAAGTATTTTAAACGAGTTGCCATATAGATTTTGTTTTACTTGCCTAGAGGCGATTTAAGGTATTTATTGGTGAAAATTAAAATCAAAATTTTTTAAACATTTTTTATAAGTTAGATTTAAATTGTTTTTTTTTTTTTGTAAATAGATTTTTATTTATAAAAAATTTTAGTGTATAACTTTATTAAATCTTTGTCGTAAGTGTTTTCTTTTGCGCATTAAATTTTTAAGTACCTACTTAAGCCTAGAGTACATGGAATGTGAAAAGCCTCATGCGCAAGTAGTTCTGACGTAATATTGACGTCATTACAAATCCACAATGGCTCTTGTGTGTTGTGTGATGACGTCGAAATTACGTAAAGGCCGTGTCAGAAACAACTACTTCGCTTTGCTTGACGTTTCTTACTTGCACAGAAAAGCTTAAAGCAAAAGGTCTATGACACAATAAAAACTTTGACAACACTTTAGGCCCAACCATAATATGCATAGCCGTGTCAAAAATTAACAAAAAGTCTTTTAAATGTATTTAAAAAAAGAAAAATAAAATCAACAAAGATTTGATTCCTTACGGAATGTGCGATCACTTTCACACTTTGCTTATGCAAATAAAAGTTTCATAAAATTAAACAAAAAGTTTCCTTAAGTTCAATATGGTTTGCCTCATATGATTTACATGTTTTCGTACATTTGCTTAAGCCAACTTAAGCACATTATGGTTGGGGCTTTACACATTGTGTGTTAAAAAAAAAACAAATAAAAAAATATAATAGCAGATTGTTAAAGCGCGGAAAAAGATGAGAGATCCTAACTTTTCGCTCTGCGTTAAAAGGTCTTTATGTGACATGTTTCGTATAAGTATGAATATTTTATCTTAGTTGTCAAAGCGAATCTCTAATGCAACGCAAAGCAAAAGTTTTATCTGACATGGCCCTTGGAACAATTTGCGCATGTGGATTTTCGCAATTCGTGTACTCTAGGCTTTCGGCAAGCCGAATTCATGTATTAGGTTGCCGCAATATTACAACAATTCAGCGTTGCCACTTTCTTAATAATTATTCCAAAATGTACTATTTTCAACAGATTTGGATTATTCTGGAATCTTAAAAGTAGCCACAAATTTGCAATATTATTGTTTAATAATTGTTATTGCAGAAGAAAATTGTCTGTGTGTATATAATAGAAGTAAGTGGCAAAATCAAAAGTCTTTTGACTTATATAGCGCAAAAAGAAATAATTTGTAATGTCTTGGCAACATTCAACAATATGCAAATTTGTGCGTTGGTTCAATTTTTTTACATATTTATGTATGTTTATTGAATGAAAAATTTTGACATATATTTTTTTTATTTTACGCAATTTAATACATAGTGTGGTACAAAACGATAATTGTAATATAAAATAAGTAATCAATAATATTGTGTACATAATAATTTTGTGTTATTTGTATAAAAAAAATTTATAACAAATATTTTTAGAAGTTTTGTTTAATACTAGCTGTTAGAATTTAACGCTACCCGGGGTTAAACCATAATAGACTTTAATTCAAAGTCATAAAATAATTTTCTAACTTTTAAAAAAATAAAAATTATGTAACTTACGACATGACTTCAATAGTAACAAAACTCAAAAACTTAAATTCTGGACTAAGTGATGATGCAGAATTCTTTGCTATCTTTTTCTGTATACTGTTTAAAATTCATCTTGATTTAGTTTATGCTTTCCTGGTTAAAACGTTTTTCAAATTTAATTTGGTAAAGAAATTTGACTTTTGCCACTTTTTAGTCCTTTAGGTTCTATTATGGAAAGTTTTACTAAGAAGCTCTTTCATTAACTGCCTGTTTTTAGAAAATGAAAACAAGTGAGTGAGCGAGCGATAAATTATATTGACAACAACAATAAAAAACGAAAATTTGTCTTTGTTTTCAATATAATTTCCCACTCACTCACTTGTTTACGTTTTCTAAAAACAGGCAGTAAATCTTTCAATTCGAATTATATTAAATTATTGAAAAATGATAAACGTACATATTTACAAAAAAAGTACCAAGAGTTTTTTTATACACCCTTTTTCGTTCTCTCTAATTACTAATTGTTTTAAAAAATTGTCTATTTAACCCTTTTTAGTCCCTTTCTGTAACGTTACTCTTATAAAAAATTTAAAAATTATGCCTTGAGCTTGAAACGCCGTATTTAAGTTTCCGTAAAATGACTTTAAAAATTATGTTAGTTTTTGTCCCTCCCAGTAAAATTTTTTAAATTTAATTTGGTAAAAACTAACCAACTTTTTAAATATAAAGCCTTTGAATTGTTTGTTTAAAAAAAATCCCCTTATTGTACTTGTACTTTTATCCCTTTTCCGTGTATAAAACACTATCTATTGACAAATGTAATTAAACTATGTTTAGCCTTTATTTCGAAATGTACTTCAAAAAACTATATTGTATATTGAGCCCTAACCGCGAAAATAACGTAAGCGACATAATTTTCAATTTTAGTTTTTTTTAATAAATGACTTTATTGGCAACACTTGCATCATCTCCTAAAATGTCATGCTCACATAAGGTACCGTTACGATTTTTAGAAAGAACAATTTTATCGTAAGCGACAAATTTCATACAAAACTTAAATAAAATAAAATAAAAAGAACTTTCTCCTGTAAAACTTGATTGTACTCAAAAGTACTATATTTGTTAAATGCCTTTATGAATAAAAACAAAGGTTACGAGTACTTTAACCCCGTGTTTACCTAAATGCCAAAAGTACAAGTTTTTAGCATGTATTGCTAAGTTTCAAATTTTAACAAAATTATTTAACAAAAAACGTGTTTACAAAACGTGTTTTTTTGTTTGCCGCCTTTCTGTGAAGAAATATAGATTTCAAGTTCGTAATTTTGTCCCTAAAATTTACTTTATCAATTTGCAGAATTAATGTTTAAAAATTGTGCCAAATTAATTTAAATAAAAAACCTGTTTACAAAAAGTACCAAGTAATTTTAAACAAACTCGAGGTTAAAAAAGGTACCAGAATCACGAATGTTTACCCTCTCGAAGTGTAACTTTTTTTAAATCTTTGCATATCCCTAGTGATCGTTTAAGAATAGGCATTAAAATAAGTAAATTTTTTAAATTTTGCTATCAAAATGGAATAAATAAAAACGTACCCCGAATTTCGCCCTGAAAGGCCGATTTAAAAATGTACTTCCTTGTGATATGCCAACATAGCTAAATGGTTATTAAAAACAAAACCGGTTTAATTTTTTCCTTTTTTGTCCCTGCCTGATAAAATTCATCAAAAAATATAGCATTTGAATGAAAATAATATCGATATGCTATTCTTTTAATTATAAGGTTTACTTGAACAAGAATTTAATTTCATCGCATTAGACCGTAATACTATTGTAGGGATCTTTATTACTGGATCTTATAACAACACACTTCACTACAATACGTTTTAAGGAACAATTTCTAAAATATAGTGACATCATTATCGTCGGGTTTTCTCCATAAGGAAAACAACCATAACAGCTGATATTAATTTTTAGTTAGAATATACTTTATGATTTATTCACGTACTAACTTTCTTTTAAATACCTTAATGGAACAAATCCAGTGCGATAAAGAACTGTGAATGTGGCAACTGACAAATAGTGCGTTACGGTTTTGGGCGTACTAAACTGCTTTCCGATAGTAGGGTTTATTTAGGGCCTAGGATAAATTATGGACGGATCATCACGAAATTTCACAACGTGATTTCCAGTCGAATAAAACGAATTTTTGCAAAATCTTATACCATTTCGTGCATTGTTCCACCAATTATGTTAGTCTTTGTAACAAAATGATCAATTTTTTAAGGTGGTGGTTCCACATTTTGAATTATAGCTTTGATCCTATTAAACCGATTTTGTTGGATTTCAATCCCAAACTGCTAAGGAAGGAATTTGGAAGCAACTTGACATCAATGATGTTTATTTCTTTTGAGTCTTTCGAAAGTGAGCGTGTTTTCAACAGATGGAAAAACGGACTGACAGATGGACATGTCTAAATCGGCTTAGAATTTCTCATGGAGCCAGAATATATATACTTTATGAGGTCTAAGATGAATAATAAAAAAAAGTTTCACACGGAATGACAAGCTTAGTATACCCTCTTCACAATTAATTGCGGTGGAGGGTATAAAAACAATTAAATAATAAAATTTAATACCCCCTTAATTCTCAGCTACCTTGAATATGTATAAAAAAAATTTTGTAAAATTTTTAAAACATTTTAGCAATTTTATTTATTTTATAGCTATTTTTTTTTTTAAATATTCTATATAAATACTAAACTTCTTTTGCTTTTAAATTTTATCCACACCAACCAAAGAAATAACCGCCTCTTATATATTTTTACTCATTTTAATGCTGACCAAGAATTTAATCTTTGAAATCTCGTTATAAATACTCTGTTAATTTATCACAACTTATCAACCAAAAACTCAAACTTCTGAAAATTGTTGGGAAAATAAAAATAAAGTAAAACTAAACTTTTAACCGCAATAGATTAATTAAAGGTCATAATTTTAAGAAGAAAAGTTAAAACCAAACGTTTAAACACAACTATAAAAATTACTTACATACTAATATTCTTAAACTATTAAAAATGACAAAAAAATTATACATCTTTAGAAAAGAATATAAATTTGTTTAACAGGAAGTGTATGAAGGATTATAGAACTTATATGAACGAATGTGTGCTTATCATAAGTACGAAAAAGAAGAAAATATTAAATAAAAAAATTCGTTATAACAAAAAAGTATTCAAACCAACAACAATCAATCAAATGCAGATGTTGTAAAGTTAAAATAAACAAAAAAAAAAACACGCACAAACACTCATACTTATACGCTGTTCGTATCAGGCTTCTTTACTTATGTTGAAAAGAGTTGTAAACATCACTGATTGTAAAAAAGGATTAATGTTGCCTAAGCATGTTGCTAACAACGTTTGATGAATACATGCTTAAACTCACCACACTCCACAAAGTTGCCATGTCTATTTGTGTGTGTTTGACAACAAATAACAACGTCATTATTGCATCTTAATAAAACATGAATCGAATAAAACCAAAATAAACCACAACACATTTTAGCATTAAGGGCACAAACTGGGTTCATAAAAACAAAACCGATGTTCATTGATTATGAGCACGAGTTTGTTCATAATGTTGTTGTTGTTGTTGCTTTAAAATCGTTTTATACCAAATGCCATTTCATGAGACATACATATGTGTTCGAGTTTTGTGTTGCCAGAAACATTTTTTTCATGCCCACCTCAAAGGCCGGGATTCGCTCTCCTACACAATCGTACGATTCATTTACAAGAAAATCTGACATAATTCTATCCGACATAAAGTAAAATGTCTGCAAAATCAAATGTCAATCCCACACAATGGCACAAAAAAGATCCAAAATCATATGACTCTGCTATTAAAGAAAAAAATTAAACTCTGATCGCATAGAATCTATCATTTTGTAAAGATTTTTATAAACATTTAGTCAGGGTTCAAACAACAAAAATTTTCTTTCAAAACATGCTTTTATTTTCTCCCCTCACACCAATAAACTCACACTTTCCACAAGGATACTTTCATAGTGTGAACCCAGACTTAGAAAGTCGGATAGTCTCATCAAAATAATCTGTCACGCAATTTCATTTTTAGGTCACACTATCATACTGTATGAGCACAAACGCATTTTTTGATAAATCGAACGACTGAATAGGACAGTGAATTAACGGCTTAACACAATGACAACTCAGATGTAAAAAACATGTTGTCTACTTGCACCTTTTCTTTTACAACAACACAAAAAACAACAGGCATTTTGTTTGTGTAAAATTCCTCGCCGTTGTCAAAATCTTACTATGTACTACATAGGCAAAACAAAAGTAAAAATATGTTTTGTATGCATGTAAGTGTGGCAAAAACACAAAAACGTAAATAAAAATATACATTTACCATAAAAAAATGTAAACAGATTTTGACATCGTTGAGGAATAAACCAAATAAACATCTGGCTTCTTGCGCAGATCTATTGAATTTTTACTAATTTTTTAAATATTTCTCCGTTTTTTATTTTTTTATTTTTATTTCAGTATAACATTAATGAGCATTTAAGCCCTTATGACACTACATTTTTAATGCATTGTTAAGTTTTGGTAAACAGTACAAATATAATGTAATAGAAAAATTTACCAAGTGCAAAGAGTTAAGCTGTATTAAGATAAATGGCAAACTGTTAAAAATTTTACTAAAGTTATCGATAAAAAATTAAGTTATGTATGTCAAAAAAAAAAAAAATGTAAAATTGTTCAACTTAAAATTTACATTTCAAGCTTGAAATGTTCAGTGTTGCTGAATCAGCGGTTTATAGGCAAATTTAGCGATTAACCTCTTTTTGTTTGTTTTTTTTTTTATGTTTCTCATAAAAAAAATTTTGATATTTTTATTTAGGCTTGAGTTCATTAAATTTAATTTTCATTAAATTATTTTTACTGAAGGAAGGAATTTTACAACATGAAATTTTTTTATTAAAATTTATTGATAATTTTCTTGGCTGAGCTGGGGCTCGAACCTGGGTTAAATTTACATGTTTCAAGAATCACCACATTCTTTCATCAGAATTCTTTGAGTTCTAACCTCTGCACCACTGCGGTACCTGCCAGCCAACAATCAAACATCAATCTTTAACTGGTGGTTCGAAATTTGCTGTAATTATCATTTTAAATTTTATATTACATGTTGCTTCCTTTCTTCTGTTTTTTTTCCGTATTCTCACTTTCGTCGACATTTAATTGTACAACTTGAAGTACAAATGTAAACATTAGAGCTTGTGCCATAGCTATTTTAAAGACAGTTGTGATTTTTAGTTGAACTGTTAATTTTTAATTTTGATATTTTAAGTTAGGCTTGAGTTCATTAAATTTAATTTTCATTTAATTATTTTTACTGAAGGAAGGAGTTTTACAGAGGTGCAGATGTTAGAACTCAAAGAATTCTGATGAAAGAATGTGGTGATTTTTGAAATATGTAAATTCAACCCAGGTTCGAGCCCCAGCTCAGCCAAGAAAATTATCAATAAATTTTAATAAAAAATTTCATCATGTAAAATTCCTTCCTTCAGTAAAAATAATTTAATGAAAATTAAATTTAATGAACTTAAGCCTAACTAAAAATATCAAAATTAAAAATTAGCAGTTCAACTAAAAATCACAATAAAAAAAAAGTTGACAACATTTTATAAAATAAACAAAACCATAATAAAAGAAAAAAACTTTGTTTACATTTTTTATAGTTTGCTCTTTCGAACATTTACTGTTTCTTTCTATCAATTCTATATTAATTAATGAATAAAAAATGAAGTGTCATAACATAGCGTCTTAACCTGACAATTTTTTGTCATACCAAACGTCAAACTTCATATTAAAAAAACGCTGACAAAAATTCTCGAGTTTTTTTTATATAGACTTTGACGTTTGGTATGACAAAAAATTGTCAGTTGAAGACGCTATGTAAGGGCTTTACATTGTTGCATTTTTTAGATCCAATTCAATGTTAGAATCTTTCGTTTTTTCTTTTATATATGTAATACACATTATAAAAATGGAAAATATTAAAAATATAACAACAACTAAAAAATGCTAGGAATTTTTTAATAATGCTAGAAAAAATATTACATGCTAAATTAGTTTTGTTCATGCCAAACGACTTTAAAAAATGCTAGATCTAGCATGAAAAATGCTAAATTGGCAACACTGACAGTAGACAAAAAATATAAAATATGAATTATTTAAGAAAAAAAAAAATTAATACCATACATTAAAATCGTTTCATTCGGAATATTTAGTGCCTTAAAAACAAGCAGTTAGTTTAACTTTTATGCAACATTTAATTGTATTTAATGAATCTGTCCATCGATTAAATTTGAATTCTTGACTTATTAATAGAACAAAGATATTATGTACATACATATATGAAGGAAGAGCGATTTTTCAACTATGTCCGGTATTATCAGGAATTATTTCAGTTTTCCTCTAGGTAGGTCATTTTTATGTAGTTCCAGGTGCTTATTACACTTCGTTATTAATTTTTTTTTAAATTCCCTCGGCGGGAATCAAACCCGCAACCCCGGCGCTGATAGACTAGCTCACTACCAGCTAGCCTACCGGGGCACTCTAATAAATCAAGTAATTATTAGAAATTACTATGGCAATTACGTAGTGTGTATATAATTAGGGTGCTAAGTACGATGACTAAAAAATTGGCTGACTATTAAAGATTATCCGTAATACAAAAAGTTTTGCTCTGATTGTTTTAAAAAGATGGAATAGTTTTTTTAAATTTAGCTGGCATCACTGGTTATGAATCTTTAAGCGTAAAATGCTCTAAGAGCCAAAGGGCTACATACAAACCACAGTGGAATGCTAGCTAACATTCATTTAGTCCTAAAATAAGTTTTTTTTTTTTTTTTTTTTTTTTGTAAAATACAGGAGGCAAATGAATCAGTTGGACACAAATTACATGATACGGAAAAATACTTTCAGGCAACAATCAATTTTAGAACATTTACACAAATCGCTTACTTTTATAGCTACCAACAAAACTTGTCGTCATCATGTACTGTTATGCTCTGATTTATACTCTTAAATCAATGATAGAAATGATTCTATTGTGTTTTCTTTCTTCCATCATGAATATCATTTTTATACCCTTAACCACCAAAAGTGGTGAATGAGGGTATATTGGGTTTGTCGTTCCGTGTGTAACACCTCATAAAATTATTTTAAAATGCCGTAAATTATACATAAAGAGTCCATAAGTGATTCTAAGTCGCAATCTACCTTGAACAATTTAAAAAATGTTGACGCGCTCATTTAGTTGGGCTCCTAATCACACAAAGACTTGATTTTATTTATTTTTGAAACAGAATGCAAAAAATATGCGTAAAATCAGTGGCGGATGTTGATATTGTCATAGAATTTGGCATAAGTTTGTTCTACATGACTGGACTAGGAGCATAATTATGTTTAAATTATTTAATGGACAACATATTTCTTCCTGAATTTGTTTAAAGGTTGCAATAATTAAAATTTTGAAAATAAGTTCACAGCCCTTTATTTGCTTTAACCAGAAGTGATCTTTGCAGACCAATTCGCATAACTTTTCTAAAAATTTCAGGTCCCATCGTCCTCACTTCTCAAAGAGCTTAAGATTAAGAAAAGAAATCGGGAGTCGTCAAATCGGTCGAATGTAGTGGCGACTTTTAAAACGAAGACTTAATTAAATTCATATGCAAATTTGTTTATAGGACCGATTTCAGACAAAAAATGTTTTGATTCTACAAATTTTTTCTATGCATTGGAAAAATAATTTTTTCTGTGTAATGCGCCACATATCATGCGAATCAGGATGAGAGTTACACCGCCGAAAAACTTTAATAGCGTTTACGCTAAAGAATAATGATACTGCGACAGTCGTATATTTATAACAAATCCCATAAAAGGTCTATTTCCTAAAGCCTCTTTAAATTCTAATCCCTAATGGAGGGTATGCAAAATTTGGCACCGTCGAATACTTGTTACTTGTTTTTTAAATGTCCGACTCCAGACATCTACTTCACCAAAACATCAACAACGGTGACTGAATTTTTCATTGCTTCAGAGAGCACTTTATCCTCTAAAACGACCAAGTGAGTAAATAAGTGTTCATTCATTCATATCTTTTAACTCCAACTTTTATAAGTTGTGTTCTAATGACAACTTAAATTGCTTGCAGCAGTGGCATGTAAATTACATGTTGTGGTTAACAGCAATACAGATACACATACCCATACATTTTTAAATATACCCAGCTAGCCTTTTCAATCGCTGAAGAGTCTACTGCGAATCTTATGCAGAGCGTTTTTAATCGTCGACGAGCGCATTTTTTAATCGTGAAAGATACAGCGTACGGGAGAAACTGTAACATGTAGATGATTCGTCTGCGAGAGTCTTCCACAACGCAGCGAAAGACACTTGTATTAATCGTAGATAGAATCATTGAAGATTTATTTACAGATTATCTTACAAATCTTTTATTAAGAACATGAAGAATCGCCTGAGGCTCGTGCAGAGATTATTTTACAACTTCTGAACTGCTCTTCATGTTATTATTATATGAGTCATATAAAGTACTTTATAAAAAAATTAACATAGAATATTTCATGAAACGAAAAAAATTAATAAAGAAAACAAAAAATTAATTAACAAACACATTTAATTAATGATACCTTTGATTCTTAAAAAAACCACTTTACACAACCGACACGTGTCTTCATCAAAACATTAATGCAAATATCAACGAACAAAAGAAGAAAAAAAAATCCTAACGGTTAATTGCATGAAAATGTTATTGTAACTCGTCAAATAATCATCAGGAGTTTCGTTTGGGAATTGTATTTTAGTCACAATCGTCTATTAAACAGCTCTTGGCTAGCTGGGTATAGGTATTTATAATTTCTACTAGTTTGCATGTATTCGTGTATTTATAATAAGTCCCGTGGTCTTGTTTAGTGACCACGATCTCAGGTAACTATTTATGAAGTTCCTTTTTTATTTGAGCTGCTATAGATGTTGGAGTATTTATGTGTACGTATGTATGTAATACCCCATTTAAGTAGGGGATTAGAGATGACCAGTCATCAGTAAAAGAGTCACTGAAAATAAACTCACATATATGTTAGTGTACAACACTTAAGTTTACATGAGGACAAACATTTGTAGGAATAAATGAACTTGGTAACTTTTGCTGTCTAAAGTATTTGCAGGTATTTAGACAGTAGCGTTATTGTGTGAAATCAGTGGAGGGTTATAAATACAATTTAAAATTTTTTTACACTTAGGATAAATGAATTTGAATGTTTTTAATGCTTGAGGAGAATTATAATCTTTTTCTTGAAACACAAAAAAATCTCAAATAGTATTAAAACATTCCATATTATTAAGAAAAGGGCGTGAATTACCGCAGTCGACACCGATAGTAATTACAATATAATTTTAATAGAAGTTTCGATCAATATCAAATGCCGTTATTTGCCCCTAGATGTTTAATGTTAATAGTACCACAGATAAGAAATGATTTGTAGCAATATATTGGGCGTATAAGTAAACAATGCAGTATATATTTACAACAGATGGAGTATCTTGTATAAATGGCTTGTTTCTATAGAAACTTATGTCATTTTTACGTCTTAGAGGTACTTAGTTATTTTCTATCCCTGAAAGTACGGAAAAAATTATAATAAAACTGAAACTCGATGAAGCATCAGGCGTGATGAGTATTGAAACTTTACTGTAGTTTTTACACTCAAAAGAAAAATCAGTCGATCCGTTCTTAAATCAATCCAAAACGGTATTAATACTACAGCGAGTGCGGATTTTCTTGAATCAAGTACAGAAAGATTGATTCAAGTACGGATATTCAATCGCGAAACACTTTAGTTATCCATATTTAATCTTGAATTCGTACTTGAAATAATCCGGTAATGAGATGGATTTAAGGAAAACTAAGATTGAACCAATTTCAAAATGCGCTTGATTCAAGTATTATAAAGTGGATTCAATCCCGAATTCGTACTTAAAATAAACCAAAAGTGAAATCATAAGGAGAATTTAAAAATGATTGATGATTTACTTACCCGTTTTACACCTTACAGAATGATAAAACACCAGCATCATTCCCGATATGTTTTTTACTTTAAAAACTTAATGTTCATAAAACTAACAATATAAACTAAATGAGAAGCAAGAGCTCAATTTTATTTTTTAAACCTGAAAATAAAATATGTATATTTTTTTTGCTGTTTCTACACACAACAAGCAAATCGTTTTTTCCAACTTGCTTGGCGTTGTTGTTATTCCTGCAACATACTTTGAAAATATGGCAGGCCTGCCATAATTGCCGATTTATCGCCATTTTGCCGATTTTTTGCACCTAAATTATCAAAGTTCCGATTTGCCGATTTTTGCAACAAAAATGCCGATTTTTGACTAACACTTAAAAATATTTCTTTTTGTTTGTTTAATAATAATATACTACCTTTGTGCGATACTGAAATAGTTGTAACATTGAAAAGAGACAACTGTGATTAAGTCAGCGCTTCTACTATAGAAAAAAAGGGTTAGTTTTATTCAATATTATATGCAGTGTTTTTTTGTAATGTGTGCGTGGGTTTATACATTTTTACTTGAAAAATATTCCACTATGAAGAATTAAAGACCAAAGTTAAAAAAAAAATAATTTTTAAACCTAAAATAATTCAGTTAAAATTTCTTTTTCTATAAGAAAAATATAAAACACTTTGTATTTGTGTTTGAAAATGGATAGATAAATACTTACAAAGGAATAAAGGTAAGCTTAATTTATAATAGTTGTCCTATCTTCGTGATTTCATAACTCGTGGTTCTCTCAACCGATTTCAACCGAGTACATGCGTTGGAATGGTATACTTTCACTGATGGTTTATAAAAAACTATCGATAGGTGTCCGCTGTTTTCGTGATACATATTTAAATTTTTTTATTGATGGTATTTAGCGCTGGGGTCAAGTTATTAACAAAATTATCCAGTATTTCGTTTTTCATTTTTATTTAGAAAATCCCGAGCAGCGCCGGGACAAAACAGCTAGTAATTAAAATAAAAAAATACTTTGATGATAAAATAACAAATTTTTTTTTTAAGATTATAACGCAATTGGGGACGATGTTAGACTTTTTGGCAAAAAATTTTAGATTTAAAACGTGGATATATTATTGCAGCATTTGGTTAAATTTTTGGTCCTTCCTCATTCTTCCGCAAATGTGGAAAGAATTTTTTTAATGTAACAATGTTTTGATGTTCCATCGAAAATTTATCTTTGCAAGTTATTTTTTTCAAGATTACATATTTAAATTTTAATAATTCAAACTGTTGTGATGCTGATATTAAAAAGGATTTAATAAAAATGTCAAACTCAAATATGTATATATGAAATATACTTAAATATAAGAAAATTAAAAAAAAAACTATTTTTATTTAACTACAATGTATTTGTAAAACGTTTATTTTGATTGATTCTTTTGCAATTTCATAAGTTATAAACATTAGTTAATGCTGAATTGTTCTTTTTTGTTAGTAAGAATAGGTTTTATTGCATTTCGAAAATGGGATTTTTAATTTGCCGATTTTTTGCCTTTTTTTAAAATTTAAGTGCCGGTATTCGGTATTATGATTTTTTTTGAAAATATGCCGTTTTTTTATCAAAATCTTCTGGCACCCCTGGTATGCACGAATAAAACTTAAAAATGGCTTAGTGCTTTTTTACTGTTTTTTTTTGTTCGAAATAGTGCTTTTTAGTGCTTTTTTTAAATTGTGAAGTGCTTTTTGCTCTCAAAAAGTTGGCATCGCTGCATAAAAGAATACAATGCTGAGAGATTATACTAATAATTTATATGAGATTTAAACTCTCACTTTGTAATTTTACTCTCAGAGTGGCACTACCAACGAAAAGTTCAATCTTTTTTCACTTGATTTAAGAATTTTGTACTTAGTTTAGAAATTCTGGGATTTATTTTCGAAAGAAACCCCATTTAGGATTGTTTTGAGTACGTTTTAGTGTAATTCGTACTTGAATTTTGAATGCTACTTGTACTTAAAGTAAGTATGAAAAACTTAATTTATCTCGAGTGTTTTTCTTTCTGTGTGTCTATTACAATAATTTAAAAATTTCGAGCCTGATGCATGGGTCCAGTTACCATGATCGTCATACTGTGTTTAGTTTTCACGGTGCGCAATCAATGTTGATTAATTTGTTACTAAATATTTTCGATCCGAAGTTTGAGTATAATTGTATATATAAACGAATATCTAAACAAATTTTGGAAAACACTTAGCGCGGCAACTGCAACAGCCGTCGCTTATTTCATGCATCTTCCGCTAACGGCACACCTGGATATTCACCATAGTTTTCATAAGCAAATATGTGGCGCTTATTGTGTGACCTTTTCTGCAAAAGAGATTAAATGTTACTTAGGCATTTAGTAGGCCTGGTCAGTCATTGTTTTTATATACACAGGATCTTTTGTTTAAGCCACCTCACTTTTTGTTTTGCCACAGGGCAAATGTTTTATCTTCTTTCTTTTGGGTTTTGTCATTTAGATTGATGCTTGTTGCGGTTTAAAATGCACCATTAGGAGATATTTTTTCTTTGTTTTACAATTCCTTCGTTGAGGTTTTTGTTTTGTTGGTGTTGTAGATTTTAAGTTATTTATCAGATATGTTTTTTTTGCACTATTTTTCATGATTTTTTTTAAATTTTAATCTCATAAAATAAATTCACAAGAAATCTTATTCGTAACAAGGGATCTACATACTCATTTTTTTTAATACAAAAGCAACATTGGAAACACTTTTCCTTGACAATGATAGTTTAGGCTCCAGATCACGATTAATAACTTAGGTTTGAATTTATCTTTAGTTTTCTTTGAGTTTTAATGCTCAAGTCTTAGTTGCTCAGGTTATATTTCGGGTTCTTTAGCCTTATTTTGTAATTCTATAAAGCTAAATCTCCATCGCAAAAATTCTATAAAGTCGACTTAGCAAAAGAAAGTAAGAGTCTACTAAGATTAAATTATCTACAGCAAAATTATGAAAGCGACTTAGAACAATTTAGCGACAATGCCAAAATATTTTCCCAAAGCTGTTTACACCTTATGCAAAAAAAGTTAAAGCTCACAATAGTTAACCAAGACATTAAGCCCAGCAAAAGTGAATGCGTTTTTATGTTTTGGTTAACTAATGTGAACTTTAAGTATTTTTGCATAAGGGGTTTGTGTTTTAGCGATCGATTTTAAACTTTAGCTACTGGAGTAACAAAATATAGCTACTGGTTTTAGTTTAGGTTCTAGTTTAGTTTTAAGCTTAAGTTTAGTTTCCAGCAGCGTTTAAAAAACTGCAGTCAAAGTAGAAAAACTTTCAATTCTTCCACTTCTTCTTTTGTCATTTGCAAAAAAAAAAAACTGTTAATTTTGCTTCTGATTCATTTAATGTAAACAGTCGCTGTCAAACCAAATCAAACAGCAAAAAGTTGTACACAAATTTTCATTTTTTGTTCGACAGTTTTTGGTTTCGACTGCAGTTTTTTAAAGTGGCATGGAGGTCTCCTCTGTAGCTTATTTTTTCATGGATTTCGAGAAGGTATTTAGCAACTTTACACATGATTTTACACTCGAGTGTAAAGGAGTCCCACCTTAACTCATAGAATTGATGAAAAATAATAGGGGCAAGCTACCACATTTTACCTGATAGCGTAGTTAGCCGTGAGTT
Source organism: Pollenia griseotomentosa (assembly GCA_963931875.1). Classification (NCBI taxonomy): domain Eukaryota; kingdom Metazoa; phylum Arthropoda; class Insecta; order Diptera; family Polleniidae; genus Pollenia; species Pollenia griseotomentosa. The sequence goes on from OZ007564.1 coordinate 50,314,105, forward strand.
TGAGGTTGATACAAGTGTTCGTCGGGAGTTTGAAATGTCCCCACTGCTTTTTAACACAGTAATTGATAGCGTGGTGCATTTAGCTATGATGGGTAACCGAGGAGTCGTATGGGGGTTGCAATGTAGGCTGGAGTAACTTGAATATGTTAATGACATAGGCCCGCTCTCTCACAGCATAAGGAACACACTTAAGGGACTTATCACTTAAAGCTTTGCTGAAAATCAACATCATGAAGACAAAGCCAATACGCATTAGTTCCGGAAACTCTTATCCATTCCTGATAAATAGGGATGCGATTTCCATGCAAATGCATGTTTTTTGTCGATAATCTAAGATCGATGTCGACCAATTATCTTTCCGAATCATTAAATTTGCGGTAAAATGGCATCGATTTGTTTTTGCATATTGTTGCATATTTTGGTGAAAATGAATATTTTTGCATTTTTTGGTTTTAAATGCATATTTTTGCATATTTTAACATTTTTGAGTAACATATTTTTTAAATTTCCATATTATAAAAAAAATTTCTTCAAAAAATCTCAAAATTGTATAAAAATATTTTCCAAAATAAAAATTGCTTAAATCAATAAATAAATTTTTTTGGAGTTCTGCTTAAATTAAAAGATTTCGACAAAAGATATTTAAATTTTTAACTGATGCAGCATCTTATATGTTTAAGGCTGCCAATTGGCCTAAGATAATTTATCCAAAACTGTTAGGTAGGCACATGGGTTACATCGAGTTGCAGAGGAAATTAGAAGCCAATTCGATAATATTGATTTATTGATTTCATACGGGAAACAATGTGGAAAAAAGAATAGCCCGACAAATTATAAAAAATCCAAAACGTTTTGCAAAAAAATATGGGATTTTAAACTATAAAAAAAATTTCAATTTTTTTTGATTTAGAATTAAATGTTGGATCTGAAATAGAAAATTAGTATTCTCCAAATGAATTGGCATCTTCAAGTATGCTTCATTTTCGGTTGACTTTGAGAGATCATTTTCCATGTACAAAAGCTTTTTAACAGACAAAGGCTTTCTTTTGATGATATAAAAGAGAATTTATTTGATTATGCAAAATATGTAGTTATTTAAATCAAGTTTTAAAAAATAGTATACCTATGAATAAGAATGGAATAAAACCAACAGAATTTTTTATTTAATTTTTTTTTTTGTTTTAAATAAAATAAAAGAACAAACGCTTTTTTATTGTTTTTGGTGCATATTTTTTATTTTTTGCGCATATTTTTGATTTTTTAGTGAATTAAAATCGTATCCATTCCTGATAAATAATGAAATATTGAGAGCTGCTGTCACCTTGGAGCTATTGTAAGCCGAGCTGGTGCAAGGCGTCTTTAGCCGAAGCCACACACTCTTTTGGTCAGTTCACTAAGATATAAAAATCTTCTTCTATATCACGCCGTGTTAAAGTAAAAAGTTTCAACACCAACGTAAAATCAACATTGTTATATAGTTGTGAAACATGGAACTCCGGCTCTCGAGACATTAACGCTTTGCCAGTTTTTGTAAATAAATGTTTTCGAAGAATTATATGAACCATCTCAATCAAGAGTCTATGAGCTTTGTGTGTGGAAATGTAGAGAATAAAGTTTGACAATATCGTTTCTTTTGGGAAACCGTTCATGGTTCCTGTTTTTTACTTTGAACAATGAATGAACAAGGAACGAGAAAATGGCTCAGTCGTTTGTAAAAACGTCAACCAACAATGATTTGTTATTGTTTGTTTTTATTTTGTGTTTTTTTAAATGTTTGTGAAATATAATAACTTTTTCAACTTAAAGAGTTTTGTTAATTTGCACCAGTTTTAATTTACGCGTTCCGTTGAATTGAATTAGGAAATTTTTCATATCACGACACAAATAAACAAAAGTCGTCAAAACTTATCCCTACGCAAAAAATCAACCTGGTTTTTAGTGTACAGAAATAAGTGAACGAAACACATTTGACGACCCAACGGATTGCAATTGCAGAACGATTGAAAAAGTACGAACCGTTTCTATTAGGGAATCGTTCAATAGAACTAGGTCGTTCCGCAACGAAACAACTCTAACAGAGAATAAAATGGAACTACACTGATAGAAAACTGCACCTTCATATTGATGATGCCCTAACATCAGAATTGTGACATCAATGTTACTACAAATGGCATCAATGATGCAAAAAGTAACATCAATCATATGACTAACGACTTCGTACAATTTTGTAATTTTTTACGTGTCAGCTATTTTATGACTATAGTGACATCAATTCGATGCCACATTTTGTATATTATTAACATTATTTTTATGATTACAATGTATTATAAGAAGCAAAAATTCCTTTTTTGCTTCTGATGCCAAGTGATGTTAAGGTTGACATCACAATTATGACAAGTGTCATTGGGTCAAAAACGAAGACACTTGTCATAGTACTGATGTCAAAATACATCAGCGTTATGACGCCTTTTCTATCAGTGTAGATTGGACACACACTTCGCGGGGAATCCTCAGGGAAGTCGCAGCTGAGGCTGATAGCGAGGTGTGGAAAATAAATACAAGCTGGAGCGAAGTAAAAAGAATGCGATAGAGAAAGAAAAGGAGAAAGAATTTTAAAAATTTCCCATCAAATTAAAATTAGTCTTTTTTAAGCGTACCGCTATTTTCTAAAGCGCAGCTGTAGTTATATAAGATTTATTTTAAAATAAAAGTAATAACCTTTATAAATGACCTTTGCTTAACTTTGTATAACAATGTCTGTTCGTTCATGTCTTCGTATGTTTATTTCTTCGGTAACACTTGTATAAGTATCTTCATATCGTTCAACATATTTAAAATTTCTCCTACTTAATGTCCGTCTGTCATTTGTATTTTTCTCGTCCTTTCGGTTTGTTGTACAATATTTCATTCACTTATCGTTATCGATATATTCTCTGCACTGTCATTGCTCATTTTTGTAATGATGTTGTTTTTTTTTTTCAATACTTTCTTTGCACTTCTACTGCGAGTGTGTGTTGTATTGTGTATTTAATATATTTGTTGTTTAATACATGATGTGCTTTATCATTGTCATCTATTTCTTATATTTTTTTTCGTAAAACGTCATCGTAATTATCATCACAACACCCAAACCAAACAGAGTCAGCCATCCAACACTAACACCAATATGTCATGGTGTTCCAGCCAGTTGATGTACATATTTTGTCAGTTAAACTCATTGTAAATAGTGGCTTACAAACAGAGAAAAGTGAACTTTTAGGGTTCGTTCGCTTGTTGTTTTAAACGAGGGCGGCTGAAGGAGTTATTGAAAGTAATAATTAATAATAGAAGGAGTCACCATCTTTGTAAAATTTAGAAGTTTCGCATTCCTTATTGGCTTATTGTTATAAAAGTTTCATTTTAAGGATATTTCACCTTTTGGTGTTTTATCCCCCAGGGCAAACCAGGTTGAGGTCCTTCCTTGATCTGAAAGGGGACAATTGACCAATTCTGCCTTGGTTAATTACTTTACCTTGGCGCTTGAATGTACTGGAATTCTACTGAAATGCTACCTGTTTTGCACCAAACTTCCAAAAGGCAGAGCTCCTCGTGGTCCAATTGCCTTTAGTGATATCGAAGTTGTAACTCACGGATGGTGCCACGAGAGTCAGTCGCCCCCGGTGAGTTATGCTCACTGCTCTGACTATGCTGAGCTCTCCTTTAGTATGCTTTTACGAGAAATGCTTCTTGCCTGCCAGGATGATATTCTTTGCCTTGGTTTCCACTGAAAAGTTCGAGGTGGAAGTGCTGGCTGCAGCTTAAACACTAAATCGCGGGTAGAAAGAGATTTTGAACTATATTGGGCTTTCACCTCTGAAAGTCAAATTGTCAGTAAACTATCTAGATGCTGTTGCTATTAAGCAGAAGTTGCTGGCTTTAATGAATAGCATTTTTGGTGAATTATACATTCGAATTGCTTTCTGTGTGTGCAAATAATCCTTCACTCACACACGGGCATTTGGTAAGTGGTTGATATCCACCGTGAAGTTAGGTCGCACGACAGGTATTCACAAAAATCGAAATCACAGTTTGCTATGAAAGTTGTGTCGACTATAGAGCTATTTTCCAGAAATTACCGCCCTGAAATTTCACTACTGCATGCTTCCATTTTTTTTCTTACTTAAGTAGAACTTGCAAAATATTTTGAAAAATCCACTTAAGCGGAATTTTTAAAACTCTTCCAAACAGGAGGATTCAATCAAATGTTTAAAGACATGCAAGAAATGAAACTTAGCGCACATCTTTGACCGACACAGTTTTTAGTAGGCTTCGCCCTTTTGTCAATTAAGACCTACATATAAAAGCCCTTCATAAATTTATTTAAAAATTAAACACAGAATAACAAATTCTATGCGGTATTGTTCTTCGCACAATTGAAATAGGCGCACATCGCCCAGCCACATTTTTCTAGCACAGGTAAAAACTTTTGATTGAGAAGTTTTGCTTCACCCGTCTTATAGTTAGCAAGGCTCTCACTAGTTTAAGGTTTAAGGCCTCGTTTGTTTTACGAAAACCTATACGTTGCTGAACAGGTAAAAACTTTTAGTTAAGAAGTTCTGTTCACAGGGTTTTCCTTACCAAGCTTATATACATAGGTACTCTTACGTAAAGGTTGCAGTGCTGATGACCCTGATACAATGAATAGTTTTCTCTGTTGTTACGTATTAGCGAAAGCGAACTTTCATTGACGCATATGACTTTTTGTATATTTTTATACCAGTTACGTCCAAATACTCATACTTCTATATTTGCATTTGCGGTAAACAGCTTTAAAATCTCTTACAATTTGCTGTTCTTTCATTGCAAAGTAAGATATAGATCCTTAAAAAAGCAAACATAACCCTTAAATTTTTAAAATACTTTTAAGAAACCCCACTTACATACATCCATAAACTACAACAATTTGTCCCTACTTACATTGCATCACATCAAATTGCATCACATGGCTTGTTGTCGTCCTGTTTGCCTGAATGTGTATGACTCTGTGTGAATTTTTACTTTTCAACGTTTTGTTTTTTTCACAGTCTTCGTCCGTTTGGGTGATTATCACCCTTTTTTGTAATTCACATTTCATTGTTAAACACATTAATTTGATTCTGGCATGCGGACAGACACGCAAACGGACAAATAAACCGAAAAAACGTACCAAATGAATCAACCAACAGCAACCAACGAATCCATTCATCCAACCGACGACTATTTGAACCTTTTGTTAAAAATGCATGACTTTCAATTGCCCTCCGGTTACAGGAAAAATAAACCAGCAAAAACAACAACAACAACCACATCGTCGTCATCGTCATCATCATCGTAAATATCCAAAAGAACCTTATTATGATGAAGTATTTGTTGTTGATTTTTCTTGTTGTTGTCATCACTTTTTTATCTCCTCATCTTTCTAATGTTTGTTTTTTCAACTCACTCTCTTTTTAAAAAGCATTTATGTTTATTTATTCTTGTTTTATTTATTTATTTATTTTTTTTCAAAAAAAAAACCTCGTGAACAAATAAAATAAAAAAATTTCTAACTGATTTAGAAAATAAAACCCTTTTTCTTTTTTAACTTTCTTTCCATCACTTCTATGGTTTGCTCTACCTTCGGTCGCAATCGAGTTTGTGGCAAATCCGTAAGACCATGGTGCAGTTTTATGATCCTTGTTTTAATGTCCAGGTGTCAAGTACTTTAGCTGCACAACTGCATTTTCAAGTGAAGAATTTTTTTTATTATAGCGTTGAGTTTTTTCACAACGCAGTTGTTTCGAAGAGGACTTTATTTGACTGGGTTTATTGGAAATTTTCCACATGAAATAATGAAGAATTGCCAGTACTTATGAATGTGTACAGTATGAAACTTACATACCGCATGCACACCGACGTATTCTGGTATATTTATGTTTGTATTTATGAATTTTACAGCCAAGAAAAATGGACTGATTGTAAAATTGGTTTAATATAAAATAATTAGGTGAAGTATATTCCTACGAAGCAATTTTAGCTAAACAACTTCACAAATAACAGTAAAGGGTAGTTTACACAAGTCGTACGTATTTTGACAAAAATGCATTTCTGATCTTACTATTGTTAAAAATTTTTCGAAAAACAATAACAATTTATCATGACAGGGTTGTATTTTCTTCAAAATACTAACGACTTGTTTGATCGTGTATACTACCCTTAAGAGATATTCGGCTTTATTATCAGTATCGTTGTCGAAACTCTATGTGTTTTTATTGTCATTGTCGTTAGTTTTAATTTATATCGACAAAAATTTCATACGACTACGACTTTGATCGCGGCAACGACTCTTATAATAAAGCCGGTTAGATTCAAAACAACGACAGCAATCAAACTGTCTGATTCCCAGACTATGTGCACTCCTGGGCACTGTGATTAAAGGCACAGGTATTAGCACATCCCTTCTGGATACATAGTATCCCAGTAAAAATGTCATGGTTTTTAATGCGCTTCAAAGAAAAAGCAAAAAATCGAAAAAGGAAAAATCCCACTAAATACAGAACACAACTTTGGCGCCTAGGATATTTGGCTTTAACTTTAATAAGCTTGTTTTCATTGCTTCTCATACACATTTCACAGTAATTCGGTGCAAAAATCTCTTGTTTCTCAAAAAAGAGCTTTAGTGGTGAAGTAAATGCTTATGAACAAAACTATACAAAAAGCTGATTTTTTTAGTGCTGAAAACAAAAAACGTTTTAAAGCGAAAACATTTACAAATATTATATACACATGCAAACGTATGACAACGCATGTAAATTTTAAAACGAATATCAGCAAGCCCTTGTCAGTTCATAAAAGCAAATGGCAGGTTTAATTAAAAAGTAGTCCTCCAAACCGGGAACTCCACATACAAAAATGGTAGTGGATTATTTTAAATATTCACAGCAAAAACCTGCTCCTTTTATAGCACATTTTTTACTATAACGTTAATCGTTTACTTATATGAGGCCACAATTGCTTGGTAATCCTCCAATGAGCGTTCCCGGAACATCTGTTGTTTGCTTGCAAGAGATCAAGGGCACCCGTCCGCCACGTAATAAGCAATAGTGTGCACAACCTAGACGAGTCTGGTAAACTTCTATTTTCATTTTTAGAATTGTGGAATCGTTTCCACCGATCCAAAGTATTAAAGGAACTAGGTCGTTCCTTTCGGTAATCTTTCCTGTTTTTTTACTTTGAACAGTAAATGAACGAGGAACGAGAAAACTTCTCTGTTGTTCGTCAAAACTTCAACCAAAAAACATTTGTTATTTTAAATTTTCATTTTTTGTCGTAACAACTTAAGTCCGGGATTCACTATCCTACACAATCGTACGATTCATTCACACAAAAATCTGACGGAATTCTATCCGACATAATTCAATGTCTGCAAAATCTGCTGTCAATGCCACACTGTCTCACAAAAAAGAGTCAAAATCAAATGACTAAGCTACTTTACAAGAAAATGCAACTCTGATCGCATAAAATCTATAATTTTATGAAAACTTTCATAAACATTTGCAAGTTCGATAGACTTGTCGAAAAAATCCACACTATCGTACTTTATGTGCACACAATGTTTTTGAAAAATCGTACGACAGAATATGATAGTGTATCGCCGGCATAAAGAAGAGTTTATTTGTGTTTTTTGAAATGTTTGTAAATTTGTACTAGTTTTAATCAACGCGTAGCTGCCTGTCGTTGCTGGTTGTGAATGGTTGATATATTGCTAAAATATGTTTTTTGAATCCAGTTTGTAACTGATTGATTCAAAAAAAAAAAAAAAAAAAAAAAAAAAAAAAAAAAAAAAAAACATTGCATTTAATTAAAAAATTAAATCGATTTACACCAGTAAACAAATTAATGTTATCACTTAATTATTTTTTTATATTTACAACATTTCCTGCAGTAATGTTATTGATACAAGTAAACGTTTAATTTCCTGCAGTAATGTTGTTGATACAAGTAAACTTTTAATTCATTTGATTAAACTTTTAATTCAAACTGACTTTATTTTATATTAATGGCATAATTGACATAAATTGACGAACATTTTTTTTTTTTGTGTAAAGAAATAAGTGAACGAGGAGGCAACCAAGTGAAGATCCAACGAAATACAATTGCGGAACAAGAGCCCATAAATTAGGAAAAAGTCTGCACGCACCGTTCTTTTTAGGGTATCGTTTAATAGAACTATGTCGTTTCGGAATGATACAACAAAGATTCTTTGTTGATTATCCTTCATTAGGATCAAAGTTCAGTTTCACTTCAGTTCTAGTTCAATTACACTGGTTCACACATTTTAAACTTTTGTCCATAACCTCAAAATAAGATGATTTTAAAGGTAAATCGGGGCAGCTGAACACGAATATGGGACTAATTTTTTTCTCTCAAGAAGCGTTTTTGAGATATTCGCGAAAATCGTGTAAGTGTTTTCCAAAATTTTGAGCAGTGTTCACGGTACGTGCTCTTCCGGCACCAGGAAGAGTTCTTACAGACCCATGTTGACAAAAATTTCCAACCAAATGGTTTAATGCTGACGCTTTGGGTGCAATGCTCCTATTGAAATGATGACGATATCAACTATGCACGCTGTTTCAACACAATGGATTGTTGGTTTGATAAAAAAAATATCAATTATTCTTGTTCGTTGTTCGATTCTATCGTTATTGATAATTAATTCCCAAAATCTTTTTTACAAAATGCTGAAAAAACAAAGAAAAAATAATAATTAAAAAAGCTAAAAGGAATTAAAACCATTCAGCGCATTATGTTCCACCCTGTACTTCATGGTCTTTTTCAGGATTTATTTGAAATTTAAATTAAGTTTTAGTTAACATTCCAGGTTTCAGTTAAAGTTCAAAGCTAAGTTTTAATCATTGTTCGAAAATAAACAGAACATTATTTAGCGTTCGGCTCACACACCAGGAACGATATCTATTTTTTTAGTGTTTGCGTAGACGAACACAACCCTAAATAGCGTAAGTAACTATTTTCAAGAAAGAGCCGAACATTATATAGTGTTCGGTTCTTCGTTAAAAAACAGAACAATTGCAGTGAGACTGTAGAAAAACATTTTTTATTTTAATGTTCTTTAATATTTCTTTTTTACATTGATAAAGAACTGGACAAACAAACAATTTTAGCAACGCCTGCAGCACGAATAGCTTGTGTTTGTATAGCGTATGTGTTTTGTTTGTGTTAAATTATTTTGCTGGCTTTTGTTTTTTTTTCGTATGTGTATTTTGTTTTTGTAATAATGTTTGGTTTTTTTTACCAGCCAAAAGAGACGAACATGAATGAGTTGAACCGAACACAATTAAGTTTGTGGTTTTTTTTTTTAAATACCGAACAGAATTCAATGTTCTCATCTTTTGTTGAGTTAAACAAAAGCAGTACCATTTTTGTGTTCGAAAGATGACATACAGAAAACGTTATTTTCTAATGATTAACTACACAAACACTATTAGCGTTTGTGTTTTCCACAAATCTACCGAACTGAACACTAAGAAGCGATATTTAGTGTTTATTTGCGAACACTGGTTTTAATTTAGCACTAATTCCGGTTCTATTTCATTTAAAGATAATGGTTAAGCTTTATTGAACACTTTTCTACGAGCGTAAATTTGTTTATTTTCATAAAATTTCTGCAATAAAAAAAAAATTAAGTAAAATGCTGGAAATAAGTGTGTGTACTGAAGAACAAGAGCATTCACCATTTTCATACTGTAAACGAGTCGTTGACCTAAATTTTGACATACAAGAAGAAGATCGTTACAGTTTGATAAGTACTAAAGTATTTATTCCTCATTTTTTTATTTTATTTTTTTTTTTTTTTATTTTCTATTCTTTGCAAAAACTAAAAGAATAATATAGAAATTATAAAAAAAAGAAATCTAAGGTAAATATTATATTGTACTCATTCGTTCAGTCAGTCGTCGTATAGTCCCCAGTTGGCTTGTGTTATGGAAAGGTTTTGTTTTACAAAACCCCATCATGGGTTCTCATAAGATATGTAGTTATATGAATGTAGAAAATATTTGGTTATATAGTTGTTGTTCTGTGTGTATGGGAATTTGTATAGTGAATGTCTATGTTTGAAAAATAAATTTATGATTTTGTTTTTAAGATTATTTTTCTCCTGGAATAGAATAACATGACCACAACCACTACTCCTAGTAGTACATGAATACCTTGGTAAGCTTTTTAGTAAAAATTTTATAATATACATACATGTGAATAGCACTTGCTTTTGTATAAGTTTTCACTCACAAACTTATACACATACATAAACACTTTATAATAGAAAAAGTATTCATAGGCTCTGGCATAAGGAAATTGATATTAATCTGATTTTTTTTTTCTAGAAATTATTATGGAAATAATTGTTGATTGACCATAAAAAAGTGAATTTATTGGGGTTACATGCGTTTTCTATTCTTGAGCTTGTTTTCCCACAAAACGTTTTCGATATTTATTTTGTACGATTTAAGTGTATTTGGGAACAAAAACGAGGGGAACTTTTTTTAGTTTTGCAAAATTTTTAAATGCATTGTAATGCTTATGGGGTGATTAAAGTTCAAATTATTGAAATATGAGTTGAAGTGTTAAGAAAATTGAATTGATTTTCATAACAAGAAATGTTGAATTCTTTTTAATAGTTTGTTATGTACTATTACTAAAGAGCAAAACTTTGTTTTACTTTAAAGTAATTTAAAATTTTTGTTCGCGATTTAAGCTGTAGTATTTATTCTAACTTATAAAGGGTGCTCCAACCATAATGCACGATGTTAATTGTGAGTCACACCTTAACGTCAAGTTTTTTGCCCAACTTAATTTGGCATTTCTTTGTTTCAGTGTTTCAGACAAATTCAACCTTGGAGAAGTACACAATTGAGCAGCGCGGTAAGATTGATGAAGCCTTTTACGAAAATGGACGTTCTAATTAAAATGCATTTCCTGCTCATTGTGATTTTTTTTTGTCAGCATAATCGACCAAATGTGTCCACAACCGAGAGAAAAGTGGGCAAATTCCAGGAAACCGGTTATTGAAAAGCCGATGAATCCACAAAGAGTGACTGTTGAGTGCGGCTTACGTGCTGGCGGCGTCATCGGGCCATACTTCTTTGAAAATGAGGTCGGCCGAGCAGTTACCAAGAATTGTGTTCGCTATCGCGAGCTGATAACACACTTCTTGTGGCCAGAAGTTAAGGATATGGACCTGGACGATATGTGGTTCCAACAGGGTGGTGCCACTTGCCACACAGGCAACGAAACAATGGCTCTTTTGGGGTATTTAAAAGAAAAAGTGTACTTCAATAAGCCAAGAACAATTCAAGAGCTAAATGATTTGACAATGCGGCACATTAACGACATTGCACCTCGATTATGTCTCAGAGTCATTGAAAATATGGACCCTTGGATAGAGGTATGCCACCAAAGCCGTGGCGAGCATTTGTTTTACGCATAATTGTCATAGATCCTTCTATCCAGGGTTTAAAAAACTGCAGTCGAAACCAAAAACTGTTGAACAAAAAACGAAATTTGTTCGCTGTTTGAGTTGGTTTGACAGCGACTGTTAACATTTAATGAATCAGAAGTAAAAACAACAGTTTATTCTTGGACAATGACGAATGAAGAAGTGGAAGAAATGGCAGTTTTTCTACTTTGACTGCAGGTTTTTAAACGCTGCTTCTATCATAATAAAAAATATTAATATGATTCTCTGAAAACTCTTTGTTTTATTTACAATTAACATTGTGCGTTCTGTTTGGACCACCCACCCTTTATAAATTTTATAAAATTTGTATACCCTTAACCACCACAAGTGGTGAATGAAATTATACTTAGCTTGTCATTTCGTTCCATACTTTCTTATTTTTCATCTCAGACCCCATACAGTATATATATTTTGGTAGCTTGAGAAATTCTAAGGCGATTTAGCCATGTCTATCTGTCCCCATTAAGTATATATATTCTGTATCTTGAAAGCACGCTAATTTTTGAAAAACTCGAAAGAAAAGAACAATATTGGTCTCAAATTGCTTCTAGTTATCCGAAGCAGCTTGGGATTGAAATCTAGCAAAATCGGTTCAGTAGGATAAGAGTTATATGATTTTTAACATTCTATTTTGCGTGAATGCCAATAAAAGCGTTAACCACACTGATGTTCAATAGTAAAATAGGTTAAAAAAATATAAAACTTTTTTAATAAAATTAAAACAACAACTTTTATATCCATTTTGGTTAATGACACCTTCACAATCTAAAACCAATTGTACGCAAACACAAAAATAAGGTAAATAAGAAAAATGTTTGCTTGCATAAAAAAGTACTTACCGCAGCTGCAAAATGAGAGTATTTACTTACTCTCAAATATAACTGGGGCTAAGATATGGAATACATTTGGCATTTATTTGTGCAACATATTTAGAAAGGAAAACGGCAAATTCTCACATTTTTGCACATAATTCTAGAATGGAACATGTTTTTCTGAAAAGGAAACACCATAAGACATTGAAGTGAATTTAAAAATTTTTCAAAATTTCAATGTTCAGAATTCATATGTTTACCATGTGTTCCATGATAATATTTTATTTTGATATTAGAGGAGTTCTGTACATATTAGACTTGCCAAATGCAAAATATCATAGCACACTTTGCATTTGCTCTTTTGCAAGCCTAATACTGAATTACGCTATTTTAAAATTCTTCCAGATTAATATATTTGCAAACCTTTTAACCAAATTATACATACATCACCATTAAAATCATTCAGTTTATTAATCTTAATTCGAATTAAAAAGAAAAAAAAAAAAATTAATAGATTTGCTTGAACATTCAAGATGTTGCGAAAACAATTAATTTTTAATAATTCTGGCGGTTACTTAAGTTAAATCTAGTCTTTCATTCGCTCACTCATTTATTCGTTATATGTTTATATTCACATGTATTTCAATTCGACTAACACTTGAGGTAAACATCATCATTAGCACTAAATCAAATTCAGCTTTTAATCCAATAAAATTGAACATAAACGAAATCATGTTTGTGTTTATTTATGAAAGTGGGTGGTCTGAGAATGCTCTATAGTGAATTAAATTTGACTCAGATATTTCTTACATACAAGGACAAGTGAATATTGAAAATCAGTCTATTATTTCACCTGACCCTCATTCAAGTGTTTTCCCCAAACGTAAAGTTTTGCTTAGGGCTTGGGATTTATGGTGAAGGGTATATAAGATTCGACACAGCAGAATTTTGGTTCTCGTAATTGTTTTTATTGAAATTGGATAATTTTTTGTTAAAGCATATTAAAATTTTAGCGGTATTCCAAGTTTCCGGCGACTATTTTATTGCATCAATTTTTATCTTAAATTTTTTTTTTAATATGATTTTCCTTTTTCTTTAAATTAAAGCGATTTTACACTCATTAGGTTTTTTTAAGTGTTTAAATGATTTAAGTTTAAGAGATTTTTTGTTAATATTTTATTTCATTTCTTTTTAACTGATTTTTCTCATTACATTTATTAATAAGTTGTTCTGAATTTTAATATCCTGGCGATTACAGCGATTTCTACTTATTTTACTGACTTGATTGAATTACAAATTTTAGTGACTGCTTTGAATATTCAAAATCGATTGCTGTTGATAAATGTAGTTAAGTGGTTTTAAATACTTAACGCAACATACCAAAACCTTCTCCCACATCCCTCCAATTAGTTGTTTATGATGATTTTAGTATTAACTAAATAAATATAAATATGTTGTTTTTATTTTTGCTATTTATAAAGTGCAAATGTTTATTCGAAGGAGAAAAAATATTGAAATTTATTTAAAGCAGAATAGACTCAGCTCAACTTACACACGATAAAATGTTCATAAATTCACCAATAATTTCGAATGTATGATAAGTATTAGCAAATACAAAAGTATTTATGTACAGGGTGGCCGAAAAGTAACTAAGGAGTCGGGATAGTTTATAGTAGTTTCTTATCTTTTAAAGTCAATTTATTACACTATATTAAAGAATAAGGAATTTATAAAAAGTAAATTTTGACAAAATTTCCTATAAAAAGTAAATTTTGATAAAATTTCCTATAAAAAGAAAATTTAACAAAATTTCCTATAAAAAGTAAATTTTGACAAAATTTCCTATAAAAAGTAAATTTTGGCCATATTTCCCAAAAAAAAAAAATACATTTTGGCAAAATTTCCTAAAAAAAGTAAATTTTGGCAAAAACTCCCTTAAATATAAGTACATTTTGGCAAAATTTCCTATAGAAAGTGAATTTGGCAAAATTTCCTATTAAAAGTGAATTTTGGCAAAATTTCCTATAACAAGTGAATTTTGGCAAACTTTTCTATAACAAGTGAATTTTGGCAAAATTTCCTATAGAAAGTGAATTTTGGCAAAATTTCCTATTAAAAGTGAATTTTGGCAAAATTTCCTATAACAAGTGAATTTTGGCAAAATTCCCTATAGAAAGTGAATTTTGGCAAAATTTCCTATAGACAGTGAATTTTGGAAAAATTTCCTATGGACAGTGAATTTTGTCAAATTTTTTAGAAAAAAGTCTCTTATTGAATAAAAATACCTACAATTCAAGAGAAGTAAAATTCATTTCCCCTTTTACATATCAAATTTTTTAATAAATCCCTACACTTTGCATCTCTGCCGCTGATGAACGTTCCTAATATATTTTTTGTTTTCCATTTTTTGCAATTTTTTATTAAAGAAGGCTAGTTCTTTGTTTAATACACCTTTTTATTTTTATTTTCTCAGGTTTTCTTACAAAAATCAAAAAAAAAAAAAACAAAAGAAAATCTTGTTCAAATAAGGCCATTTAAACCCTTCTTTTTTGGGCCACCCTGTACAACCGACACACACACATGTGTCGTGGGAATGTATATATAAACATTTCGAAAGGAATACTATTAATGAAGCTGATACTATTAAAATAATTTACCAGTGAATGGTGGAGTATGGCAACACCGACTGCAACACCAACCAGGCAGCCGCCAACTAGTCAGTCAGTTAGCCTGCCAGCCACTGGTTATTTGTAGAATAATTATACTTTATAGTTCCAGTGAGGGAACTGGTATTTGTAGTACCTACGTATTTAGGTAAGTGAGCATATATTTATGCATTAAACATGAAACTATAGCAGTCAAATAAACTGTGTTTAGCATGTGCACATTCGCTTTAAGCTCGTGTATAGTTTTACATTTACTACAGACATGCAGATTTGGGGTGAAATTAAAGAAATGTTGGTTCGAACGTGTATTTTGCACTATAAAATTCTGCTTAAATTCATAAATGAATGAACTGAAATTCAGTTGCATAAATTTATTTGTTTACGCACATTTAAACTTAAGAGAGAAAAAAAATAAGTGAGTGAGTTAGTGAAGAGAAGAATGAATAGATTCACGTGATTGTTAAGTAGATGTTAAAGTAAATTTACATTTTGCTATTTTTTGGGGGAAATGCTATAGAAGGTAATTGGTAAGTTTGGTTAAGGAAATGTTTTGTGTACAGACAATTTGTACGGCATTGTAGTAGAAAAATTAGAAGTATTAGCAGTGTTTGTAGGTATAGGTGCTAATTTACAAAAGGGAGAGCTCTAATTCTGAAATTTGTTCAAGTTTATACAGTTTTCTGCATCTATCATCAAACGGTATACGGTAAAATTGGTTTCACCACAGCAACGCAGTAGTACCCTACACTTAAAGAATTTTCTTCACAAATCCAGTGGATTTTGACATTAATCCAATGAAAAATTATATTAAAAGCCAACCTATGTAACCCTTCATTGGATTAATGAAGAATGTTACATTAGCCCCCCGTTAATGAAATGGTTCATAAAATCGATGCAAATTTTGCATTATTTTAATGTCAAACGTTTAATAAATTTTTTTTATTATTTTACTATAAATGTTTTTATATTTGAATGAAATTTTTAATATGTTCTCAATGATATTGTTTTGTTTCTTTTATTAGTTTAATGATTGTTATGGTTATAAATTTATGTTTATTTATTTTATTCAATTTATTAATATGCGTTTTGAGTTGCTGTGAATTATATTTTTTTTTAATCCTGTTTCAAATCATCAAGTTTTAATAATTTTATTTCGTTTTAATATTTCTTCAACATCATGTTATGTTCTACTTTCATAAGCTTACGTTTAAGTAAATTGTACTAAATTCATTGTCCAGCCCGCGACGACCTTCTTTCCAATTGGCTTATACTACTACGTAAATTTCGTGTATTTAAATTTACAATCAAAGAAAAAAATGTGTGAATTTTTTGCTCTTGTTTTTTCTTTCGCGTTGTTTTTTTTTTTTTTTGAACGTAAATATTTCTTACATTTAGCTAAAATCTGTATTTCGTTATCGTAATGAATTTTTTCATTAAAGGTTATGAAACATTAAAATTTACATTTTTTTTTCATAAATTTTCATGTCTATCGGCAAAAATTTAATTAAAAAAAAAAACGTTTTTACAACAGTTATAGGAAGAACATTTTTTGTTATAAGTATTTTGAAGTAAAATAACCTTATCTTGTTTTCATTGATTTAGAGACATTTATCATGAAAAAAATATGAAGTTACAAAAGATTCTTTTTTTTCATTCACTTAAAAATATTTGAATATTTAAATTAATAGTTCATTTTAATCTTAAAAACCCGATTGAAATTATGTGTAGCAATAAGTTGAATTTTTCTTTTAAAAGGTTTTCATTAATTTAATGAAAAATGTAAACGAAATTACGAAACTCAATTTCGTAGTGTTAATAAAATTGCTTTGTTATATATGTACAATTTCATTCCCGTAATGAAATTTTTCATTAGTTGAATGAATAAAATTTAATGAAATTGAGTCATTAGATTTCTGAAGCATAATTCTTTCAGTATCCACAAACGTTCTTAAAATGTTTTTCATAAGGTGTATTCACTTGACAAGACATTTTGTGTTGCTGTTTCTTATACATTAACAAGTTCAAGAAAAATATGAACAGCCGTTTCGCATATTGCCTTTAATTTATAAACAGCTGTGAAACAATTTACGATAATGCATAATTTAGCGTCATAATCTTAATATATATTACCGACTATAGGGCACCTTATTTTAATCGTTCGTCTTATTGAAAACTTATCCTAAATTGTTTTTTTCTTTGAACAGATTATTTTACATAATTTACCAATTTATGATTTGTATTAATGTGAAATAATGTTTTAGTTTAATTAAAACGAGTCGTTTTAGTACTAAGAGCCTTAACTCAATTAACTAAAAGAACAGAACGAACAATGGACTAGAATTACGGATTCAAATAAAAGTTTCTTTTGCAATAAATACTTATTGATTTTCTCGTTTTGTTTTTGCGATAATTTAACTTTCAATTGTTATTAGGCATTTTGTGTGGCTTCCAGTTCGAGCGATACTTGTTGGTTGCATTTAATACTTTCTTGCGGCTGGTAGTAAATTTCTATTTCGGAGGGGAGGTTTTTTTTTTGCTGGTATAAAATTGAAAGGGAATTAATTAGTGTTTATAGAAAATAAATAAGATTATTTGTTCTTGATAAATGTTTTTGTTTTTTGGGGAGGGGGTTGGGGAATTAAAAGTTTCTATGAAAGTACTTATGTAATTTAATTTTGGATTTTCCTGAATAAAGATTCGGTCCGGAATTATTTAAACAAAAAGAATTAATAATTTCATAATATTATTTATATTAATAATTAAAAGTTAAGTAATATTGTATTAAAAAAGGATTTTAATCGCCTATAACTTCGTTAATATTAAGTTTTTCGAAAAAATAAGCTTAATCTGTGATTACACACTTTTCATACCAAAAATCGGTTTTAAGGAGGAATTTTTCAAAAAACTTTATATCACTTATAACTTCGTTAGTATTGAGTTTTTCAAGAAAATTGTGATCACCCATTTTTAATACAAAAAATCCATTTTTAAGATCAAACTTTAAATCTAAAATTACTTGCTTAAGATCACACACTTTTCATACCAATTGTTCATTTTGTTCACACACGCATTTGAAAGAAAATAACAAAATATGACTGAAGTTTCCTAAACAATGCTCATAGCGAGGGCTTTTAACATTTTTCTAAATTAAATGTTAGGAATATTCGCATCGCCGAAGATTTTCCTATTTCATGACATTCGTATTCGCCAAATGCAAGCGAATATTTCGTGAATATTTTGTTAATACGTCTAAAAAAGTGCAAAAGTGATGTATAAAAATTGATATTCGTAACATCATAGGTTCTTACTAAATTTTATTAAAATCAATCGAGTTTGATAAATTATAACTTTAAAAATTTTGTAAATCTAAAAAACCAGCCAGGGCCCTGTTTCTCAAAACTGCAAGTAACAAATCTACAAGTAAAATACATTAAAAAAAGCATCCAATTTTACAATTTTTATACCCTTCACCACAGGTGGTGAATAGGGTATATATAAGTTTGTCATTCCGTTTGTAAATTCTATAATATAGATGTTAGACCCTATAAAGTACATATATTCTGGATCCTTATGAGGAGCGAAGTTGATTTAACGATGTCCGTCTGTCCGTTGAAATGGATTTTCCGAAGACCCGATATATGATGGGGGCCAGGTTATTATACATTTATGTCACATATGGTCCGGAATTGTTTGCTATTAAAATTCAGCAAGATCGGTCCACAAATGGCTGAGATATGAGTAAAAAACCACGACTGCCTCAAATTTGTTCCTTTAAAGGTCCAATTAGACGTGACATTACCATACCAACACTGTATTACCAAAACGACATAGACATACCATACAAACCAATTCAATTTTGGTTTCTACGGGCATACAGTGGTTATGGTAATACAGTTTTGGTAATGTGGTTTTTGTTGTTGTTTTTTTATACCCTTCACTACAAGTGGTGGATTTTATTTGTAATGTGTTTAATTTTACGCATACACATACACATTAATGCATGTATATGATATGGGTAATTCCAAAGTGTTGAACGTGACAGTCGTACGCATCAAAAATGCAATAACATTTTAAACAACAAATATTTTATAGCACCAAGAAAGCACTGTTATATATGCTAAAGTTTATGGGGGGCGCGATTCTAGGTCAAAGATAATGGCAAAAGAAGTAGCGGTTCGAACGTGAAAAAAATAGAAGTAGTTTTTGTGGCCATGTATAAAAAGGCGTGATTCAGCGAAACCTGGCGCAATTTTTTAGTCAAACTACTTTCAGAATTTTACGTAGCAATGTAACATTTAAATGTCTTCATTTGATTCCAAAATCTTCTATATTTTTTTTCGTTTAAGCCAAAATCTGGTTCGATACGTGACATTTCGAACGTGACATTTTTTCCATAATAATTTAACTGAATAATGATTAAAAAAAATAAAAATTTACCGTTAATCCGAATAACATGTTTCTCTTCGAACTCTTCCTTAGATTACGGACCATGTAGGAACATTTTTTTGGAATAATTTTCATCAAATATCACCTCTTTTAAGGAAGATAATATTAAAGAAAACATTCAATAAAACATTCTCACAAATAAGAAATAACATTTGCACAACTTTGCAGTCGGATTATTTATCTAAGTAAACAAATTTATGGGTAAATTTATAAAATTAGTAAAATCTAAATTTTTCTCTATAACAATATCGTAAAATAATCAGAATTTAATAACTTTTAAATTTTCGGTCACGGTGGACCTTTTGACGGAAATGCCCATAACTCAAACAAAGAAACAAACTCATAGACTCAATATATTTTAATTTAACGCTTCTTCAGTAAAAGCATTCGTAGCCGAGTTGTTAAGTTCTCTCCTGAGACGGATGATATTGCCAGTTCGAATCCCAAAAATTATTTTTTTAAAATTTTTTTTTTTATTTAATTTTTTTATGTTCTAAAAAACGATTTTAAGATTATAAAACGAATTTAAAACATCAACTTTGGCAAAAGAGGAAACGGGCTTATTAGGTACATATAGTAATTTCTTTGTTTTTTTTATATTCTTCGGCATGTCGAAATGAAAAGTTGGCGTGGCTCAGTTTATATTTATTTATACCTATCTAAAGTATTTATGTATATAACTTTTTGTTCTTATCTCATCATGGTGAAGGGTAATAAGATTCGGCTTAGCCGAATGTAGCACTCTTACTTGTTGTTTTTGTTTTTGTTTCAAATGTGTTTTTGAGAAACAGCGCACAGGTAGTAACAAATCAGTACTTTTCGAGATATAAAAATTTCAAAGTGTAAATAATTTGTTGCAACATTCTCCGAATGTGACAAACGATCAGTTACAAATATTGACAGAACAACAGTCGGTCTTGTGCTTAAGATCAACATTAAATTACATCACTAAATTGAAAAGTAGTAGTCATGTTAAATCCACTAAATCAATGTTAAAAATATCAAATCGATATGAGTTTTTTCTTTTATTCTTATTCGAAAAAAATAAAATTTTTTATTCATTGTTAAAACTTGTTAATTTATTCAGTCCACAACAATGCGGGGGGTATAACATATTTTTTAGATTTTTTTTTATTTCTTCTTTTTTTTGTATTTTTATTTACATTCTGGTGCCCTCTAGATAGAAAATGGGCATTCAATTTAACAAAAAGTTAAATTAAAAAAAAAAAATCCAAAAGTGTTCTGCTTTTTGACAAGAGCAGGAAATCTGTAAAAATAATCCAGAGGTTAAAAAAAAATGGGCATTAAAAAATCGACTAAATCCTTTACCTTTAACAGGTAACAATGTGACAAGTAATATAGCATACAAAAATATTATGGCGTTTCTCTTCAGACACAAATTGTTGCGAACACAGTTCTCAGGCACGAGTGGCTCAACAAAATAACAATTACATAATAATAATCGAGATTAAACCGTCTTGGAAATTCTTGAATCAAGCACAGTTTGAGATTAATTTTATCTCACTTTTATTAAAGTCAATCCTGTTTTCGGGTTATTTTAAGTATGGGGCACTTGAATAATCCGTACTTTAATCAAGCAGTCATTACTTGATTTAAATAAATCCGTACTTACCGTTCTATTCACACCGCTTCGGCTTGATTTAAGTACGTATGGAATGATTTTTTTTTCAGTGTTTCGGAAAGAAATTTGTGTTGTGGCTATGTGAAAATATGAACTGATTAACACAATAGCAAATTTTATCAAATTATCTTCAAAATTGCTACCTGTACTTTGCGTATGAGGTTTACCTGTGCCCATATTTTGTAACTCTCGCGTCGCGAAATTTTTCGATTGAAATGTGTGAAATGAAACAAAAATGCCATATATTGAAACTAACAGCTGTTTTTCTCACCAAACTGTGTCTGTAACTTTTTTGGCGAGTACTAACTGTCACGTAAGGAAATTACTCGCCAATTTACAGAAAAAGTGTGTCTGTAACAGTTTTGTGAGATAAGTTCCCGCTTTGAAATGTCAAATAAACTCACGAAATAAATGGGGCGAGAAACAAATTTAACACTAAAAAAAGATTAAAAATGCAAAATTCATAGAATAATAATATTTTGTTCTTGGCACATTTTTTCATTGTCTTATTATTTAGCTTTAAAGATTTTTATAAAATATACGAATTTTTTCAAAGCTAGTTTGCAAATAACAAACATTAAAGTTTGTGGTGTAGCCGACGGTTATATTTTCGACACCGTCGTTGAAAAATTTTCAATTTTAGTAAATTTTGGTCGCCGTCAACGACATGTGTTACTGGCGTACTCAACGTCTGCAACGTCACATCGGTTTCGAGTGCAACGTTAAGGCTCAGTTAGCCGGGAGTAACAGTAACGTTGCAAATCAGATGATTCATTTTGTTGTATGTAAATCAATTAGAACGATTGTAGTTAGCAGTAAGATGTTACGTCGCAATCTGTAAGAAATAGATTGGGCTTACTCTGTTACGGTAGGGTTACTGTTACTCCGGGCTAACTGAGCCTTTATGATATTTATAACGTAACGACGTAATCTTCTTTGATAGTTTTCGACATGAGTTACAGACACACTTTTTTTTGACTTTTCGAGAAACGATGGAAAATTTTGTTCCACATCTTTTCGATGCGAAAAGTTCTTACTAAAGTTATAGAACATGGGCACTGGTCAGCCAGTCGGTCGGATGGACGGACAATGTAAGATCGACTCAGAAATTGATTCAGAGTCGATTGGTATACTAAAAGGTCTAGGGTCTAGGCCCAATTAACACAAACGCATAATACCTTCTCTACTATTATCGTGTGGGTATAAAAAAAATACTTAAAAAGAAGTCTACAATTATCAAATCTATTTGTCGATCTTAATCCAAAATATGTTTATAAATATTTTTCAAGTTATATATGTACATGTCATGTCTAATAATTTGTCTACAATATTTTCGGTCACCCTTTTGAACACAATTTTCGTGTAATTTTTTCAAACAAATACAAAAAAAAAATCCTAATGAAAAACTAACTCTCGTATCACTTATATTAACTAAATAAAAACCCTGCACGTTTTAATCCCCATTAATTTGTTTTAAATTTGTGGTTTTGTTAATTTTTAACTAATAGAAGTTAAATATATAATAAAAGCAGCGAGAACAATATAAAACAACACCAAAAAAACATTCAAGCCCACATAAAAACACCACAGCAACAAAAAAAAAAACATAATTTATGTGTGAATTTAATGTTTTTATTTTTTTTTAGCTAAGTTGAAAAAAGTGTGCCAGTGTGCGTTGGGACTTTTTACGATATTTTAAATTCAAAGCCGAAATTGTGTGCGTAGAAATGTTGTTTGAAATGTTAACTCTGAAAACATTCGTTTAATGCAATTTAAATCTAAATTTATGGTTTTTTGATTTGATTTTTAGATTTATTGGTTAATTTTATTTTATATTTTTTTTTGAAAAAGTTTGATTTGAATTTTAATTGGGATTGTAAAACAGATGATTTAGTTTAATAAGAAAGTATTGTCGGTCAAGCCAGATTGTATCATACCGTACATAACATTATTAAGAGACAAATGTTCGAAAGTGTACCCAATTCGAGACTCATAAGCAATCATGCACCCGCCAAAACAAAATTATGTTATGAAGTTAAGGTTTATTTGAAAGTTCTTTGTGCCGAATATTATTTAGATATCTTCATCTCTATATGAGATTTTCTTTTGCTTTAAAGTGATTTTACGTTGCCATTGTCAATACCAACATTTATAGGGAAGTTATGGCATTTTAAGCTATTTTCGGGAATAGTATTTGTATAGGAGCAACGGTGAAATATGGACCGATTCCATGAAACTTGGTTAAGATGATTACATAGAAAAAAAAAATAAAAATTGATTTCATTTAAAAAATTTGTGATATTAATTAAAAAATTAATTAAATTTTCACCAGTAAACAAATTAATAGCAACAATAAAAATTCAATTTTTAATGAAAACTGATTTTATTTTTGATTAATGCTTTAATTGGAGGAAAATTTTGGAGAATTTGTTCTGTGTAAGGTTGCAATAAAATTAGTTAGTTTGTACTAAATTGAATCTAAATAGGAATATATTAAGATTGTTTATGAGAACAAAGAAGCTTTTTTTAGAGGCATTATGGATCGATTCTCACCATTTTTAGTCAGCTTGGTTCTTGTAACAATTGTAAATTGTGTACCAAATTTCATCAAATTGTATTCCAAATTTCGACTCGTATGTACTTTGCGAATAACCGTAGAAACACAATTGTACCGCATGAACGTAGTAACGTACGACGTAGATACGTTGTCAAATTAAAACTCATAATATTTTATTCAAAGGCACACAATAGAGGGCGTTAACGTACAAGCATATCTACGTCGTACGTCGGCTTAGATGTAATTTTATATCGTTCGCCGGCTACGACCATATTGTCATAGAAAAAGAAAAATTAAAAGTATAAAATGAAATTAATTTTGTGTTTTCAAATTGAATATTTGATAACAAAATAAAAGAAAAGAAAAATAAACAATAATTTTAATAAATATGGATTTTTTTAATATTATTTTCAAAAGAAAACTAAATACGTTTACGACGGCATTGTGGGCAATTGAAGCGTGTTTCTAAAAATTTACGGCATTACGTCCTACGTTCATACGACTCAATTGTGTTCCTAGCATAAGGTTTACATAGACATCGAGCCAGCTTGCCAGCCAGACGGCCGGACATCGTTAGATCGACCTAAAAACTGATTTTGAGTCGATCGGTTTACTAAAATGAATATTTACATAAGAGCCTGCTCTAAATGTACTTATAGTTTTTTTATTTTCGATCTCAGGTTTTGTTGTAGCCTGCCAAAAACAGAGTGTATTTGATCAACTTGTATGTATACAGAAAAAATTCTCCAAAAATGTTCACCATTTAAAGCATTAATCCCAAATAAAATCAGTTTTAATTAAAAATTTAGTCAAGTGAGTCAAACCTTTAATTGATTCTAACAATTTGTTTACTAGAGCAAATTAAATTAATTTATAATAATTGAACAAAGTAGTTTAAAGCAAGCCAGGGCTTATTTATAGGGTTGGGATATTTAGGTGTTAGATGATGAAGAGTGGACTGTAGGTAGACACTTGAGGTTGCACCTAAATACGTTAGAAGGGTAGATAAACCCGTTGCTTGTTGTTAAGTCGGTGGTTTGTGGAATGTGGTTGCTTTACTTTGTCCTCAATGTTTTTATAATTCCTCACCAGGATGAGAAATTATAAAAGCGGTAGATAAAGTTGAGTACGTTCAGTTGTAGGTTTTAAAAAGAAGTGAGTCTTCATTTTCTTTCTTCTTACCAACTAACTTGGGTTTTACAGTATTGGTATACAATTTATAACAACTTTAACTTGGTAGGCGTTAACGTTAATAGATAATTCACAATAATTTAGAAAAGGATTAATCGTTACTCTTGATGTTATGACATTTATGTCTACGGTTATACAAATTTTAAGCTATTGGAATTCAAATATATGAGGTAAAAGTACAAATATGAAATTATTGTTTAAAATAATTGATTTTAAACAATAATATTACAAATTTTTTAATTAAAATCAGTTTTTATTTTTTTTTTATATATGTATAGCCAAGCGAGAAATTTTACACATACTTGAATAGTTTATAAATAGGGATGAGATTTTCATGCACTAAAAATAGAAAATATGCACTAAAAACGCCAAAATATGCATTAAAAAAAATAAAAAACATACATGGAAAATGATCTCTCAACGTCAACCGAAGTTATAGGAGCAATATAAAATATAAAACCTAATTAATTTCTAATTTCTTCTGCAACTCGGTGTAACCCATGTGCCAAGCATGTAACTAACATGTAACAGTTTTGGATAAAACATTTTAAGCCCATTGGCAGCCTTAACCATGTAAGGTGCTTCGATTAAAAAGAGAGCTCCAAGTAGAGCTCCAAAAAAATTATTAATTGATTTTAAAATTTTTTTTTGGAAGATTTTTTTTTTGTGTAGAATTTATTTTTTGTGAAAGACTTTTTTTTTATATAATATGGAAATTTAAATATATGTCACTCAAAAATGTTAAAATATGCAAAGATATGCATTTAAAACCAAAATATGCAAAATATAT
Organism: Pollenia griseotomentosa; assembly: GCA_963931875.1. NCBI lineage: Eukaryota > Metazoa > Arthropoda > Insecta > Diptera > Polleniidae > Pollenia > Pollenia griseotomentosa. The sequence goes on from OZ007564.1 coordinate 50,339,742, forward strand.
GCATTTTCACCAAAATATGCAACAAACAAATCGATGGCATTTTAACGCAAATTTTATGATTCGGAAAGATAATTGGTCGACATCGTTCTTAGACTATCGACAAAAAATATGCATTTGCAAGGAAATCGCATCCCTATTTATAAATATTAAGTTATTGTTGCTATGATATCGAGGATTATAAGTTATTTAGGTACAATTGCTTAAATATTTTAGCAATATTTATATTTGTTTTAATTTAATAAGATTAATTACTTCTTTTTTCCATTAAAGTCCTAAACTGTGTGTGTTTCTGTAATATTTGCAATCTTTAAAAGTCTGCCAAAAGGAAAGGGTATCGAGTGGTACCACGTCTTGGACAATTTATCAGAGAACATTTTTTTGTATAATTTGTTACTAATTCTACCCAACTTCGCTGTTTTTTGCTTTGGAGTGAAAAATGAGATATGTTTGAAAACCTTAAAATAAAAGAAATGGTTTATTAATACATTTCTTTGATTTTAACTTATAATTACAATAGAAAGTTAAAGAAGTATAAAATTCGATAGTTGTATTCTTTAATTTACATTTTTAGACAAATTTCGAAATTTCGAAATTAAGTTCGAACATTTGAAATTAAGTTCGAAAATTCGAAAATACTCTTAACCTTAAAATTTTTATTGTAAGTTTCAATAACTTGGTAATCACTTTTTTATTTAATGAGAAGAATTTCTGTATAACTATAAAACTGTGGTAAAAATTACTTTTAAGTTAACCACAACACAAGCAAATATTTAATTCGAGTTATTTAATACAAGTTAAAATTTTTTTTATTCTCTATTCGCGTAAGCTGCACATTTCTGTTGTATAGCCAACAATAAAAACAATATACTTAATTGATTACTTATTAACAAAAATCACGAATTTAAAGTTCGTAAATATTTCATTATATTTTAAATGATAATGACAATAGCGAAACTCTATCGTATTTTCTTAAAAAATTAAGCTAGAATTTTTTAACTATTTTTTTCGAATTCAGTAGCCCCAAAACCAAATTTTATCCAGCTAGATTCGGGATTCATTCTACTGTGGAACGTAAGAAGTAAAATTATCGATAAAATAGAAAAAAGAATAAATGAAGAGATGGAAAATTTAATAATGCAAAAACCTTTTGGTTTTGTTTGAGAATTAAAGGGTTAATTAATTTAAAATTTGTAAACCAGCGATTTATGCTGCTATCCACAAAATTTTTTATAAATAAGAGAATAATATTGGTATATATCGGGTGATTTTTTAGCTATTATCTTTTTGGCAACACTTGTTTAAACAGCTGACGCACGTTTCGTGTTTTGTTTCACTGTCAAACATCTTCAGTTTGGTCTATAATTTAACCATGAATCGTCTTACAAACCAACAACGCTTGCAAATTAATGAATTTAATTATCAAAATGCGATCCACTTTTTTATCGAAAAATTGTGTTCAGCGACGAAGCTCATTTTTGGCTCAATGGGTACTTTAATAAGCAGAATTGTCGATTTTGGAGTGAAGATCAGCCAGAAGCATTGCAAGAGCTACCAATGCGTCCATAAAAAGTCATAGTTTGGTGCGGTTTATGGGCTGGAGGCATCATTCTTCAAAGATGATGCGAATCGTAACGTAACTGTGAATGGTGAGCGCTACCGTGAGATGATATCCAACTTTTTTTTGCCCAAAATGCAAGAGCTTGACTTGCATGACATGTGGTTTAAACAAGACGGTGCCACATGCCACACAGCACGCTTAACAATGGACTTATTGAGAGGCGAGTTCGGTGAACATTTTATTTCACGTTCGGGACCGGTCAATTGGCCGCCTAGATCGTGCGATTTAACGCCTGTAGACTATTTTTTGTGGGGCTATGTTAAAGCTCATGTCTATACACACATGCCCGCTTCAATTGACGCATTGGAAGACAACATTGAAGCATTTATTCATGAGATATCGGGCGAAATGTTGGAAAGAGTACGCCAAAATTGGACTAAGCGAATGGACCATTTAAGGCGCAGTCACGGTCAACATTTGCATGAAATAATCTTCAAACATTTAATTACGTACGGTCCATACTATCGATTCAAATAAAGATTTCATGCATTTTTCTGAATTTTATGTGTTTTTTTTTTAACTTTCCTATAGCTCTTAAAAAATCACCCATTATATATAAAAATGGTGTAAAAAATGTATAGTAATTCATAAAATGAAAACGGCTGGGCCGATTTCTGTAAAATAATTTTTCAGAAAATCCCTCCGGAAAAGTCGGAAAATCGGAAAAATCGAAAATCGATTTTTTGTATGAAATATTGTGTAAAATTATTCCTTAATGGCTTTCCAAATGAAAAAATTAAAATTGGGGCGAGGCGAAGTTCGCCGGGTCCGCTAGTTCGTATATAAAATAGCTTAGACAAAATTTAAATTGTTTAAATATTTTATTTGCTTTAATAGAAAGATAATTTGAGTTTTTGCCTTAAATTAATATTCTCTTTTGTTCATTTTTCAAATGTCTTGTTTTTGGCATTTCTTTTATGTTTCAATTTACTAAAACAAAAGTTTTAACTTGACCTAACCTGAATGTATTGTTGGCCATTATGGCCTCTGTTGGCCTACTGATGACAGCTGCTGTATTTCTAATTTTATATTGTTATTCCTTTTAATAATTTTTGTTCTCTTGCATTATTGTGCTTGAGGCTAAATTGTCCATGTTGCAACAACGTTATTTCAAATATTGGACATGCTAGTTTTTCAATTTGTTATGCTGCAACAGCAAAGAATAACAATAGTTAGTAATAACAGCAACAACAACAACAACAGCAACATAAAAATATCTTATTGCAATTATCTTAATTACAACAATCAGTATACACCTTCATTTTGGCCCAGGTTTTTGTTTTCTTGTATGAGTTTGTGTGTTTTGTTTTTTCTTTTTTCATTATTTCTTTATGGGCCAGGCCACAATTTATGGATGAAATAAAGTTACGGAAAAGAAGAAAAAAAAATACTTTATAAAAAGTCTTTATTTGCAGATATTGATAAATACGAGGGTGGGTTGTAAAGTTTTATTTTATTAGAAATTAAAGATTTGGGTGTAAAGTATTGAATATATTTAAAATGGAAACCTACATTAGTTTAAAAAAGATAACTGAAAACAATTATCCCAAATGATCCACGCAGGTAGTCAAGTTCTGCAAAACCTTTACGTAAAAAAAATACATTTTTCGCTATCGTCATTCCCAACAAAACAATTTTTTAAGAAAATTATAGTCACTGGGAACCATATTATGTTGAAACTAGCATCCATTAAGTAGCCACAACCATAAATTAGTTGCCTCAGAACATATTATGGTTAATAATAACAAATATATGTTTACCACAAATAATAGTAAAGTAATTTTTTAACCATAATCTGATGTTGCTCTTGGTAAAGAGGAAAATGATATTGCGAATTTAGACCCATACAAATATAGTGGTTAACATATTATTGTTATTTCAACCATAATAAATAATAATATGGTTCTGGCTTCTTGATAACCATAATATGGTGTCCATTAAGAATAATATGGGTGAAGTAATCATTATATGTTTAAAAAATGTTGGTTAAAAACAGTTTTATCGGAGGCTTCCATTTTAAATAAAGTGTTTTCTATGTGTGTATATTTGAAATGATGGCAGACCAAATTTGAGGTATCATCAGTCAATGGAAATTGCTTCAGGAAGATGATCTTTGTGGTGGGAAATTGATGATTTAGATGTAGAAAATATGTGGTTTCAACAGGTTGGTTTCAGTTGCCACACAGCAAGACAATGGATCTTTTGAATGTAAAGTTCGAAACTAGCCTTATTTCTCGTAGAGGAGGAGTGAATTGACCACCAATATCGTGCGATTTGACACCTTAAGACTATTTTTTGTGGGTTTTTTTTAAATCGAAAGTGTACAACAATAATCCCACAACAGCTTAAGAGCTTAAAAACAACATTATCGAGCAGATATCAACCATTGACAAGAGTTTATTGAAAAACGTAATTGAGAGTATTGGTAAGAGATTGGAGCCTGCCGGGCAAATAGGGTCACTTTCATTTTAAGCCGGAACCAATTTTTAATAAGCTAAAATAAAAATATTTTAAATATCTCGAAAAAAACTCTTTTTTTATTAAAATTAAAATGATGCCTCAATTTTGGAGATCAATCCCAGCTGTAAATATTTAAAGGGCCTCAAGTGGCAGGCCTTTATGAGGGCTTCTACACTCCTTTCTAAAAGATTCACTTCGCATGATATCCTGCCTTCAGAAGTATGCCTTCTCAAAGCTAAAAACTTCTCTTTTAAAGACCTTCCTTCTTTGGGAAGGGATTGAAGTTTACTCATTCAAGTTACCGCTGGTATGTAAGATTTTTATTGTAATACTTAATTGGTAAAAAATTCTTCAAAAATCTGTTCAAACGAAAAAAAATCTTTTAAATCAACGGTTCTCGAAAGGGGATCTGTGGCAGATTTTGTGCTTTTTAAAAAATTATAAGGGCATTACAAAATGGCAACATTGGATGCAAGCAATAACACAATCTTTCTGTATGAAGGATCTTTTGAGATCTATCAATTTGGGATTTTTGCCGAATACCAGGTATGTAACACCAGAAGGCGAAATATCCTTAAGATGATCCCTACAAACCCCCCGGGGGATCGTACAATTGCAATTTCCAATTTTATTCTAATTTAATTTACTGGAAAAATAATAAAGTAGAACTTCACGTTTTAGTGAAACAAAACAGAGGCTCTGGCGTTAATCGAACCCGCAACCTCTCACAGATAGACTAGCTCTCTAGACAGAAGGAAAAACACTCAGGATTAATTATGTTTTTATACTTGCTTTAAGTACAAGTCGTCCGAATCCGAAATGGGATAACTTTCGAAAATCAATTCCGGAGTTTCTTAAAATAAGTAAAAAATTCGTAAACCAAGTAAAAAAAATTAGACTTTTCGTTGGTAGTGCCTCTCTGAGAATAAAAATTACACAGAAACCTTTTTAATCTCATTTAACTTATCAAAGTTCGTTGCAGACACTCACAAAAACACCACACAAGTAGTAAAAACAACAGAACTAGATGAAAACACATTATTTTCATGTTTAAAACGCAAAATTGAGAACTCTTGCTTCTCATTTAGTTTATATTTTCAGTTTTATATGAACATTAAGTTTTTGAAGTAAAAACCATATCGGTAATGATGCTGGTCTTTTATAATTGAAATTCTGTAGGGTGAAAAACGTGTTAGTAAATTAATCATAATAAAATTCTCCTTCTAATTTCACTAAATATACTTTATAATACTTGAATCAAGCGCATTTTGAGATTGGTTCAATCTAAGTTTTACTTAAATCAATCTCATTTTCGGATTACTTCAATAAGTTTAGTATTTCGCGATGGAAAATCCGTACTTGAACCAATCTTTCTGTACTTGATTCAAGAAAATCCGTGCTCACCGTACTATTAATACCGTTTCGGATTATTCGGATGGATTGATTTTTCTTTTGAGTGTACCAAAGAGCCAACTAACGACAAAACCTATCTTTAAATTTAAAAAAAAAAATTGAAAAATTTTATTGCATAAAAATGTATAACTCTACGTACGCGCTACCCAATAAAAGAATTATGTTTTGAGCTGACTTCTTAGTCTGCCCCAAAGTACACATCCACTTGAGCGTGCTTTTGTCAGTGTTTAAGTAAATAAAAGAAATTACAGGCAGTTTTCCTTTATAATTTTCAATTTAAACGAAATGTTTGTGGTTGTTCATCTTCTGGCTGCCAGGCTGTGTCTGTCAGTCTTAACAACTTCTCTACTTAGGTGGCAATTACAGTTGGCCATTAAAGCCGTTGATTACCTTGTGATAACAAACAAATACACATACTCCGCCACATACACACTAACCAAATCCATACACACATCCGTTTATCTTAAGTTTTATTGTATTCTGTGAAAAGGAATTTTTGTTTTTCTTGTTGCAAACAAAGAAAAGATTTCAATTTAATAGCTTTAAATTCGTTTATTAGCAAAGACTCTTAAGCAGTTGTAAAATGTATTTTTTTGTGGATGCCGTAAAACAAATACAGGTCTGAATGTGATTAAAGTTTCTTAATTTATTTAAAGATTTTTTTATAGCTATTATTGCTTTTAAATGGATTTCCTGATAAGAGCTTCTGGTGGTGATGAAAAACAATTTATGTAATTTGTTTTAATTTTTTTTTTTTTTGTTTTATTGTATTTAAGGATGTGATTTTGTCAGTGTTCTTTAAAAAATATTGTGTTGTTTAAAATATTATATTTTAGTTACAGAATAGGATTTAACTAAGATGATAGAAATTTTCACTCATAATTGGCCCCATGTAAAGTCCAGTTCATATTTTATTATATACATATTAAACGAACAAAATCGTTACAAATAGGGATATAATCCTAAAAGTCTTAGAGCCAGTTTTTGACATAAAGATCAGCGATTAAATTAGAACTTATTTTATTTTGTTTCCAAGTTTAAACGCCCAAAGTTGGCGGTTTAAACTCGCGACAGAACTTTCAAAAGTACGAACAGCTTATAAAAGTAAATATTACTTATGAAAATACATAAGATAAAACTTTTGTATAAAATTAATAAAATGAACTTTTTAAATAATAAAAAAGACTTAAAATTATTGGAAAATTTTAACAACACAGACCAAGGGCAATCAGAAAAAGGGCCAAATCTTTTTTTATTTATTTAATGACATTTTTTTTACTTAGAGTTTTATTAAATGTTCCACCTCGTAAGATAAAATATTGCTTGATTGTTTTCCTTCTTTTTCGATTTCATTTATTTATAAATATATAATACTATATAACACGATACAAAATTCTCGCTTTTCTTCTTGTTTTTCACGTTAAGAACAGTATGATTTGATGACAATTTGTTTTAAACTGCCATACTTATATATAAAAGTATGGAATTTACAATACCCTTGGCAATGCTAAAAGCTTTAATCTTTCACTCAAAAACGCCAAAAAGGATTAAGGCTAGATTAATTTTATTATAAGATTAACAAATCTTACTTTTGATCCTGGCTTAAACTCTAAGTAAAAAACCCGCTCTTAGAGTTATAACCTAGAAACTTATTTTAATAACGCCCATTTAAAGCTCCCCTACAAAGCACTGTAGGTAATTTGACCGGAAATCTTGGCAAAAAAAAAACGAAAGTAATTTTGTGGACGTTATTGCTTTCGTTAACAAAACGTGTAATCCAAACTTAACCCCAAATAAATGACTTTTTCCATAAATATAAACTTCGCATAAGCTTTTGATAATGTTGGCCGTATACTGCCGTGTTTTCATTGATTAAAATTGTTAATAAAAGATTTCTGAATTAATTTTTTGCTATTTTTCGCTTCGGTTTTTGATTTTTATCCTTTTGTTTTAGACAGCCTCAGCTTAAAATATAACGGATAAAAAGAAAAAAAACTGATGATCTTTACAATTTTATTATCAGTGAAATTGATTTGAATAATTTTTTAAAACAAGATTTGGCTTCGTTAAAAATTTAGACTCACGCAAAAATTAAAACTGGCATGGCTTATAAGCCATTTTGTTTGCCCCTTGCGTATTTTCATCGTGCCGAATTCCAAAAAAATGTATCTGTTAGGTTTTGAGATATTCAGTTTTTTTTTTACATTTTTTTGATATTGTGGCAACACTTAAAATTTCAACTATTACAAAAATCAAAAACCCCAGCGTGCCTGCCCATGAAAAACTCTTAAATTCCAAATTTCAGCAATATTGGTTCAAAATTTTGGCTGAAGTTAATTTTGGCCAAAAAGGTAGCTCTAATTACCCAGTGTGCAAAGGTCAGTTAAACGTGTACAAAAAGACGCAGTTATTCATTTTTTTACACCCACACGACAATAGTGAAGAGACAATTATGAGTCTGTGCTGATGTGTACGAGATAAAAATATTGGTTCTAAACCCATCTTGTAGTATACCGATTGACTCGGAATCACTTTCTGAGTCGTCCTGCTGGTTGGCAGTCTGTCTATGGAAGCTTGTGGGCAAATTAAATGTGGGCAATTTTAAAGATAATTTGATCAAATATGGTGCATGATAGGGTGTTCAATTAATCGATGTTTTGCTTTAATCGATTAATCACGCGAATAATTATTCGAGGTAAAATTTTAATCGAATAATAATCGAACAATTTCTATTTTGTCTAGTTTAGAAGTTTAAAAATAAGACCAAAAATTATATTTTTTTTTAACATAAAAATTTTATTAAAAAAGTAACAACAATTTAACAAAAGGTACTTCATGTAATAAAAGAGGAAAACTTTTTTAATAAAAAATATCATCAAAATTTAAGCTAATCTTCTAAAATAATCTTTCAAAAAGAATATACAGCTAATATTTTTAGGTTTCAAATGATTTCTTTGTTTTGATGAAACTTGATTTAGAAAAGATTCTTTTACTAATTGTTGATGTTGGAGAGATTGAAAGTAAAGCGTTCTAAACCAAATCCAATTTCTCTGTTCTTTTTTTTTTTGGTTTTTTCTCAATATTAGTAGTCTTCCATTACACTACTTGTATCTCTTTTTGATTTTTTAACAATTTTAATACTTTTAATAGTCTTGTTAAGGTGTGGCAGAAGGTTGTTTTTATTCGTCTCAAAAATAGCATCTTCTTCATCTGAATCATTGTGGTAGTACAGACCACTAAACATTCATAAAAATTAATTATTCCCGAACTCTTTGGTTTCAGTCGTTGTACTATATTTTAAAAAATTGTTACTCGAAGGAAATGTTACTGAGTTAAGAAACAATAAAAGGGTATTAGAAACGTACCGGCTTGTTTTTTTACATAAAAAAAAACTAGTACTGTAAAAAAACAAATTTTCGACTAATCGATTAATCGACATAAATTATTCGAATAATTCGTTAATCGAAAATAATGAATTTTAAATTATTCGAACAGTTAATCGCCCAAAATTATTTGATTAATCGAACAACGGTTAATAGTTTGAATACCCTAGTGCATACGTTCAGTATTTCGCATTGTGTCCATGCAAAATTTTCTTCGGAATAGAGTATTGGTGCCCATTAACTATCTTATAACTTTGGCATTTAAATTAAACGCACCGTGGCTGTTCTTGACGTAGCGCATTCTTGACGTTCAACTTTCGGTCACTTTTTCAAGCACTGCCATCAAGGCGCTAATTGTTGCGGACTTATCCATGTCCGTACGTAGTCCCCATGAAAATAGTCGACATGTTTCAAATCGCAAGTAAACTTTTTGGCAAATTTTGGTTTCAACAAGTCGATGGTTACGGAGTCTGTAGAGTCTGCTTTGAATTGGCCTCACTCTATATGCGGCAATTTGGCTTATCAACAAACCCGTTGCGCAAAAAATGAGCCTCATTGCGTAACACAATTATGTGATTTAACATCGATAACAGGTTTTAAAAGTAAATTTGAATAATGTGGTAACGCTTTGCAAGCGTAAAGGTATATTCAGACCTAACAAATATTTGGCGATAAAATCCAAAAAAGCGTGACCAGTAAATTGATCAAACTTAAGCTTTATTTTTTATAATTTCTATTTATTTACTAAAATTTTTTCCAAAGATCATAATTGTATAATGTAATTTACAAACTGTTAATTAATGTTTCCTCAAGCCAATCGTTTCGCAAAAGAAAACTAGTGGTTACGTGTAGGACGTTAAATATTTAATTGGTGTGAACATAGCTTAAGTCTATTCATTTTGATTTGTCGTAGCAAACTGATCATAAATGTCGAAAAGTAAGCACAGTAAGACAATTCAATTGAGAGCTAATCATTTTGTTAGTTCTATGTACACAGAAAAAATAAAAATTTATTTCAATTAAAAAATTTGTATTAATTAAAAAATTAATTAAACTTAAGCCAGTTAACAACTAATAGTATTAATTAACATTTTTTGATATTACCAACATTTTCTGCAGTAATGTTGTTGATAAAAGTAAACCTTTAATTTCCTTGATTAAACTTTTAATTAAAACTGATTTAATTTTGATAGTTTTAATAAAAAAAAAATTGGCGAGAATTTTTTCTGTGTATGTATTTTAAACTATAACTTTAAAACAAATTGTTTTAACAGTTTAAATTTTTAATATGTACGTTGGAAAATTTTGTTACCTTAGTTGCACATTCTTCATATTTGAAGCGCCGGAAAATAACGCAAATATTATTCAATAAATCAAAGCCTAACGGTATTAGTTAATGAAACTCTTGTGGTCAATAAGTCAACAGGCAACAAAAAAAAATTACAGAAAAAACCCAAATTATAAATCGACGATTATGGCCATAATGGATCTAAACAAACACAAGCCACAACAACAAACAATATTTTTAATACAAGTCACGCAATTAAAGTATTAAAAGTTGCATTTAAGATTTATGCCAAATAAATCTAAAATCATAAAATCGTTACCAATGTGGCTAAAACATTTTGCTGTGTCCACCACACAGAGTATCTCTGGCTTCGATGTACAAAACGTGAACTCCTGTACTAATGGAAATACTTTGGAGTGTGTGTTTTTTTTTTATCCAAATACCACCAAAACCACATAAACTGAGGTAGAAATTAATGAAAAACAAAAAAAAAAAAAACAAAAAAACTGAAAAATATTGCGAAAAGCTGAGGAAAATTTGAACAAGAGAGGAACACGAGAAATAACATCTATGCTATGATTAGAAAAAGATATAATGAAACGAAATCATAACTATGAAAGGAGTCCAAGTCGAAGAGTAAATGAATATTTGTCATAAATCAACAGAAGAATTTTGTAAATGTGAATGAATGGCACAACATGAGATCGAAATAATATCAGTTTTAACCTACGCAATTCATTTTGTAGGTAAATATTAAATATGGGGATGGTGAGACTATTAACAGATATGAAAGGCTTAAAAATTTTAAAATGTGAACTCTATAATCACTTCTAAATAAAGGGTTTTCGAATAGGTACTTGACAACTTTGAATTGGATTTGTGAACGCACTACTTCACTGTTACTTTCCTTTTTTCAGTAAACTCAACATTTTCATCATGGTAAAGTACACAAACAACGTATGCATTTTAAATACGTACTACCGAAATTCGAAGTCGGTGACCGCAACTTTAAGAGCGTTAACTCCAATTTTCGGTCGTTATTCTTGCCCTAGTAGACAAGCAATAACAAGTTATGTGCAAAAATATGAGTCTACATATTCATTATGTGATGCTGCCGTTTCAGTGAGAGTGCCGTCCAGGCGTCCGTAGCAAACGATCAAAATAAGTCGATTGCGCGGCGTTCTCAAGAACTGGGCATCGCCAATACCACTTTATGGCGAATTTTGCGTAAAGATCTTGGTTTACTACCATACAAGATCAAGCTGCCTCAAGAATTGAAGCCGATGGACCATTGAAGTTTTCCGATTGGGCTCTGGAGAATATGCGCCAAGATGATGAATTTCACCGCAAAATCATCTTAAGGGACGAAACTCATTTTTGGCTCAATGGGTTCTTCAATAAGCAAAATTAGTTTGGTGAAAATCCACATGAGCTTCATGAATCTCCACTTCGTCCACAAAAAATAACAGTTTGGTGCGGTTTGCAAGCCGGCTGCATCATTGGGCCATATTTTTTTGTCGTCAATAACGATCGTCACGTTACTGTGAATGGCAACCGTTATCGCGCCATGATTATCGATTATTTTTTGCCCGGAATGGAAAACATGTACTTGGATGACATGTGGTTTCAACAGGACGGTGCCACAAGCCACACAGCACAAGTTACAATCGATTTATTGAAGGGTAAGTTTGGTCAGCGTGTTATCTTAAGAAATGGACCAGTTAATTGGCCGCCTCGTTCGTGCGACTTAACGCCTCTCTTTTCACTCACTTTTTCTTTGGGGCAACGTGAAATCATGGGTCTATGCGAACAAGCCAACGACGTTGGAAGAACTCAGATCCAACATTGAACGCGAAATAGCGGCCGAAATGCATGACCGAGTCATAGAAATTGGGGTCAAATGAATCGACCGCTACCGACATGCCCATGGTGGCCATATGAACGAAGTCGAGTTCCATTAATAAATGTTTCGAATGTTTTTCAAGTCGATTATAAGTTTTGGAAATATCTCAAATGGTTTGCGTTTTATTTTAAAAAAATGGTGGTAAAGTCCTTTTAATAAAAGCTGAGTGTTCCATTTCCACTGAATGCTCTGAGTCATTACAAATTCGTCAACAGTTTTCGTAGTTTCACTAAAAAAAATAAATCAATTGTTTTTTAATTGTCAAGATAATATTTGCCAGTTTTATTTTTATTCCCTTCAGCAAGTTTGGAAAGAGAATATTTAAGTTTGTCATTCCGTTTGTAAACAAAGTATATATACTAGAGTGGGTCAATTTTTTTCTCGACCAAGCGGTTGCCAAAATCGTGATCTACGACGAATTCTAAGAAGGTTTGCCCAAGAAACCATTGATCTAAAATCAAAATCGAGCTTCCCGTTTTTAACAACAAAATTCTCTTTTCGAATTTTATATTCTGTTAAAATATGATAACATTTTATTGAAAACATTTTCCAATCCCGCAAAGAATTTGTCAGATGTTGTGTACTCATAACCAAGATATTCTTACCAAATTTGGAAACTTTAGCTTTTGTCCTTCTACAAATAAAAATAAATCTATAATGGGTTTGTATGGGAGGTGCCCCGCTCACTTAAAATGTTTAATAATATATATTATATATACTGTAAAAGTTTCATAACGATCAGTTCAGCGGTTACGAAGATTACCTCCTGCAGACAAACAAACAAACATTCCCTCTTTGTAATTTAGTACAAACGAAAAGAAAAATGTCTCTTTAAAAACGCGAAACTCGATTTTGATTTTAGGCCCATGGTTTCTTTGGCAAACCTTCTTAGAATTCGTCGTAGATTACGATTTTGACAACCGCTTGGTGAATTTTTTTTTAATGCATACAAATAGACCCACTCTAATATATACTCTATGGCTTTATGAGTAGCGAAGTTGATTTGGCGATGGTCGCCGGTCCGTGTGTCCGTTGAAATGGGGTTTCCGTAGACCCCAGATATGATGGAGACAAGGTTTTTACATCGTTACACCACATTTATTCTGGAATTGTTTGCCATTGGAATTTAGCCAGATCGAGGTATAAATGACTGGTGACCACGACTGCCTCTAAGTTTACAATCTCGTTAGATTCCTCGTTGTTTTTTCCAAATTAGGGACAAGCATCTATGTTATCAATATCATCGAATAAAGTTTTCTATCGAATAAAGTTTCGAATAAACCGGATTATGGTTTTCGATAACGTTCGAATCAATATTTATTTAAAAATTAAATGTATTTTTTTACTTTGCAGTAGAGTAAAAACATATGATTCTAAAATGTAAACAAACAATAAAGGTTAATAGAGTAAATCGGACTATTACAAAAAAGCTTTATAAAATACATAACTGAAATTTAGCTCATAGAATAAATTCGAAAAATAAAAAATGTTGTAGTAAATAAATTACTCTTAAGTTAGTACGTAAATGCTTTCAAAGTTCAAAAACGATTTAGGTTGCATTTAACTTTGTATTGTCTCAACTCGACTCAACAAGTTGCATGTCGACAGTAGTGCCAAATAATTTGTACCTCTACTTAAATAATCGTTAAAGGCTTAAGTGATGTACGGCAACTAGACACTTTCTCTTTTCTTAATCTTCACAAAATTATCTGAAAATTGAGCGTTTTTAAACTAATTTAACTTGGGGTACCATCCTTCACAAATTTCTTAGTTGAGTGCATACAAATATTTGTCAGTCCAACCATACCTTTCATCCGTATTTGTCCAACTTGTATCGAGTATTAGTTAGATTCGTTTACAGACAACATTGTAGTAATCATCTATTTCTGTACGTGAAATGGGCTTTTGACTTTTCTGTGCATAAATAATAAATACAATCGAAAATAAGAAAAGTTTTAATTACAAAAAAAAAAGCTAAAAAGACACATATTATTACAAAAAGTGACCACTAACTGACACATGCAACAGCAAAAAAGAAAAACAAAGTTAAAACCAGTAAAAATTTTACAACAATTACAAAAAATAAACACTGAAAAAAGAGATGCAATACAAATTGATGGGCAAAGTGTAGGCAATCGGTTGTTTATTAGGGAAGTTCAAATCTTTTGCAAATAAAATAAAAATTTAAGTTCTTAAAAAAAGTTTTATTATATACCCGTTATAACTTCAGTTATATGCCTTTTTAGACCATTTTGAAATTTTAAGTTGAATCTAAAAAATCGGAACTTCCCTAATAAACTTTTTTGCGGACATGCTACATATGTTTGTGCTCTATAGTAGGATGTGAACAAACAGGGACGAATGTAAAAGTCGGCATGTTTTGTAAAGTGTGTTTGTCTTTGTATATGTGCATTTCATTTCAAAACAATTCAATGCAACTTAACAATGAGTTCTACAATACAAACGGTCCACTACATGAAACAAACACTGATGTTGCAACAATTTTACACTGTCTACACATGAACTAAATAACATTCAACAAATTTAAGTTGATTTCTGAAGAATGCTGCAAGCACACATAGATAAACGCCAAGTAAGATTTAATGCAAAAGAATGAATTCATTTTAAAAATGCTTATACCTCTTTAGAGCCCCATGACTCATTTTCATTCCAAGTTATAATATTTTTTTTTTATAACCTAGCCTCCTCGTTAGAGTTCTTACACCTCGAGAAGTTCACCTTTTCTTTTTTAATACTTTTAAATTTTAAGTAAAAATGTTAATTCTAGGTCAAATAAGGTTAATAGGCTCATGAGTAGTATTCGTATGCTCCTCTAACCCATTTCGTATACTTTCACAAAAGCAATGCGCAAAATCATTGGAGGCCAAACAAGCAGCAATTTCCAATTATCTGCAAGCACCAGGATTCATCTAAAAGCAAACAAATTGGGTAACGCATGAGTTAAAGCCGAATATCAAACCCGACAAGGTAATTCTCAGTATTTGGTGTTACAAGAAGGAACGGTCCCATTGAGTTGCTGAATTAAGGCCCAGCGCACAGTGTCTTGTTTTCATATAACGGGCAGCCAAAAAAAAAAGGAGTTATTGTAAAAATTTGAAATTTTCAACACATGTTTTAATTGATAGGAGGTAACCAAATATAAAATTCCAAAAAGTTCGGTGCAAGGACTTGCATCCTTTCCATATATACTAAAATGGGAAAATATCATAAAATAAATAAAAAAAAAATCGAGTTCCATGAAACAAGTCTTAAGTCAAGTCTTTTCTATTCGGAACAAGGACGTGAACAATATTCTTTACAGGGTCGTCGAATGGCCAAAATAGAATAATAGGCAAGAGAAACATGATGTTGGTTAATTGTTTTTTTGCCTTTTGCTACATCTATTGTAAATTTACTCACTGGCTTATCTTCACCCAGCCTAAATGCCTTAACCTAAAAAGTCAAATCGATCCACTAAGACATTGAAAATACTAAATTTTTAGGGGGTCAAAAAGGGTAAAAACTGAACTCTCCTAAACTAACACAGCGTTTACATTTGTCAGTACTGGCAAGACAGTAAGCATATACATTAGGGTGGCCCAAAATACAAAAGTGTCGAATATTCGCGCTCCACAACGCTGATCCTATTCGATTAGTGCTTAAAAATGTTTAGTCCAAATTTGAGCACTATCGGTCAATATTTAGAGGTTGCGATAGTTTAATGATTTTTCGGGGTTAGATAGAAATATAACATACTCTGATTTTTTATGGTGATATTGTTTGTTTAAAAATTAAAATATTTAAAAAAACAAATTAATAAAACTGTAAATTAAGTACAAATTAACACATATTTAATTATTTTTTTAAATTATCGATAGCCATTTTTGCAATATTAGCTTTAGAAACCCCGTGAAATTTTTTTCTATGGTGATCAACTATTCTAAGCAAATATTGTTTTTGCTCTTTATTTGTCGTATTTGAACTGTTAAATTGGGTCACCAAAGCAACACCTCATTCTGCACAGTCATCTACAACTTTTAAAGGGCTAGCATTTTTTTCATCGAAATAAAAACTCTGTAGGACACTTTGAAAGAAATGACTGTGCCTTCTCTTGTTCATCATCGCATAGTAAGTTAAAAATACTTTTCTGTCCAGTCTCTTTAAGGCTTAACTTTTTGTGGTAGCTGGAGATTTTTCACCGTTGTTTTCTTAGTTTTATATCATATCTAACTCTGGAATCGATAAAGGTAAGCCCGATTAAATATTCAGAAAAATACCATAGATGTCGACGAAATGCTTTAACAGCAGCTTCAACAATTTTTTCATTGGGATAGTTCGAGTTGTTTATCATTAAGAGAAGCATTTATTGCTAAAGGAGCTTCATTCCAGTATCGGCCATATAAAAGACTTATAAACAAACTTATTTCGGTAGCTGCTTTCTTTTCCTCGTCTGTAAGATAAAATTGATTTTGAGACATACATATTTTTATGCAATAGATCGCCTTCGTAATACACAATACATAAACAAGTACACAGAAAAAAATAAGAATTGATTTCAATTAAAAAATTTGTGATATTAATTAAGAAATTAATTAAATTTGCACCAGTAAACAAATTAATAGTATCAATTAAAACAGTTAATAGTATTAATTAAACGTTTAATTCACTTGATTAAAAGTTTAATTCACTTGATTAAATTTTTAATTAAAACTGATTATGTTTTTGAGTAATGGTTTAGTTGGTGAAAAATTTAGGAGAATTTTTTCTGTGTACAATAATGATAAGCCAGTAGTAGTAAATGCATGTAATATAAAATGTGAAACATATAAATAAGTCGCCATTCATCGCGACCTCTAAATATTGTCCCATTGAGCCTATTTTTGTTATACACATATA
Organism: Pollenia griseotomentosa; assembly: GCA_963931875.1. Classification (NCBI taxonomy): domain Eukaryota; kingdom Metazoa; phylum Arthropoda; class Insecta; order Diptera; family Polleniidae; genus Pollenia; species Pollenia griseotomentosa. The sequence goes on from OZ007564.1 coordinate 50,356,703, forward strand.
TTTTAGTAAAAGAAACAAAATCAAGCTTGTGGAGAAAGTATTGGACTATACTTTTACTTTCCCATACAAGCGTGGGCCAGTCTAATATACATATTAGTTGGCAAAACGATGCAAAAACAAAATAGCTGTAAAAGTGTTTATGTATTAGTGAAAAAGTTTGAATGAATTGCTACTGTCTTGCCAGTACTGGCAAATGTAAACGCCATGTTAAAGAGACTCAAAAAAATGTATCACAATCAGCGTTGCCACGACCAACAAAAATTTGTAACCAAATTCAAAACAAAAAGTTTCCAAAAGCGAAAAAAAGTAACCAAAATTATTTTGTATATAACGAAGAAATTGTGTTTGTTTGAACCTTGTAGGCACCTAAACCGCTGAGCCGATTTTGATAAAATTCTGACAGTATGTCTGAAAAGAACAAAAGGCGTGGGCGTGGCACCTCATATACATAGCTAGCACTTATTTTCGTCTATTTCAAAAAATGTTTGAGCTAGAGCTTTCAACCTTTTTATATAAGGAGTTCTTGCAAGTAGAACTTTTAAAGTCTTCCTGTGTTTTTATGGTATCGAAGTCCAAAATTGAGCTAAATTATGCGGTAGATATTTTACTAAAAGTTTTTCATAACCTCTTTGCTTGACATTTCTATTATGGTATATATCACTTTTTATATTCCATAAGTCTGGCAGAGTTTCACATTTCTCAATAAAACCTTTAAACAAATGCGCGCTTTAACCAAGCCATCGTTGCCGTTTGCCTGCAAAAATTCAAATGAATTTGCTAGAATTGCTATTGCACGAGCATACATAAAAATCGTTACAGTTTAAGATTCTATAAAAATCATTTTTAAGTAGATATTGGTGTTGGATGCACCGATACCATACACAATTTTTAAGGTTCAAAAAGCGGCGCGGGAGAGCTTATGTTAATGAAAAAAGTAACCAAAATGGAAAAAAGTACACAAGTACACACTGAAAAAAAAGTAACCAATTTTGGTTAAAAGTAACCAAAGCGGCAACGCTGATCACAATTAAAAAATAAGCCGTGTTGTACTGTTTTTAGGGGTAAACGTCTTGTACCGTTTTTAGGGGTAAACAATGTATATGGAATCGAACCCGCAACACCGGCGCTGATAGACCAGCTCACTACCAGCTAGCCTACTGGGGCACCCCAGGCGAGAAAAATGGCCTATAGGTACTTTGAATATATTTCTTTTGGACCAAAATTTCAACCTCTTCAATGTTTCTAAGTAAAGTGCCAAATATGTTTGTTTGATTAGCAGAGCAACACCCTGTTCTTTTTGTTTCATATCTGTTTCATATATTTAACCTGATTTAGGGAAACCGTTGAAGTAAGTTTCATTATCCACGCAGTTTTTTATTTGCGGGTTCTTTTGTGCTCTTAAAATTCTCCGATGTTCTTGCATTTCAAACTTTAACAATGTCGAATTTGGAATAAGCTTTTGCCCAAGGCGTGACAAACTATGGCCTGATAATTCTGCACTGGTTGTTGGTTGTGTGACATAAGAGATGACACAGTTGGTAAAATAGCTTTAAATTGTAATGGGATATGCTTGCAGATATCAGGTTGGGGAGGTTTAAGGGAAAAATATGCATATCAAAACAGTCCTATGACCAATTTAGTAAACAGAGGCTTTTAATTAAGCCACACTTGACCTCACTGGTATATCTAAACTGTTGTGAATTAGTGCTGGGATACTAGCGGTATTTATCGATAGTTCAGATTTCACTATCGATATTACTATCGACTGTGTAGTTTTTTATCAGGGTACAGTTCGTTGTTTTTAACACTTTATTGAACGTATGAGACGTATGTATGTACGCACGATATTTTAGATGACAGTTTTTAAAAATTGTGCTGCTGATAAGCACCTTTCTGAAGGAACCGAAGTAGCAGGGACTAAAAGATATTTTATTGCAACTTAAGATAATGTTCTAAATTGGTTTTGATTCTCAACCCAAAAGGTATTCAATCTAGCAGACTTTTTCTCTAATGTTTGTTCATTGTTTTATTCTATGCTCGCAATTGCAATTGGATTTGGATTTGCCTTTGTTTTTACATTACAAAAATATTTGACATTTCAGCCCCTTTAATTAGCAGTAAAAAAAGCACAGCTAAGCATTCCATACCATCTTCCATTCTTGTTGTTTGTATTCATTGCTGTAATTCAGCGCGAATTAATAATAGAAAGTAAAAACTTGCGGCAAAAAATGTGTGTATATAGCTGCTGTTACATGTCTTCATAGCTGTATTTTAAATAATAATAATAATATCGATATCGATATTTTCCTACCGATATTTTCTATATTTTAAGACTATCGATAGTACTATTGATAGTTCCCCAGCACTATTGTGAATACATTGTATCAAGTCAAAAAGTTATTGTTGTGTTGCATACAAAAAAGGTCATAAAATAATAAAACTTTGTATGCTGTGTTTATTGTTTTGTCATAACTACTCAGTAGAAATCTAAATTATGAGGGTAGCTCACACCACCCATATATTTTTCTTGTTATTATTTTAAGACATATGACTACCTTGAGAATCCTCTAATTTTATCCAGTCTTATTGTCATTATATCCTAATATTTAACAATAGTTTTATATATGTGACCTTCTACGAAAAAAGGGACCTAGTGTGTGAAATTGAAGTTTTGAGAAAAACGCATTTAAAGTTTCATAATTTTAATGTTTTTTCTCATTTTTATCGATTTTCCCAAGTTCGTTTTGTACGTTTTTATGGGGTAAATAAATTTGTATCAGAAATATAACTCATTTCATCTTATTCTACACTCTTTTAGGTACCAGAATCAATGCTTAAGTCCAAACCCGTTTTTTGACACTCTAGGTCTCTTTTCTCGGAGAAGTTCACATATAGTTTTTGTTGTGTTTCAATCAAAAAAGTCGAAAATATATAAGACTACACAGAAAATATTTTCACCAAAATTTGTTCAATTAATTCAATAATGCTGTTTCAAACAATTTTTATACCCACACCACAATAGTGGAGAGGGTATTATGCTTTTGTGCTGATGTGTGTAACTCCTTTAAATATAGGTCCTAGACCCACCTTAAAGTATCACTTTCTGAGTCGATCTATTTCAATTTCTGCGTTTCAGAAACTATCAAACCGATTTTAATGAAATTTGAAACATAAACAGATCCATATTTATAGGCATGCATGAGCTATGCAGTTTTTCAAAATTAGGACCACAGGGGTAGTTAGGGGGCAATTTCTGCCTCTCACAAACTTTTTGACCGATTTTAATAAAATTTAAAACATAGATAGATCCATATTTTTATGGACACAAGCATGTTTCTCCCTGGGTCCCGAATAGGGTGCACTCTCGTTAATGTGTTTTAAAATACTGTGGTAAAGTATCATATAGTCGGGCTTGACCGACTGTACTTTCTTACTTCTTTTAATTGTTCCAATTAATTTGCCTTAATTGAAAATAAAAATTATAAGGGGGGGATGTAAGAAAAGATAAACTCACTGTTTATTGTTGGTGTTTTGTTTAAGCTTTGGATATTGTTACAAGTAAGAATTTGAGTGTTTAAAATTCTTATTCGCTTTAGGGTTTTATTCGTATAATATTTTTAGCTTTTCTAAAATCTTAGGAAAAGGTTTCCTGATGAGCTGGCCTAAGCAACCAGTGAAATGCGCATAGAAGCTAGTTTTCCCTCAACAATAAATTTCAGTGTATTTATCAAATACGAAAAATTAGGAATTTAGCACGTCATACGGAAATCTTATTAATAGTAAATTTTGTATTCCCAAAAAATAACTTTGATAAAAATTATAATGTTTGTGTGTATATTTGCAAATATGAAAACATACACACAAACTTTAAAATATTTTTAAGTTTCAAACAATTTTTTAATTGGTTCAATTAACTGCGTTGATTGAGAAAAATATTTTGAATTGTGTTTACGTTTTATATAGTCTCTTTTGCTGGTGGTCACATTTCAATAAAACCTATTGATTAAAACTGAACATTTGTTTGCAGGCGGAAAATCAGTACGGAATTTAATTAATACCCAGTAAAAAATGTGCTCTAAAAGGAGCAGGTTTTATGTATGAATTCATACTTCAAATCGCTTCAAACCTGCTGATGATGGGATGCCTGATTTTTGTATCGGGTGTTCCCGCTTTGGAGGACTTTTTTCTGCTGACAATAGGCGCTTCTTTCAACATGCCAACAAAGCTCCTAAAGCGCTTTTTTAAGGGCTAACTATATTAACATATTTATTAATTTTTTGCTTTTACTAGTTTTAATGCCTTTTTCCAATCATTTTCGTAAACCATAATATATTTTTATTTTTTTGCTTTAAAACCTTCTTCGTTGTCAGCACTAAAATATCAGCTTTTTCGTATATTTTATTCTTTATCATTTACTGCTGTATAAAAGCTCTCTTATTGAAGCGCTCGACTATGCGCTTTTTCTCTTAAGTGCTTCAAAATACCCAAATTTTTTTTTACTGGGTAGTACAAATTTCTAACAAATACGTTAATTGAAGTTGTTTTTTTTTTTATTTTTTCAGTGTATTTATGCTGTGTTTATTGTTTTGTCACAACTACACCGTAGTTTTTGCACTAGTAGCCTTCTTAAAAAATTAACGGCTTTTTTAACAATATTTGTTTCAATTAAAATTTGAAGTAAGATTTTGTTTACTTTATTAACAAGCTGAATTATGTGAATTAAAAATTTTTTTTAATCCAAAATGTAAATGCATGCACACTCATCCTACCAATTATTTTCACTTGTTCTTGGTATTCTGCAATCAATTATTTATAATTGCTTTTTACCAGCTGACTCAAAATTGGAATACCACACTCAATTATGAGGGAATATGACAGCAGTCATATTTATTCGTGTCATTATTTTAAGACATATGACTTATAGAAATTCTATAACGTATAGCTTTAACTTTAAGAACTGATTCTTTTGCACAACTACTTTCGATGAGTACATACATTACAGATCAACATGCTTCTTAAGCTAATGACGATGGCCAATAATGCTTTTGGTTTTCTTTTTTTCTTACTCGTCCAAACAATTTACAAACACATTCACACACAGCCTGCCAACCATTCAATTCCTTGCTTAAAGGAGAGTTGCAAGTATGAATGGCTAAAAAGTGGTCAGCCAAGGCAAAAAATAAACAGGAAATTACTAGAAAGATATACGGATACTCGTACAATGGGCAAAAAAGTTTTTATTTGCTGTTGCCTTTTCTTCAAGTTTAATTTTAAGACGTTTTTGCGCTATTTTTATTTCAATTCGTAATTGGCCATCCGTTGCAGTTGTCTGTCTGTCTATTCAAAAGAAGTTTCGCTTTTTGGTTTAACATTTTAAGAGTGTAAAGAAAAAAACCGAACTGATCTTTTGACAGCCTTAACCCTTAGAGTACGAAGCTCGATTTTTGACATAAAGTACGGAGTGGGGTCACTAAGGTCCCCCAAAGAAAAATTAGCTTTTGTTGCTTATATGTTAGCATAAAATGACTAAAAATATTATTTTAAAAGTAAAAAATTATTATTTTATTAATTTTCAATTTAATTATCACAAATAAAAGTGTTAATTTTAAAACATTTCATGTTATAATTATTATTAAGGAACACAAACTTAGGAATTCAATTTTTTTCTAAAGAATAAAAAACAAAAAATATAACAATTCAATGTCTATAGTGTGAATAAATATAAAATTTGAAGGCTCCAGTCCATCGTTTTCACTTAAATCTTTATTCAGAATAACTAGAATCCATAACATGTTTTTGACAAACTTTTTTCTTTTCTTCAGTTCTATGGTCATTGCAAACAAAATTAGAGCATGTAGAACATTTCACTTTCGACTTCTTATCTCTATTCCTAGGACACAGGAAGCAACGACCACGTTTTTTTCATCTCTTTTTATAAAATTTTCACAATTTTTTTCAATTTCATCTGCAACACCACAAGCCGACAAGGCGCGTCTTAAACTTGGTATGGTTTTAGCTTCGTTTTGCAAACGCTTTCTCATATTTGGTTCAGCTAGTTTTTTTCCAAGATCTAATAGAAATTTCTTTCTTCGTGATGAGTTTGAAAGATTCCATTCGGGGTTTTTCTGTATAAAGATGCTAAATGCATTCATTGCAGCTATGTCCACCATATTCATAAAAATTCTAAAGGGCCAACGTTCAGTTCGCCTGCCACATGAGTATTCTCTTATAAGTTTATCACTATTGTCTACCGCTCCCTTAGTTCGATTATAGTCCATAATCATAACTGGTTTAGAATGAGCTTTATTAGAGACAGAATTATCTGCATGTTGGGAAGACAAAAGATGTACCATTCGGTTCTTTTTAGGAATATATGATACCATTGAGATGTTCTTTGTGAAACAAAATATCGAAGAATTCTCCTTCCGATGTTTTGATAATTTTAATTCGTTGGGTGTGTCCGTTTTGTTTTTTCTGACAGTTCCTAAAAAGAACTCAGCTAATTCATAACTTGTGAAAAAATTATCAGTAGTTATTCCCATGCCGGATCCAAACAAAGGCTCAGCGAGATCTTTAACCACTCGTGCACCTTGTTTTTTTTCTACGTTTCCACCAGGGAGCTTTCCCGTATACACCTGCATATTGTACAAATATGATGTTTTCATATCAGCGGCTGCCCAAATTTTAATACCATATCTTCCCGGCTTAGATTTTATGTATTGCCGAAATGGGCATTTGCCGCGAAACGTTACTAATTGTTCATCGATAGTTATTTCACCAAAAGGGTTGAATGACTTTCGGCAATTATCTACAAAATGATCCCACACTTCTCTAATGGCAGCTAGCTTATCAGTCTCTTTCCGAGCTTCTCTTGTAGTTTTATCATCAAATCTTATATACTTAGACAATGCAATAAATCTATCACGAGACATAGATGCAGTAAATATATTTCTCCGAATGGATTCTTCAGTACTCCACATTTCTTTTACATTTTCTCTTCTACAATGTAGCGCTCCAGCTGATATAAGTACTCCAAGAAATGCATCCAATTCACATTCAGTTACCAGTTTCCAATTTTTTTGCTTCTGGTGATGTTCTTTATTATACTTTTCAAACACTCTTTTGGCTTCTTCGTTAGTATGAAGACAGATTTTCTTTTTGATAGCTGGTGTTATAAGATGGTTGAATATTTCATCAATTTCGCTAGCGTCACTCATGTAACTAGTTACTCCTGGTTTAACGTTCACAATATTGCATGCTAACCTACGCGTTTGTGGAAATGGCTTCAAAGACCAAACTCTGCCTGACTTAGCGGTGCAATATTCAGCATTCAAAGGAAAAGCAACATCATTTTCATCTTCGTCAATATCCGGAAGAATATCTTCTGCTTGTTCTTGTTCTTCTTCCTCAATCTCGTCTTCAGTTTCACTATCATCATCATAATTACTAGGTATGTAATCAGAGTTGTCACTGTCCCAATCTAATTCTATATCATTAGGATCCTCTTCACTGTCATTTATAAAGTCTTCTATCGCTCGCTGGGATAGTTTTCTTTTGTAGTTTTCCATTTTTGGTCCTAAAAAAACAACGAAAATTTGTAACGTAAAGTACGACGTGGGGTAACTTGGGTACCCCAAACGAAAAACTTAGCTTCTAATTACAAACAGATTGATATTTTAATGCAACTTATAAGTTTTTATATAGTGTTCAAAATAAAATTGGACTACCTAAAAGGAAAAAGACAGAAACAAATTATTTGCGAAGTTATTAAAGAAAAACTAAGATTGGGGGACCTAAGGTCCCCCACTCCGTACTCTAAGGGTTAACTGAACTAAATTGCAACATTAAATAATAACAAAACGAAAATTCCTGTTTTAATTGCAATTTTTTAAGAATTTATAGGTACCTATTGTTCTATTTCCTATACGTGGGTAAGCAGTTAAAGCTTTGAGGACTATCTGCAAATATTGGATGTGCTTACACATGGCTTCTATCTTTAATTACTTATATGGCTTTTTGGAGGATAAACATCTGTCAATTATTATCAATTATTGATTTAACGAAATAGTGTTATGAACAAGCACTATTTTTGCTTCGCGATTTTTGAATTTTGTAAGGAAAGGTTGTGTTTTACTTCTTTTAGTTGAAAAAGGAAAAATTGCAGCTCCAGCACATCTATTGCTCACCAAGGCTTTGTCATAAAGCATAGTCTTGTACGTTTAGAAGTGATAATTTGGTTAAGAAAGACAAGAACCGCCCAGGTCAGCCAAAAAGGTTCAACGAAGATGAATCAGAGGCATTACTCAATTTGAGCCACACTCGATTTTCTCGAAAACTAGAAGCACTACAGCAAAAACAATGCAAATCTGTGGTCACTTATGGTCCTAGCAAAAATCGATGTTTTGACGTATGTATTTTGTTTGTTAACCTTTTATATATATGGGGGATTTCATGTCAAGTGTCCCAATTTTTAAATCGATGTCTTTCTATTGTCCTATTGGATAGTAGTTTAGACACAAATGTTCAACAAGATCGGACCCGAACTCACTTAAAGTAAAAGACATAAGCTTTATTTTAAGCAAAAAAAACATTCCCGCTAAAAAAAAAAAAAGTTTTAAATTAAAAGATTGATCAAATAGCTATCGAAGCTACTTGGGACAAATTTTGCTAACACCAATAGGTAATAAGCTACATGGATGAGAAAGAACGCCTGTATGGCCAAAATGTCAAACTTTGACCGCCTCTAACTCAGAAACTTTTTGACCGAACTTTTTAAAAATTTGTGTCTAAACTACTATCCAATAGGACTAAACTTGGTGCAAATTTCATCCAAATGGGAGGACATCGATTTAAAAATTCGCTCACTTGACATGAAATCCCCCATATTTATTTAGTTACATTTTTAAATAATAATAAGTATGTGGTTATTTTATTGCACTGTTTATGGATTTTAATCCAAATTTAAATATTTTTAATTAGGCTAAAATTCATCAAATTTAATTGCCATTAAATCATTTTTATGGAGAAAGAAATTTTACAACATGAAATATATAAATAATTTTTCATTCTTGGTTGACCTGGGAATCGAACCCAGGTTTTTACGGACAGGTTGCCCGGACATGTTTCGATAGTAACCACACTATCTCTTCAGAGTTAGTGCAATAAAACATTAAAGCCTGTATTCATAAAAAAATTTTTAAATTTAATAAAACTTTTAAAGAACAAATTTACTATGAAAATTATCCTTTGTTAAATTTAATAATCGTTTGTGAATACGGGTTTAAGATTTTTTAATCATTGTTTAAAAAAAAAAAAATAATTTGAAAATAGCAAAATTGAACAAAATCATAAAATTTTCAATGAAGCTTAAACTTTTCTCCCCTGTAACTCTGTCATTTCTTGACCAATCTTCACTAGCAATCCATGGTTATTTAAGAAATTTTAATTTAAGAAAGAAATACATAATCCGTTTAAAAATTTTGAAGATATTTGCATTTCAGTCACATCAGCTTTTTTTAAAACACAAATAACGGTTATTTTGGATTATCTCAAAAACTGTTCTCTTTTCCATAATTCTGACTTCATATTCGGATTCAGATTACATAAATTAGCTGTCAGATTCATTTGGTCACGACTTTGTTTAAATTTTGTCACGTAGTGTAAACAATAAAACAAAAATTATAAATTTTTTTTTGACTAAACAAACTTGCAGTACAATATTATTTCATATGTACATACATATTAGAGTATCCAATTATTCGGAATTAATCGATTTTTGAATTTTAAAATTGCGCGATTACTCGAATAAAGCTTTTAAATGGTTCGAATTACTCGAATAACTCGAATAACTCGAAGAATTCAAATAATTTTATCCAATGGAAAAAAAAACAAACATCTCTATTAGAACTCATACTTTTATTTATTAATAAACAGAAAAAGAGAGGTTAGAGGTGCCAGCCACTTATTGAAAAACAATCGAGTGAAATTGAAATCGATGGAGATTCTTCGTTAAGTTTTTTAAAAATCACCGCTTTTTCCCTGATTTTAAGAGAAATTCTAGTAAGGATAGGAATTCAATGTATACTATATAAAAGGATTTTTTTATAAACGTTTAAAACAGGATCTTTTTTAATTCGTTTGGTTCCAATTACACTCGAATATATATATATTTTTTTGTAACTCCACGCAGAGAAAAAATATGGTTGGGCATGGTTACGGCAACAACACTATGTTTAATGTAACAATATATTGTTGTCGTACACAAATAATTGTTATTTTTATTTAATATCAACAATATTATAGTTACTGTAAACATATCAATGTTTATCGCAATTATGAATTTGAGTATTGTTGACCGAAAAATAATTATTTTTCTAACAACTTAATTATGATAACTTTCTAAACATATTATATTTCTCACAACCATATCATGATATTTAATAGCCATAACATGATAAATTTCTATACATTCATCATATTATGTTAAAGATGCAATCAAACTATTTTTACTCTAATCATATTATGTTAGCGCCATTTGTAAAATAATTTTGAAGAAGTTGTGTCGTTTTTTTTTATTTGTGAGCGGTTAAACAATTAAAAGATAAAATTCCATAAAAAAAATAAGTTTAAAGAAATTAAAAAATTAAAATATTAGCGGAGTTCATTCAAGTATTAGTGATGTAACAGTGCAAATGCAAAATATCATAGTTTTTTGTAAAATCCAACAACAAAACACACAGAGATTTCGTTATATTTTATAAAAGTGCTACGATATTTCTGTGGTTTTCATGGGCAACCGCGTATGTCTTAAAACAAATTGTTTAGGAAAGCCGAAAACCCATTCTAGATCAAACTATGGGCTAGGTATTGCACATTTTAAACTTTGTCATTACGTTACAAAACGGAATTGATCCATCATTTTTCAAAAAAATATAAAGAGCGTTCAAAATTAGGCAATATGGCATCAACATCTTAAAATCAAAAAAATGGACACACGCGGTTGCCCATGAAAACCACAGATTTTTCATTTGCTCTTTTGCAAGCCTTATATTGAACTCCGCTATTTGATTAACATTAAGAAAAATTGTAAAAAGCCACAAAATAAAAAATCGATTCAAAAATATTTAAATTTATTTTGTATTTTTATGACAGCTATGAAAGGTGCTGTATCATAATATGATTGCTTCTAAATTTATTATGATTAACATGATGATAATATGATTACTTCTTAGCTTATTATGATTAACATGACAATAATATGATTAATTTCTTAGCTTATTATGATTAACATGACAATAATTTGATTACTTTTTAACTTAGTATGATTAACAGAATAATAATATGATTAAGGGAAAAATATTATGATGACATATTACGAGTATATTGAGTCATAATATGTTTCAATAATAATCTTAATATGGTGACTACAATCATAATTCTTATCATAATATGTTGCTCTTAGAATATGTTTACCACAACCATGTTTTTTCTTTGCGTGTCCCTTGAAATTTCCTTTATTTTAAAAATCTTCTCTAACGTACTACTAATTTACTACAGAAATCAGACACTTTGTTTTCAAACAAGGCCACTTAGGTTTTTTAGACGGATCTAATAATATCTCAAATGTCAACATCCAGCCGTTTAGAAGATACAAGGTAATAAAAAATTTACATTCGGATTATAACAGGTTACCCATAATCTGACAGTAAATGTTTTTCACATTTATAACTACTGATGAATTTTTTTACGAATTTGACGTTTTAAGTCAGCGTTTAAAAAAACTGCCTTCAAAGTACAAACACTGCCATTCCTTCCATTCTTCATTTGTGTTTGACCGAAAAATTTTCGCTTTTAGTTTTGATTCATTAAATGTACACAGTCGCTATCAAACCAACTCAAAAAGCGAAAAGTTGTACACACATTTTCGTTTTTTGTTCGACAGTTTCTGGTTTCGACTTCAGTTTCTAAAGCCTGTTTATAACGATTAACATAGTTTGTCACACACCCTCAAACCTAAAAATTGACTAAAATATGTTTAAAAGTATGAGTAAAGAAAATGAATGCAAAAGGTAACAACATGTAATTTAGTTTTATACAGTAGTTTTCGGTTAATTGAGCCCCGCTTAATTGAGTTTCCCATTTTATTGCACTAAAAACCATGGAACGAAATCATTCAGTATAACAGTCTATGTAAAAATACCCGTTTAGTTGAGTTCCGTTTAATTGCGTCACCCGCTTAATTATTTCGCAAAATAAGACCACATTGCGAAAAACAAAAGCAAATATTTCGGTTAATTGTTTCCCTCTACTTAATGTGTTTTTGCTCCACAAAAATCAAGAAAGTCATGTTTCATGTTTCAGTTTTATAAATAAATGTTATATAAAATAAATAAAGAAATGAGTTACATTTTCTATCTACACATGGGTGTTTCGCTTTATTGCACATCTTGCTCAATTAAGCGATTTTCGTTTTAATTGCGTCGGCGACTCAATTAACCGAGTACTGCTTAATTGAGTTCCCGTTTAATTGCGTCAAAAGTCGTGCATTTTTAGAAACTCAATTAAGCGGAAATAACTGTACTACATTTACATTAGGCCGAAATCTTGTAGATTTGATTTTAAATCTTCTTCGAAATGTAGTGCGTTTACATTATACTTTTTTGAGATTAGCGAGATTTTGTTTTTATAACAAAGAAAAGTTTTTTCGTTACACATACAAACACAAAAAGAAATATACATTAATAAGTACACGCAGAGAAAAAATATGGTTGGGCATGGTTACGGCAACAACACTATGTTTAATGTAACAATATATTGTTGTCGTACACAAATAATTGTTATTTTTATTTAATATCAACAATATTATAGTTACTGTAAACATATCAATGTTTATCGCAATTATGAATTTGAGTATTGTTGACCGAAAAATAATTATTTTTCTAACAACTTAATTATTATAACTTTCTAAACATATTATATTTCTCACAACCATATCATGATATTTAATAGCCATAACATGATAACTTTCTATACATTTATCATATTATGTTAAAGATGCAATCAAACTATTTTTACTCTAATCATATTATGTTAGCGCCATTTGTAAAATAATTTTGAAAAAGTTGTGTCGTTTTTTTTATTTGTGAGCGGCTAAACAATTAAAAGATAAAATTCCATAAAAAAATAAGTTTAAAGAAATTAAAAAATTAAAATATTAACGGAGTTCATTCAAGTATTAGTGATGTAATAGTGCAAATGCAAAATATCATAGTTTTTTGTAAAATCCAACAACAAAACACACAGAGATTTCGTTATATTTTATAAAAGTGCTACGATATTTCTGTGGTTTTCATGGGCAACCGCGTATGTTTTAAAACAAATTGTTCAGGAAAGCCGAAAACCCATTCTAGATCAAACTATGGGCTAGGTATTGCACATTTTAAACTTTGTCATTACGTTACAAAACGGAATTAATCCATCTTTTTTCAAAAAAATATAAAGAGCGTTCAAAATTAGGCAATATGGCATCAACATCTTAAAATCAAAAAAATGGACACACTCGGTTGCCCATGAAAACCACAGATTTTTCATTTGCTCTTTTGCAAGCCTTAAGAAAAATTGTAAAAAGCCACAAAATAAAAAATCGATTCAAAAATATTTAAATTTATTTTGTATTTTTATGACAGCTATGAAAGGTGCTGTATCATAATATGATTGCTTCTAAATTTATTATGATTAACATGATGATAATATGATTACTTCTTAGGTTATTATGATTAACATGACAATAATATGATTAATTTCTTAGCGTATTATGATTAACATGACAATAATTTGATTACTTCTTAACTTAGTATGATTAACAGAATAATAATATGATTAAGGGAAAAATATTATGATGACATATTACGAGTATATTGAGTCATAATATGTTGCAATAATAATCTTAATATGGTGACTACAATCATAATTCTTATCATAATATGTTGCTCTTAGAATATGTTTACCACAACCATGTTTTTTCTTTGCGTGCATGTAATGTAAAATTAATAAATTTGTTTTTTGACGCTTGTTCTAATTTGTTTCCATACTTTCTTTTGTTTGACGTTATATGGGTTTGAAATTGAGAACAAAATTTCTAATGACTATACCTTGTACTTATTCTACCATGATCAATATTACTCTTCTTTTTTATTTTTTTACAATTTTTATTAAACTTTTTAATATTTTTTTTAACAATTTTTGTTTTGTTTTTTTTTTTAAATGTCATTTTTTCTTGTGCTGGAAAGTATTTTTAGTGCTATATTGAGAAAACCATAGTTGCATCATTAAGTACTACTAGATTTTGAGTAGATTTCGTTGAAATCTAGTTACGAAGTAGATTTTTTTTTTTTTTTTTGTATGGGAAATCTAGTCAAAGCAACTAGATTAGGCTCGAAATCTCATAAGTACTGGATTTTGCGTAGGTGTAAATGTAGTATTAAAGGTTAGAAATCTAAACAAAATATTCTTACATTAAAAACAGTAGAATTTTCTAAAAAATTAATTTTAATCGATTAATTGACATAAATTGTTCGAGTTATTCGTTATTTGAAATTGGCTATTTTAATTATTCGATCAAATAATGGCGGAAAAATTCCTCTATTAATCGTTGTTCGGTACTCTAGTACATATTTACTTGGGTTTACTTCCATGAAATTAGCCTTTCTCCAAATTCTGCGCGGAATTCTAGCTTTGGAACAGCTTCATTTACATCGGCTTTATATACCACAAGCTTCTTTGTATGTTATGTTGTATTAGCATCTCTAATAAAAGATTTGTTAAATTAACTACAAATATCGTATTATTGTATATTTTTACTTACCTTTTAAATAATCCCAAAGACCTTTCATATTTATAAATACAAGAAATTTGTTTTAATTCCTTATCGTCGTCGTCGTCGATAAGGATTTGAAAAGAAAATCTCCTTCGTAACAATGAAATGTGGTCGTCACAGTTTATTATATTTTTTTTATTGTCCATGTTTTATTTTTTTTTTTTTATTGAATGTATTGAGTGTAAATGAACTTGCAAAAATATGCACAGGGCGTTATCTATTTGACAACATCGTGTTGTCAATTTGACAACAATGTAATTTTAAATATCTTTGGTTCCAATTTGACAACATTTTGTTAAATATTTGACAGCAGATCTTTTTGGTATATGGGTAATTCCAAAGTGTTGAACGTGACAGTCGTACGCATCAAAAATGCAACAACATTTTAAACAACAAATATTTTTACGTTCTTTTAACCCTTAAATTATAGCACTAAGAAAGCACTATTATCTATGCTAAAGTTTATGGGGGGCGCGATTCTAGGTCAAAGATAATGGCAAAAGAAGTAGCGGTTCGAACGTGAAAAAAATAGAAGTAGTTTTTGTGGCCATGTATAAAAAGTTGTAGTTCAGCGAAACCTGGCACAATTTTTTAGTCAAACTACTTTCAGAATTTTACATAGCAATGTAACATTAAAATGTCTTTGGTTTGGTTCCAAAATCGTCTGTACTATTTTTTGTTTAAGCTAAATTCTGGTTCGATACGTGACAATTCGAACGTGAAATTTTTTCCACAATAATTTAACTGAATAATGATTAATACAAAATAAAAATTTACCGTTAATCCGAATAACATATTTCTCTTCGAACTCTTCCTTAGATTACAGACCATGTAAGAAATTTTTTTTGGAATAATTTTCATCAAATATCACCTCTTTTAAGGAAGATAATATTAAAGAAAATATACAATAAAACATACTTACAAATAAGAAAGTACGTTTGCACAACTTTGCAGTCTGATTGTTCATCTAAGTGAACAAATTTATGGGTAAATTTATAAAATTAGTAAAATCTAAATATTTCTTCATAACAATTTCGTAAAATAATCAGATTTTAATAACTTTTAAATTTTCGGTCACGGTGGACCATTTGGCGGAAATGCCCATATTTGCAACCCCTTGTTTTTGTTTTGATACCATTAGTTGAATATTTTTTACCGTCTGTTTCCGCTCTGTGTACCACCAGCCTTAAAGTTCAGACCTTGCCCCGGCCGACTACTATTTGATTCGATCGAAGCAGAATGTCCTCATAGAAATACGCTTCACTTCAGAACGGAATATCCGAAATTGGCCTGTTTCGTTATTTTGGCCTCAAAAACAAACAAGAAACAGTTCCAGTTCGCGCGAAATTCGAATGTTGCCAGAAATACAGTAAAAGGACAACGCTAACACAGGCCAATACTATGAATTAAATTATATTGTACCAATGTTCTACAATAAATGCTTAAAATTTTTTGAAATTCCGCGTTTTGAAATTAGTAAAACACTTTCTTATAGATTTTTTTGATCAACCGCAACATTAAACTTTAAATTAAAATGAGATTTTGTAGAGAGTTTAATAATGTTTTTTTTTTTATTTTTTTAGGCACTTTGCACTGGCTAAGGACTATTCGTTAATAATGGTAAGTTTATTGTTAAATTTTCGTTTGGTTATTACGACTTCTATTATAAATAAGATAAAGGCATAGGATAAATTCAATACTTAAGCCTAGTTAATAGCTATAACTGATACCAAGTCTATATATAGAGAGAAAAAACATGTTTAAATATCGTCACCTCCAACAAAACTATTTTTAAAGAAAATTTTAAACATATTATGTTTTATTTAACCATATTATTGTCACTGACAACCATATAATGGGTAAATTAGTACTCCATCAAGAAGCCACAACCATATTATGGTTGCCCCTAAACATATTATTGTTAAATATGACAATAATTTGTTTAAGAATTAACAATAGTATTTTCCTCTTTTTAAAGAGCAACATGCTATGGTTGAGAACCAACCATGCTATTGTAAGTGTTTAACATATATTAGTTACTTTTAACCATAACATGTTCGGAGGCAACCATATTATGGTTGTGACTTCTTGACGGAGGACTAATTTAACTATAATATGCTTGTCAGTGACAATATTATGGTTAAATAAAACATAATATGGTTAAAATTCTCTTTAAAAATAGTTTTGTTGGAGGTGACCATATTTAAACATGTTTTTTCTCTGGGTGTAGACAAAGTCTACAGTCTTATCCGTGGCCATAGTACTTATATCGTACTTAGAGTACAACTGTGGAAACGATCTACATAGATACCTGAACAAGGGCCTACTTTTAACCATTGGGTGACAAACAATGCGTTTACTTACCGCCTCCGAGAGTGAACGCAACCAACGCAATTTGAATGATTAATCCGGCAATATTATACACGCGGGCCTGGCTTAAAAGCTGAAGCTATCTAACTTCCGCTGCTTTTGGATAAAATGCTACAAGCATCTGTTGAGTAGCGATAATCCTCCCTCAGGTCAAACTCTCCCATACGTGGTGAAGATCAGCTCTTTAGTGGATTTTAAGGAAATCCCTTCGCGCTAATTTGGGTAGTAAAATAATCTTTTCTTTTTTCCTTTACGGCTAAACAACACCTCTCTCATCATGCAACAACCCTGAGGAACATTCTTCTATTGCGTCGTACGGCCCGAGTTCCATATTAAGGCTACATCTTCTAATATTTCAATATTTATCAGAAATGGATTAGAGTTTCCAAAATTAATTCGCATTTTCCATTCAGATTTCCCTGTCAGTAAGTCGATGTAGTTAAGCTAGCTACCTATCAGTGCTGCTGTGAGAGGGGACGCATATGTCAGTTCCTCAAGCCTTTCATGCAGCCCTCATACGATTCCTCGGTTATCAATCATACCGTAATGCATTAAGCATTATGTATTATTCTGCTCTTTGCCCCTGTGTAGAGTCTTTTTATCAATTGGATGGGCTTAGGTGCGACTTCTTTACACTCTGGAGCATTGCAGATAACATCATGGGTCAAGGTGTCAAATGCCATTTAGAAATTTATAAAAATGAGGTAAAGATGAGACATTTATTACACTGACTGCTCAATGATTATTCTCAGCGAATTAATGTTATCCAAACACAACTTCTTGGGCAAAAAACCAGCGTGCTGTTTTCTTCGCCTTGTCATTAATTCGTCTGATATTTTCTTCATTATGATGGGAGTTAAGACCCTTGTGTGACTCATTAAAAAAAAAACATCATGTTTACATGTTCCTTATTACACTTTAAAATCGATTTGGGCTTGTAATTCAATGCTTCTGTTTTGGCACTTGCCGCTTGTTCTCGTCTTTAATTCGTAACTGTTTAAAAGTTAAGTTGAGGAAATTTAATACAATTTAAATAAATGTTGCTTAAATACTAATTTATTTACTAGAGCATAATTCAGACATCTTGTGGTTTATGGCAGTTTTGTAAAAAAAAAAAACAAAGCAAAATTCAGAAGAAAAAAACACCCAGACTAGCAATCAGTTTACAACTCTCGGTAACTATAGCTAGAGTATGTGGTAAGTTCATTTTTGATTTTTTTTTTGCGGTTAACAATCAGTGCAGTAGTTTTTTATTTGCGAAATTTTCGTCTTTATAGTTTTTTTTTAAGTGGAATGCCATTTGTGCATGCCTTTTAATGAACGGGAGGTGTGTAAGATGATTTTACTGGTGGTCGATATTTCATGACTGTTTTTTCTACCTTTGGTTGTTTTTTGTTTTCAAAGCATCCATATATGCCATTAACATTGTCCTCGACATCGTCAGTAACGTCATCGTTTACCTTTCAAGTTGTTTGTGTGTGTGTGTGTGTGTGTGTGTGTGTGTGTGTGTGTGTTGCAGCAGCAGTTGTTGTATGAATGTATGTACGTGCAGCAACTTTACGTTGTTGTCATCAATGTCACATGCAGCTGAATGAAATTCAAGTAAATTTTACTATCGTCGTTAGTGTTACTACTGATAGTGTTGTTGGTTATGTCGGTGTCGTCGTCATCATTAAGTGTGGCTTGTGTTCGTTGTGGCGAGAAAAACACAAGTAACTACAAGCAACTTGTACTATAAATAATATTTAATATACCTACCTGAATATAGAAGATATTATGGGTTGCTAAGTCGAGTTCACGATTCGGGATTTTAAATTTTAAACAACCTTTTACACAAATAACAATAATATGCAGATCTGTCTAAAATATTTCTATATCGTTTTGCACTTTCACAGTCTGATGTATACGGGGGTGAGCTGGAAATCGAAAACGTAAAACGCAAAAATTTAAGAAGTCGTTTTTTAATAAGATTTCTGTATTGAACGAATTGTATGGCAAGTATTAAACAGATATATCTCCATTAAACAGAATTTTATAACAAAAATTATAAAAATTAGATTAAAAGTGTATTAAAAACGTCTTGCAAATTCTTGCGTTTTACGTTTTCGATTTCCAGCACAACCCCCCTAGTATTTCCTATTGTGTTTTCTGTTGGGCTTTACTTATAGTATATTTGGACCTATTTAGCTTAAGCTCATTTGAAATATTGTCCGCCCAATCGCAGAAAATAATACTCCAAACAAGGTAGTTTTGATGGCCTTGTGTGTTTTTTTATTCGCCTGTCGGAAGCATTTCTGAATGCTACCGGGCGCGACATACACAGAAAAAAAAGAAAAATTGATTTCAATTAAAAAATTTGTGATATTAATTAAAAAATTAATTAAATTTGCACCAGTAAACAAATTAATTAATTTAATTCACTTAATTAAACGTTTAATTCACTTGATTAAAAATTTAATTAAAACCGATTATATTTTTGATTAATACTTTAATTGGTGAAAAATGTGGGAGAATTTTTTCTGTGTAGGTTGCGGATAGTGGTACGTAGATAGTCAGCATCTACAAGGGGAAAGTCTCGGTAGGTCTTTCGAGTTCCTACAAATACCGAATATGCCAAGGATCCTTGAAATGTCATAGCGAGAAATTGACACCATCAACAATTGGATCTCACAACGTTTGTGGCAAAACCAAAAGCATGTCTGAAGGCTCCATTTAGCAATCCCGATGCCAAACTCGTATTATAACGGCTATTCATCAGCACATGCTGAACTTCAAGGTATTAGTGAAACCACATGGTCCTATACTCCAATATAGAACGATTGGAATAGTTATATATTTAAAATAAGCTATCAATAAAGTCGTTTTAAAAAATTTTTTGACTGCCTTATTATATTCACTTTTATGTCCCTGGTAAGGTGGAGCCGGTACCCTTCTTCGGTGCACGTAATGCAACAGATGTGGAAACAAGTTTTGCCTTGAGCGGTCTAGCCCACAATCAACTCTAAATGTTTATAATGGCGACACATAGACGAGTTTTAGTGTTGTTCGGGGGTTCTATGACGAGGAACTGAGCTGCCCGCTGATTGTGTTGTCCTGCTGGCCGAAATCTTTGATATAAGGCAGGTAGTGAACTGGCCAAGGATTTAGTGTATATATCTATACGGCATCTCGGTTAACTGCAAAATATCGGTTATCTTAAAATGAAATTCGAATATAACGCTAATATGGATACCAGGATATACGGACTGCCAGGGTCACTAAATATCAGGTGAACTTGGCAGACATGGTGGTCTTCTGAATTGCAGATTTGTAGATCTTTTTATATGCTTTCTACTGGCTCACTGTAAGTCACTTATTAAGGGCTAATCCTTAGAATTGCACATTTGAGGAAGATTCGTGAATCCACCTGCTCCTTAGCCAGGACTTTGTATTGTAGCTACGATAAACAGAGGTCGTATTCTCTACCGAGCTTTACTAGGAGGCAAATCAGGGCAGTGATCTCAATAATAACTGGAAACTAGTCGGTAGAGACTCATGCGAATATAATGGGTCTGGAATTCAACAACTACTGCAGAGTAAGTTGCATTTTGGCATGGCTACCCAAGGAAGCTAAACTGTTCACTTTGGCGTCAATAGTAATAAAACACAAAAGAATATGTTTTTGAAAAAAAAAATTCTAAAGACGGAGTCAAAAAAAGAGCCAACCAATTGTAGGGGAATATTACTCACTGTTTATTGTTGGTGTTTTGTTTAAGTTTTGACATTGTTAGGGCTAAAAAATCAGAGCAAGTTAAACTCTCTTTTTAGTTTAAAATGTGTTTAAAACAACAAATCTATAAATCATTAAACATATAAACCATCTTTAAACGCATGAATTTGGGCGTTTAAACTACCAGTACAATTCATATGAATTTGCCAACATTTGTCTTAGTGCTGCCACATGTTATTTTTTTAACAACATATAATACATGGAACACTGATTTATGGTTGATGAGTTTAAACTTCATATAAATTCAAGTTTAGTTTAACAAAACCAGCGTTTAAACCATCAGTGATTTATTAGGCATTAGAGGTAGAATTTTGAGTGTTCATAATTCTTATTCGCTTTACGGTTTTATTCGTGTAATATTTTTAGCTTTTCTAAACTCTTTGGAAAAAGGTTTCCAAATGATCTGGCCTCCCTCAGCAATAAATTTCAGTGTATTTATCAAAAATATAAATCGGGAATTTAGCACGTCATAGAGAAATCTTACTAAAATTCTAACGACGTTGGTTAACATTTTAAATGCAAAAGTACTCCTTAAATACTATAAAATATAGTAACAACTTTCGTAAAATTTTTTAACTTTTAAAAATATAAAAGTGCTAATTGCGGTGACCAACAAACTGTCCATAGAACAGTCCATAGTCTTGTCTATAGCCTAGGCTTTTAAAATTTATTCTATAGTACTGGGGCTTCAGAATTCGCCCAGATTTACAAGTACTTGTTATCTTTACAGAAATTAGAAAAAAAAAAATAATTATACATACTTCTAAATTCTCTTTAAAAACATTTGAGACTTTTACTAGCCTTAACTTCTAAATACATATTTGATCGTTTAAAATCTTAAAAATTGCTTTAAAGCACTTATTCGACAACACTCTTTACAATTAATTTAAAGCATCTCACGTGATATTCTGCGTTATGTCGTTAACCCATACAAAACTTTTCATATCGCTGCTATTTGTTCCATCCATGATCAACTATACATTTATTTTCCATTAAAATGCGTGTAAGTGAAAATTTGGTTTGTTGAGTATGAGTTTATATTGAGGTAACAGAGCTCTTGTGTGTTTATTGTACCGAACTGAACAGATTCATAATGTTCACATGAAAACCTCAACAACCGACATATTTTATGCGAATCTCTGTTTGGAATCTCTGGATTTTATTAAGACAAATATTACTGCAAAAACAAAAACAAGAGCAACTAAAAAGAAAAAAAATAAAGGTATATCGCAAAACGAAACAAACCCACAACTTTATGTATTTTTACACCATGAGGAAAACAAAAAAAAAAAATTAGGCAGGAGAAAAATGTTTTTATAGGCTTTAAGAAGAATTTATAAAAATTTTCTATTGATTTTCATAAGTAAAAAGTAGAGTTTTAAACAAGAACTGAAAACGAATTCAGCTTTAAACTAAAACTGAACTAGGGTTATAGACTAGAATTGAACTTACACTGATCTTGAACCTAAACTTAAACTGAACAAGAATCTACACCACAATCTAAACTAGAACGTGAACTTAAACTAGAACTTGAATTAAAATCTTACCTTGATCATGATCTAGAACCAGAGCTTAAACGTAAAATGGAACATTGGTACAGTGCTAAAGACCCAAATTTGAAAGAACCTCCCTTAAGAATTTATGTTTCTTTTAAAAAAGCTCGTACAAATTGGTGGCAAAATGCACTCATAATCATTAGACTTTGCACAATTTCATTTCACATAGCTGGAAGTTATACTTACTTATTTTGTGAAAATCGGTCCACGATTTACGATAGGCCCCATTTAAAGCTCTCTCTCGGAAAACATCTGAGTACAACTATCATCGTAATAAATAATACTATCGCAGTAAAATTAATGGCCGATTCATCGATTTCAAACGAAGACTTCGTTCGCTTAACTTACATGTGAAACAAAAACAATATTTTTCAATTTGTTTTTGCTTTAAATGTAAGTTAAGCGATCGAAGTCTTCGTTCGCAAATAGATGAACAGGCAGTAAGTCTGTCATAGTTCCAAAAGACTAAAAATCAAAGAGCTGAATTTCTCGGAGATCAGGCTATAATTTACTACCAGTCCCATATAAAGACCTTCAGTACGCCTAAAACCATAAATAATGATGCTAATGTAGTAAATGTCTGTTACAGCTTTATAAGACTAGGAATCACATTATCGAATTTCGTCAAAATCAGTTCAGAATTTACCATAGCTCACTTTCGGAAAACACTTAATTTAGTATGTCTAAAAACGTAATGAATAACGCTATTCTAGTTATTGGTTTCTTATAATTTCGTTAGTCTAAAAATTATACTGCCAAATTTCGTCAAGATTGCTCCATAAATTTTCCTGGACCGCATAAAAAGCATACACAGAGAAAAATAAAAATTGATTTCAATTAAAAAATTCGTAATATTAATTAAATAATTAATTAAATTTGCGACAATAAAAAAATTAATAGTGTCAATTAAACATTTTTTGATAATACCAAAATTATCTTTCGTAATGTTGTTGATACAAGAAAACGTTTAATTAACTTGATTTAATTTTTAATTAAAACGTGGTTTAGTTTTGATTAATGGTTTAATTAAAAAAAAAATGAAGAACATTTTTTCTGTGTATGCCGGATCTTATACACCCTTGATGGTGCGATAAGTACACTTTTTGCCAGATGACATGCCATCCAGATATATAAAAATCTTTTCTTGTGTATGGATGGTGCCACGCCCACTTCTCAAATCCTGTCCCTTTTTGTATTGATATGTGATTTAGACAATATTTTTCTTACCGTAATAAATCTATTTTGTGTCACGTCCCCTTCTCCAGTCACGCCCACATTTTGTCGGATGCTGTGTATTGAGAACCAAGATGCTCGTACCCCATTTTAAAACTTTGTCTCTTGCCTTTCTCTATATATACAGAAAGGAAACAAGGGATTTATGGGTAAAATCAGAGGCAGTCGTGCGTTTTTGCTCATATCTCTGTCAATTATGCCTTATATATAACAACCTAGTAATAGAGTATCCAATTATTCGACTTTTGGTTTTGTTCTAGAAAGGCATTAATCGTTTTTTAATTTTAAAATTGCTCGATTAATCGAATAAAGTTTTTTAATTGTTCGAATTACTCGAATAACTCGAAGAATTCAAATAGTTTTATCCCATGGAAAAAAACAAACATCTCTAATTGAACACATACTTGTATTTTATTAATAAACAGAAAAATTAGGTGAGAGGTGCCAGCCAGTTATGAAAAACATTTTAAGCCAATTTATTATTTCTTAAAATCGAGTGAAATTGAAATAGATGGAGATTCTGCTTTATATTTTATTAAAAATCACCGCAGTTTTTCTTGATATTAGAGATAAGAGTTCAATGTAACTATAATATATAAAATATTTTTTTTAGAAACTTTTAAAACAGGATCTTTTTTTTAAATTCGTTTGGCTCCAATTATACTCGTATGTATTTGGTTTTCAGAACATGGCTGATGACTTATATATATATTTTTTTGTAATGTCCTTTATTTTAAAACTCTACTCTATAGGTTTGGTTAATTTATTTTTTAACGTGTTACTATTTCAGGAAAAATTAGACACTTAATTTTTAAACAAGGACACTTAGGTTTTTAAGACGGATCTAATGATATCTCAAATGGCAACATCTAGCCGCTTAGAAGATACAAGGTAATAAAAAAATTGTCATTCGGGTAAAAATAGGTAACCCATAAGCTGGTTTACACATTTATAACTGCTTATGAATTTTTTTACGAATTTGACATTTATAGTCAGCGTTTAAAAAACTGCAATTAAAGTAGAAAAACTGCCATTCCTTCCACTTCTTCGTTTGTAATTGGCCAACAAAACGTTTGCTTTTACTTCTGAATCATTAAATGTAAAGTGTACAAAATTTTTCGTTTTTTGTTCGAAAGTTTTTAGATTATACTGCAGTTTTTAAAACCCTGTTAATAGTGATTTACATAATTTGTCACACACGCTCATTTCTTAAAACGGACTAAAATATGTTTACAAGTATGAGTAATGAAAATAAATGCAAAAGGTTACAACATTTTATTTAGTTTTAAGGTTAGAAATCTAAACAAAATATTTTTAAATTAAAAAAGTAAAATTTTCTAAGAAATTTATTTTAATCAATTAATTAACATACATTGTTCGAGTTATTCGTTATTCAATATTGGCTATTTTAATTATTCGATCAAATAATGGCGGAAAAATTCCTCGATTAATCGAGTGGATACTCTACCTAGTACCCATCGTTTTTGGGGTCTTCGCTACTCCTAAAGACTCAGAATTTATATAAAGGGTGGGCCATGTAAAATTTTAAAGTTGAATCGGCTATTAAAATAAAGTACTGACTATTTTTTTTCAAATTTCTGGTTTTATTAGAAAGTTTGAACTTTGTAATTTAATAATGGAAAACAATGTCATTCATATGACTACCACGACTGGCTCGTCAGTACCTCGTCCCAGCAATACAATTTTTCAGTACATTTACGATAGTTTCGGATGGCTTGCGTAATATTTGTCCTTAATGGATCCCCGTAGATAATCCAAAGAGCTCCAATGAGGCTGCCAATTGGCATCACAATTCCGGCTGATTTATATAAAATTTTGAATGGCTCACCCTCTTACTTTATAGGCTCTTACATCAGTATTGTAGAAATTACAACCAGAATGACAAACTTTTTATGCCTTTTTTATGATGAAGAACATAAAAATAATGAAAGAAAATATTTATGTATTAACAAAATCACTATATTACTTATAAGGCACCTAGTAGATTTGCACTACTGCTTTAAAATTTACGGCTGCCTAGAAACAACCTTTGCCCCTACCTAATACATTTACGGGTATACGTATTTAAAATATTTACTTGCTTTACTTTATAAGGATAAATTCTCTCCTTTTTTTTTTGGCCAATCAATTTCTCATACAACATAAACGACGACAAAAACACAAGTTGTCATAACAACGGTGTAAAATTGGTTTATTATAAATGTTTCGTTGGTTAGTTTTCCGGCTGGATAGTGTTGTTTAAAAGTCATGAAAGAACCTTCCGTCCGTCCGTCCGTCCGACCGATCGACAAACTGTACAACATCATCCATGCAATCAGTGCTCGATTGTTTTCATATGTGTAACTATATATGAGTGCTTAAATAAGTGTAAGATTGTCCCAAAAAATGCCCTTAAGCTGTAATACACACATTTATAAACGTCCGTCCTTCCGTCTGTCGCTTGGATGTCTTACGCAAAGAAAGTCGTCGTCGTGTTCACAAAATTGTATTGCAAGTAATTTGTTTGTTCTGTTTTTGTCGCCATTATTGGCAAAAGCGGAGAAATGAAAACCATAAATTTTAAAAATATGCAAAAAATAATTGCTTTAATTGTCAAGTTTTTAACATCAAAATGAGTTTAATTAAAAAAGCAAAAAAAAA
Organism: Pollenia griseotomentosa; assembly: GCA_963931875.1. Taxonomy (NCBI): domain Eukaryota; kingdom Metazoa; phylum Arthropoda; class Insecta; order Diptera; family Polleniidae; genus Pollenia; species Pollenia griseotomentosa. The sequence continues at coordinate 50,383,167 of OZ007564.1, forward strand.
AAAAAGAAAAAGATTAAACCGATAACTTTTCTCAATGCACTTGTTTTCTGAACTTAATTTGTTAAATTAAGGTGAAGTATAAAACAACATTGAGTTGTAGATAGAATGACTGCCACTAAAAAGAGGAGTCGAAAAAGAATGTACAACATTCTAGAAACTAGAGAAAAAGGGTAAGAAACCCTTTTAAACAAAACTTTAAACTTGCTTCATTAAAACTGTTCCATTACCCGGCTCCATTCAACTCAATTGATTCAACCAATTTCTTTCCATTGAAAATAATAATAATAAATGATCGTCCTGTGTGGTGCTGTTGATTTTTTTTCTTGATCTTTTAATACTATTAAATTATTACCATTTATATTAAATATTCATTGACAAATTAATAGAGTTTAACCAGTTATAAATCACTGTAAATATTTCATAATTATAGTTTATTAAATGATACTACGCCTCTGTGACTTTAAATTGTATTCACAAAATGCATTTTTATCCTCGCATTACAATGCACACACAGCATCTTTTATTCGCAAAGTAGTCTCTGCATTTTATGATTTTATTATGAAAATTTGTATTTCTTCCATAACTCTGGAAACGTTTAACTCGGAAGACAACACATACATTAAAAAATTGTGCATGCATAAATAAATAATGAATGTCTTCTCCAGAAAATTGGCAGTTTATCATGTTAATAACGTAATTAATATACAAATAAATATTTTGTAAGAGATACTTCTTGTGCTGGCAACCAGGCAATAACCGGTAGCCCGGCAAGCAGGCCACCAGCATCACTGGACACTGATCGAGTAGCAGTGAAAGAAGAAACCGCTACGAAAATAAATTGAAAATTTGTTGGTCTCTTGTTGTTGTGCAAATCATTTAAAATTGAGTTGTATTAATGATGGAACTGGTTGAACATGCGCCAACAAAACTAATTTAGTTTTGGAAATTAAGCATAAATAAACGTTTCAATAATTTTTTTTTATATATTTTATAAAACGAGGAAAAATCTTTTACAAAGTTGATAAAAAAATCAATTTTTATTTAAATTAAGAAAAAATAGAGCGCTTAACTACAACTGACTTACAATGTAAAAGGTATTAATTTCAAGATCGATATTTTAGACGCATCGATTTCTTGTAAAATGCAATGACTCTTTAATCTACAGGGTCTTTCTAATTTGAGTCTCTATTTGAAATTAAAATTAACACACACACTTATCAAAGATTTAATGGGAGTTAAAAAATTCATTACTAAGATTTCGTTTAAATGTGCTAAATTCCCAATTCGTACTCTTGATAAACACACTGATATTTATGGTTGGTGGGATAAACTACCCAGCGGGAAAACTCAGAAGACCTTCTTACTTCAGGTCTTTTTAAAGGCCTGCTTAAAAGATTTTTTGATTTTGTTACTATACTTATCCTACTGCTAAAGAAGGCCTCATAGAAGGTCTCCACCTTTCGTATAAAAGATAAGATACACCTTCCACACTCGCTTCTATGAGAAGGGAGTAGAGAAGGAGTAGCATTTTTTGTATTGTTTTTTTTTTTGCACAAGCAAAAGCAAAATCAATTTTTTTTGGTCCCGCTACCCTTCTTATGTACCTGCTGAAGAAGCGAGAGCGGAAGCCCTTCTCCGCAATGACAACGTGTGTAAAAAAGATATGAGTATAGAATGGAGCAAGAAGGCCTTGTACATCCAAGAGAAGGGGTACATAGGCCTTCTAAAAGGCCTCCCTACTCCTTATTTTTCCCGCTGGGTAGTTCCTATCACAGAATACTAACAGAACTGTAAAAAGTGACGTGTGAAAAAGGGCCAAATCAGTTGGAAGAAAAAGACAGAAAGCTTTTTTTGGTAGTGAAGTGGCAATGTGTAAAAACAGGCAGCAACAATCAACACAAATGGCGTGATCAAAACACAAATCACGTTAAACAAATGCATTAGTTCAACAAACGTTTTGTTTTGTGCATAAAAATAATATTTTTTTGTTTTTTAATGTTATTTATTTACTTAAATATTATTTACTCGTGTTGTGGTAAACTTAAAAGTTAATTTTTACAACAGCTTTGCAAATAAATCTCAACTAAATAAATTTGTGTTCATTGTATAGCGGCATAAAAGATGTTGCAAAGAGAAATGCAAAAAGGGCAGCTTTCTTAGAAAGAGACAAAAAAAACGCAAAATCTTCCATCTCGTGACAGTTCTGTTAGTATTCTGTGGTTCCTATGCGCATTTCACTTGTTGCTTATGGCAGATCATCAGGAAACCATTTCCAAAGACTTTAGAAAAGCTAAAGTTATTATACAAATAAAATTATAAAGCGAATGAGAATTACTAACACTCAAGTTTTGCATACTTCAACGATATCAAAGCTTAAACAAAATAACAACAACAAACAGTGAGTTTTTCTTTTCTACTGAAAATGCATTATTTGTTTATTCATACGTTTATAAACACGCACAGAAAAAAAAATAAAAATTGATTTTAACTAAAAAATTTGTGATATTTATTTAAAAATTAATTAAATTTGTATCAGTTAACAAATTAATAGTATCGATTAAATGCTTAATTCACTTGACTTAAAGTTAAGCTCACTGGATTAAACTTTTAATTCACTTGTTTAAATTTTAAATAAACACTGATTTTTTTTTCGATTAGTGGTTTAGTTGAAAAAAAAAAGTTGGCGAACATTTTTTTTGGGCGACTTATGAATGATAAACAATTATCTAATGGCCAAAATGTTCGGTCACATTTCGCCATTTTTTTTTTGCACTATCTCGCCAATTTTACACTGAATGTTGTCTTTTTAGGCTTCAAACTTTAGTTTAGTTTAGTTGTATCAATTATATCTCAAATTCCTGAGTAAATAGTTAAAAGATGTTTAACCTGGCGATCTTGTGGTCCAAATAGCTTCAAAAACTTGTAATAATGTTAATTTTCTCTAACGGAGCTCAGTTTTTGATGCAAATAGTCCTACCAAAGATTAAATGGGTAGGTGAGTTGCAAAACTCGTTCGTTACAAAATTAAAAGAACACAAATGACAAATGATCCTCACTATTTTTTTTTTTGGCGCTTTATGAGAGGAAATATACTGATTGTATCAATGCATGTCTTCGGAAATAAAATGGAAGAGGACATGCATTGATACACTTTGTAAAATTCTTCTCATAAAGGGCCAAAAAAATTTAAGAATTAAATTTATCCAAGAAAGAAATTTAGAGAAATTCTATTAGATTTTTAATTTGTATCCAACACTGAACTCCGCTATTGCGTAAGACTTTAAAATCAACAATTCACAACGTATCTTTTACACATTGCTTGTGTCTTAAATAACTTAAATGACATTTCGGACAGTATAGATTTAATATTTATTCTCAATATCTTAAATTTTTAGTTAATTTCATTCTCGTTCTTACGGCCAATTTCACTAAGTTTAGTGGAAATTAACTTCTACTTTAACTTCCAGTTAAAAATTAGTTTTTGACAGTTATAACTTATTGTTTATTATAATTGAACTTGGTGAAATTGGCCGCTTACCGAAATAGTGTAAACAATAAAGTTTTTTCATTCTTTCGAAAATGTCGAATTTTCTAGCAACATGTTGTGATGTGCACATCATCATTTGCTGAAAGTTGTTCTTGACTTCTCCAATTTACAAAAAAAGCGACTGAAAAGTATTAACCTTTCACCGAAGCTTATCCAGACCATATTCCATAGATGTTACCGTATGAGAGAGGGCTTATGCGGTATTGAAGCGGTAACTTTGATACGGAAGACAAAAACGCCCACTTTAGTCAAAAACGTTCAAAGATTATAAACTTCACAATCCAAAAAAAATAGTTTGATTGAGTTTTTTTAAAACCGCTCGTACACAAGTGAAAGACAGCATATGTTAAAACGCGATTTTCTATGTCCAAAATGCTGCTTCCCTTCCCCCCTCTTTAATTATTCCTCGAGGGAATATATTTCGAACTTAATCTATTGTTCGCAATGGCGGCATGAAATAACTCCCCACGAAATAACTCCCTAAAAATAAAATGAAATAAGTCCGCAATTTTTGGGGTCTTATTTCATATGAAATAAACCCCCAATTTTAAAATGAAATAAAACCCCAACGAAATGAAGTAACTCCCTAAATCAAAATTAAAGAAATCCCCAAAAATCGGGGAGTTATTTCATTTGAAATAAGTCCCCAATTCTTGAAATGAAATAAATCCCCAAAAACTGATTTTTTAATATAGATCATTTTTTGATCTACAACGTATAACAATTTGCTATGTTTTCTGTAACCACTTATTATTTCAAAATTTATTTTTAATATTTTTTTTTTTCTTATTAATGCACCTTATACAGCAAAATTATTTCTAAAACTAACTGCCTAGTAACAATTATTTTTAATGACCATTCATTAAAACAAGTTTTGTTTATATATTATAACGGGACATTATTTGCATTTTTGACGACTTTGGAATAAATTATAAAATGAAATAAGTCCCCAAAATATTTTTAGGGACTTATTTCATTTCAGATTTTTGGGGAGTTATTTCATATGAAATAAAATAAATAATGAAATAAGTCCCTAAAAAAACGAAATAAGTCCCCAAAAAACGTTGTTGTTGTTTCCTGTATATTTTTTTGGGGAGTAATTTCATTTTTTTTTGGGGAGTTATTTCATGGGGAGTTATTTCATGCCGCCGTTCGCGCCTATAACGGCGGCATGAAATAACTCCCCACGAAATAACTCCCCAAAAATAAAATGAAATAAGTCCCCAATTTTTGGGGTCTTATTTCATATGAAATAAACCCCCAATTTTAAAATGAAATAAAACCCCAACGAAATGAAGTAACTCCCTAAATCAAAATGAAAGAAATCCCCAAAAATCGGGGAGTCATCCCATGACTTATTTATGTCAGCTAGTTGTTTCCTTACAGACCTACGCCACGAATTTTTGGGTTTTTCTCTTTGTCTACTTCCATGTGGGTTTCACTCCAGCGCTATCCTGGTTACATTATGCTGCTTAAACGACAGAAAAATAAATCATTTTTTCATCGTATATTTGCTAGCGAAGAAAAACGAATCCATTTTGGTAACCCGAAGTGCCAGAAATCTTAAGTGAAACCCGGTCAACAGCCACAGCGATACGCCCGGGTGTTTATAAGGATCATATTAAGGATATTTCACCTTTTGGCAAAAAAACGACAGTTAACATTTCTCAAGATACCTTCACAATCTCTTGCGATCGCGGTTGACTAGAAACCCTATCGAGTACCACGGGAGTCATTAGCCCCCGGTGGCACGACACCGGACTGATTATTCGTTGAGGCCTCCGTTTAAATGCTTCTTGTAGGAAATACTTTCGGGGATCAGGTAGCGGTTGTGGTTTACCACCCAAAGTTGCGGGAAGAGATATCCTAAAAATCCCACTAAAGGTCTAGTTTTTTTTACTACATGTAGGAGATAGGAGTAGGTTGCTACTCAAAAGATGATACTAACATTTTTCCAAAAGCAGCGGAGGTTAGATAGCTCCAGCTCCTAAACAAGGCGTGAGTATATAATCTTGCTAAATTATGCACTCGAATTTCTACCTGGGTGTGTTAGTTGCGCTTACACTCGGGAGGCAGTTGATATACGTATTGTTTGTTACCCAGAGGCTAAGATCCACAATGGAGTGGGCCCTTGGGCAGGTATCCTTATTTTCTTTTCCAAAGTGAAATCGATAGAAATAATCACAAATCAGCTGAACAAAATTAAAGTGAATCGTTGGAAGAAAATTATAGCCGAAAATCGCCTGAAATATGCGATGGGATATGAAGCCGTAATATTCCATCAGGACAACGCTCGGCCACATGTTGCAAGTCCAGTGAACAACTGACTTCACGCTATCACCAATATATGATATAACGGTCCTTGTTTTCAACATGCCCCCTTGTTCAATCACAGTGATCGTAAAGTTGTTATAGTTGCCCTCAATTCCAGTGATCTCTCTATAATCCTTACTATCTCGTGTAGCGCCGTTTCTGCAAAGCGACCCTTAAGGTAGGCGTGTTGTACCCTCAAGTCACTGCCTACTATGTGAATCAAGGAGTCTTCACAGTGTTTTAAACCGAAGAGATGATAAACTAATTAGACCGAAGTCCACTGCAGTCGCATGACTACTCCTGGCGATTTTGGGTATGAACACTACCATTACTTTCTTATAGTTAACTGGCACGTAATTGAATGAGTTTGTACATTATCTTCAACCAGGAAGCTATATAATTCCTTGTGCTCTGCAGCATTTTAGAAAATACCATCACGTCCCGAGGATTCGTACGGGCCAAAGCTTTCGAATGCCCATAGTTTCGAAAATAGAAGTTGGGAAGTTTCCCGTCCGGCTACCATTTGATTTTATAGATGCTGAGCGCTATTTAAGGAATACGCTTACTACAGAACAGGGAATTCGAAAAGAAATTTTAACATACATAACATGGTCCCTAGTGACAATAATGTGATTAAAGTAACCATTATATGTTTAAACATTTTTCATTAACATAAGTTTTGTTGTAGCTGACCACACTAAAAAAATGTGTTTGCTTTGCGTTTGTGTAACAGTTCTAAATTCAATGTTTCAATATTTATTATTGCAATTCTTATTTTTTTCTTTAAACTTTTATTTCTTAATGCAAAAAGGGGGTGGGGGGGAAATAATCCACTTTTCTGCACACAAGTAAACTTTTAAGAAACTTGAGGTAAATCTTTTCGAAGTCAATAGACCACATCACACAAGATTAATCACTTAAGCTACGGTCAGACTTATCAAATATTTGACGAAAAAAACGTGACCAACAACCAAACTAAAAAATCATTTCGCTTAATATCAATATTTATTTTGATTAAAATACCACATCTTACAAAAAAATGTTTTTTGCTATGTCTAGTAGTAAATTAGTTTATTTTGTAATATTAAGACCATTTTAAATCTCACTAACTATTAACAAAAGTAGGGGTTACGCTTATTTGATCAAATATTTAATAAGTGTGACCGTAGCTTTAGTAATTCAGGATAAAAATAATACTAAAATTGAACTGAAAATCACTTTTAATACGGCAAATAACTAGAAAAAGTTACTGCCAAATACGTTCATTCATTCATTCGTTCATTCCGTGCATCTAGTAGTTTTTTTGTTGGCTGAATGGTTTGGGACATTGTGGTCCAAATCAAACTAAGTTCAATAAGCAATAAAATTGTTCAACATTTATACAATGTTTATGGGTTTTTGATAGGCTGTGTGTATGTGTGTGAGTGTCGAGAAGAGTTAAGAAAACTGTAACCAACTACTTACGTATGATTACATCTCAAACATTACAATGACGACGACAACGGCAACACCAACAACAAAAACGGCAATGAAAAGTGCCAGCAGAAATCCCTTAAGACAACTTTATATCTTTGATTTGTTCCCCCTTTTTCATTTTGCTATTAAATCAGGTAATTGCAAAGCTCACTTATATTAGGGTGTTCCAAGTATTGAAGATGATTTTTGGTTAATAGAGACATTTCTGTAAAACGAATGAGATATTACAAGAAATACTTTTTTAATAAGAAGTGGTACTTTTTAAGAACTGGATACATTCTGATAAAAGTGGCCATTTTTATGATCTCCCCTGTATTCTTTTAAATTTTTATCTTTTTTATACCTTAAAAATTTAAACCTTAATTTGTTCCAACTCTATTGTGACACTAACAAAAGTACTCATACTTATTATAACTTCTATTAAAGTACCTCAATATTAAATATAGAAATTCTGGATGAACATTTTTCGTAGATTTTTTATTTTTTGTTTGTTCTTTTATTAGTAGTTATTTTCCACAACACTTTTCTCTATCGAGTTCTGTTCAGGCAAAACTTAAATCTTTGAATAAAAAGCAATGACTTAAAAGACTCCCAAAAGACCAACTTGTAGGTGTACGAATCTACGAGTAGAAAATAATATTCCAAACTGATTTCTTTTTCGAAATATTTAAGATTATTTTCTTTTCCACTACTATTTTTCTTTAAAATTTTCTCGTTTTGTTTTCTTTTTTTTTTTGTCTTCATTAAATTTTCCTATAGATTCTTTAGCACACATGTTTGCTGTTGAAGTTTGTTTACAAACATTGTCGTCGTAGTCGTGCAGGAAAATGCATCAGTGAAAATCATTAGACCGATAAATGAATGAGTAAACTTTTACCATATTGTCACCACCAAACAGTGAAAAAGATGGAGGAGAAAGAAAAGAAATAAAATTGTTAAAGGTTTACACCATTTCCTTAACCTGACATTTTTCTCGAAGCGAAAAAAGAGACTTTTTGTCAAAAGAGTATTTTTGTGAAAGTTGTCTTTTTTTAGGGTGGTTGATCCATATTTGGTTTTATAACTCTTTTCCTACTGAACCGATTGTGCTAAATTTCAATACCAAACTGCTTCCTTCCTTTGAGTCGTTTCCAAGTAAGCGTGATTACAACAGACGGACAGACAGATGGACATGGCTTCATCGATATTCACATAATTACTTAGTCTGGGTGCACACTATGAAAGTTTTCTTTCAGAAAGTTTCAGTTTATCGATGTGAGGGAAAAGAATAATAGCATGTTCTCTTTCCCTCTCACCAATAACTCAGACTTTCTGAAAGAAAACTTTCATAGTGTGAACCCAGACTTATGGATTCAGAATATAGAATTTATGAGGTTTTAGATGAATTTTAAAAAAAGTTTCAAATGGAATGACAAACTTACTAAAGCCTCTTCACAACTACACTGAAAGAAAAATGCTTCATATATTTAATGAATCGTTTTCATAAAAAAAAATTCCCTGGTTAAATGAAAATTTTCATTGTCCAAATGGAATTTCGTAGTTATAATGAAGTATTTTCGTTAAAATCGATTTATTGGATTTCGTAATTACTTTAAAAATTTTCATTGGATATATGAAAACTAAAGTTTGTCCAAGTTAAACAAAAAATTTTAATTGGGAACATATAAAATCAATATACAAACATAACTATATTCATAAATTAATACAAAATTATAGTTTCCTTAAAAATATGTTTAATTGTTAATTAAAAAATGTAAGATTTAATCATTTCATACATCTAATGTAATATGCCATTAAATTTATGAAATCAAACATTTTTTTATAAAAGCAAATTTCAATAATTGAAAAAAAAAATTATTTTTAACATTTAAATAACTCTATGGTCTCAATAATTAAAAGTATAAAAATATTTCGAAAAAGCATGCCTTCATAAATTTAAATTTTCATTATGACAACGAAAAATGTCATTATAGTAATGAAAAAAAAAAATTCAAAAATATTAAAAAAAAAATAAAATAAAAAAAGTCTATTAGCGCCGGGGTTGCGGGATCGATTCCCGCCAGCGACTCTGGTTAAAAAAAAAAGTTGATTAAGAACAACTCTGATTAAAAAAAAAAAAATCAAAAAAAATAAAATAAAAAAAATTTTTTTTTACTTTTTTAAAAGTTTTCATCCAATAAATAACATTCATAGATCTAATGTAATGTTTCATTAAATACATTTTAATGAAACAGGCTTTATCGATCCAACGAAGCGCTGCATAGGTTCCTTTTTAATGCAATTTTTCATGGGATTAATGTCAAAATTCATTGGTATTCTGAAGAAAATTCTTTCAGTGTAGTTGTGGAGGGTATAAAAAAACTTAAGTTTTGTAGTTTCTCTAAAAACAGTCGAATTGTGCATTAAACTGAGACTCCTTGATAAAAAAAACTTTTTTCTAAAATAAGTTGTAAGATTTTGTTATTCGTGCTTAATTCCCAATTTTTATTCTTGATAAAAGCACTGAAATTTATTGTTGATGGGATAAGCTGTTCCTATGCGCATTTCACTGGTTTCTTAGGCCAAATCGTCAGGAAACTTCATGTATAAAGATTTTAGAAAAACTAAAGATATTAAACCAAAAAAAAACTGTTAAGCGTATAAGGATTATAAGCAACAGTTTTACTTGTTACAATATCAAAGTTTAAACAAAAACACCAACAATTAACAGTGAGTTTATCATTTTTTTACATTCCCCGCTACAATTGATTGGAATTCTTCCAACATTAATTGTAGTTGTAAGTAGGTTAAGAATGTTGTAATGACTTTATCCAAAATTATGACTTTCTAACTAAAACTGTAAGTTAATGGTAAATCTGGACCGTTTGATTTTCTTCTAGGCAATATTTCTCTCTCTTTTTTTTTGTGCCACAAACTGTGTAAAATAACACAATCATTGTTACGAGTATTCTTATTGCTTCAACATGCCACAAAATAAAAGAAAGAAGAAAGGGGATCATAAAACCCACGACAAAAGACAAAAAAAAATCGAAATAAAATGAAACAACAAGGGAAATGAAATAGTAAGAAAAACTTCTTATACCTTAACAAGAGTTTGCTTTGAAAATGTTGCAGTTGTTACCGTTGAATGTGTTGGATGCCACTGATGACTGTCTGCCTGGCTGGTTGGTTAGTTGGTTGGCTGATACAGATGCTGGTTGATGCTGCAGAGTATGTGGAGGCTTCTGTTGTTGGTTAAATGGGCAAACCCGGGCTAAATGCAACCATGCATCAATTCCTTGTGGTGTTTATAAGTTTTTATTTGGAGTTGTTATTGCTGTGGTACTTAGATTGTTTGTGTATATTTCGTTGTTGTTGTTGTTGTTGTTGCAATTGTTGGTTGTAGTTTATCGGTTTTGCTTGCCTGCTGGTGCTGTTGTGTGTTCAGTCGTTGAGTGCAATCTTGTGTTCAATTTAATAGCACAATTCCAAATCGAATTTCAATTTCCTTTATTGAATCTTCTCAAACAATATGAAAAAGATTGTGTTGTTTTTTTTCATTCTTCCTGGCTTTATTTCGCGTTCACTTACTGCAACTTGTATTTATTTGTGGGCTGCCTGATGGCTTCGTTTAAGGTTTGTTCAGTTCAGTTTAGTTGGTTTAATTTTGTTTTGCCATGAAGGTGAATTTCAGTGTTAAGGCTTTTTTCTTCTTTGAGTACCACTTTATCTACCCTCAATTTTTATTTTAGTCACAATAAAATTCCTACACAGGTTTTTTTTTCTTTGTAAACAGAGACGTTAAAATAATTTAAAAAAATGGTGCAATGATAAATTTATCAAATCAAAAGTAAATTATTGTCAATAGGTGATTTTGATTAAATAAAAAAGGAATTCTCAAATTAAGAGTAAAGAAAACCGACATTTAACTGTCCATTAGGGGTATAACCAAATTTTGGCCTTAGCCCTACGCGATAGCGGATACTGTATTATTTACGAAAACAATTTGCTTGGGTCGTTAGCAAATAAAACCACACCCACAAAAGCGATATTCTAAAATCCCTAAAGAAAAAAATTGATTAAAAAAATTTTAAATATTTTATTAATAAATGAAAAAAAAAAAAGATTAAAAGTTTCTTAATTATTAAAGGACATGAATTTCAAATTTAATATGCGTGTTGTTTTGCTAAAGTTTTTGGCTTAATTTATAAGTACAAATAAAAATAAGAAAAAATAATTTTCCAAATTTACCGCGTTTTGTGGGTGACCTTTTTTGAAACCCGCGAAAAATGAATATCATTTTTTTTAGTTTTTTTTCGACCATGCTACTAGGGCCATTTTGATATTTGCAAAAAATGGGAACAAGTTATTACCCTACTGTCCATATGAAAAGCATGGATGCCTATATATGTGTATAGCAGCCACTGGACCATATGCAATCTGTATACAAAATTTATCAAAAAGATAAAAAGTACCAAAAGTACCAATTTATTCCGTTTTTACATCATAAAAAGTAATCTATGTTTTTATTTGGGCTCTATACTATCTCTATACGAAATTTTTCGAAAAGACAAAAAGTACCAAAGGTAAAAAAGTACCAAGAAAACTAGCTTTTTCTTTTTTTTAGGCTCCACGAAAATACACTGTTAATGTAGGCTATAATCTTTATGTATATCATATTTATCAAAAAGAGAAAAAGTACCAACTTTATCCCGTTTTTACCCTTAAAAAAATACCAATTTTATCCCTAAAATGTGCAATCTGCATACCAAATTTTATCAAAAGGAAAAAAAGCACCAATGTACCAATTTTTTCCGATTTCCCTTTTAAAAAGTACCCTATATATGAATCTGGGCCAAGCGCGGATTCAGGCGGGGAGAAAAGTAAAAAAGTACTAAGAAAACTAGCTTTTTCTTTTTTTTAGGCTCCAAGAAAATACACTGTTAATGTAGGCAATAATCTTTATGTATATCATATTTATCAAAAATAGAAAAAGTACCAACTTTATCCCGTTTTTGCCCTTAAAAAAAATACCAATTTTATCCCTTAAATATGCAATCTGCATACCAAATTTTATCAAAAGGAGAAAAAGCGCCAATGTACCAATTTTTTCCCCGACTTCCCTCTTAAAAAGTACCCTATATATGAATCTGGGCCAGGCGGGGAGAATAAGAAAAATTTTTTTATTGAACCTCTAACGAAGTTTTCAATAATTGGATACTTATCCTAATTAATCCTAATAGTTATTTATTAGATTTTTCCAATGAAACATCTAGTTTACTGTATTCAAATACTTATTATTCTACATTCAATCCCATCAGGTGCCATCTATATCCAAAGAGTAACTTGAAAATGCGTGCAATATATATGTATTATATAAATCAAAATATTATTCGATAATTTTTGAGGAAAGCACGGATTTGTCTGGGAAAAGCCAGATTTTCTTATCTTTAAGATATTACAACATACAAAAAAAAGTTGTTAGGAAAGAATTTATTGGCTTTGTTGTAAACGCATTTGAAGAGACTTCAAAGGATATTGATAATGACGTTTATGTGTCAATTAATGCGAAGGTACTATGATCAATAGCTCTTAAAGCTTTGAGAAATTTTGGTCTTGACCTAAAAAATTGTGTAGGAGTTGGAACAGATGGGTGTCCTCTGATGTCAGAAGAAAATTGAGCTGTTAATAAATTCTGGAAACCGCGACAAACGCCTTGCTATTCTCATAGATCAAACAACTCAATTTCTGAAAGCAATAAAGTGTCATTAATACAAAAAGTTGTATTATTTGTTAAAGAAACGACAAATTTTTTTTAAATATAATCATCCCAAGTGAAACACAATTTTGGCAAAGTATCTTGGAGCCAAGCTCTCTACATTATGCGAGACAAGATGGGTGGATCGTCACAACTCAATTTTACACTTTGCAACAAGTGTACATCATATAGTAAAAGCTTTGGAAAAAATTTCTGAGTGAAAAGGTAGAGGTACTTCATCAAAAGCCATATATTAAGGAGCTCACTTAGTACTTTTGAATTTATTTGCGGAATATACATTTTAAATGTGACACTTATTGTAACACAGCCGCTTAGTATCATTTAACAAAAGCACGATATAGATCTTCAAAAAGGATCAAGCCTTATCAACAATTTAATCATGTGCCTTGAAGAGAAAAGAAATAAAGCCGAAGAACAATTTAAAGTGATTTTGGAAAAAGTTAAAGTTATTTGCGTTCAAATTGAGGTTCCAATCGAAAAGACAAGATTTGAACGAAATAATCACATCCAAAATGTTGAAGATTACTATCGAGTTGTAGGTTACATTCCTCTTATTGAATTTATTTTAGAAGATCTCAAAACACCTTGCCCAATAGATATTCTAAATGTATTGAACATATCTAAACTTCTTCCTCAAAGTGTAATCAAGTCATATACAGATACAAAACTTTTAAAACCACAAGTACCTGATGAGCTGATTATGTTTGATAAAAGAGATAAACACCTACTAACATCTAAACTTGAGCCTGAGCTGTTGCATTGGCAACAGACATGGAAAATACCTGAAAATTTATCAGATAACGTTGTAGATGCTTAAATTAACTGTGATGAAGATATCTACCCAAATCTGAGAAAAATATTTCAAATGTTCGTTTCACTGCTCGTCAGTTATGCTACGAGCGAGAGGTCATTTTCTACCCTCAGGCTCAGATCAACAATGACTGAAGATAGACTGTTCTATCTAAATTTGCCTTACAAGGAAATCATAAATTGCTTATTTAAAAAGATTCATTTATTTTAATTAATATTGAACTTTTATTTAACCTTATTGTTGAGTTTTTTTTAATATAAAATACACATTTTGTTTTTAATAAATTTTAAAAAACTAATTTTTTACTTTTTTGTTACATAAAAAATTTACCCCCCCCCCCCCCCCCCCCTTCAGGGCTCAAGCTGGATTCGCACCTGATCTGGGCCATATCTGTCTACCAAATTTTATCCAAAAAAACTTTTACATTTATAATATTAGTAGGATAACACCCGTATTCCTAAACAATTTTTAAATTGATCAAAGGTTTATTAAACAGAATTATCATTCAAAAACCGGCTTATAAACTTTCTAAAACTATAAAAATTTATTATAAATATGGGAGTAAGACAACTTAATCAATTTATTTATAGAGGTGGCATCATATGACTATTGACTTTTGGTGTTAATATTTATTTGACCCTTTTATACCACATCTCTGGCAATTTCATATCAATTATATTTACAAAACTAATCACACATACATTAGAGAGCATATGTATAGAAACCACCCTGCAAATAATAGGACTAGTCCAAATACGCGTGTAAAATGTAGCCCACAAGGGACTAGGACTAGTCCAAAAGTAACCCAAACGTATGGAAAAAACATGGTCCATTTAACATTGCGATGTCCTAGGGCGGGACCCCATATAACCCAGCTTTGGACTACAAAGGAGTACTTACAACTACTCCATGGTATACTCAAGAGGATAAGTTTTGAAGACGTTTAAAAACGAAGACATGTCGGTAAAAACGAAGACATGTCGTTTCACTACAAACACGTTTTAACAATGGCATGGTCCATGCTTGCATTACATTGGACCAGTCCATTGAGTAGTCCGTTTAATCAAAATGGATCAGGTAGTCCAATATTATTTGCAGGGCATTTATTTGCTAATACAATTGTTGCCATTACCAACACTAATAAAAAAACCAACCACAACTATTACTTTTACTACGGACAGCAATTGTATCCAACCAACCAGTGTTGCCGCAGTGTTGCTTTAGGGCACGTTCTAATTGAGTTACCTTAATAAGGGCGGCAAGCGTTTTTTTATGTTTTCATACAGTTCATACGAAACAAACCCTTAAAACTCGCATTCGACACCATTCGGCTGGAAAGTCTCAATTGACAAATTGCTAGATCGGTTTGTTTTATTGAAAATATACCTACTAGCAATATAATTTTTATACTTATAAAAAGCTTATCGCTCTTGTTTATGTAGCTCAGCTATGCTATGTTCACACTTGGAGTTTTAAACTCGTTTAAGCAGAATGTTGATTAAGTTAATCAAAGCCACATTATATTTGAGAGGATTAAGATGACAATTGATTGTAAATAAAACGCAACAAACCAATTTATATTTATTTAAAGTATTAAAAATGAGTAAAAATACTTCAAGAAAGTTATCAGAAGATTATTTTAAATAAATTAAAGGTGAAACTGTGAAAATGTATGGATTATTTAAGGACGAAATAAAAACGCTAAGAAGAAATCGTGGACGTTATACACGTAAAGATACGTTTCTACATCATACTCAGTTTATGGTATGTTCAGATTAATGAAATGTTTAAGTTTGAATCATGTCAAATAAAATGTTGATTAAGCTAATCGAAGCCGTTCACATTACATTTAAGATGACAGATGATTAAGAAAAAAACACAACAAACAAATTTATATTTATTTAAAGTATTAAAAATGAATAAAAAACTTTTATAAAGTTTTCAGAAGATTATTTAAATCATTTTAATGGTGAAATTGTGACAATTTATGAATTCTAATTACAAATAAAAACATTAAGCAGAAATCGTGGCCGGTTGTACACGTTCATGTTGGCCGATTCTACATTATACTTAGTTTGAGGTATGTTCAGTGGATTCTATGTGATTAATGAAGTGATTTAGTTGTAATCATGTCAATTTGAAGTAATTAACAAATCACATCAATGTATGGGTAATCTCTCGATTTTGATGTGATTAAGGCTTAATCACGTTCGAGGTGTTAAACGCGCTTAAAAACCCAAGTATGAGCATTTATTTTTTATTTAGAAAAACTTTTCTCAAAGAAGTTTTAAATCAAGTGAAAGGTTCCTAATCAGGAAGAAAAATATACTGGACTTCTCAGAAAGAAATATATTTTTAAAATTTCCGATAATGTTTTTTAAAACCGTTTAAAATTGAAAACTGGAATTGATACCGATACCAAAAATCATTTCGCTTGCCCACCTTGGTTTTTTGTGATATTCAAAGGGTATATAATGCTAGTTTATCAATGTCGAAAAGCAGAAATGATTAAAACATCGGAGAAAATTTTAAACATTATTTTTATTAGTTAAGCCCTTATGACACTATATTTTTAATGCATTTTTCAAGTTTTGGTGAACAGTACAAATATAATGTAATACACAAATTTACCAAGTGCAAAGAGTTAAGCTGTATTAAGATAAATGGCAAACTCTCAAAAATTTTACTAAAGTTATCGATAAAAAATGAAGTTATGTCAAAAAAAATGTAAAATTGTTTAACTTGGTGGCCACACGATCAAGTTTTGCCTTTCAATTCTTTTCAATTTGCAATACACTCTCACTTTTTTACTAACACACTCACACTTTTAAAATTGACCACGAGATTGCTTTCAATTTCACCTCTCCATTTGTTTGGCAATTTTACTATCAATTACATGTTAGTCTTTATAAATTATTTTTTTTTTACAACATCTTGAAAGTAAATTGCTTACAAATTAAGTGCAGCCTACGTCACAGCTTTCAATTTTTGTAATTTTTGACAAGCAGTATATGTAAAAGAGTATCAAGAACAACTTGATCGTGTGGCCGCAGAGTAACTTAAAATTGACATTTCAAGCTTGAAATATTAAAAGTGTTGCTGAATCAGCGGTTTATGGGCAAATTCAGCGATTTATCGCTTTTTGTTTTTAGGTTTCTCATAAACAAAAAGTTGGCAACATTTAATAAAATAAACAAAACAGGGATGGCTAAGTTGTTTCAATTGTACTTTTTCGTTGATACTTTTTAAACTAAGTTTTATAATACCTTTCTGTGGTATTTTTTATGAATATAAATTAAATTAATTTCAACTAAAAAAATCTTTTAGTACAATTAGGGTAAAAAAGTACAATTTTTAAAGGTTGTTGGTACAATTTCAAAAATTCTCAACGCCATCCCTGAAACAAAACTATAACTAGAGAAAAAAAAACTAAAAAACTTTGTTTACATTTTTTATAGTTTGCTCTTTCTAACATTTACTGTTTCTTTCTATCAATTCTATATCAATTAATGAATAAAAAATGTAGTGTCATAAGGGCTTTAATAAGGACAGGATCTATTTTTTTTTGAAAAAATTCAGAAAAAAGAGTAAAATTTTGGTTAAATCTATCAATTTCATCAAAGATTTTAGGGCAAGGACATGATGTGCCCCGGTAGGCTAGCTGTAGTGAGCAAGTCTATCAGCGCCGGGGTTGCGGGTTTCTTTCCAGCATTCTCTTCAAAGGGGGAAGTATAATCTTCTATAAAGATATATTTTATACACAATATGAAAATAACGACGGTGCAGCAAATAAGCGATATTTCAAACATATACTAGAAGATGTCAGCTCGAATGTTTCTCGGAATGGGTTCGCCTTATATATATCACGCTTGTTTCTTAAATCTTTCGTTCTGTGATCAGAAGATACATATTTTAACGATTCCAATTTGGGCTCAATCTATACGACTTCTTTGGAATCCTATTGATTAAACCCTATTCCAAAGAATACAAACGATTTAGTTTTTCCTATATTTAATATGTTTTTTATTGCATTATGTTGATTGTCATATTTGATAATCTCTTACTTTCTTATAGAAAAATTGTCGGGACGAAAAGAAAAAATGCATGATCTCCTGAAAATCTATAAAACCCAAAAATTAGGTACCCTAAAAGAGAGAACAAATTCTGACATTGCTTTCTTTTGTCAAAAATTGCTTAAGAATTCGAAATCATTTCAATATTTTCTTCACAATTTTTTATAAAGGCTCAAGCAATTCAACAAAACATAAACAAAAGGCAAAAGCGTTACCCAAGTCTTAAGAAGGAAATAAAATGAAGAAAATTAAAAAAAAGTATAAAATAATTAAAATGTATTTTCTTTGGCATCTTAAAAACTATAATCAATCGTTAAAAGAAAATTCAAACACTCCGTCAAAGAAAAAGCGATTGCAAATCGTCTATAACTGTTAAATTTATAATGAATCCTCTAAGAGGACATGATAATCAAACTGAAATCATAGAAATATTTTCACATTATTCTGGTACAACTAAAAAGCACGATGTTAATTGTAAATAAAACAAAAAGTTTTCAGAGAATTATTTTAATATTTGTTATTATGATAGAAGGATCTACGACAATTATTTGTGAAACAAAATGTCGACCAAATGCTCGCCACGGCTTCCGTGGCATACCTCTATCCGATGGTACATATTTTCAATGACTCTAAGACATAATTGAGGTTCAATGTCGTTAATGAGCCGAATTATCTCATCCTTTAGCTCTTAAATTATTGTTGGCTTATTGACGTAAACTTTTGCTTATAAATATCCCCAAAGAAAGAAGTCAATTAACATCGCCACGATGAGAAATAACGCAGCCATTGATTTTTTCACGCAAAAAAGCCATTGCTTCGTTGGCTGCGTGGCAAGTGGCACTATCCTGTTGGAACCAGGTCTATGTCCTCAATTTCTGGCCACAAGAAGTCCATTATCATCTCGCGATAGCGAACACCATTCACGGTAACTGTTTGGCCGACCTCATTTTCGAAGAAGTACGGCCCGATGACGCCGCCAGCCGATAAAACGCAACAAAAAGTCACTCTTTGTGGATGCATCGGCTTTTCAACAATCACTCGTGGATTCTCATTTGCCTGATTCTTCCGATTGGACACATTTTTATCGATTACGTTGACGAAAAAAAATCATGAAATGCACGAAATGCATTTTGATCTGAACACCCATTTTCGTTGAAGACTTCAACAATCTTGACGCGCTGCACAATTGTGTTCCTCTCCATGGTTGAATTTTTCAAACACTGAAACAAAGAAATTTCCAATTAAGTTGGGAAAAGACTTGACGTTACAATGTGGATACCTCTGATAATCCAGGGAAGAAAAACCTTACAAAATTATGCAAATATCCTGGGGGGTTACTACGTATTTCGATTCGAAAGAAATCATTAACGAATTCGAACGGTTTGTACTGTGTATTACGAGTTTCGCATTCGTTTGAAACGACGGCAGAGGTTGTATTTTTAAAAAAAATTGAAAATTTGATGAAAACTTTTTTTTCGTAAGAAAGGGATTTTTTGTTTTCGATAAAGTATAAAAACGTCCGTTTATTCGAAACAAATATTACGAAAATCGTAATACACAGTACAAATTGTTTGAATTCGTAAATGATTTCTTTCGAATCGAAATACGCAGTAACCCCCCTGAAGTCCATCATCACGAAAGTCTTTCCCAAAAAAAAAAAAACACATTAATAACAAATCCCCTATCTGGTAACACTGGTAACAACAAATCGTTTGTAATATCGACAGTAGTATTGGATAATGAATAAATGAATGAATGAAAATAAATGTTGCAACATTTTACAACATCAGCAGACATCGCATTGTGTTTGTTCGTTTATTCAATTGTTTGCAACATGAGCAATATCTTTTTTATTTTTATTGTTGTTATTGCTGATGTTGTCTGTCGTTGCAATTGCTATTGTGTTGATGTTCTTGTTGTTGTTGTTGTCGTAGTAGCTTAAGTAGTAAGAAGTTTTAAACAAAAAATTGACATTGACATTGACCACAAAAAAGTTACTCATCTGAAAGAGGCCATTGGTGTTCTGGTTCTCGTATTGAGTTCAAGTTTTGCCATTTTATGTTACAACTTTTTTATTGTAGTTGTTGTTTTCTATAATTATTGTGTTTCTTTTTCTCTTGCCCCCCTTGAAAAACTTTTTGTAGCAATTTTGATTCTTAAAGTGTATTTTGTGTTTTTCTCCATGTTTTACATGTTTAAAGCAGATTTGGTTTGTTAGTACTACGTTGTTGTTGTTGTTCGACGTAGCCAGTTTTAAATGTTGCTGCAATAATGTAAGCAACAGACACATTTATAGATAACTTTTTTTTATTCTCCAGCTGTCTAAATGTCTGTCTATCTCTCTATCAGTTACATAGTTGGTTTTTTGTGTAGATGTTGGTGTTTTTTTTTTTATTTTCGAGCCATTTATTTGGTCCATTAGTTCTCTATGCTTTTCTGTGTATCGGCCATCAACAGCAGCAGCAATTGTCTGTTCTTAAAATGTCTGCACAATGATGGTGCATAATTGTCTTTATTTCAATTTTGAACTTTGTTATTTGAAGTCGCTCTCTCTCTCTGGACAATTCCAAAAGATTAAAATCTGGACAATTGACATTCGTTGATTTTGTAAGAAATTAATTAATGTCTTAACAGCTATGGAATGTTAAAATTGCATTTTGGAATGAAGAAATAAAGGATAACTGGTTATTTTTTTTATTATTTAGTAAAATGGAAACGATAGAAATTTAAATAAATAGAACCACGCACTAATAAACTAAAGAAAAACTCACTAAGCTTAAAAAACTCAGGTTGTAAAAAAAAATTTAGAGCCACAAAAGTAATAACTCCATTATAAAAGTAAAAAAATTTTTTATAAAAGGTTTCAATTTGTTCACAATCAGAGTAACAATTTCGTTTTTTCTTCTATCTTATTTTTTCCCAAAGTATTTCATATATTTTCCTTTCATTTTATAAAGAAAAATATAATTAAAGTTTTTTTTAAAAAAATTAATCAACTAGAACTTCATCAACAATTTGTATGAAATTGTTTCTAACGTTTAAAATAATTTTATTTAGTTTTGAATGAACATTTTAAATGTTGTAAAAAATAATAATAAATGCACAATATTGTTATGGGTAAAATTTGCAATCGGTTTCTTAATGCAAAATGTGTGTGGTTCCGAAAAAAATTTTTGCTTAATTATGAACACCAAGCGAAAATGTTTCTGGGATTGTGAACGAAGCTTTATTGAACAAACTTTCCTAGAAAATTCGTTTCATAAGCCTTAAATAAACCTGAAATGTTTTTTATGAATATGGTGTTAAATATATTAATTTATTTAAAACAATTATGTTTGTATTTATATTAAAATCAAATTGAAGTCTCTAAAAATTTAAAATTAAATATAAAGCTGACTTCTATGCTTGATTTTCGGAATTTAAAACGACATTTAAAGGGTGCTCTTGCACTGACAAGCGAAATATGAATGGGACAGACGACTCGATTTTAACGATCCGACACCGTTTTCAGAAACTCGGTATCTGTCCGTCTACTACTTAGAAAATTTTTAAGAAAGATCTTGGCACTCATAAATTTAAAATTAAAGCCAGCAAACCATCAATGGCGTCGTGTGTTCGGTGAATGGGCTGAGAATCAACTGGAAGGTAAGCCAGATTTTTATCACCGAATCAATTTCAGCTCATTTCTGGCTTAACGGTCTTGTAAGTAAGCAGAATTATCGTTTTTGTACACCCAGAGAAAAGACATGTTTAAATATGGTCACCTCCAACCAAACTATTTTTATAGAAAATTTAAAATATATTATGTTTAATATAACCATATAATTGTCAGCGGTAACCATATTATGGTTAAATAAGGCCTCCATCAAAAAACCCCAAACATATTATTGTTGCCTCCAAACATGTTATGATCAATAATAACTAAATTTTGTTAAACACTTACAATAGCATGGTGGGTTTTCAACCATAGTATGTTGCTCTTGAAAAAGAGGAAAATACTATTGTGAATTTAAAAACAAATTATTATCATATTTAAAAACAAATTATTATCATATTTAACCATAACATTTTTAGAGGCAACCATAATATGGTTGTGGGTTCTTGATGGAGGACTAATTTAACCATAATATGGTTGCCGTTGACAATTATATGGTTACATTAACCATAATATGTTTAAAATTTTCTTTAAAAATAGTTTGGTTGGAGGTGACCATATTTAAACATGTTTTTTCTCTACGTGTATAGAGCAGAATCGTCATGAGACCCTTAAGACCCTTAAGACTCCATTACATAACGAACAAATCACTGTTTGGTGCGGCTTGCATGCCGAAGGCCTCATCGGGCCATTTTTCTTTAAATCCGAAAACGGTGCCAACATAACCGTGAACGACAACGCTACAGTCATATACTTCGAAATTTTGTTATTCCTCATGCCATGGCAAATCCTTTGGTTCCAAGAAGACGTCGAAACATGCCATACAATCCACAGAAAAAATTCTCGCCAATTTTTTTTTTCTTTCAATTAGTCCTTAAATTAAATCAGTTTTATTTAAAAATTCAATCAAAGGAAATAAAGTTTTACTTATATCAACAACATTGCTGCAGCTAATGTTGTTAATATCGACAAATATTTAATTGATCCTATTAAATTGCTTCCTGGTGCAAATTTAATTAATTTTTTAATTAATATCACGAATTTTTTTAATTGAAATCAATTTTTATTTTTATCTGTGAACTTTGTTGAGCCAAACTGTTGGACTACTTTTTGTGGCAGTACGTCAAATCGTCATTTAGAAGCCAACATTTAACGCACTATTAACAAAATAAGACCGGGTAGGTTTGAAAAAAATGCCTTTAAAAGTCATCTTATAAAGAAGAATTAAAGACAACATTTACCTTTTTACTACCTGTGAGAAAGCCCTTACAATTACAATTAATTTTTTTTAATAACTTCTTTTTATCAAACAAAATAAAACATTAAAAATGTTTAAGGAATTTTTCAAAATTGAATTTTCCTGTTCTTTATTTTTTGTTCTCTATTCCATAAAGTTCAAAACTCATGTGTGCACTTAAACCCTTAAAACCTTTAAAGTTCTAAAAAGAAAAAAAAAACAAAACTATCTTAATGACATTTTACTATCTTAATGTGATTGCTTTAACACAAATAATCACTTGCTTTTATATTTTTTTACTTTTCTTATTTTTAAAATTTTATTTTAGTTTTTTTTATCTCACTCTTAGTTCGTTCATTTATGTTGGTTGTTTTCTTTCTGTCTGTCTGACTGTCTTGTTCATTATTATTCTAAATGTTGATGTACGATTACTACGGTTACCTGTCTAATTAAATTTGATGCGCTTTTCTGAACAATAATCTTTTTTGTAACTTTCGTCTTGAAAACGAACAAAAAAAAAAAACCGAAAATAGTTTTCTACTCTAACATTTTGTGTTTAAATTCGTTGAAATAATTGTATGAAGTGCAACAATGTTCTCGTATCTCATCATGCAGGTATGAGTTAAATACTAAGTTGGAGCATTTAATTTTTATTGACTTTAAGCAGAATTAAAACTTTAATGCAATTTGTAATTAGTTAAGGTGGAATTTTAGTTTTCCTTAGGAATATTGGTTTTGCAGATTTTTATACGAAAAGGTGACTTTTTAAGTTGGATCATTTACATATCAAAGATGCTATAGGTATATGTATTTCACAAACATTAGGAATATGGCTCTCTTAAATTATGCAACCTAAATGAAACGGGTTGCACTTCAGACTTCCAAATATTTAAAAAACTAAGTAGAATCCACTTCTTGTCAAAAATACAGGAAAATCTCATATCTAGTGATGACAAATACTTTTAATTATATTACACTCAGTGTTCGAAAATTAACATTATGTATGTACTGTTCTTTAGTGTTATGTTTGTTAGAAAACACAAACGCTAATAGTGTTTCTGTAGTAAATTATATAAAAAAAAACGTTTCCCTGTTTTTAATCTTCGAGCTCAAAAATAATAATAATAATACTGTACTTATCCAACTCAACAAAAAGATGAGAACATTTAATTGCAATCTGTATTTTATAAAAAAGCACAAACTTCGTTATGTTCGACTGAGCACATGCATGTTCGTTCGTTTCAGTGCTAAGGGCTTAGGGCACTTTTGGCTGTTAAAGAAAAACAGCAAACAAATTTAACACAAACAAAACATGTACACAATAACATCACAAACTATTTGTGCTGTGATCGTTGCTAAAATTACAATTGTTCTGTTTTATAACGAAGAACAGAACAATATATAAAGTTTGTTACATTCTTAAATATAATTATGAACGGTATTAAGGGTTGTGTATTAATACACAAACGCTAAAAAAAGGAGATATCGTTTCTGGGTGTGTCACCCGTACACTAAATAATGTTTAGTTTATTTTCAAACACTCGTACAGAAGTAAGAAAGTTTAGTCGGTCGGACCATTTTGTACACTACATCACACTATTAAAAAACAAATTTTCCTGGGTGTACCGTTTTTTGGGCCCATGGGCAACCATTGAATTTTTTTTTTTTTTTGATGGATGAAATTTCTTACCACTGTATTCATAAAAAATTCAAATAGATTTAAAATGTATTTTAAGAAAAATTTGTATGAAAATTTTGCCTTAAAACACATTTCAAACTTGTTTTTTTTATGAATACGGCAGTTAGTATATATATGATATTTATATCAAAGTAAATTTAATTTCTATTTGAAACTTTCTCGTCTTAAAGCGATTTTAGGGTTTTTATAGGGCCTATGGTCAATTCTGGACCTATCAGCGTGAAATTTTGTTATTATAAAAGTTATCATCGCCAAATTTTATGTCTACCATCATTTATAACGAAGTATTAGCATTAAAAGCTTTAGCTACTCACACTATAAGTGGGACGCATAAAAAAAGTCTTATGTTGCGATGTTTAGAAATCATAATAAAAGCCTTAGTTTAAGTTAAGATACTCCGTTTTATATAAATAAAATTATTCCAATTTAATTCAGACATACACAAAATAACTAGCATAAATTATGTCAGCTAAGTATTTTTTATGGGATGTCCCACTTTTAGTGTGAGTTGCTGTAGTTTTTTGAGTGTTATTTGTATAAGAGCTATAGTTCAGTAAGATGATTTAGGTTCAATTAAATATTTTATGTCCATTACTCAATACCAAAATATACAGATGGTTTAAAACGACACATACTCTATTGGGGCTATGTTTCATAAATAATGAACCGATTCTCAGTATTTTTAATAGGCATACTTATGATAATTAAAACGTATGTGCAAATTTCCTTAAATTATATTTGAAAATACGACCTGTACTTTGCGCACAAGGTTAATATGAGCACACAACCAGCATGCCAGCCGGACGGACGGTCATCTTTATATCAGCTCAGAAAGTGGTTTTGAGTCGAATGGTATACTAAAAGTTGTGTTTGTGGATAGTACGCTATGCACCATCGTGGTGTGTATAGAAATGATATCGAAATCACACCATATTTTTAGTAAGAATACCAATATCAGTAGTTAATATTATGAACCCACTTGGAAAATGTTCTG
This sequence comes from Pollenia griseotomentosa, assembly GCA_963931875.1. Classification (NCBI taxonomy): domain Eukaryota; kingdom Metazoa; phylum Arthropoda; class Insecta; order Diptera; family Polleniidae; genus Pollenia; species Pollenia griseotomentosa. Next base: position 50,408,730 of record OZ007564.1, read on the forward strand.
TACCAAATGAATCTGCCGTATAAAAGTATAATTTACGTAGTTTAGTATTTTTTTCCAAATTTAATCCAAATTATATTGTTACGTTACTGCCTTTCAATAACGTTTTGGTTTATTTCCTTTAAAATAAACCGTTTCGAGTTCTTTATTGCAGCTTTAATAAAATAATTAAAACACAAACATTTTCAACACTATTTACAATTTACTCAACTCTATTTAGTACTAAGTCTTTTTAACAACCGAAATTTATAGCTTTTATTCACAACCAACTATAATTTTCTCAGCGTTATACGTTATTGACAAAGTCTGAACTTAGAATGATTTTGATCTGCTACTCGCCGCTAGTATTTATACTGCAATTTGGTTGTCTAGAACATTCGAAATGTTTTTCGAAGGTTCGAGGCTTTACTATTCACCACACTTTAATTTGATTTATGGCAGCATAATTTTACATAATTTTACCTGTTATACTGAAGCTTTTTTAACGGTCATTTCTAGGGCTTTCTGCACATTGGGATTGAAGTTTACTAAATTATAACAATTTTTAATAACAATGTAAACTAGTAAAATTACTTATGAATACAAGACAACTAATAAATACAAGACAACTAATAAATACAAGATAACTTATAAATACAACTAATTCTTAACTAAAGTTACTTTCGTAACAATATTTTATTTTAAATCAGGCTCATGTCCATCAAATTTAAATTTTATTAAATTATTTTAATGAAGGAAGGCGGAAAGAGTAAAACTGAAATGAACTCAGATGCTGTAAATGTGGTTATTCTCGAAAGTTCCTCCTAAGTTCAAGCCCTCGTTCAGTCAAAAATAAAAATTTTCAATAAATTTTAAATAATGTCATGTTGTAAAATTCCTTATTTCACTGAAATTATTTAATGAAAATTTAATTTGATAAAGTTGAGTCTGATTTAAAATAAAAATCAAATTTGGTATAAACAGTTCGATTTACCACAAAGAATTATTTTTTTAATATATTTTGTTCTTTACTAGAATTGATTCCTCCAAAATTTTAAGTTATTTTTTTTAAAACACGAAACTTTATTTCGATGCCAGTGTTATTTGTTTTTCAAATGAAAGACTTCCACCTCCACTCACTTTCTTCCGGTACTATAATCGTCTATAATAAGTATTACTTTTGCATGGGGGTAATTTGTCTCCTGTCTCTATCGCGTCCCTCCAAAGGGGTATGTGGAGAAACATTTATAGGATATTCCACCTTTTGATGTTACATCCTCCGGGAAATCAGGTGCAATCAATTCCTATGTATAATCCAGAGATCAAAATTGACTGACCTCGGGAGTAAGGTGCGAAATCAGCACACACAGGTAGTAATTTAAGTGCTTTGTCCGGCAAGATTAAACACTCACTTCTAATTTAAGAGCTCCACTGCAGCATCTGTTGAGTATCAACAGCACCTAGGGATGATTAGGCCGAACTCTCCCACAAGCGAAGAAAAATCAGCTCTTAAGTGGATTTTTCAGAATTCCATTTCAGTGTTTTTGGATTTAAACCACAGCCACCACTATTCACCATTTTGTGAAATCATGCTTTGAAAAAAGCACTCCCCCCCGGACAGAGAGTAAGTAACCCTGTGAAAACTATCTGTTCATCAGAAAAATTTAACTCTCCGTAAGGAAGATTCCTGAAAAGCAAAAAGCACGTCGCGCAATAAATATTCTTTCGGAGGTCTCAATCAAAAGTGTCAATGCCACCAGGGGATACTGGCTCCCAGTGATAGGACTCTGGTCTCTGGATATCTGGCAAATCCCAGGTATTAACTGCACCTGATTTCCCCGGAGAACGTACCTCCAGAAGGTGAAATATCCTTAAGATGTTTCCAAAAAAAAACCCGTAGAACAACGGGAGTTGGCAGTCCCTGGGACTACAATCACAGCTCGCTATTGGTTGAGTACCATTCGTCGATCACGTGGTGGTTGTGGTTTTAACCCACACTATTCACTTTGTATGAGGGATAAAACTTGAACTCCAATTTTAAATTTTCTAATGCAGCTTGAAACTCATTTGATCCCCAGAAAGTTTTATCAAAAACACATCCGTCTGGGAATTAGTTACTCTTGTTTTATTGGTTATTTTTCAGAAGTCATTAGTGTTTTAATCAAGTTTGAATCGATTTTAATAACATTTCCCGATAATTTAAAAACATTTATGAGCAATAAATTAAATTCTAGATCCGGGTTGCATAGATCTATAGGGGTTTCCGTTAAAAATAGTTTGACCATAAAAATGGCATACTGGATTATGGTGTTTGTTTTTGTTCATGCAACTAATTTCTGAAGAATATCCATATTTCCAAAAACTTTCGTGAACTGTTTCAAAAAAAAGTATACAAATTCCACTGAATTGAACTGCCTGTTCAAATGCTTGACTTAATACATCAATCGATGGTTACCTGTATTTCTCTAATTCCTAAGCTGATGCTCCTTCTTTTGAAATATCAAACTTTTTTTTTTTTTTTATTCTATTGTTTTTGTTTTCTCTTACCAACTTGGTACTGGTAAAAGTTCAAGTAGTTGGATAATTCTCTTGTCTTTTGTACACGAGTATAACTTCTGCTACAAGTTTGAGGTTTTGTCATTTTTATAGAAGTTTTTTGTTAAACCTTTTTCTTTTTGCTTAAAATCGGCAACTATCGAAGAGTGCCTGTTTATGTGTCTGTGAGCAACTGAATACGTGCAACCAACAGTTGCTAAAGCTTTATACGTAATAAACCTAAGTGTTGCAATGTTGCACACACAAGTACAAATGTATATCGGTTTTAACTGTCAAAGGCACTATTCAAACTTTTCTTTCAGCACAATGTGATAATTTGTAGTTTCAATGTATTGTTATCCTTGTTGTTGTTGTTGTTGTTGCTATTTTGTTCCTGTTGCTGCAATTGTTGTCAGTAGAATTGGCGCTCCTTTTGCACACCCATATTAATACAAATAAACATGGTTGCACTGCATGCCTGTCTCAACTAAATATCTATTCATGAATGTATGATCGTAAATGCATGTGTCGTGTGGCATCTGAAGAAGAAGAAGACAAGAAAATTAAGACTTAATTGATTATATTGTTGCAAGAAGTTCAAGTAGGATGTTGCTGACTTGATATTGATGGTGGGTTTTTGGTATAAAATTACTCATGTTTAAACACGAACACATGCGAAAAAAATGTGTGTGTGTGTGTTAGTTAGCACTTTTGCACACATATGTAAAATAAAAGTAAGAGAATTAATAGAAACCTTGTTGAATTGCCACTTATAGTGGCAACTTTACATTGAGGCTTTAGAACAAAGTAATATTTAATTTTATAAACACAAAATACATATTTACAAAATTTATCTTCAGAGTTTGATCAAGTTTTTTTTTTTTTTTTTGGAAAATATTTTAACCTGCCACTTTGTGGGTGCTTTATATTATAAAGCAAAAGTGCTTGCAACATTGAGGAAAAAAAATTAGATACTTTGTTTTAGTTTAATTTTCAAACTGCAATTTTGTTCTTAATCAACAGGTGGAATTTAAAAGGGTCATGCAATAGAGTGAACTTTTTGCGCGCTACTTTTCAGTTTACCGAAAATTATGAAGGGGCATACAATCATTTTCAATCAGAGCTGTCAGATTTTGGAATTTATCCCCAAATTGTGGATTTACATTGGAAATTGGGAATTTATTGCTTCAATTTGGGGACTTCTACACTCACAATATTCTGTACGTAAAATTAACTGAAATTGTAATATAAAATAAATGAAAAAGTTCAATTAAAAACCGGTCTACCTATTTTTCATTTATTTTTAACAAAAAGTTCATTTAATTTTTACTGTCAAAAATTCAACACCATATTCCGTAAAATCAAATAAATATCCAGTTATTTTGTAAAATTTTACTGTCAAAAATTCAACACCATATTCAATAAAAACGATTAAATATTCAGTTATTTATTAAAATTTTACTGTCAAAAAATTGACCCCATATTCAGTAAAAACAATTAAATATTCAGTTATTTTATTAAATTTTCGTTTACTCCACAAAAGAGCCGAATTTCTAAAAAATACCAGACAGACACCTGTCCACTTGTTTTTCTTAGTCTGAGTTCATACGGCTCTTTCTTTATTGAAAAGATTGCTACTTTATAGGCGAGAGGGGCGAGGGGAAAAGAAACGAGTACACACATGCCTGTACTGTCTTTACGTTTTGCTTTCTTATTCGTTGTTTAATTTGGTTTTTGTTTTCATACGCACGACTATACAAAATAAAAAACATGGCGTCGACATGACATGAATCATTTGAACACCAATTCATGTTCAAAGAAGAAAAAGGAAGAATCTTTTCAATAAAGAAAGAGCCGTATGAACTCAGACTTATAAGCGAGAGAGGGAGAATATTTTTATTTACTTACCCAGTTACACACGTTTGTTTTACTTTTGTTGTACTGACCACGTTGTTTACAGAAGAAGCCTCAATTATAAGACACCAGCAGCATGACCGATATGGCTTCGCAATTATTTTACTTTTAAAATTTGATGTATTTAACTAAATTATTTTAACAAATAGAAAATGGGAATTGCTTACACAAAACAAGCAATTCATTTTTTATAGATAAGTAAAAATTAATTTTTGGTAGTAAAATTATATAAAATAACTGAATATTTAATTGTTTTTACTGAATATGGTGTTTTATTTTTAACAGTAAAATTTTATAAAATAACTGCATATTTATTTGTTTTTACGGAATATGTAGTTAATTTTTTGACAATTAATTTATATAAGATAACTGAATATTAATTTGTTTTTACGGAATTCGCGGTTGAATTTTTGACAGTAAAAATTAAAAGAACTTTTCGTTGCTTTAAATTAAATTTTTATTTACTTTAACATAAAGAAGAATTTAACTCAATCAATGGACAATATTAACTGCAACTGAAAATCCGTATTAATATGCACTTAGTGTTTTGAATAACTGTTAGAATGAATCAGTTAAAAATAAATTTGCTTGGAATTTTAAATGTTTATTTATTTAAAAATGACTGAACGGAATATTTCTTAAATAAACTACAGTCCGTTACTGTAATAATATTGTGAGTGTACATTTAATATTATAATTTCATTTTTACTTTCATAAAATTGTTTCTCCTACAAAATCGGCAAAAATCTTGACATTCGAAAGAAAAAGCTGGAATTTTCTTTACAATTAAAAATTCAGTTATATTAAAACAAAAAAAAATATTTTTTATACGCTTCACCACAGGTGAAATACTATGCATATTTTTATTTTAACTTAGAAAAGGCGTAGCTAACATACACAATTATTTTAAATTTGAGACATAGAGCTTTATAAAAAAAAGAATATACAGGGTGGCTCAAAACTACCAATGGGGTTTGAATTCCTTATAACTTTTTAAGTCATTGCTTTTCTTTCTATTTTTTCAGCATTTTTCAAAGAGGAATTGGGGAATTAAGTAAGTAAAAACTGGGAATTATTTCCTTTTGTAGGTTACTTTATATTATATTCAGCATTTTTTCTGGAAAACTATAAGAGCTAGAGCCAAAATAACGAAAATCTGTGATCACTTCTAAAAATTGTATTTTCTAAGGATTTTTATATGAAAAACTTTAAATGCGTTTTTCTGGAAAACTATAAGAGCTAGAGCCAAAATAACGAAAATCCGTGATCACTTCTAAAAATTGGATTGGTGGATTGGTGGTGTATAAAAGTCATTCCTAAAAATTTAAGGAATAGAACTATTACAAAAAAGCTTTATAAAATACATAACTGAAATTTAGCTCATAGAATAAATTTGAAAAATAATAATGTGGAATTAAGTAAGAATAACTTACAATCGAATATAAATAATTGAACTCGAAATGTTGCTAAAAGTTATAGAAAATTTGTTAAAAAAGAGCGCGTATGTGCGAAGCAGAAAATGGCCACCACTTGCGAAACATAAATTTTCATAATTAAGTTGAAAATATTCTCCACTAATATAATGTATTTAAAAAAAAAATTGGGCAAATTATGTCTTAAATAAACAGCTTTAAGGAACTCAAATCCCTTCGAACATTTTGAGCCACCTGTATTGAAAAGTTTATGTATAATTTTAGAACTATAAGAAATGTAGAATAGACAAATAACTACATTTTTCTACCAGATATCAAGATTTTGGCACACCATATGAAATAGGAGGACTTAATGTTGCTCAGATATTTTGTAAAGTGTGTCGAAGTAAGATTGCAGTTTTTCATTTCAAAATAAAAAAACCAATTTTTGAGATAGTTGTAATTTTTTTATTGGATTGTAAAGAACACATGCTCCGATTAAATATGGAACAAAATATCTGCAAAACTACCCCATGGCTCTGTTGACAGGCTATTACTTTTTTCATTAATTTTCCCATGACTTTTTCACAGAGATGTGAATCAATACACATCAAATGTTGTGTCTGGACGCAATTAGAGAAGTAGACGCTCCAACATAAAAATACATTATATATCGTCGCAGGCATTAAAGAACGCTGTAACTGACAAAACATAAAAGGTTCACCAGAGCCAAAAAAAACCTGTATGAAAGAAAGTAGAAAAAAATTCATATCACAAAAACTATACAACTTAGGAAAATGAGTTTAAAAACGTATTTTTATTTTTTCTCGCTTTATAAATTGGCTGTAAACATTTCCTCTCAACTTTATTATTCCCGGTGATTCTGCGGCTTACAGCAAACAATTTTTTTCATCATACAAATATGGGACCGGGACCAATCGACGCAGTATTTTTTTCTGATAGAAATTAAGGAAAAAAACGTATTTTCGATTTTTTGTCAGAAACAACGTTCTTTAATTCTTGCGACGATATTTCTATATATCTAGAAAATGGCAAGAGACAAAGTTTGTTATCAGTACACAACATCCAAAAAATGTGGGCGGGTTAGGAAAAGGTGGGCGTGGCACGAAATAGAATTCTGTATATCTGGAAAACGGTAAAAGCTTTGTCAATACACAATCTCTTTCAAAAATGGGCGTGCTTAGAGAAGAAGGCGTGGCACAAAATAGAATAAAGTATAGATATCTAGAGAACGGCAATGTCTAAAGTTTCCAAATTTGTTACAAAAAGCAACTTCAGTCAAAACGTGGGCGGGATTATAAAAGTGGGTGTGGTACAAAATATACTTCTGTATATCTGAAGAACTGTGAGTGTAAAGTTGTAAAAATAATTCGGTTTTTATGCTCTTAGTTGTAACAATGTGTCGAAAGTTAGAAAATGATTTTACGACTACATATATATTAAAGTCCATAATGGTTTGACCCCGGGAAGCTTCCGGAATTAACAGCTAGTAACTATATATATATTTTTTTTTTTTTTTTAAAAAAATCTTTTGAAATTTAAAAGAAAAAAATAAAAGAAAAACCAAAAAACGCGCATTTAGAAAAGTAAATTTTATTTCATATTCGTGTTAATAAAATGTTTTTATACCCACACCACAATAGATCCACCTGAAAGTATACCGATCGACTAAGATCACTTTCTAAGTCGACCTTACGGTATCTGTCCGGCTGGCTGGCTAGCTGTCAATGCAATTTTGAAGATAATTAAAGAACTTTGGTACAATTTGGCACAAGAACCAAGCCTTTGGCGAATCGGTCCATAATTTCATATAGGCTTCATACAAGCTGCTATCCGCAATAGAGTCTTTGTGCCCACTATCAAACCAATTTTAATGAAATTCAAAAAACATAGTCAGATCTATGCTTATATGGACACGTAAGGTATGCATTTTTAAAATGGCGGTAGGGTGCAATTTCTGCCTCTCAGAAACTAACAAACCAATTTTTAAGAAATTTAAATCATAGACATTCATATAGCCATACACGGACTATACTTTCTTACTTGTTTTATTTACGATATGAGTAAAAACTAAGGTATTAAAGAATTGGCCTCATAGCTTCAACTTAAATAAGAAAAAAAATTTACGGGATTTTGAGTGTAATGAGTTACAACAACTATAAAAAATGTTTAATGTTATATCATATAATCAGCCTGATTACGGTTGGCGTTGGCGTATACGCCTGAGTCGTTTTTTGTAGTAGATTAAAGAATAAAGGTTGTGTGTTACGCCTGAGTCGTTTTTTGTAGTAGATTAAAGAATAAAGGTTGTGTGTTACGCCTGAGTCGTTTTTTGTAGTAGATTAAAGAACAAAGGTTGTGTTTTACTTTAATCTACTACAAAAAACGACTCAGGCGTATACGCCAACGCCAACCGTAATCAGGCTGATTGTTTCACAAATTGATCGATTTGATCTCATTTTCGAAATCTTGTTGCCCTGGTAAGATGCTAAAAGTAGGTCCCAATATATTTTTTTTTTTTTCATCACTTCTCCCATGTATCTGAGAATAAAATGTACACTCTCAAAAATGTGTTTGTAAATACTGTACTGTAGGATATCATATTGTCTTGCTTGACCGACTATACTATCTTACATGTTTTTGTAAACAAATAAATACATATTTTTTAAATTTAAGCTATACATATTTTTCATAAATTAAAAGTCCCGGTATTTCAAAATCTCAAGACGGGGATTTATTAAAAAAATCCCGATTCCTAAAAGTTTTTTTTAAAAATCAGTTGAACAGTTCACAACCCCACTAAAATTACTTAAAAGTTTCTTTTGAAACTTGTTTAAATCATTTCATTAATTAAATTGTTTCCTTAATAAAATCGTTAGCACAACGCCACACTCTTCGTTGTAAAACCTTTACAAAAAACTTTTCTTCTTCAAATGAAAAAAAAACAATGAAAGCCCTGGTTCACTTACAGACAATCAAGGGCTTAAGACTTAAAATGAATTTCCGCATAATAAAAATCCACACTTATTCCAATTTTGAGTGTAACGTCAGTCAAGCGTTTAAATAAAATAAATTACATTAAAAAAAACCCCCAATCAAGCTCGCAGAAAACGAGGAAGAAGAATATGTTAAAGGGCTGGATTAGTGTTAATTGTCTCGTTGTTGAACATGTGGCAACGATTTCGAGTTAAAGATGATGTCGTTCTTTTTCAGAAGTACACCAAGTACGTGTTTGAGATCATGGAAGTAACGAACATAAATAAATTGTGTTAATGAGGCAAAAATGAAGGGAAAGAAAAAAATGCATTAAAGAAAATTTGGAAGACATTTCATGCATGAACACATTGATCTTATATTTATGAGTAAAACAGTTGGTATATACTCCTAGTTTTATTTAATGTTTATACATTTTTTGGATTAAATTGTTAAAGAAGCATCTGTAGTGGCTAAAGAAATTAAAACTTTCTATTAGGAGTACTAAATCTTTGTTTTATGAGAGTCTTATCTTTGGGTTTGTAGCGGTTTAGATTTTAGTCCATATTAAGTCTTTGGATGAATGCCAATCGAAGAATAAAGTAAAGCAAGTTTTTAAGCTACGAAGATTGGAAGCAGTTTCGACCGTATTCTGGAAAGCTTTTAAGCCTTTGTTTCTTATTTCCTGATAGTCATCCAGTACTATTATCGAATCCGTATGATCCTGTGCAGTATAGCGACTGTAGATAGAATTTTGCTTACAAAACAACGAGCACCACGTGAATTATAAAAAATTACAAAATAGGGTTCACTCAAAAGCCCAAAAATAATTGTTAAACATGAAATGAATGTCTGCTGTGAAAAAACTCAGAAAGGATAATTTGACTACAGGTTTTCCAAAACGACGGGTAAGTCCCAAATAGACGGTGAAACGCGACTGCAACGAAACTCTTTTGAATTTTTTGATTTTAAACCAGTTTCAACACAATGTGATGAAATTATCATAATCGTTTCAGTTTTCTTTGAGAACAGGTGTCTGTAAAATATCTAATTCAAGTGATGAAGAGGTTGTGGCTATGTATTTGTATCTTCGCCAAAGAAATATATATACGTTAAAGAAAAACTGTGTGGATACATCACTATATTGATAAGAATATTATCTGAAAAACCCGCAAGCCTGCTTAAACGCAATGATTTCCGATGCGTTTCAAACCGGTTTCAAATGGACGCGTCCTGTGCGGTTTCTCAAAGGAGTCTATGGCATAAGCTCAAAAATAACTAAAAGTTGCAGTAAATAGATATATATTGTTACGTTTTTCTTTTAATAACTAAAACTATAAATAATTCTTAGATAAATCTAACAATATGTAAAAGGCCATACACACCTCAAACCGGAAATCTTTTGTGCAGCCTGCGTAGCTCATTATGGCAGGTTCAGACTTCGTATAAAGCCTATTACCCTGCCCGGTGAAAGATCATACATGATATGCTCATAATTTGCCCTACCAAAAATTTCGCCTGGAAGCCCTCAAGACGGGACAGCAGCAGAGGAGACGTTTTGTTACCAACCTCTCAAAATCTGCATATCTTGGTACTAATATTACCCATTATAAACTTATAATATCTTAGAACACAGTGCCCTGTATATAGGCCAACAAGTAGCCTTAGTTCCCCCTATCAAGCAGAAGTAACCTACCTGCCCTGTCACGGGACAGAGCCACAAATCGCTTGGATTTACTTAATCTAGAAATGGACGTCCATGTGTGAAGGAATTCACGTTCGAACCACGTTTGTATGTTTGTAACGTCTCCCTCCACCACTATTACCTAACCTAACCTAACCTTCATTGCCCACATGGCCAGATACCCAACATAAATTCAGTTTAAGTACCGTTTCACCGTCTTTTCACGCACTTGCCAATAAGTCAAGGTCCATACAGCAAAAAAAAAAAAAGCTGACCCTGGGACCTGAAATTGTAAGACCAGTTATGAGAAATGATCTTGATCTCTTTTGAAAGATAGTATTTTTTTACATATTTCCAAACTTACCACAAACTGGCGCACCAGTTATCACTCGGAAGATGCTATAATTTTTTCATTTGTGCTTTGAAATTTGTAAAGTAAACATATACAAAATAGACGTCGATAGGAAATGGAGCGCCTGTAATCTCCGCTCAAGCCATCCTAACGAGGAAGACAAGTTTTCATTGACAATCGACATGACCGTCGAAGCCCTTTTCCATCTCTAAGAACACGTGAATAAGCAAAGTTATAGCATTTTGAAATCCGCGTTTAGCACACAAAGAGCCATTATTATACCCGCTTAAAGCTTTTGTATAGTTACAATCAAGGTCAAAAACGCCGCGGGCCAAACGACTATTTTGAATGACGAGCGCTTGAGAGCAATGCTAAACGAGAATATTTGGATCCAACAGGATGGATAAGCACCACTTCCTGCACGATCTACAACTATTTCTGGGTTGCATAATCTCTCGCTTTGGTGATTTGCACAAGCCTTACAGATCGCCCGATTTAACCGTTTTAAACTTCTTTTCTTGGTGTTTCTTGAAGAATCTGAGTCTTGTTGGCATAGTCACGAGTCTAGATCATCATATTCTTAAGGTCCTTTAAGAGAATATCCGTAGCGAATGCCGAAAGTTTTTGAAAAACTAATGGAAAATGCCATAAATCGGGTCCTTATGGCTATGAATTCTGGCGATGGCCACATGGCCGATATAAATTTTCTCTACTCAATAAAAAAAAAAAAAAATAAGACATCAAACAAACACAATGCAAAAGGTGGTGCTGACTTCTCATTCTTAAGGTTTGTTTCTTATAAACTGCATGAAAATGAGAAGTTTTGAAAAAAAACAAAACGCTTGCCGCTCTTATTTAAGAAGCTCAGTTAGAAATAAAAAATTGTTCATTTAATAAATCGTAACGTTACTTATGCGTCTGCTTGCACTAACGGAATACAATTTACATCTAAAATATTTTTTTTTAACGTATTAAACGTTCCTATTATCAATACTTTCAAATTAAACTACAGCACCATACAGCCAAATTATAGTGCGGAGTTGTCAATTTGCTATGGACGCCCCTTAAATATTGCCATTTACTTCCATAATTCCTCTTGTACTTGAGATCAACAACAAGAAATCAAGTAGAAAAATCTTACAAGAAAAACAAAAAGAAGAAACGTAAAGTATTTAGAGCAAGTGTGCTCACCTGAGGGTGTTACACGTCGAATAAAAGATACAACATACAATTTTCTTCCTGCTGTTTACTTTTTTTATTATTCTTTTACAACTTTTAACAGACGTAAATTCCTTTAAGGAAACAAGTTGCAAGGAAAACAACTAAACAGAAAATATTCTTGCATGTGTTAGAGACGCTGCTGTTTCAGTTGAAACTTCGAGTATGTCATGAGAGCATAACGAATTTTCGTTATACCGTACAAGACCCTCAATTATGAGATTAACTATGAATGCACACAAATATGAACAATGAAATTTTCTTTTTATTTTCCCAATCAATTTCTTAGAAATCAAGGTATTCACTTTGTATAATAAAATTTGTTCATACTTCATGGTTTTTAATTTACAGAATTTTCTTTGAAAGAGTATTCGAAAAAAAAAACGAAAAATCAAATTTATTTTTTTATTTTAGTTCTGTTTTCTTTAATGGAAATCATATTTTCTTAACAAATAGAATATATTACAATTATCGAGGCATAAGTTGAATATTTTTGTTGTTCATTCTTTTCCATTTCAAAAAAAAAAAAAATATTTCAGCTGACATTTAAAGTTGTATTGTTTGGAACATATAAACCCAATTAAATTGTTCATCATAATAAATAAAAAAAAACCGAAAATCTTGTTTAGAAAATGCTGCTCAATTCTTTTGTCATTCAGCGATTGTTGTGGTATGTTTCTCATAGAATGAGGAAAAAGAAAAGAAACATTTTTCGTTTAAAGCTAAAATTAAGGCAGCAGTACAAGTACCGGCACCGACCGCCAAACAATTGTTAAAAGATTATATTGACAATAAACTTTGAATGCGGCTTAAATACAACAAAGAATTACACACATACGAACACAAACACACACACACACACATAAAACGGAATGCATTCCTTTATGGGCATGATTGTTTTGAACTGATGAAATGGGAAATATACGGCACGAGAGATTTAAAAAGTCTGAAGGGATATAAAACCCTGAATTTTTTAGATCGATGTAGTAAAGAGCTAAGTGCGTATAAGTTAGTAAGGGAATTTACTAAAAAGTTATGAATCAATGCGGAGAAAATTGTAAAGCTTCCATTACCTTTAAAATACGCCAAAGGAATCCAAAGAAATCATCCAAGACCTCCTTAAATACTAGCGTATATATAAAACATTTGTTTTACCCGAAAACTCGTCAAATCATGCAGTATTAATTCTTTAGACTCTGATGAAGCTACATGTTACAAATCAGATCATGAGTTTGGTTATACACATTCCAACAAAAAGATTTTTAACTTCCGCTTACCATCTCGCTTACGCCATATAATATATATTTTTAACGCTTTGTTTAACGCATATAAAAACCTGTGAGTGTAAAGCTAGATTTACACGATTGAAATTTTCTTCAAAATTTTGCTGTTTACACGAGTTTGTAGCATTTTGAAGAGCAAATTTCTTCAAAATTTTGCTGTTTACACGAGTTTGAAGCATTTTGAAGAGCAATTTTGAAGAAAATTTCAATCGTGTAAATCTAGCTTTACGATCAGCTCAATTTTTTGTTGTTAAAGTTTTTCTTAAGTATTATCCATTCTTCTTTCCTCGAAATACGTAAGACTTTTGCGATAGTGTAAAACAGCTTTTAGTAAGGGAATGTCTTGGCTTTTTAAAATCTCTTTTTTTTATAAAATTTGTTAAGAATTTGTTCGAATATCTTATGGTATAAACACAACTGGTACAAACGACGAACTTCGCATGGTATGACGAATTCGTCGGCAAAAATTATATGTTGGCAGTTTTGAAAGGATTTTTTGTTTTCGATAAAGTATAAAAAACTTCCGCTCATTGGTAACAAATAATGAAAAAATCATAGTACAGTACAATTTTTCGAGTTCGTGTATCAAAAAAACATATTCGTACGTATTATTATTTTAGAAAAAAGTAACCAAAATGAAAAAAATATTCACATCTCAACATTGAAAAAAAATATAACCAATTTTGGTTAGAAATAACCAAAAACGGCAGCTCTGAATTTCAGAATCCACTCGAAAGTAGATTACTTAAGCATTTTTGATGTTCTTCCTTATATTTTTAGGGACTTTTTATCAATGTAATGGATTTTTTGAAATATTAAAAATTTTTGCGAATTTTGGCCATTGTTGCAAATTTTTTTATTTTTTTGTTATTTTCCGACATTTTGTTTTTTTTTCATTCATTTAGCGATTTCGAATAAATTTTAGTGTGTGTTTAAAAGTTCGCAATAGAAGCGATTTGTCCCTGTGACTCTTTACAGATTTCACGATTTTTAATAAATATTAGACTTTGCTATCATGCTGCGCAGTCCCTTTCCCAATTTATTCGTCGATCGTCTGCGTAAGAAATAGAAATAAACCTATCGTAGAGTTCGTTACGCACGACGAATTTCGGACTACGCAATGATCGTGTATACTTTCTTATATACCAATGTGTCCTATTTCTGGTGAAGAATATTCGTTGCGAATAATTCGTCGTTCGTCCCAGTTGTGTTTCTAGCATTACTGATTCTCTGTACGTCTTATTGCCGGTCAAGCCCGACTATATGATGCCCTGCACCACAGTATTTTAAAAGACATTTACGAGAGTGCCCCCTATTCGGGACCCATGGATTATCATGCTTATGTGCCCATATAAATATGAATCTATGTTTTGAATTAAATGAAAATCGGTTTGAAAGTTTGAGAGAGACAGAAATTGCCCCCTACCTCCCTTTGTGATCCTATTTTTTTTAAATCTGCATAGCGTATGTAGCCATATAAATATGGAAATATCTATGTTTTAAATTTCATTAAAATCGTTTTGATAGTTTCTGAGATGCAGAAATTGCCCCTATCTCCCTTCGTGGTCCTTGTGCCAATAAGAACCTATAAGCCAACATTTATCAAATCATCACCAAAATTGCAACCTGTACTTTGCGCACAAGATTACATGTACAGCCAGCCAGCCGGACGGACATCGTTAGATCGACTCAGAAAGTGGTTCGTAGTCGATCGGTATACTTTAAGGTGGAGCCACCTTTTAAGGTGTTACACACATCAGCACAAATGCATAATACCCTCTCCAATATTGTCTTGTGGGTATAACAAGGGATTTATGTATAAAATTAGAGTTAGTCGTGGTTTGTTGTTGGACCGATCAGGCTTAATTTTAATACCAAACCATTTCGGACCATATCTGAAGCCTTCGGAAAATCTATTTCACGCACAGATGGACATAGTAATATCCACTTTTCTTCTCCCAAGGACCCAGAATAAATATATACTTTAACATCACCTAATACTTTGAATCCTACACACTTCACTGCGACTACTAATACACTTTTGGATTTTTTTCTCGTGAGTAATGAAACAAATATACTGCTCTATGATCAATTATCTGCGTCATGTTTCTCTAAACATGACCTAATTTTTATGATATATAATTTCCAACTTGTAATACCAGTTGAGAGAATTACTTTTCGAGATTTCAAGAATATTAATTTCAGATTACTCGGGGATGAATTTCTTAAAATCAATTGGAATATTTTTTATTCTTTATATTCGGTAGATGACCAACTCCTTTTTCTAGAACAAAACCTAAATTATCTGTTTGATCTAACTGTACCAATAAGGACAAAAGTTATTGGTAATAAACAAAAACCCTGGATTTCTTCTGAAATTAAAGATTATATGAATCAAAGAGATTTTGCGTATGCACGTTGGAAAAGATTTAAAACTACAACATTACATGAGGATTATCTGACTGCTAAAAGAAAAACAAATAAAATGATTAAAAGGGCCAAATCTGTTTTTTATGCTGAAAAATTTTCTTCGGCCATTGGCTCCAAAAGAACATGGCAAACGATACGCGAAGTTGGTATCGGTAAATCTACGAACCCAGAACCATGTCCAATTGATGCTGATGCAATCAATAAGAAGTTTTTAAATATCCCTATTGTGCAAGCAGATCAAAATTATTATACCAATAACCATTCGAATAAAAATTCTAGCTCTTTTTTTTCTTTTGCTGCAGTAGACCAATGTGACGTTTTATCTAGCCTATTGTCTATAAAATCCAACTCTATAGGAGTGGACGGGATTAATCCAAAGTTTCTAAAGATTCTTTTACCTCAAATTCTTCCTATTATTACATTTTTCTTTAACAAAATATTAACCACAAGTTACTTTCCATCGAACTGGAAAATAGCTAAAATAGTTCCAATACCCAAAACTGGTTCCGATTTTAGACCAATAGCCATTCTTCCATTTCTCTCCAAAGTATTTGAACGTATTATGCATAACCAAATGACTTGTTTTTTGGATAACAATAACTTACTAACGGATCGTCAATCTGGGTTCAGAAAGAAAAACAGCTGCATAACAGCGTTAGTTGATGTTACGGAGGAGATTAGGGCAAAACTTGATGATGGCAAGACTACATTTTTAATACTTTTGGATCATTCAAAAGCGTTTGATACTGTGGATCATAACATTCTCTGTTACAAACTTAAACATTTCTTCAATTTCTCTTCGACCGCTACTCAGTTATTGTCCACATACTTGGGTAACAGGTATCAGTATGTTGAAACTGGAATACGGAAATCCAGGGCACTGCCTGTAACAAGAGGGGTACCTCAGGGGTCCATTGTTGGACCAATATTATTCTCACTGTATTCAAATGACCTCCCAGGCATCCTAATGAATTGTAATGTAAGACTGTACGCGGATGACGTTCAACTTTATACCAGTTGTAATAATGCCTTAATCGACCAGTGTATTATATCTCTTAATCAACAACTTCATCGTATTTATACGTGGGCAACGGCAAATGGCTTGGAAATAAATCCAAAAAAATCTAAATGCATAGTTATTCAAAGGCGACTGAATAAACTTAATATTATACCTAATATATTTATAAATAATCAGCAGATTGAAATAGTAAAATCTGCTAAGAATCTAGGAATACTTTTCAATGACACTCTTACGTGGTCGAACCACATTAACTATGCTTGTGGTCGCACCTTTTCAATGATTAGAACTCTTTGGCGGACCCAGCATTGTACACCTTTAAGAATAAGAATGCTTCTTGCTAAAACTTATCTGATGCCAGTGTTACTGTATGGCTGTGAGCTATTTGCTAAATCTGATACGATTAGTAAGGCGAAATTGAACGTTGCGTTTAACAATATTGTACGGTACGTTTATGGACTTAAAAGGCGTTCTAGTGTTTCTTTGTTTTCATCTCGGCTTTATGGCATTTCCTTAGATAATCTGCTGAACATGAGAGTTTTAGTTTTTTTACATAAGATTATATATACCCACAAACCTGAGCACTTGTATGGTAAACTTTGTATTTCTGACATAAGCAGAGGGAAAAGAATTAGATCGTTCGGGTATAAAAGTTTAATTTCTGAGTGGCATTTCTACATATTCGCAGTATCTCTCTGGAATTCTATACCATATAGCATTCAACTTTTAAGTAACGCACGAAAATTCAGGGAAAATATTTTTAAACTGTTTTCAGCATAGCACTTTGAAACATACATAATTACTTGAGATTAAAATATATAAAATTATCTAAATTTTTGATTAATAAAATATATTATTTTAAGCTTTTAAATATTTAAATTAAATTATCTTAAGTTTTTTCTTTATTGTTTAAATTAAATTGTTTTTTGATTACAGTACTTTTCGCTTATAGTCCATTCCGCTTAAAGGCCAAAAACGGATATAAGCCAAAACTGTCATATTCATTTGCAGGTTTTTTCGAATTTCATGCAAATTATTTGTTATAAGGTCCACTTCGCTTGTAGTCCATTTTCGTTTATAAGCCACATTTTCTTTGCAGGCATATCTAATACTTTATGCAAAAAAATTCGGTTATAGTCCACTCGTTTTTTAAATATTTTTTTAACAAACTGGCAACAAGTTTTTTATTTACCTTTCTGGCAACTTTAATAAATGTCAAATTTTGGTAAAAGAAGTTTTAGATTCCGTTGAAATTATAAGACAATTTTGTCTTGAAACAAAATTGAGCAAAACATGGATTTTGAAAAAATAGAATTATTTATTGTAAAAACTTCTTTAAAAAAAACAAACTAAAATAACAGAATTTTTTTAAAAACGTTTAACATTTCCCAATTTATATGAAATTAATACTTATGTTGCGTTGGATTTATACATTCAAAGAATTAAAATGATGTCATAATTTAAGCTTATGAAGCATTAAATTACATATTTACCTTTTTGTTTTTATTAAAAGCTTTGAAAGCCTTTGAATTAATTTATAATTTTTTGTTTTAACTATTATTTAATTATTTGTTCATGTTTTGAATAAACTTTTATTTTGTTTAAAAAGAGTGTTTTTTTTGAAGAAAATAATTTTTATATAGTCCAAAATGTGGATTATACTAGGATTCACTTATTGTCCATTAAACGGCTTATAAAAAAATTCGGTTATAGTCCAAATTCGCTTATAGTCCACAAAAGTTGTGCAACTATAGTAGTGGACTATAAGCGAAAAGTACTGTACTTATATAAAAATTGTAGTTAGTTATTAAGTTATTAATGATTTAAAGTTTAACATATTCTCAGTTCCATACTGCAAAATAAGACTCTTAGTCTTGTGTATGGAGCAATTCAATTATTAAATAAATAAGCTGTTACTTTATAGGGTCTAAGATCGATATTGTGGAAATTACAAACGGAATGACAAAGTTTTATAAATCTGGCGAAAGTGGTGATCTATTAAAGCCGCCTTAGAAAAGGTCTTAAAGAAATCAATTGAATAATCGATGTGCTTTAGCACTTCAACAAACTGTTCTTTATAAAGAACATATAAAAATTGTTCAATTTAGGTTCACAGACAGCCCAGTTGCTCTAAAGGTAGCATCCCTTGGTTTCACTGTTTAATATCCTGTCTGGTTCATTATTCAATAGAATAGATTTGAATTTTTTATTGTGCAAGTCTTTCCACACAAAATCTGTGTATACTAACTGCTTCTAAACTTAAAAAATTCTGTACTTAAGTAAATATTAACTTCCCTGTCAATTACTTGGAACTCGTCAAATAAGCAAATAACTGCGTTCTTCATTTACAAAACACAAATAAATTTCAAATTATCTTTATAAAATAAATGAATAAGAATCCGTAAAGTATTTAGTGAAAGATATAGACTATTTAATTACTATTCCCATTTCAAAAACGTTGCACACTCCTGTCAGCAAAAGCTGATTACCTCAGATGAAAGCATCTCATGGTATATATTCATGACAATAAAAAAAAATTACAACTAAAACACAATACAACAGATTTTATATGTTCAAGCTTATTACGACAACATTGTCAATACCGACGAAGAAGATGATGACGAAGAAGATGATGAAGAAGATGATGACGATGATGGGGATAACCAACCGACCGACCGACCATTCTTCAACATTGACGTCACATGAAATGCTTTTTTGATGTTGCGACATTCTGTCTAATGTCTGCGCTTTCATAAACATTTTTGATGAAGAAATTCTTTATAATCATAATATATGAAATAACTTACAGATGTCATTTTCTGGCCATTAAAACGTTAAAAAGTTTCAAAAAAAAATGTGTACGTTAAAGATTGGAAAAACAAGAAAACTTTAAATGCATTTTTCAACATAAAAAATACTTAAAGTCATATAAAATACTTTAACAAAAATACACATGACGTTGCACGATGTGTACGCTATTGAGAGGCAATGATATTTTAAAGAGTTAAACAATAGCTCGGCACACAATGGCAGGCGGCAAGTTCAGTACGGTGGTTCAGGTGAAGATTATATTTAGAATATCACTTATTAGTTGTGTAATCCTTAAGATCAGTAAAGGAATTAAAATCTCATTTTTTTATAGCAGTCTAAAAGTTCTTTTAATGAATATTTAGAAGAGGGAGAGTGGCTATGCAAGGAATGCCCCACCCGTTAATATAACGATATGATTTATTTAATTTTTCCTTTCTAATTTTATTTAAGGTTGGCATTTATTAAAAATTTTGTTTATAGATTGAAAATATGTTGTTGTCTAAAATATTATTAGGCAATTCAATAAGTGTGTCATATTAGTTGTATATGCTATAATTTATGGATGGCATTAATAAAAATATGGCAAATACAAATAATATGACAAAGCATTTCCCATAACTTTTCTTAGGTATTTCTCAGAAATTTTATCAAATACTGTCCATAAGCTGTTGAATGGTTTCACACTTATTTTTATATAAAGAGTAAGGTGCCCTTTAGATAGCTCCAAAGAAAAAAATGGGAATAATTTCAATGCGGCGAACTCGGCGGCCATTAAAAAACGCAATAGTATTCGATCGTCTTAAAATTCGCTTAGGAGAGGATAGATGGGCAAGCTGTGCCTCTAGCCAATTGAAATTAACATGAGAAAAGGTGTAACTTTAATTCCAAAGACCCCTAAATATCTTTAACTCTTAGAACTTCGCCTCCTGGAGGTTTAAAGGTTTGCCTGCTGAAGTGCAGTGTTCACACCATTTCGAACTTTAACACGCGGAATGCCCCTATAGAATGCTAAAGCAATTGGTGAGTTGTTGAAGAAGTAGAAGCATATAAAATATGAAAGTAATTCCGATATGATATCTGAGTCAGAATCTAAGTACCCCAGGTTTTAGTTTATCTATTATTTGAGCTTTTTTCGGTATTAAGCTACGGTCAGACTTATCATTTGACGAAAAAAACGGGACCAACAACCAAACTAAAAAATAATTTCGCTTAATATCAATATTTATTTTGATTAAAATACCACATCTTACAAAAAGTTTATTTTGTAATATTAAGACCATTTTAAATCTCACTAACTATTAACAAAAATAGGGGTTACGCTTATTTGATCAAATATTTAATAAGTGTGACCGTAGCTTAATTAATATAAGCACCAACAAAGATTTATTTTATCAAAAGAGTCACAATTCGAATCAAAGCTTTAGTTAAGGAGCTTTTTTGGGCTCTTAATTTACGTTCTGCTTCAGTTTCTGTTTAAGGTTCATGTTTTAGCTGAGGCTCCTTTTCAAGTTCTAGTTGAGGTTCTAGCTCAGGCTCTAATGAAGTTTCTAGTTTAGGTTATACCTCAGGTTTTTTTTTTAGATTCTTATAAGTTTAGACCAAATTTAATCTAAATACCAACATCACAAGATGGTTCATGAGCACAATTACCCTTTTTCCGGAATCCGATCCAAAATTGTGACCTGTACGTTGCGCGCAAGGTTTACATGGACAGCCAGCCAGCCGGACGGTTAGACGGACATCGGTAGATCGACTTAGAAATTTATTGGGTCTAGGATCAATATTTTGAGATCAACACAAACCCCCTATAACTTCTATACTATTGTAGTGTGGGTATAATTAGTTCAATCTCAGTTCTAGTTCAGTTATGGTTCAGCTCTAGTTCAGTTCTAGTTTAGTTCTAGTTGAGTTCTAGTTGAGTTCTAGTGCCGTTCTAGTTCAGCTCTAGTTCAGTTCTAGTTTAGTTCTAGTTGAGTTCTAGTTCAGTTCTAGTTCAGTTATAATTCAGCTCTAGTTCAGTTCTAGTTCAGTTTTAGTGCAGTTCTAGCTTAGTTCGTGTTCAGTTCTAGTTCTATTCAATATCAGTTCTAGTCTATTTGCAGTTAAATTTCAGTTAAGTTCTACTTTTGTTCTAGGGCAGATGTTTTATTGGCTGTTTTTTTTATCATTAAACCCACTGTGCAATTTCCAATCTATTTTATTTGTAATTGTGATTAAAATTTTGTTTAAAAAATAAACAAACCACGAATATTGCAAACATATTTTGAACTTATTGTTGCTATTTTTTATTGTTAATCTTTATTTATTTAAAATCAATTCAATTTTCTATACATTTTTTACAAGTTTTTTATTCCGTAAATCATTTGCCTTAAGCTGGACTTTAGTTGTTTTAAGAATATTTAATGTTATTTCCTTGTTAAAGGTAAAAAAACAATAAATTGAAGTTTTTCTCTCTGGGTTTTTTTAAAGCCAAACATAAACCCTCAAAATAACCAAAACGACCAATAACAAAGAAACACAAATAAATCAGTTGATGCCTCACAGAGTCACTTTATTTTATTATTTTAGTAAATTTTATTTTACTACCTGAAACAATAAAATAAAAAGGAAATAAATAAAAAAATGTGTACTTGTTAGTCTCACATTCCACATACATATAAACTTGGTCAAAAGTACAGGATGTTATTGGTAATGCTATTGTTTTTATTGGTGTTCTTGCTCAATTTCCCCCAGAAAAAAGTCATGCAAATACACCTGTGTTTGTCGATTTTCACATCACGAGCATATTAATGGTCAACAATTGCTGTGACTCTCGAACCTGCAATCCACAAGAATCAGAAAGTTGAATCTCAATAACATTTTCGTATGCAATTGACAACGTGTGTGTTTGAACTGTGTTGCTTACATAATTTAATTGCCTGAATAATGTGTCGTACTCTTTTATGTCACATAAAAGTCATTAGTGTCACATTAAGGTGACCAGAATAATGTAGAGGGTTTCCTTTGCATTATAAATTAAAAAAAAGGATATTATAAATCTAGTAAGTTAATTTTATCTTAGTGTAGGATCTGAGATTCTTTAATTTTATAATTTATAGTTTTGTTTCATTGGAAATATTTAACTGTTTTACCTACCACACGCCGGTACAGTGCTTAATAAAAGTTATTGCGCTAATAATGATTTTATTTTTAAAATATAAAGAAGGTAACTATAAATGAACACTTTTGCTAAAGTAACTTGAAATTTTAGATTTTTTGAGATATGACTGTTGCAATAAAGAAGCGTTATGAATTGTTATTTTATTGTTAAACTACGTTTGTGTTTGTGTTATTGTTTTTTTTTTTTTTTGTGCCTATTAATATAATAAAAGTATCAATTCATGTAGAGATTTATGTTTTTTCCCCATTGGATAAAATTATTATAATTATTCGAGTAATTCGAACAATTTAATAACCTTACTCGATTAATCGAGCAAATTTAAAATTCAAAAATCGATTAATTCCTTGCTCGAACAAAATTAAAAGTCAAATAATTGGATACTCTAATTGCGGCATAAAAGATGATGCAAAGAAAAATGCAAAAAGGGCAGCTTTCTTAAAAAGAGACAAAAAAAATCTTTCGTCTCGTGACAGTTCTGTTAGTATTCTGTGACTCCAATATAGAATCTATTCTCTTAAATACATATTTTCCAAATTATAAGTAAGTAGTAAAAGTCAATGTCAAGTGTAACTTTTTTATTTAATACCTTTTCTAAACATTTGGAGGCGTCAAATGTTCTTTTTTCATAAAAGTGAACTGGTTTTTTTCTATGACTTTACGTATGTCTGTCTGTCCATCTATCTATGCAATTGTCTGTCTATCTGACTGTGTGACGTCCCCATGAAGTGTTTATGATGAAAATCAACAAAGTGGTTGCAATTAAACAAAAGACTTATTACGTGAGAAAACAATTAACACCTTTTTTTGATGGTGTTCTTATTACAGTTGTTATTACTGTTGTTGTCGTTACATAATCATCGTCAACACCAGCATCAGAACATGAGTAGCGATGAGTTGGTGTAGAAAATAAAAATCTAAAAACCAAATTCAGAGGAAAATGCTCAACATGTCTGCTCATTTAGGAAGCAAAACGGGTATGAAACATTTTATTGCGTTTTTTTATGTGTGTGTTGTTGCTAGTGTTTTTGTTGTGAATATTAAGTGCAACAAGTATACTTTTGTACGCATACACATGCAGTCTAGTTGTAAACACAAAGGCAGTTGCATGTACAACGTACATTGTACATACATGATTAAAAGGAAAACGTGAAAAAGGATAAATAATTTTGCCTAAAAGTGGAAGATTTAAATGCATAATTACAGTAAAGAAGAAAAGTTTTCGTACATTTACACTTGAACCTTAATATTTGCCGACACGATGATGGCTTCCTTGAATCCTCGCAGTAGTCCCTTTGTAAAACGCTGAGCCAGTGACTAGTATAAGATCTTGATTACTCCATAGACGTCACTATTTCCTCGAAACATTTGGATCCCTCAGATATAACATTCAGATAGGGCAATTCTGGTCTTCCAAAATGCCTTATCCTCATATTTCTAGAAAGTGAAGTAGTCTTTATAATTTAAGCCGAACGTTATTGCATGAGTCCCTCTCAACGAGTGACCCGTAATGACCAATGTCACTGTTCTAAGTTGCTCTTTCTGGGTACAATAGGGGTACAATGGGTACAATAGACCTGACTTGGTCGCGGTACCTGTCACTGTGGGGAAACCTCCCCGCTCTATTGTGGAAAAAAAAAAAAAGTTGCTCTTTCTAAACACTGGTCTTTCCCACAACATATCTGGGCCATAGAATTCTGACCAACTAGCAGATGAGCCCACCTGTACGACTTTCGATTTAAACTATGTTTTCTAAAAAGTTTAAAAACTATACGCATGCTTTGATTAAATAAAGAATTAATGAAGCTTTAAAAGTGGAATTATATTGTTTTATTATTGAACTCATCATACCACATTAGAAAGGGTAGAACCTTCCCTTTATCAACTTTAGAACCCAGAACCAGATAGTGATTTATAAAACCACTTAAAACTATCCACTTTGCCTATCAATTTACATTGATTTTTTCTTTCTTCAAAACGAAAATTAATACAAACAATAATTAATTATAGTTCAAAGAAAACTCTCTATTTTTATTAAACCAATGAAACCTCTAACACATCCAAACATCAAAAGATTTATTGAAAAATTAAATTTTATAACACAAAAGGAAAATAATGAAGAATGGTCGCCAAAGAATGAATGAATTTTTCAAATATTATTTATTTACATTTTCAAAAAAGACTATGACACCACGCGGATGCTCTCTTTTGTTTCCATTAACATTTTCAAAACTCGCAATACCAAGGCAAAATTTATGGCAGTGCATGCCATGGCATCATCGCCACGACACAATGGAAAACGAAGTGTCATGGTGTTTTGCGGTGGTGGCGGAGTTGGTTGGCGATGGTGTGAGATCTCGAACTTGGCGAAACAAACAAATTAGTGCCCATTGGGCTTTTGACAACAAACACATTTTGTTTTTTTTTTTTTCTACGGTTTGTTACAAATGATCGCATGCTCCAGTTACTTCCTCCTCTGCAGCCAGTTATAATGGCCTCTGATACTCAAGATGTTGTTGTATTGTTGAATGTGAAATCGGATGTAGGTGGTTGTGGTTGGATATATTTTAATGGCATTGTTGTTGTTTATAAATTTCAAAGTGTCTATGATGTTTTACTTCGAAAGACTCTTCTATACAATTTGCTTGAATGTTTGTTTTCTTTTTCTTCTTCTGGCAAAAGATCATCTTTGTGAATTTTTTTGATCGCATTAAGCAAATTATAAGAAAGATAAGAAATAAAAATTCATAAATTATTTTTTTGTATGGTCGCTGGGCATTAATCAAATGAAATTGAAATTTGACGAAAAAAATTATGTTTAAAGTGCACTCTACATTTGATGTATAAAATTCAATATATAGTTGGATAAAAGAAAAGGATCTTGTAAGGTCACGAATTATCATGTCTTCTCACACAATGTTGGCAACGGTTTCAAATTTAAAGACGAGTGGGTTAGACCCCTATGACGCCTTCGGTATATAAACTACACTAAACAGTGATTTTTTCGGGATGTAATGTAGTTTCAAGAGTCTTATGAGGATTATGAAAAACCACAATTCTGCTTGTTTACATACACATTAAGCCAGAAATGAAACCTTGTCGTTGAAGATGATTTGATGATAAAATCTGGTTCAACTTCCAGTTAATGCTCAGCCGGTTTACCGAAAACACGACACACTTTATCGTCCGCTGGCTTCAATTCTTATATGGATTCAGGCCAAGATCTTTCATTAAAAATTTTCAAGTAGTAGATGGGCAGAGACCGCTGAGAACAGCGTCGGATCGATAAATTCGAACCCTCTGTCATACTCACGTCTATAGCGGCGATGGCTTCTTCTGTACGCATGATGCGGGCTCGATTTGGATGAATATAAAAATATAAAAAGAGTCATTAAGAAAACTTTTGAGATTTCTATAGAATAGGCACACACCTGAACACCGTTAGACTAGAGAACGCTAAACCTTTTTTTAAAAAGTTTAAATGTGAACTTAAAGAATTGGCGTTCGACGAATATGGTAAAGGCTGGCAGATTAACAAGGGTCATATGGGAAAACCTGAATCCAAATAGGACAAATGGTATTGTAGGACTAAAGAGGTCAAGACTTAGAAAACTACATAGTTTTTTTTTAAACGATACAATATGTAAAAAGTGTGGCGAGGAGGTTGGGACACTGGAATGCTACTTCAGCGAGGGTCCTGCAATTAATCTCATTAGGAGATAAAAAAAAAACAATAAACAAAATTTGAAATTCTTTAGGGAAAAAAACGGAAACCCTCTAAAGGCTCAATAGAGGCGAGCATGTTCTTAAGTTGGTTTTAAATTTAGTTTTGGACTTATGGATGGGGGAAACTCTCAATTTAGAGCGCGCATCATGCCAAATTGGCATTGGTGTATACCCAAATGGCTATGGGTGATACATCATCCACCTCTTTTAAACTTAGTCTAGCCTATCAACATCATATTTGCTAAAAATATATTTTTTCTATTTTAAAAAAAATTAAACAAAAATTTGTCACAAAAAAAAAAAATTTAAGAGTATTTGACTCACACAAAAAAATCTAAAGTAACTATTCCCGGGGGCTGTAGGAAATATCGCCCAAAGAAAAATGGCCCAAAAAAAAAAATGAAAAATCGCCCAAATGAAGAATCGCCCAAAAGAACATGAAAAATGACCCAAAAAGTTATATATGAAATTTTGCCCAACAAAAACGAAAAAGGGCCCAAAAAAAAATGAAAAATTACCCAAAAAGCAAAAACGAATTTTTCCAAAAAAAAAAAATAAAAATTACCCAATTTGCAAAAAAGTGTTTATTATTCATATAAATTTAGATACATACAAGTGTAAGTTTTATGTAAAAAATTGCATTGTATCTTCAACAGCTGCTCGGCAGTAAGGACAGTAATACCGGCTGCGCTAACTTCGCTAAGCTTCTCTGCATAGACGGCCTTCGGCCGGGCGCAAGGATTTTCTCATCTATGGTATAACAAACACCGGCTTCGCTAACTAAAGCTTCTCTGTATAGCCGGCCTTCGGCCGGGCGCAAGGATTTTCTCCTCTATGGTATAACAAACACCGGCTTCGCTAACTAAAGCTTCTCTGTATAGCCGGCCTTCGGCCGGGCGCGAAACAAAAATCACCCAATAATAACGAAAAAAAGCCCAAAAATTTTGGGTCACTTTTCATATGAATTTAAGCCCAATTTTACATGGAATTTTTTTGGGCGATTTTTCATTTTTTTTTTGGGCCATTTTTCTTTGGGCGATATTTCCTACAGCCATTCCCGGGAAACAAAACAAAAAATCTTATTCTCGGCAATCCCGGATTCTTTGAAAAAAACAATGATTTCATTTTATGAGTTCAAGACAAAAGTTTTTAGTTTTTTAAAAAAATATAAATATTATATATAAAAAATTAGCTTCCCAGTTGGCCACGTCTTTAAGACATTATTGAAGACGGGTGCACGACAATGTTAATTCCTGCACGACATGTAAGAGACAGCGGGAACAAATCGTCAACGACATTTTCGAACAAGTGTCGCGGAAATCGTACACGACACAAAGAAAGACAATGTCGCCTACTATGTCGTCAACGATTACATGCATGACAATGTCGTCTATTTTGACGTCCACGACAAAAATTATTATATGGTTATATTTTTCAGGCAGTTTTAGTACAGTTGGAATTTTAATTTCTGTTACATGTTTTATATTCGACTCTTATTAGAAATCCTAAGGTTGAAAGTGAAGTATTAACTGCATGTAATCCATTTTCCAGCCCGCGAATAGCTTCATAAGCATTTTTCGGTTTTACTAGTTAGAGCTAATTTGTAAATTTTTTGTAGGTATTTAAATCAACAATTAAAAAAAAAGAATATGAGAATTTTAAGAAAACCAAGCAAGTGGTTGAATAGCATCCAAGAAAACTTTGTCGTCAATAGCATTTATACAAGACAACTTATAAGACAGTGTCGCTCATACTGTCCCACATAGAGCTAAATAGAAGGCAACTTATAAGAAACGTCGTTAAAACTGTCGTGCACGACGAATTCCTGTAAATTGTCTTCTAGAAAACCTAAACGATAGGGGACAAGTCGTGCATACAGCATTGACGACGATGTCGTCAACGGTAATCTGGCCAACTGGGTTAATTAATTCCACAGAAAACCTAATAAGCTCTTACATTCATATGTACATGCATATTATATATGTATGTATATATATATATATATATTTTATTTTTTTTTGGGAGATCACGAATTATTAAAACTTATTAACAAGAACAATTTTTAACCACCAGTACTACTGGTTAAAATATTGATGATTGACTGTTGGCTGGCGGGCACCGCAGTGGTGCAGTGGTTAGAACTCAAAGATTTTCTGAAGATAGAATGTGGTGATTCTTGAAACATGTAAAAATCAACCCGGGTTCAAATCCCAGCTCAGCCAGGAAAAATTATCAATAAATTTTAATAAAAATTCCAAGTTGTAAAATTCCTTCCTCAGTGAAAATAATTTAATGAAAATTAGATTTGATGAGCTCGACCCGAAACTTATTAATATTTAGTTTTTATTATTGAAAGCAACTTGGTAAAATTAATTTTGTTTTAAGAAAACATTTTTTGGGATTCTTGTTGATATGTATACGAAAACGTGCTCTCGCTTTCTACAAACGTTGGTCTTATAGTAAGAAGCACATCATACAAAGATTATAAATTTGTTGGCCTGTTACTGTTATTTCTATAAAATTTTATCACCTATAGAAATTTGTCGCCTATACATATTTTCTAATGTTGTTTTGTCGCATATACAAATTTTCTATTGGAAATTTTCTACAGAAAATTTTTTACCTGTAACAAATTTTTCGCCTGTAACAATTTTCTATAAAACATTTGTTGGCTGTAGAAATTTTCTATAAAGAATTTGTCGCTTATAGAAATTTTCTATAAAGAATTTGTCGCACATAGAAGAATAGAAATTTTCTACAGAAAATTTGTCGGCTGTAGGAATTTTATATAAAAAATTTGTAGCCTATAGAAATTTCCTTAAGAAAATTTATCGACTTAAGAAATTTTCTTTAGGAAATTTGTCGCTTTTAGAAATTTTTATGGAAATTTATAATAAATTTTTTGCCTATAGAAATGTTCAATTCAAAAGTTTTCTGTTAGTAATTCTCTATATAAGATTTTTTGCCAGTAGAAATTTGCTATGGAAAATTGGTTGCCTATAGAAATTTTCTTATGGAAATTTGTCGTTTATAGAAATTTTTTTAGAAAATGTGTCGCCTAAACAAATTCTCAATAGAAAATTTGTCAACTATAAAAATTTTCTTTAGTAAATTTGTTGCCTGTTAAAATTTTCTTAAAAAAATTTATCGCCGGCTAAAATTTTCTGTAGAAAATTGGTCGCCTTTAAAAATTTTCTATAAAAAAGTATAGAAATTTTGTATAAAAGGTTGTCACCAATAGAAACTTTTTTTATAAAAAAAATTTGTCTCACGTTAAAATATAAATAGAAAATTAGATTTTCTACAAAAAATTTGTCGTCTATAGAAATATTTTATTGAAACTTTGTCGGCTATACAAACTTTTTATGGAAACTTTGTCGCCTAGAGACATTTTTTATAGAAAACTTGTCGCCTATACACATGTTCTAACGAAAATTGGACGCTTTTAGAAGATTTCTTTTAAAAAATTTTGTACCAAAAAAAATTTTTAATAGAAAATTTTTTGCGTTTAGAAATTTTCTATTGAAAATTTGCTGCTATAATTTTTTGTTTCTATTTTGTCAGTCATGTAGGGTATTTTCAAACTTCGACTTTGACTAGTTAATTTAGTTTTTTTTCAGTCCCATTAAAATAGATTTATGCATGTTAGCGCATATGTTATTTGTGTGATTTTTTTATTAGATGAGGGGGAATATTAAATGGTCATGTTTTAGTGATTTTTTAGTTACTAATTTAGTTTATTTGGTTTGTTAATTCTATTTTAGTTGTTCAGTAGTTTATTTTAATTTAAATTCTTGGCATTTAATGTCTATTTAAATAAGAATTTGTACTAATTTTCTCAAATTTATTTTGTTGTGGCTGTTTCAATGAATATTTAACATACATAAACTTAATTGACGTGCACATAGTTACCGTAATTTATTAATTGTATATACACAGAGTTACATAATTGAAGTGGTAATTTCGTAATTACTTTCTTTAGAAGCTAATTGTAAGTTTTTATATTCGATGAATTCCAAGCATCGCAAATAGTGTGTTGCTTAAAAATTCCAATTATTTTGGGGTTTTAATTGTTAAACCATTTGTATTTTACAAGGCTCTTAAATCAAATTGGCCTAATCTACAGACAACCTTTATCGCACAAAAATTCAATAAATTATATTCCTTTGGCACTTTTTATAATATTTTCTAAGTCGCGACTATTTCCAATTACATTTTAATAATAGAACATCTTAAAGAAGGTAGGAAGAAACTTCTAACACGATTTTCATATTAATTAATTTTTTTATTCAATATGTAATCGATCTGTTAATGTGTGGCAATTTGTCATCAAATTTCGTTTGTTTTTCCCCCTTTTTTTCTAACTCTTGGCGTGATTCAAATTCACTCGCTTTTGGAAAGATTATGTGGGATTATTGAAATGAATTAAATGTGTCCAAAAAGGTCGGTCGTCCCCTTATAATTATGGAAAATACGAAATGTATGCATTAGTACTCAGTCGTATTGTGCGATAAGAATTGAAACGAAAAGGGATTAATAATAATTTCTTTGCATTAATTTTGGTATCAACTTTGTATTTTGTTCTTTTGTTTTTTTTTATGATGAGTGTCTACATAGTTTTATGCGTCCACATGATTAATAAGTCTCAAATAAGGTTCTAATATATTAGAAAAATAATGTAAGATTCTAATGGTATTTAAGATTTAAAGAGCAGATTAAATGAAAAAACAAATATTTTTAATTTATGTTCGATGAGTCATGGTTTTAATGAACGAAAAATAATGAATACGATCAAATCTACGCGGATCGTATTATATGGATTTTACTAATTAACACAGTAATTAGTTTAAAAAATAGAAAATAAATTGCGACATTTAAGCGAAATTATTCTTTATAGAATAGATATACATATTTTTTTTTTACTTAATCATGGTTAATTATTTGATAAACTATAAGACACTAAAGTCGATGTGTTCAAAATTTGGCATTAAAAACCTTAAAATGCGTTTAGAATCGAAAATATATTTAAACGCTTGTATAATGACTTTAACCGTGGCCACAGTTCGCTTAGGGAAAGTGAAATAAACGAATTGTGATAGGTGAAAATAGGACATAATACTTAACTGGTGATGATATTAAGAAAGGAGTAGTTATTCCAGACACAAATCCAAAAATAAAAAGCTAATTTACAGGTGTGTGCTGGAAATCGAAAACGTAAAACACAAGAATTTTAAAGATCGTTTTTTAATAAGATTTCCGTGAAAAAAAATTTTATAACAAATATTATACAAATATTTCTTTATTAAAAAGAATTTTATAACAAAAATTGTAAAAATTATATTAAAAATGTATTAAAAACAATTTCCAAATTCTTGCGTTTATCGTTTTCGATTTCCAGAACACCCCTGTTTATCTGGTTCTTTTACTTTATATGAAGGGGACCTATCGTAATACTATGGGTCACACGGGACAATATATGCGACAGCCATTATTTCAACCGAAATTGAATATTTCCACTTCGGTTATTTCAGTGACCTTCTACAAAGTATCAAAAAGGTGCCAATAAACCACCTACTAGGACATCGCCATGTTGGAGTCACAAGTTCACCTCATATAAAATGTAAAATATAACTTGAACAGGGTCCTGATTCTGGCAGTCGTGATCGAGTAGTTTCTCGATTCGAAAGCAATTTAATATCTAATTATTTCAGTCAGTACTGAACGAATCGGAATTATTTTATCAGTGTTATAAAGCATTAATTTGAGTTTCACAATACTGAAAAAATTATTTCGATTTGTTCAGTATCGACTGAAATAAAATTGCTTTTGAATCGAGAAAGTACTCGATCACGACTGCCAGAATTAGGCCCCAGGTCCCTAAAACTTTAGAACTGTCACGTTACAAGTTTGGTGTTTGTTCCCTTTCCCCTAGAAATCTACACAGGTGACAAATCTTGGATTTATGAAATATTAGCAAGAAACAAACCTGCAATTATTCAAATTTATTCAAACCCCGACAAACAATATTATTGAGTACACCTAAATCTGTGTTTACACGGTTATGCTTTAACACGTTTTTTACCGTGTCAAATCAGAAATAGGAGTATTTTATTGCTGTTATTATTGTATTTTTGCTCCACACAATGCAATATAAAAATTTATGGCGCAATTTTTCTTCTAAAGGGTTTCTATAATTGAGGTACCATCGGTCAATGGAAATCGATACAAGGAAATGATCCGAAGCTTATTGTAGTAAGAAATTGATGATTTAGACGAAGAAAATATGTGCTGTTTAACAAGATGGTGGCACACAGCAAGAGAAACAGTGGATCTTTTTAAAGAAGAGATCGAAAGAAGCATTATTTCTGGTAGAGGAGAAGTGAATTGACAATTTTGAATTGACGATTTGAAACCTTTAGACTTTTTTGTGGGGTTTTTTGAATTCGAAAGTGTACAGCAATAATCCCCCAACAACTTAAAAACAACATTATCGAGCAGATAACAACCATTGACAACAGATTATTGAAAAACGTGACTAAAAATTTGGCTAAAAGATTGGGACAGTAAGGGGTCACTTGATCGACATAATTTTTCTTTTTAATCGGAAGCTATTTGTAATAAACTGAAACAAAAATATTTTTAATGTCTCAAAAAAAAAAAAAAATTTTTTAATAAAATTAAAATGATACCTCAACTTTTGAACCCACAATTTTTAATTTCACATTGAAGATCTTTTAATACGACAAAAAGCACGATAGTTTTACAGCGGTGGGATACATATGAATATTACGTATCGACTTTTTCCAAGAAGTTAAAAAATAAAAATTTTGTTGATCAAGGGCGATGTGGATGTAAAAGTAGAAAAAACCTACACACATTTAAGAAATTGTAAAATTAATTGTTCGTGATACACAAACACCTAAGCAAATTAAGATATTTTAAATTAAATCTTTTCAGAAACAAGTTAGAGTGCTCTATATACGGCTGTGCCGAATCTTTGATACCCTCCACCGACAGTTCGAATATGTTTTGATAAAAACAGACATCAGCATTAAAATTGGTTGCGGTTTAGACCTATATTAAATTATTGACCTACAATCTTGAGTAAAATATCTTGATTCGTAACAGTTTAAGCCGAACTTAAATGATTTTCAGGAGTGGGATTAATATCATCATCTAAAATCATCCCAAAATTCCGCAGAGTGATTTCTGGTATTAAAAAACATAAATTTCAATACAGTGTTGAAATTAGTTTTAGCGTTTACAGTGAATTTCAGAGGGCTGCAAAATATGGGATCTAAGGTAAATTATGGACCGTATATCGCAAAGTTGCATGACATTTTTTCCATATACAGCCAAAGCCCGGTATAACGAATGATATAATGTCAACCCCTTTCGTTAAATAGAGAGATTCGTAATACCGAACTTTTTTTTAAATAAAAAATTAGCTACATTTACCATTAAATCGAGCTGTTTATGTTATTATATTCATGTTTATTAAACTTAATACGTAAGTACATACGTGTTTACATATTGGGACAAATTATTTGTCTAAAAAATCTGTAATATATATGTAGCTTAGTTAAGACAATTTGTTGAAACAGCAAATGTATGCTTACACTCAAATGCTTAAAAATAATAACAAATGCCTCTATCAGCGTATTCATATTCAATATGCGATATAAGAAAAAGACTTAAGGCTCAGTTAGTCTTTACTTTCTGCTTCAGTTCTGTTCCGTGCCGTTCTGTTACGAAATTGTAATATTTACTTTTTCTGTAGCAACTTATCAGCCATCTATGACAAATTTATTAGTTTTGCACTGTCCATTGTTGTATTTCAATAACTTTATTGCACATAAATTTGAAGAAATTAAATTTTATGAATTCTTAAAATCAAAAAATAGTTTATTTCAATATAAAAATGTATTTTTTATTATTTATTTTGCTGTCACTTACAATTACTTAACAAGTTTTTGATTTTAACAAACTGAACGGCAACAGAACAGAAAAACTAATCAATTTCACAGGTTTTTTAATAACAAAAACAAATCAGCTGATTCGTAAGAGAACAGAAAGTGAAGACTAACTGAGCCTTTACACCTTTTTTACATTCTTCTAAAAATGTTTTTTTTTTCACTGAATGATATTCTTTTTTTTCACCATTTTGCTTCAACAACACTTAAAATAAAACTCTTTTATTATGCTTAAAGCTCATCCACAAGTTCTCTTGCTGAGCTACCTAAACAAAAGCGGCAAGCGTTTTTTAAAACATGAAAATTCTACTGCCAATACATTTTTAATAAAACAAACCGACCTAGCGATCTGTTTAATAAGATTTTCCAGCCTGGTGGTGTTGAATTCGCGTTATAAAAGTTTGTTTCGTACAAACTGTAGGAAAATGAGAAGGTTTGACATAAAATCAACGCCTGCCGGGAGAAAAAAAAGTTGATCGTTCGTTATATAAGGTAGCTAATGAAAAAATTTGCTCATTCGTTATATCGGATTTTCGTTAAAGTGAGTATTTGTTATATCGAGCTTTGCCTGTATATATATCTGCTACGATTTTAGGCGTATTTAATTAATTAACCACAGTGGGCTTAATACGGGGCCTATAGTAAATTATGGACCTATCATCACAAGATTTTTTAGTGCTATTTCTAGTCCTATAAAACTGTGCAGTATGAACTAAATTCTATTATGATAGCATTATTTATTACAGTTTTAGGCTTACTAAACTGTTTTTCACTAGTAGGGTTAATATAAGCCCTAGGGTAAATTATGGACCGATCTTTACGAAATGTTACAGTATCATTTCTGGTCCCATAAAACTGTTACGTGCCAACTTTTGTTATGATAGCATTATTAATTACGGTTTTAGGCGTCCATACTAAACTCTTTTCCGGGGGTAGGGCTTATATGGGGCATAGGCTAAGTTATCGACCGATCTTCATGAAATTTCACATTGTCATTTCTAGTCCTAAAAACTGTTACGTGCCAAATTTTGTTATGACAGCATTATGTTTTACGGTGTTAGGCGTACTAAACTATTTTCCGGGAGTAGGGCTTATATGGGGCCTAGGGTAAATTATGGACCGATCTGAAATTAAATGAAATTTCATGAAATTTTACAGTGTAATTTCCAGTCGAATAAACCGAACTTTTGCAAAATTTCATATCATTCCGTGCATTGTTCCACCATTTATGTTAGTTTTTGTAACAAAATTATCAATTTTTTTAAAGTGGTGGTTCCACACTTTGATTCATAGCTCTGATCCTGCTGAACCGATTTTGCTGGATTGCAATCGCAAACTGCTTCGGATATCTACAAGCAATTTGTCACCAAGCTTGTTTATTTCTTTTGAGTTTTTCGAAAGTGAGCGTGTTTTCAACAGACGGACAGACAGACGGACATGGCTAAGTATACATAAAATTACTCAAGGAGCCAGAATATATATACTTTATGGGGTCTGAGATGAATAATAAAAAAGATTCACACGGAATGACAAACTTAGTATACCCTATTCACAACTATTTTTGGTGGAGGGTATAAAAAGAAGGTTGATGATAACGAGATCGCCCGGTGGCCGAATATAGACCACTGTAAAAATAAATTTTAAAATGAAAATTTAAAAAAATTAACTTGCGAATTTTGACCACCCTCCTTCCTCCGCTTATAATTCTTTTATGTATTGTAAATAAACGTCGTGTAAAATATTGGGGTACTAGAGTAACGATAACTGACGCCGCAATGACACTGAATTTAAAGGTGCCTTTGCTAAGAGAAAAAATAAATGTGCTTTAGTTTTTGTAAAAATTTTGCCATTAAATAATTATTTTTGCAATAAAATATTAAAGAATCGAAATCTGTACGTTATTATCGTTATAATGAGATATTTAGCACAAAAAGAAATGTTAAAATAATTAAAATTTTCCCAAGCCATTAACGTGTCTCAGGCCAATTGAACATGAAATGTAGAAACAAGATAAACTGATTTTGAGAAATATTTGAATAGGAGCTAATATAAATTGACTCTTATTCGACCTTTACAAATTTGTATTAATATTTTTTTTTAAATTTTATACAAAATATTAAATTTATTTAATCCAGTATTTCGGCACTCCGCTGTGTGCCATCTTCAGGGTTTTGTTTTTTCTTGAATATTTTTAAGAAAAAAAATTGTGCAATATCAGTTATTCGACCAAATTATTGCAAATTTATGCTGCCATGGTGTTTTAACTTGACGAGGTGGCCTCAATATTACAACAATTTCAAACAAAACGCAAATCAAAAACAATCAGCTGTTTCTTTGAGACCACCTTGAAAATACTTTACAAGTTTATTTACTCTTTTAATTTAACTATGTACTTTTATCTAAATTAACCTAGCATTTACACATGCCACTGCCAGTTCTAAAAACTCAATACACTCACACTTTTTTACTAATACACTCACATTTTTCGCAATGGCAGCTCCAGTGGCAGCAAAAATTGCATGCGAGTGGAAATTTGGCACTTGCATGCCATTAAAGGCCGTTACACACTATCCCACAAAATCTAACGTATTTTTCAGAAATGCTTCCCTGATCTAATTTTTCTTGGAACAATTTTAAAATACAACAACAACTTATTATGACAGGGTTGCATTTTCGTAAATTACTAAAGACTTTGTGGGATAGTGTATAACGTCCTTAAATGCCAAAACGATGAACAATGCTACCCCGTTTAGAATTTAATGCAAATTTACTGGATTATTGTCAAATTTTAATTAAAGTTTTGACTTGATAAATGTATTATTATGATAAATTTTTTGAAACACGCATTAATTAAAGCAAGTATGTCAATTATAGAGCATTGATATTGTTAAAATAATGCTTATTTAAATAAATGTAAGCCATTCCCCCAAAAATGTGCTTATATGATTAGCTCGGTAACTCTATTTGGTTTTTTGGTATTTTTTTTAATTTGAGAAGCAAACAAATTATCTCAAGTTTGCGCTTCGACGACATTTTGAAAATGTACTTGTAGTGGCATATGTAAACACAAAGCAAATGGCATGAGGTTCGACAATTTCGAACAATTTTTCTTTGATAATATGTATACAACAGTGGCATGCCACTACTTGCATGTGTAAAGGCAGGGTAAATAAGACAATTTAAATAACACAGACAAATAAAACAAACATTTTTATTACGAAGTCAAAAATTTACCACAAAATTCTATTTTTGAAAATAAAATAAAATAAAATAAAATAAAATAAAATAAAATAAAATAAAATAAAATAAAATAAAATAAAATAAAAAATAATCCCAAATATCGCCCTACGAAAATATGTAAAAGTTGTAATTCTCAAATTTTGAACAGAAATTTTTTTCCAACTTCTGGCAATACTAGTTTATTAAAATATTCAATGCTGACATCTGTATTTCAAATGTATTAAGTAAAAGGATTGTGTCTTTGCTTGACAAGCAGGTTTGCTACCACATGGCAGATGGCGCTTAAATGAATTAAGTCATTGCCTAACCCAGCAATACTTTGTATGCAGCAGCAATTGGGACATTGTTGTTTAAAAATCAAGATTATTTTTTAATAATGTGCTTTAAAACAAACAAAAAAACAGAAAAACATTAACAGGTAAAACACCTTTACTCAGCTTTGCCGAATCTTATATATTTACCCTTCATTGTTCTATGACAAACAATATTTTAGAGATTTTAAGTTTTTGTATTAAAGCTTTTCTAAAATCGGAATGTATAATGTTAGACAAAAATTTTTTATATATAGAGGCTTGGATTCACTATCCTGCACAATCGTACGATTCATTCACACGAAAATCTGACAGAAGTCTATTCGACAAAACAAAAAAAAATATCACAAAAAAGATGCAAAATTACATCGTCGTGCAGTTACATTTTTTAAAATTTTCCCCAAAAATATATTTTTATTGAATTTCCCATTTGTAAGATAATGACTTCTTCTTTAAACTTAAAAACTATAAGTTTTATTTTCCCAAAACCACAAAATTTCAACATTAAGAGAGTAAAACACGCTGGTTAACATTAATGCCAGCGTTAGATTGAATTCTACAATTGTGCGTTCCATTAAAAGAATATTTTTTCTCTCAACAAAGGAGCCCGATGATATTGCAAAAATTATTAAATTTTTTTGTTTTAAATACTTTTACATATATTTATACCCACACCACTATAGTGGAGAGGGTATTATGCATTTGTGCTGATGTGTGTAACGCCTTAAAATAGTGGTCCTAGACCCACCTTAAAGTATACCGATCGACTCAGAATCACTTTCTGAGTCGAACTAACGATGTCCGTCCGGCTGGCTGGCTGGCTGTCCATGTAACCTTGTGCGCAAAGTACAGATCGCAACTTTGGAGATAACTTGATAAAATTTGGGTCATAGGTTCTTATTGGCACAAGGACCAAGAAGATAGGGGGAAATTTCTTCCTCTCAGAAACTATCAAACCGATTTTAATGAAATTTAAAACATAGATAGATCCATATCTATATGGACACATAAGCTATACAGTTTTAAAAAATATAGGACCACAAGGGGAGAAAGGGGCAATTTTTGCCTCTCAAACTGATTTTAATGAAATTTAAAACATAGGTAGATCCATATCTATATGGATACATAAGCTATACAGTTTTTGAAAAATAGGACCACATGGGGATGTAGGGGGCAATTTCTGCCTCTCACAAACTTTCAAACCGATTTTAATGAAGTTTTTAAACATAGAGAAATCCATATTTATATGGACACATAAGCATGATGTGTTTTTAAGTACTGTGGTGCTGGGTATCATATGGTCGGGCTTGACCGACTATACTTTCTTACTTGTTTTTTTTTTATTTTATTGATTTTTTTCATGTATTGTCCATGTATTACAGTCATATCCCGATAATTCGTACCCCGTTAAATCGTAATTCCCGATAATTCGTAATTCGTAATATACTGTCGGTCCCTTGAAAAATTTCGTTTACTCGTATTCACCCTAATTATGAATATAAATTCCCCGGGAGTTTTTTTCCTTTTCCCATTTTAGCAATTAAATTTACATAGGAAAAATGGGAGAAGGGAGAAAACTCCCGGGGAATTTTTATTCATAATTTGGCTGATTTATTTTATTTTAACCCCGTTAAATCGAAAACCCCTATAATTCGTAAGGAATGGCCGGTCCCTTGCGATTTCGAATTATCGGGATTCTACTGAATAGTGGTTCTACTTGCTAATATCATATTCTTTGAATTACCTTATTACCTATCCAATAACCTTGATAATATTTATCATTTTTATTACATTTCGAATTTTTTTTTTTCGTTTCAGAAATATGGTAAGTATGTGGGTAAATATATTTTCAATATATTCTGTTGTTGTGTGTGACAACCGAAGATCATTTCAAATTGAAAGCTTGAAAAACTTTTGATAATATTTTGTAATTCTTCGAAAAAAACTAATTCAAAAATTTTAAGTTTGCAATTTTCCGCGCGCTTATTTTTAAGTTTTTTTTCGGCACATTTGCATGCATATTTTAAACATGTTTGTGCAAATTCAAACTTGCCCTGGTTAAAAAAAATGAAAAACGATTTATCTGACCGAT
This sequence comes from Pollenia griseotomentosa, assembly GCA_963931875.1. Classification (NCBI taxonomy): domain Eukaryota; kingdom Metazoa; phylum Arthropoda; class Insecta; order Diptera; family Polleniidae; genus Pollenia; species Pollenia griseotomentosa. Next base: position 50,448,856 of record OZ007564.1, read on the forward strand.
AACATTCTTACTTTAACTATCGGCAAGTTGTAATAATGGCATTTAAGTTTTCAAGGAACAAAAAATTTAATCAATTACAAAGCCACTTTAAAAAATTCTGTATTTAAGGCACTGATTTGAGCAATTGTGACCATTAATAAATCGGTTTTGTGAAATTTCAGTAGCAACATTTTTGAAAATATTTGGGGTCTAAGATCAATGCTACAAACGAAATGACAAAACTTAATAGCAATGTTTTCTTACCATTTTCTTCCATTTTACTTTAAAGAAAAAAGAAAACATTTTTATAATTTTAAAAATAATAATAATTTTATTCTATATAATCATTTTATTGGTTTAATATTCCTGATGCATACACTCAAGACTCGCACTAGATGTACACACTTGATTTTAATTAATGAATTAAAAAAGAAATAATAATTAAATGATAAAAATTAAATTCTAACTTAAAATTAAGAAAATTTAAAAATAATTAAAGTTCAATTTTTTTTCTTCTATTTAACTATTAAAAAAAAAAAAAAACTACACTATAATACAAATTTATTAAACACCATTTTCGAAATACGAAAAAATCAATTCAAGCTGATTTTTTTTTTTTTAATTTTTATACCGAAGTATAAATTCGTAAAGAAATTTTTACCAGGTAATATAAAAATAGATTTTAGACTTATAACTAAATGGTATTACGGAAATTAGTTACACATTTTTTTTTTTTTTTAGAAAATAAAGTTATTTCTAATATTTTTAACTTAAATTTTTTTAATACATTTTTGATCGTATTTTGGAAGAATTGTGATTAAAATGTAATACGGCAACATTGTTGTTTTTTTTTATAAATAATTTAAAGCCAGAATTATCATTAAATTAAAAGGGAGATTTTTAAACAAGAGTGTTACCAAGTTGACAACGGCTATTGAAATATTTAGAATAAGTTGTAGGTCGACGTAGATCCACTTTTACGTTTGCGCCAGCTTTTGTGTGCCTTTGTATAAAATTGTGTTCATACGGCTAAAACAGTTTTTGAAACTAAATTCCCAAACATTTAAGTTTACTTCAAAAATATTTTCATTCAAATTTTTTAAAACTAAAAAATTGTTTATGAAAAAGTTTTCCAATGCACGATAAAAAAAGAAATTAAGGAAATAAACGGCTTAGATTTTTGTAATGAAATTTGTATATTCAAATTTATTTTATGAACAGTAGCTTTTTTAAGAGCTGTTTCGTTACTTACAATTCTTTAAAAAGGGGTATTATAGAAGCTCAAAAGATCTATTAAAAATACTCCCATTTGTTAGGGAGTAAAAATTTCCAAGTGCATAGTTTGATGTGCCTCTTTCTCTTTGTGTGAAATCGGGACAGAAAGCATTTAATAAACTTTAAGTAACTTTTTAAAGTTTACCAACTGTAAAAGCTTTTTTTTATTTTAGAGTTTAAAAGAGAACTAACACCAAACTTGTCAGGTGACAGTTTTAAAGTGGCAGGGACCTGTTCTAGGTCTGGCATTAATTATGAAGGGGATTTGACACTTTAACATAGCGATGTTTTAGGATGGGGTAATTTGTCACTGTTTTTGACACTTTGAAACAGGTCACTTAAATAACCCAAATAGAGACATTCAATTTTGGGTTAAAATAATGTCTTTTGAAGATATTGTCCCGTATGAACCATGTTAATATAATAGATCCCCTTCATATAAAGTAATATAAGCAGATAAATCAGCCACTATCCATACAAAATCCAATCACATGACCAATTTTTTTTAATAAAATATTTCTATAAAGCTTGTCAAATTAACTGCCTATCAGGGGTGTTCTGGAAACCGAAAACGCAAAACGCCAGAATTTGGAAATGTTTTTAAATACACTTTCCATCTAATTTTTTAATTTTTGTTATAAAATTCTGTTTAATAGAGAAATGTTAATATAATCAGGTATGTGATGAAAATCGATTTTAAAAACGAAACGATTTGAAACCGAAAATATCGTTTTCAGTATCTTTTACAATTGATTTTAAATACATATTCCTTTTATTTTCAATCTTTATTCTTTTAAACTTTATATTATATACGTTAACTGAAGTGTATTCTGAACAAAAATTTAAGACTATAATTCAGATATGGATTTTAATATCCCACGAAATTCATCACACCTTTTAAAAACGTTCGTTTTGAAATCGATCGATTTTCATCACATACCTGAATATTTGTCATAAAATTCTTTTATTACAGAAATCTTTTTAAAAAACGATGTTTAAAATTCTTGTGTTTTGCGTTTTCGATTTTCAGAAGACCCCTGTATTTCACGATGTCACGACATCGTAAAATTGGCTGTAAAAACCATAAAAAAGTTCTATTCAATTCTTTAAAGCAGTGGCGCCCAAAAATGTATTGCAGCTGTATTAATGAGAGAATTTTAAAGAAAAGCAACACGAAAAGCCAAAGCAAAGATTTTCATTGAAATTTAATCAGAAGAAATTGTTTTGGTTGTAAAAAAATAATATTTTTCCAATTCCTTTTAAAGGTTTGACATTAAAGATGTATGAGTAAATTAAAGAGCATAAAAAGAAAACTGGCTCTAAATGTTTATAATAAAAATTTATGATTGTAACTAGAATTTAAAATAGTTGAAATGTTGAAAATTTTTCACAAAACTTTAAATTCATCAAAAGCTTTTTATAACAAAACTTACATTTTCAAACCTTTTTATAAAAAAGAATTCAAAAGTATTTTAAGTAATTTTCTTAAAATTTAGGATTTTTTCATAGAAGCTTGTTTCGGACTAAAAGTTTTAAAAAGATTTTCAAATTCAACTGCTTTTCTAAAGCAAAAAATATTTATAACATTTTATTCAATAAAGCTTTTGGCAAAAACTTTCAAATATTTTAAAGTTTTAAAATTAAAAGTAGCAAACTTTTAAAAACTGTTTAAAGCTTTAAATGTTCTTAAAATCTAGGAAATAATTTAAACATCTTTAATATAGAAAGCTTTAAATGATTTTTTTTAAATAAAACGTTTAGCGTAATTTGAACTTTAGCCTTAATAAAATCCTTTAGGCCAAATCGGGTAAAATTAATATCTATGGAGATTTTCATATTCAATAGTCTCTATTAGAAAAACCTTTTAAGTGATTTCAGCATTTTACATAAAAAAAAAAAATTCGAAAGATTTTAAAAAATAAAAGATTTTAAGGTTTATGTTAAAAGCAATGAAAAACGTTTAAGGGTTTTATACCCATAAATAGTTGTAAATTATTTTATAAACTAAAACATTTTCTGAAATAAACTCGCAAGACGAACTCAATACATGGGCCTGTTTGCAAATCCATCACTGCGATGCATTTGAGGCGCAGCGCGTTCGTAAAAGTATCACCCGGCATCACTGCAAATATCAGCAGTTAGAAAAAACATAACAAAAGCTTTTTTTTTTTTTTGTATTAGAAATTTAAAACTTTTTTAATAAAATCAACCACAACTTGATTTTCTTTAATCTCCCTCTATTTTTAATTGAATTAAAGAGTTTTCAAAGCAAAACTTTCTTAAAGCTAAAAAATAAAGCTTAAACACACGAGTTTAAAACCAAAAATTTTATAAAATCGATTTTTTTTTGAAAATTAATTTCCATTTATATTAATTTTATTGGGTATTTGTTTATTATAATTTTTGTTCTAATAAATGACATAATAATTTTGTTTTATTTACTACAAACTAATTAATCAATATAATTAAATTTACACACATTAAGATACAGATACAAGTAAATAATAATCATAAACTATATAATGTACATAAAAATACATATTATATGCATTAATACTAAAATTTAATTGACAGTTTTAAGTTTAAATTTAATTTTTTTAACTGACAGTAGCAAAATATTTATGTTGAAAGAAAATTATAATATTTATTTATGATTAACTCCTATTTTGAGCTTTTGTTTAAAAACCTATGCACACAATGTTTTGAATATATTTTTGTTTGATTTTTCATCTCAATAGTTTTGTCAAACTTTAGATTTGACTAAGAAGAACTAGACCATTTTTATAAGAAACAAAAAAATATTTTTTTTTAGATTAGACACCTTTTTTTATTTTAATTTTTTTTTTTGTTAAAAGACCCACTTTGGCCCAATTTGTAAAATTTTTTTTTTAGCATTTATGGGTTTTGATTCGTTTTCTTTTTGTTGTGTTTGCAATCAAATAATTAAACGATGTACATGACTTGGATTAATTGACTGTTGACGTGTTACCATGTTGCCATTTTCACCTATAGAAATGGTACTGGTATTGTTGTTGTTGTTTATATTATTGCTGCTAATATTAATGTTATTGTTGTTGTTATTATTGGAAGAGTTGCTTACATGCAAAAGGGATGTGGTAGCCTTAACACGCCGATGTAGACCACGTTTGCCCTGAAAAATTAAAGAAGAGAATGATAGAAAGCGTTTTTTGAAATTTTCCTTAAAAATTGTGTTTCCTTTCAAACAAGATTTTTCTAACTTTTTCAAAGGCCCAACCAGAATGTGAATAACGTGACTTAAGCAACTGAGCAAAAACATGTAAATCATATGTGTAAAACCATATTGAACTTAAGGAAACTTTAAGTTAAGTTTTATAAAACTGTCATTTGCTTAAGCAAGGTGCGAAACTAATCGCTCATTTCGTACGGAATCAATGTTTTTTTAATTTTCTTTTTGTTATTTTAAATGCATTTGAGATGCTTTTTGTTTTCTTTTTGACAGTAGCTTAAGTTTGTTTATGCAAATTCTGGTTGGGCCTTAAGTTGTAATCGAATACTTTTTGGATTCGAAAAAAATTTTATTTCTAAAATTCTTGTAGGCTATACTGAACGAATCAAGATTATTTTTTCAGTGTTGTAAAGCATTTATTTGAGTTTTCACAAAACTGAAAAAATAATTTCGATTCGACTGAAACAATTCGAAATAAAATTGCTTCCGAAATTGAAAAACTTTTCGATCACGACTGCCAGAATTAAACCGCAGGTTATTGGTAGAAATCAATTTTAAAAACGAGGGCGATTTAAACAAAAAATTTCCTTGCCCGTAACTTAAAAAATTTATTTCTTACACAGTTAACTCTCATTTCCAGTCTATATTCTCTTGAATTTTTTATTACACAGAACAAAATTTTTGCGCCAGTAAAAGAATTAATCAAAAATAAAATCAGTTTTAATAAAATATTTAATCAGGTGAATTAAACTTTTAGTCAAGTGTATTAAATGTTTAATTGACAATATTTCAATTAAACGTTTACAATATTTCAACTAAACGTTTAATTCACTTGATTACAAGTTAAATTCACCTGATTAAATATTTAATTAAAACTGATTTTATTTTTGATTAATTCTTTTACTGGCGCAAAAATTTTTTTCTGTGTACTTAAGTAAACTGTACTGTATTTTGAACAAAATATTAAGACTTCAATACAGAAACCAATTTTAAAATCGCTCAAAGTGCATCACACTTAAAAAAACGATCGTTTGAAATCGATAGATTTTCATCATATGCCGGGGGAGTGTTACTGCGTTTCTCGATTTACAAGTTATAATTTACGAGTTCGTACAATTTGTACTTCGTATTACGCTTTTCGTACTTGTTTGAAACGATGACAGCCTTGAATTTATAAGCAAATGGAAAACTTGAGAATAAGTTATTGTTCGAAATAGAGAGTTGCTGTTTAGAAAAGTATTTTTTGTTTTCGTTAAAGTATAAAAACCTTCCATTCATTCGAAACAACTATTAAGAAAATCGTAATACACAGTACAAATTGTTCGAATTCGTTAATTATTTCTTTCGAATCGAAATGCGGTAAATATGCACACCCTTTAATTTGTTCATTATTAAAAACTTCTTTTGAGCAATTTTCCAATTTATTTCTTTAAAGTTTATAGAAAGCTTTATTCTTATTCCTCTTCTCGTTTTTAAAACAAATTAAAAACAAATAGCTTTTTGAATAAATTTAAAATATTAAGATAATTTGTTTTGATGTGCTTTTTGGCTTAACTATACTCTATTAATTATAACATAGGAGTTAAAAGAGCTTAAAAAAGACAAAACAATTTAAAAAAGTTTTTTAAATAATCTGTATAAAGAAATTATTTATATTCAAGTTCTCTTAAAGCTTTTTTGAGCCTCTAAAAGACCTTTTAGCAAGCTTTTGTATAAAGCTCTAAAAACAAAGTTTATAAATGAAAACTGTTATAAAAAGCTCTTCTTGATCTCAAAAGAAGCTTTTTAAAAAGATTTTAAAATGTTAATTTGATTTGTTCTATCTATTAAATATAACATGTAAACTTCTTAAAATTTACAAAAAATTTAAAAGATTTTGTTATTCGTGCTTAATTCCCAGTTTTTATTCTTGATAAAAACACTTAAAATTTATTGTTGATGATATAAGCTATTCCTAATAAAATGAGTTTTCTAAAATATCTTTAAGCTCTTTTAAGTTTTAAAGATTTTTTGTTAAGCTTTTATATAAGGCTTGCAAAATGTATAAAAAAATAAAGCTTTAATGAAAGCTTTTATAATAAGCCTCCAAGAAAGCTTTGAAAAAAATTAAAAAACTTTTGTAAAAAGCTTGTATAATCGTCTAAAAAATGTTTCTATAGAAAACGTTTAAAAAGCTGTACAAGTTTATAAACCACTTTTACAAATACATATAGAAAACTTTTTCATTTCCAATATTGTAAAAGCTGTAAAATATATTTTGAAATTACATTGGGCCTGTTCGGAAATGCATCACTGCGCTACATCAGAGATTTCAAATGCTTAAATCTACAAAAATAATAGTCACACAATAAAAAAAAATTGAAATTATTTTTAATCGGCATTAAAAAAGGTTTGCTTTTCTGATGCTGCGCAGTGATTCATTTCCGAACAGGCCCATTGTTTTAATGTTTTTAAAAAAAAGGTCTTTAAAGAAAACCCTTGACACCATTTTCAATAAAATCTTATGTAAACAGTTTAAAAAGCTTTCTCTTGGTTAAATAAAAACGTTTTAAAATTACAAATTTTTTTCATTGCAATGCTTTTCAATAAGGGTACGTAAAAATGTGTTTAACGTTTTCAAAAGCTTTTTGAAGAAATTAAAAAAAAAATTTTTTTTTCAAAGTTGTTTAAAGTTAAAAAAGGTTTAAAAGAAAAGAAATTTTATGTAAAGAGCTTTTATAAAATCATTTTTAATGTTTAAAGTACTTTTTATTGGGAATGTTTTAAAGCTACATATGGGCATTTCCACAGAAATGTCAACCGCAGCCAAAAAATGCAAAGCCTATAAAAGTATGTTGTTTTAACATATTTTTATAGGGAGTCTATCAACTTTCAATAATGTAAACAAATTTTACATTTATTCATAACACACTTTGAAATATTCAAATGCAAAGTCGAACAAGTGCAAAAGTTCTGTTTTGAACATTTCTATTGCATGTTTTACTGTGCTAAATGATCTTAATGAGAAACATTATTCATTGACAATTGCTTTTTAAATCTCGGTTTATATTTAAACTATATAAGAAATATGTAAACGGAACGATGCGATTGCCAGTTACGGCAATTTTTTTTTTGGCTTTACCGTATATTTCGATGTAGCGTGCGACATTGAAAAATAACATTTGTTATCAGTGCGTCGAGGGTATTTGCACAATGCGCATCAAATATTAGTAGCAAACAGATATTTTTGTTGCAAATTGAATAAAAAAAATTTTACTGGAAAATAATCAGTGCTTTTCTCTTGGTACTTATTTTAAATTTGTAGCGTGCGACATCGTAAGCGTCTAAGTTTTTTCTAAAATATCTTTATTTGCGATGGCCAACAACTACAAGCAGCAAGGACAGCTTATTCCATTAAAAAAAACTTTATTTGAGACTAGCAATACTATTTTGAGTTAAGTTAGTTTTTGTTCTATATTTGTATTTTTTTTTATTGAAGATATTTTTTTAAAAAATAGAAACTGGGAATTATTTCCTTTCGTAGGTTACTTTATATTATATTCAACATATTTAATTTTTCGAATTTATTCTATGAGCTAAATTTCAGTTATGTATTTTATAAAGCTTTTTTGTAATAGTTCTATTCCTTAAATTTTGAGGAATGACTTTTATACACCACCAGACTATTATATTGTATTTTCTTGTTACATTTTACCTTAGCTATCCTTTGGATAGCAATACATATACTGAAATTTAGCTCATAGAATAAATTCGAAAAATTAAATATGTTGAATATATTTTTTTAAGTTTATAATTTTTGTTCGGAAAATAAATATATTGAATGTATTTAAAATAATGTAGAATCATCTAACGCATGTCTTATTACATAAAAAGTAAAAACATAAACATAAAAGTATGATGGAACAATATTTCGCATGCAACATGTAGCTGGCGGCAGTGATTAAAATTTAATTAAAAATAAACTACACAATATTTTTGAATCAAATAAAAAGCATTATTAAGATACATCAATGCATATCATTTTAAAATTAGTCTCATTTAAATTTTTCATCAGGTTTCGCTGAAATCAGTGTTTGAACTGTTTGCCTTAAAGGCGACTTCTGTTTTTGTCGCATGCAAATGCCTTGGTTTTTTTTAATTATCTTGAAAACGAACAATTGCTCAAAGTCAGCCTTAGCACAAATTATAGTGCTTATCAAGAGCTATAAGTTTCGCCTTTTGTCAAAAAAAAATAATGTTTTGGTGATACAACTTTTTTTTATTTATTTTTTGTACTTAAATGTATCTATTAGGATTTTTTGATTTACTTTCAACAAGTGGTTTTGCACTTTAATCGACTTTTAAGCGAGTTAAAGCCTTTAACGAGCTTTATACAAAAGCTACATTAATAAATATACGTATTTTTATAAGGGTATATTGTAAAAAAGCTCGTAACAGATCCTTTTTAAAACCTTTGACTTTTATATATTTGAAATATTTAAAGGCCCCCAAAAAACTATACAAATTGAAAAAAGCTTTTAAAAAAATTTTAGCGATTTTTTCTTATTTACAAATATTTAACAAATTTATATACTAAAAACAAAAACAACATTTCTTCATCGTTTATTTAGTTCTAAAAAATTTTTTCCTTAAAGATTTTCTTACATTTTTTAAAAGTCGATATTTTTTTACCTGTCTTGTTTTATTCGACGACTTTGACTCTTCTATCAAATTATTTGGCACTTGAAATAGTGTTTCGCCACGCGTTATTAAGACATTCGTGAGGCGGCAACATTGTGCCGCCATTTTGACTTGATCCTCTATACTGTTTTTATCGATTGGGTGCACAAAACGAGGGGGAAAGAATGATGGGGCAATTATCGTTGCAACATTGTGTAAATTCATTTTATTTAAATCTTTTTGTTCGATTACATTGCTGAGAAAACGCAGAAGAGTGCGAAGTGTATTGCGATTTTCATGTGGCAACATTTGGCAAATGATGGCCAAAGCTTTGGCTTGATCTGTGGGCGGGAGAGCATGACACTGATAGAATAATTGTATGAGTTCGTTGGTGAGCAGGGGTTGGGGTAGTTCACGTAGCCAACGTTTAAGTAGAGCGCTCAATTCGTGAACACTGGCCGAGCTTAAAAGTTGTTGGAATTTTTTTGGCTTTTGATAGAAACTCGATTCAAGTTCCTGATAAAGTAGTTCAGTCTGAAAGCCGAATAAAAAACATACAGAATTTGTTTTTGAAACGAGTTTTTGTTAAGGCACTAACCTTTTGTTTATGTCCAGCTACACGTAAAATACCTTCCTCACGGGCACCCCTTTTTGTTAATTCCTCTAAAAGGCCTTCCAAAAACAAAGGCACCAATGTGGAATCGGTACCCGTAATATGTTGATCACGTCTGATTAGAGCATTTAAAGAAACGCCAAATAGATTGCCCTCTTCTTTGCGACGACGTTTTACGGGTTTCCGCTTATCCAATTGGACGTGATTGCGATCGAATATGGAAGCTAATTCCAACCAGAATAAAGGTTGCAAACGCTTCAATTCGGTTTCATTAATTGTATCAATATCGGAGTAAAATTCCAAAGATAAATCACTGCTATCGACAGTATCCTAGAAAAAGAGAACCCATTTCAAGAGTTTTTGCGAAAAAGAGAATTAATCAACACTCACCACTCCATCTTGACTAGAGGTCTCACGGCACATACTCTCAAAACTTATACCATCTCGGGAGGATGGTGAATTCTGCACACTCTGTGGTGGTGTATCCAAATGTATTTTACTGATTAAAATTTTATGTGGCGATGTTTCTGGCGACGAAGAATTTGATAATCTCTGATGATTGGATAGACACTCATCACTTGAATCACCCGAAGAGGTGTTATTATCACTTTGTGAATCTTGGGTCATTAATTCTCCACGTGCACGCCTAAATTAAAAAGAATAATAAGTTCTCTTCCTTTTTTGAATTTTTCGATTAAAATATGTACATACCCCACTGAGCATGAAGGGTCCGGTATGTGTATGGTACCAATGCGCGAAAATCCCAATAGTTCTATACCATCAGCCGAATACAACGGTATATCACAGCGTACATGAGAACCACGAAAAATATCTGTAGAACCTTTAAGGGGAGCACTTGGTGTACGTCTCAATTTCTGTTTAAGATTTTTACTCGAAAACAATGGTGAGTGTCCGTTGCCATTGTCCGTTGTATTGCCATGATCGAAAATACTTACAAAACTGGGTCTGAGGAAAGAAAAAAGGGACATGAATAAAAGAAAAATCTTAAAAAATATAGAAATTTTTTTTGAAAATACGTATTTATGTAAATACATAAAAATACAGAAAAAAAATTCGAAATTTAAATTTGACTTTTGGAAAAACATGCAACCCTTTTAATGACATTTTGTGTAAACAGCCAGGGAACAAGTTACGGCATTCAATATCGATCAAAATTTCCATTTAAATTTTATTGTTATTATGATCGATGATATCCAATACCGTAATTTGCCCCCCTTTTTATGTAGACAGTTACTTTTTGTGTTAAAAGTTGAGATTTGTTGTTTAAAATGTTTCATAAAATAAAATTTTTTCAGTCTAGCAGCAGTTTTAACAGTTAAGCATATACTTACATGGATGTAGTGCCCCAAACTTCATCTCCAGGTATCGAATCTAAAGAGTCAGGGGTCGCACTACGTGATCTGGTACCAGTACTTGATTCCTAAAATTTAAACAAAAAATTAATACAAAAGGAAAGTTAACATTTAAAAAGCTTTCTCAAACTTACATCAAAATCTCGAAAAACATCTCTTATATCGGGTTTACGCTTTTGGCGATTTTTAGTACGGCCTCTCACAGTTTGGTTGAGAGTGCGTACTCGCTGTTTAATGGCATCAGCATGAGGTTTTGACAAAGAGGCTAATATGGGTTCCAATTCCGAAGTTCTCAATTCCAAACCCTGTTGTGAAAGAACCATAAAAAAAAAGGAAGGCATTAGAAATTTGAAGCCATTTTTTTAAAACTAAACTCCCACCATTGAGAAAATAAAGTTTACTGTGTTAATATTTTTATTTTTCTTGGTTAGTTTAATGTTGAAGTTAAACATGATTTAAAGTTTTCCTTATTTCAGCTTTTTTTTTAATTGTGATAATTTGCCGTTTAATGTCATTAAACTTTCATTGCCAATCAAATGCCAATTTACAACTGTCGCAAATATTGACAATAATCGCATTGCACGATTTTTTAAAAGTTGATTTGTATTGTTTTTCCTTTGACTATTTTTTTTTCTTCGTTTGAAATTGTTTTGAACTTGTAGGAGATCGTTTAACATGAATTGTCTAATTCGTCAAATTTCCAATGTTGTTGTAATTATTTGTTTTTTTTTCTAGTGTATTGGACGGATCAATACATAAATGTTTTATAATGTTTAAACAAGTTTTAAGCGATAAAATTAGCAAAATAAACAACAAGTTATAGCAAAAAAAGTAAAAAAAATGTATTTGATGTAATTGGATCACTTAAAGTGTCAATTTCCTTTGAAATCAAATTATCAAGTGTGTTTATTATGTTGCTTCTTATATTCTTCTTTTAGTTTTAAGCAGATTTTTATTAAATATTATTTGAAATATTTAAGAATTTTCTGCAAATTTAATCAAAAATTTTAAAAGATATACGAAAGAATTCAAACAACAGTTTCGAATTTAATTTCGAAAATTAAAAACATTGTAAAACTTTAAAAGGATTGAACAATTTACTACAAATTCAAAAAAAAAAAAAAAAAATAATCATGTTTATACAATTTTTAAAGATAACCAATAGAATTCGAATAAGAGTTTCAAACTTAATTTCGGTTTTTAGACATTTTCTAAAACGCTTAAGGAATCGAAAGAATTAGTACAAATTAAAAAACCAATCAAGTTTAAACAATTTTTAAAGATGATTGAACAAATTCGAATAAATGTTTCGAATTTAATTTCGTACTTAAAACATTTTCTTAAACGTTTATTACATATTTAAAAAGTTTGAAGAAATTTTAAAAATGCTCGAAAAAATTCGAACAAAATTTCCATAACTTCAGTTCCAAATATTAAACAATTTATAATAACTCTCAATATTTTCCATTATAAGAACTTTCAAAGATATTCGAAAAATATCTAGCAAAATTTCTAAATAAAATTAGTTTGAAAATAAATTTAAACATAAAGAAAACGATGAATGTCAAAGAAGACACTAACAATATTAGCGCAAATTATAGGGTTGCAATTACTAAATCGCTACAGTGATACTTGGTTGTGATATGTGTTTAACTTTAAATTTATGTTTTATGTTTATATGTTTAATGTTACATGTAAAAGGAGAAATTTAATGTGAAATTTTCTAAAAACATTGTTTTAAAATTAATTTCTAAAAAGTTTAAAAACGTTCAATATTTCAATAATTTTTTTTTTTTAGTTTCCAACACTTTAAAAACAGCTTGAAAAATTCGTCCACAAGTTCTTTTTATCTCGCTTTCAAAATTAATTTTGAAAACAGAGGTTAAAAGAACTCGAAATAAATTTTTAATAACAACAGTTTCCTTTACCTCCATCAATTCCTGCTGTGATATATTTGGTTTCATTTCGTTTTATATATTTCGAATTTCGCGAAGAAATAAGTCTTTTCTCTTCTTTAAGTCAACACAAACTAGAATGAATTGTATTAGATCCCCCACTATTAAAGATAATTTTTTCATAAACAAAGAAAGAACTTAATGCACATCTTATATGAATGATAGAGTTTTATTTTAACATAAAATATAAGTACTAAATAAATAAACTCTTGTTAAAGAGAAATGTGAAATTGTCAATGTAATTAAAAATATTACAAAACCAAATGTTATAAAAAGATTTCTGACAAGTCTGTATAACAATAACAAAAGTTTTTTTATACAAGTACAATACAAAATGGATTTTCTTAAACCGCAAATTTACAATTAAAAAAAAAATCATCTATAGAAACAACTTAATACGATTTAAGAGTTAACGAATCGTTTAAAATTTTACCTGTTCAAATGGTTTTGTCAATTGTGGAAAACCAGCAGCAATTAACCATTCAGCTTCCAGTTCGCCCTCTGCAAAAAAGGCAGCAAAAATGAGGAACAAAATTAGAAAAAGAAAGTAAAAAAAATTTTTTTTTATAAAAAAATATTCAAAATTAAACAAAATGATAACAATAATAATAAATTCAAAATAAAAAATACTCCAAAACTTTTAAGTTTAAACAATTTTTAATAATGTTCGAATAATTTGAAATGCTTTCAAAACGGAAAAACTTTCATTATTTTATGCACGTTTTAATGTTTTTGAAACGATTTACTCAATTTTAGTATGTTCGAAAATTCGAAGTTATGTTCGAATTTTTTTTTAATATTAATTTATAAAAAAATGTTAGTACAATGTAAAATTTTAAATAATGTTCCTTTAAATATCCAAATTTCATATATTTAAATTCATTATTTATTAATTCACCCAATTTCGAACTTAATTTTTAATTTTATTTAATTAAATATTTTTTATACCCTCCACCACAATTAGTTGTGAAGAGGGTATACTAAGTTTGTCATTCCGTGTGAAACTTTTTTATTATTCATCTCAGACCCCATAAAGTATATATATTCTGGCTGCTTGAGTAATTCTAAGTCGATTTAGCCATGTCCGTCTGTTGAAAACACGCTCACTTTCGAAAAACTCAAAAGAAATAAACAAACTAGGTGTCAAATTGCTTGTAGTTATCCTAAGCAGTTTGGGATTGAATTTCAGCAAAATCGGTTTCGTAGGACCAGAGCTATGAATCAAAATGTGGAACCACCACCTTCAAAAACTTGATAATTTTGTTACAAAAACTAACATAAATGATGCAAAAATGCACGGAATGACATAAGATTTTGCACAAGTCCGTTTTATTCGACTAGAAATGACACTGTAAAATTTCGTGAAGATCGGTACATAATTTACCCTAGGCCCCATATATGCCCTTCTCCCGGAAAACAGTTTAGTCTCCTAAAACCATAATCAATAACAAATCGTCACAGTTTAAGATAATAATAATAAAAAGACATCATACAGATATTTCTCCTTAAACATTCGAACTGTCGGTGGAGGGTATCAAAGATTCGGCACAGCCGAATATAGCACTCTAACTTGTTTTTTTTTGCATTTGCATTATAATCAAAAATTGGAAATTGAATTTTATGTTTTTTGAAATTATCAAATTAGTTATAATGGTAAAATACCAATAAAATTCGAAGTAAATTTAATCTAAAAACACTTTTACAGGTTAAACAACAATTCGGACTCCGTTTTGAGTTTTCGCGAATGTCAGAATTAGCAATAATAAAAATTTTGTGTAGTAAAATTTATTAGAGTTTTTAAATATAAACAATTTCAACAAGTTTATACATTTTTTTTAATGGTTACACAATGTGCACTTAATTACAAAAATCTTTTGAATTTTACCTATAGAGCAATTCCATATGAAAACGATCAAAATTGGCAAATTTTTGGACGACCCCTCTCCGATTTTAAAATAAATAGTCTCAATCGATTGCCCAGCAAAAAATAATGTACCTACATATTTTTTTTTTTTTTATAGTGACTGGTTTAGTGGTGGTGTACACCACTGTCATGTGACAAAATTGAATAATTCTTCATAAGGGACCTCATTGAAAGTTGTTAAAAAAAAAAACTACTAAAGCGATCGCAACGAGTGATAGCTCGTTGGAAAGGTATTGAATCAGGCTTTAATTGAAAAATAAAATTTTTCTAATTTTTCTTAGAATTTTACATTTAAATTTCCCCATGAAAATTAAATTTTCCGATTTTCCACAGAAGCTCCTAAATTTTCCGGCAAATTAAATAATTTTTTTATAAAAATTTCGAAATTTTTGTTTTTTAAAAATTCATAAAAAATTAAAAAATTAATTAATTTTTTGCAGACTTATAAAAAACGAAGCTACAAACAAAACAAGCCATAAATGATTAAAATCTGTTTGCAACTTTTGATTTTATTCACAAAAGTCGACAAATTTTTCATTAATTTAAGAATTTCCCTTAGGGGCTCCCATACAAATATTGCGTTTTATGAAATTCTTAAATTAATTAAAATTTGTCGACTTTTGTGAATAAAATCAAAAGTTGCAAACAGATTTTAATCATTTATGGCTTGTTTTGTTTGTAGCTTCGTTTTTTATAAGTCTGCAAAAAATTAGAAGCCTAGCTGCATTTTTTAATTTTGTATGAATTTTTAAAAAACAAAAATTTCGAAATTTTGATAAAAAAATTAATTTTTTTTTTCAAAAAAAAAATTATGTTTCAATAACGACTACTCATATTAGAAAAAGAGTTTTACTTTTCTGAAATGAAATTTTATTGCGGAATTTCGGTTTTTTTAGTAATTTCAATAAACTAAGCCGTTTTTGAGTTACGCGAATATATGTTGAGCAACCTCCTCCATTTTCGAAATAACGGTATATCTCGAAAACCAGAGCCAATCTGAAAAAACCGCGGGCACCACTGGATTCAGCGTCCCCGAATTATGTTAAAACGTCATGTGCCCGGCTTGTCACGAAACAAAAGTGTCAATTTCATGCACAGTGTAATTTTTAAAATGTATTTTTAACAAGGTGGTCTCTTAAATGCTCTTCTCCTGACCAAACAAGGAGTCGGGGCCCATTTTTTTATTGCTGATTCTTAAAGCAAAAATTATGAGGAATCCAAAAAAAAAAAAATTTGCCGGAAAATTAAGGAGCTTCTGTGGAAAATCGGAAAATTTAATTTTCATGGGAAAATTTAAAGGTAAAATTCTAAGAAAAATTAGAAAAATTTTATTTTTCAATTAAAGCCTGATTCAATACCTTTCCAACGAGCTATCACTCGTTGCGATCGCTTTAGTAGTTTTTTTTAAAACAACTTTCAATGAGGTCCCTTATGAAGAATTCTTCAATTTTGTCACATGACAGTGGTGTACACCACCACTAAACCAGTCACTATAAAAAAAAAAAAAAAAATGTAGGTACATTATTTTTTGCTGGGCAATCGATTGAGACTATTTATTTTAAAATCGGAGAGGGGTCGTCCAAAAGGTGATCGCTTTCATATGGAATTGCTCTATAACGGATTTGAAAATTTTGCAACTTCTTAGAAAGTTTGAAATTTTCAAAAACTCAAAAGAGATTTTTTTTGGAATATTGCAATTATAGTAAAATCTGATAAAACTCTAAAAGTTGTTATATATTTTAAAAAAGAAAATTAATATTTGTGAAATATTCGATTTTAATTTCGATAGGTTTGAAAAAACATTTAATTCTTTTTTTTAAACTAAAAATAGTTACGTTTTTTTAAAATTTAAATAAAATTTCGATTTTCTGTAAATGCAAAAATTATTTAAAATATTTTTTTTTAAATAAAATTATTTTAAGTGGGGATAAAAAATTATTATAAGTATCAAATTAACTTTTTTCGAACTTTTATATATGTTTGTTGTTAAAAAAATATTCGTTTTTTATGTTATTTTCTATAAAAATAATAATGAGTTCTTCTTTCGAAATTAGTTTCGAATTTTCGAAAATGTTAAAACTTCATAAAATTTCAATATAAAACGAAAAAATTACTAACTTTGGAATAAAAACTTTATTATATGTATATAAAACCTAAACAATTCAATATGTTCGAAAAAATCGAACTTTGTTGGAACTTTACATATAATTTCAAAACGCTCAAATAAATTTCAAAAGGCTCAAATATTTGTCTTTTGTCTTATTTATTTAAAAATAATAAAATTAATTCGATTAAAGAACTTTAAATTAATTTCGAAAACATTTGAAGGTAACATTGATTTTTTTAAAACGCCTAAGCTCTATAAAACGTTTATTTAATGACCAAATATTAATAACCGGTAATTAATAACTATTAAAAACTATTAAAATCCATAATTTTTATGATTTTCGAAAAAATTCGAACTTATATTTAAACATTCGAAAACGTTCAAAAAGGCTCAGAATAAAAATTTATATGCTTTTTATTTAGAAAATATTAAAATTTTTTGGTTTAAAGAACTTTCGAAATTAATTTAGAATCTAAAAAATTTTCAAAACTATACAAAATGTACAAGTAATAAGAAAATATTTGCAATTAAAAAATTAAAGTTTAAAACATACACGTACATATTTTTAAAAACTTAGATGTTCGAAAATTTCGAACTAAAATTCCATTTGAAAAATTTTTTATAAATTTATACACAACCCTTTTAATACTTAAAAAAATTTCATTCTTTGGAATTTTCGAAAAATTTACAAGACTAATTTATTCACAATATGTAATTTCTCTCATTTTATTCTTCACTTACCTTCATATTGTATTTCCGGCTCATTATGCGGCGAATGTGTCTGCAGTAAATACTCGTTTAAGAATTCACTATAATCCTGATCCGATGTATTATCCAATGAGGTATTACTGCTCATTTTGTTACTACTTTTACTGATATTTGGAAAATATGGCATGTTGAATTATTATTTTATAATTTTGTTGTTAGAAAAAAAACGTGTAGACGTCTGCAGGCGTAAGAGTGGAAATAGAAATAACACTTGTTTCTTTATTCAATTAAAAGAACTCGTGTAAATTAATTGATATTTTTTTCATAAAACGAAAAAATAAACTTCAACAAGACTGTTGTTTGGTCTTGTGGATAAAATGCTAATAAAGCATTTTTTCCGGTTTTTATGTGTTGACAATAAAACAGATTGCTGCCAGTTCCAATGCTGACATAATGCAAAAGCCACAAAAGTCACACACGGACAGAAAGACCACTGTGCGGCTTGTGGTGCTAAGATGTCTATTTAGATCTGAAATGAGACAGAATAGTAAAAATATAATTAATTAATTGTTGTGTTAGAATATTTTTTTTTCATATAATAGAAAAATTTACACTAAAAGAGAAGCTCATTCATGATGATACAGGGGTATTACAAAAATTTGAGTCAGAGATAGACAGTTTTTAAAAAAGTACTTTTTTAAAAGCAATTGTCCTTGGAAAATTCTTGAATCTTAGGGGAGTTCCTTTTTAAATTAAACAACTTTGTAAGAAAAAAAAAAAAAACAAAATCGAGAGCTGTTCTGGGGTCAAATTACAGCACACAGTAGAAGATTTTGGAAAAAATGGAAATTATTCTGGATTTTTTAAACGGTTAGTTCGATCAGAATTAAATTTGATTGAGGTGGTAATTAAAGAGTTGAAGTCGAGCTTTCATTTTGGATTTGGAGTCTGTAGACCTATTAGCAGAGACACCGTAGGTTCCCAAAGTAGTGCACCTCGGATATTAGAAAAATTTAAAACGATTCAGAATTCAACATTTCACTCCAGTTTTAAAAATTTTCAAAAAAAAGTTCAAAAATTTTAAACTCAAAAGTCGGATATTTCCTAAACTACACAGAATAAATTCTCGCGAATTTTTTTTTTCAATTAAAACATTAATTAAAAATATAATCTGTTTTAATTCAAAATTTGATCAAGTGAATTAAACGTTTACTTATATTAACAACATTGCTGCAGACTCTGCAGTACAGAGAATGTTGTTAATATCAAAAGATATTTAATTGGTGCTATTAATTTGTTCCCTGGTGCAAATTTTATTAAAGCCACAAATTTTTTAATTAAAATCTATTTTTATTTTTTTCTGTGTATAAGAGATAAATTACGCCTGTGGTTAACTTTTTTTGTAGAAAACGACTAGTACGTTTCGCTGATTTTTAATATCGGACTTAAATAACAAATTGAGGCCCTATGCTCCTTATAGGATCGATGGGAACATATATATACATATATAAAAAAACACATTCTGGGTCGTTTTTAATTTTACTACTACCCAAGGTGTTCTAGTTTAGGAACCTATGGCGCCTCTCCCGATAAGTCTATAGACCCGAAATCGAAAAGTTAAGCTCGACTACAACTCTTTAATTGCAAACTCCGTTACTAACCGTTAAGAAGTTCCAGAATTATTTCCAAAATCTCCCACTGTGCGGCATTAGATATCGATCAAAGCATCAATATAATTTTAATGGAAATTTCGATTGATATCAAATGCC
Organism: Pollenia griseotomentosa; assembly: GCA_963931875.1. Lineage (NCBI taxonomy): Eukaryota > Metazoa > Arthropoda > Insecta > Diptera > Polleniidae > Pollenia > Pollenia griseotomentosa. The sequence continues at coordinate 50,468,426 of OZ007564.1, forward strand.
GTAATTTCCCCTGATAAATTATTCTTTTAAAAATATTGGCTATTTTGTAAAATTAGAACGAAATTATAAAATTATAATTATCTATTCTGTTTCAGTTCTACTCAGTAAACTATCGTATCAAGTAAGCAATCGTATTTTTCTGCATACGAAAGACACTGACGTATCGAATGAAAACTCGAGAGATTTAATTTCTTTATTTACTCGATATCGAATGCTATCATCTCAGATTACGATACATTCATTCAATATCTAGTGTCATGAAACTAAAATAAAAAATTTCGATAAATTTTACTAAATATCGAATGCAGTGATTAGCTTCTAGTTCTATAGAACTGAACTACAATACAACTAAGCTAGAACTGGGGACAAATTACGCCATTCGATATCGACGTTGCACTGATTTTTAATATCGGACTAAAATAACAAATTCTGGATCGTTTTTAATTTTACTACTACCCGAGGGGAACCTATGGCGCCTCTCCGGATAATCGAAAAGTTAAGCTCGACTACAACTCTTTAATTGCAAACTCCGTTACTAATCGTTAAGAAGTTCCAGAATTATTTCCAAAATCTCCCACTGTGCGGCATTAGATATCGATCAAAGCTTCAATATAATTTTAATGGAAATTTCGATTGATATCAAATGCCGTAATTTCCCCTGATAAATTATTCTTTTAAAAATATTGGCTATTTTGTAAAATTAGAACGAAATTATAAAATTAAAGTTATCTATTCGGTTGCAGTGCTATTCAGTTAACTATCGTATCAAGTAAGCAATCGTATTTTTCTGCATACGAAAGATTTAATTTCTTTATTTACTCGATATCGAATGCTATCATCTCAAATAACGATACATTTCATTCGATATCTGGTGTCATGAAACTAAAAAAAAAAAGTTCGACAAATTTTGCTCGATATCGAATGCAGTGATTAGCTTCTAGTTCTATAGAACTGAACTAAGCTAGAACTGAACTAGAACTGGGGACAAATTACGGCATTCGATATCGATCGAAATTACAATACAATTTAGTTGGGAATTTCGATCGATATCGAATGACATAATTTGGCTCCTGAATTTAAATAGAACTGACCTAGAACATGGGAGCTACTCTCTATTGCGATGCGAAAGAAAAATTGTAACAAATCGAATGTGATTTGTACTCCTTAATGCATTTGTACATTGCCTTCAGCATCTTATTTTTTTCTTTTCGCAAAGCATAATTTTTTTCTATATTAAAATTTTTTAAAGAAAAACTAGTTAGTCATCGTCCAGATTTTTGTTGCAGTAATTCTTGAGTTTATTGAAGAGAGTGGTGGGAAGATTCAGGAGAGGTACTCAGTTTCATGTACTTTGCAATTATGTTTTGTTTTGTTATTCTGACACTTTTTTTAACTTGAAGTTGGCAGTAGGTGTCTTTGTATTTCTATATAAAATATAAAAATGAGAAGAGCAAAGACAAGATGTAAATAGAAAAATTGCAAAACTAGAATTTCATATTCTGGACACTAGTGCAATTTCAAAGCAGAATTTTAATTGCAGCAACAAAATTTAATTTTTTGATATTTTATTACTATCAAATGCTGTCTTCAATTTTGATTGCCAGTGTTGCTTCGTTTTCAAAAAATTTTGCGAAAGGGTTTGCGAAAGCGATAGAGAGTACCAAATGGGCCTCTTATCACATTTTACTTTCGTATCGAAATAGCATTCGCGTCGCAATAGAGACTAGCCCCCTAAACTACAACTGAGCTAGAATAAAGCTTTAGCTAAGCTCGTACTAAACTGAACTAAAACTGGAAATAGATATTAAGAAGAGCTCAACCTCCCCAGCTAGTATTTTTTAAAACTGTTAATGATACACAGAAAAAATTAAAAATTGTCTCTAATCACCAAATTCATAGAATCAAGCAAACTATTTGTTGATTTTTCACCTTTCACCAAAATGATTGATCTCTCCGGTGGAAAGGTTGATCACAACCCTTTAATTAAGCAGGTGTGATTGCAGACCCATGTGTCTCAGTTAATAAAGTGGAAATTGTTGGAAAAGTGTGATTATATTGATTACTAAAAATTGTAAAAATTGTAAAAATTTAAAATTTTGAAAATTTTTTTTTTCAATAAATGATGTTTTTAATTTTAATTAAAGAAATGATCAAAATACTTTGCCGTTCCAAACAATGTGTTGCTTGATTTTGACAATTTCCAACAACAACTCCACAAGCTTAAATTATTTTATTTTAAACGAAAAAATTGTTTGTTATTTAATAAATATTTTAATTAAAAATTTATTTCAAAACAACTAAAATAATAATTAAATCAAAATTATATTTTTAATTTTCTTTCAACAAAAAAAAAAAAAATAATTGGAATTAAACGTTTAATCAAGTGAATTAAACGTTTAATCAAGTGTATTAAACGTTTAATTGACAAGATTAATTTGCAACAGCAAACAAATTAATAATATCAATTAAACGTTTAATTCACTTGATTAAACTTTTAATTAAAACTGATTTTATTTTTGATTAATCCGTTTACTGGGGCAAAATTTTTTTCTGTGAAAACCGAATATGGTCCCATTTTTGTCGGGTAAAAATGGTACCCTACCCGCAACTCTTCTTGATGAGTCATTTATGATTCGTTTTTTTTATTAGTTTAGAGACAAATTCGATTTTTTTTTAATAGTACTTGTTATTGAATTTTGAATCAAACACTTTTAAACCATTAGCGCGATTTTTAATACTCAAAAGTGCTCAAAAAAGATTTACAGATGATTTTTTAAAAAAACGATCATTCAAATGTTAGCAGGGTTAATATTTAAAAAAGATTTAATACAAAAAATTTAAGCAAAAATTATATTAAATATAACATTTTTCGCGATAACTAAAATTTGGCATAATTTGTGATAAATGTGATTAATTTTAAAATGTAAATTTTTTCTATGTGGGAAACTTAATACAAAAATATCTCTTAAGCTTTATTTTCTTATAAATTGTATTACAATATAAGTAAAAAAAAACTTTAATTAACTAATTTTATAAACTGTAACAAACCATTTAAGAAAACAGCAAAAACACATGACCATTAGCATTACTCATACATAACCGCTGTAATGTTTACCCGCTGTAAAGTGTGTCAAATGGTTTTAATACACTTTTTTATTTATTAATTGCTTAACAATGTGGGTCATTAAAGCTCTAAATGCTGGCTGGCTAGCTGGCTTCTTAACCGAAGTGATAAATTAAATGAGTACGGTTAACCAATCACAAGACTGTCCGTCCGACCGTCTGCACTCAGAGTGCATGTTGCATTTCCGTTCTCAGTCTTTTATTATTTATTTTTTGGTGTGTTTTGTAAGCAAAAACTGAAGCGTTTCTAATTTAGTTATTATTTTTCTATTTCATTTTTTATTGTAATTAAAACTTTATAAATTATGGTTTTATATTACTTTTGTAAATTTATTTAAAAGTTTTCATCGCCATCATAATCATTGTTGCCGCTTTAATAGTGCTACCTGCACCAATAGCAGCGCTAAGCATTTGTTGCACCCGATTTTGATAGTAATTAAAATGGAGTACGGTTTCTTGTTTTGATTTTATTATTTAATTGAAAAAAAAAATAAAAAATATTTAACAAAATTCATTTAGAACCCGTATCAGTTTCTGTTTGAGGGTTATAAAAAGTGTGGCAAAGTGATTGTTAAATGACCTTGATATAAATTGGAAATTTTAGGTAGATTGTAATAGTGTGCAATTTGGAAGACTTTATTTATTCAATCTATTTATTTATTACAGGTTGTTTTATGAATAAGAAACTGTTTTATTAAAAATAAAGTGAGTATAATTTGCAATTGTATTGCAAAAAGTTAATGCCATACATCATACGGTTTCCAAATGACAGGCGATTGATTGTATGTGTAGTAAAATTTATCGGAAAACTACTCAGTTTTATGAGTGCTTTTCACATTAAGTTTGCTACACAATTAATCGCCTGTGATTTCGAAACCGCACATAAGTCTTTTAAAAACTTTATAATTTTTTCTCCTTTTTTTTTTTTTGGTAAAAAAAAATTGTTATCAAACAATTTTCAGTATTTGACAAATTATTTCAAAATGCCTTTTAAAATAACACGAAATTTAACTGGTTAATTAAATATTTTTTGATGTAACAAAAAAAAAAAATTTTTTTTATAAGACCAACAAAAATAAGTAAAATGTTGTAACTCTACCGAATTTCGTTAAATTACTGATAATTGATTGGATTTATCTGTTGTTGAAAAACCACTGACTGATAAAACAAAAAAACATTAACAATAAATAAATTTAATTACAAGACTGATTATATTTTTCTAAGTGTAAAACACAACACAAACAAAAAATTATCGTAATGTTGGGAGAGAAAAGAGACCTGTAGCAAGCTTATAATAGAATACAACAAGAAGAGGCGCTTGGTGTTGGGATCTTAATTTAATTTTAATAGATTAGAAGTTAAAGTACTATACATATTTCGCTGGGCCGAATCTTTTATACCCTTCACCGTAGTATTGAAGTGCCAATTGTTTTCTACACAGAATTTTTTTTCACTAATTAAAGCATTAATAGAAGCTAAAATCATTTTTAATTAATAATTTAATCAAGTGAAGTAAACGTTTAATCAAGTGTATTAAAGGTTTAATTGATACTATTAGTTTTTTACTGGTGAAAATTAATAGTATCAATTAAAAGTTTAATTCAATTGATTAAACTTTTAATTCACTTGATTAACGTTTAATTCACTTGATTAAATTTTTAATTAAAGCTGATTTATTTTTGATTAATGCTTTAATTGTTGTCATTTTTTTTTCTGTGTAGTATGGGCGCTATCGTGTCATAATCCCTATCCCGGGAGTATATTTGTATGGCCGCTAGGTTGAATAAAAGGTCAATTTGGTTGCATTTTAAAATCAAACAAATTTCTTTAATATTGTATGTATGAACCATATCGTACTAAAAACCTTAATTCGGGAGTACACTTGCATGGGAGAAGGAACCGACCACTCTGCCTCGCTTATAATATATACTAATCCTTATATTTGAGAAATATCAGGGTCAAATTTTGTCCTCCTAGCACCTATGGGACGGGCTCTATTGTGTCAAACCCTTAATTTCGGGAAGAAATTGGTAGCAACATATTTGTCGATAACTCGGTCATTTAAAGGGTAATCCAACCATAATGCACGATGTTAATTGTGAGTCACACCTTAAAGTCAAGTTTTTGCCCATTTTAATTTGACATTTCTTTGTTTCAGTTTTTGACAAACTCAACCATGGAGAGGTTCACAGTTGAGCACAGTTGAGCATCGTTAAGATTGTTGAAGCCTTTTACGAAATGAGCGTTCAAATCAAAATGCATTTTGTCCACGCCATGATCACTTTGGTCAGCATAATCGACCGGGTCTGTAGGAAATGGAGTCCACAACGAGTGACTGTTTGGTGCGATTTGTGGGCTGGCGTTGTCATCGGGCCGAACTTCATCGAAAATGAGGTCGGAAAAGCAGTTACCGTGAATTATGTGCGCTATCGGCAGATGATAACGGACTTCTTCCAAGATTGAGGATTTGGACCTTGACGATATGTGGTTCCAACAGGATAGTGCCACGTGGAAGTTTAATACACAGCTTCTTTTCTAGTTATATTCTATGACATTAGCATCATCCAGGGTGTATTAGGTGGGCCCTGTTGTACTTGTTTCTGTTTTTGGTGTGATTCAAAAATTTCTTTAGTGAATACGAGAAAAAAGTGTCATGCTTTATTAAATTTATTTTTAATTATCGTTAATGTAATTAATATGTTGAAATAAAATTGTTTGATTTGAAAAAAAAAACCAAAATTAATTCATTATTTTAAGGTGTTTAGTACGTGCTTAAACCGCTTTTTTTAAATTTTTCAGAAGATTAAGTAATACCACGCCATCCTCACAAAATCTTTATAGTTTTGATTCAAAAAAAAAAAAAAAAAAAACAAAAAACAGATATTTTTTATTTAATTACATTCGAAAACTAATTGAAATGCGTTTCTATTTTTTTTTTTTTTTTTTTTTGAAACCACTTTTAGCTGCAGACAGACCGACAATTATTTTACTATTATCGTGTGTATGTTTAAAGAAAGATAATATTATTATATCTTCTATATTTTTTATTTATTTTAACACTTGGTTAATTTGCTAAATAACCCAAATGTGCAGACAGCTGTGTTTTTCGTTTTGTTTTGTTTTTTTTTTTGCTCTTTTCAAGACATAAATATTTAGTGTTTGTTCATATAATTTTGAAAAGATTTTCAAAAATGATAAACTGCAGACAGAGAAAAAGAAACGTTAGTTTGAAATGATGGAAAAATAGAAATATAATGAATTTAAAAAATGTTTGCATTTTAAAAGTATAACAATTATATGCACTTTTATGTTAATCAATTTGCGAATAAGCATTTTGATGTTTTGAAAATATTTGAGCGTTAGAAGAAGCGCGCCTTTTAAAATTTTTCAAAAATATTTATTATATTGGCAAATTTAAAAGAAACCTTTGAGCCAAATTCACTATTACGATGGTTGTCTGGCAGAGGCGGGTAACTTAACAATTAATAAATTATAATAATAATAATAACACTGTGCTAGTTAAAAATAAAACTGACAAGTCCTGAATCCAGTGATAACTGTTTTTAGGTTAGCTCTTGTTTTCGAGATATACCGTTATTTCGAAAATGGAGGAGGTTGCAAAATATATATTTGCGTAACTTAAAAGCGGTTTAAGTTATTGAACAAACTAGAAATTCCACAATAAAATTACCTTTAAGTCGTTTTTGAAACATATTTTTTTTTAAGCAAAAAATAAATAATTTTTTAGCAAAAATTCGAAATTTTTGTTTTTTTTTTTAAATTTAATTGAAAAATGCAGCAATGCTTCCAACTCTTTCTACAAGTATGGAAAACACAGTTCCAAACTAAACAAGCCACAAATGATTAAAATTTTTATTTACAAAAGAAGAAATATTTTACTTAAATTTAAGAATTTCATAAAATGCCACATTTGTATGAGGGCCCCCTAAGAACTGGAGATAGAGGGCAAGAATATTTTGAAAAAATGTTAAGTTCAAAAAACTAATTGAGGTCTTTCATACATTTTATCCCCCTAAAGCCGACTGCTTGGCAGTTATGGCGCTATTTCTTCAATATATTTCTAGTTTGTATTGAAAATTATGTATGGGAGCCTCAATAAAGAATGGAGTAGGGTATGTTAGAAATAATGGAGATGAAAAATAAAGTGGGGTTAGTCTTACATTTGGCATTCTAGGCGCCTGCAGTGCCCAAATTTAAAAATTTCATTAAACCACCATATTTGTATGGTTGAAATTCTTAAATTTCGCTTCTACATGCGAACGGCGAGCGATACAGAGCCATGCTCAACGACTTTCTCCTACCTCAACTAAAGGAATTTGAACTGTAGAACATGTAGTTCCAACAAGATGGAGCAATGGCGCATATTGCACGACCTACAACCGAGGGCTGAATTTCTGATTCGTCTAGTCCCTTGTTGCGGTGGTTTGCACTGGCGGACAGGGTTGTTAGATGTGGCGATTTCTCGCCAAACGTGGCGATTTTCAAACTTGCTTGGCGACCTAATTTTTTACGTGGCGACATGGCGACTTTTGGCGATTTAAAAAAATAGTTGGCGATTTTGTTGGCTATTTTTGATGAGCTTTGGATTATGAAATTTGGTATTTCATCTAGTTTATATAGGTTTAGCCCAAAATTTTTTAGCTAAATGGATACTTATTTAGCTGTACTTTTTATGCTGGTAATCACAACAAGTATTGCCTGTGTTGAAATTATGAACTCCACAAAAACTCGCCTTCGAAGTAGAATGCATTACGAACTTCTGGACGCGTCATTACGAGTTTTAAACTATTTGAATGTGAATAGAACATGTTGCACTTATTTTGTACCTTCATTTAATAAATGTAATTCTCTCACAATGTATTCCAAAAAAGAAGACAAATAGGGAGTCTTGCCAAGTGAAGCGTTTTAGATAACTGCAACTTATATACAAATGTATATCCAATATTTGTTTAATACTTACTGCAAAAATTCTTTTTTTTTGTTGCTTTAAGTAGACTACAATAAACTATTTTATAGTAAACATTGTACATCTTTTGAGTTCACTAACTATTTTTACTGTGTTCTAAATAAATATTAAACAAAACATATATTATGGCGATTTTTTTTTTAAATTTTTGGCGTATTTTAGCGAAACTGAACCAATTAATTTTTTAGAATTTAAAAAAAAAATATTTTTAATAATTCTAAAAATATGTATTTTATTGTCAAAAACTGAAAAACAAAGGCTTTGGAGATTTTGGCGATTTTTGACATTGAATTTGTCGAAAAAGTACAAAATCAATCTGACAACCCTGCTGGCGGACAAGATCGTCCGATTTAACCGTTTTTGACTTTTTTTTAAGAGGTTTCTTAAAGTTATCAGTCTATGTCAGCAAGTCTCAGACTCTTTAATTACTCAACGAGAATATCCGTAAGGAATGCGGGAACCTACCGTCGGAAGTTCTGGCATTGAAAAAATGCCATAAATCGGGCCAAGAATTGAACAACGTTAGTTTTTTCCCTTTTAAATTTTATGTAGTAAAATATTTTCAAAAATTTCAAAATTGACAGCCATCCAGCCGGACAGACATCGTTGGAAGGGCTCAGAAAGTGATTCCAAGTCGACCAGCATACTTAAAGGTGGGTCTAGGACCAATATTTAAAGGTCTTACAACAATTGTATTGTAGGTATAAAATTCAAAATATACGGGTCTGTTCTGGAAATCACGTGATTTCAAATCACGTGTTTTTGAAATCACGAGCGTGATTTTGTGGTGTTCTGAAAGTCATACCGTTTTTGTGTTTCTGGGTGTGCTTTCGGCAATTGAAGATCACATCAAAACACACAAAAACGGGACACTAAAATATCACACGTGTGATTTAAGTAGGCACATGTAATTTGAAATCACGTGATTTGAGTAAAAGTGATTTGCAGAACAGGCCTGATGGACTTTTTTGTTGGCTAATAAAAGCCATTAAAATAAAATTTCTTTCCTCCTCCAAGCATCTTTTAAAAGAGTTTAATTGACATTTAAAATCAGCACACGTAACTTTCAAAACAAATTTGCGAACTTTGTAATACAAGTAGAAACGGCTGGTTTAGGAATTGTAAGCTAATTTGGTTTACTCTACTTTCCCATTGTGCAAAGGGTTTCTTTATTATTTAAAATGTATTTTTCTTTTTTTACGATTTCAACATTCAAATGATCATAATTATCATCTTAAACTAAAAGGGTCATTTTCTTTTAACCTTAACCTTGCGCCGAGAAATTTTAGTATTCAATTTTTGAAATTTTCAATAAATTGTCTGAAAATATTTTTTTAATAAGGGGTTAAATTTAAATTTCAGGCAAAAACTAACAAACACTTTTAACAATCATTTAGACTTCAAATAAGAAATTGAACAAAACAAATTATTTAATTAAAAAATAAAAATAGAAAAATCAAGTACAACCACTTTATTTAACTAATTATAGTTATAAATTTTCCAGCTGCTTAAAAACACCATAAAAAAATTAAAAAAAAAAATATTTATAAAAAGCACAACAAAATAAAGTTACAACAAGCATTTAAACCAGTAATATAAAGACATTGTCAAAAAGAAAAAAATCCAAAACAAATTGTTAAGAAAATGGTAACAAATAAATACACTTAAATACTTAATCGCCATAATAAGTTGCAACTTGCAACAAATATATAATTAAATGACAATGACAAAAAACCAACTACTAGAGAAACAATTAAGACAAAATCTATTAATTTTATTTCGATTCAAACGACTACGAGAGTGTGTGCCACAAAAATAGCAATTGATTTGGAATGATTTTAAACCGACTTAACAGGAGGCAAAAATAGCTTGAATTTAGTGGCACTTGCAAACAAACAACGAAAAAAATAGCTTAAAAAAAGCTGTAAATATTTCCAATCATGATTTATATGAATGACTGTCATTGACTGCATTTGGGAAAAATACACATGAGTTCAACAAAATGCTGCAACATGCAAGCGTAATAGTTTAAAAAGGTAAAATTAGCCAAATAATCGCACTTGTTTCCATATTTAATTCAAAAAAAATTTTTTTTAAATGTTGTTCAAAAAAAAAAAATTGATTCACTGTAAATCAATAATGTTTTTTTTTCTCTCCAGTATTTGCATTATTTTTTGCAGTTGTTGCTTTTACAAAAAATCACTGAGGCGTGCCGTGCAATAAAAGAAGAGAGAAAAATTATTTAAAAACTAATATAAATTAGACTCGTATTAATTTACAAAAGTTTTAATTTTTTTGTCTTTGGATTAAGTAGATTTTTCAATTACTTGATTGTTGTTGTAATCTTAAGTCGTGCACTGTGAGAAAAAAATGTTCTCAAAGACTTCCTAAGTCTGATTTGTATTCAGACAGTTTTTAAAAATGTTCTTTGAAAGTAAAAACCTGGTCGTATTTTCTTACATTGTTTATCTTTTGACGAATAGTCACAAGGAGGACACAGGTATACGTACTTCTTCGCCTAATCCGCTCTTAATATCAGTTGAAAATGATGTGTCTAATAACGTTTTCATATGTGAACACTAAAGCTACGGTCAGACTTATCAAATATTTGACGAAAAAAACGGGACCAACAACCAAACTTAAAAATCATTTCGCTTAATATCAATATTTATTTTGATTCAAATGCCACATCTTACAAAAAACTGTTTTTTGCTATGTCTAGGAGTATAATTAGTTTATTTTGTAATATTAAGACCATTTTAAATCTCACTAACTATTAACAAAAGTAGGGGTTACGCTTATTTGATCAAATATTTAATAAGTGTGACCGTAGCTTTAGACACATGTGCCCACCTTAGATAATGATTGATATGACCATCCACTTACCTTTGCCCTATGAGCCATAATTTTCTTAATGGCAAATGTAGTTTCGGTTGAATAGCAACAATTTGCCAGTAGGATGAACTCCACTGGCCAGAGACTCTAGTCTTTGCAGACAAGCGTTGCGCTTCGCGGAATAAGCTTAGGGAATAAAAAAAATGTGAAAATGATTTACATGAACACCATATGACATATGGGCTAATCTCATGGTGGATCTTAGCCACTGGGTGATAAACCATGCGTTTAACAAACGCCCTTGTGTGTGTACACACGCCTTTGTTAAGGAGCTGGAGCTATCTAACCTCCTCTGCTTTAGAAATATCCAGCAACATTTTCTGTGTATCAACAACACCTAATGAGAAATTCCACAGGCCGAACTTTCCCCTTGAAAACACATCTCATGGTAATAGTCGATAGTCGCTTCGATACCTCAACCTTTCACCCGCTTTTAATTTCAGGTCTGTCGTAAGGTCACCGACAGTCTCTTGAACCTTCTCTTCACTGAGACAGACTAGTTGGACTTCGTCATACCAACGCAATAAGAATTTTGACTATCTCTCAAAACATACCACAAGGTTGAAAAATCAGTCTTCGATGTGAAAATCTCCCTCCCCAAAGATAAAGTACTCCCCGCGCCAGAGCATGATCCTGCGAAAAACATATCTCCTAAGAATAGCCAAAAACCAACGAACACCCAGCAACCACTAACGCACTTCGAAACCTCAATCATTCATCTGCTTTTTTTTCAGAGTCTTCACCGTTTTATAACCAGTCCCCCGACCTTACTTTCATTCTAACAGACTACTTAATCTTCATACCATCAATACCAACGCAAATACCCATTTTGAACATCTTATAAAACGTGCCTTTCAAAAAACTGATCCCAAGCACAAAGACACACCCTCCTCCCTCCTAAGAGAGTATGCTGTCGGGGGCCTTAACAGTCAGTCCGATCCCTTGCTCACCTGGGACAACTGACTCCCGTGACAGTAAATAGCTAGGATCTTCGATAAGCCTTATGTCTCAAGAAATAAAGAAAAGTTCAAAAACCATATCATTTTGAACCTTTGTGGGACCCCAGGCATGACTTCACCTGTTTATGCCGCGAAGAATTCAACACCAAAAGATGAAATATTAACTTAAAGATGATGCCTACACCTCCGTGAGGGAAGAGGACGTCAAATATGAATATTATTTACTCTAAGTTTAAAAAATGCTCGTGAACGACAGCAGAATATAATGAATATTATGCGATCAATGGACGCCTCCGGGAACATCCAATTCCTTAGTTAAAAAAGTACCACTGACGCAGCGGATTTCTAAAGATCAGTGGCAAATTATGGCATTCGATATCGATCAAAAATACTATACAATTAAAATGGAAATTTCTATCGATATCGAATGTCGTAATTTGCCTCCTGGATTGTCTTTAAATTTTTTCTATTTGAATTTCCTAAACGAACTAGATTTGATTACCAAAATTATGTTCTTTTTTTACCCTGACATGCTTAGAAACTTCCTGAAGTAAAGTTAAAGATCAGTTAAATACCAGCAATAGATAATCGTGATTAAATGGAAAAATTTAGAAATATAAGGGAAATACATCTTAACAGAGAGTCCCATTTTATTGAAATTTTATTTTTACAGAACAAGTATAATGAAATAGTCAGAGCAAGCCGACGTGAGACAAAGTGAAAACCCCCTGGCGTTCTCGTCGGCAGTAGCTTCAAATTCTCTCTCATTTCTTTCTTTTTCTTTTGTTCTTATTTTTCTTTGTTTACAAAATGTATGAAATTGAATGAAAGTATGGTAGCATTGTTAAGATAACAAGCAATGTTGAAAAATTCAGTACTTTGGTACTTTTTTCAGTACTTTTTCATATTGAAAATACCACAGTACCCCCGCGTTGTTTTCAGTACTTTATTATACTTTGAGATTTTTAACTGTGATGTGCTCATTTCGATAGCAGGCTTAGGTTATCTATCATGTGTTTGTTGCAAAATATATGTTGTTTTTAAAAAAATTATTAAAGACGTTAATATTGAAATGCAAAGCGTGGAAGCCAGGATTCAGATTTTGCTTTCCAGAATGGAATATTTGTTCTTATAACTGGCAAGAAAATTTATAAAAATGAAAAGGATAATATGTTAGTGGAAAATTGAAATGAACACCATATTTATAGAAACATGCTATCCTAAGGAAATGGTTTATAAAGTCAAAGAAACGTCGAAATCGTTTTATTCAACAATTTTCGAAACACTAAGAACTAAATTTTGTTTTGAACACAAAACCTTAAAAGTGATAATCAGCTTCACTCCAGAAAATATTGTTTCCGAAAAAACCATTAGCATAATACTTTTTTCTGTTGTTATTAATGTTATTTACAAACGATAAAGAAAACTATGCATACATAATAATATCAATTCTTTATTCCGTTTTCTAGCGGATCTTTTAGAAATAAAGCATTTTAGAACTGAATATATTTAAATTTCTTTCTGAGCATCAATTGAACGCACATTTTCAAATGCAAAATGATGTAAAAAACAAAGAAAGAAATCGTTTACACGTAGAAACTGTTTCAAGTTTGATAAAAACTAAAAATCTATTAAAATCAACTAGTAGTTGCTGTTGTAGTTATAATATTTCGTATGATCTCTTTAAGTAAATTTGCTTTATCTTTAAACACTGAATTAAAATCTTGATTTTTAAACACTTATGTTTTAAATTTTTTTCAGAATTAAGTTCTAAGTATGTAAAATATGTAAAAGTCTGAATAAAACACAAATAAAATTTTTAATTTATTAACTTATTCATAAATATATGAACTATTTCAAATATTTTTTTTTAGAAAATACTAAAAAACGTACCTTAAGCGGCTCATACACTTGCAGTATAACTGTTCAATTTTAAAGCCAATGGATTTGTGATAGTCGAAGGTGACACAATATATTGGCAGGAATCGAAATCAGAAAAGAAGTGCAATATACTGTGAAATGTGTTTGCATCAACGTACTATGTTGTTTTGCTTTAAAGGTTATGTTTTTTTTTTGTAAGAGTTGCGCCATATTTTAATTGAAACCATTGTGCCACTTATTGAATAATATAGGGCCATATAGAAATAATATGGCGAATAACATATACAATAATATTTAAATGGATGGGGCGCTTGACGCTTATGTATAACAAAAAAATTATTTACATGTGTACCTCAAATATTATTTACATGTGTATCTCAAATATAAATACTTAATTTGCTATTAAATACTTAGATAAATGAATTCCAATAAAAACAATTTTTTGTTCCTTTTATTTTTATAAATTATTGTTTTTTTTTAACAAAAAGTACCATTTTTTGGAAAAAATGCTCTTTTAGTTGAAGTTCAGTACCATTTCAAAATTTCAATTTTGCAACACTGATAACAAGTGTCTAAATGTGAGAGCATTAGAAAAAACGTACTCAATATAAAATTGATTTTATTTCTCGACCGCATTCTCTGGCATAATTTTATGTCAAACTGTATGAAAAACATCGTTCAGCCCCAGTTTTTTTCATCATTAATGTGTTAAATTTATTGCTGCAATTTCACATGCACTGGATTTTGAGAAATAATTTTTTATTTGGTTTTAAAAGAGTTCTGGTTCTAGTGAATCTTCTATGGCTGATGTGGGCGATCATAATGCCTTGAAGTTTGTGGGGCGTATTCATGAATAAGCTTTTGTGTCCGGTTATGATCTATCCATGGTACATGGCCTATCCAACTTACAGCTTCTCAGGATGTATTAACCTCTTTTATTTCTTCTTTAATCAAATATTCGTCTAAAAAGTTTCCTTTTGATTATTCTCAAGGCCCAACTTAAATATTCATAAGCTAGCTTATGAATATAAGCTTAAATGGATTAAAAAAAATCAAAAAACATCTGACTTCCCCACTCTGTTTAAGCAAATGACAATTTCATATAACTTTACAAAAAGTTTCCTTACGTTTAAAAGGCCTTAACACATATGATTTACATGTATTCGCACAGTTGCCAGCGTATGCACATCATATCAGGGCTTTTAGTGACTTTCTTCCTCAGACTCAGTTGATCACCTACAGCCATTGTTGTTAGCGTCCATCTATGGTCTTCAACTTCTCCACTTCCTCGCTACAATTTTTCCCTCTCAGTGTAATTCTTTCAACTAACTACTCGTTTTCCTATTGATTTACATACAAACGACTTACCAGATACCTGTAGTGCGATTCACTAACTTTTATAACGATAATCGAATCGTTAAAATAAATATAACGAAAATTTATCGAATATGCTATTCAGTAAAATTTATAACGATATTCGCTGTCGTTTAAAATCAGCTGTTACTTTAAGCAATTTTTTGTCGTTATTTTAGCGACAATAATTTAGGTTGTGTTTATTTAATCGATAAAATGTATTTTATGTTTAAAATAGCTTACATACATACAAAGATATATTCATATGTATATATATGAACAAAAACTAAATCCTAAATTTAAAATTTACAAAAAAGCATATTAAGAACAAAAACCAAATTCTAAATGTAAAATTCACAAAAAAAAAAAATATAAAAACATAAATTAACCCTTCGTCTTACTCATGAGTCTGGCCAGACCTTTTCCAATGCATTTTGAATGCAAAAACATTTGTAACACAGGGGGTTAAGAATAATTTTATTTGTTTTTATTTTATTCTCTTTTGTGCTTTTCGTTTTTTTAAACATTTTTAAGACAGAGATGTTACAAAAATACAGCTGTTTTCTATCGTTAAAAAAAAGTTACAGAATCACACTATCGTTACTGCAAGCGAATATATATGTCAACAAATATAACGATTGTCGGTTCGTTAAAAGTTAGTGAATCGCACCACTGGTTGCAACCTGTATTAAGATAAAGCAGATGGAAAAAATCAACAAATACATATACACCACAATATTTGTCATCAAATTGAAATGACTTTATAACTGCCAATATATGGATTATGGAAAGATGTGTTCGTTTGTTAGTTTTTCCATTTAGTTGGATGTTGTATACGACACTATCATCATCATCATCATCTATATGGATATTAAATTTCATTTGATACCGATACCTGTGCTTAAAAGACTTAGATGAAATCAGCAAACATTTTCCATACAGTTGTTTGAAAATACAAACATGTTGTAAATATGTTAATGTTGTATAATCACAGGTAGTAAAATGAGTATGACAAGGAATGGAAATATGGAAAATACACACAGAAATAAAAGTAGACATGATACGGAAATAAAAATTGAAACAAAAAAAAAAATACTGTCTACTTACGAAAAAGTTGGGTGGAAATAACGGGGTGGAGTGGGTTTTCTTTTGGTATAAAATGAGGTTCTATCTGAGTCGAAGAGTTAATTTAATACTGTCTTTTTGTCTGTCTGTTAGTTGCTATTCACTAAATTGTTGTATAGTTTTAAAATAAATTATCTGGAAAATTTTGCTATTTCATTTCGTCTAGATTGATTCATTAATAGCCGTTACATAAGCGAAAATCATGATTGTCTTCAAGGAGAGTCTCGGGGTTTCCCTATACCCAGACGAAATCAGAAATTGATATTTATTCTTAGCTCATGAAAACATTGGTCCAGACTTTTTCAAAAATGCTGTCTAATAAAAATTTAATTCCTGGATTTGGAATGTAACATATCTGACTTTGCTACAATTTCAAATAGTTCGTAAATGTTGGCTTTATTTTCCTTTTTATGTATTTTGAAATGTTTTTGTATTTTAAAAGTGAATTGGGAATGCTACGCTGACGACCGATGTGGAAAAGATTTACATGTATACCTACCCTAAGACCTACCTCATGATAAATCTTAACCACCGCCTCCAAAAATCCCCCACAAGTAGTGAAAAAATCAGCCCTTTAGTGGGATTTTCAAGATCTCCCTTCCCGCGACCACAAAATGATCCCCGAAAGTACTTTTTAAGGGAAAAGCAAAACTTTCGCAAAGACAATCTTCCCGAAAGACAGAAAGCATTTGCCCGCAAGAAGCTTACTTACGGAGGCATCAATCAATTGTCAAGCTGGTGCCATTCAGGACCCTAGATGGAAGCAAACTGACATCAAAGTAGTCTTGTGATAGGTCTTTGGTCGTAGAGACCGGTTCTAGTTCTAACACTTTATATCACTTTTATATGGGGTTGTCATTGAAGGGGGGGGGGGGGGGTCAATTGACACCATTTGTCCAGTCACACATCTATTCTCAATGAACGTGTTTAGTGTTAGTTACTAGAACGTAGTATTATTTCAATAAAACAAGTAGTAGAACTAAATTTAAGAACCAAATTTTAGAAAGTCCCAAAAAAATGTGTCACACCATCGGTGACGACTTAACTGTAATTCATTACCTTTTTGCTCTTCATATACCAGTTAAATGATGGGTTCTCCTTTCACTGTTCATGAGTTTTTTCTTATTGAACTTGTTTTATTTTCACAAATCCCAGGACCAGCCTGTTGGAAAAATTGACACAAATTTCCCGCAGGGGAGCTACTGACTCCCGTGGCATCAGATTGGATCTCTGGTCATCCTCGATCTGTCAATTTAGAATTATTGCCGAGTCTTAACTATTTATTTCACTGGATTTCTCCAGAGGATGCAACACTAGAAGGTAAAATACCCTAAAGATGATCCCTACAAATCCTAGGGAGGAGGGAAACCTTGGGGGGGTTCCCTGACGACAGTCGACTATTATTGTTTTGTTAACGGTATAACGAAGCAACCTATGACTTTTCGATAAATACATTGATGACTTCTCGAATTTTTCAGAACTGCAGCCGTATTCTGTAATTCGCTTAGCTAAAGCTAAATCTCGACCGCTAAAATGCCTTAGATAACACAAAATATAAAATTTTTAGCGATGTCCTTAAAAGCTAAAACTGCGGCGAATTAAATTTTTATGGCACTGCCAAATTTAAAAATGCATGTTACAGTAAGGCAATCGTAGCCAAACAGCGCTAAATAAACAAAGTTATTTTTGGGAATACAAAATTTATTATTAATAAGATTTCTGTATGACGTGCTAAAGTCCCAATTTTTCATATTTGATAAATACAACTTTATAGATTTTGAGCGATAAAGATTTACTGCCTGTTTTAAGAACGCGAGCGAAGAAGTGACTCGTTTAACTAACGTTTAAAACAAAAACAAACTTTAAAATTTTGTTTTAAATATAGTTACACGAGTCACTTTTGGGCTCGCGTGCTAAAACATGCAGCTAGCTTTAGCGAATTACAGCATACGGCCACTGGTATCACTGAAATAAGACAAAAAATCACCCAATTAAATTATTTTGTTATCATTTTCAGAGAAATAAACATCCAGAAATTTTAATGTATCGAAAATTAGAATTACGAGAAAAAGTGGTCTTAGTTAACAAATATAATTACTAACTCACAATCCTCACTACCGGGGTACAAATATTTTTTCATCAACAGTTTTTTAGCTTTCAGCAAAAAAGTCCTTTACTTCTTTTAAATATTTTATTTATTTTTGTTATTTGAATTTAATAATTTAGTTTCCAAAATTAATCAATTGACAAAAAAATTGTTAAAATATTACAATATTCCGTAACACTTTTGTACTGCTCACAATGTTATATTAAACTCGTCATGGATAACATTTTTCGAAAATGTTAGGCCTAGTTCCAAAACGTCAGTTGGAGAGCAACTGGATTTTTCCTACGCATTCTACTACTGAAACGTGTAGAATTTTACAATGTTATTTGTCCCAAGCAGAGCTGACGTTTTTGGTTATTTCTAACCAAAATTGGTTATATTTTTTTTCAATGTGGAGATGTGAATATTTTTTTCATTTTGGTTACTTTTTTCTAAAAAAATAATAATTACGAGCGAATATGTTTTTCTTGGTACAATTATTTACGAGCTCGAATAATTTGTACTGTGTACCACGATTTTTTCATTATTTGTTACCAATAAACGGAAGTTTTTTATAATCCCTTTCAAAACGGCAACCAAATAATAATTATATTAAAAACGGCATGATCTGAAATCGTAAACAAATGAAGTTTTAATCAATGGAGATATTCAATTATTTTTTTTTTAAATGAGCGTGGTTTTTCTTGATTTAAAGAGAAGTAAAGATCATTAGTACTTAAAGTAGGAAGTGCATGAAATCATCCGGAATCGATTTTAGAAAATTATTGAAAAATTACACAAAAGTCGTTTCAGTGTTTTTAAAAACTTGAAAATAAGTTTAAGGTTTTTAATTTAGGTTATTTCCAGAAGTATATTTATATACATATTTGAAAAAACAAGTAGGAATGTTAAAGATTTTTTAAAATTACATTAATTTATCAATATAATTTTAAAATTTATGGAATTTTCTTTAAGAAATGGCTGTAAGTTTAAAGAAATTTGAAATTTTACTGTTTATAACTTGTCGGTATGTATATTAATTTAATGTTTTTTAAGATACTTATTTGCTAAAAAAAAACTTTTGCCTGTCAGTCTTTAATAATATTTTAGATATATGTAAATTAGAAAATATTAACATAAAATGCATTTCGCATATCGCCAATCGTTTTAAATTTCGCCAAAAAATCGCCATATCACCAAACGTAAATTTCCATCGACAAAAAGATTAAGAAATCGCCACATTTGACAGTCCTGCCAATAACAGCTAAAAAGCGGAAAACTATTATCCATTTTTGTTATTTACAACTGGCATATTAAAAATTATTCAATTTATTTTTTTTTTTGATATATTCCTCTAACTGCCCCTGGAGCGTAGGGCGCCAAAAAATAAACAAATTTTTTTTACGAAAAAAGTCTAAAATAAATAAAAACTTTTAATTAAGTTTAAAGTAATTTTTTTAATATGTAAAATAATTACATTTCTTGTTTTGTTTTCTTGATTTATAATTATTGTTTTACTATAAAGTGCAAATAAATTTGTGTTACAATGTATTAAAATGATTTTAATGATTTTCTCAATTAATAAAAAGCATTTTAAATTTGGTTATATTTTTTTACATTTGGTAACTTTTTCAAAAATTTTGGTTGTAAAAATTGTATTCGTTGTGGCAGCACTGGTCCCAAGTGCACCAAAAAAGTTATCGATGCATACACAAAAGAGATCTGCGTTGAACAACTCACTTGTTTCTCTTAACTCAAAACACTCAAAGAGATAAAGACAGAGTAAAGGCTCAGTTAGCCGGGAGTAACCGTAACTTAACCTTACCGTAAAAAAGTAAGAGCAATCTATTTCTTACAGATTGAGACGTAACATCTTACTGCTAACTATAATCGTTCTAATTGCTTTACATACAACAAAATGGAGCAGCTGATTTGCCACGTTACTGTTACTCCCGGCTAACTGAGCCTTAAACCATATTCAAAAATAAGAGTGAATGAATTGATTATACATTAGACTTGTTTACTGTAAATGAATATGAGATTCATTCATAAATAAGAAAATATTGAAATGACCCGTTTTAGAGAGCAAGTTTACAAAAAACACTCAAATAATTTTTGAATTATTAGCTGTGTTCATTTCCTAAAACTTGTTACAAATTTGTAACAATTGTTACTAGTAAAATTTTTTTTTGACATGTACTTGTTATAATTGTCACCAATTTGTAACAATTTATAGTAAATGGACGCAGCTATTGAGTATGTTTATATTTATTTGAAAACATTGACATAATAGTTGTGCAACCCAATCTTTCAGTTCTCGTATTCCTTATAAAACAAGAACAGAAAGAGTTTAGCTTAGATTATCCACCTAGACAGATACATTATAGCCCTATTCACAATCTTGTGCAAATGGTGCTGCATCGTAGTATCTGCAAAATGGTATTATATATTTTTACTCTATGCAAAAAAAATATGTTTACAACAATGCCCTTGATTCTCCTTTCTTAAAATGCAATACTAAAAACCAATAGTTTATATTTACTCGACGTATGCAACACTTACTGCCTCTTTAGCAATTTTGAACTTTAAATTTTTATTAAAAATATTTTCCATATAAATTCTATGCGAACTTTTACAAGGAATCTTGTAAAAGCTAAGTATAGGCCGATCCACCATTAAAAAATCAATATCAATATCGGTACTTTGTCGGTAGATATAAGTGACATCTTTTTTTTAATTATACACTTCAGCAGCTATTTAAATCTTATACAAGCTAGTTAATTAATTAGTTATTTAATTTTCGATTAAATAGAGAAATTTAAACCAAAAACCGAAAAAATAGAGATAAAATTAAAAAGAAATCTTTATAATCTTTAAACAAGAAAAAATTTATTTAATCTTATTATCTTATCAAAATCATATCAAATTGAGAAATACTCTGCAGGTACTCATTCCATACACTGAGTAATTTTTAATACAAAGACCGATTTCAAGTGTATGAGTGCGTATTAATATGACTTTGAAATGACTGACATGGAGAGTTGGGGTAATTAAGTTGTTTATTTTTTTTTTATCTATTTCACTTTTTTTGCAAAACAAATTTTCTTATGAAAACCTCTTTAAACTATTTCTGATTTTTTTTACAATTTACTTTTTCTTTTTTTGTATCTGTGTTGAAATGAAAATAAAGTTTAAGTTTTTCATACTTGTAGCATTTACAAGATCTCTTAGACAGACAGATCTTGTATGAATAAACAAACATTGTCATCTTAAAAACACTTTCTTTTTCTTTTCCATCTGTTTTTTTTTTCTTCTACTTTTTTTCTAGTAGTTGGAGCTTAACAAAAAAAAAAAAAATAAGAAATTACAAATTCAAACAAAAGATGAAGGTAATTTTTTATTTAATTCACATTTCATCAGATAGCAAAAATTATATTATTATAGAGTTGATAAGCCAGATGTCTAAATATGACAATAATTATACTCAAAATTAAAAAGAAATTAAAACAAAAATTTTATTTGAGATTTATCTAATTTCAAATTGCACAGTGGCTTAACATGGCGCAGGGGGGAAATGTTGAAAACTTACCAGACAGAGTTTTCGTTAAATTGTTGGAGCATAGAATTTCAAAAAAATTGATGAAATAAATACCTAAAAGAAAGAAAAAAATTATAAATAAAAGAGTTAAAAAATGTTAAATAAACTTTAAAAAGTACTTTTGTTGCAAAAGTCACTTTTTTATAATAGAAAAATATTTTTTGAGGAAAAAAATTGTGTTAAAATTTTCTTTTGTTATTTTTGTTTCAAAATATAATTTTGTTATCATAAAAAGAAATATTTATTCCAAAGGGTACCTTTTATTGATTAGGTACTTTTTATTTAAAAAGATACTTTTTATTTAAAAAAGTACTTTTTATTAAAAATATACTTTTTATTTAAAAAGGTACTTTTTATTTAAATATATACTTTTTATTTAAACAGGTACTTTTTATTTTAAAAGAAACTTTTAATTTAAAAATGTACTTTTTATTAAAAAATACACTTTTTTATTTAAAAAATACTTTTAATTTAAAAAGGTACTTTTTATTTAAATAGGTACTTTTTATATAAAAAGGGACTTTTATTTAAAAACATACTTTTTATTTAAAAAGGTACTTTTTTAAAAAGGTAATTTTTATTTAAACAGATACTTTTTATTTAAATATATACTTTTTATTTAAACAGGTACTTTTTATTTATAAAGAAACTTTTTATTTAAAAATGTACTTTTTATTAAAAAATACACTTTTTTATTTAAAAAATACTTTTAATTTAACAAGGTACTTTTTATTTAAATAGGTACTTTTTATTTAAAAAGGGACTTTTTATTTAAAAACATACTTTTTATTTAAAAAGGTACTTTTCTAAAAAGGTAATGTTTATTTAAAAAGGTACTTTTTATTTCAAAAGGTACTTTTTATTTCAAAAGGTACTTTTTATTTAAAAATTTACTTTTTATTTCAAAACGTCCTTTTTATTTCAAAGAGTAATTTTTATTCAGAGTAATTTTTATTAATCATATAGAACGTTTTTATTTAGTCATTTTATTTAAAAAAAAGAGTACGTACCCATAGATACATATATGTATAAGGCCCTATTTTTTTCAGGTCTCTTTTTGTTAAAAGGGTATTTCAATGATAAATTTGCTATTTATATAAAAAGACTACTTTTTATTAAATTAGTATTCACCTTATTAAGGAAAATATTTCAGTTTTGTAAAAGATTTATTAACCCACTATACGCCAATGGCCTTTTTGGGGCGCATTTAAAAAAACATGTTTTAATTTTTAAGGATAGTAGCTAAAAAAGACGTTTTTTCAAATGCATCCCAAAAAAAGACATTGGCGGGTATAAAAACGCGCTTGTTTGTTTGTTTCCTATAAACTCCTAAACTCCTGAACCGATTTTACTGAAATATTTACAGTAATTTCCTGATCCCCTGATACGCCCGTAGTGAGCGTAGTTAAACACCTTGAGGAGTCAGACCTCTTATTGGTGCATCCACTGGGAAAGATTGGTGGTGCATACCAAGATTGCGGTAAGCAATCGAAGGCTTCTTGAAGTTTTCGGATTTCATGAGTCTGGGGTACTCACGTGATTATCTGGCAATTCACCGGTGACACGGCACCGGTCTGTCTATTGGTCGAGGTCCCCGTAGTCACACTCTCTTTAGTTAAGAGAATGATTTTCTTCCCGTAAGGAAGGCTTGTTATGGAGTGAGTATTTTTCTTAAGTTAAGGTGTCTTTGGCTTTAATAAGATAAGTTCTGTAATAAAAACTTTCTATGTGGCGTGAGATTTGTACGTTGGTGTTGTAGTAAGGACTTGGGATTTAGTAGTCTTCTAAAAAGTGAGTAGAGTTGATTCTGTTGGTCCGCCCACGCCAGTATCGTCCTGAAATCGAAAGGTTTTCGAAAAGTCTGATCTACCGGATGTGTGTTTGTGTTGTGCGTTGGCGATGTAGTGGGGACTTAGTAGTCTTGTTAGTAGTGATTAGAGTATATGCTCTCTACGTCTTGAAATCAGTGGTTGGCAAAGAGTCTGATCTACTAGATGTGCGTTGGTGTTGCTGGGTTCCACAATGGGTTCGTGTTTTAAATATAAAATTGGTTGAAAGGATTAAGGTACCTGAGGTGAAGAATAAGTAGACTTTAGTAGATAGAAAGGCCGTTCATTGGAAGTTTGTGCTTCAGGGATGACCGGTTACTGGTTCTGAAATTCGAAGCAGGCGAAAAATTAGGTATCGGAGTGTGTGAAGTAGGTGGTAGAGCGTTGGCTACTCACATAGAGTATGTTTTGAACGGTGACCAAAATTGTTTCCAAAAGAATTAGCAGAAGGGGTAAACGTTATGGTGACTGGGCTTAATACCCAAGGTTACGCGGATAGAATGTTCCTGATTTGCAATGAAAACTTAAAGAGTGGCTCGATTTGTGAGGATGTTTCATTTGTGTGCTGTTGCTTTTCAACAGACTGGTGACTATTTCTTAAGCAGCGGAGTTTAGATACTTTCAGCTCCTAAGCAAGGGGTTGAGTGCTTAGTTTTGACTGGACTATAAACTTTATTGCGACCAATGTGTGTAAACCGAGCACACACAGGCGCATTTGCTTAGTGCTTTTATATAGCTCACCAAGTGCTTGAGATACACTATGAGATTGGGCCATAGTCCTCATGTAAATCGATATCCCAGTAATTTCCTGCTTGCCCTCCCATACAAAGGCAATATCAATTTCTCTATATTTTGAAAACTGTTACAGTAAAAGTTTCCAAATATGAAATAAACAGTTTGTTGCAAAAAGTGTGCTGTTTTAGAGAAATAAGTGTGGCACCTCCCATACAAAGACAATATACATTTTTGTACGTCTTGGGAACGGAGGCAGCAAAGTCTGATCTGTTTAAAACAAAATTTTGCAAATTTTATTTTAATTTATCAAATTTTATTTGAATGGGGGAAGCGAAGTGAACAATTCCCAAAAAAGTGTTCTCAGATAGAAGTAAGGGGATACACAGAAAAAAATATCTCAAGAAAATTTTTAACAGCACAGTTTGTTAAAAATAAAATTTTAGGTCAACAAACTTTTTGTTTGATTCAAAGAAAAAATTTATCAAATTTGCACTTTGCAAAATAGCACTCAATAAAATATATTTAATAATGAAATAATTAAATATTTCTTCATATTCAATAAAAAAAATATTTGAATCAAAGTAAAGACAGTATTTTAACAACTTTCGTCCATTTTTAAATAGCTCATAATTCTCATTTGTTTTACAGTTTTTTTTGAATAATATATTTAGTTTTGCCAAAGTCATTGGAAAAGGTTTCTTGATGATCTGGCCTAAGCAACCAGTGAAATGCGCATAGGAACTTACTTATCACCGCATAATAAATTTTAGTGTTTTTATAAAAATATATAAATTGAAAATTAATGACATCATCATTAATAAATAAAAAAATAAAGATTCGATTAACATTTTGTTTGATTTATCCAACATTTTCAACAATTTATTTTAACAAATCAAGTAAACATTTTGTTGAAAAAAATTATTTTGGGCAACAACTTTTTTTATTGAATCAATAAACTTGGTTGTTGACCAAAAATTTAACAATTATACATACAAACTTTTTTATCAATACCGCAAAAATTGTCATCGCAGAAAATTCAAAAATTTTTGTAATTAAATATGCGATTTTCGTATTGTATTCAAATATGAAAATTATTTTTTTCTGTGTAGGGAGCCAACATTTGGAACAAAACTCATAGAACATGCAGTTAGGTCCCATATGAGCCATCAAAGTTAATTTTCTTCAGGTTATAGAATAAGTGGGGTCGCTTACTGAACATTCTGTATAAAATTTATTTGATATTGTGAAAGAAGCAAATCGATTGCTGAAGTGTGAGTATTACCGATTCACGCTTTTTACAAAATGTACTTTTTGTCACATAAGGTACTTTTTTGTAAAAGGAATTATTTGTTTCTAAGGTTATTCTAATTAGTATTATAACTTTATCAGACAAACAGCCCACACTCGAAAAACTCTTTAAAATTTTATGTTTTACTAATAATCTAGTATCGTATTTCTCATTCCATTAAAATATTTTATTGCTACAAATAAGCCAACATAACAAACACACCCACTTAACCATAAATGGGGTTCGCGACTACCACAAAATAAATTCATTCATACAATTTCAGTTTAATTTTGTAGCTTATTAACCATTTGTAGCAAAAAAAAACCCAAACAGTTGAACATTTATTACGTTCGTTAACAGTTCAGTGACAGTAATTAACAAATATATAAATAATCAAAAATAAATACAATACAAATTTTTTCTTTCATATGAACATACTAAATTTAGCAACGACTACAAATAGCAACTTCTTATTTGGTCAACAACATCATTCGAACAGAAAAACATTTTGCTCAAGACAAACAATCGTTGAAAAAATCAACATGAGTAACAAAAAAAAATACCTTTCACTTTCATTTAGAGTTCATGATCAAATCTATTAATTGAATGAATGAAAAATAAAATGAAATACATTTACGAGCAAGAAGCCAACAAACAACATGTGTTTTTGATTCATTACACAAGCACACACACGCACACAAACAAATATCTTTCAAATCAATCGAAACAAACAGAAAATGTCACAAAGATTGAAATTTGAGGCTGAAAGAAACGTGTGAGTGAATACTTGCTACAATGCACTGTATTTACATTTTTAAAGATGTCTGAACAGAAACATGATAATAATGATGTACAGATGTCATCAATTTGATTAAATTTAAAAGTAAATAAAATGAATTTGTCTATTAACTGTTTTAAATCGTTTGGTTTTCTTTATATACAGTGGAAAATCCCCTGACCGGAAAACGAAGAGATCATTCCAATCTGTTCGTAAAAGGGTGATGTCGTCGCAAAAAAAAACAACGTTATGCTTTTCTTTAGGACGCTGCAGGGACCAGGTAAAAGTGTCAATCAAAAAGGGCTATCCACACAACACTAAAAAAATAATTTTGAATTGTTCAATATCGACTAAAAGAATTAGAAATAAGATTGCTTTTGAATCGAAAAAGTATTCGATTACGACTGCCAGAGAGAGCCCCCTGGTAATCAATTTTTGGTTTTCCAACACGCTAGAAAATCTTTATGTATAATTCCAACTACGACAAAATGAAATTCATTCAAACCAAGGTACATTTACACAAGGTACACTCATTTAGGACAGCATTACAAAAATACTCGACTTGTCAAAATTGTCTCCATATAAAACACAAACAATTTAACGCACACATGCACATATTTTGGCTCATACATACGAATTTGACAATTGGGATTTATGTCTGTCCGCTAATGAGTCTACCTTGTGTAAATGAACCTTGATTCAATCAATTTCCATTTAATTTGAAGTAGAAAACAAAACCACTAAAATATTTTTTACAGATACTTTGATTTCAATTCAATGAATTTCTACAAACATTAAAATACAAGTTTACGACTTTGTGTCAATGGGAAATTTTTTTTAAAATAATGATCGACCATCGCAGATTGTATGCACTATTTCCATCCACTTGATGATGGAATTAATTAATTTAAGTTAATTATTAACATTCTACTAATAAAAACTTGGATATTTTTAAAATATTTACATTAAGTCGATAAACAGTTTTTTTTTCATTTCATTGAAATTATAAGTTTTACTTAAAAATAAAGAAAAGAAGTATAAAGAGTGTTCCAAAATATGCAAAAGATTTGAATTTGCCGCACTTTGTGACCGTTTAGGTATATGTTTCCAATAACCATACACAGCAAAGAGAGTTGGATTACACTGTGTGTAATTTTTTAAGTCATGGAAAAATAACCATATACGGACACCACTACGTGATAAAAGACCATAAAAAAGACCCGTGTTTCCCAGTTTTGCCCAAAGTCATCAACTTTTTTTTATGGGCCCCTAAAGATTTGGGGCCTCGGTGTAATTTTTGCAAGAAAGTGACCTTTTCTCAGGCTCCTCTCTTGCAATCCGTTAGGAATTTAGATTTACTCTCTAAAGCAAAGTTTTAGCTCTTGTCATAGAGAACATATTGTGAACATATAAAAAAAACTTCATCTTCAAGATCAAAATCGCAAAAAACTTTAAAAAATTCGATTTTCTTTTGCCTTTTTTCGCTTGTTCAGGTCCATAGGTTGCAAACCGTTTAAAATTTAAGGAAACAATCATCTACAAAAATATACCTAAGATCTCAGTAAACAACTTTCTGGAACATATAAACTTCCTAGGATTGATTCTTAACACCGTTTATGTAGCGCTTATGTAGCCGCAAAAGTGAAAATTAGGCATGTGTTATTAAGCATGTGCATGCTGATTTTGTTAATCGCCAAAAGATGGCGCATTTGGAAAACCCACATATGATTGCTTAAAATATTCATGTACCTATTACAGTGGTAAATTTAAGCCTGCATCTACGAAATGTCACATTTGTGCAAAATGTTCATAGAAAATTTCAACAGCTAGATGTGAATTTGTTGAGACCCAGCCATCGAGGTCATTTGCCCGATTTGCCACTCGCTAAACAATTTAATTTTATGTAAATACATATAACGTTAATTGAAAAACAATTTTTTCTCTTAAATAAAAACAAATAAATCACTATTTCTTAATCAAAATTTCTTTGTCTGAATCAATATTATTAAAATCTTTTATTTTAATTGAAAAAAACAACTCTTTTGTAAAACACGAATAAGTTTAAATACATTTTTTACACTCACAAAAAAAAATTAATATGACAGAATTTTACATTAACTGCCGGTTCAACAATTTCGAACGTAAACGTTCGCATAAAATTTTATATGGAAAATATTTTTAAAACAAATTTCCTTTGCGAACGTTAACGTTCGAAATTGTTGAACAGGCAGTAAAAATTGCGCAATAAGACGAGGGCAAAGTCATCGACTTTTGGTGGATACATAATCACCCTTATTCTATTTGGCGTCGTCAACAGTAAGCAACGCCGTTTTTAATATTTTGTTTCGATTTCGTATTCCCGTTGGCAATATTGCCATATTTCGATGACTGTTAACATATGTGTGGTATTTTCTAAGAAAAATTGGCGTTGCTGTTGCCTTTGATTTTGTCGTCAGCGTTTTTAGTGTTGTCTTGTGTTTTGAAAATTTTAAAAAAGTTAACGTTATGGTTGGCTGCAATTTTGATTTCTACGGCTAAAATTTTGATGCGGGTTCAGTTTACACAGCCAATTACACCTGGAAATGCTGCTTTTCAAAGAAATGCAACTTAGTCTCATTCTAATCAGCATCCGTCATGTCGAAGTTTATCCATTGTGTACAAAGTTCTCTCTCCATGACGACTTCCAGAGTCTCCGACAAAATTTTTGAAACTAGTGGCTGGGACAGTCCAAAGTTGAAATAATTTCTAAAGCTGAGCTGGTACGATCCCTGGTCCAAAAGCGCAATGTTGCTGCAAGATATGTTGTGTTTGTAACAAATGTTCCCTTTTTTAAATGAGGCTCTATTATTTCCAACACATGTTTAAAAGGTTTATTCAGCCGAAAATAACTTTCAAATCTTAAAAAGGTTAAACAAATCCTTTAGGCACTTGGGAAAATTTAATATGTATGTCACTAACTTTTTATTGGGCAAATTAAAAGTGGAAGATTTCAGAAATAAAAAAAAAAATTTTATTTAAACATTATTTTTTTTTTACAAAAAAATTTTTATTTAACTTAAAATTTTGCACAAACAGCACAGAATTTGTTTTATTATCAAAAAACAGCAAACAAAATGAATCAGCTGGTTCTTTTATTAGATATGTGTGCTGTATTTTATTAACATTATCGATAAGTAGTCAACGGCGTCATAATACTCTTACAAAATACCAATTTAACATAGAATTGATGTTGTCTTTGATAAGAATTGCTGTTGCCTTAAAGTTGTCGTTGTTATTGCCGACGCCAAATAGAATAAGGGTGAATAATTATTTTTTTTTTACGTAATCTCCTCCCGTATAGAGCTCAACTACACTTTGTCCAACGTTTCTCAAACTTTTTCATTCCTTCCAAAAAAAAAATATGATTTGTCTGGCTGGTCATCTTTTGAGTCAAATCTCTTTCCGCCGAACCATATTTTTAGGCTTGGACACAAGAGTTAAGGTATGTTCAGACCTAATAAATATTTGAAGAAAAAATCCAAAAAAGGTGATCAGTAAACTGAATAAACTTTTACTTTATTATTAACAATTTCTATTGATTTACTAAGCTTTATTTGTAAAAATTGTATAAAGTAATTTAGAAATTGCCAATGGATCTAGCCAAACGTTTTGCAAAAGCAAATATTCAATAGGCGTAAACATAGCTTAAGTAACACGCGGCTAAATTTGGAGAATATGAAGGATCAAGGAGCAATTCGTAGCCTTATTAATTGATTTTTGTCATGAAATGCTTAGTAAGCACACATTTTTCCATTTTCCTTCCAAATTAACAGGTAGTCTGCTATTAATGGCTTTCAAACACAAACTTAATGAAGCAGCTTATTAAAATTTTGTCTGGAGTCAAATGACAGATACCTGTTGATAGGAGCAGTATTGCCCTTTCAGTTAACTGAAGGGAAATTCAAAAAGTCAAGGACATTTTGACACACCCTCACATTAACTTTATTATTATAAATAATTAGTATTGTATTTTTTTTTTTGTTGAACTATTTATGGTTTTTAATCCAAATTTTTAATAATTTTAATTAGGCTTAAGTTCGTTAAATTTAATTTTCATTAAATTATTTTTATGAAGAAAGGAATTTTACAACATGAAAATTAATTAAAATTGTTATTGATAATCTTTCATTCTTGACCGTGGCCGGGGCTCGAACCCGGGCCGGCAGGTTACCATGACATGTTTCGATCGCAACCACTCGATCTCCTCAAACATCAATCCTTAAACCAAATTGTATTTTAACCTTTGGTAGATCGAAGTTTGCTTTTTTGAATGATTATCCATTTTAATTGATTTTACATGTTTTTCCTTTCCTCTGTTTTTTCGTACTTTTGTCAAGAATTTTTCTTGAAGTCCAAAGTACATTTTTTGTTTTTTCATTTCTGTCTTTCACGGTCAAGAATGAAAGATTGTCAATAACAATTTTAATTAACTTTCATGTTGTAAACTTCCTTTCTTCATAAAAATAATTTAATGAAAATTAAATTTAATGAACTTAAGACTAATTAAAAATATTAAAAACTTTATTATTATATTTATATTTATTATACCCTTCATCACTAGTAATGAATTAGTTTGCCATGTCGTGAGAAACTAGTATTTAGCTAAGATCCCGTAACGTATATAGATTTTGGGTCCTTAATTAATTCCAAATCGATTTCGCCATGTCCGGATGTCTGTCCGTCTGTTGAAAACACACTCTCTTCCTAACGACTCAACAGAAAACGACAATTTTTGTGTTTCCATAAGCGTTTAAGGATTGCAATCCAGCCTTATTATTTTAGTAGACAAAGTTATGGACCCAAATGTGGACAATCCCCATAAAATATTATATATTTTTGTCCAAAAACTAACACCAATTAGTAGCGGAATGCACCGATTGGTTTTAAACTTGCCACAAATTAGTTCAATAAGACTAAAAATCAGACCATCACATTTCGTGAAGATCGATCTATAATTTACGATAGGCCCAATACCCCTAAACAGTTCTAACTCTTGGTGGAGGGTGGGTGAAGATTCGGCCTAGCCTTGTACATTTTTTATTATTTTTATTTTGATATTACAGGTTAAGGTTATTATGGATATTGTTATTAAATATTTATTTGTATCTTTCTTTTATTAAAAATTTAAACAATTCTTTCAATAGTTAAACACACAACAGAATCTTTGAATTTCTAACAATAAAAATTAAATCATTTAAAATCTAGAGTTGAAAGGTACTAAACAAAAGAAATTGATTTTGTAAAAATCTCAAAAAAACCACACACAATCTTTTATCAAAATTAAGATATTAAGTGAATTGTTTGTTATTCAAAATTGGCTTGTCCGTGTTAGTTGATTGATTTTTAATTTCGTTACACATAATTATCAAATAAAATTTTTAAAGATAAAGATTATTTTTTTTATTTTTGCATAAATTTGAAATTTGTTTTCTAAAACCTTGTAAATATTATAATATGAACAAAAAAAAACAATCATATTGCCAATAAATAACATTCAAAAGATTGTCATCAAGATAAGGAACAAAAAAGAGCCATTAAAAACTTTAAGATTTAAATTTTCTGCGCATAATGCTAAAGTAACTGTCATAAACGAATTAAAAACACATTCACTAAAACACATAAATAAACATGTTGGATACTACAGTTAATAAAAGTAGTGTCTTTTTTACAAAAAATTTAATATTAAAACATTTTGTAATTTTCGCTTATTATTGTACTTATAACGTAAAAATTTCTTAGTGTCGAACCATGTTTGAACAACAATTGGATGAGTTTTAAAACATCACAATACTTTGCAGTTAAAGTCACAAATGCATCACCAAGTTTAACGATGCACAGTTTGCTTATTATGTACGCATTGAAAACTTTTTGGTGCACTTAGGATTTTAACCACTCGGTGATAAACAATGCGTTTACCAGCCGCCCATGAGTGTGAAAGCAACTAGCCCACACTAGAATCAACTCGAGTGCATAATCCGGCAAGGTTAAACTTTCTCCCCGTTCGCTGCTTTTGGAAAAATACTAGCAGAATCTGTTGAATAGCAACAGCTTTTAGGGATATTCTCCCTCGGGCCGAACTCTCCGCAAAAATCTTCCTGAAAGACCGAGAGCATT
The DNA here is from genome assembly GCA_963931875.1 of Pollenia griseotomentosa. Classification (NCBI taxonomy): domain Eukaryota; kingdom Metazoa; phylum Arthropoda; class Insecta; order Diptera; family Polleniidae; genus Pollenia; species Pollenia griseotomentosa. The sequence continues at coordinate 50,501,216 of OZ007564.1, forward strand.
TCCTGCAAGAAAAAAACTAACGAATGCCCTAACTAATAGTCAGTCCAGTGCCGTGTCACAGGGGCTACCCACTTCCGTGGTACCAGATCTCTGGTCAGTCGCGATCTGATCTCCTCGAAGCTATCTTTTTGGATTTTTGCCGAATTCTAGGTATTGACTGATTCTTGAAATAAGCATAGCGATTTTTTATATAAAAAACTTTTTTTTTCAAAGGTTAATTATAATAAAGATAATTATCTTATCGGGTGCATACACAAGCATAGTTTTATTTTTTTGAGTTTGCACAATCCTCAAAACCCGCTTGAGACTTCTGTACTCCCAAAAAATCACTATTTGGTGCAGTTTATATGCCGAAGGCGTGATCGCGTTCGCTATTTGCCGTGAATAGCGAACACCACAAGCAATCCAAGCAAGTTATTCATAATTTTTTATTCGCCATGTCATTGCAAATCAGTCGGAGGAGAAATGGTTCCAACAGAATGGCGCAACATGCCATACAGCGCATAAAACCATCACTTTGTTGAGCCAAAACTTTGGCCACCGAATTATCCCACGAAATGGATCTGTGCTCCTTTATGTGATACGACACCTTTGGACTATTTTTTGTGGGGGACCATCAAATCATTGGTTTATACTTAAAAACCAGCCACGATTGATCACTTAGAGGCCAACATTCCACGCACTCTTGACGAAATAAGACCCTGCATGTTCGAAGAAGTGTTGCAAACTTTGATCGACAGGATGGCGTCCATAAAGCGCAGTCGCGGAGCCTACATGGCAGAAATTATTTTTAAACATTAAAAGCCATGAAACTTGTGAGCTAATAAAGCCTGGTCATTCCATTGAATTTGTTGTATTTTATTTTGAAAAATAGATCTTGGCCTCCAAAAAACAGCTCTTATATAACAATTTTATAACACTTAAAAAATACTTTATAACATTTAAACAAAACTTTATTTTAAGCTTTTTATCACAAAAAAAAAAAAAAAAAAAAAAAAAAAAAAAATATATATATATATATATATATATATATACAATAGGGTGTATATTATACATAAGTATAAAGTTAAGTACCTTTGCGTAGAAAATGTTCCTTTGTTCAACAAAAAGGAAATTTATTTTAAAAATAAGTACCTTTTTTCATTAAGAGTAATATTTTAACAAAAAGAACTTGCAACTCAAGCAACAAATTTTTTGTTCAATAGGCTTCTTTCTTATATTAACCCTTCTGCACTCCTTGGGTCAATTTGACCCAATTTTGGTTTTCAAACGCAAAATTTGTCTCTTTAAATATAAGATATGGACGTGAAACTTTAATTTATCCATTACAGGGACGAAAATTATAAATTTAAATGAAAATGAGAATAATAAAATTTAAATTTTTCCTCCCCCCTCCACATTTAAAAACACGATTTACACACATTTAATATGCTTTGGGTCAATATGACTCAACAAGCGATATTGCAAGTTTAATTCCACCTTAAAATTTTTTTCCTATTGAATATAATTGAATTGAGTTCATCTTCATTCAGAATCATCGGTCAATAATTTTTTCAGTCAAATAGTCAATAGAATCGCTTTTATTTGTTATTATACTTAAATATGAAATGTTGTTTACATTTTATTGTTGGGTCATATTGACCCAAAGGATCATAGGAAGGGCACATATCCAAGGGATGCAGAAGGGTTAAAAAAAAAAATATATATATATTAGTACCTTTGTGTAGAAAAGTACCTTATTCTACTTTTTAATGTAACATAAAGTAACTTTTTACCAAGAACGCAATTGGAACATAGAATTGATTTCTAAAAAGGGTTTTACATTTTAAAAAATAATTGGTTTTACAAAAAGTACTAATTTGTTTTAAAAAAAGTACCAATTTGTTTTACAAAAAGTACTTTTATATAAAAAGTACGACAATATCGTGCTTTGTTGTGATACAGACGTGTATTCTTAACTCCGCATACAATTTGAATTTTTAATTAATAACATTTGATTTTGTTATATAAACAGCGAATGGACGCTTGAAAATAAATTATATACTTTGTTATTTTAATTATTTAACATAAAGTGAACAATTAATACGAAAAAAATATTAAATAAAGAAAAATAGTAAAAATATATACGTACTAATGTTCATACATGTGTATGTATACATACATATTCTGAGCAAAAACATTTTAGTTTAAAGTTCTTATTTGTTTGTTGTTGTAAAATACAATAAATAACAAAAATATTAAAAGCACAGTTAAACGGTGAAAAACAAAAACAATTTATTGCATGAATAAAAACAATGAAACAACAATAAAACTGAATGATAGAAATGCTTATGTGACAGTGCATGCTAACGAAGACAATGCTGTAATAAATAAAACAAAAGAAAACAATAGTAACTACCTAACGGCTAAACCAATTTTTAGAACACGATCCCTTTCGCCCTCTCTTTTTACAAAGACGGTTGATGGTGATACGTTAAAAAATATAAACCTCACACTTGCAAGTGTTGCCACAACGGCAAACACAATCTTATTAACAAATGGTACCATGAACTCTAACACAGATGCAATGCAAACATCTCAAGTAAAAAGTGGTCAAAAGCCTCAAGTACAAGTTGGTATGGACAGGTACATAACAGTGCTTAAACGGGGTCGCAGCCCTACCTCTGCAGCAGTTGCTTCGGCTTCAAAAGTACCATCTTTTGATAAAATAAACTCTCAAAATCGTTTTGCAATTCTGGAGGATGAATCCTCGGAAGCACCAAACGTCATAAAATCTTCTAAGCCACCCCCGATATATCTAAGGGAGCAAAACTCAAGTGAGTTAATAAAGAGCGTGATCTCGGTAATAGGTGAAAATTCGTTTTACGTAGCTGCAATCAAGCGTGGAAATATAAATGAGACAAAAATACAGGTAAATCATGAGAATGATTTTCGTAAATTAACTAACAAATTCGAAGCCCTTAAAAAAAGCTTTTACACATACCAACTAAAGAGCAGCAAAGGTCTTCAGGTAGTGATCAAGGGCATAGACTCATGCGTGGACCCAGATGAAATTAAAACTTTTTTGGAAGAGAAGGGTTTTAAAATAAAAAACGTTACAAATATTAAAAACAGGGAAAAAAATCCCCAACCATTATTTCGGGTAGAATTAGAACCTGGCGACATTAAGCTTAAAAAAAATGAAACGCATCCTATTTATAATTTAAAATATATTCTCTACAGAAGAATAACTATAGAGGAGCCGCACAAAAGAAATGGTCCCGTTCAATGTCTTAATTGCCAAGAATTTGGCCATACTAAGGCATACTGCTATTTACCCCCTGTTTGCGTCGTATGTGGAGAATTACATTGTACAGTCCAGTGCGATAAGTCTAAAAATGACCCCAATGTAAAAAAATGTAGCAACTGTGGCGGAAATCACACTGCCAATTATAGAGGATGCCCTGTATATACTATCGTCAAGCAGTCGGCTGGACCGAAAACTAATCCCCCACAAACGCAGGTACCAAATCAGGTAAACACTAATGGCATTCAAGCTCCGCAGCCTAGTAATAACAGAACCTCGTATGCTAACGTCCTTAAATCAAACCATGTGCCAATGCAAGGCGCTTCGCCAAGTAATGATGAAACTCCAGTTTCTAATTTAAGTCGTCTTGAAAAAACCATGGAAACATTAGTGCAAACAGTTAATAATTTTACGAACACAATGGGCAATATGATGCAGGAAATTCTAAGAATGCAATCGATGTTATTGCAAGCTGTACTTAACAAGCCATGAACTGTTTAAAAATCTGTTTTTGGAACGCAAACGGCATCCGCCAACATAAAAATGAATTAGAATACTTTCTAAAAAATAAACAAATTGATGTCATGATGGTTTCTGAAACTCATTTGACCTCAAGAAATACGTTTAAAATCAATGGTTATATACTATATGATACAAAGGACCCTCGAGATAGAGCTTGTGGAGGTTCTGCCATTTTAATTAAAACCCGAGTCAAACACTACCTAATGTTTGATCACCGCGAAGATTATCTCCAAGCAACGAACATTTGCGTTGAGGAATTAAATAGAAACCTAGTAATTTCATCGTTATACTCACCGCCTAGATTTTCAATATCAGAAAGCCAATACTGTAAATATTTTAAATCATTAGGACCCTGTTTCCTAGCTGCTGGCGATTATAACGCTAAACATACCTTCTGGGGGTCACGACTTATAACACCAAAGGGTCGTGTCTTATTTAACACAATTTCTAAAATGGATTTAAATGTGGTAGCGAGCGGACAACCAACATATTGGCCTACTGATCATCAAAAAATTCCAGATGTTATCGATTTCGGCGTGGTTAAAAACATCCCCATAGAAACGATCCATGTTGAAGCTTCCTTAGAATTATCTTCTGACCATACACCTACAATTGTTACTATAATGAACCCCAATAGAATTGTATCTCCGACTGGTCACTTAGCGACGACAGCTACGCAAATTAACTGGTTAAAATATAGAAAATACCTCAGCACCCATTGCACAGAAAATATTCCGCTTAGTACACCGGAGTATGTAGATCGCTCTATTGCCAATTTTGACAGTTTTCTGAAACTAGCTGTTCAACATTCCAGTATTGCCCCCAAAAAAACAAAAAATATTAAAATATATTCCACAGATGTCGAGCGTCTCTTGTCTGAAAAAAGGAGGGCTCGAAGAGAGTGGCAATTGCACAGATCCCCGTTACTTAAGAACTTACTAAAAGAGTGTACAAAAAAGCTTAGAAAGTTACTGCAGACTCAGAAAACGGCTTCTCTGGAAAAATATCTTAAGGAACTTGATGCAACCCCACAATCAGACTACTCATTATGGCGTGCAGCTAGAAATCTCAAAAGGCCAGTTGTCTCTAAACCACCATTAAGAGACTTGAATGGTAGTTGGGCAAGAAATGATGTTGAAAAAGGAAATCTGTTTGTTAATCATTTAAAAAACGTATTTACCCCAAACATATCTCACGATATTGCGGCCGAGTTACCACCTGTTGTTGCTAGAGCAGCTGTTCCCCTAAGATTTGAGATAAGAGAAATCGAAAAAGCTATTTGTGATTTAAACCCCAAGAAGGCTCCTGGTTTTGATAAGATCAGCAACAAAATGCTTCTGGAGCTACCCAGCATAGCAAAGAAAATTATTCTTTTAATTTTTAATGCTATTTTACGACTTGAATACTACCCTCAAAAATGGAAGGTCTCATTAGTTACGATGATACCAAAGCCAGGAAAAGATCACTCCAAAGTTGAGTCATATAGGCCTATCAGCTTATTATCTAATATATCAAAGCTGTTTGAGAAGCTCTTAGCGTCCAAATTAACCCCAATTTTAAATGACAATGGGTGTATACCTAACCATCAATTCGGTTTCAGACGAGAACATAGCACAATTGAACAAACCCATCGGATAGTAAACGCCATAAGAAAAGCCTTTGAAGAAAGAAAATATTGCTCCGCTCTCTTCATCGATGTCTCTCAAGCTTTTGATAAAGTCTGGCATGTAGGTTTGTTACATAAATTAAAGCTGAACCTACCGGTTAACACACACAAGCTGTTAGAAAGCTACTTGGTCGGTCGAAAATTTATTATTAAAGAAGGTGATTTTTTAAGTTCTCCTCAGACAATTGAAGCTGGAGTCCCTCAGGGAAGTATCCTGGGCCCACTTTTTTATCTTATATATACCTCGGACATGCCGACAAACAATTACACCCTAACCTCAACTTTTGCTGATGATACAGCTTTCCTAAGCGTACACGAGAACAGTCGTGAAGCATCTCGATACCTGCAGGATCATATATTTCAACTAGAACTGTGGTTAAAACAATGGAGAATAAAGGTCAATGAGCAAAAATGCGTACATATTACATTTACCTTGCGTCGGGAAACATGCCCCCCTATTAAAATCAATAATCAACTAGTGCCTCAACAATCGCATGTCAAATATCTCGGTATTCATCTAGATCGGCGTTTAACATGGAAATGCCATATAGAAGCAAAATTAACCCAAATGAAACTAAAAGCAATTCAAATTAACTGGCTTATTGGAAGAAATTCTGTTCTTAGTCTCGATTGCAAACTACTACTTTACAACTCTATTTTAAAGCCAATCTGGTGCTACGGTATTCAACTATGGGGCACTGCCTCGGCCTCAAATATCGAAAAAATTCAAAGGCGCCAAAATAAACTTCTTCGAATAATCACAGCTGCCCCTTGGTATGTTAAAAACTCAAATATCCACAAGGATCTCAATGTGCCACTGGTAAGGACTATTATTACGAAGTATGCGGTAAAATATTTAAAAAGGCTAGAGTTGCACCCAAATCCACTAGCTCGAAATATTTTAAATGATAGCGGCCACACTCGCTTAAGGAGAAGAGACACTGCAGCACTTACCCATTAAGATGAGCGATAAACACATATATAAATGTGATACAGAACCCGTGATGAAGAAAATTTTTGTCTTGCACTGGCAGGACATAAAATAAAGAATTAGGATAAGATTTGATTAATTATTGTTAGTTCATATTTAATATATGAAGATTCAATAAATAAATAATGAGAAAAAAAAAAAAAAAAAAATATATAAAAAGTACTTTGTTACCAAATAAAATAAAGTAAAATTTTAGTAGCCAGTTGGTGCAATTTAAAAATTTCATTTTGCCATCCCTTGTATCGGCACTGATTGGCGACTGTGATCGGCGCACAAGTGGCCGATAAAAATCGGTACATATTTAACAACTAGATTGCTCCACATTGTGCAAAAGAGTGTTCACATAACCGGCATATCAACGTTAATTTCGATTGTCCAGAGTCAGCACAATATCGGCACAGATTGTCGCATATTAACAAATTTTTACCGTTCAAACTATCGGCACATGAAATACGAAAAAAAATGGTACATTGCGCCGATAGTGGGATCTTAGCTTTAGAATAACGGTAAATCAAAAAGACTATTGCACTTAAGTCTTAAGCATAAGCTTTTACAGACACACGTTTTAGTTTTGAATTTATTTATCAAAAACCAAACTAAAAAAAAAACAAAAAAGCCTTACTTGTTTTGCTTTTGCAAAGTTGCGTTAATGATGCTTTGTTACTTACAATGTTACGAAATTGTGTGTTACGTTAAGCGAGGGGTTGCGCATATCGAGGGTTGCGTTCAACGAGACTACACTGTAATTTTTTTTTATAAAAATAAAAAGTACTTTTTTACCAAATAAAAAATTTCGTTTTTAAAAATTTCTTTAAAACTAAGCAGACTTATAATTTAAAAATAATTAATTCGTATAAGGCACAATTTTCTTACAGCATTAATTTGCTAAAACATTAACTTTACATCAAGATTTAAGTGAGTTTTTCAAAGAAAAGCTCACAAAAACTAGATTTTTGTTTAAACTTTAGAAATCGAAAATAAACCGATTTCTTGGAGTTGAAACACAATAACATAATTTTTGTCACGTTTATGTTTATAAAAAAAAAATATAAAATAAATTCTTTGACACACACGTTTTTATCTCTGATCCACCAACGCCTTAAACTCTTAATATAAATTTATTTCCTTTTTCTCTCTTTAATAACCTACGAAAATAAAAATTATTACAAATTGTAGAAAATTGTTTTTTATTTTTTTTGCTTATTTTTATTCTTTAGCCAATAAATGACACTCCCATTCGTTTTCTTTATGTACTGAAAACATGATTAAGGTTTATGATCTTTAAGAATTTGTGAGCTAAAAGTCATTTACTTCTTTCTTGTTCTCATTCCCTTATACTATCTTTAGTAAGGTCTGACACTTTTACAGTCATCATCATTTATCTTGCAGCACCTACACCAAAAAAAAAAGAAATACAAAAAAAGCACAAGTGTCCCATTCAAGTACGAAAGTTTTCCATAAAAACTGACAACTTTCTGTATTAAACTTGGCCGTCAGACCAAAAACATTGATAAAATGTTTATTGTACAAACAAATAAATAAAATAAGAGAAGAGAAGAAAAAAAATTCAGTTTCTTTTATTTTTTTTTTTTTTTTGATGCAAAAAATCAGCGTCAAATAATAATATCGAAATAAAGCAAAAGTCAAGAAACATTTAAGACCTCAAAACCTACTTATTGAAATTGTTGTGTCTTGATTTTTATAAATAATTTTATTAAAAAAAATAAACACCTTAATAATGGAACAAAAAACAGTGCAGCATTAGAGTTTTAATTTAACGTTATTTGTTTCTTTACAAAGATTCATTAAAAAAATTTGTTATAAGGCCCATTTAAAGAGATTTTGTTAATATGAATAATAATTAAGTTATTAAAAATTTAATTGAGATAATTAAATGTTGTTTGATTATAATTAAGAAATCTGTGAATTGTGAAATTAAAGGTCAGAAAAGAGAAACCAATTGGGAATTATTTTAATCAAAATTATCTACAGGGTGGCGCAAAATGAGCTAAAAAGTTGAAATAAGGGTGTTTTTTAGTATCCCGATAGAACTTGATATTGTAAAAAATATACAAAAAATTAAATTATAATAAAAAAAAAAAAATACAATACATGGCATTAACAATTGAAACTGATGCCGGACATTTCGATTGCGGCTGTTATTGAGAAAGAGCACTCTGGAAGTCCAAGTTAAATGTCACTTTTTCAAGCATATGTCACGAATAACACTAATAATGTTGGCTTCCAAGATGTCAATTGTTGCTAATTTATCCGCAAAAACCAGAGACTTCAGATAACACGTGCAGACATTAATCGAGAGGTGTCAAATCGGACGACCTTGGAGGAAAATTGACAGGTCCGGTCCATTTCTCGAACTCAACTTTTCGCCAATTTCAATTTCAATAAGTCGATGGTTGTGGTCACCTTGTGGCACGAAGCGCCATCCTGGCGGTTTTTGCTTGTGCCCACAAAAATGTCATCCATACTTTTTAAATAAAATTCATTGATCATGGTTCGGTAACAATCTCTATTGACCAGCTTAATTTTTGAAGAAATAAGGTGCGGTGATGCCAACAGCGTGTAAACAGTACCAAACGGTGCAAACCCGTTAAGTAAAAAAAAGCACCATTATTGAATAGACGAAGTCGTCTATAAGTTGCTCGAATCGATAACTTTTCAAAGAAGAAGATTTCCAAACGGAAATCGAAATATCGAAAATATAAACATTTTCATTAATTTTATAAAAAAGTGACCTTAAGCTTAAATAATTTATTAAAGTATAATATTTAATAAAAAAGTCGATGAAATAGGATTATAATTTACTGAAAAATATATTAAAAAGGGAATGTATGTAAGAAGCGGAAAATGGCCAAAACTTACCGGATATAATTTTCCAAAGCTTATCAAAAAAAAAAAAAGAAATCCCCCAATTAAATTAATAATCATCGCGTAAATAAAAAAATTTTAACAATTTAAAACATTTGGGTTTTTTAGCTTAACGCTGTAGATCTGGGGCTCATTTCTCAATACCAGAAATTAAAAATCTACCAGTGAAAAAAAATTGTAAAATTATTACTTATTTACCTTTTTTTACTTTTTTCAATTCTCTCCATTTTTTTTCAATTAAACCATTAATCGACAATAAAATCAGTTTTAATTAAATTTTTAATCAGGAGAATTAAACGGTTACTTAACAACATTACTGCTGAAAATGTTGTTAAATATCAGAGCTGTAAATTATTCATTCATTTTTTAATTAATTTGCGAATCATTCATGCACTGAATTAGCAAATTTTAAACGAATTCTTTTCACACAAAAAAATGAATTGAATGAAATTTGAGTCAATTCAAACGAATTTGGTAAAAATGAATTGCAATTCATATTTAGTTCAAATGAATCTGTCAAATAAATTGCATTTCGTTTCCAATTCAAATGAATTTATAAAAGTGAATTGCAATTCATTTGAATTAGAAAACGAATTGAAATTCATTTCTGCCTAATTAGTTTGAATTGATTCCAATTTCATCCAATTCTTTTTTGGTGTGAAAAGAATTAATTCAAAATCGAGCTAATTCGTAATGAATTAAAATCAAAAAAGGATGATTCATTTAAAGCTCTGTTAAATATTTAATTGATACTACTGATTTGTTCACTGGTGCAAATTTAATTAATTATTTAATTAATATCACAAATTTTTTAATTGAAATCATTTCTAGTTAGTTTTGAATAAACAAATTTCCAAATTTATCTGGCCTTTAATTTTATAATAAAAAGTGTTCTTGTTGATTATCCAAATGTCTTTTGTTTTTCTAAACATGCTTTTAATAAAATGTTATTAAGATAAATACACGCTTCACTCAAAAGAAAAATCAATCCATCCGTACTCAAATCAATCCGAAGCGGTATTAATAGTACGGTTAGTACGGATTTTCTTGAATCAAGTACAGAAAGATTGATTCAAGTACGGATTTTCAATCGCAAAATACTTAAATTATCCATATTCAAATGAGATTGAGTTAAGTAAAACTAAGATTGAATAAATCTCAAAATGCGCTTGATTAAGAATTATAAAATTATTTTAATCCGAATGCGTACTTAAAATAACCCGAAATTTAGATTGATTTATGTAAAACTAAGATTGAATCAATCTCAAAATGCGATTGATTCAAGAATTATAAAGTTGATTTTATCAAGAAATTAGAAATAATAAGTTATACAGGTATGTGATGAAAATCGATTTTAAAAACGAAACGATTTGAAATCGAAAATATCGTTTTCAGTATCTTTTACAATTGATTTTAAATACATATTCCTTTTATTTTCAGTCTTTATTCTTTAAAACTTTATATTATATACGTTAACTGAAGTGTATTCTGAACAAAAATTTAAGACTATAATTCAGATATGGATTTTAATATCCCACGAAATTCATCACACCTTTAAAAACGTTCGTTTTGAAATCGATCGATTTTCATCACATACCTGATAATGATTGATTTGATTACCCGTATTACACCTTACAGAATGATAAAACACCAATACCATGCCCGATATGGTTTTAATTTTAGAAATCTTATGTACATATTTAACTAAAAATATAAACTAAATGAGAATCAAGAGTTCAAATTTACTTTTTAACCCTAAGTGGTGCACATGAGTCTGGCCAGATCTTTTTTCAATGTGTATAGAAAATTAAAACTTGCGTAGGCCGGAGGGTTAAACACAACAAAATGTTTAATCTTTTTTTTACTTGATTTTAGAATTTTATACTTATTTCAAGAAATTCCGGGATTGATTTTCGAAAGTAATCCCATTTAGGATTGTTTTGAGTACGTTTAAGTGTTATTCGTACTTGAATTTCTGAGTACGACTCGTACTTAAAGTAATCATAAAAAACTTGATTTATTCCGAGTGTTTTTCTTTCTGTGTTTAGATCTTAAAATAGTTTATAAATGGGGATACGAGGACATCAAGGATGCCGCCACAATACAGCTCTCAGTACACAATGTTTCGAGTCGTTGATTTCCCAGCTATCATCGAAAAAAATAAACTATCACTAGTGTTATTTTAAAAATAGGAAAACCATATTGAAAAGCCATAATCGTCTTCGTCGAATCTTATATACGATTGACCTTGACCGCCTTGCATTTAAAAAAACCACGTTTTCTATTTTAAAAATGACATTAAATTTCAGTTGCAAGATCTTTGACAGATTATTTTCAATTAATTATCTTTTTTATCTCAATATTTGGGTTATTAAGGCTTTATAATCTCTAATTAAAGTCCGTAAAAACCCCTAATAACTCTTAACAAAAACCGTATAGAAACCATGTTTGTGCATTTGATTAGCAATTTTGATAGAGCCAAACATTTATTTGTATATCCATTAATAATTTTTGAAGCTTATTTTTTACCCTTCTTTACCCTTTTCCCGCAAAACACCAAATTTAAAGTAATTCACATAAGTATCTATGTCATAACCCCTTAAAACTGTGTTAACAATTTAATATTAGTGTTGCTGTTTATATGCAAATTGTGTTCAAATAAAAAAATTCATTTTCATTCATCTTCTTCTCGCCTTCAACCATGTCATTAAAACAAATTTTTTTGGATAGAAAAAACCATAGAAGACAACAGGAATGGAAGGTTTAAGTTAGTTCGAAACTTCAAATTTTCAATAAGTTAAACTTTGTTAATGTTAATAAAGAATTAAAAAGGTTTTTGGGTGTATTAGTGCCGGTTCACACACGTAAAGTTTGACTTTTCAAGTCTTTATCTTTTAGGAGACGAGGGAAAAGTGAATGCCATTTCTTTTCCTCTCTCTCCTAAAAACTCAAGACTTGACGAGTCAAACTTGACGTGTGTAAACCGGCACTTACATGTGTGTAAAGGGTGTTCTTTTTGGACATTTAGAATTTTCGATAGTGTCTAGATGTCATACTAGTGAAGTGTGTTTAAATTATTTTCAGTTTAATTTGGCATATCACAATGCCAAAGACTTACAACAGAACAACGTTTACAAATCGGTGAAATTTATTTCCTAAATTAGCTCTCTGTCAAACTTATAGCGCACTTCATCAAGTTTACGAAAAAGCATAATCGTCCATCTTAGCAGCTAATACACAATACTATAGAGCGATTCAGGATCATAGTTAGTCTTTTGGATAATATTCATCCTCATCGACCCCGTACCGTGCGTACAGAAGAAGCCATCGCTGCTGTAGACGTGAGTGTGCCAGGGAACTCGAATTTATCGATCCGACACCGTTCTCAAAAACTCGGTCTCTGTCCGTCCACTACTTGGTAATTTTTGTGGAAAGATATTTGCTTACATCGATATAAGATACAACTGGTGCTAGAATTAAAACCAGCGGAATTGCTTCGTGTGTTCGGTGAATAGACTGAGAAACAACTGGAAAATTAACCAGATTTTTATCGTCAAATCAAGTTCAGCGCTTAGTTTCATTTCTGGCTCAACGAGTATGTAAATAAGCTGAATTGTCGTTTTTGGAGGTTATAGAATCCTCATGAGACTTGGACGACTGCATTACATCCCGAAAAAATCACTGTTTGATGCGGTTCCCATTCGTCTGTAAATCTGAAACCGGTGCCAACATTACCAACAACATTACAAGCAAATAATTTGCGATTTTTTTCATTGCAAATCATTTGGAGGTAAAATGTTTGCAATAGGACGGCGCAACATGCCATTTAGCGCGTGAAACCATCACTTTGTTGAGCCAAAAGTTTGGTGACCGAATTATACTAAGAATTATACCTGTCAATTTGGCCACCTCATTCATGTTGTTAGACACCTTTGGACTACCTTTTGTAGGGCTACGTCAAATCTCTGGTCTATACTGATAAACCAGCAACGATTGATCATTTAGAAGCTAAGATTCCAAGCACTTTTGACGAAATAGCACCGTGCATGTTCGAAAAATTTGTGCAAAATTGGATCGACAGGATGGCTTTCATAAGGCGCATTTGCGGAGGCCTTATGCAAGAAATTATTTTTAAACATGAAGTGCCATGAATTTTGTAAGCTAATAAAGCCAAATTTTAATAATTCCTTTGAATTTATTGAGTTTAAAAAAAAAATGCCACTTATAAAGTTTTATTCATGTTTTATGCAAGCCTTTCCTTCTAGTTTTGTTCTATAATCTAAACCTACATTTGAATATTGTTTGTTCGTTGGTTTCATGGGTTATTGTCTTGTGATTTCATATTTAGGTTATTTAAAATCTATTTTGCTGTCTGTCAGTTGTTTTTCGGTTTTTCTTTTGTAACATTTTTTATATTAAACATTTTAATATGCATAATCTCCAACAGCATCTAAAAGATTATGCATAACTAAGACTAATTGTGTCTGTTACCAAAGTCTGTTTAGTTTAATTTTTACAAGATAAAAATTGAAAACTCAAATTATGGGGGATTTTGAAAACAGCCTACAGTAAGTTTCTGTTTATGATATGGCAATAATAAAATTTTGAAATTGAAAATAATGCAAAGAGATTTTTTATATGAAATGTTAAGAATATTCTCAATGTTAGATTAAACCCCTTATTAAAAAAAAAAACAGTTATCTATTAAAATTTGTTTAAAAACCTTGTATAAATCAAAAATGTTTTTTTTATAAATATGTGGGTAAAACTTTGGAATCCAATCGAATTGAGAAGTAATAAAATGTATTAAGTGGTCCGTCCGTCCTGCTGTTACACCATAAAATAAATTTGGACAGACCTACTACTACAAAATTACGATAGTAGGAAAAGGTATATGGTAATTTGCATAGTTGGGGGTAGTGCACTTAATATTGATTTAAATCGACAATGCACTATCACTAAATAAAACTGCAAAAAAATTAGTTTGTACTCTTTTTTATCAGCTTTAGTGATGATTGTTATTTTTTAACTACCACTAAAATTTTTTTAGTGATATTGCAAATTTTTTCACTATCACTAAACACAGATTGAATGCAAAAATCTGCACTCAATTCAAAAAGTGCAAAATTTGGACTTGCAATCAAAAAAGCTGCATACAAATATTGTATCACTAAAATTTAAAAAATTTAACTTTTTATGTGCATGGCTTTTTATTTTTTTTTTTTTTTTTTTTTGAGGATATACATTAGCAAAGAATATTAAATAAAATGATATATGTTCAATAACGGTATAATTATTGCCTTTAATCATGAAAAACCGAGTTTTTGATTTTAAATTGAGTGCAACAATTTTAGTTGCACTCAAATGAATGAAGAAAAAAAAGTTGCAATAAACTGATGATTGCTTTTTTTAAATAAAAATATATTTTTTTTTTTTGAGTGCAAAATTTTTTAACATCACTATCACTCATGTTTAATTAAACTTCAAATTTTCCATTCATCACTCAACATCAACAAAATGATTGCAATATTTTTGCACTATCACTAATGGTGTTTTCTTTTCTACAAAAATATGTGACATTTTATTTAAAAAAAATGCAATTTGGTGTCTGTTTCTTAAAAATTTTGCTGGCTTGTTTTATTCTCAAAAACTCTTCTTTTTCAGGATCAAAATTTTTAGGAAACATACACCAAATTGCATTTTTTTTAAAAATAAAATGTCACATTTTTTGTAGAAAAGAAAACACCATAAGTGTGAGTTGCAACTGCAAAATGAGTGCACTACCCCCAACTATGGTAATTTGTTATATTTCGAGGAATTACCGCAAAAAAGCTTAAGCGACATCATTTTCAGATTTCGTTTTTTTTTTTTTTTTTTAATAAATAACTTCATCTTCTAAAATGTCATGTTCATATAAGGTACCGTTATACCGTGTTCAGATATGCACCTTAATTGAATTTTAGGCAATAAATGTCATTATTGAGCTCAATTATCCATTTAAAATTGCAATTTAGTTATTGCTCAATTAATAAGAAAATGTTATAAATATAGACTCTATATTAAAGAGTAAAATTAAAATGCGACCCTGTCACAAGGTTGTTTAGTGAGCTTACTAAACAAAGTGTTTTGACATTTAGCAACTGAAATTACAACAAAACAAAGGCCCATCCATTAGATCAGATGTTTATTCTTTAAAGATGTCAAAAGTTGTTTACATTTTGCATATACATGCACATTTTTGTTAACGTTGAATGTTGTATGTAGTAGTAATATAAATTGAGTTAGCTTAATTGTGTATATGTGAACAGAAAGATAATTATGTCAATAAATCGATAATTGACTCAATAAAAAACGTATAACTGAACACGGTATTAAGATTTTATAGCAAAAACAATTTTATCGTAAGCGACAAATTTCATACAAAATGTATATGAAATAAAATAAAAAAAACCTTTTCCTGTAAAATTTTGTTTTTGTCGCTTAAGTTTTTTTGCGGTTATGCCTCAATATGCTAAATTGAAACATTTGTGCGAAACCTATTTTTGCTAAAGCGGTTTTCGAAAGGAGGTGAATAAACGCATAAAAAATAATATGGTTGAAAAACACTAAGTGAAAGTAGCAACATATTATGATCAAAATTAGCCATAATATGCTTAAACGAAATATCCTCAATACTAACTATTATATGCTTAACATTAACCGTAAAAGAGTCACCAACAAACATAGTTTTGCTATAATCCAATTATTATAAGCATTATCCAATCTAATGGTTGCCTCCAAGCATATTTTTTTTCTAAGTGTATAGAATTTAATGCAGATACTTGACATACGATTAGAAAATGTTCACATAAAACTAATTATAAAAGTAATCTAAGCGAATTTTTAACTAAATAGTAAAATTCAAAAGAGTTTACTGAAGGTAAATAAGATTAACAAATCAAATTATCTCCAAAGTTTCGACCTGTACTTTGTGCAAAAGGTTTACACAGACATCCATCCGCATGGACGGACAGACATCGGTAAATCGACTTAAAAAGTGATTCTGAGTCGACCGGTACACTTAGACATTAGCACAAACGCAGTATTCCCTACCCCCACTATTGTGGTGTTGCTATATAAAGGTGTATTAAAGAAAAGAATTTAATAAAATGTATAATAAAGTTTTTTTTGCCACCCTGTATTGTAAACTTTCAAGTAAATATTATTTTAAGATTTTTCTAATTTTTTATGATAATCGAATTTAAAAACACCTACGAAAACTATTAAGTTTTTTCGTTGACTTGTTGAAATAATCTAAAGTATCATTAATTATAAAAACGAACTTAATAAATTGTTTAATGCAATTTAAATTAATCAAAAAACAATGAATGTTTGTTTAACAAACTACTATTTGCTAAAATGATTTTCAAAGAAATATTAATGATACATGTTTTTGTGAATAATGTAAAGTTTATTATAATTAAAATTTTCAGATCCGTTTATAAGTTAAAGTTTTAGGTAAATTTGTTTTTAACACTATGGGTCAATTTTAAATCAAATTAAAAATAATTTAAAAAAAAAAACTTTTGTACTCGTTCTTTATATTTATACCCACACCACAATAGTGGAGAGGGTATTGTGTGTTTGTGCAGATGTGTGTAGGACCGATCGTCTTAAAATCACTTTTAGAATAGATCTAAATGTCCGTCCGACCGGCTGTCCTTTTAAATCTTGTGCGCAAAGTAAAGGTCCCAATTTTTTAGATACTTTAATGATATACATCCTCCGGGGAAATCAGGTGCGGTCAATACTTGGGGTTCGGTAAAAATTCAAAATTAACAGAGATCCGAAGAGATCTGCAAGATTGCGAAAAACTAATTTAGGAAGATTGTCTCTGCGGGGAGTTTTACTTTTCCGCAGAAAAGAAAGTTTCAGAAAAAACGTAGTGGTTGTGGTTGACTACATAAAGTCGTAGGAAGGAAAATCCTGAAAATCCCACTCAAGGGGTGGGTGGGTGAGTTTGGGAGGATAACACCAAGGTGCTGTAGCTACTCAACATATTCTGCTAGTATATTTCGAAAAGCAGGTATTGACATTGGCGACAATATCTTCTACGATCATGGGTCCCATATAAACCAACCCCCCCCCCCCCCCCCCCCCCGCCGCACACCCAAATTACTTTATATATGAATATTATGTATGCATAACATTCCAAACAAAGGGCTCATATATGAAGCTCATAATATATTTGTGTTTTGGCAGGTCTACATGTGCCCCAAATAGGGTATACACTCGAAAATTTGTTTAAAAACTTTGGTGTAGCATCGCGATTGCCCAGCTATACTTTCTTACTTGTTTTATTTAGAAACATTTACTTTATTGTTTTCTTGAAATGGAATTCATACTATCTTTCCATCTTCATTGTTTAGCTTTGACCTTCTTATTTACCCGTTACATAAAATCTATAAATAGTTTTTATTATTTAAGCAAAACATTTGTCATAAATTATTATCATTTCTATCAAAATTTTCATAATTTCAAATAAAACGCGTTAGTTTAATTTAAATTATGCCAACAAAGCTAAACTATACTAATCAATATTAAGCAAAAACATCATAAAAAAAAAGGTTACAAATTTTATTTTGCATAATATATTGTCTAAACATAAAAAAGCAAAAATAATCATTTGAAACAAATTTTGTAAATAAAAACAAATTGGTCTTAGATAACAATTTTGTTTTTGAAAATACTAAAAAAAAAAATGGTTCATAACAATAAAAACCGTTAAATTATGTTTTTATTTTATTTGGAAATCGTTGCACCGGCTGTAAAGCAAGTTTGTTCAATTTCATAAATCTGTTTGCCATCCCTGGTATATAGTCGAAGAGACGTCCAGTTTGCTGTATTGTCATCAAGTGACTGAAGAAGGTCGGAAGATTTTACTACAAAATGCTTTAAATAAATGTTATTTATCTCAATGAAGCAAAACAAATTAAAGCAAAACTGTTTAATTTAAAAACCCACTTTGCCATCCCTGCTGTAAAATTTGTACAACAAGTTTGTGATCGTTGTAAAGAATTACAAAATTTTTTAAGGGCAAAATTTTTTTAATAGACTGACATTAGAATTTTAATCCAACAATCATTAATCTATTATAATTATTATAATTTAATTCTACAAAATAACATGATTCTTTATATTTTTTTTTCAATAAATATAGTGAAGAGTTTGTTAGCAATTAGTTTAACACAACAGACACATTTCAAAATACAAAAAAAAAATTACAAATATGATCATTAAAAAAATTTTATTGATCAAAAGCAGGGTTTTAAACAATTTTAAGCTGTTTTAAAGATATTATACAGCGTTTTTAAAAGATTATCAAACAAAAATGGGAGAATTCTTCTACCTTCTATGCTTTATTACAAGAAAAGAAAAAATTTTAAAAAATATGGATTTAATAAAAAAAATTAATTATACATACTTGAATTTAAATAAAAAAATAAAATTATGTTAGAAATAATTGAGAAACAAATTTATTCTATTATTTCAATGTCTAATAAAATTGTAAATATGATTTATAGAAAATAAGGGTATTAACAGTTTCTTATACATTTTTTATTTACATTTCATTTGATTTTAAAATTTAAATTGTTTAAATTTATATTTCATTTGATTTCAAATTGTTAAAATTTATTTTTCATTTAATTTTAAAGTTTTACAAAAATAAAAATCTTAATTATCATTAGTAGCGGGTGAATTTGTATGCGTTTATAAAAGGAAAATGTGGGCACAAAACATGCTTTTGAAAATTTTTGTTTTCTTTGGCAAAGAAATTGGATAATCTGTGCCCATGTTATGTAACTCTCGCGTCGAGAAACTTTGCGATTGAAATGTGTGAAATGAAACAAAAATGCCATATTTTGAAACAAACAGCTGTTTTTCTCACTAAACTGTGTCTGCAATTTTATTGGCGACTTCCAGCTGTCACGTAAGGAAATTACTCGCCAATTTACAGAAAAAGTGTGTCTGTAACATTTTTGTGAGAAAAGTTTCGGCTTTGAACTGTCAAATAATCACGAATAAAAATGGGGCGAGAAAAAATTTTAACTTTAAAAAACAATTAAAAATGCAATATACAAAGAATAATAATAATAATATTTTGTTATTGGCACATTTTTTTATTGTTTAATTACTTTTACTTTTAACATTTTTATAAAATATACGAATATTTTCAAAGCTCGTTTGCAAACAACAAACATTAAAGTCGCACTTTACATTATTTGGTATAGCCGACGGTTGTATTTTCACCGCCGTCGTTGAAAAATTTTCAATTTTAGTAAATTTTGGTCGCCGTCAACAATATGTGTTGCTGGCGTTCTCACCGTCTGCAATGTCACATCGGCTTTGAGTGCAATGTTATGACATTTATTACGTAACGACGTAATCTCTTTTGAGAGTTTTCGACATGAGTTACAGACCCACTTTTTTCTTACTTTTCGAGAAACGATTTATTTTGTTTCACATCTTTTCGATGCGAGAAGTTCTCATAGGTTCTGTATTGCAAAATATGTTTCTGAAGCTATAGTCACACCTAACAAATATTTGACACCCCAAACGTAACCTCTTTTTAAACCTACACCACAATAGTGGATAGGGTATTATGCGTTTGCGCTGATGTTTGAAATACCTTAAAATATTGATTCTAGACCCACTTTCAAGTATACCGATCGACTTAGAATCATTTTATGAATCGATCTTACGATGTCTGTCCGTCCGGCGGCTGGCTGTTCATTTTACCGGGTCGACCTTCATACAAAAAAAAGTTGTGCCAGTCAGCCCCTAGAATGAAAGATATGGCAATGAAATTTCTAAAACAGGAAAAATTGTTTTTTGCCACGCCCCCAAATACAGCATTTACATAAATTTAAAGTCCGATTTCATCATAACTCATATCGCTCTTAATGGCTTGACGGCGACTTCATTTTTTACTTTGGTGACTTTTTAGTCCGACATCAAGTTCTGGGCGCCACTTTTGCCATCTCGGAGCCTTCCCCCAAATTTCCAATTTTTTGCACGTCTCAAGAAAGTCCTTCTAAAACTAAGTATGTCTAGCTTTTATTTTACTCACTTTTCTGCCCTGCCTCAAAATTACATACTACATTAAGCCATGTAGAACCCAATTCAAAACAAAAAAAAAATCCATCAGTCACGCCCTTGAATGGAAGTTATATTTATAAAGTTTGAACAACTTTAAAAATTTTTTTTTTACAGAAAATGATAAAATTTTAATGAAATAGTGATAGATAATGAATATTTGTGTTAGCGTTATTTTAACTCTAAACAGTTTTTATTTAATAAAATTTAATTAATTGAAAATATTAAATTCATAGAAAAACTTTTAAAAAGTTTTTTAATTATTAGGTACTTATTGGTCTTTAAAATAAAATAAGTAATACTTGATTTTTTTTTTTTTTTTTGATTTATTAAAACTGGATACAACGATATCGTTACGGACGTCCAAAAGGTTAGACATGTGTTTACTGGAATATATATCACTGGTTTTGCACCATTTTATAACATTATTGATCCCTTCAAGGACTTTTTAATGAGGAATAGCTGGCATTATATAGCGTTTAATTTGTTTTTTCGCCTATTAAGTTTAAAATTATAAAAAAAATTTTTTTCTAGTAGAAATAAAAACAAAAAAAAAAAAAACACTTCCAGAAATTAGAACCTGTGGGTCTAATTTCAGAGCGGCCAATACATTGAAATGGCCGGTTCTAATTTCTGGACGGTTCGAATTTGTGACGGTTCTAATTTGTGAGATTCTACTGTAATAGCATCGCCATTTAAAGGTCAATCTCATCGAATCGTACATCATTGTAAATGGCTAGAATATGGCTTCATAGTTGTATTAAATGCTTTATAATCTAACGTCAAATTCTAGATGGCATTTATGATGTCTCGGATCTTTCCCCTCCAATGCGTTTAAAAAACTATCAATGTAGAAAAACTGCTATTTTTTCCACTTCTTAATTTGTCATTGGCCAAAAAAAAAACTGTTGCTTTTACTTCTGATTCATTGAATGTAAACAGTAGCTGTCAAACCAACTACAAAAGCGAAAAGTTGTACAAAAATTTTCGTTGTTTGTTCAACAGTTTTTGGTTTCGACTGCAGTTTTTTTAAGCCCTGAATACTACTCCCGATAATAGCTTTTAATGCCAGTAGTCATTGTATTACTCAGCATCCGGTGATTGTCCCTAATATTTCCAAGAACATTATTTGTTTTTTCTCCGAAAAAAACTTGTTTGCAGCTTAAATTTTTTAATTCGTTAAACATAATGACGTGCAAATTATTCTGGTTGTCTACAGACAATTGAAAACCACAAAAAATGGCATAAAATAACTAGAATACAAAAAAAAAAAATCTAAGAAAGCCAAATGCTGGCAGCAATCATAAAGAATAAAATAAGACTTTTTGAGCCAACTGTATAGGAGATTAAATGGCTGTATAAAATATTTAATAAAACAGAACGGATTAAAAAAGCAGTTAAAATCTAAAAATTGTTTAATTTAATATGGCCGTTTAATCGTAATCGCATACTCTTAAACAAATACATCAAAGCAAACGAAAAGTTTAATAAAAAAAAAAAACAAAGAAAAAGCCATTGATTTAAACGCTTGATTTTCTATCATTAAACATGGTTTAGTGTTTTTTTGTTTTAGTGGATTTGCTAAATTAAAACTAACAGATTAGTTTTTCAAATGCTGTTAAACAATTAAAAGCTTTTTTTCAACTTAATATAATTGGAATTATTTTCATTTTAACGAAAATGTCTAAAACTTAATGCTTAAGGCTGAGTTAGGCGTACGTAAATATTGCCGACACGTAAACGTGAGGGTCGATTTCATTTCTTGGTACTTACTAAAAATACGTTAGCGTGTCATATTGTGTTGAAATGTGTTATATAGAAAACAGCAAGTTTGTCAAAATTTGGAACGGTGATTACATAAACTGACTTCTAATTAAAGTTACTTGTGTTTTTTCTATAACAAAATAAGAAAAAAGCGGTGTGTGCGTCGATGGAAAGTTTGCTCTGCTTTAAATCTTTAAATAAACGAAAAGTTCTCTAACAGCTGGTACGTTAAACGGGGGAAAAATTTTTCAGGTTCATACGCAACGCAACGTCACGTTTTCGTATGAGTACTTATTTGTTTATAAGGAAAACGGAACAGCTGATTCGTACCATATGCGTTTACTCATTGGAGTATCACAATGAAAAAGAACAGAAAATGGGTGCTACATAAACTAAGGCCGAGAGACCTCGAACGCCGATTTGACACATTAGAAACTCTGTTTTAGGTCTTTAAAAATTTTCATCTTTTACCAGAATCCAATACATAAGCTATCACACATTTTTAAAACGGAACCAACGAGCAAAATAAACGCCAAAAAAAAAATATATCTGTTGCAACAAAATTAAGCGTACATATTTATTATTATAAACAACTAAAACATAAAAATTTCTGCCAACTAAATTAAAGAAAGCATCCAAGAAGTTTATAAAGAATACAAAACAATACTAAAGAGTTTTGTAAAGAAGTACAAAATTTGTCATTTAAAAAATCGTCTAAATAGCGATAAATTTTCAAATCTGGCAGCCGTGGCTACAGAGCCATTTAGAGATTATACTATATAAAACAGACACTTTTTCCGATACCTTAGGTTAGGTTCTTTGGGCAGCCATCGACGGACAGCTTGTGATACCTTTTTGAGATAATACTGGACTATATCGAGCCCTTAGCGCGAAAATAACGTAAGCGACATAATTTTTAATTTTGGTTTTTTTTTAATTAATGACTTTATTGGCAACACTTGCATCATCTTCTAAAAATCATGACCACATAAGGAAACATTACGATTTTATCCTGTAAAATTTGATTTTTGGCGCTTACGTTATTTTCGCGCTAAGGTCTCGATATATTGGACGTAGAGTTTTTTTCCCCGGAGTTTTTTGATTCCCGGGAAAGCGGAAAATTTTTTTAAATTTCCCGGGATCCCGGGATCCCGCTCCATACAAATAATACAAATTAAATTTGTTTTTAATTAATGAAAAAAAAAAACTTTAATAAACAAACGTAAGGGAACTTGTTTACAAAGTAAGTTAAATAAGTGCTTAAATACTACAATAATTAATTGAAGATTGAAAGCGGAACTTGAATTATTATTACCTTACGCTTTTATATGCAAATTCCGTATAATTATACTCTAGATACAAGATAACATAAACATAACAATTTAATTCATAAAACAATAATAAAAACAAACAAAAATTGAGAAAGTCAAGATATGAGATCAAAAAAGTTAATTCATAAAATATTTTAATAAATATATTAACATTTTTTTACGGCTTAAAACTCAAAGCGTTTCGTGAGTCGTCAACGAGTATATTTCTGATTTTATTTACTGATTACCATGTTTCCGAAAATTTTCGTTCACTTTTTTACCGAGGTCGGACAAATAGTTAAAAGTGCACCGTTGTTGCATGCTTCTGATGTCAAGGTTGATGCCAAAAATATCATCATCCGGATTACTTCTTACTAACCTTTCTTTTCATTACGCCCATCTGTAATCTTTAGGACAATGTGTCTTTCAAATTGTATATTGAAGTATCTTACACGAGTTTCCTTATTGTTTTTATTTCGGTTTCCCCGCACTTCCCGGGTATATTGCCAAGCTTGATTTTTTTTGTAGATATGACTATGTTGCAATAAAGGAGCGATATGTTTAGGTATGTCCTATTTTTAAGACTTGTTTTGAATTTATGTTCTTTATCAACTAGGGTATTCATTCGGTTAACCGTTAATCGGTTAACCGATTAATTACTACCCGATTAACTGATCGGTTAATTTAAAATTGGCAATTTTCGATTAACGATTAAACCGGTTAATTTCAGTCGATTAACCGATTAACCGATGTAACAAATTTTTATAGTTTTTTGTAGTATTATAACATATTTTTTAGTGTTTTCATTGTTCCGTCTCATATAAAAAAGGTATATTTATTCGTGCAATACGTTCTTAAAATACAGAACAAAAACAGAAACTAGGGGTTCGGAAAAACATTTTTTGTAGATTGTTCGGTGCTGAGCTTTGCCAGGTCAGATAATAACTTGACAATAGAAGAATCTCCCGATTGTAACACACTATCTTTGACAAAATTAGCCGAAATAATAACATAATGGAAAATGTTATATGTTCAGAGAAAACTTGGAAAAGGACTGAGAAATTAGGTAATCTGTATCATGATACAAAGAAACCAAGATAACGCATTCAGTTTTTAAAAATGAAATGTTTCTGCGCATCTACGTCACATCAGCGTATAAGTGCAGCTAAAATAAAGAAACACAAGCAAATAAACATGTGTATAATATGCTAAAGTGACGTCATATTAAAAGTGAATTTTGTAAACATGTGCAATGCGTAATCTTGTTTTTATTATTCTTGAATCTGTATTATGGGTTGTTTTCGATTTCTCCAACATCTTCGATAATTGAAAGAATTTTTTCCGAGTCAAGTTTTATCAAAACTAAAGAGAAGAATCCTAAATCCTAAACATTGTAACCAAATTGTTTTTCCAAAAGATTATTTTATAAGATCTTAAACTATTGAAATAATTAATAAACAAATCTCACAGTTAATTTTTTAATAAATACATAAAAATATTATGTATTAATTATAAAATAGGTGTTTTATATTTATGAATTACTATTTTGTTTGCTCGTTTTAGTTCAAGAATTGTTTTGTTCGTTATATTGTTGTTTTTTTTTACTAATAGACTCCAATAATAAATAATTTTTGCATTTTTATTAATTGAAATGACCTAATTTATAACAAAACTTTATTAATCGGTTAACCGATCAATAACAAAATTAACCGATTATTAACCGATTAAACTAAAACCTCGGTTAATTAATCGAGCGATTAACCGATTAAAGCGAAAGCCCGATTAAATGAATACCCTATTATCAACTCTTTACTTCACTAAATTTATGAAATATCAGCTGTTGCAATGGCCATTTTGCTTTTAATAGATTCATTGCAGCAGGAGAAATTGATTTAGGTATGTACTCACTTCTTGTAATTGATCTAATCGACAACCCATCCACAGATGCTAATATAATAATTGAAATTCCCGTCCCGGGAATTCCCGGGAAAAAACCCTAATTGGACGTTAACCCCATATAAACTTCGACTAATTAACTATCTAATTTTTGCTTTAGACTATTTGTAAATGAGTGCTTTATTTAAATAAATTTTTCAACGTCTGATATGACATAATATTTTGAATAAATAACAAAATTAGTAAAGGGTGTTTTTTTATACCATGATTGTACTTACAAAAGAGTAAGCTGTCAAAAAAACTGTCATACTGCGCTTACTTATTAAGATTTATGATCAGTTTACTCTATATTGATTCAGCTTTAAACAATTATTCAAATTTACTTTGAAAATCCGTCATCGATTCGCGAATCTTATAGACGACTTCGTGTGTTCAGCGATTGGGCTCTTTTTTGGCTTAACGGGTTTTTTATAAACAAAATTGCCACATTTAAAATAAGATCAGACCCTACAGACTCAATAACATCAAGAAAAATTCATTGTTTGATGCGGCTTACACGTTATTGTGGCATAAGCTAACCATATTTCATAAAATAAAACAGGTGTCCGCGCTATGTGCAATAGAGATCACTACCGCACCATGTTTAATAATTTTTTTTTTTTGCTTAAAATTATGGATTAAATTGATCCGGTTGAGCTTTAGTTTTAACAGGATTGCACTACGTTCAATGCGGTGACCGCAGCCATTAAAATTAAAAATCAGTATATAAGTTGAGTTTGAGAAATTGGCCAATCAAGGTTGTGCGTTTTGAAAACTCTTGATTATTTCTTGTGGGGCAACGTAAAGTCACTGGTTTATGCTGCTAAGCTAGTAATAATTAACGCATGGGAGGCCAACTGTTTTCGCCAGCTATGCTCGAAAAAAATTACCTTAAATTTTACGCCAATATGACCCAAATCACTTTACAGTGTTAAGGCCATTTGTTTTGATCTTTGAAATAAAATAATTTTCAATTATATTTACCAAAGGTTGGCTTCAGGAAAAAGTAAGTGAAATATTGAGGGAATAAGACTATTGTAAAAGGCTTTATAGATTAATATTTACCTCTTTGAAGCACATTCGAAAAAATGGTTAATATAATTTAAAATAAATTATGAAAAAGAAATAACTCCCACATTCTTTTTGTTAAAATAATTTTCTTTTTAATAAAAAATTTAATTTTTGTGTGTTATTTTTGCAATTCCTATTTCTATCGGCCTTAAAAAACACCCTTTAGTAGTAAATATTATTTAGTTACATTTGAATAATTCTAAAAAAAAAAAAATTAACATAGCAATTTGCATAAAAAAAATTGCTTATAAAAATTTGTATTTTAACTCATTTTAAATTCAAAATATTTTTATTTTTCGAACTTGGTTTCGAAAGAGCAAATTATGAAAAATTAAAATGCCAAAAATTTATGTAAGACACAAAAACAAATTAAAAAATATTTAATGTGATTAACAATAATTAGTATTGTGGTTATTTTGTTGAACTATTTATGGTTTTTAATCCAAATTCTTAATATTTTAATTAGGCTTAAGTTCATTAAGTTTAATTTTCATTAAATTATTTTTTATGAAGAAAGGAATTTTACAACATGAAAATTAATTAAAATTGTTATTGATAATCTTTCATTCTTGACCGTGGGCGGGGCTCGAACCCTGGCCGGCAGGCTACCATGACATGTTTCGATCGCAACCACTAGATCTCCTCAGATGGATTTGCCGTCTTAAACTCGCAGCTATTGACGACATTAATGAAAATTAAATTTGATGAACTTAACCCTAATTAGAAATATTAAAAAATTGGATTAAAAACCATAAATAGTTCAACAAAATAACCACAATACTAATTATGGTTAAAGCTAAGGCACGAGCTCTATGTGTACATTTGTCCTTCAAGTTGTACTGAAAAAGATCAACAAGAAAAAGAAAAACAAAAAAGAAAAAAACAAAAAAAAATGTACTTTGGACTTCAAGAAGAATTCTTGACAAAAGTACGGAAAAAACAGAAGTAAGGAAAAACATGTAAAATAAAATTAAAATGGATAATCATTCAAAAAAGCAAACTTCGATCTACCAAAGGTTAAAATACAATTTGGTTTAAGGATTGATGTTTGACTATTGACGTCAGCAGTCATCGATGGCTGCGAGTGTAAGACGGCAAATCCATCTGAGGAGATCGAGTGGTTGCGATCATGGTAACCTGCCGGCCAGGCCAGGATTCGAGCCCCGGCCACGGTCAAGAATGAAAGATTATCAATAACAATTTTAATTAATTTTCATGTTGTAAAATTCCTTTTTTCATAAAAATAATTTAATGAAAATTAAATTTGATGAACTTAAGCCTAATTAAAAATATTAAAAATTTGGATTAAATATTTAATGTGCTTAAAACTTTATTCCCTGCAATTTTAGTTTGTTTTTTATTTGCAAAAAAAAAAATCAATGAAAAAATTTTAATTTGAAAACATAGACCCTGTAGTGGAATTCTCTGACTTTTAACGATTAGCGTTAACGTTAATTTTACCGGCACAGTTTATTGCTTACAGTAACTATACAGCAGGGACCGTAAATAACAGTTATCCGGAAAATTTCAACATAAAAACTCTTCATGTTAGCGCCAACGGAGACTTATAGTGTCATATACCAATAGATTCGAACTGACGAGCTCTTTCAGAATCTGTAGTGATCTTAAAAAAAAAGAGTTTTATGTTTTCCGTCAATAATAAAACTCATTTTAGGAGTTTCATTTTTTCCATCAAAAATAAAACTCATTTTAGGAGTTTTATTTTTTCGTCTAAAATAAAACTTATCTGAGGAGTTTTATTTTTTCCGTCTTAAATAAAACTCATTTCAGGAGTTTTATTTTTTCCGTCTAAAATAAAATTTGTTCTCAATTTTAAAACCCATAATATTACAACAAGCGTATATGACAACTCTCCGCAGTTAACATAAATACCTTGTACTTATTTCACTATGAGTTAAACATAACTAAATTCAAAAAAGAAACAAAAGTTGCCAAATTAAAGAAAATATAGCGGACCAATCTGCTGGTGTTTGATAATTGAAAATTTATTTGCTTGAAAATATTTTTAAATGTCAAAAACAAATTAATTAATTGAAAAAAATCAGATTTTTGCAATGAACTAAGTGCAAAATAAATTGTATTAATATGCAAAATTGTTTCTGACGGAAAAAATAAAACTCAAACGAGACGGAAAAAATAAAACTCCTGAAATGAGTTTTATTTTTTGACGGAATAAATAAAACTCCTAAAATTATTTTTATTTTAGACGGAAAAAATAAAACTCCTTAAATGAGTTTTACTTCAGACGGAAAAAATAAAACTCTTAAAATGAGTTTTATTTTAGACGGAAAAAATAAAACTCCAAAAATGAGTTTTATTTTAGACAGAAAAAATAAAACTTCTAAATGAGTTTTATTTTTTGATGGCAAAATAAAACTCCATTTTTAAGAGTTTATTCGACCTTTTATTTTTACGTTGAAAAATAACTGTTAAAGATTGAGTTTTTTTTTTAATTCTTAAAATAACTGTTAAAAAATAACTTTTTTGATATCACTTATAACCGTTACGGTCCCTGCTATACAGCAATGCAGTAACTCAATTTTAACTACATAGTTAAAAATGTCAATCAAGTGGCATCTTTGTTAATAAATTAACTAGTATATTTAACGAACACTGTCATCGAGTGCAAACTACTTCTCGTGTGGAACGACTTAAAGTACTTTCGAAACTAACAAAACCCCATTTAGGTTTTTCTAGTCTTGCAAACATAGCGAAAATTTTTAATATTTTAAACAAGCAATAAAATTTATTGAAAGTCGCTAA
Source organism: Pollenia griseotomentosa (assembly GCA_963931875.1). Classification (NCBI taxonomy): domain Eukaryota; kingdom Metazoa; phylum Arthropoda; class Insecta; order Diptera; family Polleniidae; genus Pollenia; species Pollenia griseotomentosa. Next base: position 50,530,567 of record OZ007564.1, read on the forward strand.
AACTAAAAATTGTTAAATTAGCGGAAATTTAAAAGTTGTTAAAGCTCTAAAAATCACAGGAAAAAATCGCTTATATCGCGAACATGGATAAAATTCGCGAAAAATTGCAAACTTGGAAAAAAAAATGTAAAATTTATTTGAAATCGCTTAAAAAAAACAAATTGTCGGAATGTATAAAATTTTTTTTTTTTGCAAAAATAGCGAAAATTCGCGAAATTGTTTAATATTTCGAACAAACCATAAAATTGATTAAAAGTCGCTAAAACTATAACGAATGGCAAAAATTCGGTAAAAATTATTAATTAGGGAAAATTCGCGAAAATTTGCTAACAGCGGAATGATTGGAAAGTCTACCACTTATTTTTTGTGTAGAAAAGAAAACACTATTAGTTATTTCCATAAGCTGCATCTAAGATGTAATATTTTTAATGGTTTTTATAAATTCCAAAAAAAAAACAAATTTTTGAATATTATTTTTGCAAAATGTATGTAAATATCGTGTTTTTTTTTTTGTTTTTTTTTATTTTTTTTTTTTTTTTTTGTAAAATAACTACGAATTTAATGCTTTCAGTCGATACTGAACGAATTGAAATTATTTTTTCAGTGTTGTAAAGCATTTATTTGAGTTTTCAGAACACTGAGAAAATAATTTCGATTGACTAAAAGAATAAGAAATAAAATTGCTTTCGAATTGATCGAATGCCAGAATTAGCCCCAGTAAAGTTTTTATAAAAACAATTAAAATATCCATTTAAAAATGTTTCTCTCTCGTGGAGTTACAAAACTGAGCAAACATTCAATTTTTCCCTTTATTCTTTCTCAAAACGTTTCCCAAAGTACAATAACCTTAAGCTGAAAGTCCACACCACGTGTTCTATATGTTTGATACTTTATTGACCCTTTTCTAGACGCATGCCAAAGTGGAAAGGAATCCAGCTTCATGCATTCGATGCGTATAAGCATTCTACGCTTGTGTGCTCCTGTAACTAGTCAAAACAATTTTACTCTGATTTTACTTTTTTTGACAGATGCATAAGCGCATCAACTTTTTGAACGCGTGGTGTGGACCTCCAGTCAAGTATTCACTCGCAAGTGCACCCTTCTTATGGTTCGCACACAAATACTTCCGTATATTCTTCACACCGGAATCTATTTGTGGTCAGTTAAAATAACATTTTATTTTAAATATTTAACTTCTGTTTATAAATTAAAACACAAATATTTGCCAATTGTTAGTTGTTTTTATTATTTATTCACATGTCTAGTAAATATTTGAGCAAAAAAAATTTAATACAATTCAATTTACACCCAGACACTTGTAGTTGTCATTGTAATAATTCCATTAATTTAATTCTCTTCTTTTCGCAGTTGTATAAATTCAAATGTGTTTTATGGTGGGTGTAAATCATTAATAATAAAAATAATAAATATTTTATAAACATTAATTATTTTCAACAATTATACTATTAAGTGCAGCAACAAGACAAGGTCGTTTATTATTATTTTTGTTGTTATCACAATTAAACCACATTTTCATAACGTCATTTATGAAAATTTTTTATTTGTTTTCTGTCGGACAATAAAGCAGGGCCCAGCCACAATTGTAAGGGGGACGGACAGGCAGACAAACAGATAATGCCACAAATGCAAATCTATTAAGAGAGTTGTATAAATTTTACCTTGAAATTGTAAAAACAAAATATGTTAGTGGGATTGCGATAATGGGGAATGACGATTATAAATTGAGAAAAATATTTTTCGAAAAGTTAACTTTGAAAAAACTAAGAAACAATCTGATCCTGAGATTGTCCATAGGCTATAGATAGAATATAAATCGTAAAACGTATAGACTTTGAACTTGTCGGCTTTTGATAAGTCGGCTATAGACCTGACTATAGGCTTGACCTAAGAGTCGACTATAGATTTGACAAAAGCCTAAACTTCAGACTAAACATAAGGATACATCAAATAGCAGACTTCAGGCTAGATTATAGATTATATACTATATAACTTGATACTAGACTTCAGTCTTTAGACTAGAAAATAGAATGATCTCTTTAGACCTGACCTTAGTCGTCATTGCAATTAAAAGTCTCTTCTAGAGACTTATACCAAATCGTAAATATTGAGTAGACTAATCTCGACTTTGTACTTGGCTTTAGATTAACTTAAAGATCTTACTTTAAACCAGATTAAAAACTCGTCCTATAGCCTAGACTATACAGTCATGTTCTAGAAATCGAATTCGAGTAAAATTTAAATCGAAACAATTTTGAAATCTTTTCTGTGTTTCAAGTTCATAAAAATATTGCCTTTTAATACTTTGAGGAGCACTTATTTTTGCCAGAACTTCTTTTGTAATCAGGAAGAGCCACGTTATTTTCTCCATCGATTTCAATTTTATGTGATTTCGATTTCCAGAACATGGCTGACAACTAATTTACAATCTTGTCTTCTGTCTTAATTACAAGCCCGTCTAAATTGTTCTATTAAATACAAGCCCGTCTAGATTATTCTATTAAATTGCCTATTTACTCGTATATTGATCTTACTATAGAATCATTTAATGACTGGACTATAGAATCATCTGTTAACTCAAAAATAGATTTGACTGTATGACTAGCTAAAGTCTCGTTATTAAGCTAGAAAATAATATTATCTATAGTCGTGACTGCACTCAAAAATTTATTTGCGTAATTCTTGAGTAGACAAAACTACACTCGATTAAAAGTATAGATATACAGCCATGTCCCAGAATACAATTCCGTTCGGAATCGAAGAAAACATATTTGTTTATTAAAAGAAAGCATATTTTAATAGTGGCTTGGGCTTCCAGATACAGAAAACTCCCATTCCGTTCATGAAAACAAAAATGGTTTCATTCCGAAAAAATGTTTCGTAATTTTCTGAAGCACCAAAATACGGAATGAATTCCGTTTCCGAACGAAATTGTACTCTGTGACATGGCTGATAGAGAACTACAGAATCGATTTGACTTGAAAATATTTGAAAAACTTGACATTAGACTAATCTTTAGTCGTGATTCTTGAGTAGACTACTTGACTATGGGCTTTACTATGGACATTACTAAAGACTTAGCTATAGACCCAATAAAGATTCCACTATGGACTCTATTAAAGATTCGAGGATTGAATTGACTAAACTAAAGTCTTGACAATAGTCTAATCTATAGGCGTATTTTTGAATTAGACTATACTCTACATTTAATTCTACTCGACTTGAGGCTGGGCTGTAGACTCATTTACAGATTCGATTTGACTACACTAAAAACTTGACAAGAGACTAATGTAAAGGCGTGATTCTTATTCATTCTACTTTCGACTCGAAGATAGACTTGATTATATGCTATAGATTCAACTACAGATTTGACTATAAAATCGATTGTAGATTCGACCATAAAATTGATTACGCTAAAGATTTGATGAAAGTATAATATAAAGGCATGTTTTTTGAGTAGACTACTCTAAATTCGATTCCACTATAGATTCGACTATAGACTCGACTAGAGACCGAACTAAAGATCCAACTACAGATTGGGCTTTACTATAGTAAATAGTTGATAAGAGTCTATTCTATAGGCGTGGTTCTTGAGTAGACTACTACTCTACAATTAATTCTATTATCGACTTGAAGATAATCTATAGACTTGACCTTAGACTCAACTACAGATTTCTGTACGGACTCGATTACAGATCCGACCATAGAATTGAGCACACTTAAGGCTCGATAATAGTCTAATCTAAAGGCATATTTTTTGAGTAGGCAACTCTAGATTCGATTCTACTATAGATTCTCCTATAGACTCCACTAGAGACTGTACTATACTCATCTACGGATTGGATTTTTCTACAGAAAGGCTACATGACAAGGCTCTACAATTAATTCTACTATCGACTTGAAAATAATCTGGACTATAGACTTGACCTTAGATTTGTTTACAGATTAGACTAGAATTCGATTACAGATTCAAACATGGAAACGAAAACACTAAAGACTTGATAATAGTTTATTCTAAAGGCGTATATTTTAGGAGATTTCTCAACCTTTGATTCTGCATTCGATTCTACTATAGATCCGCGGATAGACATGACTAAAGTCTTGATCGGAGACGTGACTACACTAAAGACTTGACAATAAACTAAACAATAGGCTTGAAAACTACTCTACCTTCGATTCTACTATAAATTTGACAATAGACTTTGGCATATAATCGACTATGTTGCCGTGCTTAGGAAAATGGCAGTAAAATCCACTGCCTTCTTTTTGTATTTTTATACAAAAAAATTCTTTTGATAAGTTTCATGTTATTTCAAAGTAAGGAACATTTTTCAAGTTTGTCAAATATTTTAAATTATTAACAAAATACAAAATTTAGATTTTAGATTTTAGTTTCTCTGATTTTAATTTTTACACTTTACTGCCTTTTTCCTAAGCACGACACTAAAGACTCGGACGTCTTAGGCGGCATTTATACGATGACTTTTTGAAACATGTTTTTTTATTTGTAGTCGAGTTCGGTAGAGAAGAAAGAGTTATAGCAAAAAAAGGTCATGATTTCTGTTCTTTGTGTATTTTTTTTTAATTTTCTTTTAATGTCATTTAAAGTTTTGCTATTATCTTTTATTTTCATTCCTGTTTTTAGTTATTTTTTTTTTTAAAGAACAATATAAAAAAAGACATGTCTCAATAGTCATCATGTAAATGTAAAAAGATTTTGATAGCAGCTTTGAAAAAAAAAATTGATATGAGGGAGAATTAAGGACAGAGTATCCAACTAAAAAAAAATAAAAAGAGTTCATGATAAACTAAGAAATGAAGAAAGGAGTAGAAAAACTCCTTGGGATTAAGAAGTAGAGACTTAATAAGTCTACTCGGCCCAGCAAAGTATTATCGTATCAGAAAGTTCCACAGAATAGAGGGACGTACGTGACAGGAGGTGCTTGGTCGGTAAGAATTCAAAATAATCCGTTATAAAGGGTGGTTAAATTTCAAGGGTGATGTTGATTTAAAATAAAAAACAAACTATTTAGGAAATTATTGTAATTTTATTTTATTATGATATATTGGTATTACTCAATTATGTATGGAACAAAATATCGGCCAAATGGGCGCCGCGACCACGGCGGCACACCTCCATCCGATGGTCCAAATTTTCGATGACCCTGAGGCATAATGGAGGTTCTATGCCGTTAATGTGCCGAATTATCTCATCCTTTAGCTCTTGAATTGTTGCTGGCTTATCGACGTACACCTTTTCTTTCAAATAACCCCAAAGAAAAAAGTCCAACGGTGTCAAATCACATGATCTTGGCGGCCAATTGACATCGCCATTACGTGAGATAACACGGCCATTGAATTTATTGCGCAAAAGAGCCATTGTTTCGTTAGCTGTGTGGCAAGTGGCACCGTCCTGCTGAAACCACATATCGTCCACATCCATATCTTCCAATTCGGGCATTAAAAAGTTCGTTATCATCTCACGATAGCGAACACCATTCACAGTAACTGCCTGACCAGCCTCATTTTGGAAAAAATACGGCCCGATGATGCCGCCAGCCCATAAATTGCACAAAACAGTCACTCTTTGTGGGTGCATTGGTTTTTCGACAATCACTCTTGGATTATTATTCGCCCAAATGCGGAAATTCTGCTTATCGACAAATCCACTGAGGTGAAAATGTGCCTCATCACTGAAGATGATTTTCTTCGAAATTTATCATCCATTTTCATAATAAGTCTGGATAACTTTAACACGTTGTTGGATTGTGTATCTCTCCATGGTTCAAATTGAGTAAGTCTGAAATAGAGAAATGTCAAATAAAATTCGGAAAAAAACTTGGCGTTTAGGTGTGGTTCACATTCAACATCGGCCCTTACAATTTAACCACCCTTTAGAATAAATTCTGATATCTTATGTTAGATTTTCACATACTTATTGATAAAAAAACGACTTAATCCTAGACTTAACTTCTTATTTCAGTACAGGTTTGGCTATAGATTCAATTACAGATTCGACAACAGATTGGCCTACAGATTCAACTATAGACTCAAGTAATGTTTACACTCTAGACTCTACTTTAGATTATACTTTAAACTGTACAATAGATTGCTTTAAACTTTTTAATAAAAAATATGTATATTTCCTGAAAAAATTGCAAATTAATTGTTTGAACCAACTACTTAAAAACTTCCATTTGTGCTACTTTTAAGTTTTACTTCGAGCGCTACTGTTCAAGTTGATTATTCAATTTTGTTTTCGCTTTTAATGGTGAATAAGGTTACAGGTAATAGCTTCAAGTAAACTAGTTGCATTTAGCAGCTGCTTAAATAATTTTGCATTATTTAGCTGCTCAACAAAATAAAACTTATGGTATTTTATATAAACAATTGTTAAATAAGATCAAAGCAGATAAGGTTAAAAGAATTTTTATAGCTAAAAATTAACATAATAATTTTGGGAGAGCAAGTGTTCAATGTTTTTCCTTGATCTGGCTAAATGTTGCAATAATTTTCAAAAATGAAAAATTTTATTATAATGCACAATTGTTTTAAAATGCTTAATCATAATAAAGAAAACTTCAAATGTCTTAAGATATTCACAGATGCAGTTTTGAAAGAGGTTTTTAATCCATAAAAATTTTATTTTTAAACGCTTTGAACAAAACTTTAAGGTTCATGAACTTGAAAAAGCTTTAATTTTTAAAAATTTTTTGACAAAGCTGAAAACCGTTTTCCTAAATTGTTGCTAAAAATTTGGTTTGAGAATTAATTTTTCAATAAAAAGCTAAAAAAAAAAATTGTTGAGCTTTTAAGATTAGACTAATATGAGAAAGCTTTAAAAAAATAATTTTTATAAAAGGAAAGCTAATTGTACAGCTTTCTATATTAAACTAACACTTAACTAAGCTTTATGCGAAAACTTTGACGAATGGAAATGCTTTACAGTTGATGCACAGGTTGATTTTTAGTCATGACTAAATATCAAAAAAAAACTTTTTTGGTGGACGATGAAATTTTTTTAATGAAAGCTTTAGAAATAACAGTAACTATCACGCTTGTGTTTAAAACTTATTTTTTTAAAAATTGTTCTGTGTTTTTTTTTAACAGGAACTATAATTGACAAAAGCTTTCTAAAGTTATTTATTAACTTAGAATGGCCATGCGTTTCTTAATTTCTTTATTACAGATTTAGTCAGATTTTTTAGTAATTTAAGCTCAGTTTATAAATCATTTCCTAATTTTATTCTTGTTAATGAAATCTTTGGCGATAACTGTCACTTTTGTGGCTGGCTTATAGTTGCAAAGCTTCTTTTAGATCTTTAGAATTAAAGTTTTACAGCCGTATTCATAAAAACTTATTGATGATTTATTGACCGTTTTTAAGCAAAAATTGCTAAAGTTGTATTCATAAACGAAAAATAGTCTATTGAACAAAAGTTTTTATGATACCTTTCGGAAACATTTTGTTCAGAAACTAAAATAATATGTAGTTTTATTTGATAAGAATAATTTTGAAGCTCTACAATTAAAAAAAAATTATAAAAAAAATTTAAATATAGAATATCATGTAAACCGAATAGAAGTTTCGTAAATCACTAACAATAAAATGGCAGCCAAATATAAAGAAAGTTGCCATACTTAAACAGAAATTCGCTGCAAACAGTTAATAGTAAAAAAGCTGTTATTGTACGTTTATGAATACAAATTTTTATAAGAGGTTTATAAGACAAAAAGCGTTTAATAGTTATTACATACTATAAGCTTAAAATAAGAACTTTTTATGAATATGGCTGTTAATGTATTGTTTAAAGCTTTCTAAAGAAACTTTTAAGCTTTAAACTTGAAAGTGAAATTATTTTTCAAAGTTTTACAAAGTTCAATATATATGTACATAGAATGATACCTTTTACATCTACGTCCAAACACACGTACTTTGATATTTGTATTTGCGGTAAACAGCTTTAAAAGCTCTTAGAGTTGATCGTTGTTTATTTGCAAGCATTGTTGTCGCCGGGATCGGATTGGCTGTTGTGCTCACGCCGGTGGGGAAGCGCAAAGCTTTTTTGTATCGTTTGGTCGTAATTGCTTTCAAGGATTTTAAACTACTTTCGCCTGTATTCATAAAAATTTTTTAAATTTAATAAAGGTTTACCAAACAAATTTTGTATGAAAATTTTCCTTAATAAACGTTTGCAAAATCTTATAATCGCTTATGAATACGAGGGCTTAAATTCATTTCGGTTTAATATGTTTATTGAAGCTCAATTAATAAAGCTTTAGTTAGTTTGTTCTTTTGTAAAAGCTTTATTTTTTCCTATTGCAAAGTTCAATATAACCAAAAAAAAAACACTTTTAAAGAACTGTAAATCAGATAAACATTTTGTTTGAATTTGTTTTTTAAAGCTTACGACCAATATCATTAAGTTCAGTTAAAACTAACTAACTTCCAGTTAACAAAATGTTTTTGACCGTTATAACTGGTCAAATTGCCCGTTAATATAAAAAGTTTTGGTTCTTTAAAACTTGATTAATAAAGCATAATATATAAAGTTTTGGTTCATTTAAGCTTGATGAACAAAGCTTTAGTTTTTCTTTCTATTGTTTAGTAAAGCTTAATTAATATAGCTTTATTTAGTAAATTCTTTTAATTTAAACATTTAGAAAAAAAAATAATATATTAAAATAAGCAATTATATGTTTTTTTTTATTTTTTTTTTTTTTTTACTTAAAACTTAATTAATAAAAAGCTTTTAGATTACAACTGTCATTTATAAATGATACTATCAATTTTAAGTGGAATTTATTTAAATTATATGCCCGTTCTTTGTTAAACAAAAGTCATTAGTAAAGATTAAGAAACTTTTACAAAGAATTTGAAATGTACGTCTAATTTTGATTCTCACAGAAAAACACAACAAAAGAAAACCGAAAGGCGTTTTCTAAATATGAAACTAGAAAAAGAAAAGCTTTTAATTGACAGCGTGAGTTTTTTTTTTTAAACACTTGCTTTAAAGAAAAGTTTGTAAATACGCCTATTTTTCTATTAGAATTTTGTTGTTCTTGTTAATTCAAAAACCGTTTCTAGATTAGAAACTAAAAATTATTAATGTGGCCTAAATGTTTCACGAGTTTGTATTAGAAAATTAGCTTTTAAGTAAATTACTAAACTCTCCGTGACTGATTAAACAAACTGATGGAAACATTTTAAATTTTGATACCTACATTTAGGTTTTAACAAAATATTTAGATTTTTTTTTTTTTTTCTTTTTTGGGTATAATTACCTTTAAGCTGCAGTTTCAAGACTTTTTTTATGTTTAAAAAACGATTTTGGTCATTTTCTAGATTTATTTTTTTTTTTTTTTTAATTTCATGAATTTTATCTTTCGAGTAACAACCACCAACGGAGGCAAATTGTGTGTAAGGTGGTTTTTTTTTTTTGTTGCCTGTTACAAAAATTTAGGTTATGCGGCAATTCAAAATACCTTAAAAAAAAACTTACACACGAAAATATTTTATTCATTAATATGTAGAAAAAAAAAAATATATTTATCAGGTTAAGATGTGTTTTTTTAAACCATTTATTAATAAAAAAATTTTTTAAAACATGTTGAACATGTTTTTTCTTGAATCTTCGATTTCATGTTAATTTATTTAACATTTTTTTTTTTTTTCCAGCTTTTAAATGTTTTACTGCAACAAAGTTTAATAAATAATTGCCGATAAATATTGAAATGAAAAACAACCAAATCATGAGAACTTTTTCTGAACATGAAAAAAAAAAAACTTTAATTCATTCAATATATTAATTTTATAATCTAATATTTTAGGCAGAGAAAACAATTTCTAACTCTTTCTATACCAAACAACACAAATAATGCATTAAGATACATATATTAGGTTTGTCATTCCATATGGATCAACAGGAAATATTTGTGTAAAAGGGTCCTAGAAAGAGAGTGCTCTATTAGGCTAGTCTATCAGTGAGCAAGTTGTGGGTTCGATTCCTGCCAGAGATTCTGTTCTGCTTCACTGCAGCGGGCTGAAGGTCGTGTTTTACTATTTCTCGGTATCTTAAGTTAGAATATAATTTTCATTTGTATTTTCTTATAAAAAAATATTTATTCTAGAATCATTCATTATTATTCATTCATTTATTGTCGAGTAGAAAACACTTTATTAAAAAAAGTTTTTAAAATAAAATTATATTGGTTTTAAATACATCTAAAGGGTTTTCCTGTAGTATCTTCCGAGCTTTTACCGTTGCTAGCGGCCATATTGTTCTCGATTTAACTGTCATTCATTAAGTCTGTTTTGCCAAATCACCTGGACGATTGTAGCATTTAACAACAAATGGAAATGATAAAATTTGTAAAAATTTTAGAATTTGAACCACTTGAGATCTAAGAGCGTCTGTCTGGTGTGGATTTTCGGCAGGCGCCGTCATCGGTCCATATTTCGTTGATAACGACGTTGGTGAGGCCGATGCCGTCGACGTCGATTACCAACTTCTTTTGGATTAATTTGGATGATATGGACACCAACGACATGTGGTTGCAACAGGACGGCAGAACAAGTGTAGTGGGCTCTTAAAACTGCTGGAAAACAATGCGTTTATTAACGTCCCATAGTGCGAGCGCAAAAAGGTAGCAATTTGAGTGTATGTAGGTAAATAACACTTTTTTTGACATGTTCACCTTCAAAAAAACTATTATTAACGCAAAAAATTTAAAGCATATTTAGTTTAAGGCAACCATACTGTGGTTAAATTTGTCATCCATCAAGAAGACCCAACTATATTATGGTTACCTACAAACATGTTATGGTTGATAATAACAATAACATATTAATAACTTATAATAGTATAATTGTTTTTAACCATAACGTGTTCTTCTTGAAAAAGAGGAAATTGTGATTGTTAATTTAAAACCATAGAATTTTTAGAGGCAAGCGTTTTACTTTTATTATAAACCATAACATGGTTTTATGATATGGTTGTGGCTTCTTGGCGGATGACTAATTTAACGATGCATAAAAATGTTTCATTAAAAAAAGTTAAAGTGACTATATAAAAAATGCGTTTCCTGTGCGGATGACCCAGCATTTAGAATACACTTGTCCCTTGCCTATGAATAAGAGATATACCTCCTTCACTGTTGAAAGGCAAGCAGTGTTATTTGTTAATAAGCAACAGCACCTAGAAAGAGCTGCCAGCAGGTCGAACTTCCTTAGAAGTGTTGTAAAATAAGCATTTAAAGCTTACTTTTAGAGAATAGACCAATATCAGCACGTGATTCCCAAAGGAGACTCGCCAATAGTCAGTCCAGGAACAAAGTCCCTGGAGCTACTGGTACCCCTGGGATTAGATAAAAATGTTTGGTCGGCATTGATCAAACTCTTAGAAAGAAGGAAAACCTGCCAATTTTGCTTCTGCCGCATAGCAGGTGTCGGCTGCAACTTTTTTACGCAGAGGATGTAACACCAACAGCTGAAATGTCCTTAGGACGGCGGTACGTGCCACGCATCTTATCCTACATTGCACATTTTACAAGAGAGATTTGATGACATGGTAATATCACGTGGAGGTGATTAAACTGGCCAAATCGATCGCGCGATTTGACCCTCTTAAGATTGGGGTTTTCTAAGTTGAAGGTCTATACGAATAAGTCTTCAATCAAAGCGGCTCTCCAAGCGAACATGAACCATACCATCGGCCAAAATTCGGACCGATTTATGCGCAAGAGGCATATAAAATTGGAGAAACCGCTGGGTTCTGATTTTAACTTCCATACTTAGTTTTTTTTTTGTTCTTTTAAGATTATACACAGAAAAAAATTACGCCAAATCAATTGTCATATAGGTTACCATATTCGTTAAAACCATTACCTTTTAATTGAAGAGGCACCAACCAACAATAAATTTACTTTATATAAAAAATAATTTTGTTAAAATTAAATGCCTGTATTTACAAAAAGTTTTTAACTTTAATAAAGGTTTAAAGCACAAATTTACTATGAAAATTATTCTTAATAAACGTTTGTTAAATTTAATAATCGTTTATGAAAACGGGGGAAAATCTTTTAAGCTCAACAACTATTTTAACTATGTGTTGGTATGAGTCGAATTTCAATTTACAAAACTTTTTACAATAGGCTTATTACTTTATATTGCACACACTTTTTGCTTTAACCAACCTTAGGTAATCATTGAAACTGTAGATATGTACTTATACTTAGGAATGACTCTATACACTACCAGAATATCTTGTATCTTCATGTGACATGTTTTATGAAAAAGAGATTTATAAAAAAGGAATAATTCCCACATTCTATTTCTCAACTAATATTTTTAAAAAAGAGTTTGTTATATTGAATAGTTTTTATTAACAGTTCGATAAAAAAATTATTACGAGTTTGTCATAGTAACAAAATAGTCTGCTTTCACACGTTTCATCTTTTGATGCTCAACTCTTATGTTTTTAGGTGAGAGAAGAAAGAAGAAAGGGGATAGGTACTGAGATGCCTGTACTCGGTCAGCACGCTTTGTGTTTTTATTCGTTGGTATATGCACAACGATGGTTGCATGTAATTTTTTTCTTTTCCTTTTCTCTTTGATTTGCTGTTTGTTGTTGTTTTGAACCGAAAAAAGTTGACAGCGATTGCTGCGTGTGATTACATTGGCATCTTTAAAAGGGAATTGAAAAGAAGTTGAGCATTAAAAGATGAAACGTGCAAATCCAGACATATTTTGTTGCCAATTATTTTGTTTAAGAAAAGTTGTTTTTATATGTTTTTTAGTACGCCTTCTCACTTTAGCTGCAGTAGTTTGAATAAAAAAGTTGAATACATAAAATTTACAATAAGCACTACCCAGTTATAAGATACAAAGAATGCTGACGAAGGCCGTAGCGGGCCAGAAATTGCATTGCATTCTGTTGGTATCTAATAGTTGTATAAATTTTCTGTACAATTTACTTCATTGCTAGCCAAAGGATAGCTAAAGTAAGCCTCGTAACAGAAATATATAAACAACAATTCTGATAGTGCATAGAAAAGATGCCTGGAAAATATTGAAGGAACAAGACTATTATAGTATGAAAGCTTTATAAATTGTAATTTGACTTTGAATACACATTCAAATTAATATGAAAAATTATATAATATAAAGGGTGATTTTTTATGAATTAAGTTTTTCGGGCTGGCAGCACTGGTTGGTAATTGTGTTCAAACTACATCTGTGAAAGTGAAAAGTGTTCAGTATACTCTGGCATTTCATCATGGAGAAACTCACAAGCGAGCAACGACTGCAAAACGTTGAAATTTATTGTCAAAATTCGTGCTCTGTGAGAAATGTTTTATAGAAAAGTTGTGTTCAGCGATGAGGCTCATTTCTGGCTAAATGGATACGTAAACAAGCAAAACTGCCTCATCTGGGGTGAAGAATAGCCACATGCCGTACAAGAGTTACCGATGCATCCTGCAAAAACGAAAGTTTGGTGTGGTTTATGGGCTGATGCCACCATTTTTCTTCAAAGACGACCGTGGAAGAAAGGTTGCCGTCAACGGCGAAAGATATCGAGCTATAATACGCGACTTTTTTGCCCCAATTGGCTGAGTTTTACTTGGTTTGTATGTGATTTCAACAAGATGGGGCCACATGCCACACAGCTCGTAAAACAATGGACATATTGAAGGATGAATTTGGTGAGCAGTTTATCTTTCGAAAAATGGCCCTGTGATCATGTGATTTGACGCTTCTTGACTATTTCTTGTGGGGTTATGTGGAGTCGTTTGTCTATGTGGACAATCCAAGCACGATTGAAGCCTTAGAGTATAACATAATACGTGTTATTCATTGAATACAGGCCGAAATGCTCGAAAAAGTGGTGCAAAGTTGGACCTTACGAATGGACCATTTGAACCGGAGCCGCGGGCAACATTTACTTGAAGTTATTTTTAAAAACTAAATGGCAAAGACCATTTTAACGATTCCAATAAAAATTTTGAATATATGATGCAAATTTGAGTGTTTAATTAGATTTTTTTTAAAAACTACGCTTAAAAAATCACCCATTTTAATATATAAAAACTGCCATAAGTCCAATCTTATCTCCACTACCAAACAACATATTTATACGCCTAAAAAAAATAATAACGATTTTGTTACTTTTCAACCAGGAATTTCTGGGAGCCCAGAGGATTTAAAATTATTTTCCACTTTTCTAAGAAGTGAAAATGTTCAGGGCAAACCCCGGTAGCTTTAACTTTTATGTAAAACTAAGTTCCAATGTTTATATGTATTCTAATTCTTGGTAAAGGGTATTCGAGATTTGGCTTAGACGATTAAAGCTTTTTTTCTTGTTCTATGTTCATTATGATGTATTCTAAAAACTTAGATGTTCTGCAGTTTTTTTTTTTTTTTGTGTGTGTTAATGAGTTAATATTTTTAATAATCAATTATAAATTTGTTGCTTCTCCTTTTATTTTTTTATTTATTCAATAAAGTTTTTCTGTTTAAACTGAGAAAGCTTGAGGCTAAAATTGATTCTAAATATTGATTGATTTCTTTTAAGGGGGTCATAAATGATGATTTAATCAAACTTTCACAAATAAAAAATATAAAATGGAATTTTTAAAACTGTTGATAAATTTTTACAAAAAAAAAACGTAAAAAACAAGTTAATGGGTTATTTAATCGTAATTGTTTTGACAGCATATTTTTTAAAACGATTATAATGCATTTAAATAGCAAAAATCGTGTAACTTATTGTGACATAAATATTTAGTAATCTGTTCCGCCACTTATCAGGGCTCTTCGAAATACTTTTTTCGCCTACCACAACTCTAAACTAAAAAATTACAAAAATATATACATTCATAATCAACCTATAAAATTAAATTCAAATTTCCTATTCCCATGTTTTTTCTAAAAAAGAAATTTCGGCACTAAATCACACCTTTCAATGCCCATAAAAATACAATCAATTTACATGGTTACATCTAACATATTTTATGGGGAATATAAAAATTTAACAAGTCTAAAAACTACCAGTCAGTTACACCCAGTGTTGCCTGAAGTAGGGAAAAATCCCTCCATGTAGTTTTTTTTCTACCTACAAAATAGTAGTGTAGGGAAAATCGAAAAAAATTTGTAATTCCTTAAATGACAATTTCTTTTTTTAAATTTTTTAAAGGAAATTTATTTATTACAAGAAACATAAAGGATCTTCTTATCGTCAAATTTATTTAAGCAACTAAAATGCAAGATGTTAATTGTGAGTCACACCTTAACGTCAAGTTTTTTTGCCCAACTTAATTTGACATTTCTTTGTTTCAGTGTTTGACAAATTCAACCATGGAAAGAAATACAATTGAGCACGGGCTTCTTGTGTCCAGAAATTGAGGATATGGAACTGGACGATAAGTGATTCCATCAGGATGGTGCCACTTGCAACACAGCCAACGAAACAATGGCTCTTTTGCGCGGGAAATTCAATGGCCGTGTTATCTCACTTCGTGACGATGTTAATTGGCCGGCGCGATCATGTGATTTGGCACCGTTGGACCCACCAGGGTTTAAAAAACTGCAGTCGAAACCAAAAACTGTCAAACAAAAAACAAAAATGTGTGTACATCTTTTTGCTTTTTGAGTTGGTTTGACAGCGACTGTTTACATTTAATGAATCAGAATTAAAAGCAACAGTTTTTTTTTGCCACTGCCAACACAGAAAAAAAATTTTGCGCCAGTAAAAGAATTAATCAAAAATAAAATCAGTTTTAATTAAATATTTAATCAGGTGAATTAAACTTGTAATCAAGTGAATTAAACGTTTAATTGAAATATTGTAAACGTTTAATTGAAATATTGTCAATTAAACATTTAATACACTTGATTAAAAGTTTAATTCACCTGATTAAATATTTAATTAAAACTGATTTTATTTTTGATTCATTCTTTAACTGGCGCAAAAATTTTTTTCTGTGAAAGAAGAAATGTCAGTTTTTCTACTTTGACTGCGGTTTTTTAAACGCTGGTTGAACCTCTTTCTTTGGGGATATTTAAAAGAAAAAGTGTGCGTCAATAGGTCACGAGCAATTCAAGAGCTTAACTATGTCCCAGAGTCGTTGAAAATATAAACCAAAGTTCAAACAATTTGTACTGTTTATTAAGATTTTCGTACTTTTTCGAAACGATGGCAGAGTTGTATTTAATAAACAAGTGGAAAATGTTGATGAAAAGTTATTAGTTGTAATGCGGAGTTGCTGTTTGGAAAGGTATTTTTTTTCTCTTCTATAAAGTATAGAAAACTTACAATAATTCGAAACAAATATCACGAAAATCTGAATACACAGTACAAATTGTTCGGACACGTAAATTATTTCTTTCTAATCGAAATACGCGGTAACACCCCTCTGTTGTGAATTGGTCTAACTCTAGATGCGGCTACTTATTAACAAGCCCGTATAGATGGATAGGTGCGGCATTAAATTCACGAAGTCATTTATAAGTTCCGTCAATTGATGACGGATTTTCTAAGCAATTTTTTATAATTTGGTAGGATTGTTCAAGCGTGAATCCAAAAACTGATCATACAGGCCTGCCACAAAAATCATATCCGATCGAAAGTGGAAGTTATTTCGTATCTTGCTGCACATAAAACGAAATCACTTTCGATCGGAATCGATTTCTGTGGCAGGCCTGATAAATTTCAAAAAGTGAAAGCAGTATGTCAGTTTCTTTGACAGCTAAGCCTTTCATAAGTTCTATGGATATTTAAAAAGTATCATTTAGCTTCAACACTATGGCCGTTATCAACTGTAAACTTCGAAAGATTCTTTAATACAAAAGTCTCGTTACTGCCAAAAACTTTATCGCAAAAGATACAAATTGTAAACTGGTTATTAAGTATTTTGAAATTTTCCAATTATCTTTAGAAAACTTAAAACTCGTAACAATTTTATATTGCATGGGCGTACAGAAAAAACAAAAATTGATTTCAGTTTAAAAATTTGTGATATCAATTAAAAAATTAATTAAGTTTGCACCAGTACACAGATTAATAGTATCAATTAAAAATTTTTTTAATATTAAAAAGATTTTCAGCTGTGATTTTGTTGACAAAGGTAAACTTTAATTCACTTGATTAAATTTTTAATAACAACTGATTTTATTTTTGATTAATGGTTTAATTGGAAAA
This sequence comes from Pollenia griseotomentosa, assembly GCA_963931875.1. Taxonomy (NCBI): domain Eukaryota; kingdom Metazoa; phylum Arthropoda; class Insecta; order Diptera; family Polleniidae; genus Pollenia; species Pollenia griseotomentosa. Next base: position 50,547,783 of record OZ007564.1, read on the forward strand.
AATTCGGAGAACTTTTTCTGTGCATGATTCAAAAAAAAAAAAAATGTTCGCCCAAAATATTGATATTTGCATAAATTTAATTTACTAAAATGATCAATTTTAATAAAATGTTATTTGAAAAATTTAAAGAGATTTCTTTAGGCAAAAGCTCTTTTGGTGTCTTGGAAAAAATGGGATTTTTTATAAGCATTTAAAAACACAATTCTGGCAACACTCTTTTGTCACTTTAGCCTCTTTTTTTCTTGAAAATATTCAACATGAAAATGTTATAAACTTATTAACCGAAAAAAATCCCAACTATTAATAAAAATTAACTAGTTTTTTTTTTAAATCAATAAAATATAAAATATTTGAAACTCAAACAGAAAAAATGACCAAAAAAAATTATATAAACTTGAATATTGACTCAAATTCAGAGTTTGCTATTTGAATTTATTTGTTCGTTAATACAAATATAAATTTCATTGGTTTTGATTTAATTTGCATTAATTTTCTTTAATTTACGAGTATTTGTTTATTGTTTTTTTTTTTTTTTTTAATATTTAAGTTAAAAAAAATTAATAATTGTTGTTTCTTCCAGCTACGAGTATTTTGTATTATGTAAGATGTTAAATTTGTAGTAGTTTTGAATTAAGTTCAAATTTGAAATTAATTTAGTATTCAATTAACATATTTATTTATTATTTTTTTCTTCACTTTAAAAGAAACGAATGGCGCCTTTTTAACTTTAATAAGGAAATATTTGTTGGATTTTTATTGAAATTAAAATAAAATTTAAATACCTTTTATGACTGCAATATTTTGTAAATAAAATTGTAGTTGTCCATGTAAACTGTAAAGAGGAAAAAATTTTTTAAATTAATTGAAGTTAAACAATAAAAAGTTTTTGGATTTAATCCAAATTTTGATATTTTAATTAGGCTTAAGTTAATCAAATGTAATTTTCATTAAAGGAATTTTACAACCTGAAATTAATTAAAATTTATTGATATTTTTCATTCATACAATTTTTCTTTATAATTTTTTTCTAGGTATACGATTTTATTCTGTTCAAAATATTAATTTAATTATTAAAAAATATAATTAATAAAAAAGAAATTTTTCAAAATTATATAAAGTTTTTTAACTGGATAAATTGTATTTTAGCTGGTACCTGGAGAAGACAGAACAAAACTAGACAATCCAGGCCATTCCACAGGTCGTGTTGCAATCCTATTGCGCACTTAGCCGTACAAAAATTTTCTACTGCGCATTTACGTCAGCATAGAATGCAAATGAGTGTTTGTTGTAAAAAATTGTAAGCCATACACAAATTCTATCACCCCTATCGTGAATAACAAGTGGAATTTTTGTCCCATGAAAGTTTCATTCCCCTCGAATGGAAAAAAGCAATCGTGAATCTCATGTGAAAAATTTTTCTTGCTATCAGTTCCAGTGAATGTAAAAAAGAAGAAAATTAGAAGAATATTAAAAATCATTGAAATTTTTGTTTAAAAATATACACGTATATATTTTAAAGGAAAGTTAAAATAATAAATCTAAATAATTTGTATTGAAGGGATAGGTTGATTATAACGTAAGTTTTTTGTACTTTTTAAACTTTATGTAATAAAATATTTTCCAAAATTCTGCCACCACGTCTTTCACAAATCCAGCGGCAATCAACCTGTTGTTTTGCATTTTGTTGACCAATATATTGGTTTGTGCCTTATTAACGGATCTAGCCCTTAATATTCGATTTATAGGAGGAACTACTTACATACACGTTCTATTCCCTAGCAAAAATAAAGTGAGAAAATCTAAGGGAAATGTGAACAAATTACGAGGGAAAACACTTTTCACGATAAGGGAAATTTATTCCCGTGAACATTTTTTAACGTTATTATTCTCCTTTGAATTACATTTTTTTCATGGGAGTTGTTCATGATCGCAAATATGTGAAAAGGGGAAAAATTACGAGGGAAAAATTATTCACGATAGGGGTGTATTTTTTCGTCACACAAAATAAAATAACGGACCTGCGCAATGCGTAATCTTTTTTTTTTATTCATGTCTACAATAAACATACTAATACGTTTTGAGCAAATCCTTTAAAAAAATTTAAACGTACATTAAGTACAGCGAACCAACGAGAGATTGGGAAATTTGGAAAAAAAAATGGAATTGATTCTGGATTTTCTAAACGGTTAGGACGCTTGTATTTAAAACTCAGATTGCAATTAAGTACTTGTGTTCAATACAGGGGCCAAATTACAGCATTCGATATCGATCAAAATTCCCATTTAAATTGTATTGTAATTTCGATCGATATCGAATGCCGTAATTTGGCCCTAGTTTAGGAAATATCCGACTTCAAAAATAAATATTTAGTATTTTTGACCCACTGTGCTCGTTTAATAATTTTGTTCAGCTTTTCGGGCTAAATACACCTCTTTCAGACTCGGCAAGTTAGTTGCGCAAGTTACTTGCCGACAACAACAAAGTCTGTACAAAATTTATTTTTCTTTATCCCGACCTTACCGCTAACGTCTACAAACCAAGAGTTGCGCAAGAGACTTGCGCAAGTAACTTGCCGAGTGTGAAAGGGGTCATACTGCACGTTACAATTTTTTTAAACAAATTTTTTGAAAAAACGGTTAGTCCCAATAAAAAAAATGCGAATATGTTTTTTGTAGGCAATTTCCTAAGCTACACATTTAATAATAAGTATTTTTACGATAAATGGTGCCGTTAATGAGATTTTTACGAAAGCCCGTGTTTCTTGACCTTTGACTCCTCATAACCTTTTTAGCGGCACATGGATCGACGGGAATTTTGGAGATGTTGTTAAGAACCACAAAAGGAAGCTTTGTGCAAAAATTCACCTTTTCCCTTATTATTCCGGAGTTTGAAATTTTGTCATAACACCCCGGACGACTGAGATTTTGGCAAGAGCCTTTTTGGTGAAATAAGCGACTTTTTTAAAAAAACTACCTTAAGGTATCAAAATATTACTACATTCACAATATTATTACAGTAACGGACTGTAGTTTATTTAAGAAATATTCCGTTCAGTCATTTTTTAATAAATAAACATTTAAAATTCCAAGCAAATTTATTTTTAACTGATTCTAACAGTTATTCAAAAAACTAAGTGCATATTAATACGGATTTTCAGTTGCAGTTAATATTGTCCGGTGATTGAGTTAAATTCTTCTTTATGTTAAAGTAAATAAAAATGTAATTTAAAGCAACGAAAAGTTCATTTAATTTTTACTGTCAAAATTTCAACCGCGAATTCTGTAAAAACAAATCAATATTAAGTTATCTTATATAAATTAATTGTCAAAAAATTAACTACATATTCCGTAAAAACAAATAAATATGCAGTTATTTTATAAAATTTTACTGTCAAAAATTCAACACCATATTCAGTAAAAACAATTAAATATTCAGTTATTTTATATAATTTTACTACCAAAAATTAATTTTTACTTATCTATAAAAAATGAATTGCTTGTTTTGTGTAAGCAATTCCCATTTTCTATTTGTTAAAATAATTTAGTTAAATACATCAAATTTTAAAAGTAAAATAATTGCGAAGCCATATCGGTCATGCTGCTGGTGTCTTATAATTGAGAGTTCTTCTGTAAACAACGTGGTCAGTACAACAAAAGTAAAACAAACATGTGTAACTGGGTAAGTAAATAAAAATATTCTCCCTCTCTCGCTTATAAGAAAAACAAGCGGACCAGGTGTCTGTCTGCTATTTTTTAGAAATTCGGCTCTTTTGTGGAGTAAACGAAAATTTAATAAAATAACTGAATATTTAATTGTTTTTACTGAATATGGGGTAAATTTTTTGACAGTAAAATTTTAATAAATAACTGTATATTTAATCGTTTTTACTGAATATGGTGTTGAATTTTTGACAGTAAAATTTTACAAAATAATTGAATATTTATTTGATTTTACGGAATATGGTGTTGAATTTTTGACAGTAAAAATTAAATGAACTTTTTGTTGAAAATAAATGAAAAATAGGTAGACCGGTTTTTAATTGAACTTTCATTTATTTTATATTACAATTTCAGTTAATTTTACGTACAGAATATTGTGAGTGTAGAAGAAAGATTTTACTTTTTATTGAGAAAAATTAATTGCTAACAAAAGCCATGCCATTTTGAAATAATAATACATTTAAAATTTCCTAATTAAAATTCCCCAGAAATATTAAATATTTGCCAAGATAAAAAATTACGTAATCACATTATTTCCGGTTTTGTAAAACAGCTTGTCAGTTGTCCAAAACGCGAAAAAAAAGTACAAAAAGACAACTCAAATGACAAAAGAAGAAAGTTGAAATTTTTAATTTGCTTTGGCTTAAAACTAATAAAAATTGATTATTTCTTTAAATTTTTTATTTTTATTTTATTTAAGTAAACAATAAAAAATTTGTAAAATATTAAAAAAAAAACTAAAACTTCATGACTTGTGATAACTTTTGATAAAAAAAAGTTATGAAAAATTTTTATAAAATTTTGGCAAAGTCCAAGAAAAGGAAGAGGGAAAAAACGAAACAACAGTTTCAACTTAAAAATCTTAATGACAAAAATGTGAAAAAGAGACCTGACTAAAATTTACATTAATTTTGTTTAAAATAACGTAAAACAATAAAGGTTTTTTTCTTAACAAAAGCCATTAACAGGTCATTAGAGAATAAAAAGAAAACCGAAACGAAATACAAATTTAATAAACAAAAAAACTATTTAAATTTTGAATGATCGTGAATACTTTGTAAAAGAGACCAGCAGCAGTAGCAGTACGAAAGACTTGGCTGACTACAAGTGTTAAAGAAAAGAAAGAAGTCAAGTGGCGCATGCGTGCCATTTAGACTTTAACTCAAATTAAATTTTCTCACTCGCACTCTGGCAAATTACAAATCAAGTGTATGATGATGATGATGACTTTGTTGGCTGCCTGATGATGTATTTATTCTTCTTCTATTTATTGTTCCCTCTGTGCTGTTTTGGCATAGCTTTTAGCCATGATTTGGCGTTTAAGCTGTAAAGTGAAAGAGTTTTAAACACAAATTAGCAGCAGTTTATGTAAATTTCTTTAGAATTCTTTTGTTTGGACTGTTTTTTTTTTTTGTTTTTGTATATTGATTAGTTCGTGGTTTTCTTCCTGTTATTTTTACCGCGTTTTTTCCGGGCTTTTGATAAATATGAATCTGCCATCTTAGTCATAGTCTTTATTACAAAGAATTTTCTTGGTTTCTTCTTGTAAAGTTGAAAAACGATCTTTAAGTAATAAATTAAGCTTTGGTGAGAAATAATTTATTATAAAAGAAATTTATAGGAAAAAAGATTTTGTGGTAAAAAAAAATAAATTTTTTCCAAGAAGTTAAATTTTGGTGACAGACACATTTTGTGGCAATAATCAAAAGGATTTCTCTCTAAAATATTAAAAATTGTATTATCTTTCTTTTTTAAACCTAATTTTTGTAGTGTAGAAACAAATTAAAATTTTCAGCAATTGAGCTAATGGAAATTATGTTTGTTCGTTATCAATACCGGTATTCAATTTTAAAGGATTTCGATTTTAATAACGGTATCGGGTTGTTAACAAAAAACTTACTTTTTGGATAGAAAATAACTGTGTAAGAAAAGTGACTCTTTTGGTGAAAAAAATTTCCTCCAAAAACAAAACTGAACAACAAAAGGAATGTTCTTTTAATAAAAAATTGAGTTTTTGCTCAATAATGTTAGTGAAAAAGAGACCTTTTGATTGAAAAAAAAAACTTTTGATAAAAATGGTTTATTTTAACTGAACAAGAGGCTTGAGCCAAAAGTACACAGAATGTGATAAACCATATGCGCATGCGTTTCTGACGTAATTTCGACGTCATCTCACACCACACAGTGGAAATTGTGGCTTTGTAATGGCGTCAAAATTACATGCGCATGTGGCTTTTTACATTCGCTGTACTCTAGGCTTATGTGTGGTTTATAGAACACGAGTTGAACGGACGAGTAAGGCGCTCGTGTTCTATAAACCACACATTAATTTGTGATAAAAAGTCTTGTTTTAAAAATCGAATTCGAGTGGAATTTTGAAATCGAACAAACTTTAAAGCGATCCAGCGTTCAAAGTTTATAAATTATAAATTTTTATAAATTTTTTACATTGAGGACCACTTATATTTATCAGCACTACTCTTAAAATCAGGAAAAGCTAAGTTGATTTTTAAAAAAAATTAAATCGAAAATCTCCATCGATTTCAATTTCCTTCGATTTCAGAATATGGCTGAAAGTGACTTATTGTCGAAAAAAGATATAAATGTTCATATGTACTATTTAAGTAATTTTTGGGAATACATAAACTGTAAAGTGAATGAGAATTACAAACACTCAAAATTTTATCTGTAACGATATCAAAGCTTAAACAAAATACAATAACATTAATTGTAGTTGTTAGCGGGTTAAGAAGAAACAAAATTAAAAAAAAAAAACAAATTGCTTTGTTGTTTTCGCAAGAAAATCAAAATAAAGCCTTTTGCCAGTTCAGTTTTTTTTTTGCACGGGCACTTTCAGAGTAATTTTTGGGAATACATAATATTTATTAAGATATCTAAATATTTAGTTTGTTGTCCCTACTTCCCAATTTTCAGTCTTGATAAATGCACTGAAATTTATTGTTGAAAATAAGCTAGTTCATATGCGCATTTCACTGGTTGCTTAGGCCAGATCATCAGGAAACATTTACCTAAAAAGTTTAGAAAAGCTAAAGGTATGAGAGATATGCAAATAAAACTGTAAATTGAATGAGAATTACAAACACTAAAAAGTTTATGTGCAACGATATAAAAGCTTGAACAAAATAACAAAAATAAACATATGGATCTAAAATAACTTTAGTAATAGATTTTTAGTAAAAACAGAAGGATTTAATGTCAGCGAGGACTTTATAGCAAAACAAGTAAGAGCGCTTAATTTGGCTGTGCAGAATCTTTGATATCCTGCATCGACAGTAAGAATAATCCAAGCGTGTGTCCTACATGGGATAAAATGAGCATTTTGTCGAACAGTTTCGTGACTTTTTAAACGAAAATACAACTTTTTGTTAAAAACCTAATAATTTTACAATATCTGCTATTTTAGACTTGACTAATTCTTTACATCCCACTAATTTCGAAATTCGTTAACTAAAAATGTACTTTAACCGGTTTAAGTCTCCCTAATGTTTCCCATAAACTTGGCACACTTTTTCTCCACTCAATTTTAGTCCGTTGTATTACCAATTTGTAATTTAATGGTTTTCTAATTTGGCAGTCATTCCCGTTCTTAAATCTAAAAACTTTTTTATGGTTATTTAAATTGATTTCCAACTTCGAGTTGTTTGTATTGGTCGTGCTACTTTTTTTCGATTGTTATTTCTGTTTTATTCAAATCAATTACGACATCGTTAAACGGTCGTTCGGTTGTTCGAATGGTAAAAAAAAAAACGTTAAGAATAGAATGTCGCAGTAGTGGAGTTGGTAGTAAGTGGCCTGTATCCGTTGTCATTACTGGGTAGCCGTTGGTTATTTGCTTTTCTTTAATATTTTTTGCTATTGCACTGTGTTCCCACTTAAGATTGTTAGCAGTTTGTTTGTTGTTAGGTGATAATGTAAAAGAGTTAAATCATTGAAACTTCTTAGACCTACAAATATCTGCAGAAAGTAATTATCAAAATGTGATTATAATATTTGTGGTAGTTTGTTCTAAAATTTCTAGCAGACTTACAGCCGTAATTAAACAAGAGCGGAAAGCGTTTTCTAGCTGTCAAAATTCTCATGCCCATATAATTTGTATGAAGCATCCCTAAGTAGCGCGTCGGCAACGCTTTGCAATTGGAAAATTCGATTTTGACAGCGCGTTTAATAGTGAAGTTGGCCGCTATTTTTAATACAAAATGGTAATTTTTTTATGAATCTAGAGGTTTTTTTATTTTTTTTTTTATTTTTATTATGTGACACAACGTTGACGCTGTGGTTTAGATATGGCATATCTGCGTAAAAGCTGAGCGAAAGAAAACTCTTCGCCTTTCGCACCTGTTTAGGTACGGCATATCAGCGTAAGGTGCGTCTGAAATTGGAGTATTTTATGATGCCATTCTTTTAACGATCTGTTTGACTCTGAGTTCTTGTGTTTATTTAAATTTGCCTTTTGTTGCATTGCTGTTTTTTTTTTAGTTTTTTTTTTGCTATTGTGTTTTTTTTCATTTTGTAATGTTTTTAACGGAAATTTGCAATTTTCTATTTGCCGTTATATGAAAGTTTTGTCGTCATTTTGAATTTAACAACAATGTTTGCTTTTGTATTTGTTTTTTTTTTTCCTTAAATTATTCGTTAATACTCCCCACTGTATAAACAAACACATGCACAATTGACCATATAATTTTCTGGTCAATAGTTGTTGTAACTAAATGTCATTGTATAAGTAAGACAAAAGCTAAACTGACAATTGGAATTGTTGCATTGTCAGTGAATAACCTTGGCTGAACAAAAAAAAATTTTAATTGTAACAAAAGAAACATCATACAACAAACTATTTAAATTATAAATTATAAATTAAAATTAACACACAAAATTCTCAGCTGGGAATAGATATCTGAATTGAAGCAGAAATTCGAAAATGTAACAGGTTGCCACAAAACTTTTTTTAGCACAAGTAATTTTATAATACACAAGAGTGCTATGCCGAATCTCATATACTCTTCATCATGGTCAGATAAGAACAAAAAGTTATATAAATTACGTTCTTTAGATATAAAAAAGTATATTTTGTGGCACGCCCACTTCTCCAATCTCGCCCACATTTTGTCGGATGTTGTGTTTTGATAACCAAGACTCGTGTACCTAATAAGGAAACTTTGGCTTTTGCCGTTTTCGATATTTACAGAAATATTGATGTCTTTGTACGGTAGGTGCCACCCCTTCTCCGATCCCGCCAACAAATTGTCGGATTAGTGTATTTAAGTGCTTGTATCTAATTTGGGAAACTTTGGCTCTTGCCGCTCTGCAGGTATTTAAAAAAAAAAACAGCAACAAAACAATAACAAGGAATTTTTGGGTAAAAAAATCGCTTTATTTAGAGAGGTAACTTCCCTACAAGAAATGAATGAGCGAATAATCATTTCTTGTAGGGTTGTTTCACAAAAAGTCACTTTTTCCACAAAAAGTCACTTTTTCCACAAAAAGTCACTTTCCACAAAAAATCACTTTTTCCACAAAAAGGTACTTTTTCCACAAAAGGTTATTTCCTCCACAAATAGTCAATTTTTGCACAGAAAGTCACTTTTTCCGAAAAAGTAAAATTTTTCACAAAAAGTCACTTTATCCACAAAAAGGTACTTTTTCCCCAAAAGGTTATTTCTTCCACAAAAAGTCAATTATTGCACAGAAAGTCACTTTTTTCAGAAAAAGTAAACTTTTTCACAAAGCCACTTTATCCGCAAAAAGGTACTTTTTCCACAAAATGTTTTTTCTTCCACAAAAAGTCAATTATTGCACAGAAAGTCACTTTTTTCAGAAAAAGTAAACTTTTTCACAAAGCCACTTTATCCGCAAAAAGGTACTTTTTCCCCAAAAGGTTATTTCTTCCACAAAAAGTCATTTTTTGCACAGAAAGTCACTTTTTTCACAAAAAGTTACTTCTACTACAAAAAGTAATTTTTTCCATAAAAAGTCAATAAAACACTTTTTCTCGAAGATGTTGCACAATTTCAATAAAATGCAACATTTATTTTACCAAATAGTCCAAAAAATTTTAAAAGTTACAGCCGTATTCATAATGAAAGTTTGGCATGAAGTTAGAAAAAAGTTTATTCATAATAAACTAACCAAACTCTGGCTAACGATTTGCTAAACACTTGTTAACGAGCTGCCAAACGTTTGCCAACTTGTGGAAAAACCCGTTTAATGTCAAACAATTTTGTTGGTTTTCTTATTTTAACTGTTTTTTTTTTTTTTTTTTTTTTTAATTTACTGTCGTTTAATTATATTTTCATTTTTAAAACTTTTTATCATTTTTATATGTGAAGGGAAAAACAAAAAAAAAAAAAACAAAAAATGACAAGTCCAGCGATGATTAATGCAAAACGTGTTGCATTTTTGTGTGATATAATGTGGCATCATTAAAATTCAGAGTTGATTTATTAAGAGTTAGCAGATGAAGAAAAGTTCGTTATGAATTAACTCTGTAACAACAAGCTGCTAAGCTGTATCGGCATTCTAGTAAGCAGCTCAGTTTCATTTTTAAAACTTTTTATCATTTTTATATGTGAAGGGAAAAACAAAAAAAAAAAAAAAATGACAAGTCCAGCGATGATGAAAACGTGTTGCATTTTTGTGTGATATAATGTGGCATCATTAAAATTCAGAGTTGATTTATTAAGAGTTAGCAGATGAAGAAAAGTTCGTTATGAATTAACTCTGTAACAACAAGCTGCTAAGCTGTATCGGCATTCTAGTAAGCAGCTCGTTGTACGTAATGTACAAACTGTGGCTAACTTTTTTTTATGAATACGGCTGTTAGTTTTCTACTTCTACGTCACTTTTTCGTCAATATTTTTTCTAAAAAGTATTTCTTTTCTTTACCAAAAAAACTTTCTTTAAACAAAAATTCTTCCTTTTTTCTAAAAGGTCGCACATTTTTTACTTCGCGGTCGCAATTCTTTACCAAAATATCACTAATAAAAAAAAAACTTCTCATTAAATAAGTAGTTCTTGTTTTTCGCTTTTATTGATTATTTAAATAAATTTCAAAACCAAATTTCTTTGCTTCTCATTTAGGAAAAATTATTTCGATTCTAAGAAAACAATTCCACTTTGTACAGAAAACAAAAATAAAAAGGCAAATTACCATAATTTTGTTACAATCAACTAGAAAAATTGCTATGCAAAATTTTCTAAAACGCAAATGGAAACAAAACTATCAGCTTAATTTGCAAATAATTTTCAAATCATTTACAATGAATGCAACAAAATAAATTGGATAAAAACAGGGTGAGTCGAAGAAAGCAGTTAATTTAAGTAGAACAGCGGGAGGCAAATTACGAAATTCGATAACGATCGAAATTTGTATTTAAATTCTGTTGTAATTTCGATTGACATCGATTGCCGTTAAATGTTGGTAAAATGTATAAATTTTGCGTTTTAAATAAAATTTGTTTTTTAGGTAAAATTTAGATAGGAGAACGGAAAGAAGCATTCAGAGTACATTTTTTCGTATGTAGTTAAATGGATCTGACATATAGAAGACATATAACACGACATACACAAAAGGGATAGCTAGTATAGGATTCTTTAGTGCATGTACCTTGTGTTAATGTACCTTAAGGTAACTTACACTATCACACAAGTCTTAAGTATTTTAAAAAAATATAACCCTAACATGATAAGTTGTTATTGTTTCTTGAAAATTTTCAAACGTAAGACTTGTGTGATAGTGTAAGGTACCCTTCAATAGCATTTTGATTTCAAGTTTTTACATTTAAAAGATAAAAGGTTTTGCTACAAAAATATGCAGTTATAATTTTTGTTCTGTTTGTATGATTCGTTTGTAAGAACTACTTTTTATTTGGAATTTTTTTTATTGAAACCCCCTGTATTAAGAAAGAATGTCAACAGACAAAGAAAATCTCTCATGGATAGTGAAATTTAGCAATTTGGCTAAAAAAAAAAAAACTATTAAAGTGGTAAATTTAAAAAAAAATATCTACAAAAAAAAATAACAAACTATAATTGTATTTCTTTCAAATTAAAGAATCTCAGACATGAAAGTAAGATCTATTGAGGTGTAAAGAAACCAGGGAGAGTGAATCAGGCAAACAGATATTAACAAAATAACAAAAACAATACAACAGTTACACCCATAATGATTTTTTAAATAACTCAAGCCGTTATCGATGCCATACACCGCCAGTTTTATTTCCAGCCAACAGCAACAACATTCGCAGGCAAGCAGTCAACTGCAATTGCTGTCAGGCACCTTTGACAGCAAATAGTCACCTCAGAGAATAAATTTATAAGTGTGCAAAACAATGCAATAAAACAAAATTACAACAATAATATGTTTAAAAAAATAAATAATAAAAAATTAAATTTAAAAAAATAAAAGAAATCATGACTAACAGAGTCAAGTTAAATTCAAAATTGTTAGTCAAAGTCCACTAAGTCTAAAAGGTTGTGTGGCTGAGTGTGTGTGTGTGTGTGTTCACAAATGTATCGCTTAAAACTATTTATGCGGAACTAATGTTGGCCAAAAACATGTTAAAGCAACAAAAATGCATATAAGAAATAGCAGCAGCAGTATTGAGAGTTAAAAAAATTATTGAAAACGAAGCCCATAAAAATGAATTTTACACAAATTTGCAGCATTTTTTTTTTTCAAAATTCAAATAAACGTGTTTGTTTGTTGTGCTAAAAATATGCCAGATATATAAATATATTTTTAAATACTTTTAGTTAATGTGATTTTTAATGAAGTCTTAATATTTGCATTTAAATTACTGTTAATTTTTCTTACTTAACAGTCAACTTGTGGGCTCAAGCTTTCAATTAACGTTTGAACATTGAAATGTTGCATGAAATTGTAATCGTTTTTGCATATTTTTGTTTTTAATATTTGCTTAAAGAAGTGTTCGGCAGTAAAAATGTTGTTAAACTAGAGTAAAAAGTTAAGGAAATAAAGTAGAGGTATTCACTACAGACTACAGAAGTATAAAGGAAAACGCAACATAAAGTGACTAAAGGTAGATTAGCAGATGTAGATTCTGATTATATACAGGATTGTAATAGAGCTTAACGAGAAAGTCCATACAAAGCCTTTCAAAATGAGCCAAAAAATTTTAATACATAACTATCAGAGTTGGGAGCTTAACTTTGAACATATAAAGGCCCAGAATGGAAGGTGGGAACTAAGCTACATGAATATTTAACTATCAGAGTTGGGAGCTTAACTTTGAACAGGTCCACGATGGAAGATGGAAACTAAACTTGGAACACACAGCAAGGCCTACAATTAAAGTTAAACTAGGAATTTAAAGACATACGAACGATTAAGAACTGGGACTATAAGAAGGCTTGCGACGTGTTCAAAACTAGGACTTATATTAAGCGACACTAGTTTTACATTTATAAAAATAAATAAAGATTCGATTGAAAAAAGGTGAGGTTTACAATTAGAAAAATATACTCCCACGATTGAAAAATTCGATATCCTATAAAACTTGATTTTTAAAGAGGCTTACGATTAAAGTCCTGTAGTTCCTTAAAGGAACAAAGGGCCTGAATTCCCCAAGCAGCAGTTTACACCAAGTACCCCTGGTAATGTAGTTCAGACATCCGACTAACTGCAGCTAAAATCAGAAGGCGGAAAGTTGACTAGCCAGAATGGCAGACTTTGTTAATACCTCTCCGGCAATAAGGTGACAGGCAACTTGCAACAATCGCTGAAACTCAGCTTTTCTTTTGCTGTTTCAGTGTAAGCCCGCCTAGAGACTGTTGGCAGATCCAGCACTAGGATCGGCCAAGGAGGGCTAATAAGTCGCTTTTTCTTAAACACTGTTTATTAACACACCACAACCCAAAATCGATAAAACTTTATTAGACCAAACTAAAACCATACAAAAAGTATCTACGATTGGAGTAAAATTTAAAAAACATAAAGACCTGCGATTAAAACAGAAACATAACAACTATTAAAGCAAAACAAGAACTATGTATGTATGTATATGTAGACCCGCAAAACCAAACCAATATGAACTTAAATTAAAGCAAATTCATGATCATAAATAGGACTTCGATTAGTGATGAATACACCCAGAGAAAAAATATGTTTGAATATGGTCACCTCCAACAAAACTATTTTTAAAGAATATTTTAAACACATACTGATTTATTTAAGAATATTATTTTCTCCGACAACCATATTATGATTGAATTAGTCCTCCATCAAGAAGCCACAACCATATTGTGGTTGCCTCCGAACATGTTATGGTCAAAAATAACTGAAACATGTTTAACACTTATAATAGCATGGTTGGTTTTCAACCATAGCATGTTGCTCTTGAAAAAGAAGAAAATACTATTGTTAATTTATAAACAAATTATTGTCATATTTAACCATAACATGTTAAGAGGCAACCATAATATGGTTGTGGCTTCTTGATGGTGGACTAATTCAACCATAATATGGTTCTAAATGACAATAATATGGTTGTATTAACCATAATATGTTTAAAATTTTTTTTAAAAATAATTTTGTTGGAGGTGACCATATTTAAACATGTTTTTTCTCTGCGTGTTGGGATGCGATTTCCATGCAAATGCAAGTTTTTTGTCGATAGTCTAAAATCGATGTCGACCAATTATCTGTCCGAATCATTAAATTTGCGTTAAAATGGCATCGATTTGTTTTTGCATATTGTTGCATATTTTGGTGAAAATGCATATTTTGATTTTAAATGCTTATTTTTGTATATTTTAACATTTTTGAGTGATATATTTTTTTAAATTTCCATACTTAAAAAAAAAGTTCTTCAAAAAATTTCAAAATTTTATAAAAAAAAAAAAAAAAAAAAAAAAATTACTTTGGAGTTTTGCTTAAAATACAAGATTTCGACAAAAGATCCTTAAATGCAGCAGCTTATATGGTTAAGGCTGTCAATTTGTTTGAAACAATTAATCCAAAACTGTTACATATTTCATTCTTGGCACATGGGTTACACCGAGTTGTAGAGGAATTTAGAAAAAAATTTGATAAAAAAACTTCGGATATATTGATGAAACAATAACTAATTGGAGGGAATTTTTCCAAAAAAATATGACATTTTTAAAAATAAAACAAATTTCAACTATTTTTGATCTGGAATCCAAAGTGGGATCTGAATTAGAAAATTAATATTTTTCAAATGAAATCGCATCCTTCAAGTATGCTTCAACTTCGGTTGACGTTGAGAGATCATTTTCCATCTACAAAAGCTTTTTAACAAAGATTTAATTTTGATGATATAAAAAAAGTATTTATTTGATTATGCAAACAAAAATTTAAATGATGTAATTATTTAAATTAAGTTTTAAAACTGTTATACCAATGAATAACAATAGAATAAAAACAACAATAGAAATTTTAATTTTTTTTTTTGTTTTAAATAAAATTAAAAAAGCAAACGCTAAATTTTAAGTTTTTAGTGCATATTTTTTATTTTCTTAATGCATATTGTGTAGTTTTTAGTGCATATTTTATGCGCATATTTTTGCTTTTTTTAAGCATTAAAATCTTATCCCTAGTGATGAACTATTGGCAAAAATTAAGGACTACATACTAAACTAAAGGTTCTTACAATAGGAAACCCCGAACTTGTATTGTTGAAGCTACATCTTCAACTGTTTGCCAAATCACTATGGACGGAAATTGCGTTAAACGTTACGTGCAAATAATGCAAATCTTAAATTTTAAACTGACCATAATTTGTATCACCTAAAAGTTTATTAATTGACTCATTTCCATATGAATGGGTACGCCCACAAACTTTATGCGGTTTGAACTGGACAGCGCTACGCAAAACACACCTCAAATTTAAGGGGTTTCGAATGCGCACCACTCAGCGAAGCTGCGGTGAACATTTACTCCAAATTATATTAAATAAATAATGGCATCGATATTTTTTTTCAAATATATAATAAAGATTGAATCTTAGGACTACAAATACATCCATGATTTATGCAAAATTAAAACTATGATTTCCTTCCAAATTAAAACTTAATAATGCCCCTTTGGAATTCGAATATATGATTAAAGGGCTATATAAAGTCTGCTGTTAAAACTAGTTTGGAAACATATGTATATTTTTGGGGCTCAAGCATAATTTAAAAGCTTATAGGGTAAAGTATTTTTAAGATATATTTTTAGATTTTTCGGAAGAGGTTTAGAGGTCGCTCAAGTCGAATTTTTGCCAAAAATCAGGTTTTCTACAAAACTTTGTCAAAAACTACGATTTCCTTCACTTTTAAGGAAATAATTTGAAACAAAAGCTTTATTTTGGTGTACAAAGACTATAAGTTTTTGTAATGCATTTGCTCATTTAGGCACCCTACATTACAATTTTTGGTAATTTTTCCATAAATTTTGTAAATAACGCTTTATAACTTTTAAAATTTTTATGAAAATGAAACAAACTAACAACGCAGTTTGAAAGATCAATTATTTCCAAATAATTGAGAAAGAATTTGCTCTCACCGTTCCTGAGTTAAACCGGTTTTCCGCTTTGTACCCAGTTGATGATATATTTACTCATAACAAACAACCAAATAAAAATCAAACGTTTTGTTTTTCTTTGTTAAAAAATCATTTATTAGGGTTCTTAGGATGTAGTCTATGCCCTGCAATAAATTCTGAAAATCAGTTTCAGAAGTTGTGACATTGAAGTAAGTATTAGCCAAAGCAACACCTCGTTTTGCCACATCATTTACCACTTGTAAATGTTGATCTTTGTTCTTAGCACCTTGAAATGACTTGTTGGCTTGCCAATTTTCTGGATCAATTCAAATATTGCAAGCTTCAAAAACAAATAAGACTGGTTTTGGAAATTAATCCTTGAATATTTTTTTTAAGGTTGTCTTCTGTTAAAATGTACTACTTCGTTCTCGCTACTTGACGTTTATGTCGGATTAAAGCAAAATTTTGATTGCACAAATATTGACAATTTGACAAAAATTTGAACTATATCAACACCTGTGTTACTACCAACACCCAGAGAAAAAACATGTTTAAATATGTTCACCTCCAACAATACTATGTTTAAAGAAAATTTTAACCATATTATGTTTAATTCAAACATATTATTGTCAACGACAATCATATTATGGTTGAAATAGTCCTCCATGAAGAAGCCACAACCATATTATGGTTGCCTCCGAACATGTTATGGTTAATCATAACTATAATATGTTTAACACTTACAATAGCATAGTTGGTTTTCAACCATAGCATGTTGCTCTTGAAAAAGAGGAAAATACTATTGTTAATTTAAAAACAAATTATTGTTATATTTAACCATAACATGTTTAGAGGCAACCATAATATGGTTGTAGCTTCTTGATATGGGACTAATTCAACCATAATATGGTTGTAGGTGACAAAAATATGGTTAAATTAAACAAAATATGGTTAAAATTTTCTTTAAACAAAGTATTGTTGGAGGTGACCATATTTAAACATGTTTTTTCTCTGCGTGAACGTTTGGACTATATAACACGAATGATTTAACCAAAGTTTAAACTATATTAAAAACTGCGATTGAGCAAAAGTTTGGACTATACAAATACGCACTGTTCAGTCAAAGTTGGGAATATATAACCTCCTACGATTCAAACGCAGTTTAGACTATATAAAGGCCTACAATCTAGCCGAAGTTTGGATTACAAAAAGGCCTACAATTCAAACAAACTTTAGCGCATACGAAAACAAAAGATTTCACCAAAGTTTGTGCTACACCAACACGTATAATTCAACCAAACTTAAGCTTCGTACAGATGGTGGTCAGATCTTACAATGTTGTCATTAAAATTGCCTAAAAATGTCTTGCAACTGTGTGAACATTGTAAGCTCATTTTCATTTGGCAGATGTGTAAAATTTATGCATCTGACAGTAGCACCATTGTCAGAAAAATGACAACATAGTAAGATCTGACCACCGTCTGTACGAAGCTTTAGGGCTATTTAAAGGCTAACGACTTAAACAAATGGTAGGTTTCTTTTTCAAAGTTCTAATACTGAATATTTATTATACAGTGCGACAAATAGTTGGGGTCAGTGATCGGTAGTTCTGTTTACCGGGGAAAGTTATATCGGTCGAAAAAAGTTATACGTGTGCCTTAGTTTCGCTGGGCCAGTTCTAGAAATCGAGATATATCAATTTGAAGTAAGTACACTGAACGAAAAATGCTTCATAATTAATGAATCGTTTTCATAAAAATAATTTCACTGGTTAAATGAAAATTTTCATTGTCCAAATGGAATTTCGTAGTTATAATGAAGTATTTTCGTTAAAATCGATTCATTGGATTTCGTAATTACGTTAAAAACTTTAATTGGATATATGAAAACTCAAGTTTGTCCAAGTTAAACAAAAAATTTTAATTGGGAACATAAAAAACAATATACAAACATAACTATATTCATAAATTAACACAAAATTATAGTTTCCTTAAAAATATGTTTAATTGTTAATTAAAAAATGTAAGATTTAATTATTTCATACATCTAATGTAATATGCCATTAAATTTATGAAATCAAACATTTTTTTATAAAAGCAACATATTTCAATAATTGAAAAAAAATGAATTATTTTTAACATTCAAATAACTCTATAGTCTCAATAATTAAAAGTATAAAAATATTTCGAAAAAGCATGCCTTCATAAATTTAAATTTTCATTATGACAATGAAAAATGTCATTATAGTAATGAAACAAAAACTTTCAATCCATAAATATGTATGTTTTTAGTTTTCTTTAATATGTACATACCTAAATACATATAGTATGTACTAAGTAATGAACAAAAAACTGTTCTCCTTAAAAAAAGCACACCCTTATTTTAGACTGTTGTCAGCCCAATGATGTAATCGAAAAAGCTTGTTTTCTCTTTATGTGGTCTTTTTTTATTATGCGTTAGCAAAAAAAATCAACGTTGTTA
Organism: Pollenia griseotomentosa; assembly: GCA_963931875.1. Classification (NCBI taxonomy): domain Eukaryota; kingdom Metazoa; phylum Arthropoda; class Insecta; order Diptera; family Polleniidae; genus Pollenia; species Pollenia griseotomentosa. The sequence continues at coordinate 50,566,509 of OZ007564.1, forward strand.
TTGTTGTTATGTTATGAGAATTTAATCTCATATTTACGCTCCTAATTGACTAATGGCAAAAAACATGGTTTTTTTATTCAAAAACTACACTGCCCCAGTAGGCTAGCTGGTAGTGAGCTAGTCTATCAGCGCCGAGGTTGCGGGATCGATTCCCGCCAAAATTGAATAAGAACAGCTTTGATTAAAAATAAAAAAAAATTAAAAAAAAAATTAAAAAACAAAATTAAAAAAAAATTTTTTTTACTTTTTTGAAAGTATTCATCCAATGAATAACATTCATTGATCTAATGTAATGTATCATTAAATACATTTTAAAGAAACAGGTTTCATTGATCCAACGAAGCGCTTCATAGGTTCCTTTTTAATGCAATATTTCATGGGATTAATGTCAAAATTCATTGGTATTCTGAAGAAAATTCTTTCAGTGTAAGTAGCGTTTAAGGGAAACAAAGTCAATAAAGAAAAGAAAAACCAAAAATACGGTTATCCTTGTGTGGGACCCTTATAAGTTAGTTTACAGCATTTTTCTTAAGCTATCGAGCAAAACTCAAATCCCCCGCCGATTTGGGCTGTCGCACAGTGTTATGACTTTAAAGCCTTGGTTGACAGGCATGACTTAAAATATTGTAAGTGTATGGTGTTCAAAGCCAACTATATCTTACAATACATTTTGCACTCTTTACCTAAAAAAATTAAAACTCGTGCTAAAATAAAAGTTCAGGGGTCTAATCACCGCATTCGATATCGAGTAAACCATCGTATTTTTCTGCATACGATTGATACTGATGTATCGATAGCGAATGCTATCATCTCAAATTAAAAAACATTTCATTCGATAGCTAGTGTCGATATCGTATGCGGTGATTAGACGCCAGTGGAATCAAATAAATATTACTGAGTTATTGAACAAGAGCGGCTATCGTATTTTGAAACATGAAAATTCTATTACCAATACATTGTCAATTAAACAAACCGACCTAGCGATCTCTCAAATAAGTTTTTTTTATCCGGGTGGTGTTGAATTCGCGATCCTGATGAAAGTGAGAAGTTTTGACATAAAAAACGCTTGCCGCTCTTATTTAAGTAGCTAAGTTACTCAAAAATTCTTTATATAAGCCCAGAATTTCCAATCACTTTAATTCTTTATGTTAAACATTCCATTCTTTTAATTTATCTGTCATAATTTTATTTCAATTATGAATTTCTTATAAAAAAAAAACACTTATTAAGGAAGTTATTTTAACATTTTTATTGATGTTATATTTATTCAAATATTTAAAAAATAACAAAAAAAAAAATAATAATAATAATAATACTAAACGTGTCAAACGCCACTTTTTTCCTCTCAAAACAAATTCACTCATATAAAACGACATTCACAATTTAAGTCCAATTTTCAATTTCAATACAAACTCATGCAAAAAGCGTGTTCATGTTTAACATAAAAAGTGTGCAGCTATTTATGCAAAAAAAAATATAACTAAAACAATAAAAAACTAAATTAAAAACTTTTTTTTAACAATTTTTCAAACAAGTGACCAACACCCAAAAATGCCATAACTGCCAGTGGCAGCAGTTGTTGGCTAAAAAAAGTCTCAAAAATAAACTACAACTTTTGAATAAGACGTTAAAAAAAATTTATATTTTTTAATTAAAATGCATTTCAACTGCTAGACATTTGAAGAAAAAAAAAGCTACATAAAGGTAGCCGCAACAATTTATGGGCCACCTGTTTAATGAGAAGTAAGAGGAAATTGTTAAAAGTATTCACTTGAAAATAAAAGGCAAATAGCAAGAGAAACAACCAGGAAAGAAAATATGCAACTGCATTTAAAGAAGCCAAATTCTTTATTTGAATAAAATTTTGCTTCAAAAACAATGTTTAAGAGTATTGTTCATACGTTTACAACAAAAATTCCATTGGATCAGCTAATTATGTAAACTGTAACAAATATAATTTTTAAATCATTGGCAACATTTGTAACAGTTAATTCTGTGAACTTTTCGAAACAGAATCAATGCCCAGCTTAAGGAAAATTCAATATAAGAATCGAAAAAATAGAAAGTAATGCCGAATGCAACTATAAGTCTAAAAAGTAATGCATACAGTAATGCCAGTATGTTGTAAATAGTAGTCGAAACGCAAAGTTCCGCTAAATGAAAAGTTTCGTTGGAATGGTGAATGTATAATTGTTGTTGTTGTAACAGCATAAACAATATAGAAATTTTAATCGAGGGGTTCTGCCAGATACAGTCCAAACAAGCAGAATGTAATTATGACAACGCCCAGTCAGATACTGCAAGACCAGTTAAAGACAATTTAGAAAATAGTTTTGAAAAATTTGCCTTGCCCTTTTTATATTCCAGACTTGGTCGCGTCTAATTACTGCTTCTTTCGATCGAACGATCTCTCACGAATATACATAATTTCAGAGCGGGATAACAGCAATTAGCTTGATTGGTTGGGAATCAATGCATTATTAATCCTGCAAATTACACAGTTGTCTGTCTCTTTTTGTACATTCGTTCTTTTTTAACTAAACAGATATTGATATAAATATGTTTCAATTATTTAGTCTGTTATAGACTTATTTTTGGGGTCATTTGCTATTGCAAATATTCTAGTAAATTACATTAAATGGTCAATTATTTCTGTGTTCTTTTATTACCAAGAAAGAATAAGCCTATTTCTTCTCTTTCTAAAATAATTACAGTACAATACACGAGTATAATCATAATAATGCAATATAATAATGTAATTTACTAAAATAAGTTATATATATAAGGCCAATTAAAGCTCAGAGAGTGTATTAAAAAGAGGTTCAGAAAGCGCAATTTAAAAAAACAACATAATTTTTTTTTAATGAAAAATATACGAACAAAAATCAAGTTCATTAATTACCATCTAAAAATATGAAAACAATTTAAAAAAATTTCTAAATGTCAAACACAGAAAAAAATCAATGTAAAATCCTCGAAAGCAATGTTGATTTTACATTTTTCGGTAGTGGTTTTGCTTTATTTAACCAAATTTTACAATAACTTGCGAATTCTATAATTAATTTTAATTGAACAGTCCAGTAAAGTTAGATCAAAATGACATTGATATTGAAATAACACTCCGAATCACGCTGAATAAAAGTTATTTGAAGTTGGAACAACGTGAATTTCATGTAGAATCGAATTGGTTTGATTGTGAAATAACAGTGAGAAGAAGCTTCATAACAACATATGCATTTTTTTGAGAACAATTTTAAACTCTTACCCGCTCAACCAGATAAAGAGAGAGAGAGAATATAACTATTTATTTTCCTGCAACACATCCCTACAAGAAGAGAATGAGCGAGTAGTCACTTTTTTCACGTTGGTGTTAAGAAAATGGTAGAATGAAATGACCGAAATCAAGTTTTCTGTCATTTCTTTCTATCATTTTCTTAACACCAATGTGAAAAAAGTGACTACTCGCTCATTTACTTCTTGTAGGGATGTTTCACTTTTTTATTTCCCCTTTGTTTACAGAAGCACTCACAATCAAAAGACACCCGCAGAATGGGCCGATATGGTTTTCGTTATCATTCTACCTTGAAAATTTGGTGTACCTTTTACCTAATTCATTTTAACAAAAAGCATACGGGAATTTTTCTCCTTTTTATAAATTATTTTAAACATGAAAATAAAAATATTTATGTTTCTCTTTTTGTAGTGTTGAACAATGTTATTTTAACATTTTTCATTTAAAATAAATATAAAACAGTAAAAACTTTAAATAAAGTCCGTACACTCAAAATATTATGTAGTTAAATTCAAACGAAAATTCATTTTAGACAACTTAAAATGCATTTAAAAAAACGGCTCATTTACATTTCATTTAAATCAAATGTTTATTACATTAATTTTTAAAATTTTGTATTTATTAAACAGCATATTCCTTAAAATTGAAAAGTTTTTATATTTGAAAAATATATTTTAAGTGACAAAAATCCAACTACATAACAAAATATATACGGAAAACATTATTTTTTGGTAGTTTGTTCATTTAATAACAAACACAAATGTAAAAAATAAAGTTATTCGTAAAACAACTATACTTTAATTCAATTTTAAAAGTGCGTCAAACGAATTTAATAACCCACAATCAGTTACTGTAATAATTTTATGAGTGTAGTTTTGCAGAAATCTACCATGATTTTAAGCCATGTTCATTTTACATTGATATGTTTTTCTGTGTGCATGAAAAAATTGAAGAAAATATTAGACCTCGGTTAGGTTCTACTAATTTGCTCGCACTTCAAACATTTGTGCTCTGGAAAATATATGCACTAATGGGGCGATACAGTGGAAGACTAGAGTGCAAAAGTTTTTAAAACGAGGATATAGATTAATGCTACTTCACTGGTATAGATATTTCTAGATATATTTAAATGCTTATCAGATGTTAGGACTTTAAATTTATAAAATCAAGCATCTGGCTGGTTTGGTAATAAGACCTTGCGTTTAATTGAGACTCCTTTTATTAAGGCCAAGATGTGATCGAGTGATCGAGTGAATTAAACGTGTAATCAAGTGAATTAAACGTTTAATCAAGTGGATTAAACGTTTAATTGACAATATTAATTTGCACCATTAAACAAATTAATGATATCAATTAAATGCTTAATTTACTTGATTAAACGTTTAATTCACTTGATTAAACGTTTAATTTACTCGATTAAATTTAATTCAATTAAAACTGTTTTTTTTCATTAATGCTATTACTGGTGCAAAATTTTTTCTGTGAAATATTAAAGTCGAACTTTACATTATTTGGTATAGCCGACGGTTTTATATTCGCCGCCGTCGTTCAAAATTGTTTAATTTTAGCAAGTTTTGTTTGCCGTCTATGATATGTGTGGCTGGCGTTCTCAACGTCTGCAATTTCACATCGTCTTCGAGTTAAATATTATGACATTTATAACGTTACGACGTAATCTCTTTTAATAGTTTTCGACACGAGTTTCAGGCACAATTTTTTCCCAACTTTCGATAAACGATGAAATATTTTGTTTCACATCTTTTCGGTGCGAGAAGTTCTCACCAAAGTTAGAGAACATGGGAGCAGGGTGATTTTGTTTTAAAAATCACCACCACTGATTCGCACAAAGTATCCCTCGCACTCCGAAACAGATAAATCGTGTTCAAGATAAGCTTTGTTGAGCAATCGATATGCTTAAACTGTACTTCTATTCAAATTTGAGTTGTAAAAACAACTTTCAGGAAATGATGCTTTGTTGGCACAAAATTGCTAATCGCAGCGAAGCTCTTTGCTTGTCCGCAGGAAAGAAACCAGAGTCTCTGGCGGGAATCGAACCCGTAACACCGGCGCTGATAGACTAGCTCACTTCCAGCTAGCCTACCGGGGCACTCAGTGAAAACTCCTAATTTTTTACACTATTGCGTTCAATGATTTAGTGAGTTTAAATGCCATGTTTTCCCTCAAAAATTCTATATATGTAAGTTATTAAAGACACAAGCCTTGTATAAAAGATCTATTGCGAATCCGGATTTTTTAAGTTTGACACCCAATATTTAAAATGTATATATGTATGCTGCTGTAGTATATTAAGTCCAAAATTGCTTTTAATTATTTTTACACAATAACATCTCGTACTAATTTACCCTTTTTAGTATTGGCATCAAAAACATTTAATGATGCCCTCATATTTCAGCAGCAAACGCACTGTCTTCCACAGTCTGTAACATGCAACATAAAATGCTGGTGGTTTGCTAGATTGCCAGCAAGCTACTGTCAGTCAGTCTGTTCTGTTCTGTTTTTTTTTTTTCTTCTTCTAAAAGTCAATATATTTTAAGCAACATTTGCAAAGTTTATTGAAATGCTTAAATTATACAGAACTGTTGCTCTAGCAATGTGGCATATAAAGTGAAATTTGTGTCACTGAACATAAAAGACACACACATTTTTTTTACTCAAACACAAAATAAAAAGTCGGCCAATAAGTACCAAACCAATATAGTACTTTGAGCAGTAAACTTTAGAAAAATTTTTTAATGTGACCAGTATTTTTTAAAACTAAATTAAAAAAAAAATAGTATAAATATTTCACTTTTAATGCAAATGTTATCAAGGTACTTTTGCCTAACATTTTATAGGTTTCACAGCATGTCTTTTAATTTTTTTTTTCTATATTTATAAATGATTAAAAAAAAATAAATACTAAAAAATGTTAATAAAAATATAACCAGTCAGTCGAACTGCTGCTGGCCAGCCCATATGGACAATCGGTCAAATATAAATTGCGTTTCTAATGTGAAATTTTTTTTACTTAAGTCTGAGAGTACCTTGCAGTTGAAGTTGATTTTTTTATACACTTGGTTGCACAGAACAAAAAAAACTAAGTTTAACTAATAAAATTACTTAAAAAATATAAATAAATAAAAATAGAAAAATAATAACAAAAAAAAAAAAAACTTGTAAAACATTAAGATAGTCCGGCTAGCAAGTCGTTGCTTACAACACTTTAAACCAGACATGCGGACAGACAAATGGACAGAAAGTATTTGCAAAGTAGTAACTGGCAAAAACTACACAAAGCAACAATTAATTGCATTAAAGAAATCAGCTGTATAAGCCAGAGCACAGTGGGATTGATGAAGAAAAATTAAGGCTTAAAATATACTATATAATTTCAATAGCTGATTAGATTTACACATTTTTAAAAACTTGCTGATATCTTACAATCACCCTGGGCGTTTCTTAATCCAGGGCTTTAAATTGGTACAACGTCAACAGTATTTCAGAATGCCGGAACCTAAAAATATTGGCACCGTTAAAAATTTACAAAAATACAGCTTAGAGCAAATTTGAGAATCACAGAATCTTTTTTAAAGTGACATAAACCTTAAAAGTTTTTGACAGCGATCCCAAGCCGCTTAGGGTAATGAGAATTAAAGCGCCTTTTTTGACTCTTCTATCTTACATATTTCTTTCTCTCTCTCTCTCTCTCTCGTATTTTTGTTATGTAAGAGCAGTGCTGCCTGTTAGAATATTTTCAGCGTCATCTAATAGGTCGATTACGGATGGCAACTTAACTGAATTTAAAATAAATATTGTATATTTTAGGATGAGCGGCATTGCCTGATTTCATTGCTGGCAACTCAACTTCAGTTTTGTTGTCATCCTTAATCGACCCATAAATCTAAAGTTTCAAACACTAGATCAGTTAGCTCCACAATTTCTTCCTAAGATAAATCAGACATTTTTTTTTTAAATTTTTTACTTTGCTTTATAAATTGTTGTCAGTATTAATTTTAAAAATTAATTTTAAATCTTTCAATCTCAATATTAGTTACTTTCTGGCAACACTGCTACGAATATACGAATAAGGAGTATCGATCAATTTAATGTAAATAAGTCCCCTGACTATTGCGACAAAAAGGCTTTATGTTAATGCTCGTGGATTTAAGAAGCGACTCCAAAAGAGAAGGTAACAATTGTAGCAGCGACATCGACCTTAATGTTAATCGGTTCTTAGGAGTCAATCTTAAACCTTCCCGATGTTAAGCGCAAAAGTCAACATTTTTAGGATCTCCCTCCTAGCGATTAAGATTAAGGTCGTAGGAGCTTCTAGTGTCTGTGGTACCCGATAAGACTCAAGTCAGCCACAACCTTTTAAAGATCTTTATAAGAATCACCCTAGATAAAAATGAGGTACTAGACGCACCTATTTACTCTTAGATTTAAAGTCAAGAGATAAGTTCTCCTTAAGTCCCAGAACCCCCGTGGGGCCGTTATTACAACCGGGTGGTTAAAATGAAAATTTGCTATATTTAAGTTAAGATCGGCTTAGTATAAAGCACTATAAAGAAATACAGGCTGGTTCCAATTGCATTTCCTGAAAGTTTAGAATCTTCTGTATAGCTTTTATATAAAAAATCAGTCTAACGGGATTTAAAAGATTGAAGCACATAAAGTTACCATAATCGAAAAGTTTGCAAACACTTTTATTTTCTTGCGTTTTATATTTTGCTCCTGCAGACAGCAGTGTTGCCAGAAGTAAGAAAGAATTCCTGAAGTTGTAGCGTTAGGAAAATGGGACAGATTTTTGCAGGTCTTGCAATTGTAGGTCATATTTAACTTAGAATTTTTTGTACTAATATTTTTTTTTATAAAATCAATGTTATTAAACTTTTCCAAGCCAAATAAAAAAATCCTCATTTTGTGTCTCTGCCCTAAATTTGCTTGAAAAATTCCAAATGTTTGCAAGTTTAATAATCGGTATTTTAAATTTTCGGCAAATAAAACTTTAATTTAACCAAAATTAATTTTGAAAAAGATAAATTTTATTTACTAAAGCTTGCATTAAAAAAAATTTGTTTTAATTTTTAGAGATAAAAAACTTATTTGGCTTGTAGGGTAAATATTGTATTATAATTTATAAAATAAAATTAAATTCATTAAAAAATTATTTATAAGCTGCGTAAGTATTTTCTAAAAAATTTTTCTTGGCAACACTGTGACAATTGTGACCAAATCTTATCGATTAGTATTTTCTAAAAAATTTTTCTTGGCAACACTGTGACAATTGTGACCAAATCTTATCGATAAAAATTTTGGCCTTGTAAATTTTACACAAACATTTTTTATTCTTCTTACCCACTGTAGTAATCATGAAATTTGCCTTAAAGTTTAAATTTTTTGTAGTTTAAATCGTTTTACTCAACCAACTTAAAATAACAGTATTTCTTAATTTAAAAAAAAAAATATTTTTTCTTTATTTGCAATTTGATTTAATTTTACAACTTCTGTTTAAAATTTTTCCTAAAAAAAACACTAATAAAAACCATAAAACAAATAAAAATTTCATTTAAAATTTAAGAGAAAAGAAAAACTTAAATAAATAAATTTAAACAATAGACAAAAAAAAAGTAGCATTTGAAATGCAATTGCAATTTTTAACTTAATTTTCCCAAAAAAAAGTTTTTGCCATAAAACACGAAATTTTCTTCTTTCTAAAAGAAATCTTTTATTTTTTTTTTTAAGATTTCAGGCAATTGTTGTTAAAACAAAATTAAAGTAATTACTATTTGTATCTTTTAGTATTTTTTTTTTTGCTAATTTGTAGCTTAATTTTGATTGCAAGTTGTAATAAAGAGATATTTCCTTAAGATACCACCAGGCATTTGTAATAAACTTCCGGTAAATAAAGCTTTTTGTCCATTATTAATTTATTGAAAAGATCTGTTTCACGACGAATTTTATTTACAATTTATTAGATGTTTTTGGATCATAAACAATTTATAGTTTTCATTTTATATCAGAAATATGGTTTTGGACTATCATATTGAATTTACAATAAAATAAGCTTTCATTTGCTTTCAAAGTAAAAAATTTAATTACAATTTAATTACAAAATTTTTTTTATTTACAAAACATCAAATGAAAAAGATTCTTTTAAGTAAATGCCTGCAAAATTACATTTGAAGACATATTAAAATTATTGAAAAATTTTCAAACACACACAAGTAAACATCAGGTAAGAGGTAATTTCCAATTACTAAGAGTATAAGGTCGGTTTCACGACGATAAGCAAACATTTTTTTACTGTATCAAAAGGTTTTGAAAGAAACAAGTACCGTTTGGAGTGTATTTCTTTGAATTCTTGTATCCTTACAACACTATTAAAATTGTGCTTTGAACTTAACTCACATTATTTGCCATTGCGGTTGTACACAAACGTTTTGTTCAAACATTTGATTTTTGTTGTACGATTGTTTTTTGAATACTTTAAGTTCTAAGCGAACAAAAGCTTTTAAAAATAAAATGCTTAATGGCGTTGGCTTTATTGACTCAAAATTTTCTTAATGCAAAACCTTTAAAAAAAATAATGCTTTTTTGGTTTAAAGTTTCAATATAAAAAAGCTCTTTACATAAAAAAGTCACTAATTAAAGCTTTAAGCAAATTATTGCATGAAAAAATTAAATAATTATTTGCTAATTTATCAGTGTTTAGTGTTTAGAATTTTATTTTTAACTTTGTAAATTTTTAAAAGTTTTAACATCTATAGCCATTTTTTAGTTACAATATCTTTATTAAAAATTAAAAATTTTGATAATTTTTTTCAATAAATTATATTTTTAATTTTAATAAAAAAAAATATCAAAAACTTTGCCGTTTCAAACAATGTGTTATAGTTAATTTCATTAAATACAGCTCAGGTTTTTACAATTCCCAACAACAATTCTACAAGTTAAAACTATTTTATTTTAAACGAAAAAATCAATTAAGATTTTTTTGTTATTTAATAAATACTTTAATAAAATTAATGTTGGCAAAATTCCAATCAATTGTAGTGGGGAATGTAAGAAGAGATACACTCACTGTTTATTGTTGAAGTTTTTGTTTAAACTTTGATATTGTTACAAGTAGAACTGTTGCTTATAATTCTTATACGCTTAACAGTTTTATTTGTTTAATATCTTTAGTTTTTCTTAAATCTTTATGGATGAAGTTTCCTGATGATCTGGCCTAAGCAACCAGTGAAATGCGCATAGGAATAGCTTATCCCATCAACAATAAATTTTAGTGTTTTTATCAAGAATAAAAATTGGAAATTAAGCACGAATAACAAAATCTTTTAAATTAAAATTTTGTATACCCCAAAAATTACTTTTGATTTTAATAAAAAATTTGTTTCAAAACAACTAAAATGTTAATTTAACCAAAATTTTATTTTTAATTTTCTTTCAACAAAAAAAAAAAAAATGATTCAATTATCACATTAATTAAATTGAAATACCTTTTAAACAATTTTTTTAATTGATAAAAAAAACTATTAATAATTTTTTCTGTGAAAAAACTGCCAGTATTTAAAAAAATGATAGAACTTTAAGCTTGCAATTCTCATTATTGATCCACTCACTATTCATCCCAGCTGCAATCCCATACGAATAAACCTTCTTTTTGTAGCGTTGAAGCAGCATTTCGTTATCTTTTGGCTTCACTTCAATTGGGTGGTGGCAATTTTTATTTTTTTTATTTTTATACAAATTTTATTTAGCAACTACGATTAGGAGCTTTTAATACCCTTCAGCGCAGTTGGAAAGGGTCGGTCTGTCTGTTGAAATGGCTTTTGGGAAGACAATAGAAATAATGGGAACTTGATTGTTTTATATATTTCTGCACATATGTTCCGTTACATTTTGCTATAAAAATTCAGCAAGTCTGAGCAAACAACAACGATTGCCTCTATTTTTTTTTTTTTTTTTTTTTTTTGTACACTTTAGAAATACAAACATGATTTGCCAATTAATTAGTGAAATGTGTTTTAAGTGAAAAAATTTAATCAAATTATTTTTTTTTAATTTGTTAGTGATGGTTGGTGAAGGGTATTGAAGATTCGGCCCATCCGAATATACCACTCTTACTTGTTTTTATAACTTCAATTTGAACAACTGCAATCTGATTAATAATAAAGTAGTAATTATTTAAAAAACATCAACAGAAATCTAAACACGTGTTTTTCATAAATCAGGCCAAGTTTAGTTTTTTTTTTTTTAAATAATTGGTTTTAAATTAATAATTTCATGCGAACATTTTTACAGATATTAAATAAATGATCATAACAAAAATATGACATACGAAATGTGTACATATGTGTAAGTATGTTTATAAAATTTATTGAAATTATAAATATTTTAAAGCAACAAATACAACATAAATTTAACATGACTGTTCAATGTCAGGAGTTAACAATATTAATTTTAATTTTTTCATATTTATGGTTTAATTGAAGATACCAACGCGTAAAATTATTAATTGTTGATGACAACCAACAAGGCGTTTTTCGTTGCACAAACAGAAAAAAAAACAAACGAATTTGTTAATGAGCTTTACACTCACTCATCGACTCGTAAGGCTGCCAATAAAGCTCAAGCGAATTGGGTAGAAAAAGACTTTGTCACAGCAACAACAACACCAACAACACCAAATACTATTTCATTCAGTCAACAAACTCATTAGCCAGGGTTATATAAATAAATTTAATAAAAAAACAAAAGAAATATTCTAGATAAATTAACCTTAACTCATTCATTTCTAGAGTGACTAAAAAGCCAGCACGCAGTTTTTTTAATTCAAAAATATGCGTAAGCTTTTATTTATTGACTTCGCAGTTTTTAAATTACGTTTATTTTGTTTAAAGTAAATTGTTTGTTTTTTAAGGGGACCCACCTTAATTTGTTTTTATTTTGGTTTTCGATTTTTTATTACATTGTTTTTACAAGCATTTAAAATTTTTCTGTTGTCATTAAAAATGTTTTCGATTTTGCTTGTTGGCCCAGTCACCTAAAAACGACAAAAAAAAAAGAAGTTAAAAATACTTAAGTTGATTTAAACGATTTAAATATCGTGTTGTTGAATTTTTCGTTTATGTTTAATAGAGAAACATAATAGGAATAAGACCAATACAAGTTCAGAGGTTGTGATTTTAGATATAAGTTTCACTTTATTCACGAGGGTTGGTAGAAAAGTTTTAGGTAATTTGAAAAATGAAAAAAAAAATTTAACAAAATGTTTCTGCTTATTTTCAAAAATTTTAAGAAGCTTTTATTTAAAGTTTGACTAAAAAGGCTTTTGCTTAAAGCTCTGTTTAAACAACTTTGATTTAAATCAGTTACCTCCAGCTCATATGCTCAATGGGCAAGCTTTTACAAAAGCGCTTTTGTGCTTTTACACCGACGAGAGCACAACAGCCAACCAGATCGCTATGACAACAATGCTTGCTGCTTACTTTGCAAAGAAAGAACAACAAGTTATAAGTACTTTACCTCCAGCTCATATGCTCAATGGGCAAGCTTTTACAAAAGCGCTTTTGTGCTTTTACACCGACGAGAGCACAACAGCCAACCAGATCGCTATGACAACAATGCTTGCTGCTTACTTTGCAAAGAAAGAACAACAAATTATAAGTACTTTACCTCCAGCTCATATGCTCAATGGACAAGCTTTTACAAAAGAGATTTTGTGCTTTTACACCGACGAGAGCACAACAGCCAACCAGATCGCTGTGACAACAATGCTTGCTGCTTACTTTGCAAAGAAAGAACAACAAATTATAAGTACCTTGCAAAGAAACAATAACAAATTGTAAGAGCTTTGAAAGCTGTTTATTAAAAATGCAAATATCAAAGTATGTGAGTTTGGACGTAACTGATTTAAATCATTACTGAAAAAGCTTTACTAAAAAGCTTAGTTAAGCATTAACTAAACAAGTTTCTATTTAAAGTTAAACTTAAAAAAATTTTAACTAAAGGTTTCACAAAGACAGCTTTTAGTTAAAGCTTTTATAAAATATAATTTTTTTTTTTATGTAAATTATCGAAACCAACTACTAACAAACTTTTACTTAAAAAAAGATTTTTTCTCAAGCTTTTACTAAAACAAACAAACTTTTGATGCAAAGGAAAAAACTTTATACAAAACTTTTACAAAATAAACTTTCAATGCAAGGGAGAAAACTATTTGAAGTTTCTACAAAGCTTTTTGTAAGCTTTATTGAAACCGTACAGTTTTAAATCACGCATAAATCTTGTACTTGAAGCTTAAAATAAAAAGCTTTTTGTGCAAAATTAAAATGGAAAAGTGTTTCAAAACTTGTTTAAAAATTTTACTATAAAGTTAAGTTTTAACAAAAAAAACATTAGCATTATTAAAAAAAAAAGTTTAAATAGCTTTATTATTTAAGCATTTTTAAAGGTATATTTGATTCTTCAGAAATTGTTTTAAAAAAAGTTTTTTTAACCTTTATGAATAAAGCTTTTATAAAAATTATTTTTAATTTTTAAACTTTATCGAAATAGCATTTAATTAAAGTTTTATTGAAAGAGCGTGTAATTAAAGTTTTATTTAAAAAACCTTTAAATTAAAGCATTACCGAAAAAATTAGTTAAAGCTTTTCAAAAATGCTTTAAATAAATCCGGTACCTTAAGTTTTGAAAGCTTAATAAGATTTACTGCCTGGCCCACAATCTCGACAATAACATTTCTTTCGTATATTTAGATTCAAAACAAAAATAAATTTAAATTTGTATTATTGTTTTCAATATAAATGAACGAAAGAAATGTTTTTGTCGACATTGTGGGCCAGGCAGTTAAACATATAAAGATAGCTCCAATAAGACAAACACATCACTTTATCAAACTGAAAACTTTTAGCAAAGGATTTAGTGTTTCTGTTAACTGAATTGAAAGCTTTGAATAGGCGAAAGTTTTATTTGTTTTAAAAATTGGAATCTTTTAATGGAGCTCTAACCAAAGTAAAATTTCTTTTTAGGAAAAATAGAAAAAGCTTTTAAATAATACTTATGTTATTTTAATAAATTTATTTTGGGTTAATAATTTTATATTAAACGGCTTTTGGTAATAATTAAATTCTATACATTAAAAGTTCAAACATTTAAACTTGAAACCGAGAGCTTTTAAAAAAATATATATTAAGCTTTTTTATAAAACCATATAAGTGATTCTTCAATAATTGGAAAAATAAGTTTGAAAAATTGCCTTTCTCTATGTCAAATCAAAAGCTTAGTAAACATATAATTCTGATTATAAAAATTTGAAACGTTGTAAGCCTAAGTAAAGAGCTTTAAACAAAAACTAATTAAAAGATTATTTTTATGGAAACATGTATTTACTTTCTTCCTGTTAAGCCTTAAAAAATAAAATCATTATGCGAAGTTGTTTAGGTTTAAGCTTTTTGTTTGAAACATTCCAAAGCAGTTAAGCTTTAAACCTAAACTTTTGAAATTTCAACTTTAAAGCTTTAAAAAAGATTTAATTACGAAAATGTTTATCTAATCAAGTCTTTAAATTTTGGATCAGACAAGCTAAGGGTGGCACAATAATTTCGGTCCCCAAAAATAACGGGTTATTTATTTTGCGGTTTCAAAAGTAAACGTAAATAAAACACATATAAAATATTTTTTCATGATATTTATTTTTTATTATAAAGTTTAAACGTTGACATTATGTGTGAAACACTATATCATTTAAATGACCACCACGCGAAGTGTTGCAAGCATACTACAAAAATGGTGATTCTGGCACAGCCAAATATCGTGCTTTCAGAGGAGATTATGGTTTACATAATCGTCCAACTACGCAAGCAATATCATGCGATCGGACACCATTAGTCTTTTTTTGTGGGGCCGTGTCTATGCAGATAAACCTTTAACTCTTGAGCACTTAAGAACCAACATTCGTCAAGTTATGGCTGAGATACCGCCCAATATTAGTCAAAAAGTGGTCCAAAATTACCTCAAACGAATCAATGCTGGCAACACTTCGCGTGGTGGTCATTTAAATGTAATAGTAAAAAATATTTTATATGTGTTTTATTTACGTTTACTTTTGAAACCGCAAATTGGATAACCCGTTATTTTAATGCATTGTTAAGATCTTTTCCTATGTTTTAAGCTAAATGGAAAGCTTTAGTCAAAAATAGCCTATTTTTTAATTCATACTTCAATTTAGACACTTTTTGTTTGGTGTAGAGAAATGTTTGTTACAGTTTTCTTCGTTCTTTTTATTCTTTGCAAAACATTGTTGCAAAATCAGTCAACCATTCCAAGAATTTATTTTGTTTTTTTTCTATGTTTGTTATTCTCATGATTTTTTTTATCTTTTTTACTTAAAACATGGTTTTTACAAGACGTGCTTAGTGCGTGCTATTGAAAAACCTACACGGCAGCAATGTTTTATAAAACTTTTTTGTTTTTTTTTTTTCTCAAACTGGCATTAAGACAATTCGTTGGTGCAAATGTTTGTATTAGTTATTGTCACAAAAGTCTTTATTTGAAAAATAATAAAAAGAAGACTTGAAGCTATTTAGTTTAAAGAATCCTGTCTATACTACGCTGATCGAACTATTTAAACCAAGATTAATAAACTACTAAGATCGTAGAAATTTTATTATAATTGCAAGATTTTTTTGTCTTTGCTAAAATTTTAAATATTTAGCATGTATGTATTTTTAGAAAATTGGCTAATTTAATAGCATTTTACAATATACAGCTTAATTGCTACTTACGTAAACATTAAGCTTAATTTTGAATAAAACAAAATTGATAATTTTACAAGAATTTGCTAAACTAAATATTATTTTAAAACACCATTTCAGCATAACAACGAATTTACTCCAAATTTGGATCAAACGACGACTTCTCACTGCCAACTAAAACAATAAAACTACTGGCACATAAAATTTGCTCATTTTACAACTTTTTCCAAATTATATCGTTACGTCTTTTACTTCAGAGAAAAATATGACACGACGTAAGCTGTTGCGTCGAAACTCGGCATTTTAATTATTTAAATTTATATGAAAGTATTTTTAAGTTCTAATACTTTAACTAGCACTTAATTAAAGTTCTCTTAAATAAAATTTTCCTTAACAATAAAAATTTTAAAAAATCTTGCTAATTTGACAGAATTGCAACAAATTTCGCTGGTAAAATATCCACTAATATTAAGGCATCCATCATACTCTACTAACTACAATTTAAGCATTATAGCTTTTAAAGGGTATTTTTTGATAGAACTTACGTAAGGATTAGCTGTTTAATGAACTGTCATATCGAGCCCTAATCGCGAAAATAACGTAAGCAACACACATCATTTTCAATTGCCGTTTTTTTTTTTTTAATAAATGATTTTATTGGCAACACTTGCATCATCTTCTAAAATGTCATGGCCACCACATAATGTACCGTTACGATTTATAGCAAGAACAATTTTATCGTAAGCGACAAATGTCATACAAAATTTATATGCAGCCCAATTATGAATAAAAATTCACTGGGAGTTTATTCCCTTCTCCCATTTTTACAATTGAATTGAAATAGGAAAAATGGGAAAAGGGAAAAAACTCCCGGGGAATTTTTATGAACTAAAACAAAAAACCTTCCCCTGTAAAATTTGCTTTTTGGCGCTTACGTTATTTTCGAGGTTAGGGCTCGATATTATAGGCTTTTCGCACACTTGTCAACATCTTACATCTTTCATCAATTTGCGAAGATATCTAGATCTTCTCATTAGAAATACATGGAGCTAAAATCCACATCTTTGCAAGATGTTCCTATCTTATTGTATTCTACAACTTTCAATTATTTTAGTTTCATCACAAGAAAAATGGCGATAAAATTAATTTTTATTATGGCAGCACTGACAAAATGACATTTTTTTTTTGAAAGCAGCGTCACTTTTTCCCTTGTTTGCAAGTTTAAAATTTTTAAACAAAATTAATTCCAAGTACATTTTGGTGTTGTTTTCCTTAAACAGAATCCATGTAAATATTGTGCATTAGGTACAGGGCACAATTTTAGAGACGCACACATAGTTCGATGAAATTTCGTTCCTACCCAGCGGGAAAAAGAAGGAGTAGGAAGGCCCTCTAGAAGGCCTCTGTACCCCTTCTTTTGGATGTACAAGGCCTTCCTGCTCCATTCCATACTCATATCTTTTTTACACACGTTGTCATTGCGGAGAAGGCCTTCCGCTCTCGCTTCTTCAGCAGGTACATAAGAAGGGTAACGGGACCAAAAAAAATTGATTTTGCTTTTGCTTGTGCAAAAAAGCAATACAAAAAATGTTACTCCCTTCTCATAGAAGCGAGTGTGGAAGGTGTATCTTATCTTTTATACGAAAGAGCCGAGGCCTTCTATGAGGCCTTCTTTAGCAGTTAGATAAGAATAGCAATTGAATCAAAAAATCTTTTAAGCAGGCCTTTAGAAAGGCCTGAAGTAAGAAGGTCTTCTGAGTTTTCCCGCTGGGTAGTTGCTTAAATGACGAAGACTGTTAAAAACGTTGAGAAGCGGCCCACAATTTCACATATCCCTATACAAGCTTCTTTCCGGAATAGAGTCTATGTGCCCACAAGCCTTCTTATTATGTAGTCTAAATAATTTTAACAAATTTTATTGAAATCTTTCCATATTTGACCTTAGCTCTGATACAAATACTACTGTCGAAAATCGCTTTTAATTCCATAACTTTCTTTTAACCCTGGAAGGTTACTCTTCATTTTAGTACATTAAGGTTACTCTTCGTCGAATCGAGGAACTTTTTAAAAAATAAATTCTAGCGGAACGATTTTAAAGTTAAAAATATCTGTTTTAGTTTAGCGTTTTATTAAAAAATAAAAAAAATGTAACATTAAAAAATAAATTGGCAAATAAAAATCGAACAATAGTTTAACTATGCCATGGTAAAATGATGTGCTGGCAGGTACAAAATTAGCCATAGGTCCCATATAACACCCTTCCTAAACTCACTTAAAGGCAAACAATTCTTATATAGACGAAGAATCTTAATAATATTCGGCACAAAAAACGTTTACATGAGTTTTGACCACATAACATAATTGTGTTCTGGAGGGTCCAGGACTGCCGATGGGCCCCAAATAGGGTACATTCTCAAAAATTTGTTTTTAAACATTGTGGTGGATATATGGTCGGGCTTGACCGACTATTTTTTCTTACTTGTTTGTGTTATATTTTTACAATTTCAAGTTCTATCGGGCTTAAAAAAACCACCCTTTATATTAATTAAATTTGCTAATTTGCTAGCATGAGTATAGCTAAAATTAAATTTATTATTACGTGTGACAGCATGTCGTATTTAATGAACTTAGAAATTAAAAATTTATTATATTTTTTTCGTTTTTGTTTAGTTAATTAAATATAACTCGACTTTTTTTTAACTTTAATGAACTGCAAAACATGGATTTTCTTGGTAACGTTTGAGGGAATTTTTTAAGCTGTTAACAAGCTGTCGCTACTTGCAACATTTTGACTTGTATGGGTTAAAAAAACTAACTGCTAACAATTGTTGAATTTTTTTTCTTCTCCCAAATTCACACATTCCCAAGAAGGTGGCAGGCAGTTCGAAAGACAGAAAGGCAGCCCGTTTAAAAAGTCTTGGTTGGTTTTTTTTTTATTATTATTTAAAAAGGCGGTTGGGAGTAGGAGGAGCAGACAGACAATGTAGATGATTAACATAAAACGTGCAACATAATAATACAACAAATGACACTTGGCAAAAGCCAAGCAACACTAAACAATAAAAAAATTATTATTCAATTTTTTTATATGGTTTTCGTTCTTTCTTCGAGTCTGAATAACTGTCTGTCTGTCTGTCCACTTGACTTTTAATTCAATGGATTTTATTACTCTGTTTGCTGTAATAAATTCCTGGGGGAAAATACGCCAAATTAAAAAAATACTATATTTTATACATAAATGATGTTTGAAAAACAATTGCAAATATTATTTGCTAATTTTATACTTTTCTGTTTTTTCCATAAGGCGGCTTGACTTTTTAAAGCAATTTTTTGTCTATGAGATTTTTGTGAGAGTAAAGAAAAACCTAGTGTTATATTTCATTGCAGCACGTAACACAATGACTTATAAATTTGATTTCAAATCAGCAAATAATTATAATTATCTTTTGTCTCTTTTGTACGAGTACAAAGATTTAAATTTTGATTTACACAGAAACTTGGTTTTTGTTTTTTTTTTTAACTAAAAGAAAAACAAAATAACAAAAATTTATGATGAGAACTTTTGGGAACTCTCATTGTTTAATTTAATAACAAATGAAAATGACTTGAAAATCATTATTCTTTGAAATCTGCAGCAGAAAATAAAGTAAAACTTTCAAAACCAAAAACTATAAAAATAGCGATAGAAAAGTTTAATAAAACAGCTAAAGTAATAAAAACAAAAATTGTGTACCAATTAATTGAGAAAATAGTTGTGTCCACAGCTAAAGAGATCTATATTGAGCAAAGATTTGTGTCTAGACTAAAATGTGTCTAAGATAATTTTTGTTTAGTTTAAAAAAAGAAACTAATCGTTTAATATATTTTAAAATCTAGTTAAAGTAATTCATTATAAATTACGTTGTTGTTAGACTGGCTTGGCAGATGCATGCTTCATTTTATTATATATTATAGGATGCAAAGTGTCTGAGCTAAAATATCAGGAAAATATTGACATTGAAAATTTCAAAAAAATAGTTTTGAATTTGCATAACTTTTGAAAGAATCACTGTTTTGACACAAAATGTATGTTGAAACACAAAAATCATTTTGGCATGTTTTTTTTTTTTTTTTTTTTTTTTTTTTTTTTTTTTTTTTTTTTTTTTTTTTTTTGGCACAAAAAGTCTTTTTTGATCAAATCTGAGGAAATCTTTGGCAAAATTTCTTATGCGTGTTCAAATAATTTTTGCTTCAATGTTTTTAAAAACGAAATATTCATTTCTTTAAGATAACTGACTAAATCCACGAAAAAAGAAAAAGCAGTAAAAATAATTAAAAACAGCAAAAAAAAAGCGAAAAGTTTTTAACAAGAAATTAACAAACCACATAAAGGTATTGTTTTTTTTAAGTTTAAAACGAAGAAAAAAACAGTTAAATTTGTATCACACTTTATGATGCTTAATGATCAATGATTTTTTCTGTTTTTAGTAGATTTTGTTTTGGATTTTTGGAAAGCCAATTTAAAATTTTTACTTTCAAAAAACTATTTGCTTGAATTTTTTTTTTTTAGCAATTTTGCTAAAGAAAATAGAAAATATTGGGCACAAGTACTTACATAAAATTTATGTTGGTGTTTTTTTAATGGCTGTTAAAACTTTTTTTTTTTTTGAAGGGGAGCTGCAAATAGAAGAAGAAAAGAAACAAAATGGCAAGTTATTATTAAGACTTTAGGGAGAAATTTTAAAGAAATGAAACCGTTTTTTTTTTAATATTAACTAATAAATCTACTTAAATAAATTTGTGTTTGTAAAATACTTTCATTTTCAAAAAGTTGTTGCCGATTTTTCAAAACTTAAAATCTATCAATACATTGGAAACAAATGTCAAAATGCTGGTTAAAAATTTACATAACAAGATTGGGAATTGTGTTATTCTTTTGTTTTGCGTCTTTTCATAACCATTTTAAATAAAAAACATTATTGTAATTTTTTAATTACAATCAATATATTTCGAACATACAGTTCATCTTAAAGATCTATAATTACAATAATTAGGTTTGATTTATAAAAATTTTTAAAACAATTAAAAAAATGTTTAAGACAAATTTATTGTTTCAAAATAACATACATATTTACTTTTCAAATGGTTAATTAAAAATAGCTTAAGCGACATTATTTTAATTTTCGTTTTTTTAATAAATGAATTTATTGGTTTTGTCACTTTCGCAAAGTAGAGAAAACGGGGGGTACAAATCCTTTTCTTTTATAAATTTGTCAATCAATCGATTAAAGTATTTTTTTTGTGTTTTGAAATTATAATTTTTACCATTTTCGTTTGTTGCAAAAAACTTATTAATATCACCTCATAAAAATAAATGTTTCGAAAAATTTGAATAAAAATACAGAAAATTTTGCACGTTTTTTATTTATTACAATTTAAATTTTTTTATTTTATTTTAATTTTTTTATTGTGCAGAAATTTTCGATTCTTTTGTACTGGAGTTTTTTTTTTTTTTTTTTTTTTTTTTTTTTTTTTTTTTTTTTTTTTGTAGAATAAACAACCCAGAAGTGGAAGTGAAATTTTTTATTTGTTTTTATTTGAAATACGTGCTTTAAATTATTAATTTTTTTTATTAATATTTAGTGATTTTTTTTTTATTTTGCACATTAATTACAGTTCTTTTTTTATATTTTGTGGTTTAAAAAAAGAAATCTATTTTAAAGACATAATAATAGCTGAAAAATGAATTTTCGAATACAAAAAAAAACACACAAGAAAAAATATCAACAGGTGGTCAAAGAAAACTTGATGGGAATTTTATAATAACTTTTATTTAATTAAATTTGTTTTCACATCTAAAAATAAAAAAAAAAAATAATAATAATTTCAAAGAATAAATTTAAAACCAAAAAAAAAAAAAAAAAAACTTCCAAACAATCAACAATTGCACTTGCAACATTCCACAAACAGCTGTAATACATTCTTTTTATTTACATGAGTTGTGTCTGAACAAAAAAAAAAGTAGAAAAACTGGTCAAGAATTTAAAAAACAAGCAGAAAAAAAATCATGAAACATGGCCAAGTAACAGAAAGAGGCACCAACCCGAAAACTGAAAAACGTTATAAGTTTATTAAATTGTTGTTGACTTAACGGCTGCAGCACGAGAACAAACAACAATAACAACAACAATGAATTAAATTTTGCAACAAAAACAATTTCATCAGCCATAATACCGTTTTATTTCCTTTTACTACTGCCACCGCCACTACACCCGTCATTATCATTATCATGATTATTGTTGATAATCATAATTTCTTTCCAAGAGCAGCCAGCAACTAACTGAGTAGTGCATGTTTGTTGCCATTGCTGCTGCTGCTGCTGTTGTTGTGCTTCACCATAAGCTTAACAACATGATTTTATTGATAATTAGAGTAGAATAGTTTGTTAGATGCATGAAAAAAAAATCAAAAAAAATTGGGAGTTATTTATCGTTTCACCATTTTATAAATATCGGCAACAGCAGTTTGAATAATAATAAAACCAACCGACCGACATATCTAACGTTAACAAGAGTGAGAATTAATTATGTAATTGCAAAAGGCCCTGAAGCAGTAAAGGAATGTGAGGAATGAACACAGTAAGAAATTTTGCTTATTTGAATCGGATAGGAATGGATGGATTAAACGGTCCTTTATCGCTCTGACTTTTATCACAGAAATTTAATCTTGTCATAGAAATGTAGATTTGACGCAGCAAGTTAAAATTGTTACAAAAAATTTACTTTTGTCACAAAACAATGTTAATTTTTATCGCAAAAAGTCACTATTGTCATAAAAAAAAGTAAAAAAAAAATCACGAATGTCACAAAAAAAATGTAAAGTTTCTCACAAAAAGTCACTTTTGTCACGAAATATTTCGCTTTTGTCACAGAAAATATCACTTTTGTTACAAAATGTCAATGTCACAAAATATACATTTTGCATATTTGAATCAAAGCGGAATTATCTTCTATCGCTCTGACTTTAATCACAGAGATTCAGTATTGTCATAGAAATGTTGATTTTCAAAAGGAAGTGAAATTTGTCACAAAAAAAGTTACTTTTGTGTCAAAAAATTTCACTTTTGTCAAAGAAAAAACAGTTAAGTATAAAAATTATCAACAAAAATTTT
The DNA here is from genome assembly GCA_963931875.1 of Pollenia griseotomentosa. NCBI lineage: Eukaryota > Metazoa > Arthropoda > Insecta > Diptera > Polleniidae > Pollenia > Pollenia griseotomentosa. The sequence continues at coordinate 50,589,712 of OZ007564.1, forward strand.
AACTCATTTCATGTTGTAACCTTTGACATAATAAGGCTTAAAAACACTTTAAGATAGAGGTTCAAGCTTCGCCTTTAATGCATTTGAGACTTTCTTGACTCTTTTCAAGATATGTACATGCGACGCATGCAAAAGTGGAAAGTAATCCTACTTCATGCATTTGATATGTACATGTGTCTTCGCGTTTGTTAAGTAATTAGTCAATACAATTTTACACTGATTCTACTTTTTTGATAGATGCAAAAATACATCAACACACTGAACGCGTGTTGTGAACTTCCAGCTTACGGCGCAAAAAGTAACTTTCAACGTTTAACCCAGTGATGCAAAACGTGGCACAATTGGGCCATTTTGGAACATTTTGAACGTTTGATGGCCCTGTAGAAATCTATTTTGGCCCTTTTAGGTCAAAATTAAACTAGCTGGTAGTTAGCTAGTCTATCAGTGCCGGAGTCGCGGGTTCGATTCCCGCCAGAGATTCTGGCTTCCCGCAGACAAGCGAAGCGTTTCGCGGGATTAGTTAAGGACAAGAGTCGGTTAATAAATTTTTCAATGTTATTTTCTTACTTTTTCAAACAATTATTTTATTAATGAAATTGTTTTGTTTGTACAGGACCAAATAAACCACACAAGCGGTTGTTTGTATGAAAATCAAAAATTTTAAATATTCATAAAAACAGCATGTTGTTTTTGTCAAACCAATTAATTGTTTTGTATACTTGGCCCTTTAAAGTAAGAACTGTTTCTTTAATGTGTAAGTCAGTCTTGCTTTAAATTAAAATTATTTTAAGTTCGTGAATATTAAAAAATCAAAGTAGGCCGCCAAATGATAAAAATGCTTCATACACAAATTAAATTTTGTATTGAAAAATAAAATTTCATGTTTCTTTTGAACAATGGTATTTGTGAAACATAAAGTGTGTAATATTAAAATAAAACAAAAATGGATAAAAGCTATGTTTTACTATTGGTTTTATTTAAATACAAATCTCATGTGTATGTATATTAAAAAAATTGTTTGGCCCTTTCAAAGGTACTTTGGCCTCTTTATATCGCCAAGTTGGCCCAAAACAAAAAAACTCGAAATGCATCACTGGTTTAACCCCCTTATTTTGTAAAAAAATCACAAGGTGAAGTGATTTACAGAATAACCCACTAATGCTAAGTTCTTCACACTTAGGTTTTTAAACGCGTTTAAGCAAAATGTTGATTTGGCTAATCAAAACCGTTCACATTACATTTGAGATGATTAAGATGACAGATGATTAAGAAAAAAAAAAACACAACAAACAAATTTATATTTCTTAAAAGTATTAAAAATGGATAAAAACACTTTTATAAAGTTATTAGAAGATTGATTATTTTAATCATTTTAATGATGAAATTGTGAAAATTTATGAATTATTGAAAAAAAAAAGTAAAAACATTAAGCAGAAATCTTGGCCGGTTGTACACGATCATGTTGGCGATTCTACATTTGAGGTATGTTCAGTTGATTCTATGTGATTTATGAAGTGATTTAGTTGAAATCATGTCAATTTGAAGTGATTAACAAATCAATTCAATGTATGGGTTATCATCTCGATTTTGAAGTAATTAGAGCTTAATCACGTTCGAACTGCTTAAACGCGTTTAAGAAGCCAAATGTGAACATACTATAAGGCTGGGTATTTGAGATCTCAGTTAAACAAGGCTTAATTAATCTGAAAACAGATTTTACCGCCATTACCAAGTTTGTATACAAAATTTTGACGGAACAGATTAGTTTTGCTGAAAATACTAGTCTCTAATGAAAAAATAAAAAAACACTTTTCGCCGGAAAAATCCGTGTTTCAGACTACGTTAAACATCAAAACCCCAGCCAAAGTAAAAATTTTTTTGACATAAAAAGTAATTATTTGCACAGATGATTTAAAACTTTTTTTTTTTTAATAATAACCTTCTACCAAGTTAAGTCTAAAGTTATTAACAAAAGCAGAGCATTCGGGAATTGGAAAAATAGCCTTTGCAAATTTTCGTGCAAAAGAACTCTTAGGCCTGGAACAGAATAAAGTAGTTGTAGTAGTATCTAAAGCTGACGGACGCTCTGTAGCGCTACAAAGTTCAAAATTTCGAATACAACTACGTATTCTAATGACACTAGTTTGACACTGCGATTTTTAGCTTTTAACAGCTTGCAGCTCTATTTGTAACGTTGTACTACAGCGACTATACTGTTCCCCACTTTAGGCTACCTTAGCGTTTTCAATTTCAAACTTTATCCTTCTACTATTTACAGCTACATCTTAAATAAAAAAATATTTTAAATATTTTTGCAAAAAATTACTATTACACTAACAAAAATTACGTTTAACTGTCCATCAGTTTTTTTCTAATAATTTTTACAAAAATCTATCATTGCAAACAATGATTGATGTTTGAAGAGGTGAAATAAAATTTATGATCATTTGTAAATCCCATCATATTTAAGCGAGGAGAGCAAAAAAAGAAAAATGAAAGACAAACGATTTTTAGTTCACATTTCTTTTTTAATATTTTTATTACAATACTTCAATCACAATTAGTTTTACAATCGACCATAAAAGAAATTCCTGAAATTTTTTTCTGCAGTTTTGACTTTTTTTTTCTCTTTAGGCAAAGAGCTAATTTTAAGATGCTACTGAATTGAATTAGAACGTAACTAATTGAGTTAATATGTGTTTTAGTATTTTTGTAAGAGAAAGAGAGTGATGATTAATCAGAGGAATTGCAAATTGTAAGATAATTTGAAAAACTTCAAATTACAAGCATTTGTGTGAGATTTCTTAAATACTTTTATAACGCAAATTATAAATAAAAAGTATTAAAAATTAGGCAGCTTTATAACAAAAAAGTGGTATCTTTCTTTTGGAGAAAAGTTAGCAATTATTTAAAAAAAAGTAATCACTCTATTACAGATAAAGTAGCCACGCCACGGTCTCAAAAGGGAAAATAATTAATTTTTACAAAAAAAGGGTGTTTTATGGGAACTGTTTAAAAAAAACAGTTGTTCATTGAAAAAGAAGCTACTTTTTTCATAAAAATGGAAGCCTCTATTTTATAAACGAATAGCACATTTATCATAAAAAAGTAGAAATATTTTTTCTAGAAAAAGTAGCGAAAGTAGCAAATTTTTTACAGAAAAAAGAGCAAATTTTGTATAGAAAAAGTGGCAACTATTTCATAAAAAAGAAGCAAATTTTGGTATAGAAAAAGTAGCGACAATTTCATAAGAAAGTAGCAATTTAAAAAGGAGCTAAAAAATATGAATATTAAAAAAGAAACCTCTATTTTAACAACGAATAGCACCTTTATCATAAAAAATAGCGATATTTTTTTTAGAAAAAGTAGCGGTAGTAGCAAATTTTGTATAGAAAACTTAGCGACTATTTCATAAAAAAGTAGAAAATTTTGTATAGAAAAAGTGGGAACTTTTTCAAATTTAGGTTTAGAAAAAGTAGCGACAATTTCATAAAAAAAGGAGCCAATAAAAATATTAGCCGCTTGTTCAATATAAAAACTGGTAATTTCTACTTTAATAAGTAGCCACTTTTTTCATTGACAATTGCAACTTTTTCAAAAAAATAGAGGCTTTTTTATAAACTGGTAGCATCTATATCATAAAAAGAAGCGATATTTTTTCTAGAAAAATAGCGAAAGTAGGCAATTTTGTATAGAAAAAGTAGCTACAATTCCATAAAAAAGTAGCGATTTAAAAAAGAGCTTAAAAAATATTAGCCTGTTTTTCGATATAAAATGTGAGAATTTCTAATATAAAATGATGCCATTTTTTTCATTGGAAAGGAAGCCAGCTTCTTTTTTATAAACGAATAGCATTTATCATAAAAAAGTCGCAATATTTTTTCTAGAAAAAGTAGCGAAAGTAGCAAATTTTGTAAAGGAAAAGTAGCTATTATTTCATAAAAGAAGAGCAAATTTTGTATAGACAAAGTGGCAACTATTTCATAAAAAGTATCAATTTAAAAAGGAGTCAAAAAAATATTTGCCGCTTTTTTAATATAAAATGCTTGAATTTCTTATAAAAAAAGGAGCCACTTTTTTCATAAAAAAAGCTACTTTTTTATAGAAAAAATAAGGTTTTTTTTATAAACGGGTAGCACCTTTATTATAAAAAAGTAGAGATATTTTTTTTAGAAAAAGTAGCGAAGTAGCAATTTTTGTAAAGAAAAAGTGGCAACTATTTCATAAAAAAATAGCAAATTTTGGTATAGAAAAAGTAGCAATTTAAAAAGGAGCCAAAAAAAATATTTTCCGCTTATTCAATATAAAAAATGGGAATTTCTACTAAAAAAAGTAACCACTATTTTCATAGAAAATGTAGCCACTTCAAAAAAAAAGAAGTCTCTATTTAATAAGCGAATAGCCACTTTATCATAAAAAAGTAGCACTAGTTTTTCAAGAAAAAGTAGCGAAAGTAGCAAATTTTGTATAAAAAAGGAGCAATTTTTGCACTGAAAAAGTTGCTACTATTTCATAAGAAAGTAACAATTTTGTATAAAAAAAGTAGCGACAATTTCATAAAAAAGCAGCCAAAAAATATTAGCCGCTTTTTTAATATAAAATGAGTGAATTTCTTACATAAAAAGTAGCCACTTTTTTCATTAGAAAATAGCGACTTTTTCATGGAAGAAGTTTTTTAATAAACGAGTAGCACCTTTATCAATAAAAATGAGCGATTTTTTTCCTAGAAAAAGGAGCGAAAGTGTCATAGAAAAAGTAGCGGTTATTTTATAAAATAAAAGCAAAAAAAATAGCGACAATTTCATAAAAAAACGTAGCAATTTACAAAAGCAGCCAAAAAAATATTTGCCGCTTTTCAATATAAAATGTTCTAAATTTCTTATATTAAGTGTAGCCACTTTTGGAATATAAAAATAGCCACTCTTTTAATATAAAAAGTAGCCCCTTTTTAATATAAAAAGTAGCCACTTTTTTAATATGAAAAGTAGCCTATTTTTAATATAAAAAGCAGCCACTTTTTTAATATAAAAAGTAGCGACTTTTGTAACAGAGAAAGTATTCACTTTTTTAATATAAAGGGACCCAAGTTTTTACAGAAAAATTAACTTTCTTTTCATGAAAAAGCGGGCGCTTCTTAAGAAAAAGTCACTAAATTTTTATAGATAAGGTAAACATTTTCTAACAAAACAAAAAAGAAACTGATTTGTTCACAGAGTTTTTACGTTTCAATGAAAAAGTAGCCAATTTTCAAAAAAAAAAGTTTCCAATTTCTAATAGAAAAAATAGCCACCTTCTACAAAGAAATTAGCTATTTCTAATTAAGAAAAAATTGCCACTTTTTTTCAAGAAATAGCTGCGAATTTTTTGCAAAACCTAGACACTCTGTTCTTAATAATAATATTGTCATATTACAAATACCAACCCAAAGAATCTTAAACAGAAATTTGAAAATTTGGCGTGTGTTTTAGAAACCTAAAAACAAAATGTGACAATAGTGACATAAAAATAATACTGCATTTTATAGCAAATTTTCTATTGTTTTCTTGCCATTCCAAATGTTTACGATAAAGAAATCTAACAAAACAATAGAATAGAAACAGAAAAGTGAATACCAGACCAGACCACTTCCATTACACTACTTCCATAATGGATAAAAATGTATTTTAAATCTTGTTTTTTCTGTTCGTTTTGTCAACTGGATTTTATGACCGTTATTGCAAAGTTAAAATACAACAAAAGCTGCTGCTGCAGCAGTTGATCATCAGTGTAATAATGACAATGATAAAGGTACAATTCATTTGTTCTTTTATATTTTTTCAGAGAGTTTTGACACTGACTACAATTGAGTTTGCGTTTGGAAAAAGTGCACTTCAAATAGTATAAATTGTCTAGTCCATATGTTGCCTTGTCCAATGGATCTCTTAGGCCGGGACATAAAATGAAAAATACTTTATAAGGTGATGCACTGATTTAATTTTGTTTTTTTTTTTTTTTAATTTTTTTTTTATAGTTCCCTCTTCACCTTTATGGGATGTTTGTTTTCATGACTTTTTCCTTTTTGTGTTGCGTTTTCAGATGGTACGCACATGATACAGACATAAAGATGGACAAGTTTCTCAAATATGGACTGGATTGGATAGATGGATGGATGGATGGTTGGTGTGTTGAAGATGCCTTGCAACCAGTATGCATCATTACTGCTGAGCAATTTTTTATTTTTTTGTAGTTATTGTCGTGTTTTTGTTGCAGTTGTTTTGTGCTGCATCATGACATTGTTGTAGTTGGTTTTTTTTTTTTTTTTGTTCGTTGCTTTTGATTGTTGTCTTTCCTTTGTCGGCTGTTACATTAATATTTGACATTTGATTTTGATGTATTTTTGTACAAACAACAGCAGCAGCAGCAACATACAAAAATTATACCAACTACAACCTGCTGCAACCTGCATGTGTGATGACAGCTTAAGCAGAGAAGGATGAACGTCATCATCATTGTCATTATTCGTCGTTTGCTACAGGTTTGTTTTTGTTTAAGCGTTAAATTATATAAAGCATGTGATTGAAATTTTCGCTAAAAGGAGTTTATTCTTAAAGGAAAACATGAAAATTTGGTTAAACTAGTCTATTAAGCTAAACACTAGACTGGAGACAAGATAAAAGGTTAAACTTTAGACTAGATTTTAGATTGTTGAAAATTTTAGGGTACAGACTTTAGACCGGACTACTTTAAACTAAAGGGATATTAGAATAGACTAAAACGTAGACTAGAATGAGGTTTAAAGTATAAACGAGAGACGCGAGGCTACAGACTAAATACGAAAGCCTTTAAACGAGATACTATAGGCGGGATAAAGTAGCGGAATATAAAATACTATAGAACACACCAAGACTAGATTACAGTGTAGAATTTCGATCAAACTTTTGGAGACTAAAGACTTGATGTTATTCCAGAGTGTAAACTGAAAACCTAAGACGAAAGACTATAGACGGAAGAACATAGACGAAAGACATACACGAAAGACTTTAGACTTAAGACTAGGGAACATAGACGAAAGACAAAATACTACACAATTTAGAAGACGACTAGCAAGGAGAAGGGGAAAATATAACTCAGCTTTTCAAAATGTGTTTATTTGGTTTTTGTATATCCACAATTTTAAGTAAAATTACTTTTGTATGTTCTTTCTATTCTGTAGCCCGTTTCTGTATATCTCACATCGTAAAACTCTTCGCATGAAACGTGTGAATTGCAACAAAAATAGTGTGAAATGAAAAAAAAAATGGTTTTTCTCACACAAGTGTTTCTGTATCTTTTTTTTGCGAGAATTATCTGTCATTTAAATAATTTTCCAGCAATTATTGGAAGGATGCGAGAAAAGGTGTTTCTATAACAATATTTTGCGAAAAGTTTCTTTCAAGAACTGTCAAAATAAGTCACATTTGAAATTGGTGGCGAGAAAAACAAAATGTAGATATTTTGAATTTAAAATTTGAATTTAAATAAATAAAAAATAGAAGGAATATAAATGATAAATGCATAATATATATGATGAAAATAAACAAAAAACAATTGTTATATTTTGTTAGTTTAAATTTTTGTTAGCCTATTCTTGTTTTGGTTTTAATCAGTGCTGCCAGATAAATTTGTGTCAAAATCGTCAATTTCCTGAGAAAAAAATAAAAAAAAATCGTCTTTTTTGTTTTAAAAATCGTGCAATTTAAAATCAATTTTAAACAAATTTGTTTCGACTTTTATTAAAAAATAATCAAACAAAAACATAGTTAAAGTTTATGGGTATTTAGTAATTATTATTTAATAATTGAGATATAAATCTTTAATTTACCTATTCCTATAATCTTTTTCTTTTTTACCTGTAATAGACTTAGTAGAATACCTTGTAGTTAAAATTAAAAAAATCGGTTCATAAATAAACGGGTTAAAGACCCAGTAAAATCTTCGCCTATTACACTTATCTTATTTCGAAGACTAAGGGGCTTATAGTGTAAAACGCAACGCCAACAATTTTATTAAAAGCAAAAATAAAATCAAAAATATTTTATAAATTTGTTGTTGCTTTCTACAGACATTCACATAATTTTTTTTTTTTTTCAATTTTCAACGCCACAAAATAGAAGTGTTTGAAATTTAAAAATTCAAGATGAATTTCTATAGAAAGTAACAACAAAATTATAAAATATTTTTGATTTTGTTTTTGCTTTCGTCACTTTTTTAGAAAAAATCATCAAAACGTCACTTTGTTAATATCGGAACAAAAAATCGTCAAGATGACGATAACTCGTCAAATCTGGCAGCCCTGTTTTTATTATATTTATTTCTTTTGTTGACGTTTCGCTTTTATTTGACACTTAATTACTGGAAATATTCCAGTATAAACAGAATTTGTTGTGTCTGTTTTCGCATTCAAATACAGAAACACTTTTATCTCATAAATCGAGAAACGATGGAATTTTTTGATTCACACTTCATGTAAGAAATTTTACGATGCGAGAAATACAGAAACGAGCTACTGGTGTTCTCATATGCTGCAGACCACGGCGAATTCACTTTACAGGTGGCATTTCAAAATACAGAAGAGCTACTTTTTTTTATCTAACTTAGAACTGTTTACATTAAAAGCCCAACTATTATATGCATGTGTTTGCTTAACCTACTGTCAAACTTTAACAGAGAGCAGATAAAAACAAAATCAAAAAACATTTGCTTAAGCGTATAACCATTTCATAAAACTAAACAAAATGCGTCCGTAAGTTCAATATGTATTCGCAACGTTGCTTAAAATAGCTTATGCATACTATAGTTGGGCCTTAAGCGGCTTATACACTTGCAATAAAATTGTTCAATTTTACGTATTGTACAATTATATCGCTAATTTGTATGTGATATTTAAAGGGGCACAATGTATTGGCAACAATCAAAAGACTTTTGATTTTTATTCCTATAGGTTATGTTCACCTTTTTATTGAATGAATGAAACTATTGTGCGACTTATTGGAAATAATCACCCCTATCATGAATAATATGTGGAATTTTTGTTCCCATGAAATTTTCATTCCCCTCGAAGGGAAAAAAGCAATCGTGAATATCATGTGAAAAATGTTTCACGCTATCAGTTCCAGTGAATGTAAAAAAGAAGAAAAATTAAAAATCAATGAAATTTTTGTTTAAAAATATACACGTACATATACATATATTTTAAAGAAAAGTTAAAATAATTAAACAAAATGTTTAGTATTGGAGGGATAGTTTGATTACAACGTTAGTTTTTGCACTTTTTAAATTTTATGTAGTAAAATATTTTCCAAAATTCTGCCTTCGAAAGCTTCACAAATCCACAGGTAATTCTTGTTGTTTTACATTTTGTTGACCAATATATCGGCGTGTGCCTTAAGGCTGGTTCACCCACAAGTTTCTGAAACATTTTTGGTTCGGAGAAATTTATTGTTTACTGAGAGTTTTCTACACCATGGTTCACCCATTTCAGAAACTTGGTTCGTAAAAACAGTGCTGCCATATATAATTGAAAATGACGTAAATACATATGTGCATGAATTTAAGAAAACTAATTATATTTGTGTCAAAATAAAGAAATAAAAAAATTAATATTTAAACAAAAAAAAAAAAAAACAGCTTTGTGGTGAATTATTTGGTAAGAATAAAAACATCTTTTTCCGCGATGGATATATTATTTTGTTTGATATGATTGTTCTTATAAGAGCTGTTGCTCAAATCGTACAAACATTCCCTTCCTGGCTTTTTTTATTTCATAAATTAAATTTAAGACAACATCTTCTGACAACTCCATCTTAAATTTGTATCTAAAGGACAAAGAAAATTTAGAAGTTATAAACTAAATTGCTTTAATATTACAACTTACCCTAATATAATATTTTTCAATATTAAATTGTTTTTCCAAGTTTTTTATTTTTGCCGCCAATACCTCTTTCTTTATATGTTTATTTCTTTTTTGCTTTTTGTTTACATTTTTTAGTTTACCATAATCAATTTTTAATACAAATTCCAAACAATATGGCATGTTTCTTGTACAAATTTCACATGGTGTGGCAACCTTTTCTAAAATGGTTCGGACCAAATTTAAAATTAATTTAATTCACACTGAGAGTCGTTCGCACAAAATAATTTCTCTTGCTCTCTGAGAGAAACGTCAAACTACATAAAAAAAAAATTTTGTGCGAACCAAAAATGTTTCAGAAACTTGTGGGTGAACCAGCCTTTATTAACGGAAATAGTGCATCGGTAGGCTAGCTGGTAGCGAGCTAGTCTATCAGCGCCGAGGTTGCGGGTTCGATTCCCGCAAGAGACTCTGGTTTCTTTCCTGCAGACAAGCATAGAGCTTCGCGGGATTAGCTTAGGAAATTAAAAAAAAAAAAAAAAAAAAAGCCCTCAATTTTCGATTTAAAGGAGGAACTACTTACATACATGTTCTGTTCCCTAGCAAAAATAAAGTGAAAAAATCTAAGGGAATGTAAACAAATTACGAGGGAAAAATCTTTTCACGATAAGGGGAATTTTTTCCCGTGAACATGTTTTCACGTTATTATTCTCATTTGAATTACCTTTTTTTATGGGAGTTTTTCATGATCGCAAATATGTGAAAAGGGGAATAATTACGAGGGAAAAATTAATTACGATAGAGGTGAATATGGCGAATATCATATACAATAATAATGCAAGTCTATAGACCGCTTTAAGGGTAATGTCGTGCGACAAGTCGCCTGCGACTCGTTTGTTGACGGCAAGTATGGGCAAGCTAGCGGGAAAGCAAAAGTAGCACGTAATAAGATTTAAAGAGACAATTTTTCCACTGTTCTTTTAAATACTTTTTTTCTTTCTCTCGTATTTTTGTTATTTTACATATTAGCAGAGTTGCCACATAGAATATTTTCAACATCATCATCGACAGCTCACAATTTCATCAATAATTTCTTCTTTGGTTAAATCAGACATTTTGCTTTGAAAAATATTTACTTTTGCTTTATAAATTGTTGTCAGCATTGCCTATTTTGAACATTTATTCTACATTTCCCAAACTAGCAATTAGTTATTCAACCAGCAAAAACTTAGTACTGACTTGCAATTACTAAACAACTTACTTTTCAGTGCCTACTTCATACCATCTGCATTACATAGAAGTTGTTAAGTGATGGCTGACATAAAATCTGATACATAAGTACTTGATAATCAGTTGATTAACGAAATTTATAATTAATTCTGAATAAAATGCATCTAAGGTTTTATTTATTAAATTCATATTAAATTTAAATATTTGTTCTTAAAATTTTTTTTTTTTTTTGTTATAAATTAAGAACGATTTGTAATAGTTTTGAATAAAAATTTTATACCTAATTGATTTTGAATGTATGTATTTTAAAATTAAAAATTTGAATAAAAGCTACACTACCCAACCAACCAAACGATATTAGAACGATATTCTGGATGAATTATAATATATGATATCACATATCATGAACGATAGTATTTCAATTGTCCGCTAATTGTTGCAACAAGAGTCTTTGTAAATGCGCGTAAATTTTGAAAGGACTCCAAAAGAAAACGTATGCATTATCGCAGCGACATTACCTGTAGGATAAATCAGCTCTTAAGGTATAATCACACTCAACAAATATTTGACGAAAAAATTAAAAAAAGGCGTGAACACTACATTGATCTATTTTTAACTTTATTTTTAAAATTTTTTTTTTTTTTTCTTTTGCTCAATTATATTTTTGAATCAAATTGAAGAAGAATGTATTTAATTAACTGCTGTCTGATACAGCATACGTTACACCAAATCAAACAGATGTGTAATAAAAATAGTGGTTCCGTGTGGGGCGGCAAATGTTTGTTAAGTGTGACCGACTGTACCTTCGAGAAAGAAATAACAAGCTGCTTATGTTTTTTGATCACCTAAAGCAACAATAATAAGAGTTTAGTTCTGCTTCTGTGATACTTAGTTTAATACAATTTAATTTTACTGTGATATTTTTTATTTATATTTTTGCAATTGTTTTGTTTAATTAAATTTATGTTTTATGTTGTGTTTATGTAAAACAGAATATGTGTTAAATATTCAAAATGCAGAAATATTGACGGAAGATTATATATCTAATAAAATATCCCTGATGATGTTGGGAATCTCCAACGAAACGTCGGAAAGAAAATTATGAATTAATCTTTTAATTGCATAGAATACATGACCTTAATAAGCCCGATTTAGAATTTTCTAAGCAAACCAAAAATAATAATTTTATTTTTGTACTTGTTGCAGTATCGCCTTGCTCCATACTATATACGAAAAGCCTAAGAAGAGAGACTATTGACGGAAGAATAAAGCCAAGATCCTCTAGACAAGAGTGCATTTACTACAGACGATAGACAGGAGAAAACAAAGACTACCGACCAGAGGCTGTCGACTAGAAAACATAGAAGAAAGACTTTCGAGAAAAGACTAAAGACTATATGAGAGAATCTATTACTACAAATAAAAGTCTAAAGAAAAGAGTTTAAAGACTATAAAACAGCAACTTTAGACTATAGATTCAAAGAGTAATTGTACAAGATTTTACTCTTTTATTTTACTGTTTTTTAAAAAAATAAATAAATTAAACTCCTTTCTCAACCAAAAAAAAAAAAAAATTATTTTAACCATCTCATACATATGACTCTCGTTTGATGAATTTAAAGTATGATTTAAACACGCATTAAATGTCTGATAATCACTTTTTTCTTTTGTACTTTCAGACATTTCGTGTTTGATTTTTTTCCAGTATTTTTTTTACGATTATGATTAGTTTCTTTGTTCAACTGAAAGAGTTCATTTATGTCTGTCCGTCTGCTTTTTTTTTTTTTTTTGTTTTTTTTTTTTTTTTGTTTCAGATGAATCATCAAACCATTTAGTTTATGTGTAAAATTTTGTGCTTTTCATCATTTATTATTACTTTTTTTCTAAATGTGATTCTGAAATTAATATTTTGTTTTTCGAAAATATTTATGTGGTTTCACTTCTCATCAATTGTTTCATCTATTGATATTTTATGGCCTTTGGCTTCATCATTATTATGTAGTGAGTGAGCAGTAGTGGAAGTAGTTGTAAAGCATGTAAAGTTTGTTTTTCTATCGATTACTTAAGATCCATCTCGACATCATAATACAAACAATCAATTGCTGATGATGCTGATTTTGTTGGAAGATACAAAACTACTATTTCTATATTTCTTAACAAAACACATTTGATAGATAGTTAATCGTGGTCATTTTAAAATATACATTAGCGAGTGTTCAAGTAAAGTTTTTTGCTTTTATCAGAGAAATAATGAATATCAAGATAATCACTTTACATTGCAGGGGTTATTTGTTTAAACAAATTTATACATTGTTTTTGATTAAAGTCGTTTGTTTTTATTTAATTAAATTATTCGTAATAAAAAGAGTTTTGAAATTTTAACTTAGAGAGAGAGAGAACATTTTACTTAATTTTATATAAAAGTTTTCCAGTATAAAGATTTTGCAAGGTTTTTGAATAAAACTAAGGACACGATTTTAATTGAGACTAAAGAAGGAAAAGGAAAAGATAAGATAAATGCGAAAACTAAAAAAAAAACTATAAACGATACTATAAAAAAGATTTTAGACAAGACTATCGCTAAGACTATGAACGTGACTACAGTCAAGACTTTAGGAAATACGATACACAAGATGTGACTATAGACAACTTAAAAAGAGACTATAAACTAAAAAAATAGACGAGACTATAGACAAGACTATAGACGAGACTATAGATGAAAATATGTACAAGCATACAGAAAAAATTATATACGAGATAATAGACGATATTCTAGAAGAAACTATAGACGAAATTTAGAAGATAAAATTTGTAGTGCAGACTATAGCGAGACTTTAGGAAAGATTAAAGACGAGACTTTAGAAGGTACTATAGACGAGACTATTTACATAACTTTAGCAAACAGTGCGTACTGAAATTATCTTTCAAACTATTTCTAAGTCTATGGGCGAGACTATATAAAACGCTACAGTCGAGACAATTGATGAGACAATTGACGAGACTTTAGAAAAGACTTTACCCCAGACTATAGACGAGACTATTGACAAAACTATACAGGAGACTGTAGACGAAACTGTTGTCAAATTTTTGATGAGAATATAGATAAAATTTTAAAGGATACTATACCCAAGTCTGGACTTGAAGAAGTCTATAGGAGAAACTATATAAGAGGCTACAGTCGAGACAATTGACGATGCTTTAGAAAAGACTTAACACCAGACTAAAGAGGAAATAATAGCTTAGACTATACACGAGATTATAAACGAAACTGTAGATAAAACTTCAAAGGAGGCTATAAGCGAGAAATTTTAAATGAGACTATACCCAAGACGATAGTATAGACTATAACGAAGTCTATAGGCGAGCCCATAGACAAGACTATAGAAGAGTCCATAGGCGAGACTATAGACGAGATTAAAGACGAGTCAATAGACGAGGTTATAGACGAGACTATAGACGAGATTATAGACGAGTCTATAGACGAGATTATAGACGAGTCTATAGACGAGATTATAGACCAGATTTTAAACGAGATTATAGACGACATTAAAGACGAGATTGTAGACGAGATTATAGACGAGATTGTAGACGAGTCTATAGACGAGATTGTAGACGAGTCTATAGACGAGATTGTAGACGAGTCTATAGACGAGATTGTAGACGAGTCTAAAGACCAGATTATAGACGAGTCTATATACGAGATTATAGAAGAGTCTATAGACGAGATTATAGACGAGTCTATAGACCAGATTTTAAACGAGATTATAGACGAGATTGTAGACGAGATTATAGACGAGATTGTAGACGAGACTAAAAACGAGTCCATAGACGAGACTATAGACGAGACCATAGACAAGAATAAATACAAGTCCATAAACGATTCTAAAGACAAGAATATAGACGAAACTATAGACGAGTCTATAGACGAAACTATAGACGAGTCTATAGACGAAACTATAGACGAAACTAGAGACGAGATTTAAGAAGAGACTTTAGACAAGTATATAGACGAGACAATAGGCGAGATTAGAGACGAGAATATGGGCGAGTCTATAGGTAAGATAAAAGACGTGACTATAGACAAGACTGTACACAAGTCTATAGACGAGACAGTATACAAGTTTATAGGCAGGACTGTACGCAAGTATATAGACGAGGCTATATACTAGACCATAAGCCAAGCAATAGATGTGTCTAAAGGCAAGACTATAGAAAAGTCTAAAGACATATTGACTAGACTATACACAAGTCTATGGACAAAACTATAGATAGAAGTGATTGGACAAGATTGTAATTGAATCATAAATTCATGCTGGATTATGGATTCGGACTATATCTTCAATCAGTGCAGTGTGCATACATACATTTTGAGAAACATACATTCGTATGTACGTTATTATATCTGCAAAAATAATTTTCCTTACAGTAGTTTTCATGTCATAGATTTTTCATTTTACGCTACTTCAAAAAAGCTCTAATATTTCCTTATCCAGCTCATATTGTTTTCATATCCAGATTGACAGTGAAAAGTTGCCCTCTATTGCTTAACGTCTAGCTAGATTCACTTTGGAGTTTTCTAAATCATACTTGCAACATTTATCCAAATTCACATACTCTGGCGATTTACTCAGTCAGTTACACGTCCAAGTACTTTACAAAAACACATGATGGCTGGCAGTTTGGCTGACTGCCTGATTGCTGGTCTAAAACGAAAATGTGTAATGGGTGTGTAGATAAACGAACAAGTAGTTGCAGTAGTTGTAATGCAAGCCAAGTTGCAAGCAAACAAAAAAAAACTCGCAAAAAAAACCAAGAAATCCCGTTTATTTGTACATTTAAACCTGTTGCCTCGAAAAATATTTTAAGAGTAACTGCAGCCGAAAACATTAAATGCAATTTTAAACGCAAAATAAAAAATGGAAAAAAAAACAAAGTTTAGATGTTGCAAAAGTATTGATGAATATTGCAAACACTAAAAAGTAATGTGAACTAATGGAATGTAATCTTTGCAGAAGCAGAGGTAAATTCTGTTGGTTTTTTAGCTGTTTTTTTTTTTTTAGCACTTTGGGGGAATATCGATACCATGTTAACTGATACCTGGCTGTTCTGTCTAGCAATCGGCATGGCATGTGTTCATATAGATTTCATTTAGTTAATGTGATTTTTATTTTTGATTTGTGTTTCCTTCTAATGTTTTTCTGACAAATGTTGCAGGTTATTGATGTTGCACAAAATACAAGAGCCAGTAACAACATTGCCAATATTTCACTTACTCAACATGATTTATGTTGTTTGTTGCAATCAATACCTTGTCTTTTACTGTTACCTGTTGGAAGTATGAATAGTGGAGAGTACATACCTGAAAGTAGATAGATTAAAAGATACACAGTTATAATTAAAATTCTTCGATTTAATCAAAAAATCATTAAGAAATATTTCAACTTTCATAGTTTTTAAAAATATATAGTTTAAGACTTAAGACTAAAGTATGGTTTTGAACATAAATTAATCTTTAGACCAGTGTTCGAAAACAAACAGAACATTATGTAGCGTTCGGCTCACACACCCAGCGTTTGTGTAGACGATCACATTAACATTGCGTTAAAAAATGTTCATTTAAAATTTTTTTGGAATATTAAAAAATTTGTATGAAAATATTTTTTAATTGATTTATATTTTGTATTGAAGTTTGACTAAATTTTAATACTCTTTTCCAGCGATATCATTTGTCTTTTGCAGCATTCTACTTCTGCTGTTTTTAAAATTTATTAACAATTGCCATAAATTTTAACATTTTTTCTGAAGAAGCTTAATGAATTCCTTTTTTGTTATTTGAAACTTGAATATCAAAATTTTTTGTAACCTTTAAAGTCATTAAACTTTTCGTAAGATAACGCAAAAGGGCTTCTTTTTGTCTTTCCTTATCTTTTTTTTAACCAGAAAAAGTTCCCCTCAATAAAAAATATTGAATGTGAATAAAATGAAACATCTGGACACAAGATTAAAGAATAAAAAAAATATATATATAAATACAATTACCAAAGTAAAGAAATGTTTTTGGTAAATAATGAAATTCTGTTATTTATTTTCTTAACGTTTTCGCCATTTAATTTAGCGAAACTGAACATAATCCGAAAAGTAATAAGGAAGAATTATTAAAAGACGATCAATTATAAATAAATTATACTGGGTGTTAATGTCTGGGATGTCATGTAATAAATTGATTCAACACAATGGGATGGATTAGAAAAAAAATTAAGAACAAAATTTTAAAACTGCCTTAAATTGCGATGCGTGCAAAGAAATCATATTTATTATAAAAGTCACCGTTTGCACAACCGTTGGGTTGCAATCGTTAAAGTTATGGCTAATAATAAAATTATTATCTTTAAAACAAAAAAAAATCGAGGCATATCCGCAAAAAAGCTTAAGCGACAAAAACAATATTTTACAGGAAAAGGTTTTTTTATTTTATATCATATACATTTTGTATTCTATAAAATCGTAAGGGTGACTTATGTGTTGCCAATAAAGTCATTTATTAAAAACAAAACGAGAATTGAAAATTATGTCGCTTAAGCTTTTTTCGGAAATGCCTCAATATTATGATAGTTTATCAACTATAATATGTTAAAATACAATTTGGTTTAAGGATTGATGTTTGACTATTGACGTCAGCAGTCATCGATGGCTGCGAGTGTAAGACGGCAAATCCCTCTGAGGAGATCAAGTGGTTGTGATCGAAACATGTCAGGGTAACCAGCCGCCTGGGTTCGAATCTCAGGCCAGCCGCCTGGGTTCGAATCTCAGGTCAGTCAAGAAAGAAAAAATTATCAATAATAATTTTAATTAATTTTCATGTTGTAAAATTCCTTTCTTCATAAAAATAATTTAATGAAAAATTAAATTTGATGAACTTAAGCCTGATTAAAAATATTAAAAATTTGGATTAAAAACCATAAAAAGTTCGACAAAATAACCACAATACTAATTATAATATGTTGCTCTTACAAAAAAATGGAAATCGTTATTGTTAATAAACAGCCATACAATTATTTGGAGTAAATATATTAATGTTAATATAAACCATAACATGGTCGTAGACAACCATTAGAATGAGTAACGTTTCTTTGTGGAGAACTATTTTTACCATTATATAATTGCCTGTGACAATTATAAGTTTGAAGTCACCATAATAAGTTAGAAAATGGTTTGTTAAAAATAGTTTTGTTAAAGGTAATCGTATAAATAAAATATCTCATGGACTGGAGTTTAAAATGTAAACAGGACTACAGTCTGACATTAATGACTGTATAATTAAGATTTCGGTCTAGACTATAGTTTAGCTTTTAATGGAGACTTTAGACTATACTATGGTGTAGACTTCGGTTTTTAATAAAGATTAGATTATGTTTAGACTGAAGTTAAGACTAAAATTTAGACTTAAGTAAAGACTAAAATTTAGTTTATAAATAAGACTACAGTTCATAGTTTGGATAAGACCATATACTTGTTTGCCTACATTTTATTCCAAAATTTAGACTTAACAGACTAATGTTAAGGCAATAATTTGCTCTACAGTTTATAGTATGTTCACATTTGGCTTCTTAAACGCGTTTAATCAGTTCGAACGTTATTAAGCTCTAATCACTTCAAAATCGAGATGATTACCCATACATTGAAGTGATTTGTTAATCACTTCAAACTGACATGATTACAACTAAATCACTTCAAAAATCACATAGAATCCACTGAACATACCTCAAATGTAGAATCGCCAACATGATCGTGTACAACCGGCCAAGATTTTTGCTTAATGTGTTGATTTTTTTCCTTAAATAATTCATAAATTTTCACAATTTCATCATTAAAATGATTAACATAATCTTCTGATAACTTTATAAAAGTGTTTTTATCCACTTTTAATACTTTAAAGAAATATAAATTTATTTGTTGTTTTTTTTGTGTGCGTTTTTTTTTTCTTAATCATCTGTCATCTTAATCATCTCAAATGTAATGTGAACGGCTTTGATTAGCTAACTCAACATTTTGATTAAACGCGTTTAAAAACCTAAGTGTGAACTTAGCATTAGGTTAAAGACTGAGATAATAGATAATACTTTATTGTAGACTGTAGTAAGACAATAGTTTAAACTCTTGTTTAGACCAAGTTTAAACTTAAGTTAAGGCTACAGTTTAAACTATAGTTTAGAATTGAGTTAAGACCAGTGTTTGAAAAGAACGTCAAAAAATTCTGATGAAAGAATGTAGTGATTCTTGAAACATGTAAATTCAATACGAGTTTAATTAATTAATTAATTTTGTTATCGTTTTTTGTTATTCGTATAAAAATTTGTATTTACATTAAATTTCCTGACGATGCTTACCAAAGGTTAGCGAAATATTGAATTAAATAAATAGATAATTTTATAAATAAAAAGACCTCAAGCTTAAATAATTAAAAATAATTATCAATTCATTTGAATAAACTTCATGTTGTAAAATTCCTTCCTCCAGTAAAAAAAATTTATTGAATATTAAATTTGATGAACTTAAGCCTAACTAAATATATCAAAAATTATAAACACGTAGTGTTCGGTTCGGTAGATCTGCGGAAAACACAAACGTTTATAGTGTTTGTGTAGTAAATCATTAATAAACAACGTTTCCCTGTTTGTCATCTTTCGAACACAAAAGGAATACTGTTTTTATCCAACTCAGAAGAGAACAAATATATTCCGTTCGGTATTTTAAAAAGCCCACAAACTTTATTGTGTTTGGTTCGCCCTTTTGGCTGGTAAAAAACCAAAAATTTTTTACAAAAACAAAATACACATACGAAAAAAAAAATCAAAAAGCCAGCAAAATACTTTTACACAAACAAAACATATACACACACAAGCTGTTCGTGCTGCGGTCGTTGCCAAACATTTTTGTTTGTTCATTCCTTTATCAATGTAAAATTAGAAACATTAAAATATAATGTTTGTCTACAGCATCACTAAAATTGTTCTGTTTTATAACAAAGAACGAAACACTATATAATGTTCGTTACTTTCTTGAAAAAAGTTATGAACGGTTTTAAGGGTTGTGTATTTAACGCAGACACTAAAAAAATAGATACCGTTTTTGGGTGTGTGAGCCGTACGCTAAACAATGTTTTGTTTATTTTTAAACACTGCTTTTTACTACAGTTCGAACTATGGTTTAGACTAACAGCCAGGCACACGAGGTTAACCGCAACCGCTCGCTTGCATTTCCAACGACAAACAGCTGATTTGCGCCCCACTAAAAATTTTAAGCACGTCAAGTCGATCTACAATTTGTGCCCCACTATGAAATATTATTCGACCACAAATGTGCCAATCAGTTTCCTGTGTTGTGGTTGTCGGCAATGGCATTTTGTTTCAATATTAAACGAAATTATTTCTTTAAACTAAACAGTTACTAGGGCGCTTATGAGAACGATAATGAGTGCCTTGTTACCGCTCGCTTAATTTATCCATCGATATCGTGGCCCAATCTGTAAAGCTAAGATAAATTTTTTTTATATTTTTTGGATATGAAAGATTTAGTTGTTCTGAGAAAAGTCATATTCCATCTTTGTACCCCTGACACACTGCACTGTGGGCTATTTATAAGCAAAACTTTCCATCGAGGAAGCAAAAAATACGATATTAAATACCTACCTATAATATCATTTTCCGCATAAAACTTAAAGAATGTCATGAATTTAAGTTAAAATAAAAAAAAAATTAACAAAAACGTTTGTAGTGTTTGTGTAGTAAATCATTAATAAACAACGTTTCCCTGTTTGTCATCTTTCGAACACAAAAGGAATACTGTTTTTATCCAACTCAGAAGAGAACAAATATATTCCGTTCGGTATTTTTAAAAGCCCACAAACTTTATTGTGTTTGGTTCGCCCTTTTGGCTGGTAAAAAAACCAAAAATTTTTTACAAAAACAAAATACACATACGAAAAAAAAATCAAAAAGCCAGCAAAATACTTTTACACAAACAAAACATATACACACACAAGCTGTTCGTGCTGCGGTCGTTGCCAAACATTTTAGTTTGTTCATTTCTTTATCGATGTAAAATAAGAAACATTAAAATATAATGTTTGTCTACAGCATCACTACAATCGTTCTGTTTTATAACAAAGAACGGAACACTTAATAATGTTCGTTACTTTCTTGAAAAAAGTTATGAACGGTTTTAAGGGTTGTGTATTTAACGCAGACACTAAAAAAATAGATACCGTTTTTGGGTGTGTGAGCCGTACGCTAAACAATGTTTTGTTTATTTTTAAACACTGCTTTTAACTACAGTTCGAACTATGGTTTAGACTAACAGCCACGCCCACGAGGTTAACCGCAACCGCTCGCTTGCATTTTCAACGACAAACAGCTGATTTGCGCCCCACTTAAAATTTTCAGCACGTCAAGTCGATCTACAATTTGTGCCCCACTATGAAATATTATTCGACCACAAATGTGCCAATCAGTTTCCTGTGTTTTAGTTGTCGGCAATGGCATTTTGTTTCAATATTAAACGAAATTATTTCTTTAAACTAAACAGTTACTAGGGCGCTTATGAGAACGATAATGAGTGCCTTGTTACCGCTCGCTTAATTTGTTCATCGATATCGTGGCCCAATCTGTAAAGCTAAGATAAAATTTTTTTATATTTTTTGGATATTAAAGATTTAGTTGTTCTGAGAAAAATCATATTCCATCTTTGTACCCCTGACACACTTTCCTGCACTGTGGGCTATTTATAAGCAAAACTTTCCATCGAGGAAGCAAAAAATACGATATTTAATACCTACCTATAATATCATTTTCCGCATAAAACTTAAAGAATGTCATGAATTTAAGTTAAAATAAAAAAAAAATTAACAAAAAAAAAAAAAACAAACAAAACTACAAATTTAAGAATTTCTTATCTTTCCAAGCGCAAAACAACTGAATGGCGTCAACCAGGTTAAAAATCTACCATAAGAAAAAAGCTCAAACAATAATTTTTGCCAGAAATACTTTTTTTTATACATATAAATAAAAAAAAAAGCTTTAGCAGAAGCTTAAAGCAACACAACTGAAACAAATATTTACAATGAATTAATTTGCATGCGTACAAATCTTAATGTTCTTCTTCGTCATGAAGTTTGTTGGATGTTTTTTGTTTTTTTCTTTTTTTTTTTTTTTTTTTTTTTTTGTTATTTGATTTTGGCATTTGCTGGTTGATCTGTTGACTTTGTTGTTTAATTTAAACGCACGCAAATATTTAAATAAATACCAGCAAATAAACAAAAATTTTTAAAAATAATCTTCAACACCATCTGAAGTAAAAGGAGACTCGAAAAAACAGACGGACGGGAATTTCGGATCGTAGTGTATGTATGTAAATATTTCAGACACACCTTAAATTACATTTAAAGACATTTATTCTTGAACGTTTTATGTTTTTTTTTTATTTATATTGTTCATTCTGGTACATGTTTTTAAGATGACATTTATTTCTTTAACTCATTTTCAGTTTCAATTCTTTTCATTCTTAACACTTATAAATCATAATTTTAAGACAACTTTTACACCATAAATTTTGTTAAATCTGGTGGGAACAATGAAGACTCTCTCTCTCTGTATCTTTGGCGGTGGGACATAAACGGACATGTTTGAGATTTTGGTGGGGATTGGTTTCTTAACGTTTGGTCAGGAATTTTAAAGTTACTCTTAGAAATGAGGAAACGTTTTATGACCACATCAAATTTATTTAAAGCAAACAAAGCTCAAAAAGGTTACACACATGCAAACATTTGAGGGTTAATTGCTTCATATTTTTACACTTTTTGCTAGAAGGAAACAATTTTAATAAATTTATGTTGTTGTAAACTTTTTTACTTTAAAGTAACTTTTTGATATTGTGTTAAACATATTTAAAAAAAGGAGTTTTTAAAAAAAGTACCTTTTAAAAATAGTACTTTAAAAAAATTTTCTATATATATATTTACTATATATAGCTATTTAGTTAAAAGAAAACCATTTTAATAAACTTTGGCTGCATTTAAACTTTTTCACTTAAGTTAATTTTTAATATTGAGGTATTTAAAAAAAGTCCTTTTAAAAAAAGTACTTTTTAAAATAAATACTTTAAAAAAAAATTTTTTTAAAGCTACCAGAAATGTACTTTTTTCGGATGTTTTTTGCATTATTCAATAAAAGATGAATTTTTCGGAAAAAGTCCTTTTCTGGTAGCTTTAAAAAATGATTACTCTTTGCTAAAAAGGTACTTTTTATAAAACAATACTTTTGCATAAAAGTTATTTTTAAAGTAAATGTTATTTGTTTAATAAATAAGAAATTATACTTTTTATAAAAATAACTTTTTATTAAACAAAAAAAGATAATTTTTTAAAAATGTAATTGGCTTATTTTTTCAAAAAAGTACTTTTTGACAGAAATAATAGT
This sequence comes from Pollenia griseotomentosa, assembly GCA_963931875.1. NCBI lineage: Eukaryota > Metazoa > Arthropoda > Insecta > Diptera > Polleniidae > Pollenia > Pollenia griseotomentosa. Next base: position 50,613,283 of record OZ007564.1, read on the forward strand.
TTTTTACTAAACGCGCAACTATTAAAGAAGATATTTAAGAAAAATACAGTTTCTCAAAAAGAAGAAAGGTTGCCTCAAATAAAATGAATTTTTTACTAAAAGTCTTTTTATTACTTAAAATAAAGTACGCATTATTTTGATAAGAAGGTAATTTTTTTTTTAATGTACAATTCGACATAAAGATAATTATTTGTCGCATAATAAAGTACATATAGAACAACTTTTTTGAACTATCTTATTTGTTACTTTTTGGAAGCAAAAAATAAAATCAGTTTTGTAAAAATTTCTCTTAGAGAAAAAGTTATTTTATGTATTTAAGTATTTTTATGTACCAAAACAAATTATTTATTTGGAAAATTCTGTTTGCAAAAATGTTTTTTTTTAAAAAGGTATGTATAATGGAAGAAGTATTTTTCTCTCTCTTTTAAAAAATAGAAACTAAACTTTTAAAAAAGAGATCATATTTGATTGTTAATGTGGGGTTTTCTCCTTTTTATTGTAAAATGATACTTTTTTGTAAAAAGATACTTTTTTGTAAAAATATACTTTTTTGTAAAAAGTAATTTTTGTAAAAAGGTGTTTTTTGGTAAAATGGTACTTTTTTGTAAAAAGGTCCTTTTTGTAAAAAGGTACTTTTTTGTAAAAAGGTACTTTTTTGTAAAAAGGTACTTTTTTGTAAAAAGGTACTTTTTTGTAAAAAGGTACTTTTTTGTAAAAAGGTACTTTTTTGTAAAAAGGTACTTTTTTGTAAAATGGTGCTTTTTTGTAAAAATGTACTTTTGTGTAAAAAGGTACTTTTTTGTTAAAAGGTACTTTTTTGTAAAAAGGTACAGGCCAGGCCCAAATGATTGTATCCATTTGTATCCATGCACAAAATTTTCATAAGGCCAATTGTCACGCCCACGCTGTTTAAACTTACACTTTTTTTCTTTTCTTGTAAAAAAAAACACTGATTGAGGAATACATAAGTTTTTGTTCGAGGAAGAAGGGATTGATTATTAGAAAAAATATTAAAAATTTACGGGTACGAACTTTTTTTAGCATAATTCTACTTTATAATTCGCCCAGCTCTTAACTTAAATGGTCTCTCGGAATATAAGTCTGAAAAAAGTTTTGGTAACCGAAAAATATTTTTCTAAAGAAAAGTCTTACGAGAATTGCAATATGCCTATTTTTCAAGAAATAACGTCCTGCCCTAATAAAATTGATCATTAATAATTTTCCTACCAATCTAAAATATTATTGATTAAGTTTATTTAAATGGCAAAACAACTAGAACAATAAAAAAATTGCATAAGTATTAATCTAAATAATTAACAACAATTAGATAAAAGTAAAACACATAAAAAATAAATTATATAAAAGTAAATATTTAAAACAAAGTCAACAGACTTAACGAAAAAGTAAACAAAATGCATTGAAAACTTGTAGACTTAACACAGTGTGCGAAAGCGATAAGCGACAAATGAACGTTCGAACGACCTTCTCAAGTATACAGTTTTTATAGTAATTGTAGTAAAAACGACTTCTATAAACTACAACATTTGCAAATTATTTTATTTTTTTATTTTGATGTATATTTTTTTTGTTAAGTCGTAGACAACAATTTTGATGTTGCTTTGGAACTCTATTTGTAGTACATACAATTACTTAAAAGATATTAAAAGTTAAACAAACAATTACAAATTAGTTTCTGTAATTAAAAAACTAACTCAAACTCTTATTAAATAACACTCTCTAAACCACTCGCACCAATCGAGAAGGTAAAAGAGCATAATTAAGCGTGGACTATGTTTTTCTCATAATTGTATGAATTCCGGATGACGAAAAAAACGCAAAGGTTACAAAAACTGGTAAAATCAACACCAAGGCCCACATTCCTTTCGCATATGCAGATGACATAGAGATTGTCGGTAGGACAAAACGAGATGTAAGATAAAGTGCGAAAGGCGAGATAGTTCCGGCAAGCAATTGCAAAAGAATGATGAAATAAAAAGAATGATCGATCGTACTTGCAAATAGATGTTACTTCGTGCTCGGTTGGCAGCTTAAGACCCGAGCCCTGTTTCGAAAGACGAAAATTACACTTTACAACACTCAACATGGGTACTTCGCAAAATGTTGGGGCCCATCTGCGTGAATGGAGACTATAGACGTCGAACGTACCGGGAGCTATACGAGCTGTATCCCGACATGAATGTAGTTAAACACATTAAGCTACAGCGATTGTGGTGACTAGAACATGTCGGTCGAATAAAAAACGAACGCTCCAGCCAGAAAGGCATTATATGACACATACCACGATAAGCGCAGACAGGGAAGGCCGAGACTTTGGTAAAAGGAACAAGTGACAGAAGATGCGACCATCCTTGGTATTACGAACTGGAGGCAGCACGTGTTTTTTTAAGCTAGATAGAACTTTAAATTGTAAAAAGTAACACACAAAATTAAATTTTGATGAAATATTTTTTTTTTATCGTTTCAGTATACTCTGACAAATCATCATGAATAGACTCACGCTTGAACAACGCTACGAAATTATCCAAATTTACTTTGAAAATCAGTCGTCGATTCGCGCAACTTATAGACGCAAAATTGTGTTCAGCGATGAGGCGCATTTTTGGCTTAACGGGTTTGTTAATAAGCAAAATTGCCGCATATGGAGCAAGACCAATCCACAAGAGACCCTACAGACTCCATTACATCCAGAAAAATGCACCGTTTGGTGCGGTTTTCACGCTGGTGGCATCATCGGACCTTATTTCTTCAAAAATGAGGCCGGAGCTCGCGTTACGATCAATGGAGATCGTTACCGCACCATGATCAATGATTTTTTGTTTGAAAATATGGATGACATTGATCCGGAGGAGATGTGGTTTCAACAGGATGGCGCTACGTGCCATACGGCGAACGCAACCATCGACTTATTGAAATCAAAATTTGGCGATAAGTTGATTTCGAGAAATGGACCTGTCAATTGGCCTCCAAGGTCGTGCGATTTGACACCTCTCGATTATTTCCTGTGGGGCTACGTGAAGTCACTGGTTTATGCTGATAAACCAGCAACAATTGACGCCTTGGAGGCCAGCATTGTTCGTGTTATTCGTGACATACGGCCAGCAGTGCTCGAAAAAGTGGCCCAAAATTGGACGTCCAGAATGCGCTTTGTCAAGAACAGCCGCGGTGCCCATATGCCCGAAAAGATTTTCAAATGTTAATGTCACGTATTGATCTTTCGAATTGTTCGTGTTATTCGTGACATACGGCCAGCAGTGCTCGAAAAAGTGGCCCAAAATTGGACGTCCAGAATGCGCTTTGTCAAGAACAGCCGCGGTGCCCATATGCCCGAAATGATTTTCAAATGTTAATGTCACGTATTGATCTTTCGAATAAAAAAAAAATTTTGATTACAATTTAATTTTTTGTGTTATTTATTACAATTTCAAGTTCTATCGGGCATAAAAAAACACCCTTTATAACACAGAAGTGCTTGAAGATAATTCATTAGGCAGACCAGGACCAACAATAGGTTGTAGAGCCAAATAAAGTAAAGTGTAATTTTCTATATAATTCGGGAAAAAGTACGATCTTTCGTTTGATCGTTTTAAAATGTTTTTCTTTTTTTTAAACAAATATTTTACTCTCTTCCATAGTTTTAATGTGTCATTAACTTATATTTCTTTTGTTAGAAAAATAAAAATCATCATTAAAAACATTAAATAATTTTAACATTTCAACAAATTAAATTTTAGTCAAAAACATACAAATAAAACATTTATATTTTTCTTTTTATCTAAATCTTCTAATTATTTTTTTATACAAAAATCACTTTTTGTTAAAGGAAGTATTAAAATGCAATAAATTTGCAATTAGCAAAACCAACAAATAAATTAGTAGACAAAAAGTTAAAAACGGAAATCAAAAGTTTGTTATCGTGTGAAACTCGTGTGGAATTTTTAACATTTTGCAAACGATAAGTTTGGTTAATAAATATTTATATTACAAATTCCTACTATTAACCTTAAAAAGTCCAGACAGAAACAAGTAAGCGAGCTAGGAATTTTTAATAAATGTAAAATCAAATTTTTCTAAAAAAAACAAAAATCTATATTCAGCTGTACTAGGATAATTAATTAATTAAAAATTTAATAAGGGAAATTAAATTTTTTACCAAGTTAATTGATACTATTAAGCAATTTTTTGCCGACCGGTGATTAAAAATTGCAGCACTCTTACTGTTTTTTTCTATTTCATAGGCCCCTATTACGGTTTACAACTCAACTCAGTTGAGTTGTAATTTCTTAATTCTTAAACAAAAACATAATACAAATTACAACTGATCACAACCAGTTGTCTTAATTACAACTCAACTGAGTTGAGTTGTAAACCGTAATAGGGGCCATAGTTACTTAGGGCTAAAAAATCAGAACAAGTTAAACTCTCTTTTTGGTTTAAAATGTGTTTAAACCAACAAATCTATAAATCATTAAACATATAAACCATCTTTAAACGCATGAAATTGGGCGTTTAAACTACCAGTACAAATCATATGAATTTGCCAACATTTGTCGTAGTGCTGCCACATGTTATTTTTTTAACAACATGTAATACATGGAACAATGATTTATAGTTGATGAGTTTAAACTACATATAAATTCAAGTTTAGTTCAACTAAACCAGCGTTTAAACCATCAGTGATTTATTAGGCATTAGAATCTTATTTTCCTATTTTCTTTTCGATCAACAGGAATGCGGTGAAAATTGGGTTAATATGTTTACTGGTGCAAATTTAATGAACTTTTTAATTAATATCACAAATATTTTTATTAAAATCAATTTTAATTTTTTTTTTTTTTTTTTTTTGTGTACTGTTCGTAGATTTCAAGAGAGCTTTCGATACCATCAGTCGGATTGCATATGGAAAGCATTGAGAAGGAAAGGAGTACCCCAGAAAATAACTTGAATCTCCTGAGCTGTGTACGAGGATACAGAACTCTCAGTTGTTCACAAAGGGAATAGTTATAACTCAACCACAAAAACTAAAGTAGAACAAGGATGCCCCCTATCACCTCTGCTATTAACTATAGTGCTGGATGACATCATAAGCGAAGTCTGTTTAGAGAGAAGAGGAAGAAGAGGTGTCTCTCACGCAAATTCGGATATCTCCAACAGACAAGCAAAAGAAGAAGATTTGTAAAAATTAGCACTCAATGTTGAACTTGAGATTAATATCTAGACAGATTAGTGCGAACGAATGGCGGCGCCGAAACAGACGTAAATAGCAGGCTCAATAAAGCGAGAATGACATTCGGAAGACTACAACCAATATAAAGAAGCTCATAAATAACCAGATGAACCAAGCTTAGAATATTCAACGCATGTGTAAAGTCTATTGTACGGAAGTAAAACCTGAAAACTATTTATCAACAAGTGCCTCAGAATCATATGCAGAATATTCTGGCATAACAACATCAGCAACGCAGATCCCTGGAACCTTAACAACGAGGAAACCATACTTACACAGATAAAACGTAGGAAATGGAGGTGGATCGGCCATACTATCAAAAAGAATCCTGGGGGGCTACTCTCTATTGCGATGCGAAAGAAAATAGTAGCAAATCTAGCGATTGGTACTCTTTAATGCGTTTGCACATTTGTCTTTCGCATCTATTAATTTTTTTCTTTTCGCAAATCATCACTATTTATTTTATTTAAATTTTCCAATTTCAAAATTTTTAACATATTTTAGCATTTCATTACTGTCAATCTGCGCCATCTTTCATTTTTGTTGCCAGTATTTCTCCATTTTCAAAACATTTTGCGAAAGTGATAGAGAGTACCAAGTTGGCATTTGGCTTTCGCATAGAAATTGTTTTCGCATCGCAATAGAGAGTAGTCCCCCTGATAGTAAAACAAGGATGTCACTATAGTGGAATCGTCAAGGCTCAAGAGGCCGTGGTGGGCCAACGAAGACATGGAGTCGCACGATACTCCAAGAATAAGGACAGTACCTTTTTAAAAAAAATTTTCTTTTTATAAAAAAGTTTCTTTTCATAAAAAGCATCTTTCTATAAAAAAGTACCTTTAAAAGAAGTAGGTTTTTATAAAAAAGTACCTTTTTTATAAAAAAGTCGCTTTTTATAAAAACTGCCTTCATATTAAAAACTACCTTTTAATTAAAAAGTACATTTTATAAAAAAGTACCTTTTTATTACCAATTTCCTTTTAAGCCAAAAAAAACCTTTTTTTAGAAGAAGTACCTTTTTTAAGTATATTTGGGCCAAAAGTACCTTTTTGTAAAAAATTACTTTTTATTTGCTTAAAGAAGGTACCGTGAGCTGATGGCCAATGTATCTTGTGATTTTTAATTAATTTAATCCTAGAAATTATTTCTTAAATAACCCTAATTAGAAATGCATGCATGACGTGAATTTTTCATATCCCGTATGAATCACTTTAATGATTAATCTCGCGAGAGAGAGAGAGTGAGCGAGATTGCAATATAAAATGTAAGTGCGAAATCATACATGATTAAAATTTTAAAACCACGCACGATTTCTAACGAACTCACAAAGATTTTCGAAAAACTCTTTTCAATTCATAAATTTCAAATTTTTAATTGTCTAAATTTAAGAATCTTTAAAGTTTTGTTAGTCATCGAACGTGTTTATAAGAAAATCAAAATTCCGCGTGTGTGATTGCATTTCATTCCCTTGTAGGCATGAAAAAACGCGAGTCACAAGCCACTTACGCGCCAATTCTAAAAATATATAAAAGTACCATTTGATCAAAAAATACCATTTGATCAAACAGTACCTTTTTATCAAAAAGTACCTTTTTATCAAAACGTATTTTTTTTTTTGTCAAATGGTACTTTTTATCAAAAAACAAAAACAAAATTTTTTCATTTTCTGTTAACCAAAATAAAATTAAATTTGAATTTGGCTCAAAGAAACACATTCGAAAAAATGTTTCAATTAAAAAATAATTTATAAAAAATTAATAATTTCCTCATTCTGTTTTTTAAAATATACCTTAACATATTGTATTGAAAACCGTAGCTTTTCCTATTGATCAAAATATACTGTATTTAATATAGTAACATTTTGCGCTGAAAAAGGTAACTTTTTTAAAAAAGTCCCTTTCGTTAAAAATGTTCCAATTTTTTACAAAATTAAAAGCAATTCTTTTAATTTACTAATTTTTTCCTAAATAAATAAAAGAAGAAAGTTTAGAAATTCAAAAAGTTCTTTGGGAAAAATTGTAGTGCTTCAATTTAAAAACTCTCATTAAAGCTTTATTATAAGACAGGGCTCAGCGCACATATTAAAAAAGGGAGTGTTTTGATTATTTATTTAACTTATAAATAAACTTTAACGGCCTTATTTATAAATCTGTTTTTTGTGAATATGTTAAAGGTGTAAATATTTAACAAAAATTTTCTTGCTAAATAATTTAACACTTTAAAAGTGTTACTTTTTTTAATAACAATAATTATCTAACTCTCTAATTATATTTTTTTCATTCCATTCAAGTATTTTATGATTGACAATAATTGTTCAAATTAGAAGCGGTTTTTTTAAGTTTTATTAAAAACTATATTTGTCAAATTAATAAAAAAAAATTAGTTAATTTTGTTTTTAAATTAGTTTTATTGTCTGATAAAAGACCAGCAGATTGTATTATAAAGTATTTTATTTTGAGCAAAAAAAGATAAAAAAAATATACTTTATAATAATGACAAGTAAAAGTGCTATAATTGGCTGTACCGAATCTTTGATACCCTCCAATCAGAGTAAGAGTTTCAGGGTTGGACTTTCTTTCTTACTAAAAATTGTCAACCGATATTAATAAAAATTGACACAACAGTGTTAAAATTTGGTACCGCTTTAAGCGTATCGGTGTAAGTTTAATATGGGGCCTATGATTAATTATGATCAAATCCTTATGATATTTCCAATCTTCTGAAACTATGACAGGCCCAGTTTTATTACAATAGAATTATTCATCAATGTTATTATAAATGAGACTAAAAGTGACATTTTTCTAATGACGAGCGTCATCATAAACTATTGTCAAATTTTATGTGTCATCTATGCTATGACTACAGTGACATCAATTCGATGCCACATCCTGTGTATTATTACAGCCTGTTCGTCGATTTCGAACGTTAACGTTCGCCTAGAAAATTATATTTAAAACAAAAACAATATTCGAAAATTTGTTTTTGTTTTAAATGTAATTTTCTATGCGAACGTTAACGTTCGAAATCGACGAACAGGCTGCTAATATTATTTTCATGTTTAAAAAGTAAAATAGGAAACAAAAATTCCCATATTCTATTTTTTTAAATTATTTAATTAAATACATAAAATTTTCAAAGTAGAATGATTACGAGAACCATATCGGGCATGCTGCTGGTGTCTTATAGTTGAGAATTCTTCTGTAAAGAAAGGGCAGAATACAATAAAAGTGAAACGAACATGTGTAACGGGTAATTAAATAATAATATTCTCTCACTGTGACTTAAGTCAATCCCAATGACAAATTGTCATTAAATTGATCCTTATGAGTCCTTTCTCCAATGTTTTTGAGTCCTCGCACTGTTGACATTTTTTATTAAACTGACTCCGGTTCGTCATTTCTGTGATGCCGATGTATCATAATTGATGACATAATGTCACCTGATGACAATTTCGTCAAATAATGTTAAGGCTGATATCAGAATGATACAAAGTGTATGGGGTCAAAAACAAAAACGCTTGTCATTGTACTGATGTCAAAATACATCAGTGTTATTAAGCCTTTTTTACCGGCCAATGAGGCCAATGGAAAATTTGAACCAATCTTAGCATAATTTATTAGTATGATTTCTAGTCATAAAAAAATAGATATTTTTAGGGAGGTTGTTTCAAATTTGGGTTCACAGCTCTTTTCATACTGAACCAATTGAGCTGGGTTTCAATTCCAAACTGCCTAGGAAAACTAAAAAATATGATACCCATATTGTTGTTTTCGCTGAAGTTGTTCGAATGTGAGCATGTTTCAGCAGACAGACGGACAAGCGTAGATCTACTAGCGTAGAACTACTCAAGGACGTAGAAATTATATAATTATTTATTAGGTCTTATATGAATATTTAAAAATTTTCACATGGAATGACGGACTTAGTATACCCTCATTCACCACTATAGTGGTGGAGGGTATAATTATAATGCTGTTGTTTTTCCTAAGAACTTTATGCTTTTAAAAAGATAATTGTAGTTTTAATAATAAACTAACAATGAAATAATTACTCATTAATTAAGATTATTTTAAAACAGCAATAAAGTAAGAGAGAAAAAGTATTTTATATGCTCTCCATTATTTCTTGCGTTACTTTTATTTCTTGGTGGGTGGCAAAGTTCTCCAAAATAACTAACAAGGTGACTACCACGGTTGCCACATTTGACGATTAATCGTCATTTTGACGATTTTTGCTAGCAAAAATGGACTCTTGACGATTGAACCATTTATATCCTAAATTTAACGATTTTTTTTTATAATTTCACATATTATTTAAGCCTTTTATACCTGTTTCACAATACGCGACATGTCGCACAGAAATATTTCATTAAACAGATGATTGTTTTGCAAAAGTTGTAGAGAAGTGGTAAACAATGTTGGACGAAATGTTAAATCAAGCAACAATCTGATTTTCTTCTTTAATATGTTTCGTAAAAAATTTTTCAAATTGATTAGTTACATTTGAATTTAAGACTTAACACGTTCACCACTAAACGTCACATATATGTGACATGGGAGCTTTCACAAAAACTCATGTTACATATAAGTGTCGAATTTTTATTAAAATGCATTTACCTTTAATTTCGTGAAAGTTCTTGTGCATTTGTGTCTCTGTTACAATGTGATATAAATATAGTTGCTGCGGTTTGTATATTGGCTAAGTAGTAATTAAAAAAATTGGCTTGTATTTTTTAATTCCCTAATCTAATCCCGCAAAGCTCTACACTGAAAGAAAAATGCTTCATATATTTAATGAATCGTTTTCATAAAAAAAATTTCACTGGATAAATGAAAATTTGCATTGTCTAAATGGAATTTCATAGTTATAATGAAGTTTTTTCGTTAAAATCGCTTCATTGGGTTTCGTAATTACGTTAAAAATTTTCAGTGGTTATATGAAAACTCAAGTTTGTCCAAGTTAAACAAAAAATTTTAATTGGGAACATAAAAAACAATATACAAACATAACTATATTCATAAATTAATACAAAATTATAGTTTCCTTAAAAATATGTTTAATTGTTAATTAAAAAATGTAAGATTAAATTATTTCATACATCTAATTTAATATGCCATTAAATTTATGATATCCAAAATTTTTTTATAAAAGCAACATATTTCAATAATTGAAAAAAAAAATTATTTTTAACATTCAAATAACTCTATAGTCTCAATAATTAAAAGTATAAAAATATTTCGAAAAAGCATGCCTTCATAAATTTAAATTTTCATTATGACAATGAAAAATGTCATTATAGTTATGAAACAAAAACTTTCAATCCATAAATACGTATGTTTTTAGTTTTCTTTAATATGTACATACCTAAATACATATAGTATGTACTAAGTAATGAACAAAAAAATTTTCTCCTTTAAAAAAACACACCCTTATTTTAAACTGTTGTCAACCAAATGATGTATACGAAAAAGCTTGTTCTCTCTTTATGTGTTCTTTTTTTTATTATGCGTAAGCAAAAAAAATCAACGTTGTTATTGTTGTTATGTTAGACAATTTTTTTTACTGTTTTGAAAGTATTCATCCAATGAATACCATTCATAGATCTAATGTAATGTTTCATTATATACATTTCAATGAAACAGGTTTCATTGATCCAACGAAGCGCTGCATAGGTTCCTTTTCAACGCAATTTTTCATGGGATTAATGTCAAAATTCATTGGTATTCTGAAGAAAATTCTTGCAGTGTACGCTTGTCTGCAGGAACCAGAGTCTCTGGCGGGAATCGAACCCGCAACCCCAGCTCTGATAGACTAGCTCACTACCAGCTAGCCTACTGCGGCACTCTCCCATTAAGTTTTATATTTTAATAACACTTACTTTAAAAGCGTTTTTAATTGTGCATTTATTTTATGAAGAACTTTGTTTTATAGAGCAAAGTTTGACGTCAAAATATGTATCTTTTTGGGGATTTACAAGGATGTCATAGAGTTGTAAAGTCATATGTCTTAAAATAATTACAAGAAATATATATATATAAATATATATAATATATATATACTGCTGTGGGCAACCGCTTATAATTAAACAATTGTAAAGTATTATTAAGGACGTTATGACGATATGACTTGATAGCCCACCTTGTGAATCTAAAAATTAAATTGTTTGTTTGTGTGCTTGTGTGCTGCCTAAATACTCTTAAAGTACTAAGCCAATTTCCCTGAAATTTTCAAAGTATTTTTACGACTATCCGGCACTTGACATAGTCTTTAAATATTTGCGAAAATCCAAGTGGGCGCGGCAGCTGACATACAAAATTGATATAGATTTCTACATATCTGAAGAAAGCTAAAAGTATCCCAATTTAGAAAATATATCTGTTAAAATAAGTGGGCTGAATTGGAGAGGTGGAAGTGGTACTTCCTATACAAGGAAAATATAAATTTCTGTGGAAATGTTACAAAAGAAGATGGTTGAATACAAATATTTGATAATTTTACCTAAAACTCATGTCATATATGCGTGAAATATATTTTTTTTGTTCCTGAGTTTCTGTAGAGAACGCAAAAATTTGTTGAGTAATTTTTTCTTGATAGTTTCTTTTTTTCTTACCTCTCTTTTCTATTCACTTTAACAAGAAAACTTGCTGTGTTTTAATTAGATCATGTTAAAGTCAAACTTGTATTTCAGTTTTTAAAACTTTTGTTTTTCAATTTCACCTTTATTCAAATCTCCAACACTGTTATATCTTTCCGCTAAAAACCCAAAACCTCTATGTTATCCACAAAAATTTAACGTTTTATTATTTTTAACTTAAAACAGAAGAATTGCTTAAAATTAATAAGCGATTTAAAATTAGTATATTACTCATATACCACCAACCTGTTAGTTGACTTAAAATTTAAACAATAAATTTAATAAATTTATAACACTTCAGCTGTAAATAACCAGACTGATAATTAAATAAACAAAACAATAATGATTATTAAAATCAAAATCTTATCAATTTGTCACAAATAGAAAATCATTAAACTTTACAGGTTATAAAAGCGTTTACACAAAACAAAAAATAATCAATAAATTCATGACAAATTGATGATGACCTATTAAGGTTATTTTAAAGAAGTGTTAATTTTTAAAAACAAAAAACAGTGAAAGCCTAGTATAAAGAATAATATAATGTCAGAAGCTTTCTTAATAAAATGGGATTTTTTAAATATTTTTTTATTTAATAATGGGTCCCAAATAAAGTACACTCTCGAAAATTTATTTTTAAATGCTGTGGTGTAGGGTATCATTTGGTCGGACTTAAACGACTATGCTTTCTTACTTGTTTTATTAAAGGATTATTGTTTTTATTAACAGTAGAATATCGATAATTTGTAAAGGCAAGAGGCCAGCCATTTTTAAAGAATTTCAGGGATTTTCAGTTAAACGGGATTTCGGTTTAACGATGGTAACATAAAATAAAGTACGAACTAACGAGATGTCTCTATTTATTTATTAGAAAGAATGAACAAAAAAATACAAAACAAAAACTATTTTTCATTAGAACAATCAAATAAAAATCTGACAACAAAAGAAAAAAAAGAAACAAAAAATCCATAAAAGAAGTTAACGGTAAATCCAGCTTTACTTTCAATTATGTCTATTTACAAACATATCGTCGGCTTAGAGTGTTAACCAGTTAAATCCATTTTTTACACTTTATGAAATCTTTTTACCGTTCGAAAGATAAAGAGAAGCCGCATCAATTTTGAACAACATTTACTTAAATAAGAGGTTATCAGCAGCTAATCAAGATTTATAAGAAGTTAAACAGATTTTGTATTTAAAAAAAAAAAATAGGAATAGAAAAGGCTACCGTAATGTATGGAATTATCGCGACTTAACGCAATTTTTATCAAGGGACCAACAGTTTGTTACGAATTATTGTGAAATTTAACAGGGAACAAATTATCGGGATTCTACTGTACAATATACTTTTGCCTGTAGTTGCCACATTTTTTTATCCGATTTTCATAAGTAGGTACTTCAACACTTTTCTGAAAAGATTGTTAAATTATCTTGTTTCATCATTTGTTTCAAAAAGCCGCCAAAAGATCGCTACACTGAAAGAAAAATGCTTCATATATTTAATGAATCGTTTTCATAAAAAAAATGTCACTGGTTAAATGAAAAATTTTCATTGTCCAAATGGAATTTCGTAGTTATAATGAAGTATTTTCGTTAAAATCTATTCATTGGGTTTCGTAATTACGTTAAAAATTTTCATTGGATAAATGAAAACTAAAGTTTGTTCAAGTCAAACAAAAAATTTTAATTGGGAACATAAAAAACAATATACAAACATAACTATATTCATAAATTAATACAAAATTATAGTTTCCTTAAAAATATGTTTAATTGTTAACCCTGCAGTACTAATGTTAGTCATTTTGACTAACACTGTTTTTATTTTTGCGTGTAACTTTTTTTTGCTGCTAAGAAAAGATCTAATTTTTTTTGTAATCTCATTTGATGGTACGCTCTTGCTTATAACGGTCACTTTGCTGCAGTAAGTAATGCTATTTTTGAGTTTTTGAAGTCATGTTAGTCAAAATGACTAACAATTAGCATCTGTGTAACTTTTACCCCTACATATTAAGTACATATTTTTGCCAGAGTTGTTCCTAAAAATGTAAAGTATTTTAACTGAGTTATTATTTAAGTTTTAATATAGGCTTTAATGAAGTTTTGTTATTGTTTTTTGTTTGTTTACCTCATACTATGTATGTACGTATCTCATATAACATATTCTGGACACTGTAATAATGGAGCATTTCACAAATGTAAATACAACTCTAAAAAATATTTTTTTTTGCCTTTTCGGTATTGTTTGACATGTTTTCTTAAATTACCAATGAATTTAAAATTTTTTATTTTGTATTTTTTTACTTTTATTTTTCATTAAAAAATTTGTGTTTGCAATAGTGTTCCTAGAAGAGCACCTTTAATGAAATATATGCAAAAATTAAATTATTTTGGAAAACTTTCATATTATTGTTTTTTTAGACACTGGACAATATAAGTTATCAAATTAAAAAAATATTAAAATTATTTCATGTGAAGCTAACAAAAAAAATCGGAGTTATATTCATGTTAGCCGATTTGACTAACAATTAGTATTAATGTAGAAAAAAATCATGTTAGTACTCTAGGGTTAATTAAAAAATGTAAGATTAAATTATTTCATACATCTAATTCAATATGCCATTAAATTTATGAAATCAAAATTTTTTTATAAAAGCAATATATTTCAATAATTGAAAAAAAAAACTTATTTTTAACATTCAAATAACTCTATAGTCTTAATAACTAAAAGTATAAAAATATTTCGAAAAAGCATGCCTTCATAAATTTAAATTTTCATTATGACAATGAAAAATGTCATTATAGTAATGAAACAAAAACTTTCAATCCATAAATACGTATGTTTTTAGTTTTCTTTAATATGTACATACCTAAATATATATAGTATGCACTAAGTAAGAAACAAATAAATGTTCTCCTTTAAAAAAACACACCCTTATTTTAAACTGTTGTCAACCAAATGATGTATACGAAAAAGCTTGTTCTCTCTTTATGTGGTCTTTTTTTTATTATGCGGAAGTAAAAAAAATCAACGTTGTTATTGTTGTTATGTTAGACAATATTTTTTTACTTTTTTGAAAGTATTCATCCAATGAATAACATTCATAGATCTTATGTAATGTTTCAATAAATACGTTTTAATGAAACAGGTTTCATTGATCCACTGAAGCGCTGCATAGGTTCCTTTTTAATGCAATTTTTCATGGGATTAATGCCAAAATTCATTGGTATTCTGAAAAAAATTCTTTCAGTGTATATTCAAGCATTTATTAATAAACTTTTCAAAAAATTAGAAATAACCGTTTTTAACAAAACTTTACAACAATGTAAAATCATATTTTGCAGGCCAAATATCAATAATTTGTAAAACAACTTTTGTTTTCGAGGACCCAAGAAACCATTTTTAACAATAAATTTATTATTTTCGGATTAACTTTTATTGACTCTGTGGGTATCTTTTAAGAAATCTACTGGCAAAACTGCCACTTATATTCAATCTAGTTCAAAAAATCATATTTTAAAATATTCTCAAATCTTTGTAATCACTTTTTTTAATTAATATTTATAGTGATCTTATAAATAACTTAATTTAAATTTAAATAGTTTTATTTGGAAAACAAAATGAGGGAGGATTCACAAGAATTTTATGAGTAAAAAATATAACTTAATTTGTAAAATACCCAGAAACCAGTTAAGATCTTAAATTAAACTAAACAGATAACTTAATAATGTTCTTAATTAAAAATTTTTAAGCAGCCACTTTGTAAGTCAATCAGGCACTCGGTTAGTCATATCAACAAAAAAAAAAAAATACAAATAATTTTTATTTTTGTGAAACGTTGTTTAAATACTAACGACTAAATTTTAAATCAAATAAAATTTTTCAAAAACGGAATACATCATCTCAAAAAAATTTTTACGTAAATATTGTATCAGTTGTGTGCACTCGAGACTCGTACTATACATTTTTAACACGATATTCAATTTTATTTATTTTGTGTACCCTTCAACACAGGTGGAAAGGATATTTATAAGTTTTTCATTCCATTTGTAACTTAAACAATATTGATAGATAGACTCTATACAATACATATAAATGTATATTATGGATCCAAAAAGAGTATCAAAGTCGATTTAACAGTGTCCGTCTGCCTGTTGAAATAGTTTATTCTAAGACCCCAGATATGATGACGACTAGGAATACTAGGTATATCATCAGCTCCTGTTTGGTCGTAATGGAGAAATACGAAAATAAAGGTTTACGTGAAGTTTTCTGAAAATATACCCGATAGAATTTTTTTGTATTTGCACCACTACTCTCGGCATACATATGTTTTGAAGAAAATTAAAAATTTTTGTGAACGTTCATGAACGAACTTAGAAGTTAATAGAATTTTATTAAAAGTGAAAATTATTGTTTTGTGCCGCATACGCCCGTTTCTGAATTTTTTTTTTAAGTAGCTTCTTATGGTAGTATTTCGGCTGTGTATTGAGTTTTAGACATTTTCTTTTGCTTTTTTTGTCATTTTGTTTTGATTTCGCTTTAACTCCTTTTTTCAAAGCAAAAGTGGTATTTATTTTGAAAGTTTTTGTATGAGGAGTTTTCTGCATTCGCCAAACGGTGGCGTGTAGAGCAAAACAATACTCAAAAAACTTTAATACAGGATTCGGCACTGGTGACTATAGCACTTTTACTTGTTTGTTTTATAGAGTGTATGTTAAGTTTGTCATTCCCTATGAAACCTTTTCAATATTCATCTAAGGCCCTATAAAGTATATATTTTTTTGGATTCTTGAGTAATTTTAGGTCGATTGAGCCGTGTCCGTCTGTTGGAAACACACTCATTTTTGAAAAACTCAAAAGCAAAGAACAATATTGGTGTAAAATTGTTTCCAATTATCCTAAGTAGTTTGGGATTAAAATCCAGCAAAATCGCTTTAGTAGGATAAGAGTTATGAATCCAAAAGTGGAACCAACGCCCTAAAAAATTTATAGTTTTGTTACAAGAACTTGCATAAGTAGGAGGAAGCAAGGCACATATTTATTGACAAAGATTTTGTACACATTCGTTCTTCATGACTAGAAACATTACCACAACATTTCGTGAAGATCGAACCATAATTTACCATAGGCCTCCAGCTCTCGGAAAACACTTAAGTATGCGTAAAGCCGAAACGAATAATGTTATTATAATAAATGTTTGTCTGTCACAGTTTTGTACGATTGAAAATCACTCTATCAACTTACGTGAAGATTGGTCCATAGTTTACCATATCGCAAACCTAGTTCAAAAATCACTTTACTCAAAATTTTCAGTTTCGGGTTTATATGCTTAAACTATGCAAAATATATTGTGTATCTATAAAAAAAAATATCAGTGTATTTTGTTGTTATTTGTCTTTCTTAATGATTCAATTGGTTTAAAGTTGCAATTAATAAAAGTGACTTATTTTTAGTTGTGTCAGAAAATATAATGGTAGTAGATCCCTACTGCTAACTTCTAAATAGTCGAATTCGAATTGTATTCGAATTGTAACACTTTTGATAAAATAAATCTTTGTTGGAGTTTATATTAATTAGACTTGTGTCAATTTAGATTTTGGCAAAAGTGTCAACACTTGAAAAGACTTTAGCTAAAGTGGCGTAACTTAAATTAATTCGGTAAAAAAAATATATTATCAAAATTGACACAACAAAAAATTGTTATTTATCTAGTGTATTCATATTAAAAAAATGGTATGGAATTTCTACTAAATGTTCCAAAGATACGTTTTTCACCATTTTTTTTAGGTGAAAAACAGTTTTTTCGATTTCTGCAAAATTAAGTTTTTTGAGTTGGGTCATTTTTAAACTAGGTGTGTGATATGTCCCCCATAAAGCCCACTTCTGAAATATTCTAACTTTCGGTGGAGGGCATCGAAGATTCGGCACAGCCGAATACAGCACTCTTGTTTCAATATTAATTTTTTTTATTTGTTTAAAAAAGAACCTTGACAAGTATGTTGAATTTTTTTTTTTGAGAGTTTTAGAGAGTATGAACATAAAAATGTGTTAAATTTTATTAAACAAATTTATTGCGTTTTTGTTGCTTTTTAATATGTATATATATTTTTTTTTTTTTTTTTTTTGTCTTCTTATTTCAATAAGAAAATGTAAATATTTATTTACAAGATGATTGAGCAATTAAAACATCAACAGTTTTACTAAAAAAAATAATAAAAGAATATTTTTGAAATTAAATAAATATTAACATTTTTTTAAGATAGAGAGAGAGAGAAGGAGAAAAGTTTTAAAGAAACAGATAGTAGGGTTAAAAAAATTGTCTGGCAATTTGGCAACTTTATTATTATACAAACAACAGATTATGAAACTTTTAACTCTTTGGGAATTGGTTACAGTGTTTTACTTTCATTTCTTCCAAAATTAAATTTTGTTAATTTAAATTAAGATTCCGTTCCATAATTTCACATGAATATAAATCACTATGATCAGACTCAGTCCATATTTGCAAAAGTTAAAAGCATTTAAGTTAAAACGAAAAAAAAGAATTGATCCTTTGTTTTTGCTTTCTTATACAATGTAAAACAAGTAAGAAAGTATAGTCGTTTAAGCCCGACCATTTGCTACACTACACCACAGTATATTTCTCCAATCGTACTGGTGGCTTAAAAGATATAGATAATTTCTATGAGAAATTCTATAGCCATTAGTTTTTTAAATGTTCTTAAGATATGCTGTCTTTACTACTTAATTTATACATAAAGTAATCTTATTTTTGATACTCTGTAATTCACCCGGTATAAGAACGCGGTAGTTGTAAAGTAACATTTTCTTAAAGATTTGGCTTCCTTCTTCGTTTTTTAATCGGACTTATAGTTAAAAATATAGATAAATTTACAAACATTATTTCTGGATAGGCTTAATGTCGCTTTATAATTATTATTTTATGTATCGCACTGGTTCCTCTAGAAAGTGTCGACTCGAAATTTTTCAATTTTCACTTTTTGCAAGAAATCGATGTAAAGTAGTCATATATACCCACTGTAAAAAGCTTAAATCATTTTCCCTACTCTTTCGCCAAAAAAATACCGTTGTATTCCTCTTCTTGATACAAAAGTAGCTTCTCCAGAGCCAATTAAAGAGAAATATTTTCAGTTGTCACCAAATGTAAGCGGAGTTCATATCAGTTTTGTTTCAACTAAAGAGAAAAATTTAAAGTTGTGCTATTGTCAAAACGGTTATTAGATTTAAACGGCATTTTCAGCTAAACTGGCACAACTTGAAATGACACCACTATATAAATAAACAAATTTCACATAAAGGGGAACAACTCAAAAAACTTGTTATTTTTCAATAATCCCTGAACAAACAACTTCCGCTGTTACTTTTTACTCGTATTTCTTTACAATGCCATTGTAAATATTTCAAAACAAACTGTTTTTTGCCTCTACTGAAAATTTGTAAATTTTGAGTTGACTTTCTTTAGAGGAACAAGTGCAATATTTTGCCCTGTAATTCTCCTAGTATTGAAAAAAAAAGTTGTTGCTTAGTGAATTTTTTGAAAGCTTAAGACCTCTTCTTAAACTTTTACTAACAACAATTTTCATTTGCACTTCTATTTTTAAAGTTATAAATTCTTTTTTAATAATTCAAATATAAGGTTTAAACCATTTCTCTATGCTGTCTTTATAATTTCGCCCCCCACTGTTAATATTTGAAATTCTTTTGTTAAGTGTGATTTAATTTGCCAAAAATTTGTGTATTCATTTGAAAATATTTTGCGTTAAATCAATACCAGTTTAATTGGTTTTTTGTCATGTTTATTTTTTAACCAATAATATGAGTGAATATTTTTAGTGGTAAAATTTTTTAGATTTGATTAAAATCGAAAAAAAAGACTAAAAACGCAAAATCAAAAGCAACAACCTTGTATTGTATTGAAAAAAAATTAAATTTGCATTTTTATGACAAAGAGTTTTATTTGTGGTTCCTTGAAATTTGTTTAGTATTTTTTTTTTTTTTTTTTTTTTTTTTTGTAAGTGAATTAAATATTTTCTTTCAGAGTTATTTCGGTTTATTATTTTGTTTTATCTTAATGCCACGAGTTTGATCTTAACGATGGATTTAAAAACAAACAAACTTATTTGTTATAAGAACGAGATGCTAAAAAAGTCTGCTTTTGGGTGTCAAACAAACCAAAAAAAATATTTTATTTTTTCAACACCTTTTTTTGGAAAAAAAAGAAAAAGAATTAGTTTTGAAACTAATGGATTGTGAGCCATAAATTGTATTAAATATAATTTACTATCCATATTTAAGTAGATCAGTGGGTAGCGAAGTGGTCAATACATTAAAATATCTCTAAGGGCCATTATTACAACCTAATGATAAAGTTGCTGATAGTTAACGTGAACAATAGCTATATTGAACGATAAAGTGACCAATAAGTTGTTTTCATTATTACAACTGTCCGATAAAATAAAAAATGTAATTTATATACTGTGGCAACATTGCAGTATATACCGACTACTTTTGGTTGTTTAAAATACGTAGTGGCAACGACTAAGTTTTGTTTTATTTATTACTTAAAAACAAAAGTAAATTTTTGTGCTTTATTTTTGGTTTTAATGGTAAATTGTTTTGTTTTTTGTGTTAAATTGTGTTTTTTGAAAAAGTTGAGTAATTTAAGACTATCATTGAAGTTACCATATCTTCAGCAGAAAATATGGCATCTTCAAGTTCTTAAAGTTCACTTGTAAAGTTACCAATAGGACAAACCTGATGTTAGCTTATCAGTCACTTTTTAGGTTAATGTTAACTTGTAATAACCAAAAACTATTTATCTGTCAGATAGCATCCTAAAAATAACTATTTGTAAGTTGTAATAATGGCCCTAATTGTAATAAAAAGTTCGTATATTGTTCATGTTCTAGGCGGCCAGTGGACAGTTTAGTTACAAATGAGTTCAAATATTTTGGGTACAACAAAAATTTTTCTTATTTTTTTTTCTATTTTAGGCGGTTGTTACTGCAACAACAATTTTGAAAAGTATCCATATTTTAGACAATAAGAAAACAGCTTAAACATAAAAACGTTTCAAAACTTCGTTATACTAACAGAAATTGCCATCAGTGGCCAGGAAAGGGATCCATAAGTCTAAGGCTGGGTTTTTGAGATCTCAGTTAAACTAGGTTTAGTTAATCTGAAAACAGATTTGTGCCTCCATTATCAAATTTGTTTTCAACGTTTGACGGAGCTGCTTAGTTTTGCTTAAAATGTTGCTCTTTAATGAAATAATAAAAAAAATCAATTTCGCTGGAAAAAAATCCGAGTTTCAGACTACGTTAAACTAAGTTTTAACGTTATTCACATCTCAAAAACCCGGCCTTAATATTGCTTGTTAAAGTCTGAAAGTTTTTAAGATGGGGTGACAAAGAAGTTTCAAAAAACAGGTTGTACCCGAATTGTAATTTGGAACTTTTTGTCACCCAATCTTTCTTGTAACCAATAAACATTCAAATAAAAATTATACCAAATTTGAAGCTTACCTAAAAAATAGATACAAATACAAATTTGGTACTTTTTAGAAATTCGAATGTTAAAACGTACCTATTTTTGGTACTCTTTTCAAAAACTTTTTTCCATTCATTGATATATACGTATTAAATTGTGGGCTTCTACTACAATATTGAAAATGTTCATACTCTAATGGGGGGAAAAAGTATCAAAAAGGAAAAATACTGGGAGTTAAATTTTATTCTCTTACTTTTCCGTGCTGCATGTGTTAATTTTTAAATTTTCTATAATATTTATCTTAGAACGAACCAATTAGATGAAAAAATTTTGGTACTTTTTTGTTCTTCCACTGGCACTTTTTGAGTTTTCGTTAATATTGGACCTTGAAAATTAAAATTAAACATGCATGGTCCTGAGTGAATAAGAATCCGTAAGAGGGAGGTTTTTGGTCTTTTTCGTTCTACAACTAGTACTTTGTTTTAATTTTCGCTAACATTGGACATAGAAACCTCAAATTAAATATTCAATGTCCTAAATTAATGAGAATCTATAAGAGGGAACTTGTTTGTTCTTCTACTGGTACTTTTGGAATTTTCGTTAATATTGGACCTAGAAATAAAAAAAAAAACATGCAGTGTCCTGAGTGGACTATAATTAAAAGGAGGGAACTTTTTGGTACTGTTATGTTCTCCAACTCGTACTCTTCCAATTTCTGTTATTATTGGAACTAGAAACTTAAAATTAAACATACAAGGTCCTGAGTGAATGAGAACCTATAAAATGGAATTTTTAGGTACTTTTTTGTTCTTTAACTGGTTTTTTTAATTTCCGTTAGTATTTGGCCAAGAAACATAAAATGAAACAACGAGGGCATTAAGTGAATGAGAATATATAAGAAAGAACTTGTTGGTCCTTTTTTGTTCCTCTTTTTGTACTTTTAAAATTTTCGTTAATATTGGACCTAGAGACATAAAATTAAATATCCAATGTCCTGAGTAGATGAGAACCTATAAGAGGGAACTTTTTGGTACTTTTTTGTTCTTTAACTGGTTTTTTAGTTTCCATTAGTATTGGACCAAGAAATATAAACTGGAAGAGGGACCCTTTTGGTACTTTTTAGTTCTTTAACTGGCACTTTTTTAATTTTTGTGAATACTGAACCTAAAAACATAAAATTCAACATGCAACAGTGTACATTGTGATTGAGAAACTATAAGAGGAGACTTGTAGGTACTTTTTTGTTTTTCTATTGGTACTTTCTGATTTTTTTTATATTATTGAATTTACAAAATTAAATTAAACATTTACGGATTTGGGTGAAAGATAACAAATGGATTGGAGTTTGGTCCCTCGCCAAATCGATGCACTAAGATGGAAAAAAGCGATTGCTCCAAACATGTAAAATAATATATATGTACTTATATGTATGTATGTTTTAGACATATTTGCATTAGTATTTATGGTCGAATTTCGAGTACAGGGCAAACACTAGTTGGAAAAAGTTATAAAATAGGTCACATTTTAGTATATCTGTAGACAGTTGAGTAGCAATTACGTCCATATATTGGTATTTAGTTATAATGTGATGCTAATCATATTATGGATGGCCTTGAGATTTTCTTGTAATAAAAAGCTTTAAAAATGTCTATAGTTTAGACGTTTCAATTGGATATAAATAAAAGGATCAGTGGACAGTTAAGTGATAAAGATTTCTAATAAGAATACAAAATTATAAAAAAAAAACCTCCCTTTCTTATAGATTTGTGGACAGTTTAGTGACATAAGAGTCTAAATATATATGTCGTTATTTCTAAAATGTTATAAAATTATGTTTCTGTTTTGTGAACAATTTTGTGGGATTTAAGTCTAAATTTGGCGAATAAATAATAATTTTTTAGGTTTTCCTATTTTTGGTGATTGATCTATAAACAATTAAGTGATCAAAAATTTCTAGATATGATTAATTTAAAATAAAGTTATTATTTATAAAAAATAAAAGATTTTTTATTCAAACTTAACGGTTCGTTCATCCTTTAAAAAAGCCAAACCAGATAAGATTGAGGCACATTTAAATCTTTATTTAAAGCAATTATAATTTTAATTTAAAAAATACAAACAATTTTTATTTCATTGTCTTTCGCCAATAAAAAAAATAATAAGATTTTCCAGAGTTTCAAGCAAAAAGAAAGAAACAAAACGATAAAGAAAAACGCATAAGCTTTTAATTGTGTCATGTAAATTGTTAAAATTTATTATAATATTTTTTTAACGGCGTACAAAAAAATTGCAAATACTCAACAAAATTTAAAGCGCAAAATTACTAACTTTTCAATTCTTATTCTTATCAGTTGAAAAGTTAAGACAGACGATGCCCATATTGCTTAAGACTTTATCGGTCAACGGAATAATTTTTTTTACTCCCAATGACCTATATAAAGCAGCAAAAGATGCTTAGCGAGAAATTCCTTGATACTTTGAGAAAAATAAGTGCAGACTATACCTGTTGCTTCTGTAGGGTTTTAAATTAGCTGATCTTAAACAGATCGTAGCTGATTAGTGTCCTAACTGACAATAGGGAACAAATTTTCCTTAGGGAGGAAGGTAGACCCCGGACATGTTATAAGTAAAGCTCCTTCGGAGATTCACGGTTAGAGAGCTTTTTTTATTAACAAGTAAGGCGCTTACATAAAAGTTGAGTCCGCTTTTTTTTTGCTATTAATGGAAGGCTGTATTGCTTTGGAAGCAAACTAGCTCCAGCTTTTAGCTGGAGTATAAGAATGGTCCAGACAATTGTGTTCCAATATTTCCACCTGTGTGTTTGTAGACATATAACTGAGGTAAAGCCGAGAGACTGGTACTGGCGCAAATCTTTAATGAAAGAGTCCCAGCTACTGGTGGTATTCAATCGTCCTGGTACTGTAGCTATGCGTAAGATTTATCGTTATCAAATTGAAACTTGTTTTTTCATAAATTTCTTAATTCGATATTGCCCAGAACAGATGATCGTTTGAAACCAGTTTCAATTGTTTTCCACACAACCCGCAACCTAAACTGTACCCCAGGTTTGATGAAGTTATTACAATCATTTCAGTTTTCTTTGAGAACAGATGAGATGCAAACATCAGTTGCACGGCAGTTTCCATGCAACTGCTTTCCAATGTATTTCAAAATGATCGCGTCATGTGCGGTCTGTCAACACAGAAAAAATTCTGCAAAACTTTTTACAAATTAAATCATTAATGAAAAATAAAATCAGTCTTAATTAAAAATTTAATCAAGTGAATTAAATGTTTAATCAAGTGAATTAAACGTTTAATCGAGTGTATTAAATGTTTAATTAATACTACTGTAAATTTAATAAATTTTTTCATTAATATCACAAATTTTTTAATTAAAATCAATTTTTATTTTTTTCTGTGAAAGGACTTTTTGGCATAAACTCAAAAATTTCTATAAGTTGCAGATCCGTTTCACCATCTATCTGTTCTGGGCCTAAAGGTTTTTAAAATTATTATGAACAAATTCTTCAAAAACTAAAATGTTTAAGTTTTTCGTTTATTTTTTTTTCATCTTTTTTTTACTGTAATAAATTGCTAATTTTTATATACTAAATTTCACTTTCCTTTTTTGTATAAATTTCTTCGAAAAAATATTGACAGTAACACATTTTCTGTGTTCTACCAAAAGCAAAAATAAAACATTTTTATCAGCAACAAATTTATAGAAAGTAAAATTTTATAACAACAAAAAGTTCATGTCGCTACACTTCCGCTGAAAAATTGTAAAAAAAATATTTATGGGTCGATTTAATTTTTAGTTCATAAAGCTCTCTCTAAATGTACTTTTTATTCCCTCGCCCTCATATTGACAACCATAATCGAAGTTTTTTTTTTGTTGATACTACGAATGTCATAAAAGTGAAAACCTAATTGAAATGGAAAGAAAAAGAGCCATCCATTCATCAGTTACCCCCATTCTCGATTACAAAATATCACTTTTTTGTAGTTTCGTAATACAATCTGTTTTTTAGCTTGAAAATATAGAGACAGCAACAAAACCATCATATTTGTGAAAAAAAAAATTCATTCAAGAAAAAATAAAATCTTCATTTTTAAAACAAAAAAAGAATAAGTTGAGAAGATGGATACTCGTAGATAGATGGCTGTTTAAGTGGTTGGAAATATAAAATGAAGTAGCTGTGTAAGTTTTGAGATCATAGAAAATGACTAGAAGAGAAGGTCCAAATTGGAAATCTCTTTATAAGAAAATTTTATGAGAAATATGTACGGTACATTGCTTTAATGTCCCCACATGTTTCAAAAAATAAATTGTTTTCTTTTGGATTTGAGCTTTCGCTTCGACTTGTTTTCTAGGCTTTAAGGCTTCTATTGTAAGAAAAGAAAAAAAGTTTTTCCTTTAAGCTTTTGCTAAAGTTTTAAACCATTTTTATTGCTATTTCAACATCTCTAGTTCTTCTAACACTAACACATGCGAAGTTCGATAAAATGTCGCATTTAGTTTGTTTCAAGCCTTCTCTTCTTGTTGTTTTCTAAAGGTTTGTATAAAACGGTCTCTACTGAGGGGAAGCTCAAGATTTTTTCTTTACAAACTTTTGTTTCAACACTTTTTTTCTGCTATTGTTGTCAGTTGTTAGTTGTCATGTTGTTGATGATAAGAACATGTGAAAATTAAAGTTTATTTTCTGTTTTTCCTTAAAAATAATAAACATTTTTTTTTTTGCAAAATTTGTAAAGAATATTATAAAAGATTTGAAAAACAAAATGAGGTAAAGTTTTAAATGATTTACTAAGCGAATTTTTCAAAACGTCATTATTTATAAGGAATCACTATTTATAGTAATTATCTGAAAATTCACTGCTTATAGAATTTATTTTTTAAATACACTATTTAGTTATAATCCGTTTTCCTTAAATTCATTATTTATAGTAAATTATTCGAAAATTTACTTTTTACAGCAAATTTTCTAAAAATTCACTACCTCTAGAAAACTTTCCGAAACTTCACTATTTATTGTAATTTTTTACTAATTAACTTTTTATAGTAAATTTTTCGTAATCCACTATAGCAAATTTTTCGAAAATTCATTTTATAGTAGTAAATTTTTTGAAAATTCAATTGTTAGTAGTCAATTTTGAAAAAAAATTCACTTTTTATAGTAAATTTAAACTTTTTATAGTCAACTTTTTAAAAAAAATTCACATTTCATAGCAAAATTAAAAAAAAAAAATTCATTTTTTATAGAAAATATAGCAAATTTTTTAAAAAAAAACTTATCAAAAAATTCACTTTTAATAGTAAATTTTTCCAAATTCATTTTTAATAGTAAATTTTTTCGAGAATTCACTTTTATAGTAAATTTTTCGAGAATTCACTATTTATAGTAAATTTTTCCAAAATTCACAATTTATAGTAAATTTTTCCAAAGTTCACTATTTATAGTAAATTTTTCCAAAATTCACTATTTATAGTAAATTTTTCCAAAATTCACTATTTATAGTAAATTTTTCCAAAATTCGCTATTTATAGTAAATTTTTCCAAAATTCACTATTTATAGTAAATTTTTCCAAAGTTCACTATTTATAGTAAATTTTTCCAAAATTCACTATTTATAGTAAATTTTTCCAAAATTCACTACTTATAATAAAATTTCTGAGAATTCACTATTTATAGTAAAATTTTCGAGAATTCACTATTTATAGTAAGTTTTTCGAAAATTCACTATTTATAGTAAATTTTTCGAAAATTCACTATTTATAGAAAATTTTTCGAAAATTCACTATTTATAGTAAATTTTTCGAAAATTCACTATTTATAGTCAATTTTTCGAAAATTCACTATTTCGAAAATTAACTATTTATAGTAAATTTTTCAAAAATTCACTATTTATTCTATTCACTATTTATAGTAAATTTTTCAAAAATTCACTATTAAAAATAATTTTTTTTTTTTTTCGAAAATTCCCTTTTTTTATTAAAAATTGCAAAAATTCACTTTTCATAGTAAATTTTTCAGAACTTCACTATTTAAAATAAATTTTTCGAAAATTCACTAATTATTAAATGGAATTGAATGATTGGCAACATCAAATATTTATCTAACAATTATTTTAATTAAAATAAAATTAGTTTAATTTCCATTTACTTTAGAACTGCATATGTATTTATTTCCACATCCTGCGTTCGTTATTGAATATTCAAACGACTTATAAAAAAAATTATAAATTTCCTGTTTCGTTTTCATTAAAGAAAATGAAAATGTTGTTGCACTCTAAAATAAATCACGACTCTATGAGAAATCATTACTTTAAAGAATCTTATAACGAGTCTAATAAAAAAATTTTTTAAAATGACAAAAAAAAATTTAATTTAATATTCATGGCTGACACAGGCAGAGCTTCAACAGATACAAATTGCTAAAGAAAACTGAAAAATGTTGTTTAAAAATGTTTCTGTTTGATAAAACAAGATTCACTGAAACTCTGTGTTGAGTTTTTCGAAATCTAAAAAATGATCTCTGAAATGTATCTAAATCTGTAAAAAATCTTAAATTTTTTTTATCCTTAATTAAATAGAATCTAGTTTTTTTATCTTGATTACTTTCGTTAACTGATTACTGATTATTTGCTTTGTTTACGATGGTTTTTTAATAATTGACTCTTTGAGAATATCACGTGAAGTCTTATCAACCTTAGAATTATAGTAATTTTTAGGGAGGAAACCCAAGAGCAACAACAACTAGAAAAATCATGTGTAATTATGTTGTTGCAACATCGTTATCCCTAGTCGTTTGTTTCTGTTTTGCTTTAAGTAATGGTGTATCATACACTTGAAGAAAATTATAAATCTTTGGTAAAAAAAAATATGTA
Source organism: Pollenia griseotomentosa (assembly GCA_963931875.1). Classification (NCBI taxonomy): domain Eukaryota; kingdom Metazoa; phylum Arthropoda; class Insecta; order Diptera; family Polleniidae; genus Pollenia; species Pollenia griseotomentosa. Next base: position 50,641,563 of record OZ007564.1, read on the forward strand.
GTACATGTATAACGTCTTTTACTTTTTTGTAAAATTAAAAAAAAAAAATGTTGTAAATTTTGCGAAACATTTTTTTTTTATATTTAAATTTTTGTAAAGTTGATGGAACGCGTAGAAGCAAACAAATGCTTTAAATACTAAAGTGAAAGTGCAGGTATAAAAAATACTCTCAAAAATAAACAAGGGAATGAGAAATACACGCAGCAATTAGTGTGGAACAAGAAATACACCCTTTTTAAATGGGAGTTTGGGATTTGTATGTTCAAAATATTTCGTTTGTTTATTTCTTTGATAATATTGCAACAACCATTTCTTGCAAAACCAACTCTTTGTATGCGTACGCAGCGATACAATACGATATACAAGTAAACATCACAAAATCTCGCAGACTGCACGAGGTAATTTTTAAATACTAGGAGTATAGGCAAAACAGTTTTACTGTATTGAAAGGTTTTAAAAGAAACAAGAACTGCCTGGAGTGAATTTTTTGAATTTGTAGTATTTGTCATTGTTGTTGTACACAGATTTGATTTTGGTGATTTTTAAATACATATGTATATATGCAGGCCTTTAGTGTAAACAACGCACAAGCAGATTTTCGTCGACCAAGCACGAGTGCAAAGAAATTAAATGACTGGTCTAAAAGCATATTTATCTCTTGAATACTCTATAAATGTTTTATTATATTAAAGTCCTATAATTAATCGTTTTTTTTATATTTACCTTAAAAGAATGTGGTTATCTGAAAAGAGCAAAAAAAGAGAAAATTTGTTAAAATTAGTTCAAAATTAAATTCAATATTGTTTAAAATTACTAAAGTAGAAAACAAACTAAAACTAAAATATTTAAAAATTTTCAAAATTGTTTTATATTCTTATTTAAATATTTTAACCAACAATTTTCTTTTCAGGTGCAAAATCGCCTTAATGAGATGCATTTGGAGTTTCCTTTCGAATAAGAAACTTTAAACTAAAAAAAAGATTCCACCACTCATTTAAGGAAAATCGAAATTTACGAACAACAAGATCATTTTTGCTTTAAATGCAGCAGCAACTCATCCTACTGGTTGTAATTACGTACTTGTTGCCTCAATCCAACTAAAACAACAAACAACTTGTTGCCACCACAACTGGCAGCGGCGGAAACGTTTAAACTTTAAAGAAAGAAAAAAAAAGTTAAAAAGGTTTACAAACATTTGCCATGAATGCCCTTCAAATAACCAGAGTGTTTGGGTGTGTGTGTGTGTGTTCCTACAACCTTCAGAATAATTGTAAAAAATTATTTACAATTTTAAACTGGTTCAACTAAAAATCAACCGATTTTAATGCTCTGATCTGCCACCACAACTTGCAACTCGCCGTATCAACACAAAACAAGAAAAACCTACAATTTATTATAAAATTTGTTTTATTTTTATGCGAATCTAAATGTGATGCGATGCGTGTTTGTGTGTTGCTGTTTCAAAAAATAAAGGAGAAAAAAAAACTGATTTGTGGGTTTTCAAGTTTGCCAACCAAAAAAAAACTGCATCCAAACTAAACCTGCCAAGTCAACCCATTGATCATACGAGTATCACACAAAAGCACACATGCACACAAAAAGGACCGACCTCACGTTGTGGTTCCAATTTTCGTTTAAATTTTTATAAAAAAAATATTTCTGTAACATTTTGCGTGTTTATCGGTTCTTCTCTTGTTATGACATGCGGATTTTGCTGGCTGGGCTGATGTTTTGTTTGATGAGGATGGATGCCACCTTTTTCATAATTTGTTTTTTTTTTTTCTTTCATTTCCTTTTTTTAATGGCAATCGTTTTAGGGCATAAATAATTGCTAACGCATTTACTTTTTAAACGACATTAAGAAGGGGAAATAGTTTCCATCAATAGTTTGTGGTGATTCACACGCTTCAGGTTTTAATCGTGACGACTTAAAAAGAGGAAAAGAGTTGATATTCTATTGTATCTTCTCGTCTAACAACTCAAAAAGTCTGAAGCGTGTAAAGGAGCTTTTGAAAGAACGAAACATATAAACGAATGCGTTAGAAGTGTAAAAAGGGTTTCAGTATGGTGAAATAAACAGGTGGCAGCACTACGCCAGATGACGATTTTTTGCTCTTGCATTGTTTGTCTAGGTTTATGTCAAAGTTTTGTTTATGTTTACAAAAAGTCCACGTTTTGTGCCACGTATTGTATTTTATTAAAGTTTTTGATGATTTTAAAGTAAAATAAATAAGATATTGACCATAATTAAAAAAAAATTGGCTAAAAATTTATTTATTTCATCACGTTCAGCGGCACGCTTTGATTTTTGTTTAATGTATTTTTTGACGTAAACGGTGATTTAATTTCCATTTTTTTTGTAATGTTGTATTTGTTGCCGTAACGATGCCACCTGCTTATTCCACCATGGGTTTGAAGGCAAAATATTGATTCCTTAGAAGTTTTGCATATAAAATCGGTTGAAAAATATTAAAAACATAATTTTATTCAAAAAAAACTATGGTTGTTTTTTTTAAATTTTTGCTTGCCTTGATACAATAAACTTATTTTCATTTATCATTTTCTTTTTTCGTAAAAATTGTCATTAATTCCAATGAATTTTTCCATTAAAATTAATGACAAAATCGGAAACCTTGAAATACTCTTTGAAAACAACACAAAAAAAGTTAAAACTTAAAGTAGATTTCTGAATTAAGAAAAAAATTAAAATTTATTTGTGTCATCATTTATTTAACTTTATCCAATTATCTGCATAAATGCGATTAATCTTATACGCGTTGAGACTCTTAATGGAAAATTATAGACTGCAATAACAATTCGAATATAATGCATTCAAATCCATAACAAATAAACTCAATTTGTATAACGATTCGAAATAATTTCATACACTATCGATCATTTATAGAATTTAAATTAAAAAAAAAATTAATAATATCGATTGAATACAAACATTTTACACATACTTGTTAACAGAATAAATGAATATCCAGCAATCAAGAACAGTGGTGGGCAGCGCACATTCTCTTTTACTGGGCAACAATACTTTTCTTACCGAACTAAATTCTCTCTCTCTCTGTTCTGCTTTGTAATTTTGCAAAAAAAAAAAAATCATCGGCTGTTGTACATTGCGAGCTTGCAGTGCTGCCCACCACTAATTTACAGCTATCAGCCTGGAATAGTTTGTACTTTAAGGAGAGTCGGAGAGCGTGTAAGAAGTACTTTAACATGCCTTTAAAAGGTTGCTTTTGCATTAAAGTTACTAAAAAAAATTGGCAGTAAGCTAACACATACATTTTCCGTATTGGCAACCGGTAAGAATTCTAAATTTCTGTTCAATCCCTACAAATAGTCTTACGATAAAAATTGAAAAATTATTACAATAATCGAAATAAAAATATACATTTCTTTACACAAATGTGAATGTTACTTTAAGCACATAAAAATCTTAGGACAAGCAACAAATACAAATCTTAAAAAAAAAACAATAAAAAAACTAGATTTTGAAATATATTGAAAACATTTTTATAGCGAAATCTAAATAAATTACAAATAATAACGATGTTGATAATGAACACAACTCTAGTGATTTAAAGAGGAAATTTGCAAAAAAAAAAAACCGCCATACAAAAAATAATCAACTTTAACAAATAACCACTCAGCTCAGAATACTGGAACTTATTTCCTAAAGAATTTCACAGAACAATCTCTAGCAGCGGCTGAGGATCTTGTTGGAGACAAATGATTTTTCTTAAGAACGAAAGCAAAAAAAAAAAAAAATCTGTTTTTCATTTGTAAAAGATGCGCCACCATTAATTTGAAGAAACTAACAAACAAATATCCAATCAACTGGTAATTTAACAAACAGTGTGAAGCACTGTGGGTCGAAAGAAAAAAAATGTGATTAAAAATGTTTGAATAGTTTTCTTTTCGTAATTTAAACATCAAACAAATCAAAAATTCTGCACTTTTTTAATTGATTTTACATCCTAAATAATGCACTGTGGGCTTATACATGTTAAATACGGTAGAATATTTTTGATTTTTTTCTTTTTCTTATTAAAGCATTTAAACAACAAATCTCTAAAAATATTAATTGTTAATGTACTTTTATAGCCTTTAGATGTCGTGCACTATGGGACATGTTTTCGAAATTTCGAAAAAATAGTATGAAATGGGAATGTAGAACATTTAAACGAAACCTTGTTACTTAAATTTTTGAATCCCAAGAAAAACTAATATGCATGTGGCAGTGTAAATAAAACTGAACTGGCAAAATAAAAGAAAGTCATTTGTTTTTATTTTTGTTTTTTCTTTTCCCACTTACAACTACATTTAGAGATGACAAAAAATCAACCAATTGTAGTCGGGACTGTAAGAAAAGATAAGCTCACTGTTTGTTGTTGTTGTTTTTGTTTAAGCTTTGATATTGTTAGAAGTAAAGCTGTGGCTTAAAATTCTTATTCGCTTAACAGTTTTATATGTGTAATATCTTTAGTTTTTCTAAAATCTTTGGATGAAGTGTCCTGACGATCTGGCCTAAGCAACCAGTGAAATGCGCTTAGGAATAGCTTATCCCTTCAACAATAAATTTCAGTTTATCAATAGTATGAAATGGGAATGTAGCACATTTAAACGAAACCTTGTTGAACAAATTTAACATTTTTTTTATAATTAAAAAATTTTAAAAACAAAACCAAGAAAAAATTTGCTTCATGTACTTTAAATTTTTATCCTGTTGTACCCGCGCACTTTGGGAAACATTTTTGTAACTGAAACATTTTTGTAACTGAAACATTTTTGTATCTGAAAGCAATACTTATAAAAGCAATAAACGCTGTCAATAGAAAAATGCACAATAGGACAAAAATTTTAATTATTATTTGAAAACGTTGTTAAGATTTTCTATATAAAAACACCACTAGTTTTTTTTCAACATTTTAAAACTAAGTGCAATTGACATTTTATTTTTAATATAAAGCACTATGGAATACAGTAGAAAAATTAAAAAACAATTAACATATAGGAACATTTATAAATAAATTTGTTAAAATTATCTATAAAAGTAAAGTAGAATGCACTGTGAGGTAAAAGTTGAAAAATTGCTGTCAAAAAAAAATGCACTATGATACAATTGCTCAAAAGTTTAATCAAAAACATTCTGTACATTTTTAAAACCATATAAAAACATTTATATTTTAAGATCCTGACTTTTTGCAAAAAAACAATTTAAGAAAATTACAATTTTGCTTAATAAATTTTGAAAAGTAGCTAAAACAGTCTCAAATCAAAATGCACTATGGGACAGAGCATAACAACTTGAGCCAAAAATATTTTTTATGTTTTATTTTTTTACAAAAACGCTATTATTTTTATACAAAAAAATCTTTTAATACAGATAAATAGTCATTTCTTAGTATGAAGCACTATGGGGCAAACAAATTTGTCAAGTTTAGATAAATATTTTACTTAAGTATTAAGCACTATGGCGTGAAAACAATAATTTAATGTTAAATTTCTACAGAAGAATTAACATCCACAAAATTACAATTTTTTTTTTTAATAAATATTTTAAAATTAAAAAAATCAGTATTAAAAATTCTCAAAATCAAAATGCACTATGGGATAGAAGATAAAAATGTGTCGTCAATAATTTTGATTATTTTTTAATTTTTTACAAAAAAGCAATTATTTTTATACAAAAAAATTTTATGAAGCACTATGAGGCAAAAAAAAAGAATTGTCAAATTTAAAGTAAAATTTAAGAAAATTTATTTTTTTCACTTGCATATACAAAAAATACTTTTAAAAACATAAAAATATGTCCAATTTAAAATGCACAATGGGATAAAACAAAAAAAATTAAAAAACATGGTAAATTTTTTTTAATGTTGTTATTTTGTATATTTTTGTTTTAGCAAAAAAAAACTGTTGACCTTCAAAAAAATTCACTTTAAGAAATTGTAAAGAATTGCGGCAATTATTTTGCAAGTGTAAAAAAATAGACGAATGTTAAGCCGACGATTCACTTTCCCACTCAGTCATACGATTTGTCAAAAAGATCTCATAAAAAATACTTCTAAAGTATGAAAGTGTGACCTGAAATAGAATTTAGTGAAAGATTTTTTATACAAGTCTGTCTGACTTGCCAAATGAAAATGTTCATAAAATTATAGACTCTATGAAATCGGAGTTGTAGTTTCTTATAAAATAGCCAAGTCATTTTATTTGGAACTTTTTGCGTGATTATATGGCTTTGACAACAGATAGACTTTATGTCGGAGAGAATTTCGTCAGATTTTTGTGTAAATAAATCGTACGATTGTGTAGGACAGTAAATCCTACTTAAAATCTCAAATTGAGCATAAAAGTCATAATGAAAATCCAAGTTGTGCCTTTTCCCCCAAACAAAAAATCATTATGTAAATCTAATTGAAGCATACATTTTTTTATATTTTTATTTTATTTAATTTTTTTGCTCCGCACTGTAACCACAATATGTAAGAAATGTATTACTGATAACCACTTAACCCGATAAGTAGCTCTGCGATCCTCGCTACAAGCACTTAACATCACATAATAATACGCATACCGACCAATAGTCATCATCCATTCAAACAAATACGCAGTAGATGGCCGACCAGTCCAAGCAACTCCATCATCAAGTGTATCAATGAAACGTGTGTTGGAATTGTTTTTCTTTCTTTCTTTCTATTTCGTTTTCATTAAAAAATAAAAATAAATAAAACTGAAACTTAAAGATGCAAGTGTTCGACGATGGCTTATCGCAACTCTTAACACCCAGAAACGACCAAATGACCCATAACAAATGTACGAGTTGTACGAGTTAGTTTCTTATGGATGTTGTGGTCATTGGAGTACATGTACTAGTATCTATCTGCTGGTATCTGTTATTTTAAATCATGGTTAATAACTTTTGTAAATAAAAGTGTAAATGGAAATTAATTTTATTTATTGTTATGGGCAATTTTCCGAACATGATTGCAATGATTGGGTGTCTTTTAAATACAATTTCTGGAAGAAGATCAACAACATTGTTGCTGAATAATGAATTTTGCAGAGACGTTTTTGTGGTTTTAATAAAGAATAAAGAAACAGACAAAAAATGAAATAGACAGAAGAAGAACAGCTCTTGAAATTTAAAAGGTTTTAAAAATTCGAATTTAATTTTCTAAATCTTCACATCAACGTATTTTATCAAAAAGTAAGTCTTTTTTTTTGTAATTTATAGCAACAAATTTATAATAATGGTGAAAAGCCTTAATATTTAACAAATTTAAGCTAGTAGCTAAAATCGGATTTAAGTTCGAAAAAGCGCCAAAGTTCGTAAATAGTAAGATTTCCCACATTTTTAAGCTTTAGAAGAACAAAAATAAATGTAAATTTAAGCTTTTTTAATAAAATTTTATGCTGATTTTCTCTCAATTTCGAACTTTCGAACTTGAATTAGAAATTATCTATATAAATACTTTTAAAAAAAGGTGTACGTTTCCACGAAAAATGTTTAACTTTAGAAAGAAGTCACTTAAGTTTAGCAACTTTAATCCAAAATTTTTATTTTCCCATTGAGTTCCAAAATTTTGAAATTACTGTTTTTTTGTCTAAAAGCCGCTTGAATTCAGTTATTAATATAAACATAAAAATCTATATAAAATGTTTCTAAGTAAAGCAAATTAAGCTCGTTTCGAAAATTTAAATTCGAGAGCTTCTGAAATGATAAAATTATAGTGTTCGAATTTTTAAAATTCCAACTTAAACTTGAATAGTTTAAACGTTTATAATAAGAATGAAAGAAAACACTTTGCTTTTGCTCGAGAATCATTTTTTACACAAATTGTTTAACTTTTAGCATGTTCAAAAGCTCAATCGAAGTTGAGTTAAAAAATTTCAAAGTTGCATATTTTATCTAAAAATGCTATAATTTGAGTGTTAATTATGAAAATTTTAGATGAAACAAAATTTTTCTGTATTTCAAACAACTTAATGTAAACTTCAAACTTTCGAAATTAATATCTAAAATTTCGAAGATCTTTAATTTGGCTTAAAATTATTATATATTTATATTTTTAAAACAAATTGTATTTTAAAGAAATTTCTTTTAAGTTTTAAAAGATTTCTTTTTATATCGAAACTTCGCTCTAAATTACAGCATTTTTTAAGATTTTCTTACATATTCCCCTAGAATTTTTTTTTTTAGTTTTTCGATAAATTAACTTGTCAAATATATTTTATTATATAAATTTATAATAAAAATTTAAGAATTTAGGGAAATCTTTAATTTAAAACAAATTTTGCCAACTTCGAAAATTCAAAATTAATTTTTTTTTTTTTCGAATTTGTCTTAAAATGCTTTCTTTTAAGCATTTTTTGTAAAAATGTCAAATCTTATTGAAATATTGTAATTTCACATAGTTCTGTAATTTTCGAAAATTTTATTTTTTTTCGAAATTTTATATGTAATTCATTAAATCATAACTTATTTCTATATTTTAAGTTAAAACAAATAGAAAATTACTTAATTTTATCGCATTTTGCAAACTTCGAAATTTTAAAGAGTTTTTGAAATTAAAAAAACAATCTTAAATGGCTTTCTTTTGAGTTTTTTTTTATTATAAGATTTTGTGAAATAGTTTACTTTTTCTTGCAAAAATATCGCGAGATCTAAAATCGAATTTATATTGAAATTTTTTAAACCTTCTCTGCTTTTAAAAAGCTTTAATTCAAAGAATTTTTAATAATTCAACATAAAATATTTTGTAAATACTTCCTTATTTTATTATTTTTATTACTTAATCTTCTTAAATGCCTAATTTAAAATTCACATGCCTTAATTAAATCCATTAATTTCAAATAAATTCAAAGCAATTCTTTATAATTTAAAGCACCCGTTTGAAATTATATCGAAAAAGATTTTTTTTTCTTAATTTTATTACGGTTTCTAGAGCAAACATTTTTCGAATGTTTAAACACAATCTTGGCCATAATTCTCGTTAAAGAATTAAATCAAACTTTAGTTAGAAAAACAAATAATAAACAATAACAAAATAAAACACTTAATGGCCCACTTTCTAATTGGCAATAAAAATTTAACACCCCTCATTCCCAGCACGACAAGGTGTCAGTCAGACAAGTGAAAAAGAATTAGAAAAAAAAAACTAGACCAAAATTTGACACATTTTTGTAATGATTTCTTAGGAATTTTAAATGTCGTTAAAAATTTCAAATGTCGTTAAAAATACGTGAGTACGTTTTTTAATTAAATAATAATAGGAAATTTTTTTAATAAGAAGAAAACAATTTGTTTTTGTTACTAAACTTTAAAAATTTCATTTGCAACTTGGAAGACTTTTTAAAATTTCCATTAAAATGATTATAGTTTTCTTTTTGTAATTTTGAAACAATTAAAAAAGGAGTAATAACCCGACCATAGCCAGCCAGCCAGCCAGACGGGTGGACGGACATCGTTATATCGATTCAAAAAGTGAATCTAAGTCGATCGGTATCCTTAAAGGTGTTCCTAGCGCCAATATTTAATGGTGTTACAAACTTTAGCACAAACGCAAAATACCTTTTTTACTATTGTGGTGGGGGTAAAATGAATACAACAACAATAACTGCAAAACGACTTGGGTGTTATTCATAAGCAATTATCGTATTGAATCTAAACAAAAAACAAAAAAATAATAAAAAAAAAAAAAATAAAAGATATTCTTCACACATCTGCTGGAATATGAATTGAAAGATATAAAAAGTGTGAGGAGGTCTTATTTGCTTGATTGCCACAATAGTTTGTTTTTAAAAAGTTTTTTTGTTTTGTTTTGTTGTTATACTGTATTGATGTTTCTTCTTTTGTTTTTGTGTGTTTTTTTTAGAATTATTTATTCTTTGTTTAAGTTTTCAACTTGTAAACATTACGAAACATGAGCTAAAATATAAATAAATAAATAAATAATCTTTAAAGTTGTTCTGTTCTGCTTCATGGTTACAATATGTTTCCTAAGAAGACGTGTTTTTCTTCATTCTAAAGAGTTTTTGCCAGTTTAGTTTTTGAAAGAAAAATAATATATATATATTTTTTTTAAATCACTAAACTTGTTTATAGTTAATTCTTTTGTTTATCTGCTATAGAGTTCAATGAAAAGATTTATTTTGTTAAAAAAGAAGGGAGGGAAAAAGGATTATGAAAATTATGCTAAAATATTTTAGTTATCAAAGTAATTTTTTGGAAATACATATGTACAAAATTTTTAATTTACAAGATTTTGTTTGTCATGCTAAATTCCCAATTTTTTTATTCTTGATAAAAACACTGCAATTTATTGTTGATGGGATAAGCTGTTCCTATGAGCATTTCACTGGTTGCTTAGGCCAGATCGCCTGGAAACTTCATCTAAAGATTTTAGAAAAACTAAAGATATTAAACAAATAAAACTGTTAAGCGAATAGGAATTATAAGCAACAGTTTTATTTGTAACAATATCAAAGCTTAAACAAAAACAACAGCAATAAACAATGAGTTTACCTTTTCTTACATTCCCCACAACAATTGGTTGGAATTCTTCCAACATTAATTGTAGTTGTAAGTAGGTTAAACAAAAAAAAAAAAACAAAATGAAAACAAAAACAACTTGCTTTTCGCAAAAAATAAAGCATGTTGCCAGTTTTGGTTTTTTAGCCGTGCACTTGCAGTTTATTATCAAAGTAATTTTTGGGGAAGCAACCTGTGAAATGCGCATATTAAATCAGTTTTAATTAAAAATTTAATCAATTGAATTAAACGTTTAATCAAGTGAATTAAATATTTAATCAAGTGAATTAAACGTTTAGTTGATACTATTAATTTTTTACTGGTGCAAATTTAATTAGTTTTTTAAATAATATCACAAATTTTCTAATTGAAATAAATTTTTTCTTGTGTACATACTTACACAAGGCGAATTCATTACAAGTACAAGGTACTATAATAGTACAGCTCGTACAAAAACCACAAGCAATTTGTTTTTGTTAAATCATTGTACCTACAATGGCAAAAACAGAAACTAGGATTATAAAAAAATTTTGGCATTCAACATTTATAAAGCTAAAAAAAGTTATCAGCAGTTCACCTGTAATGAAATGACCTTACTTACATATGTAGGTACATATATAAAATTGGATATCTATCGGTTTGATATTCAAAAGTTACACTATTTTTAAAAATCATTTAACTACCTATTAATCAAATTTTTTTCGTTGCCGCAAAACAGTCGACTAGTTTGATACTCAGCAGCTTAAAGTATCTATATTTAAATTAATTATACATACCTGAAAATATTTTAATCAATCAGTTTTTGCCCTTCCAAAGTTAAATACATTTATAACAAAAATCATTTAACTTTATTTTACCTTCTCCTTGAAATGATTAACTTTTGAAGAGACAAAGGGCTTTTTATTTACATATGTATGTACATACATTTTTTTGGAACAACAGTAAAAAAGCTTACTGCCTTCTCTATTCGTGTTTTAAATTTCAGATCAATCAGTTTAACCATTCAAAAGTTGCAATCATTTTTAAAAATCACTAAATTTTCAATCACCTTCATTTTCTTTCCCATCCAATTTGCCCAACTCTCTGTGCCTCTTGTTGTTGTGATATTAATACCTACCAACACTGTAGTGTTAATTACAAAAACAATAAAAATATATTGTACAAATAAAACAAGCATGTTTATGTTTGCATTGATACCATTCAAAAATTATTGTCACTTCAATAAAAAAAACCAGAACAACAACATTTTCCTCTTCTAACAGCAAAGCAAATATGTACATTTATTACAAAAACAACTACAACAATGACAAAATAAAGAGAAGATGATAGTGCCATTATTACCAACACCATCATCATCATTAACATCCATGGCTGGAAGCAGCAACAATAACGAGTTTTAAATCAATGATATTCAAAGAAGCAATAACAAAATTAATATTTAATAAAAAAAAACAACTACAACGACAATACTTGTTATTAAACTTGCACTATGGAGTAATTAATAGACAGCGTTGCCATTTTGGTGCTTTCCGGGTACTTTTTAAGTGCTTTTTTCATTTTCAAATGATTTAAAAAAAATTAAATAGCTAATAAAAATGTTTGTTTGTTTAAATAAATAAGTACTGTTTCATTAAAAAATGCCAATGCAGTTTAAAAAAAAATATTTTCATATCCCACTTTGATTCCAGATCAGATCAAAAATATTTGAAATTTATTTTATTTTTTGATTTGAATTTTTTTTTTATATTTGTCGGGCTCAACAAGCTCTTCTAACATTCTCAAAATACTCAAAGTTTTTTGAATATAATTCTAAAAAAGCATCTTGCTAGGCCCCCATCTTGATGCTACTGGCTGCAGTGGAAGGGGAATCAAGGAAAACATTTCATTAAAAATTGCAAAATTTCGAATTGGCTTCTAATTTCCTCTGCAACGCGGTATGACTCATGTACCAAGCAAGTAACATGTAACAGTTTTGAGTAAAATATTTAAAAACCATTGGAAGCCTTAGCCATGTAAGGTGCTGCATCGTTTTAAAATAGAAGTATCTTTTGTCGAAATCTTGTATTTAAAGCAAAGCTCTAAAATAATTTATTTATTGATTTAAAAAATTTTTTGGAAGGTGTTTTTGTGTATTTAAAATTTTTTTTAAGAACTTTTTTTATAATATGAAAATAAAAAAAAATCACTCAAAAATGTCAAAATATGCAAAAATATACACTAAAAACCTAAATATGGGCATTTCCGTCAAAAGGTCCACCGTGACCGAAAATTTAAAAGTTATTAAAAGTTGATTATTTTACGATATTGTTATAGAGAAATATTTAGATTTTACTAATTTTATAAATTTACCCCTAAATTTGTTCACTTAGATGAACAATCAGACTGCAAACTTGTGCAAACGTAATTTCTTATTTGTGAGAATGTTTTATTGCATGTTTTCTTTAATATTATCTTCCTTAAAAGAGGTGATATTTAATGAAAATTATTCCAAAAAAATTTACTTACATGGTCTGTTATCTAAAGAAGAGTTCGAAGAGAAATATGTTATTCGGATTAACGGTAAATTTTTATTTTTTTTAATCATTATTCAGTTAAATTATTATGGAAAAAATGTCACGTTCGAAATGTCACATATCGAACCATATTTTGGCTTAAACAAAAAAAAATACAAAAGATTTGGGAATTAAGCCAAAGTCATTTTAATGTTACATTGCTACGTAAAAATCTGAAAGAAGTTTGACTAAAAAATTGTGCCAGGTTTCGCTGAATTACGCCTTTTTATAAATGGCCACAAAAACTACTTCTATTTTTTTCACGTTCGAACCGCTACTTCTTTTGCCATTATCTTTGACCTAGAATAGCGCCCCCCATAAACTTTAGCATAGATATTAGTGCTTACATAGTGCTCTATCTTAAGGGTTAAAAGAACGTAAAAATAATTGTTGTTTAAAATGTTATTGCATTTTTGATGCGTACGACTGTCACGTTCAACACTTTGGAATTACCCATATGCAAAAATATGCATTTTCACCAAAATATGCAAAAACAAATCGATGCTAGTTTAACGCAAATTTAATGATTCGGAAAGACAATTGGTCGACATCATTCTTAGACTATCGACTAAAAACATGCATTTGCATGGAAATCGCATCCCTAGCAATTACACACAGTTTCGGGTTTTAGCAAAAAAAAACCGTTATAACAGTGCTTATTTAAAATTTCTCACAGTGCTTTTAGTGTCCATTTTGAAAACTGAAGGCCAAAAATATCCTTAAAAGCAAAAACAAATTCAAAAAAATGTTATAATTTTGTTTTTGCTTTCTACAGAAACTCAAATTTTTTTTTTAAATTTTCAACGCCACAAAATTAGAAGTGTTTGAAATTTAAAAATTCAATATAAATTTCTATAGAAAGCAAAAACAAAGTTATAAAATTTTTTTGAATTTGATTTTGCTTTTAATGAAATTTTTGCGTTGCTTTGCGTTGTGTTTTACATAATTAGGCCCTAAATTTTGTAGAAACTATTTTTTAAACTCTTCTGAGATTAGATTAGATTTTTCTCAAGCAGATTATTTTGTCAAATTACTTGTTTACTTACGTATTGCTTTTTGATCATTCGTTAAGCAGTGATTGTATTTTATTTGTATATAGAAGAATTCTCAAATATAAGACACCAGCAGCATGCCCAATATGGTTTTCTTAATCATTCTACTTTAAAATTTGATCTATTTAACTAAATAATTTTAACAAATAGAATATGGGAATTAATGCTTTTTATTTTACTTTATAAACATGAAAACAATCTAAATTTTTCTTCCTGTAGTGTTGCTGTTGTTTCAATACATAACAACCCAGTAAAAACTTCGCTTACTTTAAAAAAAAATTAATAGCTTCCTTTACTAATTATTTTGTAGTTTTTTTCTATAACTATTTCTAAAGCTACTTCTATAACTACTTCTTTCTGGATGCATGTAGGTAAAAAAAAATAATCACTAACATTAGTTAGTTCTTTTAGTAAATCGGTAAATAGTGCGTTTAGTTTTTTTCTGAACACATTATTTTGTAGGCAAAGTTTTTACTGGAATTTAAATCGTTTTTACCTTCTTTTAAAGTGTTGTTGCTGTTTCTACAAAAAAACTTTTACAAACAAACGCGAATGCACGCATATTGGTTTTCGAAATTTATCCCATTTTCAATTGTTTTTGGTACTTTTAAGTGTTATTCGTTCTTAAAATTTTTGAGTACCACTCGTACTAAAGTAGAAAAAACTTAAATTTAGTACGAGTTTTTTCTTTCTGTGTATTAATTCAATAACATCCGCTTGTTTTTCTTAAATATTATCCACACAATATAGCGATATTTGAGTACGATATATTTTGTTGCAAAAAAAACACTTATATTGCAAAAAAAAATACAATTACATGGTTCTAACAAAAAGCACTAAAAATACACAAAGAAATGGAGAAAACGTCAAAAAAAACATTTTTTTTAAAAAAGTTATTCGGGAAAAATAGAAGGGCAGCGAAACCAAGAAATCGTCATTAAATACCCGAAAAGGGTAAAAATGGCAACACAGGTATGTTTTTTTTGTAAATTGACGTTTTATGAATTTGTTTTTGTAATTTATTAGTGCAAGTGCTGCTCATAATGATTTTTCTTTTTACACTTGTTTACATTTTTCACTCTCAACTATGATTTTGTTCACTTCAAAATATTGTTGTTTTTGTAATAATTTGCATGTCTCTAGGAAAAAAATATATTTAAATAAATATACGATAAAAAAAACCCGTAAACATCTGAAAGTTTAGAAGCAAAATTAATGTTGAGAAGATCTATCAATCATTGTTTGACTGAATTTTTAAAAATTGTAATGTTTTTTTTTAATAAGTTAAAGATGTTATTCAGTAGTAAAGAAATGTTGTACATCTTGTCTTTTTTACTATTTTCATGTTAAGCTTGATTGTTAGATATAGACAAAACTTCAGATAATTTTTGGTTATTTTTTTTTTTTTAATCCGGAAAAACCACACACACTTTGTACTAAATAAATAATTTTTGTTAAAAGTGAAAATTTTGTAAAGAACTTTTTTTTATCTTTATAAATACAGATTACAAAATAAAGTTCCCGGCCACGGTCAAGAATGAAAGATTATCAATAACAATTTTAATTAATTTTCATGTTGTAAAATTCCTTTCTTCATAAAAATAATTTAATGAAAATTAAATTTAATGAACTTAAGCCAAATTAAAAATATTAAAAATTTGGATTAAAAACCATAAATAGTTCAACAAAATAACCACAATACTAATTATTGTTCATGGAAAATATAAAAATGAATGATTCTTAAACAGGAGGGCAACTTAAAATCCACTGTAGTTTACTTTGGCTTTTCAGAGTATTAAGTCCATTTCTTTTTAAAAAATCCAAGAATCCTCTCTGTTTCTTTTTATCTCCGGTGAGTTATTTAATGTTATTCCAGGCTAGCCGAATAAAAAAAGGCCCACACAATCCTTTGGACAACTCAGTACACTTCGAATTCATAATTTATTTCACGCCGTGTTAAAATAAATATATTGAATTTCAACGTCAAATTAACACTGCTATACGGTTGCGAGACATGAAAATCTTAGGGACAGTCAAGCACTTCAAGTGTTCTGGTGCCTTCAAAGAATAATAAAGGTTTTTGACACACCCAACACCAATTTCTACGGAACCTCAAAAGCGATTAGGCACACCACAGAAAGACAAAACTCGTACTAAATGTAAGTTCTTTCTACTTAAGTGCGAGTCGTACTCAAAAAGAATGTACGAATAACACTTAAAAGTACTTAGAATAATACAAAATGGGGTAAAACCAATATGCGTGCAATACGCATATTACCTTCAAAAGAAGGTAAAAACGTTTTAATGGTTTTTTATAGAAACAACAAAAACACCGCGAGAAGAAAAACTTTGATTTTTTCATGTTTTAAAAGTAAAAAATAGAAATAATAATTCCCATATTCTATTTTTTTAAATTATTTAGTTAAATACATCCGATTTTTTAAGAAGTAGAATGATTACGAAAGCCATATCGGGCATGCTGCTAGTGTATTATAATTGAGAATTCTTCTGTAAACAAATTTTAGATGCAACAAAAGTAAAATAAGCATGTGGAAATTGTAATAATATTCTATCTGGTTCTCTGGGGCAAGTGTTTAGGTTAGAATAAATTTAATATCACTTTCATCAAACACAGTTTGAGATTAATTTTATCTCACTTTTAGTTAATTCAATCCTGTTTTCGGATTATTTTAAGTACGGTGCACTTTAATAATTTTTACTTGAATCAAGCTTGACGCCGCTCAGGACATTGCATGTTGAATTTTATGTTTCTAGGTCCAATTTTTAATGATAATTAAGAAATTACCAGTTATAAAACCAAAAAGCTAATGAAAGAAATTCAAATTTCCGTATTTCCGCTTTTTAGTACTTTTTTCTCCCCATTGAAGCATGAAAAATCTTAATATTGTACTGGAAGCCGATAATTTAATAATAGAGAAAAATATTTTGTAAAAAAAGTACCAAAAAAATTACGATTTTTACCCCTTAAACGTTCAAATTTCGCAAAAAGTACCAATTTGTGTTAGTATTTTCTAGATTAGTTTCGGATGTGATATATTCTTTATTTCTATGTTTATTGGTTTAAAAAATAGATGGGGTGACAAAAAAGTACCAAAATAAAGGTTTTACCCGTTAACTCCCTAAAAATGACGCATTTCATAATAATACCAGACACCTATTCGCCTTTTTTTAAGAACATCGATTAGTATTACATTATTATTGTATCTCTTTGAGTTTTGGATAAATAAGGTTACCCAGTTTACCCTTTTGTACCCCCTAAACAGTTTACCCTTTTGTACCCCCTAAACATTCGAATATCCAAAAATCTTGTGTTAGTTGATCGATTTGGGGAGATACCAACCTCCGGTTTATGAATCAGTCAGTGAGTCAGTTAGTTACGTTTCAATTATAAATATATATAGATAATCAGCTTCAGATATTAAAAAGTATATTTTGTACCACGCCCACTTCTTCAATACCGCCCACATTTTGTCAGAGGTTGGGTATCGATAACCGAGATATTTGTACCAAATTTTGGAAACTTTAGCTGTTGCCGTTCTCCAGATATTCATAAATCTATATTGTCTTTGTATGGGAGGAGCACGGCCCACATTGGTTCAAGAGCGGCATTAATTAATTTTTTTCATGTTCGCCGATTTGGATAATTTTTTGGTATTTTGTTGTCAGATATCTGAAATATTATAATTCCGTAATATAATCCTGATATATTTATTATTTGTTTGGACAGACACGCTCAAAGTTCATATATGTTCGCTTGTAGAAAATGCCATGCAAATTTACTGTATATTCAATCTTTTGGTACAATCACAGTAAACTTATTATTTGACTTCGTTGTATATTTTCGTAAATAACAATTGTCATAGATGAGATTTGCATTAAAAAAAGTTGGAAAAAGTGCCATATAAAAAATTTCGTAGAACAAAATATAAACAACATCAAAATTTTAATGTTCATCAACTTCAGTGGACTGCATTTTTTTAGCGCTGTGGAGCGCTGTTTAACGAAAGATGCCAAATCACAGCTTTAAGTCTCAGCTAAAAGCTGATCATACCTGCTCCTTTCCAAAAAAAAAACAGTAAAAATTATAAAATGATAAAGTAACAAAACATGAATTTTCGTTAATGCTTGTTGTTGTTTTCATAATTCTTTACTGTTTAAAATTATTACATAATAAAATATACATACATACTAGTCAATATTGTTAAATGTTACATATTTCATTGTTAAAAAAAGCATAAGCTTCAATTGAATTTGAATTATTTTTGTATCAGGTATGCTGTCCGAGGAAGCGAGGAATCAAGACTATGGAACCTATAGATTACATCATTCGCGAAGAATTGGACGTGTAGCCACTAATGAAAACGTAATGCATAATCTTTAATTGTCTTCAGACCCATAATAGATTTCGCTCAAGGCTGCAAATCAAAAAATTGGAGTACGATAATGATGTTAAAAAATTATTAAAAGACTGTGCTTAAATTACTTATTCATGTTTTTTCTTTTTGTTTTTTCTATGGGAGGTGGGCGTATAAGTGGGCGGATCAGGTATATATTTTCAGGAGCCCATTCTGCAATTAAACTATTTATTTTTTTGTGAAAATTGAGTTGATGCATTAAAAATCAAGAGAGTTATCCCACTTTTTCAATACAAGTTGTATGGCAAGTGGGCGTAAAAGTGGGCGGATATTTTTCAAATTTTACACAAACACTCACAATATTCTGTACGTAAAATTAACTGAAATTGTAATATAAAATAAATGAAAGTTCAATTAAAAACCGATCTACCTATTTTTCATTTATTTTTAACAAGAAAGTTCATTTAATTTTTACTGTCAAAAATTCAACACCATATTCCGTAAAATCAAATAAATATTCAGTTATTTTGTAAAATTTTACTGTCAAAAATTCAACACCATATTCAGTAAAAACGATTAAATATTCAGTTATTTATTAAAATTTTACTGTCAAAAAATTGAACCCATATTCAGTAAAAACAATTAAATATTCAGTTATTTTATTAAATTTTCGTTTACTCCACAAAAGAGCCGAAGTTCTAAAAAATACCAGACAGACACCTGTCCGCTTGTTTTTCTTATAAGCGAGAGAGGGAGAATATTTTTATTTACTTACCCAGTTACACACGTTTGTTTTACTTTTGTGGTACTGACCACGTTGTTTACAGAAGAACTCTCAATTATAAGACACCAGCAGCATGACCGATATGGCTTCGCAATTATTTTACTTTTAAAATTTGATGTATTTAACTAAATTATTTTAACAAATAGAAAATGGGAATTGCTTACAAGCACTTCATTTTTTATAGATAAATAAAAATTAATTTTTGGTAGTAAAATTATATAAAATAACTGAATATTTGATTGTTTTTACTGAATATGGTGTTGAATTTTTGACAATAAAATTTTATAAAATAACTGCATATTTATTTGTTTTTACGGAATATGTAGTAAATTTTTTGACAATTAATTTATATAAGATAACTGAATATTGATTTGTATTTACGGAATTCGCGGTTGAATTTTTGACAGTAAAAATTAAATAAACTTTTCGTTGCTTTAAATTTTTATTTACTTTAACATAAAGAAGAATTTAACTTAATCAACGGACAATATTAACTGCAACTGAAAATCCGTATTAATATGCACTTAGTTTTTTGAATAACTGTTAGAATCAGTTAAAAATAAATTTGCTTGGAATTTTAAATGTTTATTTATTTAAAAATGACTGAACGGAATATTTCTTAAATAAACTACAGTCCGTTACTGTAATAATATTGTGAGTGAATGATTATGAGTGTTTAAAAATGCTATGTGCCAAAAAACAATGCCGCAGGTCAAAATTTAATTTTCACTTTGTATAGGAGGTGGGCGTAAAAGTGGGCGGATCATTTTGATTTTTCCATTTTTTCTTGATTCAAACAAAACCTGCCTATGTGCCAAGTTTCATTATCCTTCGACAACTTCTTCTATTTTTTGCCGCTCGTTCTATGAACTTCAACGATTCAGCGTTTCTGTCGATTGCCTCCTTAGTACAGATTCTAAAATCCTAAATCTTTTATATTCAAGGTAAAAATGTTTCATCAGATATTTTAGAAGTTGCCCCATTGTGTTATTAACTAGTTAACCTAAGTTAGCACCTTTGAGCCAATATAATAACTTTCTTTACGATCAAATTAGATAAATCGTTTAAGCATATTCTAAAAACTAAACAGTTCCTCTATTTAACCACCATTTTTTATAAATTTTTGACTACTATATCCAAAATGAATCCCATTGTGTTGCCATTCTATAACAACTTGTCTGTTTTAGTCAATATGAAAAACTGAATTCTTAATGAATGAAAACGAGATGAAAATAAAATAATGAAAAAAAAAATATAAATAAAACTGGTCTGTCGATTTATAATTGAAATGACCACCCGTTCGTTTAACAGGTAAAAAAAAAATTGTTAATAACAACTTATAAAATATCTAAAGAAAAAAAATTAAAAACGTATACTAGTTTTTAAAAAAAAAAATAAAATAAACGTTAAAACGAAGACGATGCAAAATCGTCAACAAGTTTACATTAATTGCACTCACTCTTAAGATACAAATACAATTGTACCATCTCTCATATAAAAGTCCATTAGTTTGTAGAGCAAATTCATAAACTATCGAATGGTTTCAATAGTTTTATTTACTAGAATATGAAGTGTCTACAACGAAAATGTGCATAAAAATAAAAAAAAAATAAAAAAAATCCGCTTAGATGACCATAAAGATGTTATAATTTTAGTTAAATCTAAACTAAGTGAGTGAATACGACAAGTAAAGTGTTTTTGTTTTTCAAAACTATAAAATACAGAACAGTTTTGCACTGCTCTGTCATGCAGTCAGGCACTACTTATTGGCAAGTTGTTGTAAGTGTGTAGTTGTCGGTTTATGATTTTTGTTTTTTGTTTATTATTGTTGTAAAAAACGAACTAGTTTTTTTTTTTTTTTTTTTTTGCTTTAATTTTATTTTATTTATATACCACTTACTATTTTTTATCAACTTCCATTGTGGTTTTTTGTTTCTTTTATGGTAATAAAAATAACAAGTTCTACTTGTTTTTTTGCTTTTTTGCATTAAAAAAAAATTTTTTTAATAAAATAATAATTGTAATAAAATTGTTTTAACGTAGTAAATAAATAAGAAAAAAATATAATTTTTACTAAACCAAATCCCACCATCCAATTTTTTTTTTTTTATTTGCCTAAAAAAAATTACAATACGGGTATTTAGTGTTGGCTTAAAATTAAAAATATTGTAGCTTTTTAAAAAATCAAACGGCAACTCAGTGGATTTTGTTGTTGG
This sequence comes from Pollenia griseotomentosa, assembly GCA_963931875.1. Lineage (NCBI taxonomy): Eukaryota > Metazoa > Arthropoda > Insecta > Diptera > Polleniidae > Pollenia > Pollenia griseotomentosa. The sequence goes on from OZ007564.1 coordinate 50,663,089, forward strand.
AATTCTCTAAAAAAGCGCTACGATATTTTGCATTTCTTCTTTCGCACGACAATTTGCTCTAAACACTGAATACCTCTAATATATATAAAAAATGGATATTGTGTATTGTATAATAATTAAGTTTTTATAATCATTTTTTTACAATTTTTACTTGTAAGTAGAATATTTAATTATTATATTTTCTTGATTCCTAAAAATTATTTACGTAATACTGAATACGTTTTTTCTATCGAAAAACTTTACAGGAATATTAATAGTAATTTAATAAGAAATATTGCAAGCAACGCATTTAAATAAATTTGTACAATTTTTCAAATACTTTAAAGGATATTATGAGGTGGTGTAAGCTTTAATTTTTCATATCCTGACTTTTCTACGCCAAATTAAATAAAACTTGCTAAAATTTAATCCGGAAATAGTTTATCTCTTGTTTTTATAATCATTAGCAGAGAGCGTTGCAAAAGTTTGTCTTGTACTTTTTTATTTTTGCTCTGCTACAAAAGTAGCCCTAAATTGTACAAATATTAAATAAACGTAATTTGGCTTGCACCACTTTTGCGCTAAAGGCCTCATACGTACATTAGACTGTACCTCAAAAAAAGATTTCCCGTACACCCTCTAATATAAAGTATTTTTGCAAGGAGGTTTCGAAAAATATATATATATTTTGCGACTTAAGCCTGGTACTCTGTTCAGTATTTCGTGCGAAATGTTTTCAAACTCAATATAAAAAAAATTTCTGTGAAATACAAACGAAAAAATGTTGATAGAGTTGTACTGTATTTATATTACGAAAAACATGCGAAATGTTTCTAGCAACATTTTTATTTTCCGTACGAAACAAGTGCAGCTCATATTATTTCGCACGGAATTTTAAGCAACAGCTAATAATTTTTTGTAATTTTTTATTTTGTATTTGTGAAGTGGGGTTTATAACAAGCGTTTCAAAAAGAAAAATGTAGAAAAGTGCAAAAATTATTAATAAAATTAAATTTTTTGTTTTTTACTTTAGGAAATTATAAAAATAATATTGTTTTACTTTTTTAATGACAATTGTAAAAACACATGGTTTTTGCCATAGATGGGGATAGTGCACTAATGTTGAAGTTTCAACTCATACTTAGTGATAGTTCAAAATGATTGCAAACATTTTGTCGATGTTGAGTGATGAATTGAAAACTAGCAATCTTACTAAACATGAGTGATAGTAATGTTAAAAAATTTTGCGCTAAAAAAATAGTTTGATTTAACAAAAAGCAATCATCAGTTTATTGCAATTTTTTTTCTTCACTCATTTGACTGCAACTAAAAATTTTGCACAAAATTTAAAATACAAAACTTGTGTTTTCATGATTAAAGCCAAGAATTATTCCGTTATTGACAGAATTCCATTTAGTTTAATTTCCTTTGCTTAGCATATCATCAGAAAAATCAGAAAATTTTTAAAATTTTAGTGACATTATGTTTCTGTACTGCTTTTTGATTGCAAGTTCAAATTTTGAACTACATATTTGAATTGAGTGCAGATTTTATGCATTTAATCACAGTTAGTGTTAGTAAAAAAATTTGCAATACCACTTTATTTTTTTTAGTGATAGTGAAAAAAAAATACCAATCATCACTAACTAAAGCTGGTAAAAAATAGTAAAAACTAATTTTTTGCAGTTTTATTTAGTGAGATTGCAATGTTGATTTAAATCAATATTTAGTGTACTACCCCCAACTATGGTTTTTGCTTACCTTAGCACAATAATGTTGTATACTTGTATCTAATAAAAACGTTAAGTTTTGAAAAACCGCAAGATAGATAATATTGATACATGACAAAATTTTCGTGCGAAATAATAAATGTTGCTCCACATTTTTCGCAAGTTCGAACGGAGTACTAGGCTTTATACAAATGTAGCGGTTAAATAAAATTCCTAATTGGGCTCCTGCAGCGCGTAGGATGCTCGTGGAGGCGTCAAATGTATGACCAGCCCCACTCTTTTTCTCAGCATCATTTGCTTCTTACATACCTACACTCAAAATATTATGTAGTTAAATTCAAACGAAAATTCATTTTAAACAATTTAAAATTCATTTAAAAACGGATCATTTACATTTCATTTAAAACAACTGATTTTTACATTTATTTTTAAATTTTTTATTTATTAAACTGCATATTCCTTAAAATTGAATAGTTTTTACTTTTAAAAATTATATCTTAACTGACAAAAACAAACTACATAAAAAAATAAATACGGAAAAACATTATGTTTTGGTAGTTTGTTTTTTGAATAACAAACATAAATGTTAAAAAAGTAAATTATTCATTAAATAACTATATTAATAATAAATTTTAACTGTACGTAAAACGAATTTAATAACCCACAATCAGTTAATGTACTAATTTTATAAGTGTACCCGCTATCACCATTTCTTTCAATACAGACTAGAAATATATTGAAGAAAAAGTCCCCTAACTGCCCAGAAGTCGTCCCGTGGGGGATAAAATGTATTAGCGACATCAATTAGTTTTTCGTCCTAAACATTTTCTCAAAACATACTTGCCCTTTATCTCAACCCCTTAGGGGGGGGGGGGGGGGGGGTTCCTGTAAAAACATGGCGTTTTATGAAATTCTTAAGTTTAATTAAAATTTTCATCTTCTGTAAACAAAAATCAAAAGTTGTAAATAGATTTTAATCATTTATGTCAGACTGCGAACTACTCTGCAGGAATTATAGAAATACTTCCTTAGCAAAACTAAAATGATTTTTTGTGAGCTTTAATTTTCTTATTATTAAATTTAAAAATGTTTCTGCTAGAATTATTCTTGGGCGCTTTAATTTTCTGACATTAGGGTGGTACGAACAGAGATCTGGAGGATAAATACTAGAACGAGATACTTGAGGTCAATGGCCTCTTAGGGCGGGCAAAACATTGGTCTTCTCGAGACAAAAAACATTGATATGTCTATAAGATCAGATTGTAAATGTCTTAGAGATAAGGAAAAATGTAAAAAGGCGACCCCTATGTTCGGCAAAAAAATAGTTTATATTAGAAAGTGTACGGCGCCCTTTTTTCCTTGTAAGATGGTACGTTCTGATATACATAGATATGTATGTATGTATGTATGTGTGTATGTATGTATGTATGTATGTATGTATGTATGTATGTATGTATGTATGTATGTATGTATGTATGTATGTATGTATGTATGTATGTATGTATGTATGTATGAATGTATGTATGTATGTATGTATGCATGTGTATGGTTTACAATTATTAATTTCTATCCCTTTTTCCATCTTTCTGGCAACATATGAATTCAGGACCATCAAAGAAATTGCTGAGGGCATGCCAAATTCAGATACAGTAGAATCTCACAAATTAGAACCACTTTGTGCATTGGGCAGTTCGAATTTCTGAAAAGTTCGAATTTCTGGACATTTTTTTTTGCAGAAAATGATAAAATTATAATGAAATAGTAATGGATAATGACTAGTTGTGTAAGCTTTATTTTAACTCAAAACAGTTTTTATTTAATTACATTTAATTATACATATTTTTTTAATCTTTCACACGTATGAACGCTTCACTTTGACCTTCAGTTATCAACTGACCCAAATTTGTACAAGCACACAGAAAAAATTATTTTTTCAATTCAAACAAAAAATTTGCCGGATCAAAACGTTTTTTGTTTAAAACAGGACCTACAAACAAATTTGCATATTCAAACCATTTATTTTGCATTTCGTTTATTGAAAAAAAACCCTGATTTTTTCAAACAAATAATTTAGCTGAGTCAAACAAATAGTTTACTGAAAATCACATAAATTTCAAACAAATAATTTTGCTGAATCAAACAAAAAAGTTTTTGCACAAGCAATGACGCGCACACAAGCAAGCACTGTAGAAGTAGATGATGGCAGAGCAGAGCAGAGCGGCGCGGCTGGCTTTGAGACACATTTTTTTGTTGGAATAATTTTTGAACAAAGTCTTGTTTATACACAATGTTTTTCTGCTTCACTCACTGTTGCTGTATCCTTTCCTTAGCAGCAGACCGACTCGACATGTTTTTCGTCATCGTTTTATTTTTGCATTTGATGTAGGTATTTAACTGAACATTTTTAAAAAATTGAATACGGGATTTTGTTTTTCCTTTTTTTTTTATCAACTTTGAAACCAACCAAAAATGTATTCTGTTTCTTCTAATGTTGTTGTTGTTTAAAAAGAGTGAAACGTTTTTTTACCTAATATTGTTTTTGTTCTTTTTTTACTACAAACCTCGCCACGCTATTTTATCATCTTTCTTATTGTTTTACCTTTTGAAAGCGTCCAAAAATAGACTGTATGTGTTTTTTGTTGTTATTCTTATATTTCTCATAAAGTAGTGTGGCTTACGATCAAATAAAAAATTGCTAAAAAACGACTACATTAAAGAGCGTTAAATATTTCATACAAAATTATGAAAACTTGAAACCAATAAAGCGTATATTTTATGTTTTAACAGTTGTCAACATTTTTGTAGATACAATAAAAAATCAAGCAAAAATATTAATTGAAACAGTTAAAAAAATTTGTAGAAATTAAAAAATTTTTGAAACCAGCGTTTGTTTGAAAATATTTTAGGAATAATTTTTTCTGTGCATATTAAATTTCATACGCATATGACCAAAGTATACACACCACCAATAACTCGGTGATTCCCCGTTTTATTTTTACTTTAATAAGCGAAAAAAATAATTTGTAGTGAAAATACAAAAAAAAAAAATAAAATAAATCCAGATATTAGAACCCCTGTTCTAAATTTAGAGCGTTTAATTTGGTTTTTCGCCTATTAAGTTCAAAATCATAAAAAAAAATTTCCTAGTATGTAGAAGTAAAAACTAAAAAAAAAAATTGCTTCCAGAAATTAGAACCGCAGGTTCTAATTTCAGAACGTCCAATACATTGAAATGGCCGGTTCTAACTTCTGGACTGTTCGAATTTGTGACGGTTCGAATTTGTGAGATTCTACTGTACTCTGTTCGGAAGTCAAGCATTTTCTAGTGAAAACTTTTTCCATTAATCTACACCAATGGTTTTTTCCAGTCCCATACCCAGTTTCAGGTAACGGGGCTACCCTATCGTGTACCCTTGTTCTGAAATTTTGGTTAGAACTTCTCGCATCGAAAAGATGTGAAACAAAATATTCTTTCGTATCTCGAAGAGTGAGAAAAATATTTTTCTTTTTAAAATTTTATCTTACCGATTTTTTTTTTTTTGTGAGTTTATTTGACAGTTCAAAGCGGGAACTTTTCTGACAAAAATGATACAGATACACTTTTTTTTTTTAATTGGCGAGTAATTTCCTTACGTGAAGGCTCTTACTCGCCATAAAAGAAAGGTACACACACAGGCTAAGTGAAAAAACCAGGGTTTAAAAAACTGCAGTCGAAACCAAAAACTGTCAACCAGAAAACGAAAATTTGTGTACAATATTTCGCTTTTTGAGTTGGCGACTGTTTACATTTAATGAATCAGAAGTAAAAGCAACTGTTGCTTTTTTTGCCAATGACAAATAAAGAAGTGGAAGAAATGGCAGTTTTTCTACTTTGACTGCAGTTTTTTAAACGCCGCTGTTTGTTTCAATTTATGTCAGTTTTGTTTAATTTAACACATTTCAATCGAAAAATTTCACGACGCGGGAGTTGCAGAACATGAATTTCAGTATATTTCCTCATCTGTAGATCATTTTATTCACTAGACTATGGCTCAGTTTATCGCCTGAACTATAGATCCAACTATTGGTTAAAACTGAGCAAGCTTAAGCTACTATCAAAAATTAACGAAAAGCCTCTCAAATGCATTAAAAAAACCATGAGATTCCGTACGGTATGTGCGATCAGTTTCGCACAGTTGCTTAAGCCAACTTATGCATATTACAGTTAAGCCTTAATATGTTAGTTTAGCCACTGATCAATCTATGATGTATGAGCATAACTATAGACTAACATAAGCATTCTTATATGTATGCATATGTAATAATTTCGTTGTTACGGTTGTATAATAAAATAAACAAGTTGGTTATGATAATAAATGTAAATGCAACAAATCATGTGTTGTTATTGCCACATAAACTAATGAGAAGCTTTTGTCATGATGCTTAAAGATAACAATAATGATTATGATGCTGATGCTGATGATCATCATCACCAGCAGTTAATAATAACAATAATTTAGGAAAGCAGATAAAGGTGATGACTACAAAAATTTACAAAAAAAAAAAAAACAACAACAAAAACAAAAATGAAGGTACTTAAAAGAAACTGAAAGACACCCTGCTCATCAGCTAAAAATAAACCAACAAATTCACTAAAGTGAAACGAATGAATAGTTAAACAAATAAAAGTTAAAAGTTGTTGCTGATTTTCTTCATTTGCTGTCGACGTTTGCTGTCTTGTTCTTCTGCAATAGTTGTCAACAGCAGCAGCCAAAAGATTTTTTTTATTTGGTTGTGGCATTTTTTATTTGTTTTTCTTTTTTAAGTTTATTTTTAAAAATGTTTTTTTTTTGCTTGTTGCAAGCAGCAATAGTTGGTTGGGTTGGCAATAATTTCTGTATCATGTTGCAATTTGAGATTTTTTTTCTTGTATTTTTTTTTTTCGAAAAAATATTTTTAAAATTAGCCAGGAGGAAATTGTAAGAGATGAAGGACAGTTTTAGTAGGTAGAATTAGCGACAAGATGTAGCAAGACAAGTTAGCACTTTGTTTAGAGACCAAGCCCTATTTTTTACTAAATTTAGTTTACTAAATTTTAGTCTTCAGATCAATTAGGGATCAGACTATAAGTTAGACGTAAAATCTGACTTCAGCTAAATGCCTTGCTACTCTTACGTATACGTTGCGGATCAGCTGTTCCGTTTTCCTTACCAAGCTTATTTATTAATAGGTACTCTTACGTAAACGTAACGTTGCGTTGCGGATGAACCTGTAAGTCTAGAGATCAGTGCCCGTGTTCTGTAACTCCTGCGTCGAGAAACTTTTCGATTGAAATGTGAGAAATGAAACAAAAATGCCATAAATTGAAGCAAACAACTGTTTTTCTCACTAAACTGTGCCTGTAACTTTTTTTGGCGAGTACAAGCTGTCACGTAAGGAAACTGCTCGCCAATTAAGCGACAAAGTCTGTCTGTTACTACGTTTATACGTAGACTTTTCGAAAATATAAATTAATTGCTATTAACTAACATACTGTTTATATGTCCATTTTCTTACTGAAAATTCTTATTTTTATGTGATGCCGGATGGAAAATTGATGCATTAGGTAGCACTGTATGTATATAAACTTTTTATTTTTTTTTAATGAATTAAACATTGTTTTGTATTTGTGAATTTTATTTCCACAATTTTGATTTAATTTTAGTTTTGTTGTCGTATAAAAGTGCCACATCGAAACAAAAACGTAAAACGATTAAAAGTGTGGCAATGCTTTAAATCTTATTTGCAAATAGTGTCTTAAATCAGGAATTGTTTTCGTGAGTTGGCTGTTCGCAAATAAAAATTTTATTCACTGTTTATGCGGCAATTTTCTCTACTTGCAATATATTTATTTGCGAAAAAGTGGTGCGTATAAACGTAGTAAGTAAAATTTCTGTGAGAAAGTTCCCGCTTTGAACTGTCGAATAAACTCACGAAAAAAACGGGGCGAGAAAAATTTGTGACACATAAAAATATATTAAAAATGCAAAATGCAATGAACAATAAAATAACACGGAAGAGATAAGTATTTTGTTCTTGGTTGATTATTTCATTGTTTGATTATTTTGCTTTTAACATTTTTAAAATATATACGATTCTTTTCAAAGCCATTTTGTAAGCAACAAACATAAAAGTCGCACTCTACATTATTTGGTATAGCTGACGGGTGTATTTTCGCCGCCGTCGTTGAAAATTTTTTAATTTTACTCAATTTTGATCGCCGTCAACGATATGTCTGACTGGTGCTTCAATATCTGCAATTTCACATCGACTTCGAGTTGAATATTATGACATTTATAACGTAAGGACGCAATCTCTTTTGATAGTTTTCCATATGAGTTACAGACACACTTTTTTCTCACTTTTCGAGAAACGATGGAATATTTTGTTTCACATCTTTTCAATGCGAGAAGTTCTCACCAAATTTAGAGAGGATGGGTGCACTTTAATATAAAACTGAAGACTCGATTTGAGATAATCGTAAAATTATGGCATTCAATATCACTGGAAACTGCAATAAAATTTTAAAGGAAAGCAATGCGCCGCACAATTCCAATCGAGGGAGACTCGATTTTTGTAGCGGAGCTACCTTATTTTTAACGACTAATAAATGAGAGTTGCTTGTCGCTGAGTTCTCTGATCGAATGTAGAGTTCAGCACAGTATGCGACCTCAGAAGCGTCACAAAAGCCATGCAATTGAATATCATTATCAGGTTGAAAGTATACCCAACGAGGAATTTTAACATCCCCAATTTTTTACCAAATTCTCAACAAAGGTATGCCACTTGACAAGAATATAAGGTTTCACACCCTCATCCCAATCGACCCCATCTTGCCACAACTCTCACAGAAAAAATTCTCCCACATTTTTCACCAATTAAAGCATTAATCAAAAATATAATCGGTTTTAATTAAAATTTTAATCAACTGAATTAAACATTTAATCAAGTGAATTAAATGTTTAATTAATACTATTAACTGGTTTAATTGATACTATTAATTTGTTTACTGGTGCAAATTTAATTAATTTTTTAATTAATATCACAAATTTTTTAATCAATTATCAATTTAAATTTTTTTCTGTGCTTGAAGCTAAATGTTCACATTGATAATTATAGGCGTAAGTCAGCTGTAATTAGGCCTCAGACTATTGAATAGTTATAAAGATAAGCTAAAGATTGCTCTAGAGATCAGGCTTTAGATCTAACTAAAGATCAAACTATGCTAGGGATCCAAGTATAGGCTAGCCCAGCAGTTAAACTATTAAATTGTATAGAGATCAAGCTAAAGACTAGTTAAGAAGTCGGACTAGTCTAAAAATCATGCCGAAAGGCCAAAGTAGATATCTAGCTTTTGAGTAGCCTAGATTTTATACTATGGACTAGCCAAGACAACTGGCTATATAGTCTAAAGATCACATACTGGTTTAAATTTTAGACTGTAGACAAGTTTGAAGATTAAGTTATAAGGTGGTCCTGAGATTAGGCTATAGTCTTGTTTAAAGAACAAACCGAGCAGACTTCCCTTTAATCTTGCGATATGACTATAAAATGAACTTATATGCACATTGTATTATTTTCCAACTGGCAGTGTTTTGCATTATTACCACCATTTAAAAGTTTGTATGTTTTTTTGGATTGTTTTTCAGGATTACTCAGACGCGATTTCTATGTCTGTCAGTTAGTTTATTTAGCGACAGAGTATTTTTTAGATTGTACAAAAAAAAAAAAAAACTACCAACAAACTATCAACAACATTAGCAACATTTTATAACCTTTGTTCTGGTCGTAGTTTCTTCTTGTTTTCTTTTTCTGGTATTCCATTCCAAATTGTCGTTTTTTTTTTTTTGTTTTGTTTGCCTTTAAATCTTTAAATAGTTTTCTGATGTTGTGTCTAGCCAGAAAGGTATTTCTGTATGCGACTGACTCTGCCTGTGACATCTCTCGCCGAGTGTAAGTAGTATAAATGTATCTATAAAAGTATCTAGTATCTTTTTTTATGCATTTTAAGGAATTCGATTTTTTTTTCTTCTTTTAGACCAAACAGCTAAAACATAATTTTAGCTTAAAAATCGAAAGTGAAATTGATAGTTTTTTTTTTTAAACTTCTGTCGAAATCGTTGTAAGACTTTAGAAAAATATTTATGAAAACTAGTTTTTTTATTGCTAGTGGCATGAAGACATGAAGAAAAACACACATAAATTATACGAAATACTAGTTAAAACAGATCTAAAACTACAGGCGACATTTGTTAACAGATGTAAACAGAGACATAAAAAGCCATTAACTGCATAAGTAGTGGCGATAGGGCAGAGTTTAATGTTTTTTCATTGTTTTGAATAGTTAATGGTGATTTGGTAAACTAGACGTGTAATGAAGCGTAATGGTTTTTTTATTAACCAAAATCATTTATTTAGCTTTTGTTTGAATTTAATTTTTTATAAAATTTAATGTATTTATATAAATAAAGTTCAAAGTAGGAAACAACAAGTTCTTAATAGCTTCTAAGCCATAGGCAACCAATTCATAGTACTTCACACATATTCTTGTGCTCTAACATTTAGTCGCCAATGAAACAACAATATTTACCCAGCGAACATTTCAAATAAATAATGAGCAAGTAAGAAAGTATAGTCGGTGTCCATATACATATGGATCAATCTATATTTATAAATTTCATTAAAATCGTTTTGATAGTTCCTGAGAGGCAAAAATTGCCCCCTATCTTCCCTCGTGGTCCTACGATTTAACCCACTTTTAAAAGGCTTGGTTGTTGTACCAATGAAAACCTATGTCTCAAATTTTATTATTTTATCTGTTTAGAAAACAGATTTTGATTTACGATACATCGGCGATACATCGTCGTCAAAACTAAAAAACATCGACATCGTCCATTTAATATTTTCATTAATTTAATATTTTTTATAATATTTTTAGCAATTTTAGTTTTTATTTTTCAATTAAACCTTTTATTTAAAAATATAAAAAGTGTTTTTCAAAGCATACGTTAAACGCAAGAATTTGAAATGTCGGTTTTAAATAAAATTTCTGTAATATAAGAATTTTATGACAAATATTATATAAATATTTCTCTATTAAACAGAATTTTAAAACAAAAATTAAAAATATTTTATTAAAAGTGTTTTAAAAACGACCTCCCAAATTCTTGCGTTTTACGTTTCCGTTTTCCAGCACACCCCTGATAGCCATACAAAGTACGTATGTATGTATGTATTTACATGCATGCATACTGTGCATTGCATAACTATATGTATGTATTAAGTTGCTTAAGTTGGCTCAAGCAACTGTGCGAATACATAAAAATCATATTTGTCAAACCATATTGCACTTATGGAAACTTTTTGATTAATTTTATGAATCTGTCATTTGCTTAAGCAAAATGCGAAACTGTTTGCACTTTGTTTTGGTGTTTTTAAATGCATTTGATAGGCTTTTTGTTAATTTTTGACAAAAGCTTATGCAAGCATATGTATATTATAGTTGGGCGTTAAGATTTTCAGTAGCAAAGAAGAATTAAAACAGTCCGTAAGTAAAATTGCAAAGTAGGTTTCAACATCGATGTTAAACATCGATGTATCGTGTTTTTTACCGATGTTTTTTGACATCGATGCTTATCGTGAAAACATCGATGTCTTCAAACATCGATGTTTTTCAGAGCGATGTTGCATCCCTAAGTGTAACTGAAAATGCTTCGAAGCGAATTCAATGATCCAGAGAAAGTTAATGTCATAGAGTTCTCGAAAAATTTGGATAAATTTTTGTATCCTGAACTTAGAAAGAAAATAAATATAAATTAGAATTTGTCATAAATCCAGCTAGCACTTTACTAAATATGTCTTTTCAGATCAGTTTTGATGATTAAAAACTGATTTATCACTTGAGCGATTAAAAAATGATTCACAGCAAATTGTATCACAAATTATTCTTTGAGGTGATTCATCGGTAGGTTACCATTTTCTCACAACGAGAGTTTCATTTATGATTCAAAAATGAGCTCATGTAGGGGTGTTTTGCTCGTGATTTTGACACTATCGAAAATATAAACAACTGAACAGCTGATCACTTGCATGTACTTGGTATAAATATACTTTGATCGAATCTTTAATTATTTATTTATTTATTATGATGTGTCAAGTTCCTAATTTTTATTCTTTGATAAATACACTAAAATTTATTGTAGGGGAAGAAGCTAGTTCCTATTCGGATTTCGCTAGTTACTTTGGAAAAACTAAAGATATTATTCAACTAAAGCTGTAAAGCGAATGAGAATTATGAGCTAAAAAATTGACAAAAGTTGTAAAAGTACTGTCTTTACATTGATTCAAATCTTTTTTTTTTTGTTGAATATGAAGAAGTATTTAATTATTTTATTATTAAATATGTTTTATTGTTTTATTGCTATTTTGCAAAGTGTAATTTTGATAAATTTGTTCATTGAATCAAATAAATAGTTTGTTAACCTAAAATTTTATTTTTAACAAACAGTGTTGTTAAAAATTTTCTTGAGATATTTTTTTCTGAGTATAATTGCTTGATTCAAACACTGACTTGGCGTTGCATACCGAAGTTAAGGAAGGCAGCCATCTAGATTTTAGCTTTAAAACTGATCTATAGTCCAGCCTTAAAAACTGATCTCCATTCCAGATATAAGTTTAACTACTACATTATAGTCCAGCTTTAAGACATATGTATAGTCTGGACTGTAGACTGATATAAAGTTCATCCTTGAGACTGGTCTATAGCCTATATACTGATCGATTGCCCATCATTAAGATTGATTTATTGTGCAGCCTATAGACTGATGTTGAAGCTAGCCTTAAAACTGATTTCAAATCTGGGCTACACAGAAAAAATTATTGCCGAATTATTTTCAAACAACCGCTTGTTTGAAAATTTTTTTAATTTCTATAAATATTTTTACTGATTCAATCAATATTTTTGTTTGATTTTTATTTAACCAACAAAAATGTGGACAACTCTTCAAAAATATAATAAACGCGTTATTGGTGTCAAGTTTTCATAATTTTGTATGAAATATTTAACGCTCTTTAATGTTGTCGTCTTTTTGCATTTTTTTATTTGATCGTAAGCAACACTTCTTTATGTGAAATATAAGAACAACAACAAAAAACACACACAGTCTATTTTTGGACGCTTTAAAAAAGTGCAACTATAAGAAAAACAATAGCAGACACGACATTATAAGAAACAAAATCCCGTATTCAATTTTTTAAAACTGTTTGGTTAAATACATCAAATACAAAAATAGAATGATGACGAAAAACATATCGAGTCGGTCTGCTGCCGTTTTTGGTTACATTTCTTCTTTAGCAAAGGAAAGGATACAGCAACAGAGAGTGATAAAGAAAAACATTGTGTTGTGTGTATAAATAAGACTTCGTTCAAAAATTATTCCAACAAAAAAATGTGTTTCAAAGCCAGTCGGCGGCTCTGCTTTGCCGTCACCTTCTCATACAGTGCTTACTTGTGTGCGCGTCATTGCTTGTGCAAAAACTTTTTTTTTTTTTTGATTTTGAATTTCAGTAAACTTTTTGTTTGATTCAGTTAAATTATTTGTTTGAAAAAATTAGTGTTTTTTTTTCAGTAAACAAAATGCAAATAAATTGTTTGAATATGCAAATTTGTTTGTAGGACCGATTTCAGACAAAAAATTGTTTGATTCTACAAATTTTTTGTTTGAATTGGAAAAATAATTTTTTCTGTGTATGGACTGATCTCTATTCTAGCCAATAAATTAATCTATAATCCAGCCAATAGACTTATCTCTGGTCCGGTTTTAAGGCATATCTACAGTCCATACTGTAGGCTGATATATAGTCGAGTCTAGAGGCTGATCTATAGTCTAGACTATATACTGATCTATTGTCAAGCCTTTAGATTGATCTATTGTCCATCTTAAAGACTTATCTACAGACTATGCAAAAAACTAATGTATAGTCCAGTCTATAGACTCATGCATGATCTTGCCTTAACACTTATCAATAGTTCAGCCTAAGCAGTGATGTTATTAACTTTTTTGACACGTCCCTACGCAGCCATAAAAAAATCCCTAGTTTTCCCTACACGCTCAAAAATTGTCCCTACAACTCAAAAATTATATTATATTAATGCAAATAAAACCATTGGTGCACACAGAAAACAAATTGATTGGGAAACGGTTGCAGTAATAAAATATTGATCAAGTTACATGATTTTTTATTGCAACTATTAAAAATGTATAGTTCTAATTGATTTTTAATTCTTTTGATTATTAAGACGTTATTCTAACTGAAATACGATTCCTTCAATTATTTTATTAGTTATGATAACTAATTTAATTAAGTTCTAAAAATTAGTACAAATGGTTAGAATCACAACCGAATTTAATACGGGGCAATACTGAATATTGGTCATTGCAATTAATAATTTAATTTCGTCAATAAATTTTGTAATATAAATGTTTATTCATTTATTGCAGCTAATTATTGGTTGTCGGAATAGTTTTAATTCGAGTACAACAAATGAAAATATAATTATTCGGAATTTACAACCAAAAAATAGTTAAAAGCCCCAATTGCCTGTCAAAACATTTGATAGATTAAAATAATTTTTAATTTTATATTTTAAAATTATCTTTGCGGTAAAAAATGGAAAATATGAAAAAACTTAATAAATAAGGGTAAGTAATTCACGTATTCTTATAGGTATGAGCATATGCACGTACATATGTATGTATGTATGTATTATTTTTATTATACCCTGCAAATTATGTCCAATGTAATGCAAGTATGGACCATGTCATTATTAAGAAGAGTTTGCGGTGAAACGACATGTCTTCGTTTTTTAACGACATGTTTTCGTTTTGAAACGATTTCAAAGCTAATCCTCTGGAGAATACCATGGAGTAGTTTTAAGACTTCTCCTTTGTAATCCATGCTGGGTTATATGGTCCTGCCCAGGACATCGTACTGTAATATAAGCCATTTTGTCCATATGGGCTACATTTGACCGGTAAAAAAAAAATATATTGATAACGACAATCAAATCTCTTGTCATAAACACCAATTATGTGTTAATTCAGTTGCAGCTATCATATATTCGGGTATGAGCACATTTTTGTTTCTAATAATCATACTAACAACTAACAATATCTGTTGTTACAACTGATAGTGTACTAAAATTCAAATGTTGCTATCAAAAATATTGTGCAAAGCAACGAAATTTTCAGTAATTGGAACCGAATTGTGTGATAGTACATGCAACCGACGAAATTCGATTGGCGCCAAATTCGGTTGTGATAACGAATCTGTTTTCTCTGTGTGTTAATAGTGTCAGTGTTCGAAAATAAACAGTACATTATTTAGCGTTCGGCTTACACACTAAAGAACGATATCTATTTTTTTTTAATGTTTGTGTAGACGAACACAACTCTTAATACCGTTCGTAACATTTTTCAAGAAAGAGCCGAACAGTGTTCTGTTCTTCGTTAAAAAAAAAACAGAACAATTGTAGTGATACTGTAGACATAATGTTTCTTTCTTACATTGATAAAGAAATGAACAAACAAAAAGTTTTATCAACGACTGCAGCACGAAAAATTTGTTTGTGTATTGTATTGTATTGTATTGTATCCTTAGTGTTCGGTTCGGTAGATTTGTGGAAAACACAAACGCTAATAGTGTTTGTGTAGAAAATCATTAAAAAAATAACGTTTCCCTGTTAGCCATCTTTCGAACACAAAAATAATACTGTTTTTATCAAACTCAACAAGAGATGAGAACATTTAATTCCGTTCGTCTTTTTTTTAAATCCACAAACTTCATTGTGTTCGGTTCGGCTCATTAATTTTGGTCCCTTTTGGCTAGAAAAAAAAACCAAACATTTTTTACAAAAACAAAATACACATACAAAAAAACAAAAAGCCAGCTAAATAATTTTACACAAACAAAACATACACACAATCAGTGTTCGAAATCAAACAGTACATTATTTAGCGTTCGGTTTACACACCCAAGAACGATATCTATTTTTTTTAGTGATTTTAGTGTAGACGAACACAGCCCTTAATACCGTTCATAACTATTTTCAAGAAAAAGCCGAACATTTTAAAGTGTTCTGTTCTGCGTTAAAAAAAAAAAAAAACAAAACAATTGTAGTGATACTGTAGACAAACATTAAATTTTAATGTTCTATAATGTTTCTTTTTTTACATTGATAAAGAAAAGAACAAACCAAAAATTTTAGCAACGACCACAGTACAAACAGCTTGTGTGTGTATTGTGTATATGCCTGGCTTTTTGTTTTATCGTATGTGTATTTTGTTTTTGTAAAAAATGTTTGGTTTCTTTTATCAGCCAAATGGATCGAACATTAATGAACCGAACCGAACACAATGAAGTTTGTGGATTTTACAAAAACCGAACGGAATTAAATGTTCTAATCTCTTGTTGAGTTTGATAAAAACAGTATTATTTTTGTGTTCGAAAGATGGCTAACAAGAAAACGTTATTTTTTTAATGATTAACTACACAAACACTATTAGCCGTTGTCTTTTACACAAATCTACAGAGCCGAACACTACGGAGCGATATTTGGTGTTTATTTTCGAACACTGATTTATATACATACGGCCTAATTTATAAAAAATAAAACCGGTTAATAAAGGGTTAATAAAATGGATTTTCATACAAAATCCGTTTAATAAACCCTTTATTAACATGTTTTATTTTTTATAAATAAGGCTGATATTATTTAAAGTTGTTTTATTCACTTAAAATCAAAATTAGTCTTGTAAAAAAGAGCGGATAATGAAAATTAAAGATCTTAGTACAAACATTATGCTAGGAACACAACTGGGACGAACGACGAATTTCGCCCTACATGTCGAATTTTTTAGTAAAAATTCGATGAGTATATTCGTCGTATGAAACACAATAACGACGATAACTTTCAGCTTTACTAATTGAGAAACTTGTTAGCTGTTTTTGCAAAGAGAGAGAAATAGTGTGACCATATAAGAAAAAATTGCTGCACAAAAGATCCTTTGGGTCGCGGTGCACATGGCCTTCACGTGTATACTATACTACTACTTAAAAAACCAAAACATTAACAAAAACACAATTGAAAACTATTCTTATAGTTATCTACTTTGTATATTTATTAAAATGCGATAAAATAATATAAAACATTTATAATTGTAAAAGTATAAAAAGTAACTTTTTATACTAAAAAACTTGGAAACTTAAATCAAACATGGTCACTTGGTACTGATTTGTTCGTCGTTCGCCGGCGTATGAAATAGAAATAAATCTATTGCAAAGTCGCCGCGTATGACGAATTTCGACCGACGCCATGATTGTGTGTATTTTGATATACACAAATATGTTTTATTTTTGGCGACGAATATTCGCGGCCAAAAATTCGTCGTTCGTCCCAGTTGTGTTCCTAGCATTAAACATGTGGCAGTGATAGATCATAGAAACATTATTTTGACTAAAGAGGAAAAATGAAATTTTCATAAAAATTATGACTTTTCTCCAAAACCAAAACTTTATGATCTCCATTCTTGTAAAAGAGAGTCGCACAAAATTTACCTTAAAATCAAAGAGGAAATGGCGGCAAATGATCACTCAAAGAAATTTAACAATTTGAAACGTTGCCGTATCAACAATTTTATTAGTATGCTGAGACAAATCGAAAAAGATTGCCAAATATATACAGTTTTGCTACAATTTTTAAAAGTCCCTACATTTTAATGATTTTAAAAAATTTGTCCTTTTTTCCTACGGCCATTTTTTTTTTAAAGAAAATCCCTACGAATAGGAATTTTTCCCTACGTTTAACATCACTGGCCTATAGACTAATTAACAGTATATTCATACGCACATTAATTATCCAGCCTATAGACTAATCTTTGGTTCTGATTTATAGTACACCTTGCAGAATGATCTATAATCATTCTGTGTTCTAGTAGAATTTTATTTAAGCTGATAGTGCAAAAAAGTTTTTTTTTTTTTGAAAAACTAATTATAAAACCATAAATAATTAATATTTAAAGGAACTGTCTATTCCTCCTCTAGTTTTCTCCTTTAAAGACGCGGTTCATCTTAAGAGCGTAAACGTATTAAAATTTCAAAGTTATTAAAACTATTTAAGTAGATATTTTTATGATTTAAATAACTTTTGAAATTTCGAATGGGGATTTTGTATTGAAGCAATATGACTACAAAAACGTTTAAAACTTATTTTAGTTTGTGGGCTTTTTTACGATGAATTTTACAACTCCTTCATTAAATATCATTTTCAATGCGGTTTTTTAGTATGGAATTCTACAAGTTATATTAACTCTTTTTAATTATTTATTTATTTCTTTTAAAAATTATAGATGGTGATTTGATTTCTATTGTAGTTGTTTTTTTGTTTTTTCTCTACCGATTTGTGTTATTTAATATGATCACACTAATTAAAAAAAAGTCGTAAAATTTGATTTCTCTTTAGCCAATAGATTTACATGGCATTTATGTTTTGTTTTAAAAATCTTCAAATAATTTCACAGTTTTTTATAAGCAACATAAATTTATCACCGATAACAAACACTGTGAGAAATGGTTGTGTAAATGTTAAAAACTTACCCAAAAATTTTATGGTTGTTGTGTTTGATTCGATAAGACGGTTAAAAGAAAATTTAAAACTGAAATTAGAGAAAAAGAAAAAATGGTTTTTAATAAGTTGGGAATTTTAAAGGTTTATTTTATTGATAAGAGTTACGAGGGCGGTTTTATAAATTAACCGATCGGAATTCAAAATTGGCAGTAGTGTCAAAAAACTTGGTCAATGTTATTCAATACTTTCAGTTGAAAGGTCTTTGTCCAAACAATATTAAAATCTACACTCATAATATTCTGTACGTAAAATAAACTGAAATTGTAATATAAAATAAATGAAAATTCAGTAAAAAACCGGTCTACTTATTTTTCATTTATTATTAACAAAAAATTTATTTAATTTTTATTGTCAAAAAATCAACCCCATGTTTCGTAAAATCAAATGAATTTTCAGTTATTTTATATAAATTAATTATCAAAAAATTAATTACATTTTCCGTAAAAAAACAAAGGAATATTTGGTTATTTTATTAAATTCAGTAATTTTCGTTTACTCCACAAAGGAGTCGAACTTCTAAAAAATGCCAGACAGACACCTGTCCGCTTGTTTTTATAATAAGTGAGAGAGAATATTATTATTTACTTTCCCCGTTACACACGTTTGTTGTACCTTACACCCAGGCTACAACTGACATCAAATGGTTAACATTAACACTAACATCATGTCAGTGTTAGGTATAGCCTCCTGATGTTAGTGTTTTGTTTGTGTTTTAACAGCGTAGTTAAGCAATCTGTCTTGAAAGCTATTTTATAACATAACTTGACGTTTAAGTTTGACAGACAGCTTTTTTCTGTTGCTTTTTATTAACTTTTTTATACAACTTGTCAATAATACGCGCGTGGCTGATAAATAATTAAAATTAAAGCGCAAAATAAAGTGCAAAATAAGTTTTCCGAAAATAAATTCATTTTAAAAGCAAATTGGTGAAAAAAACTTGTTTTTAAACTTATGTTGTAAGATGTTTACGTGTTCTCCACCTAAAACACATTGGCAATTTGACGAAGTTATTCTGCCGGCGTTATTGCTTTTGTTAAGACATCACAAATTGCACATGTGGCCGTAGGGTGAAGGCCACTAGAACTTGGAGGCATAACATCGGACACGCAAGAATCCTGTATGAGATAAATTGGCGATTGGACGTTACTAACATCACACCTGAGCCAGTTTTTGATCCTGGGTTAACCGTAAGCTTATTGGATACAGCATCCTTTACTATGATGACCTACGAATTCCAGAGGATGCAATTAACATTGAAGGAAAAACCCTCGGGATAGATTAAGTTTTTTATACTTGCTTGAAGTACGAGTTGTACTAAAAAATTCAAGTACGAATAATAATAATACGTACTTAAAAAAAACCTAAATGGGATTATTTTCGAAAATCAATCCCGGAATTTCTTAAAATAAGTACAAAATTCTTAAATCAAGTAAAAAAAAAAGATTAATCTTTTCGTTGGAATTGCCACTCTGAGAGTAAAATTACAAAGTGAGTGTTTTAATCTCATTTAACTTATCAAACTACAACAACACTACGCAAGTAGTTGAAAAACGATTTACTTTGTATGTGTAGAAACAACAAAAACAACAGCACAAGCCTAAAACACATTATTTTCATGTTTAAAAAGTAAAATTAAAAACTCTTGCTTCTCATTTTGTTTATATTTTCAGTTATATATGTACATTAAGTTTTTTAGTAATAACCATATCGGGAATGATGCTGGTGTTTTAAAATTTAAATTCTGTTAGGTTTAAAACGGGTTATTAATGTAAGTAAATTAATCATAATAAAATTCTCCTTCTAATTCCACTTTTGGTTTATTTCAAGTACAATTTCGGGATTAAATCAACTTAATAATTCTACAATCAAGCGCATTTTGAGATTGATTCAATCTTAGTTTTAATTAAATCAACCACTTTTTCGGATTATTTCAAGTACGAGTTCGGGATTGGATATGGATAAATTAAGTATTTCGCGATAGAAAATCCGTACTTGAATCAATATTTCTGTACTTGATTCAAGAAAATCCGTAGTCATCATAGTATTAATACCGCTTCGGATTGATTTATGATGAATTAATTTTCTCTTGAGTGTATACACTGACGAATGTAAAACACAGTATGGCATTGGTTCTGGAATTTTCTTCCAGCAGTTGGCCTCGTACATTATTCTATTGGCCTGTTCGTCGATCTCCAACAAAGACTTCGTTCGCTTAACTTACATGTAAAACAAAAACAAAACGAAGTTCGAAATCGACGAACAGGCCATTAGGCTTCCGGAATGTTGCAATGTCAATGTGCAATGACCGAGATAATAGCCATGTACTCAGTCGCTGGGCACGTTTGGTATGGTAAGATATCCGGCAGAGATATTCACATTATTAGCGAAAGTAAAGCGGCCATAAGATTCCTGGAGAATGTGTTTATCACATCGAGAATTGTTCAAGAACGCTGGGTGTCTCTGGAGGAGATAGTGGGACATTAAATGGATGCCCTTAAATGGGTCATTGGATACAGGGGTATACATGAAAAGTGTGTAGCTGACTGGTTCGTTCCAACATATTATATAGGAGTATCGCTCTCGAAGAGTAAGCAACTAATCGCACACAAATTTTAACTTATTGCTAGCCAGAGATGGTTTAATGAAATTAGCTGCGAGAAAATCAGAAAAAGCCTATTAGAGATGAAAAAGGACAACAGACTTTAAAAATGTCATGATTTCACCTCAGGAGCCTATTCGAAAACAGTCCCAAAGGCTAAAGCTCCCTTATAATAACCTGCGTAGATGACGCGACGAGTAGGAAGAAGAGGACTCCACGGAACATCTTTTGTGTCGTTGACCGGCACTGGAAGACCTAAAACTCGAACCGTTTGGTCGAAGAACTTTTTGGGACAAAACTTGTTTCTCTGCCATTGATTTGCACAGGATTCACTCCTTCCTTGAATCAACCGAATGGCTGAGTAAAAATGTCAGCAGCCAAGTAACATGGGACACCTTTAAGGCAGTGAAACACGGTAACACAACGGAAACTAATTGCTGGACCCACGTGAGCTCTGCTCTGATCGTCGGCTGAAGGTCTCGCGAGCTAGCTAAATTAAAAAAGGCGTTTCAAAAAGTGAAGCTGTGTCTTAAATTTTGTATGTTTTTTTGGCAGGTCTGCGAATTTTTAAGCCGCCTTTAAAAAAAAGATGTGGAACGCAATAATAAAAGAAACAATGAAAAAACACGTAAATTTTGTTTTAAAATTACTAGCGAAATTTGCCAAATACCACAGTCGTTTGTTTTTTCTTAATGTTCAAACTAAAAAATACAGCGCCCTCTACGCTGTGTTTCTTTTAATGTTTTTTTTTAATTACACTGTGCATGAAATTGACACTTTTTTTCGTGACAAGCCGGGCACATGGCGTTTTAACATAATTCGGGGACGCTGAATCCAGTGGTGCCCGCGGTTTTTTCAGATTGGCTCTGGTTTTCGAGATATACCGTTATTTCGAAAATGGAGGAGGTTGCTCAACATATATTCGCGTAACTCAAAAACGGTTTAGTTTATTGAAATTACTAAAAAAACCGAAATTCCGCAATAAAATTTCATTTCAGAAAAGTAAAACTCTTTTTCTAATATGAGTAGTCGTTATTGAAACATAATTTTTTTTTAAAAAAAAAATTAATTTTTTTATCAAAATTTCGAAATTTTTGTTTTTTAAAAATTCATACAAAATTAAAAAATGCAGCTAGGCTTCTAATTTTTTGCAGACTTATAAAAAACGAAGCTACAAAACAAAACAAGCCATAAATGATTAAAATCTGTTTGCAACTTTTGATTTTATTCACAAAAGCGGGCACCACTGGATTCAGCGTCCCCGAATTATGTTAAAACGCCATGTGCCCGGCTTGTCAGTTTTTTCAACTAGCATAGTGTTATTAGTATTTTTTTTAATTTTTAAAAACCGTAACAAACAAATAAAGTAACAAGGTTTTGTTGAAGTGTGGTAAGTTCTTAATTATTACTATTGATAAACTGAAATTTATTGTAAAATCTAACAGCCATATTCATAAAAAGTTCTTATTTTAAGCTTATAGTATGTATTAACTATTAAACGCTTTTTGTCTTATAAACCTCTTAAAAAAATTTGTATTCATAAACGTACAATAACAGCTTTTTTACTATTACTTGAGGGCTACACGATCAAGTTTTGCCTATCAAGTTTTAATACACCCACACTTTTTTACCAATACACTCATACTTTTAAAAATTGAAACGAACTTGCCCTTAAAATTCTCTTTCCAGTGAGTGTTTCAATTTACGTTCAAGAAAACACCTGATTTCAAGGTTAGTGAGCAAATTTTTCGTTTGCCTTTATAAATTGTTTTCTTGATGACATCTTGAAAGTAAATTGCTCAAAAATTGAATGCAGCCTACGTCACAACTTTCAATTCTTGGAAATTTTGACAAATACAGTATATGTAAAAGACTATCAAGAAAATCTTGATCGTGTGGCTGCACTGTTAACTGTTTGCACCGATTTTCTGTTTAAGTATGGCAACTTTCTTTATATTTAGCTGCCATTTTATTGTTAGTGATGCATGAAACTTCTATGCGGTTTACATGATATTCTATATTTAATTTTTATACCCTTCACCACAGGTGGAAAAGGGTATATATAAGTTTGTCATTCCGTTTGTAATTTCTACAATATTGATCTACAATATTGATTTTGGGTCCTTTTGAGGAGAGAAGTTGATTTAACGATATCCGTCCGTCTGTCCGTCTTACGTTTGATATGTGTTTTCCGGAGACTCCAGACATGATTGCGGCTTGGTTTTTTAACATTTATGTCACATATAGTCCACCATTTCTTGCTATTGAAATTCAGCCAGATTGGTCCAACAATGGCTGAGATATGACCAAAAAACCACGACTGCCTCTAATTTTTCCAAAAAATCCCTTGTGGTTGTTGTATTTTTATTACTTTTTTCTGTATATCTGGAGAACGGCAAGAGCCAAAGTTTTCAAATTTGGTACAAACATTAAGGTTATAAATACACACCATTCCATTGGGATTGGAGAAGTGGGCGTGGTACCTTCCATACAAAAAGTATTAAAAATTGTATAAAAACCTGAATTTTTTGACTGTTATATGACCTATGGTTACGCCTTATATATCAAAAGATCGGAAATTTAATTAATAAAAAATAATATATTCTCATACTAGCATAATGCCCAATATGATTTTCGTTTATTATTTCATCTATTTAACGAAATAATTTTAACAAATAGAAACTAGGAATTTTTGTGTTTTTTTGCTACTTAAAAACTCGCCAAAAGAGATAAAAAATGACAACAGTGCCTTTACAAAAACTGTGTTGAGTTGTAAACAGTAAACGGTCTATATTTCATTTTAATGATATTTAAACAGCGTTCCTTCATGGTAGGGGGTGTGTTAAGTTAGAAACTGTGAGTTCCCTGGTTCGAATCTTGGTTTTTTAAAAAGAATATTTTTTTAATATTGTTATGTTCCAAAACAATTTTAAAAAAAAATTTACCAGTTTTCGCTTTTTAAATTTCATTTATAATGAAGTTTTAAGTATTGTAAATATGTATGTATATGTAAAAATTATTTTGTTGCTCTGTATTCTGCTCGCACAATGGTGAAGGGTATATAAGATTCGGCACAGCCGAATATAGCACTCTTACTTGTTTTTTATAATTTTTTTTTAATTGTACCCCTTCAAAATTATTCTTAACAAATAAAACTACATATTATTTTAGTTTCTGAACAAAATGTTTCCGAAAAGTATCATAAAAACATTTGTTTGAACCTTTTTTAAACATACGATAAGAAAGTATTCGAATAAAAAGTTGTTTACTTTTCATTAACATCACTATTATTATGATTGGCTTATTTTATTTTTTTTTTTTATATATTTTTGAACAATAATTTGTTGTTTTAAACAAAAAAAAAAGAAAAACAACTAGTTGCAATAATTTAATAAATAATTAAAGAGAATATCTGCATTTGCCCCTGAACATATTCATTTAAATCTGATAAATTTGTTTTAAATAATTATCAATATAACTTTAAATTGGCTGTCTAAAATAAAAAAAAATTGTAAAATGTATTTAACATGTCCGTTGTAATAAATAAAACATTTTTGTCATTATTTTTCAACATATTTCACAAAAATAATAGCATAAAATGCAAACACCTTTCAAAATGTCATT
This sequence comes from Pollenia griseotomentosa, assembly GCA_963931875.1. Taxonomy (NCBI): domain Eukaryota; kingdom Metazoa; phylum Arthropoda; class Insecta; order Diptera; family Polleniidae; genus Pollenia; species Pollenia griseotomentosa. The sequence goes on from OZ007564.1 coordinate 50,687,723, forward strand.
TTATTTTTGGTTTAAAGAAGGGCAAATCCAACAATAAATTTTCGTACTTTATGAATGGTTAATTAAAGGTTCAATAGACTATTTTTCGTTTATGAATACAACTTTAGCAATTTTTGCTTAAAAACGGTCAATTAATCATCAATTAGTTTTTATGAATACGGCTGTAAGCCTTTAATTCAAATATCAATCTTGAAAACTTTGTTGATAAAAACTTATCCTTAACTTTTACATTCGTTTCTCTATATTTATTTTATTTCAATAAAAATGTAACTAACCAATAAATTTAGTATTAATAATAGAATTTTAACATTTAAACTTATGTAAATATTTTTTATTTTGCCAAGTGTTTTGTTTTAGCTTCAAAACGAAATTACCCACATTTCTATGACGCCAATAAGTATAAATATTTTTCTACTGTCAATTTTTCCATACACAATAAATATTTCAGACTGTTTTTGTTTTTATTTTGCGTTCAAATAAATTCCATGGAATGAACGTGAATTGAAGTTTAAATATGTAGACGGACAGTACTATTTTCTATCGACTGTTAAGCATAAAAAGTACTAAAAACAGCCACTTAAACTGAACCTTAGCTGTTGGCATGAGTCCTACCAAATGAAAACAAATTGGCAAAAATAGAAATAAAACTGAAGTCGAAGTTAAAAAACAGCGAACAGAAATATTTATAAATAAAAAAAAAAAATAAGTTTAGTTACACCATTTCTAATTTCATTAAAGGCGGTTTTAAGTCAAACCTAAATAAAGACTAGCCTACAAAACAGTTTATAGCCGATAGACAGGTCTATAGACCAGCTGATAGGCCAGTCTATACTTTAGATTTTACACTTATCTACAGTCTGGCGAATAGACCAGTCATTACTCTAGCGATTGGACTTATCTATAATTAACAATAAAACACGTCAACAGCAAAAAAGGGCTTGAATAACCACTATATAGATTTGATGAATCATGGCTATCTAAGTACAAAAAAAAAATAAATTTTTAAAAAATTTTTTTGGAAGAAAAAAATCTGGAAAAAACGGCAAAAAGTATTAAATTTTATTTATTTGTAGTGAAGCTATACATCATGTGATTGAAAGAAAATATGGCTCATGAAAATTGATGCGTGCTTTACGTTTTTATTAACAATTAATTGAAAGTATTGCATATTTACAAGCACTTTATAAGCAATGTATGAGAGCAACATGTTGCAAACATAATATAAACATGTTGCTTTACACAAATTTGCAATAAAAAATGTTAAAACGAAGTACTTTCAGTTTATCGGAAATTAAAAACGAATTTATCCATGGATTCTCATGAAACAAAATTTATTTTATTTCTATTATATGCAGCTTTATGAAAAACTAATTAATGTAAAGGATTGAAAAAAAATATTGTGTAATAAAAAGGCAAAACTTTGTGATTTTTAGCTCTACACAAATTTACGATAAAAAAGGTCAAAAGTAGGTACTTTCAGTTTATCGGGAATAAAACAGGAATTTGTGCATGGATTTTCATGAAATAAAATTTATTTTACTTCTAATACATGCAGCTTTGAGCTAAAGTACTAAAACTGGTAAGTATTTGTTGATTTCAATTTTTTATGAATTTTTTGAATTCAAAAATTTTATAAAAAAACAAAAAAAATGTTTTTTTGCCACTTCGGCCTCAATAACTCCAAAAATAATGGCTAAATTAAAAAATGATATTAAAGAAACTTAAATCTGGCGTGAAATGTTTTGACAGATTGCATAACAAAATCGGTTACGTCGTTCCAAAGTAACGATAAGATGTATGGAGCAGCCTCTTAAAAAATCTCAAATTTTAGAAAAAAAAATTTTAAAAAAACGTTACCATAGAATTTAAGAAAATTATAATTTTTGCAATTAGGTGACTATAGCGGATCAAAAAAATATAGTGGTTATTCAAGCCTTTAAAATTGTTTTGATTTTGTTGCCTTGAATAATCCATCAAATATACTAGTCTAAAGTCTTTTTTAGTAGGTAGACGAAAATCTGGCATAGGATATCCAAATTATTTTTAATTTTAATTTATTCTATACGACTGTGTCGTTTTTAATAGATTAAAGAATACAGGTTGTGTGTTACTACAAAAAAAAACGGACTTCTAGCTTTTTACCATATGTAGAAATATTAGACCCGTTGGCTGCGGTTAAATTAATATCAGATAACTTATTATTACTTTTAAATTTCGCAACGGGTAAGACCGAAACCTCTGCTCCGCTATCTATCAAAAAACGTAATTTATTAATTTTATCAAAAATGAAAAGGCGACGGGATAAAGAAGTATAATCACCATTGTCTGTCGCCTCGACAACGGGATTAATTAGTTTGACGATTTCTTTGAAAATGAACACGGTTACTCGCAACGTATAGCCTTATCCCCGAATCGGTAGTGATATCTACATACCCAGTCTCTACTGGTTGAACGAAATCTTGAACGAGAATTTTTCCTATTATAATTATTTCTATAATTTGGTCGCGATTGTCTGTCATTTAATTCTTGTTTGAGAGAATTCACTTCCACGCATAATTTCGACATATTTTCGCACAAAGTTTTTGTTAAATTATGAACACCGTTTTCAATATTGGTTTTACGTTCATTAATATTTGCCACTTCACCATTAAACATTACCTCCCAAATTTTATCAGCTAATTGTATGAGCTCGTTCATGTCACTATGATTAGATCCAGTTAAAGCTACATTAAGGCTTTTTGGGAGCTTTCTCAACCAAAGCTTTTTTAAAATATCTGGACCAAAACTATTTCCAGCTAAAAGCGACAGTGAGCGAAAGAATTCGGATGGCTTCCTATTCCCAATTTCACTATCAGATAAAATTTTCTCTAAACGAGAGGTTTCACTAAGAGAATGACGTTCAATTAATACTTTCTTTAAGTTATTGTATAAATTTGAAGAAGGCGGATTTTGAATAATGTCAAGCACTGTTACTATTACCTCTTGAGGTAGTGCAGTAATGATATATTAGTATTTGGTTCTGTCCAAAGAAATCCCTTTGGTGGTAAACTGCATCTCTGCATGAACAAACCAAGCATCAGGGCAATTTGCCCAAAACTGAGGGAGCTTAACTGAAGTAGCAAAAAGTTCGAAATTTGATTGAGAAACATTAGAAACATTTTGATTTAGCAAATGTGAATTTTGACTTCCTTGAGTTATATCAGTATTTGATATTTGTTGTGTACTATTTGTATTGCTTTGAGTTTGAGTAACATTGCGTGTAGGTGAACGAATTGGTATAATTTTCGGTTGGAGAGTTCACAATGTATAGCGATAAAATTTATAAAATGTAAACTATAGTATTTAAAATCTATTAATGTATATATACCAATATCTTAATCTCAATTTGCAGATGTAGCTTCTCAAAATACTCCAATTTAAATAATATTCAATTTTGACATTGACCAGCAAACTCTAAAAATTGGTAGTTGCTTACTTCTTTTTGATTTTAAATTGTTATCTTGCAGACCAAAACTATTGTATCTTGATTACAAATCTTGTTGAAAATTAGCTTGATGATTGCTGCCTCGTTGCACAATGGATATTGTTATGATTTTATTTTTATCAAAGCTTTTTAATTATACTTTTGCATTGTTCGCTTTATTTATTAAATATTTCTTATATAGCAGGATCGCCAATTTTATGGTAGTAATATATTTTATATAAAACTTTATTTAGGAAAATAATAAATTTATATTGTGTTCACAATTGAAAAATCCATTTCTCTCTAATATTAATATTTTAAATTATTTGAAAGATAAAACAAAACTTATTTTATATATAAATTAAATATTCTAAAGTAAAATTATTATAACTTGTAAAGTAAATATATAAAACACGCATGTCACCACAACTTGAATGTGATAAGTGGATACAAGAGCAGCGAACTTTAAACGGGAAGATGGGTGTAAACTTAAGACCCGAAAGTAAAGTGGACAATTGTGTGTGGAAATGGTGTGAGCAATACATTTATAAAATAATGAAAGATAGATGCTCAATAGTTCCGAACCTACTTGCTTAGGAAAGAAAACACTACCCGTCCTGATGGAATGGTAAAATGATTCCCAAAATGATTTCGTAAGCCACTAGATGATAGCGCGCTTTCACACTGTCCCATTGAAGAAAAATAGTCCTGACTATAGACTAGTCCACAACCAGAGAAAAAAACATGTTTAAATATGGTCACCTCCAACAAAACTATTTTTAAAGAAAATGTTAAACATATTCATTTAACAATATTATTGTCACCGACAACCATATTTTGGTTGAAATAGTGCTCCATTAAGAAGCCACAACCATATTATGGTTGCCTCCGAACATGTTATGGTCAAAAATAACTAAAACATGTTTAACACTTATAATAGCATGGTTGGTTTTTAACCACAGCATGTTGCTCTTAAATTTGGTTAATTGTTAATTTTAAAACAAATTATTGTCATATTTAACCATAACACGATAAGAGGCAACTGTAATATGGTTGTGGCTTCTTAATAGAGGACTAATTCAACCATAATATGGTTGTAGATGACAATAATATGGTTATATTAACCATAATATGTTTAAAATTTTCTTTAAAAATAGTTTTGTTGGAGGTGACCATATTTAAACATGTTTTTTCTCTGCGTGCAGCAAATAGACTAGTTAATAAGTCTGACTAGAGACTAGTCCAGCAATTCGCTATTGATTAGAACATAATCCCCGCTAGATAAGTATATAAGATGCCATACGCAATGCGACTCGTTGGGCCTTTTATGCAGCAAAAATATTCACTACCCACAACGAAGGAAGCCGATTATCCTGCCAGGTTAGCAAGCATAAGCTTTAGTTGGATCCATTATCCTTGGGTTCCCCCAAGCAATTACTGTCTATGGGTTCCTAAAAGGGGGCACTTATAGAGCAGGTGTTTATGTATATAAATATAAATATATATATGTTCCTTTTACTCCTGCAAGGGCCGATGTTTAGATGGCTATTAACTTAAGAATGGTTCTTAGTTCACACTAAAAACTTCTTAATAAAAAAATTCATATTTAACAAGTAAGAAAGTATAGTCGGTCAAGCCAGACCATATGATACCCTACACCACAGTATTTAAAAACAAATTTTCGAGAGTGTATGGCTATATGAATAGGGATCTATCTATGTTTTAAATTTCATTAAAACCGGTTTGATAGTTTCTGAGAGGCAGAAATTTCCCCCTATCTACCCTCGTGGTCCTAAGATTCGGCCCATTTTCAATAGGCTTGGTCCTTGTATAAGAACCTATGTGCCAAATTTTATTAAATTATCTCCAAAATTGCGATTTGTAATTTGCGCACAAAGTTACATAGACAGCCAGCCTGCCAGCCGGACCGACATCTTTGGATCAACTCAGAAAGTGATTCTGAGTCGATCGGTATACTTTAAGGTGGGTCTAGGACCAATATTTTAAGGTGTTACACACATCAGCACAAATGCATAATACCCTCTCCACTATTGTGGTGTGGGTATAGATATTTCCAGCTAAAATGTGAAAGCATTTCCTGAAGTATACCTGAAAAATTTTTACATTTAACTAAAGACTTTTAAAGCGTAAATTAAAGTTTATCAATATTAAAATTCGTCTGAAAATGGTGTGTTCATGTAAATGCTTGTTTTGAAAACCTCTAAATAAATATAGAATGAAAATTTATTCAAAACACATTTGAAATTACATTTATTCATTCGTACGTTTGCTATTCTACAACAACAATTCGAATTTAAGTTTAAGCTTTGAGTTATTTGAAGCTTAAACTTGCAATTAAAACTTAAGTACGTTAATGTTGATTTAAACCGTGAGATGTAAGAACAAATACCTTAAAAAAAAGGAAAAAATAGAGATAAATATTCTCCAAAAAAAAGATTTAAGATTCAAACGACCTTGAAAAGATTCAAAACGTGCTGTATAAAGAGCGTTATGGTTTTACCAAGCTTAACTCTCGTTAACTATTTAATTAAAAAAATAAAACTTATTTTAAAATTATTGTTAATTTCTTATAATAATTTAAAGATTTTCTTTTAAACCTTTTTTCTATTTTTGACTTTTTTAAAATGAAAATTTCTTTTGTTATTCTATTTTTAACTTGAAACTTTGTAATTTTTATATGGCTAAGTTTTTTTTTTAACAATACTTTATTGAAAATTCTTTTATTTTAAACTAGACAATTTTTTTCAACTCCATACTTTGTTTGAATACCTTAGAATTGTGTGCATTAAAATGCAAGTTTTCTCTTTACGTACGAAATTGTTTTAAATAAATCTGCATTCAATGCACGTATTCGTTTATTATAAATTCAATTATTTTCAGTTTGTAGTCGTTTTTTAATGGAAAATGTTAAAAAGAAATATTCCTTAGCTATTGACCTTTTAATAAATTAAAACGAATCCGCATTATTGATGAGCATAATTTCCAGCAATAAAAACGATAAAAATACGAATTTACCGGACCAGTACATAGTTGAAAGTTTAGTTAAAAAAAAACTGAATTCAGCTAAACTAGATTTGTTAAAAGTAAAGATTTCTATAATATTTTTTTAAAGTTACCAAATTTAGCTTCCGAACAACTTAATTCAGCTAAGTATTTATTGAAAGTTTTAATTTGTATACCAATTTAAAAATATTGATAAATTAAAAAAACTCAATCAAACCTATTTGAAATTATAATTTATGTTTTTCAAATTTTGTTTTTAGTTTAATAACAGCAAATTCAGCTAAGCTGAATTTTTTTCTAATTAAGTTTTAAATACATACATACGTACATATTTAAAAATATTGTAAAAATTTCAAATTTTTTTAATAAATAAGAAAATTTAACTCAGCGAAATTTATTCAAAATTATGTTTTTAGACTGATTTATAATTTTCTGCAAAAAAAAAACATTTATTTTGCTAAGCTGAATTTGATTACAAATATAAGTTTCATGAAAACTTACAAAACTTGTAAGAAATTTTTAATAAAAACTCAATTCAGCCAAGCTGAATTAGTTTAAAATATATATATCTGTATAGATTTTCAAATTTTAATAAATTTACTGTTAGTAATTGTTAATTCAGCTAAGCTGAATATTTTAAAATTATGATTTAAATAAATATTTAAAAAACTTTTATTAAAAATTACGTTTTTATACTGAGTTATATTTTTGTTTAAATAAACCTCTTTAAAAATATAGCTTTTGTGAAGATTTATAAAATTTTTTGAATTTTTTTTCTAACTCAATACAGCTTAACTAAATTAGTTTTTAATTTGAGTTTTTGTACAGACTTTTAAAATATAGTATATTTTCTTTTAAAAAATGCTAATTCAGCTAAGCTGAAAATTTAAATTTTAATACAGATTTAAAAAAAATTTTTAATAATAATTTTGTCATTTTGTTTCAAAAAACTCTGTTCAAGTAAGCTCAATTTGCTTAAAAATATAATAAAAAACACTGCATGGGCTGAAAGAAAATTGGAACATAAAAAAGGTAAAAGTCTTGCGAATGCATAGTTTTCGAGTAATGGACCTCTGAAGTTTTCATATTTATATATATATGTACACATTTCAGAACGTATATGGTCAATATTGGTACCGTTTGAAAGCTATTGAATAGATATTTTTTTATGAACTATGCAGAGAAGCTTTGGTTAGCAAAGCCAGTGTTTGTAGTATCATAAAGGAGAAGCCCTTACGTCCTGCCGAAGGCCAACTATGCAGCAATGCTAATATAAGCGAAGTCGTTGTTTATTATTTTATTCAATTTTTATTGCACTTTTGAATTTGAATAGACTTCATATCGCACCCTAAATCTTAAACATTCACAATTCAAGTTTAAAAAATGTTCATGAGAGGCAAAAAACTTTGTGAACTGGTTTAAGAAAAAATAAACGATTTTGATAAATTTTGAGTTGTGAATGTCTGAGATTTATGGTGTTTTCTTTTCTAAAAAAAAAAACAATGCACTATATTTATCAGGTTACACGCACCCTTACAAAGTAATACATTTGTCCAAACTACAATGGGACAAAATAACTACGTTTTAGACTCAACACTAGCGTGTATTTGTCGTGTTAAATATTGAACTCAAAGTTTGTAGTAAAGCGATATTCCCCACTGTTGTAGCGATTTTCAACATAAAGTTTTCTTTGAATTCCAATAAGCGTTAACAACACTGATTTTCAATAATTTAAGTCAGCTGTTGTTAATAATTTTGCGCCAAAAAAAAAAATAATAATTATTAAGTAAAAGTAAAACAAACAAAAACCAAAAAGTATTTTTATCCATCACAAATTGTACGCAAAAACCAGAAAAAAAAGTTAGTCAAAAAATACTTGCTGGCATAACAAAGTACTTAACGCTGATGCAAAAAGAGTATTATCTCACACTCAATTATAACTGGGGGTAAGAAATCGAACAAATTTGCCATTTATTTTTGCAACTTATTTAGAAAGGAAAACGAAAACTTTTCACATTTTTGCTTATATTTTTAGAATAGAACAAAAACCCGCGCGAATGGTAGCATACATGGAACATTAGTGTCAAAAAAGAAAACACCATTAGTGTGCGCTATTTTCCCAGTGCGCTTCCGTGACATTTTGATGTAAAATTTTGTAAAAACTGTATTCGGAGCTTAAGAGCTGAAAATGTTGAACTAAATTTTGTATAGCCAGAAAGATATGTATATATTCAAAAGGTTCCAAATGGTACCAATATTGGCCATATATGTACTGAAATGTAGTGGACAATCGCATAAATATATATGTGACCTGCTCCGAGAAAAGGGACCTAGCGTGTCAAAAAAGGGTTTGGACTTAAGAGTGGATTCTGGTCAGTGTGACCAGATTTTAAAAAAATATAGAGCTAAATCAGGTTAAAAATAGAGCTAAAAAAGGCTAAAAATAAATAAATAAAAGCCAAAAAATAAAGCTAAATTTTTATATTGCTTTTTAATAATATTAATTCATTATTCGTATTATAAATAACACATACTATGTAAAAACCTTTTTTTAGTCAAAATTTAAGTAAAATATGTTTTTAATCAGTAACCAAATCAAACTATGTATAGTTATGGAACAAAAATATCTTGATGAGCATTAAATTCAAACACATATTCATGTATGTATGCTCGTATAATAATAATGATTATAAAATAATTTTTTGTAATTCTTATGCCAGCATAAGTAATGACAGTATTTACATTTTACCTGTTTGTCATTTACTTCAACAATCCACTTCGAAAGTCTCGAATCATTGAACCAGCTTTTTCTCAATTTTTGCGTGTATTTTCTAGAATATAAAACGATACTTAATTCCTTATACTTTTCTTTTCAATATTAAAACTACCTTTTGCTAGAACTAGGTGAAAATTCATCTTCTGTATCACTACTACAGCTATGCACAATTTGCTTATCATTCGACTCATTTCTTTTTAAGAATCTATATGTATAAGTAATTAAAAATAATACACCTTACTTATAGTTTTATATTAATACTACTGACCTTTCCATTTTCCTTTTTATTAATTTTTTAATTTAATAGGTAGGTATAAAGTATGAATTTAAGAAGCCAAATACGAAAAAACAGTTACATGTAGTTCACAATAAAAGAAGAAAACAAGATGTGTACAAAAGTACATTTCAAAACAGATTATAGCAGATATTGAAACATCGCATTGTTTTCATATATGTGTGTAGATCATCAAGCTGTCAAAAACAATAGTGAAAAAATAACTGCAAATCTCCTACTACCACCTTGTTTAACTTTAAAGAATTACTTGCTGACTTATTGTTTCTGTGATGCCAGATTTTAGCTGTTTGAGACTAGTTTATAAGGTTACCAATATATCTTTATTTTATTGAACTTTCTTTTTTTATTATGTACATATCATAAAATCATTGGAATACAAATAGAAAAAAGGCTAGAAAAAGCCAAATTCATTTTTTAAAAAAGCTTAAAAAAAAGCTTAAAGCTAAATGAAATATATCAAGCTAAATCCAAAAAAATAAAGCTAAATTTAGCTCGAAAAAAGCTAATATGGTCACACTGATTCTGGTACCTAAAAGGGTGTAGATAAATTTTTTTTTTTGATTTGTTACAAATTCTTTTATAAAAACTCAATTCAGCTAAGCTTTATTAACTTCAAACTTGAATATTTGTACTTATTAAAATAATGTATACAATTTTCGTTTACAATATACTTATTCAGCTAAGCTGAATTCTTTTAAATTAGGATTTTAGTTAACATTTATGCGATAAATATTAAAAATAATTTTTAATACCGATTTGTAAATTTGTTTTTTTAAAACCTCGGTTCAGCTAAGCTGAATTTGCTTAAAAATATAACTTTTATGAAAATATACATAGGTACATACATACATACATATATAGTTTTTTTAAATTTTTTAATAAATACTCAATTCAGCTTAGTTCTACACAGTTTTGAAAAAGGTATTAATTTTTGTGTTAAAAAACTTATTCAACTTGTTCAAAATTATAATTTTACCATAAAAACTTAAAAAAAAAATTACCATAAACATTTAATTTGCCAGAAAGCTAAAAGTTTCAGCTACGCCAAATAAGTTTCAAATTTGATTTTATTAAAAAAAAAAAATATTTAATATGTAATGATTAAAGTAAAATAAATTTTTATAAAAAGCCATTAAAAATAAGTTTTAAAAGTTGCTAAAACTTACCACAACAAATTGCAATCTTTTGAAAATTTTTTTTAAATTTCTGAAACTTTTTTCAGTTTTCACAGAATTTTAAAATTTTTTTTTTTCAAACAATTTGTTTTTTTTTTAATTTAAAATTCAAATAATATTTTTTTTTTTAATAAAAAGTGAAAATGTTAAGTTAACAACACGTTTTTTTTAACTTTTTGCTGTATTTTTTTTTTATTATTTGCTGCTGTATTTTATTTCAGGTTGTATTGTATTTCATTTACATTTTTTTTGTTTTGTTTTATAATTTTAAATTTTAAAAAAAATTTCTGTTGGTTTTCTTTTTTGTAGTTGAGTAAATAACAGGCGAATTTAAAGAAGCAGCAAAAACAACAAATTGTCAGCTAATTTTGTTTGTGTTTTTAGTTTTTTAATTTTAAGTACTCACAACAACAAGTTTTATAGAAATTTTTTACTTATTGTGGTTATAGTTTTAGTTTTAATTTAATTTAATTTGTTTTTTTCTTTTATTTAAATTTTTAAACACTCACACACTAGTAGCACTTTTTTCTCTAAAAAAAACCAATCAAAGCAGCAACAATAATACAAATATAATGATTATTTGTATTATTATTGAGACACGAATGAAGAGAGTCACTCTTTAAAACAACCGAAACCAAAATATTCAATCGTAATCGAAAAAAAAACAACAAAAAATCAACAGTTTTTTTTATTTGTTTTGTTTTGTGTCAAAGAGGGGAGCGACTGAGGGGAGCCAAACTCCAACACCGTGTATAAAAAATAAAAAGAAGAAGCACAAATCGTAAGAAAAACGGTTGTTTTTTAGTTGTTGTGTTTTGTAGGTAGGTATTTCTTTGATTTATTTTTTTTTTTTTACTTTTGACAAAAAAAGAGGATAAATCGAAAAATAACTGTAGTTTTTATAGAAAAATATTAATAAATTGTTTAAAAACTAAATAAAATTTTTAATACGAAATCGTTTTTAAGCACAAAATTTGTTAAAAAAAAAATGTCAAGTTAAATTGTAAATTTTTATTAAAAAACACAAAAGAATTACTTTTATTTTAAAACTTTTAAAAGCATTTTGTTTACAATTTTTTATTTTATTTCTTTAATCTTCAAAACTTTGAATTTTTTTTTAAATTTTGTTTTATTTTTTTCTTTTTATGCACTTTCAAATAACATTAATTTATTTTTAAAATTTCCATGTTTTTTGCATTAATGCGTTAAAAAAATTGTTAATAAAAATTTGCTGTTTTACGCGCTTGCAACAACCAAAAAGTACGACTCTTAAAATACGACTAGCATGTCTAAATTTGTAAATTGATCAGTTTGTTGGTAGCTCGAGCCTCAGAAAACATTAGCACTGCATTAACTTTAATAAAGTGGTAAAAAAATATAAAATAATTGATACAAAATAGCAACAACAACGACTACATCGAACAGTAAAATAAACTCTCCCTCTCTCTTTATTTTCAGACTTCGCTCTTTTAGCATAATTTGTGAAGTATGTTCAGTGTTGTCGAAGAAAGAGTAGACGATCATTGTAAAAGTTTGCCAGATGTTTAAAATATTCATATTTTTTTATTTATTTATGAGTTACAAATACAATTTGAAGCAATGAAGCATTAGTAACTTAGATCTTCAGCCTGTTGTAATGAAAAAGATCAGAGTCTCTGGCGGGAATCGAACCCGCAGTGATAGATTAGCTCACTTCCAACTAGTAGCCTACCGGATCCCTCTATTTTTTCCCCAACCACCATATCGTCGTGCTGGAGTTTATGTGCTCTATCCGCCATTTTACACATTTCGAGTTAATTATGCCACTTTAGGTTTTCGACCCCAAATTTTTCAAATATGTAATCCGTTTTCGGCTTTCTCATCTAGTTTCTGAGATAAAATTTATGAGAAAGCCGAAAACGGATTACATATTTGAAAAATTTGGGGTCGAAAACCTAAAGTGGCATAATTAACTCGAAATGTATAAAATGGCGGATAGAGCACATAAACTCCCGCACGACGATATATGGAGTGGGTATTATGAGATTTTAGAATAATTAATAACAAAACTTTAGGAAGTAATTTCCTTTTTTCAGCAAATTATTTGATATACTTCCACTTTTTAACTTTTTCCTGAAAACTGAAAATCTCCAACATCTTTTGTTTTTTTTTTAAGTGAACAATTTACCAAAATGAGTTCACGTTTAACGATCTATGGATCTGTTAAAACCAGATGTCGAAAACTTAATAATACTTTAGGTCATTATCAACGTCTTTGTGCGAAGTGAGACTGGAATAATAAATTAAATTAAAAATGTTTGACGACTTTCTCGGCTAATGGCAGAACCTCACCAGTGCATATTGGTACTGGTCGTTCAACTGTAAATATCGCTAAAAGGACAATTTTTTAAACCGAATAGTTTCAATGAAAAAATCGTTTTCTCAGACGACGTTAATTTTTTTTAAATTGACTTTGGCTAAACCACGATTAAGGTTTAAAACCCTTTATAATCCATCCCCTTTTTATATTTGGGCATATTTTGGTCGTGTGGTTTCTGTCTTTGATTCATTATGTCAAAGCAACAAGTTAAAATTTAATTCCGAGAATTTAATGTTATTTGATTTAGTTTTTTAATACTCACCAGCAGGGTTGTCAGATTTTGTTTCACCTTCATCGCCAAATAGCATACTGAAAATCGCCAAAAATCGCCAAATAAAAGTTTTATATAAAAAAGAGTATACAAGTGTATTGTACCTTAATTTAAATTTTCCATATTTAGTCTTATTTAAGTAGAGTGTTTATATTGTAGTAGACAATCGCAAAACGCTTAACATTTGTGTTTCTGACTTGAAATTTCTTAATACGTGTTCTGTAAATCGCAATCGTAAGAAGTTTGCCGACTTTAAATTGCAAAAGTATGCTGCAGGTAACTAGAATTTTTGTAAGAAACTATGGCAGATCGCAAGCAAAACGCACGAGTTTCGGAACACCGTAAGAAATCTGGCGTTTTGCCATTTGAAGTCGTGCAATTGTCATAAGAAGGCGGATTATCTTAAAACCTTGAACTTATTAGATCAGTTAATTGAATTTTGCAAAAACATTAATTTTATAAAGTATGCAAAATGAGTTGGGTTTCATGCAAAAAAATCAGTTTTTATTGGCGTGATCTTCTATATGAATATAAATCAGAATATGGTAAAATTTTTGTGTTTATTTGAAGCAAAGGATTGGATATTTGGAATCGAACTGAAATACTAAAAGTCAACTCAGTCTTCTAAACGTATTACAAAAATAATTAACATTATGATTTTATTTCGTACAAAATCGAGTCAAAATTTATAAAAATAAAACTACTCATTTTATCGCTCTACACTCCACTTTGAAAAATAAGCTTGATACTATTATAAAAAACCTGATATCAATGTAACTTTTTTTTAAGAATTTTTTGATTTTCTTTCGCTATTAATTCAACTATTTTTGCATACTACCCAATATACATTATTATTTATTTATTTTAAAAATCACATTTCATATGAAATCGATTCAGTTTTTAAAATTTTTTTTGCAAAATAAGTTTTTCGGGAAAAGATGCGATGATTGAAAACTTTTGATAAGGAAAATGTGCGAAAATCTAAGAAAGCTTAAGCATTATTCCAAATTTCTATGGCAACAATTTTTTAATGTTTTCAGGGTAATTATCTGGCAATATTATCAATTTATCATCTAAAACAATCGCATTCGTATTGCGATTTTAAAATTTGTTAAAAATCCAAATAAAAAAATTAGCCCATACTCATAAATTTTTTCATATAAATATAAAAAAAGTAAAATGCGTTTTAGAAATCGCCAAAATAATCGCCAACTTTTTTAATTTCGCCAAGAAAATCGCCATGTCGCCAAACACAAAATTGCATCGCCAATTAGGTTTATAAATCGCCACGTTTGGCGAAAAATCGCCACATCTGACAGCCCTGCTCACCAGTAAAATAGTTTCATATCTTCCAGATATCTGAGAGAAATGTCGACAAAATAGTCGGAATCGTATACGAATTCTATCAGATTTCTGACGCAAAAATGTAGAAAGTGGTTGAATTTCGGCAGACGTCGTGGAAAATTCTGGGTTTTTGACGGCATTTCTGAAAGGTATCAAATAAAAAAGGCATAGAAAATTTCAATGTGTTAGCCGACATTCTATTTGTTTTCTGACAGATAGCGGAATGAATTAGTTTTAATTAATTTTATTGCAAAATAAAAGTATGTAAATAAAAATTTTTTTAACAATGAAATAAAATTAAAATTATCTTCAAGAAATAGTAATTTTTTTCACCAAAAAAAATATGTCTCGTTACATCTGTATAATTTCATTTAGACATATCAGTACATAGATCTCCTCCGATGTATTAATGTGATGCGGCCAGATAGTTGGTATATTCAATTTCTGATTGTTATCTAAACGAAGTCTTCATGAAATGTTTGATTCAGTCAACGTTGGAGTATTTCGTTATTACTTTAGTTGGCCAATTTCAATATTTCGCTGGCTGGGCATTTAGAATAAATCTTGTAATTATGTATTTGTCTTTCGAAAATCTTACAATATCGCTCATTTACTTCAATAGTGACATAACTCAAAAAAATCCATTTCGAGATAAACGCGTTTAAAGTTTTTGGTTTGCTTTTTCCACTTAGAAAAATTGGGAAAGAATAAAAAATATAAAAATAAATTTTATACACAATATAAAGAAAAACAAAGCGAACAATTGTGCATCACTAACTCCAAAATATAATTTTTGGAGTTATGTTACTATTGAAGTAAATAAGCGGTATGTATATCAATTGACTTTGCACTACGCACCAAATATCTGTATAAACTGGTGTCGTTAAAAGCTCGACAAAACTGAACTGTCACACGAACTGTAAGACTGCGTTCACTTTTTGACATTTATGATCCCCGAACAGTTTACTCTGGAAAATTGTCAGTAATAGATTTACGCTTGCAGAACGCTACTATATTATCCAAAATTACTTTAAAAATCAGTCATCGTACGTTCATCTTATAGATGACTTTGTGATTTCCATGAAAAATTACCAGTTTGGTGCGGTAAACACACAATTGATTTCATCGGTCCTTATTTCTTCAGAAAAATAAGCTGAAGTTTGTTTTACGGTCAGTGGAGATCGTTGTAGCAACATGATCAATTATTTTTTGTTTGAAAATATGGATGACTTAGATTCGAGCAAGATGTGGCTTTAACAGAGCATCGTTACGAGCCATAAGGCGACCGCAACTATCGACTTATTGAAATCAAAATTTGGCGATAAGTTTTGATTTCGAGACATGAACTGTCAATTGATATCTAAGGTTATGCAATTTGTCACCTTTCGACTACTTCTTGTGGGACTACATGAACCCACTGGCTTATGCTGAAAAACTAGCAACAATTAATTCCTTAAAGGCCAGCATTGTTAGTTATATTAGTGAAATACGACTAGTATTGCTTGAAAAAGTGGCTTAATATTGGTCGCCCAGAATGCGCTTCGTCAAGAAAAGCCCACATGTCCGAAAAGGAAATTTTTCTTTTAGAGAAAATTACATTTTTTGTGTTTTTTTAATCTTAAGTTCTATAAGTCTTAAAACAAAAAGGCTTTTTATATTAAACTCGACATCGATACAAATTTGCGCAAATTTGATTTGAAACGCTTTAGTTTAAAAATAGTTTCACATTTTTAAACTACATATTATAAAATTATTTCGTAATATCTATTTCAATTAAGTTAGATTTATAGAGGTCTCGGGAAGTTTAATATTGCAAGGAAGTCCTAGGGGCTATTAACGGCATTTGATAAAGATTGAAATTTTTATTTTATTAAGGGGAAATCCAAGGGGTAATTTGCCCCTGGAAAAAATCTCTAGTTACACAAGAAATTAAAAGATCGTTACATTATCCATCTTTTAATATTGTACAAAAAAATGTCCTTATTAAATGGGCATTTTGGACATTTCTATATCATATACCAGAATTCCCAACAAATGTTATCTTAATCCTGTGTTACACCCCACTGGAGATGAAGCAAAATTACCCGATTTAAATTAAATTACATCTGATCTACATCTAAAAGAAATTACCCGCACTTTGCACACGACTGTAAAAATTACAACTTATTCAAGTAATTACCCACAAAGTGGCAGCACTGTCTTTATCTCTTTAACTTTACTCTTTTCAAAACAATCGCTCATTTTGCGTTCTCTTGCGAAGTGTTTCACAGATTTCTAAGAAATTTATCTTCTTTTCGATTTCCTTTTCATTATATCTTTTGGATTGTATGTGTATTTCTTATGTTTATTTCCATTCTTTTTTTACTTCATTCATTAAGCGATGAGTAGTGTGTTCAGCGTTTTTAATGCGTCATCTGACATTGTTTTGTTGTTGTGTGAATGTGTGATTTTGTCGATGGTTGGACGGGACGGCTGGTAACTTTATTTAACTTCTTACACTTGTTTCGTTTTCAATGTTTTCTTTTTGTGTTTAGGTTTCTTTTTTTTTGGCTCTTTCTGTTTTTTTTTTTTTTGTTATTTTGTTTTCTTTTGTGGCATTTTAAAGAAACAATAACAACAACATTATTAAACTAACAAAGCGCAACAGTTGCATATTGCACTTTTTGTTTTGGTTTGCATTAATATTTCTTATTGAAACATTAGACAGAGTGGTTTTGATTTTCTAAATAGATTTAATTTTGTAACTAAAATTTCAATAGATACGAATTTCAGATTAAGCTTGGGCTCATGTTAAACTCAATATTTTAAAACTTGCAATAGATTCAAAGATGATCTAAGTTTTTTCTTTATTGCAGTGAAAAATGATTTATTAAGACAATCATTTTAAAGAGTTAGAATATTTTTTTTTTTTACTTCATTTTCAATTTTACTTTCTATCAGACCCATAGTGCATAATGTCTAGCTAAGTCTTCACTTATCAATTACCACAAATAACAACATATTTCCCCCCAAAACTAGATAATCATTTTTTATATATTTTTTTCTTTCTTTCTTTCGAATTCATTTTTAAATTGACCATACGACTTTTGTCCGAAATTCGGGAGTGGAGTTGTTGGCCTGACATAATCACCTTTGCTTGCCGCTCATTCATTAGACACCACACTTTACTGTACGAGTGAAGTGTAGTGTGTATAGTAATAGATAAAATTGGAATTCCATTAAATTTCTATTGTTGTTCCCCAGTTTGGTTTAATTAGAAGTGTTGCCAGATAAGGGGATTTGTTACCAAGTTGTGGATTTGAACGTTTAGGGAAAAATTTTTGTAGGGAGTAGTTAAGGAAGTTTTAAAAAAGGTGAGGATATTACAATTTTTTTGTGCATACTTTTTTCAAAAATAGTATTTAGTACTCTCTTGTATTCCCTGGAAATCCAAGAAATTTAATAAAAAGAAAAATAGGAAAGAGTATTTAAGATTTTGCATTGATTTTTTATAGTTTTAACAACTTCACGCAAATTTGACACGTAATTGCCATAGTAATTTTAAGCGAAGTACCTATTTAAAATTTCGATTTATGATATTGATTTTAGTTATTTCCACTAATGGTGAATGAAGATATACTAAGTTCGCCATTCCGTGTGAAACTTTTTAATATTCATCTAAGACGCCATACATAAAAACTATTCTGGAACCTTGAGTAATTCTTAGTAGATTAAGCCATGTCCGTCTGTTCATCTGTTAAAAGCACGCACGATTCCGAAATACTCAACAGAAAAGATCAATATTGGTGTTTGTTTTATTTCTCCTTAGCTGTTCGGGATTGCAATCAAGCACAAGCGGTTCAATAGGAAAAGAGTAATGAACCCAAATGTAAAACCTTCTTCCTTAAAAATGTTATGCTATTGTTCTTAAAACTACAACAGAATTTTGTGAAGATCGAACAATAACTTACCATAATCCCCATATGAAGTGCACCAAAAATCATAGCAAATACTACTATTGCAGTAAAATACGGTTTGTCATAAGTTCACATAACCGTAACAAATAATGATATTGGAGTAAAATTTCATCTGTAATAGTTTTGTAAGATTAGAAATCACTCTGAAATAGCTGATCATGGAGATCGGTCCATAATTGGCCATATGCCCAATGTAAAGTCCACTCTGAGAAATCAATATAATGTTAATAAGACCGTAACAAATATAGATATTGTGGCACAATTTGCTCTCATTTAGCATTATATGACTAGAAAAAACATTATGTCGTTTTGTAATAATCGGTCCATTATTTACCATATGTCCCAGATAAAGCGACCTTCCGGTAAGTAATTTAAAAAGCATTAAATTCTAAACCAAATTTATGTATTCTTCTGAAATTTTACCTAATTTAAGTTTTTTAATATTAGAAACTACTCTAACGAATTTTGTATCAAACGATACAATATTAACGATATTAACGATAGTTTCAATATAAAATCCCCCTCCTGAAAATCCCTTTAATACCCCCAATAATAGTTCTTAAACAAATCATGATATTTTATTTTAATTAAGCAACGAATTATAACACTGGGAGCTCAGGTTTTATATAGGTTGACATATAATCTAAAGATCCTATATAAAGACCACTCCTGAAATGTTCGAACACTCGTTGGAGGGTATATAAGAATCAGTAGAATATAGCACTCTTGTTTTTTAATTTATTTTTCTTATTATTTCCTTTCACAACCTTTGACATTTTCTCTACATATATTTCGCAAATTTTCTTGAGTTTTGTTTAATTATTTGTATTTTCAAATTTGTTTTTTCTTTTTTTAAAGACTTCTTTAATTAAGTATTATCAAAAAACAATCAAATTTAAAATTTCTACGAAGTCAGAAGTTTTAAATCAAATCGATTTTATATGGAGGAACAGAACGTTAAAGAACGATCAGGAAAACAATTGATAATGTCACTTTTTAATATGATAATAAATTTATTTTAAAAATTTGATTTTATATATTAGATGTTGATAAATTTTATTTAAAGTTCATAGCTAATGTGTTAATTTAAACATTTATTAAGAATTGCGAATTTTAATATTGAAAGGGGATTTTTGGAGGCTTTAAACGATAAAATTGTGAAAATAAGCCAAAACTCCTCTGGCAACACTGTACAATAACAACATTTAGTGTCGTTTAGTTCTCTTATCTCTTATTTTTTTTTTTGCTGTCTAACCTTTTTTTAATTTCTTTCTTTTGTTTACTTTTTTCTCTTTATTTTTTTTTTTTTGAAATCTTTTGATTATAATTTAGTATTAAAATTTTGAAAATATTGTATCTATTGTGTTTTTGTTGCTGTTAATTGATTTACGTTGTTCGTTTGCTTCATTGATGAGTTTGTCGTCAGTGATTTAGTGCGTCCATCTGATTCGATCTTTGAATGGAATGCAATTGGTTTTTGATTGAATAATATAAAAGAACTGGTTTCTTAAACAGCTAAATATTATGAAAATGTTGGCAACTTTCAAACAAGTGCCACAGTGCGAGACTCATTTACGTCATGCTTGACATTGGGACCATAGTGCAAATAGTATTAAACTATGCAGAAATAAGTTTTGTTTCTTTTTCTTTGCAAAAACATATTTGACGACATCGATAAATAGATCTATAATACGATTAAAGGCCAGAAAACCTTAAATGTACATACATCAGAGACTTTCAAATTCCGAAATTGCACATCTTTAAAGCCGTAAAAACTGTCGGAAAACACACATTTCATTAATGGCATAGTCCACTACCGCATTTTTTTAAATTGCTTTTGCAAAGTTTGAAATGCCAATGCATTTGATTTGCAGTGTTGTTAAATACAATTGCTTGATTAAAACACTGCTTTGTCAATGCATAAAGGCGTTTCGGATGGCAGCCTATTTTACAAATCTAAAATGACCAAATGGATAAAAAATCTGGTTTTGTTTTCTTTTGCAGGGCGGATAAATTTTTTTGTTAAACGTCCCTTTTGGTCATTGATAGTTTCGCACGCCATCTATGCGGGACCATGGCCTGGAACCTTGCATCCAGTGCTTGAAGCCCATCTGTTATTACCAATGTCGGTTGTCGATCGCCGAAGTTCGTGTTTGCAGGAGATCAGAGCCACTCCAACCTCTTCCTAATCCAATGGAACCCGTTATGTAGTGTCAAGTCTAGCAAGCTTATCCGCCCTAATTTTACCCAGCATACCCCGTGCCCTGGGACCAATACGATCCTAATATCAAACTGCTCAACCATCTCATTTAGATGAGATGAGATTTAGAAAGACGAGCGGCAGTCAAAATCTGTTCTGTTTCTCAGGGAGATGGAACCGAAGAATTCAATTCAAGGAAATAACAGAAAGTCTGAACCAGCCCTAGAGGGAAGCGAACTGACACCAAAGTAGTCCCGTGATAGGGGTTTGGTGGTAGAGACCGGTTCTAGTTATAACACTTTATATGAATAAGATCTATCACTTTTACATGGGGTTGTCATTGGAGAGGGTTAATTGACACCATTTGACCAGTCACAGATCTATTCTCAATGAACGTGCTTAGTGACAGTTACTAAAATAAAGTAATTTTTCAAAACAATGTATTATTATTTTAATAAAACAATTCCTAGAATTAAATTCAAGAACCAAATTTTAGAAAGTACCAAAGAACGTATCACAGCACCGGTGAAGACTGTACTGTAATTCATTACTTTTTATACCTTTTTGATCTTCATAAACCAGTTAAGGGATTGGTTCTTCTTTCACTGGTCATGAGTCCTTTCTTTTTGTACTTGTTCTATTTTCACAAATCCCAGGACTAGTCTGTTGGACTAATTGACACAAATTTCCCGCAGGGAGTCTACAGCTTTCTTGATTGAAAGTGCCTCCGTCTGGAAAACGCTTCAGTAATCCGGAAGTCTTCGCTTATCGCGAGGTTGAGCTCCCTTAAGTGTACTCCGAAGCCCACTTCTACTCTTTACTTTGAGTCATCCGAGTAGAAGTTCACACTTTTCCTCTTGTATAAAACAATGTTTCTCCATACATTCCGGCTATGTATCAGCGCTCTGTAGCGTCGATCGAGAACCAAAACTAGGGAGCTGTGATCGGGCCTCCGGTTTGAGATTGTCGTGTTCATAACTCTGCAGTGTCCACCGCTATTTCCACTTCACTGTTGGATATATTTGAGGCGAGTTACCCTTAAAATTCGACAGAAACAACTTTCATATACGTAAAGACCTCCAAAAAATAGTCTTAAGAAAATTTCACCACATTTTTTTTTAGCAAAACTTATTTTCGGAAGTAGGGTTAATAATCGGTCCCAGCTCCCTCATAAGCCCTACATCTGAAAATCAGTTTTGCTGAAAATTTGCTGGTGAAATTTTCTTAAGATTATTTTTTGTATCCAGATAAAACTCAGCAAAAATATCTTTTATGCGTTGTACGAACAATAATGGGACATATGTTCAAATATGATTTTTTTTTTTTTGCTTGGGAGAATAGGAATGACCTTGAATTTTCTAGCCGAAAATTGAGAGGAACAGGTATAATTTGGAACTTTTGCATGCAGGGCATTTAAGTCTTTCCACACCTTTTGTTTACAAAAATTTTAAGTCAGATCTGACTTCCCTCAAGCAAAAAAATCATAATGCAGATACTGTCTAAGGAGATCTTAGAAGATCATAAATATTGTTTTTTTTTTTTTAAATCCATTCATTCAGTAAAGTTTTTAACGGTTTCTATTTAGCAATTTCAATTTTTTCATAAAAAACTTTTGTTTTCAAATGTTTTTCCAAAAACTATTTTCTCAAGATAACGATAAATTGAATTTAATCTGCCAATCGAAATCAGTTTTATTTAATATTTTCTAACAATCGAAATTTAATCATTATTAAAAAAAAGATCTTTATTTATTAAATTCTTCTAAAAAAAACTTTTTCTAAAATTTTTTTTCCTACCTTTAAGATTTAACCGATTTTGGGAGTTGATTCAGAACTGTTTTACAGTAAATACAACTTAATTAATTTAATAAGCAGCGTCAAATACTCACTTAAAGGAAAACTTCAAGATAAAATACTTTTAAAAGAAAAACATTAGAAGATTACATTAAATTTATGTCTATTGTATTGATTTTTGTTCTCTGCTTTTATTTTCTCTTTTTTATTGTTTTTTTTTTTTTTTTTTTTTTTTGTAGAAGCAACAGCAGGATCTTGATTATTAACGCCTGTATTTTGTAGATTTTTACGATCTTGCCACCATTAAAGATAAATATTATAAATTTGTTGTTAAGGTTTTTTTAAAGGCCTGTTAACGCTTCATTTGTAAAACCCATATTTAAAAGGAATTTATGATCAGTCTGCAATAAAAGACTAAGAATATGAGAATTTATAGTTGAAATAGAAATTTCTACTTTTTATAATAAATAGAAAAAAAGCGGGGAACTTTTAGATTTGTTTCTATTACAAGCCAAGAAAAAGAAAAACGATCCTAAACCTATTGAATTAACGGCCATAAAGCGGACTTTGTATATAATTATGCATTATGGTCATAAACCGGTGAAGAAAAACAAATGAACAAAAGAAAAGAACCAGGATTATGTTGAACTGCCAGTAAAAAACAACAATAAAAACAATAACAAATAAATATCTAAAGAATACAAAAGACTTGATTTTATTTTAATTCATGACTGACTTTAAACGCATTTGAAAGGCTAAAGGAAGGGCAAGGAAAATATTGTTTTGCGCTTAAATGGATGGATAGTGTTTGGTGGGCTATGCTCTTGTAATAGTATTTTTTTTTTTTAATATATTAATGTTTATTTGTGAGTGTGTGTGTGTGTGTATGTGTTTGTTCAAGCTGGGATTTTACATTGATTGTAAGTGTACGTAAGAACCACCGACACGTCGTATTAATCCATTTATCAATCACTATTTAACAAAACAATTCCAAGAATTAATGTCTTCGAATATTTTTACCCACATACGCGCACATACAAAATGAACTGGTTCATCATCATTGGCAGCGCCATAAAAATGCAACAGATATGTTAAATAATTTTTTCGTTTTGGCTTGCAAAAGATCATTAAATAAAACTAGTGTTTACCCAGTGGGCAAAAGTTGACCATAATTATTGAAGTAGATATGAAGGAAACATACATATGAGTATGCATACATATGTAGAAGAATTTAGCTGTTTCGGCGGCACGAACGAAGGCCCCAATGAACTAAGACCCCAAAACGAAAATGAACTAAGGCCCTAAAAAGGGGGAATTAGTTCATAATGAAGTAAAACCCCAACGATGGTATGAATTAAGCCCCTAAAATGGGAATGAACTAAGCCCCCATTAATGGGGACTTAATTCATTATGAATCAAAACCCTAATGTTATTATGAAGTCCCAAAGTAAGAATGAACAAAGTCCCCAATAAAAAAATTCAAAAATAAAGTGACTCTTGTTTTGTTTTAAATATTCAAAACACTTATGAACACATAATTTCAAAAACATTACATAGTTAAAAACTAAATGCTAAAAACTGTAAGTCCTCACATAAAGTTATTATGTATAAGGCATTACTAACCAGCATCCTATAAGATTTGCTTTTGGATAAACCGACTTTACAGCACTTCTCAACGCCTCTTCGTAGTCGCTTATAAACGTTGAGGGGTCTAAATCAAATATATTGTGGGACCTTAGTTCTTTTTTACAAACTGGGGTTTTATTTCATTATGAATTAAGCCCCCAATTCAAAAAATGAAATAAAACCACAAAATAATGAACTATTTCCCCAAAAACCGTTGTTGTTGTTCCCTGTACAAATATTTGGGGCCTTAGTTCATTTTCGTTTTGGGGTCTTAGTTCATTGGGGCCTTCGTTCGTGCCGCCAGCTGTTTCGACCATTTATTTTTCCGTCTTACTGGATCGATTTGGCGAGGGACCTCCGGCCCATATGATATCATTAGGGATGCGATTTCCATGCAAATGCATGTTTTTTGTCGATAGTCTAAGATCCATGTCGACCGAATCATTAAATTTGCGTTAAAATGGCATCGATTTGTTTTTGCATATTGTTGCATATTTTTGTGAAAATGCATATTTTTGCATATTTTGGTTTTAAATGCATATTTTTGCATATTTTAACAGTTTTTCGACAAAAAAATTTCTAAATAAACAAAAAAAGGCTTCCAAAAAAAATTTTAAGATCAATAAATAAATTTTTTTTGGAAAAAGATTTTCAAAATTTAGACAGAAGATCATTCTATTTTTTACCGATGCAGCACCTTACATGTTTAAAGCTGCCAATGAGCTTAAAATATTTTATCCAAAACGGTTCACATGTTACTTGCTTGGCATATGGGCGGTACAAAGGTGTAGAGGAAATTGATTTATTGGTTTCATACGGGAATAATATACTTTAAAGGCTCCCTTACGAGTTGAAATTTTTAATGAAATGTATCCCTTGGTACCCTTACCACCGCAGTTAGTATTAACCTGGCTAGACGCTGTAGAATACTAGTCAAAAAATTTTGAGCAATTTAAAAAAGTTATTGAAGAACTTGTTGCTACCGAGGCTTATGCAATTAAAAAGGTAAAAGAAATATTAAATTTAAATAACATTAAAAGTCAATTAGCATTTGCATTTTCCAACTACGGATATATTCGTGTAACAATAACTAAGTTTGAGGAATATTGTTCACTCAAGACAACTAAAGTCAAATTAACTGATATACAGAAAGTAGTATTAACAATGTGGAAGAAAGAATAGCCCGACCAATTAAAAATAATCCAAATGTGTTGCAAAAAAATTAAGAATTTCAAAAAATAACACAAATTTCATTTACATATTTTTGATCTGGAATCAAATGTGGGAAGATTAATATTCTCCAAATGAATTGGCATCTTTCAAGTATGCTCCTATAACTTCGGTTGACGTTGGGAGATCATTTACAAAAGTTTTTTGCGGCCGACAGACAATAAATAAAAAAAGTATTTATTTGTTTATGAAAAAAAAAATTCAATTAGTTCTTTAAACTAAGTTTTAAAAAATATTAAACTGAACATTTTATTAAATAAAATTTTATTTTAGCTAATACGGCCTAAAGTTCTATATGTAATTAAAAATGCATTTAATCCATATTTTCCCAACGTTTCGTGAATGATATGTTCACTTTATCAAGGGATTCTTAATAAGAGAAATTAAATTTTTATTACATTGAACAATAATTTGTTGTAGACAAACATAAAAACATTAAACATGAAAATTTAATTAAACACAATCTTAAAAATTATATCACAGTTTAGTTATTTTTTGATATTGCAACACAGTAACTGGCATTTTATTTTTTTTTTTATTTGATTTTGTTTGTTTTAAAAAAATTAAAAAACGCATTTTTAATGAAAATGTTCAAGAGTTTAGTGCATATTTTTTATTTTTTTAAGGCATATTTTGGAGTTTTTAGTGCATGAAAATCTCATCCCAAGTTATCATTCACTCAAATCCGTGAAAGTTTAATTTAATTTTGTAAGTTAAATAATATAAACAACTAAGAAAGTACGAATTGAACAACAAAAAAAGTAACAAAAATTCTCCTCTTATAGTTTCTTAATCACTCTGGCCGCTCGCTGCATGTTGAATTATATATTTCTTGGTTCAGTATTAATAAAAATTCGGCTTAAATCTAGTTTACCGACGCAGCTCCAAATAAAAAAACAAGTACCTAGGGGGATAGAAAATTAAAAAATAAGAAAAAAAAATTAAATAAAATTATTGGCGCAAACGCTTAAGCTTCGGTCACACTTATTAAATATTTGTTCAAAAAAGCGTAACCCCTACTTTTGTTAATAGTTAGTGAGATTTAAAATGGTCTTAATATTACAAAATAAACTAATTATACTACTAGACATAGCAAAAAACAGTTTTTTGTGAGATGTGGTATTTTAATCAAAATAAATTTTGATATTAAGCGAAATAATTTTTTAGTTTGGTTGTTGGTCCCGTTTTTTTCGAGTTATGGACGTCTTTAGTTTTCATAGGCATATGTGATTTGGCTGAAGTGCAGCTTAAAGAGCTACGAAAAAAAATAAATAAAATATGCCACCCGATTCGGAATCAAAAAAGAAAAAAACAAAATTAAAATTAAAGGGCGCTGAGGCCCGTAGGGTCCCCTGGAACCAAAAAAACTGCCCCGCTCACTTAGTGATATGTGTGGGTACTCAAACTAAAGGTAATTTGCTCACGATTGCAAATATGTCTTTTGTTTTTGTATTCGCATATTATTTTCCTCTTTAGGTTAATTTAAGTATTTTTTAGGTGCAGAAAAGTTTTAGTTAGCGAAGCCGGTGTTTGTTATACCATAGAGAAGAAATTCTTTGCGTCCGGCCGAAGGCCTGCTAAGCATGAAGTTTTTGTTTGCGACATTGTTGTTTGTTATTTTATAAAATTTGTATTTTATTTAAATAAATGATACACTTGTACACTAAAGCTGTAATGTGAGCTTAATAGGTAAAATGTTTTAAATAAATTCTATATATCCAGAAAGAACTAGTCAAAACCTTCAAAATGATACCAATTTTGGCCATATACCTTTAGAAATGTAGTGGAAAAATTACATATTTCTATGAAAACTAAAAAGGTCCATAACTCGAAAACTAAGCGTTTGCGCCAATTTTTTTATTTAATTTTTTCTTCTTATTTTTCAATGTTCTATCACCCTACGTACTTTTTTTATTTGGAGCTGCTTCGGTAAACTAGATTTGTTCCAAAAATTCAAAAAGTACCAGTTAAAGAACGAAAAAGATCCCTCTTACAGATTCTCATGCACTAACGACATTGCATGTTTATTTTTATGTTTTTAGATCCAACAAAAAAGTTCCCTCTTATAGATTATTATTCTAGTTCCAATATTTACGAAAATTAAAAAAAGCACCATTTGAAAAACGTTAAAGTACCAAAAAGATCCCTCTTGTAGATTCTCATTCACTCAGAAGCTAGCATGTTTAATTTTAAGCTTGTAGGTTCAATGCAAACGGTAATTCGAAAGTTGCCATGTGAAGAGCAAAAAAGTACCAAAAAGTTCCCTTTTATAAACTATTATCCACTCGGGACATTGCATGTTTTTTTTATGTTTCTAGGTCCAATATAATGAAAATTCAAAAGGTACTAGTTGTAACACAATGAAGTACCAAAAAGCTCCCTCTTATAGATTCTTATTCACTCAGGGCATTGAATGTTTAATTAATTTGATGTTTCTGGGTGAAAGATTACGAAAATTAAAAAAGTACCAGTTGTAGAACGAAAAAGTACCAAAAAGCTAACTTTTAGAGATTCTTAGCCATTTAGGAACTTGCATTTTTAATTTTATATTTCTGGGTCTTATATTTAAAAAAATTTAAAAAGTACCAGTTGAAGAAAATAGTACTAAGATTTTTCATATTAAAGGTTTTTATTCACTCAGCACCCTGCACCTATAATTTTATGTGTCTAATTCCAATATTATATGAAATTCCAAAAATATCACATGCAGTACGGAAAAGTAAACGAAAGAAATCTAATTTTTGTATTTCCCTTTTATGACACTTTTTCTCTCCCCCATTGAAGTATCAAAAATTTTAATGTTGTAGTGGGAGCCCATAATTTAACATATATGTCAATGAATAGAGAAAAATGTTTTGTAAAAAAAAGTACCAAAAGTACAATTATCCCCCCTTAAACGTTCGAATTTCGAAAAAGTACCAAATTTATATTTGCAATTTTTTAAATAAGTTAGGAGTCTGGTATAATCTTTATTTCTATGTTTAATGGTTTAAAATGTAGATGGGGTGACAAAGAAATACCAAAATACAGGTTATACGGTTTACTCCCCCAAAAGGACCGATTTCAAAATAAGTACCAGACACCTTTCCGCTCATTTTTGTTCTTAACTGTTTTGCCTTTGCGATTTATATATTGATTTAAAGTTTTAAAAAACTTGGTTGAATCAAATCGTTCATCGACACAAACGATTTTAGCGTGTGAGTAATGTTTAGTGCGGTTAAGAAGTGGTAAAGTGTTGACTTGGATGTATTGCTGCATGAAGACTATTGTTAAACTAAAAAAGAATTTGCAAAGGGCAGCAATTCTAAAATGTTTTGAGACAGCCAGCTTCATCCAAAAGCAATGGAATCGGGTACCACATGAATTAATGACGATTTTCTATGCACGAAAGGCTACTTAAACGACAAAAAATTTCGCATCAATTGTCGGTAGTATGACAATCCGAAGCGATAGAAATTGTGTGTCAAGATCATCCAAACGTGGCGCCCAGTTAATGATCTGTATTTGGTGGGGCCAAAAGGATTCAATCTATTTTGAGCTGCTAAAATTTAGTCAGTCGATTAAAGGTAACTTGTGGCAAACACAATTCATTCGTTTTTTAGCTAGCGTTGTCCGAAAACCGACCGGAATATTCTACCAGACATTTAACCACAAAATTCTGTTATAACAGCGCCATTTTAAATCTGTTAAATAGTAATTGGGAAGCTTTTGATTATCCGCCTGATACTCCAGATCTTGCCCTGACCAACTACCATTTGTTTAGATCGGTGCTCATTGCTCTCACTGAAATGCGTGTTACTTCAGAACAGAGTATTTGCACTTGGCTAATTCGTTCTTAGCCAGAAAGCTGGGAAAAGGTAATAGCTAAAGATGTCCAACACTTTAATATCTACTTATACACCCATTATTGCTAAAAGCTTCCACTCTGGAGCAGCCCTTCCTAGTTATGTGCAAATTTAAAAAATATATACATATATCTTTAGTCAGCACCCGTAGTGACAGCACCGCATTATCCGATAAATGAGAACCTGCTGCTTAAAATCACGTTCGGCAACTAAGATTTGCCATATGCACCCCTGACCCTAATCCAAAGATTTTAAGCATTCAAAATATCTTAGGTTTGCCGAATTCTGCCCTAAGATTTGCCACAACTTCTTACATATTTTAGTTTTTAAGAATCAATTCTTTCAAGTACCACAACCATAAAAATATACACACAAAATTCGAAAATGCAACTTTAAAACAAAGCGACCACGTTAAAAACTATCAAAATTCAGTTAATGCAACATGTTGAATGAAGACTGTCTGTCATCAATACTCAATACAACCTGAAATTAAGGCAACACACACACACACAGATTCGCATTCCTACTAACACTTGTTTTTAATGTTTGTTATTTAAACTGATGACTGACTGACGGACTCATCATCATCATCAAACACCGCTCGCTTGTTGTTTGTTGATCGGACAGGCTGTTGTTTTAAAGGAATTTGGTTTCACAAAATCATCGAAGCTATTTTTGGCCGTATCCTTTTTCTTTATAAAAAAAAAAAAATTGTTGAAATTTAGTTTTTGTTGCTTTGCAGTTGTCTGGACTAATAAAAATGGCAACAAGTGTTTGGTTTGTCAGCTCACTGGCTTCCTTCCACTTGACTAAACTGTGGGGCCAAAAGTAATTCGTCAGTTAAAAAAAAATATGTATAAGGGTTTTTCTTTTAATACAGACAATTAAAGGTATTAAATGATTTTGGGCATGTGATTCTTTGAAATACTTTTGAAACCTATTTTTCAAGAATTTTTTTTCTTTTTTTTTTGCAATAATCTCTTCTTTCAATTTATTCAAAATCAACATAGCTTCGCAAAAGTAATTTAAAGGTGGTAAATCGACCTACTGTCTGGTTCACTTCGAGACGTAATGACTTTGTAAAATGTTTCTTTAAGTAAATCGATTGTTTGATAGCAAAACTTATTTTCGATAAACATTTAACACAATTATGGCTAATAAATCACTCAGGTTTAAACGCTGGTTTAGTTGAACTAAACTTGAATTTATATGTAGTTTAAGCCCAACAACTATAAATTAGTGTCCCATGTATTATATCCCAGCTAGCATTTGGCTGATTATTTTTTGTGAAAATCACCCAAATGATTCTTTTCAGATCAGTTTTGATGATTAAAAACTGATTTATCACTTGAGTGATTGAAAAGGGATTCATAAATGATTCATTTATATGTTTCAATAATGATTTTTAAATATTTTGAATTTTTGTTTTTACCAAACGAAAAAAATAAAAACAGAAACTTTCATGTTAGCCAAATAAATAAGAAGCTTGGCTAAAAAAGAAGCCCAACGATTATTGACAATTTATGAACATAAAAGTTAGTGCAAATGGTTTCTTCTCTTCTGTGCGAAAAATCGATAATTTTTGTTTGGTTTAAAATAAAGCTTGATCGAATAATCAAAAGTCATAATTATCGGAGAAAAAATAAAAAAACAATTAAAAAACGATATGAAATATTAATCAAAAAATATAAAGTTTACGATTGAAAAATGAGACGAAAACGAATCAATAATGATTATAAAAACTACCATTAAATTGATCAAAAAGGAATCAGAAAATTGTATCACAAATGATTCTTTCAGGGGATTCATCGGAAGGGTACCATTTTCTCACAACGAGAGTATCATTTATGATTCAAAAATGAGCTCATATACGGATATTTTGCAATTGAAGCTGATTCATAAATGATAATATTATGATACTAAATGCTAGCTGGGATGTTGTTAAAAAAATAACATGTGGCAGCACTATGATAAATCTTATCAAATTCATACGGTCTGTATTGGCAGTTAAAACGCCCAATTTTATGCGTCCAAAGATGGCTTATATGTATAGTGATTTATAAATTTGTTGGTTTAAACACATTTTAAACCAAAAAGAGAGTTTAACTTGCTCTGATTTTTTAGCCCTTAGACGGCTAAAAGTTTGATAATTATTCGTCTTTCTACTGAAATTTGGTCCAATCCTGATATTTTTTTTTCGACTTTAGACATTTATTTTAAATATTCAGCTTTTTATTTAAATATATAATTTGATAACTGTCGGAAAATTCTGCGACTTGTTTCTTTTTTTACTCTAAGCGATTTTTTTTTTTTTTTTTTTTTGTCACGTGATATTCAAGCGAAAATAACGGCTATGAAACTTAAAGCTACTCAACTACATTGGCTCATAGGTCGAAAATCAAACTTGTCTTTAGACAACAAAATTCTCTTATACAAGTCCATCATAAAACCAATATGGACATATGGCATCCATTTATAGGGTAGTGCATACGCATCAAACATCCAAAAGCTTCAAAGAAGACAGTCTAGAATATTACGACAAATTGTCTGCGCCCATGGTATTTACGTAATGCTATTATCCACAGAGATCTCAACGTCCCTAATGGCTCGCCCTAACTACCTCGCTCGGGGTCTGCTTCAGTTCGAAGGTCACCAGAGGCTAAAAAGAACCGATACTTTGAGCCTAACTAGAATACATTTTTAAAAATTGAATATAACAGTTAGTGGTTACATTGGTAACAACTAATAAACAACAAGTAGAATTAAGATTTGAATACATATTGTAAATTTCGGATAAGAAAGATTCAATAATAAAAATAAATTAACTATAAAAAAAAAAAAGTCTATATATGCCCTACAAGAAATGAATGAGCGAATAGTCACATTTTTCACGTTTGTTTTTAGAAAATGATAGAAATAAATGAATGAAAACTTGATTTCGGTCATTTCCTTTTATCATTTTCTTAACACCAACGTGAAAAATGTGACTATTCGCTCATTCATTTCTTTTAGGGTGGTTAATTTTCATATAAACTTAAATCGTATTTAAATCTTATTTAATTTAGATAAAAGTATGGTAGCACTACTAAACACAACTGTTATTGCTTTGCCTGATGTTGTTGTAGTGTTGTGATATTGAGAGGCCACCTTGCTAAATTATACGCAATAGATAAATAAATTGAATTTAAATGTACCAGCTTGGTGAAGAAAAGTTTCATCTAAGTGATAAGTGAGGAACAGAATTTTGTATTTAAAGCAATTTTAAATATTAATGTGATTTAGTACAAAACCTAAAACTTTGCGGCAAGAGGTTTTTTAATATTTTGTGAACAATTTCTAATTAAAGCGTGTTTTCTATATTTTCTACTGATTAAGGTCATTAGATATTAATAAAAAGAGTATTCGAAAATAAACAGTACATTATTTAGACGAACACAACCCTTAATACCGTTCATAACTATTTTCAAGAAAGAGCCGAACATTATATAGTGTTCTGTTCTTGGTTAAAAAAAAGAACAATTGTAGTGATACTGTAGACAAACATTATATTTTAATGTTCTATAATTTTAGCCACGACCGCAGCACGAACAGCTTGTGTGTGTGTGTATTGTGTATACGTTTTGTTTGCGTAAAATTATTTGCTGGCTTTTTGTTTTTTTCGTATGTTTATTTTGTTTTTGTAAACAATGTTTGGTTTTTTTACCATCCAAAAGGTCGCTACGCACAATAGAACGAGCTGAACCGAACACAATAAAGTTTGTGGTTTAAAAAAAAAAAAACGAAAGTAATTAAATTTTCTCATCTTTTGTTAAGTTGGATAAAAACAGTATTATTTTTGTATTCGAAAGATGACAAACAGGGAAACGTTATTTTTTAATGATTTACTTCACAAACACTATTAGCGTTTTCCACAAATTTACCGAACCGAACACTAAGGAGCAATATTTAGTGTTTATTTTTGAACACTGATTACACATTTTATCGACGATTTCTTAAATTTTTAATTTATCACTTTTAATATATTGGCAATATTTTTAAAAAGTGATTTTTTTATTTATGTTGCTCTAATTTTAATGATTTAATGAATTATTTTATTCAATTTGAGACGACTTGTTTTTCTTAATTTTAGAAATATTTTCGCCGATTTTAACGATTTGATAAATTTATTTTTTAACTATTTTTTTTTTTTTTTTTTGTGGCTGATTTAAGCAAAAATCATGACCATATATGATTTTATTTTTTGTTCTATCTTTCGATTTAATAAATTTTTGATGTAAAGCGATTTTTAGCTATTTTTTTTTTATTTATTTAGGCAATTTTGTTACGATTTCAACGATTGTCTTACTTTTAATTTTGGCTATTAATAATAAAACATTTTAGTTTTATATTTCAGTTTATTTAAAATTTTTGATCTTTAGTGATTTCTAGCAGTTTATTTTTATATATATTTTTGGCGATTTTAAAATTTTTTTTTTCTCCGATTTTAAGGATTTTTTTATTTTGGCGATTAATATAATTTTCTGCTTTATCTTTTAATTTCATTAATTGAGATTTTGAATTATTTGTTTTAATTTATTATTTTGGAGATTTTCATAGCAATTTTTTTTTGTATTATTTTAGCAAAATCTTCGATTTGTTCTTTTTTAATAGATTTAAAAAATTATTCCGGTATTTAAGTGATTTTTTTTTTGTTTCTCTAGATTTTTAAACTTTTTTCTTAAGTTTTTTCGCGTAAATTAAACGAATTTTTGTACGAGTTTAATAATTTTTTTTAAATTGGCGATTTTTATAAAGTTCCAGATTTTTTCAAATTCCTATTTTTTATAAATAGTTATTTTGTCAGACCTTTTTTATGATAATAATTTTAAGTGGTTATGGGCAATTTTCATAATTTGTTAAGATTTTTTTAACGAATTTATGATCATTTTTAACTTTTCACTCATTTTAAGCCGTTTATTCATTTTCTCTTATTTTGTTTATTATTAAAATTTATGTTTTCAGCTGAAAAAAAAATTTAACGATTTGAGATTTTTTTAAATTTTTTGACATTTTTTCCTGGCTTAAAAGATTTTTTAACTGTGGCGATAACTAAATTTTTTGTTTAATCTTTAAATTTCTTTAATTTGTGATTTTAAGCGATTTTTAGCTATTTTTAAATTTTATTTTTTTTTGCAATTTTTCTACGATTTTGCCGATTAAATATTAAACTTTTAATTTTTGGAGATTATTAAAGTGGCTCGTTTTATCTTTAATTTTTTTTTTAAATTTTCGATTTCAAGCGATTTTAAGCAGTTTATTATAATATATTTTTGGCGATAGATAAAACTTTCTGCTGTGTATTTTGCTTTAAATTTTAAATTTAAGCGATTTTTTTTCTTGCTTTAGTTTCTTATTTTGGCGTTTTTAGTTTTATTAGTTTTTAGTGTATTTTATTTAAGCGATTTTTTTTTAATCATCACCTCTTTTTAAAGTTTAACATATTTTGGGTTTTTCTTATCTAATATATTTAGATAATTTTTCCTAGTTTAACGATATTTTTAAGTTGGCGATTTTTGTAAGGTTCCAATGTTTCTAATATCTTTTTTTACATTTTGTAATTAAGTCTTTTATTACCTTTCACCGAAGGGTTTGCTGTTTGTAATTTTGATTATAATATTTATTATAAACCCTATGAGAAGAGCTGTTCAAATCACGATGTCTGTCTGTCCATCCGTCTTTCTAACTATGTGTCCGTTAAAATGGGATTTCCAAAGATCTAATTTCCTGCTGGGGACTCGATAGTTAAATATAGTCCGGAATTGTTTTCTATTGAAATTCATCCTGATCGGTCTACAAATAGCTGAGATATGAGCAAAACACCAAGATTTACGGCAAGAGCCGAAACTTCCAAATAAGGTATAGAAGCATCTTGATTATCACTAAAAGATCCGATAAAATGTGGGCGGTATTAGACAAGTAGGCATGGCACAAAATAGATTTATTTACTTTCGGTTAATATCGCACCTTCGTAAAGGATATTTTAGATTCGTTATAGCTGAATATCTCTTCAATTTTTTTTTTTTGCGATTTTGGACAGTTATTTTAAGGCTTTTAAGCGAATGATCCTTTTTAACTTTTCATTCCTTTCGAATTCTGCTTTTGTGTTGTTATTTTTTTTTTTTTATCAGGTTCTTTTTTTAATATTTTATGCATGTAGAATTTCATTATCATGATAATGATTTTTTTTAAATGGCCACAAATCGACCTTTAATGGAATTGACTAAAGCTGCGTTGTGTTGTCATGTTTTTTTTTTACATCTTTTCCTTCGTTGTTGCATTTCATGAAAAAGGGCAATTACGAGACCCGGATAAAATACCAGAACGAGTAATTCAGTTTTTTTTTTATCATTTATGCGTCCATTTATGCCAGTTTAATTTGAATAGAAATGCAAGTGCATTTGTGGCGGTAACGTTTTTGAAATGTGAGGTGAAAAGAGGCTTTAAAGTTAAATAAAAGTTGGTATATAGGGAAAGAAAGTGAAAAGGGGGTATATACGGAAATATTTTAATTAAAGGTAATTTCTTGGTCTAAAAGGAAATTTCAAAGATTAAAAATCCAAATTTTGTTTTCAAATATTGATAGTACAACGTAATTTTCCAAAGTTTCTTTTTAATAAAATATTTTTTTTGTTTTGGCACAGGTCATAACAACAAGTAAAGGGTGCCATAAATAGTGTGGCACATTAAAATCCCCCACATAGCCTAAGCTGTTATCAGTTCTACTTGAATTAATTGAACCATAACTGAAATAAAAATTAAAAGAGTTTAATTAAAAGATAAAGGCCATTTGGGGCCAAAAGCATTGGAAATCTTATCTAAACCTTATGCCAATAAGTACCGGTAGTATTAGGGTGGCACACGTCTAAACAAAAATTAAATAATAGAGGCAATTCTTTTTGAAGTTAGCTTTTTGTGCTTTTTATAAAATTCGGCCACAAGCGTTCATGTTAGTTAATTGGTTCTTAGATAGTCTCTGTTTTTATCTCATAATTTTTGCAGAAACCAAAGTAGTTCTCTATTTCAAAACAGCGTGTTTCCGCCACAAAAATTTTTATTTGCGCCGTAAAAGAGTTCAGCCATCAAAGTAATTTTTGGGAACACAAAATTTTTAATTAACAAGATTTTGTTTGTCGTGCTAAATTCCCAATTTTTATTTTTGATAAAAACACTGAAATTTATTGTTGATGGGATAAGCTGTTCCTATGAGCATTTCACTGGTTGCTTAGGCCAGATCATCAGGAAACTTAATCCAAAGATTTTAGAAAAACTAAATATATTATACAACTAAAACTGTTAAGCGTATAAGAATTATAAGCAACAGTTTTACTTATAACAATTTCAAAGCTTAAACAAAAACATCGACAATAAACAGTGAGTTTATCTTTTCTTAAATTCCCCACTACAATTGGTTGGAATTCTTCCAACATTAATTGTAGTTGTAAGTAGGTTAAGAAAAAACAAAATAAAAACAAAAACAACTTGCTTTATTGTTTTCGCAAAAAATAAAGAATGCTGCCAGAGTTTAGTTTTTTTAAGCCGTGCACTTGCCAGTTTATCATCAAAGTCATTTTTGGGAATACAAAATAGTTTATTAACAAGATTTTGTTTGTCGTGCTAAATTCCCAATTTTTATTCTTGATAAAAACACTGAAATTTATTGTTGATGGGATAAGCTATTCCTATGCCCATTTTACTGGTTGGTTAGGCTTAAAACTATTTCCATAAATTCGAAGATACCAATTTAGGATATAATAGAATATATAACTGAAACGTTTTTTATATGTGTCTGTTCATATTTTCTTTTACATGGATAAATAAATATACATATATTGATAATATAAACTAGATCCGGCTATTAATTCCGTCAAAAGTGGACCGCCGCTGCCATAATAAAAACAGCTGATGTCATATGGTTTGTCAGAAGAAAATAGAGCACGCCCTTATGTAAAAAACATGTCGTGTACGGGTACCATTAAATGTGTTCATTTTTGAAAGCCGAAAAAGAAAAAAATTATATCTCAATGTTTCGTTTAAATGTGCTAAATTCCCATTTCATACTATTGATAAACTGAAATTTATTGTCGAAGGGATAAGCTATTCCTATGCGCATTTCACTGGTTGCTTAGGCAGATCGTCAGGAAACTTCATCCACAGATTTTAGAAAAACTAAAGATACTATACAAATAAAACTGTTAAGCGAATAAGAATTATAAGCCCCAGTTTTCCTTGTAACCATATCAAAGCTTAAACAAAAACAACAACAATAAAAATCTCTTCAGCAGTTTGGCATTTAAAACTAAAAAAATTCGGTCTACTAGAATACAGATTGTGAATAGAAATAGGAATTAACACCAAAACAAACTTTATGTTCACAGAAAAAAATTTTTGCGCCAGTAAAAGAATTAATCAAAAAAAAAAATCAGTTTTAATTAAATATTTAATCAGGTGAATTAAACTTTTAATCAAGTGAATTAAACGTTTACTTGATATATTGTCAATTAAACATTTAATACACTTGATTAAAAGTTTAATTCACCTGATTAAATATTTAACCAAAACTGATTTTATTTATGATTAATTCTTTTACTGGCGCAAAAATTTTTTTCTGTGTTGTTCGCGTTTTTTATTCTATTTACATATAACACCAGGGAACAAAATTTAACTTTTTTTGTGTTGATTGGAAGTTTAAAGCTGATATCAAATTTCCGTTCTTCTCCATCAGCTGGCATTTTTAAGTTAAAGGTACTAATCGTATTTTTGACTTTTATCCAAAAATGAAAGGTTAAAAAAATCATAAATGTACTCTTCATTAAGCGATTTTCAACATTTTTCTTTTTTTAAAGATGTACATAATTGTAAGCTGTGAAAAACAATCAAATTCTTGTGAATCACAAAAAAAAAACTGAGAAATAATTGCTTACATAAAATAAAAAAAAAAACAAGCAAAAATATTAAAAATTGTAGTCGGGACTGTAAGAAAAAATAAAATCACTGTTTATTGTTGTTGTTTTTGTTTAAGCTTTGATATTGTTACAAGTTAAACTTTCGCTTATAATTCTTATTCGCTTAACAGTTTTATTTGTGTAATACATATCTTTAGTTTTTTTCAAAATCGTTGGATGAAGTTTCCTGATGATCTGTCCTAAGCAAGCAGTGAAATGCGCATAGGAATAGCTTATCCCATTAACAATAAATTTCAGTTTATCTATAGTATGAAATGGAAATTTAGCACATTTAAACGAAACCTTAAAAATTTTGCAATTTAAAAAATCATAAAAAAATCCAAAACGGGAAATAGTTAAAGTCTTATTACTATCACGTAAAGTCACATAACCTATGAACAAAATGAGACATAGATCATATAAATCGATGAACGCGTTTCGCTCTTATTTACAATTTAGTGAAGGTACCTCATTTTTTAATGAAGGAAAAAACGTCCATAAATAGAACAGCAGCAAACACACACATAAAAAATGGTTTTTTTGTATGGAAATTGCGACTTTTATCAATTCAGTTTTCTTAAGGCTAGATTACACTATTATACTTTGTATTAATACATCTCAAAAACTCAAGTAATATGGCAAAGTGTGATAGTGTTAATGTAATGTGTTACGAAAATGACAAGTATTATGAAAAAAGTTTAGCATCCTATACGACTTCATCATTTTTTGAAAAATTTCTAAACAATAATACTTTTCATTGGATCAGGGTTGCACTTTATTTCATGTGTGAGTGTTTCTACTTTGTGTGATGGTGTCAACACAAAATGTCATGTTAAATTAGATTTTTTGAGAGTCGCAACAAAACTCATTAGATTTCTATCTCACAATGTATTATGGAATACGTAATACCCTTTGTACACTTGCATACATTTCCAAGGAACGCATGGAAGATGTTGAAAATGTGAAACATGTGTTCACACTTGAAACATCTAACATCTACTATCAATAAAAAATGTCACCATTTCTGAAAAAAAAAGTTTTATATTTTTTAAATACTTTTTTTCTACACAAGTAACAAGATTTTAAAAGAAAATACCAAAATGTATTTGGAATTCATTTTGTTGAATAATAAAAAAAAATTAAACAAAAAAAGACTTGCAAAAAATTAAAAACATAGCAAATGGTAACGCTGCTTTCAAAAGAAATGATATTTTGTCAGTGCTGCCACAGTATTTATAGAGTTTGCTGCCACTTTTCTAGTGATGACACTAAAAAAATCGAAAGATGTTGAAAAATTTCGATTTTTAGCTCTATGTATATCTTAAGGGAAAATTTCAACATCTTTGCAAATGAATGTTAGATGTTAAATGTTGGCAATTGCGAAAAGGCTATAAGGCTTGTGAAATAGTGAAAACTAGCCTTTAGTAAATTGTGACCAATATCAATAGTTGTGCACCGATTACAATGAATTAAAGCGCATTTGATTCGAAATATCTTTAACTCAATGTTTTTAAGCCAAAACTGTAATTTTTGTCGCATTTTTATATTTTATTAATTTTTAGAGAAAAAAATTTTTTTTTAAATTGATCTTTTTTCAAAACTTCAACGATATCTCAGAAACTACTGGGCAAATGAAAAATCAATGTAAGCACCGCTAAAAGATAATATTGTTGTCGAATTTTGATTTCGATTTTGAATTGTTTTTACTGAATATAATGAACCGTTTCCAAGTTAATCCAATATATGTAGCGTGCCTTAATTTTGGGCATAAAGGTATATTTCAAAAAGTCGAGCTGATAGAAAAAAACTAAGTGCAGATTTGGATTCAGCGTCTAAAATGAACAGCGCAAATAGCTGATTTATGGACAAAAAACTACAACTTCCTCTAATTTTACCCATAAATTCCTTGCTGTTGTTTTTTTCTGTATTTCAAAAGAACGATAAGAGCCAAAGTTTCCAAATCAGGTACAACCATCTTGGTTATCGGTGAACAACATCCGACAAAATGTGGGCGAGATAAGTAAAGTGGGCATGGCGCTTTCCATACAAAGACATTAAAGATTTCTGTATACGTGGAGAACGGTAAGAGCCAAAGTTTAAATTTTAGCATCAAGCATCTTTTTTATCAATAGACAACGGCTGACTACCAAAACATACTTATACAAAGTTTGTATACAGTTTTACTACTGTATTCTAACCAAGTACATGCACAAAGTACCCAAACAATGCAACTATGTGCTTTGTTTATTTTAATGTTTTGAAATATAAGTGATGCAATTCATAATTTGCTGCCGTACTAATACTTAACAGTGATGTTTTAGAAGGGTTTGCATTGTATATATATTGTACTGCGGCGTTATGAAACATTATACTTTGTTCTAACATAAAGCAATTAACGTTTTGGAAGTCAGCCAACATCTGCCAAAATGTGGGAGGGAGTGGTAAAGTAGGCTTGGCACAATATAGATTTATTTACATCTAAAGAATGTTATTTTTATATCTTTCGGTTTTTATCGCACCATGGTTAAGGGTATATAAGATTCGGCTTAGCCGAGTACAGAGTGCTATACTTGCTTTTTTTATTTCTGTTTTATAATGTGTGTTAGTGGGTAAGTGGTCCAAGACGCTGCATTACTATAGGTAAAAGGTATTTAAGATTCGTCACAGCCGAGTATAGCATTCTTACTTGTGTTATATCGTCAGCTCAGAATTGGTTTGGCGCATATTATGGTAATTTAACTGTGATATGCGCCAAACCAATTCTGAGCTGACGATATGTATTCAGGCGATATGTTGTTTATTTTAAAAATAAATCCACGTTTTGAGATGAATACCACCTTAAAGTACATAAACTACTATGTAGTTCTTTATTTTATACCACATAAGAGGATAAACAAATGCCACAATAAATGTATCTCTTACTGCATACAAATTGAGAGAAAGGTAGCTGAGAACACTTAGTGATCTTATCAAAGAGCTCTTATTTAGGGCAATAGAGCTAATTTGTACCTTTGTACTAAATACGTGACCTACACTATCTGACAAAAGTAAACAAACGTAACCGTTATCAACAGGACACTAGAAGCTGATAAAGATAATTTACAACCAAAACATTTGATAAATATGTCTAAAATTTTCTATTGATTTTAAGAAAATTTCAAATAAATTTTAATGCATATTTATTTCATGTTGGAATAACCTCAACAAAATCGTTTGAGAATTGTGTCATAATTCCTGGCGCGCCGTAAAGTAACATTTCATTATTGAAAGGCAAAATAACAGACATTATTATCATCGGTCTAAAAATATTTGTTTGGGCAGGTATTTTTTCACAGGAAACAGTGAAAACAACTTAGAAAATTATATGCGCTAATAATTAAAAAAAAAATATTCTTTAAGAATATAGAAACAGGGAATTACTCAAATTACAAAAATATATTATCTTTTGTCGCTTCACCGTTGCTTTTCTAATATTTCTTTAACGTACATCTTCTGCTGATTTACACATACAACATAATATTTTCGTTGTATGTGTGTTGCCGACTACTGGTCTAAATGACACAATCATTATCTGACAAAAGAATTTACCTGGCCAGTGTTTGTTAAAAAGTAAGAAAACTGTCTGTATCTGACTTTCAATCATTATCCCTACAAGGACAACAGTAACAAAAAGATTGTGTAATTCTTATGCAAGTGCTTATTAAGTACGCATGCAAGAAAGTACCCCTGATGAAAAAATAATTGTTGTTGTAATTTTATAAGTTTTAAAGTCTGGTTTGACGATGACATGGGAAATTTTTGTTTTGTTAATCTTCTTCCCAACAAAATTTTTTTTTTTTTTTTGTTAATTAAAAGGAAAATTTTCCGTTTTGTCTTTGGGCATTAGTTACGTTAATCATTTAGGATTTGTTTTTAAACATAATGGTTAGAAGTCAGAAATAAAGGATAATTTTACTTTTTATTTTTATAATTCTTTAATATGAAATTGAAAAAGTACCTGCAATATTTAGTTTTACAAATACATATTTACAATTTGTTACATACAGTACTTTAAAT
This sequence comes from Pollenia griseotomentosa, assembly GCA_963931875.1. NCBI lineage: Eukaryota > Metazoa > Arthropoda > Insecta > Diptera > Polleniidae > Pollenia > Pollenia griseotomentosa. The sequence goes on from OZ007564.1 coordinate 50,730,117, forward strand.
AATCAGGCATTTATTTAAGATTCTAGACAATAATCGATTTTTAATGAAAATTTATTAAATAGACATTAACAATTTAATTTAAAAAATTTGTAAACAAATAAAAGACAAAATCATATGGTAAGTAAAGGAACAACTGCGTTTCGAAAACGAAGCTGTTTAAAAGGTTAAATAAATCGAAGTATAGCACGAAACCTTTAACTGTAATTAACTTTATAAAACAACAAAATAATCAAAATCTTAAAATAGTTATAATTTTAACGAAAAGTTAAATTTGTATAAAAAAAAGTTTTCATAAATCTCTAAAACACCATTTTATTTTTATGCCCTTCACCACAGGTGGAAAGGGTACAGTGCGCGCTCGATATTCGCTACTAGTTAAAAAGCAGTAACAGAAACCAAAAATTTATTGAAAAATTATGTGTTATTATTAAAAAAAGATATGTTTTTTTAATATTTTTACATTCAAAATTTTATTTTTTACGAAATTGAAGATTTTGAGCTTCTTTTTTTGGTTAATTACGCTGTGCTAGAATTTGACACTTTTTTGAGACATGTGGGGTACCCGGCGTTTTAACCTAACTCAGGTACGCTAAATCCAATGGGGCTAACCGTTTTTTAGGTAAACTCTTGTTTTCGAATTGGAGGAGGTTGCACAACATATACCGCGTAACTCAAAAACGGTTTAGTTTATTGAAATTACTAAAAACTCCGAAATTTCGCAATAAAATTACCTTTAAGAAAACTTGAACTTTTTTCTGATGGGCGCAGTCGATTTAGAGACATATTTTTTATTGAAAAAAAAAATAATTTTTTTAGCAACATTTCGAAATGTTTGTGTGTTAAAAATGCATAAAAAATTGGCAAATGCAGATAGATATGCATTTAATTTTTTCCAGACATATAAAAAACAGAGTTGCAAATAAACAAGCGATAAATGATTTAAATCTGTTAATAACTTTTTATTTATTCACAAAAGACAAAAGATATTAATTAATTTAAGAATTAGAATAATTAAAGATATTACACAAATAAAACTGTAAAGCGAATAAGAATTATAAGCACCAATGTTGGGAGAATTCCAACCAATTGTAGTGGGGAATGTAAGAAAAGTTAAACTCACTGTTTATTGTTGTTATTATACCCTTCACCACAGGTGGTGAATAGGGTATATATAAGTTTGTCATTCCGTTTGTAATTTCTACAATATTGATATTATTACCCTATAAAGTATATATATTCTGGGTCCTTATGAGGAGAGAAGTTGATTTAACGATATCCGTCCGTCCGTCCATCTGCCCGTCTTACGTTTGATATGTGTTTTCCAGAGACTGCAGACATGATAGCGGCTAGGTTGTTTTACATTTATGTCACATATAGTCCACTATTTCTTGCTATTGAAATTCAGCCAGATCGGTCCAACAATGGCTGAGATATGACCAAAAAACCACGACTGCCTCTAATTTTTCCAAAAAAATCCCTTGTGGTTGTTGTATTTTTATTACTTTTTCTGTATATCTGGAGAACGGCAAGATCCAAAGTTTTCAAATTAGGTACAAACATTTAGGTTACAAATACACACCATCCCACAAAATGTGGGCGGGATTGGAGAAGTGGGCGTGGTACCTCCCATACAAAAAGTATTAAAAATTGTATATAAACCTGAATTTTTTGAATTCTTTGTGAATCCAGTTGTTTATGTCAGCATTGGTGAAAATATGTTCCGTACTAATTTGAGCTACAAGTGAACCAATAGTTGAAAAATATTTAAGAGCGATTCACCACTGTATTTGAGCAAGACGTTCCTGGACTTTTGGATATTTTGTTCTGGTACTTTGTCGCAGAGGTATCCAGAATCTGAACTGCATTTTTAAGATTGAAATTTTTTATTTTGAACTCCAAATTCGTTCCCTTTTTCCCGAGAAAATGGGTGAGCAGTTTCTTTGTAAAGAAGTTTGACCAAGTTGATAACGTTTTGATCTTACGGCTGAAAAAGCGCAGTGAAATTGGGATGCATATTCATTGCTACATTTAAACGTCATCCCGTTTTAGCTCCTCAACTACTTTTTGCGGTTGACCTTTTAAAGCTAAAAATTATCTGACCTAAAAAACTGTTTACATATGAAAAATGTAATACCAAGTATTATAAAACGATAATTTTTCTTTAGTTTTGTGATCATTGTTCAATTTAAATCAATTCAACTCTGGTAACGAGAATTTTTTTCTTTTTTGAAAGAAATTTGTTTCTTAACTCTATTGAATATTTTTCTAAGGTAAATGCATTTTTCAAATGTTCAAGCAGGTTTCCCTCTTCAACATCATTCCTTACCCATCTTCCATTTGGTTTAGAAATTGCTAGTCTTTGAAATTTTTTTAGTTAAACGCCATAATGAGCAGTTAAATTGTGAACTGGCATCAAGTTCCTTTAGATACTTTTCCAAGGATGTTATTTTTTGAGCCTGTAGTAACTTTCTAAGCTTTTTTGTGCATTCTTTTTGGTATGCTTTTGTAATAAGGATTTTGGCATGATAGCGCCGATACCATATGAGTGAAGGGCTTTTCAAAACTATTGGAAAAGGGTATATAAAATTCGTCGAAGTCGAATAAAGCACTATTACTTGTTTTATAACAGAAGTCAACATGAAATCTTTTATTTCGCGTTAATTCTTTTCTAAAGTATTTGTTTTGTTCTTTTTCTCAACTAAATAATTAAAATTTACCAAACATTTTATGTCATTGTAACCTTCACTTCATATTTAAACAGAATAAAATGTTGTTGTAATTTACAACATAAAAGAATTAAAAAATGAAGAATGCATCATGAAATTCCCTTTAATAACTCACCCTCCCTTATTGGTTTTTAAATACAAATAAATTGTAAATTTTAAATTATTTAATTGCTTTAAATGTAAATAGACAACTTAACCAACAACAACAAAAAGGTTAATAATTAAAAATCATTTAATTATAACTTCTTTAAATGTGCATTAAAAGTCCGAAAATAAAAAAAAAATTATCAACTGATTGCACCAAACACAACAATTAAAATTTACAAGTACGAATTAAAAGAAAATAAAAAAAAAACTGAAAAAAGGAATAACAAACGACTACAGCGATTATCAGTATTTAAATATTGACTTCAGTCAATGATGCGGCAAGTACAGGCAAGTAATTAACATGGGTTGAAAACAATTCAAACACGCTAGTAATTTTAACCTTCATATTCAAAATGGCAAATATTTAATGCATAAAAGTACTTTATGTGCAAATATAGTAGTAATTTTTATGAAAAATTTAGTTATTGTGCAAAATGATACTTTTTACTGCTAAAAGGTACTTTTTGTGATAAAAGGTACTTTTTATGCTAAAAGGTACTTTTTATGCTAAAAGGTACTTTTTATGCTACAAAGTAATTTTTATGTTAAAAGGTACTTTTTATGCTAAAAGGTACTTTTTATGCTAAAAAGTGATTTTTATGTTAAAAGGTACTTTTTATGGTAAAAAGACACTTTTTATGGTAAAAGGTTTTTTTTGAAGCCAAACTACTTGTATATCAGAAAGGTGGTTTTCCTTAAAAATAGAACTTTTGACGTAAAATAGGGATTTTATGAAAAAAAAATATAATTTATATTTTAAGAAAAAAATCGTACAAAAAGTACTTTATTTTGGAAGAATAAATTATTTTTAATGCAAAAGGTACTTTTTATACATACATACATACTTCTTATTTAAAAAGGTGATTTCTGTTTAAAAAGTTATTCGTATTTAAAAATAATTTTTTCAAGGAAGTAAAATTAAACAATAAGTACTATTGTCCAAAAAAAGTCTCTTTTTTTAAAAAAGCTACTTTTGCTTCGAAGAGATAATTTTCAATGAGTTACTTTTGAATTAAAAAATCCTGTTAAATATGAAATAAAGTTTTCGTTGCAAAAAAAGAGATTTTATATAAAAGTACTTTTTATTATACCATAAACTTATTGTACTTTGTATTCGTACAGATCCTTTTTGTTCGAAGTGGTTCTTTTTAATCACAGGTTGAATAAGCGTCTTGTTTAATGTTATTTTAGTTCGTCAAGAGGGCACTGCTCTTAAACTGTCTACTTAGCCCAAGATAGCATCTGTTTTCCAGCATGATCCTTAGCGATATTTTAAAGCTGGCATCTTTTTTTATTGATTGCGGAGCCGGCCTGCACAGTGTCACCCTTAAATCAGCGCGACGTTTGTCTAACAGTGTCAAGCATAGGTTTGGTCTTATTCTCGTTTACCATCAGACCCATCTTGTCCGATGCCTTATCGATTCTGGAAAAAGCAGCAATTACATCTCGCTTTATCTTTCAGACGATGGCAATGTCGCCCACATGTGTTGAATGCTCAGAACGCTACTCTTTTATAGGACCTTTTTTACAATTTTAGAATGGAATAAAAATTTCCTTTTTTCTTTTAATTAATCACACGTTAATGCAAGAGTGAATTCAACACAAATAAATTTATTAAACAAAACAAATTCGAATGTGTTTTAATTCGTGTTTAACAATATTTATATTTCAATTTTTATTTTGACAAAGTACTTACTCAAAGTACTTTTTAATCAGAATATTCATTTTTGATAAAAACATTTGCATGCATTTAAAAAGGTCTCTTTTAATTTAAAAAAAAAACTTTTACAGCAAAAGTTATTCTCATTTCGAATACAGGGGCCAACTAACGGCATTCGATATCGATCGGAATTCCCATTTAAGTTGTACTAAAAACTCATCGATATCGAATGCCATAATTTGACCCCAGATTTTAAGTTACAAATGATATTTTTATTTCTAAAAGTACTTTTACACTTTAATTAAAAAATGTACCTGAAATTTTTAAAAGGCACTTTTACTCTGAAACTGGAAATTTATTTGGAAAAGGTGTTTTAATCCAATATATCCATTATAGCATTTAACCCGCTAATTCGTTAGCGTCCCCCTTTTTTGCTTGGACATATCTAGATGCCAAAGCTTATCGTTACCTAAAACGCAAAAGGCCCTATGTAACATTTTGAAAATGTTTCAGGAGAAGTAAAAGACTATTTAATATTACAAATGAATAATTTTTTTGTAAAACCTACAAGATGTTTAACCAATTATTAATGTTGCATATTACGCAAACTATTAGTAAGGACTTTTTACGGCTATCATATAATCTTTTGTACATAGGGTTATTTGTTTTTTGTCAATAAAATGGCTAATGTTGGTCAAAAGATTCCAGCATTTTTTTAAAACATTTGTGTTGATGCAATACATAAGATTTATTGAAAAAGCCGATTATTAATTTTTTTTTCTTAGTAAGGGCCTTTTGCGTTTTAGGTAACGTTATGTTTCTAGGGTTTGACAAAAAAGTACCACGATTTTCAATCTTATAGGTTTTCATTCACTCAGGACCTAGCACCTATAATTTTAAGTTTCTAAGCTCAATACATATTATTAAAAATTTAAAAAGTACCACATGTAGAACGGGAAACTAAAAAAAAGAAATTTAATTTTCCGTTTTTCCCCTTTTTAATACTTTTTTTCTCCCTATTGAAGCTTAAAAAATTTCAATATTGTAGTGAGAGCCCATAATTAAATACGTATATGTCAATGAATATAATGAAATAAATGAATATAATGAATAAAATGAATATGTTTTATGAAAACAGTACCAAAAATAGGTTTGATTTTTACCCCTTAAAAGTTTGAAATTCGAAAAAATTCCAAATCCATTTTTGTATTTTTTAGAAAAGTTACGAATGTTATATAATTTTTTTTATGTTTTTTAGTTTAAAAGATAGATGGAGATGGGGTCAAATTACGGCATTCGATATCGATCGTAATTACCATTTTAATTGTTTTGTAATTCTGCTCGATAGTAACTGCCAGGCCCACAATGTCGACAAGAACATTTCTTTCGCATATTTATATTGAAAACAATAATAATGTTTTTGTTTTCAATATAAATATACGAAAGAAATGTTCTTGTCGACATCGTGGGCCAGGCAGTAAATACGGTAACTTGGCCCAAGATTTTACCCCTTTACTCCCCAAAAAAGCCGAATTTCGAAAAAGTACAAGACACCTGTCCGCTTATTTTTTAATGGACAACGACGAGTAATTATTTTTTTTATCACTTCTCGTTAAGGAAATATGAGGTAAGCGAATTTACATTTTTTTTATCATTTTTTCTACCTCCAAAACATACGAATTTCCAAAATCCCGTCTTAGTGGATCCATTTGGGGAGAAACCAATCTCCAGTCCGAATTTTAGTCAGTCAATAACGTTACAATTATATGATCATATACCTACTCATACTAATTTTAAAACTTGAATTATGAGACAATTATTCAAATCTACTTTTAATAATATATTTTTTGTTTTACGCCAAAGGGTTCTTAAAGGGCAAAAGAACAGTTTCTTACTTAAATAAATACTTCGATCCCAGAACAGTTTTTGATTTGAAATAAAATTTTTAACCTTAAAAACACTTTGATATAGAAAAAAATATGTACTTTTAATACAAAAAGTACTTAAACAAAATTCATAAAAAATTATTCAAAAGAATTAATTCTTTTAAAATCCTTAAATTTAAGTACATTAATAGTGTTTTTATCTACTCCGTGGTACATTAAGTTCGAGTGCAAACAAAAAAAATTAAAAAAATTAAAAAAATTAAAAAAATCAAAATTAACATGTTATTTTGGACTCAAGGTCACTTTAATGTTTTTGTTGTTTAATTTTGTTGGAACTTTTTTGAGCAGCTTATTCTTATTCATCGCAAGTTTCTTTGTTAAGTAGAAAAAATTCTATGCTTTTCTGTCAAGAATATAATAAATAAAATTCATCATTTTCATAAAAAAAAAATTATTTAGATTTACAAATACAACAGACACATGTGTTGTTATTTCAAACATTAGAAAATATATTTGTACAATAGATACCTAGAGAAGTGTATGTAAATATTGCTGTTGTTGTTGGATTTTATGCTTCTTTGATTTCCATTGAATATTGACCGACCCATCGAACCAACCAACGAACGAACGACCATGACAGGGCTGTAAGAAGTGACAATAAGTCGTTAATATTTGTGTACTAAAAAGGCTGTTTGTGTGTGTACATATCATATTTTTGTATTTACTTGTGAAAATTTTTTTACGATATACAAGTGTACATATTCATATGTTTGAAATTCTTTAATAACTTTATTTGTCTAAAGTTATTCTAAAAGTCATCAATTAATTTTGCGTGAAACGTCTTAATAAAGGAAGTTGAAGCGAGCACATACATATTTATTTGGCAAGAGAGTGCTAAAAAGGTGTGGTATGTGCCAGGACAGTTAAACACAATAGAGAAGAACTAAATTTCAAATTTTAATTTGAATTTAAATTTGTTTACGAAAATATACAATTTTGTAGATTGATCCTAAATAAAAAGAACTTTTTCGAAAATAAAATACCTTTATTGAAAAACGTTCCCCTTTGAAAAAAAGTTCTCCTTTAGGGCCAAAAGTAAGGCTGTGAACGTTAGTGTTATAAGAGTTATGACACGCACACTGACCCACATAATATTTTTGATCTCGCACTATAGAAGCGAACACAAAAATGTAGAACATGTAACATTAATGCAACATATTTCTCAGAATATAAATCGCCATTAGCTTAGTTTGTTGTCTTTAATTTTAAATTTCATTATTAAATAATTTTTTACAGCGAAAACAATATAAGTCCTTATAAGTTTTATTAATAATTTCTTTGCGCAATAACATCAAACGCTACCAGAATTAAAAAAGTTATATCTCGTCGGGTTTTTTTAATTTCATAAAATCATAAATTTTTTTTTTTTTTTTTTTTTTGTTACCAACAAAACATGTCAAATCAACCTGTCCGTGCAAATTAACAGCCTGTTCGTCAATTTCGATCGTTAACGTTCGCATAGAAAGTTATATTAAAAACAAAATTCGAAAATTTGTTTTTGTTTTAAATGTTATTTTCTATGCGAACGTTAACGTTCGAAATCGACGAACAGGCAGTAAATTAAATGAACTTTAGCCTGATTAAGTATGAAAATTTGGTTTAAAAACCATAAAACATAAAATAAGCACAAAACTTATTATTATTATTTTTTTTTATTGTTCAAAATGTCGCATACGAAAAAGGGGTTGATATAAGAAATGTGAAAGTTTGTATGGTTGTGAACAGTGTTGCCAAAAGTAGGGAAAAATCCCTACATGTAGGGTTTTTTGTTACTAAAATAGGAGCGTAGGGAAAATCGGACAGATTTTTTATATTCGCCAAAATGTAGGTATTTTTTCTCATATTGCTAAAAAATGGATTTTTAATAATGATTTAATATTAAAAGAAATGGAATTCTGTACTTAAGAATACCATATTTTTGGACAAAAAAAGATGAGTACAAATTTCAACTATTGTCTTAATAATTTAACTTAAGCGTCAATGGTCTTTTGTATGAGTGTAGAACAATCGCACAAAATTAATTTTCTGAAATTGTGAAACTAATTTGTTTTGAAATATGGATTTGGTACACTTTTCTATAAAAATGGTAAAGGAAAAACTAAATTGACGAGGTTGTATGTATTTCCAAATTTATCAGAGCTGGTTCGGATTTTGTTTGCTTTACCCAATGCAAATGGTGATGCAGAGAGACCACCAGAAAGCGAAACAAATTAAGCCACACAACTTTAAGTTTAATTTATATTATAAGATAATTTTTGCAAAACAAAGGAAGAGGCTGCGTTAATTTCGAATATACTAATGGTCACTTTAGAAAATTCAATTCAAAAGAAATACATATACATATCGGCCATGTCATGGAAATCGAAATCACGTGAAATTGAAATCGACGAAGATTTTCAATTGATTTTTTGTGAAAACCAACGCAGCTTTTCCTGAATTCAAAAGAAGTTTAGGTATATAAAAGAAACATTTTTTTGAACTCTGAATACGAGAGAGTTTTCAAAATTTGTTTGATTTCATTTTCACGTGACTTTGATTTCCATGACATGGCCGATTATTTATAAAAAAACCTGTTGCTTTTGTACCTGAATTAAATTTAATTCATCATATAAAGATTACCTGCCATATTCATATAAATTATATTATTTTAATAAAGGTTTACAAAACAAATTTTCTATGAAAATTTTACTTAAAAAAAGGTTTGTTAAATAAATGTTTACGGATACGGATTATTTTTTTTAAATCCTCCTGTTTTTTTCATTGAATTTAATTAAAAGTAAAGGGTGGTTAAATTGTAAGGGCCGATGTTGAATGTGAACCACACCTAAACGCCAAGTTTTTTTCCGAATTTTATTTGACATTTCTCTATTTCAGACTTACTCAATTTGAACCATGGAGAGATACACAATCCAACAACGTGTTAAAGTTATCCAGACTTATTATGAAAATGGATGATAAATTTCGAAGAAAATCATCTTCAGTGATGAGGCACATTTTCACCTCAGTGGATTTGTCGATAAGCAGAATTTCCGCATTTGGGCGAATAATAATCCAAGAGTGATTGTCGAAAAACCAATGCACCCACAAAGAGTGACTGTTTGGTGCGGTTTATGGGCTGGCGGCATCATCGGGCCGTATTTTTTCCAAAATGAGGCCGGTCAGGCAGTTACTGTGAATGGTGTTCGCTATCGTGAGATGATAACGAACTTTGTATGGCCCGAATTGGAAGATATGGATGTGGACGATATGTGGTTTCAGCAGGACGGTGCCACTTGCCACACAGCTAACGAAACAATGGCTCTTTTGCGCAACAAATTCAATGGCCCTGTTATCTCACGTAATGGCGATGTCAATTGGCCGCCAAGATCATGTGATTTGACACCGTTGGACTTTTTTCTTTGGGGTTATTTGAAAGAAAAGGTGTACGTCGATAAGCCAGCAACAATTCAAGAGCTAAAGGATGAGATAATTCGGCACATTAACGGCATAGAACCTCCATTATGCCTCAGGGTCATCGAAAATTTGGACCATCGGATGGAGGTGTGCCGCCGTGGTCGCGGCGCCCATTTGGCCGATATTTTGTTCCATACATAATTGAGTAATACCAATATATCATAATAAAATAAAATTACAATAATTTTCTAAATAGTTTGTGTTTTATTGAAAATCAACATCGGCCCTTGAAATTTAACCACCCTTTACATACATTTTTTTAGTTTTATTACTTATTTTTGTTGTCAGAGCTTTACCAAACATATGCGAATGAATTAAGTTTTTTATAACTATTGTTTTTTCTTATATTTTATTGACTTAAACGCGTAGGGATTTTTGTAGGGAAAATTTTTGCAACGTGTAGGGAAAAATCGGATTTTTTTTAGTATGCGTAGGTAATTTTCAAAAAAAAATTTCTGGCAACACTGGTTGTAAACAGCGTTTAAAAAACTGCAGTCAAAGTAGAAAAACTGCCATTTCTTTCACTTCTTCACTTGTCTTTCGCCAAAAAAAAACTGTTGCTTTTATTTCTGATTCATTAAATGTAAACAGTCGCTGTCAAACCAACTCAAAAAGCGAAAAGTTGTACACAAATTTTCGTTTTTTATTTTACAGTTTTTGGTGAGTTTGTATGTTTGTAGCGCAATCGCGCGAAAGCCACTTAATTGATTCGGCTAAAATTTGGTAGATGGTGAGTTAGCATATGGCCCAGTTTAAAATAAAAGGGTACTTTTTAAGAGGAAAAATTAAGTATGTACTTTTGGTACTTTTTCTCTCTTTAATAAATTTGGTATGAAGATTGCATATGGTCCAGAGGACGGAATATACATATTTAGACAACCCTTGCATTTCACATAGCCAGCTAAATGTCGTTTGAAGTATCGAGTGCTTAAAACTGATGTGTGTTGGCGGAAAATAATAAATATTATAGTGTTGTTTATAAAAATATTTAAACATAAAATAAATACAGATGTAGAAAACTAAATAAAATCTCTGTAATTTTTTTTTATTGGCCTTTTTTTAAATCTTGCTCTAATATCAGGGATAAAGGATACAATTTTATACTTAAAAGTAACTTTTTTAAAATATGTTTAGTTTTCAAAGTAGCAGTCAATATTTTTAAAAATAAACAAACAAAACTTTTAAGTTAAGAGCACCTTTTCATATAGATATGTTTAAGTATTTTGAATAGAAAATGCATCTTTTATTAAAAAGTACTTAAAAAAGGTAAAATTTTTATACAAATTAATTCCTTAAATACAAAGTACGTTATTTAATTAAAATAAACTTTCTGATTTAAATTGTCCTTTCAAAACTAATTTGAATGAAACGAGGCATTTGAAAAAATAAAAACATTTTTAATAAAACGTAACTTTTTGAATAAAAAGTAACTTCTTGAATGAAAAGTACCTTTTTGAATAAAAATTACTTCTTGAATAAAAATTACCTTTTTGAATTAATAGTACTTAAATGAATAAAAAGTACCTTTTAGAATAAAACGTACCTTTTTGAATAAAAAGTACCTTTTAGAATAAAACGTACTGTTTGAGACTGTAAGCCTTTTTACAAGCTGATGCGAAAAATAAAACAACTTTTTAATGTTTTATTGCGAACAAAATACAATATATTTATTTGGTTGAAGTTACAAGACAGAACTCAACTTAAAAAAAAAAAAAAAAAAAAAAAAAAAAAATATCAAAAGCGACAAAACAACTTCATTATTAAGATCATTTACTTTATGATATTTCTGTACCGTTAAAATATGAATATTAATATTTTGCTAATTGTTTTGTTTTTATAAATTCTTTCAACAAAAAAAATGCAAGTGCGTAGATAAAACACACACAGCAATACACAAGCCTACATACACGTATGTTCGCTGCTAAGGCACGCTTTGTATTGACGCTGCTGCTAGCACAGTGGTTACAACGAACACGTACCTTTTTGAATAAAAAGTACCGTTTTGAATAAAAATTACCTTTTTGAATAAAAAGTACCTGTTTGAAAAAAGTAAACTTTTGAATAAAAAGTACCTTTTTGAACAAAAACTAGCTTTTGAATAGAAAGTCCCTTTTTAAGTAAAAAGTATATTTTACAAAAAAGTACGTTTTTGTAAATACATACATAGTACCTTAATATATAAAAACTACCTTCTTGAATAAAAAATACCATTCAAGTACATACTAATTAAAATTAGCTTTTTAATTTAAATGTACTTTTTCCAATAAGTCATTTAATGGAGAAAATTTAGGTAACGCTGCCTTTACACATGCAAGTTGTGGCATGCCACTGTTGTATACATCAAAAAAAATTTGTTCGAAATAGTCAGATCTCATGCCATTTGCTTTTGTGTTTACACTGCGAGGTTATTATACCCTTCACCACAGGTGGTGAATAGGGTATATATAAGTTTGTCATTCCGTTTTTAATTTCTTAAATATTGATGTTAGACCCTATAAATATATATATTCTGGGTCCTTATGAGGAGCGAAGTTGATTTAACGATGTCCGCCTGTCCGTCTGTCCGTTGAAATGGATTTTCCGAAGACCCCATATATGATGGGAGCCAGGTTATTATACATTTATGTCACATATGGTCCGGAATTGTTTGCTATTGAAATTCAGCTAGATCGGTCCACAAATGTCTGAGATATGAGTAAAAAACCACGACTGCCTCAAATTTTTTCTTTTAAAGGTCCAACTAGACGGGACATTACCATACCAACACTGTATTACCAAAACGACATAAACGTACCATACAAACCAATTCAATTTTGGTTTCTACGGTCATACAGTGGCTATGGTAATACAGTGTTGGTAATGTGGTTTTTGTTGTTGTTTTTTTATACCCTTCACTACAAGTGGTGGATTTTATTTGTAATGTGTTTAATTTTACGCATCCACATACACATTAATGCATGTATATGATATGCCGCTCAAATAAACAAACAAATTAATAGACTCAATATATTTTAATTTAACGCTCCTTCAGTAAAAGCATTCGTAGCCGAGTTGTTAAGTTCTCTCCTGAGACCGATGATATTGCCAGTTCGAATCCCAAAAAGATTTTTTTTTCATTTTTTTTATTTAATTTTTTTATGTTCTAAAAAACGATTTTAAGATTATAAAACGAATTTCAAACATCAACTTTGGCAAAAGAGGAAACGGGCTTAGATACATATATAAATTTTTTGTTTTTTTTTTATATTCTTCGGCATGGCGAAATGAAAAGTTGGCGTAGCTCAATTAATATTTATTTATACCTATCTAAAGAACGTTATTTATGTATATAACGTTTTGTTCTTATCTCATCATGGTGAAGGGTATATAAGATTCGGCATAGCCGAATATAGCACTCTTACTTGTTTTTAAAATGTCGTTGAAGTGTCAACTTGACAAAATTTGTTTACTGCTCATATTAAAAAAAAGTACCAGAAAACAAAATAGAGTTACCGAGTTAATCATATTGGCACATTTTTGGGGAAATGGTTTCCATTTATTTATATTAGCATTCCGGCATGTTCTGACAATCGCAAAACGCTTAACATTGGCGATTCTGACTTAAAATCGCAAATTAGGTGTTCTTTAAATCGCAATAGCAAGAAGTTTGGCGACTTAAAATTGCAAAAGGGAACTAGAATATTTGTAAAAAACTATGGCAGATCGCAAGCTAAACGCACGAGTTAAGAAACACCCTGGCGTTTTGCGATTTCAAATCGTGCGATTGTCAGAACATGGCTCATTATTTGAACAATATTAATGCTCTATAATAAACAAAATTGCTTTAATTAATGCGCGTTTCAAAAAATTAATCATAATAATAAAGGGTCCGCCAAATAAATTTTTTTTTTAAATGCTATAAAAAAACTACTGCATATTTTCTCAAATTTCTTTTTTTATTTAAAAGTACAATCCTTCCGGTTAAAAATGGAAAATAATTTAATTGCAATGGCTGTCTCGGCTGGCCATGCAGTAGCCTACACGATCGGTCCAATTTTTAAGCACATTATCGATTCTGTGCAGCTGTATTTAACCAATGGCTTCACGAATATTGTCCTTTAAAGCGTCAATTGTCTCTGGCTTGTCGGCGTAACACTTATCTTTGACGGCATCCCACAAATAATAGTCCAACGGTGTCAAATCGCAGCTCCGAGGTGGCCAAACGACATCAGCTCTGCGGCTGATAATACGATCTTCAAAAACCGGGCGCAAAACATCGAGTGTAGCTTCGGCTGTGTGGCACGTAGCGCCGTCCTGTTGAAACCAAATGTTGTCAATATCCTCCTCTTCAATTTTTGTGAACAAAAATTCGTTCAACATGGCCCGATAACGATCGCCATTGACTGTAACGGCCACTCCTTGCTCATTTTCGGAGAAAAATGGCCCTATTATGCCTCTGGACCAAAATCCGCACCAAACAGTGACTCGTTTGAGTGCATCGGCTTTTCAAGGTATGCGTGCGTGTTTTCTTTGCCCCAAATGCGACAATTTTGCTTGTTTACATACCCGCCAAGATCAAAATGAGCTTCATATGAAAAGATGATTTTTTTGGCAAAAATCGGCATCTTAATTCTGCAACATTACCATGATTTTCAAAGTAATGTCGCAATATTTCCCAGCGTTGTTCAAGCGTATACACAACCATATTCGTTCAGCGGAAGGAAAAAACTAATTATCTGTCAAATCAGACATGAGCTAAGTGTTACCATTCACGAAATAAGCACTAGTTGAAAAAAAAAACGTTAGATGGCGGACCCGTCACATTTGTCAAGTTAAAACTTTAATTGCAATTTGACAATAATCCACTAAATTTGCATTAAATTTTAACAGGGTAACATTGTTTATCATTTTCTCATTTAATAGCATGCAAGTGCCAAATTTCCACTCGCATGAAAATTTTGCTGCCACTAGAGCTGCTATTGCGAAAAATGTAAGTGAATTAGTAAAAAAACGTGAGTGTATTGAGTTTTTCGAACTAGCGGTGGCATGTGTAAATGCTCAGTAAACAAATTTTCTGCATAAACGTACGCATTTGCCATAAATGTTTCTTTTATATTATATTTTAAGGGAACCCCTTATTTTAAGGTCCCATTTTCTTGTCGGAAAATCTATTAAACAAGTTTTTTTAGCTTAAACCAGATTTAAATCTTTGAACAGAACTTAATACCTAAATACAAGCAATTAAATGTTTAACTCACTCTAAAAACAACACCTACAAATCCCATTAAATTCTAAAAAACAATTAAATAATTTATTTCTACTTTAAAGCACAAAAACTAAAACTTAATTAGAGATTTAATAAAAATATTAAGATGTAATTAGAACTTATTTTAAACTCTGTTTTAGAATTTTTTTTACGTTTTAACATAAAATCCGAATGATTTATCATGTCTTTAAAGTAAATTACAGCTTAAATAAAATTATTTATGTTTTTGGAAATAAAAAATTTTAAACAAATTAAAGATTTTTCTTTTTAATGTTCTTTTTACAACAATCAAATCATTTTTACATTTTGAAATGGAATTCTAGGAAAAACATTATTAAAAACGATTTATTGCCGTTTTCTATTTTAAAGTAAAAAAAAGCCAACCTGTTAATTAGTTTTAATGTCCAAAAAAAAATCAGTTTTTTAGGGGGTTTCCTTTAGGTTTTTAGTAAAATATTTAAATGTTTTATTAGATGTGCTTGTCATTAAACTATTTTTGAGTTTTATATTTATTTGAGAGACGTAAGAAAAATAACATTTATACAGACTATTAAAACACGTTTTCTGTGAGTGATCCCATGTTTTTTTTCTTATTTTTATTACTAAAACTTTGGATTTCTTTTATGTTTCCAACTGAAGATGGAGTTAAAGGTGTTGTTTTTATTCTTAAGGAGAGATTTTTTTGTAGCCGTATCTGAAAATCAAATCTAATGAACAAAATATCGTAGTTTTAATGTCAGCTTTTAAAGCCCACACTTTTCTGAAATTATTACGAACACTAACAAGAAAATGTTATACAACATTAAATTATTATACAACATAATTCTCGTATGAATAAGAAAAATATTAAATAATCAAAAATTCTAGGGGAAGGATGCGATTGAGTACAAATTGATTGAATTTAAATCTGTGTTGATTAAAAGCATGTAATAATAAGTAATATTAATAAGTAATATTGTCATGTTATATTTGTTTGTGCCGATTTCTGATAAAATTTTATCTTAATCTATTTTTGATGATATACAAATTTGGCGATTTTTCTCAGCTAATTTTGATTCTGGCGATTTTATTTGTCGATTTCCATGTAAGCTATTTTTCTTAGCTGTGTAGAAAAAAATATGTGCCAACTTCTTAATTTTAACTTTATTTTACTTTGGCGTTTTTTTTTTCATTTTGATTTTGGCGATTTGCTTTGTAAACCTTAATTTTTCAATCGGTTGAAAAATATACATATTATATTTAATATGCCAACTTCTTAAAACTTTAAAATTGTTTTAATTTAATTGTAACTTTTATTACCCATTTTGGCGATGTTTTTAAATTAAAATTTTAAATATTATCTTGTAGTCGTCTATTATGATCGCTTGTGCTAATTTCTTAGAAATGTTAAAAACTTTTCCATTATAGCGATTTGTTAAATATTTAAGCGATTTTTTCGATTTTGAAATTTTTTTTGTTTTCTTTATCGATACTAATATCGCCTTAAGCGATTTTTTAAGTACATTGCGTACCACGTTCTAGAGGAGTTTTCATTTTATCGATTTTCTTTGATTTTAGTTTTTAACTGATTTAACGATTATATTTGATTTTTTTTTTTTTTTAATTTTGAAGATAATACTGATTTTAGCGCTTTTTTTCTAGCGCATTTAAATTAAAAAAGTGTACGTATTATGCTCCAATGTAAGAACATACATACAGAACATTTGCCTGTATCGACGGTTCAATGTTGATACCGGTTTCAGTTTTAAAGAGAAATGGGTCGATGACGCCTTCGGCATTTAAACCTCTGCAGACAGTGATTTTGGAATATAATGGTATAATGGTATAGCGCCATAAGGATTATGTTCTCCCAAAAAAATTACAATTCTGCTTATTTACATACCCGTTAAGCCAGAAATGAGCCTCGTCGCTAAAGATGATTTGACGTTAAAAGGCTGGTTCAATTTCCATTTAATTTTCAGAACATTTACCGAATAGACGATGCAATAGGTGGACCCCTGCTTGTTATTTCTGCACCAGTTGGATCTTACATGGATGTTTTTTCAGGTAGTGAAAGGCAGAGATATATTTTCTAAGAACGGCCGTAGGATCAATAAAGTCTTGTTCTCTGTCGCACTTACGTCTACAGCGGTAATGGCGATCGATTTGAGCAAATATTTTCCAAAAGGGTAAATGTGTTCATAAATCAATCCATAGTTTTCGTATTAGCTGCTGACATGGACAATTAAGCGTACCGTTGACTTGACAAAGTGCTCCACAAGTTTGACGAACAGAGGGCGAATTTTGGAAATAAATTTCCACGATTTGTAAACGCTGTTCTGCACTCATAGAAAATGCATCTTCATATTGATAATGTCCTAACATCAAAACTGTGACATTAATGTTATAACAAATGGCATCAATGAGGCAAAAAGTGACATCAATCCAATGACGAAAGTCATCATAAAATGTTGTCATATTTTATTCGTCATCTATGCTGTGACCACAGTGACATTAATTCAATGCCACATTTTGTGTATTATTAAAATTATTTTAGTGTTAAAGTTAAATAGCTAAATAGTTAAAAGCAAACATAATGAGTTTGTCATTAAATTGAGCCTAATGAGTCCTTTCTCCGATGTTACTGTGTCATCGTACTAATGCCATTTATTATTAAACCGACTCTGATTCATCATATCTGTGAAGCCGATGTACCATCCCGTTGATGACATAATTTTAATTTTTGACCCGGATGACAATTTGGCCAAGTGGTGTTAAAGCTGACATCACAATGATGAAAAGTGTCATGGGGTCAAAAACGAAGACACTTGTCATAGTACTGATTCAAAAATACATCAGCCTACTCTATCAGTGTGGTTTAAGTCTTTGCATGGTGATTTTTCAAAGTATTTTGGAAGATTTACACGTCAAAAAACACAAATTTTCAATTTTTACCTTTCCTTCTAGTCATTTATATAGTTTGCGATTTATTGAAATTTTTTTTTAATTTTTGCGACTTTTTTTATTTATAAACAAGCAACGTGCCAACGAATTATACTTTATTTTTTGTTCCACAAATTTGTCGATATGTTCATTATATTTATTTGAAGTTGATTTAGATTTCAGCGATTTTTTTTAGAAATTTGTCGTTTTTTTTTTTATTTTAGAGTTAATTTTGCTTAAAGAGTTTTTTTATTTCGCGTATAAGCAAATTTTTAAAACGACCAAGTTTTTGATTATAACGGGTGATTTTTTAGCTATTATCTTTTTCGCAACACTGGTTTAAAAAGCTGACGCACGTTTCGTGTTTTGTTTCACTGTCAAACATCTTCAGTTTGGTCTATAATTTAACCAAGAATCGTCTTACAAATGAACAACGCTTGCAAATTATTGAATTTTATTATCAAAAATTATCAAAAAATTTATCGAGAAATTGTGTTAAGCGACGAAGCTCATTTTTGGCTCAATGGGTACGTCAATAAGCAGAATTGTCGATTTTGGAGTGAAGATCAGCCAGAAGCATTGCAAGAGCTACCAATGCATCCAGAAAAAGTCACAGTTTGGTGCGGTTTATAGGCTGGTGGCATCATTGGACCGTACTTCTTCAAAGATGATGCAAATCGTAACGTAACTGTGAATGGCGAGCGCTACCGTGAGATGATATCCAACTTTTTTTTGCCCAAAATGCAAGAGCTTGACTTGCATGACATGTGGTTTCAACAAGACGGTGCCACATGCCACACAGCACGCTTAACAATGGACTTATTGAGAGGCGAGTTCGGTGAACATTTTATTTCACGTTCGGGACCGGTCAGTTGGCCGCCTAGATCGTGCGATTTAACACCTTTAGACTATTTTTTGTGGGGCTATGCTAAAGCTCATGTCTAAACACACATGCCCGCTTCAATTGACGCATTGGAAGACAACATTGAAGCATTTATTCATGAGATACCGGCCGAAATGTTGGAAAGAGTATGCCAAAATTGGACTAAGCGGATGGACCATTTGAGGCGCAGTCACGGTCAATATTTGCATGAAATAATCTTCAAACATTAAATTATATGGACCGTACTATCGATTCAAATAAAGATTTCATGCATTTTTCTGAATTTTATGTGTTTTTTTTTAAACTTTCCTATAGCTCTTAAAAAATCACCCCTTAAATGGTAAATTTTTTCTTTTGATTTTTTCATCCCATTCGAAAGTCAATTTCGATTTAGGCGTGTTTTTTTGTTTTAGAAATTTGTCGCATTATTATGATTATTTCTTATTCAGAGTCAATTTTGGTTTAAGATTTTTTTTCTTGTTTGCGTACAAACCAATTTTTTAAAAATTAACCAGTTTTCGATTTAAAAATAAAAGGACGATTTTGTTCTGCTGTTAATGCTTAAGCGATTTTTTTTTATAATTTAGCTAGAACCTTTTGCAACATTTTTTTAATTCAATTGTTTTAGGTTTTTACCAAATTTGGCGATTTTTGTTTTAAATAAAATTTAAATCGTCCAGACTTTCAATTTTTCTTGCAGCAATTCTTGAGTTTATTGGTGAGAGGGGTAAGAAGGTTGGGTTTCTTATACTCTGCAATTCGGTTTTGATTTATTATTCTCAAACTTTTCAACTTGAAGTTGGCTGTAGGTGTATTTGTATTTATATATAAAATATGAATATGAAATATGCTTGTTATCTCCCCTATTATTTTCCCTTTACATAAACGACCTTCACGAACATTTAGGCGGAGGCATCGTAATAGATGAGTTGAATATAAGATTGCTTTTGTATGCAGATGACATTGTTATATTGGCAGATGAAATAGAAGTGTTGCAGAAAATGATGGAAAGATTAAAAGAATATTGTGACTTATGGGACCTTGAAGTAAATCTAACCAAGTCTAAAATAATGGTGTTCAGAAATGGAGGTAGAATATCTCGTCGTGAAAAATGGTTATTTAAAGGCGAAGTTGTAGAAATAGTTAACGAATATAACAACTTAGGTATGATCTTAACCCCAAGAATGGCATTCACGAAACATGTACAAAGTAGAAATTCGGCAGCAAAAAATAGTATTAATTCTACTTGGAATTCATTTCTAAACAAAAGAAATATATCTTTTAAAACAAAATACAAATTGTTTGAAGCTGTGAGCCGCTCTGTACAATCATATGGTGCCCAAATATGGGGAAATATGCACTTTGAAGATGTGGACAAGCTGCAGAGATATTTTATAAAACGGATATTAAAACTACCCAATTTCACACCAAACTATGTTTTAATGCTGGAGACTGGTTTGCAAGACGGTCATTTCTATACCCTTAAATTAAACTTACAATACTTATATGTAACACTTTTTAAATTAAATTCATCGCGTTTAACTCACCAATTAAGCCTTAAAATTCTAGAAAAAAACATCTTTTGGGCAAAGAGAATTAATGAACTAGGAAACGAGTTCAACATATATTGGCAAATGAGCACAACATCACACCAATGGATCGAAAATCAAAACTATTTCCTAACTGCTTTGGAAATTAAATATCATAACGAACGCCTCAAAAGCCAAACATTTTATAAAAACCTAAGATACACAGCTGGACAATTTTATTTTATGATTTTGCATGACCAAAGTTATGTAACATTGATTCTTAAAGCTCGAAGTGACTTAGTACATTTAAATGGCGCTAGGTTCTCAAGAAGCAGCAATAAAGAATGCTCTTTGTGCAATACAAAAGAAATTGAATCAGTTCAGCATTTTATATGCCGATTCCCTGTTCTAAATTCCATCAGATTCCAACAGTTTCATACCATAGCAATACCAGAAGAAAATTTTTTTAAATTACTAAATGGTGAACTTTATAATTGGAAAACATTAGCAAAATATATTACCAACGCTTTAATTTATCGAAATTTTTTAATAAATGAATTTAATCATTAAAATAGTTTATACAGAACATTTTATATCTCTTTATTAAGCCTACTTTTCCGGCTAACGACAATGTCAAAGCCGTATGTAAATTTCTTTTATTTTATTTATCTACATATATAAAATAAAAATGTTTGTAATGAATTATTAAAAAAATAAAGAATTACTGCTACTACTACTACTATAAAATATAAAAAGGAGAATACAAGAATTACAAGACTATAATTTCATAATCTGAGCACTTATAAAATTTCAAAGCAGAATTTAAAAAAATTGCAGCAACAAAAATTGCAAGTCTCGACGTTTACTTTAATTTAGGCTTTAATAATTTTCATTCATGTAAAACATGTTAGATTTTTATTTTATAGTAGTTTTTTCAACTATACCGTTTTTTTACTTATTGTGCGATTATTTTTGATTAGTGTTTTTCTAATTTTAAAGAAAATTTCCATTTGAATGTTTTTTTAATCCTGCATCCAAAATATATTTACACAAGGTAAACTCGTTGGCCCATATGTTTGTCAGCTGTTTACCCCTAGTTCAAGGCGAATTCAACTACAGGTGGTGTCGAAACGGCATCTGATTTTGACAGTTCGAGCTTATTTGTTTTGATTTGTTAGTGTTTTGCTAAAAATGGTTGACATTTCGGGCAAATGGCACTAACAATGCAATGTAAAAAGCCCTATGTTGTTTCTGTTGTTTTTGGATTGTTGTAGTTGCGACACCACCTGTAGTTGAATTCGCCTTGCCCTAGTTGGAACCCAAACGTCAAATTTAGTGTATATGAGCCAAAATTTATACATGTGTGCGTTAAATTGTTTTTGTTTTGTTTTATATGAAGACAATTTTGACAACTCGGTTCTTTTTATAGAGCAGCATGTCTACAATCGCAAATGAGTCTACCTTGTGTAAATATACCTTGCCTGCATCGATGTCAAAAATTAGAAGAGTTTATGTTGATTTTTTTTTAAATTATTTTTTTATTTTAGGGTTTTTTTTTTTTTTTTGTTTTTTTGTTTAGAGATTTTTCGTTTGACACAAGATTTTTTTAACAAATTTGACGATTTTTTACGATTGGTCCTTTCTTAACCATTGGTTCTATCAGGCTCCCTGCCAACTTAATGGGCCTGGCCGATAAATTTGTTTTTTCTTGCTTAAATTTTAGACGATTTTTTTTTAATTTTTAATATTTTAATATTCATTTTTCTTATTGAAATTTCGACTAATTCAGATCGAAAATGTCAATAATATCAGTTGTAGACCTTTTATTCTTCTAATCTACTTTTCACTATAAAGATTTAGTCCACTAACTTCGCTTACCTTCCCTCTTTTTATTCTGCGACTTAAAATTTATATTGCATCATGCAACAAAATCCCAACTAAAAAGCTTAAAAAGAAACATTAGAAAACAACCATTCAGAATTATAAACGCTTTATTATCTACCGAGTAAGCCAGCTTAATTGTTTGCTACAAAATGTTCGTTCCATCTACTAGCATCTCCAACAACAAAACCAACTCCAGATCAAAAAAAAAAAAAAAGAAAACCCACCAAAGTGTTTTTTTTTTAATTTTTCAATATTAATATTACTTCAGTTATTGTTGTTGTCGTAAGATCACCTCTGTGCATTTTTTACATCTCTTCCTCTACTATTTTCTATCTAATTCTCGATATTTTAAATCAATTTAAATTCTTGGGCCGCTTTTTTCTATCTCCAAGAATCTTTAGATGTTTAACCGTTCGTTCTTCCTTAATTGTGTGGCATTAGACAAGACACATTCTATTTTTCTTTTGTATCTTTTTTTTTTTTTTGTTCTTCTTCCTAAATAAATGTTGCATTATGCATCACAAATGTAGTTTTTATGTTAAAGAATCTTCACTTAACATGGTCTTTTTTAGATTAATTTGTTGAATGAACAAAATGCAAAGTATAGAACAAAAAAAAAAAAAAGTCGTAAAGGCTGGTGATAATAGAAATGATGGTAGGTGGATTGATTGCTTCGTTGTTGTTTGGATTTCTCGGGATAAAAGTGAATGAAGTAGTAGTAAAAAATGTTTTATAATATTAATTTCCTCTCTGTTTATTCAAAATAATGAAGAGTCATTATTAAAAGAGAATTACATTGTTCGCAGAGGTCATTTACTTTTGGATTTCGATGCAGGGTGGGCGTTGCGTTAAAGTCAATCATGTGTCGTGTCCATCCTGACTTATGTTTTGTGATGGTGACAGTTGGTTGGAAGTAAAATGGGAGCTAAGAAATTTCAATCGCTCGCTAGCAATTGCTTCTGTTAAATAGAGGGAATGTTTTAAGGCCATGAAAGTTCTCCTTGAAAGTGGAATTCTTTAGCATTCAATAAAATAGACGCCAAAAAGAGCATATGTGTACTGATATATCATGGGCATTGTCCCTTTGGAAGAAGATGAAAATGTTGAGGAAAGCATTGAAAATTTAAATGTTAACTGTTAGCGAGAACAAAGTCAATTACGCATTTGGAATTCTGGTAATGTTTATGAAATATGTCTGAATGCAGAAATATCCCCAATAGTGGAATAGTAAAAGCTGTATGATCAAAAAGGTACACTGAAAGAATTTTCTTCAGAATACATTCATTGACATTAATCCCATGAAAAATTGCATTAAAAAGGAACCTATGCAGCGCTTCGTTGGATCAATGAAACCTGTGTCATTAAAATGTATTTAATGAAACATTACATTAGGTCTATGAATGTTATTCATTGGATGAATACTTTCAGAAAAGTAAAAAAAAAATTTTTTATTTTTAATTTTTTTGATTTTTTTTAACCCTCTGCGACTGACGTGATATAGTTCTCACAATTCTAATGACGTGGTAGACTACCGGACACCATTTCCGTGGCTTATATTTTCCAGGTTCTGTTTTGTAAAACTAATAAAGCCATTTTTGTATCTTGTTTATGAGTATAAGTTATTATTTATATAGTTATTTTTCCAATTCAAAGCGAAAATTCGTGTTGTTTGTTATTTATCGGCATGGCATGAATTTTCAGTAAAAAACTAAGACCTATACCAGAACAGAAAAAAAAATTCAAAAATAAACTTTTTTGAACAAATGTTTTTTATTTTTTATTATATAGAATTAAATAAATCAGTTGGTAACAAAAAAAATTAAATTCAGTGGTTAAAAAAAAATTAATAAACATTTCAATTGGCTACCATTTATATCTATCATTTATATAGCAAAAATTTTAGATTTGGCTGATTTGCACTTAAGTTAATCAGTCAAAAGACTTGAGATCATAGGTTTATATATAGAACAGAGATGTGTTTGAATGGTCCAAAATAGTAAATCCAAAAAAAATGCAATTTTGCAGACGTGTTGTTTGACAGACACTAAGAAAATATAATAATTAATACTATGCAAATATAACAAAAAATACTGATGTGATTGTCTCTCAGACACCTACCTTAATATTGATGTGGTTGACGCTCAGACACTTTTTCGTTTACACTGGCACGTGTGCTTACATTAATCGGTCTAAACATAATATCATACCCATGAGAACACAATAAGAAGGTACAGAGCACGCGAGAGTATATATTTGGAAACTAACGGTCCAAAATAATCTTTTGTGTTTGTTGGTGTCTGCTAGACTACCACATCAGTCGCAGAGGGTTAATCAAAGTTGTTCTTATTCAACTTTTTTTTTAACCGGAGTCGCTGGCGGGAATCGATCACGCAACCTCGGCGCTGATAGACTTTTTTAATTTCACATATTTTTTTTTTAATTTTTTTTTTATAATCAAAGTTGTTCTTATTCAATTTTTTTTTTTTTTTTTTTAACCAGAGTCGCTGTCGGGAATCGATCCCGCAAACCTCGGCGCTGATAGACTAGCTCACTACCAGCTAGTCTACTGGGGCAGTGTAATTTTTGAATCAAAAAACTATGTTTTTTGCCACTACTCAATTAAGAGCGTTAATATGAGATTAAATTGCCCATAACAACAAAAACAACGTTGATTTTTTTTGCTAACGCATAATAAAAAAAAGACCACATAAAGAGAGAACAAAGAAAACTAAAAACATACCTATTTATGGATTGAAAGTTTTTGTTTCATTACTAAAATGACATTTTCATTGTCATAATGAAAATTTAAATTTATGAAGGCATGCTTTTTCGAAATATTTTTATACTTTTAATTATTGAGACTATAGAGTTATTTGAATGTTAAAAATATTTTTTTTTTCAATTATTGAAATATGTTGCTTTTATAAAAAAATTTTGATTTCATAAATTTAATGGCATATTACATTAGATGTATGAAATAATTAAATCTCACATTTTTTAATTAACAATTAAGCATATTTTTAAGCAAACTATAATTTTGTATTAATTTATGAATATAGTTATGTGTGTATATTGTTTTTTATGTTCCCAATTAAAATTTGTTGTTTAACTTGGACAAACTTTAGTTTTCATATATCCAATGAAAATTTTTAACGTAATTACGAAATCCAATGAATAGATTTTAACGAAAATACTTCATTATAACTACGAAATTCCATTTGGACAATGAAAATTTTCATTTAACCAGTGAAATGTTTTTATGAAAACGATTCATTAAATATATGAAGCATTTTTCTTTCAGTGTAGAATTAGTTTAATTAATTACATATCTCGGAAAGGTTTTCTTTTGGAAGCTTTTTTGAGCTGTCTCTAAAAATCTTTTCGCTAAGCATTGTTAACAGGGGGTCATTAGAATTTTCTTAAGGCTTAAGCTACGGTCACACTTATTAAATATTTGACCAAATAAGCGTAACCACTACTTTTGTTAATATTTAGTGAGATTTAATATTTTCTTGAAATGAAAAAATAAACTAATTATACTACTAGACATAGCAAAAAACTGTTTTTTGTTAGATGTGGCATTGTAATCAAAATAAATATTTCAATTAAAGGAAATGATTATTTAGTTTGCTTGTTGGTGTGACCGAAGCTTTAGAATTAAATAAATCACAATAAACCCTTCTCCAATATGAACTTTATTAAGCATAAGACTTGGACATTTTTAATTATACCGATATAATTTCCATTTTAGATTTGAATCAAGGCTTGAATTTTCAAAACGGTTCTCAAAAAAACGATTCCTAATTTTTGACTCTGCTGAATTTTACCATTTCGACAGTACTTAGCTCGTGTTTACTATAATACCTGCTCAACTCAATTAGATACTAAAGGTGGTCCAACCATAATGAACAATGTTAATTGTGAGTCACGCCTTAACGTCAAGCTTTTTGCCCAACTTAATTTGACATTTTTTTGTTTCAGTGTTTGACAAATTCAACCATGGAAAGTTAAACAATTGAGCATTGCGTTAAGATTGTTAAAGCCTTTGACGGAAATGGGCGTTAAAATCGTGCACTTCGTGTTTTTTTGGTCAGTATACTTTCACCTCAGTGGATTCGTTAACAAGCAGAATTACCGCAAATGAGAATCCACGAGTGATTGTTGAAAAGCCGAGTGACTGTTGGGTGTGGCTTATTGGCTGGCGGCATCATCAGGCCGCATTTCTTTAAAACGGAGGTGCGCCAAGTAGTTAACGTGAATGGTGTTCGCTATCGCGAAATGGTAACGGCCTTATTGTGGCCAGAAATTAATGATATGGACCTTGGCGTTGTGTGATACCAACAGGATGGTGCCACCTGCCGCACAGCCAAGGAAGCAATGGCTCTTTTGCGGGAGAAATTCAATGGCCAAATTATCTCAAGTCGTGGCGATCATGTGATTTGACACCGTTGGACTTCTTTCTTTCGAGATATTAAATAGAAAAAGTGTACGTCAATAAGCCATAAACAATTCAAGAGCTAAAGGATGAGATAATGCGGCACATTAACGAGCCTCAAATATGTCTCAGAGTCATTGAAAATGTGGACCATCAAATAGATTTATTTCACACATAATTGTCATAGATCCCTCTTTCGTATTAAAATAAATCTCGGAAAACTTTTTGTTTCATTTACAATTAACATCGTGCGTTTTGGTGGGACCAACCTTTGTTAAACATATTTCTTACAAAGTCCACATGGAATACAATCGCATAGTTTCAATTTGGTACCTACAATTGTATGTTGATATACCTCATCCTCCATATGCATAAAATCTATGTCCCATTAGCAGTTCTGACGTAGAATTGCCTAAATCATGCAGTTAAGTGTTTTAGGAAATGATCAGGAAACTCTTGAAAAACTTTATAGAGGCAACCATGTTCTTGCTCTAGTATTGAATCTGGTTTGGGCTTAGGGATCTCTATTTATAGAACACAATATGACAAATCTAGTAAATGTATACTCAAATGAGTATATGCCATGCATCACGCCCACCTTTTCCACCTAACCTAACCTAAGTCTTAATTGAAGCGTAAAACTATTAAATTTGGTCCGTAGCCCTCCCTTTCCGCGATTAGGGCTTAAACGGAAAATACCAGCCTTGCTGTCTTAGTTCTTAAGAGCTAATGCTTTCCTTTAAAAGTAAAAGTTAAGCTTTTTAATGCTTGCTTGCACATAATCAACGCTATCGGTACCATTAAAACGGTTCCTCACAATAAAACAGTTAATTCACTTTGATCGTCTGGTTCGATGTCAAAAATAACCATAATTACAATTAATATTCCCAGTCATAATTGTCTCCATAGTCTTTAATCAGAGCATGATTTTTAAAGAGAATACAATAACTGTAAAGCCTATTAAATCCATGAAATAGCTCATCTGCGTTAAAACTTGCCCGCATTCTCTGATCTATCAAATCTAGATAATCCTTTTAGTAAGCTACTGGTTGTCTCGGTTGGCTTATCTTTTTAGAAACATTGATCTAAAAACGATATTAATTGTACGCATAGAAAGAACACCCAAAACATTAAGCAATCCTATTCTTAATGCAAAATTCCGGCCTTCAAAATATTCTAAAGTCATTTGTGAATTATAGCCCAAAACAAATGCTATTACAATAGTGGAGAGATGCTGATGTTTGTAACACCTTCAAATATTTGTCCAAAACCCATCCTTTTGGTATACCTAACGCCTTAGAATCACTTTTTGAATCGATCTAACGATGTTCGGCTGACTGGCTGTCCATGTTAAATTTCTGCGCACAGTACAGGTCGCAATTTTGGAGACAATTAAAATATATTGTTCTTGGGTTCTGATTGCCACAAGGATGGATGTAGAAGTATAATTTCTTATTTTTAATCCAAATTTTTAATATTTTTAATTAGGCTTAAGTTCATTAAATTTAATTTTCATTAAATTATTTTTATGAAGAAAGGAATTTTACAACATGAAAATCAATTAAAATTGTTCTTGATAATCTTTCATTCTTGACCGTGGCCGGGGCTCGAACCCAGGCCGGCAGGTTACCATGACATGTTTCGATCGCAACCACTCGATCTCCTCAGATGGATTTGCCGTTTTACACTCGCAGCCATCGACGGCTGCTGACGTCAATAGTCAAACATCAATCCTTAAACCAAATTGTATTTTAACCTTTGGTAGATCGAAGTTTGCTTTTTTTTTTGAATGATTATCTATTTTAATTGATTTTACTTGTTTTTTTCTTTACTTCTGTTTTTTCGTACTTTTGTCAAGAATTCTTCTTGAAGTCCAGAGTACATTTTTTGTTTTTTTCCCTTTGTCTTTCCCTTTCTTGTTGACCTTTCTCAGCACAACTTGAAGGACAAGTGAACACATAGAGCTCGTGCCTTAGCTTTAACAATAATTAGTATTGTGGTTATTTTGTTGAACTATTTATGGTTTTTAATCCAAATTTTTAATATTTTTAATTAGGCTTAAGTTCATTTAATTTAATTTTCATTAAATTATTTTTATGAAGAAAGGAATTTTACAACATGAAAATCAATTAAAATTGTTCTTGATAATCTTTCATTCTTGACCGTGGCCGGGGCTCGAACCCAGGCCGGCAGGTTACCATGACATGTTTCGATCGCAACCACTCGATCTCCTCAGATGGATTTGCCGTTTTACACTCGCAGCCATCGACGGCTGCTGACGTCAATAGTCAAACATCAATCCTTATACCAAATTGTATTTTAGCCTTTGGTAGATCGAAGTTTGCTTTTTTTTTGAATGATTATCTATTTTAATTGATTTTACATGTTTTTTTCTTTACTTCTGTTTTTTCGTACTTTTGTCAAGAATTCTTCTTGAAGTCCAGAGTACATTTTTTGTTTTTTTCCCTTTGTCTTTCCCTTTCTTGTTGACCTTTCTCAGCACAACTTGAAGGACAAGTGAACACATAGAGCTCGTGCCTTAGCTTTAACAATAATTAGTATTGTGGTTATTTTGTTGAACTATTTATGGTTTTTAATCCAAATTTTTAATATTTTTAATTAGGCTTAAGTTCATTAAATTTAATTTTCATTAAATTATTTTTATGAAGAAAGGAATTTTACAACACGAAAATCAATTAAAATTGTTCTTGATAATCTTTCATTCTTGACCGTGGCCGGGGCTCGAACCCAGGCCGGCAGGTTACCATGACATGTTTCGATCGCAACCACTCGATCTCCTCAGATGGATTTGCCGTTTTACACTCGCAGCCATCGACGGCTGCTGACGTCAATAGTCAAACATCAATCCTTAAACCAAATTGTATTTTAACCTTTGGTAGATCGAAGTTTGCTTTTTTTTTGAATGATTATCTATTTTAATTGATTTTACATGTTTTTTTCTTTACTTCTGTTTTTTCGTACTTTTGTCAAGAATTCTTCTTGAAGTCCAGAGTACATTTTTTGTTTTTTTCCCTTTGTCTTTCCCTTTCTTGTTGACCTTTCTCAGCACAACTTGAAGGACAAGTGAACACATAGAGCTCGTGCCTTAGCTTTAACAATAATTAGTATTGTGGTTATTTTGTTGAACTATTTATGGTTTTTAATCCAAATTTTTAATATTTTTAATGAGGCTTAAGTTCATTAAATTTAATTTTCATTAAATTATTTTTATGAAGAAAGGAATTTTACAACATGAAAATCAATTAAAATTGTTCTTGATAATTTTTTTTGATTTTCATGTTGTAAAATTCCTTTCTTCATAAAAATAATTTAATGAAAATTAAATTTAATGAACTTAAGCCTAATTAAAAATATTAAAAATTTGGATTAAAAACCATAAATAGTTCAACAAAATAACCACAATACTAATTTTCTTATTTTTCATAAAATGCCGCTTGCATATCCGCCTTCATTCAACTCCCACTGGAGCAAAGGGCGCCGCTGCTATATCAGCTCAACTTAAATACGGATATTTGTCTTAAATTTATATTATTAACGAAACAACAAAAAATGTAAATAATAACCAACGGAATCCCACAATGACGATGTTTAACATGAAAGAAATTTCTCGCACACTCTTAGATCCTTCTAAACTGGTCCAATTATGCAGGGGACTCGTAAACTAGAACCTGCTGCTTTTAGGATTGTGCGAAACCAGATGGCCAGAACCCAAAAAACACGAAATCAAACCTTTGATATGAAATGACTTTACCAATTAACTTCAAACACAATTCTCAAAAGTTTTTCAACTGTTTGAGTTTAACGTTTAAATTATAAGTTTGTAGTATGATCGCGGTGCTACAATCCTTAAAATAAAAGGGAGCCGTGTATTTCGTCTTTCCAAGAATTAGAGGACGGAAAGAAAATTATTTCATCTTTTAGCGCTGGTGCCGAATGTTTATCTCACAGTTTATTTAAATAGAATCTAGGAATTTGTATTTCTCATGGTGAGTAACATTTATTATTCATTTTCATATTATTCGAATGTGTATTCTAAGTCAAATTACACATTCGAATAATATGAAAATGTTTATTTAAATAAACGAGTGTTTGCCTAATGGTCGAAATTCGGCCATATTTTTTTTTAATACGAAGAAAATATAGTATAATTAACTGGTTTGCCTGCGTCGATTTATATATAAGATTTATATTTTCGAAATATTCGAAAACCGGTTTCTAAAAAATATCGAATAATCGAACACCCTATTTTTTATTATTTGATAATTGAAAAAAACATATTTTTTGTATTTGTGTTAGTAGCAAATAAGAACGCTTATAACTCTGAAAGTATTGAACAGATTTTAATAAAATATATATTGTGCACTGTAAGTAAATATCTTTCAAATGGTGTAAATTTTGTTCAAATCGGTTGACATACAGAGGAGAAAAGTGTTCTTAACCGTTTTGCCTTTGCCGATTTATATATAGATAATGAATTTAAATTAAAAAAATAAAATATTTTTATTTATGTTCCACATTGTATTATAATTAGAGTTTTTTTTCCCGGACTTTTTCGATTCCCGGGAAAGCGGGAAATTTTTTTAAATTTCCCGGGATCCCGCTCCATATAAATAATACAAAGTAATTTTTGTGTTAATTAAAGATAAAAACTTTTATAAAAAAACATAAGGGAACTTGTTTACAAAGAAAGTAAAAGAAATGGTTCAATACTAAAAAATTAATTGAAGATTGAAAAAGGAACTTGAATTATTATCACCTCACGCCTTTATTCCCTATTATTATGCTTTTATTCCCTAGCAAAAATTTTTCAATAATTGGAAGCAATAAAATTAGAAACAGCATCCAAAGTGCTTCGTCTTTTGCTTCTTAAAATTATTGACGTTCACAACTGCAATGTGGAAGGCATATATTCAGCAATATATTTGTCGTTGACTATACTGCAGCGCAGAAGCACTAAAGTAAGGCGAATTGTTAAACAAATTGTATGTGGCGTTGACTATACTGCAGCGCAGAAGCACTAAAGTATGGCAAATAGTTATATTTCATGTAGTGAATTCACATAAAGAATAACTGTGTGAATGAAGCATACATTGGATTCCGACGGCAGAGCTTCTACGTGAGGAATCCCATACAAAAATCATGTAATATTTCACAGAAATGGAAGCGATTCACAACTGATCTCTGCCTTACAAACATGATTCCGAGTAAGCACAAATTTTTGCTGGGTCACTATTATTATGCTCTGGATACAAGATAAAAAGATAACATAAACATTACAATTTAATTTATAAAACAATAATGAAAACAAAATAAAAATGAAGGTACTCAAGATATGAGATCAAAAAGTTAATTAATAAAATAGATAAAATATTTTAAAGAAATATATAACATTTTTTAACGGCTTAGGAAATAACTTTCTGACACACTTAAAGCGCTTAGTAAGTCGTCAAAAAGTATATTCTTGATTTTATTTACTAATTATCATGTTTCCGAAAAATTTCGTTCATTTTTTACCGAGGTTGGACAAATAGTTAAAAAAGCACCGTTGTAGCATGCTTCGGATTCACAATTAGAAGCAATTTTTTATTTTTTATAAACAACGTCTATATCAGTCAAATGTATGTCAAGGTTGATGCAAAAATAGCATCAACCGGACTGCTTCTTCCAAACCTTTTCATTTCAATAGGTCCATTTGTAATCTTTAAGACAATGTGTTTTTCAAGTTGCATGTTGTAGTTTCTTACACGAGTTTCCAAAATGTTATTTTATTTCGGTTTCCCCGCACTTCACGGGTATATAAACCAACTTAAATTGAAATTGAAATTTTGTGTTTATCACCTAATAAACATATCGATCCTTCATTGCATCATAGTCATATCTCAAAATTTGAAGTAACTTTAGCAAAGTTTTCCTTCAAACCTTCTCGTATTATATCTTAAACTGAAACGAAGTTATAGCAAAATATATCTTTAAATCGGTACATTTTGAAAGCTTTAATCGCATTTTGCCAAGATCGTTTGTTTTTCTAGATATGACTATGTTGCAATAAAGGAGCGATATGTTTAGGTATCTCCTATTTTTAAGACTTGTTCATGGACAATGAAACTTTACTGCCTGCATCTTATTTTGAATTAATGTACTTTATTAATTCTTCACTTTACTAAATGTAATAATTATCAACTGTTGTACTGCCCATTCTGCTTTTAGAAGATTTATTGCATCAGGAGACATTGATTTAAATACATGTACTCACTTCTTGTAATTTATCTAATCCACAACCCATCCACAGCTGCTAGTTTTTAGAGAATAGAAAACTAAATTTCAAAGTATAAATAGCTATTTTCTGAAATTATGAGGAATTTTTTATTTCCCGGGATCCCGCAAGAAAAATCCCGGGAAAACGGGATCCCGTCCCAGGAATTCCCGGGAAAAAAACCCTAATTATAATCCACATTTGGAAAACATTTGGGAATTACGTTTGAAAGCAAGTTGATAATAAAGGCATTTTTCAATTTGAAAATAATTTCCCCTTTTTGTTGAGAATGCTACGATTATCAAATGATCATTATCAAACGTTTGTCGTTTGAGAAAATGTTTGATTTCAAATCACGTTTGTCGTTGGAGAAAACGTTTGATTTCAAATCATTTTCAATTTGAAATCAAACCTCCGTGCTTAATGGGAAGCAGGAAAACTCAATACATCCAACAGGAACCACAGGACATTATATATATATAAGCATACAAGATCGATTTTATATACGGAGGTGGTAAATTGTTGCTAACACTGTTAATTTTTACACGCTCAGATTATAAAAATAGTTTAGAAGATCTTCAGCGTAGAGCTTAAATTTAAACACAAGCAATTAATAATGATAGTGGCAAGCATGCGACTGAAGTTTTACGAAGACTAGATTAAAATTAGAAATAGTATAAATAGACGATAGAAATTGTATGACCACAATCCTATCCTAAATAAAAGCGCCTGGTATATAAAAAAAAATTTAATTAATGAATGCGGAAACATTTCTTTAATCTTTTAAAAAAAATTTTTCCCAAAATAAATTAAAAATTTTCATAACACTCGTACATTTCCACCGTTAAAAATTTCCTTTTTTTCTCACAAATACATGGTTTTCTGTATTTGTTCGTTTAAATGTTGTTTAGACACGCTTAAAGATTTATTACGAATTATTAAAATGTTTTAACAAAATTTCCATTTAACTCAAGTGTAAAAATGTTCTAAAAGATATAATTTATTTTCTTACATCTTTGAGTGTTAAGAAAAGAAGGTTAAAAAACTGAAAGAGTAAAGATTGAACAAAAAACATTTAATTGTGGGAGAATTAATTATACACGAATAAAGAATGCACGCACTATTTTACAAGCAGCTATTAGTTGTTGAATAGTTGTTAGTAGAGGCATTTTGTATGCTTTCCGTTGGGTCTTAAAGAAACAGAAACCGATTTCACTAGAGGTTTAGCTCTCAGAATAATTAAAAAACTTTTGGAATCCAAATTACTTTTTTAGCTTTATTTATTATTTATTTTAGACACGATTGTCTTTTGGTCAATTTCAATAATATAAAAAAATCAGAAAGTACTAATTAAAATATAAAAAAGTACCAAAAAGTTCCCTCTTATATATTCCACTCAGGACACTGTATGTTTTTTTTATGTTTTTATGGCCAATATTAACAAAAATTCAAAAAGTACCAGTACAAGAACAAAAAGTTCCCTCTTATAGATTTTATTCATTTGGGACATTGAATTTTTAAATTGCGGTTTCTATGTCCAATGTTAACGAAAATTTAAACAAAGTACCAGTTGTGGAACGAAAAAGTACCAAAAACCTCCCTCTTACGGATTCTCATTCACACAGGACCTTGCATGTTTAATTTTAAGTTTCTAGTTCCAATACTCACAGAAATTGGAAGAGTACCAGTTGAAGAATTAAACAGTACCAAAAAAATTCCTTTTATTAATTATAGTCCATTTAGGACACTGCATGTTTATTTTTATATTTCTAGGTCCAATATTAAAGAAAATTAAAAAAGTACCAGTTGAAGAACACAAAAGTACCAGAATTTTTCATATTATAGGTTCTCATTCACTTAGGACCCTGTATTTATAATTTTATGTTTCTAAGTTCAATATTATAGAAAATTCAAAAGTTACCACATGCGATACGAAAAAGTAAAAGAAAGAAATTTAATTTCCCTTAGTTCCCCTTTATGATACTTTTGTTCTCCGCATTGGTGTATCAAAATTTCAATATTTTATTGTGAGACCATAATTTAATTGGAATAGGTACGATTTTTTCCCCTTAAACTTACGAATTACGAAAAAGTAACAAAGTTATATTTGTATATTTTAGATAAGTTACGAATTTGGTATAATCTTTATTTCTATATTAATTGGTTTAAATTAAAGATGGGTTAACAACGAATTTCCAAAGTACATATTATACCCCTTTACTCCCAAAAGGTGTCGAATTACAAAAAAGTACCAGACATCTGTCCTCATGTTTTGCTAATGAACAACGATAACTTTTAAATTTGTTTGTATCTCTTTTAATTTCGCAAATATGATGTTACCGAATTTACCCGTTTTTACTCCCTCAGATTTTTAATTATATAGTTTGTGCGCTTCCGTAAATAAATACCTTTCGAATAGTGTATTTTTTATTCAAATCGCTTTACAAACAGAGGAAGAAAGTGTTCTTAGCCAGGGTTTAAGAAACTGCAGTCGAAACCAAAAACTGTCGAACAAAAAACGAAAATTTGTGTACAACTTTTCGATTCCATGGACGACATGCTTCATCTCAAAGAACTCGAGGATCCAAAACTTCTACCAGTAAAGTGCAGACTTTAGCATATTGTCCTGCAAAATTATTTTTTGTAGATCTTCTTGGATTTAAAAACTTTTGGGTCTTTAAGTTTTCCTAATAGACATCTCCAGCTCAAGAAAAGGTTTTTTTTTTTTTTCTTTTTTTTTTTTTTTTTTTTTTTTTATTCCTTAAATAAATATTTAATATTTACATTATATGTAACAAAAATCACTATAATGTTCTTAAAAAATATTTAAGACTCCTAGTCGGAGCATAGGGCGGAAAAGGTTAAGCTTTCAAAACTTCTCTATATTGATGAAATATTAGCGTCCATTTTTTGAAAAGTCACAACTTCTGGTCCTCTTCGACCGTTGAAAAGTGTAGGATCTGAGCTTTCGATAGGGGAAAGGAAATAACAACAAACTTGCCACGTGACAGTCCTACCCAACAAACATGGAGGTTTGATTAGAAATTGAAAATGATTTGAAATCAAACGTTTGATAATGATTTGAAAATCTTAGCATTCTCAACAAAAAGGGGAATTATTTTCAAATTGAAAAATGCCTTTATTAACAACTTGCTTTCAAACGTAATTCTCAAATTTTTTCCAAATGTGGATTATAATACAATGTGCAACATAATTAAAAATATTTTATTTTTTTATTTTTAATTCATTATTTATTTAATAGTGTTTTCACACTTAAGGTTTTAACATAAAATTTGGTTTTAACAATAAAACCAATCATTAAAACCTGGTTTTACCATACAAAATAATTTTGTTAAAACCATCTTAAAACCTTTTTTGATTTGGTTTTAAGTAGATTTTATGAAACACAACCATGTTTTAGTTGTACTAAATTCAGTGCTACCAAGTTAAAAAGATTGAAAACAGCTGATAGTGTTTAGTCCCAGCAAGCATTTCATATCGCAATCGAACCTGTTAGGAATCAGCTTCACATAACCGCATTTTTCGATCATAAATTATACTCTTGTTGTGAGAAAATGCTACACTACCGATTTATCACCTCAAAGAATTATTCGTAATGCAGTTTTCTGATTATTTTTTGAGCATTTTAAAGGTAGTTTTATAATCATCAGTTAGTATTTTTCGTCTCAGTTCTTAATCGTAAATTTATACACATGTAGCTTTTAATTATATATAAAATAATTTTTTAATTTTTTTTCTCTGATAAAAGTGCCCATTGATTATATAAAAATATTTTATTTTAAACCCAACAAAAGTTATCAGGTTCTCGTAAATGAAATAAGAAGCCATTCGCACTTACATTTATTTTCATTAATTGACAGTACCGATCGGGCTTTTTTTAGCCAAACTTTTAATATGTTTGGCTGACACGAAAATTTATATTTATATCTTTTAATTTGACAAGACGAATAGACAAAAATACAAAATATTTAAAAATATTAAGAAATTATTATTATAATTATATATTGACGATATCATATTATATATTATGAACACGGTTAGTTTGGGCTTTTAGCGTTAATCATTTACCCCCTTATTCATAAAAAGTGTTTCAGTTTTATTAAAGGTTAATTAAACAAACTTTCATATAAAATTTGTCTTATAAATCTGTTATAAGCATGGAATATTGTTTATGAATAAGAATTTAATCTTTTGTAGATTTGGTTGTTTGTTTTTTGTTTATAAAATCGCAAATTTTTGTCGGAAGATTCTAAAATTTCCAAATTTTGCGTACATTTGTGTTGATGCAATACATCAGAATCAATGATAAACACGATTTTTAATTTTTGGTAAGTAAGGGCCTCTTGCGTTATAAGTAACGATATATGAAATCTTTCAATCGCTCAAGTGATACATCAGTTTTTAATCATCAAATGGGATCTAAGAAGACTCATTTAGGTAATATTAACAAAAAATTATTACCCAAATGCTAGCTGGGATCGCGCTCAATAAAAATCAAGGCGAATTCATCCCAGGTAATCTCGGTACTACAACAAGTACAACTCGTACAAAAACCACAAGCAATTTGTTTTTGTAAAATCATTGTACAATGTCAAAAACAGAAATAAAACAAAACAGAAACAAAGGGTACTACAACAAGTACAACTCGTACAAAAACCACAAGCAATTTGTTTTTGTAAAATCATTGTACAATGTCAAAAACAGAAATAAAACAAAACAGAAACAAAGATAATAAAAGAGAATAAACAAAATTTTGACATCCAACAGTGATTTTAGCTAATATCAGCAGGGCTTTTAAGACCACCTGTAATAAATTCGCCTTGATAAAAATAAATAAATTTAAAAAAATAAAAAACGTCAAACCGATGAAATATTCTAAAATTTATGTTTTATACAAAATTTTTTTATTCCCAAGCATTCACTTCATTCTTTTCTTATACAAATTTACTTAATTCTACGAGAAATTAATTTTATTGTGCTAAAAATTATTAGACGAACTGTGAGTTAAAACCTGATTTAATAAAACTTGTAATGTGAACGCAAAATCAGCTGTTAATAGTTTTAATGTTAAAACCAGGTTTTAACTTTAGGTGTGAAAACACTATAAATAAACTGTGAGATAAACATTCGGCACCAGATCTAAAAGATAAAATATTGTTTATATTTTATTTATATTGTTCTTTCTGTCCTCTAATTCCTGGAAAGACGAAATACATGGCTCCCTTTTATTTTAAGGATTGTCGCACCGCGGTCATACAACAAACTTATAATTTCTTCACTTTCCCATTTTATTATTTATTTATTTTTTTTTTTCATTCGTATTCTTAATCATTATAATGACTCACAAATAATTTTTATTTTCCACAAGATATAAATGGTCCATTTGTAAAACTCATTTAACCACGAAGTATAAATTTAACTTTAATCGCCATTTTTAATGTTTACATTTATTTTTCGCTTTAGCATTGCCAAGTTTAGTTTTGATTTGAATTTAACATTTGATACCAATTTGACATCAAATTGATAAAACATTTGATGTCAAATGTTTATTTTCAAATCATTATCAATTTGAATTTAAATGTTAAAATCCAACAATTGAAAAACGTTTGAGAATTGTGTTTGAAGTCAATTGATAAAGTCATTTCATATCAAAGGTTTGACTTCGTGTTTGTTGAGTAAAGTTCTAGTTCTAACACTTTTTGACCTTTTGACCCTTTGTAGAGGTCATTGAAACAACCTAAATGGACACATTTAATTTCGATTTAAATAATGTCTGTCGAAGTGAATATCTGTCCCGAGTGAACCATGTATATATGATAGATCCCCTTCTTTTTAAGTAATAGAACCAGAAAGAAATAGCCACTACCCACGCAAAATCCAGTCACACCTACTTTTGTGTCAATGACCTTTCCTCTGGAGTAACTTTGCTATAAGCACATTATACTTTTAATTATAATATTGTGTTCGCAGCTAACGGGATAAGTGCTTTAAGAAC
The DNA here is from genome assembly GCA_963931875.1 of Pollenia griseotomentosa. NCBI lineage: Eukaryota > Metazoa > Arthropoda > Insecta > Diptera > Polleniidae > Pollenia > Pollenia griseotomentosa. The sequence continues at coordinate 50,769,237 of OZ007564.1, forward strand.
AATTGGCACGAATTTACCATAGGGTTTCTTCTAACTAATAGTTTTTGAATCTTCTCAGTGTAAGAGAAATTTTGGTAAATTGTTACAACTAAAACATTAGTTGTGTCAATTATTTTCAATTTTGCTAATTTTATAGATGTTCAGTTCTTAAAAGTTTCTCTAATAGTGCTTGAGCTTGGACATATAAATTTCTATTACTCATCCTGATCCTGGTCTTATATTATATTTTTTTAGATGCTTGGTATTAGAGATTTTTAAATTATTGTAATAAAAATTTAAAAACGATATTTATTTCTTTAAACTTATCCCCTTTGACCTATAATATAAAAGTTTAAGTATTGATATTCAAAATTCTTTTAAAGGATAGAAGATTTCTAATTCTCGTATGTGTAGTTTATAGAACACGAGCTCCAAAATTTCGAAATTTGTTTTTGTTTTAAATGTAAGTTGAACGGACGAGTAAGGCGCTCGTGTTCTATAAACCACACATTAATCTTAATTCCGGAGTTAATGACCTTTAAGTTTGGCTAACGTAGCTGAACTTTAGAATTAACTTCTGGTAAATTATACTTTTCATTCCCACGGTTAGGTTCCATTGGCAGCCACAATCGAACACAGCTCACGTGGGTCCAGCAATGAGTTCCCGTTGTGTTACCATGTGACACTGTCTCCCAGGTATCCAATACTACTTGGCTGCCGATATTTTTACTCAACTAGCGGGTTGATACAATGAAGGATTGGATCCTACTTAAATTAGTTTCAGAGCGTCAAGTTTTGTCTCTGAGGGTTCTCTGACCAAACAGTTTTAGTCTTAAGTCTCTGAATGGGAGGGCAAGGATAGAGAAGATGTTTCGTTGACTCCTCTTCGCACTTTTTACACAAGTCATTGTAAGGGAGCCGTAGCATTTGAGAGTGTTTCCCAATAGACCAATGGCCAGTTATAGCTGCATTTAGGTTCCTGAGGGGAAGTCTGGGCAGCTTTAAAGCACGCACGTCCCTTTTTCATCTATAACAGGCAGGTTTTTCTGGTGCACCACAGGTTCTTTAATCGAACCATCTCCGTCTGGCCATGAGATGATATTTGAAAGCGATAAGTCTCTGGTTCTTCGACAGTGAATCGCCGACATATATCACGCCTTGAACCATTCCGATTCAAGGTGGTGCCTTTATGCGTCAACGAGTCAGCCATACAGTTTCCATGTATTACTCTCTGTACTTTGATTAACAAGTCCACAATTTTTTTTATACCATCTGCTTGGGATTTAAAAATTTAGGGAATGCGGGTTGCTCTGTAACAAATAGCTTTGAAAAATTATAATTTTTGAAAATTTTTAACCGGACCATAATATGCACAAGCAAGCTTACGCATAAGCATTTAGAAAAAGAGAAACAGAATCAAAAAAACATCAGGTTCCGCACGGAATGTGCGATCAATTTCGCACATTGCCAAAGCAAATGACAGTTTTATAAAACTTCACGAAAAGTTTCGTAAAATTCAATATGGTTTGACACATATGATTTACATGTGTTCGTAAAGTTGCTTAAGCCAGCTCATGCACATTATGGCATGGATCCTAAAGTTTTTTTAATGCATTTTCAATTTGAACATTTTATTCTCTAAAAAGATCCGATCATATTTTTCTAGATCTTTTAATATATAAGTTAATTCTAAATAAAACAAAAAGTTTTTAAAGAATTATCTTAATATTTTTTTTATTATGAAAGAAGGAAATATGACAATTATGTCATATTTTTCATACAATTATGTCATCGGTGCCATACCTATTGCGATGTTCCATATTTTCAATGACTCTAAGACATAATTAAGGTTCAATGTCGTTAATGTGCCACATTATCTCATCCTTTAGCCCTTGAATTGTTATTGGCTTATTGACGTACACATTTTTTTTAAATATTCCCAAAGAAAGAAGTCCAACGGTGTGAAATCACATGATGGTGACCTATTAACATCGACACGTCGTAATATAACACGGCCATTAAATATCTCGCGCAAAAGAGCCATTCTTTTGTTAGCTGTGTGGCAAGTGTCACCATCCTGTTGTAATATCGTCCAGGTCCATAACATATCTTCCAGGTCCATATCCTCAATTTCTGGTCACAAGAAGTCCGTTATCATCTCGCGATAGCGAACACCTTTCACGGTAACTGTGGCCGACCTAATTTTCGATGACGACGCCAGTCAGTGTTGCCAAAACTTGGTGACCAAAAATGGCTAGATTTACGGAAAAAAATCGTAAAATTCAATAACAAAACAGAAATAATTCATTTAAAGTTGTTTACGATAAAATTGTAAGTTAAGATCAACTTGCTTAATAAGAATAAACGTAAATTAAAATTTCTATAGATATTAAAAATTGATTCATCTATAAATTCGATGTCGTTATGGTTCATCTCATAGGAATCACTAGTGCCTTTTATTTTTTAATAATTTGAAGGTAAATCATAATCACGACAACATTTACCCAACCTACAATAAAAAACAATTAAGAAAGTATTGTCGGTCAACCCCGGCTATATGATACCATACACCACAATAAAACCTATGCACCAAATTTTATGAAATAATCTCCAAAATTACGACCTGTACTTTGCGCACAAGGTTAACATGGACAGCCAGCCAGCCGGACAAACATCGTTAATTCGACTCAGAAAGTAATTCTAAGTCAATCTGTATACGTAAAGGTGGGCTTAGGACCAATATTTAAAGGTGTTACAAACATCAGCACAAACGCATGGTACCCTCTCCACTACCACAATAGTGGGTATAAATATTTTATAGTCATGGTAAAAATATTTACCAAATTGATAAAATCGAATTAACGAATGCTAAATGTAACCTATTTCTCAAATTACTTTAAACGATGTTTACTTGGCTAAATACCCTCTCTACTTCAGCATTAGACCATGGAAGTGAGAGCAACTTTATAGCCAATTCTGAAATTTCTAAAAAGAATTTTTGTTGCCGATTTTTGTGTTGATCCATTTTATAAATTTAATATTGGAATACTGTTCCTATATTTAGAAAGATGTTTCATCCTCGTTTATAGCGATTTTCAACATTTCTAAAAGTTTTGATTTAAATTAAAGGCATTTAAATTGGTAAAAATGTTTATTTTACTTTAATAAATTTTTATACTAAAATAAAAATAATTCTTTTAAAAGAAAAACGGCAAAAATTTTATGGCTAAATAAGTTGAAAAATGGCTAAAAAAATGGCTAATGGCTAAACTCATTTTTTAATGGCTAAACAAGGTGAAAAATGGCTAAATCTAGCCACTAAATGGCTAAATTGGCAACACTGACGCCAGTCCATAAACCGTATCAAACAGGCACTCTTTGTGGATGCATTCGCTTTTCAACAATTTCTGATGGATTCTATTTTGAAATGTGCTCACAATTCTCCCGATTGTGGACACATTTGGTCGATTATGCTGTCCAAGAATCACGATGTGCACGAAATTCATTTTGAGTTTCGTAAAAGGCCTCAACAATCTTAATGCACTGCTCAATTGTGTACCTCGCCATGGTTGAATTTGTCAAGCACTGAAAGAAAGAAATGTCAAACTAAGTTGGGCAAAAAACTTGACGTTAAGGAGTGACTCACAATTAACATCGTGCATGATGGTTGGAACACCTTCTATTAATTTTCTTTGTACGATGTTCTCTTAAAGAGTTACCAGAATACCGTTCGCTATATTATTGAAATATGTAGAAATCTTTTCATCATATTGATATTTCATCACTTTTAAAGCATAAAAACGGTAGGCGTGACTTTAAAAACTTCTTCAAATTTTGGTTATTTAAACATCGGGGGTTCACTTAAGATGAAGATCCACAAATTGCTAACAAGTGAGGAAAACTTTAAAAAACAATTTATTAAAAACATTTTTTAACTACGAATAAATTAATCGTAAACCCATCTAAGGTAAATGTAAAACAACTTAACTCGAGTTACACAGAAAAAATTATTTTTCCAATTCAAACAAAAAATTTGTAGAATCAAAACATTTTTTGTCTGAAATCGGTCCTACAAACAAATTTGCATATTCAAACAATTTATTTGCATTTCGTTTATTGAAAAAAAACACTGATTTTTTCAAACAAATAATTTAACTGAATCAAACAAATAGTTTACTGAAAATCATAGGTATAACAAAAACAAAAAAGTTTTTTTTTGCACAAGCAATGACGCACGCGCACACAAGCAAGCACTGTAGAAGGTAAAGGCAAAGCAGAGCAGAGCGGCCGGCGCCTGGCTTTGAGACACATTTTTTTGTTGGAATAATTTATACACACAATGCTTTTTTTTCTTCTTCACTCACTGTTGCTGTATGCTTTCCTTGGCAGCAGACCGACTCGACATGTTTATCGTCATCATTTTATTGTCGTATTTGATGTATTTAACCAAACAGTTTTAAAAAATTGAATACGGGATTTTGTTTCTTATAATGTTGTTTCTGCTATTGTTTTTCTTATAGTTGCACTTTTTTAAAGCGTCCAAAAATAGACTGTGTGTGTTTTTTGTTGTTGTTTTTATATTTCACATAAAGAAGTGTTTCTTACGATCAAATAAAAAAATACAAAAAGACGACAACATTAAAGAGCGTTAAATATTTCATACAAAATTATGAAAACTTGACACCAATAACGCGTTTATTATATTTTTGAAGAGTTGTCCACATTTTTGTTGGTTAAATAAAAATCAAACAAAAATATTGAATGAATCAGTAAAAAAATTTATAGAAATTAAAAAAATTTTCAAACAAGCGTTAGTTTGAAAATAATTCGGCAATAATTTTTTCTGTGTAGGGTCAAAAAACTTGTCATTCACCACTAAACCACAAGAAAAACTCATTAATTATCCCAAAAACTTAAATTAAAAAATAACCAAAAAGAAAGCGAAATTGTGTTTTTATTTTAATTTATTTTCCCTTAACCAAAATATATTCTGCTACTCATATAAACGAAAAAAAAAATCGTTACTTTTTCCATTTAAATATTATTCAGACATCTTGAACTTCCTTTTTTTTTTATGGTTCCAAAATTTTGAAAAAGTCTTTTTTCTCTATTTCTTTTCTTTTTTTTTAAATTTCTTAAAGACATAATTGTTGTTATTGTTATTTAGTCTTTTGGCCATATAGAAAAATTGACCCTAACCTTCAAGGTTGGTTGCACAATTCTCACGACAAATTAGTCGTTGTACGAATAAAACGAGTGCTTGTGTTGGTGGTTGTGGCAGCAGGCAAAATATTTTTTTAAAACCAAACTCAAAAGATTGTAAAAATCAACTCATACATAAAGTTTTCTTTTTTACTTTTTTCTATAAATATTTTTTATATTTTAATTTTTCTAAACAAAAAATTGTACCTGTATTAGATGGAAAATTGTAAGAAAATCAAAGAACCACCAAGAAAAAACATAAAGAGTAAGAAAACCTGCAATTGTTAGAGGCAATGTTGCGCATCTGCTGTACACAGAAGAGACAGTCATTTAATGTTTTCATTGTTTAATGTTTGATAAAGATGATAAAGTGAGTTTTGAGGGGACTCACGCGTGGATTGTGTTTTTATTCTTATTGCAACCGCTTGAACAATGAATTTTATACAAAAAAATTTTCCTTGTAAAGAATTAATGCTATGTACTCGGACTTGCGGACTGGCCAGTTGAGTATAAGGAAATTATATTGGAGACCCTGTCCACAAGCTGGGCATAAATAAGGGATGGGCGGCGCTGCCCCATTAGTTCTGTTGTTTAACCGCGTTCATAAATGTAGGAGGGTTTGCAAGGCAGTTGAGCAAGGCGAATTCATTTTTAGATCACCTGTAACGAATTCGCCTTACACAAGGCAAATTCACTAGAAGGTGGGGTCAGGGCAACATATGGGCCCCTATTATGAGTTACATTCGATAAACGATTTTCGCTGGCTATCGAACATCGACTATCGAATGTTAATTTGGTATTATGAGTTGGCAGCACTGTCGAAAATTTCGTTGTGCATCGAATTTTTCAACGAAAACAAATTTGCTTTCGACGGTGCAAATAAATGTAAAAAACTTGTTGAAAATGTAACTATTTGTAAATTTTTTTGTGTTCGTATACCAAATACCATATTCTTTATCAGTTTTGTTCATTTTATGCAAGTCCAACGTAGTAAACAACAATTGGAAACTCTCATATTCCTAATGGAACAAAATTCTTTTTTGACCAAATGATTTGCAGCAAAGTTCAGCATTTAAAAAAGTGGGATGGAACCCCCCTGAAGCTAAATTATTTGAAAACAACCATAATTCCGCCGTGGCCGCGTTTAACTTTAATTTTATTTTTTAAATTTGTAAACAAAATTTTTTTTGTTTTAAGTGACAGCTGATCGAAAATGTACTACTGTGAATTAACAAAATCACAATTGTAAATTTTTATCGAATGCGCGCCATAATACCAAATGAAAATTCGTTCGATCAGCTAATTCGACTGCTGTCGAAAATCGAATTTAGTTCATAATAGGCACCATGGTGATTTTTTTCGGTGGTCGACTTGTCAAAGTTTGTAAACAAAATAGTTTTTTATGTAAACAAACCTTTTTTTACAAGCAATATTTCTGACATTCCCACCACAGAAGTAGTGTTGTTGTAAAGTTGACCTCACCTCACCGTCTAATCAATTCGCCTTGACCTTGCAGTTGAGTTTAATGTGGGTATCATGAGTACTCCAGGCATACATTAGAGATGGTATGGTCTATGCTGACCCAGCATGCCTTAAGTATTTTGCTTAATTCCGTCCTCAGTTGTATTTTAGTCCTTTGTTGTAGGTCTCCAGTCGATAATAATATCAAATCCTAAGATTTTATGTTAATTTAGTGTCTATAAATGTCGTTTATAGCTGTATTATGTGAACCTCATGCTGCACATTATCTACATTCTCCTTTTATGCATACCCCGGAAAAAACTTCAACTGTATGACGTTGAAGTCAAAATCACATGATATAAAGAACTACTAAATAAACATAATGTTCCTCAAATAGATGGATTTTCGACTCATCATGTAGGAGTCCTAAGTTTTGAATACTTCTCCAAAGGGTATCACTCCACGGAGGTGAAAGCACAAATTAGAAGTTACTTCATGTCATATGGAGACTAAAACTGTGTTACGTCGAAGTTAAGTTGACTACACCGGAGACATCGTATTAGCATCTGTTCTTCTTACATAATCTTTCTTAACTAAAAGGTCTTCGATTCCTTGTGTAGGAGGTGTTCCTTATGTGGATCAGCATTTTGGCAGTTTTTATCCACTCCACTGGGTATCACTCAATACAAATGAATACACTTGGGCTGCAGAAATAATCCATAACTGAGTTTAAAGGTTCTGAGCGTATTATTTCCTTAGTACTTGAGAGAACTCTGATGGAAAGTGATCTTTTAAGAAACTTTAATTTCAACTGAAAGGATAAGATAAGACTTTTTAAAGAACAAAATTTTCTTTTTTTTATTGTTCTTTTTTTCAAAACTTGAACGATATCTCTGAAACTACTAGGCAAATTAAAGCTATTGTAAGCACGGCTTAAAGATAATATTATTGACGAATTTAGAATTTTTTAACGGAATATGGTGAACCGTTTTCAAGTTAATCCAATATATGTAGCGGAAGTGCCTTAATTTTGGACATAACGGTAAATCTCTAAAAATCGAGCTGATAGAAAAAACTAATTGCAGATTTGGATTCAGCGTCCTAAATTACCTTTAAAACAACATTCAGCTCTTAATCAACAAAAAAGGTGTTACCTTGCGTAATCGTTAAAGCTGTAAATAATCAGAAAACTTACAGTAAAAAATCGCTTATATCGCGAACATGGCAAAAATTCGCGATGAAATGCAGCATCGCAAACTAACTATAAAATTTATTTAAAATCGCTAAGTCGGTTAAAAAAAAACAGAATGTCAGAAAATAGCATAAATAGCATTAAAAAATGAGCTATAAAGGTAAAGAACAAAAATAATTATAAATGAGATTTTTTTTTATCAGATTTCCGATAACTAGTCGACGTCGACACAACATTCTCATAAAATACCAATATTAACGTCGAAGTGTCGGCGGTCATCGACTGGATGTGACAACAATTAAAAATTTAGGTGGAATCGACAACGACTGACATAATCAGCCATGTTCTGGAAATCAAATTCGAATGAAATTGAAATGGATGAAATTTTAAAAACAATGCTGTATTCAAAGACCACACTCACAATATTCTGTACGTAAAATTAACTGAAACTGTAATATAAAATAAATGAAAATTCAGCTAAAAACTGTTTTACTCATTTTTCATTTATTTTTAAGAAAAGGTCCATTTAATTCTTACTGTCAAAAATTCACCCCATGGTTCCGTTAAAACAAAGGAATATTCAGTTATTTTATTATTAAAAAAAAAAAAAAAATAAATCAGTAATTTTCGTTTACTCCACAAAAGAGTCGAATTTCTAAAAAATACCAGACAGACACCTGTCCGCTTGTTTTAAAGTTAAGAGAGAGAAAGAGAATATTATTATTAACGTACCTCGTTACAAACGTTTGTTATGCTTTTGTTGTACAGAAGAACTCTCAATTACAACCGATATGGTTTCGCAATTATTTCACTTTAAAAATTTGATGTATTTAACTAAATAATTTTAACAAATAGAAAATGGGAATTATTATAATTATTATTATTAAACATTGTAAGTATAAAATCATATAATAATTAATTTAACATAACCAAATAAAAAAGGAAAAACAAAATACAGTTTCTTCATTTGTATAAGCAACAAGTAAGAAAGTATAGTCGGTCAAGCCCGACCATATGATACCCAGCACCACAGTACTTAAAAACACATCATGCTTATGTGTCCATATAAATATGGATTTCACTATGTTTAAAAACTTCATTAAAATCGATTTGAAAGTTTGTGAGAGGCAGAAATTGCCCCCTACATCCCCTTGTGGTACTATTTTTGAAAAACTGTATAGCTTATGTGTCCATATAGATATGGATCTACCTATGTTTTAAATTTCATTAAAATCAGTTTGAGAGGCAAAAATTGCCCCTTTCTCCCCTTGTGGTCCTATATTTTTAAAACTGTATAGCTTATGTGTCCATTAGCGTGGCCGTTAGTTGTATGGAGAACTTTTTTTTTTTGATTTCTTATACTCTCCCCCTCCAAATCGGTTCAGTTTTATGTAAAAAAAAATACAAAAAAATTTCGTAGCGATAAGTTGTGTTTTAGGGAGGGCGTCCGCCCCTCAAAGTTTGCCATCAAGCCATTTATTCAAATGTAATTTGTTTGCGTATGACTATCTTCTAAAAACAAAATTTTACAAGAATATGATATATGGCAATATTTTAGCTCTTCTAGTCAACAACATAAGCCTCCAAGAAAGTTTTTTGCTAAAATCAATATTTTAGAAAATAATTAAGAAAATAACAACAAAATACCAAACATTTTATATGCGTTTTATATATATAAAAAGGCGATTTAATGTCAAGTGACACAATTTTGAAATCGATGTCTTCCGATTTGGATGAAATTTACACCAAGGTTAGTCCTATTAGATAGTAGTTTACACACAAATTTTCAACAAGATCGGTCAAAATGTTTCAGTGGTAGAGGGGGTCAAAGTCTGCCGTACAGGTGTTCTTTCTCATCCATGTAATTTATTATCTATTGGTGTAAGCAAAATTTGTCCCAAGTAGCTTAGATAGCTATTTTATCAATCTTTTTTAAAAATATTTTTTTGTTTTTTTTTAAAAATTTTTTAATTTTTTTTTTTAAATTTAAAACTTTTTTTTTATTTTTTTTTAGCCTTGTTTAATTTAAAAAAAAAAATTTTAATTTTTTTTAAAAAAACAAAAAAAAATTTTTTTTAAAAGTTTGATCAAAAAGCTATCTAAGCTACTTGGGACAAATTTTGGTTACACCAATAGGTAATAAATTACATGGATGAGAAAGAACACCTGTATGGCCAAAATGTCAAACTTTGACCACCTCTAACTCAGAAACCTTTTGACCGATCTTGTTGAAAATTTGTGTCTAAGCTACTATCTAACAGTACTAAAATTGGTGTAAATTTCATTTAAATCGAAAGACATCTATTTCAAAATTGGGTCACTTGACATTAAATCCCCCTTTTATATATATAAAACGTATATAAAATGTTTGGTATTTTGTTGTTATTTTCTTAATTATTTTCTAAGATATTAGTCTTAGCAAAAAACTTTCTTAGAGGCTTATGTTGTTGACTAGAAGAGCTAAAATATTGCCATATATCATATTCTTGTAAAATGTTGTTTTTAGAAGATAGTCATATGCAAACAAATTACATTTGAATAAATGGCTTGATAGCAAACTTTGAGGGACGGACGCCCCCCCTAAAACACAACTTATAGCTACGAAATTTTTTTGTATTTTTTTTTACATAAAACTGAACCGATTTAGGAGGGGAGAATATAAGAAATCAAAAAAAAAAAAAACGGCCACCCTAGTGTCCATATAGATATGGATCTATCCATGTGTTAAATTTCATTAAAATCGGTTTGATAGTTTCTGAGAGGAAGAAATTTCCCCCTATCTTCCCTCGTGGTCCTAAGATTTGGCCCATTTTCAATAGGCTTGGTCCTTGTGCCAATAAGAACCAGCCGGACGGACATCGTTAGTTCGACTCAGAAAGTGATTCTGAGTAGATCGGTACTCTTTAAGGTGGGTCTAGGACCACTATTTTAAGGCGTTACACACATCAGCACAAATGCATAATACCCTCTCCACTATTGTGGTGTAGGTATAAAAAGATTTTATTTTTGAACTGAAGTGCATAACTTATAACTTGACGTGTCATATGGAAGTTTATTACAGAGACGAGTATAAAAAGAATTGCCATTCGGATATCAAACTATGATGTCTAAAGAGTATCAATCTTCTTTCCCTATTGGATCTTGAAAAATTCAGTCGATCATATAAATGCTGTGGTTGTTAAGTGTAAATAATCTTATGTAGGAATAGTAATATTCTAGTTTTAAGAAGACTATCAAAACTTATGCCATACAGCTTTATCGAAAACGCTGAAACCCTATCAAATTGTATCAAACGAGTGTCACAACTAGCAAAAATTTCACACCCATATAAGAGAGTAGGTATTAAATAGGTTTTAGCAAGAAGTATTCTAATATTTATTGGCGTGCAGTGCTGTGTTTGCCAGTGTGTTCTCAACATGGAAAAAGTTCGACCACAAGCATAATTAATATGGTCAGACCACGTGAGAGTGTTGTTGAAATATACTCCAAGATTCTCCGCGGAGTCTACTATTTTAATTTGTTGATCATTAAGAGTTATGACAGGTACAAAATTGATGACTGTTAACCGCTTCCTAATTACTAGGCATTTTGATTTCCTTGGGTTTATGCTAAGACCATTTGCCGAGGCCCATATAAAAATTCGGTGCAATTCACGATTTAGATTTTTCACGCATAAATCAATTGAATTTACTTTACAACTAACATGAAGTTGGACATCGCCCGCATACATTCTAGATTTACATAGCTCAAGTGTATCCGGGAGATCATTTGAATAGACTGAGAACAGAAGAGGTCCAAGAATCGAACCTTGTGGTACACCCTGACTTACCGGGAGGGAATTTGATTTAGCATTAGATGACTCAACATATTGTGATCTACCCCCAAGATACGTTGAGACTAATTGCGTAGCTGTTTGAGAAAAATTAAAAATTTTTCTTAATTTAAAGCATAAAATGCTATGATCGACTGTATCGAACGTTTTCGAATGACAAAAAAGTGCTAAAAAAGTGATATTATTGCTTTCAATCTCTTTATAAATTTCCTCAGCAACATCTACCAAAGCAGTTGTGCAACTATGTCCTTGTCGCTTAGTTAACAAATTATTATTGTCTATAAATTTACTTATTTGTGTATGAATAAGCCTTTCAAAAACTTTAGCATGGGTATGTTCAGGAAATTCTCATTAACTGAATCAGCATCCACAGTAATCGGCGGCTGTCCAGTAACTTTACCAATACCAATTTCGCGAATAGTTTGCCATGTTCTCTTTGAACCTAAGGCGGAAGTGAATTTGGCAGAAAAAAAGATCTGATTTAGCTTTTTTAATCATCCTGTTCGTTACTCTTCTGGCAATACGATATTCTTCATAAAATTGGTCAGTTTTGAAACGTTTCCATCGTGAAAATGACAAATCCCTATAATGTATAGCTCGTTTTATATCCAAAGAAAACCATGGTTTTCTCCGTTTACTTATAGTTTTCGTTTGAAGTGGAACAGATAGATTAAAAAGACTTTTAAGTTTTAACTCAAAAAAGGAAAGTTGATCATCCACCATATTATGCAAACTATTCCAATCTATCTTGATAAATTCATTCTCAAGGATTTGATAGTTCAAATGTTTGAAGTCACGGTAAGTTATCAATTGCTCAGGTACCTGTAATCTAAAATCATATTTATTTATTTTATTTATTTATTTAATGCGGATATCACATACAACAAGATATAAATCTTTTAAATTACAGTATGTGATCTTATAGCGATATAATCAATTCGTGATGGTAGTTACAAAATTTTAAGAAACAAATAATATGCAAATAAATACATAAAACATTTAAAAACAAAAAATAGTTTTAATTATTCAGGTATAACAACAGCTGCGTTCGTTTACCCCAAAATTTGTACAAATTTGTACTGGATTTTACTGAAATGCGTTCGCGTACACATAAATTTGTAAAATTTTCATATTACTCACCTACTGGATTTTACTTGGATTTTACTGGAAAAGTAAACGAACGCACATAATATAATTAAACATTATTAATTAATCCATAATAAGTGTACCAAATACATATATAAAATCACATGAATATAAGATCGTGCCTGGAAAAACAAGATGCAGAAAGTTGGTCATAAAGCAAAACATCCGACAGATTACTGACAAAAAACAGATCAAGTAACGAGTTCTTCGTTGATGTTAAATGCGTAGGCGTGCAAGTGTTTGGCGTAGAAAGCCCAAGAGATATCATATTATTGGAAAGAGTACATTCAGTTAAAAGGTTTGAAATAAAGTCACCTGCTATTATAAGGTTATCATAGGAAGCTGTAAGTGTTTCAAGACTTTTCAAAAAACGTTGTGTACATATTCTACTATTTGGCCTATAAACGCTACCCACAAGTAACTTGCCTCCCTCACTGATTACCTCCACGAATAGATATTCAACCAAGTTAGCTTGAATATTCTCATTTCCATCCTCGTTATCAACAACCTCATCAGCCCCAGCAACGCCGGAACAACATACAACATTAAACATCATACCCTTCCTAACGTACACTGCAACAACACCAGCATGTTTTTTCCTATCAACCCTACAAAGATTATAACCATTCAGACATACAGATAAATCACTGACAGCCTTGTGGAACCACGTTTCCGATACGCAAAAGATGTCAATTTCAGAATTTTCGAACAAGTATCTAAATTCATCTATTTTATTTCCAAGGCGTACACAAAACAAGCAATTCTTTTCTTTATACACACAGAGGAAAAACATGTTTAAATATGGTCACCTCCAACAAAACTATTTTTAAAGAAAATTTTAAACATATTATGTTTCATTTAACCATATTATTGTCACCGTCAACCATAATATGGTTGAATGAGTCCTCCAACAAGAAGCCACAACCAACCGATAGACGTGTCATTTAGTTATGTAGTTGTTATCCAGGGTCTTGTTTTTCTTTAGGCTCCTCTGGTACCTGTATCCATATCCCAGATAGTGCAACTACAAACTTAATTTCTATTTTCACTTAACCATCACTGCTTTCAATTCTTCCTCACTCTTTTGCTCGATAACTCTTATTTTCTATCCACCTTATGAATATGGAGTAAAATCTATTGTCTGTTGTGGTTAAGCAGTCTGTGGCGTGTTTTAAGCAGTTGTCTCTATGTCTTGTGGTTGTCTTAAATGTACGATGACTTGGTAGCCATGTAAAGTTTCCCATCATAATATTTTGCGGTGGTGTTAAACGACCTTTTTCATTTACATTGTGCATTATAATTAAACTGGGAAAATATTAATTATTTTCAAATGAACTTTTGTTTTATTAAAGTACACTAGTGTATTGTACTTATTTGTGTTTTCAATGTCATTAATAAAAAAACAATAATTTTTGCTAAAGTCTTCATTAATAATAATGATAATGGAAAATATTATCAAATTGCATTTAAAAGAAGAATAAAAAACAATTATTTGTATTTTATTTTCGTTTAATTTTCTTTAGAGAAGTTTAAACAATCATTTATGGGCCCATTTGAAAACGGACATTATTCAAGCCATGAACCTGACGCTTTAAACTGCCATTATCAGCCCAAGAAGAGTCCAAATAACTATCATCCTCATCCAGTTCCAATTTCTTTAACTCCTCTTGACGTCTATACGCATCGGCCATCATACGTTTGCGTAAGTCTTCCGTTATCACAGGCTCTCTTGAAGGAGCACCTTCCCCATGACAATTTAACTTTACCAAAACTTTTGTTTTATCATTGTTGCCAATAAATTCCGATAACTTTTTATCGTGCAAAATCAACCTTCCGGCAAACCATAATTGAGCCTTTGAGAATTCTATTACCTCCTTAGAAGCTTGGGTGCCTGTCAAATCCTCGGTATTGTTGAATTCCATGCGTATTATGTCATGAGGAGGCAATTGCATGGGGTAGACGATTGTAACTGCTCCTTTCAGAAGATTTAAAGCTTCGCCCACAATCTTGAGTGTGAGAGGCTTCCTTGCCAAAACTAGTTTTTTATCTATCATGTCCTTGGCCTCTTTAACGGCATTTCGTAAAACCTCCTGCATGTTTTCTTTAGGCTGACGGCCATTGCGACGTCCTATAGGATCTTTATGGAAAGTAAAACCTCCAGATGGTATACACTTCTCACCCCAAACATCTTTAAGCTTTAGTTCCTCGACCTGTTCATCGGTTAGACCCATGATTTCGGGTGGCAAAAGAGTGCCATGTGATGCTAATTCCTCCATTTCCATACAAATACGTTCGACTTTCAAACGGCCATTATAGATGGCTGTTATTTCCTTGATAATGCTGGTGGTATTTTCATGGACACCTGTCTCGTATAAAAAAAGATTCTCATCCCCGCGTTTGACGTGTAAAATAACCATGTTTTTATGCAATTCGTTTGCTTTTGTCGGTTAATGTTGAAATTTTTTAATATGTTTTTTTTTTTTTTTTTTTGATTTTATTGACTTAAAAATAACTGAAGGAAAAGGAAGTTTTATTTTGTATCCAAGGGTTACCAGTTGCTATGGATATGTTTATCGACGAGGGCTGTTTGGAAAATTCAATTGAAAAACAGCAAGTTTTTCTAAAGTAAAATTATTTTTTTGTGTAATCGGAAAAAAAAATTACAAACTTTTTACTCAATCATTTGTGAATACAAGTAAAAGTGCCTTATTAAGCTGTGCTGAATATTTGATACCGGCAGTTAGAACATTTCAGGTGAAGGCTGTATATGGGATATAAGTATAAGTTATTAACCAGTCTTTATTAAAACTAAAACATGGCATGGTTTGGACCAAATTTTACCCCAATATCTAAATTTACTAGATTGGGCTTTATATGAAAGCTATGGTAAGTTATGGACCGATCTTCACGAAATTCAGCAGAGTCATTTCTAGATTTATAAAACTGTGAAAGACCAAATTGTTTTACAATAGCGTTATTCGTTACAGTTTTAGGCGTACTAATCTGTTTTTCAAGTGTAAAGTTTAAACATCTATTTTTGGACCAATTTTGTATGAAAAAAACTTTAAACTCGATTTTCTTGAAACCTAGAAGCGGTAGAGCAAAAACAGTAAAAATACGTGATCACTCATATTTCTTACCAAACATCGATTTTTGGACTGATTTTGTATGAAAAACTTTAAACCAGTGTTTGAAAATAAGCAGTACATACATTAGTTAGCGTTCGGCTCACACACCCAATAACGATATCTATTTTGCTGGCTTTTTGTTTTTTCGTATGTGTATTTTGTTTTTGTAAAAAATGTTTGGTTTTTTTTATCAGCCAAATGGAACGAACATTAATGAGCCGAACCGAACACAATAAAGTTTGTGGATTTAAAAAAAAAAACCGAACGGAATTAATTGTTTTCATCTTTTGTTGAGTTTGATAAAAACAGTATTATTTTTGTGTTCGAAAGATGACTTACAGGGAAACGTTATTTTTTTATTACTATTTTCTACACAAACACTATTAGCGTTTGTGTTTTGCTAAGGAGCGATATTAAGTGTTTACTTTCGAACACTGCTTTAAACTCTATTTTCTTGAAAACTAAAAGCGCTAGAACAAAAACAATAAAAATCCCTTATCACTCATATTTCTAAACAAAAAATCGATTTTGGACTGATTTTATATCAAAAACTTTAAACTCGATTTTCTTGAAAGCTAGAAGCGCTAGAGCAAAAACAATGAAAATCCGTGATCACTCATTTTTCTTACCAATCATCGATTTTTGAACTGCAAACCTCCAAAGAAATAAAATAATAATTAACTATTTAAACAAAAAATTTGTTATCAAAGATATTTTTTTGGGAATACAAAATTTCAAATTCAAAGATTCTGTTTGTCGTGCTGTTGTTGTTGTTGCTGTTTTTGTTTAAGCTTTGATATTGTTGCAAGTAAAACTGTTGCTTATAATTCTTATTCGCTTAACAGTTGTATTTGTTTAATACATTTAGTTTTTCTAAAATCTTTGGATGAAGTTTCCTGATGATCTGGCCTAAGCAACCAGTGAAATGCGCACAATAAATCTCAGTATTTTTATCAAGAATAAATTTGTTTAAAAACGAACCCAGCGGGAAAAAGAAGGAGTAGGAAGGCCTTCTAGAAGGCCTCTGTACTCCTTCTTTTGGATGTACAAGGCCTTCTTGCTCCATTCCATACTCATATCTTTTTTACACACGTTGTCATTGCGGAGAAGGCCTTCCGCTCTCGCTTCTTCAGCAGGTACATAGGAAGGGTAACGGGACCAAAAAAAAATTGATTTTGCTTTTGCTTGTGCAAAAAAACAATACAAAAAATGTTACTCCCTTCTCATAGAAGTAAGTGTGGAAGGTGTATCTTATCTTTTATACGAAAGAGCCGAGGCCATCTATGAGGCCTTCTTTATCAGTTAGATAAGAATAGTAATTGAATCAAAAAATCTTTTAAGCAGACCTTTAAAAAGGCCTGAAGTAAGAAGGTCTTCTGAGTTTTCCCGCTGGGAATCTGTGCTTTACTTTTCATTAAATGTGTTGGTGCGTTCGATATGCATACATACTTATGTATGTATTTACATACATATGAGAGTGATCATTATTTCTACTTTCAGGAAACTCATTATTATGTCACACGTAGTTTGGCAACTAAAGCATTATGAATTCCCTAACGCGATTATCTCATTCCTAGACAAGGTTGAAGTAATTTTTGGATTTATATTTTGTATTTTTTGCACTTTTCTTAAAAACTAACTGACTGAGTCACTGACTGGCTACCTACTTTTGTGAGTTAATCACCTTTAATTTCAATGTGATTTTATTCTCTTCTTTTTTTTAAATTTTTTTCTTGATTTCAGGGAAATCTATAATATATTTCAAAATCATTAAGAAGTTTTTTTTGCAAGTATAAAAAAAGGCAGGATTTAAGCTTTATGATTTCCTATTGTTTAGAATTTTTTTTTATATATTTTAACTCATAAACTCTTATTTATTAAGATTTTTTTTTTTCGTAAAAAATAAAAACAAAATTATACAGCTTGAAGGTCAACCATTAATTTTTGGGATGTGTCTTGTGGCCACAGATGTCCCAAAGACAAGTTCGAATAGGTATAAATAATAATTAATTTTCTATATCAATAGTTGAACTTAACTAACAATGACAATAAATAATAATTAATTTGTCTTCATTTGTGCGCGTATCGCAGCTAAACCGTAAACAAAACAAATTTAGTTTAATCTTCAAAATTATCTTGTATTTCCGAAAATAAAACTGATAGGAAATTTTTAAAATATTTTTTTAATTTTAATTTAGGTAGCCTAACTTGACCCAGTTCTTGTCGCCGTTGTATGTTTATTTTTTATCGAAAGTTACCTAATGCAACTGTTGTAAACAAAAGTATGAGTAATTTCCACCAGAGATAGTAGTGGACATTTTTAAGAAATTAAGTGTTATATTAAAATTTTGATATCTATGAAACATTGTAATTAAGAAATCGGTTTCTTAACAAAAATTTTAATTTTGCCATTAAATACTGTATTAGAATCGTGGAAGAACAGTCAAATAGCTATTGCCAAATTTGGCCTTATTACCTGACCTGTTACATCAACTAATTCCGATCAAAAGTGAAAATAATTTTTTGCTTCTTCAAAAAACGAAAATGTTATATAAATAAGCTAAAATAAATTTAATCGGAATTGCAACTACGAACTTAAAACTATTTCGTTCAGAATATCTGAAAGGCCCGTATACTTTCAGTCAACTAATTTTTGCTTATAAAAACTTTTCCCTTTAATAAGAAGTATTAAGTTGGAATTAAAATCAGTTTTCACTTGTTTTTCTAATAATAATTTTTTAGCAAAAGTAAAATTATTTTGAAAAATGTAAAGCTGTCGATAACGCTATAGAAACTTTACCAAATCGATAACTTTTCAACAGAAAAAAATTTATTTTATTAAAGTTTTCTATAGGAAAATTAGTTTTTAGAAAACTTTTTAATATAAAAGTGAACAGTATCGATAACTTTTCTCAAGAATAAAAGAGTTGTCAAAATTGTTTTTTTCATTTTTCAAAGATAGATAAAGTGTTTTAAAGATGAGTTAAGGCATTGATAATTTTTCATAAAAAATCTTTGAGAATAAAACTTCTCTAAAGTAGGGCAAAGTTATCGATACATAGATAATACAAGTTTTCGATTATATTTCTATAAATGAAGTTTAATGACCCGAATTTGATGTGTGGATGTGTGAAGCAAAACAAAAAATTACCAACACATACGAAAAGTTGATGAATCAGTTTGATGTGTGGTCATGCCGCTTAAGAATTGTAACATTATCGATAAACTTTTTAAAAACTTTTCTAAAAAATAAGAACGTTATCGATAACTTTTTTTAAAAAATAAGAAAGTCACCGATAACTTTTTTTACAGAAAAAGGAAGTTATCGATAACTTTTCTAAATAATAAGCAAATACATCTGCCGTAGTGTTCCTATAGATAAGTGAAATTACTTATTACTTTTTCATATATTAGTAAAGTTAGCGGCAACTTTTCGATAGATAAGTAAAGTTGTCCCTTTTCTATAGACTAGCGAAGTAATCGATCACTGTGCAATGAATTTGTAAAGCTGCCGTTAAGTTTTATAAAGATTAGTAATGTTATCGATAACTTTATTAAAGAATAAGAATTTTATCAATAACTTTTCTAAAGAATAAGAAATTTTCGATAACTTAATCCATTACTTCATATAAATTAGTTAAATTATCTACATATCACTTTTCCACAGATTAGTAAAGTTATCGGCAACTTTCTATGTATAAGTAAAGTATAAAGATAACTTTTTAATATGTGTATTAGTAAAGTTGTCGATGTCTTTATCCCTTCCTGTTCTATGGACTAGTGAAGTAATCGATTATTTTTCAGCGGAGTTGTAAAGTTGTCCTTAAGTTTTCTATAGATTGGTAAAGTTATTGATATTTAGATTAGTTAGCTATCATTAATACCTTTGATAGATTAGTAAAGTTAGCGATAAATACACTGGTCAAACAATCGATAACTTTTTTTTTGATTAGTAAAGTTATCGATAAATTTTCTATATACTGGTCAAATAATCGATAACTTTTTTAGTAAAGTTATCGATTACTTTTATTTTATATAGATTAGTAATGCTATTGTGTTTTATGCATAGAATTTTTTTATCGAATTTGGACTGAAAAAATCATCACGTAGGGCGAATTCTGTCTGTCTGTCCACAATAAAACGATCGTTTCAAATGTTTTTTAAAAAAATATGTTTTTATAATATCAAAGTTATTTACGGAAATACAAAATTTATCATTAATACTATTTCTGTATGATGTGCTAAATTCCCAATTTTTCATATTTGATAAATACACTTGTTGAGGGAAAGCTAGCTTCTATGCGCATTTCACTGGTTGCTTAGGCCAGCTCATTAGGAAACCTTTTCCTAAGATTTTAGAAAAGCTAAAAATATTATACGAATAAAACCCTAAAGTGAATAAGAATTTTAAACACTCAAAGTCTTACTTGTAAGTAACAATATCAAAGCTTAAACAAAACACCAACAATAAACAGTGAGTTTATCTTTTCTTACATCCCCCTTACTTAATGAGTACTTAATAAAAATAAAAAATTATTTTTCTTAAAATAAAAAGTTTTTTCGAGCTCGAGGCCAATTATTTGTAAAAAATATATGTATATTATTTATTAAATTATTTGTTCCAATATTTCGATATCCTTCGGATATCATTATTAAGGCTGTAACAATATAAGAAAAACAACAATTTACGAAACATATTAACAAAGACTGTGCTAAATAAAAATAAAATACATAATTACAACAAAAAAGAAAACAAAACACTTACAATGAGTTACAAATATATTTGTAAGAGACGTATTACTATCTCCACATTTAATATTGCACTAACTTAACTATTTAATTTTCTTTTTTATTATGTGTCTATAGCTATTGGCGCAGTTTTCCGTGTCTGTTTTATAATTAATTCTCCTCTCCTTTGGTATATTTATTATATGAAGCATCTCTAAAGTATACCGTTTATTATATTTCGCCTCTCTTTGTAATATCTCCACATTTTCTAAGTTTGGTGTATGCAGTCTCTCTGCACAGTGGGATGCGAGTGCAGTTTTTTGTGTTGATATTTTATTAATGTTTTTAAAATCTGATTTATGTCCAGCTATACGAGTCTTAAGTTTATTTTTTGTAGTACCGACATAAACTTGATCGCATATGTTTTGGTCATTTCCTGCACAACTAATCTTATATACTACGTTAGTGTTATCCAATTTGTCAAGTTTACATTTGTTGTTTGAGAAAAGTTGTTTTAATGTATTTGTCGATGTGTGAGCAATCATAAATTTGTCCTTATTATAAATGTGAGCATTCTTTATTCTCTCTGCGATACTTGGTACATACGTCATTGATTTATATATTTTCGTATTCTCTTTATGTTCCCTAGGTGGTTTTTTTTCATAGTTTTTAATTAAAGTTTCTATTATATTTTTAGGGAAAGAGTTTCTTGTAAGAATACTTTTAATTTTTTCTTTATTGGAAGAATGGAACGACTCATCGCTAATGGAAAGGACCCTGTTTATCAAATTGTTGGCCGTATTCATTATTATCTTTTTCGGTTGGCAAGAATTGAAATTAATAATTCTCCCTGAAGCCGTCGGTTTTTGGTACCAGTCTATTTTAATTATGTTTTTGCTCCTTATGACCAGGGTATCCAAGTATGGCAGTTTTCCGTTAACCTCCTCCTCCATT
The DNA here is from genome assembly GCA_963931875.1 of Pollenia griseotomentosa. NCBI lineage: Eukaryota > Metazoa > Arthropoda > Insecta > Diptera > Polleniidae > Pollenia > Pollenia griseotomentosa. The sequence continues at coordinate 50,790,859 of OZ007564.1, forward strand.
GTAAATTTAATGTTTTTATGAAATGCGTTCAGTTGTTCTAAGGTCCTTTCTATTGCACTTATCTTTATAATTCCAAAAAGGTCGTCAACATATTTCGTCAATAATTTAGGTTTTTCGTCCAGATTATTCATGCATGTTCCAAGGAGTTCCTCCATCACTATATCTGCCACAATAGGTGATGCCGGTGAACCCATTGGCAGTCCTCTGCATTGGATGTATACTTTGTCGTTGTACTTAAAATATCTGTTATCCTTAACGCAAAATCTTAGAATTCTCAAAAATAGTTCCTTTGGCATATTTGTATGTTTCTCTATGTCAATCCATTTGTTCTTTATAACATCTATTGCGTAGTCCACTGGTATACTTGGAAAAAGTGACACCACATCAAAGGAAACTAATTTTTCGTCCGTATCTATTGCACTGTTGTTTACCTTATGTCTAAATTGCACTGCATCCCTTACGTTGTAAATCGAAAATTCAGTAAGTTTTTTCAAAACATTTGTCAGTAATTTGCATAGCTCGCTGGACGGCGAGTTAACTGATGCACAGATTGGTCTAAGAGGGTAATCTTCCTTATGGATTTTAGGAAGTCCATATATTCTAGGTGCAGTTGCCGCGTCATTTTTCAGTCTTCTCTTTTCTATCACAGTTATATTATTGCACAAAAATAGTTCATCTACCAGGTCATGGCTCTTCTTCTCAAACAACAAATGTAAACTTGACAAATTGGATAACACTAACGTAGTATATAAGATTAGTTGTGCAGGAAATGACCAAAACATATGCGATCAAGTTTATGTCGGTACTACAAAAAATAAACTTAAGACTCGTATAGCTGGACATAAATCAGATTTTAAAAACATTAATAAAATATCAACACAAAAAACTGCACTCGCATCCCACTGTGCAGAGAGACTGCATACACCAAACTTAGAAAATGTGGAGATATTACAAAGAGAGGCGAAATATAATAAACGGTATACTTTAGAGATGCTTCATATAATAAATATACCAAAGGAGAGGAGAATTAATTATAAAACAGACACGGAAAACTGCGCCAATAGCTATAGACACATAATAAAAAAGAAAATTAAATAGTTAAGTTAGTGCAATATTAAATGTGGAGATAGTAATACGTCTCTTACAAATATATTTGTAACTCATTGTAAGTGTTTTGTTTTCTTTTTTGTTGTAATTATGTATTTTATTTTTATTTAGCACAGTCTTTGTTAATATGTTTCGTAAATTGTTGTTTTTCTTATATTGTTACAGCCTTGATAATGATATCCGAAGGATATCGAAATATTGGAACAAATAATTTAATAAATAATATACATATATTTTTTACAAATAATTGGCCTCGAGCTCGAAAAAACTTTTTATTTTAATAATTTAAAAAAGGTCGAAGAAATACAAATTTAATTAAATTATTTTTCTTTTAAGTAAAAAGTACTTTTTCAGGTTAAAAGTACATTTAGTCATCACTAGGTCGGTTAATATATATTGCTATTTTGTAATTTCTACTTCTGTAGTTAAAAATTGTCGCCGTATATAATATAATGAAATATTATAGTTTTAAAATTTTGTTGATTTATATATATTTAGTTACTTAGAGTTGCTGTTATAAGCAAATTGAATTACATACTCCACTGTAATATCTATTGGCCACATAAGGGCTTTTTTATTACAAAATTTAATAAATAAAATAAATAAAAAATAAATAAATATTTTTTAAGATGTGTTGATTCACAGTACTTTTCAAAAAAAAAATCAAAATTTGAGCAAAATTATCCAATGTTTAAATTGTTTCACGGTCTGTTCGGAATGTGACAATGTATTGCTTAAATCACATATTAGACATATTCACAGCATCCAATTTCGAGAAGAACATAGTTTTTTATAATATCGCACTTAAAGTAACCGCTTGGGCAGTCTCATTTTTAAATAAGGCTTTTAGTCTAAAAACCGCACCAAAATATGGAAATCTTAGTACCTAACAAAGCCATCAAGGTGAAAATGAGTTTATCACTTGGTATAATTTTACTCGAAAAATCAGCATCCCCTCGCTGATATTCCATTCAAGGACCTCTTTTCGGTTACTGAGCTCTCTTCCATTATTGATCCTAAACTGTTACCTAACAAAATGTTTTTATTTTTTTGGTTTGGAAACACTTGACTGCAAACATGGCAGCATATTTAAATCTTGCGTTAATTTTTTTGTAACCCTTTAAAAAAACCTCAATTAATTTAAATGAAATTGTTCATGTTTTAAACACTTAAGGTTAAAATGATTACATAATAAGATTACATCGTTCAAATCAAATCTTTATTGGGTTATAGAAAATTTTATTAAAAATTATTACAGCATCTTAATAAAACAACACAAAAAAAATTGTTTTACAACATCAAACAACTTTTGAACAGATTGACTAATTTAATAAAATTACAAGTAATTTGTTGGTTACTTTTTCAAAATTTTAATTGTTTGAGCGAATAAATAAAAAACATTAAAAATGCATTTGAATTGTACATTAAGGTTCATTTGAGATCACTTGTGTTTAAATTTTTAAAATTATTTAATTTCATATTTTTCTTAAAAAAGCAACAGTCATAACAATCATTTAAGTCTATTATAAGCAAAATATTCATTTAAGACTTCAGACTAACGAGACAAGCTGATGCAGACAGACAGACAGGCAATCAAACAGATGGTTAATCAACCACCTTATTATGCACTCGTTAAAAAATTAATTTTTTTTTGTTTTTTGTAATAAAAATGTTATTTTTTTTTTGCCCATTTGAACCCATTTAGAAATGTTGTTTTTTTTTTTTGAGAAAAGATTACATTGCATTTGTACGAGGGCAATTGGAGCATTAAGTTTGAAGGAGAACATAGAAAAAATAAATAATTTTAAACAAAAAATTTATTTCTGCCCTTAAAATTCAAATAAAACTGTTATCCGCTTTTAAGTGGTTTTAAAGGTCACATAAAAATTGTATATCCCAAGAATCCTACTGAATGTTGTTACAGAAGTCATGTATCCTCTCTTATTTATTTATATATTTAAATACATAGTTATTCAAGTCTTTTAAGCCACTCCTCGTAATGCCAGTACCACCAATTAAATTCATCTCTAATTCAATTTAAAAATTAAGTAATCATGTTTTTTACTTGGTGTTAGTTTATGTTAATTTATTTTATAATAACAAAAAAATCAGAAAACAAAATATCCAAACATTAAAGTCATTTAAAATCATTAATTATCTGTCCATTATCAATTAACTGACATACATGATTGCCATTGTTTTCCAGATAAAGACATTTCAAAACTCGCACACAATTCTTTTTAAACATTTAAACAATTACATTAGTTTTAAAACAACAAAAATATTTATGCGAACTTTTAAACAATTGACCCGATTTCAAAATCATGTAAACAATATATGAAACTAAAGAAAAATAACCGATAATTTGGTAAACCATACAAAAAACTTCACTGATTAACTTGTTTAAAAAAAGAACTTTACTAACTAACAACTCCAAAATTGTGTAATCAATATTATTCCAAGAAAAAGTTATCGATAACTTCACTTTTCTAAAGAAAAGTTATCGATACCTTCACTTTTCTAAAGAAAAGATATCAATAACCTTCCTACCGATAACTTTACTTATCTAGAAAACAGTTTCCGTTTACTTTACTAATCTTTAATAAAAGTTATTGATATCTGTTGTAGTCTAATGAAATTTTTCGATTACTTTAGTAATCAATAGAAAAACTTTAAAAAAAACTTTTGTAATCTACTAAAAATTTAACAGTTTCTTCAGTTATCTAATGCAAAGTCAACAAAACATATATTAATCTTCAAAGAAGTTGTCGATATCTTTCTATTCTTTTGAAAGGCTATCGATAGCTTGACCAATTTAAAAAAAGTTGTTGTTGAATGTGAATCACACCTAAACGCCAAGTTTTTTTCCGAATTTTATTTGACATTTCTCTATTTTAGACTTACTCAATTTGAACCATGGTGAGATACACAATCCAAGAACGTGTTAAAGTTATCCAGACTTATTATGAAAATGGATGATAAATTTCGAAGAAAATCATCTTCAGTGATGAGGCACATTTTCACCTCAGTGGATTTGTCGATAAGCAGAATTTCCGCATTTGGGCGAATAATAATCCAAGAGCACAGAAAAAATTATTGCCGAATTATTTTCAAACAACCGCTTGTTTGAAAATTTTTTTAATTTCTATAAATATTTTTACTGATTCAATCAATATTTTTGTTTGATTTTTATTTAACCAACAAAAATGTGGACAACTCTTCAAAAATAAAATAAACGCGTTATTGGTGTCAAGTTTTCATAATTTTGTATGAAATATTTAACGCTCTTTAATGTTGTCGTCTTTTTGCATTTTTTTATTTGATCGTAAGCAACACTTCTTTATGTGAAATATAAGAACAACAACAAAAAAACACACACAGTCTATTTTTGGACGCTTTAAAAAAGTGCAACTATAAGAAAAACAATAGCAGACACGACATTATAAGAAACAAAATCCCGTATTCAATTTTTTAAAACTGTTTGGTTAAATACATCAAATACAAAAATAGAATGATGACGAAAAACATATCGAGTCGGTCTGCTGCCGTTTTTGGTTACATTTCTTCTTTAGCAAAGGAAAGGATACAGCAACAGAGAGTGATAAAGAAAAACATTGTGTTGTGTGTATAAATAAGACTTCGTTCAAAAATTATTCCAACAAAAAAATGTGTTTCAAAGCCAGTCGGCGGCTCTGCTTTGCCGTCACCTTCTCATACAGTGCTTACTTGTGTGCGCGTCATTGCTTGTGCAAAAACTTTTTTTTTTTTTTGATTTTGAATTTCAGTAAACTTTTTGTTTGATTCAGTTAAATTATTTGTTTGAAAAAATTAGTGTTTTTTTTCAGTAAACAAAATGCAAATAAATTGTTTGAATATGCAAATTTGTTTGTAGGACCGATTTCAGACAAAAAATTGTTTGATTCTACAAATTTTTTGTTTGAATTGGAAAAATAATTTTTTCTGTGAGTGATTGTCGAAAAACCAATGCACCCACAAAGAGTGACTGTTTGGTGCGGTTTATGGGCTGGCGGCATCATCGGGCCGTATTTTTTCCAAAATGAGGCCGGTCAGGCAGTTACTGTGAATGGTGTTCGCTATCGTGAGATGATAACGAACTTTTTATGGCCCGAATTGGAAGATATGGATGTGGACGATATGTGGTTTCAGCAGGACGGTGCCACTTGCCACACAGCTAACGAAACAATGGCTCTTTTGCGCAACAAATTCAATGGCCGTGTTATCTCACGTAATGGCGATGTCAATTGGCCGCCAAGATCATGTGATTTGACACCGTTGGACTTTTTTCTTTGGGGTTATTTGAAAGAAAAGGTGTACGTCGATAAGCCAGCAACAATTCAAGAGCTAAAGGATGAGATAATTCGGCACATTAACGGGATAGAACCTCCATTATGCCTCAGGGTCATCGAAAATTTGGTCCATCGGATGGAGGTGTGCCGCCGTGGTCGCGGCGCCCATTTGGCCGATATTTTGTTCCATACATAATTGAGTAATACCAATATATCATAATAAAATAAAATTACAATAATTTCCTAAATAGTTTGTGTTTTATTCAAAATCAACATCGGCCCTTGAAATTTAACCACCCTTTATATCTATACTAATTCATAGAAAGTTTATCGATAACTATACTAATCTATAGCAATAGTTTTTAATATCTTTTGTAATCTATTGAAAATTTATTAATTACTTTAGTAATCTATACAAAAGGTATCGATATTAATCTATAGAAAAGCTATAAAAAACTTTACTGATTGATTTACTATTGAAAAATGTTGTAATCTAAAGCAAAAGTAATTAATATGGTTTGTAATCTTTTGAAAATGTATCGAGAACTTCAGTGACCTTTAGAAAAGATATCGTAACTTTACTAATTCATACAAAAGTTATTGAAACCTTTACTTAAATTTGGAAAAGTTATCGACTTCTTTAGTATCCTATACGATATGTTATTGATAACTTTTGTAATTTATTAAAAATGTATGGATAACTTTAGTAAAGGTATCGTTACTTCACCAATCCATACAAAAGCTGTCGAAACCTTTATTACTCTTTAGTAAAGTTATCGATATATTCAACAGCTTATACCAAACGTAATTGAAATATTTTGTAATCTATTTAAATTCATCGTTACTAAACTAATCCATAGAAAAGTTATCGCAATCCTTACTTATCATTAAAAGAGTTTTTGATAACTTTATTATTCTATAGAACTTTACCAAACTAAACAAAAGCTATCGTGTTCTTTACTACCCTTAAGTAAAGTTATCGATTACTTTTCTAGTTTGTAGCAAAAGTTATTAACATATTGCGTAATCTATTTAAATTCATCTTAACTTTGTCGTATCTATGCATTGTCGTTGATTATTTTGCTAATATATAGAACATTTATCGACTTTTTTTTAAATGAATAGAAAATTTATTGTTAATTTTGCTAAAATTCTTTACAACATAACTTTTCTATTACATAAAAAGTCGATAGCTTTACTATTGGAAAGTTATCGATAACTTATAGTTATCTGATATAGTTATCGATACCTATATAATAGAAAAGTTTCTATTAAAAAGTGCTATTAGTTAACTTGGCTGCATTAAAAAGTTATCGATTGCAAGTTATCAATAACTTTGCTTTTCTTTCGAAAACTTAAGTAATATGAGGTATAATTCAAATATTTTTTAAAGTACCCTTTTTTTAAAAAAAAGCAAAAATATTTTCGTGTGAAACAAGTTGTTAAAAAAATAAAAGAGGAACATTTTGTGTAAAGAAACTTTTTTGTATTTAAGAATCTTTTTGTGTAAAAAGAGGTACATTTTTGTTTAAAAGTTAGTGCGTCATAAGCTGCTACTTTATCAGCATAATGCTTAAACTCTTTTTTTTATTTAATTAATATTCTGTTTTAAAACTAAACGACAAATTAAATTTGACGTAAATAATTACAAACTACTGACTTACTGAAATATTCAGAAGTTTTTTTGCGGAAATAAACCGGATGATATGCAAAAATAAACGGTGTCTCACGAATTTCTCACAAAAAAATAATATTTACTTTAGTTATTAAGTTAAAGTCTGTCCAAAGACGTGTAAATTATCTCATTGAAAGAAGAATAAAATTCTTTGTTTCATTCATTCCAATTCTGTCGTATATTAAAAAAAATTTTAGTAACAAAATGTGTTAACATCTTTCGTATGCATATTTGATTAAGTAAGCGGTATTTATTTTAATGCTAATAAAAATTTATTGCCGAAAAAAAAATAAACTAAATTTGTCGTAATTTCTTTGATACGTAAAAACGTGTTTAAAATGAAATTTTAAGAATTTTAAGTTAAAAACAGAACTTAAAAACAATTTATGGGTATTTAGTGAGGCAAATCAAATTGATAGGATTTATTTTTGGAAACTAATAAGTAAAGACTATTTTTAAAGTAAATTAAATCATTGTTTAAAAAAATACAAAACTAATGACTTTTCTTCGAAAACTCATTTCTTTTTTACAAATTAAGGAAAGAAAACCTTAAAGGTGCATTTACCTGTCACTATCAACGAATACAATCTACAATCACACTCATAAATGTTTTAGCAATTATTTTAAATTACTTATTTAAACTAAAAGAAAAGACAACAAATAAAAATATTAAACTTTAAACAAAAAAAAGAAAAATAATTGACAAATTATGTGTCATTTGCCATAAAGATGACAAGTTCAAGTTTAAATTACGATAATATAAATTCCGGCAAGTTCAAACTACAAATAATAAAAGTTTAACGATATGAAAATAACAAACAAAAATAAATTTAATTGCCTTTAAGTAAAATAAACGTTGAAAAAGCAATTGAAGTTCGAAAAAGGTTCCTGAACCTTAAAAACAGTAAAATTGCTTAAAGTAAAATATAATTCATTTGTCGTGAAAAAAGCTTATTTGAATTTTTTTTTAAGAAATTCAACCAAAAATGGTATAGTAAAAGATAATGAAAGTTAATTTTTTGTTTTGTAAATAGAACTCAAGGGCAAAATTTCAGTTTTATTTTAAATGAGATGAACTTCGTTAAAGTCCATGAAGAAAACTAACACAGTGTAACACTTCTCAAATGACCATTTTATCGACAACTTTTCCATATATTTGTTAAGCTATCGATTATATTTCTATAGATTATTGAAGCTATCGATATTTTGTAATTGAAAAGTAAAGTTATCGATAATTTTTTTATAGATTAGAAAATCTATCGATAACTTATATATATATGTATGTATTAGTAAAGCTATTGAAAACATTTCGTTAGGTTAGTAAAGTTATCGATAACTTATTTATAAATAAGTGAAGTTATTGTTATATTAAAGTTATTAATAACTTCTCTATGGATTAGTACAGTTATCGATAACTTTTCTATTGATTGTTAAAGTTATCGGTATTTTTTCCATAGTTAAGTTAATTTATCGATAATTGTTCATTACATTAGTAGATTTATCGATATTTTTTATATATTAGTAAATATATCGATTACTTTTCTAAAGATTTTTTAATTATCGATAACCTTTTTATATATTAGTAAAGTTTTCGATAACTTTTCTTTATATTAGCAAAGTAATCGAAAACTTTTTTAAGATAATTTAGATGATCAATCTTTAGATTAATAAAGTTATCGATTCATTTCTACATATTAGTAAAGTTACCGATACATTTTCGTTAGACTTGTTAAGTTTTCGATAACTGTTCAACATATTTGTAATGTTATTGATAAATTATCTCCAGATTAATAAATTTACCGATAACTTTCTATATGCAAGTAAAGTAATCCTTAAATTTTCTTTAAATTAGTAAAGTTATCGACAGCTTTTCTATGTATTTGTAAAGTTGTTGATACATTTTCTTTAAATTAGTTGGGTTGTCGATTATTTTTCTAAAGATTAGTAACGTAATCGATTACTTTTTTTAGATTAGTAAAGTAACCGATAACATCTACACCCAATAAAAAATGGAGCTTCCAACGAAGCAGGTTTGTAAGGGAGAAACATGAAAGTTTCGCTTACCATTGCGCTTACGGAAGACATGAATTTTTTATGGCGAGTTCCCACTTTGAAGCAATTTATTTTCAGCTTTACACACTGAATGTTTTTAAACCGTTGTTTTTTAGTATTCTCTCTTACAAGCCTGCTTCGTAGTAAGGGAATGCCGTAGCACTTGAAATGTTATTTTTTTTATAAAAGTTGTAGAGAGTTCTTTTACTTACTTTACTGCATTTCTGTATGTCTTATTGCGTAGCGCATAATTGTGCGCTTATTTTTTTAAATGTACCATTAGTGCTTCGCAAAATGATAAAATTTTTTATTGGGTATATATTAATAAAGTTTTCCATAATGTTTTAATATATTAGTAAAGGTTTCGATAACTTTTCTATGCATTAGTAAAGTTATTTGTAACTTTTCTATTAATTAATTAAGTTATCGATGATTTTTTTTATAAATTTGTGAAGTTATCGATGACTTTTCTATAGATTTGTAAAGTTATCGCTAACTTTTCAATAGATGAAAAAATTTTAGCGATAATTTTTTTTTTAAAGGCAAGTTAATTTTAAAAAAAGAGACGTTAACTATAAAAATTGTTAGTAATTTTTTTAAACCACGTTTATTCAAAGAAGTATTTTTTAGAACGGTACGTATTTTTTCAAAAACCTTAATTTTTAATATCGGCCTTTAACAGTTGAGGATGTTTTTTTTTTCAAATTTGTTGTCTTCTTTATTAATAGTTTTTTTTATAAAAAAATTGCTTTTTTTCTTGAAACTTTTTTTTCGAATGTGCTTCTTTGAGTTAGATTTCATTTAAAAATCGTTTTTGCAATAGCCCATTCCTTCAACAGTTCACTTGCTTTTTGCTTAACAGTATCTTCCTGTTACAAAAGAGCTTTTTAAATGAAATTTTTCTAAAAGAAACAAACACATTCGAAAAAATGGTTCTATATTAAAATAATTTAAAAAAATAAAAAAATTCCCAGATTATAATTACATACTTTTTCTTAAAAAAATTATTTCTTTTTTTTATTTTTTTCTTCGAATTGGTATGTTTAATCAAACAATATTTGTTATAAATGTATTTATTTTGCAAAATGATATCAATCGTTCCGAAATTTAACACTTTGCTCCTAAAAATGGATCAAATGTTTTTAAAGGTCTGCAGAATATCATAATATTATTTTTTATGATTTTTTTTAAGAACATTGCCAAAAAGATTCATCTTTAGAAGATGTATTAAAAATTGTTTGATAAAAAATTATTTTAGTACCCAAAAAAACACAGAAAAAGTACCTTTTCCAAAAACGTTATTTACACAATCTCATCTCGTTCGAGTTTGTGTCTTAAATCTTTTGTTCTTAAGCATTTTAAACGAAAAATAGCATTTAATTAAATTAATCTCTTATCAATTACGAATCAAGTAATTACACCTCCTAAACTGCTAACGAACAATTAAATAACAAGGTGCAAACTTTTCCATTATAATTTAAGTAAAACGCACAAACTACAACATTTTTCACTCTCTTATGAAACAATTTTTAAATTCTATTAAACATACTTAAACTTTAAATAATTTCTTAGTAATTCAAGAATTTATTTATAACGTTCAGAATCAGTCGTAATTTATTTATTTTCTGCCATTGTTGGTATCTGTCAGGCCGTCAGTCGGTTGTTTGGTTGATGTTATTGTTAATCTTAACACCTGCATCTTAAAATTGAGGTGTGTTCCTGCATAGTTAATCATTCATTCATAAAAATCCATATGAATCTGTGTAAAATTCAGTGTGTGTGTGTGTGTGTGTGTGTTTATCTAAGAGGTTTACATTTGAATTTTTCTACGTACGTACTTGTAAGCTATTTGTATGCATTTAGATCTTCCTCCCTCGTATAAAAAAAGTACCATAAAAATTCAAATATTTTTCATATGTATCAACTAATTGCATTAATGTTAAATCACTTGATATATTGTCAAATACTTAACACTTTAGAAAGCGTAAGTGCTTGAAATATACAAGCAGTTTCATATAAAAGTCCTAAAATAACCAATAAAAATTATTTAGTTAAAAATACATCAGATTATACTAGAATTAAAAGACAAGATTTTAGTCTAGTATAAAGTCAGGGGGGAAATTACTGCATTTGAAATCGATCGAAATTTCCATTCAAATTGTATTGTAATTAAAATTAGAGAGAAACCGAATCTGTAGTCCATTTAACAGCCTTGTCTGTAATTCATTCGATAGCCTTCGCGATAGTCCATTATTAAGCCTAATCTTAATTCCATTTTATATCGAAGTCTATAGTTTTTTCTTAGGCTTATTGTACTGTCGTCTATTTAAAAAAAAAAAATTATTAAAACATATTTTAGCCCCCAACGTGTTAAACAATTTCATACGTAAATAATTATTTTAAAATATTTAAAAGGCGTAAATAATAAAATGTTTTTTTTTTATTATTTAAAAAAAAACTGATTTGCAAACAAGTACCGAGTACTCAATCGTTCCTTGATTATGAAATATAATTTACAGTAGGCACACGTTTGTGTGCAAAGTCTAGATTAAAAATATTTATTTACATCCACATCCAATTGTTTAATCGGCGAGTGCTGTGTAACTGACTGACTGCTCCCTTAAAAGAAATCTGTTCATTAGTTTTACTTCAAAACGTTAATGGATTCATTAAAAAATTTTTAATGATTTTATTGACAATATTGATGTATTTGAAAAATAATAAAAATTCCAGAAGAAGATTAATTATGGCGGTAGTAAAACATTTTGCGTTTTTATAAAGTCAGAATTTAGTTAAATAATTTCAAATTAAAAAGGAATTTTTGAGAACAGCTATGTTTTACATTCTCAGTTTATTACGGTTAGGTAGCAATCAAAAAGACAGCCGACTTGGGTCCATCATTGGTCCCTTGTGGTCCCTTCGTGATACCCAGCGCCACTGTCAATGCTACAAGCCAGTTACTCAATAGGCGTCACTGCAGAATTCATCCAATTTGTCTTCGTAATGTAGAGATGAAGCAACCTTAGTTAAATCTTAGATGGATAATTCATACAGAAAAACACTGGTTTTTCCAGAGAGCTTTCCATAGAAATGAAATACAGTATCCTCTTCCTCCTTATGTTATGGTTATGGTAAGATATGCAGTAGTCGTTGAATTCCAGACCCATTCTCTCCGCATGCTTCCCTACCGGCCAGTGCCCAGTTCTCACAGAGGTCACTGTTCTAATCTGTTCCCTATTGAACCTAAGTAGAAAGACAGTTCTCCGTTCGTCATAGCCAGGCCGCAATGCCCTGGATATGGAGCAGGTAGATTAGCGAGTCCACCCTTACTGTGCCAGCGTTTAAAACTCGTCCTTAATGAGTGACATACAATGAGCCATTGAAAAGCCAACGAGGTGATAAATAAATCTGGCATTCAGAAGACCTGGTTTGGCAATCTCATCTGCTTAGCATCCGCAGTTAATTGCATTAGCGTTACTAACGGATGCTTCGCAATTTCATTTAAAGACGTTTGACATTCTCAATAAGGTTTATTAAAGGCATTTCCATGAGGGAGATATTAATTTCGATCCCGCCTAAAATCTAGACTCCCTTTTAATTTTTAACATAATTTGTAATTAACACTAGAGTTTAGTTCATTGCGGTATACTATACTTTTAACTTTTGGTTTAACAGTAAAAAATAGTGCTGGAAAATTATAGATAGTACTATCGATACTATCGATAGTCTTAAAAAATTGATAGAAAAAATGTCGACATCGATGTTATTATTTTAAATACAGCTATTCAAAATATGTAACAGCAGCTAAAATCACAGTTTTTCACCGCAAGGTTTACTTGTTAATAATTCGCGGTGAATAACAGTAATGTTTGCAAACAAGAAGAATACCAGGTGGTATCGATAGCTCAGCTGTACTTTTTTTTACTAATAATAAAATAAATTGTTTCTTGTAATCAGTGTAATACATAGTTTGCGGTATTTAAAATACAAAATACAAAATACTTGCTGGTCATGTATTTAAAATACAAAATACAAAATACTTTCAGGTTATGTATTTAAAATACAAAATACAAAATACTTACACATCCTGTATGTATTTAAAATACAAAATACTTCCATTTATTGTACGTATTTCAAATACAAAATATAAAATACTTCCACGTCATGTACATTAAGTTTATAACTTTTTTTTGAGTGCAAAATACCACTCCAGCGCCATGTGGGGAATTTTGTTCTGATAATAAAAAACTGTTTTTTAAGCTGATTCGGTGAAAAAAGTTTCCGCACCGTAAGCGATTCCTAAAACTCCATATTATGTGTAAATTTTATTTTTGGAAATTGAAACCCTTTTGATTTTGCATTAGACTTATGAAAAATGGTTTAATGTTGAAGATTATATATAATTTTAAACAAAAACGAACTTATTTAAGACAAGAGCCACTGATTTAATGATGAACATAAAAAATAAAAACAAAACTTCAACGCTTTCGGTGCGGAAACTTTTTTCACGAAAGATGAAAAGTGACACCATATTTTTTATATTTTGGTAGATTAAAATGCAATCAACCATCAATAAACTGACAGAATATATTTTGTAAACTATGTTTTTAAAATACAAAATACTCCCATTTTTTTATGTATTTAAACTACAAAATACAAAATACTTGCACGTCATGTATTTAAAATACAAATACAAAATACGTATTTGTATTTTAAATACGTATTTCAAATACATGTATTTCAAATACTGCCCAGCCCTGCTTGTAATGGCGTGAGTTGCCCAGGAAAAGTCAACAAAGAAGGCGTAAGTGTTTTATTTCTAATCTGGTTTAGCTCAACAATGTTAACTAGGTTATATGTATTTTCCACCGTAGAGTAACCTTCTTTGAACCCAGCTTGATATTCTTTGAGTATTTTGGTTCTTTCTAGCCAATCTGTTATACAAGTTTAATAGGATGTTGTTGAAAATTTTGCAAAAATATATTTATTAAAAATAACCCATGATAATTTCCTGACATGGATCTCAACTTTTATCTAAATAGAGAAAAAATTATTTTAGATTTCTGAAAGCTTAATGATCATCTCCTTAAATCTCTTGGTCACATAAGGCATTTTATAGCAAAAGCAATTGTATCTTAAGCGACAACCTTCATACAAAATTTTATGAAATAAAATAAAAAAAAACTTCTGTAAAATTTTGTTTTTGTCGCCTAAGCTTTTTTTTCACACGTAAAGTAGCTAAGTCCACATTTTGTAAAGTAAAGTTTTTAAAGTAGTTCAATAGAGTGCTCAAAAATAAATAGATTGCAGGAAAAAATACTATTTTATATGTTTAATTTGCGGTTTTGCATTGGTACTAGGGTTTCTCATTTCCTGGACATTTTCTATTCCCGGGAAACGAAATAAAAAAATCTTATTCCCGGGAATCCCGGGATTTTTAGAATAAAACAATGATTTCATTAAATGAGTTCAAGACACAGGTTTTTACTTATTTAAAAGAATATATATGGATATACAACAGTCTAAACAAATTACCTTAATTAAAACTACAGAAAACCAAATAAATTGTTACATTCATATTTACATATGTACATTAAGGTTATAACTTTTTTTTGAGTGCAAAATACCACTCCAGCGCCATGTAGGGAATTTTGTTCTGATAATAAAAAAACTGTTTTTTAAGCTGATTCGGTGAAAAAAGTATCCGCACCGTAAGCGATTCCTAAAACTCCATTTTATGTGTAAATTTTATTTTTGGAAATTGAAACCCTTTTGATTTTGCATTAGACTTATGAAAAATGGTTTAATGTTGAAGATTATATATGAACTTAAGCAAAAACGAACTTATTTAAGACAAGAGCCACTGATTTAATGATGAAAATAAAATATAAAAACAAAACTTCAACGCTTTCGGTGCGGAAACTTTTTTCACGAAAGATGAAAGTGACACCATATTTTTTTATATTTTTTTATGCCCCACACGGCCATGAGGTGGTATTTTTGTTGTTTGCAAAAATTTAAAAAAAATAATATCCCTAATGTACATATTATATATGTATGTAGCGTAGCCACTTGGTAAAATTAATTTTCTTGTAAGAAAAAACATTTTAGTATTATTAAAGCATTTAAAAGCTCATCAGAGATTCTATTTCTAATCCTTGTTGATATGTATATTGCCTGCTACCGAAAACGTAATCTCGCTTTCTACAGACGTTGGTTTTATAGTAAGAAGCGCATCATACAAATATTTTAAATTTGTTGGCCCGTGACTTCATATACGTCAACTTCTTTTTTAAAATATTTTCAGGCTTTTGTATTTTCATTACATTTATTTTTTTAGAATTTTCAAGGTGTCCTTTAAAGATAGTAGATGGTTCGTTCATCTAGTGTTAGTGATGGTGTATCGTGTTCATTTTCATTTTCTACTTCAGAAGCTTTTGAGACATTTCATTAGCAATTAAAGATACCGTTGATTTATTGGCGTATGAAAAATAGTCCGATTTGAAGGTAGTTTTTAGTAATTTAACGATGCTAACAAATAAAACTTTCAAAACATTAAATTTTAAATTCCCGAAAATTCCCGAAAAAAATTTCCCGGGATTAATTTTAAAAATGTGTCCCGGGACTCCCGGGAATTCTTTCCCGCTTAGAAACTCTAATTGGTACGTAAAAGTGCTAAGTGCAAAAATGTGAAAAAACAGCTAGTCCCCTTTTAATAGGTATTTTGTTTGTTTTAATAAATAAGTACTGTTTTATTCAAAGTAAAACTCTGTCTTGTACTTGAAGAATACCAATGCTTTTTGAAAAAAATTATTTTCAGATCGCACTTTGATTCCAGATCAGATCAAAAATATTTGAAATAAAAAGAAGGACAAAAAATGAAAAAAACAAAAAATGTACTTTGGACTTCAAGAAAAATTCTTGACGTCAGCAGTCGTCGATGGCTGCGAGTGTAAAACGGCAAATCCATCTGAGGAGATCGAGTGGTTGCGATCGAAACATGTCATGGTAACCTGCCGGCCCGGGTTCGAGCCCCGGCCACGGTCAAGAATGAATGATTGATTATCAATAACAATTTTAATTAATTTTCATGTTGTAAAATTCCTTTCTTCATAAAAATTATTTAATGAAAATTAAATTTAATTAACTTAAGCCTAATTTAAATTATTAAAAATTTGGATTAAAAATCATAAATAGTTCAACAAAATAACCACAATACTAATTATTTTAATTTTATTTTTTGAGAACCCTGATTTTTTTTTTGCAAAACGTTTCGGATTTTCTTTTAATTTGTCGGGCTATTCTTCCTTCCACATTGTTAATTTTACTTTCTGCAATATCAATTAGCTTGACCTTTGTATTAAGTGAACTAAATCCCTCCTAATAAGTTATTGTTTCACCAATATATCCGTTATTAGAAAATACAAATGCTAATTTACTTCTGATGTTATCTAAATTGAATATTTCTTTTACTTCTTTAATTGCATAATCATCGGTATCAACAAGCTCTTCTAACATTCTTAAATTACTCAAAGTTTTTTGAATAGAATTTTGAAGCATTTAGCCAGGCCCCCATCTCGTTACTACTGGCTGTGGTGGAAAGGGATTGAAGGGATACATTTAATTAAAAATTTCAATATTATCGAATTGGCTTCTAATTTCCTCTTTAACGCAACCCATATGCCAAGCAAGTTACTTGTAACAGGTTTGTATAAAATATGTTATACCCCTGACAGACATAGGATTTGTATACTATACTATCATGGTATACTACATGTGTGTCAACCTAAACTACAATTTAATCATGAAACAAAGTGGTATATTGATGGTTTATATACTACTGTAGTATGCATACCATGGGATTGAAACTATATGTCTGTCAGGGGTATTAAACCCATTGGAATCCTTAACCATGTAAGGGCTGCATCGGTTTAAAATAGAAGGATCTTTTGTCGAAATCTTGAAAATCTTGGATTTAAAGCAAAGCTCCAAAATAATTTATTTATTGATTTTAAGATTTTTTTTGGAAGGCTTTTTTGTGTATTTAAAAATTATTTTAAGAAAATATACATTTTAACCTTAATATGCAAAAATATGCATTTTTACCAAAATATGCAACAATATGCCAAAACAAATCAATGCCATTTTAACGCAAATTTAATGATTCGGAAAGATAATTGTTTGACATCGTTCTTAGACTATCAACAAAATACATGCATTTGCATGGAAATCCTAATCCCTAGTTATTACCAAGGCCCGGATTTTTATGCAAATGCACATTTGTTGTCGTCAGTCTGACATTACCATATTCTAAATATAATTGCGAATCAAGAAATTTGCAGTAAAATTGCATCGCTTTGTTAGTGCATATGTTTGCTTATTTTGCTTTAAAAGCATATTTTTGCATATATTGCTGATACATATTGCATATTTTTGTTGCATATTTTAAAAAACTAAATAATTACTAAAAGTAATTTTGTATTATCTGAGCTGTGGAGTCGGCGTTGTAGAGTTGGAGTTGAAGTTTTTGTACCGTAGTCGGAGTCGAAGAACATACAAAAACTTGCGATTAAAGCTCAATGCGGGACCTGTTAGAATGAAAATATCGATTTGAAATATTCACAGAATCATTTTCTTGCTTTATTTAACCATTTAAAAGGTACTGCATTAAAAAAAGAGTTTAAAGTCAAATAAGGACCAGTCTAGGGATGGGCAAATTGAATAAATATATCGATATATATCGAATCGATATTTTTTAAGAGTATCGATATTACTTATTTCAAAAATGTCGATATATCGAACGTATTTTGTTGAAACTATTACCAAATTAAAAAATTTAATATACCTCTGTACATACATATTTATGAATAAACATACTCAGCCTAATTATGAATACAAATTCCCGGGGAGTTTTTTCCCTTTCTCCATTTTTACAATTGAATTTACATAGCAAAAATGGGAGAAGGGAGAAAATTCCCGGGGATTTTTATTTATAATTGGGCTGATTATATTTAGTTACATTGTTACTTTTTATTGTTTCAATTTATTTCAAAAAAATTAATAAGAACAAAAAAATTCAATCAACACAAAAAATTCAATAAAAACAAAAAATTTAATTATAACAAAAACAAAAGGGAAGAATACACAAAAACCATATGAAATCTAAAAAAAAGTATATTACGAAAAATTTAAATGGAAGTACCGACTTACCTTAAAATTTGAATTACACCCCAAAGTACCAACTTTAACTAGAAATTATGGTTTAAGTCAAACCAGTAATCATCAGATATGGACATCAGGAGCACTCTCTGTTTTATGTGCTCTCCTGTCAATCTGCTTCTTGTATCCGACACTGCTTCTTACAAATGCAAATAATTTTACCCTGCGGCCACACGATCAAGTTGTTCTTGGTAGTCTTTTACATATACTGCTTGTCAAAATTTACATAAATTGAAAGCTGTGACGTAGGCTGCACTCAATTTGTAAGCAATTTACTTTCAAGATATCATCAAGAAAACAATTTATAAAGAAAAACATGTAATCAGTGCCCATGTTCTGTAACTCTCGTGTCGAGAAACTTTTCGATTGAAATGTGTGAAATAGAACAAAAATGCCGTATATTGAAACAAACAGCTGTTTTTCTCACTAAACTGTGTCTGTAACTTTTTTTGGCGAGTACAAGCTGTCACGCAAGGAAATTCCTCGCCAATTTTCAGAAAAAGTGTGTCTGTAACAATTTGGTGAGAAAAGTTCCCGCTTTGGACTGTCAAAAAAACTCACGAATAAAAATGGGGCGAGAAAAAAATTTTAACACTAAAAAACAACTAAAAATGCAAATTGCAAAGAATAATATAATAATAAAATTATGTTCTTGGCCCTTTTTTTTATTGTTTAATTATTTTTTTTACCATTTTTATAAAATATACGAATTTTTTCAAAGCTCGTTTACAAACAACAAACATTAAAGTCGCACTTTACATTATTTGGCATGGCCGACGGTTGTATTTTCGCCGCCGTCGTTGAAAATTTTTCAATTTTAGTAAATTTTGGTCGCCGTTAACTATATGTGTGACTGGCGTCCTCAACGTCTGCAATGTCACATCGGCTTCGAGTGCAATGTTATGACTTTTATAACGTAACGACGTAATCTCTTTTGATAGTTTTCGACATAAGTTACAGACACACTTTTTTCTCACTTTTCGAGAAACGATGGAATATTTTGTTTCACATCTTTTCGATGCGAGAAGTTCTCACTAAAGTTACAGAACATGGGTACAGCTGTTGAATTGAAAGTTAAATAGCCAGACAAATGGAAAGCTGAAATTGAAAGCCATCTCGTGGCCAATTTAAAAAGTGTATTGCAAATTGAATGAAATTGAAAGGCAAAACTTGATCGTGTGGCCACCAAGTTAGATCTTCATATTAATTTAAAAAACACATGCATGCAGTGATGCCAATTATTAAAAACATATTGTTTGAAAAACGGCTAAAATTTGAGTTTTTAATGAAGACTGACTTTAACAAATATGGAACTCGATAGTCGTATTTCAATATCTTTATATCGGTATTTTAAATACCGGCGATATATATCGACTATTTTTTATTTAAATATCGATATTTTGATATATCGATATTTTTTGCCCATTCCTACCCAGTCTCATACAGAGGTCCAAATCGATCGGCTCCTAGCCGGCTTAGCGCCGCCGCCGATGTTTTTTTCTTAGCATAAGCCGCTGCCGAAAAGTCCGGCTAGTTTTGGCTTAGTTTTCAAGCCGACTTAACCAGCTTAGCCGAACAGTTTTTTGGTTAGACATTAAAAAATTTTAACACTGGGCTTTGAGAATATGTATATCTCGTTATTTTCGCAACAATTTTACATGTATAATTATAAAGTTATTTACTATTATAACACAAAGAAATATCTTTGAAGCTCGGCAAAAAGGTTTAAAGTTAGAAAAATCCATTTTAACTTTCTGATTGGGTTTAACTCAATTTTTTTTCCTCTTTTGTTTGGTGTCAATGACTTTAATCTTTAATGCTTTCAATTGTTATAATTTACTTTTTAGAAATAACGTCAATTAAAAAGGCGAATCTATAATTTTCAATTCAACAATACGAAACACTACAGTTTCTGACTTTAGTTTTTTTTTACAAACTTCAGAGATAGGTACCTATAAAAAGTTATTTTTCTACACAAAGTGCGAGTAAAATTGTAGAAAATTTATCAGGGTCGGAAAATGAAGAGCTTTCCAATTATAATTATAATTTAAGTTATTTTGGATTTATAGAATAATTTAAAAAAATTCTGCAATAGAAAGCTTTTTTTCAAGCTTATGTAGAAACAAGTTAGAGTGCTATATTCGGCTGTGCCGAATCTTTGATACCCTCCACCGACAGTTCGAATGTTTAAGGAGTAATATCTGTATGATGTCTTTTTATTATTATTATCTTAAACTGTGACGATTTGTTATTAATTATGGTTTTAGGAGACTAAACTGTTTTCCGGGAGTAGGGCATATATGGGGCCTATTGTAAATTATGTACCGATCTTCACGAAATTTCACAGTATCATTTATAGCCAAAATTTGTTATGATTGCATTATTTTTTACGGTTTTAGGCGTACTAAACTGTTTTCCGGGAGTAGTGTTTATATGGGGCTTAGGGTAAATTATGGACCGACCTTCGCGAAATTTTACAGTGTAATTTCTAGTCGAATAAAACGGACTTGTGCAAAATCTTATGTCATTCCGTGCATTTTTGCATCATTTATGTTAGTTTTTGTAACAAAATTATCAAGTTTTTGAAGGTGGTGGTTCCACATTTTGATTCATAGCTCTGGTCCTACTGAACCGATCTGCTTAGGATAACTACAAGCAATTTGTTTATTTTTTTTGAGTTTTTCGAAAGTGAGCGTGTTTTCAACAGACGGACAGACCGACAGACAGACGGACATGGCTAAATCGACTTAGAATTACTCAAGCAGCCAGAATATATATACTTTATGGGGTCTGAGATGAATAATAAAAAAGTTTCACACGGAATGACAAACTTAGTATACCCTCTTCACAACTAATTGTGGTGAAGGGTATAAAAAGGGGAAGGCACATGTGATGTCTCAAATTGCGGATATTTTTTGTGAGTTTGTTTAAAGATTGATATTTGACTATTGATTTTTCAATAACTATAAAATTTTGTTATTTTGCTTTGGTGCTAAAATTATGGGAAAATTTTAAATAATTTCCCGGGATTCAATTCAATTGTTTTCAATTTTCGTTTTCCTGAGAATAAGTTGTGTAATTCCCGGAAAATGTTGAACAAACACTTTTTTAAAACTTTAGAAAAAGACTCGTGTCTTGAATTGTTTTTTCCGCCAAAATTTCAATGTAATATCAATATTTGTCGCGGTTTAAGGCTTATTTAGCTGATTTTTGAGATTGGGTTTATATAAAGTCTAATGTGTGTGAAGTTAAATTTCGAAATTTATTGCATAACAGAGTTCTGTTGAAGCGCTAACATAACTCTGTTAACTATATGGAATTGTGGTATATGTATTCAAATTGGAATTATATCTACATTTTTGGATCAAATGGACTGGAAAAAAATATAGGGCTTAACACATATCCCACTTATCAAAAACTTTTATTAATTTAGGTATATAATAGGACTTTTCATGTTTTTTTTAATTTTTTAAATTTACAATTTCTCTGGAAGATTATCCCGAATTCCAGGAAAACGGGAGGAGATGGGCGGATGAAATTTGATGGAATTTGTGGACAAAGTGGTCTTTTATGAAACTTGATTTTCAGAAGTTTAAAGGTGTTGCGTCTTCATACGAATTTTTCAATTTTTCCATATTTTCAAATTTTGAAATTCACTGTTAGATGAATTCCAGGAAAACGGGAGGAGATGGGCGGATGAAATTTGATGGAATTTGTGGACAAAGTGGTCTTTTATGAAACTTGATTTTCAGAAGTTTAAAGGTGTTGCGTCTTCATACGAATTTTTCAATTTTTCCATATTTTCAAATTTTGAAATTCACTGTTAGATGAATTCCAGGAAAACGGGAGGAGATGGGCGGATGAAATTTGATGGAATTTGTGGACAAAGTGGTCTTTTATGAAACTTGATTTTCAGAAGTTTAAAGGTGTTGCGTCTTCATACGAATTTTTCAATTTTTCCATATTTTCAAATTTTGAAATTCACTGTTAGATGAATTCCAGGAAAACGGGAGGAGATGGGCGGATGAAATTTGATGGAATTTGTGGACAAAGTGGTCTTTTATGAAACTTGATTTTCAGAAGTTTAAAGGTGTTGCGTCTTCATACGAATTTTTCAATTTTTCCATATTTTCAAATTTTGAAATTCACTGTTAGATGAATTCCAGGAAAACGGGAGGAGATGGGCGGATGAAATTTGATGGAATTTGTGGACAAAGTGGTCTTTTATGAAACTTGATTTTCAGAAGTTTAAAGGTGTTGCGTCTTCATACGAATTTTTCAATTTTTCCATATTTTCAAATTTTGAAATTCACTGTTAGATGAATTCCAGGAAAACGGGAGGAGATGGGCGGATGAAATTTGATGGAATTTGTGGACAAAGTGGTCTTTTATGAAACTTGATTTTCAGAAGTTTAAAGGTGTTGCGTCTTCATACGAATTTTTCAATTTTTCCATATTTTCAAATTTTGAAATTCACTGTTAGATGAATTCCAGGAAAACGGGAGGAGATGGGCGGATGAAATTTGATGGAATTTGTGGACAAAGTGGTCTTTTATGAAACTTGATTTTCAGAAGTTTAAAGGTATTGCGTTTTCATACGAATTTTTCAATTTTTCCATATTTTCAAATTTTGAAATTCACTGTTTGATGAATTTCAGGAAAACGGGAGGAGATGGGCGGATGAAATTTGATGGAATTTGTGGACAAAGTGGTCTTTTATGAAACTTGATTTTCAGAAGTTTAAAGGTGTTGCGTCTTCATACGAATTTTTCAATTTTTCCATATTTTCAAATTTTGAAATTCACTGTTAGATGAATTCCAGGAAAACGGGAGGAGATGGGCGGATGAAATTTGATGGAATTTGTGGACAAAGTGGTCTTTTATGAAACTTGATTTTCAGAAGTTTAAAGGTGTTGCGTCTTCATACGAATTTTTCAATTTTTCCATATTTTCAAATTTTGAAATTCACTGTTAGATGAATTCCAGGAAAACGGGAGGAGATGGGCGGATGAAATTTGATGGAATTTGTGGACAAAGTGGTCTTTTATGAAACTTGATTTTCAGAAGTTTAAAGGTGTTGCGTCTTCATACGAATTTTTCAATTTTTCCATATTTTCAAATTTTGAAATTCACTGTTTGATGAATTTCAGGAAAACGGGAGGAGATGGGCGGATGAAATTTGATGGAATTTGTGGACAAAGTGGTCTTTTATGAAACTTGATTTTCAGAAGTTTAAAGGTGTTGCGTCTTCATACGAATTTTTCAATTTTTCCATATTTTCAAATTTTGAAATTCACTGTTAGATGAATTCCAGGAAAACGGGAGGAGATGGGCGGATGAAATTTGATGGAATTTATGGACAAAGTGGTCTTTTATGAAACTTGATTTTCAGAAGTTTAAAGGTGTTGCGTCTTCATACGAATTTTTCAATTTTTCCATATTTTCAAATTTTGAAATTCACTGTTTGATGAATTTCAGGAAAACGGGAGGAGATGGGCGGATGAAATTTGATGGAATTTGTGGACAAAGTGGTCTTTTATGAAACTTGATTTTCAGAAGTTTAAAGGTGTTGCGTCTTCATACGAATTTTTCAATTTTTCCATATTTTCAAATTTTGAAATTCACTGTTTAATGAATTTCAGGAAAACGGGAGGAGATGGGCGGATGAAATTTGATGGAATTTGTGGACAAAGTGGTCTTTTATGAAACTTGATTTTCAGAAGTTTAAAGGTGTTGCGTCTTCATACGAATTTTTCAATTTTTCCATATTTTCAAATTTTGAAATTCACTGTTAGATGAATTCCAGGAAAACGGGAGGAGATGGGCGGATGAAATTTGATGGAATTTGTGGACAAAGTGGTCTTTTATGAAACTTGATTTTCAGAAGTTTAAAGGTGTTGCGTCTTCATACGAATTTTTCAATTTTTCCATATTTTCAAATTTTGAAATTCACTGTTTAATGAATTTCAGGAAAACGGGAGGAGATGGGCGGATGAAATTTGATGGAATTTGTGGACAAAGTGGTCTTTTATGAAACTTGATTTTCAGAAGTTTAAAGGTGTTGCGTCTTCATACGAATTTTTCAATTTTTCCATATTTTCAAATTTTGAAATTCACTGTTAGATGAATTCCAGGAAAACGGGAGGAGATGGGCGGATGAAATTTGATGGAATTTGTGGACAAAGTGGTCTTTTATGAAACTTGATTTTCAGAAGTTTAAAGGTGTTGCGTCTTCATACGAATTTTTCAATTTTTCCATATTTTCAAATTTTGAAATTCACTGTTAGATGAATTCCAGGAAAACGGGAGGAGATGGGCGGATGAAATTTGATGGAATTTGTGGACAAAGTGGTCTTTTATGAAACTTGATTTTCAGAAGTTTAAAGGTGTTGCGTCTTCATACGAATTTTTCAATTTTTCCATATTTTCAAATTTTGAAATTCACTGTTAGATGAATTCCAGGAAAACGGGAGGAGATGGGCGGATGAAATTTGATGGAATTTGTGGACAAAGTGGTCTTTTATGAAACTTGATTTTCAGAAGTTTAAAGGTGTTGCGTCTTCATACGAATTTTTCAATTTTTCCATATTTTCAAATTTTGAAATTCACTGTTAGATGAATTCCAGGAAAACGGGAGGAGATGGGCGGATGAAATTTGATGGAATTTGTGGACAAAGTGGTCTTTTATGAAACTTGATTTTCAGAAGTTTAAAGGTGTTGCGTCTTCATACGAATTTTTCAATTTTTCCATATTTTCAAATTTTGAAATTCACTGTTAGATGAATTCCAGGAAAACGGGAGGAGATGGGCGGATGAAATTTGATGGAATTTGTGGACAAAGTGGTCTTTTATGAAACTTGATTTTCAGAAGTTTAAAGGTATTGCGTTTTCATACGAATTTTTCAATTTTTCCATATTTTCAAATTTTGAAATTCACTGTTTGATGAATTTCAGGAAAACGGGAGGAGATGGGCGGATGAAATTTGATGGAATTTGTGGACAAAGTGGTCTTTTATGAAACTTGATTTTCAGAAGTTTAAAGGTGTTGCGTCTT
This sequence comes from Pollenia griseotomentosa, assembly GCA_963931875.1. Classification (NCBI taxonomy): domain Eukaryota; kingdom Metazoa; phylum Arthropoda; class Insecta; order Diptera; family Polleniidae; genus Pollenia; species Pollenia griseotomentosa. The sequence continues at coordinate 50,816,273 of OZ007564.1, forward strand.
CATACGAATTTTTCAATTTTTCCATATTTTCAAATTTTGAAATTCACTGTTAGATGAATTCCAGGAAAACGGGAGGAGATGGGCGGATGAAATTTGATGGAATTTGTGGACAAAGTGGTCTTTTATGAAACTTGATTTTCAGAAGTTTAAAGGTGTTGCGTCTTCATACGAATTTTTCAATTTTTCCATATTTTCAAATTTTGAAATTCACTGTTAGATGAATTCCAGGAAAACGGGAGGAGATGGGCGGATGAAATTTGATGGAATTTGTGGACAAAGTGGTCTTTTATGAAACTTGATTTTCAGAAGTTTAAAGGTGTTGCGTCTTCATACGAATTTTTCAATTTTTCCATATTTTCAAATTTTGAAATTCACTGTTTGATGAATTTCAGGAAAACGGGAGGAGATGGGCGGATGAAATTTGATGGAATTTGTGGACAAAGTGGTCTTTTATGAAACTTGATTTTCAGAAGTTTAAAGGTGTTGCGTCTTCATACGAATTTTTCAATTTTTCCATATTTTCAAATTTTGAAATTCACTGTTAGATGAATTCCAGGAAAACGGGAGGAGATGGGCGGATGAAATTTGATGGAATTTATGGACAAAGTGGTCTTTTATGAAACTTGATTTTCAGAAGTTTAAAGGTGTTGCGTCTTCATACGAATTTTTCAATTTTTCCATATTTTCAAATTTTGAAATTCACTGTTTGATGAATTTCAGGAAAACGGGAGGAGATGGGCGGATGAAATTTGATGGAATTTGTGGACAAAGTGGTCTTTTATGAAACTTGATTTTCAGAAGTTTAAAGGTGTTGCGTCTTCATACGAATTTTTCAATTTTTCCATATTTTCAAATTTTGAAATTCACTGTTTAATGAATTTCAGGAAAACGGGAGGAGATGGGCGGATGAAATTTGATGGAATTTGTGGACAAAGTGGTCTTTTATGAAACTTGATTTTCAGAAGTTTAAAGGTGTTGCGTCTTCATACGAATTTTTCAATTTTTCCATATTTTCAAATTTTGAAATTCACTGTTAGATGAATTCCAGGAAAACGGGAGGAGATGGGCGGATGAAATTTGATGGAATTTGTGGACAAAGTGGTCTTTTATGAAACTTGATTTTCAGAAGTTTAAAGGTGTTGCGTCTTCATACGAATTTTTCAATTTTTCCATATTTTCAAATTTTGAAATTCACTGTTTAATGAATTTCAGGAAAACGGGAGGAGATGGGCGGATGAAATTTGATGGAATTTGTGGACAAAGTGGTCTTTTATGAAACTTGATTTTCAGAAGTTTAAAGGTGTTGCGTCTTCATACGAATTTTTCAATTTTTCCATATTTTCAAATTTTGAAATTCACTGTTAGATGAATTCCAGGAAAACGGGAGGAGATGGGCGGATGAAATTTGATGGAATTTGTGGACAAAGTGGTCTTTTATGAAACTTGATTTTCAGAAGTTTAAAGGTGTTGCGTCTTCATACGAATTTTTCAATTTTTCCATATTTTCAAATTTTGAAATTCACTGTTAGATGAATTCCAGGAAAACGGGAGGAGATGGGCGGATGAAATTTGATGGAATTTGTGGACAAAGTGGTCTTTTATGAAACTTGATTTTCAGAAGTTTAAAGGTGTTGCGTCTTCATACGAATTTTTCAATTTTTCCATATTTTCAAATTTTGAAATTCACTGTTAGATGAATTCCAGGAAAACGGGAGGAGATGGGCGGATGAAATTTGATGGAATTTGTGGACAAAGTGGTCTTTTATGAAACTTGATTTTCAGAAGTTTAAAGGTGTTGCGTCTTCATACGAATTTTTCAATTTTTCCATATTTTCAAATTTTGAAATTCACTGTTAGATGAATTCCAGGAAAACGGGAGGAGATGGGCGGATGAAATTTGATGGAATTTGTGGACAAAGTGGTCTTTTATGAAACTTGATTTTCAGAAGTTTAAAGGTGTTGCGTCTTCATACGAATTTTTCAATTTTTCCATATTTTCAAATTTTGAAATTCACTGTTAGATGAATTCCAGGAAAACGGGAGGAGATGGGCGGATGAAATTTGATGGAATTTGTGGACAAAGTGGTCTTTTATGAAACTTGATTTTCAGAAGTTTAAAGGTGTTGCGTCTTCATACGAATTTTTCAATTTTTCCATATTTTCAAATTTTGAAATTCACTGTTAGATGAATTCCAGGAAAACGGGAGATGGGCGGATGAAATTTGATGGAATTTGTGGACAAAGTGGTCAAGTTTCATAAAAGACCACTTTGTCCACAAATTCCATCAAATTTCATCCGCCCATCTCCTCCCGTTTTCCTGGAATTCATCTAACAGTGAATTTCAAAATTTGAAAATATGGAAAAATTGAAAAATTCGTATGAAGACGCAACACCTTTAAACTTCTGAAAATCAAGTTTCATAAAAGACCACTTTGTCCACAAATTCCATCAAATTTCATCCGCCCATCTCCTCCCGTTTTCCTGAAATTCATCAAACAGTGAATTTCAAAATTTGAAAATATGGAAAAATTGAAAAATTCGTATGAAGACGCAACACCTTTAAACTTCTGAAAATCAAGTTTCATAAAAGACCACTTTGTCCACAAATTCCATCAAATTTCATCCGCCCATCTCCTCCCGTTTTCCTGGAATTCATCTAACAGTGAATTTCAAAATTTGAAAATATGGAAAAATTGAAAAATTCGTATGAAGACGCAACACCTTTAAACTTCTGAAAATCAAGTTTCATAAAAGACCACTTTGTCCACAAATTCCATCAAATTTCATCCGCCCATCTCCTCCCGTTTTCCTGAAATTCATCAAACAGTGAATTTCAAAATTTGAAAATATGGAAAAATTGAAAAATTCGTATGAAAACGCAATACCTTTAAACTTCTGAAAATCAAGTTTCATAAAAGACCACTTTGTCCACAAATTCCATCAAATTTCATCCGCCCATCTCCTCCCGTTTTCCTGGAATTCGGGATAATCTTCCAGAGAAATTGTAAATTTAAAAAATTAAAAAAAACATGAAAAGTCCTATTATATACCTAAATTAATAAAAGTTTTTGATAAGTGGGATATGTGTTAAGCCCTATATTTTTTTCCAGTCCATTTGATCCAAAAATGTAGATATAATTCCAATTTGAATACATATACCACAATTCCATATAGTTAACAGAGTTATGTTAGCGCTTCAACAGAACTCTGTTATGCAATAAATTTCGAAATTTAACTTCACACACATTAAAGTCTATGGTAAATAATCGATTATATATGGGGTTTTCCACAGAAAATTTACATACTTTTTGTCACGTTACACGTATTTTAGTGTATATCGCAACTGGCCTAACATTAGTGAAAGAGAGGAAATATTTTAACAATATGGACCTTAATGGCATAGCTTGGTGGCGTAACATGACAAAAAGTTGAAGTTCCCATAACAGTATTTATTGCGGTTTAATTTTTATTTAATTATTTTAGTGAAGAAAGGAATTTTACAACATGAAATGAATATAAATTTATTTTGAAAATTTTCTTCCTAAACGGGAGATTGAACTCGAGTCGAATTTACATCGTCAGAACTCTTTGCAGGTGTACCATTTTCGCCACCGCGGCGGCTAGCAGTCTTTAGTCAAACATCAATATTTTAACCAATGGTATTGTAGGATCGAAATTTGCTGTAATGCTTCATTAAAAAAAACCGTTTTTTTAGAAAAAAAACCTCATACATTAAACATGTCTACACAGTGATGCCAACTTAGCCCTTTGCGGGCTAGATTTGGAGCTTAACTAAAAAACGCGCAAATTTAGTTTCTTTTGTCATTTCTATTTATTCCGTTTTAACTCTTAGTTCGATATGATAATTTTTGTTCTTCCGTAAATATAGAATTGTGAAATCTGTCCTAACAATTTAAAAACGTTCAAATGGTAAACATTGAAAGTATGGTTAACACAAAGTATTATGGAAGACGTAAGTCTTGTGAGATAGTGTAATCTAGCCTTAAATAAGAGCGGCAAGCGTATTTTATATGTCTCACAGTTTATACGAAAAAAAACCTTTAGAACGTGAATTCAACACCACCCGGCTGGTAAATCTTATTTGATAGATCGCTGGGTCGTTTTATTTTAATGAAAATGTATTGGCAATAGAACTTTCTTGTTAAAAAAAAACGCTTGCCGCTCGTGTTTAGGTAGCTCAGTTATGGCCGTTATACACTATCGCACAAAGACTTTAGTAACTTACGAAAATGCAACCCTGTCATGATAAGTTGTTATTGTTTTTGAAAAATCAAGCACGAATAACAAAATCTTTTAAATTAAAATTTTGTATTCCCAAAAATTACTTTTGATAATAAACTGGCAAGTGCACGGCTTAAAAAAATATACCTGGCAACATGCTTTTGCAAGTTGTTTTTTTTTGCATTTTGTTTTTCTTAACCTACTTACAACTACAATTAATGTTAGAAGAATTCCAATCAATTGTAGTGGCGAATGTAAGGAGAGATAAACTCACTGTTTATTGTTGAAGGTTTTGTTTAAACTTTGATATTGTTACAAGTAGAACTGTTGCTTATGATTCTTATACACTTAATAGTTTTATTTGGTTTAATATCTTTAGTTTTTCTAAAATCTTTATGGATGAAGTTTCCTGATGATATGGCCTAAGCAACCAGTGAAATGCGCATAGGAATAGCTTATCCCATCAACAATAAATTTCAAGTGTTTTTATCAAGAATAAAAATTGGGAATTAAGCACGAATAACAAAATCTTTTAAATTAAAATTTTGTGTTCCCAAAAATTACTTTTGATAATGTTTAAAGAATAATTAGATCAGGGAAATATTTTTGAAAAATACTTAAGACTTTGTTCGATAGTGTGTAACGGCCTTGAGTAGTAATACACTAAAGTATCTCGTGTAGCCGCGATCGTCAATTAATTCCACATTAAACGATTTCATATTTTAATTTAAAAAACTTACAATAATTTATAATTTACTTTAAAAACTTACCTTCTTTCACTTTGCGAATTTTCGTTTAGGTAGTTTTGTTTGGTTTTAAGTTGCAGTTAGACATAGTATTTATTAATTAATGTGCTATTTTCACAACACAAGTGGTTGCAGGTGTAGTAAATAGAGCTGGCAAACTATCGATAGTCGCAACACTCGATAGTTTGACAACAAACTATCGATAGTATCAAATTCTTTGTGGAATTCTTAAGCGGCTCATACACTTGCAATAAAATTGTTCAATTTTACGTATTGAACAATTATATCGCCAATGTGTATATGATATTCGAAGGTGGCACAATATATTAACAATAATCAACAGGCTTTTGATTTTTATTGCACAACGAAAAGAAAGTGAAATATGTTGGCAACATTGTACAGTGGTGTTTATGATATTCCTATAGGTTATGTTCACCTTTTTTATTGAATGAATGAAACCATTGTGCGACTTATTGCATAATACAGGACAAAATGGAAATAATATGGCGAATATCATATACAGTTATTTCCGCTTAATTGAGTTTCTAAAAATGCACGACTTTTGACGCAATTAAACGGGAACTCAATTAAGCAGTACTCGGTTAATTGAGTCGCCGACGCAATTAAAACGAAAATCGCTTAATTGAGCAAGATGTGCAATAAAGCGAAACACCCATGTGTAGATAGAAAATGTAACTCATTTCTTTATTTATTTTATATAACATTTATTTATAAAACTGAAACATGAAACATGACTTTCTTGATTTTTGTGGAGCAAAAACACATTAAGTAGAGGGAAACAATTAACCGAAACATTTGCTTTTGTTTTTCGCAATGTGGTCTTATTTTGCGAAATAATTAAGCGGGTGACGCAATTAAACGGAACTCAACTAAACGGGTATTTTTACATAGACTGTTATACTGAATGATTTCGTTCCATGGTTTTTAGTGCAATAAAACGGGAAACTCAATTAAGCGGGGCTCAATTAACCGAAAACTACTGAATAATATTGCAAGTGTTTGGGCCGCTTTAAATTTAATTTTTTAGTACTCACGTAGCCATTTAAAAAAATACAATTTTCAATATGGAATTTGACAATTTTTAAAATTAAAATGCCAGAAAATATGTTTAATTAAATAAATTCGGGTTTTAATGGATTTATTTTCCGTAAAAAATGTTTGTTTAACGAACACTTTGAGTTTACATTACTTTTTTGCATAAGGCCGTTAATGAATAATATATCCAAAATTTATGAGTCCATAGCTTGGGAAATATTGGCCGCCACCAAAAAAATATTTTTATTTCAAAATCACAGTTTATTTAATGGTAAATTTTTGGAGTCAGCATCTTAAATTTGGGTAAACTAAAGGATGTCTCAGTAAGAGTGGGCTTTTTAAATTTATTGTACATTTTTTTGTACAAGTTGCAACTCTGAAACTTGGCAGCAGTCACATATGTTTATTCCGAAAATAGAGCTCTTTACGAAAGAAAACGTTATAATTGTAAAAAAAGACACCGTTAAATTAATTTACAAATTTAGAAAACTCAGGTAAAGTAAGGAACATAAAATTATGTTTTTTTTTGAACTGAACGAGAGTTGTTGTTCTTAGATAGAAGGAAAAATGTAGGGACAATTTTTTAAAAACAAATTTCAACGATAGTATCGCTATCGAAAAGAAACCATTGATAGTCCAATGGAAACAGAACTATCGATAGTACTATCGATTGTTTGCCAGCTCTAGTAGAAAAATGTATATGAAAAGCACTGTTTTTTAGTGTTTTTATATAAAGTTTACAACACACTCAATTACTTGTGTTGTGAAAACAGCTCATAACACTTTTTATAAAAACAATATACATAGGTATTAATAACAAGTTTTATTAACCTAATTATTAATTATAGGTATACATTTGTAAACAAATATTTTTACCACAATGGCAACACGTAACACATGATCACAGAAAAACAAAAACAACATTTTGTTTTGTTTTATACGAAATTTTCTTTTTATAACAAAATATTAATATCTACTTTAAACAAATTTAATACACTGAACCTAATACTTTGCACTCAACTTTAAGACTTATTATGTATAAAAAATTAACCAAAAAACAACGAATTGCAATAAAAAAAACTTTGAAAAACGCACTGCAAAAAAACAGACACCCGATATTTATAAATTTATTTCGTTACCTAAAACGCAAAAGGCCCTAACTAACAAAAAATAAAAAATCGACTTTTTCATGAAATCTGATGAATTGCATCAACACTAATGCCCACAATAAATTTTGGAATCTTTCAACCAAAATTAGCGCTTCTATTAACAAAAAACAAACGGCCCTATCTACAAAAGATTATATGGATACACGCTAAAAGACCTTACTAACAGTTTGCATAATATGCAACATTGTCAATTGTCAAAACAACTGGTAGGTTTTACAAGAAAAATAGAAGGAAAATAAATTATAAGCAGTTTTAGGCAATTTATCAATTAACATTTTGAATAGTTATTTGCTTCTCCTGTAAAATTTTCATAATGTTAGATAGGGCGTTTTGCGTTTTAGGTAACGATTTGCTTTTCTATGTTAAGCTTTTTTATGAGTTTGCCTTTTTTAATCTTTTTTACATATGTATGTACATATGTATACCAAAGCACAATTGTTTTTATTTTTATTATTTATCCAGTAATTTTAATAATTTTAAAGTTTTGCTCAAGTTTTATTCACTAATTACCAAAAAAAAAAAAAGACCGCCTAACACAAAAATAATAAAAGGAAAACTGAAATCAGCGTTACCAGAAGATTTGAAAGTAAAATCTTCATTTGGGGAAAAAAATTTACTTTGCAGAGAAAAATCTTCAAATTTTGTATAACAAGGCAAAAAAGTAAAAATTATCAATTTTTTATAAGAACATACTTTTTATTATGGAAAATATTTAAATTGAAATACATACATACATAATTGCGGTATTTATACGAAATTAAATAGTAGGTTCAAATTGTGTTTTTAGTTATATTTTCCATAATTTTTTTTTCTAAAAATACATTTCAAATCCATTTAATTTCTAATAAATAAGATCGTAAAAAAATCCACATAAATAAAGAAGTTTCATTGAAATAATTAAATGCTAAAATTAGAGATATATAAATTTTAGGCAAGAAGATTTTAGCTAGAAAGCTATGAAGCTCATACATCATATGAAATCTTAAGGGATATCAATTTTGTGTTACATATATTTTTTGATATGTACCGTTGTTAAATCAAAGGCATGTGAAATTTTCAAACTAAAACCTTCTTAAGTTCCATGAGTTTTACCTTTTGGTACTAAAAACACAAACTTTTTTGTTCTTTAATGTATGAAACTTTGTAAACATGCGTTTTTTCTTTTCACAAATAATTTTTTTTCATAAATTTTCTCAAAATTAACAACTGATAATCTAAGATGCTTTTTTTAATATTTTGTATGCCCAGAAAGAAATAATAATGAATTTTTGTGTATGCTAGACAATGGATACAAAAGTGTGCAAAACCAATAGACAACAAGCTGATAAAAAATCTTATTGTTTTAAAAATTGATTGTTTAAAAAACTTAAAAAAAAATTATGTATGTTGTACAATCTTAAAGTTAAAAATCTTTATTTCTAAAAATAAAAAAAAATCTTCATTTGAGAAAAAAACTTCAAATCTTAATTTTGTTCAAAAAATCTTCAAAAATAAGATAAAATCTTCGTTCTGGCAACGCTGACTAAGACTGAGAGGAAACAAAAAAACAAGGATGAGAAAAAATGTATGCTGTTGTAAATAGTGCTGCCAGATTTCGGATTTTAAACTGAAAGAGTTTAACATATGTATTTGGGAAAATAATAAAAAACGTTATTAAAAAATTTAAATAATTCAATACACTCGTAAAACTGCTCTGAGTGAAAAAGCAGCTCGCGCTTTTTGTCATTATTCCTAAAGGACAAACAGGTTGTTCTTGTTTGTCTGCTTTTCGTGCGTTTTGCGTTGACACCCCGCTACACACATTAATATGCGGCGGTTTTTAACATCAGCATCAAGGACCGTAACAGTTTTTTCATAAAAGCCAGATAAAAACAGTTATTTTTTGATTTTTAATTTTTTTAGCATAAATAACAGTTATTTTTTTGATTTTTATTTTTTCGAGCAAAAAAAGAAGAAGAAGAAATGTACGTGTAATAATAATTTAGTTGACTTTAAATATTTATTTTAACGTGCATAAGAAATACCAGTGATGATTACACATTAAAATAAACATTTAAAGTCAACTAAATTATTATTACACGTACATTTCTTTAAAGACTAACATTTATTTTTGAACGAAAATATAAAAATCAAAAAATTACTGTTATTTTGTATAAAAATTATAAAATAGCTGTTATTTTTGTTAAAAAAAATAAAAATCAAAAAATTAACTGTTAATTTTGATTGAAACAATAAAAATCAAAATTTTAAAAATCGATATACAGTGGTATCCCGGTTTAACGTATATTCAGTTTAACGAATTCGCGATTTATAGTACGGTCATATTTTCCATTGAGTACCTTATATTACGAACAAACAGCAAATTTTTGTACTCTATATAACGAATATTTACAAAAAAATTTTAAAAAACAAAATAGAATGAATGCAAACATATTTGCATCCATTCTCTTTTGTTTTTGTATACATTTTTACCATATTTTAAGAGCTATTTTATTTTCTTACAATGAAAGCAAAGATAACACTTGCTCGCCAAAATAAAAATTTGTACGTTATAAAATCATTTTTTACTTTTGTTTACAAAACAAATGTTTGTTTTCTTTTTCAAATTTTGTGTCATTTTTGTGAAGTTTTTGTACAGTTGACATCAAAATGCCCAAAAGAAAACGTTTAATTCTTAAAGAAGAATTAAACATTATTGACGACTATGAAAAGGGCCTGCGACTAAGTACTTTATCAAATAAATATCAGCTGTCAAAGTAATCAATATGCACAATTATAAAATTAAAACGGAAACTTTTGAAAAAATAACTTGAATATGTTTTACGTTTTTTAAGTTCATTATTATTAGCTTTGTTCACCACTATGTACTCATTTAATTGAAAATGCTATAAAGTATTTATTTTTTGTTTGTGTTATAAATGAAAATGAACGAATTTACTTTGTTTTATTAAAATATTATTGTTTAATTAATAAAAATGTATTAAAAAAAAATTCGGGATTTAACGAATTTTTCGATATAACGAAAGAGCCTGGCAATATATAATTCGTTACCACTATTTGAAATAAAGGACCGATTCTCAGATTAGTTTTAAAAAATATAAAAAATATTTTTTAATATTTTTAATTAGGCTTAAGTTCATTAAATTTAATTTTCATTAAATTATTTTTATGAAGAAAGGAATTTTACAACATGAAAATTAATTAAAATCGTTCTTGATAATCCTTCATTCTTGACCGTGGCCATGTAAAATCAATTAAAATGGATAATCATTCAAAAAAAAAGCAAACTTCGATCTACCAAAGGTTAAAATACAATTTGGTTTAAGGATTGATGTTTGACTATTGACGTCAGCAGCCGTCGATGGCTGCGAGTGTAAAACGGCAAATCCATCTGAGGAGATCGAGTGGTTGCGATCGAAACATGTCATGGTAACCTGCCGGCCTGGGTTCGAGCCCCGGCCACGGTCAAGAATGAAGGATTATCAAGAACGATTTTAATTAATTTTCATGTTGTAAAATTCCTTTCTTCATAAAAATAATTTAATGAAAATTAAATTTAATGAACTTAAGCCTAATTAAAAATATTAAAAAATTTGGATTAAAAACCATAAATAGTTCAACAAAATAACCACAATACCAATTATAAAAAATATATATACAGGTATGTGATGAAAATCGATTTTAAAAACGAAACGATTTGTAACCGAAAAAATCGTTTTCAGTATCATTTAAAATGGATTTTAAATGCATATTTATTTTATTTTCAGTCTTTATTCTTTTAAATTTTATATTATATACATGCGTTAACTGAAGTGTATTCTAAACGAAAATTTAAGACTATAATTCAGAAATGGATATTAAAATCCCTCGAAATTCATCACACCTTTTAAAAACGTTCGTTTTGAAATCGATCGATTTTCATCACATACCTGTTAGTATAAAAAAATCGTCATCTGTCGAATATGATTCGTAAAAATTTTTTATATTGAATAGTTAAATTTGCATTTAAAACTTACAACGTTAAATTTACTGCCTAAACCAATTCTAAAAACGTTTTTTTTTTTAATGTAATTGTTCTTGTAGCTTGCAACAAAAAACATAAAATAAAAAAAGTATGTTTTCCTATTATATACAAAACTTTTATAAATGTCAAGTTCGAAAAAAGTAACTAAGAAAGTTTTCTTTGTAAAATGTCGCATGGAGTATTTTCAGTGTAGGTATACATAGCAAAATTAAAAAATTTTAATTAAAAGTTCATCTTAATATGGAATCTTTAATTTTCCGCGTACTTTATTTATACTCATGAGACATCTTAACTTAAGTAATAGTTTATATATTTCTAAAAAACAATAGTTAATTATTAAAAATACTAAAAAAAAACATATTGCCTTAACTTTATAATAAGAAAAAAAAAAAAATAACTTTCTAAAAATGTTTACTGCCAATAATCTATTAAATAGCATTGCGATGTCCCTTTTCATGGGTTATCAGATGTTTTTTCATCGGAGTCAACTGTGTAAATCGACGATCGCATATGGAACATCTAAAAGGCTTCTCGCCCGTATGCAGACGTGTGTGAACCTTCAAGGTATTCTTTGCGGCAAAAGTAGCTGGACAGTACTCACAGTTAAAAGGTTTGACACCATTGTGCACCGATAGTATGTGTTGTCTCAAATGACTTTTTGATTTGAGGACCTTTTTGCACACATGACATGTTACATTTTGACTTTGATGGACCGATGCTATATGTTCGTCCAACTTGAGCTGGGAAATCTTATGTTTACCACAAAAGTGACAACGGTACTTTAAATCACCCTTGTGTGCCCTGTCCATGTGAACTTTCAAATCGTAGGAGGTTTCGAAACTTCTTGTACAAATTGCACAAATATAGTTTCTTTTATTAGGAGTTAATGGTTTTCCTTTCTTTGCTGTCTCAGTACTTGAGGATGAAGATGATGGTCCGGTTGATGAATGTTGAGAGTTTTGTAATTCTTCTTGTCTTAAGCACTCTTCCGATATTTTGTCAACATTATTGGGTATTGGCTCATGATCATGGAACTTCTCGTAGTGTTTTCGTCTTGTGGTCAGTTGACGGAAACTTCTATTGCAATTGGTATATTCACATTTATATTGGCGTAAGGACTGATTGTGATCTTTGCGCATATGACGATAGAGATTGCAAAATTTCGTATAAGTCTTGTGACATATGTCACACTCGAAGGCGTGCTCGATACCCAAATGCATTTGTCGGATGTGTGCAACGTAAGTATATCGGTGTATGTAACTGCTTTTACAGATTGGACATTTAAAGGCTTTGGTAGCTTTTGGTTGACCCTCTTCTCCTATTAGGGGAGGTGAGGAAGATGATGTAGCTGCAACAGGTTCTGCGAATGCTGTAGCTTCCTGAAATTAAATAGATGAGTTTTAGTTTCAAATATTAATTAAAAATAAAAAACTTTTTTCGTATAATGAAAAATTAAAATGGGAAACCTATTAAAAGTAAAAAAAAAAAAAAAAACATTTATTATCTAAAGATATTTAAGCACTTGCCAACAAGATATAAATCAATTTTATTAAATGATAAGCATGCAGGTTATATATGTATATTCATTTTCCCAGAAAGAAAACTAATAAAAAAAGAATTTTTTACACACATTGGCACAATTGTGTAAACAATCTTTTGTAGACAAAATTTTCCTGTAAACCATTCTTGGGCTATATTTTTCTCTAAGATTATCATCATTATTGCTGTGGAGTACATATTCGAAAAAAATATATTATCTAGCGTGAAAGATATTCTGATACGTACACGAAGACTTTTTTTAATTTTTCCGATGTAGTAGAAGATTTCTGAAGAAATACGAAGTCAGTTTTAGGCTCTGCAAAAAATCAATATATTTTTTTTAAGTTTGGATAAGGAATACCAGGATTTCTGTCTTGAACGCCACAATGCAAAACTACAAAAATAAGTCACTTATATCAGAAGGATGGTTTAAAAAAAGCTTTCTCTGACGTTCAAGAACTTGTTATTTAATTATTTAGATAATTTTTTTCAAAAAACGTAATTTGAACAGCAAAAATTATATTAAAGTTTGTTTTAAAGTTTAATTTTTTCCAAAAGCAGTTAGTTACTTTTCAATTTTAACGTGAAAATTATGTAAATTTTTGCACAAAATGTCTTTAAAATTAGTGTTTTTTTTTTATTAATTTGGTAGCTACAATAATAAAAATATTAAGTGAAAACTACGACTTTAAGAAAAAAAACTGTCGTGTGGCGTTCAATAAATGTTATTGTGCTTAACAAAAAAATGTAAATCAAGTTGGAAGTTAAGCGAAAACAAGTTTATTCTTTTTTAAAACATAAATAAAACTAAGTACACTATTCTAGTAGTAGTAATGGTCGCAGTAGTAGCAACAAGTATCAGTATCTTTCATTAGAGATGGTTTTTAATCAGAATCAGTGTAGACGTCGCTATATAAGGATTTACGAGACATCATATATTTGAAGCTTATTTTCTCGACTTTTAGATCAAGTTTATGGCAATAACATAGTTTCCCGATCAACCAGGTGTTTGAGTTGCAGAAGCAAGAGAGATTACTGTGTATTATTTCACAAGTGGATTTTGTAAATATTTGGTGAATATTTCTCGTCCCATTTACTTTAATTTTTTTTTGGAGTAACATAAAATAATTCCACATTTATTTTGCTTTAAAGCGAGTGGTACAATTTTTCTGCATCAGCTATGTCTGCCCCGTGAGCGACAAGGGCATCTGCTGAGCGCTTAACGCCTGCACCTACAACGTCGGCTGCCCCCTTTCCATCCGACTTTTGAAATTTTTCTCAAAAGTTCGATTACAGAAGAAGAAAATTTTTTTTTTTTGCTTGTATTGAGAAGATGGCCCATCCGAAAAAAAGTGCAACGTCGTTATTTCTGGAGAGCTATATCCAATATCCAATATTGTATCTAAATGGGTCCAAATAGCACCAGGTCCATGGTTTAAGCTCTCAGAAAATGTGCAAAAGCTTATAGGCTTCTCAAAATTTTAAAAATAAACTAACCCAGTATGGAGAGATGCTTGGTTTTGCGAAGCACCAAAGTAAAACGTTTGCACTTCTTCTGAAAGCTTACATAAATATTTTTCTGAAAAGTCAACGTGGATTAATACTTCAGTTTCTCGTAGATTATCCTTGCAAAAACGGTATGCATTATACTGATTTCTTACATTAACCGAGTGTTTCTTAAATTTCAACATACATATCTTTTTGAAAATCACGTGTCAGGCCAGCTAACGTTGATAATTTTCTATCTTTTTCATTACTTTAACACGATAATTATCTTGGGAGGCACTCTTTATTATTTAATCTTTCTTCGGTTACAATTTCTTATTGAAACCATTTGCACATATCAGCACTGTAAGTTTTGCGAACAAAAATTTTTTTGAATGGAATAGCATGTTTTGCATAGTCCCTAGGCGAATTAAGCTGATTCGCTATTGCACATAACTCTCCTATTTTTATTTTTTTTTTATTCATGTTTCTACATCAAAACAGAGTTGAGACAGCGGGGACAGACAAATAACATTTAGTTTGCGATTGGCCCATATATTTATATATATATATATATATATATATATATATATATATATTGATTTCCATGGTTCCAAGTTAAAAAAAGGGCCGTAACGAAAGCTTTTTATCGGAATCTGTCCTGTGCGATTAGTTTTATTTCAGACCAGGATTTTCCTGTTTTCTTGTTTTGCTTATTTCGGATTCTAGAAGTCTTCTGCTGTCTTGAGGGTTCCAGTCAATTGTTATCCTTGATATTTCATCATGAGGTCTTCTCAAAATATGGCAAACCCAGCTTCATTTCCTATTTGCAATGTCAATGTCTCTATCGGAGACTACGTTCGGTCAAAAGCAAATCTTATACAAATAACATCTTATTGGTCATATTTAAAACAAGTAGTATTTTATTTCAACGCTCTGTGTTTTAAAGAACTTTAGATTGAAGAATTTAAAGTAGACCAGAGCCCTGTTTCTCAAAACTACAAGTTACAAATATACAAGTGAAATACGTTAAAAAAAAGCAACAAATTTAACAATTTTCGTTTTTGTTTCAAATGTATTTTACTTATAGATTTGTAACTTGAGAAACAGGGCCCAGTAGAAGATCGAGTCTGGCTATATGGTATCAAAATCATTATCTAAATATAGAGATAAAACCCCAGCATAAGTTAGGAAACACTTCCCTGTAAGTCATCAAACTATGTACTTAACTTTATAACAGAAACCACTTCCAAGCTTTCAAACTATGACGTATCGCATGGGTAAAATTATAAGCGTCTATGTAATTTAAAATCTAACTAGCAACTAGAGTTCTTGGCACGTGTGAAATCAATTAAAGCCTTTAATACGTAAACTATAGCTGTACCTGGGGGCTACTCTCTATTGCGATGCGAATTCAATTTCGATACATACAAAACCTAAATGCCAATAAAATGTCGAAATGGGTAAAAAAAAATTGGAATTTAAAAATTTAAATAAAAAAGTAATGATGCGGAATTTAAAAAAAAGATGATGCGAAAGACAAATGCGCAAACGCATTTTAGAGTATCAATCACTATATTTGGTACAATTTTCTTTCGTATCGCAATAGAGATTAGCCCCCCAGAACTGTTAGAAATTAGGTTATTGTGATATTAACAATAAATTCAGGTTTTTGGCACGTTTCAAATTTGTTGAAAGTATTTAAAACTTAAAGCACTTTGGAACTGTAGAGAGGGCAATGGTTCTACGTGATATCTACTAACTAACTACTAACTTTCTAGCTTTCTTGATTCTATCCATCTCATACTTCTTTTCTTTACTTTTCATTTTCTCTACTTTTTCTTTTCATTGAAAGGATTCACAATGGACCGTATTGGTCTCCGAGTGGAGGTGTGCCCTTGAGCACATAGCCCTTCTTAATCTAACCTAACCTTATAGCATTCGGTGACCATTAGTCAAAGCCATTAAATTTTGTGCCATTAAAATTTGTCCATGTTAATAATCATGGAACATAAAGTATAAAATTATTTGATTATAGAAAGTCATATTTTCTAACTCATATAAAAATTAACAAGATTAGATTAAAATAATTTTACCAATTTAATATTTTTTGTCAACAAATCCATTTCATTGCTAACCATTGTGGCATCTTCAAGTTCCCAATCATTTTCCAAGTATTTATCATCATCATCCTCATCATCATCAATACATTCTTCATCGTCTTCGTCGTCATCATCTTCATCATCGATATCTAATGGTTCCGATTTAATAACCAATTCACCTTGCATCACAGGTTGTTGCTGTTGCACTTGTGGTATTTGTTTTTTCCCTTCATCATTTGACAGCAGTTTAGTCAAAACACTAAAGGAATGTACAACCATTTCTTTGAAATCATTTAAATGTTTGAAATTCTCATAACATGAGCGACACACATATTCTGGGTAATGTTTGTGTTGTTGTGTATTCTTAAGACGTGTCATATCTTCCAAAGGGTTGATTATTGTCATCCATTTGTGAAGACTTTGTGTGCGATCAATATGATAGAAAGCAGGTTCCTGCTGCTTTTGGTCACCTGTTATATGTTGAACCTTATTTTTCATAAGATTCCTTAAACAAGCCCGACAAAGATGTGGAATATTTTCCTTTGTCAATGAAGACATTTTTCTCACAAAATAAAATTGTTATCTTAAAGTAATAAATGTAAATTTCACTTATAAAAATTCCAGAGCTGTGCTGTTGTGGAAAAGTTAAAAAATGGCAGAAGCAAACAAAAGAATGTTAAAGGTTGCCGTACTGTTAATAAAAAACGCTGAATTGTAACACTCTGCAATGAAGAAAATTATTAAAAAAAAAAAAACATTAGGGAATAATATTTTGTATTGCTGGATCGAATTATAACATTGAGTTTTTTCATTTGTATTGACTCTTTTTAATCCGTTGAAATAAGAAACGTTACTAGTTTTTTGTTAAGATCAATATATTTCGAACATTTAGTGTATCTTCAGGATCTGTACCAAATACAATAACGTTTTTTATTTTAACGGATTAAAAATAGGCAATAAAAAAGAAAAAAACTCAAAAAAAAATCTTTGATATCCGTTTTAAATAACTTTAAATTTTAGTTTTTTTTATTATTCTTAATATTTTTTAGCTTTTCCAAAATTAAACTGAATTTACTTACTACCCTTTTTCCCTACTGATATACATGTGTCCCATCTGGTTACTCTAGTCGTGAATTACATAAATTTTCATAGCATTCAGCTTTTTTATACGTATTAACACAGTTTGTTTTCTTTGCGGTGTGAAAAAGTGTTTTGCTTGCGTGAATTAATTTTACAAAGTTTTAGTTTTATTTAATGAATAACTTTTATTATTAAAATATAATCAAAAATTATTTTAATAATAGATTAAGAAGCCAATAAGTATGGCAGAAACGGAAGATCTTAGTGAACTGCTATTTTTTGATACATTTTCCCATGAATCGGACTCTGTAAATATTAACAACAATTAAAAGGAGTCTCAAATGTATATTTATTGTATTTCATTTTTAAATGATTTCAGGATATTAATTTGGACCTGGTGCAATTTCCTAAGCCGGTTTTCATAACCCAAGTTCGCATTATACCTTTGGGTGCCCGTGTGCAGGCAGATTTTCCTGGAGGTGTGCGTTTGGGTGCCACAAATCCATCCAAATTTGGCATTGAGTTCTTTGTCAATGATTTGGGCATGCCGGGTGCTTCGGCTTTTGAGAATTTGGGTCAGTTGCAGTATAATCAAAATGATTGTATACATTTGGAGTGTACACAGGAAAAAATACCAACTGACGGTTTGGTTTTGAGAGGCTGGTATAGTACCATTACCTTGGCAGTATATGGTATATTAACTAATTCTTTAACGGAAAATATAGCTAGCCCTCCTCCTGCTTCTTGTGAGCCAGAAGAAATGGATGATATTCCCAATATAAGTGGAGAGCCAGTGAGAAACCCAAATTTACCTGAAGATGAACTTAAAGAAGAGTGGAAGGAACCTTTGCCGGGTGACTTAAATGCTCATGCTAATGATCATGAAGAAGTGGACTATGAAAATCTTAGAGTTCGTGGCTCGGATGGTCATTACAGAAGAGACTCAGGGGATGAAAGGGATAGAAGACTCCGAAAATCATCTAGATCTTCAGAAAGATCCCCCTCATCCCGCAATCGTTGCACTTCGGAGAGTAATGAGTATATAAGAAACAGAGAAAGAGAGCGTGACAGGGATAGAGAGAAACCTTTGAGAGATTGGTCCAGAAGTCCTGTGTATTCTCGTCACTCGAGAAGAAAACGGTCTGAAAGATCACGTTCTGATGTGGAAGAACCTCCTAAATGGCCCAGGACGCCACCAGCTTCCATAGATTCTCCAGTTAGACCTAGATCTCCCGACTATACCGACGAAGAGTCCAGTAATCATTATAAAACTCTTAAAACTAGATCATATCGCAGATCTTCTGAATCTTTGGCGGCATCCGGGAATACAGCAGATGCTCCAGAATCTTGTATTATTGAAGATGATGAAAATCCTGGTACACCCGTAGAACAATATGAGCCTATTTTAAGTGATGATGAAATAATGGGAGATGATCAAGATAATGACTCCAACACAAACGAGGAGCCCTCGACAAATGTCGATGAGTTTGAACAGGAAATACAAGCTTTGGCCCTTAAAGCCAAACCATCAATTATAGAATTTGATCCGTGTTCTCAACCAGTGCAGAAGTTTACCGGGAACTCTCCTCTGCAATATCAAAAAGATATTGATATTTTACAGACAATACTAAAAAAATTTGAACTACAATCGAAATATGATAATGTCACATCATTTAAAGATTCGGCCACTACCACAGATGAAAGGGATTATTTTGTTTTTCTCTGTGAACAACTAATTAATCATCTATCATATATCAACCAAAATTATAAAAGAAGACAACAAATTTTGGTTATCATTTTCGAAAATCAGCAAAATTTACAACTAATATCCAAAATTTGCATTATTGCTTTAGATTTTGAAGCGGCCTGTTGTCAACCTAAACCGGCCTTTAAAATAAGACACATTAAAACAGGTGCTAGGTTAATGGAACTTTTAGCTTCTAGTACAGAAATATTCGAACATTTATTATATAAAGAAAAGTTCGATCCTTTCAAAGTAGTTCTTTCCTTATATCACCAAAATTATATGGCTTTATCTATAAAATTATTGCTCCTGAAGACTATTTATTCACTACTAGATTGTAAAGCCGCTTTACAACACTTCCTTTCACCTGTCATTAATGGCTATGAACTTATTTTGGACTTGTTGCAAAATTCAAAACCAACACGAATAAAGTATTTTCTGCAATCCATTGTCAAAAAGTTACATCTTAATGAGTCCCTTTCCACCCTGCGTGAGACTTGTACCCAACTTTTCGTACTAACCAACTATGAAGCTACTTCCATGGAGCCTTATCAAACTTTAGATGCCTGTTTGCAACAGCTTCTTGATGCTTTACAGGAAAATTGTCTTTCCTATCAGCAGCCCAAACGTTTTTTGCCTGTTTCGAAAAAGTTTGAAATATCTGTAGATGCTGCTGCACAAAAAAATTTTACCAATTCTCTTAGGTCATATTTCATACAACATTCTCTGGCAGAATCTTTATTGCTGATTTTCAGCAATATAAGTATGCTGCCTTCTTCGTTGCTAGTTACCACCATGGATGCTTTACGTTCCTTATTGCAATGCAGTGTGGGCATTGATTACTTTAATGATGATTGCTTTGAGGTGACGCAAATGCTGGTGGCTATTCTACTAGGATTAGATGAAGTGCCTTTGAAAGTCGAGGAGATAGATGAAGCTGCAATGGAAGGTATTTTTTTTTTACTTTTTAACAATTCTTTGGTTGAACGGAAAAAACTTATAAAATATTTGGTGGCCTATACGTAACCACGATATTAATTAAATGTACATATGTTTAGTGTGAACATACCTTAAGAGCCATTATTACTACTTGCCGTTAGTTAAAGGTAGAATTTTGTAGGACGTGTAACAAGTTATTTATTATTTCAACTTTATTTTAAACTTACCGATAGGATTAACTTGCCTTCGGCATATTTCTCTTTTTAACTCAAAGCAAAGTTGTAATAATGAAAAATTTTTTATACGTGGCAAAAAATCCTTACTTTAACTAACGGCAAGTTCTAATAATAGCTCTAAGATTATTTCACAAAAATAAAGAAAATCACAAAAGTTAATTTTTTTTAAAGCCAAGAATTTCTTGAAAAATAAAACAAACATTTAACATTTGCAATATTTCGAAAAAATTTCAATTAAATTGTTTATTAAATATTTAAAAAAAAAAATCTCTCCCTTAGAAAAACTTCCCAGCTCTGATGAAATAGCACCTAATATGGAATCTTCTAAAGAAAAATCTCTTAACAATTCTGCGAGCGCACTTTCTAATTCTGAGGAAACTTTAACAAAAAACCCTGAAGCAAAAGAGCAAACCTCGGTAAACGAAGTCGTTGAAATGGCTTCTCCTGATGATGAAGCAGTTCCAGCTGGCTTAAAAGAACTTCCTCAACACAAAGAATTGAAAGCATTGGCCCTAGAATTGGCTTATAAAATACAAACGCGCTTCCATTTAGATGCCATTGTATTTTACTTATCTATAAGTGAAATTTATGATTCTATGGCCTTGACAACTCATCTGCATGCTTTGTATTCACAAACTTGTAATGCCACAGGACGTCAACATACAATTGAAGTTTTGGGTCTTAACAAACAAATGCAAATCTTTATGGATCTAATCAAGCATGAACAACGTTTGCAGGTTCAACGTCAAGTAACTTCCCCAGGGTCCAAATATAAAAGCCCGGTCTTAAGTTATGCTGTTGATATGGTGGACTGTTGTGTGCGTTATAGTAACAATTTGGATTATTTAATCGAATTTGGTACTCGTATTTTAGAGTTGGCTAAGAATCATGAAACATTTGAACCTTCTGTATCGGCAGTATTGCAGGAAATGTTTGTTTATTTGAAACCCTTAGAAGCTACAAACATTTTTGCTTATGATGACATAACATCTCTAGTGGAAGTTATTACAAGGTCTTTAGAGTACGTCACCACCTTTCCCGGAGATCTTATAATGGGTCTTAGAATTCTAAGACACTTGACTATTGGTCCTGCTACGAAAATTTTTAAATCAGCCGATACTGAGGAACTGAAGCATCGTTATGTAGCTTTGCAGTTCTATGCAGCAGATGGCATGCAAACTTTAATGAAAATTTTGGAAAAGCTATGTGCTTATTTCGACCAACCGGGACTTCACACTCCAGCTTTAATGACCATACAGGGTGTTCATTGTTGCCAGATTATTTTACCTACTTTGCAAATAATGCGCGAAATGCTTTCATTTGCTATACAATGCAGAGATGTGGAATTTAAGGATTTAACAGCCATTGACCATTTAATGCGCACCTACTATTTAATGCATTTCTTCCCGGCTACTAGTCCAGCAGCGGCAGAAGTTGAAAAGTCTAAATATGAACTTATTCAAACATTGTTGGCTTACACACAGCCCAATGAACAGGACGAAGAGTTATTGCACAAATCATTGTGGACCCAAATGATTAGAGAAATTTTGAAAAATATTGATGGTCCTTCGACATTTATTCCAGGTGAGTGGCAATTTCATTTAATTACATTTCTTAAAGGTTTCTTTAAAAAAAAAAATTTAAAAATTTATGAAGAACGAAAAATTTTTACATATATTTTACTTTATAAATTGCTATAATCGCTAAAATTCCAACAAAATGTTATGATTGAAAAACAGTCACTAAATTTAAAAAAAAAAATCGACAGAAAAATTTAAATAAAAATTTATAGGTATAATCAAGGTATATTTACACAAGGTAAACTCGTTGGCCCATATGTTTGTCAGCTGTTTACCCATAGTTGGAACCACAACGTCAAATTGCGTGTATATGAGCCAAAATTTGTACATGTGTGCGTTAAATTGTTTTTGTTTTATATGAAGACAATTTTGACAACTTGGTTCCTTTTATAGAGCAGCATGTCTACACTCTCAAATGAGTCTACCTTGTGTAAATATACCTTGGGTATAATCAAGGCGAATTTATGTAAACGGTGGTGTCGATACTACAACAAGTAACAACACCAAAAACACAACAATGTATTTTTTTGTTGCTCTCGTTGATCCATATGTCAAAATCACAAGGAACTTTTGACATTTCTCTCTCTAATTAAGAAAAAAAGTAGCACAGCTGTGTTTTAAACGCCACCTGAAAAATGAATTCGCCTTGGGTATAATGTTTTGTAAAATCACCGAAATTGTAATAAAAAAAAATTTTTCAAACATATTTTAATTAAAAAAACGTCAAAATCCGATAATTCATCAAAACAAAAAAATACCAAATATTCAAGCATGTTCTGAAAATCACTAGATTTCAAATCACATGTGATTTTAAAATCACAATTGTGATTTAAGGGTGTTTTGAAAACCACAAAAGTTTTTACTTGCTTGAAAATGGTGGAAAAAATGAAGTACTTCATTTTAAAGATTTTTGTACAGAACAAATTTCTTGTGAATTTAAATCACTTTCACAAAAAGTGATTTTCAGAACAAGCCAGATTGTAAAAAAAAATAAAGCATATTATTAAAAGCGAAAATTCGCCAAAATTTTAAAATGTGGTGGATAAATGGAAAATTTTACCAAAAATGTCTTTAATTCAAAGGTTTAAAAAACGGGTTAATCAACACAAAACTAATGTTTCCAAAAAAAATAGACAAATATGATAAAATCCATTTGTTTTTTCGATAAACATACAGGGCTGTTCTGGAAATCAAAAACGCAAAACGCAAGAATTTGGAAGTTGTTTTTAATACACTTTTATTAATCTAATTTTTGCTATAAAATTATTTTATTACATTAATCTTATTAAAAATTACGTTTAAAATTCTTGCGTTTTGCGTTTTCGATTTCCAGAACACCCCTAATAGATACCTAAATACATATTTTTTCAATTATTTTTTTTTTTTTCTATAGCTAAAATCAAGGCGAATTCATTACAGATAATCTTGGCACTACAACAAGTACAACTCGTACAAAAAGCACAAGCAATTTGTTTTTGTAAAATCATGGTTTATCGACATTTTGACAACCAACCATTATAAAGCTAAAAAAAAAGTTATCTGCAGGCCTTTTAAGAACAACTGTAATGAATTCGCCTTGGCTAAAATTTTTTATCTAAAAATCAACAAAATTCACAAATCTTAAATTTACATACAAATTTTTTTTCTAGGTCTTCTTGTTCTGGCCGAACTTTTACCCCTTCCTCTACCATTACCTCTTCCCCTTTCTTATACTGCCAGCAATACCGAATCGCTTAAATCTCAGGCTCAACGCTTGATAAGAGAACGTAAGCTTTGGTCTGCCCACTTGCATCCTCAGGGCGCCCAAATTGCACGCCTAATTGAAGCAATGGCTCATTCATCATTCCCCCAACTAAGTGATTTGTTAACAAGAGTCTGCTTGCAACTATCCGACTTGGCACCTAATATGACTCTATTGATTTCTAAGACCTTAAGTGATTTATTAACTAATGAATGGAACTCTGCAGGACACCAACCTTCAGCACATTTGTCACGTTTGCTACAATTTTATGCACGTCTTAATGGTTATCCATCTTTAAAAATATCGACACTATCCATATTGTCTGGGAAATTATGGGATTTCTTAAATTCATTATTGACCATGAAAACCTCAACGGAGGTGGGCATAAAATGTCAAATCTCTGTTCATCGTATTTTAGAGAGTTTCTTGGATTCTGAAATTTCCTTTATCGCCTCTTCACATGCTATCGCTGGCAATAATAACAATAATCCTTTGCTAAATTTGGCTACTGCTTTGCCTAATAAGGAATTAATACCCAAAATTGTGGAGGCCATTTTTATTAACTTAATCCAAGTGGATGTAACTTCAGAAGTCTCGGCAATGGGTGTTAGGAACTTAGTTATATTAACAGAGCACGAGTAAGTACTTTTTTAATTTTAATTTAAAAAGTAGAACAAAGCCTTAAAATTAAAAACTTATTAATTTTGTCTTGAAAATTCCAGCATCACGTTCTACCACTTATTCTTGGTGTTGAAGCAAAAATCTACAGAATTCCAGAAGTGGATGCAAAAAATTATCGATTTGAATGAGGCTGGTTCTTATAATTCCAATATAGAGTCTTTGGTTTTATTATTACGCTCTTTAACACAAATTGAAGACTTGACTCCACAATATTCATGCTTACCAGCAAGATCTTTAAAACTTTCTGGTCTGGAATTGGCTCAGATTATTGGCTTGAAAACGGAGGAACCTAAATCCAATATAATTGAATCAATTTCTTTGATTTTGGAACGCAATAAGGAAGACGTTAATGCTACTTTATTAACTGACATACAACAGTTAAAAGAATTGCTTATGACTGTTGATTATACTGCAAATACAGAGGAAAAACCCATGGTCTCGGAGCCTCATTTACCACAAACTGAAAGCATTGTTACGCAATACGATGCTCGGCCCATTTTTACTACATATGATTCCCAAACAGATGATGGGCAATTGATGGCTCAACACTGGCTAAATACATTAAATATAGAAGCTCTTACCACCGAAGACTTTGAAACACAATTTGAAAGGATCACCTGTAATTTGACAGAATTGGCTCAGACTTGTTTGACGCCCGATTGTAACCTTTCTTCTGATTGCAAGAGAATCTTGCATTTATCAGCTTCACCCCAGTCAAATCGGGAACGTACTCCAACTGCCCCCTGTTTCCGCACTAGAAGGGTTGAAGTAGAACCTTCTACAGGCAGACCAGAGAAGAAAATCTATATAACATCTATGAGAGGCAGAGGTTTTCAGCGACCTCCCCCCTCAAGAGGCGATCTTTTCCGTTCACGTCCTCCTAATACGTCTAGGCCACCCTCTCTACACGTTGATGACTTTTTAGCCTTGGAAACTTGTGGTGCCCAGCCAACAGGTCCCACGGGTTACAATAAAATACCACCTTTAATGCGTGGCTCTCGAGTGGGACGCAATCGTGGCTCTCGTATTTCAGCTGTTGCCGCTTATCGTAAAACCAAAATTCTACGCACAAATTCACCTTCTACTTGGAATGAGATCGGTTCGCCCCACTATCGCTCTAATCCAGATTCTCATTTTTCTGTTGGACCCGGTGAAGGACCCCATTATTCGACTAATCATTTTACTGGAAGAATCCGTATACGTGGAATGCGTGCTCGACCCTACATGCGTTAAAACACTAAACTTTGCAATTTTAACTTTAAAAGTTTGAACATTATTTAAATTAAAATACGCAATCAAAACTTTGTTTTTGTCTATATTCTAAAAAAAATGACCTTGAATTATTTTTATAATAGCACATGTGTTTGTAAAATCATTATCTTTTTTAAACAACAAATTAACATAAAAAATATTTTATTAAAAAAAAAATATCTTTATACAATGTAAGCGCTTTGTCATATTTATACTTTGTATTTAATTTGTTTTCTCCTTATCAACTTAATCGCGTATAGAATGCATTTCCTAACAATCTGTGTAAAGTTGTATAATTTACTTATTGCATTATTGTATATTTATTTTAAATTAAATTAAATGTTTGCTTTCTTTTTTTCCTTATTCAGTTATAATTGTATGCAATCTAACATCATGTGCTTCTAAAGGTAAACATTCTTCATCAACTATCTGTTCCCGAAAAGCTAAAGCCATTAATGTAGTCTTCATATTGGGATAAGTGGACAAATGTCTTTTCAAATATTTATCATAATAACCCATACCGTGACCCAAACGACCTCCGTTTAGGGTAAATGCAACACCGGGTATTAAGAATAAGTCAATACCATGACCTGAAAGGAAAGAAAAAAAGAGTAAGTAAGTTTTAATTTTGACAAAGGGTTAGTTATTAGTTAGTAATTTACTTATTCCTTGCAAGAAATTGAAAGATTTATTAAGGGAAATACGACTTTTTATCGTTTAGGAAGTAGAATTGAAAAAACCGCAGTTAAATAATTTTTGTCATGTTATAGCGGAATTCACGGTTTGCTATTGTAGACCTTGTACATCTTATATAGGTAAATATTGATTAAAAAAGACGAAAACAACAAAATGTATAAATTTTAAATTTACTTCGTATAAGCCATCTACAATACTTAAATTTAACATGTGTGCATTTTGTTGTCGTCTTTTAAATCACAATTTACAAGACCTACAATAGCATACCGTGAATTCCGCTGATAATGCTTTTTTACCAAAATAGGAGTTTTTGGCCAAATTTCACCCATTTTCCTTAAAGTAAAGAATGCAAGTATAAAAATCATTCCAGTTTTTTTTACATCACGCACGTTTTTCACTAAAAAGTCAACTTTTTGGCAAAAAGTATAATTTTTCACAAAAAAAAACTTTTTCACAAAAAATTTTGGATGTTACATGTTCTACATTTTTGTGTTCGTTTGTTCAAACAATACAATTGTGGGAAAAATTTTCAATTTCTTTTGTGATCATGAAAAACATGTTGCATTTTTTACCCTCACTTTCATTACGACTGAGAAATATTTTGGATGTTACATGTTCTACAGTTTTGTGTACGTTTGTGCAAAAAATACAATTGTGGGAAAAATTTTCAATTTCTTTTGTGATCATGAAAAACATGTTGCATATTTTACCAATGCAACACTGCAAGGAAAAGCTTCAAAATCTTCACTTTTTTTTCAAAGTAGAAAAAGTCAAAGTAGAAAAACTGCAATTTCTTCCACTTCATTTGTCATTGGCGAAAAAAAACTGTTGCTTTTACTTCTGATTCATTTAATAGTATAAACAGTCGCTGTTAAACCAATTAAAAAAGCGAAAAGTTGTACACACATTTTCGTTTTTTGTTTTTGTTTGACAGTTTTTGGTTTCGACTGCAGTTTTTTAAACCCTGATGGTAGACATATTTACTGCACAACGATTGCAAAACTTGTGCATTGTTTTTAATTGTGATGCTTTGTCAATGCATTTGTTTTCAGTGATTCTTTGCAACACAGCGTTGAGAAAATCAGCCACTCCTTTAACCAACCAAATTCATAACAGGTAGACTGCCCAAATTCGCTCTTAAAAAAATCAGTCGTATAATCAAATTTTTGAAAAACTAACAATAAAAGTTAGATCAATATGCAGAGAGCAAGAATTGTACAACATTAAAGTAATTAAGTGATTAAAGGTAACATTAAAAAGTGTTACATATAAGTATATAATGTAACATATTTTTCGCAGGGAAGAAATCGTCATAACTTTTTTATTAAAAAGTCTAATTTTACTTTTTCGCCATAAAGTCACTTTCCATCAGTGTTGCCAATTTAGGCATTTAGTGGCTAGATTTAGTCATTTTTTACCTTGTTTAGCCATTAAAAAATGAGTTTAGCCATTAGCCATATTTTTTAGCCATTTTTTAACTTGTTTAGCCATAAAAATTTATTTGCCGTTTTTCTTGTAAAATAGTAATTTTTATGTACTTATAACAAATTATAAAATTGCTAAAAGTAAAATAAACATTTTTAACGATTAAAACGCATTTTATTTAAATCACAAAATTTACAAATGTTGAAAATCGATATAAACGATGAGGATAAAACATCTATCAAATAAATTCCAATACTCAATTTATAAAATGGATCATCAAAAACAGCACTCTCTGGTCGCAAGTATTTCAATATAGAGATGCAGGCGGCAGCAACATTTTTTTTTTTTTTTAGAATTTACTATAAAGTTACTCTCACTTCCATGGTCTAACGCTGAAGTAGAGAGGTTATTTTGCCAAGACAACATCGTTAAATGTAATTTAAGAGATAGGTTACTTTTAGCAACCATTAATTCGGTTCTATCCATAAGGTAAATATTTTTACCATTTTTTTTTTTTTTTTTTTTTGTAGATTTGGACTTAAACTTAATTTAAAACAATTTTCAATTAATTTTTTTTTGTTGTGTTATTGAAGTTCAATGTGCTTTTATTAAAAAAAAGTTTTTAGCCATTTTTTCCGTAAATTTAGCCATTTTTGGTCACCAAGTTTTGGCAACACTGCTTCCCATTAAAAATTTCACTTTTTTCACCATAGTCACTTTCCAATAAAAATTTCACTCTTTCACTTCAGTACATAAATAAACTTTATAAACTGAAGAAGGTGTTAACCAAATTGTTAAGAACATACTAAATTTGAACAAAACTTATTCGAATACGGTTGTAAATGGGTATGTCAAATTTAAAAGCGGAATACCTTGTACATCTTGTAGGACAACAAAATGCATACATTTTAAATTAACTATTTTTACGCCATCTACAACACTAAACTTTAAAATGTATGCATTTTGTTGTTGTCGTGTTTTAAATCAAGATTTACCAGAAAGTGAAGCGTGAAGTCCGCTAATGTCTTTCTTAAAAAATTTTTAAATTGGCGAAGTTTAAAGCTGACTGAGTCTACTTCATAGAAAATTATATGCGAACGTTTTTTCGTTTGATATTGTGGGACTATAAGAAGCATGCTTTTGCAAAGTACAGTTTTAACCTCACAACAATTGATTCAGGATAACTTACCATTTGTCAAAGCATTTTCACGGCCATCCTTCAAATTTGGCTGCTTTATTTTCCACTTGGTCAAAGGCAAGGTATCATAGTCCTCCAAGTCTTTCAAACGCACCATTTCCATTTGACTGCCTTCATAGGTGGGTACAAAAACATGTTTATCCAAGCGAAAACATTCACTCAATAGCTCACTAGTGTCTACCTCCGTGCTGGTGCTCAAAAAAATGCTAACACGCTGAGCTGAACGAAATGCTTCCGTTTGTAAAACCTTTTAAACAGATAAAAATCAATAATCAATTAGGAAAATAAAAATACCATTCTACCATGATAACCTTTGAATTCTCTCTACCTTTTCAGTTATGGCCTTTGATTGTTTGGCTCTTGATTCGGCTGTTATAGATTTCAGTACTTCATTCTTCATGCGATTTCTTAAGGCGGCCTTTAGGGAATTGCTTAAATTTTTAGCCATGATTTTGAGTTTTAAAAGCAATCGAATTTCTTTGAAATTCTTTCTTTATTTACCATTCGACAGTCTGCTTCAAACTGTTTGCATGATCGTAATTTAATTTACTTTATTTGTTATTTTCAAGTACAAAATTAGTGCGGTTGAGACCGGTTGATTGCTCTTTCTTCGTGCTCACTTATTTTGTTTGTTTTGTTTATTTAGTTTATTTTAAAATATTCTCACAACTGGGGAAGAAAATGCATAAATTCTTATCAATATAAACGTGCTCAATTCAAGATGTTGGAGAAATATACATACATATATATGTCTGTATGTATGTATATGTGGGATTAGATAAGACTTGTATTCGAAAAATAAAATGAGACTTAAATCGAAAAATTGATAAGTTTAGGAGAGCAAAAGCTGAGATACAATGAATATACAAATTTATTAGCCATGTTCTGGAAATCGAAATCCGTAAAATTGAAACCGATAGATAGCTTTAATTATTTTTTTTTTAATGAACGTAGCTCTTCCTGATTTCAAAATTATTTGTGGTAAACGTAAGTTGTACTTAAAGTATGAGATACACAAAAAGAAATGTTTTTATAAACTTAAACACAGGATAGTTTTTAAAATTTGTTTAATTTCAATTTCACTCGAATTCGATTTCCAAAATATGGTTAAATAACATTTTTTACCAAAACTTTACAAAGTTAAATTATTGTTTTTATTTTTTTACAAAAAAAAAAACTTGCAACAAAAATTCACTTTTTCGGTTATTTTCTTTCACGCAAAAAAATCAATTTTTTAAGGTTAAATAACATTTTTTACCAAAACTTTACAAAGTTAAATTATTTTCATTTTTTTACAAAAAAAAAACTTTTTGCAACAAAAATTCACTTTTTCGGTTATGTTCTTTCACGCAAAAAAATCAATTTTTTTAAGAAGACTACTCTGGGAGAGAAATATACAGCGAAAAAAACACAAATGCACCGTTATCTGATAAAAACTGAGCTAGTAGTCGGCTTAAGTATGCCAAAAAAACATAAGAACCAGGTGCAATGGTTAAAAACCTTTTAAAATGTCTACCTCTAAAAAAATTTTTTAATAACTTATTTGCATGTTAAGTAAAACCACTTCCTTTTCACTAAAAAGTTTTGTTAGTGAATAGTGACTTGGACTTTTTAGTTAAAAAATCACAAGAAAACAATTTGCAAGCAAATATATTCGAAATTGACTTTCTTTTGAAAATTTTTTATTCATATTTTTTTCTTATGATCCTACAAGTTTAATGTCAATCAAAACAGTCTTTCAAAGTCCATGGCAAAAAAACACCAGTGATTTTGTCTCTTCCATTCACTTTTATTTTCTCTTTAGTTTTTTGCAGATTCATTTGGTTTTGTTGCGGTGTCTGTTTTGGTTTTGAGATTCTTCAATTGTTCTTTTTGTTGTTTATAGAAGAATTCTTCCTCGCGTGCAGCTTCCATTTTGCCAAAACTTCCACCGGCTTCACGAATGGATCCACCACCACCGCCGCCTTTACCGGCACCACAACCTAATTCACCGATTTGAGACATTTTTAAGAATCTAAAAACAGTTAAATTAAAAATTAAAACAGTTTTGATGTATGCAAAAATCTTGAAAAAAAACTAGGACAATTATGTAATCTCTAGGTGTTTGCAAGGCCCATCAATTAATGGGCCTAGATTATTTATGGAACAGAGAAACATTTAAGTATTTTTTAGTTATAATTGAACGTTTTTACTCACTGTATTTGTTTTGGATACAAGCGTTGTGCTATACGTCTTACTGTTAATAACATACTGGAAGCAATGTTAACAATTGTTTTGGTTTTATATTTTTTTAATTTGTTTAATAAATAAATTTCACAAAGTTACGCCGTATTGCATTTACCACTGTCAAATGCGCAGTGTATGTATCTATCGGTCGTTCTAATTGTGTTGTTTTTTTTTTTTTCCTTAAATCATTTGTTTATTTTTATTTTAGTGACTGACTAGTTAAGGGCTGCCAGAAATTATATTTGGAAGTGTGCGCGTGAAGTAAAATGTTCGTGATTCCTGTATAAATTACTAGTTAGTGTGATTACTAAAATATTAATCACGCGTGAGTACATGACTGCTATATACAATATACATATGTATGTATGTGGGTAAACGTGCGTGAATAGATTTCAAAATCACTTCTTTTGAACTATGTATTTTAATTAAACACATAAAAATTAAACCTTTTTTTTATAAATAATAAGTATTGTGGTTATTTTGTTGAACTGTTTGTGGTTTTTAATCCAAATTTCGATATTTTAATCAGGCTAAAGCTCATTAAATTTAATTTTTATTAAATTGTTTTTATGAAAAAGGAATTTTACAACATGAAATTAATTAAAAGTTATTGATAATTTTTCATTCTTGACTGAGCTCGGAACCGAACCCAGGTTTTAACGGAACGGGCTGACATCGTTAGATCGACTCAGAAAATAATTCTGAATCGATCGGTGGGACCAATATTTTAAGTTGTTACACACATCAGCACAAATGCATAATACCCTCTTCACTATTGTGGTGTATAAACATGTAGCAGGTGGTTGAATAATTCTAGCTAGAATTTGATTTCGTAGGAGAACTATGTAGGTATAATACATTTTACTTTCCCTTATAACTAAAAAAGTACTTTTAAATGAATATTGAGATTTTTAAGCGAGTTTTTTTTAAATGCGTTGATTGCGCATTTATCCGGGTTATCGGTTAAATTATTCAACGTTTAAATGCGTAGAAAACTGAACATTTTTCGATGCGCACTTAAGCGGGAACTACTGTATTGAAAATAATCAGGGGTGTCATAGAATCCAAGTCGGTTTTGCTCATTGTCGGTTTTGCAAACCAATATTAGTTTTATTCGGTGTCATGAAAACAAGTCGGATTTGTTATTTTCGAACACAAATAAAACCGATATTCGAATCAGCTTTTTAATGTTTTTGCTAATGTGTTTACATCTTTAAATGCAATTTTTGTTTGACAATTTTGTAAATTATGATTTTAGCGCTTAAATATTGTTAAAACCTGTTTTTAATTAAAGGTAAATTATAGAAAAGAAAATAAGAAGTGGAAATACAGTTAACATATGAAATAAATTTCATCGTTGTATTATTTGCATTGCATTTGTTGTTTTTATTTGTTTGTGTAATTTTATTGTTTTGTAAAAATATGTAGGTATAAATCGAGTTTATTAAAAATATAAACAAATTTGTTATTTAACGTTATAAATAAGTAAGATGACCACTGCTGTTGTTGCATATTTGCTGTTAGCAGAAAAAAGTGAGAATACTTTTGCGAGTTTGCAGCAGCTCGTTGCCGGAGACAACCGGAAACATGCAAAAATTACTATTTTGCCAATTTATCAATTTTATTTACTTCTATCTGTGGAAAAATTCTAACTATTGAAAAAAATAAAATAAAAAATGAAGTTTTAACAACTATACTTTTTTCCAATGAAAAAACAAGAGCTGTAAGCTGCTTGGTTTATTTTCAATAAAAAACCGATATCATTGGTTTCTGTGACACCTAAAACCGACAAAAATTTTAGTTCGAACAAAAAACCGACAACATTGGATTTCATGACACCAACGTATTTTTTTTTTTTTTTTGTCGGTTTTAAATCCAATACCGAAAAGATTGGTTTCTATGAAACCCCTGAATAAAAAATTTTCTGTTATTGAACAGACCTTATGTAAGAAAGGGTCACCCTCGGCAAGTTATTTGCGCAAGTCCCTTGCGCAACTCTTGGTTTGTAGACGTTAGCGGTAAGGTCGGGGTAAAGAAAACCAAATTTTGTACAGACTTTGCAACTAACTTGCCGAGTCTGAAAGCGGTCTAACTTAGAATAACGATTTTAGCTACTAGTGAGGTAGAGTTTTGTCTACTTTTACCCGGTACCATTAAATAAAAAACATATTCACCCTTATTCCATTTAACGTCGTCGTCATCGTCATCAATTGAATATCAAAATCAATTTTTATCGTTATCGTCATCAATTCGATACAAAACTTGTATGCCATAACAGCAATGTAACGATGTCGATTGTTTATCGTTTTTTTCAAAAAATCAATAAAACGCTTCTTTAAACATGATTCAACCAGGGCTGGGCAGTATTTAAAATACGTGTATTTGAAATATACGTATTTAAAATACAAATACGTATTTTGTATTTATATTTTAAATACATGACGTGCAAGTATTTTGTATTTTAAATACATGTCCAGCAATTATTTTGTATTTTAAATACATACAATAAATAGAAGTAGTTTGTATTTTGTATTTTAAATACATACAGATGTGTAAGTATTTTGTATTTTAAATAAAGACTAATGCCTGTATTTATAAAATTTTTTTTAAATTTAATAAAGGTTTAAAGAACAAATTTACTATGAAAATTATCCTTATTAAACGTTTGTTAAATTTAATAATCGTTTATGAATACGAGGGTAAGAATCAAAATCTTGCAATTTATACTCTGGAGGAAAATTAAAAAAAAACTTAAAATGACACCTGGAAACATCAGAAGTATAATAGAATCTAGGACATCAAATTTGGAGTTGGAATTTATCAGTTTCTTCAGTGACAAGAGCAAAGACATTATCACTCTTGACAGCTATCCAAATATAAAAAGAGTATTCATAGAATTTAATACAAGTTTGTGCTCATCAGGACCTGTAGAAAGATAATTTTCTTCAGCAGTTTTTATTTATTCTTTGTTTAAATAAAAATGAAGCATTTTGAAAAATACGTAAGACTTTGTGGGATAGTGTGTAACGGCCTTAACCAGTTTATTGAATTAAGAAAAATATAAAATAAAACAATTTTCAAAATATACATAAGATTTTAATACAAATAAGTTTTTCAGATTTAGAATTTAGTTGTATCCAAACACACATGTTTATATTTTTGAATCCAATTCGTTGTCCTCATTTTGGAAGTTTTCTGTATTATTTGTTAAAACTTCCTTGTTAAATTCAACTTTCTTGCGAATTTTACTACAACACTCCTTTTGCTGTAATGAAGTCAGAAAAATCAAGTAATAGTGTTATATTCGGCAAAGCCGAAACTGATATACCCTTCACCATAGTGCGAAAAGAACATAAAGTTATATAAATACCGTTCTTCAGCTATAAATAAATATATTTTTATTATAAATGATTATAAATTTTAGGGAGATCGATTATTTGATTTTTTTCAAAAACCGGTTTTCGATTATTCTGAATAGCTTTTTAAAAAACCCGGTTTTCGGTTAA
The DNA here is from genome assembly GCA_963931875.1 of Pollenia griseotomentosa. Taxonomy (NCBI): domain Eukaryota; kingdom Metazoa; phylum Arthropoda; class Insecta; order Diptera; family Polleniidae; genus Pollenia; species Pollenia griseotomentosa. The sequence continues at coordinate 50,850,940 of OZ007564.1, forward strand.
GCATTTAAAAAATAACCGGTTAACCGGTTTTAAATCGAGTACATAAAAATACAAAATTCAAATTAGTTTTATAATAAAATTTGAATAAAAACAAAACAATTCACTATGATAAGGAGCCAACAAAATACATAGATATGATTTAAACCGGTCGAATACTATTCGATCGATCTCTCTAATAAATTTTGACTTAAAATAGTTGCACTTAAAAATAAATTATGTTTAAGATTTTGTTTGTCTTGCTTAATTTTCAATTTTTATTCTTGATAAAAACACTGACTGAAATTTATTGTTGGGCGACAAGCTAGTTTCTATGCGCATTTCACTGGTTGCTTAGTCCAGATCATCATTAACTTACATGTCAAACAAAAAGAATATTTTAAAATTTATTTTTGTTTTAAATGTAAGTTAGGCTAGCGAAGCTTTTGTTCGAAATCGTGGGACAGGCAGTTAAAATGGTTTTTTAGGAACATAATAAAAAAACAAAATTTTTTTTTTGATAAGTGGGATAGCTGAGATTTGAACCCAGAAGTTGGTGCGTAAGACAGTGTGTTTTAGACAACTTAGCCACGAACGCTATTGTCAGGAAAGTATAAAAGCTAGATAAACTGAGTGAATTTTAATGGAAAAAATTAGAGGCAGATTCAATAGCATACAAAAGGGAGGTATATGTGACATGATTATATAACAACGTAGGCCCCATAATATCTGGAGTCTTCGGAAACCCCGTTTCAACACACAAACGGACAGACGCACAGGTGGACATCGTTAAATAAACTTCGCTACTGATAAGCATCCAGAATAAATATACTTTATAGGGTCTAACATCAATATTGTAACAATTACAAACGGAATGACAAACTTATATACCTTTTTCCACCTGCGGTGAAGGGTAAAAAAAGGATTTTCGTAAGTTTGTATTTTAGTTTTCTCTTTACTTACCTCATTTAGGAAAAACGCTTCTTCTAAACAATTTTTATGTTTATTGTTGAAACAAGTTTCTCTCAAACCTTTGTGATCGTTACTAGCACTTAAAACTTTTTCGAATTCTTGCCAATCGTTTAAACAGTCTTCACATTTCAATTTAGCACCTTCTTCGCGTATTTTCGCTATTAAATGACAGTTTTGATTGTAGAAATATTTTTCCTCTTTTAAACCACCCTGAAGTTTTTCCAAACCACCGCCAATTACGAGGCGTGTTTTGTCATGTAAATTTCGATTGAGTATTAGGGAACTAAAAAAACCGGTTCAGGTTTGAACTAAGTTATAAAAGATATCTTAACTTGATTTACCCAGAACACACTTTTGGCCATTGTTTTTGGAGATTATTTGTGAAAAAGCGTAACATGTTTAATAATAAAAAATATATATTTGAAAAACATTTAAATAAAAAAAAAATATGACACAATTCATCCAAAATTTTTGATATATTTTTGTTAGAATGCACAGTGGGCTATTTTTGCAAATTGAGGAAATAATTTTAATACAAATCGAAAATGTTCACACAAAAAAAATCATAGGTAAAATTACCTAAAAATGTGGTATAAAATTAACTAAGCGCAAGGGTAGCATGGCAGTATCTAAGTTTCTTATGGTGTTTTCTTTTCTACAAAAAAATGTGACACTTTATTTTAAAAAAATGCAATTTAGTGTCTGTTTCTTAAAAATTTTGCTCCCGAAAATGGTGGCTTGTTTAATTCTAAAAAACTCATCCTTTTCGGGAGCAAAATTTTTAAGAAACAGACACCAAATCGCATTTTTTTAAATAAAATGTCACATTTTTTTGTAGAAGAGAAAACACCATTAGGTAATATAACTATTAACATAGGTAATTGCCATGTTCGAAAAAGTATCTTAATATTTTGTTAATATTACTTAAAAATTTTGAAAAACTACCAATGATAACAAAGTGAATTTATAATTTTATTTTTGGTAATATATCCAAAATGATAGGTAATTTTATATATGTTAAAAATTACCTAAATTAAATTTTGTAAAAGAACAAAGATTTTAGGTAATTTGGCAATATTTTTATTAATTATTATATATTTTCTTTTACATAAATTTAAAATTATGCAATGGTTATGTATACATTTTATATTTTTAAGTTTGTTTTGAAATTTTTTTTTTAGCTCTTTTCGGCTTAAAAAATTGTGTCTTTAAAATAGGAAAAATGTCACTTGTTATTCTACCATTTATTTATTTATTTAGTAAAGTAATACAAAGCCTTCAAGGCCAAAATATACATATGTATTACATAGTAATAACCTAAGAGGGAGTTTACACGATGTCTTTTCAGACATGTCTAACAAACACGTCTGTTTTGTTTGTAGGCGATCGGGGTAGAGAAGAAAGTGGGGTTGCCAAACAGACACGAAATGAGCTCTCATGTTTGTTTATATGAATTTTCATGTTTTCAATTTGTATGTATATGTAAATTAGACTATTAGATATGAAAACAGACATGTTTGGAAAGACATCGTGAAAAGACAAAAGGTTTTTGGTAGCATGTTCAAAAGAGAATGTCAAAAACAGACATGTCTGGAAAGACACCGTGTAAATGTCCCCTAAGATACAGACCTTAGTTAAAAATTCCCAAATTCATGAACTTTGATGGCTTACAAAAAGTAAGTATCGCCATGAATGCCATTGAATGGGCCTTTTTCGCTAGTATATGTAGTATTATCCCAACTCCTTGATTCGTAGTGCAATTGGCTCTTGAAAAGCGAAAATACATGGAAAATAATGGTGAATTATGGTAAATACAATACATTTACTTTTCCAAATTGAGTGGCGTTTGAAACGTTAAAAAAATACCCACTCTAAATGTTATCTCCGTCACAACTGGGATCTCCGTGTACGTGGTAAATACACAAGGTCGCCGTGGTCGCTCTATCAGTGTATCCAAGAAGGATATTCTATATTTTTCCTTTTTGGGTACTGCTTGTGTTTTTTTTTTATAAAAACAAAGTTTTATTTTTTACATATGACCGGTTGGGAATTGGAAATTTTGAGTGCGCGTGCATTTGAAAACAATTGACACATTTAAGAAAATAATAAAGTTCATGATAATTTAATAATATAAATAAAACTAAACGATAATTTCGATTTATAATGTTTTCCCACAAAAAAAAAATATTTTCAACTTACAACATTGACAAACAAAAATCGAAGGAGATACCAAACTCAATTAGTAATATTAACAAAAATTTTAGGCAATATTTAGTTTATATATTACCAATTATCTTAGTTAATTGAACTTAGTTTTTTGTTCTTATATAAAAATTAATTACCCATGCACCATTTGGTAAAATTACCTAGATTATTTTTTTGTGTGTATAAAATAATAATTTTACCAAAAACATCTAATTCAAAAAATAGGAATCTGAAAATTTAAGATCGGTTTAAAAAAAAATCCCAAAAAAACTTTGGTAAAAATAGTTTTGTTTTATTCAAATGAATTTAAAAATTTAGCAAAATTTTCTTTGCAATTTCTTCGGGTTTTCTCCTCTTTTAGCTATTTTTCCGATTGCACTTTTTTACATGACTTTTTTCGATTTAAGACTTATTTTTCGAATCATATTTTAGATCTAAAATGATTTTTTTTCAAGTTTGGCGGTAAGTTTTAAATTTTTTGGGTTAAGTGGAATTTTTTCTAAATTTTGTTTTTATTATTTTTCCACGATTTTTCGATAAAACACCACTGTCACTAAGTTTACTTAAATTAAATTAAAATTTGAATTATTTTTTCTTAAATCATTGAAATACAATTTTCCTGCCAAAATGGTAAATGATTTTTTTACCTCTGTGTAAGCTTATAAAAATAGGAATTTTGGAATATTTTTTAACATTTCCAATAATTTTAGTAAAAATTCAAATCAACAACAATCGAATGAAAAGCCACAGCAAAACTCGCGTAAATCCACTTCTTTAAATCATAAATCTAATAAAAAATCCAGCAAAACTAAAAAGTCTTACACGAAAAATTCCTATAGTATTGAAGAAACTGATCAGTTGCCTCAAACTTCGAATAAAAACAGGATACATTTTAATGATTCTACTAATAGCAGCAAAATCGTAACACCTACAAAAGTCAAATCGGGAAGTTGGAAAAGATCGGAAAAATCTATTACACCATTTCACACAATAACAAATAAGAAGCACAAATCTTTACGCAAAAAATCCCCAAACTGGTTCAGATTTTCAAGTAGTAAAACAAAAAAGCAGGAAACAAACTCGCTGGATAATGAAAGCGATTCGGCATCTGCCTTTAAGCCAGGTACATTATACTCGGATGTACTATTTGGTGCTGGTTGTTCAAATTTGGTAAAGATCAAAAATCTAACACCCCGTCACTACAACAATACAACAAATTCGCAGAAAAAACTAACAAAAGCATTATTTAAATTTAGCGGGAATCGGGAAAATGAGACATCGGAAGAAAGTGAAACTGAGGAGAAGAATAATTTATTTCCCGCTCTGAAAAAGGTAAAAAATAAAAGCACTTCTCCCCCTTTAACCAAAGCAAATAACAATTCAGAAATTAAAATGTCTCTCAACAATGAATCATTTAACACTTTCACAATTTCGCACAGTAAAAAAGGCTCCTATGAAGATGCTGATGTCGTTATACTTTCTGATTTAAAAGGTTTGTCTTTTGCCGCCAATAATATATCTTATGGTAATTATTTGGAACAAAATTGCCAAACCTTGAATGGTAAAATTGCGACAGAAACTGCAACTTGCTCTAAAAGCAAACCATTCTTGATGTCTGCTATGTCGAATATACCCAAGTGGAATTTTACGGAAACAGAAAATGGTTCTGAGGCATTTCCCAAGTTTTTGTGTCAATTTGATGATGAAAATTATTTAAAAGCTGAAAATATTGCTTTATTGAGTTTAAAATTAGCCTTGGGCAATAGTTTGACAAAAATTTAATAAAATCTCTTAAATGGATTGATTACATTATTTGTAGTATTTTATTTCTCTCTGGTGAAGGGTATAAAGAGAGTAATTTTTGGTATTCCTGTGTTTTGGCCATAACTCGGCCACTTTTTAACCAATTTGAAAGATTTAATACTGACGTCCTTAGGAAAAATTTACCATTTAATTTTGTAATAAAAGTTGGACTCAGGAAGATCTATGATTCCCCAAAATACTCGTCGAAATACTCGACAAAATCTGTCCAAAACCTCAAGAAAAACTGCTATCGCCATCGTTTTTAGCGTACGATTTCACCTAAAAAAAATTAGCTCAGCCGATTTTTTTTTGTTACTAACTAAAAAACCTTAAAAATAAAAGTTAAATAAAAGTCTCGAAAATGATTTTTTTGATATTTCGTAGTGGATTTTTTGTCTCCTCTTTCCAAAAGCTATCCAAAAATCGATGGCACAATATCGATTGCTAAATCGATCCACCCTTATATATAAAATATACATATTATGTATATATTATATTTTATAGCTTGATTCGGTTCAACTCTGAGTCCTCCATATGTAATTAACTTTTTGTTCGGGAGCGGAAAAAGTTTCAATGGCTAGTTATCAATTATCAAAATTACCAAAAATGCGCCGTATGTAATGTTAATGTAGCTGGTGGATTGAGCCATACTCAACAGCACTCTAGACGAGTAGGTATAACACATTAATAGTCTTTTGACCAGTGCTGTGGAGTCGGAGTTGAGGTTTTTGTACCGGATTCTGAGTCGAAGTATCCAAAAAACTCGCGCGACTCCGACTCCAAAAATTTTTGCATACAAAATTTTCTAATATTTTCCAAAATAAAAATTCTTCCAAATTGGCGATCCAATATTTAAAATATCGATTTAAAATTTTTACAGAATAATTTTCTTGCTATATTTAACCATATATGTATGTAAAAGGTATTGCATTAAATATCGCTCCTTAGTGTTCGGTTCGGTAGATTTGTGGAAAACACAAACGCTTAAAGTGTTTTTGTAGTAAATCATCAAAAAATAACGTTTCCCCGTTAGTCATCTTTCGAACACAAAAACTCAAACTCAACAAAAGATGAGAACTTTTAATTCCGTTCGGTTTTTTTTAAATCCAAATGCCAAACATTTTTTACAAAAACAAAATACACATACGAAAAAAAAACCAAAAAGCCAGCAAAATAATTTTAAACAAACAAAACATACACACAATACAAAAACTGTTCGTGCTGCGGTCGTCGCTTAAAATTTTTGTTCATTTATTTATCAGGATGCCAATCCCGAATACCGAAATCCCGGGATTATTCTAAAAATGTAAGTCCCAAGTCCCGGGATTTTTACATAAAAATTCCGAGATTTTGGGTTTAGTAAAAATGTGCTAATTTTTTTTTTTATCTAATACAACTATCAACACTGTTCTGAAAATCACATGATTTCAAATCACGAGCGTGATTTTGTGGTGTTCTGAAAGTTATACCCTTTTTTGTGTTTCTCAGTGTGCTTTCGGCAATTGAAGATCACACAAAAACACTAAAATATCACACGTGTGATTTTAGTCGGCACATGTGATTTAAAATCACGTGATTTGAGTAAAAGCGATTTGCAGAACAGCCCTGTATATTTAAATAAATGTGAGTCACTTTGTTAAAAATAAGTTTGATAATCGCCTCGTTTGGCGAGAAATCGCCACATCTGACAACCCTGGTCACTACAACTGTTCTGTTTTTTTAACGAAGAACAGAACAATATACATATAATGTTCGGCTCTTTCTTGAAAATAGTTACGAACGGAATTAAGGGTTGTGTTCGTCTACACAATCACTAAACAAATAGATATCGTTCTTGGGTGTGTTAAGCAGACCATACACGATTCAATTCAATTGTCAACTGAGTCGGTTGTTCTCCAAATCAAAGCGTGTATGGCCTTGTCAGTTGATTAGTTTGACGGTTGTCGAGTTGGTTGAAGAAAAATCAAAAGATTTTGATTTTTTCAAGTTGACTACTAAGTCTTTCAATTCGATTGTACTGTGTGTGCTCGAGTCTCTTGATTTGCTGTCAAAATTAATTTTTGTAGTTAAGTATTTTAAAAATTGTCTTTTATTTCATTAAATTTTAAAATTAATTTAAAATCTTTCAATTCAGTTGATGAAGTTGTCAACTGAGTTGAAAGACTCAGTTGACAACTGAATTGAACCGTGTATGGGGCGCATAAGCCGAACGAATTCGATAATCGTAAATAAATATCGATATTTCGATAAATGGGTATTTTAAAATATCGGCGATGTATATCGACTATTTTTTAATTTCAATATTTGGATATATCGGTATTTATTGCCCATCTCTACTGCTCTGTAATACTATCTCTAGTTTGGCGGCTAAATTAATAAACAAGACGTTGCAAAATATTAAGTAAAACAAATAGGAATTAAAAAAAATCTCACAAACCAAATTTTTAACAAAATGTCAACTCACAAGTATGAAAATCATTCCCAAAAGTTTTTGATAAAAGCTTTCGATTATCAAAAACAATTTTGCCACTTATATGCGCATCGTTTGGCCGAAATGACTAAATTAATGGAAAAACGGGCCGTTGATCAATGGGGCTCAACGGTGGCCATTAAAAAGCTTTGCGATTTACGTGAAGATGCTGAAGAGGAATGCATTCTAATTGGTACCATCTACAAACATCAGTCTCACAAACCGAGCATATTAAAGGAGATTTCGGAAGAAAACCAATTGGCACCACAACCGCCGCGGGAAAATTACTCTGATCCAGAGGATAAAGTAATACTGGAGGATGAGTTGCAACGAGTGCGTTTGCACGGTAAGGTAAGAAGTGATCATTTGGCTACGGGTATTGTATGTGCAGTCATGGGTCTGATAGAAGAAGACGGACGTTTTGATGTTCAAGATTTAATATTCTACGAAAGTGGCATACAAAGACCGCTTAAAATGAATGGAGGAGAAGAGAGATTTCTAATATTGGTTTCAAGTTTAGATTGGCAACAATCACACAATTATGTGGACTCTATGAATCTCTTTCAACATTGGTTAAGAGGTAACCTACTCAAAGGAGAAAAATCTAAGAACCTACGTTTAATTATTGCTGGCAATTCCGTGAAAAGTTGTGAAGAGAAACATGTACCCTCCTTGCAAGTTAAAGATGGTGATTCAAAGGATACCATAGATGCCATGAAAGCTCTAGATGCTTGGCTTACGTCATGGTCGAGTTACTTGGCTATAGATGTTATGCCAGGTGCGTGTGATCCGGCAAATTTTATGTTGCCTCAACAACCTTTTCATAGTTGCATGTTTCCTAATGCCAGCAAACATGCGAATTTTCAAAATGTTTCTAATCCCTACGCCTGTACTGTTGAAGATGCTTTAGTTGTGGGCACTGCTGGTCAAAATATAAGTGATTTGATACGTTCTACTGCTATAGAAAAACCTTTGGATGCTTTGCGTTTTACATTACAATGGGGACATTTAGCCCCTACTGCACCAGACACCTTAGCATGTTATCCCTATACTGATTCTGATCCTTTTATTTTAAAAGAGTGTCCCCATGTTTATTTTGCCGGCAATTGTAATGAATTTTCCTCTGCACTTCATGAGGGTTCGCAAGGGCAACTAACTCGTTTGGTTTGTGTGCCCAGTTTTGCTAAAACACAAAGTATAGCCGTAATCAATTTGAAAAATTTAGATTGCCATGAAATCTCTTTTAACTATAGCCAAGATGATTAATAAAAAAAAACAAGAAAACTCACATAACTGCGTTTTTAATTAAAAAAAAGGAATATTTGTTTATTACCAAACTTAACAATTACTTTTTTACACTCATAATTAATGTACCACTGGTCCCAAGGGTTCTCCTCTTATGTTGGGAAAATCCAGCCTTGAATCAATTGTTTCGTCAATTTGTCCTATAACTGCTATGTTGTCTCCACGTATTATATGCAACCCCAATACAATTTGTTCAATGCCGGCTGTGGTAGAAAAGACGCGTTCATGAGATTCATCTAGTATTACGTTGATGGTTTGATCGAACCCTTTTAGTGTTCCTATGAAATTGCGACCATCTGCTGTTATAATTGATACTGTGTGATTAATGTATTGTTCCAAAGCTGAGGCCATTTTATCAGCAAATTAAAACAAATATTGGTGTAAAACGTTTTGTTTTGTTTTCTAAACAATATTTGCTGCAAATATAGAAGTTGTTAGGATAGAAGGGAATGAAGTGGAATATAAAACTGCAAACAAATGAGATTTTTGTTAGTGATGGGAGTATTGTGATAAATGTTAATGGGCGTTAGTGTTGCCATGTACCTAAATTAAATAAATATGTATATATAAAATAAAACAACAGTAGGACGTTGACTTTGTGGTATTTTTTTTTTTTTTTTTATGGTGTTTTCTTTTCTACAAAAAAAGGTGACATTTTATTTAAAAAAAATGGAAATTTGTGTCTGTTTCTTAAAAATTTTGCTCCCAAAAAGGGTGGCTTGTTTTATTCTAAAAAACTCATCCTTTTCGGGAGCAAAATTTTTAAGAAACAGACACAAATTTCCATTTTTTTTTAAATAAAATGTCACCTTTTTTTGTAGAAAAGAAAACACCATTAAATAAATAAAAATGTAACAGTGCATTTACATTTGTAATTTTCAAACTAGGTTATGATCGAAAGCTATAGCTATATATATAGTATATATTCATAAACTATACCGTTGACATCAGCATTTTTGACAGTTAAGTTGTTTATCTTTAAAAAATCATAACATTTTTAGCCCTAATATTAAAAAAAAAACGTTGATTCACTTATACATGGATATATAAACATACCTTTTATTTCCGTTGTCCATATAAAAAAAAACTAACATTTCTTATAAATTTGGAATATTTTTTAAAGTAATTTTGTTTTCATTGATTTTTTTGTATTTATGAGGAAATGTTGAGTACCACTAGCGTTGCCAGAACAACATTGGAAAAAACAGAGTGTATAATATATATGTATAATTTCTTAAATCTTATTTACACTATCGCACAAGTCCTGCGTATTTTAAGCAAAATACAACCCTGCCATAATTAATTGTTATTGTTTTTTAAAAATTTTGAAACAAAAATTAGATCCGGGAAGCATTTTTGTCAAAATACGTAAGACTTGATAAAAGACTAAATAAAATTAACATTTGTCCACCGATTTTCATTTTCGAAATACATAATATCTCGAAAACAAGAGCTAACCTAAAAAAAACTGTGAGAACCACTGGAATCAGCATACTCGAATTAAGTTTGCCCGCCGGGTGTTCCGTTTGAAAGAAAAAAACTGTCAAGCTCGAGCATAGTCCAATTGTTGATTAAAATGTTATCTAAAATTCATCAATATTTATGGTTAAATATGATTTTTTCGTCGTTTATCTTAAGGTCCCTAAGCAAAAGTGTAAAAACTTTAAATGTTTTTCCACTCTTTCAAAAACTTATATTATATTTTAATACCGAAACGGTTATGTCAGTAGGATACCGGTATGAGGGGAAATGGTATACGTATACAGGTTTTTTAAGCAAAAAAATAACTTCGGTATCGGTATCAACATCGGTATTCAATTTAAGCGGATTTGAATAGTATCGGTTGCCAACCTTTGTTTCAACTGTATTGGTGCGAAAGAAAGCGTTCTTTCGATATAGTAAAATAGGCTTTTAATATTGCAAACACGTATTTTATGGCGACGTATCTACCGTAAAAAAACTTTTTTAGGTAGATACCTATAATCATAAAAATTTGTGAAAGCAAATGACACGTTGTTCGTTCGTGTTCTTTACCATGATGAAAATTTCAGTTTACTGAAAAAAAGGAAAGTAGCAGTTAGATGATTTTGAAACAAAAATTAGATACGGGAAGCATTTTTTTCAAAATACGTAAGACTTGTACGATAGTGTAGAGTACCCTTTACCAAAAATTGCGTTTCATTGAAAGCGGTTTAGTAATGTGTTAATAATATGGGTGTCTTCACTTGCTCGTAAATAAATTTAACATTTAGCGATGAATTTTTATGATTTTTGTTTTTTTTTTTATCTGTAATATACTTGGCTTTTCGATAAATTATAAAAATATAAAATTTGTGCCCTTACATGGGGTCTTTTACCTGACAATTTGTTGTCATAGTAAACGTCAAACTTCATATTAAAAAAAGAACGCTGACAAAAATATTAAAGTTTTTTATATAGACTTTGACGAAGGTGAAGACCCCATGTTATAACTTATTTTTTTGACTTTTTTTTTGAACAAAAATTTACTGCTACTAATTTCTTAATACTATGTATCTCCGAAACAGTTGGAAATATAGAAAATTATTGTTAGAGCAAATCGGACAAATCGTTCTCATGTCATGATGAAATATATTAACATAGCCGCCTTATTTTGGGCGAAATATTAGTCATACCCATAATAATAAATAAAATTAACATTTGTCCACCGATTTTCATTTTCGAAATAATATCTCGAAAACAAGAGCTAACCTAAAAAAAAACTGTGAGAACCACTGGATTCAGCATACTCGAATTAAGTTTGCCCGCCGGTTGTTCCGTTTGAAAGAAAAAAACTGTCAAGCTCGAGCATAGTGCAATTGTTGATTAAAATGTTTTCTAAAATTCATCAATATTTATGGTTAAATATGATTTTTTCGTCGTCTATCTTAAGGTCCCTAAGCAAAAGTGTAAAAACTTTAAATGTTTTTCCACTCTTTGAAAAACTTATATTATATTTTAATACCGAAACGGTTATGTCAGTAGGATACCGGTATGAGGGGAAATGGTATACGTATACAGGTTTTTTAAGCAAAAAAAAAATAACCGGTATCGGTATCAACATCGGTATTCAATTTAAGCGGATTTAAATGGTATCGGTTGCCAACCTTGGTTTCAACTGTATTGGTGCGAAAGAAAGCGTTCTTTCGATATAGTAAAATAGGCTTTTAATATTGCAAACACGTATTTTATGGCGACGCACAGTGGTCCCAATGGAACATATAGCGTAAAATGACTTTTTTAGGTAGATACCTATCAGCATAAAAATTTGTGAAAGCAAATGACACGTTGTTCGTTCGTGTTCTTTACCATGATGAAAATTTGAGTTTACTAAAAAAAGGAAAGTAGCAGTTAGATGATCAGTGAAACAGTGCGTTCACAAATAAAATTCAAAGTTGTCAAGTACCTATTGCAAAACGCTATACATAAGTATGTATGTATGCATATGTAAATAAAGTCTTGCTAATGCCAAATAAGTAGATAATTACATACAATGAACAAATTATTTAGTTAAAAAAAAGAATATGAAGTTTGAAGATTTCAGTGCAAATTAAACGGGGCTTGAACCACATTGATAACACTGCACTTGTTAACACACACTCACATACTACAGAGTTGCATTTTATGATTTTTTTTTACAACAATAACAGAGCTGCTACATTTACCGTTAAACAGTAACAGTTTCAACGTTTAACTGCACGTAGTACGTGTCACTTATGACAGTTATGTTAAAGGCATGCGCATTTTCAATAAACTAAAAGAAATATAAATTCTTCGTCGTATCAAATAAATAAACTCCTATTGATTTTTATTTACACTCTCCGAACATCTGTGTGATATAAAGTATTGAATACAATAGAAAAAAAAGAGAATTTTTACACACAACAGAATAAAAAAATGGAATGTGTTAAAGAAACCCAAGGATAGATAGAGTGGGAAGCAGAAAATCAGTTTCGAACATTCAATCCCATAGTATACATTTGCTGAAAAGGAATTGTATTTCAGTTATATTTTTTACTGTAGGTGTAAACTGCAAAAATATAAAGGAAATAATAAAAAAAAGAAGCGGATCCAAACCACACAGTATAACAGAGTGAAAAACGACAAATAAAAATGTATAATCTTGTGCTCTTAATTTGTCTTTAGTATCCTGGCGTAAAGTGAAAAATCAAGTAGAAACGTAATAATACGATTTCTGAAAAAAGAATTATAAAGTTGTTAAAAAAAAATATTTAAATAAGTTTAATTGTTAAAAAAAAATTTTAAATTACTAAAAGATTTATTTAAATTAATACATACTTACATACCAATAATGTAAACGCTTAAATCTTGAAAAAAATATTAAAAAAAAGTTAACGTATGCTTTAAAATTTTCAACAAATGTTTTAATAAATATTCAATAAAAAAAATAAATTAAACGCACAGATCTAAAACAGAAAATTTAGCTACATCTTTATCCTAGAGAAATTAAAAAAATATGAGTTAATATTTTTGCTTAAACAAACAAAAAATTTATTGTCACAATTAATTTTCATTCAGTACTCACAATAGAACGTAATAGATAGAAATTTTAAAATTTTTTTTTATTCTTTTCTTCTATTTTCTCTTCATTTTCATTGCGTTAGTTATTGATTAATGTATGTATGTATATGTGTGAAAAGTAACAGTAACAATAAATACATTAAAAGTTGAGGCAGAGAATTTTCAAGCAGCACAAGCTGAATCTTTTTCAGTTGTGAAAGTCTTCAGTAAAAAAAAAAAATTATAAGAATCTTAAAAGAATGCAGTCACTCAATTTTAGATTGATTTTATTTGATTGCAAAACATATTGAAACATTTTCAACTTGATTGCTCAAAATTAAACAGCACAGTAGGAAAATTAAAAAAAGGAAGATACAAATAAGTTTAAGCTGAGAAATTGTTTTTAATAAAATTTCTATTACAAAACTGTAGTTAAATTTAGATTTTGAATTTTAAACATACATACCTAAATATGTGTAAGTGAAATGAAACAGTCCCTCAAGGCACTTCTAGGAGATGTTAACTTCATATATCTATGGCTTGGTGCTAAATGGGCCAATGTCAATATTTTTCTGTTTTGACTTAAGGTCCAATTGGACGTGACATAAACATAACTTTACAGCCGTAACTATGACCATAGAAACCAAAATTAAATTGGTTTGCATTGTTATGGTTATGTATTTATGGTAAGTCACCAACCTATACATAATTAAAAAGAGTGTTGCTCATAAGGTTGGTTCAAACAGCTGCTTTGTTTGGTTATGGTTAAATCACGTCTAACTTGAGCTTAATCGTTGCATTATGTCTCTTTTCTTACTCTCTTTTATTTTGCTTAATCACCCTGTGTCTAATTTAACCAAGAACAACTTTAAACGATTTTTGCTACCCATTTTTACTAAGAACTTTCCAAGGCGAATTGAATTTTCAGGTGGCATTGAAAGAACAGCTGTGCTACTTGTTTCTTACTTAGAGAGAGGAATGTCAAAAGTTGCTTGTGTTTTTGACATATCGATCAACGAAGCAACAAATAAAATACAATGTTGTGTTTTTGGTGTTGTACACTAAGCTACACTTTTAAAAAGTGTGATGAAATTTGAACGATCTGAAGGCCTATTTCTGAATAAAGGTCTTAATTTTTGTTCTAAAATACAGTTCAATTAACATATCGAGACCTTACCGCAAAATTAATTTTCGGTTTGTTTAACCCTTTCGCTATATTGTATCCATATGGATACACTCAACTTTGTAGGCATCTGACAATCTACAGGTCAAATAATTGGCTTAGATATCGGTATGTTATTGTTTTTTAAGATCTTATGAATCATTTTTAATGAAAATCTCTTAGATTTTTACAAAATTGAGAAAAATATGGCATTTTTAAAAAAACGTTTTTTTATATGTAATTTTTTGCAAAAAAAGGTTTTTTATCTTTCAAAAAACATATACATATATATGACCATGTTTAAAAAAAACACATCCCATATAAAGAAAAAGTTTTATTTTACCTTTTTGCATCAATAGTTTTTTGTTTTAAGCCGGACAAAAGCTTTGCAGATTTTTAAAACATTGTATGTATCCATATGGATACAAACGCAAGTTATTGTGTTGAATAATATACACACAATACATATAAAATAATATTACGTTTGATGCTGCTGAGTGGTTTTTATATGGGGGCTATTGCAAATTATGGACCGATCATCACGAAATTTACTAGTGTGATTTCTAGTTCTATAAAACTGGGAAGTATTAAATTTTATTCTGATAGCATTATTTACGGGTTTAGGCGTAATAAGCTGTTTTCCGGGAGTATGGCTTATATGGGTCTAAAAGTAAATTATGGTCCGATCTTCACAAAATTTTACAGTGTGATTTCCGCTCGAATAGAATGAATTTTTGCAAAATCTTATAGCATTCCATGCATTATTCCACTATTTATGTTAGTTTTTATAACAAAATTTTTTTATCATAACCGAAAAATGTATCCATATGGATACAGTCCAAAAAACACATTTAGTGTACATTTTTTCAAAAGTGAGTATTAATTGTTGTTGTTAGGGCCAATTATATTAAAAATCCAAAAAATTGGATTTTTTTAGTAACCCAGTAAAAACTTGTAGCGAAAGGGTTAATAAATGAATTTGTTGGCCACGCTTGCTTGCATCATCTCCTTAAATGTCATGGTCACAAAAGGTACCGTTACGATTTAAAAGCAAAAACTATTTTAGCTTAAGCGCCAACCTTCACACACAATTTTTATTAAATACCCGGCTTCGCTCGGTAGCTGATTACTAATGATCGATGGAGCCGTTTTCTGATTTTAGGTAAATCGAACAAAGAGGGCGGGGCGTTCAAACCTAAGTTGGATCATGGCGATCATTTTAAAGAAAAAATCGTCCAAATCGGTTAAGCCGTTCTCAAATTATGCGATCAGCAACACACAACATTTCAGTTTTATAGATAATTTGAAAAATCTTCTCCTATAATATTGTGTTTTTGTCGCTTTAGCTTTTTTGCGATATACTATATAAAATTAAGAAGAATAAAGGCCGGATATTAAAGCAAAATGTATTGAAAAAGATACCGAAAAAGAATCAAAATCGGTTCGTTTTCTAAATCGATTTCCATCACATACCTGATTAAAAATGAAACTCTTACATATTGACATTTATGGAAGTTTTTGAGGTTTTTATAAAGGCGGAATTAAACTATAAAACAAAAACTGATTATTATTAAAACTACCAAAGTTTCATAAGAAACTTTTAGAGCTTTTTATGAAAACTGTTGCAGATTCTAAAAGAACTTAAAGCCATTTTTTAAAGACGGAATCAATGTTTAATAAACTGTTACAATCTTATCTAGAAACTCTGGCAATTTTTTTTTTGTTTAAAGCTGTAACCATTTATTTATTAAAAGTTTAGCAGGAAACTTGTAATTTCCTTTAGATGTTCACAATTATTTTTAAGTTAACGCTTTCGGTATTTGTAGTTTTTTAGAGAAACTGTTCTCACTGTTTTTGACTTACACGAAAACTTTTGCAGCTCATTTTCAGTTTTTAATCCTTATATTCCCCATTTCATCAATCCAAAAAGCCGTTTTTGTTACTATAGCTCCTAAAGTGATTTCAATCGTTTAAAGTTCTGTATTTAAACATTTTTGTTCTACTTGAAAAAAACATTTTTTTTGTCCAAGTTGTTATTGTAGTTTTTTTTATGTACCACACCAAAGATTTTATTCATATCTCTTCAAACATCACTAGCAAAAGCAGCGGCATTAGCCCACAGCAACTTAAGCAGCAACAGACGCAGCAGCAGGTTCAGCAGTACATAGTATCAAACATCAACGCAGAAGTAGTGTAGTACAATAACACAACATTAAATATTTTTACAAGAAAAAAATAAAAAAATCACCCAATATTGAGTGTAATATTAAAAAAAAAGGAAATTGACTGCAAGAGAGTCCTTAAAAATTTTTAAGAATAAAAACCAACAATCTACACAACTAAAACTAAATTAAAAGTTCTAACAATTTAAACAAAAAAAGTGTCTTGTTAACTTAATTGCTGAATTTTTTCTGTTCAACGCCATATTTAAGGAAAAAAAAACTTGTAAACTAAAGAAAAAGTTTTTTGAAATTATTCAATCAAAAATAAATTCCGTTTGTTTTTATTTTCTAGTGCGTGCCTAATAAAAATAAAATTAAATAATAATTAAAAACATAAACGAAAAAAATAGTACCCAAAAAATTAAATCAGGTGTATGTACAAACATTCATACATATACATATAAATCAATTGTGTCCACCTAAATAATTGTTCTATTTATTGTTGTTTATTGAAAAAAAGCAGAAAATCTATACAAAAAAGGAAAATAGTCGAACAACAACGTTGCCAAATCTCTTAATTTTTTATCTACAAATTTGTAGAAACTAGTACAAATCAATACAACCCACATTTCAACTTTAAAAGGAGTTTTCAAAATAAATATATACAAATGGTAAGTGTTTTTTTTTTATTATTTAAAATTCACAATTTTTGTAAAGGGGTCATAAACACGATCAAAATGAATAACAGGCATCTTTATGGTATGAGTAAAAAATTTGTTAGTATGTGTAACACCGACGATGATGGATGGAAAATTAAACCATGTTCATATGTATTACGTCAAGCACACGTACACGATCTTGATGGTAAGCATTTTGATCGTCCCCTTAATGCTTTTATTAAGCTAACCTCTAAGTAGAAGAGGGAAGCTTTTTATGATTTGTTGGATACATATATATTTTAAAGCTGTATTTTATAAACTAGTTTTATTTATACTAGTTTAAGAATTATTACAATATACATACATATACATATTTGTTTTTTAGTTCTCCAGAAATGTTTCATTTCCGGTAACGTACTTGTGTACATATCTAACAAACAGGAGGTCAAACCTTTGATACAAAATGAATTTATCATTTGACATCAAACAAAATTTTAAAACCTTTTTCATTTGTTTGATTTTAACATTTGAATTCAAATTGATAATGATTTGAATATAAACATTTGGCAAACAACGTTTTATCAATTTGATGTCAAATTGTTATCAAATGTTATTCTAAAAAAAAAAAAAAATAACTTGGCAGCACTGAATGGAAAATTAATGCAAACACTAAAAAATGGCGATTAAATTAAATGTAAATTGCACAATTAAAGAAAATTTACATATTACGTGAAGTGAATTCGCCTTTAAAAAACATTGACTTCTTTAAGAAAAAAAATTATTTATTTGTTAGTAAAAATTAATTACAAAGTAAATGAATGTAAATTAAAATAATAAAACGGCAAAGTGAAGAACCTATAAGTTTGTTGTACCATCGCGGTGCTACGTCATGAAAATCCTCAAAATAAAAAGGAGCAAAGTATTACTACTAGGGCTACCACCTTTTTTCTTTGCAATTAAAGTACATTTGGTTACGCCAAATCGTAGGCGCATAGTGCCAAAATGTTTGTTTGATTTTCCATTGGTTTCAGTAACAGTTGTGATTTAGGAGCAGTAGGTTGTTAACCCAAGGCTCTTAGCCTTTTGATGGGGTTGCCATCTTCGATATAGCTGAAAAGGCACAGCATTTCTTATCATAGCCGCTCGCTACGAGACAGACGCTGGGTGAAGGTGGGTTGTTGAGGTGCATAGTTTGGGGCGGCACCTACTCGCCTCGTCGGTGAAACATAAAGCACTCACCCGCTGATTGTCCGGGACTGCTTATTTGAGCTTAAGCACTTATTCGAAGCTAACCTTTATATCTTAAGGCCGTTCACTATTCGCTCGGCCTTCAGCTCGGCCTTCGTGAAGACACCCTTCAATATCTCCACGACCGAAACATTCTACATTTAACTTAAAGTAAATAATAAGCTAGTTTTTTTTTTATCAGATTTGATAACGCTTTGCTTCTGATGTCCCGCCATTGTTAGGTGTAGAGGCCTCAAGAAAGAATTGCAAGTCATATAACAAAGCGTCAACAAAAAGCGTCAACGAATGTTTACCTCACAGTTTATTAAAACAAATAAGGAATTTAAAATAAAAAAAAATATATTTACTTTTGTTCCACATGTATTAAAATCCACATTTGAAAAACATTTAAGAATAACGTTTAAAAGCAAGTTGAAAATAAATGCATCTCTAAATTTGAAAATAGTTTCCCCTTTTTGTTGAGAATGCTATTATTTTCAAATTATTATCAAACGTTTGTCGTTTGAGAAAAGGCTTGATTTCAAATCACTTTCAATTTGAAATCAAACCTCCGTGTATGTTGCGTATGTGTAAATGGAGGGCTTAGAGCTGAAACGAGCCAAGTCAAAAAAGAAAATTCGAAAATAGTTTGAGTAAGTGAATTTCCACACATTGCTGGTGCCATTGACTTGGGTTTATTACTGTTACCTTGCGAATGAAACACTTTTTGATTAAGTCTGTTAAAAAAATGAACAGAGTTTAACTATGCGAAGAATTTCGCACTAGTGTTGAAATACATATATGTTTGTATTATATTTTATGACTTGGTTCGGTTCAGCTTTGCACCCTCCAAATGTTTGTCATAATTTGCGTCTATGAATCGTTTTTGAAGAGAGCACAATTCTCATGATACTCCATTTCATCCCGAAAATATCACTGTTTGGTGCGATTTAAATGGCGAAGACGTCATTGGCACATTTATCTTTAAATCCGAAACCGGTGCCAACATTGCCGTGAATTGCGAACGCGACAGGCAAATGATTCGCAATTTTTTTTATTCCTTATGGTATTGCAAATCATTGGTAAAGAAATGGTTTTAACAAGACGGCGTAACATGTCATACTGCGCGTGAAACCATCACTTTGTTGAGCCAAACGTTTGGTGACCGAATTATCTCAAGAAATAGATCTGTGAATTGGACACCTCGTTCGTTATATTTGACACCTTTGTACTAATTTTTGTGCGGTTACGACAAATCTCTCCGATAAACCAGCATCATTAAGAAACCAACATTCGACGCAGTTTTGACGAAAAAAGATCGGGTATGCTCGTCAAAGTGGTGCTAAATTAGACCAACAAAATGGCATTCATAAGGCGCAGTCGCGTAGGCCATATGCCAAAAATTATTTTAAAATATTCAATGTGTTTTACTTCAAAAAAAAAAAAATAAAAAAACGTTCTATGCCTCTAAAAAAACACCTGTTATATTTAACCCAATTACGACACATCTTTTCTCTTACAATTAAATTGTAAATTGATAACAAATGGCAAAATTTCATGTCAGCCCTATTATGAAAATCGATATCGAAGCAAGACGACGGCAATGGAACAATAATTGTATTTTCTTGATCGCTATTGACAACAATCGACAACTACTGACAGTCACTTGGTATTTTTTACGGCGCTTTTAAGTCGACGTCAAGTAGAATTGAGCCTGTTTTAGTCGACAAGATATTTTGCGGCCACTTGAAAGCTAAAAAAATATATGTTAGAAAGATAGATAGAACATGATAGAATAAGAATAAGTATAAGGAATAGTCATTAGAAATGTTGTTCTCAATTTTAAGACCCATATAACGTCAAACAAAAGAAAATAAGGGAAACAATGAAAACATGCGTCAAAATTCAAATAAATTTATTTGACATTATGTACATAAGTAAATAATGAAATTTTTTAAAAAATTTGAAAAAATTAAAAAATGTTTTTTTTTTGTTTATTTTCGACATTGATTGACACAAGATTCTTAGAAAATATCAAATTAACGTCGAAGTAATGTAGCCGTTGCCTTGATGTGACAGCAATATAAAATTGACGTCGACATCGACCGTAAAATAAATTGATGTAGGTATTTGTCATTGCAATTAAATTTGCAAATTAAAATGGCAGTCGAATAACAGTAAAACACGCAATACAATGTTAAATGTGAAAATATTGTAATAATGCCTGGAATACAATAAGTAAAGTCTTCTTTTAACAATTTTATTTTTTATCATGATAAGTATTTGACATATGGCTTAGTTCACATTTTTACGCCTAGACACACTGCAAAGTATGAATTACAGATAATAAAATATTTTTCTAAATTTTACTGATTATTATATTACGTATTATCCTTAATTGTCTTTTATCTTCTCTAGCCTGTTCTCATTTTTTGTCGGAAAAATAAAAAATAACAATAAAAAAAACTATAAGATTGACAATTGGTTTTGACATATTGATCCAAATCATATCAGTTACATTCGTAAATTTCATGACGCACAAAGTTAAACAGTTAAAATATTGAGTAAAAAACTGCTGACTTTTTTTTTTTTTTTTTTTGTTTCATATACATATTTATTTGAATTTATAATATTATTCCTGTAGTATAAACATTAAACAAACTTTGTTTATACATTTGCCTCGAAAAGTAATTTTAGCTTTCGTTGTAAATGTAATTATATACATAAATCCCTATTGGACAACAGTTAATGGGAATTTTAAATGTGTATTCTTTTAAACTTATGTATGATTACACAGTGCAGCACTAAAATCTTGAAACAATTGAGACCCCCAAAATCTGAAAGCTTATGATGGTAGAAGAAAACCCCTAGCTGGGTTTTGAATTATTAGCTAAGGTTTTTTTTAAATACATGTTTGAAGTTTTCGACTGGGGGTGGATTTTAGTACGATTTTCAAAAAACATGTACTGATTCCTAAGTCTATATCTCGTGAACTGCCTGAAATATTGCTTGTCTCTCTTTGGCAAATTTTTAGCTCCTAATCAGATCTAAAAATTTTACCTTAAGATAAAATCAAAAAAAAAAACAAAATGGTCAGGCTTGACCTACTATACTTTCTTACTTGCTATAATCATAAAATTAATTTTTTTTTGTATCGTTGCTTAAGAGCATGAAGTGCTGCTTAGAATAAATTAGGCATAAAGTAAGATATTATAAACTTTCCAGTTAAACCTTAAAACTAAAAAAGGAAATTTATGAAGTTTTCAGTAATAAAAACAGTCAGTTAAGTTGGAAAGTACATAAAAGTCACTTTTTTGTAAAACAAATAACTTATTTGTTGAAAGATACGTTAGTTTTTACTTTTTAGTTACTTTCTCAAGACGAAGGTACTATTTGTACAAAAAAAGCTTAAAAGTTAATTAAATATTAATTAAATACAGAATAATTAAAGATTTTACACTAGAAAATAATTCACATATAACAAAGCTCTAAAATACAGAACTGTCCTGTATAATAAAGAACGGATAGTCACCGTATCTATACGAAATATATTGTTCGAATTAGAATTAAAAAACACAGGTTTTTATTTTGGGAGAAAATAAATTTTTTTATCAGGCCTGTTCTGAAAATCACTTTAATTCAAATCACATGTGCCTTTTAAAATCAACACAATTTTTGATATTTTTTGTACGGGAGGTACCACGCCCACATTTTGTGGGATCGTTATAAAATTGTTATACCGATATAATTCATAATTAAACTCGTTTAAATAAAATAATTGGTAAAATAATGGGTCGATTACGGATGGCAAAATACAAAATAAAAAAAAAAAATTGTATATTTTAGAATGAGCGGCATTGCCGGATTTCCGTAATCGACCCATAAATATTATAATTTGTGTTTTATTTAAAACTTAGCATAAAACGGCATGTAGGGCACTTAAAGGATAATTAAAGAAATAAAACTGGCCACTGATACAGTTATCGACTAAAATTCTCTTCGAAAGAGTTCTTTATAAAATTGGTCTTATATAACAACATATATCGTCCACTGCATTAAAAAAGCTGGTAATTTTTCGACGGAACTTGATAGAATTTCTTTTGACTTTTAATCGGAAAATTAAAATATGTAAATGTATGTAGTCTTTTTTTAAGTTATTCTCTCATTACGGTATACTAGACGTATACGTAATATGGAATTGCTCTTTTTGCTTATAAAGCCTGAATTTAGAGCACTTATAGGTCAAGAAAAGTGACTACAAAAGAATCAAAAAATATTCGTTTATTTAATTTCAATTTTTTTATTAGCAAATAAAAATAATAAAAGAAATTCAATTGCCGAAAGCACACTGAGAAACACTTGAACGGTGTGATTTTCAGAACACCACAAAACGTGTAATTTTAAAAACACCTGATTTGAAATCACGTGAATTTCAGAACAGGCCTGTATAACACTGAACGCCATAACGATGAGTATTATATATTTAACAGAATTTTTCTGTTATGATTTATAACGTTGCAATTTAAAGAATTAAGAAACTATTTCCAATTTTACCTATGCTAATATTTGAGAGATTAAAACTGTTGGAAATACGTTAATTTTAATTCAACTTTATTTGTCAATTCAATAATCGGTATAACTTAACATTTGTTTCACTGTATTCAGAAATATGTATAGCATATGAATATAGTGATTTGGAAACTCTTTTAAATTTTATTTTCATATAAATTGTTTATACGTGGGACAAAATCCTACCCGTAGAGGTTTTAACGTTTAGAATATTTTAGTGTAATTAACGTTTTATCGCTTTAAAAATCGTATAGAAGTGTGTATATACAGAAATTATTTCTGTGGCATTTTGACAAAACATCTTAAATCGAGATTAGAAGCAATAAAGTTTTTAAAAAAACCTCGGTGAAAAAATCGTTTTTATTTAAATAATAAAATAAACCAAAATTAAAGAAACATTTCGTTTATAATACAAAATTTAAAAAACGTAAACAAAAACTGTTTTGAATGAAAATTGGTATGATTAACAACATTTTTTTCAATTTTTTAAATTTGACTTAAGATGTTTTGTCAAAATGCCACAGATTTGTACTATTCAAACATAAATATTTTAATATCTATGTAAGTATGTATGTACTTATAGCCAATAGGAATACATTTTTATATATTTTGTACATATCTGCATGCGTTTTATTCACGGTTTTCCAAAAATATCAATAATTCCCTAGTTTTGTTAATATCGTTGAAATTTAAAATTTGGAGCATTTTGAATCTTCGAATTGCTCAATTGTAAAATTTTGTATTATACTTAGTTATCGTCTAGACTTGGAATTTTTGTTGCTGCAATTTTATAAAATTCTGCTTTCAAATTGCACTTGTGTCCAGTGCCCATATTCTGTAACTCTCGCGTCGAGAAACTTTTCAATTGAAATGTGTGAAAGTAAACCAATATTAAAACAATCAGCTGTTTTTCTCACTAAACTGTGTATATGACTTTTTTTTGGCGAGTAAGGAAATTACTCGCCAATTTATAGAGAAAGTGTGTCTGTAAAATTTCTGTGAGAAAGTTCCCGCTTTGAACTGACAAATAAACCCACAAACAAAACATTAACATTTCTTTAAAATAATACTAGTGTTTTCAAAGCTCGTTAGCAAACAACAACATTAAAGTTGCACTTTACATTATTTGGTATAGCCGACGGTTGTATTTTCGCCGCCGTCGTTGAAAATTTTTCAATTTTAGTAAATCTTGGTCGCCGTCAACGATATGTGTGACTGGAGTCATATCGGCTTCGTGTGCAATGTTATGACATTGATAACGTAACGACGTAATATCTTTTGATAGTTTTCGACATGAGTTGCAGACATACTGCCTGTGTTTAGAACGCGAGCACAAAAGTGACTCGTTCAGCTTACATTATGAAATTTTGTTTTTGTTTTAAATTGTTGGATATTTTTGTTTTTAAATTAGCAATTTTTGAAATTTTTGGGGCATATTTTTAACAATTTTCAGGGCATATTTTCATTTTTTGTTGCATATATAATGCGCATAAAACGCGCTTTTAAGAGCATATTTCTGGTTTCCCTGGTCATAAGTAATTAAAATTAATTTCGTCACTAACAATTCTTTTGTATTATCAAAGTTATTTTTTGGGAATACAAAATTTACTATTAATAAGATTTCCGTATGACAAGCTAAATTCCCAATTTTCTATATTTGATAAATACACTGAAATTTATTGGTGAGGGAAAACTAGCTTCTATGCGCATTTCACTGGTTGCTTAGGCCAGCTCATCAGGAAACCTTTTCCTAAGATTTTATAAAAGCTAAAAATATTATACCAATAAAACCCTAAAGCGAAACCATAAACAGTGAGTTTATCTTTTCTTACATCCCCCCCTTCAGTGTATTTATCAAATATAGAAAATTGGGAATTTAGCACGTCATACGGAAATCTTATTAATGGTAAATTTTGTATTTCCAAAAAATAACTTTGGTAATATACTTGCATGTGCCCGTGCAAAAAACTGAACTGGCAAATTTGTTTTTTTGTTATGATAAAATGAAGCAATTTGTTTTTTCTTTTTACCCACTAAAAACTACAATTTGAGTCGGAAAAAAGCCAACCAATTGTAGGGGGATGTAAGAAAAGATAAACTCACTGTGTTTAAAATTCTTATTCGCTTTAGGGTTTTATTCGTATAATATTTTTAGCTTTTCTAAAATCTTAGGAAAAGGTTTCCTGATGAGCTGGCCTAAGCAACCAGTGAAATGCGCATAGAAGCTAGCTTTCCCTCAACAATAAATTTCAGTGTATTTACCAAATATAGAAAATTGGGAATTTAGCACGTCATACGGAATTCTTTTGTATGATGTAACGATTCGTTAAAAAATACTTTGAATAAATTTATTTTTATTTATTAATGGCAAATTTCACCAATTCTATTTAAATATCAAAGAATTTGCTTAAAAATCCCGCATTTTTTAAGTTATACACCTAATAAAAATATGTTTTTTTTTGCGTATAATGGCATATTTTGCAACTAATAATTTTTTCCATTAATGACTATATTGTTATCACAGGAAGTAGAATTCCATAAAAAAAATAACAAAATCTTAAAACTAAAACTGTTTTTTCTATTTAATTAATTTTGAAACACTCTTTCATATTTTGCGTCAATAAACCAAAAAAAAATTAATGTTGTTTTACAAACAATTATTTTGCTGATGTTATTGTTCAAATTTGTCTGACACTAGATAAACAGAAAATAATTCGATAAAGACTCATACATCTGAATCTGTTTGAAAAAAAGTAAAGAAAAACTCGTTAAAAGTTAATTCAGCTAAACAAATAACAATGTTACGAACACACAAACATATATATCGTTACCTCAAATCCAAAGGGCGGTTAGCGAAAAATAAAATTCAAAATCGACTTTTTGGTTGCCGAAAAATAAAATTCAAAATCGAATTTTTGGTTGCTGATGATGTAATTTGATTAATCAAAAAATAGATTTTGAATTTTTTGTCGCTTACGGCCTTTATGATTTTAGGTAACGATATGTACTTTGTATTTTTATGAACATTTTGAAATAACCCAGTAAACACAGCATTAAAAAAACTTTACGTCAATCTTACTTAATCATATTGCGAATGCTTAAAAAGAAATTCCAATTAAAAACTTATAAAAACAAAAAAAAAAAAATATTTTAATTAATGTGTTTTAAAAAAAAAATTAACATTAAGCATATTAAATTAAAAAAAAAAAACATAAAACATTTGCTTAACTTTAATATTGGCACAGCAGAATTAAGGGAACACCTATAAAACCCATTAAATTATACTATTGAATTTTACAAATTTAACGAAATTTCGACCCTTTTAATATTTTGAAGATTAGCCTTTGTTTTCTTTTTCAGCTTCTAAACGTTATCTTACAAAATTAACTAAAGTTTTTGTTGTTTCGGAATTAAGCTTATTCTCCTCTTCTTAAAGGACTTCTTTTGGTTGGGGCTTACATCTAGTTTTCGCTCATATCTCTCCAAAATGTTCCATAAAAACTAAATAGGATTAAAGTCTGGACTTCGATGAAGTGATACAAGCATATGCTAAATAGAAGTCACATTTGCACATTGTGATCTGTATGATTTGGGTTGTGTGCTTATAAAATACGATTGTGTGGCTTAAAAATTAACTGAGTGACAGATTTTTTGGGCAAGTCATAAAATGATAGATTTAATGTAACCAGAGTTGCATTTTGTTGAGTTTGCATCTTTCTTCTGAAATAGTGTGACATTGACAGTAGATTTTGCAGACATTTTTTTTTGTCGTATAAATCGTCAGATCGTACGATTGTGTAGGGTGGTGAATCCCGGCCTTTACATGTATCTACATTTCGCGTGTTCGTAAACAGCATAATGCAAAATATGTCGGAGAGGTTGACTTTCTTAAAAATACGCTGCTGTGAGGTAATTAGCTTCTGTTGATTAGCCACCGACAGGGCTGCCAGATATAACGATTTTTCGTCATTTTGACGTTTTTTTGTTCCGAAATTAGCAAAGTGCCGAATTGCTGATTTTTCTCCAAAAAAAAAAGAAACTTTTAATGTTTTTATATGTCTAGATATTAAGCAACACATTTTTGTAGCAACAAATTTTGTAAACAAAACAGCTTAAATTTGTAAGTTTTCTTTTCCCTAAACAATTTATGGGGAAAAGCGAAATTTCAAAGAAAAAACTGTTCACTTTTTATGCATTTCTTAAAGTGATCAAGACCTTAAATTCGAGCATGGGGACCAAGTGAAATAATGGACTGCTCTTTTTTAACCTAAAATACTTCTTATATAGACAAAAATGTGGACCAAATTCGATCATCCTAGCTCATATGGGTGCTTTTATGCCAAACTCTGGATGAAAAAAAGTAGTATCTATAACTCGGTCATTTTTGAACCGATTTTGTTTTTTTTTCATTATTTCAATATCTTAAAAGCTACAAACGGAATGATAAACTTATATAAAACGAACTTATAAATTTTGATTCTGATCTCGGTTTACGTACATTAAATAAGTCCCTACCCAGCTAACATAGGATTATACACCCGGCAAAAACTTTACTTGCCTTTTAAGTTAGCAAATAATGTTGGAAAAAATAAACACTACTTATTTTTCGGCTGAATAACTACTTATTTTTGTTCGAGGTGTCCACAGAATTCCGTACTTACAATACACTTACTGGAAGTCAAAAAATATATAGTTATTATTTAACTACGGGTAAGTAGAATTGTAAGTAGTTACTAGAAGCCAAAAATTCACTAGTTAATAGAGCTAATAAGTAGTTATTGAGTACGTTACCAGTAAGTAAATATTCAGTACTGAAAACAACACATCTAATAAGTAGTTATTGAGCTGATTATTAGTAAGAAAATATTCAGTACTGAAAATAATTAAAGTAATAAGTAGTTGCTAAGGTCATTACTAGTAGGTAATTATTGAAGTTTTCCGAATAATGACAATTGCTACGAAAACTACTTACCAGGTCACGTATGAAATAACTACCACCTATTACTAAAAATCAAAAAGTTTTTCCTGGGCAACTCCTTAAATAATTTTATGATGATTATCTGTCGAGAAACAATTATAAAAACATTTCCCTTTTTTAATTATTATATTTTTATACATTTTCTGATGCGTTCGTTTTTTAATCTTGGAATGTTTAACATGCAAGTCTTAAGAAAATCTTAAGATGATTATTTCCAGAGTACAAAAACAACAATGCTATATATTGTTGGTATATTGGTATATTTTACCATCATCGAATGGACCTTTTGCGACACTGTGTATAAATCATGTTTTCAATAATCATACGGCGAGCATATCATGAGTTACAAGATAATATATACACGAGTCTTATAGGATTCTTGACATGGTTTTTGAAAGACTCGTTGGATAATCTTAACCCACATCTCAAACGATTCTCATAACGATTAAATTAAGTATCTTTACGGTTTGTTACAGTTTCTCCCTTGTAAAGCATCTTTTACGATTAAAAAAAACGCTTGTCGACTATCAAAAACGCTCTTCATGAGACTTCCAGTAGCTCTTACACCATACAAAGTGGTAGCTGGGTATGAAGTTATTCACCCCTATCGCGAATGTTATGGGAATATGTTATATGGAAGCAAACCTTTATTCCCATCCCCAACAAATCGCTATCGCAAATATTTTGGGAATAAAAATATCTATTGTGCATTATTTGCAGTGAAAGAAAAATATACAAAATAAAATATGGAGGATCTAACACTAAAAATTCAAATTTCATTAAAAGGATAAAATAGACAATGGCGTTGATTGCTCTTCGGTAGAATTTAGTACTAGGACTAGTCGTTCGCTTCGCTGTAGTAGTCCAAACCTAGAACTAACATTATATTAAACTGTATGAAAGTGCTTATACACCTACATAAATTTAAAAGCACACAAAATACTCGTTACATTTTCTTCGTGGTTTAAAAATTAGCTCTTTTTTTATCCGTCATTATTTTCTAAATAATTTCAAAACTATTAAGCTGATGAAACACGCTGTTAAAACACACACAATTACTGCTATTTATATTTTCTTAGCCTTTTCAAAATTAATATCAATTGTTTGCTGGGTAAGGTTTTGTTAATATGTTTTTCTTTATCCTAGAAAGGCAAATACATTTCTATTGACTGTATAAAATTTGAATGTGCTGATGTGTGAAAATGTAAATTACACAAATTCGAATTTTTGGGTAAAGAAAAAATCTAAACCACATATTATAGTTTTGTTTTTGATATATATACATACATGTAAACAATTTCTTTTATTATTTTTTTTGCTAATAAAAAACTAGAAATTAGATAAACGAATATTTTTTGATTCTTTTGTAGTCACTTTTCTTGACGTATAAGTGCTCTAAATTAGTGCTTTATAAGCAAAAAGAGCAATTCCATATTACGTATACGACCAGTATAACGTAATAAGAAAATTACTTAAAAAAAGACTACACCAAAACCTCGCTTGGCGTCGTTTCGTTTTGCGTTTTTTCGAAGTTGCGTCGCTGCTGACTTAGTACTAATTTTCACTGTGCGTGGTTAGATTTTCGAAGTTGCGTTTTTTTGGGTTTGGGTCTTTATTTTTTTTTTAAATGTTTTTTTAAAGATCGCAACATTGAACCAATTTTTTGTGAAAGAAAGCCGACTTACGACAACAGCCACTATGGACTCATCAGACAGTGATTAATTTTTATTTTATACCCTTCACCACAGGCAGAAAAGGATATATATTAGTTTGTCATTCCGTGTGTAGTTTCTATAATATTGATCTTAGACCCTATAAAGTATATATTTGTTGATTTAACTATTTAACGATGTCCGTCTGTCCGTCCGTCTGTCCGTCTTACGTTTGATATGTGTTTTGCGGATACTCCAGACATGATAGCGACTAGGTTGTTTTACATTTATGTCTTATATAGTCTACCATTTCTTGCTATTGAAATTCAGCAAGATCGGTCAACAAATGGCTGAGATATGACCAAAAAACCACGACTGCCTCTGATTTTGCCCAAAAATCCCTTGTTGTTGTTGTATTTTTTTATTTCTGTATATCTTGAGAACGTACACACATTAACGTTATCAATACACAGCATCCCACAAAATGTGGTCGGGATTGAACAGGTGGGCGTGGTACCTCCCGTACAAAAAATATCAAAAATTGTATAAAAACCTGATATGTGTTTTGCGGATACTCCAGACATGATAGCGACTAGGTTGTTTTACATTTATGTCTTATATAGTCTACCATTTCTTGCTATTGAAATTCAGCAAGATCGGTCAACAAATGGCTGAGATATGACCAAAAAACCACGACTGCCTCTGATTTTGCCCAAAAATCCCTTGTTGTTGTTGTATTTTTTTATTTCTGTATATCTTGAGAACGTACACACATTAACGTTATCAATACACAGCATCCCACAAAATGTGGGCGGGATTGAACAGGTGTGCGTGGTACCTCCCGTACAAAAAATATCAAAAATTGTATAAAAACCTGATTTTTTGGACTGTCATATGACCTATGGTTACGCCTTATATATCAAAAGATCGGAAATTTTTAATAGAAAATATTTTCTGAAAAACTCGGGAAAATCGGTTTAGATACGAAAAAGTTATGACCAAAATATTATTTTTTTTTTTTGAAAAATACCCATTTTCGGGAACCATAGATCTTCCCGAGTCCAAGTTTTATAACTGGCAAATTTCTTCTTTAACACGTCGGTATATAAATCTGTCAAATCGGTTAAGAAATAGCAGAGTTATGACAAAAATACTGAAATCCCAAAAATTAATCTTTTTATAATTAAGTTTGTTTTTTCTACCTTTCACCGAAGGTCCTATACCCTATAAAGTTCTGGGTATTCTGGGTCCTTATGAAAAGCGAAGTTCAAATTTCCCGTTGAAGTCTATTGCAAATATGTATGTGAAGGTTAAATTTAAATATTTTGCAGCAACGAGTCAAAAAAAGCAAATAATCTTAGATAAAAAAACTGGTCATTTTGACGTATTTTAAATCAGGAGAAAAGGCTTTTGATATTGAAAGAAACCTTGAACTAGCCCCTTTATTTTATCCGATGTAAAGTCTATCAAATCAAAATTTATTTTTCAGCTCAAAATTTGAATCTCGGCACCAATTAAACGAAAATCAATACAAATGTATGGAAAATCCTGCTTCGGTTTGCGTCGAGTTTTTCCTACTTCATTAAGTTACTAAAGGGATAACATTGAAACAACCTGGGCCCAAAATAAAAGCTTATTTGCTTGCTGGCGTTACGTTACAAACAGTAGACTTTTCGTTGGAAATGCTCATATGTAATAAAATTTTATATTATTTTTCGGCCTGTATTCCATGAATAACACGTTATGTTATACTCTAAAGCTTCAATCGTGTTTGACTTGTCCACATAGACCAACGACTTCACATAACCCCACAAGAAATAGTCAAGAGGCGTCAAATCAAATTATCTTGGAGGCCAACTCACAGGTCCATTTCGAGAGATAAACTTGTCCACCAAAATAATTTTGGTGCGAAATTTAGTGATAATTCACTAGGTCGATTATGACGACCATAAAAAGTTCGTAACAAACGATGGACATTTCTCACAGATCACGAATTTTGATAATAAATTTCAACGATTTGCAGTCGTTGCTCGTTTGTAAGTTTCTCCATGATGAAATGGCAGAGTATACTGAACACTTTTCACTTTCACAGATGTAGTTCGGACACAATTACCAACCAGTGCTGCCAGCCCTTAATTCATTAAAAAATCATCCTTTAGTATTTTCGTAACCCTGGAACCTATCCTCGATCTTTTCATGGTTTGCTATAGAAAATCATAATTTACTTTGCGTTGTTTCAATTTGCGTCGCGTTTCTTTGGAACGTAACCACGACGCAAAGTGAGGAATTGGTGTGCATACATACATTAGACCGACTCACCATATATAGGCAAAAAAAAAAAAGTTAAAGTTGTACCCCCCCGGAAATTAATTTTGACATGCTTTATGAATATTCCCAAAATATTTTAAATCTAGCAGTAAGGTCCCGTGAGCTAAACCGCGTCAAAAAAGGGTCCAAAAATGGTATTTTTCATGAATAAAAAGTTCTCTAAATTTATTTGGTTCACTGAATGACCAAATATAATAGATATGCCAATTCCACGAATAAGTCTGCCATCAATAGAAAAAATTCATTTCTGATTTTGGTAGTAAAAATACTTAAGTATGGTGGCAACATTATGTTACTTTTAAGTTTTTATAGTGGCAACAATTTTTTGATATTTTTTTAAAAAGTTTGATATTTTTTTAAAAAGTTTGATATTTTTTTTAAAAAATTTGAATAAAAAAAAATTAATTTTTTAAGTTTTTTAAACATTTATATTTCTTATTTCTAAAAAGTGGTTGTTTTGAATTATTTTAGTTTTAATGTTGGTTTCTAACTTATTATTAGTGATTTCGTTTAGGGGGTGTTTATATTCAAAAATAGCATTTTAACGAGGTTTGCATAATCAAATAAATACTTTTTTATGTTATCAAAAGTAAGCCTTTGTCTGTAAAAAAGCTTTTGTTGAAGAATACTTGAAGGATGCCAATTCATTTGGAGAATATTAATTTTCTAATTCAGATCCCACATTTGATTCCAGATCAAAACTAGTTAAAATTTGTTTTATTTTTTTGAAATCCTGTATTTTTTTGCAACAAGTTTTGGATTTTTTTTAATTTGTCGGGCTATTTTTCCTTCCACATGTTAATTTTACTTTCTGCCATATCAATTAATTAGAGTTAACTATTAAGTGAACTAAATCCTACTAATTTAGTTATTGTTTCACCAATATATCCAAAGTTGGAAAATACAAATGCTAATTGACTTTTGATGTTATTTAAATTTAATATTTCTTTTGCTTTTTTTAATGCATGTGCATCGGTAGTAACGAGTTCTTCAATAACATTCTTAAATTGCTCAAAGTTTTTTGAATAGAATTCTAAAGCAGTTATCCAGATTCCCCTTCTTGTTAATACTGACTGCGGTGGTGACGGTACCAAGAGATACATATCATTAAAAATTTTAGCTCGTGAAGGAGCCTTTAAAAATATTTTTTCCCGCATTTGTTAATTGATTTAAAAAAAAAAATTTTTGAGGATCTTTTTTTTTTGTATACAATTTAAAAATTTTTTGAAGAACTTTTTTTTATAATATGGAATTTTAAAAAATATATCACTCAAAAATTTTAAAATATGCAAAACTTTGCATTTAAAACCAAAATATGCAAAAATATGCATTTTCACTAAAATATTCAAGAATATGCAAAAAGAAATCGATGGCATTTTAACGCAAATTTAATGATTAGGAAAGATAATTGGTCGACTATCGCCAAAAAACATGCATTTGCATGGAAATCGCATGCCTAGATATTACTGTCGGTTTTTCAAACAAAAATTTTCGTTTGGGAATTTACAAACAACAATAAAAAAACTCAAATTTGTTTGTATTTTCAATGTTAATTTCATAAAGAAAATTTTAATTTTTATTTAAAAAACAGGCTGTTAATTTTTTTTTTACTCTCGTTGTAACTTTTTCGAGTACGTAAACACTTAGCAAATTAGCATCAATTATTGAACAGACCTATTGGTAATGCCTTTCACATCAAGATTGTGATTGACAGTTTTTGGAATAAAAAAACAAACAAACATTCAAAAGCTATTAACATTTGATTTTGTTTTAGCTTGCAAGTTATACTGGAAGTAATTTTATTATCAAATATTTATGTATATTCCATTATTGTTATTCAGACAGATATAAAATGCATATCGCACTTGATGATTTAGAGGGTATTAACTAAAAATTTAAAAATGTTCAGAAGAAGCAACACAATTTTTTATTTAATACTAAAGGCATATGAACAAGAATTTTTAAACCCACCGTCACCGTTTCATTACCAAAAAGTAGACAAAATAGCACGATATTATTAAAGCGGGTAGATATGAATATTACGTGTCGATTTTTTCCAAAAAGTGAAAAAATAAAAATTTTGAGTTAATACCCGTTAGCGCAAATGCATGTACATACGTATGTTTGAACACAGTACAGTAAATTTTTGAAATTATTCTTTATAATTCCACACAAATTCCTTTTTTAAGTGCACTTTCTAAACCTGCATATTTAAGATAAATGCACACAATTTTTGGCACTTTAAAATTATTTTCATACAAAAAATTTAAGTGAGCTGCACTTTGACTTAACTGCCCAAAATACATATTTTCTGAATTCTTCTTCAAAATCCTTGTTTACGTGCATTTTGTATACCTGCATATTTTTCATATTTTTGGGCAGCTTTAAAATATTTTCATACAAAACATCAAAGTTAGCTGCACACATGAAAAAATATGGTGGCCACTTTTTTACATAAATATCCAATTTAAGCTGTTTATAAAAATATAAATCGCAATTATTTTGTTTTTTTTTCATGCATTGTTATGTTCTTTGTGAATTGTCATTGTTTCTTGTTTCTAATGTTTCTTTTATATTAAATATACATACATACATACATGTGAAAAATGATCTATTATTTAAAATAAAATTTTAATAAAATATAAATTAATGTACGTTGTTTTTGGTTAATTGACCCCCGCTTAATTGAATTTCCCGTTTTATTGCACTAAAAATCATGGAACGAAATCATTCCGTATAACTGTCAATGTAAAAATACTCTTTTAGTTGAGTTCCGTTGAATTGCGTAACCTCTTAATTATTTCGCAGAATAAGACCGCATTGCGAACAACAAAAGCAAATGTTTCGGTTAATTGTTTCCGTCTACTTAATGTGTTTTTGCTCTACAAACGTAAAAAAATTATTTTGCGGCAAGAATGATTATACGATGGACGTACCTGATTTTTATTTTGTTTTAAAAAACCTAAACCATTTTTTAACTTAATAAATAAAGAAATGAGTTTTATTTTCTATATACACATGGGTATCTTGCTTTATTGCACATCTTGCTCAATTAAGCGATTTTCGTTTTAATTTCATCGGCGATTCATTGAGTTCCCGTTTAATTGCGTTAAAAGTCGTGCATTTTTAGAAACTCAATTAAGCGGGAATAACTGTATTAATAAAGATTTTTTATTCCACTTTTAAATCAAACACTTTACTTTAGCTGCACTTTTGTGCAGGTAACCACAATTGTGTACCTGCACATTAAGGCAGGTAAATGCATTTAAGATAGCTCATTTTTGATTTACCTGCACAAAAAATCGTGCAAAGGAGATTGTGCAGCTAAGCAAAAATTACTGTAGTAATGTTACGAATAAAAACTTTTAGTATTTACAAATACGAACTTCTGCGAATATCCAATCTGATATATAGCGTCACTCGATATTTTAAATTTTTTAAATTACCAACAAATTTAAAAAAACTGTCATACTACTTAATGTATTGGAAATTATTTTGACACTCCGATAGTTGAATTATAAATGATCAATTTCGTACCTTAATGCCACTATTGAACCCGTTTTAAACTTTAATACTAAATCTGGCTACACACTAGTGATTTGTGGAGCTCGACGTCTTGTTACTTGTTAATGGGGCTGTGCACGCACAAATCACAAGTAATTGAAAGTTTTAAATTTCTTGTCATTTGTTCAATGTGTTAGTGGGCTTGTGCGCGAACATTTTAAAATTGTTAAATTTTATTTTACAACAAAACATCAAATTGTATCTATTGCGAAGTTGTTTAGCATACAAAAATTTTTTGTATTCTTCTTCATTTTTTTTTCTTTTTTTTAAATTTGTTCATTATTGACTTTCATTTAAAAAAAAAAGTACAAATATTTAGCACAAGGTTGTTACAAACTAAACTAATAGCACAACGTTAAGCACCAAATAAAGTTAAACCTTAAAAATAAAATAAATACTTTTAAAAAAGTTATAAACAAAACAAAAATGTGAAATAAAATAAAACTAAAAATAAAAAGTACACAATTGCAACTGAAGGCGCCTTGGGGAATAAAACAAAATATTACCATATAATATAAAACTTATTTCATACAATTTAAGTAAAAAAATCTTTTTTTCTTAAGTTGTAATGTTGAAGATTGCTTTTAACATTTACATCCGATTAAAATAAGATGTCGCTGTAAGAGGTCAATGATGCTTATACGAGTAGTATCTACGAGTAAAATGGCACAGAAACCTACAAAAACAAATATACATATATCAAAGGATTAAAAAGATTATGCAATACACAATTTTTTATCTAGATAAGAATGAGAAAAAAAGGGAAAGGTCTGATAATGGACTAAAAGTCAATACATCAAGGACGCTTTTATAATCATAAAAAAATTGTGATAGAATAATGAGCAAAATCCTTAATCAATGCAATTAAAACTAAATATTTGCCTTTATTGCATAAAAAGTTGTCGTTAACGCCAAAGTCGTTTTTTTTTTGGTGATAGATTACAGAACACAGCTTGTGTGTTACTTTAATCTATTACAAAAAAATACTTGGGTGCTAACGACAACGCCTTACACAATAAGGTCGATTATCTGTTGATAATTTTTCCAATTCAAACAAAACATTTGTATAATCAAAACAATTTTTAACAAAAAGAATGTGAGAATTATTCCTTTTTATGTTATTATGCTAATGTGTGTGACACCTTAAAATATTGGTCATAGACCCACCTGAAACCAAACCAATTTTTAATTTTTTTATTAATTCATTGAATACATTACAAAAATAAAAAATTGTTAATACAAAACCATTTTTGTTTGGATCGGTCCTATAAACAAGTTGGCATATTCAAAAAATTTATTTGCATTTCGTTTATTGAAAAAAATCTGATTTTTTTAATTTGTTTTTGATATTTTAATAAATATTTCAAACAAATAATTTTACTGAATCAAACAAAAAAAAAGTTTACTCTTTTCGCTTCATTACCACGCCACGAGCAACAACGCGCACCCAGCAAGCAATAAAAAGAAGATGAATAGGAGGGCAGCAGGATGCGCCCGCAGCCTTTTGGGACACATTTTTTTTTTTTTTTGAACAATTTTTTTTTCTGAATTATGCTTTTTATCGTTTTGTTTCTTTTCTCACTCACTGTCGCTCTATTCCTCGCCTCGGGGAATGTACTGCGCCTCTTATTGGGCATAGTTAAAACAGCTTGAGGACTCCTTCCTCTTGGTGTTACATCTTCTGGGGTAAATAAATTCTGCCTTGATTATTAAGTTAACCTTAGCGCTTAAATTCACTGGAATTCTTTGGGATCTCATGCATTTTTAAAGAAAGCGAATGCTACCTGGAATGCACCAAACATTCAAATGGCAGTACTCTTCACCATGGTGCGCTAAGAACAGAAAACTATATAAATATCGTTCTTTAGATATAAATAAATCTATTGTGTGTCACGCCCACTTCTCTAATCCCATTTACATTTTGGCGGACGTTGTGTATTGATAACCAAGATGCTTGTACCTAATTTGAAAACTTTGACTCTTGCCGTTCTCAAGATATATATACAAAAGATTGTAATGTCTTTGTAGGAGAACTTATTCATAAAAAATAAAACAGGGTTATGAAACAATTTTTTATGAAAATTTTTCTCAGTTAAATTTTTTTAATAAACCTGTTTTATTTTTTTACAAAAATTTGTTTAATTAACCTGTTTTATTTCTTATGAATAACGGGGTAAATAAATATGTATTACATTTTATGTTGTTGCTGCCCGCCCGTCCATACCAGAGATTATTATTGTGACATATATTGCAGTAAATGTCGAAATTAAGTTATCTTTAATGTAGACAGCACCTTTTTGTACATATTTATTGCTTGCAATTAATGTTGCAATATGTAATTGTTAATTAATTTTCGTTGACAATTATTGTTAAAATAATGCGTCAAATTTGGTTGTCAATTGAAAAAAAAGAAGCAAAGAGAAAAAAGAAGCAAATTGCGTGGGAAAGAACTTACGTTTATGAAATGGTAGCAAATTATAATTGAAATATGTAATAGATAAACACTTAAATTAACACTCAAATAAAACTGCAAAAAATATTTTTGTTAATATAAATATTTTCTTATTTGATCTTTTTTTATTTAAATTTATATTAATTTTTAAGGCTTGAAATTTTTTTTATATAAAAGTATTAATTTTATATTAACAAAAAAAATATAAGTTGAATAAAATTAATATTTTTATTTTTTAATATTTTTAATTAGGCTTAAGTTCATCAAATTTAATTTTCATTAAATTATTTTTTTATGAAGAAAGGAATTTTACAACATGAAAATTAATTAAAATTGTTATTGATAATCTTTTATTCTTAAACGTGGCCGGGATTCGAACCGCGGCCGGCAGGTTACCATGACATGTTTCGATCGCAACCACTCGATCTCCTCAGATGGATTTGCCGTTTTACACTCGCAGCCATCGACGACTGCTGACGTCAATAGTCATTTAATAATTACATTTTAAACAAAATTTGTTTTTGTTTTAAATGTAACTTAAACGAGTCACTTTTGCGCTCGCGTTCTAAAAATAGGCAGTTAGTTCTATTTCTTTTTTTTTAAATTTCTTGGATACTTTCGTTAATTTGGTTGACAGTAATTGTCCTGTGTAAGTAGTTCATAATACAAATATAAATATAACACTTACGATTTTTTAACCATTTTTTAGCACTTAAACGCAATATCTGATGAGTAAAATCGGAGTTCTTCTCTCAGTTCATGTGGTAACCAATTTTCTTACTTTTTTATAAATAATTAATGATGTTATTCGAGTCACGTCTCTTATACTAGATTTTTAAACTTTTGTAGCAAATTCGGATATATAAAATCATACACAATACACAATGTTGACAAGCTTCAAGAATTGACTTTTATTTTTAACGATTTTCTATTTTAAATTTTAATACACATGTATGAGTTTTTTTTTATTTCAATCAAAAGAAACGGAAAATGGCTAAACATTTTTAAAAAACTAATAAATGTTAGCGTTATTTTACAATCACGATTAAAGTAAGTCGATTTGACGATTATGACGGTTTGTTTTGCAAAATTTGTCGATTTTCGACACTTTTTATCTGGAAGCAATGGTTCCCATGCCTTAAACATAAGCTGAGCAATAAGAATATTTGCTCTGTTATTCTGCCGACGTCATTGCCAACTTACTGAGATATTTATCTTTGGTGTAGACCTGGTATTAAGGCTTCCCAGTTTTATTAATGTTTTAATATCTCGAAATAATTAAAAAATGCACTAAAATATAACTATTTTTAAAAAAAACATGAACTGGTTAAAAAATAAGAAATAAAAAATTTAAATAACACAACCGGTAACAGTGTTTTATCCATATTTACTTTTTTTATATTAAATTTTTTATTAAAAAAAAAAAATTTTTAGTAAAATACATGTGAGGTTTGTTTACATGCGCAAAACAATGTCGCATACTTAGCAGGAATAGAAACGTCAAATTGTGCAAACTCGCAAGATAGGTAACATTGGAAGATGTCAAAATTTTCTGTTCAAATTTGTGAAAAATGTTGAGCAACATTGATTATTTCACACGAAAATTTTGACATGTAACAATGTTATCCATCTTGCGAGCTTGTACAATTTGACGTTTTTGTTCCTTTAAAGTATACGACATTGCTTTGCGTATGTAAACAAACCCCACATGTATTTTACTAAAAATTATTTTTTTAATAAAAAAGAAAGTATCTATGGATAAAAAAAACTGTTACCGGTTGTGTAATTTTAATTTTATTTCTTATTTAATTATCAGTTCATACTTTTTTGCTTTTGCTTAAAATTTCACGTGAAATAAGTGCAGCTTACATTATTTCGCAGTTGTAAAAAAAATGTTGCCAGAAACATTTCGGAACTTTTTCACAAAATGAGCTGAGTACAAATCTATCAACCTTATTTCGTTGATATTCCGCACTAGTTTTTTATATATGCGTTTTGACAGCATTTCACGTGAAATGTTGAACAGATTACCTGGATTTATAGACTAGAAGTGATGGGATTTTTTGAAAGGAAAAATCTTACGACTTGTGGAATAGTGTGAAAGGAACTACAATAGTATTTCGAGTCTAAAGTCTTTCCTGAAGTCAAATGGATAGGATATTATGTACTGTCTTGTTTTATAGAGTATTCTATTGGCCTTTTTGCAGTTTATTTAGACTATTGTCTAGTCTCTATACTATTCTATAGTTCGATCTATAGATTGTTTTGTAGTTGAATTTAAAATTCTACTTTACTGCCACTATTGACATTCAAAAACCTACTAGACTTTCCATATGTACATTGTAATTAATAAAATTTTCAGAAGACCTTAATATAAAATGCATATTTATTTTTTCATTTGCATTTATTCCACATTCTTCGAAATACTGTAACATTTTTGGGTGTGTTGTGGCAGGCAAGGATTCAATTTATATGCCTGCCAACCTGTTGCTCCTTCATTCATATCAGATCATTTAATATAGGAGTGTTAAAGTGTGTTTCAATGAGCTAGTGAGTAAATGAATACATGTGTATTTGTGACAAGGACAAAAGCACAAACGTTGCAAGGCTGATGCCACAAACATGCTTCACTTAATATTTACTATAATAAAAAAAAAATCATTATCGTAATCTAGTATTTATAAATTCATGACATAAATTCCTTTTAACTTTAATGCTTAAATACGACAATGTGCATGTTATGCAGTGTGTGTGTGTGTGTGTAACTATAAATGAATAGAAAAGATATGTTACCACATGCGAGTTTGTTTACAGTTGAATTTTGTTAACAAACTAAAATGAATATTATATAGAAAACGTAGTGGATGTGGAATGCACTAAACTATAGAATAGCATATTAACTAGATTGTAGACAGGACTAGAAAAAAATTGCCTGGTCTATACTATCAGGCCTGTCACAGAAATAAATTTTGATCAATAGTGAAATAAGTTCCGTATTTTATTTAAAGGCAATTTATAAATTCAATAACAAACTTTTTCTTGTTTTTGACTGTATTAAATATGCATTTATAAATTGGCTGAGCTTTAAGCAAGTCGATTTCTAATCTTTGTTCTAAAAAAATGCATTAAGAAAAATGCCCTTTCGACTTCAGCACCAGGGCTGTCAGATGTGGCGATTTTTTGCCAAACGTGCCGATTTATAAACCTAATTGACGACGCAATTTTGTGTTTGGCGACATGGCGAAACTAAAAAAAGTTGGCGATTTCAAAAACGCATTTTATTTTATTTTTTCATATTTATATGAAAACATTTACGAGTACTGGCTAAGTTTTTTCTTGGAATTTTTAAAAAATTTTAAAATCGCAATACGAGTGCGATTGTTTTAGGTCATAAATTGATTATATCGCCAGAAACATTATATTGAAAACATAAAAAAATTGTTTCCATAGAAATTTGGAATAAAGCTTTCTTTTATTTTCGCACATTTTCCTTATCAATTATCGGATCTTTACCGAAAAGCTTATTTTGCAAAATAAATTTTAAAAACTGAATCGTTTTCAATTTCATATAAAATGGTATTCTTAAAAAAAAAATAATAATGTATGCTGGATAGTATGCGAAAATAGTTAAATTAATTGCGAAAGAAAATCAGAAAATTTTTAAAAAAAAGTTAGGTACTTACAGCCTGTTTTTGTAAAACATAAGTCTTCTCACTTGAAGTTTTCGTATTAATACGTTTATGTTTAAAATTTGGTTTTTATAAAACATTTAAAAGCTTTCGTCTATTCATAGTTGATATAAATAGAGCTTTTTTCTTTCGTGAATCAACATTATTGCCAATGCATTAATATTCGTACATTTGTATTATTTTTTCATATAAAGGTTTTGTGTTTGTGGATAACCCTGGCTTTTGTTTACAAAAATTAAATTTCAAAAATAAAATATTTTATAAAAAGTGTTACTAAATTAGAAAAAATAAAAGTGTTGAATGAAAATGTTAACAATAATAGCAATAAATAAAAGAAATACATATAGAAGATCTTTTGCTGCACATCAACATATAGATATGTAGAAGATATTTGCGAAGATATAATTTTTTGGAACATTCGGAAGAACGGTGGTATTTTACACTACACTGTATGTACAGTCACACAGATAATAGTACGTACGCCTTAACAATTCTTTAACTTTCCAAAAATTAGAGATATTTAAAATAATAAATAAATCAAAAATTTTTAAATGAATGCAAATATTTATTTCATTATTAAATTTAAGACTATTGATTTGTCCGCATAATTAGGTGCGAAGTCAAGCCGCTTTTATCTGTTTATATCCCCAATTAATGTTTGTTTTTTCTTAGTACGCGGCTATGTAATGTAATGTAAAAATTTTAAAATTTGAACTCAAGGAATTCGCAACGTTCCTTTTGTTAAAAATATATGCACGCATTTCATTACAAATGTCCTTTGTTTTCTTACCTA
Source organism: Pollenia griseotomentosa (assembly GCA_963931875.1). Lineage (NCBI taxonomy): Eukaryota > Metazoa > Arthropoda > Insecta > Diptera > Polleniidae > Pollenia > Pollenia griseotomentosa. The sequence continues at coordinate 50,893,445 of OZ007564.1, forward strand.
TTTTAACAAAACAGTAATATTTTTTCTAAAATTACTGCAGTCTTTAAGAATTTGCTTGCAAGTTTAGCTTGTGCCACTTTCCATATATTATTTTTCCTGTAAATCTTCTTATTTTAAAAAGGACAGTTTTCTATTTGGCATCGTACGTATAATTATCTGTGCTTTCAGATTAACTTATAAGTGTAAAAGTATAATTAGCGGAAATCGACCCAAACTTTTTGTCGATTGATTTTGACAGTGTGTCGATGCCTTGCAAATTCCAAAAAATATCGATCAGAAATCCAGAGTTATTCTTAAGCTCCAATTTTAGAGGGAGTACGTACTATGCCATGAATAACGGTACGCGACATGATGTGATCGGTTTTTAAATGGCAGCGCTATATTTAAAAAAAACTAAATGGGCTGCATATGGAGGTGTGGCTATAAAAATTTAACCGTTTTAGAAACATCATTGACATACCATTCATTCAAAGCGGTGACTGGCACAAACTTTTTTTGTAAGGAGGTTGACCCGCTCTTATGTACATATGTAATTATGTTCATATTTTTGAGCGTATGTAGTTCCTTGTTTCTAAAATTTTTTGAACCTGTAAATACATATTTATGTAATTATAAGTGAACCTTTATAGAATATTTTATAATAGTATTAGTTTGTTAGGTTTCCTTTTTTAAAATATCGCAGTTATTTTCCATTTTGTGGTGATTTGTTTTTTAAACGAATGCCTTTTACTTATCGTCTACTTTTCACTTTTGTTTTCATTTATTACGAAGATGTTCATTTTATAAGAACCAAAAATATGTAGAAAAAAATTAAAGCTTTTTTTGTCACTCACATGAAATGTTTTTTAATTTTATGAAAACCTAAATCTGATTTCGTTGGTTTTTTTTACGAACGAACAAATATTTTCATTTTCTAAAAACAGGCTGTTAGAATATTAAAATATTAAAAAAAAAAAAAATGAAATATTCACTTGACATTTTTGAAAACGTTGAATTTATATAGAATCGAAAACGAATCTGGGTTAGAAGGTAATTTTTAAAATTTATTCTTGATTTAAAGTATTCCAGTCCAATTCCAAATATCCAATTTTAATACACCTTTTAAGACATTTCTCCTTTGCTTCAAATAAATACAAAATTTTACCATATTCTGACTTTAATTCACATAGAAAATCACCGCATAAAAACTGATTTTTTTGCATCAAAGTCTACGCTAAGATAATCAGCCTTCTTATGACAATTGCACAGTTTAAAATCGCAAAAAGCTTGAGATTTCTTAAGGTGTTTCAAAACTCGTGAGTTTTGCTTGCGATCTGCCATAGTTTCTTACAAAAATTCTAGTTCTCTTCAGAATACTATTGCAATTTTACGTCGCCAAACTTCTTGCAATTGCGATTTACAGAACACGTATTATGTGCAATTTTAAGTCAGAAACACAAATGTTAAGCGTTTTGCGATTGTCTACTATAATATAAACACACTTCTAGAATAATGCTAAATATGGAAAATTTAAATATTTTACACTCTTTTTTATATAAAACTTTTATTTGGCGATTTTTGGCAATTTTTTTTTACCAAAAATTTAGGAAAATACATTTTTGGCGATTTTCATTATGCTATTTGGCGATGAAGGTGAAAAAAAATCGGACAACCCTTTTCAGCACTTAACGAAAACGAAACGAGAGTATACAAATAAAAAAATTAGCTAGTTCTTTTAAAGGATTTTTTCCAAAAGATTTTTTAAAATTGATGACTTAAATCCAAAATTCATCAGTTCTTTCCATATTTTTCCGTTTTTGCAATGTTAGATACTTAAGGTAAATTTCTATTTTATTTACTAGGGCCGAGTCATCAATGAAATTTTGTATGAAATCAATAATATCTGCTTCTTTTTTTAATATTTTCCACATTAAAAAGCAATATTTTTGCAGCAATTTAAAATTTGAGGAAATTTACCTCTTTGTTCGAGTATGAGATGTGGTTGTAAAAAAAACACTTAAATTGCAAAAAAAAAAAACCATAAAAAACATGATTGCTACAAAAAATACAAAAAGCGCCACAAAGAAATAGAGAAAGCGTCAAAAATACTCTTTTAAAAATGGGTAACGTAACCAACAAAGCGGCTTAAAATACCCGGAAAGTGTCAAATGGCAACACTGGGTAAATGTTTTCTCAAACTCCATACAAAAAAATTACAGCCAGCATAACTCTCTCTGCATCAGTGTTGCCAAAACTTGGTGACCAAAAATGGCTAAATTTACGGAAAAAAATGGCTAAAAATGGGCTAAAAAATGGCTAAAACACATTAAAATTCAATAACAAAACAGAAATTATTCATTTAAAGTTGTTTACGATGAAGTTGTAAGTTAAGATCAACTTGATAAATAAGAATAAACGTAAATAATTATTTTGATAGATATTTAAAAAATTAAATCATCGATAAATTCGTTATTGTTCATCTCATAGGAATTAAATAATTTAAACGTTAATCATAATCACGACAATATTTACCCTACCTTTTGAGTCCAGATCTACAATAAAGTACAAGTAAGAAAGTATAGTCGGTCAACCCCAACTATACTTAGGGTATCATATTCAAATTAGAACCTTTGTACCAAATTTTATCAAATAATCTCCAAAATTGCGACCTGTACTTCTTGCACAAGGTTTACATGGACAGCCAGCCAGCCAGCCGGACAAACATCGTTAATTCGACTCAGAAAGTGATTCTGAGTCAATCGGTATACGAAAAGGTCGGCTTAGGACCAATATTTTAAGGTGTTGCAAACATCAACACAAGCGCATAGTACCATCTCTACTATTGTGGTGTTGCTATAAATATTTTATTGTTATGGTAAAAATATTTACCTAATTGATAAAATCGAATTAACGGTTGCTAAATGTAACCTATTTCTTAAATTACTTTTAACGATGTTTACTTGGCTAAATACCCTCTCTACTTCAGCATTAGACCATGGAAGTGAGAGCAACTTTATAGTCAATTCTGAAATTTCTAAAAAATTTTTGTTGCCGCCTGCACACCGACGTTTGTGTTGATCCATTTTATAAATTTAATATTGGAATAGTTTTCCTTTTTTTTGAAAGATTTTTCATAATCATAGTTTATAGCGATTTTCAACATTGCAAAAGTTGTGATTTAATTTAAAGGCGTTTTAATTGTTAAAAATGTTTATGTTACTTTTATAAATTTTTATTATAAAATAAAAATTATTCTTTTAAAAGAAAAACGGCAAAAAATTATTTTATGGCTAAACAAGTTGAAAAATGGCTAATGGCTAAACTCATTTTTTAATGGCTTAACAGGGTGAAAAATGGCTAAATCTAGCCACTAATGGCTAAATTGGCAACACTGCTCTGCATAGCTCTCTCTGCGGTCATCTGTATGAATTCGCTTTGGGCTGAACTAAAAAACGCATCGCATTTTTTTAATACCTTACTTGCGTTCACGTTTCAAGTTACGTGAACGCTTTTTTTTATTTAATTTGTCAAAATCAGCTGATTTATTCAAACGCTGCTTGTGCTGCTTACAAAAGTAATCCTTCTTTTCGTATTAAACGCCTTAATGCATCCTTAATGCATGTAACTTGTTACATATAAGACTTGTTCTTGTTGTATTGTATTGATAAATAAATAAATAAACATGTAACTACACAGGTTCTACTTTTTTGACAGTTGTGTAGGCAGCGAAAAAGCGTGTAAAGCTTGGTGTGGGCCTTTAGCTTTAACAATAGACGCTGCGTTTTCTTTTTTTTTTTTTTAATTACGTACGTGTGCAATAGAAGGTATAACCAAATTTTGGCCCTAGCATTAGCTAATATTATGTTATTTACGAAAACAATTTGTTTGGGTCGTTTGAAAATAAAAACCACCCACAAAAGCGATTTTCTAAAATCCCTAAAGAAAAAAATTTAAAAAATTTCTTAATTATTAAAGGACATTAATTTCAAATTTAAAAACTGTGAGTTTTTGGCAAAATGTATAAGTACAAATAAAAATAAAAAAAGTGTTTCCAACATTACCGCGTTTTGTGGGTGACCTTTTATGAAAACCGCAAAAAATTAATATCATTTTTTTTTTTAATAGTTTTCAATGGACTATTCGACTATGCTCTAGGGCCATTTTGATATTTGCAAAAAATGGGAATAAGTTATACCCCTATTATGTCAATGTATTCAAATAAATGTATGCACATTCAATAGTTCAAAAATTATTCGAATGTTTTTTTGTAAACTTGCTCTCTCTAACGGGTCATTCCAATGTTTAGTTATTTATGAAGGACTCTCAAATTCATTTACAGGAAACAAGTTTTTTATTCAATTTATTCACTCTTATATTTGCATACGGTTTACTCTCTTCTTGTCTTTTTGAATGGATTTTATTTGAATAAATGTTGTGCACTTTAAGTAAAGGCAAACGAGTGAGTTATTCAAAGCAGACCTCTAATTCACACAACACTTTCAATCGCAATATGTAATAGTATAGCTCACCTATCGTTGATAGATATGCCCAGCGGGAAAACTCAGAAGATCTTCTTACTTCAGGCCTGCTTTTTAAACATATTTTTGATTCAATTACTATTCTTATCTAACTGTTAAAGAATGCGTCCTAGAAGGCTCCTTCATATAAAATATAAGATACACATTCCACATTCGCTTCTATGAGAAGGGAGTAGAGAAGGAGTAAAAGAAATGAGTATGGAATGGAGCAAGCAGGCGTTGTAAATTCCTGCTGGGTGGTTATTAATTATTCTATAGAACGTTCTATATTAGAGGCAAGAATAACGAATAATTATAAATGTTAAAGACTTTATAAGTTTTTAACTTTTATATCGTAACGTTTTTTTTTTGTTTTTTTTTTTTTTGTTTTTTGTTTTTTTTTTTTTTTTTGTTTATTTAGTCCATTTTTATCCAACACTACATCCCTGAAAATTGTGGTTAAGTCAACCAATGTTTTTATACACATACTTTAATATTGTTAGTTTTATATTATCCTGTGTAAAAAGTATGAAGCTTATGTAAACAGATGGCATGGATGCCATCATTCTATCTGTTAGGTTTTGTTTGTTTCTCCTGACTTTACAGCATAAAATACTTGGTTTGTTTGCAAAAAAAAATATAAAAACTTTATGCGTTAATGACTGGAGGTTATTCTATTTTTATCATCACGTACTACATTTGCTTTAGTTTTTTTTTTTTTTTTTTTTTTTTTTGTTCAAGGACATCGATGCTTTGCATTTACATATGTATATACGCAATATATAAAGAAATATATATGTATATGTATATATACATACATTTATACACAGATACATCTATTTATGTATTGCTTTTATATAATGTCCTGTTCTTTATCTATGTCATATAAGGGAACGGAAACAATAAAAGATAGAAAGACTGTAGACAATGGAGTCATTTGAATTACTCTTGCAATGCATTTTAAACTTGTTACATTTTGAAAGTATTTAACAGTTGTACTTGAGTATATTTTATTCTAAAGGAGACTTATATAAAATATAATAAGATGTAAATTTTGAATGCACTACTCTTGGGATAGTCATCTGGACTATTGATTAGACAATAAACTAAACTTAATTCTATTGACTTGTCCGTAGTGTACACTTCAGTTTATACACTAGTCTTAAGCTGGAGGTGTGGAATCTTCGAAAGATGTTTTTAGTCCGTACTGAAAAACATTTACGATTCGCAGGTAAGGTCAGCCCCTGCTGCTCTTTGAATAGTTTACGTTCGGCCAAAAGCCCTTCCTCTTCCTTAGTCTACTTTCACACGTTTCATCTGTTGATACTCAACTCTTGTGTTTTTAGAAGAGAGAATAAAGAAGAAAGGGGATTGGTACGGAGGTGCTTGAACTCGGGCAGTACGCTTTGTGTTTTTATTTGTAGGTATATGCACAACGATGGCTGCATGTAAATTTTTCTTTTTCTTTTTGATTCGCTCTAAATAAAATTGTTGTTGTTTTGTTGAAACAGATTGCTGCGTGTGATCATATCATCTTTTAAAGAGAATTGAAAAGAAGTTGAGCATCTAAAGATGAGACGTGTAAATTCAGACTTACGAACCCGCTCTACTAAAGACTATCCTATAGTTCAGAATATATAAAAATCTATAGCTCAGCTGTTAAAGAAGTGTATACTGCCGTGCTTAGAAAAAAGCCAGTAAAGTGTAAAAATTAAGTTTAAATTTTTATTTTATATTTTTTTAATATTTGATAATCTTTAAAAAACTTTGTGCCTTTTTCACAATATTTTTGTCTTTTTAATGAGTTATTTTGTAATGTCTAGTGGTTTTTAAGGAATTTTGGAAATAACACAATATTTTTTCTTTAAAAAATTTTTTCAAATTAAAAATTGAAATATATAGTTTATTTAAGTTAATTAAGCATCCTATACAAACATGGATGTATCTAAGTATATGGCTATGAAAACAAATGCAAATTTTTAAGAAATTAGAATTACGATGAGACGCCACATCAACCAAGTAACTATGTGTGTATGTATGTGCATTCAATGCACATTGTATATAAATATCTACAAACAAACATATCGCACTTGATCAATAAGAGGATATTAAGTAAAAATTTAAAAATTTTCAGTAGAAGCAAAACAATTTTGAATTTTATATTAAAGGCATATGAAAAAACCTTTTTTAACCAACCTTTTCAGGACCAAAAAGTAGACAAAATAGCATGATATTTTTACAGCGGGTTTTCCAAAAAGTAAAAAAAAAAAAATTTTGATTTAATACCCTCTTGTTGATCAAGTTAATTTTTTTTATTAATTTGAATTACATATCTACATATATATTAATTAACAAACAATAGCAAGATCAGTAGTAAAAAAAGATCCACCTCATTTTTTTTTTATATTAGATTAGTATGTAAAAATAACAAAATTCTGGAGTTTATTTTCATTTTTGATCTTTTTATACCCTTAACCGAAGGTAACAATGTCCGTCTGTCCGTGTGTATGTTGAAATGGAGTTTCTGAAGACCTCAGAAATGTTTTGGACCGGTTGTTATATTTTGACGTCACATATACTCCGTTAAAGTTTCCTATTGAAATTCAACCAGATCAGTCCATAGATGACTGAGATATGAGTAAAAAACCACGACTGTCCCTAATTTTACCCATAAATCCCTTGTTGCTGTTTTTTTATTCCCTTTTTTATATATCTGGTACAATCAACTTATTTGTCAATAAGTTGTGTCTTGTGTCTCTTAAAAATGGGCGGCAACAAAGAAGTGGGCGCGGCAGTTTCCATACAAAGACATTATAAATGTCTGTATATCTGGAAAACAAAAAGAGCCAAAGTTTCCAAATTAGGTACAAACGTATCGGTTAGCAATACACAACATCCCAATGTGGACGGGATGGGAAAAGTAAGCATGGCACAAAATAGAACATTTTTCGAAATTTGGTACATAATGGTGGGTTAATAACGCACAACCTCCCTAAAAATATGAGCGGGATTGTAAAGACATTATAGATTTCTGTATATCTGGAGAACGGCAAGAGCCAAAGTTTCCAAATTAGCTACAAACATCTTTGTTATCGATTCACAATATCCGAAAAAATGTGAGCGGGTTTGGAGAAGTAGGCGTGGCACAACATTGATTTATTTATATTGATAGAACGGTATTTACATATCTCACTGTGCTGAAGGGTATACAAGATTCGGCAAAGCCGAATATAGCACACTTACTGATTTTTTAAAATTTATATTTTGGTTTTTTTTTTCTTTTTGCCGTTATTTGTTAGTTAATATTTGGTTAAAAATAAACTAATAAAAAAAAATAGTAAAAAATAAATAGATGTTTTTTTCTAAAAGACGAAAGGCCAAACAAAACTATTTTTACTATGTAAAAAAATTTCTTGACATACTGTATATATGTACATATGTTTGTATGTATGTAAATATCCTTTAGCTGATGTCACATCGAATAAATTAATTAAGTTTTATAACTATCTCTTATGGTTTGTGTAAAACTTTTTCATTTTCCTCTTTTGTGGTCTAATTTCCTTAGGAAAAAAGGATATTCTATTCATATGCATTTACAAAATACATTCTTGTAAATATGTAGGTATTTGTTTTACTAAACAAACTACTCATAAACATTCACATGCACTTTTATTTACCATTATTCTCGCACTCCATTTTAAATTCTATGAAGTCATACTTGCATAAATAGTTTTTTTTGTTGTTTATTACACTTTCACATTCATCTTCCGTTATTTGTTATACGTACACAGTGTTGTTGTTATTGTTGATTTTTTTTTTTAAATTTGTGTTAATAATCTTGCATCATCGTGCATTAAAATAAAAGAAAAATAACAAAATGAAACCCGTTTTCTTTTATGTAGGTACTCTCTTAACAACAATTGCATTTCTTACTCACTCATTCTTTGCAACAACAAAGAAACTTTATTTTCTTGTTTGTAGTTGTTGTTTACATTTGTATAACAAAAAACAAAGCAAAGACACTTATGTGTGTTTTGTTGTTGTTTTTTTCCTACGAGTCAGTGAGTTTTGTATATATTTGTGCGTTTACTTACTAACTAAGTGTTGTATTATATCCACTTATATCGGAAACACTTATGCGTGTTTCTTTTGTTGCTGCTGTTTTTGTTGTTGTCCTTATTTGGTAGAAATACTCCTGAATAGCCACTCAGTCATTTCCGGTTAATATATGTACATGCACGCATACATTTATATAAATTACACGAAAGATAGATACCGGAGATGAAGCAGTTTTCTTGCAAAAAAAAAAAGTCCGTCTGCCATGTTAGAAATATATTTTGCTGACGCAGTATGTATTAAAGACAAAAAAAAAGATACACAGGTACTTTAAGTTGGATATAAATTTTACTTAAAAGATTTTCTTTTCAACACATTAAAAACGTGAAGTATTATTTCAGTAAGGGATTTGTTAAAAATGTTATGCAAATATTATTTATGTAAATCAGATGGAAGGACTTAATAAAATAAAAAAGCAGAAAACAAAGAACCAAAATAAATATGTAGATAATTTAAGGAAAAATAATTTTGTTATTTAGGAAAGTAAACAAATATTAATTAAAGATTAAATGGAATAATTTTATAAACAAAAATATTTTAGCATTTATGCAAATTGGGTTTTAAAAAAATTGTAATCTATAGACGGAATTCGGCTATGTACTATAGACTAGACTATGAACTAGACTTAGGCTTTCTGTTGAATAATCTATATACTGGACGATATACTGCTCGCAAGAATATACTATACTATACTATACTATACCTTACTATATACATTCAGAGACTAAAGTGTAAACACACACTTTAAATTTGGAGTTTTTTGGAAAACTAAAGTTTTTCCGAAAATTTGTGGCATGCAGTTTTGTTTCCCTTCGTTGATGATATAAAATTGAGAAAAAAGTATTGACTTAATTGAATACATAACGGTAATTTAAAAAAAAAAACAACAAATAACGAGGACAAAAGCTTAAATACACATTAAAGTTTATTGAATTAATAACCATTTCTTCCTTTTATGTTCCCGTTATTATTACTTTTTGTGATGTCAAATTTATTGTTCATCGTTCAATTGCTGCTGTTAATTATTTTTTGGATGCATAATTGTAAAATTTAAGGCAGACTATGGGTAAAGGAAAAGAGATAGAGTTTTGCGTAAGATCTTTTATAATTAAACATTTTAAGAGGGAAAATCCTATCGAGAAATAGGAAAATTGTTGAATTAACTATTTTCCAGCATCCAGAACATCGTAAGAAATTTTAAACATACAGCTTCATTTGAAAATATGGTTAGAATCGGCCAACAAAAAACACTTTCTAATCGAGATCCTAGCCATAACCCACGAGAAGTGAAGAAAAATCCCAGAGTTAGCGCAACCTAAAAAGCGGATGATATTGCTAATTCTTTGAATAAACATGCTTATCCAAAAACAGTTCAAAGAGCATAACGGGAAAGGGGATATAACAGCAGGGTTTCACGGGAAAAACAACTCATTAGTGAGAAAAGTAGAAAGCTTAGGATGGAGTTTGTTACTTCTTTTTTGTTTTGGTGGCCAGTATTAAGTTTTCACCAGACTTCTGATCGCCTATCTCTTCCAAACAAATTAAATTTACATTCATATGTAAAAATAATAGTTTGTCTAAATTCCACGTCTTTGTTTTTATACATATTGGAAAACTACATCTTAAGCCTTCTAATTTTCTCACTTATGAGTTGTTTTTCCCGTGGAACCCTGTTGTTATATCCGCTTTCCCGTTATGCATACCGTACATATGTCTTTATACGAGAGGTGCACACTTCTCTAATCCCGCCCATGTTTTTAGAGAGTTTGTGTATTGATAACCCAACTTTGTACAGCAAATTTGAAAACAATTTCTTACCGATCTTTAGATATAAATAAATCAATTTTGTGCTACGCCCACGTATCAACTTCCGACCACATGCTCTTGCTATTATCCAGATAAACAGATATAAAAAACCACAGCAACAACGAATTTATGGGTAAAATTTTGCTCATATCTCAGCCATCTGTGGATAAATCAGGCTGAATTTCAATAGTAAATAATTTCGGACTATATGTGACATAAATATATAACTACCAAGTCCTCATCTTATCTGGGGTCTTCGGAAACCCATTTTAACGGACACACGGACATCGTTAAATCAACTTCGCTCCTCACAAGGACACAGTATATACATTAGGGCTATAACCAAATTTTTGGCATACTACCACTGAGTGGCCAAGAATGTTTTAGTAATGAAAACACCTGTCTCCCGTAATTTTGCGAAAAAAACCTCACGCAGGGAAGCAAATTTAAAAAACCTTCCAAAAAATTTTGAACCGCGATGAATTGTGAACCGTAGGAACATTTTTAAATTTAAGCAGCGGATAAATTCCAAAATAGCATTTAAGTGATACATATAGGAATATATACAAATATCAGGTGTATATTTTTAAAAATTTCCGTGAGACAAAAATGGTTGTTTCAAACTTTAACCCGATCGATCCCTGCGTAAACTTTTTCAACAATCCGAAAAAATTATCATATTTTATTATTAATAACTTTTAATGTTATACACGACTATACTATGCCGTTTGTGATATTCGCGAAAAGTGTGGAAAAGTTATAGCCCTAATATACATATATACTTTATGGGGTCTAAGATTAATATTGTAAAAATTACAAACGGAACGACAAACTTAAATATACCCTTATACCTTCAGTGAAGGATATAAATATGCCAAAACGGCAACACCGTTTTCAAATATCATAACAAAAAGAGAAGGGGAAAAGAAAGATGCAATTCAAAAATTTACAAATTGGCCCCTTAAATTTTTGTTTTATGCTTCTTTGTTGACTCGTCTAGCTTCTCTACACCTATCGCTTATGAACTCAAGTTGCAGGGTTTTTAATGAAAATATAAAGAACAACGTGTAAACTGCCTCTACATACAATATTTTTTAACTTTAACCTTAATATGCTTGTTTAGGCATGTTTTTTCATGCTTCACAAATTAGGACAACATTAAAGAGAAAAAAACAACATGTTTTAGTTGTTTCTACAAAATGACCAACAAAAAAATTGGCTTAGCATATTTTTATTTCAAAATAGTCTTGAAAATGTCTAATACCACTTACATAATTATCAATTATCTTAATTATCTACTATTTCCAGATGGCCAATGCCGGAGATCCAAAATGGCAAAAAGATGCTGCCGATCAAAATTTTGATTACATGTTCAAATTACTGATAATCGGCAATTCGAGTGTGGGTAAAACCAGTTTTCTATTCCGTTATGCCGATGACAGTTTCACATCTGCCTTTGTGTCAACAGTTGGCATAGATTTTAAAGTGAAAACAGTTTTTCGTCATGACAAACGCGTCAAACTACAAATATGGGTAAGTGTGTTTTTAAAGAAACTCTTCAACTATCTGTTCGTTTTCCATTTTTTCTTTTTTTTTTTGTGGGTCAATGGGTCGAGTGGTGTTTGAGGGGTTTGTATATTGTTTGTTAATTTGTTGTTGGTTTGGTTTTACATTTATTGCCACCATAAAACAAAACCTGTCATACAAATTGATTATTACAGTTTTCTTTTCTCGCAGCAAATAAATTCAGTGAATTCATTATTTTTTCATATGGCGTCATTGTGGTTGATAAAATTATTTAGTTTTTAATTAAAGTATTGTATGATAAAAAAAGATGTGGGTGTTATTTGAATGCTATTAAAGTCATCCAACAGTTTTAATTTAATTTTTTTTTTTTTTTTTTTTTTTGTTGGCGCATACCTATACCAAAAAGTCGTAGTGGAGAAAGTGACAATAAAGGTTTACATAAAGTTTTCTGAAAATATACCCGATAGAATTTGCTGTATTTTCACCACTGCTTTCGGCATATGTTTTGAAGACAAATGTAAATTTTTGTGAACGATCGTGAAAGAATTTAGAAGTAAAAAGTTTTTTATTGAAAGTGAAAATTATTGTTTTGTGCCGCATACGCTACTTTTCTAAATTTTTTCTTCCCTAGAGGGAAGCGAACTGACACTAAAGTAGTCCCGTGATCATTTCTTTGGTGGTAGAGACCGGTCCTAGTTCTAACACTTTATATGAATGGGACCTAACACTTTTACATGGGGCTGCCATTGGAGAGGGTAAATTGACACCTAACAGCTATCATTTGACCAGTCACACATCTATTCTCAATGAACGTGTTTAGTGTCAGTAACTTCAGAGCTAGTCCTTGGTTCCAATAAAATTCCAATTAACAAGTCCTAGAACTAATTTTAAGAAACAATTTTTAAATAGTCCAAAGAAATTTATCACACCACCGGTCAACACTGAGCCTGTTACAAAAACAGTCCTTATAAATAAATAGAAAATCTTTTTATCTTTTTTAAATAAAAAAAAAATATGAAAAGAAAATTAAGACAAAATAAAGTAAAATAAAAAATATAATTTAAAAGGCTTTTAAATAAATACGTATGTTTTACATTTTTTGAGGGTGCATGTTTTTCAAAAGTTTTACATTTTCAATTTAACATTTTTTATATAAAAAATTTATTTAACCTTAATAAATACAAAATTTTGTAAATGAAAAAATCTAGCTCAAAAAGTCCCAGGGACCAGTTCTGTTGTGACAATTGTATTAAGTATCGAGTTGTTGACATTTTACGGCAAAGCCCGGTATAACGAATGATATAATGTCAGCCCCTTTCGTTTAACTGAGAGATTCGTAATACCGAACTTTTTTTTAAATAAAAAATTAGCTACATTTACCATTAAATCGAGCTGTTTATGTTATATGCATGTTTATTAAACTTACATACGTAAGTACAAACGTGTTTACATATTGGGACAAATTATTTATCCAAAATAAACTGTAGTATATATGTATGCTTACACTTATATGTTTAAAAATAATAAAAACCCAATGTGCACAAAAACGGATGTGGATCCGTTTCTGAACCGTTTCGGATCCGTAAAAAAGTTAAAAACGGAATCAGTGCAATCACGAATTTACGGATCCGTTTCTGACTCGTTACTGATCCGTAAAAAAGTTAGAAACGGAATCAGTGTAATCGCGATTTGACTGATCCGTTTCGGATCCGTAAAAAAGTTAAAAACGGAATCAGTGCAATCACGAATTTACGGATCCGTTTCTGACTCGTTACGGATCCGTAAAAAAGTTAGAAACGGAATCAGTGTAATCGCGATTTGACTGATCCGTTTCTGACCCGTTTCGGATCCGTAAAAAAGTTAGAAACGGAATCAGTGTAATCGCGATTTGACTGATCCGTTTCTGACCCGTTTCGGATCCGTAAAAAACTTAGAAACGGAATCAGTGTAATCGCGATTTGTGTAATCGGTAATTGAGTTTTTTTTTTAAGAAAAGGTCATTATGTGGACCCAGCAAAATCAGTTTTTAATAATTGAGTTTTTTTTTATGAAAAGGTCCTTGTGTGGACTCAGCAAAATGAATTTGTAATAACTTTTTTTAAAGAATTTCTCCCGCTTGCGGATCCAAAAATGATCCGTAACGGATTCCGCTACGGATCCGTTTTATGAAAACAAACGGGTCCGTAACGGATCCCAATATGATGTCCGTAACGTATCCAAAAAACGGACATAAAATCCGTTTTTGAATCCGTTTTTTCGAGAGGAATTTCTCCCGCTTGCGGATCCGTAACGGATCAGTAACGGATTCCGTTACGGATAGAAAATACGAAGATGCGGATCCGTTACGGATCCGAAACGGATCCGTTTGGCACACTGGGAAATTCCTCTATCAGCGTATTCATATTCAATACGCGATATAAGAAAAAGACTTGCAACTTTTTTATATTCTTCTAAAAATTTTATTTTTTCACTGAATGATATGCTTTCCTATTCACCATTTTGCTTCAACAACACTTCAAACAAAACTCTTTTATTATGCTTAAAACTAATCTACATGTTCTCATACTTTGTAACAAACAAAAAAAGCACATCCAAACAAACGGTATTGTTCCGACTTTTTGGTTTTGCTTTGTTTTTCTTAAACATTCGTTAAACCGGGAGCAAAAAAAGATGATCGTTCGTTATATAAGGTAGCTAATGAAAAAACTGACTCATTCGTTATATCGGATTTTCGTTAAAGTGAGTATTTGTTATACCGAGCTTTACCTGTATTTTGCTTTTGCTTTTAATACTTTTTTTCATGCGGCAATAAAGCGAAACAAGAGCAAAATTTATTTTCATGCTGTCATTTTATTTTGATTTTGCTTTAAATACTTGTTTTTTTTTTGCGGCAATGAAGCAAAGCAAGAGTGAAATTTATTTTGTACGTTTTTGTATAAGGAATTTGCAGCATTTGCCAAACAGTAGTTGTAAATACATTTCACGCTTATTTACCTTTTAGTTTTAGTTTTAAATCCCTGTTTTTTTCTTCCATTTCCAAACAAAAATCCACGCTTAATTGCCTACGCTTAATTAACCAATTCGGCTAGTTGCCTTAAAAATTAAACCCTCAAAACAAAATTACACCTAAATTTCATTCGTTTAATTGCTTCAGTACTATTTAACAACAACACAGCAAGTAATGCAACCAAGTTTACATGTTAATAATTAGAGTTGCCCTAAAAATTTTTTTTTTTTAAATATGCCCAAAAACATAAAAAACTAGAATAAAGTTATGTTTGGTTAAGATGCTTATAAGAGTTATTTGTGCTGAATATTATCTAGAATGCAAGAAGAGGTCGCTAAATTTTAAATTATATTAACATTTTAAAGGATAAAATAGCTTGAATCTTTTAGGGATTGATATTTGAATAGAAGCTGTATTTCAACCATATTTAATTTGCAGTAAAATGTTTTGGGCAAAATTTTATCTTAATAATGAACATGATCAAATATTTTATGAACATAAAAAAAAAGAAGTTTGCATGGGGACTATGAGATATTATAGACCGATTCTCACAATTTACATAGGTTTCGTTCTTATGACAATTAAAACGTATTTACCAGCCAGATTGACGGCCGGACACGAAAAGATCACATTAAAAAGTGTTTCTGATTCGATCGGTTTATTAAACGATGCGTCCAGATTTCTATGTATCAGCACAAACAAATGTATCAGCACATTATTAATTACCTTACTGAGGTATTAAAACGTATTCGATTAATTACCTCAATGCGGTAGTTAAACGTATTCTTATAATTACCTCAACTAGGTAGTTAAGCGTATTCGTTTAAATGCTTACCCTGCATAATTACCCAAAAATATTGGAATTTTTGGCGAGGTAATTATCCGTGGAATACTGTAATACCATTTTGGAAAAATAATTACAGATTTTTTTACAGTGCAAATTTTTCTGGTTAAGGAATTTTATTCTGTTTTTTTTTTAACAAATTAACAAATCCACAAATTTTATTGTAAAATTGTAGCAAATAGAATGTGAGAATTATTATTTGTATGTGTTATTTTGTTTATATTAACCATTTTTATTTTTCGAATGTGTTTAATGAATCAAATTTTAATTTATAAAGATTTCTAGCAATAGTTCTATTCCCTCAATATTTCACATACTTTTTTTCTTAAGCGAACCTTTAGTTAACATTGAAGCTATATATATGTATGTACGCGCTGCAGGGGCCAAATTAAGGAATATTATTAAGCCGCCATATTTGTATGGTTGAAATTCTTAAATTTGGCCGCTGCAGTGCCTAGGATGCCCCTACATGGGTCAAATTTATGACCAACCTCACTTTATTTTTCATCTTAATCATTTATTTCTAACATACCTACCAGCTATTTCCATTCCTTAAGGAAGCTCCCATACAAAATAGTCAATACAAATTAAAAATATATTGAAGAAAAAGCCCCATAACTGCCAAGCAATCGCCCCTAGGGGGATAAAATGTGTGACCGACCTTAATTAGTTTTGTGTCCTTATCATTTTCTTGAGACAGACTTGCCTCTTTTCTCCACTTCTTAAGGGGGCTCCCATACAAATATTGCGTTTTATGAAATTCTTAAATTAATTAAAATTTTTCGACTTTTGTGAATAAAATCAAAAATTGCTAACAGATTTAATCATTTATGGCTTGTTTAGTTTGCAATTTCGTTTTGTATACGTCTTAGAAGCCTAGCTGCGTTTTCCAATTTTTTTTATGAATTTTTAAAAAACAAAAATTTCGAAATTTTAATAAAAAAAAAATTTTTTTTACAAAATTATGTTTCTAAAACGACTGCGCATATAAGAAAAAAGTTTTACCTTTCTTAAAGGAAGTTTTATTGCGGAATTTCGGTTTTTTTTAGTAATTTTAATAAACTAAACCGTTTTTGAGTTTCGCGAATATATGTTGTGCAACCTCCTCCATTTTCGAAATAATGGTACGGTATATCTCGAAAACCAGAGCTAACCTAAAAAAACGGCTAGCACTACTGGATTCAGGGTAGTCGAATTAGGTTCAAACGACAAGAGCCCAGCTTAAAAAAAGCTAAAAAAAAAGTGTCAATTTCTATCACAGTGCTATTAGTGCTGATGCGTGTGAATCTGCTCTAATAGTTGTCTATTCTTTTAGCGATCATTTAATGACATTAACGATTTATTTTAGTAGAAAAAGTTGGGTTTAATATGTATTTTCGTTTTTTCCAACATAAGTATAAGCGTGTTCTTGTAAAATAAATTGTACTTTTTTATTAAGTTAGCAATTACCATAAACATAGTTCTGCAATTTTATTAGAAACTATGACTATTTCGTCAGCTCAGAATTGGTTTGACCTACCGACCATTTTTAAAAAAATTGAGTTAGGTATGGGTATATATATTTTGAATACCCCCTTTTTGAATCCAAAATCTGTTTCGCGAAATTTTTTGTGGTTTCTGAGATATAAAGCATTCATTTTGCTGCATATCAACTGTTTCAAAATTTTTCAAGTTTTGTTTTGCTCTACAAGCCACTGTTTGGCGATTGCAGCAAATTCTTCATACAAAAACGTTCAAAATTAATTTTACTGTTGCTTTGCTTTATTGCCGTAAGAAAAAAAAGTAGTTAAAGCAAAAGCAAAATAAAATGACAACAAGAAAATAAATTTGTGAAAAATAGTTTTATAAAATAATGGACCCAACCAAGTGTACGGTTTGCTATGATTTGCAAAGTGTTTTTAGCCTACCTAAGGGAAATGCTGCAACATTTTACTACAAACGAAAATTAGGCAAAAGTGCTGTTTACGGGGCGAAAAAAAAATAAAAAAAATTTGAACCCCATCTAGAAATGAAAACAAAAAAAACCAAAATTAAAATTTAAGGGGTCTGAGGCCCGTGGGCCCCCTGGATCCAAAAAACCGCCGGCCCACTTGGTGGAACATGTGGATACTCAAATTAAAGGTAATTGTACAAGAAAAACGAAAATAATAAAATTTAGGGCGCGTGGGCCTTTTGGGACCCTCTGGGTCAAAAAAATGCCCCCATCCCACTCATATCTATGTGTAGGTACTCAAATTAAAGGTAATTTGCTCATGGTTTTAAATACATATTTTGTTTTATTTTGTATTTTTTAATGTTTTATGTTCGATTTTTTTTTTTTTTTTTTTGAATTTTTTTGTAACTATTTATTAGCCTTCGGCCGGGCGCAAGGATTTTCTCTTATATGGTATAACAAAAACCGGCTTCGCTAACTAAAGCTTTTCTGCACCTAACAGATGCTTAAATTAACCTAGAGAGGAAAATAATATGCGAATTCAAAAACAAATTACCTTTAATTTGAGTACCCACACATATCACTAAGTGGGCGGGGCAGTTTTTTTGTTCCAGGGGGCCCCACGGGCCTCAGCCCCCCAAAATTTAAATTTTGGTTTTTTTTTTATTCTGAATCGGTCGGCATATTTTTTTTTTTTTTTTTCGTACGCCCCGTAAACTGCACTTCAGCCGAAAATTAAATATGTATAATCTTAGAGCAACCATTATTATGCCAAATATACCAACTTTTATTTATTGTGCCTTGTGGATGGAAGCTCATAGTGGTCGGAGTGGTAACAATATTGCTAGTGCTCTAATTAAAATTTTAAATGAATTAATAAAAGATTATTCAGTAATTAAAACTTTGACATTATGGAGCGATTCTTGCGTACCTCAAAATAAAAATCGAATTAACTCAACCGCAATCAAAATGTTCATTAAACAAAATAATTGATGCCGCTATACAAAAGTCTTCAGAACCAGGACATTCTTTAATTCCAGAAGTGGACTGTGTCCATGGTGTTATCGACCGGTACTTAAAGAATATTGAAATTCATAGTCCTCTTCATTTACTAAATTTGCTTAAAACAATGCCAAATAATAAAACGAAATTAAAAGTTATGGAAATACTTCCGGAAAATTTTCGCACATACTCGTTGGAAGCAAATAAAATGAACTTTCGAAAAGTCCCTTTTGCTAAAATTAAAGTACTTCTTTCTATACAGTAAAAATAATGATTTATGAATATATTATAAAACTTCTACGAGTGAAAAAATATAAAAATGCAATTTTGGTTAAGTCTGCATCAAAAAATTGTTTGAAAACTCCTGAGAATTTGTTGACGAATGTTTTGAAAATGTCGGAACCATCTATTTTACTTTTGCATTATTTAAGTTGTTTACTTTGTTGCTTTTTATGCACCTTTTCATAACAGTAGAATTGTTTTTGTAAAATAAAACCAAATAAAAAAAATTTCATTAATGTTTGACTTTTTATTAGATTGTAAATATAAACATTCATCTCAAAAACAAGTTACTCAATACACAGCAATAAGTATACGTATGCAGCACAATTTTTTTTTTTGAAAAGTGGCGTATGCGGCACAAAACAATATTTTTCATTTAAAAAAAATACTATTAAATTCTAACTTTATTCATGAAAGTGGTGAAAAATTTACATTTTTCTTCAAAGCAGTGGTAAAAATATAAAAAAAAATCTATCGGGTACATTTTAAGAAATCTTTGTCGTTTTTCTCCACTCCGACTTTTTGGCATATGCTCCAAACCAAATCTGAGCTGACGATTTGTCTTCCCTTCTTTTAAAAATGTTCTACTAAGTGTGCAAACGTGGAACTCTCACTTTATTATTCTGAATTTGTTTGTCTTATATTTTTAAAACTATTAGGCCGAGGCCACGCAATAAGCGGCTTAGCGGCAAAGCGGTGAGTTTGAGCGGCAAGTGGCTTATTACTAAGCGGTTAGTTGTTAAAATGACTTTGTAAAGAGTGGCTTGTTTAATGTTATTACGCGAAAATCGTATTCATAAGAATTTAATGCGTTTATTAAGAAAAAACATTGCGGCCTGTTCGTCGTTTTCGAGCGAAGACTTCGTTCGCTTAACTTACATTTGAAACAAAAACAAATTATAAATTATATATACATATATATATCAAGATGTTGTCAATTAAAAAATAATTTCTCGGTTATATTTTTATTTTTAAAATTTGGTAATCTGTCTCGCCATAATAGAAATTAAAGCTCCACATTCACTTTTGCCATGTTTATTCTTTGTCGCTCAGAAAACAACTAAAAATTAGAACAAGTTTTATTCCTGAGCTGCGCCGCATAGCCGCTTAGAAATTTCGCTCACATGCCGCTCATTGCGTGGCCACTTCAGTAGTATTTCATATGCTTTAATTTTTTGCCGCTCACCGCTCAGCCTCTCACGGCTTAGCCGCTCATTGCGTGGCCTCAACCTTAGGCAATACATAAAGTGATCTGTTCTATTGTGTCGTATGGGTTTATTTGCTATAAAAAAATGCAAGGAATATGGCACAAGACAACACTTTTTGAATTGTTTATATATTTTTAAATGTTGTTATTTTGTATGAATTTTTATTAAAACAAAAATTACTAGTTAATATGCAAAAAAAATTTTAAACATACATATTAACTTAAAAAGTTCATAATTTCCTTTAAATTGGGTCAGGCCAATTCATTATAACAGCTAGAAAATTTAGAAGTTTATTAAAGCTTCCAATTTTTTAACTTTAAACTAGAGCCTTTTTTTAATCCTTAAAAAGATTTATTATCTAGTCTATTTCTACTTAAATTTCTATTTTACAAATTATTTTTTCTAATTTTCCTATTTACAGGACACCGCTGGCCAAGAACGTTATAGAACAATAACAACAGCGTATTATCGGGGTGCCATGGGTTTCATATTAATGTACGATGTCACGAACGAAGATAGTTTTAATTCGGTACAAGATTGGTAAGTTTTTTATAAAATATGTAAAGTGTTTGAAAATATGAAATAATAATTTTTTTTAACTCAGGGTAACTCAAATTAAAACGTATTCATGGGATAACGCACAAGTTATATTGGTGGGCAATAAATGCGATATGGAAGATCAAAGGGTTATTTCATTTGAACGTGGTCGCCAATTGGCCGATCAATTGGGTGTGGAATTCTTTGAAACCTCGGCCAAAGAAAATGTTAATGTTAAGGTAAGTTAAAAAAAAAACTTTGGAAATCGCGAAACCGACAGTAAAAATAAAGGTTTTATTACGAGCAGTTTAAAAGATTATAATTTTAGTTAAACAATTTCTTTACATTTTATTTATTTTTAAGGCTGTTTTTGAACGTTTGGTTGATATTATTTGCGATAAAATGTCTGAAAGTTTAGATGCAGATCCAACGTTAGTAGGTGGCGGCCAAAAGGGCCAAAGACTGACCGATCAACCTCAAGGCACACCCAATGCTAATTGTAATTGTTAAATTATAAAATAAAAACACATTTGTTTACCTAAAAAAGTAAAATATTTAGTGAAAAAAAAAACAAAACATGGAAATAAAACAATACATTTTTTTTGTTTATTATAAAAATAATAAATTATAAAAAATATAAAAACACAAACACAAATTAAATATAAAAAAAAACTAACAAAGTTAATAAATAATTAATAAAACAAAAATATACATATTTACAAATTATTAAATAATACCAAATATTTAATATAAAACATCATATACATATATATTTAAAAGTAAAAAAAACTTACTATAAAATTAAGCTAAACTTAAATAAACATTAGAACAAAAAATAAACGTTAATAGTAAAAATTGTCATATAAACAAACATTATAATTATTATTATGATTATTATAATTATTATTAAATTAATATCAGTGTATGTCATGTATTTGCAGAAACTAAATTTTAAATTAAAAAAGGGCATTAAAATTAAAAAAAAATAATTAATTTGTTTAAAAAAATATATAAAGAAAAACAAAATAAGTTCTAATATTTCCACAAAATAAAAGTAAAAAAAATGAAATCATATTAAAATTATGTATTTAATCAATCAACTTTGTCAAACTTTTTATTGTGGCTAAAACTAAACAAGAGTTTTTAAAAAGTATAGAAACTTTCAAGCATTTCAGCTTTGACTTAAATAAAAAGAATTCGGGAATTATTTCTTTTCTTTCTTTTAATAAATTTTTGCATTTATTTAATAATTTTCGAATGTGTGAAAAAGAATGTAAAATATTGAAGTAATAGAACTACTTGCAAAAAGCTTAATAAATTTAAATTCTACATAAAAAATAAGCACATTTGAAAAAGGCTTTAATTTAAATGTTTAAAAATTAGTTTTTAAAAATATTCAAACTTTATACTAAATAGTTTATGTGTTTTTAAATTGTACAAAACAAAATGGATTCGGCAAAATAATAGTTAATTTTAACTCTGTGTAACATATAGGGCCTAGTTCACCAATTCTATTTACATAATTATCAATTTATGTTCAAAATTCGTTTTTCATGTCAAAAAAAATAAAAATATTTAAAAAAATATGGATTAATATTAAAATACAACTGGTGAAATAGGCCCATAGTGTACTACACGCAACGTACTGGTCATCTCTAATAAATGATCATAGTAAACGTTACTGTGAACTATCAGGTAAATTAAACTGTTAGTCTACACCAAGAATCCAAAAACAAAGTGGAAATCCTCTGCGCATTTCGGACAAATGACGTCAGGCAAACTGCATTCCTATTGGCTAATAATACAGTTGTTTTCGGTGAATTGAGCCCCGATTAATTAAGTTTCCCCTTTTATTGCACTAAAAATCATGGAACGAAATCATTCAGTATAACTTTCTATGTAAAAATACCCGTTTAGTTGAGTTCCGTTTAATTGCGTCACCCGCTTAATTATTTCGCAAAATAAGACCGCATTTCGAAAAACAAGAGCAAATGTTTCGGTTGTTTCCGTCTACTTTATGTGTTTTTGCTCCACAAACGTAAAAAAAAATTATTTTGCGGCAAGAAAATCATGTTTCATGTTTCTGTTATATAAAATAAATAAAGAAAGAGTTTTATTTTCTATCTGCACATGGGTGTGTTTTGCTTTATTGCACATCTGGCTCAATTAAGCGATTTTCGTTTTAATTGCGTCGGCGATTCAATTAACCGTGTACTGCTTAATTGAGTTCCCGTTTAATCGCGTCAAAAGTCGTACATTTTATAAACTCAATTAAGCGGAAATAACTGTATAAGGCTCGCTAACTCATGAAAGTTTTTGTTTAATTGCGGGGTTGCCAGCTTTTAAAAATGCATGCATTTCTTTTGAAAAAAATCGCGATTCTTAGGGACTTTTGGACTTGTCAACCCTTGCTACGGGCAAACTACGTCATTTTATGATCGTTGCTGCTTCCTTGTTTTGTGTGTGAATCTGTAAGTTAAGTTTTGATAGATCAGTTATAATTCTAGCTACTAGAGGGTAGTACTTTTAATATTTTCGAGTTATTTGCGTATAACACGAAATTTACATCCCAATTTTAATACAGCCAATTATGAATAAAAATTCCGCGGGAGTTTTCTCCCTTCTCCCATTTTGCCTTTGTTAATTCTTTTGTAAAAATGGGAAAAGAAAAAAACTCCCGGGGAATTTTTATTCATAATTGGGCTGTAAGCGTTTGTGTCTTGTGGGCTACATAACCCGAAAAGGGGGTCTACTTTTTACACACACTTAACTTAGCGTTGCCAAATGTTGAGATTTATCTATTTTTTTACAGTTTTTTTTTTCAAATCCCTGCCGGTTTAATTATTTATATGATTAACAAAGATTTATTCGAATGCAACAGTTTACACATATTTAGTGGAAAATGTTGCGATAATTCAGAACCATTTCAAATTTAAAAAAAGATAATGTATGCAGTTTTGTAAAAACGAGTAAGAGGATGTTTTCTGAAATTAATATTTGAATATTAAAAAAATTTTTTTTTTAATTTTTAGTAATTTCTTGCATAAATGTAAAATATCATTAAAAAAACACAAAAAATTTAACATTTATTTACCTTTATAAAATGCGCAATTACAAAACTTTAAAAAAATCAATCAGAATAGTCAAGAATTACAAAAAACTAGTTTTCCTTAGAAATCTCTACGTTTTTACGATTTTCAAAAAAATTTTAAACATTTTGTTATAAAGTTTAGCCACGCATAAAAAGTGAAAGTTGAAAAATGTTGTTATATATGTATTATTACAAAAAAAAAAAAAATATATATCATATTATATTTATATTTTATTGATAAATTTTACAAAAATATAAAAAATACTTAAATGAAACTTAATGAAAATTTTATTATCAACAAATCTTTATTTAGATTGTTTTTAAACTGAGAAAACCCCAAGCAAAAACTATATAAAGAAATCTTTTTTAATTATTTAAAGGAAAAATAGTAAACAACATTTTTACTTTATACACCTTTTTTACTGCTTTTTTTAAAAAAAATACATAAAATTAATTAACAAAATAAAACGAGAAGCTAATAAAAAAAAATTCTTAACAAATTGTCCAACCAAAATAAATCTAGTGCATTTTCTTCAGACTCAGCTTGTTCTTATTCCACTGTCTTGTCAAATATAAAAACAGATAACATTTTTTTAAAAAAATCTTGTAAAAATTTAATTATTTTTTTTTTTAATTTTTATTAATTTTTTTTTTAAATTAACTAGCTCTTTTACTTTCTTACATTCATTTTAAAGACTTTTTTAAAACAAAAAATAAGAAAACAAAATTTATATACATACATACATACTACATAGTTAAAATATATCGTAAACATATTACATATAAAGAAAAATATTAAATAATAAAAAATTAAATTAATTAAATGTCTTTTTGTTAATATTCTCATGTAATCTTGATTAAAAAAAATAACAACAAAAATGTCAAAATCAATTAAACCAATCCAAAAACAATTAACAACAAACACACACACATTTATCATGAATAAATTGAGTAAATTCAGAAAAAATAACAAAAACACCGTACAAGAAAAACCGTAATAAACTCTTAAAGAAAAAGGGTTTTGTTATTTATACACTTTATGACATATAAACTGACAAAAAAAAAACTTTACAAAAGAAACACAATTTGTCTTCAAAAGGAGCAAATCGAACAAAAACATAACAACATGTTTACACCTGTGTATTGGATTTAGTAACAACAACAATAATTACAAAAAATAATAATTGAGTATAGTAAAACAAAAACCAAAGGAAACCTAAATAAAATTTCATATTTAGTCAAAATGGCGTTGTAGTATGAATTAAAAATGAAAAAAAAATAAAAAAAGAAACTAAAACAAAATAATACAGTAAATTTGAATGTTGCATTGGATGAAATAAATAAATTGATAAACAATTATACTAAATACAGTTTGTACCTTTTTTTTATTTACAATTTTAGTGAAATGAAAATGGTAAGTTGTTCTTTTTTTACCTAATCCTAAAAGTCAATGATTACTTTGAGATGTTTGCTCAATATCCCGACAAATTGCTAAAAAAAAAATTAAGGGCAAATTAAACTACACAAATTACTTGGCAAAAAAATTTTTTTTTTGTTGTGTTTGCTGTTTGGACAAACATTTGAATCGTGTTTGTAGAAATATTAGAATATAGGCAGGCATGTTGGGTATTTGTCAAACTTTTTGTGGTTTTAACATAATTTTCAGTCACAAGTTATATTTTTTTTAAGCAGCACTGTTTGGCACAAAACAGCTCGTTTTGTTTAACCTTTACTTTACTCAAAATTCTTTTATTTGACATTTCTCTTCCGTTAAAAAAAGCTAGCAAAATTGACGGCGCGCCGCACAATTGTCGTCTGCATTTATTGAAAACAAAACAAAAATTAAAGATGAATGTTTGTACGAACTATGTTTGTGTTGTTTAATAACGAACACAAAACGGAAACCAAGTGTGTTTAATTTTAATTATTATCGACCTTTTCCTAATTGTATTGTTATGTTTTTTTAAGAACTGCACATATCGTCATCTTAAATTCTGAATAATGTAACATCACATTTCATAAGTTTACATGCGAAGCAAAGAACTTTGTAAAATGGTAATTATTTGAGATTTAAAAGCAATTTTAAATACTTCAGCTAAAAATGCGATAAACGATGTATTTTTGAGAAAATAATATTATTTTCTAAGTTGTGTGTGTTTCGTTATATTAATTTGTAATTTTCAGAAACAAAAAGACGTATCATCAACGAAAGTATATTAGTATTAAGTGAAACAAACATCTAAAATATTAACCGCTGTATTCATAAAAAATTAAAATAGATTTGAAATGTATTTTAAGTAAAATTTGCATGAAAATTTTGCCTTACGACATGGTAAAATAAGTTTGCTTTTCTGATGCAGCGCAGGCGGGACATATAAAAAGTTTATAATACAAAAGAAATATTTTTTATTAGTTTATTTAAAATAATCTGTTTTTTTTTTAGGATTGCATTCTTCCAAGTGGCACTTCATCAATTTCTTTAAAAAGACAGTTATTCTGCATTTTTAGAATAATTGACTCTTTTTATTTTTTATAAAGCAGTGGAATATAGACTTTTTAGCTATATTTTGTGTTAATGCTTTAGATTTATTAAATTCTAATAATATCGTTCTTTGGAGAAGTACTACTTTGTCCAACATTTACGTCTCTATAGCTCAACATCTTAAAATTACAAATTTTCAATTGATTCACATAGAGGTTAACATTAAAAAAAAATATTTTTTATTTTTCGAATTTATTCTATGAGTTAAATTTCAGTTATGTATTTTATAAAGCTTTTTTGTAATAGTCTTATAAATTTTTCAGGATGTAAAAAAATACATATTTTTTAAAATTTAAAAATTTTTTTTAAAAGAAGTAATTTCATAAAAACGGAGTGTGTCCTACAGGCAACAACGAGCAACAAGGGAAAGCAAAAGTAAAAAAGTTATGAAAAAGCTTAACGTAAAAATTTAAAGCATTTCATATTTATGTTGATTAGATCTAATAAGACGAGTGAAAACTCTTGAATTTTTTGTTTTCGAGATGCATGTCTACACAGTATGTTCCTTATTTTGCAGATATTGATTGGGTGGAAAACTTTGTCACTTATTTCCAGAACTCTCTTAATGAAGTTGGTCGCTGTATTTATAATTGTTCTTCTTGGATGTTTTGAGTAGAAATTTATTAATCTACCAGACGCCATCGGTTTTTGGTACCAATCTAGCTTAAGTATGTCTCCGTGTCTAACTATAACTGAATCTAAATAGGCTAGTTTGTTATCTGTTTCCTTTTCCAACGTAAATTGTATGTATCTATTAAATTCGTTCAATGTATTCAGGGTTTCTTCAATACCATCTCTCTTAACGATTCCAAACAAACCATCCACATATTTTGTAAAAATCCTTGGCTTTCTCTTCATCTTCCCTATTGATACATTTAATAGTTCTCCCATAATTATGCCCGCAATGACTGGTGAAGCTGGAGATCCCATGGGCATTCCTTTATTTTGTTCATAGTATTTGTCCTCATACTTAAAATATCTTGTTTCTTTAATACAAAACGTTAGTAGTTCTAAGAATAAATCTTTAGGTATTCGTGTATGTTCTTTTAGTAAATGCTACTTTTGTTCAATAGTTCTTAACGCCATGTTTACTGGAATACTTGGAAAGAGTGAAATTACGTCAAAATAATAAAACAACATAAACAACAGGTCAACTATACACAAGAATAAATTGATTCACCAGCCAACAAATAATTTTACAAAAAAAAAACACCCACACATGCTATTGTGTTGCACAGCGGGAAAAATTGCCAGCGCTTTCACTTTTCAGGCCTTTAAGAAGGTTCACAACTGTATTTTTAATAAACTTTTACTTATTGTACTCTGCCTTATTTTAAATGTTCTTTTAGAATGGTTTTATAAAATATTTTACAAATACAAATTCAAATTTTCTATTCTAAGATAAGGCCTGTCGAAATCGTTTTATTAGTAGTTATGTTGGAATGTGTAGCAAGTTATTTTATTAATTTACTCAATTCGCATTATTAGCAACAACAATTACGCTGGGATAAAGCTATATTCTTAATTATTTTTAGAAAGCCTTTAAAGTAGATGCAAGAAGCCAAGGCTTTGGCCTCCAATGACAAACTGTGTAAATTAAAAATACAGTTGGAATGCGACTGGAAAACTTTATATCGCCAAAAAGGCCTTCTATAAGGCCTCTTTACTACTTCATTTTCCCGCTGTTTTCTTCCTTATGAGGAATTTGATTGTGAATTTTTTTTAAATTTTCATATCTGACAAATTCATATATGAATTTTTTTGTTTGCTCATTTTTCATGAATGAGGAAATTCAAAATATTTTTTCCTCACCCTCATGAATGTAAAAAAGCAGTAAAATTTTTTATTTTTCACGCTCGCTCATGACTGAAAAATGAGTGAAAATTTCGGTACTCTGCCTAAAACGAAGCCTGATGGTATCTGAAACTACGCAATAAAATTCAATACAAACAGGATCAAAAGAAAAATGAAGTAAAATTTTTATATACAATTTTTTATTAAAAATAACGACATACTTTTTAAATAAAATATATAAATTAAACTAAAAACATTTACTAACTTGTTTTTAATAATACATAATATCAATGAACAATTTTACAAAAAGCTGCACATTTTATAAAATTATATAAGTATATTAATAAATAAATACACCACGTTGTTATATAACACTTAAGATTTTCGTTTTTTTCTTAATAATCTTATACCCCGTTTTCACGCATTTCTTATTTGCAAATAAAACTTTTTGCAAAAATTTAACTCGCTGTTTATACGTAGATATAGCCATCAGAAATTTTATTATATTTTTGTAATGCCATGCAGCAAAAATATAGTCATATGGTTATTAGTCTGTTAAAGTAAAATTTTTTGGTAGCAATTCCAAGATGGTTGTGCATAATACACGAAATGGTGGACTCAGTGGCCGCGTAGCGTAAAGGGGGAAATCTTTTTTGGCAGCAAATTCAGCTAAAAATTGACGACATACGCCACAAGGAGTGGTGAAGACACCTTCTTGTTGAGCGACGACAGCACAGGCAACAAAATCGCGTTTACCTTCGCTTTAAATAAAAAAAAAATTATGAAATTGAGTTTTTTATGTACAATATTTAAAGATATGCAATCAAAAAAGCTAAAAAAAAAAAGATCAAAGAAACTGGGTTAAAAAGAGGGTAGAAAAAATTAAACTCGCGAGCATAATTCGAGTTAATTCTCTCGTTTTAAAATTTGTGCTCGCGAGTTTTATTTTAAGCTCGCGAACGCAAATTATTTAAGACTCGTAAAATTTTTGTGATTCAAAATTTTTTGAGAGCAGAAAACGAGCTTCATACGAGCAACTCTAATAACAAAGTAATGTTTGCTTGGCGAAGTGTTCGTTAGGAAATGAGCAGTGTTGCCAGTGAAATTTCGAGAAAGATACATTTTGGTTACCAAAAAGATACACCTTTTCCCAAAAAGATACATTTAAAAAAAAATTTGACAATCCGTTTTTAACGTTTAACATTCATTAACATAACATTTTTATTTCACATTTAATGAATATTGTAAAGAAAATGATATCATATAAATTCATTTTTGTA
Source organism: Pollenia griseotomentosa (assembly GCA_963931875.1). Taxonomy (NCBI): domain Eukaryota; kingdom Metazoa; phylum Arthropoda; class Insecta; order Diptera; family Polleniidae; genus Pollenia; species Pollenia griseotomentosa. The sequence goes on from OZ007564.1 coordinate 50,922,910, forward strand.
TTTATTTAAGTCATTAATATAAGGCATGTAATTTTTAAAAACACAGTAAGCGAACTTTAAAGTTAATATAATGTTTGAATGTTATCAAAACAAATTAATTTTTGTAAAAATTAATATACGAGTTTAGGCGTTTTTACTAAGGCGATTATATCAAAAAGTTCGTACAAAATTCCTGAAAATAAAAAAGTAGCTCAGAACAATGTCGCACTACTATATCCTTTAGGTTTTCTTTCGCCATTAATTAAGCTGCTATTGTATTAGCATTGAGTCGGTATGTCTTAATAGGTTTTATTTAGCTTAAAATTTTCTAATATTTTATTTTTGTACATTTTGCGTAACGATTCAAAAGATACGAAAAATGTCAGGATTATACATGGTACCTGAATTCATCAAAAGATACGAAAAATGTATCTTTTGTATCCTAATGGCAACACTGGAAATGAGGGTCAGACAAGACGCGCGGGAAAGGGTTGTAAATGAAATGTTCATACATATTCAAAATGTTTATTGATGTGTAAAATGTATGCGTTCTTCAGTGACTTACATAAAAGTGTTTGCGATTGGTAAAATATTTTTTTTATAAACACTGCTATTTGTGTCAACTAATTTTCATAGTTTATTCGTAATATAATTGGCTTTTTTGTTCTTATTATTTGAATTATTTATAACTTTTTCAATTATTATTTTTTCTTTGTTTTTTTTTTAACATGATTTCATTTCTTCAAATGAATCCTTTCCTTTGCTTTTTTACGTCATAGTTAGTTATGCCTGTCACATAACTGTGCCTTCAATGAAACATTCATACATTCGCTAATTTATCCACATATAAACAAGAAAAAAATATCTTTAGTTTAAAAAAATGTTCACACATAAATAAAACTCGCGAACAAGTAATACTGCGAGTTCTATTTTTGAGAGCATAGCAGAGAAGAATTATTCTTTTTAATGTGGAAAATAGAACTCGGTCGAACAACATTCGCTCGCGAGCGAGTTTTATTCGAGGAATTTTGTACTCTGGTTAAAATTGGCAATAAAAAACCAGTTAAAGTGCTTCGCCGAACCTTTGCCACCATCCACAGACTGTTAGAATATTTCAGTAGTGGGTTCGTTAGTATTATAATTGATTGCGGTTTAGACCAATGTTAAATTACACTATGCAAAAAAAAAATTAAAAGGATTAAAACTAGATTTGTTTGATGGTTGACATTAAAATAAATTCTTTTTAAGTTTAAAAATTTCAACCAAACAAATATGGCGGTTCAATAAAATTCTTAAATTTGGCCCCTGCAGTGCATAGGATGCTCCTATACGGTTCAAATGTATGACCAACCTCACTTCATTTTTCATCTTTATCATTTGTTTCCAACATACCTAACCGCTACCTCCCTTTCTTAAGGGGGCTCCCATACAAAATTTTCAATACAGGCTTAAACTACATATATTTAAGAAAAAGTCGCATAATTGCTTAGGCGTGGCCCCTAGGGGTATAAAATGTATGACCGACTTCAATTAGTTTTTTGTCCTCAACAGTTTCTCAGCAAATACTTGTCCTTTATCTCGACCCCTAAAGGGGTGCTCCGATACAAATATGGCGTTTTATGAAATACTTAAGTTTAATTAAAAATTTGAATCTTCTATGAACAAAATTAACCGACTGTTCATCTATTTACGAACGAAGACTTCGATCGCTTAACTTGCACGTAAACAAAAACAATATTTTATAATTTGTTTTTGTTTTAAATGTAAGTTAAGCGATCGAAGTCTAAGTTCGTAAATAGATGAACAGGCAGTAAAAGTTGTAGACAGATTTAAATCACTTGCACCGCCTCTGATAAAATCCCAGACTGCCGACTGTTCCGCAGGAATTATAGAAATATGTATTTCCTTAGCAAAAATAAGAATGTTTCTGCTGGAATTATCGAATTCCAATTCGTCTTTTTAAGACTTTGATATATTATACTTTAAGATCGGACTGTAAAAACGAAAAATGTAAAAAGGCGACCCCTTCGTTCCACAAAGAAAATTCGAAACCTCTGCAAAAATACTACCTATATATAAGAGTGTGTACGGGCGCACTTTTTTCCTTACAAGGTAGACCCTCTTATCAAGCGCAGATTCAGGGGGGGGGGAATAAGGAAACCCCCCCCCTAAATTATTAAAATATGTTTTGTTTATTTCGATAATACAAGAACTCCCAATAATAAAATTTTTTTAAATGTACAAAATTTTTGGAAATCCCAGCAGAGTTTTTTTTATGTTTTTTCTATCTAACGAAATTTTCAATAAGTATCCAAATCTTAATCCTAATAGTTATTTAAGGCTGTTACACACTATCCCACAAAGTCTTACGTATTTTTCAAAAATGCTTCCCTGATCTAATTCAGGGCTGTGGAGTCGTTAAGAAATAGTTATAACTCCGACTCCGACTCCTTTTGCTGAAATTTTTTAAGTACGACTCCGACTCCAACTCCGACTCCTACTCTAACCTAGCATTTTTTATTTGACGTTTTTTATTTGACTTTAAACTCTTTTTTAATTTGAGGGGCTTAAAGCACAAGGGGTTCAAGTGATTTATTTTAAATAATGAGACTGAAGCGGTTGTTTCGCTTGTGCTCCAAAGGAAGCAGGTATTTTAATGTCAAATGCTTGAATTGTTCACTATATCTAGCGTCCGGATGAGAATCCTACATTCATTTCTTGTGCTCTGAACAACTTCTCCGAAATATACCTATAATTCCATATGTAAACTCAATTTTAGAAAAAGGCACTTAGCCCCCTTGTGCTCTAAGCCCCTCATTTAGTACCTGTTAAATGGTTAAATATAGCAAGAAAATGATTCTGTAAAAATTTCAAATCGATATTTTAATTCTAACGTGCCACGCATTGAGCTTTAACCTACTACTTACTAACATATGAGTAGGAAAGCTGCAAAATATTTTATTTGGATTTTGGAAAAAATGCAAAAAACATATAGCGCCCGATTAAATAGACCAAATAAGTTGAACCTTTTTTAATTCTAAAGTGCTATTACATTCTTGACTTATAACTCAACAGTTGAGAAATTTAAACCAACTGAAATAAGGAAAAATAATGGATTTAATTTTGGAACGAACGAGTTTTGTTACGAACTTTCGAAAGAAACGAGTTTTGCTTCAATCCGTATATTAATTTATTAAAATTATGCAAACAGTGCTAAAAAATATAAAAATAGTTCTGTAGGGGAGAGATAAACTACACCAATTCACATCTTTTTCAAATAACGTTTTTTATACTGTTGGAATTTATAGATGTGTGAATTTCCATAAGTCCTATCTAATGTAGCATTCGAGATAGAAAAGTTGAAAACAACACCAAGTCCAATTGGCTTAGACGTTAAGGCATCAAGTTTACTTAGTGTTGTTTACCACAATATTAATACAGGCAAAGGACAGTCCTTGTTTGTAAATTGTGAAGTAAGGTCTTTTGTTTTTAATATACATACATACATACATTCAGACACTGCCATTTTGGTCTTGTTTTATGTATTAAGTCAAATCATTTTCAGGATAATTTAATATAGTTTATTAAAACATGCAGATGCGCCTTCAGTTGTTAGTTCTACAATTTATATAACACATTTTGAAGAGAAACGTAACGTAAAAAAATGTTGTTAGCCTTCTATTATTTTTGGGAAATAGCACCCCTTTTGTTGTTGGACTTGGTGCTGTTTGTCTCAAGGCATGGAACAGTACCATAAAAGGTAACGAACCTTTTATGACGTAATTTTTTAAGTATATCATCGACATAAAAAAAATATGTTAGGATCATATAAAATATTCGTACAAATACACATTTTTATAACATAAACATCATTTGCGGTTATCAACTTGTTTTCGCTTTCTTCTGTAAAGCTTTCAAAATGTGGCTTGATGTAGTTTATCTCACACCTGCAGAGTTAAAAAAAATGTGAATTTTTAAACAACTAAATTTAAATCTTTTTCTTCAGTGTACTTGCCATTACATTTTTCCGTTCCTAATTCAATATTATTAGTGTCCAAGAACGAAATTTTAAATTGCAAGTCTTTATTATCTCTCCAATTTTCCCTAAAGTGAGTAGATAAAAGTATTCTCAAATCATTTTTCGGGTTAACCCCCACTTTGATGGGAATTATATCTGGAACAATGTCATGTATTTTTTCGAGTTCCTTTTCCTTTTATTCTATTATAATTCACCTTGAAGGTTGGAACTTAAAATGTAGTTCACTTAATGCTTTCACCACAGGAGCTACAGCAGATTTCAAGTCATATTCATGAACATGGCTTCAAAAATATTTGTTAATATACGATAAATAAAAAACAACATCTTTACAAATTTAATTTTTAAATTCCTTAATTCGGCTCTATTTCATTAACGATATCTTGGCGAAATTCAAATAGTGAACCCGCTGGTTTTTGTTACAGAAATTTGAGGTCACATTAAAACATAGAAAAGGACATGCTTCGATACAATCTATATAACTATTCTTATAAATTGTCAAAATAAGATGTTATCTCAATTTTTTAATTTTTGAAACTCACCTACTCATATGAAAAGTATACTGGTCCTTATTTTCTGACTTCACAATTTCAAAAAGCAGACCCTCTTATGGCTAATTCCACTAATTTATTTAAATATCAATTTATGTTTAAAATTTGTTTTTTTATGTCAAATAAAAATTAAAATATTAGAAAAATTATACATATTTAAATATGAATTGATATATAAAAAGAATTGGAGAAATTGGTCATTAAAATTTTTTATTTTGAAAAATATTAGAAAAATTTTAATGCAAAAAAGTCGGAGTCGCTAGTTTTTGTGGGTACTTCGACTCCGACTCCGGTACAAAAACCTCAACTCCGACTCTTCAACTCCGACTCCGACTCCACAGCCCTGATCTAATTATTCTTTGAACAATTTTAAAAAACAATAACAACTTATCATGACAGGATTGCATTTTCGTAAATTACTAAAGACTTTATGCGATAGTGTATAACGGCCTTTATTAGATATTTCCAATGAAACATCTAGTTTACTGTATTCAAATACTTATTATTCTACATTCAATCCCAGCAGGTGCCATCTATATCCAAAGACTAAACGTTTGACTTGAAAATGCGTGCGGTTGAATTATTAATAAGCCTTACTTAGTATATGCAATATTTATGTATATATGTATGTATGTGTTAAGATAATTATTATTATATACATTTGAATACAACCGTTTTTCGTATCACATTTTCATCATAGTCAACTTTGAATTTGAAATTTTGAAATATGTATGAATCAAAATTCTATTCGAGTCGTAAAACTGCTCTCGGCGGAGAAGCAGCTCGTGCGTCATTGGCATTATTTCTTAAGGCTAATCAGGCCGTCCTTGTTTGTCTGCCTTCGTGCGTTTTGCGTCTCGTCTGCCTTGGTTAATGGCTTGGCGTCGGATAACTGTACCGCGTTACGGTTTTTTCGGGGTTTCGACATTGACATTGTGATTTTTTAAACTTTTTAAAAAATATAATTTTATAATTGGTGGATTTCCACTTGAAGAAGAATTAAACGACGCTAGTATATTCTAGCGGGATTTGGCGATGGCGTTATGTACTAATGTACCGGCCAAATAAGTAGCTGCTATCGCAGCTATGAAACTTAAATCAAAACAAACAAACAAACAAACAAACAAAATTCTATTCGATAAATTTTGACGAAAGCACGGATTTGTCGGGGAAAAGCCAGATTTCCTTATCTTTAAGATATTTCAACATACAACAAAAAGATGTTAGGGAAGAATTTATTGGCTTTGTTGTAAACGCATTTTAAGAGGCTTCAAAGGATATTAATAATGACGTTAATGTGTCAATTGATCCGAAGACACTATTATCAATAGTTCTTAAAGCTTTTACAAATTTTGGTCTTGACCTAAAAAATTGTGTATTAGTTGGAACAGATGGGCGTCCTCTGATGTCAGCAGAAAATTATTTTTTATATTTATATTTTGTTTAATCTGAAGTTTGTTGTTTAATTAGTTGCTTTTATTAACCATAAAAGGCCCTAAGGGCTCGGTAATGTAATTGAAGAAAATAAAATAAATAAAATAAAATGGAGCTGTTAAAAAATTCTTGAAACCGCGACAAATGTGAAACAAACGCCTTGCTATTCCCATAAATCAAACAACTCAATTTCTAAAAGCAATAAAGTGCCATTAATACAAAAAGTTGTATCATTTGTTAAAGAAACGACAATTTTTTTATATATAATCATCTCAAGCGAAACGCAGTTTTAGCAAAGTATTTGGAAGCAAAACTCTCTACATTATGCGAGACAAGATGGGTGGACCGTTACGACTCAATTTTACACTTTGCAACAAGTGTACATCATATGGTAGAAGCTTTGGAAAAAATATATGAAAGGAGAGGTAGTATATCTACCTTTTTATTACGGAACTCACTTAGTACTTTTTAATTTATTTGCGGAACATACATATTAAGTGCGATACTTATTGTAACACAGCCGCTTAGTACCATTTTACCTAGATTTTCAAAAAGGATCAAGCCTTATCAAAACTTTAATCATGTGCCTTGAAGAGAAAAGAAATAAGACAAAGATCAATTTAAAGCGATTTTTCTAAAAGTTAAAGTTATTTGCGTTCTAATCGAGGTTCCAATCGAAAAGACAAGATTTGATCGAAATAATCACATCCAAAATGATGAAGATTACTACCGAGTTGTAGGTTATATTCCTCTTATTGAAATGATTGGCAAAAGTGCACTTTACGGGGCGTACGAAAAAAAAAAAAAAAAATTGGACCCCCTCTGGAATAAAAAAAGAAAAAAACCAAAATTAAAATTTAAGGGGGCTGAGGCCCCTGGGACCCCATGGATCAAAAAAAGCGGCCCGCCCACTTAGTGGTATGTGTGGGTACTCAAATTAAAGGTAATTGTGTAAAAAATACGAAATTAATAAAATTTAGGTCGAGCGGGACTTCTGAGTCCCTCTGTGGGGCAAACAAATTGCCCCTCCCACCCTTATAACTATGTGTGGGTACTCGAAAGAAAGGTATTTTGCTTACGATTGTAAATATTTTGTTTTTATTTGGCTTTTTAATGTTGTATAAAAATCGCGGGATTTTTTTATTTTTTTGTAACTAAAGCTTTTCTGTATAGCCGGCCTTCGGCCGGGCGCAAGCATTTTCTCCTTTATGGTATAACAAAGACCGGCTTCGCTAACTAAAGCTTTTCTGTATAGACGGCCTTCGGCCGGGCGCAAGGATTTTCTCCTCTATGGTATAACAAAGACCGGCTTCGCTAACTAAAGCTTTTCTCTATAGCAGGCCTTCGGCCGGGCGCAAGGATTTTCTCCTCTATGGTATAACAAAGACCGGCTTCGCTAACTAAAGCTTCTCTGTATAGCCGGCCTTCGGCCGGACGCAAGGATTTTCTCCTCTATGGTATAACAAAGACCGCTTTCGCTAACTAAAACTTCTCTGCATACCTATAAAAGATACATAAATTAACCTAGAGAGGAAAATATTAAACGAATACAGAAACAAAATACATATTGGCAATCGTGAGCAAATTACATTTAATTTGAGTACCCACACAGATATACATAAGTGTTATGGGGGGAAACTTTTTTTGCCCCAGAGGGCCCTTGAAGTGCCGCCCACCCAAAATTTTATTATTTTCGTTTTTGTTGCACAATTACCTTTAATTTGAGTAGCCACACATACCATTCAGTGGGCGGGGCGGTTTTTGGACCCAGGGGTCCCCACGGGTCTCAGCCCCCTTAAATATTAATTTTGGTTTTTTTTTTTAATTCTGGATCGGGTGGCATATTTTTTATATTTTTTTTTCGTACGCCCCGTAAAGTGCACTTCAGCCAAATGATTTTATACAGTTCATATGTAGACACATCCTAATGAGTTTGACCATCTATTTAACGTGAACTACAGTGATTATATGATGCACAGATCTTAATGGCTCTAAGATGTCTCGACTTTTCAAAACCCCAACTTACCTTATAGCCTTTGCAGCAGCTGTACGTTCCGCACATATGCCAGCCGTATATGCACCATTTTCAATGTTACACCCTGTATAAATGCTGCCATCTGCAGTTCGCAAAGCAGCTCCTACAGCAAAATTACTATAAGGACAATATGCATTTTTACGTGCATCTACAGCAGCCATTATAAGTTCTTGAATGGGAGCATCTTAAAGAAAACAAAAAATTGGAGTATATTTACATTAACACATACCATTGAATTTTTCTTATACTTACCTAAATTGTCAAACTCTTTAACGTTGGAATCTTCCCTGGTGCCATTTATATAATATTGTGAAGACATTTTACTTAAAGTTTCTGTAGAATTAATAATTAACTAATTAACTGAATTGTTGCACTTTGTATCTCTTTGCTTTGCATTTAACTTATTAGAATGTTATTCGTATGTAGTGGCATTTTGATTTGACGTTTACACTTATTATTTTAAAACAAACATATGTTTCTTATTGTTAACAGGTGCGTTCGAGTACTTATCAGAGACCTGCGCCGTCAAATTTTGTCGGCGGCGGCGGCTTGTAAAAATATTGCCGGCGGCGGCTCAAAGCCGGCTTAAGCCGACTTAAACTTAGGCCAATTTAAAAATTATTTTTTTACCAACTTTTCATATTTTAGTTTGAATAATAAAATTAATTTGCATATATGTATACTTATTTTAATTCTTGTGACTAAAATCTATTCCTAAATGAGATTTTGAATTTTTACCGCAAAACCTTTAAAAATATACAAGGACTATCTATATCTTACTCATTAACATTTTTATTTATTAAAAAAAACTGATTTTATAAAAAATAAAAAGATAAAAAAATTTTTTTTCTAGTTTTGGATATGCATTTCTTGTAGGGAATATTCGATTAAATGACTTTGACCGGCGGCTGATTTTAAGCCGACTTTAGTCGATAAATTTTCGGCGGCGGCGGCTGTTAAAAATAATCGGCGGCGCGGCTCAGCCGGCTTCAGCCGTCAAAGATTTGGGGCCTCGGTGTCATTTTTGCAAAAAATTGGTAATTTTCTCAGGCTCATATCTTGCAAACCGTTCGGAATTTTGATTAACCATCTGAGACAAGGTTGCGGCTCTTGCCATGTGAACATATAAAATCAAAAAAACTTCATCTTCAAGATAAAAATCGCAAAAAAATTCAAAATTGAAAAAAATAATCAACAACAAAAATGAAGATCTCAATAAACAACTTTCTAGAGCATATGAACTTCCTAGGAATGATTCTTAGCACCGTTTAGGTAGCGCTTAGGTAGCCGCAAAAGTGAAAAATGTCCCGAAAATTTAATTTTTTTACCTTTTTTCCACTGTTCAGGTTCAAAGAAACAATCAACTACAAAAATGTCACCATATCTGAAAAAAAACTTTTATTCTTTTTAAATAATTTTTTTCTACAAAAGTGCCAACATTTTAAAAGATATCACCAATATGTATTTCTAATTCAGTTTGTTTAATAGTTTTAGCAAAATAAGGCTTGCAAAAGTGGAAAAAGTTGAGAAATGGTAACGCTGCTTTCAAAGCAACTTCCATTTTGTCGGTGATGCCACAATAATAATAGAATTTATAGCCACTTTTCTAGTGATGACACTAAAAGAATCGAAAAAAGGGGTTGGGATAGTAACATTCTGTAAAGATGTTGAAAAACTTTGACTTTTAGCCCTATGTATTTCTTATGGGAAAATTTCAACATCTTCACAAATTGATGTTAAATGTTAACAAGTGTGAAAAGGCTATTATCAGTGTAGTAAATTTTGGTCGCCGTCAACTATACGTGTGACTGGCGTCCTCAACGTTTGTAATGTCACATCGGCTTCGAGTGCAGTGTTATGACATTTATAACGTAACGACGTAATCTCTTTTGATAGTTTTCGACATATGTTACAGATACACTTTTTTTCACTTTACGAGAAACGATGGAATATTTTGTTTCACATCTTTTCGATGCGAGAAGATCTCACTAAAGTTACAAATCATGGGTACAGGTATGTTCATTAGGAAGAGTTTTCATTATTTACTCATGTAATGTCAAAATAATTTTGACGCTTGTTTTAATTTTTTCCATATTTACTTTTGTTTGACGTTATATGGGTTTTGAAATTGAGAACAAAATTTCTAATGACTATGTACTTGTAAATACTTATTCTACTATGAGTAAACTGAACAATTCACTTTCAAAAAAAGCTGCTGTCCAAAAATGTACGCGAACAAAAAATTTGTATAAACTCGTAAAATTTAGGGAATTTTTAAACTTGACTACCTGACTTTTTTCTTACCGGTACTCGATTAAATACATTTTATAACACGAAAATTTTACGAAATAAAAACAAACTATTTTACATAATTTTTCCTATTTCGTTTTTTAATTTTGATGATTTATTACTGATTTTTATTAAACGATTAGAAATTTTCAAGAGATGGTTTGTAAAAAAAATTTTTTTTAAATTCCTGGTAAAACTAGTAAATTTAGGGTTTTCATATACTTCCTACTATTCACTTATCATTTTTCTAAGTATAAGCTATTTAAAGAAAAACATTAAAATTTTAATATTTTTAATATACTGCCTCCTTTTCACTTCTCATTTTTCCCAATTAAAGAAATTTTAAGAAGAAACTCAACTTAACATACTATCAAAAAAGACAACAAGATAGTGCATTTAAATTTAAAAAAAACATTATTTTCTCTGCGCATGTACGTCATAATCAGCCTTATTACAGTTCTCATTGTAGGTAGCACCGTAAGTCGAATTTTGTGTGTTACTTTAATCTTCTACAGAGTCGTTTTCGACATCCACAGCAAGTTAAGCGGCCCATACACTTGCAATATTATTGTATATGGTATTCGCCACATTATTTGTCCTTTATAATGCAATAATACGCACAATGGTTTCATTTATTCAATAAAAAGGTGAACAAAACCTATAGAAATAACATAAACAGCATTGTACAATGTTGCCAACACACTTCACTTTCTTTTCGTTGTGCAATAAAAATCAAGAGTCTTTTGATTGTTGTCAATATATTGTGGCACCTTCGAATATCACATGCACATTGACGATATAATTGTACAATACGTAAAATTGAACAATTTTATTGCAAGTGTGTGAGCCGCTTTAGTTGCGCAAGTTACTTACCGGCAACAACAAAGTCTGCACACAATTTTTTTCTTTACCCCGACCTTACCGCTAACGTCTACAAACCAAGAGTTGCGCAAGTAAAGGGCATAATAAACCACACAAAATGCTTGGCAAACATACACATTGTTTCCGTTTGGGGTTTGCTAATAAACATCACATATATTCTCGGTACAAACATTAATTTTCATTTTGATTTAATTTTCAATGAATGCAGATGCCGATAGTGCTGCGGCAATTTTGTTGCTTTTTGCTTAGAACGGAGAAGAAATTATAAAATAAAGGCAAAAAATTTAAAGTAAAATGTGATTTAAACAACGAGTTGTTTTGTGGCAAGTAATTCTACTAAAAAAATTTAATTTAGTATTTAAAATTAATTGAATTGAATACATTTAGCATTAGACGCCACAAAAAGTTTGTCAAATATCCAACATGTCTGCCAAATGTTAAACATTTTTAATATTTCTGCAAACGTTGCTTCAAATGTCCAAAAAGCAAACACCCCAATTAACAACATAAAATATTTGTACAAACGTAAATGTTTGCCAAGCCACCTCAAAGAAATGATGGGCATTTTTTTTTTTTCTTAAATTGTACCAATAAAGTTTCACTTGTACCAAATTTGGTACAACTGTACCACAAATCTCATCAGTGGTACTATGTAATGAATTTACGCAATCTGGTAAACCTGGTAAATTTCATTGTAGATTGCATCGTTTGTATTCGTGTTTATGGTCTCATTTCGGATTGCATTCCAGATTTCATCAACATCAAAATAATTTGATATTTTGAGAAAACCGCATAAAAAAGACAAGTAGGTGAAAAAGACAATGGCGATTGAAAAAAATGAGCATTGGGTAAATTTTATTAATTTATACAAAAGTTTACCTGAATTATGGAATGTGAAAAGTGACAAATATAAAAATAAAATTGTTAGAGCGATAGCCTATGAAAAATTAACAAATGAATATAAAAATATTGATAAAAATGCAAGCATCAAAAAAGTAAAAAATAGAATAAGGAACATGCGAATCACATACCAGAGAGAGTTAAAGAAAAAGATTTCAAGTGAAAAAAGTGGAGCTGGAATGGATGACCTGTACGAACCAAATTTATGGTATTTTAATGAATTTAACTTTTTAAGCAAATTCGAACTGCCAGAAGACGGTATAAGTACTAAGCTTAGCTCAGACTACCAACGCAATTCACCAGTAAGCTATTTAATTTAATTGACCCAAATACAATTATATGTTTATACATACTTAAATATTTTTCAACCGTATTTCTTACGCGGTATTTTTGATAATATAAAAAACAAAACTGAAAATCCGTTTATGATTTCATTGTTGATTGCAGTGTGTGTGTGTCAAAACATGCAATCTGAATACGAAATGTGTTGGTTGCGTAAATGCATTGCATAGTCAAAAATTGAGATGGTATGTACCAAGGTATATTTACACAAGGTAAACTCATTTGGGAGTGTAGACATGCTGCTCTATAAATGGAGCCAATTTGTCAAAATTGTCTTCATATAAAACAAAAACAATTTAACGCACACATGTACAAATTTTGGCTCATATACACGCAATTTGACGTTTTGGCTCCAACTAAGGGTAAACAGCTGACAAACATATGAGCCACAGCTGACAAACATATGAGCCAACGAGTTTACCTTGTGTAAATATACCTTGGTATGTACCAAGGGGAATTGACTAGAAGGTGGGGTCAAGTTAACATATGGTGCTTTTTTCGGTGGTCGACTTGTCAATGTACGAACTAGTTTTTTATGTAAACAAACCTATTTTTTAACTAGCAATATTTTTGGCAACCCGGCCACAGAAGCAGTGTTGTTGTCAGGGTTGCCGTTGAAATTTTGAAAAAGTCGCACAAAAAGTCGTTTTTGAAACAAAAAGTCGCACAAAAACGTCGTTTTCTCAAATTTAAGTCACACTTTTTTTTAACATTTTAATTACTTTAGCCTTACCAATACTCACCCGGGTGACAAATTCAGTTATATATCTTTAATAACTTTCTTGAATTTGCTTCAGTTAACAAGAAATTTTTACTTACTGAACAAATTGTTTTCTTTAAAAAAACTAAAAAAAATTTGGGCTTAAATCTAGTTTAGGCACGCACACCCAAATAAAAAAAAAGTACCTAGGCTGATAGAAAATTGAAAAATAAGAAGAAAAACTAAAATAAAAATATTGGCGCAAACGCTTAGTTTTCGAGTTATGAACGTTTTAAGTTTTCATATATATGTTCGATTTTCCATTACATTTCTAAAGCTGTATGGGTAATATTGGTCTCATTTTTAAGGTTTGACTAGATCTTTCTGGATATATAGAATTTATTAAAAAAAAAATTAAAAAAATTTTTTATTTGGGTGTGCGTGCCTAAACTAGATTTGTTCCAAAATTTGTATGACGAAAACTTCTTTAAAAAAAAACCTAAAAAAAGTTGTATGCCGATAACTTTTTCTCTTCGGTAATAGAATTCCCGGTGGGTATTGGTAAACGATGTATATAAAAATCTTTGGAAAGGCGATGGTTAATCAAAAAAACACAAAACAATAAGGAATTAACAATTTAAACGATATAAACTGAGAAATAATTCGTTAAAAATGTCTTTAAATACACTTTTGTGTATTAATTTTACATTTGATTGATTCTTAATAATGTGTTTGTATATACTTTAATACATGCATGTATAAACTATATAGTACGTTTTATGTTTTTCTAACTTTGTTTGTATTTTCGCACAAGTTCATAAATTGGCATCCAACCTTCTATTTCAGTATCTAGATAATTGAGAGTTTATAGCATGGACTCACAAGTTTCTACTTTTAACCTGTTGGTTAAGTTATTTTTCATTAATTCTAATTCTAAAAAAAAAATTAGCACACGCACTGTTGTGCGGTAGAGTTAATACATGCGCTGCTTATTTGTCTAAATTTAGGTACAATGGTTATTTAAAAGCATTTTGTAAGCTTTCTACTTATGCAAAAATGTTTAGCATTTGTAATTTCAAAAATGTAATTGTATAATTAATCATTGGATTTACTTTTTAACAACATAAATTCGTTCAAAAAAGGCTGTGTCATTTATAACATTTTTAAATAAAGATATGAGATCAAAAGCGGTAAAAAAGTTGGTTTTTAAGCGCTTTAAATATTAATGGTGATTATCCTAGATTGGCATGGAAATTCAATGAATACGATACAAAACAAGGCATATACAATACAGTTCAGTAGTTGAAATTGTCTGGATACAAAGTGATCACCTAATCAATTGAATGAGATTACATATTCCGGGCTATGTTTAAAACCAAATTGATATTTTTAAGGGAAAATATGTGAAATTATGCAGTGTATTTTTCTATGAAAAAAAAAGTATTTCACTTCCAAAAAAGGGGGCAAAAAGTCGCATAGAGTTGAAAAAAGTTGCAAAATTAGACGAGTTTAAAAAAGTCGCACAAAAAGTGTCAGTGCGTCAAAAAGGTTGCAAATTGCAACTCACCTCACCTTCAGGGCTGTCAGACTTAGGGATTTTTACCCAAAGTTAAGGATTTCATGCAAGCAAAAAGAAATTCATTTGGTGAGTTGATAAAAATAATCGGGGATTTTACACATTTTTAATATATTTTCCCTTCTTTTATTATTTACGTTTATTTTTCTTTGTTTCGTTAATAAAATATGAAGAAAGTAAAAAAATTTAGTAAAAAAATTTTTTAAAAAAATTTTAAATTTGGTCAGAAAAAAAATCGATAAAAAAAGTATTAACTTTTTAAGGTTATTTTTTTGTGATTTGGGGATTTTTTTTAATTTTTTTGGGACAAGCCCTGCTCACCTTCTAGTAGTTTCCATGGTGAAATCAACGTAGTTTCTAGTAATTTCAACAACCAAGCAAAATAATAATACATTATTCAACATTTTGGTACTTTTTATAAAACATATTTTTAATTGAAAAATAAACCTTAAAGAATATAAAAACTGAAAAATTAATAAATATATATATAAACAATACAAAAAATGTTTCTATGTTGTTGATAGACTATGTTGTTGATAGACTCCGAAACCATCCAACCGATCGATGCACTTTGCTTCAACCCATAGACAAAAATAAAAAAACAAAAAATTTTGTCTCAAATTTTTTTTTAATACTGATTTTTTGAAAGAGAATAAGGTGCCTTAAATAAATGCTAACAAAAATATTTTTCGGATTGCTTTTGCCACCACGAGGGGGTGCAAAAATTAGACCCCTTTCAGCCTCGACAAGTTAGTTGCGCAAGTTATTTGCCGGCAACAGCAAAGTCTGTACAAAAGTGTTCAGTATACTCTGCCATTTCATCATGGAGAAAATCACAAACGAGCAACGATTGGAAATCTTTGGAGTTTATTATCAAAATTCGTGCTCTGTGAGAAATATTTTATCGAAAAATTGTGTTCAGCGATGAGGCTCATTTCTGGCTAAATGGATACGTAAACAAGCAAAACTGGCGCATCTGGGGTGAAGAACAGCCACATGCCGTACAAGAGTTATCGATGCATCCAGAAAAACCGACAGTTTGGTGTGGTTTATGGGCTGGTGGCATCATCGGTCCATTTTTCTTTAAAGACGACCGTGGAAGAAACGTTACCATCAACGGCGAACGATATCGAGATGAGGAAAGTGAAGAACGGCCCCAAAATTTTACATGAGACACAACAACACGCAATTTCGGGGCAATTTTTTTTGTTTTTTGGGGTTATTTTTCATTTTTACGTTAGGGTGTTTTTGCATTTTAAGTGGAATGAAAAATTACCCCAATGCTAAGGAATGAAAAATGGCCGCAAATAAAATCACAATTTTTACTTTGGGGCTATTTTTTGTTTACTAATAAAAAATGCAAAATTTAAGAAATGAAAAATAACCCCAAACATTTTTACACAAATTATATAAAATTTTATGTAAAAGTTTTTAGGGATAGTATAAAAAACCCGAATTCTTATACCAAAGTGGAGAAAATCCTTGCCGGTTATGCAGAGATGCTTTAGTTAGCGAAGCCGGTGTTTGTTATATTATAGAGGAAAAAATCCTTGCGCCCGGCCGAAGGCCGTTTATTTAGAGAAGCTTTACTGAGCGAAGCCAGTGTTCGTTATACCAAAGAAAAGAAAATCCTTGCGCCCGGCTGAAGGCCTGCTATGTAGTGAAGCTTTAGTAAGCGAAGCCAGTGTTTGTTATACCACAGAGGAGAAAATCATTGCGCCCGGCCGAAGGCCGGCTATTTAGAGAAGCTTTACTGAGCGAAGCCAGTGTTCGTTATACCATAGGAAAGATAATCCTTGCGCCCGGCCGAAGGCCGGCTATAACGTGAAGCTTCAGTAAGAAAAACCAGTGTTCGTAATACCAAAAAGGAAAAAATCCTTGCGCATGGCCGAAAGTCCAACCATGCTACCAATCGTACGATTTTTAAAACCAAAACTGTATAATTATTCGGATTTTGAAATCGGGATTCTAAATTTGGGATTTTTAGTTTCGGGCATATGAACTCCACCCAAAACTTTGAATATAACTTTTTTTGTGTTATTTTTTGGGGTTAAAACTCATTTTAAATTTTGAGGTAATTTTTCATAATGAAGAATTACCCCAAATTTAGGGTCATATTTCATTTTATTTTTAGGGTTATTTTTCATTTTTTTGGGGTAATTTTTCATTAAAAAAAAATGGGGTCATATTGCATTATGAAAAATAGCACCAAATTTGGGGTAAATTTTCATTTATTTTTTGGGGCCATATTTCGCAGCGCCCTTCGCAAATGATTCAGGCATTTATTATACGTCACTTTTTTCATCTCTGTATGTTTTGTGGCAAGGTATATTTATAGCAGGTAGTCTCGGAAAGCCTTTGTCTTTTTGTCTCTTATCAAATCCTTTGCCTTTTGACAGTTCGTACCACGCAAGGCGAATTTACACAAGGTAAGTGCAACTCTACAACTACAAAAAGCCCCATGTATTTTGTTTATGAAATTTTCCCTCTTGTTGTCAAATTTCAGTACAGAATCAAAACAATATTTTGACGTTTCAGTGTTTTTTTAATTCGCCGTGGATACAGCTGATGAACGGCTGACGCAAGGCGAATTTACACAAGGTAAACTCATCTCGTCAGCCGTTCATCAGCTGTATCCACGGCGAATTAAAAAAACCGTGAAACGTCAAAATATTGTTTTGTTTCTATACTGAAATTTGACAACAAGAGGGAAAATTTCATAAACAAAATACATGGGGCTTTTTGTAGTTGTAGAGTTGCACTTACCTTGTGTAAATTCGCCTTGGGCTGACGAGATGAGTTTACCTTGTGTAAATTCGCCTTGGTACCACGTAACAACAATACAAAGCCCTGTTGTTTGTTTTATTGTACAATTGTTGTAAACTCGCGGCTACCTGTTATAAATATACCTTTGTTTTGTGGTTTGCCTACCATCCGACCAAACGAAAAATATCCGACGGATAAAACCAAGCTTGGCAACCCTGAAACAAAACTAACTCAAGGCGAATTTAAAATTCCAACGCCAAGGATGATAAATGAAAAAACTAATATCGTACCAACGAACGTTTAAAATCGTACTTTTGCGGCCCCAATAGTACTAAATCATTTTTTTTTAAATGTTTTTATTTTATTTTTAAAAACAAAAAATTAATATACAACAAAAACAAATTGTACCTAAAATTCATTTGTACATGTAAAGTATAGATAGCAAAAAAGACATGATCATTAATTATACATAATAATAGGGTGGGTAAAATTTTTTCCCGTCAAAATACATAGTGATTCTTGTTCTATAAGTCGTTCTAAGAAACTTTGCCAAAGAAACTATAGGTCAAAAATGAATTTCGAGCCCTGGATTTTGAAAATAGTTAGTTCCGAAAATATTTAAGAATGGAGGTAAACAAATTGTATTTGGTCTAGCCAGACCTGTATCATGCGGTTTTTAGGGTCGAGAAATCCATTTATTTTTGTTTGCCACCAGAGAGCATTACGTACACTATTTAAGTCTAATAAATTAGTGAATGTTTAAACGCTGGCTTAGTTAAACGAAATTTAAATTTATATGTAGTTTAAACGCAACGCAATACGTAGTTAAAATAATATGTAATAGCAAAAAATAGAGTTTCCCTCAGATTTCATAAAAAAGCTACTACATAAGACTATTTGCACCAAACACTAAACTCCGCTCCGAGTTGCTATTTTATATCAATTATAAATATGTAGGTTTGAAAAATTGGGAAATAGTACCAACTGAGTCACGGGGGTACCAGCGTACTTTTTAGTTTTGAGTTGTACCAAAAGAAGTACAACTGTACCAACTTTATCAACCCTGATCAACGCAAACATGTGCGTATTGTACAATGTTGTCAACACATTAAAAATTTTTGGTTTTTGCGCAATATAAATCACAAAACTTGATTTTATTTAATTATACTTTCAAAAGGCCGGGATTCCATATCCTACACAATCTATTCTATCCGACATAAAAAAAGTCTGCAAAATCTGCTTCCAATGCCACATTATCGCACAAAAAAGATGCAAACTGATATAAACTACAAAAGGCATACATATGTATGTATGTATGTGTTTCTTTTTTAAACAACTTCCAAAAACTTCTCAAATTTTGCCCATGTTTCTTATTTTAGCCGGAGTTAATATTTTCTGATTTTCTTAGTTCCTTGTAAAAAAATATTTAAAATTTTGTTGTGTATTGAATGTTTTTCTTAATAATTATTTATATATTTTTGTTTTTCTATATTGTATCAAGAACTTGACACCTTGAAATAAGAATAAAAGATAAATAAAAACGAGAGTAATGTCAAAAAAGAAACACAGAAAACACGATTCATGTGTTTTTTTACCCTTCATACTTCTCTTCCACTATGGGAAAAAATAAACGTGAAAATCGGGTGCTATTTACGTTTAGATCAGGGGTTCCACAAACTATTGCACTAAATTTCATTAAATAATCTTTAAAATTGCGACCTTCATTAGTATCACATGTTTAACACAGACGAAAGAACATCGTTACATTAAAAAAATCATACCAATCATCTTAAAAAATTATTCAGGTTCTATGATGTATACTAAAGTTGCCCACATATTTTCTTTAATATTGTGCAGTATTTGATATTGCCAAAATTAATTGCTTTGTGTATGTTATGTATGTTAATTCCCGGCAGAATATACAATATATTGGATTAAATCGAGTCTTTTGTTTTATATTGCGCAAATTTTTTGTGATGTGTTGACAACATTGTACAATAATTATTTCCCAACAAATTAGAGTACAACAGCTGATATTACAATTCATATATGTGTGTGTGGATTTGTGATTAGTGCGGTGCGTAATAACTAGGAATTTCCTAATAAAATATATGAATAATTAAAAAAGGATATATTATCTGCCTAAACAAATTTAAAGCAAACATGTCTACAAAAGAAAAGTTAGCAGAACGACGGTTTATTCTAGAGTGCATCAAATTGTACGAAAAATTGCCTGCTTTGTGGAACACAAAATGTAGAGACTATACAAACCGTGACAAAAAAAACAAGCAATATGCATTGCTACTTTCTAAATACAGGCAAAGATACGTTAATGCTGATAAAGCTGAACTTATAAAAAAATTAAATTCGCTGCGCACTAACTTCCGTAAAGAATTAAAAAAAATTAATGATTCGCAGAAAAATGGTCAAGGTGCGGATGAAATGTGCGAGCCAAGTCTATGGTATTTTGACCATATGAAGTTCCTTACAGATACCGCGGAGCCTTGTTCTTCCCAGACTAGTATGTTAAATGAAGAGGACTCCGACAAAGTCGAAATAGAAGAATTTAATGTAAGTAAATGAAATAAGGATTAAATATTGTTTACCAATGCAACTCCAAATAAATAAAAATACATAACGTGATAAAAAAATTTCAAAATAAGAAAAAAATATTAAATGAAAAAAGTCTCGAAAACGTATAGCTTTCGAGTAATGTACCTCTGAAGTTTTCATGTACTTATATATAAGTATGTATAGATATACATATGTACATACATATATGAGAGAAAAGCCTCTCAATGCATTAAAAAAATATTTGATTTCGTACGGAAAGTGTTCCACACTTTGCTTAAGTAAATGACAGTTTAATAAAATTTAACAAAACAGTTTTCCTAAGTTCAGTATGGTTCCAAACATATGAATTACGAATTTGGGTTATACCATAGATGCCGAAGGCAGCCTATACATGGAAATTTTAGTTAGCGAAGCCGGTGTTTATATATGATTAAATATTTATTACACATTTATTTGAATAAACTACTTATTGCACTTCCGTAACATTTAGATATCTACAAAGTTTTGTAAAAACTGTATTGGGAGCTCGAGATAAATATTTTTTAAAAAGTTTTATATATCGAGATAGATCTATTAAAAAGCTTTAAAATTATGCAAATATTGGCCATAAACGTTTAGAAATCCAGTGACAATCGCATATACATAATATGTACATTAGTGACTAAAAAAAAAAAAAAAAAAAAAAAATTTGGGGCTCAAGCATAATTTAAAAGCTTATAAAGTCTCCTTACACATTAGGCAAGTTACTTGCGCAACTCTTAGTTTTTAGACGTCAGCGGTAAGGTCGGGGTAAGGAACAAAATTTGTACCGACTTTGTTGTACTCGGCGAGTAACTTGCCGAGTCTGAAAGGGGTCAAAGTAAAGTATCCGAGATTTTTTTTTTTTCAGATTTTTCGGAAGAGGTTGCTCAAGTCGATTTTTTGCCAAAAATCGGGTGTGCTGGCCTTTTTATAAGTTTTCTTCGTAACTTGGTCAACAACCACGATTTTGTTTACTCTTAAGGAAATAATTTATAAGCAAAATGGCCAAGCTTTATTTTAGTGTACAAAGACTATAAGTTTTTGCAATGCATTTGCTCATTTATGCACCCTACATTACAATTTTTGGTAATTTTTCCATAAATTTTGTAAATAACGCTCTGTAAATTTTAAAATTTTTATGAAAATGAAACAAACCAACAATGCAATTTGAAAGATCAATCAGCCTTATTCCGGTTGTCGTTGTCGTCATCGACAGTGTCGTTTTTTGTATACGATTAAAGAGCACAGGCTGTATGTCACTTTAATCTATTACAAAAAACAGCACTGTCGGTGACGATAACGACAACCGGAATAAGGCTAAATATTTTAAATAACTTAGAAACAAATATTTTTGAATTTGCTCTTACTGTTCCTGAGTTATATCGGTTTTCAGCTTTGTACCCAACAAACAAATAAAAATCAAACGTCTTGCTTTTGCTTTGTTTACAAATCGTTAATGGAGTTCTATGCCCAGAAAATAAATTCTTAAAATCAGTTTCAATAGGCTAGGCTACTGAAATTTAATAAATAAATAAAATTAAAAATTAAAAAATTTAATTAAAAGTAGTGACATTGAAGATTTCAGCAATTTATAAAAGACCAGCTTGAAGACATGCAACCAAGAGCAGATTATAAATAATTGCTTCTTCTGATTCTTATTTTTTGGGTAATATATCTAAGCCCTATCCAAAAGTTAAAGCTTCAGAAGCTTTTAATCGGGCCAGCTGGATAAAGAAAATTATATACATATTTTTTAAACTTATGCATTTTCGAAATCACTGCAAGAACAATTAAAAATTCGATGCCTTGCTAGAATTTAGTTTATCTATTTAAAGAATAAATTTCCAAAACTGGTATCTCTGTCAATGCCCTCGATACGCTCCTCTCAATTATCTTAGTCTAATAAAGCAGTTGAATGCGCCACGTTAAAAACTTTTCTACGTCATCAGTGGTACTTTACCCAAAAATTTGCTACTTTAGCGTTTTTTGATGAACATATCGACACCAAAACTTTGAGTTGAAGTAGTAAATTTTAACAGAAGACAACCTTAAACCCTAAAAACAAAGAAATTCAAGGGTTCATTTCCAAAACCGGGTTTTTTTGAAGCTTGCAATTTTCCAATTGATTTTTTAAAAACAGATCCAATGCCATAACTTCAGAAACTGATTTTCAGAGAGGGGGTGCTTCAATACCATGTGAGATAAGGCCATGATGGCTTTATCTTTCATTCTATAGGGAGATAAATGGCCCGTTCGTCGATAACGAATGAAAACTTCGTTCGCTTAACTTACATGTAAAACAAAAACAATATTTTATAATTTGTTTTTGTTTTAAAAGTAATTTAAGCGAACGAAGTGTAAACATTTCGTAAAAAGGAAAATCAATAGTTTTCTTATTTTTATAATTAAGAAGTAATAACACTAATAAAACAAAACTTGCACAACTTTGTGTAAACAAAGCACTATAAATTTTGAAATTATATTATGAGGGGGTGCATTAACACAAACGGCAATAAGGCAAAATTTGCTTTATTTCACTTTTAAATGTGAAATAAGACAAAAAAAATCGATTTTGCTTTATTTCCAAGCTGGATTGGTAATAAAGCAAATTTTGTTTTATTTCCCATTCATATTTTTTAACAAAGTTATTTTTTGGGCATACAAAATTTACTATTTATAAGATTTCTGTATGACGTGCTAAATTCCCAATTTTTCACATTTGATATACACTGAAATTTATTGTTGAGGGAAAGCTAGCTTCTATGCGCATTTCACTGGTTGCTTAGGCCAGCTCATCAGGAAACCTTTTCCTAAGATTTTAGAAAAGCTAAAAATATTATACGAATAAAATCCTAAAGCGAATAAGAATTTTAAACACTCAAGGTCTTACTCGTAACAATATCAAAGCTTAAGCAAAACACCAACAATAAACAGTGAGTTTATCTTTTCTTACATCCCCCTACAATTGGTTGGCTTTTTTCCGACTCGAATTGTAGTTGTAAGTGGGTAAAAAGAAAAAAACAAAATTAAAAAACAAATTGCATCATTTTATTGTTTTCGTAAGAAATAAAAAAAGAAATAAGAAAAGAATCGCCACACAATTCTACTGAAGACATCTGAAATAGTCTTTTAGCTCAAAAGTACATTAAGTATATTTAGAAGGCCCCTAGTGAAATTTGACGCAGAAAATATTCGTAGAACATTTTAACCTTTAAAAGTGCCCTTTTAGTTTACTTTCGTGTAAGAGTTGGGAAAAAGGACAAAAATCACAGAAGAGAATTAGAGAATTAGAGGGTTAATAAGTCCTAAGAAAAGAATCGCCATACGATTCTACTGAAGACATCTGAAATTATTTTTTAGCTCAGAAGTACATATAGTATATTTTTTTTACTTATACCAAACGCCTTTTCAAAAAATTTAAAAACTTTAGGGGCCCATATTTCGGGAACACGAGCTTACTTTTCAAAATCCTTTGGCAGATTTGCTCTACTAGAAGTCTACTTTAATTTTGCGTTGCAAGTATTGAGGCTGTTTTTTTTTTGTTGCACAGTGTTATCAAAGCTCATAATGTCGGATGTATCTCTTATTATTATCCGATGAATTCTTTCTGCAATTGTATCACTTTCTTCATCGCTATCCTCCAACCACAATGCAACAGAATCCATGTTCTTAAACCGTTAATTTTTATTAATAATTATTTGTTATTTTTTTGTTTGAAATTTTCACTTATATTTACTTTTTGCGGACTTTTGCCCTTTTTTGTTTTTTCCTTTTTTTACAAATACAAATCTGTGGGTTTTTCGAACGGATTAGAAAATACCATTTCATTTTCGATACGGAAATTTTTTTCGAAAGTATTTTCGTTTCGAATCATATTACATAATAAACCCCCCCCCTGTATATGTTAAAACTCAAGAAAAACTTGAACGTGTAACTGCAGTGTTAATTTTACTAAATTAGCCATTGGTGTACCATTGTACTTTTCGAGTTTACAAAGTACCAAAAAAGTACAATTGTACCAATTTTGCCATCCCTGCTACATACCAATATGTATCTATCAGGGTTGATAAAGTTGGTACAATTGTACTTTTTTTGGTACAATTCAAAAGTAAAAAGTACGCTGCTACCCCCGTGACTCATTTAGTATTATTTCCAAATTTTTCAAACCTACATATTTATAATTGATATAAAATGGCAACTCGTTTTTACTGTCCAATTAATATAAGCGGAGTTTATTGTTTGGTGCAAATAGTCCTGCGAAAATGTAAAATATCGTAGTTTTTTTTATGAAATCTAATTTCCCTTGTTGTCGGATTTAACAAAACAGTTATGATGTTTTGCATTGGGTTTTTTGCAAGACCATTTGCACCAAACACTGAACTCCGCTATTGTGAATAGATTATTGCTATTGTTCATTGAACCATTGCTTATGCCACATTCTAAATTTAGTATCAGCGGCAGCATATAAGCGTGCATTTTCTGATGATATTGACAAGTTATTTAAAAGATATATGCAAAAGTTCTACGTAGTAGAAAAGACGACTTCCTCTCAATTCAAGATTATTTTGGAACGGATTCATAATATTTTCTAATCACGTCAAAAAGTAATCAACAGAATTTTGGAACAGTGGGAACCCACTCCATTTTTATTTTACTCCGAATTATTTTGAAGGAGATTTTACAAGCGGTAAATTAAATTTTATTATATTCGGAATTTCTACTCCTTTCCTGTTTCTGCAGTACATATTGGAAATTGTAAACACAGTGATTTTGGAAATGCAATCCGAAGATGCTCGTATGCATATATTTTTAGAACGCTTAAAAATTTAATTTTCGTTTAAAATTCGAAATTGCATTTTGAGAAATATTCGTCAATTTTCCACAAAAAAGACGATAAATTCGTAAAAGTGTGTGCAAATGCTCTCTGGCGGCAATCAAAAACAAAAATAAATAGGTTTCTCGACCCTAAAAACAGCACGATACAGGTCTGGCTAGACCAAATACTATTTCTTTGCCTCTATTCTTGAATATTTTGGAAAACTAACTATGTATATTGAAAAATCTGGGGCTCGTAATTCATTTTTTACCTATGGTTTCTTCGGCAAAGCTTCCTGGAATGACTTATAGAACAAGAATCGCGATGTACTTTTGACGCGAAAAAATTTTACCCACCCTATTATTATGTATAACTAATGAGTAGGGCAACCAAAAATAAGCACTAAAAAAACAGTTTTAAGCTCTTAAAAAAAGCGTTTAAAAACATGAAAATAAGCTGTTAAAATAAAAAAAAGCAATTAAAATTTATGGTTTATTTTCCACTTTATTCGTTGAATGCGTTGTTACAGTAAATTATAAATTGATGCGATAAATTTTCGAAAAGAAACCCCTGTCTATTTGAAGTCAGCACGCTTTTGTACATAGAAAAAGTTCTTTCTACGTCTACAGATGTTAAGGGAGCATATTTAAAATTGAGTATTTGCTCTGAGGTATATTTTATACGATTGAACTCGCAATGCCGCTTGCCTCCCAGTATATCCACAATATCTTTTAGTACCGAAAATCCTTCATTTTTTAATAAAACAGATTCAAATTTTTTATTCACTTTGTCGCCTATATCCCCTGGAACACCGGAAATTTTTCTTACGGTGTCCATAACTATATTCACTTGGGAAACCAATGAAAGATTTTTTGTTTCCAATTTGGTTACTACTTCGTGTAAAAACCCAAAATTTACAGAAATGAACAATATTTGGTTGTGCAAATTATTTTCATTCATTAAAGCCTGGCATATACGCACTGCTGAAGAATCTGTAGAGTTTAAATTTGAAAAAATTTCTACGAAATTATCAAAATATTTGGCATAATAATTTACAGCCATTATCCACGTCCCCCATCGAGTTATCACAGGTTGTGGAGGTAGTGGTATATCTGGTGCTGTTTCTCGTAAGATTTGAACCCTTGCAGGAGATTTAAGGAACGTTTTTTTAGCATTTGAAATAAATTTGTCTACATTTGAGTAGTATTCTCTTATATGTTCACAAACTCTGTGAACTCCATGTGCAAGACAGGTTACGTGAGTTATATGTGGGTAAAATACAGCAATGGCTTTTGCAGCTTTCACCATATATGGTGCGGCATCACTTACAAAAAGAAAAATTTTCTGTTTATCTAGGTCAAATTCTTTCATTGAATCATCAAACAAACGTGCAATAGTGGAATGATTGACTTTTTCTAATACAGCTGTTTTTATTAAAAATCTTTTTTCTGAAATATTTTCATCCACATGCAGTATACCCACAACAACGTTTGCCACAAATCTGTTCGACGCATCGGTGGTCTCGTCTATAGAGACCCAAATAAAATGTTTTTGTATTTCTACCTTTATTTTGTTAACTGTAGATTCATAAACTATTTTTGTATATTTGTTTCGAAGAGACGATTCAGATGGAATATGGAATGATGTATAGTTTTGAAGATAATGTTGTACTTTTAAATGTCGAATTTTGTATAATGGTATATCTGCTGATACAAAGGCTTCACAGAGATCAATGCAAAATTTATCGGCGCACAGTGGGAAATTTTACGAGAAGGCGGCCAAAATTCCATAACTTTTGACTGGATCGGTATTTTTTTATGCGATTTTTTTTGCTCGATAGGTGCGATGTTAGGCTTTAATTTGCGCTATAAAACGTAAAATTCGACTGATAGAAGCAAAAGTTATGGGGAGTTCAAAATGCATTTTCATTTTTTTGTTGAGTTTCGGTGTAAAAGTTGAATATTTCATATATGATTTTTTTATAATTTATCATTATTTCTCTTGTATTTTACAACTGATACTTATTTTTTATTGTCGAACTTAGATCCTGTCAGAAAATGCCAATATTTGGCCCCTGGACTCCTATTGGAGTTCAAAATGCATTTTCATTTTTTTGTTGAGTTTCGGTGTAAAAGTTGAATATTTCATATATGATTTTTTTATAATTTATCATTATTTCTCTTGTATTTTACAACTGATACTTATTTTTTATTGTCGAACTTAGATCCTGTCAGAAAATGCCAATATTTGGCCCCTGGACTCCTATTGGAGTTCAAAATGCATTTTCATTTTTTTGTTGAGTTTCGGTGTAAAAGTTGAATATTTCATATATGATTTTTTTATAATTTATCATTATTTCTCTTGTATTTTACAACTGATACTTATTTTTTATTGTCGAACTTAGATCCTGTCAGAAAATGCCAATATTTGGCCCCTGTAAATTTTTTAGTCCCAATATTCACAGGGGCCAATGGTTGGCTTTTTTTTGGAAAGACGAGTTGTTATAAGGATAAAACTGAAAAGGAATATTTTGAAAAATGCCCAAATAGCATTCTTGGCTATCGATAACATTTTAGGTAATTCAACTTTTACTTTTGGTTTGAGATGTATGTGTATTTTATTTTATTTTATTGGTTCGCTTTCGCTGTTCTGTATACTGATTTTTTGTCCGTTTTAAATCCAAAAATAGTGCAAATGCTTCTTCTGGAGTAAATTTCATTTCTTCAGTTGGTGTAGGCATACTTTTTAAAATCCTCTTTGTGCGTTTAGGGCTCGCTTCCACTCTTTTTTCAATTATTGCAATTTTTGTTTTCTTATTTTGCGTTGGTTGAATTTGATGCAGAAATGAATCCTTTATCATACTATGAGAAATTTCTTTATTGATATTTGCTAGCTTGCGTCTTCGTGATCTTTCACTGCAATTGTCAATTTGTTTTGCGGGCCGACCCACTTTTCCAGTTTCCTTAGCAGTTATTGACAGCTTCTTAAAAATCAGATCATTTGTTAGCCATTTTTCGTTGCGTAAGTAAAACGTTTTCTTGTTTCTAGAACATTTAAGGTACCGTTTTCTTAATGTTAATAAAAAATTTTTAATTTTTATCTTATGAATCTTATGAAAGAATGGATTATTCATTATGTGTAACACAAAATCTTTTTCATCTTTCTGTTGAAAATATATATCTGCGAGAACTTTATAACTGAACTTAGCCATTGTTTAAACAATAATGAAGGTAAAATTATGAATGCATGCACTTTTATACTCTTGATAGAAGTTTTTTTAAATGATCTTTTGTTACTGCTTCTTTAAAACATAAAAACCCTTTTTTAAATACAAATTTAATCTTTTATTAGCATTTCTTTGAAACATAAAAAACCCCTGTTTTCACAATTTTTAAAAGGATACCATACCGGCAATAAATTAACAGGTAACATATAGGTAATTTTCACGTAAAATATAACTGCGTGCTAGTTTTTTTACCATTTACCTGTTCTTCCATTTTTTTAAATTAATTTGCAATTTTCAGGTAATTAAACTATGTAGTTTATGTTGCGGCTATTTACTTATGTTTAACCTTTTAACTTACTCAGAAATCTAACGTGTTAGTCTATTTATGTCGCCTATTCGTTTTGCAGCATCCGTTCACCCACAATAAGTTCATAACAATGGCAATACCTTTACCATCTCCAAATTAATTGATAACCTGACGTGCTAGATAATTTATGTGGCCTGAACTGCTTTATTTGTCGAAAATTCTTTAAGATTCACCTTCTTTAATTTCAGTAATGTTTCCTTGCAGGACTTATTTTTTGAACCGAATATCTTACCTTGGGTCACAGAAATTGCTGTAGTTCGCAAGGTCGTATCCAGACGTGCGTACAATGGGGTATAGAAATGTAGGTTAGATTCTGGACTACAAGAGAGTATAGGTTTTTTTTTGACGCATTTTGACGCTCAGGACTTATGCTCTATAAAGTAGGAAATTTCCGGGAAATTTTGACATAAAAAAAAAAAAAAAAATTAAAAAGTTCTAGAGGTCGCAGAGTTTAATGCTTTAAACCACGTATAGCTAATAAAATAAACTAATACACAAAACTTATTCTGTCAAAAAATCTTAAAAAACAAAAAAGTTATGAGCATTTCAACTTCAAAAATTGACTCAGAAATTCAAAACTATAACCAAATATTGAGAAAGTCCATTTCGGACCACCCTGTTCTCAATGAAATAGTTGAAATAGGGTTTTAATTTTTTGGCTCCCGAGGTTCACTATTATTTACTTTCACATGAATAAAAAAATTTTAAAATCGGAGAACAAAAAAAAAAATAATTTTGGCCGCCTTCTCAAAATATGAACCAGTGTGCGGCGGCCGATGAACTTGTAGAACTTTGTAGAAAAGTTTGTTGTAAATTTTTTTTTGATTCTCTTTCTTTTAGATCTTTGTGCTTTTTTGAATCCAGGTGTTGTTTTATGTTGTAATTTTTATCAACAGATAAAGGTTTTGAGCACACGTTACACACTAAAGCTGATCCATCAGTTTTTAAATCTGGATACTGTTTGACTAGCTTGCTCAAGTAAACCGATTTGCTTTCCTTGACTTTAGGCATTTTCTAAATAATAAAACAATAAACCAATTTTAACAAAGGTTTTAATAAATTAAAAAAAATTTATACTTACATCCAAAACGCAGAGGCTATGAAGGTAATTTTATCTATTTTTAAACTAAGACAACTTTAAAAGTTTTAAAAATGTTATGCTTTCAACAATTCAATGAAATTTTTAAAATGTAAATTTGTTGACAGTAAAAACTTGGCTACTTTGATTTAAACTTTTTTTTTTCAACCAGAGTTGTAGCAGCACAAAAAGTAAGGCGATTTCATGAATTCGCCTTGACAAAAAGGTGAATTTGTTAGTACAAATAAAAAAAGTTGCCACATCAAAAAAAAAAAAAAAAACAACGATTTTTGCAAAAATTTATTAAATAATTTTTTTTTCGTATGAAAAAAATGAAAAATTATCTTAAAATGACAAAATAAGTAAAAAAAGCCGATATCGCAAAAATAACTAAAAAAAAGCCGATATTGCCAAAATAAGCAAAAAAAAGCCCTAACAAATATAGCTCATTTTCTTTGTTTTTTTATGATCGGAATTTCTGTTAAATCAAAATCTTTCTATCTTGTAAACAAAAAAAAAAGCAATTGCTTATTTTTGGTTGCCCTACTAATGAGCATGTATTTTTTGCTATCTATACTTTACATGCACCAAGGCGAATTAACTACAGGTGGTGTCGAAACGGCATCTGATTTTGACAGTTCGGGCTTATTGGTTTTGATTTGTTAGTGTTTTGCTAATAATGGTTGACATTTCGAGCTAATGGCACTAACAATGCAATACAAAAAACCCAATGTTGTTTCTGTTGTTTTTGGATTGTTGTAGTTCCGACACCACCTGTAGTTGAATTCGCCTTGACATGTACAAATGAACTTAAAGTACCTTTTGTTTTTGTTTTTAAAAATAAAATGAAAAAATAGTTATAAAAAAGTGATTTAGTACTATTGTGGCTGAAAAAGTACGATTTTAAAAGTTCGTTGGTACGATTGTGGTTTTCTCATTTATCATCCCTGGTATCTATATTAGTTAAAAGAAAAAAAGAATGAATTTAAAAGAAAAAATATTTGGAATGAATTTCTCGAATTATACGAATCAATGCCGTGTTTGTGAAAAATAAAAACTGCTGAGTATGGTAATCGCAACGTAAAGAACAAAGCCAATGAAAAATGGTTTCAAAATTAAAAGAAATAATTCCAAATGCCAGTATGGAAAGTTACAAAAAATTAATGCATTTCGCACAAGTTACAAGCGCGACTTAAAGAAAGTGAGAAACTGTTAAAAATCCGGTGAAAGAATAGGAGACGTATTTGAACCTTAGTTTTTTTTACTTTGATTTTTGGAAGATCAGAAACGTTCCAGAGAAGGAAAATATACCATGGACACAAAAAGGGCCTCGATTTACGTGAATACCTGCCGTGTGGCTTAATTGCACGGTGGATCTCAACCACTTGGTGAGTTTATATTAAGCACTTTCCAAAAGCCCCTGTTTGAGAATGAGTGTTGGCACGCTCTCCTGAATAGTATCCCCAAACTATGGGGCAGGACTGGAAAACCGGATGCCTTTGTCGCAAGAAGCATACTAAACGGAGGCCTCAACCATCAGTCAGTCCGACTTGCGCCGGTGGCTTACTGACACCCTTAGCTCCTGCAGTTAGTGGTCCTGATCCGTGCATCAAAAAGAACTCTGCTTTTCGATAGTTTTAAGGCAGTAAGGTGTAAGATATTCCGAAAAATGCCAGCACATCTGTACCAAGGCTTAATAACAAAGGCAAACGCTGAGTCAATTGTCCCCTTTCGGTTCCAGGGATTACCCTAACCTGATTTGTTAATCATTATGCTCCCCTTTAAGCTTGAAAGCTGAGTTAAAAACTGGAACTTTGTAACGATAGTTTTTATCACTATCGATATTATCGGATAGTTTTAAAAGTATCTTAAAAGTTGATAAGATGTTGTCAACGAAACTTTTTTAACAACTCATTCGCCGCAAATTTTTTAATTCTGTGGCAAAATGGAAAAGATACCGAAGTTGACTTATCCTAAATTTGAGTTTATGGCATCTTTTTGATCTTGATATTTAAAAGTACTCATGACACAACAACTAGAAAATATGACACCATTGAGATCTTCACGTTCAAAAGTACAAACGGGTAAAGTTTGAATTATTTTATATGTACCTACCACTTTTCAGAAGTTTTAGCAAAGTGACTCTTTGCGTATCTGTTTTCAATGTGCAATAATATTTGGAATAAAAACTTAAGTTTACATTCGATTATCAAAGTAATTTTCGGGAATACAAAATTTTTGGTTAATAAGAGTTTTTTTTTGTCGTGATTAATTCCCAATTATTATTTTTGATAAAAGCACTGAATTTTATTATTGGGCGATAAGGTAGTTTCTATGCGCATCTCACTAGTTGTTTAGGCCAGATCATCAGGAAACATTCTCCCAAAAAATTTTTAGAAAAGCCAAAGATATTAGCAAACAAAACTTCAGAGTGAATCAGAATTGCAAACACTCAAAAAGTCTTACATATTTGCAACGATATCAAAGCTTAAATAAAATACCAACAATAAACAGTGTGTTTATCTTTTCTTACATTCTTCACTACAATTAGTTGGAATGGTACATTATGAAGGTTTAGAAGCAAACTCTAAAAAAAATATGTAGCCGTAGATAAGTGATGATTATGTTAGAATAGGAGTAATTTTTCAAAAATCACCTTTAAAACTTAAAAAAATAGACTAACTGCTTGTTTTTCAAACTAAAAGAAAAATTTTCGTTTAGAAATTTATATTGAAAACAAAAACAAATTTGAATTTTCTTATTGTTATTTTAATATAAATTCCCAAGCGAATATTTTTTTTTTATTTTGAAAAAGAGGCAGTTAAGCACTTTTTCTTATTGCCACAGTATTTTTCAATAATTTACATATTAAAATAATGGTAATCGTATCTACCTTATATAACCGATATTAATTTAATGAGGCTTTCTCGCTAAATGTGGCTGTTTTGAACCTGGTTGTAATTTTTTTGCTAATGAAAAATCTTATAAAAATAATGGAGTTATTTTGAAAAGACTTTATTCAGCTTCCTTGAAAAATTTTTATTTAAAATATTTGAAAATTCAGTAAATTTTATATGAACAAATTTTTAACGCCTAAAATTCCCGGGATTTCCCGTTCTTAGACTCCAAAAAATCGTTTGTGTGTATTAACGAAAACAAACTTTACAATTGTTATCTATTTCATAATTTGGTTTTCATTAAATTTTGCACCGAAAAAACTTTTTTCACACTATGCGATATGTTTGAAAAAAGTCGTTCATTAAAACTGTTCCTCACATCCCTGACCTCTTTCCAAAACTCACTTATTATATGATCTTTTAATTCTTCGAATTCCAATATGCTTATCTCTATGTAGTCTCACAGTTTACATAGTACATATTTTTTCACTTGAAAAAAGTTTTAATACCTATATGGCGCTACAATATTTTTAATGTCTCCGCTTAAAACATGTTGTAGTGAAAACTTGGGAAATCAGTTTAAATAATAATCTTTAAAGTTATATATTTTGGACAAAAATATTGTTTGTATAACATTTTTTTTACTGTAAGTTTATATTCTAGAAAAAATTTAATCAGAAATGCCTGTTTTTTGTCATAAATAATTCAACATCTGCACCATAATAAATTTCTTTGGTTGAAAGTTGATGACAGTTTAGATCTATATCAGCCACGTGACAATCATCTTTTGTTTAAAAAAATTACGGGACAATTGCCGAAAAAAAAATGATTTCGGCCCCTATTACGGTTCACAACTCAACTCAGTTGAGTTGTAATTAAGACAACTGGTTGTGAGCAATTGTAATTTTTGTTATGTTTTTGTTCACCGCAATATAGCACAGTTGTAAACCATAATACAAAAATTATGAAATTACAACTCAACTGTGTTGAGTTGTGAACCGTAATAGGACCCTTCATTATCTTTCGTCTGATCAAATAACGTAAAAAAATATATTAATGGGTTTCACTGCTAAATAACTCTATCAATAAAAATTTGACGAGACAACTACCGCGTTGGTGACTGTTTGTTAAAAAATATTAGTTTATACCTTTAACGGTAAATTTCACCAAGCTCAGTTAAGACTAACTATTACTTTAACTTCCAGTTAAAAATATGCTTTAAACCTATAACTATAATTGGCCGTAAGTCATTTCTCAATTTAATTTGGTAAACACTTGGAATGTTGAGTACCTAATTGAAATTGTGGCATATGCAACCAACACCTTTTATATAACGACGGCTGAATTTTAAATAATAAAGCTTGTGCACCATTATTTCTACCCATCATATCCAAATAATTGTCAGCACCAAAACCATCAAAATTTGTAAGATTAAATTAAAAATTGACTAAGTATTTCAAGAAGTGAGAAAGATTTCTTTCTTTTGCACAACTACATTCAAAACAAAAACAAATTTTAAGAATTTTGTTGTCGACATCGTGAAATAGACAGTGATTTTAAAGATCTATCACCTTCGCCTGGGTAACAATCTTGTCGAGATGCGAGGGCTTAAGTGCACTCTACGGTTCTGATCCCCTGTGCTGATGTATACGCTTGATACATCTTCGCAGGAGGCCATGAATACTGAAGGAGTGTGCGACCAAAGGTTACTATATTGTCAGGATAATAAGGCGGTAGTATAGACGTACACTGTCTGGCTTAATATCCGCACATATATAATGACGTGCCAGCCCGCAGGTTCGCCCCTTGAAAGGAAGGGGTCTTACCAGTGGCTGGAGCGCGACATATGCACTTTTAAGGTCAACGTGATGGTAGCAGTGCCGAGGGCCTGGGTGGCTAGTTAGTGCGAAAATAAACTAGTCGTTAACAGCTCCCCTCAGCGACAGGGCAAAGCGCTGTTGTAGGTTAGTTGCCTAGTCCACGCACGCCGTCACTGCGTGAGACGGTCCGTATTTACGAGCATACTCGTGGGAACAAAATAGATCCAATAAATAAAGCAAATAAACAAAAAAAGGACGCGACGGACGGAATGCTCGAACAGGGAATAGGTAAGGGTCATTCGGTCGTCACGGTTGGGGAGTCGGATAGCACTTGGAAGGGGGGTTTGACTCTTCCGGTTGTTCATGACAGCATTATTAGGCATGAACGTCAAGTGCAGACCGATCTATGTGTGAATGGTCTTATGGGGCTGTCGAGTAACTCCTGTGTTAAAACCGGGGCTACTCGGAGGTTAGAGAAGTATAATCTGCTCTCTGACGAGGAGCATGATATTGAAGAGATATCTGCTCACAGTCAGACTACAGAGGCTGCTAATACCAGTGAGGCCAGGGGACATTCAAGGGTGGATGAGTTGTCAAGCTCACCTTCACGTGGTATTTACAACACAAGCCGAACGAAGGTGGAGAAGGCACAGAACGGAACGAGGAAATCTCTGGCATATCTAGATAAGATGTCGAAAAGGGATCCTTCAACGTTCACTGTGAGGGACAGGCGTCTTCTGAGACGGCACCGACAAAGCGTCGCTAAATTCGAAAGAATTTACGGCCCCATCAGTACTGTGCTGGGTTGGTCCTCTCCCTGGAAAAAGCAGGTGGGTGCAGCTGCCAACCCTGACATCGCTCAAAAGAGCAAAGGGTTGGTGACTCCATCAACCTCCCGTATAGATGATGGGAAGGGTGGTGCTACCCCAATCAACAATGCGCTCATGTCTTCGGAACGAGCTGCGGAGGGCAAAGGGGCGATACCGAAGGAAGCAGGCAAAGTGGTCAAGGCTCCAGATACGGAGAAGAAGGCTAGTAAACCTCCGTCCGATTCCTCTAGTGGTTTCCGTAAGGAGACCAGTATAGGAAAAGGCTCGGGTAGGAACAAATCTTCCAAACCGGGAGCGCCTAAGCCACCGAGCTCAATGAAGAGGTCTGGTGCATCTCCGGCTGAAACTTTTAAGGGTCCTAGCAAGGAAACCATTAAGAGGGCCAGATCTGGAGATGATCAGCCTTCTTCATCGAACAGGAGGGTGAAGAAGTCGATGAGCCTGGAAAAATCTCTTCAGGTGGCTGTTATTGATCGGAATGATCCAGATGGGAGGATTAGTACCGATCTATGGCAGTTAGTTGAGTGTAGGCTCATTGACGAATTAGCCGTATTCAGTGGCAACGAGGAGGATATATCCTTCAATGGCGCAGACTGGGTTAAGGGAGTAAAAATTGTCAATTGTGGTAACAAGAATTCCTTGGAATTCTTAAGAACTACAATTGGCAAGTGTAGCGACATTAACCCAGCGGCAAGGCTTGAAGTCGTACAAGCCTCCGAATGGCCATTCAGGTCCATAGTTACAGTATGGATTCCACCACCCGTACGTACGGTGGAAACCATACTGACAGTACTGGGCAAACAAAACGGTAGGCTCCTTACCGACCAATGGAGGCCTGTGACCTCACTGGTATGTAAGGAGAATGCCGGTAAGGACTTTCGATTCGCCGTGGATCGTAAGTCTATTGATTTCTTAAATGAGGTTGGAGGGGTTGTTAAGTTCGGTCTGGGTAATGTTAAGTTCCGGTACCCGAAACATGACAGGATCAAAGAAGCTGCTAGTGGGGCAAATAAATCTGCACCCTTGTGAAGCAGCTTCAGTCGAACTAGCAACTTTCCTAATCAATACTCGGACGGACGTAGCCCTTATCCAAGAGCCTTGGATAAATATGAATAAGGTTTGCAGATTAAAGGTTACGGGATACACTTTGTTTGTTCCGTCTTCAGAGGACAAGGTAAGGACGTGTATACTAGCGAGGAATGAATTGAATTTTCTTATATCTCAGTCTTTCAGGAGCGGTGACTTGACCGTCGTAAATGGAGAAGCCAATGGTAAGCGCACTCTTACACTGGCTTCGGTGTATATGCCGTAGGAGGCAATATATCCGCCTAGCACAGAGGTGAATGAATTAACGGCATATGCTAAAAGGAGGGGTGCTATCCTTGTATTGGGTTTCGATGACAATTGACATCATAACCAAAGGGGAAGCGCTGATATCAACAAAAGGGGTGAGTTAATGCTTGATTGTATAACTACTAACAATCTTATTATCTGTAAAATGGGTTACACATTGACGTTTATAAATAAGGATAGGCAGGTAGTGATCGATCTGACATTATTGATCCGCGACGAACAACTTGTGGATTTGAGGGTGGCATCGGACTGCAAGTTTGCAGACTACAGCCTTAAAACCTTTACA
The DNA here is from genome assembly GCA_963931875.1 of Pollenia griseotomentosa. NCBI lineage: Eukaryota > Metazoa > Arthropoda > Insecta > Diptera > Polleniidae > Pollenia > Pollenia griseotomentosa. The sequence goes on from OZ007564.1 coordinate 50,959,668, forward strand.
TTGAGTTTTGACCTGCCTAGTGACGCTCTGTTTAGGAATCAGAGAGGGACAAAATGGAACTCCTTTAATGACCGGATTAGATTGGCACAAAGGGGCCTGGGTGATATGTTGCTGACTGGTTTGGTAGGTGTTGTGAACAAGCTCACTTATCTAGGAACCTCTTTTGGCAGAATAGTAAGGTGTTGAATTTATATACTTTATGTATGTACATTAATAATTTTCCTTGTTTGCATTTCTATTAGTTCTATTTTGAAAAATTTGCTAAAAAAAATGTGCCCGTAGTGTTGAATTAACCTTAAAGTACCAAACGTTTTAGTAGTTCAATTAAGAACGACTATCTCCAATAGATATTACTGTTTTGGATTCAATAAGTAGTTTTTGACCGTGGATTTATATTAGATAAACCCATATATTGAATTCCGATGGTCCAATTACCCTTTGGTATGTTAATCTTTATGTGTAGTTTATAGAACACTAGCGCCTTACTCGTCCGTTCAACTTACATTTAAAACAAAAACAAATTTCAAAATTTTTTTTTTGTTTTAAATGTAAGTTGAACGGACGAGTAAAGTGCTCGTGACCTATAAACCGCACATTAACATTTTTACTGATAATTGCCACCATAAAAAATATCAAGAACAAAAATTAATAGAAAGAGACATGGATGGACACAATCGCTTAACACACATAATTTTCTCCTTACATGACTCAGTTGGTTAAGGGTTAAGGGACCACAGATATATCTTTACAGAAAACATAAGAAATGTAAAATGCTTACTTTGATACTATCATTTAAAACTTAATGCTTAACAAGTTTTAATAACGATTTTGCCAATAGATTGAGGTAATATCACACTTATAAATTTTAGACCTTAAAATTAATTGCCCGTTACGCTATAAGTTGTTTTGTTTTTCTAAGAGCATTATTACTTTGTTGAGAAGCACGTCAAAAGTTCCAAACGAAGGAAATTGCGAAAATTATGAGGCTCACAATCCCGCAACTCTAAAGATGTTCATATGTTAGAATTTTTCTCTCTTTCTGAACCATTTCTAAAGAGTATCCAAAATTAAAATATCATTTTAATTTTGCTGCCAATATTTTTTTCTACCTGGAATTTTTATTTTCAGATTCTAAATATATTCCGGCAAGTTAATATGGTACGTTACACGAAAGAACAACGTGTTTTTATTATTAAAGCATTATCTTTAAAATGGCAAAAGTTTTCAAGGTGTAATTAGAAAATATGAAACAAAATTCGGTAGAGAAATTGCTCCAAAAAATCGTGCCATCAAGCTGATTTGATGAAATTTGAAGAAACTGGATCCGTTCATAATAACAGAAGAAAAATTTATTGACGTAGTGGCCGTTCAACCAAGAATGTAGAAGCTGTGAGCAGAAGTGTTGAAGAAGATTCAAAAATTTCCATTTCAAATTATTCAACATTTTGCATCGTGATCTCCTTTTAAAGGCGTAGAGAATATGTGGTTTCAACAGGATGCTACTTGCCACACAGCAAGAGAAACAATGGATCTTTTGAATGAATAGTTCAAAAATCGCATTATTTGTTGGCGAGGAGTAGTGAATTGGCCACCGACATCGTGCGATTTGATGACACCTTTAGACTATTTTTTGTGGGGTTTTTTGAAATCGAAAGCATACAGCAATAATTTCACAACAGTTCAAGAACAACATTATCGAGCAGATATCAACCATTGACAACAGTTTACTGAACAACGTGATTGAGAATTTTGGTAAAAGATTGGGAGCCTGCCGTGCCGGTATGGGCGTCACTTGACAGACATAATTTTTTATTTTCAACCGGAACCTATTTGTAATAAACTAAAATAAAAATATTTTTAATATCTTAAAAAATTTTTTTTTTATTTAATTAAAATTATGTACATATATAAATTAATATTATACTTCAATTTTGGACATAAATATTTGGGTTTTTTTTTTATTTTTGGACTTTTTTTTAGATTTTTTAAGCATTGCTTAAAGAATTGATAGTTAAGCCTCTTCTTCCTCACTCATGTCACTAAAGGCCGTTACACGCTATCCCACAAAGCCCTAAGTATTTTTCGAAAATGCTTCCCTGATCTAATTATTCTTTGAACATTTTTAAAAAACAATAACAACTTATCATCGCAGGGTTGCATTTTCGTAAATTACTAAAGACTTTGTGGGATAGTGTATAACGGCCTTAAACATAATCTTTCTATTTTTTTTTAATTATTTTATTCCAAATTATTAATTTGTTTAGGTTTTTATCTATCACTAAAAATTAAAATTAATGTTGCAATTCCTAAAATACATACACATGTTTGTTCTGGTTTTGTTGACTTTGACATACATACATACATAAATATCGCACTTATTCATCAAGAAGCAAAACAATTTTTAATTTAATATTAAAGACATGCAAAATAATTTTTAAACCAACCATTTCATTTTCAAAAATATTTGTTTCTAAATTATTTAGACCGAATTTCTCTTTTAAACTGCGTTATTAGTTTTCTTAATGTTTATAAAAATTATAAAAGTTATAAAGTGCTATTTACAAAATTTATGCAAAAATTACGAATAATTGTAATGTTGGGTACCTAAATGAGCAAATTCATTGCAAAAACTTATATTTTCAGCACACAAAAATAACGCTTCGACATTTTTCTTTTAAATAATTTCCTTAAAAGTGAAGAAAATCGTGATTTTTGACAAAGTTATTAAGAAAACTCAAAAACTCGACTTGAACGACCTCTAAACCTCATTCGAAAAATCCGAAAAAATTCTCAAAAATACTTTACCCTATAAGCTTTTTAATTATGCCCGAGCACCCATTAAAATAAAAAAAAATTTTTTTGGGACTCAGCTCAATAATATTGGTTAGTCTATGGGTACCTTAATAAGCTGTTAATAGTAAAGGCAAAAAATTATTTTAAGTAATATTTGAAGGAGAAAACTGTTTGCGGAGATTAGCCCTTTTTGAAAACTATTTTTGAATTTTCAAGGTTTTAGTAGCAATGGTATGTTTAGCGTATGTAATTTTTTGAAACACACAAATATTTAAATAATTTATAACGTTTAAATATATATTTGCATTATAAGGTAAGATTAACTAACCCCTTTAAAGAGTCATTTATGAACTCCAAAATTTTAATAAAAATAAACAACCTTTTTAACGAAAACTTTTTAGAACATTTTAGAACATTTCGGTACATTTTTATCTGTTTATTAAGATTACAAATTAGAAAACACAAACATTCATAAAACAAAAACGAAAATATTTGCTCAAGACAAACATATAAATTAGAAATCTTCCTCTTTCTATATGTGCCTGTGAATACATGTCGATTGGTCACCGCAGAATATCTTCATAAAAATTTTGGAAATCGGGAATTTGAATATCATTATCCTCCGAACGCTGCACAGTGGTTCAATATTTAGTTGTGATAAAAAAAATACTGCAAATATGAAAAAAATCCGAGCTCAACCACGCCTACTTCGCATATAACATGAAATTTAAAAATCATAATACAGTCAAAGCCCGGTATAACGAATACGCAGTTTAACGAATATCCGATATAACGAATGGCACAATTTTTACATTAACTACCTTGTATAGCGAATGGCAGAAAAAAATAGTACCGATTTAACGAATGACAAAGCAAAATAAAAAAATCTTAACAGAACCGTTACATTAATACGATTTCTGTATGACGTGCTAAGTTCCCAATTTATCATATTTGATAAATACACTGAAATTTATTGTTGAGGGAAAGCTAGCTTCTATGCGCATTTCACTGGTTGCTTAGGCCAGCTCATCAGGAAACCTTTTCCTAAGATTTTAGAAAAGCTAAAAATATTATACGAATAAAATCCTAAAGCGAATAAAAGTTTTAAACACTCAAAGTCTTACTCGTAACAATATCAAAGCTTAAACAAAACAACAACAATAAACAGTGAGTTTATCTTTTCTTACATCCCCCTACAATTGGTTGGGTTCTTTCCGACTCGAATTGTAGTTGTAAGTGGGTAAAAAGAAAAAACAAAATTAAAGAACAAATTGTTTCATTCTATTGTCTTCAATAGAATGAAACACGGGCACATGCGAGTATATTATCAAAGTTATTTACGGGAATACAAAATTTATCATTAATACGATTTCTGTATGACGTGCTAAGTTCCCAATTTATCATATTTGATAAATACACTGAAATTTATTGTTGAGGGAAAGCTAGCTTCTATGCGCATTTCACTGGTTGCTTAGGCCAGCTCATCAGGAAACCTTTTCCTAAGATTTTAGAAAAGCTAAAAATATTATACGAATAAAATCCTAAAGCGAATAAAAGTTTTAAACACTCAAAGTCTTACTCGTAACAATATCAAAGCTTAAACAAAACAACAACAATAAACAGTGAGTTTATCTTTTCTTACATCCCCCTACAATTGGTTGGGTTCTTTCCGACTCGAATTGTAGTTGTAAGTGGGTAAAAAGAAAAAACAAAATTAAAGAACAAATTGTTTCATTCTATTGTCTTCGTAAGAAAACAACAAAAAAAACCAATTTGCCAATTCAGTTTTCTGCACGGGCACATGCGAGTATATTATCAAAGTTATTTACGGGAATACAAAATTTATCATTAATACGATTTCTGTATGACGCACAGTGGTATTTTTTTGGCAAAAAGTCTATTTTTTTACAGTTATTTTTTAGAAATCTAATGATGCAATTCTGTAAAGAACTGTTTCATTAGTAGAAAACCATGATTTGTTTTCGAAAAAAATAAAATTTTGTATAAAAAAGAGTGTGTTAAAGTTATCTTAATATTATGCAACGAAAACTGATGAAAATTTTACTACATTTCAGTTGTTTATACAATAAATATGGTTCAACTACCAATAGTTTTAGAGCATTTGTATTAAAATATAGTATTTTAAATTTAATAGGAAAAAAAAAATATTTAAATTATATATATAGTTTAAGAGATCTGAGCAAATCAAAATGACTCCAAAAAATTTAGCATTTGCAGTTTTCATTAGAAAAAAAATAAGTTAGCTCGGTCTACCTCCGTGTTACTAATACTACTAAATGAAAGTTTGGAATGTTTTCTTTCATTTTATGTAAAAAAATTCTGCGACTTTTTGCGATCGCTGAACAAACTTATAAATTTTGTGATAAAACTCACGTATTTTTTGTGAATATTTACAATAAACTGCAATGTATACTTTTAGGCTTTTACTTTTACTTTTTAATAACTGATTGACAGCAATATCGAAAAAGTGCATAACAAAAAAAGAAAAACAAAACCATATGATTATTTGAAATAATAATATTTGCCAACAAAAGTTTAAGAAAATTATTAAACGTAACTAATATTTAAAATGGGTTCATTTTGTGTTTCATATAGTGAATTGTGCAAGGAACTTATAAATTGCAATAATAATGTGGATTTATTAACTGATTTCATAAAAACAAAAAACATGGTGCTTACTATTAAAGAAATTCAAATTGTGAAGAAATCAGTTCAAAAGCGATTTCTTAGTCACTTTTTTAAACGTTGGGCTGAATCTCACAAATTTTGGGTTCTATGGGCGGTGGGTAGAGGGCGTGGCCAATTTCGATGAAACTTTATATTTTTCTTAATTGAGCTAAATAAAGGCTCAGAGCAAAATTTCAAAAACTTTGTGCCAAAAAAAAATTTTGGGTTCTATGGGCGGTGGGTGGAGGGCGTGGCCAATTTTGATGAAACTTTATATTTTTCTTAATTGAGCTAAATAAAGGCTCAGAGCAAAATTTCAAAAACTTTGGGCCAAAAAAAAATTTTGGGTTCTATGGGCGGTGGGTGGAGGGCGTGGCCAATTTTGATGAAACTTTATATTTTTCTTAATTGAGCTAAACAAAGGCTCAGAGCAAAATTTCAAAAACTTTGGGGCAAAAAAAAATTTTGGGTTCTATGGGCGGTGGGTGGAGGGCGTGGCCAATTTTGATGAAACTTTATATTTTTCTTAATTGAGCTAAATAAAGGCTCAGAGCAAAATTTTAACATTCTACGAGCACTCCTTATATTTTTTGCCAAACATTGTATGGACAAATCCCTCTGTGTGACGTGCTAAGTTCCCAATTTATCATATTTGATAAATACACTGAAATTTATTGTTGAGGGAAAGCTAGCTTCTATGCGCATTTCACTGGTTGCTTAGGCCAGCTCATCAGGAAACCTTTTCCTAAGATTTTAGAAAAGCTAAAAATATTATACGAATAAAATCCTAAAGCGAATAAAAGTTTTAAACACTCAAAGTCTTACTCGTAACAATATCAAAGCTTAAACAAAACAACAACAATAAACAGTGAGTTTATCTTTTCTTACATCCCCCTACAATTGGTTGGGTTCTTTCCGACTCGAATTGTAGTTGTAAGTGGGTAAAAAGAAAAAACAAAATTAAAGAACAAATTGTTTCATTCTATTGTCTTCGTAAGAAAACAACAAAAAAAAAACCAATTTGCCAATTCAGTTTTCTGCACGGGCACATGCGAGTATATTATCAAAGTTATTTACGGGAATACAAAATTTATCATTAATACGATTTCTGTATGACGTGCTAAGTTCCCAATTTATCATATTTGATAAATACACTGAAATTTATTGTTGAGGGAAAGCTAGCTTCTATGCGCATTTCACTGGTTGCTTAGGCCAGCTCATCAGGAAACCTTTTCCTAAGATTTTAGAAAAGCTAAAAATATTATACGAATAAAATCCTAAAGCGAATAAAAGTTTTAAACACTCAAAGTCTTACTCGTAACAATATCAAAGCTTAAACAAAACAACAACAATAAACAGTGAGTTTATCTTTTCTTACATCCCCCTACAATTGGTTGGGTTCTTTCCGACTCGAATTGTAGTTGTAAGTGGGTAAAAAGAAAAAACAAAATTAAAGAACAAATTGTTTCATTCTATTGTCTTCGTAAGAAAACAACAAAAAAAAACCAATTTGCCAATTCAGTTTTCTGCACGGGCACATGCGAGTATATTATCAAAGTTATTTACGGGAATACAAAATTTATCATTAATACGATTTCTGTATGACGTGCTAAGTTCCCAATTTATCATATTTGATAAATACACTGAAATTTATTGTTGAGGGAAAGCTAGCTTCTATGCGCATTTCACTGGTTGCTTAGGCCAGCTCATCAGGAAACCTTTTCCTAAGATTTTAGAAAAGCTAAAAATATTATACGAATAAAATCCTAAAGCGAATAAAAGTTTTAAACACTCAAAGTCTTACTCGTAACAATATCAAAGCTTAAACAAAACAACAACAATAAACAGTGAGTTTATCTTTTCTTACATCCCCCTACAATTGGTTGGGTTCTTTCAACCAATTGTAGGGGCCTAAGCAACCAGTGAAATGCGCATAGAAGCTAGCTTTCCCTCAACAATAAATTTCAGTGTATTTATCAAATATGATAAATTGGGAACTTAGCACGTCATACAGAAATCGTATTAATGATAAATTTTGTATTCCCGTAAATAACTTTGATAATATACTCGCATGTGCCCGTGCAGAAAACTGAATTGGCAAATTGGTTTTTTTTTTGTTGTTTTCTTACGAAGACAATAGAATGAAACAATTTGTTCTTTAATTTTGTTTTTTCTTTTTACCCACTTACAACTACAATTCGAGTCGGAAAGAACCCAACCAATTGTAGGGGGATGTAAGAAAAGATAAACTCACTGTTTATTGTTGTTGTTTTGTTTAAGCTTTGATATTGTTACGAGTAAGACTTTGAGTGTTTAAAACTTTTATTCGCTTTAGGATTTTATTCGTATAATATTTTTAGCTTTTCTAAAATCTTAGGAAAAGGTTTCCTGATGAGCTGGCCTAAGCAACCAGTGAAATGCGCATAGAAGCTAGCTTTCCCTCAACAATAAATTTCAGTGTATTTATCAAATATGATAAATTGGGAACTTAGCACGTCATACAGAAATCGTATTAATGATAAATTTTGTATTCCCGTAAATAACTTTGATAATATACTCGCATGTGCCCGTGCAGAAAACTGAATTGGCAAATTGGTTTTTTTTTTGTTGTTTTCTTACGAAGACAATAGAATGAAACAATTTGTTCTTTAATTTTGTTTTTTCTTTTTACCCACTTACAACTACAATTCGAGTCGGAAAGAACCCAACCAATTGTAGGGGGATGTAAGAAAAGATAAACTCACTGTTTATTGTTGTTGTTTTGTTTAAGCTTTGATATTGTTACGAGTAAGACTTTGAGTGTTTAAAACTTTTATTCGCTTTAGGATTTTATTCGTATAATATTTTTAGCTTTTCTAAAATCTTAGGAAAAGGTTTCCTGATGAGCTGGCCTAAGCAACCAGTGAAATGCGCATAGAAGCTAGCTTTCCCTCAACAATAAATTTCAGTGTATTTATCAAATATGATAAATTGGGAACTTAGCACGTCATACAGAAATCGTATTAATGATAAATTTTGTATTCCCGTAAATAACTTTGATAATATACTCGCATGTGCCCGTGCAGAAAACTGAATTGGCAAATTGGTTTTTTTTGTTGTTTTCTTACGAAGACAATAGAATGAAACAATTTGTTCTTTAATTTTGTTTTTTCTTTTTACCCACTTACAACTACAATTCGAGTCGGAAAGAACCCAACCAATTGTAGGGGGATGTAAGAAAAGATAAACTCACTGTTTATTGTTGTTGTTTTGTTTAAGCTTTGATATTGTTACGAGTAAGACTTTGAGTGTTTAAAACTTTTATTCGCTTTAGGATTTTATTCGTATAATATTTTTAGCTTTTCTAAAATCTTAGGAAAAGGTTTCCTGATGAGCTGGCCTAAGCAACCAGTGAAATGCGCATAGAAGCTAGCTTTCCCTCAACAATAAATTTCAGTGTATTTATCAAATATGATAAATTGGGAACTTAGCACGTCATACAGAAATCGTATTAATGATAAATTTTGTATTCCCGTAAATAACTTTGATAATATACTCGCATGTGCCCGTGCAGAAAACTGAATTGGCAAATTGGTTTTTTTTTGTTGTTTTCTTACGAAGACAATAGAATGAAACAATTTGTTCTTTAATTTTGTTTTTTCTTTTTACCCACTTACAACTACAATTCGAGTCGGAAAGAACCCAACCAATTGTAGGGGGATGTAAGAAAAGATAAACTCGCTGTTTATTGTTGTTGTTTTGTTTAAGCTTTGATATTGTTACGAGTAAGACTTTGAGTGTTTAAAACTTTTATTCGCTTTAGGATTTTATTCGTATAATATTTTTAGCTTTTCTAAAATCTTAGGAAAAGGTTTCCTGATGAGCTGGCCTAAGCAACCAGTGAAATGCGCATAGAAGCTAGCTTTCCCTCAACAATAAATTTCAGTGTATTTATCAAATATGATAAATTGGGAACTTAGCACGTCATACAGAAATCGTATTAATGATAAATTTTGTATTCCCGTAAATAACTTTGATAATATACTCGCATGTGCCCGTGCAGAAAACTGAATTGGCAAATTGGTTTTTTTTTGTTGTTTTCTTACGAAGACAATAGAATGAAACAATTTGTTCTTTAATTTTGTTTTTTCTTTTTTCTTTTTACCCACTTACAACTACAATTCGAGTCGGAAAGAACCCAACCAATTGTAGGGGGATGTAAGAAAAGATAAACTCACTGTTTATTGTTGTTGTTTTGTTTAAGCTTTGATATTGTTACGAGTAAGACTTTGAGTGTTTAAAACTTTTATTCGCTTTAGGATTTTATTCGTATAATATTTTTAGCTTTTCTAAAATCTTAGGAAAAGGTTTCCTGATGAGCTGGCCTAAGCAACCAGTGAAATGCGCATAGAAGCTAGCTTTCCCCCAACAATAAATTTCAGTGTATTTATCAAATATGATAAATTGGGAACTTAGCACGTCATACAGAAATCGTATTAATGATAAATTTTGTATTCCCGTAAATAACTTTGATAATATACTCGCATGTGCCCGTGCAGAAAACTGAATTGGCAAATTGGTTTTTTTTTGTTGTTTTCTTACGAAGACAATAGAATGAAACAATTTGTTCTTTAATTTTGTTTTTTCTTTTTACCCACTTACAACTACAATTCGAGTCGGAAAGAACCCAACCAATTGTAGGGGGATGTAAGAAAAGATAAACTCACTGTTTATTGTTGTTGTTTTGTTTAAGCTTTGATATTGTTACGAGTAAGACTTTGAGTGTTTAAAACTTTTATTCGCTTTAGGATTTTATTCGTATAATATTTTTAGCTTTTCTAAAATCTTAGGAAAAGGTTTCCTGATGAGCTGGCCTAAGCAACCAGTGAAATGCGCATAGAAGCTAGCTTTCCCTCAACAATAAATTTCAGTGTATTTATCAAATATGATAAATTGGGAACTTAGCACGTCATACAGAAATCGTATTAATGATAAATTTTGTATTCCCGTAAATAACTTTGATAATATACTCGCATGTGCCCGTGCAGAAAACTGAATTGGCAAATTGGTTTTTTTTTTGTTGTTTTCTTACGAAGACAATAGAATGAAACAATTTGTTCTTTAATTTTGTTTTTTCTTTTTACCCACTTACAACTACAATTCGAGTCGGAAAGAACCCAACCAATTGTAGGGGGATGTAAGAAAAGATAAACTCACTGTTTATTGTTGTTGTTTTGTTTAAGCTTTGATATTGTTACGAGTAAGACTTTGAGTGTTTAAAACTTTTATTCGCTTTAGGATTTTATTCGTATAATATTTTTAGCTTTTCTAAAATCTTAGGAAAAGGTTTCCTGATGAGCTGGCCTAAGCAACCAGTGAAATGCGCATAGAAGCTAGCTTTCCCTCAACAATAAATTTCAGTGTATTTATCAAATATGATAAATTGGGAACTTAGCACGTCATACAGAAATCGTATTAATGATAAATTTTGTATTCCCGTAAATAACTTTGATAATATACTCGCATGTGCCCGTGCAGAAAACTGAATTGGCAAATTGGTTTTTTTTTTGTTGTTTTCTTACGAAGACAATAGAATGAAACAATTTGTTCTTTAATTTTGTTTTTTCTTTTTACCCACTTACAACTACAATTCGAGTCGGAAAGAACCCAACCAATTGTAGGGGGATGTAAGAAAAGATAAACTCACTGTTTATTGTTGTTGTTTTGTTTAAGCTTTGATATTGTTACGAGTAAGACTTTGAGTGTTTAAAACTTTTATTCGCTTTAGGATTTTATTCGTATAATATTTTTAGCTTTTCTAAAATCTTAGGAAAAGGTTTCCTGATGAGCTGGCCTAAGCAACCAGTGAAATGCGCATAGAAGCTAGCTTTCCCTCAACAATAAATTTCAGTGTATTTATCAAATATGATAAATTGGGAACTTAGCACGTCATACAGAAATCGTATTAATGATAAATTTTGTATTCCCGTAAATAACTTTGATAATATACTCGCATGTGCCCGTGCAGAAAACTGAATTGGCAAATTGGTTTTTTTTTTGTTGTTTTCTTACGAAGACAATAGAATGAAACAATTTGTTCTTTAATTTTGTTTTTTCTTTTTACCCACTTACAACTACAATTCGAGTCGGAAAGAACCCAACCAATTGTAGGGGGATGTAAGAAAAGATAAACTCACTGTTTATTGTTGTTGTTTTGTTTAAGCTTTGATATTGTTACGAGTAAGACTTTGAGTGTTTAAAACCTTATTCGCTTTAGGATTTTATTCGTATAATATTTTTAGCTTTTCTAAAATCTTAGGAAAAGGTTTCCTGATGAGCTGGCCTAAGCAACCAGTGAAATGCGCATAGAAGCTAGCTTTCCCTCAACAATAAATTTCAGTGTATTTATCAAATATGATAAATTGGGAACTTAGCACGTCATACAGAAATCGTATTAATGATAAATTTTGTATTCCCGTAAATAACTTTGATAAGTTACATTTTTATGTTTGTATTGAAAGAACACGTGTGATGCGTTGCTTTTTTCGTTAAAGTTTTTGTAGTTTGGTTTGGTTCATTGTGAAAACGAGATGTCAAATCGAAAAAGAATTACTTTTGACAAAAAAATTAAAGATTTTAGAAGAGTATAAGAAAGGTGTAAATCTTTCAGTAATATCCAAAAGTATGGAATACCAAAATCTTATTAAAGTTCTATTTCGACACAAAATTATAAATACAATTAATTTTTAATGTTTTTCAAATTGTAGACCACCGTTTTTTATAAAATTTTAAGGTAAAAATTACTGATCGATATAACGAATATCTCGGTATAACAAAAGGTCTGAACATTATATCATTCGTTAAACCGGGCTTTGACTGTATTAACCAATGGTGAACAAATTAGCAAATTCTGCTAACAACCACTCCTACCTCTCATACAACATGACCACATAAAATGCAATATTTTCCTTGTTAACAAAGCTAGATCGCTTAAATACTGGAAAAATCAGGTAGATCAGAAGACATGAAAAAAATTAATTAATGCCACTCTTAAACCATTGTGGCGCTGCATTCATACATACACTTTAAAAATTAAAATAAACAAAAATTGTGTCATTTTAATTTTTCTTCTGAAACGGTGTTTACTTTTTAGATTTTTTTAATAATGGCAAAACCAAAATTAGTTTTTTTATAACAAATTTACCACATATTTAAAACCTACATCTCACTGTAAAAATTTAGAATGCAAGTTTTTTTCAATTGCTAAAGCTATGTTCACACCTATTAAATAATTGACGTCCTACACGTTACCACTAGAGCTATTTTTTTATGAACACCGTAAAAGTTTTATTAAAGTACATTAAAACTGATTATGGGCATTTCTATTTTTTGTAGCGTAACCCCAGCTCTCACACAAGCTTGTATTTTAGGCCCATGTTGTCAAATGTTTCCCACTTTTGTTTCTAAATGAAATGAAATTAACGCTTTCCTCCTCTGTATGTCAACACACCAGCAGTGCACAATATATATTTTATTAAAATCTGTTCAAACAAGCTACTAACCAAGGATCGGAAAACGTTTTTTTTAATGTTTTTTAAAAAATATTTATCATTGGTGTTCGAAAAATATTTTAAACTGTACAAAAAAACAAAAAAAGAAAAAAATATTTTGTTTGATATTGTTTCTTAAGTTCAAAATAATAAAGTTCTCAAAAAAAAGTTTTAATTTTTTCGTACAAAATAAAATTTTTTCCCATCAGTTTAAAAAAAATAAAAAACAAACACAAAAAAGATATTTATTTTTTCAGTACAATATTATTTTGTACATGAAAAAAAACCGAAAACTTAAAATTGAACATGACAAAGATAAAAATTATGAGATAAGATTATAAAGATATGTATAATATTTAATTTGCATTTTCATAATAGGGGTGATTATACAAAATTTTTTTGTACGTATGAAAATATTTTTTGAACACCAATGATAAATATTTCTTCGTGTACAAAAAACATATTGTACTTCAAAAATAAATATCTTTTTTGTGTTTCTTAATGCTTTTTAAAACTGATAGAAAAAAAATGTATTTTGTACGCATGAGTTTTGAATTTTTCAAATGAAAAGCTTTGTTCACAATCAGAGAAACAATTTCGTTTTTTCTTCTATCTTTTTTCTTCCTAAAGTATTTTATATATTTTCCTTTCATTTTTAGAACAAAAGTGTAACTAAAATTTTTTTAAAAAATGTAACTAAAGTTGAGTCAACTAGAACTTCAGCAACAATTTGTATGAAATTGTTTCTGACGTTTAAAATAATTTTATTTAGTTTTAAATAAAAATTTTAACAAAATGTTGTAAAAAATAATAATAAATGCATAATATTGTCGCGGCTAATATTTGCAAACGGTTTCTAAATGCAAAAAGGTGTGTGGTTGCAAAAGAAATTGTTGCTCTATTATGAACACCAAGTGAAAATGTTTTTTTGATTGTGAACGAAGCTTTAAGTTTTCGGTTCTTAATTTCTGATGCCTAACACTAACACATATGTACAAAATACAAAATTTGTTTTTTTTTCAATTATCAAATAATAAAAGAAGATTTATTTTGCATGTGGTGATTTATTTAACTAAGAAACATAATATTATAGGTGCAGGGTCCTGAGTGAATTAAAACCTATATGATGAAAAATGAATAAGAACATGTAAGGGGAGCTTTTTGGTACTTTTTCGTTCAACATCTGGTTTTTTGAATAATTTTCGTTAATATTAGACATAGAAAAAAAAATTAAATGCAATGTCCTGAGTAGAATACAATTTACAAAGGAGATGTTATGATACTTTTTTGTTTTTCAATTGATATTTTCTGATATTTTTTATAGTAGAATATAGAATATGAACCAGAGATTGGTCCCTTGCCAAATCGATCCACTAAGATGGAAAAAATTAATGCTCAAAACATGTAAATTCATATGGGCATTTCACCAGAATGGTCTACCAGGATGAAAAAATAAAATGTTGTAAATCTTTGTCTTTTATTGTTTATTATTATAAAAAAAGTTTATGTTGTTATAAAAGAATGGTTTCATAGCATATCTCAGCTGTTTTACTTGAGGAAATTGCACTGGAAACTGGAAAATTTTATATTTTCTACTTCTAAAGACATTTTTATATATGTACATACTTATTTTAAATGCAAAAAATATGTTATGTTTACACTCTTTCTTCATAATCTCTCCATTACAATCAGTTGTAAAAGGAGCATTAAGTTTTTTTGTTAAGGAAATTTAAGGATATTTATGGGAAAATGCATGGTGATAATAATAAAAAAACATATGGAAAAATCGTACGTTCGCGACCGGTACATAAGCCAATTAAACAAAAACCAAGAGAGATATTTTATTTTGTAAATGCTGGATGGAGACCTACATTAATACACTTTCAAAATAAATTAACCACTTTTGAATATTCCGTTCCATTACGCAGATTTTTACATTTCACTACTGTCATCCAAAGTTGACTTCTATTTTGCGTACGTTCGTGACCACATGTTTACAACTATTATTATGAAAACTTAAACTCGATGAAACCCATCTTTTGCACTAAACATAGAGCTACCCAAATGCTATCGAATCGCAAAAAAAAATTGTAGGAAAAGTTTTGTTTTCTATATTTTTTGCATACCAAAGCGTACGAACGTACGTTCGTGACCCCAGGAAATGCCCATATATACTTAGATGTAGTGTCTTCATATGAACCTAAAAATGTATGGTCGAATTTTGACCATTAGGCGAACACTCGTACATATAAAACTTTGTGAGAAACAATTCTAATTGCTTTCTGGCGTTATGTTCCAAAAAATAGTTCCTAAGTACATTTGACTAGGGCTTATGCGGATTATCAGGAAACGTATACCCAATTCCTCATAAAGAAAACTAGAGATATTCGCTTGTTTTTTATTTTCTTACTTTAATTTAATAATAATTGTAAATACATGTATGGATACTAATGGTTTGTTATGCACAATCATTTTTTTACAGGACAGAACACCTCCACCTAAAAGAAAGCGGAAGGACGATTCGGAACTTTTAATTTCATTAGCATGCAAACGCCTCTCGCAGCCAAAAAACGAGTTTGATTTAATTGCAAAAACATGGGCAAACGATCTACAAAAAATGGATTATATGCAGCAATTATTTGCTAAAAAAGCTATAAGTGAAATATTATTTGAAGGTCAATTGGGAAATTTGAATCGGAACTCTTTTCAAATAAATCAAACATGTGATAATTTAAACAACAGTGAAATTTCAAATGCTGACATAAACTATTGCGAATCACCTCCAGAAGAATATATAACATAGCGTCTTACATATATAAAATTTGAGAAAACGTCGACAGAATAAGAGAACTCATTTCTTCATGTTAATCTTAATATTTGATAAGAGGTATACGTATTTGTATTAATCTTATAAGATTTCATAAATTTTTCACAAGAATTTCATATTTTCTATAATAAATTGTTCATTTTAATGATGCGGTCTTTTTATTGTTTTATGTGTCCGTATGTATTTTATATGTGTTTATTTTAAACAGTTCATCTTATAAGATAGTTGTGAAGAGATTTCACATCTCATGATATTTATTTTAACCAGCGATGTCAACTTTTTCGGCTCAAAAAGCACATCAGAATTAATAAAAAGCACTAAAAAGAGTAATTTTGAGTTCTTAAAAGCGTACAAAAGCACAAAGTTAGTTTTTAGTTAATAGAGACTAAAACAGTTACGAGAGAAAAATAAAAAATTCTAAGTTATTATTTATTAAAAGTTATTACTTTTTAATCCAAATTTTTTTAATATTTTGATGAACTTAAGCCTAATTAAAAAAATTTGGATTAAAAACCATAAATAGTTCAACAAAATAACCACAATACTAATTAAAAGTTATTAATTTCATCTACAAAATTTATATCATACAAAAGCCTATTCAAATAAAATGTTGATTTTTTGAAAGAAAATTATCTTCGGCTTAATATGCAAACCTGCTAACTCCCTTTCAGTCAGTGTTGCAGTGGTTGCAGTGGTGGCAATCCATGTGTAATTACACATATTGTGTGTAATTTTTACTTTCATGTGTAGCCCATGTATAACACAGTGTTACAAAATTGAATGAAATAGAAAAACCTGGGACCGGATATTATTTTTCTTGTTGGGCTTGTCGAGTAAAACAAGATTCCAATAGTGAAATATGCCGGACACCTCCAAAATCCGGATTAACGGTTAAAAAACCGGTTTGTGTACCTTTGCGCACTTATAAGCCTGTAATTTTGTTGATAATGATCCGATTTTTAATTTCTTACTAGATTTGGAAAGCAGAAACTGAGATCTTTCGAATGATATATAATCTATCTAAGAAAACTTGAGAAATTTGGGTGTTATTGTCGAGCAAACACAAATTTTGTAGATTTTTCAAAAATGTTTCAACTTTGGTGACGTTTTTATACATTATTTTATTAAGAAACTACAATACTATTGAATTTATTCAAAAATAACGTTTATTTACGATTAAAACGCATATTTGGGTTTAAAAATAGATACGTAATTGACTGAGTTATTTAACTTTTCATAAAAAAAAAACACGAAAAAAAACAATATTTTTGAATGACTAAAATCTCATTACAAATTTTTTTGTGTTTATAATAACATTGATTAATAAATTTGTATAAAATGTTAAAAAGTTCATTTTCATGAAAAGTTAAATAACTCAGTCAATTACGTATCTATTTTTAAACCCAAATATGCGTTGTAATCGTAAATAAACGTTATTTTTGAATAAATTCAATAGTATTGTAGTTTCTTAATAAAATAATGTATAAAAACGTCACCAAAGTTGAAACATTTTTGAAAAATCTACAAAATTTGTGTTTGCTCGACAATAACACCCAAATTTCTCAAGTTTTCTTAGATAGATTATATATCATTCGAAAGATCTCAGTTTCTGCTTTCCAAATCTAGTAAGAAATTAAAAATCGGATCATTATCAACAAAATTACAGGCTTATAAGTGCGCAAAGGTACACAAACCGGTTTTTTAACCGTAAATCCGGATTTTGGAGGTGTCCGGCATATTTCACTATTGGAATCTTGTTTTACTCGACAAGCCCAACAAGAAAAATAATATCCGGTCCCAGGTTTTTTGGACTGTCGCACCGTGTAATCTCTGTGTAATTTTTATTTAAGTTCTACTTTTTCATTAAGTTTTGAGTCAAGATTTGCTTTTAGAACATTAAGTTGTGCTAATTTTTTTCAGTTTCCATCACAGTCAAACTTGCTTTTTAAACCCTGACTTTTTTCATAACATGCTCTCTTTCCCTCTCAACAAAACACATAAACCATCTGCAAGAAGACTTTCATAGTGTGAACCCACACTAGCACCATAGTGTAGACCGCCAAACATGCTGTGCATTATTTCAATGATTTAAAACCAGCAGCGAATGTGTGTGACTCAGCAAGTTTGATTGCATAAAAGCAAAATAGTGTATTTTATAGTGTTTATAAATGCGAATTTTTTGCAATCACACAAAGCCGTTCTCAGATGTTTATCCAGTTCTTTCTTACTACAGCAATTGGTAAGCTTTGCTTTTTTGTAAACCTAACCACTTAATTGCAAAAATGGAACAACAATAAGATTTATCAAGTTTAATTCCTTCTATCAAAAATACTTTTCGATTTATATGAGTAAATATTCTTCAAATGTGTAATTTGGTTCTCAGTCATGTGTAATTTCCGAATTCTTTATTGACAACACTGCTTTTAGCACATTTACGGGAGAGACAAAAAACTTAAAATATTGTTGGTTTTACACACTTCAAGACTTAAATTTAAGAAAAACTCATGCTGGTAGACGAGGCGTATCTAGCTCTACCATACGGCTTTAAAATCTCAATTTACTTAAAAAGTGGATTAAGCACGTTTGCATGTTAAGCCGACGATATTATGTTCTTTTGACGAACTTTTTCTGCAGAAACCAAAAGGTTAATTTATATTATAAAACATTTTACCTTCTCGTCAAAAACATACTTGCCCGTTATCTCCACCCCTTAGGGGGGCTCCCATACAAATATTGTAGTTTCAAAAAAAAACCAATAAAAATTTTTTTTATGTTGAAAAATAGTTTTTAAAACGTTTTTTTTTTAGAAAATTTTATTCGAAGTATTTTTAAAAAATTTACTGCCTGTTTAACGATTTCGAACGTCAACGTTCGCATAGAAAATTATATTTAAAAGAAAATTCTAAAGTTTGTTTTTAATGCAATTTTCTATTCTAGTTTATAAAAAACCAATGATGGCGGTTCTGATTTAAATGGATGTTCTTTACAATTAATCTAAAATATTACTATAGTTTATAATAACGAAGGTAATAAAAATAACAATAAGTACAACAAAAACAATGCTTTTAATAATAAGATAAACATTTTATTAATTAATGAAGTGTTAAGTGCTTTTAGTTTTTTGACTTTCCAAAATTCTGAACTATTTGTTCCGAATGGTAGTTTGGAATCATGTTGAAGTTTTTCTTATGACTCCTGAACAGAAAAAATATTTAAATAGATTTCAATTCCAATTGTTGGTAGAAATCTTCAAAGCCATTAATTTCTAATACGCCATGATGAAAAATGCATTCATGTATTATATTTTCATTTATCTCTCCCGTTATTTTTAACCGGTTGTATATTGTTAGTAAATGAAGGATTATTATAGTGGGACACTATGCCATAGATATATATGTAACTCACCATTGCAACCTTTTTTTGATCTTTGCTAAGAATAATTTGCCCTTTGAAACAAAATCTTTATTTTGAACTAAAACGTCTTTGTGTTTTTTAAGGCTTCGAACAACGACGTTGCGATTAAGTTAGTGTTTGACATTTTCTTAAGCTCAATTTCACACAAGATGAGTTGCATGCATCTATAAGCAATTTTCTGAACCAGTGGCATCCAGGACTAATTATGATTTCATATTAAAGCGGTTTAAACGACCCATATTCGCAGAAACCTTTTCACAAATTTTATTTAAATTTGTTTTGAAGAATGAAATTTTTATGACAACGCTTAAATATATTTATGTATTTTGTTTTAAGAATTTTTTATTTTGAAACAAATTAAATTTTTTTACACAAAAGTTTTTTAGAAAACGTTTTATTTTGAAAACTTTATTTTATTTATCTCTTTTTCGATGGCTTTTTTCAATATGTACTATTTTAGAAATTTTTTATTTTCTGTAAGGTGTAGAATTTTTTAAAGTTGTACAATAAATATTTTTTTAGAAACAAAATAAAAAAACATTTTCCGGTCCTTGATAAAAACAACAAAACTCTTACATTGAAAAAAATTATTAAAGTACAAAAAACCGAAAACAACAGTTGCAAACAGGTTTTAATAATTTATGGCTTGTTTGGTTTGATTTTCTATACGTGTAAAAAAAATAAGAAGCATAGCTGCATTTTCCAATTTTTTATGATATTTCAAAATTCTGCTAAAAAATATTTTTTTTGTGCCAAAACGACTGCGCAGATTAGAAAAATCTTTTCTTAAAGGTAATGTTATTGCGGAATTTCGGTTTTTTAGCTTTTCCAATACACTGAACCGTGTTTAAGTTACGCGAATATATGTTGTTCAAAATCCTCCATTTTCGAAAAAACGGTATATAGGCCCCTATTACGGTTTACAACTCAACTCAGTTGAGTTGTAATTTCTTAATTTTTGTATTATGGTTTACAACTTTGCTATTTTGCGGTGAACAAAAACATAACAAAAATTACAACTGATCACAACCAGTTGTCTTAATAACAACTCAACTGAGTTGGGTTGTAAACCATAATAGGGGCCATATTTTTGTATAAATTAATTTACAAAACGTTTATGCTGGAATTATCGAATTATTTCCTTAACAAAAGTTTAATAGTTTATTGCGAGTTTTCATGTTCTGACATTAGGGTTGTGCGAACAGAGATCTGGTGGATAAATACTAGAACGAAATACTTGAGGTCAATGGCCCCTAAGGGAAAAACATTGGTATTCTCGAGACAAAAAAATTGATATAACATACTTTAAGATCGGACTGTAAATGCCTAAGAAAAAAGGAAAATATTTTTTTCGTTGTAAGGTGGTACGCTCTAATGTTCGTACATACATCCGCACTTGTTTCTCTAAAGCGAGTCAACTCAAAAATTTTGAATTTTCACTATTACTTATTAATCGACCTTTTTCTTTACTTTATTATTATTTTCTTAGATTTTATCTAAATAGGCTTTCAAGGTCATTTGTATTTAAATAAAAGATTATTTATTTATATTTTCATCCTACGTTTCGTTGGTATTTTCCAACTTCATCAGGGATTTTCAGTTTATTAAATCTGGCAACGACACAAAACAAAAATAAAATAATATTTAGAAACAACTATAATAAAGTAACTTTTTGCAAAAAAAAATGGATGTGGAATGGTCATATATACGCACTGTAAAAATATAAGATCAATTTCTCTAGTATTTTGCCAAAAATATAATTGTTTCCCGCTTTCTAGTATAAGACTACATATAAAAAGAAAACAGTTTTTTGTCTCTACTGAAAATTCATGAATTTTGAGTTGTTATGCTTTTGAGGAACATTCGCACTTACAATTGATCAATAAAATATCAAATGTATGCTTGAATTCAAAAATGCACAAATTTATTTATTTTTATCCTTTGGTATTCATTAGTGCTAGGAACCTTTTTTGACAGAATAGTAAGGTGTTGGATTTATATATTGCATATGATTACATAAATCCTTTTCCTTGTTTACATTTTCAATTACATATTGCTTATTAATTCTCAAGCACTCAGTTCTATTATTAAAAATATGCTAAACAAATTGTCCATAATGTTGGATTCAACTTTAAAGTACTATATACATGTAAGAAAATAATATTTTGTAGTCATGGGTACCTTAACTAGCTGTTTGTCGATATTAACCCTTTCCGACCCAAGCAATTTCAAAGTTTTCGGATTTTAATGAAATTTTCGGTGTATGATAATTCGCCCTAAGATAACGTAAAAATGAATTTTTAAGGTACATAAAAAGCCCAAGTCCTTAGAAACAGGACATACACATGTGTACCTTGGGACTTCACTTGGACAAAATATTAGCATTTTTTGGCAAAAGTGTAGTTTACGGGGCATACGAAAAAAATCTTGTAACCCCTCTGGAAATAAAAAAAAAAAACGTATTTAAAATTTAAGGGGCGGAGGCCCGTGAGCCCTCTGGATCCAAAAAACGGCCCCGACCACTTAGTGTTATGTGTAGGTACTCAAATTAAAGGTAATTGTACGGGAAAAAAATTTTGGAGTGGGCGGGACTTTTGGAGCCCTCTGGTGCAAACAAACACTGTCCCCTCCACACATATCTTTGTGTGGGTACTTAAATTAAAGGTAACTTGCTCACGATTGTAAATATTTTGATTTAATTTTGTTTTTTTTTATTGTTTTGTGGGCTATTTTTTTAAAAAAATTATCCTTCTTTTTGCTTGCGAAAATGACTTGTTAGTTTCCGTAAACGACTTGTTTGCATTGTGCCTGTTCCATGCACATTCGTTTCCGCCAATCGCTCCAAAAGTAGTAAGCTGGTAAAATACCGAACAAAAAATACAAAGGAATTATTTGGCAAAGTCCTCAAAAAACGATTGCACCTAATCACAGTTGTCTTTCGCAAAATTGAGGAAGTAGAAACCCATATTACACATATGTGTAGGTACACATTGTGCTCACAAAAAACACAAAAATTCTTTGTGCATTTTAAAATATTTGCATATTATTTAAATGTATGATGCTTTTTTACAAAATAATAACAAAATATTCATATATTTAGTGTAATTTAAACAAAATAATGATACTTTCATATCTTGTCTTCCGCACTGCGAAACATGATCATCTTTTTTGCACGCGTTTACACAAATGCTAAAATAAACCTCGCAAAAACTTATAAGGCAACGATTAGGAGATAACACATAACATGTAGAGACTAAAAGTTATAGTCAAAAACTAGTTGAAAAAATAGAGAGTGTGCAAACCAGCAAAGATTGGTGGAAAATTGCCAAGGAGATACGTAATGATGATTTACCAACAGAATTAGCTATTCAGGCAGAAGACTTTAGGATTTATTTCAAGCAATTGTTAAACCCGATTCAAAATATAGTAGAAATGAAATATGCATACTTTTATACAAGTAATTATGACTTGGATAAGATAATATCAGTACCAGAAATTAGACAAGTGCTGAGTAAAACTAAAACTAATAAAGCTCCAGGAGAAGATAGAGTTCCGTATGAGTTCTATAAAAATGCACCAGACGAACTATTGGAAGAGATAACAAAAACATGTAATGTATTATTTGATCGATGCAGTGTTGATGATTCGTTTAATTTGAGTATTATTTATCCAATCTATAAAAAAGGCGATACTTCATTACCAAATAATTATCGTGGTATATCATTTATGAACTGTTTGCCGAAACTTATGATGGGATTAATAAATGAAAGACTCTCGAATTGGGTTGAACGTAACAACATTATGAATGAATTCCAAGCAGGATTTCGTAAAAACTATTCAACAGCAGATAATATATATAATTTAACATCTATGGTGCATCTGAATTTTGCGAATAAAAAGAAAACATATGCCTTTTTCGTAGATTTCAAAGCAGCATTTGATAAAGTGTCAAGAAATGCTTTAATTTATAAGTTGCATACATTGGGTGTATCATCAAAAGTTGTAAAGTTTATAGAATGTATCTATGAAAAAACTCTAACATCTGTTTGGACAGGTAGTGAGCTATCAAAGTCATTTGCTACAGAATGTGGTGTAAAGCAGGGGTGTTTGCTATCACCTTTACTATTTGCCTTATACCTTAATGATTTGCATGATTGCTTAGAAGGTGGAATATACTTTGAAAATATTAACATAAGATTGCTATTATATGCAGACGACATAGTGATTTTAGCGGATGATGTAAAAGTGCTGCAGAAAATGATCCAAAAACTTGAAGACTATTGTAAAACATGGAATGTTGAAGTAAACTTGGATAAGTCAGAAATTATGGTTTTCAGGAAAGGGGGAAGATTGTCTAGTAAAGAAAAATGGTATTTTAATAGCCAAGAAATCAAAATAGTTTCAGAATACTGTTACCTAGGAGTTTGGCTTACACCAAAAATGGTATTTACGAAGCATATTGAACAAAGAAACATAGCAGCAAAAAATAGTATCAACTTAACATGGCAAAACTTTTTAAATAAAAACACAATATCAATTGCTTCTAAATGGAAATTATTCCTTGCAGTATGCAGATCAGTGCAATCGTATGCAGCCCAAATATGGGGGTTTACAAATTTTGAGCATGTTGATAAGCTACAAATATATTTTCTAAAGAAACTCTTGCGGCTCCCAAGCTTCACACCAACTTATGTGTTATCATCCGAAACAGGTATGGAAAATGGTCATTTATATACCTTAGATCTACATATGAGATACATCAACAAAACTTTGTTTGACTACGGGGAAAATCGGTTGCCTTATCAATTTTCTAAACTATTGGTTCAAAAAAATCTGCTTTGGGTAATTGAACTTAACAAGCTCGGATTAGAATTTGAAATTTATTGGACAGAGGCGAACATTAATAAACAACAATGGAATAACAATAGAAAAAACCTTTTAAACTCCTTGAAGTCAAAATATCAAGAGCAAATTTGCAACAAAAAGACTCTAACAACCAGAATATATTCAAAACTAAATGCAATTGAAGGGAATAAATACATATCTAATGAAATTAAACTGGAAAATATAACTTGGATTTTTAAAGCACGAAGTGATTTGATAAAATTAAATGGTAACCGTTTTGAAACGAATTTATCTAAATTATGCTCTTTATGTAATTCAAGGGAAATTGAAAATATAGAACATTTTCTTGGTCGTTGTAAAACTTTAAAAGAATTTAGAATTATGTACTTCAGTAAAGCTTACCTTACGGAAGACGAAATCTTAAATATATTAAATGGTGTAAATACAAATTGGAATTTCTTAGCAAATTATATAAAAACATGTATAAATTACAGAAACTTTTTGATAACAGAGTTTAATACATAAAAAAAAAAACATTTATCTCGATTAGGAAATTAAATTTTTATATTATAAGCGGCTGACGACGATAGTCAGAGTCGCATATGTTTATTTTTAACTTTTATTTTATTTTGTAATTTTATTTTGTAATTATTTTATATATATTGCTGAAATAAAAATAAATACTACTACTACTACTAGAGACTAAAAGAAGTAATAAAAGTTAGATATTTATATATAAACTTCTCTCTTCAAAATACGTTAAATTTACCTACACGTATGTGTAGCCGGGGTCGGAAAGGGTTAAAAGACATTTTTCTTTTATACATTTACATCAAGGTATATTTACACAAGGTAGACTCATTTGGGAGTGTAGACATGCTGCTCTATAAAAATAACCGAGTTGTCAAAATTGTGTTCATATAAAACAAAAACAATTTAACGCACACATGTACAAATTTTGGCTCATATACACGCAATTTGACGTTGGGGTTCCAACTAGGGGTAAACAGCTGACAAACATATGAGCCAACGAGTTTACCTTGTGTAAATATACCTTGATTTACATTAGAAAGAAACACTTAATTTAAAATTTTATTTTAAATGTGCCCTAAGATATCGTTAAGCAGGTAGTAAATTAGGGGTCTTAAATTATAATTAAGTAAAAACAGTTGCACAACTTTAAAAAAAAATTTTAATCCAATTAAAATGGTTTAAAACCAGGGCTGCGGAGTCGGAGTTGAGGTTTTTTGCCGGAGTCGGAGTCGTAGTACCCACAAAAACTCGGGACTCCGAC
The DNA here is from genome assembly GCA_963931875.1 of Pollenia griseotomentosa. NCBI lineage: Eukaryota > Metazoa > Arthropoda > Insecta > Diptera > Polleniidae > Pollenia > Pollenia griseotomentosa. Next base: position 50,985,058 of record OZ007564.1, read on the forward strand.
TTCAAAGTTTTTCGGCACAACAAATTTTAAAAAAAATTTTCTAAAATAAAAATTATTCGAAATTGAGGATGCAATATTTCAAATATCGATTTGAAATTTTTAAGAATAATTTTTATGCTATATTTAACCATTTAAAAGCTAATGCATTAAAAAAGTTAGAGTGCTATATTCGGATGTACCGAATCTTTAACACCCTCCACCAACATTTAGAATATATGAGAGCTATAAATTATTAAATAATCTTTATAAAACGGAAGTCAGTATAAAAATTGGTTCCGGTTCAAACAATTTGTACGACAATTAGAAAGTGTTATGCTTTTATTTCTAGCAATTTAAACTAACTTGAATATTATATCATGATTCGTAACAGTTAAGGCCGAACTAAAATTATTTTCGGGAGGGACATTTACATTATCCCATGGCAGCTTTGCCATTTATCAAGTTTCCCTTTTTTTGCGAGTTTTTTGAGATGCAAAAAAGTTTTAAATTTAAATAAAGTTTTTTCAAGTTTTTTATAAGTACATAATTTAAAATTTGCAGTATATTGGATACAAATATTAAGTGATGTTTTCATGTTATTAAATGGTCTTATATTTTCTCTGTTCTTTATTATTTTAATTGTCTTTAGCACTAGATTCATATAAGTTGTCTGAAGTTGATGTAATAGAGATTAGAGTTTATTCTTTAAAGTTTTATGTTGCACTTTTTATTGGTCTGTTAAAAAAGTTCGATTTTGATAACGACTTTCTTAAACACGTCAAAGATCTTGCACCTTTTTATGTTATAAGAGGTAACCAAGTGAGTATTTCTCAATTATGTGCTATTGTGGCAAATTGAGTCTATTTGAGTGATATTGAAGAAGTTAATAATGAATAGCTTGAGCTTTCATTTTTAGGAACATAATTAAAAGAAAGAGAAAAATATTGAAAATTTTCGCAAGGGCGTATTCAAAATAAAAACATTTTTAGATTTAATTTTTATCCAAATTTTAATATTTTCAATCAGGCTTCATTTTTATATAAAATGAATTCTATATACTTTTTTCATTTAATTATTTAACAAAAATATAAAAAAATGGTGGCATTTTTTGTAAAAAAAAAGTTTTTTTCAGAAATGGTTTTTTTTTTTTTAAATAAATTATGGACGAATCATCACGAAATCCTGTATAGTGATTTCCGTTATTAAAAATCTAAATGAAACAAATACAATACAGTAGTAAAATTTGTTTTAGCGCTTAAAGTAAAAGCTGCTTAATATGGGATCTAAGGTAGATATGGACCGATAGTCAGAAAATTGCATGGTATTATTTCTAGCCATATGAACCAAAATTGGACCAAATTTTACAATATCTATAGCTGCTACGGTTTTAGGTGTATTTAAATAATTTCCTAGAGTGAGCATTATATAGAAAATAATGGATCAATCTTCTAGAAATTTTATAGCGTACATTACAATACATTAGTTATTACGTTTTTTAACGTACTAAACTGTTTTCCGAGGGTAGGTTTTATATAGGGCCTATGGTAAATTATGGACCGATCTTCACAAAATTTTGCATTGTCTTATAAAACTGTGACGTAACAAATTTTATTATGATAGCGATATTTATTACGTTTTTATGCGCACTAACCTGTTTTCCGGGAGTAGGCTTTATATGGGGCCTATGGTTAATTATGGACCAATCTTTACGAAAGCACATTTTAATGTGATAGCAATATTTATATCGGTTGTAGAAGTACATTATGGCACCTTTTACGTATGTTTTTGTAACAAAAATGTCAATTTTTAAGGGTGGCGGTTCTACATTTTGATCGATAACTATGATCCTACTGATCAGATTTTGCTGGATTTCACTCTCAAACTGCTTAGGATAACTAGAAGCAATTTGACACCAAGATTGAACTTTTGTTTTCGAAAGTGAGCGTATTTTCAACAAACGGACAGACAGACAGAGGGAAATGGCTAAATCGACTTAGAATTACTCAAGAAACCAGGGGTATTAGATGCATAATAAAAAAGTTTCACATTTAATGATAAACTTAGTATACCCTCATTCACCAATGATGGTGGAGTGTATAAAAAGAGTTTATAGTCAAATTAGGACCAGTCTCATATACATTTAACATCAAGATTATAGTAGGAGTCGTGAGTCGTGAGTCGGAGTCGCACTTAAAAAATTTCAGCGTTTGGAGTCGGAGTCGGAGTTAGTACTTTTTTCGGACGACTCCACAGCCCTGCTTAAAACTATGAATTTATTACTTGTATAAATCATTTAAATCATCGTATACATCGTCTTCAATACTATCTTTTATAACACTCTTTTCGGCTTTATTATTACGCTGAAGTTTCACTAAAAACTTCTCGGGTCTGTAAGTTGATTTCAGATCATAGAGTTGTTTCATACCCTCCAGAAATTTATTAGTTTTATTGCCGAGTTCATGTTGAAAATTATTCCAATCACTATAATTTGTTTTCGAGCCATCTGCATGTTTTCGTATTAATGTCCAATTGTCATCGAAACAATAAGTATCGGAGGATTTCGAGTTAGAAGAAGATGTTGTCAAATTATTAATAATATTTTCTTTAAAATTAAGAGAGGATAATGTTTTAGCAGAAAAATCGTCCAGTTTAACTTCCAATTCTATTAATCTAAAAAGAAAAAAAGAAAGTAGTATTAAAAACAAACAATAAATATTTCGCAGACCTAGTTCAAAAGTGACTCAACTCAAAATTTATTTTTCGGATTTATATGCACAATACACTTGTTTATCTATCATTGCTAAGAAACAGTTATATCTTTCTTTATGTTTCAATTGGTATAAAGTTGCAATTCATAAAAGTGACTTATTTTTAGTTGTGTCAGAAAATAAAATGGTAGTAAATCCTTACTGCTTAGTACTAAATAGTCTTAATTCGAATTGTGTCACTTTTGAAAAATAAATCTTTGTTGGAGTTTATATTAATTAGACAGACTTGTGTCAGTTTAGAATTTGGCAAAAGTTTTTAAACTTGAAAATAATTCAGCTTAAGTGACATAACTTAAAATAATTCGGTAACTTGTACAAATAAAACATCATCAAAAATGACACAACTAAAATAGGTTTATTATCTAGTGTATAAATAATAAAACCTTTTTAGATCATAATAACGGATTTTCTACAAAATGGTCCAACTATTATTTTTAACTATTTTTTTTTGAGTCAAAAAAGGGTTTTTTCGATTTCTGAAAAATTAAGTTTTTTGAGTTAAGTCACTTTGAGTGCTCCGGTAGGCTAGCTAGTAGTGAGCTAGTCTATCAGCCCCGGGGTCGCGGGTTCGATTCCCGCCAGGGACTCTGGTTTCTTTCCAGCAGACAAGCGTAGAGCTTCGCGATTTTTTTTTTAATTTTACCTTTTTTCCATTTCCTGTATGTGTTGCTGCATTAAATCACTTCCTTCCAAAAGTTTATTGATTTTGGAAAATAAATGTTTATAAATTTCCAATTCATCGGAATTCTATTTTTTTTTTAGAAATGTTAAATTAAATGTTTCAATCTTTCTGCCTATTTCCAACGCGCGAAAGAATTCTTTCTATCGTACAAATACATTTCAAACAAAAACAAAATTTTTAGAATTTGTTTTTGTTTTAATTATAATTGTTCGAAAGAAAGAATTCTTTCGCACATCAGAAATAGGCTATAAAACTGTTTTTTCAACTTACATCATTTAAATCTAGAGTATGCAGGCCAGTAATTAAGAAATTGTAGATTAAAAATAAAATTAAATATAATTTTATTTCTTGTATTTGCATATTATATGATGAAATTGTTAAAGACGTGGTTGTGATCTTTCACTAGCAAAATTTAAATATTTATTGATTTCAATTGTGTTAATCTACCAAAATAAGGAAAAGTATTTTTAAATTTGATAGCGATCGTTCTTTAAATAAAGAAGATGAGCTCAAAACTGCAGATGATTACATTTGTTACCGGAAGAATTTCTTATACATATGGGCATTTCCATGTCATCGTACGTACAATTTGTACTCCTTCAGAGAGATGGAGATTTTGCATTCGGAACCTTTTTTTGATAGTTTTATAATGAACAAAATTTTATATCGTTCGTAACATACCAAACGTGACAGATTTTTCTCTTAGTATTTACTAGGTATGAAATATATTACAATTTGTAAATATCATCATATTTAGTCTATGATGACGTAGATGCGCAGTAGAACATTTTTTTGTACGGCTGAGTGCGCAATCTTGTTTTTTTGATTCATGATCCATAACAAACCAAAAAATATACCGCTAATCGAACTATATATTTGGTCTCTCCTCATGGACCTTGTTCATTGTTGTTGTAACAATAATTTTAAAGTATAATTCCAATGTTATCGGCAGAAAATTTAAAACTTGATTACAATAATTAGTATTGCGGTTAGTTTGTTGAACTGTTTATGGTTTTTAATCCAAATTTTGGCTAAAGTTCTTCAAATTTAATTTTCATTCAATTATTTTTTTTATGAAGAAAAGAATTTTGAAACATGAAATTAATTAAAATTTTTTGATAATTTTTCATTCTTGACTGCCGCTGGGCTCGAACCCAGGCTTTTACGGACAGGTTACCCTTACATGTTTTAATTGCAACCACTCAATCTCTTCAGAGGGTTTTGCCGCTTACGCCGTTACAGCCATTGACGACTGCTGGCAGTCAATAGTCAAACATCAATCTTTAAACCAAATTGTATTCAACCCTTTGGTAGATCGAAATTTGCTTTGAATGATTTATCTATTTTAATTGATTAACATGTTCTTTCTTACTTCTGTTTTTCGTACTTTTTGTCCAGAATTCTTGAAGTCCAAAGTACATTTTTCTGTTTTTAATTTGTTTGTCTTTTTTTTCTTGCTGACCTTTTTCAGCACAACTTGAAGGACAAATGTAAACATAGAGCTCGTGCCTCAGCTTTTAACAATTATTAGTATTGTGGTTATTTTGTTGAACTGTTTATGGCTTTTAATCCAAATTTTGACATTTTAATTAGACTCATGGCGATTTATTTTCTGAATAAAATATGTTGCAGTATATACATGTAACATTTTCTATTGTTACCTATAATCACTCGAAGTGATACATGTTGTGCAATTTTAATAGAACACAATTAATGCTTTTTTATTACAACTATTACACTTTCATCATTAATGTATTTCATGAGCGATTTTAGAAGCTATTTGAGCGGTTTCTTCACGCTATTGCGGCTTGGAAACAAATATTGACATCACTAATAGCTTAGAAAAATTAAAACGATTATAATATAAATAGACTTTTTTTGATTTTAATGTGTAAATATTGTTATATTTTATTTTAAACAAGGACCGGAAAATGATTTTTTATTTTGTTTCTAAAAAAATATTTATTGTTCAAGTTTAAAAAATTCTTCATTTTACACAAAATAAAAAAATGTCTAAAATAGTATTGAAAAAAAGCCGTTGGAAAAAATAATTAAAATAAAGTTTTTCAAATAAAAAGTTTTCTAAAACACGTTTTCTAAAAAACTTTTGTAAAAAAAAATTCAATTTGTTTCAAAATAAAAAATTTCTCAAAACAAAATAAATATAATTTTTTGATATTCTTTTTTTTAATTAGGCTCGAGTTCATCAAATTTAATTTTCATTAAATTATTTTCACTGAGGAAAGGAATTTTACAACTTGGAATTTTTATTAAAATTTATTGATAATTTTTCTTGGCTGAGCTGGGATTTGAACCCGGGTTGATCTAACTAAAAATCAAAAATTGTTCTTAGAAATAGCTATGGCACAAGCTCTAATGTTTACATTTGTACTTTAATTTGTACAAATAAAAAATGTCGACGAAAGTGGACAAAAAAACATAATAAACAAATGTATTCAGGTTTTCAAGACAAAGTCTTGACAGAAAAAGAATACGAAAAAACAGAGGAAAAAGGAGGCAACATGTAATTTGAAATTTAAGTGATAATAACAGCAAATTTCGAACCACCAGTACTACTGGTTAAAGATTGATGTTTGACTGTTGGCTAACGGGCACCGCAGTGGTGCATTGGGTAGAACACTAAGATCTTCTGAGGATAGAAAGTGGTGTTTCTTGAAACATGTAAAGATCAACCCGGGTTCAAATCCCAGCTCAGCCAAGAAAAATTATCAATAAATTTTAATAAAAATTCCAAGTTGTAAAATTCCTTTCCTCAGTGAAAATAATTTAATGAAAATTAAATTTGATGAACTCGAGCCTAATTAAAAAAAAGAATATCAAAAAATTAAAAATTAACAGTTCAACTAAAAATCAAAAATTGTTCTTAGAAATAGCTATGGCACAAGCTCTAATGTTTACATTTGTACTTTAATTTGTACAAATAAAAAATGTCGACGAAAGTGGACAAAAAAACATAATAAACAAATGTATTCAGGTTTTCAAGACAAAGTCTTGACAGAAAAAGAATACGAAAAAACAGAGGAAAAAGGAGGCAACATGTAATTTGAAATTTAAGTGATAATAACAGCAAATTTCGAACCACCAGTACTACTGGTTAAAGATTGATGTTTGACTGTTGGCTAACGGGCACCGCAGTGGTGCATTGGGTAGAACACTAAGATCTTCTGAGGATAGAAAGTGGTGTTTCTTGAAACATGTAAAGATCAACCCGGGTTCAAATCCCAGCTCAGCCAAGAAAAATTATCAATAAATTTTAATAAAAATTCCAAGTTGTAAAATTCCTTTCCTCAGTGAAAATAATTTAATGAAAATTAAATTTGATGAACTCGAGCCTAATTAATAAAAAGAATATCAAAAAATTAAAAATTAACAGTTCAACTAAAAATCAAAAATTGTTCTTAGAAATAGCTATGGCACAAGCTCTAATGTTTACATTTGTACTTTAATTTGTACAAATAAAAAATGTCGACGAAAGTGGACAAAAAAACATAATAAACAAATGTATTCAGGTTTTCAAGACAAAGTCTTGACAGAAAAAGAATACGAAAAAACAGAGGAAAAAGGAGGCAACATGTAATTTGAAATTTAAGTGATAATAACAGCAAATTTCGAACCACCAGTACTACTGGTTAAAGATTGATGTTTGACTGTTGGCTAACGGGCACCGCAGTGGTGCATTGGGTAGAACACTAAGATCTTCTGAGGATAGAAAGTGGTGTTTCTTGAAACATGTAAAGATCAACCCGGGTTCAAATCCCAGCTCAGCCAAGAAAAATTATCAATAAATTTTAATAAAAATTCCAAGTTGTAAAATTCCTTTCCTCAGTGAAAATAATTTAATGAAAATTAAATTTGATGAACTCGAGCCTAATTAATAAAAAAAAAAAGAATATCAAAAAATTAAAAATTAACAGTTCAACTAAAAATCAAAAATTGTTCTTAAAATAAATATATTTAAGCATTGTCATAAAAATTTCAATCTTCAAAACAAATTTAAATAAAATTTATGAAGAGGTTTCTGAGAATACATACATATATACTTAAGCTTCGTACAGACGGTGCCCTGTAGGAAGTCAAACACATTTTTAAGTAACTTAAAACTGGTTTTTTTTATAACCACATCTAGTTGATTAAGTGATTTTTTTCCTTGTCGACGACTCATTGTTTTAACATAGGCATGTCATAGGCTGTAGTCAATTGGTTATCTCTGCATGACTTTTAAATTGACTACTAACTACTTATTTTCCAACCAATTTGTAATTAATTAATAGTATAGTCGGCTTATAATAAGTTATTTAAATTTTAAAAAGTTTTTGTCAAAAAAATATATAAAAATAATTATTTAAGAAGATTTTGCATGTTTAAACTTTGATATAGTTACAAGTAAGACTTTGAGTGTTTATATTTCTTATTCGCTTTAAGGTTTTATTTGTATAATATTTTTAGCTGTTCTAAAATCTTTGGAAAAAATTTCTGACGACCTGGCCTAAGCAACCAGTGAAATGCGCATAGAAGCTAGCTTTCCCTCAACAATAAATTTCAGTGTATTTATCAAATATTAAAAATTGGGAATTTATCAAATTTAATTTTCATTAAATTATTTTTTTTATGAAGAACAGTTACTAAAAATCAGAGATGTAAATGAATCATTCATTCAATACGAATTAGCTAAAGTTTGAATTAATTCTTTTCACACAAAAAAATGAATTGAATGAAATTTGAGTCAATTCATTTGAACTTAGCAAACATGAATTGCAATTCATTCGCAATTCAAATGAATTGGGCTAAATGAATTGGTAAAATGAATTACAATGCATTTCCAATTCATTTGAATTGAATTGACTTTGAATTAATTCAAATGAGTTAAAAAAAATGAATTGCAATTTATGTCCAATTCATTTGAATTGATTTTGAATTAATTCAAATGAGTTAGACAAATGAATTGCAATTAATTTCCAATTCATTTGAATTAATTCAAACGAGCTTGAAAAATTAATTTGTTATTCATTTTCAATTTATTTGAATTGAATTGATTTGGAAAAAAGACTACTGTAAGTAAATGTGAAGAAGCATTACTCCCGTTTTGTTATCCAACTCATTTTATTACATCAGACAGCATTACACTCATTTCGGATATCACCTAGTTAATACGAGATAATCGTCGAAAGGCATAAAAAATAAGAAGAATAGAAATTCCAATGATGTACTGTAATTAGCAAGTAACGGCAGAATATGACTTGAATTAGTAGGGAGCCTATCAGCATGAGCATTAATTCATATTTGTTTATTTGCTTAAAACAAAACTTGTAAAAAGACAAATATTTTTTGAAGAGAGCGGACGTGTATTGTTTTCTGTGCGCTTTTAAGTTCTAAAATACGTATTTAAAAAAAAAGGAATTAAATTAACAATATCTAAACAAAAAAAAATATTAATATTACAATAGAAACTGCATACAACCAAACTTACAAGCAACAACAATAAAAAAAGAACCAAATTAAAATTAACAATATTAAAATTAACAATAGCAAGTGCATACAACCAAACAAACAAGCAAAACTGCATAAAAGGCAAGCAGCAAAAAAACAAATGAAAAAGTCAACTACAAAAAAACAAAGAACAACAAAAATGCAAAATACCACCAATGAAAATAACTACACAAAAGAAAATAAAAATAACAATGACCAGGAATCTGTTAAAACTCCCTCATCAAAGAGAATGAGAGAAGTTTTACATAACTCTTTCCTTGGAAATATTTCAAAAACACCGAGATTAACTGACACTGAATCTCCGCTCAAATTTATTACGATAATGGACAAACGTTTTGAAAAACTAACAAATCAAATACAAGAAATGATGCAAACAAAATTTGTTGAGTACAAAAATGATCTCTTAAATGAACTAGATAAGAGATTTAGTGCAATGAAAAATAATATTATTGAAGTATCAGAAAAAGTAAACAAGCTAGAAACAGAAATAACAAAAATAGAAACAGTGGAGTTTAAAATAAAAACAATGGGGGCTGAAATAAAAAGTTTAAAAACCCAATTAAGACGGCAAGAAAATTTTACCGTCGCGAAAGACATTCGTATTAATGAAATCCCCTTTAATCCAAATGAAAATTTACACGAAATCTTTAAAGATATTTGTTCAACGATTAACACAACCATCCCCCCAATCAAAAACATATATCGGTTACAAAATCATAATAACAAAAATAAAAACGATTCACCTGATGCTGCAATTATTGTTAAAATGTGGTCCCAATACGACAAAAATTATTTTTTAAAAACATTATCAAATTTTAAGAAACAAAATAAAGACTTTTTCTTTTGTTTAAATCAAATTGGTTTCGATTCCGAAAATAAATTCTTTGTGAATGAAAGCTTAACACAGGATAATTATAAAATTTTGCGAGCTGCCGTAAAAATGAAAAGGGAGCGCAGGATACATAGTGCATTCTCCATGCGAGGGCTCGTATACGTAAAAAAAACGGCAAACGATCCTATTATTCAGATTGATGAAATCGACCATTTAGATTGGTTATTTCCTGTATCAGGTGATCAGGATAGTTTTGGCGCTGGTTATCAAAGAAATAACGAATCGCAGCTACAATAATTTATTTTTATATATTTATACCCTTATTTTTCTCATTATTTACTTTCTTTTTATACTCTTTGTGATATTTTATCTTATTTACTATTTTTTTCATTTTATAATGTTTCAATTTACAATGTTTCATTTTAAAAATTGTTTTAAATTCAAAAAATCATTTGTCAACTCGTGCGTTACATTCTTATTTCTTTGTGTATATATAAATGCACAATATAAATAACTTAGGGGATAGATCCACATACGGTACTGCAAATATGATCAAAATTCTTTCTAAACATGCACACGGTTTAAAAATCTGTCATATCAATGCTCAAAGTTTGGCGCCTAAAATTGAAGAATTCCGGTACATATTTGAGAACTCCTACATGGATATCGTATGCGTTTCAGAAACATGGTTTCATGCAAGTATCAGTAATCTTTCCGTTTCTCTAAGTGGCTACAATTTAATAAGGGTTGATAGAGTTGGGCGCGCTGGTGGAGTAGCTATTTATATTAGAAGAGGCATATCTTATAATATTAAAAGCACATCTAATGATAGTTCTGTTATTAATGTTAATGGTGATAATAATAATGGTTTGGTGGAATACATCTTAATAGAAGTTATATCTCAACAAAGAAAATTGCTGGTAGGTAGTTTATACAGGCCTAATAACAACATACCAATTGAAATTTTTTTTTCAGTTTTGGAGAATTTCACAGCGTTATATAATGATGTTGTCCTTGTTGGTGATTTTAACTGGAACCTTTTAATTGACTCAAGCATTATTGACATCTTGGCACCATTGGGACTTTTTCCAACCAACATAACTACACCTACTCACTTTACCTCGTCTAACAGCACCTTAATTGATCTTCTTTTTGTTAGTAATGTAAGTAATATTATATTATACGATCAACTGTCTGTTCCGTGTTTTTCTAAACACGATTTATTATTTATGACCTATAATTTTCAACTCCAAATCTCACCCTATTCAATAACTTTTCGTGACTTCGAAAATATTAAATACGCCACATTGGAATTAGAACTTCTTAGAATTGATTGGAATGCAATCTATTATATGGTTTCAATAGAGGATAAACTAGCCTTTCTTGAACGTAATATATTATATTTGTTTGATCAAGCTGTTCCATTAAAAACTAAAGTAGTGGGTCAAACAAAAAGACCATGGTTTTCATCAAATATTAAACAAGCTATTAATCAAAGAGACCTTGCATTTTCACGTTGGAAGCGGTTTAGAACCAACGATCTATATGTTGAATATTGTTTGGCGAGAAAAACAGTACACAGAATCATTAAACAGGAAAAATCAAAATTTTACACTAAAAAGTTCTCCTTGGCTCTGGGATCAAAAAAAACATGGAAGGCTGTAAGGGAAATCGGTATCGGTAAATCTGGAAATAATGACCCTGTTATTATTGATCCAGACGTTATTAATGAAAAATTTGTGAATATTCCTATGGTAGAAGCAGATATTGATTTTTACAATCACAACCATGACAATCGTCAACCCCATTATAACTTCTCTTTTGATTGCGTAGACCAGTTTGACGTTATAAGAAGCTGTATGTCAATTAAATCAAATGCAGTTGGCGTGGACGAAATCCACCCAAGATTTTTTAAATTAATTCTCCCAAGAATATTGCCCTTTGTTACACATGTATTTAACACCATAATTACCACCAGTCATTTTCCCTCAAATTGGAAAAAATCTAAAATAATACCAATACCCAAAACTAAAACAGAATATAGGCCAATTGCCATTTTACCCTTTATGTCAAAAATATTTGAGAGGATAATTCACAATCAGATATCGCTTTACGTTAATGATCATAATCTGCTTAATGATAAACAATCTGGGTTTCGGAAAAACCACAGTTGTATAACTGCACTTGTAGATGTTGCGGAAGATTTAAGAAGTGGTATAGATGAACGAAAAACAAATATCTTAGTACTTTTGGACCATTCAAAAGCCTTCGATACAGTCGATCATAACGTCCTATGTTACAAACTACAACACATGTTTATGTTTTCTACAGCTGATACACGTCTGATATCAACATATCTTACCAACAGGCATCAGTATGTTCAAAGTGGTAACAACAAATCAAAACTTCTACCTGTAGCGAGGGGTGTACCGCAGGGGTCAATTATTGGGCCCCTTCTATTTTCGCTTTATGCTGATGACCTTCCGAGTCAACTTACACACTGCAAAGTCAGAATGTATGCTGACGATGTTCAGATTTACATCAGCTGTGATACATCTGAAATTGAACAATGTGTCTTAACTCTGAATACTGAGTTAAAACAAATTTATGAATGGGCTACTGCTAATGGTCTTAGTATAAACCCAAAAAAATCTAAATATCTTGTTATCCAAAAACGAACTACTATAACCGATCATATACCTGATATTTTTCTTAGTAATGAACGTATTGAAAGGGTAAATACAGCAAAAAATCTTGGTATTATTTTTAATAAGAACCTGACATGGTGCAACCATATTAATTATGCATGTGGCCGTACGTATTCCATGCTTAGAACTCTCTGGCAAACGCAGTATTGTACACCTATCAAAATAAGAATACTTCTTGCAAAAACCTATTTATTGCCAATTCTGATGTATGGATGCGAATTATTTGCCAAATGTGATGCCGCAAGTGAAAGAAAATTAAACTCAGTCTTTAAATGTATTGTACGATACGTATACGGCGTAAAAAGGTTTAATTCTGTTTCTCCTTTTACGGTAAAACTTTATGGTATTCAGTTTGATGACCTTCTCAAAACAAGAGTACTGATATTAATGCACAAAATCGTGTTTACTCAACAACCACAACATCTGTATAGCCGCCTTACCATATCTAGCTCTAATAGAGGTAAAAGAATTTTATTGTTTAGACACCAAAGTTTAACATCTGATTGGCAATTTTTCCTTAATGCAATCCGTCTTTGGAATCTACTCCCGCATAATATACAAATAATTAGTAACGCACTGAGCTTTAAAAAAAGCATTCTAAATTTTTTTGCGTGTTAAATTTTTTTTTTTTTTTTTTTGTGTTATGATTTTTAATATTATCATTTTGTTAATTTTCAATTTAATTTATTATTTAATAATTTTTGTTCTCTTTTAAATTTTTTCTTTTGTTTTAAAATTTTATCATTTACAAATAACAATTTTTATTTTATTTTTATTTTTAATGTTTCTGCTAAAACAATGTTCTATACTGCAATAAGAGGCTTTAAGTTTTGTGTATAGAATTGGAATAAATAAATAAACTAAACTAAACTAATGAATAACAAATTAATTTTTCGAGTTCATTTGAATTAATTCAAATGAATTGGAAATGAATTGCAATTCATTTTTCTAACTCATTTGAATTAATTCAAAAGCAATGCAAATGAATTGGAAATGAATTGCAATTCATTTTTTTTAACTCATTTGAATTAATGCAAAGTCAATTCAATTCAAATGAATTGGTAAAATGAATTGCAATTCATTTTGCCCAATTCATTTGAATTGCAAATTAATTGCAATTCATGTTTGCTAAATTCAAATGAATTGACTCAAATTTCATTCAATTTATTTTTTTTGTGTGAAAAGAATTAATTCAAAATTTGCTAATTCAAAAACGAATTATCATTTACATCTCTGCTAAAAATTAACCAAAAAGAAAGTCAGTTTAAACTATTATTTTTTGCTTTTTAAAAATTGTAATAAGTACCTCTGCATAGTTTTTTCCTTTCTAGCATATTTGAAATAAATGTTTCAAGGGTTTTCATATTTTAAGTCGTGGTTGTCATTCTCATGGAAATGCCCATATAATAGTTGTAGACCGAGTTCTTCAAAATTTATGGGACGTAGCTGCATAAAAAGTGTATGTATGTACGTTTAAATAAGAGTATTTGTCCTTCTATGGGACTCAAAGGTATCTATTATTTTTTTCTTTTCGCAAATCATCACTATTTACTTTATTAAAATTTTCCAATTTCAAATATTTTTACATATATTTTAGTATTTCATTACTGTCAATCACTTGAAATTTATTGTTGATGGGATAAGCTATTCCTATGCGCATTTCACTGGTTGCTTAGGCCAGATCATCAGGAAACTTCATCCATAAAGATTTTGGAAAAACTAAAGATATTAAACCAAATAAAACTGTTAAGCGTATAAGACTTATAGCAACAGTTCTACTTGTAACAATATCAAAGTTTAAACAAAACACATCAACAATAAACAGTGGGTTTATCTCATCTTACATTCCCCACTACAATTAGTTGAAATTCTCTCAACATTAACTGTAGTTGTAAGTAGGTTAAGAAAAACAAAATAAAAACAAACAACAACTTACAAAAGATGTTGTCAATTAAGTGTTTTTTTAGGCGGTGCACTTGCCTGTTTATTATCAAAAACAATAAATTTCAAGTGTTTTTATCAATAATAAAAACTGGGAATTAAGCACGAATAACAAAATCTTTTGAAATTAAAATTTTGTATTCCCAAAAATTGAAATTACTTTTTGATAATAAACAGGCAAGTGCACCGCCTAAAAAAACACTTAATTGACAACATCTTTTGTAAGTTGTTGTTTGTTTTTATTTTGTTTTTCTTAACCTACTTACAACTACAGTTAATGTTGAGAGAATTTCAACTAATTGTAGTGGGGAATGTAAGATGAGATAAACCCACTGTTTATTGTTGATGTGTTTTGTTTAAACTTTGATATTGTTACAAGTAGAACTGTTGCTATAAGTCTTATACGCTTAACAGTTTTATTTGGTTTAATATCTTTAGTTTTTCCAAAATCTTTATGGATGAAGTTTCCTGATGATCTGGCCTAAGCAACCAGTGAAATGCGCATAGGAATAGCTTATCCCATCAACAATAAATTTCAAGTGTTTTTATCAATAATAAAAACTGGGAATTAAGCACGAATAACAAAATCTTTTGAAATTAAAATTTTGTATTCCCAAAAATTGAAATTACTTTTTGATAATAAACAGGCAAGTGCACCGCCTAAAAAAACACTTAATTGACAACATCTTTTGTAAGTTGTTGTTTGTTTTTATTTTGTTTTTCTTAACCTACTTACAACTACAGTTAATGTTGAGAGAATTTCAACTAATTGTAGTGGGGAATGTAAGATGAGATAAACCCACTGTTTATTGTTGATGTGTTTTGTTTAAACTTTGATATTGTTACAAGTAGAACTGTTGCTATAAGCAGGGCTGCCAGATAAATTTGTGAGGAAATCGTCAATTTCCTGAGAAAAAATAGAAAAATCGTCTTTCACGTTTCGAAAAATCGTCAAAAAAATCGCACAACTTAAAATTTAGTTTTTTTAAACAGTTTTTGTTTGATTTTTTTTATAAAAAAGCATTCAAACAAAAACATAATTACTTCATACTAGCATTTTCAATTGTGTAAGAGATATTGGGAGTCTCATACAAAGCGTCTTTGATCGTCGATGCCGCATTTTTTAATCGTGGAAGATTCCTCACATGGGAAAACTGCAACACGACTGAGATTAATCCATAGCACAGTGAAAGACGCTTCTTCAACCGTTGTGGGAATCGTTTAAGATGTGGGTAAAGATTATCTAACGAGTCTGTCATGTCAAGAATCGTTTCCCAGTAAAAAATGGAGCTTACAGCAGTTTTGTAAGGGAGAGAAGCACAATACCCCCTTACAAAACCTGCTTACAAGAGGCATGATTTTTATATGGCGAATTCCCACTTGGAAGCACTTTGATAATTTGATTGCGTTATGAAACAAATTAAATTTCTATGTTCGGTAATATTTCAAAAATGATCGTAAACACATTTTAAAATCATTGCAATACAACCGGGTGCGTTCGTAAATGCATCACTGCGCTGCATCAGAAAAGCAAACTTTTTTTAAAGCCGATATAAAAATAATTATAATTTTTTTTATTGTGTGACTATTATTTTTGTGAAGTTTTTCACAATTTTTTGGCACATTAACTTCACTAATAAAAATATAAGCATTTGAAATCACTGATGCAGCGCAGTGATGCATTTACGAACGCGCCCACCTGCTTCGATGTAAGGGAATAATAAATGCACATAAAACATTGTTCGTATAAGGGATAATGCGAAGTTATTCAATCATTAAATTAAAAATGCACTTTAATGGTATTCGCTAATCTGCTGCTTCTCAGTAGTGTGTAATAGCCAGCGCATATATCAGCGCTCATGTAGTTTTCGTGCTTCCCGAAACATAAACATTTTTTACTGGGATGCGACTCTTGTAGATATTATCTCACAACTCGTGAAATGTTCGCCGTATAATTGTTGAAAATATGATTTATACAGAGAGTCGTAAAAGATTCATTCGCTGATGGTTTGACGAAAGATAAACAAAGTGTAACATTGTTGTTTTTGTACTCTGAAAATAATCATTTAAAGATTTTCTTAAGACTTGCATATTATGGCCTTACCTAAACAAAAGCGCCACGCGTTTTCTAGTTTTTGAATAGAGCGGTCTCAACGCTTTGCAATTGGAAAAACCGAATTTCAAAGCTCGTTTAATAGTGAATTTTGGCGCTATTGTTAATTAATAAAGGCAATTTAGCTATTTTTTGATCAATCTAGCGTTTTTATCTCTATTTTTATTTATAATTTGTGGGTTTTATTACACAAGAAAGCTTTTACTACTGTTTTTTACACAACGTTGACGCTCTTGCTTAGGTATGGCATATCAGCGTAAAAGCTAAGCGAAAGAAAACGTTCCGGCTTCCGCTCTTGTTAAGGTACGGCTGTTAAACATTCCAAGATTTAAAAACGAACGTGTCAGAAAATTTAATGTTTTATTCAGACTGGAGACTGAAAAAAATCGTCACTCTTAAGAAAAAAATCAGCAAATCGGCACTTCGCTAATTCCGGAACAAAAAATCGTCAAAATGACGATAAATCGTCAATTCTGGCAGCCCTGGCTATAAGTCTTATACGCTTAACAGTTTTATTTGGTTTAATATCTTTAGTTTTTCCAAAATCTTTATGGATGAAGTTTCCTGATGATCTGGCCTAAGCAACCAGTGAAATGCGCATAGGAATAGCTTATCCCATCAACAATAAATTTCAAGTGTTTTTATCAATAATAAAAACTGGGAATTAAGCACGAATAACAAAATCTTTTGAAATTAAAATACATAATATACATTTTTTATATTATCAAAAGTAAACCTTCGTCTGTTAAAAAGCTTTTGTACATGGAAAATGATCTCTCAACGTCAACCGAAGTTGAAGAATACTTGAAGGATGCCAAATCATTTGGAGAATATTAGTTTTCTGATTCAGATCCCACATTTGATTCAATATCAAAAATAGTTGAAATTTGTTTTATTTTTTGAAATCCTATGTTTTTTTCAAAACGTTTAGGATTTTTTTTATTTGTCTTGCTATTCTTCCTTTCATATTGTTAATTTTACTTTCTGCCAATCAAATTACTTGAGTTGACTATTAAGTGAACTAAGTCCATCCAATTAAGTTATAGTTTGACTAAATATCCGAAGTTGGAAAATACAAATGCTAATTGACTTTTGTTGTTATTTAAATTTAATATTTCATTTACTTATTTAATCGCATAAGCATCGGCAGCAACAAGTTCTTCAATAAAATTCTTAAATTGATTAAAATTTTTTTGAATAGGTTTCCCTTTTTGTTAATAATGGCTCCGGTGGTAAGAAATACATTTCATTAAAAATTGCAACTCATTAAGGAGTCTTTAAATATATTTTTTCCTGTATGAAACCAATAAATCAATATTATCAAATAGGCTTCTAATTTCCTTTACAACTCGGTGTAACCAACCCATGAGCCAAGCAAGTAACATGTAATAGTTTTGGATTTATTGCTTTAGGCCAATTGACAGTCGTAACTATGTAAGATGCTGCATCGGTTAAAAATTGAAGGATCTTTTGACGAAATCTTGAAAATCTTGTATTTTAAAAATTTTTTTACTTGATTTAAAAAATTATTTTTTGAAGATTTTTTTTTTGCATACAATTTGGAAATTTTTTTATAATTTGGAAATTTAAAAAAATATATCACTCAAAAATGTTATTTAAAACCAAAATATGCAAAAATATGCATTTTCACCAAAATATGCAAAAACAAATCGATGCCATTTTAACGCAAATTTGATGATTCGGCAAGATAATTGGTCGACATCGATCTTATACTATCGACAAAAAAAATGTATTTCCATGGAAATCTCATCCCTAGTAATTATCTATTGGTGTTAGCAAAATTTGTCCCAAGTAGCTTAGAAAAAATTTTTTTTTTTCGTTTTTTTAATTTTTTTTTTTAAATTTTAAACTTTTTTTTATTTTTTTTTAGAGGTTGTTTTGGCCATTTTTGGGCCGCGAGTGGCTTATGTATAAAAAAAATAATTTCTAACTCTAGACAAGGGTTTTTAAATTTTTAGCATATGCAATATTTTGAATTATTTCCTTTTTCCATATCGGAAGACATCGATTTAAAAATTGGGTCACTTGACATGAAATCCTACATATATAAAAGTTATTTGCGTCTAAATTTATAAAGATACTTACTAACAAAATTTTCCAAAATTCATTATTGTAAGTATAAATTTTAAAAAGGGGACTGTCAAAAATTTTTCATGATTTTCCAAAGTTGTTTTATATATAATATTTTATTAAAAATTTTGATTAAAAACCATAAAAAGTTCAACAAAAATAACTACGATACTAAAGTTGTTTTATATATGTAGGAGTTGTAGTAAAACAAGTTAGAGTGCTATATTCGGCTGTGCCGAATCTTTGATACCCTCCACCGACAGTTCGAATGTTTAAGGAGTAATATCTGTATGATGTCTTTTTATTATTATTATCTCAAACTGTGACGATTTGTTATTAATTATGGTTTTAGGAGACTAAACTGTTTTCCGGGAGTAGGGCATATATGGGGCCTAGGGTAAATTATGTACCGATCTTCACGAAATCTCACAGTATCATTTATAGTCCTATAAAATTGTGAAGAGCCAAAATTTGTTATGATAGCATTATCAGTTACGGTTTTAGGCGGACAAAACTGTTTTCCGAGCGTAGGGTTTATATGGGGCCTAGGGTAAATTATGGACCGACCTTCGCGAAATTTTACAGTGTAATTTCTAGTCGAATAAAACGGACTTGTGCAAAATCTTATGTCATTCCGTGCATTTTTGCATCATTTAAGTTAGTTTTTGTAACAAAATTATCAAGTTTTTGAAGGTGGTGGTTCCACATTTTGATTCATAGCTCTGGTCCTACTGAACCGATTTTGCTGAAATTCAATCCCAAACTGCTTAGGATAACTACAAGCAATTTGACACCTAGTTTGTTTATTTCTTTTGAGTTTTTCGAAAGTGAGCGTATTTTCAACAGACGGACAGACAGACAGACGGACATGGCTAAATCGACTAAGAATTACTCAAGCAGCCAGAATATAAATATATACTTTATGGGGTCTGAGATGAATAATAAAAAAGTTTCACGCGGAATGACAAACTTAGTATACCCTCTTCACAACTAATTGTGGTGGAGGGTATAATAATCATTATAATTGAATCATGAAGTGTTATTGAGTCAATCTTACTAAAATCAAGGAAATTTTTTATATTGTTTAAACGCGATTTTATTAAGATTTATTATAACTTACGAATGCCAAAAACTTATTTAAAATTATTAATTAAACTTTAGATCTTATTGCAATCTCTATTGATTTTAAAGAATACCATTGGCCACGAAAAGTTTTCCAATGAATACCACAAGCCACAGCACTTTTGGGATCCCTTAAGCTTGCTTCACTATAACAACCATTTAAATTACTGAAAATTGAAATCGAAATTTGTAAAATTTAAATTACTGTAATTTTATTGTAATTTTGATCGATATTGAATGCCGTAATATGATCATTGGGCAAAGATTAAAAATATGTATGTGAATTAGTTTACCTCTCATGACATGCCTTAAACCACCAGGCACTTTGAAATTTTTCGGCACAATTGAAATTTGGATGGTTATCATTATCACGTTCCCTGGTAGAGAATTTTGAACCTTTGTGATATGTTAAAGAGTCGCCAGCATTACCGCTATAGGCTCCTAAAGTTTTTAAATAATATCCCTCTTTCTCAGAACCAATTTCAAATTGATTATATTTTGCAAAACGTTTTGAATTATCAAAATCTTGCATTATAATAAGTAATTCATAGGGATTTTCAGAAGTTAACTGGTGTAGTTTTTCAAGACCGACAAAAAATTCTCTGGATTTGTTGCCAAAACCACGCTTATAATCATTCCAATCACGATAGAAATTTTCCGAACCATCCATGCGTTTTTGTATGACAAGCCATCCGTCGCCAAAACAGTAATTATCTGGATTTTCCGATGATAAACTTGAAGATAGACGATTGCAATTTAAAACATGTTCTTCGTTATTAAAAGTGGAGGAGGTATTGAAGGAAGTAACATTTTGTTGTACCAGACTATTTTCCAAATATTGTAGTCTATTTTAAAGAAAATGAAGAAAAATGTCTTTAAAAATTAGCAAATTTATATAAAAATATACTTTAAAGTCAAAATTTCACACACCTCTCCTTTATATTACTCAAATCTTTTTGCACTACATCATTTCCATATAAGATTTTATTTAACTTGGCAAACAAATGTTTGTAAATTTCTATTTCATCTGAATTCTATTAAAAAATTATAAGTACAAAATGAATAAATACATATGTACATATAAGTAAATATTTAATAGGGATTTTTTTTGGGAATCAAAACATACTTACTTCATTTTGATCCAAAGATATTGCACCAATTATAAAATAGTAAAATAAAAGTAAATAAAAACAAGTTTTTATTTGTCTCCGCATTATGTGAGATTTTCAAATACTATGATGTTTAAAATAAATTCTTAAAGATTGATTACACTAATTTGCATAGCTCCTATACTTAAATATGTAGACTGTTTGTGTATTTTGAAAATTTAAGAAAAAAAATCACCCATTTAAGTTGAAATGATAACGATTTAGGTGACCAGATGAATTTCAACGTTAGTGAATAATTTTCAAAATGGACGGACTAAACGTTTTTACTTGAGTATGTATCTGTTTTGAATTTGGAACTTTAAGTAAATATATTAAGATGTGTATGTGACTAAATCATAAGCAGGCACAACTCAAAATTTATCAAAATCGTTTTTTTCATAAGCCAATGCGCAAATCAAATGTATAGCTACCACGAAAATTTCGTTTGCGTCACAGTCTTCGTTAACATTTGTGAAACTCAATTTCATTAAAAAATTGCAACCATGTTTTGAAGCTAGTTTCTCCTCTTCTAAACAGTTTTGAGTTGTGCCTGTAATTCGAAAGCAGTCGAAAAACTCAAATTAAGGCCTTTTTAATTTGTTAATCAGGCCTGTTTTTAAAATCAAGTGATTTTAATATCACACGTGTGATTTTGTGGTGTTCTATGTATAAATCACACCGTTTTTGTGTTTTCAGTGTTATTTTCAATTGTCGAAAGCACAAGCAAACACAAAAAGTTTGTTCTACAAAATTATAGCTAATTTTTTACGCTTTTTGTGTTATTTTCCGACAATTTGTTTTTTTTTTTTTTTAACCGAAAGAAGCGATTTCGATGGCCTACCGACTCAAGAGCATGCCACGTATATTTGTCCGTGTGAAAAACATAATAGGACATTAAACGCGTTGGAATTCAATTGGGACGTCTGTGGGAATCATCGGAGTTCATGGCAGCATAACATTTTCGTCTCGGAATTTTCCATTCAAAATGGTTGCTAAGATAACGTTTTTCATAAATTTTTTAAGGATCGTGTACCATTGCATAGCCGTGGTGGGTTCAAATTTCAAAGTAGAGTAACCGGAAAAAAATTCTCAAAAAAAAATTTATGTAACTTTTCATAGGAATCGTTTAATTAATTAAGAAGGTATAGGAGGGGGTGCTTTTGGCTTTTCTGCTTTATTTTACGCCGTAATTGATCAAATTTATAGCCTTTAGCTCCTTCAAGACTTGAAACTATCATCGAATAATGAATTAAAAATACAGAGGAAGAGGGAGGTTTTACCCCTTTTGCCCTAATTGTTGGAATTTCTAAAAATTGTATTTCTTAAAGTTTCTTTAGATAGTACAGTGTCTGCATGCCAAATTTTAAGAAAACCGATTGATTAGTTAAGAAGATATAGGGATAGGAAGCGTTTACCCCTCTTGCCATATTTCACAAAATTATAGGCTATAGTTCCTTCTTGATGCTACACTATTTGCCTGTCAAATTTTAAGAAAATCGGTTAATTAGTTCAGAAGATATTAGGAGGGGGAGATTTTACCCGCTTTGCTCTTTTAGGGACTTTTAATAAATTTTTTGGCTTTCTCTACTTTTGCGACATTTTGTTTTTTTGACCCCCTTTCAAAAAGCGATGCAAATCAAAACGACGCAAATCGGGGCTCTAGTGTACATAAAATTCAACTTCGCCAACACTTTAATTATTTAGGTAATAGAAGAATGTTTATTAAGGATTTTAAAATATAAAAAGGCACATATCGTCGGTTGATTATTTAATTGTCGTATGTGGATACATACACAGAAAGAAAAACACTCGGAATAAATTGATCTTTTTATGCTCACTTTTAGCACGAGGCGTGCTCAAAAAATTGAGTACGAAAAACAGTTAAACGTACTTAAAACAATCCCAAACGTACTTAAAACAATCCAAATGGGATCATTTTCGAAAATCAATCCCGGAATTTCTCAAAATAAGTATAAAATTATCAAATCAAGTACAAAAAAGATTGAACTTTTCGTTGGTATTGCCACTCTGAGAGTTAAATTATAAAGTGAGCGTATTGTTCTCAGAGAACTTAAAATCAGGGTTGTCAGATTGATTTAGACCTTTTTCGCCAAATTCAATGTCAAAAATCACCAAAATCGCCGCAGCCTTTGTTTTTCAGTTTTTGACAATAAAATACCTATTTTTAGAATTATTAAAAATATTTTTTATAAATTCTAAAAAATAAATTTGTTCAGTATCGCTAAAATTCGCCAAAAATTTAAAAAAAAACAAAAAAATTTTTTTTCAAAAGACTGATCCAGATCTGTAATAACACAAAAATTTTAAACTCCATTATCTCAAAATGGCAAAAAAATTATACACTATTGTTTTATCAAGGGCACGATATTTCTTCAAAACTGCTTATTATCATAGGATAGATTGTAATTTAAATAAGTGTAATGTTAAAAAAGAAACTTATTTTCAATGTTAGTGAATATAAATTTAGCTTAACTTTACTCTTCTGCAAATATCTATCTATTTTCATACACAGATATAAAGTATGTATTTTATATTTACCTTATGGAAAAAAAAAATTTAATTGAATTGCTTAGCGCTTAAAAATTATTTCTTCTTTTAGCTTTGGTCTTTAATCCTTAATAGTGTAATATTTTTGAAATAAAAATGTATTGGCCCAACATACATATTAATAAAAACCAAAAAAAAAAGGGCAAAAAATCGTAAAAATGCCGATAAATCGGCAAATATGGCAGGCCTGGCTGTTTGCCACCTCATTTACTTCGTGACTCATTGTTGTTAGTAGGCTGAGAAAATTTCATCATTGTGAAAAAGCGTCGTTGAGTGAACTACAAATTGTTAAAGAAAATTAAGTAAAATTTTTAAAAGTGGTAAAAAATATTTAAAAACAAATTGTTTAAAAAGAAAAAGTAAATTGTGTGGTTTTTTTTTTTGTCATGGCAGATTCTTTGGACGAGGAACTGCTCCAGCTATTGAAATCATTGGGAGTGGATGCAGCCTACGAATATTTAATAGGTAAGTACATACGTGTATTTTTTTACCCAAAGATTTGTGTTGTTTTAACCCCCGTATTTGCAAACGAATATTAAGGTTCTAATATGTAAAATGCAACACCAAAAATTACATAGAGAGCAAAAACAAAATCGAAAAAAATTGTAATTTTGTTGCTGATTTATAGAAAAATTTATTTGAATTTTTAAATTTCAATATGTTTCTTGCAATTGTTTTGTTTTAAAAATGGTAAAACAATATGAATTTCTGTAGAAAGTAACAAAATCACAAACTATTTTCGATTTTTTTTTTTGCTTTCAATGTAATTTTTGGTGTTGCATTTTACATAATTAGGGCCCAAATTTAAAAAACGTTTAAGTAAAATGTTCAAAGAATTCCTATATATATATACATACATACAAACATATTTGTTAAATGCGAAATATTTGCATGAATACGGTAGTTAATGTGTGCTGTCTGTACCATACTTGTTTTAATATGAATTGTTTCTGCTCGCGTCTTTACAAAAAAAATAACAGTGAGGCCTCGATTATCTGTCATTCGATTAACCTGCAACATCAATTATGCGGGAAAGAAAAAAGAAACATTTTTTTTACCATTTCGATTTCTTGCATCGATTAACCGTGATAACCTCTATTTTCCGGAATTATAAGCATAATTTTTATTTTTAATTTTCAATCGAACACAATTTTAATAAAAAAATACAATGAGTTACAACAATATAAACCAGAAGGCTTCCGGTCCCGAGCATTACAGATAATCAAGGTCTCACTGTAGTTAACTTAACAACATCATATGAAAAATAAATAATATTTAAAACATAAATGAAATGAAAAAAGTGTAATGTAAACGCACTAGATTTTGAGGAAGATTTCAAATCAAATCTACAAGATTTCGTTGTAGTGTAAATGTAGTATTAAGCATAATGCGAAACTGATTGTACATTCCGTATGGAATAAAATGTTTGAAAATGCTGAATCAAAAATATTAATGCTTAATTTAGCTCTTCTGCATACACATGACCGTTGTTTCTGCGGCCAGGAAAAATTGTTCGGAATCAGTCATTAGTTCATACCATTTTGGAGTTGATTGTATAATTATTTACTTTTGCCCAACTCGCCGTAAGACCGGTCTCAGAAAAATGTTATCGCTCTAAGTGACCAAGAACCCCTAGCTTCTTAATGACATAGTTTCCCTTAGAGCACTGATGGGGTTGCACTTTAGGAGCGATGACGATTACAAATGTAATCAGCTTAGAAACGTTGGCTTAAGTTGAAAGCAAAACAGATAATTATTCATTGACGATTGATTCGAATTATATTGGCCGTCAATACCACAAGGCAGTACTATGCAGCAGCGTTACCAATTAAGCCATTATAAGCCATTTTTTGTTTAGATATATAAGAAAACAATGAAATACTCCTTAAGCCGTAGCAAATATAGATATTTTGGTAATTTGGCCAAATTTTTAATTTTTTTAACAAGCCGCCATTATCGTTTTTGTTTTATTTTTTGTTTAACAGTGCAGCCACACGATCATAGTCTTTTACATATACTATTTGTCAAAATTTCCAAATATTGAAAGTTGTGACGTAGACTGCATTCAATTTTTGAGCAATTTACTTTCAAGATGTCATAAAGAAAACAATTTATAAAAGCAAACGAAAAATTTGCTCACTAACCTGGAAATCAGCTGTTTTCTTGAACGTAAATTGATACACTCACTTGAAAGAGAATTTTAAATGGGCTACTATATAGTCAGAAATAATACATTAAAAATGCATTAGGAGTTTCGGATAGGGTTAGTTAAATTTGTTTCTCTTTCTTTTGGTATCAATCAGGGGTGTTTTGGAAATCGAAATACTACAGTTTCTGACAAGATTATTTTGTCTAAAGATTTTTTTTCTTACCTTTCAATATTCCGTTTTTGAAATGAAATCTTCTTTATAAGTTTTTTGTTTACTATTTCATCTATATATATATATTTCAGATGAGTTCTTATTATTCTGCATGTGCAGCTGCGCAGGTAACATTCAACAGTTTGCAGTACATGCAACACGACGACATAAAGGAAGAAATACCTCCTCTTGGTCTTCGTATGGAATTTCGAGAAAAGCTGAGTGAGGATTTAACTTCCAAAGGAACACGTTATAAAACTTCATATTATTTGGGAATTGACTTAGACGAGTTCGAATTATATAAGATTAAACATTCCATCGTAATTCGTAATAAAGAAATTTTTGTTATATGCGGAAAAATAAGAATAAAAGGTTTTGCAAACCATTTTAGAGCTTATGAAGTTGGGTCTGCTACAAATAATATATATTTTAAAAATATCACAGAGTTTACCACCCCTCCATTACATTTGTAACCACTCAATAACGGAAAAACATATACAAGACGAAAGAATTTATATTCATAATCTCTTTTTATTAATTTTTTTTATACCCAACTATAAAAAATTATACTTTAAATGTCCATAAAATATTATTAATAAATCTTTATTAATTAAGCTTTTATTAACCCAGCCAATAATTAAATTCAAAATTAATGAATTATTATTTAAAATTTAATCAATTGATGTATTAAAAATAAAATTAACTTCCATTATATGTATTTTTTATTTTAATTAATATATGTATATATGTACATACAATTTAGAAACTATTGTATTTTTTCATTTAAAAATTCATTTAAAAAGTTATATACCCTATATAAACTATAAAAAATCATACATTAAATGTCCATAAAATATTATTAATATATGTATATTAATTAAGCTTTTATTAACCTAACCCAGCCAATAATTAAAATGAAAATTAATAAATTATTATTCAACATTTGAATCAATTAATGTATTTAAAATAAAATTAAATTGCATAATATGTATTTTTTATTTTATGTACCAACAAATTATAAACTACTGTATTTCCTAATTTAAAAATTAATTTAAAAAGTAAATAAATAACCAAATGTTTAAATATTAAATAAAATCTTTTCATTTAACAAATCGAGTTAGGATTTCTTTATATAAGCGCATTTTGATCCTACTTTTACTTAAATCAATCTCATTTTCGAATTACTTCAAGTACGAATTGGCGATTAAATCAACTTTATAATGCTTGAATCAATCCCATTTTGAGATTAATTTGATCCTAGTTTTACTTAAATCAATCTCATTTTCGGATTACTTCAAGTACGAATTGGGGATTTAATCAACTTTATAATGCTTGAATCAATCGCATTTTGAGATTAATTTAATCCTACTTTTACTTTAATCAATCTCGTTTTCGGATTACTTCAAGTACGAATTCGGGATCAAATATGGATAAAGTGAGAATTTTGGGATTGAATAATCCGTACTTGAATCAATCTTTTTGTACTTGATTCAAGAATATCCGTACTCACCGTACTATTGATACCGCTCCGGATTGATTTGAGTACGGATGGATTGATTTTTTTTTTGAGTGTATAACATACGACAATTAAATAATCAACCGACGATATGTATGACTATTTGCAGACTTATCGCTATTGTGAAGATTTAAAGCAATGGTGGGCGCTCCATAGCACAATTGTGCTGAGAGATTTCACACGTATTCTTAGCCTCTTTAGTTTTGTTTTTGATGAGACACATTTTCTTATATTTTTTGTATTTTTTTTCAAGAGAATTTACCCAGCAAACACACGTGTTTTTTTTAAACAAGTTCATTTTGAATGAGACAGCAACGAATGGACATGAAGCGGATGCTTACATATTTTGAACCTTTGTTTTACATAAATGAATATGGTTTTTAATTTTTTGAACTATTAAAAAAATGTTTTATTTTACTTCAAATGCGTAAAATATTAAATAAAGAAATATATTGCACCATTATATTTCAAACGCTTGGCTTTGTGTTTGGTGGGTAATTCTGCCATCTCACTAATACTAATAAACATCAATACAATCATAGTTTTAATTGTGCCCACTTCTGATTTAAAGAGACAACAATTTAAATTTGTTTATGAAAGAGAACAGAATAAACCATACTCGTTTTCGATGGAATAAACAGTTGAATTTTGACTGGCACCGATAAAAGGTTGTTAGATTAAGGTCGCATTTTTATAAGGTCTTATGATTTGAATACGATTTGAGTTAGTTACTTTAGAACTACAAAATTTAAATAGAAACCTACAGGTAAATTGTAGATAAGATTACTATTCATATACAATACATTTATAAATAATCTTTATCCACTGATTAATTTTTAGATTGACAAGACAATTACATATCAAAATCTTAAAATGACCAATGCCACACTTGGAGAAGAGAAAACTGAGGAGTAAGTGAGATTAGTTATTAAATTTTTTAAGATTTATTAGTAGCAGGGTTGATTAAGTTGGTACAATTGTACTTTTTTTGGTACAATTCAAAACTAAAAAGTACGCTGGTACTCCCGTGACTCATTTGGTATTATTTCCAATATTTTCAAACCTACATATTTATAATTGATATAAAATGGCAAATCGCATTTACTGTCCAATGAATATTAGCGGAGTTTAGTGTTTGGTGCAAAAAGTCTTGCGAAAATGCAAAATGTCGAAGCATTTTTATGAAATCTAAGGGAAACTCTATTTTTTGTTGTTGGATTTAACAAAACAGCTATGATATTTTTCATATTGCTTATGCCACTTTCTAAATTTAGTATCAGCGTGCATTTTCTGATGATATTGACACGTTTTGAAAAGATATGGGAAACCACTTCTGCTAAAGTTCTACATAGTAGAAAAGACGACTTAATCTCAATTCAAGATTATTTTGGAACGAATTCATAATATTTTCAAATATTCGTCAACAAGATGGTTGTCATGTCAAGAAGTAATCAACAGAATTTTGGAACAGTGGGAACCCACCCCATTATTATTTTACTCCGAATTATTTTGAAGGAGATTTTACAAGCGCTAAATTAAAATTTATTTTATTCGGACTTTCTACTCCTTTCCTGTTTCTGCAGTACATATTGAAAAAACGGTTAACTAAACGGTTAAATAACTAAAAAAAATGAAATGAAAATGAATTTTTAAAAAACAAAAATTTCGAAATTTTGATAAGAAAATTATTTTTTTCCAAAACGACTACTCATATTATATATACATATATTTTCTCAAAGGAAATTGTATTGCGGAATTTCGGTTTTTTAGTAATTTCAATAAACTGAACCGTTTTTGAGTTACGCGAATATATGTATGTTGTACAACCTCCTCAATTTTCGAAATAGCGGTATATCTCGAAAACAAGAGGTAACCTAAAAAAACGGTGGGCACCATTGGATTCAGCGTGTCAAAAGTGTCAATTTCGAGCACAGTGTAATAAAGTTTTGAAGTTTTTTTAATTTCAAAACGAGGCTTCAGGCTCTATTTTAGATATCTAAAAAAACTCGGTCTTCCTTGACCTCAGTATTATGAACCTTAAGATATTGTTTTTAAGCGGGGTTTTTTCTAGACGCCGCGAAGAAGCTGTGCCTCCTGACAACCCCTTCAGCTTAATATTTAAATGAACCGTTAATCTGTCTAGAGCTTGAAAGCAAATTCCGGACCAAAATGTATCACGGGTCCTGAATAATTAAGTGAAGAGTAGTTTTACCCGATTGTAGGTACCCATATAAAACCCGAATATATTTATTTGTTTCATAATTGCGGAGTTTTTTTATATACATATGTACGAGCAAGGTATATTTACACAAGGTAAACTCATTTGGGAGTGTAGACATGCTGCTCTATAAAAGGAACCATGTTGTCAAAATTGTCTTCATATACAACAAAAACAATTTAACGCACACATGTACAAATTTTGGCTCATATACACGCAATTTGACGTTTGGGTTCCAACTAGGGGTAAACAGCTGACAAACATATGGGCCAACGAGTTTACCTTGTGTAAATATACCTTGTGTACGAGTATTTAAAAAAATATTGTTTCTAAGCAAAAAAAATGTTATTAGGAGTTCAAATGTAAACAGTTATTTCTTCGCTCAAATACCCAAATTTTTTTTTTCAGCATAAATTCCTCCCTCACTACTTGTATACCATCATGGGTAAATAAAGACTATTTTACGGTATTTTTACAACAAAATGTAGAAAAGTTCGCCAATTTAAAAACACTAACAGCAAAAGCGGCTACGAAATCGGGTGAAAATTATGCCTCGAATTTAATGAAAATAAAAATGGAGGTTGAATTGGGTAAATTGTTTATAGAATTTTATAACAAATTAATATTTATGGATTATTCTACTTTACAGCTGATAATTCATTCAAAACTCTTTCCTATATCCTTAAAATACCCCTACCGCTAGGGGAATCTGAAACTTTTGATACTTTATGGTCCTTATTTCCCAAGGAAATTGCTATTTACCGTGAAATATTACCACGTTTTGAAAAACTCTATCACAATCAGGATATTGATATAACATTTGCGCCAAAGTTCTTTAATTTACCTAAAATTACCGACATTAATGAGAATGCTATTTTACTAGAGGACTTAAGTGCTTTGGGCTTCAGCTTGCAAAATCGTTTAGCTGGTTTAGACTTACAATATACTGAAAATGTTTTAAACAAATTGGCTGAATTTCATGCAGTTTCAGCACGTTATGTTGAAGTTTATGGTCCCTACGATAAAATGTTTGAACAGCATGTGTTTTCCGAAGAAACACGTTCGTTATACGAAAATGTTAAAATTGATTATTATTATGATTATATAAAAGAATATAAGGGACATGAGGAATATATTGATTTGATTGTAAGTAAAACTCAAATTGAGAAGGACTATTTCTAAAAGTTTAAGTATTCCTATTTAACAACTATTATTTCCGTTAATTTTTCTATTTAGCCCAATTTATTGGACAACTATTTAGAACTAAGTATTGCTGCCAGTATTACCGATTACACCGAATTTAATGTTCTTAACCACGGGGACTTTTGGCTAAATAATGTCATGTTCAAACATTCGCCAGAAAGAAAACTACAAGATACATATTTTATAGATTTTCAACTATGCAAATATGGTTCCCCAACCTTAGATTTGTATATGTTTCTCCTAACTGGAACTCAACTGGATATCAAAATTAAATATTTCGATTATTTTGTAAAAATTTACTACGATCATTTAGTAAAACATTTAAAAATATTAAAATTTAACGGAAAAACTCCCAGTCTGAAGGAATTACATATGGATCTACTGAAATATGGATTCATAGGTAAGAAGTCTTTAAAACATCAAAACTATTTGCAGACAAAAACTAGCTACAATATTTTAAAACCATACCTGCACTCTCCGAACACGCATTAGTTGTTTAATTCAGATATACTATGTAGTAAAGTTATTTCCATCGATGAGCTAAAAATTTGTATAATTATTTTTTTAAGGTTTCATTACACTTTTTAACTGCTTGTCGGTGTGTTTATGCGAACCGAAAACTGATGCCGAATGTAATATGGATTTTTTGATGAATGATTCTCCGGAAGCAGAGGAATACCGTAAGACGATATTTTTGAATGAACGTTTCAAAGCTAATGCGGAAGTTATTTTACCTTGGTTGGCAAGGCGTGGACTATTAAAATGAAACTGAAAGTGTTTTTAATTGTAGAAATTTTTTTTTAAATTTTTTGTTAATAAATTTATTTTTAATTTTGGAATTAAAAACAAAAACAAGTAAGAGTGCTATATTAGGCTATGCCGAATCTTATAAACGCTTCAACATGGTGCGATAAAAACAGAAAGTTTTATATAAATACTAGGGACGTAACGATTCGCCTTTTTGCCGATATGATACTGATACTAAAAACGGCTACCGATACGAATATTAAATTTAAATTCAAGGTAAAATAAAAAAAAAACCCAATTACAGTAATTTCTTTTTAGTTATTTACATTATTAATATATAAAATAGATATTAATAAGATTTAAAAAACAACGAATTGAATTTGAATTCATGCTAAAATTAACAACAATTTTTTTATTTATTTTTTTTTAAGAGATTATTAATAAATAGAATGTGATAATTATTTCTTTTTGTTTTATATAAATTACTTTTTATATTAAACATTTTTATTTTTCGAATATCTTCTAAGGTACATTAACACAAGGTAGACTCATTTGGGAGTGAAGACATGCTGCTCTATAAAAAAATCGACTTGTCAAAATTGTCTTCATATAAAACAAAAACAATTTAACACACACATGTAAAAATGTTGGCTCATATACACGAAATTTGACAACTTGGTTCTAACTGGGGTAAACAGCTGACAAACATATGGGCCAAGGCAAGGTATATTTACACAAGGTAACATAGCGTCTTCAACTGACAATTTTTTGTCATACCAAACGTCAAAGTCTATATAAAAAAAATTCGAAAATTTTTGTCAGCGTTTTTTTAATATGAAGTTTGACGTTTGGTATAACAAAAAATTGTCAGGTAAAGACGCTATGTAAACTCGTTGGCCCATATGTTTGTCAGCTGTTTACCCCTAGTTGGAACCACAACGTCAAATTTCGTGTATATGAGCCAAAATTTGTACATGTGTGCGTTAAATTGTTTTTGTTTTATATGAAGACAATTTTGACAACTTGGTTCCTTTTATAGAGCAGCATGTCTACACTCCCAAATGAGTCTACCTTGTGTAAATATACCTTGGACCAAGGTATATTTATAGCAGGTAGTCTCGGAAAGCCAGCTGTTTATTTTTTATTTGCTTGTTTTGTGGTATGAACTGTCAAATCTTTTGTCTTTTTTGTCTCTTATCAACCCCTTTGCCTTATTGTACAATTGTACAATTATTGTACAATTGTTGTAATCTCGCGGCTACCTGCTATAAATATACCTTGATATGGGCCAACGAGTCTACCTTGTGTTCATGTTTTTCCTTCAATATATCAAATTTTTTTTTTTTTGTTGCTGAAACCAACCTTTGGTTTGATACCGATATATCGGCAAACCCGAAGTATTGCCGATATATCAGTATGGATATTCGTTACTTCCTAATAAATACCATTCTTTAGATTTAAAAAAATCTATTTTGTGCCACGTGCACTTATCCACTTCCGCTCACATTTTGTCGGATGTTGTCTATTGATTACCATTATGCTTTTACCTAGGCTCTTACCGTTCTCCAGATACATATACCGAATTTTATAATATCGCCGGCCACATTTTTTTTCGGATTTTGTGTATTGATAACCAAGATGATTGTACCTAATTTGACAACTATTGATCTTTCCGTTCTACAGAAAAACAGAGGAACAGGCGGACACCGTTAAATCATATTCGGCTATGCCAAATCTTTTATACCCTTCACAATGGTGCGATATGAACAGGGCCCTGTTTCTCAAAACTAAAAGTTTTTTTGATTTTGTTTTAAATCTATTTTACTCGTTGTTTTGGGAAACATGGCCCAGAAAGTTTTATAGTTTAATAAATACCTATATCTGTGGCATTTTGAGTCGAACTAAGATAGAAAAAAAAGTTTAAAAAAACTCGGTGAAAAAATCATTTTTATCAAATAATAAAATAAACCGAAATTAGAGAAAAAAATTGGTAAACAAAAATGTTTTTTGAAGCAAAATTCGTTTAACTCAAGGGTTTAACTAACAGCAAAAAAAAGTTCCACTACGACATATCAAAAAAATCATTTTCGAGGCGCAAAATTTAAATTTTTTTACTTTTTCTCAACATTGATTTTTAAGGTTTTTTTTCCAAAATTTAGATTTTTATTGAATTTTAAATTTTAACTAATTCGCAAAATTTAGTATTTAGTTAGACATTTAGTATACACACAAGGCGAATTCAACTACAGTAGGGAATGGTAAATCGATTTCGATTCCAATCGATTCGATTTTGTGGTAAAAAAAACCGATTTTTTGCAATCGAATTTACGTATGCGATTTTATACTGAAATCGATTATTGGGCTTTTAAAATCGATTTTTTATTTATATCAAAATTTTGGCAATTTTTAATTGTAATCTTAATTAAATCGATAAATTATGGGCATGCACAATAAAACTTATTTTTTTTTGTGAGAACATACATACGTCTGTAGGTATGCTTATGCAGTTTTCCAAGTTTAAAGTTGTAGTTTTACGTATTTATCTATTAGTACCCTTGGTATACTTCCAACTTTAATATAAGGTCTCTTGTTCTTCAGAAATTAAAGTCATCAATGGACAGTGAACAAAACAGTACTTAACATATCGTATCGAACCAAACACTGAAAGTCAGCCATGGCCTTCCTGTGGAAATATGCTAATATGCAAACAGACCAGTGTGTGAGCGATATTTAAATCTTGTTACAAACAGAGTGAAAAAACAAAAAGTGTGTAATTTATCCTATGAAATACGAAATTACAGGAAAGTATCTCTGCATCTTTCTGACATCAATGATATGCAAACGTTTGTTTTCTAAAACTAACTTAATAGTTCCACCTAGCAGGAACTATTGTCATAATCCTTTGAAATACTAAACATACATTCAGGTTTGTCACATATATCAATTGCCATCAAAAGTGATTTCGTTTAATGTGAAGCAAGATACAAAATCACTTCCACTTTCGATTGGAATCAATTTATGTGACAGGCCTGATTGACTACACAAGAATACAATTTGAATATATATGTGCAATGTACATGTACTTGTTCTTCTAAAGGACATCTCAAAATTTACACATTTTCACTTTTTACAGGAAAATTGTAAAAAGTAGTCATATCTACCCACTGTAAAAATCTCAGTTCAATTTCTCTAGTAGTTTGCCAAAAAAATGCTGGTGTATCCCCCTTTGTGATATAATGTATAAGATTGCAAATTAGTCTTAAACGATTTTGAAATCGATTTTAAAATCGATTTTGACGTTCGATTAATCGATTTCAAAAACCGTAATAAAAAAAGTCGATCGAAAAATCGAAAATCGATTTTGGAATCCATTTACCATTCCCTAAACTACAGGTGGTGTTGGAACTACATACAACAATCCACAAACAACAGAAACAACATGGGTTTTTTGCATTGCATTGTTAGTGCATATAGCTCGAAATGTCAACCATTCATAGCAAAACACTACACTACGTCATCATAGACTACATATGAGTTTTTGTTGTAAAAAATGTACGACACACACAAATGCACATACACAAAGTCTATTTCTACGTCACACACAAATAAATGTAGACAACATTGTACAATTTCCTGCAAATAATAGGACTAGTCCAAACACGCGTGTAAAATGTACCCCACAAGGGACTAGGACTAGTCCAAAAGTAATCCAAACGTATGGAAAAATCATGGTCTATTTAACATTACGATGTCCTAGGGCAGGACCATATTACCCAGCTTTGGATTACATAGGAGTAGTTTGAAAACTACCCCATGGCATACTCAAGAGGATTAGTTTTGAAGTCGTTTAAAAAGAAAACATGTCGTTCAAAAACGAAGACATGTCGTCTCACTACAAACACTTTTTAACAATGACATGGTCCATGCTTGAATTACATTGGACCAGTCCAGGGAGTAGTCCATTTCAACAAAATGGATCAGGTAGTCCAATAATTTTTGCAGTGTAGGGATTGTAATAATAATATTGTGTAGTCGATAAGTACCTTAACGCAAGACAATTGCCGGTTTTGACGATTTTTACCAAAAAATTTGACAATTTTCGACCAGTTTTATCTGGCAACTATGACCACAAGTTTTTGTTTTCTTAAAAAAATGGAAGCAATAAAAAAAAGAAATACACTCCCAATAAAAACAAAATTTAAAATATTAAAAGAATTGGAGATCGGGAAGAAAAGAAACCAGATCGCGAAAGAATATAACATTGCAGTGTCAACTTTATGTAAAATAATAAAAAATTCAAAATATGTTGAAAAACAATATTTTGCCTTAAAAAATGTGAATAAGAAGAGAGACAGAAAACCAAGATATGAAGAACTTAACAAAGCCATGTCAAAGTGGTTCGAGCTAATGAAAGAAGAAGGGGCACAAGTAACTGGACCAATATTGCTTGAAAAGGCTCAACAGTTTGCTGTCAAATTAGATCTTCCAGATTTTAAAGCCAATGCTGGATGGCTTCAACGGTGGAAAAAAAATGAAAACATACAATTCAGAAAACCGTACGAGGAATCTGCCTCAGTCGATACAACGACAGCCAATAGTTTTAAGGAAAATGTTTTGTATCCGCTATTAGATGAATATGATTTAGATGATATTTATAACGCGGATGAAACTTGCCTTTTCTATAAAGCACTGCCAAATGAATCTTATGGTTATATAAACCAACAAAGCAATGGATGTAAGACCCCGAAGGATAGGCTAACATTGCTCTTTATAACTAATGCAACGGGTTCAGATAAATATGTTTATTCAATCGGCAAATGTAAGCAACCAAGACGTTTTCGTGGAAAAAACTTTCCTATACCCTACAAGTTCAATAACAAAGCTTTGATGAATAGTGCTCTATGGAGTGAAATTATTAAAGAACTAAGTAATGAGCTTCAAAAAAAGAAGAAGAAAATATTGCTCCTGATTGATAACGCATCCTGTCACAAGCTTGAATTTATACCAGAAAATATTAAAATTTTATTCCTACCACTTTGTACTACAAGCATAATTCAACCTCTAGATCAAGGTTCGTTCTTAAAAAAACACTTTGTTGTTTAATTCTATGTTTTTTTTTTAAATAAATTTTAGGAATTATTCAAAGGTTTAAAACTCACTACAGGGAAAATTTAATTCGGGAACAGATACTTGCAATAGAAGGCGGATATATGGAAAAATTCTTAAGAAGTATTACAGTTTTAAGAGCCCTTTATATTATAAAACGTTCCTGGTGGCTCGTGACACCACAAACTATACAAAATTGTTTCAGAAAGGCTGGAATTGTTAATGATGATATTTCCTTCGATTGTGAGCTTGTGGAGGATATGTTGGATGTTGAGTATTGTACTTTTTTTAAAGAAATCGCTGATATAGAAAATGATTGTTTTAGTGCCGTAAGCGATAATGATATAATAAATGAGCTGCAGCAACATGACTCAGAAGAGGAGGACTTAGAAGTAGTGTCTGAAACAATATGTAAGCCGAGCAGAGAAGAGGCAATTAAAGCGTTGTTCATTATAAAAATGTACATGGAGTCTGATAACCATAATGTTATAAATATTGAAAATACTCTATACCGCCAACGTGATAAATCGCATGTCCAACGAAAAATTGAAAACTATTTTCAATTTAAACGAAACTAAATAATATACATAGGAAATGTTCGTAAATTCATCACCGCACGCACCGCAAAGTTTCTAAAATACTTTTCTTAAACAGATAGCGCACAGATAAGAGTAAAATACGGAGTAGAAAAATGGGCCCTGTTATTGCATTGGCAGTGTAAAGGAATGTTTGCTAGTATGATGAATGCATTTATTATACCAATAAGTAGAAAATTAATTTTTTAAATTTTATTTTTTGTTTCTTGTTTTTCGTCGTACAAATTGAATTATATGTTTTCTGTTTTAACGTAGTTTACGTTTATTCTTATAAATTCGAGATCATACTAAAAAATATTGATCTCTAAAACTTTATCTGTATTACTATGAAACCAAAAATAATAGCGGAATTCACGCTTTACAATTGTAGACCTTTAACATCTTGTAGGTCTTGTAAATCTTTATTTAAAGCACGACAACAACAAAATGCATACATTTTAAATTAACTGTGTTTACGCCATCTACAATACTTAAATTAAAATTTATGCATTTTTTTGTCGTGTTTTAAATCATGATTTATAAGACCTACAAGGTGTACAAGGTCTACAATAGCAAACCGTGACTTCCGCTAATGTTATTAATATTTTATATTGTTACGAAATTAAGTTAAGCTAAGAATAATTTGTAGTTTTATTAATAAGTATAAATTGTAAGTTGTATCTATGTATTAGTATAAATAATGTTATGCATAATTTTATTTTAATTCCATTGTACAGAATTTCCTAGTAACGACAAAAAAAAATTCGTTATGCCTAAAAGTAAACTTTAAATTAAGATGTTTATCAGTAAAACGGTGTCATGATTAGTACAAGTTTGTTAATATTGTGACTTAAAGTTCAAGAAACTACTAGAAATTAGATAAGGTATAAATACAGCATAACATTATGATAAGTTAGTTTTACTTTATTGGTTTACAATAAAGATTGTTAAAGTGAATAATGTAAAAGAAATAAACTAACGCGTTTTATAAAGAAAAACATTTATAAGTAATAACTTTCTTAAAATAAATAAATATATTAAAGAAAAACACGCTTATAGGAAAACTGAAATTTTATGATTTTCTTATATCCATTATGTACTGTAGCAAACTATAATTACGAAAACTGAAAGTAAAAGTGACACTGCGAAGGGTTTCGTGACTGGTGACAATATGTAGCTGTCATATTTTATCAATTCAAACATGCATGTGTTTTAAAAGAAGGACAACCAGCAACGTGGTTAAACAATTAATTTTTTTGTATGACAATTCTATTATGAGTCCCTCCCCAAAACGACAACCATGAGCCTATAAAATTCTACTTTTTATATTCAATGAAAAAAAAAAAAATACAAAATTTGTCACTTAAATATTTTTTATGTCCTAAGATGTTATACTTTGCCTAAAATAATCTTTTACTGTCTACAAATATTAAAAAAAATTGACGGTTAGTTATGAATAATCTGTGCTATCGTTCGTACGAACGTAAAAATCACACTAAAGCTGAGAGTACAGGTTGGCGGCAAACATTCTATTACCCCGGTGGTGGCACATATCGTGGCTGCTGGCTTAAATCTCAACATCATCTCTACGGGGTCAAACAAACTAAAAACCAGTTAATTTACGATGGGCAATGGCGTAACCATAAACGTCATGGCTATGGTATGATGAGACGTCTTCTAAAAGATGGCACCATGCAGCGTATTTATATTGGTGAATGGTTTGATGATTTAAAATCAGGCGAAGGTAAACAATTTTATAGAGATGGTGTTTATTACGGTTGGTGGAGAAATAATAGGCGTCATGGCTTGGGTGTAGAATGGTATGAAAACGGTGATCTCTTTATGGGTGAATGGGAATCTGATGTTCAGCATGGTCTGGGAGTTATGTTTAATGGTAAGAGGATGGAATTTTTAACCCAATTTACACACAACAAAGAAGAAAGATACATATTAAATTTTTTTTTTTTTTTTTAGCAAATGGCAATCGGTATGAGGGTTATTTTGCTAGGGGCTTGAAAAGCGGCGAAGGAACATTTTATCATGTAATGACAGGTCAAGTGCAAAAGGGAATGTGGGAGAATGGTATATGCAAAGTTTCCATGTTACAAGATGAATATCGTAATCAAGCGGAGACTTCATCAAAATATCCCATACCCAAGGTAATTTATTTATTACACTTCGTCGTTTTAACGATTATTTAACCGTTTAAAAAATGACTTAAAATGGTAGTCAGCGTAAGTAATTTTTCTCAAAAAAGCGATCAAATAATCTTTTTAATGCAAAAATCATCAGATTCAGCCAATTCGCAAAAAAAAAATTATACAAAAACGTCTACATTATTGTATATTTTTTTTTTTTTTGGCAACGAATAGGTAATTTTTGCAATAAAAAGATTTTTTATCGCTTTTTTTTTTGTAATAATTATGTATGAGTAGAGTATCCACTCTATTAATCGTTGCTCGAATAATCGAGGAATTTGTCCGCCATTATTTGATCGAATAATCAAAATAGCCAATTTCGAATAACGAATAACTCGAACAATTTATGTCAATTAATCGATTAAAATGAATATCTTTAAAAAATCTACTTTTTTAAATAAAAATATTTGTTTTTAGATTTCTTACTGTTTAATATTATTTAAAACTAAATTACATGCTCTAAACTTCTACATTTATTTTTATCACACAAACTTTTGAGCATATTTCAGACCCTTTTTAGATGTTGTTTTGCGAGAGACAAATTATGTATATCATTATAAACGTCAAATTCCATATGCTAGAAATTTGGAACTTTAATAGCACATTTTTCATAGAA
Source organism: Pollenia griseotomentosa (assembly GCA_963931875.1). Lineage (NCBI taxonomy): Eukaryota > Metazoa > Arthropoda > Insecta > Diptera > Polleniidae > Pollenia > Pollenia griseotomentosa. The sequence goes on from OZ007564.1 coordinate 51,025,057, forward strand.
AGTTTAACATTTATCGTAAAAAATGTGTAAATTAAAGGATATTACAAAAATTTAATAAGTTATCAGTGAAATTGAAATCAAAGTAGTTTTAAAAACTTTAGAGTATACAAAAATTATAAAAAATTAGGCGATTTGTTCAAAATTTTTAACTAAAAATGTTCAATTTCACTAGATTTCTAGGAATAATAATGGTTTTAAAAGTTGTTCATAAGTTTTTCAAATATAAGAAGTAAATAAAAAATTGTCTTAAAAAATATGAGCTCAAGCCTATATTTAATACCCGCATTAAGTAAAGCAGGCGGGAGGGACACACAATTCAAATGCTTGTTCACTGGTGTATGTACGTATGCTGGACATAATATACGCTGTCATATCTAAATTTTTTGATTTTCCATCCAGCATCATCGGTGTGACACGTACAAACACATGTTCACTTATCTACCATAGCGCTTGATAAGAAATATTTGACGTGTACAGACCGCTTTAAACCGAATTAGTGAAAACTTAATTTTGTTTTCGCACATATCGCTCCTTTATTGCAACAAAGTCATACATATCTTAAAAAAAAATCAAACTTGGCAAAATGCGAATGAAGTTTTAAAAATGAACCTTTAGATGCAGGTTTAATGAAATATATTTGGCTATAACTTCGGTTCAGTTTGAGATATTATACTGATTTTATTTTTACATATAAAGAAGGTATGAATGAACACTTTTGCTAAAGTAACTTAAAATTTTTGATTTCTTTTTTTATGTTCCAATAAAGGAGCGATATGAATTGTTATTTTATTGTTAAACTACATGTTTGTATTATTATTGTTTTTTTTTCTGTTTATTAATATAAAAAAGTATCAATTCATGTAGAGATTTATGTTTTTTTCCCATTGGATAAAATTATTTGAATTATTCGAGTAATTCAAACAATTTAAAAACCTTACTCGATTAATCAAGCAAATTTAAAATTAAAGAATCGATTAATTTCTTACTCGAACAAAACCAATAGTCAAATAATTGGATACTCTAGGTATGAGATAAAAATCGATCGATTTCAAAACGATCGGTTTTAGCAGGCTTCATCACGCCTTCGAGCGATTTTAAAATCCATTTCTGAATTGTAATCTTAATTTTTTGGTTAAAATACAGTTAAATAAAAAATATAACAAAAATCCATAAAAAAAAAAAATTAAAACACATATTCGGGCATGTTCTACAAATCGGAATGAAGTGGAATTGAAATCGAACGAGGTTTTGATCTCAATTCTTTACAAAATGGCTGTAGTTTATCCGGTTTTCAACAGTGGTTCTTGTAAAGATAATTAGTACTCAAAGTATAAAGTATATAAAAAGGAATATTTTCGAGAACTTTCTTTACAGGATCGTTTTCAAAATTTCTGCGTTTTTAAATCCACTTCATTTCGATTTACTGAACATGCCCGATTATGTAGATATTTCTGAAAGTTTTATGTGAAATAAATTTTTATATAATTTCTAGATGTTTCATAAGAAATTAACGATTTTGCGTATAAACAATTTTAAGGAAACTATTTAATGAGGGTCTCAACGATTATTGTGATTTTTGTTTTTTTATTCATCAATTGATGTTTGCCAAATAAAGGCGTTTTTAAGTTTTGTTGATTTAAATTTTAGTAAATCAAAAATATTTTTTTTTTCAGCTTCGTATTGCAAATCCCACAGATTTTATACGAAATTTATTTGAAAAATATAAAAGTCAAGATAAAAAGCCTTCAAAATCTTTAGAGGTATGTAAAAGTTCAATTCTTTGGTGAAAGAAAAATATACAAAATAGACTAAAATAAAAAAATCAAATATTGCACATAAAATTGCAGATTCAGTAAATTTTTCTATTTTATATTTTTAGGAACTAATTTGCTTAAATTTTACCCACAAATTAAAACACTTTGCTAAATTTGAACCCAAACATTTTACAAATTCGAAACTGCCGATAAATGAATTATGCTACACCAACACCTGTAAAAAGCCAGAGAAATTTTTAACTTTAAAGGAATTGTAATTGTTATAAAAAAAAAAATATTGAATATGCATGTTCTGAAAACTTCGACATTAGGCAAAAAGGTGTTAAGTCAAATACAAATGGTTGAGTTTTTGATTAGGCTTAATTTAATACTAATTAATTAATTCATTTGTATACTCTTTCGTTTGGTATCAATAAATCAATTAAATCAAGCAATCAAATAATTTTCAATATAACATTGCGAAAAACTACAGTTTTTCTGACCCAAGACCTTTTTGCCTTACTTCAAAATATAAATAATAAACTTCAAAAAATGTAGTTCAAGTTTTTATTTGTAATTTCTAAACAATTTTTACACAAATTAAACCCCGTTCACAATAGATGCAACAAAGTTTTCTTTTCTGCCTCTGTTTTTTTTTTTTTTTTTTTTTTTGTCTTCTGTCTCTTTTTTTTAACATAATTGTAACAAATTCTCATTCATTAGATACATATATGCATTCGAGAGAATTGTTCTGGGGGGCAATTGCGTATTTCGATTCAAAAGAAATAATTTCCGAGTTCGAATAGTTTATATTGTGTATTACGATTTTCGTACTCGTTTGAAACGATGGCAATGTTCTATTTATAAACAAATGGGAAATTCTGATGAAAAGTTTCTACTTGTAATAGAAAGTTGCTGTTTGGAAAGGGATTTTTTGTTTTCGACAAATTATAAAAAAGTTAAGGCCCAACCAGAATGTGCATAAACAAACTTAAGCTACTGTCAAAAAGAAAACAAAAAGCCTCTCAAATGCATTTAAAATAACAAAAAGAAAATAAAACAAACATTGATTCCGTACGGAATGAGCAATTAGTTTCGCACCTTGCTTAAGCAAATGACAGTTTTATAAAACTTCACATAAAGTTTCCTTAAGTTCAATATGGTTTTACACATATGATTTACATGTATTTGCTCAGTTGCTTAAGTCACGTTATTCACATTCTGGTTGGGCCTTTATGGATGTTGAAGCTGAGTGGCACGTTTACGCGTCTATGTTCTCATTTACGCTCCCCCGAACCTTTTCGATATTATCTTGATTTCTTGATAGTGTATTTCTGGTGTTAAAAAATTTCGAAATTTTCTTTGGGCTTATTAAATTATTGAATTTTGAGTAGTAAAATAAAACTCAACAATTTTTGCTCGTTCCTTATATACATGACTGCATCTCCATAGCTCTGTTTCTAAAAATTGATTGAACTTCTACTACAGAAATAATTTTTATAAAATTGTAAATGACGTTTATAAGATTTGCTTAAAAATTTTGATTGGAAATTTCAACAAAATATTTCAAAAGTAAAAATTTATACATGTCGTCATCTTAAAGACAAAATAACCTATCTGCAGTTTTCAAAAGTTTACAGGAGAGGGAAAAAACGTTATAAAATTAGAACTATTTGCAATATTGAAACGAAAATAACATATTTTGATTAAAATGAAACCAGAAATATATATCGGTTGAGAAAATTTTGTTTTTCTAAAGACAGCTTATGTTATGCCACTTAGGTTATTTGGAATTGAAAAATCTGAAACCATATAACCTATCAGCAGCACTAATTAGTATGAATAAATAACAGTTTCTTTATACATATGAATATTATATACATTAATTAATAACAGTTATAGTTTCTTTTACTGGTTTAAGCTAAAAAAAAAAAATACTTAATGTTTGTTTAAATTACACTACGCAACAAAATTAAACTTTTATCGTGGTTTTTGATGGTTTATTTTTCTCTTTTTTTAGTGCGTAACGTTTCTTTGGTACAAAAACTTTGTCATTTGTTATATTGCATGCTCAAAATTTTGCACATATGCGTTATGGTATAGGGAATAAAAATCCATAAGAAACTCAATTTTGAAATTTTTGCAGATAGGTTATTAGGTCTTTAAGATGACGATATACTGTTTTTGGCATAATTTCTAAATATTTTTTCGAAAATCTAAGCGTTTACAAGCAATATTGTTGCTTATTCATAGTCTATGGTGTGAACACCTGATGAAAATTATGCTTTCATTGTAAAAATGGCTTTAAAGTTTAAAGTAAAAACTAATGGGGAAAAAACTTGGCAGCACTAATATATTTGACAGAGTTCGTAGTAATAACTGGTTGTTGTCTATGCTGAATATTAGTTATATTAATTCAGTGCTTTTTGTAATTAAAAAATACAACCCTGTCATCGTTGTCGCAGTTTTTTGACATTTGCTTGTAGAAACGTTAATGTGTGTGTGTGTTGGAAAAGATAAAAACAAACAGTCAACATCATCAATTTTTCTTAGGAAAATTTTTGTTATTTGATTAATGTTTCAGACTTTGTAAAATTAAAAACATGGATATATCTGCCTTATCCGAAGATAAATTTGATCCAGTCGCTTGGATTAATAATAATTTTAGGAAGTACAATGAAGAAGTAACAAAATCTAAAACAGCTCCAAACTGTGAACCCGAAGTAGCAGTGGAATTTATTAACAATTATGTATCCAAATTGCAATTGTATGTTCAACAAGTAAACTACGCCATTGAGGATAGTAGCCAACAACTGGTGGCCAGTATGCCTAGAATTGTAAAAGATACTAAAAATCTCCACAATGATGTTAAGGAATTGCAGCAACGCATGCATATAATGCGTCAAGAAGTGGCCGCTGTTCAAGAGGAAACCGGCGAGTGTATGGCCACCCTAGAACGTTTAAATACAATGCAAACCAAATTACAAACAGCTAAGGAATCACTGCAAGAATCAGATGGATGGGGCAATTTGATAGCCGAATTGGAAGACAGTTTTGAGAGAAATGATTTAAAGGTTAGAATTAGTTAAGGAAAATTTTAAAAATAGATTAAAACAACTTATGTGAGCTAATGTGTGTAACATATAAAAATATTGGTTAAGTTTAACAATAGACTTTGAATCACTTTCTGAATTGATCTAACGATGTCTGTCCGTCCGGCTGGTTGTCTATCCATGTAAACATTCTTTAGCAACGTACAGGTCGCAATTTTAGAAATAATTTGATAAAATTTGGTACCTACATAAGTTTTAATTGTCAGAAGGACAAATTGAAAATGACGTTAATCGGTCCATTTTTTCACATATCCCAAATACAAACTTCTTTCTGTAATAGTCTGTACCCATAATCCATCCTGTTATGGTGATATTTTCATGACATTTTGTTCAAAAATAGTTTATTGAAATCTTAATCATCTTACTAAATTTTATTGGAATATTAAGTGGGACTTTTTTCTTTTTATCCAAAATCTTTTTATTTATACAAAAACTTTTCCACAACTTTTTAGAGTGTCTGCGACAAAATATCAGCTTTACAAAAAAGCCTACAAGCCCAGGAGCAACTACCCGGTCACTCTGATCGTCAATCCCAAGTGGAAGATTTTAAAAATCGCCTTGAAGCTTTAGCATCACCCAATGTAGTACAATGCTTTGCTGAAGGAAGCGTGGAACAATCTCGACATTTTGTTGGCATATTTGCTGCAATTCAAAGAAGCCCTCAACTCTTGCAATACTATAGAGCAGTACAGAAAACCGCTTTGCAACAGCAATGGAAACAAAATTTGGAATTGCAGGCAATAGAAACAGCAGGACAACAGCAACATTTTCTTACTCTATTTTATGATCAATTGTTAGAAAATTGTCAACGTCAGGTGAAATGGTGTGCCCAGGTGTTCGATAATGAAAAGGCCCAACAACAACCATTCGTTTTACTGGCTGAACTTTTACCTGCTCTGCAGCCATCTCGTGATACTCATATATTACAATTGTTAAAAACCTGTAATGAACGTTTGGATTTGCTGCAACAATTTGCACAGGCTAATCATAATTTTGTGCTTCAACTCAATGCCTATTTGGAAGAGTCTTCGATTTATTTGTCCAAAGACTTGAAACAGCAATTGGGCTTATCTATTTTTGAGTACTTCCATAAATTCATACAACAGTTTCCAAGACTTGAAGAAACACAATTATCTACGCAAGTTGATAGAGTTTTAACAAACCAAAGTAATGCCAGTGATGCTGTGCGTCATTTAAAGGATATAACAAGCAAACTGTTTAGCTGGTTACAGGAATCATTAAATAGATGTCAAAATATTACTAGTGACTTAGCTCTTTGTAAGCTAATTTATTTATTGGGAGGCATATTTAAACGTTTAATGGAGCAATTCTCAAAAACACAAAGACAACTTTCTCTTAATCTTGGAAATGCATTAAATAACACCAATGCAGACGGTAATTGGTCAATGTTGCAATACACTTTGGCCCTTTTAGAATGTTTAGCTGACTTTCAACAAAAATTGCAAAAGTTTGAAAAAAACTTGCAGGAACGTCTAACAACCTTGGAGCAGAAATTAAAAGAAAATCAATTACTCAACATTAACATTTATCAAACTTTTGAGTCATCAGAACAGCAAAGAATTTTAAAATCCATTAGCGAATTTCAACAAAAACGTATAGAAGCCGGCCAAGATACCGGCAATGTATCACTGGGTATATTTGCGAATATTTATGATGCAATAAAAACTCATTTTGTTGAAACGCATGATATAACTTTAAATATTCTTTTAAAACCTTTGGATTCTCATCTCTCAGAAATACAACCACCAACAGAATTGTCTCAAGGACATATGCAGGATATGCCATCCTTTAGTTTTGCCCCACAAGAAAGCATAACACAAATTGGTCAGTATTTATTAACATTACCACAACATTTGGAACCCTTATTGCTGTCACCTTCAGTGCTACTCAAGCAGGCTTTGGAAATGTGTCACATAAAATATTCCCAACCCATACCAAGTGCTGATACTTTACTTTCTCTTGTGGTGACTCAATGTTGCGTTTTATATCAGACACAGATATTACAAATTAAATCGCTAAGCAGCTCGGCCTCTAAACAATTATCTGTCGATATTGAATATCTGGCAAGTGTTGTTGATGAATTAGGTTTGACTCTCAACACATCACTTATCCAAATATTGACATTGCTTAAAGCATCGCCTGAAAACTATTTGTCACTTAGTGCTGGTTGTGAGCCACGTTTAGTAACAGCTGTGAGACAAATGCGCAATATAATATCAACGCAGTAAGCTTTTTTCTTTTAAATATAAGTATCTTTGCAAAAAACAGTTTTTACTTTTCTTTTAAAATACTTAAAAATATGCGTATATTTGTTTTGCGTGTTGTGAATATTTAGACTATAATTTCCATGAATATTATTTTACAATAAATATAATTATGCATATTAATTTGGTTTATAATTACAGATACGCACATGAGTAAAATGTATCTGAAAATGGTCAAGTTTTGATAATAAAAACAACATCTCAATAAAACATAGAACGCAATATTAAACTCCGTATTGTTTAAATGTGATTGAATAATTTTACGTTTATACATACATATTTTAATATATTTTATTTTTAGTGCTAGGTATAAATTATAAATATTTTCATAGACAAACTAAGCTGCTCCCTAAATAGAATCGGCAAACGTTTTTTTTTTATGTGAAAGTTCTCATTTTTATACAGTTTATACAAAACAAACCTTTATAACGCAAATTCAACACCATCAGGCTGGGAAATTTAAAAAAAAAAAACTTGCCGCCCTTGTTTTGGTAGCTTTGTAAGGTTTTCTATATATATAAGATAGCATATTACATTCACTGTTTGAATGCTGAACTTTTTTTCATGATATTCTATAGAAATCAATCGCGACCTTAAGATTTCTATAGGAAAAATTTAAAAATCCATCGCTAGCTGAAGATTTACTTTGTAAGTCCATAGCTATCTCAATATTTCCTATGGAAATAATCTTTTTTTATGGAAATGTATTGCTAGCTTGGATATTTCATAAAAATGAATTGCTTAAGATTTCCTATAGAAATCAAACGCTAAACTCTAGCCACTGTAAAACATTCAACAAAAGTTGAATGCAGTGAGTTTGCCAACCCTGTACTCTATTTTAATTTTGCATTATTTCTCTCTTCTTTATTAGTAAACAACAGTGTTCCCAGTTTTGGGGATTTATCCCCAAATTGGGGATTTTTTTTTGTAATTGGGGATAACAATTTCGTGAAAATCCCCAGGGGATTTTTTGGGGAAAAGCACTTTTTTCGCTGGGGATTTTTGGGGATAATATATTATTCTAAATTTCATTTTTCCAATGGCAAGACAGATTTGGTCAACATGTGGGTACAAATTTTAGTCTTTTCCCGGTTTTAAACTATTTTAAGAACTTGTTGAAATAGGTTTAAATATGCTTTTTGTACCAACAAGCGTTTCTTCTGTTGAACTAGCTTTTTTCTGTAATGAATACAACCAAAATCAATATTTGCAACAGAATACAATATGAGTTATTAGGAGCTCTTCTTAGAATAGAAGTTTGTACACTTTAAAATAATACAGCTTGCTGTGACAAATTTATTCAACAATCTTAAATGCACTTTTTAAACAAACAACATGTAAAACAAAATTGAATTGGCTTATGACTTAGAAGATTATGGATTCCCTAGTTTTGGAAATGATAAGATGTATTGACGCATAATTATTTTTCTTTTGCGTTTTTTTGTTACCTTTGTTACATTCAATCATACATGTTAAGTAATGATTAGCTAATGCTAATGATTGCTAATTAACATTCTTTTGTGAAATTCTCTAATTGATCAAACAATTAGAATTAGTTCAACTAATTCCCATTAGCTAATTAAAATTTTTATTCTAATGGAAAACTAATTGCAATTAGTTGCCATTAGCAAAAAAAATTGGTTAACCTTTACAATTAGAAATCTAATTGACTTCTGATAATGCAATTAGATATTCAATTATTAAATTCAATTGATTCTAATTCGAGCTAATTAAATATCTAATTGCATTATCAGAAGTCAATTAGATTTCTAATTGTAAAGGTTAACCAATTTTTTTTTGCTAATGGCAACTAATTGCAATTAGTTTTCCATTAGAATAAAAATTTTAATTAGCTAATGGGAATTAGTTGAACTTATTCTAATTGTTTAATCAATTAGAAAATATAAACTAATTGCATCAATTGCTAATTCTAATTGGAATTTAACATGTATGCATTCAATACATGTGTACACATAGATACGTAGAACTCAAAGAATAAAAACCATTAGTTTTAATTATATTACACAAATGGATTTATGCATATTTTTCCATTGACATAATATTATGTATTTTATTTTTAAGAAAATGTGGGGATTTTTGGGGATAAGAAAATGTCTATTTTGGGGATTTTTGGGGATGAAAAATCACAAATTGGGGATATGGCTTAAAATAAAACTGGGAACTCTGGTAAACAACTTTTTTGTGGTGCGAATTTTCTCTTACATTCAGTGTTGCCACTAACGAAATGGTAAATTACACATAGATTATGCCAAAGTTACACATGAAAATACACATGCTATCTATTATTTCACGAGTTTTGTTTTGAATTTAATAATATGTATAAACTTTTCATTTAGTTAAAAAAACAATTGTCTTTTTTTCAAAAAATTAACATTTAATTTTTTTATTTCATAAAAATAACGGTTTAAAACCAAATGTATTAACAAAGTGACCTCAGTACTACAACAATGAAACAATAGAAAAAACAACAGGCATTTTGTTGCTAGAATTGAGACGGCAAATGTCAAAATGCCTTATTAAAAAAGTTAATAAACAAAAAAAAAAAAAATGACACCAAACGTCACACACGAAGAAAATCACTGCAAACAGCTGCACCTTGTGAGGTCAATTTATTGGTACATTCTGGTTCAAAACCAAAAATTTATACTATTTTTATAGTAACAATAAATTTCAGTGTTTTTATCAAGAATAAAAATTGGGAATTAAGCACAACAAACAAAATCTTGTAATTTAATTTAAAAATAAATAAAAGCAAAATATATCACATTTATATCGAGATAATATTTTTTTGATTTTTCCAGATATTTAAAGCTTCTATTTTTTAAAGTAGGTTCATTCTTTCTTAAATCTGTCCTACAATTGCTTAAATTGCTCAATATTCTTTCCGCAGCATTTGAAAAGATAAAAACAAAATAACTATTTGCAAAGTAGGAAATAATCTGCCTACAAAGGAATTTTTTATTCCAAAAACCTTTTTTCAATAATATTCTGGCTCTAAATTACTATAAAGCTAAAATTTTTCAAAATGTAACAGTGTATGTTGTTGTCGCGAAAATATTCTTGAAACTCCTTACATGTTTTCTGCCAGGCATTACTTCTACTAAAACAAGATCTAATATTACGAAGTAAAACTTTCAAATATGTTGGAAGGTTCAGACAGGCCTTTGACGCTACCAAATCTATTAGGTGGCAGGAGCATTTTATCAAAACAATATCTGGCTTTTCGTCTTTTAACAACTTAACTTCTGAATATGTTGAAAGGTTCAGACAGGCCTTCGACGCTGCCAAATGTATTAGGTGGCATGAGCATTTTATCAAAACAATATCTGGCTTTTCGTCTTTTAACAACTTAACTTTTGAATTATATTGTCCAAACATAACATTAGGTGTATCTGATGCAAATCCAACTAGATTTTCAAAAGGTATCCCTTTTTCTATAATTGTACTTTTAAGAAGCTCAAACAATTCTTTTGCAGCCGATGATCCACTCCCTTAAAATTAAAAAGAAGAATATTGTACCCGGGATATTTCGTCGTTATAATAAATTGTTGCAAAAGCTATGTAAATGCTGCTAAATGTTAGTAGCTAATGAACCAACCATTTTTAGATCGCATCTCTTTACGCTTCCATTTTTTTTTATTAAATTTTAAGTGTTTGCCAAGAATATTAAACATTTTTACTTCTTGTGACAAAATAATAACCAAAATCAGTGCTACAAAACGTTAAAATTTTAAAGAACGTAAGTAAGTAAAAATATTTAGGCCCGTTTTCACAACTTAACGATAGCTAAAGGTAGGATATAGTCGGCCGTATAAAAAGTGTTCCATTATTACAACTTTACTTTAACCTACCAGGTAGGATGCACCTGAATTTACTTTTTCGCGCACTTATGGTTAAAGTAAAGTTTTAATAATGCAACACTTTTTATAAAGTCTACTTTTAGCTATCGGTAAGTTGTGAAAACGGGCCTTAGTGAGACTTTTTTTCATTAATAACATAGAATGTGATAGGTACAATGCAAAAACTTAGAACTATGTTGTGTTGTTCTAATACACATTGAATGAATAGACGGCTTGCAAAAGGGGAAAGGATAAAGTATAGCGTACAATATTAACATAGTTTAACAACAATGCTTGCTCCCGGCATTTACAGTGACGTTCAGAGTTGTATCTGTTAACTACATAAAAATTACATAACAATTGAGACCAAAGGTAATGTATAAACAACTAACTAAACAAATAATAGCTTTTATAGTATATCACATACTATCAAAGAGGTGTATAGAGCAATTATTAACAATAAACAGTAAAAACGAGCGGTCCAAAAAAGAACTGACTGTAAACCGAATCGTTACGTTAAAAACGAAGAACTTTGTATACATAATTAATTAAATATATATATAAAAACAATCGTATTACATAAAGTTAATTAATTAAATTAAATAATTTAAGCGAAAAGTACAGGAAAAGCACTAAATTTTAAGGTTTTGCCAAGAATATTAAACCTTTTTACTTCTTGTGACTAAATAATAACAAATCAGTTCTACAAAACGTTAACATTTTAAATTACACATGCAGTCAATTACACATGGGCTACACATGAAAACAAAAATTACACATGAAATGTGTAATTACACATGAGGTGGCAACACTGCTTACATTGCTTTTGTTGTAACAACAAACACACGCATTGAGTTTGCAAAAAAGCAGAGGAAATAAAACAAACGAAATCGGAAAAAATCCAAATGCCTTCACAATTTCTTCAGTTGTTCAAAAACTTTTCGCCAGTGAATATGTGTGTTTATCTTTTGTTCAAGAAGAAATCGTAAAATTGCGGCAGTCCAGTGATTTTTTCTGCTGATTCTAAAGCCTAAAATTATATTTCCTTGGTGAAATAACAGAAAGTTCTGGAATTTAAATACATAAAAAACGTGTAAAATTGTTTCAAGATTATTAAAAGGTGTAGAAATTAAACAAAAAGGCAAGTGAAGTTGCAATTTCAAGAATGAATTAAATGATTCATCATTTTTTATATCCCATTTGTTTTGGTTGTTTGTTCACGGCGACTGTATTGAGTTTAATAAAAAAATTTGAATAAAATTTTCTTAAAATTGTGTTGTAAATATTTATTATTAATACAAGTGAAAGTTTAATTAATTTTTTTTTATTGTTTAAGTGAAAAAATTAAATAAAAATTAAAGTAGCAGCAAGAAAAAGTGTATTCAATTTTTCATTACTCTTTAATCAATAAAATAAAAAAAGAAAACAGCAACAACGATATTTAAGAAGTGTTTGTTGCTGCTGTCGTCTCTACACTTTATTTACTTAAACAGTCCCTCTGACTCGTCTCTAAGAACTGAATTTGGTCATCAAAGAAATCAAAGCAAAAATATAAAATAATAACTGTGGCTTCAAAATATTTACGTATAAAGTAAGATTGTTTTTTAACATATTTTTATTTAATAATTTTATTTACCAAGATGTTCTTATTTCTTTAGTAACAAACACATACCTATACATACATATGTATGTCCATAAGGGCATTTCCAGCGAAAATTCTACTTTTTGTAACGTAACGCCAGCAACTAATGAAACTTGTTTCTCAAAAAATTTTTGGTGTATAAATAATTTTTTTATATTTTGGTGTAAAGCGCAACGAGCTCTACGCTTATTAACAAAAGGGATACGATTTGAACAACATGGGCCCAAAATATAAGCTTATTTTCTTGTGGGCATTACATTACAAAAAGTATACTTTTCGCTTGAAATGCCCGCATCAGGAATAGGACAAATGTATTAAATATGCTAATGAATTGGCACTTTTTTACATAAAACTAAAACAATGGTAATGCAAGTTTGTTGCATTACTTGCATTATTATTAAAATTCATCATGAATAATGCATTATTATTGCATTATCACCAGAGCAGTGTAAATATAATAGTGTTTTTTTTTTTTTGCTTTACCACACATTACGAACAGCAAACTTAAATAGAAACTGTTTAGTTTTTATCATATAAGACAAATTTATGACATTTTTTAAAGAATGGTTAATTGTAAACATTAATGAAATATGGGGGTATTATTGCAGAATGATATGTATGTTTTACTATGATAAAAGGATTATTGCGTGTAGATTCAAATTTCTTAAGCCGTTTACAAAAGCCGTTTCCGAATTTCTTAATAAAAACACTGTTGAATTACCTCATAAGGTGTTTAAATGATAATGCAATAATAATGCAAATGTAGTGCATTAATTGGCATACAATTTAATGGTATTTAAAAAATAATGCACTACTTTCATAAGAAAATAATTTAATGCAAAACATAGTGCATTAGTTAATGATAATGCAATAATTTTGCATAAAAATATTTTATGATCAATTTCATACACACTAGTGATGTTGCGAATATTCTTATTCGTATTCACCTATTTCATGACATTCGTTTTCGCCAAATTCAAGCAAATATTTTGCAAATAGGATAAAAAATACATTTAAAAAAAATACACTTCTTAATAATTTTTATTTTAAAAAACTTTGTCTTCAACGCAAAACAATAATCAATTAGAAGTATTGGGCCGCCAGAAAAGAATTTCTGAAAATAACTCAAGTTAATGTCAAAAATGTAATAGGGACCATATTTCTGGTTTTGTGAAGAGCTTTCTAGCATATGCAGTGTTCTTTCTCAGCCTTGTAACTTTTTACCTATTGGTGTTAGCAAAATTTGTCCCAAGTAGCTTCGATAGCTATTTGATCAATCTTTTGAAATAATTTTTTTTGTTATTTTTTGTTTTTTTTTTTTAAATATAAAACTTTTTTTTATTTTTTTTTTATCCGGAATGTTTTTTTTTGCTCTTCCAAATCGGAAGACATCGATTTAAAAATTGGGTCACTTGACATGAAATTCCCCATATTTATATTTTTCTGATGTAATACTTACGTTCTAAGTGCTGTGTAATATATATTTGGCCTCAGTGGGATATATTACGAAACTAATACATAAATAAATAAATAAAAATAATGTTAAGCATTTCTAAATATTGGCATTTCCACCAAAAGCTCCACCCACGGTCTACGGAGTTAAAGTTCACGTTGTTGTCAGTCTAGTGTTATTTATTTTCTTTACAATTTACATTTCTTATAGTAAGTGCCGGTTCACACACGTCAAGTTTGACTCGTCAAATCTTGAGTTTTTAGGAGAGAAGGGAAAGGAAATGGCATTATCTTTTCCCTTCTCTCCGGCACTAATTGCGCAATTGCACTCTTACCGTAAAACTTTTGCTACAGCAACAACAAACCGTTAAATAATTGCAACGGATCAGACAAATGACAATAAACAGAAATATTTTGATTTGAATTTAAGGTTAGTAAAGGAAACATGTGTGTGAAGATAAATTCGAATTTTACTAGCAAAGACGCAAACCATATTTTTTAACATTGCTCATTTTGCAGTTAACAGAGCAATGTTAACGACTTAACAGTCATAAGGCCTAATCATAATGTGCTTAAGTTGAATTAAGCAAATATGCGAATACACGTTAAACATATGAAGCAAACCATATTGAACTTAATCAAATGTTTTTTGATTTTTTTATTGTTTTTTTTTAATAAATTTGAGACTTTTTGGTAATTTTTGACAGTTGGTTAAGCACGGCTATGCATATTATGGTTGGGCCTATAGTAATATACTACGGAGACATAAAATCATGATTTGAATGACCATTTTGGACAAATATGGAGTTGCACATGTATACCACTATATAGGAATTGTAGTCCAGAGAGTCCTAAAAAAGATTCCAAAAGTCACGTTTCTGAAATAATTTTGGAATTTGAGAAAATTAATTTTGAAAAAAGTCATATTTATTTGAAATTTCTGGAGAAGATCAATGACCATTTTGGACAAATATGGAGTTACACAGATAAACCACCATATAGGAGTTTTCGAGAGAAAATAACTTAATCAAGCAAATAATGAAATAAGTTGATAAAAAGGCTTAATACTAAAAACATAAACATAAAAAATTATACACAACACTATAAAAAGTACGTTACAGGACCGCTAGGACAGAGTTGCTTAAAAATCAAGTAAGAAAGTATAGTCGGTCAAGCCCGACCCTATGAGTCCCAACACCACAGTATTTAAAAACAAGTTTCGAAAGTGTATGGCTATATGAATCTATGTTTTTAATTTCATTAAAATCGGTTAAATAGTTACTGATGGGCAGAAATTGACCCTCGTGGTCCTATTTTTTAATAAATGCATACCTTGCGTGTCCATATCAATATGGATCTATCTACATATGTCTTAAATTGCATTAAAATTGGTTTCATAGTGGGCACAAGGACCCTCTTCCGGATAGCAGCTTGTATGGGGGCTATATTAAATTATGGACCGATTCGCCCTTGTGCCAATTAGAACCCACGTTCCAAATTTCATTAAATTATCTTTAAAATTGCGACCTGTACCTTGCGCACGAGGTTACATGGACAGCCAGCCAGGCGGACGGACATCGGTAGATCGACTCAGAAAGTGATTCTGATTTGATCGGTATACTTAAGGACCAATATTTTAAGGTGTTTCTCACATTAGCAGAAATGCATAATACCCTCTCCACTCTTTAGTGTAGCTATAATAACATACAGAGATAATATATGTTTTTGGAATCATATTGTTCAAGGGAAGCACAAAATATTACCATAACGTTGAACGATTTTTTTAACCAGAGTTGTTACAGCACAGAATTGGTTGATTTTTTAGTATTTATAAAAAAAAGTTGCGCATAAAAAAAATAATAACGATTTTTGCAAAATTTTATTAAATAAGTTTTTTTTCGTATGAAAAAAATTAAAAATTATCTTATAATGGCAAAATAAGTAAAAAAAAAGGAAATATCGCAAAAATAACTAAAAAAAAACCGATATTGCCAAAATAAGCAAAAAAAAGCCATAACAAATATAGCTCATTTTTTTCGTTTTTTTATGATCGGAATTTGTGTTCAATAAAAATCTTTCTATCTTGTAAACCAAAAAATAAGCATTTGCTTTTTTTTGGTTGCCCTAGTAATCAGCTACCGAATGAAGCGGCCAGCTAGTATGTAATAAAATATTGGTTTTGTTTAACAAGTAAGTTAAGCGAATTTTTTACCAGAAATCTAATTCATTTCATCTTATTCTACGCTCTTTTAGGAACCAGAATCCACTCTTAAGTCAAAACCCGTTTTTTGACACATTAGGTCCCTTTTCTCGGAGAAGGTCACATATGTATATTAAAGCTTTGACAAAAAATAAGTACAAAAATAAAAAAAATTATACATACCAGATTGCCGTTGATGTATGCACGACTTGTCCCCTGTCATTTTCTAGAAGACAATTTACAGGAAATCGTCGTGCACGACAGTTTGAGCGACGTTGTCTTATAAGTTTTCTTCTATTTAGCTTTATGTGGGACTGTATGAGCGACATTGTCTTATAAATTGTCCTCTATTAAACTCTATGTGGGACAGTATGAGCGACTCTGTCTTAAAAGTTTTCTTGTATAAATTTTATTGACGACAAAGTTTTCTTGGATCCTATTCAATCACTTGCTTGGTTTTCTTAAAATTCTCATATTCTTTTTTTTAATTGTTGATTTAAATATGTACCTATAAAAAATTAACAAATTAGCTTTAACCAGTAAAACCGAAAAATGGGCTGACTTCCTAAACGCATGTTGCTTTGTAGTAATACATTGCAGCGTGTTCGTAAATGCAACCATGAAAATTTTTACAATGTATTTTGTTCCCTTTTGCAACACTGTTGTAGTTAATACGCAAAGAAAAGCAACAAAGGCATCCAAATAAAAGTAGATGCAAAGCGAATGCAAGACAAAATACGATGGCGACGCAGGAAGATAAGTAAGCATTTTTTTGTTATAGTTTATTATATTTCTCTATTCAGTTTTATTTTTTCTTTTTATTACAGTAAAAAATGGACGCATAATTTTTATGTTTTCTTTTTATAATGTTTACAGCAATTTTGAGGCTGGAGTTTCCCTGTTCGCACAAATCTAAAGGCCCAACCATAATATGCATAGCCTTGCTTAACCTACTGTCAAAAATTAACAAAAAGTCTCTTAAATGTATTTAAAAAAACAAAAATAAAATCAAAAAACATTTGATTCCGTACGGAATGTGCGATCTGTTTCGCACATTGCTTAAGCAAATGAGAGTTTCATAAAATTTAACAAAAAGTTTCCTTAAGTTCAATATGGTTTGCCTCATATGATTTACATGTATTCGTACATTTGCTAAAGCCAACTTAAGCACATTATGGTTGGGCCTTAAGACATTTTCCAATAAAATATGTTCTTCCCCCATTGTTCGCTTTATTATGAATAATACAATGCATATAAATGTTCCTAAACGATTTCAGTGTTGCAAAGTATTAATATGCAACGTTTTAAAAAAGTTACTACACAATGTATCAACTCGGTTTAAATACTGTATTGATACATTGTTAATATACGTTTAGGAAGTCAGCCATGCTGATGAAGTTATTCGCGGGCTGGAAAATGGATTACATGCCGTTAATACTTCACTATCAACTTTAGAATTGCTTATAAGAGTCGAATATAAAACATATACCAGAAATTAAAATTCCAACTATACTAAAAAACTGTCTGAAATAGATAATCATATAATAATTTTTGTCGTGGACGTCAAAATAGACGACATTGTCATGCATGTTGTCGTTGACGACAAAGTATGCGACATTGTCTTTCTTTGTGTCGTGCACGATTTTCGCGACACTTGTTCGAAAATGTCGTTGCCGATTTGTTCCCGCTGTCCCTCACATGTCGTACAGAAATTAAGATTGTCGTGCATCCGTCTTCAAGGAAGTCTTAAAGACGTGGCCAACTGGATATATTTTAGAAAAAACATATACATCAAACTACTCTGGAAATATATTTTTAAGCGATTTTAGGAAAAAGAAACTTTTTCAACCGTTTTAGACTAGAAAATATCACTAAAAAACGTTTTTTTCTGCATTTATTTCATAAACATTTTGGAGAATATAAAAAATCTGTCCGATTTTCCCTACGCTCCTATTTTAGTATCAAAAATACCTACTTTTCCCTACTTCTAGAACACTGGCTAAAATAACTAAAATCTAAAAAAAGTTCAAGTTACCCATTTGTTTTTTTTACTTTCGCATTAGGAAATATTTTTTTTTAAGTAAAACATATTTAATGAAAATAATTCAAAGAGTGAGATAGTTTTAAACAAGCATTAATTAACAGAAGCTTATTTATGACACGTTCTCAGAGGCCATTTAACAACAACTTGTTTATTTTATCAAATAATTTTGCTATTGTTTTGAAATCATTTTTACCTGAACTGAAAAATTCAATTCTTGCAATTTTGCCATCATCTTTTGTATGTCTCTATTTTAATTCATAAATTCAAAATTTACGTATTTGACTAAAGTACCTAGCTAGATACATGTTTTAATATACATTAAAAACATCTGTTTTAAATTCTTTTTTAATCCGACAATAATACTTTAACATACATGGGAGTGATTCCTTAATCATTTACTTGTTTTGCTGGTTTGTATTCTCTCTGTTGTTTGCTGAGAATAATCTTAACAAAAGTAAACACAAATGATAATTTTCTGCAATACGTAATGATGGAGGTACATACACATATGTACCAGAGAACGATTTGATTGCACACAGAAAAAAATCAAGTTAAAAACGTAGAAAACAAGGTTGATTTAAAATTTTTCGGTGGTGATTTTGCTTTATACGTTTTTCATGTTAATTCAACCTGATTTTACAATAACTGCGAACAACATTTTTTTCTTTTAAAATAACTATAACTCATGTTAATTTAACATTGCAGTAAAGTTAGAGCAAAATGTCAATTATATTGAAATAACAATCCATATCACGTTGAATGAAAGTTATTTCAAGTTGAAACAACGTGAATTTCATGTAGAATCAAATTGGTTTCAATGTGTTATAACAGTGTGAAGAAGCTTCAAAGACAACATATGCACATATTTAAGAATAATTCAAAACACTTACCCCTGTAACACATGTTTCACTTATTTTGTTTTCTCCTTTGATAACAGAAGCATCAGCAGAATCGCCCAATATGGTTTTCGTCATCATTCTACTTTGAAAACTTGATGTACTATTTAACTAAATAATTTTAATTAAAAGAATACGGGAATTGTCTTCTTTTTATAACATATTTTAAAAATGAAAATAAAAATAAAAAATGGACATACTTAAGTTTGTATGCATGTTAATTTAACAACATAAACTTTTGATTTTAATATAAAACAGGTTTTTATGGATTCCAATATTGAATCCATATTTATTTATATTTTAATTTTTTTTTTTTTTATTTTAACATTGAATAATATTAAATAAACGTGATTTAAGGTTATTTTATTTAAAATTAATATGAAATAATGATAAATTTAAATAAAGGGCATACTTTTGGAGAAAATTACTATGATTCTCAATCAACATTTTTCCATGTTAATTTTACATTGGTATTTTTTTCTGTGTGTGCTCTATTTAATGCTTTGGAATATAATCTTAAAAAATAGAGCCTTTTGTTGCAAAATCAGTAAAGGAGCGCATGACACTATTCAGAAAACAGATTGTAACGAAAAATAATGCAAGCATTGGATGTCTTATACAAATGTAAACTTACACTCCCAAAATCAGCGAATACCTAACGAACGGTATGAATGATTTTATAGCTGACTGAATAAATGTCTGTACGTTTGATTTGATGTAGTTTTATTGAACAAAAATTTAACAACATAGTGCTTGTTACGACAATTACAGAAATATTTATCTTTTCCAAAATTTTTAATATGTACAACATTAACCAAATCTGGTTGCTTGCAAGGTATTCACACAGATCGCAGCAAATACTGAACGAATGGTTTGAATGTTTTCTTGTGCTTTCATGTTGCAACATAAGTACAGAGCAATGCATATTTTTACTGCTGTCGATTTAATTCAATGCAAAAGTAGTGAGTTTATGAATGGCAGCAAAAGTTAATAAATACAATCTCTTCTCTGGTATGTACAGACAAGGAAAATTCTTAATATGTTAAAATTCTTTTTTACTGTACTGTATCTGATGCGCATCTGTGATAAGTTTGCGATGCTCATGCGAATCAGCTGATGCCGATGCTTGCTTGCTGCACAGTTTGGTAATAAATATATTTGAACACAATATGCATCAGACATTTTTGTGATACGTGTTTAAGATTTGCGCATTATTTGCTTTTACGTGAGCCGAGACATCTTCGACGAAAGATGTATTTTCGAATAGCTGACATTTGTTGTAATGCCAAACGGTGTTTTTAAAGCCTACAGTACACGGAATGTAAAAAGCCTCATGCGCATGTGGTTCTGACGTAATTTTGACGTCACTACAAAGCCACAATAGCAAGTTCATGATGTGTGATGACGACAAAATTACGTCAGAACCACATACGAATGTGGCTTTTTACATTCCGTGTACTATAGGCTTAAGAACGCGCTGCGCTTCAGATGCAGCGTAGTAATGCATTTCCGAACAGGCCCTTTAAGAGAATTTTGATCATTTTTATTTTATTATACTAATGGCTAATAAATCACTGTTGGTTTAAACGCTAGTTTAGTTGAACTAAACTTGAATTTGTATGTAGTTTAAACTCAACAACTATAAATCAGTGTCCCATGTATTAAATGTTGATAAACAAAATAACATGTGGCAGCACTACGATAAATCTTATCAAATTCATATGGGCTGTATTGGTAGTTTAAACGCCCAATTTTATGCGTTTAAAGATGGTTTATATGTTTGGTGATTTATAGATTTGTTGGCTTAAACACATTTTAAGCCAAAAAGAGAGTTTAACTTGCTCTGATTTTTTAGCCCTAAGTATAACGACTAAAATTATAGAACGGTTATACGGTTATCCATTATTCGGTTTTAAAAGTAAAGTTAAATAAAACGCACATAAAGCTATGATTTCGATGAAACTTTGACTTCATTATAATGCTTGGATCGTGCCATTACGTACGAAATATAATGCCATGATGTCGATATCATCGTCATATGCGAACAGCATGTCGCTTTTTGTGAATATTGTGCTGTTTTTTTTTACTGCTGCGTCACGTTGGACCATCTTTAGTAAAATATTGAAGATATCACATGACAAAGGTTGAACTTCCAGACTGTGGTATTAAAGATGCTCTCCCCACCTATTTTGCATCACGGCTGGGGCAGTGATCGTATACTCCTTTTAGGCTATCATAAAAAACATCCCTATGTTGTCGTCATTTCTCTCTGTCGGGGCGTGCGCACAAATAAAGCTGAAATAAAAGTATTTTGCCTTGAGGCGGATTGTGGCGGTCCGCTTATTTACTGGGGCGAATCGCGAGACCTGCATACACAAATCCGTACTTGAATTTGTTCCTGGTTGAATGACAGCTATAGTATTTTCCATCTTTATCCGTTCTGGGACAACCTGCCCGTCCTATCGCACTTCTTTGATAATATTTGACTTGTACTTATCCAATACTTCCTCCATTTAGATGAATGCACCTGTTCTGCGAAGCGTCCGGACATTCCAAGTGCAGATTCGTAAATCATGCGCTAGATTTACGGATTTGCACTTGAAACTTTGAAAAATGGCTATCACCATTGAATTCAGCGGTCTCGAATTAGCCTTACCAGTAGGCTACACAGCTTGTTACAGTTTGCGACTAACAAGGGTATTCAGTAGTGTCAAGAAAAAAATTCTTTAAAAAAACGCAAAAAATAATTTTCATCAAAAAAAAAAAAAAAAAAAAAATGCGATAACTTTATGGTATAACGTTATGGTACATTAGTATAAAAATTTTTAATCGCGAATACGAGCGATAACTTTAAAAAAATTACAAGCTCAATTGAATTCAGCATATACGCAATTGAATTCAGTATACTCAAATTAGCTTTAACGATACGGTGCCCAGCTTGTTGAAAAAAGTGTCAAATTCGAGCAAATTTTGTATTAAAGATTAAACTCATTTGACTAATTTCGAATAGAAATTTATTAGACACATGGTAGAATAAGTACAAGGTATAGCCCAAGGCGAATTTATTACAGGTGGTCTTAAAAACCCTGCTGATATTAGCTAAAATCATTGTTTGATGTCAAAATTTTGTTTATTCTCTTTTATTATCTTTGTTTCTGTTTTGTTTTATTTCTGTTTTTGACATTGTACAATGATTTTACAAAAACAAATTGCTTGTGGTTTTTGTACGAGTTGTACTTGCTGTAGTACCGAGATTACCTGGGATGAATTCGCCTTGGTATAGCCATTAGAAATTTTGTTCTTAATTTCAAAACCCATATAACGCCAAACAAAAGAAAATATGGAAAAAAATTAAAACAAGCGTCAAAAATCAAATAAATTAATTTGACATTACATCGGTAAATAATGAAAACTCTCCCTACTGAACATACCTGGTACTTATTATATGTACTATGATTATATTTAGTCCTTTAAAATTCCCAGTTGGAACATAGGGCCATAGACATATTAAAATTTTATGTAAATATGTATGTCTTTTATTGTTTTATATTCTTAAATCCGTAGTACACCGAGACACACATGTTATTTGTTTTTTTTTAAAGATTTGCAAAAAATTTTCATTTTTTATAAAAAATCATTTGACCGAAACGTGTTTGTATATACAGATTTAATACTTTGTAAAAATACATACTTATATAATTATAGGGTTATCCATTTTTCGGTTACAAAAGAAAAGTTTAATTAAACACCCATAAAGCTTTGATTTCTATGAAACAGCAGTCGATCCTATTGAGGTAGTTTTCGACCCCTATTTTGCACATTTCGGGCAGTACATCGGCGTTAACTTGACGAATGTTGGTTTTTAAATGCTCCAACGTTAGTGAATTATCCTCGTAGACATGGTCTTTGGCGTAGCCCCACACAGTCTAACGGCGTCGCATCGCCCGTTCTTGGTGGCCAATTGATGTTGCCAAAACGATAAATTGCGCGTTCTTGTTGAAAGAACATGTCGTCCAGTTCAGAATCTTCAATTGCAAATTCGAAATATCCGCCACATTTTGACTAACAAACAATATTTTCGGCAGTGCGCATATTACAATGATGCACAGGCGTGACCACATCTGTAAAGCTTCCAGTCTCTTCAAACTTCTATATAATCTTACCAATACCTTGCACAGTAGGTATGTCGATGACGACGAACATAGTCGCCCCGAAATGCTCGAAAAATGTTCCACGTTTGAACCACCACTTTTGTAGTAATTTTTAACTTTTTTACGCTTTCTTCAGTTGTTAAACGATCATGTTCGTAAATGGCAAACCTTTCACTAAATAAATGACACTTTAGATGACAGATATTTATAAGCTGACTGTCTTGCCATACCGGCGGCTTTGAAACCACTAAATTGATAACCCTGTATATGTGTATATTTATGTTTAAATATTTTAGAATACATATTTTTATTTTGTTGAAATAACAGCAATAGAAAAGTGGGCCTTTTTGCCATACTTTTATTGAGGAGGTTCTCTTCAAAACTTGACTCTTTTTGTGTTTTTGCACAATTTGAGAAAATAGTCTTTAAGGAATGTGATTTTGAACTGGAATTATCTACTTTTGACGAAATCATGCCTTACATACTTTTTTTCTGGTGAATTAATAGAGTTTTTTTCCAATTTTATTTCGCAGAGTTTTCGTTTCAATGTTACCCAGTTTTGTCAGAAGATTTCTTTAAAAAGACCTACGCATAAGAAAAATTCCGATTGTAGGGAAACACGTTCAAAAAATTTTCCCTACATTAACAATAGTTATAAAAAACTACTTTTATTCTCATATGGGCAATTCCATGTCAAATCGTTTGTTAAATTTGATAATCGTTTATAATACGAAGTAAATCTTTTAATGGTAATTTTAATTTAATTCAGGTACAAAAGCAACAGGCTATTTTATAGATAATATATGGGCATTTCCCCAGAATGGTCTACCAGGATGAAAAAATAAAATGTTGATAATCATCGTCTTTTATTGTTTATTATTATGAAAAAAGTCTATGTTGTTATAAAATAATGGTTTCAGAGCATGTCTCAGCTGTTTTACTTGAGGAAATTACACTGGAAACTGGAAAATTTTATATTTTCTTATATTTTCTACTTCTAAAGACATTTTATATACTTATTTTAAATGCAAAAAATATGTTATGTTTACACTCTTTCTTCATAATCTCTCCATTGCAATCAATTATAAAGGGAGTATTTAGTTTTTTTGTTGAGGAATTTGAAGATATTTATGGGAAAATTCATGGTGATAACAATAAAAAAACATATGGAAAAATCGTACGTTCGCGACCCGTACGTTCGCGACCGGTACATAAGCCAATTGAACAAAAACCAACAGAGGTATTTATTTTTATAAATACTGGATGGAGACCTACATCAATACACTTTTAAAATAAATTTATCACCTTTGAATATTCCGTTCCGTTACGCAGATTTCTACATTTCACTACTGTCAGCCAAAGTTGACTTCTATTTTGCGTACGTTCGCGACCACATGTTTATAACTATTATTATAAAAACTTAAACTCGATGAAATCCATATTTTGCCCTAAACATAGAGCTACCCAAATGCTATCGAATCGCAAAAAAAAATTCTAGGAAAAGTTTTGTTTTCTATATTATTTGTACAACAAAAGCGTACAAACGTACGTTCGTGACCCCAGGAAATGCCCATATGCATTTCTTTTGAACTTCATTTTCTAAAGTGACTATAAGTGCATTCGAAACTAATGCAGCCTCTTCCACTTAAAGCTGTTTGTCCTGATTTCGCATAGACATCATATTAAATGCTTTAATATGAGAACTAACTTTTTATTAAATAAAAGATTTCTAAAAATATAAAATTATTTGAGCTAATTCGAAAAAAAAAAAAAAAAATAAAGAGTGCTATATAGTTATATTAATACCGTTATTTAAATATAAATAATTCAATTGGTGCCAATTCCGAAATCCCGAATACCAAAATCCCGGGATTATTCTAAAAATTTAAGTTCCGAATCCCGGGATTTTTTTATAAAAAGATTTTGGGCTTAGTAAAAATGTGCAAAATTTTTTTATCAAATACAACTATGTATATTTAAATAAAAGTGAGTCACCCTGTAAAAAATAACTGAACAAAATTTAATATTAAACCCCGATTTCACCAAGTTCAGTTAAAACTAACTGTTACTTTAGCTTCCAGTTAACAATATATTTTGACAGCTATAACTGATAGTTTATTATAACGGAACTTGATGAAATTGGGGTTCATCTTACTGGCGATGAATCTAATTTTTAACTAGTTACAAAAAGAAGTCACAAGTGAATAAATGTTACAAAAATTCATTTTGTACCTAGAAAACAAAATCGGAAGATATAGTTCGGTGTGGTCTTTTTTCTAAGTGAATGATAATAGAACTGCGCACGCAAAATGCAAGTTGTGCAAAAAGGTGTTCAAAACTTTAGGGGGTTCTACCAAAGGTCTTTTGACACATATTGGTTAACGTTTATTTTATTAGATTAATACTTGCATATATATTTGAGATAAAATAAATTAAATATTGTCATATAGCATACATATATGTAGCTATTTATTTACGATACCACTCAGAAGTGTTGAATGCGAACATTGGTTTCGTCGGCAGCATATGTTTGCAATAAAATAAGAAATCGATTACACTACGTGACAGTTTTTTGACCAAATGAAGTCGAATATGAAGTCGAAATTGTAAAAAGTAGAACAGTTTTTGAGATATTCCAAAATAACCGTTATTTGTGTTTTTAAAAAAGCTGATGTGACTGAAATGCAAATATCTTCAAAAATGTTAAAAGGATTATGTATTTCTTTCTTTTTAGTGAAAGGTTATAAAATTTCTAAAATAAACATGGGTCGTTTGTGAAGATGAGTCAATAAATGGCAGAGTTATAGTGGACAAAATTTCAAACTTCATTATAAATTTGAAGATTTTTTGCAATTTTGCTCTTTGAAAGTTATTTTTTTTTTTAAAGAATTTAAAAGAATACATTAAACTGTTTTATTTTGTAATGAGTTTAATTTTCTTCATGAATTAATTTGTTTTAATACTTATACATAAAAATTATATTATAATTATATGAATTTTAAAAATTGGCTTTTATATATGAATCCAAAAAAATTCAAAAAGCCTGGGCCCGTTTGGCATCCCTAATTGATAACCAAGATGCTTGTACCTAGTATTTGCCTCTTGCCGTTCGCCAGATATACAGAAATCTTTAATGTCTTTGTATGGGAGTGCCACGCCCACTTGTCCAATCCCGACTACATTTGTCGGATTTTGTGGCTTGATAACTAAGATGCTTGTGCCTAATATGGAAACTTTGGCTTCTGCCATTCTCCAGATATACATAAAAATAAAATTAAAAAAGCAGCAACAACAAGTCATTTTTGGGTAAAACCATGGTGAAATAAACAGGTGGCAGCACTACGCCAGATGACGATTTTTTGCCCTTGCATCGTTTGTCTGGGTTTATGTCAAAGTTTTGTTTATGTTTACAAAAAGTCCACGTTTTGTGCTGTGATTATTGTATTTTATTAAAGTTTTTGATAATTTTAAATTAAAAATAAATAAGATATTGACCATAATTAAATAAAAATTGGCTAAAAATTTATTTATTTCATCACCGGCACGCTTTGATTTTTGTTTAATGTATTTTTTGACGTAAACGGTGATGTAATTTCCATTTTTTTTGTAATGTTGTATTTGTTGCCGTAACGATGCCACCTGCTTATTCCACCATGGGTAAAACTAGAGTCAGTCATAGTTTTTTATTCATATTACAGCCATTTAAGGATCAATCAGGCTGAATTTCAATAGCAAACAATTCCGGACTATATGTGACATAAATTTATAACTACCAAGTGCCCATCATATGGAGGTCTTCGGAAAGCCCTTTTCAACGGACAGACGGACATTGTTGAATTAACTTCGCTCCTCATAAGGACCCGTAGTATATATACTTTATAGGGTCTAAGATTAAAATTGAGAAATTACAAACGGAATGACAGACTTATACATACCCTTTTACCTTCAGTGAAGGGTATAAAAAACAAAATAACAATGAATGGATAAAGAAAGAAGTTTAATGTGAAAATTTAGTAGGAAAATAGCATTTTAATTTTTTAAGCAAAAAACACAACATAAGAAGAAAATTGTCATATTCCTCTGATGAGGGTTATAGTGCGCATGTAGAAAAAAGAACAAAGAACGTGATAATATGAGAGGATATAAAGGGATACCTACCTCACTAATTAGGAATGAAACATAACACACGCATGAGGAGACAAGCTTAACATTTATAGAAAGGTGCCATTTTATTAAGTACTTTTTTTTGAATAAGAATAAATTGTATAGATGGTACTGTACAAAAAAGTATTTTCTATAGAAAGTATTGTACATAAGATTATTTTCTATAGAAAACATTGTGTACAAAAGTATTTTCTATATAAAGTAGAGTTTTTATAAAAAATATTGTGTATTTCAGTATGTTTATAGAAAATATTCTATATATAGGATTCATTTCTATAATAAGTACTCAAGAATTGCTTGAATTGCTTTTAGTTTAATTTGAATTAGTTTTGCCTTTAGATGACATATCCATGTTCAACGTGAATTTGGATGTATACCGAGATAGTTTACATGCAAATGTTGAGGTATTATTTGGTTATTGATTCTCTACGAAAAGTAGCAAATATTACTTATTAGGGGATTTACTAAGTGTCATAAAGTCATATGTCTTAAAATAATAATACGAAAAATATGACTGCTGTGAGCAACCCCTCATAATCGAATGTGCTTAGAAGAGAGATGATAAGAAATGGTATTTCCTTTTCTCTCCTTAAAGCTCAAGACTTGACGGCTTAAACTTGAAGAGAGTGAACCAGCACTTACCTCCAAAAATTATTTTCATTGTTGACGGTACTAAGCTGGATAATTTATCGGATAGCTGCTGGTGCTAAAACGTCTGTACAAAATGGTTCGATTTGTTATTTTTACACAGAAAGAAAAGCTCTCTGGATAAATTGAATTTTTTATACTTTAAGTACGAGTCGTACTCAAAAATTCAAGTACGAATAACACTAAACGATTTGCTTGTTGTGTGTAGAAACAACAAAAAAACACATTATTTTCATGTTTAAAAATTGAAAGCAAGAGTTCTCATTTAGTTTATATTTTAGTTAAATATGTACATTAAGTTTTTAAAGTAAAAACCATATCGGGAATGGTGCTAGTGTTTTATAATTAAGTAAGGTGTAAAACAGATAAGTAAATCAATCAGAATAAAATTCTCATTCTAATTCGACTTTTGGCTTATTTCAAGTACGAATTCGGGACTGAATCAACTTTATAGTACTTGAATCAAGCGCTTTTCAAACTTAGTTTTACTTAAATCCATCACATAATCGGATTATTTCAATTACGAATTCGGGATTGAACATGGGTAAGTCAAGTATTTCACAATTAAAAATCAAATTCAAACACCGTACTATTAATACCGCTTCGGAATGATTTAAGTACGGACGGATTGATTTTTCTTTTGAGTGTATCTGTTTAAAAGTAATAAATATATAATTATATGTCAAGATATAAAATTGTGGACAATTAAAACCATACTTACGGCCATGTTCTGACAATCGCACGATTTGAAATTGCAAAACGCTAGATTTATTTTATGGTGTTCTAAATCTCGTGCGTTTAGCTTGCGATCTGGCATAGTTTCTTACAAATTATTCTAGTTCCCTTGAGCATAATTTTGCAATTTGAAGTCGCCAAACTTCTTCTTATTGCGATTTACAGATCAACTATTATGCGATTTTAAATCAGAATCGCCAATGTTAAGCGTTTTGCGATTGTCAGAACATGCCCGTTAGTTGCATATGTACATGTTGCATACATACATTATATATCAATGGCAGTGGCTCTCATATATTATCACCAATAAAAAGTTTTAGCCAAGGCGATTTAATTTTTCAGGTGGCGTTGAAAGCTGTGCTACTTTTTTTTTTAGTTGGAGAGAGGAATGTTAAAAGGTGCTCGTGTTTTTGACATATAGTCCAACGAAAGTTACAAATAAAATACAATGTTGTGTTTATAGTGTTGTACTTGCTGTAGTATCGCCACCACTCTTTACATAAATTCGCCTTGGTTTTGGCTGTTTGGCTCAGAATTCTACTGAGGAGTTATGACAAAACAATAAACACAGCATTAAAATCAGAGACCCAAAAACTTTTTATTTTTCTTGAACATTGATATTTATTTTCTAATATAAATATCCATCATGGTGAAAAAATAAAAATCCTTAAACAATAAATATCAAAAAAAATTGTCCAATAATTATTTTCTTTAAATTTTTCAAATTTTATTTTAAATTTTTTTCTAAACAAAAATTCTTATAGCAACTAAAATTCGTAAATGAAAGAAGAACCCCTATCGTTTTAAGGGAGTATTTTCTATAGAAAATATTGTGTATTAAATTTTGTTCTATATTAAATATAGTTTTATATTTTCTATAGAAAATGTTGTGTATTAAATTATTTTTTTAAATTGAATATTGTGTATAAGGGTATTTTTTATAGGAAATATTGTGTAGACGATTATTTTCTATCAAAAGTATGGTGCGTAAAAATTGCTATAAAATCTCACCTTTATTTCCGGTTTTCAAAAAAAGTACCTTAATTAATATGTTTTAATATGAAAATAAGTACTCTAAACTTATTTTCATCCCTGTCTACAAATATACATAACTTTGAAAAACATTTGTATTCGTTCTACTCGTAACAACTAGGTTTTACATGAAAATATTTATTTAGTTTGGTTTTTGCATTGAAAGCGTTTAGTTCAAGCTCTTGGAAATTTAAAGGTAAACAATTTTCTTGGGAAAATTGCGGTACGGAAATCTCTTAACAGTTGCATACATAATAGTTGTTTTTAGTTCTCAAAAAGAGAATAACAATAAAGGTGCTAATTTTAGACGGTTTACTGTGAAATTTTGTGTAGTAGTCAGTGAGTTTCTTTTTTTGGCCTGAGTTTTATGCGAATTTGTTGGATATATTTTTCGTGTATTTTATTTTTTTGTTGTTTTGGCATTTACTTTATGATTTTGTTGCTATACTTTATGTATGAATGTTTTGCAAAAAAAGATGATTAAAAATATCCTTCAGTTAGATGGAAAAGAATAATATATACAAAAGAAGTATATAGATTACATATGTGAGCAAAACAAGTTTTTTTATTTTAATAATAAAATCGTTGTTTAAATTTAAATTTAAAAGTAAATGTATAACCTTCTTATAATTCATTCTCAAAATTACAGCATTTTATTGTGTTATCCCCTTCAAATTTACAACAAAAATCCATCTAGTAAATTGATTGATTTTCCATTTCATTAATTTTAAGTTAATATTAAAACAAATATTTGGTTTAATAAAACAAAAAAAAAAAAAAATACAATTAAATATCTCTAAATTGTCTTTAACAACATTGTTGCGTGTTAAAGGAGGTAAGTTGATAAAAAACTATTCTTTTTATTACATTATTATTTGATTCAATTTTATATTTTCTGTAATCTTTCCACTCTAACCTTTTGTAACTGACAATTTTCTTTTGAATTTTACTTAAATTGAATTCGCACTTCTTCTCTTGTCTTATTATCTTCTTTTGACAGCAACAACAAAGGAGAATACAGGAGAAGGAGAGTAGTAATGTTTGCATTTAACCTACTGGTTATGCTTTCAAGGACATTGTGGGGTATACTCGGTCGGGTTAGGGATGAACTACTTGTAGTAAAAGTACTTTTGCTTAGGGGGAAGTTTTATAAGCAAAGTCATCTGTTAACTCTGGGATTTGTTAAATAGAATAAACAAGACTTAATTTTAGAACTTTTTAGAAAATTATTTTGTACCTATAAGAATATTTCCAAGAAAATTTTTGATTTTTAGTTGAACTGTCAATTTTTTGATATTCTTTAATCTATATATATAAAATTGTAACGTTACTGACTGACTGACTGACTGACTCACTGATTCATCATCGCACAGCCTAAACGCCTGAAGCTAAACACTTGAAATTTGGACCAGAGATTGGTCACACCCCAAATCGATCCACTAAGACGGGATTTTCGGAAATTCGAATGCTTAGGGGGTAAAAAAGGGTAAAAAGGGGAAAATTCGGTAATCTTATATCTCCAAAACTAAAAGAGATACAAAAAAAATGTAATACTTATCGGTGTTCTTTAAAAAAATTAGAGGACAGGTGTCTGGTACTTTTTTGAAATTCGGCCCTTTTAGGGAGTAAACGGGTAAAACCTGAATTTTGGTACTTTTTTGACGCCCCATCTATCTTTTGATCCAATAAACATAGAAACAAAGTTTGTACCACATTCGAAACTTATCAAAAAAATACGAATATGAATTTGGTACTTTTTCGAAATTCGAACATTTAAGGGGTAAAAATCGTAACTATTTTTGGTACTTTTTTTACAAAACATTTTTCTACATTCATTGAGATATTCGTACCAAATTATGGGCTCCCACTACAATACTGAAATTTTTGAAACTTTAATGGGAGAAACAAATAGTACCAAAAAAAGGAAATACGGGAAATTTGATATTTTTCTTTAGCTTTTTGGTTCTACAACTGGTATTTTTTTAATTATCGTTAATATTGGACCCAAAAACATAAGATTCAACATGCAATGTCCTGAGGGGATAAGAATCTATTGCGGAACTTTTTGGTACTTTTTTGTTCTATAACTGGTACTTTTTGAATTTCCGTTAATATTGGACCTAGAAACATAAAATTTAAAATGCAATGTCCTGAGTGAACGAGAATCTGTAAGTTTTGTACTTTTTTACTTTTTGACTGGTACTTTTTGAATTTCAATTGGTATTGGACCTTTTTTGTGGTACTTTTTTGTTCTTTAACTGGTACTTTTGAATTTCCGTCATTATTGGAACTAGAAACAAAAAATTTAATATGCAATGTTATGAGTGGACAGGAATCTATAAGACGGAAGTTTTTTGTACTTTTTTGTTCTTTAGCTGGTGCTTTTTTAATTTCCGTTAATATTGGACCTAGAAACATAAAATTAAACAAGCAACGTCCTGAGAGAATGAGAATCTGTAAGAGGACTTTTTGGTAATTTTTTGTTCATTAACTGGTACTTTTTGAATTTCCGTTAGGTTTGGACCTAGAAACATGAAATTAAATATGCAAGGTCTTGAGTGAAAGACAATCTGTTAGAGGGATCTTTTTGGTACTTTTTCGTTTTTTAACTGGTACTTTTTTTAAACTTATAAGAATAAGAATTTATGATGGAACTTTTTGGTACTTTTTTGTTTTTCAATTGGTACTTTTTAAAATTCCGTTAGTATTGCACCTAGGATGAAAATCTATAAGAGTGAACTTTTTGTTACTTTTTTATTCTTTGACTGGTACTTTCTAAATTTCCGTTGTTATTAGACCTAGAAAGATAAAATTAAACATGCAAGGTCCTGAGTGAATGAGAATCTGTAAAATCGCTTTTTGGTATTTTTTTGTTCTTTAACTGGTACTTTTTGAATTTTCGTTATTATTGGAACTGGAAACATAAAATTTAATATGCAATGTAATGAGTGAATAAGAATCTATAAGAGGGAAGTTTTTGGTACTTTTTTGTTTTTTAGCTGGTGCTTTTTAAATTTCCGTTAGTATTGGACCAAGGAACATTAAATTCAACATGCAAGGTCGTGTGGTCCTTTTTTACAAAATATTTTTCTCCATTCATTGACATATTCGTACTAAATTATTGACTCCCACTACAATACTGAAATTTTTTATACTTTAATGGGGGAAAAATAGTACTAAAAAGGGGAAATACGGGAAATTTTATATTTTTCTTTAGCTTTTTGGTTCTACAACTGGTATTTTTGGTATAATTTCCGTCCAATACTGGGACCTAGAAACATAAAATTCAAGATGCAATGTCCTGAGTTGATAAGAATCTATAAGAGGGAAGTTTTTGGTACTTTTTTGTTCATTAACTGGTACTTTTTGAATTTCCGTTATTATTGGACCTAGAAATATAAAATTCAATATGTGTAATGAGTGAATAGGAATCTAAAAGAGGGAAGTTTTTGGTACTTTTTTGTTCTTTGGTTGGTACTTTTTTAATTTCCGTTAATATTGGACCTATAAACATAAAATTAAACATGCAAGGTACTGAGTGATTAAGAATCTGTAAGAGGGATTTTTGGTACTTTTTGTTTATTAACTGGTACTTATTGAATTTCCGTTAGTATTGGACCTAGAAACATAATATTAAGCATAAAAGGTCCGGAGAGAATTTGAATCTGTAAGAGGGCTTTTTGGCATTGTTTGTTCTTTAACTGCTAATTTTTGAATTGCCTTTAATATTGCACCTAGAATCATAAAGTTCAACATGCAATGTCCTGAGTGGATGAGAATCTATAAGAGGGAACTTTTTGGTACTTTTTTTATTTATTTACTGGTACTGTTTAAATTTCCGTTAGTATTGGACTTAGAAAGATAAAATTAAACATGCAAGGTCCTGAGTGAATGAGAATCTGTAAGATAGGCTTTTTAGTACTTTGTTGTTCTTTAACTGGTACTTTTTGAATATCCGTTTTTATTGGACTTAGAAACATAAAATTAAACATGCAAGATCCTGAGTGAATAAGAATCTGTAAGAGGGCTTTTTGGTACTGTTTTTTGTTCATTAGCTGGAATTTTTTGAATTTACGTTAATATTGAACCTAAAAAAATAAAATTCAACATGCAATGTCCTGAGTGGTTGAGAATCTATAGGAGGGAAATTTTTGGTACTTTTTTATTCACTAACTGGTACTTTTTGAATTTTCGTTAGTATTGGACCTAGAAAGATAAAATTAAACATGCAAGGTTCTGAATGAATGAGAAACTGCAAGAGGGTTTTTGGAACTATTTTGTTCTTTAACTGGTACCTTTTCCATTTCCGTATTTGTTGGACCTAGACACATAAAATTAAACATGCAAGTTCCTGAGTGAATGAAAATCTGTAAAAAGGATATTTTGGTTCTTTTTCGTTCTCTAACTGGTAATTGTTTTAAATAAACTGGTACCTTTATTTAATTTAATATTAATTTTTGTGCATTAAATAAAAAAAAAAGCTAATAGCTGTCTGGTACTTTTACGAAATTCGGCCGTTTTAGGTAGCAAACGGGTAAAACCTGTATTTTTGGGTCTTTTTTCCACCACCTAGCTTTTAAATCAATACACATAGAAATACAAATTATATAGCATTCGTAACTTATCTAAAAAATACAAATGCATATTTGGTACTTTATTGAAATTCGAACGTTTAAGGGGTCAAAATTGTACCAACATATGTTTGTTACTTTTTACAAAAGATTTTTTCTCCATCTACATATTTATCTTTCATCGCAGAGCCTAAACGTCTGAAGCTAAAAGGTTGACATTTGGACCGGAGGCTATCCTCTCGCCCAATTGATCCTGCTAACCTCATACCTCCTAAGATATGTTTGTTACTTTTTTCAAAGTATTTTTTCCATATATTTATCTTTCATCGCAGATCCTAAACGTCTAAAGCTAAAAGGTTGACATTAGGACCGGGGTCTGTCCTCTCGCTAAATCGATCCTGCTAGCCTCATACCTCCTAAGCTAAAGGAAAACATTTATTGTTGTTCATTAGAAAAATTCGCTTACCTCATATCTCCTAAACTAAAAGAGATACAAAATTAAAAAAATTAACAGAGTGGTGTTTGGTACTTTTTTGAAGTATGGCCATTTTGTGGAGTAAAAGGGTAAATACAAATTATATCACATTCGTACCTTATCTTAAGAAATACAAAACAGATTTGGATTTTTTTAATTCAAATGTTTAACGTGTGAAAACCGTTCCAAATTAGGAAGCAAACGGGTAAAACCTTAATTTTGGTACTTTTTTGGCACCCCATCTTTCTTTTAAACCAATCAACATAGGAACAAAGTTTATACAACATTCGAAACTTATCAAAAAAATACGAATATGAATTTGGTACTCTTTCGAATTTTGAACATTTAAAGGGTAAAAATCGTAACTATTTTTGGTACTTTTTTTATACAAAATATTTTTCTCCATTTATTGACATATTCGTACTTTATTATGAGCTCTCACTACAATACTGAAATTTTTGATAACTAAATGGGGTAAAAATAGTACCAACAAGGGGAGATACGGGAAATTTATGTTTTTCTTTAGCTTTTTGTTTCTGCAACTGGTATTTTTTTATTGTCGTTAATATTGGACCTTAAAACATAAGATTCAACATGCAATGCCCTAAGTGGATAAGAATTTATAAGAGGAAACTTTTTGGTACTTTTTTATTCTTTGATTGGTACTTTTTTAATTTCCGTTAATATTGGACCTAGAAACATAAAATTAAACATGCAAGGTCCTGAGTGGATAAAAACCTGAAAGATGGCTTTTAGGTACTTTTTTTTTTCATTAATCAGTACTTTTTGAATTTTCGTTAGTATTGGACCTAGAAACATAAAATTCAACATGCAAGGTCATGTGGTCCTTTATTACAAAATATTTGTCTCCATTCATTGGCATATTCGTACTTAATTATGGGCTCCCACCACAACACTGAAATGGTTCATACATAATTGGGGTGAAACAAGTATCAAAACGGATAATACCGGAAATTAACTTACTTACTCTATAATATTGAACTTAGAAACAAAAAATAATAGGTGCAAAGTCCTGTGTAAGTATCAACCTATGAGATAAAAAATTTGGAACTTTTTTGCTAAAACATAGATACATATTCTTTGGCATATAAATATGTTCATGAAAGAAAAAGCCCGATTAAAAAGTAGCGGGTTAAATGCTTGAATTTAAACAAGTTTAAGCCTAGAAAAGTAAACTTTGGCATAAAAATATGTCCACGAAAAAAAGGAGACGCTAACGAAGTAGCGGGTTAAATGCTAGTAATATATAATTTAATGAAAATTAAATTTGATGAACTCGAGCTTAATTAAAGAATATCAAAAAATTAAGAATATTTCCTATAGAAAATATTGTGCATAAAATTTTTTTCTATTGAAAATCTTGTGTATAGGAAATATTTTTTATAGAAAATATTGTGTTAATGAGTACTTAATATGAAAAATATTTATAAGAGTATATTTTATAGAAACGCTTTATTTTTTTTTTAAAATTAATTTTTTAAAAGTAGACATTTTCTGGACAAAAATATTGTGTATGAAAGAAAGTATGTATTTTCATTTAAAGTATTGCGTATTAGAGTATTCTCTAAAAACTATAAAAATATTGTGTATTAGAGTAATTTCTATTGGAAATTTTCTACTTAACAGCCGTACCTAAACAAGAGCGGAAAGTTTTCCTCCGCTTTACGTTACGAATAGCTGTCAAAAGTTAAAAACGGCAGTTTCAAGTTAGTGTCAACAGCACAGAGCACACGGAGGCGTCACAAAACAGAAAATATCGTGTTTTTTCTGTCCTTTTCTTCGAAAGGTGCCCTTTTTGCATTTTTTGTTTTGATCACGCAATTTGTGTTGATACACTTTGCCACTTCACTACCAAAAAACGTTTTCTTTCTCTTTCTTCGAAAACTGCCCTCGCAAATGATTTAGGAATTTTTCATACGTCACTTTTTTCATCTCTATGTGCTTTGTGGTCAACAGAATACGTAGTTGTAGTAGTCGCTGCAGTTGAATTTGAAGCGCAAATTTCAAAATGTTGAACTTTGTTGTTAATACTACAACTGCTTTATCCTGTTCCAGGCCTTACGCTAATAATTCATACCTAAGCAAGGGCGTCAACGTTGTGTTAGTTATGAACAGTAGTGTTAACTCTCTTGTGTTGTTTGAAGAAACACACCTTAAAGAACTAAAAGAAACGGAGATAAAACCTCTAGATTGACCAAAAAGCAGCTGTTACAGCCGTACCTAAACAAAATCGCGTTTTCTAATTGTCAAAAATTGTCTTGCCCATACAATTTGTATGAAGCATTCCTAAATAGCGCGGCTTCAACGCTTTGCGATTGGAAAATCCGATTTTGACAGCGCGTTTAATAGCAATGTTGGCGCTATTGTTAAAAAATAACGGCAATTAAACTATTTTTGGTCAATCTAGCGGTTTTATTTCCATTTTTTATTTATTTTATGTGGGTTTTATTAAAGAGGAAAGCTAACACTAACGTTCGTGACACAACGTTGATGCTCTTGTTTAGGTATGGCATATCAGCGTAAAAGCTAAGCGGAAGAAAAAGTTCCGCCCTCCGCTCTTGTTTAGCTACGGCCAGGGTTACCGTTCGCCCGACTTAAGTCGGCCTGCGACTTTTTGTGAGACTTTTTTTATCACCGACTTTTTTTATTTTTACGATTGCAAAGTTTCTCTGCAGTGAATTTAATTTGCAGTAAATTTTCTTATTATTTTTATCAAATAAAAATCGTCAAAACAACATCGTCAAAATGTAATTCACAGCAATGTTTAAAAAAAAACAGTTTTAGCAAAAAGCTTTTTTGCAGTGCCTTTTTTACAAAATTATTTTTAGCTTCCGAGTCCATGAAAGAAGATAACGTTAACATCGCTGCAGGTCCTTCCTAGAAACGTTATATTTGGTGATACCATTTGAAAGACTGGGAACTGAAGTATAAATGGCTTAACCAAGACATGGAGTCAAAGCGGTCTTTTGCAGTGTTTGGACACAACTTTTAGTGGACTAAACAATCATCTTCAGCGACATAGAAAAACACATTAATAATATAAAAAAAAAGGGTTCTGAATGTTGCTCCTTAAAGTTTTTTTCTAACAAAAATATTAAATATTACAGAATCTTTTTTAATAAATATTCTGGATAAAATTTGTATTTCAAAAATATTTCGTAAAAGAGTATTTTCTATGCACAATTACTTGTATAATTTCTTTAGGAAATATTTCAAGCTATTGCTTTTAAGAGTGTTTTTTATATAAAATGTTGTGTTTAAGAGCATTTTCTGTAAAAAATATTTTGTAAAAAAGTATTTGCTTAAGAGCGTTTATGGAAAAAAAATTAATAAATTTTTTTTATACCGTGTATAAGTACAAGTACAATTAGGAAATATTGTGCAAAAAGTATTATTATTATTTATTTTTTTGTGGGAGCTCAAAATATAGTAAATATTATAAAAATATCATTAAGCTTCTTCCTTTTTTGCTGGTTGTTCTATAAAAAACCCACATAGTTCTACCAATACCAATGCTGCTTTATTTTTTGTTTAGCACTCCCATATTTATTCCTTTCTTTTTGCCACATTATTATTATTTTTTCCTTGTTATTATTGTTTTTTCTTTCATTTTATTTCTTAATACAAAATTTGTAGTAAAGAAGTTAATGAGGACTCCAATTGAGTTAAATGTTGTGTGCGATATTTACAAAATTGTATGTGTTGAAGGTGGGAATAAATACTTTCTCTAAATGAGACGGTGTATGTAGAAATATATGTAAGTGTACGCGTAACTACGTTGCGATTATGGGATGAATTTGTATCCTTAAACAAAAATTCAGTGTTAGGATTTTAATTATTAACGCCTGATTTGTCAAACGTGCGGCACCAATGTACCTGTTGTTCATATTTTGGGTTTATGTAAGAAAATAAATAAAGGAGTTGGGGTTTTTCTTAATTCGTTGGCAATAAGGGAAAAGTACTTAAGTAGATTTTTTTAATTTTGTACAAAAGCAATTTTAAACATTAAAAGTTATTTTTGAAAATTTACTCCTACAAAGCTGTAAAAAACTGCAATCAATTGGCATTGAAATCAAAATGATATCAACCAAACTGATTTTATTCTTTAATTTCAGTACAAAATTACAATATTTTGTGATTGCAATAATTTTAAAATCATTGAATGTAATTATTTTAATTGCAATTAATTCGATTGCAATCAAATTTTCATTGAATTATGTGATCTTAATAAAATCCTCTAAAATTTCAACTATAGCGAAAGTCCAACAAACTTTTAATTGTTGAAAATTCAAAATTATCAGAGTCAGCTTTATTTTTAGGAGAAGAGGTTTCATTTGAAGAGAAACAAGATTTTGATTCGAATTAAATGTTCATTGTAATCACTGGATTTAATTGCAATTAACGTTTTGCAATCAAATGGATTGCATAACAATTTTATTGCAATCAATTGCCATACGAATTGATTTAAAACAAGTAAGAGTGCTACGTTATTTGGAAACGTTGGCTCTTGCCGTTTTCCAGATATACATAACTCTATAATGTCTTTGTATGGTATGTGCCAGCCCAACTTGTTCCATCCCGCCAACATTTTGTCGGATGTTGTATGTGTATAACCAAGATGCTTGTATCTTATTTGGAAACTTTGGCTCTTGCCGTTTTCCAGATATATAGAAACCTTTTATGTCTTTGTATGGGAAGTGCCAATATCGCCCAAAGTTTGTCGGATGTTGTGCTTTGATAACCAAGATGCTTGTATCTAATTTAAAAACTTTGGATCTTGCCGTTCTCCAGATATACATAAAAATTAAATGACAATAACGGATATTTCGGTAAAATTAGAGGCGTCGTGGTTTTTTGCTCATATCTCAGCCATTTGTGGACTGATCTGGCTGAATTTCAACATAAATGTATAATAACCTAGCCCCCATCATATCTGGGTTCTTTGGAAACCCAATTTCAACGGACAGACAGACAGACGGACATCGTTAAATCAACTTCGCTGCTTATAAGGACCCAGATTATATATACTTTGTAGCGTTTACATCAATAACGTAGAAATTACAAGAGTAATGACAAAGTTATATATGTATACCCTTTTCCACTGCCTGTAGTGAAGGGAATACAAATTGATTCAATCTTTTTTATAGTACCGGGTTCCCAGTGGTAAATATTGAAAGGACCGCAAGTGGCAGGCCTTTTTGAGACCTCTATACTCCTTGAAAGAGAAGATTGTATGACATTCTGCCTCCAGTGAAGGTATACATTTGTTTTTGAAAGACCTTCTAAAATATGCTGTACATATTCGCTGCTCCCCTCTTTACGAAGGGAGAAAGGAAGTTGTTCAGTTTGTTTTAGTGACCTTCCTCCCTTGGTGGGAGGCAATGAGACTGGCAAGTTTGAGGAACCCTCTAAGGTTCAGTGGTGCTTCGATCGGTATGACATGAGCCTGTACTTCTCAAGCAGCTTTGGATGTTGTTCTACATCTTATGTCCATTTACCAGTATGTGGTGGGAATAGCAGCCAGATGTCTTCTTAGACTGAGAGACCCTCAAGGCAGAGCTTGTCAGGGCAGGGCAGATTGTATGAGGGAATTGTTATTGTCACTGGTAGCTTAAGCAAAAGGTGCACGGGTGCAGGAATCTACCTTGTGGATATAGATATATTAGGGCTTGCCGTAGAATTGATTGCTGGAGACTCGAAGTTCAATATATATGTGGTGGTTCTTTGGGCCTTGATGGACTGTTTTTTTCCAAGCTAGTGGATGATTCAAGAAGTGCTCTAAACGAAATCTTAATGGAGTATGTAGTGATGTAGCTATGCTGAGTATCCGGTCACTGAAACACCACCGGTATTGAAATGGCCGATGAGTTGGTGAGACTGTGCTCGGGAATGGCGATACTGGCTGTGTGGAGACAATCAGACCTCCAATAGGCTGGCTTTTATTTAGGGAAGATTAGGGATGGGTTCAAAACTTCACATATCTTAATCTAGTCAGCTGGGATATTAATTTGTATGTTATTCACGACTCTTTAATTAACCTAAGGACAATTGTGAGAATCTTTTGCTCAATAGTTACTTTATGTTGGACTTATACATTAAGCAATTTTCAAATCAAACATCAAATTTCAAAAAATGTGTACTTAGCTTCTTTTCGAATTGCAGTTTACAAAGAATCCTTTAATTTTAATATTTTCCTATTCAACTCAAATTGCTGGCAGTATATTTTAAATTTCTATTCATGCTATTTTTAGAAAATGAAAAATTGAAATTATCATTCAAACACATGCTCTTTTGCATGCGTACATTCATTAGGAGTGATCAACTTTTAATAGAGAACAACATTTTAATACAAACTTTAAGAAAATAAAGTATAATTTTTGAACTTTAAGGCAAATTATACAAAAAAGATTAGTTTGTTTTTCTTATTTTATTATCAACTTCCCTAATGTTTACGTCTAGCTGTAAAGGTTTCTACTCTTAATTTGTATTCTTATTCTTGTAATTTTACAAAAAAAAGGCAAATTTGTTAAACAAAATAGGTACATACATACAAATATCGGGTGATTTTTTAGCTATTATCTTTTTGGCAACACTGGTTTAAACAGTTGACGCACGTTTCACTGTAAAACATCTTCAGTTTAGTCTATAATTTAACCATGAATCGTCTTACAAACGAGCAACGCTTGCAAATTATTGAATTTTATTATCAAAATGCGCGCTTCTTCCATTTTATGGTCAGCTTAATCGTGAAGAAAATATCGCAGCTGTATCGGCCAGTGTTAATGATGACCATCAATTATCGATTCATCGCCGTTCGCATCAATTGGGCCTCTGTTATTCAACAACGTGGAAAATTTTGCGGAAGGATTTATGTGTGAAGCCTTTCAAAATACAGCTGGTGCAAGAATTGAAGCCGAACGACCTACCGCAACGTAGAATTTTTGGTGAATGGGCTCTTGGAAAGTTGGCCGAAGATCCACTTTTTTATCGAAAAATTGTGTTTAGCAACGAAGCTCATTTTTGGCTCAATTGGTACGTTAATAAGCAGAATTGTCGATTTTGGAGTGAAGATCAGCCAGAAGCATTGCAAGAGCTACCAATGCATCCAGAAAAAGTCACAGTTTGGTGCGGTTTATGGGCTGGTGGCATTGGACCGTACTTCTTCAAAGATGATGCGAATCGTAACGTAACTGTGAATGGTGAGCGCTACCGTGACATGATATCCAACTTTTTTTTGCCAAAATGCAAGAGCTTGACTTGCATGACATGTGGTTTCAACAAGACGGTGCCACATGCCACACAGCACGCTTAACAATGGAATTATTGAGAGGCGAGTTCGGTGAACATTTTATTTCACGTTCGGGACCGGTCAATTGGCCGTCTAGATCGTGCGATTTAACGCCTTTAGACTATTTTTTGCGGGGCAATGTTAAATATCATGTCTATACACACATGCCCGCTTCAATTGACGCATTGGAAGACAACATTTAAGCTTTTATTCATGAGATACCGGCCGAAATGTTGGAAAGAGTATGCCAAAATTGGACTAAGCGGATGGACCATTTGTGGCGCAGTCACGGTTAACATTTGCATGAAATAATCTTCAAACATTAAATTATATGGACCGTACTATCGATTCAAATAAAGATTTCATGCATTTTTCTGAATTTTATGTGTTTTTTTTTTAACTTTCCTATAGCTCTTAAAAAATCACTCATTAAATTATTTTAGTTTATATGACGTCAAGGTCTATTGTTTAAACAACCTTAAACGTCAAATTGTTGAAGGCATACAATTTTGCCGTCTTCATCATGTTAACAAAAAAAAAGTCCTTAAAACAAGCGTACGATAAGGTGAAAACGTGTTTATAAACAAAATAATAAAATTTTATTATTATGTTCTTGTTTATTAAAGAAGAAATGAAGTGGTAAAGAACATATCGCTCATTTATTAAGAGAACGTCATAACTCAAAAAAATCCATTTCTAGAGAATCGCAGTTAAAGGTTTTTATTTGCTCTTACCACTTAGAAAAAATAACGACAAATTCTCCTTAAACGGGGAAAGTAAAGAAGAATTTTATACACAATATAAAGAAAAACGTAGTGTACAGTTCTGCATCTTTAACCCCGAAATTTCATTTTTTGAGTTATGACGTTGTGTGTATTAGTATTATGTATGTATTAGATATTATGCTAGGAACACAATTGTGTCGTAAGTCGTTGAAACGTAGGACGTATCGCCGTATATTTCTACAAACACATGTTAATAACCCAAATTCCATCGGTAATGTATTTTGTATTTTATTATAAATAAATCTTGGAAATTTCCAAATTTATTCCAATGTTGTTATTTTTTTCCTTTAATTTTCTTTTCAAATATTCAATTTGAAAACTTAAAAAGAAATTTATTTTGTTTTTAATTTTTTTTCCTAGGACAATACGGTCGCAACTGGCGCATGAAATACATAAGCTAATGTACAACGTAGATACGCTTTTACGTTTACGTCAGCTATTATGTGCATTTGTATAAAACATACGTTTTAATTTGACAACGTATCTACGTTGTACGCTACTACGTATATACGGGGCAATTGTGTTATTACGGTAAAAAAACCTATACATATTTAAAAAATCATTGTCATATTTTTTTTATAATTTTTTTCCATAAATCGTCTGTCAATCTGTCCATCGGTATATCATTGTAAAGCTTGTAATAAAGCTACAGGTGGCAGTTTTAAAGCTAATTAAAAGAAATTTGATACACTCAAAAGAAAAATTAATCCATCCGTACTCAAATCAATCAGAAGCGGTATTAATAGTACGGTGAGTACGGACTCTCTTGAATCAAGTACATAAAGGTTGTTTAAAGTACGGATTTTCAATCACAAAATACTTTACTTACCCATTTTCAATCCCGAATTCGTACTTAAAATAATCCGAAAATGGGATTGATTTTAGTAAAACTAAGATTGAACAAATCTCAAAATGCGCTTGATTTAAGAATTATAAAGTTGATTTAATCCCGAACTCGTACTTAAAATAATCCGAAAATGACATTGATTTAAGTAAAACCAAGATTGAACCAATCTCAAAATGCGCTTGATTCAAGTATTATAAAGTTAATTCAATCCCGAATTCGTTCTGGAAATAAAACAAAAGTGAAATTAGAAGGAGAATTGTATTATGTTTGATTTACTTACTTGTTTTACACCTTACAGAATTTCAATTTTAAAACACCAGCATCATTCCCGATAATGATTTTAACTTTAAAAACTGAATGTACATATACAGTAGACGCTCGCAAATTAGAACCGCTTTGTTTTTGAGGCAATTCTAATTTCTGAATTATTCTAATTTCTGGATGTTTTTATTTCGAATAGAAAATAAAAATTACTTAAATTTTTTTTGATAAAAAC
Source organism: Pollenia griseotomentosa (assembly GCA_963931875.1). Classification (NCBI taxonomy): domain Eukaryota; kingdom Metazoa; phylum Arthropoda; class Insecta; order Diptera; family Polleniidae; genus Pollenia; species Pollenia griseotomentosa. Next base: position 51,069,516 of record OZ007564.1, read on the forward strand.
AAGAAAACAAAACGTAATTCACTCCAATACATTAAATGTATTTTTTAAAATTAAAAATACCGTGTCGTTTCTTATATTTGGAAAACTATCCATTGCTTCCACGGAATGCATTTTCATCTTTATAGGGATATTCCTCTCTAAATATTTTTTAGCTTTCTCTTTAAACCACTCATACAGACGACTTACCATATTTGGGTATTCAGCGCTGTGCAAAGATTTATTGCTTGCTTCCTGATATGTGTTGAAAACAGCATTTAATATTGCTGTTCTATGTGATTTGATATAGCTGATTGAAGATGTCGTAACATTAATATTCCCTTCAAACCCTTTGTCAAGCTTTTCTAATATTTTGACCTTCGTTTCCGATGATAAAGTGTTTTTTTTTACGTTTATTTGACATTTCGAATGATACAGTTTCACTTTTTAATAGAGACTTCCAAAATATGTACACATGTTTCGAATTTCACAAATAAACTAGCCACAAATATATATAAATGCGACAAAAAAACAACAAATAAGGAAACACATCTAAAATTTGGTAATTCCCCTTTTTAGTTTTACATGTTCAAACAGAATAAAAATAAATTCCGGATTTCTTGTGTTCAAATAACAAAAAAAAAAAAAACGCTCTGAAATTAGAACTTAAAATTCGAATTTTAGAGCGTTTAATGTATTGCAAACACTGATTCTAATTTCTGGACGTTCGAATTACTGAAAGCTCTAATTTGTGAGCGTCTACTGTATAACTGAAAATATAAACTGAATGAGAAGCAAGAGTTCTCAATTTTACTTTTTAAACATGAAAATAATGTGTTTCATCTTGTTCTGTTGTTTCTACACTCAACAAGCAAAGCGTTTTTTTACTACTTATGTGGTGTTGTTGTAGTGTCTGCAACAAACTTTGATAAGTTAAATGAGATTAAAACGCTCAATTTGTAATTTTACTCTCAGAGTGGCACTACCAACGAAACTTTTTTTCTTTTTTTCTTACTTGGTTTAAGAATTTTAAGTTATTTTAAGAAATTCCAGGATTGATTTTCGAAAGTTATCCCATTAAGGATTGTTTTAAGTACGTTTTTATGTTATTCGCGCTTGAATTTTTGAGTATGACTCGTACTTAAAGTAAGTATAAAAACACTAATTTTTCCCGAGTGTTTTTCCTTCTGTGTATGTATACTAGAGTATCCAATTATTCGACTTTTGGTTTTGTTCGATTAAGAAATTAATTTTAAAGTTGAATTTTAAAGTTGCTCGATTAATCGAATAAAGGTTTTGAATTGTTCGAACTACTCGAACAACTTGAAGAATTCATCTCTATTTAAACTAATACTTTTATTTTATTAATAAACAGAAAAAGAGAGGCGGCAGCAAGATATGAAAAACATTTTAAACCAATTTACTGCCTATTTCACGATGTCACTCGAACGCTTTCGTTCGCACAAATTTCATGTAAAACAAAAACAAACTCTCATCGTGAAAAAGGCAGTTAGTGGGTGGTATTATTGATTCCGTTCCGCAAGTGCGGAAAGCAATTTTTGTGCGGAAGCCAAATTTGTAATTATTCATTCCGTTTGTGCGGTATCCTTCCGTTGTTGCGGTATCATCTCTATCATTGCGGTATTCCCATATTATTGAAACCGCAATATAGATATTTTTCGCCATTTTGCTTACGTTAAAATTTTACAACGAGAAGCTAACGGAAGGAATAAAAATGTAAGAAAAAATATTTAAAAAAAAATAAAATTTAGTTTTGTTATTTAAAAAAATGTATTACAGGAATAATAAAAGAGATAAATACACAAGCAAATTACAATTAGAAGCAATGGTTGATTTAATGAAATTAAATCGAGACGTTGCTTGTGGCTTTAGTCAACGTGCCCCAGCAGAAATAAAAAAATTTTGGGAAGATTTGGCATTGACTCTAAATGGTTCCGGGCCGCCTTTAAAAGATGCCAGTGGTTGGAGAAAGGTAATGCTGTTTTTAGAAACATTTTTCCAACGGGAGCATTAATTGTTCTTGTATTGTATTTAAGGTATGGACAGATTACAAAAGCGGTGTAAAAAAGAAACTAATTCCAACTTACTCCCTATCATTCATGTGTAACACATCTTCAGATTTATATGTTAAAACTCTTCTTTCTACCCGAAGGTCTAAGCAATCATCGTCACTGCTACTTTCAAAAAAATGCTATGGTATCCATATAACACTTACACTTATATTAGTCGCGTTTGTATATTTTACGGAAATTAATTTATTTAAAAAAATTATTACTCACAAAAATTTCAACAACTAGTTTAAAATGTTTTTTTATCAACAGCTGACACAATATCAACTCAGAAATAATTAAAACAGGGATGTTAAAAATTTATTGCGGAAAGCTTTTACCGCAGGAATGAATAATTACAATTTGCATATCGATCGATATTTATTTCCGTCGAATTTTCCTTTCCGTGCGGAATCAATAATACCACCCAGTATTTCTTAAAATTGAGTGAAATTGAATTCGATGGAGATTCTCCGTTAAATTTGTTTAAAAATCACCGCAGTTTTTCCTGATTTTAAGAGAAATTCTGGTTAAGATAAGAATTCAATGTTTAATATATAAAAGGAATTTTTTTATAATCTTTTAAAACAGGATTTTGTTTTCAAATCCCCTTTTAATTTCCTTTATTTTAAAACTCTTCTCTATAGGTTTGGTTAATTTATTTTTTAACGTATTACTATTTCACGACAAAAAACAGAAATTTCGTTTTCAAACAAGTACACTTAGAGTTTTAAGACGGAAGTAGTAATGACATCTCAAATGTCACATCCAGCCGATAAGAAGATACGAGGTAATTAAAAAAATTTACAGTAGGGTAATAACAGGTAACCCATTAACAAATTTATAACTGCTGCTGATTTTTTTTACGAATTTAACGATTAAAGTCAGCGTTAAGAACACTGAAGTCAAAGTAGAAAAACTGCATTTCTACCACTTCTTTCTTCATTTGTCATTGGACAAAAAAACTTTGGCTTTTACTTCTGATTGATTAAATGTGAACAGCCGCTGTCAAACCAACTCCAAAAGCGAAAAGTTGTATACAAACTTAAGTTTTTTGTTCGACAGTTTTTGGTTTCGACTGCAGTTTTTTAAACCCTGTTAATAGTGATTTACATGCGCTCAAATCTAAAAATGGACTAAAATATATTTAAAAGTATGAGTAATGAAAATAAATGCAAAAGGTTACAATATATAATTTAGTTTTAAGGTAAGAAATCACATTTTTTTATTAAAAAAGTAGAATTTCCTAAGAAATTAATTTTAATCGATTAATTGACATAAATTCTTCGAGTTATTCGAAATTGACGAAATTATTCGATCAAATAATGGCGGAAAAATTCCTCGATTTATTGAGCAACGATTAATCGAGAGAATACTTAAGTATATACATTTGTACTTGCAAAAAAACTTGGTATGAGTAACTCTTTTTTAAACATAAACGACTTTAACAAATTTTGTTTAGATAGCTTAACAATTCATCACAGCTCCTCCTACTCATATGGGAGGCATTTCAACAAATCCCTAATCGTCGTAATTAACATGGGTAACGGTTTTGTTGCCGTTAACATTTCTACCAAATCTTACTAGGATAGGGGTGTATTCGACCATTATTCCCATATATGTACATTAGGGTGGCCGTTATTTTTTTTATTTTGATTTCGTATATTCTCCCCCCTAAATCGGTTCAGTTCTATGTAAAAAAAAATACAAAAAAATTTCGTAGCGATAAGTTGTGTTTTAGGGGGGGCGTCCGTCCCTCAAAGTTTGCCATCAAGCCATTTATTCAAATGTAATTTGTTTGCATATGACTATCTTCTAAAAACAACATTTTACAAGAATATGATATATGGCAATATTTTAGCTCTTCTAGTCAACAACATAAGCCTCTAAGAAAGTTTTTTGCTAAAATCAATATTTTAGAAAATAATTAAGAAAATAAAAACAAAATACCAAACATTTTATATACGTTTTATATATATAAAAGGGGGATTTAATGTCAAGTGACCCAATTTTGAAATAGATGTCTTTCGATTTAAATGAAATTTACACCAATTTTAGTACTGTTAGATAGTAGCTTAGACACAAATTTTCAACAAGATCGGTGAAAAAGTTTCTGAGTTAGAGGGGGTCAAAGTTTGACATTTTGGCCATACAGGTGTTCTTTCTCATCCATGTAACTTATTACCTATTGGTGAAAGCAAAATTTGTCCCAAGTAGCTTAGATAGCTTTTTGATCAAACTTTTTAAAAAAATTGTTTTTGTTTTTTTAAAAAATTTAAAAAATTTTTTTTTTTAAATTTAACACTTGCCTAAAAAAAATAAAAAAAAAAAATTTTAAATTTAAAAAAAAAATTAAAAAATTTTTTAAAAAAAACAAAAAAATATTTTTAAAAAAGATTGATTAAATAGCTATCTAAGCTACTTGGGACAAATTTTGCTAACACCAATAGGTAATAAATTACATGGATGAGAAAGAACACCTGTATGGCAAACTTTGACCCCCTCTACCTCTGAAACATTTTGACCGATCTTGTTGAAAATTTGTGTGTAAACTACTATCTAATAGGACTAACCTTGGTGTAAATTTCATCCAAATCGGAAGACATCGATTTCAAAATTGTGTCACTTGACATTTAATCGCCTTTTTATATATATAAAACGTATATAAAATGTTTGGTATTTTGTTGTTATGTTCTTAATTATTTTCTAAGATATTAGTCTTAGCAAAAAACTTTCTGGGAGGCTTATGTTGTTGACTAGAAGAGCTAAAATATTGCCATATAACACATTCTTGTAAAATGTTGTTTTTAGAAGATAGTCATACGCAAACAAATTACATTTAAATAAATGGCTTGATGGTAAACTTTGAGGGGCGGACGCCCTCCCTAAAACACAACTTATCGCTACGAAATTTTTTTGTATTTTTTTTTACATAAAACTGAACCGATTTGGAGGGGGAGAGTATAAGAAATCAAAAAAAAAAAGTTCTCCATACAACTAACGGCCACGCTAATGTACATATATGTACATATAAAGGGCTAACAGCTGAAGTGAACCAAATCAGAACAAGACAATTCGAAAACATTATGAGGTTGAGCAAATGAACTGCCATTAATTTCTTAGAAAATCAGGGCCATTGACTTGGATTTTTTACCACTAAATAAGGAACGAAACACTTTTTGACTTAGTCCGTTACAGAACTGAAAAGAGTAAAACTTTGCAGAGAATTACGCACTAGTTTTGAAATTCCTTATATATCATGACTTGGTTTAGTTCAGTTGTGAGCCCTCCATATCTCCGATTCCCAAAAATCGTTTCAACCTGCAAACCTTTAAATAAATATTTGTAAGATAGTAGTGTATCTTCAATAACTCTAGTAAAATTAATTTTAAAAGAACTTATTACGAAAAATCGCTTTAACACATAAACATGCCACAGCAATAAATCTTCAAAAAGTATGGCGAATCTTCGTGTGAAAACTAAAAATTTTAATATTCGTACAAACATCTTGTTGCTGTTGTCAAACTGTTTGTGTCGTTTATTTGACGCTTTAAGTTAATATATAATACGGTCTATATTAATTGCATAATTTTTGTGTATTTCAGTCCATAGCTTACCAAATTTTTTATTTATAAAAACAATGGTCTTTATACTTTAGAACAGGTTTAGAAACGTTGATACATACCAGGGCTGTGGAGCTGTCAACAAATAAAACATATTTGTGTATATGAAAATAGACAAAATCATGGCGTCGGCCGAAATTCGTCATACGCGGCGACTTTGCAATAGATTTATTTCTATTTCATACGCCGGCGAACGACGAACAAATCAGTACCGGGTGACCATGTTTGATTTTAGTTTTCAAGTATTTAAGTATATAAAGCTTCTTTTTTACTTTAATAATTGTTTTTAATTATTTTATCGGATCTTTAATATATATACAAAGAAGATAACTATAAGAATAGTTTTTAATTGTGTTTTTGTTAATGTTTGTGTTTTTTAAGTAATTTTTTTTTATATGGTCACACTATTTCTCCCTCTTTGCACAAACAGCAAAGAACTTTTTCAATTAAGAAAGCTGTTAGTTATTCGTCGTTATTGTGTTTCATACGACGAACTTACTCAGCGAATTTTTACTAAAAAATTCGTCGTGTAGGGCGAAATTCGTCGTTCGTCCCAGTTGTATTCCTAGCATAATGCTTATTTGACTTCAAACTCTTTTTATTTTTTAGTGCAGTACCTTTTAAATGGTTAAATATAGAAAGAAAATTATTCTGTAAAAACTTTAAATCGATATTTGAAATATTGCATCGCCAATTTCGAAGAATTTGTTTTTTTTTTTGGAAAATGTTAGAAAAACTTTTAAATTTTTTATGCCGAACCATTTTGGAGTCGGAGTTGCGAGTTTTTGTGGGAACTTCGACTCCGACTCCGGTACAAAAACCTTAACTTCCACTCTTTCACTCTGACTCCGACTTCACAGCTCTGATACATACAATGCTTCTATTAGATATTCAAAATGACAATCAAGCAAAATTTTTCTGCTGTAGGGATCGTGAAAAATATTTAATTAATTCCACCGACAACTAATTCCAAAGTCATAATTTTATGCAATAAAATATGATTGAGGGTAAAAAATAACAATTATAGAAACGCGTTTGTAAAATTGAAAAATTTTCTTTTGCCGTCCTTGGTATAGTTTATGCCTAAAATGTACCCCTAGCACCGCCCTGTGGATCCTATGTCAAAAAAATGCTTATTTTTAAAGGACTTTTATTACGAGTGCTAAAAAAAAAAATATAGAGCGATTCCTATCAGTTTGAAAAGGTGTTTTTTTTTTCTATTTTTCGACGGGTATAAAGTTTTGTACTGATCAATTATTTCTTGTTTCACTTTTTGTTAATTGCTTTGGTTCTACTTTTTCGTAAGCTTGGTTCCATTTCTCCAACTTGAATCAATTCTATAACGAAACAAATCCGATATTTATGTTAAATTTCATCACCCTGCATTCCAAGTTTTGCGCATTTTTTTTGTACTTTAAACATACGATCGGATTTTCTACTCTTAAATCGTTTGTCTGTTGAAATTCTGATATAAATTTTTTGCAACAATAAAAACGAAATCGAAATTTTTAATTCAGGTAAAAAATTGTTTGTAATTTATGTGCTGATAACTGAATTATAATTGTTAGCAAATCTCAAATATGTTTGTTTATCATTATCAACATATATGGAAACCTAATGAAGTGTCTAAACAGTGTTTAATAAACTTAATTACAATATGTTTTATCAAACATAGTTAATCTTGTTACTATAATTATATCTAAAGATTGTTATTTACCTTCACCAGTAAACATGTTAAACATTTGTTAATGTTCTTTTGACATGACACTAGATGCCCATAACTAATTAATTACAAATTACTCGTATATTTATTATCAAAATCAACTTAATTTTATTACTTGTCTATAAATATTCTAATAAATTATTCAGGTTCAATTAATAGATTGGAAAAAATTAAATGACATGCATTCATAAGTATTAAAATAAAAAAAAAAATTAACTAGAGCTGTGAGCGGTTATTGACTAAAGATCATGCACACTCACAATGTATGAGTCTTTTGAAATGTTTATGATCACGGACGTGCACTTGCAAAACTTTTGTTATCACGCACGTTCTGGCACGAATCATTTTAAAAGTCTCACACGAATAATTTTCAAAATCACACGCTCACGAAATAGTTTATTAAACAACCTCCTTTTTTATGAAACGCGAAGCATTAATAAGCTATTCAATATTTATAAAACTTATTAACTTGAAATTCCTACGCCCTGGATTGTAAAAACTTGTTTAATACACGTTTTATTGAACTACCCTAAAATTTAGACAAAAATTTAGATTTTTGTGTGGACAATAGAGTCTTCGTGAGCGATGTTCGAAAATAAACAGTACATTATTTAGCGTTCAGCTCACATACACAAGAACGATATCTATTTTTTAGTGATTGTGTAGACGAACACAACCCTTAATATTGTTCGTAACTATTTTCAAGAAAGAGCCGAACATTTTATAGTGTTCTGTTCTTCGTTAAAAAACAGAACAATTGTAGTGATACTAAAGACAAACATTATATTTTAATGCTCTATAATGTTTCTTTTTTTACATTGTTAAAGAAATGAACAAACAAACAATTTAGCAACGACCGCACCACTATTGGCGTTTGTGTTTCCACAAATCTACCAAAGCGAACACTAAGGAGCTATATTTAGTGTTTATTTTCGAACACTGTTCGTGATTGCGTGAGAAATTGTGCGGGACTTTAAAATTTTAATAACGCTAAATTTCTCACATTTATTTAATATGTAAAGTAAAACGCAAGACTTAAGTCACGTGCATATCTCTAGATTTTATTAGAAAAATGTTAATGTTCATTTAAAAATGTCGAACCAAATAAAATACCGTGATTATAAAGAAATAATTATTCAATCAATTAATTTTAATTTTAATTTAGTACACAAACATAATTTAGTATACATACAAATCAATTAGGCGGCATTTATACGATGATTTTTAAGACATGTCTAAAGGACATGTTTTTTTTAAATAATAATTTCACTAGATTCAGATGTTGATTTTTTCCATGTTTTTTTAATTCATGATTTTTGATGTTTGTTGATGGTAGAGAAGAAAAATCAAATTTTATGTTCTCTGTGTCTTTTTTTCTATGTATTTTCCTTTGCACACATTCGTATTTTTGTTATCTTGCTTCATTTTATTTTTTATTTCAATTTGGCAACATCTCTTTATAATACAAAATACGAAGCGCATTTAAATTTTTTGTTTTTTACAAATAAGCAAGTAAAGAATTACCGATAACGGGAAAAAATCTACCCTTAAATCATGAAGAAAAAAACATCGTTTGAATCTGTTGTGTTTTTGGAAGCAACTTGTAAGCGGAATTAAAAAAGTCGTCGATGGCTGCGAGTGTAAAACGGCAAATCCATCTAAGGAGATCGAGTGGTTGCGACCGAAACATGTCATGGTAACCTGCCGGCCGCGGTTCGAGCCCCGGCCACGGTCAAAAATGAAAGATTATCAATAACAATTTTAATTCATTTTCATGTTGTAAAATTCCTTTCTTCATAAAAATAATTTAATTAAAATTAAATTTGATGAACTTAAGCCTAATTAAAAATATTAAAAATTTGGATTTGTATTTTTCTTTATAATTTTATAACTTTTGATGAGAAAATGAATATATTGAATGAATTTAAAATAATGTAGAATCATCTTACGCATGTCTAATTACATAAAAAGTAAAAACATAAACATAAAAGTATGATGGAACAAAATGTCGCATGCAACATGTAGCGTGCGACAGTGATTAAAATTAAATAAAATATAAACTACACAATATTTTTGAATTAAATTAAAACCATTATTAAGATACATCAATGCAATATATTTTAAAATTAGTCGCATTCAAATATTTTATCAGGTTTCGCTGAAATCAGTGTCTGAACTGTTTGCCGTTAAAACAACTTCTGTTTCTGTCGCATGCAAATGCCTTGGGTTTTTTTTAATTTTCTTGAAAACGAACAATTGCTCAAAATCAACCTAAGCACAAATTACAGTGCTAATCAAGAGCTATAAGTTTCGCCTTTTGTCAAAATAAAATTAATGTTTTGGTATATGGTTTTTTTCACTTTTAAGGCGTACGAATGTCCCATTCGACATTGGAGAAATTCCCATATGTAAATTTTTTAAGTTATACAGTTTGTTAAAAGTTACTTATTGTTAAAAAGTACTTCTCGTTACAATATATTTTTCCGTTAAAGATGGTTTTTTGTAGAAGTTGCATTTTGCTACAAGGTACTTTTTTGAACAAGTACTTTTTTTGTTACCAGGTGCTTTTTGTTAAAATTAAGTTTTTGTCAAAAGTTTCTTTTTATTAGAAAGTGCTTTTTAAAAGAAGATTATTTTCTCTTAAAATGCACTTTTAGTTAAAAGATTTTTTTTTTCAAACAGGAGCTTTTTAATAATTGTACTTTTTCGTTAAATTATAGTTTATGATAAAATTATATTTTTGCATTTTTTTTTATTTTTAATCAAATATGTAGTCCCACAATCTTAAACACATTAGTTGGTTTTATCCTAAAACATTTTCCCTCACAGTGTCCGTTTCTTTCGTCAATTATTCGATTTGATTCAATAGAATTATTAATTTACTTATTTGTTTATTTACTGTTTGTTTAGAAAGTAATTGAGTCTGCACATGCATTTAAATTTAAACTGTACTCCATTAATGAATACTGAATAGTGTATCAAGTAAATAAATAAAAAATTCAATTTAAGACTGCTGTCCACTATTCCCACTAAACACCATTTTCAAGTGCAATTTTTAAATTTAATTTAAGTAAATTTAAACAAATAATAAACAGTTTGTGTTGTTTGTTAATAAAATTTATTTATATGAATTGGTTCAATTACTTGAAATTTTGTGAATGAGCTTTAGGGTAGATTAAAAAAATAAAGAAAATAGGTATGTGTTCGCTACAGTTTTGACTAAAAATGTACCGTAAACCAGTTATGTTAACTTTTATTTTTTCATTATCGTTCAGCTCTATAAAAATTACAGTTTTTAAGAAGATCCGTACGCAATTTTTTTTAATTAAAACATTACCTGCAGTATTTATAAAGAATTTATTTAAATTTCAAATGTATTCAATGAAAAATTTGCATTAAAGTTTTGGTGTTGCTTGGTGGCGTAACGTGATACTTCTGTGGAAGTGAACATATGATTTTTTTACGAGAAAATTACAGGGCTCCACTTAATGCACCTTATGGTGTTTTCTTTTCTACAAAAAAAAAAAAAAATGTGACATTTTATTTAAAATTAAATGCAATTTGGTGTCTGTTTCTTAAAAATTTTGCTCCCGAAAAGGGTGGCTTGTTTTATTCTAAAAAACTCATCCTTTTCGGGAGCAAAATTTTTAAGAAACAGACACCAAATTTGCATTTTTTAAATAAAATGTCACACTTTTTTGTTGAAAAGAAAACACCGTTAGTGTATTGATAATAAAAATTGTTTTTTGCAGTCAATTCGAAACAAAAACCTAAGATTTTGTCAAAGTTTCCAATACTTTTCATATATTTTTTTTTAAATAGTGCGTTGGTCGTTTTGCTAAATATATATTACGGCCTACGCGGCTATGCCATGTAGTTTTTGATATTTGCTAATATTTATCAACCTAATAAACATAAATTATACACACATCAGTCAATTAATAAATTTAATAGTATGTAGATACATAAATATATTGTTAAATTCATTTACTTATTAACAATAAAAAAATATGTACATATGTACATCAGTCAATTATAAAAATTGAATAATATTTACATTGTTTAATTCATTTAATTATAAACAATAAATTACAGCTTGTTCAACGATTTCGAACGTTAATGTTCGCTTGGAAAATTACATTTAAAACAAAAACAAATTTTAGAATTTTTAGAATGAAGGCACAAACGATATACATATTTATCCGTTTTGGAGCCTTTTATGCATTTTGGCATTGATTTGTTAGTGGATATTTTTGCATATTTTACTGTTTGCAGCATTTTTGTGCATAATTTAGTTAAACGAGTATTCTTGCAGCATTTTCCAAATTTATAGCGCATATTTTGCCTTTTTAGGGCATATTCTGCTACATGTTCATTTTAATAGCAAGAGCCTAAGCAGCAAATAAAAGATTTTTTTTTTCCAAATTCTGGTTAACAGATGGCTTTTCTGTTGTAAATACGTATCTGTATACTCAACGTGTTGCTTTAATTTCGCCATCTACATTTAATTTTTTTACACTAAAATTGTAAGACAGGTTGTCATTTAAGATAAATGTTATGCGATGTGTATAATACATAGAAATCTAGATCAATCTTTTTAGTATACCGATCGAACCAGAATAAATTTTTAAAGTGAACTAACGATGTCCATCCGTCCTTCTGGTTGGTTTTCTTTCCAAGTTAACCTTGTGCACAAAGTTCAAGATGCAATTTTATAAATAATCTTATCAAATATGGACAAAGTCTATGTTAATGGTGAAAATCGGTCATGTCCGTTATTATTATGTTGGTATTTAAATTAAATTCGCCCCAAAAAAATTTTACTGCAAATTATTATTTCGAATCGGTTCACATTTGCCAAAAGCTCCCATCCTTAAATAGCTAAACTTCCTTTTAAATGTTAACATTAATTTACAATTTAGCGACCATACCTAAAAAAATAAAATATGGGTTTAAGCGATAATATTTTCAGTTTTTTTTTTTTTAATTTTGTTACTAAATTGTTGAAAATTTTGTCTTCAAATGAGCAATTTTTAATTTTTTTAGGGCATATTTTTAACAATTTTCAGGGCATATTTTCCAGTTTTTACTGCATATTTAATGCGCATAAAACGCGTTTTTAAGAGCATATTTCTGGTTTCCCTGATTATGAGGTTAAGATTCATGTAAAAGTACTTTGTGTCGAATATTTTTTAGAAAGGGTGTGTTCGTAAATGCATCACTGCGCTGCATTAGAAAAGCAAACTTTTTTAAATGCCGATAAAAAAATTAATTTAATTTTTTTTTTTTATTGTGTGACTTTTTTTTTTTGTGGAGTATTTGACAATTTTTTGGTCAACATATACTTCACTGACATAAATATGCATATATATATAAACATTTGAAATCACTATGCAGCGCAGTGATGCATTTACGAACATGCCCATATCTTCTTCTATTTGAGATTTTAGAATGGTTAATTTTGGACCTACCAGGAAAACATTTCGTCAAGACATAGTAGCTACCGTAAAAGTTATTATCTCCAATTTTTATGTTAATACCAATATTAATAAGGAAGTTATGGCAATCAAAGCCATGTATTTGTATAGGAGCTATGGACCGATTCCAATATAATAATGATTTTGATTGAAATAAAATACGTTTGGACCAAATTTAATCTAAATACCAACATAATAAGATGGTTTTTGGGCACAAATACCATATTCCGGAAAGAAGTTTGTATGGGGGCTAAATGAAATTATGTACCAATTCGCCCCATTTTCGATCCTTGTGCCAATTAGATAATTTTTTTTTAATTAGATTCAGAAGAGTGATTCTGAGCCGATAGGTATGCTTAAAGGTAGGTCTAGGACCAATATATTAAGGTGTTACAAACATCATCACAAATGCACAATACTACTTTTGTGGTGTGGGTATAATCAAATAGTAAATTTACATTCAATTTGAAATTTAATTTCCTAATGTTTTGCATTAAAGTTTTTATCAATTTTTTTTGATAATTTTAATAATAAAAAAATTAAAAAAAGGTAATCTTCGCACTTAAAAACGTTTTTTTTACGTACGTGGTAAGAACGTAGGACGTAACGCCGTAAATTTCTAAAAACACGCTCTATTTAGTAAATAGTATAAAGTATTTACCCCACAATCAGTGTTCGAAAATAAACAGAACATTATTTAGCGTTCGGCCCACACACCCAGGAACGTTATCTATTTTTTTATAATACCGTTCGTAACTATTTTCAAGAAAGAGCCGAACATTATATAGTGTTCTGTTCTTCGTTAAAAAACCGAACAATTGTAGTGATACTGTAGACAAACGTTATATTTTAATTTTTTATAATGTTTCTTTTTTTACATTGATAAAGAAATGAACAAACAAAAAATTTTAGCAACGACTGCAGCACGCACAGCTTGTGTGTGTATTGTGTATACTATGTTTTGTTTGTGTTAAATTATTTTGCTGGCTTTTTGTTTTTTTTTTCGTAGTGTATTTTGTTTTTGTAAAAAATGTTTAATTTTTTACCAGCCAAAAGGGCGCTACAAACGAACATTAATGAGCTGAACCGAACACAACGAAGTTTGTGGTGTTTTTTTAAAAGAACGGAATTAAATGTTCTCATCATTTTGTTGAGTTGGATAAAAACAGTATTATTTTTGTGTTCGAAAGATGACAAACAGGGAAACGTTATTTTTTTTTAATGATTTTCTACACAAGCACTATTAGCGTTTGCGTTTTCCACAAATCAACCGAACCGAACACTAAGGAGCGATTTTTAGTGTTTATTTTCAAACACTTCCCACAATTCCATCGTAGACGTATTCTGTTTTCCTTTGAAAATAAAATAAGAAAAATCCAAAATTTTCGAAATTGTTTGTTTTTTTTTTCTTTTTATTTATTTTTAAATATATAATTTTAAAACACAAAAATTATTGCATGTTTTTAATTTTTTCTTTTTTTATGGCAATACGGCCGTAACCTGCGTATGGAATAGAATTAGATCGATGTCGACGTACGACGTTGATATGCTTTTACGTTTGCGCCAACTAGCTGTGCTGAATCATATATGCCCTTCACCAAGGTGCGGTATTAACAGAAAGTTATCTCAATACGTTGGCTAGATATAAATAAATCTATTTTGTTCCACGCCCATTCTCCACTCCCACCCATTTTTTTTTTCTGATATTTTGTATTGATAACCAAGATGTTTGTACCTAATTTGGGAATATTGGCTCCTGCCGTTCTCCAGATATACAGAAATCTTTAATGTTTTTGTATAGGAAGTGCCACGCCCACTTCTCCAATTCCGTCTACATTGTGTCGGCTATTGTGTATTGATAACCAAGATTCTTATACCTAATTTTTCAAACTTTGGCTTTTGTCGTTCTCCAGATATTCATACATTAAAAACAACAACAAGGGATTTATAGGTAAAATTAGAGGTAGTCGTGTTTTTTTGCTAATATCACAGCCATTTGTGGACCGATCAGGCTTAATTTTGTATAGCAAACAATTCCAAATTATATGTGACATAAATAAATGCCCAATTTTTGGGATTGATATTAAAACACATTTATGTTTAAAATCGTTGTAAATACAAAATTCTTTTCTTCACCTAACACTTAAATGAAACTTAATTCACCGGTGTGGTACATTTAAATTCATTTTAAGTTTTCATTGGGAAAACTTAGCAAGGTGGTGTCAATATTAAACCAATGCAACAACAACAGGCAAAGCAATAGCAAACAACTGTTTTTGGAGGCTACCTTGTAAATAAATACACTTTTTCTGATGTTTTTTTTTTTATTAAGTAGTGCTACCATACTTTTATCTTAATTATATAAGACTTTTTAAACAAAACTCAAAAAATCAACCTGTATTTAAATACGATTTAAGTTCATTTAAAAATTAACTTAATATAGATTTAAATGTTATGATGAAAATTGGTCATAAGAACAATAAACACTTATCATATCTGGCGTCTTCGGAAAACCCATTACAACGGACACATAGACAGACGGACATCGTGGTTTGAACTTTTCTTCCCATACGGATCCAGAATATATCGATCCTTTGCTGCAATAGAGTCGTAACAAAATCTTTTAAAATTAACCTTTTAACAGCGTTGTGAAGAAATACTTTTAATATACACTTAGAGAAAAGTACTTTCAAAATTAAATTTAAAAACGAAATTTTATACAGAAATTTTTTAAGGTACTTTTTAAAGAGTTTTGTAAAAATTAAAAAAATTTGCTACTTACCCAGGAAAACAGTGTAGTTTGTAGCACACCATACATCTTGTAACTGTCTATTTATTGCCTGTATTGGTTTATTTATGATTGAAATATTCTTTTGAACTCTTGATTAGATTTCTTTATAAATATTTATTATTTCTGCAATTTAATTTAAATCGGTGATGGAAACCCCGACCGATCATTTTATTGAAAGAAATTGTTAGCACATTGTGTGGAATGCAAATGATTTATGGCTGGAGTGAAATCAATAAATAAAAATAAACTAATTCTATTTCATTTCCTTCTTCTTTCACTTGTATTACCAATTGATTACTTTTGTATGTTTTATCAGAAACATTGTCTATCAATGCAATAATTGCACTGTAAGTTCTGAAGTAAAGAAATATTGAAAACATTTTTTAGCTACATATAAGTGATGATACGAATATTCGTATTCGAAATACCGTGTATTCAGCTATTTTATGACGTTGGTCATAAGCGTCAAGCGAATATTTTGCCGAAACGTTCCAAAAAATACAAAAAATTAAGAAACAAATATATAAAACAACTGGAATGGGTCAATTAAATATTAAGATAATTCCAATCCCATTACACAAACTTAAAATACGGTCGTTGCGGTGGATTGTTACTAGCACTTTTAATCTAAATATTTGCAAGAAAAAAAAACAAAATTTCTATTACTTGTCGCTTATGATAGTAGTGTGCCAGTTTTCTTCTTATTTTTTGTTATTAACAAAATATTGGCGTAGATATTCGTATTCGCAAACATTAAAAATTGAAATTCGTAACATCACTACTACATATAATACCTTATTGTAAGTAAAAACAAGTAAGATAGTATAGTCGGCCAAATCCGACCATATAATGCCCTACACCACAGTATATAAGAACACATTTTTAATTTCTTTCTTTTTAAAAAATTAAAAACAAGAACATTAAAAAACAAACTAAAGTTTTCATTAAAAAAATAACTGTTTTCATTAAAAAACTATTTTTATAAAAATTCGCATTATAATAGGGACCAACTTATATTTGGTCCAATGGGTATTTCGAGAAGACATGAATCGGGGTAGCAGAAGAAATAGCCTAGGGAAAGTAGTTTCCAGGACTATAAGTTCTACGTCCAGATTCAGCCAGATATCGGAGATATAGGTATAATTTTGAAAAATTTGGTTTTTCCGTAACTTAGTATGAAAAATATGGTAATTTTCAATCCAAAAAATAGGTATTTCGAGAAGACATGAATCGGGGTAGCGGAAGACTGGAAATAGCCTAGGGCAAGTAGATTCCAGGACTATAAGTTCTACGTCCAGATTCAGCCCGATATCGGAGATACATATACAATTTTGAAAAATTTAGTTTTTCATTAACTTATATTGTTTTCGTTTCTAAAAAATAATAATGCATTTTATTTGTGTAATATATTTATCAGGTCACATGCACCCTTACAAAGTGATACGTTTTTCTAAATTACAATGGAACAAAATAATAGCTGCGTTTTACACTCAACACTAATGTGTATTTAGCGTGTTAAATATTGAATGCAAAGTTTGTACCAATAAGCGATATTCACCACGATTGTAGCGATTTTAAACATTAAATTTTAATTGAATTCCAATAAGCGTTAACAACACTGATTTTCAATAATTAAAGTCAGCTGTTGTTAAAAATTATGCGCAAAAAAATAATTATTAAATAAAAGTAAAACAAACGAAAAACATCACAATATGTATAACCATAAATCACAATACTACACAAATTTTACGCAAAAACAAGAAAAAAGTTAAAAGAAAAATACTTGCTTGCACAAAAATGTACTTAATGCAGATGTAAAAAAGGGTATTATCTCACACGCAATAACTGGGGGTAAGAAATGGAACAAATTTGCCATTTATTTTTGCAACATATTTACAAAGGAAAACGACAACTTCTCACACTTTTGCATATTTTTTTAGAATAGAACAAAAACCCGCGCGAATGGTAGCATACATTGAACATTATTGTCAGAAAAGAAAACACCATTAGTATTCATTTGCTTTACAATTTTCATTAAATATTAAAAAAAAAATGTTTTGTTAATAAATGTTTAACGTTAAAAATGGATTTTAAAATTTTTTCAAAATGTATCTTTTTAGAAATTAAAATGTATCTTTCCCGAAATTTCACTGGCAACCACTGTTG
Source organism: Pollenia griseotomentosa (assembly GCA_963931875.1). NCBI lineage: Eukaryota > Metazoa > Arthropoda > Insecta > Diptera > Polleniidae > Pollenia > Pollenia griseotomentosa. Next base: position 51,087,341 of record OZ007564.1, read on the forward strand.
CCAACTTTTTTTTGACCACTTCCCGCCAAATCAGACTTAAAAAACGCTAGAAATCAGCAGATATTTAATTTAGCGGGAATTTTTTAAAAATAACGCTAAAACCTTAACATTTTGAAAAGTTTTATATAACTCTAGATATAGGATGCTTTTTAAAAGTATACGACTCTCAAATTACGTTGCATTTTCAGGTTATGAACTTCCCCAGCTATTTTAATACCAAAAAAGTTATAGTAATGTATTTGGCAGTGCCGAATCTTTGATACCCTACACCTACAGTTAGAAAATTTCCGGAGTGGGGTTTATATGAGACCTATGGTAAATAAAGGGCCGATCTTTACGAAATTCGAAAAAGTAATTTATAGTATTATAATTTTATTACAATAGAATACGGATTGAGAGCTTTACGATTTTACGCGTACTAAAGTTTTTTCGGCTCAAAAGTTGACAGTGTAATTTTTTGTCATATAAAACTGTGACAGACTAAAATTTATTACAATAGCATTATTTGCTACCGTTTTAGGCGTACTAAAGTGTTTTTATAGAGTGGGCTTTTTATTGGGCCTACCGTTAATTATGGGCCGATCGTTGTGTCGTTTTAAGCAATAATATAAAATTAATTAGATGAAAGTAAGTGAATTATATTGCGTGGGATCTATCGAGACTATTTAGATCAATACCTTCCTTTTTGTCACATACAGCCCTAACAAAATACTAAACAAAAACCTAAAAAAATGTCGCATACAATCTTCGGTTCACTTAAACTACAAAAGTAAGTAGAACCGTGAACATAAATAAGTTTATAGTTTTTAGCCAGAAAAACAAAAAAAAAAAAAAAATTAAGACGAAAAAGTATAAAATCTGTAAATTTAAAATTTGAGAAAGGTTTCTGTAGCGAAAATTAACCGCAGGGAGATGTTCTAAAATCGCTAGATTTCCCGCTTGCCTCTAAAACGTATGTTTTCCCGTGATTGACATTTCAAAAACGGGAAAATCTCTAAATTGGCAACAGTGCTGGCAACATTGTCGGTGCTATTTTTATGTTTTTATAAACTGTTTTCCTTCTCCTGTAAAGTTTAAAAAATTATATTTAGTTGCGTGCACAGAAAAAATAAAAATTGATTTTAATTAAAAAATTTGTGATCTAAATTAAAAAATTGATTAAATTTGCACCAGTAAACAAATTAATATTTTAATTATATTTTAACAAAATTTTCTGCATTAAAACACAAAATTATAACTCACTTGATAATGTGTTTAACTCACTTGATTAAATTTTAAATTAAAACGGATTTCATTTTTGAATAATGGTTAAATTTAAAAAAAATTGGCAAGAATTTTTTATGTGTGGTTTATAAATATCGTCGGCTTAATATGCAAACCTGCTAACTCCCTTTCAGCACATTTTACAGGAGAGACAAAAAACTTATTACATTTCATATTTGCAGCTTGAAAGGAAAACCAAAATTATATTCAGTTTTACACACTTCAAGACTCATATTGAAGAAAAACTACATGCTGGTCGACGAGGCGTATATTTCTCTACAACACGGCATCAAAATCTCAATTTACTTAAAAAGTGGATTTAGCAGGTTTGCATATTAAGCCGACGATATGTATGGCAATGTGTAAAAAGACTGAAACCATTGAATTTTACTTTTTGTGTGTTGTTGTTTTTTTATTTGCTTTAACTGAATTGTTTTTGTGTAATTTTTTATGTTAAAAATATATATCGAGGGTACTCTGACGTAACCTCGTAACTCAATTTTTAAAGGTTTTGAGTTTAACACGGACTGATATTAAGAATATGTTTCTACACAACTGTGTAAAATTTTAAATTAAAATCTCCACCCGTTAATTATTAATTTAAAAAAACAGAACCTCGTATCTCAGGCATCTAATTTTAAAAACACGTAACTCATGTCATGTAATATTTTTACAGTGCACAAGTTAGACAAAATTCCAAAAAATGTGAAAAGAGCGTAAATAAAAAATGTAATGAAATTACAGAAGGCATGAAGAAGAAGTGTTTCAATTCTATTTGGAATGATCCGACCTGGAATCAAAGACGACAATACGTTGTTCCATTAGTAAACAAGGAAATAATATCTCGATCTGATAATAATTCTGAATCTCGGCGAAGCTGTAGTCTAAAATATCATTTACTTATAAATAATCAATGGTAACAAGTATGTAAAAAAAATGTTTTTAAACACAATTGGCATTGGTGAGTGGCAAGTATTATATTGGGTCAAGAAAAGTAACGATAGTGAGATTTAAAAAAATTCAAAACTGAAAAATACACGAAAAAGCTGTAAAAAAGATAAATTTAAGAAAGAACATGTACAAATTTCTTGACTGATTTGCCAAAACTTGAATCTCATTATTGCAGAAAGGATAGTGCAAAATTGTATTTGGAAAATATCTATCAGTCAGTTCAAGATGTTTATTGAGATTTCGTGAAGAACATGAATGATTTAAAAGTTTCAAAAAATGAGATAGCAAGCTATGGATTTTTACGCAAGGAAATGGAATCAATGAATATTAGTATTTATTTACCCCGGAAAGATTTTTGCTACACATGTTTTTCTTTTAAAAATAAAAACATTTCTGAAGATGTGTATTCTCGCCATTTGGCAGAAAAAAATAGAGCCCGAGAAGAGAAACAAAGTGATAAATTAAATGCTATTTCTGGAAAAATAAAAGCTTTTACAGTAGATGTGCAAGCGGTTCAAATGATTCCATATTTGCCAGCTGGTTCATTATACTTTTAGCAGAAGTTAAAATGTCATCAGTTCACTGTATATAATATTGCCAACGGTGATACGGTTTGCTACGTATGGCATGAAGGCGAGGGTGGTATGGATGGCAATGTTTTTGCATCATGTTTAATTGATTTTTTTAAAAATGAAATCAATCAGAGTACACCTATTGTTTTTTATAGCGATGGTTGCAGCGCGCAAAATCGTAATGTAACTTTAGCAAACGCCTTGTATCAATTTGCGAATCAAAAAAAATATAAATATATATAAAAAGTATCTAGTCAAAGGACACACGCAAATGGAGTGTGACTCCGTACATTCGACAATCGAAAAACGTAAAAAAATCGTGAATTGTATGTGCCCGCTAATTTTGTGGAGATAATTCAACAAGCAAGATTAAAAAATCCTTATAAAGTGAAATATGTTGATCATACGTTTTTTTGTAATTATTCAGAATTGAAAACTTGTATATCTGTTAGACCAGGTAACAAGTCTGGATCTCCGACTGTTTTACAGTTACGTGGCTTGAAGTACAGTAAAGATAGTATTATGTATAAATTATCATTTAATGATAAGTGGAAGGATTTACCTCATCGATTGACTAAGAAGTACAATGAAGTTCAGGCAAATCCTTTGTATCAAGGAGTTATACCTATTACAGCTCAAAAATTCATAGATCTTCAATCGTTGATATCATAAATCAATGATAATCCTCATTTTTTTATGACAATTTACTTCATACCAATGAATAATCACGGCCTTATATAACTATTAGTGTTTAAAAGTATTTTAAAAAAATTTCATTGTATATTATATGTATGTTAATTATGAATAAAAAATTAGTTTAAAATAAATCCCACGTTTTAAGTTATTAAAATTAGATCTTAGAAAACATTTATTCTGAGCACTTTAAATAAAATACTGTATTTATTTATACATTTAAAACCTCGTAACTGACATTTCATGGTAAACTTAGCGGATCGTAAGCTCGTATCTCAAAATTTAATCGAAAAATTAAACTTAAAATAATTTCTTAAGCATATTTCAAATTTAATTGAATCTGTACAGAAACAATTTCTGCTCTTCTGTCTTCGCGGTTTACACTTTAACCCACTAACCTTGCCCTCATACACATCTCGACTGGCTCTGATAAAGCTCCCTACTTTAAAAAGTGGTAGAACAATGCTGAATGTATCGTTTATTCTGAACATTATTAATAGTGATATCTGCGCTGGATTTTTAATTAATGAGATTTCATTTAATATTCCTCAACGACCATCTCGAAATTTCATACCATTATCCATTAAATTCTTTAGAGCTAATTATGGTGATGCTGACCCTCTTAGAAGAATGTGTAACACTTTCAATCAATTATATAGATATATTGATTATTCGTTGGATCCAAAGTTAATAAGTAGATTAATAATTGCTTTTCTTAATTGATAATAAAATTTGTGTTATGTAATCAAATGTTAGTTATAGTCTATTTTATTTAAGTGTAATTTTTAATATCTAAAATGTCTGTAAGGATTAATCCATAGACAATAAATAAATAAATAATTAACATATATATCTATAAGAAGTTAATAAAACTTTCAAATTAACAACAAAAATTCAAAAGCTTTTTTTTTAGATTTTCTAATAAAATGTTTTTTGACTCTCTTGTAAAGTAGTGTTTTTTGAGATACGAGGTTACGTCAGAGTACCCACGATATAGTCTATAGCCTTCTCAGAGGTAAACATAATAAGTGGACCAAATTTTATCTCGTTTGGGTAAGAGGTTTGGCTGCGCAAAGTATACAAACACACAAATATTAATTTTAATATACTAGATTAAAGCAGTAAGCTCCAGCTCATAAGCTTTTACAAAAGAGCTTGTGCTTTCACACCGACACGAGTACAACAAGCTTTCACAAAACAATGCTTGCTGTTTTTTTTTTTTGTAAAAAAACAACGATCAATCGATCGTCGCACACGTGATCGAATGAACTTTCGTATCGAATAAAACTTCGTGACGTATCAAAAACGGGATTGCGGCATTCGAAAGCTTTCGTATCGAAATTTGTTTAAAAAGTATAATAGATTTTTATGCTTGTATACTAATGGCATGAGGCATTGCACTTTTCGCCGCATATAAATCAACAATGTTGATAGTGCCCTATAAAATAGGTGACTTCGGTTTATTTATGTGGCTTTTTTTATAACGGCGGCGCTTACCAAAAAGAGCAACAAAGCAACGCAAAAATTGCAAAAATTCGGAAAACATTTACAAATTCAGAAAATTTGCAAAAATAGCGAAAATTCGCGAAAGTTTTTTCATATCAAACAAGCCATTAAATTGATTAAAAGTCCCTAAATTACATGGAATGGCAAAAATTCGATTAAAAATTTTGAATTAGCGGAAATTTGCAAACAGCGGCATGAAAGCAAAGTCTAGTATTTATTAAAAATTGTTAAAGCTGTACTGAATCAGAAAACTTACAGAAAAAATCTCTGCTAAAGCGAACATGGCTAAAATTAGCAAATAATCGCAAACTTGGAAACAAGCCCTAAAATTTATTTGAAATCGGTTAAAAAAAAACAAAATGTCAACAATTAACAAAAAAAATCTTTTTGCACAAAAAGCGAAAATTCGCGAAAATTTTTAATAATTCGAACAAGCCATAAAATTGATTAAAAGTCCAAAAAATGAAAAGTCCAAAGAATGAAAAAAATTCTGTAAAAATTGCTAAATTAGGGGAAATTCGCAAAAAATTGCTAACAGCGGCATAATAGCAAAGTCTACTATTTATTAAAAATCGTTAAAGCTGTAAAGAATCAAAAAACTTTCAATACAAAAATCGCTTCTATCTATGACTATAATTTGCGAAAAATTGCAAAACTGAATGTTATTATTTTATTTCTTATTGCTGAAAAAAGTTTAATACTTAAATTTTTAGCTATTTGTTAAAGAAATCTAATATTTATTCCCAAAAAGTGTGTAAATTGTTTGTAAAAAAGCAATCAAATGTTTTTACGAAAGCTCTTAACCTATCGAATGACATTTCGAGTAAAGTCATTCGATCGACTACTCGTTATCGAATGACATAATCTCAAAAAGTAAAATTTCGATCAAAGTCACTCGATCACGACTGCGACGATTTGGGCCCAGCTATTTTATGACGTTGGTCATAAGCGTCAAGCGAATATTTTGCCGATACGTTCCAAAAAATACAAAAAATTAAGAAAGAAATATATAAAACAACTGGAATTGGTCAATTAAATATTAAGATAATTCCAATCCCATTACACAAACTTAAAATACGGTCGGTGCGGTGGATTGTTACTAGCACTTTTATTCTAAATATTTGCAAGAAAAAAAAAAACAAAATTTCTATTACTTGTCGCTTACGATAGTAGTGTGCCAGTTTTCTTCTTATTTTTTGTTATTAACAAAATTTGAAATATTCTGTGGCGCTAAATTTGAAATTTGATATTCGTATTCGGTGAATATTGGCGTAGATATTCGTATTCGCAAACATTAAAAATTGAAATTCGTAACATCACTACTACATATAATACCTTATTATAAGTAAAAACAAGTAAGATAGTATAGTCGGCCAAATCCGACCATATAATGCCCTACACCACAGTATATAAGAACACATTTTTGGGAGCTATGGTCAAATATAAACCGATTCCAATAAAATTTGGTAAAATTATATCACAGAAAAAAATTTTGCACCAATTAAATAAAGCATTAATCAAAATTTAAAATCAGTTTTAATTAAAAATTTCATCAAGTGAATTAAACGTTTAATCAAGTGAATTAAACGTTTATTCAAGTGAATTAAACGTTTAATTGATATTATTAATTTCTTTCTTTTTAAAAAAATTAAAAACAAGAACATTTTTTCTATAAAAAACAAACTAAAGTTTTCATTAAAAAAAATAACTGTTTTCATTAAAAAACTATTTTTATAGAAATTCGCATTATAATAGGGACCAACTTATATTTGGCCCAATGGGTATTTCGAGAAGACATGCATCGGGGTAGCAGAAGACTGGAAATAGCCTTGGGAAATAAGGTTCCAGGACTATAAGTTCTACGTCCAGATTCAGCCCGATATGGGAGATATAGGTATAATTTTGAAAAATTTGGTTTTTCCTTAACTTAGTATGAAAAATATGGTAATTTTCAATCCAAAAAATAGGTATTTCGAGAAGACATGAATCGGGGTAGCGGAAGACTGGAAATAGCCTAGGGCAAGTAGATTCCAGGACTATAAGTTCTACGTCCAGATTCAGCCCGATATCGGAGATACATATACAATTTTGAAAAATTTAGTTTTTCATTAACATATAGTGTTTTCGTTTCTAAAAAATAATAATGCATTATATTTGTGTAATATATTTATCAGGTCACATGCACCCTTACAAAGTGATACATTTTTCTAAATTACAATGGAACAAAATAATAGCTGCGTTTTACACTCAACAGTAATGTGTATTTAGCGTGTTAAATATTGAATGCAAAGTTTGTACCAATAAGCGATATTCACCACGATTGTAGCGATTTTAAACATTAAATTTTAATTGAATTCCAATAAGCGTTAACAACACTGATTTTCAATAATTAAAGTCAGCTGTTGTTAAAAATTATGCGCAAAAAATAATTATTAAATAAAAGTAAAACAAACGAAAAACATCACAATATAACCATAAATCACAATACTACACAAATTTTACGCAAAAACAAGAAAAAAGTTAAAAGAAAAATACTTGCTTGCACAAAAATGTACTTAATGCAGATGTAAAAAAGGGTATTATCTCACACGCAATAACTGGGGGTAAGAAATGGAACAAATTTGCCATTTATTTTTGCAACATATTTACAAAGGAAAACGACAACTTCTCACACTTTTGCATATTTTTTTAGAATAGAACAAAAACCCGCGCGAATGGTAGCATACATTGAACATTATTGTCAGAAAAGAAAACACCATTAGTATTCATTTGCTTTACAATATTCATTAAATATTAAAAAAAAATGTTTTGTTAATAAATGTTTAACGTTAAAAATGGATTTTAAAATTTTTTCAAACTGTATCTTTTTAGAAATTAAAATGTATCTTTCCCGAATCGATGCTACTTTGCCCAATGAGCAACATGTACACTAAAGCGGCCCATACACTTGCAATATTATTGCATATGATATTCGCCATATTTTTTCCATTTTGTCCTATATTATGTAATAAGTCGCACAATGGTTTCAATTTAAATATTGCTCAACTCTCATTCAATAAAAAGGTGAACGTAACCTATAGGATTAACATAAACAGCATTGTACAATGTTGCCAACACATTTGACTTTCTTTTCGTTGTGCAATAAAAATCAAAAGTCTTTTGATTGTTGCCAATATATTGTGCCACCTTCGAATATCACATATACATTAGCGATATAATTGTACAATACGTAAAATTGAACAATTTTATTGCAAGTGTATGAGCCGCTTTAAAAACATGTACTAAAAAAAAGAGCTTTTAAAGCTCTCTACCACAAACTCAAGTATCGATGTATGCGTACTTGGCTGTAACTGGATTAAAGGCATTTTAAAAAGACCTACCGTTTCATAACCAAAAAGTAGACAAAATAGCAAGATATGAATATAACGTGTCGATTTTTTTTCAAAAAGTGCAAAATAAAACATTCGAGTTAATACCCTCTTGTTTATCAAGTGCAATATTTAAACAAATATATATAGCCATTTTGTTGTATGGCCCCACTGTCAGGACCTACTATGATTTATTATTGTTTATTTGTAAAAAATTAAGAGACTGAGTAAAATAATTAGCATAATATTGTTGTGAACATTCAGCAAAATATACAATTTTAAAACTGATAAGCTTTTAATCGTCTTAAAACAAACTGAAACAAATTTATTTTTTTTATTTGAAATGTATGAGATAATTTACCAATAATTTGAACAGATGCTGATAACACTGCGCTACAAAAATTAAATAATTTCATGAAAATTTAAGGCGGCCTTCAGATTCTTTGTTATTTTCGGGGACTGGCCTATATACAGTTCTAAAGTATCGGTCTTATAATAATAAATTGTGCAAATTTTCTATTGAAAAGGTGCTGACAGTAATAGAAAAAAAAATATCATAATCTTACCAAGATTTCTACAATCTGGCCAAAGTTGCTAACAACCTGACTAATTTATCTGTAAGCAAGTAAGAAAGTGCAGTCGGTCAAGCCCGACTATATGATACCCTACACCACAGTATTTTAAAACACATTTACGAGAGTGAACCCTATTCTTGACCCATGAAGAATCATGCTTATGTGTCCATATAAATATGGATCTATCTATGTTTTAAATTTCATTAAAATCGGTATGATAGTTTCTGAGAGGCAGAAATTGCCTCTCCCCTCGTGGTCTTACAATTCGGCCCATAAGAACATATTAGCCAAATTTTATCAAATTATCTCCAAAATTGCGACCTGTTGAGGTGTTACACACATCAGCACAAATGCATAATACCCTCTCCACTATTGTGGTGTGGGTATAAAAAGTTGCTAAGTCTGGGTTCACACTATTAAAGTTTTCTTTCAGCAAGTCTGAGTTAATTGGTGAGACTGCAGACTTTCTAAAAAAAACTGTTATAGTGTAAACCCAGACTTACAATTTAGCAAATTTTTTAATAGAAAAGTAATTCATCGTCAGCTAACTTTTCTACTTTGTGGCCATCTCTTCAACAGAAAAATTGCTCACATTATGGCCAACTTTTCTACTATTAAAGCCCATCTTTTCTACAGAAAATTTTCTAACATTGCGGCAAACTCTCCTACAAAAAAGTTGCTCACATTATGAAAATCTTTTCTACAGAAATGTTTCGTATATTGTGGCCAATTTTTCTACAATAAAGCTGCTTTCAACCTTGCTAACTTTTTTAAACGAAAAGTTGCTTACAATATGGCTAACTTTTGCAAAAAGATGTGCTTACAATATTACAAACTTTTCTACATAAAATTTTTTTACAATCTGGCAAACTTTTTTATAGAAATGTTGATTACAACATGACTAGCTTTAGGCAATATTTAACAGACGTCTTAAAAAATGACCCTATTTCTTTAACATTGTTATCTTAGTTAAACTTGGTTTAACTTTAGACTTGATCTATTTACATTTTTGGCGCTACTTTTAGCACAATACAATTAATTATTTTTTTTTTATTTTGCTTTTATTTAAATTTGTTTAACAATAATGAACACAACAATAATACAATAACAAATATACTTAATCTAAAGTACATAATATTTTTCTCTCTTTATCTCTCACTCATCTAAAACACACTCAAAAATATAAAAATTGTTATAATAAATTTGATTGCAGTTTAGCTACAATTTTATTTTCTTGATGCCAAAAAACAAACAAATATTTTTTGTTCAATTTGTACAACAACAAAATTCTCATTTACAGAAATGAAAATTTAGATATTTTTTTGTTTTGTTTTTGTTTTTTTTTTATTATTTTGATTTTTTGTGGACAAAGTGATTAAAAAATAACAATTCGATTCAAATTTTCGCGAGTGTTGTTCGTTCGTTTGTTATTGAAGTGAAATATTGAAGAAAATAAGAACAACATTAAAATTATAAATATTTTGTTAAAATTTAAATTGATCGATAACTTACATAAATTACAATTTGTATTTAAAACGTTGCTATAATTAACGCGGGGTTATCGGTTATAAAAAAACGCGTATTTGTACATTAATTTATACATATGTATATAAAATAATTATAATCGTTATTTTATTTTTGTTATATTGGTTAAAGAAATTACTATATATTTGTAAAGTGTATTTTAAGGTTTTTGCTCTTTTCAAATAAAATTTTTTTTTTCAAATAGCGGAAAATACTCAAAAATAAATGCGGGTGCAATTTTCTTTGAAAGACAAAAAGTTTCGTTATCAACAAGGCGAATTCATAAAGGTGACTGCATCATGAGATAGAGTTATGCTAGCTATCTCTTTTTTTGAAAAATTCTATGTATTTTGTTTTTGTAAAAAGTTAGAGTGAATGTCAAACTTATTTGTTGAAAATACAAAACAGGAAATTTTTTTTGTTTATAAAATATACACAATTTCTTTAGAAAGTAAATCTTTTTACTCTATTGAAAATTCATTGTAGCTCCATTTATTTCTTACGCAGTTTTAATTTCTTGTGTTTATATTTAATGTTCACTTTTTTTGTTTTAAATAAGTTTTTTTCAAGTTTTTATATTTTTATTAAATTTTAAATTTGAATTAATTTTTTCACAAAATGTAAACAAAGCTTGACATTCAGTATACAAGCAAAAAAAATAAACAATAAACAGATGATTTAAAAATGTCACCTTTATGAATTCGCCTTGGTTATCAACGAATTTTTTTCAAAATTCAATGCTAATGTGTAAATTTTAAATAAAACCAATGTGAAGGTTTTTTTTTATAAATATATTTTATTTTTAGCTGTTTTTTTTGTTTAAAAGAAAGTCTTGTATTTAGAAAATATCATGATTTATTTTTAAATATCTTAAAAAAGTAATTTTAAAAAACATAAATATTTTTTAAAAAACTAAAAATGAGGAACTCGTTATTGTAAGTTTTAAGTTTGAGAATCTAATAATTGATATTTTAATAAAAGTATTAAGTCTCAAATCATATTAATTTGCACATCAAACGCAATCAATCAAATTAATATTCATGACCTTCGTCACACAAAACTTATGTTAAGTTCAAGTTAAAAAAAATAAGCAATTCAAAACCTTTAAAAACAAAGCATTTCATTATAATTGTTCAATTACTAAGTTTATCTGACGTAATAACGTAATATAATTGGCAAAACAATTAAGTTTTGGTCATGAAAAAGTGCAGATGACCAATAAGTTTTGTTTGAAAGTGTCACTGACTCACAGTGGCGGTTTTTTGTGTAAAAGGGGAAATAAATCTAAGTTCGAATAAGACGGTAGCCCAACTGGGATTCATTAAAATTTTAATCGGTCGTTATATTTTTCTATGGCAAAATTTACCCGATTGCTATCAAATTTTCTATAGAAAAATGTATCACAATCAGGTTAATTTTTCTGCTGAAATATTGGCCAGATCGTTATCAACTTTAAAAAAAAAAAATCCTTGCTGTCTATTTTTATTTGGACTCATTGACTTATATAACTATCTACAACCTTAAGCACATCTCCTTAAACTGAATATACTTCTTTCATTAAGATCTATCTCTTTTTTAAGATTCTTTCGCCCGATGATGGAACAAGTTGCATTATCGGAAGAATTTAAGAACCCGACAAATGCCCCATAAAAGCGTTACTTGGCACTGGAAATACTCGTTTGCTTACCCGATAATAAGCTACATACAGAAAACTATATGGTTGGAGGTAACCATATTCTATGAGCAACATAGTATGGTTGGATTTTAACAATGTTTATGTTTGCAGGTTACCATATAATGGTGAAACTTGACCATAAAATGGGTAAAATTAACAAAAAAAAATTCCCGGAATCAACTACAATATGGTCAAAAATAACCATAATTTCTTCAAAATTAACCATATTTTGGTCAATATTACCCATAAAAATGATCAAAATTAATCATATTATGTTCAAAACTAACCATAATATGGTCGACAGTTTTGAGAATTTAAACAAAAGTAACCATATTATGACCAGAATTATTAACCATGCTATGGTTATTTATTTCATCAATTTTTTCAATTTGTTTATTAAAGCTATGTTCACATTATGTGTGGAATGTGGATTGTCACTTTTTCCATTTTAAATTTGCACATATCGTCTGAATTCTTCCAAACAATATCTAAATAAATTTAAAATTTAATAAATATAAATTATAATTCTGTGGTTTTCACGAATAATCGCGTAAGTCACCGAAAATTGAGATAATGATGTCAAAGTGCTATATTTTGCATTAGGTTTTTATAAGTATTAAGCTTTTTAGAATATAATGTAGTATTATTAATTTTTTTCTGCTAAAAACAACTTAAGTTAACTGTTTAATAAAATATTTTGCTATTATAACGATTTATGTCGACATACATCGCCAAAAATTGTAAAATTGCTGAATATTTTTCCAAATAAAAAGCATTTGTGATGTTATGTTGTTATTCGTGCAAAAAAGATGAAAGTATTTTTTGAAAATTTTTCTGTTAATAACAACTTATATGTACATGTGCGTTTATTGTTGACTTCTTTAGTTGCAACAACAGCAGATGAGCGGTTGTTTGTAATTTTAAGTCCATACGTTGTGCTATAAGTATCAAAAACTCTGAATATGTCGCCAACTTGTGTCCTAAAAATAACAACGTAAGTCGTCATGTGTGATTAAAATGATAACATTTATTTCCACAAAAAAGAACTTATGTGGAGATATGATGTTATATTGCACACACTTAATGAGTCAATCTAACATATGCATTTTTAATCCTTTTACAGATTGTGATCCTGTGAGGATTTTTTCATGAAAACTATGTACAATACGTAGAAAGTCACTGTTAAGAGGATAGTAAAGAAAAAAAGTTTAAAAAAGCATCTACAGAAGCCGCAATTGAAAAAAATAATTGTTTTTGCTCTCCTGAAAAGTTTGGTTTTATAACTTACGCGATTATTCGTGAAAACCACAGAATTATCAAAGTAATTTTTTACAATACAAAATCTTTAATTTACAAGATTTTGTTAGTCGTGCCTAATTCCCAATTTTTATTCTTGAAGAAAACACTGAAATTTATTGTTGATGGGATAATGCGCATTACACTGGTTGCTTAGGACAGATCGTCAGGAAACTTCATCCAAAGATTTTAGAAAAACTAAAGTATTAAACAAGTAAAACTGTTAAGCGAATAAAAGTTATAAGCAAAAGTCTTACTTGTAACCATATCAAAGCATAGGAATAGCTTATCCCTTCAACAAAAATTGGGAATTTAGCACGACTAACAAAATCTTGTAAATTATAATAGTAATAAATAATATAAAAAATAAAAAATATATAATTTTATTATTGAAAATGGTATTTTTTTATTTTTGATAGGTTATGTCAAATGTACGTTACATACCAACTTGTGAACATGTAAATTATAAACCTTATGTAAAACTCAAATTTTGACATACACACAGTGTTGCCAGAAGTAGGGGAAAATCTCTACATATAGGTATTTTTGATACTAAAATAGAAGCGTAGGGAAAATTGGACAGATTTTTTATAATCTTCAAAATGTAGGGTTTTTTTTCATATCGCATTATTTATGAAATAAATTCAGAAAAAAAGTAGTAGAAAAAGTTCCTGTGTCAAATTTTGAAATGCGCATAAGCCTATTTTTTGCAGAGCACAATGTTGCGCTACATGTAGTAGATCACTTAGTTCCGCTATTAAAAGAAATAGTCTCAGACTCCCTTTTTATAAAAAAAGAGCAAATTGGGAAGAACAAAGAAGAACAAATTGGGAAGAGGAAGAAAAATCTTAACTAATATTAAAACTGCAAAAATATGAATTTTCTGCTCTCGTAGATGAGAGTACAGATATTTCGCCTTCCAAAAATTGTTTGATGAAGAAAACTTTGTCAAAGTTATGTTATATATATTCGAATAAAATTTATTTTTTATTACTAATGTTTTTTCAACTATTTTATTGACAATAATGCGTAGGGAATTTTGTAGGGGAAGTTTTTGCAACGTGTGGAGAAAATCGGATTTTTTTGGCAAGTGTAGGTATTTTTTCGAAAAATCTACTGGCAACACTGCATGCACATGAAATCACATGTGGGGAAAAAAGTGACATAATGTGAACATAGCTTGTGTCAAGTTATAATTATATTTCGTTATTTTTCCTGTTACGTGTTACGTTTCACTTTTATAAGTAATACCATTTAATTTTTCAGCCTTTGGCGACCTTCATTAGCACTGGTTTACTGGTTTATATAATTGGTGTATTTTCATCAATAATTAAAATAAAATGAATGAGAATTTTAAGCACAACTAAAACGACCATACTATGTACCGTTATTTTGAATATATTATTTCAAATTTAAAAGTAAACATAAACCCCCGTATTAATAAAAAAAATTTTAATTTAATAAAGGCTTACAAAACAAATTTTCTATGAACATTTTCCTTAACAAACGTTTGTTAAATTTAATAAACGTTTATAAATACGGGGATATTGTTTTAAAATATTATAATTTCAAACATATTATTGTTATTGCATATATAACATGTTTGGAGACAACCATAATATGGTTATGGCTTTTGGATGGATGAATTTAACCATAACATGGTTGCCGGTGACAATAATATGGTTAAAGTAAACCTAAGTAACCAGATGTGTATGGTTGTAGCTTTATTTTATTAAAACATTATATTGTTAAATTCAACCATATTTGAAGTTTCGAGGGAGGTTAACACTTTATTGTTAAATAGAAACAAAGTAATGTTAAAAATAACAATCCATAGTTTGTTTGTTGCCAATGCGAGGATCATAATATGTTTTTCAACCATACTCCCACCTTGCTTTTTTTCTGCGTGTACAATTTTATTAAGCAGCTTTAAATATAAACGCACAACGGATTGCTGCAATCTTTCAATACATTTCTCGTCACTTTTCGAATGCTCTTTTTCTGACAACAAGAACGCTACAACCAGTGGTGCCAATTCTTAGGAAGAATCTTAATGGAAAACTTACCCAATTGGAATAGTGGGAGTTGAACCTACCAAACAAAGACTGTGTGTATAGATTTCTATATATCTAGAGAACGATAACAATAAATTAATTCAAATTTGTACAATGAACTTGGACATTACTACCAAACATTTGCGAAAAAGTAGTCTTAATTGGAATAGTGGTCGTGTCACCTATATATATATATCTTTTAAATTTGGTACAAATATCTTGGTTATCAATACCCAACATCTGTCCGGAATTGAGCTAACTAGGAGTTAAAATTGAATATAGATTAATTCATTTCGATTTTTTTTTTAAATTTTCTATTTTATCCTTTTTAGCCCTTTCCGTCATAGGACTCTCATATAAATTACGTAAATTATGTCTGCATCTCCATTTTTAAGATTCTGAAAAATTATTTTGAAAAAAATGTTATTTGTACAAAAAGTACTTATAGTATAAAACTTTCTTTGCCCTCCCAGTCAACATTTTTTCAAATTTTTACTCCTGATGATATTTCTTAGTAAAACTTAAGCAACCTTTTAAATTGCAAGACTTTTAGATTGTTAATTTCAAAGAAAACTTAAAGCACTTTTTATACACCAATGTAATTGGCTTTATTTTGGATTGTACTCCAATTATATTTTTGAATTTTCTATAAAATTATTTAAAAGAAAAGCGTGTTTTCGAAAAAAAGGCAAATTTTAAGTAAAAAAATAACTATGTTGACTACAACAAATAAAAAAAAAATTATTTCTACCCATTTTGCCTCATAGTCCCATTGAACTCAAATATACTTTGCCGCCTTTTTGTTAAAAAGAATAGGCTTCACCTTTCCGCGAACTAAATTTAAGAAAAAAAAATTTTCTTGCCGCCTTTATGTTAAAAACATAAGTTGCATGTTCAGTTAAATTATTTTGAAAAAAGAGTGTTTACAAAAATTACCAAAAGTATAAATTTTTGTCCAGTTTTGCCCTAAACGTATTTAATTTGTTTACAAAAAGTACCAAAAGTGTTATCCTTAAATCCACTTTCTTTGCTTGCTGCCTTTAAAAAGTTGTAAAGTAAATAGAGTTGATTTAACCCATTAGAAGTCTCTGTACTTAAATGAGTACAGCTGGCATTTTACAAGTTTCTAAGCAACAACAAAGAATTTTTAATCAATGTACCATTATTTCTGTTCACAACAATAATACCAACAGCAGCTAAAAAAAGAATTTGTGTTTCTTTTTAATTTTTCTGTACAAAAGAATAAGTCTGATTTGTATTACAAAAGCAGTGTGAAGGTATGAACACTATTGAATATTGAATATTGAATTTTTTTTGGTAATTTTGAATTATTATAATGAAAATCGTATCAAAATGACGATAGTGATAATGAACAGTTGGCACCAAAGAAAACTCGGCAAGACTTTGCAAAGCAAATAATTCATATTTGGCGCAAATACTTTCCATCGCAGAGCTCAACCCCTCAGCAGAACTCGGAAATTTGTAAAAGATGAAATAGTGTATGTGAAGAAATATTTAAAAAATCTTTGATCCCAATGCCTTTGATCTTAAAGCCTTCAATTGTTGAAGTCGACTCGACTTGGCTATCTTCGAATGAAATGCTTAGCGGTGGCCAAAATATTCCTAAAGACGAGTCAATACTTAAATATTCTGGATACCATCCCGCTAAGCAATTCATTCGAGGAAAGCCCGTTCGATTCGGCTTCAAAAACTGGGTTGCGGCTATTGCTATAAGCTTTTGCTGCCAGTTAGATTTGTACTCCTGATCGCAATTGGAATCTTCTTATCCGTTTGCTTCATGTGTTGTTAAGCATTTGTTGGTGTTTTTTATAGCTTTTTACTAGATACAATCTTTATGTTGATCTTTGATATTTAGAGTAACGTCTGGGTCAATGTTTGCAGATGAATCTCAAGTTGGGGCTGGACACTATCCTAATAAACTATTTAAGAGTTTGTTGGCAGAATAAGAAGTACTTAAAAACACTTTGCACTGAAAACAATTTTCTGAAAATTTTCATACGTACGAGGTCAGTGTACTCAGTTGAGTACACCCCAAAAACTCAGTTAAAAAAAAATTTTTTTTTCATTTTTTCCATTTTATGTTTTTTTTAATAGTTATTTTAATCAATAAATAAAGTTGAAATTTAAAAATTATGGCCAGTTTTGGTTTGACCTCTAATGGGTTAAAAGGACGACTTTTAAAAAAAACGTATTTACAAAAAGTACCAAAAGTATGATTTTCACCCTGTGTTGCTCCTTTAAGTTAAAATTGTTCAAACTATATCCTGGTAGTAGTTTAAGCTAAAACCAGTAAAAAAATATAGTTGGTCAAGCCCGACCATATGATACCACTCTACACCACAAGAACAAATTTTTTTAGTGTATAATATTTGGGCAATTATGGGCCCGCCCAAAGCACAAGCACAAAATTATGGCGGTGCGCAAAATGGCCCCAGGAAATATGGCCCCAAAAGGAAAATGAAAAATGACCCCAAATTTGGGCCTATTTTTCACAATGCAATATGACCCCATTTTTTTAATGAAAAATTACCCCAAAAAAATGAAAAATAGCCCTAATGATAAAATGAAATATGACCCTAAATTTGGGGTAATTCTTCATTATGAAAAATTACCTCAAAATTATTAATGAATTTTTGCCCCAAAAATAGTTAAAATAAAAAAAACCACAAAGAAAATTATATTAAAAATACGGATTGGGGTTATATGCTATATGAAACTTAAACTCCGGGATTCAAAATAACGAATTTTAATATTCTGAACTTTAATATCGTAAATAATTATACATTTCTAATTAAAATATTTTTAAGGTGGCGTGAAGTGTTTTACAAAATAATAACATTCATAAAAAATAAAACAGGTTTAAAAGGTATATGAAACAAATTTCCTTTAAAAATTTAATTAATAGCCCTTTTATAAACCTGTTTTATGTTTAATGAATACAGGGTAGGTCTTTTATGAAAAAGTGGTTAACATTTTATTTAGCAAATTAAAATGGTTTAACTTCAAGAATAATATTTTTTGCAAAATTACAAATAAATAACAAAGTCTTTTACCAAAAATAATTAACATTTCAATTAGAAAATAAGAAAAAAGTTTTACAACAGAAATAATATTTTAAACGTTAAAGTTCCATACATATGATATTTTAAGCTTTCTAAAAAAAGCCATTGTTCAGCCTCTAAATTTTTTTTATTCTTAAACTTTTTCATAGTAATTAAATAAATACATCTATACACTCCACTCCATTATAAAAAATATTGGCACAACCTTTCGCTCCGCAAACACTTTTAATAATAATGCATTTTAATTTTTTTTTATTGATCTTACTACTTCTTTAAAAGAACCGCAACATTTACAGCTATTTTGATCGTAAATTTTGGTGAAATGCTAAATATTGTTAAAATGAAAAACCACCCCAAAGTTTTACACTGAATTTTTGGGGTCATTTTTCATTTCCTTAAATTTGCGTTTTACATTAGTAAATGAAAAATAGCCCCAAATTAAAAATTTTAATTTTATTTGGGGCCATTTTTCATAACTTGATATTGGGGTAATTTTTCATTTCACTTAAAATGCAAAATCACCCCAACGAAAAAATGAAAAAAAACCCCAAAAAACCATAAAAATCGCCCCAAAATTGCGTGTTGTTGCTTCTAATGTAAAATTTTGGGGCCATTCTTCATTTCTTTTTTGGGGCCATATTTCCTGGGGTCATTTTGCGCACCGCCCAAAATTATGTTAGGAGATTAATATTCATGTAAAACTTTTTTGTGCCGAATATTATTTAGGTTATTAATATTTTAGTAACTTTATAATTATTTAGGATTAATTAGGAGTATAATGTGTACAGGGCTCAAATATGGACCGATTCCAATAAAATTTGTTAAAATGATCTTGATTGCAATTAAATTAGTTTGGAACAAATTTAATCTTAATACCAACATAATAAGATGGTTTATGGGCACAGAGAAGACCCTATTCCGGAAAGAAGGCTGGGTCCTTGTGCCAATTATAACCTTTGTACCAAATTTCATCAAATTGTCTCCAAAATTGCGACATGTACTTTGCGCACAAGGTTTACATATACAGCCAGCCGGCCGGACGGACATCGTTAGATACTTAAAGGTGTGACAAACATCAATAAAAGCTCAAAACGCACTATTGTGGTATGGGTAAAAAATTAAATAAACTTTTAAACATTTGCAGTCTAAATGGGGTTGATACAAATACCATTACCACTTTACCACTTTTACCCCCTAAAGGCCGAATTTCGAAATATACTTTTTTGACATGCCCACGTAGCCACAGAAATTCGTGCGATTTTGCGAAATTTCGGATTTAGGATGAAGGGTTACTTAAAAAAAGGTTCCAGTCTTGGCGATTTTTGACCCTTTCTATCCCTCCATTGACCAAAATATTGAGAGAAATATAGACTATAGCGATTTCGCTATGACGTTCTATCTTCGTAACAAATTTCATCAAAATCGGTTGGGGCGTGATTATGGAAGCTAGAATAAGAGAAGAAAGATATATGTAAATAAATAAGTCAACAAAATAATGAAACCCATGCGTTCACATTATTTCAACCAAACTTAACATAATACCTACCTTGTGTATAAGTTTGGCTGAAATCGGTCGACGCGTTTGAGAGTGATGCGACAACATACGTAAGGCTTTTTATATATAGAAAAGAAATAAGAAGAGGATTTTATTTAATTAAAATTTAAAATGATTGGTAAATACTTTAAACCTTTTTTCATTTCTCCTTTTCTATCTAACCAGTTGAAAATTTTGATTTGCTTAAAAATTTTGTTCATACAATTTCGTTTTCATTTTACATACAACATTTTTTTATAAATTGTTAAGTTTTAAATTCACGTTCAAATAAGTTAAAAAAAAAACAAAATTCCATTTACCAAATTCATGTATAGCAGTTTTATCATGGCCGATATTTCATCACAATCGGGACAATTGAGAACAAAATTGGGAGATATCGTTGAACACAGTTCAACGGCTCTAAATGAAGCAACAGAAGTCACAAAAGGACTACGAAATGTGGTTGGATGGTTGAAACAGGTTTAAAAAAATTAATTATTAAAAATTTGTTATTTGTTATCTTTTATTTTTTTGTTTTTGTTTAGTACTTAAAAATTAAATTAAACTTACGGCCGATTTCACCAATTTATTTAAATATCAATTTATGTTAAAAATTCGTTTTTCATGTTAAATAAAAATTAAATCATATGAAAAACTATATTTAAATAAAAATTGATATTTAAATAGAATTGGTGAAATTGGCCATTAATGTTGTAACTATTGGTGAACTCTTTTATTTTTTATTTATTTGCTGTAGTTCTTGTAGTAATTAATTTGTTTAAATGTCACATTTGTTTTGTTGTCTACTGTATAATTGTATAAGTATTTTGTATACATGTTTTTTAAGGTTTCCACTGAAATAAATCAACGATAATTTGAGATTTTCGTGTTTTTACTGGAAGTCAAAATAATTTTTTATATCGAATTGATTTAATATTGATCACACTCGATATAATTTTGTAATGTTTTTAAATATTTTAGATTTTAAATTTATGTTTCGATATTTTAAATTAAAAACTTACTGAGATTTAAAAGATGTTTAGGATATATAATTTTTATATCCCAATTAAAAAATGTGTTAAAAAAAATTACGCGACAACATTGTTGTTTTTACATTTAGCAATTTTCTGTCTGTCTGATTTTATAAGAGATAAAAAAAATTGTAAATTACTTAACTAAGAATTCATTTTGTCTTACCATTCCTAAAAATATACCCTGATCCTAAATTTGCACAAAAATAAATTAAAATAATAAAAATCAAAATTTTTTCGCAAGAAAACTTGCTTAGTCCTCGTCCATATTATGAAACATTTGCTGCAGAAACTCTCTTCAATTTCCTTTTGAAACTACATGTCTGTCCAAACTTTTTTGCAGCAATCAAGTTTTTTTGTGTCCCTTCTCTTTTTCTTCTTCTTTCTCTTAATAACAAGTTCACAAAAACTGCTTGTAATCAAAACAAAGTAGGCTTTTCCATTTATCTTTCGGAACGAGCTCTGGTAGGCTAGCTGCACACAAGCGTAGAGCTTCGCGGGATTAGCTTAGGAAATTTTAAAAATATATAAAAAGAGTTAAGTTTTCGAACGCATTTCCATACAAAATGTTACTGCTAACAAGCTTAATTATATAAAAATCTTGTGAAATAGGTTAGGTAGAAAGGCTGGCGCGAGGTTAATCTATACACTCCAACCCCGGCAGCAATATGGTCTATTGTGACGCCTTAGATAGTAAAAGAAGACTAGGAAGAAAATAAAGAGTTAAAGCATAAAAATAGTGGTGGAAAATATCGGACCAAAAAAGCCATACTTAACAGAATAGCCATACATATACCCAGTCCCCAGCCGCCTGTTATACACCCATGTTATAACCATTGCTAATCCCGTCAGATTCTCGAGCCTAAGACATACTCACAAATCGTCTATGAACCTACTACCCAGCCATCTTGGCATGCTGTTCTGTAGCCTAGGACAGAGACACAGAATGTGCTCAACTATCTCTATCTCCTCTGTGTGCTCGCACAACAAACATACTTCTGATAAGTCCGATCCCTTACTACCGCAATCCTGCCAATCATGCAGTGGCCCGTGATAATTCCCATAATGATTCTAACACAGATTTTGCTCCTGCCTAGTAGTGAATTAGAATCGCGATACTATACAATCCGTTATATTCCTCCAGACCCGATTAGTCCCGCTTAGAATAAATTTCTTCCCAAAAAAAGTCTATTGAAGGACTGACAGTCAGGATCCTCCATTTCCGAGATTCTTGTCAAATCATCGGTCATTTCATTATCTTACTCTTGTGAAATAAACGATTAGAAATTTCCACGAATATAATTTTTTTATAACAAAATAATTTTGAAAAATCTTATTTAGGTTTCAGTTTCAATACATTTTTAGTCTAGATATGCACTTTGGAAAATATGTGTTTAATTTTCCATAAATAAAAATCACATTTGTATTTTCTTTTTAATCAAAATTGGCTTTTAAAAAAAATTCAATCAGATTTCTAATTCCTGAAAAAACTTCCGTAAAATTATGATTTTAGTTTTAGTTTTAAACTATTTTAATAATTTATTGTTTCAAAATTTCTTTAGCTTATTTTATTTTCAATGTCAATGTTGTAAAACAAAACTTAAGCCCTTTAACTAGAATTTTACCCAAAAAGAAAAACTCACTAACCCCCTTTTATGCTTGTAGGCTTCCATAGAAGTACGCGAAGCGGGCAAACGCGCTGTCACACAAATACAAACCTCCAATCCCAATTTTCTTTCACACGAATTCGATTTGGACGAAACGGATTTAATATCGCCCACAGCAATCAATCCCGAAGACTCGGCATACGATACAAAATCCCTATCAAATCAAGATTTAAATCCACATTCACGCCACTCTCTCAGCCAGCCCCAAAGTCCTCGGGCTCGTGGTCGTGTTGATAATTTTACTGCCGGCTATCATCGTTCCACTTCGATTATAACCCAGTTGGAAAAATCGAAAATACTTTTAAAAATGTCCGATAAGAATGATAAACCTTTGTGTATTTTACACTACAACGATGTATATAATGTGGATGTAACCACAGAAGTAGAGCCAATTGGTGGGGCAGCCAGATTTTGTACAGCCATAAAGACGTTTCAAGATGAGGATCCCTTGGTGCTGTTTAGTGGAGATATATTTTCGCCTAGCATGTGTAAGCTTTAATTTTGATTATTTTACTTATTAAAAGCAGAAGATTGAATGTTTTTAAAATTAATTTTTAGTAAGTACTTTTACCCAGGGTGAACAAATGGTACCCGTGCTAAATGCTGTGGGTACACACTGTGCGGTTTTTGGTAATCATGATTTCGGTAAGTAACCTCCTAATAATAGCTATTTTTTGATTAAAAAAGCATTTTTTCAGTTTGAAAATTATTCTTTATGGTAAAGTTACTTCTTAGTCAAAAGTATAAGGCAGGGCGAATTCATGTAGACGGTGGTGGTGATACTACAGCAAGTACAACACCAAAAACACAACATTGCATTTTATTTGTTGCTTTCTTTGGTCGATGTGTCAAAAACACAAGCAAATTTTGGCAATCCTCACTCCGAACAAAAAAAAAAAAGTAGCACAGCTGTGCTTTCAACGCCACCTGAAAAATGAATTCTCCTTGGTAAAAGGTATTCTTTTTTTGTTAAAAAAAAAAAAAAATAATAATAATAATTACTTTTTAATAAAAAGGTGCATGCATATTTTATCAAGAAAACAATTTATGTCAAAACTTCTTTCGAAGATATCAAGACAAATTCATTACAGGTGATCTCTTAAAAGCCCTACGTCAAAATTTTGTTTATTATCTTTGGTTCTGTTTTATTTCTGTTTTTGACATTGCACAACGATTTTACAAAAACAAATTGCTTGTGGTTTTCGAACGAGTTGTACTTGTTGTTGTACCAACATTACCTGTAATGAATTCGCCTTAGTAGAGATACAAATTTCTATATTTTGAAAATAGTTTTAAAGAAGTGCTTTTTTAAAAAAGAACCTAAAAGAAGTACTTAAATCCATACCTTTTAAAATTAGTTTTTTTAGTACCTTTTTTTTTTATTTCTCCTCTTTACAGATCACGGACTGGACGTCCTTGTAGAGCTAATAAAAAAGACACCCTTTCCTTGGCT
Source organism: Pollenia griseotomentosa (assembly GCA_963931875.1). NCBI lineage: Eukaryota > Metazoa > Arthropoda > Insecta > Diptera > Polleniidae > Pollenia > Pollenia griseotomentosa. Next base: position 51,111,586 of record OZ007564.1, read on the forward strand.
TATGTCCAATGTGGTGGACAATGAAACCGGCCGACCACTTGGTGGTGGCAAGATCTCACATTTTATTTTTCACAATCAAATATCTATTGGACTCATCGGACTGGTGGAACGAGAATGGCTCGAAACGTTACCAACCATAGATCCAAAAGAAGTCACTTACATAGATTATGTAGAGGCAGGCAATGAATTGGCCGCCGAATTAAGGAACGAAGGCTGTGAATTAATAATCGCGCTTACCCACATGCGTACTCCGAATGATATAAATTTGGCTGAAAATTGTCCCGGTATTGATCTTATCTTGGGAGGCCACGATCATGTGTATGAAATAAAAGAGGTCAATGGTATAAAAATCATAAAATCCGGTACAGATTTTCGGCAATTTTCCAAAATTCTGATACACAAAGAAAGAGATCAAAATGGTCGCATTAAAATCGATGTGGAACCCATAGATGTGACGGCGAAGTATAACGAAGATAAGGAACTGAAAGAGGAATTATCAAAATATTCAGAGGTAATAGAGGCTAAAATGACTGAAGTTTTGGGTAATTTTACTGTAGAACTGGATGGTCGTTTTTCGGCTATACGTACACAAGAAACCAATCTGGGCGATTGGGTGTGTGATGTAGTGCTGGCAGCCACAGGAGCAGATGTTGTCATAATAAATTCAGGGACATTTAGATCAGATCAAATACATCCACCTGGTCCATTTACCATGAGAGATTTGGTAAATATAATACCCATGAGAGATCCTTTAATATTAATAGAGGTAACGGGTAAATGTCTGTATGAAGCTTTAGAAAATTCGGTATCGAGTTATCCAAAACTCGAAGGCAGATTTCCTCAGGTAAGTGTTAAATTAATGGGAAAAATATTTTCCTAGAAACAAGAATGTTTATTTTTTGTATATTTTAGGTTTCAGGCGTTACTTTTGCCTTTGATCCTACAAAGCCGCCCGGACAAAGAGTCGATCCTCAGCTGGTGCAAGTTGGTGATGAATATTTAAATATGGAACAGTTATATAAAATCTGTATTAAAAGTTATATTTTTAATGGCTGTGATGGCTTTACTATGTTTAAGGACGCTAAAGTATTGGTGGGTTTTATTCTAAAAACCTTTTTTTTTTTAACAAAAATTTAAATAATTATGTGTAAAAACCTTAGATGGACGATGACTCCTGCCCTGAACTTGGGTTAACAGTGCAAAATCATTTTAAAGCAATAAATTTACGTACCGGTAAAGGTGGTCATCATTCAAAACATCGACAATCTTTGGTAACACTCTCCCGCCGTCACAGTATGGTTCAAATGTTAGATAATTTAGAACTGGATGGTCCTTCGCCCATTCGGAAATTATCGGCCGGCCATCAAACTAAATCGATAGATTTATCAAATACAAATTGCTCAAAAGTAAGGGAAATATATATTTTTTTTCAATTTTAGTTGTATTTTGTTTTTATTTATTTTTTGTTCTTTTTAATTTGAAGATGCTACGTCGTGCTTCCTTAGATGATTTAGAACAGGCCAGTTGTCAATTGGCGCCCAAAATACAACATAGGATAATACGCATACAAAATCAAGAGGTAAGTTCGTAAATAGGTATGAAAAATTGAAAATTTAGTTGAGCTCCAAAACGTAAGTTGCAAAGCAACTCGCTTTTTTAAATGCATCCTACAATGCAACCGTGTAGAATTTAGAATTGCAAAAAAGCTAAAGGGCAATTTCGATCAAATAATTGTCTATGTGATTGTAGTTATGTTTTGCCATTTTTGCTTTTTCGCAAGGGTGCAACTTGTGACGTGAATTACCTTAATATTATCTGTCCAAAAAAAAGGTAATCGATGCGTATACAATAAGCAAACTGTCCATCGTTAAACTTATGGCTAATAAATCAGTGATGGCTTAAACGCTGGTTTAGTTGAGCTAAACTTAAATTTATGTATAGTATAAATTTAACAGCTGCAAATCAGTGCCCTATTTATAACATGTAGTTCAAGAAAAAATAATGTGGCAGTACTACGATAAATGTTCTCAAATTCATAAAAATTTTATTGGTAGTTTAAACGCCCAATTTCATACGTTAAGAGATGGTTTTTATATTAACTGATTTATAGATTTTCTGGTTTAAATACATTTTAAACCAAAAAGAGAGTTTAACTTGCACTGATTTCTAAGCTCTTAATGATACATTTTTGACTTTGACTGCAAATTATTACAATTTTTTGGAACTCAGTCTATTTTCTTTAAAAACTACTTTTTCTATACTTTTCAAAAACTATTTTTAAAATGGTACAATTTGTTCAAATTTACTTTTATTAGGCAATCTATTTAAAGGTTCTTTGGAAAATTAGGTTTTAAAAGTTATATTTGTTATAAGGCACCTTATTTATAGATTGTCTTTTAAAACTTGAAACCTTTTTAAAAGCAACTTTAAAAAGTATTTAATTTAAAAATATACTTATTTAAAAAAAAAAAAAATTTTGAGTAAAATGTACTTTTTTAAACTATGATCTCTATCAGGAATAAAATTTTCATTAAAATTTGTTCCATTTTCTTTAAAAAATGTTTGGGTAAACGCAAAATTTCGAGAAAAAAAGCTTTTCATTCATGATGGTCTTGTATACGTTTTTAAACGGCACTTTTGTATTAAAAAGGATTTTTTTAAATTAAATTTTTTGTTAAAAAAAAAAGTAAATGGTTGGTTTGGAAAGTTTACTTTTTTGTCAACCAAACGCATGATGATAATTGTAAATAAAACAAAAAGTTTTCAGAGAATTATCGCAGTATTTTTTATTATGATAGAAGAATCTATGACAATTATGTTTGAAACGAAATATCGGTCCAATGCTCGCCTAGGCTTCGGTGGCATACCTCTATCCGATAATCCATACTTTCAATGACTTTGAGACATAATTGACATTCATTTTCGTTAATATGCCGAAGTATCTTATCCTTTAGCTTTTGAATTGTTCTTGGCTTATTGATGTACACTTTTTTTTTAAAAAATCCCCAAAGAAAGAAGTGCAACGGTGTCAAAACACATGATCGTGGCGGCCAATTACTATCGCCACGACGTGAGATAACACGGCCATTAAATTTCTCGCGCAAAAGAGCCATTGTTTCGTTAGCTGTGTGGCAAGTGGCACTATCCTGTTGGAACCAGGTCTATGTCCTCAATTTCTGGCCACAAGAAGTCCGTTGCCATCTCGCGATTGCGAACACCATTCACGGTAACTACTTGGCCGACCTCGTTTTTTTAAAAGTACAGTCGGATGACGCCGCCAGCTCATAAACCGCACCAGACAGATGTTTTCACATTTCCTACAGACCCGGTTTGCTGAAATTTGCGCACAATTCTTCCGATTGTAGACACATTTGGTCAATTGTGTATGGTTGGATTTTGTCAAACACTGAAACAAAGAATTGTTAAATTAAGTTGGGCAAAAAACTTGCCGTTAAGGTGTGACTCACAATTAACATCTTGCATTATGGTTGGACCACCCTTTATAAAAATCGAATACGATAAATTTAAGAAAAGCTCTTTTTAAGAGTACGTTTTTAAAAAATAAAATAAAATTTGAAATGTAATTTTCAAAACTTTTTAAAGGTCACTTATGTTTCTGGTAGTGTTTTTGTTTAAAAATTTCTTTTTATTCTAAAAGAACTTTTTTGGTTAAAATAACCTTTTTTAGCAAAAAGGGTTCGTAAAAAATACATAATTTTTGATTCTTTTAGTTGCTTTTTTGTTTAAAAGATTTATTATTTCAATTTCCATTTTTAACGAACCAAAATCTAAAGTTTTGTGTTTTATTTAAACTTTCTTAACTATTGTCTTTTGTGATTCCAGCATTACAACCAACTACACATGAAAAAGGAGACTTCGATCAAAAACTCCACCATCACTGAAGCTGAAGATGAATAAATTTAATTCAAAAAAGTAACCAAAAAATTCATTAACACTTAATGAATTCCTACTACAACCTTTTGTATTTAAATTAAAAACGAAAAAAACTAAAAAAAATAAACGCAACAAAAACTAGCGTTGAAAGGGAAAAAACTCCCAATTCACACAAAAAAAAAAAAACGGAACGCCCAAAATTAGAGAATTTAAATTTAAAAAGCAGCATTTCTTCCTCTCTTTAAATTTACATTTTATTTCGAATAATCTAAATATTTGTTTCTGTGGTTGTTATTGTTCGCATTATTTTGTTTAATTTTTCATTACTGTCATAGAAATTAATTAATTTATAATTTAAATTTAAAAAACTAAAAAAAATGCGTTTTTTTATTTTAAATACTAACATTAATTTAATATAGACAAAATTTAAATTGAAACTAACAAATTTTACTAAAAAACTTGATTTAAAACAGCAAGAGATTTGAACAGGATTTTGAAAATTTTAAATAAAGTGACCTTTACGTATGCATTAAACTTTTAAATTTTGGATTAAATTTTAAGACCATTTTATGAATATGAATTTAAAAATTAGAATATTAGAATTTGAATTTTGAATATATAAAATAAAAAGTAAAACATTTCAGTTAATATTCAAAAATGCAAACATAATTTCAAATTTTTGCAAATTTTTAAGTTCGAAACCGATAGTTTTTAATTTTTTCTATAAACATATTTATTTTAAACTGAATATAATTTAAAAGAATTTTTATATCATCTCGACATCATGCCAATTTTTAGTTTTCGAAATTTATTATTTTTTTTTGAAAATTTCTGTTATTAAAATTTGTCTTAATCACACAAATTTTAAATAATTCGAAAAATGTAAGTTAATTCAATTTTCTTTAAAACAAAAAATGTATAAGAAAAAAAATGTTAAATTTGAATCTATTCGAAAATTCGTACAGGATTTCGAAAATTATACTTTTATTCGAAAACCATTAATTTTAGGGCGGCCCTATGTTCCACAGGGAATTAAAGGATTACATATATATATTAATTTTAGGAGTTATTATAAAATTAAACTTCTACAAAACTATCTTCAGATTTTTTGGAAATATTCAGCCCAATTATGAATAAAGTTTCCTGAGAGTTTTTTCCCCCCTTTTCCCAATTTTTACAATTGAATTTAAATACGAAAACTGGGAGATGGGAAGACCTCCCAGGAAATTTTTATTCATAATTGGGCTGTTTTGTTTTCCAATTTTTTTTAAGAACTCTTAAATTCTTCGAATTTTCTATCTTTTTTTTAAAGTTTTTAATGTTCGCAAAAAAAAATCAATAAAAAGTAAAATTTTAAATTTTATTTAAAATTAACTGCCTGTTCAACAATTTCAAACTTTAATGTTCGCATAAAAAATTAGTATGAAGGACACACCCAGCGGTAAATATTGAAAGAACCGCAAGTGGCAGGCCTTTTTGAAGGCCTCTATAATCTTTACTAAAAAAAAAAAAATTCGCTTCGTATGATATCCTGCCTTCAGAAGTATGCCTTCTAGAAGGTATAAATTCCTTTTGAAAGATCTTCCAAAATATTCAGTACACATTCGCTATTCCCTTCTTGAAGAAGGGAGAAAGGAAGTTGGTTAGATTAATTTTTTTAGTGACCTTCCTTACTCCCTTTTTTGGGAAGGGAAAGAAGTTGTTATTAAAGCGAGTGTGGATGACAACCTGTGTAAAAAATAAATAAGTATGGTATGCTTCGAGGAGGTTTTTTGCCTGCTAAATAAGGCCTTCTATTAGGCTTTTTTACTAATTATTGTTACCGCGGGGCAGTTTAAAAAATATTTACCATATAATCTATGCGAACATTTACGTTCGAAATTGTTGAAAAGGTAGTAATATCAAGAATATCAGGCCTGTTCTGAAAATCACGTAATTTCAAATCACGTGCTTTGAAAATCGCACATGTTATTTTGTGGTGTTCTGAAATACACACCGTTTTTGTGTTTTTCTGTGTGCTTTCGGTAAATAAAAATCACACCGAAAAAAACGGAACACCAAAATATCACACGTGTGTTTTTAAAAGGCACATGCGATTTGAAATCACGTGATTTTAATTTAAGTGATTTTCGAAACAGGCTTGTTCGAAAATTCGAACATTATTTTGAAAATTTTATTTTTACTTGAAAACAGTGGTTTTTATTATCAAAGGATATTTATTTAAGTTGTTTATAATTGTTGCTCGTAAAATTAAAAAATATTAACAGTTTTTTTATGTTTTCGAATTTTGAGTTTTTCAAATTCACTTTTTTTTTTAAGGAAAACTGGAAATGTTTTGATTTTCTACATTTTTTTTCAGCTATGTGATCGATTAAAAATGATTACTTTTAGCAGGTGTGATGAATTTCGAGCAATTTTAAAATCCGTTTGTGTATTATGGTGTTAATTTTTTTTCAAAATACAGTTCAGTTAACATATACAATATAAAATTAAAAAAAAATATAGACAGGATTTTTAAAGATACTCATAACGAAATTATCAATTTGCAATCGTTTTTTTTTTAAATCGTTTTCCATCACATAACTGATTATTTTAATGTTTGAAATAAAAAATTAAAAAAGAAATTCACCTAAAACTTAATTTATATCATATTGGTATCAAAAACTTTAATATTTGAACGAATATTTGGTAATTCGAACAAAATTTCGAAAAATATTTTTTTTTGTTTTTTGTAAAAGTAAACAAATTTAAACACTTTTTTTTATTATTTTCCTTAATTTAAAATTTAATTTAGTTAAACAAGTTTTAATGTTTTATTCAAAGTTAACGTTTTTTTTTTTGAAAATAATTACTAAAAATTTCAATTAATCTACGAAAATTGGCGATATTTTTCACAAAACTAAACGATATTTCTTCCCCTAAATCCTCTTCAAAACTTTTACTCATTAAACTAAATAAAAAAATGATAATTTAAAAAACTAAAAGCTTTAAACAAACTTATTTATACAAAAGAAAAAATCTAAAAATTCCAATTGTATGATGAAATAAATGTAACAAAGTTTGTTGTAGATAAAAATAAACTGATTTTAAGTATTTGCAATGCACATTTTAAAAGGAAATTTTTAGCACTGATATTATATATATTTTTTTTATTATTTATTTATTATTAGTAAAGATAAATACATACTACAGCATATATATATAAAATACTCACTCGTATTAACAATTTAGTATAAACATAACTGTAACCCTCGTATATATAATAAAAACAAAATCAAACGTTTAAGACGATATTAAAGACAAACTAACAACAAAATATAGAAAAAATAGTTCTTAAATTAATTTAAATAAAAACGATAAGAACAAATATTCGTATAAATAAAAACCAGAATTATATATCTGTTAACGGATATTTTAAGTTAAAAAAGAAAAAAAGTTGTTTTGTTTGCATTTCTTTTAAGGCCAGGTTTTCGGTACCCCTTCTCTTTTACAAAACAAAACTTATAGATCGATGGAGTGTTAGAGCCAAACAAACCGGCCTATAATTTTAACTAGTACCCCTATTAATGGGGTACTACCTACCGCCTATTGCAAAAATGGAGCAAACCTTTCTGGGGAAAATGGGAGCAACTCTCCCTGTATATAAAAGTTACCGTTAGCGAGATTTTTACGAAAATCCGTTTTTCTTCACCTTTGACCACGCGTAACTTTTTAACGGCAGATAGATCAACGGGGATTTTTGGGACGTTGTTTAGAACCACAAAAGAAGCTTCGTGCAAAAATGCATCTTATCCTTAGCTGTTCCGAAGTTTACTACTTAACTTAAAAACTTAATCACCCTTATCGTGGTGGCGAATTTAAAATCCGCCTGCAACTGTTTGGTAGTAGATTAGGAAATAAATTTCCGTTCTCTTTAATCTATTACCAAACAGTCGCAGGCGTATTTTAAATTCGCCAACCACGGTAAGGGTGAATTTTAATTAAAAAACAATGTTTTATTGTTTATAATTTTATATAAATTATTTTGTTTATTTAAGGCATATTGAGTTTGTTATTGTTGGAAGAACTTGTTAATGCTTTTTTTCCATTTCTTATTTCGATTTTGTATTTTCGTTACACTTTTAATACATTAAAAAAACTGCGCTTGTTAATACAGATTGTCACAAAAATATACAATCAATTTCTATTTAAATCAATATGTAAAATGTTATTAGATATTATTAAATGCTAAAAAAAAAATTATGGGATTATTGAGAGAAAATCTGTTTTGTGGTAAATACTTGTACGTCAATAGAATCTAAAACTTTTCATTTTAAACATGTAGTAAACATTTACCTACAAATTCATTCCAATTGTAAAACTAAAGTTTTTGTGGCACTGGCTATATAATACGCGCATTCACGTACGTCTTTTGTATATTTTTCAATGGCGGTTTTATCATTCGTATCGAATGAGTTGCGTAAATTTTCACAACTATGTTGTATTAGAATATTATTACGCGTTAATTGCATTAAGGTTTCGCGTATGGTTTCATTACAGTTATTCTGAGAGATGAAAAAGATAAAAAGGAATTTGTTCTAATGTAAAAAACAAATATTAATAAGTTTTAAAACTTACCGGTGTGGTAAAAACATTGATTAACTCCAAGACCGCTGCCCGTATACGCTCAGCACATGGTACTAGAATTTCACACTTACTGGGATCTTGCATTGAGTGTATTAGCTCTTTAAGGCGATGAGTTACGATGTCGGTCTTTTGATTAACTTCCTCGGTAAATGACTTATCGGCAGCCATTTGATACATAGATGTGGTATTGCGGGTATCTGCATTGGTTTTCGTAAGACTCGGCTGCAAGCGTCGTTCGTACATACTGGCTGGTCGTTTTATTGTCGATTGTTGTGAATTCGTGGCCGATGAAGTGGATGAAGCTGATGAGGCTCCCCCATGCGTTTGGCCTGTATTGTTGGTGGTGGTACCTAAACTTGAATTTAAGCCCTCAGGCAAAGAATGTGGTTCATGATCATTTTCAGTATTTTCAATACGCCTTTTTTGGTATAAACAACAACATGGTAAAGAAAAATAAAATTAAAATAAAAATTAACAAAAAAATTAAGAAAAAAAATTAAAAATGTATAAAAAAAATTAATTAAAAAATAAAATTCCTCACAATGGCTCATCATAAACACTATTATTTGATGCTGTTTTCGATGTTTGTTGTACCGAGGAAAATTTTGATTTCAATTCGGTATTTTCAGATGATAATTTTTGTACAACAGTCTTCAATTGATTGATTTCGGTAACGTAATCATTGATTTGTTTACGTAAAGTCTCCATTTCAAAATTTGTCATTTCATCGTTTGGTTTGGCTGATTGATGTACAATAGCCTTGAAATAAAAAATAAATAAATAAAAAATAAAATTAAATAAAAAATAAAATAAAAAAAGTAAAAATAAATGAAAAAAATTAAAGGTAAAACTAATTAAAAAAAACTAAAACTATGTATTAGATACATATCTTCAAAAAACAAAACAATAATTAAAATTTACTAACGCCTAATTTACTCACAGCAAGTTTTCTTAAGCAATTATGGGGGTTATAAAAATTTCATTTCTTTCAGGACTGGCACATAAAAACTTGCTGTATGTAAATTAGATCAAAGAACTGCAAAACAATAAATTTTAATCTTTTAATAAAATGATGATTTTTGTCTAAAAGTTTTAAATAAACAAACAAAATTGTGTTGATTTTTTTTTTATCTAAATGTGCTTTTTATTATTTTGTTTACTTAAACTACACACTATGTTATTATATATATGTATTGTATATCGAGCCTTTTTTGCGATAATATCGTAAGCGACATCTATCATAAACGACAGATACTATTGAATCTCAGCATGCTCTTGAAAACTATCGAATGCGCCATGATAATTTTAAAAATAAATAAATGCATAAAATGAAACCAAACAAAGCGCTGTGCTACTTAAGAAAATAAAAATAGAAACCCTCTCCTGTAAAATTTGCCTTTTGTCGGTTATGGTATAATCGCAAATAGGGCTTGCTATGTAAGTATGTATGTTAAATATAATATGTATTAATATTTTTCTGTTTTTAATCATTTAAAAGTTTTCTTCCTTAAAATTAAATTTTTTTACATCAATGGTTTATATTTAAAACTCTATCTTAAATTTTTATGTAAATAATATTGAGTAGGCAATGTACGTTACAGAATACGACTAGAACAGAAAGACAGAGAAAAAACGTTACTCAGCTGTCAAAAAACCTTTAATGCCTCGTTACTCTTTACATAGCGTCTTTACCTGACAATTTTTTGTCATACCAAACGTCAAACTTCATATTAAAAAAACGCTGACAAAAATTTTCGAGTTTTTTTTATATAGACTGACGTTTGGTATGACAAAAAATTGTCAGTTGAAGACGCTATGTTAGTAAACGTATACGTAGCGAATCAGGGGGGTTACTACTTATTTCGATTCGAAAGAAATAATTTACGAGCTCGAAAAATTTGTACTGTGTATTACGATTTTCGCAATCGTTCGAAACGATGACAGAGGTTGTATATTTTAAAAAATGGGAAATTTGATGAAAATATTTTGTTCGTAATAGAGAGTGGCTGTTAAGAAAGGGTTTTTTTTGTTTTCAATACAATATAAATAACGTCTGTTTATTCGAAACAAATGTTACGAAAATCGTAATACACAGAATAACTTGTTCGAATCCGTAAATGATTTCTTTCAAATCGAAATACGCGGTAAACAACCAGCTGTTCTTTTTCCTCACAAAGCTTTTGTATAAAAAGGTACTTTTACGTAAACTTGACGTTGCAGATGAACCTTATAAAATTAAAATTTTTTTAAATGTTTACGTATCAGCTGTTTAAGAATTTTATATCTGTTTAAATTTATTTATTCGTAGACGATGTTTTTTTATATTTTTTTACAAAACGCTTAAATAACAAAATATAGGGGGTGTGCTGGAAATCGCAAACGCAAAACGCAAGAATTTGGAGGCTGTTTTTAATACACGTTTAATCTAATTTTTATAATTTTTGTTATAAAAGTCTGTTTAATAGAGAAATGTTTGTATAATATTTGTCATAAAATTCTTTTATTACAGAAATCTTACTAAAAAACGACTTTTAAAATTCTTGCGTTTTGCGTTTGCGATTTCCAGCACAGCCCTGATAAAGTTTGTAAACTATATGTATGTATATGTATGTACATTTTGAGAAATTTTCTGCTTTTTTCACGCGTACAGATACAAATTTGAATGTCAAAATATTGAATTTTGCCAATTTGTTTTTCCAAACTACATTTATTAAAATGAAAAACTGTCTAGTTTTCTGGGATATTCTTTCAGAACAATTTCGTTTTTTAAATCTTTCTTTTAAAATTATTTAAAAATAGAAAATCTAATGATAGTTTAAGACAAAATACAAATTAATTAATTTTTATTAAAATACTAGCTGGTTGGTACCGGCGCTGCTCGGGATTTTCTAAAAAATAAAATAAAAATAAAAAATAAATACTGGAGAATTTTGTTAATACCTTGACCCTAACGCTATCTACCGGGTCAAAATTTGATCAGGAAACTTATTTTTGTTTAATAAACATATTTATTGAATTACAGCCATAAATAAAAAAATTTAAATATCACGACAACAGCGCCACCTTTTGGGTGGTGTCAATCGGTCCAGCGGTTCTTGAGTTTAAGAAGCACATACACGGCACAAACGTTTTTATAAATATAGATAACTAGGCTGGGTTTTTGATATGTAGATTAAGTTTAAACTTAGTGAATGTAGTCTGAAACTCGGATTTTTCCGGCGAAATGGAATTTTTTTTTATTATTTTTTAAGGCCCAAATACATTGATCAAAATACTCATCAAGCATTGTGGTATTATTAGTGAAATTGTGATTGTATGTGTCACACCGTCGGTGCTGGGTGGAAAATCAAATAATTTAGATATGACGGCGAATATTACGTCAAGCTCACGTACACAATTTTTACAACATGAAATTTTATTAAAATTTATTGTTAATTTTCTTGGTTGAGCTGGGGCTCGAACCCGGGTTGAATTTACATGTTTGACACTTTAAGCAAAACTCAGCTGATCCGTAAAAAATGTTTATACAAACTTGGTAATGTCGGCACAAATCTGTTTTCAGATTAGCTAAACCTAGTTTAACAGAGATCTCAAAAACCTAGCCTTAGAGTATTAAAAAATAACCGGTTTCGAACTGTTCGAAAAATAGTTTTAAAGAAACCATTATTTACTTTAAAATTTTAATATATATTTTTTTTAATATAAAATATAAGCTATACGAAAGCGTTCTGGTTTTTGTGAGCAAAACTCGGTTAACCGGTTTTCGAATAATCTATTTTAACTCAAAACTGTCTTTAATATAAATGTATCAACATGAAGAAATGAATTTAACATTTTGTGAAACTGCTTTTTATTTGCTCTTCTGTTATATTGTGTTTTTTAAAGGCACTTTTGAATAAAAACTTCGATTTGGTTGTTTTTCCACAAATATAATTAGATCGGTTCAGATATTAGTTATCTTACCAAAGTAAAGCTAGATTCACCCATTGTTTTAAAACAATTTTTTGACGTCTCTCTTCTTAAGAGAGTCAAACTACATATAAAAAAAAGTTGTTCGAAAACAATGGGCGAAACCAGCATTGGAGTACACCTGAATTATATTGTGCAGTCTTACGGATTTTGTATGTGTTTAGTGAAGCAGCAATTTGATATTAATGGTCGGGAGTGAAATATAATATATATGGGGGATTTTATGTCTAGCGTCCCAATTTTGAAATCGATGTCTGCCGATTTGGATGAAATTTGCACTAAGGTTAGTCCTATTGGACAGTAGCTAAGAACAAATTTTCAACAAGATCGGTCAAAATTCTAAGTTGGACGGGGTCAAAGTTAGACATTTTGGTCAAACAGGTGTTCTTTCTTATCCAAAAACACTGCTATCTTCGTGACGTAAGCGTCCAGACAGTAGTTAAGTCAGTTCACTTTGAAATATGTGTCAAACGTGAATGTTGCAGTGAAAGTTCAGCTAAACGTGTTTTATATGAACTAAACAAATTTAAAAACAGCCTAAAATAACTATATATTGTAAAAAAAACATAAAAAATCAAAGCAAAATATATTAATTTTTTACGTTTTTTCCCCTTTTCCTAATAAAATTTAGATTATTGTTAGAAAATGTCAAATCACTGTCCAATTTTACTGTCTGCAAATTTTGCTAGACAACAAACACACAATATGTGCATATGTTAAAAATTGAAAAAATCCTCGTCTTGAGTTAGAAATTTTTTTTTATACATAAGCTTCTCGCGGCTCAAAAAGCGACCAAAACTACCTTAAAAAAAAGTTTTAAATTAAAAAAAAAAAAAAATTTAAATTGAAAAAAACCAAAAATTTTTTTCAAAAAATTGATCAGATAGATATCTAAGCTACTTGGGACAAATTTTGCTGACATCAATAAGTAATAGGTTACAGAGAGGGTAACGTGAGTACACAGGTGGAGGCTATGGTTTCGGAAAGAAAGTTTGGTTTAAGACGAATGGCTGATTGGGTCAAAGTATCCGATTCAGGCATTGGGCGCGTTCATTGATTGCGCAGGCATTTAGTAAATGCGGCATAAAAGGCCCATTGCCAGCCCATTTCCAGCTGTGCTATTGGTTTTGTTGGTTTGCGCCAATTACTCGCCTCGGCATTCCAATGTTCACACGCAAAACTCGGAATTTCGCGGGAGCTCAAAATATTCTCTTTGTTTTCTGCCATCGACAGCTACTATACATACATATCTACGTCACGTACCACAAACGACAGCTTGTGGCGCATCCGATAACCGTGCATCCCATAAGCATATGTTATATCAGCAATGAGTGCTTCAAAATTGACCACGATACGACTGATTCAATTTCTAGGTTTAAAACAGAGACAAATAAAATAAAAAATTACTGAAATAATTCAGAGGCCCATGATTCTGAAAAGGTATTCGACTATAAATAACACTTCACGGGAGCAACGAAAAAAACTAAAGGCCTACAAATGCCTTCCCGATAGGTCGGATCGCTGGGTGCAAAATTTCTTAAAACCTTATCCACTCGGGAAATGTTATAAAGGTGCAAGCATACCTACCAAATACAAAAGAATATGCTTAGCATTACTAGAGGTTAGACAGGGCATGGAGCAAACACGTAATATCGGCCTAATCCGTCATTCGTGAAACCTCTGGACCAAACAAGACTATTGTCTCGGTGTCTTAAAAAAGACTATATAAATAAAGGAACAAACTCGACATGATCTTTATGTGCTTTTTGACGGATTACAGAAATAGTTGTAGCATCGTGTCGCAAGCGGACGGAGGATAAAACGCCAAAACTAAGAGTACTGCAAGAAAAATGATGATTTCTACTTTTTAGGGTAAAATTTTAGGGGACACTAATGGTGTTTTCTTTTCTACAAAAAAATGTGACATTTTATTTAAAAAAATGAAATTTGGTGTCTGTTTCTTAAAAATTTTGCTTCCGAAAAGGATGAATTTTTTAGAATAAAACAAGCCACCCTTTTCGGGAGCAAAATTTTTAAGAAACAGACACCAAATTGCATTTTTATAAAATAAAATGTCACATTTTTTGTAGAAAAGAAAAAACACCATAAGATAATTTTAGGAGTTAAAATATCAAAAAAATTTTCTTAAAAACTGAATCCAAGTTTAAAAAAATCATGGTGACCATAAAAAAAGGTAAAAAGTCCATAGTAATAAGATAAAAAAAGTACTCCAGATTTTTTTTTAACCCTTGAGATTTTTGTAGCCCAAATCGATTTCCTTCGATTCTATTATTTTTTTTTTCTTGGGTAAGTACTCTTGATTTCTAATTATGTAGCGTTTTTTGTGCTGATGATAATTGATTTGATTCGAATTAATTTTAGCCAAGGATTTTCAACTTATGTCCCTATTACGGTTCACAACTCAACTCAGTTGAGTTGTAATTAAGACAACTGGTTGTGATCAGTTGTAATTTTTGTTATGTTTTTGTTCACCGCAATATAGCAAAGTTGTAAACCATAATACAAAAATTAAGAAATTGTGAACCGTAATAGGGGCCTTAATTTCTGCTATCAAACAGAAGTTTTCTTCCTAAAACAAGCTCTGCTAGAAGTTTGCTCGACATATGGATGGTACGTTCAGAGAACGAGTACACTACTTTATTGTGAGAAGAAAAATGATTACGAAACCAAAAATATCAAAGTATTCAAAATGCTTGTAAAATTTTTAAACAACATATTTGTAGAGATTGCTAAGGTTAAAAAAATTCTTCCTGAAGTATCACTTTACAAAACAAATCCAATGCGATCAAAGATTGTCAGCAACAGTCGTATCAGGCAAAATGTTTCCCATTAGGAAGACGTTTTTCCACATATAAACGGCATAGTTCCAGCAATGATGCTGCGAAATCAACAAATTCTAATCAAAGATATTACTGAATAGTTGAATGGATTTAAAAAGTTGTTTCCGTTTAAGTCTTAAATAACAAAAACTATTTATAAATAGTTTGCAACAAAGTTCTTCCTGCATTAAGTTCCACTTCTATAGTACCCATAGTACTATAATACTTGTTTTCTACAAACCTTTTTACGTCTATCATCCACAATCCAATTGAGTACTAAGTGATTATGATAAGGGTTACCGTTGGAAATTTTCGAAAAGGGTCGCAAAAAGGGGATATTCCAGAAAAAGTGGTCAAAAAAGGGTATTTCAATAAAAAAAGGGTCAAGTTTTTTTAAGCAGTATTTCTCATTTTAATGAACATAATAAAACCAAGTTTCTTATAAACAAAAAACATAATTTTTTATGGAATGCCCTGTCCTGTTTTTAACACCTGATAAAAAAGTTTGTTCTTTATCATTATAGCTAATTTGTTAATGCTATTTTCCGATATTTTCTTTTTTTTTACCGATTTAGCGTTTTCAAATTAGTTTTAGGATTTGTTTTAAAATTTGCAATCGTACCCGTATTGTAGCCATGTTCGCGATTGTTTTCTGTAAGTTTTCTGATTCTTTAAAGCTTTAACTATTTTTTATAAATAATAGACTTTGCTATCATACCGCTGTTACCAAAAGTTTGGAAATTTCCGCCAATTTAGTAATTTTCACCGAATGTTTTCATTCCTGTTAGTTTGAGGGACTTTAAATCAATTTTATGGCGCTATTTATCAAATTTTTCCGAGTTTTAAATTTTAGCGTAGCTTTGTTTCTTTTTGAGGCAACCGTCGCCGTTTTCAAAATAGCCCCATACATAAACCGATGTCACCTATTTTACAGGGCACTGTCGATTCAAAAAAGGGCGAAAAGGGTTATGCCATTATTAAGAGTGAATTTGTTAGATTAAAACATGCTACTCTTTAAGAGAGCAAAACTATTTTAAGAAACGAACACCAATTTGCATTTTTTTAATAAAATGTCACTTTTTTTTTATTTATTTTTTTTTTTTTTTTTTTGAAAAGAAACCACCATAAAAAATACCAAAAATGTATATGAGTTATGTTTGTTTTTAGGGAAACTGTACTTTACTATCGAAAATCTAATTTAGAAGTCGTAAAAATCTTTTAACACAAACTTTTTATTTTGCTATTAAATTGTCACTTGAAGTCCATTCCTCCATCTCCGCTTCGAACAAATAGGAGAAGAAAGCATGGAATTGTAAGTTTTTATTTTGAGTCTGTTCCATATCAAGCAATGCTTATCTCGAAAACATTTGTTTAGCACTTCTGTTCCGCAGTGTTGACAAAAAACAAAATGTGAGTACTATTTACCAAAAAGGGTCAAAAAGTGTCACAAAATAGGTGAAAATGATACAAATGTACAATTTAAAAAAACGGGTCATAAAAGGTATCAATACCGTCAGAAAAGGATCAAATTGATACTTTAGTATCACAACGGTAACGCTGATTATGATGAGGAGTTTTTTTTAATTCACACACATAAATTAATCATGTCAAAGAACACAAACTATTTGTAAGTAGTTTGCAAAAAAGTTCTTCCTGCATTAAGTTCCACGTCTTTCCTACCACTACTTTTCTACAAACCTTTATACGTCTATCATCCACAATCCATTTGAGCACTAAGCGATTATGATGAGGAGTTTTTTTGAATTCACACACACATAAATTAATCATTTCAAATAAGTTCGGAAGGTAAACTTAATAAAAATTAAATATGTATAAATTAATCCTTAACGATTTTGAGACCTTTTTGATAACGACAAATGTTATAGACAATTCTTAAATAACAACGCCATACTAAAGATTTTTTATTGACCGCTAAACGAATTCTTTTAGACGATTCGACCATTACGGAATAACAAGTTGTATGTCACTAAATCATCATCAGCATTAATTCATTTTCAAGTTTATGCACAAAGCAGTGTTGCCACCTCATGTGTAATTACACATATCATGTGTAATTTTTTTTTCATGTGTAGCCCATGTGTAATTCATGTGTAATTTAAAGTTTTAACGTTTTGTAGCACTGATTTTTGTTATTTTTTTGTCACAAGTTGTAAAAAGGTTAAATTTTTTTGGCAAAACTTAAAAATTTAATTAAAAGAATGAAAGCGTAAGGAGAGCTGAACTAAAAATGGTTGGATCATTAACTACTTACCATTTGGCATATAGATAGCTTTTGTCACAATTTATTACCTATAACGACGGTACATTTTTTTTTTTTTTGCTTTTTAACAGCACAATTATAGAAAAAGGGATTCCTATTGAAAATCTAGTTGGATTTGCACCAGATACACCTTATGTTTTGTTTGCACAGTATAATTCAGATGTTAAGTTGTTAAAAGACGAAAAGCCAGATATTGCTTTGATAAAATGCTTGTGGAACCTAAAACATTTGGTAGCGTCAAAGGCCTGCCTGAACCTTCAAACATATTTGGAAAATTTACTTCGCAATATTAGATCTTGTTTTATTAGAAGTAATGCTCGACATACTTAAGGAGTTTCAAGAATATTTTCGCGACAACATGTTTTTGTGCGAAAGTAATAATTCTTTCGCACATCAGAAATAGGTAGAGTTTTTTTTTCCCGGACTTTTTCGATTCCCGGGAAAGCGGGAAATTTTTTTAAATTTCCCGGGATCCCGGGATCCCGCTCCACATAAAAATACAAAGTAAATTTTGTTATTAATTAATGAAAAAAACTTTTATAAAAAAACGTAAGGGAACTTACAAAGAAAGTAAAAGAAATGGTTCAATACTAAAAAATTAATTGAAGATTGAAATAGGAACTTGAATTATTATTACCTCACGCCTTTATTCCCTATTATTATGCTTTTATTCAGTATTATTATGCTCTAGATACAAGATAAAAAAAATAACAATTTAATTCATTTAACAATAATAAAAACAGAATAAAAATTAGGGAACTCAAGATATGAGATCAAAAAGTTATTTAATGCAATAGATAAAATATTTTAAAGAAATATGTATACAGTAATTTTGACTTAGCTGCACAATTTCCTTTGCACGATTTTTTGTGCAGGTAAATCAAAAATGCAGCTATCTTAAATGTATTTAGCTGCCCTAAAGTACAGGTACGCAATTGTGATTACCTGCATAAAAGAGCAGATAAAGTAAAGTGATTGAAAGAGGAGTCACAACGTTTTTATTAATAAATTGATAATAACAGTGACGTTGAAACAACCTGTAGTCATTTGTTATGCATTTTTATAATGAATGGGTAGCCAAATTGGTAAGAATAAAGCGGGGAACAGAATATTCGCTGTAGTACAACGTTAAGATTTGCGTTGCAAACTATCAAAAGTTAAAAACGGCAGTTTCAAAGTAGTGTAAACAGAATACGTAGTTGAAGTAGTCTTTGAAGTTGAAGCGCAAAATTCGAAATTTGGAACTTTGTTGCGCTACAGAGCATTCGCCAGCTTCAAATACTACTACAACTACTTTATTCTGTTCCAGGCCTAGGATTTGCTATTTATTTCATATAATCGTAGTAAAGTTGCTGTAACCACAAACCACCAAACAAAATAAATGAATTATAATGATGACAATTTGACTTGTTTGCGATTTATTGTTTTTATAAACAGCTGAAATTGGATATTTATGTGAAAAAGTGGCCACCATATTTTTTCATGTGTGCAGCTAACTTTGATGTTTTATATGAAAATATTTTAACACTGCCCAAAAATATGAAAAATGTGCAGGTATACAAAATGCACATAAAGAAGGATTTTAAATAATAATTACAGAAAATATGTTTTTTGGGCAGCTAAGTCAAAGTGCAGCTAAATTGAATTTTTTGTATGAAAATAATTTTAAAATGCCAAAAATTTTGGGCACTTATCTTAAATGTGCAGGTAAAGAAAGTGCACTTAAAAAAGGAATTTATATGGGATTATAAAGAATAATGCCAAAAATTATCAATTTTGTGCAGTTAAGTCAAAAGTGCACGTAAATAAAAGGCAGTTAAGTCAAAACTACTGTATAACATTTTTTAACGACTTATGAAATAACTTTCCGACACACTCAAACCGCTAAGTAAGTCTTCAAAAAGTATATTCCTGATTTTATTTACTAATTATCATGTTCATTTCGTTCATTTTTGACCGAGGTTGGACAAATAGTTAAAAGTGCACCGTTGTAGCATGCTTCGGATTCACAATCAGAAGCATTTTTTTCTTTTTTATAAACCACGTCTATATCAGTTAAATCAAGTCAAGTGATGTCAAGGTTGGTGCAAAAATAGCATCAACCGGACTGCTTCTTACAAACCTTTTCATTTCAATAGGTCAATTTGTAATCTTTAGGACAATGTGTTTTTCAAGTTGTATGTTGTAGTATCTTACACGAGTTTCCAAAATGTTATTTTATTTCGGTTTCCCCGCACTTCACGGATATATAAACCAACACAAATTGAAATTGAAAATTTGTGTTCATCACCTAATAAACATATCGCTCCTTCATTGCATCATAGTCATATCTCAAACTGAACCGAAGTTATAGCAAAATATATCTTTAAGTCTGTACATTTTGAAAATTTTAATCGCATTTTCCAAGATCGTTTGTTTTTGTAGATATGACTATGTTGCAATTAAGGAGCGATATGTTTAGGTATCTCCTATTTTTAAGACTTGTACATGGACAATGAAACTTTACTGCCTGCATCTTATTTTGAATAAATGTACTTTATTAACTCTTCTCTTCACTTCACTAAATGTAATAATTATCAACTGTTGCACTACCCATTCTGCTTTTAGTAGATTTATTGCATCAGGAGACATTGATTTAAATACATGTACTCACTTCTTGTAATTGATCTAATCCACAAGCCATTCACAGATGCTAATTTTAAGAGAATAGAAAACTAAATTTCAAAGTATAAATAGCTATTTTCTGAAATTATGAGGAATTTTTTATTTCCCTGGATCCCGCAAGAAAAATCCCGGGAAAACGGGAAATAAAATAATGGAAATGGGAATTCCCGGGAAAAAACCCTAGAAATAGGCTATAAATGAAAAGTGTAAACATATTATGAAATTCAAAACAAAACTCGTGAGTTGGCAAATAAAAGATAGCATGTGTAATTTGTATTTTCATGTGTAATTTTGGCATGATCCATGTGTAATTTACCATTTCGTTAATGGCAACACTGGCACAAAGTCAGTTGTAAGTGTATGCAAAATTGTATCCATGGGGATGGTTGTAATGATTGTACTAGTAATAAAAAACTATATTGTTTTAAGCTACGAGTTATAAGTATGTATATATGAACATATTTTTTTATGAAATCTATTTACTAGATCTGATTGGAAACTATGCATAGAAATTATTTAAGCTAAAAGAGAACTAAATTAAGATTACAATTTTTTATTACAAGCAAAAAAGTCTGAGCACAGTTCTTTGTTTAGTTAAAAAAAAGTTTATTAAACTACAAAAAGTTATATTTATGTTATATTTAAAAAATAAAAAATATGTGACGTAACAGAAGACTGACTAACATTTAGCATATAAATTGCCATAAGGGAAAGTTAGCCTGCCTGCCGTTGGTTTAAAAACGTAGTTTTTTATTTTGAAAATTGAATGAAAATTTAATGTTTTGTTTATAACCTTCATGACAGTGAATAGTATCTAAGCAAATAAGCCGAATTATGAATAAAAACTCCCAGGATGTTTTATTCCTAATTGAATTGAATATGTTTTTAAAAATGACCGTCAGTCGGTTGAAATCTATTTTCCGAAAGCCCTACATAATTTGCAGACATATGTTTATAAGTAGGGAAGCGATTTCCATGCAAATGCATGCTTCTTGATTTGTTTTTGCATGTTGTTGTATATTTTGGTGAAAATGCATATTTTTGCATATTTAGGTTTTAAATGCATATTTTAACATTTTTGAGGGATTTTCTTTTTAAATTTCACAAAAATATGCAAAATTTTAATCGGTTAAAAAAAAACTAATTGTTGGAAAATAACATAAAAAACGTTAAATAATTTTATAGAACAAACTTTTTGTGTGTGCTTGTGCTTTCGACAATTGGAAATCACATCGAAAAACACAAAAACTGTGTGAGTTACAGAACTTCACAAAATCACACGTGTGATTTTAAAAGCACATGTGATTTGAAATCACGTTTTTTTTCAGAATAGACATGATAAAAAAAAGTTCTTAAAAGAATTTGTAGTTACACAAAAAACCTTCAAAAAAATTTTTTTTAAATCAATAAATAAATTCTTTTATAGCTTTGCATTAAATAAAAGACTTTCAAGATTTCGACAAAAGATCCTTCTGTTTTAAACCGATGCAGCTCCTTACATGGTTAAGGTTCCAATGGGTTTAAAATATTTTATCTAAAACTGTTGAAAGTTACTTGCTTAGCACATGTAGGTTATACCGCGTTGCAGAGGAAATTAGAAGCCAATTCGATCATATTGCAATTTTAAATGAAATGTATCCCTTGGTTTCATTTCCACCGCATCCAGAAGTAACAAAATGGGGGCCTGGCTAGATGCTTCAGAATTCTATTCAAAAAAACTTTGAGTAATTAATTAATGTCGGGTCATTGTCCTGTTAGGGCTTTTACGGGCAAATGGGACAATACCATATCGGACTTCTGCAGATTATGCGACGACTCTGAGGAGCTGGAGAAGATCGAACATGTACTGTGCCACTGTCCCAGGATGCAGGGTCTCAGACAGAAATGGCTAGGAGATAGAGTTCACGATGAACTGGGGTGCATCGCTGGATGTAATCCGGCTGATCTACTGGGGTTTGTCAGGGAAATAGTGCGGTTGTTTCTGTTGAGGGGACGGTATAGAGGGTAACAGTTCTACGTGGTACCTACTAACTTTCTTAATTCTATCCACCTCTATTTCTTTTCTTTACTTTTCTCTTTCTCTACCTTTTTCATTGAAGGGATTCACAATGGACCGCATTGGTCTCCTAGTGGAAGTGTTCCCTTGGGCACATAACCCTTCTTAACCTTACCTTAACATAACCTTAATAATGTTAGAAGAGCTTGTTGATACCGATAAATATGCAATTAAAAAAGTAAAGGAAATATTAAATTTAAATAAAATCAGAAGTCAATTGGCATTTGTATTTTTCAACTACGGATATATTGGTAAAACAATAACTAATTAGTAGGGATTTATTCCACTTTATACTCTTGTCAAATTAATTGATATTCAGAAAGTAAAATTAATAATGTAAAAGGAAATATAGCCCGACATATTTAAAAAAATCTGAAACGTTTTGCAAAAAAATGTACTATTTCGAAAAATTTCAAATATTTTTCATCTGATCTGGAATCAAAGTGGGATCTGAAAATAAATTTTTTCAAAATGCATTGGCATTCTTCAAGAACAAGATAAAGTTTTACATTTAATAAAATAGTATTTATTCAAATAAAAAAAAATTAAATTAGTTATTTAATGGCAATTTCTTTTCTGAGAAAAATGTTGCATTAATGTTACATGTTCTACATTTTGTGTTCGTTTGTACAAAAAATACAACTGTGGGAAAAATGTTCAAGTTCTTTTGTGAAAATGTTGATGAAAAACATGCAAAACATGTTACATGTTTTACCCTTACTTTTACTTAAGGGTTCATATTGCCCTGTTTTACAACTTTGGTACTTACTACTTTGTTTGTACAACCAATATTTTATTTTGTTTGTCATAATATTTTAAAAGTTTTGTCAAAAGAATTCTACATCTAAATATTCTTCGACGGCATACTCCATTTTGAATTAAATCGTTTTTTTATTTTGGTGGAAAATTCTATGTATTTATTATCGTTTTAAATTTGTTCAAGCAATAAGTGATGTCAATGTCTGTTTCCAAACAGTAAAGTAAGTGTGCAGCAAATAGTCGAATAGTTTTAAAAATCGCTAATAAACTACATTAATAATAAAAGTGTAATAGTTGTAAATAAAGGCAGCTAATTCTGTTCGATTGAAGTTGTACAACATGTAACACTTCGAGTGATTATAGGTAACATGAAAAAGTGTTACATGCATATACTGTAGCATTTTTTTCTCAGAATAGAAATCGCCATAAGTTTTTTAAAGCTATTTGAACAGGAATAGACTGAACTTTTTTATTTTTGTTTTTAGTAAAATTAAAAAACGATTTTTTGTGGGAATTTTTGAAATTTTGAGTGCATATTTTTTATTTTTTTAATTGCATATTTTAAAGTTTTTAGTGCATATTTTAAGCGCAAATTTTCGATTTTTAGTGCATACTTTAAGCGCAATTTTTCGATTTCTTAGTGCATGAAAATCTCATCCCTATTTATAAGTAATATATCATTAACTCGAAAATACTTTGAAAATTTTGCTTTTGAAAATGTGTTATATTAAAAGATCAGGAACAAGAAAATCATTAAAAACAAGTAAGAAAGAATAGTTGCTCAAGGCCTACCACCACAGAATATAAGAACTAATTTTTGCAAGTGTACCCTGTTTGGAACCAATGGGCAATCATGGACCAGCCAGAACATAATTATGTAATTGAGTTCAAGATTCCTATAAAAGTTCTTTGTGCCGAATATTATTTAGATATCTACATCTATATAAAAAAATGTTGCCTTAAAAAGATTTTAGGAAAAGGGTTTATATGGGTCACAAAAAGTGGATTTTCCAGAAAAAGGGGTCAAAAAAGGGTATTTCAATAAAAAAAAAGGGTCAAGTTTTTTAAAAGTAGTATTTCCCATTTTAATAAATATAATAAGACCAAGTTTTTTACAAACAAACAAAAAATATTTATTTCTGGTAGGCAGTGCTTAAAAACTTAATTTTTTTATGGAATGCCCTTTCCTGTTTTTAACACCTGACAAAAAGTTTGTTCTTTATCATTTTAACTCTTTTTTTTAATACTTTTTATGTTATGTTCCGACATCTTCTTTTTTTACCGATTTAACGATTTCAAATAAATTTTAGGGTTTGTTTCCAATTTTGCAATCATTCCCAAATTTTAGCCCTGTTCGCGATTTTTTCGTGTGAGTTTTCTGATTCTTTACAGCTTTTACGATTTTTTTAATAAGTACTACCCTTTGCAATCATACCGCTGTTATTAAATATTTGGGAATTTCAGCAATTTTCACCGATTTTTTTCATTCCTGTTAGTTTTGGGGAAATTTTATTCAATTTTATGTCGCTATTTTTGCAAACTTTTTCGAGGTTTTAAATTTTTGCGAAGCTTTGATGCTCTTTGAGGCAATCGTCGCCGTTTTAAAAATAGCCCCATACATACACCGAAGTCACCTAGTTTACAGGGCACTCTTAACATTGTCGATTTAAAAGGGGCGAAAAGTTAAATATTTGCTACTCTTTAAGAGAGCAAAACATTTTTAAGAAACGAACCCCTAATTGCATTTTTTAAATAAAATGTCACATTTTTTTTTTTTTTTAAGAAACCACCATATGTTACTCAATAAATAAAAAATAACAAATATGTATATGAGTTATGTTTGCTATTAGGGAAATTGTACTTTAATTTATACTATCAAAAATCTAATTTATAAGTCGTAACAAATCTCTTAGCAAAAACTTTTTGCGAATACTAACTACTTTTCAGGAATGTGCGTTCTGTATTTTGGTATTAAATCTTCACTTGAAGTCCGCTTATTTCGAAAACATTTATTTAGCACTAACGTTCAGCAGTGTTGACAAAAAAACCAAATGTGAGTACTATTTTCAAAAAGGGTCAAAAAGTGAAAATTATACAAAAGGATAATAAAAAAAAAGGGTAATAAAAGGTATCAAGACCGTCGAAATTGATACTTTAGTATCACAACGGTAACGCTGTATATGGGTCCTATGGTTAATTTTGCCTTTCTTTAAGGTAATTTTATTTTTTATTTTATTTTCGGTTTTTTTTTTTTTTTTGTAAACCGTTTTGTAGTAACGCGAATATATGTTGTGCAACCTCCTCCATTTTCGGAATAACGATATATCTCGAAAACAAGAGCTAGCCTAAAAAAAAGGTTAGCATCACTGGATTTAGCGTACCCGAATTAATTTAACCCGCCAGGTGCTCCGCTTATCAGAAAAAAATTTTCAAATTCTAGCACATTCTAGCACTAGCCCACTTCTGTAATATTCTAACTGTCTGGGGTATCAAAGATTCGGCACAGAAGTACTTTGTGAAGTGAGGATTTTGAGCCAAATGCATCATTTATAAGAATGTTCAAGTGATAATGAATCACGACATAATATAAAATATTTCTGCGGAAATTTAATTGCATGGAAGAAACTAATGCTGGATCAACGAAATTCAAACACATTTCTGTAAAATGGTCATACAATTTGGTTAATTTTGGAACTCTCTATATTATGACTTTTTCCTTGGAAAACAGGCAATTGCATTTTTTAGGCAAGAGGTGTATAACAGCATGAGGGATATATAATCGGACCGATGGCTTATTAGAATTTTACAAGTCCCCTGTTTATAATATGTAACTTATATTATTTCTGTGCTTAAAATGTAATAAAAAAATCTCTAATGTAAAAAAATTGTGGCATTTAAATACCAAGTTAAAGGTAATATACTATGTATACTATTTTAATATATTCGGTACAGCCGAAAACTGAAACTATGCTGTTTTTACATAAAATATGTATGTTTTTATGTATAAACTAGTAATGTTACGAATATTCATATCACCGAATTTACGCCTATTTAAAGACATTCGTATTCGCATTCACCAAATTCAAGCGAATATTTTGCGAATACGTTCCAAAAAAAAAAAAAAATACAAAATTGTAAAAGATATGTAAAATGAAACATAATCAGTGTTCGAAAATTAACAGAACATTAAGAACAATTTTGATTTTTTAGTTGAACTGTTAATTTTTAATTTTTGATATTCTTTAATTAGGCTTGAGTTCATCAAATTTAATTTTCATTAATTTATTTTCACTGAGGAAGAAATTTTACAACTTGGAATTTTTATTAAAATTTATTGATAATTTTTCTTTGGTTAAGCTGGGATTTGAACCCGGGTTGATTTTTACATGTTTCAAGAATCACCACATTCTATCTTCAGAAAATCTTTGAGTTCTAACCACTGCACCACTGCGGTGCCCGTCAGCCAACAGTCAAACATCAATCTTTTAACCAGTAGTACAGGTGGTTCGAAATTTGCTGTTATTATCATTTTTAAATTTTAAATTACATGTTGGCTCCCAGCTCAACCAAAGAAAAATTATCAATACATTTTAATAAAAATTCCAAGTTGTAAAATTCCTTCCTCAGTGAAAATAATTTAATGAAAATTAAATTTGATGAACTCAAACTCAAGAATATCAAAAATTAATCAGAACATTATTTAGCTTTTGGCTCAAACACCCAGGAACGATATCTATTTTTTTAGTGTTTGTGTAGACGAATACAACCCTTAATACCGTTCGTAACTATTTTCAAGAAAGAGCCGAACATTATATATTGTTATGTTCTTCGTTAAAAAACCGAACAATTGTAGTGACACTGTAGACAAACATAATATTTTAATGTTCTATAATGTTTCTTTTTTTACATTGGTAAAGAAATTAACAAACAAAAAAATTTAGCAACGACCGCAGCACGAACAGCTTGTGTGTGTATTGTGTATATGTTTTGTTTTGAACATAATAAAAAATAATAATGTAAGTATAAAATGTTTAAAAGTTCAGAAACGGAGGAGCAAATTTGATAACTTCAAATCCAGCCGGAATATCATAATATGTAATGTTAAATACATTTAATAGTGTGACATCAAAATTAAATTATCGTGTGGCGTGAACTTTTAGATTGCATATTCGTATTTGGCGAATATTTGCATAGATATTCGTATTTGTATTCGCGAATATTAAAAATCGATATTCGTAACATTACTAGTACATATACACTATAATCTAAATTGCTGTTAAGCAGTACTACAACATTGTATGTATGTAAATTAACCAAAACTATTATTAAGTTTTAAAATCTTTTGACGCATTAAATTTACCTGCTGCGCTATTGGTGGCATTGGTTCATAATCATCATCTGCAACGGGATCATAAATTGGTTCATCGTCTGATAGATTTGGATCGTGATAATCAGTATTACCAGATATGCCGGTTGCAGTCATACTATTGATATTATAAAAACCAGAAGCATTATTATTGTTTGGCATTGATGCTGTTGATGTTGTTGATGATTGTGGGGCATCTAGAGGTCGTAAGTTTGCCATATTTTGACGTCGTCGTGCATCAATTAGAACATCCGTTAACAAGCCATTAAATTCAACACGAGTAAAACGTGCCAACTTTTGACGACCCTAAATTAAATAAAGGAAATCATTTTTATGAAAAATGTTTTTTGAAAATGTGTATTAAAAAAAAAATTGTTGTTTTTTGTTAATAAAGAAAACAAAAAAGGGGGATTTTTTTTGTTTACCTGATTACGAGTGGCACTTAAAAATGGATTGGCTGGTAAAAATGGCACCGCCACATTTTCACCGTTCATAGTGGATGTTGCCCAGACTAAAATGTAAAACAGAGTTAAAACTTTTATTAGAGTAGTTTTACAAACAATTTTTACAATAATTGTTAAATGTCATTATTTTGTTAAAGGGACTAACATATATGCAGATGAGAAATAGAAAACTGCCATAAATTTCAAAGTTTGTTCAATTTTAATTTTACTCGAGTTCGATTTCCAGACCATGGCTGATTATTTCGAAAATTATTATAAATAAAAAAAAAAAAATTTTAAGAAACGCTTTTCTTTACCTTAATATATTGATCAGTTGTGAACACAGAATAAATATGAATACTAAAAAAATCGACTAAAAGTAAAAAAATAACAACATTTCAAACAACATAAACTTTTAAATCAAAATGGAAAACAACTCACACATCCCTTAAAGAAAAGCGTGGGGCGCGTTGTTATGAAACAAAATGCTCAATAATTGAAAATTGGTAGCTTTAAACATGATGGGTTGTATTTCTTTCGGTCTGAAATATTAAAATGTACTCACGGCAGTCATGTTTTTTTTTAAGTTTAGGTTGGTATGGGCGCCCCACGCTTTTCTTTAAGGGATGTGTGAGTTGTTTTCCATTTTGATTTAAAAGTTTATGTTGTTTGAAATGTTGTTATTTTTTTACTTTTAGTCGATTTTTTTAGTATTCATATTTATTCTGTGTTCACAACTGATCAATATATTAAGGTAAAGAAAAGCGTTTCTTAAAATTTTTTTTTTTTTTATTTTTTACTTTTTAGTAAAGAATAGCTTTAATTAATACATTACAATTTACATTTACATTTACGAAAATAGTTTTAAATTTAAATGAAAATATTTTTAATATTTAGGGGTAAAAACTGCAGTAAGTAAGGAATTCATTAGAAAATTTTTTTTTTAGCCAGGATGAAATCTACGGGGGGCAGAATTTTTTTTGTAAAATGCTTTTTTTAGCCGCCTTTTACTTAACGCAAATGGATGCAAGATTTTATGCTGCGAAGTGAATGTAAAGAAAAGCATTTCACAAAAAAAAAATTCTGCCCCCCCTAGATTTAATCCTAGCTACGCTCATGTATTTGTATATTGTCATCGGAAATATGTATGCCTGCAAAGTTTCATCCATTTGCATTGAGTAGAAGGCAGTCAAAAAAGCATTTTATAAAAAAAATGTTTTGCCCCCCTAGATTTTTTCCTGGCTACGCCCATGTATTCGTGTATTACCATCGGGAGTATGAATGCCTGCAAAGTTTTATGCATTTGCATTGAGTAGAAGGCAGTCAAAAAAGCATTTTATCAAAAAAAAAATTTTGCCCCCCCCCCCCCCTAGACTTTATCCTGGTGAATGCCTGCAAAGTTTTATCCATTTGCATTGAGTAGAAGGCAGTCAAAAAAGCATTTTACCAAAAAAAATGTTGCCGCCCCCTAGATTTTATCCTGGTTACGCCTATGTATTCATGTATTGTCATCGGGAATATGTATGTCTGGAAAGTTTCATCCATCTGCATTGAGTAAAAGGCGGTTAAATTAACGTTACAAGATTTGATTTTCCGAAGTGAAGCCAAAGGAAAGGTTTTAACCCCCCTCCCCTAGATTTTATCCTGGCTACGCCCATGGATTCATGTATTGTCATCGGGAATATGTATGCCTGCAAAGTTTCATCCATTTGCTTTGAGTAAAAGGCGGCCAAAAAAATGTTTGCCCCCCCTAGATTTTATCCTGGCTACGCCCATGTATTCGTGTATTGTCATCGGGAATATGTATGCCTGCAAAGTTTCATCCATTTGCATTGAGTATAAGCCGGTTAAATTAACGTTACAAGATTTGATTTTCCGAAGTGAAGCTAAAGAAAAGGTTTTAACCCCCCTCCCCTAGATTTTATCCTGGCTACGCCCATGGATTCATGTATTGTCATCGGGAATATGTATGCGTGGAAAGTTTCATCCATCTGCATTGAGTAAAACGCAGTTAAATTAACGTTACAAGATTTGATTTTCCAAAGTGAAGCTAATAAAAAGCATTTAAAAAAATTGTGGCCCCCCCCTTGATTTTATCCTGGCTACGCCCATGAATTCGTGTATTGTTATCGGGAATATGTATGCCTGCAAAGTTTCATCCATTTGCTTTGAGTAAAAGGCTGTCAAAAAAGCATTTTACCAAAAAAAAAAAAATTTGCCCCCCCCTAGATTTTATCCTCGCTACGCCCATGTATTCGTGTATTGTCATCGGGAATATGTATGCCTGCAAAGTTTCATCCATTTGCATTGAGTATAAGGCGGTTAAATTAACGTTACAAGATTTGATTTTCCGAAGTGAAGCTAAAGAAAAGGTTTTAAAAAAACTAACTGCTTGTTCAACAACGGCAGTTATACCTTTTAAACTTTTTTGTTTATTCTAACTTTATATCGAAATTTTAAAATATCATTCGTTTTTTTAATATTCTGCTACTTTAGTTCCTTATTTTAAGCGGCCTCTTCACTTTGTTTTTCGCAATTTAACATTAACACGTAACCGAAACTATTTAACGAAAAAGTTGTTTTTATATACAACCGAAGAAAATATCCTGATTTAATATTTAATATAAGAAGTAAATAGGAATAACAATTTGTAGTTTAATATAACTTTTTTTAAGTGTAAAAATAAGAAATAAAAGTGTTCTTACACTAAGGCCGCGTTTTTGATATGTGGATTAATTTTAAACTTAGTTTAACGTTGTCTATAACTCGGATTTTTTGCCGGCGAAATGTGATTTTTTTATTATTTCATTAAAGACCAACATTTTGAGCGAAACTAAGCTGTTGCGTCAAAATTTAGTATTGGTTGGCGGCACAAATCTTTTTTCAGATTACGAAACTTTTTTAGCTGATTTTTATGTCTTGCCAGCCCTGTAATAATGCTGTTTGACGAGAATAAAACACAAGATATGAAAACGTGCCCTGTTTTTAACACCTGACAAAAATTGTTCTTCATCATTATAGCTAATTTTTAACACTTTTTTTTATTATTTTTTTATTTAGCGATTTCAAATCAATTTTTGCATTTGTTACAATTTTGCAATTTTAGCCACGTTCGCGATAGAAGCGATTTTTATCTGTAAGGGTTGTGATTCTTTACAGCTTTAACGATTTTTAAAATATATTAGACATTGCTTTTATGCCGCTGTTAGCAAATTTTTGCAAATTTTTGCAAATGACCGCTAATTTTGCAATTACCGAATTTTTGCTATTCCTTATAGTTTTAAGGTTTTTTTTTTATCAATTTTATGGCTCGTTTGAAATTATACAAATTTTTGCAAACTTTTCCGAATTTTTGCAAATTTCGCGTAGAACTACTTGGAACGGAGACAAGTTTTATTTGGCGCTCATTTATGTCTAGCTTATTGGCTAACTAAAGGTGATTAATACGTCGTGACGTCGAAGAGCATTTGCAACTTATCATTGAAATTTCTCCAGATATGACGTCTGTATAACAATATATTTAATATTTAGAATACTATCACACAAATTTCTATTTACTTTCTTAACTGAACATTTTTTTGTTTTATTTTGAATTGTTTTTAGTTTTTTGCTTATAAGCAATTTGTATTTACATCGTTGATAATGTTTTTTGACTTTTTTTACATTTTGTTTTGACATTCCTAATAAAAATACTTAAATTACGGCTACATTTATAACTAAAGTAGGGAAAATACACATTTTACTTACTTTTTATAAAAGTAAAAAAAAATATAAAAATTACTATAATAACCGGTTTATTTTACTAAAATATCCGGTTTATTCGATATTCGAAAAAAGGATTTTTTAAAATAACCGGCCTGGGCAAAACTAAAATACTAGTTAAAACCGCTCGAATAATAGCCGCTTGATCTTCCTACTGGATTTTCCTGTGCATTTTGTAAATGCGAAACAATTTAGTGTAAAGAGATCCTCTTCTGCTCTCAAACTGAGAGTTGTGGTACAATTTCTCGGTGGATAATTTGGAGGCATTCAAATGAAACCTTTATGTTACCTAAGTTTGGAGTCTAAATTTTTTTTCATTTCGCTTATTTGCTTCAACATTGTCATAACTACGGCAACCATATTTTTAAAACGAAAATACAGAACACAAAATTTTGATAATATGCAAATTGATCATATTGATTAGGGTGTTCAGTCGATAAATCGAACAATTTTAGACGCTTAATTGTTCGAATAATTTAAAATTGCTAATTTCGATTAAAGGATTAATCGAAGAATTTATACCGATTTGGGGGATGGGGTCTTTCGTAAAGGTGGAAAGCTCTCTGATTGCTATTCATTTGGGAATAGCCAGAAGTAATTCCTTTACCAAATTCCCCAAGCAGCTCACTACTTCCAGCCAATGGTCAAGTATCCCCTGGTAATGTTGCACAGGCTTTCAATCCTGTCGACAGTTAAAGTGAGAAGGCGATTGCTTTGCTTAGTAACCTGAATGGTACGCTAAGTAGGTGTCACTGAAACTCAGCGTTGTACCATTAGCGCATGGCGGCTAGCCTGCCCAGAGCCTGTTGGCAGCCCCAACACTGGGGTCGGAAGTGGAGTTCCAATCAGTCACCCATCCTAAACACCAACGATTACAAAAACAACAACAAATCAAATAAACCAACAGATCCCTACGATGACGAAATTAAGGATCAGAACTTGGAACGTGCGCATACTTCTTGATCTTTCAAAACTGGCCCAAGTTTCAAGAGAATTCACAAAATACACTCTGCTACTCCTAGGACTGTGCGAAACCAGATGGACAGGAACAGGCGAATGTAAAACCCCTGATAGCCCTTCATTTCTGTACTCTGGCAAGCCAGAGCCCCAACCAAAGTCAAATGGTGTCGGCATGTTATTGTCCAAAGAAGCCCCGCGGAGATAGAATAATTTTGCGAATTTCTGAACTAGGGCTAGAAACCTTACATGCGTGCAATGTTACGCACCTACTGAGGTATCTGATCCTACAGAAAAGGACAACTTTTACAGTCATCTAAGCCAAGTTCTATCCACAATACCACGAGGCAACATAGTGCTACTAATGGGTGATGTAAATACGCAGCTGGGACCCGACAACAAAGGCTGTTAGAGAATAATGGGTAAGCATGGCATCGGTAGGATGACAGAGAATGGACGGCTGTTTACTTAAATGTGCAACAACGCCCACCTTGTGGTCGGGGGTACGCTATTTCCCCATAGTGCTGTGCACAAGGCTACCTGGGTAAGACGGAGAACCAGATCGACCAAATTGCCATCAGCAAAACTGAGCGCAGAAGCCTTTTCGACGTACGGGTTAAAAGAGGGACGTACTGCTCTTCCGACCACCACCTTTTAATCGCCTCTATTCGTATTAAGGTCGCAGCAATCCAAAGACCTGAAACAGCAGCGAAGAAATACGATGTGAGAAACCTGCTAAGTCCTGCAAGGAGACATAACTACATCGAGGAGCTTAAAAGAAGATTTAAACGTCGAACGCGCTCATCCTATTTGAATGGCCAAATATCCAAGCACATTTTGAGGACGCCGCCAGAGTGCATATTGGTTATAAAAAACCACGTAAAAAGCCATGGATATCTGATGATACAAACAAGAAGGGATACTAAATCTAAACTTAATGCAGCTAGGACACGGCCAGAAAAAATTGTAGTGAGAGAAGCCTACAGTCAACAAGACAATCTGGAAAAGCGAAGCGCTAGAAGCGATAAAAGACGATTTTACGTACAACTCGCATGCGATGCGCAAAAAGCTGCGGTAGAGCACAGACTGAAAGATCTGTATGCTATCACCAAAAAGCTCACGGGCAAAAACTTCGCGACCACAAAGCCTCTGAAGAACATGGAGAGAGTGCTGACGACAGCCCAATCGGAACAACTTGAAATATGGAGACAACACTATTCCAGCTTGCTGTCTAATTCATCCTGTGCTGCCGAAAACGTATGTACTTGTACTTACCATTATGTAAGACATAATGTAAATCCCGACTGAGGCTCCCGAATTGGACGAAATATTAAGCGCTGTGTCGTCTTTTAAAATAGCAGATCACATAGCTCCTGAAATGCTCAAAGTGGACAGACAAACGTCATCATCCTTTCTACTGTCACTAATCCAAACATTCTGGGCCACAAACGAATTGGATCCCCCAGCTCAAAGAAGGTATTATCGTCATTATCCCTAAAAAAGGAGACCTTACGCAATGTCAAAATTGGAGAGGTATAATCATTCTTAAGGTACGTTCAGACTGATGAAATATTTGAAAGCAAGCATCAAATATTTCATTAACGTAGTCTGATAACAAATTATTTTTGAGTGTCAAATAAAATAAAAGCTGATTTTGAGCAAATAAAAATATTTGCCGGCAAACAAATATTTGTCCAATGTGAACATAGTGTAAACACAAAAAATCAAATATTTTAGAAATTCTTGAGCAAACATTTATTTGATATTCAAAAAAAATTGTAAGAGCAAACAAACAACGACAAATAATTTAAGCCATGTTCCCGAAAGAAGCAATTTTTCCTGTAAGTTTTCGGATTCTTTACAGTTTTAAAGATTTTTAATAATTATTAGACTTTGCTATCATGCAATTAGCAAATTTTTTTGCGAATTTCCGTTAATTTAGCCATTTTTGTCGAATTTTTGCCATTCCTTATATGTAGATAGTTTTAGGAACTTTAAATCAATTTTATGGCTTGTTTTGATTTTTTATAACTATTAAATTTTGCTATCATGCCGCTATTAGCAAATTTTTGCGAATTTCCGCTAATTTAGCAATTTTTATCGAATTTTTGCCATTCCTTACAGTTTTAGGCGCATTTAATAAATTTAATGGCTTGTTTGAAATATCTAAATTTTTCGCGAATTTTCGCTATTTTTGTAAAAATTTTTTTTTCCCGACATTTTGTTTTTAACCGATTTAGCGCTTTCAAATATATTTTAGGCTTTTTCCACGTTTGCAATTTTTCGCAAATTTTAGCCATGTTCCCGTTACCCATTGTCTTCCAGTTTTTTTCCTTTTCCTTTTTTGATTCTCCTGTTCTAACACTATAAGAGATGCTGGTCCACAGAATAAAACAAATAAAATAGCTTCTGTGCTCCTTTTTACCATTTGAGAAATATATTTTTATTTTTAGAAACTTTCATTAAATAATTATTTGATGCAAATATTTGTTTTAGTCTGAACGCATGGCAAATATGAATTAATGTATTTTATTTAACACTATTTGCCAACTGGTTTAACAAACAAAAATTGTCAAATATTTGAGCTTAGGTTGAACATTAAGCAAAATATATTTTTTGTTTCACACAGTTTGAAGCAAATATCAATACAAATACTTTGGTCAAATATTTCATTAGTCTGAACGTACTTTTAGCGTAGTAAACAAAATCATATATATTAGAGCGACTCAAAACAAAGTTATTTTGTTACCCCTCTAGATAAAATATATCGCGGTTTTCGCGTTTTTTGAAAATAATTACAACAACAAAAATAAATTTACATTATTTTAAAACAGATTTAATTTGAAAATGCATAACATTATTTCCACATACGTAAAACTTGTATAAAAACCTGAAACGAAAATATGTATTTAGTTAAATATCTCAATTAGTAGGTCGCAAGTGGT
Source organism: Pollenia griseotomentosa (assembly GCA_963931875.1). Taxonomy (NCBI): domain Eukaryota; kingdom Metazoa; phylum Arthropoda; class Insecta; order Diptera; family Polleniidae; genus Pollenia; species Pollenia griseotomentosa. The sequence continues at coordinate 51,147,148 of OZ007564.1, forward strand.
CAAGATTTATATACCATTGGATGCTGCTTCAAAAACTCTTTTCGGTGATACCAAATTTTATCTATGTCGTCTTGGAGCAAAGTACAAAAAACTAAAAAAAAGACCTTTTTTGAAAATGGTCCAGCTCACGGTTGGTCAACGCTAGAACCAAAATATTTTGGGAATCACCATAAAACATATCAAGCTTTATTTTCAGAAGGGTAACAAAATCACTTTTTTTTTGAGTCGCTCTAATATATATATATTTCCTTCTATTTATATAATGAATTATATGAATTTGTATAATGAATTTGTTTTTATATTCCTTACGGCCGGAATTTAACACCAATTAAATAAGCGAAATTGAGTTTCTCTGTAAACAAAGTTTGAAAGTTTATTGTGTACATTATCTACATTTCTAATATTATCTTAAATTACTATTTACCTGTAAACAAAGAAACAACATTTAAAGTTTATTCTTTCAATGTTAATTCCTTTTTTACAATAATTTTTAATTATTTAGTTCTAACCAAATCTCTCACTTATTAATCAAACATGTGTTATTGCATTTTCCTTCGTTCTTATACCGTGCATGTCAGAAGTTTAAATAAGGGTGTTATTAACATATATGTCAGAAGTTTAAATAAGGGAATTCAATTTCCTTACATCTCCCCCCTTTGACAAAGAAAATTTTTTTAATTTTCTTCCAAGTAATTTATTCATCCTCTTCTTTAAATCCAAACGCAGGAGCTGGAACCAATTTCGTAATGTGAAAAAGATTAGACTCAGATTTTTTATGACCAGTGTTTATCTTGTAGATAGAATTTGACAATTTTTCTATTATTTCATATGGTCCAATTCTTAATTCATCCATCTTCTTCCTGTTTAGTCTGTTACCATTTTCTACATATACCATGTCTCCTGCCTTTAATTCAAAGTTTTTCCTATTTTTATTAAACTTCTTTTTGTTATAGTTGTGTGATTTTATTGTGTTTTGAATGGCTTTTTCTCTGTTTTTAATCCAATTTTCATGTGAACTTTTTTGTTTCAATTCATCAGGCAACATTGTAATATCTGTACCTTCCAATAAATATTTTGGAGCGAACCCTGTGATTGTGTGTTCAGTTTCATTGTATTTTTTTACACATTCTTGTGCTATTGTTGTCCAAGCTCTTTTTTTCCCGTTTTCATTTATTTTGCATCTAATTTTATTTATAAGTGTCTGATTCAGTCTTTCATTTAGACCATTTGAAAATGGTGCATCTACTGCTGTAAAAATCATGGGTATTGATTTTTCTGTTAAAAAATTTTTGAATGCTTTTGAATTTATACCCGGATACTGATCGGATAAAACTTTACCAATTTCGTAACTATCTGTTACTTCCTTTACTAGTTTTATAAAATCATTCGCATTCTGTGTTCTTGATGTTAAAATAAATGCATATCTTGTAAAGTGGTCTACTAGCAGGTGTAGGTATTTTTTTGTGGACCTCGAACCTCCAAACCCTCCGATTGTATCAATTGAAATTATTTCAAAGGGTGTTTTAGCTGGACCTAAGTGTGACAGCATACCAATCTTATCTCCACCTCTAGACTTATTTTTAATACATATCTCACAGTTTCTGCAAATTTTTTTTATATTTTTCGTTAGATTTTCTGCTGTATAAAAAGGGCTTATTTTGTTTTGTATTTGTTTTATCCCTATATGGCAGTAATTTTCATGGACTCTCTTAAGAAAATCTAAACTGAATTTTTCCGATAGAATGATCTTTTCTCTTTTCCTGACTTTTTTATAGTATACGTTTTGTTTTGATATTAGTTTTTTTTTGTTAGCTTGTAAATTTTCATTTTTCTCTTGATCTATTAATATTTCTTTCAATCCGATTAAATTTATTACTTTCAATTGTTCATCTTCATTTTCATGTGCTCCCAATACTGGATTTCTACTTAAGCAATCAGCCTCTAAGTTTTCTTTTCCTGGTGCATACTTAATGTTAAAATCATATTGAGACAAGTAATATGTTAGATCTCCTAATTCTTCATCTGTTCTAGCCCTTATATTCATGTTTTCTAGTGGTTTATGGTCACTGAAGACCGTAAATTTTTTTCCTATGAGTCTGTATTGCCAATATTTAATAGCCTCTTTTATTGCAAGGCATTCTAAATAGATAGCTTTTTTCTTTTTTTGACTTTGATTTAATTTTTTGGAAAAATACGCTACTGGCTTTTCTTCGTTATTTTGTTGTGGTTGCTTCAAAATTGCACCAACCCCTTCTATGCTTGCATCTGTGTAAATATATATTGGCAAATCCTTATCAAAAATTGCCAGAACAGGTTGAGAACAGAGTAATTGTTTTACATATTCGAACGATTCATTGCACTCTTTTGACCAAGAAAATTTGTTACCTTTTCTTAATAAGTTATGCAGTGGATCTAATATAATTGAACTTTTCTCTATGTATTTATTATAGAAATTTATTTTCCCTAAGAATTGCCGAATATTTTTTTGATTCTTCGGAATAGGAAAATTCCTTATTGAGATTAGGTTATCTTTTAACGGGCTGATCGAGTTATTTCCAATTATATGCCCTAAATATTTCACAGAGTCTTCCGCAAACTTACATTTTGATAGTTTTAGTCTGAAGCCTTCTTCCATTATTGCATTTAATAACTTTTCCAAGTGCGTAATATGTTCTTCAAAAGTTTTTGAAAAAATCAGAATATCATCTATGTAATTGACTGTGAAATTTGTGAGTTTATGTTTTCTTATTATATTACTCAATATTCTTTGAAAAATCGCTGGAGACGTTTTTAATCCAAATGGCAGGCATGTCCATTGGAAATGACCTTCTTGAGTAACAAAACCAGTTTTTTGTCGATCTTGGATTCGTAAAGGGATCGCCCAAAAAGCTGAGTTTATATCCAGAGTGGAAAAAAAATTACAATTTCTTGTTTTGTCCACCAGATCTTCAATTAATGGAAAAGGTTGTGATTGAGGAATTACGATTTTGTTTAATTCCCTGAAGTCTATACACAGTCTTGATTTTTTATCTTCTTCTTTCTTGTAAGCTAATGTAACTGGAGCCCCAAATGGACTATATGACTCTTCAATTAGCTTCTCCTTAAGCAGTTTTGAGACTTGTTGCTCTATTTCTTTTCTGTCTTCTATAGAACATCTATATGGCCTCTTACTACAATATTTATCTATTTTTAGGTCAATACGAGCTTCATAATCTTTTACAGTGCCGGTATCGTACTTATCTTTAGCAAAGATTGATTTATACTTATCTATAAGTCGATTTATTTTCAATTGTTGTTGCATATTCAAGTGGTTTATCAAAATTTCAAAATTTTCCACTTCTATATGTTCATTAAAATTTATATATGTTCATTAAAATTTATTTTATATTCTTCTGTTATATTCTCTTCTTCTAAATTTTCTTTTTTATTACAGTCTAAAAAATTTTGTTTTATTTGTAAATTCTCATCTTGATTTAATTTAAATTTTTTTATCATATTTAAACCAATCAAAATGTCATATTTAAAATTTTTTTCATCTATTACAAATAGATCTACCTCTTCCTCTATATCGAAAATTTTGATCTTAATTGTAATCATACCATTCGTTTTTTTCTCACCATTAATTGTCTGAAGATTTGTACTCTGTGCATTCAGTTTTTTGTTTTTTACCTTTAGTAATTTTGAGTTTATCAAAGAAACATTGGAGCCAGAATCATATATTCCAATCGTCTCTATTGAATTTTGCAACAGCAGTTTGACTTTTATTAATGGCGGAGTTTCTAGTTTTTTGGATGAAGGTCTTTTAATTCAGCTTCTATCACCGAATTGTGAACATATTTTACTTCATTTCTCTTTTCTGTTTCACCTTTTTCATTAATTTTGAACCAGCATGATTGTTCAGAATGGTAACGATTTTTTTTCCTAAGTTTCTCACATATTTTGCATGGGATTTTCTCTTTGAAATTTACATTTATATTTTTCTTTTTTTCAAAAGTGTTCTTCTTTATTAGGTGCTCCAGACTTCTTAGTTCATTAAAGAGGTCTTTGGTTTGTTCTAAATCTCCTCTATTAATTCTGTCTGTTACAAAGTCTGGTAACCCTGTTGCAATTAAATCAATTAAAGTGCTTGTGTCTATTGATTTATTCATTTCCAATAAAATTCTTTCTTTTTTTAGAGCATAGTCTAATAGGGATCCATTTATGTATTTAAAAGATATTGCATATTTTACAGGAGTCCACCCTTTATCTGCATAAGTTTGACAAAAATTATCTTTCCAGTCTATCCACTCTGAATCTAATGTAAGCTTTATGAGCATTGAGCTATACCAGTCCAAGCAAGATCCTTCTAAAAATAGTCTCAGCAGTTCTATCTTCTCTTCATCTTCTTTTACTTCCATACGATCACATTCACTTTCAAACAGGCCTATCCATTGAATAACGTTTGAACTTTTATTTGAAAATTTTTCTAAGACAAATTTGCCTGACAGTTTGTTTAGATTTTTCCCATTGGTATTCTGTATATCTTCTTTTTTTGTAGAGAATTTTTCCAATATATTTGTTAACATTTCCTCTGTAATACCACCTGTAGCACCAACTTTTCTTTCAGGTTTTGATTGTGTACTCTCTTCTAAAAAAAAATCTTTAAATTGTACATTATCACCTTCATCTATATAAGTTTTTGACAATTCCTCGTTTAGGTTTATCCAGACTCTTCTTGTCTGATGTCTCTGTTTCAAGGAATTTTTTATTTTTTTAAAGGCTGCTGTATTCATCAATTCTGTGTGATGGGATATTTCTTGATATTCTTCTGGCATACAAAAAGTTTTTTCTTCAGTTGTAGTAATTGAGATTAGAGCCAGGGAATTCGATTTCCCATCGCCTGCAGATTTTAGCGTAAACTCAAATTTCAATCTATCCATCTTGATAATAAACCAAAAAATGTTGTTTTATAATGAATTATATGAATTTGTATAATGAATTTGTTTTTATATTCCTTACGGCCGGAATTTAACACCAATTAAATAAGCGAAATTGAGTTTCTCTGTAAACAAAGTTTGAAAGTTTATTGTGTACATTATCTACATTTCTAATATTATCTTAAATTACTATTTACCTGTAAACAAAGAAACAACATTTAAAGTTTATTCTTTCAATGTTAATTCCTTTTTTACAATAATTTTTAATTATTTAGTTCTAACCAAATCTCTCACTTATTAATCAAACATGTGTTATTGCATTTTCCTTCGTTCTTATACCGTGCATGTCAGAAGTTTAAATAAGGGTGTTATTAACATATATGTCAGAAGTTTAAATAAGGGAATTCAATTTCCTTACATTTATATAAATGAATTGATATTGTACATATCGCTTAATTATACAAAAGTTCATCTTGAACATAGGGCGTCCGTAAATTCTCTCCATTTGGAACGATCATTGGCTAGAGCCTTGATCTGGATCCACGACTTGTTGCAGCTTTCGACTTCTCTTCTTAACATCCTGACCCAAGTGTTTCGCGGGCGACCGGGAAGCCGGTAACCTTGCGGATTTCAATCGAGTGCATCGGAAACAAAATCATAGCACACATTTTAAACAACAGATTGTCCTAGGCTATATTGCCGGAACTCCACAGAAGTTTTGTACTGATCAAATCAACACATTGCGGATGATTGCGCAGCAGTCTTTATCGGCTTCGAGAAAGCTTTCGATACCTTAAGACACGATGCGACATGGAGCGCTCTTGCTTGCAAGGGTGTTCCACCAAGACTTATAAGTCTTATCCAATCGCTATATAAGGATGTTTGCTGCCGAGTCGTGCATGACAATGCCCTAAGCAACCGCTCCGACGTTCTTACGGGAGTCGGACAAGGATGCGTATTATCGCCGTTGCTGTTCAATATTGTGCTTGACGTTATTATACGAAATGCAACTCGAGCTTGCAGACGAATAAGATAAGGCCTAAATAAACGCCTTGAATGCCACGAATATGCAGATGACACCTGCTTGCTGTCACATTGCCACAGAGATATGGTGGCGAAACTTAAGCCTTAAGATAAACACCACCAAGAGCAAAATCATGCGATGTAAATCTATTAACTTTAACAGGTTTAAAATACGCAACGTAGAACTAGACGATGTAACATCTGGCGGCTCTAGCAATGATGTGGTATACCGAATATCTAAAGCCAATCAAGCATTCGGCATGTTAAGTTAAATATGGAAATCAACCGTAATCTCTTTAAACACGAAGATCCAGTTGTTCAACACCTTTGTGAAATCCGTGCTCCTATATGCCAGCGAGACGTGGAACGCATTGCCTCGTGATATAAATGCTGTGCAGGTGTTTGTCAACCGCTGCTTGCGAAGAATTCTTCGAATATTCTAGCCTGCAATAATATCAAACGTACAGCTATGGAGTAGAACTAATCAAGAGCTAATCCAGATTGAATCCTTAATCGCAAATGGCGTTGGATTGGCCATATGTTGCGCAGGCCTACAGGAGACATAGCAAAAGCCGCCATCGACTGGACACCCCAGGGTAGTACAAGAAGAAAAGGCCGTCCACTGCACACATGGAAGCGCCAACTGGAATGTGAGATTACTCAAAGTGGTCTTTGTTGGATAGAAATTAAGCATAAAGCATCTGTTAGAACTGAATGGAATCAGTTTGTGGTGGCCCTTAGTTCCTTTTAGGAACCACAGACATAATAATAATAATCGAATGATAGTAATATATAGTATTTCTGTTAAATGTATAATTTTCTAAAGTTTTAAGTCGAAAAATGTGTGTCCTTTGGAATTTAAAAAAAAAAACAGTCATGTTTAGTGAGTTACATTTTTTCAACACAATTTCATAATTAAAAAGACAAATGTAGATTTATATAATTTTATTGGGTATGTTCTAGAAATCGAAATGAAGTGAAATTGAAATCGAACGATAATTTGAATTCAATTGTTTTATGAAATGACCGTAGTTTTTCGTGGATTTAAGTGTTGTTCTAGCAAAAATAATAGATACCTTAAGAATGAAGTGGAATATTTGTATAAACTTTCATTACAGGGTTGTTTTGAAAGTTTGCTCGATTTTAAATCCACTTCATTTCAATTTCTAGAACACGCCCATAATTTTTAACAAAATAGTTTATGCGGTTCTCTCTTTAGAATGAGTTTGGTTTAAAAATATTGTACGAAGGATAAATCTAATAAAGCTAAATGTAACAGGTGTCCAAAAATGTATTAGCGTAAATGTTTTAAACAACTTCACTAATTTACTACTTACACAGTGACTATAAAATAGTACTTGAAGAAGATGCTCCACCAACAAAACCAAAGAGGTTACAAGTGGTCCAATGAATAAATATTTTAAACAAGAAACTTCGATCGATTCTTTAGAAGAAATTATTTGCAGAAGCATAGCAGAGGATGGAATGTCCGTGAAATGTTTCAAAAAATCCAAAGTTATATAGACTCTTTTAAAATCTAAGTGCCCGAAAGTGAAGCAACAATTTGGAGCTACATTGACAAGTTTTATTTAAAAAAGAATGTTCATTTACCCAAGTACTAATTTTTTCTAAAATTATCGAAAAAAATTTCGTTATTTTTAATATTTCTTTCTGTAGGGTAATTCTGTAACTTCTTTTTAACGACAAAAATTTGTCGTTAAGGTGAAAATTTAATACTTAACGACAAATTTTTGTCGTTAAAAAGTTATAGAATTACCCTACCGGATTTAGAATTATTCGATTAATCGATTAATTTTAAAATTTTATTCGTTTAATCGAATAAATTAAAAATGCCAAATATCGATTAATCGTTTAATCAAACAAAAATAAAACCCGATTAATTGAACACTCTAATATTGATACAAGAAATTTTTTTATTGCAACATTGTGAATCTCTATTGGTCATACATACATTAGATTTGTCAAAACCAATTTCCGAAGTATTCGAAAAATCGATTTTTTTTTCTGTTTTTTAAAGCCGGTTTTTTAGAAAGGCCTGTTTTCGAAGTTTTCGAGAAATCGGTTTTTTTGGTCTCGAATAATCGAATTTTTCTTGTATTTAATTTTTTAATTATCTTGCATTCGATGACATTTTTCCACTTTCGTTATTCACAACAGTATTTTAATTGTTGTCACCATACATAACATATTCTTTACAGTTCCAAGCTATTGAACTTGCAGAAGAATTCTTCAACACAGACTTTTTTGTAATTGCCAGCAGTATGAGTAAAGCGACAGTTCTGACTTTGGCTTTGGTTTCTGGTGTACAACTCAACCTAGTTGAGTTTAAATTAAAACAACTGTTAGTGATGCGTTGTAAATTGTTGATATTTTTGTAAACCGCACTAAAAAGAGTTGTAAACCATAATACAAAAACTGCAAAATTTCAACTGAACTAAAAGAGTTGAGCTGTAAACCGTTATAGAAGAACCGCTTAATGCTACCTTAAAAAAGTTTAACACCCAGCTAAAAGTTCAAAAACAATAATTAACAGTAATTTAAAAGAGGATTTTGAATACAGAGATAAATTTTCTAAAATATCTTCAAATTAGATCTGCTTTACATGGCATTACTGACAATTAACCCAATCTCAACAATTAGTGAACGTGTTTTTTAGTGTTGTTCTCTATAGAAACTTAGTTGAGAAATTGAATGATCCCAAATCATTTGAGACGATTAATGTTGCAATAAAATATGTTGAGTCAACTTTAATATAATTACCAACATAATAAGATAGTATATGGGCACAAAGACTATTCCGGAAAAAAGTCACCATTTTATATTGGATTCGTCCTTTTGACAATTGAAATGTATGTATTAAATTTTATCAAAATTGCGACCTGTACTTAACATGGACAGACAATCAGCCGATCGGCATTCCAAGAGGTGGGCCTAGGGCCAATTTTTATAAGTGTTATAGTGTTACACACATCAGAACAAACACATAATGCCCTCGCCACTATTGTGGTTTGTGTATAAAAACAAATAATTTTTTGTTTTATTAAACTGATCGCTATTTACATCTAACTTACATTTAATGTGGTAATACCTAATACCTAACAAGTATTATACATTTTAGTTCTGAAGTACATATTTACGCACAAATTGCTTTTTCTTATTTTTTTGTATTAAATAAATTATTAAAAAAAAAAACGAAAACCCGATTATTCGAAACCGGTTTTTAGTTACAAAACCGAAAATCCGGTTTTTTCAAAAGTCGGTGTTACGAAATATTCGAAAAGCGGTTTTTAAAAATATACGAATATTTGACAACTCTAGTCATACACCCATCTACTAAGCGGTTTTACGATACTTTAATGGGTTTAGAAGTTATATTATAAAATATTTTTGCAACAAGTGCTATGTGATAAGCAGGGCAAGGGACTTCATGCAAATGCATGTTTGTTGTCGTTACTCTGAGACCCACCTAAAGTTAATATCATTGCGAATTACAATATTTCCAGTAAAATGGCATCAATTTGTTAGTGCATATTTTTGCATATATTGCCTTATATGCATGTTTTTGCATATATTGTTATAAATGCATATTTTTCGTCATATTTTGTAAAATATTTTGGGATATTTTGTTATAAATTCACTTTTTTCGTGATATTTTGTAATATTTATTTATTTATTTTTAATATTATTATTAATTGTTAAAAGAATTAAGCCACATAATTTGTGGGTGTCCATTGACGAAACAACGGACATTGAAGGACGTTGCGTGGTCAACGTAATTGTTGGGATCTTGAATGCCGAAGAAGAACAGAGTAAACACAAATTTTTGTTAAATGTTGCACAGTTGGAAAAGGTGGATCATGCTTCAATAGCTCGAACTTTCAATGATTCAATTTCTGTTTTAGAGAAGACTTAAACAAAAATAAAATTTTGCTCTACTTGACAGATGCAGCGCCATACATGATTAAGTCTGGACATTTTTTAAAGGTAATTACCCAAAAATGTTACATGTCACATGCTTAGCTCATGCCATGCATCGTGTGGCTGAAGAAATTAGAAATCAATTTGATACAATAGATTCATTGGTATCATGTGGTAAAAAAAAGTATTTTTAAAGTCACCTTTGCGTGTTTCACTATTTAAAGAAAAATATCCTGACTTGAACCTTCCACCACAACCATGAATAACAAGATGGGGTACCTGGTTGCAGGCAGTTGAGCATTATGACAAAAATTTTGAAGAATTTAAAGATGTGGTAAATAATTTTAACGAAAATGATGCAGTCGCTATTAAAAAAGTATACAATATTTTAAATGTACCAAATATAAAGGCTCAATTAGTATTTATACACTCAAACTATGGGTTTCTAGTTGAAACAATAACCAAACTTCAGGGGTTTAAATCATTGAGCACCTCGGTTAAACTCGTTGATGACGCTGTCATGAAAATAAGAAAAGTAGAAGGTCAAATCGGCGAAAAAATAAAAGCCAAACTTGATGCAGTTTTAAAAAAGAATGCTGGATTTAAAAAAGTTAAAGAAATTGGTAGTATTTTTAATTTACCTTCCAGTAAAGAACATATTGTAGAAAATTAATATTCTATGAACGAGCTTTCCACTTTTAAATATGCACCTATTACATCCGTTGATGTCGAACGAACATTTTCAATGTTTAAAACTGTTTTAAGACCAAATAGAATGAGTTTTACATTTAATAACTTAAAAAAAAAACTTATTTATTTATATCAATAAATCTTTATCTACTACTACTTTTTAAACTACATATGTTTTAATTTTTTAAGACTGAATGAAATGTATTTATGTTTTTTTATGTTAAGTTTTTACGTTTTTATGAATTAATAAATGGTTAAATAAATATATTTTTAATGCATATTTTTTAATTTTATTTTTGCATATTTTGCAATTTTTAGTGCATGTTTTATGCGCATATTTTGCGATTTTATGTGCATGAACTTCCTTGCCCTGGTGATAAGTCATTCATAGTAATTTTTTGTTTTTTTATTAAAAACTTAAAACTAAACTTTCTTCTATAAACAAAAAGTGTCGCTCTGTAACAGATATTTAATCCGAATTTCTTTTATCGCAGTATTTTAGTAAATATACCCTCGAATCATTGTGGCTTTTGATGTCAATAAATATCAAAAAAGGATAAAATAATTCAGTTATTTCGCTCTCCTGAAAACCTGTTAAAAAACACAGAGCACTTCTTCCAGGCTAGACGACAGTATTTTAAAATTTTGAACAACTTAGAACAACTAATTGCTTATTTAAAGACACTATTGCAAACTTATTTTAAATCTAAAAGAAGAATAGAAACAAATTTAGACAAACACACTAGATAAAAAGTAAGGAGTTAAAATAATCACATGAGCTGTAAGACCATCTGCTATGAACTCGCCTCGATATTGATACATCGCTCCTTTATTGCAACGTAGTCATATTTAAAAAAAATCAAACTTGGCAAAATATGATTAAAGTTTTCAAAATGTACCTTTATTTAATAATTTAATAAAATATATTTTGCTGTATTCGGCTCAGTTTGAAATATAATACTGATTTTTTGTTTACGTATAAAGAAGGTATGAAGAAGCACTTTGCTAAGTAATTTCAAAATTTCGTTTCGTCGAGATATGAGTACGTTGCAATTAGGGGTTTTGCACTTTTTATAATCAAAATTATTGTTAAAAACTTTCGAAAACGGCAATCTTATCCCCTTTTTTTAAATGTTGGATTTCAAGTAAAAAACAGCCATATGAACTTGAAGCTAGACAATTCGATAACTGAAAAAAAATAGTAGCGTCTCTAAAATGAGATAACTGTTTAAAAATTAATACCCATTCATAAATTTACATAATGTTCAATGGATTTTATTTTGAAATTCTGTTTAAAACTTTACTGCCTACGTATTTTTATAAATGTATATATTGAAATTTTTAAAGATTTCAAAATCGAACATTATTTTAAAACATTAACAGCCAATCCCAAGGTATATTTACACAAGGTAAACTCGTTGGCCCATATGTTTGTCAGCTGTGTAACCCTAGTTGAAACCCAAACGTCAAATTTCGTGTATATGAGCCAAAATTTGTACATGTGTGAGTTAAATTGTTTTTGTTTTATATGAAGACAATTTTGACCACTTGGTTCTTTTTATATAGCAGCATGTCGTCACTAACAAATGAGTCTACCTTGTGTAAATATACCTTGGCCAATCCCACGATGTCACACGTTAACGTTCGCATAGAAAATTTTCTATGCGAACAAATTTTAGAAATGGTTTTTGTTTTAAATGTAATTTTCTATGCGAACGTTAACGTGTGACATCCTGGGATTGGCTGCAACTTTTTCTCAAGAATTGTAATTAATAAATGTAGAAAATCTCCCCGGATTTAGAGTTTTTTGAAATAAATTTTTTGATTTTTCTTAAGATACAAAATCAACCTTGTTTTCTTTAATAACATTTAAAAGATACTTACTGGCCTCATTTTCTCTACGATCAACTTCATCGTACAGATCCATTACCAATTCTTCAAACATCTTATTGGGCACTAATTGTAAACGACCTCGTGCTATCTTAAGTTGTTCACTGATTTCAGACGCATTTGAATCGGGTATAATTAGGTGGCGTCCAATCTAAAATTATAGAATTTTATTAGCCATTTTTTATTTTTCGAATGTGTTCAGTGAATCAAATTTTAATTTGTAAAGCATTCTTGGAATAGTTCTATTCCCTCAATATTTCATATACTTTTTTGCTTAAGACAACCTTTGGCTTACATTAAAGCTATAGATATGATATTAAAAAATGGTTCATATAATAAAAATAACTTATAAAAATAAATAATTCTCACACTCTATTATAGAATTTTTATAAAAACAAATGGCAACAAAAATGTTAAACTCGTTGAAATTTTTCTTGATATTGTGTAAAAATATCAAGTTCTTGCAATAATATAAATACATAATGAAAACAGGCTATTGAAATCCTATAGAATCAAAAAAAAAATGTTTAGAACTTAAATCAACCACAGAGAGGTATTTGTGGTGAATAATTTTTCCAGCCTAACATAAAAAGTGACTTGAAGAGTATTGTCACATCGTTTAATTTTGTTCTTTGGCAATATATTTTAAATGCTAAAAACTTATTTGCACTCTTTATGTTGATTAAAACATTATTAAATTTTAACTTATCTTGATTAAATATACGAAAATTTTGTATTTGTTGAATCGTTTTCGGAACTTAGTCTTATACGAGAGCTAAATTATTACTAATTCATTCAGAATTTTGTAGCGTAATTTATGTTTACATATAATGAACATTTACAAAGAAAAAAGTGATTCCTTTATTGTCTCTTTTTCGCAGTCCCTCTTACCGACGCAAATCGCTTTTCAAAAATGTGCGATTTGCCAAAGGAAATATCTAAATAATCTTACAATTTTGTAAAGGTTTAGTTAGTTCGATTAGGATCTTTTTTTTAAAGATATGATGAATTTAAGAATATTCCTTATTAAAATATTTAATAAAATTGTAAAACTGATTGACAAATTTCTAACTTTTAGTTTTTTTACTAATTATCACACTATCTATCAATTAACTATCAATAAGAAATTGCTCATTAAAAATAACTTACCGTATGATCTGGTTTCTTGCCACCCAAAAACATAATTATACGATCGCTGACCTCATACATGGCATCCAATAAACGTTCAGCAATTAACGTATGATTATTGGCTCTGGCAACCTCTAGCGGTGTTAAACCATTGCCATCAATGGCATTAACATCGGCACCATACACAATTAACAATTCAATTTGTGATGCTTGCCCAAATTTAGCAGCTACATGTAAAGGTGTTGAACGTTTTTCCTCATGAAAGAAATTTGGATCAGCACCTTGTACCAGAAGACGCAAAGATGTTTCTAGATTACTAGTACGTACACTGGCATGTAATTGTTTGCTTAATTCGTGTTCTAAATTAGCACCGGTGATGTCATCGTCAGTATCTTGCAAATTGGGTTTTAATACAAAAGCCAATTGTACATGTTTGGCTTTAATGAAATCTGATTTGTTGGGATGTAAAGGGTCTTTGGGTGAGGGTTTGCGTATACGTGGGGTACCCTTAGTGCCCGAAGAAGTTGTACCATCTAGTAAATGATGTTCCCAAACACTATTGGCACCATGGGCATTCAAAGAATTTACAAAATTCAATACAGAGGGCTCCCAAGTACCCTGACGCAAAGATTTCACTATGGATATGTGTCTACCCAAACTGCGATGGACTGAGCAACAGTCAGAGCACAAAAGAATACCACGATTTATAGAGGCCCAGGAGGGATCTAACATTAATTTTTAATTACAAAGTTATAACATTAATTTGATATTTTATTATTATTATTACCTGAAGCTCCGCAATCTCCACAGACTTCCGTTTGTATGCGTGTTTTGCTACGTGACATTTTTGAATTTTTCAAACTATTACTATTGCTGCCTCCACTGCCCGTTAGACTACTACGCTTATCGTTGCGTATACCCTTTTTGCCACCTAAGGAGTCGCGGTTTGCATTAGCTGCTGTACTGCCACTGCCGCCACTGTTGATATTGCCACCACCCGCGTTTGCTATAAATAGCTTTTTATGCGCTTCAACAACACTGCTGGCGAAACACATTCATGCCCTTTTATTCAAAACAATTAAAATCATAAAATTCTTCACTGCACACACAACTATGTTGCAACACTTGATTATTTTTTTCTTTTAAACTTGTCTGTTTAATTATATTTACAGAAAACACCCACAAACATTATTTGTACGCTGAATACAACTGCGAGGGAGTAGTCAGTCGTCAGTACGTTAATGGAAAAGAATTTTGTTGTGTCTGTCTTTTTTGGTGATCGTCTTGTTTCCAGCTTATTGAAAATTAAGCTTCGTAATTGTTGTGCCCAATATTTTATGCAGTTATGATGGGTGGCCCTTATTTTTATGTCGTTAAACTGTTTTTTATTATTAATTAATCACTTATTTGCACAATTATCATAAAATTATGATTTTTTTACAGAGAAAGTCTTCTTCTTCGTCTGGCAAGAAGTCATTCATGTTGTAGTGATAACATTAGATTGTCAGGGTATAGAAAATAATTGTGATTTGTTTTTTAAGAAGTTTTATAGCATATTTAAAAATTAATTTCGAAATATAAAATGTGACAGAAATGCAGTTTAAGGGGCACACGACATAAAAATAATTAAAATTTAAGAAGGCTGAGGCGCGTGTGCCCCCCTGGATCAAAAAAACCACTATGCCTATTTAGTGGTATGTGTGGGTCGTTTGAAAATTTTTTCGACATAAATAAAATATAATATATGACAATGTCGCATTTGTGTCGTTTACGACAATCATAATACACATTTTTAAAAACGACTCATAATAAGGCCGATTCTATGTTTTGTTTATAAAACTTTTCCTAACTTACCAACTTTTCATCCAGAGTTTCTCAATTTAGTTTGTAAACGCATTTGTGTCGTTTACGACAATCATAATACACATTTTTAAAAACGACTTATAATAAGGCCGATTATATGTTTTGTTTATAAAACTTTTCCTAACTTACTAACTTTTCATCCAGAGTTTCTCAATTTAGTTTACAAACGCATTAATTGTCGTTAAAAGAAGTATTTGCAAATTATGCCCCTGTCAGTGTATAAAATATTCAGCCTTATTGTGGTTGTTATAGATTAACGTAACACACAACCTGGGGGGCTACCGCGTATTTCGATTCGTTAGTAAAGATTTTTTGATCGCAGGGATCTAAATTTTTTTGTGAACATGTAGTTTAATAAAATTAACAAAAATCAATCAAAAACTCTATTTCGATTTATTTTGTTGTTACGCCCTTTTGCATCTTAGGTGACGATATGTAGAATTTGAAATAGTAATGGTTTTAATTTCACTTAGAAGTTTTTTAAATATATGTATATTTAGAAGTTTCAAAAAATATCCTATGCTGATCAAATAATTTAACGCCATATATTTATAATAAAATATGAAAAAAACACGATTTTTTATTTAAGTATTACGTAAATATTCTACTTAAAGTTAATTAACAATGTTGGGCATTTTAGAATTTCTCTTATTTAATTTTAACAAAAAAAAAAAAGTATTAAACACAGATTAACAAACCATAACAATGATCAAAATATTTAAAAATTTCTATTTTTTTTTCATTTAGTTCAATATCACACAAATTTATACTGTTATTAAACCTAAATTACATAAATAAATGAAAATTGATATTGGAAAAATAAAGAAATAATTAAAAAAAAAAAAAAAAAACAAAGAACATAAAATTTCTTCACTATTAAAAAATGTTAAATACAAATTCTTAAACAAACGCTGCCAAAAACAAAATTATTAACTTATTAAAAACACATACACAATTATCAGTAATTATTAAAAGTTATATATTAAAAGTCTTTTCAAGTACTATAGAAAGGAAATCTGTGGTTTTTGCAATAAAAAAAGAAAAAAATTATAATAAAAAATTTAATATTTATTCACATGGTCGCGAAATCGCTAAGATTACGTTCTGGCTGTACCATATTCGCGGGCATTAATTGAACAAGTTTATTAAAAAGAAATGAACGACGGGAACGTAAATCATAAATGAAATCAGTTCGAGAACGTTTACCGCCCGATTTCCGATAAGCTGTATAGGAAGTGGCAGCATCTGAAATACCCGAAGATGTTGTAGAACTTTCACAAGATTCCATAGATAAGTCTTCAGTTATTTGAGTCTGATCGCTGGCAGCATCTGCAGATTTTAAACACATATCTATATAATATTAATTGCTTTATTATAACTCGTTTGGATTAAAAAAAGACATTTTTAAACTACCTTCTTCATTGTTGGAAGATGAAGTAATATCTGAACTAGACTCAGCTAAAGATTTTTCAGCACCCATACGTATTATTATCGAATTTGGTTGTTCCATTTCAATATCATCATCAATTTTAAACAGCAATGAAGCTAATCTATGAAACTAAAATTAAGAACAATGAATATCAAGTTTGTAATTTTTCTTCCATTGCATACATTTTGCAACTGTTCCTTATTATTGTGATCAATTACTTCGGCTATGTGCTGCCGTAAATACTGCATGGCTTTATATGGATCCGATTTAGTCATTTCTTCATAATGTAGTTTGCGTAATAAAAAGCGACAATGTCTCAAAATCTCATCGCGTTTAGGTCTAAGCAAATTGTTAGTTAAAAACTTAAATCAAAATCGAAAAACTTTATTTCTTACTTTTCCAATTCCAATATCCAAAAATCGTCTAAGCGCAATTGTGGTGTTGTCGATCTACCCGGATTGCCACCAAACAAATAATGCAAATTGGCAATTTCATCGTAAACCAACTGATGCGCATAACGTGGACAAGGTTCCAACATATTTTCTTTATTTTCCATATCATCAGTTGCTGTAGAATTCGCATAATTATAACGACATGAATAGATGCGAGACCATGTATGAGTATCTAATGAATAAACCCAAAATGAATTCGAGGCATCTGGTGTGTGTTGAACATCACGACGATCCTTAATTTTACTTAAACTCTAAAAAATAGTACAATTAAAGATATATTATTATTCTCGGACTTAAAAAAAGAAAACTTACTGAAAATATATAAATTTCATTACGATCACAATCAATTGTGGCTCTTAAAGCTACCGGGGATGGCTCATTTTTACCTTCTGGACTTGTTGTACTATTACCATTAGAACCACCTGTAGATCCGACTGCCTGGCCACCATTTGGATTTCTGTTCAAAAATTCTAAAGTCTGATTATCCACGTCGTATGTAATGAAATCGTGTATGTCTTCTTTGCCACGTTGACCACCATAGATGTAAAGTTTGCGTTTTTTCTGTAAATAAAAACCAGTTACAACATTTTTTTTTGCAGAAAAGTATTTTTAAAAAAACTTTTTATTAAAATATTTTTTCTAACAATAACAATGGGCTAATTATGAAAATATTTGATAAACATGTGCCTATGAGAACTAGAACAATAAAAAATAGAATACGTCCATGGTTTACAACAGAAATCCGAATTCTTATAAAACGCCGTGACGATCTTTACAAATTGTGGAAACGTTACAAAACCACAGAATACCGAGAGCTATTTCGATCGGCTAGAAAAGCTGTTGTTAATGAAATTAGGTTAGAAAAATCTACGTATTATTCAAGCAAATTTAATAATGCAGCTAATACAAAAAAACTTGGCAAATAATACGTAATATTGGCATTAATAATACAAGTAGACGTGTATCTGATGTTGATGTTAACATTCTTAATCAATCTTTCATTAATATACCCATGCCCTTAGCTGATGCCGGTTTTTATGACAATCTGCAACCAATGAATATCCCTACTGGAGAGTTTAATTTTCGATGTTTTACACCCTTAGATGTTGTTGAAGGATTTAGAAAGGTTAAATCTAACGCGACTGGCTTGGATAACATTAATCCTAGGTTTATAAAACTTATTCTTCCTTGGATAAAACAATTTATAACACATTTATTTAATACAATTATTACCACAAGCACTTTCCCAAATGAATGGAAAATAGCCAAAATCATTCCCGTGCCTAAAACAGATAAAGAATATCGCCCTATCTCAATCCTGCCATATCTTTCCAAAGTCTTTGAACACTTAATACAGAAACAAGTTTTTGAATATTTAAATTCAAATAATTTATTGACAGAACGCCAATCGGGCTTTAGACCAATGCACAGTTGTATAACTGCTCTTACTGATGTTGTTGAGGAAATAAGGGGTAATTTGGATAATGGAGATATTTCATTTTTAGTCTTACTGGATCATTCTAAAGCATTTGATACTGTTGACCATGACATACTTTGCCTTAAACTGGTTAAAATGTTTAAATTTTCTTCATTGGCTGTGAAATTGATGTATACATATTTGACTAATAGGTGGCAATGCGTCTCAAATTTGGGGACTATTTCGAAACCCCTGCGAGTGGTCAGAGGTGTCCCCCAAGGCTCGATACTTGGACCACTATTATATTCAATTTACTCCAATGATATACCAAAACAAATTAAATATTCAAAAGTTCAAATGTACGCGGATGATATTCAAATTTACCTGAAAAGCTCCAAGTATTGTATTAACTCTAAAGTAAATGAACTAAATTACGATCTAAACCAAATTTTTCTCTGGGCATCGGCTAATGGATTACGCCTTAATCCTAAAAAATCAAAATGTGTTATTATCACCAAAAAATCGGTTAATATTGATGTTGAAAATAACGTAATTCTGGGAGATACTAAAATTGAAGTTGTAAACACGGTCAGAAATCTTGGAGTTGTCTTTAACAGCACACTTACCTGGTCTGACCACATTACCCAGGCATGTGGTAGAGTGTACAGTATGCTGCGGAATTTGTGGACTGTACAGTACTTTACACCACCCAAAGCAAGACTTTTGCTGGCAAAAACTTATCTTTTACCTACACTTCTTTATGCATCGGAAATATTTTCTGGATGTAACTTAAAAGACTTCATGAGGCTTAAAACGACATTTAATAACATTGTACGCTATATTTATAGTCTAAAAAAATTTGATCACGTATCTCAATACTCCTGTCGTGTGATCAACGTTAGCTTCGAAGACTATCTGAAATTAAAAAACCTTTTGCTCTTACACAAAATTATAACGACAATGAAACCAAAATATCTATTTGACCGTCTACAGTTCATGAGGTCCTCGAGAGTAAACAGCCTAGTCCAACTTCGACATCGTGATGCAGCGTCTGAGAAACAATTTTTTATATATTCAATACGTCTCTGGAACCAACTTCCTGTATCTTTACAACTTTCAACCAACGCAACTAAATTTAAAAATAACTTCAATAACATTTATAGCATTCGAAATAATTAAATTAATTGTAAAATTCAAATATTTATGTACTCTAATTAAGTTTTCTACAAATTGTAATTATTGATCTAATTATCTATTATTACTATATCTGCTAAATTATTTTATATATTAGGACACCTACATATATTAAAACTAACTTCTCTGATTCTAATACTCTAATTATAAGATAATGTATCTTGTTGTATTAGAAAATCACTAAATAAATAAATAAATAAATAAAAAAAATAAAAAAAAAAAAAAAAAGTTCGAACTTTCGTTTTTATGCAGTTTTTAAAACTTATGTTTTTAAATTTTTAAAACTTTTACTTACATTATGGAATACCATACAATGTGTTATACGCGATTTAATGGACAAGACTTCTGGCTGTGAAGCAGTTGGATGATGGCAATCCACCAATATTTGATTCCATGTATTGGTAGCAATATGATATGAAAAGAGTCCTGAATATTCTGGTTCACTTGAAGTTGAAGCATTAACACTGCGAGGTGTTAATATTTTTCCACCAAACACATAAATGGTGCGCTTATCCACATCAATACACATTTGATGATCATACATCAGTTGTGGACCACCTACTTGACTAGTGTCATCACAAATTTGCATCCAAGTGCGAGCCCTTGTGTCATATAAAAAGAAGTCACTTTTAATGTATTCTGTGGTACGTATAGAATTATCTAAATAACGACCCAACATAAATATATTTTTGCTAACAGGATCAAAAACCATTTTATGACACGATCTTGGTGTGGGGCCATTATGTTGTTCGGTATTTTCGAATAATTGCGTCCAACAATTGTTGCGTATATCAAAGACCCATAAATCACTAAGATCTTGAAAGCCATTCCAACCACCGTACAAGTAAATAAGACGTTTTTGGGAATCCATAACCAATTGATGACCACCACGATTTCCTAAAAAAAGTAAAGATTATTAAAAAAAGGATTAAAAAAGTGGATGCTCAGGAAGGTTTTTTTTAATACCTGGCTGTTTAATGCCTTGGGCATGCTGCAGACGCCAAGCATGTTTATAATCTTGACGATTTAAATAATCATCCATTAAACCTTCATTAATGCAATCACTTATAAACTTTTCGGCCTTATTAAAATCTCCATTAACTACCAAACATTGATGTAATTCTGTTATCAGCGGATGTTCAAGACGTACATGAGTTTGATCTTGTAAGGCTTTAAAAGCGCTTTCATAACCTTGTTGGCGAAAATGTTTTAAACACAAACGTATAATTTCTATTTCCCTCAACTGGTGCAAAAAAGAGAAAAAATTAAAGTAAAAACGTTGTTTGCATGAAGTTCCTAAAATTTTTAAATTAACCAAGGTTGGAAACCGATACCGTTATTAATACCTCCACCCCTTAAATACTGTTTAAAATTTATTACCGGTATTGATACCGAAACTTTTTACGTAAAAGACCAGTAAACGTATACCGTTGCCCTTTATGGCGGTAGTACTATTTCGGTTTAAAAAAATAACAAGTTAAAATTTACACAAGGTATATTTACACAAGGTAAACTCGTTGGCCCATATGTTTGTCAGCTGTTAACCCCTAGTTGGAACCCAAACGTCAAATTTCGTGAATATGAGCCAAATTTTTACATGTGTGCGTTAGTTTTTTTTTTGTTTTATATGAAGACAATTTTGACAACTCGGTTCTTTTTATAGAGCAGTATGCATACACTCCCAAATGAGTCTACCTTGTGTAAATATACCTTGAATTTACATATTTCCTACAACTGTGCCAATGGAAAATATGTTTGTTAACTGCGGCAGCAATATTGTAATTGCTTTGTTACTAATATACTAGAACTATTTATGACAAACGAATTCAACATTAAAATTTTCCCAATATTTTAAAAACTTTTGCAATTAAATGTCATTAAACATTTTATTAAATTTTCTAGTTAAAAACATGGTGAAATAAACAGGTGTCAGCACTACGCCAGATGACGATTTTTTGCTCTTGCATTGTTTGTCTAGGTTTATGTCAAAGTTTTGTTTATGTTTACAAAAAGTCCACGTTTTGTGCTGTGATTTTTGTTTTTTATTAAAGTTTTTGTTAATTTTGATAAGATATTGACCATAATTAAATAAAAATTGGCTAAAAATTTATTTATTTCATCACGTTCAGCGGCACGCTTTGATTTTTGTTTAATGTATTTTTTGACGTAAACGGTGATATAATTTCCATTTTTGTTGTAATGTTGTATTTGTTGCCGTAACGATGCCCCCTGCTTATTCCACCATGGTTAAAAATAGTTTTTATAAAAACATTTTGAAAAGAAATGAATTCAAAGCGAATTCTTAAAAGCCCAGCTGATACATTTTTTTTAGCTTTATAATTGTTGGATGTCAAAACTTGGTTTATTATCTTTGTTTCTGTTTTCATTTGTTTCTGTTTTTGGCATTTTACAATGATTTTACAAAAACAAATTGCTTGTGGTTTTTGTACGAGTTGTTCTTGTTGTAGTACCGAGATTATTTTTCATTTCCTTTTCTTCTCAAAAATTAAATTTTCTGTTTATAAATACAAAATTTTTTAAACTAGATCTTTTAAACTAGAGAACGATAAGGAGGGAAAATTGTGAGACCACTTTTTGTTTCCACCAAGTATCCTTTCGTAAAATTTATTTTCTCTAAGGAAACGGACAGGAAAAAATTTATGACCGTTCAACACATGGTCCAATTAGTAGGTCTGCTCGAAACGCCTGCTGATTTTCTGCAGAGTTGTGTTTTTGAAGCAATTGTTATTGACATTTCTACAATTTTTAACGCAAACAAATGGTTTTGTTCTTGACATCTTTACTATTTTTTGGACAAACAAAATGCGTGTCGTTTTTTCTATTGTTGGATTGTTGTAGTTGTGCGCAGACCTACTAATTGAAAATATAAATATTTTTTAAAAATAACAAAATTTATATATATAATTAACTAGCTGATGCTTTCTAAACGTTACACTATTTGCCTGCCAAATTTCAAGAAAATCGATTGATTAGTTAATAGGATATATGGAGGGGGAGCTCTTACCCCTCTTGCCCTGTTTCCTGTCAGATGTACAGATGCTACAGTGTCTGCATGTAAAATTTTTAGAAAACCGGGTTAGTTAAGAACATGAAGGGGGGGTGAGCTTTAATCCCTCTTGCCTTATTTCACGCCCTAAGTAAAAAATAATTAAAGGCTATAGTTCTTTCCAGCTGTAACACTATTAACCTGCGAAATTTTAAGAAAATCGGTTGATTAATTAAGAAGATATAGGGTGGGGGAACTTTTACCCCCCTTGCCCTTTTTCACGCCCTTATCGATATTTTTTTCTCTCAGATGTTACAATGTCTGCATGCCAAATTTTAAGAAAACCGGTTGATTAGCTTGGAAGATTGGGGAGGGAAAGCTTTACCCCTCTTGCACTATTTCACGCCCTAAATAATAAAAATTATAGGCTATAGATGTTACACTATTTGCCTGCAAAGTTTCAAGAAAACCGATTAATTAGTTAAGAAGATTTAGAGAGGGGGTGCTTTTGTCCCTCTTGCCCTATTTTACGCCCTCTTACGATATGTAATATACTTTACGACCTATTCTGATACCTAACAAATACACATACATAACATATAAAAATCGGTCAAGCCGTTTCGGATGTAATTCGGAAATGGAGGAAATTTTGTTGATATTTGTATGAGAATATATATGTAGGATAAACAAATTACTTCATTTTATTTTGCCTGTTCAGTTTTATTTACACTGCCACATGCATATTGGTTTTCAAAATAAAATGAAGTAATTTGTTTTTTCTTTACCCACTTACAACTACATATAGAGTTGACAAAAAATCAACCAATTGTAGTCGGGGCTGTAAGAAAAGATAAACTCACTGTTTATTGTTGTTGTTTTTGTTTAAGCTTTGATATTGTTACAAGTAAAACTGGGGTTTATAATTCTTATTCGCTTAACAGTTTTATTTGTATAATATCTTCAGTTTTTCTAAAATCTTTGGATGAAGTTTCCTGACGATCTGGCCTAAGCAACCAGTGAAATGCGCATAGGAATAGCTTATCCCATCAACAATAAATTTCAGTTTATCAATAGTATGAAATGGGAATTTAGCACATTTAAACGAAACCTTGGAATTTATTATTCTCACCCCTTTTTTCAATCTTACAAAGAAAATTACTAGTTCAGATACTTATACACAATTTTCAATATTAAAATAGGACAACTTTATTCAGTCTATTGCCTATTAACAAGCATTTTTTTTAACTTTTATTACTTTTTTTTACAACAATTGAAAAACAGATATACATACATATACTGGTATTAAAGTCTCTGTATCGCTATACCGATATATGAAATTAAAATACCGTAGCCGATACCGAAAAACTAAAATAGTTTAATACCGACACGGATACCGAAATTCGTTTCGGTTGCCAACCTTGAAATAAATCCTTATAAATACCTTATTAAAATCCCTTAAACAAACACTAGTATACATTGGATCATCTTGTCCCAACAACTCAATATACCAAATGCTATAGTTAAATGTAGCACCCCAAGATAAAAGTGGTACAATTTTCAAATACATTATGGGTAAGTTATTGGTTATATCAGTACGTAAGCTAAATATTTCTGGTATATGATCATTTCGTAGACCTCTATGATATTAAGAAATAAAAAAAATCATTAAAAAGCAATGAAATGTTTAATTTTTCTCTTACCCTTCTAGCAATAAAACGACACGCTCTTCATCCAAGCCTCCGTATATGCGAAACTTTTTAATATTACAAACATGAGATTTTTCAAATTTACCAAATTTTATCTTACGAACAATGGCAGGTCTTCGTAGTTTCAATGTTAAATATTGTGGTGGATTGTTATTAAAAGCTGACCAGCGTGATGACTGATCAGTAGGACAGTCTACTAGTATATTTCTAAAAAGATTTAATAAATTAAACAGATTGTCAAAAGAAAAAAAATATTAAATTTCAGGGGAAACTAATTAAAATAACAACAAAAAAATAAAACAATATATATATCCTTCACCATGGTGCGATAAGAGCAGAAAGTTATATAAATATGTACCGTTCTTAAGATATAAATAAATTAATTTGGTGCCACGCCCACTTTTCCAATCCCGCCCAGGTATTGTCGGATGTTGTGTATTGATAACCAAGATGTTTGTACCTAATTTGAAAAGTTTTGCTCTTGCCGTACTACAGATATACGAAAAAAAAACAACAGCAAGGTATTAAGGTTAAAATTAGAGACAGAGGGATTTTTTGCCATTTATGGACCGATCTGGCTAAATTTTAAAGCACTGATTAAACGGAGTATATATGGCATAAAAGTATAACAACCTAGTCACCATAATTTTTGGAGTTTTTAGAAAAGCCTTTTAAACATACAGACGGAGTAATGCACAAACGGACTTTGTTAAATCAACTTTGCTACTGATCAGGACCCAGAATGTTTATAAAATTTGGACCATCGGATGGAGGTGTGCCGCCGTGGTCGCGGCGCCCATTTGGCCGATATTTTGTTCCATACATAATTGAGTAATACCAATATATCATAATAAAATAAAATTACAATAATTTCCTGAATAGTTTGTGTTTTATTCAAAATCAACATCGGCCCTTGAAATTTAACCACCCTATACTTTATAGGGTCTAATAACAATATTGTAGAAATTACCAACGGAATGACAAACTTATATGTACGTATACACTCTTTCTACCTGTGGTAAAGGGTATAAATATAAAATCATCGATGTTTTTCTTTTGAAAACTGTAACGTAAACAAAAATAAAAAACCAAAGTGATTTCAAAAACTATTAAAAAATGTCTAAATGCTAAGAATTAGCAAAATATAATATAAAAAATGGTTTTTATTTTTCAAAACAGTTTTTTTTTTTATAAGAATCGTCTAAATTACAATAAATTGCAAATAATGGGGGTATTCACGTCACAAGTTGCACCCTTGCGAAAAAGCAAAAGTGCAAAAATATAACAACAACCACACAGACAAATAGTTGTGCGTAAATAATTGTCTTTGTGGTTGTTGTTATGTTTTTGCACTTTTGCTTTTTTGCAAGGGTGCAACTTGTGACGTGAATACCCTTAATGTATCAATGCATGTATGTTTTGTGTCTTGTATACAATATTTATCGCTAAATTGCACAACGGTTTAAGGATTTTCCGCTTTTATGCATTCAAACTTTGGCAATTACAGTTTGCTTTTTATAATAATTGTTATTCGTGTATAACATATGCATATCCCGCATTTATGCATCACAGTAGCATACAGTTTTAATAAATTTTATTAAAAATATTTAAATAGGTATAATAAAAACCCATAATAGTTTTTGTACCAATACTAAATTTGCTATATTTTGATCAAACTTTAAATTTATTTATGCACTTTCGATGCAAGTAAAATAGCTTTTATTCTAATAAAATTAAGCAAGTTCTTTTATTATCACAGTATATGCATATAAGACAGTTTTTATAAAAGCATTTCAAATATTTCCTAGCAATTTCGGCTTGTGTTTTTCCTGACTCTTCTAGTGGTTTCATATTCCGATTACACAACTGTTATTTAAATATTGGCGTTATTTAACAGGATTGTCATTATTCAAATTAGGTTTTGATTTTTAATTTTGAGTTTCTACAATACAATTGTGAATTTGCCAAAGCCCAATTTTTGGTTTGGTTAGAGTACGAGTTGGACTGTTTGTTCACATTCTATTGATGACTTTAATTTGTGAAGAATATCATAAAGTTGGGAAGTATAGATACCAAGGGTATTAATACATAGCTGATTACGTAAAACTACAACAGCCTTTTAGTTTAAAAGCCTAACCATAATGTGCTTAAGTTGGCTTAATCAAATATGAAACTTTTCGACAAGTTTAATGAAACTGTCATTTGCTTAAGCGAATTTAATCGCAAATTCCGCACATTCCGGAATCAAATGTTTTTTTGTTTTTTTAAATACATTTGAGAGACTTTTTGTTAATTTTTGACAGTAGGTTAGGCCTTAAGCTTGTCAAACTGCATATGCACATATTTTATCTGTTTAATAAAGATTAAAATTGCCAAAATTTTAATACATAATATGTATATTATAATATGTATTATGTTATACAAAAAAATCCATTTAAAAGCCCAATAATCGATACTGTATACAGTAAAATCCCGATAATTCGTAATCGCAAGGGACCGGCCATTTCTTACGAATTATAGGGTTTCGATTTAACGGGGTTTAAATAAAATAAATGCTAATTAACGGGTTTTTCAATTTATTTACTAAAACGATAAAAAAAAACATAAAAGACAATTGTTAAAAATAAAATATATAAAAATTATAGGTAGGTTTATAAAAATTATTCATGTAAAAAACTGATCTTAAGAATATAAACACAAAACAAGCAAAGACCCACACAAAATAATAGCGGTAAACAAAAAATCATTCTTTCCATCTTTCTGTTGTTTTTATTAGGAATTATAAGTGGTAGTTAAGGCTAGATTACACTATTATACTTTGTATTAATACATGTCAAAAACTCAAGTAATATGACAAAGTGTGATAGTGTGAATGCAATGTGTCACGAAAATGACAAGTATTATGAAAAAAGTTTTACATTCCATACGACTTCATCGTTTTTTGAAAAATTTCTAAACAATAATACTTTTTATTGGATCAGGGTTGCATTTTATTTCATGTGTGAGTGTTTATACTTTGTGTGATGGGGTGAACACAAACTGTCATGTTAAATTAGATTTTTTGACAGTTGCAACAAAACATATTAGATTTCTATCTCACAAAGTATTATGGAATACGTAAGACTTGTGAGATAGTGTATTCTAGCCTTTAGCAAGGTACATTAACACAAGGTAGACTCATTTGGGAGTGTAGACATGCTGCTCTATAAAA
Source organism: Pollenia griseotomentosa (assembly GCA_963931875.1). Lineage (NCBI taxonomy): Eukaryota > Metazoa > Arthropoda > Insecta > Diptera > Polleniidae > Pollenia > Pollenia griseotomentosa. Next base: position 51,175,013 of record OZ007564.1, read on the forward strand.
AGAACCGAGTTGTCAAAATTGTCTTCATATCGCTGGGTCTCCACGTTGCAATATTTATTGCTAAGTACAAGCAAAAACGTCGGCAGAACAATGACAGAATAATGGAGCAATAATTGCTGAATTTATTGCTGGAGAACACTTGAAATTGCTTTGCCATAAATTTACAATTTTCACCGCGAGTAGTCGTATAAAGTTTTGTGGCTGTACATATTTATAACAAATGTTTTATGTTGTGTTTTGAAGTGGTTGTGAAATTTTCTTTTTTAAATTAATAAAATAATTAATTGTAATTGTCGTAGCTGTGTTTTGTATTACTTTTTTGTTTATTTGCGTTAAAAAAAAGTTGAATTGTTCTATTGAAAAAATAAAAATATACAAAAAATAAATTCGTCGTTTGCTTTTGTTGATCTTGACGTTTATTAAAAAATATAATATGTAATAATATATTTATTGATTGCTTTTTTAATAAATAAACACACAAACAAAAAACAACCGTACAGAGAAATGAAATGTCAGATAAATTACAACTGATTTGACAGCATATTGCTAAGCAATAATTGCTCAAGCAATAAGAAGAGCAATCATTGCGCAATGGATTGCCACTCATGGCAATAAGCGGTCTATACGTCGCAAATTTTATGGAGCAATGAAATTTGACGTTTGCCGCAATAAATATTGCTACGTGAAGACCCGGGGTATAAAACGAACACAATTTAACGCACACATGTACAAATTTTGGCTCATTTACACGAAATATGACTGGGGTAAACAGCTGACAAACATATGGGCCAACGAGTCTACCTTGTGTAAATATAATAAATATAGATAGTTAGCAAACAATTACGATTTATGAAGAGGTAAAGAAGATTTTGTTTGAAAAAAACAAATAACGAATCAGCGTGGGGACCAATATGTATGGAAATTTTACGAATCAACGAGATTTTTTCAAGGGACCGACAGTTTATTACGAATTATCGGGAATTACGATTTATCGGAATTTGACTGTATAAACGTAGACGGAAATTCGATTGCAAAAAGTCGATATTTCTTAATAGGAAATCGATTTTAAATTGAAATCGATTTATCATTCCCTATAAGCGATAAATACTGATTGAAATACCGCTAACTTAGCAGCGCTGCATTTGTTCATTAATATTAATTTTCTGATAAACATAAACAATGTAAAAACAACAATCTGTACTAATAAGCACTTTATGATTTTTTGCTTTTGCTGTTTTTTTCATTTATTTATATTAATTACTTAGCGTACTTTTTTTTAAGAAGCTAACAAGAAATCAAATACCTACATAACAACAATATTAGCATACATTCTGAATAGCTGTAAATCAAGGCTGCATAACAATTTTTTCATTATATACATATGTAGGTACGTATATGCATATGAACGACAAAAAAGCTAAAGTTATGCAAATTACAAACACGAAAAAATACAATTTTGATTTTATTTTGTTTTTTTTACTGTCGATTTTCTGCTGTTTTTTTCTTTTCTTGGTAAACTTACTCTGGCACATAATTAGTGGAAAATGAGGAATAACGATGAATTTCATAGGGTAGTTTTTCAATTTCTTCCAAATTTAGAGTCTTTTTTAAGGGATTTATATTAGGTACCATGTCGGTTCCAGTTGAGGATGTAGAGCTGCTGCCAAATATTGTCGTCGAAGAACTGGTGACACCGCCATTACCACCATAGTTCATCAAGGTGTTGTTGTCGGTCTGTGTTGGTGTTGTATTGTTACCATTATCACTAATTTGTGAATTTGCAGAAGCCATTCTTTTTGTTCTTATAATAAGTGTTTAGCAAAATTATTGTCTTTATCAGTTGTTATACAAAATTAAAAAAAATATATAAAATACTATATGTATTGCAAAAAATTCGTTGTTAAACAAAAAAAATTCTTATATGAAATAATCAGCACAATGCTGCTTCTTGATTTTCTTTCAATAAGGAAATAAATGATAGCTCATAATGTTTGTAGCAATCACAATAACTACTAAGGCTACTGTGAATGCAAGTGACAATGTGTCAAAACAGTTTAACGCCGTAAAATTTTATATGCACTCTGAATTCTAATCGCCATTTTTGTGTATATCGAACAACGGAATAAGAAAAGACATACCAAAAAAAGGAATTTTTGTGCATTACCAAAAAAGAAAAAATCCAATTTGATTTATAAAAATTCTATATAAAAATATTAAATATTTAGCAACCTAGACAGTTGGTTTTGAATTTTTAAATAAAATTTATATTTTTTTTATTAAATAGCAATAATTTAAGTGTTAAAAAAAAGGAAATAAAATTAAGAAGTAAAGCAAAAAAGAAAAGTGTTCTTTCTCTTTTAGTGGTGTTGCTCTGTTTCTGCTACTTTTATAAAAAAAAGTGACACACTAAAGTGAAATTTAGCGCAGATTTTTGCGTATATTTTGTGAAAAAAATAAAAAAAAGAGAAAAAGGTCAAAAATATATTTTGGTTAAATTTATTTTCTACAAATTTCTTTATTAACGGAAACGTACTTAAAAACAAAACAAAATGGTAAATAAAAATTCTTTATTAAGATTAAGAAAATATTAAGAAAAATTTTATTTCTTTATTCCTATGTACAATATATTTTTCGAAATTTTTATTGTTATTGGTAATTTGTTTCCATATGATTCGTTACGTATAGGAATTTCTTGGCTACAATAATTTGGGCCACGAAATATAATATAATAAAGAACACAACCACCACTATTGCCACCTGTATATTGGGCTGCCAAAAGACTTTATGAAGAAGACTGCAGTCTTATTTCTTGGCCTCCCCTACGCATGAACAAAAAATTAAAAAAACTTTATAAATGCAAAGTTTATGAGACGATGACGAGTTTACTTTTGAACTTTTGCTTATACTTAGATACTTCCAAAAATATTCGATTATAAGGCGGTTAACCCAGACATTTTGGGGCTTATTAACCGGCGACCAAAATAGCATTAAGTTGAGGTTGTTAATTCTTGTATATATTTATGCGTGCTTAGCGATATTTTATTCTATCACAAAACTTAATTTTTATACCCTTCACCACAGGTGGAAAAGGGTTTATATAAGTTTGTCATTCCGTTTGTAATTTTTACAATATTGATCTTCGTCCCTATAAAGTATATATATTTTGGGTCCTTATGAGAAGAAAAGTTGATTTAACGATGTCCGACTAGGGTTGCCAGACGGACTGGAATGGCCTGGATTGTCCAGTTTTTTTGGATGTTGTCCAGGTTCCAGATAAAATGCAATTTGTCCAGTTAAAAAATTTTATTAAGTTTTGAAAAATTACTTTTTTTATTAATTATATTTATTATTGTTTAGAACAAAATAATATACTAAGAAAAAATTGTAAGGAAAAAATTTCTAATTTGACGACAGACATTCCAATTAACAAGATAGAATTTATATAAATTGATCTCGTTTGTTAGTCATGCGAACTAGCAATACTTTTTTTGCAAGGACTTTAGGTATTTTTGATAATCTTTATTCACAAGAGCCCATTCATATGACCGAATAAAAGAAACAATTTTAATAAGACTAAATTTTGATGAAAGTTGCAAACTGTTTCAAACATTTTTGCTTACAACTAACAAGTAATAGAGTTATTAAATTCTTCAAATAACAATACAAAAAAAAATATATATGTGGCAAAACAAAAAGTTATCAGCCATGTTCGGGAAATCGAATTCGAGTGAAATCAAAATCGAACAAACTTTAAAAACGATCCAGTGTTTAAAGTTCATTTAATAATTTTGTTTTATATACTTCATACTATGAGTACAGCTTATCTTCATTAGAACTAATTAATTTAAAAAAAAAAATTACTGTAAGTCTCCATTGACTTCAATTTCACTCGATCCATAACATGGCTGTTTATGTCCTTTTTTTTTATTTAATTTAATATACATAAATCAAGTTGAATTTATATAAACCGTGGCAGCAATACTACAACAAAACAAAAACAAAGAAACAGCAGATGTTTACGGCTCGAAATTTAAAAAATATTATGGAACCAAAACAAATTGGTTCGAACTGTCTAAGTCAGCAGGCTTTTCGCTGCCACTTGTAGTGAATTCGCCCTGATTATAATTTTGTTATATTCTAAAAGACTTAATTTTACTTTTTAAATTTTTTTTTTTATTGCAAAAGGTGCTTTTTCAAATTGTCCAGTTATTTTTTCAAAATCCAGGTAAATTTTTTCTATTGTCCAGTTATTTGACTATTGGTATCTGGCAACCCTATGTCCGACTATCCGTCCGTCTGTTCGTTTTACGTTTGATATGTGTTTTCCGGAGACTCCAGACATGATAGCGGCTATGTTGTTTTACATTTATGTCACATATAGGCAACCATTTCTTGCTATTGAAATTCAGCCAGATCGATCCACAAATGACTGAGATATGAGCAAAAAACCCGACTACCTCTAATTTTTTCCAAAAATCCCTTGTTTTTGTTGTATTTTTATTATTTTTTTTCTGTATATCTGGAGAACGGCAAGAGCCAAAGTTTCCAAATTAGGTACACACATTTGGGTTATCAATACACAGCATCCCACAAAATGTGGAGAAGTGGGCGTGGTACCTCCCGTACAAAACGTCAAATTATTTTTTGGACTGTCATATGGCCCATGGTTATCCCTTATATATCAAAAGATCGGAAATCTTTAGTAGAAAATATTTTTTGAAAAACTCGGAAAAATCGGTTCAGATACGAAAAAGTTATGACCAAAATAAAACTTCTTTTTTTAAATACCCACTTTCGGGAATCACAGATCTTCCCGAGTCCAAGATTTATAATCCAAGTAACTGGCAAATTTCTTCTTAAGCACGTCGGTATATAAATCTGTCAAATCGGTTAAAAAATGGCTGAGTTATAATCAAAATACTGAAATCCCAAAAATTACTCTTTTTATACCCTTCACCACAGTTGGAAAAGGGTATATATAAGTTTGCCATTCCGTTTGTAATTTCTACAATATTGGTAGGGTTTGTTAAGGTTAGAAACTGTGAGTCCCCTGGTTCGAATCTCGGTTTTTCAAAAATAACATTTTTTTTTAATTTTTCTATGTTCTAAAAACGATTTTAAAAAAATTTACAAGTTTTCGCTTTTTAAATTTAATTTATAATGAAGTTTAATGTATGCAAAAACTATTTAGTTTTTGTATAGTTGCTCTGTATTCTGCTCGCACAATGGTGAAGGGTATATAAGATTCGGAACAGCCGAATAAAGCACTCTTACTTGTTTTTAATAAATTTCAAAAATGATTCAAGTTTTGTGCGTTTGTGCTTTTAGTCGCAATTTACACTATGGACATTTCTTGCCGGACAGAAAAACTTTGTGGGCGAGGGAGGCAAAAAGTAAAGTGTGTCACGCATTCAGCGTCGCCCTCTTACCAACAAACTTTTTCTGTCTGCCAAGAAATGTCCATAGTGTAAATTGCGGCTTAACAATAAAAAAAATTGGTTGTAGAACCACCACCGGAAAATTTGAAAAATTGTGGGATGACAAGTCCTTATGGGGAGAAAAGTCAAGGCCATAAGCATTATAGAACTGTAAATGCCATCTTCAGATTTAATTTTAGATCAGAGCTACATATCGTCGCAAGAATTAAATAACGCTGTAACTGACAAAAAATTGAAAATACGTTTTTTTGCATAATTTTTATCAGAAAAAAATACTACGTCGATTGGTCCCGGTCCCATATTTGTATGATGAAAAGAAATTCACTTACGCAAAAAAAAAAAAAAATCGTTTGCTGTAAAAGCCGCAGAATCACTGGGAATAATAGACTTGAAAGAAAATGTTTACAGCAAATACCTATAAAGCGACAAAAAATAAAAATACGTTTTTAAAATCATGTTCCTAAAGGCCGTTATACACTATCCCACAAAGTCTTTAGTAATTTACGAAAATTCCACCCTGTCATGATAAGTTGTTTTTGTTTTTTAAAAATGTTTAAAGAATAATTAGTTCAGAGAACCATTTTTGAAAAATACGTAAGACTTTGTGGGATAGTGTGTAACGGCCTTAAGTTACATAGTTTTTGTGATATGAATTTGTTTCTTCTTTCTTTCATACAGGTTTTTTGGCTCTGGTGAACATTTTATGTTTTGTCAGTTACAGCGTTCTTTAATTCCTGCGACGATATACATATGTATGTATATAGTTTTTAAAATTAAAAATGTTTGTATTTTAGTAGAAAATTGCAGAAAAACGGGTACTTATTGAAAATTACAGAAGTAGGGGCAAAATTTAAATTGTGGCCAGATTATTTTAAATAGTATGAAAAGAAAAGGCCATAAGAATTTCAGAACTGTAAATGCTATGTTAAGATTTAATTTCAGATCAGAGTTTGTATATAGTTTCAAAATTTAAAATTTTTGAATTTTATTAAATCAATACTTATAAAAATTTGCACAAAATGGGGCAATAATATGATGAAAATCAAGGCCAAAAAATTCAGAAGTGTGAATGCTATGTCCAGATTTAATTTCAGATCAGAGTAATATCGCTTTGAAAATTAAAAATTTTAAAATTTTAAAAGTTAAGTATAGAAAATTTTCCCCTATATTGAGCACTATTTACTTCTTATTTTTAACACAATAATCACTACCTCACAGTTTCCTGATTTATGGAAAATATCACGTATAGTACCAATAAAAAAGAAGTCATTTCATTCTAATTTAGAATATTTTAGACCAATCGGTATACTTTGTTGTTTGTCGAAGGTATTTGAAGTTATATTAAAGGAACAAAGTTGTGAAGTGACCAACATTTCAGGTTTCAGGCTGGCTCTAGCACATCTTCATTGTTGCTTAGTATGACTGAAAAAATTCGTGACAATATGAATAGAAAATGTATATCCACACTTGTTTCAACGTGTTAATAAACAGATTGTATGCAGGGTTCGGTTTTTCATGTACTTCTTGCAAACTTATATACGCGCTTACATTTAATAGATTACAATTTGTTGGCTTAAATGGAATAACTCTTCGTTTAAGATATGTTCAAGCGGCATTCCTCAAGGTTTTATACTTGGTCCGTTACTTTTCCTTATATATATGAACGATTTTATTGAATATGTTAGTATACTACAATGCCAAGTTTTTCTCTTTGCTGACGATATAAATTTGCTATTTACAGGAAATGAGGAGTTTCTAGATTGTCATGTTGAAACCATAAATTATGTTCATTTAAGAGCTGCAGACTGGGCTGAACTAAATAAACTTAAATATAATCCAAATAAAACAAAAGCCATAGTCTTTGGCTCTATTGAAGACCCGGAAGACTCTATGAGTGTGGTTTTTGACAATACTCGTGTGCAATTTGTTGAAACTGTTAATTGTTTGGGTGTAATACTAGACAGGGATCTAAATTTTAGGAAACATATATCGTCAGTTGCTGCTAAAGTTGGTTATTCTCTACGTATTCTTTATAATTGGGACTGCAACATACCTACTACTATTAGGATAAAATTATCACATGCTTTACTTATGACTAGGCATGCGATTTCCATGCAAATGCATGTTTTTTGTCGATAGTCTTAAATCGATGTCGACCAATTATCTTTCCGAATCATTAAATTTGCGTTAAAATGGCATCGATTTGTTTTTGCATATTGTTGCATATTTTGGTGAAAATGCATATTTTTGCATATTTTGGTTTTAAATACATATTTTTGCATATTTTACCATTTTTGAGTGATATATTTTTTTAAATATCCATATTATAAAAAAACGTTCTTCAAAAAATTTCCAAATTGTATACAAAAAAAAATCTCAAAAAAAAATTATTTTTAAAACCAATTAATAAATTTTTTGAGCTCTGCTTAAAATACAAGATTTCGACAAAAAATCCTTAAATATTTAATCGATGCAGCACCTTACATGGTTAAGGCTGCCAATTGTCCTAAAACAATTTATCCAAAACTGTTACATGTTACTTGCTAGGCACATGGGTAACACCGAGTTGCAGATGAAATTAGAAGCTAATTCGATAATATTGATTTATTGGTTTCACGAGTTGCAATTTTTAATGAAATGTATCTCTTGGTACCGTCACCACCGCAGCCAGTAATAACAAGAAGGGGAACCTGGATATATGCTTCAGAATTCTATTCAAAAAACTTTGAGCAATTTAAGAATGTTATTGAAGAACTTGTTGCTATCGATAAAAAAAGTAAAAAAAATATTAAATTTAAATAATTTCAAAAGTCAATTAGCATTTGTATTTTCCAACTTCAGATATGTTTGTTAAACAATAACTAAATTAAAAGAACTAAGTTCACTTAATAGTCAACTCAAATTAATTGATATGACAGAAAGTAAAATTAACATGTGGAAGAAAAAAAAGCCCGTCAAATTAAACAAAATCCAAAACGTGTTGCGAAAAAAAAACTAAAACAAATTTCAACTATTTTTGATCTGGAATCAGTGTGGGATCTGAATTAGAAAATAAATATTCTCCAAATGAATTGGCATCCTTCAAGTATGTCTCAATTCCGGTTGACGTTGAGAGATCATTTTCCATGTACAAAAGCTTTTTAGCAGAGGCTTACTTTTGATAATATAAAAAAAGTATTTATTTGATTAACAATATATTGTACAGAATATATTCTATAGAATTTTTCATTTTGTTTTGTTAAAATAAAATAAAAATCAAAGTTATTTACGGGAATACAAAATTTATCATTAATACGATTTCCGTATGACGTGCTAAATTCCCAATTTTACATATTTGATAAATACACTGAAATTTATTGTTGAGGGAAAGCTAGCTTCTATGCGCATTTCACTGGTTGCTTAGGCCAGCTCATCAGGAAACCTTTTCCTAAGATTTTAGAAAAGCTAAAAATATTATACGAATAAAACCCTAAAGCGAATAAGAATTTTAAACACTCAAGGTCTTACTCGTAAGTAAAAATATCAAAGCTCAAACAAAACACCAACAATAAACAGTGAGTTTATCTTTTCTTACATCCCTCTACAATTGGTTGGGTTCTTTCCGACTCGAATTGTAGTTATAAGTGGGTAAAAAGAAAAAACAAAATTAAAAAACAAATTGTTTCATTCTATTGTCTTCGTAAGAAAACAACAAAAAAACCAATTTGCCAATTCAGTTTTCTGCACGGGCACATGCGAGTATATTATCAAAGTTATTTACGGGAATACAAAATTTATCATTAATACGATTTCCGTATGACGTGCTAAATTCCCAATTTTACATATTTGATAAATACACTGAAATTTATTGTTGAGGGAAAGCTAGCTTCTATGCGCATTTCACTGGTTGCTTAGGCCAGCTCATCAGGAAACCTTTTCCTAAGATTTTAGAAAAGCTAAAAATATTATACGAATAAAACCCTAAAGCGAATAAGAATTTTAAACACTCAAGGTCTTACTCGTAAGTAAAAATATCAAAGCTCAAACAAAACACCAACAATAAACAGTGAGTTTATCTTTTCTTACATCCCTCTACAATTGGTTGGGTTCTTTCCGACTCGAATTGTAGTTATAAGTGGGTAAAAAGAAAAAACAAAATTAAAAAACAAATTGTTTCATTCTATTGTCTTCGTAAGAAAACAACAAAAAAACCAATTTGCCAATTCAGTTTTCTGCACGGGCACATGCGAGTATATTATCAAAGTTATTTACGGGAATACAAAATTTATCATTAATACGATTTCCGTATGACGTGCTAAATTCCCAATTTTACATATTTGATAAATACACTGAAATTTATTGTTGAGGGAAAGCTAGCTTCTATGCGCATTTCACTGGTTGCTTAGGCCAGCTCATCAGGAAACCTTTTCCTAAGATTTTAGAAAAGCTAAAAATATTATACGAATAAAACCCTAAAGCGAATAAGAATTTTAAACACTCAAGGTCTTACTCGTAAGTAAAAATATCAAAGCTCAAACAAAACACCAACAATAAACAGTGAGTTTATCTTTTCTTACATCCCTCTACAATTGGTTGGGTTCTTTCCGACTCGAATTGTAGTTATAAGTGGGTAAAAAGAAAAAACAAAATTAAAAAACAAATTGTTTCATTCTATTGTCTTCGTAAGAAAACAACAAAAAAACCAATTTGCCAATTCAGTTTTCTGCACGGGCACATGCGAGTATATTATCAAAGTTATTTACGGGAATACAAAATTTATCATTAATAAAAAATAAAAAAACAAACGCTTTTTTATTGAAAATGGTCAAGTTTTTAGTGCATATTTTTTATTTTTTTAATGCATATTTTGGAGTTTTTAGCGCATATTTTCCATTTTTTAGTGCATGAAAATCTCATCCCTACTTATGACACATATCCTTTACGGCTTTGAAGTATATGGCAGCACTAATAGAACTAATATTAATCATTTGCGGGTAATATTTAATCGTATATTACGATATATATATATATATATATATATCGTGTTAAAATTTTTGATCCTGTGTTATCATATTCATTTAACTTCATAGGTTGTACATTTCCACAGTTCATTAATTTAAGGCTATTACTTACATTATATCGAATTGTAAAAGCAAGTAAAATACATCTGTTTTAGAATATTTTCCTTTCTCTAGCTCCACTCGTAACCCTGAAATAATCATACCTCGAATAAATAATAGTATTTTCGAAAAATCTTTCTTGGTGAAGTCGGCTAGAATATGGAATAGACTTCCACGACAACTTAAAACTTTTAGTTATGCAATATCAACCATACGACCTAAGTTTTTAAAATACTTAAATAATTCAATGATTAGAAAAAAAAATTTAAATTTTCTTATTCTTATTCTTAAAAAATACGAATCTTGTTGTACAATTTAAAATAAGTGATCATTATATATTACTGTATTAATCATATATGGCCCTATGGGCTCGATTAAGTAAATAAAATGAAATAAATAAAAATAAAAAATTGCAGAAAAGGGGCAAATTTTAAAATGTGGGCGGATAAGTCATAATAGGAGGAAAATCAAGGCCATAAGAATGTCAGAATTTTGAATGCTATGTCCAAATTTAAATTCAGCTCAGAGCTAAAGGTGCATATATAGTTTTGAAAATTGAAAAGAAGTAGGTCAAAATTAAAATTGTTGGCGGATTATTCCTAATAGTATGAAAAGAAAACGCCATAAGCATTTCAGAACTGTAAATTCTATGCCAAGATTTAATTTCAGATCAGAGTTATACTTTTCTGGTCTATTTGTATGCGGTATATGCGTTTCAAAGAAAACCACATAAACGGAATCCGCAAAAAATACTACATTTTCACGCAAAATGTATGATTCGTTCCGATAAGTTAAAAAACCGCATAACTTTAAATCTTGGTGTAAAAATTAGACCAAAATCGCATAAAAAATTTCATAAAATAAAAAAATTAATCAAAAACAATTGATTTATTAATATAAAAAAAAAATAAACCAGTTTTATAAAATTTAAAAAAATCTGTGGCATTGAGGCAAACCATCTTCAGTCAAATTTAAAAAAAAATGTTAATCATACGAATTTTCATTCAAAACTATTTTTTTTTTTTTAGTTTTTAAAATTTTGTATTATAAACGAAATTTTTCTTTAATTTTGGTTTATTTTATTATTTGATAAAAATGATTTTTTCACCTAGTTTTTTTTTTTAACTTTTTTGCTATCTTATATAGTCTGATCTAGTCTTAAGATGTTTTGTCAAAATGGCAGAGATATGTATAACTGTATAACTTCGTAATGTCAATTTGTCATATAGAAGACATATAAAACTAGAAACAAAAGAAGGGACAGCAAGCAAAGGTTGCTCTATATACCTTGTCAAACTTTGAAAATTCAATGTACGTTGTAGTGATGTCTAAATGTTGGCGAATAAGTCCTAATATTGGGTCAAATCAAGGCCATAAGGATTTCAGAATTGTGAATGCTATGTCCAGATTAAAATTCAGATTATAAAGTGAACTTTTTTGAATTTTAGTAGTTTATTGAAATTGTGGGCCGATGAGTCATAATAGGCTGAAAAGACAAGGTCATAAGATTTCAGAACTGTAACATGCTATGTCCAGTGGGCAAATTATGACACTCGATATCGATCGAAATTTCCATTTGAATTGTATTGTAATTTCGATCGATATCGAATGCCGTAATTTGCCCTCAGATTTAATTTGAAATCATAGCTATATAGCTTTGAAAATTCTTTTATTTTAATAGGTACTTAGATAAAATTGCATAAAAATGAGCAAAATTTAAATTGTGGGTCTTTAAGTCCTAATCGGGTGAAAAGCCAAGACCATAAGCATTTCAGAATTGTAAATTCTATGTCCATATTAAGTTTCAGATCAGAGTTATGTATGTAGTTTTAAAAACTTAAAATGTTTGAATGTTATTCGGAACTTATAAAAAATTGCAGAAGAAGGGGCAAAATTCGAATTGCGGGCAAACTTGTCCTAATATGGTGAAAAGCCAACGCCATAAACATTTCAGACACATAAATTTACATATCGAACTTGTTTAACAATACTGTATTAACTCAAATTTAAAAAATTTTCAGTAGAAGCAACCAAAACAACGTCCCTATGCTCCTTACAGGAAGAAAAGAAATAAATATATGGGGCATTATTTGCGAAGCGGATAACCCAATAAAAAATTGGAATTCCTTTATATTTGGCATAACTATAGTTCTAGATATGAATAAGTGGGCGAAATATTACGGGGTGGTAAAGTGTTGCCGTTTTCTAAAATTTTTTTTTAAATTATTTTTTCGAATTAAAAACTAATCAAACAAAAAAAATTTCTTATATCTTATTATTATTATATTATATATTATATTTATATAGGTATATATATATATATATATAAAAGAAAGTGGCTGGACCGATTTCGATGATTCGTACCAATTCGGAATGGTCTCTGACCAAGTAAGAAGAATAGCAACAAAAATCTAAAATAGGTGGCGCCATTGAAAATTACTCAGTATGAATTAAATCGTAAACTCTGCATTTGACGATGCTATGATCTTTAGCAAAGTTGTTGAGCATGAGCCGGCGAAGGTTTATATGTTGATATGACCAATTTCAGACAGGATTTCACCAGTATTTAATTTTTTATTATGAAAGGAAAATCCCGAGCAACGCCGGGACCAAACATTTAGTAGTTTATATTCAGAATTTGTTTAAATTTTTTGTAACAGAGTATAGCTGAAAGTGAATTTTTGAAATTTCTAATAAAACAAAGTCCTACTTTTAGTACCCGAAAATGGGTCAAAATCGAAATGGTGCTATAATATGGGCTAATATGGTTGATAGCTTAGGTATTCTTGATTTCAGAACTATATAGTTTATATTCAGAATTTGTGTAGATTTGTTGTAATAGAGGATAGCTGAAAGTGAAAGTCTAATAAAAAAGTCCTACTTTCAAAACCCGAAAATCGGTAAATTTAATATGAAAATTGATATAATAAATGTTACTCACCATGAGAAATAAATTCCCAGATTGTATTTGTTTAAATAATTAAGTTAAATACATAAAATTAACAATAAACACTATCCAGTTATAATATACAAAGAATGCTAACGAAGGCCGTAGCGGGCCAAAAAATGCATTACATTCTGCTGGTGTCTAATAGTTGTACATATAGCTTTAAAAAAAATCAAATTTTTGAAATTCACCAAAAAAAAAAAAAAAAAAAAATGGCTAAGTAATGGTTGTTCACGTAAAAAAAAACAAAAATAAAAGTTTTGTATTTTATATTTTAAAAAATCACAAATTAAATCAAAAGTTGTATACCGATTACAATGAAATAAAGCTCATTTGATTCGAAATATGTTTGGCTAAAGGTTCTTTAACAAAAAGTGTGATTTTTGTCGCGTTTTTTTAATGTTTAAGAATGTTTTTAAAATTATTATTTTTCAATTTTTTAAACTTCAACGATATCTCTGCAACTACTGGGCAAATGTAAGCACGGCTTAAAGATAATATTGTTGCCGAGTTTAGGGTTTATTTTTTAACTGATTATGGTGAACCGTTTTCAAGTTATTCCAATAAATGTAGTGAAAGTGCCTTAATTTTGGATACTTAATACTGGAGCGAATTAAAATGGTGAATTTTGAAAAAACATAAAAAATTTTAAATCAGCGACCTTAAATTAGTAAAAATTTGCAATAAAGTTTCAGGCCGCAAAATGACTGTTCCCCCAGTGTTTACTTCATATAAAAAAATCGAATTTTTGAACGTTTTATATGAAAACTTAAATACATACTCAACTATTTTAAAAACTAAAGGCACTAGAGCGAAAATGAGGATTTTTACATTACTTGCATTAAATAGAAATTAAAAAGCACCAGAGCAAAAACGTGAAAATCTATTATCAATTATATTTTACAAAAAGCTGAATTTTTTTAAAATTTTATATGAAAACTTAAATGTTGAATTGTTTTGAATACGTAAAATCTGATTAAAATCTGCAATCTAATATATTTCATACAAAATATCAATTTTTTGTATTTCCGTAACTAAATGGCCTATTGCAAAAATTATAATCGTAGAATAAAGATCAATTAATTCGAAAACTAAAGGCCGTATAACAAAACGACTTTCCATCTAAGAGAAATTTCATTTACTCCATTAGTTTTTTCAAAATTTTTTATGTAATTGCCTATTTCACGATGTCACTCGAACGCATTCTTTCGCACAAATTACATTAAAACAAAAACAAATTTAGAAAATTTGAGAATTTTTGTTTGTTTTACATGTATGTAATTTGTGCGAACGAAAGCATTCGAGTGACATCGTGAAATGGGCAGTTACATTTTTTAAAATTTTGTGATACTTATATTAATATATTTTTTAATTTTTCTTTTTCAGGGAAATGAAACCTCTCTGCCAATGGAGATGTGCTCCAACTGTAAGTACATACTTATGTTTAAGAAGGCTATGTTTGATTTACAAAATATTTACATACGTATGTTTGTTAGTTGAATTCACACTACACTTGTTAAATTGAAACAACAAATACGTTTTATTGTTTCAAAATTATAAATAAAAAGTTACGAAGGGAAAAAGCTTGATTGGTTTCTTTTGGTAGTTGGTAAAGTTATAATAATTTTAAATGTTTACTTTGTTTTTAATATTTTATTAACATTTTCAAACTGACAACAAAAATCGTCCGTTCGTACAAGCGATATTACAAATTTAACAAAAAAAACTTTTAAAAGCTTTTACTAAAGCAAGCTTTGTTAACAAACTATGGGTTAAACAACTTCTGACTTGTTGTGACACAGTAGTTTTGACCCAACTGCATTTTATTTGCGTGCACTTTTGACTTAACTGCTCAAAATTGATAATTTTTGGCATTATTCTTTATATGTAATCCCATACAAATTCCTTCTTTAAGCGAATTTTCTTTACCTGCACATTAAAGATAAGTGCCCAAAATTTATGGCATTTTAAAATTATTTTTATACAAAAAATTCAAGTTAGCTGCACTTTGACTTAACTGCCCAAAATACATATTTTCTGTAATTATTCTTCAAAATCCTTCTTTACGTGCATTTTGTATACCTGCACATTTTTCATATTTTTGGGCAGCGTTAAAATATTTTCATGTAAAACATCAAAGTTAGCTGCACACATGAAAAAATATGGTGGCCACTTTTTCACATAAATATCCAATTTTAGCTGTTTATAAAAACAAAAATCGCAAACAAGTCAAGTTGGTATCATTATAATTCATTTATTTTGTTTGCATGTACCTACATGTATGCATATGGGTTGTGGTTACAGCAACTTTACCACGATTATATGAAAGGAATAGCAAATCTTAGGTCTGGAACAGAATAAAGTAGTTGTAGTAGTATTTGAAGTTGTAGTAGTATAGCAAAACAATGTTCAAAATTTCGAATTTTGCGCTTCAACGGCAACGACTACTACAACTACGTTCTACTGACACTTCTTTGAAACTGCCGTTTTTAACTTTTGACAGCTTGCAGCGCTATTCTTAACGTTGTACTACAGCGACTTTTCTGTTCCACACTTTATTGTTGCCAATTTGGCCATCTCGTTCTTTATAAAAATACATAACAAATGACTACAGGTTGTTTCAACGTCATTGTTATTATCAATTTATTAATAAAAACGCTGCTACTCCTCTTTCAAACACTTTACTTTAGCTGCACTTTTATACAGGTAACCACAATTGCGTACCTGCACATTAAGGCCGCTCAATACATTTAAGATAGCTGCATTTTTGATTTTCCTGCACAAAAAATCATGCAAATGAGATTGTGCAGCTAAGTCAAAATTACTGTAGTAGTAACGTGCCAAAATTTTAATGTCTAAATATGGCCAGGAAATAAGCCCCCAAAAAATAAATGAAAATTGACCCCAAATTTGGGCTCTTTTTCATAATGCAACATGACCTTTTATTTTTAATAAAAAAATTATCCCAAAAAATTAAAAATAGACCTTAAAATAAAATTAAATATGTGACCCTAAATTTGGGATAATTCTTCATTATGAAAAATCACATTAAAATTTTTAATGAATTTTAACCCCAAAAAATTAAAAATTTAAAAAAAAAACACAAAGAAAGTTATATTACAAATTTGGGTTGGGTTCACATGCCCGAAATTTAAAAACCCGAATTTTTTAATCCAAAGTTTAAAAACGCAGAATTTTAACATCATGAATTTAAATATCCCGAAAATTTACACAAGACAGGTATGGTTGGGCCTTCGGCCGGGCACAAGGATTTTTTCCTCTATGGTATACGAACACTGGCTTCGCTCGTTATAGCTTCACTATATAGCCGGACTTCGGACGGGCGTAAGGATTTTCTCCTCAATGGTATTTTGAACACTGGCCTTCGGCGGGACGCAAAGGTTTTCTCCTTAATGGTATAATGAACACAGGTTTCACTAACTAAAGCTTCTCTAAATAGCATAGTTGGGGGTAGTGCACTTAATATTGATTTAAATCAGCAGTGCATTATCACTAAATAAAACTGCAAAAAAATTAGTTCGCAGTCTAATATTGCAAATTTTTTTTCACTATCACTAAACGCAGAATGGATGCAAAAATCTGCACTCAATTCAAATAGTGCAAAATTTGAACTTGGAATCAAAAAAGCTGCATACAAATATTGTCTCACTAAAATTTAAAAAATGTAAATTTGTATGTGCATGGTTTTTGATTTTTTTTTTGAGGATATGCATAAGCAAAGAAGATTAAACAAAATGAAATTTTGTCAATAACGGTATAATTATTGGCTTTAATCATGAAAAACAAGTTTTTGATTTTGAATTTAGTGCAACATTTTTAGTTGCACTCAATAAACTGATGATTGCTTTTTTTAAATCTAACTAATTTTTTTTGAGTGCAAAATTTTTTAACATCACTATCACTCATGTTTTGTGAGACTGCAAATTTTCAATTCAACAAAATGATTGCAATATTTTTGCACTATCACTAAGTGTGAGTTGAAACTGCAAAATGAGTGAACTACCCCCATCTATGCTAAATAGCCCGCCTTCGGCCATCCTCTATGGTATAACAAACGCCGGCTTCGCTAACTTAAGCATCTCTGCATAGCTGGCAACTATTTTCTCCAATACTATCCCCATAATTTTTTTTTATAAAATTATAAAAGTTTTTGGGGTAATTTTTCTTCTTCAAATTAACATTTTATATTAGTCAGTGAAAATATCCCCAAAGTAAAAATTGTAATATTATTTTGGGGCATTTTTCGTTTCTTGGTATTGGGGCCATTTTTCATTCAACTTAAAATGCAAAAACACCCAAACGAATAAATAAAAAAACCCCCAAAATAACAAAAAAAATTGCCCAAAAATTGCGTGTTGTTATATGTCATGTAAAAATTTGGGTGCACTGCCTAAATGGCGTTAAAAACAGTGATCAATGTTAATTTTAATATATTTTTTGCCATAAAACAGCTTATCGCGGGTAGAGCAAATTACTGCTCGGTGTGGAGTTGCATTGCAACCGGTTTCGTTTGCCCATTAAACGGTAGTAGTGTTACATAGGCTCCACCGAGAGGGATCAATTGTCGAAATGCATGGATTCGAATTCGGTACCCTTGCTCTGGTGTCACGGCCTTGTGGCGAAGGAGGAAGGCGGTGGAGGTTTAAGCATTATTTTAATTCGGTGTTAGGAGCACCGTGAGGTTAGGTCTTAGTACAGGAACTCACGTTATTAAATGGACAAATCTGCCATAAAATAAAATAAATAAATTTAGTTTTTTACCACAATTTCAAATAAATGGAAAAACAAAAAACATTACATTGACATATGATAAAGAAGACAAACAGTTGCTCCTCTAAGTGGTTCATGTTAACAGAAACTGGATTCCGACCAAAAGGACAAAAGAAGCAGTTGCTGAATGTTTGAAGACGTCTGTCCACCTTTAAGGATTAAATCATGTTTATATAGCTGTCTTACTAATTTCTTTAGGATTTTTGAATTATTTATCAGGTTCATACTATTAAATGAACTAATTAATTGCTTCTCAGCTAGTTGTACTTTATTTTAAAAAAACTCTAATTAATTCTTATTTTTTAAATACATATTTTAGCACTCGTAAAAAAAATTATGAGGTTCCCATTTATGTAAACTAGTTTTAAAAATGTTACGATATAATATGGGCCGCCCTAATGTACATATCCTAAGGTGATTATAAAATACCATTGGCAATTGAACAAAAATATTAAAAAAGAAGACACTATTCATTTCAAAAAGTGTGCCATAAGTCAAATAATTATGGGCTTGCATTTTTTTCTAGCAACATTAAATATATTTATTATCCTTAAAAACGTATATTCAATTTGTAATTCAATTCACATTTTATTGATAAGTGTAACATGGTAAATACACAATAATTTTAATATTATATGTAAGTTAAGAGTTTAGTCTATTTTGTATGACTTTTCTTAATTATGTTATGTACAATGTGATAAATTTCTTAAAAATTAATTTAAAAAGTTAAGGAAAAATTTTACAAAAACCTTAGAAAAATATAAAAATATAAAAAAAAAAACGTATATTTCTTCACTTGTATTTAATAAACATTATCATTGAGGGTTCATATTTGTTTTTTTTATTACATTGGTCCATTATGACCATCTTAAAATAAATGCTTTCACAGAAAAAATTATTGCCGAATTATTTTCAAACAACCGCTTGTTTGAAAATTTTTTTAATTTCTATAAATATTTTTACAGATTCAATCAATATTTTTGATTTGATTTGATTTTTATTTAACCAACAAAAATGTGGACAACTCTTCAAAAATAAAATAAACGCGTTATTGGTGTCAAGTTTTCATAATTTTGTATGAAATATTTAACGCTCTTTAATGTTGTCGTCTTTTTGCATTTTTTTATTTGATCGTAAGCAACACTTCTTTATGTGAAATATAAGAACAACAACAAAAAACACACACAGTCTATTTTTGGACGCTTTAAAAAAGTGCAACTATAAGAAAAACAATAGCAGACACGACATTATAAGAAACAAAATCCCGTATTCAATTTTTTAAAACTGTTTGGTTAAATACATCAAATACAAAAATAGAATGATGACGAAAAACATATCGAGTCGGTCAGCTGCCGTTTTTGGTTACATTTCTTCTTTAGCAAAGGAAAGGATACAGCAACAGCGAGTGATAAAGAAAAACATTGTGTTGTGTGTATAAATAAAGCTACGGTCACACTTATTAAATATTTGATCAAATAAGCGTAACCCCTACTTTTGTTAATAGTTAGTGAGATTTAAAATGGTCTTAATATTACAAAATAAACTAATTATACTTCTAGACATAGCAAAAAACAGTTTTTTGTAAGATGTGGTATTTTAATCAAAATAAATATTGATATTAAGCGAAATGATTTTTTAGTTTGGTTGTTGGTTCCGTTTTTTTCGTCAAATATTTGATAAGTCTGACCGTAGCTTAAGACTTCGTTCAAAAATTATTCCAACAAAAAAATGTGTTTCAAAGCCAGTCGGCGGCTCTGCTTTGCCGTCACCTTCTCATACAGTGCTTACTTGTGTGCGCGTCATTGCTTGTGCAAAAACTTTTTTTTTTTTTGATTTTGAATTTCAGTAAACTTTTTGTTTGATTCAGTTAAATTATTTGTTTGAAAAAATTAGTGTTTTTTTTTCATTAAACAAAATGCAAATAAATTGTTTGAATATGCAAATTTGTTTGTAGGACCGATTTCAGACAAAAAATTGTTTGATTCTACAAATTTTTTGTTTGAATTGGAAAAATAATTTTTTCTGTGTTCATTACCTTTTGTTCTTAAAACACTTTAATATATTGTTTCCCTAATATTCAAATATTTGTTATTCAAAATAAACCGAAAAAAGACTTGTTGGGTAAGCTTAAGTATATGATACACTATATCATTTGAAAGTGTAGAATGTCAACTTTATCGCACATTTTTTATTAAAGTAATTTTCGGGAGTAGCGTTTATATGGCACCTATAGTAATATATTTTATTCTTCATATTCTTTTTTTAAACTTTAGTAAACCTATATGGGACTCGTGGCTTAAGTGGTTTTATCCAACTAAATTTCACCACAATATTAACATTTGCTGCAGATTAAGGCTTATTAAGCTGATTTTTGAAAATGGCTTTATATAGGGCCTATGGTAAAATATAGACATATCCAAGAATGTTAGAAATAAAGATTACGCCTTGCGCATGTTTTACCGTTTGATGACGTAGTAGTTCCCTTGTAAAGAGTACCAAGTCGCTTTTATATGTGAAAATCGTAATTTCTTACAAAAATTGTATATATTACGTGATAGTTGGCAACCCTGCATTTAATTTACTCAGAGAGAGTTTTTTTGACGTGCAACTGGTTAATGATTGAAGGGGTGGCAACGGACTGTACTTTTTAGACCATAGTCGTATTACCTTCACATCGAATTTTGACCTACCTAGCGATGCTCCGTTTAGGAACCCGAGGGGGAAAAATGGGACTCCTTTGGGGAAAGAGTCCGAATAGGGCTGTCGCAACGGGCCTTGGGCGACTTGCTGCCGACTGATCTGGAGAGTGTTGTGAACAAGTTTACTTATCTGTTAAGGGAAAGCTATGAGCAATCCAGCCAGGTTACATTTCCGGGTAGGCGTAAACAGCCCAAATGGTGGACCAGGGAACTTCACGTTCAAAGGTCTACGGTTAGGAGACTGTTTTATAGGGCCAAGCTTACGAGAGCACCAGAGGATTGGGCGAAGCGACTATCATGGAGACAATTTTGTGTATCCATCGATAATGATTTTATCCAAGTACCCTAAGGCCCTGGGTTACATCCAAAGGAATGACGGCTCATGAACTGAGTCTAGCTCTGAAACCCTGCCCTTACTTATGGAGACGCACTTTCCCGGGTGCATGGAAACCGGAGGTATGCAAGATGGTCAGTGGGACGTGATGTCCATGACATCGGATCATACTTCCGCTTGCGTCAAGGAAATTATCACAAGGGAGAAGCTGGCGTGGGCGGTCAATACTTTTGACCCATATAAGTCACCGGGTCCGGACTTATATGGGTCCGGCCATGCTTTGCATCATCTCGGACTATGCATCATTTCTGCTGGTGAATATATTCAAGAAGTGCCTCGGTAGGAGGTATCTGCCTAGGGGGTGGAGAGAGGTTAGGGTTATTTTTATACCCAAGGCTGGTAAAGCGGGCCACTCGAAACCGGGGGTTTTTTGGCCTATTAGTCTGTCTTCATTCTTGTTAAAGACTCTTGCGAGACTGATAGATTTTTATCTCAGGAGTAATATTGGAACTCGGCTTATTAGCAACGCTCAACATGCGTACCTGAAGGTAAATCTGTTGAGAGTGCGCTGCATTAAGAAGTAAGTTGTATTGAGCACGGTCTGAGGCATCTCCGCGTTTCTGGATATAGAAGGAGCCTTTAAAACCATTAGGATTAAGGCTATTAGGTATTCGTTGATGGAGTTGGGATCTAAGGACTTTCTGATAGAGTGGATAGTCTGCATGCTTAGCAGTAGGATATAAACTCGAGCCTGGGGGATCATGTGATAAGGAGGAGTGTTACCAGTGGGACACCACAAGGGACGGTTCTTTCGCCTCTACTGTGGTTGCTTGCGATCAACGGGATTCTCATGTCATTTGATTCCAGGGGCAGAAAAGTTGTTGCCTATGCGGACGACATAGTTCTGCTGGTCAAGGGAAAATTTCTGTCCACGATCGGTGAAATTATGATGTGTGTGAAGATAAATTCGAATTTAACTAGCAAAGACGCAAACCATATTTTTTAACATTGCTCATTTTGCAGTTAACAGAGCAATGTTAACCACTTTACAGTCAAAGTAATACACTACGCAGACAAAATATAATGATTTGAATGACCATTTTGGACAATTATGGAGTTCCACAGATAAATCACCATATAGGAATAGTAGTCCAGAGGGTCCTAAATACGATTCAAAAATTCACATTTCTGAAATGATTTTGGAATTTGAGAAAATTAATTTTGAAAACAGTCACATTTTTTTGAAATTTCTGGAGAAGATCAATGACCATTTTGGACAAATATGGAGTTACACAGATAAACCACCATATAGGAATGGTAGTCCAGAGGGTCCTAAATAGGATTCCAAAATTCACTTTTCTGAAATGATTTTGGAATTTGAGAAAATTAATTTTGAAAAAAGTCATTTTTTTTGAAATTCCTGGAGAAGATCAATGACCATTTTGGACAAATATGGAGTTACACAAATAAACCACCATATAGGAATGGTAGTCCAGAGGGTCCTAAATACGATTCCAAAATTCACATTTCTGAAATGATTTTGGAATTTGAGAAAATTAATTTTGAAAAAAGTCAAATTTTTTTGAAATTTCTGGAGAAGATCAATGGCCATTCCTATATGGTGGTTTATCTGTGTAACTCCATATTTGTCCAAAATGGTCATTGATCTTCTCCAGAAATTTCAAAAAAATATGACTTTTTTCAAAATTAATTTTCTCAAATTCCAAAATCATTTCAGAAATGTGAATTTTGGAATCGTATTTAGGACCCTCTGGACTACCATTTCTATATGGTGGTTTATTTGTGTAACTCCATATTTGTCCAAAATGGTCATTGATCTTCTCCAGGAATTTCAAAAAAATATGACTTTTTCAAAATTAATTTTCTCAAATTCCAAAATCATTTCAGAAATGTGAATTTTTGAATCGTATTTAGGACCCTCTGGACTACTATTCCTATATGGTGATTTATCTGTGGAACTCCATAATTGTCCAAAATGGTCATTCAAATCATTATATTTTGTCTGCGTAGTGTATTACTTTGACTGTTAAGTGGTTAACATTGCTCTGTTAACTGCAAAATGGGCAATGTTAAAAAATAGGGTTTGCGTCTTTGCTAGTTAAATTCGAATTTATCTTCACACACATGAAATTATGCAGGTGATGCTGGGCGAATTCTCGGCATGGGCAAAGGATAGGGGGCTGTGTGTTAAGCCTGTGAAGACTGAGCTGGTGCTTTTTACCAGAAGGTACAGGATAGAGGGTTTTAGGAGCCCAGTGCTAGATGGCGTCTAGTTTCCTCTATCGGACGGTACAAAGTATTTGGGTAACTTTCTGGACTGCAAACTGTCTTGGAAGAGAAATACTCAGGAGAGGATGAGTAGGGGACTCAATGCCTACTACACATGCAGGAACTCCATCGGTAAGAACTGGGGTCTGAGGCCGGATATGGTAAACTGAATTTACACATCGGTCTTTAGGCCTATACTTACCTATGTATGCACTGTTTCGTGTGGAGCGTTGAGAGTGGATAGCTATAGGAAGATGCTCAGCAAGGTTCAACGGATTGCATCTCTTGGCATCACAGGCGCAAGGAGAAGCTCTCCACAGGCAGCGCTGGACATCCTACTATATGATACAAAAAAGTAAAAAATTTGTTTTTAAAAGTTTATTAAAAACGATATGTATATTAGGGGTATAACTTATTCCCATTTTTTGCAAATAACAAAATGGCCCTAGCATAGTCGAATAGTGCGTTGAAAACTATTAAAAAAATGATATTAATTTTTCGCGGTTTACAAAATAGGTCACCCACAAAACGCGGTAAGGTTGGAAAATTATTTTTTTTTTTATTTGTACTTGTACATTATACTTATACAACACGCACATTAAATTTGAAATTCATGTCCTTTAATAATAAAGAAACTTTTTAACTTTTTTTTCATTTATTAATGAAATGTTTAAAATTTTTTTTTATTAAATTTTTTTCTTTAGGGATTTTAGAAAGTCGCTTTTGTGGGTGAGGTTTTTATTTTCAAACGGCCCAAACAAAATGTTTTCATAAATAAAATTTGATTATACCCCTAATGTGTATATTATTAAAAAAAAAAAACTCAACAATAAGGTTAAATAAAATATAAGATCAGTTTAATATAAATTAAAATAAATTAATCTTTTTAAATAAGCAATTTATGATTTCCCTGTGGGGCAAATTTAGATAGCACAGTCTATCTTCTGGCATTGTTGACCTGAGCCATGTTTTTATTCGACGAAGGATAGAAACTGACCTCTCGCTCGTAGTATTACTGGCGACCATTGAAACGAAAATTTAAAATATTTTTCTTAGATTTGGGTAGATATCTTTATCACAGTTTATTAAAGCATCTACAACGTTATCTGATAGATTTTCAGATATTTTCCATGTTTGTTGCCAATGCAACAGTTGAGGCTCAAGTTTAGATGTTAGTAGGTGTTTATCTCTTTTATCAAACATAATCAGCTCATCAGCTAGTTGTGGTTTTAAAAGTTTTGTATCTGTATATGACTTGATTGATCAAGGCACATGATTAATGTTTTGATAAGGCTTGATCCTTTTTGAAGATCTATATTGGGTTTTTTTAAAATGATACTAAGCGGCTGTGTTTCAATAAGTATCCCACTTAATATATATATTCTGCAAATAAATTTTAAAGTGCTAAGTGAGTTACTTAATATAGAAGTAGAGATACTACCTTTCCACTCAGATATTTTTTCCAAAGCTTCTACTATTGTACTTGTTGCAAAGTGTAAAATTGAGTCGTGACGGCCCACCCATCTTGTCTCGCATAATGTAGAGAGTTTGGCTCCCAGATTGTTTGCTAAAACTGCGTTTCGCTTGGGATGATTATATTTTAAAAATTTTGTCGTTCCTTTAACAAATGATACAACTTTTTGTAATAATAGTATCTTATTGCTTTTAGAAATTGAGTTGTTTGATTTATGGAAATATGAAGGCGTTTGTTTCTCATTTGTCGCGGTTTCCAGACTTTTTTAACAGCTCCATTTTCTGCTGACATCAGAGGACACCCATCTGTTCCAACTTCTACACAATTTTTTAGGTCAAAACCAAAATTTGTAAAAGCTCTAAAAACTATTGATGATAGTGCCTTCGCATCAATTGACACATTAACGTCATTATCAATATCCTTTGAAGCCTCTTCAAATGCGTTTACAACAAAGCCAATTAATTCTTCCTTTTATTATTTTTGTTATATGTTGAAATATCTTAAAGATAAGGAAATCTGGCTTTTCCCCGACAAATCCGTGCTTTCGTCAAAATTTATCGAATAGAATTTTGATTCATACATATGTATTTCAAAATTTCAAATTCTCAGATGACTATGATGAAAATGTGATACGAATAACGGTTGTATTCAAATGTATATAATAATAATTATCTTAACACATATATACATAAATATTGCATATACTAAGTAAGGCTTATTAATAACTCAACCGCACACATTATCAAGTCAAACGTTTAGTCTTTGGATATAGATGGCACCTGCTGGGATTGAATGTAGAATAATAAGTATTTGAATACAGTAAACTAGATGTTTCATTGGAAATATCTAATATATAACTATTAGGATTAAGATTTGGATATTTATTGAAAATTTCGTTAGAGATTCAATAAAAAAACAAAAAATACTTATTGAAAATTTCGTGAGAGATTCAATAAAAAAAACCAAAAAAACCTTGCTGGGACTTCCAAAAATTTTGTACATTTAAAAAATATATTATTATTGGGAATTCTTGTAATGGGTGATTTTTTAAGAGCTATAGGAAAGTTTAAAAAAAAAACACATAAAATTCAGAAAAATGCATGAAATCTTTATTTAAATCGATAGTACGGTCCATATAATTTAATGTTTGAAGATTATTTCATGCAAATGTTGACCGTGACTGCGCCTCAAATGGTCCATCCGCTTAGTCCAATTTTGGCATACTCTTTCCAACATTTCGGCCGGTATCTCATGAATAAATGCTTCAATGTTGTCTGTCTTCCAATGCGTCAATTAAAGCGGGCATGTGTGTATAGACATGAGCTTTAACATAGCCCCACAAAAAGTAGTCTAAAGGCGTTAAATCGCACGATTTAGGCGGAAGAACGTGAAATAAAATGTTCACCGAACTCGCCTCTCAATAAGTCCATTGTTAAGCGTGCTGTGTGGCATGTGGCACCGTCTTGTTGAAACCACATGTCATGCAAGTCAAGCTCTTGCATTTTGGGCAAAAAAAAGTTGGATATCATCTCACGGTAGCGCTCACCATTCACAGTTACGTTACGATTCGCATCATCTTTAAAGAAGTACGGTCCAATGATGCCACCAGCCCATAAACCGCACCAAACTGTGCCTTTTTCTGGATGCATTGGTAGCTCTTGCAATGCTTCTGACTGATCTTCACTCCAAAATCGACAATTCCGCTTATTAACGTACCCATTGAACAAAAAATGAGCTTCGTCGCTGAACATAATTTTTCGATAAAAAAGTGGATCGCATTTTGATAATAAAATTCAATAATTTGCAAGCGTTGTTCGTTTGTAAGACGATTCATGGTTAAATTATAGACCAAACTGAAGATGTTTGGCAGTGAAACAAAACTCGAAACTCGAAACGTGCGTCAGCTGTTTAAACCAGTGTTGCCAAAAAGATAATAGCTAAAAAATTACCCGTTATTATCGAAATAAACAAAAGATATTTTTTTTTAATCCGCGCCTGGTATGTACATATTTATGTAATATGTATGTACACATGCATATCTTAATTGATTCCTGCGCTGTATTGTATTACGGTTGCTGCCTTTTTTACTGGCTAATATTACTATTTTGTACGGGTTGGGAATAAAATGCTAGGTTATTTAGTTGAAAAGGTTTAATTATTATGTACATATGTGACGCGCAAAATAGAAAGGGACCTAAGGGTAAAAACCGGTTTTGTTCGGGAGAGCCATTTTAAAGATTTAAATACTTGTATCTTCGGTGTACCATCACTGAGCGTGTGAGCGCATATCTCTGGGAGGGAACACTTTTGGGGCATGGGATCGGTCTCATTCAAAAAAAAAAAAAAAAAGTGAAAATTGATTTTTTTTTACCCTTAGGTCCCTTTCTCTTTGGGCTTCTTATTACAAAACGAACTCTTAAATAAATAAATTTAATAAAGGTTTAAAGCACAAATTTGTGTATAAAAAAGAATGTCCAAATTCTTGCGTTTTACGTTTTCGATTTCTAGCACACCCCTAATAATTAAGTTTTGCGGTCAAGGGCGTAGTTAAAGTGTTTTCCGACAGTGTGTTCTATATGGGTCGTATAAAAAATTAAGCTTGATCTTTACAAAATCTAGTGGTGTGATTTAGAGTCTTATGAAAGTAGATTACGCTACATTGCACTATGTTTCAAACACCTGCTTTTTCCGTGCGAAATTCAAATTTGGAAACCATCCATATTGCTTTGATTTTTTTGCCAACCAGTTACTAATACTCCAATTCAAACAAATTGTTACTTTTTTTTTGAAAAATACAAAATACTGTTTGACAGCGCGCAGTCAAAGTCATTGTTCCCATTCGTGTTGAAACAATTTTCTAAAATATCACTTTTTTATCGAAAGTTTGAGCATTTGTTGTGAAAAGTGTGTAAAAATTTTATAAAAAGTTTATAATGGAGAATAATCTGCCATGTAAGTACTTAAGATTTGTTTCATAAATTCTTGAAAATTTTTTTGAAAAATTATATTTTTAACATAACCTTTAAAATGGCGTTTTTTTATCAAAAGTTAAATTTCATGTAAGCTTTTAAAAAAATGTTAACGTTTGGCAAACCAAATGTTATCGTATATGAATACACTAAAGTGTGGTTCATTAACTAGGATTTATCTCATATTGCGTAAAGTTGCGTAATCTGAATAATATAATTTTTTGCAGATTCCTATGCTTTTAAAAAAAACGAACTTTTTGAAATTTGGTTAAAGCAACCCTCAAAAAACTCAAAAAATGATATCCTTGCTCAATATGTCTTAAATAAAGTTGCGTCTGAGATTGACGATGATTGCGAGAAACTATTGGTGGAGAAGGTGCGTCTTTTCTGCAAGTATCTAGAAACAAAATGGATAAAAAGTGGAAGAAGAGAAAATCAGTTTCGAAATGAAAACTTTTCATGGCTAAACAGCCAGATATCATTCCAAATTAGAACAGCATCTTCAAAAACTACTTCTTCCACTGTGGGACGTCCAGAGGTTCCATTTTGCAAAAAATCGGAATATGGGAAAAGAAGAGCAGCAGCGGAGCTTTCAACGGCTATATTAGGGCAAACTAATTTACTAGTACAAGCAGCAGCAACCTCTGCTAGGAAGGAAGGAAATGCTAACTTAGCTGCAGTTCTTAAGGAAACCATAGCAAGTCCAACAAGACCTTCAAAAATTAAAAAGATGTGCTCAGAAAGTCAACCTAAACCAATTTCTCTTTCTGCAGATGAAGCGTTAGCTTTTTTCATAGAAAACAGTTTCACAACAGCACAGTATAACGCAATACGTCGTGAAAGTAAATCGAGAAACTGTGACATATATCCTCACTACAACCAAATTCTAGCTGCGAAGTCAAAATGCCGACCAGAAGGTATCAAAGTAACCGAGACCGTAGCAAGAGCACCTTTAGAATCTGTTGTTTTACATACTGCCAATAGAATTGCTGAAATGCAAAAGGAGGTTTTTGAAGCCGTAATGGAATCTGAAAATTCTGATTATTTGAAATGTGAGTTAATTTTTAGCTACGGATTTGACAGTAGCACAGGCCAAGCGCAGTATAAGCAGATGTTTCAAACAACAGACTCATCCAATAAATCTGATGCTTCGCTTTTAGCAACAACAATTATACCACTGAGACTCGTACTCTCCTCTGGAACACCTATTTGGAATAATAATACGCCCCAGTCAACAAGGTTTTGTCATCCAATTAAGTTAGAATTCGTTAAGGAAACGAAGGAATGTATTTTGAGAGAAGAATTGGACTTACGAAAAGAAATTGATGCTTTACAAAATTTACTCATACATATTGGCAATGGAAAAACGGTACAAATATCGTTCAAGTTATATCTAACATTAATAGATGGAAAAGTTTTAAATATTTTGACTGGGACTAAATCGACTCAAGCTTGTCCTATCTGTGGTGCAACACCAACGGACTTCCTTAGTATAACTGATTATTCATGTGAAAGATTTCGTGCAAAAGAGACTAACATCAAATTCGGACTAAGTCCCTTACATTGCTGGATCCGTTTTTTTGAATTCATTTTACATTTAGGCTATAAATGTAAAGTAGGAAAATGGCAAATACGGTCAGAGGATCACAAACTTAAAGTTTCAAAGAGAAAAGAAGAAATTCAAAATGCTTTTTGGAGGGAGCTGGGTCTTCGTGTGGATATGCCTAAAGTTGGTGGCTTCGGAAGCTCCAACGACGGAAATACAGCACGTCGAGCTTTCTCTAGTGATGTAATTTTCGCTGACATCACAGGTGTTAACCATAATCTAATTTTTCGCTTAAAAATTATATTGATCTGTTTATCGTGTAACTTTCCCATAAATCCAAACAAGTTTGAAACATACTGCTTCCAGACAGCAAAAATGATACAAGATTTGTATTGTTGGCTACCAATGACCTCCACTGTTCACAAGGTGTTAATTCATTCGAAGCAGGTTATAGAGAACTCTGTACTTCCAATTGGTGTTTTTGGCGAATCGGCAGCTGAATCACGCCACAAAATTTATAAATCCGACAGATTGCATCATGCTCGCAAAAACAGCAGAACTAACAACCTTTTGGATGTTTTCAACAGAGCTTTAGATACATCCGATCCAATAATTTCGACAAAATACTTAAGCAGGCGCATGCAACAACATAAGCCTCTACACCTTCCACATGAAGTGATAGAACTTTTAAGTTCCAATGATATGAATGAAAATATGGAAGAAGAAAACCACTACGAACAAGGCGAATTTTTATCCCCTAATTCAATAAATATTTTCAGTCAAATGTGTCTAGAAAATGAATTGCAGTTAACTGATACAATCAATTTGACTGAAAACTAAAGTTAAATGATTTTTTTTTTTAATAAAAAAATAATAATGAAATAAATTGACTTTTTTTGCGTTTAATTGGTCAACAATGGGTTAATTTTTTCTAAGACTTATCCAAAAATACCTGTCTTTAGCTTCCGTATCAATGTGGCTCCAAAAAGTTCAATATTTTAAAAGTTATTAATTTCGCACTGAAAAAGTACGTGTTTGAAACATAGTGCATTGCAACACAAAAGCCATACTCGATACCCTTTTAACCACACTTATATGATTTCCGAGAGTGGTCTTAAAATGGGGCCGTAGGTAATTTATGGACCGATCTTCATAAAATTTTGTGACACATAAAACGAATTTGTTGAAATTTAATAAACCGGTGCATTCCGCCACCAATTTATGTCAGTTTTTGTCAATTTTTTAGGAATGTTGGTCCACATTTGCGTGCATAATTATATTCCTACTGAGCCGATTATGCTGAAATTCAATCTTAAACTGCCTAGGAGTGTTAGAAACTATTTGACACCCAATTGCCTAAATCGACTTAGAATTACTGAAGGCCCTAGAATATATTCTTGCCGTTAGGCAAAAAAGTCTTAAGTCAAAAAAAAGCATTTTGAGTTTTTAATTGTCTTTAATTTTTTTCTTTCGTTTGGAATTAATAACTTAAATGTACTGCTTCTAATCGTAGTCATCTGCTCTTTAGGAAAAAAGTCTATGAAATACACCAATTTTCAATTTAACATTATGAAAAAGATTCACATGGAATGACAAACTTAGTATACCTTTATACACCACTGCTGATTAAGGTATTTCTCATTCATTTACTGGAATTTATTTACCGGTGAAATTGTTTCAAAATTCGTACTTCGTTATGTTGAGCTTTCCTTTCCTTTTCGCCATTCCAGAAATTCTATGTATTCCTCTAAGACTTCAATACTTTCAGCCTTTTAATGCAAATTTTGATTAAAACCGCAAAATAATCTCTGAACTAAACAATGTTTATACGTATGTATATTGATTTTATTGGTATATTGGAATCAAACATAACCTCTTAATTGTCTTAAAATAACTTTTATCTTAAACGTTTTCGTATTTGTTATATCTTTGTTATATAATTAAATCAATAAATAAAAAAATTTGGACGGGAATCCCGGGAATTTGATTTATATTTCCAGCTTTCTCGGGAATACAAAAATACTAACAGGGGTGTGCTTGAAATCGAAAACGTAAAACGCAAGAATTTTAACAATCGTTTTTTACTAAGATTTCTGTAATAAAAGCATTGTATGACAAATATTATACAAATATTTGTCTATTAAACAGAATTTTATAACAAACATTATAAAAATTGGATTTAAAGTGTATTAAAAATAACTCCCAAATTCTTGCGTTTTACGTTTTCGATTTCCAACACACCCCTGTAAGTACACTAATTACCCAATAAGCACTCAAAAATAAAATTTCAAGTGCTTAAAATTTAACTGGAAATAAACTGGAGTTCAAACGTATTTTTAAATGATATTCAAGTTTCAAAATATTTTACTAATAGAATCTCAAAGAAATAAATGCTCAAGCATCCAATATTTCGATATTCCTTGAATATCATCATCAGGGATAGTCTAAAAACAACAATATAAATTTATTAAACATCAATACAAACACAAAATTCAAACAGTTATAACAATAACAACAAGAACTTACTAAATTATTAATAAAAATCACAAAAATTTTTTCCTTATTATCTAAGTATGTAGTGTTTACTACCATCGTCATGAGTGTACTAAATTTGAATATTGCTTTGTCTTATTAACTTGATATCTATAAGCAAGGCGAATTCATTTTTCAGGTGGCGTTGAAAACACAGCTGTGCTACTTTTTTTTCTTAATTAGAGAGAGAAATGTCAAAAGTTCCTTGTGATTTTGACATATGGATCAACGAAAGCAACAAAAAAATACATTGTTGTGTTTTTGGTGTTGTTACTTGTTGTAGTATCGACACCACCGTTTACATAAATTCGCCTTGTCTATAAGGTTTTGCACAGCCACTCTCTACATCGCTCTTAAAATTCATAGTTGTTGGTATATTGATAATACTCAGCATCTCCAACATAAAGTGTCGTTTGTAATTTTGTTCTTGTTGTAATATTCGTGCATCATCAAAATTTGGCTAGTGATTTTTACTGGCACAATGGGACCTCGAGTATTTATTTCTTTGAGATTCTATAATGAAAAGGTCGAATAAAAAAACCAACTTTTATTATTTTACTTATGGTGTTTTCTTTTCTACAAAAAATGTCACATTTTATTTAAAAAAATGCATTTTGGTGTTCGTTTCTTAAAATTGCTTTGCTCTTTAAAAGGGCAGCGTGTTTTATTCTAAAAATATTCACCCTTAAATGTCATAAGGCATTGCACTTTACGCCCCGTATAAATCGAGAGTGTTGATAATGCCCTGTAAAAAGATGGCTTCTGTTTATATATAGGGTTACCAGACGAAGTTGGGAAAAAATCGCCTCTAATCAGGACAATAAAAATTTTAAGTGTTAATAGTAATTTTTTTGTTATTTTATAGTAAAAACAAAAGAAAGAATTAAATTGTTAATGGTAGGTTGTCAGTGATATAAAATTTAAATGGATTCGGTGTATAAAATTGTTTTTGAAAAAAAACGTCAAATCAAGAAATCGTAAAAACTTGGTGTTAATAAATTGGCAATCTGGCAAAGGTATTTTCTTGTTTACATATTTTATGAAAAACAAACTAAGAATTGGGGATTTATTTTGTTCATCAATTTATTTATTTAATATCAATCTATTAAGAAATTTGGGTTTATTTATATTTTGAAGAACATACTTTTTGATTTATATACATACATATTTTTTATATATTGAAGAACAAACTCTTTGTCAGCTGTTAAAAACAGGGCGATCCAATTTTGTGTTTTGTTCTCGTCAAATAAAAAATTGCATTATTAAATGTTAGGCAAGACATTTTATACATGCACCTTTTAAAATGTGGTATTTTTTTGTAGAAAAGAAAACACCATTAATATTCACTTGATTTCGAATTCCCATTTTACTAGAGGATGCTATTGATGTACAAAGACTATAAGTTTTTGCAAGACATTTGCTTATTTTTGCACCCTACATTAAAATTTTTCGTAATTTTTCCATAAATTAAGTAAATAACGCTTTATAACTTTTAAAATTTTTATGAAAATGAAACAAACCAACAATGCAGTTTGAAATGAGTTAAAAGCAAATATTTTTGAATTCGCTCTTACCGTTCCTAAGTTATACCGGTTTTCTGACTTGTACCCAGTTTATTATATTATTACTCATACCTTGAGCACCCATGAAGTGGGACACACTAGTGTACATAGTCAGCAGTCATATTAGATCGAAAAAAAAAATAATTCTGAATCAACCTGTCGATCTAAAAAATTAGAATAGAAATAAATATTTCTATGCTTTGCAAACATCTAATACCCTCCTCCCTCCACCAATTAATGAGAATGCAACACAATATTTCAAAGTTCAAGATTTAAAATGTTATTTTATTTTGCATTTAGTTTTGACATTTATGCATTTTTTAAATAAAAAAATGTATCCCTTGAATTTGTTGTCTAAACAAAATAAATATGTAAATGCTACCAGTAGTATACATTTTTAAGTTATCTTTTAACTTGGCATTGGTTTTATAAATGTATTTTTTTTGCAAAAATATCATATTTTTTTGTTTCTTTAATTTATCTTTGTTCATGTTAATTTTTTTTCGTATCTTTTTATTCATAGAAATCTTTGTTTTTAGGCAAATAACACAACAACTATGTCAACAAATTACTTATGCATAGTATTTTTTTTTTTTTAATATTTTCTATTTGTGATAGATAACACAGGGTAACAAAATTCGGGTCATCGACGCCAGCCTCAATACTTGCAACGCGAAATGAAACTAGACTATTGGTAGAGCAAATCTGCCAAAGGGTTTTAAAAAGTTAGCTCGGGTTCCCAAAATATCGGCCCCTAAAGTTTTTGAATTTTTTGAAAAGGCGTTTGGTATTAGTCAAACAAAAAATATACTAAATGTACTTCTGAGCTAAAATACTATTCCAGTTGTCTATAGTACAATTGCATGGCGATTCTTTTCTTTGAATATATTAACTCTCTTACACTAATTTTAAGGGGTGATTTTTGTCCTTTTTTAACTTCCACACAAAAGTATACTAAAACGACACTTTAGAGGGTTAAAATGTTTGACAAATATTTTCTGCATCAAATTTTACTAGGGGTCTTCTAAGACCAAAAATTCGTGCAATGTAAGTATGTAAAACGGATTTCCGAAATTTCGGGCATTGAATTTTTTTTAATATCAAAAAAATTCAAAAACTTTATGGGCCGATATTTCGGGAACCCGAGCTAACTTTTGAAACCCCTCTGCCAGGTTTGCTCTACCAAAAGTCTAGTTTAATTTCGCATCGCAAGTATTAAGGCTGTTTTTTTTTTGTTGCACAGTGTAATTTAAGTTCAGTAACATTTTTCACACATAGTATGAATGGAAATCATTATTTTTTTTGTTTCAATAATAATTCGTCTGAAATTAAAATAAGATATTATTTTACTATTTAATGCTTAACATTTTGTTTGAAGAGCTTTAAGGTACATATGAAAAATGTGATATTTGTTTTACACCCGGTTAACTTAGCAAAGTTCTTTTTGGAAGAATTTTATGATTTATATTTATGTAAACATGCTTAATGGATGGCCGAAAAAACAGATAGAAAACTGAGAGTTTAACTAATTGTGTCGTCCCACGTATTCATAAACGATTGATAAATTGATCAAATGTTTATTAAGAAAAATTTTCATAGGAATTTTGTTTTGTAAACCTTTATTATATTTACGCCCGATTTCTTCAAGCTCAGTTAAAACTTACTACATATTACCAAAGTAATTTTTGGAAATACAAAATTATTAATTAATAAGATTTTGTTTGTAGTGCTTAATTTCCAATTTTTATTCTTGATAAAAACACTGAAATTTATTGTTGGAGGATAAGCTTGTTCCTATGCGCATTTCAATGGTTGCTTAGGCCAGATCATCAGGAAACATTCTCCCAGGTAATATGTTTTGAATAGTTATAACTGGTAGTTAATTATAACTGAACTTGGTGAAATTGGCCGTTGAAATATTTTAAGGAATACAGGCATATTGCCCGTATCTAATCTAACTTGTATAAAATCATTCTATACGCATCAGGTTTTCAAATTTTCTCGACTTTATTAATTGTCTTACTGATTTATCGAACCATAAAGTTCATATCGTATAGTCGATATTGTTTAAAAGTTTAAAGAAATATTTAAACATAAGATCAAATATTACAACCATTCGTAAAACTGCTGTAGTCGGGGAAGTAGCTGACGCGGCTTTGTCATTGCCATTCAGAAATTGTTTTAATTTGGCTTGAAAACGATTTCCTTGATATAAAAAACTGTTAAATTATCCGAATAAAAACAATAAAATTTTTAAAACAAGTAAGAAAAGTAAGTCGGCCAAGTCCGACCATATGATACCCTACACCACAGTATTTAACAACAAATTTTTAAGACTGAAAAAAATTATGTTATGAGGTTAAGATTCATGTTAAAGTTCTTTGTGACGAAAAAAATTTACCGTCCCAGTTTGGACCTTGGATCTTGTCTCCTTTTCTTGACTTTTTAAGTTTTGCGCTCTAGCCAACTGAGCTAAGTGTATATGTTTGTTTATTAGTGTGTGGATTAAGAAAAAATACTTTATAAGTTGGTGTAATGTAATGCTGCAAGTAATTTTTAGATATGAATAACAATACGTTTAGGATGTTGTTATGGAAGTAGTTGTTGGTTGAAATAAGTGAAGTTTTTACTGTGAAATTAAATCTACGATTGACTAATTATAATTCTAATCTATTTTAAAATGACTATGAAAAAATTTTGTTTGATTTTTGTCAAACATCAACCCAAACATCTGGAGCTAACACCCTATTTATTATCAAGTGCGATATATACGATAAAATTATTAAAACCTTTGAGTTTTAACATTTTAATGATGTCACGTCACATTCCTTATAACATGCCATAAAAGGACCTTCCAAACACAAAAAGAATTTTTCTACTTAAATAATAACCTTTATTAAAAATGTTTAACAAGCTAGCCTTATTTAAATATCTTAGAGTGTATAAGAAAAAAATAAAAATAGCATATTGTCTGACACACAAACCCTGCAAGCAATTTGTCTAGAAAATAAAATATTCTTATGTCTAGCATATTATTTAGTAATTATGTACTGTTCAAAGATTACTCAACCCAACAACAAACAGATATCTTTTGCTAAATCAATTTTTTTTTTAATGACTGACTTGATTTGTTATTTATACTACATATTAATTTAACATGATTTTTTTTATTTTTTTCTAGTCGATGCCGATGAAATACGTCGTTTGGGCAAACGTTTTCGTAAACTCGATTTAGATAATTCTGGTGCCTTGAGTGTTGATGAGTTTATGTCATTGCCAGAATTGCAACAGAATCCTCTAGTGCAACGTGTCATTGATATATTCGATGCGGATGGTAATGGTGAAGTAGATTTTAAGGAATTCATACAAGGTGTATCACAATTTAGTGTTAAAGGTGATAAACTATCAAAATTGCGGTTTGCATTTCGTATTTATGATATGGATAATGATGGTTACATATCAAATGGTGAATTATTTCAAGTAAGTTGTTTAAAGTTCTTTCTTTCTTAGCATGACTGCAGGGGTTCTCGATTGCATTTTAGGAAAATAACATAAGTAGAGTTAAAAAAAAACACAGATAAATCTATTATTTCGATGAAAATTTTTTTATGTTATTATAACGCTTGAACATTGCCAGTGCGTAAGAAATACATTGCCACTTAAATGACCGCCTCTAGATTGGTTGCAGCAATCGATCATTCTGAGGTAGTTTTCGACCACTTTTTCGCACATTTCGGGTAGTACCTTGGTGATAACTTGGCGAATGCAGACTTTCAAATGATTCAGCGTTGAGGCCATGTCATATAAAACTTCATCGGGTGACGTTTCTAACTTTGAAAAAAAAAGCGTAACGCAAAAGGTGTATGTCACAATAAATACTTTGACAACACACACGAATTGTTTGTTAAAAATAAATAAATAAAGAAAATTATACTAGCAAACTGTCAAAGCGCGCAAAAAGATGAGAGTTGCCTAACTTTTCGCTTCGCTCTGGGTTAAAAGTACTTTATGTGACATGCTTCGTATAAGTATATATATTTCATCTTAGATGTCAAAGCGAATCTCTAACGCAGCGCGAAGCAAAAGTATTTTCTGACATTGCTTTTAGGGCATTATCTGCGTAGACGCGGTGTTTGACGTAGCCTAATAAAAAAGTCCATCGGCGTCAAATCGCATAATTTTGGTTACCAATTGACGTCGCCAAAATGTGAAAATACGCGCTTCGGAAATATCACATGCAATAAAGCCAAACTGTGGCTCGTTGCACCGTCTAGTTAAAGCCACATATCGTCCAGTTTATAATCTTTAATTGCAGGCAAAAAAAAGTCGGTTATCATACGGCCTAAATTGGATTACACTACGTGAGTGTTTTTTGACCAAATGAATTTGACACCTAATATTTATGTACAATTTTACGCTGAATCCGAATACAAAGTCAGAATTTTCAAAAGTATAACAGTTTTTGAGGTATTCCAAAATAACCATTATTTGTGTTTTTAAAAAAGATGATGTGACTGAAATTCAAATATCTTCAAAAATTTTAAACGGACTATGTATTTCTTTCTTTTAAGGGAAAGGTTATAAAATTTATAAAATAACCATGGGTCGTTTGTGAAGATGAGTCAATAAATGGCAGAGTTATAGTGGACAACATTTCAAACTTCTTTATTAATTTTATGATTTTTTGCAATTTTGCTCTTTTCAAATTATTTTTTCGGATTCAGCGGAAAATTTTACATAAAGATTAGCTGTCAGATTTATTTGGTAACGACTTTGTTGAAATTTTGTCACGTAGTGTTATCGGTCTGATCGGAATTTCCGCCAAACTTTCACTAACAAAAGCGGTATTTTTTGCAGTGCGCATATTGCAATGATG
Organism: Pollenia griseotomentosa; assembly: GCA_963931875.1. Taxonomy (NCBI): domain Eukaryota; kingdom Metazoa; phylum Arthropoda; class Insecta; order Diptera; family Polleniidae; genus Pollenia; species Pollenia griseotomentosa. Next base: position 51,213,569 of record OZ007564.1, read on the forward strand.
CACAAGTCTGGACACATCTAAAACGCTTCCAGTCTTTTCAATTTTCCTTATAATCTTGCGAATTACTTGCACAGTAGCTCGATTATGACACCCGTAATGCTCCAAAAGTGGCCACGTTTTAACCACCACTTTTGTTGTAAGGTTTCATATTTGTAAATGGCAATCCTTTCACTAAATAAATTACACTTCATATGACAGACACTTAACAGCAGATAGCATTTCCAGATCAGGGATTTTGAAAATACTAAATTGATAATCCGTTACTTACAGTATTGTTCGAAACCTAAGCAACTTGTCTTGATAAAATAATCAAAGCCGTTTATATAATAAGGGTATTCACGTCACAAGTTGCACCCTTGCAAAAAAGCAAAAGTGCAAAAACATAACAACAACCACAAAGATTATTATTTACGCACAACTAATTGTCTGTGTGGTTGTTGTTATATTTTTGCACTTTTGCTTTTTCGCAAGGGTGCAACTTGTGACGTGAATACCCCCAATAATTATTTTGAAGAAATTTCAGATTGGATATTAAAAAAGCTTACTCGAATTGGACTGTGGCAAAATGGAAAACTGTTTTATTTAGCGACCAGACAAAATTTAACTTGTTAAATTAAGATGGAGTAATCACACGAAAGCCAAAGGGAATGGTAAACATGTAATGGTAACATCCACCTTATTGTAAAGGTACAATAACCCATGGAAGCGGAAATGTTTTTCTAAGAGTGTAGTTAGCACTTTTGTTGAAATACATACAAAAATGGACCGTTTCCTTTCTAGGGACTTGTTAGCCAACTACGTTCTTCAATGGGCCAAATGGGAAATGCCACTTCTATTGGTGTTTCGATATGACAATGACCAAAAACAATCGCCAAAACTAATCAAATATTAATTGTCTAGTAATAGGATTCGAGTCTTGGATTGGCCAGCTCAATCACTAAACTTAAATCCCATAGAGAACATTTTCGGCATTCTATAGCGCCGGTGGGAGCTGGTCGTTTCAAAAAACAGCAGGAGCTGTTGAAGTGCTTAAAATTAGTGTGGGAATCAATGTCATCTATTATATTATACTATTATACGAAGTATTGGAAGTTGCTTAAGTTTCGAACAGTTATTCAAAGAGTTGACTTAATTTTTACTTGCTTATTTTTGCAAGGAATAAAATTAAATTTTTGTAGTTACTGTTAGAAAGTAGTTTCATAGTATAATAAAAATTAACTGTATATGTACATAATGTTTAACTGGTATATTTATAAAAAATTTAGTTCCCATTTACAGATCATTGTTAGAAATTAGAAACATTAAATTCCGAATTTCTATTTATTTAATTTAAGATTTCAATTACAAATTACAGGTAATTGTGTTTAAACAGCACACAAATTTCAGTTGCATGTAAATGTAAGAGAAATTTTTATTTACAATAACATGCCAATTATTAAAAAATGTAATTGAGAATTTTGATCTTTTTTTAATTAATTTTCGAGGCGATTAAACCAAAAGTAATATAAAAAGCAAACTATGAAAATTAAAAATAATGACTTTCAGTTTGATTTTTAAATAACAGTAAATTTGTTTAACATTTTCGTATTTTGAGCAATTTTGCTCTCATTGTTTCAATAACACTGTGCTACACAAGAAATATGCACGGATTCTAATGTACCAATTCTTTTATGTGGAATTCAACAGATTAAGGCAATAACAATGATTTGTTTCGATCACTTCGTCATTTTGTTTAGAAGAACAACGGCAAAAAATACAAATTTAACAAATTCTTAAATTTTTTCATAAAATTTTTAGATACGTTAAGCTTAATTTGATGGTTAGGCAAAAATATATATTTTTTCTCACTTTAATGAAAAAGTATATTAATACAGCTTTTTAAAGCACTAAAAACATATCGCACTTGATCAACAAGACGGTATAAACTCAAAATTTAAACATTTTTAGTAGAAACAAAACAATTTTTAATTTTACCTTATAGGCATATGAAAAAACCTTTTTTAACCAACCTGATCAGTACCAAAAAGTAGACAAAATAGCACGATATTTTTACAGCGGGTAGATATGAATATAACGTGTCAATTTTGCCGAAAAGTGAAAAAATTATAATTTTGAGAGGATCAAGTGCGATATGTAAAATAAGAAAAAACCATAGTATAATAAGTACCAGGTATGTTTATTAGGGAGAGTTTTCATTATTTACCCATGTAATGTCAAATTAATTTATTTGATTTTTGCCGCTTGTTTTAATTTTTTTTCCCATATTTTCTTTTGTTTGACGTTATATGGGTTTTTAAATTGAGAACAAAATTTCTAATGACTATACCTTGTACTTATTCTACCATGGAAAAAACTAAATTGATAAGTTTTGTGATAACACATTCATATCGAGCCCTTAACGAAAAAATAGCTTAAGCGACATAATTTTTGAATTTTCGTTTGTTATTACCGTTACGATTTTAAAGCAAAAACAATTTTATCTTAAGCGACAACCTTCATACAAAATTTTTATGAAATAAAATAAAAAAAAACCTCCTGTAAAATTTTGCTATTGTCAGTTAAGGTTTCTTTTTGCGGTAAGAATTTGATATACTCATTTAATGTCCCTTTTTTAAAAATGCTTGTGTATATCTTGATCGATTTTTATATACATATATTTGTACCTAGAGGCCAGCATAAATGTATTTGAAACTCAAACACACAACAAAAATCAAATATGTTTGTGTTAAAAACGCGTGTAGACATCCACAATGACAAATGCTATTCGTTACGGTTCGTCACACAATTTTATAGTGTTGTAACGGTACAAATTTCAAAGAAATACACACCATACCAGTAATGGTTTCTTTCAAAACCTTTGAATACAGTTCAAACAGTTTACCTATACTTCTAGTATTTAAAAATTACCTCGTGCAGTCAGCGAGAATTCGTTATGTTTACTTGTGTGTCGTATGTAGCTGCCGCATACAAAGGATTCATGATGTTTAATTGTGTGGCGAATGCATAAAAAGAATTGTTGTTGCAATATTATCAAAGAAATTATCATACAATATATTTCGTACATACATAATCCAAATCACATTAAAAAATATATAATATTTCTGAGTTTTGTTCCCACTCTCATTGCTGCGTGTGAGGATTATTGTTATACACGCGCATTCATTTAAGTAAAGCATTTGTATTTTGGTTCTACACGTTTCACACACATAAATTGGTCGTCTACACTTCTCTTCCGTATTTGTTTGTGACAGCTACAGTATAGTATAAAGTTTGTGTGTTCAAATGGAATTGTGCATGCCTCTGATATTTACTTAAAGGTCGTTTTACACTTTAATAAAGGTCTTAACTGTTTTGACGAATAAGCATCCTTGATTTAATTACTGTTTGAAAAATTCCAAAAAACCATAGCATCTAATCATGACTGGGTTCTATTTTCAGAAAAATAAGTAATGGTGATTTCTTTTCTGAGAAAAATGTTGCATTAATGTTACATGTTCTACATTTTGTGTTCGTTTGTACAAAAAATACAACTGTGGGAAAAATTTTCAAGTTCTTTTGTGAAAATGTTGATGAAAAACATGCAAAACATGTTACATGTTTTACCCTTACTTTTACTTAAGGGTTCATACTGCCCTGTTTTACAACTTTGGTACTTACTATTTTGTTTGTACAACCAATATTTTATTTTGCTTGTCATAATATTTTAAAAGTTTTGTCAAAAGAATTCTACATCTAAATATTCTTTGACGGCATACTCCATTTTGAATTAAATCGTTTTTTTATTTTGGTGGAAAATTCTATGTATTTATTATCGTTTTAAATTTGTTCAAGCAATAAGTGATGTCAATGTCTGTTTCCAAACCGTAAAGTAAGTGTGCAGCAAATAGTCGAATAGTTTTAAAAATCGCTAATGAACTACATTAATAATAAAAGTGTAATAGTTGTAAATAAAGGCAGCTAATTCTGTTCGATTGAAGTTGTACAACATGTAACACTTCGAGTGATTATAGGTAACATGAAAAAGTGTTACATGCATATACTGTAGCATTTTTTTCTCAGAATAGAAATCGCCATAAGACTTGTGTGATTGTGTAAAGTAACTGTTAGTTATTTTAGAAAGCTTGCATGAGCGGCATTTTTATCGAAGTAAAAGCAGTAAAACAAAACAATACGAGCCCGAACCGCGAAAATAACGTAAGCGCCAAAAATCAAATTTTACAGGAGAGAGTTTTTTTTTATTATAGGTATTTTATATAAATTTTGTATGAAATTTGTCGCTTGCGATAAAATTGTTCTTGCTATAAAATCGTAACGATACCTTATGTGACCAGGACATTTAAGGAGATGATGCAGGTGTTGCCAATAAAGTAATTTATTAAAACGAAAATTGAAAATTATGTCGCCTACGCTATTTTCACGGTTAGGGCTCGAATAGATCAAAGCTTAAATAAACCAAAATCTTTCAGAAAAAAATTGATTTTTTTACATAAACAACTGATTTAAAAAAAATTACTTTTTTAAGGCTAAACTCTGATGTTTCAAATAAACAGAATACTTTGATTTCGGAGTCCAAGTGATCAAGAAAAACTGAAAGTGTGGTTTCGAGATAAATATAGTCTAACAACGCAGAATTACTGTATGAGAACCTCTTATCTTGTTATTGTTTTTGATAAATTATTTATAAAGTATGTGTATGTATATTTTTATTTCTTTTCTTTCTCAGGTGCTAAAAATGATGGTAGGAAATAATCTTAAAGATACACAACTACAACAAATCGTAGATAAAACAATTTGTTTTGCCGACAAAGATGAAGATGGTAAAATTTCATTTGATGAATTTTGTTCGGTAGTCGGTAATACAGATATTCATAAAAAAATGGTTGTTGACGTTTAAAAACGTACATTTTTGTGTCTCCCTTTATATTTTCCATCCTCCCTCTCTCTTCTTCTCCTCTCAAACATTGAAAACTATAAATTTTTACTTCCTGTTTTCAAACATTAACCCAAAATGCTTTACTCCTCTTCCTTTTTCGGATCTTCTCCTTTGTAATCCTCTCCTCCCTTTTTATTGATATACTTAACTAATATTTATATATTTTTAATTGTAAATTTTTTTGCTAAGGGAAAAAACAAACAAACAAAAATCTTAAAAAGTTTATATATAAAAAATATTTAAAGTTAAAAACAAAAAAAAAAAAAACAAAAAAAACTTAACAAAAAAATGAATTTTACAAATCTCCATCCTCGTTAATTAAAGAAACAACAAAACTCGTTAATTTATTTATATAAATCTATCCATAAACTTTGGTTTTTCTTGAACTCTACAAATATTTGAATTTATCAACAAACTCATCATGTTTTTCTTTAACTGGTTTTTAAGTTTTTTAAATTTTATAATGTGTTTTTATAAAAACCCTTTACATATTTATTTTGTTCAAAACATATTTTTTAATTTAATTTTTTATTTTTCATTTTTTATATATTATTAAGTTTGTTAAAGTCTTTATAAATAATTTCCTAAAATAAATATACAAAACAAATGTTTATGAAATAAAAAAAGCTTAAAACAAACAAAAACATTGCAGTAATTTACTTTATAACAAAGAAAACCCAAAAAAGGAAAAATTTAATTAATTAAAAAATACAAAAAAAAACAAACAAAAAAAATTCTAAACTCTAAAAAAAAAAACTATCAGCAATAAACGAACTAACGCATTATTAAATTTTACAGAATTACAAATACGTTAAAACATTTAGAATGAATGCAAAAAAAATAAGGAATAAAAAAAAAAACAGATGATAAAGTAATTAAATAAAACTAAATAAATAACTCCAATATTTGCCTAATAAAAAATAAATATAAATATAGTTCATAACAAAAAAAAAAAAAATTAAAGGTTAAAAACACTTTTACGGAAGAATATTATTTGCAAAACTTTTAGAAAAGCACTAGAAAATGTTTCTATACAACAAATAAAAGAAACACATCTAAAAAACAAGTTTATATTGTACTACTTTCAAAATCGTCAATTTTAAATCTATCAGGCCAGTCGCACGATTTGAAGTCGCGATATCGATTTCCAAAACGCTAGATTTATTTTAGGTTGCTCTGAAGCGCGTTTTGTTGCTATTTTTCGGTGTTGTTTACTAAAAAATAAAATATATGTTTTAGTAATAGAAAACAAAAACATCAAAAATAAAATAACTAAAAATTAGACGCAAAAAATGGCAGCAGCTTATTCAGAATTAACCAAAAACCTATCTTTTTCAGCCGTTTGTTTAAATCGTTGGAATACAACTGAAACAACTGAGAAAGACATTTTTGAAAACCAAAGACTTTTAATGTAAAATTTTTAACTAAAACATTGTGAAAATATAACTTGTTTTTGCGCAAATATATTTAAGAATTTATAGTTTATATATTATTTATATTTTATTGTTAAGTTTTTTAAAAATATTCTAGTTTACTTGTGTGTACTTTTGCGATTTGAAATCGCCAAACTTCTTGCGATTTACAGAACACCTATTATGCGTTATAAAGTCAGAATCGCAAATGCTAGGCGATTTACGACGATTCAATTAAAAATTTTACAATTTCGTTTTTTCTTCTATCTTATTTCTTCCCAAAGTATTTCACATATTTTCCTTTCATTTTCCAAACAAAATGTAACTAAAGTTTTTTAAAAAGTTGAGTCTACTTCTACTTCAGCAACAATTTGTATGAAATTAAAAATTACGTCTATAATAATTGTATTTAGTTTTTAAAAGTAAAATTAAAAAAAAAATTTTGGATGTCATGTTCGAATTGTTGAAAATTCTCTAAAATCTTTATATTTTGACAGCAATTTTAAATAAGTTGCTTGGGATTTTCTAAATAAAAATAAAAAATGAAATACTGTAGAATTTTGTTAATAACTTGACCCCAGCGCTACCTGCCATCAATAAAAAAATATCACGACAACAGCGCCACCTATCGGGAGTTTTTTTATTAACCATCAGTGAAAGTAGACCGTTCCAACGCTTGTACTAGTTTGAAAATCGGTTGAGTGGTTCTCGAGTTATAAAATCACGAACATGGGACCACCTATTTTTATATATATGGACTAGCAGTTTGGTCCCGGCGCTGCTCTGGATTTTCTAAATAAAATTAAAAAATGAAATACTGTAGAATTTTGTTAATAACTTGACAATAGCGCTATCTACCATCAATAAAAAAAATTTAAATATCACGACAACAGCGGAAGTTTTTTTGTTTAACCATCAGTGAAAGCAGACTTTTCCAACGCATGTTCTCGTTTGAAAATCGGTATTTATACTACGAGAACTTGTATTTAACGTAAAATCAGCTTGCTCTATGCATGCACAATAAGAACGGTTACCGTTGTCATCACCAAACGTGTTTTGTAATAGATTAAAGTAACACACTATCTGTGTTCTTTAATCTATTACAAAAAACGAGTTACGCGTTACGACAACGCCTTACACAATAAGGCCAATTACTTTTTTTTTATTAATATCAATACAAAGAAATTTAACATGGAACGGAGCTCTATATAGCTCTGAATTAAGTGCGTAGGAGATCATCTATTGCTGGCGCCATTTGCTCCGAAAGTGCTAAAGGAAAGGAACATATGTACTTTAGTTACATATGCATATGTTATTTCATAAGCAAACATTCATTGCTTACGGCTTATTAATAAATTAAAAATTTTATAAGAAGCTTAAAACCGATGAGACATGCAGCCGTTTTCTGTAATTCGCTAAAGCTAAATCTCTATCGCTAAAAATCTATAAAGTTGATTTAGCGATTTTTGGCTACGAATGCAGTTCTGTAACGTGCATTGCTAAATTTGCCAATGCCATAAAAATTTAAATCTTCGCAATTTTAGCACTTAATGTCATTGCTAAAATTTTTAAATTTTGTATTCTCTAAGGCATTTTAGCAATCAAGATTTACCTTGAGTTATTATTTAGTTATTAATCCTAGAAAACTTTTTAGAATGTAACCAAACATCCAGTCCTTGTTTTAATTAGTGATTAATACGAATGATTTTTGTTTAAAAGTTTTGCAAATAAGATTCAAAAACATAAAAATTTATTTAACATGTTCTTTAACGCACTAATTTTTGTCATTTTCCCCACTACTAACAAATCATTAAAATGGTAAGTAAGCGATTGGACACATTAATGTTTCATGCTAATTTAATTTTCATCCGAAAAAGAAAACTTACAATTTACTCTAAAAAATTAATGTAATTTTAATAATATTTAATATAAAAAACTGATTTTTTTTTTAATTTGACTTATGGTTTTATTAATAAAAAATTGTTTTCGAAATAAAATTTATTATTGTTTTAATTAAAAAAATATATATTTTGTACTTAAACATGTACTAACATTAAGTTAGTGATGATGCACACGCTTCAGGTTTTAGCCATTAAGTCTTGAATTAGTAGCAGATAAGGAAAAAGAGAATGCCATTATTATTTTCTCTCCTAAAAACTCGAAGACTCGTTGACTAAAATCTGAAGCCGGCACTTAATAACAAAAAAAAAAAAAATAATTTCTCAATATATGAATATGTTAAAAAGTGACTTTAACCCAACTATTTTTAAAACAAATTAACTTAAAATTTAATTGTATTAAAAATCAAGAAATTACTTATTGTTAATTAGATAATCACAAAAACCATTAAATTCCATTAAAAAAACTGTGTACTTTGTAAAATAAACTAAATTCAGGTATGTGATGAAAATCTATCGGTTTCAAAACGATCGTTTTTAGCAGTTGTGATGAATTTCGACTGATTTTAAATTCCATTTCTAAACATACAAAGTGTTAATATTTTGTTTAAAATACTGTTTAATTAACATATTTGATATAAATTAAAAAAGAATAAAAACAGGAAAAATATTAAAATGTATTAGAAATCAATTTTTAAAGAAACTGAAAACGAAATTATCGTTTTGTTTTTAAACTCGTTTTCCATCACATACCTGTATATATATTACACTTGATCATAAAGAGGGTATTAACTCAAAATTTTTTTTTTTAACTTTTTTTTTTAAAAAATAGACACATAATATTCATATACATATATTTGCTGTAAAAATATCGTGCTATTTAGTCGACTTTTTGGTAATGCAACGGTTGGCTTAAAAATTCTTTTTTATATGCCTTTAATATCAAATAAAAAGTTAGAAATTAAACTGAAAATGTTTCAATTTAGGTTTAATACTCTCTTTAAGTTCAAGTGCGACATTTTAATAATTACACCAATGCATCTTACAGAAATCAACCCATGGAAATAACATAATTTTAAAAATTGAAGTGTTAGAGGTACATTTAAAGATTGTTAAAGATAAAAATAGTTCTACTATGTATTCAAATTTTGAAGAAAAAAAACGTCATAATGTCTTGTCAAAATCATCAATATCAAATCAGATTGTATGTAAAATAAACTTAAACTTAAACTTAACGACGGAGGTTAAAGTTTCCCCGTTTTGGCACATTGTTATGATAACTCGGCATAGAAAACAATGGTTGTCCCTTTCATTTTAGGTTCGGTTCGGTATGTTCGGAAGATTTGTGTAAATTCCTTCGAGAACAAATTTGTGGGAGATCCGCATATTTAGGCTGAATAACCAAACTTTTAGTTTCATGGTAGATCCATAACTGACTATAGATCCCATTTTCGAAAATTGTTTAAACCCGCATAATTAAATCATAAAATTTCATGTAATTTATTGCATTATTTTAAATCATTAGTTAAAGTAATTCGCATATATATATATGTACCTCTCACTTAAAGGCTAGATTACACTATCTCACAAGTCTTCCGTATTCCATAATACTTTATGAGATAGAAATCTAATGAGTTTTGTTGCGACTGTCAAAAAATCTAATTTAACATGACAGTTTGTGTTCACACCATCACACAAAGTAGAAACACTCACACATGAAATAAAATGCAACCCTGATTCAATAAAAAGTATTATTGTTTAGAAATTTTTCAAAAAACGATGAAGTCGTATGGAATGTAAAACTTTTTTCATAATACTTGTCATTTTCGTGACACATTGCATTCACACTATCACACTTTGTCATATTACTTGAGTTTTTGACATGTATTAATACAAAGTATAATAGTGTAATCTAGTCTTAAGTGGCGCAGGTTACCATGTGGTCGGGCTTTATCTACTATAGTTTCTTACATGATTACAAATTTCTTTAATTTATAAACAGGCTCCTTATAGTGATAAAAATTCCAACTAAACTAAAGAAAAACTTACTTCAAAAATATAAACAGCCAAATTATGAATAAAAATTCTTCGAGAGTTTTCTCCCTTCTCCAATTTTTCCTTTGTAAAAATGGGAAAAGGGAAAAACTCCCGGGAAATTTTTGTTTTCATAATTGGGCTGAAAGCTTCTTTCACAATGACAGCAACAATTTCGTCGTTCTTCTATCTTTTAACCCGACGTATTTCACATATTTTCCGTTCATTTTTCGAACAAAAATTTTACTAAAGTTTTATAAAAAATGTAGTGTATTTCTTCTTTAGCAACAATTTGTATGATAAAATTAATGATTTTTGTTATTATTTTTATTAAGTTTTAAATGTATGTTTTTTAGTTGACCTTTTTCGATATAAATAAATTATTTGTTGTTTTTGTTTGGCTGCAGGTCCACGTAAATTAATAAATTAAAAAATAAAAATTCGTGATATTTTCGTTTTTTTTTTATATTTTTATTATTATTTATTATTATAATTATTATTATATTTTATTATTATAATTATTATTATATTTTATTATTATAATAATAATAAAAATATAAAAAAAAACGAAAATATCACGAATTTTTATTTTTTAATTTATTAATTTACGTGGACCTGCAGCCAAACAAAAACAACAAATAATTAAGTTTTAAGTTAAAAGTTTTAACAATAAAAACAAGTAAGAGTGCTATATGCGGCTATGCCGAATCCCATTCCGCCCTACATTTTGTCGGATGTTGTGTATTGATAACCAAATTTAGAACCTTTGGCTCTTGCCGTTCTCCTGATATACAGATATCTATAATGTCTTTGTATGATAAGTTCCACGCCCACTTGTCCAATCCCGCCCACGTTTTGTCGGTTCTCGTGTTTTCATAACGAAGGAGCTTGTACCTTATTTGGAAACTTTGGCTCCTGCCGTTCTCCAGATATACAAGGGATTTCTGGATAATATTAGAGGCAGTCGTGGGTTTTTGCTGCTATCAGCCATTAGTGGACCGATCAGGCTGAATTTCAATAGCAAACAGTTCCAGACTTTATGTGTTATAAATATAAAAATATATAAGTCCCCATCGTATCTGAGGTCTTCGGAAAACCCAATTCGACGGACAGAGGGACATCGTTAAATCAACTTCGTCCTCATAAGTACCCAGAATATTTATACTTTATAGGGTCTAAGATCAATATTGTAAAATGTAGACATTTTTATTATAAAACAAAATATGTATTCGCTTTTTTCCTACAGAAAAATTCTACTGCAGCTAAAAATTTAACATTTGAACAGAGCCAAGAAAAAAAGAAATTGTATTGTCCATATAACAACTTATCAGAATAAACAAATTTTATATTTACAACAAAAATACATTTAACGGAATTCGAAATTAAACAAAAATTATAAACTGTTATACAATTTCAAAATTTAGCACGAAGATTATTTTTAAAGCAGATGACTTGCTTATAGAAAATTTCTATGCAAACGTTTGAAATTGTGATAACTTTTGATATACATACATAAATGAATAGTAGGATTTTTCTTAAATTTTGAGATTTGGACAAAATCAAATTCCAAATCAATCCGATTTTAACACTAAAAAATGCCTCTGATAAAATAACAACAGTATAAAATTTGAAAATCATATTTTTATTTAAAGGACTAATAGTTCATAATAAAAATAAAAAAAAAAACTCACAAAACATTAAATATAAAAATTATTAAAACAAATGAAATAAAACAAAAAAAAAGAAAATGTGCACTTTGTAAAATTTATTAAATAATTTAAATTGATAGTATGTAATTCTTACAAATTTTCTAAGCAAAAAAAAATTAATTAAGCACTCCTTAAAAGACAAAACAAAAAAAAATTATGCATTATAAATTAAATTTAAAACTTAAAAAAACAAAAATTTTAATTAAAACTAAAACATATTTTTCAACACTGTCTTTAACAAACTATTTAAATACTTAAACACTAATTAAATTTGTAACAGATTGAAGGAAATAAAGTAAATTTATTTAAAAAAATATTAGTGTTTAAGCCTTAATAATATTAAATCTTTGTTTTTAACAAACCTTAACCTTACTATTTTTTTTATGTATAAATTAAAATTTTTTTTATTTTCAAAAGCTCATTATTTAACATTCTTATTTCATCCTTATTTCATTAATATCACTTAAAAAAAAATAACAAAAATAAAATAATTTTTTACTTTCCTAAAGTTTATAATAAAAATAATAAATTTAAATATAATTAAGCATTTTAATAAGAATTTCAAATTAACAAATTATTCAAATTACAAACTCATAAAAACAAACATTTGAAATCTATTGAAATGTTAAGAAAAAAAGGAAAATCAATAAAAAAATAAACAAAATCTTTAAACAAAATTGTATTTTGAGGTTATTGCACAAAGATAAGAGGTAAGTTTAAGATTAATGTCAGTGTCAATAAAAGTATTTTAAAATAAGTAAAGATTTACAAAAAAAAAATTCTTTAAAAGTTTTGCTTAATTAACTTTTGTTTAATTAAATATCGTTACTTTAAAAAAATCAATAAACCTATAGTATTTCAACCAATTTGCCGCCCTATAATTGACTGCATTCTTTGTTTCCTTACAAACATCAAGTCATTTCGAAATATATTGTTCAATAATTCATATTGAATACGATCAAAAGTTTTTTGATTTATATTGCACAAAAAAAGAAAAACTGCGTCTTATGCTGGGTACACACAATGCAATGCATTTACGCAATCTAGCAAATTAAATTCATTTTCATTCATTCCAGATTGCATCAACATCAAAACGCTTTGATATTTTGAGGTTGCATTGCAATAGATTGCATGTAGATTGTACTGTCTGTACCCAGCAATATAATATTTCTTATATTGTGCAACTAATTGATGCGTAGACTTGCAGGAAAACCCAGAAGGAATACAATCAGAAACGATACAATTAGAAACAATCTGAAAGTTGTAGAAGTCGATAAACGAATAGAAAAAAGTAGGCTGAGATAGTATGGGCATGTAAAGAAGTTGAAAACTCTAAAATAACGAAGCTTGTGTGACAAATAAAACAAAACGGATTGCGGAAAAGGGGACGAAGACCAGTATCCTGGTGGGATAATATAACAGATTCATACTTTTACGAAACATGGTATAGATCATAACAATGCAAAAACCATATCTCAGAATCGAAGGCACTGGCCAAGCCTCTATCATACATCTACACTGCAAGGTAGAATAGGTCAGGCATAAGTGTTTACGTCGAAACTAAAGGCAGCGATGTTCCTAGCCCTGGGGTCTACTTAGATGGAGAGCTATTGACGTCTTGAGGCGCCACCAGGATCAAGGATAACATTTTAAGGTTTTATTTAAATATTTATGTAGGTACTGTGCAATAACTCCCAAATGAAATAAGTCCCAATGAAATAACTCCCAATGAAGTAAGTCCCATGAAAAATGAAATAACGCCCAACTGAAAAAAATGAAATAACTTCCAAAGGCAAAAATGAAATAAGTCCCAATTTTTGGGACTTATTTCAAAATGTAAAAATAAATCCCAATAAAAATGAATTAACTTCCAATGAAATAAGTCCCAACAAAAATGAATTAACTCCCATTTTTTTGGTTTCCTTTTACAGAACGCTTTTTATTTCACAATTATATGTAAGCATATACATAATAGTAATAATAATTATAGGTATAAATTTATGTATATTATACATAATTTGATAACAACAATTATTAAAAAAAAAATTAAACATTCATTTCATTCTAGATTCATTCATTTCTTTGATGACAAAAATAATTAAAAAAATAATTAAACATTCATAAAAACGGCTCAGCGAATAAAGGCCTAACGAACTAACGCCTAAAAAAAAATGAAATAATGCCTAAAAATTGCAACAAAAAATTATATAGGAATTAGGCGGTTGTTCATTATGAAAGAATGTCTAATATTTTAGGCATTCCTTCATTAAAATTGTTAGGTGATTTTTCATAATGAAAGAAAGCCTAAACAATCAAAAATGAAAAAACGCCTAATTAGATATTTATTCATTTTTGATTGTTAGGCTTTCTTTCATTAATGTTAGGCGATTTTTCATTTTGCTAAAAGTGTGATTTTTATTACTATTATGCGTGAATTCATTGAAAACTAACAGTTGTATTTACGGTTAGACAAATGTTTTTGCAATTTGTTATCAGTTGTCGTCATTCGTTAAACTTCTATCACTACGAGCAAGTCATTCATAAGTGTTGGACATTAAAAATTATATTATAATTAAAAATGGATTACGAAATTATTTCTGGCAAGAGGATTAATTCAAAATTACTTTATGTAATATCAGAAAAACAGTTGTATAAATTTAAAACATTAATAAGAAATAAAAAGTATTATGTATGTTTAAATAAAAAATGCAAGGCAAAGGTTGAATTAGTGAATGACTTGTGTCAAAAACCAAAAAAAATCATTGAACATTGAACATAATCTTGTAAACATTCTGTAAAAGGGAAAATTATTAGTTTTTAAAATTATAAAAGCAATTGATTTTCCCTTTTACAAAATGCATACACTATCTTGTAAACATTCTGTAAAAGGGAAAATTATTAGTTTTTAAAATTATAAAAGCAATTGGTTTTCCCTTTTACAAAATGCATACACTATCTTGTAAACATTCTTAGGTTAGGTTTTCTTTCATTAGGTGTTAATTCATAATGAAAGAAACCCTAACAATTTAGACTTTCTTTCATTTTTATAATTAGACTTTCCTTCATTTTTAAAGTTAGACGTTCTTTCACTTTCTTCTTAGGCGTTCTTGTTTAGGCATTCTTTCATTTTGAAAAATTAGGCGTTAGTTCGTTAGGCCTTTATTCGCTGAGCCCATAAAAACGATAAAATAGTGTTTGCAATTAAAATGAAATAAGTCCCAACTGCGATGAAATAAGTGCCAATGATAACTCCAAAATGAAATAACTCCCAACAAAAAACCTGTTGGGACTTATTTCATTTGGGAGTTATTTCATAATGAAATAACTTCCAACAAAAATTATGAAATAAGTCCCAATGCATTGGGAGTTATTTCATAATGAAATAAGTCCCAATTTGTATGGAAAATTTTTTGGGATTTATTTCATTTTTTCATTGGGACTTATTTCATTTGGGAGTTATTGCACAGTACCATTTATGTATGCTCGTTAGGTTTTTCTGCTTTTTTAAAATGAAGTTGCACTACAGTTTTTTTAATCGTTGTTTAACCGCCATAGCATACAGTATATTTTTGATCAATCGATTTTATTAAACTTGTGAATTCAAATTAAAGAAAAGATTAATTTTGCATATTAATCAATAAACCATTTATAACGTTGTTGAAAACAAACAGGAAAGTGTGTCTAATTTTTGGTAAAGGGACTATTTTGTGGTTGAATTTCTATTGCCTTCTTTTTCTTTATTCCTTGCTGAGATTGTGTGGTTCCATTTTGGCGAAGTCAGACGCATTGAAGCCGACCCTACTAAGCCCTGCACATTTACAATAAGTATCTAAGTAAGTTATTGAATAGTGTATAGCAAAACGACAATAATAATAGCAATAAAGTACTCAATAATATTGTTTGGTCGATGGGTAACTTAAGTCCAAAGAAAGTTCCCTACATGTTTTTAAATGCCGAATATTTTGCTCTTTTAAGCTTTTGACAGTTAACAAGACAATATCAAGGTATATTTACACAAGGTAGACTCATTTGGGAGTGTAGACATGCTGCTCTATAAATGGAGCCAATTTGTCAAAATTGTCTTCATATAAAACAAAAACAGTTTAACGCACACATGTACAAATTTTGCCTCATATACACGCAATTTGACGTTTTGGCTCCAACTATAGGTAAACAGCTGACAAACATATGGGCCAACGAGTTTACCTTGTGTAAATATACCTTGGACAATATTTTTGGGAGCTGGTCTATTATTTAATTAATATGATATTTATATTTAATATTATTTAAATGGCCAGATAGTATTCATCAATCTTAAGCTTCGTTCAGGCGGTGGTCAGATCATACAATGTTGTCATTAAAATTGACTAAAAATGATAAATAAAGATGAATTTATGATAATAGAACTAAAGCTTCGTACAGACAGTGGTCAGATCTTACAATGTTGTCATATTTCTGACAATGGTGCCATTGTCAGATGCACTAATTTAACACATCTGCCAAATGAAAATAGCGTACAATGTTCACACAGTTGCAAGACATTTTCAGTCAATTTTAATGACAACATTATAAGATCTGACCACCGTCTGTCTATACGAATCTTTAGTCCTATTATGATAAATTCATCTTTATTTATCATTGTATGTAATACCATGTTCACACGGATAGCAATATTCGTGTTTCGCTCTCTTATTCCTGTTTCGCGCCCCAAACAGCGTTACCGTTGGTGCCACTAAAGTAGCAATTTGCCACTTTTTCTACTGCTTGAATACTATTTGGCCACCTTTACAAAATGCACCCAAATGTGATACTTTTTGTAATTCTTGCCACTTTTTTGATACTTTTTACGTTAGGAAAAGATACTTTTTTTCTTTCTTTAATATATAAGTAATATAAGTAAAACTGTTTTAATGTCAAGTCAAGTGACCCAATTTTAAAATCAACGTCTTTCGATTTGGATAAAATTTGAACCAAGGTTAGTCCTATTGGATAGTAGCTTCGACACAAATTTTCAACAAGATCGGTAAAAAAGTTTCTGAGATAGAGGGGATCAAAGTTTGACATTTTGGCCATACAGGTGTTCTTTTTCATTCATGTAACTTTTTACCTATTGGTGTTAGAAAAATTGGTCCCAAGTAGCTTAGATAGCTATTTGATCAATCTTTTAAGAACATTTTTTTTTGTTTTTTTTTTTTTAAATTTTTTAAATTTTTTTTTTTTTTTAATTTAAAACTTTTTTTTATTTTTTATTAGCGGGAATGTTTTTTTTCTCAAAAGAAAGCTTATATCTAGGGCAACCAAAAAAAAGCACTAAAAAAACAGTTTTAAGCTCTTGAAAAAGCGTTTATAAACATGAAAATAAGCTGTTAAAATTAAAAAAAAACCTATTTAAACTTGTTTATTTTCCACTTAATTCGTTTAGTACGTTGTTATAGTAAATTATAAGTTGATGCAATAAATTTTCGAAAAGAAAACTATGTCTGTTTGGAGTCTGCAAGTTCTTGTACATAGAAAAAGTTCTTCCTACGTCTGCAGAAGTTAAGGGAGCATATTACTTCTACTTTTTGTAATCAGGTTTATAGAACAAAACTATAAAACTGGATTTTGTTATTAATTGTGGTACAAAACATCTTCCGAAATTACAATAATTGGTGTATCTGATAAATGTGACTGATGGGAGAAAACTGTGCTCATATTCGTCTTAAACGTTCCAAAAAACATAAGAATCTGGGGGATTAGGAAAAAAAACTTCTAAAAAGTTTTTAAATGTTTACCTGTGCAATACAATGTCTTAAATAAATCAAAGAAACTGTATTCAGAAGAAAAATTAAAAGAAATGTATTACTAAATGTATATATTAAACACCTTACATAAATATCTTCTATTTGCTGCAACAATGTCATAATCCAAAAAACATATTTGGTAGAAAACGAGTTTAACGTTTTTGAATTACTTTATAAAAATTACTTCTCGAGAGAAATATTTACAAAATATTTATTTTAGTTTTTACAACAAAGGAGCCATTTGTAAGTAAGTATGTAGTATGTCTATTGTAATACGATCAATTGTTTTTAGTGTATATAAATGTGTTTTGTTTTGTTTTTATACCATTTATAAAATGTTATTTAAAATTATAATAAATAGAAAAAAGCGTAAAAAATACATAATGTGGTGTACTTATGTTAATTTTAAAAGATGTGCCCCTTTTTTTAAAAAAATCCACTTTTTGGTGCCACTTTTTTTGTAGATATCCCCTTATTTTGGTACTTATTGAAAATATCCGACGGTAACACTGGCCCCAAACATGATTGAAACGACTTGTTTCCCCATACGAAATTTTGAGAGCGAAACAGGTCGTTTCATTTTGAAACAGGCTGCGAAACAGGACAAATGTACTGTCATCTCCAATTTAGATAACATTTAACATTTATAAAACAGAATAAAAATTGATGAATTAAATAAAGTGATTATAATAACATAATAATATTAAAAAAAAAATATATTTTTAAGTTTTATTTACTTTTTTATCTTTTTTAAAAAAATCACACAACAACAAAATGTCAAAATGAAACAAGAATGTATCGTATGAACAGCATGTTTGGCAAACTAGTTTCGGAGAGCGAAACGAGTAGTTTATACCGTCGTATGAACATAGCATAAAGGTTTAATGGTGCCAACTAAAAAATTCAAACAGCAATCCTCGTATAATTTTGTGTTTTTTGTTATCGAAGATTGCACATCTCTAGTAAATGGTTTTGTATACATTAAACAGCTGCTAATGAAAAAAATTTGTTTTTGTTTTGCGGCGCAATTGTCTTTTTACGAAAATTAAGATGTTTTGTTTATTTCACAACAATTATTTTTATATTTTTTAAAATAATATGTAATAAATTTTGATTAAATAGAGAAACCATAAAATGGACGCTATAGAAGGAATATTTTCTCTGCGTTTAGTTATTACAGATTTTTACATGGAAAAACCTGTACCAGGTTTAGATCCATGCTATTCAGAGTTTCGTGGGAAAGAAATTAAACGAGTAAGTTGCATTTTTTAATGAAAAATAAATTAGTTAAACATTTATTTCTTTAAAGGTGCCGGTCATACGCATATTTGGCTCTAACGCTCAGGGCCAAAAAACGTGCATGCATGTTCATGGTGTATTTCCCTATTTTTATATACCTTATGATCGAAAAGATTTTGAATCTTTAAATCAAGCAATTTACCAAATCGCCCTTAATATAGATAAGGCCATTAATATATCCCTCAGCCAGGGCAGTTCCTCGGCACAACATGTTTTCAAAGTACAATTAGTTAAGGGAATGTAAGTAATATTTAACTCTTCATTGACAAATTTTAAAGTAAAAATTATTACGTTTTTTTTACCTCTAGTCCCTTTTATGGCTATCATCGTTCTGATCATCAATTTCTTAAAATCTATATGTTTAATCCTCGTTTTGTAAGACGTGCCGCAAATTTACTACAAAATGGTGCTATTTTGAATAAAAACTTTCATCCCCATGAATCGCATGTTCCTTATATTTTACAATTTATGATCGATTACAATTTATATGGAATGAGTTTTTTACATGTTCCATTGGAAGTAGTAAAATTTCGTCGTAATGATGCCTCAGAAGAGATACCATTTAAAAATCTTCATGAAACACAAATTTTAGATTTTAATTTGGTTAAAAAAATATCTTGCAGTCGGTTAGAGGTAGATATTAGTTCAAATTTTATTTTAAACCGTTTTCAATTGATTTCGAAAACAAAAGCAACACATACAAATCCTGGCATTGAATCCATTTGGAATGATGAGCGTTTGAGAAGAGAAAAGTTAGCTCATGCGTTGGAAGATGATGAAAAAAAATTAAATACGGTAAGTAAATTTTATATTTTTATTTTGAGAATAAATAATCCTTAGCGGTCTTAAGAACTTATTGATGAAGCAGAGCATTTATTTTCATACAAACCATAGATGGGGGAAGTGCACTCATTTTGCAGTTTCAACTCACAGTTAGTGATAGTGCAAAAATATTGCAATCATTTTGTTGAAGTTGAGTGATGAAGCCTCGCTAAACATGAGTGATAGTGATGTTAAAAAATTTTGCACTCAAAAAAAAATAATGGTTTGATTTAAAAAAAAAGCAATCATCCTTTTATTGCAACTTTTTTTCTTCACTCATTTGAGTGCAACTAAAAATGTTGCACTAAATTTAAAATCAAAAATTTGTTTTTTCATGATTAAAGCCAATAATTATACCGTTATTGACAAAATATCATTTTGTTTAATGTTCTTTGCTTATGCATATCTTCCTAAAAAATCAAAAAGCATGCACATACAAAGTTACAGTTTTTATATTTTAGTAAGACAATATTTGTATGCAGGTTTTTTGATTGCAAGTCCAAATTTTGCACTTTTTGAATTAACTGCAGATTTTTGCATTAAATCTGCGTTTAGTGATACTGAAAAAATTTGCAATATCACAAAATTATTTTTAAGTGGTAGTTAAAAAATAACAATCATCACTAAAGCTGATAAAAAAGAGTACATACAAACTAATTTTTTTGCAGTTTTATTTAGTGATAGTGCACTGCTGATTTAAATCAATATTTAGTGCACTACCCACAATACCTATGTGAACAACTTATATATGTTGGAGATGTTTAACCATATAATCTAAGAAATTCTGGACACTAGGCTACAACAAATATCAAACATCACAATGATACAAACCAATCAAAGTTGACATTTTTAATCGTTTTAAATTCATCCGAATCTGTAAATTAATACTTTACTATTTTCTTGTTATATATAATGGAGACAATTGTCACTTTGTGGCCAAAAAGTAATAATTTGATATATTCTTTTATTTACTATTAATTTTAACAGCATTTTGCCAGAAGTTTTCATTGTTCGCCCGATATTTTACAGATACCATCTCTTGAAATACCTGCTACACAAGAACGACCCAATGTACAGCCCACTGAAAGTGAAATATTCTATCGTACGGCATTATTAAGTAAACTCCTTGCAATGGAAACCTCAGTATTAGAAGCAACACAGATATCAAATCACACTCTTAATTCAAGTAATATTTCAAAAATCACACTCAATCCCAGTAATATAAGTTTAAGTAAACAGCAGAAAAGAACATTCAATTTAACTAAAATATTACAAAACTCTGTATACCCGGAAGAATGTTCACAAAATGATAATTTAATTAATGCCTCGGTTATACCAAATCATTTAAGTAACAATAGCCTCTTTGAACAAAGTCTTTTAATGAATTCGAATGAGAAAAAGGAACAGGGGGAATACAAAATTAAAGAAGATGAAAGTGTATTTCTAGAGGATACTATGGTGGATGAGGAGTTGGTATTAAGTTTAACACAAAATCAACAACATAAAGTGGAGCAACATGTGCCCTTAAATGCTACTTGTAAGCAAAAATTAATTTTTTCATTGGTTAAATATTTGATTAATTTATTTGCTTTCTAATAAAGTACGTGAAGAAGACATGGAATTATTAGATATTTTACAACAATTGGAAGAGAACAATGAGGATAAAATTGATTTGGATAGCAGTTTGGCTCCTTTATCTCAAACTCATAAAAATTGTAAGTTTTAAATTGCTTTAAAAACTCATATTACAAAAATAAATAAATTTTGCTATTTCCCCTAAAAGTTGCTTTATCACCGCAAGAATTGGATAAGGAAACCTCAGCCGCTGCTTTGAATAAACCCTTAGCCAATACGGATTCTGATGATGATGCTGAAAGTGATGATAATTTGCATGATTTTTCTCTAGCTTTAGAAAATTTAGACGATTTAATATTAAAACTAACTCAATCACAAAAAGAGCCTATTTCACCAACGTTTAAAACTGAAGTAGATATGCTTCAAGTTGATGGAGCTGATGACTTGTTAAGAACTCCCACCAAAGCTGCAAAAAGGGTAGTAACAAAAGCATCACCTTGTACACCAACTACCCCTAAACATAGACGTTTAACTATGGGTTCCCCAAGTCGCTCGCCCAGGACTCCCAAAACAGGGCATAAATATGCTCAATTGCCTTTAGTATCCCTAAATCTTTCAGCGACTAAAGGTAAGTTTCCAAATCCTAAAACTAAAATACATACAGCTTTTTCTAATTTCAAATCTTTACAGCAAATACGATAAACACTTCAAATGATAGTACACCGCTTAAGTATGCTGCCGCGAATCGAAATAGTTTGTATGATGACACTTTTTGTTTAGTTTAGAAAAAGTATTTTGAATTTTTTATTTTTTTTTTTTTCGTTGTAGGCCAATTTTTTCTTTGCGCAGAAAACTAGCTTTATCCGATTTACGGCGTAAAAGTATATCAGTTGAAACCAGTGTGGAAGAACATATTACTAAACCACCAGAAAGTATTACGTAAGTTTTAAATAAATTTTTACTTTAAAAATAAAAAAAGATTAAGTAAATACATATATTATTGAACCGAAAAAAAGTCTGTAATCATCAGCGTCCTTAAAGTCCGCATAACCAGGCCACATTTCAAATTTTGCAGATATGTTTGTTTTTATACCCTCCACCACAATTAGTTGTGAAGAGGGTATACTAAGTTTGTCATTCCGTGTGAAACTTTTTTATTATTCATCTCAAACCCCATAAAGTATATATATTCTGGCTGCTTGAGTAATTCTAAGTCGATTTAGCCATGTCCGTCTGTCTGTCCGTCTGTCCGTCTGTTGAAAACACGCTCACTTTCGAAAATCTCAAAAGAAATAAACAAACTAGGTGTCAAATTGCTTTTAGTTATCGTAAGCAGTTTGGGATTGAATTTCAGCAAAATCGGTTCAGCAGGACCAGAGCTATGAATCAAAATGTGGAACCACCACCTTCAAAAACTTGATAATTTTGTTACAAAAACTAACATAAATGATGCAAAAATGCACGGAATGACATAAGATTTTGCACAAGTCCGTTTTATTCGACTAGAAATGACACTGTAAAATTTCGCGAAGGTCGGTCCATAATTTACCCTAAGCCCCATATAAACACTACTCCCGGAAAACAGTTTAGTACGCCTAAAACCGTAAAAAATAATGCAATCATAACAAATTTTGGCTCGTCACAATTTTATAGGACTATAAATGATACTGTGAAATTTCGTGAAGATCGGTACATAATTTACCCTAGGCCCCATATATGCCCTACTCCCGGAAAACAGTTTAGTCTCCTAAAACCATAATTAATAACAAATCGTCACAGTTTAAGATAATAATAATAAAAAGACATCATACAGATATTACTCCTTAAACATTCGAACTGTCGGTGGAGGGTATCAAAGATTCGGCACAGCCGAATATAGCACTCTAACTTGTTTTTTTTTAATTCCCTAAGCCAATCCCGCGAAGCTCTACGCTTGTCTGCAGGAAAGAAACCAGAGTCTCTGGCGGGAATCGAACCAGCTAGCCTACCGGGGCACTCGTGGGTACATGTGCTAAATTCAATAAAAATTAGACCTTTCTAGTCTGTACTAATGTGTAAAGCTTTGTTAAATTTTTGAATAGTGTCGTATTCTTCTAACATCACACAGAGGGGTGAACAGTACCAAAAACGAGGATTAATTCAAAAATAAAGTTAGTTTTTCGTAAAAGTATTTGGTACCATATAAAAGTAGATAAAGTTCAACACGAATAACTGTAAAACTTGTGGATCTATTTTGTTTACTTTTTTTGTTATACGCTGCCAAAGTTGAATAATATTTTATAATTTGGAAATATTTGTTAAAAAGTGAAAATCAAGATATTTTAATTGCGATTTGAAAGAATTGTTTCTTAAGCGGCCTATACACTTGTAATATTATTGTATATGATTTTCGCCATATTATTTCCATTTTGTCCTATATTATGCAATAAGTCGCACAATGGTTTCATTTACTCAATGGTTTCATTTACAGACAATTAGTTGTGCGTAAATAATTGTCTTTGTGGTTGTTGTTATGTTTTTGCACTTTTGCTTTTTTTGCAAGGGTGCAACTTGTGACGTGAATACCCTTATTGATTTTTTTAAAGTTTTTAGTTTATTTAATAAAACAAAATTAAAATTCCACTAAAATTTTACAACAAAGGTTTTTTTTTATTAATCAATATACACAGAATCCAAAAAAAAATTGTTGTCATAAATTACAGGCTTCCCTGAATTAATCCTCGTTTTGCATATGTTTCACCCCACTGTGCGTCAGCCCAATTTATTGTATTTCAACATTCATAGGTCAATGAAATACTAAACCAACTAAATTCACTTAAAACAAATACAATTCGAAGGTAATTTGCGCTGGAGGTGTACTTAAACTTTGGAATAGAATAATGAAAGTGATTGAAGTTGTATCGGCAATATTATCTTGTTTTATATAAATTCAAAACTAAATCTTAATTTATTGTGTTAATTCGAAATGCTTTCCTAATATATTTTTTTCAGCTCTAGCCGAAGACGTTCGCAGAAACTAAAAAATTTAGATAAAACTCATATCACATGTGCTTTGACACCACGCAGGACTAACGAAAAAGTACTTAAAGTATATAGTGTAGATAATCATGATAATAACATGAATGTTATCAATAAAGATTCTTCAAAAAAAATAATTGAAGATATTCCCATACAAGGAAAGAAGATTGTTGAAGTTTTTGTTAATAATAAGGAAATACAAAAAAATTCGAATAGTATTGAAACTTCATCTCTAAAAAATTTAAGATCTAAAAGAATTGAAAAAAATATTGGGAATTCTGAAGTTGATAATAGAAAAATTACTAAAAGTCAGAAGCAAAAAGAAAAAACTGCTGGCAGTAGTTGTTTTAAAAGGCAAGAACGTGAAAAAGAGAAAAAAGAGTCTTCAAATTCGGAATCAAAAATTTCCGAAGAACAAAAACAAAAGTGTTTTAAAACGTCTGAAAATAGTCAAACTGCTGATCCTAAGAAGCAGGACGTTGAAATAAATTTTATAGAAAATGCTAAAGTTCAGTTAAAAACCGTAAAAAACTTTGAAAAAATTTCATCCTGCACTGAAACCGTTGAAAATGATGGTGAAATTTCTTTAAAAAACTTGCAAAAAACTCCTAATTTAAACAAACTAAGGCATAGTTTTATAGCCGCCAACTCGGCAAAGCGTAGAAGAATAACTAGATCCAATACCAGTCCAAATTCGAGCTCAACTGTTGTAAATTCTTCAAAATTTAATTGTGTATTTGATAATAAGGTGGACAAGAAAAAAAACTTTAAGTTAAAAGAATGTAAAGTAAAACTGAGAAAAATAAAAAATTTAGATAGGAGGGAGAACACAAATTTAGATCTAAGAAATAAGGTCGATAATTTTGAAGAACAACCAACACGTTATAATTCACTACCTTTAAAGACATCAAAATCTACAAAAAGTGACAAACAGAACATTTCAAAAAATTTTGAAAATCCACAAAATGACTACAAATTAGCAGAGAAATCCAAGCCCAGTACACCAAATTCAACAAAAACTTCCTTATTTAATATTTTGCCCGACTCTTCAACCCAGCAAATTTCTATTAAAGAAATTACCGCAAATCTTATTCAAGACAATACAGAATCAGAAAGTACTCCAGAAGTTCTACAACACGAAATGCCTAAAGAAATGGTCAATTGTGATTATTCAAATTCTGCAATAGATAAACGTCAAACTTTAAACACACTGGAGAATTTAAAACAACCATCTAATCCACAAGAAGTAAACAAAGCAAAAACTTCGCTAAGTAGAGAAGAGCTACAAAAAAGCTGTCAACCAAACATTTCACAAAATTTAGAAAATTTGCAAGATGCTTTAAAATTGCACTTTAAATTAGCAGAAAATTCCTCAATAATCGCTCCCCCTACTGAAAACTTAATAAAAACCTCATCGTTTGATATCTTATCCAACTCTCTAACCCAAGAAAGTTCTGATGAAGAAATTACCGAAACTCCTCCTAAAGAAATTATTAAATCCTTTAAGCTTTCACGTCTTTGTAATAAATCCTTGCTCCTACAAAGTCCTGTATTGTTTAACGAAAATTCTAGTCCGGTATTTATGGCCAATGCGGAATTGCATGAAACTCCTTCTATGACCAATTCTGGACAATCCGAAATGTATATAACTTTATCTTCTTCCAGTAATCATTCTTTGCTAACACCTGAAACGAAAGTAATTTTAACACCTCTAGATTTGCCGCCCAGTCGCGAAGAAGTTTTAAAAGGCTGTCGCAAACTTCAGTTACCGGAATATGAATTTCAACAGCCTTTCTATAGTAATCCCGACGATATAACAAAACATAAGGAATTGGGTTTTACTATATTGCAAATACCTGGCAACAAACTCAACGATGTAGAAGAATTTCAAAGTATTTTGGGATCAGATGTTAAAGGCTTAACGGGTTGGAGGCGAGAAAAACTAATGAAACTTGGAGGAGTGGAAATGTTAAATAAATATCGTAATACACAACGTATAAGAGAATATTTTGCCAATCAAAAATCTGTTATTATTACTCCCCAATTTAATGCTCCAACTAGACAGGAAGTAAAATTGTGGATAAAGGCTAGAGAGATTCTTAAAAACAAAGGAGAAGAGGTTGAGGAAACAAAAACAAAAAATATAGAAGAAGACAGTCCAATAAAGATACGAAGACAAAAAGTAACTATGATGTTAAATGCTGGAGATGGTTTTAATGATGATGATGATAACAGTTTAGATTGTTCTTCAAGAAGTCTAACACTTACGCCTCTAACACCATCTACACCTTTAGCTAAACACCAAGAATTAAAAAAAGAACTTAAACAAAGTTTTACACCTTTAACCCGAAATTTAGAAAAGATACATTTAAAACGTGATACTTCTCTTAGAAAACGTAGCAATTGCAGAATTTTAAGGCGCATCTCGCTGAACAAGCAACTTAGAGAGGCTTACGAAAAAGAAGCCAAAGAAACATCACAAGAAACAGAGGTTAAAAAAGACTCTCAAGAGTGTTTAAAATCACAAGAAATCGCCAAGCCCTTTATAACAAATAAAGACAGTCAAGAGAGCATTATACTAAATTCCCAAAACAGCGAAACTAGCGTTACTAGTGAAAAGGCTTTAGCTGAATTAGAAAGATCTTCCTTTATGCGGCACATTAAAGAATCGGATGTTTCTATAGGCGGCTTCTCAGAGAGTTCTACTCTTAATAATACTTTTGGCTTTAAAGTGGCTCTGGAAAATTTGCAACAGGCCAAGGCAGATGTAGAGGTAAAAAAAGACTTCAAACTTGAAAAACTATCAATCAATTTATTTTCTTTCTACTTTAGTTCAACAATCTCACCACTGTTATCTTAGAAGTATTCGTGGCTACCCGTGAAGATTTACATCCTAATCCTGAGTTAGATGAAATTCGTTGTTTATTTTACGCCATTGAAAATAGTATACCCAATGATCATATTGATGTTGAAAAGAAATTACCACGCAAAGCCTGTGGTTATATTATGGTACACGATTATAGAGATTTGGTTGCCAAAGAGGGTCGCATTCATGGCATTGATAATGATATTGAGGTTACCATAGTCCAAACAGAAGTTGAGGCGTTAGAAGCTTTACTAGGTTTGTGCTCACGTTGGGATCCCGATATTTATGCAGGCTATGAAATCGAAATGTCTTCGTGGGGTTTTGTCATGGAACGTGCTAAATATTTGTGCTTAAATATTGCACCGCTCTTATCGAGGGTGCCGACCCAGAAAGTAAGAGATTTTGTTGAAGAAGATCGTGAATCATTTACGGATTTAGATGTAGAGGTGGGTAAGCATTTGTGTTTTTAAACCATTTTTTTTTTTTTTGTTATACCAATATATGAGCCGTTATTTTTGAAAGTGGAATAAGTCCACTTCCTAAAAAAAGTGAGATAACAGCAATTTTAATTAAATATAGATACCTCCTAGCGATTGGACCATAAAATAAGCAAACGTATTTTGGCTATAAAATGTCATGACAAATATCTTTTTTTTTTAAATGGAATTGGTATAAGTCCACTCCAAATAATTGTAATTAAAACTACTTTCTTATTGAAAACAGAATTTATATGTTCGCATGAGAAGAAACTGCAGCATCTCGAGGTACGGAAGAAATATCATATTGCTGCCTAAACACATACAGAATGTTACAACCCAAGACTATATTATAGCGGTCAAGGCCGTTACACACTATACGACAAAGTCTTAAGTATTTTTCAAAAATGCTTCCCTGATCTAATTATAATTTCAACACTTTAAAAAACAATAACAACTTATCATGACAGGGTTGCATTTTCGTAAATTACTAAAGACTTTGTGGGATAGTGTATAATGGCCTTAAGTGATATGTGTACTGGTTAATACCGAAATATTTAATTCGCACTGATGTGGTCCTTAAGCTACGGTCAGACTTATCAAATATTTGACGAAAAAAACGGGACCAACAACCAAACTAAAAAATCATTTCGCTTAATATCAATATTTATTTTGATTAAAATACCACATCTTACAAAAAACTGTTTTTTGCTGTGTCTTGTAGTATAATTAGTTTATTTTGTAATATCAAAAACATTTTAAATCTCACTAACTATTAACAAAAGTTGGGGTTACGCTTATTTGGTCAAATATTTAATAAGTGTGACCGTAGCTTTAGACTAATCGTTCATTCAGCTAATAATACAATAAATCTCTGTATTTCGAAAACTTCTCTAATTCGTAAAAAGCATGGATGGAAATTAACTCTTAATAAACTTGTTTGATTGCGTATTTAAATGTCTTCATATAAATGACTTAAAAATCCATTTGAGTGAAGCTAAATGTCTATAAATATATGGACTTAAATTTGCGAAACTTTTAAGTTTGTTAATGCAAGGGGAAAGACGAATGGAAAAGTGTACTTTGTTTCGTGTACAAGCAGTTTTTGTGAGTTTTTTTATTGAAAGAAATAGAGAATGTTATTGGAGACAGAGAGAATTTTATTAAAAGAAAGAAAGAAGTCCTACAAAATCCCTAATTGCTGCAAAACCTTTTCTTCTTCTTCTTCAAAAGAGAATTGAAGAAATTTTCTGCAGCGAATGTTTCATAATATGGACGAGGACTAATAGATGAAATTTCGCCAATATTTTTTAATAACCTCAAACGCAAACACTTAAATATCTCAATACATAAAAAATTGACTTATACCACTTTCATATATAACCGCTCAATTATTGTCATTTCGGAAGATATTTTGTGCCACAATGAATTACAAAATTCAAATCTATATATATAAAAAGAAGTGTACACTTTGATGTCACCACTAACTGCAGAAACGTGAGGACCGATTTCAACCAAAATTTCAGGGTACGTTGCACGAAATCGACCCAGTGGTTCCGGAGATATGGCATTTAGATTTTCCTATAAATTCCCATACAAATATCAACAAAATGCCCTCCATTTTCCATTTTATGATTGTTTATTGTCCCTTGAAAAGATACCAAACCATGTATCGTAATGTCTTATGTGTACAATGACATTTGGAATAGGTCGTAATATATATTTCATATCGCTAGAGGGCGTAAAATAAGGCAAAACGGGTAACAGTTCTCCCTCCCCATACCTTCTTAATTAATTAACCAATTTTCTTGAAATTTGGCAGGCAAATAGTGTAAAATCTAGAACGGACTTTAGTCTTTAATTTTTATTATTTACGGCGTAAAATACAGCAAAAAAGGGTAAAAAGCTCCCCTTCCCTATACCTTCTTAATTAATTAACCGATTCTCTTGAAAATTTTACGTATATTTGGACAAAATGTTTCCCCGGTTATTCTACTTTGGAATTTGAACCCACCACGGCTGTGCAATGGTACACGATTGGCCGTTAAAAAATTGATGAAAAATGTTATCGAAGCTTTAATTTTTAATGGTAAATTCCCAGACGAAAATGTTTTGCTACCACAAACTCCGATGATTCCCATAGAAGTCCCAATTGAATTTAAACGCGTTGAATTTCCTTTAAGATTGGCATTTGCAATGACAATCAATAAGTCGCAAGGACAAACGATGTTTGTTTGCGGCTTAGATTTGGGCATACCACGCACGGACAATAATACGTGGCATGTTCTCGCGTCGGCAAGCCATCGAGTTTATTTTTGTTGGCTAAAGACGGACTGACGAAAATATCGTACACGTAAGTTCTCCTTGTAATGAAAATTGATAATCTCTGTTTGATTTTCATACTTTAGCTCAAAAAATACATTAGTTTTTATGTTTAACTTTTAAATATGCAACGAACAGACATAAAGAAATAAACGGCTATTGTTTTTTTTTATCGCCGATCATGTTTCCTCTTTCTTTCACTATAAATAAGTTATATGGCAAAACAACGTTTGCCGCGTCAGCTATTATATATATAAATATATGTATATTCATTCCTCTAACTCCCACTGGAGCATAGGGCGCCAACAATAGGCGTTTCTCATCTCACTAGATTTTGAGCTATATATCTTAGTTGATTCAATGTTTACCCAATAGATTTTATTTCGGATTCGTTGGAACGTCTCCAAGTTGTCCGAGGTCCACCAACTGTTCTTCCTGCTTGGGTTATTATCCTCACGACGTAGTACATGCCCAATCTACTGCCATTTACGTTTTCGAATTTCAAAAGCCACATCCATTTTATTTGCTTGGCGTAGGAGCTCCATATTCGTTATTACACGAGGCCAGAAAATACGCTAAATTCGTCTGAGACAACAAAGGTTTGTAATCGAAAGGTTAACGTATTTAACGTTGGAATTGAATATGCGGAGCTTAGTCCGGAGGCTTAAGTTGTTGTTCTGCCAAATCGGCGCCAAAATTCCAAATGCCGTTCTTACTCTGCTGATGTTAGATTCTGCATCTAAATGTGGGCCACCATCTGGTGCGACCATACTTCCAAGATAACAAAATTGGTCGACCAATTCTGGCCGCCTGAAATTATCAGTTGTGGACTGTTGCCATGAACAGTCAGACATTTGGTTTTATCCGCATTAATTTTTAGGCCTGTGCCATTTAGATTGCCTTAAAGGTTTGAGGCAGTCTGCTCTATGTCACCCACTTTTTTGACAGTATGCAAATATCATCCGCATAGGCTAGTTAGTTTAAGAATGAGGTATTTATTCGCCGTTGGATACCACTACGTTCAAATGGGATTGAAGATAGAACGTCTCCGATGACCAGTAGGAATGAAGTGGCGATAGTTTATTGCCTTTTCGTACTTTACTCACTACTTGAGAAGGCTGAGATAATTAGCCTTTATGCAGCACATAACAGTTTGCGCCGTTGTAGTTCTCCTTTATAGGGGCTATAAGCTTTGGCGGAATACCTCTTTTATGCAAAGCGTTCCAGATGCAGTCGCGATTAGTGCTGTCGAATGCCTTTTCAAAATCGATGAGAAGAAGATGTAGGTTTGAACTAAATTCGACACAAGTAGGGGTTTTCCCGGGATTTCCCGTCCCGGGAATTTCAATTATTTTATTTCCCGTTTTTCCGGGATTTTTCTTGCGGGATCCCGGGAAATAAAAAATTCCTCATAATTTCAGAAAATAGCTATTTATACTTTGAAATTTAGTTTTCTATTCTCTAAAAATTAGCATCTGTGGATGGGTTGTGGATTAGATCAATTGCAAAAAGTGAGTACATGTATTTAAATCAATATCTCCTGATGCAATAAATCTACTAAAAGCAGAATGGGCAGTGCAACAGTTGATAATTATTACATTTAGTGAAGTGAAGAGTTAATAAAGTACATTAATTCAAAATAAGATGCAGGCAGTAAAGTTTCATTGTCCATGAACAAGTCTTAAAAATAGGAGACACCTAAACATATCGCTCCTTTATTGCAACAAAGTCATATCTACAAAAACAAACGATCTTGGTAAAATGCGATTAAAGTTTTCAAAATGTACCGATTTAAAGATATATTTTGCTATAACCTCGGTTCAGTTTGAGATATAATACGAGAAGGTATGAAGGAAAACTTTGCTAAAGTTACTTCAAATTTTGAGATATGACTTTTGAGAATGAAGGAGCGATATGTTTATTAGGTGATAAACACAAATTTTCAATTTCAATTTGTGTTGGTTTAAATACCCGTGAAGTGCGGGGAAACCGAAATAAAATAACATTTTGGAAACTCGTGTAAGATACCACAATATACAACTTGAAAAGCACATTGTCCTAAAGATTACAAATGGACCTATTGAAATAAAAAGGTTTGCAAGAAGCAGTCCGGTTGATGCTATTTTTGCATCAACCTTGACATACATTTGCCTGATATAGACGTTGTTTATAAAAAAGAAAAAAATTGCTTCTGATTGTGAATCCGAAGCATGCTACAATGGTGCACTTTTAACTATTAATTAACTTTTTGATCTCATATCTTGAGTACCTTAATTTTTATTTTGTTTTTATTATTGTTTTATGAATTAAATTACTATGTTTATGTTATCTTTTTATCTTGTATCCAGAGCATAATAATACTGAATAAAAGCATAATAATAGGGAATAAAGGCGTGAGGTGATAATAATTCAAGTTCCTATTTCAATCTTCAATTAATTTCAATTAATTAATTAGTATTGAACCATTTCTTTTACTTTATTTGTAAACAAGTTCCCTTACGTTTTTTTATAAAAGTTTTTTTCATTCATTAATAACAAAATTTACTTTGTATTATTTATATGGAGCGGGATCCCGGGAAATTTAAAAAAATTTCCCGCTTTCCCGGGTATCGAAAAAGTCCGGGAAAAAAAAACTCTAGACACAAGGGAACAAATTTGAACTTTTTTTTGTGCGGTCTTAATTTTGATTGCAATTTTGTACTAATTTGAGGTCGCTGATTTCAAATCTAATCTCCATTTTTCTCTATCAGCTCTACTTTTTGAGATAAACCGTTATGTCCAAAATTAAGGCACTTTCACTACTGGAATTACTTAAAAACGATTGACCACATTCAGATAACAAAAAAATCCGAAACTCGGCAACAGTATTATCTTTAAGCCGTGCTAACATTGTTTTTAAATTAAACCTGCAGTGTCAGAGATATTGTTAAATTTTTGAAGAAAGAATTTAAAACAAAATTTAAAAGTTGTGCACCGATTACAATGAAAAAAAACCTCATTTTATTCGAAATTATGTTAAAATAAATGTTTTTAGACCAAAACTGTGATTTTTGTAAATTTTTAAAGAACAACATTTTTTTTTTTTTTTTTTTTTGCAAATTTAAAAACAATGTAAGCACGGCTTAAAGATAATACTGTTGCCGAGTTTCGGATTTTTTTTTTTAAACTTTACATGGACACCGTTTTCAAGTTATTCCAATACAGAGATTAGATTTGACATCAGCGACCTCAAATTAGTAAAAAATTGCAATCAAATTCCAGACCGATTGCAATTTCTGTTCCGCAGTGTAATCAATCGGATGGTGTTTCCCGATAGATGATGGGATCAAAAGGTTGCTGCTGTTGCGTTGCAAATGATTTCAGCCTTCAGGAGATTAAAAAAGTGTTGTCTCCAACGGGAAAGTTGCTCATCGGTATTGACCCCGTCCATCTCTCACAGTGTGCTGAAGAGATATGTTTTGGTTGACCGGTTCTTTGGTGATGAAAGTCCGAGAGTGACCTCTGTGTACCGTATTTTCAACCTCGTTTGCCAAATGGTCGATGTGGTTGCGTTTATCCCTTCTGACGCTGGGTACTGAACTTACTTCTTACTGCGTTGTTGTTAAGACGATGTACGGCAAGCTTCGGTGGACGCCATCTAAGCATCCCTCTGCATAGCGGATGTTCGAAGACGTATTTTTGCAACGACTAAACAGTGATCTCTGAATTGATCACCGGCAGCACCAACCTTACTTCGAACGTCTAGCAGACATTTTTGAAAACACCGGCTGATTGCAAAGTGATCTATTTGGTGGGCATTACTTTGTCGACTATGCGAGGTCCAGGTGATCTTATGGCAATCTTTGTGTTCAAAGAGAGGCCCGCCTATAACCATTTATCTTGCATTACAAAAGTCAACAAAACGTTCACCATTGTCGTTACGTATACCTAAGCTGTGGGTGCCCATTACATGTTTCAGTGCCGCATTATCTGAACCAACCTTCGCATTCAGATCACCCATAACACAAATGATGTCACCATGAGGAATTGTGTCATACAGTTCGTTTAGTTGACCGTAGAAAAGGTCCTTCACATCTTCGGATGCGCACTTTATTTGGGCGTAGCATTAAATGATGGTGAAGTTTCTAACTTTTGATTTAAAGTGGGTGGTGGTAATTCTATACGAGACTGGTTTCCATGGCATAAGACTTCTGTATGATGCAGTTGTCAATAGTAATCCAACACCGGATTCATGGGTAATGCTAATAGGTATGCCCGAGTAATGAAATTCGGTGTTACCATTGGAAGAGTAGTATTCACCAGAGCCGTTCCACCGAGCTTCACTAAGGCCTAGTATAGAAATTCCATATCGCAGCATTTCACGCTCAACTTGAAGAAACTTGGAGTTCGTATTCGACATGGTGTTGACGTTGCCTCGTAGCGTTCTTACATTCCAGAATCTAATCATAGTCCATATATGATAGACAAAGGTCAGCAACGAGTAATCAGGGTTATTTCTGCAATTTGTGTCTAGCGATTCGGTAGCAAGATTAGATAAGAAAAAGTGGGTTGTTAGCCTGCCTTTCCCAGTTTGGTGATAGGTCTGTTATCTTTTTGTCCAAACACAGACCCGTATGACGGGAATATTAAGAAAGAGACGCAAAGTTGGTTTATGGCCATTTAGGCTACAGAGTTCCGACCTAAGCAAGTTGGATATTGAAAGGCGACAAACACCCGCTTTGTCGCCCAGAGCCTCTTTGGCACTTAGAATTTAACTGGAAACTAGTGCAAACAGGAAATCCAACTGAGACCCTCCGCTCTGGCCGCGGAATTGCCCGCGACTGCCAAGCAGCTGCCCCGTATATATACGGAACTTTCCACTATCCGCAACCTGTGGAGGCGCCCGATAGAAATCAGCTGTGCTTCCCAATGGCGGGGTTTTATCCATAGCTTTATAATTTTATTTTATTGTCCATTTAATTACAAAAATTTTAATCTTATTAGTATTATTATTTAATTAAGCTTCAGGTCTCTTTTTTTATAAAAAATATTAATTTTATTTATTTAATTTAAATTTTATTTATTTTATTTTATCCGATCAAAATTATTTAGCCACTATTCGACGCGTAATTTAGTTGTCTTTCAAAGAAGAATTGTTCGCTCGTTTGAAGAGAATGTGTCGTTATTTTTTCTAAGTGGTGCGAGCAAATCAAACACATTAAACACGTTTATTTCGAAATGTATTTTTCTGAGTTATGACGATGTTGCAGCAAATGATCGATATGTGTATATAATGAATAAAGTTTTTTTTATTATTTAATAATAGATGAAACTTTGTGGTCGCATTCTACTAGATGTCTGGCGTTTATTACGTTCCGAAATAGCCTTAACCTCGTACACCTTTGAAAATGTCATGTATCACGTAATGCACAAACGTTGCCCATGGCATAGTTATCGGAACTTAACCGAATGGTTTTCTTCACCCTGTTCCCGTTGGATTGTTATAGAATATTATTTAGAAAGAGTAAGAGGCACGCTAGTACTATTGGATCAATTAGATTTAATTGGGCGTACAAGCGAAATGGCAAAATTAATTGGCATACAATTTTACGAAGTTCTATCGAGAGGTTCACAATTTCGGGTAGAAAGTATGATGTTAAGGTAATTTAGCATTTTGAAATTACAAAATAAAAGGAATTATTTAAAAATATATAAAATTGTACAGAATTGCTAAACCTAAAAACTTGGTACCATTATCGCCCAGTGTCCAGCAGAGAGCCCATATGAGAGCTCCAGAATATTTGGCTTTAATCATGGAACCGCAATCACGTTTTTATGCTGATCCTTTGATTGTATTGGATTTTCAAAGTTTATATCCCAGCATGATAATAGCATACAATTATTGCTTTTCAACGTGTTTGGGGAGAGTAGAACATTTGGGACAGTATGTATTAGCAAAGTATAAAACAAAATTTTATTCATATCCCAACAAAAAAAAAAATAAATAAAAATAGGTCTACACCTTTTGAATTTGGTGCCTCTCAATTGCGTGTCTCGCCCGCTATGCTTCGCAAATTGATGGATCGAGATCTTATCACTATTTCGCCCTGTGGTGTAGTTTTTGTCAAGTCCTCAGTTCGTGAAGGTATTTTACCACGCATGCTCAGCGAAATTCTTGATACCCGCCAAATGGTTAAGCAGTCAATGAAACTGCACAAATCGAGCTCTGCCTTACAACGTATTCTACATTCTCGTCAATTGGGCTTAAAACTTATGGCCAATGTGACCTACGGTTATACAGCTGCCAATTTCAGCGGACGCATGCCTGCCGTAGAAGTTGGTGATACTGTTGTATCCAAAGGTCGTGAAACTTTAGAGCGTGCCATTAAAATGGTGGAAGCCAATGATAAGTGGAATGTTCAAGTTGTCTATGGTGATACAGATTCCATGTTTGTATTGGTGCCTGGACGCAATCGTGAAGAAGCTTTTCGCATTGGTGAGGAAATTGCGGAGGCGGTAACAAAACAAAATCCGCATCCTGTTAAGTTGAAGTTGGAAAAGGTTTATCAACCTTGTATATTACAGGTGAGTAGGTTATTTGGGAATATTTTAAAGAAGAGAGTTTTGATTTTTTTTTGTTTTTTTTTTTTCTTTTTCAGACCAAAAAACGGTATGTGGGTTATATGTATGAAACACCCGACCAAAAGGAACCGGTTTATGAAGCAAAAGGCATTGAAACTGTAAGAAGAGACGGTTGTCCGCTTGTAGCTAAGGTAAGTAATTGTTGCATTAGTTATAAATAGGGCAACAAAAAAAAAGCACATAAAGAACAACGGATATAAACTTAAATTTTCTTTAACATCACCAAATCAATTCCGATGGAAAGTGATTTCGTTTTATGTGAAGCAAGATACGAAATCACTTCCACTTTCGATCGGAATTGATTCCGTGGCAGGCCTGATAAAAAAATGTTTTATTTTACCAAGGCGAATTCATTACATGTGGTCTTTAAAGCCCTGCTGACTTAATTTTCCAAATAATTTAAAAACTTCTTTAACTAAATGTCATTAAAAAATTTATACAATTTGCTAGTTAAAAATAGTTTTTTTAAAAACTTTTTGACAAGAAATGAATTCAAGGCGAATTTATTACGGTGGTCTTTAAAGCCCTGCTAATAACTTTTTTAGCTTTATAATTTTTGGATTTCAAAATTTTGTTTATTATCTTAGTTTCTGTTTTTGACATTGTACAATGATTTTTATAAAAACATGGCTTGGGGTTTTTGTTCGAGTTGGACTTGTACCGATATTGTACCTGTAATAAATTCGCCTTGTATTTTACAAAACAAAATAAAGGCAAAATGACAAAAATAAAATTTTCCAAAAAAAAAAAAATTTTCGCTGCTTTATTTCGCCATTTTATTAAAAGTCGAATCTAATTTTTTTTACACATAAATCAATCCCTTTTTTACGATGCACTGCTTGCTTATTGTGTACGCGCTGATAAATTTTTTGGTGTACTTTAGCAAAGATCACATTGTAAAATTCTACGCGGTTGGATTGTTTTGGAACTCAAACTGGCACTGTATAATTATAGCCATGTTCTAAAAATCGAATTCAAGTGAAATTAAAATCGAACAAATTTTAAAAAATTTGACAGTTCGCTATGTCGGATTGTTTTATTAAAAATATATTGGCAATAGAATTTTTATGTTTAAAAAACGCTTGACGCTCTTATTAAGGTAAAAATCGATTGCAATGTTTATAATCAGGCCTGTGAAAGAAATCAATTCCGATCGAAAATGATTTCGTTTTATGTACAGCAAGATTCGAAATTCCTGCCTCTTTCGATCGGAATTGATTTCTGTGACATGCCTGAATATTTTAAAAATCATTAGTTTTATCGATCACTCATTTATTTATTTATTTTTTTACCAGCTGTTAAGCCCGTTCCTGCCAGGCAGGAAGAAAAAGAAAATCTACTTGTCAGAAAAAAAGCAACAAAATTTATTTACAAAATCAAGAAGTTGGTTTTTTCCAAATAGGCGAATTTTATAACCCAAAGAAAAGTACAATAAGGGTATTCATTTCAATTTTTTTTTGGTTGGAAAAATGGAAAAAAGAAAAATTACACCTTATTGACGTGAACGGTGTTTTTTTTTTGTAAAAAGTACAAACTATCACAAAAAAAAAAAATCTGTCAAATAATTCGTGGAAGTACTAATTGATATTTTTTAAGATGCCGAATAAAATTGTTAAAAGTGAATTAATTAATTTTTTAATTTAAAACGAAGTGAATGGTGTTATTTTCATCATAATATTCGACTACAAAAAGTTACCTCAAAATGGCGATTGTCTGCCAAAAAGTCGAGTATTTTATTAACTTCAGCGTCTGTCCATTTTTTGACCACATTTCTTTTTTTAGTTCTTTTTTAATAACTTTTTTCATTGAACACATTCTTAATATGAATTTTTCTTTTTGAAAGATTAAATTAGAAAGAAGTTATCTTTGAAATGTTGTAACTATAAAAAATAATTTTTAAAATCAGAGTTGTACAATTCAAGAGTTTATAAAAAGAGATGTAAATTTTAGTACTTTGTATTAAAAATTAACAATTTTTTATGAATGGCAACATCATTTCGTTTGACGTTTATAGTGGAAAATTACATCTTTTTATCCTGATTTTTTTACACTTGGTTATAGTATGATAAAAATGTAACTTTTGGTGGAATTTTTTTTTCTTGTGGTTGTTGTAACAAAAATTACATTTTTCCACTTTTCCATTTTTCCAACATATAAAAAAACTGAAATGAATACCCTTAATATTAATGCACTTAATAATTAATTAACGAAATAATATAATTAATTAACGAAATTCAAATTTTTGTTTAATATTTTTTCTTTCTGTTAATGCAATACATACAAATCAACAAACAATTTTAGAAAAAAAAAAATTTTTAAAATTTCTTTATACACAATATTTTTTGAGAATACTACTGAGCTGCCCTTACAAATCATTCCCAGTTTTCCATCTTCATGAATAACTTTTATTTTGACGTTGTCTGCGGACCTAACTCTTGAAAATGCAACATCCAATTGATCATGACTTAAGACCGGCTTAGGCAAATATATTTCCACCTTTTCTAACGTCTGACCCTGCGCTTTATTTACAGTTATGGGGAATGCCTGCCTTATTGGGTACTGTCGTCGGCGTAAAACACTATAAAAACCAAAATGGTTTAATTCCGAAAAATTTTTTGTCATTTTCTGAAGCACCAAATTACGGAATGAATTAATTCCGTTTCCGAACGGAATTGTGCTCTGTGACATGGCTGATTATTACAGATAAGATACTATAATAGATATGATATTATAATAAATTTTTCTATATCCAAAATCCACTTTTGGCAAACAAACAAACAAAATGAGCAAAAACTGGTCCGTTTAAAAATTTTCTTCTTTAGGTACTTTTTGCATATTAATCTGACATTTAGTTGATTAAAGTGGACGAGGTTTGTCAAAAACAAATAAAATAAAGAAATAAGAGAAAATGTATTACAAAATATTGATTTACCTAGTTAAACGTTTCAAACAAAATACATAAATTACACTACGTGACAGTTTTTTGACCAAATGAATCTGACACCTAATCTTTATGTAAAATTGTCCGCTGAATCCGAATATGAAGTCGGAATTGTCAGAAGTAGAACAGTTTTTGAGATATTTTAAAATTACCGTTATTTGTGTTTTTAAAAAGATGATGTGACCGAAATGCAAATATCTTCAAAAATTTTAAACGGATTATGTATTTCTTTCTTTTTAGTAAAAGGTTATAAAATTTCTAAAAAAAAACAATTGGCCGTTTGTGAAGATGAGTCAATAAATGGCAGAGTTATAGTGGACAAAATTTCAAACTTTATTATAGAATTGATGATTTTTTGCAAGTTTGCTCTTTTTAAGTTATTTTTTTTTAAAACCAAACAATAAAATTTTTTTAAGTTTTATCACTTATGACTAGGGTTTTATTTTTGTTCGATTAAACGATTAATCGATATTTGGCATTTTTAAATTATTCGATTACACGAATAAAATTTTAAAATTAATCGATTAATCGAACAATTCTTAATCCAGAAATTTTATAAATTACGAAATTTGTTTCGATAATTTTAGAAAAAATTAGTATAATAAACATTATTTTTTAAATAAAACTTGTCAATGTAGCTCCAAATTGTTGCTTCACGTTCGGGCACTTAGATTTTAAAAAGAGTCAATATAACTTTGAATTTTTTGAAACTTTTCACGGACATTCCACCCTCTGCTATGCTTCTGTAAATAATTTCCTCTAGAGAATCGATCGAAGTATCTTGTTTCAAATATTTATTCATTGGACTACTTGTAGCCCCTTTGGTTTTGTTGGTGGAGCATCTTTTTCAAGTACTATGTTTTAGTCACTATGTAAGTGGTAAATTATTGAAGATGTTGAAGAACACTTACCCCTACAAGAAGTGAATGAGCGAGTAGTCACTTTTTTCACGTTGGTCTTAAGAAAATGATAGAAAGAAATGACAGAAAACTTGATTTCGGTCATTTCATTCTATCATTTTCTTAACACCAACGTGAAAAAAGTGACAACTCGCTCATTCTCTTCTTGTAGGGACGTTAATACATTTTTGGGCACCTGTTACATTTAGCTTTATTAGATTTATCATTCGTACAATATTTTTAAACCAATATCATTCTAAAGAGAGAAACTCATGAACTATTTGTTTAAGAATACGGGCGTGTAATAGAAATCGAAACGAAGTGGATTTAAAATCGACCAAATTTTAAAAACGATCCTGTAAGCAAAGTTCATGGAAATATTCCATTTTATCTACTTCATTATTTAAGTATCTAATATTTTTGCAAGTACAACACTTAAAACCACGAAAAACTACGGTCATTTTGTAAAAAATTGAATTTAAATTATCGTTCGATTTCAATTTCACTTCATTTCGATTTCTAGAACATACCTGATAAATTAATATAAATCTTTGAGTTAACATACCTTTGTCAATTTTTCTTATGTGAAATGAATTATTAAATTGTGTTGAAAAAATGTAACAAAAATATATGCTAAATTATTAACTAAACATGACTGTTTTTAATTCTAATTGACTTAAAACTTTAAAAAAATTATTCATTTAACAGAAATACTATATACTATTATCATTCGATTAATCAGTATATATTCTTCGATTAATTCTTTAATCGAAGTTAGCAATTTAAAATTACTCGAACAATTAATCGTCTAAAATTGTTCGATTAATCGAAGAAAAATTAATCGACTGAACACCCTACTTATGACATTAGCCTATTTTAATACGAACGTTTTGTGCCCAATAGGATCCAGATCGGTACAAAAATTACAAAGTTACAGCAGATTAACTGAATTAACCCACTTTTCGATTTGTATTAAATCTAAGAGAAACACAACAAATAAATATACAAAGCTAAATTTTTAGTAACAATAAATATTAAAAATAACTTAAAACTATTGAATTTCTATGTGGGTTAATGTACTAAATCGTCTTTAGCTTTGTCATTTTTGTACCAATCTATGTCTTGTTGGGCGCAAAATTTTCATATTAAAATAATTTAATGTCGCATGCAATAAAACATTAAGATTTGGAATCATTGGTTTAAAAAAATAACTTGAAAAGAGCAAAATTGAACAAAATCATCAAATGTTTTATGAAGTTTGAACTTTGTCCACTGTAACTCTGTAACTCTGACATTTGTTGACTAATCGTCACAAACGACCCATGGTTATTTTACTTATTTTATTATATTTCACTAACAAAAAGAAATACATAATCCGTTAAAAATTTTTGAAGATATTTACATTTAAGTCCCATCATCTTTTTTAAAACACACAAATAATGGTTATTTTGGAATATCTCAAAAACTGTTCTACTTTTGACAATCATATTTGGATTCAGCGGACAATTTTACATTAAGATCAGGTGTCAGATTCATTTGGCCACGACTTTGTTGGAAATTTGTGA
This sequence comes from Pollenia griseotomentosa, assembly GCA_963931875.1. Classification (NCBI taxonomy): domain Eukaryota; kingdom Metazoa; phylum Arthropoda; class Insecta; order Diptera; family Polleniidae; genus Pollenia; species Pollenia griseotomentosa. The sequence goes on from OZ007564.1 coordinate 51,255,742, forward strand.
CACAGTGTTATTAGAGTGAGAAAAAGTACGAAGAGCCACTCTCACAACGAAAAATCTCTTAAATAATTCTATCTTATTTAGAGATAAAAATCTGAAAGTTGCAAGTAGAAGAGGAAAATTTAAATTCAGAACAAAGACTTCAAGAAACACCACTTCTAATAACCCCATAAAAAGGTATAAAACAACGAAACCTGACAAAATTATTGAAATACATCAGCAAATAGAAAAGGCCTACAAATACTCATCTCCATCTGCTCCGGCAGGCCATTTACGAACATTATTTTATAATTAAATTGTCAAAAATATAACTTTTTTTATGCCTATATTTTTGAATTGTTTCTGGCGAGAAAGATAAAGTTTAAAAGGTACCGATTTATTTCTTAAACATTTTCGATATTGTGCTTTCCAGATGCTAGAAAAAGTTCTTCGCATACTTTTCGAAACAGCCGATGTCAGTCGAGTGAAACATTATGTTTGCCGACAATTTACAAAATTATTATCTGGTCGAGCAAATCTACAGGATTTAATATTTGCCAAAGAGTTTAGGGGACTTAATGGTTATCGACCTACCGCATGTGTCCCGGCCTTAGAATTGACAAGGTAAGAAAATAGACAGCATAAGTACGCCGAATGTCTTCACTCCAAACCAAACCATATTTTTTAATTGTGTACTCCACTCTAGAAAATGGATACAAACTGATCCACGTCGTATACCTCGCCGAGGCGAACGTGTTCCATTTATTATAACAAATGGACCTCCTGGAGTGCCGTTAATAAGACTAGTACGTCATCCTCATGAAGTATTGTCGGATGAAGGATTAAAAATCAATGCCGTCTATTACATAACAAAAGCCATAATACCTCCATTAAATCGCTGCCTTTTACTAATCGGAGCCGATGTCAATGAGTGGTGAGTTTGTTATATTTGCCTTAGGCCCCTATTACGGTTTACAACTCAACTCAGTTGAGTTGTAATTTCTTAATTTTTGTATTATGGTTTACAACTTTGCTATTTTGCGGTGAACAAAAACATAACAAAAATTACAACTGATCACAACCAGTTGTCTTAATTACAACTCAACTGAGTTGAGTTGTAAACCATAATAGGGGCCTTATAATTAGCCAGTTCAAATCAAACCTTCATACTGTGCTATTAATTATCAGCCATGTCACAGAGTACAATTCCGTTCGAAAACGGAATACATTCCGTATTTTGGTGCTTCAGAAAATTACGAAAAAATTTTTCGGAATGAAACCATTTTTGTTTTTATGAAAGGAATTGGAGTCTTCTGTATCTGAAAGGCCAAAAAACTATCAAAATACACTTTCTATCAATAAACAAATAAGTTTTCTTTGATTCCGAACGGAATTGTACTCTGTGACATGGACGTATATTTTATTTGCATATGTAAGTTAGCGTGGCCGTTAGTTGTATGGAGAACTTTTTTTTTTGATTTCTTATACTCTCCCCCTCCAAATCGGTTCAGTTTTATGTAAAAAAAAATACAAAAAAATTTCGTAGCGATAAGTTGTGTTTTAGGGAGGGCGTCCGCCCCTCAAAGTTTGCCTTCAAGCCATTTATTCAAATGTAATTTGTTTGCGTATGACTATCTTCTAAAAACAACATTTTACAAGAATATGATAATGGCAATATTTAAGCTCTTGTAGTCAACAACATAAGCCTCGAAGAAAGTTTTTTGCTAAGACTAATATCTTAGAAAATAATTAAGAAAATAACAACAAAATACCAAACATTTTATATACGTTTTATATATATAAAAAGGCGATTTAATGTCAAGTGACACAATTTTGAAATCGATGTCTTCCGATTTGGATGAAATTTACACCAAGGTTAGTCCTATTAGATAGTAGTTTACACACAAATTTTCAACAAGATCGGTCAAAATGTTTCAGAGGTAGAGGGGGTCAAAGTTTGCCATACAGGTGTTCTTTCTCATCCATGTAATTTATTACCTATTGGTGTTAGCAAAATTTGTCCCAAGTAGCTTAGATAGCTATTTAATCAATCTTTTTTAAAAATATTTTTTTTGTTTTTTTTTAAAAATTTTTTAATTTTTTTTTTTAAATTTAAAACTTTTTTTTTATTTTTTTAGCCAAGTGTTAAATTTAAAAAAAAAATTTTAAAAAATTTTTAATAAAACAAAAAAAATTTTGTTTAAAAAGTTTGATCAAAAAGCTATCTAAGCTACTTGGGACAAATTTTGCTTACACCAATAGGTAATAAGTTACATGGATGAGAAAGAACACCTGTATGGCCAAAATGTCAAACTTTGACCCCCTCTAACTCAGAAACTTTTTGACCGATCTTGTTGAAAATTTGTGTCTAAGCTACTATCTAACAGTACTAAAATTGGTGTAAATTTCATTTAAATCGAAAGACATCTATTTCAAAATTGGGTCACTTGACATTAAATCCCCCTTTTATATATATAAAACGTATATAAAATGTTTGGTATTTTGTTTTTATTTTCTTAATTATTTTCTAAAATATTGATTTTAGCAAAAAACTTTCTTAGAGGCTTATGTTGTTGACTAGAAGAGCCAAAATATTGCCATATATCATATTCTTGTAAAATGTTGTTTTTAGAAGATAGTCATACGCAAACAAATTACAGTTGAATAAATGGCTTGATGGCAAACTTTGAGGGACGGACGCCCCCCCTAAAACACAACTTATCGCTACGAAATTTTTTTGTATTTTTTTTTACATAAAACTGAACCGATTTAGGGGGGGAGAACATAAGAAATCAAAATAAAAAAAATAACGGCCACCCTAATGTAAGTAGTTGTTCTACTTTTTCGTATGAAAATTACTAACAAAAATTATAAAATAACAAGAAATACGAAAAATACAACTGATATGACACTGGCTTGAATTGGCCTAATTTAAAAAATTTTTTTTTACATTTTTTACAATTACATTTTCTTAAGGTTTGCCAATTTACCACGTAAAATCCTACTTACCCCTGCCCTTTCCACTGCCAGTGAGATCATTTCCTGTCCCGCTACGAAATCGAAAAAGAGCACAATTTCTCAATTTTTCTCGACCACAAATTGTATTGTAGATTGCGGCCGTCAAACGAAACAGGGTATATGTACGGAATGTAGTCACAATTCAACCCGATCAGTAATTGTTTTGCAATCGAAAATTTCGAAAATTGAACGTTCCTATCTTACTACACAACAGATATGTCAGGCATGTTGTGGCAGGGTAGGAGATTTAAATTGTGGCTCGTTAGATTGTCCGGTCCTGTATGTTCTGGAAGTGAGACGTCGTGATTTACAACAAATTATGCATTTTAGAAGTTTGGTAGAAGAACGATTTTAGTTTTATTTGCTGTATATTTTTAGAAATTAATCATTCAATTATAAAATAATAAAATTTATGTTAAAATTAACAGCCAGGCCCACGATGTCACACGTTAAAGTTCGCATAGAAAATTACATTTAAAACAAAAACAAATTTTAGAAATTGTTTTTGTTCACAATGTAATTTTCTATGCGAACGTTAACGTGTGACATCGTGGGCCTGGCTGTAAATTATAAGACTCAATTCTTACACAAAATCTAGTAAAAATTTATAAAATCTGAAATGCAACAAAGATAAGAAATAAAGGTGAGAACACCTAAAATGTATTTTCTTCTCTTAAAATCGATGATTTATTTCATTTTTTTTTTTTTTTTTTTTTTTTTTTAATAAAAAAATGGATTTATTTGTAAAACTAGAAGTCATATAGCAAGAAAAATTTAAATTTGTTACAACTTTACTTTCCCCTCGATTTGTTTTAGGATATGAAATTCGGTTCACATCTGACCACATTTTCCATACAAGTAAATAATATTGCGGACAGATTTTAAATGAAATTTCGTAAAATTTCCCTAAAAATATACTCGGCCTTTTGTCGTGTCGTTATCGTAAAATAGTCGTTTTCAGAAATTGGAAGTAAGATTGTTCTAAAGCACTTCAATACGACAAACTTTCCACGTGTTTTTTTGTGGTCATTGTCGTTAAGTTCGCAAAGTTTCCTATAAATACTGAAATTGCACTTTATTTCTTATAAATAATGCAAAATTTCCTTTAAATACTGAATTTTTGCAAAGTTTCCTATAAATATTGAACTTTTTCAAAATTGCTAATAAATATTGAAATTTAATATTATATTCTCGGTTGTGTTCTAGAATCCGAATCAACTTGAAGGTGGATTACTTCAGCATTTTTTGTGTTCTGCATTACACATCAGTATGTTTTCTTTCGTTTTCAATTAGAGTTGCAAGGGGTTGGTGAAAGCAAAACGAATCGACTTTTATTCTAATATGTGACATTTTTAACAAAAAAAAAATTTTGTTTTTAGTTTAAAATGTTCTTTATCCCATTTAATCAAAAATATATCTTTACCTAAAACGCCAAAGGCCCTAACTAACCCAAAATTTAAAATCGACCCGCTTTTTATGTTATTTTCGACAATTTGTGTTTTAAGCGATGTAGCGATCTTAAATTAGTTTTTGCAATTTTTCGCAAGCCTTAGCCATGTTTGCGGTAAAAGCAATTTGTTCCTGTACGTTTTCCGATTCTTTACAGCTTTAACGACTTATAATAATAGTAGACTTTGCTATCATGCCGCTGTTAGCACATTTTTGCGAATTTCCGCTAATTTTGCAATTTTTTCCGGATTTTTGCCATTTTTGCGAACAATAACATGCGGATTTGTGAACACCAATTTATGAATTATGCGGATTCAAAAAATTTTTCGTTTTCAATTCAAGTCGAAACCTAGAACATACCTGGAGGCAAATTACGGCATTCGATATCGATCGAAATTTTCATTTAAATTGTATTGTGTTTTCGTTCGATATCGAATGCCGTAAAATTTTCCATAATAACAAATTATTCAAAGTTTTCTATTAAAACTAAAATTTCGCAAATTTCCTATAAATAATAACATTTCACAAAAATTCTTATAAACACTGAAATTTCACAAAATATAGAAATATAATAAATAAACAGTAAAATTTCGCTAACGTTTTCTACTGGGAAATTTTTAAAAATTTCCTTATATGTAAATGTAAAATTTTTCGAAACATCGTAAGAAAAAGTAAAATTTCCAAATATTTTCCATTTTTTTTTTTTTTTTTATAAATAGTATTTCGTCAAATTTTCTTATAAATTTTAAAATTTTTTACGAATTGCGAAATTTCGAATATATTTTTAATTTAACTACTTATAACAAATTTTGCATTATTTCCTTTAAATCTTTGAATAATATGAACACTTTTTTTATTTTTTTTTAAATTTATTTGACAAAATTAATATTAAAAAATGTTTCTTTGCTCTATTAAAACATTCGCAATAACATCAGGAATAACTTCATATTGAGTGCCATTCTTTTCAATATATGTATTAGAAAATGGCGTATACAAAAAACAAGTTTAAAAAAAATAAATGAATGAATAGTGTTTAAAATGATTAACTAAGTCTGGGTTTTTGAGATCTAAGTTAAACAAGGTTTAGTTGATCTGAAACATATTTGTGCTGCCATTACTAAGTTTGTATACAAAATTTTGGCGGCTTTTGAACAGCTTAGTTTTGTTGGTATTTAATAAAAAAAAAATCTCATTTTCTGGAAAAAATCGAGTTTCAGACTCGATTAAACTAAGTTTTAACTAAATCCAAATCTCAAAAACCCGGCTTAAAAGTTAATGCAAATGCATTTGACATTTAAATAAACTAGTAACTAAATTTATATTTAAAATTTTAAAAAAGAATAGGAAACAGGCAGTGGTCTTAACATTATTAAGCATGCATGATAGTTTTTAAAATTTAATTAATAATTTAATACAAAATGTTTACATACAATTCAATTAAAATAAGAAAAAATGTAACAAAATTTTCCATTAACATTTCGAATTTTCGTAACATAACAATTTAAAATATACATAAGTCTTTTATTTTTATTAATTAATTTTTGTTTTTGTAAAATTACAAAAATAAATAAAATTTTTTAACGACAATTTAAAATATAATTTTGGTAAACTAAATCTTTTGAAAATTTGTTTAACTTAAGGCCAATTTAGAATGTACTACATTTAATTTTATAATGATGACGAGAATAATAATAAAACCATGCTTGTTTTACATACATATTAAAGTTTTAAAGTTAAGTTAAAAAATTAAGGCAATATTACAAATATTCAATATATATATTCCAATCTTACTAAAAAACTACTTATTAAATCTACTTGAAACAATTAAAATTTATTTTTCCATTAATACATATTTTTTTTTTTTATTAATTAAAACAATCAAATGTTTTAATTTCTCTATTTAAGTTTATATGATTGATGAAAAATTGCGTTGCTTTTTTTGTAGTAGAGATGAACTTTCTGATGGTGGGGTGGTGGGTAATAGATGTTTTATAAATCTGTTATGATTAAATGATTTTGTTGCTGGTATGAGAGAATGTTCTTTGATGTTTACATATCCATTTCAAACATCATGGAATTTTTAAGATTATCTACATCTGATGATGACTCTGATTCCAATCTGGCCCTTATATTGTTCGATTTTTTCTCGCATGTTTTACTTTTATTCGAATTTCCATTTTTACTGTTGTTGGTCAGATTTTGTTGATTATTTTTCGATTTTAAATATTGAGCACTTGGTGTTGAGGTTGGTAAAGGTGTCATGGGCTAAAAAAAAAAGATAAAAGATAGTTAGATTGAGTAATAGTTTTAAAAACTTTTTTGAAGATATTGGCTGCCTTTTCATAATCAATAAGCACTATTATCCAAAAATGTATAAACATTTTCACAAATACAATTTGGATATATTGCTTATAGATTATGGTATCCTTGTCTATAGTCTTCATTTTGTATTAGGTTTGATTCCCTGAGATGGAAGGATTTGGACACAGTGGCCATATCCCTCACAGAGCACTTTCATGAGAATTTCACTCTAAGTGAAATTTTTTAAAAATGTATAAACATTTTCACAAATACAATTTGGATATAGTGCTAATAGATTATTGAAGCCTTGTCCATAGTCTTAATTTTCTTTTAGGTTTGATTCCCTGAGATCGAAGGATTTGGACACAGTGGCTATGTCCCTCACGGAACTCATTCATTAGAATTTCAGTCTAATTCATATTTTTTCAAAAATCATAAATTTTAATATAAAAAGACTAATAAAATATCAAATTAGTTTTTAATATTAAACAAAAATGATTGGTATTTCGTGTAAATAGTCGTATTTTCCTTATAATATTTTTTATCGCATGCGATATTGTTGGGAATATAACTAGTAACACAAATCTGTCATCATATTATTATTTACGCCTTATGGCAACCCTTTACTTTTTCTTTCTCTGGTATTCGTATTCTAACGTATTCTATGTATAATAAGCTTTATTAAAAGTAACTTTGTAAAACCTTGCTCTGCTTTTAACAATAAATGAATTAATAAAATCAACAGATATGTTTTAAATATATTTTTTATCGCATGCGATAAAAAGTGGTGTAAGCCAGATTACATTTATTTCATATTTGTGTGGCTTATGGCTACTTTTGTATTATAAGTAGAGCAAAAATAAATATGTAAATGCAACACAAACTTTTGCAACGCTTTCTGTTAGTGATTGGTAAAACAAGAGATAAACTAGTTTCTTATTTTATTTTCGCAGTTTTAATCAATTTGACGTAGATAAGTCAGGGTATGAAAAAATGGGGCTTACACCACTTTTGCGCTGACGGCCTCATTTATCTTCAGAAACGTAGAAATTTAACCTCCTGTTTTTTCCAGTTTTTAATACTTTTTTCTCCCCATTGAATTATCAAAAATTTCAATGGGGGTATTCACGTCTCAAGTTGCACCCTTGCGAAAAAGCAAAAGTGCAAAATATAACAACAACCACACAGACAATTAGTTGTGCGTAAATAATTGTCTTTGTGGTTGTTTTTGCAATTTTGCTTTTTTGCAAGGGTGCAACTTGTGACGTGAATACCCTTAATATTTAGGTAGGAACCCATTATTTAAAACGTATGTATATGTCAATGAATGGAGAAAAATTATGTACCATTTTCTTTTCGGGGTTTTAACATTCGAATTTCCAAAAATACCGTCTTAGTGAATTGATTTCTCGCCAAACCTCCGGTCCAAATTGAAACTTTTTAGCTTTAGGCATTTAGGCTGTGCGATCATGAATTAGTCAGTTGGTCAGTAATGTTACAATTTTATATATCGTTATACGGTGTAAATATTTTGAAAGCCCCCTTTCTGAATCCAAAGCCTGTTTCACGAAATTTTTCATGGTTTCTGAGATATTAAGCATTAATTTTGCTCCATATCAACTATTTTAAAGTTTATTAAGTATTGTTTTTTTATACACGCCACTATTTGGCAAATACAGCATACCTCATACTATTCCTTATACAAAAAAGTACAAAATAAGAAGTAATAAAATAAAGTAGTTAAGGCGAAAGCGAAATAAAATGACAACCAGAAAATAAATTTTGCTCTTGCTTCGCTTGATTTCCGTATGAAAAAAAGTAGTAAAAGAAAGGCAAAATAAAATGTGAACAACTCAATACACAGCTGTAAATATACATATGCATCATAAAAAGCTACTTGTTAAATATATATAAAATACTATTAACTTCTAAATTTATTCATGAACGTTCACAAAAATTCTTTTCATCAAAACATATGCCAGAAGCAGTGTTAAAAATAAAAAAAATCCCATAGATATATTTTCAGAAAACTTCATTGTCGTTTTTCTCCACTATGACTTTTTGGCATACGCGCCAAACCAATAATGATCTGACGATGTACAGATATGTAAATTGAGCTGCAAAAACTACTATAATTCAGAAATGGATATTTAATTGAAATTCAACACAACTTTTAAAAACTATCGTTTTGAAATCGAACGTTTTGCATCACATATCCGATTATTTTGGAGTAAACCAGGTAGGAAGTATCTATACAGGCCTGTCAAAACCAACCATTTAAAGTAAACTTTATGTAGCAGCATTAGGATTTACTTATTTTGCCAAATTTTGTTATTAATACTAAAATTTTGCAAACTTTAAAATAGAATTAATGAATTTTCGCAAAATTTTTTTTTTTAAATTAGTGGTATGTATTTAGTAAAGTTGTCTAAAAAATTATCAAAGTAATTTTTGGGAATACAAAATTTTCAATTAACCCATTTTTCGCCGCACCAAGTAAACTGACAATATAATAACGAAATAAGATTTTAAGTAACTGACAGAATATAAAAACATTGCAACAAAAAACAAGAGTATGAGTGCAGGTGATTATAATCATCGGTCGGCGAAAAATGGGTTAACAAGATTTTGAATCATTATGAATCGCTTATGAATCTTGTAACAAAGAAAGTCTTAAAAAAGTTAGAATTAAGTAAGAAGAATTGCGCTAAAATCCCATATTAAAATTTATTAAAATTCTATATAAATATTAAAATTTTTCGAAAACGTGTTATAAAATAAAAATTTTAAGTTAACTTGAGAATGTCGGATGTCTCTGAATGAGATTGCGGAGCATTCAAAGGTAACGCTAATGTGGATACCAGGGCATGCGGACTGCTCGGGCAACCAAATAGCAGATGAGCTTGCCGAACAAGGTGGTCGTATGGATGACACATTTATTGATTAATTCGTTGGCCTTCCAATGGCTCACTGTATGTCACTTGTCAAGCGCGAATTTTATAGAATTTCGCAGACGGGATGGATTTGCGAATCCACATGTTCCACATTCAGGTTACTATGGCCTGGCCATGATGAACGAAGAACTAGCTCTTTACTTATTTTTAATTGAGACCAGATTAGGATAGTGGTGTCAGTTGTAACTGGGCACTGGTCTGTTGGCACACATGCGATGAAAATGGGTCTGGAATTCAGTGACTACTGAAGAAGTTGTCATGATAAGGAGGATGAGGAAACTGTGTTTCAATTTATTTATTTTGTTAATATCAATAAAAAGAAGCCTTCGTGGCCAAGAACATGTATTGTTAGTAAAATATCTATGTACATACAATATGTTAACTTAGTAAATATTGTTAACAGAATATTACTTAATATATAAAAAACTTTGATAAAAAATATTGTACTTCCAAAAATTCTCTGCGTTCATACGATGAATTTTGGTTGCATTAACAGTCATTCGGCCGAAAGAAACATTTTTCTTTAACCAAGCACCACATTTATTTAGAATAAGTAATTTTTGGCTTGGACGAGATCATGCAATATTTTCTTAGTGCAAGCCACATTTTCTGATGATTTAGTAAATAATTCTTTTCGTAAATACAAATAAAAAAAAAAAAACAATAATAAAAAATACTTTCTGCAAGTTTTGCCGCTCTTGTACCATTTATTTTTTGAAAACATGATACAAAATACAGTATCAAAGCATACCACTGTTCTATAATTCTTACAATATCTCCCTTCAAAGAAGTCCATCTTGTATAAGACTTAATAAAACTTTAAATTTTCCACAAAGAATCTCAATATTTTTGGCATTGCTAAGTAAGATTTAAGCTTACCAACATTACTAGTCATGACGTTAGTGTCGTTTGTTGCCAATTCGATCAAGTTTTTTAAGGATTGTTTTTTTTTTTTTGATAAAAAGTTTTTTATAAAAAGAAAAATTGAAACGGCATCTTATACCCCTGACAGACATATACAGCCATGTCACAGAGTACAATTCCGTTCGGAAACGGAATTCATTCCGTATTTTGGTGCTTCAGAAAATGACGAAAAAATGTTTCGGAATGAAACCATTTTTGTTTTCATGAACGGTATGGGAGTTGTCTGTATCTGAAAGGCCATAAAACTATCAAAATACACTTTCCATCAACAAACAAATATGTTTTCTTCAATTCCTAACGGAATCATTCCGAACGGAATTGTACTCTGTGACATGGCCCATAGTTTCAATACCATAGCATGCATACAACAGTAGTATATAAACCATCAATATACCACTTTGTTTCATGGTTTAATTGTAGTTTAGGTTGACACACATGTAGTATACCATGATAGTATAGTATACAAATCCTATGTCTGTCAGGGGTATTACTTGGTAAGTGTTGGATGGTAACCCCATATTATTATTGTTTCTGCACACTTCCTTAAATATATTAAAACACTTGTGTATATGTATTAGTAATAGAATTTATTGTATTAAGAGTTATTGAATAAAGAAGAGATTGAAGATTATAACACTGGCGACGAGGAAAATTATTAATTGCAAAATAAAATACTTATAAAAATAAGTAATAAAAAGAATCTCAAATTTCAATCAACAATTAAATTTTCTTTTCCAAAAAAAAATAAAATCTGATACGAGAAAAAAAAAGCAATGGAGGCAGCCTTAGCACAACTCATAGAACAACTGAAAGTGCAGCAGCATCAAGACAGTTTGGCCATGCAGAATTTAATGAAGACATTGGCTCCAGCTAAAATTCAAGACAACAATAAAGGAACCAGTCCAGAATTTCTAATAGAGGCACTTGCATCGAACATTACTGAGTTTCATCATGATGAACATAACCTCACATTCGACATGTGGTACTCAAGGTATGAGGATTTGTTCATCGTAGATGCGGAAAAACTCGATGATGCAGCAAAAGTTCGACTGTTGCTTAGGAAGCTTAGTCCAATGGTACACAGCTGTTGAAAAACTTACAACATTGTTTGGTCTTCATACTTCGCAGTTCAATATAAGGTACAATTGTATGCAAATTACAAAAGACTCAGCTACCGACTTTATTACATACGCCGACATCGTCAATCGACAATGTGAACTTTTTAAACTTAATGATCTGACACTTGATCAGTTTAAATGTTTAATATTTGTCATGGGGTTAAAATCAACCACAGAATATGACATCCGTACTAAAATGCTAAACAAATTAGAGAGTGAAGGTGATAAAGTAACACTGGATCTGCTATCAACAGAATGTCAGCGTATGATAAATCTTAAAGTGGACACGGTGCTTATAGAAAAGCCTAAATCAGAGACTCTGGTGAAACAAATCCATACAAATAAAAAGACAAAAACATCACCTAAATATCCATGCTGGTTTTGTGGTGGCATGCACTACGCAAATGAGTGTACATATAAAAAGCATACATGTGAACAGTGCAGCGTAGTTGGTCACAAAGAAGGGTACTGCAACGTTTCTAAAAATAAAAAGAAAACGAAACCAACTACAAACACTCGTTTTCCAAATCAAAAAGGTTTTAACAAAAAAACAAAAAGTACAAACTTTGAAACAAAAAGCATTTTTGCAGTTAACAAAATTGGCACACAAAGAAAATATATTTGTGTTGAAGTCAATAATACCATGCTTGAACTACAGTTCGACACAGCTTCCGACATAACCATCATATCGGAAAGCACGTTTCAAAAACTGCAAGTAAATAATGCAACAGAGGTCAAAAACACTGCCAAAAGCGCAACAGGAAAATTGCCACTATCAAAACAATTTGTATGTAATTCAAAATTTCAAGACAAACATGCGGTTGTAACCTGTTACGTAACACCACTACATGATTTGAATGTATTGGGACTTGAGTGGATCGAAGCTTTAGAGCTTTAGATCGACAACATTTGCAATACTGTGAAAGCACAGTTGCGGGGAAGTTCTTATAATTTTACTGAAAAAAATCTCAATTTTAAAAAACTCTTTTTCGGATGTATTCGACGAAAAATTTGGGTTGTGTACAAAAATGAAAGCGCATTTAACAGTCAAACAAAATCAAGAACCAGTTTTTCGTCCTAAACGTCCAGTGGCATATGCGGTTCAAAATATGGTGGAAACAGAACTGCAGAGGCTGCAAGATACAGGGGTAATTTCTCAAGTAAATTATTCTGAGTGGGCGGCACCTATCGTTGTCATCAGAAAACCGAATGGGTCTGTTCGAATATGTGCCGACTTTTCTACAGGGTTAAACGACGCTCTAGAATCTCACCAGTATCCGCTTCCCTTGCCTGAAGATATATTCTCAAAGTTAGCAAATGCAAAATTTTTCAGTCACATCGATCTGTCTGACGCGTTTCTCCAAATTGAAGTCGACGACGAGTCAAAACAACTACTTACAATAAACACCCACAAGGGGTTATTTCGTTATAATCGTATGGTATTTGGAGTGAAAACTTTTCCGGCCATATTTCAGCAGATTATGGACCAAATGCTAACAGGTATGGAAAACGTAGCAGCATACATCGATGATATTTTTGTTTCGGGGAGAGATGAAACCGAACATAATCAGAATTTAAACGAAGTTCTACGTCGTATCCAAGATTATGGATTTAAAATTAAATTTTCAAAATGTAAATTTTTCGCAACTGAAGTAAGGTACCTCGGGTACATTATAAATCAACAAGGTCTGCAACCCGACCCAGATCGTATTTCAGCTATTCAAAGAATGCCTGAACCAGGTAACGTTACTGAACTCCGTTCATTTCTGGGTGCTATAAATTTTTATGGCAAATTCGTTAAAAATATGCGAACTCTTAGAGGTCCTCTGGATGAATTGCTTAAATCCAATGTGAAATGGCATTGGACACAAAATCATAGCAAATGTGTTTTAAAGCTGAAAGAAGTGCTTTCGTCAAAATTGCTGTTAACGCATTATGACCCATCAAAACAAATCATTGTTGCAGCTGACGCCTCAAATTATGGTTTGGGGACATGCATTCTTCACGAATATGAGGATGGAACTATCAAAACTATTTGCCATGCGTCAAGATCGTTAACGCCCGCAGAAAAGTCTTATAGCCAGATAGAGAAGGAAGCTTTAGCCTTGGTTTTCGCAGTAACAAAGTTCCACAAAATGATATTTGGGAGAAGGTTCAAACTTCATACGGACCACAAGCCATTACTCACAATTTTTGGTAGAAAATCTGGTATAGCAGTACATCAAGCGAATAGACTACAGCGATGGGCAGTTCAACTTTTAGCATATGATTTCGACATCAGTTTTATTTCAACAAATAGTTTTGGATATGCCGATGTTTTATCACGTCTGATTGATAAACAACAGTTCAACACAGAAGAATACGTCATTGCCTCAATTCAGTTTGAAAAAGAAGTAAAACAAATTTTATACGACAATTTAGATAAATTGCCACTAACACACAAGATGGTAAAGTATGAAACACAAAAAGATCCAATTTTAAAACAAATTTTTCAATTTATTAAAAGTAAATGGCCAGTCAACAGTACTGACATTGAATTAAAACCATATTTTAATAGAAAAGATGATTTGTCTATAGCTGATGATGTTATCATGTTTGGCAACAGAGTAGTTATTCCATCAATATACCGTAAAAGGGTGCTGAAACAAATTCATCATGGACATCCCGGCATAGAACGATCAAAGGCAATTGCGAGAAGTTTTGTATATTGGCCAAAAATAGATGATGAAATTAAAGTTTTGGTTCAAAATTGTCACAATTGTGCAGCTGTCGCTAAAATGCCAACGAAAACAACGCTCCATCCTTGGCCAACACCTTCGGAACCATGGGAACGTCTGCATATAGACTACGCTGGTCCAATTGATGGGCATTATTTTTTGGTGATAGTTGATGCACTATCCAAATGGCCAGAAATAATTCCAACAACAACAATAACTTCTCAACAAACCATTAAAATGCTTAAAGAAGTTTTTTCGTGTTTCGGACTGCCGCAAGTAATTGTATCCGATAACGGAACTCAATTTAAAAGCGCACAATTTGAAGAATTTATGATGCAAAATGGCATTAAACACATATGTTCCAGCCCTTATTACCCAATGGGAGGTGTTGGATGGTAACCCCATATTATTATTGTTTCTGCACACTTCCTTAAATATATTAAAACACTTGTGTATATGTATTAGTAATAGAATTTATTGTATTAAGAGTTATTGAATAAAGAAGAGATTGAAGATTATAACAGTAAGCTTAAATAAAAAGACAAAACTATCATTTATAAGACTTACAACGTCAAAGTAACTAATGTAAATTTTGGAATGTGAAATAAATCATACTTGGCAACTCTTTTTATATATTCTTGTAAAAACACTGTAATTATTATTTTGACTTTAATTTGTATGTATCATTAGTAATAAAGCTTTGAATTTAACTCCACACGTTTTTTTATTATTTAAGGTTAGTTTTTTCACATATAACTCTAACAGTAAAACATTTAATTGCATTGCCACATCCATGGTTTAATCAACAATCAAAAAGAAATTTTGTGTTTTAGATTTGCACTTGTCTGCTTTGCGACCAGTGTACTAAATTTGTTAAAATAAATGTAGTACATTTTCTCAAACCGACCAAAATAAGGTTTGGCCTACCTTCCGATCAAACATAAAATATTCGACCAACTTGGTCCGAAAAGACCAAGTTCGGCAACCCTGATGTATACACATCGTTAGCTCTTTTTGAATTTGCCCATAGCTGATAATCAAACAACCTGGATAAACTACTCATGAATTAAGTCCAAGTTTTTTGTTTTAATTTGGCTTGTTTGGATTTTCATCTATTGTCACCATTTTATTGAAATAAAGTAAATTTTGACGACAAAAACCAATAGCACGGCAGAAATTAAAATCCTTCAAAAAAAAAAAACTTTGATAATTATCTTATATAACTAACGTATTTCCTTTAAAAGACTACATCATCTTCCAGGATTAAACATGTATGTATGTAAATCAAATTTTTATTGAACTAAAAAAGAAATGTTTGTTTTTATTTTGTGTGTGACCCTTATTCCAATTCTCAAATAATAACGGTCTAATTTATAAAAAATAAAACAGGTTAATAAAGCGTTAATAAAACCGATTTTCATACAAAATCTGTTTCATAAACCCTTTATTAAGCTGTTTTATTTTTAATAAATAAAGCAGTAAATTTCTACACTAAAAAATTATCAATCTAAGAATGTATGTTCGTATATTATATTTATAATAAATATATTCCTAACCTACAACAACAAAGTTTTGTAATCAATTAAATAATAACAACGAAATAAAAGGAAACATACCAAAAAGAAACAAACAAAATATTAAAAAAAAGAGATATGAACATTTAAAAAAAAGCATAATAACAAAAATAACTAACCAACGCCAACAGCATTTGGTTAGTTGGCCGGCTGTTTAGATCAATTACGTACATCATAGTTTTTTTTTTTTTTTTTTTTGGCACAATGCCACAATTTCCTTATTTTTGTTGATTTGTACACTCAAAAAAATTAATGCTACATTTAACGAAAGAAATTCTCATAGCTACTTTTTGTACTATTTATAAAAGCTTCTTATATAATAATATAATACGAAAAAAAAAGTTTATTTTAGCATTTTTAGTTTCACAAAAGTAACGAATTCTATCGAGTTATATTTTTCGTAAATATTACAAAATTGTTTATGTTTTACAATATAACTTTCTAAAAATACCGCATATGTGTGTTTTATTTAACGAAACTAAAGAAACAATTTGTTCCAAATTAATTTTGTAAATTATAAGAAAATTTGTTGTATTTTACACGAAATAATTTTGTAAGTAATTTTTATTTTCATAAAATAACGCATGATTTTGAATTAAATTTTTTATTTGTTTTTTTTTTTTTTTGTTTTGTTAAACATAAAATCTAATGACATTTTCATGACCTCATAAACCAAATTAAAAAATATGTCTTTTACGAATGCCATTCAGAGCATCAAATGCAATCATAGTTGTTAAAACATAATTATGTATAAAAATTGCGAAACATGAACTGCCAGGCCCACGATGGCGACAAGAACATTTCTTTCGCATATTTATATTGAAAACTAAAATTTGTTTTTGTTTTCAATACAAATATACGAAAGAAATGTTCTTGTCGACTCGTAGGCCCTGGCCGAAGAGTTTAAAATTAACGAAGGAGATAAAAAGAACGTCCCTGGACCATTTCCATAATCATTTCATTTCCAAACTTTTTTTAAATAAAAAATCGTCAGCTTATTATTGGTTTGGCGCATATGCCAAAAGAGTAGAGTGGAGAAAAACGACTAAGGCGTGGTTTTTGAGACCTTAGTTAAACTAAGTTTAGTTAGTCTGAAAACAAATTTGTGCCGCCATTACCAAGTTTGTAGCCAACATTTTGACGAAACAGCTTAGTTTTGTTTAAAATGTTGATCTTTAATGAAATAATAAAAAAAAATCACATTTTGCCGGAAAAATCCGAGTTACAGACTACGTTAAACTAAGTTTAAGCTTAATTCACATCTCAAAAACGCGGCCTAAGAAGGTTTACATGAAGATTTGTCAAAATGTATACGATAGAATTTTTTTTTTTTTATTTTCTCCGCTGCTTTGTTTTGAAAAAAAAAAGGTTAATTTTTGTCAACCTTCATGAATAAAGTTAGAAGTTAATAGTATTTTATTGAAAGTGAAAAATATTATTTTGTGCCGCATACGCCACTTTTTTAAAAATATTTATAAAATGTAGCTTTTTGTGCTGCATACGTATGTACGTGCCTATACTTATTGCTATGCATTGAGTAACTTGCTGAAATGAAAGATTCTTTATTAACATTCTAATAAAAAGTCAACATTGATGGTTTTTTTCTTCTTTTATTTGGTGTTATTTTAATAGTTTTAATAAACTTTAGAAATTTTTACTACTTATTAACACGTGTTTATTATTTTATAAAACTAGTTTTTTTCTTGTTGTCATTTTAATTTGCTTTTGCTCATGGTTTGATTATTAGGTCTATGCAGAAATACAACAATTAAAAAAACAATACGCACTTTGTGTATAACATGATGAAGATATCAAAAACTATCAGCAGTTGTTTTGGTAGACCTACTGATTCGAAGATTATTTTGCTTAAAGTAATTTTTTCTTACGACAATGAAGCAAAGCAAGGTGAAATTTATTTTGTACGTTTTGTACGAATTTGGTGCAATCGCCAAATAGTGCCGTGTAGAGCAAAACAATACTTAAAATAGTTGATATGGAGCAAAATTAATGCTATCTTAGAAACCATAAAAAATTTCGCGAAACAGGTTTTGGATTTAGAAAGGTGGTGTTAAAAAAATTATTATTATTAGTTTCGATCAATTTTGTTTAAAATCCATTGAAAATATTTCGATTAAATCGTAAATTTTATTATTTAAATAACTATCTGATTTGAAAAATACATACAAATTTAAGAATTTCTTTAAACCCCAATAATAAGCCAAAATCGTATGGAAGCCCCCCTAATGAATGGTTATAAGGGGCAAGTATGTTTTGAGAAAATGTTAAGGACAAAAAACTAATGGAGGTCGGTGACTTCTTGGCAGTTATGGGACTTTTTCTTCAATATATATACCTACTTATTGTTCATTGTTGGTGTTTTGTCTCAGTTTTGATATAGTTGCAAATAAGACTAGAGTATTTGTAATTCTCATTTGCTTTACAGTTTTATTTGTTTAATATCTTTAGCTTTTCCAAAGTCTTTGGAAAAAGCTTTCCTAAGCAACCAGTGAAATGCGCATAGGAACTAGCTTATTTCCCAACAATAAGTATCAGTGTATGTATTTAACAAATAAAACTTGGGATTTAAGCACGTCAAAAAAATCTTATTTTATAACCAACCCCAGTTTATTTTTCATCTCAATCATTTGTTTCTTAAGGGGGCTCCCATACAAAATTTTTAATAAAAACTAGAATATATTGAGGAAAAAGTCCCATAACTGCCTAGGAGTCGCCCCTAAGGTGAATAAATGTATGATCGACCTCCATTAGTCTTTCGCCCTTAACCTTTTCTCGAAACATAAATGACCTTTATCTACACCCCTTGGGAGGGGCTCCCATAAAAATTTGGCGTTTTCTGAAATTCTTAAATTAAACTAACATTTTTCATCTTTAATAAATAAAATCAAAAGTTGTAAACAGATTTTAATAATGTTTTTCTTGTTTGGTTTGAAACTTAATTTTCTATACGTGAAGAAAAAATTAGAAGCATAGCTGCATTCTCCAATTTTCAATGTCGTTTTAAAAAACAAAAATTTCGAAATTTTTCTAATAAACCATTTTTTTCTAAAACAATTGCGCAAGATTAAAAAAAAGTTTTGCCTTACTTAAAGGTAATTTTATTTATTCAATTAACTAAACCGGTTTTGAGTTACGCGAATATTTGTTGTGCAACCACCACCATTTTCGATATAACGGTATATCTCGAAAACAAGAGCTAACCTAAAAAATCGGTTAGCACTGCTGCAGAGAATTAGGTTAAACCGCCATGTGCCCCGCTTGTGAGAGAAAAAGCCAAATTCTAGCACAGTGTTATATTTAATTTATAATTTTTGCCCAGAATAATCAAAATAATTTTCTAAATCCAAGTTTTTGAGATGTAGATTAAGTATAACGTGGTCTGAAACTCGGATTTTTCTACGAAATTGATGCAATATACAAAAATATTTCATAAAACACAATTTTTTTTGTAAATTATTAAAAATTACTTTGATAATAAACTGGCAAGTGCACGGCTTAAAAAAACTAAACTCTGGCAGAATGCTTTATTTTTGCATGAGCAATACAGCAAGTTGTTTTTGTTTTCATTTTGTTTTTTCTTAACCTACTTACAACTACAATTAATATTGGAAGAATTGCAAGCAATTGTAGTGGGGAATGTAAGAAAAGATAAACTCACTGTTTATTGTTGTTGTTTTTGTTAAAGCTTTGAAATTGTTACAAGTACGACTTTTGCTTAAAAGTAATTCCTATTCGCTTAACTGTTTTGACTTGTTTAATATCTTTAGTTTTTCTAAAATCTTTGGATGAAGTTTCCTGACGATCTGGCCTAAGCAACCAGTGAAATGCGCTTAGGAATAGCTTATCCCTTCAACAATAAATTTCTGTGTTTGTATCAAGAATAAAAATTGGGAATTAAGCACGAATAACAAAATCTTGTAGTAATTTTGTATTTTACTAAAGAATTTCGTACTTTCGAACACTGTATGCACGAATTTCGTAGTAGCGAATTACAAACGATTTCGTACAATGTACGACAGTTTTCGTACATTTAAGGCACGGATATTTTTGAGTGTAATAACATATATCAAATTATTAATCTCTTGATATTTAATTAAAAGATTAATAATTTAAATTAAATTTTTCGATATCTTATTTGAAATTTACCTTATTGTCTTCATAGTCTGCTGAATCTCCTTCACTAAGACGTCTTTGTAAAGCTCGCTGTTTACGATCACGACGTTTTTGATTCTTTTTACGTTGTCCCAAGATACTGGAGGTGGTTCTGCAAATATTTAAATATGTAATAAGTCTATTTATTGTTTAATAATCAACTTAAAAAAGCAATATAAAACTTGGAGTAGAAAATTGAAAATTGCAATTAATAGAAAGATTTGTTAAATCTCAGTGAAGTGAACATTTCTAATTTTATCAGGTATGTGATGGAAATCGATTTTAAAAACGAAACGATTTGAAACCGAAAATATCGTTTTCAGTATCTTTTAAAATGGGTTTTAAATATATATTTCCTTTTATTTTCAGTCTTTATTCTTTTAAATTTTACGTTAACTGAACTGTATTCTGAATGAAAATTTAAGACTATAATTCAGAAATGGTTTTTAAAATCCCTCGAAATTCATCACACCTTTCTAAAACGTTCTTTTTTAAATCGATCGATTTTCATCACATACCTGTATATTTTAGTTTAAATAAAAATCTATAAAAATTAAAAATTTTAATAGGTCTAAATTCTTATTTCTCAATTTTCTTCTCAAACTCTTTAAATCATCAGATAAATAACATACCTAAATACCTGCTTCTTAATGACCTCACTAAAGCGTACAGTCTTCTTACAACTTTCCGATAACCCTACAACATTTTCCTCTGGAATATCGCTGAACGACTGTGAAAACCGTAAAGAATGAAAAGCACTAGTCATGCCATCCGCAGACGTGGAATAAGCTGGAGAAGAAGACTCATCAATGGAATCACAAGAATCAGATATTGAAGGTCTTGGCTCATAACGGCTATAATGCTTAAGAATACCCTTATAAGAAGAACTACCAGCACTGAAACTAATAGCACTGTCACGAGATTCGGAAAAGCTTCGCTGTTTACGTTGCTGAGCACAGTGGTTGTTAGAATTATTACTATTGCTATTTACAGAGGGCACATTCATGGATGAGGAAGTAGCATGTAAAGATTTCAATGGTTTTTCATTACGATCAGGTGAAAAATCTTCTTCATCATCATCGGCATCATCAGCATTTTCATCGTGTTCGCTTTCAATAACTTCGGGCACTGGGGTGGTTATTAGATTTTCCAGCAACTGCTGTTGTTGATATGCTTTTATATCATCACAGGCGGATTCGGAAAGAGAACGACGTGTTTTATTTTTACGTTTTTGTTTTTTATTAACTTTTCTCTGTTGCTGTTGTTGGGCTGTTGAATAAGTTGCACCACTATTTGTTTCTTCATCTTCAGTGGTATTGGCATTACTTGAAGAGATGTTCGCGGACCTTGTTTTGATCTCAATTTCTACTGATTTTTTACATTCCGAACGTTGTATCGAAATATCTAGAGAAGGCTGCAGCTGATCCTTTTGCCTTTGCCTGGACTTACGAGCCACTTTAAACTTTTCCTGTATCACATACTCTTGCAAATCATTACTATCTAAGCCAGCTAGATAGCTTGAAATACGTTCAGCGCTTGTATTTAAATGTAAATTTAAAACTACATTATTTTCCCAAGCTTCTGCTTCGGCATCTAGGATTTTAGCCTCTTTTTCCTGTGTAGAAAGCTGTATGTAGAATGAATAATGTGCAGGATAATAGCCACTACCCAAAGAAATGAATTTCAAATGTAGGCCACTATCATCATAACGTTTGATTTGTAAAGAATCCTCTTGTACATTACGTACATGCAATACCCAAGACATGGTATTGTCCAGAACATTACATTCGAATTTTGTAGGTAATTGATAAACAATATTTGATTGTAGAAATTCCTGCTCCTTCTCAGCATTATTCGAAGCTTAAAAAGTTGCATAATAAAAAAATCTATAGTTAGAGATTGCCTAAAGATTTATTTTTGGTAAGAAACAATTTCACACTTACCCTCAGTTTTAAAGGAAATTTCTTCACTAGCCTTCTTTAGAGAATAATCAATAGTGTTTGAAATCATTTCCTCTACGGGCGATTCACTATTGCTCGATAACAATTCATCACGCACATCACTCTCCACACCACTATCTTCACGGCTCAAATGTAACAAGCTCTCATGCATTTGCTTTTGTTTCTCTATACTCGCTCGTATCACTGGAAGAGATATAACTAAGCGCCTCGTGTCTACATCAAATTTAGCCGTTCCCTCTTTATCGTTCACCTTAAAGGGTAAATCAATATTTAAGCGATACTTTGCGCCATTTCGTTCACTTAACAAGAACACTTTTTTCTCAGTAACATCCAATTGGCATTCGTTGCTCGAATCAAGCAGGGGCAATTCAATGTCTACTACGAGTTCACGAGGTGTAGAGGTATGTAATTTAGAATCTAATTCATTTGTGTATTCACTGAGATCAACATCATGACGATGTTTTATTGTGTACTTTGGGGTGCAGAAATCGGATGATTGCTTAGCGTTATTGCTGCAGTCGATTGTTTTCAACGGCAACTGCTTGGGTATACCAGCACTGACTGTTGGTTTAGCTGGATAAATGTCTTCAAGAGGATGGAGTTCATTGCATTCAGCTGGTGGATCTTTAGCCAATTTACGAATCACTGTGGGCCGGGCAATACCCTTAAAATCCAATTTGGGAAATTTTATGTTAACGCGATCTAAGGTGACCTATGGGGTGAAAAATAATATGGAAACTTGAAATTCAAATGTTAGATATGACATCTAGTTTTCATTTTAATTTAAATATTGGTATCAAATTCGAACGTAAATTCAAACAATACTTTAATAGAAAATAAATATAAAATAACGCTTTTTTTAAAGTAATATCGTAAAATAAAGTCTTTAAGCAAATTTCCGAAAACAATTGTTCGCCTAATGGTCGAAATTCGACCATAAATTGTTATGTACATATGAAGAAAACATAGTACATCTAAGTATATATGAATTTACATGTTTCGAGCATTTATTTTTTCCATATTAGTGGATCGATTTGGCGAGGGTCCAACCTCCGGTTCTTTTTTTTTCTTATTTAGAGAGAGCAGGAATGTCAAAAGATGCTTTTGTTTTTGACATATCGACCAACGAAAGCAACAAATAAAAAACAATGTTGTTTTTGGTGTTGAACTTGTTGTAGTATCGGTATCGCCACCACCGTCTACGTGAATTAGCCTTGGTTTGTACAATAAATTGTGGTGTTTTTTTTTTTTTTTTTTTTTGTAATTATTGATATTGAAAACATGTAGATAATTCATAAGAAATTAGAAATTTAACACATTTTTTTAATTATAATAAAGAATGTTCGAAAATTCTAACATAATTTCGAAATTTTAACATTTAAAAGAAATCACCACATTTTATAAAATTAAACAAATTCCGGTATTATCTTGATATGTTTACAAATTTTTTAATGTCATTATTTTTGGAAAAATTTAAAATTGTTCTTTAAAATCTCATTTACTCACCTTATATTCCCTTTCCACAGCATCCAGTGATGTATCGACAAGGCACTTATGAAATGAAGCATTACGTTCGGCCAAATACAAAGCATCCGGATGGAAGACAACATCATAGACCCTACAACGTTTATTTTTATTATCTAAATCATCTCGAGGCGGTGCCTGAGCCATAGGTATAGACCAACTTAGGCCACGATTGCCAGTCTTTGGATCTAAACATATTTGATTTGTTGGCTTTGCTACATGTTCACTTTTGGCGCAATTAATGAAACATTTTTGACTGCCATCTAGTGAAGTTTTAATAACAAACCCTGGCTGCGGGTTAATAAAAACTACATCAACACCACGTTCAGCTTCGATTTGTTTAATTTCCTCTTCATAGCGTTTGCGATTTTCCGGATCTTGTATTTCTTCGATATAGTCGAGGAATAATTTGCGAAATTCTTCCTTTTTAAGAGCCTCTGAAATACGTTCAAACTCTTCTTTTGTTATGTCGGGATGTTGATGCAGTTGGGACTGATTGTAGTTAGTTGATTGGGAATTCGTTGTCTTCTCGGAATGATGTTGATGATGATGGTGCGGCGTTGTACTAGTCGAAGTTGCGGACATGACACAATTTGCGTATGCAGTTTGTTAATTGTTTTAAACAAATTTTTATAATTTTTTAAAAATTACTAAAATTGCCGTAAAAGGTTTGACTGAATATTTTTTTGAGTTTTTAAATAAAAAGTTTTTTGGATTTTCAAATTTTAAGGTGTTCTTTCAATTTTTCTTTATTTTTATCTGTAATTAAATAAAAAAAAAATATTGATTGATCATTGTTAAATTTGAAATTAAACAAATACATATCGTTACCTAAAACGCTTACTTTGAAATTTACTTTTTCATTGATTCTGATGTATTGCATCAACACAAATCTTTTGATCGAAATTAGCGATCTTATTAACAAAAAAAAAACGGCCCTATTTACAAAAGATTGTATTATAAACGCTAAAAGACCTAACTAACAGTTTGCATAACATGCAACATTGTCAATCGTCAAAATAACTGATAGGATTTACTAGAAAAATAAATTATAAACAAGGCAATTTATCATTTTAACAAATTTTTTGCTGCTCCTGTAAAATTATCAAATTGCTAAATAAGGTCCGTTTGCGTTTAAGGTAACGATATTCTACTTTATCTTAACTTGTTTGAAATGGGTACTCTCTCCACCTGTTTGTCTGTCATCGTATTGTTCTACATACGAGTAAAGTTGCGCGGATGCCGGCTAATTTGTCATTGAAGTGTTTTCGATAAGAAAATTTAATACACAAACAACAAATTAAGGCAGTTCTATAATTCTACGTCATAATTTTTGTTTGCAAAATGAAATGATGAAAAAAAAATTCAATTTCATAGATTTTTTTAACAAACAATTTATAAAAAAAATTAGGTGGCTTTTTAAAACTGGAAATTTTTTTTCTAACTGCACACTGGGACTGAACGCAAAATGTTAGCACTGAATAAATATGTGCAAATCTTTAAAAACGCATGGCCAATTGCAAAATGAGGTGCTGTTATAACATTGCAGAGAAGAGTAAAATCTTACAGAAAAAACTGATCAAAATCCGTTGTATATATCAGAGATCAGCAATGAGAAGTGAAAAAGTGAGTAGAGCTAAATCATGACTCATAAATTCTTGTACTTATACGCACTCATACTTATTCCAATGTTATTCAAGCTCATATCCACTCAGAAGTTTTATTTTATTCATCGTACTTAGCAACATTTGTAGTGGTTGATTTAGAATCTACTTAACTCATTGTGTATACCCTGCAAAATAATATTGGACTGCCTGATCCATTTTGATGAAATGGATTACTCCATGGACTGGTCCAATGTAATGCAAGCATGGATCATGTCATTGTTAAAAAGTGTTTGTAGTGAGACGACATGTCTTCGTTAAAACTTATCCTCTTGTGTATACAATGGATTAGTTTTAAGACTACTCCTTTGTAGTCCAAAGCTGGGTTATATGGTCCTGCCCTAGGACATCGTAATGTTAAATAGACCATGTTTTTTCCATACGTTTGGGTTACTTTTGGACTAGTCCTAGTCCCTTGTGGGCTACATTTTACACGCGTGTTTGGAATAGTCCTATTATTTGCAGGGTAGGCGAAGCAAAATGCGAGGCTGCCAGATTTGTCCCCGAAATAGCAAAGTGACGATTTGGCAATTACAGTTTACTAAAGTTACATGTATGAAGTGGTCGATTTTTCGGCAAATTTATCTGGCAGCGCGAGTAGCGAAAAAACGATTCATTGCTGATCTATTTGATATGTATATATGTATTTTTTTTTTTTTTTTTTTTGAAAAAAATAGAGAAATCAGTTTAATTTTAATAGATTATTTCAAATATTCACTAAAACAGTTTTTTTTAAGCCCGATAGAACTTAAATTAATAAAAAAAAAAACAAGAAAAATAAAATTTTATGTGTCGTTTATAGAACACGAGCGCAAAACTCGTCCGTTCAACTTACATTTAAAACAAAAACAAATTTCGAAATTTTGTTTTTGTTTTAAATGTAAGTTAAACGGACGAGTTTTGCGCTCGTGTTCTATAAACCACACATTAATAATAAACAGGGGTGTGCTGGAAATCGCAAACGCAAGAATTTTAAAAGTCGTTTTTTTAGTAAGATTTCTGTAATAAAAGAATTTTATGACAAATATTATATAAACATTTCTCTATTAAACAGAATTTTATAACAAAAATTATAAAAATTAGCTTAAAAGTGTATTAAAAACAGCCTCCAAATCTTTGCGTTTTGCGTTTGCGATTTCCAGCACACCCCCCCAATATCTTTTTATTTAATTAATTTGTGGCATTTACATTTAAAAATGATATTTGGCATGTGTGCTATTCTTTACGTCCGATGATGCCAACATTTTTTTTTATTAACAGACCCGTTAAGCCAAAAATAAGCCGTGCGATATAAAAATCACAAAATCGTTAATAAGTGCCCGAGTGTTTTTCAAAGTAAATTTGTATAACTTGGTAAAGCTGTTCAAGCGTGAATTTATTTATAATCAATCGTAAATGCAGTGTTGCCAATTTAGCCATGGTAAAATAATACAGGTGGTAGCACTTAGGCAACAAATACAACAAAAATTAAAAATAAGTCTCCGTATACGTCAAAAATTATTTTAAACTTAAATCAAATTTTGCGATAAAATAAATAAATTTTTAGCCAATTTTTATTTCACTATAATAACTAAATATATTATTTAATTTTAATTCAAATAATCAAAAACTTTAATGCAATACAAAATTCACAGCACAAAACGTGGACTTTTTCTAAACATAAACAAATCTTTGATATAAGCCATTAAAAAATGAGCTTAGCCATTAGCCATAAAAATTGTTTTGGGGTTTTTCTTTAAAGAAAATCATTTTTATATTCTTATAAAAATTTGTAAAAGTTAAATTAACATTTTTAACAATTAAAACGATTTTAATTTGAATCACAACTTTTACAATTGTTGTAAATCGCTATAAACGATGATGATGAAACAACTTTCAAAATAAAGGAACAGTATTCCAATATTAAATTTATAAAATGGATCAACACAAAACTTATAAAGTTGCTCTCACTTCAAAAGTAAAATGCTGAAGTAGAGAGGGTATTTAGCCAAGTAAACATCGTTAAAAGTAATTTGAGAAATAGGTTAATTCGATTTTATCAATTAGGAAAATATTTTTACCATAACAATAAAATATGTATATCCACACCACAATAGTGGAGAGGGTACTATGCATTTGTGCTGATGTATGTAACACCTTCATATTGTTCCTAGAACATAGTATTTTAAGTATATTTTCCCCCCAAAATGTTGCTTTTCCCAATACATTTTTTAAGGAAAATGGAACAAATTTTGAGGAAAATTTATTCCCGATTAAAATAAAATGACATTGAACAAAATTTTAAACGACTACGTCTCGACCATGATAGCGATTCTAGTACAAGGGTGATTAAGGTAATCGGGCATGTTCTATAAATCGAAATGAAGTAAATTTAAAACTAAACAAATTTGAAAAACCAGCCTATAAAGGAAGTTCATAACTTTTATATACTCTAAACTTTGAGTACCAATTATCTTTATAAGAACAACTCTTAAAAACAACAGTCAGTTATTTTGTAAATAACACTACTTGACAGTTTTTTGACTAAATGAATGTGACACCTAATCTTTATGTTGGAAATTTGTGAACTAGTGTAATTAAAATCAAAATCTTGTTTGATTTGAATTCCAATACATTTCGATTCCTAGAATGTTTCTTTAAACATTTTTTTTTTCGTTTTTTATGATACATATTTCAAAAAATTTTTTGTCAGATTTTGGCCAATATTTAAGATTAGAAAATGTAGCACAACTTTTTAGCTGCTCCTTATATTTCTGCGTTGTATAAAAATAAAAACTCTTTACATTGGGTTTGACTAAATTCTTATCAAATTTCCAGCAGCCGATTTGTCACTGGAAGAAATTTTGATAAGAGTAAAAAAAATAAAGTGGGTTATTAATAAAAAAAAGACTTTTTTCGACATTCTTATCAATTTAAAATCAAAACATAAGAATTAAAAATTTTTGTGGCCTAATTTATGGAAGCATGCACATCAATAATTGAAAATGTAAAACTTGATTGACTACAACTTTTTTTTTTTTTTTAATTAAAGATTAGAGAGAAATTGCAAAACTTAATGAACTTCAGTTTTAGATGAGTTTCATTGATTTGAGTTTGTTAAAATCAAGCGCTCGATTTTGACAAAAAATTAAAATTCAACGAATATTTAAGAAGTAAAAATATTAATGTGTGTATGCATATGTTATTTTCCCTAAACGAATGAACAGATTTATTTATGCAGATAAATAACTTAGATTTTATAATGTAAACAAACAAATTTAGCATTAAAATAGTGTACGTGAGTCCCAAACAGCAAGAAAGATACAATAGCATAAA
Organism: Pollenia griseotomentosa; assembly: GCA_963931875.1. Classification (NCBI taxonomy): domain Eukaryota; kingdom Metazoa; phylum Arthropoda; class Insecta; order Diptera; family Polleniidae; genus Pollenia; species Pollenia griseotomentosa. The sequence continues at coordinate 51,284,407 of OZ007564.1, forward strand.
TTTTAAAGTTGATATTTTGCCCAAAAAGCTTGGTATCTGTAGTAGGTATATTAAACTTTATAAATATTTAAATTATAAAATGCGTAATTCATTTTCTTTTTACAAAAAACAAATAATATACATACATATGTATCTACATCGTTATATTAAAATTATATGCCTTCTATTTGTTCTTCAAAAAATTTTAATAAAAAAAAAACTTACGCAATTTCTTTTTGAAAAAACACGTTGTTTTTTAGAATTTTTCTGGTTTTTTTTAGTTTTAGTTGCACTACATATGAATGAACAAATTGCTGCTTACTGTTTAACCGAACTATTTATACTAAAAAACGTTTTTAATATAAAGATTTCTACAAAATTTACCGGCAAGAATCCGGCATAGAGCACGAATGAATGCCAAGCGATACTTTACATAGCGTATGAACCGAGTACAAATTAAGAAAGGAAAAACAAAACAAAAATAACGAATGAAAATAACAACAAATGAATATAACAAACAAAAAAAATAATAATAGAGAATCATCAACATGATTTGTCCTCATTTTGTCTTGACTTTTATATCTATTAGGGTGGGTCGCTGATGTATGAGAAAAAATAAAAGTTCTCGAATCATATTCTAATAGCAATATTTTTTGTCTAACGTTAAAACAAATAAAAATTGCTAAAAAAAAAAAATTAAAAAAGTCTCATCTTGAGCCCGAGCCGGAGCTCCTAAGAATTAAGTATTTTTGAAAAAAAAGCCATTTAGCAGTTGTGATTTTTAGTTGAACTGTTAATTTTTAATTTTGATTTTTTTTAAGTTAAAATTTATTGATAATTTCAAATTATTTCAATATTATCAATAAATTTTAAAAAAATAATTGTAAAATTCCTTCCTTCTGAAAAATAATTTAATGAACTCAAGCCTAACTAAAAAAGTATCAATTTTATTTACTATCAATTATTAGTAATTATTACTGAAAACTTTTTTAATTAAACTTATCCCTTCAACAATAAATTTCAGTGTTTTTATCAATAATAAAAATTGGGAATTAAGCACGACAAACGAAATCTTGTAAATTAAAAATTTTGTATTCCCAAAAAAATTACTTTAAGAACAAACTGGCAAGTGCACGGCTTAAAAAAACTAAAGTGAAAACATGCTTTATTTTTTGCGAAAACAATAAAGCAAGTTGTTTTTGTTTTCATTTTGTTTTTTCTTTACCTATGTACTTACAACTACAACTAATGTTGGAAGAATTCCCACAAATTGTAGTGGGGAATGTAAGAAAAGATAAACTCACTGTTTATTGTTGTTGTTTTTGTTTAAGCTTTGATATTGTTACAAGTAAAACTGTTGCTTATAATTCTTATACGCTTAACAGTTTTATTTGGTTTAATATCTTTAGTTTTTCTAAAATCTTTAGATGAAGTTTCCTGACGATCTGGCCTAAGCAACCAGTAAAAAGCGCATAGGAATAGCTTATCCCTTCAACAATAAATGTCAGTGTTTTTATCAAAAATAAAAATTGGGAATTAAGCACGACAAACAATATCTTGTAAACTATCAACTTAAAAAAAAAATAAAACTTTGGTTCTTTTAGAACATTAAAGAGCAAAATCACGAAATTATATAAGTTATTTTTTGGTAACAAAATCTTGTTTACTGTCAAATCTGGGCATCTATCGTCTTGATTCAAGTTTCGTCTGTTTTAAACCTTCTCTTGATTTGTTTTAACGAATAGAGTCATAGATGCTTTTGACACTCTTTTTACGAACTTAAAAGTCGTTAAAATACAGTAATATGCTTTTCAAAGCGCTGGCTCTTACACTTAAAATAAGTAAATAAATAATATTTTACAGGGGTCTAGTGCAGACAAAAATATAACATATTTACGCTATTAGAAAACGATACGAGAAAAAATTTGTTTGACCCACCCTAATATTTATATTGTATGCACTTATTGTTACTGCCCTGTAATTTATGGACTTGGAGAAAAATATAGCGGTGTTTATTTTTTTTATAAAAAAATTTTTGCTTCCTAAATCTGACAATTAATTAATATTTTTGTCTAGAAATAGTTTTTATTACAATTTTTTCTAACTCTAAAGTTTTTTATCAATTTCAAGTAAAAAGATTAAAGTTGAAACTTTATCCGATTTATTAAGAATGACTATATCATTAAAAAATTCTAGGCAATATGGGTATCAAAATGTTTGTATTATTGAACAGAAATAATGAAAGATTGAGTGCCTCGGTAGGCTATCTGGTAGCGAGCTAGTCTATCAGCGCCGAGGTTGCGGGTTCGATTCCCGCCAGATACTCTGGTTTCTTTCCTGCAGACAAGCATAGAGCTTCGCGGGAATAGCTAAGGAAATTAAAAAAAAAAAAAAAAAAATCTTAATATAATCTCAAAGCTTTAGACAAAACAATAAAAAGAATTCGTAATATTTCTTAAAAAAAGGTTAAGGAAAATGTTTATATTACAGCTACATTGAAGCTATAGATATGTACATATAATAAGGAATGATTAAATACATTAAGGCCCGTTTTCACAACTCACCGATAGCTAAAAGTAGACTTTAACAAGCCTTATAAAACGTGTTCCATTATTAAAACTCATCCTACCTGGTAGGTTAAAGTAAAATTGTCATAATGAAACACTTTTTATACGGCCGATAAAGTCCTACCTTTAGCTATCGTTAAGTTGTGAAAACGGGCATAAAAGTATCTTTATCCAGTGTGACACAAAGAATGCTGACGGTCCAGAAAATGCATTAAATTCTGCTGGTGTCTTATAATTGCAAAATTGTCTATATATACAAAACTTACTTCATTGCTAACCAAAGGATAGCTAAAGTAAAATATCTTACATGAAGTTACAAGATATTCTGGTAGTGTAGAGAAGAATTCCTAATTATATGTACATACTCAGCCCAATTATGAATACAAATTCCCCGGGGTTTTCCCTTTTCCCATTTTTATACCCTTCACCTCAGGTGGAAAAGGGTATATATAAGTTTTTCATTCCGTTTGTAATTTCTAAAAATCCCTTGTTGTTGTATTTTTATTAATTTTTTCTGTATATCTTGAGAACGGCAAGAGCCAAAGTTTTCAAATTAGGTACACACATTTAGGTTATCAATACACAGCATCGCACAAAATGTGGGCGGGATCGGAGAAGTGGGCGTGGTACCTCCCGTACAAAAATATCAAAAATTGTATAAAAACCTGATTTTTTGGACTGTTTTATGAGCTATGGTTATACCTTGTAACTATATCAAAAGATCGGAAATTTTTAGTAAAAAATATTTTATATAAAACTCGGAAAAATCGGTTCAGATACGAAAAAGTTTTAAATATCCACTTTCGGGAACCATAGATCTTCCCGAGTCCAAGATTTATAACCCAACTAACCGGCAAATTTCTTCTTAAACACGTCGCTATATAAATCTGTCAAATCGGTTAAAAATGGCTGAGTTATAATCAAAATAAAACAATTTTTTTTTTTTTATTTTTATGTTCAAAAACGTTTTTAAAAAAATATTTACCAGTTTTCGCTTTTTAAATTTAAATTATCATTAAGTTTTTTTTTAGTATTGTAAATATGTATGTATATGTAAAAATTATTTGGTTTTTGTCTAGTTACTCTGTATTCTGCTCGCAAAATGGTGAAGGGTATATAAGATTCGGCACAGCCGAATATAGCACTCTTACTTGTTACAATTGAATTTGCATTGGAAAGTAGGAAAAATGGGAAAAGTGAGAAAACTCCCGGGGAATTTTTATTCATAATTGGGCTGATTATATAGCTTCAATGTTAACCGTTGGCTTAAGCAAAAAGTATGTGAAATACGGAAGGAATATGAATATTGCAAGCAAGCTTTATAAATAGAAATTCAATTCATTGAACACGTTCAAAAAAAAAAATGGTTAATAAAATAATATTTAAAGCATATAGATAACTAGATAAAATGAGAAGTTGATTTCTTAATTTCTGGGCCCTTTAAATGGATTTAAAACTTTTTTACTAAAAATAGTATGTTTAAATTTCTAGTTTGAAAATTGGGGGCGATATTGGATTTTAAAGAAAACTTTGAAACTAAAGCTGAAAAAAAACCAACGATGCCATCATAATCACTCTCAATTTAACCAAAAGCAATGGACAGAAGTCGGAAAAAAGTTGGTGTGTTGGACTGTGTAAGCTATTAATGAAATATTAATCATGTATCATATTTATTATTATGAAACCGATCATTTGCTTCAATAACGCCATTAGTAAAATATAGGAAATTTTGAATTAATAACACTAATGCATAGCAAATCATTCTTAGGAAGATATTGTAAATATTTCTTATGATGATATGGTAAACTAAGCATTTGATAGAAAAATAACTGTTTCTTTTTTCATTATGTTGTGTGTAAATTTCAAACTTTAGAGTCGTTTTATGTAAAACTTATATTTTTGATGTTGCAGCAATTGAACGAGATATTTAAACTTCTGATTTTTAAATTCTAGTGAATCTTTTGCTGTCAACGAAAATATGTTTAAAAAAATATTTATGCTAATATTATCAACAATTCTGTAAACTTGTATATTTAGAAAATAGTGAATTTATTGCTGTAAATTGTATGTACAAACATATGTATATATATATATAAGTGTATATAAAAATAAACAACAAAAAAATAGAAAAATATTAATAAAAAATTAACAAGTATATACGTAAAAACTAAAACAACAAAAAAATGGGTATGTAAATAAAAGAAGTAAGGGTGCTACATTCGGCTTTGCTGTATGCCCCGCCCCCTTCACCATAGTATTGACAAGGCGAAAAGGTTAAAAAAAAATAGATTTTTGCTCCTATTTTAAATTATATACTTTTGGTATTTTCTTTATAACTCTTCAATTTTTTAACCGATTTCTTGTTTTCAATTGAAAAAATTATTTTTTCTTTCTAATCGTATACGAAATACGCAAAAAGTTATATAGGAACTCCTGAAAGTCGTTTTTTGGGATAATGGACCTTTTAGACCCATTGTAATTACTAAATAAGCCGAATATAGAGTATATATGACCTTCAATTACACATTGTATCTCTTTTTTGTTACCGAATTCATCTAAAAGCAGGCACACTAGGTTTATTTTCAATACTTAAAAAAACCTTTCCTTAAAGAAAATATTTAAGTCAAATTTGAACGAACTAATGACCCAACTATAATATTCTTAAGTTGGCTCAAGCAATTGTGCGAATACATTTGATTCGTATGTGTCGAACCATATTGAAATTAAGAAAACTTTTTGGTTAATTTTATGAAACTGGCATTTGCTTAAGCAACGTGCGAAACAGATCGCACTTTCCGTACGGAATAAAATATTTTTTAATTTTATTTCTGTTGTTTTAATGCTTTTGAGATGTTTTTTTTTAATTTTTGACAGTAGCTAAAAACAACTTATGCATATTATAGTTTGGCCTTAATTATTTTCTTGCGACCGCTATCGTGCAAAAAAGGTTAAAAGAATTAGTCGATTTAGATGATTTTTAAACCAAAAAATTTTTTATTGTCAAGAATATTTGAGCTTAATTTGATCAAACTCGCTTTTTTGTACGTATTTGGGCCAGGTGAAATAATGGGCCGCTTTGGCTCATTTTTCATATTAAATACTTCTTGTAGTATATTGTCAGCTCATAATTAGTTTGACCTACCGACCATTAAAAAAAAAATTGAGTTATGTATGAGATATATATACATATAAGTAGTTACTGAGGTCGTTACTAGTAAGTACTTGTCGAAGTTTTCAGAATAATGACAATTGTAATAATAACTACTTACCAGGTAACGTATGGAATAACTACTACCTATTACCAAAATTCAAAAAGTTTTTCCTGGGCCCTTTCTGAGTCGAAGACCTATTTCACGAATTTTTTTTTGTGCTTTCATTAATTTTGCTACATATCAACTATTTGAAAGTTTATTAGGAATTGTTTTGCTCTACCCGCCACTGTTTGGCGATTGCAGCAAATTCTTCATACAAAATAAATTTCACTTTTGCTTTGCTTCATTGGCGCAAGAAAAACAATTAGTAATAGCGAAGGTAAAATTAAATCACAAAATGAAAGTAAATTTTCTCTTGCTTCGCTTCATTGCCGTAAGAAAAACATTAGTAAAGCAAATGCAAAATAAAATGTCAACAACTCTATATACAGCAGTTAGTATACGTATGCAGCACAAAAAGCTACTTTTTAGAAAAGTGGAGTATGCGGCATAAAATAATAATTTATACTTTCAATAAAATAAAATTCACTTCTAAGTTCGTTCATAGACATTCACAAAATTCATATTTTTATTCAGACCATATGCAAGAAGCAATGTTAAAAATACAATAAAATCCTATCGGGTATATTTTCAAAAAACTTCATGTAAACCTTTATTGTCGTTTTTCTTCACTAAGACTTTTTGACATATGCGCCAAACCAATTATAAGCTGACGACATGAGAAATATCTATGCCAAATTTGGCCCGCCTAGTTTTGTGGCGATTTCGCTAAAAGTTAGAGATTTATGGGTAAAAATTCAAGGTAATCTTGGTTTTTTGCTCATTTGCCTTTTGTGGATCGATCTGGCTAAATTTCAAAACCAAGCTTTTCCGGACTATATGTAATAAAAATATATACAGCTACATCATATCTGGCGTCTTCGGGAAAACCAATTCAACCAACACACGGACAGGAACACATCCTTAAATAAACTCCGCTACTAATAAGGATCCAAAATATACATACAACCATATGTATATAATTTATAGGATCTTAAATAAAGGCCCCTATTATTGTTTACAACTCAACTCAGTTGAGTTGTAATTAAGACAACTGGTTGTGATCAGTTGTAATTTTTGTTATGTTTTTGTTCACCGCAAAATAGCAAAGTTGTAAACCATAATACAAAAATTAAAAAATTACAACTCAACTGAGTTGAGTTGTAAACCGTAATAGGGGCCAAATATTTTAAAAACTTCAAACGGTTAGACAAACTTATATATATCAACCTGTCGTGAAGGGTATTAAAAAAAGGCAAAGTAATTAGTAAGTCAAATATTATCGTTGAGTGTAGGATGAATTAAGAAATGGGGGTATAAAAATAAAATACTAGATAACAAAACACTTTTTTCGACTTCAAACAATTTAGTCGATAATAACAAGTACATACTAAAAAAAATTCTAATGCGATGTAACTAAACTGAATGAAAAACAAACTAAAGGGGGAGGTAAAGGCAAAGGTTTTGGGGTTTTCAATTGTCTTCTAAGAAGGGCAGGAGTTTCATTTGTGTTTTTAACAACAACAAAAATTATCTTTTACAGGTGTTTTTTGTTATATACATGTATAAACAGCTAAAGTATGTATATAAAATTGAATATTTGTATATACATTCTATAAAGAAATATTATTTTAAGCATACATAATTGTTTTATCGATAAAAAAAAATATAAATGATTTTTACAAATAAAACCATTTGAATTTTTTTTAATATCTGTGGCATTTTGACAAAACATCTTAAGTCGAGATAAGATAGCAAAAAAGTTTTTAAAAAAAACTATGCGAAAAAATCATTTTTATTAATATTAAAATAAACCAAAATTAAAGAAAAATTTCGCTTATAATAGAAAATTTTAAAAACGTAAACAAAAATGTTTTTGAATGAAAATTCGTATGATTAAAGCTTCGTTCACAATCAAAGAAACATTTTCACTTGGTGTTCATAATAGAGCAACAATTTCTTTTGCAACCACAACAATATTATGCATTTATTATTATTTTTTACAACATTATGTTAAAATTTTCATTCAAAACTAAATAAAATTATTTTAAGCGTCAGAAACAATTTCATACAAATTGTTGCTGAAGTTCTAGTTGACTCAACTTAAGTTACATTTTAAAAAAAAAATTAGTTACATTTTTGTTTTAAAAATGAAAGGAAAATATATGAAATATTTTAGGAAGAAAAAAGATAGAAGAAAAAACGAAATTGTTTCTCTGATTGTGAACGAAGCTTAACATTTTTTTCAATTTTTTGAATTTAACTTAATATGTTTTGTCAAAATGCCAGAGATATATATCGGGTGATTTTTTAGCTATTATCTTTTTGGCAACACTTGTTTAAACAGCTGACGCACGTTTCGTGTTTTGTTTCACTTTCAAACATCTTTAGTTTGGTCTATAATTTAACCATGAATCGTCTTACAAACGAACAACGCTTGAAAATTATTGAATTTTATTATCAAAATGCGATCCACTTTTTTATCGAAAAATTGTGTTCAGCGACGAAGCTCAGTTTTTGCTCAATGGGTACGTTAATAAGCGGAATTGTCGATTTTGGAGTGAAGATTAGCCAGAAGCAGTCACGGTCAACATTTGCATGAAATAATCTTCAAACATTAAATTATATGGACCGTACTATCGATTCAAATAAAGATTTAATTGGTCGATTATGTATGGCAACCGAACTTTAGTTGAGTTGCGAGTTACCGAAAATTTATTTCAGATTGCAACTGATGTCGGTTTCTGTTGCCAAATTTTTAATATTTAGGCAACCGTTAAATGTTTGTTGCTGTGTAGATTTGTTAAGTTAAAAGGCACCAAAAGCTAAAAATAAGTACGTTTTTGTTTAATTTGGTACATTTTATTACATATTTCGTATTTTGGTTACCAGAATTAATAAAATTACCACAGGACAAGTATTTTACTGACTAGTTCAACTAATGAATTTAAAACCAAAAACACATTAAAAACTTTTAAAAGTGGAGTTATTTGTGGTGCCGATGAATTTGCGTTTAGTCTTTACAGTCTCTACTAAATAATTCACAGCATCTTTGAGACACAAATACACCATAAGCAAAAAAAATTTGTTAATAAGTTTAGACGGTTATTCTAGCGGATAAGAATTGCCTCTCAATTGTCCCCAACAGATGCCAGGGTTATTCCTTCTCCGTGGTTATCGAAAAAATAAATGCACGGAATTAATAATATTTATTTTTTTTACTTAATTTACTTATAGAAAATTGTTTGTAATAATTATTTTTATTTTTTCGGTTGCCGCTCTGACAAAGTGGCAACTGACAAAAGTTGCCTTACCTAATATAAATTTTTATTGTGTTGCCATCTGACAACGCAACTGAAGTTCGGCTGCAATACATAATTCACCTATAAATTTGCGCAAAATTTTATTGGAAAAAATGGTTTAAAAAAAGCAACAAAAGTACCAATTTTTTCCTGTCTTGCTCTTCAAGTTAATATGGATATCCCTGGTGATAGTTTAAGCATAAAAATAATTAAACTTTTCTAACTTTGCAGTCTAATGGCCATTTTTACCAAGTTCAGTTATAATTATCTATCAGTTATAACTGTCAAAAGTAGTAGCTCGTTTTAACTGAATCTGGTGAAATTGGCGGTAAATAATCTTAATTAAAAAGTACCAAGTGTTCCATATTTTACCAACTTTTACCCCCTGAAAGTCTTTCAAAATGTACTTTTATTGCGACATGCCACTGGAGTTATAGAAATTCATACAAACAAAAATGTTTAATCTAGGATCGCAAAAATGTTTGAAAAAAGTACCAATAATACGAATTGTTACCCTGTTTTGCCCCTTTAAGTCGAAATTTTTCAAACTTATATCCTTGGTCGTAGTAAAAGCAAAAAATAAATAAACATTTCAAATTTTGCAGTTTAAATCGAGTTGATCCCTTCTTAGTTCCCTTTTTAGGAACTTTTACCCACTAAAAGGCCGATTTTCGAAATGGACTTTTTTGCGACATGACTATGAACTATAAAAATTTGTACGAAAAAAATTTTTGATTTAAAAAACGGTTTGGACCATTTTATGCGCACCTGCAATTTCTGATTTTATTCAGACTTAACATAAGTCATATATTACATACAATACCTACCTTCTTTATAAGTTTGGTTGGAATCGGTTGACGCATTTGAGCGTGATGCGACGACATACAAAATCGTCTCCTTTTTATGTATGTATATAGAGATTTTTTTATACTTTTTTTGATAAGCCCTTTCGTTTTTTTCAGTTTTACTGTAAAATCCGATCACAATAATTACATCGTACAAATATGCCTGACAATACTAAAATATATTGAGAATACATATATGGAAAAGTCTTTTTTTCATTTTCTTACAGTTGTTTTAGAGGTCAAAAAGTCAATAAACTTTTCTGCTTTTTGCTAGTTTTTATTACATTACAGGGACACTTACACACACAATCGCATAATCGCTCACACATTCACATACACAGTTAATATATGTACAAACAAACATTTTTTCTACTCTCTGAATTTATGTTGGTTGTGCATTTCAAACTGATGAAAAGAAATGTTTTCCATTATTTTATTTTTTTCCACATAGAAATTTTGCAGTTAACAATAATAAAAACATGTTGGTTGGTGGGTTGGTTGACTTGTTATGTGGCTTTTTATGGTAGTGTGGTACTTGAGCACCAGATTATGGATGTGCATTTAAAATATTATTGAGTATAATTTTGGGTGACCATATTTTTGCAATCATAATACAGAACATGAATATTTAGGTACATACAAAGTTTTACCCCCCATATTCATAAAAAATATTTTAGGTTGATAACAGGTTTATGAAACGAATTTTCTATGAAAATTTGTTTAATAAGCCTTTTATAAATCAAAAAAATTTTTTAGTTAAAACTTTGTATTTACTTGCTGATGCATAAATGCAGGATACATTAGAGGCCTGCAACAAGACCACTTACAAGTCATCAATTCATAAGTCGTCAGCTCATTATTGGTTTGGCGCATATGACAAAAAGTCGTAGTGGCGAAAATCGATAATGAAGTTTTCTGAAAATATACCCGATAGAATTGTTTGTGTGTTTTCCCACTGCTTCTGGTATACATACGTTTTAAAGAATGAACGAACTTAGAAGTTAATTGTATTTTATTGGAAATTAAAATTATTGTGCCACACACGCCACTTTTCTTAATTCATTTCTAAAAAGTAGCTTTTTGTGCTGCATATGTATACTTACAGCTGCGTATGCATTTGTTGACATTTTATTTTCCTTTCTTTTACTTCTTTTTTTCTTAAGGCAATGAAGCAAAGCAATAGTAGAATTTATTTTCTTGCGGTCATTTTATTTTCATTTCGCTTTAACTACTTGTTTTCTTACGGCAATGAAGCCAAGCAAGAGCAAAAGTTATTTTAACGTTTTTGTATGAGGAAAAAACAATACTTAAAAAGCTTTAAAATAGTTAATATGTAGCAAAGTTAATGCTTTAATAAAAATTTCGTGAAACAGGTTTTGAATTTAGAAAGGGGATAATCAATCACATACCTAACTCAATTATGTTTAAAATGGTCGGCAAACACACAGAAATTGTATTTCTGTGTGTTTGCACAAAATAACTTAAATGAGATGAAATTTTTTTCCAACTTTTTTGATGATTTGTGTTTTATTTCGTGTTTTAATATTTTTTATTTATTATACATATATGTGTAATATAATCACGCTATGCCCCAGGGGCCGAGCACTTCGGCCTGCTGAAATCAAACTCACTTTTAAACGACTCAAAACAATGGAACAATATTCGTTTCAAATGGTTTTTTAGTTCTCCTAAGCAGTTTGGGATTGAAATCCAGCAAAATCGGTTCAGTAGGATAAGAGTTATGGATCACAATGTGGAACAACCTACCTGAAAAATTGACTACAAAAGTCAGCATAAATAGTAGCGGAATGCACATATTGATAAAAGATTTTGCACAAAACAATGCTTTAGTAATAAATTTTGGTATGTCACAGTTTTATATGACTAGAAATCACACTGACAAATTTCATGAAGATCGTTCCATAAATTACCGTAGGCCCCATATAAACCCTACTCTCGAAAAACCGTTTAGTACGCGTAAAAACGTAACAAATAATAATGTTTCAATAAAATTCGGTCTGTTACAGATTTGTAAGACTAGAAATCACACTGTCAACTTTCTTGAAGATCGGTCCATAATTTGCCATAATAATATTAATAATAATAATGCTATTATAATAAAATTTTATAAACCTGAAAACACTGTCAAATTTCGTTAGGATCGGCCCATAATTTACCATAGGTCCCATATTAAGCCTACTCGGGAAATATTCTTACTGTAGGAAGAGAGCATAGTATACAACGAAGAGGGCATCAAAGATTCGGCTCAGCCGAACATAGCACTCTAACTTTTTTTAAAGCAATATTAATTTTTTGTGCTTGATAAATTGAAAAATCTAGAAACAGCGAAGACTGCACTTTTAATGGCAAATGTGGAATAGATTTATTGCTACATGTATTTCAGAATTTACCGAAACAAAACTTATTATTCCTCAAGAAAACTTACAACTATTATTTTTTAGTTCTTTTATATCGGAAAGCGCACCATATATTGTCTTAGCCCTGCAGTTATAACGCTTTTTATGTATTTTACACGCTAAAATCACGTTCATTAATTTACACGTTTTTTATTATAAACATGTGTACACTAAAGTGGACCATTAAATGAAGGGAAAATTAAAAAAAATTATCTGGTTCAAAAAAGTAGACTAGTTTTGTGTTAGGTTAGAGTAAAAAAAAATTTGGTAAAAATATGAGCTCGATCGGTTGAAAATTGCCGTGGCGCACGCGCATTAAAATCTGTGAGAATAAAATGGAGAGAAAAACGCCCGTAACTACTGAGGAGTCACCCCTAGATATGTAAAATGTATGAGCAATCCCCATTATTTTTGCATCCCCAATATTTCTCTAGAACAAACTTATCCTCTATCTCCAACCCTTCATATGGTCCCCATACGAAAAATTTAATTTTCTCGAAAACCGACTCTAGAACAGACGGACGGACAGCCAGACGGGCATGAAATGCAAGATCAAAAAAACGGAACCAATTAGGATGTATCTTGGACCAAAAACAAAAAGAACATGGGCGAAGCGCGCAAAAAATGGATTTCTTTAGTATAGAAAATGTTTTTTTTATTAAGATATCGTCAGCTTAAAATTTATTTGGCACATATCGAGTCATAACCGCAAAAAAGCTTAAGCGACAAAAACTCAATTTGACAGGGCAAGGTTTTTTTTATTTTATTTCATAAAAATTTTGAAAGAAGGTTGTCGCTTACGTTTTTGCTATAAAATCGTAGCAGTATCTCATGTGACTATGACATTTTAGGAGATGATGCAAGTGTTGACAATAAATCATTTATTTAAAAAAAGACGAAAATTGAAAATGATGTCGCTTAAGCTTTTTTTGCGGTAAGGCTTCGCCAAAGATTCGTAACGCAGAAAAACGACAATGAAGTGAACTACATGAAGTTTTCTGAAAACATGTATAACCGAGAGAATTATTTTATATTTTTATTTATCTTGTTTTGAAAAAAAAAAATGTCAATTTTGTTAACGTTCATGAACAAACTTATAAGTTAATAATATTTTACTGAAAGTAAAAATTATTGTTTTGTGCCGCATACGCCACATTTTTAAATTTATTTTTAAAAAGTAGCTTTTTAAGCTGCATACGTATACTTGCTGCTGTGTATTGATTTGTTGACACTTAATTTTGCTTTTAATACTTTTTTTCTTACGGCAATGGAGCGAAGCAAGAGCAAAATGTATTTTCTTGTTCATTTTATTTTGCTATCGCTTTAACAACTACTTGTTTTTATTAAGGCAATGAAGCAAAGCAAGAGTGAAATATATTTTGTACGTTTTTGTATTAGCAGTTTTCAGCATTCGCCAAACAGAGGCGTGTAAAGCAAAACAAAACTAAATATGTAAACTTTAAAATAGTTGATATCGAGCAAAACTATTGCTTAATATCGTAGAAACCAAAGAATAAAATGAGAATAAAATGCAACATTTTAGTGCTTTTTGAAATTGAAATTCGAAAAACAAATCGTGACGCACCCCCCTAATGAATGTTCATACCATGGTATATTTATAGCTATAAATATACCTTGGTTCATGCTATGTCTGTATATCCGTTGTTATTGCTTAAAAAAACAGCTGTGTTTGTTTGTAAACAATAACTCACATTTTCTAATCTTAATTCATCTAAAAAATATTAAAAAAGCGTACAATATTAAGAAAACATAGTATGTATTGTTAAAACAATTACATTACTAATAAACCATTGTTATTTGGTTTATTTCTTTTACTGATTTTTTGCTATCAAAAAAATCATACCTGTGAGATGCAAATGAATTAAATACAAAATTAAAATATTTTTGTATACCCTTCACCGAAGGTAAAACGTTATACATACATACATATATACAAACATACATATGTATGTATAAGTTTGTAATTTCTACAATATTGATGTTAGACCCTATTAAGTATATATATTCTAGGTCCTTATAAGTTGCGAAGTTGATTTAAAGGTGTCCGTCTGTATGCGTATGTTGAAATGGGTTTTCCGAAGACATCTGAAATGATAAGGACTAGATTGTTATATATTTATGTTCACAGTTCATGATGGTAATGTCGATGAACTGTTCGATAACACGCGATCTCTGGAACCGGACCTACGGGTCTATGCCGATGGTTCCAGGATGGGCAGCAGAGTAGGTGGAGGTTTCTTCATCGAGGAATTGGACATTAGGGTCTCTTTTAGACTGCCAGATGGCAGTAGTGTGCTGCAGGCGGAAATCTGTCATAAGGCGGGCAGCAAACTGGCTGAGGTATTATCGCATATCGAGAGATATATGCATATTTACGGACAGCAAGGCTGCCATTGCAGCTCTGGCTGGTGTCTTCACGACATTTATGTTAACAGTGGAATGCCGGATGTCTCTAAATGAGATCGCGGAACATTTTAGGGTAACGCTAACATGGGTACCAGGGCACAGTGGATGCCTGGGTAAACAAAAATTCAACAAAATTGGTAGAAAATTAAATTGTTCAAATAAAAAATTTGAAGTACACAAAATACTATTAATTTCTTTTTCATTTTCCTTGAGGAAGTATATCTCGAAAATGCTTCTTGTGAAAAATAAATGAATGCCATATTTGTGATCAGCAACCCCGATTTAGCTTAGAAAATATCCAATTTCTGAGGTTAGTTTTTTTGTGGCGTAATGTTATACACCGATTCTCACCATTTACCCAGACTTCTTCTTAGTACACTTAAAATGTATTTACCAAATTTGATTAAATTATCTACAAGATTGCAACTTGTACTTAGCGCCCAAGGTCAAACACCTTTTCAAGAAATATAAAAATTTCAATGTCCGAAATTTCGAAAATTCGTTTTAAATACATTGCACGAACTTTTCGTCTTAGAAGACTCCTAGAAAAATTTGATGCAGAAAATATTCGTGGAACATTTTAACCCTCTAAAGTGCCGTTTTAGTATACTTCTGTGGGGACGTTAAAAAAAAGGACAAAAATTACCCCTTAAAATGAGTGTTAGAGGGTTAATATATTCCAAGCAAAGAATCTCCATACAGTTCTACTGAAGACATCTGAAATAGCATTTTAGCTCAGAAGTACATTTAGTATATTTTTTTGACTTATACCAAACGCCTTTTCAAAAAATTCAAAAACTTTAGGGGCCGATATTTCGGGAACCCGAGCTTACTTTTCAAAACCCTTTTGCGGATTGCTCTACCAATAGTCTAGTATTGTAAAAAAAAGTATTGAGACTGGTTTTTCTTTGCACAGTGTAATAAATAAAAGTTGTAAGTAAAGACTTTTCAATATAAAGATAAAAAAAAACATAAGAATTCTAACATTGAAGTTTTTCAAAAAATTTTTGTTGAATTAATATATTTAGGAATTTTGTATTAAATTTTAGCTTTGAAAATTTGTATAAAAAAAAACTCAGCTTTAAAAATATTTTCCAAATAAAATTCTAAACGAACGTTAACGCTCGAAATTGTTGAAAGGCAGTTGGCAAGGTATATTTACACAAGATAGACTCGTTAGCGGACAGAGATAAACAAATTCGTGTGTATGAGCCCTAATTTGTACATGTGTGCGTTAAATTGTTTTTGTTTTATATCATTGGTGCCCAGCCCATACCACAATTGTGGAAATTAATTCACACACATTCTTCACACGCATTCTTACGCTCTTTCATTTAGCCAACAATTCAGTTGTCGATTATCAAGCGACGAGTGCACATGCGGCGGATGCATACATATTTTGTATATTTTACTTAAGAAAACTTCCCCAGTAAACATTGCATACATAAATAGAGAAGTAATAGAATGATGCAATTTAAAAGATATTTTATACTTAGGAATGCTTTTGGCAATATACAGTGCCTCTAATGTTTTAAAACATTTAAAAATAAGAGGCAAGATGTTTTAAAAAGGCATTTTTCAAAAAGATGTTCTTTTTATTTCGCTTTAAATTCATTTATATTACTATGAATGTTATCAAAATGCCTTTTTAAAACATCTTCCCTCTTATTTTTTAATGGTTCATAGCATAAGAGCCAAAAAATTAAAAATGACTTTCCGTTTTTAATAATAAAAAAAAATAGAAGTCAAATATAAAAATTAATTAACCATTAAAAAATAATAATTCTTATTTTGCAAGCAAAAAAAAAAATGGAAAATAGCAAACCTAAATTTTTATGGACGTGCTCGAAATTATAACGGTACTGATTTAAACTATTTTAATAATTGCTTTTTTTATTTTGACTTGAATTTGTGTGTGCTGGGTAAACTCTCTCTATTCACTAATACTAATATGAAGCAATACAACCACAATTTACTTTTTGGACGTCCCTGTTTTATATGAAGACAATTTTGAAAAGTCGGGTATTTTTAAAGAGCAGCATGTCTACACTCCCAAATAAGTCTACCTTGTGTTAATGTACCTTGGCAGTTAGTTATTCTTCTCAAAATCATAAAATTTTTTATTCAACAAGTTTTGAAAAATTTTATTTCATTTTTATCTTTTTAATTACTTTTTAAACAAATGTTTGAACTCTTCTATTGATTTGAATATATTTTTTTAATATTAATTTGAAAAAAATACATTAAAAAATAGAATCTGGGAATTTTTGTATGCTGGCGAGTAAAATTTATTATATAAATTTTCATATTATTCGAATGTGTATTCGAAATTAATTCACATTTTTAACAGCTATTATACTTTAAGTCTCATTCATTCAATATTTTCCAGGAATATTTTCTATGCACTATCAGAAATTTCGTTTTTTGTATATTTCTGTTACGAGGCTTACTTTAGCTATCCTTTGGCTAGCAAGAAGTAAATTGTACAGAAAATTTATACAACTATTAGATACCAGCAGAATGTAATGCCTTTTCTGGCCCGCTACGTCCTTCGTCAGCATTTTTTGTATCTTATAACTAGATAGTGCCTTTTTTAAATTGTATGTATTTAACTTAATTATTTTAACAAATAGAATCTGGGAATTTATTTCTCATGGTGAGTATCATAGAAAATATTCCTGGAAAATATTGAAGGAATAAGACTATTAAAGTATAAAAGCTTTTAAAAATTGTAATTTGACTTAGAATGCACATTCGAATAATGGGGGTATTCACGTCACAAGTTGCACCCTTGCGAAAAAGCAAAAGTGCAAAAATATAGCAACAACCACACAGACAATTAGCTGTGCGTAAATAATTGTCTTTGTGGTTGTTGTTATGTTTTTGCAATTTTGCTTTTTTGCAAGGGTGCAACTTGTGACGTGAATACCCTTAATATGAAAATTTACATTAAAAAAATAGTTATGTAATTAACAAAGTATTTTTTTCTATTGTGTCATATTGATAGTATTTCCTATAATTTTGTCACAAGCAGATACTTCTTGCATCGGCTGCTGTTCCTCTGATGTGCTTATAGTATTTTCCAGTTCTACATATTTTTCAAATAAAATATTAGTGTTCATAATTTTCAAATTTAATAAATTAATAATTTTTGAAAAACACGAGCTCACCTAAATTTTTTTTGATTTTTCAAATCTTGCCTTCTCAGCTGCTCGCCTCAATTCTTTTCGTTGTTCTGCACTTAAAGATTTCACGTCGACATCTTCCATGCAGCCAGGGCGTCCTTTTTTTCTCTGGAGTAACAAAAATTGCCTGTCTTCTTCAGCGGCCTTGATAAGGGCATCCTGATGAGCAAGGCCAAATAGGTCGTCAAAGCTTGACTTGAATTCCTTCTCTTTTTGAATTTGAGTAGCGCTTGCTGATCTTTTAGCGCCTTTTTGCAGTTTTCTCCATTTATCATACAGTTTTTCCAGCTTTGCGACACAATTATGAACATGTTTGGTTGGTATTTTAGCTTTCTCCCAAAACAGAAGAACATCCTTTATCGTAAGTCTAGCAGCTTCTCTTTTGTTTAATTTAAGTTGGCGCATATTATAAAAAAAACTACGCAGGACTTGGCAATTGGAAGGTAATTTATTGCCAGTTATTTGATCAGACATGTGACCAATCAAAAAAATTGTGTCTTTCTGCCTTGAACTCATAGTTCTTGATACTCTGGAAGTTGATGGTAGATCCATATTTATAATAATAATAACAATTTATAGATAAATGTTTCACAATTACCTACTTCTTAGTTTTTTTTAACACGTCTGATTGCTGGAGCAATACGAACATGTTTTAAATAAAAATTTTGTTGTTAAAAAAACTAATGCAATAGGTAAAAAAACAGTAATCGCAGCAATAAAAGTTAACCAAAGCCTGTGTTGAGGATAATCCCGATAATTTCAATTGAAACAATACCTGTTGCACTTACCAATTTTTTATATGTGCCTTATTTGAGTCGTATTTTTTTGACTTTAATAGGTATATCTTTTCTTTAAACACAAAATATTTCTACCTTGTAAGCAATATTAAATTCGCGCCATTTCTTCTTCTTCTTCTTTGAAAACATCCATATTGCTTTGATAAACAGTTGCCATTTGCAAAAAAAAGTTTGCCATTTATTTGTGCTCAGTATGGTAACACTACATGGTTAAAGCCACCACCCAAAAATATCAAATTCAATTGATTTTAGATTAACTTAAATCTCAGATTAGCTAATTATAGAATTAACTAACCTTTAATCTCAAACCCAAAAAGTGGATCTAAATATTAGGGAAATTTTTAATAATCTTCCAAGAGAATGAATCAGGTCCGAAATATTCACCCTTATCGTGGTTGGCGAAATAAAAATACGTAATAGATGATCAAACAGTCGCAGGCGTATTTAAAATTCGTCAACTAAGATAAGAATATGCACAATAGTTTCGATTTTAATGGCGAAAAACTAGGATTTTTTTGAATCTGCTGTGTTTGGTAACTTTAACTTCAATGCGGCACGTGTTAATATAATACGAATCAGCTGACCCAAGCTGGGCCGTTTCTGAATAGTCTGGATTCATTAAAAATTGCCACATAAAGTTGAGGTCATAAAGCCCTAGACACCCCGCAATCCCTTCTATCCCATCAGGAACGGTTAACGGTATCGCGAAATCTATTCCGTATTTCCTCAAAGTAGCGCCACAAGGGGGCTTTTAGCCCCCGTCCCTTACCTCTATGTCAAGATTCGAATAAAGAATATCAAGGAGAACTTTAAGGCAAAAAAACAATGTGAAAGATATAAAAACAAGATACATATTTGCAAATATGTAAAGCTTCGTACAGACGATGGTCAGATCTTGCAATATTATAAGCAGGCGTTGCCAACAGCAACATTTTTCTGACATTGGTGCGATTGTCAGATGCATTAATTTTGCACTTCTGCAAATACAAATGAGCTTACAATGTTCACACAATTGAAAGACATTTTAGCCAATTATGGCCCCTATTATGGTTTACAACTCAACTCAGTTGAGTTGTTATTAAGACAACTGGTTGTGATCAGTTGTAATTTTTGTTATGTTTTTGATCACCGCAAAATAGCAAAGTTGTAAACCATAATACAAAAATTAAGAAATTAGAACTCAACTGAGTTGAGTTGTAAACCGTAATAGGGGCCTATAATGCAATTTAAGCAACGCTGCTTACCAATATTGTAAGATCTGACCATCGTCTGTACGAAGCTTAATGCTCAATGGTTATCATTTCTGTTTATTACTTAAACAAAAATCGCAAATATCTAGATTTCCTTTTGTAAATTTTAAATGATTTTTTTTTAACAAAAGTAAAGGTTCAAAAAAAGTATTTAGGTTTTTAGTAAGATCCTTTGTGCATTTTTAAGCCGTTCCCTCTTAAAGTTTTTAAGCAAAAAAGAAAACATTTTATAGTTTAGTTCTGTAAAATAAAGAAACGATATATGGTCACCGTAAGCATAACTTGCTGCTAAATGCCACATACAATTTAGTACTAGGCACAGTTGAAAGCAGATAAACTGCTAAAAAAAAACCTGAAAAAACAAGTTGATGAAGAATAGGGTATTCATTCGGTTAACCGTTAATCGGTTAAACGATTAACTACTATCCGAATAACTGATCGGTTAATTTAAAATTAAGGTGTGTGTGAAACGGTAGCAAATTTCTATGGTGAATTAAAATTGTCAAAAATTTCTACGCTAATGTCAAAATTTATAGTAGCCCCCAGCCAGGGCTAGCGAAATTTTATTTACCTCAACAGAGTCAAAAGTTTACTTCCATGAGTACTTTGCTACCGTTTCACACTCACCCTAAGAGCCACTTTGTGGGTTAGAAATTAGCGATTAAGTTAACTTTAATCTCCGTATTTACTTTTTGAGTTGTATTTTTCTTACTTTTTTGCTAGTTTAAGCCGCAAATGGTGGTGGTTTAAACCTAAACTTAAACTGTCAACATACACATGTTTAACATAAACAATTGTTGCAAATATACAAACAAAAAATAATTTTAAAAAAATGATATATTGTTAAGCACTTTAACATAATTTTTCTTTTCTATGTTTTTTCTTTAATATATTGTTTCTTTTAACGTAAAAAATGTCTACCTTGTAAAGGCCGTTATACACTATCCCACAAAGTATTTAGTAATTTACGAAAATGCAACCCTGTCATGATGAGTTGTTATTGTTTTTTAAATAGTTCAAAGAATAACTAGATCAGGGAAGTATTTTTGAAAAATACGTAAGACTTTGTGGGATTGTGTGTAAAGGCCTTAAACAATATTAAATTCGCACATTTTCTTCTTTGAAATCATCCATATTGCTTTGATAAAAAGTTGATAATTGCAAAAAAAAATTTGCCATTTATTTGTGATCAGTATGGTAACACTACATGGTTTAAGCCACAACCCAAAAATATAAAATTCAATTGATGCTAGATTAACTTAATTCTTGCATAGGGTCTCCACCTGTGATAACCCTGCGGCCACACGATCAAGTAGTTCTTGATAGTCTTTTACATATACTGCTTGTCAAAATTTACATAAATTTAAAGCCAAGGTATATTTATAGCAGGTAGCCGCGAGATTACAACAATTGTACAATAAAACAAACAACTGGGCTTTTTATTGTTGTTATGTGGTACGAACTGTCAAAAGGCAAAGGGGTTGATAAGAGACAAAAAAGACAAAAGATAGAGACAAAAAACTTGTTTACATGTTTACTATACAACATTTGACAGTTCGTACCACAAAACAAGCAAATAAAAAATAAACGCTGTGACGTAGGCTGCATTCAATTTGTAAGCAATTAACTTTCAAGATTTCATCAAGAAAACAATTAATAAAGACAAACATTTAAACAGCTGTTAAATTGAAAGTGAAATTGCCAAACAAATGGAAAGGTGAAATTGAAAGCCATCTCGTGGTCAGTTTAAAAAGTGTGAGTGTTTTAGTAAAAAAGTGAGAGTGTATTTCAAATTGAATGAAATTGAAAGGCAAAATTTGATCGTGTGGCCACCAAGTAAGATATAAGATTTTTATATCAGCAAACGTCAAATTCAATCACAGAGTATTATCTTACGTGTAGACTCTCAAATAGTGTTAATATTAATATTATAAAAATGTTATAAGACAGTTGTTATGAGAAATCTTTAAACAACTATCTTATAAGATTAGCTGTCAAAAATACACATACATACATGCATACATAAAAAACAATAATAAGACGGATTCATTAAAATGTTAAATTTTTTTGTACAAATAGTGAAAATCTTGTGATAAGTGTTTAAAAAAACAATATTTTTAACTAAAAACTAAAAAAAAAGAATAAAAACGACACAAGTTTACGGTGGGAGAATCATTCGATTAAAGATACGTGTTCCCTCGTTTAAGATAAAGATTAACATGAAGAAATTTGTTCTCATTCTGCCGACGTTCTCTCACATATTATATCAGATATTCACCCCTATCGTGAATAACAAGTGGAATTTTTGTTCCCATGAAATTTTCATTCCCCTCGAAGGGAAAAAAGCAATCGTGAATCTCATGTGAAAAATTTTTCATGCTATCAGTTCCAGTGAATGTAAAAAAGAAGAAAATTAGAAAAAATTAAAAATCATTGAAATTTTTGTTTTTACTTGAAGCAAGGTATATTTACACAAGGTAGACTCATTTGGGAGTGTAGACATGCTGCTCTATAAATGGAGCCAATTTGTCAAAATTGTCTTCATATAAAACAAAAACAATTTAACTCACACATGTACAAATTTTGGCTCATATACACGCAATTTGACGTTTTGGCTCCAACTAGGGGTAAACAGCTGACAAACATATGGGCCAACGAGTTTACCTTGTGTAAATATACCTTGACTTGAAGGTTACACGCAGTGCTGCCACAACGAATACAATTTTTACAACCAAAATTTTTGAAAAAGTTACCAAATGTAAAAAAATATAACCAAATTTAAAATGCTTTTTATTAATTGAGAAAATCATTGTAATACATTGTAACACAAAGGTTATTTGCACTTTATCGTAAAACAATAATTATAAATCCAGAAAACAAAACAAGAAATGTAATTCTTTAACATATTAAAAAAATTACGTTAAACTTAATTAAAAGTTTTTATTTATTTGAGACTTCTTTCGTAAAAAAATTTTTTTTATTTTTTGGCGCCCTATGCTCCAGTGGGAGTTAGAGGAATATATATATAAAAAAAATAATAAATTTAATATTTTTTAATATGACAGTTATAAATAACAAAAATAGATAAAAGTTTTCCGCTTTTTAGCTATTATTGGCAGGACTGGCAAATGTTGCGATTTCTTACTCCTTTTGTCGATGGAAATTTACGTTTGGCGATATGGCGATTATTTTGGCGAAATTTAAAACGATTTGCGATATGCAAACAAAAACTTTTTTCTCTTTTGTGTAAATTTTATTTCAAATTTATAATTCTTATTATAAAAAAATGTTTCAAAATTGTTCTAATATATCAAATATTTTGTAAATAATTGTAAAATATTACTGCCTTTCGCCTTTCGTAACGTACATTCAATGGGGAAAGAGTATATGACTGACAGTCAAAAGTTTTTTTTTTACCAAATTATTATCTTAAATAACATTAAATAAATATCCATACCGACAAGTTATAAACAGTAAAATTTCAAATTTCTTTAAACTTGCAGCCATTACTTAAAGCAAATTCCATAAATTTTAAAATTATATTGATAAATCAATGTAAATTTAAAAATCTTTAAAATTTCTACGTGTATTTTCAAATATGTATATAAATATACTTCTGGAAATAACCTAAATTCAGAACCTTAAACTTATTTTCATGTTTTTAAAAACACTAAAACGACTTTTGTGTAATTTTTCCGTAATTTTTTTAAATTGATTCCGGATGATTTTATGCACTTCCTACTTTAAGTACTAATTATCTTTACTTCTATTAAAATCAAGAAAAACTACGCTCATTTAAAAAAAAAATAATTGAAAATCTCCATTGATTAAAACTTCATTTGTTTACGATTTCAGATCATGGCGTTTTTAATATAAAAATCACAAATCGCAATATTTTCTTAGCAAAAATCTTAAAAAAATTATTTGGTTGCTGTTTTGAAAGGGATTATAAAAAACTTCCGTTCATTGGTAACGAATAATGAAAATATCGTAGTACACAGTACAAATTATTTGAGCTCGTAAATAATTGTACCAAGAAAAACATATTCGTTCGTAATTATTATTGTTTTAGAAAAAAGTAAACAAAACGAAAAAATATTAATACTCTCACACTTTTCTACCAATCCACTCATACTTTTAAAAATTGAAACGAACTTGCCAAGGTATATTTATAGCAGGTAGCCGCGATATTACAACAATTGTACAATAAAACAAACAACAGGGGTTTTTATTGTTGTTATGTGGTACGAACTGTCAAATAGCAAAGGGGTTGATAAGAGACAAAAGATAAAGACAAAAAACTTGTTTACTTGTTTTCTATACAACATTTGACAGTTTGTACCACAAACTTGGAACTTGCCTTTAAAATTCTCTTTCTAGAGAGTGCTTCAATTTACGTTCAAGAAAACAGCTGATTTCAAGGTTAGTGAGCAAATTTTTCGTTTGCCTTTATAAATTGTTTTCTTGATGACATCTTGAATGTAAATTGCTCAAAAATTGAATGCAGCCTTCGTCACAACTTTCAATTTTTGTTAATTTTGACAAATAGTATATGTAAAAAGACTATCAAGAAAATCTTGATCGTGTGGCTGCACTGTTAAAAATATACACATATATATTTTAAAGGAAAGTTAAAATAATTAATCTAAATAATTAGTATTGGAGGGATAGGTAGATAACAACGTTAGTTTTTTGCACTTTTTAAATTTTATGTAGTAAAATATTTTCCAAAATTCTGCCACCACGTCTTTCACAAATCCGGCGGCAATCAACCTGTTGTTTTGCATTTTGTTGACCAATATATCGGTTTGTGCCTTATTAACGGATCTAGCCCTTAAAATTTAATTTATATTTATATTTATTCCCTAGCAAAAATAAAGTGAGAAAATCTAAGGGAAATGTGAACAAATTAAGAGGGAAAAAACTTTTCACGATAAGGGGAATTTATTCCCGTGAACATTTTTTCACGTTGTTATTCTCCTTCGAATTACATTTATTTTCATGGGAGCTGTTCGCAAATATGTGCATGATCGCAAATATGTGAAAAGGGGAAAAATTACGAGGGAAAAATTATTCACGATAGGGGTGATTATCTCAGGTGAAGACCAGCGTTGCCGTTTTGGTTACTTTTAACCAAAATTGGTTACTTTTTTTTCCAATGTGTACTTGTGTACTTTTTTTCCATTTTGGTTACTTTTTTTCAACACAAAAATAACCAATTTTTGGTTTTGGGACAGGCTTACACGCTCCGCTTTTTTTACCTTTAGAAATGTTTATGGTATTGGTGCTTCCAATACTTTTTCTATCTACTTAAAAATGATTTTTCTAGAATATTAAACTGTCACAAACTATTAGCTTAACAATATAAAGCGCCTATTAGACGCCCATACTTGGTATGCGAGAATGGTATCCATCATACCATCAAACTCGTGTAATAGCGAAAAATTCGTGTATGCCAGTTTGATATGTTAAAAATTTCAAATTTTTGATTTTTGTGTATGCCATCAAACCATCGTACTCGTGTAATAGCAATTCTGTCATACTCAGTAAAAACTTAATTTGAACTTCTCAAGCAAAGGGTAACGATGACTTGGTTAGAGCTCGCTTTTTTAAACGGTTTTATTTAGAAATATGATCTATATTTTCAAAAATAAAACAGTAGGTAATAATTGACACAAAGTTTTATTTAGAGCATTGAACGATAGAATGCAAAGGCGGATCTTATTTTATAAAGAGTATGTCATCCAGATGTCTTCCGTCGAGTTGAAGACACTATTCGAAACGGAGCCTTGTTTTTCGAGAATTTTCGAAAAAAACAAATGGTCCAATTATCTCATGCGTGGATAAGGCACACCCTGCGGCAATGCAATGGTTTTTGATGCTTCAATCGAGGGTTGCGGGTTCTTGGAGACCAGTAACGGCAGTTTTGCTTGTTGACGTGGCGGTTAAAGTGAAAATGATCCTCGCCGCTCCAAGAAAGGGGTTTACAGTACGAAAACGCTCCATCGTTTCACAAAAATTATTGCGTAAATCAAAGTCACATTTTTCAGTTCTTGAACGATTTAAATTTTAAAAGGATGGAACTTCAGATCCTTTTTTAAAATTTCATGAATTATTGCTCTTGGAAGTCCCAGTGAGGCTGCACTTTTCCGTATTAAAAGTCACGGATTTTCACGTAAAGTGCTTTCAACCAGTTCAATGTTTTCGAGAGTGGTTAAAGATCGACTGGGCCCTGGCCGAGGAGCATTCATAGCCGCAGCAGTTAGGCGAACTCTCTGCGCCCACCAACGAATTTAATTTACACTCGGTTTATCACGTATTCGCCGAATACCGAACTTTGAACAAAATTGTCGACGAGCAATTACTCTTAATAAATAAGTCCACAGCGAATGCGCGATGCTCACTCGACCACAATCGGTTATTCCAACGGCGCCACCCTCTCTCCGCACCGTTTATTACTTTTTGAAATAGTCGTATTTAAAAATATAAATTTGCCACGAGAAACCCTGTATATACAACCTTCACTACTTTTAATGCTTCATAGGTCTAACTGAAATAATTTTCTAGGAAAAACGATTAGGTGAAATATCTTTCCAAATCCAGCCCGATTAATATGACTCTTTCTATTTTCACTTGGCTGAAAGCATCTATATATCTGTGCTCACAAGCAATAAAAGTTGAAGTCGAGTTAGGAAAAATTTGACTTATAAAATGCTATAAAACTGCTTACAAAGAGCTTGCAACTATAAGCTTAATAAAAATTCCCTGATTTTTGCCAACGGTTTTTCAATTTAAAATGCTCTGCTGAGCACTTGCCGAAATCGATTTAAGATAATTAGGCTCAATTTTGCGCTTTGATACAGGAAAGCTTAAGAAGTTCTACTTGTAATAGCTACTAAAAAAGGTTGAAAGCTCTAGCTCAAAAAGTTTTTCAAATAGACGAAAATAAGTGTTAACTTGGTATATGCGATGCCACGCCCACGAAAAATTGTATAGCCTATTGTTTTTTCCAGACCATCGGTAACATAGTGTCAAAATTTTATGAAAATCGGCACAGCGGCTTAGGCGCATATAACACAAAATAATTTTGGTTATTTTTTTTCGCTTTTGGTTACTTTTTGATTTGATTTTGGTTACAAATTTTTTTGGGTCGTGGCAACGCTGGTGAAGACTCAGTGTTAGATAAGCTAATTATAGAATTAAATTAACTTAAATCTAAAACCCAAAAAGTGGCTCTAAGCCGGTTAATTTCAGTCGATTAACCGATCTAACAAAATTTTTCATTTTTTGTAGTATTATAACAATTTTTTTTTTTTCTTGTTTTTAATTATTTGTTTCGTCTCATATACAAAAGGCATGTGTTTAGAAAATATTTTTTTGTACAAAATATTTCCTTCCAGCAATACATTATTAAAATACACTACAAAAACAGAAACTAAGGAGTTCGGAACTAAACTTTTTTGAAGAATGTTCGGTGCTGAGCTTTGCCAGGATAACTCAGATAATGACCTGACAACAGAAGAAACTTTCGATAGTAACACAAACAATCTGTTAACAGAATTTAACGAAACAATTAGAAGTGTTGAAAATTTAAAAAAATTAAAACAGGACTCTATTTTATATGTTTAGATAATTAATGAAATGATCACACAGTTTATTGTATTAATTAAAAATATGTATTACATATTTATGAATTATTTTTTTGTTTGTTCGTTTTAGTTCAAGAATTGTTTTGTTTATGTTAATGTTTTTTTTTTTATTAAAAAACGCACAAAAAAAATAATTTTTGCATATCACTTTATTGAAATTACTTTTTTTTTTTTTTTTTTTTTTTTAATTCCCTAAGCTAAACCCCGCGAAGCTCTGCGCTTGTCTGCAGGAAAGAAACCAGAGTCTCTGGCGGGAATCGAACCCACAACCCCGGCGCTGATAGACTAGCTCACTACCAGCTAGCCTACCGGGGCATAAAAAAAATTTTATTAATCGGTTAACCGATCAAAAACTAAGCTAACCGATTATTAACCGATTAAACCAAAACCTCGGTTTATTAATCGAGCGATTAACCGATTAAAGCAAAACCCCGATTAAATGAATACCCTAATGTAAATGACAAACATGGGGCAACCCCTCTAAACATTAAAAAAAAATTTGTTTTGTATACGAAGCAAAAATGTAATTCATAGTGTGGGCAAATAAAGCGATTTTTGGAAAAATATGTACCTAGTTCATTTTTAAAATTTGAAAAAAATGTGATAGTCATTTAAAAAAAGTCATATGGTCGATTTCACCAATTTATTTCAATATCAATTTATGTTTTAAATTCGTTTTTCATATCAAATAAAAGTAAAATTACCTATATGAAAAACTCTATTTAAGTATGAACTGCCATTTAAACAGAAATGGTGAAATTGGCCATTAAGAAATAAAATTTGAGCAAAAAATTTTTAAAAATTCGGGTTTTTTAAAATGTAGTTACATATTTTCATATTAAAAAAATTATTTTAGTTTAAAAAAATAATTTTCGAAATAACTAACTGCCTGTTTTTCAAAATAAAAATGATCGCTTAGGAATTTATATTAAAACAACAATAAAAAAACTCAAATTTGTTTTTGTTTTCAATATAAATTTCTAAACGAATATTTTTATTTTAGTTTAGTCCCGTTTATATCGATAACTTTCAATTTTGGAATTGTAATCGAATTTCTTAAATTAGCAAAAATATCTACTTAAGCATCCCACAACCTATACTAGGACATTCTAAAATTATTTTAATTTTGTCACATAGTGTTATTCAACAAACAACAATAAGAAATTAAATTCACGTTGAAAAAATACAAAATAATAACAAAATCTTTTTGTTTTAACAATTATCAATTAAGTTAAAGAAAAAAGAAATATGTACATATAATTATGAACACAAATTCGCCGGGAGTTTTTTCCCTTTTCCCATTTTTACAATTGAATTAACATAGGAAAAATGGGAGAAGGGAGAAAACTCTCGGGGAATTTTTATTCATAATTGGGCTGATAGAATTAAAAAAAATATTTTTTTAAAAACGATATACATAAAATATTTCCCATTTTGTTATCAATACGTTTTATTACGGAATATAGGTAGTAAAGTAAAGCAGAATTAATAGATATGCAATTTGCATTCTTTATAATGCATTATTGAAAAGGGTGGACTAACCATAATGCACGATGTTAATAGTTAGTCACGCCAACTTAATTTGAAACTTCTTTGTTTCACAAATTCAACCATGTAGAGAAAATCCTTGCGCCCGGCCAAAGGCCGGTTTTGCACAGAAGTTTTAGTTACAAAAAAACCAAATATTTTTTAGAAAAAATAGCGCACAAAACATAAAAAAACATTAACAAAATATTAACAATCTTGAGAAAATAACCTTTAATTTGAGTACCCAGAAGTCCTTCCCGCCCTTAATCGTATTATTTTCGTTTTTCTTGCACAATTACCTTTCATTTGAGTACCCATACATAACACTAAGTGGGCGGGGCAGTTTTTTGATTCAGGAGAGCCCACGGGCCTCAGCCCCCTTACATTTTTTTTTTTTTTAATTCCAGAGGCGGTCCAATTTTTACCAAAATTCTGGCTTCGCTAACTTATACTTATGTGCATAGCAATTAATATGCTTACTTGTATTTTCGCAAATTCATTACCGCTTCTTAATGGGTTAAGAATTTTTAAATAAATTTGGTATAATATTATTTAAGTTTATTTTTATTCGACCTTTTCATTCTAACATAAAAGAAGTTATTAATTAATGGGTCATTTGCGGCTTTGCAGATGAAAAAAAATGTTTTTTTCAGATAATTTTTTTTTCATTTAAAGATCAAAGTTCGATAAAATAATTTAAAAAAACATTTTTTGAAAACGGCAACACTTTACCACCCTCGTTACTTTTACGTAAACGTATACGTAGCGGATCAGCTGTTCCGTTTTACTTACCAAGCTTATGTATAAATAGGTAGTCTTACATAAACGTAATGTTGCGTTGCGGATCAATCTGATAAAGTTCTAGAATATTATTTTTGATTTTAAGCAATGTTATCAACAAGGGATTTTGAAGGTCGTAGAATTGGTAAGAGGTAAAATTGCTATACTATATATGTATGTGGACAGCTCTTTGGGCCTTGATGGGCTGTGAATTCCAAGCTAGTAAATGATTGTAGAAGATCTCTAAGGGAAATATTAAGAGAGTACGTAGTGAGTGAATGCTAGGCACCTGGTCACTGCAACATTACCGCTAATGAAATGGCCGACGAGTTTGGGAGACTGGGATCGAAAATAGGGGATACTGGCTGTGTGGATAAAGTCAGACCTCCAATAGACTTTTAATTAATAAGGGATTGGGTTTTAAACTTAACATATGGTAATGTAGTTAGCAAGAACATTAATTTGTTTGTGCTTCTTGGCTAATCAATTCAAGTACATATATCACAATTGAAGCACAGCCTGCAAAACCGTTGTAAGTTACAAAATAATTATTTTTCAGGGGAGCAAAAAAAAGTTTTTAACAGGCAGGATTATTTATCAAAAATAATGATAATAAAAGCAAAATATCAAGAAATTTTGATTTTAAATTACATACAAATTAACAGTTTTTAATTTTTTTTAGTAGAGGACAACGTAAGCGATATTTTGATGACAAAATATCAAAGTGGTTTGAAAAACGACAAAATAAAGTATTATTCAACACAAATTAAAAAAAATGTCTCTAAAAAAGACGTAAATGCAAAAAAAAAAATTTAAAAAAATTTGAACCCCCTCTGGAATTAAAAACAAAAAAAAAAACCAAAATCAAAATTTAAGGGGGCTGAGGCCCGTGGGCCCACCTAGATCCCAAAAACCGCCCCGCCCACTTAGTGGAATGTGTGGGTACTCAAATTAAAGGTTATTGTACAAGAAAAACGAAAATAATAAAACTTAGGGTGGGCAGGACTTTTAGGGCCCTTTGGGTCAAAAAAAGTGCCCCCATCCAGTCATTTCTATGTGTAGGTACTCAAATTAAAGGTAATTTGCTCACGATTGTAAATACATATTTTGTTTAATTTTGTATTTTTTAATGTTTTATGCTCGATTTTTTTAATAAAAATTTTTTTGTAACTAATAGCCATTTCCAACAACGATTTTCTCCTCTATGGTTTAACAAAAACTGCCTTCGCTAACTAAAGCTATCTGCATAGACGGCCTTCGGCCGGGCGCAAGGATTTTCTCCTCTATGGTAGACCAAATACCGGCTTCGCTAACTAAAGCTTCTCTGCATAGTCGGCCATCGGCCGGGCGCAAGGATTTTATCCTCTATGGTATAACAAACATCGGCTTCGCTAACTAAAGTTTTCTGCACCCTTAAATTTTAATTTTGGTTTTTTTTCTTTTATTATTCTGAATCGGGTGACATATTTTTTTTAGTTTTTTTCGTAACTGCACTTGAGCCAGGATTTTAAACACGACAAAATACACCTTTTGTTAATTAAGTTGTTACTTAAGTCAATGTTATAAAGCCGACAAATTCAAAAATGTACTGAAGACATCATTGACGACATTTGCGTCTATGACCATTTTTCCAACTGGTTATATATATATATACATATACCCAGTATAAATATATTATTCGACACATTGGTTCAGAAATGTAGTGGAAAATTAATAGCATATACCTATGAAAACTTCAGAGGTCCACAACTCCAAAAGTTTACGTTTCCGAGACTTTTCCTATAGGTATAATAGCTATTTTGTCTTTATTTTTCAATTTTCTATCCACAAAATAGATTTAAGCCAAACTTTTCAATAAATTTTAGAAATTAGACCGAATTAACCATGAAAACATCTATGGAAAACTTATTTCATACGAATTTTGTCAAAAATTCCACAAAATGTTGCGATTTTTACCATTTTTATCTGGCATCTTTACTAAAGATCTACTTATAATTTTCAATTTTTAATACATTCTTACTTATGTACATTAAACTAAAAATCATAAACATATATATTTATAAATACACATTCACGTACATAATTGCATCGCTATTTGTTTATATGTATTAACATATGCATATGAATATACATGTACGTACCGGCTTTTTCTGCATATAAAACAAATTAAATGTATTTTGTATAGCTTAGTATGTATTACCTTTTTTAATATATACACTTTACTTTAAAAGTTTTTTTTATAAAAAAGAAAATCTTATATTTTGGTTTTTTTATCACAAAATTGTTTAAACTTTTCTCAACATGAGTTTAATAATTGAAATATGTATTTTTAGTTTTATAAAGATTTACTTTACGCTTATTGTACAACCGCACGCTACGAATTGATTTTATCAACTACATATGTATTATTTTCAGATTTTTTTTAAGTCGTATACCCAGGTGAAAGCATTGCGGCAGCTGACTATATTTGTTGTTGAGATCAGCGTTGCCGTCTTGGTTACTTTTAACCAAAATTGGTTACTTTTTTCCAATGTGTACTTGTGTCCTTTTTCCATTTTGGCTACTTTTTTCAACACAAAAAAAACCATTTTTTGACTCTTTAAAATTATCCAAGTTGACAAAACAGTCGTCGAAGGCATAGTAGTCAACGATTTATGCGCGACATGTCCTCTATCACTTAGAATTTCTAAATCACAATTTTGACGAAAATTTCGTGAACGACATCGTCTAGTGCACTGTCTTTAAAACATTTATAAACAACGAAATGACCGACATTATCTTTCAAGTTGTCATTAATCAAAGCCTATCCACGACAACATGACCGACATTGTCTTGTAAGGTATCCTCTATCAACAACTATACACGACAGTATAAGCGACAGTGTCTTGTAAGCTGTCCTGCATCAAAGTGTATGCACGACAACATGACCGACATTGTCTTGTCTTCTAAACAAACAAAAATAATTTGTTCCCAATAAAATAACGTTATGAATAAAAAAAAAACCAAACCAAAGTGAAGAAAATCAGTCAGTAAAGTCTGAGAAGTCAAAGACTAAAGTATGATTTTTAAAATATGTGCTATATTTTATATATTTATACATTGTATATTTTTGTTTATTTGTATAGGTTTATATGCGACATCGTCGTGTAAGCTGTCTTCAACGACAACTATACGCAGTCGTTGACGACAATGAAGAATGCATTGTCGTCTATAAAGTCATCAAAGACAATATAAACGACAATGTCGTTCATGTGGTCATCAACGAAAATATGGAGGACAATGTCGTGCATGTGGTCATCAATGACAAGTTAGGAGACATTATCCTGCACACATTCGTGGACGAGAAACTATACGATATTGTCCACTATAAAGTCGTTCTTTGTGTGTAGTATAGCGGCACTGTCTTTCTTTGTATCGTGCACGATTTACTCGACATTTGTTTAAAAATGACATTGACGATTTGCATTAGTTGTCCCTTAAGTGTCGTGCAGGAATTAACATACATAGCCAACTGGGATGTGTGGTATTTGTGCAACCAATACCAATACTTTTTTCATCTACTTAAAAAGCTAAAACTTCAACAGACTATTCATTTAACCCCATAACGTATATACTTTGAAGTACAGATGGCCATTATCTGCTGCTCTTAATTCTTCCTATGTCTAACTGAAACACTTTTCTAGATAAACGATAAGGTCAAAGGCTCTTCCGATCCCATCCCTTTTAATAGGATTCTAGCTCCACCGGGTAAAAAGCATTTACATATATTTGAAAGATCTAACTCATAATTTAGTTTAATTTTGCATTTTAATAGCATTATAACACAGCAAGACTTAAAAAGTATTGCTTGCAAGAGCTCTTAATATAAAAAGGTTGAAAGCTCTAGCTCATAAAGTTTTTAAAATTGACGAAAATAAGTGTTAACTTTGTATAGGAGGTGCACGTCCATTAAAAATTTCGAAAAATTATATAGCCTTTTGTTCTTTCCAGACCATCGGTAATATACTGTCAAAATTTATAAAAATCGGTCAAGCGGTTTATGAGCTTACAAGATACAAACAAACACAGTTCCTTCTTTAGATATATACTCAACTGAGGTGGGAATAAAATAGTATGTACATATGATAAAAAATAATTTTGGTTACTTTTTTTTCGCTTTCGGTTACTTTATTTTTACATTTTGGCTACAAATTTGTTTTTGTTGTGGCAACGCTGGTAGTGGTCTGAAACTATCGATAGTCGACACTATCGATAGTTTTTTAAAAACCATCGATAACTGTCAATAGGTATCGATATGTCTCTGAAACTAGTTTGCCAAACATGCTGTTCAAGGTCCATCTATTACGCTGGGTCTCCACGTTGCAATATTTATTGCTAAGTACAAGCAAAAACGTCGGCAGAACAATGACAGAACAATGGAGCAATAA
This sequence comes from Pollenia griseotomentosa, assembly GCA_963931875.1. Classification (NCBI taxonomy): domain Eukaryota; kingdom Metazoa; phylum Arthropoda; class Insecta; order Diptera; family Polleniidae; genus Pollenia; species Pollenia griseotomentosa. Next base: position 51,318,810 of record OZ007564.1, read on the forward strand.
TTGCTGAATTTATTGCTGGAGAACACTTGAAATTGCTTTGCCATAAATTTGCAATTTTCACCGCGACTAGTCGTATAAAGTTTTGTGGCTGTACATATTTATAACAAATGTTTTATGTTGTGTTTTGAAGTGGTTGTCAAATTTTATTTTTTAAATTAATAAAATAATTAATTATAATTGTCGTAGCTGTGTTTTGTATTACTTTTTTGTTTTTTTGCGTTAAAAAAAAGTTGAATTGTTCTATTGAAAAAATAAAATTACACAAAAAAATAAATTCGTCGTTTGCTTTTGTTGATCTTGACGTTTATTAAAAAATATAATATATAATAATATATTTATTGATTGCTTTTTTAATAAATAAACACACAAACAAAAAATAACCGTACAGAGAAATAAAATGTCAGATAAATTACAACTGATTTGACAGCATATTGCTAAGCAATAATTGCTCAAGCAATAAGAAGAGCAATCATTGCGCAATGGATTGCCACTCATGGCAATATGCGGTCTTATGATCCCCTCCTAGGACATCGTAATGTTAAATGGACCACCTTTTACCCATATATTTGGAGTAGTTTTGGAGTACTCCTACTACTTTATGGACTACTCTTTACATGCATGTATGGACTAGTCTCGTTATCTGCAGGGGGTTCACATTTCGAGCTAATGGCACTTACAATGCAATGCAAAAATCCCTATGTTGTTTCTGTTGTATTTGGATTGTTGCAGTTCTGACACCACCTGTAGTTTAATTCGCCTTGCCGTCAGCTGTGTCCACGGCGAATTCAAAATATAATTCACAAACGTCAAAAAATAAAACGTTTATGTTCTGCGCCATAATAAAAGAAACAATTTGTAAGAAAAATTTGATTCCAAATTGTGAAATATATATCGCACTTGTTCTACAATAGTGTATTATCTCGAAATTTATATTTTTCGCTTTTTGGAAAAAATCGACAAGTTCATTAATTTAATAAAACGACAACTTCTACACTTTGAAAATTGCTAACGGTAACCCTTTTCGAGGCTAAAGATATGTTCGGGTAGTAATTTGTTCGTTTACAAAAAATAAATTGAAGTATTTTTTGTTTAATACAAGTTACAAGGTTTGGTTTAATATATTTTGTTTCAATTTTTTTTATTTTTTGCTTTTATTAATGTAGTTGTTCGCGAACATCTGCGCATTTTGTCACATTGGTTTAGTTCGAAGCATTGAAGTGAGCGGTTCGCGTAAAATGACAAGCAAGCAATTTTTAGAAAAATTTATTGAAGCTTTGCGGGACGAAACGGCCCTTTGGCAAACAAAAAGCAATCAATGCAATTACAAGATAGAAAAAAAGAAATCTTGGGGAAGACTGTTAGCAAAGTGTAAACAGATGGATAAATACGCAACCATTGAAGATGTAAAGAGAAAATATCAAAGCATACGAGCTTGCCACAGACGCGAACTGCAAAAAATACGGAAGGGTCAGAAATCTGGAAATGAATACGTACCAACGCTGTGGTATTTCGATAAATTAGAATTTTTGCGTGGTGAAGAAAGGCATGTTAAAGATGTGACATCAACATTCGAAGAGAGTACCATGGATGATGATGCTGCAGAGGAAGAACAAGAAGAAGAATTTATAAAAGTACGTGTTATTTTATCAATAATTTCTTAAGAGTTGTTTAATTTCATTAAACATTGTGTTTTTTAGGAACTGTTAATAAAAAAACATTTTAATCAAATGCAGCAGAAAGAAAAAATCATAACATATAAATCTCCCTTAAAAGAAGATGAAAATGAAAATGTAATTTTACTTGAAATTTCTTACAAGTTATTTGGCAGTTGGAATTAGGAAAAAAAAACTTAAAAACACTTGTTTTTTTAGAAACCGTTACCAAAAAGAATTCATTTTGATCGAAGTAATAGTATTGAAAGGCCTGGAAATCGTTTAGAAAACTTTTTTCGGAGATCAAACAGAGATGAAGCTGACATTTTTGGTGAAGCATGGGCAGTAACGTACCGCAAACTTAGTACAGACCAGAAAATTTTTGCCAAACGCTTGATGGATGACGTACTTATGTACGCACAACTGGGCCAGCTTTCGTTTGTAAGTATGATACAAACAGGAGCTGGTGATGTACATAATGTAGTAGAACACGAACACCTTGATGCAATATGATGCATCAGAGAAACTTCAATTTCTCATGATACGTCAATATCGAGCCTTATTTTCGATTATAGTAAGCGACAAAAGGCAAATTTTACAGGAGAAGGGCTTGTATTATTTTTATCTTTAGCAGTGCAACACTATATTTGGATTAAGATGCGATTTTTCTGCGCAACGGTACACATTTGTCTATGAGTTTGTTCGTCATTGTAACGAATACATACTTAAGGCCTTATTCATAAACAATATTCCATGCTTATAACAGGTTTATACGACGAATTTTATATGAAAACTTGTTTAATTAACCTTTAATAAAACTGAAATATTTTTTATGAATAAGGGGGTTAGAATCTATTTGCAAGAAAAAAACAAAATTTCTATAAATAGTCGCTTAGGATATAATCGCAAATGGGCTCGATTTATTGAGAATACAAATTTTAACTATATCCAATAAAATTTCTAATTTTAAGTATTATTAAACAGTTTCGGCTTTTAATAAATTTTAAAGTTTATCTCGATAAAAATGAAAAATGTATGTATATGGAGAAAATGCTTTTAGAGGAAATGTCACAAATAAAACAATGTAAATACACAACTGGACTTAATATTTCCACAGCAAAACACAGTATGGAAAATTGGCGAATTTCATTCAGTTGTCAAAAGCAATCAAGAAGAACCAATAACTGTTTTACATGTACATATCAGTGATGTTACGAATATCAATTTTTGTCGTATACGAAAATGCAATTTGAAACTTAGCGCCACACGATATTTCGAATTTTATTGATAAAATCTTCCATTCTAGTCCATAACAATAAATTGGAAAAAAAACTGGCACACTACTAAATGTATTAAACATTATTATGATATTCCGATGACTAAATTTCAAATTAAATTTTTATATTAACATTATTATTATATAAAAGCCATAAGCACCGCCACCCAAAGGGTCCAATGTGCAGCCCAATTGTTCACTGAAGTAAATTAAGGCTGAATATTTTAACAAATTTAGGCGGCCCGCAATACCCCTGATGCAAACAAAATACAAGCGATTTTATTTCTATGCTTTGTTCTGATTTAAAAGATTCTTTAAAAAGAAATTTTAGACCACTTTATTTCTTAATGTTTAAGAAAAGATGAAATTTTAAAATTTACACCAGCTTATAGCAAAAATTTGTTTCAGATATTTCGTAATAAAATAATGGAAAATAATTTTTATAATCAACATGATTAGGGCATTTCTACATATAAAATTTTTTTACAAAACAGGTAAGACGTTTCTTAAGATTAAACTCATCCATTTTCATACGAAATTTCTTTTTGAGTAGAACTATTTGTAGTCAAAATTTATAGTTTATAAAAAAAAAGATCAGTTAATCATATAACAACTTCCCCAAACTTACAATAAAGCAAAAAAAATGCTGAAAACATTTATAAAAATCCTAAAGAAATGTTAAAAGTGTGACCTAATACTTTTAGATTTAGTTTTTCTCACTCTTTTTGCGCTTTTACTTAGTAATTCACCAACCTATTTCGGTGGGTTTTCACATATTTAATTTAGGGTTCTTTCTTTATTTTTCTCAACTTTGGTTTCTCACAGTGTTTTGTAATGAATATCAAACTGGCAAGCTTCACACTCCTAATTATTGTATTTATACAGGGGTGTGCTGGAAATCGCAAACGCAAAACGCAAGAAATTTAAAAGTCGTTTCTTAGTAAGACTTCTGTAATAAAAGAATTTTATGACAAATATTATACAAATATTTCTCTATTAAACCGAATTTTATAACACAAATTATAAAAATTAGATTAAAAGTGTATTAAAAACAGCCTCCAAATTCTGGCGTTTTGCGTTTGCGATTTCCAGCACACCCCCCATAATAAGCAAAGCGAAAAGATCTCACCGATTTTCTTTAAATGTTAAATGTCAATCCTGCTGTAAACGCATTTCTAATTTGTTTAATGTGATCGGAATTTTCTTGATATTTCATTGACCCATTCCAGTTGTCGATACTTTTCGTACGATAATTAGACCAGGGTTAAAAAAACTGCAGTCGAAAGCAAAAACTCGAACAAAAAACGAAAATTTGTGTACAACTTTTGGCTTTTTGAATTGGTTTGACAGCGACTGTTAACATTTAATGAATCAGAAGTAACAGCAACAGTTTTTTTTAGCTAATGACAAGTGAAGAAGTGAAAGAAATGGCAGTTTTTCTACTTTAACTGCAGATTTTTAAACGCTGAATTAGACAATTGCTGCAAAGGATAATGTACCTAGGAATGCTTAAAATGAACTTGATTAATTTTCATAAATTGTTTTTGTGGGTGCACAATACTTCTAATGTTAGAATCCAGCGTCACGATAGTAAGCTAATTAAAAAGCCATTTGAATAAAAGCCTTCGGTGAAATACCACCGTTTAAATGTGTGATTAGCGTACTCAACGTCTGCAATTTCACATAGGCTCCTAGTGGAATATTATGACATTTTTAACGTAACGATGTAATCCCTTTTGATAGTTTTCGACTTGAGTTACAAATATATTTTTTCTTAGTTTTCGAGAAACGATAGAGTATTTTGTTCCTTATTTTTTCGATGCGAGAAGTTCTTACGAAACTACAGAACATGGATGCTGTACCCATCGCATTGAGAAGATTTGATGCAAAATATTCCATCGTTTCTCGAAAAGGGAGAAAAAAGTGTGTCTGTAACTCATGTAGAAAAATATCAGAAGGGATAACGTCGTTACGTTATAAATGTCATAATGTTCCACTCGGAGCCGATGTGAAATTGCAGACGTTGAGATATTTGTTGTTTACAAAATGTTTTTGAAAACATTCGTACGTAAATTTTTTAAAAATGTTTAAAGACAAATAATTACACCATATTAAAATCAACCAAAAACAAATTACTTGCCACTTCTGTGTTATTATTCATAGCATTTTTAATTTATTTTTTAGTTTAACTGAATAATGATTAAAAAAATAAAAATTTACCGTTAATCCGAATAACATGTATCTCTTCGAACTCTTCCTTAGATTACAGACCATGTAAGAAATTTTTTTTTGAATAATTTTCATCAAATATCACCTTTTTTAAGGAAGATAATATTAAAGAAAACATGCAATAAAACATTCTCACAAATAAGAAAATACGTTTGCACAACTTTGCAGTCTGATTGTTTATCTAAGTGAACAAATTTATGGGTATATTTATAAAATTAGTAAAATCTAAATATATCTCTATAACAATATCGTAAAATAATAATCTTTTAATAACTTTTAAATTTTCGCTCACGGTGGACCTTTTGACGGAAATGCCCATATGTATGTATATAAAAGGGAAAAAGTATCCTGTTGTAAATAAAATAGTCAGTTGCAAAAAACACTAACTATAAATTAACTATTTTTCAAATGACTGCAAATTGGTTTAAATCTCATGCAGATAGCAACCAAATATATTGCATAGAGGCACACGTAAAGCACAAATAAAAGCAAAAAAGTAAAACAAGCATGCCATGAAGTCAAATGAAAAAATATATATACAAACATTTTTAAATAATAATAATAATTGAAAATAATTAAAAATTAAAGCAATACAAATCTGTTTATGTACAAGAAATTGTGTAGCGTATTTATTTCAGCACTATTATACATAATAATTTAAAGCAATTTGATACAAAATCGTCTTAAATAATTATTTTTATATAAAAATATATATATGTATGTACATATGTATGTTCATATATTTTTTTGACAAAATTCTTTAAAATTTAAATAATTTATTATAAACAGACTATACTTTTAATTAATTACAAATTGGTTGAAAAATAAGTAATTAGTTGTCAATTTAAAAGTCATGCAGAGATAACCAATTGACTACAGCCTATGACATGCATATGTTAAAATAATGAGTCGTCGACAACGAAAAAAGTCACATAATCAACTAGATGTGGTTATAAAAAAACCAGTTTCATGTTTCTTAAAAATGTGTTTGACTTCCTACAGGGATATGTTTACATATGCATATATGCACATGTACACATATGTACGTATGCTACCCAGCTAGCATTTGGGTGATTATTTTTTGTAAAAATCACCTAAGTGAGCCTTTTCAGATCAGTTTTGATGATTAAAAACTGATTTATCACTTGAGCGATAGAAAAAGAATTCATATATGATTCAGTGATATGATTAAATAATGATTTTTAAATATTTGTTTTTGTCATATCAAAAAAAATTAAAATAGAAACTTTCGTGTTAGCCAAACAAATATTTTATTATTTTATTTTACATGCAAGTTATCGAATATGTAGTCCTTATTTTGCACATTGCTTTTTCGCAACTGAGTGAAACGAGTTATCCGCTTGGTTTTTGTAGTTAAATTATACTTAGCTCATAACGGGCCGTAGTTTTCTAATTTAATTCGAACTTGATTCATTCAATTCACAACATATCATTTATAGAATTTACCTTTCTGTTTTTTTGATATATTGTTCTATATGAAAAATATTGAAAAAAAAAATTGGTCCGTCCCAGAGGGTAATTTCATAAACTTTTACATAAAAATAGAATTTCATCACACAAATCTTGCTCCAATCAAATCCAAATTAGTTTCATTCGATTCAGCACACATCATTTATAGACGCCCCTGTTTTTTTTTTTTTGTTATATTCGAAAAATTGCAATAATTGCAAAACACAAATTTAGTCTGGCCAGACCAAGACGGTAATCCTAGGGTTAAGTTCCATTAGTTTTACCTTTTGGTACTAAATACATGAACTTTTTTGTTCTTTAATATATTAAACTTTATAAAAATACGGGTTTTCTTTTCAAATAATTTGTTTTCATCAATATTCCCAAAATGAACAACCGCTAATTTTTGTGTATGCTAGACAATGGGTACAAAAGTATGCATATCCAATAGACAACAAGCTAATATGTACAAAACCTCATTGTTTTAAAAACTGACTGTTTACAAAACTGCAAAAAATTATGTAAGTTGTACAAACTTAAAGTTTAGAATTTTTATTTCTAATTAGTATTGTGGTTATTTTGTTGAACTGTTTATGGTTTTTTAATCCAAATTTTTAATATTTTTAATTAGGCTTAAGTTCATTAAATTTAATGAAAATTTGGATTAAAAAATTTTTATTTCTAAAAATAAAAAATCTTAATTTGGAAAAAACAAGATCTTCAAATCTTATTTAGTCAAAAAATCTTCAAAAATAAGGTAAAATCTTCATTCTGGCAACGCTGAAGGCAAGGTAAATTTATAGCAGGTAGCCGCGAGATTACAACAATTGTACAATAAAACAAACAACAGGGCTTTTTATTGCTGTTATGCGATACGAACTGTCAAACAGCAAAGGGGTTGATAAGAGACAAAAAAGACAAAAGATAAGGACAAAAAACTTGTTTACTATACAACATTTGACAGTTCGTATCGCAAAACAAGCAAATAAAAAATAAACAGCTGGCTTTCCGATACTACCTGCTATAAATATACCTTGATGCAAGGTATATTTATACCAGGTAGCCGCGAGATTACAACAATTGTACAATAAAACAAACAACAGGGCTTTTTATTGTTGTTATGTGATACGAACTGTCAAACATCAAAGGGGTTGATACAAGGCGAATTTACACAAGGTAAACTCATCTCGTCAGCCGTTCATCAGCTGTATCCACGGCGAATTAAAAAAACGCTGAAACGTCAAAATATTGTTTTGTTTCTGTACTGAAATTTGACAACAAGAGGGAAAATTTCATAAACAAAATACATGGGGCTTTTTGTAGTTGTAGAGTTGCACTTACCTTGTGTAAATTCGCCTTGGGTTGATAAGAGACAAAAAAGACAAAAGATATAGACAAAAAACTTGTTTACTTGTTTACTATACTACATTTGACAGTTCGTATCGCAAAACAAGCAAATAAAAATAAACAGCTGGCTTTCCGAGACTACCTGCTATAAATATACCTTGAACATATGTTTCAAAAGGTAAACAAACAAAAGTAAGAAACATAAAGCTTACAAATTGTGAAAAAACGGTTAAATAAAAGAAAAGTTGAAATAAAAATTTAACCAAAACATAAAGTGAATAAAAATCAAATAATTAAACTTGTTTGTGAAGCATTTATTTGGCAAAATACCAACTTTTGCAATTTTTTTGTTATGTTAATTTTTTAGAGTTGTAAAAGTGTTAAGTATATGGGTACTTAAGTAATCAATAGCAAAAATATCATTCATGTTCTTTGAATAAATTAACCCGCCACAAATTAGTAAAATCAAATAAAATAAAAAACAAGCAACTTGTGCGCCACTTTCTTTAAACGTCCAAAGGACTTGTAGTGAAAAAAAAAGTGGAAAAACAATTGATTTTAATTCAAAAAACATTAAAATTTTAAGTATGAATATTTTAGTAATTTTTTCATAATATTTTTCGTTTTATTTGTTTCAGATCAGCGTTGCCACTGAAAATTTTCTATTCGACCAAACTTATTAACCAAAATCCTTTGGACTCGACCAGTTTTCTTTTTTTGATACATTTAAGCAAGCTTAGTTATAAGTAACTACCAGTTATAGCTGTTAGTTTAAAACTTATTTTTTATATATGTACCTTTAATATAAAATTAAAATTTGTTTTGCTTCTACTGAAAATGTTTAAATTTTGAGTTAACATGGAGCCGTAGGTAAATTATGGACCGACCTTCACCATATTTGGTGTCATAAAAAGGTTTTTGTTGAAATTTAATGACATCAGTGCATTCCGGTACAAATTTATGTAAGTTTTTAGGGGTAGTTTCACATTTGGTAGCTTAACTCATTTTCAAATAAAAACATCTTTGAAAAACTAAAAACAATTTGTAACCCAAACGGCTAAGTCGACTTAGAAGACCCAGAATATATATACTTTATGGGATCTTCGATTAATATTGAAAAAAAAAATTCACATAGAATGATTAACGTAGTAATATGATAAATTAAATTTCTCCTTAATGCACAATTTGTTTAATAACGAAATTGTTTTAGAATTCCTACTTCGTAATTTTTAGCTTTTTGTTTCTATTCGCCCTTTCACAAATAGCAATCCCCTTAGACTTCAATATTTTCATTCTCATTATGCAATGTTTATACATACGTATATTGATTTCTACGATCCTTTAGCATTAAAAATGACCACTTTAATATATTAATTTTTTTCGGTTTTGTTATACATATGTATATGTATTTATTAAACGTGTAACATTGCCCTAAGGTTTAGCCTACCCTCCTACCAAGCGAAAATTATCCGACCTAATGTTGTCGGAAAAGACAAACAATGGCAGCATTGTTGCACATAATTTTTGACAGCACGGAGTTTATTACACAAACAAATTTGCCTGTTTTTGTTGTATTGTTGTACAACAACACCTAGTGCTGCCACCTTGTAGTAATTTCACCATGGTTACGGCAACAAATACAACATTACAACAAAAATGGAAATTACATAACCGGTTACGTCAAAAAATACATTAAACAAAAATCAAAGCCTGCCGCTGAACGTGGTGCAATAAATAAATTTTTAGCCAATTTTTATTTAAATATGGTCAATGGGCGCGTTCGTAAATGCATCACTGCGCTGCATCAGTGATTTCAAATGGTTATATATTTATCAGTGAAGTAAATGTGTACCAAAAAATTTTGAAAAACTCCACAAAAATAATAGTCACACAATAAAAAAAATTATAATTATTTTTTTATCGGCTTTAAAAAAAGTTTGCTTTTCTGATGCAGCGCAGTGATGCATTTACGAACGCACCCAATATCTTATCAAAACTATCAAAAACTTTAATAAAAAAACAAAAATCACAGCACAAAACGTGGACTTTTTGTAAACATAAACAAAACTTTGACATAAACCTAGACAAACAATGCAAGAGCAAAAAATCGTCATCTGGCGTAGTGCTGCCACCTGTTTATTTCACCATGCTTTCAACGCCACCTGAAAAATGAATTCGCCTTGCATCAACCGTTATTCTTCCGGCGCTATTGCTTGTGTTAAGATTAAGATATTATAAATTACTCTTGTGACCATGGTGAAATAAACCACCATGCTTGTGACCAGGGGGTAACGAACAGCTGATTCAAGAGCTTATTTTTGCAGTGCATCTTACGCCCGCTTTCACGATCTATGATTAAATGTTTGTTAAAAAAAAATTAACTAATTGGTGGTTTGGCTAACGGGTACTTTTTAATCAACGGTTACCGATTTTCGTTTCACCATCTTTCGGTTATTTAACGAAAGAATTTGATAAAAATGTGGCAATACTATCGGTTTGTTTACATAAAAAATAAATATTTAAAAGTAAACAAAATTTTGTGTGTGTTTTAATTTAAATAAAATTTAATAAATAAAATAAAAATTTAAAAATATAATAATTTAAAAATCAAGGTAAACATAAATGTACATGTAAAATATATTAATGTAAATTAAAAATTGTTTTTTTTTATGTATTCAGCATGTTCTCAGACGATGAAATATTTTGCAGCGAAAATAAGGATTCTTGTTTGGATGTTAACAAAGGAAAGCGACAAAGGTAAGATCTCATTGCAAAAAAGAATATCAAGTATTAAACCGTTTTGTAGGTCTTCAAACTTTACATCCCAAGAGGAAGATGTGTTAATGTCGCTGGTTGAGCAACACTCACGCATCGTGGAGAATAAAACCACAAACGCTGTTAGTTGGCAGCAAAAAAATGATGTTTGGCAAACAATCGCATCACAATTTGGGTCGCAGTGCAACAATATCAGATCGGTTAAAAGCCTTAAAGATAAATACGATAATATGAAGCGGAAGGCAAAAGTAGCACTACCAATTGATAGAAAATAGTTTTATAAAACCGGAGGAGGCCAATATTGCAGCAAAGTATCTGATAGAGATAAGCGCATTCAATCATTATTAGGAAAGTCTGCAACCGGCTTATAAAACGAAAATATTTTTTATGAATATGGGGGTTAAGACTATTTCAGAAATAGATTTTAAAACCGACCGAAATTCATTACACCTGCTAAAAACTATCGTTTTTCATCACTTACCTGAATAAGACTGAATTATTTGTAACTTTTTCATTCTACCGCAATTTTTGTAATAATACTGAAGGCCGTTTCACACTATAATGCAAGTCTTAAATATTTTGACGGAAATGCTTTCTTGATCTACTTATTGTTTGAAAACTTTTAAAAAACAATGAGAACTTATCGTGTAAGGGTTTAATTTTCCTCAAAATACTTAAGACTTGTATTGAAGTGTGAAACTGCCTTAAATATGACTGAATATTTTTTTAAGTTTATCAATAATATACATACGTATGTATGAAATATTTAATATATGAAAAAATAAAAAACAAATTTATGTATGTTTATAAAATATGCGGAATTTCATTTTATTTGTATCAATCAGGGACAGAAAATACTAATTCTTTTGGATTTTTATTTTTTCGAGTAAATATAAATTTTACTACACGTTTAATTACTTGTGTTCTGAAAACAGCACATAACTGTTATTTTTGTTGGAAAAAAAATCAAAAAATAACTTTCATTCTGGCTGGAAAAAGTAAAAATCAAATAATGACTGTTATCATCCGACTTTTATAAAAAAAGAATACTTATTGTGGTCTCAGACATCAATATGTATGTATGTAGCATAGCTGTAAATGAATCATTAATTTTTTTAATTAATTCGCGAATCATTCATGCGTTGAATTAGCAAATTTTGAATTAATTCTTTTAACACACAAAATGAATTGAATGAAATTTGAGTCAATTCAAATGAATTGCAATTATGTAATTTTAAATTCAAATGAATTGCAATTTGTTTCTAATTCAAATGAATTAGTAGGAGTGGAGTAAATTTTTAGCAACTTTGAAACTCAATCCTAAGGACAGTACGGGAAAACGACGTTTCATGACTCCAAAACAACGCTGTATAACAATTCGTGTCCTGATTTGTGATACGCCGCAATAATCCCCAATAACCATCATAAAGCTACCGGTGGCGTAAAACCTTAAGGTCAATAGTACCATTTGTATTGGCGATAAGGCATTACATATATCTAAATTCAATTTTAATTAATAATTTTAAATATTTTTCGAAATATCTTACCTATCTGTTGCAGACTTTATATTGTTGTGAACAAGACTGCATATAAAACGTATTGCAGACTTTGATAATCTATATCTCTGTCTGAATTCTTCATCAGATAATTTGAAGTGGTTCCGGTGGTCAGGAACATTTCTTTTTTTCCAATATGAACTTTTAAAATAAAAAATATTACAAGAATGTAAATGTTGGTTCATATTTCTATCCATTTTATTTGTTTTATTTTCCGATTAGTGTGCTAACCGCCAAATTTTCTTCGGTTAAATTTAACACACACTTTTTGGTTAAATTATGTCAGTTAAGAGTTAATCATATATTGTGTAATACAATTTGGCCAAACTTTCGGTTAAAATTATGATTATTTTTTAATCAAAGGTGGTGAAAACGGGCGTTAATCTATTACAAAAATTATTTAAAGTAACCGGAAGAAGTTTATAATTTTGCTTTATATATAAGTGTTCAGTACATTTCTTATTATTAAGAATTAATTATGGTGGAAAATAAAAATATAAAATAATAAAATATTAAAAAATAACGCTGCAACAATGTAAAAAAACTATGTATTTGTTTGTATGAATGTTTATTATAATGAAAAAACTCGCTGTGTTTTTATGAAACTTTAAAAACTGTGGGGACGTTTATGACTTGTCAGAAAGTTCTTTTAATATGGAAGATATTATAAACTGATCCTCATTAAGTTTAATACCATAATATCTTCATGGGAAAATTAAGGTAAGTATCTTTATAATTGACAATTTTATAAGTGTTTATTAATTGCCCTCTTTCAAGCAAAAATAAAAAGTTTCGTTTAAAAATTTATATTGAAAACAAAATCAAAAACAAATTTGAGTTCTCTTATTGTTGTTTAAACTAGGGATGTAACGAATACCGATATCGATTTATCGGCCATACTTCAGATTTTCCGATATTTCGGTATCGGCAATACATATATTGCTTTCGATACGACGAACTTTTTAATTATTTTTTTGGAGTATTTTTCAATAAACAAATTAAAATTCTATGCTAATTTTTTGCAAAGCAACTAATAGTATTAAGACATTAAAAAGCAGACTAATGAACTTGCTTGATGCAACCTATCGCACATGTTCAACAAAAGTGTATTAATTAAAAATTTTAATTTTTTTCACTTTTTATAAAAATCGACGCGTGATATTCATTTCTAACTCTGTACTATTTCGTCTGCATTTTGGTAATAAAACGGTCGGTTTAATAATTCTCTTTCATATGCCTTTAATATTAAATTTAAAAATTTTTTGCTTCTACTGAAAATTTTTAAATTTTGAGTTAATACAGTATTGGGGAACAAGTGCAATATGAATCAACGATATAAAGGTTCGTACAGACGGTGGTCAGATCTTACAATAATGTAAGGTCTGGTAACGTCCTGAAAATATACTGCCAAAGAAAAATTGCCACCAAGACTAAATTGTCAGTTCAGAAGATTGTATACAAGAATGCAATACAATTTAAATTCATCTGCCAACAAAATTTGTCAGTTAACACGGTTATCAGGTGTGTGGTGCAGGTGTAATTTTTATACATTGGTGGCTATCTTTAAAAAAAATTTGTAATTAACAAAAAGTTTTATTTCTTGATATACTGTCAGCGTCAAAATAAAGTGTACAACTGGTTTTGCAATATAAAAAGTGTTATTTTAGTAAAAAAGAATTAAAATTTTTAGAAGTTTTTTATCATTTACAAAACTTTGGACAATGTTCTTACAAATTAAAATTAAAAATTTGAAATACTTCAAAAACAACAAAACCAGTACAATAAAAAAAACAATTTACTCCGTTTTTAAGGCGTCAAAATAAAGTGTACAGTTTTAAAATACTAAGAAAAGTGAAGTGGCTAATACTTTGTTTAATTTCTTTTTGCTTTAAGGACGGCTTCCAGTTTCTATGGCATCGATACCACCCATTTTAAAGTTAGCCCAGTAGACAGTTTTGGGTACTCTTCCTGCAGAATTTTCTTCAGAAAGTGCTTGCTGGTTATGTTTTTATTTAATTTGTCTGTCCAAATGTTCCCAAATGTTTAGGTGAGTTGATATTGAGCGACTAGTGGGCTGATTCATCTGTTTAAGGACGTATTACAAAAGCCAACACTACCAAGCTTCACTATAGATACTGTATTTTTTCCGTTGAATTTCTTATTTCCACCTTTTATCACGTTTTTTTTTTGTCCAACTTGCTTTCGTCAATTTTTGGAGCAACGTATTTTTCACAGATGACAGCAAGCTTGAAGTCTGATCAAATTTGACAAAGTAGAAATTATACTTTTTTTACAACTTACAACACTTCTTACATTGGAAAACAAGCTGTACACTTTATTTTGACGCTCACAGTATATATATATATATATAATATATATATAATATTATTATATATATAGAAATAAGCTACCGAAGTCTGACAATGATATGCCAATTGCAACGAAGAGTGTTCATACGATTGTCAGATATCCAACAATGTTGTTGTTCTACAAAGGACTGACGGCTCCACGAAAAGCCCCCCAATGAAATAACGTCCAGGAAATAACCCCCAATGAAATAAACCCCAAAAAATAGGAAATAACACCCAAAAACAGTGAATGAAATAACATCGAAAAATTAATTAAATAAACCTCATATGAAATAACTCCCAAATATTGGGAATATGAAATAACACCCAATGATGAAAATGAAATTACCCCTAATGAAATAAACCCCATCAACAACAAAAATGAAATTATGCCCAAAATTCATAAAAGAGTCAGTTCACCAAGGATTTCATGAAGTCAATATGGACCAACAGCAAAGTCGCAAAAAATGAAATAACCCCCGAATAAAAAATGAAAAACACCCAAATTATGCACGCTATGAAACAAGCCCCGAATTTTAAAAATTTGTTGGGTGTTATTTCAATGGAGATTATTTCATAATTTGAAAACTCTAAATGAGGAATGAAATAATTCCCAAGAAAATTAAAAACGGCCCAAAAAAATTGGGAGTTATTTCATATGAAATAACACCCAAAAATGTATGAAAAAAATTTGGGGAATATTTTCTTTCTCGTACAGAAATTCTTTAGTTTTTTAATTGGTTCTCTCCCATCTGAGGGACTATTTTCCAATATTTCTGGTTCAAACGGACATGCGAAATCGTCGATCTCCGCAAAAGTTGAGAAAACTTTGATTTTAACAAAAAATCATATTAATGTCAGTTTTAAATATTAATAATTTAATTCTTACGCTGTTAATTTTGCAATAAAATTTTTCATATTTTGTTAATTTTATAATGAATTAAAATTTTGTTCTTTGTTTTTTAAATCTTATTAAATTTTAAATATTAATAACCTCTTACACTGTAATTTTGTATAATAAAAAAACTGCTCTACTTGAATTTTGTTAATTTTAACTTGAATTCCAGTTCAATATGCGTATCGGTATTGGTACCGATATATGCGATATTTTATTTTGGGTATTGGTATCGTATCGGTAAAAAGGCGTATAGTTACATCCCTAGTTTAAATATACTTACAGTGACTCTCATAAATATTTTGCATATTTTTTTACCCCCATCAAGATTGAATACATTACTCAAAATGAAGTACTAGTTGTTTAATTTTTGAGAAAATAGTCCATTTATTTCGTAGGTGGTATGTGTTATAACGTAAATATGATAATAAAATTACAAAAACTTTTAATTTCATGGCCTTTTTCTGATATTAAAACTATTTGACCCTATAATTAATACTCAAAAGTATTTTGCTTTTTAAAAAAAATCATCTTACCCTTGCAAATATTGTTATAAAATACATTTCAATCATATTTTCGTTGGAATAAGATAATATCTTTAAGGTATTTTGCTATTATTTATCTAATTTAAATGCCGAAAGGAAAGGAACTAAGTTTTGCCGAGAGGAAAATCATCTTGCACCTTCATGACCAAGATAAAACAGTTTTTTTTATATCGCAAATGCTTGAGAGGTGTCGTCAAACAATAAAAAATATAGTTAAGCGTGCAAAAGAACGTGGAAATTTTGAAAATTTGGCACGACATGGCCGTCTAAAATTGTTATCAGCCAGAAATGAAAGAAAAATACTTCAAGAAATTCGCGAAAACCCGCATTTATCTGCTCTAAAACTGAATGATAAGCTGAGAGGAACTCTATACAACAAAGTTAGCAACGAAACACTTCGTAGAGTACTACTATCAAACAACTTTAATGCTCGAGTAGCAAGAAAAAAACCGCTAATTTCTGAAATAAATATAAATAAGCGATTATCCTTCGCTAATCAACATATAACCAAAGGTTTTGCCTTTTAGGAATCCGTAATATTTAGCGATAAAAGCAAACATAATATGTTTGAGTCTGATGGACGACGCATGGTTTGGAGAAAGGCGAATGAGACCCTGAATATAAAAAAATATCAAGCCGACAGTAAAACATGGATGAGGTTCTGTTATGGTTTTGGGCTGTATGTCAGCCCCAGGACCTGGAAATCTAATCTTTATAGATGAAATTATGGACAGACATGTGTATCTGTCAATTCTTAAAGAAAACCTTCCAGCAAGAGGTTTTTTTCCAACAGGACAACGGTCCCAAACAAACAGCTTTAGATGTTAATCTGTGGATTCTTTATAACACCAAACATTTTCAACACCTCCTCAAAGCCCGGGCTTGTACCCAATAAAAAAATTTATTGGCGTTTTTTGGAGGAAGGTTCGTCAACGCCAGATATCTTCGAAAACCACGTTGAGACAAATTTTGCTACAAGAATGTGGAAAACTACCTCAAGAAAAGTGCCAAAATTTGGTGGCACTCCTATACCATCTGCAACACTTTAACCGTGGGCCGAAGTTGAAAAATTCCATGTTGCCTCTTGAAGTTTTAAAATTGTGCAATGATGAAATAAGAGATAAAAATAATATAAATTTTTCATATTATTCGAATGTGTATTCTATGTCAAATACATTCCTCAAAAGCTTTTATACTTTAATAGTCTCATTCCTTCATTATTTCACAGGAATATTTTCTATGCACTATCAGAATTTTTGTTTGTATATTTCTGTTACGAAGCTTACCTTAGCTATCCTTTGGTTAGCAATGAAGTAAATTGTAAAGAAAATTTACACAACTATTAGATACCAGCAGAATGTAATGCATTTTCTGGCCCGCTACGGCCTTCGTCAGCATTCTTTGTATCTTATAACTGGATAGTGCCTATTGTAAATTTTATGTATTTAACTTAATTATTTTATCAAATAGAATCTGGGAATTTATTTCTCATGGTGAGTTACATTTATTATATAAATTTTTCATATTATTCGAATGTGTATTCTATGTCAAATACATTCCTCAAAAGCTTTTATACTTTAATAGTCTCATTCCTTCATTATTTCACAGGAATATTTTCTATGCACTATCAGAATTTTTGTTTGTATATTTCTGTTACGAAGCTTACCTTAGCTATCCTTTGGTTAGCAATGAAGTAAATTGTAAAGAAAATTTACACAACTATTAGATACCAGCAGAATGTAATGCATTTTCTGGCCCGCTACGGCCTTCGTCAGCATTCTTTGTATCTTATAACTGGATAGTGCCTATTGTAAATTTTATGTATTTAACTTAATTATTTTATCAAATAGAATAATATGAAAAATTTATATAATAAATGTAACTCACCATGAGAAATAAATTCCCAGATTCTATTTGATAAAATAATTAAGTTAAATACATAAAATTTACAATAGGCACTATCCAGTTATAAGATACAAAGAATGCTGACGAAGGCCGTAGCGGGCCAGAAAATGCATTACATTCTGCAGGTATCTAATAGTTGTGTAAATTTTCTTTACAATTTACTTCATTGCTAACCAAAGGATAGCTAAGGTAAGCTTCGTAACAGAAATATACAAACAAAAATTCTGATAGTGCATAGAAAATATTCCTGTGAAATAATGAAGGAATGAGACTATTAAAGTATAAAAGCTTTTGAGGAATGTATTTGACATAGAATACACATTCGAATAATATGAAAAATTTATATAATAAATGTAACTCACCATGAGAAATAAATTCCCAGATTCTATTTGATAAAATAATTAAGTTAAATACATAAAATTTACAATAGGCACTATCCAGTTATAAGATACAAAGAATGCTGACGAAGGCCGTAGCGGGCCAGAAAATGCATTACATTCTGCTGGTATCTAATAGTTGTGTAAATTTTCTTTACAATTTACTTCATTGCTAACCAAAGGATAGCTAAGGTAAGCTTCGTAACAGAAATATACAAACAAAAATTCTGATAGTGCATAGAAAATATTCCTGTGAAATAATGAAGGAATGAGACTATTAAAGTATAAAAGCTTTTGAGGAATGTATTTGACATAGAATACACATTCGAATAATATGAAAAATTTATATAATAAATGTAACTCACCATGAGAAATAAATTCCCAGATTCTATTTGATAAAATAATTAAGTTAAATACATAAAATTTACAATAGGCACTATCCAGTTATAAGATACAAAGAATGCTGACGAAGGCCGTAGCGGGCCAGAAAATGCATTACATTCTGCTGGTATCTAATAGTTGTGTAAATTTTCTTTACAATTTACTTCATTGCTAACCAAAGGATAGCTAAGGTAAGCTTCGTAACAGAAATATACAAACAAAAATTCTGATAGTGCATAGAAAATATTCCTGTGAAATAATGAAGGAATGAGACTATTAAAGTATAAAAGCTTTTGAGGAATGTATTTGACATAGAATACACATTCGAATAGTATGAAAAATTTATATAATAAATGTAACTCACCATGAGAAATAAATTCCCAGATTCTATTTGATAAAATAATTAAGTTAAATACATAAAATTTACAATAGGCACTATCCAGTTATAAGATACAAAGAATGCTGACGAAGGCCGTAGCGGGCCAGAAAATGCATTACATTCTGCTGGTATCTAATAGTTGTGTAAATTTTCTTTACAATTTACTTCATTGCTAACCAAAGGATAGCTAAGGTAAGCTTCGTAACAGAAATATACAAACAAAAATTCTGATAGTGCATAGAAAATATTCCTGTGAAATAATGAAGGAATGAGACTATTAAAGTATAAAAGCTTTTGAGGAATGTATTTGACATAGAATACACATTCGAATAATATGAAAAATTTATATAATAAATGTAACTCACCATGAGAAATAAATTCCCAGATTCTATTTGATAAAATAATTAAGTTAAATACATAAAATTTACAATAGGCAATATCCAGTTATAAGATACAAAGAATGCTGACGAAGGCCGTAGCGGGCCAGAAAATGCATTACATTCTGCTGGTATCTAATAGTTGTGTAAATTTTCTTTACAATTTACTTCATTGCTAACCAAAGGATAGCTAAGGTAAGCTTCGTAACAGAAATATACAAACAAAAATTCTGATAGTGCATAGAAAATATTCCTGTGAAATAATGAAGGAATGAGACTATTAAAGTATAAAAGCTTTTGAGGAATGTATTTGACATAGAATACACATTCGAATAATATGAAAAATTTATATAATAAATGTAACTCACCATGAGAAATAAATTCCCAGATTCTATTTGATAAAATAATTAAGTTAAATACATAAAATTTACAATAGGCACTATCCAGTTATAAGATACAAAGAATGCTGACGAAGGCCGTAGCGGGCCAGAAAATGCATTACATTCTGCTGGTATCTAATAGTTGTGTAAATTTTCTTTACAATTTACTTCATTGCTAACCAAAGGATAGCTAAGGTAAGCTTCGTAACAGAAATATACAAACAAAAATTCTGATAGTGCATAGAAAATATTCCTGTGAAATAATGAAGGAATGAGACTATTAAAGTATAAAAGCTTTTGAGGAATGTATTTGACATAGAATACACATTCGAATAATATGAAAAATTTATATAATAAATGTAACTCACCATGAGAAATAAATTCCCAGATTCTATTTGATAAAATAATTAAGTTAAATACATAAAATTTACAATAGGCACTATCCAGTTATAAGATACAAAGAATGCTGACGAAGGCCGTAGCGGGCCAGAAAATGCATTACATTCTGCTGGTATCTAATAGTTGTGTAAATTTTCTTTACAATTTACTTCATTGCTAACCAAAGGATAGCTAAGGTAAGCTTCGTAACAGAAATATACAAACAAAAATTCTGATAGTGCATAGAAAATATTCCTGTGAAATAATGAAGGAATGAGACTATTAAAGTATAAAAGCTTTTGAGGAATGTATTTGACATAGAATACACATTCGAATAATATGAAAAATTTATATAATAAATGTAACTCACCATGAGAAATAAATTCCCAGATTCTATTTGATAAAATAATTAAGTTAAATACATAAAATTTACAATAGGCACTATCCAGTTATAAGATACAAAGAATGCTGACGAAGGCCGTAGCGGGCCAGAAAATGCATTACATTCTGCTGGTATCTAATAGTTGTGTAAATTTTCTTTACAATTTACTTCATTGCTAACCAAAGGATAGCTAAGGTAAGCTTCGTAACAGAAATATACAAACAAAAATTCTGATAGTGCATAGAAAATATTCCTGTGAAATAATGAAGGAATGAGACTATTAAAGTATAAAAGCTTTTGAGGAATGTATTTGACATAGAATACACATTCGAATAATATGAAAAATTTATATAATAAATGTAACTCACCATGAGAAATAAATTCCCAGATTCTATTTGATAAAATAATTAAGTTAAATACATAAAATTTACAATAGGCACTATCCAGTTATAAGATACAAAGAATGCTGACGAAGGCCGTAGCGGGCCAGAAAATGCATTACATTCTGCTGGTATCTAATAGTTGTGTAAATTTTCTTTACAATTTACTTCATTGCTAACCAAAGGATAGCTAAGGTAAGCTTCGTAACAGAAATATACAAACAAAAATTCTGATAGTGCATAGAAAATATTCCTGTGAAATAATGAAGGAATGAGACTATTAAAGTATAAAAGCTTTTGAGGAATGTATTTGACATAGAATACACATTCGAATAATATGAAAAATTTATATAATAAATGTAACTCACCATGAGAAATAAATTCCCAGATTCTATTTGATAAAATAATTAAGTTAAATACATAAAATTTACAATAGGCACTATCCAGTTATAAGATACAAAGAATGTTGACGAAGGCCGTAGCGGGCCAGAAAATGCATTACATTCTGCTGGTATCTAATAGTTGTGTAAATTTTCTTTACAATTTACTTCATTGCTAACCAAAGGATAGCTAAGGTAAGCTTCGTAACAGAAATATACAAACAAAAAT
The DNA here is from genome assembly GCA_963931875.1 of Pollenia griseotomentosa. Classification (NCBI taxonomy): domain Eukaryota; kingdom Metazoa; phylum Arthropoda; class Insecta; order Diptera; family Polleniidae; genus Pollenia; species Pollenia griseotomentosa. The sequence goes on from OZ007564.1 coordinate 51,340,451, forward strand.
TCTGATAGTGCATAGAAAATATTCCTGTGAAATAATGAAGGAATGAGACTATTAAAGTATAAAAGCTTTTGAGGAATGTATTTGACATAGAATACACATTCGAATAATATGAAAAATTTATATAATAAATGTAACTCACCATGAGAAATAAATTCCCAGATTCTATTTGATAAAATAATTAAGTTAAATACATAAAATTTACAATAGGCACTATCCAGTTATAAGATACAAAGAATGCTGACGAAGGCCGTAGCGGGCCAGAAAATGCATTACATTCTGCTGGTATCTAATAGTTGTGTAAATTTTCTTTACAATTTACTTCATTGCTAACCAAAGGATAGCTAAGGTAAGCTTCGTAACAGAAATATACAAACAAAAATTCTGATAGTGCATAGAAAATATTCCTGTGAAATAATGAAGGAATGAGACTATTAAAGTATAAAAGCTTTTGAGGAATGTATTTGACATAGAATACACATTCGAATAATATGAAAAATTTATATAATAAATGTAACTCACCATGAGAAATAAATTCCCAGATTCTATTTGATAAAATAATTAAGTTAAATACATAAAGTTTACAATAGGCACTATCCAGTTATAAGATACAAAGAATGCTGACGAAGGCCGTAGCGGGCCAGAAAATGCATTACATTCTGCTGGTATCTAATAGTTGTGTAAATTTTCTTTACAATTTACTTCATTGCTAACCAAAGGATAGCTAAGGTAAGCTTCGTAACAGAAATATACAAACAAAAATTCTGATAGTGCATAGAAAATATTCCTGTGAAATAATGAAGGAATGAGACTATTAAAGTATAAAAGCTTTTGAGGAATGTATTTGACATAGAATACACATTCGAATAATATGAAAAATTTATATAATAAATGTAACTCACCATGAGAAATAAATTCCCAGATTCTATTTGATAAAATAATTAAGTTAAATACATAAAATTTACAATAGGCACTATTCAGTTATAAGATACAAAGAATGCTGACGAAGGCCGTAGCGGGCCAGAAAATGCATTACATTCTGCTGGTATCTAATAGTTGTGTAAATTTTCTTTACAATTTACTTCATTGCTAACCAAAGGATAGCTAAGGTAAGCTTCGTAACAGAAATATACAAACAAAAATTCTGATAGTGCATAGAAAATATTCCTGTGAAATAATGAAGGAATGAGACTATTAAAGTATAAAAGCTTTTGAGGAATGTATTTGACATAGAATACACATTCGAATAATATGAAAAATTTATATAATAAATGTAACTCACCATGAGAAATAAATTCCCAGATTCTATTTGATAAAATAATTAAGTTAAATACATAAAATTTACAATAGGCACTATCCAGTTATAAGATACAAAGAATGCTGACGAAGGCCGTAGCGGGCCAGAAAATGCATTACATTCTGCTGGTATCTAATAGTTGTGTAAATTTTCTTTACAATTTACTTCATTGCTAACCAAAGGATAGCTAAGGTAAGCTTCGTAACAGAAATATACAAACAAAAATTCTGATAGTGCATAGAAAATATTCCTGTGAAATAATGAAGGAATGAGACTATTAAAGTATAAAAGCTTTTGAGGAATGTATTTGACATAGAATACACATTCGAATAATATGAAAAATTTATATAATAAATGTAACTCACCATGAGAAATAAATTCCCAGATTCTATTTGATAAAATAATTAAGTTAAATACATAAAATTTACAATAGGCACTATCCAGTTATAAGATACAAAGAATGCTGACGAAGGCCGTAGCGGGCCAGAAAATGCATTACATTCTGCTGGTATCTAATAGTTGTGTAAATTTTCTTTACAATTTACTTCATTGCTAACCAAAGGATAGCTAAGGTAAGCTTCGTAACAGAAATATACAAACAAAAATTCTGATAGTGCATAGAAAATATTCCTGTGAAATAATGAAGGAATGAGACTATTAAAGTATAAAAGCTTTTGAGGAATGTATTTGACATAGAATACACATTCGAATAATATGAAAAATTTATATAATAAATGTAACTCACCATGAGAAATAAATTCCCAGATTCTATTTGATAAAATAATTAAGTTAAATACATAAAATTTACAATAGGCACTATCCAGTTATAAGATACAAAGAATGCTGACGAAGGCCGTAGCGGGCCAGAAAATGCATTACATTCTGCTGGTATCTAATAGTTGTGTAAATTTTCTTTACAATTTACTTCATTGCTAACCAAAGGATAGCTAAGGTAAGCTTCGTAACAGAAATATACAAACAAAAATTCTGATAGTGCATAGAAAATATTCCTGTGAAATAATGAAGGAATGAGACTATTAAAGTATAAAAGCTTTTGAGGAATGTATTTGACATAGAATACACATTCGAATAATATGAAAAATTTATATAATAAATGTAACTCACCATGAGAAATAAATTCCCAGATTCTATTTGATAAAAATAATAATTATTTTTATATTGGGTTGCAGGGCCATCGCTTTGAAAATGAGTTATTTTGACACGAGGTACATGCTCTTTAATGAGATTTTGCACTGGTTTCATATGGGCCCAAATGGATGCTGCATCGTGGCGTAGGCACTCAGAAATAGTACAATAAGATACACACTCTATAGTGTTTTCTGAAGGTTCGCGGAAAAAATGCACCGGTATGTCAAGATATCTGTTTTTTTGACGCTCCCAAGTGTACGCTCTGAATTTCGGTTGCATATTTACACAAGTAATTCTCCGAAAATTCGACGACTACAAGAACTTCATCTTCTTTTTAAGGGTTTTTTAAATTTTGAACGAATTTAAATTGGTGGTCTGTATCGTGAACATGCTTTAAATAAAAAGGTGTTTGGCTATTTAATAGCACAACTAACTTGTTGACATTTCATTTTATTGCTTCTTTTGACGTGACTTTTACGTGGTATGTTAAGCCTTTAGCACCCTTCGGTCAATTGTTTTCTGACATCACTTATAGTAAAAAGTCTCTTCTAAACCCTTTTCAGCCTCCGGAATTTCTGTTTTATTGCAAACTTTGCATTCTCTATACATACAAGATTTCGAATCTAAGTTACATGCTACCATTGAAATAAAGTTATGTGAGCTAGATGAAGGTAAAACCTTTAATCGGTACACCTTTTGCAGCATTAAATCAAAGTTAATGTGTGTTTTACACAAACATGTATTTTGAGCATGCTTTTTCTTTTAATTATCCAAAAGGGCTTGTATTTAGCAAAAGTATTAAAAGATATTTTAAGTCTAGTTTCTTTGCAAAACTTTTAGTGCTGATTAGTAAGAGTATCTTGAAGAAATCGTTTTCGAAATTCCTTTCCATTTTTCCTTATAACATTCCTTTTTCCTGGACATATACCAGAGATTTGATCTTTTCGTAAAAACTGTTCAATTAAATGTTTTATAGTGTTTTTATTTTGTTGATAACGATTAACTATGTGACATAAAATTTTACGGCTTTTATATTTTTTTTATCACTTTTCCAGAAATGATTTTGGAGTACATAGATTTTTCTTTATGAGTTACTATATTTTGTTTATTTTAAACAAATTGTTTTTCTAAAACCTCACAAAACATTAGCTTTTTACCGCACTGTGTCCTTGTTTCATAACTTTTTTTACATTTTTTCGGGAGTGGTTTTAGTTGGTTTTGATATTCTTTTAAATTTTTGTTTCCAATACCTTACGCGAGTTTTATTGTCCTCAATAGTTTTTTTTTTATCTGTTAAATTTTTCTTAATGCAGATTCCCGGGCTAGCGAACGTTTAAGCGCTTTTCGAACCCGGTTTGTTACCTTCAAACATTCACAAGATTTTGCACATTCTTTGCAATTAAAATTGTTCTGCAAATTAGAAGCTGTAAACGTTTTCAATTTTTTTTAATCCACGATTTTTTGTTTTCATGGCATTGTTTTTATTATTATTATTATTAGTGTTATTTAAAACCGAATACCTACGAACCCTTTCAGACTCGGCAAGTTAGTTGCGCAAGTTATTTGCCGACAACAGCAAAGTCTGTACAAAATGTTTTTTTCTTTACGCCGACCTTACCGCTACCGTCTACAAACCAAGAGTTGCGCAAGAGACTTGCGCAAGTAACTTGCCGAGTGTGAAAGGGGTCTAACTGACTATCTTACAGCAATTTGCTATTTGTTTGTTTTATTTTTCAGATTGGCGATATTCCCGTCTTTTATCGTTTAATTTATTTCGCTTCTCAGTTTTCTTTTTACGAATTTCTCGTTTTTTAAATGTCTAATCTGAAACCATTTTACTAATTTTTATTCACAACTGTTCACGCACATAAATAAAATAAACCTAATTGAAACTCAAATATTTATTCTTAGAAGCTTTCAGCAAGGGCTACTATGATCATAATTGGTTTCGCTTCTCTTTTTACGAATTTCAGGATTTTTAAAATGTATAATGTGAAACTAAATCAAATATTTCATACAAGGATGCTTTTTGAGGTTAGAAACATTTTGTTTCCTCCATAAAATGTTAAATCCTTAAAATTTTTTGGTGCGTTTTCAATTTTAGTATCAAGCTCACTAAATTCTTCTATTCAATGTACGTTTGAGCGGAATTGATACAGCGCTTTAGTTGTCACAAAGCGAAATGTGTTTGGAAAAAACTGCCGCTGCACGCGTCAGTGTTGAACAATTTTTTTTTGCACTTTATCAGTTTAGTCCGACGCGAAGAATCTATACCTTAACATGTCCCATGCCATGTTTTGATATAAAAAAAGCTTAAAAAAAATTGTTTTTTGTGTTTAAAAACTTTAAAGTGCGTGTTCGCCTCGGAGGTGCCCTTAACGAAGCTACTCACATCACGCAATACACTAGCCAACTTAAAAGACAATTCAGATTGTCAGACGCAAAAAAGATACGTTTTTAAAAAATGAACGCTAATTTCTTTTAAGTTTGTGATGTCCGTGCGCTGACACCAACTTGATATATATACATCAAACTTTATAAAATAACGCAGTTTTTTTTAATCTGCGCTTAAAACTCATTTTTATTAAACGGCGCAAAAACCCGTTCAAAAATTCGAAAAATTTTGGTTTCACTTTATTTGGTATTGGTTTGGATCTGAAAGCTTAAAACTATTACAAAGAAAACGGAATGGATAAAAAAACTCTTGCAAGTTTCAAGTCGTTTTTTTAATTTAGAATTTTAGATAACAACCAATTCTTAAGGTTTAGACTTTTCAACGTAAAACTTTGCACGTCATATCCTTCAAGTATAGTCATCCAAACCCTGTCTGTACAACGTTTTTTTCAATTCATAAAACTTAACGAAATAAGAGCCATAGTATGTCGGTTTCAGCAGGTGCTCAAAACATATGAAATAGCCCATATGTATGTATGTAAATACTTATATAAAATAATTGTGTACCAAAATTCCATAAGAATATTTTAATGCGTACTTCTTTAGTTGCATTCAAAGTGTTTTTCTGAAAAATTACGTCTATAGAAAATAATAAATCGATCTTTTTAAAATATGGAGGTGTAATTTTTAGTCATATAAAACTAAACTGGATCAAATTTTATCACAATATGTGTTTTTAATGGTTACGGTTTAAGGCGAATTAAAATGTTTTCGTGAAATTTGTGCAAATTTTAATGTCAATATGTATTATATATTAAATATTTAAAATTTAGGCTTCATTCAAATATTTTTCTCGAGTTAATGGAAACCAGAGATGCAAAACTTGTTACATTTGTGCTTCTTGTTCCAAAAAAGTCAAAAGTAAAATAGCCGCCTAATGACTAAATAAGCATTATATTTGAACAAAAAACCATTTTTTTGAGATCTATTTAATGATTTTATCAATGCATTAAACCAAAATAGTTAAATTATTTAAACAAAACATTGATTTAAACAAAATATTTATTATTTTGTGTATTCGAAGTTTTTGTTCGAAAAAACTGTAGTTGAACTAAAGATCGCTAATTTGCTAAACGCAACATGATTGCAAAGTCTAATATTTATTAAAAATCGTGAAAACTGCAAAGAATCACAGGAAAAATCGTTTCTATCGCGAATATGGCTAAAACTCGCGCAAAATTTGAAACAAACTCAAAAACTGATTTATAAATTGGATAAAGAACATTTTAAACCAAAACAAAAAATTTTTTTTGTTAAAAATGTTATTTAAATAAAAGTCGATTTGTTTTACTTTCACCAACCCCTAACTACTTTAATTGAAAACGAATAAAAACATGTGGGCGTGAAATGCAGACCATCAAAATTTATCCACTTACGAATGGTTTCGGATTCTAGAACCCATCCGACAATTTGATTTTTCCGAAATTTTTTTAAAATCTGTCTAAAAAACTAATTAGCTTATTTATTGAAATATTAAGACTATTTTAAAACGACCTAGATTTTTTTTCAAATCGTTTTCGTGCAGAATTTTTTTCTGATAGCATATTAATTAAGGCTTTTGGTAAAATAGTTAGTCGTTTTCGCTTATTTCGAATGCCAAACTAAAATTTTTTTGCTTAATTTTATCAACATAGCTGGTTTTCTATGAACTCTATCGTATTAAAGCCTTTAACCCGGGAGGAAACTTGTATGGACACTTGTAATACTCCTTATATCTATGAATAATCTGAGCCAAATTTTAAATCCCTAGCCTATATGGTATGGGTGGTATGGTGCTAAAATCATTATTTCGGGGAAAAAGTAGTTACATATTTGTCTATAACCCGGAAATTTATCAAGCGATTTTGTTAAATTTTACTACCAGTATTCTACTAAGTTTATTTAGGATGAAAACTCGTAGCTTGTAAGGACACTTCAAAAAGTAAAGGTTTATGGGTAAAACTTAGAGATTTATGGGTTAAAGTTGGAGGCAGTCGCGTTTTTTGCTCATATCTTAGCGATTTGTAGGCCGATCTGGCTAATATGTAATAAGACCTATTCCAGACTATAAATATGTGATACAAGTATATAAACAATCTTGTTTTTCCATCAACATACGGACAAACGGACATCGCTCAATTAACTTCGATATTCATAAAGACCCAGAAAATATGTATGTCTTAGATCATTATTATAAAAATGACAAACGGAAGGACAAATTTATATAGCGCTAGCTAAAATGCAAAAATGCGTAACTAGCAAAAAATTTAAAAACGAGTTTTGGGCGCTTTTATTACCAAAAAATAAAGTAACGTAACTACAAGTCTGTTTATATGATAAATGCAAAACGACGTAATTGCACATTTTTTTCTAACAAATTATAATCAAATGGTTTTCTTTAAAAATGTTTTGAAGAATTCAATGAACGACATATTAATACATGTTTTTTGACATGTTCATTGTTTTTATTTTACAAAATTTTCTTCTCCTTTAAAATTATATTTTTGTTAGTTACGCCTTTTTGCATTTTAGCTACATATGAAAATAATATTTATTTTATTTATGTAAAAAAAAACATCCAAAAGTTACCGAATTTTTAAAACGCAATTTCTGTCAATACTAAATTGTAATTTATTTTTAAAAATTAGTAGCGGGCATTGTTTTTTGTTTGTTTTTGTAAATAATTATTGTTTAATTTATAATTGAATATAAAATTTTTTAATAAGATGATGCTGATATTTATTAGCATATGTATGTATTTTTTTAGAATATTAAATTAGATGTATACAAATATACGTTAGAATAAAAAGTGAAAGCAAATTTGCGCTGTAATTTTTTAACTATACGATATGATAAGGTTTGTTTGTAAGTCGATTATTCGCGTTTAATTGCATGATTTAATCGTCATCGCAAAAATATCATAAGCGAATAGAAACAAATTACCTATTTCTTTGAATCAATCGGAAATGTATTAAGCGCTTTTTAAAAAGTTTTTTGCTTCCCACTAGAAAGACATAATTTCTTGCTTGCTCATTATAGCTGCGTTCGTTTACCCCAAAATTTGTACAAATTTGTACTGGATTTTACTGAAATGCGTTCGCGTACTCATAAATTTGTTAAATTGTCATATTACTCAGCTACTGGATTTTACTGGGATTTTGCTGGAAAAGTAAACGAACGCATATTATATCGCGTACCTAGTTCAAAAGTGACTCAACTCAAAATTTTCCTTTTTCTGGTTTATATGCTTTAACTATGCACAATACACTTGTTTATCTATAAAAAAATATCAGTGTATTTTGTTGTTATTAACTGTTGTTGCACTTTTTGCAAGAAAAAGTAAAAAACTATAGGTATTGTTTTCTCAACTCTTGTCTTGTAAGAAAATAATAAAGAACTATATTGTTTTTTCAACTCTTGCCCCAAAAAAATACAGTTGCATTGCTCTTTGTGATATAAGTTACTGAAATTTATAAATTTTGAGTTAACCCTATAAAAAGAAACCGGTGCTATACGCAGTATGCTTTAACTTCTTGCAAAAATTACAAGTGGAAAATGTAGAGAAAAAAAGGTTAGCAAATTCAAGCGTTGCTATTTAATTCAATAAAACGCGTTAAGACGAAAAAAGCACGCTCTGCGCAAAATTGTCAGCATGTTTTTACAGCAATTCATTTCTGTTGTGGCATGAGCAGCACCTACACAGTCTAAACCCTGGTCTCCACGTAGCAATATTTATTGCGGTAAACGTCAAATTTGATTCCTCCATTAATTAAATTTGCGACGTATAGACCGCATATTGCCATGAGTGGCAATCTATTGCGCAATGATTGCTCTTCTGATTGCTTGAGCAATTATTGCTTAGTAATTTATCTGACATTTTATTTCTCTGTACGGTTGTTTATTTATTTGTGTGTTTATTTATTAAATAGCAATTTTTTTCAAATGCAAATAAACAAAAAAGTAATACAAATCACAGCTACGACAATTACAATTAATTATTTTATTAAATTAATTTATTAATTGAAAAAAGAAAATTTAACAACCACTTGAAAACACAATATAAAACATTTGTTATAAATACAGCCACAAAACTTTGGACAACTACTCGCGGTGAAAATTGCAAATTTATGGCAAAGCTATTTCAAGTGTTCTCCAGCAATATAATCAGCAATTATTGCTCCATTGTTCTGCCGACGTTTTTGCTTGTACTTAGCAATAAATATTGCTACGTGGAGACCCAGCGTAATGCCAACTGTGTGTGAAAAATTTGCAATTTTGCAGAGACGACGCTCTTAACTTCTTATTACATTAAAGCCGGAGCTCCAAAATATCAAATTAAAGAATCATCTATAATTTTAGTTTCTTTTGTTAGCAAAATATGTTATGGAAAATCTAAAATAGTTTGACCACACATTCATGATGAATATTAGCACTTTAAACTCGTAAAAAAGGTATTTCAAAAATGTAAAGGCTTTTTTCAGAAATGGTGAAATTTTTATTGATAGTATTTGTTAGATGTTTTAAGCAGTGTTCGAAAATAAACACTCAATATCGTTCTTTAATGTTCGGTTCGGTAGATTTGTGGAAAACACAAACGCTAATAGTGTTTGTGTAGAAAATCATTAAAAAATAACGTTTCCTTGTTAGTCATCTTTCGAACACAAAAATAATACTGTTTTCATCCAACTCAACAAAAAATGAGAACATTTAATTTCGTTCGGTTTTTTTTTAAACACAAACTTAATTGTGTTCCGTTCGGCTCATTAATGTTCGTTCGTTTCAGATGTGCTTAACGTTGCCAGATGAACAAACATATAAATCTTGTTTATTGCTGTTTTTTGAGGTTTTAAATAAAATACATTTTGTGATAGAAAATTAAAAAAAAAGAAAAAAATATTAAAAGGAAAAATTGGACCTCTTTATTTATTTATAATTTATATTACACTTTAGAGGTCCATAACTTCAAAATATGCGTTTCCGAGAATTTTTTGAAATTTGTATTTTCTTCTTATTATTATAACAGGGAAGATAAGTGACATTTTCAAAATTTAAAAATTACTTTTTTGACCCTAATTGTATCAAAAACCCGTTAAATATTTTTTATTATTAGAATAACGACAAATGTATTAAAATTCACTTGTACTGTACATTTATATTTTAGCAAAATTACAAGAGAAAAATTAAGTAACTAATAGGGAATTTAGACAAACACTTTAAAGCTTGTTTTCTTAAAGTTCTAAAAAAAAGAGTGAGTTCCATAAACGCTAATAATGATAAGCTGCACAATCTCCTTTGCGCGATTTTTTGTGCAGGTAAATCAAAAGTGTGGTTATCTTAAATGTATTTATTTGCCTAAATGTGCCGGTACACAGTTATGGTTACCTGTATAAAAGTGCAGCTTAAGTAAAGTGTTTAAAAGAAGACTAAAAAACGTTTTTATTAATATATAGGTATTGATATTTTACTAAAATTTTATAAAATTAGATATTTATACATATAAAAAAGCGGCCACCATATTTTTTCATGCTTGCAGCTAACTTTGATCTTTCATATTAAAATAATTTTAAAATGCCAAAAATTTTTGGCATTTATCTCAAATGTGCGGGTATAGAAAGTGCACTTACAAAAGAAATTTGTGTGGGATTTTAAAGAATAATTCATTTTGTGCAGTTAAGTCAAAAGTGCACTTAAATAAAAGGCAGTTAGGTCAAAACTACTGTATAATAACTGCGAAAATAAAGTGTTAAATTCCCACAGCGATATTTTGAAAAGACATCTAAAAGTGATGCAAAGTGAATGGGAAATACAATAATACAATAATAAAGTTTGGGAAAAAGAATGCAGGGAGAATGTAGGGAGAAACCTTAAAGTTTCGCTTACCATTGCGCGTACGGAAGTCATGAATTTTATATGGCGAGTTTCCACTTTGAAGCAATACATTTTTGACACATGAAGCGCATTATTCAGCGCATGAAAAAATTGTTGGATGTAACGATCAGCTTTACACAGTGAATGTTTTTATACAGCAATTTTTTAGTATTCTCCCTTACACACCTGCCTCGTAGCAAGGGAACTTGAAATGTTATTTTTTTTATTAAAGGTGTTGAGAGTTCTTTCACTTACATTACTGCATTTCTGTATGTCTTATTGCGTAGCGCATAATTGTGCGCTTATTTTTTTAAATATACCATAAGTGCTTCGCAAAATGATACAATTTTTTATTGGGTACTTATGATGCATCGAAGTATTACATATATGACGGATAAATGTATTTTTAATGTTGGTTTACATAAAGTATGGCTAAAACCGATTGAGCAAGCTCCAAATTCTTATAAATTGACTCAATCGTCTTCAAAAACAGCATATTGTTCTGCTTGTAATTCCACGTTGAAATCGCATAAAAAGTATTTAAAAAAACATGCCAAAACCAATCGCTACAAGCATAATAAAATAATTTTTTTTACAAAACATTTTTATTTGGGGATTTCTTATTCTTTTTAAAAAAATTTTTAAATTTGGTCTAAAAAAAACAAAAAAAATAATTAACTTTTGAAGGTTTTGTTTTTCAACTTGGGGTTTTATTTTTTGGGGACAAGGAAAAAAAGTACCTGACAGCCCTGTATAAAATACATAAATTGCATTTATAACCTTTTTTACTTCTTGTTAAACTTCTCGAATTTTTAATAAACGCACTCAATGAATTTAATACTTAAAACAATTATTTTGTTTCACTTTTACTTTAAACTGCTTAATTTGTATGTATAAAAATTTTTATTTGATTTTTTTTAACATTACTAATTATTTTAAAATCAAAAATAATTTAAAGTAGAGTTACATATTTTATTTTATCTTCTTGTCCCGCGAGACATTCAAATACCTTGTTTTTTTTAAGTCTTTTTAAAATAAATATATCTGGCAACCCAAACTTGTATGTACTTGCATTAAAAAAAAAACACTAAATAACATTAAGATATAATGTATGTCTACAGAACCTCTACAATTGTTCTGTTTTTTGACGAAGAACAGAACATTATATAATGTTCGGTTCATTCTTGAAAATAGTTACGAACGGTATTAAGGGTTGTGTATGTCTACACAAACACTAAAAAAATACATATCGTTCTTGGGTGTGTGAGCCGAACGCTAAATAATGTACGGTTTATTTTCGAACACTGGTTTTAAGTGACAACGCGTATTTCACATTTTCAACATCTTCCATGCGTTCCTCCGAAATGTATGTGTACAAAGGATATTTATTACCTTTTAGCAAATTATTTGTTTTTTCTTGTGATGACACTAAAATAATAGCAAGAAGTTGAATGAAACAGCATGAGATAGGAACATCTTTTTAAGATGAAGAAAGATATTGGGGTTTAAACCTGTACAATTTTTATGAGTAGATCTTAACATTTTTGCAATAAGATACATATAAGATGTGAGCAATTGTAAAAAGCCTTTACGTGGGAACATTTGATGTTCAACAATTATTCTTGGATTTTGGGTGCCCCATATTCTGCTTTTTGGTTTATTCACGTGACCATTGAGGTGAAAATGGGCCTCATCGGTCATTAATCGATATGATCTTTGTGTCTGATTATTATTATTATTATTATTTAATTATATTGTTACTTATGCACCACAATATCAAACTCTTTAAAAATATTTTTTTTAAATTTTTATTTCATTCGTAAAAAATTCTTTACAATCTTAATTTTAATATTAAAATTTATTTGTAAATACAATAATAAAGAGCTTAAATTAAAGCACACAATAAATAAGAATTAATTAAATACGTTTTTGTTTTTCAAAATTATGCAAAAATGTTTTTTATAAAAAAAAAATAATTAAATAAAAAAAATGGCCCATAATCATAGTCAAACGCTAAAGTCGGTTTTTTTTAAAAACAACTTTAAAAGAAAAACATTCTTTTAATTATTTTGCTACTATATTCAAAATTAAAGTATGTTTTATATTGAACCGACTTTAACTGGGTGCCACCTCAAATGTAGAAAATTGTTTCATACAACTTACAACAAAATATAAGCAAGGGGCAACTCTAAGCAGCTGACATTGAAAATTAATATATAAAAAAAACACTGCATATCTTGCGGAGTTGAAAATTTTTAACACGCAATATGAATTTATGTAAAAAGCAACAACAAAATTACAAAATATTTTGGCTTCGTTTTTGCTTTCAATGTAAATTAGGGCCTATACAATGTATTTTGAGTTTCTTTCCAAAAAATTTTTCCTCAAAATCATTAATAATTGCAAAATATCGGCCAATATCTTGTAACATAATCATTTTTAACTTTTTGCAAGTACTTTTTTGTTTGGCGAAAAACAGCTGATGCTGTTGTTAAATGAGTTAAAAACAACTTCAGCTGGTTTTAAAATTAACATCGGTTTTAACGTGTAAAGTATGCTTTTACTTGTCTATAGTAGATCAAAAGCATATTTTTAAGAAAAGTTTACTTTATAACTCTTAAAGTATGCTTTGTTTATGACTATAGTTATGGGCCAATGTGTTTAAATAATTCCATGAATTTGCAAAAACAAAAAAAATTAAAATTATATAAAAAATTAGAAATCAAATATGGTTTTAAATTAAATTTTTCACACATTCATATACATTTAAACATTCAACACTCACATGCGCACATCCATACAAAATAACGCCTACACTTTTAAAACTAAATAAAAACTAATGCAAACATACATATCAAATGTTTAAACTAAAACTTACAAAATGTTTGCAATAAAGCTAAGAAATTGAAAAAATTCTTTTTGAAAATACATTCATTCATTTTATGCCAATTTAACTAAATTCTGTTAAATTTCATATTTTTTAAAAACTCATTTGTTCTTTTAGCGTATTAATAATGCACGCATGTTGCCATAATGAAAGCCAATAGGCTGATGACGGCGAAAACGATGCCTGGCATCCTCAAAAGGTGGCAACAATTCTTGCTGTTGTCTGGCTAAATTTGCCAAATATTGTTGTTTCAAAGCATTAATGGTGGCAATTTTACGATGTTTTTGTTGATTTGAGTTACTGTTAATTTTAATATCATCGCTGTGGCTAAATGTTGCCGTTGCATAAGATTCTAAATCATCATCTTTTACAGGTGGTCTATGTTGGTCTTCTTTAACGGGAGAGCCATCGGGGTTAACTCGCACCACCGAGGGTCCAGTTAAATATGTCTTATGGGCGCTTGCATCAAAAACATCTATTTGTGGATTATGTGCCATGCTAGGGTGACCATAAGCTATATCCATATCCATTGCATATTGATGTTTGTGTTCGTTGCTATCAAACATGGGATTTTTTGGGTATTGACTGGCAGAAGTTGTGCTATCGATAAATTTAGTTTGACTGGTACTGGGCTTTTGATGGGGCATGATGATAATTGAGGTTGCTGGTGGGGTGGCCAAGGGTTTACGTGTTGTTACCAAAGTCGAACTGGGATGATCCCTCATAATGGAAGTCCAAACTGGAAAATAAAGGAGGAGAACAGAATGTGTTAAAAAAAATTTCAAGAAGTTACATACAGTATGTCAAGAAAATGTTTTGACATCGTAAAAATAGCTTATTTTTTGAGTTAGGTATTGCTTAGTTAATTTGTTTATTTAATCGATGTATCTAAATATTAATTAACAAACAACAGCAAGAGGAGTAAAATTTAAAGATCCACCTAATTTTTTTTCATATTTTTACGTTTTTCCTTTAATTATTCTAATTATTCATGAGCCACCCCTTTTCATATTTCATAAATATTTCTAGACTTTTCCCGAACCTCCCTGTAATAACAATTTATTATGTTCCAAAACCATTTCTAAAAATGACTGGGAAAATCATGTAGTAACTGTTAAGCTTCGTACAGACGATGGTCAGACCTTACAATGTTGTCATTAAAATTGACTAAAAATGTCTTGCAACTGTGTGTACATTGTACGCTATTTTCATTTGGTAGATGTGTTAAATTAATGAATCTGACAATAGCACCATTGTCAGAAAAATGACAACATTGTAAGATCTAACCATCGTCTGTACGAAGCTTTATACTCTAAATACACTTTTAGGCGGTAATACAGTTGTGTTGAAAATTATACATGACAATTTTAAGTTACCAGTATGACATACATAAAACTATAACTTACAAAATAACTAATAACTAAAACTATAAATAATTCTTAGATAATTTAACTTTCGTAACAATATTATATGTATGTAAAAAAATATCTGGACAACAACATTCTGGAGTTTCATTTCTTTTTTGATATTATTTCTTACCCCCATATTCATAAAAAAATATTTGACTTTTAAAAGGTTTCATAAACCTTTTATGGACCTGGGGCCTGATTCTGGCAGTCGTGATCGAGTACTTTCTCGAATCGAAAGCAATTTAATATCTAATTCGATTCGTTCAGTATCGACTGAAAAAATTAGAAAAAAAATTTGCTTTCGAATCGAGAAAGTACTCGATCAGGACTGCCAGATTTAGACCCCTGAACGTTTTTTATGAATATGGGGGCTGTTAATCTTTATTTGATTGGTTTTTTCTCCTTGCCATTATTTGTAAGTAAATATTTTGCTAAAAATAAATCAAGTAAGAATGCTATATTCGGCTATTCCGAATCTTCTATACCCTTCATCATGGTGAGATAAGAACAGGGGCCTGATTCTGGCAGTCGTGATCGAGTAATTTCTCGATTCGAAAGCAATTTAAAATCTAATTATTTCAGTCAATACTGAACGAATTGGAATTATTTTTTCAGTGTTGTAAAGCATTCATTTGAGTTTCACAATACTGAAAAAATTATTTTGATTCGTTCAGTATCGACTGAGATAAAAATGCTTTCGAATCGAGAAATTACTCGATCACGACTGCCAGAATTAGGCCCCTGAAAGTTGTAAAAATACCAGTCTTTATATAAAAATAAATGTTTTTTGTGCCACACCCGATTCTTCAGTAGCGCCCATTTTTATACCTATGATGTATAGTGGTCTGAAAATCGATGGTCGACACTATCGATAGTTTTCGTTAGTTTTCAAAACTTTCCCACAAAATACAAAACATTTTTAACAAATAAAACTTTACACCATAGAAAACGTAAAGTCCTAAGTAAATCGTCAGAAACCTAAGTATACTATATAAAGTTGTGCTTATTTTAGTGGTTGTCATTTTTTATTCACGTCCAGACTTGCAATTTCGGTTGCTGCATTTTTTTAAAATTCTGCTTTGAAATTTCATTAGTGTCCAGATTTTAAAATTCTAGTCTTGCAATTTTTGTATTTTAATCTTGTCTTTCCCCTTCTACTTTTTATATTTTACATATAATTAGAATTACACCATTGGTGTCCAGCCCATACCACAATTGTGGAAATTAATTCACACACATTCTTCACACGCATTCTTACGCTCTTTCATTTAGCCAACGAGAGTACACAATTCAGTTGTCGTTTATCAAGCGACGAGTGCACATGCGGCGGATGCTTACATATTTTGTATATTTTACTTAAGAAAACTTCCCCAGTAAGCATTACATACATAAATAGAGAAGTAATAGAATGAAGCAATTTAAAAGATATTTCATGCTTGGGAATGCTTTTGGCAATATACAGTGCCTATTATGTTTTAAAACATTTAAAATTAAGAGGCAAGATGTTTTAAAAAGGCATTTTTCAAAGAGCGGTTTTTTTTTTCTTTCACTTTAAATTCATTTATATTCCTATGAATGTTATCAAAATGCCTTTATAAAACATCTTCCCTCTTATTTTTAAATGATTCGTAACATAAGAGCCAACAAATTAAAAATGACTTCCTGTTTTTGATAATAAAAAAAAAAATAGAAGTCAAATATAAGAATTAATTCACCATTAAAAAATAATAATTCTTATTTTGCAAGCAAAAAAAAAATGGAAAATAACAAACTAAAATTTTTATGGACCTGCTCGAAATTATAACGGTACTGACTTAAACTATTTTAATAATTGCTTATTTTATTTTGACTTGAATTTGTGTTTGCTGGGTAAGCTCTCTCTATTCACTAATACTTATATGAAGCAATACAACCACAATTTACTTTTTGGACGTCCCTGAATTACACCTACATTCAACTCCAAGTTGAAAAGTGTAAGATTTACAAAACAAGAGAGAATTGCAGCAGTAATGTTGTTGATATATGTATGTAAACGTTTAATTCACTTGATTAAATTTTGAATTATGCTTGATTTTATTTTTGATTATTGGTTTAATTAAAAAAAAAAATTATCGAGAATTTTTTCTGTGCACATTAAAAAGACAATTAATTTAAACTTACTTAATTGACTTGCACCTCTTTGATACGGATCAAAATCATCCAATTGGACATCGGTAAAGGTTTGTAATTTTTCATAACCGTAACTCAATAGATCACGTTTGCATTGATTAACTGGTATGTCAGATGTCGCTGCAGTTGCCTTACAGTGAACACTCACTAATTGCGCAAATGTTGAGTATAAATAAGACATCTGAAAAAAAGAGGAACATATATTAAAACCTATAATATTAACTGAACTTTGTTTACGCTATAATTTAATAAATATTTAAACTAGTAGCTGCTAAATTAATTTATATTTAAAAATACATTGCATTCATTTTTAAGTTTAAGCATTTTGAAATACTTATTATTGCACGAGGAAAATATTTTTATTTTCCGTTGGAGCTTAAACAAAAATTTGTATTTAAAAATTAAAATGCAAAAAAGTAAAATTTGTAATTAATTTACTACAAACAATGTAAATGAATATTAATGACCCTTTTTTCTGCTTTTAAAATTTATGACGGGAATTTTATTGTTATTGTAAATACTTGATTTCTACGTTATCTCTTTAGGTTATTAAGTTAATATTTATTGCATACATACCATGTACATATCATTGGTCTCATGTAGAAAGGCCCTAACTCACATAATTGTAACTTTACAGGAGAAGATAAAAACTAAAGTATAACGTAAATCACAAAAGCAACTTTTACATCATAATATAAAACTGCTTGTAACCCCGTTATTTTTTATACTACTGCATTAAATTTTTGAGACAAGGTGTATTTGTGTAAAATGTATTGGAATCAAAAAAAAACTTATGTGCTGTTTTCAAAAGTCAGGCGATTGATGGTGTAGTAAAATTTATATGAAAAGCACTCAGTTTTTTGAGTGATTTCAATCGCCTGTCTCTTGGAAACAGCACATTAATCTTGAAAAAATCGCGTTAGAGCCTTTCTAAATGAGACCAACGATATGTACATACATTTGTAGAGAAGAAACTCCCAGCGGTAAATATTAAAAGTGCCGCAAGTGGCACGCCTTTTTGAAAGTCTCTATATTTCCTTTCTAAAAGATTCGCTTCAGAAGTATGTCTTCTACAAGAAAAGACCTTCCAAAATATTCAGCACACATTCGCTTGTTTAAAAAGGGAGAAAGAAAGTTGTTCAGTTTTATTTATTTAGTGAACGATGTTGTTATTAAAGGGAGTGTGGAAGGACTTTCTCCCAATGACAACCTGTGTAAAAAAATAAATAAGTATGGAATGCGGCGCGGAGGGCTTGTGTTTGCTAAATATGGCCTTCTATTAGGCCTCTTTACACATTCTTGTTACCGCTGGGTAAGATGGATTAAGAAGATATTTAAACAGGTATGTATTAAAATAAGAATTAAAAACTTTCCTTAAAGAAAAGATGGATTAAGAAGATGTTTAAACAGGTGAAAAACTTTCCTTTTAAAAAAACCGCGAATTTTTTTGGAATTTGTTTATGTCTAATCATTTTTCTATTTAATTATGACTGGGGAAAAAAACTCAAAACTGTATTTGTTTTCAAATTTATTGGCCTCTAATTATGTTTATTTGCTTGCTAAAAACGTCATAGTTTCCAAATAAGCTTATTTTATATTCCCTCTTAAGATGTGAGATTTTTTTCTTCTTTTGTTTAAAATACCCCATGATAAAAAATAGCTACCAAACTTAAATCTACGTCTTCTTAAAAAATGCGTCATAATTTTTTTTTAACAAATTGTTTTCGAGTTAAAAAAAACTTATTTTTTATTGTTAATTTATTCTTTTTAAGCAATATTTTTATTCATTTCTGGGGCTTTCATGACAGAGAAATTTTGTACACCATTTACCGGAGATTTTTGTTTAAATACTAGCCCCCGTAATAGATTTTCATAGTAAAGTTTTACTTGGGAAAATACATGACGCTTACTCTAGATTTTCATTATGACTAGGGCGAGGAATTCCATGCATTTATTATTGGAAAATATGCGCATAAAACATGCTTGAATAAATTCTAAATATGCTTTAAAAATTAATAAATTAAGCCTTTAAAAGTTGTTGGAATGCTAAATTAAATTGGATTTTTTGTCGGACAATAGTAAATCATTTGAAATTTCATGCAAATGCATGGTTATTTAGTTATTTATTCGAATTTATTTATTCACAACTTTTTGCTGAAAAATGGAATCGATTTCTTAGTGCATATTTATGCATTTTTTATCGTAAATATATATATATATATATATATATATATATAATATATACCATCTGTTAAATCAAATGAGGGTTTGCTTAACAGTTCATCAGGTTAAATAGAAGAACCACAGCTATTCAACTAATATGATCTTAATGCTCTCATCCGCGATTTGGAACTTTCAATATAAGGCCTAACTTTCAGGTTCCAGATTACAACAAAGTTATACATATGTTAAAAAAGCACAAATGTTTCGTTTCTCTCAGCTGTTTCCAAAGATAAAGATTTAGTTGTCTGAGAATCCAATGATCAATTTTCATAGTGTAAAAAAGAACAATTTTTAATAACACTGTACAACACACAAAAAATAACAAGGTTTTGCAGAATTGCCTAGAGCCAAAAGGAAAATGTATTAAATAAATGCTTTGGTACTCACATTTCCCTTTTATTTTATGTATGCAAATATCTGTAAGTACAAACCAATCCGCTCAATACCTTTCTGTATTCTATTTTAACTATATTAACCCTTAAACCACCTTTTAAAGTTTTGCTTATTTCTGATTGAATTTTCGACTTAAGTGTGTTCGGAGACCTATAGTAGAATTTTATGACAAATATTTTCGCTGAACCTACATCCCTGTTTTAAAGGTGATTGTTGCTTTTTTTAAAAAAATTGCAAAAAGACCCATTTCTAGAAGAATTGAAGGGTTAATGTATACCAACAAAACGTTGCTTATAATGTTTTAAATAAAGCTTCTAAAGACACTATATAGCGAAAAACTAAGAATCACACGATTTTCTAAGTTTTTTCACTATGGAAAGGTTTAACCTTGAAAAGGCCGTTAAATGAGTTTCAGATGTAAAATTTTTAAACGCCGATACGCGTATATCTTTTTTTAGTCCCCTCTACAAGAACCAGTTGGCAGAACATTGTTATTTTGGAAAAAATTTCATTTTGTTGTACAGTGTAATTTTTTGTAAAAAATTTTTTAAAAATTTTTATAGGGCAAAACTTTTTCCTGCATGAAAAAAAAAATTGGATTTTTGCTGCTACTTTTAAATAATTTTTCTAGCAACACTTGCTAAGACCAACAGTCAACGCAAATAACATGCCTGGTTGGCCGGATCAGCATACAAATATAAATTGAAAGTCATGTTAGCAACGCATATGTATGTTCACAATATGGTGGTATGAGGGTGAAGTGAGGCTTTAGCATTTTTTTTTATAAAGAAGGTACTCATTCTGCGTTTTTTACGTTTATCTACGTCAGTCAAATCAACAAAATGGGCTTGGGAAGCTACTGAACCATAAATAGTGCATATTGGGCTGCTACTGCTATTTTTTGTTTTCAATTTCTCATTTGTGTGTTTTTCCAGCAATTTGCTTTTTAACGCTCGTTGGTGTTGTTAAACAATTTATTGCATTATTATATCTACTTATATACTATTTACTCATGTATTTATTTGGCATGGAGAAGCTTTTAAGAATCCATTTATCAATCGTACAAATTGTATTAAAAAAAAAGAATTTAATATTTGTGTGACTACGTGTCTGGGGTTACATTATTGTTAGTATTATTCAAAGAACAAAATTGGACTTACAATAATACCTTCCTTACTTTACCTATAGATTTATTATGCGGATACAAATTCTATAAAAAGGTAAAATTTTGTATACAAAATTTATTTTGTATAGGTATTTATTAAGAAATATTGTAAAATTATGTCACGAAATTTTGTATACACATATATACATATAAGAAAGAGGAAAATTAAAAGAAAATTAAATATTTGTCTTTGGAAAAAATTCTATTGTTCAGAACTTAATAATGACTCAGCTAAGTGACAAAGTAATGAACTTAAGGCATTGTCTACCAAAAAGAATTAAAGGTTTTGAAGCCATTCCTTCCTTTCAGTGTTGCACAGGGTTGTCAGATGTGGCGATTTCTTGGCGATTTTCAAACTTGTTTGGCGATTTTTAATAATTCTAAAAATATGTATATTACTGTCAAAAACTGAAAAACAAAGGCTTTGGCGATTTTTGACATTGAATTTGGCGAAAAAGGTCAAAATCAATCTGACAACCCTGGTGTTGCATTGCAACACAGAGTTTAGGACAACAGCAGTCTTCAATATCTAAATTCATGTGTGCACAAGAAATTGTTTGTTGCTTGAACATAGCGATGACTAGTCTGGAGAAAAAGTCTTTCACATTTTGACCACCCATCGAAATGAGGCTTCATTTGCTAAATAATAAAGTTTTAGCTTCTTGGTTTAAAACCCCTAATATAAAACTTAGGTGTTTTGAGTAGAAAATAGGGGCTCATAAATCAGTGCAAGTTAAACTTTTCATCTTAACTCTTAACTCCATATGGTTATATTACTTAAAGGAATCGTAAAACCCTTAATTCTTAAATATTCGGATACTAATTTGGATTTTCGAAAGGCGTTTGCAGACCTTCAATCTTTAGCCTACAATTTCTTCTATAGAACAACTGCTGTCTCTCTTTTGTGTTTTACCATTGGATTAAGTTCGGCAATTTCGTTGGATTATCTTCCACTACATCGTTTTCAATGGTAATATTGTGACACTTACGCAAAAGCTATACATACATAATTTCAAAAAAAAAATTGTACAATAACAACATTTAATAACTTCTTATTTAATCAAACATTAAACTTAAAGAAAAAGAGGTGCTAACTTTGCCTAACACAAAATTGGTAATAAATAAAATAAAAATATGTTTGAATATTTCGAATACGTGACAAATTTGTTAAAATATTTCATACACAACAAAAATATTTAGTAATCGATACGTAGATATGTTTGTATTTAATATTATGTATAAAAAATAAACTGTACATACAGGGGCCGGACAATTTTTTGAGAATGATACAGTTAAAAAAAATAAATAAGATTTGCTTGAAATTTTAGAAATATAATAGAAGAAATTTTTCTGTATGAAATATTTAAAGTTAAATTACACTACGTGACAAAATTTCAACAAAGTCGTGACCAAATGGATCTGGCAGCTTATGTTAAATTTTCTGCTGAATCCGAATATGAAGTCAGAATTGTCAAAAGTAGAACAGTTCTTGAAATTTCCAAAATAACTGTTATTTGTGTTTTTAAAAAAGTTATTGTGACTGAAATGCAAACATCTTCAAACATTTTAAGCGGATTATGTACTTCTTTCTTTTTAGTGAAAGGTTATAAAATTTCTAAAATAACCATGGGTCGTTTGTGAAGATGAGTCAATAAATGGCAAATTTATAGTGGACAAAATTTCCAATTTCATTATAAATTTGATGATTTTTTGCAATTTTGCTCTTTTTAAGTTATTTTTTTTTTTAACTAAAGCGAAAAATAAATGTAAACATTAAAAATGGCGACTAATGATTAAAATACGAATTAAGAAAATAAAACGGGAAAGTGAAGAAATTATAAGTTTGTTGTATGATCGCATTGCTACAATCCTCAAAATAAAAGGGTGCCAATTTTTTCGTCTTTGCAAGAATTAGAGGACGGAAAGAACATTATTTCATATTTTAGCTATGGTGCCGAATGTTTATCTCACAGTTTATTTAAATAAAAAATTAATTTAAATTAAAAAAAAAAATATTTTTATTTATGTTTCACATTGTGTTATAATCCACATTTGAAAAACGTTTGAGAATTATGTTTAAAAGCAATTTGAAAATAAAGGCATTTTTCAATTTGAAAATATTTTCCCCTTTTTGTTGAGAATGCTATGATTTTCAAATCATTATCAAACGTTTGTTGTTTGAGAATATGTTTGATTTCAAATTATTTTCAATTTGAAATCAAACCTCCGTGTTCGTTGGGAAGTAATCGCCATTTTTAATGTTTACATTTACTTTTCGCTTTAGTATTGCCAAGTTTAGTTTTGATTTGAATTTAACATTTTATATCAATTTGACATCAAATTGATAAAACATTTGATGTCAAATGTTTATTTTCAAATCATTATCAATTTGAATTTAAATTTTAAAATCGGACAATTGAAAAACGTTTGAGAATTGTGTTTGATGTCAAATGATAAAGTCATTTCATATCAAAGGTTTGACTTCGTGTTTGTTGGGACATGTCAAAAACTCAAGTTACATATCGTCAGCTCAGAACTGGTTTGGCGCATATCATGGTTAAATTACCATGCTATGTACCAAACCAATTCTGAGCTGACGATATATGAAAAAGTGTTATAGTTTGGATGCAATGTGTCATGAAAATGACAAGTATTACGAAAAACAATTTGACATCCCATACGACTTCATTGATTTTTGAAATTTTTCAAAACTATAATACTTTTCATTTGATCAGGGTTGCATTTTAACAAAAGCATGTTCATGTGTGATAGTGTGACTACAAACTGTAATATTACATACGATTTATTTACAATCGCAAGAAAACTCATTAGATTTCTATCAAAAAGTATTATGGAATACGTAAGACTTGTGTGATAGTGTCAACTAGCCTTTAAAGTCTTACGGCCTAATTTATAAAAAATAAAACCGGTTAATTAAGGGTTAATAAAATGGATTTTCATACAAAATCCGTTTAATAAACCCTTTATTAACATGTTTTATTTTTTATAAATAAGGCTGTTAGAATTTCCAATTCTTTTATTTTTGAAGGACAATCTAGTTGGCCAACTTCTGTTATCCCCATTTGTGTCAACAATATTATTTTTTTTTATTTTTATGAAAACAAATAAAAAAGATTTTACAATGTTATATAGAAAGGCATTATTAAAATTATAATATGTAATACTAAAATAACCTTAAAATTTAAATTATAATTTTTTAGAATACCCACGAAAAAGTATTTATATGAAAAAACTAAAAGTCGTTGAGTGTCGCGTAGAATCAAAATGTGAAGCTTTTAATAAATATGATAGCCAAAAAACTTTTTTTTTTTTTGAAGCGGCCTAATGAACATAAAGGGTTCTTTCTTAAATGCAGAAATTGTACAAACCTTCAGCATAAATAAATAAAACTATTAAAAGTACATCACTTGACAGCACTGATCAAAAGTTTTGTTTTTGCAAGCAATTGGCAGTGCTGCCACAAATTTTTTCAAATACGGCAACATTTTAGTATTCGATGTGGTTTCAAAAAAATTTGTTTGATAAAAACTAAAATACACGCCATCATTTTTACGTTTGATATTCAATATACCTAGATCAAATTGCAGCTTTTTGGTAGCTGAAAATATACCAATGTTACCATACATCTCAAAATCTTGTGGTTTGGTAGAAAAACATTTTGAATCTTTCAAATATGTTCTTCAAGTGTCTAAATCATTTTTTAATGTATCTTTATTAATATTTTTTCTGTACTTAAAAATCTTGTCACATGTTGATTACTAATAAAAAATAATTTATTCAAAAATAACACACCTTAAAATTCGTTAAATCTTAAAAACCCTTTACAATCCTTGACATTATTCCACCATGAAAAAAAAACACACACACCTAAAGACATTTTTAAATTCTCATCAAAATAATTCAAAAAGAACACCGTTTTTTTAAATATGAAGAGTATAAGAGTATAACAATAATATTAATTAATTTTATGATTAAAATAAATACAATAAAACATGAACAAATCTTATAAAAAAAATTATTTTTTTTGTATTAATGCGGAATTTTTTATAAATCAAAAATATTTGAGCTAGTGTTTGTTGCCATTTTTTCTAAGTCGATTTAAAGATATCCATGCCCAATTAAATTGTTATCGTGGTAAATATCTAAATTTTTGGCTTAAAAATTAAGCCTTTTGAAATAACTCCACCAAATTCCTTAACAAAGGTACTTAACCATAGCTGCTACATACTTTTGTCCTATTTTTTAAAAAATTGATAAGCCTTTAGCTCAACTCTTATAGGTTAAAGAGACGACCAAATTTAAAAGGAATAAATTGTAATCCAAAAAAATTTATTCGATGAGGTCCAGAACTGACCACAACTCCTATGTAGCTACCATTCCTTAAACATTATATTTATGGTCTTGAAATACAATTTATTACAAATAACACAAAATCCTTTCTATTATATTCTCAAGTAATGTAAGGTGTTATGTGTTTGCATTTAACCGACTGTGTTTTCACAAAAAAAGTTTAAATTTGACTTGACTTTTTTTTCTTTCTTAAATCATATTTCACGTTAAGTAATTTTTCTTTTGTGCAAATAATAAATAAACATGGCGATTTAAATAAAACAAGATTTAACTATAAAGATAAAAGCAGGCGACGTATTTCCTATAAATAACTGACTGACTGATGGAATGTGTCACTGATTCATCTTATTTACGACTTTTAAACGTTTGAATGATTAAATAGTAGTTGGTACTCATAAGAATCAAGTACATATTTTTTTTATAATTTACATGGAAATAATTAAATAATTTTAAAATATTTACAGTGTGTATCATAAAAAATATTATCGAACAGTATTGTTGGCTCTAATAGTGTAAAATTTTCTTTAAAATATATGTCTTGCAAAATAAATACCAAAAATATCACATGTCTTTTTTACTAATTGTGAATCAAGGATTAATTTCTTACGCTGTTATTTGTTTAAATAAAATTTTAAATTTTATTTATGCAAAACCATGTTTGTTTAAATGTTTAAGGTTGCTTAGTAAAAAAAGACCTTGGTACTTTTTAATTTTTTTTTTTTTTTAATTAATACAAAAACCAACATATTGGCAGCATTGCTAGTTACCGTTAAATCACGTTACAACTGCAAGAGTAATGTTGCCAATGAAAAGAAGTAAATTTGTAAACTGTGGCAAGTCGCAACATAATCCTTCGAACAATATCCAACAACATTTGTGTTTACCAATAAAAATAAATTAAAATATGATTTGTTTTATGTTAAAAAAAAAAAAATAAAAAGAATTGTAAGCGGAATATCCAACTCTCAAATATGCACAATCGGTTCAGTAAGAAAATGTAAGAAACCCAAATGTGTTGTTGATAGAAAAACCAACATACATAAATTGGTGACAAAATGTGAAGATCGGTAAATAATTTACGAAAGGCCCTTTATAAAGCCAGATATCGAAAAACTCTTCAGTACGCCGTAACTAATAATGTTATTCTAGTAAAGTTTGGTCTGTCATAGTTTAATAAGATAAGAAAGAACACTGCCAAATTACGTGAGGATCGGTTCATAATTTACCTTAGGCCTCATACAAAACCTACTCTCGGAAAACACTTTAGAACGCATGTTTTTTTAATACCATAAATCACTCTTCCGGATTGGCAGATTTTAGAAGCTTTACTAAGCGAAACCGGTACTTGTTATACCATAAAGGAGAAAATTCTTCCCAAAGGCCGGCTATAGAGAGAAGCTTAAGTTAGCGAAGCCGGTCTTTGTTATACCAAAGAGCAGAAAATCCTTGCGCCCAAAAGTGTTTTCGTTATATACATATTTAATATATGTATACACCCAGAAAAAAACAATAAAACCATTTTTAAATAAATTAGAATTATATTATAAAAAATAACAATAAATTATATTATAAAAAATAACACCATAATGGCTTTATTTCATTCCTTACATAGAAATAAAGCCATATGGCCATATTTCTCAATTGAGGCCTTATTCCTCAATGGAGTGAGAAATAAGGCCATATGGCTTTATAGCACGGCGCTACCGGATTTTGTGATGAACGATCCATAACTTATAATAGGTCCAATATAAAATCCCCACCTGAATATCAGGGTTAATTCCAAAACGTCATTTGCAATGCAACCGAACAAAGTTATGCATTTCTAAACGCAACCATTTAAACATTGACAATATCTTAAGTCCCTAAATATACGTATACGTAACTTTAACTTAGCTGCACAATCTCCCTTGCACGATTTTTTGTGCAGGTAAATTAAAAATGCAGCTATCTTAAATGTATTTAGCTGCCTTAATGTGCAAGTACGCAATTGTGGTTACCTGCTTAACAGTGCAGCTAAAGTAAAGTGTTTGAAAGAGGAGTAACAACGTTTTTATTAATAAACAATGACGTTCAAACAACCTGTAGCCATTTGTTATGCATTTTTATAAAGAACGAGATAGCCAAATTGGTAACAATAAAGTGTGAAACAGAAAAGTCGCTGTAGTACAACGTTAAGATTAGCGCTGCAAGCTGTCAAAAGTTAAAAACCGCAGTTTCAAAGTATCGTCAACAGAATACGTAGTTGTAGTAGTCGTTGCCGCTGAAGCGCAAAATTCGAAATTTTGAACTTTGTTGCGCTACAGAGCATTGTCAGCTTCAAAAACTACTACAGCTATGTACTTTATTCTGTTCCAGACCTAAGATTTGCTATTCCTTTTAGTTAGTTAGATAAAGTTGCTGTAACCACAACCCATATGCATAAATGTAGGTACATGCAAACAAAATAAATTAATTATAATGATACCAACTTGACTTGTTTGCGATTTTTGTTTTTATATACAGCTAAAATAGGATATTTATGTGAAAAAGTGGCCACCATATTTTTTCATGTGTGCAGCTAAATTTTGATGTTTTATATGAAAATATTTTAAAGCTGCCCAAAAATATGAAAAATGTGCAATTATACAAAATGCACGTAAACAAGGATTTTGAAGAATAATTACAGAAAATATTTTTTTTGGCAGTTAAGTCAAAATGCAGCTAACTTGAATTTTTTGTATGAAAACAATTTTTAAATGCCAAAAATTTTAGGCACTTATCTTAAATGTGCAGGTAAAGAAAGTGCACTTAAAAAAGGAATTTGTATGGGATTATAAAGAATAATGCCAAAAATGATCAATTTTGTGCAGTTAAGTCAAAAGTGCACGTAAATAAAAGGCAGTTTAGTCAAAACTACTGTAATAACAGTTATCGATGCGCAAACAAAAGGCAAAGTGTGCATCACATATTTAGGAAGTAAACAGAACAGCACGTTACTTTATATGTATCGAAACAGTATTAAAACCGCATCAAAACCGATCACTGCAATGTGTTTTGGAACTTAACCTCACTTTTATACTCCTAATAATATTTTTGAAACAAATGATGCTACTTAATTTTAATTAGGCAATGAATTAGAATGTTCACAGTATCATATTATATAAAGATTGACTTATAATTTATAGATCCTATAGCTTTACCCGGTGCGCTTCGCTTCCCCCATTGAAATTAAATTAGTCAAATAGTACCAAATTTAGATACTTTTACTGTTACCGTTCAACTGATATACAGAAACCTAAATTGTGCTTATATTGAAGGTGATAAATTATCTAATCTAGCCAACTTTTTGACAGAAATTCTGTAAAGAATACCAAGGTATTTGTTGCAAATTTTTACACACGTTTTAATTAATATTGTGTATTGTTAACCAAGCAAAATATTTGTACAAAATCTTAATTGCTTCCAGTAACCGTTCTCCGGAGCACTGCTATTAACACTATCTTTGTAATGGAGGAGCCACTTCTCCAATCCAGTCCACTTTTTGGACGATGTTGTGTATTGATAACAAAGTTATTTGTTTTAAATTTAAAAACTGTTCTTTAACCGTTCCCCAGATATGGAGTTATTCATATTGTCTATTTAAAGCATATGTTAAGTAGTTTAACCCATTTTATCCTCTTAATATTAAAATTCCCAAAAATCTCTCTTCCGTGGATCTATTCGTTGGAGGACTTATTCACTGTCCAAATTTCATGTTTCTAATTTCAGCCATTTGGGCTGCGCGATGATGAATCAGTCACAGATGAAGTCATAAATTTTATTCAACATTTGCGTCCTATTGGGTGTTCTGCTCCCCTCCCCTATTGACAAAATAAGTAGTCTATTTTATTTTTTTGGCTCGCAGAATGCTTCTGTACAAATTTATTGGTCCCCCTGCACCTACCCCCTTTATTTTTATTTGGAAGGTGTAGTTTACCATAAGAGTGGTTCCTACAAAGCTTGAAGGCTTTTTGTTAGTTCGACTCAGAATCACTTTCTGAGTCGAACTAACGATGTCCGTCCGGCTGGCTGGCAGCTGGCTGGCTGTCCATGTAACCTTGTGCGCAAAGTACAGGTCGCAACTTTGGAGATAACTTGATAAAATTTGGGTCATAGGTTCTTATTGGCACAAGGACCAAGCCTATTGAAAAATCCAAAATCCAAAAAAAGCCAAATCGTAGGACCACGAGGGAAGATAGGGGGAAATTTCTTCCTCTCAGAAACTATCAAACCGATTTTAATGAAATTTAAAACATGGATAGATACATATCTATATGGACACATAAGCTATACAGTTTTAAAAAAATAGAACCACAAGGGGAGAAAGGGGCAATTTTTGCCTCTCAAACTGATGTTAATGAAATTTAAAACATAGGTAGATCCATATCTATATGGACACATAAGCTATACAGTTTTTAAAAAATAGGACCACAAGGGGATGTAGGGGGCAATTTCTGCCTCTCACAAGCTTTCAAACCGATTTTAATGAAGTTTTTAAACATAGAGAAATCCATATTTATATGGACACATAAGCATGATGTGTTTTTAAGTACTGTGGTTCTGGGTATCATATGGTCGGGCTTGACCGACTATACTTTCTTACTTGTTTTATTTTGAATTTTATAGTTTACAATAATAGTGGCCTTAACCACGTTTGAAGACTCTCGTTATAATAACACTCTTTCACCAAATGAATCTGACACCTAATCTTTATGTAAAATTGTCCTCTGAATCCGAATATGAAGTCAGAATTGTCAAAAGTAGAACAGTTTTTGAGATCTTCCAAAATAACCTTTATTTATGATTTTAAAAAAGATGATGTGACTGAAATGCAAATATCTTCAAAAATTTTAAACGGACTATGTATTTCTTTCTTTTAAGGGAAAGGTTATACAATTTCTAAAATAACGATTGGTCGCTTGTGAAGATGAGTCAATAAATTGCAGAGTTATAGTGGACAAAATTTCAAACTTCATTATAAATTTGATGATTTTTTTCAATTTTGCTCTTTTCAAGTTAGGCGTCCTATGGGGGTTCCACTTCCCCTGCTGCTATCTTAATGAAATTTTCGGGCTCAGAAGATGTTTAGGAGTCTATAAGCAAACAAACAAACAGACAAGCATTTTTTATTTTTATATATGTGAAAGCGCATAGAGGAAGGGACCTAAGGGTAAAAAAAATCAATTTTCACTTTTTTTTTTTGATGTGGACAACATCTGAGCATCGAATGAGACCGA
The DNA here is from genome assembly GCA_963931875.1 of Pollenia griseotomentosa. Taxonomy (NCBI): domain Eukaryota; kingdom Metazoa; phylum Arthropoda; class Insecta; order Diptera; family Polleniidae; genus Pollenia; species Pollenia griseotomentosa. The sequence goes on from OZ007564.1 coordinate 51,371,067, forward strand.
TCCCATGCCCCAAAAGTGTTCCCTCCCAGAGATATGCGCGTTTTATGATGTGATGGTACACCAAAGATACACGTATTTAAATCTTTAAAATGGCTCTCCTGAACACAACCGGTTTTTACCCTTAGGTCCCTTTCTACTTTGCGCGTCACATATATAGATAGAAGATAAATTTTTCATATTATTCGAATGTGTATTCTAGGTCAAATTACAATCAGTGCTGCCACAACCAATACAATGTTTACAACCAAAATTTTTGAAAAAGTTACCAAATGTGAAAAAATATAACCAAATTTAAAATGCCTTTTATTAATTGAGAAAATCATTAAAATTTATTTTAAGTTGCATTGTAATACAAAGATATTTGCACTTTAAAGTAATATAATAATTATCAGCCTGTTCAACGATTTCGAACGTTAACGTTTGCATAGAAAATTACATTTAAACCAAAAACAAACTTTAGAATTTTGTTTAAAATGTAATCTTCTATTCGAACGTCAACGTTCGAAATCGTTGAACAGGCTGTATAAGTCAAGAAAACAAAACAAGAAACCAAATTATTTTACATATTACAAAAATAACGAGAAACTTAATTAACCTCCAATTTCACCAAGATCAGTTAAAATTAACTATAACTTTAACTTCCAGTTAACAATGTGTTTTGACAGCTATAAGTGATAGTTTATTATAACCGAACTTGGTGAAATTGAGGGTATAAGTTTTATTTATTTGAGACTTTTTTCGTAAAAAATATTTTTATTTTATAAGAGTTAAATTCGTCAAATTTCCATACAAAATTCAGTATGTATAGTGATAGTTAATAAATTGAATATTTTTTAATATGTCGTTTTAAATAAACGAAAATTGTACTTCACAGTTCAAAATAACAAAAAAGGAAAACTGTTTTCCGCTTTTTAGCTGTCATTGACAAGACTGTCAAATGTGGCGATTTTTTAATCCTTTTGTCGATGGAAATTTACGTTTGGCGATTGTTTTTGGCGAAATTGAAAACGATTGGCGATATGCGAAATGCATTTTATGTAAATATTTTCTAATTTATATATGTATCTAAAATATTATAAAAACTTTTTTCTCGTGTTTGTAAAATTTATTTCAAATTTATAATTCTTATTACTAAAAATTGTTTTAAAATTGTTCTATTTGATACATTTTGTGAATCATTGTAAGATATTATGGCGAATATAAACAAATTCGCGTTTCGGAGCGTACATAAAATGGGGAAAGAGACAGTCAAAGGTTTTTTTATAAATTATAAATATTGCCAAATAATTAATAATCTAAAAACATTAAATAAATATACATACCGAAAAGTTATAAACAAGTTATAAATGATATATATTAAATCAATGTATTTTTGAAAAATCTTTTAAATTCTGGAAATAACCTAAATTAAGAAAATTTAACTTATATTCATATTTTTAGAAACACTAAAACGACTTTTGTGTAATTTTTCAGTCATTTTCTGAAATTTATTCCGCATGTTTTTAAATCTCCATCGATTAAAACTTCATATGTTTTCGAACATGGCCGTTTTTAATATAAAAATCACAAATGGCAATATTTTTGGCTCCACGAAAAGCCCCCCAATGAAATAACGCCCAGGAAATAACACCCAATGAAATAAACCCCAAAAAATAGGAAATAACACCCAAAAAAAGTGAATGAAATAACATCGAAAAATAAATGAAATAAACCCCAAAGCGAAAACGAAACAACCCCCAATATTTGGGCGTTACTTCATATGAAATAACACCCAACGATGAAAATGAAATAACCCCCAATGAAAAAAGCCCCATCAGCAACAAAAATGAAATTATGCCCAAAATTCATAAAAGAGTCAGTTTCACCAAGGATTTCATGAAGTCAATATGGACCAACAGCAAAGTCGCAAAAAATGAAATAACCCCCGAATAACAAATGAAATAACACCCAAATTATGCACGCTATGAAACAAGCCCCGAATTTTAAAAATTTGTTGGTTGTTATTTCATTGGAGATTATTTCATAATTTGAAAACCCCAAATGAGGAATAATATAATTCCCAAAAAAAATTAAAAACGGCCCAAAAAAATTGGGAGTTATTTCATATGAAATAATACCTAAAAATGTATGAAAAAAAATTGGGGAATAATTCATTTCTCGTTCGGGCGTTATTTCATTGGGGGGGCTTTTCGTGGAGCCATATTTTTCTTAACAAAAATCTTAAAAATATTATTTGTTGGCAGTTTTGAAAGGATTTTTTGTTTTCGATAAAGTATAAAAAACTTCCGCTCATTGGTAACAAATAATGAAAAAATCATAGTACAGTACAAATTATTCGAGTTCGTGTATCAAAAAAACATATTCGTACGTATTATTATTTTAGAAAAAAGTAACCAAAATGAAAAAAATATTCACATCTCCACATTGAAAAAATATATAACCAATTTTGGTTAGAAATAACCAAAAACGGCAGCTCTGATTACAATCCTCAAAAGCTTTTATACTTTAATAGAAAATAGATATAAAGCCACTCCTGAAATATATAAACATTCGGCGGAGGGTATTAAAGATTAGGCTCAGTCGTATAGAGCACTCTTACCTGTTTACATATATTTTCTAAGTCTATATAAATATTTTCCGTGTTTGTACCGATAATTGAAAAATTTTAAACCTGAAATTCAAAGAGAAATGTGAACCAGACTTGCTCAGCTAAAAAAGAAAAGCAAACGGAATTTTTAGCATTTCGACTAAATGTTCTTAGAAAATTGATTTTTTCGTGTAGGGATAAAAGTATAATTTCAAGGTTTAAATTATCCGGTATATCATGAAACGTTTATGTATAAACCTGAATATTTATTATGAAAATCTAAACTTGTTTCCCTTCAGAAGTGAATATAAGATTCACTTAAAACTTGTAACTTGTTTTACTCAAAATATGTTCTTTATTTGAAATAACTATTAAATGTTAATGAATTTCTATTTTTTTGTTAAGCTTTGATTATTAAACTTTTTTATGGGTTTTTTACAACATTAATTTAAAAAAATGTTAACAAAAATCCTATTAGATTACACGGTCGATATTAAAAAAGTTTTTGTTAACCCTTCCAACTGATTCTTAAGTATGTATTTTTGACATACTAAAACCGAGTATGAGCTCAGTTTTCTCCCATCATGCCACATTTATCAGATAACTGCATATTTGTGTATTTCGCTATATACTTCTCTTTCAGCCGCAATCCAGAGAAAAAGGTTTTATTTAGCAAACATAGGAATTAGTTGAAATGGTTAAAAAACCCCTTTAAAAAGTTTTAAAATGTCTACCTGTGTTGTTTTTAACAGCTTCTTTTTTAATACCCTTCACCGCAGGTAAAAGGGTATATAAGTTTGTCATTCCGTTTGTAACTTCCATAATATCGATCCTACCCCCAATAAAATATATATGTATGTACATTCTGGATTCTTATGAGAAAAGAAATTCAAATACGGTTCACCGTCTGTTGAAATTGATTTTCCGAAGACCCCAGATATGATCGGGACTTGGTTTGGGATAGGCTAGCTGGTAGTGACCCCCGCGGGGGTTGCGCGTTCGATCCCCGCCAGAGATTCTGGTCTCCTGCAGACAAGCGTATAGCTTCTCGGAATTAGCTTAGGGGAAAAATAATTCAAATTTATGTCAGATATGCTCATAAAAATTTTGCTATTAAAATTTAGCTAGATCGGAAAATAAATGACCGATATATAAGCAAAAACCACGACTGCCTCTAATTTTACCCATAAATCCCTTGTTGTTTTTTTTATTTTTTTTTTTCTGTAGATCTAGAGAACCGCAAGAGCCAAAGTTTCGAAATTAAGTATCAGAATCTTGGTTATCAATACACAACATCCGACAAAATGTAGGCGTGAATAAATAAGTGGGCGTGGTACTTCTCTTTCAAAGGCATTTTAGAGTTTTGTATATCTAGAAATAGGCGTGGCACCTTCCGTACAAAGACATTATAGATTTCTGTATATCTGGAGAACGGAAAGAGCCAAAGGGCGGGATTGTGAATTGGCCGTGGTACAAAAAAAGGTTTATTTATATCTAACGAACGGTATTTATATAACTTTCTGCTCTTACCATGGTGAAGAGTATATAAGATTCGGCATAACCGAATGTAGCACTCTTATTTCTTTTCTTTTAAATATTAATTGGCATCTTTTAAAGCCAATGGCCTGAAAACAGTTATACGAGCTGTAGAAGAAAAAGAGAAAAAACAAAAAACTGGGTTGACATTTCAGGTTTAAGTGCGACTCAGTTAATGAAGATGATAAAAATGAGGATAACGATTATTACAATATGTTACCAATATTTATTTATATTCATTTACGTAACTCCGGATTATTATTTTTTTTTTTTGTTATCTGGAATTTCTTTGTCATTTGTGTGGAGACGGTGTCAAACACTTTGGGTCAATAGCGCTGTTGTATTTTTTTTGTTTAATTTTTATTTTCTTTCAGGTATTAAAATGTTTTCTTTTTTTTTTATTAAAAAACGCTTTCGCCTGGTATGTCTTTTAGTTGTTTACATTTTTTTTTACTTTTTGAGTGTTTATAATAGTTGTTTATTAAAAGTTTTCTTAATGTTTTTTGTTTTATGTTTTGTTTAAAGTGATAACTGTTTAAACAGCTTCAAAATGGAGACTAGATTCGAATATAAATTTTATTTTCATTAAAGGTATTTTTGAAAAAAAAAAAAAAAAATAACTGAAAGTCTGGATTATAAACTTTTTCGTTTGCTGAAAAGCAATGCGATAAGAATTTTTAATAATTGCTATCTATTGCAAGAATGTTATTACTAGGGATGCGATTTCCATGCAAATGCATGTTTTTTTGTCGATAGTCTTAGAACGATGTCGACCAATTATCTTTCCGAATCTTTAAATTTGCCTGTAATTGGCATCGATTTGTTTTTGCATATTGTTGCATATTTTGGTAAAAATGCATATTTTTGCATATTTAGGTTTTAAATGCATATTTTGACATTTTTGAGTGATTTTATTTTTTAAATTCCATGTTATAAAAAAGAATTTTGAATACACAAAAAAATCTTCTATAAAAACTTTTTAAAAACAATAAATAAATTCTTTTAGAGCTTTGCATTTAATAAAAGACTTTCAAAATATCGACAAAAGATCCTTCTTTTTTTAAAACGAGGCAGCACCTTACATGGTTTAGTCATTCAATGGGATTAAAATATTATAAACATATATGAACATGGGTTATACTGCGTTGCGTTATTTGCTAATATTGCAATTTTTAATGAAACTGCAGTCAGTTGAACCAAGATGGGGGCCTGGCTAGATTCTTCAAAATTAAAAAAACTTTGAGTAATTTAAGAATGTTAGAAGAGATTGTTGATACCGATGATTAAAATTAACGGGGTGGAAGGAAGATTGTTCTGACAAATTAAAAAAACCCAAAACGTTTTGCAAAATTAATTTAGGATTTCAAAAAATAAAATAAATTTCAAATATTTTTGATCTGATCTGAAATTAAAGTGGGATCTGAAAATACATTTTTTCAAATTCTATTGGCATTCTTCAAGTACAAGACAAAGTTTAAATTTTAATGAAACAGTACTTATTTATTTAAACAAACAAAAATTTTAATTAGTTACTTAATTTTTTTAAAGATATTTGAATAACAATAGACTGAATTTTTTATATTTTTGTTTTTAGTAAAATTAAAAACAATTTTTTGTAGAAATTTGTTTTAGATTTTAGTGCATGTTTTTTTATTTTTTAGTGCATATTTTGGATTTTTTACTGTATTTTTTGGCGCATATTTTCGATTTTTTAGTGCATGCAAATCTCATCCCTAGTTATTACAATTTTAGTCACGTTCGCTCCTCGATCTAATTTTACTTAGTTTAGAAACTTTACAGTTATGTATCTCTTCATGGCAAACAATGATGTAGAAAATTTTTAAAACCGAGAAAATGTTACCGAACAATTCTTAGAACAAGTCTGCATTTTGTTTATTAACATCCTTGCAATACATGACTAATGTCGAAAATTCTGTACATTTCTAAGCATCTGCTTACTAAGTAGCAAGAGGAAATTGACTATTTGAAAAAAGGTTGTGTAAATTTCGGCCGTTAAACTTGTACTTGGTGTAATGTTTACAATGGTGTTTATAATTTTGTAAAAACGCAGCAACAGGTTATTGACCGTTAGTGTTTTTTTTTATTGATTTTAATATTTTTTGCGTAAGATTTTTTTAATAAAATTTTAGGTATTTGTTTTGAAATTTAACATTAATTATTTCTTTGACACCAATGAAAAATTATTTTTCATATTTATAAATATATTGTAATTTTAAATTTTTTAAATCTACATAATATACAAATGTACATGCATATTGAAACCTCTTTTCTTGGGTTTAATGTTGCATCCAAAATTTGTCAAATCTCCAAAAAAAAGCACTCAAAAAACGGCGATACTTCAGGTTTGCCGATATATCGGTATCGGCGATACTTTACTGTCGATACTCCGATAATTTTTTTTAGAGTTTTTTTTTGAAAAAACAATTTAAATTCAGTTCAAATTTTTCTTTTTCTAGGGTGCCCCGGTAGTCTAGTTGGGTCTATCATTGCGAGTGTTGCGGGTTCGATTCCCACCAGAACCTCTGGTCTGTTTCATTGCAATATCCTGAAGGTATGTTACTATTGCTCAGTAAATTTATACAAAAATTCTTAAAATGAAATGTTGAAAATGTTAGTACATATTTTATTTATCTAACAAGTTTTTGCGAAACAATTTACATGTCCAAGAATTAGACTCGATGTACGAGCTAAAGCCTTTCAACCACATATTTTTGGCAAAAAACTTACAAAACTCTTTTTAATCAATTGTTCTGCTCTGTTGATTTCACTGTTGTTGTTGTTTTTTTAAGTTTCTTCTTTTGTAGATTCATTCGGTTAAATATTTGTTTGTTTGGTTTGTTTTGTTTTGGTTGGTTGTTTTAAATCTATAAATTAAGTGCAAATTTATTTGCTACAGTTTGTTAAATACAAATTATCTTAATTTTTTCCCCTTGTACTAGTTGATTTTTTATCAGACATTGTTTAATTTCCTTTTATAGATACTGCAGTAATTGTAAACAGTATATATAGTCAGTGGCAAAAAATAAGGTAGATAAAAAGAAATTAATTTTAAACTTAAAATTAAAAGCGAATAAAAGCCCGTTTACACAACAACGAAATCAAGTACTTATGAGATATCAAGCCAAATCTAGTTGTTTTTCACTATATTTTCCACACAAAACAAAATCTGAGGTGTTCCATAACAAAATGCAACAATTCCAGTTTTTAGGTTTAATGCTTTTTTTTACTGAATAATATTGTACATACTAAAATCCTAATAGTCACTGTTTTAACGAATTTGTTTCCTTTTAATCGGGTCAATACGCAACAATTTCACATATGTACATTCATATATCGTACTGGTTTAAATTTTTTTTGTTCATTTATCCAAAAAAAAAGTAGAATTATTCCGTTTTGTTATGGAGCTGGTCATCTAACTTGTGACTTGATTTTGACGAAGTCCACTCAGAATCTAGTAGTTAAATTATTTATTTATTTAAATATATACCCCCTATCGTGAATAAAAAGTATATAGACCCTCGTCATTTTGCTTTTTCCCCACTTTTTGTAGTAAAAAGGACATACATTTCTAGGGAAATTTTATTTACGATTTAGAAAAATACTTATCGATAATTTTTTTTTTTTTATATAGTCAATAAATTGATATTTCCGCATTCGTGAAACTGTTCTGCGTTTCACAGCATTGGTTGACGGCGTGTCGTCTCATAATTGTAATGATTTACAGTTTTCCGTGTTTTCAACATTAACCGCACGCATTTATTTCAACCTAATTTTGTACTTGGCGGAGACCATGTTAGAATATGGGCATTTCCCCAGAATGGTCTACCAGGATGAAAAAATAAAATGTTGATAATCATCGTCTTTTATTGTTTATTATTATAAAAAAAGTCTATGTTGTAATAAAAGAATGGCTTCACAGCATGTCTCAGCTGTTTTACTCGAAGAAATTGCACTGGAAACTGGAAAATTTTATATTTTCTTATATTTTCCACTTCTAAACACATTTTTATATGCTTATTTTACATGCAAAAATATGGTATGTTTACACTCTTTCTTCATAATCTTTTCATTACAATCAATAGTAAATTGAGTATTTAGTTGTTTGTTAAGGAAATTCGAAGACATTAATGGGAAACTGCATGGTAATAATAATAAAAAAACATATGGAAAAATCGTACGTTCGCGACCCGTACGTTCGCGACCGGTACATAAGCCAATTAAACAAAAACCAAAAGATATATTTTTTTTTGTAAATACTGCATGGATACCTACATTAACACACTTTTAAAATAAATTAATCACTTTTGAATATTCCGTTCCATTACGCAGATTTTTACATTTAACTGCTGTCAGCCAAAGCTGACTTCTATTTTGCGTACGTTCGCGACCACATGTTTATAACTCTTATTATGAAAACTTAAACTCGATGAAATCCATCCTTTGCACTAAACATACATCTACCCAAATGCTATCGAATCGCAAGAAAAAATGCTAGGAAAAGTTTTGTTTTCTATATTATTTGTACATCAAAAGCGTACGAACGTACGTTCGCGACCCCAGGAAATGCCCATATGCCAGAGACGATTTAAGACTTTAATTGATTGTCCTCCACCAATATGACCATTTAAAACTCTTTTTAATAACTGGTGGAGGACCATTCAAAACTCAACTACTGATTACCTGTGGAGTGGACTTAAGGATTCCTATCTTATAGGTATAGGTATTTTTACGCAATTCTTGAAACAATTCTTGCATTCTGTGTGGAAAGAAACTAAACGTGAAGAAAAAATATACAAAACTTTTAGTTCTGGCGTATAAACCAGGGACCGTAACTGTTATGACTTTTATCGAAAAAGTCAAGAAAAAAAAGTTTTTTTTTAACTTTTATTTTTTAAGGCAGAAATAAAAGTTATTTCTTAACTTTTATTTTTTAAGGCAAAAATTATTTTACTCAAAAAATAAAAGTTATTTTTTAACTTTTAATTTTTTAAGGCAAAAATAAAAGTCTTGAATTAAGTATTGCATATTAATACGCTAGTTTTATTGCCTCCAATTTATAGGTAATAATAATTGATGTATATTACAGAAGTCTATTAAAATTATTGTTATTATTATTATATTTGTTCAGCTGTTTAATTTTACCATCAAAATTGATTCTAAGTTTTATAAATTATATCTCAAATCCCCCAAAATCAATTCGAGTGCTGAAAATTACCTTTCTACACTGAATTGAGTTGCAGGTACAGAATGTACAATAATTGCGATTGAACGTTATCATTTGTTATCAGTTCAACAATTCTATATTAAACTCACATTGAAAGAAATATACTGAAAGAATTAAAAGTTGCAGTTGAAATTGTGGTAACGGATGTTTTATCATTTATAGCATTGAAAGCAATAAAACTAGCGTATTACTATGCAGCATTTAATTCATGACTTTTATTTTTGCCTTAAAATATTAAAAGTTGAAAAATAACTTTTATTTTTTGATTAAAATAATAAAAGTCAAAAATAACTTTTAATTTTTGCCTTAAAAAATAAAAGTCAAAATTAAAAGTTATTTTTTGACTTTTATCAAAAAAGGCACAAATTTAAAAGTCATACAAAAATTTGCATGTACATCACCTATGTATCATAATGATAAGAACCAAAATTTTCTACGATCATTTTTTATGTGTGCTTTTTTGATGTACATTTTTAAAAATAACAGTTATTTTCTGTCCCTGGTATAAACCTATGGTTTTGCAATAAAACGCAAAGCTGGTAGCGAGCTAGTCTATCAGCGCCGAGGTTGCGGGTTCGATTCCCGCCAGAGACTCTGGTTTCTTTCCTGCAGACAAGCGTAGAGCTTCGCGGGATTAGCTTAGGAAATTTAAAAAAAAAAAAAAAAAAAAAAAGATATTTAAAATATATGTATCTTGCACACAAATAAAAACAAAATTGGTAATTGTTTCTTTCCATTAAAATATATCGATAATTTTTTCTTTTCTATAGAAAATTAAACGGTAATTTGTCTTTTTATTTTTATTTGTCTTTTTCTTTGGCATCAACTGTATTCAATATTTGATAATCTTTGCACAAATAGTGCAGAATTACATTATTCATTATTTCCGTTATACATATTTACAAAATAATATTAAAAAAAACAGCTTAACTTTAACAACAACTATTTAACATTACAAAAATCGTTTTTATCATTAAACAAACAACAAAAATTTGTTTTGAATTTTAAAATATCTTTAAAAAAAACACACATACCTATTTAGTACCCCGCAAAACCGTTGTATGCAAATCAAAGTCAAAATGAAAATTAATTTGAATTTACCAAATACAACTCTGTATAAAAACTAAATTTTTTTAAATTAGTTATCTATGAATTAGCATTAAAGATTTTAATAATTTATATCCGCATACTAAATTTACTAAAAACTTGTAATTAAACTAAAATTTTATTGATTAAGGAGTAACGTAACTTTTATTAGCTTAAAATTTTATTATTATCCAAGCACTCATGTACTAAGCAAAAGTTATGAGCAAATTAATTATATGTTTTTTAATTCAATGACATTAACTTTTATATTTGAGAGTGTGTGCTAAAAAAAAATTAACAAACTTGTTTAATTTCTATTTAATATGTTAATGGAACTTGTACAAAAAAGTTAAATTTCAGGATTTAAAATAATTCTTTTGTTTTGTTTTTTTTTTTAATTTAAAAAATAATGAACTTGTGTATCAATAAACATTGAAAAATGACAATAAAAAAAAAAAAAAAAGAAAAAAAAAAAAAACTTGTCAAGATAACACAAAACAAAATGAGCTTTCTAAATTGATGATGACAAATTTCAGAGCAATGAAATACAGTGCGTCGAATGCACTTACCACTTACCACCATTCGTATAATAAAAAAAAGTTATAGTTTTCCCAATTCATAGAAATGCATTTTGAACTCTCCATACAAATTTATTGAAAACTATTATACCTATTCCAAAGAAGAAATGTCAATATTTTTTATATTTTAAAGGGAAGTTACCGATAGCAGTTATTTTTAATAAACAAGTTTTCAACAAAACTCATTTTTTTTAACTCTAAATTTAATTTTATGGCCAACTATTCACAGTTAGTTATATTGCCAGCATATCACACAAATTTAGACCTAAACCTACGTATATGGAGACGTGAACTTCCGCCACTAATCAACCTGAGTTTTAAAAAGAACTCTACCAGGGGTAGCGTCTGAGCTTTATAGCGCACTCCACCCACTCACTTCGAGTGATATGTGATATGTAAAATTAAGGTTAGAAACGATTGCATATAGGCTGACTTCCAAAACGTTAATTGCTTTATGTTAAAACAAAGTATAATGTTTCATAACGCCACAGTACAATATATATGCAAACCCTTCCAAAACATCATTGTTAAGTATAAGTACGGCAGCAAAAAGCAATCAGAGCATCGATTTTAAAGTTGATGCTTTGTGACATTTAACATTTTATTTCCAACAATACAGATAATATTTTGCATTGCATCACTTAAGCTTCGTACAGACGATGGTCAGATCTTACAATATTGTAAGCAGGCGTTGCCAACAGCAATATTTTTCTGACAATGGTGCGATTGTCAGATGCATTAATTTTGCACTTCTGCAAATACAAATGAGCTTACAATGTTCACACAGTTGTAAGACATTTTAGCCAATTTTAATGCAATTTAAGCAACGCTGCTTACCAATATTTTAAGATCTAACCACCGTCTGTACGAAGCTTTACATTTCAAAACGTTTAAATAAACAAACCACATAGTTGCATTGTTTTGGAACTTTGTGCATGTACTTGGTTAGAATACAGTAGTAAAACTGTATACAAACTTTGTATAAATACGTTTTGGAAGTCAGCCATATTCAATGTTCAAAAACGAAAAAACTGTAACTCGGTCCAGTTATAAGGATTTCAATTATTTTAAAATTAAACGATAATTTCAGATTTTTTGTAATTTTAAGAAAAATTTATGACACGATGTTTAAGATATTATAGAAAAGCTTTGATATTGTTACAAATAGAACTGTTGCTATAAGTCTTATACGCTTAACAGTTTTATTTGGTTTAATATTTTTAGTTTTTCCAAAATCTTTATGGATGAAGTTTCCTGATGATCTGGCCTAAGCAACCAGTGAAATGCGCATAGGAATAGCTTATCCCATCAACAATAAATTTCAAGTGTTTTTATCAATAATAAAAACTGGGAATTAAGCACGAATAACAGAATCTTTTGAAATTATTATAGAAAACGTTTTAATAATTTTTCGATTTTATAGAAAAGAATATAAAATTTTTTTTTTATAGAATAGTTATCGAAAATTTTATAGTTTTAAAAAAGATTTCGAAGGTTCTTAAATATAAAGAAAAGTTTTTGAAAACAGCAAAGTTATTCATAATTTTTTTTTATGTATATAATTTTTCGACACTGATATTGTTGTTCTTAGCAAGGCGAATTCATACAAGGTGGTCTTATTTTGAAAACGTTTACAACGCTGTAAAAAATTTTAAAGTTGTGTCAAAAGTTCAAACAAATATTTCATTTTGTTTTTAATTTTAAATTGTGTTTTTTGAAATGTAATAACTCAAAAAAGTTTCAAATTTCATAATTTTAAGCGAAAATTATAGAATTTAAAAAAGATTCCCCAGAACCACAAGGATAGTTATCAGCAGTTGCTTATGTATAAGTTCACCTGGTGTAAATTCGCCTTGGTTCTTAGTTTTAAGACATACATATATAAAAAAAATTGTATATTATTCTATATTTTTCTAACTATATAAATTTTAAATCTAAAAAAATAGTTATATGAATTTTATTTATTTTAACTAAAGCTTCCTACAGACGATGGTCAGATCTTACAATATTGGTAAGCAGCGCTGCTTAAATTGCATTAAAATTGGCTAAAATGTCTTACAACTGTGTGAACATTGTAAGCTCATTTGTATTTGCAGAAGTGCAAAATTAATGCATCTGACAATCGCACCATTGTCAGAAAAATATTGCTGTTGGCAACGCCTGCTTACAATATTGTAAGATCTGACCATCGTCTGTACGAACCTTAAAACTAAATAAACTTTACAAGTTTCTTTACTTTGGTTAAACAGCTGTTTTATGATATATATTTAATTAAATTAAATAAAATAACACTGAAAATATAAAACTGTAGTAAAATACAATTTAATTTCAAATTAAAAATATGTATTTTACTACGAAGTCAAAAATGTACCTTAATTATTTTAATTTTTATTAATAGTCGTTAAAATTTAAATTAAAAAAAGGAAATGTAAACATTTAAAATATGTGTCAAAATGTTTTGTTGTAAATCAAATATCACTTTGCAAATATTTGTTGTCATTTCAAAATACAAAAAAAAAACAAAAAAATATAACAAATACAACTGGTTGAGCTATTTGTGCATCAGAGCGCATTTAAGGGTTAATTGTGTTATAAACTGGAGACAAATAGCAGGTAGATATTATTGACCTTTATTAAATTTTTTAAAACAATATTATTAATATGCTTTTTAAAATAATTCTCTTTAAACAAATTAAAAAAAAAAAAAATGATGACGAGAATCGTTATTTTTGTTTAATCTGCTCAAACAATTAAAATTCAAATCAGTTAAGATTTGATAAGCCGGTAATGTTGTTTATTTAAGAAAAAATATTTTTTAAAAAAATAATTGTCTAACAAGTTTTTACAGTTGATTTTTGGCGTTTAATAAAAAAAAAAAATTTTTGGCATGTGTTATTTTTTTTTAATGAAATCCTAGAAATAATAAAATTAAAACTATTAAAATATATTATATATGAAAATAAAAAAAAATTATGAAAAAAAGTACAGCAAAACAAAACCTTATTAAAAGATTAACCTTCATTTTAACAAAATATTTATTAAAATATAACATCCCCACAACTTTTTTTGAATTAACCTTAAAATCTAAGATAAAACAAATCAAGGCTTTTGAAAAACAAAAAAAAAATATTGAAGAATGTTGAAAAACAATAGCAATAAAATAAAAGTTATAGTTATAGTTAAAGTTTATGTGATAAAGTTTTTGTTCTTTTGAAACAAATATGACGTTGCTGTTCTTTTAGCTTGAATTTGTTGAAATATTTACATATTTTAAAATTTTGTTCTTTGAATATTTAGATTTTAAGAACTAGAAAAATGAATATTCAAATTTTCTTTAAAAATTCTTCTATAATAAATTCTTCTTATTGTTAAAAAAAAGCCACTGGCGCCAATTTTGATTAAAATTTAAATGTTTTTTAGGATATTAAGAAAAAACTTTTTTAAATTTTTTAGCTCCTAGTCATTTTGAGTTAGAATTTTTTTCTAAATTTTTATTGTTGTTTTTAAATAACTTTTTTATTTAATTAACAATTTACCTATTTTTAATTTTGTTATATGGTTAACATTGTTTTAATTTTATTTAAAAAGCAATTACACCAATACTTCAAATAATAAATGAATGTCAAGGTTATTGAAATTTAAAAACAACTTCAATGTGATTTTATAGAATTTAAATTCCTAAATTGGGAGTTTAAATTAAAAAAAAATATATTTTCAATTTTAGACTTTTAAAGTTAGACTTTTTAAATAAACTTTTAATAAAACACAAAAAAACATAGCAAAGATTCACAGAAATGTTCACAATTTCATTGAGTTTTTAGAATAAAATTATTTAATTACCAAAAAAAAAACTTTTGAAAATTCTTAAAAATAGGATTTTCAGTATTTCCTCCCAAAATTCTGGCAAAAATTTACTCAAGCTAAACATTTACCAACAAATTCCTAAACGCATTAACTTTAATATCTAAGCGCAACTCTCAGCACTTGTTAAGGAAACTTTTCAAATTATATTTTTTAATTTTTACTTTTGCAAACTCTTTAAGAAAGTTTTCTTTCAGAAAGTCTGAGTTAATTTTTGAAAGGGGAAATAAGGAATTGATTACCAAAATAACTAAAAAAATAATGTATTATTTTCGAAAGAATAATAATGCATTCATTGGAATCGAGAAGATAATTTTATTGACGCAAAAATTATACATTGATTACCACGTATATTTCCACATTTGCAACAATTATTCGGGTTTTTTCTTCTGTACGTGACAATTATTTGAATTTTTTTTTCTAACATATTTTCTAAATAAAACTTTGTTATGAATTGTTATGAAAATAACACTGATCAACAAGGTTTTTGCTACACGGATTCTGTATGCATATAATTACTTTACTATATAGACCTATTGCAAAACCCAAACTAATTTGTTTCAGTTACGCACATACATATTTGTTATGGCACCCACTTATGATTTAACCTTATATTCCGTTAATACACTCACAATATTATTACAGTAACGGACGGACTGTAGTTTATTTAAGAAATATTCCGTTCAGTCATTTTTAAATAAATAAACATTTAAAATTCCAAGCAAATTTATTTTTAACTGATTCTAACAGTTGTTCAAAAAACTAAGTGCATATTAATACGGATTTTCAGTTGCAGTTAATATTGTCCGTTGATTGAGTTAAATTCTTCTTTATGTTAAAGTAAATAAAAATGTAATTTAAAGCAACGAAAAGTTCATTTAATTTTTACTGTCAAAAATTCAACCGCGAATTCCGTAAAAACAAATCAATATTCAGTTATCTTATATAAATTAATTGTCAAAAAATTAACTACATATTCCGTAAAAACAAATAAATATGCAGTTATTTTATAAAATTTTACTGTCAAAAATTCAACACCATATTCAGTAAAAACAATTAAATATTCAGTTATTTTATATAATTTTACTACCAAAAATTAATTTTTATGTACTTATCTATAAAAAAATGAATTGCTTGTTTTGTGTAAGCAATTCCCATTTTCTATTTGTTAAAATAATTTAGTTAAATACATCAAATTTTAAAAGTAAAATAATTGCGAAGCCATATCGGTCATGCTGCTGGTGTCTTATAATTGAGAGTTCTTCTGTAAACAACGTGGTCAGTACAACAAAAGTAAAACAAACGTGTGTAACTGGGTAAGTAAATAAAAATATTCTCCCTCTCTCGCTTATAAGAAAAACAAGCGGACAGGTGTCTGTCTGGTATTTTTTAGAAATTCGGCTCTTTTGTGGAGTAAACGAAAATTTAATAAAATAACTGACTATTTAATTGTTTTTACTGAATATGGGGTCAATTTTTTGACAGTAAAATTTTAATAAATAACTGAATGAATATTTAATAGTTTTTACTGAATATGGTGTTGAATTTTTGACAGTAAAATTTTACAAAATAATTGAATATTTATTTGATTTTACGGAATATGGTGTTGAATTTTTTACAGTAAAAATTAAATGAACTTTTTGTTAAAAATTAATGAAAAATAGGTAGACCGGTTTATTTTATATTACAATTTCAGTTAATTTAACGTACAAAATATTGTGAGTATACTACTGTACGTACGGTTTAATTGCATCGAGTTTTAATTTTAAAAAGTTTTACATGTCTTACAATCCCCTCTTGTCTTTATTTTTATATTGTGTATAAAATATATCTTTATAGAAGATTATACTTCCCCCTTTGAAGAGAATGCTGGAAAGAAACCCGCAACCCCGGCGCTGATAGACTTGCTCAATACAGCTAGCCTACCGGGGCACATCATGTCCTTGCCCTAAAATCTTTGATGAAATTGATATATTTTACCAAAATTTTACTCTTTTTTCTGAATTTTTTCGAAAAAAATAGATCCTTTCTTTATTAAAGCCCTTATGACACTACATTTTTTATTCATTAATTGATATATAATTGATAGAAAGAAACAGTAAATGTTAGAAATGTAAACAAAGTTTTTTATTTTTTTTTTTTTGATTTTGCTTAAAACTAAAAAATTTTTGGCGAACTATTTAAGTTATAATGCCAGGGTATCACACAATTTTTTGGAGCTTCAACCACAAAACGTCGTTCGACCTAAACCTTCGTATAGGAAGGCGAGAGCTTCCAGAATCCGCTCCAGAGTATTTTGGTCTCCACCAGTAAACGTCTGAGTTATTTCCTTGGTACTCCACCAGTAAAACGTCTGAGTTATATATGGTTCTCCACCAGTCACATTGAGTTAATTTTGGTTATCCACCAGACAACACATTAAAACATTGATGTTAAAAACGAATTCATATAGTTAATGCAGAAACCGCAAAAACTGTAACTCGGTACAGTTATACGACGCCGAAACACTAACCAATGCGGGGTGACAACGCAAAACGCACGAAAAGCAGACAAACAAGAACGACCTGTTTGTCCTTAAAAAATAATGACAAAAAGCGCGAGCTGCTTCTCCACTCAGAGCAGTTTTACGGAGTTGATATTTTATATCAATTAACAATTAGTTTAAAAAATTTGGAAATAGTACCATATGAGTCAATATCAATATATTAGTTTTTAGTTTTGAATTGTACCAAAAAAAAGTACAATTGTATCAACTTTATCAACCGTGATTATAAACCTAATTCAAACTGTACTACATGCGGCACAGAAATATTTCATGAAACAGTAGTGAGGCTTGCGGGGTAAACAAAGTCGCACGATATGTAAACTCAAGCTACAATTTGATTCAAAAACATTTTTGAAATTCAGTAGTTAAATTTGAATTTACTTAAGAATCAAACGTCAAATTGTAGCTTGTAGCTTACAAGAAAAAACGTAACGTCTAAAAGTAGGTAGAATATTTTTTTTTTTTAATTATAAACTATAGATTTCAGATCTTTTTAATTTTCGATTAAGTAGTCAAATTTTCTAAATTTCTTAGTTCTGGTTCACACTCTTCAAGCTTTAGCCGTCAAGTCTTTAGCTTTTAGGAGAGAAGGGAAAAGATTTATTTTCCTCTCTCTCTCTCCTAAAAACTCAAGACTTGTTGGCTAGAACTTGAAGAGTGTAAACCAGCACTTACAAGCAAAATACATTTTAAGAAAAAAACGCATCAAGATAGTTAAAAATTTTATATATAAATTTCCGAAGTCAAAGATAACACAGTGCAACAAAATTCGGGTCATCGCCGCCAGTCTCAATACTTGCAACGCGAAATGAAACTGAACTATTGGTAGAGTAAATCTGCTAAAGGGTTTTGAAAAGTTAGCTCGGGTTTTCGAAATGTCGGCCCTTAAAGTTTTTGAATTTTTTGAGAAGGCGTTTGGTTTAAGTCAAAAAAAATATACCAAATGAACTTTTGAGCTAAAATACTATTTCAAAGGTCTTCAGTAGAATTGTATGGCGATTCTTTGCTTAGAATATATTAACCCTCTAACACTCATTTATAGGGGTCATTTTTGTCTTTTTTTAACTTCCACACAAAAGTATACTAAAACGGCACTTCAGAAGGTTAAAATGTTTGACGAATATTTTCTGCATCAATTTTTATCTAGTAGATTTGGTATATAGATTTAATTTTAAGATAGAATACAATTAAGATTTTGCATATTTTGATTTAAATTAACGAGCTTTAAAAGGTGTTCTACTTTAAGGCCTTGTTATAGGTTATGATCCAAGATAAAAAAATTAAGCTCTACTACATCTTTGTTATAGAAATTATTTCTACTGTGCGTGGAATACCCCATGTGCAAAAAAACAACTCACTTATTTCCAAAAATTTAAAAAAAAAGTTAATGGAACAACCCATATGCAAAAAAGGGATTTTATTTTTCAATTATTAAAGCAATAAATACGACTTTTTTTGAAAAAAATTGCGTTGAATTTAAAACTTGGAAAAAGTTATGAAAACAAAATTTTTAATAAGTTGTTATTGCGTTAACTGAAGGCGCTTTGAGGGGGCTATCAAAATGTAAACTGGATTTTTGTTTATGAAAAAACAAGTCTTAAAAAAATAAAATATTTTCGAGATGCTTACAAACAAAAAGTTTTAAAAACAATTTATCAATTTCTTAAAAAAAAAAAATACACAATAAAAAGGGGCAACGCAGAAATTTTTTTTAAATACAAAAAAAAAAATAAGTTTACAAAAACAATTTATGAGTACTCACCTTTTCATTACGTGTTAAAAATTCCCAAATTGGTATGGAAGAGGCGTGAGTAGACGGCAAGTTGGTGTGAATTGTCAGAAATATAAAACATGCTAATATAACTTTCGCTACATTAAATTGTACAATGCGAGCCATAGTGCTGGAGTTTTTTATTTTTATTTTGCAATTAAATTTTTTTTTTTTTTTGTTATCTTTAAGATGCTTTTTGATTTTTGTAAAAAAAAAACAATTAACTTTCTTTTTTTGCAGAAAGATCAATTAACAATGTTGCGGTTCAAAGTAAAAATAATGAAATTTTATTAGTTTTATCTTTTCTAAGATATTTTATAAAATTTGATTGTTTTATTTTAATAAATTTAATTTGTTTAATCTTGCAACTAAACTAGTTCCGTTACTTATATGAATTTTTATAATCATTTAACAAATTAAAAAAACGCGTGATTTTTTTTTATACTGTTTTAATAAAATTTTTCACTTGGCTAATTTTTGTTAAATAAAATAAAAAAAATTGTTTTACTATTAATCACCGTTGTTAAAAATCACGCTCGTTTTTCACTTTACTAGCAAATTTTTTTTGGAATTAATATTTTTTTCTTTTAATTAATTTATGTATTAACTTATCAAAACTATTTATTAAATTATATATTCCGTTAAGCACAACTTTGAAATATTTGTTGAAATATTCGTTTAGTTAAGCAATTTTAGCTCTACTGTTTTTTCAAGTTTTTATGAAGAAGACTCAATTCATTATGAATCTTCGCGTTATTTAAAACTTTTATTTATAGTCTCGACTCGGCGACTAACGCTCGCACACACAAAATTTTAAATCCTCTTCTTTCCCCACAACAAAAAACTAAACACACTTGTTTTTTCGTGTCGAGTTTTAATAACAGGCCTGTTTTTTAAGCCGATATTTTCGACCCGCCACTACACATGGTGAAGATGTCTCATTTCACAATCCCTCACTCTCAGTTGTTTGTGCTCTTATTGTCGTTATTGCTAGTAAAAATATACTGAAGTCTAAGCACAATTCGAGCGACAAGCGATTTTTGTTTCTTTTTATTAAAATAAGTTTAACATTATTGTATTATTCACACGGGTAGACTGATGCGAGTAGACTCGAAATTTCATGGTCCCAATGTGAAGAATTAAAAACTTATGGCCAATATCCAGGATTGATATTTAAACACATTTATGTTTAAAATCGTTTTAGATACAAAATTCTTTTCTTCACTTAACACTTAAATAAAACTTAATTCACCGATGTGGTACACTTAAATTCAACTTAAGTTTTCATTGGAATAACTTATCAAGGTAGCCTCAATATGACAACAATACAACAACAAAAACAGGCAACAAGCAATAACATTCAGCTGTTTTTTGACACCACTTGCAAATAAATAAAGTTTTTATGATATTTTTATTTTAATTTAGTAGTGCTACCATACTTTTATCTTAATTAAATAAGACTTTTCAAATAAAACTTAAAAACTTAATCTGTATTTAAATACGATTTAAGTTTATATGTAAATTAACTCAATATAGATTTAAATACTATTCTGAAAATTGGGCATTAATTCTATAATATTTTTATTAATTTGATCGGATCCAAAGAACCAGCACTTTGTAAGGATACAACTGAAAACAATCACAATTAAGTACTGTGCAAGGCGAATTTTCCAATCCAATTTAGTGCCGGCTCTTAAGAAACAGTTGATTTACTTTTACCAAATGATCTCGAAAAACTAATGTCCGAAAGACTAAAGTCAATTACATTTAAAATTTTAAATGTTTTCAAGCTTTACAGGACAGTCATTAAAAAAAATGATATTTAAGGATATCTAAGATGACAGATGTCGAAATATACCTGATAAATTTTTTATCATAGCATAAAATATATGTAACGTCGGGAGAGTAAATGTCAAATTTTCATTAATATCAATTCATTGGGGAAGACGTTGATGAATTTCTATTACGATGACTCATTATTTAGTTTTTTTTATTTATAGAAAATAATAAATATGTATTTAAATAGAAATAAAGCTTCGTCTTTTGGTTGCTTAAATACAACTTTAAATTAAACGGAAAGTTCCGACGTGAAAAAAGGAAGGAATCAGAATATTTGGGATAATCTATTTTAAGAAAGCACACCTTTTTAAAGAACAATTTTTGGCGGTATTTCAACTTTTGCTGCTTAATTAACGACTTAAGTTGGTAAGTAATTTTAATTTCATAATTGGAAAGTTATGTAATTGCTATGTTATGGTTTTGGAGTGGTGCGCACAAGACGTCTTAAAAAAAATTGTCCTTTACAAAGAATTTCCGTGCCTTTTGGACTCTAAAGGACAAAATAAACCACACAAATGGCTTGACAAACACACATTGTACAAACATAAGTTTTATAATAAGTATAAGCATTTGGAGTAAAGAGCATTTGGAGTAAAGAGTGGTTTAAACAATGAGCTGTTTTGAAGCAAAAATGCTGCTTATTATTTGTGGCTGAAGAGGATTTTAATGCTGCTTGGTCTACTTCTTCACCGTGCGAAGTTTTCAATGAAATTATTACATTTAGCACTAGATTCCAGAAAAAGTTTGACAAATATGTAAGTAACATTTTTCTTTCCAAATATTAAAAATTTTAAACATTATACAAACATGCTTTAAAAGTTTGTCCAAACAGCAAACAATCCAATTAACAACAAAAAACATTTGTACAAACGTAAAATTTTGACATGATTGCCAAGAAATTTGTGTGGTTTATTTTACCCTTGTAAGCAAATAATTTTTGCTACTAACTCGAGCTATCTTTAAATGAATAATTTTTAGCGCTATCGCTATTGCAAATTTTTACTGTTGAAGGTGCTAAACCAAGGGTTCCATCTATATCAACAGTCTTTTTACTCGACTTGAAACGTTTTATTACGTTAAATTTTAGTTCCAAACAAATGCATTTTCTTCTCTTTGCACTCATTTTTCTACAGAACTTCTTATTAAGAACCAATTTTTTACTTCTTAACACGCAACTATACTCAAAATAACTTACCTAACAGAATTAAATGGGAGTTCGCCTTTTTACACGCAAATAGAAAAATTCTTCACATGTGATTATGACTTCAGCGAAAAAATGCAATCGTGTAGCGATGCAAATCGAAATCATAACAACGCAAAGCGGATTTAACCAATTTTTGAAAAGCAACGCAAATCGGGGCTCTAGTGTACATTTTTTGCAGTATCGATGGCATTCATATACATAATTGTAGAATTCGAATTACTAATGCTTCTAATGAAAGCCACCTGGTTTGTGATGGGGGAAGAATTTTTTTTGTTTAATTTCCAATAGTTTTTGTATTTCGAAAAATTGATTTTTACGTTTTGGACTGTTGCCTATATAATTGTAAATATTTCTTGTAAGTGTTTTATTGATGCCAAAAAATCGTCATAACACTATTAATTTTAGTAAAAAAATCGTAATTTTACTGTATTTTCTCAACAAAATCGTCACATCTAGCAACCCTGGTTTTAGTACTAAAGTCGGAGTCGAAGTACTCACAAAAACACACGACTCCGACTCCAACATTTTTTTCTTCTTCACAATGTATTTATTAAATATGAACTAACAATAATTAATCGAATCTTACTCTAATACTTTATTTATGTCCTGCCAATGTCGGACGAAAATTTTTCTCCTCACGGTTTCTGTTCACATATATAGTTGTTTAGCGCTCTTCTAAACGGGTGAGTCCTACAGTATATCTTCTCCTTAATCTAGAGTGGCCGCTGTGATTTAAAATATTCGAGCTAGTGGATTTGGGTGCAACTCTAGCCTTTTTAAATATTTTACTGCATACTTCGTTGTAATAGTTTTTACCAGTGGCACATTGAGATCCTTGTGGATATTTGAGTTTTTAACATACCAGGGAGCCGCTGCGATTATTCGAAGAAATTTATTTTGGCGCCTTTGAATTTTTTCGATATTTGAGGCCGAGGCAGTGCCCTATAGTTGAATACCGTACCACCATATTGGCTTTAAAATAGAGTTGTAAAGTAGTAGCTTGCAATCTAGAATAAAGCTTCGTACAGACGGAGGTCAGATCTTACAATGTTGTCATTAAAATTGCCTAAAAATGTCTTGCAACTGTGTGAACATTGTAAGCTCATTTTCATTTGGCAGATGTGTAAAATTAATGCATCAGACAATGGCACCATTGTCAGAAAAATGACAACATTGTAAGATCTGACAACCGTCTGTACTAAGCTTTAGAACAGAATTTCTTCTAATAAGCCAGTTAATTTGAATTGCTTTTAGTTTTATTTGAGTTAATTTTGCTTCTATATGGCATTTCCATGTTAAATGCCGATCTAGATGAATACCCAGATATTTGACATGTGATTGTTGAGGCATGAGTTGATTATTGACATGTTTCCACTTTACATATGTAAATAACTACATTAAAGCGCAATAGAATTGAAATATCGATTCAAAATGTGTAAAGAATTTAATCATTTAAAAGATATTGCATTAAAAAAAGAGTTCAAAGTCAAATAAGGATCAGTCTTATATACATTTAGCTTCAAGGTTAGAGTAGGAGTCGGAGTTGGAGTCGAAGTCGCACTTAAAAAATTTCAGCGGTTGGAGTCGGAATTAGAACTTGTGCTCCCAAAACATTAAGATAAACTCCGTTTTAAGTAATATCGTCGATCGCTATCGCCTGCCGCTGTAACTTTAGTCTCTCCATCTAAAACTAAATGTACGACTAGTCACTAGTTTAATCTGCGATTTAATTGAGTCAGAGTCATAAAAAACAATGAGAGGCTTAAAGAGAGATTTGGGAGAGCGAAAGTAACACATTTTAGAAAAATTAATTTGTCAGATATACTATTTTACTTCTTTTTTTTTTTTGTTTAAGTTGTATCGACAGAAATTTTTTTCTACTCAAAACTAGTCATACTTGTTGTAGGTACATAGAAATTGCAACAATAAAACAAAAACAAACAATGTCTACAAAACAAATTGTACCTACATTAAAAAAAAATAGGTATTTGTTTATTTATGTTCACAGTTCAAAGTCAAGTTTTCTAGACTTTTTCTATTATGTTTTCCTTTGCATGTTGTTGTTGTTTTGTCAATAATTTTTCGTGGAATTTGTTTTGTTGTTGTTGTCGGCCCACTAGCCATACACAGATAGAAGTGAAATGTGCAATCGACAGTAGAGATGATGTTGTTGGCGTAGACATGTTTAGAATCATTTAAAATGAATGACGGCGACTGATTGATTTGATTAAATTAATTATTTGTAGTGAGATGACTGGATGATGTTACCAGTTATATGTACAAACAAATATGCAGATAATAAATCAACATAGCATTTTATAAAATTACTTATAATTACTTACTTATAATTTATATTTGCAAAATTTCTCTGTTTTTTTGGGATTCGAATGATCATTTCAAGGTCATTTTCGTTTGTATTATTTATAATTTTGAATTTGTTTAAAGAAAATTTTTTAAAACAAAATCATTACTCAAATGCTGAGTCCACTTTTTAAGTAAATTGAGATTTTGATGCCGTGTGGTAGAGAAATTTACGCCTCGTCGATCCGCATGTAGTTTTTCTTCAATTTGAGGCTTGAAGTGTGAAAAACCAACTAAATGTGAAATCCTATAAAAAGTTTTTTGTCTCTCCTGTAAAATGTGCTGAAAGGGTGTTAGCAGGTTTGCACGTTAAGCCGACGATAAGTTATTAATAATTGAAATTTTTGAGACGGTTCTTAATTATTTTGCCTAAATTTTTAGTTTGAGCAAGAAGTTTAAAAGAAATAACGGTAAAAAAAAAATCCAATTTGCGTATAAAGGTGGCTGTTGTACCCTACGTTTCCACATGCAAGTAATTACTTGCAAGTAGTGTTGCGTATTATCAACGAAGCCGATTGGCTGAAAGTACAAAAATTGTGTGAATGTTAGTGAAAAAGTGTGAGTGTATGTATTGAGTTTTTCGAACTTGCACTTGAATGTGGAAACGGGTGATAGATGCCAAATATCAAAAATTCCGCTTGCACTTCTTTTCTTTCTTTGTTACAAGATTTATAAGAGATTCATAATGATTCAGTTAAAGGATTTGACGTACCAGAGCACTGAAAATTGCTTAAACCTTTTACAAGTCTGAATTTCTGTTTGTTGGCAACCGTTATAATTCAAGCACAGTTACATACGTATCAGGCTTAAACAAAACATATTTTCAGGGTTGTGTGCAAAAACAATGAAAGTATATAAATTATTATTAAATAATTATTTTTAATGCCGACATTAACAGCCGTATTTATAATGAAAATTTGGCATGAAGTTAGCACAAAGTTTATTTATAATACACTTACCAAACTCTGGCTAACGATTTGCTAAACTCTTTTTAACCAGCTGCCAAACGTTTGCCAACTTGTAAGAAACAGCTGTTTAATGTTAAACAATTTGGTTGGTTTTATTTTAATTACTGTTTTATTTTATGTTTCATTCTTTTTTTATTTTATATTATTTTAAAAACTATTTAAATTTGTTATATGTGGAGGAAAAAACAAAAAAAAATTACAAAAAAATGACAAAACCAGCGATGATTAATTCAAACGTGTTGCATTTTTCAGTAATATTTATAATGTGGCATCATTAAAATTCAGAGTTGATTTTTTTTTAGTTAGCAAATGGACAAAAGTTTGTTATTTGTTATAAACTCTGTGCTTACAAGCTGCTAGGCTTAATCGGTATTCTAGTTAGCAGCTCGTTGTACGTAGTGTACAAACTGTGGCTAACTTTTTGTTATAAATACGGCTGTTATATTTTATCAAAAAAATATAAATTTTGCAAAGATAATAAATTTTTTTTTATATTTTAAGAAAGAAATTTGCCACAATATAAAAAAAATGTCATCCAAGTCGCTTAGACCTCTTTTATGTTTTTTTTTAACATTCTTGCTTTGTTTGGTTTATTAAATTATAAAACCGATATAGTACTTATACCGTACTGGCTTTGGGTAGATATTAGGGTATTCATTTAATCGGGCTTTTGCTTTAATCGGTTAATCGCTCGATTAATTAACCGAGGTTTTGGTTTAATCGGTTTATAATCGGTTAATTTTGTTTTTGATCGGTTAACCGATTAATAAAGTTTTGTTATAAATTAAGTCATTTCAATAAATAAAAATGCAAAAATTATTTATTATTTGGAATTTATTAGTAAAACAAAACAATAACAAACAAAATAATTCTTGAACTTAAACGAGCAAAGAAGTAATTCATAAATATATAATAAATAATAATATATACATATTATATATTTAATAAGAAATAAACTGTGAGATAATTTTATTAATACATTTTTCAAAACTAAAGGAGATCTTATAAAATAATCTTTTAGAAAAATAATTTGGCTTAAATGTTTAGGATTTAAGCGATTCTTTTCTTTAGTTTCGATAAAACTCGACTTGGAAAAAATTCTTTCACTTATCGAAGATGTTGGAAATCTCGAAAGCAATCCATAATACAGATTATCTAATTTCTCAGTTCTTTTCCTGTATTTCCTGATTTTGTACTGTATTTAAAGAATGTACCCAGCGGGAAATGTGGCTCAATTGGTCCAACAGACTGGTCCTGAGAGTTGTGAAAATTTAACAGGTACAAAGAGAAAGAACTCATGACCAGTGAAAGGAGAACCAAACATGTAACTGGTTTATGAAGAACAAAAAGGTAGACAAAGTAATGAATTACAGTACAGTTTTCACCGGTGGTGACACATAGAAAGTGTTGAAACTAGAACCGGTCTCTACCACCAAAGACCTATCACGGGACTACTTTGGTGTCAGTTCGCTTCCCTCTAGGGTATTGCTAGAAGGAAAAATATGTTTCTTAACACATACCTTTTGTATATGAGACAAAACAAATAATTAAAAACACAAAAAATATGTTATAATACTACATAAAGTTAAAAATTTTGTAACTTCGGTTAATCGGTTAATCGACTGAAATTAACCGGTTTAATCGTTAATCGAAAAAAGCCAATTTTAAATTAACCGATCAGTTAATCGGGTAGTAATTAATCGGTTAACCGATTAACGGTTAACCGAATGAATACCCTAGTAGATATTTTGAAGACCTTGTCTGAATGTATCAAGACAAGCATTAAGGTGGAATCCACAAGGCAACTGGAAATCTGGTGCTCAAGCTACAGGCCCAACTATAATATGCTTAAGTTGGCTTAAGCAACTGTACGAACATATGTACATCATATGTGTCAAACTCTACTCTACTTAAGAAAACTTTTTGTAAAGTTATTTTAATCTGTCATTTGCTTAAGCCAAGTGCGAAACTGATCGCTTTTTCCGTTCGGAGTCAAATGTTTTTTGATATTGTTTTTGTGTTTTTAAATGCATTTTTGTAAATATTTGACAGAAGCTTGAGCAAGCTTATGCATATTATAGTTGGGACTTAAAAACTGGAAGAGAACCATTTATGATGAATGGAGGCCCTAGCTTTAGTGGGAGAAAAGGATGAAAGAAGAATAATAGCAATACCGATACCGAAATAACAAATACTTTAATACCGATACCGAAATTCGTTTCAGTTACCAATGTTGAAAATTTTTAGACATAAAATTTTTTTGTTTTTTAATGCATTTCCCCTACAAAAGAGCGGAATAATGATCTGGTTGTTTTTAAATCATCCAGAAGTAGTTGTGAAGAGGGTATACTAAGTTTGTCATTCCGTGTGAAAATTTATAAAATAAATGTTACTCACCATGAGAAATAAATTCTCAGATTCTTATTTTTTAATATTCATCTGAGACCCTTTTATATAAAGCTATTCTGGGTCCTTGAATAATTCTAAGCCGATTTCGCCATGACCGTTTATATTTCTATCCGTATGTATAAGAGAGAAGACAATATTAATGTGAAATTGTTTAAGTTGTTTAGTTATCCTAAGCAGTTTGGGATTGAAATCTAGCGAATTCGGGTTAGAAGAATAAGAGATATGAATACAAATGTGAAACAAATACCCTCAATGAACTGCAACGACTACTACAACTATGTACGTATTCTGTCGGCACTACTTTGAAACTGCCGTTTATAACTTTTGACAGCTTACAGTGCTACTCGTTACGTTATATAACGGCGACTATTCTATTCCTCACTAAAAGTTAAAATCCTAGGTTTTTTAGAATAAACCGTATATTTTGTGTCAGAATGATATTTTTGATATCCAAACATATTTTATTTTCTGATATTTTTATCAAAAACTTTATATGACATTACTGAAAAATAATATACCGCGGTTCTTTTTTAAAGCATTTTTATGTTGTAAGATGCTCTTTATGTCGGACAACTCTGAAGGCTGCAACATACCTTATTTTGTAGTTAATTAGACCAATTTGGTAGTCCATCAGTTTATTTTTATAAGATTGACCTATTGTGAGCAAGAAAAGTTGTATGTATCAAAATGGTCATAGGTGTTGGTTTTTTTAAATTCTTTTTAATTAAGTATTTAAATATGAGACTAGGAGACAATTTTTTTCAAGTAACATATGTTGGGAACTTCATGGCGAACAGTTTTCTCTTACAAAATTTTGTTGTAAAATAAATGGCCTTCAAGTTACACTACATAAAAAATCAGATTTTCTGCGAAATTGTGGTTTTTCCCAATTTTGAGCAGGCCTGAAATTTTTTTATAATTTTGATAAATTTTTTACTAAAATTCACCAAACTGGGGGGTGAGAGTAAAAAAAAAAACTGAAAAAAAAAATTTGCCGCAACAAAACTCATTAGATTTCTATCTCACAAAGTGCTATGGAATAAAATAAGTAAGACTTGTGTGGTAGTGTAAACTAGCCTTTAGTGGCAAAGTTGATTAAACGATGTGCGTGTGTGTTGAAATTGGTTTTTGGAAGTCCCCAGATATTATTTTTTTTTTTTTTTATATTATCTGGGATAGGCTGCATTTGAAATTTAGCTAAATCGGTCAACAAATGGCTGAGATATGAGCAAAAAACAAGGTTTCCTCTAATTTTTAGTAATAAATCTCTTCGTCTTCCCATAAAGCACTACGTTTTTAAAACTTCTTATAATCTTTGAACTTTATAAATGACCGAGCTATAGACAAATAACTAATTAAATAATGGTTTTGGCAAAGCAGCGCCCATCCTACATGAGCTAGGACTACCAAATTGGGCGCAGATATTCCTTAAATAGAAAG
Organism: Pollenia griseotomentosa; assembly: GCA_963931875.1. Taxonomy (NCBI): domain Eukaryota; kingdom Metazoa; phylum Arthropoda; class Insecta; order Diptera; family Polleniidae; genus Pollenia; species Pollenia griseotomentosa. Next base: position 51,400,497 of record OZ007564.1, read on the forward strand.
AGATAGTTAATATTTTCTCCTGACCCTCATACAAATGTCCTCAAAATTAAAAAAAATTAAATTTAGTACGATAGGCTCGATACACCAAAAGCTAGATGAAATTGTGCTCAAATAATTTCTGTATACATATACCTTAGCCCATACCAATATGCTCCCGGTGTAAGTTTTTTGACACTATACCGCCCATACATGATATGTGGAACAATTGGATTTTCAGTACTATGGCGTTTTGTTAATAAACTTCTAATTAAATCGGTAACAAAACCGTAATTTATATATTACTAAAATGTCATCAAAAGGGCGTGGCTTTTACTTTTTTATTGCATTTATTATTGGAAAATACGCGCATAAAACATGCTTAAAAAAATACAAATATGCTTTAAAAATTAATAAAAATGGTTTTATTATTTAAAAAGAAAACCAATCCATACAGTCAGTCTTATTTTCTGTATGTATTTGTTTTTTACGTTTGAATTTTTTTTTTTGCGAAACAAAAGTTAAAATCAGTAAAGGCTAGTTTACACTATCTCACAAGTCTTACATATTCCATAATACTTTGTAAGATAGAAATCTAATGAGTTTTATTGCGACTGTCAAAAAATCTAATTTAACATAACAGTTTGTGTTCACACCATCCCACAAAGTAAAAACACTAATGGCGTTTTCTTTTCTAAAAAAAAATTTTGCCTAAGTGTTACATGTGACTTGGCAACATTTTTAAATGTACCCCTAATTTGTAAGAAGTTTTTCATATTTTACGTTTACAAAAGAACACAAATTTCGTCATTAAACAAAAAAGTACAATTAGCGCAAGGTAAATTCAATTGCAGGTGGTGGCAAGAATAAAACAATCCAAAGCCAACAGAAACCACAGATGTTTTTTGTATTTCATTGTTAGCGTTTACGGCTCGAAACTTGCCACCACCTTGTACTGAATTCGCCTTGATCTAGTGCTGCACTCATGCCCCTTTAATTAAAATGAGTGTTGAACATGTAGCATTTTTTTAATTTTAAAGGGAACATCATCAGAAAAGAACGCTTCACACGTTTAAAAAAACACTTGTTTTTCAGAAAAGGACATAAAAAAATGTAAAAGGTAGAATAAATGCAGAATTTCACTCGGAAAAGAATACGCCATTACACATAAAATAAAATGCAACCCTGATCCAATGAAAAGTATTATTGTTTAGAAATGTTTCAAAAAACGATAAAGTCGTATGGGACGTCAAACTTTGTTTCATAGTACTTGTTATTTTCATCACACATGCATTCACACTATCAGACTTTTACATATTACTTGAGTTTTTGACATGTATTAATACAAAGTATAATAGTGTAAGCTAGCCTTAAGGAGTTTTGACTGTAATTTGTGAGTTATTTTTTAACATTTAAAAATAAACTGATTTTAAGTCTGATTTAAATTAAAAATGAGTTGACCGGGTTTTAAATGAATTTTCATTTGTTTTATATTTCATTTGACGTTGATTTTGATGTATTTAAAATAAAAACCCCGTATGTTACGAATTGGTATTTTCTTACAAAATATTATTTATCGCATTAAAAAAAGTTAACAAAGTTGAATCAAAAAATTGGTTCTGATAAGAATGTTTCTTAATAAAAAATTTAAGGCATGCTTCTTGAACCAATTATAGATTAAGTGCTCGACACACAGAAAAAAATAATTTTCATATTTGAATACGAAAATCTCATATTTGATTACAAAAATCTTTTAATTTTCTGCGATGACGACTTTTGCGGTATTGATAAAAAAGTTTGTATGTATAGTTGTTAAATTTTTAGTCAACAACCAAGTTTATTGAGTCAATAAAAAAAGTTGTTGCCCAAAATAATTTTTTTCAATGTTTACTTGATTTGTTAAAATAAATTGTTGAAAATGTTGAATAGATCAAACAAAATGTTAATCAAATCATTATTTTTTTATTTATTAATGATGATGTCATTAATTTTCAATTTTTATATCTTTATAAAAACACTAAAATTTATTATGCGGGGATAAGTAAGTTCCTATGCGCATTTCACTGGTTGCTTAGGCCAGATCATCAGGAAACCTTTTCCAAAGACTTTGGCAAAACTAAATATATTATTCAAATAAAACTGTAAAACAAATAAGAATTATGAGCTATTTAAAAATGGACAAGAGTGCTATTTTGCAAAGTGTAAATTTGATAAATTTTTTCTTTGAATCAAACAAAATGTTTGTTGACCTAAAATTTTATTTTTAACAAACTCTGTTGTTAAAAATTTTCTTGAGATATTTTTTTCTGTGCATATAAAAAATTAAGACACTGATTGTAAACTGTTCTTCAAACACAAAAACATATTGCAAAATCAATTAAATAAATAATACATTTGCCCCAATAGTATTTTTATAATAAATTTTGTTTGAGTGATACAACCTCTTTGCGTTTGATAAAGTCAAAAATAAGTTGAATAAAATCCAAAAATATGCAAAAAAAAATTTTTTGCAAATTTATCATAATATGCGACTTTACATACATACATTAACATTATATGTATGACAAAAAATGCATTAACGAAAAAATAGGCACAAACAAATCGGTGCAATTTTTCAGCAAAGAGTGTAATTTGGATAAATAGCTTATTCACTTAGTTTTTAAACGTTTGAGGTAAACATGCATTTGCATGATATTCCACGCCCTTGTCATCCACAAAAGTTTAGTTAATTTTTAAAATTTAAAATTTTATTCACACTAATTAAAATTTTAATAAAAAAAACAAACAAGAAATTACGTATTTTGTTCCTTAATCTATACAAATTTAAATATTTTATTATAATATTACTTCTTCTTTCGAAGAAAGTATGGTTGGTTCGACGTCAATGAACGACGCACCACTTAGAAAAAATAAACTTATAGTTCAATATTAACTGGTTTTGGTCTTTTAACGATTTTGACAAAAGTAATAAAAACAGTATTTTCAATAAAAATTAATATATAGAATCAATTTTAATAAGTTGAGCGGCATTTTCAAAAGTTCCGTAAATTCACAAAAATTCCTCTTTGTAAAATATTGGATACACACACTGGACTCTGGTTACTAAGATTTTTTTCATTTAGCAGTTTTAAATTGTTAATCTTTCACAAAAATATCCAATTTTGTTTTTAACTTTTGAACATAAAAAAATAAAAAATACAAAACATCATTAAAAATTCATTAAATAATAAAAAAAATTACTAAAAAAAAAAGTAAAAAAAAAAAAAAATATTTGAAAATACCAATATTTAAAATACAATTTAAATATTCATAAAATCCACATTTGAATGTGAAATTGGAATTCCCCATGTTTTTTTCTTATTTCGTTCTTGGTTTTATGGCTTTCTTTGGAGAAGTGTTCTCTGGACTTTTACGTCAATAAATTCTACAGAAACAAAAAATATTTATGAAGTTTTATATTTGTAATAAAAAACAAATGGCAAAGCGTTAATAAATATTTAAATGGGCTTTATAAAGAAGACTTTAGTTTGACCTTACGTTTAAAAAAAGATTTTTCCAAAAATAAATACAGTATATTGAACAAATTTTCATAGAAAATTTGTTTTATAAGCCTGAAATGTTTTATGAATAAGGGGGTAAGACTTTGCTTATACCAAAAACGATGACCAAAAATTTTTCTTAAATGTTTTAAATGCGTGCCTTTTTGTGGAAATACAGAATATATTTCTGCAATACCGATAATTTGATACCCTACACCAAAGTATTTACAGACAAATTTTCTAGTGTATACACAAAGATAAAATCAATGTAAAATCATCGAAAACAAGGTTGATTCTAAAGTTTTCGGGAGTGATTTTGCTTCACAGTTTTTTCATGTTAATTTAACATAATTTTACAATAACTTGCGAACAACATTTTTTTCTTTTATATAACTGTAATTCATGTTAATTTAACATTGCAGTAAAGTTAGCGCAAAATGTCATTTACATATATTGAAATAACAATCTGAATCACGTTGAATGAAAGTTATTTCAAGTTAAAACAACTTGAATTTTCATGTAGAATCAAGTTGGTTCAGGTGTGAATTAACATTGAGAAGCATCTTTAGAGACAACCTATGCATTTATTTAAGAATAATTCAAAAAAGAGAGGATATAATTATTTATTTCCATGTTTCACTTTTTTTGTATTCCACCTTGTTATAAGAATGGCCCGATATGGGTTTCATCATCACTTAACTTTGAAAATTTGTTGTACTATTTAACTAAATAATTTTAACAAAAAGAATACGGGAATTTTTCATCTCTTTTTAGATTATTTTAAACATGAAAATAAAAGAAATCATGTTTTTTTATTGTGTTGTTGGTTTTTCTATACAAAACAAGTAAAACAGCTTTTTATGGTTTCAATATTTAACAATTTTATTTTCACATTTTTCATTTAAAATAAACATGAAACCAAGATAATTTAAAATAAACGAATATTCGCCTAGTGGTCAAAATTCGACCATGAATTTTAAGGTTCATATGAAGATACTACATCTAAGTATATATGAATTTACATGTTTTGAGCATTCATTTTTTCCATCATAGTGGACCGATTTGACAAGGGACCAACCTCTGGTTCATATCCCATCTTCTACTATAAAAAATATCAGAAAATACCAATTGAAAAACAAAAAATTATCATAAAATCTCCTTTGTAAATTGTATTTCACTCAGGACATTGCATTTTATTTTTTTTTTTTTTTTCTATGTCTGATATTAATGAAAATTAACCAAAAAACCAGTTGTTGAACGAAAAAATACCAAAAAGCTCCCCTTACATGTTCTTATTCATTTTTCATTTTATAGGTTTTAATTCACTAAGGACCCTGCACCTATAATACTATGTTTCTAAGTTAAATAAATCACCACATGCAGCAGGGAAAAGTTAAATAAAGAAATTTAATTTCCCGTATTTATATAGCCGATATATTCGAAAACAAGTTCCTTAAAAATGTCGAATAATCGAGCACCCTATTTTTTTATTATTTGATAATTGAAAAAAACAAATTTTGTATTTTGTTCATATGTGTTAGTAGCTAATTTGAACGCTAATTGCTCCAAAAATATTGAACAGATTTTAATAAAATATATATTGTGCACTTCTGTAAGTAAATATCTTTCATAGGACATACAGAGGAGGAATGTGTTCTTAACTGTTTTGCCTTAGCCGTTTTATATATAGATTTAAATAAACAACATTTTGCTATGTTATTTTAACATAGATATTTTTTTCTGTGTGTACTAGGGTATTCATTTTATCGGGCTTTTGCTTTAATCGGTTAATCGCTTGATTAATTAACCGAGGTTTTGATTAAATCGATTAATTTTGTTATTGATCGGTTAACCGATTAATAAAGTTTTGTTATAAATTAAGAAATTTCAATAAATAAAAATGCAAAAATTAGTTATTATTTGAGTCTTTTAGTAAAAAAAAAAACAATAACATAGCGAACAAAATAATTCTTGAACTAAAACGAGCAAACAAAAAAGTAATAAAATGAAAAACACATTTTATATTTTATACATAATATTTGTATAAATTTATTAAAAAAAAACTGTGAGATTTTTTTTATTTATTATTTCAATAGTTTGAGATTTTGAGATTTTATAAAATAATCTTTTGGAAAAATAATTTGGTTTAAGTGTTTAGAATTTAAGCGATTCTTTTCTTTAGTTTTGATAAAACTTGATTTGGAAACAATTCTTTCACTTATCGAAGATGTTGGAAAAATCGGAAGCAACCCATAATACAGATTCAAGATTACGCATTGCACATGTTTACAAAATTCAACTGATTCATATGACGTCACTTTAGCATTTTACACACATATTTGTTTGCTTGTGTTTCTATATTTTAGCTGTACTTATACGCTGATGTGACGTAGATGCGCAGAAGCATTTCATTTTTAAAAGCTGAATGCGATATCTTGGTTTCTTTGTCCTTTTCCAGGATTTCTCTCAACATATAAAATCTTCTATTATGCCATTATTTCGGCTAATTTTGTTAAAGATTGCTTGTGTTACAATCGAGAGCTTCTTCTATTGTCAGGTCATCATCTGACTCATCCTGGCAAAACTTGGCACCGAACATTCTGCAAAAAATGAAATACGAACCCCTAGTTTCTGTTTTTGTACTGTATTTTAAGAATGTATTTCTCGAAGGAAATATATTGTAGGAAAAAATATTTTCCAAACATATACCTTTTTTATATGAGACGAAACAAATAATTAAAAACGCAAAAAAATATTATATAATACTACAAAAAACTAAAAATATTTGTTACATCGGTTAATCGGTTCGTTAATCGAAAATTGCCAATTTTAAATTAACCGATCAGTTAATCGGGTAGTAATTAATGTGTACCCTATTTGGGACCCATGAGAAAATAAATAAAAAAAAATAAAGATAAGAATTGCCTAACTTTTCGCTTCGCTCTGCGTTAAAAGTACTTTATGTGACATGTTTCGTATAAGTATGAATTTTTAATCATAGATGTCGAAGCGAATCTCTAACGCAACGCGAAGCAAAAGTTTTATCTGAAAAGCTAAAAAATAGTTTATAGAAGATATTTATAGATTGTATTCACAATTCATAACTAGTGCAGCAACTGCTCTCATTTTGATAGAAATAATGTAATGCATTAAACACATTCACCACAGCAGGCTACACGAACACAATACTACAAATGCTGCTGGTTCAAATTTTAGTCGTGTAGTCAGCTACTGAATTATGTTGAAGTCGGCAGCTACAATTGAAAATATACAAACAGCTGTTTTTGTTTACTATGTCTTTATATTTCAGTGGTGCCACTATCGTTTTTTTTTTTCTTTTATAAAATGCAAAAACATGCATAATTGCAGACTCTTATTCAAACTTAATTTAAGATTATCAACAAATGAATTTATTAAAACAATAATTAAAATATTTTAATTTTGTTGTTTTTGTAACTAATAAACAATATAATTTTAAAGGCAGATTAAACAAAAAATACATATAAAATGCTTTTAAAATAAAAAAATTTGTTCCTTCAACACACGTGGTATAGTTCGTAAAAGTTTCAGAACACTTTGGGTACGTACGTAAATGCATAAAAACTATGTATCACTGCTGCAGTGATGCAAAATGTTGTTGCTGATGCGTGATTACCAGTTGCAGTTGTGTTGCTGATACTTTGCACAACAGCTGTGCAAAGTTTGAATTTTTGAAATTTCAAAAGTCTAATAAGCAAAAATTAAATAATAATAAAAATGCTTTTTACAATAAAGATGACACATTTAATTGAAAATATTGAACCAAAAAGTAACAGTTTTCTTATAAATGACGATTTCTTTTTTGTCAAAAGTTATTGCTTCAGAAAATTAACTGAAGCAATAATTGCCAGTTTGCTGCAGAGCTGCGGCATTACTGCATAAAAACTTTTGACATATGAGAGTGATGCCAAGTTTCTTACAAGTGATGCTTTTACGAACATTAAACTTTACTTCTGCGCAAGTGATACCCAACAACTGCATTTACGAACGTACCCTTTATCAATAACTTTTTAGGTAAAAACTGGATCTAAGAAGTGGTATTATTGGAAACTACTTCGAAATGGCTTTCACTTGATCCTTAAAAAATTCCGATTTATTAGCCCGTTAAGGGCCAATTTAAAAAAAAAATATTTCTTGAAAGATTTTTCTACAAAACTTAAAATTTTGTCAATATACATATTTATTAAAACATAATATCTTTAGGGAAGAACACTTAAATCTTTTATATACCATATTATTAGTAACTTCATCATATAAAATTTTAAATTTATTAAGCTTAAAAAAATTTCATTTTGGAAAAGTAGTCAATCTATTTAAAAGTTTGATTAAAAATATGTATCTGGTAATAATTTATGTACTTCTTACATATTTTATATATGATGAATTTCATTTAAAAATCGAGATAAAACTGAAATTTTGAACCCGACCCCCTCAGATATCGATGAAATTTTGTTCATAGCTAAATTTGATCAATACAAACAAACTCTCATTTTTAGAAATGACTGTTTTGCGATTTTTTGGGCGTGACACAGTGGGAACGTTTTCGAAAAAACGTGAAAATGGTCGAAAAGAGCTCCATTTAAACTACAATAACTCAGAATCGACTAAACCGATTTCCATGATCTTGGTATCATTAAAAAGATATTTTAACAGGCTTTACGACACGTTAAAAAAAAAAAAAAGAAATACACTGTAAAAAAATTTATAACAAAAAAAAATTTTAACTGACGAAAAAACCAAAAAGATCAAGGGTTTTTTTACAGTGTATTAATTTTTTAGAAAGGTTTATCCTTCATCTATACCATATCAAAAAATAAAAATGGGTTCTTTTTTAGTTTTTTTTATATAATTTTTTAAGTAGTGTCACTTCTAGTAATTGCCCTTATATTTTATAACAAAAAAAAATTTTAGGTAACGAAAAACCAAAAAAGATCAAGGATTTTTTACAGTGTATTACTTTTTTAGAAAGGTATTTCCTTCACCTATAACATATCCAAAAAGTAAAATGGGTTCTTTTTTATTTTTTTTTTAAATAATTTTTTAAGTAGTGTCACTTCTAGTAATTGCCCTTATATTTTATAAAAAACAAGTTAGAGTGCTATATTCGGCTGTGCCGAATCTTTGATACCCTCCACCGACAGTTCGAATGTTTAAGGAGTAATATCTGTATGATGTCTTTTTATTATTATTATCTTAAACTGTGACGATTTGTTATTAATTATGGTTTTAGGAGACTAAACTGTTTTCCGGGAGTAGGGCATATATGGGGCCTAGGGTAAATTATGTACCGATCTTCAGGAATTTCACAGTATCATTTATAGTCCTATAAAATTGTGACGAGCCAAAATTTGTTATGATTGCATTATTTTTTACGGTTTTAGGCGTACTAAACTGTTTTCCGGGAGTAGTGTTTATATGGGGCTTAGGGTAAATTATGGACCGACCTTCGCGAAATTTTACAGTGTAATTTCTAGTCGAATAAAACGGACTTGTGCAAAATCTTATGTCATTCCGTGCATTTTTGCATCATTTATGTTAGTTTTTGTAACAAAATTATCAATTTTTTGAAGGTGGTGGTTCCACATTTTGATTCATAGCTCTGGTCCTACTGAACCGATTTTGCTGAAATTCAATCCCAAACTGCTTAGGATAACTACAAGCAATTTGACACCTAGTTTGTTTATTTCTTTTGAGTTTTTCGAAAGTGAGCGTGTTTTCAACAGACGGACAGACGGACAGACAGACGGACATGGCTAAATCGACTTAGAATTACTCAAGCAGCCAGAATATATATACTTTATGGGGTCTGAGATGAATAATAAAAAAGTTTCACACGGAATGACAAACTTAGTATACCCTCTTCACAACTAATTGTGGTGGAGGGTATAAAAAAAATTTAGGTAACGAAAAACCAAAAAAAATCAAGGATTTTTTACAGTGTATTACTTTTTTAGACAGGTATTTCCTTCACCTATAACATATCCAAAAAGTAAAATGGGTTCTTTTTTATTTTTTCTTAAATAATTTTTTAAGTGGTGTCACTTCTAGTAATACGTACCGAAAGTCTTTTTTGAACTTTTTCACGTAAGTTTCCTTGTTTAACAGTAATTGAATCTTGCGATCCAGGCATCATTCGGCTAATTTCATCATCTTCATAAAATAACTTGACTGTGCTTAGAGTTTCGGTTGGTAAACTACGTCTGCACATTTTAAAAAGATTGATATCTGCAAACTTCGTTTTATTCCTTTGGATATCTTTACTTTTTTTGATACAATCGTGAGATATATCATCCCCAAAACGATCTTTAATTTCTTCGTGACTCATATTGATTGGTAAGAGAGATAAAAGTTTTTGCTTTTCCAAAAGATTTGAGCTGTTCTCTATTTGATATTTGATGTTTTCCAAAATTTCTTCGTAAATGGCTTTGACGTTTTTAAGTTGCGCTGAAAAATCAGATAATGGATCAGCTCCAAGTGAATCTGCTATATTTTCGAAAATTTGCAGTGATTTTCTATTTCTGTATGCATCTTGTTTCATATATTTCCTTTTAAGAGGCGACATTTGGTTTGGTAGATGAGGAATAATATGATCATTTATATTTTCAATGACTTCCGTCCTTTCGATGTTTGCATTACAAGTTGGAAGTTCATTCAATTCTTCGCTAACTTCATCGCTAGGCGTTGTTGGTAAATAATTTGAGACTTCATTCTGCTCCACGTTGGATTCATTACGACTGCGCGCTTTTCTCAGTGTATTCCGGCAAGTTTCGCAAATACGGCTACAATGAATGTTGGCGACAGCTGGAAAATATTCAATTATATTTGCAGCCTCGTTTTCACTTATTTTACGAAGCGAAGCGCAACACTTATTAGATATTTTTATGCATCTGTACTTATTGTTTGAATTCATATTCACTCAAATTTTTAAAATATACGCGTAAAAATTGTAATGGGATATCTTGGCTTCTCGAAACTGTTTATAATTATGAATTATGAATTTTTTGTTCTATATATATTTCTCTTTATTATGGGTAAAGTAATAAATGTTTATGACAAAATAGAAAATTATTATGAAGAATACATTGATTTTTTTATTCAGAATTTTGCGGAATTACTAGAAGTGACACTACTTAAAAAATTATTTAAAAAAAAAATAAAAAAGAACCCATTTTACTTTTTGGATATGTTATAGGTGAAGGAAATACCTTTCTAAAAAAGTAATACACTGTAAAAAATCCTTGATCTTTTTTGGTTTTTCATTACCTAATATTTTTTTTTGTTATAAAATATAAGGGCAATTACTAGAAGTGACACTACTTAAAAAATTATATAAAAAAAACTAAAAAAGAACCCATTTTTATTTTTTGATATGGTATAGATGAAGGATAAACCTTTCTAAAAAATTAATACACTGTAAAAAAACTCTTGATCTTTTTGGGTTTTTCGTCAGTTAAAATTTTTTTTTGTTATACATTTTTTTACAGTGTATTTCTTTTTTTTTTTTTTAAACGTGTCATAAAGCCTGTTTTAATGATACCAAGATCATGGAAATCGGTTTAGCCGATTCTGAGTTATTGTAGTTTAAATGGAGCTCTTTTCGACCATTTTCGCGTTTTTTCGAAAACGTTCCCACTGTGTCACGCCCAAAAAATCGCAAAACAGTCATTTCTAAAAATGAGAGTTTGTTTGTATTGATCAAATTTAGCTATGAACAAAATTTCATCGATATCTGAGGGGGTCGGGTTCAATGCATCTCGATTTTTACATGAAATTCATCATATATGGGCATTTCCCCAGAATGGTCTACCAGGATGAAAAAATAAAATGTTGATAATCATCGTCTTTTATTGTTTATTATTATAAAAAAATCTATGTTGTTATAAAAGAATGGTTTCATAGCATGTCTCAGCTGTTTTACTTGAGGAAATTGCACTGGAAACTGGAAAATTTTATATTTTCTTATATTTTCTACTTCTAAACACATTTTTATATGCTTATTTTACAGGCAAAAATATGTTATGTTTACACTCTTTCTTCATAATCTTTTCATTACAATCAATTGTAAATTGAGTATTTAGTTGTTTGTTAAGGAAATTTGAAGACATTAATAGGAAACTGCAATGTGATAATAATAAAAAAACATATGGAAAAATCGTACGTTCGCGACCCGTACGTTCGCGACCGGTACTTAAGCCAATTAAACAAAAACCAAAAGAGATATTTTTTTTGGTAAATACTGCATGGAGACCTACATTAATACACTTTTAAAATAAATTAATCACTTTTGAATATTCCGTTCCATTACGCAGATTTTTACATTTAACTGCTGTCAGCCAAAGTTGACTTCTATTTTGCGTACGTTCGCGACCACATGTTAATAACTATTATTATGAAAACTTAAACTCGATGAAACTCATCTTTTGCACTAAACATACAGCTACCCAAATGCTATCGAATCGCAAAAAAAAAGCTAGGAAAAGTTTTGTTTTCTATATTATTTGTACATCAAAAGCGTACGAACGTACGTTCGTGACCCCAGGAAATGCCCATATATATATATATATGAATTATTGTAATATGTACATATATAATAAGTGTTCTGCAACGCCGAAAAACCGCAATTCAGAAAAACTTTATTAAGCAAATATCTTAGGGTTAAATAATTATTGTTATATCAACATGATTTAAAGATAAAGGCAATTTTGTAAAAAAAAAGTCAGGCACGGAGTATAAATATATAAAATTGGCTCTTAATTGGTTAATCGGTGTGCCATAAACGCCATGTGGAACACACTTTAAAGAATTTTCCAATGATTCCCATATTTTATAGATTCATTTTATACCTAAAGAGATATGGATAAAGTATTTTGAAACTTTTACGACCTACATATAACTCCTGAACTAGAAGGATATAAAAAATATTATATATATAACAATTTGGTGTTGAGCCGAGGTAATGTTCTTGTTTCAAGCCGATTCTTTTCTGTTAAACAAAAAAAAAAAAAATTAAGCACTTATTTTTTAAATATTTTTTTATATTAGCAGCACTTTTTCTGTTTTGTAGTGGACAAAAATAGAAATTAGTTTAATTTGACTACAACGACAAAATAAGCACAGACACCAACCTGCAGCCATGTATCCGTGTCGTCGTGAAAATAATCATTTCCATATGCACACATGTATTCTAGTTTTGACATATTGAAGTCGGTAGCTTGCTGTCTCGAATGTGTTTAAAGCATAACACTTCATATTGGCATGTAGAGAAAACAAAATGTACAGAATATTTTTAACGACATATCGCACTTGTTCAACAATAGTGTATTAACTCAAAATTTTTATAATTTCACTTTTTGGAAAAAGTCGACACGTATTATTCATAAAGCCTGTTTTTTATAGAGTGACACAAGTTTAAATCATAATAAAACAAGAAAATATTTTTTTTTAAAATCAATGAAACGGACTTTATTCGGAAAGAAAATTTTATGAAATTAATGTTTAAATATGATTTCTGTCATGTGGCCGCCACGGCTGGCGCGTAGAGTGACACAAGTTTAAATCATAATAAAACAAGAAAATAATTTTTTTTAATATCAATGAAACGGACTTTATTCGGAAAGAAAATTTTATGAAATTAATGTTTAAATATGATTTCTGGCGCGTAAAAGGCGCAATCTGGAACATCAATTTTCAACAATTTTTCGCATTCTGACCATCATCGTTTTTAAAGACATATGGACCAATTACTCCGCCAGCCCATAAAGCGCACCAAAGAGTAATTTTCTGTGGATGCGACAATTCTGCTTATTTAGGTACCTATTCAACCAGAAATGGGTTTCATCGGAAAATAAAATTTTGAATGGAAATTCAAAAAGCCAATTCGCCGAATTATTTTGATTAAAAATTTCAACAATTTTCACGTGTTGCTCTGGTGTAAAGCGATTCATAATGAAACTTCAAACAAACTAAACAAAAAGCAACTATCAGCTGTTATATGGGTGCTCAAATTAATCAGTAATGTCAACTCAAAGTTGTGACACTCTAAAAAATACCCTTTATATATCCGCTGTAAAATATTGTGCTATTCTATTCACATGCCTTCAACGTAAAATTAAAAATTATTTTGCTTCTACTGAAAATATTTAAATTTTGAGTTAATACAGTATTTTAGAACAGGTGATTTATACTATAATTAATAAAAAAGCTTATCAAGCTATGATAAACAATTTTTTCGCTTTAAAAATTGAATACAAATTCTAAAGACATTTTTTATAGTTTGTATATAAATCAGCTCAAATAAGGGCTTTTGAAAATAAATTTATTCAGTAGAATTTTGTTGACCAAAAACACATCTCTAGTTTATTTTCTTGTTTTTTAATGTGTGTGGTTTTTGGAAGCTGGGGGCTTATTCTGGCAGTCGTGATCGAATACTTTTTCGTTTCAAAAGCAATATTATTTCTAATTTTTTGAGTCGGTGCTGATCAAAATTATTTTTTTAGGTTGTGGAAACTCAAATAATTTTACAACACTGAAAAAATTATTTTGATCGACTGAAAGAGTTAATAATAATATTGCTTTCGAATCGAAAAAGTATTCGATCACGACTGCCAGAATTAGCCTCCTGTTATTAAGTTACATTACATTAAGACCCTAATTATATAAAACGCAACGCCAAGGAATAACATTGAAAGCAAACACAAAGTCATAAATATTTTGGAGTTTTGTTGTTGCTTTCTACAGAAATTTATGTACGGTTTTAAAATTTTCAACACCACAAGTTATGAGGCGTTTTAAATTTTAAAAGGCAATGTCAATTTCTGTAGAAAATAACAACAAAATTACAAAATATGTATGACTTTGTGTTTGCTTTCAATGCAATTCTTTGGCGTTACGTTGCGTTTTACATAATTAGAATTAAGTGCAAGCCTTTCGCTGAAAGTAGCCAACTGTGATAACTTAAATAGGTACATACTTAAAAAAGTTAACATTTAGTGATAATTTTTGAATACGCGCCACTGTTAACATACATATATAGATTATTTTAATCAACAGGTATGGAAGTAGGAATTAAATAAAAATCTTCTGGCATCTTTAATTATGCTACATTTTTTCTGACTAATGAATGTTTATTTATAAAGCGAAAACTAATAAATATCGTTAACTAACGCATTAAGCTGGTTAAACAAACTGGCGTCTTAATTCTGTCACTAACAAAACTCTTACCCAGATTCCTTACTAAATTAAGAAAATGTATATGTATGTATGTAACTATGTAGCTGATTTAAAATTAAATATCTTTGTTTTTTCCTATAAACAAATTAATCATGTTTATTGTGTAAGTTAAAAAATTATTTAAAATTACATACCTCATATTTTTTTTTTTTTTTTTTTTTTTGAGGAAAAATATGCAAGACAAATACACAAAATGGCAGCAACTGAGATTTAAACAAAACGTCAGTAGAATCAGAACAACAACAAAACTTTTTTTTTTTATATTTTGGCCTAAATGGCTTAATATTACGTAAATAAATGTACACACCTGCATATAAACATCTACCCTGCATTTAAAAGACACACACACACTTTCAAAATTTGTTTTCGTCTTCTTCTTCGTTTTGTAACATTTTTTACTGAAATAGTTATATTTAACTATAACTATGAAAATAAAAAAAAGCGGCAAGGAAGGTTTGCATGAAGTTTTCTCAGAATATACCCGATATAATTTTTTTTTTGTATTTTCACCAGCATACTTATGTTTTGAAGGAAATTAAAATGTTTGAGAACTTTTATGAATGAAGATAGAAGTTAATATTATTAAATTTTAAAATATTGTTTTGTGCTGCATAAGCCATCTGCATACTTACTTAAGCTTCGTACAGACGGTGGTCAGATCTTACAATGTTGTCATTTTTCTAACAATGGAGAAACAAACTCATAGCAGGGATGCCAACTTAGCTATTTTGGGGCTAAATTTGGCTCTTTTCAATTACTTCTGACACGCAATTTTTCTCGATAGCTCTTATTTTAAAAAAGAGCTAACACCGGCTCTTTTCAAACGTGATATTGGTACGTCTGACACTTTTTGCATATATCTGTTAATACACCCGTTTTTACCCTCTTGTTTCGACTTTGGTTCATTTACATATGTGTACAATACTCTAATGCTGAGGTGGAAAGAGCATTCATTGCTTTGAATTTTTTTAAGAATAAAATTAGAAACCGTATGGCTTTGAACACTGTAAAAGTTTAATTCAAAAAAAAATTTGGCTTACAAAGCAGTAGCGCATGCTGTTAAAGCTGCGATTTGCCAGCAAGCGTGTTTGTAAAAATAAATTCAATTGAAACGTATAAAAAATCAAAATATTACTTTAAAACAAACATATGGCCAGAAGAAGAAGAAAATTTAACACATTTTGAAAATGACTGTTAATAGTGGGATTCACACCGAGCTTGTTAGTTTGTTAGTCGTTAATCGTTACTTTTTTACACGCATTTTGTTTTTGTATATTTAACGCGCTACCGGATTAACATTTAACAAATTAACGACACGGCACCCCTGATAAAATAGTTGTTAGTTGGTAACTCACAATCAGCTGTTGCAGTTTCTAAATAAATATAATAAAAAAGTCATTTGTGATACATTTCTAAAAAAATATTTGTGTTTTGGCAATTTTCGTGTACACTGAGAGTAAGTATGTTAATTAAATGCTGTTTTACTACGAAAGTTACCAGACTAACAAAGTTTTAAAAAGGGGGTCGTTCACAGTTGGTAACTTTAACAAATTAACAATCTACCGAGTAACAAATTAACAAGTTCGGTGTGAATACCACTAATATTTTTAATTTTTTTAATTGAAATGTTACATATTGTAATGTAAATATTTGTGTACAATTTTTAAGTAGTAATTTTATTAAACATTAATATGTATATTTAATTTTTTTAATATATGTAAACGAGTTTAAAATACAAAAATGAATAATAAATGGATTTAAAACAGAGCAATCTTTTTAATTTTAAAATTTAGCACTTTTTAGCTCTTTTTGACTGCTCGTTCGGCACGTATTGCCATTGAATAGTTGGCATCTCTGACTCATAGACTCAATATATTTTAATTTAACGCTTCTTCAGTAAAAGCATTTGTAGCAGAGTTGTTAAGTTCTCTCCTGAGACTGATGATATTGCCAGTTTGAATCCCAAAAATAATTTTTTTTATTTAATTTTTATGTTCTAAAAAACGATTTTAATATTATAATACGAATTTCAAACATCAGCTTAGGTACATATACATATGTATAATTTTTTTGTTTTTTTTTATATTCTTCGGCATGGCGAAATGAAAAGTTGGCGTGGCTCAATTAATATTTATTTATACCTATCTAAAGAACGTTATTTATGCATATAACTTTTTGTTCTTATCTCATCATGGTGAAGGGTATATAAGATTCGGCATAGCCGAATATAGCACTCTTACTTGTTTTATTTGGTTTTATTTTACATGTTCCAAAATAATTGATGAATCTGCATGCGGTCATTATGTCAGCAATGATAACATGATGGTTTCATAGTCCTTGCTGGAGATTCTTTATTGTTTATAAAAACGAAAGCTTGCCCAGATTCTCGAACCCGTTTTCTTACGTTACTTTCCCACAATTCAGGGCTTGTTTGCCTTTTTTGATGACGAAGGAAGGATTCTAAATTATATTATGTCATGAAAAGTTATTATCAAATAAAGTTAGGTTCCATTGGCAGCCGCAATCAAGCACAGCTTAAGTGGGTCCAGTAATTAGTTCCCGTTGTGTTACCATGTTTCACAGTCTCCCAAGGGTCCTATGTTACCTGTCTTTTGGTATTACCACTCAGCCATCCGGTTGATTCAATGAAGGAATTTATCCTGTTCAAATCTATTTGAGAGAGACAAGTTTTGTCCCTAAGGATCCTTTGACCAAACAGTTTGAGTCTCAAGTCTCCGAATGCTAAGCAATGACAGAGAAGATGTTTCGTTACTTCCTCGTCGCCGCTACTACATTGGTCATTGGAAGGGAGCCCTAGTCTTTGTGCACATTTCCGAATGGGCCAGGGGCTAGTTATAATAATAGGTTCCAGAGGTGAAGTCTGGACATTCTTAATGCTTCAAACCTGGCTAGGTGGTTCTTCCTCTTGAGCGCCATCTACCAAACAGCTGCGCCGTAGAATAGAATGGGTTTGATGACACATACGAATAACCGGCTTACATTCCCCGGGTTGCCAATGGCCCTTTTACAGCAATATAGTGCAGTTACCGCCTTAGTAGTCCTGCAGCCGTATTCTGTAATTCGCTTAGCTAAAAATAAAACTCGATCGCTAAAATGCCTTATAGAGAATACAAAATTTAAAAAAGCAAAAGTTGCGGCGAATTAAATTCTTATGGCATTGCCAAATTTAGCAGTGCACGTTACAGAATTACATTCGTCGCCAAAAATCGTTAAATCAACTTTATAGATTTCTAGCGATAGATATTTAGCTTACACGAATTACGGAATATGGCTACTGCAAACGGTGTTCATCTTCCAGATCAACTTGCTGTCCAATATCCAAGTCCAAGGTATTTGGCATTATCGGACATTTTCAGTCCGACTGCTACGTCTTCCGCATTGCAACAGTTCCGCAACATTTTGGCCTTGAGCAAGGTATTGATATTCAGATTCTTAAATAACGGTGACAGTAACCCTTCTTGTGGGTTGCCTCCAGTCGGAACTTTGCAAATGCTCGCGGCGCCCAAGTTAGATTCATTACGTCTGTAAGCAGTATACTGCTGACGAATTAAATAGTCGCCGAGTCGATCTCCAAAAGTGAATAATAACTAATTTAGTTCTAACGGTGGTGAAAGCTCCCTCAATATCCAGGAATGCAAATAAAGCAAATTCCTTGGAGTAGAGATACATTTCTATATCCGCTATTTGTTTAAAACGGAGGAGAAATATAAAATAACGAAAAAGAATTTGGATTAGAGAGGGTTTAAGCAACAACGGTTTTGCGGCAAACAATGCTGCTTTAAAAAATAGAACTTGCGGCTGAAAATTATATCAATGCTTCATCTTCTCCTATGTCTTCACTCTGCAAAGTTTTATTAAAATGATGACATTTCACCACAAAAAGTTTGACATATATCCAACATGTCTGCCAAATACTAAAAATGTATAATATTTCTACACAGATGCTTCAAATAATAGTCCAAACAGCAAACATTCCAATAAACAACAAAAAACATTTCGTCAAACAAAATTATTTCATGCCATTTGTGTGGTTTATTTTGCTTTTTAGAGTCGTCTGGAAGAGTGTGATTCGTATTCCTAAGAAGACGATATTAGTCTTTTAGAATAATGAAAGTTTGATGGTATGTTTAGTGATTATTTTAATGGGATGACGACTCTTTTTCCGAACTTTGCATAAGAAAAGCTTGCAGTATAAATGCATATGTTAACAAAACTGTCACCATTCATTTCAACAGAAAACTTAACGGGCTATGTTAAAAATACACATGTACGTACATACATACATACTTATTTAAATATAAAAAAATACCTTTTAAAAAAAGAAATTTCTTGTTTAAATAAAATACATATGTATTTACATACTATTAAGTGCCCATTTAGACAGGGAAACATTTGGAAGGGAAACATTTTGTTTGGTAGCAAATTACGGTTGGGGAAGAGAGAATGGTTTTTGTGTTCGGTACTCGGCGACACGCTTTGTTCTCATTTTCTTTGTTGGCATTTACTTTACTTTTTGAGAAAACAACAACAAAAGTAACAGAATGTTTCCGGCAACATGTTCGTCTGTGTGACCGCAAATGAAAAAACAAAAGAGAATTCCAGATGTTTTCCTTCCAAATGTTCGCTCGTCTAAACTCGGACTAAGCCAGAAAAAATACTCTTTTTGTTTGGTTTATTTATAATCTTAAATGTTTATTAATGTTGTTAGTGTTGTATGTGTTAGTGTTGTTAGTTAAGAAATATAATACCATAAAAGACGGCTGCACCTTTTAAGTGGTCATTTATTTTTGGCAAAAGTCCCTGTTTTTAAAAATGTTTAAATACAAAACAGTGAATTTTTACTGCTGAACTGCAACATCATGTGTGTGTGTGCTTTGCATATAAAAATAAATGGAAAAAAAATAACTGTGCCAATTTTTTGTTAAAAGAGTTCAATGACATTTTTTAAATAAGATTAAATAAATAAAATTAATGCAAAAGGGAAAATCGAATTGGAGATGCCGGGGATTGAACCCGGGGCCTCTCACATGCAAAGCGAGCGCTCTACCACTGAGCTACATCCCCTGTCGATCTATTTTGTCTAATATCAAATATAACAAGTATATATAATATTTGCTATTTGCTCGCAATTTTTCGCTAGTATTGTTAAAAACAGTGTTGTAACACCTGTTTGTATCTGTGGAATTTTGCAAATAAATTATTATTTTACAAATAATGTACTATTTAAAATACTTTTAAAGCAAAAATAGCCACTGTGGTAAAAAAAAAACTTTTTTTTGCAGCTCATTAAATGCAAAAGTTAATATTTAAAGGTATTGAACAAATATTTAATTTTTAAATGGAATTAAATCAACAGAAACGTAAAACAATTAATAATAAGAGTTAGTTCAATATGCATAAAAAATCCAAAATATGTAAGCCTAAATTTAGCTGCCTTCAGACGGAAGCCTGAATGACATTACCAGGGAGCACTTGGTCTAAGACCGGAAGTTGTGAGATGCTTAGGAATTTCGGGCAGAGGAATCGATTCTTGCTACCTCCAAGTGAATAGCAGACAGAGATCTTTCAACCTCTATAAAAAAAACCCCACCACTTCTATTTAATTTACACACTAGATTCTTCTTTGTGGAAATTTAATATTGTTTTGGTTGTTTCAAAAAAATTGCATTTTTCAAATCAATTTAAAAACGCAGTTTAAAAATCAATACGATGGACAAGAATTTTTATAAGACGCAACGGCTAAGAGTGATCTAGAGTTGGGACTGCCAACAAACCGCTCAATCTAGCTGCCATCAGACGGAAGCCTGAATGACATTACCGGGGAGCACTTGGTCTAAGACCGGAAGTTGTGAGATGCTTGGGAATTTCGGGCAGAGGAATCGATTCTTGCTACCTCCAAGTGAATAGCAGACAGAGATCTTTCAACTTCTATAAAAAAAACACCACCACTTCTATTTAATTTACACACTAGATTCTTCTTTGTGGAAATTTAATATTGTTTTGGTTGTTTCAAAAAAATTTCATTTTTCAAATCAATTTAAAAACGCAATTTTAAAAATCAATATGATGGACAAGAATTTTTTATAAGACGCAACGGCTAAGAGTGTTCTAAATGTGGACTGTTTAATTACGGGAGCAAATACTTCGTATTTTTGAGAAAAACTCTTTGCTACGAGACGTGCTTTATATTTGACAGTTTCATCAGCCATCGGCTTTACTTTATAAAGCCATTTACACCCTATGGCTTCCTTCCTTTAGCCAATTCCACCAAATCTCAAGTATTATTCGGTTACTTTGCTTGTATTGCTTCCTCCATAGCGGTCGTCCAGTTTTTACTACAAGAACAATTAATTGCTTCTTTATAGGTTGTTGGTTCAAATGCTACAGCTTTACAATTATATATTGTTGGTGGTACACCTTTGTTAGTTCTTGATAATTCTATAACAGCTGATTAAATTTCATTAACACTTTGGGTTTTAACATTTTGTTCTATTAAATCCTCAGAATTTGATCTGTTATTTAAAAAATTTGTTTATGGTTCACTCTCGCTATCAGCAGTATCATAATTATCATCACAGATCTCATCTAATAAATGGTTATTTTCATATTCCCATTGGCATTCTAAAGGAACTAAGCTGTTACTTTATTTTTTGTTGCTATTAAAAAACTCTTTATTTTCTATAAGCTTGACATCTCAGGGGATACTTATTTTGGCTGTATCCTTCTATATTCACATCAACCAGATCGGTCCGCAAATGGCTGAAATATGAACAATAAACCTTTACCTTTACATTTAAAAGTACCTTTTACGACTCTCTGTATAAATCATATTTTCAACAATTATACGGCGAGCATTTCACGATTTGTAAGAGAATATCTACATCAGTCTCATACGATTCTTGACATGAAAGTCTCGTTAGATTATCTTTACCAACGTCTTAAACGATTCCCATAACGATTTAAGAAGCGTCTTTCGCTGTGCTACGAAAGAATCTCGCTACTGTTTTTCCTTGGTGACGAATCTACTACGATTAAAAAATGCGGTCACCGACAATCAAAGACGCTCTTCATGGGACTCCCAGTAGCTCTTACACGATTGAAAATGTTAGCTGGGTATGAAGTAATTATGTTTTTGTTTGAATGTTTTTTTTATATAAAAATCGAACAACGAATGTTTAAAAAAACTCAATTTTAAGTTGTCCGATTTTTTTGACGATTTTTCGAAACGACGATTTTTTAATTTTTTCTCTGGAAACTGACGATTTCCTCACAAAATCATCTGGCAGCCCTGATTGTAGCTCTTTTGTTAAATCCAACAACAAAATAACCGGAGTTTCCGTTAGATTTCATTAAAGTGCTACGATATTTTGCATTTGCTCTATTGCAAGCCTAATATTGAACTCCGCTTATACACTAATCACCGCGCAAAATATGGACTTTTTGTAACCATAAACAAAACTTTGACATAAGACTAGACAAACAGTACTAGAGCAAAAAATCGTCATCTGGCGTAGTAATGCCACCCGTTTATTTCTTCATGGACGGTTTGCTCTCAAAAAGTTGTATGGCGAAATATCTTATTTCAATCATGATTGGGTCGCGAACCAGGAATAGAAGAGCGTAACATGATTATTGCTGTCCGTGTGATCATAGTATAACATCAAACTCATCAATATCATTCAAAATATTTATAACTTTAGATCCTTATAAAATCAGGAACTAAATTCATACTTTTTATCTTAAAACAAATAAATTGATTTTTCTGTTATTTACAAATTCAAAAAAATAATAACAATTCTGGAGATGCCGGGGATTGAACCCGGGGCCTCTCACATGCAAAGCGAGCGCTCTACCACTGAGCTACATCCCCATAAAGCTCCCAGCGCCAAAATGCAGTTTCATCATATACAATTAATTTCTGCTTATTTAATCGCCCATAAAACTATTTTTAAATGTAGTACAGTCAAACTTCCCTTTAATAAATTTTCATGAGAGAGCAGAAAATCACTTCTTTATATGGAAACACTGTTATACAGAAACTGCCTTGTCCCACAATGAAAAAAAAACTTCTTTCGTATATTTGTGTTGAAAACAATAATAAAAACAAAAATTAGTTTTTGTTTTCAATGTAAATAAGTATACGAAGAAATTTTATTTTGGCATTGTGGGACAAGGCAGTAAGTTTCTTTTTCTAAAATAATTTTCTTTCATTGTGTGTTATTATTTCTTGTTTTACGATTAAAATAATAAAAAAAATCTAAATTGCTATAAAATTATAATTGGAGATGCCGGGGATTGAACCCGGGGCCTCTCACATGCAAAGCGAGCGCTCTACCACTGAGCTACATCCCCTACGCACTTCGGTTTGTCAGATGAGTATAAATTTTTCCACCAAAAAATTATTTTTTTCTTCACCACAAATCGATGGTTTTCTTCCGCAACCACGTAACTCGATTTTTTCCAATTTTGCAATTTGTTTGTTTGGCGGAATATTGGAATTTTTCCTAGTTTTTTGATTATAAATGAATATATAGCAAAAAGTTTCAAATATTTGGTAAAAAAAAGTATTTTGATCGAAACACCTTCTTATACTATTAAATTTTATCACAGGATATTGTATTCCTTTTCATTCATTTAACATTTGAATTATACATGAACCCAAAAAATTTTAATTTGATTAACAAAGTCAAAAAGGTCACAATGCTAATGCTCAAGTCCGCCTCTAGACGGGGTAGCAAAAAACCGTTATAAAATTGTTATTTTTGACAATATTTTATTAATAAGTAATTCTAAGTGTAAAAGAAAGCTTTTTTTATGAAAAGCTTTTTTTTCTGTATCAACACTCCTACGCGTTTGACAGAAAGTACATCTTGAATTTGAGTGATAACGGTCATAATTAATTGTTTGTGCAAAAAGTTTATATTGTGCATCAAAAAAATAATATTTCAACGCCCTAGATCGGCCGGAAAAAATTACTGGTGAGTATATACGTTTAGTTGAAATAAATATGAAGTTTTTATTATAAAAAATATAATCGCTACTGAATATGGATGGTTTTGCTAAACCCTTCTAGAGGCGGACTGGGGCATTAACACAGAAATTTTATATTTTATTTTATTTATGTGTTAGAGTGAAAATGGAAAGAAAGCAGCAAAAAAAGCTCTCGAATATGACGGAGGAGGAAGTTTTGGAATTTATGGAAAGCTTTCCATCAGATGACGGAGCAAGTGAAGAAGAGAGTGATGTCGACTTTGACAGTGATGGATGATCCAGATGAAGAAGAAATAGACCAAGAAGAAGAAGAAATAGAATAGACTTGGGCATTGGCGTGTATTTTTAGAACGTTCCGGAAAAAAATGTGCAGAATGCCGGGATGTAAATCAGAAACGCAAGCTTTTTGTGATAAATGCAAAATTAATTTGTGTAATTCCACGTCCAAAAAAATGTTTTTTCAATTTTCACAACAACCCTTAAAATATATAAAAAAAATAAGATCATTTGATTTAGATCTAACAATAAATTTTAACTCTTAAAACTTTTATATCAAAATTATACATGTTGTTTAAATTATTACAGTAATGCCCATTTCCGCCTCAAGGCGGACTTCAAAGTTTGACCTCTTGCAGGTCAACGAGTAGTCAGAGGAAAAAACTGAAGTCAGATTCATGTTTCTCACCCTAAAATTAATTGAATATGATTTTTTGAAGTCAAACAAAAAATGTGGCATTAGAGGGTTAAAAATCCTGCTTTTTATTATCAAAAGTAAGTTTTGGGAATACAAAATTTTAATTTAAAAGATTTTGTTATTCGTGCTTAATTCCCAGTTTTTATTCTTGATAAAAACACTTGAAATTTATTGTTGATGGGATAAGCTATTCCTATGCGCTTTTCACTGGTTGCTTAGGCCAGATCATCAGGAAACTTCATCCATAAAGATTTTAGAAAAACTAAAGATATTAAACCAAATAAAACTGTTAAGCATATAAGAATCATAAACAACAGTTCTACTTGTAACAATATCAAAGTTTAAACAAAAACATCAACAATAAACAGTGAGTTTATCTCTCCTGCTTTTTGGTATATATTGTTACGAAAGTAACTTTAGTTAAGAATTAGTGGTAATTATTAGTTAAGAATTAGTTGAATTTATTAGTTATCTTGTATTTCTTAGTTAACTTGTATATATTAGTAATTTTACTAGTTTACATTGTTATTAAAAATTGTTATAATTTAGTAAACTTCAATCCCAATGTGCAGAAAGACCTAGAAATGACCGTTAAAAAAGCTTCAGTATAAGAGGTAAAATTATGTAAACATTAGCGCTGCCATAAATCAAATTAAAGTGTGGTGAATAGTAAAGCCTCGAACCTTCGAAAAACATTTCGAATGTTCTAGACAACCAAATTGCAGTATAAATACTAGCGGCGACTAGCGTAATTAGTTCATTCTATGTTCAGACTTTGTCAATAACGTATAACGCTGAGAAAATTATAGTTGGTTGTGAATAAAAGCTATAAATTACGGTTGTTAAAAAAGACTTTGTACTAAATAAAGTTGTGTTAATTGTAAACAGTGTTAAAAGTGTTTGTGTTTTATTTATTTTATTAAAGTTGCAATAAAGAACTCGAAACGGTTTATTATAAAGGAAATAAACCAAAACGTTATTGAAAGGCAGTAACGTAACAATATTTCTTGAATTAAACAGTTTTATCAGTTTTGTGATGGTTGAAACGTGTCGCAACAAATTGAATTACTTTTAAAATGAGTATTTATTCGTAATATGTAGGGATGCGATGTCCATGCAAATTGCATGTTTTTTGTCGATAGTCTAAGAACAATGTCGACCAATTACACTGTGCTAGTTGCAAAATTAGACAAGCCGGGTAAATGACATTTAAGCATAATTCGGGTACGCTGAATCCAATGGTGGCCACCATTTTTTCAGGTTACCTCTGGTTTTCGGTATATACCGTTATTTCGAAAATGGAGGAGGTTGCACAACATATATTCGCGTAACTCAAAAACGGTTTAGTTTATTGAAATTACTAAAAAAAAAACCGAAATTCCGCAATAAAATTTTTGGAAAAAAAAATAATTTTCTTATCAAAATTTCGAAATTTTAGTTTGTTAAAATTCATAGAAAATTGGAAAATGCAGCTAGGCTTCTAAAGCTACGGTCACACTTATTAAATATTTGATCAAAAAAGCGTAACCCCTACTTTTGTTAATAGTTAGTGAGATTTAAAATGGTCTTAATATTACAAAATAAACTAATTATACTACCACTCATAGCAAAAAAAGAGTTTTTTGTAATATTTGTATTGGAAGCCCCCTAAGAAGTTGTGATAAGGGAAAGTATGTCTTAAGAAAATGTTAAAGACAAAAATCTAAATGAGGGCGGTCATACATTTTATCCCACTAGGGACAACTCCTGGGCATTTATGGGACTTTTTCTTCAATATATCTCTAGTCTGCATTGAACATTTTGTATGGGAGCCCCTTATGGAAAGGGGATAGCGCGTAGGTATGTTGGAAATAAATGATTGACCCATCTACGGGCATCCTACGCGCGGTAGGGGCCAAATTTAAGAATTTCAACCATACATATATGGCGGTTTAATAAAATTCCTAAGTTTGGCTGCTGCAGTGCCTAGGATGCTCCTAGATGGGTCAAATGGATGACCAATCCCACTTTATTTTTCATCTCAATCATTTATTTTTAACATACCTACCCACTATATCCATTCCTTAAGGGTTCCCCCATACAAAATAGGCAATACAGATTAGAAATATATTGAAGAAAAAGCCCCATAACTGCCAAGGAATCGCCCCTAGGAGGATAAAATGTATGACCGACCTCCATTAGTTTTTTTTCTTAATATTTTCTTAAAACATACTTGTCATATATCTCCACCCCTTAGGGGGGCTCCCATACAAATATGGCCGTTTAATGAAATTCTTACATTTGGCTCCTGTAGCGCCTAAGATCCCCCAAGATGGGTCAAATGTTTGACCAACCCTACTTTATTTTTCACATACCTACGCGCGATCTCCATTCCTTAAGGTGGATCTCATACCAAATGTGCAGTGCAGACTAGAGATATATTGAAGAAAAAGTCCCATAAATGCCCAGGAGTTGCCCCTATTGGGATATAATATATGACCGACCTCAATTCTCGAGACACACTTGCCCCTTATCTCCACTTTTAAGGGGGCTCCCATACAAATATTGCGTTTTATGAAATTCTTAAATTTGACTTTAATGTATGTTTGAAATTCCTAAATTTGGCCCCTGCAGCGCCTAGGATGCCCCTAGATAGGTGAAATGTATGACCAATCCCACTTTATTTTTCCATCTCAATAATTTATTTCTTAAGCGGGCTCCCATACAAAATTTGCAATGCAGACTAGAGATATATTAAAGAAAAAGTCCCATAAATGCCCAGGAGTTGCCCCTAGTGGGGCTTCTCTTTTACGCTGATATGTCATGCCTAAACAAAAGCGTCAACGTTGTATCACAAACAGTAGTGTTAACTTTCTTGTTTAATAGAACCCACATAATAGAAATAAAAAAAAGAGAAAAACCCGATAGATTGACAAAAAGCAGCTAAATTGCCATTATTTATTAACAATCGCGGCCCACTTCACTATTTAACGCGCTGTCCAAATCGGATTTTCCAATTGCAAAGCGTTGACGCCGCGCTATTTAGGGATGCTTCATACAAATTGTAAGGGCATGAGAAGTTTTGACAGCTAGAAAACGCTTTCCGCTTTTGTTAAGGTACGGCTGTAAGGCTAGTTTACACGGCAATACAATGTATTACGACTTTGTAGAATCAAATTAATATGAAACTCTCTCCGTGCTTAAAAGAAAAAAATAAAAGTCTGTTGTGAGTATATTTCATATTTACACGGATGTTTAAGTAAAATCAAAAATAATAACAAAAAAGCAGATGGTTGCAGTTTTACAATTTTTACAAAAACAACATGAAAATTTCCAGAGTGATTCTAGTTGTTTTTGTAATTGTGTAAAAATGCTAACACCTTCAATTTACTCTTTTAAAATACACCTCTGGTGTGATGAGAATACATAAGTTTCTAAAATTGTTTAGAAAAAAACCATTTAGCGACCGCTTGTCAGATCTTGTATTCTACCAAGGCGTATTAATTTTTCAGGTGGCGTTGAAAACACAGCTGTGCTACTTTTTTTTCTTAATTAGAGAGAGAAATGTCAAAAGTTCCTTGTGATTTTGACATATGGATCGACGAAAGCAACAAAACAATACATTGTTGTTACTTGTTGTAGTATAGACACAACCGTTTACATGAATTCGCCTTGCTCAATACATTTTGCTTTTACATGATATGATTTTTTATATTAAGCATCATGTCGTAATACAATGTATTACCTTGTAAACTAGCCTTTAGCCACCTCTTTGACAAGTAAGCTGATCTGTTGTTCTAGCGTTCATTGCGATGAAGATGCGTTTCGTGGCACAGAAACTGCAATTTATAAAGCGGGTCAGTACTTATTAAGATTACGGTAAGCACATTTGGTGGTAGTCGGATCATCCAGACAGTTTTAATCATGTTGTCGTTCATTTCGTTGCCGGCTAAAGCTCGCATCTCGCGAAGCAATTGTGTTGGACGCATGTCGCCAAGTTCCAAATCCTGTTTAAGCTAAGATTCTATTTGTGCGATCCATAGAGCGTTTTTGGCATAACAGAATGTAGGATACCGTACTGACACTCTTGCGATTTGCGCAGCTTCATTATTGGCATTGTTGTTGTTGTCTGTTGGTGTCGGCGGTAGCCTGTACGGTAGCACCCATAATTTTGCGTCACCGACCATAATAACTTATGTTTTTCTACCCACCACCACAATTAGTTGTGAAGAAACTTTTTTATTATTCATCTCAGTAATTCGAAGTCGATTTAGCCATGTCCGTCTGTTAAAAACACGCTCACTTTTGAAAAACTCAAAAGAA
The DNA here is from genome assembly GCA_963931875.1 of Pollenia griseotomentosa. NCBI lineage: Eukaryota > Metazoa > Arthropoda > Insecta > Diptera > Polleniidae > Pollenia > Pollenia griseotomentosa. The sequence continues at coordinate 51,429,288 of OZ007564.1, forward strand.
ATTAAAAATCTTGGTTCAGTAGGATCAGAGCTATGAATCAAAATGTGGAACCACCACCTTAAAAAATTGATAATTTTGTTACAAAAACTAACATAAATGGTGGAACAATGCAAGGAATGATATAAGATTTTGCAAAAATTCGTTTTATTCGACTGGAATTCACGCTGTAAAATTTCATGAAGATCCGTCCATAATTTACCCTTGGCCCCAATATAAGCACAACTCCCGGTAAACAGCTATCATAACAAATTTTGGCATGTTTTATAGGACTTGAAATGACACTACGAAATTTCATAAAGATCGGTCCATAATTTACCATAGGCCCCATATAAACCCTACTCCCAGAAAACAGTTTAGTACGCCTAAAACCGTAATTAATAATTCTATCATAACAAATTTTGGCATGTCACAGTTTTATAGGACTAGAAATGACACTGTGAAATTTCGTGAAGATTGGGCCGTAATTTACCCTAGGCCCCATATAAACCCTACTCACGGAAAACAGTTTAGTACGCCTAAAGCCGTAATAAATAATGTTATCATAATTAAATGTGGTACGTCATAGTTTTATAGGACTTGAAATGACGCTGTGAAATTTCATGAAGATCGGTCCATAATTTACCATAGGCCTCATATAAACCCTACTCCCAAAAAACAGTTTAGTACGCCTAAAACCATAATTAATAAAGCTATCATAACAAAATTTGGCACGCCACAGTTTTATAAGACAAGAAATAGCACCGTGATTTCGTAAAGATTGGTCCATAATTTACCCTAGGCCCCAAATAAGCCCTACTCCCGGAAAACAGTTTAGTACACCTGTAACCGTAAAGCTTCGTACATACGATGGTCAGATCTTACAATATTGGTAAGCAGCGTTGCTTTAATTGCATTAAAATTGGCTAAAATGTCTTACAACTGTGTGAACATTGTAAGCTCATTTGTATTTGCAGAAGTGCAAAATTAATGCATCTGACAATCGCACCATTGCCAGAAAAATATTGCTGTTGGCAACGCCTGCTTACAATATTGAAGGATCTGACCATCGTCTGTACAAAGCTTAATAAATAATGCTATCGTAATAGAAATTGGTAAGTCACAGTTTTATAGGACTATGAATGACACTGTGAAATTTCGTGAAGATTGGTCCATAATTTACCCTAGGCCCCATATAAAGCCCACTCTTGTAAATAATATAAATACGCCGACAACCGTAGCAGATTAAGATATTACGGTAAAATTTCTTCCAACTTAGCTTCATATGGCCAGAAAAAATGTCATGCAATTTTGTGATATACGGTCCATAATTTACCTTAGATCCGATATTTAGCAGCCTTCTGAAATTCACTGTAAACGCTAAAACTAATTTCACCACTGTATTGAAATTTATTGTTACGAATTATGATATTTTACTCAAGATTGTCGGACAGTAATTTAATTTAGGTCTAAAACATAGCATACTAAACAGATATCACTCCTGAAATATTCGAACTGTCGGTGGAGGGTATCAAAGACTCGGCACAGCCGAATATAACACTCTTACTTGTTTTTTTATAAATTCGTAAAATTAAAATAGTTGTGATCGTTTGTTTAATTGTTCTGCGTTCTAAAAATCGCTTGTTTTTACAATTACGTCGGGGTCACGACCTATAAGGTATGCTGTTACATGGTTTAGTAGAATTAACAATGGCCAATTAGTAGGTCTGCGCGCAACTACAACAATCCAAGAATAGAAATAACAACACGCATTTTGTTTGTGTAAAAACAAGGCGAATTCGACTACAGGTGGTGTCGGAACTACAACAATCCAAAAACAACAGAAACAACAAAGGTGTCAAAATCAGATGCCGTTTCGAAACCACCTAGAGTTAATTCGCCTTGGTGTAAAAAATGATAAGAACAAAAGCATTTGTATGTGTAAAAAATGGTATAAATTTCAAAAACATTTGCACGTAAAAAAACACAACACTGCACAAAATCAGCAGGTGTTTTGCGCAGACCTACTAATTGGGTCATGAGAATTAACTTTATTTACTTTGAGGCCACAGGATCAAATTTTACCTTTCAATTTGCAATGCACTCTCACTTTTTAAATTGACCATGAGATTGCTTTTAATTTTACTTTCCATTAGTTTGGCAATTATACGTTCAATTCAACAGCTGATCACAAAAATAAATGTGTTTTATTAAAAAAAAATTGTGTTTCTAAAAAATTCTTGTGCTTTTTTACAAAATACTTTGAGTCAAGCTACTATTTTGAGTTGTTTCTTCGTCGGGGGCATTTTTAAAATGAAATTGATAATCAAATTGTCAATTCAAACAATTTTTAACAAGCAGTTTGTGTGAACAACTTGAACGTGTGGCTGCAGGGTTATACAATATCGTTAATTTAATAATATTTAGTAATAAATTCGTATATAAACAAAATAGAAAGTTGTATCATAAAATATGTGGGGGATGGTGATGCCACATTTTTCAAAACTTGAAAAACTTATAAAATGTTTCTGGAGATGCCGGGGATTGAACCCGGGGCCTCTCACATGCAAAGCGAGCGCTCTACCACTGAGCTACATCCCCATAAAGGAGCAGTAATTAAACGGCAATCCTATTTCTGAAAGAGGGTGAATATAAATTTCGTTGAAACGAAAATTTGTAAATCTACTAAATCTATATTTAATATTAAAAGGAAAAAAATAATTCAATCGAAAAAAATTTATAAAATGGTAAAAATCAAATATCGCACTTGTTCAACAATACTGTATTAAGTCAAAATTTGATCATATTTAGTAGAAGCAATACAATTTTGAATTTTACATTTTAAAGAAAATGAAATAGAATTTTTTAAATTAACCGTTTTATTATCAAATATTAGGCCTTTATTAACCCTTCTTTGCATGGTGATGGAAATTTCCATCATAACATTTATTGAAGAAGAAAACGCACACAAACTGGTGTACAGTAAATTGGTTGCTGTTGACATCATTCCTCATGACCATTCTATACATTGGATCATAGCGGTAAAAAAAAGAAGAAGCATAACATTGAAATTTACTGGTTATTTTTTTTTTTTTTAATTTCCTAAGCTAATCCCGCGAAGCTTTATGCTTGTCTGCAGGAAAGAAACCAGAGTCTCTGGCGGGAATCGAACCCGCAACCTCGGCGCTGATAGACTAGCTCGCTACCAGCTAGCCTACCGAGGCGTTACTCCGCTTTTTGCTAAGTTAGAGGAAACTTGCATAATTCGTGGTATTTTTTTAAAAGCTAATTTGAAACTTTTTTGTTAAATAAAAGTGGGTATGAGTGGAAAAATTGATTGTTTTTAGCGTCTAAGTAATAATCTGCGCATTTATTTTGATTTTTAATTCATTAGTACTGAGCTTGACAGGCGAATTTGAAATTTCCATTATTCTGTTTTTTACCTTTTTTATACTATTTATTTATAATAAAATTGTTTTTAATATTTTTTTCCTTAATCTAGAGCTTGAATTACATCTCTGTGATTAATTTCACAAAAAAAAAAATCATGCAAAGAAGGGTTAATAAAATCTTAAAATAGCTACTTAAGTAAACTATCAAAATCAAATTAACAAAAATAAAATATAAACTATTATTATATCTAATGCTTATCATGTCATCGAATCTCATGCTTTTTATTCATTGCAGTCCTTTAAGTCAGTCGCAATAAATAGTTGTCTAGAAATGCAAATCTTCCTACCTAATATATAGTTGGCAACTCAATACTTATCGATAATTGCCATTGCTTACTTTTGTCACCATTATATTTGGCGGCATTCTTGAAATGACAGCTGTTCAGTTGATTATATTTTGATTGTAAACAAAAAGCTGTAAACAAAATAGAGTTCTAAAACAAACAAAAATTTAATAAACCCAACAGGCAAAAATGCCCGATCACAGTGAAGAACTATTAAAAATTCGTAAATTCCTAAAAGAACGTTTGCAAAAAGATTTTACAACATTTCGGGGACATGAAAATGAACGAGAAAATGTTCGGCAATTGTTGCAGCGCACAGCTGAAATGGGAGAATCAAATTCATTGCTTTTAATAGGTCCTCGAGGATCGGGCAAGACCACAGTAAGTTACATTTTGTAAGCAAAAGCATAAAAATTACTAATTATATTTTTTTAGCTCATTTATGCTGTTTTGGCTGATTTAATGAAAAATAAAGATTTCACTTCAAACACTATAGTAGTCAACTTAGATGGCAATCTTCATACCGACGATAGATTGGCTCTTAAATCGGCTACTGTACAAATGCAGCTGGAAAATGCAACAGATGGTAAAGTGTTTGGTTCTTTTGCGGAGAATTTAGCATTTTTATTGGCTTGTCTAAAAGCTGGTAATAGAAAATCAAAAAGTGTCGTATTTATCTTAGAAGAATTTGATTTATTTTGTGCTCATCATAATCAGACATTGCTCTATAATCTCTTTGATGTCTCGCAAAGTGCTCAGGCTCCTATTTGTGTATTGGGTGTTACATGTCGATTGGATGTTGTAGAATTATTGGAGAAACGAGTTAAATCCAGATTTTCCCACCGCCAGGTGTTTATATTTCCAAATGCAGAAAACTTTAAAGAATATATAAAATTATTCGCAATCCTCTTAACCATACCCAGTGATAAGGAACTTAAGGAACAAGCGGATAGAGTGGCTATCTTAAAAATGTTAAAATCCCAGGAACTGACGTTCTATCGTAATCATTTTAATCCTGCCAAATATAAATTCAACAAGAAAATAGCGGAATCTTGGAATAAATATGTGCAAAGTTTATTAAAAAAAGATTCTGTCAATAAATCTCTACAATCTCTGTTCGATTTTGATGTAAGCGAAGCTCTTCTTAAAACATTCATCTTTCGTTTGGTAGCTCAAATCCAAAATGAAGGCAATATAGAAGATCAAATAACACCTGAACGAATAGCTCAACTTGCCGCCTCTTATGAATCCGATGATAAGGTTGAACTCTTATGCGGCATGTCCGTTTTGGAGATATGTTTGATTATAGCCATTAAACATCATTCTGAAATTTATGACAGGGATCCTTTTAATTTTGAAATAATATTTTCAAGATTTACTAAGTTTGCCAAAGTTTCCTCGACTATGCAGGGCATAGAAAGATCAGTGATTTTAAAAGCTTTTGAACATTTACGCAATGTGGAGCTGCTTTTGCCTTTGACATCTAGTTGCAAAGTGCAAAAGGAATTTGAAATGCATAAATTGGCCTTGACTTATACTCAAATTAATCAGGCAGTACAACGTTATCAGGCTTTACCTACAGAGGTGCATCAATGGTCGCAAAGTTCTTTAATTTAAGTTTTAATTTCTATACTCTTTCCTTATAAACATTATTAAAAGAAAACAAACGGGCATGCTCTAGAAATTGAACTGAAGTGGAATTGAAATAGAACGAGATTTTGATTTCAATCGCTTACAGAATTACTGCAGTTTTTCCTGTTTTTAGGAGTTGTCCTTGTAAAGATAATTGGTACTCAAAATATAAAGTATACAAAATAAAATATTTCTATGGACTTTCTTTACAGGTTCGTTTTCATTTCGATTTATAGAACATGCTCGATAGTGCTTGTTAAATAAGTATTAAAATTTGTTTTAATTAAATCCAAGTTCTTGAAATTTGTTCGTGTTGATAAATTTTATTTCGCTATACACTTTTCCTGGGTGCTAATTCTGTAGTCGTGATCTAATACTTTTTCGATTCGAAAGCATTTTTATTTCTTTTGTTTCAGTCGATACTGAACGAATCGAAATTATTTTTTCAGTGTTGCGAAAACTCAAATAAATGCTTAACAACGATGAAAAAATAATTTCGATTCATTCACTATCGGCTGACAGAATTAGAAATAAAATTGCTTTCGAATTGAAAAAGTATTCGATCACGACTGCCAGAATTGGTCCCTGATATTTTTTTATTGCTAGCCAAAGGATTGCTAAAGTAAGAGGAAGATACAAAATATTCTGATAGAGTCTGAAATAATTCCTTAACCCATTAAACACCAAGACCATTAAAAACAAAAAATATTAAAATTTATTTATTGGTTTATACTTAAATACAGTTAATAAATATAGAAAAAATATAGAAATATAAAAAAATAAAAAAAAGTTCCTGGAAGTGTGTTTTTAGGGCTCTACTCGGACGAGTACATTGGCGCAATGGCGTCATGAGTATGCTATTTTTTTAAATATGAAAAATTTTAAAGCATATTTTTCAACACATAGCGCAACATCGCATTGCTCAAATACCCATCTTATGCTGTTATGACACTCACGACATCGTAACTGATTGGTTTTCCAGCAATCAGCGACCGTTTGGAAACATTCACCTTCTGGGTATAGTTTCGCAAATAAAATCGAGTAATATTGCGTTAAAACCCAAGCCAGTCCATTTGAGATCTGTTTGCAACATAATCTGAAGTGTTAGGAACGTTGTCCATAAAATCAAGCACGACTCGGGATTCAAGAGGAAGTTTTGATGTTTCTACTTTTATACCTTTAGCCCCACAGTAGGTATCGAATTGGTATAAATAACCGGAACTGCTTAGCATCCAATTTTTAAGAACAAATCTCACCGGTTTAACTCTTATGAATTATTTTGAGGAGTGGCTACCAAAAAAATTAGTTTGATGCATTTGAATATCACAAGGTCTATCACAAGTGGGATATAATCTTCTCTATCACTGCCGAAAAAATCTTCGACTTCACTTGGTGCATCGTTTGGCATTTTTCTTATAACTTTTTATTAAATGTACACACAATCACTCTTCTTCAGAAATCTATAAGAAACTTTTGTTTCAACCAAACAGTATTTACTCTATGCAGCTCAATTGTTACTAGCCTAGCTAAAAATCACAAAAATTATAAAGTGTTACAAAAATAAAAGAAAATACACTATAACGGTATATATTTCCTTAAATTTTTTTTATTTGTGACTTTAAAGCCCAATGTGTTGAATGCAAAAGCACAACAAACGTTTTCTAATATATTTTGTTAAAAAATTTATGCGTACCTACTTAAATATTGCTTTTTTCTGTAGCCAAGCGAGTACAATGGCTGGGAATGGGCTAATATACATACCTTACCAAAGATTGGCTAGAGCAAATAGGAGGTTAAACATTGGGAACTAATTTTTTAACCATTTTTTTTTTTTTTTTTAACAATAAACTCGATTTAAACATATCATAGAAATGAGCTTTTAAATACCTTGGAAATAAAAATAAGTGATTTTATCTCAAAGTTTTATCAATTTAACGGAAATTATTTAGGTTAGGTTAGATTAGGTTCCATGGGCAGCCATCGAGAGACGGCTAGCTTGGGTTATTCAGTGGTCCCCTTGTGATAACCATCTCCAATAGAGCAGTTACTAAGACGGCGTCACTGCATAGTTCAACTAATTCGTCTTCCTAGTGGAGAGAAGAAGCAACCTAAGTTCTATCGCAAATAGATCCTCCAAGCAGGAAATTACCGGTTCTCCCAGGTATTTTTCCCTGATGTCCCGTAGACCAGGACATTGACAGAGAAAGCGAAGCTGAGTTTCATTGAATTCCAGACCCATTCTCTTAGCAGTAGATACTGAATCTCTTAGGTGATTGAGGGTAAAACAACACAAAAAAAAATTGGAAAAATAGGTATGTACTAACAAAATATTTTTTGTCGCAAACAAAAAAATTACCAACAGCTTAATAAATTCAAGCACTCACTGTGAAAGTGATGTCAAAGGTTGCTAAAAAAAGCTTACTTACTGAAGTGTATACTTTAAAATAAACGAATTAAAAAATTAAAAGCATCAAATTTTGTTATTTTCCCAAGTATTCAAATTTTACACTTCCACCTTCAAATTAAATAAATTTTTAGAGTTTCGAGCCGTTAAAGTTATCGATAACTTTGAAAGATGTTAAATAAGCAGTTTTTTTTTTGCTATCACTCTCCCCTTCTCTTTTTTCTACTTACATGACTATACCAAAAATAAGTTGTCAAATAATGAATTCTGTATAGTAAGACATTTCATGCAGGCTGAGGAAAATGTAAACACAACACGTTTAACAAGTAAAGTTAAAAAAGAAGCCGTGAAAAAGCAAAATAGAAAATAAAATCAAGAAAAAATCATGTGTAGTGTTAATGAAAGAATTGAAAAATTAAAGCAAGAAACAAAAGATTTGCGTAAAGAAGTAAAAGATTTAAAAGGTATTTCTTTAAATTATTAAAAACGAACTTTGTGTTAACTTTTTCATTTCGACTTCAGAGACTTTATTGCAACAAAATGAGTTGATTATAACTTTACTAGCGAAACAAACGGACATTTTAGATGAAACTATGCAAAGGGAGAAAACGTTGCCACATGAATTGTATGACAAGCAAATTTCCAAGTTTTCAAGACGATTTCCAGTGGAAAATGTAAAAGATTTGCATAAATTTGAGGCAGAGATCAATGATGAAAATGAAAATCATATTGTAAGTACTTAGCCGGTATAAAAAAAAATTACGGCGGCCATGTTAGCAGTTCGATGGTTTTTATTTCAAGTACTTTTGTTCCTATGCAAGGTATATTTATAGCTATAAATATACCTTGTTCCTATGTCTACATAAGTTTCAAGTTAAACAAATTTAGTGTCATTAATTTTGTCTATAGTATATTCCAGGGCTGTGGATTCGGAGTTGAGGTTTTTGTACCGGAGTCGGAGTCGAAGTACCCACAAAAACTCGCGACTCCGACTCCAAAATGTGTCTGCTTTACATATGCAAATAACTAATTTAAAGCTCAATGATAGAATTTAAATATCGGTTTTAAATTATTACAGAATCATTTACTTGTTATAAGCACATATGTACATATTAAATCATTTAAAATGTACTCCATTAAAAAAAGAGTTTAGAGTAAAATAAGGACCAGTCTCATATATATTAAGCATCAAGATTAGAGTCGGAGTCGTACCCAAAAAATTTCAGCGGATGGAGTAGGAGTAAGAACTATTTCTTGAGAACTTCACAGCCCTGGTGTATAATATTTTCTAGTCAAACGTATGCCTTAGTCTGTATTAATAGTAGTAAATGATCAAATTATTGCATGTTCTATGATCTAGTCAAAATATTGTTATCTATTGCCTAGGTATACTAAATATATTATACGTTTCTACAAACTATAGTTTATATTATAGGCAATACCCAGAGTTGTGAGTGGAGAATAACGACAATGAAGGTTTTCCTGATAGCATTTTTTGTATCTTCACCACTGCTTCTGGCATATGGGCGTTTCCTGGGGTCACGAACGTACGTTCGTACGCTTTTGATGTACAAATAATATAGAAAACAAAACTTTTCCTAGCATTTTTTTTTGCGATTCGATAGCAGTTGCTTAGCTGTATGTTAAGTGCAAAAGATGGATTTCATCGAGTTTAAGTTTTCATAATGATAGTTATAAACATGTGGTTACGAACGTACGCAAAATAGAAGTCAACTTTGGCTGACAGACGTTAAATGTAAAAATCTGCGTAATGGAACGGAAGATTTAAAAGTGATTAATTTATTTTAAAAGTGTATTAATGTAGGTCTGCATCCAGTATTTACAAAATAAAATATCTCTCTTGGTTTTTGTTTCATTGGCTTATGTACCAGTCGCGAACGTACGATTTTTCCATTTGTAAATATCTTCAAATTTCCTTAACAAAAAAAAATTTAATACTCCTTTTACAATTAATTGTAATGGAGAGATTGTGAAGAAAGAGTGCAAACATAACTTATTTTTTGCATGTAAAATAAGTACATAAAAATGTCTTTAGAAGTAGAAAATATAAGAAAATATAAAATGTTCCAGTTTCCAGTGCAATTTCCTTAAGTAAAACTGAGATATGCTATGAAACCATTCTTTTATAACAACATAGACTTTTTTTATAATAATAAACAATAAAAGACGATGATTATCAACATTTTATTTTTTCATCCTGGTAAACCATTCTGGGGAAATGCCCATATGTTTTAAAGATAAATGTAAATTTTTGTGAACTTTCATGAACGAACTTAAAAGTATCAAAATTTTTCTAACTTCTATTTTTTTTATTTTTTAACCTCAATAAGTCTATAGTGTCCTTATTATATTGTAAAAGTTTTATTATGGGACCTCTATTAATTTAAAAGTTATGCCAATTTCTTTACACTCGTACATGTGGTTATTGCAATGTTGTACCGTAAAAGACAGGAAAGAACGAGTTTAAATTGAAATTTTTCTAACTCCGACCTAATTTTTTATTTTTCCCGAAAATAGCCTTCGGCGTACCTATTATATTGTAAAAATTTTATTATGTGATCTACATAAGTTTGAAAAAACTCATCCATACGTATCGGCTATGCATAGAAAAAACTTAAAATAAAACAAACTATAACGATTATATCACTGCTGCCAACTTGGTTTAATTTAAAAATGGCAAAAAAAACATCTAAGATTTCTAAATCTGTTGAAATTCTAAAAAAAATCGTTAATTTAAAAATTGCATAAATTTAAATCCGTATAAAAAAATCCGCATAAAACGAGACCTGAGTGTATACGTAAGTACGAGAATAATTTTTTGTCGTTGGATTTTAAGAATCTTATCGTCCACAAATTTTAATGAAAAATACCTACTAGGGTTGCCAAGCGGGAAATCCCGAATCTCGGAAAATGCTGTTAAGCAGAAAACTATTTAAAATGTTAAATTGATAAATTGCCTTAAAGTGTTTATAATTTATTTTTCTTCCATTTTTCTTGTAAAACAAACCAGTTGTTTTGACAATGTTGCGTATTATGAGAACTGTTGGTTGGGAGTGTTTCCACAGAAAATGACCCCTTATAGCTCAAAAATTAAATTATTATTTTGAATTAAGTTTTCCGCTAATATTATAGAAAATAAATGTATCTGTCATTTTCCGAAAGATTAGCTTTAATTTTCTTTATACTAACAAAAATATACTACTTTTTTGTTACTCATAATAAATGAATTCAAACACAAAAAATATTTAACTTTTTAAAAAAATTTTTTTGGTAACTAATTTCTTTAGCTTGAAAATAAATTCATTTCTTAAACAAAACATTTCAAAGAATTAATTCAGATATTTTACTTGACATATCCTGTGCAAAATTTTACAATACATAATTTTTGCTTCCGACATTTGAAAACACCACATTTATAAGTAACGACCGTTACTTTTTTAATGGTCAAACAAAGTATTGAAATTACATTTTTTATGAATTTTGAGTAGGTTGGAGTTTTATTTAAAAAATCTCCGAAAATCGGTAACGACCGTTACTTTGGAAACACTCTTAGGTCTTTTAGCGTTTATCATATTATCTTTTGTATACAGAGCCGTTTGCTTTCGATAAATTTTTTTGTGAACATTTTCGTTGATGCAATTATACACAAGAATCAATGAATAAGTCGGATTTTAATTTTTGATTAATTAGGGCCTTTTGCGTTTAAGATAACGATATGTAGGTATTAATATTTATTATTTTAGTAAATATCAAGTGGTCGAAATTTGACCATTTGACAAAATGAAAATTTATCAATAATAACCCATTTTCTTACAGGTCAACATTGTCCAAGCTCTACTGGCCCCTAAAGGCATTGCCAAAAGTATTTCAAATGTCTTATCTGAAAACCTTATCATGGATATTAATGTGGATGGTCTTCATAAGAAAAAAAGATTACTTAATTTTCCCAGAACTATAGATATTCTATTCCGTAAGTGTTAAAAAAAAGTTACCGACAGTTTTTCAAATTTCCTTTTTATTATCCCTTTCAGAGGCGTGTCGCAAAGATGATGTGGATTACAATTCACATATCTTCTTAAATAATTTAAGACATGCCTTAAGAATGGTGAAAAATCGTATACACAAAAATAATTGTCAGGCTAGACAAAAACTACGAGAGCAACAGGAACAGGAGCAGCTAGTACAAACTGTAGAACAATATATAATAAAAACTGAAGAAGCTGATTTTGATTAATTTATATTAAAAAGGAACCATTTCTGGGTTTCCTTGTTTTTTAGATGTAAATATTTGTACAAATAGCTTTTAAGTAAAAAAAAAAAACAATAAATAAAATACAATTGAAGCACAGCCGCGAATAACGTTGTAAAAACCACTTTTTGCAAAATCTGTTTTTTTCGCAAATTATCGTTAACATTACTCTCGTACACTGTTTAAACCTTAAATCACCCAAAATTATGCACCCTAACGCCTTCAAAATGACATACAAAGAGTCAACTAGTGGAAGAACGTTGTAAGTTACTAAAAAAATGATACAAATTGGTTTTGCAAATTGGAATAACGTTTTAAAAGCCGCTTGCGTAGTGGAAAAACGTTTTAAATTACATCGCGATTGTGGATATGAAACGTTTTTCCACTAAAAAAAAAATTATAAACTGTAAATTTGCATGTTATTTTAAATTCAAATTTCTTGATTTTTTTCATACAAGTTTTTATTATACATAATTAATTTTGATAATCCAAAAAAAAAATTTAAAAATAAATAGTACTGCCTTTCAAAAACGTTTTTTTGCTCTCCTGAAAAATAATTACTTTGTAACTTACAACGTTATTCGCGGCCGTGCTGTGCTTATTTTAATAACATCATGTCACAAAAAAAAATATTAATACGACCATACGAGCAATCTGTGATGCCTTAATCCAACAAACACGAAGTCAAACCTTTGATATGAAATGACTTTATCATTTGACATCAAACACAATTCTCAAACGTTCAATTGTTTGATTTAACCATTTAAATTCAAATTGATAATAATTTGAAAATAAACATTTTACATCAAATGTTTTATCAATTTGATGTCAAATTGGTATTAAATGTTTAATTCAAATCAAAATTAAACTTGGCAAATACTAAAGCAAAAAATAAATTTTAACATTAAAAATGGCGATTACAGTTAATTGTGTTTTATACAGGCATATTCTGAAAATTATTTCTTGTGAAAAATAAAAATTACTTGTGATTATTACGATTAAGAATACGAATTAAAAATAATAAAACGGGACTGTGAAGAAATCATAAGTTTGTTGTATGATTGCGGTGCTACAATCCTCAAAATAAAAGGGAGCTAATTATTTCGTCTTTGCAAGAATTAAAGGACGGAAAGATAATTATTTCATCTTTTAGCTATGGTGCCGAATGTTTATCTCATAGTTTATTTAAATAAATAATGAATTTTAATTAAAAAAATGAAATATTTGTATTATGTTCCACATTGCATTATAATCCACATTTGAGAATTATGTTTGAAATCAAGTTGAAAATAAAGGCATTTTTCTATTTAATAATAACTTCCCTTTTTTGTTGAGAATGCTATAATTTTCAAATTGTCTCTCTTATTGTTCAAATTAACATAGTTGTTCATAATTCCCCCATCATTACACTTCCTTCACCATGCTTTACTGTTGGAGTAAAATTTTCATTTCAACTCTTTATTCGGCTTCCGCCGCATCATAGTTCTTCCATCACTTCCAAATAAGTTAAATTAGCTTTCTCCAAAAAAATTACATCATCCTTCCAATTAACAATTTTTTTTATATGGTCCTTAGCAAATTTTAATCGATGATTTCTGGTTATCAAATTCACGAAAGGCTTTCTTTGCACAATACTGCTGTTGATCCCTTTTTTTTTAATTGTGCGACGTATTTTTGCTTTTAAAACTAGCTTTCCAAATTCTGCCGCAACTTCAGTAACAATTTTAGGGGCACTTAAGCGTGAATAAGCCTTGATTTTCTAACAATACGGCAGAGCTGTAAATGAATCATTCATTTTTTAATTAATTCGCGACTAATTCATGCACTGAATAAGCAAATTTTGAATTAATTCTTTCCACACAAAAAAATTGATTGAATGAAATTTGAGTCAATTCAAATGAATTTGGTAAAAATTAATCCAACATTTTTTTTTTTATTTTTCGAATTTATTCTATGAGTTACATTTCAGTTATGTATTTTATAAAGCTTTTTTGTAATAGTTCTATTCCTTAAATTTTTAGGAATGACTTTTATACACTACCAGACTATTATATTGTATTTTCTTGTTACATTTTACCTTAGCTATCCATTGGATAGCAATGAAGTATATTGTATGTACAGAAAAATTTACAAATATTAGACACCAGCAGAATGTAATGCATTTTCTGGCCCGCTACGGCCTTCGTCAGCATTCTTTGTGTCATACTGGATAGTGATACTTTATAAATTGAATGTATTTAACTCATCTATTTTAACAAATAGAAACTGGGAATTATCTCCTTTCGTAGGTTACTTTATATTATATTCAACATTTTTTTTTCAAATGAATTTGTCAAATGAATTGCAATTCGTTTCCAACTCAAATGAATTTGTAAAAGTGAATTGCAATTTATTTTACAGATATGAATTGATTTTGAATTAATTCAAATTAATTAGAAAAAAGAATTAGCAATTCATTTTCAACTCATTTGAATTGAATTAATTGAAATTGGAATTGATTTTGTATTGGAATGGAATTGTCAGGTTGCGGCAGAAAAGGAATTAAATTATTAGGAAAAATGGAAAAATTTTGTTTATTTGCTAAAAGAGATTTAAATTTTTTTTTTATCAAATAGTGTAAAAATATAATTAAAAGTGCGTTTAACAATAATTTTTTGTTTAAATAATCTAATATGGGCATTTCCTGGGGTCGCGAACGTACGTTCGTACGCTTTTGATGTACAAATAATATAGAAAACAAAACTTTTCCTAGTTGATGTATGTTTAGTGCAAAAGATGGATTTCATCGAGTTTAAGTTTTCATAATAATAGTTATAAACATGTGGTCACGAACGTACGCAAAATAGAAGTCAACTTTGGCTGACGTAGTGAAATGTAAAAATCTGCGTAATGGAACGGAATATTCAAAAGTGATTAATTTATTTCAAAAGTGTATTAATGAAGGTCTCCATACAGTATTTACAAAACAAAATATCTCTTTTGGTTTTTGTTTAATTGACTTATGTACCGGTCGCGAACGTACGGGTCGCGAACGTACGATTTTTCCATATGTTTTTTTATTATTATCACCATGCAGATTCCCATAAATATCTTCAAATTTCCTTAACAAGCAACTTGATACTCAATTTACAATTGATTGTAATGGAGAGATTATGAAGAAAGAGTGTAAACATAACATATTTTTTGCATGTAAAATAAGTACATAAAAATGTCTTTAGAAGTAGAAAATATAAGAAAATATAAAATGTTCCAGTTTCCAGTGCAATTTCCTTAAGTAAAACTGAGATATGCTATGAAACCATTCTTTTATAACAACATAGATTTTTTTATAATAATAAACAATAAAAGACGATGATTATCAACATTTTATTTTTTCATCCTGATAGACCATTCTGGGGAAATGCCCATATTTGTATATTGTGGAATTTTTTTTTTTTTAAATTTTCAATCTTATTTTATTGATTTTATCAGCTTTGAATCTCAACAACAAAGCTGCGTTCCTTTACTCGAAATTCTTACTATTTTTACTACAATTGGAAAATTTGTTTACGTTTTGGATGGAAAACTTCCAACTGCAATAAAAATAGTAAATTTTAGAAATTCCCCCTAGATCTGCTTTTGAATTTGATTGATTACAATTCATTTTTGATTTTATTCATTTGAATTGCAACTCATTGTTCTAATTCATTTGAATGAATTCGAAATCAATTCAAATAAATCTATAATAAATTGCAATTCACTTTAACAAATTCATTTGAATTGGAAACGAATTGAAACTAATTCTACAATTTCATTTGAATTGGAAAACGAATTGAAATTCATTTCTGCCTAATTCGTTTGAATTGATTAAAATTTCATTCAATTCTTTTTTGCTGTGGAAAGAATTAATTCAAAATTTAGCTAACGAATTAAAATCAAAAAAGAATGATTCATTTAAAGCTCTGCAATTCGGCGCTCTTCCGGTAAGCTATTTTGGCTGCACAGTTTGTTTTTTAAAATTAATTTATATCTTCGGATAATGTCACCGACAGTATTTGGCATCATATTCAATATTTAAATATTTTTTTCCTTTTTAGTAGTGGAAAATCACTAATTTTCTTAGCTCTTAGGAAGTATTTTTTGCTTTACGACTCATCGCGTCTTTTATAAAGAAAAAACTTGAGAATGGCATGTTTATTCAGCTAACTTTATTTGTTTGATGTTAATTAATGTATCTTTCCCCATTTTACAAAAAAATTCATGTTAACATGCAGATTTACAGCGATTTTGTGGTAAAAACGGAATATTAACGAAACATGCATTTCTATAGTGCATGACCCCGGTAGGCTAGCTGGTAGTGCGATAGTTTATCAGCGCCGGGGTTGCGGGTTTGATTCCCGCAAGAGACTCTGGTTTCTTTCCTGCAGACAAGCGTAGAGCTTCGCGGGATTAGCTTAGGGAATTAACGGGCCTGTTCTGAAAATCACGTGATTTCAAATCAAATGATACAAGTCGTTTCATATTAAAGGTTTGACTTCGTGTTTGTTGGGGAGTTTTTTTTTAAATGGATCTCAACAAACACGAAGTCAAACCTTTGATATGAAATGAATTTAATATTTGACATCAAACACAATTCTTAAACGTTTTTCAAATGTTTGATTTTAACATTTAAATTAAAATTGATAATGATTTGAAAAAAAATAAAACGGGAAAGAGAAGAAATTATAAGTTTGTTGTATGATCGCGGTGCTACAATCCTCAAAATAAAAGGGAGCCAAGTATTTCGTCTGTCCAAGAATTAGAGGACGGAAAGAACATTATTTCATTTTTTGGCTATGATGCAAAAGGTTTATCTCACAGTTTATTTAAATAAATAATAAATTTAAATTAAAAAAATAAAATATTTTTATTTGTGTTCCACATTGTATTACAATCCACATTTGAAAAACATTTGAGAATTACGTTTGAAAGCAAGTTGAAAATAAAGCCTTTGTTCAATTTGAAAATAATTTCCCCTCTTTGTTGAGAATGCTATGATTTTCAAATCGTTTGTCGTTTGAGAAAACGTTTGATTTCAAATCATAAACATAAACAACAAAGGGTTTTTTGCATTACATTGTTAAGCATTGTTCACAATAAGAGAAACAATTTCGTGTTTCTTCTATCTTTTTTCTTCCTAAAGTGTTTCATATATTTTCCTTTCATATTTTAGAATAAAAATGTAACTAAAATTTGTTTAAAAATGTTACTAAAGTTGAGTCTACTATTGCTTCAGCTACAATTTGTATGAAATTGAAACTGACTTTAATAATTTTTTTATTTAGTATTGAATGAAAATTTCAACAAAATGTTTTAAAAATAATAATTATACATACCATCATTTTGCTGTGGGGAAAGTTTGCAAACGGTTTCTTAATTGCAAATGTGTGTTGTAGCGAAAAAAAAATTGTTTCTCTATTGTGAACAGCAGTGAAAATGTTGCTGTCTATTGTGAACGAAGCTTTAGTCTTTACGGCTCGAAATGTCAACCATTCTTAGCAAAACACTAAAGGCCCAACTATAATAGGCTTTAGTTGGCTTAAGCAAATGGGCGAATACATGTAAATCATATATGTCAAACCATATTGAACTTAAGGATACTTTTTGTTAAATTTTATGAATCTGTCATTTGCTTAAGCAAGGTGCGAAACAAATCGCACTTTCCGTACGGAATCAAATGTTTTTTGGTTCTGTTTTTGTGTTTTATTAAATGCATTTGAAAAGATTTTTGTTATTTTTTGACAGGAGCTTAAGCATATTATAGTGAATGAAATGAATTCGCCTTGTTATATACCATGGTACATATTAGCAACCCTAAACCCAACGGCTCATTTTAGTCAAATACAACACTGCAATAAGGTGAGCATGTAAACCACCATGATGTAAGCCATGGTGAAATTATACCATGATGTAAAGAATAGAACATGGTGAAATAATTAGAAGGTGGCAGCACTACGGAATGTATTATTTTTTGCTCAATTCGTGGTGAACTTTCACAATGTCAAAATTATTTGTTTTTTTACGGTTATGTCAAAATATTGTTAATTTTCAAAATAATTAGTGTGATAAAAAAATATTTGTGCGGGATTTTATTTAAAATATTGTTGGAGAATTCAATTTTTACTTAAAAAAAGGACGTATTGTTTAAAAAACGTGTTTAAGTTGTCGCAGAGGACAACTGAGTTTTATTAAAACAAAAACAATTAAATAAATTTTTAACTAAATTGAATTGTGCAAAAAGTTTAAAATATAACTTTAGTGAAATACCTATTGTGTTATAAAAGTGCTTTTTAAATTATTGCAAATAACAAATTGTGTTTAATTAAAACCAAAACCTTTTAAACGTTACATTCTGTTCAAAAAAGTAGTGAAAATTGTGCAAAAAATTTGAAATATAACTTAAATTAAATACGGCTTGTGTAATAATAGTGATTTTTTTAGTTGTTGTTTAAAATAAGAAATTAAAACCAATCGCTTACAACTTAACTTTTTGCATCGTGGTGGAGAACCAACCAAAAAACTCATAACCAAAACAAAATAAACATAATTTTAATTGTGAAACCTTTTGCTTTTCCAAAATGCGTAAGTGTTTATTATGCGGCAAGGAAGATGTGCCTGGAAACGGCACTTTTTTTAAACCTCCAAGAATCGCTACAATGAGCCAAAGGTGGAGTAAGTTGTGCGGTAAGGCGTTTAACATACATACTGGGTATGTTTGAAAATGTCTAACGGAACATTGTAAAAAATTCAACTATTTTTATTTATTTTATTTGCTTTTTTCTTATTTCAGCAATAAATAGCGAACATCTTAATGGCATGGGAAATGTCGAAACTGACAACACAAATTGGTTGGACAGTAATGGCAATTGCGTGTCCGTTATACACAGCCAAGTGTCCCCCGATACCTTAGACGATGAAGATATCTTTAATGAGATAATTTCAGAAGATGAGAGCTTCGACAGCTGTTTCGTATCTCAAAATAATGACGACTTACCCAATGACCTATACGGTTCGAATCTAGATGACATTGGTATTCTGCAAGATGATGCCCTAGAATATATAGCTGGCTATATTATTCGAAAGCTTAACCTTGTAGAATACGAATGTAATCAAGATTCCAATACGTGGGTTGATGAGGTGTCAAAAGGATTTTTAAAAAAGCCTAAACCAGACTTTGTCGTGCAATTTAGAAAATTAGAAGCAATTTTCTATAAAAAAAATGGAAGTAACATCTCACATGAGCGCAACCTTCACAAACACCTGGTCGAGGAAAGTACGTGTGTCGATTTGCGGGAAGACGTACGAAAATTATTTTATAAATGCCGTATTCACTTTCGAATACGTAACTTAAACAAACGATTGAAACTTAAAAAGGCTAAGCAGCGGATAGTCGGATTTAAGAAACTCATAAAAATAAACTTGTAAATTTGAAAAGGTAAATACAAATTAACAATTCAGTTTTTATACATATACATACATATCTATTTTTATTTATTTCAGTCTCCTGCATCTTATTAATTGTGTTTTTGTTGTATATCGTGGATTAGGCCTACAGGGGAAACCACGTTAAAAAAACGCGCTAAGTACACTACCTCAAAGGTGGCGTGGAAAGGTGTACACAAGATTTTTCAGAAGAAGCAAAACAATTTTTTATTTAACATTAAATGCATATGAAAAATAATTTTGGAATCAACTGTTTCATTACCAAAATATAGAAAAAATAACGAAAAATATAATACAAATCTTAATAATTTTTTGTTATTTTGGTTTGTATGAATGTATGTGCACACAAAAAAATAATTTAGGTAATTTTACCAAGGCGTGCATAGGCAATTAATTTTTATATAAAAAGAAAAAACTAAGTTTTATTGTCTCAAATAATTGGTAATTTATACAATACGTATTGCTTAAAATTTTTGTTAATATTACTAATTGGGTTAGGTGTCTTCTTCGAATTTTTTTATAATATGTAGGTATATGTAGGTAGGTAGGAAATACAACCAATCATGTATAAAGCTACCAATTTTCAATAATTGAGCATTTTGTTTCATAACAACGCGCCCCACGCTTTTCTTTAAGGGATGTGTGAGTCTTTTTCCATTTTGATTTAAAAGTTTATGTTGTTTGAAATGTTGTTATTTTTTGACTTTTAGTCGATTTTTTTAGTATTCATATTTACTCTGTGTTCACAACTCAAAATCAATATATTAAGGTAAAGAAAAGCGTTTCTTAAAATTTTTTTTTTTTATTTATTTTTTACTTTTTAGTAACGAATAGCTTTAATTAATACATATATTACAATTTCCATGGTAAATAAGAAAATTTTTTTACATGTTTTGTATTTTATATTCATATAATAAAAAAAAAAATTTATATTCATATAATAAAACTTTACACACGTGGATTAGTATCAGCCCCCCCTAGATTTAATCCTAGCTACGCCCATGTGTTCGTGTATTATCATCGGAAATATGTATGCCTGCAAAGTTTCATCCATTTACATTGATTAGAAGGCAGTCAAAAAAGCATTTTACCAAAAGAAAAAATTTTGCCCCCCCCTAGATTTTATCCTGGCTACGCCCATGTATTCATGTATTGTCATCGGGAATATGTATGCCTGGAAAGTTTCATCCATCTGCATTGAGTAAAAGGCGGTTAAATTAACGTTACAAGATTTGATTTTCCGAAGTGAAGCTAAAGAAAAGGTTTTAAACCCCCTCCCCTAGATTTTATCCTGGCTACGCCCATGGATTCATGTATTGTCATCGGAAATATGTATGCCTGCAAAGTTTCATCCATTTGCATTGAGTAAAAGACGGTCAAAAAAGCATTTTACTAAAAACAAAAAAATTTTTGCCCCCCAACCCCCCCCATAGATTTTATCCTGGCTACGCCCATGTATTCGTGTATTGTCATCGGGAATATGTATGCCTGCAAAGTTTCATCCATTTACATTGAGTATAAGGCGGTTAAATTTACGTTACAAGATTTGATTTTCCGAAGTGAAGCTAAAGAAAAGGTTTTAAACCCCCTCCCCTAGATTTTATCCTGGCTACGCCCATGGATTCATGTATTGTCATCGGAAATATGTATGCCTGCAAAGTTTCATCCATTTGCATTGAGTAAAAGACGGTCAAAAAAGCATTTTACTAAAAACAAAAAAATTTTTGCCCCCCAACCCCCCCCATAGATTTTATCCTGGCTACGCCCATGTATTCGTGTATTGTCATCGGGAATATGTATGCCTGCAAAGTTTCATCCATTTACATTGAGTATAAGGCGGTTAAATTTACGTTACAAGATTTGATTTTCCGAAGTGAAGCTAAAGAAAAGGTTTTAAAAAAACTACTAATGGTAGTTGATTGGACATGTCTTGTTTATAACTTTTAGGATTTCATAATGCTTTTGGTATATCGTTTTTACTTTTACCAGTATTTGCATTACGTTCCGGATTATGTTCTTATAATTCCTTAAGTTTGCGCTCAAAATATTCTACACTGCCTCCGTTACAAACGCTTTTCTTAACTTCTGGTTTGAATACATAATCCATCAAAATCGGCATTAAACGCTGTTTACTAGTCAGTTGTTTAATGGTCAAAAGCTAATAATGAATTAAAAAGTTTTTTTAATTATCTAAAAATCTAGCTGTTTTTTTTAAATCATACCTCCTTTGCTACAGCATGCCTGTACATATTAACTACTTTTAGCTTGGAAATAAATTCATGTTCAATATCGGCGGCCACATAATCTCTTTGTATTAAGGCACTTCTAGGTTTGTCTTTTTCACTATTCTGTACATCAACCTTAAAGGCTTCTGCTATCGCAGTTAAATAACTTTCACGCATTGAAATTTTGAGGCCAGATACTTCGTTGTGGTCGTTTGAGCTTGATGTATGCGTGTCATATGGGTTGCAGATTCTTGTTCCAACTCTTTGGCGGCATTCAAACATTTACGCAACAAAAATTGTTTTCGTATAAAGTCTTTGGTCTCACGTTTAGCTTTTTTCGCCAACTGATCATGTGAATCATCACCAAATTCATCATCAGAATCTCCAGCGTCGTTTCTGTAATATTGTGTAGATCTTTTGCTACCAGCTCGGTCACCTGTAGAAATATATATTACTGTACTGCGTAAAATTTGATTATAAATTAAGTTAGAAATACTCACATTTTTAGCACCTGGATGATTCGTTGGAGATTAACGAAAAAATAACAAACACTTTTTAATTATCCATGAGCACTACAATTTTTTTTAAAGAAAATATACATATTTCTTTTTGTTTGTGAAATTTTTAGTTAAATTTCATGACGTTTCATTTCATAAAAACAATAATATTTTGGTGTGGTGAAAATCTATTTTTTTGACATAATGAACTATTTTACACAAACAAATTTGCCTGTTTTTGTTGTATTGTTGTACAACAACTCCTAGTGCTGCCACCTTCTAGTAATTTCACCATGGAATAGAATTTTTAACGTTTTTTTTTTCACAAAAAGCTGCATTTTTCTTATTTTAAATTCCACATCAATAATTACAAAAAATGGACACCAATAAAAAGAAGGAACCTAAGCGAAGAGGTCGACCACCGGGAAAGGCTAACAAGAAGCTAAAAGTAGATTCTGAATGGCAAACAAATAAAAAAGAAGAAATAGACCCTTGTGACTGTTTAACTGCAAACTGTCCCGGTTGTTGGTATCCTTGTGAAACTTGTGGCAGCAACAAATGTTCAACATTTTGTCGTAAAATTAGACGTGGTGAGCAGCTAGAGTGGAAAAATTCAGATTAATAAAGCTATCCTTTTTTATACATAAAAAATAAAATTTTTTTATAAAATGAATTAAATTAAATTCGTAGGTATGTATGTAGCACATATCAAGAATGATACAACTAAAGATTACGCCATTCCATAAACAAAGTTGAAATCTTCAGCGCATATCGCACAAATGATGTCACGCAAGCTGCATTCCTATTGGCTAATAATTTCAAGCTTGCAAACTTCTTAAGATAGTTGTAAGTAAATTTCGGGGCTGCCAGCCAGCTCTTATAAAGTGCACACATTTCTAATAAGAAAATGGTAGATCCTAGAGAAGTTTATACTTGGAAACCCTCGCCACGCACAAACTACGTCATCTAACGGGAAATAATGCGTATGGCGCAATCTTGTATTTTATCATACTTGGTATTTATGTACATAAATACCTCCGTACTATACCCTTCACCGAAGGTAAAAAGTATTGTACATATATAAGCTTGTAATCCCGATTGTAAAATCTACAATATTGACTTTAAACCCCATAATGTATGTATGTATTTATATACATACAAAGTATATTTTGGGTCCTTTGATTAGCTAAATTTATTTAATGATGTCCGTGTGTATGTTGAAATGGGGTTTCCGTAGACCCAAGACTTGGCAAGAGCTAAAGTTTCCAAATTAGGTATATACAAGCAAGTTGTTATCACAACATCCGGCAAAAGTGGGTGGGATTGGAGAATTGGGCATGGCCAAAATAGATTTATCTACATCTAAGGAACGATAAGAAAAAAATTGTCCAAATATGGTACACAGCTGGGTTATTAATACACCACCTCTAGAAAATGGGCGGGATCTGAGAAGACCCGGGAGTTTTTCCCCCTTTTCCCATTTTTACAATTGAATTTACATGGGAAAAATGGAAGAAGAAAGAAAACTCCCGGGGAATTTTTATTCATAATTGGCCTGATAGTTCTTCTAACGTGTGTCATAGAACTATGAATAGCATTAATTGGAACTTAACAAAAATAGATTTACTTTACCCTATTCATCAATTTTGTGCAAAAACAAAACTTACATTTTTTCTCGAAATCCGTAAAAATCAAATCGTTGCCCTACCCAAGTGTTATCTAGGTATATTTTTAAAATTTCTTATTTTCATTCTCTAAGATATTTTAAACAAGTCCCTTGGGGCTACTCTCAATTGCGATAGAAAGGAAAATGGTAACAAATCTAGTAAATGGTATTCTTTAATGCGTTTGCGCATGTGTCTTTCGCATCTTTTTCTTTTCGCAAAATATTAATTTGCTCGATTTTGTTCAAAATAATTTTTTAAATTTAAAATAGGTGATTTCAGAAATACCCCAAACATTTTTGCCGTTTTTTTCATCACGCCATACAAATTTTTTTTTCTAAATATATATCCCAACCTCCAGTCTTTTGAATAAAAAATAGGTTGCAGATATAAATAAAAAAAATGTAATTGGCACAAAAACTGTTGCATCATATGATTATTCATTATTTGATCTCATTTTTAAACTCTTAATGACATGGTGGAGGGCTAAAATTAGGTCTCAAATTTTTTTTTTATTATTTATTTTATTATTTTTCTGATGTATCTGATAATTTAATGCAACGTTTTAGTGCTATTCGAAATATAAATTCACAAAAAAATTCTTATGCTGGGTACACACTATGCAATGCATTTACGCAATCTAGCAAATTAAATTCATTTTCATTTATTTTTCATTCATTCTAGATTGCATCAACATCAAAACGTATTGAAGCATTACGCTTCACACTACTTGTCAATAGTCTCTAAAATCTAGCCTATATACTTTTTTCTGGTCTAGTCTCAAGTTAATGAAATACTATATTTTTAACAGTCTAGATTTACGCAATCTAGCAAATTAAATTCATTTTCATTCATTTTTCATTCATTCTCGATTGCATCAACATCAAAACGTATTGAAGCATTACGCTTCACACTACTTGTCAATAGTCTCTAAAATCTAGCCTATATACTTTTTTCTGGTCTAGTCTCAAGTTAATGAAATACTATATTAGCTGCGTTCGAGAACACAAAAGTTTTTACTATTTTTTACTGAACTTTACTGCATTTTACGAAATTGCGTTCGAGTACACAAAATGCAGTAAATGAGAACACAAATTGAGAGCGAAAAGTGACAGTTCTTGTCTGAGTATTTAAAAATTTTTACTGCAGAAATTTTTGCAGTAAAATTTTGTAAAACAAAAAAACATATGTTTCAAAAGGTAAACAAATAAAAGTAACAAACAAAAGGCTTACAAATTGTGAAAAAATTGTTAAATAAACGAAAAGTTGATATAAAAATTAAACAAAAACAATATGTGAATAAATATTAATTAATTTAACTTGTTTGTGAATCATTTACTTGGCTAAATAAAAACATTTGAAACTTATTTTGTTATGTTAATTTTTTAGAGTTGTAAAAGTGCTAAGTACTTGGGTACTTAAGTAATCAATAGCAAAAAATTATTCATGTTCTTTTAATAAATTAACCCGCCACAAATTAGTAACATCAAATAAAATAAAAAACAAACAAATATGAAAGATTACATAAAACAATTTGTTTGTATTTTCCAAAAATTTTTGTGTTATAAAAAGTATTTAATCGAGTACCGATAAGAAAACGAGTTAAGTAGTCAAAAGTGTTAACATTTTTCAACACTTCAATTATTTGTCATCAGCTGTTGCCTTTATTTTACGAATTTTTACAAAATTTGCGTTCGCGTACTTTTTTGGACAACAGCTTTTTGTGAGAGCAAATTTTACAATTTTCTCATTTACTGCATTTTACTGTAAAAGTACTCAAACGCACCTATTTTTAACAGTCTAGATTTCGCTATTGTCTCACTTACCTTTTCTATAGTCTTACCTAAAATGACCAGATTTAGAAAAAAAAATAGAGTGTTAATCAAACAAGTGTTATCATTTATTTTCAAAAGCGAGAGTTCAGTAGAAGAGTGAACAGAACAAGCACGGCACGGCACGGCACGGCATATTCCATACGATTTGACAGAAAAAACCGGTGACCGCCGTAAAAAAAAATTTATTTTAATTTATAAATAAAAAATCCAATATTGCTCATGCTTTTAAAAATAAAGATGAAAAAGATGGCAGATTATGAAAAAAGATGACAGAAAGAGGACACAAATTTTATAGATAAAAGCTAGTTAAAATAGATGGTTGTCCTTTAAAAAAGAGCACGTATGGTCACGTTATCTTACCTTGACTTAATATCGTGACCTTAAATGGATACTGACGTAAATACACAAAAATTCAAAAACGCGCTTTAAATTGATTATCGTTCGTTTAACGAACTTAGTGTTTACGCAAAATCTTAAACACGAACGGTCAATAAGTCCCAATATTACATATACATACATACGTAAAATAAAAAAAAATGCGATGAAAACTTCATTGTTATTGATTTTAACCGTTTTTTTGCTTTCGCAAAGTGTAGTTATTTCCGCTTGCATTAAATCCTTTACAACCTCGTATATAAAAGTTTGTAGTTTAGTTATAGGGCCGTATTAAATTAACCTTTAAACCGCCATCTTTTTGGTCCAAAAACAAAACTTTATCACATAATATGTGAGTAGGTGAGTTGCAAAACTCGTTTGTTACAACATTTAAAATACGAGATGACAAATGATTCTCACAATTATTTTGGCGCTTTATGAGAAGAAATAAACTGATTGTCTCAATGCATGTCCTTGGAAAAACTTGGAAGAGGACATGCATTGATACAATTAGTTTATTTCTTCTTATAAAGCGCCATAAGAACGGTTGAAATCAATTGTCATTTCGTATTTTTAATATTGTAAACGAAGCAGTTTTGCAACGCCCCTACTCTTGTAATTATGTATGCCTTCTTAACTTTTATTGGAATTAAAAAAAAAACAATACAAACAGATTTTTTACATTCAGTATTTAGAAAGCAGTTAACTTTTTTATTAACAAGTTTAAAGTTATTGTTAATTATAAATGTCGATGTACAACTTTATTAAACCGTGTTCAACTAAATTAAATATTTCATCCATTTTTTACTTAAGCATACATAGTTTTTGGTCCAGGTCTTATAATAGGCGAATCATAGATGATAGGACGTTCTTGTCGTGGTGGTGGGTTGAATCTAGGCTGTACAGGGCGGGAATCACGAGAAGCTGTTACTTTGGTGAAACAACCGATGAAGGCAAAAAAAGCTAAAAGTACTCCAAAAATAACAGTAAATTTCATGTTTAAGATTTGTACGTATGTGTATTTTCTTGTTGTTGGCTTGATGATTAAAAAGAAACTGTGCCTGAATATTAGCTAAATTCTGGGCTATATATATTCAGAAAATTATTTAATTGTAGATATGTACAGACTCTATTGTGTGATTGATTGTGGGTAAAACACCGCAATGAGACAAAAAACACAAAAATACTGATAGCGAAATTTTTTTTGTTTCATACAAAACAAGTAAAAAAGTATAGTCGGTCAAGCCCGACCATATGATACCCAGCACCACAGTACTTAAAAACACATCATGCTTATGTGTCCATATAAATATGGATTTCTCTATGTTTAAAAACTTCATTAAAATCGGTTTGAAAGTTTGTGAGAGGCAGAAATTGCTCCCTACATCCCCTTGTGGTACTATTTTTGAAAAACTGTATAGCTTATGTGTCCACATAGATATGGAAATACCTATGTTTTAAATTTCATTAAAATCAGTTTGAGAGGTAAAAATTGCCCCTTTCTCCCCTTGTGGTCCTATATTTTTTAAAACTGTATAGCTTATGTGTCCATATAGATATGAATCTATCTATGTTTTAAATTTCAATTAAATCAATTTGAGAGGCAAAAATTGCCCCTATCTCCCCTTGTGGTCCTATTTTTTTTAAACTGTTTAGCTTATGTGTACATATAGATATGGATCTATCTATGGGCATGTTCGTAAATGCATCACTGCGCTGCATCAGAAAAGCAAACTTTTTTTAATGCCGATAAAAAATATTATTAATATAATCTGTTTTATTGTGTATTATTTTTGTGTAGTATTTGACAATTTTTTGGTCCACATCTTCTTCACTGATATTTATATAAGCATTTGAAATCACTAATGCAGCGCAGTGATGCATTTACGAACATGCCCTATGTTTTAAATTTCATTAAAATCGGTTTGATAGTTTCTGAGAGGAAGAAATTTCCCCCTATCTTCCCTCGTGGTTCTACGATTCGATTCATTTTCAATAGGCTTGGTCCTTGTGCCAATTAGAACCTATGTCCCAAATTTTATCAAATTATCTCCAAAATTGCGGCCTGTACTTTGCGCACAAGGTTACATGGACAGCCAGCCAGCCGGACGGACATCGCTAGTTCGACTCAGAAAGTGATTCTGAGTCGATCGGTATACTTTAAGGTGGGTCTAGGACCAATATTTTAAGGCGTTACACACATCAGCACAAATGCATAATACCCTCTCCAATATTGTGGTGTGGGTATAAAAATCACCAAGAGCTTAACAAACATTATGGTTTATAAAAAGGAAATTTTAAAGGGGACTCCCTCTGAAAGAGGTGATGATGTCAGAGATTGCTTTTAATGACCTTTTGTCTTTAAAATTAATAGAAGTGTATGCTTTTAAATTAATAAATTTTGATAAAAAAATAGAAGCATTTACCAGGGACCAAAGTAAAATCCAGGTACCGTAAAAAAGTATTTTTTTATATTAAAGCACAGCGGTGAAAAAAACGTCAGGATAAGATTTTTCGATTTCAGAAAACCAGGACTAAACCAAAAACACATGAATTTCAACATCCTTATTATAACAGTAAGATATGTTGATGTATTCAATAATGTTAATCTACTCAAATAAAAGAGACTTTCGTGTAGATTAATAATCCAGAAAGTATTTTAAGGATTGGAAGACCGTTCGCGGAATACAATAACACAAAAAATGGTGTAAATAATTCAAATAATATACATATGTATGCCACCAACGGGCATGTTCTTGAAATCAAAATGAAGTTAAATTGAAATCGAATGGGATTTCATTGCAAAGATAATTGGTACTTAAAGAATGAAGTATACAAAGAATATTTTAAGATTTATCTTAAAAGATCATAGCTCTTGTTGTTATTTGGCGGTAAAGACAAATTTTCCAGTTTATTATCTTCATCAATATCGAACTATCTATTTTGACTTATTGTGTTCATCTTCACACATACTACTCTTAAAAAATATCCTTAAAAAAGATATATCCGAATGGATCCAAAAGAAAACCAGGAAAGACATTCTTTTCAGAAAGAATTTTTTTTTTCCTTTAAGTTACCCAATATTTTTTTCATTAGCAAAAGTGTTAAAATTACTAATTTTTATTCCTCTTTGAAAAATGTATATTCACCCCTATCGTGAATAAAAATTCCTTGGGAGTTTTTTTCCCCTTTTTCCTATGTTAATTCAATTGTAAAAATGGGAAAAGGGGAAAAAATCCTAAATAATTTTTACTCACGATATAGGGGTGATTATTTTTTAATACCGAAACACCTATACCGGTATTTAACGAAACGGTATACGTTTACCGGTATTTTACGCAAACATATAATTCTGTCATCGGTATTAATACCAGTATACCGCAAATAATACAGGGGTCTACTCTCTATTGCGATGGGAAAACAATTTCGATGCGAAAGCTAAATGCCAACTTGGTACTCTCGATCACTTTCGCAAAATTTTATGAAAATGAAGCAATAGTGGCAATAAAAATTAAAGATGGCGCGGATTTACAGTAATGAAATGCCAAAGTGTGTTAAAATTTTTGAAATTGGTTAATTTAAATAAAATAATGACTATTTACGAAAAAAAAAGTTAAAAGATGCGAAAGACATATGCGCAAACGTATTAAAGAGTACCAATCGCTAGATTTGCTACAATTTTCTTTCGCATCGCAATAGAGAGTTGCCCCCCAGGCCTGTTCTGCAAATCACTATTAATCAAATCACGTGATTTCAAATCACATGTGCCTACTAAAATCAAACGTGATATTTTAGTGTCCCGTTTTTGTGTGATCTTCAATTGTCGAAAGCACACCCAGAAAAACACAAAAACGGCATGACTTTCAGAACACCACAAAATCACGCTCGTGATTTCAAAAACATATGGTTTAAAATCAAAACATACAGGTATGTGATGAAAAACGATCGCTTTCAAAATGATCGTTTTAAGCAGGTGTGATGAATTCCGACCGATTTTTAAATACATTTCTGAAGTAAAGTCTTAATTTTTTGTTCGAAATACAGTTCAATTAACATATATAATAAAGAATTTAAAATAATATATGAGGAGCCGCAGAACAAAACGTACTTTTTCGCATTTTTTGACAAATTGGTTTTTTGATATTTTTATAATATTTGGGTTAAAATCTTTAAGAAAACATCTTGTTAGCATATTTTTTTCTTTTTTTTACCAAGAAAATGGGTTCTAAAAAAATTGGTGCATAACAAAACGTATGTACTTTTTTCATTTCTTTTCAAAACGTGCTTTGTTAATTGTTCTTGCCATTTCTTCGTGAAGTTGTTTTAATAACAAATCATTTCTTAATATTCTTAATTTGTTGGACGTTTATTTATGTCGTTACATTTTCGCTAAAATTAACTGTTAAATAATGGTGACTATTCTTGAAAACGCGTCGAAAAAGTGAAAATTTTCAGTAAAACAAAAACAAAGTTAAAGAAATGGTTTTTGGTTTGTCATACAATTTACCGTTTTTTAATGAGAGAGGAACAAGTCAAAATTCTCACGTTTATTTAATTTTAGAAATGCATGATGAACAAAAACTATTTTTTAAACTTTACTTTTGTTTTAATGTACATTTGTATTTGTTCGACGAGTTTTCAAGAATAGCCTCCAATAATTGCAATAATTTAACTATTGTTTGGTGAATGAGTGTTATGAAAACAATAATTAATACAATAGTATAATTAAACATGGAATAATTACAAGAATCTGTAGAAAATTTAAATATTTTTTTAAACAAAACGTACTTTTTTCATTTTTTTTTTAACAAAACGTACTTTTTTCGATATAAAATTGGTTTGATATTAAATATCCTTGACATTTAATGTGTTGACTTACGGAAGTTTAATTCATCTTTTGGTAAGCAAAAAACTTGTTTCCATTTCCAGGTTCATACAGTTTTTTAAGGGGTCGAAAAAAATAAACCTCAATTTCCCAAAAATTTTAAATATGTGAAAAAGTACGTTTTGTTCTGCGGCTCCTCATATACAAGAAAACAGAGGAAATTTATTGGAAATCAAATTTTAAAGATACTGAAAACGACATTATCGTTTTCAAATCGTATTTTTTTCAAAATCGTTTTCCATCACATACCTGATAATAACGGATTGCAACTGAACAGAAGTTGAGTTGCCAGCAGCGAAATCAGGCAATGCCGCTCATGTTAAAATATAAAATAAAAATATTGTATATTTTAACATGAGCGACGTTGCCTGATTTTGCTGCTGACAAATCAATTTCATAAATAAACCAAAGTATGTATCTATTCTGAAAAAACAACGTAATTAAACAGAATAAATTGAAGTTAAATTTTTTACAATATGTACATGCATATGTACATAATTCATTATTTTTGCATGTTTTTCAGATTTAAGAATTGCAATTGCAAATATTTAACATACAAGATTTATTTTTCTTAAAATAGGTCATTTCCAGAACATGGCTGTGTTTTATAAAATTATGTATTAAATAAAATGAAATTTATTAGAATGAAAAGTAATATTTACTTTTAAAGTATTTTAATCAAAATATATTTTTTCTGTTTCTTTAAGTTCATTGCCCATATGCTCAGTTTTTATAAGATCCTCTGGAATTATGTGCATATCATCGTCTATTTCTTCTAATTCAGCTTGTTCCTCTCTTTGACGTTGTATTTGACGGTAACGGCATAAATTTTTATTATGCCGATTTTTAACCATTTTAAAACCACGACGAACTTCATCTAAAAATGTCTTTTGACTACAGCCAATATCATATGCAGCTCCTAAAACAAAACCAAAAATTTAAATAATGTACAACAAAATGTACACACACATATTTAAAATAAACACTTACGGTAAATTAAATCCATAAATTTTGGACTATTCAATAATCGCCTCTTATTGTGATGGCCATCGACATTACATTCCATTATGCATGCTACAGACATGACCAAAGAAATGTTTTTGATAATTCCTTTGGGCTGCAACAGTTGTCGGACAATTGCTATGAATTCATTTACATTTTTTTCGTCGATTATTTTTTCCAGTTCGTCCAATTCTTTTAGTGACTTAATTGGAAATAATCTTGAATATTTAGAAATTTTTCTACTAAACACTAACTGGGGTGCCAATTTATCTGATTCTATGGTATCGACCAACTTATCATTTTGTTGACTTATTAACGATAAAATTTTTTCATTTTGTTTCATCAATGTATCTGCAATTTCATATATGTATGTATGTAAATTAAAAATATCATGTTTAAAGTTTTTAGGTTTATATTACGTCTTAAATCGGTAATATCATCTTTTAAAGCCTCCTTTTCTAACTCCAATTCATCGAGTCTTGTATTTAAGTCTTTTCCTTTTAGTTCGTTTACTTCATTTTTCAAGGCTGCTGTTATTTTCATTAATTCTTCAACTTTTTCATTAATATCCATTATGTTTAGTTTATTTTATTGTTTTTATTAATCTATTTCAGAATCACTATTTCTCTTAAATGGTAGTTTGTTAGAAGTGTAATATATTAAAGCATCGATTCTCTGTTGTTTGTATTTTCCTTTGTTAGGGATGGTAAATAGTTTTGTTTACAATTAGAGGTGTGCTATGTTAATGTTCTTGTTTGTAATTGTAAAAATACAAATGCCATCAAAACCACAAGCGATAGCATTTCTTGAATTTTTTCTTAATATATATGTATGTGCCGGTTCACACACGTCAAGTTTGTCTCTTCAAGTCTTGATCTTTTAGGAGAGAAGGGAAAGTTCTATTTTCCCTTCTCTCCCAAAAACTCAAGACTTGACGAGACAAACCTGACGTGTGTGAACCGGCACTATGTATAATAAATAAATATTTTTGTGGTCCTACATATGTATATTATAATTTTATAAAGTTTACTTTTTAATCAGACCTCTCAAGTAGCAATTAGTATATCTAAAAAATAATTGTTTTATGTTTTTAAAGCTTTTTTTGTAATTCTAAAATGTTTTATTGTTAAAAAATTTTAATTTGCAAAAAAGCAGTTAACGAGGCACACGAAAAAAAATTGGACCTGGTTCCAAAAAAATGCCCCGCCCACTTAGTGGTATGTGTGGGTACTCAAATTAAAAGTAATTGTGTAAGAAAACGAAAAAAAATTAGGGTGTGCGGGACTTCTGGGTCAAAAAATGTGCCCCCTTATATATGTGTGTGGGTACTCAAATTAAAGGTAATTTGCTCACGATTGTAAATATTTTATTTTTTTTTTAATGTGTTATGCGTTTTTTTTTTTTTTTTTTTTTTGTTTAAATCACAAATTTGGTTAAAATCGTGCCATTATTTCTAATTTTTTTTTTTTAATTTTTTGTAACTTAATCTTCTCTGCATAGCCGACCTTGGGCCTGGTGCAAGGATTTTCTTCTCCGCATCTAATATATACTTAAATTATCCTAGAGGGGAAAATAACAAACGATAACAAAATGCAATTGCAATCGTGAGCAAATTACCTTTAATTTGAGTACACACACATACCATTAAGCGGGCGGGCGGTTTTTTGGATCTAGTAGGGCCCCAACCACTTTAATTTTTAATTTTGGGTTTTTTTTTAATTCTGAATCGGGTGTTTAATTTTTTTCGTGTGCCCCGTAAACTGCATTTCTGTCTTTAAATTTAAGCGTTGTAAGCGACGTATTATATTTCTTCCAATTTTTTTTAAATGTAACATTTTTTGTGATTTTTTTAAAAAATAACAACTTGTTTAGATGACAAAACTTCTCCCTTGCGTCCAATTTGTGTCAAACTCCAATAAAGCGCAAAAACAATACCGGGCGTTAAAAAATCTTACTAGAAATATCATAAATTCGGTTTGTTGCATTTTCTTCTTTTTTAAATAAAGCTAAAAAGTTCTTTGCTGTTTAGTTATATTGCCAGAGTATCACAGGATTTGCTTGGAGCCGCACTCACAAGTCCTCCGTCGACCTTGAACTTCGTATGGGAAGGCGTAGAGCTTCTAGAATCCGCTCCAGAGTATATTGGTCTCCACCAGGAAAACTTCTGGTACTCCAGCAGTCACTCCTGAGTGGAATAAAAAAATCAACAAAAATTTGATTTTCATTCAACTGCCGATCAACAAATTTGATAGCTAAAATTGGTACCTGTGATGGCGGTTTATTCTTTCGTTTTTAATTTTCATTCTGACGTTTTCTAAGCAATAAACAATATGTGTGAAAAAGAAAAAAATTTCCAATGCGCTATTTGAAAAATGTCTAAAGTTCGCTGTTCATCATTATTCCTCTCTTAACACTTATTTTCTTTAAGTGTCTTATTACAATAACACATATCGATAACTTATAGAGACCACCTGCTGACATATAATATACTATCTCTTTTCTTCTTACATGTTTATCTTCTGTCAATTCATGTATTCCCCATCGGAGGACATTTCATGCTGACAAGCAGAAAGAAAACAGAACTAGTTTTGGTATACATACAAGAGGTTGCAAAATAAAAGGAAATAAACAAAACAAAAATGTGCAGTATAAATGAAAGACTTGAAAAATTAAAAAAAGAAACAAATGATTTACGCAAAGAAGTTAAAGATTTAAAAGGTAACTGATAAAATTCTTATTAATATCAAAATGCTATATGATTTCGTTTATGTTTGCAGAGACCTTATCGCAACAAAATGAATTGATTTTAGGTTTATTGTCACAACAAAGTGAAATGTTGGACGAAACAATCGAGGCGGAAACAACTTTACCTCAAGTGTTCTACGGCCCACAAGTTTCTGAGTTCTCTAGACGTTTTCCATTGGAAAATATGGAAGATTTAAAAAAATTTGAAACGGAAATCAATGAAGATAATAAGGAACACATCGTAAGTAAAGAGATAAACAAAAATTTAGTTTTTGAAAAATTTCGATGTTTCGAAATTATATCTTAAATTTAATAATTTAAGATTTTTTGTTAAATTATTGAACCCCATTATAAATAAAAAATAATTAAATTTTATTACTTTCCTAACAGGTCACTATAATCAAAAATCTTTTATCTCCCCAAGGACTTATAAAGAATGTTGTTAATGTTTTATCCGATAAAATAATCATGAAATCGAATGTGGATGGTCATTTTAATAAAAAAAGATTATTAGATTTTCCTAAAACCGTCGATATTTTATTTTGTAAGCAAAAAAATAATTCTTAAAGAATTTCCCAACAATTTTACTGTTGCAATAATTTATTTTTGCAGTGGCGTGTCGAAAAGATGACGATTATACCACTAAAATGTTTTTAGATGAATTAAGACGTTCCCTAAGAATGGTGAAAAATCGTTGTCATAAAAATAATTGTAGAAATAGACAAAAACTTCAACTACGTGCGGAACAAGATCAGGAAGAACTGGAGGAAAATGCTGAACCAAGTTTTATTGCAAAAACTGAAGAAATATATTTTGATTAAATAATTTGGTGGCTATCCCCCAAAAAAAATGTTCATTTCAATGTACATGAATAATATTTTGTGCAAGTCGTTTTAAATAAGTTGTTGCTTTAATTAAATTTAGAAAGTTTTAAAATTTGTAAAAAAAAAAAATTGTTCTTAATCGTTGTTTTTGGAACTAAATGGACAAGAAGCCTTTCATGCAAACTTTTGAGATACAAATGATTCGAAAAATTCTTATATGAGATTTAATGTAAACAAAGTACATACATATGTATATATTTTTTATATTAAAAAATTACAGTTGTATACGGATTTATTTAGGAATACCAAAATTAATTGAAGTTTTAAAACTTCGTAATGACAAAACCAAAATTAAAAAAATAGAATTTCGCAGGAATGTGTGCTTTTAAAGCAAACCCAGTAATAAAGAAGAGCATACATACATACATATATTGGCATATGAATGTCAAATACAATGTTTAAACAACTATTGTAATACAAAGCCTTCCCGACTAAGAGTAAAATGTATTACATAGTAATAATAAACCTGAGTCCTAAATATAAATATATTACACATGTAAGCAAATAAAATAAATAAATATTATGTCATAGACAAATTTATCAGTAAAATTTAAAAAAATAGTACATATTCCAAAAATAATTCTTACAGGAAACTTAAGAATTAATATATATCGTTAGCTAAAATGCAAAAAGGCGTAACTAACAAAAAATTCAAACTCGAGTTTTTGATTGATTATTATGAAGGCCATTAAATTACATGTCTTGACAAAATTGTATACTTCTGCAAACAAAAATTACGCTTTTATTAACAAAAAACAAAGGGACGTAACTACAAGTATGTTTATTTTATAAATACAAAACCACGTAATTACACATTTTTTTCAAACAAAATATAATGAAATAGTTTTCCTGGAAAATAGTTTGAAGAATTCCATGGATGACTTATCAATGCATGTTTTTCTGACATGTTTATAGTTTTTATTTTATAAAGTTTTTTGCTTCTCCTGTAAAATTATATTTTTGTTAGTTACGCCTTTTTGCATTTTACCTAACGATATGTACCTTATTTCTTTCTGAAATGGCAAATGTATGGTAATTCACTGCAGTTGTTGTCAATGTAAAAAAAATTAATTTTGTATATTTCTATTTTTTTTTTTTGCTTCTCCTGTAAAATTATATTTTTGTTAGTTACGCCTTTTTGCGTTTTAGCTAACGATATGTACCTAATTTCTTTCTGAAATGGCAAATGTATGGTAATTCACTGCAGTTGTTGTCAATGTAAAAAAAATTAATTTTGAATATTTCTATTTATTTTTTAAAAATGTAAAATTTTTATTCAAATTATCTGCCTGTTTGTAGAACAGGAGCGCAAGACTGGTTCGCTTAACAAAATTTGTTTTTGTTTTAAATGTAAGTTAAACGGACGAGAAGTGCGCTCGTGTTCTACAAACAGGCAGTATAACTTAAAAATCTAAAATGCATGCATAAATAAAAGTTAAGTTTATTTGAGACTTGAAAACAAAAATACATAAGAAAAATGTAAAAGTCAAATCCCAAAAAAAAACTTAAAACTACCCAAAGTATATTTATACAAGTACATGCAACTCTACAACAAAACTACGATACAAAAAAACAACATGCATTGCTAAACTACTTCTATGTAATGCAGTTGGTATGAAGTAGTCATTAAAAAGTAAGTTGTTCAGTAATTGCAAGTCATTAAAAAGTTTTTGCTGGGACCCTCTCCATTTTTGGTTTAGGTTTAAAAAGCTGAAGTAGATTTGTCAGAGTATGTCCAACAGTATGTTTTTCATAAGAGTTACATATTTTTGCATTAAGAAAAAGATGCACTTGTAGTAACGTCTGTTTGAATTTCTTTTAAAAAGCTGTCATTTTTGGTTGCAGGAGTAAAATCTTCGCCTTAACAAAGGAAAGGCGAAGGTCAATTAAACAAACCATAATCAATCAAAAACTCGATTTCGAATTCTTGTGTTGTAACGTCCATTTGATATTTAAAAATTATAAAAAATATAAACAAATTTTGACAACCTCACGATTATAAACAAATTAACAGCCGATCACTTGCATTTACTTGTATAAATATGGGCCTGTTCGGAAATGCATCACTGCGCTGCATCAGTGATTTCAAATTCTTAAATATATATCAGTGAAGTAGATGTGAACCAAAAAATTGTCAAATATTCTACAAAAATAATAGTCACACAATAAAATCAATAAAAAAAATGAAGTTTTTTGTTATCGGCATTAAAAAAAGTTTGCTTTTCTGATGCAGCGCAGTGATGCATTTCCGGACAGGCCCTATACTTTGAGACTACCTATAATATTTTGTATTAATTAAAATTATTGTTTTACAGCAACATACTTTTCAGGTTTAGTCAAAAACTACTAACATAGAAGGTTAAGGTGCTTGCTCCCGGCACAACATTGCATAAATACAAAAAATGTTTTCCTAATCACATAAAATTTCTTCTTTTTTAATAAAATCCTCCGGAAACATAGTAATTTCTTCTATATCTGCCATAAGAACTTCATTTTCATCTTCAATGGCTTGTTCCTGCTCCTGGCGCTGAAGTTGCCGATTACGGAATTCATTTTTGTTATGGCGATTTTTAACTTTTTTCAAGCCACGGCGTACTTCATCAAGAAAAGTCTTTTGGCTATAGCCATCGTAATAAGCAGCTTCTGAAATTGTGAAAAACATTTATAAGTAAGTTCTAAGTTAAAAGAAAAGCCAACTAACGAAATAGCATATCCATAAATTTGCTATAATTTAATAAACGCCGCTTGTAATTAAGGCCATCAACATTACATTCAATTATGCATTCAGTTGATAAAACGGCACCAAGTTGTTTTACGATACCATGAGGTGTTAGTAATTGATGGACCACAGCCACCTGGAAAAAAATTGTTTCAATTCTTGGACTTTTTAAAATTAACTTGAAAATAAAACCAACCAATTCCTTTAGATTCTTATCGCCGATAAATTCTTCCATTTCATCTAGCTCTTGTAAAGATTTAATGGGAAACATTTTTCTGTACTTAAGAATTTTTTTGTTAAAATCCAACTGTGGAGTCAATTTTTCGTTTTCTATGGTCTCTACTAGTTTTTCATTTTGTTCTTGCAACAATGATAAAATCCTTTCTTTTTGTTGCATTAAAGCATCTTAAATAAAAAATTTTATTTATAAATTAAAGTACATAATTGCTTAAGAAGCATTTCCCTTACGCCTTAAATTAATAATATCATCTCTTAAGGCATCCTTCTCCATTTCCAATTCGTCCAGTTTTGTATTTATCTCACCACTTTTGATTTCGTTTACTTCATTTTTAAGAGCCGCTGTTATTTGTAGGAGTTGC
The DNA here is from genome assembly GCA_963931875.1 of Pollenia griseotomentosa. Taxonomy (NCBI): domain Eukaryota; kingdom Metazoa; phylum Arthropoda; class Insecta; order Diptera; family Polleniidae; genus Pollenia; species Pollenia griseotomentosa. The sequence goes on from OZ007564.1 coordinate 51,468,197, forward strand.
TCAACTTTTTCATTAATATCCATTGTTAATTGTTTTAAATTATTTATTTTTAGTTTTTTGTTTATTTGGTTGGTAATATATATGTGTTTATTTTGTTTACAAAAGCTTGATGTCTATATTATTTTTTGTTAGTTTTGTGTGTTGTTGTTGTCAAAAGTCTCAAAGGATTACAAAGAAATGTCATCTGTATTTTTGTTGTTATCAATCAGTGCTGCCAAAATATTATTTGTAATGACACATGCTGTGTGTACCCAAAAAAATGATTTGAAACTCATTTAAAATTATACAGCCCAATTATGAATAAAAATTCCTCAGGAGTTTTTTCCCTTTTCACATTTTACAATTAAATTTACATAAAAAAAAAATGGGAGAAGGAAGAAAACTGCCTGGGAATTTTTATTCATATTGGGCAAGGTATATTTACACAAGGTAAACTTGTTGGCCCATATGTTTGTCAGCTGTTTACCCCTAGTTGGAACCACAACGTCAAATTGCGTGTATATGAGCCAAAATTTGTACATGTGTGTGTTAAATTGTTTTTGTTTTATATGAAGACAATTTTGACAACATGGTTCCTTTTATAGAGCAAAATGTCTACACTCCCAAATGAGTCTACCTTGTGTAAATATACCTTGATATTGGGCTGATAGTATTTTCAACAAAAAGGGGAAATTATTTTCATATTGAGAAATGCATTTGTTTTCAACTTGCTTTCAAATTTTATTCTCAAATTTTTTGAAATGTGGATTTTAGTACGACGTGGAAGATAAGTGAAAAATATACTTAAGCGGCACATATACTTGCAATAAAATTGTTTAACTTTACGTATTGTGCAATTATATAGCCAATGTGTGTTTGATATTCGACGGTGGCACAATACATTGCAACAATCAAAAGACTTTTGATTTTTATTGCACAACGAAAAGAAAGTGAAATGTGTTGGCAACATTGTACAATGCTGTTTATGTTATTCCTATAGGTTATGTTTACCTTTTTATTTTTATTATTGAGCATTATTTAAATTAAAACCATTGTGCGACTTATTGCATAATATATGACAAAATAAACAATAATATTGCAAGTGTACGGGCCGCTTTATTTATTTAAATAAACTGTCAGCAGACCCCTGCGCCGAAGCTGCTAAAAGCTGCCTAAGTCAGCCGCCGATAAAAATATTTGCAGCTTAGCCACCGATTACTTTGTAAATAATTTTTAAAACACCTTTCATTCTTTTTTGTTTGACTATCCTTTAAAAGTGCAACTCTAATTATATCTGCCTCCCAATTCTGTCAGTTCAGGTATATAAAACACCAAAATTTCATCAATATTTTTAATATAACGACATATACGAAAATGAGTTAAATGTAGTGAATTAGAGTTCGAAAAATGGCTTAAATTGCTTGTGTTATGATATAAACACATATATACATGTACACACAAATGTAGATTTAATTTTTATATATTCTATCGGCTCACAGCCGGCTCCGAGTCACCGCCGAGTATTTTTTGCGTCAGCCGCTGCCGCCGATAAAATCCCACGGCGCAGGTCTCTGACTGTCAGCTAAAAATTCGGCACCATAACTAAAAGATAAAATCGTGTTTCTTCCTCCCTCATATTCTTGGAAATTCCAAGGCGAATTAACTACAGGTGGTGTCGAAACGGCATCTGTTTTTGACAGTTCGGGCTTATTTGTTTTGATTTGTTAGTGTTTTGCTAATAATGGTTGACATTTCGAGCTAATGGCACTAACAATGCAATGCAAAAAACCCAATGTTGTTTCTGTTGTTTTTGGATTGTTGTAGTTCCGACACCACCTGTAGTTGAATTCGCCTTGGGAAATACGAAATACTTGGATCCAGCGCTGCCAGAAGTAAGATTTTACCTTATTTTTTAAGATTTTTTATCCGAAAAAAGATTTTAAGATTTTTTCCCCAAAAACAAGATTTTTTGTTTTGTCTAGACGAAGGTTAGGTTCAATTAAAAAAACCTTCTTTGTTCTCATTTGAAAATTTTTAAACTTAATAATGCAACCTTGCGGTTTACTGGACAAAAAAAAGGCCCAACCATAATGTGCTTAAGTTGGCTTAAGCAAATATACGAATACATGTAAGAAACTGTCATATGCTTAACCCATTAAACGCCAAGACCATTAAAAACAAAAAAGATTGAGATTCATTTATTTGTTTATACTTAAATACAGTTAATAAATATAGAAAAAACAAAAAATTAAAAAAAAAGTTCCTGGAAGTGTGTTTTAAGGGCTGTACTCGGACGAGTACAATGGCGTCATGAGTATGCTATTTTTTTAATTATGAAAAATTTTAAAACATATTTTTTCAACACATAGAGCAACATCGCATTGCTCAAATACCCATATTATGCTGTTATGACACTCACGACATCGTAACTGATTTGTTATCCTTTTAGGAAAGAAGTTTCCACCACTAGTTGCAACGCCAGCAGTCAGCGACCGTTTGGAAACATTCACCTTCTGGGTATAGTTTCGCAAATAAAATTGAGCAATATTGCGTTGAAACCCAAGCCAGTCCATTTGAGATCTGTTTGCAACATAATCTAAAGTTTTAGGAACGTTGTTCATAAAATCAAGCACGACTCGGGATCCAAGAGGGAGTTTTGATCTTTCTACTTTTATACCTTTGGCCCCACAGTTGGTATCGAATTGGTATAAATAACCGGAACTGCTCGTTAGCATCCTATTTTTAAGACCAAATCTCACTTGTTTAACTCTTATGACTTATTTTGAGGAGTGTCTACCAAAAAAATTAGTTTGATGCATTTGAATATCACAAGGTCTCTTTGTCTACTTAGGAGCTATTTTGCTTGATTGTAAAATTTATTGTCTGTCGGTACTGCTCAAGTGGGATATAATCTTTGATATCACTGCCGAAAAAAAACCTTCGACTTCACCTGGTGCATCATTTGGCTTGCGATCAAAAAGAATATCCTCAGCATTCCCCTCCTCTTCATCTGTGTTATAGTCCGGATTTGGTTGAATAATAGCTATATCAAAACTTTTGTGATCATCTTTATCTAGCTGTTTAAATTTGTGAAAGCTTTAGCATAAAACTTGAGGGTTTGATGGCTTGAAATTCCATTTTGGTCGAAGAAAAATTAAAAAAAAAATTATACATATCAAGCCATTGTACTCGGTTGGGTACAGCGATTTTGCTACTCAAATAACGTTGTCGAATAAAAAAATTTTTCTTGTAACTTTTTTTTAAATGTACAAACAATCACTCTTCTTCCGAAATTTATAAGAAACTTTTGTTTCAACAAAACAGTATTTACTCTATGCAGCTCAATTGTTACTGGCCTAGCTAAAAATCACAAAAATGATAAAGTGTTACAAGAACAAAAGAAAACACACTATAACGGTATATATTTTTTTAAATTTTTTTATGTGTGGCTTTAAAGCACCATGTGTTGAATGCAAAAACACATCAAAAGTTTTCTAATTTATTTTGTTATAAAATTTAAGCCTACTTAAATATTGCCTTTTTTCTGTACCCAAGCGAGTACAATGGCTGGGAATGGGTTAAGCAAGGTGCGAAACTGATCGCACATTCCGTACGGAATCAAATGTTTGTTGATTTTATTTTTGTTTTTTAATACATTTGAGAGACTTTTTGTAAATTTTTGACAGGAGGTTAAGCAATGCTATGCATATTATGGTTGGGCCTTAAAAAAGCAACCTCTGTTTGGCGTTCAAGGATGATTAATCAGGTGTAAGTTTTGCGCGCTTTTTATTTTGAAAAACAGAAAATATTGCAAGTCAGACTAAGGTTCGCAAAAATTAAATAATAGCAAAAACATTTAATGGAAAAATGTTTAATTCGAAAAGGTAATTTTAAGTGTATCGAAATACCTTTGAAAAAGCAGCTTATCAGGGGTGTCATGGAAATCGAAAACGTAAACGTAAAACCAAAGAATTTGGCAGTTCTTTTTATTAAACTTTTAATCTAATTTTTACAATTTTTGTTAAAAAATTCTGTTTAATAGAGCATTATTTTTAAAATAATTGTCATAAAATTTTTTTATTACAGAAATCTTATTGAAAAACGACTCTTTAATTCTTTCGTTTTACGTTTTCGATTTCCATGACACCCCTGTATATCTAGATTTATATAAGTAAACTTTTAAAAATGTTTAGATTTTAGAGATATTTTTAAAAAAATCCCGCTAAATTGAATATTTAGCGGTTTTGAAGGTCGATTTGGCGGAAATCTTGAAAAAAAAGTTGGCAACAGTGGAAATATATATTGATATGTTTTAAAGTTAATTTTAATAAAAAAGCCACTTTTTTCCAAAAATAAGATTTTTTTTCCAAAATAAGATTTTTTTTTGGTGAAATTAAGATTTTTTGCTGAAAAGTTCTGGCAGCCCTGCTTGGATCTTTGTTGTTTTGGGGGTTGTCATGGCGCAGCACTGCGATCGTACAACAAACTTATATTTTATTCATCTTCACCAAGGCCCATTGAAAAGGTCTGCGCAAGAAGCCTGATGATCATTGTTTATGTTCTTTTTAGTTGTCAAAAGTTGTTTAGATTTTGCTTACATGTCCATGTATACGTTTGTGGTATGCCACACATACACGTTTTTTCCTTTTGCTTTGTATATGGGGTAGTAAATTTTTGACAACTAAAAAGAATCGTTTTTTGTTTTTGTACAAGTAAGCAGACTTAATAGATGGACCTTGATCTTCACGTTTTACATTTCCTTTGAAGCTGATGGCAACGTTCAGTTGTAATTCTAGCCTAGTCCGTGCAAGTCGTCACTGGCTACAGCTACAGTAGAAGCAGTTATGCATTAAACACATTCACCACAGCAGGCTACACGAACACAATACTACAAATGCTGCTGGCTGAAATGTTAGTCGTGTAGTCAGCTACTGAATTATGTTGAAGACGGCAGCTACAATTGAAAAAATACAAACAGCTGTTTTTGTTTACTATGTCTTTATATTTCAGTGGTGCCACTATCATTTTTTTTTTCTTTTATAAAATGGAAAACATGCATAATTGCAGACTCTTATTCAAACTTAATTTAAGATTATCAACAAATGAATTTATTTAAAAAAAATTAAAATATTTTAATTTTGTTGTTTTTGTAACTAATAAACAATATAATTTTAACGGCAGATTAAACAAAAAATACATATAAAATGCTTTTAAAATAAGAAAATTTGTTCCTTCAACACACGTGGTATAGTTCGTAAAAGTTTCAGAACACTTTGGGTACGTACGTAAATTCACAAAAACTATGTATCAGTGCTGCAGTGATGCAAAATGTTGTTGCTGATGCGTGATTACCAGTTGCAGTTTTGTTGCTGATACTTTGCACAATAGCTGTGCAAAGTTTGAATTTTTGAAATTTCAAAAGCTTTTAATAAGCAAAAATTAAATAATAATAAAAATGCTTTTTACAATAAAGATGACAAATTTAATTGAAAATATTGAACCAAAAAGTAACAGTTTTCTTATAAATGACAAGAAAATTAAACGATTTCTTTTTTGTCAAAAGTTATCGCTTCAGAAAATTAACTAAAGCAATAATTGCCAAAGTTTGCTGCAGAGCTGCGGCATTACTGCATAAAAACTTTTGGCATATGAGAGTGATGCCAAGTTTCTTATAAGTGATGCTTTTACGAACATAAAACTTTACTTCTGCGCAAGTGATACCCAACAACTGCATTTACGAACGTACCCTTTATCAATAACTTTTTAGGTAAAAACTGGATCTAAGAAGTAGTGGTATTATTAGAAACTACTTCGAAATGGCTTTCACTTGATCTTTAAAAAATTCCGATTTATTAGCCCGTTAAGGGTCAATTTCAAAAATAAATATTTCTTGAAAGATTTTTCTACAAAACTTAAATTTTTGTCAATATATATATTTATTTAAACATAATATCTTTAGGGAAGAACACTTAATCTTTTATATACCATATTATTAGTAACTTCACCATATAAAATTTTAAATTTATTAAGCTTTAAAAAATGTTATTTTGGAAAATTAGTCAATTTATTTAAAAGTTCGATTAAAAATATATAAGTATCTGGTAATAATTTATGTACTTCTTAAGGCCCAAATACACTGGTCAAAGGCTTGACATCAAGCTCGTGTACGTGTGCTTGACATTTGAACATACATTTGCTGGATGAGCTGTCAAGCATTCATTTTCCATTTTATTTTGAAGTGACAACAACAGGAGCAAAAAATATTAAAATATAGATAAAAAGTGTTTAATTGTTGCTTTTTAATTAATAAAAACAAAAATTGAAGAAAAGAAGAAGAAATTTATTAATTAAAAAGTTTCCCATAATTCCATCATTGTTTTTTTTTTCCTCCAAAGCATTTTTTTTTTCATCCGACATTTTTAGCGACTGTTCGGTTTGAAATCACGTTAAAAGTGTGTGGGTGCTTGATGAGTAACGCCAATACATTCATCAAAATCACTCGTCAAGCATGCTAAATATCTAAATTTTTTGATTTTCCATCAAGCATCGTCGGTGTCACACATACAAACTCATTTTCACTAATACTACCACAATGCTGGATGGGAATTTGACCAATGTATTTGGGCCTTTACATATTCATCCCAATTATGAATGAAAATTCCCCCGGAGTTTTCTCCCTTCTCTCATTTTTCCTATGTTAATTCAATTGTAAAAGTAGGAAAAGGAAAAAAACTCCCGGGGAATTTTTTCATGATTGGGCTGATTGAATTATTGTAATATGTACATAAATAATAAGTGTTCTGCATCGCCGAAAAACCGCAATTCAGAAAAACTTTATTAAGCAAAAATCTTAGGGTTAAATAATTATTGTTATATCGACATGATTTAAAGATAAAGCCAATTTTGTAAAAAAAAAGTCAGCCACGGAGTATAAATATATAAAATTGGCTCTTAATCACTTTAAAGAATTTTCCAATAATTCCCATATTTTATAGATTCATTTTATACCTAAAGAGATATGGATAAAGTATTTTGAAACTTTTACGACCTATAACTCCTGAACTAGAAGCGTTGGCGCGAAAAACATCTTCCTATAGAACTTCTTTCAAGGATATAAAAAAAAAAAAATTATATAAATAACAAATTGGTGTTGAGCCGAGTTAATATTCTTGTTTCAAGCCGATTCTTTTCTGTTAAACAAAAAAAATTTAAGCACTTATTTTTTAAATATTTTTTTATATTAGCAGCACTTTTTCTGTTTTGTAGTGGACAAAAATAGAAATTAGTTTAATTTGACTACAACGACAAAATAAGCACAGACAACAACCTGTAGCCATGTATCCGTGTCGTCGTGAAAATAATCATTTCCATATGCACACATGCATTCTATTTTTGACATATTGAAGTCGGTAGCTTGCTGTCTCGAATGTGTTTAAAGCATTAGTGGTAGAACTGACAAAGACTGAGAAGATAGATTCACCAATCGAATCTCTATTTCGTACTGGGACCTACGAAAGACTCGGTGATCTGATCTTGGGCTCTGATAATGAGCACCAAATAACTATGATTTCGGCTCATGGGACAGAGAGTAAGTTGGAGAGTGTATCGAAACCCATTGTTCGGCAAAATGCGACAGAACTGGTCACATCGGACGAGCTGCGAAAAAAACCAAGAGTGTCGTGAGAGATTCTTCGCTGCACGATGTGCGGCATAGGCATCTGCTGAGGAAGTACAGAAAAAACGTTGAGAGTAAGGTCGCCATTTAGGGGGCTAGGCCTGGAGATGAATTACCCAATACTAACCGCGCGATGAGGACTGGTAATGTCTTGACAATTTCGGGCTGTGACTTCCAAAAATGTATTTCTAAAGGAGTTGATACCGAGGCAAACCAGTCCACATCTGTAAAGAAATCGGGTGACCACCATCATAACTGTGATAAGGGCCTAAATAAAGGTGGTGATCCCGGCGGATAAGAGGACTGGTCAGGCTGCGGTCAGTTCTTTAAAGGAACCCAACAAGGAGATCATTAACCCATTAACTACCGGAAATTTAAACATTGGAATTTTTTATGAAATTTTCAGAAAATTTTAATTAAAACATATTGAATTTTTCCTAAAAAAAATTTTTATTTCGACGAGTAATTTCGGCAAAAATTATTTCTCGGTAAATGTTTTTGTTATCATTGCTGCTTATAAAATTTATTTAGGAACGCATACAACGTGTGGCATGGCGTTTTAAAAAATATTATTGTTTGTCTTCGTGAAACAATTTGAAGTGCAGGTGGACGTTACATTTCTCACACCTCAATATGGTGGCTTTTGGTGTGCACACAATGCAACGGCGACGATCACTGCTTTTAAAAAAACCTTCTACTCTCGGAAGGTTTTGTTGCCTATAATTTACATATGTTTGAATCCTGAGACGAAGGTGCGTTTTTTGCATTCTCCGACGAAAGCAATAAAGACTTAGTTACAAAATTTTTGAAGTCAATCGGTGGCAAAGGCTTCGCATTTTTCCAAGTTTCTAAGAAATAATGCAGATTCCAAGCATTGCCAACAGCGCTATCCAAACTTTGAACACAGTTCGGCGGCCCCAACTTTTGCCACGGTAATTGAAAAAAGCGTTGTCGTGTTCATCCACACCGCCCATATGTCTATTGTACCAGCTTTTTTTCATCTCCTCGTTGTACAGTTACCATTGAATCGATGGTGTCATAATAAGATGTTTAAGTAACTTCAGAATTATCCATCCAACGAATTATCATTACGTAATTTCGCATATCGAATGCAAGGTTTTTTCCGCTTTTAAAGGGCGGTGGCAATACGATTTGGTCGCACCGCGCAGTATTCTCTCCTTTTTCTTAGACAAAACAAATAATGGGAGGTAAAAAACTGTATGGTGTGTTGTATTGAATGCTTACAATGTGATAATAGTTCTAGTATGACCATTAAAAATTTGAGGATAGAAGCTATCAGACAGTCACTTGGGTGATTAAGGGGTTACGTTATTGATAGCCTTGATGCTAAGCAGCATCCTTGTGAAGTTGACGTCGCACCAACACAGAAACATATATGGACATTAGACCGTACCTCATAAAAAAGTTTCTAATATAAAGTATTTTTGTACGGTTTCAAAAAAAAATTTTTTGACGAACGTAGAGTGTCACCTTTTTACATTTTTCGTTATATCTTAGACATTTACAGTCCGATCTAAAAATACGATACATATATCAATGTTTTTGTCTTGAGAAGACGTATGTTCTTAGGGGTATCTTGTTCTAGTACTTAGCCAGCACATTGCTGTCCGTTCCGCCCAAATGTCAGAAACCTAAAGCTCGCAAGAAACTATTAAATTTAAGCTAAGAAAATAGTTCGATAGTTTCAGCAGAAACATTTCTAAATTAAATTATACAAAATTATATATCGTTATTTTGAAAATGGAAGTACTCAAACACGGTACAGTAAATTGAATAAACTAAAAAACCGAAATTCCGCAATAAATTTACCTTCAAGGAAGGCTATACTTTTTTCTAATCTTCGCAGTCGTTTTAGAAACATAATTTTTTAGCATAAAAAATTAGAAAATACAGCTATGATTCTAGAACAAGCAATAAATGATAAAAATCTTTTGATTTAATTAATAAAAGACGAAAGAAAAATTTCATAAAACCCCATAATTGTATGGGAGCACCCCTTAGTGGTAGAGAAAAAGGTCAAGTATGTTTTGAAAAAATGTTTAGGACAAAAAACTAATGGAAGTGATAGGGGTGATTCCAGGCAGTTATGGGACTTTTTCTAAAAAATATTTCTAGTCTGCATTGAAAGTTGTGTATTGGAGCCCCCTTTAGGAATGGAGATAGCGGGTAGGTATGTTAGAAATAAATAAAATTAAATAGTTTCTTGCGAGCTTCAGTTTTCTGACTTTAAGGTATGTAGTACGAACAGAGATCTGCTGGATAAATATGTACTAGAAGGAGATACTTGAGGTCATACATTTGTCTTCTAGAGACAAAAAAACTGATGTATCATATTTGAAGATAGGACTGTAAATGCCTAAGATTTAACGAAAAATGTAAAAAGGCGAAACCATACCTTCGGCAAAACAAAAAAAATAGTATAATTTTATTAAAAAAAAAAAATTCCCAACTCAATCTGCTTAATCTAGCAGAAAACATGCGAAAAAGGTAGCACTGCTGATTATTTACTTAGCCATTTTTTTTAGGAGATTTCAAATGTAATTCACATGGGACTTTTTCTTCAATATAAATATGTATATGAAGAATTTAATTCATATATATAAAAGATATAGGGTGATAAAATGTATGACCGACCTCCATTAGTTTTTCGTTCTAAATATTTTCTCAAACATTTTTGCCCATTACCTCCACCCATTCTTAAATTCTTAAATTTATTATAAATAAAATTTCTAATAAGACTTTTAATCCCTAACACAATTTTAAGGTTAAACTGGAAAAAAACTGAAAACTCTTTAAAATTTTATTATGTATTCTCATTTCATTACCTAAAATTAAAAGAGAACAGAATTATCTCTTTGCATCACGGCTGCCAGATTTGACAATTTATCCACATTGTGTCGGTTTTTGTGTCAAAAAGCGGCTATAGACGATTTGCAAACTAATGCCATAATTTTGATGATTTAAAAGACAAATTTTGTAATAATACAAGTTTTTAATATACTTTCAAATTAATGGAAGCGAGAAAATCACCCTTGATAAAAGGAAAGCATATGTATTTAACATTGTTTTTTTTAAGTTTTATTAGAAACAAGCTGAAAATAACAAAAAATTTCTTCACATTAAAAAAAAATTGTATTATGTATTTTGAAATGACGGAAAACTAGGCGGCTTTCAGCCAATTTCATCTGGCAACTATGTTATGCACAAAAAAATTACACACTTAATTCCAGGTTCCACATGCAATTATAACATTGAGTGGAATTACTGGAGAAACTGACAGACAATTCGATGAATCATGTAAACAAAGAAGAAAATAAGAAAACAAACAACAACAACAGCAAAACAGAACCCCACAAAAAGAATTTTAAACAGAATTTTACGCCAAATAAGAGATGAGTGCTTGCGAACAAGTTGAGTCGAACGGATCGTTAGTTAACGTTTAACGGAAGAACGTCGAGCGTCGTCGGTGTGAATTTAAAAAAAAAGAAACATCTATTAAAATATATACATACAGCAAAAGAATACCCACACATTTTTTAACAAAGAAAGTGACGGATTTATTAATCGTGATTGAGAATTAATTCATTAAAGTGTATTTATTTATACTAAAATCATTAAAATATTTTAGTAAAGTGTTTTTTGAAGGAAGTTTGACAAAAAAAGGCTGAAGTGTTAGTAAGGGGAGCATTTAATAAAAAATTGCAGTGTGTGTGTGTGTATTTATGTGTATATAAAATTAAAAAAGAGAAAAATAAAAATATATATATACTCGCACGCATAATTGTTGGTTTGTGTGTATGTTTTATACGGCTGTACCCGTTTTTCTACTCAAAATCGATGTAAACACGAGACAAAAAGTAAACTACAAAAAATAGTGTTTTTTTTTTGATTAATTTGTAAAAGAAACTAGTGTAAAAATACCGGTCGTGTTATTTTTTAAATAAAATTTAGCAAAAGCAGAAAAATATATTAAATTTTATAACTAAACAGAAAATCACATAATCGTCTACATACATATTTACGACTTTCGTTTAACGTTTCCATAAAAATCTACTTGACGCGTTGTGTGCCCTCAAAATAATTGAATAAATTTTGCCGCAACTAGAAAAATTATTTGTTGTTACACAAAAAAGTCAAAAATTGGTTAATTCTATATAAAAATATTAGACATTTTTATATTTAAAACAAAATTTGTGTATAATTGAAAAAGTAGTAACAAAATCTCCACCTCTCTGCAAAAAAACAACAAATTTAATTAAAAGGTACAACAAAAAACAATTAATAATTTTAATAAAAAAATACAACAAAAATCAATTCAAATTTTTTTTGTACATTATTTAATTTTTTCAACTCTAGTGAAACAATTTTAAAATTATTTCGATTTTATTAAAGAATTTCTAAGTTTTATTGCTTCTTAATTTTAGCCGACATTAATTCCAATTTATTTTGTCTCTTATGTTTATTTTCTATTCTGTGTTTTTTTGTTTTTCCAACTCGTTTTTTTTCAACATAAATATTAGTACATGCAATACATACAGACAGAATAACATTATTATTATCATTATTAACAGTTTTTGTTTCTTTTACTTATCTATTTTGTATATATAATGTATATAATATTATTCTCTTTATATTTTAGTGGCTAGTTTAATGAGTAAATGTTTGTAAATTTGTATGCATGTATCTATGTATGTAGATATTTACAAAGTGTGTTATTTTCTTTTTTCACTTTGTCATTACATGTATGTATATAAAAAATCAACAACAACAACAGCATCAAAATGCCAATAACAACATTATAATTATATTTGTAAATGCAAAGTTCGTTTTGTATGGCTTAACAGCCATTGTTTTTGTTTTAGTTTTTTTCTTTTTTTGTTTTTATTAATATATTGAGTTAAAATTGACAAAACGAGTGTGGTAGTTACGAAGAGTTGCCAGACGGTGTACAAATTGGCTTAAATGTAATGGAATGAAATTAAATAGAAATAATTGGAATTTAAGAAAATTATAATTTTGTACATACATGCATACATATGAACATATAAAGTCAATATAAAAGTTTATAAAAACGGTTAAATATAGTAAAAATACCTTATGCATAATAAAAATTATTAAATTCAAGGCAATTAGGTACCTACATATAAATAAAATTCAAAGTTTAACTAAATTATTAAAAGATAAAGAAATAAAAAAAAGTATATTCTACCTAGGTAATTTAAAAAGCTAGTGCTGGTTCACACACATCAAGTTTGACTCGTCAAGTCTTGATCTTTTAGGAGAGAAGGGAAAAGAGAATGCCATTTCTTTTCCCCTCTCTCCTAAAAACTCAAGACTTGACGAGTCAAACTTGACGTGTGTGAACCAGCACCTACATTTTCCTGCAAATAATAAGACTAGAAGGGACTAGGACTAGTCCAAAAGTAACCCAAACGTATGGAAAAACATGGTCTATTTAACAGTACGATGTCCTCGGGCAGGACCATATAAACCATCTTTGGAGTACAAAGGAGTAATCTTAAAACTACTCCATTGTATACACAAAAGGTTTAGTTTTAAATTCGTTTAAAAAAGAAAACATGTCGTTAAAAAACGAAGACATGTCGTCTCACTACAACCAATTTTTAACAATGACATGGTCCATGCTTGCCTTACACCGGACCAGTCCATGGAGTTGTCTATTTAATCAAAATGGATCAGGTGGTCCAATATTATTTGCAGGGTTTCTCTTAATTTACATACAGAGGTGTACAAAAATTTTCACACAAACCAGACATGTAAAAGTATTGATCGGCATAGGCATATCTGCTCAATTAATTGGGTAAATGCCAATTTTTTATTTCATTATAGGTATTTGTTTATTAAATTATTACCTATAACAGCCGATTTCACCAAGTTCAGTTAAAACTAACGATTACTTTAACTTCCAGTTAGCAATATGTTTTTGGCAGTTAAAACTGATAATTTTAACTGAACTTGGTGAAATTGGCCGTAAATTAATAAAATTTAACATACATATAACAGCTTTAATGTCCCACGCTTAATTACCTTGAGTTTTAAACCTCTTTTTTCCTAAATTTTTCAAACAAAAGTACACGTTTAATTGCCATACACATAATTACAAAATTAAACTTACAAAATAAAATGTTCCTTAAAATTTATACCTACGTTTAATTGCCTCATTACTATTTGAAAACAATACTGCTAGTAATTTAACGAAGTTTACATGTTAATTATAAGAGCCGAGTCTCATAGAAAACTTTGTACTTTATACCTAGGTCGCTTTTTTCAACAGACAACTAAGTTAATACCTACACAGGTTTTCTTGTTAGCTTTGTCTCATATCGTACGTTTCCATTAAAGCAAAGTTCTAAAGGTGGGCAAATTTTAACGTATGTTGAGTTATTAAATCTATCGGTTAGTTTTTTTTGATTTGTTTGATTTAAATTTTAATTAAATTGCTTGTGTTTTGTGCCATTAAAAATAAAATAATAGGTACACGGAATAAAATAAAAATAACTAAAATTAAATAAACAAAATTGTATCGGTCTTGATAAAATATCCCTCTTTGAGCTTGAAGTCTATTACTTTTTTAAAGAATACCTATTTATTTTATTTTGAAAGCAAATTGTAACTTTTATAAGAAACTAGCTGTCCCGGCAAACGTCGTTTTGCCATATAACATATTTCTAGTGAAAGAAAGAGGAATAAAGCACCTTATACCATGATCGGCGATGAAAAAAAACCATAGTTATTTATTTCTTTTCGTTGTATATTCAAAAGTTAAAAATAAAAAAGTAATGTATTTGTTGTCCTGAAGTATAAAAATCAAACAGATATAGTCAATTTGTGTTACGAAGAGCAATTGCGTGTACGATATTTTTTGTCAGTCCGTCTTTAGCCAACACAAATAAGCTCGATGGCTTGCCGACGCGAGAACATGCCACGTATAATTGTCCGTGTGAAAAACATGGTGTGCCTAAATCTAAGCCGCAAACATACATCGTTTGGCCTTGCGACATATGGATTGTTATTGCAAATTCCAATCTAATTGGAAATTAAACGCGTTTGAATTCAATTGGGACGTCTGTGGCAATCGTCGGAGTTCGTGGCAGCAAAACATTTTCATCTCGGAATTTACCATTCAAAATGGTAGCTCCTATAACGTTTTGCATCAATTTTTTAACGACCAATCGTGTACCATTGCAAAGCCGAAGTAGAATAACCGGAGAAAAAAATGTTAAAAAAAAATACATAAACTTTTCAAATTAATTATGAAGGTATTGGATGTGGGTGCTTTTATCCGTTTACCTTTATTTTACGCCGTTAATGTTAAAATTTATAGCCCTTAGTTCCTTCAAGACTTGAAACTTTCATCGAATAATTAATTAAGAAGACATGGGGAGATGGAGCTTTTACCCCTTTTGCCCTATTTTACGCCCTAATTGTTGGAATTTCAAAAACATGTATATCTTAAAGTTCCTTTAGATACTACAGTATCTACATGCCAAATTTAAAGAATACAGGTTGATCAGTTAAGAAGATATAGGGAGGGGGAGTGTTTGCCCCTCTTGCCCAATTTCATGCCCTGAATAATAAAAATTATAGGCTATAGTTTCTTCCAGATGTTATACTATTTGCCTGCAAAATTTCAAGAAAATTGGTTGATTAGTTAAGAAAATATTGGAAGGGGGAGCCTTTACCCGTTTGCCCTATGATACGCCTTCTAGCGATATGAAATATACACTAAGATCTATTCTGAATGTCATTGTATACATTAGGCATGGCTTGGTAACTTTTCAAGTAACAATAAAAAATCATAATATGGATAATGAAACCCATTTTGTTCATATTTATATGGGAATAATATATAGGAAAATCTAAATGCAATATCTCCGGAACCACTGGGTTGATTTCGTCCAAACTTCACATAAACCATCTACAGACTATCCCCAAAGTACCGTGTTAGTTTTCGTTTAAATCGGTTGACCCGTTTTCGCAGTTAGTGGTGACATCAAAGTGTACACTTCTTTTTATATATATAGATTTTGTTTTTTCATTTTGGTGATTTTTAAAAACATTATGTTTAGCGATTACGACGAAAATGACAATAATATAAAAACGTGGAGCCATCTATCGGATAAATACGAAACTCCACAGAAACACTCCTCATACCTTATACATCAAACACACAAATTTTGGTCAAAGTCGGTGCAGTAGTTTTTGAGTTTAGCGATTACAAACAAACACGTCTCTTTTATATATATAGATATCTAATTTGAGTTTATTGATATAATTTGTAAAAGAACATTTAATGTTATCTAAAAGTATTAAAAATACTACTAATAAATAAATAATAATAATAATAATTATCCGATATTAGGTCAAGCAGTTGGGTGACTTACTGCCTGCTTTTAGAACGCGGGCGCAAAAGTGACTTGTTTTACTGTTAGTTAACCAAAAAATTTTGAAATTTTGTTTTAAATGTTAGTTAAACGAGTCACTTTTGCGCTCGCGTTCTAAAAACAGGCAGTTAATTAAAAAATGAACAATTAAAATATCGGATTAACGGACAATTTCACCAAGTTTAGTTATAGTTGACTATCAGCTATAATAGTCAAAACATATTGTTAACTGGAAGTTAAAGAAATGGTTAGATTTAACTGAACTTCTTCTTTCGCACAAATACATTTCAAACAAAAACAAAATTTTTAGAATTAGCATTTAGTAAAATCGGCAGTAAACGGATTTCTGACTTCATAAACTCAGTATTGCTAATAGGGATGCAAACGATACATCGATGTTTAGGAAACATCGATCTATTGCTGGTCGGTGTCAAAGCTAAAAAACATCGACATCGTACATTAATAAATATTTTCATTTATTCAAATTTTTTTTATTCCTAATATATTTACCATTATTATTTTTTTTAAATTAAGCCCTTTATTTAAAATATAAAAACGTGTATTTCAAACCATAGCCGTACAAAGTACACATAACCCGTTTTATAAACTAAAGAAATGTTAAAACAATTTTGGAGACTGTGGAAGTGTGAAGGCCCATCTATAATATGCTTAAGTGTGCTTAAGCAACTCTGCGAATACATAAATCATATGTATCAAATCATACTGTACTTAAGGGAACTTTTTGTTACGTTTTTGAATCTTACATTTGCTTAAGTACAGTGCGAAACTGATCGCCCTTACCGTACGTTATTAAATGTTTTTTATTTTGCTTTTGTGTTTTTAAATGCATTTAAAAGGCATTTTGTAATTTTTGACAGAAGCTTATGCAACTTAAGCAAGCTTATGCATATTATAGTTGGGCCTTAAGATTTTCAGTAGTAAAGAAGAAAATTGAGCAGTCCGTAAGCATTAATGCAAAGTAATTTATAACATCGATGTTGAAACATCGATTTATCGTGTTTTTTACCGATGTTTTCCAACATAAATGCTTATTGCGGACAGCGTTACCGTTGTGATACTAAAGTATCAATTTGACCCCTTTTTGACAGTCTTGATACCTTTTAGGACCCTTTTTTAAATTATCCTTTTGTATCATTTGCACCTATTTTGTGTCACTTTTTGGAAATAGCACTCACATTTTGTTGTTTTGTCAACACTGCTGAACTTTAGTCCTAATCAAATGTTTTCGAAAAAAGCGGAGATGGAGGAATATACTTCAAGTGAAGATTTAATACCAAACCTAGAACGCAGATTCCTAAAAAGTTGTTTGTATTCGTAAAAAGCTTTGCAAAAATTTTAAAACTCGGAAAAGATTGCAAAAATAGTGCCATTTAATTGATTAAAAGTCCCTAATACTTACAGGAATGAAAAAATTCGGTAAAAATGGCTGAAATTCCCAAATATTTGGTAACAGCGGTATGATAGCAAAGTCTAATATTTATTAAAAATAGTAAAAGCTTTAAATAATCAGAAAACTTACAGGAAAAAATCGCTTCAATCGCGAACAGGGCTAAAATTCGCGACCGATTGCAAAATTGGAAACAACCCTAAAGTTTATTTGAAATCGTTAAATCGGGAAAAAAGAAAATGTCGGAACATAACATAAAAAGTATGAAAAAAGAGTTATACGGATAAAGAACAAACTTTTTATCAGGTGTAAAAAAACAGAAAAGGACATTCCATAAAAAATTATGTTTTTTAAACACTGCCTACCTGTAATAAATATTTTTTTTTTGTTTATAAAAAACTTGGTCCTACTATATTTATTAAAATGGGAAATACTGCTTTTAAAAAACTTTACCCTTTTTTATTGAAATACCCTTTTTTGACCCCTTTTTCTGGAAAATCCACTTTTTGTGACCCTTTTCGAAAATTTCCAACGGTAACCCTGATTGCGGAAACATACAATAATGAACTCAAGGAATTGTCTACAAAAAAGTTGTGAATTTTAAGAAAGTATTTCTTTTAGTGTTTCATTGCAACACTGGGTTTTTAATTTTATTTTTATAAAAAAAAATTACTGGGTTTTTAATTTTATTTTTATAAAAAAAAAATTAGACCTCAAGCTTAATCTATATATGTATGTATATTATGCCATGTTTCCACGACGATTTGAATCACCTGCTTCGCTCTCTGAATCATGTTAATGAATCATGGTGTTTACACGACGTATCTACTTGCTTCGAATTGACAGTTGTCTTTAATAAGCAAATCAGTGTTGTTAACTTTGCATTTTCAAAACGCACCAAAATGGAGAAAAAAAACGCAGCAAGTTTAGAATTTCTTTTTTATTCATTTTGTGTAAAACTTTTATTAAAATTGATTACAAAGTATGTATACTTCTGTTGTTTTAGTTAGAGTTGTAATGGTTGTAGCGACGAGTTTACCTTGTTGAATTCGACTCGGTATTCATATGTACTAGATACATATTTTTTAATTACATTAAATATATACAAATTTTTTTTATAAAGAGATCAACTATACATAAATATCTAGTAAAGCTTCGTACAGACGGTGGTCAGATCTTAAGGCCAGTTTACACGGTAATACAATGTATTACGACTTTGTAGAATCAAAATATTATGAAATTCTCTCCGTGTTTAAAAGAAAAAAATAAAAATCTTTTGTAAGTATAATTCATGTTTACACGGATGGTATAAGTAAAATCAAAAATAATAACAAAAAAACAGATGGTTGCAGTTTTAAATTTTTACAAAAACAACATAAAAATTTCCTGAGTTGATTTTAGTTGTTTTTGTAATTGTATAAAAATGCTACCACCTTCAATATACTCCGTTAAAATACACCTCTGGTGTGATGAGAATACATAAGTTTCTAAAATGGTTTAGAAAAAAAGTATTTACCGACCGCTTGTCAGATTTTGTATTCGTATTCTCTCTTACTCAATACATTTTGCTTTTACATGATAAGATTTTTCTCATTCTACATAATTTTTTGCAATGTCGTAATACAATGTATTACCGTGTAAACTGGCCTTTACAATGTTGTCATTTTTCAATGGCACCATTGTCAGATGAATTAATTTTACACATCTGCCAAATGAAAATGAGCTTTAAATGTTCAAACAGTTGCAAGACATTTTTAGGCAAATTTAATGACAACATTGTAAGATCTGACCATCGTCTGTACGAAGCTTAAGGATTCAAAATTAACAATAGTTCAAAATGTATCGTATTTTACATACTTAAAAAAGAAAAACCAAAAACTTTATAAAAAAATTAAACAAATTTCTACATAAATACAAACCCCCATATTCACAAAAAATATTTTGGGCTTATGACAGGTTTATTAAACAAATTTTCATAGAAAATTCGTTTTATAAACCTTTTATTAATCAAAAATATTTTTTATGAATATGGGGGTTAGTATTTATGTTTGCATTCATTTGAACGAGATGATACATTTTTGTAAATTAATTTAATAAATTCTGCGTAAAACATTTTAAAAAGAGATCAAAAATTTATTATAATAAATCCAAATTAACAAAGTTAATATTTTCATCATTATTGTTATCGCAGACATAATTTAAAAAAGCACCAAAAATGGTGCGAAACGCAC
This sequence comes from Pollenia griseotomentosa, assembly GCA_963931875.1. Lineage (NCBI taxonomy): Eukaryota > Metazoa > Arthropoda > Insecta > Diptera > Polleniidae > Pollenia > Pollenia griseotomentosa. The sequence continues at coordinate 51,487,916 of OZ007564.1, forward strand.
CGAGTTGACAACTCTGAAACAATCGATTTTTACAGCTAGTTCAGATAAACTTGCGATAAAAATTGGAGAAGAGAGTAATTTTTCGTGCTTCGCAAGTAGATTCAATATGAATCTACTTGCTTCGCTCTCAAAATTTTGTATGGCGAAGCAGTTGCTTTGTTCATGATTGGCATGCGAAGCATGAATAGAGAGCGAATCACGTACCGTGGAAACATGGCATTAGGGTGGAATGATTTGTAAGAACAAACATTTGTCGATATTGTTCCATCGATTTTTCGATAGCTTTTGGTGCCAAATTTCATCGTTTTAAGCGTACAATTTTACCCTGGTTAGGATATATTAAAAAATTGGCAAGTTTTTTTAGTATGTATCCTCAAAACTTTAAAAATTAACGCGTAAAATTTTTTTTTTTAAAAAAACTCGTCCAAAAACTAAAGAAAAACATTTTTTGTTTTTTGGAAAAACTGCTATCGCCATTTCGCCAATTTCACCTTAGAAAGGTTATATTTAATAAAAATTAAATCAGTCGATTTTTTATTACAGTATAACCCGTTTAATAACCCCACACTTAAATGCCTTTCACGCTTATTTACCTTGAGTTTTAAATTCCCGGTTTTTTTCTTCTTTCTGCCTACGCTTAATTACCCCATTCGGGTAATTACCTTAAAAATTAAACTCCCAAAACAAAAGTGCACCTTAATTTCATTCGTTTAATTGCCTCAATACAATTCGACAACAATACTGCAAGTAATGCAATCAAGTTCACATGTTAAAAATATGAAAATATGCACTAAAAATTTTTAAAAAAAATATGCCCAAAAAACAAAATATAGCTTCTTTGCATTAAAATAAATTTTATTCTGGGCTCACCAGAATAAAGCTATGTTATGAGGTTAAGATTTATATAAGAGTTAGTGCTGAATATTATCTAGATACACCTAATATGTGAGATATTTTTTCTTAAAGGAATGAAAGAAAAAGTCGCTAAATTTTAAATTATATTAACATCTAAAAGGATAAAATACCTTGAATATTTTAGGGATTGATATTTGAATAGAAGCTGTGTGTTTAAATCTGAGCCAAAGAATATATGGCACATGCTGAATGGTCGAATATCGGTCATCATGGGCTGTGTGTGTTCTTTAGATCATTATTTTGTTGGAAAAAATTATTTCCAAAACCAAGCTTTTTACCACTGTTTTGTTGGGTTTTATAGTTTAAAAAAAAATATTCCCAAAACCAAGCTTTTTACCACTGTTTTGTTCCCGCAATTTCTACAAACAGATATTTCGTCGTGTTTGTACCTAACAGTTATCTTTACATATCCTGTAACACTATTTTAGTATTTTCAACGTTAATTTTGCCTAATTTAATTCATTTAATCCACTACACTTTAACCCGTAGGTAAAAAATACGTTTTAAAATGTAAAGTACGTTACACCATAGATACCTATACACAGCTGGATATATATTTGAAGAAATTACGGTCATTACAAGCCCACACCATAACCCCTCACCGGTATGTTGTTTTCAAGTTCGAAATTTGTATATCTTATATGTGCATCCTGCCGTCAGACTGAAAATATTGAAATTTCTTTTATATGTGAATAATAAAGAAATCAACAGATTAATTTAAATATGATTTTGGAAAATTAACTGCCTGTTCAGCGATTTCGAACGTAGACGTTCGCATAGAATTTTATATGGAAAATGTTTTTAAAACTGAGTGTTTTTCATATAAATTTTCTTTGCGGACGACAACCTTCGAAATTGTTAAACTGGCAGTTATTCTTTTCTTTTGATTAATTTTCCTTATAACAGCCGTACCTAAACAAGAGCAGAAAGCGTTTTCTAGCTGTCAAAAATTCTCATGTCTATACAATTTGTATGAAGCATCCCTAAATAGCGCGGCGTCAACGCTTTGCAATTGGAAAATCCGATTTTGACAGTGAGTTTAATAGTGAAGTTGGTCGCTATTGTTAATAAATAATGGCAATTTAGCTGTTTTTTGTCAATCTAGCGGTTTTGTCTCTTCTTTTTATTTCTATTATGTGTTATCAAACAAGAAAGTTAACACTACTGTTTGAGACACAATATTTACGCTCTTGTTTAGGTATGGCATATTAGCGTAAAAGCTAAGCGGAAGAAATCGATCCGCCTTCCGCTCTTGTTTAGGTACGGCTGTAAGCGGTTTATTTCGTTCGATTCGAGAGCTGAAAGCAGCACGTTGCAGGGTTTTGCGAAGTCTTGTGGCATTTATAACCTCTTCTAGTAATTATGCTGCCACTTGGGAATACGTAATTTTTAGATCTTTCTTAATTTTTCTTATGCATTTTTTTACCTTATTGGTAAGCTTTCGAGGTCTACCAGTATAAGGTCGACTTTTAAGTTTATTTTAAAAGTGCGTTTTTTTACATATGGCGATGTCATATTTTTAAAAAAAATTGCAGTTTTAAACTCGAAGCTTTTATTGTGTGAATCTTTATGTCCGCCTTAAAATAGGCCAAGCAAGAAATTCGCGGTTTTAACTAGTCTTCTCCAGCCTTTCTAACATAAACAGCCAGCCCCCTCTTCATACTTTAAGTGCTTTCTTTACCAGTGCTACTTTTAAAGTCAGGAAAATTTAGGGTCATTTAAAAAAAATAAACTAAAATTTCAATATATTTTAAATTTACCCGATTTCGATTTCCAGAACATGGTTGATAATATTGGTTTGGTTTGTTTCCTAAACCAAACCAATATTTGATGAATTTTCTTAATTTTTAATTTTTTAAATTGTCTTTTAATTAATTACTGTTTTGCAAGTTATTTTAATTAAAACCATGGTAGAATAAGTTGTTCTCAATTTTAAAACCCATACACAGTAATTTAGACTTAGCGGCACAATCTCCTTTGCACGATTTTTTGCGCAGATAAATCAAAAGTGCTCTTATCTTAACTGCATTTAGCTGCCTTAATGTGCATGAACACAATTATGGTTACCTGCATAAAAGTGTAGCTAAAGTAAAGTGCTTAAAAGAAGAATACAATCGTTTTAATAAATTGATATTTTATTCAAATCTTATAAAATTTAATATTTATATGAAAAAGTGGCCACCATATTTTTTATGTGTGAAGCTAACTTTGATGTTTTATATAAAAATATTTTAAAGCTGCACAAAAATATGATAATATGCAGGTATACAAAATACACGTAAGCAAGGATTTTGAAGAATAATTACAGAAAATATGTGTTTTGAGCAGTTAAGTCGAAGTGCAGCTTGAATTATTGTGTGAAAATAATTTTAAAATGCCAAAAATGTTGTGCATTTATTTTAAATGTGAAGGTATAGAAAGTGCACTTAAAAAAGGAATTTGTATTGGATTTTAAACAATAATGAGAAAAATTTTTAATATTGTGCAGTTATGTCAAAAGTGCACTTAAAAAAAAAGCAGTTAAGTCAAAACTACTGTAACATCAAACAAAAGAAAATAAGAAAAAAATTTAAACAAGCGTCAAAAATCAAATAAATTAATTTGACAGTATATGGGTAAATAATGACAACTCTCCCTAATGAACCTACCTGTTACCTGTTATGATTAAAACCTTTTTTAAAATATTGAAATTCTAAAATATTTTTTTAAATTCATAAAATCTTAACTTTATTTGTTTTTAACCAATAAATAAATTCAACAAATAGTGACAACAATTAGAAACTAATTAAAATTCTTAACATGAATTAAAAATTTTTTAATCAATACAATTTAAAATACAAAACCAGCAAAATAAAACATAAATATCCTGAATAAAAAATGTTCTATTATTAATATGATTTTTTTTTTTTAATTTCAGCTAAAAATTACGTGGAGTTGCGTTACTTAATTCAGTAAAAAAATTCAAAAATTATTGAAAATTGTTTTCAAACTAAAAAGTGTTGATAAAAATTAAAATTCGCTTAAAAATCATTTAACATAAAGTGTTTTCTCCACAAAATTAAGTGTGGAACATTGGCAGCATTTTGATATTTAAAAAACATAAAGTGGCCATAAAATATATAGTAAATCATATATATATACATATATATTTATTATAATATATATTTAAGCTTGTATGTATATATGTGTTAATAAATACTGTTATCAACATCATCATCAATTCAATATGTTGTCAAACACAACTGCTGCTACTTCTACATCATTTTCGTCATCACCTAAAACAACTACTAAAATGATGACCAAGTGCCATCGTCCACCACGTTGTCAAATGCTATACCATAACGGTATATCATCGTTGTCTTCGTCTGTTTCAACTACACCATCCCTTTATGGCCTTAACAAATGGCTATGGACTGCTGTACTATTTGGATTATTAATAGTAACTGTTTGTGCTAAAGATGAGGTAAGTCGTTTTAAACGTTCTCTATTCGTTTTCCTACTTGTTTTTTGTTTTTATTCCAATATGTTATTATAGCGAGTGTCATTTGCTTTTATGCGGGCTTTGCTTGAACAAAGCCAGAGGATTAATGTTTGATCAAAAAGGTTATATGTACTTTTAAGTTAAAAACTATCTTATAGGGTTTCTAAATTCCCGAGCATTTTTCATTCATTCTCCGTGAATCATTGTCGTTTTTAAATTCGAGAAAATTTATATTCATTCCCGTCATTCCAAATTGGAGTATTCCCAATGTTTTATAGGTTTTTATTCTCAAATTAACGCTTTTTCGATTCAAATTCAAATTTTTTTAAATCAAACTCAATTTTTTTCAAAGTAATTTCAATTTTATTCAAAACAAATTAAATTATTTTGAAAACAAATTAAACTTTTTACAAATCATATTGAATAATTTTCATTTCAAATTAATTTTTTTTCATTTTAAATTAAATTTTTTTAACTTCAAATTAATTTTTTTTTTAATTAAAAGCAAAATACTTAAAAATAATTTTTATTTTTACAATATTAAATTTAGAATAAGCTTCTATTACTTGCTATATAAAGTTTTCAATATAGGGTTCTTCAGTTGCAGCTAATGACAAATTCATAGTCATATCAAAATAATAATAGTTGCAATCTGAAGGTGTTACGGATTCTACTGATCGGTTAATTATGGTGACCAAGTCCATGTTACTCTCTGGATCAGCTAGCATATTACGAGCACAGAGTTTACTTTTTGAGAAAACTTTTTCAATTGGGTTTAGCATAGGGAAATATGGAGAAAGAAAAACTAAAATATGACCGGACTCAGCAATTTTATCTTTCACCACTTGCGTTTTGTGTAATTTTGCATTGTCAAGGATCAGCCAAGCACCTGTGATGTTGGATTCAGTTAATTTATCGAATAATTCTTCAAGGAAAGATGTGAAAATATTGGTATTTACCGAGGAATTGGCAATTACTTTTTTATGTACAATTCCATGTATGTTCATAGCTGCAATATGGGAAACATTGCTCCGGTATTTACTTTGGTGTTTTTATTATTGTACTGGAAAATATTTTCCAGTATTATAAATAACACAATAATAGAAAAGGAATCACGAATAAAAGAAGAAAAAAAACAGGTTTTTAAATTTTTCCATATTGAATTCGTGGAAAAATTAATTTGAAGTGAAAAAAATTTAATTGGAAAAAAATAAAATTTAATTCAAAAAGAAAAAAATTTAATTTGAAATGAAAAAAATGAATATGTGTCGAAAATAATTTAATTTGTTCCGAATAAAATTGAAGTTGCTTTGAAAAAAATTGAGTTTGATTTTTAAAAAATTTAAATTGAACGGAAAAAGTATGAATTTGAGAGTAAAAACCTATATACCGTGATCTATTACAAGTAGGGATGGGCAAATTGAAAAATTATATCGATATATATCGAATCGATATATCTTAAGAGTTTCGATGATTATTATTTAAAAAATATCGATATATCGAACGTTTTTTGCTGAAACAATTATCAAATTAAAAAATTTAGTATACCTTTGTACAATACATACATACTTTTTATTTCAAAAAAATTAATAAGAACAAAAAATTCAATCAAAACAAAAAATTCAATTATAACAAAAACAAAAGGGAAGAATACTAAAAAGCCATATGAAATCTAAAAAAAGTATATTACGAAAATTTTAAATAGAAGTAAATAAGTCATGGAAGTACCAACTAACCTTAAAATTTGAATTGCACCCCGAAAGTACCAAATTATCAAATTAAAAATTTAGTATACCTTTGTACACAATACATACTTTTTATTTCAAAAAATTAAAAAGAACAAAAAATTCAATCAAAACAAAAAATTCAAAAAACAAAAGGGAAGAATACTAAAAAGCCATATGAAATCTAAGAAAAGTATATTACGAAAATTTTAAATAGAAGTAAATAAGTCATGGAAGTACCAACTAACCTTAAAATTTGAATTGCACCCCGAAAGTACCAAATTATCAAATTAAAAAATTTAGTATACCTTTGTACACAATACATACTTTTTATTTCAAAAAATTAATAAGAACAAAAAATTCAATCAAAACAAAAAATTCAAAAAACAAAAGGGAAGAATACTAAAAAGCCATATGAATTCTAAAAAAGTATATTACGAAATTTTAAATAGAAGTAAATAAGTCATGGAAGTACCAACTAACCTTAAAATTTGAATTGCACCCCAAAAGTACCAAATTTAACTAGAAATGTTTTTGATTGTTTTAGTTAAAACAATAATCGTCAGATATGGACATCAGGAGCACTCTCTGTTTTATATGCTCTCCTGTCAATCTGCTTCTTGTATCCGGCACTGCTTCTTATAAATGCCAATCATTTTAGACCTTCATATTAGTTTAAAAAACATATGATGCATGCAGTGATGCCAATTCTTTAAAAAACATATTGTTTGAAAAACGTCTAAAATTTAGAGTTTTTAATGAAGACTGACTTTAAAAAATATCGAATTCGATAGTCGTATTTGTATATCGATATATCGGTATTTTAAATATCGGCGATATATATCGATTATTTTTAATTTAAATATCGATATTTTGATATATCGATAGGTGGCCACTAGGTGGCCTCGTTAGCCTGCGTCATCATCAGTTGTGCAAAGGTAAATTGGCGATTCAAACCAGAATTGTTAAAAAAATTTTATGTGTTCGGAAAATTGAAAATTTGTGAAAGTATGAAGTGAAAATAATTAATTAAAATTTAGCAAACAAAAAGAAATTCTTTTCAAACGAACAAAGTTAACCTTTTTTTCCTTTTGACAGCTTGGTAAAGTTGTATCAAGAGAATTGCGTGTTTCTTGCTGTTGAAGCGATAGGGCCCCCTATTATTCAAATCGCCTTGACCAGTTCAAGTAAAAATTTGCCGAACAAAATGATTTCCCCTCTCTCTATCTCGAAAGTAAAAAAAAATTCTCCGGACAAAAATATTGTTCGGTACAAATGGGTGAATCGAGCTTAACTTATGGACAACAGGCTTTCGAAACATCCTATTCCAAATGAAATTAACTCCCTTGACAATAATTTATTATTTGCTTTAAACTCTTAAACTTTTGCCTCTGCAAAGAAATTGTGTGCGTTCTTATCAGTAATTATCATCAGTTATTTCTTAATTAAATTTTAATTATAGTAAAAAAAAAAGAATACAAAATTCAGAGAAAAACTGTTAATAAAAACCATCACTGGCAACAATAACGAAAACGCATACATACAAGAAAAACACTAACAATAAAACTTTATTATAGAAAACGCCGACAAAGTTAAAAGCAAAAACAAAACGAAACAAAAGAAATAAACTTGCAATGCAATATTCAATAATGGTATCCGTTCAATACAAACAAGCACATTACAAACTCAGTCTTCTCCAACTCTCCTCGCAACTTTTGCGTGCATTCCATATGAGAGGGTGGAATGAGGAGGACTTTTGAAACAAAAAAAAAAAAAAAAAAATGATAAAAATATTAGTCCGACCTATTCAGACATCTTAGTCTTATGATAGGCTATCTCTTGAAAATCAAACTATTTTTGTTATCAAAAATTAGTATTGTGGTTATTTTGTTGAACCATTTATGGTTCTTAATCCAAATTTCTAATAATTAGGCTAAAGTTCATTAAATTTAACTTTCATTAAATTATTTTTATGAAGAAAGGAATTTCACAACATGAAAATTAACGCAACCACTCGATCTCCTCAGGCAAATCCATCTGAGGAGATCGAGTGGTTGCGATCGGAACATGTCATGGTCACCTGCCGGCCCGGGTTCGAAGCCCGGCCACGGTCAAGGGTGAAGGATTATCAATAACAATTTTAATTAATTTTCATGTTGTGAAATTCCTTTCTTCATAAAAATAATTTAATGAAAATTAAATTTAATGAACTTTAGCCTAATTATTAGAAATTTGGATTTTTGTGATCTTTAAACTTTTTTTTATCTGTCTTGACTATTGATGGTTCAGTTTTATCTTAGCACTCCTGTGCCTGTTGTTTAAAATTAAACCAATATAAGTTTGCTTAGTATGAGCAGTATTAAATAATCCGTGCCAATATATCAATATTATTCTTGCAAAAGTAGATCTTCTGATGGTCAAACTTCTAAAAAGTCCTTTTTTCTATTTCAACCTGACCTTCTGGAGTGAATTTAAGTTTTTCTCCAAGTTTTTGTTGTGTTTACTATGGAAATTTGGTTATTGGGGCCAATTTCGCTGAGCTTGGCCAATTTAAAGATTTTATTCTTTTGTAACCATAACATTTATTAGTCAGCTTTTGCTGACTTTCGATTTCTATATTATAAAGTACTAGCTGGACCCGGTCCGCTTTGCTTGCCCTTAGTAAAGATTTAAAATTTTATAAAATATGAACGTGTTTAATTGATTTTCAAAACAATAAAAAAAAAAATAAAATAATAAATGTTTTACTTACCAGCAAATGCTATTAGATTCTTCATGTTTGTTTAAAATTATTGGATACCCTAACCGCGTATTTGAAAAATATTTATGGAAGTGGAAATAGACTTTTGTAAACTAAAATTAACATAAATGTTTGGAATAAAACTGGCTATTAAACCATATAATTTTTTTTTTCATTTTGGTGATTTTAGCGTATTTTAGTGAATTACCGCTGAATTGATAAATGTATATTGATAAAGATTTAGTGACATACCATGTATCTAAATTTTAAAACATTATGTTTAGCGATTACGACGAAAATGACAAAAATATAAAAACGTGGTGCCATCTATCGGATAAATACGAAACTTCACAGAAACACTCCTCATGCCTCATGCATCAAACACACAAATTTTGGTCAAAGTCGGTGCAGTAGTTTTTGAGTTTAGCGATTACAAACAAACACCACGTCTCTTTTATATATATAGATTATGGAATACGTTAGACTTGAGTGATAGAGTAAAGTACCCTTTAGAAAATTTTATGTAGTGCAAATAACTCAGAATAACCTGCCCAATACTAATCTTTGTTCAGGATTCAATGTAAAATTGAACTAAAAAGTGAGAGGTTAGTCTGACCCACGTTAATTTGCGTCCTCTTTTTATTACCAAATCCCCAATTTCCACCAGAATTATTTAAATTTGTGGTCTCATCCCAATAAAGAACAAGAAGTTTTTTGCGAGGGAAACGAAAATTCAAAACTTGAACTCAACTATCTTAGGTGCCGTTGGGATAGACTGCAGTATGGAAGACCCATCTATCAGGGGTGTCCTGGAAATCGAAAACGTAAAACGCAAGAATTTTAAAAGTCGTTTTTTAATAAGATTTCTGAAATAAAAGAATTTTTTGACAAATATTATACAAATATTTCTCTATTAAACAGAATTTTATAACAAAATTATATTACAAGTGAATTAAATACAACTTCCAAATTCTTGCGTTTTACGTTTTCGTATGGCCTTATTTCGATTATATATAGCAATCCTATTATTCGACTCTGAAAGGATTCGCAGCATTCTTAGGTTTACTGTAACTAAGTGTGGCAAGCAAAAAAAATTTTCGCTGTTTGGATTATTTGTCGTTGATTTTAATTAGGGACGTTACGAATACCGATACCGATACAACTCAGTTGAGTTGTAATTTCTTAATTTTTGTATTATGGTTTACAACTTTGCTATATTGCGTTGAGTAAAAACATAACAAAAATTACAACTGATCACAACCAGTTGTCTTTATTACAACTCAACTCAGTTGAGTTGTAAACCGTAATAGGGGCCTAAGTTTTCAATGCTTATTTTTTGAATTACAACAAAGAGCAATAACAAATAAGTTTCGTATAATTCTTAAGCTGGAGGATCCACACCACGCGTTCAGTTTGTATGTTACTTTTTTAATCCTATTTGAAGACGGATGCTTAAGTAGAAAGTTATCCTATTTCATGCTTTCGATACATATAGGTATTTTACGCGTTTGCTGTGTAACTTGTCAATACAATTTTTTACATTACTACTTTTTGGAAAGATGCATAAACGCATTGAGCACTTTATGTGGCCTGCAGCTTTATGGCATAAACTCAACTGGGATGAAATCCGAACTTAACATAGCACGAAGAATTCGTCGGCAAAAATTCGTTGCGTAAATTCAACATATGAGTCACAATAAGTGCGTGAATACCAGTTATTAATGTAATTTAAAATGTTTTTGATTTTATAAAAATAATTTCCTTGTGGTATCGCCGTTATTTGCTTTTGAGTGTCGCATCAGCAAAAAGGCTTATCGTTACCTCTCTCATTTTAATAAGAATTGATTACCTATACATATATTAAGGTTCGAAACCACTTCACGATTTTAATACTGGAAAGCTTAATGTAATTTCTTAAGTGACTTCTTATAACACCTTCCTGCTTTAATGGGCTCCTACGTCCTTTTGTGTATTTTATCTAAATAAAAAAATAAAAAATACTAGAAAATTTAATGTATTGCCCATCGGAAGAGATGCAGAAAAAGAACAAGGAAATAATTGACGGCGACAAAACCAAAATGTTGATGACACTATTGTAACTGCAAACATACATCTTACACAGAGACACACAAATATAATCGTGCAATACTTTCACACATAAACCTATAAAGGGAAAAGAGATAGTAAGAGAATAAGGAAAATGGAAAACCCAACACGAAGTAGGTACAACAACAAAAATGATAACATCTGGACACGAACCCAAAATAATGTACAAAAACGTAACGTAGTAAATGTAAACGCGGTTTAGATGGACAGTCAGGGCGACAGAGAGACGCACTGAGAGACGGGCAGATAAAACGACCGACATTTAAAAAAGTATGGAATGAAATGTGCTGTCTACGGACACAATACAAACCAAATGCATGCAAAACCACACCAATCAGGCAACAACAACAGCAGACTTCAAGTGCAACAATTTCCTTAAGACAACAACGAAACAAAAGTCTATAATTATAACAACGATGGCAACACTTTTTATACAATTATTTTCTCTTTTCTATTGCCTTTTTGTCTGTTTAAATTGCATGAGAAATACAAAGTTGTATGTACAACAAAAAAATAATAATGAAATTTAACGCGCTTTGCATATTAAAAAAACACTGGCGTAATAAACAAACAAAAAAAAAAAACAATAGATGGTTAAAACAAAAATTGAATAAAAATACCAAGACATATATAAACAGCAATAAATATTCAAAAGTGTATGATTAGGGTGACCGTTATTTTTTTTTTTCGTATTTTCACTTGGGAAACCCCTTAAATTGATTCCAAATTAGAAAAAAACAATATATATAAAATTTTAGATCGTTTGCATAGTTATTAGGCGTGCCTTGAGCCCACAAAGTTTGCTAAAAATGCTATTTTTCTCACTATGGGTGGCTTTAAGTGTTCATAACTTCAGTAATATTTATTTCAGAGAAAAACCTTATTCACAAATATTCTAGGACTATATATTATGAACAATGTTGCTCTGTATTTGTTTTCTTTAACATTAATATTTAATCCAGAAAAAACCAAATTAAAAAATAACACCGAAATTTTCACATATCTTCGCATTCTTTGCCTGGTGATTACACTACGTGACAAATTTTCAACAAAGTCGTGACCAAATGAATCTAACAGCTAATTTGTATCTATAATTTTCCCCTGAATCTAAATATGAAGTCAGAATTGTCGAAAGTGGAACAGTTTTTGAGATATTCCAAAATAACCGTTATTTGTGTTTTTAAAAAAGATGATGTGACTGAAATGCAAATATCTTTAAAAATTTTGAACGGACTATGTATTTCTTTCTTTTTATTGAGAGGTTATTAAATTACTAAAATAAGAATGGGTTGCTAGAGAAGTTTGGTCAAGAAATGACAGAGTTATAGGGGAAAAATTCAAGCTTTATTGAAAATTTTATGATTCTGTTCAATTTTGCTCTTTTCAAGTTTTTCTTTTTAATCTAATGATTTAAAAATCCTAATGTTTTATTGCATGCGACATTAGATTATTTTAGACATACGTAGGTAGATTGGTACAAAAATGACAAAGCTACAGAAGATTTAGTAAATTTACCCACATAGAAATTCAATAGCTTTAAGCTATTTTTAATATTTATTTTACTAAAAATTTAGTTTTGTATATGCATTTGTTGTGTTTTTCTTTGGTTTGATACAAATCGTAAAGTGGGTTAATTCAATTAATCTTCTGTAACCTTGTAATTTTTTTACCGATCTGGATCCTATTGGACACAAATGTTCGAATTGAATAGGCTAATGTCGTAAGTGATAAAACTTAAAAAAATTTTATTTTTTGGTTTAAAAAACAATAACTTGAAAAGAGCAAAATTGAACAAAATCATAAAATTTTAATGAAGTTTGAAGTTTTGTCCACTAGTTAGTAGTTAGTTAGTTAATTGTTCTTTATTTTGAATTCATTTTAAGTAATCAAAATTGAACATACGACTATGACATGACGTCGTCTGTCGGAAAAGGTTGTTATATATATTACAAATATTGTTTTATATTACATAAAAATTAATAATTAAATTCAGTTATTAATATCTTCCTGTAGCCTTTCGCATTTATAATATAGCGGGATAAATATTTAAAATTGTCCTTACCATAAAGAATCAACTCATTTTCTGTTACGATAGTTTTTTTTTAAGTTTTGGAATCTTATTTGTCCTAATATAGGGCATTTGGCTATAAAATGCAGAATGTTTTTGGTTTCGTTTAGATTACATAAGGAGCATATACGGGGTCTGTTTTGCTGAAACCTTGTACTATTCAACTCAATTAATCACATCTAGCTTTGAATATATAACCTAATTCTGTCATATTTGTGATTTCCAAATAGGATTGCGGCTCTATGTACTTTTGTCCACTATAACTCTGCCATTTAATGACTCATCTTCACAAACGACTCATGGTTATTTAAGAAATTTTATAACCTCTCAATAAAAAGAAAGAAATACATAGTCCGTTTAAAATTTTAGAAGATATTGCATTTCAGTCACATCATCTTTTTTAAAAACACAACTAACGGTTATTTTGGAATATCTCAAAAACTGTTCCACTTTTGACAATTCTGTCTTCATATTCAGATTCAGGGGAAAGTTTTACATAAAGAATAGTTGCCAGATTCATTTGGTCACGACTTTGTTGAAAATTTGTCACGTAGTCTAATCACCAGGCAAAGAATGCGAAGATATGTGAAAATTTCGGTGTTATTTTTTAATTTGGTTTTTTCTGGATTAAATATTAATGTTAAAGAAAACTAATACAGAGCAACATTGTTCATAAGATATAGCCCTAGAATATTTGTGAATAAGGTTTTTCTCTAAAATAAATATTACTGAAGTTATGAACACTTAAAGCCACCCATAGTGAGAAAAATAGCATTTTTAGCAAACTTTGTGGGCTCAAGGCACGCCTAATAACTATGCAAACGAACTAAAATTTTATATATATTGTTTTTTTCTAATTTGGAATCAATTTAAGGGGTTTCCCAAGTGAAAAAACGAAAAAAAAAATTGTCCATATAACTTGCGGTCACACTAGTGTATGATACTGATGTTTGATCATCATGACTAGGGATCCGATTTCCATGCAAATGCATGTTTTTTGTCGATAGTCTAAGATCTATGTCGTCCAATTATCTTTCCGAATCGTTAAATTTGCGTTAAAATGGCATCGATTTGTTTTTGCATATTGTTGCATATTTTGGTGGAAATGCCTATTTTTGCATATTTTTGTTTTAAATGCATATTTTGGCATATTTTAACCCTTTTGAGTGACATATTTTTTAAATTTCCATATTATAAAAAAAGTTCTTCAAAAAATTTCAAAATTGTATAAAAAAATAAAAATTTTTTAAAATAATAAATATTTTTTTTTGAAAATCTGCATAAAATACAAGATTTCGACAAAAGATTCTTAAATTTTTAACCGATGCAGCTGTTTACAATTGCCAATTTTCCTTAAACATTTATCTAAAACTTTTACATATTTTATTCTTGGCGCATAGGTTATACCGAGTTGCAGAGAAAATTAGAAGAAAACTCGATAATAATCTTCAGATATATTGGTAAACCAATAGCTAAATTGGAAGGATTTAGTTCACTTAATAGTCAACTAAAATCAATTGATATGGCAGAAAGGAAGAAAAAAAAAAATTAAAAAAAAACGTTTTAATATTCTCCAAATGAAATAGCATCCTTCAAGCATGCTTCAACTTCGGTTGACGTTGAGAGATCATTTCTCATGTACAAAAGCTTTTTAACAGGCAAAAGTTAACTTTTTATGATATAAAAAAGTATTTATTTGATTATGCAAACAAAAATTTAAATGATGTAGTTATTTAAACTAACACTGAACCAAAAATCCAATGAAAATGTACGTTAAGCAAACGAAACTAAGTTTATTAAAATATTTTCGTTGGCTTAACGAATTATTCGTTAATAATAATACCTAAATTTTCATTATATTAACGAATAATTCGTTGAGCCATCGAAAATATTTTAATAAACCTAATTCGTTTGCTTAACGTACATTTTCATTGGATTTTAGGTTCAGTGAAGTTTTAAAAATATTATTCCTATGAATAAAAATAGAATAAAAACAACAATAGCATTTAACATTTTTTTGTTTTAAATAAAATTAAAAAAGCAAACGCTTTTTTATTGAAAATGTTCAAGTTTTGATGCATATCTTTTATTTTTTTAATGTATATTTTGGAGTTTTTAGTGCATATTTTATGCGCATATTTAAGATTATTTAGTGCATTAAAATCTCACCCCTAATCATCACTATATTAAACTGAGGTATATGAGAAGGGATTTAAGGTTTCATTGAAGTAAAAAGCTATAAAGCGTAGGAGGAATTATCATTTCTGTAAGACAACGAAAATTCTGGTCGAATCTTAGTGCCCATTTACATTGTACGATTTTTGTCGTTGCGATTATTGTCGTTTCTTCATTGAAGTCGGTCTTATATTTACATTGTTCGATTTTTGTCGTTAGAACTTTTTCTGTGCCACCGAACTTGAATACATTTTTCGTCAAAAGAGAAAGACCAGTTAGAGAACGAATGAGCGAGCAAAACTAATCGAAGAGTCAAGGTTGATAAAGTTGGTACAATTGTACTTTTCTTGGTACATTTCAAAGCTATTATATTGTTATTTGATATGAAATGGCAACTCGTATTGTCCAATGAATATTAGCACTGAACTCCACTATTGTGAATAGATTTTTTGCACTTGTTTATTGGACGATTGCATATGCCACATTCTAAATCAAGTATCAGCGGCAGCATTTTCTGATGATATTTACAATTTTTTAAAGATATAGGAAACAACTTCTGCAAAAGTTCTAGTAGAAGAGACGACTTAGTCTCATTTCAAGGAACGGAAACTCATAATATTTTGCAATACTCGTCAACAAGATGGTTGTCACGTCATTATTATTTTACTCTGAATGATTTTGAAGAAGATTTTACAAGCGCTAAATTAAATTTTATTATATCCTGACTGTATGTGCCAACGGTTTCAAGTCTAACCGAAACAAAAGACTTTTTCTTTTATAAAAAAAAAAAAATAATTTAGTACTATTGGGGTCAAAAAGTACGATTTTAAAAGTTCGATAGTACGACATTGGCTTTCTCATTTATCATCCCTGCGAAGAGTACTTTCGCCTGTGTATCCCTTTTAATTCCTTTCACCCCTCTCGCCTATAAGTTAAGAATCGCAACGACAAAAATCGTATAATGTAAATGGGGACTTATTTGATACTAATAATCTATAGTACAAATATTTGTTTAAATCAAGTTCAAGTAATTTTTCTATGTACTACATATAAAAAAGAGACTTGTTGAAACAAAATTCAAGTAAATTTTCTATAGAATAGAGACTTGTTTGAAGTGAGTACAAGTAACTTTTATATAGAATAGTAACTGGTTTGAATCAATTTGGATTTAGTTCTTTAAAAAATACAGACTGGCTTAAATCTAGTTCGATAGTTCGAAGTTTTCTAAAGAAACTTGTACGAACCGAGTTTAAATAAGTTTTTTTTTATATGTAAAAGAAAACTTGTTATAAGTGAGTTTAAGTGCCTATTTCACCAATTGTATTGAAATATCAATTTCTGTTTTTCATATCAAAACAAAAACAAAATTATATGAAAATCTATATGGGGGATTTCATGTCAAGTGACCCAATTTTGAAATCGATGTCTTCCGATTTGGATGAAATTTGCACCAAGGTTAGTCCTATTGGATAGTAGTTTAGACACAATTTTTCAACAAGATCGGTCTAAAAGTTTCTGAGTTAGTGGGGGTCAAAATTTGACATTTTGGCCATACAGGTGTTCTTTCTTATCCATGTTACTTATTACCTATTGGTGTTAGCAAAATTTGTCCCAAGTAGCTACGATAGCTATTTGATCCATCTTTTGAAAAAAATTTTTTTTGTTTTTTTAAAAAAATTTTTTTTATTTTTTTTTTTAAATTTAAAACTTTTTTTTATTTTTTTTTTTAGCGGGTATGTTTTTTTTTTTTTTTTTTTTGTTCAAAAGAAAGCTTATGTCTTTTCCTTTAAGGTAGTTTTGGTCCCTTTTTGGGATGCGAGCGGCTTATGTATAAAAAAAAATAATTTCTAACTCTAGACAAGGGTTTTTCAATTTTTAGCATATGCAGTGTTCTTTCTCATCCATTTAACTTATTACCTATTAGTGTTAGCAGAATTTGTCCCAAGTAGCTTCGATAGCTATTTGATCAATATTCTGAAAAATTTTTTTTTTGTTTTTTTAAAACTTTTTTTTTTAAATTAAAAATTTTTTTTTTAAATGTAAAATTTTTTTTTTTATATTTTTTTTTATCCGGAATGTTTTTTTTTTTTTTTTTTTTTGTTCAAAAGAAAGCTTATGTCTTACCCTTTAAGGTAGTTTTGGTCGCTTTTTGGGATGCGAGTGGCTTATGTATAAAAAAAATTATTTCTAACTCTAGACGAGGGTTTTTAAATTTTTAGCATATGCACTATTTTGAATTTTTTCCTATTTGTGTTTAAGTGTTTCTAAAGCCTTAAAAATAAAACGTTTGCAAAGAAACTAGACAAATTAACCTTTCCCACGGTATGTTACAAACCCAATTATTATTTTATACCTTCGATACTATAATGCCCACAATATGTTAATCCCAGGAATAAAATCACTTTTTTTCTGTAGAAATGTTGACAAATTAAATTCTTTTTATTAATTTGTAATAATAATTAAATTAATATATAATTATAATAATAATAATTTCTAATAATAATAATAAAAAAATAAAGATAAATAATTTAATAAAATTTATGTAGGAAAAATTAAAAAAAGAATTATTTGTCAACATTTCTACAGAAAAAAAGTGATTTTATTCCTGGGATTAACATATTGTGGGCATTATAGTATCGAAGGTATAAAATAATAATTGGGTTTGTAACATACCGTGGGAAAGGTTAATTTGTCTAGTTTCTTTGCAAACGTTTTATTTTTAAGGCTTTAGAAACACTTAAACACAAATAGGAAAAAATTCAAAATAGTGCATATGCTAAAAATTTAAAAACCCTCGTCTAGAGTTAGAAATAATTTTTTTTATACATAAGCCACTCGCATCCCAAAAAGCGACCAAAACTACCTTAAAGGGTAAGACATAAGCTTTCTTTTGAACAAAAAAAAAAAAAAAAAAAAACATTCCGGATAAAAAAAAATATAAAAAAAAAAATTTTACATTTAAAAAAAAAATTTTTAATTTAAAAAAAAAAGTTTTAAAAAAACAAAAAAAAAATTTTTCAGAATATTGATCAAATAGCTATCGAAGCTACTTGGGACAAATTCTGCTAACACTAATAGGTAATAAGTTAAATGGATGAGAAAGAACACTGCATATGCTAAAAATTGAAAAACCCTTGTCTAGAGTTAGAAATTATTTTTTTTTATACATAAGCCGCTCGCATCCCAAAAAGGGACCAAAACTACCTTAAAGGAAAAGACATAAGCTTTCTTTTGAACAAAAAAAAAAAAAAAAAAAACATACCCGCTAAAAAAAAAAATAAAAAAAAGTTTTTAATTTAAAAAAAAAAAATAAAAAAAAATTTTTAAAAAAACAAAAAAAATTTTTTTCAAAAGATGGATCAAATAGCTATCGAAGCTACTTGGGACAAATTTTGCTAACACCAATAGGTAATAAGTTACATGGATAAGAAAGAACACCTGTATGGCCAAAATGTCAAATTTTGACCCCCACTAACTCAAAAACTTTTAGACCGATCTTGTTGAAAATTTGTGTCTAAACTACTATCCAATAGGACTAACCTTGGTGCAAATTTCATCCAAATCGGAAGACATCGATTTCAAAATTGGGTCACTTGACATGAAATCCCCCATATTTAAATATGAATTGATATTTAACCCTTTCGGTACGGGAGAAGATTAGTTAGTTTCAAGCTTTCTTAATGGGCTATTTTTAATATTTATCTTATTTTTGTGTGCCCCTACCCAGAGAAGAGACTTGGGTGGGACATATATGTCCCATCAGGTGTTTGGCATCGGACATATAAGTCCCATTAGTCGTAAACATATAAAAAAAGGGTATACAAAATCAAGAAATTGGTTTCTTTTTACGATGTCAATTCACATATATGATCCACGAATTTACAGCTGACATCACCAATCTATAATAAAAACTTTATTCCACAATTTCTGTGATTTACGGTCTAGTTCATACATTTTGGATAACTGATCAAAAAACTCCTCCAAACAACACGTGTTATGATAATAAGCAAGACTTTTTTTAAATATTTGTACTTAAACGTCTAAATAACTAAATGGGACAGTTTTGAATTATTTAAAATGAAAAACTTTAATACTAGAACTCTGGAAACATTCAGTGGGATACATATGTCCCAATATGTGCGAAATTGGCCCTAAGTAAGTTTTCTAAAGAATGGAAACTTGTTCGAAATTTGAGTAACTTCTTTATAACAAGACAATTGTTCGAGTCCAGTTCGATTAAGTGTTCATAAAATAGAAAATTGTTTGAACAAAGTTCTCGAAAAAGTTTTCTATGGAATATAAACTTGAGCAAACCAAGTTTGAAATATTTAATTTTAGAATAGAAACTTTTTCGAATCGAAGTCGATTAAGTTTTCTACATAATAAAAACTTCGACGGACCGAGTTCTTTTAAGTTTTCTATAGAACAGAAAAATGCTTAAAGCGAGTTATTCTAATAATTTGGTGTTTATAGAACACGAGCGCCATACTCGTCCGTTCAAATTACATTTAAAACAAAAACAAATTTGGAAATTTTGTTTTTGTTTAAAATATACATAATTTGAACGGACGAGTATGGCGCTCGTGTTCTATAAACCACACCTAAGTCTTGTTTTCTAAACTACAGAAACTTGTGTAAAGTGAGTTTGAGTTAATTTTCTTTAGAACAGAAACTTGTTCGAAACAAGTTTGAGTTAGTTCTTTATAAAACAGAAACTGGTTAGAATCAGGTTCGTTTAAGTTTTCTTAAGAATAAAAATTTGTTTGAACCGAGCTTTTAGAAGTTTTCCATAGAACAGAAACTTGTTCCAACCGTGCTTTAATAAGGTTTTTTCAATAAAACAAAAACTTGTTCAAATTGAGTTCGAGTTTTTAAAACAACATAATATTATTTGAAGGGAGTTTAGTTAACTGCCTGTTTTTCACATTTACTGCCTGTTTTTAGAAAACGTAAACAAGTGAGTGAGTAAGAAATTATATTGAAAACAACAATAGAAAACGAAAATTTGTTTTTGTTTTCAAAATAATTTTTCACTCACTCACATGCTTAAGTTTTCTAAAAACAGTCCGTTAATGTGCTATTTTTACAACACAAGTGACTGAACGTGTAGGTACATTTATATGAAACACACTCAAAAAACTGAGTGCGTTTCATATAAATTTTACTACTACAGGTTCAATCACTTGTGTTGTAAAAACAGCACATAAATAAATATTTTCGTTTAGAAATTAATATTAAAAAACAAAAACAAATTGTATTTTTTTATTGTTGTTATAAATTCCCAAACGAAAATTTTTTTATTTTTATTTGAAAAACAGGCAGTTAGTAATTTTTCTGTAGAATAAAAACTTGTTCAAACCAAGTTTTAGTTAGTTGCTTACAGTTTTTTGAAAAAAAAAAAAAAAAAAAAAAATATGTTTGAACCGAGTTATAATAAGTTTTTATTATCGCAAAAACTTGTTCAAACTGATTCCGAACTTGTTTGAAATAAATTTGAGTAAGTTTTCGAGAGAATAGAAACATGTTCATACCACATTTAAGTTGATTAATAATAAAAAAAGAAACTTTTTCGAACCAAGTTTATGTTTTCTATAGAACCGAAACCTGTTTGAACCGAGTTTGAATAAGTTTTGAGTAAGAAAACGGAAACTTGTTTGAACCAAGTTCTTATGTTTTTTTTTTTTTTTAATAAAAACTTCGTCGAATCGAGTTGAGAACAGAAAAAAGCTCATTGAATCAAAATTTTGTATGTGCTTGTAATTTTTAGTTTAATTTCGACAAAGTATTTTAAAAACCCTTACGCATATTCACAAATTAAACTAAACAAAATTAGCCTAACTGGTTTTTCCGCTGTCTGAATTGTAAATATTGGCAAATGTTGGCAAAACACAATAAACAAAATATATAAACGCATGAAAAACTAATTTTCACTACACTATATAACAAATAAAACCAATATTTGTAAGAGTAGCAAAACAGGAAAACATAACAAAACACAAAAAGAATAACACATACAAACAAACAAAGAGAGACGTAAAACAGACAAAACGCATGAATGCAAGAAGGAAACGCCAGGGAAAATGAGTACAAAGTGAGTTATTGAGCCAAAGAAAACCCACAGAAAAAAAAAAAAAAAATTGTGGGCAGTGAATGCCACAAGCAATAAATACAAACTGAATGGCATTGAGTAGGCGTTTTAAATGAATCTTAACACCAACTTCATCTTTTAGCCAACCAATTTTACTTTTTTTTTTTTGTAGTTTTTGGGAACACTATTAAGTGTTTGAAAGAAGAAAACAAAACAAAAAAAAGAAAACGAAATAAAAATAAAAAAATAATTAATTAGATAGGAAAGCAACCGCAGTTTTCGATTAAGTTTTTATTATATTAAAGTTGGTAACAAACCAATTTTAAACCTTCGCCTTACCAAAGACTTTTGTGTATTTACATCGTTCACTCTTTGTCCAAAACATTTTTTTTCCAGTTTTTTTACCAATTTGTTCAGTGAGTAAGAATTTACAGCCGTATTCATAAAAACTTATTAATGATTAATTGACCGTTTTAAAGCAAAAATTGCTAAAGTTGTATTCATAAACGAAAAATAGTCTATTGAACCTTTAATAAACCATTCATAAAGTAAGGAAATTTATTGTCGGATTTGCCCTTCTTTAAACCAAAAATAAAATGACATTTTAAAAGGTGTTTGCATTTTATGATTTTATTTTTGTGAAATATATTGAAAAATAATGAAAAAAATGTTTTATTTATTACCACGGACATGTTAAATACATTTTTTTGATAATTATTTAAAAAAAATTTATATGATTTAAATGAATATGTTCAGGGGCAAATGCAGATATTCTCTTTAATTATTTATTAAATTATTGAAACCTTATTTTTAAAAATTGTCTCTTTCGAACCATGGTAGAATAAGTACAAGGTATAGTCATTAGAAATTTTGTTCTCGATTTTGAAACCCATATAACGACAAACAAAAGAAAATAGGAAAAAAATTAATACAAGCGTCAAAATTTAAATAAATAAATTTGACATTACATGGGTAAATAATGACAACGCTCCCTAACGGACCTACCTGGTACTTATTATATGTACTATGTTTCGAACTTAAACAGTTTTTATTCTATAAAGTACCATGGAACTTGAATGAAACACTTTTTATTCAAAAAAGGATTTTTATCTAACTCGAATCAAAATGTTTTCATTGTAATTTGGCGTCTGTGAGCTCGTTTCAAAATGCTTTTTTCGAAACAGAAATATAGTTGGATCCGGCTATTTTTCTATTCTTTTTTCCTAAGGTAGGTTCCCTTTAAACAAATATTTGACGAAAAATTCCAAAAGATACGTGACTACTTCATTGATTTACTTTTAAGTTTTGTTTTAATAATTTTTGTGTGTCTATTAAACTATATTACTTAAAAAAAATTTAAGAATGTAATTAATAAAATGTTAAATGCTGTTTGATCTAGCAAACGTTATGCAAAATCAAACAAATGTTTAATTAAAATAGTGGTTACGTGCTTGTCGTCAAATATTTGTTTAATGTGACCATAGTTTCAATAAAAACCTGTTTAAAACGAGTTAGAAAAAGATTTCCTTAGAATAGGAAGTTGTTTGAATCGACTTTGAAGAAGGTTACAATAGCATCGAAGAAGTCTATAAAAGAAAATTGTCTTAAGTCAAATTTAAAATGTTAAAAACAATTTTGTTAATCATACGAAAGAAATTTCATTCAAAAACATTTTTGTTTACGTTTTCTAAATTTTGTATTATAAACGAAATTTTTCTTTAATTTTGCTTTATTTTATTTTATTTTATTTTATTTTATTTAATAAAAATGATTTTTTCACCGAGTTTTATTTTTAAAACGTATTTGCTATCTTATCTCGACTAAGATATTTTTTAAAAATTCCACAGATTTTGCTTAAATTGCATTCAAAGGAGAGCTTAAAAAAAGTAGATCGAACCGAGCTCAAAAAAATTTTAAAGAAGTGTTTTGATCGAACCAGGCAGGCGCAAACAACTTTGAAAACTTTTTTTTGCTTAGAAATCCCAAGTATTCTTTGAATTAAAAAGTTGTTCAAACTGAGTTCGAAATTGAAACTGGTTTAAATCTAGTCTTACGTCTATAATGCAAAATTTATCGATTTGAATACAGATAATTCTTTAAGGAATATCGTGTTCAAATCGAGTTAGAAAAATTTTACAATAAAATGTTGATCGATCTAAGCTAGAAGATGTTTTAATAGAAACTAATTTTCTACAAGTTTTTTAAATAATATAAACTTTTTTTTACAAGTTTTCCTGAAGTTTATAAATGTTAGAACCGAGTTTGAAGCAATTTACTACAAAATAGAAACTTGTTCTAATCGTGTACGATAAAGACTAAAAAAATTTTTTTTTTCTGTATATCAAACAAAGTTCGAAGAAGATTTTTTATAAAAAAATAGATATACACTGATAGAAAAAGCGTCATATTTTGACATCAGTACTATGACAAGTGTCTTCGTTTTTGACCCCATGACACTTTTCATCATTGTGGTGTCAGCCTTAACATCACTTAGCCAAAATTGTCGTCAGGTGAAATTATGTCATCAATTGGATGACACATCGTCATCACAGAAATGACGAATTGGGAGTCAGTTTATTTAAAAATGTCATCAGTGCGATGACTCAGTAAGATCGGAGAAAGGACTCATTAGACAGTTTTTTTGTCATTAAATTGAGTGATTGGGATTGACTTAAGTCAAAATAAGAATATATTATTATTTACTTACTTGTTACACATGTTTGTTTCACATTTATGTTAAGGAAAACTTGAATGTAATTTCTTACTGTTTAACAAAAACGCTTATACGCATACAAGTTTAAAGAGTTAACCAAGTTGTTGCTGATATAAATTCTTTCGTATTCTGTATTTTTCCTTAACCGCAAACACTACAACAGAATGACAGGCAACAACAAAAAAAAAGAGCATGGCAAAATATATTAATGATAACAACATGTGTTATAATTTTTTTTCTGATTTCTCAGCCGTCCATTCAAACTAATAACAACAAAATATTCTAAAATAATAAAAAAAGGGACTACAAAAAGGCCAACACAAGAATTGAACACCCAAATTTTATTGTTACTTTTTGTGATCTTTTTCTTTGGACTTTTGTTTTTAAGTGTTGGACACTTAATGACCCCAAAGAAGTCGTTGTAGCATATAAGTTGTCCATTATGTGCCGACAACCATTTGGATGATATTGCAGTTTGTTATAGTCTCAATTTTGTTTCTGTTTATTTTTTGTTTGTTGTATGTATTAAGAGTCGTAGTTTTAGTACATACTGTTATTATTGTTGTTGTAGTTGTTTCCGTTTTTATGTCTAATTTGGCAATATCATAAACCGGCATCAATTACTTTGCTTGGGTGTGCTTTGATTTTTCTGTCTGGTCTGGCTTAACATTTACTTTAGAGAACTTAAAGTATGTGCTATAATATGTGTGAGTAGGAAAGAGAGGGAGGCCAGCTACATCATAGCTGTCATACAAATACGATGGCCGTAGACGAAGTTTTGGAAATTAATACCAGGTAGAAATTCGGTGTATTCTCAAATAAGTTTATTTTCCATAGAAGACTTTCTCTAATTTCGAAGTGATGTTATTTCATACAAAACTTAATTAGACTTGGTCCGAGCAACATACTGTTCTTAAGCCTGGTACTCTGTTCAACATTTCACGTGAAATGCTGTCAAAACGCATATGAAAAAAACTTGTTCGGAATATCTATGAAATAATGTTGATAGAGTTGTACTCTGTTCTTTTTGTGAAAAATTTCCGAAATGTTTCTGGCAACATTTTTTTACAAATGCGAAATAATGTAAGCTGCACTTATTTCACGTGGAATTTTAAGCAAAAGCAAAAAAGCTTGAACTGGTTATTAAATTAGAAATAAAAAATTAAAATAACACAACCGGTAACAGTTTTTAATCCATATTTACTTTTTTTTTTATTAAATAGTTTATTAAAAAAAAAAAATTTTTAGTAAAATACATGTGGGGTTTGTTTACATGCGCAAAACAATGTCGCATACTAAGCAGGAATAAAAACGTCAAATTGTGCAAACTCGCAAGATAGGTAACATTGATACGTGTCAAAATTTTCGTGTGAAATAATCAATGTTGCTCAACATTTTTCACAAATTTGAACAGAGTACTAGGCTTTAAGCCTGGTACTCTGTTCAACATTTCACGTGAAATGCTGTCAAAACGCATATGAAAAAAACTTGTTCGGAATATCTATGAAATAATGTTGATAGAGTTGTACTCTGTTCTTTTTGTGAAAAATTTCCGAAATGTTTCTGGCAACATTTTTTTACAAATGCGAAATAATGTAAGCTGCATTTATTTCACGTGGAATTTTAAGCAAAAGCAAAAAAGCATGAACTGGTTATTAAATAAGAACTAAAAAATTAAAATAACACAACCG
The DNA here is from genome assembly GCA_963931875.1 of Pollenia griseotomentosa. Classification (NCBI taxonomy): domain Eukaryota; kingdom Metazoa; phylum Arthropoda; class Insecta; order Diptera; family Polleniidae; genus Pollenia; species Pollenia griseotomentosa. Next base: position 51,513,617 of record OZ007564.1, read on the forward strand.
GTAACAGCTTTTAATCCATATTTACTTATTTTTTTCTTTAATTGTTTATTAAAAAAAAACAATTTTTAGTAAAATACATGTGGGGTTTGTTTACATGCGCAAAACAATGTCGCATACTTAGCAGGAATAAAAACGTCAAATTGTGCAAACTCGCAAGAAAGGTAACATTGATACGTGTCAAAATTTTCGTGTGAAATAATCAATGTTGCTCAACATTTTTCACAATTTCGAACAGAGTACTAGGCTTTAAGAAAGACTCAATCGAACTTGTTGGTTCGATCAACATTTTGAATTTATCGCACTGGGTTCAAAGACGCTTGTATTCTATAGAACCAGTGTTGTCAAATTTTTTGAGCTCCATCGCCTAACCGGATTTCAGAAATCGCCAAACGTCAATTTTGTTTGGTTTTCGTAACATATTTTTTTTTAATTAAATTTTGCATAAAAAAAAGCTAGTATAATATTTCAGTCAAAAATCGCCAAAAACTGAGAAAAAAAAAACAGAAGTCGCCGAAAGGAAATTTTGATTAGTTTCTGTTATTGTTTTTTTTTTAAATAACTTAAATGGAGATCATATATTCAGTTAAAAAACTTAAATTAAGTACACAAGTCTATAAGATCGTACACTTCAGCATCATCGATTTTATTACGAGAGTTTTGAGAGTTTTGTTTTAATATTTTATAACTTGATTTATTTATTTAAATTTGAACAGCCGCTTGTGCGACTGTTCTTCTCTTGCTTGTGATTATCAATTTGCGGGACAGCCGCTTATGCGACTGTCCGCTTTTAGTTTACAATTCTTAATGTTATTTATTATTTCTTCTTAATAACTAACAACTTATTTTTACTTATAAAATAATGCTTACACATCATAATTTATTATTAAATCAGTGAGAATATGCATCGTTGCAAATTCTCACTGATGGGTTTGATGTGTGTGGACATTTTTGCTTACACAAAGTGTGAAGCTCGTGTTACATACAGAAGGTATGGTAACGACGACTTGTCAAACACACTACACCTCCCTTTTTCGGAAAAGAATGATCAATACTAGTTTGATTATTCTTTTATATAAAATAACGTTGAAAATACAAATTAAATTATTTCCCTCACTCTCCCTTTTAAAAGAAAAAAAAAATTTTGTTATAAAAAAAAATTTTTTTTTCAAATAGGCGGAACCAAATTAGAACATTATAGTTAAAAGAAAAATTAATCTTGGCTCGCCGTTCAATATTTAAGGGAATGAGTAGGAGTGGGGATTACGTACAATTATTAAAATTAAAAGGTTATTTTTTTTTCTGATAATTGTAATTCATTAAAAGTTATAAGGGTTATAAATGTAAAAAAAAATACTAATTCACTAATTCTAATTCAAAGTTAGAAGGGTTATAAATGTAAAAAAAATAAAAAAATTTAAGTTTTCTTAGTAAGAAATTATATTATTTTGAGTCCTGTATATAGGAATTATAATTGTTTCTTATATGCGCGTGACATTGGGTCTTTACGAAAATAGTTTTAATCGTGAGTACATTTAATAAAAAAAAATATATATATATAGCCGATTCATTACCCTTACCTTTGAGGGTTTCATTATTAGGTCCTAGGAAAAATTGACTTTCATCTAGTGAAAAGTCACAATGTTGTCAGATTATAATTATCAGCTATTTTTTCAAGCTTTAGAAAGTGGTGACCTAAGTCTACATTTCTATTAATAATTAGATCTGTCAACTTAAAATCGGAAAGAAATTGCTTTCCTTTGAGTATAGTTACTTTATCTTAAGTAAAATACTTTCGCGGCGTTTTACGGTACTCTAACTATGCGCATCAATTATAATTACTACTCAAAAAATAAAAAATTTTTTAAAATTATGAATTGGGGAAAAAGGATTTCAAAATATATTTGAATTAAAAATATAAAATTATTTTCAATAATTTTAAAAAAAATTATACAAATATGAATAAAAAAATTATGTTTCCTACTCGTTCTAATGACGAATTCTAATTCGATCCTAGATTATGAATAAAGAATATTATGAATCCTACTCGTTCTAATGAACGTTAAAAAAAATTAAAGTATGAAAAATTAAAAAAAATTAATATAAACGAATTCGAATTCGATCCTCATGAGGTCATTTATATAAACAAATTTAAAAATATGAAAAAAAATATATGTAGAATTATGTTCTAAAATATAAAAGTATATTTGGAATAAAAAAACATAAAAAAAATATATATAAAAATTGTCAAATCATGGTATGTCAAATCAGGGTATGTCAAATCAGAGAAAGAGAAAAAAAAAAATTATTTTTAGAACTACACGTCTCCTAAACTAATTAATCAATAAATTATAGAGATAGTTTTTTTTTTCAAACTTAAATATTAAAAAAAAAATAAAATTAAATATTAGAGAAAATAAAAAAAAATATTATAATTATTTAATCCTCCTTTTTTTTTTTTTTTGTTATACCACTGCAGGGACACGTATGTATACAGCGGTGCTTTAGTTTTTAGTAGCATTGTTATTAATTTATTAAATTTTATTTTATTATACCATTTTTAATGGTTATTTAATAATGATTATTGATTTTTCTTATGAGGGTTAGTTGTTAAAAAGTTAAAAGTTATATATATAAAAAAAAATTTTTTAAAAATATTTCATTTCAATTTTTCTCAATTATGTTTCAAAAAAAAATTTTTATTTTTTTTTTTTTTTTTTAAATCACTTTTTATTTACATATATATTTTCTTTGCTTTAAAAAAAAAATTATTATATAAATTTTTCGCATCATTTATTCTTTTTTTTTTTTTTACTTAAAAACCTCATTTTTATTATTAAAATATTTAATTAGTTTTGGTTCTTGTATATAATTTATTAAATTCCACACGCTTAATATGCAGGTACAAAATCAATTTTCATTATACGTATGTATATAAGTGACATACATTATTTTACTTTACTTTTATTTAGTTAATTTTTTTTGTGTTCTATCAAATATGATTTTTGTAGAAAAATTAAAACTTTTAATTATAACAAAAAAATTAAATAAAATTGATTAAATAAAGAATTTTGGATCTAATTATGCTGTCGTGAAGTGTTATTAAAAAAATTTTTTTTTTTTGTAAATCCTTTTTATATTTTTAATATGAAATATATAACGATGTTTATCAGGTGCTGTGAGGTTAAAAATTTTCATTAATTTTTTTTTTATTTAACTACTTTATTTTTAATTTTATTTTAGAAGTTAGATATATGCTTTTATTTTACTTAGAACTTTCAACATTTTTGTATTTTATATATTATTTTTTTTAATTATTTCTTTTTGTTTATAATGCGTAATGGATTATATAGTAGCAATATTACATAATATGTATATAAACTATTTTTGTTTTCTTATTAAAAGGATTATTAATGTTTAACTTTATGTTTCTTGAGATTCCACCGTAACTTTGTTGGCTGGTCCTTGGCCGACCAGACTTCTCCTGGAATCTTCTGCTCCTGGCAGGATCGCCATGTAAAGAAAACTTCTATAAATTTTGTTTTAATATTTTATAACTTGATTTATTTATTTAAATTTGAACAGCCGCTTGTGCGACTGTTCTTCTCTTGCTTGTGATTATCAATTTGCGGGACAGCCGCTTATGCGACTGTCCGCTTTTAGTTTACAATTCTTAATGTTATTTATTATTTCTTCTTAATAACTAACAACTTATCTATATATATAAAAATGAAAAATGTTTGTATGTGGGTTTGTTTGTTTGTTTGTTTGTTTGTTTGTTTGTTTGTTTGTTTGTTTGTTTGTTTGTTGGCTTATAGACTCCTAAACTACTGAACCGATTTTCCTGAAATTTTTACAGATACATCACGTGAGCCCTAAAAATAAAATAGGCTACTTATTTTTTCGATAGGGGCAGGGGAATTGGTATCCCCCATAGGATGCCAATATTAATTATCGCATATATTAAGATCCGCTGCACGCATTATGCAGAACTTTTGGTAGTAAGATCTTCTGAGCCCCAAAATTAAAATAAAATAGCAGTGGGGGAAGTGGAATCCCCCATAGGACGCCAATGTTTAACATCGCATATCTAAAGAACTGTAATAGTGAGAATGTTCAAACTTTCTAGAAGTCACTCTTATGGTATACAACACTTTTGAAAATAACAATAAAGCGGGTAGGCGCAGGGGGGGAAATACCTCCCATAGGATGCATATATTAAATATCGCTCAACTGAAGAATTATTAAAGGGAGAGTCTTCAAAAGTGGTTAAAGCTATTATTATAGTAAACTATAAATTTCAATATACAAATGGGCGGGGTAGACGGGGGAGGAGCAGTACCCCTCATATATAAAAATATTAATAAGAGCCACTGCACGCATTTTGTTGAACTTTTGGTAGTAGGATCTTCTGAGCCCCAAAATTAAAACAAAATAGCGGCGGGGGTAGTGGTACCCACCATAGGACGCCAATGTTAAATATCGCATATCTTAAGAACTGTTATAGTGAGAATGTTCAAACTTTGTGGAAGTCACTCTTATGGTATACTTCACTTTTGAAAATAAAAATAAAGCGGGTAGGCGCAGGGGGGGAAATACCTCCCATAGGATGCATATATTAAATATCGCTCAACTGAAGAACTATTAAAGGGAGAGTCTTCAAACATGGTTACAGCTACTACTATGGTAAACTATAAATTTCAATATAAAAATGGGCGGGGTAGTCGGAGGAGGAGCAGTACCCCTCATAGATAGCAATATTAATAAGAGCCGCTGCAAGCAATTTGTTGAACTTTTGGTAGTAGGATGTTCTGAGCCCCAAAATTTAAGCACAATAGCAGCGGGGGAAGTGTTACCCCCCATAGGACGCCAATGTTTAATATCGGATATCTTAAAAACTATTAAAGTTAGAATGTTCAAACTTTGTAGAAGTCACACTTATGGTAAACTACAATTTTGAAAATAAAAATAAAGCGGGAAGGCGCAGGGGGGAAATACCTTCCATAGGATGCATATATTAAATATCTCTCAACTCAAGAACTATTAAAGGGAGAGTCTTCAAACGTGGTTAAAGCAACTATTATGGCAAACTTTAAATTTCAATATAGAAATGGACAGAGGAGGAGCAGAACCCCTCATAGATAGAAATATAATTTAGAGCCGCTGCACTCTTTTTATTAAACTTTTTGTAGTATGATCTTCTGAACCCCAAAATTGAAATAAAATAGCAGCGGGGAAATGTTACCCCCCATAGGACGCCAATGTTTAATATCACATATCTTAAGAACTGTTATAGTAAGAATGTTCAAACTTAGTAGAAGTCACTCCTATGGTATACTACACTTTTGAAAATAAAAATAAAGCGGGAAGGCGCAGGGGGGAAAACCTTCCATAGGATGCATATATTAAATATCTCTCAACTGAAGAAGTGGTTTAAGCAGTGTAGCGAAGCGCACCGGGTTAAGCTAGTTTTTACTTATAAAATAATGCTTACACATCATAATTTATTATTAAATCAGTGAGAATATGCATCGTTGCAAATTCTCACTGATGGGTTTGATGTGTGTGGACATTTTTGCTTACACAAAGTGTGAAGCTCGTGTTACATACAGAAGGTATGGTAACGACGACTTGTCAAACACACTACAGCATACATACGATAAGAATTAAATAGTGACTGAATATAATTTTTTTTAAATTATTTATGATTACAAAAAATGAGAAACTGTTAATAAAAATCGCTGAAATAACATAAATGGTAAAAATAGCTAAGTAAACCGCCAGTTATATCAAAAATCGCCTAAATAGTCGCCAAATGGAAAATCCTACCGCCAAACACGTTTTAAAATCGCCACGTTTGGCGAAAAATCGCCATATCTGACAGCGCTGTATAGAACAATTTCAAAAAATACTTTTTTTCTCCTTGATTGGAGTAAGACTAATGGGTCGATTACGGAAGGCAACACAGCTGAAGTTAAGATGCCAGCAGCGGAATCAGGCAACGCCGCTCATGATAAAATATACTAAACTTTGTTTTTATTTTATGTTTTATCATGAGCGGAGTTGCCTGATTTCGCTGCTGGCAACTCGACTTCAGTTCAGTTGCCATCTGTAATCGACCCATATATAATATTAAAATTAAACACTAGTTATATAAAAAAAAAAAGAGTTCTAAAGTTCTGTTCCTAAAAAATACTTAGTCGAACAAGGTTTGATTAAATTTTGTGTTCCATATCAGACTTCTTTCTACAAGTTTAATTTTTATATTTATTTCTTTTTTATGGAAAATTTCATCGAACTCGATACAAACAAGTTTCTATTCTTTTAAACTGAACTCGATTTGAAGAAATGTGTATTCTTTTTACTGACTTTAGAAAATTGTTCATTTTATAGAAGACTTAGGCCCGTTTTCACGACTTAAAGATAGCTAAATGTAGGAAGTTATCGAACAGATAATGAGTTTTTAATTATCACAAGTTCCCTTTAATCTAAAAGTGAAGGATAAGCTAAAGAGAGGAACGTTCTACCTTTAACTTTTGTCGTAAGGCTTAGATTTGAGATTGCCATATTATATTTAAATATTTTTTATATATGGCAACTCCAATTTACGCATATTTTGTAAATGTAAAAAAGTACGTAGTTGCCAGTTCGAATTTTTATTTTGGCAAAAATAATCGGAATTTTCTTCAGTATGGCCACATTTTCAAAAATGTTAAGTTTATTTTATACAGAAGTTGTGAAAACGAAAAATAGTTGAAGGTAACTTTATTCCTCACTGGTACTAAAGGTACCGTTAACTATTTCGAACTTTATAGGTAAGTCGTGAAAACGGGCCTTATTGTCTTTGTTTTAAAAAATTTCTGTTCTAAGGAAGACATTATCGAACTTGTTCTTAACTTTTCAACTTCATTCAACTTGGTTCTAACAAGTTTTTTTTCCAAACGTAGACTTAATCGCACTAAGTTCGAAGATGTTACTTTTCTATTAAAGACTTTTTCGGACTCCGTTTGATTAAGGGGGGTGTGCTGGAAATCGCAAACGCAAAACGCAAGAATTTGGAGGCTGTTTTTAATACACTTTTAATCTAAATTTTTATAATTTTTGTTATAAAATTCTGTTTAATAGAGAAATGTTTGTATAATATTTGTCACTGAATTCTTTTATTAAAGAAATCTTACTAAAAAACGACTTTTAAAATTCTTGCGTTTTGCGTTTGCGATTTCCAGCACACCCCTGTATGTTTATTTTCTAGAAATGATTTTTTTAAAACAGCTGGAACAAGTTTAAATTTTATATTTCAGCAAAAAGACTTCCACTGTGTGAATACAGATGATAGTTCAAAGAAGAAAATAAGATAAGTTTATCGCTTATTAAATTCTTCGAAATCGGGTTAAACTAATTCCGATTCTGTTGAGCACATCCTTGAAATCGGTTGGAATAAGTTTATAAAAGGTTTATATACGAATACTAATTTTACAAATACTTCTTCGAATTCTTTTAAAACATGTTTCTGTTATATTAAGACTTTATTAGACTAAAGCTGGGATCACACGATTGCCGCAATGCACCAATTTTCATACTTTTTAATACCCCAATCGTGTGACTGCACAACCAATTGGCTCATGTACCCATCAAGGACAATATTGTGCTTACTTTTACCAATCAAATACAACCCTGGTGCGGCAATCGTGTGACTGTTTGCTATGCAACCGCGCGGCAATAAAAATAACAAAAATGCACCAATATTTATTGTGTTCTTGTGCGGCAATCAAACAACACAATACGCACCGATATTTGCCTTTTTTTAATAAATTTACTTTTTGTGTTTCTTTTAGTAGGTAATGAAGATAAATATTTATTTATTTATTATGCATTTTAATTATTGCTATTAACAAAATATGTATGTATGCTCATAGGCATATTTAGCTGTTCAGTGCGAATATTTTTATTTAAGGTATTTCTATGCGAACCTTAACATACGAAATTGTGAACAGACTTAATTTTTGGAATTTCTTAAAAAATTGAAATAAAACTATTCAACAAAATTTTGTTTAAGTACATACATTAGAGCGACTCACCAAAAAAAGTGCTCGATGTACCCTCCTAAAAATGAACCTTGGACTTTTTTAAGATACCATTTTAAATATTTCGGCTCCAGCTTTGACCTCTCGTGAGCTGGACCATTTTTAAAAAGAGTCTATTTTTGCATGTTTTGTTAATTTGAGAATCTGTTTCCTTACCAACATATACAAATTGGGTATCATAAGAAAGGTTTTTTTAAGGCGCGTCCAACTGTATATACAATTTGTCCAAGGACGATCATCCATATCCTTTTTTTTAAGGTTTTTCTGTAAAAAAAACGGTTTTTGAATTTTTTGTTCGGCGTTGCTTGTAATAAAAATGCCAAATTAACATATTTTAATCTTTAGTCGATTTAATTAAATACGTGTTTCAGCTTTTTTGGAAATTCGCGCTAGTTTGCGTTTTGACAAAAATGCAATGGGGTGGCAACCCTTCATTTAAATATAGCAATATGGGCATCAAATTTCTTCTTTTACCAAGTACATCATCTTTGTATGTAAATAATATTATTTTTTGCAAATTAGATGCATTTTACACGGTGCTCTGGAATATATATAAATGCAATTTTGTAGTAACTGTAATATGTTAGCGGATTTAGTTTCTAGATCATGTATGGATAAAAATAGAACTAAAGAAAGAAAAAAAGGAATGATCCACGACTTTTTGGCGGCATATTTTTTTGCAAATTAAAAAAAATTTAAGTCGTAGATCATTTCTTTTTTTCTTTCTTTAGTTCTATTTTTATCCATACATGATCTAGAAACTAAATCCGCTAACATATTACAGTTACTACAAAATTGCATTTATATCAGTGTTGCCAAAACTTGGTAACCAAAAATGGCTAAATTTACAGAAAAAAATGGCTAAAAAATGGCTAAAAATCGGCTAAAAAATGGCTAAAAACTTTTTTAAATAAAAACATATTGAAATTCAATAACAGAACAAATATAAACCATTAAAAATGTTTTAGAATGAAATTTTAACCTAAGATTAATTTTCTACATAAGAAAAAAAAAGTAAATTAAATATTCTGACATTTAAAAAATTAAATCATCGGTAAATTCGATGTCGTTATCGTTCATAAATAAAAAGGTAAACCATTATTATGACATCCTTTTCCCAACCTTTTAAGTCCAAATCTAAATTAGAAAATACAAAAAGATAAAAAATATTTTATTGATAGAGCCAAATTTTTTACCTGATTCATAAAATAGAATTAACGGTTACCTATTTCTCAAGTTACTTTTAAAAATGTTAACTTAGCTATATACTCAATTTACTTGAGCAATTTACTTGAGCAACTTTACAGAAATACTAAAATTTCTAAAACTTCCGACCAGAAAGAAACTGTTGCTTTTGTTGGTCCATTTTATAAATTGAATATTTTAATATTGTTTCTATTATTTTACTACAAAAACGGCAACAAAATTGTATGGCTAAACAATTTGAAAAATGGCTAAAAAAATGGCTAATGGCTAAATTCATTTTTTAATGGCTAAACAAGATGAAAAATGGCTAAATCTAGCCACTAAATGGCTAAATTGGCAACACTGATTTATATATATTCCAGAGCACCGTGTAAAATGCATCTAATTTGCAAAAAATAATATTATTTACATACAAAGATGATGTACTTGGTAAAAGAAGAAATTTGATGCCCATATTGCTATATTTAAATGAAGGGTTGCCACCCCATTGCATTTTTGTCAAAACGCGAACTAGCGCGAATTTCCAAAAAAGCTGAAACACGTGTTTAATTAAATCGACTAAAGATTAAAATATGTTAATTTGGCATTTTTATTACAAGCAACGCCGAACAAAAAATTCAAAAACCGTTTTTTTTACAGAAAAACCTTAAAAAAAAGGACATGGATGATCGTCCTTGGACAAATTGTATATACAGTTGGACGCGCCTTAAAAAAACCTTTCTTATGATACCAAATTTGTATATGTTGGTAAGGAAACAGATTCTCAAATTAACAAAATATGCAAAAATAGACTCTTTTTAAAAATGGTCCAGCTCACGAGAGGTCAAAGCTGGAGCCGAAATATTTAAAATGGTATCTTAAAAAAGTCCAAGGTTAATTTTTAGGAGGGTACATTGAGCACGAATTTTGCTTCCATACATTTTGAGTCGCTCTAACATACATACATATATGATACATATTTAATTTTAATTTAATTAACAAACCAACAAGAACTTTCAAACAAATAAAAAAGCTACCACAACTGCTGTTTTCGCAGTTGTCAAGTAAGAACAATCGTGTGACTGTGCTGCGGCAATTGTTGTAACCATTTCGCTTTGTACCAACTAGCGGCAATTAAATTTGTTTAAAACAGGGCAATCGTGTGATTTCAGAGTATTTTATTGGTTCAATTTCATTATTGTGCGTCAATAAAGCACAATAAAAATTGTGTCATATTGGTGCATTTGCGGCAATCGTGTGATCCCAGCTTAATACCGAAGACATTCAGTTTCTAAACAAGACTTCAGTAAACTCGGTTCGATTAGATTTCAATTCTATAACTGTAATTTTTGGACTCATTTCAAACAACAAGTTTATTTTCTATGGAATACTTGTTTTGAACACAATCATATACTAAGAACAACTTCGTCGAACTCGGTTCGAAGGTGTTCATATTCTATAAAATACTGTTTCGACCTTTTAGCAAACACTCTTAAGACTTCAGCAAGTTTCTAATCTATGAACAAGTCTAAAAAGTTTTTCTTTAAACTTGGACACTTAAAAAATTCTGTTTTTTACACATATAAACCCGAGTTTGAGTTTCTAATTTTTTATTAATACTTGTTCAAATTTGAAATTGAACTGCTTCTCTTCTTAAAAAAGGGTTCGATCTTTGGCACTGTCTCCACTTTCTAACCCTCGTACACTCACACACTCACATACTTCTTCTATTTCTTATTTTTATTTGGTTTGTTTTGTCCCCAATCCTCTGCTGCTCTTCTCTTTCCCCTTCGACATGTATGGGAAAAATAAGTATTGGATGGAGACATTGCCAAGTTGAAGTGTTCGCAGTGGAGTACAGCGTGTGCGAGTGCATGTTTAGCATTGCAAAATTTATATGCTGCAGACAAACAAAAGTTATGGTCGTTGTTAGACTTTGTGACTGTCAGACAGACTGTGTGTTTATCTATATGACTGCCTCTCTATATGCAGTTTGGGCAGTCAGTCAGTCATTACAAACACACTTCTAACTTTTTTTCTTTTAAATACATATTTAAGTTTTTTCTCCAGCTTTGTAGTTCTTGCTGGTGCTGTTGTAAAACGTATTTGTGGAAAGTTTAAACGAAATATGATGTGTGTTTGTTTGCATTATTGATGTTTCAAATTGTATTAGTTTAATCGGAATTTCTAATAATTTTTTTTCCAATATTTTTCTTTGGTCTTGTTGAATTTTACTTTTAAGCATGTCACAAGATTGTGACGACTTGAATGACATTAATCGATTTTCTAAAAGGATTTACTAAAAAAAATACCCAAATGGTATTGTCGAGATTAGAATTTTATTTTAAATTAGGTTGAGATAAAATGAGAGATTACAAGTTGTAGTATCTAAATGGGTTAAAAACCGAGAGCTAAAAAGTGATTTTTTTTTTGGCTGGAAGGGGTCTTTAATATAAACTCCAAACTAGTAACAGTTTCTTTTATATGGTCAAACATTTGATCTTCAATATTTCTTATCTTTAAGGCTGTTAAAATTATTTGAAAAACTTTACATCTTCAATTTGTTACCTCCATTTAATATTATCTTCTTGTTTTTCTTTACTTCTATGCTTTGCTATCAATTGAATTCTTGTTTGAATGTTTAGACTTCTAAAATTCTTTAAAATTGATTGATTAGTAGAGAAAGAAAAAGATTATTGACCAACAACTAGAAACACCCCACAATGTTGAAAACGAGTTAAAACTGATGAAAATCACAGCGTTAATATTATGTTGTATAAAAAAAATCCAAATTTTGGAAGAGAATTCAGTGCTATGTATAATGAAACAAATAAGTGAAAAAGAAATTTCACTACTTCCTTTAAACCCACAAAGTTGACTAGAGCCTTTAACACACTAAAAAATATAAAAATCTTTGCAATCGATTTAAAATAAATTCCGCTTATCCGCTTTATCTCACGGATCTGAGGAATTCAGAAAACGTAACCCTGAATTGTTTGCGATTTTAATTGATTATTATATTCGTGAGCTTGTTCCGGCAAGAATCACGAAATTTTTAGAGAAAAGAGATCGGATTGAGTTTATTTTTTAAACAAAGCAATTGAGTTAGCCTTACCAGTTTTTAGCAGAAAGAAATTTAGAGCGGTCCCAATTTGAGAAGTTGAATGGAAAAACTTTTCTATGTGGTTTAAAATTCGAATCGGGAAAGCTGATAAATTCAAACAGTTAATTGTGCAAAAGGCACAATTAACTGTAAGAGTGGTGCTATTGCGTGAATGTGTAATGTGTGTGAAGTTAAATTTTAAAATTTTTAACCCTAGACACATTCTGTTATGTTTACAGAACTAAAAACAGGACGTTGAACAACAATTTTTTCATTTTCGTTGATGGTAAAATTATTTAGGAAGAACAAGAAACTAAATATTTGAGAGTAATGTTGAAAAGCATGATTGATGGTGACTGGAAACATTGTACAAAATTTAAAATATCCATCTCTAGTTAACAAGCAATTCTTTCTCAAACTTAAGGCTCAGTTAGCCGGGAGTAACAGTAACTTAACCTTACCGTAAAAAAGTAAGACCAATGTGTGGTTTATAGAACACGAGCGCCTTACTCGTCCGTTCAACTTACATTTAAAACAAAAACAAAAACAAAATATCGAAATTCGTTTTTGTTTTAAATGTAAGTTGAACGGACGAGAAAGGCGCTCGTTTTCTATAAACTACACACAATCTTTCTTACAGATTGAGACGTAACATCTTACTGTTGTGCGCACTTCAGTTTAAAAATATGTCTAAAGAAAAAATTGTGTTTGTTTGTATCTTGTAGGTTCATTAGCCGCTGGACCGATTTCGGGAAAGAACAATAGGATATACAATTTTTCGAAATTTTTAGTGGAAGTGGCACTTCCTATACAAACTTATTTTCGTCATTTTTAAAAATTTTATGAGCTATAGCTTTCATTCTTTTTATATAAAGAGCTCTTACTATGTTTTATATTATTAAAGTGCAAAATTGAGCTAAATTTTGCGGTAGATCTTTAATTTATAAATGATTTTAGCCCAGTGGTATATACTCATATTAAACGGGATCGGATCGGAAGGGCCTTTGACCTTTTCATTTATCTAGAAAAGTGTTTCAGTTAGCCATATGAAACATGAAGAGTAGCAGATAATGGCCATTTACACTTGATAGTCTGTTAAAGCTTAAGCTTCTAAAAAAATTTTTTTTAACTAGATGAAAAAAGTATTGGTTTAAGATGCACAAATACCACACACAATTTTTAAAGGTCAAAAAAGAGGAGCGGGTAGTTCTTGCTCCAAAACAAAAAATTGGTTATTTTTGTGTTGAAAAAAAGTAACCAAAATGGAAAAAAAGTACACAAGTACACATTGAGAAAAAAAGTAACCAGTTTTGGTTAAAAGTAACCAAAACGGCAACGCTGTTCATATTATTTCCTTTTTGTTGTCTGCTTTTACACTCTCAAATGTTTATTTGTATAAACTTTAATCTGAGTGTTTGTGTGGATGTAAGCATTTGATAAAGTCGGTGTAAAAAGTGTGTGTTTTTTCGCTACATGTGCTGCTGCATTTACAGATGAATTGTCTCTATCTCCATAAGTTTGTTTGATTTTTTATATTAAATTGTGTACAACTCCACTGTTCACAAGAGAGTGTAGTGTATCTTTATTAAATGATATTTTTTGTCGTTTCTTATGCTGTTTTTTGAATTTGATTTTCCTTCGGCAAAATTTCATTGAAACTGTTAATTTTTTTTTACCCACACAACAATTGTAGAGAGGGTAGGTATTATACGTTTGTGCTAATTTTGTAACACCTTAAAATATTGGACCTAGACTCATGTTCATTCTTTTCTGAATCGATCTAACGATATCCATCCGTTCAGCTGGCTGTCCATGTAAACCTTGTGCACAAAGTACAATTTTGGATAGGTACAATTTGATGAAACTTAGTAGGTTCATATGTAGGTTCTAAGGAACCAAGTCTATTGAAAATGGGGTGAATCGCTCCATAATTTCACATAGCCCTAATTAGGGTGACCGTTAAAATCAAAAGTTGGATTTCTTTAGGTCTCACCAGCCAAAATGGTGGGTATTGATTTTAAAAAACAACACATACAAAATTTGAGGACGATCGGCAAAGGCTAAGCCCTCCCTCACGCCCACCAAAGTTTGAGAAAGATTATATTTTTACATGAAATCTGACTTTTATGTTTCATAACTTAGAAAATAATTATTTTGTAGAAAAGTTGTTAACAAGTCTTCCTGAATCTCTTATTAAACAAAATAAACTGAAAAATATCGAATAAACCCCTAAAACAATCAAATTTTTAATTTTTTAAAGAAAAGCATTTTCAATGGATCACGATATTTAACCTAATTTGGGTACGCTGAATCCAGTGGTGAAACTTTTTTTTTTTTTTTTTAGGTTAGCTCTTGTTTTCGAGATAGGTATACCGTTATTTCGAAAATGGAGAAGGTTGCACAACATGAATTCGCGTAACTCAAAAACGGTTTAGTTTATTGAAATTGCTAAACCGAAAATCCGCAAAAATACCTTTTAGTGAAACTAAACTTTTTCTAGTAGGCGCAGTCGTTTTAGCAACATAAATAAAAAAAATGATTTTTTCTCAAAATTTTTGTTCTTAAAAAAAATCATAAAAAATTGGAAAGTGGAGCTATGCTTATAACACTGCGTGACAAAATTTCAACAAAGTCGTGACCAAATGAATCAGACAGCTAATCTTTTTGTAAAATTATCCAAATATAAAGTCAGAATTGTCAAAAGTAAAATAGTTTTGGAGATATTTCAAAATAACCGTTATTTGTGTTTTTAAAAAAGATGATGTGACTGAAATGCAAATATCTTCAAAAATTTTGAACGGATTATATATTTCTTTCTTTTTAGTCTAAAATAACCATGGACTGCTAGTGAAGATTGGTCAAGAAATGGCAGAGTTACAGGGGACAAAAGTCCAAGCTTCATTCAAAATTTTATGATTTTGTTCAATGATTCCGCTGAATCATATTCGGATTCAGCAGAAAATTTTACATAAAAATTAGGTGTCAAATTCATTTGGTCAAAAAACTGTCACGTAGTGTAATTTTTTCTTGACATATAAAAAACGAAGTTGCAAACAAAAAAAGCCATACGTTATTTAAATCTGTTAACAACTTTCGATGTTATTTACAAGAGACGAAAAATTTTCATTAAATTTAAGAATTTTACAAAAACGCAATATTTGTAAAAAGTGGAGAAAAAGGGCAAGTATGTTTTAAAAAAATGTTAAAAACAAAAAAAAAAAAAAAACTAATCGAGGTCGTTTATACATTTTATCCCCCTAGTAAGTTCACATTCTCTTTAATCTATTACCAAACAGTCGCAGGCGTTACCATAGGTCCCGTATAAATTCCTATCCTAAAATCACTCAAAGGCAAAAAAATCTCATGTAGATGAGGATATCTAAATAATATTCGCCACAAAAAAACTTTATCAGCCCAATTATGAATAAAAATTCCCCGGGAGCTTTCTCCCTTCTCCCATTTTTCCTATGTTAATTCAATTGTAAAAATGGGAAAGGGGAAAAAACTCCCGGGGAATTTTTATTCATAATTGGGCTGTATATGAATATTAAACTCATAACATAAAGTTGTTTCCAAATAGGGTACACTCGAAAATTAGTTCTTAACTACTGTGGTGTAGGGTATCATACTTTCATTCTATACTTTCAGGCCATACTTTTTTACTTGTTTCTTTTTGTTGCCTTAATATTTTCTTTATTTGCCCCATCCACTCTTTTTTCTTTCGTTGTGTTTTTTGCAAGTTGTAGGCACGTTGACTTCTTAATCGTTTATTATTCGATTTTTTGTTTATGTTGTTGGCGGTGGTAAATTCTGGGGGGTGGCTATAACACCTTAAGTTGTCATAAATCATAGAAATTGTTATTTTAACGTAAAATTATGTATTACGTTAAAAAAACTGGGACATTTGAATTATATCAATGAATTAATGTTTTCATGAATATGCTTATTATAGAAGCTATTAAGCTGGAGGTCCACACCACGCGTCCAGTGCAAAAAGTAGAATCAGTGTAATAACTGTATTGACAAGTTACACAGCACACGCATAGAATTCATGTACGCATAGTACGCAAGAAGTCTTGAAAAAAAGTCAAGAAAATATCAAATGCATAGAACGCGTAGTGTAGATCTCAAGCTTTAAGCACAAAAAATGTATGTTTAATAAAAATTTTATTTATTCTTACTTTCAGGTATGTTTTTTAAAATCTAAAACTGTTGGATTCATAATTTTTTTAATTTTTAGGTAAGTTTTTAAAAAATGGTTTAAAGATAAAAACACCAAAATATTCAAATTGGTTTTTAAAAAAACCTCTAAGCTATTTTTTTAGGCAAGAACTTAGAAACAGGTTTAGCAGTTTCTAAAAAATGTGAAATGGTATGTGAAACAACCATTTAAAATTTTATACCTACCAACATTTAAAAAAACGGGCTGACTCTAGCAAATATTAGTTATTGACAAAGATAAGAGTTCGTTTCAAAATTTATTAAATTACAAATATTACATTTACAAAATTTTGAAGTTTTTTTTTAAAAATCTGGTAGCACAAAAGTTTTATTGACGAAAAATAAATTTACATAACAACAAAATTTAGTAGATTTCATTTCGTTTACATTGTTCTTTTTTTAAAATTAGCGAGATTTTGCTTGCATAAAAAAACAAAAACAAACATTTACATATTTTATCAATATATTTGTCTTTTCTATTTTTTTTTTTTTACTATTTTTTCAAAATTTTAGATTTTTTTTTAACAAGCTGCCATTATGGTTTCTGTTTTTTATTTAAATGTTATATTTTTCTTGTGTAGAGAAGAATTTCTTAATAAGGTAAACAACAACTTGATTTTGCTCGAAATCTTGAAGTACTAGTTTTCGTTGTAGTGGAAATGGGCTAAAGCACTTAATTTGCCAACCCTGTTTTTAAGCCGCATAGGTATTGTTTTTTTTTTCATTTTGCTTTCTTTATATTATTTTTGAAAAGTTTATTTGTTTATTTCAGTTTATTTACTGTATTGCTTTCATCTTGATCTTGTCTTTGACACTTTTTTCGTAATTGTTTATTTAATTTCTTTTCTACTCCAGCTTAAAGCTATGGTCACACTTAACAAATATTTGACGTCTCACACGTTACTAATATTTTTTATAAACTTTTTTTAAATTTTACATAACGTTTACACAGCGTTTACATTTGTCAGTACTGGCAACAGTAAGCATATACATATTAGTTGGCAAAACAATGCAAAAACAAAATAGCTGTAAAAGTGTTTATGTATTAGTGAACAAGTTTGAATGAATTGCTACTGTCTTGCCAGTACTGGCAAATGTAAACGCCATGTTAGGTACTATGCCTTTGCATATTTTCAAGTTTTTTTCCAAAAATATATCGCAAACCCAGTTCAAAAGTGACTCAACTCAAAATTTTAATTTTTTGGGTTTATAGGTAGGCTTAAACTTTGCACAATACACTTGTTTATCTATAAAAATATCAGTGTATGTCATTCTTTATGTTGCAATTGGTATAAAGGTGCAATTCATAAAAGTGACTTATTTTTAGTTGTTTCTGAAAATATAATGATAGTAGATCCCTACTGCTAAATGCTAAATACAGTTGAACTTCTATAAGTCGACCTTCTGTAAGTCCAAAATTCTTTAATTCGAAGGGAATCTCTTGGCAATAGCGATTGACATGCCAATTCACATGATTTTGTTTCTATAACTTGAACTCTTAAACTTATTTATCTTGAATTTTTCTATAACTCAAATTAAAATATTTGCACCACGCGTGGCCACACTTCCACAAGTCGAACTTTTTTCCAAAAATTGTTTGCCATCTTAAATTTTTGTTTTATTTAAAACTAATAAGCATTTCAAATATGACATTTATCTTTAGTTAAATAAAGTTTGATAAATCTAAATTAAATAATTCTAAGTTTTTTGCATGTTAACACTTATCAAATCACACAATATTTCATTAAATGAAATCTTTAAATATGACGTGTGTGAAGATAAATATGAAAAGTTAAATTCGTTTTTTTAAAATATCGCATGCGATAAAAAATATTTTAAAAAAATATCGCGCGCGTATTATAAAGAAAATACTACTATTTACACGAAATTTTACAGTTTTTATGAAAAATCAATAATTTTTATTTAATATTTAAAACTAATAAGATATTTAATTACTCTTTTTATAATAAAATTTATAAGTTTTGAAAAAATACGACTTAGAGGGAAATTCTCATGACTGTGTCCAAGCCCTTCGATCTCAGGGAATGAAACCGAATGGAAAATGAAGACTATGGACAGGGCTACAATAATCAATAATTACTATATCCAAATTGTATTTGTGAAAATTTTCATTCATTTTTGAAAATTTGACTTAGAGTGAAATTCTCTTGAAAGTGCTGTGTGAGGGATATGGCCACTGTGTCCAAACCCTTCGATCTCAGGGAATCAAACCAAATGGAAATTGAAGACTATTGACAGGGCTACAATAATCAAATAAATTTTAGTGTATTTATCAAATATGAAAAATTGGGAATTTAGCACGTCATACAGAAATCTTATTAGAAAACAGTTTTTTTTTTCGATTTCTGAAATATGAAGTTTTTTACTTTAGTCACTTTTGAACTAGATGTGCGATATGCTTTGCATAAATTTACATACCACGCAGGTTTCCAGCCGTTTTTAAAAAAATAATTGCTTTTATGGCAATCTGTTGCAATTACAAAATAAAAATATACATACCTGTCCTTTCATATGTATGCCATTTCATATGTATATTGACATTTTTAACAAATCTATCTAAAATCTAAAATTGTAACGTTAAGCTTCATTCACAATCAAAGAAACATTTTCACTTGGTGTTCATAATAGAGCAACAATTTCTTTTGCAACCACATACATTTTGCATTAAGAAACCGTTTGCAAATTTTTCCCACAACAATATTATGCATTTATTATTAATTTTTACAACATTATGTTAAAATTTTCATTCAAAACTAAATTAAAATTATTTTGAACGTCAGAAACAATTTCATACAAAATGTTGCTGAAGTTCTAGTTGACTCAACTTTAGTTACATTTTTAAAAAAATTTTAGTTATATTTTTGTTCTAAAAATGAAACAAAATACTTGAAATTTGGGCCGGAGGTGGGTCTCTCCCGAAATCGGTCCACTAAGACGGGATTTTTGGAAATTCGAATGTTTAGGGGGTAAAAAGGGTAAATTCGGAAACCTTTTATCTCCAAAACTAAAAGAGATATAAAAAAACTGTAATACTTATCGTTGTTCTTTTGAAAAGTAAGTGGACAGGTGTCTGGTACTTTTTTGAAATTCGACTCTTTTAAGGTGAAGACAGGTAAAACCTGAATTTTGGTACGTTTTTGTCAGCCAATCTATCTTTTGAGCCAATAAACCTAGAAATAAAGCTTAAACCCCATTCGAAACTTATCAAAAAAATACAAGCTTGGTACTTTTTTGAAATTCGAACGTTTAAGAGGTGAAAATTCCAACTATTTCGGTACCTTTTAACAAAACTTTTTGCTTCATTAATTGACATATTCGTACTTAATTATGGGCACCCACTAAAATACTGCAATTTTTGATACTCTAGTGGGGGGAAAAATAGTACCAAAATGGGAAATACGGGAAATTTAATATCTTTCTTCAGCTTTTTGGTTCTACAACTGGTATTTTTTATTATCGTAAGTAATTAAATTGAATGTCCTGAAAAAGTATACGCGTAACCTGTACATATTTCGGAATAATACGGGAAATTTGCTTTCTTTCATTTGCTTTTGTGTTCTACGAGTGGTACTTTTTTAATTCTCTATACTATTGAACTTAGAAACACAAAATTATAACATAGGAACATAAACTTTGGCATATAAATATGGCATACAAATTTGTCCACGAAGAAAAAGGAGACGCTAACGAAGTAGGGGGCCAAATTCTAGTAATAAATAAAATTAAATCGGGTTGTTTTTCTAAAAAAAGGTTACTGAACAATTTTGGATATTTTGTTTTTGATAGTGATTTATTGAAAAATGCCTAAATAAACTAAAAAAAGACTAACGCTTGTATTGTGAGAGATAGCCCAAGCACATTTAAGCGCCCCATTCAGTATACCATATTTATTGTATGTTATTAACCATGGTTAACTATATCCATTTTGCCCTATATTATGCAATAATTGACACAATGATTTCAATTAAAATCGCAACTTTAAAAAAATAACATTGTACAATGTTGCCAATACATTTCACAGTATACTATTACACTTCTTTTCGTTGTGCAAAAAGTCTTTTGATTGTGGCCAATATATTGTTCCACCTTCGAACACATTGGCTTTATAATTGTACAATACAAAATTTTAACAATTATATTGCTAGTGTATGGGCCGCTTTAAGAGTGTATTGTTCCGTTCTATTTTGTATGCTTTACATTGAAAGTTTATCCGTCGTAGAAGACGTAAAAGAAAAAGTTCAAAATATTATGAATTAAATATTTATTGAAAAACTTAACAAAGTTTTTAATCGAAATGTTAAGGCCCAACTATAATATGCATGAGCTAGCTGAAGCTACTGTCAAAAATTAACGAAAAGCCTGTCAAATGCATTAAAACAACAAAAACAAATTAAAAAACATCTGATTTCGTACGGTAAGTTCGATCAGTTTCGCACTTTGATTAATAGGCACATCTCACAGCCAAAACAGTAGTACCACAATGTAAGGAAATTATTAAAATCAGTTTTAAAATAGTCGCGGCATGTGCGGTCCCAAATGAGTCTATGGCATAAACTCAAATAAAAATCAAAACCAACTTGAAGTGAAAGTTTCGTTGCAGCTGCGTTTCGCCTGTTCGTCTGTTCTGGTTCAAAGTCAATGACAGTTTTATAAAACTTAACAAAAAAAGTTTCCTGTAACATGTATTTGCACAGTTGCTTAAGCCGAGTCATGCACATTATGGTTTTGTTTTTGGTCTTCAAACGTTGACCAAGTTAATCAACAACATATCGCTCCTTTATTGCAATATAGTCATATCTCAAAAAATCAAAAATTTTAGGTTACTTAAGCAAAAGTGTTCCTTCGTAGCTTCTTTATATGTAAAACAAAAATCTGAAACTAAACCGAAGTTATAGCAAAATATATAATTTATTAAATCTGTACATTGTGAAACCTTAAATCGCATTTTGCCAAGTTTTTTTTTTAAGATTAACTATGTTGTAGTAAAGGAGCGATATACATATGTATTTAATAAAAGCGAAACCAATGAATATATTGACACACTATCTTCAGGAGAACTACATAATATTATTAAAGTATCCGCCAGTAACATCGACTGAAAATCGATCATTTCAATTTTAAAACACGAAACAAACATGATTTTACTTTGTAATAAATACCTATTTGTTAAATTAAAACTTATCAAAAATTATTGGTTTGAGTTTTTCCGCAAAGTTTTTTTTCGGTATACATATTTACATGCACATTTTAAAAATGTTTGTACATATTAAAACTTGCTCTGCTAATTAAATTTAGAAATAAACTTAAATAAATTAATTAAAATTGTTAAAAAGGATGTTGATTCTCGAAAAATTTAGGGGTCATGCTTTTTTCAGGATTTTTCGTCAAATATTTGTTGAGTGTGAACATACACACTCATTCGTTTATTTAGTTTTCAGATTAAGCTTTGTTTTAGTAGGAAAGTTCGGCTCTTTTGTGGTTTTCTTCAAACACTTTAAAAAAATGGTGTTTGTTGTTGTTTTTGCTTGTGACGCTACTTATAAAACCCCTATAGGTATTATGATTTTTTTTTTCTTGCTCTTTATTTATTCGTATTAAGTTCATTAAATTAATTTATTTTCTTAGTTTTCTTTGCATTGTAGGTAATTGAATTCTTCTTATTGTCTTCTTCATCTACTCGTTGACAGTGTTTATTTTGTTGTTGTAGTTGTTGTTATTTAGTTGTTGTTTTTGTTGCGGTTATAAAGTCTTGTTGTTTACATTTTTCAAGGTTGTAATAATTAATCAAAGATGTTGATTTTTGACCGATAAGAAAGAGTGAGGAAAACAATGGATTCCTTTTGTTTTACAAACAAAAAAAAAAAAGAGTTTGGTTATTTCTTCAATAAATATCTATTATCATGGCTGCCAGATTTGGCGATTTATCGTTATTTTGACGATTTTTTGTTCCGATATTAGCAAAGTGCCGATTTGATACATACCTATATACTAACTATAGGGCCAGATACCTATTATTCATTCAATGAATATTCAAAAATATTACTAATCGTTATATAAGACAAAACAAAACGCAAATTGTGTCAAATATAGAGTCTGTCACATATAAAATTGCTCAAATGATTTGTTTTTTTTACAATTTTGATGGTGATATTCTTGTATAAAATTAAATTTTCTACAAACAGCCTCTTAAATGATTTTTTCGTTAACTTAACGGGTAAAAAGTTATTAAACTTTAAATAAATAGGGTTTTAGTTAATACAGGTTGATAATCAGGTATGGGCACCACACATTGAAAGCATTGCATGTGTGGCCAGGGTTGTTAGATGTGACGATTTTTCGTCATTTTGACTATTTTTTTAAGAAAATACAGTAAAATGATGATTGTAATTTTTTTTACTAAAAGTAATAGTGTTATGACGATTTTTTGGCATCAATAAAACACTTACAAGCAATATTTACAAATATATTGGAAACAGTCCAAAACGTAACAATCAACATTTCGAAATACAAAAATTATTGGAAATCAAAAAAAAAAAAAAAATTCTTCCCCCATCACAAACCAGGTGGCTTTCATTAGAAGCATTAGTAATTCGAATTCTACAATTATATGAATGCCTTCGATACTGCCAAAAATATACACTAGAGCCCCGATTTGCGTTTTTATGATTTCGATTTGCATTGCTACACGATTGCATTTTTTCGCTGAAGTCATAATCACATGTGAAGAATTTTTCTATTTGCGTGTAAAAAGGCGAACTCCCATTTGATTCTGTTAGACTAGTTATTCTGAAGTGGGTGAAGATAAATACGCCGAGTTAAATATGTTTTATGACGTAAAACGTTACGTTATTAAAAACATAGCTGAGCTACGCGTAGCTGATTAAAAACATAGCTCAGCTACGTTTTTATTATTTTTTTTTTTAATTTTGACCGGTGTATCCGGTTTACATTTTTTTAAATTGTGACCGAACCAAAAAAGATTACGGAACGAGAGGGTATTCATTTTATAGGTAATTAGCTCTACATTCGTAATCTTTAAAGAAAATTTATGAAATATAAATTTTTCTATTTTTAAAAAATTATTTTAATTTCCGCTAGAGTATCTGGGAGGGATTTTTTTAAATTCCGACCGAACCAAAAAAGATTACGGAACGGGAGGGTATTCATTTTATAGGTAATTAGCTCTACATTCGTAATCTTTAAAGAAAATTTATGAAATATAAATTTTTCTATTTTTAAAAAATTATTTTAATTTCCGCTAGAGTATCTGGGAGGGATTTTTTTAAATTCCGACCGAACCAAAAAAGATTACGGAACGGGAGGGTATTCATTTTATAGGTAATTAGCTCTACATTCGTAATCTTTAAAGAAAATTTATGAAATATAAATTTTTCTATTTTTAAAAAATTATTTTAATTTCCGCTAGAGTATCTGGGAGGGATTTTTTTAAATTCCGACCGAACCAAAAAAGATTACGGAACGGGAGGGTATTCATTTTATAGGTAATTAGCTCTACATTCGTAATCTTTAAAGAAAATTTATGAAATATAAATTTTTCTATTTTTAAAAAATTATTTTAATTTCCGCTAGAGTATCTGAGAGGGATTTTTTTAAATTCCGACCGAACCAAAAAAGATTACGGAACGGGAGGGTATTCATTTTATAGGTAATTAGCTCTACATTCGTAATCTTTAAAGAAAATTTATGAAATATAAATTTTTCTATTTTTAAAAAATTATTTTAATTTCCGCTAGAGTATCTGGGAGGGATTTTTTTAAATTCCGACCGAACCAAAAAAGATTACGGAACGGGAGGGTATTCATTTTATAGGTAATTAGCTCTACATTCGTAATCTTTAAAGAAAATTTATGAAATATAAATTTTTCTATTTTTAAAAAATTATTTTAATTTCCGCTAGAGTATCTGGGAGGGATTTTTTTAAATTCCGACCGAACCAAAAAAGATTACGGAACGGGAGGGTATTCATTTTATAGGTAATTAGCTCTACATTCGTAATCTTTAAAGAAAATTTATGAAATATAAATTTTTCTATTTTTAAAAAATTATTTTAATTTCCGCTAGAGTATCTGGGAGGGATTTTTTTAAATTCCGACCGAACCAAAAAAGATTACGGAACGGGAGGGTATTCATTTTATAGGTAATTAGCTCTACATTCGTAATCTTTAAAGAAAATTTATGAAATATAAATTTTTCTATTTTTAAAAAATTATTTTAATTTCCGCTAGAGTATCTGGGAGGGATTTTTTTAAATTCCGACCGAACCAAAAAAGATTACGGAACGGGAGGGTATTCATTTTATAGGTAATTAGCTCTACATTCGTAATCTTTAAAGAAAATTTATGAAATATAAATTTTTCTATTTTTAAAAAATTATTTTAATTTCCGCTAGAGTATCTGGGAGGGATTTTTTTAAATTCCGACCGAACCAAAAAAGATTACGGAACGGGAGGGTATTCATTTTATAGGTAATTAGCTCTACATTCGTAATCTTTAAAGAAAATTTATGAAATATAAATTTTTCTATTTTTAAAAAATTATTTTAATTTCCGCTAGAGTATCTGGGAGGGATTTTTTTAAATTCCGACCGAACCAAAAAAGATTACGGAACGGGAGGGTATTCATTTTATAGGTAATTAGCTCTACATTCGTAATCTTTAAAGAAAATTTATGAAATATAAATTTTTCTATTTTTAAAAAATTATTTTAATTTCCGCTAGAGTATCTGGGAGGGATTTTTTTAAATTCCGACCGAACCAAAAAAGATTACGGAACGGGAGGGTATTCATTTTATAGGTAATTAGCTCTACATTCGTAATCTTTAAAGAAAATTTATGAAATATAAATTTTTCTATTTTTAAAAAATTATTTTAATTTCCGCTAGAGTATCTGGGAGGGATTTTTTTAAATTCCGACCGAACCAAAAAAGATTACGGAACGGGAGGGTATTCATTTTATAGGTAATTAGCTCTACATTCGTAATCTTTAAAGAAAATTTATGAAATATAAATTTTTCTATTTTTAAAAAATTATTTTAATTTCCGCTAGAGTATCTGGGAGGGATTTTTTTAAATTCCGACCGAACCAAAAAAGATTACGGAACGGGAGGGTATTCATTTTATAGGTAATTAGCTCTACATTCGTAATCTTTAAAGAAAATTTATGAAATATAAATTTTTCTATTTTTAAAAAATTATTTTAATTTCCGCTAGAGTATCTGGGAGGGATTTTTTTAAATTCCGACCGAACCAAAAAAGATTACGGAACGGGAGGGTATTCATTTTATAGGTAATTAGCTCTACATTCGTAATCTTTAAAGAAAATTTATGAAATATAAATTTTTCTATTTTTAAAAAATTATTTTAATTTCCGCTAGAGTATCTGGGAGGGATTTTTTTAAATTCCGACCGAACCAAAAAAGATTACGGAACGGGAGGGTATTCATTTTATAGGTAATTAGCTCTACATTCGTAATCTTTAAAGAAAATTTATGAAATATAAATTTTTCTATTTTTAAAAAATTATTTTAATTTCTGCTAGAGTATCTGGGAGGGATTTTTTTAAATTCCGACCGAACCAAAAAAGATTACGGAACGGGAGGGTATTCATTTTATAGGTAATTAGCTCTACATTCGTAATCTTTAAAGAAAATTTATGAAATATAAATTTTTCTATTTTTAAAAAATTATTTTAATTTCTGCTAGAGTATCTGGGAGGGATTTTTTTAAATTCCGACCGAACCAAAAAAGATTACGGAACGGGAGGGTATTCATTTTATAGGTAATTAGCTCTACATTCGTAATCTTTAAAGAAAATTTATGAAATATAAATTTTTCTATTTTTAAAAAATTATTTTAATTTCCGCTAGTGTATCTGGGAGGGATTTTTTTAAATTCCGACCGAACCAAAAAAGATTACGGAACGGGAGGGTATTCATTTTATAGGTAATTAGCTCTTCATTCGTAATCTTTAAAGAAAATTTATGAAATATAAATTTTTCTATTTTTAAAAAATTATTTTAATTTCCCCTGGTGTATCTGGGAGGGATTTTTTTAAATTCCGACCGAACCAAAAAAGATTACGGAACGGGAGGGTATTCATTTTATAGGTAATTAGCTCTACATTCGTAATCTTTAAAGAAAATTTATGAAATATAAATTTTTCTATATTTAAAAAATTATTTTAATTTCCCCTGGTGTATCTGGGAGGGATTTTTTTAAATTCCGACCGAACCAAAAAAGATTACGGAACGGGAGGGTATTCATTTTATAGGTAATTAGCTCTACATTCGTAATCTTTAAAGAAAATTTATGAAATATAAATTTTTCTATTTTTAAAAAATTATTTTAATTTCCCCTGGTGTATCTGGGAGGGATTTTTTTAAATTCCGACCGAACCAAAAAAGATTACGGAACGGGAGGGTATTCATTTTATAGGTAATTAGCTCTACATTCGTAATCTTTAAAGAAAATTTATGAAATATAAATTTTTCTATTTTTAAAAAATTATTTTAATTTCTGCTAGAGTATCTGGGAGGGATTTTTTTAAATTCCGACCGAACCAAAAAAGATTACGGAACGGGAGGGTATTCATTTTATAGGTAATTAGCTCTACATTCGTAATCTTTAAAGAAAATTTATGAAATATAAATTTTTCTATTTTTAAAAAATTATTTTAATTTCTGCTAGAGAATCTGGGAGGGATTTTTTTAAATTCCGACCGAACCAAAAACTATTACGGAACGGGAGGGTATTCATTTTATAGGTAATTAGCTCTACATTCGTAATCTTTAAAGAAAATTTATGAAATATAAATTTTTCTATTTTTAAAAAATTATTTTAATTTCTGCTAGAGTATCTGGGAGGGATTTTTTTAAATTCCGACCGAACCAAAAAAGATTACGGAACGGGAGGGTATTCATTTTATAGGTAATTAGCTCTACATTCGTAATCTTTAAAGAAAATTTATGAAATATAAATTTTTCTATTTTTAAAAAATTATTTTAATTTCTGCTAGAGTATCTGGGAGGGATTTTTTTAAATTCCGACCGAACCAAAAAAGATTACGGAACGGGAGGGTATTCATTTTATAGGTAATTAGCTCTACATTCGTAATCTTTAAAGAAAATTTATGAAATATAAATTTTTCTATTTTTAAAAAATTATTTTAATTTCCGCTAGTGTATCTGGGAGGGATTTTTTTAAATTCCGACCGAACCAAAAAAGATTACGGAACGGGAGGGTATTAATTTTATAGGTAATTAGCTCTACATTCGTAATCTTTAAAGAAAATTTATGAAATATAAATTTTTCTATTTTTAAAAAATTATTTTAATTTCCCCTGGTGTATCTGGGAGGGATTTTTTTAAATTCCGACCGAACCAAAAAAGATTACGGAACGGGAGGGTATTCATTTTATAGGTAATTAGCTCTACATTCGTAATCTTTAAAGAAAATTTATGAAATATAAATTTTTCTATTTTTAAAAAATTATTTTAATTTCCCCTGGTGTATCTGGGAGGGATTTTTTTAAATTCCTACCGAACCAAAAAAGATTACGGAACGGGAGGGTATTCATTTTATAGGTAATTAGCTCTACATTCGTAATCTTTAAAGAAAATTTATGAAATATAAATTTTTCTATTTTTAAAAAATTATTTTAATTTCCCCTGGTGTATCTGGGAGGGATTTTTTTAAATTCCGACCGAACCAAAAAAGATTACGGAACGGGAGGGTATTCATTTTATAGGTAATTAGCTCTACATTCGTAATCTTTAAAGAAAATTTATGAAATATAAATTTTTCTATTTTTAAAAAATTATTTTAATTTCTGCTAGAGTATCTGGGAGGGATTTTTTTAAATTCCGACCGAACCAAAAAAGATTACGGAACGGGAGGGTATTCATTTTATAGGTAATTAGCTCTACATTCGTAATCTTTAAAGAAAATTTATGAAATATAAATTTTTCTATTTTTAAAAAATTATTTTAATTTCCGCTAGAGTATCTGGGAGGGATTTTTTTAAATTCCGACCGAACCAAAAAAGATTACGGAACGGGAGGGTATTCATTTTATAGGTAATTAGCTCTACATTCGTAATCTTTAAAGAAAATTTATGAAATATAAATTTTTCTATTTTTAAAAAATTATTTTAATTTCTGCTAGAGTATCTGGGAGGGATTTTTTTAAATTCCGACCGAACCAAAAAAGATTACGGAACGGGAGGGTATTCATTTTATAGGTAATTAGCTCTACATTCGTAATCTTTAAAGAAAATGTATGAAATATAAATTTTTCTATTTTTAAAAAATTATTTTAATTTCCCCTGGTGTATCTGGGAGGGATTTTTTTAAATTCCGACCGAACCAAAAAAGATTACGGAACGGGAGGGTATTCATTTTATAGGTAATTAGCTCTACATTCGTAATCTTTAAAGAAAATTTATGAAATATAAATTTTTCTATTTTTAAAAAATTATTTTAATTTCTGCTAGAGTATCTTGGAGGGATTTTTTTAAATTCCGACCTAACCAAAAAAGATTACGGAACGGGAGGGTATTCATTTTATAGGTAATTAGCTCTACATTCGTAATCTTTAAAGAAAATTTATGAAATATAAATTTTTCTATTTTTAAAAAATTATTTTAATTTCTGCTAGAGTATCTGGGAGGGATTTTTTTAAATTCCGACCGAACCAAAAAAGATTACGGAACGGGAGGGTATTCATTTTATAGGTAATTAGCTCTACATTCGTAATCTTTAAAGAAAATTTATGAAATATAAATTTTTCTATTTTTAAAAAATTATTTTAATTTCCGCTAGTGTATCTGGGAGGGATTTTTTTAAATTCCGACCGAACCAAAAAAGATTACGGAACGGGAGGGTATTCATTTTATAGGTAATTAGCTCTACATTCGTAATCTTTAAAGAAAATTTATGAAATATAAAATTTTCTATTTTTAAAAAATTATTTTAATTTCCCCTGGTGTATCTGGGAGGGATTTTTTTAAATTCCGACCGAACCAAAAAAGATTACGGAACGGGAGGGTATTCATTTTATAGGTAATTAGCTCTACATTCGTAATCTTTAAAGAAAATTTATGAAATATAAATTTTTCTATTTTTAAAAAATTATTTTAATTTCCGCTAGTGTATCTGGGAGGGATTTTTTTAAATTCCGACCGAACCAAAAAAGATTACGGAACGGGAGGGTATTCATTTTATAGGTAATTAGCTCTACATTCGTAATCTTTAAAGAAAATTTATGAAATATAAATTTTTCTATTTTTAAAAAATTATTTTAATTTCTGCTAGAGTATCTGGGAGGGATTTTTTTAAATTCCGACCGAACCAAAAAAGATTACGGAACGGGAGGGTATTCATTTTATAGGTAATTAGCTCTACATTCGTAATCTTTAAAGAAAATTTATGAAATATAAATTTTTCTATTTTTAAAAAATTATTTTAATTTCCGCTAGTGTATCTGGGAGGGATTTTTTTAAATTCCGACCGAACCAAAAAAGATTACGGAACGGGAGGGTATTCATTTTATAGGTAATTAGCTCTACATTCGTAATCTTTAAAGAAAATTTATGAAATATAAATTTTTCTATTTTTAAAAAATTATTTTAATTTCTGCTAGAGTATCTGGGAGGGATTTTTTTAAATTCCGACCGAACCAAAAAAGATTACGGAACGGGAGGGTATTCATTTTATAGGTAATTAGCTCTACATTCGTAATCTTTAAAGAAAATTTATGAAATATAAATTTTTCTATTTTTAAAAAATTATTTTAATTTCTGCTAGAGTATCTGGGAGGGATTTTTTTAAATTCCGACCGAACCAAAAAAGATTACGGAACGGGAGGGTATTCATTTTATAGGTAATTAGCTCTACATTCGTAATCTTTAAAGAAAATTTATGAAATATAAATTTTTCTATTTTTAAAAAATTATTTTAATTTCCGCTAGTGTATCTGGGAGGGATTTTTTTAAATTCCGACCGAACCAAAAAAGATTACGGAACGGGAGGGTATTCATTTTATAGGTAATTAGCTCTACATTCGTAATCTTTAAAGAAAATTTATGAAATATAAATTTTTCTATTTTTAAAAAATTATTTTAATTTCCCCTGGTGTATCTGGGAGGGATTTTTTTAAATTCCGACCGAACCAAAAAAGATTACGGAACGGGAGGGTATTCATTTTATAGGTAATTAGCTCTACATTCGTAATCTTTAAAGAAAATTTATGAAATATAAATTTTTCTATTTTTAAAAAATTATTTTAATTTCCCCTGGTGTATCTGGGAGGGATTTTTTTAAATTCCGACCGAACCAAAAAAGATTACGGAACGGGAGGGTATTCATTTTATAGGTAATTAGCTCTACATTCGTTATCTTTAAAGAAAATTTATGAAATATAAATTTTTCTATTTTTAAAAAATTATTTTAATTTCTGCTAGAGTATCTGGGAGGGATTTTTTTAAATTCCGACCGAACCAAAAAAGATTACGGAACGGGAGGGTATTCATTTTATAGGTAATTAGCTCTACATTCGTAATCTTTAAAGAAAATTTATGAAATATAAATTTTTCTATTTTTAAAAAATTATTTTAATTTCCGCTAGAGTATCTGGGAGGGATTTTTTTAAATTCCGACCGAACCAAAAAAGATTACGGAACGGGAGGAAAGTAGAGCTAATTGCCAATATTGGCCATATAAGCTCATAAATATAATGGAAAATCGCATATATGTATAAAAACTTCAGAGGTCCATAGATTTAAAACTATTCGTTTCCGAGACTTCTTTCTTTTATAATTCATTTTTATTTTTAAACTTTCTATCACTCTACATATTTAATTTTAATTTTGTTTAGAACTGCATTGGAAAACTAGGTTTGTTCCAAATTTTGTTAAATTATATAAGTTAAATGAAATAAAAGTTTTCGTCGTTTATCTTTTACATGCTGTTAATAAAATATTATTCATTTAAAAAATTACATACCAATGCAAATATTTATTTTGATTAATTAATTTTATCTTCAATAAAAACTTTAAATGGTAAAATAATCTTTCTTTTATTAAATTACTTTTTTTCAGTGTACTACTCATGTAGTAATCAGAGTTGCATTGTTTTGGCAATTTTTCTTTTTTGTTTTTATAGATGATTAAGCCATAGAATTCAGCAATAGCTAACAGTAATAAACATACGATACCAACAAACATGCAGTGCAACAGGCTTTTTGTTTTCACATTCTTAGCCCAGAATTCGTAACACTGCTTGTTGTATTTAAAATACATATTTACATATAAATAAAAAATTATATAAAGCAAGAAATGGTACAAAAACTGAGGAACAGTACCCAATATTTTTAAGGAAAGTGATGTTGGAATATACACTTAAAATGACAAGAAAACGAACGGTAAGCGTCTATTGCAATTTATTGTCGAAGTCTAGTTTCACACTTTAATTTTTTTTTTTCAAAAGTCTGAGTTTATTAGTCTTCTTTTTAACACTTTTTATATAGAATCACTGTGAATAGTTCATATTCCAAATTGTAATTTTTACACCCACACCACAATAGTGAAAAGGTTATTATGCATTTGTAGAAATGTTTGTAATACCTTAAAATTTTTTGCCTAGACCCACTCTTAAGTTTAAGTATACCGATCGAACTCAGAATCCCTTTCTGAGTCGATCTAACAATGTCCGTTCGGCTGGCTGGCTGCCGATGTAAGCCTTGTGAGCAAAGTACAGGTCGAAATTTTTGAGATAAATCGATGAAATTTGGGAACAAATCTTATTTACCGACGTAGCTCCAAATAAAATAAAAAGAACCTATAAACCTATAAAACATATCAATATGTATTTCGATGCACTTAAAATTACCTTTTCGGATTAAAAATGTTTCCATTAAATGTCTTTGCTATTATTTAATTTTTGCGAACCTTAGTCTAACTTGCAATATTTTCTTTTTGCAATAGAAAAAGGTTGCTTTTTAAGATATTTTTGTTTCAGTAAACCGCAAATATGCATTATTAAGTTTTTAATTTTCAAATGTGAACAAAGAATTTTTTTTTGAATTGAACCTTCGTCTTGACACAACAAAAAGTCTTGTTTTTGGAGAAAAAATCTTAAAATCTTTTTTCGGTTAAAAAATCTTAAAAAATAAGGTAAAATCTTACTTCTGGCAGCGCTGGTTCAAACCAGGAATAATGCCGTCCACAGACGAGGTTACATTACTTGAA
Source organism: Pollenia griseotomentosa (assembly GCA_963931875.1). Lineage (NCBI taxonomy): Eukaryota > Metazoa > Arthropoda > Insecta > Diptera > Polleniidae > Pollenia > Pollenia griseotomentosa. Next base: position 51,546,491 of record OZ007564.1, read on the forward strand.
ACATTGACATGTTTCACTTTATGTTGATGCGTGTGTAGTGGAGGTTTGCTTTGAATAATTCACTTGTTTGCCTTTATTTAAAGTGCACAACATTTACTCAAATATTAAACATTCAAAAATATAAGAAAAGATTAAACCATATACAAAAATAAGAGAGAATAAATTATGAGTAATGATATTCATATTTTATTGTAATGATATTCAAACAACGTTCCTTCATGATTCAGTTGTCTATACTACAACAAAACAAAAAAAAATTATTAATTTTTTTTATACCTATCACATTTTATGACCCACAAGTTTGGAAAATTCTTATATTCAATTATAATTGTTTTTCGATACTCATAATTTGCAATTGTTGCTATTTTCCGCTCTCAACAAAATGAGAAATAAAAAACAGTCAACATCGCCGCACACGATGAAACATTGTGTTTGAAATCATAAAATATCAAAAATTTTGGCCCTAATTATGTAAAACGCAACGCAACGTCCAAGAATTACATTGAAAGCAAAAACAAAAAATTGACGAAAATAAGTGTTAATTTTGTATAGAAAGAGGTGCTTCTACTAAAAATTATATAGCCTATTGTTCTTTCCAGACCATCGGATATATACTGTCAAAACTTTAAAAAAAATCGGTCAAGCGGTTTATGAGCCAACAAGATACAAACAAATACTATTTCTTATTTAGACTCACAAATTTTAAACTGAAGTACGAATAAAAAAGTTCTTTTGATACAAAATAATTTTGGTTACTTTTTTCGCTTTTGGTTACTTTATTTTAGATGTTGCTTCGTCTGTGGATAAGAAAAGTTATGAAATATTGGAACTCTATTGTAAATATTGCTGAATTACAGTGCAGCCACACGATCAAGATTTTCTTGATAGTCTTTTACATATACTATTTGTCAAAATTAACAAAAATTGAAAGTTGTGACGTAGGCTGCATTCAATTTTTGAGCAATTTACATTCAAGATGTCATCAAGAAAACAATTTATAAAGGCAAACGAAAAATTTGCTCACTAACCTTGAAATCAGCTGTTTTCTTGAACGTAAATTGAAGCACTCTCTGGAAAGAGAATTTTAAAGGCAAGTTCGTTTCAATTTTTAAAAGTATGAGTGTATTGGTAGAAAAGTGTGACAGTATTAAAACTTGATAAGCAAAACTTGATCGTGTAACCCTCTAGTTATATGGCTTTATCAGCCAGGGCTGTCAGATATTGCGATTTCTCGCCAAACGTGCCGATTTTGAAAAGTGTTTGCCGATGGGTTTTCCATTTGGCGACTGGCGACGTTTTTTTTTTTGGCGATTTTTGATATAACTGCTATTTTTACCATTTATATTACTTCAGCGATTTTATTTAAGAATTTGTTATCATTACTAATTAAAAAAAAATGACAACTTCTTTTCATATGATTTTTGTTTTGTAAATCTTTCTTACATATACTGTTTGTCAAAATTTCCAAAAATTGAAAGCTGTGACGTAGGCAATTTTTAATTTTTAATCAGTTAACTTTCAAGATGTCATCAAGAAAACAATTTATAAAGACAACATTGTAATCAGCTGTTAAATTGAACGTTAAATTGCTAAACAAATGGAAAGGTAAAACTGAAAGCAATCTCGTAGTCAATTTAAAAAGTGTGAGTGTTTAAGTAAAATGGTGAGAGTGTATTGCGAATTGAAAGGCAAAACTTGATCGTGTTGCCTCCAAGTTATAAAATCGATGAGCCTGAAGTGTACGATCTTATAGACTTGGGTAGTAAATTTTAGTTTTTTTAACTAAATATATGATCTCCATTTTATGTTATTTCAAAAAAAAACAACAGAAACTAAACAAAATTTACTTTTGTCGACTTTTTTGTATTTTTTCTCAGTTTTTGGCGATTTTTTAATGAAATATTGTAATAGCTTTTTTGGTATTCAAAATTTAATTAAAAAAAAAATACAAAAACTAAACAAAATTGACGTTTGGCGATTTCTGACACCCGGTTTGGCGGTGGAGCTCAAAAAAATTTGACAACCCTGTTATCAGCTTTAAAACAAAAGGCGCAAAAAAATGCAACTCAGCTACAAGGCGCACGAATCATGATATAAAGAAAATTAGATAAATTATGGTGCAACGAAGATGCGAAACAAGTTCAAATATACTATACAATTTTATTTTGCAAATCTCGTTTTCTTTGTTTTCTTGTCATTTTAAGTGTATATTCCAACATCACTTTCCTTAAAAATATTGGGTACTGTTCCTCAGTTTTTGTACCATTTCTTGCTTTATATAATTTTTTATTTATATGTAAATATGTATTTTAAATACAACAAGCAGTGTTACGAATTCTGGGCTAAGAATGTGAAAACAAAAAGCCTGTTGCACTGCATGTTTGTTGGTATCGTATGTTTATTACTGTTAGCTATTGCTGAATTCTATGGCTTAATCATCTATAAAAACAAAAAAGAAAAATTGCCAAAACAATGCAACTCTGATTACTACATGAGTAGTACACTGAAAAAAAGTAATTTAATAAAAGAAAGATTATTTTACCATTTAAAGTTTTTATTGAAGATAAAATTAATTAATCAAAATAAATATTTGCATTGGTATGTAATTTTTTAAATGAATAATATTTTATTAACAGCATGTAAAAGATAAACGACGAAAACTTTTATTTCATTTAACTTATATAATTTAACAAAATTTGGAACAAACCTAGTTTTCCAATGCAGTTCTAAACAAAATTAAAATTAAATATGTAGAGTGATAGAAAGTTTAAAAATAAAAATGAATTATAAAAGAAAGAAGTCTCGGAAACGAATAGTTTTAAATCTATGGACCTCTGAAGTTTTTATACATATATGCGATTTTCCATTATATTTATGAGCTTATATGGCCAATATTGGCAATTAGCTCTACTTTCCTCCCGTTCCGTAATCTTTTTTGGTTCGGTCGGAATTTAAAAAAATCCCTCCCAGATACTCTAGCAGAAATTAAAATAATTTTTTAAAAATAGAAAAATTTATATTTCATAAATTTTCTTTAAAGATTACGAATGTAGAGCTAATTACCTATAAAATGAATACCCTCCCGTTCCGTAATCTTTTTTGGTTCGGTCGGAATTTAAAAAAATCCCTCCCAGATACTCTAGCAGAAATTAAAATAATTTTTTAAAAATAGAAAAATTTATATTTCATAAATTTTCTTTAAAGATTACGAATGTAGAGCTAATTACCTATAAAATGAATACCCTCCCGTTCCGTAATCTTTTTTGGTTCGGTCGGAATTTAAAAAAATCCCTCCCAGATACACCAGGGGAAATTAAAATAATTTTTTAAAAATAGAAAAATTTATATTTCATAAATTTTCTTTAAAGATTACGAATGTAGAGCTAATTACCTATAAAATGAATACCCTCCCGTTCCGTAATCTTTTTTGGTTCGGTCGGAATTTAAAAAAATCCCTCCCAGATACTCTAGCAGAAATTAAAATAATTTTTTAAAAATAGAAAAATTTATATTTCATAAATTTTCTTTAAAGATTACGAATGTAGAGCTAATTACCTATAAAATGAATACCCTCCCGTTCCGTAATCTTTTTTGGTTCGGTCGGAATTTAAAAAAATCCCTCCCAGATACTCTAGCAGAAATTAAAATAATTTTTTAAAAATAGAAAAATTTATATTTCATAAATTTTCTTTAAAGATTACGAATGTAGAGCTAATTACCTATAAAATGAATACCCTCCCGTTCCGTAATCTTTTTTGGTTCGGTCGGAATTTAAAAAAATCCCTCCCAGATACTCTAGCGGAAATTAAAATAATTTTTTAAAAATAGAAAAATTTATATTTCATAAATTTTCTTTAAAGATTACGAATGTAGAGCTAATTACCTATAAAATGAATACCCTCCCGTTCCGTAATCTTTTTTGGTTCGGTCGGAATTTAAAAAAATCCCTCCCAGATACACTAGCGGAAATTAAAATAATTTTTTAAAAATAGAAAAATTTATATTTCATAAATTTTCTTTAAAGATTACGAATGTAGAGCTAATTACCTATAAAATGAATACCCTCCCGTTCCGTAATCTTTTTTGGTTCGGTCGGAATTTAAAAAAATCCCTCCCAGATACTCTAGCAGAAATTAAAATAATTTTTTAAAAATAGAAAAATTTATATTTCATAAAGTTTCTTTAAAGATTACGAATGTAGAGCTAATTACCTATAAAATGAATACCCTCCCGTTCCGTAATCTTTTTTGGTTCGGTCGGAATTTAAAAAAATCCCTCCCAGATACTCTAGCAGAAATTAAAATAATTTTTTAAAAATAGAAAAATTTATATTTCATAAATTTTCTTTAAAGATTACGAATGTAGAGCTAATTACCTATAAAATGAATACCCTCCCGTTCCGTAATCTTTTTTGGTTCGGTCGGAATTTAAAAAAATCCCTCCCAGATACTCTAGCAGAAATTAAAATAATTTTTTAAATATAGAAAAATTTATATTTCATAAATTTTCTTTAAAGATTACGAATGTAGAGCTAATTACCTATAAAATTAATACCCTCCCGTTCCGTAATATTTTTTGGTTCGGTCGGAATTTAAAAAAATCCCTCCCAGATACTCTAGCAGAAATTAAAATAATTTTTTAAAAATAGAAAAATTTATATTTCATAAATTTTCTTTAAAGATTACGAATGTAGAGCTAATTACCTATAAAATGAATACCCTCCCGTTCCGTAATCTTTTTTGGTTCGGTCGGAATTTAAAAAAATCCCTCCCAGATACTCTAGCAGAAATTAAAATAATTTTTTAAAAATAGAAAAATTTATATTTCATAAATTTTCTTTAAAGATTACGAATGTAGAGCTAATTACCTATAAAATGAATACCCTCCCGTTCCGTAATCTTTTTTGGTTCGGTCGGAATTTAAAAAAATCCCTCCCAGATACACCAGGGGAAATTAAAATAATTTTTTAAAAATAGAAAAATTTATATTTCATAAATTTTCTTTAAAGATTACGAATGTAGAGCTAATTACCTATAAAATGAATACCCTCCCGTACCGTAATCTTTTTTGGTTCGGTAGGAATTTAAAAAAATCCCTCCCAGATACACCAGGGGAAATTAAAATAATTTTTTAAAAATAGAAAAATTTATATTTCATAAATTTTCTTTAAAGATTACGAATGTAGAGCTAATTACCTATAAAATGAATACCCTCCCGTTCCGTAATCTTTTTTGGTTCGGTCGGAATTTAAAAAAATCCCTCCCAGATACACCAGGGGAAATTAAAATAATTTTTTAAAAATAGAAAAATTTATATTTCATAAATTTTCTTTAAAGATTACGAATGTAGAGCTAATTACCTATAAAATGAATACCCTCCCGTTCCGTAATCTTTTTTGGTTCGGTCGGAATTTAAAAAAATCCCTCCCAGATACACTAGCGGAAATTAAAATAATTTTTTAAAAATAGAAAAATTTATATTTCATAAATTTTCTTTAAAGATTACGAATGTAGAGCTAATTACCTATAAAATGAATACCCTCCCGTTCCGTAATCTTTTTTGGTTCGGTCGGAATTTAAAAAAATCCCTCCCAGATACTCTAGCAGAAATTAAAATAATTTTTTAAAAATAGAAAAATTTATATTTCATAAATTTTCTTTAAAGATTACGAATGTAGAGCTAATTACCTATAAAATGAATACCCTCCCGTTCCGTAATCTTTTTTGGTTCGGTCGGAATTTAAAAAAATCCCTCCCAGATACTCTAGCAGAAATTAAAATAATTTTTTAAAAATAGAAAAATTTATATTTCATAAATTTTCTTTAAAGATTACGAATGTAGAGCTAATTACCTATAAAATGAATACCCTCCCGTTCCGTAATATTTTTTGGTTCGGTCGGAATTTAAAAAAATCCCTCCCAGATACTCTAGCAGAAATTAAAATAATTTTTTAAAAATAGAAAAATTTATATTTCATAAATTTTCTTTAAAGATTACGAATGTAGAGCTAATTACCTATAAAATGAATACCCTCCCGTTCCGTAATCTTTTTTGGTTCGGTCGGAATTTAAAAAAATCCCTCCCAGATACTCTAGCAGAAATTAAAATAATTTTTTAAAAATAGAAAAATTTATATTTCATAAATTTTCTTTAAAGATTACGAATGTAGAGCTAATTACCTATAAAATGAATACCCTCCCGTTCCGTAATCTTTTTTGGTTCGGTCGGAATTTAAAAAAATCCCTCCCAGATACACCAGGGGAAATTAAAATAATTTTTTAAAAATAGAAAAATTTATATTTCATAAATTTTCTTTAAAGATTACGAATGTAGAGCTAATTACCTATAAAATGAATACCCTCCCGTTCCGTAATCTTTTTTGGTTCGGTCGGAATTTAAAAAAATCCCTCCCAGATACACCAGGGGAAATTAAAATAATTTTTTAAATATAGAAAAATTTATATTTCATAAATTTTCTTTAAAGATTACGAATGTAGAGCTAATTACCTATAAAATGAATACCCTCCCGTTCCGTAATCTTTTTTGGTTCGGTCGGAATTTAAAAAAATCCCTCCCAGATACACCAGGGGAAATTAAAATAATTTTTTAAAAATAGAAAAATTTATATTTCATAAATTTTCTTTAAAGATTACGAATGAAGAGCTAATTACCTATAAAATGAATACCCTCCCGTTCCGTAATCTTTTTTGGTTCGGTCGGAATTTAAAAAAATCCCTCCCAGATACACTAGCGGAAATTAAAATAATTTTTTAAAAATAGAAAAATTTATATTTCATAAATTTTCTTTAAAGATTACGAATGTAGAGCTAATTACCTATAAAATGAATACCCTCCCGTTCCGTAATCTTTTTTGGTTCGGTCGGAATTTAAAAAAATCCCTCCCAGATACTCTAGCAGAAATTAAAATAATTTTTTAAAAATAGAAAAATTTATATTTCATAAATTTTCTTTAAAGATTACGAATGTAGAGCTAATTACCTATAAAATGAATACCCTCCCGTTCCGTGATCTTTTTTGGTTCGGTCGGAATTTAAAAAAATCCCTCCCAGATACTCTAGCAGAAATTAAAATAATTTTTTAAAAATAGAAAAATTTATATTTCATAAATTTTCTTTAAAGATTACGAATGTAGAGCTAATTACCTATAAAATGAATACCCTCCCGTTCCGTAATCTTTTTTGGTTCGGTCGGAATTTAAAAAAATCCCTCCCAGATACTCTAGCAGAAATTAAAATAATTTTTTAAAAATAGAAAAATTTATATTTCATAAATTTTCTTTAAAGATTACGAATGTAGAGCTAATTACCTATAAAATGAATACCCTCCCGTTCCGTAATCTTTTTTGGTTCGGTCGGAATTTAAAAAAATCCCTCCCAGATACACTAGCGGAAATTAAAATAATTTTTTAAAAATAGAAAAATTTATATTTCATAAATTTTCTTTAAAGATTACGAATGTAGAGCTAATTACCTATAAAATGAATACCCTCCCGTTCCGTAATCTTTTTTGGTTCGGTCGGAATTTAAAAAAATCCCTCCCAGATACTCTAGCAGAAATTAAAATAATTTTTTAAAAATAGAAAAATTTATATTTCATAAATTTTCTTTAAAGATTACGAATGTAGAGCTAATTACCTATAAAATGAATACCCTCCCGTTCCGTAATCTTTTTTGGTTCCGTCGGAATTTAAAAAAATCCCTCCCAGATACTCTAGCAGAAATTAAAATAATTTTTTAAAAATAGAAAAATTTATATTTCATAAATTTTCTTTAAAGATTACGAATGTAGAGCTAATTACCTATAAAATGAATACCCTCCCGTTGCGTAATCTTTTTTGGTTCGGTCGGAATTTAAAAAAATCCCTCCCAGATACTCTAGCAGAAATTAAAATAATTTTTTAAAAATAGAAAAATTTATATTTCATAAATTTTCTTTAAAGATTACGAATGTAGAGCTAATTACCTATAAAATGAATACCCTCCCGTTCCGTAATCTTTTTTGGTTCGGTCGGAATTTAAAAAAATCCCTCCCAGATACACCAGGGGAAATTAAAATAATTTTTTAAAAATAGAAAAATTTATATTTCATAAATTTTCTTTAAAGATTACGAATGTAGAGCTAATTACCTATAAAATGAATACCCTCCCGTTCCGTAATCTTTTTTGGTTCGGTCGGAATTTAAAAAAATCCCTCCCAGATACTCTAGCAGAAATTAAAATAATTTTTTAAAAATAGAAAAATTTATATTTCATAAATTTTCTTTAAAGATTACGAATGTAGAGCTAATTACCTATAAAATGAATACCCTCCCGTTCCGTAATCTTTTTTGGTTCGGTCGGAATTTAAAAAAATCCCTCCCAGATACTCTAGCAGAAATTAAAATAATTTTTTAAAAATAGAAAAATTTATATTTCATAAATTTTCTTTAAAGATTACGAATGTAGAGCTAATTACCTATAAAATGAATACCCTCCCGTTCCGTGATCTTTTTTGGTTCGGTCGGAATTTAAAAAAATCCCTCCCAGATACTCTAGCAGAAATTAAAATAATTTTTTAAAAATAGAAAAATTTATATTTCATAAATTTTCTTTAAAGATTACGAATGTAGAGCTAATTACCTATAAAATGAATACCCTCCCGTTCCGTAATCTTTTTTGGTTCGGTCGGAATTTAAAAAAATCCCTCCCAGATACTCTAGCAGAAATTAAAATAATTTTTTAAAAATAGAAAAATTTATATTTCATAAATTTTCTTTAAAGATTACGAATGTAGAGCTAATTACCTATAAAATGAATACCCTCCCGTTCCGTAATCTTTTTTGGTTCGGTCGGAATTTAAAAAAATCCCTCCCAGATACACTAGCGGAAATTAAAATAATTTTTTAAAAATAGAAAAATTTATATTTCATAAATTTTCTTTAAAGATTACGAATGTAGAGCTAATTACCTATAAAATGAATACCCTCCCGTTCCGTAATCTTTTTTGGTTCGGTCGGAATTTAAAAAAATCCCTCCCAGATACTCTAGCAGAAATTAAAATAATTTTTTAAAAATAGAAAAATTTATATTTCATAAATTTTCTTTAAAGATTACGAATGTAGAGCTAATTACCTATAAAATGAATACCCTCCCGTTCCGTAATCTTTTTTGGTTCCGTCGGAATTTAAAAAAATCCCTCCCAGATACTCTAGCAGAAATTAAAATAATTTTTTAAAAATAGAAAAATTTATATTTCATAAATTTTCTTTAAAGATTACGAATGTAGAGCTAATTACCTATAAAATGAATACCCTCCCGTTGCGTAATCTTTTTTGGTTCGGTCGGAATTTAAAAAAATCCCTCCCAGATACACTAGCGGAAATTAAAATAATTTTTTAAAAATAGAAAAATTTATATTTCATAAATTTTCTTTAAAGATTACGAATGTAGAGCTAATTACCTATAAAATGAATACCCTTCCGTTCTGTAATCTTTTTTGGTTCGGTCGGAATTTAAAAAAATCCCTCCCAGATACTCTAGCAGAAATTAAAATAATTTTTTAAAAATAGAAAAATTTATATTTCATAAATTTTCTTTAAAGATTACGAATGTAGAGCTAATTACCTATAAAATGAATACCCTCCCGTTCCGTAATCTTTTTTGGTTCGGTCGGAATTTAAAAAAATCCCTCCCAGATACTCTAGCAGAAATTAAAATAATTTTTTAAAAATAGAAAAATTTATATTTCATAAATTTTCTTTAAAGATTACGAATGTAGAGCTAATTACCTATAAAATGAATACCCTCCCGTTCCGTAATCTTTTTTGGTTCGGTCGGAATTTAAAAAAATCCCTCCCAGATACTCTAGCAGAAATTAAAATAATTTTTTAAAAATAGAAAAATTTATATTTCATAAATTTTCTTTAAAGATTACGAATGTAGAGCTAATTACCTATAAAATGAATACCCTCCCGTTCCGTAATCTTTTTTGGTTCGGTCGGAATTTAAAAAAATCCCTCCCAGATACTCTAGCAGAAATTAAAATAATTTTTTAAAAATAGAAAAATTTATATTTCATAAATTTTCTTTAAAGATTACGAATGTAGAGCTAATTACCTATAAAATGAATACCCTCCCGTTCCGTAATCTTTTTTGGTTCGGTCGGAATTTAAAAAAATCCCTCCCAGATACTCTAGCAGAAATAAAAATAATTTTTTAAAAATAGAAAAATTTATATTTCATAAATTTTCTTTAAAGATTACGAATGTAGAGCTAATTACCTATAAAATGAATACCCTCCCGTTCCGTAATCTTTTTTGGTTCGGTCGGAATTTAAAAAAATCCCTCCCAGATACACCAGGGGAAATTAAAATAATTTTTTAAAAATAGAAAAATTTATATTTCATAAATTTTCTTTAAAGATTACGAATGTAGAGCTAATTACCTATAAAATGAATACCCTCCCGTTCCGTAATCTTTTTTGGTTCGGTCGGAATTTAAAAAAATCCCTCCCAGATACACCAGGGGAAATTAAAATAATTTTTTAAATATAGAAAAATTTATATTTCATAAATTTTCTTTAAAGATTACGAATGTAGAGCTAATTACCTATAAAATGAATACCCTCCCGTTCCGTAATCTTTTTTGGTTCGGTCGGAATTTAAAAAAATCCCTCCCAGATACACCAGGGGAAATTAAAATAATTTTTTAAAAATAGAAAAATTTATATTTCATAAATTTTCTTTAAAGATTACGAATGAAGAGCTAATTACCTATAAAATGAATACCCTCCCGTTCCGTAATCTTTTTTGGTTCGGTCGGAATTTAAAAAAATCCCTCCCAGATACACTAGCGGAAATTAAAATAATTTTTTAAAAATAGAAAAATTTATATTTCATAAATTTTCTTTAAAGATTACGAATGTAGAGCTAATTACCTATAAAATGAATACCCTCCCGTTCCGTAATCTTTTTTGGTTCGGTCGGAATTTAAAAAAATCCCTCCCAGATACTCTAGCGGAAATTAAAATAATTTTTTAAAAATAGAAAAATTTATATTTCATAAATTTTCTTTAAAGATTACGAATGTAGAGCTAATTACCTATAAAATGAATACCCTCCCGTTCCGTAATCTTTTTTGGTTCGGTCGGAATTTAAAAAAATCCCTCCCAGATACTCTAGCGGAAATTAAAATAATTTTTTAAAAATAGAAAAATTTATATTTCATAAATTTTCTTTAAAGATTACGAATGTAGAGCTAATTACCTATAAAATGAATACCCTCCCGTTCCGTAATCTTTTTTGGTTCGGTCGGAATTTAAAAAAATCCCTCCCAGATACTCTAGCGGAAATTAAAATAATTTTTTAAAAATAGAAAAATTTATATTTCATAAATTTTCTTTAAAGATTACGAATGTAGAGCTAATTACCTATAAAATGAATACCCTCCCGTTCCGTAATCTTTTTTGGTTCGGTCGGAATTTAAAAAAATCCCTCCCAGATACTCTAGCGGAAATTAAAATAATTTTTTAAAAATAGAAAAATTTATATTTCATAAATTTTCTTTAAAGATTACGAATGTAGAGCTAATTACCTATAAAATGAATACCCTCCCGTTCCGTAATCTTTTTTGGTTCGGTCGGAATTTAAAAAAATCCCTCCCAGATACTCTAGCGGAAATTAAAATAATTTTTTAAAAATAGAAAAATTTATATTTCATAAATTTTCTTTAAAGATTACGAATGTAGAGCTAATTACCTATAAAATGAATACCCTCCCGTTCCGTAATCTTTTTTGGTTCGGTCGGAATTTAAAAAAATCCCTCCCAGATACACCAGGGGAAATTAAAATAATTTTTTAAAAATAGAAAAATTTATATTTCATAAATTTTCTTTAAAGATTACGAATGAAGAGCTAATTACCTATAAAATGAATACCCTCCCGTTCCGTAATCTTTTTTGGTTCGGTCGGAATTTAAAAAAATCCCTCCCAGATACACTAGCGGAAATTAAAATAATTTTTTAAAAATAGAAAAATTTATATTTCATAAATTTTCTTTAAAGATTACGAATGTAGAGCTAATTACCTATAAAATGAATACCCTCCCGTTCCGTAATCTTTTTTGGTTCGGTCGGAATTTAAGAAAATCCCTCCCAGATACTCTAGCGGAAATTAAAATAATTTTTTAAAAATAGAAAAATTTATATTTCATAAATTTTCTTTAAAGATTACGAATGTAGAGCTAATTACCTATAAAATGAATACCCTCCCGTTCCGTAATCTTTTTTGGTTCGGTCGGAATTTAAAAAAATCCCTCCCAGATACTCTAGCGGAAATTAAAATAATTTTTTAAAAATAGAAAAATTTATATTTCATAAATTTTCTTTAAAGATTACGAATGTAGAGCTAATTACCTATAAAATGAATACCCTCCCGTTCCGTAATCTTTTTTGGTTCGGTCGGAATTTAAAAAAATCCCTCCCAGATACTCTAGCAGAAATTAAAATAATTTTTTAAAAATAGAAAAATTTATATTTCATAAATTTTCTTTGAAGATTACGAATGTAGAGCTAATTACCTATAAAATGAATACCCTCCCGTTCCGTAATCTTTTTTGGTTCGGTCGGAATTTAAAAAAATCCCTCCCAGATACACCAGGGGAAATTAAAATAATTTTTTAAAAATAGAAAAATTTATATTTCATAAATTTTCTTTAAAGATTACGAATGTAGAGCTAATTACCTATAAAATGAATACCCTCCCGTTCCGTAATCTTTTTTGGTTCGGTCGGAATTTAAAAAAATCCCTCCCAGATACACTAGCGGAAATTAAAATAATTTTTTAAAAATAGAAAAATTTATATTTCATAAATTTTCTTTAAAGATTACGAATGTAGAGCTAATTACCTATAAAATGAATACCCTCCCGTTCCGTAATCTTTTTTGGTTCGGTCGGAATTTAAAAAAATCCCTCCCAGATACTCTAGCAGAAATTAAAATAATTTTTTAAAAATAGAAAAATTTATATTTCATAAATTTTCTTTAAAGATTACGAATGTAGAGCTAATTACCTATAAAATGAATACCCTCCCGTTCCGTAATCTTTTTTGGTTAGGTCGGAATTTAAAAAAATCCCTCCAAGATACTCTAGCAGAAATTAAAATAATTTTTTAAAAATAGAAAAATTTATATTTCATAAATTTTCTTTAAAGATTACGAATGTAGAGCTAATTACCTATAAAATGAATACCCTCCCGTTCCGTAATCTTTTTTGGTTCGGTCGGAATTTAAAAAAATCCCTCCCAGATACACCAGGGGAAATTAAAATAATTTTTTAAAAATAGAAAAATTTATATTTCATAAATTTTCTTTAAAGATTACGAATGTAGAGCTAATTACCTATAAAATGAATACCCTCCCGTCCCGTAATCTTTTTTGGTTCGGTCGGAATTTAAAAAAATCCCTCCCAGATACTCTAGCAGAAATTAAAATAATTTTTTAAAAATAGAAAAATTTATATTTCATAAATTTTCTTTAAAGATTACGAATGTAGAGCTAATTACCTATAAAATGAATACCCTCCCGTTCCGTAATCTTTTTTGGTTCGGTCGGAATTTAAAAAAATCCCTCCCAGATACTCTAGCAGAAATTAAAATAATTTTTTAAAAATAGAAAAATTTATATTTCATAAATTTTCTTTAAAGATTACGCATGTAGAGCTAATTACCTATAAAATGAATACCCTCCCGTTCCGTAATCTTTTTTGGTTCGGTCGGAATTTAAAAAAATCCCTCCCAGATACACTAGCGGAAATTAAAATAATTTTTTAAAAATAGAAAAATTTATATTTCATAAATTTTCTTTAAAGATTACGAATGTAGAGCTAATTACCTATAAAATGAATACCCTCCCGTTCCGTAATCTTTTTTGGTTCGGTCGGAATTTAAAAAAATCCCTCCCAGATACTCTAGCAGAAATTAAAATAATTTTTTAAAAATAGAAAAATTTATATTTCATACATTTTCTTTAAAGATTACGAATGTAGAGCTAATTACCTATAAAATGAATACCCTCCCGTTCCGTAATCTTTTTTGGTTCGGTCGGAATTTAATAAAATCCCTCCCAGATACTCTAGCAGAAATTAAAATAATTTTTTAAAAATAGAAAAATTTATATTTCATAAATTTTCTTTAAAGATTACGAATGTAGAGCTAATTACCTATAAAATGAATACCCTCCCGTTCCGTAATCTTTTTTGGTTCGGTCGGAATTTAAAAAAATCCCTCCCAGATACTCTAGCGGAAATTAAAATAATTTTTTAAAAATAGAAAAATTTATATTTCATAAATTTTCTTTAAAGATTACGAATGTAGAGCTAATTACCTATAAAATGAATACCCTCCCGTTCCGTAATCTTTTTTGGTTCGGTCGGAATTTAAAAAAATCCCTCCCAGATACTCTAGCGGAAATTAAAATAATTTTTTAAAAATAGAAAAATTTATATTTCATAAATTTTCTTTAAAGATTACGAATGTAGAGCTAATTACCTATAAAATGAATACCCTCCCGTTCCGTAATCTTTTTTGGTTCGGTCGGAATTTAAAAAAATCCCTCCCAGATACTCTAGCAGAAATTAAAATAATTTTTTAAAAATAGAAAAATTTATATTTCATACATTTTCTTTAAAGATTACGAATGTAGAGCTAATTACCTATAAAATGAATACCCTCCCGTTCCGTAATCTTTTTTGGTTCGGTCGGAATTTAAAAAAATCCCTCCCAGATACTCTAGCAGAAATTAAAATAATTTTTTAAAAATAGAAAAATTTATATTTCATAAATTTTCTTTAAAGATTACGAATGTAGAGCTAATTACCTATAAAATGAATACCCTCCCGTTCCGTAATATTTTTTGGTTCGGTCGGAATTTAAAAAAATCCCTCCCAGATACTCTAGCGGAAATTAAAATAATTTTTTAAAAATAGAAAAATTTATATTTCATAAATTTTCTTTAAAGATTACGAATGTAGAGCTAATTACCTATAAAATGAATACCCTCCCGTTCCGTAATCTTTTTTGGTTCGGTCGGAATTTAAAAAAATCCCTCCCAGATACTCTAGCAGAAATTAAAATAATTTTTTAAAAATAGAAAAATTTATATTTCATACATTTTCTTTAAAGATTACGAATGTAGAGCTAATTACCTATAAAATGAATACCCTCCCGTTCCGTAATCTTTTTTGGTTCGGTCGGAATTTAAAAAAATCCCTCCCAGATACTCTAGCAGAAATTAAAATAATTTTTTAAAAATAGAAAAATTTATATTTCATACATTTTCTATAAAGATTACGAATGTAGAGCTAATTACCTATAAAATGAATACCCTCCCGTTCCGTAATCTTTTTTGGTTCGGTCGGAATTTAAAAAAATCCCTCCCAGATACTCTAGCAGAAATTAAAATAATTTTTTAAAAATAGAAAAATTTATATTTCATAAATTTTCTTTAAAGATTACGAATGTAGAGCTAATTACCTATAAAATGAATACCCTCCCGTTCCGTAATATTTTTTGGTTCGGTCGGAATTTAAAAAAATCCCTCCCAGATACTCTAGCAGAAATTAAAATAATTTTTTAAAAATAGAAAAATTTATATTTCATAAATTTTCTTTAAAGATTACGAATGTAGAGCTAATTACCTATAAAATGAATACCCTCCCGTTCCGTAATCTTTTTTGGTTCGGTCGGAATTTAAGAAAATCCCTCCCAGATACTCTAGCGGAAATTAAAATAATTTTTTAAAAATAGAAAAATTTATATTTCATAAATTTTCTTTAAAGATTACGAATGTAGAGCTAATTACCTATAAAATGAATACCCTCCCGTTCCGTAATCTTTTTTGGTTCGGTCGGAATTTAAAAAAATCCCTCCCAGATACTCTAGCGGAAATTAAAATAATTTTTTAAAAATAGAAAAATTTATATTTCATAAATTTTCTTTAAAGATTACGAATGTAGAGCTAATTACCTATAAAATGAATACCCTCCCGTTCCGTAATCTTTTTTGGTTCGGTCGGAATTTAAAAAAATCCCTCCCAGATACTCTAGCAGAAATTAAAATAATTTTTTAAAAATAGAAAAATTTATATTTCATAAATTTTCTTTAAAGATTACGAATGTAGAGCTAATTACCTATAAAATGAATACCCTCCCGTTCCGTAATATTTTTTGGTTCGGTCGGAATTTAAAAAAATCCCTCCCAGATACTCTAGCAGAAATTAAAATAATTTTTTAAAAATAGAAAAATTTATATTTCATAAATTTTCTTTAAAGATTACGAATGTAGAGCTAATTACCTATAAAATGAATACCCTCCCGTTCCGTAATCTTTTTTGGTTCGGTCGGAATTTAAAAAAATCCCTCCCAGATACTCTAGCGGAAATTAAAATAATTTTTTAAAAATAGAAAAATTTATATTTCATAAATGTTCTTTAAAGATTACGAATGTAGAGCTAATTACCTATAAAATGAATACCCTCCCGTTCCGTAATCTTTTTTGGTTCGGTCGGAATTTAAGAAAATCCCTCCCAGATACTCTAGCGGAAATTAAAATAATTTTTTAAAAATAGAAAAATTTATATTTCATAAATTTTCTTTAAAGATTACGAATGTAGAGCTAATTACCTATAAAATGAATACCCTCCCGTTCCGTAATCTTTTTTGGTTCGGTCGGAATTTAAAAAAATCCCTCCCAGATACTCTAGCGGAAATTAAAATAATTTTTTAAAAATAGAAAAATTTATATTTCATAAATTTTCTTTAAAGATTACGAATGTAGAGCTAATTACCTATAAAATGAATACCCTCTCGTTCCGTAATCTTTTTTGGTTCGGTCACAATTTAAAAAAATGTAAACCGGATACACCGGTCAAAATTAAAAAAAAAATTAATAAAAACGTAGCTGAGCTATGTTTTTAATCAGCTACGCGTAGCTCAGCTATGTTTTTAATAACGTAACGTTTTACGTCATAAAACATATTTAACTCGGCGTATTTATCTTCACCCACTTGTTATTCTGAGTATGGTTGCGTGTTAAGAAGTAAGAAATTGGTTCTTAATAAGAAGTTCTGTAGAAAAATAAATGCAAAGAGAAGAAAATGCATTTGTTTGGAACTAAAATTGGCCGTAATAAAACGTTTCAAGTCGAGTAAAAAGACTGTTGATATAGATAGAACCCTTGGTTTAGCACCTTCAACAGTAAAAACAATTTGCAATAGTGATAGCGCTAAAAATTATTCATTTAAAGATAGCACGAGTTAGTAGCAAATCATATTCTATTTTTTATTTAATGCTGTTGTGGATATGGATAAATGAAATAAATAAATTTTTGTTATGTTTTTATGAAAATATATTTTTTCTCATGTATTTCTTTTTAAACAATAATACGTATATTTTAGCCCTCTTGCTGAAATAAAAAAAATAAAACTTAACCATATCACTTTCTTTACCATAAATACAATTTCTTGCTAAAAATGTATATTTTTGAACCAATCAATGCAATAAATTGTCTCTAATTTGTAAATTTAAATATTTGACGATTTGTTGACGATTTTGTTAAATGTTCGTGACGATTTTGACGAATTTTGTTAAAACTTTTGACGATTTTTTAAGAAAAAAACCTAACAACCCTGTGTGTGGCATTGTATTGGTTTGTTTACATTTGCATTTGTTGGTTTTATGCTCTTTTCTCTTTGTTTTTTGTGTATGTATCAGGAATGATAAATGACATTTTCTAAATTGTACTTAATTAAGTAAAGAACTGTACTTTTTTGACCCTAATTGTACTAAAACTCAAAAAAATATTTTTTTTACTAGTTTTATTATTAAAATAACAGAAAATATACGAACAAATGTACAAATGTATTCGCAGCACATGCTACAATTTTTAAACCAACTTTTCATTCAGCTTTATTAAAAAAATTATTTTTATGAAGTCAACATGAGTACTGATTTTTTAGCTCTAGTGGCCATAAATGAAGTTTTAATGGAGTAAGAAGAGGATCAAGAAAAGAAAAATAAACAATAGTTCCGGTAGTTGTTATATTCTTTACTAAAATTGCGCATTGGAATTTCTTATTAGTGTTCTAAAATGTTGTTTAATTCGCACGCTGTTGCTTTTAAAACGTCAGGAGGAAAATGACAAGCGAAAGAAAAAAACGCCATCACACGTACCAATTTGAAAGCTCAAATCAAATTCATTTTTTATTCAACCGCTGACCAACCGTTGGAAAACCACACGTCTAACGTAACAAATGGTTGTACAACTTGATCGAATTGTACAAC
The DNA here is from genome assembly GCA_963931875.1 of Pollenia griseotomentosa. NCBI lineage: Eukaryota > Metazoa > Arthropoda > Insecta > Diptera > Polleniidae > Pollenia > Pollenia griseotomentosa. The sequence continues at coordinate 51,564,825 of OZ007564.1, forward strand.
AAGTTGCAACATGTAGGGCCGCATTCGCCGACGAATGTTGTATAGACAATATGCCTTTGGCAATTCTTTTGATATATGGAAATTTTTAAATTGTACTAAATATGTTTTGCAATGCATACTAAAGGGTGGTTAAATTGTAAGGGCCGATGTTGAATGTAAACCACACCTAAACGCCAAGTTTTTTTCCGAATTTTATTTGACATTTCTCTATTTCAGACTTACTCAATTTGAACCATGGAGAGATACACAATCCAACAACGTGTTAAAGTAATCCAGACTTATTATGAAAATGGGCGTTGAAATCAAAATACATATCGTGCACTTCGTGATTTGTGATGAGGCATATTTTCACCTCAGTGGATTCATCAATAAGCAGAATTGCCGCGTTTGGGCGACTGATAATCCAAGAGTGATTGTCGAAAAACCAATGCACCCACAAAGAGTGACTGTTTGGTGCGGTTTATGGGCTGGCGGCATCATCGGGCCGTGCTTTTTCCAAAATGAGGCCGGTCAGGCAGTTACTGTGAATGGTGTTCGCTATCGTGAGATGATAACGAACTTTTTATGGGCCGAATTGGAAGATATGGATGTGGACGATATGTGGTTTCAGCAGGACGGTGCCACTTGCCACACAGCTAACGAAACAATGGCTCTTTTGCGCAACAAATTCAATGGCCGTGTTATCTCACGTAATGGCGATGTCAATTGGCCGCCAAGATCATGTGATTTGACACCGTTGGACTTTTTTCTTTGGGGTTATTTGAAAGAAAAGGTGTACGTCGATAAGCCAGCAACAATTCAAGAGCTAAAGGATGAGATAATTCGGCACATTAACGGCATAGAACCTCCATTATGCCTCAGGGTCATCGAAAATTTGGACCATCGGATGGAGGTGTGCCGCCGTGGTCGCGGCGCCCATTTGGCCGATATTTTGTTCCATACATAATTGAGTAATACCAATATATCATAATAAAATAAAATTACAATAATTTCCTAAATAGTTTGTGTTTTATTCAAAATCAACATCGGCCCTTTAAATTTAACCACCCTTTATAAGTTCTGAAAAAAGTACAATTGTACTTACTTTATCATCCCTGGTATGTATACACATCGTTCGCTCTTTTTGAATTTTCATTTTGAATTTAATTGTAATACAATCAGCGTTGCCACAACCAAACAAAATTTGTAACCAAAATGTTAAAATAAAGTAACCAAAAGCAAAAAAAAGTAACCAAAATTTTTATTTTCAAATGTACATACTATTTTATCCGCACTTCAGTTGAAAAATATGTCTAAAGAAGGAATTGTGTTTGTTTGTATCTAGTAGGCTCAAAAACCGCTGGACTAATTTTTATAAATTTTAATGTTGTATTACCGATGGTCTGGAAAGAATAAAAGGCTATATAATTTTTCGAAATTTTTAGTTGACGTGCACTTCCTTTACAAAGTTGAAACTTCAACCTTTTTATATAAAGAGCTCTTGCAAGTAAAATTTTTTAGGTCTTGCTGTGTTAATAAGGTATCAAATTAAAAAATTTAACTAAATTATGCGGTAAATCTTTTATATATATCTGTTGCATTTTGACAAAACATCTTCAGTCAAATTTTAAAAGTTGAAAAAAATGTCGTTAATCATACGAATTTTCATTCAAAAAACATTTTTGTTTACGTTTTTAAAATTTTGTATTATCAGCGAAATTTTTCTTTAATTTTGGTTTATTTTAATATTTAACAAAAATTATGTTTTCGCAGAGTTTTTTAAAAAACTTTTTTGCTATCTTATCTCGACTTAAGATGTTTTGTCAAAATGCCACATATATGTAGATGCTTTTTGCCCGGTGGAAATAGAATCCTAATTAAAGTTCCGTTCACTTTGACCTTATCGTTTGTCTAGAAAATTGTTTCAGTTAGACCTATGAAGAATTAAAAGTAGCAGATAATGGCCATCTACACTTCAAAGTATATATGTACATATGGTTAAGTTGACAGTTTGTTAAAGTTTAAGCTTTTTTAAGTAGATGAAAAAAGTATTGGTATTGGTTGCACAAATATCACACACAATTTTTAAGAGTCAAAAAAGCGGAGCTGGTAAATCCTCTTCCAAAACAAAAAATTGGTTATTTTTGTGTTGAAAAAAAGTAACCAAAATGGAAAAAAGTACACAAGTACACATTGGAAAAAAAAGTAACCAATTTTGGTTAAAAGTAACCAAAACGGCAACGCTGAATACAATCGAATCTTTACTGTCAAAGTCTATGTTTTTTTTCCAAAAGTTTTCATTTGTTGCATAGTGTCATTTATTTACTATGCTTTTCATTGCAATTCTTAATTTTATTAATAAAAATCCTTTTTTGTAGCCAAATATTTGTAACAAAACTCTACATACAATTTATATCGTATCATATAAATTCTTTAAAAAAATTTATTTTCTTATCTAAAAATAAAGTGCGTTTTTTTGTAATCAATAAATTATTTGTTTAGATACAAATAATAACTTTGTATCTACACCATATACAGTTAGGGACAAAATTGTTCACAAAATTAGTGTTATTGGCAAAATAGGCTATAAATTTTTGTTTTATTTATAATTATTTAATATTATTTAATATATTAACTATATTAAATGTAGAACATTTCAATAACTTAAAAATAAAAACTCTTCCAAAAAGTAGTGTTCATATTATTTTTCACTGTATTAGTATTGAGCTCTGAATGTAAACAATTATGACCCTGGTTAGAGATTATTGTTGCATTTGGGTCCTAGCGTTTGGTGTGTTGTCCCTTTGCTCTTTTAAGTTGCCTTATCGTTTTTGCCATACTTTTACTAAAGTTTTTAGCATTTTCGGCTTATTTTTTTCCAAGCTTTAACGGCAAGCCCCCAAAGCTTATATACGGCGCTAGGCGGGTTCCTCTTTGAAATGGACCTAAATTACTCAAGTGGGTACAACTCTGGCGACTGAGGAGGTCAATTTATCTTCGTATTTATAAATTTCTTCAAACAAACATTGAGCTATTTCTGAAGTATGCTTAGGATCGTTGTCCTGCATAAAGATATCACCCTGTCGTAGTTCTTAGCCGAATATCGCCAATTTTGGAATGCAAGGGTCTTCAAGGATGGTTGTGTAGTACTTGGCACACTCGAATAAGCGGAGTGCTCGAAGCTGGTTCCCGCGAAAACAATTTCAAGTCATTTATGAGACCATCAAAATTTTTATACATATTTGGAATTATTCCGCACTTTTACTCTAACACTTTAATCATGCCATGTTTATTGCCGTCCGTCTGGCCCTAATCGCATAATTTTTGTCCGATCTAAGCATATTACGCGCATTGAATCTTTAAAACTGAATTTTTCTTACTTTTTTGCAAGCTTCAGCCGTTTTCAGCTATTATTTTGGTCAAGGACCCTAATTAATAATTATGATAATTTTTCAGGTACCACTTTTAAGAAATATTCTATAAAAATTGCTTTTAATTATTATGTATAATGAAAATAAATATTTGTTAAACATATCTATTATATCCAATTAATATCTTTTTACATTGGCTCAAAACTATTATGATCGATAAATATTTATTTCTTTTACAGATAACTATTACTAAAGATTTTTATTGTTTTTATTTACGATTATAATTATTTTGAATATTTTCTTGATATTAATTGTTTTATTTTTGCAGATTATGCATGTGCATATATACATACATATTAAAAGAGTTACAACGGTTATGTTATTTCTTATTCATAACTATTAAAAATAATTAGTAATACATCCATCGAATAGAAATAGTTATGATTGAGAAATACTTTTATTTGATACCCATAATAGTTATCCTTAATTAATAAAATATAAATTTATTCGTAATAATTATTCGCAATTTTTATCGAATAAAAGTTATAACTATTAAGTCCTTGATTTTGGTTTAAAGGTGGGTTGACGCTCTTTATTCTAGCTCCTAACCTACTAGAACTTAAACTACTTCGTACGATTTTAGTGTTTACATCTAATACTACATTTACACCTACGCAAAATCCAGTACTTACGAGATTTCGAGCCAAATCTAGTTGTTTTTGACTAGATTTCCCATACAAAACAAAATCTACTTCGTGACTAGATTTCGACGAAATCTACTCAAAATCTAGTAGTACTTAATGATGCAACTATGGTTTTTTCAATATAGCACTAAAAAATACTTCCCTGCACAAGAAAAAATTACATTTAAAAAAAAACCAAAACAAAAGTTGTTACAAAAAAATTAAAAAGTTTTATAAAAATTGTAAAAAAATAAAAAAGAAGAATAATATTGATAAAATAAATATCGTTGATTATTAATAAAAGGTAATGCTAATTGTTTAATGTATATTTCTTTTTGTGTTTGTATGTGTAACGAAAAAACTTTTAGTCAGCTATTTTGTTATAAAAACCAAATCTCGCTAATGTCAAAAAAGTATAATGTAAACGCACTAGATTTGGAAGAAGATTTTAAATCAAATCTACAAGATTTCGGCCTAATGTAAATGTAGTATAAATTGTACTCTTTGCACAGTATTTGCCACACCTCAATAGCTACATCGACTACACCAGTAACAATTAGTCGCTTTGATTCGCGACAAACTTTTGGCGAAAGTTTTTTTGGGCGACCAGCTTTGTTGCTTTTGATATCCAAACTACACTCTTTTTTTATTTTACATACAAATCTCACTGAAATGTTGTATTTTGTGAGACTCCTTTTTGTACTTTTTTCATAATGAAGAAACTGGGCAAAATTTAATTGTTAAATTTTTTTTTTAAATTTTAAAAAGTTGAATATTAATGAATTAATTTAATTTACTCACTTTAAAAGCAAATCCCAGAATTTTTTTTGGAATTTTTATGAAAGATTAGGATGTTGACTTGTATAAATATAAAAACTAACGGTACTTTAGAAAATAAGTTTACATAGCATTATTATAAAATGTAGGAAGCCATACACTAGTTTTAGAGAGTTTCCTAGTTGAAACTTTAAAAGTTTTCATGATGTACAGATATTTTTTGTAATTTTGTGAACAATTTTGTCCCTTACTATACAAATGTACATATTAAATTGCTGTAGGTGTTTTGATTATTTCTTTTTTATTTTCTCCCAAGATTTGTCTGTTGTATTTTTGATAGTGCGTCTTGTTTATTTAACTTTTCATCCACCAAATTGCCTCATAACAATAAAACAACATAAATAAAATTGTTCAGGAGGAGGGAGTATATTTAAAAATTTTCCCTAAAAAACCAAAGAAATATAAACATTAAGACCCCACATCAAAGAACCTTCAGATAATTATACTCTATAAACAAAATCAAATCGTTTATCACTTATAGACAGATACATGAATAAAATAATACGAGAAAAAAATTCTAAATAAAAATAGAAAAAAAAGAAGTGCAAAGAAAATATCGAAATTTTCGAGTAAAAACACAATTTTTTTTTTTTTTTTTTTTTTTTTGTGTTAAAAACTAAGAAAACATCCTCCCACATTAATGGAAAAATTGGTCTGTGTGTGCTGTGGGAATCTTAATTCTTGGTCTAAATTCTTGTTAACAAGTTATTAATTTTTTTTTTTTTTTTTTTGTAAAAAAAAATATTTTTATGTATTAATATTTTTAATTAGGCTTAAGTTTATTAAATTTAATTTTCATTAAATTATTTTTATGAAGAAAATTAAATTTAATGAACTTAAGCCTTATTAAAAATATTAAAAATTTGGATTAAAAACCATAAATAGTTCAACAAAATAACCACAATACTAATTTTTATTTTTATTATTATCTGTAATAAAAAAAAATCGGGGTAATAACTTTGTCATTGACGTGCTAAATCCAAAAAAATTTTTTTTTATTGAACCTTTTATCAGACCTTTTAACAAAACTATGTACATATTATTAAATGCTTTATACGACAAAAAATTCAAGTTATTTTCTTCACCCAACCCACTGTGTTTCGCATTCTCAAACGTTTATCTGAAATCATAATTTATGCACAAATATTTCTAATATCCGCTTTACCTTTAATTCTTAAGTGTATTTGTATTTGTGTAATTATGTGTTGTTGCTATTTCTGTTAATTTCTTAATTTATGGGTTATTTCCGTAACTATGATTGTTATTAAATAAACTTAAAAAAAAAAAAAAAAAAAATAAAAAAAACACAAAGAAAAAACTTCATTAACCTTTGTGTGAAGAAAATAATGTTGAGCTAAGTGGGTGAGTGTTTTTTTTTGAATGGGTATTTTTGTGTATTTGCGTGTAAGTAATCTTGAGCTTGTATTTGTGTAAATTCATTTATTTCAGTGCTTTTGTTGTTGTTGTTTTTATTTTATTGTTTGTTTTGCGTAATGAATGCCAATTAAATAATTTGCCACAATTTTGTTTTTCTCTTAATTATTTTCTTCTTAGGCTGGGTTTTTTAGATCTTAATTAAACTTGGTTAGGTTAATCTGAAAACAGATTTGTGCTGCCAATACCAATTTTGTATACAAAATTTCGACGGAACAGCCGAGTTTTGCTTAAACTGTTGGTCTTTTATGAAATAATAAAATATACATTTCACCGGAAAAATCCGAGTTTCAGACTACGTTTAACTAAGTTTAAACTTAATCCACATCTCAAAAAGCCGACCTTAGCCTTCTAAAGAAAAATTTGCCTAATATTTTTATTTACTTTTAAGGGCCATTATTACAACTTACAAATAGTTATTTTTAGGATGCTATCTGACAGATAAATAGTTTTTGGTTATTACAAGTTAACATTAACCTAAAAAGTGACTAATAAGCTAACATCAGGTTTGTCCTCATGGTAACTTTACAAGTGAACGTTAAGAACTTGAAGATGCCATATTTTCTGCTGAAGATATGGTAACTTCAATGATAGTCTTAAATTACTCAACTTTTTCAAAAAACACAATTTAACACAAAAAAACAAAACAATTTACCATTAAAACCAAAAATAAAGCACAAAAATTTACTCTTGTTTTTAATTAATAAATAAAACAAAACTAAGTCGTTGCCACTACGTATTTTAAACAACCAAAAGTAGTCGGTTTATACTGCAATGTTGCCACAGTATATAAATTACATTTTTTATTTTATCGGACAGTTGTAATAATGGAAAAAACTTATTGGTCACTTTATCGTTCAAGATAGCTATTGTTCACGTTAACTATCAGCAACTTTATCATTAGGTTGTAATAATGGCTCTAAGAAAATCTTTATTTTATAGGGTGTGATTTTAAGAACTTTTCAAGTATATCGGATAATTGCTAAGAAAATAATAATTTTTAAAAATGTGCTGCTTGGATTTATAAGAAAAAAATCTTTTTTGGTAAACATATTTTTTTCACAGGGTGTGCTACTATTTTTTTTTTTTTAATTTTAAACAAAAATAGTTTAGCAAGGTGTGCTACGAAGATTTCTAGATTTTTGAAAAAAGAAAGGATAAACAAACTGTTTATTGTTGTTTTTGTTTAAGCTTTGATATTGTTACAAGTAAAACTGGTGTTAATAATTCTTATTCGCTTAAAAGTTTTATTTTTATAATATCTTTAGTTTTTCTAAAATCTTTGAATGAAGTATCCTGATGATCTGGCCTAAGCAGCCAGTGAAATGCGCATAGGAAAAGCTTATCCCATCAACAATAAATTTCAGTTTATCAATAACATGAAATGGAAATTTAGCACATTTAAACGAAACCTTGTTAATTAAATTTTGACTCCCAGGAAAAACTTTGACAAAAAACATCTTTGTTAGGAGTAAGAAGAGAAAAACCTTTTTATTTCAAAGTAGCACACCCTAAAAATAATTAATACTAAGGAGTCGCTTTAATAAAAATTTGTTTTATAGGGGTGTGATACAAACATTTTGAAATATTTTTAAGTTATTTGTTATGAAAATAAGTTGTTTAAGAAGAGTGCAGTTTAGTTTTTTTAAGTTTAAAGGGGTGCTACTTAGATTTTTTCCAATATTCGGCAAAAATTTCAAAATCTGTTGCTAAGATTTCTTTAAAATTTTAATATTTTAGATGTGCAGGGAGTGCTTTCTTAGTTTGTACCCAAAATATTAAATATTTTCAACAAAATCTTTGTTCTGACAAAAAGTTAGGCTCTTGTATGACTTTAAATTTTTTAATATTTTTTTTACAATATCTTACAAATTTTAAAAAAGTCAAAGCTTAAATTAAACACGTGTAAAATTTATTTTATAAAATTTTTCTGATAAAAGTTAATTTTATTAAAAAATTTTCTTTCTAAAAATGTCTCCCCCTTTTCTAAAAGTAAATGGTGTAAATAACTTGTTTTAATTTTATAAACAAAAAAAGGTTAAGTTCAATTCAGTAATGATTAGCCAGCTAATGACAAATAATGTGAATTTCTAATGAGTTTATTGAGTCATTTAACTCTGCCTTTGTGTGAGTTGATATTTTTGTCTTTCTTTTCACTATTCATTATGTGAAGTAGCATCTTAAATCAAAAACAAGTGTCGTATAAAATACGAAATTTTAAATATTTAGTTTCTAACCAAAAAAAGATAGTTGAGTAAATATGACTAAGAAATCTATTGAGCCGAAAAAATGATGTACTGGATAATTTTAAAAACGATATATAACTATTTCTTTTGTTTTTATATTAATTTTTAAAATATCATTAGTTTTTTTGGGTGTGCTACCTAAATTTATTTGAAATTATAAAAAAAGAATAAAAGAAAGTTTTCATTTGACGCTTATGCTTTCAATATTTAGATTTAAATTAGGTAAATATTGTAATTTCGTTTGCTTTTGCTACTAATTTTTGACAATTCTTTTTTGGTTTTGTTTTAATTTTTAAAATACATAGAACTGATTTTACTGGGTTTGCTACTTTATGAACAATTTTTATGAAATATTTCTTTTATAGAATGTTTATGTATGTTTCAAGGAGCGCTATTAAGTTAAGTTATAAATTATTATTTTAGCAATTATTTTAAAGGCTTTTTTACGGTGTGCTACTTAGTTTTATTGCAAGATTAAAACTGTATGAACCATTTTTTAAGAAATATTTCTTTTATAGGTTTTTTTAAAAACCTATTTAGGGTGTACTATTTAATTTCATTAAAAATCAATATTTAAGCAATTTTTTCTTGGACTTTTTTAGGGTGTGCTACTTAGTTTTATTAAAAAACAAATATTTTTTTTTTGGGTGTTTTAGTAAATCTTTCTGAGAGTGCTTTTTAATTTCAGTAAAATTTAAATATATTAGCAAGGGCTTTTAAGGGTGTGCTATTTAGTTTTATTATAAATTACAATTTTACGAACCATTTTTAAGAAATATTTCTCTTATAGTATGTTTTATTAATTTTTTCACGGTGTGATATTTATTTTCAGTCAAAAAAGGAGTATTTAATCAATTATTTAAGAACTTTTTTAGGGTATCATATGGGTAATTCCAAAGTGTTGAACGTGACAGTCGTACGCATCAAAAATGCAATAACATTTTAAGCGACAAATATATTTACGTTCTTTTAACCCTTAAATTATAGCACCAAAAAAGCACTATTATCTATGCTAAAGTTTATGGGGGGCGCGATTCTAGGTCGAAGATAATGGCAAAAGAAGTAGCGGTTCGAACGTGAAAAAAATAGAAGTAGTTTTTGTGGCCATGTAGAAAAAGGCGTAATTCAGCGAAACCTGGCGCAATTTTTTAGTCAAACTACTTTCAGAATTTTACGTAGCAACGTAACATTTAAATGTCTTTGGTAAGATTCCAAAATCTTCAATATTTTTTTTCGTTTAAGCCAAAATCTGGTTCGATACGTGACATTTCGAACGTGACATTTTTTCCATAATAATTTAACTGAATAATGATTAAAAAAAATACAAATTTACCGTTAATCCGAATAACATATTTCTCTTCGAACTCTTTCTTAGACTACGGACCATGTAAGAAAATTTTTTTGGAATAATTTTCATCAAATATCACTTCTTTTAAGGAAGATAATATTAAAGAAAACATGCAATAAAACATTCTCACAATTAAGAAATTACGTTTGCACAACTTTGCAGTCTGATTGTTTATCTAAGTGAACAAATTTATGGGTAAATTTATAAAATTAGTAAGATCTAAATATTTCTCTATAACAATATCGTAAAATAATAAGCTTTTTTTAACTTTTAAATTTTTGGTCACGATGGACCTTTTGACGGAAATGCCCATATTTAGTTTTACTAAAAAAAAATTAACACTTTCATAACTATTTGTATGGTATATTTTGTGTTTTAGCAAATTTTTTTAGGGTGTGCTAATTTGTTCGTAGTTTGTGATTTTACAAACCATTTGTTTTTTCTTGTGCTTCTTTCTTACTATTTAAGGTTATTTGCAATTTTAACAAAATTTTATTATTCTTTTTTAGCAATTCTTTCGTTTTCTTTCAACCCAAAATTAATTGATATTTTTTGTATACATACATACATACATGCATACATATGTATGTACATAATTTCATTTCAATATAAAGAACAATTGACGGTCTTATTGAGTGTGAAGTTCAATAAACCTTTTTTCAATGATGATGTTATTTTGAAAAGAAAAATTCTATTAAAAGTTTTTTCTTTGACTCAACAAATTTACAGAATTTTTTTTTTATTTATTGATTTTGAACAGAGAAAACAACAACGAACGGCAGCAACAAACGAACAAACTTTTTTTCATAATAAAAAAAAATTATTAATAAAAATGAAAAAAGAGATGTACTATATGCACCTTGCAGCTACAAACAAAATGTTCATAGACCGTTAACCATAAAAAACAACAACAAAATAAAATAGTAAAAACACAAACAACAACTTAGATTTACATATATATGTATGAGCAGTGTTGTCATATTATTTTTTAAAAAATCTTATAATTTAAAAAAAACTGCTTTTTGAAAAAAACAAAAGCTTTTTTTGGACAAAAAAATTTGGCAATGCCATACAAATTTAATTCGCCGCAGTTTCAGCTTAAAATGTCATCGCTAAAATGTTTAAATTTTGTATTCTCTAAGGCAATTTAGCGATCGAGATTTAGCTGTAGCTTAGCGAATTACAGAATACGGCAGAACAAATTAAAAATTGTTTCTAATCAACAAATTCATACCAAATTCTTAGAATCAAGCAACCCATTTGTTGATTTTCCACCTATTACCAAAATGATTAAACACACTGGGGCCATAAGCCATTTTTCCCGGATCAATTCAATTCTCCTCAGCTGCAATTGTGAGGCACATTAAATTTGATATGTAAATCTTGGAACAAACAGCATGTTCCAACAACATCTTGGTGGTATAAGTGGTGGGGAAGGGTACCCCACATACAAAAAAATTTCTTAACTTGCTTATAACTACAATAGTGAGGCACACTAAGTTTGATGTGTGTAACTCTTAGAACAAACTGCATGTTTCATCAACATTTTGGAGGTATAGGACGACGGATACCCACATTCAATATATTTTTGCGGATCAATTCATCTCTCCTCAGCTTCGATAGTTCAATACAAAAAATTATTAATTAATTAATTAATAAAATTGATTTTGAAATCACGCACGCTTTCGCTTAATTGCGTGCCATTGAATGAGTTCCGACACGAATTACTCAAAAATTGGTTTTTTTAATAGGGTAAGGGCTATTTCGTGAGTGCGTCATGCACTCTTGTTTTTAAATCATTATAAAATATAAATTTTACCACGGTCACGCGTGACTCATGTGTGATTTGCGCCTAGAAATCACGACATTTGCACATCTCTAATAAAAACACATAAAACATTGACAACAACAACAGCAATAAAATTTATAGCAGATGTTTTCTAAAAGAACGCTGATTTGATCAACCTTTTAAATAAAGTCAAAATCTCTGCTCAATTGGGCCCAATTGATAATTTTATGTCCACTTAAACTGAGAAAATCCTTTTTTTTTACATTTCCCATATAAACTCAAAAAATTAAAGCAGTTCCAAAAATAATATTTTTTTTTTTTTTTATATTTAAGCAAAGCTTTTACACTTGTTTGTACTTGTTACGTTAAAAAATTACTTTCGGTAAATCAAATTTTATAACAAAAAGTTTTTAGCTTTTTTTTTTTGCCTATATTTCACTTATTCTCACAATGTTTTTGACGTATATAAACTAGATATCTACATCTATGTTAGATTTTTTTCATCTTGAAGTGAAGTGATCAATAGTAGACCTACCATAACACAATTTCACCATAACATAGTAGCTAGTACGCATGTATATAATAAAACAAGTTTACTATTCGCAAGCAAAAATTACATAGCATTTTCGACATGAAATAAAAGGTAGTAGGCAATTTTTAAACATCATTGCAGTAAAATCAATAAACTGGCACCACTGTTATTATATATAGAAAACATTACTTAACCCTGGAAGGTTACTCTTCATTTTAGTGCATTAAGTTTACTCTTCGTCGAATCGACGCACTTTTTAAAAAAAATTCTAGCGGAACGATTTTTAAAGAAAAAAAAAAACAAAAATCAATGGCACCACTGTTATTTTATATGGAAAATATTACTTAACCCTTACTCTTCGTCGAATCGACGAACTTTAAAAAAAAAAAAATTCTAGCGGAACGATTTTTAAAGTAAACAATAAACAAAAATCGGGTTAGTTCAGCATTTTATTAAAAAATAAAATATTTAAAAGATTTTGTTTGTTGTTTTTACGACAAACAAAATCTTGTATGTAGATGAAAAATTTTGTATTCCCAAAAAGATTACTTTGACAAAAAAAAAAAATAAATATTCTTTTTCAAATCAATTAACTTATCACACAACAAAAACTAAAAAGGTAAAAAAAATTAATTTTTTCTTACTCACCCTTTAAAGATAATCAGTCAAATAATACAAAAGAAAAAAAATGTATTTATTAGACTTTTTTTACGCATGAGACACAAAATTTAATTTTATGTCAATCACAGATGCTTTTCTTGCATATATTTCATGTACTTTTCGTCATTCTGACGGGTTCTTGTCGAATAGGTATTTTATTTGGAATTTTTTTCCTTAATTATGATCTGCAAGGTAGGTGTCTCGAATTTGCCTCTTAAACAGGAAGCCACGAGAGGTTAATGAAGATTTTTCAGATACTGTCGTCGGTCTTTGGGTTTTCGGTCTTTATGGAACATATTGTGAGTATATTTGAGGTAGCTGTTGACTTAAGAAATTTTTATAATCCCAAAAAATTAGACACAACAACTAACACTACGGTTCAGTGATGCCAACTTAGTGCTTTTGGCACTATTTATGGTGCTTTTTGATGCCTTAAAATGCCACAATTTTATCCTTAGTGCCAAACTAAAAAAAAACACTAACTTGGTGCTTATTTAATTTTTCGTTGGTGCCTTTAGTGCTTTTTACTATTTTTATTATTTTTCTACCATTTTTTAAAACTTGGATTATATAAAGGATGATTTAGATAAGCCCTGCTATTTAAGCGTATCATTTTAAGAAGGCCTGTAAAGATTTTAAGATTTCAGATGCTAAAAAGAAAGTTGTATTAGCTTTACCAAAACCTTATTTACGAAGCCTAGCTCTTTCTAGCAATTTGGAAATTCTACAAAACGTTGCACTATTTAGCGTTGAAAACATATTTAGTAGTCGTTATAAAAACGATGTATTTTTTTTCCGGTACACATTTTATTAAAGATGTAGACACTGTTTCAAAAATAGAAAATTGCTTGGAAAATAAATAGGAATTGTGAATGGAAAAATAAACAACGAACAGATTTTTTTTTTTGGATAGAAGTCAACCATTTTAAAGATTCAATAGGACAAAATCCATTTTTAGATTTGTCCAATTTTGTATTAAGAATTTTAAGTTTGCCATAATCTAACGCGAAAGTTGAAAACATTTAGTTCCATGGACTACAGTAAATCCAAAATCGCAAACCGATTATCCTCTGTTAGTTCAGTTCTTCAGGGTATATGTGGACTTTGTCGACATAACTCATACTGTAATGATTACACACTACTACTAATGTTCCAATGAAACATACAAAAAATCAAAATATTACTTAAAAACTGTTTTATGGCCCAATTGCTGATTATGTTCCAAATGATTAACATTTAAAAATTTTTATATACTATTGTAAACCATTGTACTTATAAAAACTTTTTTATAGCTGTGTACATTTTTAGTTCTGAAATAAACTAGCAATTTTAATTTGTAGTTTTAAAAACCTTATAAGTTGTGTTACTTAAACTTATGAACGAAAATGGTCCCCCAACAACGACGTCGCCTTTTTTAATATTGGAGGTATTTCATATTCGGACAGCCGAATGCAACTTGTTTTGTGTTTAATTAAATTAAAAAAATGGCTTAGTGCTTTTTTACGCTTTATTTTGCTCGAAATAATGCTTTTCAGTGCTTTTTTAAACTTTAATTTTGCTCTCAAAAAGCTGGCACCACTGCGAAGGTTAATCTTCGTCGTTGCGACGAGTACACACCTCTGAATTTCAACTTTAAAGAAAATGAGGATTCAGCGTACGTCCACTCACTACAAGCTTTCGGCATCAGCTAACGTTGTTGACGAACAAAATTAAAACAAAAATAACTTTTTCAGGCCTGTTCTGGAAATCACTTTAACTCAAATCACGTGATTTCAAATCACATGTGCCTACTAAAATCACACGTGTGATATTTTAGCGTCCCGTTTTTGTGTGTTTTGGTGTGATATTTAATTGCAGAAAGCACACCGAGAAACACAACAATGGTATGACTTTCAAAACACCACAAAATCACACGTGTGATTTCAAAAGCACGTGATTTGAAATCACGTGATTTTCAGAACAGGCCCGAAACGGGAAAGGAAACTTACAGGGGTGTGCTGGAAATCGCAAACGCAAAACGCAAGAATTTTAAAAGTCGTTTTTTAGTAAGATTTCCGGAATAAAAGAATTTTATGACAAATATTATACAAACATTTCTCTATTAAACTGAATTTTATAACAAAAATTATAAAAATTAGATTAAAAGTGTATAAAAAACAGCCTACAAATTCTTGCGTTTTGCGTTTGCGATTTCCAGCACACCCCCCTTAAAAACAGAAGTGAGAAAGAAACATGAAATGAAAATTAAAAGTAGATAATTAATTATTGCAAATTTCGAACTACCAAAAATACTATTGGCTTAAAAATTAATGTTTTACTATAGACTGCCAGCCTTGGCAGTGGCGAAGATGATAAAACTGCAACGAACTTTGATGATGAGAACGTGGTTGTTTTCGAAACAAGTAAATTCGACCCGAGTTCAAGCCCCAGCTCAGTCAAGAAAAATTATCAACTAATTTTAATTAATTTCATGTTGTAAAATTCCTTCATTCAATAAAAAACATTTAAAGAAAATTAAATTTAATGACCTTAAGCCTGGTTTAAAGTAAAAAAAAAAATAAAATTTGTATCAAAAACCATAAACAGTTCGATTAACCCCAAGCAACTTATTGTTGTAAAGCTATGACACGAGCTCTTTATACATACATATGTTTACAATTGTCCTTTAAGTTGTGCAAAAGGACAATAAAATCCACCCGAGTTCAAGACCCGTTTCAGCCAAGCAAAATTATCAATTATTATTAATTCATTTCATGTTGTAGTTGTAATTCCTTCCTTCATTTAAATAATTTAATGAAAATTAAATTGGATTAACTTAAGCCTGATTTAAATTAAAAAAAAAAAAAATCAAATTGGGATTAAAAACAATAAACAGTTCGATTACCCACAATAAACTAATTAAAACTTGATAACTCTTTTGCATCTCAAAAAAAATTTGCAAAAAAGGATAAACCTGACGATATGACAACACTGAATATGAGTAAGCACAAAATCGTATGTATGTATGTATATGAAGAAAAACAATAACAAATATTTATATAATTGCTATAATTGTTGTTGTTCTAAATAATGAAACTTTAGACAAACAAAAACAAACAATGTTACCGACATTTTATTCTTACTTATGCAAATCATGTACATATATACTTTTTTTTATTGATTTGTTGTTGTTGTTTTTTTTGTTTTTTTTTTGTTATTGCCATTTCAGCAGATTTTCTTTTGTAAGCAAACACAATCAGCGTTGCCACGACCAAAAAAAATGTTAAAAAAAGTAACCAAATGAGAAAAAAAGCAACGAAAATGTTTGTGTATTCAAAATACTACATAAACATACGTTCAAAATAATAAGTAAATAAGTTTCTTCCGCATCTGCTGATTAATTAAATATAAACATTGTTTATATACATATTTATTTAAAAAAAAAAAAAAAGTTATATTTATTTAATTTGTATTACGTTTAACAAAAACAACGAAAACCATAAACTGAATAATAAATGAAATGATAACAGAAAAAAAAAATTAGTAGACAAAATAATAAGTACGTAAATTATCATTATTAAATTAACAGTTCAATATACTAAAGCAAAATTTCCTGCACTTATAGAAAAATACATCTTCATATTGATGATGCCACGACATCAGAATTGTTACATCAATGTTATTACAAAAGGCGTTAATGAGACAAAAAGTGACATAATCCAATGACAATCGTCATCATAAAATTTTGTCTACATCCTTTATCCGTCATCTATGCAATGACTACAGTGACATCATTTCGATGACACATTTTGTGTATTATTAACATTATATTCATGTTTAAAAAGTAAAATAAGAAGCAAAAATTCCCATGTTTTATTTGTTTAAATTTTTTAGTTAATAACATCAAGTTTTCAAAGAATGATTACGAAAACCATATCGGGCATGCTGCTGGGTTCTACAATTAAGAGTTTAACTGTAAACACAGGGCGGAATACAAGAAAAGTGAAACAAATATGTGTAACGGATAAGTCAATTCTTACGACTCAATTTAATGACAGTTTGTCAATTAATTGAGCCTAATGAGCCCTTTCTTTTTTATTAAATTGACTCCGATTCGTCATTTCTGTGATGCCGATGTGTCATCCCATTGATGACATAATTTCAATTTTGACGCTGATGACAATTTGGCAAAGCGATGTTAAGGCTTACATCAATATGATGAAAGGTGTCATAGTACTGGTGTCAAAAAACATCAGCGTCATGATACCTTTTCCATTAGTGTATGTATAATAAGATTACGGCAGGGTTCAAAGGAATTTCATACTTGTTTTTGAACAAAATTCCAAAGTTGATTTTTGTTTTAAAATTTTTGTTTGTTTTTTATTCGTTTGAACGCCCCCAAAACTTTTCAATCGGATTAAGGTCAAGAGACCAGCGTTACCACTTGTCAAGTTTTTCCTTTTTTGTAAGTTTTTTTGAGATGCCAAAAAGTTTTTAATTTATTTAAAGTTTTTTATAAATACATAACTATAAAAGGTAACCAGAAGAGTATTGCTCAATTATGTGCTATTTTGCCAAATGTTGAGATGTAAGTGGTATTCAAGAAGTTAATAATGAGTGGCGTGAGCTAATCTTTTTTGATTTTTCGGAACATAATTGAGGAAAATAGGAAAATATGGAGAATTTTTGGGAGAAAGTATTTAAAGTAAAACGTTGTGAACATTCCGAAGTTTTTCAATATTTAAAAAATTTGTTTATTAAATTTTTTCGTTACCAATATCTACAGCAAATGGAGAGCTCATTTTTTAAAAATTAATTATAACAAAAATAGTGTTAGAAACAGTGTTGCAAAATTGAAATTTTGATATGGTACTGAACTTCAACTAAAAGAGTATTTTTCTCACCAAATGGTATTTTTTGGTAAAAAAAAAACAATAATTTATGCAAATAAAAGGAGCAAAATAATTTTTATTGGAATTCATGTATCTAAGTAATTAATAGCAAACAGTATTTGAGGTGCACATGTAAAGGCTAGTTTACACTATCTCACAAGTCTTACGTATTCCGTAATACTTTGTGAGATAGAAATCTAATGAGTTTTGTTGCGACTGTCAAAAAATCTAATTTAACATAACAGTTTGTGTTCACACCATCACACAAAGTATAAACACTCACACATCATATAAAATGCAACCCTGATCCAATGAAAAGTATCTTTTTTAGAAATTTTTCAAAAAACGATGAAGTCGTATGGGATGTCAAACTTTTTTCATAATACTTGTCATTTTCATCACACATGCATTCACACTATCAGACTTTTACATATTACTTGAGTTTTGGACATGTATTAATACAAAGTAAAATAGTGTAAACTAGCCTTAAAAAATATTTCTGTTATACAAAAGCGGCACAATAGTTTTAATTAATTAATCGCATATCTTATTCAAAAAACATAACCTTTAAAGCAAAACAACATAGTACAGTTTTGTCAACACATTTCACAGTATATTGCACTTCTTTTCTGATTTCGATTCTTGCCAATAAATTGTGTAACCTTCGAATATCACATGCAAATTGGCGATAAAATTGAACAGTTATATTGCAAGTGTATGAACCGCTTAAGGTACGTTTTTCAGTAATTTCTAAAGCAAATTATTTTAAATGGTTCATATATTTATGAATAAGTAAATATATTAAAAATTTTATTTTTGTCAACATAAATTTATACTGGTATTTATATTTATATTTTAACTTTTGCATTCAATTGATGCTCAGAAATGTGGTATCGATAAAATACCAAAAGCAATATGTGGAATGACAGCAAACATTAGTTTTGTTTCTTATATTGGCTATATTTTTCCAAGAAATTTAAATATATTCAGTTCTGAAATGCCTTTTTTCTGAAAGATCCGCTAGAACACGGAATTGAGAATTGATATTGATTAAGTTTTCTGGAGTGAAGCTGATTATTACTTTTAAGGATTTATTTTCAAAACAAAATTTAGTTCTGAATATTTCGCAAATTTTCGAATAAAATGATTTCGCAGTTTCTTTTACTTTATAAACCATTTCCTTAACATTGCATGTTTCTATAAATATGGTTTTCATTTATATTTTCCACTAACAAATTATCCAATGCATCCCTTTTTATAAATTTTCTTGCCACTTGTAAGAACAAATATCCCATTCTGGAAAGCAAAATATGAATCCTGGCGTCTACGCTTCGCATTTCAATATTAACGTCGTTAATTATTTTAAAAATACAACAACATAAATTTTGCAACAAACACATGATGACCAAAGCCTGCTATCGAAATATTCATATCACAGTTAAAAAGCTCAAAGGATAAAAAAGTACTGAAAACAACGCGGGAATACTGCGGTATTTTTAGTATTAAAAAAGTACTGAAAAAAGTACCAAAGTACTGAATTTTTCCACACTGGTTAGAAACAAATTAGAAATACCAACCTTATGAGGTATTTTTTAAAAAAAAAAAAAAGTAGTTTCTTGTAAACTATTTTGTATTAAATTTTTGTATACCTATCTTGAAATAAAATTAATTCCTAACACATTTTGGTATTTCTAAGAACAATTTTGATTTTTAGTTGAACTGTTAATTTTTAATTTTTGATATTCTTTAATTAGGCTCGAGTTCATCAAATTTAATTTTCATTAAATTATTTTCACTGAGGGAAGGAATTTTACAACTTGGAATTTTTATTAAAATTTATTGATAATTTTTCTTGGCTGAGCTGGGATTTGAACCCGGGTTGATCTTTACATGTTTCAAGAAACACCACTTTCTTTTGTAAGAAGATCTTTGTGTTCTACCCACTGCACCACTGCGGTGCCCGTTAGCCAACAGTCAAACATCAATCTTTAACCAGTAGTACTGGTGGTTCGAAATTTGCTGTTATTATCACTTACATTTCAAATTACATGTTGCCTCTTTTTTTCCTCTGTTTGCCAAGAAAAATTATCAATAAACTTTAATAAAAATTCCAAGTTGTAAAATTCCTTCCCTCAGTGAAAATAATTTAATGAAAATTAAATTTGATGAACTCGAGCCTAATTAAAGAATATCAAAAATTTTGGTATTTTTTTTTTAAAATTTGGCACTTTTGTAAAAAAAGTTATTTTTTTGAGAAAACAAGTTTTTTTTCGGAGAATAAAAGTTTTTTCCAACGCTGCCGGTGACGGACTTGGATGTGTGTTTTGGGCCGTTATCCTGCAGGAAATTCTATCTAAACAGCATGTTTTCTTCAGCGTGTGGCGGCATTGTGTTCTCCGATATTTTTGTATCGGGAATACGAAAAATAAGACCAACACCATACCACGGAAAAACATCCCCAAACCATTATGTTGCCTGCGTTCTTGGAGGTTATTTTTTTGTAAAGCGGGTGTAAAATTCCCTAATCTGGAATACGACTAAAAACAATTTGACACTAATATTGTTCTTTTCCTTCGAGTTTTTTGAAAGTGTGCGTGTTTTCAACAGACGTACAGACAGACGGACATGGCTAAATCGACTTAAAATTACTCAAGGATTCAGAATATATATATATAGGGTCTTAGAAGAATATTAAACAATTTTCACACGGAATGACAAACTTAGTACACCCTCTTTAAACTATCTAGATGTAAAGGGTATAGAAAAATAACCAAAACGGCAACACTGAACACAATTATACTAATACATACAGACTAAAGGGCTGACGTAAATCACACGATTGATTTGTGCTTTGATGCCGTTATTGGGGGAAATAAAAAAAAAAACTTCCTACCCTTTTCTACCATAGAGAAATTATTATAAAAGTTAACAATAAACTTCTGCAAATAAATACAAAATTCGAAATTAAATTTATGCGAGAAAAAAAAGAGTTACAAATGAATTCATAATTAATCAATACAAAATGGTGGACAAAGGAAAATTGTTTTGATTTTACAAAAAAAAAAAAAAAAAAAAAAAAAAAAAAAAAAAAAAAACTGCAATAACCCTAAAGTTATCGAACAGATTTAAACAAAAATAAAAATCTAGTGTAATGTAGTTAATATTTAATTGTATAAAGACGTCATTATAAAATTGATTAAAATGTATTAGTTTTCAATTTTGCAACTAAAGTTTGTTGAAAAATGATCACTTCAAACCAAATAAAAAATTAAATGACAAAAACGAATCATTAAAATATTGTGCATGTTGAATAAATTCATGTAAATAAATAGCAAATTTCAATATTTAATTTAAATATAATCTATGAAATAGAAAATATAACTATCGACAAATAATAACAAATCATATTAGAAAAAATATTGTTGAAAATGAATTAAATCTTGTATGGCAAAAATTTTAAACTGCAATAAGTCAATCATATTATAAATGGGCTTTAAAAATTATTTGATGGTTTGTCAATGAATTATGACAAAATATTTTTAAATAGTAATCAGTACTGTTTAATTGTTTAGCAAAATTGATACTTTTGTCAAACAAATTTCAAATTTATAGGGTGTGCTACAAAGTTTTTGAGGAATTTTTTTTTGTTTTTTGTAGGGTGTGCTACTAAGATTTTTGTTAAAAAATAGTTAATAAATAATAATTTATTATGTTGTTTTTTTAATGTGAATTTTACAGAGTGTCCTTCCTACATACTTAGTTTCTAACTCAATTTTCAATAATGATATTTGTAGTAAAAAATTTACGGTTTCCTTTAAAATTGCAGCACAACAATGCTAAAGCCCATATGACACTAGATTTTTAATGCATTGTTCAAGTTTTGGTGAACAGTACAAATATAATGTAATAGACAAATTTACCAAGTGCAATGAGTTCAGCTGTATTAAGATAAATGGCAAACTGTCAACAATTTTTAAAAAGTTATCGATAAAAAATGAAGTTATGTCAAAAAAAATGTAAAATTGTTTAACTTAAAATTGACATTTCAAGCTTGAAATATTAAAAGTGTTGCTGAATGAGCGGTTTATGGGCAAATTCAGCGATTTATCGCTTTTTGTTTTTAGGTTTCTCATAAACAAAAAGTTGGCAGCATTTAATAAAATAAACAAAACAGGGATGGCTAAGTTGTTTCAATTGTTCTTTTTTGTTGATACTTTTTTAACTAAGATTTATAATACCTTTTTGTGGTGTTTTTTATGAACATAATTAAAATTAATTTCAACTAAAAAAAATCTTTTAGTACAATTAGAGTAAAAAACTATAATTTTTAAAGGTTGTTGGTACAATATTAAAAATTCTCAACGCCATCCCTGAAACAAAAACATAACATACATATAGTTTGCTCTTTCTTACATTTACTGTTTCTTTCTATCAATTCTATATCAATTAATGAATAAAAAATGTAGTGTCATAAGGGCTTAAGCCAACGTTTTATAACGAAAATTTAAAAATTTCTTTAGCACACTTAATGAAACAATTGATTTGCCAACAATTTGAAAAAACATACATACATACATTCCTTATAAAAGAAAACAAATATTTTTAATTAAGAAGATTCTTAAAAATTTTATAATTGTTGCTAGAAATTTAAGGTAGCACACCCTCCTATTTGTAACAAGTATTTCATATCAGTTTTATCAATAATTTTTTTTTACTTAAAACAACGATTTGTTTTAAAAGTTAAAATACTGATTATCAAGCTTAAAAATTTTATAAAGCCTAATTATGAATACAAATTCCCCGGGAGTTTTTTCCCTTTTTCCATTTTTACAATTGAATTTACATAGGAAAAATGGGGGAAGGGAGAAAACCCCCCGGGGAGCTTGGGCTGATAGTTTTACAGGAAAATGTAAGGATTTTTTTCGAAAAATTACATTAACGTCAATTTTAGAGTATATAAAATGATAGTTTAAAAAAGGACCTGCATTTTAAAGAATTTAAAAAATCTGTCCGGTTTTTTCTAGATCTGGCAAGTCTGCTTTAGAGTTGCTTTATTTCCTTTACCAACATCTGGCAATAAGGTTTAAACAAAGACTAAAAATATATATAAGACTATAATATAATATATTTATATTTATAGTCTTTGGTTTAATGATTGCAAGGGCGAATTCATAGAAAAAAGCGAATTCATTCATTAAAAACGAAATGTAAACAAATAAACATCACATCATAATTTTTAGTCTTGCAAAAAAAGCGAAAATGCGAAGTCTTGCACTAGTTGACAAGAGCATACATTTTAGCAACAAGTACAGTGTAAATTCGATAATCCGGACTCCACTAATCCGGAATATTCGGTAATCCGGACAGAATAACGCAGCTCATTGCGTATTCTATAATCCGGATTGATTGCAATTCTATAGTCCGGATTGAATAACACCCGTTTTTATTTATTTTTTTATTGAAATCACAGTATGCTCTGAAAAATACAGTTACAATAGTGTGATATGAGTATGTTTGCACATGCGTTTCTAGTTTAGTATTGATGCAAGATTCCTTCACTGAAGAGAGCACACAAGACTTTATCTATTTTAGATAAAGTAAAAATTGTTGAAACTGTATTTTTTATTTTAACTGAACTGTACAAATTAATATTTATGTTTTTATGTTTAATTTTGCTATGAATTATTATAATTTTTAATAAATACATACATGCGGTAATCCGGATAATTCGCTACTCCGGATTGGGGTCTGCAATCAATTATCCGGATTATCGAATTTTTACTGTACATAAACGCAGACTCAAAATAACAGACGCCATCTTTAATTAGTTTATTTTCGGTTGTCTTATTTTTTGAATGATGTAATCGGCCTATTTTTTATATTTCTTGAATTTTAATTTGTTTTATATTTTTTTGCATTCATTTTGATTAAACTAAAAAAAATGTCCGTCTGATTTTGGCTTTTTGCACAAAAAGAGTCAGTGCAAAATTATTTTCTACTTAGTTGTTGTTATGTTTCAAAAAAAAACTTCGCATTTGCGCATTTTTGCAGGACTTAAAATGGTGACGTGAATTACTCTAATATAGAAAAAGTAAAAAACGAAACTTTGTTAAAACAAATAATCAACTGTGCTTTTACGGACTCCTTTAATTGAATTCACCTGGGCTATCATATTAATGTCAAAAACATAAAAGAATAACAATAGCTGGAACAACATCAAGGCGAATTTACTTTTAAGGAGGCGTTGAAAACAAAGCTAAGCGATTTATTTTACTTACTTGGAGACTAGGCAAATTCATAACAGGTTAACTCGCCCGAATTCGCTCTGCAAAATATCTAGTTTATTTGTCAAAATCCATTGTTTGGTACAACGTCAAGCCCAAGGGAAATTCATAAATTGACAAACTAACAATAAAAATATGATCAAAATGCATGATGCAAAAAATAGTCAGCAAAACTCTTGAGTTCACCTGTTATGAATTCGCCTTGCTTAGAGGGAGAAATATCACAATTAAGCTCTTCGAATTAGAAATTTAGTTCAAAAACGCAGCTTTTTCATTTAAATTTGAGTGTTATTTGATCTCCTTATAATGAATTTCCATACCGTGAAGTTTTTTTTTAAGAATGAACAAATTCTTCATATATGAATGTGTGTCTATATAATGAATTATTTAAAAAAAATTTTAGAGGTTTCCCAAAGATGAAAAGAAGAAAGAACAAAAGAAAAAATTATCTGTTATAACAATTATGACAGCATTCGCACGTGTTCAGTGAACGAATATTTCGTAAAAGCATTTGATTTAAAAAAAATGTAAGTTAAAGTTACACAAGTAACAGAAAACAAAATTTAAAGCTAAGCAGTTTGTTTTCCAGCATTTTGTCCAATGTAAATTCTAAAAAGGTAGAAACAAGCAATTAAGCACTAAACGCAAAAAAAAAGGCTGCGAACCTGTCTTTAAAAGTATATTGATGGAGCAGAACCTTAATCAATAACACCCGCACGTGAAAGTGTAATCCTAACTAAAATACAATTATTTTTAAGCAATATTGGAAAAAAATTCAAGTTCTGTACAATGAAGTTTCTTAAAAATTAAGTGATTTTGTGGTCCCATTCACATTCATTATAGGGAAGTTCGACTGTAAATGCTGGTTTTATTGTACTTCTGTAAGTCGTGCCGCCACCGGATACGTGATTTCGCCTTAAACAATTTCTTTAACATTCTACAAAAAAAAGAAAAGAACTAAAATTTAATTTAAACAAATAATGTTGGCTTTTTGAGATGTGGATTAAGCTTAAACTTAGTTTAACGTAGTCTGAAATTCGGATTTTTTCGGCGAAATGAATTTTTTTTATTATTTCATTAAAGACCAACAGTTTAAGCAAAACTAAGCTGTTTCGTCAACTGTATACAAACTTGGTATTGGCAGCCCAAATCTGTTTTCAGATTAACTTAACCAAGTTTAACTGAGATTTTAAAACCCCAGCCTAAGAACGCAACCCTAAATTAAGAATTTTCTTAACAACTTTTTTAAATAACATAAAACTTTTTGTACCAAACTCTCTAATAAAGAGTTTTTTGTTTCGAACAATATTTTTCTACTCCTCAAAACAAAATATTATATTTTTAAAAATGATTTATATAAAATAATTTTGTCATAAAATTAAGAGTTTTCTCATTTTAAAATCTCTTTGAAAAATAAAATATATACATTTTTTTTTATATAACTTTTATAAAAATTTTGCAAAATAAACCAAACAAACAACCAAAAAAAGTGCTATAAGGTGCTTAGACTTCATCTTAAGACAAAACTTCTAAACACATCTTATTCTTTAATATACTTTTTTAGGGTGTGCTACTAATTTTAAGTAAATTTTTTAAAGTTTTTTTCTTTTCTGCAGTAAATTAAGTGTTTTCTCATTTAAAAATCTCTGTATAAGATAAAATAGATAATTTTTTTTTCTAATTCTTATAAAAATTTTGCAAAATATAAGTAGCACACACAAAAAAATTGCTATAAGGTAGTTAAACTTTGTCTTAATGCATAACTTATAAACACACTTTCTTGTTTAATATGCTTTTATTAGGTGTGCTACTTATTTTAAGTAAATTTTTCAAAGTTTTTTTTTACTTTTTGCTGTTTTTTTTTTAAATTTGTCATTTGCAAAATATAAGTAGCACACCCAATAAAGTTGCTGTAAGGTACTTAAACTTCATCTTAAGACAAAACTTATAAACACATTTTCTTGCTAAATAAACTTTAAAAGGGTGTGCTACTTATTTTAAGTAAAATTTTTAAAGTTTTTTGTATTGCTTTCTGCAGTTTTCTAAATTTGTCATTAAATCAATCGTTTTCTTATATGATAAGATAAAATAGATAATTTTTTTCTAATTTTTATAAAAATTTTAGAAAATATAAGTAGCACACCCAAAAAAATTGCTATAAGGTTGTTTAACTTCATCTTAATACATTACTTCTAAACACATTTTCTTGGTTAATATATTTTAATAGGGTGTGCTACTAATTTTAAGTAAAGTTATTAAAGTTTTACCATTACTTTTTGCGATTTTCTAAAATTTTTCACAATAATTTATATTTGTTGTTGTTGTTAAATGAAGAAACTTTTATTTTAATTTTTACTTTATTTTTTCATAATTTTTTAATAATTATTTTTAAAATATTGAAGTTTTTGTCCTAGATTGTAAATCTTTATTTCTTTAAAATAAAAAATATACTGGCTATGAAATATTAATAATATCTTCTTTAATTTTGTCGAGTGTGCTATTTAAGTTTCCAATTCCAATTTGCTTCGAAAATATTAAAATCTGGCCACGTTTTTATTCGAAAAATCCATTTTTTGTGTTCTGTTTTTAAATTGTCCATTATAAATTCGTCTCCTAAACTTGTCTATATGTCTGTCTGCCACGCATCTATTTGTAACACATTTTTTTTTTGCATACTTAAATATTCATTCATTCAGCCATCTCGATATTTGTATCTAAAAGTGCAAACAAGTATTTGCAAAAGTGGCACAATTATCTAGTGATAAATACCGCACAATTTGTTAAGTTTTAATATTTTTTTTTTTTGCTTGAAAATTAACAGCCATAAAACAAGATTTAACGGAAATTGGGGGCGTTTATTTTTGTTGCAAGGCGGCTGTTTTTCAATCACTTAATGTTTAACAAAATAAATTGAATACTTTATATATTTATTTATATAGATTCTTTTTGCAATAAAAAAAAAGCAATTAAAAAATATTTTCTTTCCAAATTCATTCCCCTTTTAATTTGCAATCATTTGAGTCATTATCGTCTCAAACTGTGAGATAATCTTTTGACATTCGAGCGCTGTTTGTTGTCTTAATGATTAATTTATTTCGAGTTTTAAGAACAAAAACATTTCAATGTTTACAAAGTAATTTTAAAATTGCATTTCATAATAATTTGTCGCATGTTTTTATTAAAAAAAAAAAAAAAAACGTTTAAAGTTTCATTGAATTGAAATGATTTAATTGAAACGCATTTAAATGGTTTTAAAAAGAAAAATAATATTGACTCTTGAAAAAATGATTAAAAGGCAGGTGCATTAAACTGTGGAAAAAATATATTCGATAAGAGTTGAAATTTTCGTTAATTTTAGCTTTTAAAAAGAGACAGATGACAATTGATTAAGGAAACACTAGATAACAGTGTATAATGTTTATTTTCGAACAGTGCTTTATAATATTTTTTTTTTATTACATATTTTTTTGCAATCTATCTTACGATAATAAGCCAGGGGATACTTTGACAGGGAAAGTTAAAAGGTACCTATGGGTCTAAGGTGCCTACTTTTTTTTTGGCGATTCTTATAGTAGACAAAACGTTAAATAAACCGCAGCTTTCTTACTGCATTCGTTTTG
This sequence comes from Pollenia griseotomentosa, assembly GCA_963931875.1. Classification (NCBI taxonomy): domain Eukaryota; kingdom Metazoa; phylum Arthropoda; class Insecta; order Diptera; family Polleniidae; genus Pollenia; species Pollenia griseotomentosa. The sequence continues at coordinate 51,592,479 of OZ007564.1, forward strand.
TCATAAATTAGCTTTAAAATAGCAGGGTTTAAAAAACTGCAGTCGAAAGCATAAACAGTCAAACAAAAATGTGTGTCCAACTTGTCGCTTATTGAGTTGGTTTGACAGCGACTGTTTTTACATTTAATGAATCAGAAGTAAAAGCAACAGTTTTTTTTTGGCTAATGACAAATGAAGAAGTGGAAGAAATGGCAGTTTTTCTACTTTGACTGCAGTTTTTTAAACGCTAGAAAATAGAAACTTTTAATAAAAAAAAGTAAAAAGGAATCCGATGAGACAAACTTTTCTGAAATTAATCTTATTTGCTTGAAACTCGTCACTCAGGGGTTTTCGGTGTCGCTGGTATTAGATTTTAAAAATTCAAAATGGCAGATCCAATATGGCGGACTAGTTTTTTTTTAAATATATTAGATTGGTTTTAAAACCGTTGGCTTTAAGCAAATCCGCTCATTTCGTAATAAAAATTCCGACATTTTGAATATTGAAAGTCTGACTTTAGATTTATAATCTAATACCAGATTCGTAATCAGCGAAACCAAAACCCTGCAAGTAATGAGTTTGAAGCCATAACAGCGTTCAGGCGCTTTCCATGTCACATATAAATTTACAATTGCATTTAAGGCTCTACTTACGGACAGCTTTTCCAGCCCGACAGCTCTTCCAGCCCGACAGCTCTTCCAGCCAGACAGTTCTCATAGGCAGACGATAATCTAAAGGTCCAATTTTTTCCCCTAAGCTAATCCCGCAGAGCTCTACGCTTGTCTGCAGGAGATCGTCCCATGGTTTCTTAAGTTCCCTCAGCAAAAATTTAAATTATCGATCCCACAGACGGACATCTTTCGTTAGCGGACAAAATTGCGCCGAAGATTTGTTTCCGCCTGCGGGTGCGCTCACTCTATATAATTATTAATCGATTTATCGGTCGGACAAAAGAAACCAATGAAATTTTCAATTAAAATCAATAACAAAATTTATGGCTTAATTTCCCATGACATTTATTTTTATAAGATTTAAAACAGCTTAAAATAATTATTTAAAAACTTTGAAAATATTTTAAAATTTTGTTATAAAATTCTTTTTTTAATTTCTTTTCAGGTATGTTCATATAATTTTTAAGTGACATTTTTCAAAGGGTGAGTTTTGAAAAAAATCTTTACTAAAGAAAAAGTTCTTCTAAATTTCGACTTACGCGGTCTCATTACTCATACGTAAACGTTGCGAACAAGGAAACGTTGCGGTCAAAAAATACTCAAACGTGTTGAAATTTGTATTAAAAAGAAAACAGAAAATATGTCAAAATTTATATAACATATAAGTTTTAGATTTTGTTATTTAGGCGCTTTGTATAAAAATATAAAAGAACTTCAAGTGCGTCGATGGAACGTTCGCTTCATCAATAAACCTAAACAAACGTAAAATTGTTTAACAGCTGATATGTAAAAACAAAAAAATTTTAATAATTTATAAAATAAACGGCGCAAGCGGTAGAACGGCAAAGACTTCTGATGATGAAAATGTGTGTAAATTGACCCGAGTTCAATCCCGTGTTCAGACAAGAATAAAATTATCAAAAAAAAAAAAAAAATTTTTTTTTTATTCATTTACTAAAAATAATTTAATGAAAATTAAATTTGATAAACTAAAGCCTAATTTAAATTTAAAAAACTTCAAATAAATAATTTATTCAAGCTTGAGGTGTGTGTAAGCTGGAATAAATTATTTATTTTACAAATTATAACAAAAAAGGTCGATTAACTAAAAACATAAAAAAAAATTTATTTTATTAGGTTCATCCGCATCTCATCGTCACGTCGACGTGACCTGGCATTTACACATGCAAGTGCAAGTTCGAAAAACTCAATACACACTTTTTCACAAACACCACTACAATTTTTCTACTTGCAGACAACTTGCAAGATAGTAATGTTTTGACACTTGCAGCAAGTTAATGTCAAAAACATAAACAGTGTTACCAAATTGCCTTGATTGCAGAATCAATAATTATAGTTTTAACTCTTTTTTAAGTAACTATAAAAATATTTCCTGTTTTTTTTTTTTTTGCAAATATAAAAATGAAGACAATTGATTTAAGTTTCAAAACATAAATCCCATTAGAAAAAGTAATAATAAATATCAATGCCAACTGTTTATTTAGAAATTAAGCTCTGTTTTGCACTTGGTAACTCTGATTTATGAGGAACTTCCACTTGACTGTGTAAACATTCATGCAACTTGTATGACATTCGACTATTTCGGCGACAATTTCGATGTTAATACGTATACTCTACTCGCAAGTAATTACTTGCATGAGTAAAGGCAGGGTAAGAGTACCTATTAATACAAAAGCTTGGTAAGGAAAGCAGCAGTGTTGCCAATTTAGCCATTTAGTGGCTAGATTTAGCCATTTTTCATCTTGTTTAGCCATTAAAAAATGAATTTAGCCATTAGCCATTTTTCAAATTGTTTAGCCATAAATTTTTTTTGCCGTTTTTGTAGTAAAATAATAGAAATAATATTAAAATATTCAATTTATAAAATGGACCAACAAAAGCAACAGTTTCTTTTTGGTCGGAAGTTTTAGAAATTTTAGTATTTCTGTAAAGTTGCTCAAGTAAATTGCTCAAGTAAATTGAGTATATAGCTAAGTTAACATTTTTAAAAGTAACTTGAGAAATAGGCAACCGTAAATTCTATTTTATGAATTAGGTAAAAAATTTGGCTCTACGAATAAAATATTGTTACGTTTTTTCCCTTTAATAAACGCGTTTGAGTTCTTTTAATTGCAAAACCGAATAAAAACACACACTTATTTTACTTAACAAACTTTATTTATTATTTTGTTTACAATTATTAGTTACGAACAGAACCGTTTCTCAAAACAAACTCAAACTAATTATCCATGAGTCACCCCTTTTTATATTTCCTAATTATTTCTAGATTTTCCTGAACCTTCCCGTAAAAACTATTTATTATGTTCTAAAACCATTTCTAGAAATGACTGGGAGACTCATATAGGAATTATATTAAAATAACAGTTGTGTTGAAAATTATACATGACAATTTTAAGTAACTAATATGACATAAAACTATAACTTACAAGATAACTTATAACTATTACTATAAATAATTCTTAGATAATTTAACTTTCGTAACAATTTTTTTTATCTTTTTGTATTTTCTAATGTAGATTTGGACTCAAAAGGTTGGGTAAAGGATGTCATGGTTTACCTTTTTATTTATGAACGATAACGACATCGAATTTACCGATGATTTAATTTTTTAAGTGTCAGAATATTTAATTTACTTTTTTTTTCTTATGTAGAAAATTAATCTTAGGTTAAAATTTCATTCTAAAACATTTTTAATGGTTTATATTTGTTCTGTTATTGAATTTCAATGTGTTTTCATTTGAAAAAGTTTTTAGCCATTTTTTTAGCCGATTTTTAGCCATTTTTTAGCCATTTTTGGTCACCAAGTTTTGGCAACACTGGAAAGCAGAACAGCTAATCCGCAATGTATACAAGGCCTTTAAATTTAATCAAACACAAAAATCAATAAAATATTAAGTTAAGTAAACTTTAAGTAAAAAAACTGAAAAACATTAAAAATTTCGTAAATTTAAATTCAATAGTTTTTTTTTACAAACGCACCTGCAACATTTTAATTTCAAATTTACCCGGAAAGTTTATATACTATACAACTTTCTTGTCGTTAAAATTAAATGCCAAGTCCTCTTAAGCGTCACTAAACCCACAATAACCGCTTTAAAATACTTTGAATGTCTAAAATTTTGCAAAAGACTTTTGGAATATCAGCAAAAAAAAGTAAAAATTTTTTACTAAAATTCTTGTCAGATCATCCTGTTTTCTTAAAATTCACATAAACTTAAAGTGACATTATAAATGCCGCTTATTTGATTAAAAATTCTTTTAATTAACCTATTAGCTGTCTCACCAATACTCACTTGCTCAACTTATCTGTCATTACAAATCAATGACATGTCCTTATAAATATCATTATAAAAATGTATGTATGTAACAAACATTCCTTTGCAGTTATTTCTTATTTTTTTATTTATATTTACCCTCTATCTTTCTCACTCTCTCTATCTCTCTCTCTCTCTCTCTTGTCACAAGAATGTTTGTTTTCTATCCTTTTTTAAATTAATTTCAAAAGATTTTGTTATTCGTGCTTAATTCCCAGTTTTTATTATTGATAAAAACACTTGAAATTTATTGTTGATGGGATAAGCTATTCCTATGCGCATTTCACTGGTTAAATTTTTTATTTTTCCCTTTTAAATTTTTTTCTTATATTCATTTTTTTTTTGTAGATGTTTTTTTAAAATATTTTCTTCATATTTTCACCGTAAAGTAACCTCAAAGTTTAATGACCATTAGTATCGTGTAAACATTCCCAGCGGGAAAAAGAAGGAGTAGAGAGGCCTTCTAGAAGGCCTCTGTACCCCTTCTTTTGGATGTACAAGCCCTTCTTGCTCCATTCCATACTCATATCTTTTTTACACACGTTGTCATTGCGGAGAAGGCCTTCCGTTCTCCCTTCTTCAGCAGGTACATAAGAAGGGTAACGGGACTAAAAAAATTGATTTTGCTTTTGCTTGTGCAAAAAAACAATACAAAAAATGTTACTCCTTCTGTGCTCCCTTCTCATAGAAGCGAGTGTGGAAGGTGTATCTTATCTTTTATACGAAAGAGCCGAGGCCTTCTATGAGGCCTTCTTTAGCAGTTAGATAAGAATAGTAATTGAATCAAAAAATCTTTTAAGCAGGCCTTTAAAAAGGCCTGAAGTAAGAAGGTCTTCTGAGTTTTCCCGCTGGGTTGTGACACAAACCATACTCAGACGTACATGCATGTGTATGTTTTTCCATATATACAAATAAAAAATAAGCTTGTTTTTTATTTTATTTTCATAAACAAAAGCATTCGTTCGTTTTGCATACTCTCAACATAATTTTTTTTGTGTAAACGTATTTTTCAGTGATGCCAACTTTTTGCCTTCGTCTGTGCCGAATATTAAATACCTTCAAAATTTTAAAAAAGGCGACGGCGTAGATGGGGGACCATTTTCATTTAAAATTAAATAATAAATATATTTACATTTGTATATAAACATTTTTAAATGTATTATTATTATCTTCAATAAAAATAATATTATCCAAATCATTTGGAGTTTGAATTTGTAATAGTAATACAGTGCGAGCTCGATTTTCGTAGCTCGAAAAAATACGGTTTCCGACTGCATGTTTTAAACTTTTTAATACGTTTTTTCTACATGACTCAAAATCGTTGTTTATTTTTCCATTTACAATTCTTAATATTTTTCAAGCCATTTTCTATTTTTGAAACAGTGTCTACATCTTTAAAAAAATGTTTACCGAAAACAAATACATCGTTTTTATTACGATTACTAAATATGTTGTCAACGCTTAAAAGTGCAACGTTTTGTAAAATTTCCAAACTGCTAGGAAGCCTAGCTCAAACCTCGTAAATAAAGTTTTTGGTAAAACGAATGCAACTTTCTTTTATCACTTTTTTTTATCATTTGAAATCTTAAAATCTTTACAGGCTTTCTCAAAATTGTACTCCAAATAGCTAATCTCATCTAAATCATCCTCTATATAACCGAAGTTTTAAAAAATGGTCAAAAAAAAATAAAAATTTTAAAAAGCATTAAAGGCACAAACGAACAATTGAAAAAGCACCAAGTTAGTGCTTTTTCTTAGTTTGGCGCTAAGGATACAATTTTGGCGTTTTGAGGCATCAAAAAGCACCATAAATAGTGCCAAAAGCACTAAGATGACATTACTGATGATGCTTGAGAAAAGCCTAGAAGAGTTTGTGAATACTACTCAAAACATAAATGCAAATAATACGCAGTTGGCTAAAAAAGTATTCGCTGTGTTTACAGAATAGTAGCAAAATGGTTCAGTGCCAAAAATTTATGTAGATTACTTAAAAGGCACTTAAAAGCACTGTGAGAAATTTTAAAAAGCACTATAAATACCCGCTTTTCTATAATGGGTGTTTAACAAAATTTCGGGTATTGCATAAGCAAAAAAGCACCAAAAAATACCCGAAAGGCACCAAAATGGCAACGCTGTTATTTTTTATACGTCGTGTAGAAACAATTCCGAGATGAAAAAAATCTTGTACTTCTCCATTAAACGAAGTACTTAAAAAGCAGTGTTGCCAGATTATAAATAATTTGGGACAAAAATTGTAAACTTTAAGTTAAATTATCTATTTATAATTACGCCTATCGTGAATAACAAGTGGAATTTTTGTTTTCATGAAATTTGTATTCCCCTCGAAGGGAAAAATGCTATCGTGAAGTTCCCATGAAAAAATTTTCACGCTATCAGTTCTTAGTGTATGTAAAAAAAGAAGAAAGATTAAAAATAAAAACAATTAAAATTAAAATAAATTATTTTTGTTCAAAAATTTACACATACATATATAATAGTTTATAGAAAAGTAAAAAAAAAACAAAGCAAAATATTAAGTATTGGAGCAACAGTTTGATTGCAACATTTGTTTACTGCACTATTAATATTTTTGTAGTAAAATATTTTCCAAAATTCTCCCATCACATCTTTCGAAAGCTTCACAAATCCACAGGCTTTTTGTTGAGCAATTTATCAGAGTGTGCCTTATTAACGGATCTTGCCCTTAAACTGGTGTTTTGGTAAATTTAAGAGTTAATTTTTACAACAATTTTGCAAACAAATCTCAACTAAATAAATTTGTGTTCATTGTATTACGGCATAAAATATGATGAAATGTAAAAAGGGCAGCTTTCAAAGAAAGAGACATACAAAAACGCAATCTTCCGTCTCGTGTCTGCTCTGTGCATCCTCTGTGCTTTGGCCGAGTGGTACTCGGGCTGTTCCGAAACGGAGATCCAATTGTCGTGAGAACGTGATGGTAACACTTTTTGCTTTGTTTATTTTAGAAAGGGTGTTTTTTTTAGAGTGACAACTTTTAGTTGGAATCACTGCTTTATTTGAGCACCCATTTAACAGCTGGTAGTTGCTTTTTGTTTAGTTTGCTTTGAAATTTCATTATGAATCGACTTACAAAATAATCAAAATAATTCGGCGAACAGGCTGAAGCACAAATTGATATTGATTTGAAATTTCCCTTCATAATTTTATTTTCCGATGAAGCTAATTTCTGGTCGAATGAGTAAAGAGTGGTGTAATATTAAGGGACGATGCTGAATGTGAATCACACCTAAACGTCAAGTTTTTTCTGCATTTCATTTGACATTTCTCCATTTCAGAATTTCTCAATTTGAACCATGGAAAGATACACAATCGAGCAACGCGTTAAAGTTATTCAGGCTTATGAAAATAAGCGTTCAAATCAAAAAACATATCGTGCAGTTCGTGATTTTTTCGGTCAATTTAACCGTCCAAATGTGCGTACAATCGGAAAAACCGGGCTAAAATTTGAGCAAGCCGGGTCTGTAGGAGACATGACAACACCAGTGCATGCTCGTGATGTTCGCGATAGTGTGTCTGAAGAGCCGTCCACCTCAACTCGTCGTCGTGCCTAACAATTGCACCTCTCACGCTCGTCGTTGATGAACACTATGCATAAAGACTTGCATTTACACGCTTTCAAGGTGCAACTTACTCAAGAACTTAAGCCTCTTGACCATTCCAAACGTCGTCAATGGTCAGAATGGTGGCAAGCAATGGCAACAGTGGATGATCAATTTTTGCAGAAAATCATCTTCAGTGATGAGGCATATTTTCACCTCAGTGGCTTTGTCAATAAACAGAATTGCCGGATTTTTTGGAAAAACATTTTATTATCGCCATTAATTATTTTTTTTTTTTAAATTTTAATAGAGTGTGCTAGTTTTTTTTTAACACACTGTACGTTGTTTTCTTACTTTTAATTTTTAGGGTGTGTTGCTGGGTTTTCTTTCGTAAATATTAATTTTTCCTTCACGAAGTGAATGTTTATTAGAATTTCTGTCATTTTTATTTCCAGAAATGTGTGGGACACCCTAATCATTAACGTTGTTGGTTGTCATGTTGGATATTTTGACGTGTTAAAAATCACCGGAATTGCATTAAGATGTTCGGACCAGTACACATACCTGTCTCTGTCGCTTGCCCTTAAAACTCATTTAGAGTCTGTCAACTTTTAATGAAGTTGAAATGAAAATGTTTGCAAGTGTGCTTGTGTGTATGTTCGACTCTTTTTAATGTGGAAAAAGTTAAATTAAAAAGCCCTTTAGCGTTGTACACAGTGGACAAAGTAAATCGTGGCATTCCATTTAATAACAAAAAACATCGTCATTTAAATCAGTAACTGAAATGACAACCTGGATAATAAAGTTGTTGTTTCTTTTACTGCGTGTTTGCCCGCTGCTGCCTTCTAAATGTTCATGGTTAATGGTAAAAGGAAATTGTAATTATTTTTTCCACAATTTTATTGCAAATATGGTGGTCATACACGGCCTCTCCAAAACACCTGACCTGTTTTATAAAACATTAAATATGAAATTAATATTTAAAAAAGAAACAAATAAAAGTGAACAGTTTTTGCATTTTATAACTTAAAATTAAAATCCATTGACGCTTAAGTAATTTGAAATTTATATGAGTTTTTGTGTTGTAGCTGTTTTCCTTTTTTTTCTTTTTTTTTTATAAAATTTTCATACAAAACTTTCCCGAAAAGAAAAAAAAAAGAAAACAAAAACAACTAATAAAATGTTTAAATAAAACCTGTGAATATTTCACTTCCACTTTTGTTGTTGTTTTAATTTATTCCAGCAGAATTTTTTTGTTTTACGAAAATTCCCGGTAAATCGTTTTTCATTTGTGTATAGAAGTATTTGAATTTGCAGGAACGTGTCTACCCACACACATGCCTGCCCGACTGTACAAATGTACCGCCAACTACTACTACTGTGTGTGTGGGTGTGTGTAAATGCCAAATATGGCTCCTACAACAATAATCATCATCTATCCATGGAGAATATTTAAAATCCCCCGAGTAGTTGGAAAAATAAATACCAAAAATGAATAAATATGCAGACAAAAGTGGCAGAGGCGTCCTAAAAAGGGGAGGGGTTTTATTTGGAATATTAATATCAAAAATCTCTTAAAATATTTTTCGTCGAACCACATCTTTCGATAACAAAAACATTATCTGTAATTTTTGCCCCTTAGAAATTTTCTGCCGAAACATCATTAAAATTGTGGTTCGCTTCCAGAGGATTTCCGAAAATTAATTTTCACCGCAAAATATAAATAAACCATTTTTAATCAAACTTTCAAATTTTTTGCTAAAAATTGATACTGGCCTTAAAACTTTTTACTCCAATAAAGTTATGCTTTAAAAATTTATTTCTTGCCTCAAATTTTCTCCAATTTTTGTTTTTTTTGTTGTTTGTCCCAAGTCTCCGCTCCTGCTTTCCTCGTATTGACGAAATAAATGTGAATAAAATTTGCCAAGAACAACGGTTACAACAACAAAAACAATAACTCCAAATTGTGGCAATAATACAACAGCTAAACCAAAACGATTCTTACAGAATTTCGTTGTTGCTGCTGGTTGTGTGTTGCAAATAAACAGAATTCATCGCAATTTTTTCGATTTCGTTTTTTTTTCTTCTTTTCTTTTCCACAGGAAATCCAAATGTAAACAACAATTTGAAACAGAAGAGAAAAAACACACATCAAAATATTTAAAATGGCGAGAAAAGGCAAGAGGAAAAAAGGGAATATTCCGAGAAGGCAAACTTTAATGTAAACAGGGGCCAATTTTAAAGTTAGAAGTTAGCTAAAAAAACATTTTTTAAAATTTTTAAAGCTTTCGAACCTTTTTGAATATTGAAAAATGATTAAAAAAAAAATACGTTAATGCCTTTTGAAAGCTTTTAATAGACTCGCTTTTAAAGGCAATGAAACAATAAAGAGTGCTTAATAAAATATTTTAAAGCCTTCTTATTTTAAACTTTGCAGTTAAATCAAAAGTAAAAAATTAAACTTGGCTAAAAAAGTTTTTTAGAAATTTTTTAAGAGATATTGGAAGGCTAATGCTCACTTAAATGTAAAGATCTTAAAGCTTTTAAAACTTTTCTATTATAATGCTTGTTGTTTCCGAAAAAGGCTTTTTCGCGATTTCCGCTAAAAAAATTTTATTGCTCTAAAAGCTTAGAAAAAGCTTAGAAAATACATTTTTGCTGCTTTTACGTTAAAGAAAAGCTTGGTTAAACCTTTTTTATAAGATACAGCTTTTCAAACACCTTTCCGTTTTTGTAGTTTGTTCTTTAGGTGGGTTTTCCCTTTCCTGCCACGGAAATACAATAAGCACTTTTAACATTGTTGAACATGCAAAAGTTCAAAAAAATTTACATTTTGTATACTCTATGCATACGAGTATTAAGAACACTGAATTGTGAGTTGATGGAGTTTAGTTTTTTTTTTATTATTTGTTTTTTTTTTTGTATTGCGAAAACCACGTACAGTAGATAGAAATTCGTATGAATTCTATAGAACCATGAAAAATAAAACACTTTGAAATACAACGATTGTACAAAATGCTTGTACACATAACACTCATCACAACAGTCTTTGAGTCAGTCTGTCAGTCTGTGAAGCCAGTCAGCCAGGCCAACTGTTCATGTACACAGTGACACGCACACGTCCACAACCACCGACACACCTTTGTAAATTGTAAATAAACTCACACACACACACACATAGAACCACGTCTTTAAAGTTTTCCAATTTACTTCGATTCAGTCGTCAGATGAATGTTTAAGGGTGGGTGAAAATGGTCGTCGGTTCATGTGTTTAACTCTTGGAAAATATTTGACAGATTTTAAATCCATCTTGTTATTTTGTAGTTTGATGCAAGTTTTGTTTTTGTTTTTCTTTAGTAAAGGGGCGTATAAGCGCTGTGTTTTTGCCAGGTTAAAAGTTAAAATTGTGTTTTTGGTTCCATTTGTTGCTGTTGTTTGTGTAAGCGTGTGTGAAATGAAGAGCAACAAAGTTCTTGATAGAAAAAATCGTTAAAAGCTTAAGTATTAAAATATTTTATAATCTCTCTTTTTCTTGGCATTTTAGCTTAAAATACTTCAACTTTAATATTCGCCATTAATCCATGATTTTAAACATTTGTTCCTGTTTTCACAAAAGCTTTTGCAACAAAAGTTGGGCTAACTTTTCTTTTTTTTTTTGTTTAAGTTTACTCTTAAATTTATGCAGAATTGTATTAAGTCTGGCAGCGCGCTTTTGGGAAATATGATAAAGTTTTTATGTGTGCGGTTTTTTTTTTGAAGAGTTTTTGAAATGTGCAACAATTTTAAAAGGGAAAAGTTTAAGAAAATGTGTGTAATGCTTCTTTTTTTATGGGAATCATCCGCCACCACGAGTGGTGGATGAAGGAAAATTAAGTTTGTCATTCCATATGGAAGACCAACAAATATTCATTTATATATATATATGTGTTCCTCTAACTCCCATTGGAGCATAGGGCGCCATTAGCGTTTCGTTAGCAATTTGTGATTCGGGAATGTGGGCTGCTAACCCTCGTCCCCTAGATTGGTGATAGGGCTGCTATCTACGTGTCGAATCCCACGATGCAACCATGTTTCAGCGGTTATCGCCTACTTTCCTGAGACGTCCTTTCGACCATTCAGGATACATGGTTGTGGCGCCTTCTAACTCTGGCTAGCCTCAAAGCGGATGCTACAAAGCCATTGCCCGTGGGGTACTTGGTCTAAGACCGGAAGTAGTTAGCTGCTTGGACAGTTCAACAAAGGAATCGTCCTGGCCACTCCCAGTGAGTGGCAAATCAGAAACTTTCCCCCTCTGCGAAAAGTCCCACCTCCCAAATATTCATTTGAGTGTGTGTAAAAAGGGACTTTCTTTAAGCGCTTTTTAGCTTTAAGTTTAAAAAGAACAAATGAGATATCATCGAATTTTTTTTTATTCTTTTAAAACACCTATTAATAGCGGTATGTATAAAATATAATATCGTTGAAATATCCGCCAAGGCTTTGCTAGATGGCGCGCATTCGAATTTTCAATTAAATTTTTTATGCCTCTGGCACATCAATCGGGATCAATTTGACTAAAAGCTATGCCAACTTTTGGGTATGTTGGCCTTAAGTGCCGCTGCTATTTTGAAAGGATTAGGGAATAGGGAAAGGGACAAATCGGGTCTAGGTGTGGCCGGTACTTTAAAAGCAGATTCGGATTCGCTGCTGGGCAGCAGTTAAGTCTGCGTTAGGACCATGATAGGTGTATAATAGGCAGGATGGCGATCAAAATGGGATCTGATATGTTGGATATTTCCAGCAGAGTACGAAAACAAACAAAACGAAACGTTTGCTTTCGTTTTGTTTTGTTCTTTGCAGTGAGTAAAACAAAAACAAAACCAAAACAATGAGAATGATTGTGCCATTTTGTTTTGTATTATTTTTGCTCGTGAGCGCAAATTGTACATTAATATAAAAGTACACAGCTGGAAAAGAAAAGAGTAAGAACAATATTGAAACATTCAGAGTAAAAACGTTTGGTAATTGATTTACTCATTATAATATTTAGTCATATACTGTGAGCGTCAAAATAAAGTGTACAGCTAGTTTTCCAATGTAAGAAGTGTTGTAAGTTGTAAAAAAAGTATAATTTCTACTTTGTCAAATTTGATCAGACTTCAAGCTTGCTGTCATCTGTGAAAAATACGTTGCTCCAAAAATTGACGAAAGCAAGTTGGACAAAAAAAAAAAACGTGATAAAAGGTAGAAATAAGAAATTCAACGGAAAAAATACAGTATCTATAGTGAAGCGTGATAGTGTTGGCTTTTGTAATACGTCCTTAAACAGATGAATCAGCCCAATAGTCGCTCAATATCAACTCAACTAAACATCTGGGAGCATTTGGACAGACAAAATAAAAAAACCATAACTAGCAAGCACTCTCTGAAGAAAATTCTGCAGGAAGAGTAGCCAAAATTGTCTACTGCGCTAACTTTAAAATGGGTGGAATCGATGCCATATAAACTAGAAGCCGTCCTAAAAGCAAAAAGAATTCAAACAAAGTATTAGCCACTTCACTTTTCTTAGTATTTTAAAACTGTACACTTTTTTTTGACGCCTTAAAAACGGAGTAAATGGTTTTTTTTATTGTACTGGTTTTGTTGTTTTTGAAGTAATTTAAATTTTTAATTTTAATTTGTAATAACATTGTCCAAAGTTTTGTAAATGATAAAAAACTTCTAAAAATTTGAATTCTTTTTTACTAAAATAACACTTTTTATATTGGAAAACCAGTTGTACACTTTATTTTGACGCTGACAGTATATATAACTATTATTTCTAAGTGAAATAAAAAGAGAGGTAGGTTTTTTTGTTTTTATTAATGCTTTTTTGACTTCTATAGTAATTAAAAAAAACAAATTAAATTAAATAAAAAGTAATTCAAAGAAAAAAGAAAAAAAAATAAATTTAAAAAACAAAGACGAGGCATTGTGGATTTTACTCTTGTTATGCCACTACAAAAACCAAGCAAGAACTAAATCAATTACTCAAAACAAAACGTTTCTCTATCTGTTTTGTACTCAGATGTACGATTGTAACGGTAAATTAAATAATGCAGATGAGTGGAAAGCCAATTGTTTCGTTTTCTCTCTTTGACACTTGAAAAGTTTTTGTTTTGGTTTTGCTCATGTACAATACAATTTAAAAATTTTCAATAGTTTTGTACATTTTGCAAACGTTTGCGAAATGTTTTGTTTGTTTTCATACTCTGATTTGCAGGTAGTGCGAGGAGCAAGAGGAGTTGGAGACATTTGAAGACATTCTGTGTCATTGTTCTAGGCTGCAGAACATCACGCTGAGATGGCTATGTTGTAGGTTCTTAAGAGAATTGGAAGGTGTCTCGGGCTGTGAGCTCGAGAATCGGAAGGAATTCGTAATAGGAATAACCTGGCTGTATTACAGGCGTCTAAGGACAGGGTATATGTGGGTAGTATTGTTTAGTAGTGCTTGTTTTTCTTTTTTGGTACGATTTTAAGCTCCCACTACTTTTTCCATTCTTATGCTTTCACACTTTATTTGTCCAAAAAAATTTTTTTTTTTTTAGTACTCTATCTCTAAGTTAGGCGACGCGATTGACCATATTGGTCTCTAAGTAAGGTTATCTTAACTAACTCAAAGCTTTCTAAAAGCTTTGTATTAATTGAAAATTTTGTAATTTTTTTTAGAAACATTTTTTTAAAGCTGTTTCTATGCAGAAAAAAGATTTCTGAAAATTTATAATGCTTTTATGTTGGCACATGTTAACAAAAGTTTAAAGTTTCGTTAAGCTTTTATACACTAACAGCCGTATTCATAATGAACATTTGGCATAAAGTTAGCAAACAGTTTATTCATAATACACTTACCAAACTCTGGCTAACGATTTGCTAAACTCTTGTTAACGAGCTGTCAAACGTTTGCCAACCTTTGAAAAACAGCTGTTTAATGTCAAACAATTTTTGTTGGTTTTTTTTAATCTACTTTTTTTAATTTACTATCTTTTTTATTAAAAAAAAAAAAAAAAACAAAAAAAAAATGGCAAAACCAGCGGTGATTAAATGCAAAACGTGTTGCATTTTTGAGTTATACAATGTGGCATCATACAAATTCAGAGTTGATTTATGAAAAGTTGGCAAATGGAGAAAAGTTCGTTATGAATTAACTCTGTGCCAACGAGCTGCTAAGCTTAATCGGCATTCTAGTAAGCAGCTCGTTGTTCGTAGTGTACAAACTGTGGCTAACTTTTTGCTATGAATACGGCTGTAAAACCTTTGTTAAGCTTAAATAAACATTATTATATGTAACTTTTTAAAAGGTTTTATATGTTTTAAAAGCTTTTACTCCATCAAAAAGCTTTGCTTGTTTTAACCATTAAAAAAAACTTCGATTAACAATAACCAAGTTTGTTTAAAGCCTTTTAATTAAAAGTTTTTTTTTTATTAATTAAAAAATAAAAACAGTTTTTATTTTAAAGCTTTAATTTTCTTCCTTTGTATAAAAAGTTTTTCTTAAAGGCAAAAGACCTTGTTCATAAAAAATGTTTGATGTTTATAACAGGTATATAAGATTAATTTTATATGAAAATTTGCTCAATCAACCTTTTATTAAGCTGAAATATTTTTTATGATCAAGGGATAAATAAGATTAATAAGTTTAAATAATTTATGCTAAAAGTTTAAACAATTCGCGATAAAAGCTTTTCAGTTATAAAATGAAAATTTAAAACTATTCTAATTAGCTATAAAGCTTTAAGACATTTTAATACAACTTTAATCTTACTATTTCGAAAAGTATGCCTGCATTTTTTGGATTTAATGGATCTTTATGTTTAACATTTTTTT
Organism: Pollenia griseotomentosa; assembly: GCA_963931875.1. Lineage (NCBI taxonomy): Eukaryota > Metazoa > Arthropoda > Insecta > Diptera > Polleniidae > Pollenia > Pollenia griseotomentosa. The sequence goes on from OZ007564.1 coordinate 51,607,887, forward strand.
ATAATGTTTTCATGAGCTTCTTAACAGAATAAACGTGATTAAAGTTCTATAAAAGTTTTTCATTTATAAGGCTTTTTGTTTTAGACAAATTTATTAATCTTTTTTCAAACTTTAAAGAGGCAAACTCCTGGAAAACCACAAGCAGCAGGAAATTCTTTAGAATCTTATTTTTGATTTCCAAATTTTCCAAAAGAAGTCCTTAAAAAATCCTATTAGTCTTCAGCACAGCAGGACAATACTAAATGGCAGTTTCTTTTTATTTTCCAATTTAAAAACAACACTTTTTATCTTTGTTTTACATACACAAACGTAAAAACAAATACCTGTGCAACGAAGACTCGGTATTTTCCTGATAAAGGGTTCTAAAATTTGTGCATGAAAGTTGTATGTGTGTTGGTCGTGTGTTTAAGAGGATGGCGGGTGGGTTTATTTTTTAATCAAACAACCTCCTGCTGCGTATTTGGTGAAATAAAAAATTAAAAGTTTTCATCGTGCTTGTTACCTTTTTTCGCTCGTTCTTTCTTGTTCTCTTTTTGTTTTTCTTTGGCTTTTGACTGGCGCCTTTGCTTTTTAAAAATCAACAACCCGGTTTTCTTTTTGCTGATTTTGCCACTACACAAGAAATAAAGAAAATGTTTATATTTTTTCGCTGATTAATTTTTTTTAACGTTTATTTTTTTCGTCGTCCTTCACTTCACTTTGAGCAGCCTTCACTTTGAGCAACTGCAACATTTAGTAGTGAACTTTCAAACCAACAAAAAAAGGCAAAAAAAAAAAAAAAAAAAAAAATAAAAAATTTTGAATGTGGCACAAACAGTTTTTTTTTTAATTTAACAGGAACAACTTTTTTTTTAACAACGTTTATTTATCAAAAAAAAAAAAAAAATGTCAATATTGATGTTGTTTTACACGGAAAACGAAAGAGAACATCTCGATGGCTTGATATAAAAAAGGCGTAACTTAATTTTTGCGCATGTAATAAAGGGTGTTACAGCCAAAACACACGATGTTCATTGCAAATAAAGCAAAAAGTTTTCAGAGAATTATCTTAATAATTTTATTATTACAAAAGGATCTATAAAAATTATGTTTGAAACAAAATATCGGCCAATTGGTCGCCACGGCTTCGGTAGTATACCTCTATCCGATAGATGGATATTTTTAATGACTCTGACTCTGAGACATAATTAAGGTTCAATTTTGTTAATGTGCCGAACTATCTCATCCTTAAGCTCTTGAGTTGTTGTTGGCTAATTGACGTCGACTTTTTCTTTTAAATATCCACAAAGAAAGAAGTCCAACGACAACATCCTGTTAGAACCACACATCGTCCAGGTCCATATTCTTAATTTCTGGCCACAAGAAGTCCATTATCATCTCGCGATATCGAATACCATTCACGGTAACTTCTTGGCCGAACTCAATTTCGTAGAAATACAGCACGATGACACCGCTGAACTTGGCCAGCATGCGCAGGTGTTCTCTTATTTCCTACAGACCCGGTTTGCTAAAATTTACGCATAATTCTCCCGATTGTGGACACATTTGGTCGAAAAAGAAACCAACCAAAAGATATCACAAAGTGCACGAAATGCATTTTGATTTGAACGCCCATTTTCAAAAAAGGCTTCAACAATCTAAACGCCCTGCGTAGTTGTGTATCTCTCCATGGTTAAATTTGTCAAACACTGAAACAAAGAAATGTTTAATTTAGTTGCGCAAAATACGTGACGTTAAGGAGTGACTCAAAATTAACATCGTGCATTTTTATTAAAAATTGGAATATAAGTATATTTTTTTTAATTCCTTAATTTGACGGATCTAATTAAGTTGTCTTTTTCGCCTGTAATCAAACCAAAAATCGCTGCAATTTTTTTAAAATTCTGCTTTGAAATTGCATTAGTGTCCATATAATGAGGGTGTAATGTAGTTCACCTCCTTGTGTAATTCGCCTCCTCGTGGTCCACCCTGGGTAACTCTAACTGAACTACAGCGATCGGAAGCCAAGCAGTTGTAAAAAATCAACAACTTATTGATCTCCTGGCTTATATACAAGTAAGAAAAAAGAACTTATTTAAGAAACGAAACGGTAAATAGTTTTGCAATACTTCCATCGCAAGAATTGCTGCAACAAAAATTGCAAGTCTGGCAGAGAGAAAGCAAACATTAGTTTAAACCAGTAATGACACATTCTCCATTTTTCGATCCTCGTTGATAGACAATTATAATCTGCTTGTGCAGATTACAATTCTCTGTTTGCTCTTTCCGTTATTAAATAAAATAACACATGATTTCACTCTCCTGTTGCTTAGTAGTTTTTTTTTCTTCTTTAAAGCAAATCTCGTGCAGCCTTACACAGACAACCGTTAATGTTAGTATGTTTATTGCCCATCACTGTTTTAAACCCCTTCACTTCGAAATACACATACAAAAATACATTTCATTACACATATACTTTGTGGTAGGCAGAAAGGATACACACGTAGGGGGTGTTTGATTGACTTTGTAAGCGTTAAAGACATCAGCGTTGATGATTATAATGAAAATGATGGCGGTTAAAAGAGTCTCTGTAATTGTGTTTAAAGCTGAAACAAATATTTTGAGAAGAGAACAGAATAGAAATGGTGAAAACGTCAAATGATAATGATAATATTTGGTTAAAAGAAGCAATCACAGGACGTATGTGAAATGGAAAATTTAACTTAGGAATTGTTGGTCTTTTTGTTTAATTAATAAAAAAAATTCATTGATGTGCGACAGAAAAAATACAAGAAAAAAAGTTTGAAAAAGCGGTTAACAAAAAAAAAAAAAAAAAAAAAAAAAAAAAAATTGTGTCAATTGGTCCAACAGACCGGTCCTGGGAGTTAAGAAAATAGAACAAGTACAAAAAGAAAGAACTCATGACCAGTGATAGGAGAACCAATCATTTAACTGGTTTATGAAAAACAAAAAGGTAGAAAAAGTAATGAATTACAGTACAGTCTTCACCGGTGTAGTGACACTTTTTTTGGCACTTTCTAAAATTTGGTTCTTGAATTTAACTCTAGGACTTGTTTTATTAAACAAAAAAAAAACTACATTGTATTGAAATAAAACTACATTGTAGTAACTGACACTCAACACGTCCATTGAGGATAGATGTGTGACTGGTCAAATGGTGTCAATTGATCCCCTCCAATGACAACCCCATGTAAAAGTGATAGGTCTTATTCATATAAAGTGTTAGAACTAGAACCGGTCTCCACCACCAAAGACCTATCACGGGACTTCTTTGGTGCTAGTTCCCTTCCCTCTAGGGAAAGTATAGTCCGTTTAGCCCGAATATATGAAATCGTACACCGATCATAGAACCGCCATAACAAAGTAATTTTATTAGGTTAAGATTCATGTAATAGTTCTTTGGGCCGAATATTATTTAGATATCTTCGTTTTTCGTCTATATAACATTTTAGGATGGGGGCTTATATGGGACCTATCGTTAATTTGGGACTACCTTGACAAAATTTTGCCATGGCATATTTTTATGACATATTTTTTGGCGTTAAAAGTTTTCGGGAGGAAAATGTGTATATATAGACCGATTCCAATAAAATTTGGTAAGATGATTTTGATTGCAATAAAATAAGTTTGGATCAAAATTAAAGTAAATACCGACATAATCAGGGGTGTCATAGAAACCAATCTTATCGGTATTGGATTTGAAACCGACAAAAAAAAAAAAAAAAAATACGTTGGTGTCATGAAATCCAATGTTGTCGTTTTTATGTTCGAATTAAAATCAGTGTCGGTTTAAGGTGTCACAGAAACCAATGTTATCGGTTTTTTATTGAAAATGAACAGCTCTTGTTTTGTTATTGGAAATAAATATAGTTGTAAAAAGCTTAATTTTTCTTATTATTAGTTTCTTATTATTAGTTTATTTATTTATTCCAATTCTATACACAAGACTTAAAGCCTCTTATTGCAGTATAGAACATTGTTTTAGCAGAAACATTAAAAATAAAAATAAAATAAAAATTGTTATTTGTAAATGATAAAATTTTAAAACAAAAGAAAAAATTTTAAAAGAGAACAAAAATTATTAAATAATAAATTAAATTGAAAATTAACAAAATGATAATATTAAAAATCATAACACAAAAAAAAAAAAATTTAACACGCAAAAAAATTTAGAATGTTTTTTTTAAAGCTCAGTGCGTTACTAATTATTTGTATATTATGCGGGAGTAGATTCCAAAGACGGATTGCATTAAGGAAAAATTGCCAATCAGATGTTAAACTTTGGTGTCTAAACAATAAAATTCTTTTACCTCTATTAGAGCTAGATATGGTAAGGCGGCTATACAGATGTTGTGGTTGTTGAGTAAACACGATTTTGTGCATTAATATCAGTACTCTTGTTTTGAGAAGGTCATCAAACTGAATACCATAAAGTTTTACCGTAAAAGGAGAAACAGAATTAAACCTTTTTACGCCATATACGTATCGTACAATACATTTAAAGACTGAGTTTAATTTTCTTTCACTTGCGGCATCACATTTGGCAAATAATTCGCATCCATACATCAGAATTGGCAATAAATAGGTTTTTGCAAGAAGTATTCTTATTTTGATAGGTGTACAATACTGCGTTTGCCAGAGAGTTCTAAGCATGGAATACGTACGGCCACATGCATAATTAATATGGTTGCACCATGTCAGGTTCTTATTAAAAATAATACCAAGATTTTTTGCTGTATTTACCCTTTTAATACGTTCATTACTAAGAAAAATATCAGGTATATGATCGGTTATAGTAGTTCGTTTTTGGATAACAAGATATTTAGATTTTTTTGGGTTTATACTAAGACCATTAGCAGTAGCCCATTCATAAAGTTGTTTTAACTCAGTATTCAGAGTTAAGACACATTGTTCAATTTCAGATGTATCACAGCTGATGTAAATCTGAACATCGTCAGCATACATTCTGACTTTGCAGTGTGTAAGTTGACTCGGAAGGTCATCAGCATAAAGCGAAAATAGAAGGGGCCCAATAATTGACCCCTGCGGTACACCCCTCGCTACAGGTAGAAGTTTTGATTTGTTGTTACCACTTTGAACATACTGATGCCTGTTGGTAAGATATGTTGATATCAGACGTGTAGCAGCTGTAGAAAACATAAACATGTGTTGTAGTTTGTAACATAGGACGTTATGATCGACTGTATCGAAGGCTTTTGAATGGTCCAAAAGTACTAAGATATTTGTTTTTCGTTCATCTATACCACTTCTTATATCTTCCGCAACATCTACAAGTGCAGTTATACAACTGTGGTTTTTCCGAAACCCAGATTGTTTATCATTAAGCAGATTATGATCATTTACGTAAAGCGATATCTGATTGTGAATTATCCTCTCAAATATTTTCGACATAAAGGGTAAAATGGCAATTGGCCTATATTCAGTTTTAGTTTTGGGTATTGGTATTATTTTAGATTTTTTCCAATTTGAGGGAAAATGACTGGTGGTAATTATGGTGTTAAATACATGTGTAACAAAGGGCAATATTCTTGGGAGAATTAATTTAAAAAATCTTGGGTGGATTTCGTCCACGCCAACTGCATTTGAAAATTTAATTTTTTAATTTTTTATTTTGTTTTTTTTTTCAACAGTTAAATTTTTTTCCACAGAAAGAAGTAAATAAATGTTTTTATTTTTAATAAATTCACTTTATATTTACATATTTTTACAAAACAATAAAATTACACAAATGCAAAAAACAAATGCAATGCAGGTAATACAACGATGGCACTTACAGTGTAACCACTTCTTATTTTCTTTTCTATAATTTTCCTTTAATTAAAAACTATTAAAATTGTAATTTAAATTAATTTATTTAAAATAAACGTTGCAAAATTATCGAAAACAGGAAAAGTTATATGAGTACAGAAAAAATAAATTTTCTTTTTTTTTTAAATTAAAATAACAAAACATACTACATACTAATAATTAACAAAAATAATGAGCAAGTGGATAAATATAAGCTATTTTTAACAAAAACACAGCCTTTAAAATATTTTAGCGCAAAAATCATGATTTACAAAATTATCAAATAAAAATTGCATTTAAATCTGTAAACACATGAGCCATAACATTAAGCAGCTGATTCGAATATCGGTTTTATTATATTCGAAAATAACAAATGCGACTTGTTTTCACGACACCAAATGAAACCAATATTGGCTTGCAAAACCGAAAATGAGCAAAACCGAATTGGATTCTATGACACCCCTGAATAATATGGTTTATGGACACAAAGACCATATTCCGGAAATTATCTTGTATGGAGGCTATGTGAAATTATGGACCGATTCGTCTTTGTGCCATGTAACATGAGCCATGAACCTATGTTCTCCAAAATTGCGACCTGTACTTTACGCACAATGTTTACATGGAGAGCCAGCCTGCCGGACGGACATTGTTAAATTGACTCAGAAAGTGATTCTAAGTCGTTCGGTATACTTAAAGTGTAGGACCAATATTTTAAGGTGTTACAAACATCGACACAAATGCATAATACTCTCCACTATTGTGGTGTGGGTATAACAAAACTATATACATATATATATACATACTATATACAGTGTCGGTCAAAACTAACAAAACAAATTTTTGACTTGACGAAAACTTAATGGACAAAACCAAAGCACACTTTTATGTGTGAAGCAAACACTTTAAACATATTCAGTATTTTGTTGAAAATCCTGTCAACCGAACTGTAATGCTGCGCTCACTTTGTGACATTTCTAATCAGTTTACTATGGAAAATCACAATGAATAGATTCACGCTTGAAAAACACTACTAAATTTTACAAATTTATTTGAAAAATCCGTCATAAAAATTTACGATAAGTTGATTTTGAGAAACGGACCTGTCAGTTGGGCTTCAAGATCGTGAGATTTTATTCCTCTTGATTATATCCTGTGGAGCTATGTGAAATCACTGGTTTATGCTGAGAAGCCTTCGAGGCCAACATTGTTCGTGTTCGTGACATACAGCATGCGCTTTGTCAAGAAAAGCTGTGTGTTTGGTTCACAAATTGTGTTATTTTTTCAAAGTGTGTTTATTTTAAAAAATTTACGAATTTTGCTTTCTTTTCTAAGAGAATAATTTTAAATGCATAATTCTTTATTTTTTCTATTTCGAAGAACAAAAAAAAAAAAAAAAAAAAAAAACATTTTTCTTTTCAATTCCTTCTTCTTTAAGCATCTAAAGAATAAATTCATACTTTTTACTTTTCATTCCGTAGCAGCATCATCAGCATTGTCATGACAGTAAATTAAAAAGTAAAATTCTAGTGAAAGATGATCCAGAGACACGTGTCACTGACACGGTTAAAGTAGTAAATACAGTCATGCCTCAATAATCTTGTTATAACGGCTTAAATTTAACTTAAGACTACTTCTTGTATAATATAACCTTAATAAGTGCTTGCATAAATTTAATCTCTTACTCTCTACTTGGCACCACCGCTATGGCAACTATTGTATAGTTATTAAAGCTGGGGGAAAATGCCTTTTAAACTTTTCCTTCAAAAGTCATTTATCGCTTTAAAATCCGTAACAAAAGTATAATTTATGTATAATGCCTCTTCTAACAAATACAATGTATAATGAAGAAGACGGGTTCAATGGACAAATGGGTGGGAAGGACAAACTAATCATTTAATGGCTGTTAAGGAAAATTGCACACAAAATCACATATTGAGGTTAGAGAATAAAAACAAAAACCTCATTTACTTGTTTACTAGAAAGGAAAAAAAAAAACAGAGAAAATAGAGTATAACAAGGGAAAATAATGCAGTTGCATATTTTACAGACGACAGTTAATCAGGTCAAAAAGAAAACTAAACTTCAACAGAAATTTAAAGGAATTGAAAAATTAATAAAAAAAACTTGGTATGTTGAGATTTGAAATTAGGAAAGTTTATTTTTATACCCACACTATGATAGGTTGAGAGGGTCCCTGCAACTAAATTCGCAACTATTTAGGTTTTGGGACAGTCTATTACTGGCTGTTACAGGACTTGTTACAAAATTCCTATTTTTATGCTTCAAAAAAGTATAACAATAAGCCATCGTCCAGACTTATTTGTTGCTGTAATTTTTTAAAATTCTGCTTTAAAATTGCATTTGGAAAATCCAGGAAATAGGAAATTCCGGGAACAATCAAACAAGAAGCAATAATTCCCATATTCTATTTGTTAAAGTTATTAAGTTAAATACATCAAGTTTTTATCGGGCATGCTGCTGGTGTCTTATAATCTAGAATTCTTCTGTAGACAAAGAGCGAAAGTAAAAATAAACATGTGTAACGGGTAAGTAAAATAATAATATTCTCTCTGGTTCGGTGGGGTGAGTGTTTAGGTAGGAATCAATCTAGTCTTTCTTTCTGATTATTTCAAGTACGAATCGAGATTAAACCGTCTTAAAAATTCTTGAATCAAGCACAGTTTGAGATTAATTTTATCTCACTTTTAATTAAGTCAATCCTGTTTTCGAATTAGTTTAAGTACGAATTCGGCATTAAATATAAGATCAGTTAACCACGTTTGAATATTGCGTAGTTTAGTTACGCAATATTTAATATATATGCATCCTATGGTGGTATTGCTCCCCCTGTGCCTACTGCCTTTATTTTCATAGGTGACGTTCACCATAAGCGTGACTCCTATCAAGTTTGAACATCCTTACTATAACAGTTCTCAAGATATGCGGTATTTAACATTGGCGTCCTATGGGGGTACCACTTCCCCTGCTGCTATTTTATTTCTATTTCGGCGCTCAGAAGATGCTACTACAAAAAGTTCAAGAAAATGGGTGCAGCGGCTCTAAAGAGTTGCAATACTTAACATTGCCATTCTATAGTGGGTACCTTCCCCTGCCCCTATCAAACTATTCGGTGCTTACGTGAAGTTAGTGTTAAAATTTCAGGAAAATCGGGTAGTAGTTTAGGAGTCTATAAGCCAACAAACAAAGACACAAACGTTTTTCATTTGTAATATACAGATGATGACAAATAATATATCGAGCCATTCTGCTGGGGTCTGATTATTGGGAGTTCTTCTGTAAACAAAGCTGGGGGAATGCAGAAAAAGTTAAGCCAGTGTAACCACCAACAAAATTCAAAATTGTACTTGACAGTAAGAAAAACCCACGCTTTCATCTAATATAAAATAAAAGCTTAATTTTTATTTTAAAACTTACAAAAAAATTTATACTATTAACAGCCAATTTCACCAAGTTTAACTAGTTATAATTAATTATTACTTAAAATGTCAGTTTAACATATGGTGATTGACAGTCATATGCTAAGTTCACACTCAGGTTTTTAAACGCGTTTAAGCGAAATGTTGATTTAGATAATCAAAGCCGTTCACATTTCATTTGAGATGATTAAGATGACAGATAATTAAGAAAAAAACACAACAAACAAATTTTTTTTTCTTTAAAGTATTAGAAATGGATAAAAACACTTTTATAAAGTTATTAGAAGATTATTTTAATCATTTTAATGATAAAATTGTGAGAATTTATGAATTATTTAAGGAAAAAAATAAAAACATTAAGCAGAAATCTTGGCCGGTTGTACACGATCATGTTGGCGATTCTACATTTGAGGTATGTTCAGTGGATTCTATGTGATTTATGAAGTGATTTAGTTGTAATCATGTCAATTTGTTAATCACTTCAATGTATGGGTAATCATCTCGATTTTGAAGTGATTAGAGCTTAATCACGTTCGAACTGCTTAAACGCGTTCAAGGAGCCAAATGTGAACATACTAATAGTCAGATCTCGAAAAAAGAACTAGAACGCGTACGCTAAAATAACACTAAACTAACGTTCTAACAAGTTCGCTACGTTTAAAATATAAAATAGTCCACGCTGGTTCCATTCATTATCAAGCTTTTGTAAGTTGTTACTAAACGATGGAAATCTTTTTTTTTTAAAGAAATAATCACTTTGATTAAAAAAGTGTAAATTTTTTTGGATCAACATTGTCAAAAATCTTATAAATCTACCCACGAAAGTAAAAATGATACCCACTTCGGGTGCTTACGCACGAAGTGGCAACACTGATAGGAACATAAATTACTGATTATCTTCTACGCTGTCTCTCTGGTTCGGAGGAAAGTGTTAGAATTATTTCAAAATAAATACATATGATTTCTCTGAAGCTTCTTTCATTCACTGCTGCTCTGCTTTGGCTTACCAAGCAAAAAGTATGAAAAAAATCATGTGGGAATATAAAATTCAAATTTAATTTTGCATTTTATACTTATACTTTTAATAAAACTAGTATTTAACTGCATATAAAGGTACTACTTGATAGAAAAAGCGTCGTTACGCTGATGTATTTTGACATTAGTACTATGGCAAGTGTCTTCGTTTTTGACCCCATGAGACTTTTCATCATTGTGATGCCAGCCTTAACATCACTTGTCCAAATTGTCATCAATAGGAAGCATCAGTGCGCTGACTCAGTAACATCGGAGAAAGGACTCATTAGGCTCAATTAAATGACAAACTGTCATTTGGGATTAACTTAAGTCAAAGTGAGAGAATATCATAATTTATTTACCCGTTACACATGTTGTTTTATCCCGCCCTTTGTTTACAGAATTACTCTTAATTATAAGACATCAGCAACATGCCCGATATGGGTTTCGTAATCTTTTTCTACTTTAAAAGTTTGATGTATTAAACACAATAATTTAAACAAATAGAATATGGGAATTTTTGTTTCTTATTTAACTTTTTAAACATAAAAATAATGTTCCCAATAAAAAATTTTATAATTTTGCGAAGCACTAATGGTACTTTTAAAAAATAAGCGCAACATTATGCGCTACGCAATAAGACATACAGAGATTCAGTAGAGTAAGGGAAAGAATTCTATACAACTTTTTTAAAGAAAAATTAAACTTTAAGTGCCACGGCATTCCCTTACTACGAAGCAGGTTTGGAAGGGCGAATACTAAAAAATAACTGTAAAAAACATTCCGTACGTAAACTTGATCGTTACATCCAACAATTTTTATATGCGCTGAATAAAGCGCTTTATGTGTCAAAAATGTATTGCTTCAAAGTGGGAACTCGACTTATAAAATTTATGCCTTCCGTAAGTGATATGGTAAACGGCACTTTTACGTTTCTCCCTTACAAACCTGCTACGTTGGAAGCTCCATTTTTTATTGGGTTAATAATACACAAAATGTGAATTGATGTCACTGTAGTCATAGCATAGATGACGCATAAAACATGACAAAATTTTATGATGACGTTCGTCAATCGATTGTTGTAATTTTTTGCCTTTGATGCATTTGCATTGATGCCATTTGTAATAATATTAATCTCGCAGTTCTGATTTAAGGTCGTCATCAATGTCAATATGCATTTTTCTATGAGTTTATGGCAACTTAAGCTTAAAATTAATAGTTTGATATTAAAAAAAAAAAAAAAAAAAAAAGAAAAAAAGATGTATAACTAGTCTGAAGTAAACATCAACTAGCATATTCCTATCTACTTTGTTTGAGGGGGTATAATGCATATGTATGTGCTGATATGTGAAATATTGGTTCAAGATCCACCTTTAAGTATACCGGTCATAATCAGTTTCTGATCTGGTCTAACGATGGACGTCTGGCTGGCTGGTGTTGTAAACCTTGTGCGCAAAATATAGCTCCATAAGTTCTAATTGAAGCACAGCCGCGAATAACGTTGTAAAAGCCACTTTTTGCAAAAACTGTTTTTTTGCAGATAACCGTTAACATTACCCTTTTAGACTGTTTAAACCTTAAATCACCCAAAATTATGCACCCTAACGCCTTCAAAGTGACATACAAATAATCAACTAGTGGAAGAACGTTGTAAGTTACTTACAAAATGATACAGAGTAAATGGTTTTGAAACGTGGAATAACGTTTTAAATGACATCGCGATTGTGGATATGAAACGTTTTTCCACGTTTTTCCACTAAAAAAAGGTTATAAACTGTAAATTTGCATGTAATTAAAATTTTAAATTTTTTGATATTTTGAATAAAAGTTCTTATTGCCATTATTTTTAATAATCTAAAGAAAAAAAATAAAAAATTATTAATCTTGCCTGTTAAAAACGTTTTTTTGCTCTCCTGAAAAATAATTATTTTGTAACTTAAAACGTTATTCGCGGCTGTGCTTCAATTGTCAAAGGGCGACGAAGCCTATTGAAAATAGCAAGAATCCGTCAACAATTTCACATAGCTCCCATAAAAACTTCTTTTCGGAAAAGAATCATGGTGCCTATAAACCATCTAACTATATTGGTATCTAGATTAAATTTAACCGAAACTTATTTTTTCGCAATCTAAATCATCTTATAAAATTTAATTAAATTTGGTCCATATTTGCCTATAGTTCCCATACAAATGCTACTCCCGAAAATAACTTTTAATCTCCTAACTTCCCTATAAATGGTAATACATATGTATTAACTTGGCATGATGTTGTGGCGATAGGTCCAGAATTGAACATTATTGCACATGGGTCCCAAAAAGGGAAGCTCACAAAATTTATGTACCTTCTAAATATGTTTATACCAGTGTTCAAAAATAAATAGAACAATTTTAGCTATTTTCTTAAAATTTGTATATTAATACACAAACCTTAATACCGTTCATAACTATTTTCAAGAAAGTAACGAATATTCTATAGTGTTCTGTTCTTCGTTATGAAACAGAACAATTGTAGTGGTTCTGTGGACAAACAATACATTTTAATATTCTATAGTGTATTTTTTTACATTGTTGAAGGAATGAGCAAACACAAAATTTTAGCAACGAACACAGCACGAACAGCTCGTTTGTGTTTTGTGTACATGTTTTGTTTGTGTACATATTTTTTTTTTTTTTTTGGCTGGGTTTTGGTTTTTCTCGTATGCGTAAACCAACGAACATTAATGTGCTAAACCGAACACAACGAAGTTGTACCGAACCGAACACTAAAGAACATTTTTTCTATGATAAATTAAATTTAATGAACTTAAGCCTAATTAAAATATTAAAAATTTGGATTAAAAACCATAAATAGTTCAACAGAATAACCACAATACTAATTATTGATAAATTTAATTTTAATAATTTTTTTTTAATTCTCTTTAAATTTTGTTATTTTTTAAAACATTTCACTCTTTTAAAAAATTTTCATTAAAGGCTCTATTTATATTCCAGTAACTAAAAGTTAAAAAAAGGGTTGTGTAAACCAGTAAAAAAAACTTTTTTTCTAATTTATTTAAAAAATGTACTAACTAACTTGCTAGTTTTTGTTTTAAATCTAATTTTATATGTATATATATATATATATATATTTTTTTTAAAGTACTTCACGTGTGTGTGTAGTCATATAAGACTTTTTTTCGCATAACTTTACCCCACATTTTAGTACTTTAGTCAACAACTTTTTTCCATTTCCGAAATGACTACTAAATATTAAACATTTGTTGTTGTTTTAGTTTTTTTTTTTTTTTTTTTTTTTTGCTGTTCACACTGACCTACAAAACCAATTATGACATTATTAGCAGTCAGCAAACAATTTTTAACGAAATTATAGCACTTTTGTTTTTCAGCAAAGCTTTGGTTTTTTTTTTAGCTTCTCACTAAATATTTCAACACAACTGTTGTCTAAACATTTTTATGTATAAAGTGTTTTGTGCACGTGATCATTGGCCACTGTTTGTTGGCTGATAAAACTCTGTGGCAGGTTAATGTAAAAGCGTACAGGGGCAGGGTTTTAATTACATATGTATAACAGACAGACAGACAGACAAATCTACAAAAGCTGAATTATTTATACATCATCTCTAAGTACGTTTTATGACATTTCTTTTTTTATGATTGTCAACCTTTGTCATAAATGAGTGTTTTATATTTTTCAAATTCGGTTTCCATTTTCAACAAAAAAGAAAACGAAAAAAATATTTAGATTTGTTAGCTCGCCCATACGTGCCATTTCAAAGACTTGGAAAGAGATGTCGTAATACACAATAAAAAAGAAAACATGTTTTTGAACATGTTCAAGCTTGTTGCATATCCGCTTGTAAATTTCTTTTTGTCAAGAAAGTAAAAGTGTTGTTTGTAAGACTGTCATCACACATTTTTTTTTTTAGTTTATAAAAGGAAATAAAAAACTTTTTTACATTTTTTAAACATAAATATGTGGGGCAAAACAAAAAAAAAAAAAAAAAAAAATTTAAAGTTTCCCTTAGGGAACCTTTTTTTTTTTAAGGAATTTGTTTAAATAAATTGGTTTTTAAGAACAATTTTGATTTTTAGTTGAACTGTTAATTTTTAATTTTTGATATTCTTTAATTAGGCTCGAGTTCATCAAATTTAATTTTCATTAAATTATTTTCAGTGAGGGAAGGAATTTTACAACTTTGAATTTTTATTAAAATTTATTGATAATTTTTCTTGGCTGAGCTGGGATTTGAACCCGGGTTGATCTTTACATGTTTCAAGAAACACCACTTTCTATCGTCAGAAGATCTCTGTGTTCTACCCACTGCACCACTGCGGTGCCCGTTAGCCAACAGTCAAACATCAATCTTTAACCAGTAGTACTGGTGGTTCGAAATTTGCTGTTATTATCACTTAAATTTCAAATTACATGTTGCCTCCTTTTTCCTCTGTTTTTTTTTTTTTTTTTTTTTCGTATTCTTTCTGTCAAGACTTTGTCTTGAAAACCTGAATACATTTGTTTATTATGTTTTTTTTGTCCACTTTCGTCGACATTTTTATTTGTACAAATTAAAGTACAAATGTAAACATTAGAGCTTGTGCCATAGCTATTTCTAAGAACAATTTTGATTTTTAGTTGAACTGTTAATTTTTAATTTTTGATATTCTTTAATTAGGCTCGAGTTCATCAAATTTAATTTTCATTAAATTATTTTCAGTGAGGGAAGGAATTTTACAACTTTGAATTTTTATTAAAATTTATTGATAATTTTTCTTGGCTGAGCTGGGATTTGAACCCGGGTTGATCTTTACATGTTTCAAGAAACACCACTTTCTATCGTCAGAAGATCTCTTTGTTCTACCCACTGGTTTTTTTATAAAAAGGCGTATTTGTCTTCGTTTTCTGAAAACTCTAGTTTTATTCTAGTTAAATTCTCTACAACAGTCATCGTTCCGTTCTAGTTTAGTTTTTAGTTCAAGTTCAACTTTAGGTTCAGCTTAAAGTTCTAATTACGGTTTAGTTAAGTTTACAGCCCGTTCAACGATTTCGAACGTTAACGTTCGCATAGAAAAATACATTTGAAACAAAAACAAATTATCGAATATTGTTTTTGTTTTAAATGCAATTTTCTATGCGAACGTTAACGTTCGAAATCGTTGAACAGGCTGTTAATAAAAAATGTCATTAGTGTTATGACTCAGTAACATCGGAGAAACGATTCATTGGGATTGACTTAAGTCAAAGTAAGAGAATATTATTATTTACTTACCCGTTATAAATGTTTGTTTCACTTTTGTTTTACACCGCCCCTTGTTTACAGAAGAACTCTTAATTATAAGACACCAGCAGCATGCACGATATAGTTTTTAAAATCACTCTACTTTGAAAATTTGACTTATTTAACTCAATAATTGAAACAAAAAGAATATGGGAATTTTCGCTTCTTATTTCACTTTTTAAACATGAAAATAATGTTATTATGTAATACACAAAATGTGGCATCGAATTGATGTCACAATTGATGTTATAGCATAGATGACGCATAAAATATGACAAAATTTTATGATGACGTTCGTCATTGGATTCATGTCACTTTTTGCCTCATTGATTTCATTTGTAATAACTAGGGCAACCAAAAAAAAGCAAATGCTTATTTTTTGGTTTACAAGATAGAAAGATTTTAATTGAACACAATTTCCGATCATAAAAAAAACAAAGAAAATGAGCTATATTTGTTAGCGCTTTTTTTTTTTTGCTTATTTTGGCCATATCTGCTTTTTTTTTAGTTTTTTTTTGCGATATCGGCTTTATTTTAAGATAATTTTTCATTTTTCATTTTGCAAAAATCGTGATTATTATTTATTTTTATGTGCAATTTTTTTTTTATATACTAAAAAATCAACCATTTCTGTGCTGTAACAACTCTGGTTAAAAAAAACGTTCAACGTTATGGTAATATTTTGTGCTTCCCTTGAACAATATCATCCCAAAAACCTATATTATCTCTGTATGTTATTATACCTACACTAAATAGTGGAGAGGGTATTATGCATTTGTGCTGATGTGTGAAACACCTTAAAATATTGATCCTAAAGTATACCGATCAACTCAGAATCTCTTTCTGAGTCGATCTAACGATGTCCGTCCGGCTGGCTGGCTGTCCATCTAACCTCGTGCGCAAAGAACAGGTCGCAATTTTAAAGATAATTTAATGAAATTTGGTACGTGGGTTCTAATTGGCACAAGGGCGAATCGGTCCATAATTTAATATAGCCCTAATACAAGCTGCTTTCCGGAAGAGGGTCTTTGTGCCCACTATCAAACCAATTTTAATGCAGTTTAAGACATATGTAGATAGAACCATATTTATATGGACACGTAAGATATGAATTTTTTAAAAAATAGGACCACGAGGGGAGATTGGGTGAATTTCTGCCCATCAGTAACTATTTAACCGATTTTAGTGAAATTTAAAACATAGATAGATCCATATTCATGTAGCCGTACACTCTCGAAACTTGTTTGTAAATACTGTGGTGGTCGGTATCATACGGTCGGGCTTGACCGACTATACTTTCTTACTTGATTTTTATGCAACTCTGTCTTAGCGGTACTGTAACGTACTTTTTTTTAGTGTTGTGTATAATTTTTATGTGTTTATGTTTGTAGTATTAAGCCTTTTTTCAATTTATTATATTATTTGCTTGTTTAAGTTCTTTTCTCTCGAAAATTCCATAGCTGTATTCTTACGATCAAATTCCTCAGTCTGTAACGTCTTTTTCCATCATACTTTGTAACGTCTTATTTCTTTTTAAATATAGTTTTTGTATCAAGTAACTTCTGTTAGCTCCCCTTCTCTCTGTTTTTGGTATAGTAACGTCTCATTTTTTTTGCTTTTTTAATATACTTTAGCTATTATATCAAATATTGGTTATTTCTGAAAATTTTGGGGTTTTACACGAAGTTGTTACCAAATTGGAAACAAAAAATCTTTCATTGGTTTTCTAAGTGAACATAGTTATGGACCGTAAGAAAAATGTTACGTGTTCCAAGGGATATAGGAGACAAAGTTAATACAAAATTTAAATCAGTTTGGGGATATTTTGGGAGGCAAGCGGAACTATGAGTCCAATATACTTCAGAGCAAATGCTCAATTCTAAATATGCTCCCTTAAAATCTGTAGACGTAGGAAGAACTTTTTCTATGTACAAGAACTTGCTGACTCCAAACAGACATAGTTTCCTTTTCGAAAATTTATTGCATCAACTTATAATTTACTATAACAACATATTAAACGAATTAAGTGGAAAATAAACAAGTTTAAATTGCTTTTTTTTTAATTTTAACAGTTTATTTTCATGTTTTTGAACGCTTTTTTTAAGAGCTTAAAACTGTTTTTTTAGTGCTTTTTTTGGTTGCCCTAGTAATAACATTAATATCACAATTTTGATGTTAGGGCATCATCAATATGAAGATGCATTTTTCTAAGGTTTTCAGTTAAGATTCTAACGCAGGCTCTAGCTCAAATTCCAGTTAAGTTCTAGTCTAGTTCATGAATACAAAATAATTGATAAAATATCTATTTGTGGAAAATTTATACTTAGTTTTTGTAAAAAATTACACTTATGCCCAATTTTCAGGATAGTAATTAAATCTAAATTAAGTTAATTTTCATAAAAACTTAAATCGTGTTTAAATACACATTGATTTTTTGAGTTTTATTTGAAAAGTCTTATTTAAATAAGATAAAAGTATGGTAGCACTACTAAATACAAAAAAAAAAAAAAAAATCATAAACAAGTAAATTTATTTACAAGGTGGTCTCAAAAAACAGCTGATTGTTATTGCTTTGCCTCTTGTTGTTGTATTGTGTTGATATTGAAACCACCTTGGTAAAATATTACAATAGAAACTTAAGTTGAAATTAAGTGTACCACATCGGTGAATTAAGTTTGATTTAAGTATTTAGTGAAGAAGAGAATTTTGTATTTAAAATGATTTTAAACATAAATGTGTTTTAATATCAATCCTGCCATTAGAAACTAAAATAAATAATAATAGAACTCCTAAGTGGGGTTTTAATTAAAAAAAAACTCATATTTCTTTTCCTTACTTTTTTTTTACCCAACTTATTTAGATTAAATCCAAGATAATTTTTTTATACAAATTAAATAACAACTACTGAAAAAAAGTCAAATTATTTGTTTAATTTTTATATCCAACAAACACAGATAACAAAATATTTATTTTCTTTTTAAATCATTACGTTCATTATGCACCACCCTGTACATACTTACACCCCTTCTCAGAATGGATAAATCTCATTCTTAGATCCAACGCAAATAAAAACACAATGACTATCATTCATTAATTTACTACATTTCAATTTATTTGTTTGTTTTTTATTGTATTTTCTTTTCTTTTGTCACATTTCACTCTTTTTTTTGATTTACTCTTTCATTTACTCTTTTTTTACATTCAGTTCAGTAGCAGTTGGTTCTTTTTTATTTATGCAACATTCATTCATCCATTTAGTCAGTCATTTAGTAATTTGTAACAAAAAAATAACAACAAAAATAACAAAAAATGACAATACATATACACAAACACACACATTCACATACTTAAATTTTAAACTATAATATGCATGACAATAGCAACAACAACTCATTGGATTTTAAATAATTTAACTATTTTTTAGTTCTTTATTTTTTCTGTAATGAAATTTATGCAAATTACTTGTAAATCTGCTACTGCTACAGTTATAGCTCATAGAAAAATAGCAAAAAATTAAAAAAAAAACACCCTGAAAAAAAGAGTAATAATAGTCTGAATAGAATTTAAATGTAAAATTAAATTATCAAATAAAACAATTTTTTTATTAAATAAAATTTAATAGACACATACAAATTTTTATGCAAAAGTAAAAAAACAAGTATTTTTTTTTAAATTTACAAAATACTGAGAATTTGATTAAATTTAAATATGTAAATTATTTATAAAAATATCTTTTTTTTATAGGAACTAAATTTGTTTAATATTTACTATGCAAACATTTTTTAAATGTGCTTTTTTAAGTAAAAACTTCATTTGCATAGCTTTTTGCTAATAATCCTAATTCTTTAATATAAATAAGATACCAGTGTTTGAAAAGTGATCGAAATTCGACCATAATGATTTATGCAAATATGTATAAAGAAAACATAAATATAAGTACTGTAAATGAATTTACAGGTTTTTTTCAGCTTTTGTTTTTTCTGTCTTAGTGAATCGATTTGGCGAGGGGCCAACCTCCGGTCCATATCATATCATCCACTCAAGTCCGTAAATGTTTAATTTAATTTTGTAAGTTCTAAAAAATAATCTAGGTTCAATACTAACGGAAATTAAAAAAATACCAGTTGAAAAACAAAATAGTACCAAAAAGCTCCCTCTTATAGATTTTCATCCACTCAGGACCATTCATGTTTAACTTAATGATTATTGTTCCAATACTAACGGAAATTCAAAAAGTACTAGTTGAAGAACAAAATTGTACCAAAAAGTTTCCTCTTTTAGATTCTCATCCACTCAGGACATTGCATGTTTAATTTTAGGTTTCTAGGTCCAATCTTAACTCCAAATCAAAAAGTACCAGTTGAAGAACAAAATAGTACCAAAAAGTTCACTCTTATAGATTTCCATGCACTCAGGATATTGCATATTTAATCTTATGTTGTTTGGTCCAATATTAACGAAAATTCAAAAAGAACCAGTTGAAGAACAAAATTGTACCAAAAAGTTTCCTCTTTTAGATTCTCATCCACTCAGTACATTGCATGTTTAATTTTAGGTTTCTAGGTCCAATATTAACGCCAAATCAAAAAGTACCAGTTGAAGAACAAAATTGTACCAACAAGTTTCCTCTTTTAGATTTTCATCCACTCAGTACATTGCATGTTTAATTTTAGGTTTCTAGGTCCAATATTAACGCCAAATCAAAAAGTACCAGTTGAAGAACAAAATTGTACCAAAAAGTTTCCTCTTTTAGATTCTCATCCACTCAGGACATTGCATGTTTAATTTTAGGTTTCTAGGTCCAATATTAACGCAAAATCAAAAAGTACCAGTTGAAGAACATGTTGTTGTTGTTATGTTGTTAGGTCCAATATTAACGAAAATTCAAAAAGAACCAAAATTCCCTGATAGATTCCCATCCACTCAGGACATTGCATGTTTAATCTTATGTTTCTAGTTCTAATATTAACGGAAATTCAAAAAGTACCAGTTTTATAACAAAAAAGTGCCTCTTATAGATTCTTATTCACTCAGGACCATGCATGTTTAAATTTATGTTTCTAGTTACAATACAAACGAAAATTCTAAAAGTACTAGTTGAAGAACAAAATAGTATCAAAAAGTTCCCTCTAATGGACTTCCTTTCACTCAGGACACTGCATTTTTAATCTTATGTTCCCAGGTCCAATATTAACGAAATTAAAATGTACTAGTTTTAGTTCGAAAAATTAGCAAAAAGCTCCCCCTGACAGATTCCTCAGGACCATGCATATTTAATTTTATGTTTCTAGGTCTAAAATAACGAAAATTCAAAAAGTACCAGTTGAAGAATAAAAAGTATCAAAATTTTTCATCTTATAGGTTCTCATTCACTTGGACCCTGCACCTATTATTTTATGTTTCTAAGTTAAATATTATAGAAAATTCAAAAATTACCACATGCAGCACGAAAGAATAAATGTAAAAGAAGGATTTGATATCCCGTATTTCCTCATTTTGATACTGGGAGCCCATAATCTAATATGTCAATGAAGGGAAAACATGTTTTGTAAAAAAGAAACGAAAAATATGTACGATTTTCACCCCTTAAACGTTCGAATTTCGAAAAAGTACCGAATTTATATTTCTATTATTTCTAAAAAGTTACGAATTTTGTTTAATCTTTAATTTTATGTTTATTGGTTTAAATGTTAGATGGGATGACAAAGCAGTTCCAAAAAAGATTGTTCCCGTTTACTCCCTCAAAAGACCTAATTTGAAAAACTACCAGACACTTGTCCGCTTAAGTTTCTTATGAACAACGATATGTTTTAAACTGTTTTTGTATCTCTTTTAGTTTTGGAGATATGTTGTAACCTAGTTTACACGTTTTTAGTACCTCAGATCTTTATAAAGTAATTATTGTGCACTTCTGTCAGAGGTAGTTGGTGTAGTTTTTGTTCAAATCGGTTGACAAACATAGGATTGAAGTGTTTTTAACTGCTTTGTCCAGTGTTAAAAAAACTGCAGTCAAAATAAAAAAATTGCTTTTGTCTCGACTTTTAATTTTTTATTGGAGAAAAACAAACTATTGCATTAACTGCTGATTCATTTAATGTAAAAAGTCGCAGTCACCAGGTCTGGCAGACTTGGGTATTTATCCTCAAAGTCATTTGGGGATTTGAAAAAAAAACTGAGGACTTTATACATTTTTAATATATTTTCTCTTTTTTAATTTACGCTTATTTTTTTTTGTTTCGTATTTAAAATATCAAAAAAATGTAGGAAAACTTTTATCTTACTCCTATCAACAACGAATACGGCATAAAGGGTCCTAATTAGAATTGAGTGTGTAAAAGGTACTTAATAAACCTTTGTTGTTATTCTTGAGTGAGTGTTTTAAAAAAGAAGAATCTAAAACCGTTGACAACATATACAATTTTTGATTTTTTAAAGACAATTTTTAAGCAAATATGTCTTCCTCAAAAATAAATAAATATGAAAGACATTATAATAAAGATTTAGAAAAATAATGCATAGAAGTATTAAGTAAATGACGGATATATGTATTTTTATTGTTGATTTTAAAGATGGCTAAAACCGATTGAACAAGCTTCAAATTCTTATAAATTGGCTAATTCATCTTAAAAAAACAGCATATTTTTCTGCTTGTAATTCTGAAATCGCATAAAAAGAATTTAAAAAACATGCCGGAACCAGGTGGCCACAAACTTAATAAAATAATACTTTTTTACTAAACATTTTTGTTTGGGGATTTTTGGAGATTTCTTATTATGTTTTTCTTAATATTTGTTAGAAAAATTGTAAATTTGGTTAAAAAAAACACAAACAAATATTAACTTTTTAAGGTTTTGATTTTTAATTTGGGGATTTTTGGGGATTTATTTTTAATTTTTGGGGACAAGGAAAAAAGTACCTGGCAGCCCTGGCACTCACGTCAAAAGCAAAATACGAAAAGTTATACACAACAAAGTACTTTGGCATTCGACATATTCGGACGTTTTTGGTTTTGCTGACTAAAACTTTTAATGAATTCCGAAGTTAAGGCAGAATATATGTATGCTGTGTGTGTGTGTGCTCTTTCCAGAAACGCTTGTGCTCTTTCCAGAAACGACAATTCTTTCCTTAAGCCAGAAAAGAGCCTTACCGTTGAATATGCACCCTTATTCTATTCGGCAATAACAACGGCAATTTTAAGGCAACAGCAATTCTTATCAAAGACAACATCAATTCTATGTTAAATTGGTATTTTGTAAGAGTATTATGACGGCGTTGACTATTTATCGATAATGTTAATAAAATACAGCACACATTTCTTATATAAGAATCAGCTGATTCATTTTGTTTACTGTTTTTTGATAAGAAAAAAAAAATCTGTGCTGTTTGTGCAAAATTTTAAGTTAAATAAAAATTTGATTGTGAAAAACAATAATGTTTAAATAAAATTTTTTTCTGATTCGGACTCGTCCAGTAACGAAGAAAATAAAACATTTAATAGTGGAAAGAAGACTGTTTAGACAGAAATCTTCCATTTTTTATTTACCCAATGAAAAGTAAGTGACACATATTAAATTTCCCCAAGCGCCTAATTGATTTTTAAACCTTTTCAAGATTTGAAAGTTATTTTCGGCTGGATAAACCTTCTTTTAAACATGTGTGGGAAATAATAGAGCCTCATTAACATTTCAACTTTGGACTGCCCAGCCACTACACTGAAAGAAAAATGCTTCATATATTAAATGAATCATTTTCATAAAAAAATTTTCATTGGTTAAATGAAAATTTTCATTGTCTAAATGGAATTTCATAGTAATAATTAAGTCTTTTCGTTAAAATCGCTTCATTGGATTTCGTAATTACGTTGAAAATTTTCATTGGATATATGAAAACTTAAGTTTGTCCAAGTTAAACAAAAAATTTTTAATTGGGAACATAAAAAAACGATATACAAACATAACTATATTCATAAATTAATACAAAATTATAGTTTCCTTAAAAAAATGTTTAATTGTTAATTAAAAAATGTAAGATTTATTTATTTCATACATCTAATGTTATATGCCATTAAATTTATGAAATCAAAAATTTTTTTATAAAAGCAAAATATTACAATAAAAATGTCATTATAGTAATGAAACAAAAACTTTCAATCCACTTTCAATCAACTTTGTTATTGTTGTTATGGACAATTTAATCTCATATTTACGCTCTTAATTGAGTAAAAAACGTAGTTTTTTTTATCCAAAAACTACACTGCCCTGGTAGGCTAGCTGGTAGTGAGCTAGTCTATCAGCACCGAGGTTGCGCGATCGATTCCCGCCAGAGACAGAAAAAAAAATAAAATAAAATAAAAAAAGTAAATAAAAAAACAAAACTAAATAAAAAAAATAAGAAAACAAATTTTTTACTTTATTGAAAGTATTCATCCAATGAATAATATTCATAGATCTAATGTAATGTTTCATTAACACATTTTAATGAAACAGGTTTCATTGATCCAACGAATAACTGCATAGGTTCCTTTTTAATGCAATTTTTCATGAGATTAATGTCAAAATTCATTGGAATTGCGAAGAAAATTCTTTCAGTGTAGTTTCAAAAATTTCGTCCGAGACTCTGGAAGTCATTGAGAGAGAACTTTATCCACAATGGATAAACTTCGACATGGCGGATGCTGATAAGAGTGAGACTAAGTTGCATTTCTTTGAAAAGCAGCATTTCCAGGTGTAGTTGGCTGTGTGGACGGAACCCACATCAAAATTTTAACTGCAAAAAAAAAAAAAAAAAAAAAAAAAAAAAAAAAAAAAAAACAAGACCAGCATCTCTACTTTAATCGCAAGGGTTAAAATTTTCAATTATTTCCACAAAAAATATATCTAAACACAACACAAATGTAGAAAAATATCAAAACCGCCGTAAAAATCAAAATGGCCACCAACTACAACGTAAAATTTTTTAAAACACAACACAAAGCAGCACAAGACAACACTAATAACACCGACGACAAAATCAAAGGCAATTAAAGGCAACAGCAACGCCGATTTTTCTTAGAAAATACCAAACATATGTTAACAGTCATCGAAATATGGCAATATTGCCAACGGGAATACGAAATTGAAATAAAACATAAAAAACGGCGTTGTTTACTGTTAATGACGCCAAATAGAATAAGGGTGATGATTTGACGGTAAAAATCTGGTTCAACTTCTTCGAACAGAGTGCAATTTTTAGAAATAAATTGGCTCGATTTTTTAACGTTGTTATGGTGTTAATCTTTGTACGGTGATTAGCCAAAGTAAGTAGTTTGGCAGCTAGTTTGACAGTTATCTCTATCGGATGTTTTATACCTCTTAAGAAACATTCTTGCCGAACCCTGATTGAGCGACCCTGTTTTATTTTGACAATTGCAATTGCATCATCATTTTCATATTTTCACGTATTTAACCGTCGTTTAGTTAGTCTTCATTTTACAAGCGTCCTGACAAGAACATGAATGAATACTAGAGTTTTTTTTCCCGGACTTTTTCGATTCCCGGGAAAACGGTAAATTTTTTCAAGTTTCCCGGGATCCCGGGATCCCGCTCCATATAAATAATACAAAGTAAATTTAGTTATTAATTAATGAAAAAAACTTTTATAAAAAAAACGTAAGGGAACTCACGCCTTTATTCCCTATTATTATGCTTTTATTCAGTATTATTATGCTCTGGATACAAGATAAAAATATAACATAAACATAACAATTTAATTCATAAAACAATTATAAAAACAAAATAAAAATTGAGGTACTCAAGATATAAGATCAAAAAGTTAATTAATAAAATAGATAAAATACTTTAAAGAAATATATAACATTTTTTAATGGCTTAGGAAATAACTTTCTGACACACTTAAAGCGCTTTGTAAGTAGTCAAAAAGTATATTCTTGATTTTATTAACTAATACCATGTTTCCGAAAAATTTCGTTCATTTTTTACCGAGGTTGGACAAATAGGTTAAAGTGCACCGTTGTAGCATGCTTTGGATTCACAATCTGAAGCAATTTTTTCTTTTTTATAAACAACGTCTATATCAGTCAAATATATGTCAAGGTTGATGCAAAAATAGCATCAACCGGACTGCTTCTTACAAACCTTTTCATTTCAATAGGTCCATTTGTAATCTTTAGGACAATGTGTTTTTCAAGTTGTATGTTGTAGTATCTTACACGAGTTTCCAAAATGTTATTTTATTTCGGTTTCCCCGCACTTCACGGGTACATAAACAAACACAAATTGAAATTGAAAATTTGTGTTTATCACTTAATAAACATATCGCTCCTTCATTGCATCATAGTCATATCTCAAAATTTGAAGTAACTTTAGCAAAGTTTTCCTTCATACCTTCTCGTATTATATCTCAAACTGAACCGAAGTTATAGCAAAATATATCTTTAAATCGGTAAATTTTGAAAACTTTAATCGCATTTTGCCAAGATCGTTTGTTTTTGTAGATATGACTATGTTGCAATAAAGGAGCGATATGTTTAGGTATCTCCTATTTTTAAGACTTGTTCATGGACAATGAAACTTTACTGCCTGCATCTTATTTTGAATTAATGTACTTTATTAACTCTTCACTTCACTAAATGTAGTAATTATCAACTGTTGCACTGCCCATTCTGCTTTTAGTAGATTTATTGCATCAGGAGACATTGATTTAAATAGATGTTCTCACTTCTTGCGATTGATCTAATCCATAACCCATCCCCAGATGCTAATTTTTAGAGAGTAGAAAACTAAATTTCAAAGTATAAATAGCTATTTCCTGAAATTATGAGGAATTTTTTATTTCCCGGGATCCCGCAAGAAAAATCCCGAGAAAACGGGAAATAAAATAATTGAAAAAACCCTAATGAATACTCACTAGACTTTTGTAAACTTAAATTATTAAATAAAGATTATTATACATATAGAATAAATATCAAACGTGTTATATTATTAATTCTACAACCGGTGACTGAATACACAACGAAATAATCATCATCTGGGTGACACTTGTTTTTATTTAAATTCTAGTTTAGGATCTTTTTCTAATTCAAGTTGTAGTGAATTTTAGGGTTCACAGTCTGGTTCAGGTTCTAGTGTAGTTCTAGTTAGTTTTAAGTTTTTTATACCCTTCGCATAAAGTACATATATTATGAGTCCTTATCAGAAGCGAAGTTCATTTTACGATGTCCGTCGGTCCGTGTGTTTGTTGAAATGGATATGTCACATATACTCCGTAAAATTTGGTATTAAAATACAGGCAGATCGGTTCATAAATGGCTGGGATATGAGCAAGAACGCCATTTCAGTTAAATTCGAATTCTATTGGTTTTAATCAATAAATTTCTACATGTTGTTTTCATTTTAGAAATGAGCATAAAGTAAATACAAAAAAATTTAACCGCAAGTCCAGTTTTAGTTTTGTTTCTAGTTAAAGTTGTAGTTTAGTTCCAATCCACTTTTAGTTAAGTTTGAATTTAGTTCTAGTTTACTTGAATATCAAGCAGCTCTTTTGATTCCACTTTCGTTCTTTAGAACTTATAAATTACTTTCAAGTTTTTTAATCATTCATTTAATTTTCCTTAATTTTCACTTTAAAATATGACCTAAATGAAACAATTAAAAAACTATGTGTAATGATTTTTATTTTTATTATTAATAGTTTGAAATATTTTTTGCTCAATTTTTCCTTTTATAAAAAAGCACAAGCTTTTATTTCTCTTTTTTCATTATAATCTTCTCTAGTTAAACTGTCTTTCAAATGCCGCCAGAAAAATGTTACATTCATTAATAATAATTTTATCAGTTTGAATTCATCACCATCATCAACTTCATTATTGCATTTTCCATTCTAGTTTTTCATATTTAAAGTAAAGTTTTGTTTTATTTAAGAATTAGTAACGTATTTTTATTTTCTTACATACTGAGTTTTTGTTTCGTAAAGAAACACTTTTTTCAATTTATTTCATGTTTTGCCTGTCTGTTTCAATTTAAATTTTACTGGTTTTTTTAAGAACTTTTACTCATATGAGTATGTTGCAGTATTTTTTTACAGGGTGGCGAATAAGTAACGTTATGATTTAATAAATAAATAACTTTTTTTTTTCTGAATTTATTAAAATTTATGTGCTGTTTTCACAACACAAGTGATTGAACGTGTAGTAAAATTTATATTAAAAATACTCAAAAAACTGAGTGCTTTTCATATAAATTGTTGTGAAAACAGTACATTAGATTTTATAGTTTTGAAACATATTCAAATTATGTTTTAAAGATAATTCGCCTTATGCAAAAAAAAAAAATCTTTCCTGACGTGCTCTTTCTAGAGCATTTCTCAAAACTTTTAATAGAATTTCAGTTCACAGCGCCTTCCCTTCCTCTTGGATATTCGTCCTAAGCTGTTGGATAGTTCCTGGCTTATTGGCATACATATCCCCGTTAGGTTACCCCAACGAAAAAAAAATCAGGAGCCGTTAAATCGGGCGATCGCGGCGGCATAATAAAATAAAAAAAAACTTGATATTAATTGATCTTCAAAAATTTCGCGCTAGAGAGCCATAGTTGGAAGAGCTGTGGCTCCATCTTGTTGGAATCACAAATCTGGATTGTTTTCTACCACCGGTCTTAAAAAATTTTCGATCATTGTCTGTTATTAAATGCCAATCGCATTCACCGCAACTGGTTTGTTTTTTGTAGTATTATCCCTTAATAGGCAATCTAGTTTTTCGTATTTGTGTTAAGTTTTGGGCTTTAGTGTGTTCAGACATATATAGTAAAATTTTATGGCCAACATTTTTGTAGAA
Source organism: Pollenia griseotomentosa (assembly GCA_963931875.1). Taxonomy (NCBI): domain Eukaryota; kingdom Metazoa; phylum Arthropoda; class Insecta; order Diptera; family Polleniidae; genus Pollenia; species Pollenia griseotomentosa. Next base: position 51,636,253 of record OZ007564.1, read on the forward strand.
CATTTCATCCCCGCCCTTCCCCTTTTTCGGGGTGTTTTTTATGAATTGTTAGAATAAAGCCAAACATGCCGTTATGAGGGGTAGTAAGAGGGTTAATATGTTTCACAAATATATTTGCCACAACATTTTCAACAAAGTGGCTAAACATACCCTACGCATCAGATGTCAAGAAAACATAGTTTTATATACCGACATGCTGCAAAAACCGGCCAAGGCTGGGAAACTTTAACCGCCTCTAAAATAAAATTCCGATATGATCTTTCAAAACGCCGACACATGTTGTCAGAACCTCATTATTTTGGAAAATGTTTGAAATTGTTGTACAGTAAACTCAGCTCAGTCAGGATTAAGTTAGTCAGACTTTAATTCTGGTTCTCTTTAAGTTATAAAGAAAATATTTATTTTTGTGCGCATTTTTTTAAACAATTTTGATTGATTTCTTGAAGTTTGGATACGTTCGTAAATGCATCAAACGACCTTAATTTTAAAAATTTTCAAGTTTTCAATCAAAAAGTAATAGTTTTCTTATAAATTACAAGAAGAAGCATCAAAAAAGAAAAATAAAACTATTTCGTTTATGTTAAAAGTTATTGCATCAGAAGGTTAACTGATGCAATAATTGAAAATATTTGCTGCAGAGCTGCGGCATCATTGTATAGAAAACCTTTTGACATATGAAAGTAATGCCAAGTTTCTTACAAGTGATGCATTTACGAACATTCAACTTTAGTAATGCGCAACAGATGCGCAGCTGCATTTACGAACGTACCCTTTGTGTTCTTTTTTTTTTTTTGCTATTTATAACTATCAACATTAATTTATTTTAAAAACATACTTAATAATAATAATTGAAACTATTAATTTACTCCTTTTTTTTTCTTTACAGGTATGTGCTATTTTAAATCGTTCATTTTGAATTATTGTTTTTAATAAGGTAAATAAATTATTGGAAAAACATTGGCAACAAAAATTGTGGCAAAATTCATCTAATAAATTTTCGATGGCCAAAGGAAATGTTATAACTTTTAATCTAATAATTACATAATATGGTAATAAGATTTTGTGCACACAATATTGTTTGGTGTACCTATTATTTTTCTCCTTAGTATGCCCGAAAATTTTGCTTTTAATCCTCTTTTAAGTATTCATTTATCTAAATTATGTGTGTTCATTTTAATATTCTAAACCATTCTTATCATTGATTTAATAACAATAGGAATAAAAAAAAGTATAACATACTTTTAGGCTCAGCAGGGTATTTGTAATACGAGTACAACACCACTGTGCTGGTTGGTTGGTTAGTGGTGGTGCATTGTAGATGTTGTTCATTTTATTTTGTATTGTTTTGATCGTTTATTGTAACCAATTTTCACATTACAAGGACTCGTTTAGTTGTTGTTGCCGTTTGTATCAATGTGTGCATGTGTGTGTGTGTGTTTGTATACAGCCTATTAAAATTTTGAAAAACCAATAAACAACTACACACACACACACACACACACACACATATTTATAATACCAGCACATTGCATTGAAAATAAAAAGTCTAAAGACATTGGAAAAGCAAAAACCACTCACACACAGGCATACATACAAACATTTGCTGCAATTACAATGACTCTCTTCGCCTTCTTCTCTTTCATTTACATGACAGATATTTTGATACACATGCAAACACTTTTGAAAATGAAACCACTACAACTGTAACTATTCTTTTTCTAAAAAAATAAAACTAAAACGGAATTAGAACGTGGTAATCAGCGTTGCCAGAATGAAGATTTTATCTTGTTTTTGAAGATTTTTTGACCAAAATAAGATTTGAAGATTTTTTTTCTCAAATGAAGATTTTTATTTTTGTTTTATGAAAACTGTATGTTAATATATGCTTTGATCATATGGTCACTGTTTTATTAAATAAATTGAAATATTTTTATTTTCAATACTTCGATTTCCTTTGGAAATCTTCTTCAGGATTTTTTTAAAATAATATAAAATTAATTAATAAACTTATCATAATAAATTTAAAAAATTACATTCAACAAACTTAAAATAAAAAGAAAAACCAACAAATTTTAAAAAATATTCAAAGCCTAATGGCCACACCATAATGTGCTTAAGTTGGCTTAAGCAAATGTGCGAGTACATGTTAATTATATGAGGCAAGGAAACTTTTTGTTAAATTTTAAAAAACTGTCATTTGCTTAAGCAAAGTGCGAAACTGATCTCACATTCCGTACGCAATCAAATATTTTTTGAGTTTGTTTTTGCTTTTTTTAATACATTCGAGAGACTTTTTGTTAATTTTTGACAGTAGGTTAAGCATGGCTATGCATATTATGGTTGGGCCTTAAAACCTATTTTAATTTCCCTTTCCGTCAATCTATTTGTTACTAGGATCGCCCGGTGGCCGAAATTCGACCAAATGACATATACTTTCGAGAGAACTTGTAAGATAACGGCAAAATGTACTATTCACCTATCCTTGTACGTACGGCTGCAAGATAAATTAAAACGCTTTTCAAACACTTTAATTCCTAAAATTTAGAAAAAAAAATATATTGTGCATATCTCCGTATTTAATTTATAAGACTTTCATAAAATGTTATCAAAGTAAAAAATAAAAAATGTTTCCGACTTTTATTTTCTTAAACGACGTTTTTGCGTTTCGGGCTATTTCAGCCCAATTTTGAATAAAAATCCCCCGGGAGTTTTCTTCCTTCTCTCATTTTACCTATGTTAATTCAATTGAAAAAAAATGGGGAAAGTGAAAAAACTCCCGGGGAATTTTTTTTCATACTTGGGCTAAAAGGTCAAACGGTAACCCTGTCATGTTACGTTTATACATGTGTGTTTGCAAGTGCAAAATAAAAACAAAAACCTTTTGGGTGAACAACATAGAGCACAACCGTCTTTTATACATTCAAGTGTGTTTGCAAGTATAATGCAAGAAAAAAAACAAATTTTGGGAGAATAACAAAAAATCCTTTAATCCTGAAAATATAGAGAATTTATACTGTGCATATCTACACAAAAATACCTTTTAAACGATTTTGGAGTGAAGATCAGCCAGAAGCATTGCAAGAGCTACCAATGCATCCAGAAAAAGTCACAGTTTGGCGCGGTTTATGGGCTGGTGGCATCATTGGACCGTACTTCTTCAAAGATGATGCGAATCGTAACGTAACTGTAAATGGTATGCGCTACCGTGAGATGATATCCAACTTTTTTTTGCCCAAAATGCAAGAGCTTGACTTGCATGACATGTGGTTTCAACAAGACGGTGCCACATGCCACACAGCACGCTTAACAATGGACTTATTGAGAGGCGAGTTCGGTGAACATTTTATTTCACGTTCGGGACCGGTCAATTGGCCGCCTAGATCGTGCGACTTAACGCCTTTAGACTATTTTTTGTGGGGCTATGTTAAAGCTCATGTCTATAAACGCATGCCCGCTTCAATTGACGCATTGGAAGACAACATTGAAGCATTTATTTATGAGATACCGGCCGAAATGTTGGAAAGAGTATGCCAAATTGGACAAAGCCGATGGACCATTTGAGGTGCAGTCACGGTCAACATTTGCATGAAATAATCTTCAAACATTAAATTATATGGACCGTACTATCGATTCAAATAAAGATTTCATGCATTTTTCTGAATTTTATGTATTTTTTTTTAAACGTTCCTATAGCTCTTAAAAAATCACCCAATATAATATTAAATTGAGAACCCCTAAGATTTGATATGAAGTATGAGATTCATGGCTCCCAAACTAAAGTCTTCTTGCCCTAAATTTATATATCTCTAATTTTAGCATTTAATTACTTTTGTAAAAACTTCTTTATTTAGATGAACTTTTTTACGTTCTTATTTATTAGAAATAAAATGTATTTTTAAAAATTTTATGGAAAATATAACTTAAAAAAAACACAATTTAGGTTTGAATCTTATTTTGTATAAATACCACGATTATGTATTTATCTATTTCAATTGAAATAGTTTCCATAATAAGAAGTATGTTCTTATAAAAAATTAATAATTTTTACTTTTTTGCCCTTGTTATAAAAAATTTGAAGATTTTTCTCTTCAAAACAAGATTTTTTTTTCGCCAAATGAAGATTTTCCTAACAAATCTTCTGGCAACGCTGGTGGTAATATTGACTGTGGAGAGGAGAAAGAGCAAAGAGAAATACATACATATGTGAAAAACACGGAAAACAAGTCAATGCACTACAAAAAAAAAAAAAAAAAAAAAAAAAAAATCCTACGCGATTGTTTTAAATGAAGAAATTAAATGAAAACATATTCTTTATATTATGCTTTTAAACTTGAGTTAAGCCTTAAAAAAATATTTAAAAGCTTTATTTAATATTTAAAAACCTCTATTAAATTTAAAATATTTTTATGAATACAGGCATTATACTTTAAGGGTCATTATTACAACTTAGCGTTAGCTGCTATTCGTCAGATAACAGATGCTTTTTGACAGATAACACATTACTATCTGTCAACTTAATCCTAACTTTAGCTAACTTCAAGTTGTAATAATGGCCCTAAAAGTTATTAAAATGGCCATTTTCTCAATTTATCGACAAACTGTCAGTTACTTAATGTCAACATAAATTTATTAGACCGATAAACTGTCCGTTAACGATTTTGGGTTTCTCAATATACCGACAAAAACATTGTTTTCAGTTGGCAACACCTCTCAAAATACATGTTGGAAGTCAGCTGATTGAATTTATCTGTACGGCAAATAAAGAAAAAAAAAATAAAAAGCTTTGCGACAGAATAGAAGCAAATAAGACATTGAGAAAACCCAATTTTTTTAATGTGCAGTATTTTGTTGGAAAAAAGATAAACGTGAAATGAGAAAACGACCTTTCAATTAAAATTTTTTTTTTTGCAGCTTAAACTTTGTTTAACCAAGCATAATACAAGTTTAAACCTTAAAAATAACAACACTTTAAAGTATGACTATGGACTAATAAATCAGTGCAAGTTAAACCCTCTCTTTTTCAAATGTGGTTAAACCCAGTCTTTTTTTCTCTCTTTTTTAAATGTGGTTAAACCAGTAAACATATAAAACATTACTAAACACATTAAAATTGGCGTTTAAACTACCAATATAGACCATGTAAATTTGACAACATTTCTCGTAATGTTGCCACAATATTATTTTTTTTAACTGCTAATAATGGGGCACTAATTTACAGCTGTTGATTTTAAACCACATATCATTTTTTTTAGCTAAGCCCGCTATTAACATCCACTGGTTTATTAGCCATAAGTTAGATAGTTCTTAAAGTGTTTGATTAAAAAACAAAAAAAATTTTTTTTTTTGCAGTTTAAATTTCGTTTAACCAAGTGTATTTTAAATTTAAATATTTGAAATAATTTCACATTTTAAATATGAAATTCACTATTAATTTTACTGTTGTTAATTTTTTTAGGTTAAACTAAGTTTAAGTGGAAATTGTTGAAGGTTTAAAATTTTGGTAAAATATATTGTATACGATTTTTATACCAAATGTATGTGTAATTTTTTTTTTAACTAAACTTTGATTTTTGCAGCTAAAACTTAGTTTAACCAAGCGTCAAAATTAAGGTTTCAGACTTTTAACTACATTAAAATACACTACACACGTGTAAATCTTTTTTATTGTTTATGGTTCGAAATTTTTGGAGTTTTAACCTAGTTTAACAGTAACTAAGTGTTTGTTAGTTGCCCTTGTTGCTTAGTTACGAATTTTATTTATTTATTATATTCTACAAATATAATCAAAGATTACATTATAAATTTATTTATAATTTAATTTAACCCGCTGTGGTAAAACATACCAAAGTCTCGCGCAAATCGAACCCGCCACCATCGCACTGAAAAACTAGCTCATTACCAACCACCGGTTACGAATTAATCTTATATGTTTTTCAGCAAATATGTTTAGACTTAAGGTTAAACTTGGGTTTTTAAAGCTTAAACTAAGTTTAACCAGGCTTACTGGAAATTGAAGAATTTAAAAAAACTGCGTTTTTGATATCTCAGTTAAACTAGATTTAGTTAATCTGAAAACAGATATGTGCTGCCATTTCCAAGTTTGTATACAAAATGTCGACGGAAGAGCATAATGAAATAATGAAAAAATAACATTTCGCCGGGAAAATCCGAGTTTCAGACTACTTTAAACTAAGTTTAAACTTAATCCACATCTCAAAAACCCGGCCTTAATAAATTATTTGCTAATTATAAGAATCTAAAAATTTTAACTTAGTTTAACTAGACTTATAGAAGATTTAAAATTTTTATTTGAAAGCAACGCATTAGATTTGCAGACTTAAGATTAATCTGTTGGTTTTGTGTGCTTAACTTAGTTTTTTGAAGTTTAAAGTTGCTTTTACCAAGGCTCTTTTACGTTTAACGGTAAAAATTAAAGTTTTATTGTAAAGTAAAACTGGACAAAATTAATTTAATTATGTTTCTTTAAAAGTGTTAACTAATGGACAGTTAAACTTGAATTAACTTTGGCAAAGCAGATAAAATATTTTTGGCTTTACATTTTATTTTCCCTAAGTTTTCGGAAGTTTTAGCATTCATTTTAAGGTAGAGCATAAGGTTTTTAGGTTAAAGTTGAATCTGCTTATTTTTTTAGGATCTTAAACGCTGGTTAAGTTGAACTAAACATTTTAAACCAAAAATAGAGTTAAACTTCCACTGATTTATTAGCCCTTAGACATAAAATACTCGCACATATGTATGTACATACATCACTCTTTATATGCACGTTACTTTACACTTCATATCTTTGTAAACATGTTGCAACATGTTAAAACCAAAAAATAAACTCATGAAACAAAAACTGAAAATCCGAAAAAAAAGAAAATAAAGCACAAATAAGAAAGAAAAATGGGTTACAGTGACAACATAATATGGCAAAAATACTTTGTTTTTGTTATTGTTATTCTTTACAATAAAAAATAGAAATATATTTTATTTCTTTTGATTTTTTTCTAGTTTTTTTTCCCCAAATAAATGAAACAAGAATTAAATGTTCAACAACAGAAAACCCCCATTAAAAACAATACAAAATAAATTGAAATACTAGATGAACTAAAACAAAACTAAATTTGTTTTTTTAATAAAGAATAACAAAATAGAAACTTTTTTTTATTATTTTTTAAATTAAAAAGTCCTGTTTAGTTTGAAGGAATAAGTTATAAAAACAAAATGATAAAAATTAAAATGTTGGTTATATTTGAAATTAAATGAAGTTTTTGGTTAATTCTTCTAATGCCTTAAAGCCTTTTTTGTGTTTTGAGTAAAACCTTAAAAAATGTAGATTAAACTTTGTTAAACCAGAAATTATTTCAGTTTAACGCTATCGATAATTATCAAATTGCGAGCTAAAGTTAAGCCATTGACTCTGTAGACGAATTTATCGATCCGAAGCCGTTCTCATCAACTTGATCGCTGCCCATCAAAACCTTGAAAAATTTTGAGGAAAGATCATGGGCCTACATGCATATAAGATCCAAATGGCGCAAAAATTAAAGCCAACGGAATATAAAAATTCCTAACTTCGTTGGCCATTATTTAGAAGAAAAAAAATATATTTTTATTGTTGAACTAAAAATTAACGAAATTAAAACCGAGCTTAACTATAACTTAAACAGTGTTTATTTTTTTTGACAGCAGATTGCTTATAAGTTTTTTTTACCTTTATGGTTATCTTCCGCTAATTTACTGAAACTTTGATTTTTTAAGCTTAATCTTAGTTTAACTAAGCTAAGATTTAATAAAATATTTAAAATCTTATGCTTAGATGTTAACCGTTTAAAAATAGTTTAATCAGGTTTAATACCTGCTTGCAGATTAAAATTTTCCATACTAAACAAAAAGTGTTGAATGTATAAACTTGGTTTAAGTATGACTTAATTTTGTTTATTTATTTCTGATTTTCGGTTGTGAATTTATCTTAGCTTTTTAGTTCAATTAAACATTTTTTCCTTTTAGGTTTAATTAAAAAAAAAAAAAAAAAAAACAACTTGCATTCATATATTAATTAACTAAACATTTTGAGTGTTTAATCTTGGTTTAACTATAGCATAATTCAGTTAACTTATTTTCTGTATTTTGTTATTTGTCGATTCTTTATATTATTCTTTTTACTACGATATTAAAAGCTTTAACTTTTCTTTAACCAGGCATATTTTGAATTTAAAGATTTTAATCGTTTTTAAATTATCAGTTAAGCTCAAGATTTAGTAAATAGCTCTAGAAATATAAGTTTATGATATAAACTTAGTTTATGCTTGCCTTAATTAGGTTGAACTTAAAATTATCCAGATCTGTTAATTAGATTAGAAATGAGTTTAGTGAAAATTATGAAATTTTCAACTTGGGTTAAGAATTATTTTGAAGTTGGACATAATTAAGTTAAATTTTATTTTTGATAATATAAGCGTAGTTTTTTCAAGCATTTGTTTTTTCCTAAATTCATATAAACTTATCTTTATTTTTCATGGTTTAAACCCAGTTTATAATTTTAAATTAAGCTTTTTTAAATCTTACTAAACAATGCTTGTTCTTAAACTGTTTTTTGCAAAAGTTTAAACTTAGTTTAACTATAGTTTGATACAGTTTCTTAAATTTTGTATTGCGCAAAAGTTTTTAAAGTTCTTAACGTTTTTGTTAAGTAAGGCTGGGGTTTTAAGCTCTCAGTTTAACTTGGTTTAGTAAATCTGAAAACAGGGGCCTAATTCTGGCAATCGTGATCGAGTACTTTCTCGATTCGAAAGCAATTTTATTTTTAATTCTTTCAGTCGATACTGAAGGAATAGAAAAACCCGGCCTTTAACTTTATTATTACAAGTTTAAATTTAGTTTAACTAAGCAAAGTTAAGGTCGCAATTTAGGAGAAAATTTGATGGCATTTGGTACATAGATTCTTACCAAGCCTATAGAAAATGGTGATAATCTATTCATAATTTTACATAGCCCCCATAAACAAGCTTCTTTTTGGAATAGATTCCATGTGCCCATTATCTATCAAACCATAGATCAAATTTGATTCAAACTTATTTCATTGCAATCTAAATTATGTTACTAAATTTTATTGGAATTGGAATATTGGAATACAAATAATAATACCGAAAACGGGTTTTTAATAATGTGCTGGTAGGTTTTACATGAATCTTAACCTCTGACATAATTTTGTTCTGGCGGGTCCATTATCACCCATGGGTTCCAAATAGGTTACATTACCGAAAATTTGTTTTTTTAATACTCTAGTATAGGATATCATATAGTCGGGCTTGACCGACTCTACTTTCTTTCTTGTTTTCTTTAAATGAGATTAATTTTGTATAAAAAACCTCATTTTACAAGAGAACCTGTTTCTACGGAAAATATCTCCCCGAAAAGAAAAAATTCTATTAAAATTTAATTTATTTGCACTGTAAATTTTATATCAAAAATTAAAAAAAAAAACCGTACATCTCAGTTTATAAAATTCATTAAACTCTAATTGTGTGTTTTTAACAATTAAATTTATTTATCTACTCGTATTTTAAAATTCAGTCTGTTTATGGCATTAAATCAAATTTTCTTGTCAAATAAACAATTTTGTTCTTTGTTTACTTAAAAAAAAAAAAATAAAATATTTATTTTAAAGTTAACTTTTGAAATTTACTAAAAACATTTAAAAAAAATAAAAATTAAAATCAATTAATATTTTATCAATGTAGTGTAAAATGTGTAAACTGGACAATTTATCATAACTGTCAATGTGTTTAACAACATGTTTGTGTATGTGTGAGCAAGTGTGTGCAATGTTTATTGAACTACAGTTGCATTTTGATAACTGAAAGCTGCAAAGGATAATAACATGTAATATAAAAAAAGCATCCTTTATTTTATAGTATATGACTTTCTCCTCCTGTATTGGATCGTTGGTATGGTTGAATATTTTTTGTAAATTCTTATTTTTCTGCTTAATTTGTCTTCGTTTGCGTTAATATGTTTGTTTCATTTTCAATGGAATTTCCGTGTGCTTTATTTCATAAAACCAGAAAAGAATGCTCGTGGAAGTTTAAAACAAGCTGAAAGTAGTCTTTTCTAGAACACAATAGAAACTGCAAGCGATTTTCTTCAGGATTTTCTGGAATCAAAAATATTTAATTCTAATTTAACTAAATTTTAATCTCAATTAGTAAGTTTGTATCTAAAATTTATTTTCGTTTTTTTATATAATGCAAAATTTTCTGCCACAATATTTGCTTAAACTTTGACTTTGACAGTTTAAACGAAAAATTCAAGCTTAAGCTTTCAAATTTGGGGAAAAAAAATATTCCTGTGGTAAATTTATTTAAAAAAAAACGTAAAAAATTGAATTTAGAATCATTTAACCCAAGTTTAACTGCTATTAAACAAAGTTTAGTTTTGTTTCTGTTCACAATACAACAAATTTTTAAAGTTTTTAAAATTTTCCGTTACAATTTTTGTCTAAACTTTTATTTTTATAGTTTAAACTAAGTTTAACCAGGAAAATATTAAGGTTTAAAATATTAAGTTCGACTCCAAAATTAAATATTCCTGTGACAAATTAATAAAACCATTAAGAATTTGATTTTAGCCCCATTTAATTTAAATTTAACTGCCATTTAAAAAAGTTTCGTTTTTTTTCTGTTCAGCTGCCGTATTTTGTAATTCGCTTAGCTAAAGCTAAATCTCGATCGCTAAAATTCCTTAGAGAATACAAAATTTAAGTATTTAAACGATAACATTAAAAGCTAAAATTGCGGCGAATTAAATTTGTATTGCATTGCCAAATTTAGCAATGCACGTTACAGAATTACATTTGTAGCCAAAAATTGCTAAATCAACTTTATAGATTTTTAGCGATAGAGATTTAGCTTTAGCGAATTACGGAATACGGCTGCAGTACACAATTTCGAGTGTTTAAAATATTCTGTTACAATTTTTGTCCAAACTTTGATTTTTATAGTTTAAACCTAGTTTAACTAGGTAAAATTGAAGCTTAGGTGTTTTCAAGCATGGTATTTTTAAATTCTACTTAAATCTAAACTTATAAAAATATATAAAGGAAATGTGCTGTAGATCATTTAACTTTATTAAGCAAACTTTATCTTTTCAAATTAAAAAATATATTTTTATGGTATTAAAATTTCTATAAAACTATTTTTGCTTAAACTTTGATTGGGATAATTTAAACTTAGTTTAACTACGGTACATTTAAGTTAAATTAAAAAAATTAATTAAGTTTTAATAATAAAATTTGCAAAAACAGTTTTAAACAAATCATAAAGCTAAGACTTTAATGATATTTTATAAAGAAAAATATTTAATAAAAACATTTAATCCAAGTTTAACTGCTGTTTAATAAAATTAATTAATAATTTTTCCAGTTCCCAAAAAATTTTCATAACGTTGAATTTCTGTAATAATTTTTTTTTTTAAACTTAGATTTTTCTAATTTAACCTTATTTTAAACATACTAAATTTAAGTTTTAGCTTTAAAATTTTCTCTAGAGTTTAAAGTAACATTTTGTTTTTTCAATTAAAAGTAAAAAAAAAATATATTTAACTTTTACAAGGGAAATATTAATAAAGAAGCACTTAAACCTAGTTTAACTATACATGAACAAACTTTAAGGCTAGGTTTTTGAGATCTTAATATAACTAGGTTTAGTTAATAATAATAATAAAAAATAAAACAAACACTGCGCCGGAAAAATCCGACTTTCAGACTACATTAAACTAAGATTAAACTTAATCCACATCTCAAGTTTAAGTATCTCCAACATCTTTAGCTTTAATTTTGGCCTAAACTCTTACTTTAGCAATTTAAACTTAGTTTAACCATGCTTTAGATTTACTAAACGAAAGTTCTCTTAAAACCTAAGATAATCTTATAACAGTTAGATCATTTATTACAAACATTCCAAAAAATGTCCAATTAAATGATTTGTTATAAGAAATCACCGCAAATTTGCTTAAACTTGAATTTTACAGTTAAAACAAAGTTTAACTTAGCTAAGTTTAAGTATAAGTAACTAAAACATTGTAGGTAAAGTCGAAAAATTAAATATTTAAGAAACTAAATTTAACGTTTTTTGTTGTCAAAAATTGTAAGCAATAAAACTTAAACTAAGTTTAACTGTATCAAAAAGCAGTTTAGTTATTTTTGTCAAATTTATTTTTTTTTAATAACATTGTTATTTATTTTATAAAGTCGTTCTTTTTAAGATTTTAAACTTAGTTTAACTATGACTCACTTATCTTTAAAGTTTTTTTTTTCAGTATTTTTATACATGAACTTTTAATTCTGCAATTGACTATTTATTCTAACTTTTATTAAAACTTTCTTTAATTAACTAAAACTGAATGAAGCTTAGTTACTTTAGTTAGCAGTTTGTTATAAAATCTTTTGTTCTTTAAATTTTTCTGCTTTAGTTTTTACTTAAACTTTTGTTTGTAGAGTTTAAACTTAGTTTAACTAAGCTAAATTAAAGGTTAAGGTATGAAATGTGTTTAAAGTTTTAATTTTATTTTTAACAATTTTATTGTTACCAATTTTTTTTTGTTATTATTTTTAGTTTATAAAGGTTTAACGAATGTTTTACAATTTTTATTAACTGCCTATTTCACGATGTCACTCGAACATTTACGTTCGCACAAATAACATATAAAACAAAAACAATTTTTTTAATTTTGTTTTTGTTTTATATGTTATTTGTGCGAACGTAAACGTTCGAGTGACATCGTGAAATAGGCAGTAAACGTTTCTTTTTTACTTCGTTGTTCGCTTTATATTGATGATTTTTGGCTAATCAATCAGTGAATATTTAAACGCTGGTGTAGTTGAACTAAACTTAAATTTATATGAAGTTTGAACTTAACAGCTGAAAGTCAGTGCCCCATATACTGCATGTAGCTTAAACAATAATATTGTGGGAACACTACGTAGTTTAACTTTTATTAAAACTTTGTTTAATTAACTAAAACTGAATGAAGCTTAGTTATTTTAGTTAGCAGTTTGTTATAAAATCTTTTGTTCTTTAAATTTTTCTGCTTTAGTTTTAACTTAAACTTTTGTTTGTAGAGTTTAAACTTAGTTTAACTAAGCTAAATTAAAGGTTAAGGTATGAAATGTGTTTAAAGTTTTAATTTTATTTTTAACAATTTTATTGTTACCAATTTTTTTTGTTATTTTTTTTACAGAAAATTTTAAACGTAGTTTATCAAGGATTAACGAATGTTTAACTATTTTTATTAAACGTTTCTTTTTTACTTCGTTGTTCGCTTTATTTTGATGATTTTTGGCTAATCAATCAGTGAATGCTTAAACGCTGGTGTAGTTGAACTAAACTTAAATTTATATGAAGTTTGAACTTAACAGCTGAAAGTCAGTGCCCAATATACTGCATGTAGCTTAAACAATAATATGTGGCAACACTACGTAGTTTAAACTCCCAATTTATACGTTTAGAGATGGTTTATATGTTTACTGTTTTATAGATTTTCTAGTTATAACACATTTTAAAGCAAAAAGAGAGTTAAAGTTGCACTGATTAATTACCCCTTAGTTATTATTTTAACTATACTTTTTGGGTTAAACTTAGCTAAACCAGACTCAATTTAAGAGTTTTGTCATTTAAAGGATTTATTAATATTTTTTAAATTCTAAAAATCAAAAGAAGGCTTCAATTCAAGGCTTTTCCCTTGTCCTTCTTCTCCTTCTTTTGGGCCAATTTTTGTCCTTGTTGTCTGATCATTTAAACAATTTTTTTCTTACTAATTATAAATTGTCTCTTCTTTATCGTTTTAACGTTGTTATTCTGTCACGCTATTTAAATGTGCATTAAATCACTACAACAACAGAAACAGCAATAGCAACACTAAAGCTGCAGAATGAACATCAGCAACATTAAACAAGTAGCAAACAACAGCAGCTACGACAAGTTTAAAATAGACAAGACACACAACCCAGCAGTACCACCAACCCAAAATAAGACAATGACAAATGACTGGCTGCAACAACAACCAAAAATAACAGCAACAAAAACAATAGAATGAAAAGGAACATGCATCAACCAGCAACGCAGGCAAAACAAAATTTTAACAAAAGGATAAATGGATGGATGGATGGACGGACGAACAGATGGATGGATGGCAGGAAGGGAGAGCAGTTGTAGTTGTTAAGGTCAAATGTGTAAATTGTGAGACATGACAATATTTTTAAAATGAGAGAAAAAAAAAACTAGAAAGATATTTACGAGGAGGAAAAGGTGGCACAGAAGATGGTGGTTGTGGGAAGGAGAGCTGTACAATGTTGCAAGTTTAGTCAAAAAATAACGAATGTATGTGTATGTGTGTTTGGTTAAATGCAAGAAATGATACTTTGAATATGCATATAAATTTCCCCAACTTGCTATATACGGTCAGTGGTCATTGTTTAGTTTGATACGACATTGATACAAATGACGCACAATGGGATGTATTTGAAAGAAAAAAATAGGAAATACTTAAGCATTTTCTAAAGCTGCATTAAATGGATACGATGTTTTGGAATATCGGACTATCCTTTTTTAACTACATGCTTGCGAACAATATTTTTTAACTCCCCACTGTGCACTTTCAAAAGCATATATAAAATTTTAAAACACACACGTACACATAAATGAATCCTGATTTGACACATTCTAAAAAGAGATAATGAATGAATCAAGTGACAAGATAACAGCAACACATGTATAAGACACATTGTGCAATATTTCTTTAATGTTTATTGGGTTAGGGAAAAAGTCGTTTTGGTTAAATTTATTTAAAAGGATTATAAATTTTGATATAAGGAATACTTACTATAAAATCAATTTGAATAGGGTTGTTCTTATATTACAAACATGTTTTTAAACGTGGCATCTAAAACTCAGTATAACTTTTCTTTTACAAATTTTATTTAATTTTGAAAACAAATTCCGAAATTCTTTATTTGCTTTGGATATTTTCAAACTTGTGCTTTAAAGTATAGGCGGAATAAACGTTTAAGTTTTAAATTTTTTTTTTTAAAATTTAAAATGTTTTAATATAAAAATAAATAATAAGCCCAATTATGAATAAAAACTCCCCGGAAGTTTTCTCCTTTCTCCCATTTTTCCTATGTAAATTCAATTATGGTAAAAGGGAAAAAACTCCCGGCGAATTTGGATTCATAATTTGGCTGAATTTAAGTTTTTGTTTTAACTTAAACTGTTTTTCTTTTGAGAACTTAGATTTGGTTTTTCTATATTTAACTGAGGGTTTGAACGCTGTTTATAATTAATTAATAAATTCTGTTAATTTATCTGCTTTAGGTTTTTTAAACCTTAAATTTTAGAGCTTAAACTTATGGCCAATTTTCAGGATTGATATTAAAACACATTTATGTTTAAAATCGTTTTAAATACAAAATTCTCTTCTTCACTAAATACTTAAATCAAACTTAATTCACCGATGTGGTACACTTAATTTCAACTTAAGTTTCTATTGTAATATTTTACCAAGGTGGTTTCAATATCAACACAATACAACAACAAGAGGCAAAGCAATGACATTCAGCTGTTTTTTGAGACCACCTTGTAAATAATTATACTTTTTTTTTGATATTTTTTGTATTTAGTAGCGCTACCATACTTTTATCTTATTTAAATAAGACTTTTAAAATAAAACTCAAAAAATCAATCTGTATTTAAATACGACTTAAGTTTTTATGAAAATTAACTTAATTTAGATTTAATTACTGTCCTGAAAATTGGGCATTAGTTTAACTCGGCTTAATAAAAGTTTAAGGTTTCAAATTTTATTAAAACTTTAAACATATTTCCAATTCAATACAAAAGACATCATTTTTCGTCTTTATTTTTACTTAAATTTTTCTTTTGCAAATTTAAACTTAGTTTAAAACTTGAAGAAAGTTAATTTATTTTTCTTAGCTGTTTAAAGGAAAGTACCAAATTGTTTTATTTATCTACTTTAAGTTTTTCTTAAAAGTTTATTTCTATAGCTTAAACCCAGTTTAACTAAGCTCAATAAAGTTTTAAGGTTTTAAAATTTTTTAAGACTAACTTAAATGCCAACAATGCAATATTTATTTCTAAATTTTATTTTAAACTTTTTTTCTTTAAATTTAAACTTAGTTTAACTCTATTTAGCTAAAGTTTGGCTATTTTTCTTAGTCCTTATAACCAAATAAGTTCATAATTATAATTTGTTTTTTTTTTGTTTTTCTTAAACTTTTGTTTTTAAAGTTTAAACTGTGTTTAATTAAGCTTAATTAAAGTTTAAGGCCTTAAATTTGTTTAAAAGTTTAAAATGTTTTGATTCTAAAAATGTATAATTTTCTTTAAAAAACAAATTTGATCTTAAAGCTAAACTAACTGCCTGTTTGTAGAACGCGAGCGCAAAAGTGACTCGTTCAACTTACATTTAAAACAAAAACAAAATTTCAAAATTTGTTTTTGTTTTAAATGTAATTTAAACGAGTCACTTTTGTGCTCGCGTTCTACAAACAGGCAGTAAGTTTAACTGTCTTGACAAGAAGTTGCTTAGCTGGAAGTATTTTTGTTAATAGAAATTTTAATATTCTTTTAATCTGATGATCTTAGTTTTTTACTTAGAACCTAAACTAAGTTTAACTACACTTATTTAAAGTTTAAGCTTTATTTGTTTTTTAGTTAAAAAAAAAAAAAAAAAAAAACTAATTTAAAAAATTTATTTTATTTAATACACAAGTTTTTGTCTAAAAAATCCTTGACTAAGACTTTTAGGCCGTGTTTTTGAGATGTGGATCAAGTTCAAACTTAGTTTAACTTAGTCTGAAACCCGGCAAAATGTGATTTTTTTTTTTATTTTTTCATTAAGAACCAACATTTAAAGAAAAACTAAACTATTCCGTCCAAATTTTGTATTCAAAATTGGTAATGGCGGCACAAATACGTTTTCGGATTAACTAAACTTAATTTAACGTAGATCTCAACAACCCAGCTTTAAATGTTCTAAACGGAAGTTTAGCTTTTTTTTAATTTTTGTTTTTAAAGTTTTGCATTTTTTTTTATAACTTGCAATATTTTAAACTCAAACTTTTCTTTAACGAGTTTAAACTAAGTTTAACTGCACATTATTTATACTTAAGTTTAAAATTTGTTTAACGTTTAACATATTTGAATTTTAGATACTTAAAATATATACATTTTTTGTTTTCCTATAACATTTGTAACATTTACCAAAAAAGTTAAACTTAGTTTAACTATGCATAAAAATAAGTTTAGCTACTCAAGTTAGATATGTGTTAAAGATTAGTGCATTCTTTTTATTCCTCTGTCTTAGTTTTTACTTAAACTTTTCTTTTAAGACTAAACTTTAGTTAAATAACCTAAATTCATGTAATTGTGTTGAGGAAATAACAAAATTAACAAATGAAATCTTTTTCAAACTTATAAAACCATTCCTTTATTGGGTTGGAGAAAAAGCAAAAATTTTCTGCTTAAATTTCTTGTAATGATTTGTTATTTTAATAGATTTTTTAATATAAGCTTTAAAGGAAAACCAAAAATCTTTTAGAACTTACTTGTGCACCCAACCAATTCTAGCAGCAAACTGACAAAAACTACATATGTATAACATTATAGCATCCATTATTTCTAAACTATAATTTGAATGCGATTGCGTTTGCTGAAAATGTATGTATGTGAGAATTACTCTTCTATTGTATTTTGAATTATATTGGCCAGAGTTTGATTGTGCTGAGACAAAAGATTTCCAGTGGGTGGGCATTTCAGTTCAAAACATGACACCATCAAATTGCAACATTGTTAAGATTTTTCCCTTTTAACATGAATGAGCATAAAAAGAAAACTATAACAAACAGCATCAGCCAGGATGTGCTGCAACATGACTACAATAACAGTTTTAATCGTGCCACCAAAAATTTTAAGAAATAAGTATCTCTGCTGTGTCATATAAATTTTTTCTATGCGAAACTCTTTAGTTGATTTTCTGTGGAACTCGTGATTTTTTTTTAATAATAAGGTTATTTATTGTCTTTCCTTGTTGGGGTCCTTTATATATTTTTTTTGTATTTTTTTTCGTTTATCTTTGCGACTTTATGTCGTCATCGGAAACATATCAAAATAACAAATTAGTCCATTAATGTCCTTGCACTGACGTTTGGGAATTTATGGTCTTTTCAGAGAATCTATTTTCATTGTCTTAAGAAAGTGAAGAATTGAATTAAAAATACTAAATTTTTTTTCCAATCCTGCAACAAGTCACCTGTTAAAACCAGAAGAAAGATGTTAAAATAATAAAAAAAAAAGAAACTTGATTTATCACTTTAACTTAAAATACTGGTATAAAATTGTAATACACTTTTCCATGAAAATCTGTTTGTTTTTTTTCAATTAATTATATTCTTCTAAATTTTCAAATATACATAGTTTAAAACTTTTTAATGTACAGCATTGGATTGGTTTTATTTTCCTTCCACAAAAGCTTAAACTAAGTTTACCTAAGCTTAATTAAAAACGAAGCTTTACACAACTTGTTAATTATTTAATATGCCAGTATCGGTTTAATAAAGGCCTGTATAAATGTATTAGTTCGTCGCACAATTTAAATAGCGTTGTGAGGGAAAAAGACATCAAAAGAATACACTCCAAGCAGTATTTGTCTCGTTCAAACCCTCACAATACAATAAACAATTTTTGCTATACTACTAATACTTAAAAGTTACCTCGTGAAGTCTGCGAGAATTTGTGATGTTTACTTGTGTGCCGTACGTAAAGGCTGCATTCGAAGTATTTGTGATGTTAACTTGTATTTCATACAAAGACTTGTTTTTGCAAAATATGTTGTTGCAATATTATCAAACACAAACTATTTTGTAGACAAATATCCCATACTTCCATAAACAAAAAAAATTGTGTTTTTCCCACAAGGTTAAGCTTAAGCAGCTTAACTAAGTTCAACGTTTTTTTTTTATTAAAGAAGTTAAGTAATTATATTTTATAGATTTAAACTGAAAGAACTTATTGGTATTTTGTGTAATTGAATTACGCTGAAACTTAGATTTTAAAGTCTTAAACTAAGTTTAACTGGAGCGTAATCAAGTAAAGTTTAATTTGTTAAACGTTTATAACTTAGTTTTGAAAGCTTAAAATTTTGCTGCTAAGATTCTTTTCTTAACTTCGTTTTTACAGTTTAAACTAATTTTAAGCTCTTAACCAAGTTGAAAACTTTTTATAGTTAAAGTAAGTTATTTCTATAGCTAATCAATCAGTGAGAGCTTAAATGCTGCTTTAGTTGAACTAAACTTTAATTCATATATCGGGTGATTTTTTAGCAACACTGGTTTAAACAGCTGACGCACGTTTCGTGTTTTGCTTCACTGTCAAACATCTTCAGTTTGGTCTATAATTTAACCATGAATCGTCTTACAAACGAACAACGCTTGCAAATTATTGAATTTTATTATCAAAATGCGTGCTCTGTTAATAAAATTCATCGCGCCCTTCTTCCATTTTATGGTCAGTTTAATCGACCCACTGAAGCGGCTATTCGGGCTATTGTGACTAAATTTCGCACCAAATTTACATTGTTGGACATTAAACCACCAACACGCTTACGTAGAGTGCGATGTGAAGAAAATATCGCAGCTGTATCGGCCAGTGTTAATGATGCCCATCAATTATCGATTCGTCGCCGTTCGCAGCAATTGGGCCTCTGTTACTCAACAACGTGGAAAATTTTGCGAAAGGATTTAGGTGTGAAGCCGAAAGACCTACCGCAACGTAGAATTTTTGGTGAATGGGCTCTTAGAAAGTTGGCCGAAGATCCACTTTTTTATGGAAAAATTGTGTTCAGCGACGAAGCTCATTTTTGGCTCAATGTGTACGTTAATAAGCAGAATTGTCGATTTTGGAAAGAAGATCAGCCAGAAGCATTGCAAGAGCTACCAATGCATCCAGAAAAAGTCACAGTTTGGCGCGGTTTATGGGCTGGTGGCATCATTGGACCGTACTTCTTCAAAGATGATGCGAATCGTAACGTAACTGTGAATGGTATGCGCTACCGTGAGATGATATCCAACTTTTTTTTGCCCAAAATGCAAGAGCTTGACTTGCATGACATGTGGTTTCAACAAGACGGTGCCACATGCCACACAGCACGCTCAACAATGGACTTATTGAGAGGCGAGTTCGGTGAACATTTTATTTCATAAGATCGTAAGATCGTGCGATTTAACGCCTTTAGAATATTTTTTGTGGGGCTATGTTAAAGCTCATGTCTATACACACATGCCCGCTTCAATTGACGCATTGGAAGACAACATTGAAGCATTTATTCATGAGATACCGGCCGAAATGTTGGAAAGAGTATGCCAAAATTGGACTAAGCGGATGGACCATTTGAGGCGCAGTCACGGTCAACATTTGCATGAAATAATCTTAAAACATTAAATTATATGGACCGTAACTATCGATTCAAATAAAGATTTCATGCATTTTTCTGAATTTTATGTGTTTTTTTTTAAAAAACTTTCCTATAGCTCTTAAAAAATCACCCATTATAATTTAAACTTTAAAATGGTTCGCCATATATTGTTTGTAAATTAAAGAAGTAATATTGTGAAAACACTACGATTAATGTTGTCAAATTCATACGATCTGTTTATATGTTACCTGATTTATAGATTTATAATTTGCTGGTTTAAAAACATTTTAAACCAAAAAGAGACCTTAACTTGTACTGATTTATCAGCGCTAATTTTTATGTGTGCTTTTTCAGTATTTGCTAAAACTTTATTTTTAAAGCTTAAACAAAGTTTAACTAAGACTTAATTAAGTTTAGTTTATTAAACGTTTTTAACTAAGTTTCGTATGCCTACAGTTTTTCTGCTTAACTTTTTTTCCTAAACTTCGTTTTTCACAGTTTTTTTTACCTTAGCTAATCCCGCGAAGCTCTTCGCTTGTCTGCAGGGGACCAGAGTCTCTGGCGGGAATCGAACCCGCAACCCCGCCAGTGATAGACTTGCTCACTTTCCACTACCCTACCGGTTTAAACTTAGTTTTAGCTCTAAAACTATGTTAAACTTTTAAAAATGAACTTAAGTATTTCTTGTTTTTATATATTTGTTTTGGAAAAATTTATTCTAGCCATCTTGCCCTGTTAGTGTTTTTGTTAAAACTTTGATTTTGCAAATTTAAACTAAGTTTAACTAAGGATTAATTAAGTTTTGTTTTTCAAACGTTTCTAACTAAGTTTTGTAAGCCGAAAGTTTTTCAGCTTAAATTTTTTCCTTAACTTCGTTTTTCACAGTTTAAACTAAGTTTAAGCTCTTAAACTAAGTTAAACTTTTAAAAATAAACTGAAGTATTTGCTGTTTATATGTATTTGTTTTGGACAAATTTATTCTAGCCATCTTGCCCTGTTATAGTTTTTGCTAAAACTTTGATTTTGCAAATTTAAACTAAGTTTAACTAAGGATTAATTAAGTTTTGTTTTTTAAACGTTTCTAACTAAGTTTTGTAAGCCAAAAGTTTTTCAGCTTAAATTTTTTCCCTTACTTCGTTTTTCACAGTTTAAACTAAGTTTAAGCTCTTAAACTAAGTTAAACTTTTAAAAATAAACTGAAGTATTTGCTGTTTATATGTATTTGTTTTGGACAAATTTATTCTAGCCATCTTGCCCTGTTATAGTTTTTGCTAAAACTTTGATTTTGCAAATTTAAACTAAGTTTAACTAAGGATTAATTAAGTTTTGTTTTTTAAACGTTTCTAACTAAGTTTTGTAAGCCGAAAGTTTTTCAGCTTACATTTTTTCCTTAACTTCGTTTTTCACAGTTTAAACTAAGTTAAAGCTCTTAAACTAAGTTAAACTTTTAAAAATAAACTGAAGTATTTGCTGTTTATATGTATTTGTTTTGGACAAATTTATTCTAGCCATCTTGCCCTGTTATAGTTTTTGCTAAAACTTTGATTTTGCAAATTTAAACTAAGTTTAACTAAGGATTAATTATGTTTTGTTTTTTAAACGTTTCTAACTAAGTGTTGTGAGCCGAAAGTTTCTCAGCTTAAATTTTTTCCTCAACTTCGTTTTTCACAGTTTAAACTAAGTTAAAGCTCTTAAACTAAGTTAAACTTTTAAAAATAAACTTAAGTATTTGCTGTTTTTATATATTTGTTTTGGACAAATTTATTCTAGCCATCTTGGCCTGTTATGGTTGTTGCTTAAACTTTGATTTAAACTTAGTTAAACTAAAGCTTAATTAAGATCATTTGTGTTTATTCTACGTTTATAACAGCTTTTTGAGTGTTTAAACGTTTGTTTTAAAAAACTTTTTCTTAATCTTTGTTTTCTTTTAGTTTAAACTTAGTTTAACCTTGTTAATTAAAGTTTAACATTTTTTTTTTGTTTTTTACTATATATAATAGAGAGTTTTTAAGTTTCTACGCGGGAAAGAATTCCCAGGAATCCCGGGACACTTTTTTAAAATTAATCCCGGGAAAGTTTTTTTCGGGAATTTCAAATTTATTTTTTGAAATTTTTATTTGTTAGCATCGTTAAAATCAAAAAACGAGCAATAAAAATATATTCTTTACATAAATTACTACAACTACCTTCAAATCGGACTATTTTTCCTAGGCCAATAAATTAACGGTCTCTTTAATTGCTGATGAAATGTCCAAAAAGCTTCTTGAAGTAGAAAATGAAAATGTACACGATACACCATCAATAACACCAAATGAACCATCTACTATCTTTAAAGAACACCTTCAAAAGGCTTTATCAAATTCTAAAAAATAAATGTAAAGAAAATACAAAAGCCTGAAAATATTTTAAAAAATAATTTGAGGTCTATGAAGTCACGGGCCAACAAATTTAAAATCTTTGTATGAAGCGCTTCTTACAGCAATATACAAATCAACAAAGATTAGAACTAGAATCTCTGATGAGCTTTTAAATGCTTTAATAATACTAAAATGTGTTTTCTTAAAAGAAAATTCATTTTACCAAGTTGCTACATACATACATATATAATATGTATGTAAATATGAATGTTACAATTTATTTGGTTTTGTTTTGGTTTTCTGGAGGCTTATTCTGAATTGCGATGCGAAAGTCAATGCGATGCGAAAGAAAATTGGTATTCTATAAGGCTTTCGTAATCGCATTCGAGTTTTATTTTAAATCGTGGCAACGCCGGTCAAAAATAACAACGCTGGCCAGAAATAACAACGCTGGTCTAAAATAAACGTCAAAGATAAATTTACAAAAGAAAAATAAATTTGTGATTCTGCTTACAAAATAACATTAATTTAAATAATATTTGTGTAATTTACCAAAAATGGATTCTGTGGCACTATGGTTTGATGTTGAAGAGGCGCATGACCAAAATGAAAGGGTGCAGCGAAGATTGCTTAGAAGCAACTCGGATATTCTAAGCTTGAATGCAAAAAGGTAATTTATTTTTAAGCATTTCAAACAATTAATTATGCAAAATATTTCTATTCCAGCTTTATAAAAAATTTTAGATTTAGAATGTTTTTAATAATTATTTAAGCCGATAGCTATTGTTGATAGTGCTTTTAGCTTTTGATTTATTGTAATTTGAATTATAATAAATTTTTAAATAAATAAAATTAATGTAAACAATTAATGTAAGAATAAAAAAACAAAATTATTATTTTTCACTTACATTTTTGTGCTTTGCGAATGCTGTTTTGCCGTCGAATATATTTTGCGATTTTCGTATGTATCTGACATTTGTTTTCGCAATACAGAATACCGACTTGCCACCTTTTCGCATTTTAAATGCGAATAAAAAAAATACTTTGCGAACATCGTAACACAGAATAGGAAGTGTTCGTATTTGCATGTTTTCGAGTCGCATTAACTTTCGCATCGCAATTCAGAAAAAGGCCCCTGTAGATTCAATTAAGGTTATTTGTTTAGACTGTTGTATATATGCACATATATATTCTTTTAAAAAAGTGAAAACCTGTGTCTTGAACTCATTTAATTAAATCATGGTTTTATTCCAAAAATCCCGGGATTCCCGGGAATAAGATTTTTTAATTTCGTTTCCCGGGAATAGAAAAAGTCCGGGAAATTAGAAACCCTACTATATATTTATAAAACTGTAAATCTTTATATGTATTTAATTTGAAGTTTCAGATTTGTATTATTCCGGGTGGTTTAAAGTGCTGGCAACTCTATGAATATGAACACTAATCTTTAGGCTTTCAATCAATAATATTTTCATTAATTTGTAAATTTTGCACATTCATATGAATATGCTGTATTGCTATTTCTATTCGTAACTATGAGTCCAAGTGACTGTGTTAATTTGTGTATTTAGTCATTAGAAAGTAAACATGTGTTTGTTTGTTTATTTCTACATAAAATGCAAATGTATTGAAGTGTATACACTTTATAAATATGAGTGCATATGTGTGTGTGTGTGTGTTAAGAAGGACTTTAACATAATCCTCTTACATTTCTTTATTTTCCTAATTTAAGTGTGTGCGTTTGTGTTTGACGAATGTGTCGAGTCTGTTTTTATTTCCATTTCAATTTGTTTGGAAACATTTGTACTCCACACCATCCATCCATTCATCCTTAAATTTAAACATGTTTTTGAGGACTTACAAATACTAAAGATTTCAGCTTAAACTTACACAATGCGAAAACACACAAGAAAAAAAAAACAAGAATGTTTAAAATAATTCTACATAGAATTTAGAGGGGGAGGGAAGGCGACTAATCGAAGGGAAAACGCTACAAAAACATAAAAATTGTAACAACAAAACTAATACAATAATGCATTCAAACAATATGCCACTTATTGAACATCTAAAGGGACATTTATTTGTTTATAGACGACTAAATTTAATACTTAAACAAGTAGAAGTCTTACAACAGAAAGGTGTTTTGTTTAAACTTAATCGTGTTTTTCAAAAGAAATTTTCTGGTGTAATAAGAGAAGACATTTGTTTTGTTAAAGCTAAACGAAATTTAAAGTGCTTGAAAACGAATTTCTAGCAATTTGAAGTAGCAATTTCGTTTTAAGTTGCTAATAAAGGCACCAAAAATAAAATCTATAATACTAGTACTTAAACTTTGTTTATATATTATTTAAAATGTATTTTAATCTTTTTAAATCCTTTCACCTGTCAATATTATTATGTCAGTATTATTTATTTAAAAAAATGTTTTAACGCAAAGTGAAGGGATTTACAAATTAACACCCTCAATTTTTCTTTTAACTAAAGCTCGATTCACCCATTGCATCCGAACAAACTTTTTGTCCGGACAATTTTCTATATGTAGTTTGACGTCTCTCTTTTTGGGTGAGATAAACGAAGAGAATAAATTTTGTACGGAACATTTTCTGCTAGAATTGCTTGAATTTGAAATAATTTGTAATGGGAAAAAAAATCTTTTTCTATGGACAAAAATTTTGTTCGGAAAGAATGGGTGAATCCAGCTTTATCAACTCGAAACCAATTAACTAGTTTTTCTGACTTTTACTCATCTCTATCTTGATTTAAATTTCCACTTTTCTTTCCAACTCTTCAGTTTGACAACGACTTTTTTTATTTATTATTTTGAGTAAACTAGATTTTAGTACTTCATTTTGCTCAGAGTTTGAATAAGTGCGCTGACTTCCATCCAATAACAACGTAGAATTTATTGTTGCCAATTTGCTGCTACTTTAACTAAAAAATGACACGCAAATTGCTTTTATCGATCGTTACAACTTAAAAAAAAATAAAGAAAAACCTGAATACAAAAAAAAAAAAAAAAAAAAAAAAAAAAAAAAAAAAAACAGAAAAAACCCATTAGAAAGTACTAAATGAGTGAGTGGTAGAGGTACTTGAAGGTTTGAATTTTTTATTACTGGGTTTTTTCTGCTTCGTCTTCTTTTTATTGATGTATGGAAAAAAAACAAGAAATTTGTTTGGAATAAAATTTGCATATTGATTTTAGTTTTTCTTCCTTCATTTCGATTTTGTTTTCAGTGACACATTCTCACAATTTTTTAAAAGGCATAAGAAAAATGTGAAAACTAGGAAATAAATAGACGGATGGAAATTCCGACTGTTGGAAAAAATAATAAAAAAAAAACTGCCAGTGTAAAGTTCGTTAACACGTCAATGGAATTTTTAATTTCAAATGACCAAGAATTTAAAGAAATGCTACATTTTGTCAGCTTAAAGGTTTGAGAAAGCGAACAAAACACTCTAAGGCCGGGTTTTTGAGATATGGATTAAGTTTAAACCTAGTTTAACGTAGTATACAAACTGAATTCTTCCAGCGAAATGTGATTTTTTTTGTTTATTGCTTCACTATAGACCAACATTTTAAGCAAAACTAGGCTGTTCCGTCAAAATATGTTATACAAACTTGGTAATGGCGGCAGAAATCTGTTTTTAGATTAACAAAACCTAGTTTAACTGAGATCACAAAATTCCAGCCTAAGCATTTAACTGCATAATTAAAGTTTAATTAGATAACACGAAATATAAAGCTTTCCAAAATTAAAATTAAATCAAATTAAAACAATATCGAAAAAGTATAAGATATTGTCTAAAAGATTATCAGAAAAAAAAATTACCCAGAATATCAAAATTTAAGCTTTAATTAACTAACTTTTGTATCAGTTTCCTTCATTCTTTGCTGACACTAAAACATTTCTTTGAGAAATATTTTTGTTGTTTGTATTTCATAATTTGAACTAAGTCTTACTTTTAAAAACTGTCACAACTTACTGACAAAATTAAAAGGTTGCCAAAAAAGTTCCTTTAAGGCTATCAGACAAAAAAATCAATTTTTAAATTTTTGTCAAAAAAAATTTAAACTAAATTTAACTAACGTTTACTGAAAGTTATTAAAAATTAAGACATTTGTAAAATTTTTTTACTACTTAAAGAATTTTCATTAAATTTATTTTGTTAAACTTTGTTTTTCACACGGGTTTAAACTTCCACAAATTGTCGACCAATAATTTAAAAGATTACAACAAAATATCCGCAATGACTATCAGAGCAAAAGAAAATAATACCATTCTTTTAATTTTTGCATTAATACAGGAAATGTATTTATTTAAGCTTAGTTTAACTCACGTTTACGGAAAGTATTTAAATATTAAGATTTTCGTAATTTTTTTTTTTTTAAATTTTAAGAATTCTTTTTTTAATTTTATTTGTTAATAATTAGTATTGTGGTTATTTTGTGGAACTATTTTATGGTTTTTAATCCAAATTTTTTGATATTTTTTTAATTAGGCTTAAGTTCATTAAATTTAATTTTCATTAAATTATTTTTATGAAGAAAGGAATTTTACAACATGAAAATTAATTAAAATTGTTATTGATAATCTTTCATTCTTGACCGTGACCGGGATTCGAACCGCAAAAAACAGAAGTAAAGAAAAAACATGTTAAATCAATTAAAATGGATAATCATTCAAAAAAGCAAATTTCGATCTACCATAGGTTAAAAATACAATTTGGTTTAAGGATTGACGTTTGACTATTGGCGTCAGTAGTCGTCGATGACTGCGAGTGTAAAACGGCCAATCCATCTGAGGAGATCGAGTGGTTGCGATCGAAACATGTCATGGTAACCTGCCGGCCGCGGTTCGAATCCCGGCCACGGTCAATAATGAAAGATTATCAATAACAATTTTAATTAATTTTCATGTTGTAAAATTCTTTCCTTCATACAAATAATTTAATGAAAATTAAATTTAATGAACTTAAGCCTAATTAAAAAAATATTTATTTGTTAAACTTTGTTTTTAACAGCTTAAACGCAAATGGCAGACCAATAATTTAAAAGATTACAGCAAAATATCCTGAAAGACTAACAGAGCAAAAAAAATAAAAGTACCAATTTTTTCATTTTTGCATAAATACATGAAATATAAATAAATATTTAATCTTAGTTTAACTCACGTTTACGGAAAGTATTTAAATATTAAGATTTTCGTACATTTTTTTTACAACTTTAAAAATTCTTTTTTAATTTTTTTTTGTTAAACTTTGTTTTTCACAGTTTGAACGGGGCTGAACTTTAAAAAAATTTCTGCAACATACAGACCGAAAAATTGGGCGTTTAAACTACCAAATACAGACCATATTAATTTGACAACATTTATCGTAGTGCTGCCACATGTTATTTTTAAACTAAATATAAAAAATGGAACACTGATTTACAACTGTTGAATTTAAACTATATATAAACTTAAATTCAGTTTAACTAAACCACCTTTTAAATATTCACTAATTTGTTAGCCATAAGAATTATAATTATTTTTTTGGTAATTTTTTTCCATAGTTTACAGGTCTGTGGAGTCGTCCAGAAAAAGTTCTAACTCCGACTCCATCCATTGACATTTTTTAAGTGCGGCTCCGATTCCAACTCTGACTCCTACTCTATCCTTGATGCTAAATGAATATGAGACTGGTGACTGGTCCTTATTTGACTTTAACCTTATTTTTAATACCTTTTAAATGGTTAAATATAGCAAGAAAATTATTCTGTAAAAATTTCAAGCCGATATTTTAATTCTAACTCGTGCCGCATTGAGCTTAAATATAGCTATTTACATATGTAAGGAAGAATGGTACTTATTTTTTGACTATAAAGTTTTTAAGGCAGACCCTCTTAAATTTATCCCAAAAAATTTTGAAGTGGGAGTCGCGAGTTTTTGTGGGTACTTCGACTACAACTCCTTTACAAAAACCTCAACTCCGACTCCACAGCCCTGGTTTAAACTAAGTTTAAAAAGTTTAGTTTTAATCCAAATATATTCCCTTAATTACAGTTAGATACAAACAGTTATAAATTATTAGAAAATCTTAAGTTGTTCATATATTTATATATATAAAATAACGTCTGTTATATTAGTTAAACTTGAATTTTTTTTTTACTCAGTTTAACTTATTGAAATTAAAGTTAAAGACTTTTTATTAGTTGCAAGGGAGAGATGAGCTTGCTACTTTTGTAGGTAATAAGTAATACAAAACACATTGAATTTAATTAAACCATAAAGTAAAACTTAGTTTAACTATTATTTGAATAAGTTTAGTAAATATTTTTATCTGTTTCTGAATAATTTTTAATGCTTTTTGAAATTATATCTATTATAGAAGTTAAACTTGAATTTTTACAGAGTTTAAACTTAGTTTAGCTTGGCGAAATTAATGTTAAAAGATTTTTATTTGTTGTAAATTTTAACAAATAACCCAAGAAACATGGGATTACTACTTTTGTGGTAAAAAATTATACATTAGTGCTTAAATTTAGTTTTACCATCAACTTAAACTTAGTTTAACTATCATTTAGTAAGATTTAGAACATTTTTTTTTGCCGTTTGTAAATAAGTTTTTTTTGTGGTTTTCGTAAACTATACGTATTATATAGTTAAACTTAATATTTTCTTAGTTAAAACTTAGTTTAGCTTGGCGTACATCAAGTTTATTATTTTTTTAACAGTTGCAAATTAGATACAGCGTTTAGCGGGAGATGAGCTTAATCCTTTTTAAGTGAATAAATACTACAAAAGACCTTCAATTTAATTAAACCATAAAGTTAAACTAAGTTTAACTATTATTTAAATAAGTTTAGTACTTATATCTTTCTATTTTTGAATTTATGCTTTTTAAAATTATATATCTTATAGCAGTTAAACTGTAAAAAGTTTAAGGTTAGCTTAACTTGGCGAAATTAAAGTTTAAGTTTTTTTTTTATTAGCTCCAAATTTCAAATAACAACGATTAAGGAATCATAGGTTTATTACTTTTGCAGTGAAAAAGTTAAATAATGCATCTTAAATTTTATTAAATCATAAAGTTAAACTTAGTTTTAGTATAATTTAGTTTAATTCTGAAGAATGTCTTGCTGTTTGTAAGTTAATTCGTAAATTCTATATGCATATTATATAAGTTAAACTTAAATTTTTAAAGTTTAAACTTAGTTTAACTTGGCGAAATTCAAGTTTTACTAATTGTTAACTTTAAATAAAGATTAGGGAAAATGGTTTTCTTAAATATGTTGTGAAAAACGAAATATAAATAGATTCAATTGAGCTTCAATCTTGTTTTAATAGTTTAAGCTTGGCTTAACTACAAAAAACACGATAGATAAGCTTGTAAAGGAAACTTAATAGTTATATAATATTTCTTTTAACTTTTATCACCCGAATGCCATAGTACAACCGTTTCTTCGCATTTCTATCTATTTTTTTTTTTTTTTTTGAAAACATGCCTAACAAATGACAAAATTTTTTTAATTGGCCTATGAAATATTTATGCGTTTCAATTTACCTTCATCAAATTTGTAATAGAAGTTGTTTGCAGCAATAAATAATAAAAACTAAATTGCAACATTAAAACTAGAAAAAGTCATTTGGCAATTTGAAATGATGATGCAGTTTAGACATTTTAAATAATAATTATTTTATAAATGATTTTTTTTTTATTAAAAAATTAAATACAATTCGGAATAAAAATCTATTTAAACAATTTTCTGATTTAAAGCCACAAAATAGTCACAACATTCAGCAAAAAAATTTACATTAAATTATTGTAAAATGTTAACATTTAGCAATAATTGAATGCAAAAAAAAAAATTACTGCGTAAACGCATGTAATTAATTGTGTAAAACATGAAAAAAATATCAATAAAAGACATGTTGTAATAAATAAAAAGTTGAGAACAAAATGGACAGGAAGTGGTGGAAGTCACGCCGCCGCACAGTGGGAAGGGGAAAGTAAAAACAAGAATGGCAAACAAATTTTACACCCAAAAAGAATTTTAACAACTTTCAGTAGTACAAAATAATTTTCCAATATCCTCATTCTTTTTTTTTATTTCCCTTTACTTTTTTTGCTAACTGAATTTGCTAATTGCCGCAAATTGTAGTTTTTATTTGCTTTAAAGTCTTTATTTCTAGCCATTTCAATGTATGTTATTTACATGTGCGTGAGTTTTTTTTTGCCCCCAATTTTAACCATAATTTGGGTTTTACATGATCCCAGCTTTAGGTTTTTTAACCGCTTTTGTAAGTTGTGTATTGTGGTTTTACATGCTGCAGGTTTTTTGTTCTCTGTTTTTTTTATCTTTGTTGCCATGTGGCGGTTTGCATTTTAACTTTTAACAAGTCAAATTCATTGGATTTTTGTTTAGCCAAGCAAAACTAATATGTATGTTGTTTGTTTTGTTTTCTCAACTAGCAATTTGTTAAATAATTTTATAATTGTTGTTTGTGTGGAATGTAACATTAAATTGTTCAGATTTTTTTCAATAATGCTAAACAACGTTTTATGGGACCAAAAAAAACCAAAACATCAAATTTTCCTTTACAAAAAACTTCTAGTGATCCACAAGCAAGTATAAAAGTTCGATCAAACTCCGTTCAAAAATTTTCTTAAATCTGGGGCCTGATTCTAGTAGTCTTTCCTAATTATTTCAGTCAATACTGAACGAATCGGAAATATTTTTTCAGTGTTATAAAGCATTAATTTGAGTTTCACAATACTGAAGAAATAAATTCGATTCGTTCAATATCGACTGAAAGAATTAGGAATAAAATTGCTTTCGAATCGAGAAAGTACTCGATCACGACTGCCAGAATTAGGCCCCTGCTTAAATATCTTTCTTTCTTTAAAATCTTTTCATTTACGTTTGAACTTCTTTCAAACTTTCTTAAATTTATTTTCATAAAGTTTTTCACCGATTTAACTTCACTTAAGTTTGATCGTATATCTTTCAAATCAAATCAAACTTCTTTCATATCCATTCACCTTTTTTTATACAGATCGAACTTTATTAAAGTTCGATCATACTTTAAACAAGTTTTATTGAAGTCCTCCTTAAATTGATTTAATTTTATTAAAGTTTTTCCTTGAGGTTTCTTTAAATTTCCGTCAAACATGACAAAATTTCTTGGAGCCATTTTTACAAACTCAATATTCCAGTATTTAAATTTGATCAAACTGCTGTTCAATTTGTTTATTTTAAATTAATCCAACTTTTACAACTTATTTCAATCTCAATACAGATTAAGTTCGATAAACTTGTCTTGAATTAATTCAAACATGAAATTCTATGAAAAGTTTTTAAATTGACAACTTTTTTTTTTTTAATAAAAAAAACTTTTTTTAAATTTCAAAGAAAACTTATTTAAAAAATTTCAAGTTTGATCGAACTCGTTTTTAAATCTTTTGAGGTTTGCAACAACAATACAATATTGGTCCAGGATCCACCTTTTAGTATACCGATCGACTCAGAACCATATTCTGAACTTCAACATGAATTTTAATCTCATCACAAACTTTTTTCTGGCGGATCCATTGTTGCCCATGGTTCCAAAATAGGGTACACTTTCGAAAATGTATCTACCTTTTTTTCAATTTTTTGATTTAATCAAAGCTGATTCTTAAGATTTCTGCTGCCTGTTAAGCTCAAATTAGACGTGACATAACCATAGGAAAACTGTATTACCATAACCACTGTATTACCAAAATGACATAAACATACCATACAAACCAATTCAATTTTGGTTTCTAAATTCGCCGTTACGGCTGTGGCATTATGGTTATGTCACGTCTAATTGGACTTTTAAGAAATAGCCATAAAGCAATCGTCAATTAAAGTCTTTAGACTCCCTTTTGACATTAACAGCTCAAAAATTTTAAAAATGTCAGTCAAGTTCGAACAAACTTAGAGATTGGGTTTAATCAAACATCTCTTAAATTTGAAAAAAAAAAGTTTTTAATTTTAAGAAATAAATATAAGTTTAAACAAGACTCTTGTAAATATTATTAATTTTTTTTTTTTTTTTTTTTAATTGATTGAACTTTTATCAAACTTCTTTAAGTTTGATCAAACGTCTTCAAGCTTGATCAAACTTGTTAAAATGTTTTCTTAAATTTATTTTTTTCTTATCAAATATTCAGCCTTATTAAGGTTCTCGTTGTCGAAAAGGACTCTGTAGTAGATTAAAGTAAAACACAACCTCTGTTCTTTAATTTGCTACACAATTCGTCTTACGGTATTACTGACGACGAGAAAAGTAATGACTGGTTAAAGTTCTTCCAAAAAGCTGCTTATATCCATAGAAGCTGTAACCAACTTATTCCAAGACGTATACAACTTTTTACAAATTGAGTCAAAATCTTCTTGTTTGTTTTGATGTGGAACCCCCCATATTTTGTGTACTGACAAATTGTTTGCCTTTATTCGTCCATACATAAATATACTAATAAAGCATAGACTTATATGCATATATATTCATGTGTAGATACATATGTAGTATGTATGTAGTTTGTAAATAAGAGTAAGAGTCTACAAAGTCATACTCTTAAAATATTTTTAAAACAAATAGAATTTCAACAATTATTTACACATTCTGTGAACCAGGTACATTTATGAGTGTTTTTTATACGAGTACGTACATTTATATTTAAATATCACTTGAGTGCAGTGTTTAAATATTTAAAGAAAAAAGTGTTTGGTAAAGGTTTTTAAATTTAAAGAAAAGGGTTTCTAGTTTATTAAAGGAACGATCAAATTTGGTTTTGATTTATCATCAAACTGGCTTATTGTTGTTATGAATTTTAACAAAATTAAATAAATTGTATTCAAATTGCATCGAATGTGTTTCCAAATTTTGTAGATTTGTAAAAATGTAAATACACTTTTTCTAGATGTATTAAACATATTAAAAGTTGTATCAAACTTGATTGAAGTTGATTTTATGTTTTATCAGTTTTAAGAGAATTTCTTCCAGATTAGCCCAATTACGAATAAAAATTTAACTTGGAAAAATGGGAGAAAGGGGAAAAACACCCGGGGATTTTTTTTTTCATAATTGGGCTGATTAAA
This sequence comes from Pollenia griseotomentosa, assembly GCA_963931875.1. NCBI lineage: Eukaryota > Metazoa > Arthropoda > Insecta > Diptera > Polleniidae > Pollenia > Pollenia griseotomentosa. Next base: position 51,670,207 of record OZ007564.1, read on the forward strand.
AAAACAGGTACAGGTGTCGACTATGCCGAATCTTATATCTGTAGTTTTCATGGGCAACCGCGTATGTCCATTTTTTCGATTTTGAAATGTTGATGCCATATTGCTTAATTTTAAGCGCTCTTTACATGGTTCTAAAAATTTTTGAAAACAGATAGGACCCATTCCGATTTTTTTAACACAATTACAAAGTTCAAAAAGTGCAATACCTAGCCCATAGTTTGATCTAGAATGGTTTTTCGGCGCTCCTAAAAAAAACCACAGATATATCCTTCACCATGACAACCATGGTTGAAAAGAGCAGAGTTAAATTTAAGCACAATTTTATCCGCTTATGGGATTTTAAACTGCTTATGGTCCTTTAAGCTCATACGGTAATCGCTCATACGGTAATCGCTCATACTGTATGAGCTAAAGGGGCCAAGCCGTTAGTCCGGGAGCATCTTTGTAGGGGCGCTAGCTGAAATAATTGGTCGATTTCGCTGATTTTAAAACCCAAACAAATTTCGTACACTGATAATATTTAAGCTCAATTTTATCAAGCTTGCTTTTTTTTCTATGGACCCAATCGCACTAATAGCTTTAACACTTGAATGGCAGCCAAGTGAAATAGTGAACCGATTTGGCGGATTTTCAATATTTAATAACTCTAATATTTAAAAAATATTTAAGCGAAATTTGTGCGCAACTGTGCTAAAATCATTCCGCCTGGGGTTTGTAGGGATCATCTACAAAATTTTTGAACTTTTGGTGTAACATCCTCCGGGCAAAATCAGGTTGTGGTCAATCCTGGCATCCGCAAGGAATAAAATTTGACCAATCAATGTACAATAGCTGGCAACAGTTGTCGCGCACATTTTCAAATTTTAACGGGCGTTTTTGTTTGCATCATACCTAAAAATATTGCATCAAACAAGTTGTATCAAACAAAAATTATTTAAAATTTATTCATTTTCCTTTTTTTTTTTTTTTTAGCAAATTTTTCATAATTACAAATTCATGTGATAACATATTATTTTTCCTTCTTGTTTAAAATTTAAACTCAGAAACATAAATTTTCATATTAAACCACTGAATATTTAAATAATACCTGCTCTCATTAATGCAAACATGAAAAAAATTGCATGTGTTAAAGCTGTTCTTTCTTTTGAACACAAATTGCATTTTGGTAAACATAATTTTCCTATTATTTAATTTAATTTTTCTTCTTTTTTTTTTGGTAAATTTCTTAAAATATAAAATAAAATAAAAAAACTGAAAAAAATGTAACGTGTTTGGGGAAAAAACATCATTATTTAAGGTACATTAACGTTAAACTCATTTGCCACTCATTAACCCTTCTGTGCAACGTTTTTGTGCAAAATTCTTTCATATTTTTCGTTCTTGTTTTAGAATTGTTTTCCATTGAAAACAAGAAAGACGTCCAACCAACCAACCAACGTCTGCATGTTGTAAAGTTAAGAATGAAACGCTAAAAACAAAAAATGGAAAAAATATGTAATTTTTGTTTTCATGTTTGTGAAAATTTTCACTCTCATTTCCTCTAGCACTAAAGCAGAAAATTAGTGTACACTTGGGAAAAAAGGTGTATAATGGTTAAAACACGAAGTGCGGTGGTTGGGGGCTTGTCATCTTTATTTCTTTTTGAACTGTATTTTAAAAATGGAATGACTGCGAAAACATTTTGTTGTTCTTCTAGACGAGAAGGTTTAACCTGGGGAAAACAATGTTTTACAAACTTTGGCAGTTTCTTTTTTTTTAAGTTGAAAAAGCTAAAAATGTAAAAAATCAATTCCCAGATGTTTGAATAAACACAATTTACAGTTTTGCTTCATTTGTATGACATTTGTAGTTGAAATAAATCTAAAAACATCGATTTCTATCGATGAATCATACTTAAGGGAGTTGCATCATACATTTTGTTAGTTGTAGCTTAAAGATGATAATGTCCGTAGACAAGAAACTAGAGGTGGAAAACTGGTTTTCTTACAGCCAGGATAATCTCTATCACAAATTTTAAACACTTAAAAACTTCTTTTATCAAAATGACTTAAGTTTTGCAATCGTTTAAAAATGCATGCCACTTACAAACTTTACCAAACTTTTCTGAGTTTAATTCAATTTTTTTTAAAAAATATACTTAAAAATTTATTTGAATTCTTCAAACATCGATCATTCATCAATCTTTTATTAAGTTGCAATACAACTTTCTTCGAACTAGATCATACACTTGTAAATCTTTCAAACATATTCCAAATTATAATGAAAGCCTTCGCAACTAATAAAATTTGAATTTCAATCAAACTTGTTTAAATAAAATTAAATTTTTGCATCAACATGCTTGAAACTTATTTTTTTTTTTAGAGTAGCATCTGCATTCTTTCAATATGTTCAAACATTATATTAAGATACTTTTAAACTTATCATATATTTATGAAAAATGCATTTGTTTCATATTGTATACTGTTTCTATCAAACTTGTTTGAGTTGCATTAACCCTTTAAACTTTTGAAATTGAAATCATAATTCTGCTTCGTTATACCTTTATTTAAGTTAATTTAAACGTCTCTAAAATTGATTAGATCTCTTAAACTTGACCAGCAATCTTTCATGTAATCAGACATTTGTTAGTTGTATCCAACTAATTTTAAATATTATCAAACTTCTTTAGGAATAGCAAACATTTTCAGGCTGAAGTTGTTGGAAAATTTAGTAATGACACCCATCCTACACGAAAGATAATTATTACTACATTTCATCTCTAGATATTTCCTAGTTGTATCCAACTTATTTGAAATATTATCAAACTTCCAACATTTCCAGGCTCAAGTTGTAGATAGTTATACCCATCTTATAGAAAAAATGGAGAAATCTTCAATCAATATCACTTAAATTTTAGTCTTTATCAATATGTTTATGACCAATAGCTTTTAAGTTGCATTAAACATATCCAGCACTAAACTGCTTCCAATATTCCACACACTCCTAAATTAAACAATACTTTTTCATGTTTCATCAGAATTTTTTTAGAAAAGTATAATGGAAACGTGAAACAGTATGGATAAAGCTCAATAGAATTTAAGACCATTTTCTTTCTGCTATAATTTTGAAAAAGCTTGGATTTTTTTTTTTTTTTTTTTTTTTTTTTTTTTTTTTTTTTTTTTTTTTTTTTTTTTTTTTTTTTTTTTTTTTTTTTTTTGTAAGTAACTTACAACGTTCTTCTGCTATTTGACTCTTTTTATGTCATTTTGAAGGCGTTTATGTGCATAATTTTGGGTGGTTTAAGATGTAAACATTGTAAGAGAGTAATGTTAACGGTTATCGGCAAAAAATTAGTTTTTGCAAAAAGTGGCTTTTACAACGTTATTCGCGGCTGTGCTTCAATTGGTACTGTATAGACCAAACAAACACGAAATCAAACCTTTGATATGAAACGTCATTATTATTTGACATCAAACACAATTCTCAAACGTTTTTCAAATGTTTGATTTTTACATTTAAATTCAAATTGATAATGATGTAAAATAAACATTTGACATCAAATGTTTTATCAATTTGATGTCAAATTGGTATCAAATGTTAAATTCAAATCAAAACTTAACTTAACAATACTAAAGCGAAAAATAAATGTAAACATTAAAAATGGCGATTAAAGTTAAATTTTTACTTCGTGGTTAAACGTGTTTAACACGTGAATGATTTATTTCTTGTGAAAAAAAAAATTATTTGTGAGTAATTACAATGATTAAAAATACGAATTAAAAAATTAAAACCGGAAAGACAAGAAATTATAAGTTTGTTGTATGATCGCTGTGCTAAAATTCTCAAACTAAAAGGTATCCAATTATTTCGTCTTTGCAAGAATTAGAGGACGGAAAGAACATTATTTCATATTTTAGCTATGGTGCCGAATGTTTATCTCACAGTTTATTTAAATAAATCATGAATTTAAATTAAAAAAAAAAATATTTTTATTTATGTTCCACATTTTGTTTTAATCCACATTTGAAAAACGTTGGAGAATTACATTTGAAAGTAAGTTAAAAATAAAGGCATTTTTCAATTTGAAAATAATTTTCCCTTTTTGTTGAGAATGCTATGATTTTCAAATCATTATCAAACGTTTGTCGTTTGAGAAAACCTTTGATTTCAAATCATTTTCAATTTGAAATCAAACCTCCGTGTTTGTTGGGGAGGCAAAGAAGTTGGATATTTTTTTTTTTACAATTTCTTAAAAGTCTGGTACTGTTGAGAGGAAGGTTGGGAGAAGTTTGATACAGTTTGGGAAAAACTTGATATAGTTTGGGAGATGTTTAATGCAGTTTGGGAGATGTTTGCGACAGTTTGGAAAGAGTTTGATACAGTTTAGGAGTTGTTTGATATAGTTTGGAAGATGTTTGATGCCATTATTGAAATTAGCTTTTTTCAATTTGGAGGACAATGAAAAAAAAAGAATTCAATCAATTCAATTTTAACAATGATTATGTTCCATATAATTTAAAAAGTACAAGGCAATATGAAGGATTGACCGCATTTGGAAAACTGATGCAATTGAAACGAAAAATAATAAAGACTTGGTAATTCTTAATACAATCTGGAAGAAACAGTAGTCTAAAACTACTCTCACTGATAATCATTTAGTTTGGAATTCTTTTCGTAAATATAAAATTCCTGGAATTTTTATGAATTTTGTGTCTACTAAATTCCGAAATTTCTAAAAGGTTTTAAAAAATATATATAAATAATTAAACAAACTACATTCCAGTTTGATCGAACTACTTTTAATTTCAAACATTCAGCTTCAAATCAAACTTTCCTCAAAATCAAACTTATGTCAAAAGTGTTTTTATCAATAATAAAAACTGGGAATTAAGCACGAATAACAAAATCTTTTGAAATTTCCTCAAAATGTTTAAAATAAAGTTTAAATTTTTTCAAACAATTTCCAAGATAAAATAAATTAATTAATATAAAATATGTAAAAACTTTTTCAGTTATATTTAAATAATTTTAAGCTGTAAAACATATTTTTAGGTTGTATCAAACACATTAATGTTGGATCACACACTTTAATACTTGATCAAACACTTTAAGGTTTTATCAAATTTCTTTCAAGTTGAATCGTACAATTTTAAATGAAACTTTTTTCAATATTAGAGCAAAAATAATTCTAAAATATTTTGAATTTCCATAAAGTATTTTAAATTTTTTTAAAATTATATCAATTTTTTTGAAATTTGTGTTTAACCACTTCCAAATTAAATCCCAAAATTAAAAAAAAAAAAACTTCTGGTGTTTGAAAAGTTACAAATTGTATCAAATTACTTTTATATTTAATCGAACTATTTCCAAGTTGAATATTTACAATATCAAACGAAAGTTCTTCTATGTTATGTCATATTAATTTCCAAATTGTTTAAATATATTGCTAGTTGTGTCAGACTAATTTCAAGTTGTATCAAACAATGTACTTCTAAGTTGTTTCAAACTACTTAAGTGCCTTTACAGATAAATTTCAAGTTGCATGGATTCACTTCTAGAACTATTCCAAATAAGGTACTTTTTTATGATAATTTTAAGTCACGTTGTATCAAACTGCTTCCAAGTTCGATCCTACTGCCTTCAAGTTCGATCATACCCTTTTCATGTTGTATTAAACTAGAATTTTATATTCAAATATCATTGTAATTCTTCTTTTTGTCGAACTTTTTTTTTCCTTTGTTGGTGGAAACATTCCCCCTTCAATTTCACTTAACTCGTTCTTGTTTAATTTAACAATTTGTTATTTTGTTTCTTATCGCATTAACAAGCAAAATGTCTTAAGTTTTCATGGTCAATGATTATGAATGAATAAATAAATTCCATGCCCCAGCACCACTAACTGGAACTTCTTGATCTTAAAATGTATACATTTTTTACGTTACTTTTGCTGCTTCCTCAACACGTTTCCGATTCCTCCATAAAGGCAAGCAGCCTTTGTCTGTGTATTTGTGGCATTTTCTTGTTAATGGCTGTGGGTTGTGTTGGAAGAACCAAAAGAAGAAGAAAAAAAAATTATATAGAAATTATTTATAATAGTTTTTCTTGAAGGTAAAGTTTAGAATATGAGCCATAATAATAAGATGTTACATCACTTGAGAGTAATTTCTTTTACATTTTTTACCCCTCGTTAAGATGAGGACGAAGTAGAAAGTGACAGGAAAATTAAAAAAAAAAAAATGAATAAAATAGAACGCCAAGGAACTACTAAGGCATTACTAAACCAAGTTAGAAAGGCGATAAAGAAAGTAGATAGAGGGAGAGAGCTAGATAGAGAGAGAGACAGAAAAAACGCATTATCATGAAAAGTCATAAACATGAACAATGAGAATATGACTGAATGACAATGTCATTTGTGTCTGTTAAGTTCAGTTTATGTAAGAAAAAGGAAAGTTCTAAACAGTAACAAAAAAGGATTATGAAATATTTTTTTTTTTTTTGTTTAAACTTAGTATCCTGCCTCATATACATCCATTCATACATTCATTTATTAAAAAAGAGACACCACCAGCTCCAGCTACTAGTAGCCAGTTATGAGAATGAATATGACTTTTTCTTTTTATTTTTCTGAGTTCCTTTATGCTGTTAAGAAATAGACACGAAAGGGGTCGGTCGGTTTATTTGCCATTACTGAATGACAGACTGCCCTTAAGGAGTTTAGTTTTCTTAGTTTTTTTTTTATTATTATTTTATTTATGTATTTTTTCTAGGCTGACATTGTCGCCTATTAAATTGATGGAAGGCACCATTATTTTGAGTAGTTTTTACACTTTTTGATGATTTTTTTTTTGCTACCACAAAACTGTCAATAGAAATGACAGCGTAATATCTTAATGGATTTTTAGTACTTAATAGAGTTTTAATGATAATTTTTAAAGGAAAAGGTTTGCTTTTTGAGTTTGAAAGGTTATTAGTGAACATTTTAGAGATGACAAAACTAGTTGAAAGAAGATTCTTACAATTTAAAAGCATTTGATGTAGTTTGAATAAAGTATAATAGAGTTTGTTTGATAAAGACTAGAACGCAGTTTGAAAGATGTTCGATAAGGAAGTTGTTTTAAAAAAATTTTAAGAACTTTTCTTGATTTCCATGATTTTTGATACCGAATTAACGTTTGATAAAACTTAAAAGTATTTAAATACAATTTGGAAGAAGTTCCGATCAACTTGGAACAATTTTTATACGATTTATAAAAGTAAATTAAAATTAGGAGAAAGTTTTAATAGTAAAATAAAATTTAAATAGTAAAATAAAATTTAGAGAAAGTTTTAATACAATTTAAAAGAAGTTTGATACAATTTGAACAAAGTTTAGCAAGTGTTGAAAAATTATTGATAAAGGCTGTAAGATATCTGATAAAGGTTAGGATAAGATCTTTACCCACTTACAACTACAATTCGAGTCGGAAAAAACCCACCCAATTGTGTGGGAATGTAAGAAAAAATAAACTCACTGTTTATTGTTGGTGTTTTGTTTAAGCTTTGATATTGTTACAAGTAATTTTATAATTCTTATTCACTTTAAGGTTTTATTTGTATAATATTTTTAGCTTAACTAAAATCTTTGGAAAAGGTTTCCTGATGATCTGAACTAAGCAACCAGTGAAATGCGCATAAAAGCTAGCTTTCCCTCAACAATAAATTTCAGTGTATTTATTAAATATGAAAAATTGGGAATTTAGCACGTCATACAGAAATTGTATTAAGAAGATTGGTCCAGTTTGGAAAATGTTTGCTTCGGTTTGACAGGTGTTTAATAAAGATTAGAAAATTTTTGATATGATCAAAAGTATTTTGGATATATTTTGTTTCTCATCGCAAAAGGTTTGATACCATTTCAAAGAAGTTTGATGCTGTTGTGATAAATTAAAAAAACAGTTCGAAACAAGTTTGATGGAATTTCGCAAAAATTTGATACAGATTAAGGGAATGATACTATTTAAAAGAAGTTTGTTAACGTTTGAAAGATGTTTGATTAAGTTTTTAAGATGGTTTGAAAGATGTTTAATAATGTTTGGAATATGTTTGCTAAAGACATGAAGATGTTTAATACAGTTTGAAAAATGTATGAGAAGGTTTAAAAGATGATTGATAAAGGTAAGAAGAAGTTTGAGTTTAAAATATGTTTGATGAGGTTTGAAAGATGTTTAATAAGATTATAAGAATTTTGATAAATTTTTAAAGAAGTTCGATAAATTGATACAATTTGTAAGAAGTTTTATAATGTTTGGAAAAAGTTAAATTCCGTTTGGAAGATGTTCGAAAGGGATAGAAAGATTTTATCTAGATTTAAAGAACGTTTATTATGTTTGGAAAAGGTACGAACCTTGAAACAATTGAAAGATGCTTTAATAAAGTTTGGTTAAGTTTGAAAGTAGTCGTCTAATGTTAAAAAAATTGATAGAAGTCGTATACAGGAGACTAATTTTGGCAGTCGTGATCGAGTACTTTCTCGATTCGAAAGCAATTGTATTTCTATTTATTTCGATACTGAACGAAACGAAATAGTTTTTCAGTATTGTGAAACTCAAATTGATGCTTTACAACACTGAAAAAATAGTTGCGACCGCTAGTTCACTGATAGAAAAGGTTTCACAACGCTGATGTATTTTGACATCACTACTATGGCAGTTGTCTTCGTTTTTGACCCCATGCCACTTTTCATCATTGTGTTGTCAGCCTTAACATCACTTGGCCAAATTGTTATCAGGTGAAATTATGTCATCAATGGGATGACACATCGGATTCAGTTTAATAAAAAAGAAAGGACTCATTAGGCTTAATTTAAGACAGTTTATCAGGATTGACTTACCCGTTACACATGTTGTTTCACTTCCCTTTTATTCCGTCCTGTGTTTACAGATGAACTCTCAATTATTGAACCCAGCAGCATGCCCGATTTTGTTTTTTAAATCACTCTACTTTGCAAATTTTATGCATTTAACTAAATAATTCAAACAAATAGAATATGGGAATTTTTGCTTTTTATTTAACTTTTTAAACATGAAAATAATGTTAATAATACACAAAATGGGGCATCGAATTTATGTCCCTGTAGCCATAGCTTAGATGACGCATAAAATATGACAAAATTTTAGGATGACGTTCTTCATTGGATTGCTGTCACTTTTTGCCTAATGGTTGTCACAATTCTAATATTAGGACATCATCAATAGGAAGATGCAATTTTCTATGGGTGTAAATATAAAGTGCTTTTACTTCCATTTTTCCTTGTTGCATTATTTATATAGTTAATTTATAATTAATTTATAATAGTTAATTAAAAATAAAATAAAAATTTTTTTTACTCATTTTTAAAATTTTCTTTTACATTTCAGGTACGTTAACATTTTTTTTATATTTTATTGCACAACTAAAAGGTATGTTCTTTGTCAAGTTAATATAAATTATCATTAAGAAGATTTAATATATTGTTTTCCTACAATATACTCTTAATGCTTATAACTTTGAATAATAATGATTTATTTTCTTTCTCAACAGCTGTTAAGTTTTTAAATTCCATTGAAAAAAAAAAAAAAATTATTCTTCAACTGTCTTTTATGTTTCTTTTTACTCCCTCTTAAATACCATTAATAATAATAAAAACACTAAACTTCTTAAAGTATACAATGGTTTATTTAAATTTTCATCGCCTTAAAGTATGCCATGAATTTTCTTTCTTTCTTTTTTTTTGCTACAAAACTTGTCATTTTTTGTTTCCCATTATTTTTTTTGTTGTTTAACATTCTTAAGATTAACTTTTATGCAAAACTTTCGTGTTTTTTTTTGTACTCTCTCTCTCTCTCTTTTTTTCCGTTGTTTCTTTCTCTCCCTGTTTCCTTCCTTTTCTTGCTGCTTTTTTGAAGATTTTATTGGGAGTGTGTGTGTGTCTCTGAAAGTTGGATTGTGTGCGTTTTTGTTGTTGTGTTGCATGCATGTGCTTAAAAAACATTTACGATTGTTGACCTTATTTCAGTTTATTTTTATTCCATTCTCGAATTTTTTTTTTATTAGTTCGTTGTTGTTACAGGCTTTTTTTAATACTTGAAATTTTATGCATTTTATTGCAGTTTATATAGTTTGTTTTTATATACTTGATGATTTTTTTGCTTTTCTTTTATTACTTTATATGCATGTTTTCTCATAAAAATGCATAGTGATAACAGTTGTAGTGTTAAGAAAATCAGGAAAAATGGCTGAAAAAAGAGTTCACTACATTTGACAAGTATTTACATTCATTTTGATGTCGGTGGGCCAGAAAATATTTATTCACAATGTTTTTGTTTTTAACTTTATTGTCTTGCATTTTATTGCTTATCGATGTGCATGGACTGCAACCATGAGAGGTTCTCTTTGGTAGTAAAACATATTTTGTTACAATTTTTACCTGGAAATGCAATAGCGGGAGAATATGTGTAATGGTTTTTAGTCGGAATTTTTATTTGGCTTTAGTGTAACAAACAAATCTTTTATTACAAATTAGTGGGACACGAGGGGAAGAATAAAAAGAATTATAAAACTTAAATTTCAAAACTTATATGTATCTCCATGAAGTTTAAATTCTTGTGAATGATTTTTTTTGCAGAAAAAATTTAAATGGATTAATTTTATTCACGTAGGTAATAATTTTCTCGTCTGACAACAAAGTCAGATTTATGTACATTTAAAATAGGAAGGTTTAATGAGCAGCCAACACGAGGACGGCTCACTAGAGTCTTTATAGCGGACGCTTTGTGATACTTAAATCCAGTAAACAGACTCAGCTAGTGTTAACCAGCTTTTTACCAGACAACACTGCAGCCTTGAATCATTTCGACTCCCTGCAAAATAGAATGATCGTGCTCAGTCCCACATGCCGCATCCTTAAAGACCCGAGACCGGGGCATTGGCAGAGAAAGTGAAACACCGTTACCTTCTCTTCCTTCTCATAATGACAACTTTTGCAGTTGTCATTATAACCTTGGCCCATAATCAGACATTAACCACAGCTTCCAAAAATGGCAATTTTGGTCTCCCAAAATGCTTTATCCAAACAGACCCGAGACCAGGGCTTTAGCAGTGAAAGCGAAACACCGTTTCCTTCTCATCATGACAACATATCTAGAAGTCATGATAACCTAGGCTCATCCTTATCAATCACATGGGTCGCTATAAACCAGTGACCCGTAACGACCGAGATTACCATCCTAATCTAGTCCCTACCAAATCCAAGAAGCACGCGGGTTTTCTCCGCGTCATAGCGAGGCCATAGAGTCCTGGCAAATTTGAATAAAGTTTGGATTAATTCTGAAAAAGTTTGACTAAAAGTCTAAAACAACTTGTATACACTTTGATGGTACAACTTTAATGAAATTTCATGTAACTTGAAATATGCAAAAAGTTTGCTTTCAACTTGGAATATGTTTGAGACAATTTTTAAGAAGTTTGACACAATTCGAAAGTAGTTTGATTAAGTACTTAAGCATTTTCTATTAAACACAATTGTATGTTAAAATTAAATTAGGTTTAACAATATTTAAAATAAGTTTGATATAATCTAGGAAAAGTTTGTAAGAATTTGGAGGATGTGTAACACAACTTGTTTTAGGTTTAATGCAACTTAAAAGAAATCGGGCAACACCGCTTATCTTAAAATGATATTTAAAAAGTAACTTTAGTTAAGAATTAGATTAATTTATTAGTTATCTTGTATTGATTAGTTATTTAGTATTTGTTAGTTATTTTATTAGTTTAAATTCTAGTGTAAAATTTTTAGTGTAAAATTTCTAATTTTAAATTTATAAAACAGCTGATGTATTAATCGTTAATAGTAAAGCCTCGATTCTTCGAAAAACATTTCGAATGTTCTAGACGGCCGAATTATAGTATAAATACTTGCGGCGGCTAGCATCAAAGGAGAGTATTAGTTCAGACGTTGTCAAGAGAAAATTATCAAAATTGAAGTGTGTTGATCACAATAGTGAATTGTGAATAAAGCTGGAAATAACGGTTGTTAAAGTGACTAAGTTCTTAATAAATAAGTGTTATACATTAAAGTGTTGTGTTTATTTAGTTTTATTTGAGTTGCAATCAACGAACTCGAAGCGGTTTATTATAAAGGAAATAAACTAAAACGTTATTGAAAGTCAGTAACGTAACAATATACAACAATTTTTGTTTTATTTTGTATTTTTACATGAGCGGCGTTGCCTGATTTCGCTGCTGGCAACTCAACTTCAGTTCAGTCGTCACCCGTAATCGACCCAGTTTTAAGAGGCTTAAAAGTAAAATTTAAAGGCCTGTTCGTTGATATCGATTGAAGACTTCGTTCGTTTAACTTACATGTAAAACAAACACAATATTTAATAAACTGTTTTTTTTTTTTTTTTTTTTTTTTTTTTTTTTTTTTTTTGATTTGATTAGGCTCGGAAGTTTTATACAATCTTTACTTGTTTGATTAAACTTTTTTACAACTAGGAAGAAACACTAAAAGAAAAAAAAGTTTGGTACAAATTCAAAAGTCTGTTATAATTTGGAACATATTTTATACAACTTTCAAGAATTTGCAACAAGTTCGATGAAATTCGAAAGAAGTTTGATGTAATATGAAAAAAGTTTGATACAACTTAAATGATAAAATAAATTTGAATAATATTGAAAGCTGGTACATATTAGTTTGAAGCAGTTTATTTCAAGCTTGAGTCAAACTTTCCCAAGCTTTTTTCAGCTTGATGTATTTTTCTACATATTTGAGGTTAGTTGTGTTTCATGTTGTTTAAGTGTGATATTTAACACAGTTAGAGAAAAGTTTCCAATAAAATCGATGTAATTCGAAAGAAGTTTGATACAACTTTATGATGTAAGACACAAATAGCAAGCAGTTTGATACAATTTGTAATAATAATTTTAAACTTGTTAAAATGTGATACGTATTAGCTTGATTCAGTTTATACCAATTTGAATCAAACTTTTTCCAACCTTTTTTAAGTTTGATGCATTTTTTTATATTTCAGGTGATTTTTGTTTCACGTTGTTTCAATATGATTAAACAATTAAATGGTATGGCACAGTAGTTACAATTGAGAAAAAGTTTAATTTAACTTGAAACAAGTTCGACACAATTCTAAAATAGTTTTATACAAATTTGAAGGATTTTAATTCTGTTATTAAAAAATTTTCTATTAAACGCAATTAGTTTAAAGTTGCAAATAAGTTGGAAGGAATTCGAATGAACCCAGCAAAAACTTTACTTACAATCCTACTTTTAATGACTTCAAGAATTCATTACTTTGTAGCTTTATTCGCCACTTTTTGGATTATTAGTTATATATTAAATAATAACTTTATTATATCTTAAATATACAGTAAAATTTGTATTTTCATTATGACAATAAAAATGTCATTATAGTCATAAAACATAGTTTTTTAATACAAAAACTACGCTGCCCCGGTAGACTAGCTGGTAGAGAGCTAGTCTATCATCACCGAGGTTGCGGGATCAAATCCCGCCAGAGACAGAAAAAAAAAATAAAAAATAAAATAAAGTAAAATAGAATAAGAAAAAATAAAAATAAAATAATTAAAAAAAAAAAAACAAAAAAAAAAAAATTAAAAAAAAATAAAAAATTTTTTACTTTATTGATTTTTATAAAAATTTTAAGTATAAAAAAAACATATTATTTTTTAGATTATAATAGGCTAAATTATAAGGGATTACTTTTGGGACATCTCGAACAAAAATAAGTACTTCTTCTAGTAGAAAAATAAGTAGTCTGTTCGTCAAGTTCTCATTATTTTTCTACTTATTTTGTAAGCAAAGTTTTTGCTGGGAAGTTTGGAAAAAGTTTGACAGAACTTCAAAGTCTGTTACAACTTTGATGCAATCTGAATTAAGTTTGATATAATCCAAAAGATTTTCAAAACAGTTTGAAGTTTGTGTTGAAGATCGACCAGCCGTTATCAAACACGATCTTATCGACCCTCAAAACGACGCAATTAGTTTAAAGTTGCAAATAAGTTAAATGAATTTTGATTGACGATTAGAAATGGTTTGATAAAACTTCAAAGTCCTCTACAACTTAGATGATGTTGACGGAATCTGAATCAAGTTTGATAAAATCCAATGGAGGTTTACTGCCTGTTTTTAGAAAATGAAAACAAGTGAATGAGTGAGAAATTATATTAAAAACAACAATAAAAAAAGAAAATTTGTTTTTGTTTTCAATATAATTTTTCACGGATTTGCCCTTAAGTTTTGATTCAATTTAAGTGTATTAAAGAAAAACTAGCAGCCGAGCACAAACTTGCTTCGATTTTTATCGTCAACAAACAAAACTTCTTTTGGAAGTGTTTGGAGGCCGTCAGTCAGTCAAAGTCGATAAGGCCGTCATCGAAGTCGACAAAATCGTGTTGAAGGTCGATATGATCGACTTCGATAACGGCTGATCGTTTAATACAATTTGAATTACAAAAAAAAGGTTTAATTGAAGACAAATTTTGGGCGACGATTTAAGACAAATTTGATTTTTATAAAGACCTGTAATTAAGGTTGAATTCAAACCAAATTTGTTCCATGAGTAAAGCCAAATGTTGACTATAAAAACTTTAAGGCCCGTTTTCAAGACTTAACGATAGCTAAATGTAGGAAGTTATCGAACAGATAATGAGTTTTTAATTATCACAAGTTCTCTTTAACCTAAAAGTGAAGGATAAGCTAAAGAGAGGAACGTTCTACCTTTAACTTTTGTCGTAAGGTTTAGATTTGAAATTGCCATATTATATTCACATATTTTTTATATATGGCAACTCCAATTATACGTATATTTTGTTAATGTAAAAAAAGTACGTAGTTGCCAGTTCGTATTTTTATTTTGGCAAAAATAATCGGTATTTTCTTTAGTATTGCCACTTTTTTAAAAATGTTAAGTTTATTTTATACAGAAGTTGTGAAAACGAAAAATAGTTGAAGGTAACTTTATTCCTCACTAGTGTTAAAGGTAGCGTTAACTATATCGAACTTTAAAGGTAAGTCGTGAAAACGGGCCTAAGACTTGTTCCTAAGATAAGCAGCAACTGTTTTTTTTTTCATAAATAAGAGCTCTGTATACAAACATTCATATTTAATATTTACGTGAAAATAAAAATAATATCTGTATATGAATGTTTACACATATTAAGGATTCATATTTGCTGTTTTAATATTTGATAACTTTTGTGATTTTCAACAACAGCAATTTTGTCCCTAAAGCCATTAAATGTTATTCAATATGAGAGTGTGTTTTTGAGTGTGTTTGTGTGTGTGTATGGGAGTATGACCATTTACACTAACACACAAACACTACTACTACCGAACTTCATATTGAGAGTATATCCCTAGTGGCCAGTTTGAAGTATTTATATTATAAACACATGCATAGATTTACAATAATATATATACTCGTACATTTTATATGTATGAAAAAGCATTTCTAGGGAAAATCCCTCATGTTTCCAACACTAACACAAATGTATTTTATTTCTCTTACATTCCATATACATACACATTTGTAACGGTTTTATACTCATAAGCTCAGAGTATAAACAAATAGTAACTGTTACATTTGGTTTAACATAACAACAATATTTGTGGTATACTTGTAGGCGCGTGTGTGTTTGACTGTATTGTGTTACAGTAATAGAGTTGGAGTGTCATATTCACATACATTTAAAGAGTGTTGTTGTAGTAACTGCTTTTGTTTTTGCCATAATATCAGTAAGATAATAGAACTAAGTAGAAGTTTTAACACAAAAAAAAAAAAAAAAAATCACACAGTTGTAACTGTAGGCCATCTTGAATTGTTTTGTTTGCACTTGCATACACATGTTCTATTAATGTATGGCTGTGTGCCTGAATTCGAGTGTAAATAACCCAGTAGCTCGGATGGCATTGAGTGTAACAGTTTTCTAGATCTAGTTAAGCATTTCTCGTATAACTAGTAGTTTGGAAATTTTATCTTAAACCAATTTCTTTTAAATGCATTATGTTTAACTGCTACTTCTACTTGTAGTTAGTTGGATTGTTAACTTAATTGATTTTCTCTCATTGCAATTTAGTTTATTCCATAACCATAAGGACTATATCGTCACCTTAAAACTAAAAGGCCGTAAGCTACAAATTATTAAAAATCAACTTTCTGATTGATTATAATGTTGATTGACCAAAATTAATTATCATCGAGAAAAAAAAAATCAATATTTTATTTTCAGTCGCTTACGGCCTTTTGGCTTTTAGGTGCCTTTATGTACTAAATACACTCAGGTCTCGTTTTATGCGAATTCAAATTTATGCGATTTTTAAATTAACGATTTTTTTTTAAATTTTTACGGTTATTGAAATTTTAGATGTTTTTTTTTAAGCTTTTTTACCTTTTTTAAATTAAACCAAAATTGCATCACTGATATAATCGTTATAGTTTGTTTTATTTTGAGTTTTTTATATTCATAGCCGATATGTTTGTATGAGTGTTTTTAAACTAATGAAGAGCACATAATCAGCGTTGCCACGACCAAAAAAAAATTTGTAACCAAAATGCAAAAATAAAGTAACCAAAAGCGAAAAAAAGTAACCAAAATTATTTGTATCAAAAGTACTATGTATTTTATTCGCACTTTAGTTTAGAAATTGTGTGTCTAAACAAGAAATAGTGTTAGCTTGTATATTGTAGGCTCATAAACCGTTGGACCGATTTTTTTTAAGTTTTGACAGTATATTACCGATGGTCTGGAAAGAACAATATGCTATATAACTTTTCGTAATTGTTAAGTGTAAGTGGCACCTTCTATACAAAGTTAACACTTATTTTAAAAACTTTTTGAGCTAGATCTTTCAACCCTTTTTATAAAGAGCTCTTACAAGTAAAACTTTTAAAGTCTTGCTATGCGTAATGGTATCAGAGTGCAAAATTGAGCTAAATTATTCGGTAGATCTTTTATATATAGATGCTTTTGCCCGGTGAAAATATTATTATTTTAAACGGGATTGTATCGGAAGGGCCTTTGACCTTATCGCTTATCTAGAAAAGTGTTTCAGTTAGACCTCTGAAGCATTAAGAATAGCAGATAATGGCCATATATACCTCAAGGTATATACCTTATATGGTTAAGAGACTATCAATGTTAAAGTTTAAGCTTCTCAAAAAAATAATTTTTAAGTAGATAAAAAAAGATGCACAAATACCACACACAATTTTAAGGGTTAACAAAGCGCAGCAGGTAGTTCTTGTTCCAAAACAAAAAATTGGTTATTTTTGTGTTGAAAAAAAGTAACCAAAATGGAAAAAAGTACACAAGTACACATTGGAAAAAAAAAGTAACCAATTTTGGTTAAAAGTAACCAAAACGGCAACGATGCACATAATATTAGTTTTACAACGAAGGTTAATTTCGGTAAAAATAAAATCAAAAATTAGGTGGACGTTAGAAAAATTTCAATTTAAACTCGTTCTTTTCTGTCTTTTACGGTACAACATTGTAATAACCACATGTACGAGTGTAAAGAAATTTGCATACCTTTTAAACTAATAGAGGTCCCCTAATAAAACTTTTACAATATGATAAGGACACTAAAGGCCAATTTAGATTAAAAAATAAAAAAATATTAGAACTAAGTTAGAAAAATTTTGATTTAAATTGGTCATTTCCGGTTTTGCAGATGAAAAAAATGTTGTTTTTCAAATTAATTTTTTTTTTATATTTAAAGATTATTTTGAACTGTAGGAAAGTAACACCAGTTTGTGTTTGTTTATGTTTGGTTAAACAGTATTTGTGTCAAAATGTGTTAAGTTTTCATTTTTATTATTTTTAAATGCATAATAATAAAAAATAAAATATAAACTGAGGCCTTGGGCTCAGGGGCGTTAAGTGGATCTTTGAGGCTGTGGTAAAACCGATCCTCTTCTATGGGGTAACAGTGTGGTGACCAGCCATGGTTAGAGCGCGATACTGTAGGATGCTTGAGAAGGTATATAGGTTGGTTGCGCTGATGATCGTGAGATCACTGCGGTTGATGCCGTTCAAGGCGTTGTTTACTATAATGAACTGGTTGCCAGTTGACATCATGGCCGAACAGTTGGCTCTAATTTTGCGTGATTAGGCTGGGGGCGCACATTGGTTGAAGTTTATAGAACGAGCGGCAAAAAATAGAAGAAGTTGTCGAAGGATAATGAAACTTGGCACATAGGTGTTTTTTGTTTAAATCAAGAAAAAAATGGAAAAATTAAATAATCCGCCCACTTTTACGCCCACCTTTCATACAAAGTGAAAATTAAATTTTGACTTACGGCATTGTTTTTTTGCACATAGCATTTTTAAACACTTATTATCATTTGTTTGAAATTTGAAAAATATCCGCCCACTTTTACGCCAACTTCCCATACAACTTGTATTGAAAAAGTGCCATAACTCCCTTGATTTTTAATGCATCAACTCAATTTTCATAAAAAAACAAATATTATAATTGTAGAATGGGCTCCTGAAAAAATATACCTGATCCGCCCACTTTTACGCCCACCTCCCATAGAAAAAACATGAATACGTAATTTAAGCATAGTCTTTTAATAATTTTTTAACATCATTATCGTACTCCAATTTTTTGATTTGAAGCTTTGAGCGAAATCTATTTATAAATGGGTCTGAAGACAATAAAAGATTTCGCATTACGTCTTCATTAGTGGCTACACGTCCAATTCTTCGCGAATGGCGTAATCTATTGGCTCTATAGTCTTTATCGCTCGCTTCCTGAGCTTCCTCGGACAGCATACCTGGTACAAACAAATTCAAATTCAATTAAAGCTTAAGCTTTTTTCAACAATGAATTGTATAACAATTAACAGTATTGAACAGTATGTATATTACATTATGTAAAAATTGAAAACGGTAAAGAATTATGGCATCAGCAACAAGCATTAACGAAAATTCATGTTTTGTTACTTTATCATTTTATAGTTTTTACTTTTTTTTTTTTTTTTTTTTTTGGAAAGGAGCAGCTGAATTTTTTTTAACTTTTAGCTGAGACTTCAAGCTGTAATTTAAAATCTTTCGTTAAACAGCGCTCCACAGCGCTAAAAAGATGCAGTCCACTGAAGTTGATGAACATTGAAATTTTGATGTTGTTTATATATTGTTCAACTAAATTTTTTATTGATTTCGTGACGGTGGTCATGCTGTACGCATCATGCGACCTGGCGGGACTGGACTATTGTACTTCGGAACCCTTTTTCGGTATTCTGTGCACAGTTTATCATGACCAAGGCTGTTTGATAATACGCGACCTCTCGAACTGGCGAACACCGCTATAAGGACCCAAGTTCGTGTCGGCTGCCCATTGAACCTCAACTAGTATGCTCATATGCGTATTGGGAGATGTCTCGGGCTCGAGAGGATTTCGGGATTCCTAATGGGCATGACCTGGGCCCTGTTTCTCAAAACTACAAGTAAAAAACATATATTTGAAACAAAAACCAAAATTGTAAAACTGTTGCTTTTCTTAACGTATTTTACTGTAGCTGAGGACAGGGTGTATGTAGGACTTCCGTGCTTTGTAGGGTTGTGTTTTTATCTTTTCTTCTTAAACTCCTTTTATTACAAGGGGCGATACTGGTCTCTGGGTGAGAGTTGACTTCACACCAGCTTTTCTACCTTAATACCTACAAGTAAATATAAATTTGGACTTTGGTCGACGATTTCGAAAAAATCTACTTATTTTTCACCAATAAAATAATGATGGACTTCAAAATTTTTGGATACCACGATGCGAAAGAATACTTAAGTGATACTCTTAGAGAACATAAATGAGAAATTGATGTGATACATTTAAACGAATCGGTAAAAGACGAGCAACAAAAACAATTTTTGATGCTGGTATTCGAACACCACAGAAGATTCATCATAAAGCGAACAAAAGAAGAGATTACGGCGCTCAAAATTGATTAATGCATAAAACATTTCTTGAGCTAAAAATATTACAGTTGAACTCATATTTAAGGCGTGGCATTATTTTAAAGTTGCTATTTCTTTAGTTCTTTTTCTAATACATAAAACCTTAAATTTTGTTTATTTCCACTAATCTGGTCAAAGGGTGCAACCTCTAAATGTTATCAAATTTTCTTAAATTTTGATGTATAATTACTTTCAGATTACCGATACTCGGGGCGCAAGCAAAGTCGTATGAAAATCGCATCTTTTAAAAAAAATGAAACCCCCCAATGTTGAGTTTTAGGGATCTCGTAGTCTCTTTATAACGATCCAGAATTTAAGAGTTTTTTTTTAAATAAATATAAAATTATATACTTCGCCTTTGACAAGCTTTTTAGAGCTACAATTACCAGCATTTTGTGTAACACTTTGTTGTATGCAACTAACACCACACAATACTCCTTAATGCATGCTTCAGAAAACGAAATAAATAAAAATATAACTATTTATTATTCAACCATCATGAAACCTTTAAGAAAAAACACTACATAGAAAAGAGAATATTTTGTTAGTTGCACTCAAGTATGCAACATAACCCTAAGGTCATGCAAACATACACACACACACACACACCACAGACACACTTATAAAAAATATATCACACATACATAAACAGAATAAGTGTGTTTGTTAGTACTCTTACTTTCCCAGTTGGCCAGATTGATCTTTTCCTCTATCATTTAGATTTTCAAGAAGACAATTAGAGGAAATCAAATTCTATTTAGGACAGTATTATAAAGGTAATTTTCTTTGAAGTTTTCTTGAATAAAAAGCTCTGGACGATGAAGTTTTCTGTTCTCATAATTTTCAATCACTTGAATTGGCTTTGCTAAAAATTCTTACATTCTTTTTTTCTTTAAATTCTTGACTTAAAACCCAACAAACAATTTACAAACCATTAACACTGAAAACATGCTAACTGACTCTACTAAAAAAGCACATGATAAAATAGTCTGAAATAAATAACCGTAAAATAATTTTTGTCGTGGTTGACAAAAAAGACGGCATTGGAGATATTGTCTTGTATATAGTACAGAATATATTGCATCTGAGATTTTCACCCCTATTATGAAAGTCGACGGCACCGGAACAGTAATTGTACTTTCTTAGTCGTTTTTGACAACAATCGATTACTATTGACAGTCACTTGATATTTTCTAAGGCGCTTTCGGCTCGACGTCGACTATAATTATCTCTAATTTAGTCGGCAAAAAACTTTCGGAAAATTTCGGAAAATAGCACAACAAAAATAATAGAAAAATAATTAGAGATGGGATTATTTTTTTTTTTGTTAGATTTTCGATAACTAGTCGACGTCGAAACAACATTCTTATAAAATACCAAATTAATGTCGCATTGATGTTATCACTTGATGTGACAACAATTTAAAATTATGTAATGTCGACATCGACGACGACTTGCAAAAGTAGGTGATCTTATATAGTCGTCGACGAACTTATCAGAGATATTGTCGCTCATCTCGTTTTGTGTGACCTCGCCGCCATTTGTATAAAAATTTCGTCGACGATTTGTATTGCACGGTCCTCAGTATAATTTCGACGACTTACTGTTGTCTTGTACTTATCGTTTAACCCTCAAATACCTGAAATTTAAATATGTAGTTTGCAATTTATTTGTCTTTTCGCATCAAATTTCTGAATAAAATGATTTATTCTTCCAAACCATCTCAATCATTCAATTCAATTAGTACGGTTATACTGAGAATTTTATACTCATTTAAATTTTTAGCATCATAACAGCGTGAAGTAAATAGGTTTTGTTCAAGACTTTTTTTTCTGATGACCGTCTGTAGGCGGTCTTGGGTGTTTAAGTGTTAAGAGGTCTTAGAGACGTGGCCAACTGGGTTTTGCTGTACATATGTATGTATCTGGGAACAAATCTACATATACATATTTATCTAAGTAGCAGTTGTCAAAGTGTATGTTTCAGTATTTGAATAATTTTTCATTCAAAATTCTTTAAAATACAGCCACACACAGAAATTTTATATCTGTGGCATTTTGATAAAACATCTGAAGTCGAGATAAGATACCAACAAAGTTTTTAAGAAAAAACTCATTGAAAAAAAAAAATCATTTTTATCAAAAAATAAAATAAACCAAAATAAAAGAAAAATTTCGTTTATAATACAAAAATTTAAAAACGTATTTTTAATGAAAATTCGTATAATTTAAATTTTTTCAACTTTATCAATTCGACTTAAGATGTTTTGTCAAAATGCCAGAGATATTTTAAAGTATGTGTTAAAAAAAAACCAGTCACACAATACACTTAAAATATGCATCTGTGTTATATTTTTTGAATTTTGTATGTATGGATGTATGTTTTTTTTTTTTTTTTTTTTTTTTTTTTTTTAAATTGCTTGAAGTGTTTTTTGTTTAACTTGTTTGTTGTTGCAGTTGCAAAGTATTATTTCATTTTTAAATTGTTTTTATCACATTGTAGCCTTTTGTAGTTTTTGTTATGGTTATTGTCAACGTTTTTTTTCTTGCTACCAGAGTCCATGTATGTCACTTGCCCTTTTGGCAATTGTTACAGACAGTTGTTGTAACTTAAAGTGCCATAAAAATAGATTTATTTGTCTCTATTGTCGCGTGCAGTTTTCAGTGAATATGTTTCTCTTTTTTTTTTTTTTTTTTTTTTAGATATTTTTCTTTTTATTTTGGTTTTTAAACAAACATTAACTCTAGCAAGTTACCACTTGGAGAAATAAGTGTTTTATTACTCCCACATTAAGGAATCTTTAAACTTGAAGTTATAGTTTCGCTATAAACAACAAGTTTACATAAAAGGTTTTTTTTTATTATTAAACATTTTTTTCACTGTAAACGTAACAAAAAAAAAAAAAAAAAAAAAAAAAAAAACTATCAGACTATTTTGTTTAAAATAAAATTTAATACCTACCAAAATTAGGGTGGTATCGAGAGCAACGATTAAAGCTTAATTTGGGCTATATAAAGTTCTAAAGTTGATATTATAAAAGCTAATGTTTAGTTTGCCTTTTATAAAGCTGATATAATTAAGCCAAATTTAAACTTTTTGTGAAGATAATGAAGAGCTTTTCAGAAAGCTACAATTGAATCCAACTTTGAGCTTTATACGGAGATATAATTGAAGCTAATATTGGAATTATACCAGAACCTTCGCTCAGTCTGCCTAAAAACCTTCAATTGAATATAATTTTGGGCGTTATAAGTAGCTAAATTTGAGCTTTACAACTGTTGTAATAATTAATCCAAATTTACATAAAGATAAATAAGAGCTACAATAAAATAAAATTTTGAGCTTTATGCGGAGCTTTAATTAAAACTGCATAAAAAAAGCTTAAAGAACTGCTGTAATAATGATTTCAAATTTAAACTATATGCGAAGATATATAAGAGCTTTATAAAGAGCTTTGATAGGAAGCAATGTTGAGCTTTATACTGAGCTTTAATTCTAGCTGCTATTTGGGCGATATAAGTTGCTAAATTTGAGCTTTTCAAATAGCTACGAATGAAATCATATTTTCGCTATATAAAAAGCTTAAGGAACTGCTGTACTAATGACTTCAAATTTTAGCTTTATAAAGAGCTACGATACGAGCCAATTTTCAGCTCTGTACGGAGTTTAAATTTAAGCTAATATTAAAACAATACAAAGAGCAACGCTTAGGCTTGTTAAAGACGTCCAATGAAAAATTATTTTGGCTGTATAAAGTTACGACATATAAATAGCCAAATAACTGTTGTTTGGCCTATATGTTCAAAGATATTGCGCTTAGCTTTTCATAAAACATAGCATTAAAGCCAAATTTGAGCTATATTAAAAGCCTTTGATAAAATCTTAATTTAAGCTATATTTATGGTGTTTTCTTTTCTACAAAAAAAATACCACATTTTAAAAGGTACATTTATAAAATATCTTGCCTTACATGTAATAATGCAATTTTTTATTTGACGAGAACAAAACACAAAATTGGATCGCCCTGTTTTTAACAGCTGACAAAAAGTTTGTTCTTCAATATATAAAAAAATATGTACATAAATCAAAAAGGATGTTCTTCAAAATATAAAAAAAATACACATAAACCCAAATTTGTTAATATATTAATATTAAATAAATAAATAAATGAACAAAATGAATGACCAAATTCCAATTTCTTTAGTTTGTTTTTCATAAAATATGTAAACAAGAAAATACCTTTGCCAGATTGCGAATTTATTAACTAACACCAAGTTTTTACGATTTCTTGATTTGACGTTTTTTTTCAAAAACAATTTTTTAACACCGAATCCATTTAAATTTTATGTCACTGACAACCTACCATTAATAATGTTATGCTTTCTTTTGTTTTTACTTTAAAATAATAGACAAAATTACTACTAAAACTTAAAAATTTTACTGTCCTGATTAGAGGCGATTTTTTTTCCAACTTCGTCTGGTAACCCTATATATAAACAGAAGCCATCTTTTTGCAGGGCATTATCGACACTCTCGATTTATACGGGGCGTAAAGTGCAATGCCTTATGCCATTTAAGGGTGAATTTTTTTAGAATAAAACACGCTGCCCTCTTAGAGAGCAAAGCATTTTTAAGAAACGAACACCAAATTGCATTTTTTTAAATAAAATGTGACATTTTTTGTAGAAAAGAAAACACCATAAGAGTTCCGATTCAATCCAAACTTGAGCTACATCGAGAACAATAGCCTCTTTAAGAAATCCTTTTGAATATAACTTAAGGCTAATTTGAAGCAAAATTTAAGCTTTATTTAAGGCTCATTTTAGCTTAAAAAAGAGCTGCAATTAAAGTTACTGATTGGACTTTACAACGATCTACATTAAGCCTTTATAGAAATTTAATATTAAAGGCAAAATGGGGCTATATTGAAAGTAATGATTAAAGCTACATTTCGGCTATTCAAAAGGCTACGAATTATGCCAATTTTTTGCTATATAAAGACCTATAATATAAGCTTCTTGGAATATTATATTAAAGCTTAAGTAAAGCTACCATAAAAGTCAAATTTGCTGTATATAAATAGCTCTTTATATACAGCAAATTTTTATGGTAGCTTTACTTAAGCTTTAATATATTTTTAAAAAGGCAACTTGGACTATAAAAAATGCTACCTACGTTTTTATCCGCTCTTAAAAACTAATACTAAAAACTTGTATTAGTGCTAATTTAATAGCCTTGATTATAAAAAACTTTGAGCTTATATTAAGAGCTCTAGAGATCTAGATGATCATAACCAAAACAACGCCGAGAACTTAAAAATAATTAAAGTAAATAAATAATTAAAGCGTTAAATGCCAGCTATTTAAATGATTTAAATAAACAACTTTTCAGTTATAAGCATCGATTTCAGCTATACAAGGGGCTTCATTTAAAGCGAAATGTTTGCTTTATAAAAGGCTGTGATTGTTACTTTAATGAAACTTTATAAAGAGGTTTTATTTAAGCAAAGCTTGGCCTATAAAAATAGGCGAAAAAAAATCTATGTTATAGCTTAATTTAAAGCACTATGCTCCTTATATTAGTAGCTGGAAAGCCCTAAGTTACACTGAAAGAATTTTCTTCAGAATACCAATGAATTTTGACATTAATCCCATGACAAATTGCATTAAAAAGGAACCTATGCAGCGCTTCGTTAAATTAATGAAACCTGTTTCATTAAAATGTATTTAATGAAACATTACATTAGATCTATGAATGTTATTCATTGGATGAATACTTTCAAAAAAGTAAAAAAAAACATTTTTTTTTATCAAAGTTGTTCTTATTCAATTTTTTTTATTTTTATTTTTAACCGGAGTCGCTGGCGGGAATCGATCTCGCAACCTCGGCTCTGATAGACTAGCTGTCTACCAGCTAGCCTACTGGGGCAGTGTAGTTTTTGAATAAAAAAAAACATGTTTTTTGCCATTACACAATTAAGAGCGTAAATATGAGATTAAATTGTCATAACAGAACAACAATAACAACGTTGATTTTTTTGCTAACGCATAATAAGCTTTTTCGTATACATCATTTGATTGACAACAGTTTAAAATAAGGGAGTGTTTTTTTAAAGGAGAACATTTATTTGTTCATTACTTAGTGCATACTATATGTATTTAGGTATGTATATTAAAGAAAACTAAAAACATACGTATTTATGGATTGAAAGTTTTTGTTTCATTACTATAATGACATTTTTCATTGTCATAATGAAAATTTAAATTTATGAAGGCATGCTTTTTCGAAATATTTTTATACTTTTAATTATTGAGACTATAGAGTTATTTGAATATTAAAAATAATTTTTTTTTTCAATTATTGAAATATGTATTTTTTATAAAACAATTTTTGATTTCATAAATTTAATGGGGTATTACATAAGATGTATGAAATAATAAAATCTTACATTTTTTAAATAACAGTTAAACAGTTTTTTAAGCAAACTATAATTTTGTATAAATTTATGAATGTAGTTATGTTTTTATATTGTTTTTTATGTTCCCAATTTAAATTTTTTGTTTAACTTGGGCAAAGTTTAGTTTTCATATATCTAATGAAAATTTTTAACGTAATTACGAAATCCAATGAACCGATTTTAACGAAAACACTTCATTATAACTACGAAATTCCATTTGGACAATGAAAATTTTCACTTAACCAGTGAAATTTTTTTTATGAAAACGATTCATTAAATATATGAAGCATTTTTCTTTCAGTGTAGGATTCATCTTAATGCCTCGATTGAAATTTAATTTGGGCTACATGAATAGTTAAATTGAAGCCAAATTTGGGATGGCAAAGAGCTTTAATGGAAAATATGTAGACCTTTGATTGGAGCCTTAAAGGAACTATTTAAAGAACTCAGGCTGAAGTCATGCCATGACATGAGGAATAAAAAAAAACGATTCATTTGCCTGTAGCGTTCGCCGGTATATGACAGCTAGTTGTAAGTTCTACACGTCTTAAGGCCCAAATATTCTTATCAAAAGACCCATCAAGCATGGTGGTAGTATTAGTAAAAATGTGTTTATATGTGTGACACACACGATGTTGGATGGAAATAAAAAAATTAAATATGACGGCGAATATTACGTACAGCATACGTGAACGAGTGAATTCGCCGGCATGACAAGCATTTGACAAGTGTATTTGGCCCTTAAAAAAACATCCTTTATAAAGGGCTACCATTTTAACCATAATAGGGCTATATAAAAAGCATCAATTGAAAATCAAGCGATTAAACTTACATTTTAACTTAATGGTAGCCATGATACGGCTACATACGCCCCGGCATTCGAAGCCATATTATTAACCCTTTTTGCGACCTTTAATCTGACCGTGTTTGTACGAATGTTTAAGTTATTTCATATTCAATTCAATTAAATTACTTTCATATCAAATTTAAAATTGCAAACAGTATTTTTTCCCGTTATAAAGAAATCACATTCAATTTAAGTACTCATTTCCGCATTTTTATTGAACAGAAATTTTCATTAAAATAAAAAAATAAATACATGCAATTATTAAAATATATGTATTCTTTTAAACTTTTTTTTTATAAGCATGTCAATCGGTGCCTTTATTAAATGGCGTCAGTAAAAATTTTTCATTATTCATAATTTATTTTCAACATGGATTTTATGCGCACGTTGTTTTTTTATTGTCTAAAGTATCCATAAAATAAAAGGCAAAGGAAAAAAAATTTTCATTTCAAATAAACTGGAATGTGTTCATGACAATTTATTGTTTGTTTGTTGATTTTTTCTGTTTAAGTCTTATAAAAAGGCATCAATATTTATTTATTAATAACCAGGGAAACCGTAAATATGCAATTGCATGTTTTTCTTTGTAAAACCAATGAAGGCAGAAACAATTTATTTATCCGTTTTAGAGCTTTTTATGAATTTTGGCATCGATTTGTTAGTGCATATTTTTGCATGTTTTTCCTTGTGTGACCAATGAAAGCGAAAACAATATATTTATCCGTTTTATAGCTTTTTATGAATTTTGGCATCGATTTGTTAGTGCATATTTTTGCATGTTTTTCCTTGTGTGACCAATGAAAGCGAAAACAATATATTTATCCGTTTTAGAGCTTTTTATGAATTTTGGCATCGATTTGTTAGTGCATATTTTTGCATATTTTTCCATAATTTTATCATTCCGTTTGTAAATTCTACAATATTGATGTTAGATCTTATAAAGTACATATAACACCTGTTTTTAGAAAACGTAAACAAGTGAGTGAGTGAGTGAGAAATTATATTGAAAACATATTTTTTATCGCATGCAACATTTTTTAAAAATGAATCTTACTTTCCGTATTTAACTTTAAACACTTTAAAATTCTAAAGAAATTTTAAGACTCTCCAATATTGAAAACAAAAACAAATTTTCGTTTTTTATTGTTGTTTTGAATATAGTTTCTCACTCACGCACTTGTTTACGTTTTCTAAAAACAGGCAGATATTCTGTGTTTTTATAAGTAGCGAAGTTGTCCTTCTGTCTGTCAGTCTGTTCGTCTGTTGAAATGGGTTTTCCAAAGACCCGGGATGTGATGGAGAATTGGTAGTTATATATTTATTTCACATATAGTCCGCAATTGTTTGCTATTGAATTTTAGCCTGATCGGTCTACAGATGGCTGAGATATGAGCAAAAAATCACGACTGCCTCTTATTTTACCCAAAAATCCCTTGTTGTCTGTTTTCTTGGTTATTTAAACACAACATCGGACGAATGGGCGTGGCACTCCTCATACAAAGTCATTAAAAATTTCTGTATGTCTGGTGAACGGCAAAAGCCAAAGTTTTCAAATTAGGTAGAAGGATCTTGGTTATCAAAACGGACAATATTTGGGCGGGATCGGAGAAATGGGCGCGGCACTCCCTATACAAAGACATTTTAGATTTCTATATAGCTGGAGGTCGGCAAGAGACAAAGTTTCCAAATTAGGTAGAAGCATCTTGATTATCAGTTTATAAAATCCGACAAAATGTGGGCGAGTGAGAAAAACGGAACAGCTGATCCGCAACGAATACATTTACGTAAGAGTAACGAGGCCTGTACGATTAAGGCCTTTAACTAAACCTCATTAACTAACCCATATTTTCTATTATATTCCTCGTAGCTCTTTTAAAACCAAACAACATTTTACCTTGACAACAGCTTGTAGTTTTCATAATGGATATTTTTTTTTTTTGCATAAAATATGAAATATTTTTCAATTAAAGAAAACAAAAAAATATGTATTGAATAGCGGCCTCTTCTTTATGTTATTTCAGTAACAAAAAAAAAAAAAAAATTAATCAAATACAATGCATTTAAGTAAAATAATAATTCTTTCAATTTCAATTCATTGTTTATAATTTTTTTCTATGAATTTTTGATTTTTTTTTTTTTTTGCGTTTTACGTCTGTAGACATTGTTTAAATGAATCTATGAATGACCATGGCCGGCACAATTGGCCGTGTCAGTCAGTCAGCCAGTTTTTATTGGTTCTACAAATCAATTAAAAAAAAATATATAATTATATATTTTTTGCATCTTCCTTCATCATCATGTGTTTAATGGAATTTTGCTTTTCTATGGCTACAATTTACATGATCATGATAACGTTGGCTTGCTAAAAATAAAATTATTAAATGTAATAAAATAAATATGCGTTTTCCGTAAGTAATTTTTTTTATATTCAACTTAAATTCATGGTTGATTTACTTTGTGATTGGGAGGAAACTGGGACAAAGTGGGCAGGGAGGAGAAGATTTTTTTTGTTTAAAGTATTTAAATACTCTAGAATTAAGTAGGGTCCTGTAGGCCGTAACCAACCATTTATGAGGTTGATTGAGCTATTTTTTTTCATAAAATTTTGCTATTTAAAAATAAATTAAGCCATTAGGTCAGTTTAATAAAGCACGATCTAATTCATGGTCTTAAAACTTTTCAACCAAAAAATGTGCAAAATTCTGCGTTGCTCACTTGAACTAATCTTGTACCCATGTTCTTTAACTTTAGTGAAAACTTCTCTCACCGAAAATATGTGAAATAAATTAATCAATCGTTTCTTGAAAATTGAGAAAAATGTCTCTGTAACTCATGTCGAAAACTATCAAATGAAATTAGGGCGATACGTTATAAATGCCATAATATTCTACTCGAAGCCGAAAAATGAAAAATTGCAGACGTTGAAAACACCAATCACAACAAGATCATGAGATTTGAGGCCGTTAGACTTTTTTTCTATGGCTACGTCAAAGACCGTGTCTACGCGGATAATCGCCTAACGTCGGAGCATTTGAAAATCAGCATTCGTAACGTTATCGCCAAGACATCAGCCGAAATGTGCGAACAACTTGTCAAAACGAGATTTAAAAGGATCGAGTGTTGCAAACAATCTAAAGGCTGTTATTTAATTGGCATTGTAGTTGATACTTAATAGCAAGGGCCAGGCATTATAATGAAATAAAAGTTTCATCGAAATCATGGCATTTTGCGTGTTTTATTTTAGATTACTTCTGAAACATAAAACTTTATAACCAGTTATAACGAGTTATTACATTTCCAGCATAAGATATTTGGCATCCATAATAGCAGTATAAAAAGAGCTGAGAATTAATTTAAACTAGGGCTCTATAAAAAGCTTTGTTTAAAATTAAAAATGGCATCGAGTGGCATCAAGTTTGGCATGAATTAAAATCTAAATAAGGTAAAATGCTCAAATTCATGCGTGTGAAGATAAATACGAAAAGTTAAAATAAATTTTTTTTTAAATATCGCATGCGATAAAAAATATATTAAAAAAATATCGCATGATATAAAAAATTATTATGCTAAATTTTAAAGTTTTTTTGAAATATCAATAATTTTTATCGATTTTTTTTTTAAATATTAAAAACTTGTTAAATTTAATTTTTATTAAATTATTATTATGAAGAAAGGAATTTCAAAACTTGAAATTAATTCAAATTTATTATAAATTTTTCATTCTTGAACTAACGTTCAATTGGATTAAAAACCATAAACAGTTCAATAAAAAAACCAAAATACTAATTATTAAAAATTTATTTAATATTAAATTAGTCTTTTTACATTTATGTTTATGATTCTTGAAAAATAATAACAGACTGAAATTCTCATGAATAAGTTCTGTGAGAGATGTGGCCACTGTGCCTAAATCCTTCCATCTCAGGGAATCAAACCAATTAGAAAATGAAGACTATGGATATGGCTACCATAAACTATAGACACTATATCCAAATTGTATTTGTGAAAATTTTTATGCATTCTTGAAAATTTTACTCATTTACATTTGACTTTTTAATATTTTTTATAGCATGCGATATTTTTTAATATATTTTTTAAATTAATTAATCTTTCCGTATTTATCTTTAAACACTTTAAAATTCTAAAGAAATTTTAAAACTTTCCAAGAGACAAACAAATAATTTTTGTACACATATTTTTTACGTAAACA
The DNA here is from genome assembly GCA_963931875.1 of Pollenia griseotomentosa. NCBI lineage: Eukaryota > Metazoa > Arthropoda > Insecta > Diptera > Polleniidae > Pollenia > Pollenia griseotomentosa. The sequence goes on from OZ007564.1 coordinate 51,701,710, forward strand.
ATTTTACACACAAACACACTTTTACAAAAGAAAAAATATACAAAGATTATGCAAACATATAAAACCTTTAAAGATATTTACTAATACGTGCAACTAATAAAATGTTAATTTAACAATGTAAATTTGAGACCCTTTAAAAGTTGTGGTACAGTGGGCCATACGTTTTTTTTCTCCTTGAATTGGTAGTTATAACATTTAAATTTTTACAACCCTTCTTAAAATATTTGAAAGAAAGTACATACTGAAATTATTTTAAAATTCTTTACTGCTTTTTGAGTATTTGATTATTTTGCCAAAAGAGCAGATGTATTATACAGGGAAAATAGGGAGGCTCCTAAAATTGTATAAAATATTTACATTAACAATAAATTGTATTTTATTATGTCTAAGTCTGATTCAAATTTGTTTATTGTTTATAAGTTCTTATCAAAGTGAATTCTTCTAGCCAACACTAAACTAAGCCAATTTTTTGTTCTTCACAGTCCTTAACACTAAAGTATTCCGTTTAAGTAAAATTCCACGATGTCGACCACTATCGTTTATTTGCATTTCTAACGATAAACAGCTGATTTGCGACACACTTACAGTATTCAGTACGACAAGTCGATCGACATTGGAAGCGAACTTGAACGTAACAGTTTTCATACAACTAAGAAATATTATGCGACCGCAAATGTCAAAATCAGTCACTTTGTCGACAGAGGATTTTGTTAAAATATTAAACTAAATTTTTCTTTACACACCAACACCAACACTAAATCTTAATATTATAATATTTTCTTATAATATTTTCTAAACAACACCACTAATAAAATTATTTAGTTTTATATAGGGTTATCCATTTTGAGGTTTCAAAAGTAAACTTAAATAAAACACATAAAATATTTTTTTTCATGATATTTCTTTTTTATTATAAAGTTTGAACGTTGACATTATGTGTGAAACTCTATATCATTTAAATGACTACCACGCGAGGTGTTGCAAGCATACTTCAAAAATGGTGACTGGAGACTGGAGCGGTTACAGATATTGTAAGGCCAGTGCATCATCGTTTCGTTCGTTCCGCTGAAAATATCGCTCCTGTAAGTGAAAGTGTTCCCGAAGACCCGAATGTGTCGATTCCTCCCGTTCTCAGGAATTAGGACTGTATGGTCGTATGATTTCCGACTTTTTTTTGCCTGCTATTGAAGAATACGACTTGGAGAATAAGTGGTTTCAACAAGACGGTGCTACATGCCACACAACTCGAGCGAATATGGCTTTATTGCAAGAGACATTTCCTGGCCGTGTAATTTCTCGTCGTGGCGGCATCAAGATCATGCGATTTGACACCATTAGACTTTTTGTGGGGCTACGCGAAAGACCGTGTTAATGCAGATAAACCTTTAACTCTTGAGCACTTAAGAACTAACATTCGTCAAGTTGTGGCTGAGATACCGCCCAATAGGTGTCAAAAAGTGGTCCAAAATTACCTCAAAAAAATCAATGCTTGCAACACTTCGCGTGGTGGACATTTAAATGATATAGTGTTTCACACATAATGTCAACGTTCAAACTTTATAATAAAAAAGAAATATCATGAAAAAAAAAAATATTTTATATGTGTTTTATTTACGTTTTATTTTTATTACGTATTTATTTTCACAAAGTTACTGATGGAAACGCAAAACCTGTCGATCGGAAAGTCGATAGTTAGTGGGCCGCTTAACGGAACGATAATGAGTGACTTGTTGTTGCTTGCTTAAGTTGTCGATCGACATCGTGGGCCAGGCTGCTGCAAATGTTACGCCCCTAATGTTTTTCAATTCAGCCCCTATTGTTTAGTAGTATTTACATTCACATGAACGTGTTTAGAATTTATATAACACACTTATTCACATGTATTTCATACACACTTACACATAATAGATGTTAACATACATGCACACCTATACAGATTTACATATGTATATGAACACTGAAAAGAAAAATCAATCCATCCGTACTTGAGTCCACTTCGGGTATTAAAAGTAGAGTAAGTTCGGATTTTCTTGTACGGATTATTTCAGTGCGGAATACTTAACTTATCCATATATAATGCCTAATTCGTACTTGAAATAACACGAAAATGAGATTGATTTAAGTAAAACTAAGATTGAATCAATCTCTAAAGACGCTTGATTCAAGTATTATAAAATTGAATTTATCCCGAATTCGTACTTGAAATAACCCGAAAGCGAAATTAGATTGATTTTAACGTTATCGCAGAGAACCAGATTTACTAACCCATTTAAAGATGTGTGAAGATAAATATGAAAAGTTAAATTCATTTTTTTAAAATAACGCATGCGATAAAAACTATATTAAAAAAATATCGCATGCAATAAAAAAATATTATAAAGAAAATACGACTATCAGCACAAAATTTTAAAGTTTATGATTTTTGAAAAAATATCACAGACTGAAATTCGCATGAATGAGTTTCGTGAGGGATATGGCCACTGTGTCCAAATCCTTCCATCTTAGGGAATCAAACCTAATAGAAAATTAAGGCTATGGACAAGGCTACATAGCACTTTCATGAGAATTTCACTCTGTCATATTTCATAAAATAAGTTTTTAGTGTTTTATAAAAATTATTGATTTTTCATAAAAATTTTCGAATTTCGTGTAAATAGTCGTATTTTCTTTATAATATTTTTTTATCGCATGCGATATTTTTTAATAAACTTTTTATCGCATTCGATATTTTTAAAAAATAAGTTTCACTTTTCATATTTATCTTCACACACGTCCCATTTTATACCGTACAGAATTTCAATTGTAAAACACCAGCATTATGCCCGACATGATCTCTACTTTGAAAATTTTAAATACATATTTAACTGTAAGAAAACAAACTAAATGAAAGTTTTGCTTTTTATTTCACTTTGTCAATTTGAAAATAATGTATGCCTTTCTTCATGTTCTGTTTTTTTTGTTGTTTCTACACAAAACAAGAAAATAATTTTTTAAATACTTGTGTGGTGTTGTTGTTGTGTCTTCAACAAACTTTGACAAATACAAGTACATATATGCACGCATAAAGAATGCAATTCTGAGAGAGAAGACTAATAACCTTGCGGGAAAATGTGGAATTGATTACATAAATAATTAAAAAAATAATGTATTACTTTCGAAAGAATAATAATGCATTCATCGGAATCAAGAAGGTAATTTTATTGACACAATAATTATGAATTGATTACCACGTATATTCCCACATTTGCATAACAAGGAATGTAATGTTTCTGTTCGTGACTATTATTCGCATTTTTTTATGTTTTCTTAATAAAAATTCATTATTTTTTGTTGCCTCTATGTCGTTCACAAATTTTCATCATAAAGGATGCATTATTTAATTCATTAGCAGGATACACTTAAATAATTTATTACAATCCTAGGACATGGTTCTGTGTTAAGAATAATGAACTCTGGAATCAAAAATTATACAAGATATGTATTAGATTCTCAATTCCTATTGATTACATTTCCCCGCTGTGAAGTTACATGAGATTGAAACGCTCACTTTGTAATTTTACTCAGAGTGGCACTACCAACGTAAAGTTCAATCTTTTTTTTTACTTGGTTTAAGAATTTTATACTTATTTAAAGAAATTCCGGGATTGATTTTCGAAAGTTGTCCCATTTACGATTGTTTTAGGTACTTTTTATTTTTATTCGTGCTTAAATTTTCAAGTACGACTCGTACTTAAAGTAAATATAAAAAACTTCATTTATCCCGAGTGTTTTTCTTTCTGTGTATGTATCTTTATATATCTTTTTATAAATGCATGTATGGGTGTGTTTTTACCAAAAAATATTCAAACCATTACAGTTTTTATTTGAAGAAGAAAAAAAAAACCGATGTGACACCAACACCTGCGCGTTAATTTTATACGAATAATATAACTTACACACACTCAACTTGCCGCAGACTGTAAGAAACTTAAGGAATTTAAAAAAATAAATAAATGAAATTAAAATGAAATAAAATTTAAGCACAACAGTAAAATAAAATAAACGTCAAATTCTTACACCAAAATAGATAAAGATTAAAACGGAATACAAATAAGCAAATAATCGGTTAAATATTAAGGAATTTAGACAGATTATTTTTAATTTCATATGATGAAAAGAGCACTTTCGTATAAAAACGTTTGCTCTAGCTTAAAATTTTATAGAACACTAGCTGTAGGCAGTGCGCTACGTTACCCCCATCAAAATAAAATAACTAAAATTTTAATACTTTTACTGTTACCGTTCTCCAAATATATAGAAATTTATCGGACATGTTTTAGAAATCGAAATGAAGTGAAATTGAAATCAAACGGCATTTTCAACTTTTCAATTATTTACAAAAAACTCAAAAACTGTAGGAGAAAAAGACGAATATTTGTATAGACTTTCATTGCAACATCGTTTATAAAATTAGCTCGATTTTAAATCTACTTCAGCAGCCTGTATGTTTTCTTTGTATGGGAGGTTCCATGCCCACATCTTTAATCCAGCTCACATTTTAACAGATGTTGTTTATTTATAAACAATCTATTTTTACAGAAATCTATATTGTCTTTGTATGGGAAGCGCCATGCCTGCTGCTCTAATCCAGCCCACTTTTTTTTATAGATATTGTGTAATTTCAAAAAGATTTTTGTACACAGTTTGGAAACTTTTTCTGTATTAAGTTTTCCAGATATACAAAAATCTATATTATCTTTGTATGGGAGGTGCCACGCCTACTTCTCTGATCCAGCTCACTTTTTGACAGATATTGTGTATTGTTAATGAATCCCCAGATATACAGAACTCTATGTTTATGCTTGAACAATGCTACCGAATTATCCAAATGTAATTTGAAAATCAGTCATCGAGTTTTTTTTTCGCTAAATTGTGTTCAGCGATGAAGCGTTTTTTTGCTGCAAGAGTTTGCCAGTAAACAAAATTGATGTGTGTGAAGATAAACACGAAAAGTTAAATTAATTTCATAAAAATAAAGCATGCGATAAAAAAAATTAAAAAAATATCGCATGCGATAAAAAATATTATAAAGAAAATACGATTATTTACACGAAATTTTAAATTTTGTATTCATAATCTTTTATCGATTTTTTTTAATATTAAAAACTTATTTAATATTTTATTGGTCTTATGACTAATGCCCAATTTTCTGGATAGTATTTAAATCTATATTAATTTAATTTTCATATAAATTTAAATCGTATTTAAATACAGATTGATTTTTTGAGTTTTATTTGAAGAGTCTTATTTAATTAATATAAAAGTATGGTAGCACTACCAAATAAATAATAAAAAAATATCATAAAAAGTGTATTTATTTATTTACAAGGTGGTCACCAAAAACAGTTGCTTGCTATTGCTTTGCCTGTTATTGTTGCATTGGTTTAATATTGAGACCACCTTGCTAAGTTCCTTCAATGGAAACCTAGAATGAATTTAAATGTACCACATCGGTGAATTAAGTTACATTTAAGTGTTTAGTGAAGAAAATAATTCTGTAATTAAAACGATTTTTAATATAAATGTGTTTTAATATCAATCCCAAAAATTTGGCATAAGACTAAAATTCTTATGAATGATTTTTGTCAGGGATATGGCCACTGTGTCCAAATCCTTCCATCTCAAGGAATCAAACCTATTAAAAAAAAGGAAAACCATGGACAAGGCTTCTATTACCATGTCAATAATTGTATTTCGATTATTATATTTCTTTTTTGGCATGCTACATTTTTATACCCTCCACCACAATTAGTTGTGAAGAGGGTATACTAAGTTTGTCATTCCGTGTGAAACTTTTTTATTATTCATCTCAGACCCCATAAAGTATATATATTCTGGCTGCTTGGGTAATTCTAAGTCGATTTAGCCATGTCCGTCTGTCTGTCCGTCTGTTGAAAACACGCTCACTTTCGAAAAACTCAAAAGAAATAAACAAACTAGGTGTCAAATTGCTTGTAGTTATCCTAAGCAGTTTGGGATTGAATTTCAGCAAAATCGGTTCAGTAGGACCAGAGCTATGAATCAAAATGTGGAACCACCACCTTCAAAAACTTGATAATTTTGTTACAAAAACTAACATAAATGATGCAAAAATGCACGGAATGACATAAGATTTTGCACAAGTCCGTTTTATTCGACTAGAAATGACACTGTAAAATTTCGTGAAGGTCGGTACATACCCTAGGCCCCATATATGCCCTACTCCCGGAAAACAGTTTAGTCTCCTAAAACCATAATAATAACAAATCGTTACAGTTTAAGATAATAATAATAAAAAGACATCATACAGATATTACTCCTTAAACATTCGAACTGTCGGTGGAGGGTATCAAAGATTCGGCACAGCCGAATATAGCACTCTAACTTGTTTTAATATAATTTTTATCGAATACGATATTTTTAAAAAATTTAATTAACTTTTTGTATTTATCTGCACACACGTTTACCCGAAATCATACATAAATAGTTATTAATGCCATGTTTTGATTTTTCGAAAAAAAAGAGAACAAATTTTTTTTTTTTGATTAAAGCTTCGTTCACAATCAAAAACAGATTTTCACTTGGTGTTCATAATAGAGCAACAATTTCTTTTGCAACCACACACATTTTGCATTAAGAACTCGTTTGCAAATTTTAGCCACAACAATATTATACATTTATTTTTATTTTTTACAACATTTTGTTGAAATTTTGACTCAAAACTAAATAAAATTATTTTAAACGTCAGAAACAATTTCATACAAATTGCTGCTGAAGTTCTAGTTGACTCAAGTTATAAGTTATATTTTTAAAAAAATTTTAGCTACATTTTTGTCTTAAAAATGAAAGGAAAATATATAAAATATTTTAGGAAGAAAAAAGACAGAAGAAAAAACGAAATTGTTTCTCTGATTGTGAACGAAGCTTAAAATAAAATTTTTGGTGGTTTATTTTTTACATTTTCAAGTTTTTTTTCGGGTAAAAAAAAAACGGGAATATATCACATTTAACCCTCCGTCATGCACATGTATCTGGGCAGATCTTTTAAGAATTTAACAGTTATTTAAATAAATTTCTAATTCAGCTAGGTGTTTGAGTCTCCATGTACCCTCTACAAATATTGTTAGCTATCGCTTTATGAAAAATTTTTTTTTTTAAAAACAACAAAAACAATTTATGTGGATTTTTTTCATCTACAGTTCACATACGTAGCGCATGTATCTGGCCAGATACACTTGTATTTTGTATGAAGAACAATGTAATTTATTTGCATTTTTTGTTTTAGTTTTGTTTTAGTTGCTTGCCTGTAGCTCTGTAAGACTTTTTGAAATTTACTTTTTAATTATATAGCCACTAATTTTTGAATTTAAATCAATCGAAATTAACAAAAAAAAAAAAAAAAAATTATCTGGGTAGGTTTACCATGTACTAAGAAAAAAAAAAAAAATAATACAAAATGTGCACATGCCTGTCGTGCTAATAATATAACAATGTAATATTATCACTAAAACAGCTTTTTTTTCATATAAATGTATTGAAATACATATGGTGTTTTCTTTTCTACAAAAAAAATACCACATTTTAAAAGGTGCATTTATAAAATGGGTTGCCTTACATGTAATAATGCAATTTTTTATTTGACGAGAACAAAACACAAAATTGGATCGCCCTGTTTTTAACAGCTGACAAAAAGTTTGTTCTTCAATATATAAAAAAATATGTTCATAAATCAAAAAGGATGTTCTTCAAAATATAAAAAAAAAAAATACACATAAACCCAAATTTGTTAATATATTAATATTAAATAAATAAATAAATGAACAAAATGAATGACCAAATTCCAATTTCTTTAGTTTGTTTTTCATAAAATATGTAAACAAGAAAATACCTTTGCCAGATTGCGATTTATTAACACCAAGTTTTTACGATTTCTTGATTTGACGTTTTTTTTCCAAAAACAATTTTTTAACACCGAATCGATTTAAATTTTATGTCACTGACAACCTATCATTCATAATGTAATGCTTTCTTTTGTTTTTACTATAAAATAATAGACAAAATTACTATTAAAACTTAAAAATTTTACTGTCCTGATTAGAGGCGATTTTTTCCCAACTTCGTCTGGTAACCCTATATATAAACAGAAGCCATCTTTTTACAGGGCATTATCAACACTCTCGATTTATACGGGGCGTAAAGTGCAATCAATGCCTTATGACATTTAAGGGTGAATTTTTTTAGAATAAAACAGGCTGCCCTCTTAGAGAGCACAGCATTTTTAAGAAACGAACACCAAATTGCATTTTTTTAAATAAAATGTGACATTTTTTGTAGAAAAGAAAACACCAATAGTGTATCTGGCCAGATACATGCGCTACGTATGTGACTACCGAAACATGTGCATGACAGAGGGTTAAACGAAACCTTGTTAATTAATTTTTTGAAATCCAAGAAAAACTTTGTTAGAAAACACCTTTTATAAAGATTTTTGCTACAGCTCCAATTTTTATTAAAAACAATTTGCTATTACCCTCAATTTTAAAAAAATGTCATGGAAAACTTTTGGCATAAATTTTCATTAAGAACTTACAAGAAAAAAAAAAAAAATTGTTAGCTTTGTCGCTTTGGCATTGACTGTTTTGTTTTTCCTATAATAAATTATTAAACGCCATTCAAGTGCTTGCAAAAGTTGTTATTAATTATAAAGTGAGAAAACAATTTTTAATTTATATGTATTTAATTTCGCCTACATTCGTTTTCTTTGCACTTTTATTTATGAATTTTGGTGGTGTTTTTTTTTTTTTTAATTCAATCAACAGACATCCATTTTTTTTTTTTTTTTTTTTTTAATTAAAAACGAAAACTCATACAATATTCAGACAATTGTAAAGGGAATTTATTAAAATGTTCATAAAGTATGGCTGACTTCCTAAACGCATGTTGCTTTGTAGTAATACATTGCAGCGTGTTCGTAAATGCAAACCTGAAAATTTTTACAATGTATTTTGTTCCCTTTTGCAACACTGTTGTAGTTAATACGCAAGGAAAAGCAACAAAGGCATCCAAATAAAAGTAGATGCAAAGCGAATGCATGGCAAAATACGATGGCGACGCAGGAAGATAAGTAAGCATTTTTTTGTTATAATTTATTATATTTCTCTATTCAGTTTTATTTTTTTTTTTATTACAGTAAAAAATGGACGCATAATTTTAAAAATGTAAAAAACATCGTCTGGCATTTCAACAATGGTTTCCACAAAGCCTTTTGTTTTTGGTATTCTTTTTGATACCCGTGATTCTTTCAGCAAAACAGCAAATCGTTTATGTTTTCTATTTATAATGTTTACAGCATTTTTGAGGCTGGAGTTTCCCTCTTCGCACAAATCTAAGACATTTTTCAATAAAATATGTTCTTCCCCCATTGTTCGCTTTATTATGAATGATACAATGCATATAAATGTTCCTAAACGATTTCAGTGTTGCAAAGTATTAATATGCAACGTATTAAAAAAGTTACTACACAATGTATCAACTCGGTTTAAATACTGTATTGATACATTGTTAATATACGTTTAGGAAGTCAGCCTATGTATCACACAGCGTATGAGTGTTTTCATTTGAAATTCTCATAAATAAAGCAAACAAACACTCATACGCCACCGAGTACAAAGAACTGAGTCGCATTCAATTTAGATCTCTTTTGAGATTAAATTTAACAAAACAATTTATTTTATTTTTAAATTTATTGTTTTTTTTTCAGCTTAACATACCCCCCACCCCCCCCCCCCCCCCTAAAAAATAATCTAAATCTTCTTGCTAATATATTAAAAAAAAAAAAAAAAAAATATTTCTTCTTATACCCCTGGGTTCGTTCAGAGAATTGGCTTATATTTCGTTAACAAAACAAGAAAAGTTTGTATCTGTCTGTGTACGTAAGGTGGCTTGTGATTATCATAATTACATATTAATTATATTACATATATTTAAAATGCTACAGGGCGGCGCAGAATGATCTGTATGGACGGCCCTATGCTCCTTGCATGAAAAAAGGAATAAATATACATGTTTTTAAAAATAAATAAGACAAGTTAAATTCAATTTTTAAAAAAATCGAATGAAAGAAAGTACGAATATCTACGTATTAATGATAAATTTTGTATTCCCGTAAATAACTTTGATAATATCTACACTAAATTTAAAGGTTTTTCAAAAATATTACTATGTTTATAAATTTTTTTAATAGTAGAAACTTTTTGAATATTTTATCAGTCATTTAATATTAAAATTTATAATTTTCGAAAAAAAAACTTACTTAGAGTGAAATTCTCCTGAATGAGTTTTGCAAAGGAACGCAGTGAAAAAAATTTTTCAAGAATTCCACGAGAGGTTTTTCCCTTCTCCCATTTTTCCTATGTAAATTTAATTGTAAAAATGGGAAAAGGGAAAAAACTCGAGCAGAATTTTTATTTATAATTGGGCTGAGTATGTATACAAATACTTTTGGGTTAAAGCCCCAGTTAGCTGACAGTAACAGCAACGTTGGAAATCACTTGCTTCATGTTTTTTAGTAAGCAGTAAGATGTAACTCAACCGTAACATTTTAATCTGTAGAAAATGGATTTTTCTTATTTTTTTTTCTTTACGGTTACATTACTGTAACTCTCAGCTAACTGCAGGTTAAGGCCCGTTTTCACAACTTACCGTAGCTAAAAGTAAACTTTAACCGGCCTTATAAAAAGTGTTCCATTATTAAAACTTTACTTTAACCTAAAGCGAGCGATAAATTTAATTAAGGTTCATCCTACCTTTTAAGTTAAAGTAAAGTTGTAATAATGGAACACTTTATATACCGCCGATAATATCCTACCTTTAGCTATTAGTAAGTTGTGAAAACGGGCCCAAAACGTTTATAGATTACCATAGCCTTGCCTATTGCCTTAATTTCCTTGAGTTGAAAGGATTTTTACACAGTGGCCATATCCCTCACTGAACTTTTTCATGAGAATTTCGCTTTAAGTCAAATCTTTTCGAAATTCATAAATTTTAATATTAAATGACTGATAAAATATTCAATAAATTTTGAATATTAAAAAACAAAGCATGAAAATGGTTGATATTTCATGAAAATTTATTAAAACTCTTCTTATTTTTTTATAAATTTTTTTTTGTCTCATGCGATATTTTTTATTATTTTTTTTATTGCATTCTATATTTTGAAAAAAAAAAAAAAAATGTAGTGAACATATTTAAGTTTTTTTTAACTTATATTTTTATATCCCATGCGATATTGTTTGTATTAATTTTTTATCGCATGCGTTATGTTTTATTAAAATTTTTTATCGCATGCAATATTTTGAAAAAATAAAAAAATAAATTTAACCTCATAAAAACCTTAATATTTAGTGAAAATATTCGTTGTTTTTTATCATATATTTTATAGCATGCGATGTTTGCTTGTGAATTTTTTTGGATTAGGCTTTGACGTGCTCCTTTTTACATATTTTCCATAGCCTTTAAATTTAGTGAATATATTCGCATTATATGTATATAATTTTTTTGGCATCACATGCGATATTTGATTGAGTGCCTCGGTAGGCTAGCTGGTAGCGAGCTAGTCTATCAGCGCCGAGGTTGCGGGTTCGATTCCCGCCAAAGGCTCTGGTTTCTTTCCTGCAGACAAGCATAGAGCTTCGCGGGATTAGCTTAGGAAATTAAAAAAAAAAAAAAAAAAATATATGTATATGTGTTTGTATTTCATACAAACTTTAATATTTAGTGAAAATATTCGTTTTTAATTGAATCGTTTATTTCAGAAACCCGTCAACTCTCATTTAAAATAGGCAGACTTGACGGGTTTCTGCAGTAAACTATTCAATTTATCTAATTTTTTTTTCGCATTTTAAAAGAAATTTTTATCGCATGCTATTGTAAAAAATTAAATTAACTTTGTGATTTTTTTGGGTTAAGAACTCCTGACGTACTCCTTTTTACATATTTTCCAAAAGTTTCCGCAAAATTTTGGGTGTTATGACCATAATTTTATTTCGAATATTGGCTTTTGGTTTAGGTGTGGTCCTTGTTAACATATAAAACCCAATTATAAGTAAAAATCCCTGTGAGTTTTTTTTCCGTTTTCCCATTTTTCAATTGAATTTACATAGGAAAAATTGGAGAAGGGAGAAAAATCCAGGAGAATTTTTATTCATAATTGGGCTGATACTCTTTCCTTCGAATATTCCCAAATGAAACTGTCTGGTAATGTTGAATCCGGTTTACGTAAAGGCCAGTTTTAATAGCATTTTGCAAATATGTCCCTTAACAAAGCCATTGAGGCGCTTGCAATATGTGCTATAGCTACATCTTCTTAAAAGCACAGAGTTGAATGGTTTTTAACTGCTGAACTTCTAGGGAAGAAAAGGGAATAGGCTTAAAACTAGACTAATCAGGCCTGGAATAATGTACTGGATTGCAGAGTGCTTAAGAAGACCGATTCTGATACAATTCTGGACAGGTCTTCTGCGTTAGAACCATTTAATAGGTATTATGAATGACGGTGATCCTGCGATCTGATACGTCGGACCTATGTATGTATTGAAATATTTCCTTTTAAGATATTGTAAACGCCATTCTTGAGGGAAGAAATATTTTCTTTTTCTATTATGTTGTGTGTAAATTAAAGACTTTAAAGTCGTTTTATGTAAAACTACAATTTTTGGATTATGACGTTGGTGCAGCAAATGAGCGATATGTAGGTCATTTTTTGTATTCGAGATCAAAATATTTAATGTTAATAAATTTTCAAAATGTTTTTTGTATTTACCAGAATTGATGATTTTTTTACAATGTTAAAATGTTTTGTTAAATTATTACTTCTGCTTTTCAATATTCTGATTAATTTAATTTTTCTTTTTTTTTTTCTTTTCAGGTATGTACAACCAATAAAACTCAAATTGTGGCAATATTTTGTTAGTATGATTTCACACTCTAAAAGTTTTCTATCAGAAAGTCTGAGTTTATTGGAGGGAAGGGAGCAAATAATATGTAACATGTTCTCTTGCCCTCTTAACAATCAACTCAAACTTGCTAAAAGAAAGATTTTATAGACTTATTTTCTTTGATTTGGTAAGTGGATAGGAGTAAGTATTTAGAATTTATCTATTATAACACTAATTGTAATATAAAGTTTTTGCTATAGAACTTATTTTCTTAGACAATTTTTGTTTAAACTTTAATTTTCTTAGAAAATTTAAAGTGCAGATTTCAAAAAAAATAGATTCTCCCGCTTTAAAAACTCGTAAATTATAATTTAATTATTAAGAAATGCCCAAAATTAATGAATATATTGAAAATCTATTAAAAAAGAAAAAAATAATAAACGAATCAATTTAAATTTTATCTTTTTCTCACCGGACCAATTTTCCCGTTTTTTGTTGCGTTGTTGCTACATATTTGCAGAAAATTGTTAAAATTGTTTTTTATTTTTAATGTTTTTTTCCACAACCTTTTCCAACAAATCTTTGCTGTTATCTTTTCGCGTACAAGAAGTTGAAATGGAGTTGGGGTTATAATGCTAACATTTTATTTGCTTCCACCTTTGCCGCTTCTTCTGCTGCTGCTGCTGCTGCTGCTGCTGCTGCTGATGATGATGTTGTGTAAAATTTGGGTTTTCTCCTTCTTTTTCCCCACATCTTGTTCTTGTTGATGATGTCTGTATCTCTTCTGGTTTAAAATATTCTAATCGAAATTCAATATTATATTACATGCATAGATATTTTTTATATCATTCTATTTTCTTCGTTTTTCTTTTTTAGTTTTGCTTGCTTGTTTCGTTCTGTTTTTATCTCTTGCTCGTTTTTGTTGTTGTGAATCTATTTTGTATTTAGTGTCTATTTAGATACGTGTGTTTGTATTTTGGTATTTAGTAATTTAAGTTTTACGGTTTATTGGGTGCTTAAATTACGAATATACTTGAAATACTTAGTGGCAAAACGCTAATGAGCAGAATGTGAGACAGTGGTAAAGAAATAATCTTTTAATACCACAGGATATTAAAGTATCTTTAAGACAAATTAATAATTTTGGCTTTTCAGTTGTTGTGAGAGTTACTTTAAGTACATGTTCGCTTAATTTTATACAGTTCTTTTCTAATAATTGTTCTTTGTTATTTTAAACTTTTGTTCCACTGTTACGAGTATTCTGTTAAATTTTATGTCTTTTTGTTTTATAATGAATATAATAAAGCTTAATCAAAATTGCTTTACACTTTTTTTGCTTCCACATTATTTTCACTTGATGGGTTTAATTAAATGATTTTTTTTAAGGGAACCACAACAACAAAACGTTAAGATTAACTGCAAAGTATTTGATTAAAATTGGAAATTATAGAAGAACAATAGTCTATTTTATTAAAACTAGAGCAAAAATTTTCTATTTAAAATTAATGCTTTAACAAAAATTTTCTATTTAAAATTAATGCTTTAGCAAAAATTTTCTATTTAAAATTAATGCAATAAAAAATTTTTATTTAAAACTAATGCTCTAGCAAGAAATTTCTATTGAAAGTTAATGCTATAGCAAAAAATTTCTATTGAAAATTAATGCCATAGCAAAAATTTTCACGATTGTGAAGATAAATATGAAAAGTTAAATTCAGTTTTAAAAAATATTGCATGCGATAAAAAATATATCGCATGCGTTTTATAAAGAAAATACGACTATTTACACGAAATTTTACTGTTTTTATGAAAAATCAATCATTTTTATTTAATATTAAAAACTAATTTCAAAAGATTTCGTTATTCGTGCTTAATTCCCAGTTTTTATTATTGATAAAAACACTTGAAATTTATTGTTGATGGGATAAGCTATTTCTATGCGCATTTCACTGGTTGCTTAGGCCAGATCATCAGGAAACTTCATCCATAAAGATTTTAGAAAAACTAAAGATATTAAACCAAATAAAACTGTTAAGCGTATAAGACTTATAGCAACAGTTCTACTTGTAATAATATCAAAGTTTAAACAAAACGCATCAACAATAAACAGTGGGTTTATCTCATCTTACATTCCCCACTACAATTAGTTGAAATTCTCTCAACATTAATTGTAGTTGTAAGTAGGTTAAGAAAAACAACAACAACTTACAAAAGATGTTGTCAATTAAGTGTTTTTTTAGGCCGTGCACTTGCCTGTTTATTTTCAAAAAGTAATTTCAATTTTTGGGAATATATAATTTTAATTTCAAAAGATTTCGTTATTCGTGCTTAATTCCCAGTTTTTATTATTGATAAAAACACTTGAAATTTATTGTTGATGGGATAAGCTATTTCTATGCGCATTTCACTGGTTGCTTAGGCCAGATCATCAGGAAACTTCATCCATAAAGATTTAAAAAAAAAAAATAATAAAAACTGGGAATTAAGCACGATAGCCAATTTGTATTTGGGAAATTTTTTTTTATAAATTTTTGAAAATTTGACTAAAAGTGAAATTATCATGAAGGTGCTGTGTGAAATTTTCAAAAATGTATAAAAATTTTTCCAAATACAATTTGGCTATAGTGCTTATAGATTATTGTAGCCTTGTCCATAGTCTTCATTTTCCATTCGGTTTGATTCCCTGAGATCAAAGTGTTTGGACACTGCGGCTATATCCCTCACGGAACTCAACTATAAGAATTTCTGTCTAAGTCATATTTTTTCAAAAATCATAAATTTTAGTATAAAAAGACTAATAAAATATCAAATTAGTTTTTAATATTAAATACAAATTATTGATTTTTCATAAAAACTGTAAAATTTCGTGTAAATAGTCGTATTTTCTTTATAATACGCATGCGATATATTTTTTATATATGTTTTTATCGCATGCGATATTTTTTAAAAATGAATTTAACTTTTCATATTTATCTTCACACACGTAAATTTTCTATTAAAATTGAATGCTATAGCAAACATTTTCTATTAAAATTTAATTCTATATTCTATAGCAAAAATTTTCTATTTAAAATTAATGCTCTAGCAAAAAATTATCTATTGAAAATTAATGCTATAGCAAAAATGTTCTATTAAAAATAAATGCTGTAGCAAAAAATTTCTAATAAAAATGAATGCTATAGCAACCATTTTCTAATAAAAATGAATGTTATAGCAACAATTTTCTATTAAAAATGAATGCTATAGCAAAAAATTTTCTAATGAAAATGAATGCTCTAGCAAAAAATTATCTATTGAAAATTAATGCTATAGCAAAAATTTTCTATTAAAAATGATTGCTGTAGGAAAAATTTTTTAATAAAAATGAATGCCATAGCAAACATTTTTTAATAAAAATGAATGCTTTAGCAAAAATGTTCTATTAAAAATGAATGCTGTAGCAAAAAATTTCTAATAAAAATAAATGCTATAGCAAAAATTTTCTATTAAAAATGAATGCTGTAGCAAAAATTTTCTAATAAAAATGAATGCTATAGCAAAAATTTTCTATTAAAAATAAATGCTATAGCAAAAATTTTCTATTAAAAATGAATGCTTTAGCAAAAATTTTTTAATAAAAATGAATGCTTTAGCAAAAATGTTCTATTAAAAATGAATGCTGTAGCAAAAAATTTCTAATAAAAATAAATGCTATAGCAAAAATTTTCTATTAAAAATGAATGCTTTAGCAAAAATTTTCTATTAAAAATTAATATTATGTGTAATTTAGTTCTATAACAAAAATTTTCTAATAAAGTTATTTTAGATTAAAATCCTTGATCCTTTAGTATTTTTTTCTTTTTAATTTCTGTTGGTCCTTCGCTTTCAACTTGTAAAATTTTTTTTAGAGAAAAAAAAAAAATCTTTTTAACTTTTGACACACAAATGCAACACACTCAATGCAACAAACTAAAAGAAATATTGCAGTTGAAGTCGTTGAACGAGAAAAAAAAACTAAAACTAAAACAGAAATTGTAAAATTCTCTTTAAAAATTTTAATCCAAAAGTTTGTTTGTTTGTTTGTTTGTCATGCCACAAGCAGCCAAGCAGACTGGCAGGCGGGATAGAAGGCAGTTCGTGGTGGCATAATGAAGTATTTAACATGCAATCAAACATCACATTGAAACATTTTGAAAGAGAAAATTAAAGAAAAAAGAAAGAAAAAAAACCAAAAACTTAAATGTAATTTAGACATGTAAAATGCAAATTTACTCTACATAATTTTTGTTTGTGCTTCAAAGAAAAGTGATTTAAAAAGAAAAAAAAAACTTTATTATAAAACAATTTTTATTTTTGTTTCGTTCTCGTCTGACTTGCCAGAAAACTCTTGTATCAGTTTCATAAATTTTTTCTCTTTTTTTTATATTTTTGGATAATAAATATTGAATTTTTGACAAAATATCTGTAAATTAGTTTGAAATTTTTTATTGCATTAATTTTCTGTTGGAAAATTTATTTTAGTTGAAAACAGGAGGGTGAGTTGTTGTGTGCGTGTGTGTTTTTTTTTAAAGACTTTTCCAGCTTTATGGGGGTTTCCGTTTAATATTGATTTTTTTTTTACTGCTGGCTTTTATTTTATGACCTCTTGTATTGTTGGCACATGACACATTTTTGTTGGCATACATTTAATGGAATTTCCTAGAGAAATAGCAAAAATTTTGTAGTTTCTTTTCGTTTTTTTTTTTATATTTTTTTTATATTTTAAAATATGTATAATGGAATTTATTTGTAGATTTTTTTCTAGATTTTTAAGATGTTTTTTAAATTGCCTTAATATTATAAATCTCAGGCTACCAGGCTTGTGAATTAAATCGTTTAGCTTGCCTTGATAGCTACCAGATTTGTCTAGTAAATTATTTAACTAGCCTATCAAGCTACCAGATTTGTCTGGTGAATCTAAAGCTTACTGGGTAATAGTATATATTTTATTGGAATATATTGGCCATACTACATATTCTCACAATTTAGATGTCTACGCCAAAAACGGTTAAGAAAAACTTTCATCGCCTGAAGTTGCGTGTGCTAACTAAAATGCTAAGCAGAGCTTCTTATCGCATATTGACCGAAATTTGAAAGGTGTAAAAGCTGTGCGCAAGATGGGTGCTGCATTATTGGAGGTGACCATATCGAAAAATATGGATACACAGAAAAAAATAAAAATTGATTTCAATTAAAAAATTTGTGATATTAATTAAAAAATTAATTAAATTTGCACCAGTAAACAAATTAATAGTATCAATTAAACCAGTTAATAGTATTAATTAAACGTTTAATTCACTTGATTAAACGTTTAATTCACTTGATTAAATTTTTAATTAAAACTGATTATATTTTTGATTAATGCTTTAATTGGTGAAAAATTTTGGATAATTTTTTCTGTGTATGTGATGAAACAAAATAGAACAGCGTCGTGAAATTGCTTAAATAGAGATCGTCAAAGCAGTAGAACAGAATGCGAGATTCGTGTCCGAAAAAGACATAGACACCTCTATCTGATTTTGAGAGCTCATGGGATACTTTTTATTTAATATCTTTAAAGAGGAAACACAATCAAAGTCGAGTATAATGCTTACATACCGTATTACATACAGTGTTTGGCTAACAAGAAAGTTTTGTTTCATTAAAACAATGCACCAGTTCACACAATCACTATTGCTAGGAATTAAAGTTGGAATTGCTTTACCACTCGCATTTTTCACCAGAATTACCCTTCTATGTCCAAACTTAAGATTTGTTTACAGTTAAAAGTGGAGTTTATGTATAATGGCTACTTTAAGGAGCTAGACAGTTCTTGCTATTAACGGGGTATTGACAAAGCCATTGAATATCGCTTAGAAAAGCGTCTTAAACAGAATTTGTTTTGTTTTCTTTCTTACACAGAAAAAATTGTCCCACAATTTTCACCAATTAAAGCATTAATCAAACATATAATCAGTTTTAATTAAAATTTTTATCAAGTGAATTAAAATTTTAATCAAGTTAATTAAACGTTTAATTAATACTATTAACTGGTTTAATTGATACTATTAATTTGTTTACTGGTGCAAATTTAATTAATTTTTTAATTAATATCACAAATTTTTTAATTGAAATCAATTTTTATTTTTTTCTGTGTAGGTAGACTTATTTTGGGGCCACTCTCGTAGCCAAGACCTTTTCCCATCTTTTTGGCAGCATGCGGATTTTGCGTTAAAAGAATTTCTTATGTTTTTAGGGTGCAAAAACGAATCAAGCCAATATCGGAAACCGTGTTTTGAATTAGAGTATTGCAGATAGAGCAGTCTGCTACGATCGACCAAAATGGTAGCTGAATGGGTCAAGGTCTGGGCTGTACGGCGGGTGAGGAAGAATTTTCCAACCACTTTTTTCTAAGTTATTTTTAAATAGTCCTGCAACATGTTGCTGAGCCTTGTTAAAATGGAATGGAATGTGGCTAAATGTCGGGTCGCATATGCCGGTCTTTTTTATTGACCAATTCTCGATTTAAACTAACCAATTGTCCTTAATAAACATATTCTGTGATCATGTGACCTGATTTCTGTAGCTCATAAGGGATGGCAGGGCCCTTTTGGTACTACGAAACATAAAACACTACCTTAATGTAATAGATATTAAAGTTTGATGTTGATTCGGCTTCGCATGGGATTTTGTTGTAGTAACTGATACATTTTTCATTGCCATCACTAAATTGATACACAAAAGACTTCTTTTTTTTGGCGTTCAAAAAGCATTTTCGATATGCAGAATTGTCTGTCAACGTCTCGCGGCTTTAACTCGCTTGGTACTTAATTGATTTCTTTGCTTTCGAAGGAATCCTACTGCTTGCAAAAGTTTTAAAATTGCTACTTGAAAGGCTCCTAAGGTTTCGCAAGTTCCTGTTGAGTTTGACAACAATCTTAATGAAGTAGTGATTTCAATTCTCCTGGACGGGATTTGTCAAAATCACCACTTCTGAACCACACACACCACATTTCTCTCTCTCGCTCTCGTTGAAATCGATATTACATAAAGAAGCTTTTATGGGGATAATGGGAAAACCGATTGTCACAATAGGCTCGGTCCTTGTGGCAATTAAAACCTTTGTACCAAATTTGAACACAATGTTTATATAGACAGCTAGCTGGACGGACGGACGGACAGAGTTAGATTGACTCAAAAAGTGATTCTGAGTTGATCAATATACTAAAAGATGGGTCTACGACAAATATTTTAATTTTTCCAAATATCAGCAACAATAAAAATACTCTCTACTCTTGTGGCAGGGGTATAAAAGTGGAATAGCATAAAAGTTAGTAAAGACACAAACCATATTATCTCATTTATTGTTAATCTCGCAGTTAAAAGTCATACACCCACATTGTTTCTTTCATTTTGTACTGTTTTAATAAAAATAGTTTCTTTTTCTCTAGTTATTGCTACATTTAAATTTCGTCAAAAATCGTATCGAACAATGCACAATAAATTTCAGAGCTTCTTACTGTGTTTAATTCTCTTGTAGCAACAAGAATGTTCAATTTTGCACAAAACAAAAAAACAATTGATATTACAGAGGAATCTCTCATGACGAAACACCAAAGGCACCATTTAAATGCTAAACAAGACGAATGTCCTCCTAAAATAACTCTGTGCTTTGCTAAAAAACGCTGTCGCGACTAGGTAACAGTGCCCGCTAACAGCAGGTGTCCGTTAAGGGAGATTCCACTGTGTTTTAAATAGACTTGGAACTTTTGGTTGGTTTAACGATTTCTTAAATGTTTTATTTTCCAATTTTTCAATAGAGAATTGTTACTAACAGTTTTTCAAAAGTTTTAAGGGGTTTTAATCAAAAGCTGCTTTTAATATTAAGACGTTTTACAAGTTTCAACAGTTGTGTTCATAAAAGTTTTTATAAAGAAGCCTTAATAAAAAAATGGTTAAACCTACTTTTCTGTATTCCATCAAATAATTTTCTTCTTCAAAATACAGATTATATCAAATAGTTTCTAGTAAAACTCATTTTAAATTACTTTCTATCAAAAATAGTTTCTTAACCATAAAACAATGTTTACAAAGTTGAACATTAAAGTTTTCACAAACAAATTTTGAATCAAAACCCAACAAACCAAACAATCAATTTTTATTATTAATCCAACCCCTTCCCCGCTTTTTAAAATATTTAAAGGGCAAACATGACCCCGCTTAAGAGATCATGGCCATTACTCTAAAATAACTTTTAAAAAAATTAATCCCACAAAACATAAAATTTAAGTGGTTGAGGTTTTACTACACCAAAAATGTCTGCAACTTAAATTTACTTAAAGAAAAAAGAATCCCTTTAAAGAAAATCCAAACAACCCCTTAAATTAAGGTCCTTCTTTCGTACTCTTAACATTTTAACATAAAATTATCGACATCATTATTTTGAGTTGAGAAAATTTATCTTTTCTATTTAAGTCTAATTTATCTAACACTATTCGTTTCATCCCTTTAATGTGTCTTCTTTTGCCACCCTGAGAAGCATTTTTCTTTTTCAAAATTCTTATCGCACGTAGGTCGGTCCTGATTGTACGAAGAAATCTTAAATCTGGTCAATGATTTGTAATGATAAACATTAACAAAATTACATTTTGATTTCGTTTAATATCATACATAGGAAGACTTACAGCAAATAAACAAACAGTGGGATGGATGGAGATAACAGAATTCTGTGCGAAAAGAAAAATACAAGTTGGCTATCAAATTTTTTACTAGAATAAACTTTTTACTAGAGGTAATGACGGCTTGGCTGGCTGCCAAGTTTCTTGGGATAATCCTTAAGACAGCCTGGCTGGCAACTGGGTTTCTTTAGAAAAATGTAAAATCAACCAGGCTGACTACCAGATTTCTACTTGCTTGTTGCAACTTTTCAATACATCCTGGCTACCATAATTCGTTAAGAAAAACTTTGATAGACAGCCAACCAAAGTTTATTTTTTTTCTGTAATTTTTCAAAACTTTAAAGCCATGTAATTGGCTACTATATTTTAAAAATCTTTAAACAAATCAGGTTGGCTTCCAGAACTCTTTTAAGATAACTTGGTAGTCAATCTAATTGGCTACCAAATTTCTTTAGAAAATCTTTAAGGACAGCCAGGCTCGCTACACAGAAAAAATTCCCACATTTTTCACCAATTAAAGCATTAATCAAAAATATAATCAGTTTTAATTAAATATTTAATCAACTGAATTAAACATTTAATCAAGTGAATTAAACGTTTAATTAATACTATTAACTGGTTTAATTGATACTATTAATTTGTTTACTGGTGCAAATTTAATTATTATTATTAATTTTTTAATTGAAATCAATTTTTATTTTTTTCTGTGTGCCATAATTCTGTAGAAAATCATCAAAGACAACCAGGCTGGCAAACAGATTTTTTTAGAAAATCTTTTAGCTAATCTGGCAGGCTATCACAGTGTTTTTTTTTGCCAGCATGGCTGGTAATTAGGTTTTTTAAGTAATTCTTTTTGCCAGCTACTAGATAAATCTTTTAACAAGGCTAGCTACCAGTTTTTTAGTATTTCTTATAGATAGTGAGTCTGGCTACCAGATTTTTTTTGTCTTTAATGTTTCTTTAATTCGCTAAACTCTACACTTTTTTGTTTTAGATACCATATTTTTTTTTTTTTTTGCAAATTTTCTGACAGACTACGATACTGGCTATCAGATTTTTTAAGTTAATCTAGTAGACGTAATGAATGGCTTCAAGGTTTCTTTTATTAAATTTTCCTTTAATTTGCAAAACTACAATTTTTTTAGCTATACCATATGTTTTCTGAGTTAATTTCCTGACAGGCTACCAGGCTTTTTAGAAAATCTTTAATCTACTAGATTTCTTTAAAATATTCTCAAGACATCATAGCCGGCTACTATGTTCATTTCAAAAAAATCCTTAAACCAACTAGGTTGGCTACCAGAATTCAAGTTTTTTTTTTTAACAATTTATTAAGTCAACCCAATTGGCTACGAGACTTGTTTAATAAAGAAATATTCAAGTCACATTGCCTTGCTAAGAAAATCTTCAAGGACAGACAGCCTCGCTACCACATTTCTTTAGAAAATCATCAAGGACAGCCAGGCAGGCTGACTACTAGGTTTTTTTTCCATGAATCTTTTATCCAGCTTTTAGACCGGTTAGCTACCAGTTTTGTTTAGTATATGTTATATATAGCCAAACTGGCTACCAGGCTTCTTTAGAAAGTCTTTAAAGTCATGTAGGTCGCTACTAGATTTCTATAAAATCTTTTCAAGACATTCTAGTCGGCTACAATATTTATTTTAAAAAACCTTTAAACCAATTAAATTGGCTTCTAAAATTCTTAAAAAAAAACTGGTACGCAGCTAAACAAAGTTTTTTTTTTTTAAATTTCTCAAGTCAACCCAACTGTTTTTTAAAGAAAATATTCAAGTCACCCTTAATCCTTAATGATTCCTAGGTTCTCTACAAGATTTCTTTAGAAAATCTAGGACTACCATGCGGGCTCACAGATTTCTTAAAAAAATCTTTAAGCTATTCTGGCAAGCTACTAGATTTTGTTTAGTAATACTTTAGACAGGCTAGCTAAATGTTTTTAGTATATAAAGGGTGTTTTTTTAAGCCCGTAAGAACTTGAAATTGTAAAAAATAACACAAAAAATTAAATTGTAATCAAAATTTTTTTTTTATTCAAAGGTCCATGCGTGACATTAACATTTGAAAATGATTTCGGGCATATGGGCACCGCGGCTGTTCTTGACGAAGCGCATTCTGGACTTCCAATTTTGGGCCACTTTTTCGAGCACTGCTGGCCGTATGTCACGAATAACACGAACAATGCTGGCCTCCAAGGCGTCAATTGTTGCTGGTTTATCAGCATAAACCAGTGACTTCACGTAGCCCCACAAGAAATAATCGAGAGGTGTCAAATCGCACGACCTTGGAGGCCAATTGACAGGTCCATTTCTCGAAATCAACTTATCGCCAAATTTTGATTTCAATAAGTCGATGGTTGCGTTCGCCGTATGGCACGTAGCGCCATCCTGTTGAAACCACATCTCCTCCGGATCAATGTCATCCATATTTTCAAACAAAAAATCATTGATCATGATGCGGTAACGATCTCCATTGACCGTAACGCGAGCTCCGGCCTCATTTTTGAATAAATAAGGTCCGATGATGCCACCAGCGTGAAAACCGCACCAAACGCTGCATTTTTCTGGATGTAATGGAGTCTGTAGGGTCCCTTGTGGATTGGTCTCGCTCCATATGCGGCAATTTTGCTTATTAACAAACCCGTTAAGCCAAAAATGCGCCTCATCGCTGAACACAATTTTGCGATTTAAATTTGGATTAAATTTTTAAATTTTTCAAAGTAAATTTGGATAATTTCGTAGCGTTGTTCAAGCGTGAGTCTATTCATGATGATTTGTCAGAGTATACTGAAACGATAAAAAAAAATATTTCATCAAAATTTAATTTTTTTGGGTTACTTTTTACAATTTAAAGTTCTATCTTGCTTAAAAAAACACCCTTTATTATAGATAGCCGGCTGGCTGCCAGATTTCTTTGAAAAATCTTATAGACATACCGTATTGCTTCCATTTTGGTTTTCTTAAAGGTTGCTTTAATTCGCAAAACTCTTCACTTTTTTGTTTTAGGTAACATATTTTTGAGTACATTTTCTTAAAGGCTACCACATTTCTCTTTAGTAATTCGTATAGACAGCCATACTGTCTACCAGATTTCTTAAGTGAATCTAGTTGACATACCGAAAAGCTTCCAGGTTTTTTTCTTTAATTTGCTAAACTATATACTTTTTTGTTTTAGATACAATTTTTAGTTTTTTTTTTTCTGACAAATTTCTTTAGGAATTCCATTACCCATATCGGATTTCTTCCACGTTTTTCTTTTAACTTGCTAAACTTCTCTTTTGTTTAAATACATATTGCTATTTTTCTTTCTTAGCTATAGATTAAATCTCTGCGTGGTAGATATTTTTGTAAGTCTTTTTGCCCATCAGATACAAGTTTGTTTCTGCTATCAAACTTCTTTAGTAAATTATTCTTTATTATTTTTGGAAATCAGTTTTCGCTGCTAATCTCTAACTAGCGTTATATAGCTACAAGATTTCTCGTTACTTTTTTTTACTTTTGCTTCACTGTACGTACCATTTGTATTAATGATGCTGTTGATGTTCAGATTGATATAATTTAAAATTCATAGAAATGTGTCTTTGAGGACAGACAATAGATTTTATAACTAAAAAAGTCAGTTATTAAATTTGCTCTCAACATACATAACAGAGGGATACAGTTTTACCATTTTAATTAAGTTCTTAAAAGATCTTAAGACTTTATAGAGCTAAAGCTCTATTGCAAAATAAATTTTGCGTACGAGAAAATGGTTTCGAAAAGTTCTTTTTGTTATAATTTACTTTAGATACTTTAACATTAAGGTTCCCTTAAATAGTTGAGGTAGAGTAGAGTAGAGTAGAGCGAGTAGAGCGAGCGAGAAGAGAATCTGGGCTTTGTTAGTATTTGCGCTTAATGTAAGAATAATAGTTTTTACCACATACTTCTAGGGGGTGAAAAAAGACCCAAAGTAAATTAGTATGTGGGAGTATGTGCGATTTTTGTAGTTTTAATTCTTATCATTGTTGATTACTCCCCATTTTGTTATTGCTCTTCTACATTGGTAGTCGTACGTTTTAGTACTTCTGGTGGCTGTTAAATTGCGGTAGCAACACATCAATTTCGAACAAAATTTACTTGATGAATTTTGCAAAAAAAAAAAAAAAAAAAAAAAATCCTCTTCTCATATCTCCTGTTGGTTATGAATGAGTAAATGAATGAATGAACGAGTATGTGAGTATTTTAGCAACATGTGTGTGTTGGTTTCATTGTTATTTCGTAAGTGTTTTGTTGTTATATTTATCGATTTCATAACACACAAAAAAACTACAGTATATATTTAGGGTAAAGATAGTACATACATTGTTTGCGATTTCTTTGAAAGTGTTGCTACCAACGTGTCTGTCTATAAACATACACTTTCTTGCGCAGACAGGATTGAAACCAAAAGATAGTAGAATTGTATTGTTCTAAGTGATGGATTGTTTATTATGAAATAGATAATAAGTTTTTTCCTTTATCTGTATTCTTTTTGCGGGAAAAAAGTCTTCTTTATTATGTCAAATGTAAGTATTTGAAAGGAAATTAAAGATGGCAGAGATGAATGTGAAAGCAAAAGATTTCATAGAAATTTAACGAAGTGTTAAAAAAAAAGTTGTTTAATTCAATTAAAAAAGACATTTTCAATTACAGCAGATTGTTTAATGTAAATAAAAATTAAAAATAGTAGATTTCGTAATATAAAGTTTAAGTAACGGATAACTTATGTATACAGTTTTTAAAAAATGTATATCATTTAGCTAGCAATCTGGCTACCAGAGATATTTTTAAACTTTGTAGACAGCCAGGCTGGCTACCGAATTTCTTTAGTGAATCTTAGAGACAGCCAGGCTGACTACCTAACTACTTGATTTCTTTGAAATATTTTGTAGTCATGTAGCCTGCTACCAGATATTAGGGTAGATCTTGTTGACGGCCTGCCTGCTAGATTTCCGCAGAAAATCATATACACGCAATATTATAATTAATTCTTTAATCTTGTAGACAGCCAGGCTTGTTACCAAATTTCTTTAGTAAATATTGTAGACAGTCAGGTAGCTACCAGATTTCTTTATCCGATTTTGTAGACCGCCAGGCTGACTATCAGTTTTCTTTAGTAAGTCTTTAAGTCAGCCAGGCTGTCTACAAGATTTCTTTAGCAAATCTATTCGAGAGTCAGGCTAGCTACCAGATGTCTTTTGTCAATCTTATCGATAGCCGGGATGTTTAACAGATGTATTTAATATCTTGTTGATAGCTAGACTGGCTTCCACATTTCTTTAGTAAATCTTGTGGACAGCTAGTTGGCTACCAGACTTCTTTCGTAAAACTTGTAGACAGCCAGGCCGGCTACCAGACTTAAGTAAATCTTGTAGACAGCCAGGCTGGCTACCAGTTTTCTTTAGTAAATCTTGTAGACAGCCTGGCTGGCTACCGGATTTATTCCGTTAATCTTGTAGAAGCCACGCTGGCTACCAGATTTCTTTAGTAAATCTTGTAGACAGTCAGGCTGGCTACCAGATTTCGTTAGTAAATCTTGTAGACAGGTAGGCTGGCTACCAGATTTCTTAAGTAAATCTTGTATACAGCCAGGCTGGCTACCAGATTTCTTTAGTAAATCTTGTAGACAGGCAGGATAGCTACCAGATTTCTTTAGTAAATCTTGTAGACAGGCTGGCTGGCTACCAGATTTCTTTAGTAAATCTTGTAGACAGGCAGGCTGGCTACCAGATTTCTTTAGTAAATCTTGTAGACAGGCAGGCTGGCTACCAGATTTCTTTAGTAAATCTTGTAGACAGGCAGGCTGGCTACCAGATTTCTTTAGTAAATCTTGTAGACAGGCAGGCTGGCTACCAGATTTCTTTAGTAAATCTTGTAGACAGGCAGGCTGGCTACCAGATTTCTTTAGTAAATCTTGTAGACAGTAGACTGGTTACCAGATTTCTTTAGTAAATCTTGTAGACAGTCAGGCTGGCTACCAGATTTCGTTAGTAAAACTTGTAGACAGCCAGGCTGGCTACCAGATTTCTTAAGTAAATCTTGTATACAGCCAGGCTGGCTACCAGATTTCTTTAGTAAATATTGTAGACAGGCAGGCTGGCTACCAGATTTCTTTAGTAAATCTTGTAGACAGGCAGGCTGGCCACCAGATTTCTTTAGTAAATCTTGTAGACAGGCAGGCTGGCTACCAGATTTCTTTAGTAAATCTTGTAGACAGGCAGGCTGGCCACCAGATTTCTTTAGTAAATATTGTAGACAGGCAGGCTGGCTACTAGATTTCTTTAGTAAATCTTGTAGACAGGCAGGCTGGCTACCAGATTTCTTTAGTAAATCTTGTAGACAGCCAGACTTGCTACCAGATTTCTTTAGTAAATCTTGTAGACAGCCAGGCTGGCTACCAGAATTCTTTAGTAAATCTTGTAGACAGCCAGGCTGGCTACCAGATTTCTGTAGTAAATCTTGTACAAAACCAGGCTGGCTACCAGATTTCTCCCAGCTACCTTAGTTTATCTTGTTGACTGCTAGGATGTTTTTCATTAAAATTCATTTCATTGATAATATGATAAAGTTTAACAAAGTTTTTGATTCTAACCCCGCTTTGCCAGTGGCTTGTCAGCAGGACAAATATGAAAGTATTTAATTAAACTATAAATGAGTGTAAAAACCATATACGCATGTTATTCTGACACAATGTCCATCGTGTCTGTATAATGACGTCCAAATTACCACATTCATATGTGGCTTTTCGCATTCCGTGTTCTCTTTTCACATTCTGTTAGCGACAATGAATGCAGTGTCGTCTGCATAAGCGAATGTTGTAGTATCCTTTAATGTACTGTGCATAACGTTGGCATATATTTAATTAAGTATTGAGCCCAGTTTTTGTCGTTGCGGGACTCAATATTGAGGTGTCATTGGATCGCTCATTAATTTTGGTAGCAAAAGCTCTCAATTCAAGGTAACATTGGAACCATTTTAGCGTGCTGCCTCTTTTTAGTTTTTCTGTAATTTATTAAACCATAAAATCATTTTTTAATACAAATTTTTTTCTGTTCGTTTTACAGTTTTAAATTTATTCACTAAATATTTACTTGTTTTCTATAAATCTTTTTTAAGTTTAAATTTTGTTCCATAATATTATTGATTTATTTCACATTTTCTCTGCCACAAAAATCTCTACTTGTCAATAAGGAATAAAAAATAGAAAAATAAAAATATTTATTGTCTGTGTATTTAAATAAATCATTATCGTAGTGATTTCAATTTATTTTTATTTCAAATACAAATGCAAACAAAATCCATCATAATATTATTGAACATAGTTTGGATCTGAAAACGTTTTGCTGGCCTGAAAAGTGTAAAAAAAAACATTTCAAACTCATGTTATACTTTGCCAAGATAACCAAGCAAACATTTGATATATTTATAAAATATAAAACAATAAAAAAACTAAAATATACATGATAGAAGTTATAATTCATATACAAATGTGTAGAATCTAGGACGTCCCACTTTGGTCCCTACTCTGCAGTCCCTTTGTGATATCCTGATCCAGTAACCAGTTAAAGGGCCTAGTTACTCCATTAAAGTAAAGTTATCATTTACATTTCTTAAAATACAGCCTTCTCTTGTTGGGTTATATATATATTTTTTCGTATTTTTTTCCTTTTTTTTCTGTGCTTAAAATGAACATGTGTGAGGGAAGGAAGCAATTGCAAAAAAGTATATTCAAATATGCAGGAAAAAAAGTTCTAAACATTACATTGGTTTTACATTTAAGCTGTTTAGGTTCGCTTATAACTATTTGATGCAGGAATAAATCCGAAAAAACTGCATTTGCTCGCATACAGAAGACTGTTGCAAACTTTAGCACTATGGGACAAAATATTGCAAAAATAAATCTTTTTATGATTAATTAAAGATTTTTTAACTAAAATGTTAAACAAATATATAAAAAAACTAATTTTAATAGTTTTTTTTGAAATATTAAAAATATTTATTTCAGTTTATTATAAAGTCTTCCCAATCTTTTACCTTTTTTCAAAAAGCTTCGGATCTTCTCCCTTTAGCAATTTCCATTAACCGATGATACCAAAAAGTATCATTTAATTTTTGCTAAATTTAAAATACTCGCTTTTCCCATAGTGTTAATTTTATTGTTAATAGGTTTTGTGTATTTTTCTGCATACAAATGAAGATCTAAAGTATGTATTTATTCTAGTTTTTTCTTTTATCAAAAATTAAAGTATGTTATCAGGCGCTTAACAGCTTTATTTAGATTTTTTTCTAAAGGCTGCCATTGATTGCATGTAAACGAGAGCTTTGAGAATAAAACTTCAACGAATTGACTACACCCTAAAAACGGTAGATATTATGAAAATTTTTCTTTCTATAGAAAAATATCTTTTTTTTGTTAAAATAGAAATTTTCTATAGAAAAATGTCTCTATTTGTTAAAATAGAATTTTTCTATAGCTAAATTTTTTTTCTTTGTTAAAAGACAAATTTTGTGTAGAAAAATTTTGTTTCAATTTGCGACGCATGGCTTCGAAGTTGCGTCGCTAGTGCTTCGATTTGCGTTGTTAATATAAAAATGTTTGTACAAAGCTGAAACGGAAAATGGGGATTTCCCGTTTAAGTCTTATGCAATTATGTATGTGAAGGTTGTCTGCTGATTGCAACTGGTTTCAAATTAAATTTGCTGAAGTAAAGTTAAATATCTTGCAACAATGAGTCAAAAAAGCATATAAACTTAGAACAAAACCTGGGCATTTCGACGCGTTCTAAATAAGGGGAAAAGGCTGTTGATATTGAGAGAAACCTTGAACTTGCCCCCTCTACAATAAAATCAATTTGCTGTTCCAGTGACGAGGATATAACATAAACAGGCTACAAAAATGAGAAGTCTCTAAATGAAAAAAATGGAGCCACTTCTTACTATTTGAATTGAAGATCAATATCAGTGATGTATGTCCTTAAAACAAATGGTAATTCAAAAGAAAGATTAAACTTTATTTGAAGAATTAAAATAAAATTATCGGTTATAAAGTCTACAAATCAAAATTTATTTTTTCAGTTAAAATTATGAATCTCGGAACCAATTAAATAAAAAACAATACAAATTTATGGAAAATCCTGCTTCGGTTTGCGTCGAGTTTTTCCGGTCCCAATTAGCGACGCAAACCGGGGTATTGGAGTACTAGTATTTTTTTTCTTTGCAAATTTTTTTATCGCATGCGACATGTTAAATAAATTTTTTTATCGCAAAGTTTAAAATATATTTTTTATCGCATGCAATATTTTAAATAAATTTTTTATTGCATGCGAAAGTTTTACAATTTTTTTTATCGCATGCGATATTTTCAATACATTTTTTATTGCATGCAAAAGTTTTAAATACATTTTTTATCGCATGTGATTTAAAAAAAAAAAATTAATTTACCTGGTTACACATTAATTGTTCCTTCTTTTTTATGACAATTTTTATACCCACACCACAATAGTGGAGAGGGTATTATGCATTTGTGCTGATGTGTGTAACGCCTTAAAAAAGCGGTCCTCGACCCACCTTAAAGTATACCGATCTACTCAGAATCACTTTCTGAGTCGAACTAACGATGTCCGCCCGGCTGGCTGGCTGGCTGTCCATGTAACCTTGTGCGCAAAGTACAGGTCGCAACTTTGGAGATAACTTGATCAAATTTGGGTCATAGGTTCTTATTGGCACAAGGACCAAGCCTATTGAAAATGGGCCAAATCGTAGGACCACGAGGGAAGATAGGGGGAAATTTCTTCCTCTCAGAAACTATCAAACCGATTTTAATGAAATTTAAAACATGGATAGATCCATATCTATATGGACACATAAGCTTTACAGTTTTAAAAAATATAGGACCACAAGGGGAGAAAGGGGCAATTTTTGCCTCTCAAACTGATTTTAATGAAATTTAAAACATAGGTAGATCCATATCTATATGGACACATAAGCTATACAGTTTTTCAAAAATAGGACCACAAGGGGATGTAGGGGGCAATTTATGCCTCTCACAAACTTTCAAACCGATTTTAATGAAGTTTTTAAACATAGAGAAATCCATATTTATATGGACACATAAGCATGATGTGTTTTTAAGTACTGTGGTGCTGGGTATCATATGGTCGGGCTTGACCGACTATACTTTCTTACTTGTTTTAAAAAAAATTTTAATTTTTCTATGACAATTTTCCTTTAAAAGAGTTCTTTGTTTTAAAGAAAATTTTTCTTCTTTTAAGTGCAATTGTTCTATAGAAAACATGGACATTTTGGGCTCAAACAACGGCATTGGATAGCAATCGAAATTACAGAGCAAGAATTCCGATATCGAATACCGTAGTTTGGCACCTGTTAAGGAGCACTGTTGTATCCAGGATCTCTCTATGAAATTGCTAATTTTTCTGCGCCAGCTGTTCCCAAAACACACCTCTAGCACAATTTTTAATCTTCCCTGTGCTCTACTTTAACAAAAACAAATTATCATAGAAATCCATTTTTTCTATCGAATTTTCCCTTTTTGAAATAATTTTGTTTTTATTTTATTTTGGTTGTTTGTTTTTTAACTATAAAACTAAATGCAAATATACGAACATGCATTTGTATGTACGAGCATGTGTAATGATATTTTGTTGTATGTGTATTGGTTTATATAAAAACTTTTGACTGTCTGTCTGTACATTTTAACGTGTATATATTTATGTAAGTAAAATTATCTGTAGATAATAAAATAGTTGGCTTTACGCCATATTTGTAAAAAGGATTTTACAATGTACATACATACATTCGTTTTTTTCGTCCTCTTTTTTTCCTTCCTACGTTTTATAGTTTGTGGGAGAATAGTTACCATCAACATTCATACTCATGCCAAGACCTTCCTTTTTTGTTGTAGTTGTATCATGGATTTATTCTTTTTATTGTATACAATTTTTTTTTTGTTTGTTTTGGTTTTGTAACAATTCTGAAACGGCCTTAAAGTAGGCAATCGTTTTTTAGGTTTTGCCTTTAAGTGCATGTTTGCGTTTTTCTTATAAATGTTTTTAAGTTGTTTAATTTTGCTTGTTTTGGTGCGGGTGGTGGGTGGTGTTTCAACGGGGAAAATGTAGACAAAAAACTGATAAAAAAGTTAATATGTTTTCTTTATTTTTAAACTATACATATTTAGCATAGTTGTGTGCAGAGAACAGGCAGTCTGCAGCATCAGTTGTTGCTATCATGAGTAAAACTTT
Source organism: Pollenia griseotomentosa (assembly GCA_963931875.1). NCBI lineage: Eukaryota > Metazoa > Arthropoda > Insecta > Diptera > Polleniidae > Pollenia > Pollenia griseotomentosa. The sequence continues at coordinate 51,734,631 of OZ007564.1, forward strand.
AATTTGATTTTTTTCTCATACTCGTTTTTTTTCCTTTTTTGTTTCTTTTCAGGTAAATGTTTTGTTATCGTTGGGTTCTTTATTATTATCATTTTTTTTTTCTCATCAGCTCTTCTTGAGCTTCTCTCATCCACCTGTGTGTAGATGTGCTGCATGCTTGAGCAGAATAACGTTTAAATAAAGGATAAGTATAAATACAGGGCAAAAAACAAAAAAAAAAAAAAAAAATTATTAAAAGGAAAAATGAAAGAGATGAGGAATAAAAATCAGTAGCATCAGGAATATTTTTAAATGAAACTGTCTGAAATGTTTTCATTTTATACTATGTTTTTTGCTTTTATTTTGCACTGACTTCCAGTATTTTTCAGTTAAATAGAACAAAATATAAGTAGTTTGAATACATGGGATCAGATGAAAAGTAAAACAACTCTTAAACAGATAAAAGTGAAAAATAAAAAACTAAAATAAGTAGAATGAAAAGCAGTTAGCAAATTAAAGTTTTAAGTAAAAAGAAGGGCGCTTTAATGAGACAAAATAGTGCTGGTAGAGATGCAGAGGTTTAACAAATGAAATTTATCGTACAAAGTTAAAACTTTAAATATAAATTAAGATTACGGAAAACATAAGGCAGTTTTAATTAACATGCTTAGTTTTTAAAAAGCCTTTTAGAAACTAAAAAAAAGCAGAAAGAATAAGTTTAAAGAGGCATAAATTGTTAAAATTTTGCAAAAGAGAGACGATTGATTTACATTCAGATTGCGTTGGTCATTTGAAAATTATCTCTAGAAGTGGTCGGTTTTCTATAAAAAAATTTCAGATATTAAAACTGCTCTGAATCAAAACAGTTTTTCTTACAAAAATTGTCTTTAAAAGCAATAAACTTTTTATAGAAAATTTCATGAGAAAAAGAAGTTTTCTATAGGAAATTTTTAAGAAAAAGAGAGATTTTTTTTAAAGAAAAATTCTCATTAAAATAATTAAGTTTTAATTAAAAAACTTTGTGGTATAAAAAGAAAGAAATTTTCTTTAAAACCCGATTTTAACGAACAAATTTTTATAGAAAATTTTCTTAAAATAAAAAAGTTTTTTAATAATAAAAAAACAGATATTTTCTATAAAAGAAATTTTCCAAAAAGATATATATTTTATTTAGAGAAATTGTCAGGAAAAGAGAAAAATTTCTTTTAGAAAAATTGTCAAAAAAAAAAAAAAATAAATTAAATTTTCTACAGAAAAATTGTAACAATTAGACAGAAATTATCTATTAAAAATAATTACGAAAAGAGACAAATTTTTAACAAAAACATTGTAAGAAAAAAAGAGAAATTTTCTATAGAAAAATTTTACAAGAAAAAATTTTTTCAATAAAAAATGGTCGCGAAAAGGGGATCATTTTTTATAGAAAATTTTTTTTTAAAAAATATATATCAAAAAAAAATTCTTTAGAAAAGTTGTCACAAAAATAGAGAAATTTTTTTTCATAAAAATTGTTGCAAAAAGAGATAAGTTTTCTATTAAAAATATTGTCACGAAAACAGAAAAATTTTTTATAGAAAAACAATTTTTTCTACAGAAAATTTTTGTATATAAATTCTCAGGAAAAAAAAAAGAAATTTTCTACAAAAAAAAAAAAATTGATACAATAAGAAAAAATTGTCAGAAAGAAACATAATTTCTATACACAGATGTGGTCAAAAATAGAGATTTATTTTCTTCCCAAAGAGAAAGAAATTTTTTAGAGAAAAATTTTAGCAAAAAGAGTTAAGTTTTCTAATAAACATATTGTCACGAAAACAGAAAAATTTTCAATAGAAAAATTGTAAAAAAAATTTTTTCTACAGATAATTTTCTACAAAAAAAATTTTTTTCTAAAAAATTGTCGCAAAAAGAGGAAAATTTTTAACAGAAAAATTTCTAATAAAAGAATTTCAAAAATGTTTTTCTAGAAAATAGTTGCCACGAAAATAGAAAATGTTCTATAAATAAATTTTAAAATTTTTTTTTTTCTAAAGAAAATTTTTACAAAAAAGAGAATTTTTTTTTAACAAATTGTCACGAAAAGAGAAAATTTTTTTATAAGAAAAATGTCTAATAGGACAATTTCTATAAACAGATATTGTTGTAAAAAGAGATACATTTTCTGTAGAAAAATGTTCACCAAAAAAATAAAGAGAGAAAGTTTCTGCAATAAAACTGTTTTTAAAGGAGAGAAATCGAGAAATTTTTTATTGAAAAATTGTTACAAAAAAATTTAATTTTACTAGAAAAAATTGTCACAAAAACAAAAAAGTTTTTCTATAGAAAATTAAAAAAAAAAAGTTTTTTCTACAGAAAAATTTTTACAAAAAGTTAGAAATTTTCTATAACAAAAATTTCTAATAAAACAATATCCATAATGAGATTTCGTTCTAAAAAAAAATACATTTTCTATAGAAAAATTTTCACAAAAAGAGGGAAATAGAAAACAAAAGAATTTTCTATAGAACATTTTTAAAAAAAATAAAAATATATATTTTTCTATAGAAAAATTTTTACAAAAAGTGAGAAATTTTCTATTAAAATTGTCGCGAAATGAGAAACATTTTTTTAAGGAAATATTATCACGAATATTTTTAAGAAAATTCACACAAGTTCTATAAAAAGATTTATAAAGAGAGAGAAAATTTCTTAATAGAAAAACTATTATAAAAAGAGAGACATTTATGAAAAAAAAAAAAAAAAAAAAATCGTTGAAGTTCGTTCAGCGGGTATCGAAGATCATCTTTTATAGACCTTCAAAACGATTTGATAGACTTCGATGATGGCCTTATCGACATTGACAGACGGCCTTCATACACTTTCAAAAGGAGTTTTGTTGTGCAGAACTCAGAGCGAAGCAAGTGCGCGGTTAGCTGCTAATTAATAACAACACAAAACAGAAATCATTCGTAGTAAATTTGCTATAAGAGACAGTTTCCTTTAAAAAAAAACTTTCCTTAAAAGAGAGAAATTTTCAAAAAAAAAATGTTTGCTTTAAAAAGAGACACATTTTGCAAATAATGTTGGAGAAAATAAACACTACTTATTTTTCGGCTGAATAACTACTTATTTTTGTTCGAGGTGTCCACAGAATTCAGTACTTACAATACACTTTCTAGAAGTCAAAAAATATCTAGTTATTATTTAACTACTAGTAAGTTGAATTGTAAGTACTTACAATATACTTACCAGAAGCCAAAAAATCACTAGTTAATAGACCTAATAAGTAATTATTGAGTGCGTTACCAGTAAGTAAATATTCAGTACTGAAAACAACACAAGTAATAAGTAGTTATTGAGCTGATTATTAGTAAGCAAATATTCAGTAGTGAAAATAATAGAAGTAATAAGTAGTTGTTGTGGTCATTACAAGTAAGTACTTATTAAAGTTTTCAAAATAATGACAATTGTAATGACAACTACTTACACGGTAACGTATGAAATAACTACCACCTATTACTAAAAAACAAAAAGTTTTTCCTGGGAAAGTGAGAAATTTTCTTAATTTCATAAATGAAACACATATTAAGACATTCCTTAAAACTGCGTAACAGATTCATAACAACACAATAAAGAAAACTTTTAACAATTTTAAGATAAAAATGTCAATATTTCCTTATTAAATGTAGAGCATTAATGTTCTCTTTTTCATCCGCTAAATAGAGTTGTATATAGATGAAAGGTATATAAGTGTAAATATGTGCATGTGTGCTAATGTGGCTTAAGTGTTTGCGTGTTCCATATACATGCGTTATCATCTCCGCAATTCCATTATCAGACTCTCTATTCAATAAAGAGTCACACATTTGAACACCAAAAACTCACACACTGACACGTACACACTTAAATGCTTTTATGCACATTAGTGTGGGTGTGTGTTTGTAATTTCCTGTCATTAAAGACCGTGCGCGCTTGAATGTTAAATATAGTAAAAAGCTTGAATGTTTTTATGAATTGAATTCAAAATGAAATTTCATTGTTTATATTGATGTTTGACTTTATGGGTTTTTTTGTGCTGCTTATTTTCAATATTTTTTGTTTGTTTTGTTGCTGTCAAAATATCCTGTAAAGTTTGCTTGCTCATGCCGCCATGTCCCAATAAAACAGAAAGACTACATTGCCGGTCATAATTGCTGGTGACTGGCAAAAAGTTTTCCCATCATTTTGAAATGACCGACCATCAAAAATGAATTTAAAAGCTTTGGCGTGGTGGTGTGTTGTGATCATTGCAAAGTGGATTCACTTAAAATATGTTAATTTCATTATAAAGCTGGACATTTTTGGAGCAAAAGTTTTGTTCAAATGTGTATGTGTGGCATATTTTGATGTGACACAAAAATCCTATTTAGTTTATGACATTAAAGAACAATTAATGAAAAACGATATTTTTACGAGTTTAATAGGAACATAATGTAATTTAAATATTTTTTTCTTTTTTGTCAATAACTCAATTTAAAATTCATGTTTCTATTTAAGCACTCTTTTCAGTTCAAAGGAATAGACAATTTTTCTAAGTCTAGGGGAAATTTGTAGAGACAACTTGTTTCAAGAAAAATTTAAATGATTTTTTAAAAAAAATAATCTGTTTAAAGTAATTGTTCTTTAGGAAATTATCTCTGTTTAATAAAATTTTCTAAAGAAAAACTTTCACAGCTTAGGTAAATTTTTATACACAGGAGCTCTTTTTTTTTTGGGGAATTTTTTTCACAAAAAACTCTACAGAAAAACAGTGTCTATTTTTAAGAAAATATTTTTTTGCTCAAAAGAATTATTCTATAGACTTACGCATTAACAAGGCCCGTCAAGCCATGTACTCTTTGAGGGATGTATGGAAGGAAGTCTTGTAACTTATCAAAGCAACAAAAAACACAAGTGTTCAACATGTGTGTAAAGCTCACACTTCTATATGGCTTTGAAACCTCCTGGAGCCTATCCAAAAACAACGTACGACGTTTAAAGGTTCTTACCAACTCAAAATAAGATGCTTCAGACTTTGCACAACCTACCAACATCCACTCCAAAATCACATTTAAAAAAAAAATTTTGGATTTTAAAATAAAATTGCTTTCGAATCGCAAAAGTGTTCGATCACGACTGCCAGAATTAGCTCCCTTTAGGTCTTCTTTAGAATTTTTGTTTAAGAAAAACTCTCTTTGTTTAAAAGATTTTTTTTGCAGAAAATTTATCTTCGATTCCAAGAATAATAGAATACAAGATTTGCCTAAAGTCTAAAAATCCCAAAGATTCGGTAATTTTTTACAAGAAACTTAACCCGGTGCGCTTCGCTACCCTGTTGCACCTATCGACAAAATAACTAGTATATTTTATTTTTTGGGCTCACAGGATACTTCTGTAAAAATTTATTGCCCTCTGCAAGGAAGTAACCTTTATTTTTATTTTGAAAGGCGAAGTTTACCATAAGAGTGGGGCATAGAAAGCTTGAAGAGTTTTTTCTTCATGTATGCGGTACTAAATATTTTCGTTCTATGGGGGTACTGCTCCTCCGTTGACTACCCCATCCATTTTTTTTTTTTTTTTTTTTTGAAATTTAAAGTTGACCATAATAGTGGGATAGTTCTTCAGTTAAGCGATATTTAATATATGCATCCTATGGGGGTATTGCTCCCCCTGTACCTATTCTTCCTTTATTTTTTTATTTTCAAAAGTGTTGTTTACCATAAGAGTGACTCCTACCAAGTTTAAACATTCTCACTATAAACGTTTTAAAGATATGCGGTATTTAACATTGGCGTCTTATGGGGGTACCACTTCCCCTGCTGCTATATTATTTTACTTGCGGGGCTCAGGAGCAAAAAGTTGAAGAAATTGGGTGCAGTGGCTCTTAAGATATGCCATTCTTTATATTGACATCGCATGAAGGGTACCACTTCTCCTGCCCCTATCGAAAAAATAAGTGACCTATTTTATTTTAGGGGTCTATAAGCCAACAAACAAAGATTTTTTATTATACCCACACCACAATAGTGGAGAGGGTATTATGCATTTGTGCTGATGTGTGTAATGTGGTCCTAGACCCACCTTAAAGTATACCGATCGACTCGGAATCACTTTCTGAGTCGAACTAACGATGTCCGTCCGGCTGGCTGGCAGGCTGGCTGGCTGTCCATGTAACCTTGTGCGCAAAGTACAGGTCGCAATTTTGGAGATAATTTGATAAAATTTGGGACATAGGTTCTTATTGGTACAAGGAGCAAGCCTATTGAAAATGGGCCTAATCGTAGGACAACGATAGAAGATAGGGGGAAATTTCTTCCTCTCAGAAACTATCAAACCGATTTTAATGAAATTTAAAACTTAGATAGAACCATATCCATATGGACACACAAGGTATGCATCTTTAAAAAATAGGACCGCAAGGGGAGATAGGGGCAATTTATGCCTCTCAAACCGATTTTAATGAAATTTAAAACATAGGTAGATCCATATCTATATGGACGCATAATCTATACAGTTTTTCAAAAATAGGACCACATGGAAAGTAGGGGGCAATTTCTGCCTCTCACAAGCTTTTAAACCGATTTTAATGAAGTTTGTAAACATAGATAAATCCATATTCATATGGACACATAAGCATGATGTGTTTTTAAATACTGTGGTGTAGGGTATCATATGGTCGGCCTTGACCGACTATACTTTCTTACTTGTTTTTATATATGTATGTAAATAGATAGATGTATTCACTATACAAGAGCTGAAAACCTTGCAACTAAACAACAACTATCTTGAGTTTCCCAGATTGAAATAATTAGTCAATAGAAGTGCAGCTCGCGTGACGTCATTCGTCCGACATGCGCAGAAAATTTGAACTTTGTTTTCGTGAAGGCGTAATCTTTATATCTATCATTCTTGTTTGATTCCATACTTCTCTGATTTATTATTTTGAAAGAAACGTTGTCTCTGATTAAGAGAAATTTTTATCTGCTAAGAGAACTTTAAAAGATCTCTTTGAGAGCACTTTTTTATATTGAAAAATTTCGATTTTAGATAAACAATTTTTCTCTACGTTTTGAAAACATATTTATAGAAAAATTTTAATTAAAAAAAAAATTTGCGTAGAGAATCTGTGTTTAATAACTACCCTCGCACTCGAACGTTATATTGATAATGCAAAATATTGTTGGTTTAATAATAATTTGCAAAATAGGTTAAATTTCATTTTTTGTAATACAAAGATTAATTAATTCAGCATAATCAGTATGAAAATATTTTATATTTATGGCTTTCAGCTGAAAAACTTAATTAATTTTACATTATTTGTTATAAATTTTTAAAAAGGTATCAATACACAGACACACACACACACACACACACACACATAAATTTAAAAGCGAAACCACACAAGATTAAGCATGTATTTTTATTAAAACACTTGTATACATTTTCTTACTTTGTATATGTGTACATTTGAACATAATGTACGTTTGTATGCAAAAGTGTGAATTTGTTTTTAATGTGTCCTTAACTTAACAAGCAGAACGTTGTAATTATTAAAACGGAAAACGGATATGAAAATAATAATTTTAGTTTTCTGTTCCTTTTCACATTCAGTTGAAGTTTTGTTTTTATGTTTTTCTCCTTCTTTTTTTGGCACTGACTTTTAAAATTAGCGAACGGAGACAATTATGACATGGTCTTTCCCACAATTAGATGATGAGTTTTTCATTTCTAGTCACTCGTTTTGCTAGATGACAGAAGGAACAAAAACAGAGATAATTACATTTGCCAAGTGACGTTAAAAACTGAAATCCAAAACAAGTTTAAGATAAATTAGGGAAGATTTTGGTAGATGAAGAAAATAAAAGCATAACCATGATCAAAATAACATTTTGATTAGTTGGCAGTGAAAATTGTTTGAAAAGTAAAATTTTTTATTTTTGAAATTTATTTCTAAATTAAAATTACTTTTTGCTTGATATCGCGGGTGTGTTCGTAATTTAAAAATTTAAATTACTTTTTGTGTTTAAATTGAAGTTTATTGTTGTGTGTGGTTTTGTTTTAAATTGTCGCTGGTTCTTTGTGTTTGCTTAATTTATTTTTCTTATCACTTTGCCAACAGACACATAAAAGCAGCATGAAGAGAGTTTTTGCTTTTGATTTTATTCGTTGTTTTCAAATAAAAGAATATTTTCTTTGATTTGTAATTAAAAATGGCGAAAACATAAAAAAAAAATTTTTAAGAAAAAGTGTCTCTTCAAGAGACACATTTTCTGTAGAAAAAGTGTCTCGCTGGGAGACAAGTTTTCTTTAGAAAAAGTGTCTCGCTGGAAGACAAGTTTTCTTTAGAAAAAGTGTCTCGCTGGGAGACAAGTTTTCTTTGAAAAAAGTGTCTCGCTGGGAGACAAGTTTTCTTTAGAAAAAGTGTCTCGCTGGGAGACAAGTTTACTTTAGAAAAAGTGTCTCGCTGGGAGACAAGTTTTCTTTAGAAAAAGTGTCTCGCTGAAAGACAAGTTTTCTTTAGAAAAAGTGCCTCGCTGGGAGACAAGTTTTCTTTAGAAAAAGTGTCTCGCTGGGAGACAAGTTTTCTTTAGAAAAAGTGTCTCTCTCTGGTAGACAAGTTTTCTTTAGAAAAAGTGTCTCGCTGGGAGACAAGTTTTCTTTAGAAAAAGTGTCTCGCTGGGAGACAAGTTTTCTTTAGAAAAAGTGTCTCGCTGGGAGACAAGTTTTCTTTAAAAAAGGGTCTCGCTGGGAGACAAGTTTTCTTTAGAAAAAGTGTCTCCCTGGGACACAAGTTTTCTTTAGAAAAAGTGTCTCTCTCTGGGAGACAAGTTTTCTTTAGAAAAAGTGTCTCGCTGGGAGACAAGTTTTCTTTAGAAAAAGTGTTTCGCTGGGAGACAAGTTTTCTTTAGAAAAAGTGTCTCGCTGGGAGACAAGTTTTCTTTAGAAAAAGTGTCTCTCTCTGGGAGACAAAGTTTTTTTTTAGAAAAAGTGTTCCTTTCTTTAGAAAAAGTTTCTATCTTGTTTTCGTAGTTGCTAAGAAAAACAAATGCCCCCGCAATGCATTTTTTATATTTGTTTTCGAATAGAGGATTTACTTCCCGTGGGTCATTGATTTCCAGCTTTTGTTTTTAATTAATGCTTTTGTTCTTGAAAGTTTTTGTTGTCTTTTTGGGATTTTTCCTTTGTGGTGTCCTGGTGGTCAGCTTTTGTTTACAGCTTGAATTTTTTTTTTAAAGTTTTAGTCTTAATTGAAAGATTTTTTTTTAAACTTTTGTTTAAATATTTTTTTTCTTTGTTTAATTTTTTAAATTGTTTGCTTGTTAAATTATTAGCTTTAAACTTAGTAAATTCATATATAATTTTTTTTGTATAAAATTTCATTTGTCAACAATTTTGTTCAGTGTTTTTTTTTTTTACAAAATATAATCCGCTTTATTTGTTGCATATTTTTGGGCTTATAATATTACTTTAATAAAGTTCTCCTTTCTGTATTTGAAACACCTGCTTAAATAGTTTTCGTTTTCTTTTTGTGTTTAATTATATTTAAAAAACTTTTTTCTGGATCCTTTTTTAATCCTAGATTTCTATCAATTTCAATTTAAATTTTTTTTGCATATTATAGAAAAGTATTGAAAGGAAATTTGGTTTATTATAAAAAAAAGAAAAAAAAAATAAAACTCTTTTTATTGTGCTCTCATTTTTTTTGTAAATAAATAAAACTTTAAGCAAATATTTGTTAACTAAGATAAAAATGTGAATATAATCACACAACAAACTTATTCAAATACACTAATACAAATAAAGAATAAAAAAAATATCGTATACACCTAAACCCAAAAATCTATTTTTCATTTGAATACACCACCAACACAAATATTCTTTTGTATGTGTGTGTAAAAAAATATATATTTTTTTTTCTAATTTTAAAACAACAGATTTTGATTTATGTAAAAAAATACAGTTGGCATCAAAACTAACTCTTTCTTGTGATTGAATTTCAATACAAAAATTGTCTGTAAAAACTGTTTCTCTTAAAAGAGAATTTTTATTCCAAAATAAATCTTTTTTCAAGAAAACAAGTAAGAAAATAGGTCAAGCCCGGCGGCCATTGGATACCCTACACCACAGTTCATTAAGACTTATTTGCGAGATTCAGCGCTTTAGTCGCTGAATTAACGATGAATTAAAATTACTGTAAAATTCTTGCACGCACAGCGCACAATCCGCCCCGAGAAACGCTCCACAGCGACTGAATTCCCAAGAGTCAGACTGGCCACCCGCGCCTTTCAGATTCGATGCGTTCACGCAGTCAGCTAAACAAATGTAAACGTTCTTTTAAGACACCTTATATTTTGTTTCGAGAGAAGTTTTCTGTCAAAAAAAATATCTCGTTTAAAAAAAAAATTCTAAAAAAAATATTTCTTTTCAAGAGAAAATTTTTATATACAAATATTTATCTTTTCAAGGTGAGTTTGTATAAAAAATACATCTCTTTTAAGCAAAAATGTCTATAGAAAATATGTCTTTTTGAAAAATAATATTTCTATTCTTTTTACACAGAAGCAGCTTATTTGGAAACCAAATTTTTTACTGAATGAGTGTCTCATTCATAGAGACATTTTCCATAAAACATGAGTGTCTCTTAAGATGAAATTTCAATAGGAATGTTGTGTCTCTTTTGAATAGAAGTGTTGTATAAAACAATGTGTCTGTTTTTTTTTCATAGCGAGTAATAAAGTAAAGTGAAATTTTCTTATTTTTAAGAAATTTTTATCCGTTACTGTACAAATTCGTTTGTGTAAAATTGTGCTGGTGAAAAAATTAAAGGAATTTGCATAAATAAAATATACAAATATTTACAATTTCTCTTTTTTTTTGGGTTTTTGCTTTCCGGTGTGTTTTTGTTGCTGACTGGTTTAATTTTTGTTTTTATGTAGATAATTTTTTTTTTGTATTTGTCAAACATTTTTTTCAAACTAATACAGCATACACTTAGGCTTTAAAGTTAAATTTAAATATAATATTTAGCATATATTTAGGCATAATTTTTATTTGTTGCATAGAAATTGAGTTAAGCAAACAAATTTTTTTAATTGATTTTTAGATTTTCATGTTAAAAATTAAAAAACTTAATGCTGTTGTTTTTTAAAAGTATTTAAAAAAAAAACTAGATAAAAACAAGCACGAAATTTACACAATTCAGATAAGAGGATTGCATTTACAATATTTTTATTAAAGTAGTTTTAGTAAACAATTTGTTGGCAAAAAAAAAAGAAGCGTCTTTTACTAAATGGAAATATTTTTGGAAAATATTTGAAGAGTATGTCAGTGCAATTATGTACTCTTTAATTTAATTTATGGCACATTTTTCTTTACAGAACAAAATTCCTTTTGTTAGAAATATTAAAAAAAAAAAAAAAAAACTGTGTAAACATATTTCAAAACAATTGTTTTTTGAAGTTTTAAACTCTGCCCTAACATATGCTACAATTTTGAAACAATTTTAAACAAGCAAAAGTATGTTATTTTTTTTATTTTGTAAAATTCTTTGCATATTACCGCATTTAACTTGAAAAAAAAAAAAAAAAAAAAAAAAAAAAATTGCTTTTGTAGTTATGTATTTTCAACAAATTTTCAAATTTGCATGGTATTATTAGAGAAAACCTCAGACCACATACTGTTTGTTGTATTTTTATTGTTTTTATTACAATTTTTTTTTAAGTGTTTTGTTTTCTATTATTCATTTTTCTATTTGTAAACATTTTGTAAACAATCTCGTACAATAACCACAAATAAAAATAAATTACACTCTCACATAAATGAAAATAAAATAGAGAAAGTAACTGGAAAAACTCAGCGAATTTTCAATATAAATACTTTTAGTTAAAAAAAAAAAAAAAAAAAAAAAAAAAAAAAAAACACACAAGGACACACATGTGACGAGGAAAAAAATCCATTTTAAAAACTTCAAAACCGCCATTAATAAACGAAGGAGGATATCACCCATCAAAATTTGTATTTTCTAGAAATGCTTATAATAAAAGACTCCCTGTACTTCCCTGGTACTTTATTTTAAAGAAACGGTTAAAACGGTGTTCTAATAAAATAAAATAACCGAAAACTATGTTTCTTTGAAATGATTTTAAACAATTTCAAATAACTTTTATTCCTTAGATATTAGCAGCCAGGTGTACAGAACCTTAAATAAAATTAATCTGGTTCGTTTGGGTCCATCCTAATTTTATTTCCAACTAAAGCTGCTAAAAACTATTTAGAAATAAATATTTTCCCAAATCCTAAAATCTACAAAACTATTTTTGCGTGTGTTCAAATATTTGCTGTGAAAAAACTATTTATATTTTAGTTTAATTTCTAAATATGTAATTGCAAAAATTGTTGCATACAATTGCGGATATTAAAATTTATTTTAATTGTTTGTTTTGTGGCTAGTTTTTATTTAAGCGTTAACTAAAGTTTATCTAAAAAGTTTGTGCACAAATACATATATGTTTTCTCTTTCTCTCAATTAAAGAGAAATTTTCGACAGAAAACTTGTCTCAATTTAAGAAATATTTTCTATAGAAAAATTGACGGAATTTAATTGAAATTTTCCATCAAAAATTTGGCTGAATTTAATTAAGAGAAATCTTGTCTTAATTCTAGAGAAATTTTCTAATAGAAAATTTTTCATAATTCAACAGAAATTTTCTATAGAAAAATTTTTCAAAATCAAAAAGAAATTTTCTTTAAAAAATTTTTCATAATTCTAATAGAAAATTTTTCATAATTCAAGAGAAATTTTCTAATAGAAAATTTTTCATAATTCAAGAGAAAATTTTTTATACTTCAAGAGAAATTTTCTAAAGAAAATTTTTCATAATTCAAGAGAAATTTTCTATAGAATATTTTTTATAATTCAAGAGAAATTGTCTGTAGTAAATTTTTTATAATTCAAAAGAAATTTTCTGTAAAACATTTTTCATAATCAAAGAGAAATTTTCTGTAGAAAATTTTTCACAATTAAAGAGAAATTTTCTGTAAAAAAAATTTTTCATAATCCAAGAGAAATTTTCTGTAGAAAATTTTTCATAATCCTAGAGAAATTTTCTATAGAAAAATTTTAATAATTCAAGAGAAATTTTCTATAGAAGATTTGTTTTAATTCAAGACACATTTTGTAATAGAAAAATTGTCTGAATTAAAGACACATTTTCTAATAGAAAACTTTCTCGATAGAAAATTTTTCCTAATTCGAAAGAAATTTTTCATAATTTAAGAGAAATTTTTTATTTAAAATTGTTCATGCTTCAAGAGAATTTTTTTATAGAAATTTTTTTTATAATTCAGGAGAAATTTTTTAGAGGAATTTTTTCTAATTCAAGAGAATTTTTTTTTAATTTAAGAGAAATTATCTATAGAAATTTTGTTTAAAATAAAGAGAGATTTTCTATCTAGAAAATTTGGTTTAAAATGAAGATACATTTTCTATAGAATAGAAAATTTGTCTTAACTCAATAGAAATTTTCTATAGAAAATTTGTCTAATTCTATGCCATAGAAAATGTGTCTTAATTAAAGAGAAATTTTCTAAAAGAACATTTTTATTAGTTAAAGAGAAATTTTCTAAAGGAAAATTTTTCTTAATTAAAAAGAAATTTACGAAAAGAAAATTTGTTCTAATTAAAGGAATATTTTCTAATAGAAAAGTTTTTTTAATTCAAGAGAAATTTTCTATACAAAATTAGTCTCGTTAAAAAGGAATTTTTCTAAAGAAAGATTTATTTAAAATTCACAGTTGCTTTTTTTTTTGCTTGCTATTCTATTTCATTTTTAGCAGAGCTCATATTTATTCTAACCTGTTAGAATGTAGCAATTTGCCATTTTTTTCACATAAAATAAATCGCATACAAACACACTCATGCATATTAAATGATCATCCGGCTAACATGATTAAAATTTTACAAATTAAGTGTATGTTTTCATTTATGTGTGTGCTTGCATGTATGTGAGACTCATGTATATACATATACTTTCTCATTTAAATAAATTATGTATTATTTTTTTACTATTAAATTTGTTTTTTTTTAATGTTTCATGCACACAGGCATAACGGAAACAGCATCCTCATATTTTCATTTTTTCTCTTACTTGGTTGGCTTTAATGAATAAATGTATTAGTGGGTTCATTAGGGACGTTCCGAAAAGGAAGGTATTTAAGATGTTCGTGAATGTTACATGAAATACAGAGATTTAAATATTTTCTAATGCTTTAGAAGCTATTGTTATGGCCGATTGTGAGGAGTCAATTGCCTACTTTAGCTTTCCCAGGTAATGTAGTGAAGAGACAATGGATCCAAACATAACAAATATGTCGCAATTTTTTACAAAAGTCAAATAATTGTCATAAGTAAAAAATACTTCCACAGAAAAGCATAATTCCACCATCCAGAACAGCTGGAAATGTAACTTTATAATTTTCTGTGCTTGAGCATTTTTATAATCCTTTAAATGTATGTACGAGTGTGTGTACGTGTGGGTAAATTCCTACACATGCATATATATATATACAACCGTTGTTGGCTTTTCAGTACTAACTTTAATATGCAAATGTAACTAAAGTCAATTCATTTGCCTTGTTGCTTTTCTCTTGTGTAATCCTGTGTATTTGCGTGTCCTGTCTCTTTTTTTAATGCTGTTTTCTACAATTAATGTTTAATTTAGTTTAGAGTTTTTGTTGTGAATATTTGTTTTATTCGCCTTTTACGTGTATAATTCCAAATAAAGCTTAGAAGTTATTTTCATAAATGAGTAGCAAATAAATTCTTATAATTAAAAAAAAATAAATAAATTAAATTTATTTAATTTAATGAGGATTATCTTGTTAAAAAAATACGGGAAAAAATTAATTTGTAATTAAAAAACAAAAATAAAATTTTGAAAATATTAAAAGAATTAATCATTGAATTTTAAACGGCTTATACAGAAATTCTTTAGGTTTGTTAAGAGATCTATGAAGGATTTGGAATAAGGTAGCTAGCCGGGTTGGCTGTGGATTTACTAAAAAAAATCAGGTAGCTGGCTAAAGATTTACTAAAGAAATTAATTAACTAACCAGACTAGCTTAGGATTTATGAAATAAATCAATTATCTACACTGACTAGCTAAATTTTTATTAAACAAATCAATTATCTAGCCAGTCTAGCTAAAGATTTACTAAAGAAATCTAGTAGCTGGCCAGACTAGCTAAAGATTTACTAAAGAAATCTGCTGGTAGCTAGACAGACTAGCTGAAGATTTAATAAAAAAAATCTGGTAGCTAGACAGACAAGATGAAGATTTTCTTAAGAAATCTAGTAGCTAGCCAGACTAGCTAAATATTTACTAAATAAATCTGGTAGCTTGTGAGACTAGCTTAAGATTTACCAAATAAATCTGGTAGCTAGCCACACTAGCTAAAGATTTACAAAATAAATCTGGTAGCTAGCCAGACTAGCTAAAGATTTACTAAAGAAATGTGGTAGCTAGCAAGACTAGCTTAAGATTTACTAAAGATATGCGGTAGCTAGCCAAACTGGCTAAAGATTTAGCAAAGAAATCTGGTAGCCAGCCAGACTAGCTAAAGGTTTACCTAATAAATCTGGTATCTAGCCAGACTAGCTAAAGATTTACAAAAGAAATTTGGTAGCTAGCCAGACTAGCTTAAAATTTACTAAAGAAATCTGGTAGCTAGCCAGAATAGTTAAAGATTTTCTAAAGATCAGCAGCCGTATTCTGTAATTCGCTAAAGCTAAATCTCTATCGCTAAAAATCTGTAAAACTGATTTAGCGATTTCTGGCTCCGAATGCAATGCCATAGCATGCCGTGCTTAATTTTGCAATGTCATAAAAATTAAATTCGCAGCAATTTTAGTTTTTAAAAATTTTGTATTCTCTATCGGCATTTTAGCGATGGAGATTTAGCTTTAGCTAAGCGAATTACAGAATGCTGCTGCAGGTAGCTAAAGATTTACTAATAAAAATCGAGTAGCTAATCAACCTTGCTAATTATTTTCTAAAGAAATCTGGTATCTACCCAGAATAGCTAAAGATTTATTAAAAAATCGGATAGCTGGCCAAGCTAACTAAAGATTTACTTAGTTAAAAAGCTCGCCTAGCTAGCATAAAATGTACGAACGAAATCTGGTAAAAATCCAAAGTAGCCTAAGATTTACTCCAACAATAAATCATGAAGCTAACTAGGATACTTATAGATTAACTGAAAAAATCTATAAACCTTGAATGATGAAATAGCAAATCACAGTTTATTGTTATTGCAAGGGCTCGTAAAAACATGTATTTAAAATAAATTGAAAAAAAAAAAAAAAACAATGACAAACCTCGTGCTACAAAACCATGAATTTCCCTAATTGCTCTCATCCTTACACAGGTATTAACTTGCCGACCAAAATTGCATTTTTCATGTTTTTCTTGTTTCTACAGCCGACATCAAAATATGTCGTCATTTCTTTTTGTCGCCGTCTTCCTGTTTTCTTATCTTTACGTTTTTTCATCAACGCATTTTGCAGAAATGTATGGAAATGTCTGTGCTTCCTTGAGAAATTGCATTCGATTTTGTTTCTTTTTTTTATCATTTCAATCATTTTCAAGAACATTTTATATAAAAGATATTTTTATAGCATTTGCAAAGAAAATATCCCCCTAAAAGTAACCAGATGGTAGAAAAACTTAAGCAAATATTTTGGTAGTCAGGCTGGTTAAAAGATTTCCTTTTAGTAAATCTTGGCTGGTAACAAGATTTTCTTTTAGTAGATCTTGCCATATAGGCTACTAGATTCCGTTTATTAAATTTTTTTCTAGTAGGCAGACTAGATTTTAGAATATCTTAAAGCAGACAGTGGGACTTAACGCCTCCGTTTATAAAAACTTCGTCTAGTAGCTTGGTTAAGTTAGTTTTCAAGGAGCTTTACAAAATTTTGTTAAGCTTATCCTCTTTGTTTAATCTTCAAATAGCCAATAAAGCTACAAAATTATCTTAACTTAATCTTTTTAAAGCCAGTCGGGGTGCAAAATTTGTATTATTAAATCACTAAATACTCAGAAAATTTTGCATTTGGTAAATATTCTGGTAGCCGTGGAGGATGCAACTGTGCTAGTAGCCAAACTAGTTTGGCTAAAATTTTTTAGTAAATTTTTAAGTACTCAGACCGTATACCTGCATTTAATTTTCTGGTAGCCTGACAGGAAACAGGGTTTTCTGTAGTAATCTTCTAGTAACATTTTCTTTTAAACAAGTTTTCTTTTAGAAGGTCTGAGTTTATTGCTGTAAGCGAAAATAAGAGAAGCATGTTCTCTTCCTCACTCACCAATAAACTCAGACCTTCTTAAAGAAAACTTTCATGATGTAAACCCAGGCTATGCAAATCTACTCAAAAACAGTTTGGCTAAAACATTTTTGGTAAATCTTCCAGTGACCTGGTTTGTTATAGGATTGTATTTTGTATATCTTCTATTGGCCGAGCAAGGCTGATATAAATTATTTAGTCAATCATTTACAGCCCAATTATGAATAAAAGTTCCCCGGGAGTTTTCTGCCTTCTCTCATTTTTCCTATGTTAATTCAATTGTCAAAATGGGAAAAGGGAAAAAACTCCCGGGAATTTTTATTCATAATTGGGCTGTTAGTAGCCAGGCCTACCACATGATTACCTTTAGCGAATCTTTAGTAAATTAAATTAAAAAAATATTAAACAGGCTGGCTACAAGATTGCATATAGTAAATCTAATAATTTAGCCTGGTTGGCTACAGGATTGCCTTTGTATATCTTCTAGTAGCCAGGCTAGCTATAATATTTCTTTAAGTAAACCTTAGACTTGCTACAGATTTTCTTTTTTTTATCTTCTAGATGCTAGGATGGCTTAAAAATTTGATTCAGTAAACTTTCTAGTCTACAGGCTAAATACTAAAAGTTTTCTTTAACTTAATCTTCAAGTAGCTAGTTTGGCTACAAGATATCGTTTAGTAATCATCCCTTATCTACTCTATTAAGTTTTTTTGCATATAGCTACATAATTTTGTTAGTGTATTTTTCAGTTTAATATGGTTTTTACGAAGTTATTTATATTGACGTGCAAGTAACGTCTTCCATTGCATTCTACTTTATTTTATTTATTGTATTCCTTTTATTATTTAATCAGTAATATTCCACTTAACCATGTGCTGCATTATTATGCTGCTCAAAAGTTTATCAGAATTTATGAACAGAAAAAGGGAATCATCAGCTGAATTCTACTTCAATATTTACAGGTACAGGGTGGGTTGATTGCTGGTGTCTTGTAAACTTAAAGTTTATTTTGAAATCCAACTCTTGCTTTGTGCTAAACGTTTAAACACACACAGCGTACATATATGTCACATATTGAGACTGCTTTTTGTTTTAAGACGTAATTTGCGTTGTGGTTTACCATCTAATTTTTTTTTTTATTTTTAGTAAAAAACAATTTTAAATAACAATGACACATGTGAAAATGACAGAATGATTTTGTTTGCATTTATTTGAAATAATAATCGAAAATATGAATTTCTCCATCTGGGTCGGTAAAGAAAATGTTGATGGATTTGACTAGTAAAATTAAAAAAAAAAAAAAAAAAAAAAAAAAAAATAAGTTTTGTGAATTAAATTCATACATACATATTTTTTTAATACAATATATAAAAATATTACAAAAAAAAAAAAAAAAAAATTTATAAAAATATTTGGCACATTTAATCTGGTAGCCAATCACGCTAGTGAACATATTTACTAAAGAAATCTGGTAGCTAACAAGGCTGGATTAAAAATGATGTAATGAAATCTGGTAGCCAGCCAGGCAAGCTCATAGATTGAGAATTATGATTACTAATCAAATCTAGAAGCCAACCCTGGTGGTTCACAATTTGAATAAAAGGAATCTGGTAGCCGTCAATGCTGTCTTGTATATTTACTAAAAAAAAAATCTGATAGCCAACTAGGTTGCTTAACTGACTTTCTTAGAAAATCTATTCGCCAACTAGGGTAGCTGACACTACTTACGAAAATCTGATAGCCAAATAGGGTAGCTAAAAAGTTTGTATAGAAATCTAGTAGCCAACCAAATAGGCTAAGGCTAACAAACCTAGTAGCATGCAGACTGTCCATAAATTAACTAAATAAAATGGGTAGCCAACCAGGCTGTATTCGAAATTGTTAAAAACAAAATCTGGTAGCTAAGCAGGCTGTTTATAAATTTACTGAAGAAATATGTAGCTGCATATTAAGTAATAATAAATAAATAATAAATCGGGTAGCCATCCAGTTTGTACACAAATTTGCTGAAGATATCTGGTAGCCAATCAGGCTGTCTACAAATTTGCTAAGAAAAATAAATGAAGTATCCATCCAAGCGGTATACAAATTAACTTAAGGAATCTGATAGCCAACTGGGCTGTCTACAAATTTACTAGAGAAATCTGGTAGCCAAGCGTTCTGTCTACAAATTTACGAAATAAATCTGGTGGCAAATCAGTCTGTATACAAAATTTACTAATAAAATCGGGTAGCCAAACGGTCTGTCTACAAGCTTACTAAAAAATCTGATTAAATTTACTAAAGAAATCGGGTAGACATCCAGGCTGTACAAAAATTTGCTAAAAAATATGGTAGCCAATGGCTGTACAAAAATGTTCTGAAGAAATCTGATAGCCTACTAGGTTGTCAACAAATTTACTAAAAAATCAGGGAGCCCTCCAGGCTGTGCACACGTTTGCTAAAGAAATCCGATAGCCAATAATGCTGTATAAAAATTTGCTAAAGAAATTTGGCTGTCTTAGAAAATTTACTATTGAAATTTGGTAGCCAATGAAAATGCCTACAAATTTACAAAAGCAACCAGGCTATATATGAAATTAACCAAAGAAATCCGTAAGCCCACTAGGCTGACTAATAAATTAACTTAAGAAATCTGGTAGCCAGCGGATTTTTTTAGCTAGAAACTTTAAAATAGAAATTATTATATTACATAATTTAAAATTTTATTTAATTTAAATTAAATATTATAGTCCAAACATTTAATTTG
The DNA here is from genome assembly GCA_963931875.1 of Pollenia griseotomentosa. Classification (NCBI taxonomy): domain Eukaryota; kingdom Metazoa; phylum Arthropoda; class Insecta; order Diptera; family Polleniidae; genus Pollenia; species Pollenia griseotomentosa. The sequence continues at coordinate 51,754,697 of OZ007564.1, forward strand.
TTATAATGAAAAAACAACAACTTAATAACTAAAAATATAGGCCACGGGGAGGGAGAACGAGTTGGACTCACAAACAGCCAAACATACAATATGCTGAAAACGAATTTTTGTGGTAATATTTGAACATTGAAACGTTTTTTGCACATTGCGCAACAAACCGCCAATTCACACTCATATGCACACATATTGGTAGTTAGCAGGTGTGTGCGTCTGTGTTCTATGGTTTTCGTTTGTGTGTGTGTGGTCATACTGACATGCATTTATACTACTCCTTTGTGGAAAATAACAAACCATGTTAAATAACTGTTTTATATTTAAAATATTTTTTGTTTAATTTTTTTTGTTTTAATTTTTTTTTTTAATAATTTGTTAAATAACTTCAAACATAAAAAATTCCCATTTAGTCACGTACTAAATTGCCATTGTTTGTAAAAGTAATCGAAAAATTTTTAGAAAAACAAAGAATTAAAGAAATTTTATAAAATTTTAATTATTTAACTGGAGTTTTTTTTTTATTAAGGAATTTGTAAAAAAAAAAAAACTCTTATTTTTAAAACATTTTACTTTAAATTAAAAAAATGTGCAAATTTCGTTAGCAGTATTTAATTGAGTTTTTTTTAATTAGATCTGCACAAAAGAAGGGAAATAATAAATAAATTATCTTAAAAGTGTATTTAGTACAGTACGTATCGCTTATTTACACACCGGTTATAAGCATTTCATGCTTTTATGCATTCAAACTTGTGCATATAGTGGCTATTTATGGGGGGTGCCTTCATTTTTAATTTTACAGAGGAAAAATTGTTCACTAATTAAAGCATTAATTAAAAATAAAATCAGCTTTAATTAAAAATTTAATCAAGTGAATTAAACGTTTAAACATGTGAATTAAACGCATAATCAAATAGCACCCACTTTTTTGATGGGGATAAACACAGAAAGAACACAGAAAAATTTTCACCAATTAAAACATTAATCAAAAATATAATCAGTTATAATTAAAAATTCAATCAAGTGAATAAAACGTTTAACCAAGTGAATTAAACGCCTTATTAATGCGATTAACTGGTTTAATTGATACTATTGCTTTGTTTACTGGTGCAAATTTAATTAATTTTTTAATTAATATCACAAATTTTTTAATTGAAATCATTTTTTATTTTTTTTTTCTGTGAACCCAGCTCTGTTACCACATTTGGAAACTTTTTCTCCTTCTTTTCTCCAGATATAAAGAAATATGCGTTATGCCACGCATCCGGACACTACTAATGTCTAGGTTGTAACTTGTGCCCATTGGCGGTATAGGGTTCTGCAGTATCATGATACAAAGAAATCAAGATAACGCATTCAGCTTTTAAAAATAAAATGTTTCTGCGCATCTACGTCACTTCAGCGTATAAGTACAGCTAAAATATTGAAACACAAGCAAACAAACATGTGTATAATATGCTGATATGACGTCATATTAAACAGTAGAATTTTGTAAAACTGCGCAATGCGTAATCTTGTTTTTATCATTCTTGCTGCTGAATGGTGTACTTCCATTTACACATCCAAATAAAAGCCAAACATGGATGAACAATTTGAAAATAAAATAAATGTTCCAATGGACACTAATTAAGCTGTGTTAGGATCTTTGGATCCCAACTCTCGCAATGGAGAAAAATCTCTTTGCGAACCACGTCCACTTGTCCAATCAAGCCCACTTTTTGCAGAGGTTGTGTATCGATACCCAAGTTATTTGTTTGATATTTATTGACTTTTACTGTTACCATTCAACAGTTATACAGAAATTTATAATGGCTTTGTATGGGAGGTACCACGCTCACTTGAAAAATTTCTAATATATAACCCCTATGCTAAGCGCCGGGAAATCAAGAAATTGCTGTGGATATTTCAGGAAAATCGGTTTAGTAGTTTCCCAGTGGTAACAAGAATTAGTAACGAGGTCTAGTGAAAGGCCCTTTTTAGCAGACTCAAGCCCTCCTCGCCGCTTTCCATACCGGGATTGTTAGATTTTTTGAGCTCCATCGCCAAAACGGATGTCATAAATCGCCAAAAATCTTAAAACGTAAATGTTGTTTAGTTTTCGTAACATTTTTTTTTCAGTTAAATTTTGCATACAAAAAAAGCTAGTATAATCTTTCAGACAAAAACCGCCAAAAACTGAGGAAAAATGCAAAAAAGTCACCGAAAGTCAATTTTGTTTAGTTTCTGTTATTTTTTTAAATCAAATAAAATGGAGATCATATATTCAGTTAAAAAAACTAAAATTAAGTTCACAAGTCTTTAAGACCGTACACTTCAGCTTCATTGTTTTCATTACCGGTGTTTTGACCTGCATACAGTACTTTTCGCTTATAGTCCATTCCGCTTATAGGCCAAAAACGGATATAAGCCAAAACTGTCATATTCACATGCAGATTTTTTCGAATTTCATACAAATTATTTGTTCTAAGGTCCATTTCGCTTGTAGTCCATTTTCGTTTAAAAGCCACATTTTCTTAACATGCGTATATAATTCATCATGCAAAAATTTTCGCTTTTAGTCCACTCTGTTTTTTATATATTTTTAATCCACTGGCAACATGTTTTAATTTACCTTTCTGGCAATTACAGCACACGCTCGGAAATTCGATCCACTTTGTTTTTAGGGCGATTCGAGTTTCCGAATTATTCGAATTTCTGGACGGTTTTTTTTTTACAAAAATTTAGATAAATTTGACCATAAAGATATACAAAACTATACTTTTTTTTAATTTTAGTTTATTTAACATAAAAACTATACAAAACTTAACGAAATATAAAAAATAACAATTCATTTCATTTGACTTTGTTTAGTATGTGTAATACAAACACCAAAAAAACTGAGTTTTAAACTCTAACAACATCAAGTTGATTCTGAGAGTACGAATTTCTGAGCGTCTACTGTATTATAAATGCCAAATTTCGCAATTTATATTTCATGACATGGTGTCTTCGTCTGACAATTTTTTGTTAAATAAACGTCCAACTTCATAAAAAAACGCTAATAAAAATAAAAGAGTTTTTTTTATATAGACTTTGACGTTTGGTATAACAAAAAACTGTCAGGTGGAGACCCCATGTAAAAATCCTATGAAATTGATATTTATGTTGTGTTTGATTTCGTCATCCAAAGAATTAAAATGAATCTCATACGAGGGGGGGGTGGGTATTTCCACCTGAAAATCTACTTTTTGTCATCTTTCCCCACTAAGCTTTTTAAACTGTTCTCTAGTAAATTATAAAGTATAAAATTTTAAACTGTTCTCTTAAATAATAATTTAAATGTTTTGTTTTTTGGTGTAATGCGCAATTTAGTGAAATAAAGGAAAACAATTTTTGATTTTTAGTTGAACTGTTAATTTTTAATATTCCTTAATTAGGCTTGAGTTCATCAAATTTAATTTTCATTAAATTATTTTCACTGAGGAAGGAATTTTACAACTTGAAATTTTTATTAAAATTTATTGATAATTTTTCTTTGGCTGAGCTGGGATTTGAACCCGGGTTGATTTTTACATGTTTCAAGAATCACCACTTCTATCTTCAGAAAATCTTTCAGTTCTAACCACTGCGCCACTGCGGTGCCCGCCAGCCAACAGTCAAACATCAATCTTTTAACCAGTAGTACTGATGGTTCGAAATTTGCTGTTATTATTATCATTTTTAAATTTCAAATTATATGTTGCCTCCTTCTCCTCTGTTTTAACAACATGGGTCCAAAATACAAGATTTTGCTTGGTGGCATAACGCGAGACATCTGTGGAAGTGCCCATATGTATATAGATATTAGGATATTAAGTAAGACTCATTTCCAAAATGTTTTATTTTTTAAAAAGTACTATTTTTTGTTGCAGAGATTACAGTACTTTTCATATGTAAATATATTTTTGTTTTATTAAAAAAAATTATTAAAATGCTAATTAAAATATTTAATGTGGTGAAGAAACACGTTCACAGTTAACGAAACTCAACAGTTTTAATACTCTTGCTCGCTCTCTAAAAAATGCTTTCTCATGCCTGTTTGCTGTTGTTGTGAGTGTTTGTGTGAATGTTTTTTTAGTATTAAAAACAAACACAACATTTTAATTAGCCCCTAAATATATGCTAACAAAAACATAAGCATAAAAACAAAACAAAATGTATTTATGCATATTAGAGTGGGTCAATTTGTATGCATTAAAAAAAATGCACCAAGCGGTTGCCAAATCGTAATCTACGACGAATTCTAAGAAGTTTTGACAAAGAAACCATGGGTCTAAAATCAAAGTCGAGCTTCCGGTTTTTAAAGAGAATCTTCTTTTTGTTTATACTCATATTACAAAGAGGTAATGTTTGCTTGTTTGTTTGGAGGAGGTAATCTTCGTAATCGCTGAGCCGATCTTTATGAAACTTTTACAGTATATTTTTAATGGTCTGGGAGGTGCTATAGGCTATTTATTTTTTTTTAAATTTTAAATGGCCGGGGCACCTCCCATACAAAGTCATTATAGATTTAAGTTTATCTGTACAAAGACAAGAGCTAAAGTTTCCAAATTTGGTACGAATATCTTGGTTATCAGTACACAACATCTGACAAAATCTTGGCTGGATTGGATTTTTTAACAAAATTTAAAATTCGGAAAGAGAATTTTGTTGTTAAAAATGGGAAGCTCGATTTTGATTTAAGCTCCATGGTTTCTTGGGCAAACCTTCTTAGAATTCGTCGTAGATTACGATTTTGACAACCGCTTGGTAGAAAAAAAAATTGTCCCACTCTAATGTACATACTTCACTTTGCATCTGTTTTTTATTTTATTAGGGGAGCTCAACTTTTAAGGAACTCAGATTTACGTTCCTTTTCAGTTCAATTTTAAAGAAATGCTGTGTAAGTAAACGTATTCTTTAAGAAATAAAGTGAACGAACAGCTGTCTCTTTCCAGATCTTTCTATTCACTTTTTTCCATTAAGGGTCACTCCTAATGTGTCTGTGCTCATTTATTCCTGTAATGTGTGTGTATGTTGGTTTTTCTTTTTTGTTGCAAAGTAAGTGTGTGTGTGTTTTTGTATTAATGTGTCTCCATTTGTTTGCTCTTGTGCTTATATTGAACATTTAAGCACGTTCGTTTGTTTATTTGCACGTTTATGCTTGTTTTTTCTTTTCTTCATTAAACCAAATAAATAGAGATGCACACATACATAAAACTATACATTTTAAATGTACCCTACAAATCAGGGGTGTGAACTATTGTATAAAAAACTTTTATAATATTTACATCTTTTTTACTGAAGTGACAACTCCTAAAAAAACTCAAAGACAGTAAACAGACAATCAACGCCACATTTAAGTAAATTAAGTAACTTGGCTAAAATTGACTTCAGACTTGCAGGGTACTAATTCGAATATGTTTTTCTATTTTCACTCTCATTGCAGCTTAGATTTGGTTACATGGTTGCCGTGGTTTTAAATTATAATATCGCTTTTTGTTACAATTATTTTGTTATATGTATTTGTATTCCTTTTTTTAATTTATCCACCCAGTAAAAACTTCGCTTACTTTTTCAAAATGAATAGCTTCTTTAACTCATTATTTAGTAGCTTTCTTCTATAACTACATCTATAACAACTTCTATAACTACTTTTTCTGGATGTATTAAAGTAAAAAAATAATGACTTGATTTTGAATGCGTTCATTTTGGGACATCCCTTGTAAAATTCATTGGTTCTTTCAGTAGAATTGTAAGTAGTGCCTTTATGTTTTTCTGATTACTTAACACATTATTTTGTAGGCGAAGTTTTTACTGGGCAGTTGCTTTGGTTTTGTATTAAAAATTAAAAATAGAGAGTAAAAACCAAAAACTGTGCAAAATCTTTATCTGATGGTTGCTTTAAATTCAACTTTCTAATGAAATGATTTTCCGTTTGTTAAAATTATTCCAAATAATAAAATTCCAGCACTTTGGGTTTAACTTTCCAAATTTTTAGATAATAAGATGACAAATTTAGTTAAAAAAAAAAAAAAATAATTCCTACCATTTGAAAAATATTTTCCTATTTATTGGAAATTTGGCCAAAATTCACTATTTATAGGAAATTTTAATGAAATTTGTTTTTAAAGAAATTATGCAAAATTTATTATTTTTGTAGGAAATTTTGCCAAATTTTTTTTATTTTTATAGGAAATTTTGCCAATATATTTTATTTTTATATAGGAAATTTTGCCGAAATTTGCTATTTTTATAGGAAATTTTGCCAAAAAAAAAAAATTTTGCCGAAATTTGCTACTTTTATAGGAAATTTTGAAAAAAATTTGTTATTTTTGTAGGAAATTTTGCCAAAATTTTTTATTTTTATAGGAAATTTTGCCAAAATTTTTTATTTTTATAGGAAATTTTTGCCAAATTTTTTTATTTTTATAGGAAATTTTGCCAAAATTTGTTATTTTTATAGGAAATTTTTCCAAAATTTGTTATTTTTATAGGAAATTTTTCCAAAATTTGTTATTTTTATAGGAAATTTTTCCAAAATTTGTTATTTTTATAGGAAATTTTGCCAAAATTTGTTATTTTTATAGGAAATTTTGCCAAAATTTGTTATTTTTATAGGAAATTTTGCCAAAATTTGTTATTTTTATAGGAAATTTTGCCAAAATTTGTTATTTTTATAGGAAATTTTGCCAAAATTTGTTATTTTTATAGGAAATTTTGCCAAAATTTGTTATTTTTATAGGAAATTTTGCCAAAATTTGTTATTTTTATAGGAAATTTTGCCAAAATTTGTTATTTATATACGAAATTTTGCCAAAATTTGTTATTTATATACGAAATTTTGCCAAAATTTGTTATTTATATAGGAAATTTTGCCAAAATTTGTTATTTTTATAGTAAATTTTGCCAAATTTTGCTATTTTTATAAGAAATTTTGCCAAATTTTGTTATTTTTACAGGAAATTTTGCCAATTTTTGTTTTTTATAGGAAAATTTGTTATTTTTATAGGAAATTTTGCCAAACATTTTCATTTTTATAGGAAATTTTGCCAAAAATTTTTATTTTTATAGGAAATTTTTGCCAAAATTTTTATTTTTATAGGCAATTTAGCCAAAATTTGTTATTTTTATAGGAAATTTTGCCAAAAATTTTTTTTTTATAGGAAATTTTTGCCAAAGTTTTTATTTTTATAGGAAATTTTCCCAAATTTTGTTATTTTTATAGGAAATTTATCCAATTTTTGTTTTTTATAGGAAATTTGGCAAAATTTTTTATTATTATATCTTTTTAGGAAATTTAGCCAAAATTTTTCATTTTTATATCTTTGTAGGAAATTTTGCCAAAATTTTTAATTTTTATAGGAAATTTTTAGCCAAAAGTTTTATTTTTTTTATTTTATATAGGAAATTTGAATGAGAAAAAAAAAAGTTATTTGAAAAATGAAAGTTATTTAAAAAAAAAATTTATTTAAAAAAAAAGGAAATTATTTTACACATTTAAAATTAATTTAAGAAAACAGAATTTAAACTTAACAAAAATTACCGTTTTTTTTTAATTAACTTACAAGTGTTTACCGTTTTATTACGAATTTAATTTAAAATTTAAGCAATCTAGATTTGAAAGAAACATTTGCATTAAAATCATATTTACTTGCGATTCAAACCATCGTGTGTTCGCTGGGACGCCTGCAATTTATAGCTGGCGCTCAATAATGTATTACAAGAATTTCATATGCATTACTTTTGGAACACTACACGTTTCTATTAATCTAAATCAGCATGAATCAGAGCAAAAATACGGGGGGCGTATTATTAATTAAAAAGGTCAGTCATATTTTACAGAAATTGCATTACAAGCGACTAATTTGAAAACTACAATTTTTTCTTTTTAAAAAACAAATTATCAAACAATTTACTGCACAAATATTTGTTTTCCAATTAAAAATATTTAAAATTTTTCATTTTGTTAAATTTTTCTGTCCCATAATTTACAACTTGGATTTATAATGAAACATTCATTTTACAATTAAGTATTAACAATAAATTTACGAGAGCATAGAAAAGTTTAATGAAACCAAAGTTGGAGGAAAAAAATTAAATGCAACTGCGACAATACCACCCTGTTTATGGAGTAGTTGGAAGTAAAAATGTATGGGAACAAATGGTTAGGACATATTAAATGTTGGAAAACAAATACTGTATGAAACATTATCCATACACTATGAAAATTTTGACGTTTTTTGCAACGTTTGTTTTTTTTATTTAAAAATTTTCTATTTATAGAAAGTTTTTCCAAAATTTTTTATATATAGCAAATTTTTAAAAAAGTTGTACTTAAGAAAATTTTTAAGAATTTACTTTTTGTAGGAAATTTTTCCAAAATTTTTTATTTTTATTAAAAAAAAAAAAAAATTAAAGTTGTAGATAAAAAACTAAAAAAATTGTTTTTATAGGAAATTTAAAGAAAAAATCATATTTATGGCAAAGTTTTTAAATTTTTTTTTATAGGAAAGTCTTAAAAATATTCTTTTATAGGAAGTGTCTTCAAAAATGATCTCCTTTAGGAAGATTTTTTTTTTAAATTTCTTTAATAGAAAATTTTTCTTTTATAAAAAGTTTTTTTAAAAATTTTATTTAAAAGAAAGTTTCTTTAAGTATTTTCCTCATAGGAAGTTTTTTCAAAAAATGTCCTTTTTAGTAAGTTCTTTAAAAATTGCTTTTTATAGTTTTTTTTAGATTTTTAGATTTTTTTAAATATCTATTTATTTTTCAAAAAATTTCTTTTATAGTAATTTTTTCAAAAAATTTCTTTTATAGTAAATTTTTCAAAAAATTTCTTTTATAGTAAATTTTTCAAAAAATTTCTTTTATAGTAAATTTTTCAAAAAATTTCTTTTATAGTAAATTTTTCAAAAAATTCCTTTTATAGTAAATTTTTCAAATAATTTCTTTTATAGTAAATTTTTCAAAAAAATTTCTTTTATAGTGTAAATTTTTCAAAAAATTTCTTTTTTTATAGTAATTTTTTCTAAAAATTTCTTTTATAGTAATTTTTTCTAAAAATTTCTTTTATAGTAATTTCTTCTAAAAATTTATTTTATAGTAAATTTTTCAAAAAATTTCTTTTATAGTAAATTTTTCAAAAAATTTCTTTTATAGTAAATTTTCAAAAAATTTCTTTTATAGTAAATTTTTAAAAAAATTTCTTTTATAGTAAATTTTTCAAAAAATTTCTTTTATAGTAAATTTTTCAAAAAATTTCTTTTATAGTAAATTTTTCAAAAAATTTCTTTTATAGTAAATTTTTCAAAAAATTTCTTTTATAGTAAATTTTTCAAAAAATTTCTTTTATAGTAAATTTTTCAAAAAATTTCTTTTATAGTAAATTTTTCAAAAAATTTCTTTTATAGTAAATTTTTCAAAAAATTTCTATTATAGAAAATTTCTTTTATAGTTAATTTTCAAAAAATTTCTTTTATAGTAAATTTTTCAAAAAATTTCTTTTTCTAAAAATGTCTTTTATAGTAATTTTTTCTAAAAATTTCCTTTATAGTAAATTTTTAAAAAAATTTCTTTTATCGTAAATTTTTTCAAAAAATTTCTTTTATCGTAAATTTTTTCAAAAAATTTCTTTTACCGTAAATTTTTTCAAAAAATTTCTTTTATCGTAAATTTTTTCTTAAAGTTTCTTTTATAGTAAATTTTTTCTAAAAATTTCTTTTATAGTAAATTTTTCAAAAAATTTCTTTTTTAGTGTAAATTTTTCAAAAAATTTCTTTTATAGGAAGTTTTTTAAAAATTTCTTTTAAAGGAAGTTTTTTAAAAATTTAGTTTAGTTTTTAAAAATTTAGTTTAGGAAGTTTTCAAAAAATTATGTTTTAAAGAAAGTTTTTTAAAAAATTTTTTATTTTTAGCATATTTTTCTAACGAGTTTTCGAAAATTTTTACTTTTTACGAAATTTTGTAAAAATTTTAATTTTAATGAATTTTTTTTTGTCAAAATTTTCTCATCCAATTTTTTTTCTCAAAACTTTTTGTTTTTAGATTTTTTAAAACAATGCACCCATCATGCTTTATTTAAAAATCTTACTTAAGTTGTCCGTGGCATGTTTCAGTTTTTGTTTAAATTATTTAAAAATATTTTCTTCCTATTCTATTTTGCATTTCTTTTCTGTTTAAAATTCCTTTCAAAAGTTTCTAGAAGTGTAAGACTTTATTAAAGCCTTATTTTAAAATACAACCTCCCTCGAACCAACGCTTCAGCGCCTTCATTACTATTACCATTATCATCATTATCGTCATCATCATCAACCTTTTATCCTCATCACCACCACGAATTCAACTACAACTTACAATTGTATAAAATTTGCCATTATCAAATGATACACAGTCAAAAGACACATAAAATATGTAGTTGGGGGGGAAGCATAAAGAGAAAAATAAATAAAAAAATGTGGCAGGGGGTTTTACCAAATACCGAGAAGGGGGGCGGCCTCTTCAAAACCACAATACAATGATTTTAAACAAACCATACAAGAGCCATCTCGTTGTAGCATCTGTTGCCAACAATGAGCATTCATTTAAAAAGTTCTTTTTTTTTGTTCTTGTTTTTGTAATCATGTTTAAGTGTATGTGTGTGTATATAATTGTGCAATTTTTATTCCCATTTTACTGCATTCCCTTATAATCTAAACCGGATATAAAAGAGAGTACAGTAGAATTTAGCCTGTGCCAATGATTGTATACGTAAGTTTGTATGTGAATGTGTTTGAGTGTTTATGGCAGTGTATTTGACTTTACCTTTTTATCTTCGTAGTAGGTATTTGTATAGATAATAAAACTTTTTTTTTACTCTCTTGCTCTAAAAACCATAACAATTCAGCAGTCAGTTGTAAGTTGGTTGGACTGGCACATTCATGCCTGTTTCATACCTGGGTCATGTTTAAAATTGTATTTCAATTTGGTTTTTTTTTTTGCATTTTTCGTTTTTATTTGTGGTAAATGTTTTCTATAGAGTGTGTGTCCCTTTGCAGTTGTAGTTCATATCTTGGAAATGGATACAACTATTTGTGTGTGTGTGTGTGTCTGGTCTCGTGTATTTTACCAAACCTGCATGTGGTATTTTGACTTTAAGCTTTAATACAAATGTGTAATACCAGAGCAAAAAAAAAAAAAAACAACTAAACTATAGCTCACATATGCACTTAACTTACAACAAAATGCTCTAGTCTTGTAAAAAATGGAGAAGCTGCTGCAATCTGTTCGGTTGATGGGTCAAATATAATCATATTCTATGCTCTATAAAATTTTATGAACAAATAGTTTAGGATGGCGCAGATTTGCAGCAAATAATTTTAAACAAAAAATGTCCCTATTTTTTTAGAAAAATTTTCAAAAGTTTTATTTATTAAATTATTTTTATGAAGAAAGGAATTTTACAACATGAAAATTAATTAAAATTGTTATTGATAATCTTTCATTCTTGACCGTGGCCGGGATTCGAAAGGTTAAAATACAATTTGGTTTAAGGATTGATGTTTGACTATTGACGTCAGCAGTCTTCGATGGCTGCGAGTGTAAAACGGCAAATCCATTTGAAAAGATCGAGTGGTTGCGATCGAAACATGTCATGGTAACCTGCCGGCCGCGGTTCGAATCCCGGCCACGGTCAAGAATGAAAGATTATCAATAACAATTTTAATTAATTTTCATGTTGTAAAATTCTTTCTTCATAAAAATAATTTAATGAAAATTAAATTTAATGAACTTAAGCTTAATTAAAAATATTAAAAATTTGGATTAAAAACCATAAATAGTTCAACAAAATAACCACAATATTAATTATTGTTTTATTTATATAATAAGTAACTCTTTAAAATTTCCTTTTTTTGGGACAGTTTCGAAAGTTTTTTATAGCAAAAACTTAGAAAATTTTCATTTTTTAAAAAAAAGTTTTCGAAAATTCCTTTATATAGCAAATAGATTCCATTTTATACAACCTTGCAAGCAATACTTGTAAATTCGTTATGAAAATCCAATCTTAGAATTTTTGCTTAAACAAGCCCTTAAATTTTCTTAAACATGTACCTCCCTAATAAAAGAGCAATACGAAAGTCGCTTAAAAAAAAATTTCTCCTTTTGATGTATGTACGTGTGATTTTTTGTGTGTATTTTCAATTCAATTGAACGTGCAAAAGGCAGCAATAAAACATAAAAAGTAAGAAGATGGGTCAGTTAAATGGCATGTTTTGCAGTGACATGTCAAAAGGTAGTAAATATGGCCAAGAACACACATTCAAACACTCTCTCACACACACACGCACACACACACACACACACACATACACACACACACACACATACACACACACACACACACATTTAAGAACTTTTAACAGATCATAAACGAGATTTATTCACTTTTTGTGAGTTAAACAAATTAGTGTTTTTTCTTGCTTTCCCTAAAATCTATTAAGAAATAGTTAAATGAATTTTTTTATTTTATGTTTTCCAAGAAATCATTTCATCTCTAATTTTAAATCAAAAATTATTTCAATTTTAATTGCTAATGAAATTTTAAATTACTTTAAATTCTTATTTTATAATATTTTATGCATCAAAAAAGTTTTTTTTATTTTCTTATTTCTCCTAAATGTATGCTAAGTATTTTTAAAATTTATGTGAAGACCTGAAAGTATGCTTTGTTATTACAAAAAATCTGTTTCAAACACTTAGCTTTTAACATAAGTTGGCTAAGACTTTAGTAAATGTGTATATTTAATAACATTAAACCATTAATAATAAATGATATTTTAATGAAATATATTTTTACTCCTGCCAGCTTGTCTGTCGACTGACTGCCTGGCAAGAACTAATTATTAACAAGTTTAAACACAAGTTTAACAAGTTTATTGTTATTAAATTGACACATATGTTATTATGATGTTAAGCTTTTTTGTTAATTTGAAATCTTTGAATTAAATATTAATCTCATTTTATTGTTGGCTTAGGACTTAAATGACTTTTTTTTTTTAATTTTGCAGTTAAATTAACTTAAATATGGAATTAATTAAATAATAAATGTATCATTTAGTTGGCAATATAGAAAAGAAATAGCATTTTTCTTTTTAAGAGTACTTTTTTTTATTAAAAAAAAGTACTTAACATTGACCTTTTTTTAAGAATTAATTTTAAAGAAGTATTTTTATCGAAAAAACCATCGTTTACATTTTTGGCTGCTTAAAGTATGCTTTGATATTAACATGTAAAGTATCGCTTAAAGTATGCTATATAATTTAATGAGAGTACGAAATACAAACTTTAAACTGTAAGAAAAGAACTTTTAGTAGAGTGCTTAAAAAGTACATTTTTTGGTAGCACCCTGTATATCATAAGAGGTAGTTAACAAAATTGGTCCAAAAATTGAATTTTAAATATAATATTTTATAATTTAATCCTTAAAGTATGCTGTAATAATAAGGTTTGCCTAAAAGTTGGTATTTTTTTTAGAAAATTTTAAATTTAGTAAGAAATAATTTGTCTTAACAACTTCATTTTTTGTACCATTCTGCACATATTTAGAAATGTGTAACAAAAGGGTCCAACCGTTCTTGCTAAAGATATTTTTTTATTAAACAAACATTTTAATAAAATTATATGTTTAACGTTTACTTTAGTGCACAATTGTTTGATATGCCTTAAAGTATGCACTATATATAGATATATTTTGTTGAGAATAAAACAAAAATCCTTTATCTAATATTTAAACCCTAAAAAATAAGTCGATTTAAGCGACTTTGATTAAACGCCAAAAGTTCATACAAAACGTACTTTTTGTAGTTAATTGATAGACATGCCTTAAAGTATGCCCTATATATATTTTGTTTATAATCAAAGAAATTAACTTTATCTAATATTTAAATCGTAAACAGAAATTCGCAGGTTTAAGCGATCTTGATTAAACGCCTAAAGTTTATACACAAAGTACTTTTTGTACCTTCACTTTAATGCCTGGCTTGTTCTTCTTCTTTAAAGTATCCTCCCTATAATTAACAAAATTATTATAAATTTGTTCAAATTCTATTTTATTTCTTATTCAAAGGTAGAGGTTTGTTTGCTCTCTGGCATGTGAACATCTTTACACTTCTTTGTTTTTTCTTTCCCTATTTTGCCAACATCTTGTGGGAATTAAAGGAAATATTTGAAATTTTCTTGTTGCTTTTTGTTTCTGAAAGATGATTTTTCGAAATTATTACAATTTGAAATTTTGCTGAATAGTTGCTTGGCAATTATTTTCCTTTTCGAAGATTTAAATGTGTTTTTTTTTTGTTAATGTGTCTAGAGCAACAAATGTTAAGAATACATTTTGAAAATTTTATTAAAATTATAATTGTTTTTTTTTATGATTTTAATAAATAATAATTGAGTTCACACCAACTCCGTGGTTGTACCCATTCATTGTTGGTTAACACGTTTCAAAGTAATTGGTTTTTTTAATTTGGTAGAACGTTTAAACGAGATTTTTGTTTTAAATCTAAAGAAATTATTAAAATTGTTAAAAGAGTAAATGTTATTTTACAAAAATAGTTCTAGAAATACCGTGAAAGCTTCCGCAGACGGAAACTGAACGTAGAAGCAATTTTGTGCGCTCACTGGAAAGTGTCCTATGGGATAATTGGCTTAAATGTATTAAGGGAAAACTTAGAACACTATGGGACTTTGAAAATCGCCCGCCTGTAGAAGATGCCTGACTAGAAAATCTGTCCGTAAGAAGAGCTTTTAGCAACCACCAAAAATCTATAAAAGTTATCAACATTCGTAAAAATTTGCTTATTGAAACATTAATTTTTAAATTCTGATAAAAACCAAATTTATTTGAAATTTTGCTAATTAAACAAGCAAAAAGTTATCTAATGCAGTGTGAATGCAGCTAATGTGATTGTTAAAAATGTGATTAAGAATTTTGCTTTTAATAAGACTAAAGTCAAGCCTTAAAGTATGCTATATAACTTTTAATAAATTCATGAAATAAATGTGTTTCTACAATAATTTATGGTTGAATAAATAAATATGGCTTACAGAAGTAATTTAAAGAGTTTTTCCTATTCAACAATTTATTTGTTAGTAAAGTTTTTCGACCTTACTATCATTTCGAATAAAATACGCCCAAAGAAAATACAAATTAATTCATTTCAAATCAAATGCAGCTTAATGCCGACCATACACTACACAAGCTCAGGGGGTAAATCGCGGCATTCGATATTGATCAAAATGTGGATTTGAATTGTATTGTAAATTCGATTGATATCGAATGCCGTAATTTGGCCCCAGTGTTCAAATGTGGCACTGTACAGTGCGTTTGTGTCGTTGATGTAACAGGTTTGCTGTCATAAACTTTCTTCCCTGAAAAATAAAAACAACAATCTTTTGCCGAGTAGGACTCGGGACGTTTCGGATCAAAGATCCAATTGTCGTAGGAACGCTTGTGTTGTTGTTGTTGTTATTGTTATAGCAGCGATACCTGAGTTAGCATTCCTTGGTCAGTGTTCGTTGAACTCTGAGTCGATTGTCATGGGAACGCATGTGCGTTTGTGTAGTGTATGGCGGTGTTTTTGCTCTTTAAACAGTGACCTTTTTGCTACCGTTTGTAAAACTGTAAAATGTACTTGTAAAAAAGTTTAGTTCTGTCGGTTTTTTTAAGAGTTTACGACAAAAAAAGGAGCGCGGAAAAGATATTCTAGACTGAGTTCCTAAAATGATGCAAAGAATCGCCTGAATTATGGCGCATAAAATGCAGCAATAGAGTCATGAAAGTCGAATGTTACGAAAAGCTGTTTAAAATGTTAAAGAAAAAAGGCAAACATTTTTTTTTTATTTATTTTATTTTTTCTTAATTTAAAATAAAAAATTACACATTTACTTGTATAGTGTGTGTCTTAAGTTTCGTTTACGCATTGCAAGACTTGAGCACTGAACGTGCGTAGTGTATGGCCGACATAAGAAAAAATTCAAAGACAAAAAATATATACTTTAAGAGGAAAATAAAAGATTTAAACTCAAAATATTTAAACCTGAAAGTATGCTTTAATGTTTTTACCTTGGATTTATTCTTAAAGTATGCTATATAGTTTTAAGTAAATAAGAAATGAACTTGTTATAATTATTAAAAATAATTGCAAGTATACAGGCAGTAAAATTGTTGAAAATTAATTTTAAATTTTATTAAAAAAAAACTAAATTGTCAGCGAAATTATGAATACAAATTCCCCGGGAGTTTTTTTTTCCAATTAAATTTATATAAAGAAAATGGGAGAAGGAAAAAAACTCCCAGGCAAGTTTTATTCATAATTGGGCTGTTTACCTAAATTTTAAGTTATTAAAAGTTAAATTCTTTTATTTAACTAAAATATTAAGTCATACTTAATGTTTTTGAAACTATTGCTAGATTATAAATTAATAAATTTTTATTTTACTTTTTTACTTTCAGGTAAGTTTACAATAATTTCCATCTTGAAATCATAAATTTTGTAAGTACCAACTGAAATTCTTTCTAAATAGAATTTATTATTACTAAATAAGGACTAAATTTAAAATTTTTTTACCATTGCTTAATTTTATACAAATTTAAAAGCTCTTTTTAATTCTCCAAAAGTCTTTAAAAAAAGAGCAAATTAATTTTTTCCAATCCATAAAATATGCTTTATAAATTTGCTTAGTTAACAAGTTTAGTTATACATATTTTTAAAACAAAAAAAAAGCATGTTTTATATTGTTTTGGGACATGAACACATTTAAAGAAGTGTTCAAAAAACTATTTATGTGCTTAAAATTAACTAGAGTTAATTTCGACCCCAGTATACCCACTTACACACTCAAACTTTTGCACATACATACATCTCTATGTAGAATACATGAAAATCTACTTAAGGCATTGATTGTTTACAATGGCTGATGACAAATAATGACACACACACACACTCACACAAATCATAAATACACAAACATTTACGCCAATCCTTATACACACGCATACATGGTAAAATACCCACGCAAACACAAACACTGATTTTCCTACTCTCAATTATAACGATGATAATTTAAATAAAGGATAAAGTATGCATACGAAATGAATTTGTGGCACAAAATGAAATGATTAACATTTTGACCTTAAGTGACATAAACGGCTTAATTAGGCTGAGGGAAATGTTGTTCCACCTTAAATGCGTTACCGGAATAGAAAAAAGTCAAGACTATAGATTGTAATCAATTCTTAACTATAGATTAGACTTAAAGTGCAGCGTGTAGTCTTAAATTTACTTCAAATTATACTCAAGTCCATATTAATAGTCTTAAATTTACTTCAAATTATACTCAAGTCCATAATCTAAAATATTGCCTAGTCTAAAGTCTCGACTCAATTGAGACAGCTAAAGCTGGTCTTAAAATAAACAAAAGCAACGACAAACCGAAAATTATGCGAATCAACTCCACAAATACCGCATGTCTGCAAATCAGAAATCATAGCCTGGAAGATAAGCAAGATTCTGTTACCTCGCGAGCAGGCTGACTACGTCCGGCGCGCCAGATCTAGTGCTGACATCCGAAACAGAATAACAGCCAGCAACTTATCCCTTGGCCGTCTGAATTCTACTTTGCGATCCCAGCACAAATCTACCAGCACAAAACTCAAAATATTCAACACGTGCGTGAATTCTACTCGCTTCTGTCAAGATGCAAGTCATGGAATGCAGCAATTAAAGGCTTAATCGCAATCCAGACATTCGACAATCGCTGACTTCGTCGCGTCATGAAAATAATCTAGGCAACCACAATCTTCAACTAATCCCTATGGCAAACCCTTCAGAATGGAAACCTTCCGAAGGAAATGGTTGGATGGGGGGTACCCTATGGGAATCGGTGAGCGATATCACAACAGCAGCTATTGAATGCAACCCATAGGGAAGCTAAAAAAGTGGAAGACCAGCTCATACCTGGAAAAGAAAAATAGAAAAAGAAGCTGCAGCACACAGAATGAGTTGGAGTCAACTGACGTCTTAAGCAACTGATGGATCAGTGGAAAGAATATGTTATGGCCCTTTGATCCTCGATGGGTCGGAAAGGAAGTAGTAAAAATAAAAACCAGTCTCAACTATAATCTTAATAATAGTTTAAATTAAAGTCTAAATTACCGTCCAGTCAGTAGTCCAGTTCTACAATCTAAAAAAAGTATTAAACTTTATTCTATATCAATAAGATTTCTCTACGACGTGCTAAATTCCCAATTTTTATTTTTGATAAATACACTGAAATTTATTGCTAAGGGAAAGCTAGTTTCTGTGCGCATTTCACTGGCTGCTTAGACCAGATCATCAGGAAACCTTTTTCCAAATATTTTAGAAAAGCTAAAAGTATTATACAAATAAAACTGTAAAGCGAATAAGAATTATAAACACTCAAAGTTTATAATTCTTATTCTATACCGTCAACTAATTTCTGGGCTTTAATCTTAGCCAGACTCTGTTCGAGAGTCTATCAGGTATGTGATGGAAATTGATTAAAAAAACGAAGCGATTTAAAAACTATAATATAGTTTTTAGTATCTTAAACAATTGATGTCTAATACATTTTCATGTTATTTCCTGTCTATATTCCTTAAAATGTAATATAGGGCGAACGGTAACCCTGGTGAAAACGACAGTGAGTTACAAGACGAATATCAATGAGCCCTTCTCGGCTATTATGGCTTAAATTTAAATTAATAACAGTAAGGAAATCGCATGTTTCATTAGGTTAAAAAGAAGTAGTCCTTTAAACAGGGAACTCCCCATACAAAAATTATGCATCTAGGGATGCAATATCGCTCTGAAAAAAAACAATGATTCCACCATAAGCATCGATGTTAAAAAAACATCGGTAAAAAACACGATACATCGATGTTTAAAACTACTGCTTTAATTCTTCTTTGCTACTGAAAATCTCAAGGCCCAACTATAATATACATATGCTTGCATAAGCTTTTGTCAAAAATTAACAAAAAGCCTTTTGCTTAAGCAAATGACAGATTCATTAAATTAAACAAAAAGTTTCCATAAGTGCAATATGGTTTGACAAATATGATTTTTATGTATTCGCAAAGTTGCTTGAGCCAACTTAAAAACTTAATAGTTATGGCTATCAGGGGTGTGCTGGAAAATGGAAACGTAAAACGCAAGAATTTGGAAGATGTTTTTAATACACTTTTAATAAAATATTTTTAATTTTTGTTTTAAAATTCTGTTTAATAGAGCAATATTTGTATAATATTTGTCATTAAATTCTTTTATATAGAAGTCTTATTAAAAAACGACTTTTAAAATACTTGCATTTAACGTATGCTTTGAAAAGCACTTTTTTATATTTTTAAATAAAAGGTTTAATTGAAAAATAAAAATTAAAATTGGTAAAAATATTATAAAAAATATTAAATGAACGATGTCGATGTGTTTTTAGTTTTGACGACGATGTATCGCCGATGTATCGTTTGCATCCCTACTAACAAGACAATGTCGCTCATGTTGTCGTGGATACATTCTGATAAGGGACAACTTACAAGACAATGTCGCTCATTTTGTCGTGCACGACATTTTCCTCGAAATCGCCTTCCAGGAATTCAAAGTGATAGAAGACATGTCGTGAATAAATCGTTGACGACAGTGTCTTCGACCGCAGTTTGGCCAACAGGCTTGTTACTCCTTTATACAACTACATACTTATATTTAATATATACAGTAATTTTGACTTAGCTGCGCAATCTCCTTTGCACGATTTTTTTGTGCAGGTAAATCAAAAATGCAGCTATCGTAAATGCATTTACCTGCCTTAATGTGCAGGTACACAATTGTGGTTACCTGCATAAAAGTGCATATAAAAATCTTTTTATTAATAGAGTATTCCCGCCTTATTGAGTTTCTAAAAATGCACGACTTTTAACGCAATTAAACGGGAACGCAATGAATCGCCGACGCAATTAAAACGAAAATCGTTTAATTGTTCAAGATGTACAATAAAGCGAAACACCCATGTGTATATAGAAAATAAAACTCATTTCTTTATTTATTAAGTTAAAAAATGGTTTAGGTTTTTTTAAAACAAAATAAAAAACAGGTACGTCCGTCGTACAATCTTTCTTGACGCAAAATAATTTTTTTACGATTGTGGAGCAAAAACACATAAGGTAGACGGAAACAATTAACCGAAACATTTACTTTTGTTTTTCGCAATGCGGTCTTATTTTGCGAAATAATTAAGCGGGTGACGCAATTCAACGGAACTCAAACAGGTATTTTGACATTGACAGTTATACTGAATGATTTCGTTCCATGATTTTTAGTGCAATAAAACGGGAAACTCAACTAAGCGGGGCTTAATTAACCGAAAACAACCTATATTTTATTCAAATTTTGTTTCAAATAACAGATCATTTTATACATGTATGTATGTATGTTTAAAATAAAAGGACATTAACAAAAACAATGAGAATTCACAAAGAACATAAAAATTTTTGAAAAAACAAAATAATCGCGATTTATATTTTTATAAACAGCTTGAATTGGATATTTATGTGAAATGTTTATTTAACTAGTTTTATTTTTTTTTTCTGCAGACTTAGCGACTTAGCGGGGTTAAAATTAAAAACGTTGTAAAATTAGATAAAATTATCAATAAATGAATAAAAAACAAAAAAAAAATAAAAAAAAACTTCTTTTACATTTTCATTGTAAAAATCCGTTCCTTTTGGAGCACATTTTGACTAAGAAATAACACAAGGGCAAATCAATTAGCCACTGACTTTTTATTATTCCTTCTCTTAACTGAAAGGGCAACACTGCTCCTGTCATCAATCATCTGCCATGCGTTATAAAATTTGGATTTGACAGCCATTGATAGCAGGCTACAACGTGATTTGAGGAGAAAAATTAAAAGAAGTGAATTTCATGAGTTCATTTAGCATTTAATGACGAAAATCTAAAAACTAGGCTCCAAATTGCTCCCTCATCCCTCCTATTCTATGGATTTAGCTCCGAGTGAATATTTCTGGTTTCCAAAACTAAAGAATTGGCTCGTAGCCTAAACATTAGTTTCCTAAAGTTTTCTTTTCCAACAAATCCCTTCTACACACACATTTCACTCCGAGTTATTGTTGTATTTTCAGTTTGTTTTAATATGTTGCCCAAAATGTCAGTCGGTATAATTATGTAATATTATGTGGTTTTGTTTAAAACAACAATTATCAATCTATATTAGTGGCCAACAACAACAGCAACAGCGCGGACAAATTCATCTACTCAGGCGCCACCAATTCTAGGAATGCAGAGCAAACCAAACAACAACATAACCACAAATATTTATATAAAATATATTGAAAAAAAAAAATACATATAAATCTGGCATCACGTCGCATTTCCATGATTCGTGCAGATTTTTTTTAAAGGGTTCTAAAATGCTGTCTAGTTGTCTGTGTGACTTTCTAGTGGAAATACTAAAACTTTTTTTTTTATCGAAATTATTCTTTAACTTGACATAGTTTTATGCACCTAAAGTTTTGTCAAAACAAAACTTTGACGACATCGTCTGACTAGTCACATGTACAGTAGGAGGGTCCCTTTTTGGTGGAGTACGACAACTTTTTTTATTTAAATATATAAAAAAAAAGTCTTTAAGATTTTTTTTATCGGTTCCCAAGTGAATTTTAAGAGGTTGTCCGCAAAATTTTCTGTAAGTCCAATGCGAAAAGCGGACGTCCCTAATAGTCTAAAATAAAGTTTGTACGTGGTTGCTTTAACTAAAAAAAATGTAATACTCTTTTTGCTTTTTTTTTTTTTTTTTTTTTTTTTTTGTGCAAAATAAAACAAATTGTTTCAGTTTGCCATCAATGATGATGTTGTTGGCGGTCGTGTGGTGTGTGAAAGTAATCTGAGGTAAAATAGTTTTGAGGCGCCAAAAGAAATACGTTTAGTTGGCCAATAAAATGTTATAGAATGTTTTCAATTTTTGTTTGACGCCTGTCAAAAAAAAGTTTAGTTTTCAGAAAAAAAAAAAAAAAAAAAAATTAAATGGCAGAAGCCAGCTAACAAAATAGATGAAAGGAAAATAGTTAAGTTAACTTCATTTGGAAAAAGTAAACAGAGCTTTATATATATCTTTAAAAAAAAAAAAAACAAAAAAATAATTTTATGCGTACGTAAAAAAAATTTTCGTCGACTTGACGAATAGAAACTTTATTATACTAAAATGAAGAGTAACATTCCAGGGTTAACAAAGTTTTTGCTTCCAACTTAAGTCTAATTTCTTGATGCTCTAAAGCAGTGATCGAAAATACATAAACAGTACATTATTAAGCGTTCGGCTTACACAGCCAAGAACGATATCTATTTTTTTTAGTGATTGTGTAGACGTACATAACCCTTAATACCGTTCGTAACTATTTTCAAGAAAGAGCCGAACATTATATAGTGTTCTGTTCTCATCTTTTGTTGAGTTTGATAAAAACTATATTATTTTTGTGTTCGAAAGATCACAAACAGGGAAACGTTGTTTTTTTTAATGATTTTCTACACAAACACTATTACCAAATCAACCGAACCGAACCGAACACTAAGGAGCGATATTTAGTGTTTATTTAGTTGGTATTGATTCTTATATATTTGCTACTACAATTTGGACACATTTTTGCCATCTTCAGTTTTTGTAAAGACTTTGAGCAAAAAATGCATGACCATTTTTTTCTATTTCTTTTTTTTTTTTGTGTAATAAAAGATTTTTGTATCTCACATACCAGCCATTGTTTTATTGTAAGACTATTATTTGCAACAGCAAAATATGCTGCTGTAGCAGCAAATGCAGCTGGAGTACGTGATTTTTAAGCGCTACTTTCAAATAGTTGATTTGTTTGTTTCTCTTAACACAACACATGCACACACACACACACACACACACATGGCCCCTAAATATATGCTACATATTTTATACTATTTTCAACTTTGTTTTTATAAAAAATCCATACTAGAAAATAAATTGTGTACGTGCTGTTTTCTACTAAATCCAAACTTAAGTAAATTTTGCACATTGTTGTTGTTCTTGTTGTCTGCCATGTTACCACTAAAATGCCAAAGGACACTTTTTTTTTCTCTCTCTATTAAATGTTGGTGAAGAACAATGGGGAAATTGAAACCAAAACAGAAAAACAATATTGAAAACAAAAAATAAATAAAAAAAATCTTCATTTAATGCAACTTTTTATTTAAAAATACTAAGAAAAACAACTGGTTGTAAATAGACAAACAAACACAATTACTACTACTTATATTGAGTAAAGGCGGAGATATTGTCCTTTTAAGTGTTATTCATATTAACTGCAATACTTTCCATATAAATCCAAATATCATTTTCTCTACAAAAGCAATACGTTTCTCGTTTTTCTCTTAATGTCGACAACAAAAAAAAAAAGAGGAAAATGAAAATCAGCCACAACTTGCATTTTCTGGGTCAATAAACTGCCGAGCATGTGTTGTAAAGTTTTTGAATGGAAACGGAAAAACAACGGAATGGAATAAGAACAAAATAATAAAAAAAAAGATGAAAATAATAAACCACATCAAGAAGTACAAATAATGATTCCTGTGGGATTCATGATGATAAACTTTGTTTTTCACTCTTTGTTTAAGATTGCAATTTTCTATGCCATTCATGCATTTTATGCATTGAAATCCTGCATAAGGACCATTCGCCATTGTGGCAAATAAACAAGAGCTGAAAAGATTTCACAACTAGAGATGTTTCTGTTTAAATTTAAGCAAATAATTTTTTGTTTGGATTAAAGTTTGATATGAACCGTTAAGTTTTAAAGTTTAAAAATCTGACAAGAGTCTAAGCTGTAGTTTTGAGGTAAATATAAATCAAAATTTTGTGAATTCTATAATCTATGATAAAGACTGACTAGTCTAGTCTTCTAAGTATTGTTTTTTATTACTAAGGTAAGCATATTGAAAGAAAAAGAATCTGGTTACCAGAGAAGTGATACTCTAACATGCTAAACAGCTCGCAGCTCAGACCCGTAACATCCCGGAGGAACTTGCGTTTTTATTTTGAATAGTTTATGACCCAGTCTCGAGTCAAAGTCTAAACTATATTCTAGTATATTGGCTTGTGGCTAAAACTATAGTCGGAAGCTTATGTTCTTAACTTCTGTCTGTGTATAGCCTGAACTGAATAAAATAAAATCTATTTTCAGTTAACAAATTTAAATTAAATTTATAATAGGGAGGACAATTTTAAATAAAGACTCAATCAATTTTCGGTCAGTAATTATTTTTAATTTCTTATTTTCTTGAAATAGAAATTTCTCAGACCAGCAAACCGTAAACTTATTTAATACTTTCCTAGAAAATTTTCTTTTTACATATAAAATAGTTTTATTAAAATTAATAAAATTTCTTTACATTTTTTCCTTAAAGTATGCTGTTTAGAAATAAAATAAAAACTATTTACTAATTGAAATTAAATAAAAGGTTTAAGGCACAAAAATGTCTCTCCTTTTTTAGTTCAATTACTATGAATGAGTTTCTTTTTCACTTGAAATAAAAACTAAAGGAAATTAAAAGGAAATTAAATTTTCTATATAAAATACTACTATTTGTAAAGCTAATCCTTAAGATAGGCAACAAATAATAAATAAATTTAAACCGTAAATTAAAATAAGGAATTAAGGTTAGGGAACGTAGACTTTCTCCATTAGTTCTTATAACAGAAGGAATTAAGGCCAATTTCTTTTTCTGCTAAATAAATTCTTTTTCAATTAAAAAGTAGGGTTAAAATAAACTCTGAAAGGAAGAAGAATTTTTGGGCAAACATTTAACAAAAGGAAAGTTAAATTTTTCTTGGTTCATTTAGTTTAAGTTAGTTGCTAGTAATTTTTTGTCTAGTTTAAAGTATTTTCATAAGCTTTATTAAAATTGCAACCCTCGATGTTGCCGTCATTGTAGGGTATGATAAACCTAGAAGTATGCTACGTACTTTACATATTAAAATATTTCTGCTTTAAATCTTAGCAAATAAACTGTTGAAGATCTAGTAAAAAATTATTAAGATTTTTTTTTTCTATTTTTAAAATTATTTTGTGGAATTTTAGGAATTACCACGACGATAATTTTAATTAGGGTTTCTCTTCGGGAAAAAGTTCTAGGCAAACATATTTTTTAAATTCCGAGGAATTTTACTGCTCTCTCACTAAATGCGAAATAACCGTTTTTTGCGCACAACTACGTTCTAAACATATTCTAAAAACTTTGTTTGTGTTTGAGATGCATTTGTGCGAAAGAACGTGTTCTTTCGACAAAGTGAAATTGGCAGTTAAGACTGGAATTTTTAGGGATCTTTTCCCTAAAAATTTCGACTTAAGTTTAAGTTTTTGTAACAACAAATTGTACTAACTTTACTGCCAATTAACCAATGAAGTTATAGCAGATGAACATTTCTCAACCGGAGGAAATGAACCCAATATCTGATCGCACTTTAAGGAGCTATTCAGCAGACAGTTAACTTGGGTCCTTAACAAATTCCTTTGTGATACCCATGCCCATCCTAAAGAGCATTTACTCAATAGGTGTTACTGCAGATTTCAACCGTTTTCCTAATTAAAAAAAGAAGGCACGTTCTATCTTATGAAGATTATCTAAACAGACAAACAGCGGTTTCCCCAGGTGGTTCTCCCTAATGTCCTGAATTCTGCAGAAGCTAGTGTCCAGATATCAATGTCTTGATTGGTTCCCTGTTTAACCTCAGTAGAGAGTAAGTCCTTTCTTAATAATAGCCCTGGCTAGGAAGCAGATGGAATCCACCCCAACTGTGCCTTTTTGTGTCTTTTTTGGCTCGCGCTGAATAAGTGACTTACAGTGATGTAAAAACTGTCAACCAGATGTTACCTGCTTTAGGTATTATATAAAGGATATTTCACTTTTTGGTGTTACATCCTCCAGGGTAAATCAGGTTGAGGACATTCCTGGCAGTCGCAAGGATTCAATATCATTCAATATCATAGAGAAGCCGGTAAGAGATATAAGAATATTTATCTTTTCCGTTTTTAGTCGCACTTCCATTGAGTTCTTCGCAACAGTGATATGGTAGCGGGCTGAAGAGCATGACAGTTTACAGTTTGTTTCGATATTCTTTTTCCGGACATTGCAAATCTATGAAAGTATAAGGTGTATACACATCTAGGGCGCAGCAAACATCCGAAATGACAGGGCTCTTTGGGGTCTTTTGATTCCAAGGAGACCGAAGCTTAACTCAGTACTTAACTTATTGTAAGTAGACTCCGGCCTGTCAAACCGGTCTAACTATTGGCGAGGTCTCAGCTATTATGCTTATCAAAAAATGCTTCATGAATCCCGAGGACTAGGAAGATGGTCTTGTTCTCCTATGAAGTAATACTTTCGGAGAGCACGAGATGACTGTAGTTATACCCACATCGAGTGTAAAAAACGTGATGTCATTATTTGTAGGGGAGACCATATAAAGTGGGCACCTGTTGCGATGCTTTAATTTACATATGTTTTTTAATTTTATCTATGTTTTTTTCTAAACTTATCCCGCGAAGCTTTACGCTTGTCTGCAGGAGACCAGTCTCTGGCGGGAATCGTGCTCAGTACCAGCCAAGGCTGTCAGATATGGCGATTTCTCGACAAAAGTGGCGATTTTGAAACGTTTTTGGCGGTGGGGTTTTCCATTTGGCGACTGTCGACTTTTTTTTTTGGCGATTTTTGATGTAACTGGCGATTAACTTGCCTTTTTTTTACCATTTTTATTATTTCAGCGATTTTTTTTAACAGTTTGTCCTTTTTGTTATCATTACTAATTAAAAAAAAAAAAAATGTGGCAACTTTTTTCACATGATTTTTGTTTTGCTGTCATTTTGTATTCAGTCACTATTTAATTCTTATAGTGTGTATGCAGGTCAAAACACCAGGGGCCAAATTACGGCATTCGATATCGATCGAAATTACAATTCAATTTAAATGAAAACTTCGATCGATATCGAATGCCGTAATTTGGCCCCAGTAATGAAATCGATGAGGCTGAAGTGTACGATCTTATAGACTTGTGAACTTAATTTAAGTTAAAAAAAAAAAATTTACAAACTAAACCAAATTTACTTTCGGCGACTTTATTGTATTTTTTCTCAGTTTTTGGCGATTTTTGACTGAAATATTCTACTAGTTTTTTTTGTATGCAAAATTTAATTAAAAAAAAAAAAAAAAAACGAAAACTGAACAAAATTGAAGTTTGGCGATTTCTGATATCCGGTTTGGCGGTTGAGCTCAAACAAATCTGACAACCCTGCTACGGTAGCCTACCGGGCAGTGTTGCCACTTTGTGGGTAATTACCCCAAATTTGGTATAATTTTTACCGTCGTGGGTAGAGCGTGGGTTATTTCTCTTAGGTGTAATTCAGGTGTTATTTGAAATTCTTAATTCAGATACCAAAATAAAACTAAAATTCGATTTTAGTGATGTCATTTTTTTCTTTTTAAATACTGTTGATAACAAATCTACAGTCTTCTGAACCAAAGTCTCGGTTTCTTTTTTTAAGAAAAGACTTCAATCATTAAATATATATTTTCAAAAGTTTGGCAATGAATGTCGCAATATGGACCCTTAGATTTGAATAAATATGCCTATCATAGTGATTTAGAACCTGAAGTTCACAGCCCTACGGAAAACATGAGGTATCACATCGCACGGCCTTGAAGTCTAATCGACAGTTTATTTTCTCTAAATCAACTCTAAATCATTTGTGAAAAAAGTTGCGTCATTTAAATCATGAAGTCGCCTATATGTTGCGATGCTTAAAGTAAATTTGGATAATTCGGTGGCATTGTTCAAGCACGAATGTGTTTATGATGATGTGTCTGAGTTAAAAGTGAAAGTAGTGTGACAGTTCGTTTGACAGCTAACCTTTCGTAAGCTCTATCGGGCTTAAAAAACACCCATTATAAAGGAATGGCAATAAGCATTTTGAACCTTCACTAGATATATGCAACCAAATGTGGAAGTTAAACTCATTATTTTAGGAGTTTTATTTTTTGTTTTATTAATTGTTTTTAAATCTTTAATGTTATTTTTGTTAATTTATTTTAATTAAATTCAACATTTTTTATTTTTCGAATTTATTCTATGAGCTAAATTTCAGTTATGTAAATTTTTAGGAATGACTTTTATACACTACCAGACTATTATATTGTATTTTCTTGTTACATTTTACCTTAGCTATCCTTTGGATAGCAATGAAGTATATTAAAGGTAAAATGTAACAAGAAAATACAATATAATAGTCTGGTAGTGTAAAAAAGTCATTCCTAAAAATTTAAGGAATAGAACTATTACAAAACAGTTTTAAAAAATACATAACTGAAATTTAGCTCATAGAATAAATTCGAAAAATAAAAAATGTTGAATATAATATAAAGTAACCTACGAAAGGAAATAATTCCCAGTTTTAATTTTAATTAATTTATTTTATCTTCTTTTAAAGTGTTTGTTGTGTTTCTGCTTCTTTGTAAATGTCTTTTTATTAAATAAAGCTTTAATTTTATATCAGGTGTAATTTTATTTAAATCGGGTAATTTTGCTTCATCTCAAGTGTAATTTTGTATTTTGCTGGTGGTAACACTGCTACCTGTTATGTTGCTATCAGTAGGGAAACTGCCTTGAATCAGATTAGCAGTGGAGGTCCATCTTCTCAAATTGCAAGCTGCGTACAGAACTTGATTCTCGCATACGCGGCGGCACTTAATAAATGCATATATAATTCACCAAGTGGTTAAGATCCACCATGAGATTAAGCCATAGTGTAGGTTATCTCGACTAAAGATATACGATATTCTGCTGTTAACCTAGATGTCGTATAGACACCAGCTACGGCTACAATAGCGGCCTTGCTATTTGTTAAGACACATATTTCTGAAACAAAAATTAATTAACAATTATTTGAATCAAATTGTAGTTTTGATTGTTTCCTTTTTTCAAATTTATTTTTTCTCTAACTGATATATTATTTTACAAATTTTATTTTTTAAATTTCAAAAGTCGAAAGTATCTAGATTATATATTATTTTTAAGTTTAAAGTATTTAAATTATAAGTAAAAATTATGTTGCTCATCTGTTGCCTACATATATTCCCCCCTAGAGATGCTATGAAGTAGGATCTCTAACGGAATCTAACTCGATGCTTTCGAATCTTAATTGGTATTTGACTACTTCTTTGATCCCTTTCGTTTGAATTTGCAATAAGTGTAAATTTTGGATCCTCTTTAATATCTGTGTGGAAAATGTAGGCGGGTTTTAACCTATCAATTGATATAGTTTTTTCATTTCCATTTATATCCAATGTGAAAAGTTTCTGAGTTCTTTTAATGACACGAAATGGACCTTGATATGGAGCTTGAAGGTACTTTCTAACACTGTCTTCACGAACGAACACAAAATTGCAATTTGCTAAATCTTGAGATACGAAAACTGTACGATTTGTTTTATGGACTGGTGCAACAGGTTTTAATGAATTCATTTTATTCTTGAGAGATATTACATATGCATTTGTTGGCGCATTATCTGATGATTCGACAAAAAAATCTCCGGGTAAACGAAGGCCAGACCCGTATACAAGTTCTGATGGTGAACACTTAAGCGTTTCAATAAAACTCGCTCGAAGACCTAACATGACAGTTGGTAGAGCTTCATACCAATTAGAACTGTGATGACACATTAGTGCTGTTTTTAGACATCTGTGCCATCTTTCGATCATACCATTTGCAGATGGATGATATGGAGATGTACGAATACGTTGAGCTCCTAAGATATTTCCGAATTCTTTAAATAGCTGTGACTCGAATTGCCGTCCTTGATCTGTAGATATTCTTAGGGGAACACCAAATCTTGCAATCCATCCACGGTAAAAAACTTCAGCTACAGACGTTGCCTTACAATCTTCTAGTGGGATTGCTTCCGTCCAACGGGTGAATCTATCAATACATGTTAATAAATATGTAAAACCTTTAGCAGATGGCAGTGGTCCCACCAGGTCAATATTTATATGACTGAATCGTTCCATTGTTTTGGGATATGAAAATATCTCGCTGCGTGTATGTCTGGAGACTTTTGTGCGTTGACAGGTAAGACATGTTTTCACCAAATATTTAATGCTTTTGCTCATATTTGGCCAAACGAATCGTTTTCGAACCGCTTCATATGTTGCTGCATATCCACCATGAGATAGATCGTGAAATGTATGAAAAACATTTTCACGATGATCTTTAGAAACAAATGGTCTAACATTTTCGGTTGATATATCACAGTAAAGTGGTTTTGCGTCTGTAGCAAATTTAATTGTCTTGAAAATTAAAGAAGTGGATTCTGGATGTAACAAAAAGTGTTGTAATTCGGGATCATTTTCTTGATCCTCGGCCAACTTTTTGTAGTCTATGTTTGACGATCCAGAAATTTCTGTAATGCGGGAAAGCGTATCTGCTACTAAATTATCGGAACCTTTAATGTGACGTATATCAGTTGAAAATTGAGCCAAAAAATCTAATTGACGATACTGCCGCGGACTTGCTTTATCGAGGTTTTGTTTGAAAGCAAACGTCAATGGTTTATGGTCTGTAAATATAATAAATTGTCTTCCTTCAAGCATATGACGATAATACTTTACTACTGTAAACATTGCCAAAAGTTCTCTATCGTAAGTGCTGTACTTTTTCTGTGCTTCATTTAGTTTTCTTGAGAAAAATGATAAGGGCTGCCAACCATCTTGAGTTTTTTGTTGTAACACACCACCCATAGCGACGTCTGATGCATCGACCATGACACATATCGGTAAGCTTTCACTAGGGTGAGCTAGAAGTGTGACACTAGATAAATCTGTTTTGCATTTTTCAAATGCGGCAATTGCTTCTGGTGTCCACTTTATTGGGGTGTTATCATTTTTCTTATTTCCCCTTTGATAAGCAAGAAGTGGTAATTGAGTAGCTGCAGCATTTGGAATAAACCTTCTGTAAAAATTAACCATTGCAACAAAGCGACGTAGTTCTTTAACGGTTTTAGGCATAGGGAACTGGACAATAGCGGAAACCTTTTCTGGCAGTGGCTTAATACCATTTTCGTTGACATGATGGCCAAGAAACTTGACAGCATTCTGGCCAAAAACGCACTTTTCAATGTTGATTACTACTCCATATTCTTGAAGACGTTTGAATACTTGATTGAGGTGTTCAAAATGCATTTCCTTATTTTCGGAAGCGATTAAAATATCATCAATGTAAGGAAAACAAAAATCAAGTCCTCGGAGCACTTCGTGAATGAAACGTTGGAAGGTTTGTCCTGCGTTGCAAAGACCAAAAGTCATAAAACGGAACTCGAACAAACCAAACGGGGTTGTTATTGCTGTTTTTGGGACATCATTTTCAGCCACTGGTATTTGATTATATGCTCTTACCAGGTCAATAGTCGAAAAAATGCGTTTACCATAAAGACCATGAGTAAAGTCATGAATATGGGGTATAGGGTACTTGTCGGGGATTGATTGAGCATTTAGACGACGGTAATCTCCACAAGGGCGCCACTGACCATTCTTCTTGGGTACTAAATGTAATGGACTTGACCAGCAACTTTTTGAAGTTCTGCATAGACCTTGCTCCATCATAAAGTTGAACTCTCGTTTTGCAATTTCAAGTTTGTCTGGAGGAAGACGTCGTGGTTTTGCTGTTACTGGACGACCTGTTGTCTCAATAACGTGTTGAATGTTATGAGATTTTTTCCCAACAGCAGTTGAAGGATAAGTTATTGCAGGGTATTTGAAAAGTAGATCATGATACTCATTAGTTTTTAGAACTGTTTTGATTTCGTAGTAATTAGAAATATTACCAATTTTCCCTTTTGCAGACAAACCGGTCGTCGAATCTATTAGTTGGACA
Source organism: Pollenia griseotomentosa (assembly GCA_963931875.1). Lineage (NCBI taxonomy): Eukaryota > Metazoa > Arthropoda > Insecta > Diptera > Polleniidae > Pollenia > Pollenia griseotomentosa. The sequence goes on from OZ007564.1 coordinate 51,786,692, forward strand.
TTTTTTATATCAACAATAAGACCGAAATTCCTTAAAAAATCAGCTCCAATTATCGGATGAGAAACGTCAGCAACCACAAATTTCCACTGAAAATTCCTTCTAAGACCAAATGATGGGGATAAAATTTGTTCTCCATACGTGTTGATAGGAGAGTTGTTTGCGGCAAAAAGTTTGTATTTTTGACATTTTCCTTTTGATGGATTACGCGCTGGCAAGACGGATATATCGGCGCCTGTATCCACGAGAAAATATTTACCCTCAGTCTTATCGTACATAAAAAGGCGATTGGTTGCATTTCCCCGGTCACTATTGGCATCTAGTGACCGGGTTGTAAGTTTTCCGATTGATTATTAACGAAAGAGCATGGAGGACGACACTTACGAGCTTTTTCTTTAAACCTTCTATGATAATAACAAATTTCGCCGGATGATGAATTTCTGCTGGAACTGCGGTGAGATCCTCTAGATCTGCTTCTCCTAGATGTTTTGAGATTACGTAGAGCATCGTTTATGCTAAGAATCTGTGCTTTAATTTCAGCAAGTTCACTAGTAGGAGTAATTTCAGACAAGTATGTGTTTCGCGGAATTTGTATATCACCAATTTTATCGGCCATTTTTACGAGATTATCGATAGGCTCTGAAGATGTCGCTAAAATAGCTTGTGTTTGAGATGGTAATCTTTGTAACCACATATTTCGCAAAAAATCTTCAGTGACACCACCATTTGCAAGGTTTCTCATTTCTCGAAGCAGAACACTTGGCTTCTTATCTCCAATTTCTACGTTTGTCAGAAGAGTCTTGATGCGTTTTTCCTCCGAAACAGAGAAATGATCAATTAGGCGTTGCTTAATCTGCTTGTAAGCATCGGTGGGAGGATTCATAACTATATCACTCACCTGGCTAAGTATTTCTGCATCCAAGTCAGCCAAGATGATAAAGTATTTTGTCCTCTCATTTGTAACATGATGTAACACAAATTGAGCTTCAACTTGTGCAAACCACAGGAGCGGATTCTCTTTCCAGAAACGAGGAATTTTTATGGCAACAGATAAATTTGGGGTGCGTGCATCACCAGCTGCAGGATTCTGAACATCGGATGATGTTGAACTTTGTTCAGTCGTAGAACGTGTTACAGGCATCAGATCACGTCGGGGTCACCAATTGAAACAAAAATTAATTAACAATTATTTGAATCAAATTGTAGTTTTGATTGTTTCCTTTTTTCAAATTTATTTTTTCTCTAACTGATATATTATTTTACAAATTTTATTTTTTAAATTTCAAAAGTCGAAAGTATCTAGATTATATATTATTTTTAAGTTTAAAGTATTTAAATTATAAGTAAAAATTATGTTGCTCATCTGTTGCCTACATTTCCTTTATTATCCGATAAAACCCTAGTCTGTTAACCGCTCTCTTAATATTTAAGATATTTTGTCAGCAGAAAACTACAATCAGCCGGAAGGGAACCTTCATATCCTGTTCCTCTATGTAGAACTCCTCACCAACTCTACTTTGAGGAGCTGAAATGTCGTTTGTCGAGTTCAAGATCTAGTTTTCAGTACATCTTTTAAAAATTACTTAAATTTAGGGCAATTTGTCCGCATTTTAAGTGTGAAGAAAAAAAGATATCTGATAGAAAACCAATGAAAATTTTTTCTGGATATATTAACGAGTTTTGGATGAGAACTTGAAGTTCGGCAGTGCTCACAAATATCCCCCCAAATCTTTCCTTAAAAAAAAAAAAAAAAAAAAATCATCGAATTTGGTTGACTTGGGTCCTTTGGTAAGCTATAATTAAGGCACCAAGAATTTAAAAAAAACATAAAAAATAACTCAGTAAATCTTTATCCGATCGACACAGTTTGGATATTTTCTGAAAGAGAAAAGAGCTATCTATGCAAAATGTTAAATTCAGTTAAACAGTTGTCACGATTTTTCAAATTACCTAAAACAACTGCAGAAAAACACGATTTGCGAGTATATCTCGAAAACACTTCTTCAGAAAAATAAATGAATGCCATATTCGTGATCAGCAGCCCCGATTTACCTTAGAAAACATCTCATTTTTGAAGTTATAGCAAAAGGCTAAAAATTTGTGAACCAGTGTTAAGCCCATATGACACTACATTTTTAATGCATTGTTCAAGTTTTGGTGAACAGTACAAATATAATGTAATAGAAAAATTTACCAAGTGCAAAGAGTTCAGCTGTATTAAGATAAATGGCAAACTGTCAACAATTTTTAAAAAGTTATCGATAAAAAATGAAGTTATGTCAAAAAAAATGTAAAATTGTTTAACTTAAAATTGACATTTCAAGCTTGAAATATTAAAAGTGTTGCTGAATCAGCGGTTTATGGGCAAATTCAGCGATTTACCGCTTTTTGTTTTTAGGTTTCTCATAAACAAAAAGTTGGCAACATTTAATAAATTAAACAAAACAGGGATGGCTAAGTTGTTTCAATTGTACTTTTTTGTTGATACTTTTTAAACAAAGATGTATAAAACCTTTTTGTGGTATTTTTTATGAACATAAATAAAATTAATTTCAACTAATTTTACAATTAGGGTAAAAAAGTACAATTTTTAAAGGTTGTTGGTACAATTTTAAAAATTCTCAACGCCATCCCTGAAACAAAACCATAACAAGAGAAAAAAAAAACTACAAAACTTTGTTTACATTTTTTATAGTTAGCTCCAGTTTGCTCTTTCTAACATTTACTGTTTCTTTCTATCAATTCTATATCAATTAATGAATAAAAAATGTAGTGTCATAAGGGCTTTATCAATAATTATTGACATTTCATATAATTTTTCGTGTTATTCTTTACACAAAATTTTTGGTAGATAAATATTTCGGAAAAAAAGAAACCCTAGTAAAAATAATAAAATTAACCAGTAATTAATTTTTGCTCAATTTAACATTATTAAAATATAAAATTCAAAGCATATAAACAGGATTACTGCCTAATTACTCCTATTGTATTGATTGTAGTGATTGAGCTATTAAAAATACAAAAATTTTGTTATAAACGTAATTAAACACACACACACACACACACTGTCACATAGGCAATCAAACATCATGAAAAGTACTATAATCGATACATTAACCACAAATAAAAAAACAGCATTCAATTTTAAAATATCTAGTTTACAAACTGCAATCGTTCCTTAATTACAACACTGCATTACTGCTGAGTTTAGAGTTTGTGGTATTTATAACTAAAAACACATACACATGCCAACAATTTAACACACTCTTGCACTATCTCTCATACACACACACACACACACACAAACACATGCTTGCAACAGTTTTGCACTATTCGAAATTATTTTTACATAAATTTAGAAATTAATTGTATTATTATTACGAGAAATATAGTTTTAGTTTAGGGAGAAAAAGCAAAAAAAAAAAAAATCTTTACACAAACACACTCAGCCGTGTGCACACACACATGCATTTTATACACCGGACTAAACCAACACTCGGCAAAACTGCAGAGCGTAGATACAAATATAGACATAACCATGACATGCCATTGATATGGTGGTTATGATACGTGTAATGGTAAATTAAAACTTTACAAAAACTCACACACACACACGCACATAAGAAATTTACATGAATATGCAAACGTTTTTCAGATTTAAAAAAATTTTTAAAATTAAAATAATAAATAAATGAACTCGAGAAAGTCGACTACAAAAGTTAATGACTACTTGAAGTTTTTATTTAAAAAAGACACATACACATTTTGATCAGGACTATTCTTTAGTCCACGCATTGGTTTATATTCTACATTACGCAGAAAAAAATAAAAATTGATTTACAAGGCTTACTGAGGATAAACTGAAATTTATTGTTGATGGGATAAGCTATTCCTTTGCGCATTTCACTGGTTGCTTAGGCCAGAGCGTCAGGAAACTTCATCCAAAGATGTTAGAAAAACTAAATATATCATTAAAAAAAACTGTTAAGCGAATAAGAATTATAAACCCCAGTTTTACTTGTAACAATATCAATTACTTTATTTTGCCAGTTCAGTTTTATGTACACTGCCACATGCATATTATTTTTCAATTAAAAAAATTTATGATATAAATAGTATTGTGGTTATTTTATTGAACTGTTTATGATTTTAGAATTTTAATATATTTTAATATATTAATTAGGCTAAGGTTCATTAAATTTAATTTTCATTAAATCATTTTTATGAAGAATGTAATTTTATAACATAAAACGAATTAAAATGTATGGATAATTTATGGATAAATTCTTGACTGAGCTGGGAATCGAACCCAGGTTTTTACGGACAGTTTGCCTTTACATGTTTGAATTATTGGGTGATTTTTTAAGAGCTATAGGAAAGTTAAAAAAAAAAACACATAAAATTCAGAAAAATGCATGAAATCTTTATTTGAATCGATAGTACGGTCCATATAATTTAATGTTTGCAGATTATTTCATGCAAATGTTGACCGTGACTGCGCCTCTAATGGTCCATCCGCTTACTCCAATAAATGCTTCAATGTTGTCTTCCAATGCGTCAATTGAAGCGGGCATGTGTGTATAGACATGAGCTTTAACATAGCCCCACAAAAAATAGTCTAAAGGCGTTAAATCGCACGATCTAGGCGGCCAATTGACCGGTCCCGAACGTGAAATAAAATGTTCACCGAACTCGCCTCTCAATAAGTCCATTGTTAAGCGTGCTGTGTGGCATGTGGCACCGTCTTGTTGAAACCACATGTCATGCAAGTCAAGCCCTTGCATTTTGGGCAAAAAAAAGTTTGATATCATCTCACGGTAGCGCTCACCATTCACAGTAACCTTACGTTTCGCATCATCTTTGAAGAAGTACGGTCCAATGATGCCACCAGCCCATAAACCGCACCAAACTGTGACTTTTTCTGGAAGCATTGGTAGATCTTGCAATGCTTCTGGCTGATCTTCACTCCAAAATCGACAATTCTGCTTATTAACGTACCCATTGAGCCAAAAAAGAGCTTCGTCGCTGAACACAGTTTTTCGATAAATTTTTTGATAATTTTTTAATAATTTTTGATAATAAAATTCAATAATTTGCAAGCGTTGTTCGTTTGAAAGACGATTCATGGTTAAATTATAAACCAAACTGAAGATGTTTGACAGTGAAACAAAACACGAAACGTGCTTCAGCTGTTTAAACCAGTGTTGCCAAAAAGATAAAAGCTAAAAAATCACCCGATATAACCACACATATTTGATATTTAAAATTTAATTAAACTGCCACCAGTCAACTAATTAATAGTATCAATTAAATATTTTTTGATCTTAACAACAATTTCTGCAGTAATGTTGTTGAAATAAGTAAACTTTTAATGCAATTGATAAAATTTTTTATTAAAACTGGTTTTATTTTTGATTAATGGTTTAATTAAAAAAAAAAATTACGATTATTTTTTCTGTGTATAGTCTAGACTTAAATTTATTCTTAAGACTAGATAATAGTTAAGACGAGTGTTCGAAAATAAACCGAACATTGTTTAGCGTACGGTACACTTACCCAGAAACCATATATATTTTTTTAATGTTTGTGTATTAGTACACAACCCATAATACCGCTAAAAATAACACAAAAATAACAAAAATTATCTTGTGTTCCGTTATAAAACAGAACAATTGTTGTAATTCTGTAGATATACAGTAGCCGACAAAAGTCTACATACGACCCTCATTTCTTTCACCTGATGAGACCAAAAGCATTATGAAGAAAAGTAATTATGCAGGTTTATATTTCCTTATCAAGCTAATACGGCCTAAAATCTTTAATGTAATTAAAACACAACTTTAATACATTTTATTTGAAATCTGGTTTTATTAATAGAAAACGAAAAAAACAACTTACTTTAATATACACTTTAAAAAATATTTACAAAAAACAAAAAAATAGCATTGACAAAAGTCTGCATACGGCTTGAAAGCTAACATAAAAAACTTCATTGAAACATTAAATAATATTTTTATTATTAAATTTATTATTTGGTTGGGCCACCATTGGCATCTTTAACAGCCTGTAAGCGTCTGGGCATTGAATTAACTGAATGTTCCAATTCAATCGGCGTAATTCTTAGCCATTTTTCTCTCAGCATCTTTGTCAACATTGGAGCGCTAGTAATATGATGCTTTCTGATTTTACGTTCCAAAGTCTCTCAAACGTGTTCAATGACATTTAAGTCCGTGTTTTGAGGTGGTGTGTGCAATTGTCGGGGGGCATAGTAAAGCAGCCATTCTTTTACAACTTGAGCGTTGTGTTTCGGGTCGTTATCTTGTTGGAAAATCCAACTCTTACCAAGATCTAATTTATTGACCGATGCTCCCAGATTTTGTTCTAAAATAGACATATTTTGAAAACGATCCATATTTCCTTCGACAAATACAAGATTTCCCACACCAGATGCAGCGACAGCACCCCAAACCATCACGTTGCCACCCCCATGCTTAACAGTAGTAACTAACCCTGCTGATAACGAGACTAGTCCATACATGCATGTAAAGAGTAGTCCATAAGGAAGTAGGAGTACTCCAAAACTACTCCAAATATATGTGTAAAAGGTGGTCCATTTAACATTACGATGTCCTAGGAGGGGACCATATAAACCACCGAAGTAGTCCCTAAACTACTCCATGGAGTACTAAAGTGGGTTAGTTTTAAAAGTAGTCCATGTCACTACAGTATGGAGTACACTAAAGCGGTAGTTTAAGCATTTTCAATTTTTTACTAATCGCCTTTTATGGCGTGCCCTGTAGTCTATTATTGCTATTATTAAATATATTTACTTGGTATTTTTAATTTGTTTACCTTTTTTTCACAAATTTCACAAACTTTCACTTTTAAATAAACAATTAATAATGGACACCATCAGGGTACCAATGTGCAATACTGTAAACTATAGAAAAGTGTACATCATGCAGTTGTTGGCAGCACTGCATGTTAATTTCTTTTAACATGGTCCATATTACAGTTGATTGGACCATGTTGTAAGTAGCCCATTTAATCCACAATGGACCACGTAGTGCAATATTATCTGTAGGGAAGTGCTTCATATTCATCGCTGTATTAGCTTTTCTCCAAACTTTCGCTTTCCCATCACTTTCAAAAATATTGTATTTTGACTCACCTCTAAACAAAACTCGTTTCCAGAAGTCAAATCCTTTGTCAAATGAATTTTGGCAAATTCCAAGCGAAGTTTTCGGTTTATTTTTTTTTTTTTTTTTTTTTTTTTTGCTTATAATGGGTTTTTTGCGCGGAGTTCTGCTGTGGAAACCATTATTATTTAGGGTTCTTTGAATTGTTCGTGGATGCAGAACCGTATTGATCTTATTGTTAGCTCTTGGGCCAGCGTTGTGGCATTCACTCTTGGATTTTTTTTCCACTTCTTTCATTATAAAGCTGACATCTCTGCGACTAAGCTTTTTAGGGCGACCACTACGCGGTTTATTTTCAATAGAACCAGTGTTTTTACAATTATTAAATACAGTTTGAACTGTTGCTTTACTTAAATTCAACAGTTCTGATATTTCCCGGAACGCTTTTTTCTCGTTTCTATATTTTACGACTAAGTTTCTCACATCAGTTGAAATTTCTTTTCGCGAGGCCATTGTTACAATTGAATTATGCTGGAAACTGTCCAGAATGCAACCGAATGTAATTGATTTGAAATGTAAAACATGCAGAAAAGTAAATTTAAAAAAAAAGTAACGGTACGTTATCATCCAGCAGCAAGCAAAACACAAAGCATGACGTGTTGGCCGTATGTAGATTTTTGTCAATGCTATCTTTTCGTTTTTTGTAAATATTTTTTAAAGTGTATATTGAAGTATGTTATTTTTTTCGTTTGCTATTAATAAAACCAGATTTCAAACAAACCTGCATCATTACTTTTTTTCATAATGCTTTTGGTCTCGTCAGGTGGAAGAAATGAGGGTCGTATGTAGACTTTTGTCGGCCACTGTACATTAATTATATATTAATGTTCTTTGGTGTGGTTTTTCTACATTGATGAAGGAATGAGCATACACAAATTTTCAACGACTTTTCTCACTAGTATTTTTGTTGTTGCTTGGCAATTTGCACGCAGGGCTGTCAGATGTGGCGCTTTTCGCCAATCGTGGCGATTTATAAACCTTATTGGCGATGCAATTTTGTATTTGGCGACATGGCGATTTTTTTTTAGCGAAATTTAAAAAAGTTGGCGATTATTTGGCGATTTCTAAAACACATTTTATCTTTTTTTCATATTTATATGAACAAATTTATAAGTACTTGCTAAGTTGTTTCTTTGAATTTTTAACAAATTTTAAAATCGCAATACGAATGCGATTGTTTAAAATGATAAATTGATAATATTAAAGAATGGTTGACATAGAAATTTGGAATAAAGCTTAAGCTTTCCTCGATTTTCGCACATTTTCCTGATCAGAAGTTATCAATAATCGGACCTTTACCGAAAAACTTATTTTGCAAAACAAATTTTAAAAACGCAATCGTTTTCGAGTGCATAAGAAATGGGTTTTTTAAAATAAATAAACAATAATGTACACTTGGTAGTATGCAAAAATAGTTGAATTATAGCGACAGAAAATCAGAAAATTTCTTAAAAAAAGTTGCATTTGATATTAGATTCTATATAGCAGTATCAAGCGCAAAGGGAAAAAATGCGCACGTTTATACGAAATAAAATCAAATATTTCTTTTAAACCTTAAAAAATTAAAAAAAAAAAAAAAAAAAAAAAAAAAATTAAATATTCACTTGAAATTTTCGAAAACCCTGATTTTATATAGCATCGAAAACGAATCTGGGTTAGAAGGTAATTTTAAAAAATAATTCATGTACTTTGTTTAGACTTTAAGTATTCCAATTCAATTTCAAATATCTAATTTAAATAGTACACCTTTTAAGATATTTATCCTTTGCTTTAAATAAATACAAAATTTTACCATATTCTGGCTTATATTCACATAAAAAATCACGCTTATAAAAACTTTTTTTTTTGCATCAAACTCTACTCAGTTAACATGCTTGATAAAATTAATGTTTTGGCAAAATTCAATTAACTGATCTCACAAGTTCTAGGTTTTAAGATAATCAGCCTTCTTATGATTACAAAAATTCTAGTTCCCTTCAGCATACTTTTGCAATTTGAAGTCGCCAAACTTCTTGCGATTGCGATTAATGCTTTAAGCCTAGTACTCTGTTCGAAATTGTGAAAAATGTTGAGCAACATTGATTATTTCACACGAAAATTTTGACACGTATCAATGTTACCTTTCTTGCGAGTTTGCACAATTTGACGTTTTTATTCCTGCTAAGTATGCGACATTGTTTTGCGCATGTAAACAAACCCCACATGTATTTTACTAAAAATTGTTTTTTTTTAATAAACAATTAAAGAAAAAAAAAAGTAAATATGGATTAAAAGCTGTTACCGGTTGTGTTATTTTCATTTTTTAGTTCTTATTTAATAACCAGTTCATACTTTTTTGCTTTTGCTTAAAATTCCACGTGAAATAAATGCAGCTTACATAATTTCGCATTTGTAAGAAAATGTTGCCAGAAACATTTCGGAAATTTTTCACAAAAAGAACAGAGTACAACTCTATCAACATTATTTCATAGATATTCCGAACAAGTTTTTTTCATATGCGTTTTGACAGCATTTCACGTGAAATGTTGAACAGAGTACCAGGCTTTACAGATTACAGAATTCAAGTCAGAATCACAAATGTTAAGCGTTTGGCGATGTTCTACTGTAATATAAACACACTACTAGAATAAGGATAAATATGGAAAATTCATATAAAGGTAAAATACACTTGTATACTCTTTTTTATATAAAACTTTTATTTGGCGATTTTTGGAGATTTTTTTTTACCAAAAATCTAAAAAAATAAATTTTTGGCAATTTTTGGCGAATTTCGGTATACTATTTGGCGATGAAGGTGAAAAAAATCTGACAACCCTGTTTGCACGTGGCTTGTTTACATGTTTAGTTTGCGTTCAAATTTTTTGTTAGCTGTTTTTTTTATTTTTTTATATAAAACACAACCCTTCTGTTTGGCTTAAAGCAACAATTAGCCTATGGTTAATCTAGATATTAGACTTTAATTGCGAATAAAGACTGGACTAGACCATTTTTTATACTATGGGCTTACTTTTGGCGACAGATCAGAATATCTGGCTTATCAGTCTCAGAAATTATCTCCGGTCGATAGTGGCAAACAGAAAAAATTCTCGCCAATTTTTTCAATTGAATCATTAATCAAAAAGAATGCCAGTTTTAATATAAAAATTTAATCAAGTGAATTCAACGTTTACTTACATCAACAACATTACTGCAGAAAATGTTTAATTGATACTTTTCATTTGTTCGCTGGTGCAAATTAAGAAAATTTTTTAATTACTATCACAATTTTTTTTTTTATTTCTGTTAATCCGTATTTTGCTTTTTAGAAAAAAGAATATTGAATTTAAAGAAGCTAAAACAATTAATTTATTAATACGATTTTTTATGACGTGCCAAACTCCCAGCTTTAATTTGATAAATACACTGAAAGTTTTTTGTTGGGGGATAAGCTAGTTCCTGTAGCTTAGGACAGATCATCAGAAAATCTTTTTCCAAAGACTTTGGAAAAACTACAGATATTATACAAATAAAACTGTAAAGAGAATGAGAATTGCAGCGACGGAAGTAAAACTATTTCGATCGGAATGACTTAATTTTTTTTTATATATTTTTTGGTATAAAACAATATTGTTGTTTTATAGTAAATATCTTATTGATTTTAAATTTTAGCCTGTGTGTATGCTAGATTTTTTTTTGATTTCATTTGTTGTTTTTTTTTAATTATAATATTCATTTTATTTTCTTAAGAATTTTTTTCATGCATAAATCTTTTGTTTTATTCTACTTTAAAATTCATACGCCATGAAATTACATTTTGTTTTATGTGCGTGTGTGTGGGTGTGTTTGGATTTGTAACCTTTTGTAGCTTTTAGTCACTATTTTTTTTATTTCCTCTCACATGTTTATTGATACACAGACACATTTGCAACATACTCGTATGTTTAGAAAAAAAAGAAGGTACAAACACCCAACAAACATTTGATATCGCGAAAGTTTTAATACAATAATGGATTTTAAAACCGTTTGAAATTCATTACACCTTTAAAAAATGATCCTTTTGAAATCGAGTACCTGAATGTTAAAAACTTTAATAGTTTCAACAAAATGTTAATCATTTAAACTAACTTTTAAGCAATTCACAAAGTGTTCTATTGTGTAATATTGGTTTTATTTGCTATAATTTTATAAATTTAACTAACATGCATAAAAATATAGAAAATACAACCAATAAGACACAAAAGCACACTTTGCGAATTGCCTAATTATACATTTTTTAAAAAAAAAACTTGAACCATTCGTCAAAGTACATAATTTTCCGGAGCTGCTTCCCTCTTTATAACCCTCTTGGCAGCTTATTATGTATTATGATAGCCCCCGACTTTCGACCACTTGACATTCACGGATTAAAATATATCTTTGCTATTCTTTTTTTAATTTGGGCCTACTGAAATTGAAAAAAAATTACAAATGGACCTTAATATTTCACTTTATTTGTTACATTTATTTCGCTATAAAATCAAAAAAAATTTATTTCAGCAAAAAATTTTTCGCAGTACCATTTTCACCGAATACTGAAAGCTGGAGGTCTACACCGACCGTGCTTTCTTGACCTATTTTCAATACACATTTAACGCATGCAAAAGTAAAAAGTAAACCTCCTTAATACGTTCGATACTTATGTAGGGCATAGGACGTCTTTTAAAAGTAAAACCACCGTTTAAAAAACCTGCAGTCAAATCCACTCAAATCCTCCACTTCTTCATTTGTCATTGTCCAAAAAAAAAAAAAAATAATTGTTGACAAACTGCCATTAAATTAAGTTATTTGGATTGACTTGAGTCAAAGTGAGATAAAATTAATATTTATTTATCCGTTACACATGTTTGTTTTACTTTTTGTTGTATTTCCCCCTTTTTTTTACAGAAGAACTCTCAATTAGAAGACACCAGCATCTGCCCGATATGGTTTTCTTTATCATTCGACTTTGTAAATTTAATGTATTTAACAAAATAAATTAAACAAATAGAATATGGGAATTTTTGTTTCTTATTTTACTTTTTAAACATGAAAAAAAATGTTAATAATACACAAAATACACAAAATGTGGCATCGAATTGATGTCACTGTAGTCATAGCATAGATGATACATAAAATATGACAAAATTTTATGTTGACGTTCGTTATTGGATTGATGTCATTTTTTGCCTCTTTGATGCCATTTGTAATAACATTAATGTCACAATTCTGATGTTAGGGCACTATCAATTTGAAGATGCATTTTTCTATCTAACAAAAACTGCTTGTACATGAAACAAATTACACTTTTCTATTCGTCTTTCCCTTTTCATCAACCAACTCAAACGTGTGTGAAGATAAATATGAAAAGTTGAATTCATTTTTTAAAAATATCGCATGCGAAGAAAAATATTTTAAAAAAATATCGCATTCGTATTATAAAGAAAATACGACTATTTACACGAAATTTTACAGTTTTTATGAATAATCAATCATATTTATTTAATATTTAAAACTAATTAGATATTTAATTAGCCTTTTTATATTAAAATTTATGATTTTTGAAAAATACGACAGAGTGAAATTCTCATGACAGTGCTGTGTGAGGCATATGGCCACTGTGTCCAAACCCTTCGATCTCAGGGAATCAAACCTTATGGAAAATGAAGACTATGGACAAGGCTATATGCTCCAATGGGAGTTAGAGGAACACATATATATATATGGACAAGGCTACAATAATCTATAAGCACTATAGCTAAATTGTATTTGTGAAAATTTTTTATACATTTTTGAAAATTTGACTTAGAGTGAAATTCTCATGAAAGTGCTACAAGATGTATAAAAAATTTCACAAATACAATTTGGATATAGTGCTTATGGAATCTGAAGGAATTCTTATACGATTCCGACTTTTTTTATCGACGTTTCTCTCAGATATATGTTATTTATTAACTTAAATAATATTTACTCGTGTTGTGGTAATTTAAAAAGTTAATTTTTACAACAGTTTTTCATGTAAATCTCAACTTAACAAATTTGTGTTCATTGTATTGCGGCAAAAAAGATGATGCAAAGAGACATGCAAAAAGGGCAGCTTTCGGAGAAAGAGACAAAAAACAAAACGCAAAATCTTCCGTCTCGTGACATATCTGTTTAGTAATCTGTGGTTCCGCCGCAAATGTTTCATAATATGGACTTATTAACCCTCTAATGCCAAGATTTAGAATAAATGGGAATATATTATGAAAACTATTTGTAGGGTATTTTTGGGCCTCTGAATTCAAAAAAAATATTTTTAAGCCCGTACGATGAGTCGTTTACGTTCCAGGTGAGAAGACATCTAGGAGTACCTCGAAGCACCCTTGGGTATCTAGTAATAAAAACACATTTAAATTTTGAGAATTCTGTTTGTTAGTTTGTATTGAAAATAAAAAGTAATGAAACAAATTAAAAATATTTGATTTTGTTTATGATAATTAAAAAAAAACAATTTTATTATTTGAGCAACATGAATGAAGTTTGCACTTTGAACAAAAGCAATGTGTTCGAGATTGTTTGCAATGCTTTAAGAGCTGTTAGGAGCTTTCGAAGCTTCTACAAATATTTTTCTAGATCTTTAAGCAATTGTAAAAAAATGGAAATTAATAAAAATTTGTTATATTTTGGGCGTCAGTATAAATTTTGTAAAGCATGCCTTGAGGTACTCTTAGGCATTAGAGGGTTAAATTGTCAATACAATTACACTGATTTTACTTTTTGACAGATGCATTGAACGCATTGAACGCGTTCCGTGCAACTTCTACTAAACTGCGCTAATGAATATTTTTTTTTTTATAAAAAAATTTCTACTTTTCTTTTTATTATCGTTCATTAGTGACGAAGAAGACAAAATCAAATGATACAAATTCAAATGTACTTTGTTTCTGTAAAGAAGTGACGCCAGGTCACATTCCTCTTTCAAGAATTTTCTCAATGCTTGCAGGGCAAACACAAACAAAACAGATATTTGTATGACCGTGTAAATATATCTCCTTTTTTTTATATAGAAATATTATTATGGAAGCATTTGCAAGATTTCTAAGAAAGTAGGGATTATTGGAACTGCCTGTGGAAGTGTAAATCATAAGGATATGCATGTATTATAAATGTAATTGTGTGTGTGTGTTGTTTTTTTTTTATTAATATCCTTTTTTAGTTTTTGTATCCCTGGTGTTTACTTTCGTTTCCTACAAAAGGTTTCTAATATAATAGGAAGAAGAAAAAAAAAAAAAAAATTGATAACGATTTCCATTTCATGTAATTTTGTGAATTTTGTCGTTTGTCTTGTTTTCAAATTTATATAGTATTTTTTTCTTTCTTTTTTTTTTGTATTATTTTTCTTTTTTCTGCTTTCCATATCAGTTAACTTTGCCATAATGTTGATTTATGAAATTCTATATGTATTGATATCAAACGAATGCTAAACAAAAAAAAAAAAAAAATACAAACATCCAGAAAATAAATGAAAAACACCTCCTTTGAGCTCTTTTTTATGCTCCAGATGTCCTCGTGTAATTTATGCCATCAAATATCATAAAAAGGTCTTAAACTGATTGTTATGGTTACATTAAAGATTCCTTTTTTTCTCTTTTTTTCTTTACCCTTTACTCTGGTAAGTGATGAGAGGGATAAGGGGTCAATTACTTTAATAAGTTCTTATATGATTTAGACAAATGCTATAAAAAGCAGGACATAATTTAAATTACTCAGTAATATATTGTCCAGACTTTCCATTGCTATTAGAACAAAACATTGGCAAAATTAGTTACGTACAATTGTTTATCTTCTTTTATGTGGGGAAAATGTTTGGTACGATATAAAAAGCAAAAATAACAATCAAGAATACTGCAGTGATGTAAAACATCGTTTGTGCAAAAAACTGTTTTAACAACGCTGTTTTCAAGAGAACAAAACATCGACAACAACAGTCTTCACTATCCATTATTCATGTGTGAATAACATAGCGATGGCTAATCTAGAGGGTCATTAGAAAATCAGAGTAATACTTTAAAACCATCGACAAGCAAATTAACTTTATTTTGATTGCAAGTGCGATTTTAGCAAATATTTTCATGTGTGTGAAGATAAATGCGAATGGTTAAATTAATTTTTTTTAAAAATCGCATGCGATAAAGAAAAAAAATATAGCATGCGATAAAAAATTATTAAAAATATCTCATAAGGTAAAAGAGTTTATCAAAAAAAAAAAAAAAAATATTGCATAACCTGATCTTTTAAAAAGTAAGCCTTTTGGAGGACTGACCTCCTCCAGACAGTCAGGATCCTGCATTTCCGAGCACACTCTCGCCAACTCATCAACCCGGTACGAATTTGTCAGTTCATCAAAAAAATTTTTTTTTTGGAAAAATTACTTTATCGTTGTAGTAAAATCTCTTTTCGCCGAGCCATTTCTTTAGGTTTGAAAACAAGAAAAAGTCACGTGGGGTGGACTCCAGGGAATAGGACAAATTAGGGAGTAATTCGTCGACATGGAATTAGTACACGAAATTCACTTCTGTTCCATTTTCTTCTTAATTTATGCGGAAGACTGTTATGAAAGGCTGTCAAGTACAAACTAAATGACGAAGCTTAACAAAATTTTTACAGGAGTCAACTGCCAGATGCCTGTAGAAAGGAGCAGTGTTGCTCTTTTAGCTAAGTGGGAGGAAATTCAGAAAGTTACAGACTTATATTGAGCATCCCCTATATTTTTCAATATCTTAGTATAGACTAAAGACATCTAAATAAAGTTAACGATATAGTTAAAAAAAAAATAAATATTTTTAAAATAGATTAATCATTTTTTCGAATTTGCCTTTATGAGTTGATATTCAATTGTTTAAGCTTTTTACAATAGTCCTATTCCCTCAATATTTCACCTCCAACCTTTGGTTAACATTTAAGCAACAGATATTTACTTGTTCTTAGGAATGACTCTATACACTAAAACAACTCATTTAAGCACATTAAAAATAACATGAAAAAAATTCCCTCAGTCTGTTTATTTTTCAAATATTGTTACGAAATTAGATTTATCTAAAGAATGATTTATAGTTAAAGTAATAAGTTATCTTGTTTATTATAATTTATGTCGTATTAGTTTCAATTGTTATTTTCTCCACTGTATTATAGACTCTAGATTTAATTGTAGAATTTAGGATTCGAACATAATGTTTTGGAATCGACTAGAAGGTTATTGAATCTAGTTCACCGGTTGTGAACTATAAATACAAGCTGCCTCGTAAATGTTAAGTTTGTTTTGAGACCTTAAACGGTTCAGTTCGATACTTACAATATTGGATAAATTTTGTGAACGTAATAGTTAGTTTTATTAAAGTTTGTAAAGTTGAATAAGTGCGTGTGTTTATTTTGATTTGCAATTAAACGAACTCAAACGCGTTTATAAAAGGAAAAACGTAACATTATTTTGTATTTAATTTGATTGAATTTTTTTTGAAAAAACTTAAACGCGAACTGCACTCGTTTATACTTTTCTCTTTAATAATTTTCCATAGATTTGCTTTTAATACTCGAGCGTTTTGTTTTATGTTTTTTTTTTAATTTTATCAAATTGTTAATAAAAAATTCCATTATTTCTAATAAATGTATATGAAATTCTATACTTTATTACAATATTTGTTTGAATATTGATTCCTTTTGATTTCATCTTTCAAGTTTTTCAAATAACAACGAACTTTGATCTGCCAGAGCTGAGGTGATGAAAGAATGATGACATACTCGTATTGACTTTAGAGAAACTAATAGCTGAAAAAGTAAAAGGCATTTTCAGACAAATTAAAGTATCACAGAGCGAATAGAAGAAAAACAAAACAAAATAAATTGTTTTCAAAGGGCATTCAAAAGAAGTTGATTTGATTTTTTTTTTTTTTTTGTAACTTTATAACTCTTTTTTTTTTGTTTTACAAACTATTATTTTTACAAACTGTTCAACAAAAGTTTAAATAAAAAATATCTCGCCAGCCATAAAGCCATTATCCTTAACAATTTGTAATATATATATATATGTATGTATATATATATATACATATATATAAAAAAAAAAGAAAAATAAAAAACATTTGAATAATTCCCGAAAATATGATGGCATACCTAAAATTTTAGTTTAAACTCATATAAAAATTGGAAATTGTAGTTTGTAAAACAATGACTGAACAATAGAACTAGAACTATAAAAAATATCTGTTCCTGCATTCTAAATGAAATATGAAACAAAACAGAAAAAATGCATTCAACCGAAACGTCAAACTGCCGAAAAAAAAAATTATTTAAAACTGAAATATGAGTATTAAAAAAAGTTATAATTAAACGGAAATTTAAATGTTAAAGCAAAATTGCATGTGTAGGTATTAGAGTATCCAATTATTCCACTTTTGGTTTTGTTCGAGTAGGGAATTAATCGATTTTTGAATTTTAAAATTGCTCGATTAATCGAATAAACGTTTTAAATTGTTCGAATTACTCGAATAACTCGAAGAATTCAAATAATTTTATCCAATGGGAAAAAACAAACATCTCTATTTGAACTCATACTTTTATTTTATTAGTAAAAAGTAAAAAAGGGGTTAGAGGTGCCAGCCAGTTATAAAAAACATTTTAAGCCAATTTATTATTTCTTAAAATCGAGTGTAATTGAAATCGATGGAGATTCTCCGTTAAATTTTAAACATCGCCGCAGTTTTTCCTGATTTTAAGAGAAATTCTGTTAAAGACAATATTGAATATATAAAAGAAATTTTTTTATTATTTTTTTAAAACAGGACTTTTGGTTAATTTATTTTTTAACGTATTACTATTTTACGACAAAAAACAGAAACTTCGTTTTCAAACATTGCAACTTAGGGTTTTAAGACGAAAGTAATGACATCTCATACTGATGATGATTTTTTTTTACGAATTTGCAGTCAAAGCAGGAAAACTGCCATTTTTTCCACTTCTTCATTTGTCATTGGCCAAAAAAATATTTGCTTTTACTTCTGATTCATTAAATGTAAACAGTCGTTATCAAACCCGCTCAAAAAGCGAAAAGTTGTATACAAATTTTCGTTTTTTGTTCGGCAGTTTTTGGCTTCGAATGCAGTTTTTAAAACCCTATTAATAGTATTTACAAATTATTTCAAAAACGCTCAAATCTAAAAATGGACTAAAATATGTTTTAAAGTATGAGTAATGAAAATAAATGCAAAAGGTAACAATATGTAATTTAGTTTTAAGGTAAGAAACTTAAACAAAATATTTTTACCTTAAAAAAGTAGAATTTTCTAAGAAATTAATTTTAAACTATTAATTGAAATAAATTGTTCGAGTTATTGGTTATTCGAAAATGGCTATTTTAATTATTCGATCAAATAATGGCGGAAAAATTCCTCGATTAATTGAACAACGATTAATCGAGTGGATACTCTAGTAGGTATTTTTGTTATGTATTAGAAATAAAAAAAAAAAAAAAAAAATTAAAAATAAAAGCATAATTTAGGTATGATTTCTGGTAAAAAAACCCATAGTATTGTTTAAGGCGCAGTTTAAATGAAATATGTAAAATTATTTGTAAATTTTTGGTTGTTTTTAGACAATTATATGAAATTATTATTGCGAATTTTTATAAATTAAATTGCAAATACATATTTTAAAAATATTAATTCAAGTATAAATAAAAATGCTTTTATTTCAAGCTCGAGACCAGTATTGAAAATAAATTTTATATTAATAGTAGCCGATATTTCGATACTCTTTAAGTATCATCAACTGGGCTTGTAAATAACTAATAATTTATATTGACCAAGGAAAATTACTGTTAAAATTTTAAGTTAAAAATATTTTAAAAATTTTAAGTTGAAAATATTTTCTAGAAAATTTTTATTAATTAATACATATGTCTTATTTTCTATTTTTAGGTAAGCTTAAAATGAACTGGAACTATTTTGGTAATGTTGTTTTTAAAAATTTTTTCTATTTTAAATACATTTGTTTTAAGCAAAAGTCGCCTTAAATATGCATCTTCTAGTTTAAAGGCATTTCAGTTTTTTTTTTTTAAATCAATTATTTAAATGAAAAACAGTTCACAAGTGTTTTTTCCTTTTTTTTATTATTCCAAATACTGCATGATATAAATCATGACATGTATTGATAACATAAAAAGAAATAAGTTTTTATTTGAAACATTTTAAGTTTTTCTTAAAAAAAAAAATCAACGATAAATCGTTTGTGGTGCATGAAGTACTAGAAAATCTATACACTTATTAAAATGCTTAAAAGAAAAGAAACATAAACCCGAAACGTGCAGTTCTGGCGCGTAATGCAAAAAAGTTGTATAATCAACAAATTTTTAGGTGGCGGAAGGCTTAAAAAACTATTATAAAACTGTGGATTTTGTTTCTAATTGTAATAAAAGAAAAAACACCTTGCGAAATGTCAAAGTTGGCGTAAAACGATAATGCCAATAAGCCACCGATCAATGCCAATAAGCCACTACTATTCGCCGAAAAATTTAGCTCTTCAAAAAAGATTTAAATTAAAAAACAAAAAAAAAAAAAAACAAAAAAAGATTAAATGGAAACTAGATTTAAAACAGCCCAACAAAAACGGAGGTTTGATTTCAAATTGAAAATGATTTGATATAAAACGTTTTGTCAAACGGCCCAGCAAAAACTTTACTTACAATCCTACTTTTAATGACTTCAAGAATTCATTACTTTGTAGCTTTATTCGCCACTTTTTGGATTATTAGTTATATATTAAATAATAACTTTATTATTATATCTTAAATATACAGAAAAATTTGTATTTTCATTATGACAATAAAAATGTCATTATAGTCATAAAACATAGTTTTTTAATGCAAAAACTACACTGCCCCGGTAGACTAGCTGGTAGAGAGCTAGTCTATCAGCACCGAGGTTGCGGGATCAAATCCCGCCAGAGACAGAAAAAAAAAATAAAAAATAAAATAAAGTAAAATAGAATAAGAAAAAATAAAAATAAAATAATTAAAAAAAAAAACAAAAAAAAAAAAAATTAAAAAAAAATAAAAAATTTTTTACTTTATTGACTTTGTGTAACTATATATTTTTATAAAAATTTTAAGTATAAAAAAAACATATTATTTTTTAGATTATAATAGGCTAAATTATAAAGGATTACTTTTGGGACATCTCGAACAAAAATAAGTACTTCTTCTAGTAGAAACATAAGTAGTCTGTTCGTCAAGTTCTCATTATTTTTCTGCTTATTTTGTAAGCAAAGTTTTTGCTGGGGGCAAACGATTTGAAAATCATAGCACTCTCAACAAAAATGGGAAATTATTTTCAAATTGAAAATGCCTTTATTTTCAACTGTTTTTCAAATGTGGAATATAATACAATGTGGAACATAAATAAAAATATTTTATTTTTTTAATTTAAATCCATTATTTATTTTAATAAACTGTGAGATAAACATTCTGCACCATGGCTAAAATATGAAATAACGTTCTTTTTGTCCTCTATTTTTTGGAAAAACGAAATACTTGGCTTCCTTTAATTTTGAGGATCATACACTGAAAGAATTTTCTTGACAATACCAATGAATTTTGACAGTAATACCATGAAAAATTGTATTAAAAAGGAACCTATGCAGCGCTTGGTTGGATCAATGAAACCTGTTTCATTAAAATGTATTTAATGAAACATTACATTAGATCTATGAATATTATTCATTGGATGAATACATAAAAAAAAGTAAATTTTTTTTTTTAAATAATTCCCTAAACTAATCCCGCGGAGCATTACGCTTGTCTGCAGGAACCAGAGTCTCTGGCGGGAGTCGATTCCGCAACCTCGGCGCTGATAGACTAGCTCACTACCAGCTAGCCTACCGGGGCAGTGTAGTTTTTGTATAAAAAAACTATGTTTTTTGCCATTACTCAATTAAGAGCGTAAATATGAGATTAAATTGTCCATAACAACAATAACAACGTTGATTTTTTTTGCTAACGCATAATAAAAAAAGACCACATAAAGAGAGAACAAGCTTTTTTGTATACATCATTTGGTTGACAACAGTTTAAAATAAGGGTGCGTTTTTTTTAAAGGAGAACATTTGTTTGTTCAGTACTTATTACATACTATATGTATTTAGGTATGTATATTAAAGAAAACTAAAAACATACGTATTTATGGATTGAAAGTTTTTGTTTCATTACTATAATGACATTTTTGCATTGTCATAATGAAAATTTAAATTTATGAAGGCATGCTTTTTCGAAATATTTTTATACTTTTAATTATTGAGATTATAGAGTTATTTGAATGTTGAAAAAAAAAATTTTTATTTTCAATTATTGAAATATGTTGCTTTTATAAAAAAATGTTTGATTTCATAAATTTAATGGCGTATTACATAAGATGTATGAAATAATAAAATCTTACATTTTTAAATAACAGTTAAACATTTTTTTAAGCAAACTATAATTTTGTATTAATTTATGAATGTAGCTATGTTTGTATATTGTTTTTTTTATGTTCTCAATTAAAATTTTTGTTTAACTTGGACAAACTTAAGTTTTCATATATGCAATGAAAATTTTTAACGTTATTACGAAATCCAATGAAGCGATTATACGAAAATACTTGATTATAACTATGAAATTCCATTTAGACAATGCAAATTTTCATTTAACGATTCATTAAATAAATGAAACATTTTTCTTTCAGTGTACAACAAACACAATTTCTCACTTTTCCGTTTTTTTTTTAATTCTTATTCTTAATTATTGTACTAATTACTTACACATAATTTTTTTTTCACAAGAAATAAATCGATCACTTGTAAAACACATTCAATTACAAAGTAAAAATTTGACTTTAATCGCCATTTTTAATGTTTACATTTATTTTTCGCTTTCGTATTGCCAAGTTTATTTTTGATTTGAATTTAACATTTGATACCAATTTGACATCAAGTTAGTAAAACATTTGATGTGAAATGTTTTTTTTTTTCAAATCATTATCAATTTGAGTTTAAATCTTAAAATCAAACAATTGAAAAATGTTTGTGTTTGATGTCAAATGACAAAATCATTTCATATCAAAGGTTTGACTTCGTGTTTGTTGGGAGACTTCTTGCAATGAGTGAAACAGCCTTACGGCTTTATTTTTTATTACAAAAGATTTGTTATGTATTAAACATCAACCAATAATCAATATTAAAATTTGTTTCAATAGCGAAAAAATACTTATTTCTTTGCCACCTTCAGAACTGCTGGGTACTAAAAGTAATCAAACATTTTCAATATAGACATAATGTTTCCGGTAGGATGAAAAAAGTGTAAACATATGTATTGGAAAAAAATAACACTAGAGTTGCAGTTGAAAAAGATACAGGGGAATTGTATGTAGCAATTATAGCACTCCTACATTTCTAGAGTGAATGATGGCCACAGTTAAAAATTTTGCAGCAAAAGGTAACTCCCAAAGAGTTTATGAATGCAAATTACTATATTTACTCTTCAACTGGGTTCAGTTCCTATTTTAATTTAAAATTTTAAATATCCCCAGTTAAACCGATTTAATTGATGTTTTGTAGAAAAACAAGAGCATTTGCAATTACAATCTTAGACCTTGTCAAGGAGCTATAACTATCGAATCCTCACTGCAAGCCAGCTTTTTTCTTTAAACAGCAACAGAATGAGGGAAATCTGCTTTATCTTAACTTAACTGTTGATGTCTCCACTAAAACTCTATTCTGTGCAGAATGGCGTCCTGTTTTTATACCTTATCTTAATAATCTAGTAATTTTTTCTTCTAATAATGTCTTTAAAATTTTACATTTGAATTTAACCTCTTTTAGCATAATATATACTTGAACACTCCCTTCAGTGATGTTAACACTACAATTACGCACAGCATCATTATCACTCTTAACCCATCAGCGCCCAATTTTTATATTAAATATTGTTAGCTTTTTTCCAAAAATAAAATTTTATTTATTCCATTTTTTTCAATTATCTATTGAATTATTTGTATGTGTATGTTCCCATATGGGATTATTTGGCGCTAATGAGTTAAACAAACTACAATTTATACTTATAAGATGACTTTTAAGTACATGACTTTGGCTGGCAAATATTAGTACCCCTTTAAAAAGCAACAGTTAACCTAAACACCAATCGAATAACTTATTTTACGTTGTACATTGACGGCTTAAAGTTAGTTGCCACATTGTATTTGTAAATGTTTATAAGAAGATGTGATGAATATGTTACAAGTCAAATCTTTGACAGTCACGTAAAAAATACATTAAGACGAGTTCAAGCAACAACATGTCTGTTTGAAAGTTAGTGTGGTTTGACTGTCACAGCTTGCTTTCAGGCAAGGGTTACTTATTTTATGGAATTTGTTCCCGGCCGGGGAACTTTTGACATGTTTATTTATTTAAGAGGGTTACCGGGAAACTTATATAAAGAAGGGGTTTCTAATTTTACAAAAAAAATTTTATATCTAGAAACTAAAAGTTTTTTTTTTGTTCACGCCGGGAAAAATATTTCTTTTAGAAAACTATTTTAAAAGAAATATTTTGAAACCTAATTAAACCAAATTATTATTTAAATCTTCCTTGAAGTTTTTTCCCTTTTTCCATCATTACAATTGATTTTAAATAGGAAAAAAACGGCAAAAGCAAAAGCAGCGGGAAATTTTTATTCATAATTGGATTGATTGTGGTTAAATGTAGAACTTCGCTGTTTTTCAAGTTGTTTTTTTAAGCTACAGCAACGGGCTAATTGTGATCTCTACAACTATCCGGTAAAAGTCTGGTTAAGTTTTAGAAAAAAAACACAAACTTTTCTTGGCGCTTGGCGGAATAATTCTTTTGCTTGGGCGATGATTCAACATCATGTCTATCGTAATTAAAAATGGAACAGTTTGTTTCCTCGTAATTTTCCCCGAACATTTTTTTGAGGGAATAGCGAATAAATTTCGAGGGAAATTTTATTAACGATAATGACGAAGGTTCGATTAAATGGGCAGCTGATACGGGGACGGTTCACTTGGGCCTTTCACCAGAGTCAAGCCAAAGTTTACCAGGGGGTTACTCTCTATTGCCATTGGGAATTCAATTTCGATACGAAAGCTAAATGCCAATTTGGCACAATTTAAAAAAAGCAATACTAGCAATAAAAATTAAAGATGGCTCGCGAATTAACAGTAATGAAATGTCAAAATATGTAAAAAAAAAAATTTTAATATTCAGGAATAATTCTGATTATATTTGTTGCAAATTTTAAAATTTAAATAAAATAAATAGCGATGATTTGCGAAAAGAAAAAAAAAAAAAAAAAAAAAAAAAAAAAAAAAAAAAAATTGAGAGTAGCCTCCAGTGGTGCGATTCACTAACTTTTACCGAACCGACAATCGTAATATTTGTCCACATAAATATTCGCTTGCAGTGACGATAGTGTGATCCTGTAATTTTTTTTTTAGATAGAAAACAGCTGTACTTTTGTAATATCTCTGTCTACAAAATGTAAAAAAAAACGAAAAGCACAAAAGAAAATAAAATAAAAACAAATGAAATTGTTCTTAACCCGCCGTGTTGCACATGTTTTTTCATTAAAAATGCATTGAAAAAGGTCTGGCCAGACTCATGAGTAAGACGAAGGGTTAATTTGTGGTTTTTTTGTGAATTTTACATTTAGAATTTTGTTTTTGTTCTTAATTTGCTTTTTTGTAAATTTTTAATTTAGGATTTTGTTTTTGTTCATACATAGACATATGAATTTATCTTTGTATGTATGTAAGCTATTTTAAACAAAAAATACACAGAAAAAAATACCAATGTTAAATTAACATGGCGAAATGTTGATTGAGAATCATAGTAAATTTCTGCAAAAGTATGCCCTTATTTAAATTTAACATTATTTCATATTAATTTTAAATGAAAAATATTGAAATATTTTTAAATCACGTTTATTTAATATTATTCACTGTTAAAATAACATTGTTCAATATCGAATCCTGTTTTACTTGTTTTGTATAGAAAAAAAAACAATACCATACAAAGAAAAACATACATTTTTTTATTTTCATGTTAAACATTCGTTATAAAAAGTATACAATTCCCGTATTCTTTTAGTAAAAATTATTTAGTTAAATAGAACATCAAGTTTTTAAAGTAGAATTATGACAAAAAACATATCGCGCCATTCTGCTGATGTTTCTGTTAACAAAGGGGAATACAAAATAAGTGTTGCAGGGGTAAGTGTTTTGAATTACATATTCTTAAATAAATGCATTTGTTGTCTCTGAAGCTTCTTCTCACTGTTATATCAAACCAATTTGATTCTACATCAAACCAATTTGATTCTGCATGATGAAATTCACGTTCTTTAAACTTGAAATAACATTCATTCAACGGGATTCGGATTGTTATTTCAATTTAAATGATATTTTGCTCTAACTTTACTGCAATGTTAAATTAACACGAATTATAGTTATTTAAAAAGAAAAAAATGTTGTTCGCAAGTTATTCTATAATCATGTTAAATTAACATGAAGTAACTACTATGAAGCAAAATCACCACCGAAAACAAAATCTGGATCAACTTTGTTTTCGACGATTTTATCTTGATTTTTTTCTGTGTGTACTTTTTATCGATTAAATTAAGACAACCTAAATTATTGTCACTAAAATAACGACAAAAAGACTTTGTTAAAAATGTTACTGAATAGCATATTCGATAAATTTTCGTTATATTTATTTTAACGATTCGAATATCGTTATAAAAGTTAGTGAATCGCACTACAGATTACTCCCCAGATATCACTGCAGCCCCCAACCATTTTTAATCCCTGCAGAAAAAAAATCGACCTTAATACTTCTTAAGATAGAACATTTGATCTTCCCTGAGACCACGTCAGTGGCAGCGAAAGTGATGGTCCGTTTGCTCCTTGTACTAGCAACTTCTGCAGTAGTCATTAGTATCTAGACCCATCCTCATCTTATAAATCCCTATCAACCAATGGCCGGTAATGCACGGTGATATCGCCATTAATCAACCTTTTTGAATTTTGAACCTACACTGATAGAAAAGGAGTCACAACGCTGATGTATTTTGACATCAGTACTCAGAATTGGTTGGGCGCATATCATGGTTAAATTACCATAATATGCGCCAAACCAATTCTGACCTGACAAAGTGTCTTAGTTTTTGACCCCAATTTTCATAATTGTCAAATTAATAAAAATATTTTTTTTAGTAGCTTTTCCTGATTTCAGAAGTTGTTTTGGTAAAGATAAGTGGTCCTCAAAGTATGGGGTGTATATAAGGGATAATTTTCATGTACCATTAACACAACTAGTGAAAATCATTGAAAAAAGTGTAAAATAAATAAATATTTTATACATATATACTCACATACAAAAAACTCTTAAAACTACATATAAATTTAATAATTTTTAAAGCATGGTTTTACTTGAATTCTCTAAAATTAAAGAAATCCAATTTGTTTCCTTGTAAACAATAACAAAACAATAAAATATAACGGTTTCGTCGTAATGTCTTTTCTCTACAATCTTTTGCTCCCAATCGCACTCCAATTCTCTTTTAGAATATTGAAAATGTAAACAATAATAATAGCAACAACTTAAACAATAACAACAACATGGATATGTTGACAGTAGCAACATTTTTGCAATAAAAATATTATTGAAGACGAAGGAAACAGCAAGAGAACAATTATTATTTTTACTGTTATAGTGCTTTGTCATTGTTTTTGTTAAAATGTTGTCAGCCTTTTATTCTCTTTATTGCTGAAAAGAAACAACTATTACATAAAAGTATGAATGTATGTATATGTAAGACAGTGTAATCACCTTTACCGTACACTAGACACCCCGTTTAGACGGACAGTGTTGCCTGTAGCCCGTTTCTGTATTTCTCGCATCGTAAAATTTTCCGACTGAAACCAGTGAATCGGGACAGAAACAGTGAAAAATGAAACAAAAAATGGTTTTTCTCACACAAGTGTTTCTGTATCTTTTTTTTGCGAGAATTATCTGTCATTTAAATAATTTTCCAGCAATTATTGGAAGGATGCGAGAAAAAGTGTTTCTATAACAATATTTTGCGAAAAGTTTTTTTCAAGAACTGTCAAAATAAGTCACATTTGAAATTGGTGGCGAGAAAAACAAAATGTAGATATTTTGAATTTAAAATATGTTTATTTACTATTTTTTTTAATAAATAAAAAAATAGAAGGAATATAAATGATAAATGCATAATATATATGATGAAAATAAACAAAAAACAATTGTTATATTTTGTTAGTTTAAATTTTTGTTAGCCTTTTCTTGTTTTGGTTTTAATCAGTGCTGCCAGATAAATTTGTGTCAAAATCGTCAATTTCCTGAGAAAAAATAAAAAAAATCGTCTTTTTTGTTTTAAAAATCGTGCAATTTAAAATCAATTTTAAACAAATTTGTTTCGACTTTTATTAAAAAATAATCAAACAAAAACATAGTTAAAGTTCATGGGTATTTAATAATTATTATTTAATAATTGAGATATAAATCTTTAATTTACCTATTCCTATAATCTTTTTCTTTTTTACCTGAAATAGACTTAGTAGAATACCTTGTAGTTAAAATTAAAAAAATCGGTTCATAAATAAACGGGTTAAAGACCCAGTAAAATCTTCGCCTACAAAATAATATGTTAAGTAATCAGGAACACATAAAAGCACTACATACAATTCTACTGAAAAACTAATGAATTTTACAAGGGTTGTGCCAAAAAGAACAAATTCAAAAGTAAGTCATTTTTTTAATATCTTAATACATCCAGAAAAAAGTAGTTATCGAAGTTCTTATAGAAGAAAGCTACTTAATAACGAGTGAAAGAAGCTATCCATTTTGAAAAAGTTTTTACTGGGAGACAAACAAATTTCTTTCTTGCCGGAATAATGGTTTTGGCACAAAAGTGTACATATAAGATAAGAATATCAAATATCAATCATATTTTGTATATGTATATAAGAATTATTAAATGTTCAAAATAAGCCAAGTCGGTCCATTACTTTCCCTCGAAATTTTGCTTTTGCCGATACATTTTTTAGGGAAAAAACAAACAATTTCGAGGACAATTTTCACAATAGGGATATATAAAAAAATTTAAGCAGCCTTGTTTCTAAAGATATCTTTTTTTCTAATAAACAAACATATACAAATATTTACAATTATCTTTTTTCGAAGACTAAGGGGCTTATAGTGTAAAACGCAACGCCAACAATTTCATTAAAAGCAAAAATAAAATCAAAAATATTTTATAAATTTGTTGTTGCTTTCTACAGATTATTTTTTTTTCAATTTTCAACGCCACAAAATAGAAGTGTTTGAAATTTAAAAATTCAAGATGAATTTCTATAGAAAGTAACAACAAAATTATAAAATATTTTTGATTTTGTTTTTGCTTTCGTCACTTTTTTAGAAAAAATCATGAAAACGTCACTTTGTTAATATCGGAACAAAAAATCGTCAAGATGACGATAACTCGTCAAATCTGGCAGCCCTGTTTTTATTATATTTATTTCTTTTGTTGACGTTTCGCTTTTATTTGACACTTAATTACTGGAAATATTCCAGTATAAACAGAATTTGTTTTGTCTGTTTTCGCATTCAAATACAGAAACACTTTTATCTCATAAATCGAGAAACGATGGAATTTTTTGTTTCACACTTCATGCAAGAAATTTTACGATGCGAGAAATACAGAAACGAGCTACTGGTCCAGGCTGATTTTTCTAAGCAAACATTGAGTTCTTTTAAGATGACATTACCCTTGTACGGACACATTTCAACAGTCCGTACAAGGGGAACAGATTACACAGTGCAACAAAATTCGGATCATCGCCGCCAGCCTCAATACTTGCAACGCAAAATGAAACTAGACTATTGGTAGAGCAAATCTGACAAAGGTTTTTGAAAAGTTAGCTCAGGTTCCCGAAACATTGGCACCTAATGCTTTTGATTTTTTTTAAAGGCGTTTGCTATAATTAAAAAAAAAAATATACTAACTGTAGTTCTGAGCTATAAGACTGTTTCAGATGCCTACAGTAGAATTGTGTGGCGATCCTTTTCTTAGAACATATTGACATATTGTCCTTTTTTTTAACTTCCACACAAAAGTATACTTAAACGGCACTTTAGAGGGTTAAAATGTTCGTAGAATATTTTCTGCATCAAATTTCACTAGGGGTCTTCCGGTCCTTGAAATTTTTTAATTTTTCGAAAACCCATTTTACATACATTGCACAATTTTTTGGATCCCTAGTAAAATATGATGCAGAAAATATTCGTCGAACATTTTAACCCTCTTACCATCTTAAATGCTCTACCAATAGTCTAGTTTCATTTCGCGTTGCAAGTATTGCGGCTGGTTTTTTGTTGTTGCACAGTGTTATTAGAGACTCCAGTGTAATACAAACATATTTTCTTTACTTTAAAAATGTGTAATTTTATTGCAAAAAGTTATTATTTTTTTTTTTCGAATATCGAGAAAATGTTTCGCAAATGTGATTAAAAGAAAAGTTAAAGTAAAATTTTATCGTTTCTTATTTTTCTGTCTTTAAAATTGAAATTCCCAGCGTCCCTGTTAATTTAGAATGTTTTGCCGCTTTCCTGAAAATTAGAATAATACGCTACTAATAATAAAGGCGGTTTTTTAAAGCTCGATGGAACTTGAATTGTAAAAAATAACAGATAAAATGTTTTTCTTCAAAACATTCATGATGAACAGTTTAAAACGATTTCTTCGATATGAGCAATGCGACTGCTCCTGCAGAAAGAAGCCCATTCCGGGCGTCCAATTTTGAGCCACTTTTTCCATCAGTGCTAGTTGTATGTCACGAACAATGTTGTCCTTAAAGGCATCAATCTTTTATCAACATCAACCACTGACTTGACGTGGCCCCACAGAAAATAATAGATACCTTGAAGGCCAACTGGCAGGTCCATTTCTCGAAATCAACCTTTCGACAAATTTTGCTTTTAATAAGTCTTGGTTGCAGTCGCTGTAGAGCAACAGAGCAAATCTGTTGAAACCACAACTCGCTGGGACTTTTTTTTTTGCCAAATTTTCAAACAAAAAAATATTAAACAAGGTGCGGTAACAATCTCTTTTGACTGTAAGGCTATCTCCGGCTTCGTTTTTAAAGAAATTTCGATGATACGGTCAGCGTGTAAACTGCATCGTAAGGTGCCTTTTTCTGGATGTAACATGGAGTCTGTAGGGTCAGTTGTGGACTGGTCTTACTCAATATGCGGCCAAAAATGTGTCGTATCGCTAAACGCAATTTTGTGATTTTCGTAGAAATTTGGATTTAGAAAAAAAAAAAAAAATTTCGAAGAAAAGTTGGATATTCATGCTGATTTGTCATAGTATACTGATCATAAATATCATACAAATGAGCGCAGCATGACAGCAAAACAGGTCTTAAAAAACTGCAGTCGAAACGATAAACTGTCGAACAAAAAACGAAAATTTGCGTACAACTTTTCGCTTTTGGAGTTGGCTTGACAGCGACTGTTTACTTTAATGAATCAAAAGTAGAAAAAAGTGAAAGAAATTACCGTTTGGGCCTGCAGTTTGTTAACCACTGCAGCTTAACCTTTCGTAATTTTTATCGGGCTAAAAAACAAAGCACACTGTCTACAAAAGTAAAAAGAAAATTAATTAAATCGAATAAATCCTAAAGACTTTTTAACTTTATATAGTTTTTTATATTTTGAGTTTTTTTTTTAAAGGTTTTAATTAATTGGATTGCATTTGAAACAAATTACAAGAAAAATCGCGAAGAAATTTTAACCCCTCTATAGATTTTTTGATCACTCACACTCCAGAAAAATTGCACTGTGTGGCGTTATTGTTATTGCTGTTTTTGTGTTGTGTAGTTTGGAATGTAGTTGTAGTGTTATTGCAACTCTTTGGCAGGGCTTATATAACATTTTATTGAAACGTGATGTTTGCTTTTTCGTTATTTCTTCTATAAATCTCACTAAATGCATTAAGTACGTGTGTACTTGTGATAGGGATGACAGAGAAAGTTAAGAAATTGTACAAACTTTCCTCTAAAATTGTACTTTTTCTTTGGTCTCAATTGTACTAAAAAACACTTTTT
Source organism: Pollenia griseotomentosa (assembly GCA_963931875.1). Lineage (NCBI taxonomy): Eukaryota > Metazoa > Arthropoda > Insecta > Diptera > Polleniidae > Pollenia > Pollenia griseotomentosa. Next base: position 51,818,091 of record OZ007564.1, read on the forward strand.
TATACATACGTTTGTAGGTATGTTTGCATATGAAGTGCTGTGTGGTGTTAACGAATTTTGCACTTACGCTTTGTCTTTAATACTTTTACTTTTAAATAAAAAAAAATTAAATTGAAAAAAAAAAAAAAATTCATCTGCAAAACCGGAAATGACCAATTTAAATCAAAATTTTTCTAACTTAGTTCTATTTTTTTTTTTTTTTAACGAAATTGCCCTTTAGTGTCCTTATCATATTGTAAAAGTTTTGTTACGGGACCTCTATTAGTTTAAAATGTATGCAAATTTCTTTACACTCGTAAATGTGGTTATTACAATGTTGTACCGTAAAAGACAGGAAAGAACGAGTTAATATTGAAATTTCTTTAACTTCCACCTAATTTTTTATTCTATTTTAACCGAAATTAGCCGTCGTTGTAAAACTAATATGTGCTCCTAACAAGTTTAAAAACACTCATACATACGTATCGGCTATGCATATAAAAAACACAAAACAAAACAAACTATAACGATTATATCAGTGATGCAAACTTGGTTTCCAAAATCGTAAAAATTTTAAAAAAATCGTTAATTTAAAAATCGCATAAATTTGAATTCGCATAAAAAAAATCCGCATAAAACGAGATCTGAGTTTACTCTTATGGTGTTTTCTTAAAAAAAAAAAAAAAAAAAAAAAAAAAAAATCCTCATAAATGTGTCATTTTTTACCATGTTAAACGCTTAGTAAACGCATTGTTTATAAGGAGTTTACAATTTAGTGGCTTTAAAATCGCCGGTCTCGTAAGTCTGTCAGTTTTAAAAGGTTTGTCGTTTGAAGTATCCTTTATTTAGTGAAAGGTTTGCCAATTTACGAATATAAATCGTTAAACAACAAAAAAAAAAAAAAAACCCTCAAAAACAAAGTGGCGGTTCAAACGTGACCAGTTTTCGACAATAACGGGGGGATTGCGGTCGTCATAATCGATCTACTGTGCAAGGAATTGGCAAGATTATAAATATATATACTATATTATTGTCACCGGTAACCATATTATTGTAAATTAGTGCTCCATCAAAAAGCCACGACCATGTTATGGTTTCTTCCGATCATGTTATAGTTAAATATGATACTCTAAGCCAGATCTAGATTACTTCATAGGAATAAATGCAGGCTCCAACAATTTCGAGCTCTTGTTGAAAAGAAAGAACGACTTAAGTCCTAACACAGCTAAAACATTTAACAGGGCGATTCTAGTGTTTCGAACAACCTTATCCTAATATGCCTAAGATAAGGGCATCGAAGGAGAAAGTGCCGTTTTGTTTCTGCCTCCTCTTGATACTGACTGCGCATACAAAAGTCATTGTAATTTAGGCCTAGTCTTATTACATGATTCCCTACCAACCAGTTACCCACCTAATGACCGATTTCACTGTTATAATGTGGTCCCCCGATGTTTGTAGGGATCATCTTAAGGAAATTGGACGTGAGATTCGGCCAACATCCAAAATTGACAGATCTCTTGAGATCGCGGATGACCACCTTGTTCCGCGGGAGTCAGTTGCCCCTGCTGACATGCCACTGATCTGACTGATTGGTTGAGGTCTCCGTTAGTATGATACTTGCGAGATATAATTTCTGTATTTCGGGTAGATTGTCTTTGCGGAAGTTTCGCATGTCCGCTGACAGATTACTTTCGGAGTGGTGGTTATGATTTAAACCAAAGTCACGGGAAAGGATTGTACTGAAAAGCCCTATTAAGAGATGACTTTTGACCACTTGTGGGCGAGTTCGGCTTGAGGAACCTAAAAAGATATGATTTTTAACCACTTGTGGGAGAGTTCGGCCTGAGGGAGGACTATCCCTAGGTGATGCTGCTATTCAACAGTATTTGCTGAAATATTTCCAAAAGCAGTGTTAATTAGATAGCTCCAGCTCCTAAGCAAGGGGAGAGGTTATAATTTTCCCGGATTATATAATTAAACTGTTATATGGGTGTGATAGTGCCTCTCACACTTGGGGGCGCAAAGGCACCGGAAAGATTTTAAAGCGGATCGTAAGCCCATCGTTTGTCACCCAGTGGTTAAGATTCACCATTACGCAAAATGCAGGTATTCATGTTAATCAGTTTCCATATATGTTCTGTTTCCTAGGTAAACCTGAGTAGCTCGCGGGTTTTCCTCGAATCATATCTAAGCTATAGAACTCCAAGCGAACCCGCAGCGGAAATTTGGAAGATGTCATATTACCCACATAATGGCATCGAAAGGAATTTTCATACTTTGTTTTATTTAAACTTAAATCTAGGATGCGATTAATGAAAGACCCTTTTTGTAATATTTTTAATTTTATAGTTGTAGTTGTTTTTTTTTTACTCTTTTTTCCTATAAAACTCCGTTTAGTTTAAAATTTTTACAATTTAGAAAAATTCAAAAATAGACATCATAAACAATTACAATGTATTAAACTTAAAACCGAAAAATGGATAACCCGTTATTTATAAGTGATTTTCAACATTCAATTCTCTGTAGTTGCCAATAAGCGTTAACAACACTGATTTCCAGAAGTAAAAGTCGCCTGTCGCAAAAAATTTTATGCATTAATTGTAAAAAATAAAAAACCACTTTTATATAAATGGTGCTTAAAACATAATAAAACAAGAAAATATATTTTTAATATTAATGAAATGGGCTTTATTGGAAAAGAAATTTTATAAAATTAATGTTTAAATATGATTTCTGCCAAGTGGCCGCCACGGCTGGCGCATAGAAGGCTCAATCTGGAACACCAATTTGTTAACAACTCTTCGCAGCATTTGCGGCCGTATTTTGCTGATAACTCTTCAAATTTTGACTTCCAGGTGTTCAATTGTTTGGCGTTAAATCACACGATCTTGGTGGCCAATTAATTGAGCCATGAAGTGAAATAATTTTTTCATCAAACTTTTCTTTAAGTAAATCAATTGTAGCCCCCGCTGTGTGGCATGTGGCTCCGTTCTGTTGGAACCACATTTCAGCAAGTTTAATGCCACATTATTGAGGTGCGAAAAAATTTCGAACCATGTCCCTATACCGCTCATACTCATACTCCTCTGTCGTCCAGGAGTGTAGGGACTCGATAGATAGACTCTGTGCCAATAGGAGAGTGCATATCTACTGGGTTCGCGGTCACCAGGGCATAGAGGGCAATGAGGAGGTGGACGAATTGGCGAAACGGGGGGTGCATTTACCATACGATAGGATGATGGCCATCCCGGCTCCAATTCGGAATTTAAGGAGAGATACGGACTCTGCTATACGGAGGAGATCAGAGGCGTTTTGGGAAAACACTAGAACGTGCAGGGTTTCCAAGGTAATGTGGGGATCCTACGATCGGGAGTCGACGAGAATTCTTCTATCGTTATCGAGAAGGGACTGTAGACTTCTGATAGGTTTTATGACGGGTCACTGTTGGACTGCGGTATACGGTACCAGGGGAAAAGGAGACGGTAGAGCACCTGCTATGCTACTGTCCGGCACTCGTGCGCTCCAGGGCGAGTTGTCTGGGAGATCATTATCTCCAAGATCTAGGGGAAATCTCTAGAATTGGGCTAATGAGACTCCTGGCATTCGTCATGAGAGTGTGGGGTACTCTGGGTACCATCACATCTGCCTGACCTTTTTTTTTTACTGGCTTTCTTCTGCGGTTATCGTACAATGTGGTAACGCTAGGGACCTATTTGGTCTATGTGGGGTCTTTCTGACCGGCCACTCTAACCTAACCTAACCTAACCCTATACCGCTCACCATTGACAGTAAAGCTTCGTACAGACGATGGTCAGATCTTACAATATTGTAAGCAGGCATTGCCAACAGCAATATTTTTCTGACAATGGTGCGATTGTCAGATGCATTAATTTAGCACTTCTGCAAATACAAATGAGCTTACAATGTTCACACAATTGTAAGACATTTTAGCCAATTTTAATGCAATTTAAGCAACGCTGCTTACCAATATTGTAAGATATGACCATCGTCTGTACGAAGCTTTACATTCTGACCACCATCGTTTTTGAAGACATATGGGCCAATGACTCCGCCAGACCATAAAGCTCACCGAACAGTAATTTCTGTGGGTGAAATGGTGTTTCGACAAAAGCTTGTGTATTATTCTCACTCCAAATGCGACAATTCTGCTTATTTTTAATGGAAATTCAAAATCAGTATCAATTTGTGCTTCAGCCCATTCGCCGAATTTTTTTGATTAAAAATTTCAACAATTTGCATGCGTTGCTCCGGTGTAAGTCGATTCATAATGAAATTCCAAATCAAACTAAACAAAAAGCAACTGTCAGCTGTTAAATGGGTGCTTAAATAAAGCAGTGATGCCAACTCAAAGTTTTGACGCTCTAAACAAACACCCTTTATATTGCAGCAATTACACTTTCGCAATATTAAACACTTGCATAAATTTAAGTGGCGGTCAAATATTAACCATTAATTTCTGCAACATTTAAAAAAAAAAAAAACGACAACTTTTATGTTATATTTTTAGAATAAAACAAAAACCCGCGCATACATGAATCATTTTTGTTAGATATGAAAACAACATTAAATATTTCATTATTTCTGCAAAACTTTTCGCTCAAAAATAAGCCCTTCTCCTTTTTCGTACCTTGAAAGGATCAAATAGTACAACAAAAAACTTCAATTATACAAACTTTGCCAACCCTGGCGAGTAGGGCGATATCTTAGTTTTATAATAAGTGTCTTAAATATGACTATAAGTGCCAAATGTTGTTAAATCTTGATTTCGAAATAAAAGCAGAAAATATGTATGTATATTTAAAGGTTTTTGTTCATCTATTTTAAATACAAAACTAAAAGAAAGAATTATTTTGTAAAATTATTAGGAAAATGTAGGAAAATAGTTCAACTGTTAGCAGCATAGAAAAGTTTACAATAACTCTCTCTCTCCCTCTCCCCCAGTTGTTCTACCAAAAATGAAATTTGTTAAATTTAGTTTGAAACAATTTCTCTAAAAATTGTTTTAAATAAAACTAAACTTTACAATTATTATACGAAGGGCTAAAAAATCAGAGCAAGTTAAACTCTCTGTTTGGTTTAAAATGTGTTCAAACCAACAAATCTATAAATTACTAAACATATAAACCATCTTTAAACGCATAATATTGGGCGTTTAAACTACCAATACAGACCATATGAATTTGATAGGATTTATCGTGGTGCTGCCACATGTTATTTTTTAACAACATATAATACATGGGACACTGATTTATTGTAGTTGAGTTTTAACTACATATCAATTTAAGTTTAGTTCAACTAAACCAGCGTTTAAACCATCAATGATTTATTAGCCATAAATCTTTAGAAAGTTGATTTCATCCACTTTTTACATTTTTTCAAAAAGTTTTTTTAATGCATCTGTTTTATATACTTTTGTTACTCTTGACCTATAAATTTCAAGTGATGATAATTTTATTCATACAGATAATGTTATTATAAAATGTGGCTAAAAGTGCTTACAAACGCCAAAAACAAACACAGTTAAAAAATGCAAGGGGCAAAATAAAAGGTGGCCTTAAAAAAGGTATTTATTTACAATTTACAATTTATTTATTTACAATTTTTAAATATTTAACCGATGTTCTTTGACTGTAATTTTTTGAAGAAATGAAAAACTTTAGTTTTGCCTTCGGATTGTGTTTATTTGATGTATACATTTCTTTTTTCCATTAAGTAGAAAAAGTGATATTTGCCAAGTAGTCGCCACCAGAATTGATTATTTTTTGGGCACAGTTCTAGGCAAATTTCTTGTCAGAACTTTCGGCTCCCGCATTGCTAATGGATATTCTCTTTGAGAACTTCAAGAGTCTGAGGTGTGTTAAGATAGACTCGTGTCTTCAAAAAACTCAATAAAAAGAAGTCAATAAAGGTAAAGTCGGGCGATCTTAGCGGCCAGTGCAAATCACTAAAACGAGAGATTAGGCAGCCCTCAGAACTTCGGTTGTAAGTCGTGCAGCATGCGCAATTGTTTCATTCTGTTGGAAGCACATGTTCTCCATTCCTTATCCTTCGAGTTGAGCTAGGAGAAAGAAAGTTGTTGAACATGGCTCTGTAGCCCTCGCAGTTTTCAGTAGTCGTTTGGCCCACAGCTGTTACGAAAGTAACCTTCAGGGCATGTAATGGCTTTTCGTGTGTTTTGAATTAAATTTCCTTTAATTTACTCTGCTCCAAAAGCATCCACAGCGATAAAAATGGGACTTGCGCTCATGATTTTTCTCGAATGTCAAATAAGAACTTATATTAACCGCCATATGCAAAAATTATAGCATCTTCCAATATGATTATGGCTGGTGATTCCTCAAACGAGTTCAAGATTTCTTCAGGGGTGCCGCAAGGCTCCATTCTATTTCTTATTTTTCTAAATGACCTGCTATGTAAAACCTCCAACCCTATCTATCTACTCTTTTGCAGATGACAGTCAGCTTTTCCATTCGTGTTTATTTGTGACCTTTTCCATTCGTGTTTATTTGATAATAGACCAAGCGAAGCCGAGACCTTGATATAATCTCGGAATGGGGTTGTGCGAATAGGGTCGATTTTAATGTCCGTATGTTGCATGCTCTTGAGGTTCTGCACTTGAAAAAACAACGTAATGCCCAATGGACAAAACATTTATTTAAAGAAAGAAGAGGGACGAAAGAAACACTCAAGTGCCTCGGTATTTTAAAATGGTATAAGAGATCATTCACTCCATCTGCTCCCCTTACTATTTATCTATCTATTTTGGTCCTTCTCGATCGCGTGCAGGAGAGGGCGGAGGGTCTAATTGGTGACAGTCGGGTATCTAAGAGATTTTTCACTCCATCTGATCTCCTTATGGAGATCAGTGCTTCAAAGTCTATTTTGGAGCTTCTCGATCGCGTGCAGAAGAGGGCGAAGGGTCTAATGGGTGACAATAGGGTATCCAACTCTATTGACTCCCTTGATCACTGCCGCAATGTGGGCTGTATATGGCTGTTTTATCGTTACTACAATGGGATGTGTTCTAATCAAATTAGGGATCTGCTTCCTTAAACTCGTATGTTTTTTTTTAATACACGTTTTTCCTCTAGAGGCCATCCTTTTGTGGTTGATTAGCCGGTGTATCGTAAAACTCATTACAGGGAAATTCATTCGTATGTAATTTAACCTTCCAGCTGAAGTCGTCCCTCTCTCTTTCAACACAAATAAGTTTAAGAAGAATGACGATAAGCACTTCTCCCTTTATCCTCCTTCCCGTAACCTATTTCCCTACTTCCAACAATGCAATGCATATGTAGAGTCATCCCCTAACTGCTGGTCCTAAAAAAAAAAAAATCTTGTTAACTTTTGTGTTGGAAAGAAAGAACCGCTAGATATATTAACAATCAGGAAAGACCCACTTCGAAGGAGAATCAAATTAAAAATGGATCCAAAAGTAAACAAGTCAAAATACTTTTGTCCTCATTGAAGTAGTTGGTCATTAAAGAATTCACCGCAAAGGCAATGGGGTATCTAAGGAAAAACCTTTGGAACACGATTTCTTATATAAAAAAAACTTCAAATCTTAATAGCTTGTATTATTATGTATATCAAGAATTCCAAATTCTAAAAAACTCGTTGAGACTCTGATCTGGATATTGTACATAAAAAAAAAAATAAAATAAAAATTAGTTTTAATTAAAAAAATTTTAATATTAATTAAATTTGCACCAGTAAACGAATTAATTGTATCAATTTAACTTTAATTTACTTGATTAAACGTTTAATTTACTAGATTAAACGTTTAATTTACTAGATTAAACGTTTAATTCACTTGATTAAACGTTTAATTCAGTTGACTAAGTTTTTAATTATAACTGATTTTATTTTTGATTATTGCTTTATTTGGTGAAAAATTGTTGAGAATTGGAGATACCCCGGGGACTTAGGAGAACTTGTCAGTTAATTCTATATGATCTAGTTAATCTAAAATACAATTACTTTTTTAATTACAATTCTTAAAGCACAATTGTTAAGTACAATTTTTTTAAGAAGGATATTACCTCACAGTTTGCAAAAATTCTAATTCATTCAGATCACTTTAGGATCCAGATTTCAAGAATTCCCTGAAAACTCATTCTACTTGGCGGCCCTAAAATTCCTGTATAATATAGGTTTTTTTTTTAAGTTAATACGAGTATCAATATTATTTAATTTATATTCACATCGTTGAGAGCAAACAAATATCTGGGAGAGAAAAAAGCACAAAGCTTGTAAAAATTATTAAGTACACAATTTAAACATTTTTAAAAAATCCTTTTTTTTTTTGTTTGTTTGTTGTTGTTATGTGTGTAATTTGTGTGCGTGGCACTTGGAAACTTTGTATGAGTTTTAATTTATGTCAGGCATTTTGTGTATGTAAAAAAATGTGTATGCACTTAATAAATTTATAATTACAATAAAGTTTATTATGTTTAATTAAAAAATAATAATAAAAAACAGATATTTAAGCATATTTAACAATTTTAAGGAATTAATTAATTGTTTATATGAAAGAAAAATATTAAAAAATGGCTTTTTTTTAAGATAACACGGAATAAAAAATATAGAGATTTAAAACTATTTAATCAATCTTTAACAAATTTTAAAGTTTAATTAATCAGGAGTTAATTGATAGCTTAAGGTATTAATATTTAAAAAAATATAACACAGTGGTCCGCTATTATGGTTCAACTACTTTGGTAGTACGTACTTAAGACTTTGAAATTGTAGTTAACATTCAACCACCTGAAATTTTGCTTTTAACTTCATAAACTTTAAAATATCAACAGAGGAAAAGTTCAGCTTTTACAGTATTGTCAAAAGAAATAAGAAATTTCAGCCAAAATGTACTACAGTGGGCCAAATTTCTCTAACATGGGTGCTAAACTCTAAAAAATCCTATTACATTTTAGTGAATAAATTGAAAATGCTAATGGTGCGCCATGGCGTACCTTTTACAAATAGATTGTGTCTATACCCAATAAAAAATTGAGCTTCAAAATGAAGCAGGTTTGTAAGGGAGAAATGTAAGAGTTTCGCTTACCATCTCGCTTACGGAAGGCATGCATTTTATATGGTGAGTTCCCACTTTGAAGCAATACATTTTTGACACAAAAAGCGCTTTATTCAACGCATATAAAAACTGCACTGAGAGAATTTTGCTTCATAGATCTAATGAATCAATTTCTTAAATTTTTTTTTCATTAATCCAATGAAAAATTTCAATACGGGAATGAAATTTTACAAACATAATGAAGCAATTTCATTAACACTACGAAATTGAGTTTCGTAATTTCGTTAGCATTTCTTTCAATAGAAAAATCCAACTTATTGTTATACATAATTTCAATAGGTTTTTTAAGATTAAAATGAACTTTAATTAAAATATTCAAAAAAATAAATCTTTTGTAACTTCATAATTTCCATGATAAATGTCACTAAATCAATGAAAAAAAGATAAGATTCTTTAACTTTAAAAAACTTATAACTAAAATATATTCTTTCTAGCGATAGACATGAAAATATATGAAAGAAATCGTAAATTTTGATGTTTCATAACATTAATGAAAAAAAATTCATTACGATAAAGAAATACTGATTTTAGCTAAATGTAAGACAAAAAAACAAACAACGCGAAAGAAAAAACAAGAGCAAACAATTCTCACATTCTTTTTTCTTTAACTGTTAACTTAAATACACAAAATTTGCGCAGAAGTACAAGCCAGAAAAATGGAAAGAAGGCAGATTAAGGTCGTCGCGGGCTAAAAAATTAATTAAGTACAATTTACTTTAAGGTGAGCTTATGAAAGTAGAACATAACATGATATAAAACAAATACAAAAACGAAATAGAATTAATAAAACTTGATGATTTGAAACAGGAATAAAAAAAAAAAAGAATTCACAACAACTCAAAACGCACATTGAAAAATTGAGTAAAATAAATAAACATAAATTTATAACCATAACAATCATCAAACTAATTAAAGACACGAACAAAATATCATTCAGAACAAATTTCATTCAAATATAAAAACATTTATATAAAAATTAAAAAAAAAAAATTTCTTTAAACGTTTGATATTAAAATAATGCAATATTTTCATCGATTTTCAGAAACATTTCATTAACGGGGGGCTAATGTAACATTCTTCATTAATCCAATGAATGGTTACATAAAAGATCTGTTGTTAAAAGATCTGGCCACCCTAAATTTTAAAGTCCCGAGTTTCATCGGTCTTGTACTCGTAAATTGTCAATTTTCATTTAATTTTATTTGATTGTGGATTATTCTTCTGGTTTCGTTTGATTTAATTAAAGAGAAAAATTAACTTTTCAAACATGTATACCGATTTTTATATTCTCCCTAACCAAACTTAACTCATTACTCCTGCCACAATATTTCCCTCTTAAAGTTTATTCTTTTTTTACAACAATTAAAACGGAATTAAAACAACAGCTGGCAAGACAATGAAAAATATCCTTTTTCCTGTCCATTATTTATCTTGTACAGAAGTAAAACAAAAAAAAAAAAAAACAATTTCATTCAAAAATAAAAGGAAAATCAACCGAAATGAAAAGTATTGATAGTCAATTTCAGAGTTTTTCTCAACACAAACTGTCAAACGTCTTCCCAGCATGAAGAGTATATTTTTCTCGGTCAGAAATATAAACAGAATCCTGACTCAAAAAGACATGAAATGACAGAAAATGTTCCACAAAAAAAAAAAAAAAAAAAAAAAAAAAAAAAAAAAAACAGCTGCAGCCCCGCACATACTTGTGAAGTTTCATGATGTAGGAGATGAAAACATTAATTATACATTAATTCTTATTTAAAATTAAAATGAGGTGGGTGGTGGACGAGGGAAAATGTTTTTTAAAATTAACAGAATATTGCACGAGAGAAAATTCTGGTCAAACTGCTGAAGAGGTTTATTTAAAGTTAAAATTTCTATTAATCGCGCATTCTTAGCAAAATTTCCTTCAACGAAAACTTTTTTGGGTAGAATCACATTTTGTAGAAGAAAAATCTCCCAATTATTCTCTCTTAGTTATTGAACAAAAAAGTGCAAAAATTTTGTTTTTATTTTCGAAAAAGTCGAAAGGTTTGCCGACAAGGCATTTTTGTCAGATTTTTTTATTGATTTCGTCAATTTTGAATAAAGTGCAACTGAAGCACAACGATTGCTCCCCGAAACATATCACGAGTATGTTCCATTAGCTTCAGCGAGCCCAAAAGTGGGTTAGAAGAAGTGACTTTAACACGCAAAACAACAAAATTCCGCCCATATCAGACCAGAAAATATTCGAAGATGATCAATAAGAAGCATTACTTTTTGAAAATTGTTGTCAATCTCAACCTACAGAACCATTGGGAGGCATCCTAGGAGCAGTTTGAAAAGGTTTGCATGCACAAACATGTTTAAACTTCAGTTAAAGGCGAGAGATGTTGAACAACGATTTTTCACAGGGTACCTGTGCCTGTTTTGGGGAAGAATAATGAAAAATATTAACTGCTGAAGAAGCGCTTGTTGTATTAATAGATGCAAAATTGTCAAGGTATCAATACAATGTCATTCCAAGAGTTGCGTCAGAATAATTTCCGCCATATACAGAAATACAAAATGCAAAAAAGAAGTGCTAACCTAAACGTGAATGCATAAAAATTTGTGAAATTTCGTCTGAAGTAAGTCTTCAAGGACTGTTGAGCGGTTGGCAACTTTAAAGGAAAAAGAAGTTGTCAATCCGACTGATAGAATTACGTAACATTAAATTGTATACAAAGTGGGGCTTCGATGGTAGTTCAGGACACAGTTCTTATAAACAGGCATTTCATGGTTCTGATGCCGATAATTCTGCAGTATTTATTACATCTGTCGTCCCTTTAAAGATGAAATACTGAGCAAATTGCACGTTAACGATAACTCAAAAATTCCACATTATAATAAAGATCTTTAATAAGTTTAAACTGTTTTACCATGGCACAAGACAACTTTCCGTTGATGAATCGATGATAATGTTCAAAGGACGAAATGCAATGAAACAGTATTGCCCTATGAAGCCAATAAAAAGAGGCTATAAAGTTTGGTGTCTAGCTGACCAAAACGGCTATATTAAAAAATTTTCGGTTTATCAAGGTAAGGACGAAGCTTTAGAAAACAAGTATTCGGAATTTGGTCTTAGAGAACGAGTTGTTTTGTCAATGACCGAAGAGGAGTGGGAAAAAACAAAATGGTTTTTTTTTGATAATTACTTTACATCAGTCCGGCTTTTGGAAAAATTAAAAACGGAAGGAACATTAGCATGTGGAACAATACGCTACAACAGAAAAGGAGCTCCAAAAAATTTAAATAATGACAAAAAAAATGAAAAGAGGTGACTGGGAGTCTAGAGTTTCATGTACCGGCATAAGCTTTTTTAAGTGGATGGACAACAAAGCAATATTTTTGGCATCAAACTATCACGGAACTGAGCAAACGACAGTTTCTAGAAGAGGCCGCGATGGTAGTTTGAATGATATCAGCTGCCCAACGATAATCAAAGACTACAATTCGTTTATGGGCGGAGTTGATCATGCCGATCAATTACGAAGTGCCTACGGTCTTGATCGAAAATCGAAAAAAATGGTGGCACCGAATATTCTGGGGTCTATTGGAGATGACATTTATTAACTCTTACATAACTTATTGTCAGTCCTTTGAAAAAGTTACTTTTTTGGAATTTAGGCGCTCAGTAGCAATGGGTCTGTTAACTCAAAATAATCTAACCGTAAGTCGTAGAAGCTTGAAAGCGATGTCCACAGATGACCAAAACGTTCCAGACTGTAAGAAACGCCGAGGAAAAAACGAATCCGTTTCAACGGATGTTCGTTTAGAAAATCTAGGCAGACATTGGCCAACTTTTGTCAAAACACGGGGAAGATGCGAACTTTGCAGTATTAATAAAATTCAATTGAAGCAATTTTCGAAATGTTTTCATTGTGGTGTCTATTTATGCTGTAATTATGAAAAAAATTGTTTTGTTAAATACCATGGAATTAATTAAAAAAAAGTTGTAAAAGTGATGTAAATCCTAAAACTATTAAAAATATTAATAAGACCTTAACAAAAATTAAAAAATTTTTTTTTTAACTTTTGGCTTATGCCGACCCGACGGTACTTAAAAGTACCAGGTCCACCTCGGATCCTTGCAAGTCCACCACAAATTTAAAATTTTGTAAACTACCTTATAAAGACCCCTTTATCGATATTTCATAAAAAAAAATTTAACTTTTTCAACGAATTCAAGCCTTGGTCCACAAGGGGTTAAACTACTAATTACCCATTTAATACTACAAAACAAAAAACTTAATGCTATCTCTAACGCCTGAATTAAGAGCCGTTTTAAGTAATTTTAACCCACTGTGCGACGTGGGATAACACGGCCATTAGAACTCTCGAGCAAAAGAGCCATTTTCTTGTTGGCTGTGTGGCACCATCCTGTTGTAACCACATTTTGTCCAGGTGCATATCCTCAATTTCTGGCTACAAGAAGTCCGTTTTCATCTCGCGATAGAAAACACCATTGATGGTAACTGCTTATATGACCTCATTTTCGAAGAAGTACGGCACTATAGCGCCGCCAGTCCAAAAACCGCACCGCAGCATGCACAGATGTTTTCACATTTTTTACAGACCCGGTTTGCTGAAATTTTCGCACAATTCTCCCGATTGTGGATATATTTCGTCGATTATGCTGACCAAAAAAGTCACGAAGTGCAAGAAATGCATTTTGATTTGAACGCCCATTTTCATCAATAGCTTCAAAAATTTTAACGCGCTGCTCAATTGTGTGCCTCCCTATGGTTGAATTTGTCAAACACTTAAACAAAAAAATGTCAAATTAAGTTTTGCAAAAAAAACTTGAAGTTAAGGTGTGACTCACAATTATCATTGTTATATGTCGTATATGTTTTGGTACTATTAAGCTCAAAAAGTTCAATTTGAAAAGCAAGTTAGAACCATTTGAGAACTGCCTTTGCCAACACTGATCGAAGTTATCGATTTTAACCATCAATTTTTGTTTCTCGTTTTTCTTTTAAAATCAACTTGAATAAAGTAAAAAAATAAATAGAATCATGTTAAATAAACAGGTAAATCAACATGAATAAAAAATATATTGTTTCAGAATAAAGTACATTAAGTACATAAAGTTTGAACGCCCATTTTCATAATAAACCAGAATAACTTTAACGCGTTGCTCGATTGTGTATCTTTCCATGGTTAAAATTGAGTTAGTCTGAAATTGAGAAATGTCAAATGAAATGCAGAAAAACATTTGACGTTTAGGTGTGGTTCACATTTGATATCGGCCCTTAAAATTTAACCACCCATAATGTTCAAAATGGCGCTTAAGTCCCTGCCTATTTTACAAGTTTAAAGATTTTTGCTATAATATTTTTGTGGTTATAAAGGGCCCTGGAGACTATAAAATATAACCTCCAATCAGTGCATATGTGCTCGTGTTGTTTATTTCAGGCTTTTTCGTTGACGTACAAAACATACGTCAATCATCAAATCATAATATCAAAACTTAAAAAAAAAAAAAAAAAATTTATATAGTATATATTTTTTTAATTTATAAAATTAAATATAAATTTTTTTTCATTCGTAGTACATACACTTCTGTGGTTTTCACGAATAATCGCGTAAGTTATAAAACCAAACTTTTCAGGAGAGCAAAAACAATTATTTTTTTCAATTGCGGCTTCTGTAGATGCTTTTTTAAACTTTTTTCTTTACTATCCTCTTAACAGTGACTTTCTACGTATTATAAATAGTTTTCATGAAAAAATCCTCACAGGATCACAATCTGTAAAAGGATTAAAAATGCATATGTTTGATTGACTCATTAAGTGTGTGCAATATAACATCATATCTCCACATAAGTTCTTTTTTGTGAAAATAAATGTTATCATTTTAATCACACATGACGACTTACGTTGTTATTTTTAGCACAAAAGTTGGCGACATATTCAGAGTGTTTGATACTTATAGCACAACGTATGGACTTAAAATTACAAACAACCGCTCATCTGCTGTTGTTGCAACTAAAGAAGTCAACAATAAACGCACATGTACATATACATAAGTTGTTATTAATAGAAAAATTTTCAAAAAATACTTTCATATTTTTTGCACGAATAACAACATAACATCACATATGCTTTTTATTTGGAAACATATTCAGCAATTTTACAATTTTTGGCGATGTATGTCGACATAAATCGTTATAATAGCAAAATATTTTATTAAACAGTTAACTTAAGTTGTTTTTAGCAGAAAAAAATTAATAATACTACATTATATTCTAAAAAGCTTAATACTTATAAAAACCTAATGCAAAATGTAGCACTTTGACATCATTATCTCAATTTCGGTAAAAACCGACTTACGCGATTATTCGTGAAAACCACAGACTTCTCCATGACAACAAACACAAAGCAAATAAAAAATTTTTATCAATCACAATAGGAGACTATCAAATAATCAGCCATGGAATAAGAAAATCAAAACTTTTTGATTTTCATCAAGCATTGCCGACAACGCGTATGTGTAGCCGAAAAAGAACGACTGCACGTACACAACTATGTGATTGATGTGTTTATTTGATAGTCTTCAACATATTCTTAATACCACAAAATAAAACTAATTATACTACTAGACACAGCAAAAAACTCTTTTTAGCAAGTTGTGGTATTTTTAAAACCTTTTTTTTAGTTTGCTTGTTGGTCCAATTTTTTTTTTTTTTTTTTTTTTGTCAAATATTTGACAAGTGCTTAACTTTTTATTCCTAAATATTTCTTATGTCACACATCGAAGTAAACTTAAGTTGTTATATCAAATGATATTTTGCTGATGAAACAATATAATCAAAGAGTTAGTTATATTGCTAAAACTCCATGAAAAATCGCATAAAGTAATTGAATCTTTGGCCATGGGTTTGAATATGAAGATCTCAAAGGTGCTATTAACTCAAATTTAGCTTAAGTCGCCTGAAGCTCTTTTTTTCTTTTTGCCACAGATTTGCGACAGAACTTGTCTCTCTGACATTGATTTGAATAGGACCCACTCCTTAATTGGCTGAGTGAAAACTTCAGCAGCCAGGTAACATAGGACCCCTGGGAAACAGTGAAACATGGTAACAAAATGAGAACATATTGCTGGATCTGCAGGAGCTGTGCTTGATCGAGGCTGCCAATGGAATCTAATCTAATCTTAATATTAAATTAATTTCAATCTAACGCCTTTACTGAAATACGTTTTACTTTTGAACAGTTCATCTGAAATGAGCTTGAATCGTTCTTTATTTTAATATAATTGAGCAGTTTTTATTTTTATCCCAGAATGCACATGATGTCATAAAGATGGAAAAACGATTTAGATAACGATAGCCTGTACCTTAAATAAATTTATATTTTAACAATATTTCACATCTTACTCTCAAAATTTTGCAAAAATCCCAAATTTTGAATTTAAAGACTAAAGACCCAACATCAAAGCAAAAACTACCTTGTTTTTTCAGCCAATTATACTCCCTTATGTTCCCTAATGGTTAAATGATGCAAACTTAAAAAAGCAAAACCCCATATAAAACAAATTTTTTTTAAGCACCAACTTTTTGTTAAAGCTCATTAAAAGGCACAACAACAATTTAAAAAAAAAAAAAAATTAAAAAAACTTCCAAGAAATGCCAACAAAATGACAATTTATTTGTTTGTCTGTTGGTAATTGTGAACGTTAATAAAATAAAATTACTGTGGCATACTTTTGGGCTGGTTGGCTGGCCGAGTGGAACTTGTATATTTATATCCATATTTTTCTTTATTTTTTTTTTTTAAATAAATGAAAACAAAACTAAAAGTTTAAACAACAAAAATGTTACAAAGTATTGTTTAAATGAAAATCGAGTTAAAAAATAATGCTGACAATGTGGCATATGAAAAAAAAATTTCAGAAAAACCCCAAAGAGATTAAAGCCAACAATAAAATAACCCACATATGTTTTTTTTCTTTATTTTTCTTTTTCCCATACATACAGACATATGTTGTTGTTCAGTTGGTTGTTTAACAAAAAAAAAAAAAAAAAAAAACCATTTTAACCTTAATTAAATTGTATGTACAATGATTATCATTTATGGTAAATTTTTGTAAATCCTTTGTTTTTTTTTCTCTGTTTTCTTATTTATATTTATCATTTTACAAAAAAACAAAAAATTCAATTTATTATCAAAATTTACTTGAAACTGCAAAATTTATTTTATCTTTGTATATAAAAATATTTTTCTTACATAAAAATAATAAAAAAAAAAAAATAAATAAATATTTGGCTGTGCCGAATCTTTAAAGTCCTTCACCATATTATTGAAAAGCCAATTATATTTTTTTTTTAGTCAAAATGGGATTCGAACCAAGAGAAAACCTAACGTAACGCAGCATCTTAGACCTCTCACCCGCTAACGCACATTATCAAACAGATTGAAAAAAAAATCTGAATTCCAATAGCAAACTTTATCGGTGTATACAGTGCCTCAACAAATTCGTCGGACAAACACATTTTAAATTAAAAAAAAAAAAAAAAAAAAAAAAAAAAAAAAATTTGGATTAAAAACCATAAATAGTTCAACAAAATAACCACAATACTAGATATTTTAAAATTTTTCAATAAAAAATTATGAAAGTTGCACAACTTCGAAAATTTTTCATTAATAAATCTGTTTTTTTTTTCAAGAAAAAATTCAAAATTTCAGTGATCATTTACCAATTAAAAAACATAAAAATTAATTTACACATAAACATTTGCACTAAAAAATAAGTCAGACAACTGGAATACTTCTCGCTAAAACTCTGGATACAAATAATTATATATGTTTATAATAGCATTAATTCCGCTACTTCGTGAGCGTATTCCTCTTTTCTTTTGTGGACATCTGTATTTAAATGACAAAGTTTATGTTTCTAGATTAAAAAAAGGACTAGTTGTAAAACAAAAAAGTACCAAACAGTTATTCTCATCCGCTCAGGACATTGCATGTTTTATTTTATGCTTATATTGAAAAAAGTACCAGTTTAAGAATGAAAAAGTACGTAAAAGATCCCTCTTGCCGATTCTCATTCACTGAGAACTTTCCACGTTACATTCACTCAGGACCTTGCACGCTTAATTTTTGTTTTTCTAGGTCCAATGCTAACGGCAATTCAAAAAGTACCAGTTAAAGAACAAAAAAGTACCAACAGACGTTTTACAGATTCTTATTCACTGAGGACCTTCCACGTTACATTCACTCAGGACCTTGCACGCTTTATGTTATTTTTCTAGGTCCAATGCTAACGAAAATTTAAAAATTACCAGTTAAATAACGAAAAAGTACCAAAAAAATCACTCACATGTTCTTATCCTCTTAGATTGCATGTTGAATTTTATGTTTATGGGAAAAATATTAACTAAAAATTAATGAAAGTATCAGTTTGAAAACAAAAAGCTAAAAAAGGAATTTAATTTTCCGTATTTCCCCTTTTGGGTACTTTTTTCTCCCCATTAAAGTATCAGGAATTTCATTATTGTAGCGGGACCTCATAAATCAAAACGTATATGTTAATGAATGGAGAAAAATGTTTTGTAAAAAAAGTACCAAAAATAGTTAAAAACTTTCGCTCCTTACACGTTCGAATTTCGAAAAAGTACTGAATTCGTATTTTTTACTTTTTAGATTAGTTTCTAATGTGTTAAAAACTTTATTTTTTATTGGTTTCAAAGATAGATGGGGTCACAAAAAAGATCCAAAATACAGGTTTCATCCGTTTTCTCCCTAAAAGGGCCGAATTTCAAAAAGTTCCAGACACTTGTCGGCTTATTTTTCTAAAGAACAACGATAAGTAATAAAATTGTTTTTATCTCTTTTAGTTCTGGAGATTTAAGGCTACCGAATTTACACATTTGTACCCCTAAACATTCGAATTTTCGAAATCCTGTCTTAGTGGATCGACCAACCACCTTTCCAAATTTCAAGTTTTTAGCTTCATCATGAATCAAGCAGTCACTAAAGTTACAATTTTGTATTTAAAGATATTGATTCCTATGGTTTTAAGTTGGAACAAAGGGCCGTACCAAAATCTGTCCATCCGGATCTGTCCTGTGCCATTAGTTTTATTTCAGACCAGGTGTTTCCTGTTTTGCTTATCTCGAATTCTATTAGCCTTATCCAGGTGTTAGCGGATCTACCTCTTCTTCTGCTGCCTTGAGGATTCCACTCGATTGCCATCTTCGATATATCGTCACGTCATGTGGACTTCTCAAAATATGGCCAAGCCAGCCAGCTCCATTTTATTTTTGAAATTTGTTGACATCCATATTCTTTGTAATGCACCAAATGACTGCTTTGCATTTTTTATGCGATATGCCATATCTTTACGTGAGCCGACTGTGATATCCTCCAAAAAAAAAATGCACATCCTCGCGCTCTATGTTGTTGATCCTGAGCTTAGAGTGGTCGGCTGTGTTGATGCGTATAACCTTTGTTTTGTCGATGTTAATATTTTTTCGGATTGTTAAAAAAGTTCACGCAGGGATCGGCTTGAAGTATTACAACAACTATTTTTTTTTCACGGAAATTTTAACTGCCGTACTCATAAAAAATAAAATGAGTTTGAAATGTGTTTTAAGGCAAAATTTTCATATACATTTTTCTTAAAATATATTTCAAATCCACTTTAATTTTTTATGAATACGGCAGTAAAAACATACACCTGATATTTGTATATATTCCTATACGTATCACTTAAACTCTATTTTGGAATTTATCCACTGCTTTAGATTTAAAAATTTACCTACGGTTTACAATTCATCGCGGTTCAAAATTTCTTGGAAGGTTTTAGAAATTTGCTTCCCTGCGTGAGGTTTTTTTCGCAAAACGACGGGAGACAGGTGTTTTCATTAATAAAACATTCTTGGCCACTCCGTGGTACTATGCCAAAAATTTGGTTATAGCCCTAGTATACATATGTTCCAATTTGGCTGATATGTCGGTAAAGTTATACGCGAGTAAGCATAATCCAGATCCTCCAGTCGACCGTTCATACCACATGCTATGTCTCTTCTAGTGCGAGTGGATTGCTGCATAATTGAGTCCAACATAATATCGAATAACAGCGGAGAAATAATACATCCCTGTCGTACACCAGTACTAACACCAATCGGGTTGCCTAACATGCGTTCATGCAGTACTCGGCTTGTTGAGTTGCCATACAGAGCTTTAATTAGGTCGATTAGCTCAGGTGAGATTCCCTTGCATCGAAGTGCATGTCAAATTGCCTGTTGGTGGATAGTATCAAAGGCTCTGGCAAAGTCGATGAGTATCAAATATAGGGGAGAATGCCATTCCACCGATTGCTCTACTATGATCCGTAGAGTATTTAGGTGATCGTTGGAAGATCGATGTGGTCTGAAACAGGCTTGCTCTATTCGAAGATCTGTTGCAATTGATGGTGACAATCTAGCATGGATTGTATAAGCTATGACCTTATAAGTCATTGTTAAAAGAGTAATACCCCTCCAGTTTTTGCATTATGTTAAGTCAACCTTTTTTTGGTAGTTTGATTATCACTTTTTAACTCAGTTCAGCAGTAAGCCAGTGGGATGTCCAAAAGTCCCTGATGATGCTGCCGATTATTGGCAGCACTAAGAGTCTTAAGCAGTTCAGGATTGATGTTGTCTATGCCTGGTGTGTTGGCATTGCTTAATGCACGTAAAGCATTAGCGGTCTCGATTCCGTCTGGGCAGATTGTACTTATTTCTGATCTGACCTCATGTAAGGTACAGAATTGACAGTATGCCGGCATAAAAGTCGGACCATATTGCCTGTTGCTGCTCAATGGACGAGGCAGTTCCGCCCATTGGATCTTAAAGGGGATATGTGGTTGAATATAAACATTAAGAAATTTGTAAAGGACTTCCTAAAAATTACGAAATGCGCTGGATAACGACTCCTGATCTTCTTGGCATCCACTCTACAAGATTTCTCACTACAGGGGGTAAAGTTTTCGCTCATTTGTCCTTTATGGCTTTCATCAGGGCTGTGGAGTCGTCAAGAAACAGTTCGAACTCCGACTCCATCCGCTGAATGTTTTTAAGTACTACTCCGACTTTAACTCCGACTACTACTCTAGCCTTGATGCTTAATGTGTATAAGAATTGGTGACTCTGTTTTTAATGTAGTACCTTAAAGGTTAAATAGAGCAAGCAAATGATTCTGTAACAGTTTTTATTCGATATTCTAATTCTAATACATGCCGCATTGAACTTTGATAAAGTTATTTACATTTATAAAGTAGAATGGTCCTTATTTTCTGACTTTTAAAGTTTTAAAGCTGACCCTCTTGAAATTTTTTTATTTTGAAAAATATTAGAAAAATTTTTTATGCCGAAAAAGTCAGAGTCGCGAGTTCTTGTGGGTACTACGACTCCGATTCCGGTACAAAAACCCTCAACACCGACACCACACCCATGGCATTCTTTAAATCATTTATGTAAGAAATTGCATGGTTTTTGAAATCGGTTTCTAAATGTGTCCATAGATGCTCAATAGCATTGATGTACGGAGACTGCGGTGGCGTTTTGAGAGCATGTTGACCGCTATACAAGTGCCACTGTCCCACGACTTTATTGATCCACTGTATGTGCATTAATAGTCCCCATAATTTCTGGGGTCTTCGAAAAACCCATTTCTGAATATACACAGATAGAAGGACTATATTAAGTCAGCTTATCTTCTCATAAGGATCCAGAGAATGTGTTTATAGGCTCTAAGATCAATATTGTAGAATTAACAAACTGAATCACAAACTTTTGAATACCCTATCCACCTGTGCTGAATGGTAGAAAAATACATAAATTGGTTTATATTTATGTACACTTTGACATTCCCTAAAAGTATGCTTTGTGTTTATTTTAATAAAAATAGTAAACAAACTAAACCCTAAAAATATTCTTGTTTTCATGAATAATAAAACTTAAGTTCTTTTAAAAGTATTTTAAGATTTTTTTCTTTTTCTTGGAATAAACAAAACTTTCTTTTAAAAAAAATTTGTATTGCTCAATATTTTTATTTTATTTAATTTTTTTTAAGTCTTTGAAAATGCTAGAAAATCACGTGTCAAATAATGCCAAAAAAACTAAAAATCATTTAAAATTTTTTATATTAAAAAAAAAGAATCATTTTATTTTGTTCAAAAGGAGAAAATCATCTATTTCATCATTCAATAAAGTGCACTTTTTCTATAGAATATTTTTAGGTGTCTGTTTAAGAGCCAACAATCAAATCAAAACGGGGAAAATTGAATTTCTTTTTTAGATTTTAATAACTCTCGAAATTGTTATGTGACTAAAGCGATGTGAAAAAACAGGTTTTGGTAAAGACAAACTAAAAAGAGAGTTAAGGCTGACCAGACTATAGGCCGACGTGGAAAAGTCTAGACTAGACAGACTATAAACGAGTCATGCTATAAACTGAATAGGCTTTAGATTACAAAAGACTGTACAGAATGTATGTATACTAGACAGAAGAGGTCTGCACAGGTCCATCTGAACACATATTTAAATCATAAAAAATTTGGCAAACCCTATACTGTAGTGTCGCTGTTACAAACAAATACTGCGTGAACGTGTAGAAGCTCAAAAACTAATGCTTCACTATAGTGGAAGACAAATGAGAAGTGGGTATACAAATTACTCTCAAAAATGATCATGGATAAAAAAAATACACGTACCTACAAATAAGAGTGTGAATAAAAAATACACACATTTGTTTTTATTTGAGTTCGGAATAATTTAATTTAAATAAACCCATCTTTGATAAAATTGCCATAACATAACAACTACATACGACACACAAGTAAACATCACAAATTCTCGCAGACTGCACGAGGTGCTTTTCAAATACTATGAGTGTTTAATTCAATAAATGAATTGGGTTAAACTGATTTGTTTAACCTTTGAATTGGGTTTTATTTACAAGGCTATAAGCCAAGTAACGTTAATAAGATTGTCTAGGCAGTATCACCAAGACAATTGTACAGAGTAACACAAGCACTTGAAACTTGGTTACAGCGGAGTTATAGTAGAGAAACAACTTGTCAAATAAATTGATTTATTATTTCTGATTTTATTAAAATAAAATTGATTCTTATATACTAATTAATTACTAAATACAAATAACAACAAAGCTTATAAAATTGTAAATTAAAGAAATTCCAGAAAAAATGTGAAACCGCCGACGATGCAAAAATAAAATAAACTCAAACAGTAGTTCAAGGTTACTAAATAAAAATATTTAAATGAAATTGGAGTTCCTCAAACTTGGTAAAAAGTAAAAACACAGGCAAATTGCAATTAAACTAGAAGTTCAAGGCACGAGTTAAATTAAAATTGAAACTTTGCAAAAAAAAAACAAAAAAAAAAAAAATATGAGAATATTAATTTAAGATTGTTCACATAATTTCGGACAGGCACATGTACGTAAGTAAGTTTGTAGATTGGTACAAACGTACTTACAAACGTGTGAAAGAAATTCAAGTTAAATAAAAATAAAAACATTACAAAAAATAAAAGAAAAAACATGAAACTGACAATTTAAGGTTGTTCACATAATTTCGTGCAGGCACATGTACGCAAGTATGTTTGTAGACTTGTACAAACATAGTTACGAATATGTGAAAGAAATTCTTTGTGAAGGTTTGAACATACACCCCGCCGTTGAGCATTGATCAACAAAATTGCAAATGCGACAACCTTACATTGTTTTTATTAGAATTATACGCTTAAGTTATTGATACTTCAAATTCTTGAGTTGGAATATGTTGGCGTACTGCTGGACTTGGGGGTTGTTGAGCTGCTTTAATTCCTTTACAACGTGCCTTTTTCCAGGCAACCTTCACACTGATTATGATTGCGATGACGAGGGCGACATAGGCAATGGTCCCGTGGTGGTATTGTATGCTTTTGATTTGTGATGGAAACTCGGCAGATACCATTCGATGTAATTTGCTCTGTATGTCGGAGATGTTTTTAATTTGGTCAGCATAGGCTTTGGTGTGAATTCTTTCAAATTGTACCTCATCTGGGTAGCTGATGTCAGTGCTATTGCTCATTACAGTGTAAGATGTATGAAGAGATGTGAAAACAGTTTGATGACCTTTGATGATGATTGAGTTGAATTTGAGTGTGCAGTCTGGTGATATTTTTAGGACACCAGATCCTTTTAAGGTGAGCTGTGATTTTTCTTGCCCACATACGGCGCTTATTCGGGAAGGCTGCTGCATTGTGTATAGCCATTGATTGTTATATTCCAACTGTGTAAGTGACGTATTGTCAGTAACAGGAACAATGTAACAACCTCTTTGCGTGTTGTAGTTGAGAAGTGAAAGTTCGCATAGGCATTTGTCAGCGTTTGCGTTGAATGTTGATTGCATGTGTTGGCACAAAAGTTCATCTTCTCTAATTATTGCACATGTGTCCCGCTGTTTTTCTGTCATGATGAAGTACTGATCCCTGTGGGAATTTATAGCTAGGAAGTTGCCGCATGGCCTTATAGCGAGCATTGTGCCATTTGTCAGAACCGGAATTGGGTGTGGTTTCAGAAGCTCGAATGGTTCAGGATCAGCTAACGGAATAGATATATGAAAGATGACGTGGTCTTTTGTTACGCCTCCTCTTACACTCATAATTTTATACAGTTGTAGAATATTATCTCCGCCTACTGGTAGTTCTAGAGACGTTGGAAGATGGTTCCTCACTTGCATAAGCTCGGCTTGAAGTTGGGACGGTGATAGAAGTGTTGGGCTGATTTTTCCATGGTGTGAATCTGTTAGTGCTGATAAGATTTCTGACTGGATTCGATGTAACCTTGCTGATGTTAGAGAAAGTTGAACAGATCGCGACATAAAAATCCGAAAAAGTCTTGCTTGATACTGTTCTTTTTCATTGTTGTGTAGTCTGGATGTAATTTCTGTTAATTGGTTTTCTACGCTGTTGAACCTTTGTTTTATATTCTCTTCATCTTGTTTAAGTACGTTTAGAGTTGCGTCGACAATTGATGTTTGATTGCTGAGGAGTTGTTTCAGATGGTTTTCATTTGCGTTTACTGCGCTGATGGTGTTTGACATTTGTTCAGCATAATCTGAATCTAAAATTCCGAACAGTGAATTAGCAATGTTACCAACAGCGTTTATAGCGCCACGTTTAACTCTTCTTTTTAGCAAAAGATTATTGTTAGTAAGACTTGCTATGCTGAAGTCTACTGCTTGGAGAACGCTCGAGCAAGTTGTCCTTTGAACTAGCAGGTCGCATAAGTGGTG
The DNA here is from genome assembly GCA_963931875.1 of Pollenia griseotomentosa. Taxonomy (NCBI): domain Eukaryota; kingdom Metazoa; phylum Arthropoda; class Insecta; order Diptera; family Polleniidae; genus Pollenia; species Pollenia griseotomentosa. The sequence goes on from OZ007564.1 coordinate 51,843,499, forward strand.
CAATGCCGTTGATTCGTTCATGAAGCTGGATATTTCCTGCCAATATGGGCGTAAGTTATAGTAGGAAATAATGTTCCATTCTGATCGCGATACTCGGATGTTGCTGATACCTTCAAAGTACAAGCCGATGTTGGGTTCAAATTGGGTTATTTCAATTTTATCTGTGGACACGAGTGGGAGTAATAGCAAGATTGCGAGTAGTGTAGTCATGATTGAGTTTGCCAAGGTTCGCTGTTTTTTGGCGAGTGGCCTTCCGTCCGATGATGGTTTTGGTGATTGATTTTCTGCTGACAATTCGGATTCTGGGATTTGTGGAGGAGATAGTTGTCCTTCTTCTTCGGGTTCATCGGTGAGTTTAGGGAGTGGAGCTAAATATTGAATCGCTCTTTTAAGGATGCCTGAAGCGGTCTGAACATCTGCTACTCTTACCACACCGTCGTGTCCTTTATATGTTTGTATAACACGCCCCAAGGGCCATTTCATTACTGGAACATTATCTTCTTTAATGAGGACGGTTGCCCCTGGCTTCAGATTTTTTGACTGTTCTCGCCATTTGTTTCGATATTGCAGTTCATTTAGGTAGTCTCGTGACCATCTCTTCCAAAATTCATGCTTGAGATGAGAAACTAGTTTCCATCGTGTTTCCAATTTAAGATTTGTGGGCTTCGCTTGAGCATCAATTTGGGCAGTTAGTGGTTCGCCAATCAGAAAATGGCCCGGGGTAATTGCGCCTATGTCGTTTGCGTCATTTGACATTGGTGAAATCGGTCTGGAATTAAGTATTGCTTCAATTTCCACAACTATGGTTTCAAGTTCTTCGTAAGTTAAGGATGCATTCCCCAATGTCCTTACCAGAAGATATTTTGCGGATTTAACAGCTGCTTCCCAAAGGCCGCCAAAGTGTGGTGCTCTTGGTGGAATAAAATTGAATTGAATACCCTTGTTGCTGCAAGCATTCATAATGGTAGCTTGTGCTTCTGAAGAATGTATTATTGTGGAAAGTTCAGGCAATTTGTTTTTCGCGCCGACGAAGTTTGTTGCATTGTCGCAATATAAATTTTGACAATGTCCACGACGAGATATGAACCGTTTGAGTGCACCTATAAATGCCTCAGTCGTGAGGTCGCTCACAAGTTCCAAGTGTACTGCCTTTGTAGCAAAGCAGCAAAAGACAGCAATGTAGGCCTTGTGTGGTCGTTTTCCCCGAAGTTTATAATGAACGGTGATTGGGCCACAGTAATCGACTCCAGTATTAATGAAGGCCCGGGCGGGTGTGACACGTGTTGATGGCAGGTTGCCCATTATTTGTTGGAATAGCTCAGGCTTGGCTCTGCTGCATGTCGTGCATCGATGCACTGTGGCTCTTGCCATAATTTTGCCTTTTATTGGCCAAAATTTTTGTCGAACTATGCCCAGGAGTGTTTGCGCACCACAATGTTTGTTGTCGTTGTGGGTCATTTCAAAGATCAGCTTTGCAATCGGGTCATTATATGGAATCAAGAGCTGGTGTTTGGAGTCGAATTGAAGAGGTGAGGCTTCTAGTCGACCTCCAACACGAATTAAACCATCTGTGTCTAAAAACGGTGACAGATTGCTTAGATTGCTGGTGCCTCTTAACTCCTTGTATTTGGTGAGTTGTTGAATTTCTTGTTGAAATCCTGATGCTTGCATTTGTGCCACGATTGCGACTAGTGCTCGGCTGAGTTCCATTGTTGTTATCACCTTTGATGTCTGTCGCATCTGCTTTTTGCATTTGGTGTGGGTGATGAAGCGCAGAACATATCCAACAATCCGCTGCAGACGGTGGAATGAATTTTTATGGTTAATTTTGTAAATGAAGTCAGGTTCAGTTGTAGTCATTGCTCGTGCCTCAAGCAGTCTTGCCTTTCTTTCGAGGTTTGGTGGACTGTTGGAACTTAAGTTGAACCTTGGTGGCCACACCTTCTCCACGCCATGAAGAAACGTTGGACCATAAAACCAAAGAGTGCATTCCTTAAGGGCTGTTGGAGATATTCCACGAGATAACAGATCTGCTGGGTTGCACTTGGAGTTTACATGACGCCATTGTTCTGCCTTGGTTTCCTCTTGGATTGCTGAAATCCGATTTGCTACGAATGTGTTAAAGGATGCCGACGATGAATTTATCCATGAGAGCACAATTTCAGAGTCAGTCCAGAGCCATACTGGGCTTGTAAATCGTAGATCAGACCTGATTCTGGTGGCTAGTTGGGCTCCAAGTGTAGCTGCACATAGTTCCAATCGTGGTATTGTTTGCCGCTTAAGTGGAGCTATGCGTGATTTAGCACAGAGTAAGTGTACCATAATGGTGCCATCTTTGAAAACTGATCGAATATAAGCTGCAGCTCCATAAGCCTTTTCGGATGCGTCCGTAAAAATATGTAATTGTTGGGATTCTGGAACTTTGCCCTTGAAAATGTGTCTGGATATTTGAAGCGTTTTTAATACGTTCAAATCTGTGCGAAATGTGATCCATTTAGTGTGCAGTGATTCTGGCAAAGATTGATCCCAATCTAATTTTAACTCCCACAATTCTTGAATAAATATTTTCGCCGTTACTATGATGGGAGATAGAATCCCCAAAGGGTCGAATAACTTTGCAAGGTCTGACGTTACTGTTCGCTTGGTGATCCTCTTGATGTTGCCAGGATTTACCTTAATCCCCAGTTTGTCGGATTTCGGTAGCCAAACAAGTCCCAACGTTTTGATAGTGTCGGCTTCTGTGCTTTCAAAATCTAAGTTTACCTCCAAGTCGCTTTGTTGAATATTATGGAGTAATTGTGGGTGGTTTGCACACCATTTGCGTAAAGTGAAGCCACCTTTCTTCATAATCTGAACGAGTTGCTCTTGCAATTGTATTGCGGTTGCTAAGCTATTTGAACCGCCCAAACCATCGTCCACGTAGAAATTTTCTTTAAGAAATTGGGAAGCAAGGGGATAATGTATGTTGTTTTCTTCAGCCAGTTGTTCTAGACATTTCGTTGCTAAATATGGAGCAGCTCTTGTGCCATATGTGACGGTATTGAGTTGGTAGTAGGAAATGGGCCTTGTTGGATCCTTTCTCCAAATGATGAGCTGAAATTGACGATCTTCAGGGGCAATCAATACCTGTCTATACATCTTTTCAACATCAGTGGTAAACACAAATCTTGGCATTCGAAACCTTAGGAGTATAGAGAAAAGCTCGCTTTGTAAAGTTGGTCCCGTGAACATCAGATCATTTAAGGAGTATCCTGATGAGGTTTTGGCCGATGCATCAAATACTACTCTAAGCTTGGTGGTTGAACTTTCGGGCCGCAATACGCAATGATGTGGGATGTAGTAGTTTGGAGAGGTTATGGATATTGGTTCCCATTTTGTCATGTGTCCCATCGATTCATACTCGTCCATGAACTCAGTGTATTTAGTTTTTAATTCCGGACTCTTTTGAAGACGACGTTCCAGAGCAAAAAATCGGTTGAGAGCGATTGCATGTGAATCGCCTAGGGTATTGGGGTTTTCATGAAATGGGATCCTGACTACGAAGCGGTCTTGATGGTTTCTAGTTGTGTTTTGGGCAAAATGTTCTTCGCATTGTCTGTCGGCTATTGACAGTGGCCTTTTATTAGTTTTGACTTCATCTAGTTCCCAGAGTCGAGCGATGGAAGCTTCAAGCGCTTCATCTTCAGTGCATACTCCACAAGATGCATTTGGTGAATGTTCGCTTTTTATTTTTCCAGCTACAACCCAACCAAAAACTGTGTTCTGTAAAGTCGGGAGTTGTGGGGATAGTTTTATTTGCCCAATTGCGAGCAGTTGGTGGTAATGCTCTGCACCTAGCAATATGTCGATTTTATTTGATCGATTGAACGCTGGGTCAGCTAACATCAGGTTTTTTGGTAGCGGCCATTCATTAATGTCGATAAATTGTGATGGTTGTGGTGCGATGATTCGAGGCAAGACGAGTGCCTCCAGGCGCGTTGAAAACCCGTTAATTCGAGACTGCAGGGCAACATTGACTCGGTGTTGTGTTTTGGTGTTGGAATCACCAATTCCGTTGATGTTTACTGATGACGTATGTTTAGCAATGTTTAGTCGTTTTACCAGGCGTTCGGTGATCAAATTTACTTGTGACCCAGAGTCAAGTAAGGCGCGACATTCCATCTCCATTGTCTCAGTTTTGATTTTTACTAGAGCTGTGCTGAGAAGAACGTACGAATTGGATAGTTGACCGTTTGCTGCCGCCAGTGACGATGCTTCTGGAGAGCTGGTTGGTTCTTCACTGATGTTGGGTTTAATTATTTCAGGTGGAGTAGTCACGGCTGATGATGTCGTCTGCGATGTCCTTCCACTAGGTGATTCTTGTTTTGTTGATTGAGTGTTGTTCTCCAGATGAAGTAGCGAGTTGTGCTTTTTCTTGCACGTTAAGCACAGTCCTGATTTGCAAGTTTTTGCTGTGTGTCCTGATTTTAGGCAATTGACGCAAAGGTTCTGGTTCCGAACGAAACTCAGGCGGTTGGGTGTTGATAGTTGTTGAAACTTCTGACACCGATACAGTGGGTGAGAGCCGCTTTTGCAAAGTGGGCACGCGATCTCTGTTTGCTTTGCTGATGTAGCAGAAACGTATACCTTTGATGATTTTTCCTTCTGGGTTATAGCTTCCAAGGACTGGAAGCGGTTTTCCAGAAAGTTTAAAAGGTCTTTGATTTTTTGTAAATCTTTTGGATTACTGATGGTTCTCTCATACAGGACAAGAGTGCCACGATCCAATTTTTTGACCAGTATGTGAAACAACATGGGGTCCCACGATGTTGTGTCGATCCCGATGTTGTTAAGTGCATGTAGACATTCTTGTGTCGTATCATGCAAAGTCTTGATGGCAGCAGCTGACGGGCCAGCATTCGGTTGATCTAAAAGCTGTTGAATTAGCGTGGTTACAAGAACCCGTTGATTATTGTATCGGTCTTGCAATAGATTCCAGGCGGTTCTGTAGTTTTCGGCAGTAGCTGAAAGATGGCTTATTAACCTTTCAGCTTCGCCCCCCAAGTTTGATTTCAGGTACCACATCTTTTGTGCCGCAGGAATATGTTGGTTGTCTACTAGTTGTGTAAACAAGTCGTAAAAGGCCCTCCATTTTAAATAATCCCCATTAAATTTTGGGATTGTGACTTTTGGCAGTGGCAAAACATTGTGTTGCATAGGTCCCAAACCTTGCTCCGGAGTGCGTGAAGATAGCTTGAAATTTTCAATGACCATTTTCTCCAGATCTTCATAGGAATCCATGTCATATCCTTCCTTCAGTGGATCAGTGCTGGATTCCCAAATTAAAAAATGTAGTTCTTGTATTTCGTCCCACAGTTTTTCTTTTAGCTTCATGTTGGTTGCTGTGGGGTCCGTGGCGAGTAGCCGTTTGAGGGACGTCATCATGACATTTTGCCTTCTCATTGTAGAATTTGTTGAGGTGAGAGTAACAGGTTTTTTAATAGGAACTGTGGGCTCCCTATTGGTGTTTTGTTGAAAGGGATCAAGTGTTGGCGTTCTCAATGTTGCATCCATGGCTGATTCAAATACTTCCCGGTATTTGATGACGAGTTCCTCAATTTTTTGGTAGTAATTTTCGGTAAAATATTTATGGTCTAACTGGGGCTTCTCCAGACATCGTATTTTGTTATCAGTGAGCTCGAATTCGGTCCAAGCAGCGTCTAGCCTTTTAATCCTTTCTTCAAAATAGTGGACTGTCTTTCTGGACGCTGAATCCTTTTTAAAATTCCGAATAATGGATTCTATAAGCTCTCCTGCTGCTCGCTGGGAAGTTGTTAGTTGTTCCATTGGGGTGATCTCGCCTGTAGCCATTATGTTGCTTGCCCGTGATAATTGCGCCCTTTGAGGAATTTGCTTCTAGTGAAGCAGCTGATTATTAATCACGTCTTCTGGAGATGTCCTATGGCTTGTTTCCTTGACAGGAGCACGTCTTCTTGAGCTGTCCTGCGGATTTTTTTTTCTTGACAGGAGCACGTGGTGTTGTATCCTATTGACTTTCAGGACCCTTACCACTGGTGGGGGGAATCTTGAATTTCAAAGGGATCACGTCGGGGTCACCAGATCACGTCGGGGTCACCAGATGTTTAATTCAATAAATGAATTGGGTTAAACTGATTTGTTTAACCTTTGAATTGGGTTTTATTTACAAGGCTATGAGCCAAGTAACGTTAATAAGATTGTCTAGGCAGTATCACCAAGACAATTGTACAGAGTAACACAAGCACTTGAAACTTGGTTACAGCGGAGTTATAGTAGAGAAACAACTTGTCAAATAAATTGATTTATTATTTCTGATTTTATTAAAATAAAATTGATTCTTATATACTAATTAATTACTAAATACAAATAACAACAAAGCTTATAAAATTGTAAATTAAAGAAATTCCAGAAAAAATGTGAAACCGCCGACGATGCAAAAATAAAATAAACTCAAACAGTAGTTCAAGGTTACTAAATAAAAATATTTAAATGAAATTGGAGTTCCTCAAACTTGGTAAAAAGTAAAAACACAGGCAAATTGCAATTAAACTAGAAGTTCAAGGCACGAGTTAAATTAAAATTGAAACTTTGCAAAAAAAAAAACAAAAAAAAAAAAAAATATGAGAATATTAATTTAAGATTGTTCACATAATTTCGGACAGGCACATGTACGTAAGTAAGTTTGTAGATTGGTACAAACGTACTTACAAACGTGTGAAAGAAATTCAAGTTAAATAAAAATAAAAACATTACAAAAAATAAAAGAAAAAACATGAAACTGACAATTTAAGGTTGTTCACATAATTTCGTGCAGGCACATGTACGCAAGTATGTTTGTAGACTTGTACAAACATAGTTACGAATATGTGAAAGAAATTCTTTGTGAAGGTTTGAACAATGAGTAAAGGCAAAAACTTTTTACTATATTGAAAGGTTTTGAAAGAAACAAGTACTATAACTAATTACACTCCAGATTTCTTTGAATTCTTCTACCCTCACAACACTATTTAAGATGTTCAGCACAACGTTTTGGTTTAACACAAACGTTTTCTACACACATTTGTTTTTTGTGGTTTATTTGATTTTAAAATACATTTATGCAGACCTTTACTGGACAGGCTGTAAACTTAGCAGACGAAATCGTGACAGACTATAGGCTAGTATAATTGTAGGCATGACAGATTATATTCAAGACAGACTGCAGACTAGTTCTGTTATAAACCTATCAGACTACGGACTAGACAGTCTATAAAATAAAAAGACTTGATATATTTTAGACTATACACTAGACAAATTAAAGACTTTTCCTTTAATCTTGAAAAAAAAATACATTTATTGTTGTTCATATGCGCATTTCACTGCTTAGGCCAGATCATCAGGAAACCTTTTTACAAAGTATTTGAAAAAGCTAACGATAGTATACAAATAAAATTGTAAAGCGAATGAGAATTAAAACACTTAAGTCATTTTTTTTGCGCTGGAGGTGAAAATCAACACCGCTCTACACTTCTCCCAGCTATCTTTCAGAAAGTCCGAGTTTATAGGTGAGTGAAGAATAGCAATTTCTCTTGCTTTCTCACCAATAAAGTCAGACTTTCTAAAAGAAAACTTTCATGGTGTGAACCCAGACTAAGGAATGTGGTTGTATTATATTTTGCTTCCCCGTTGGGTCGATCAGTATTTGGAATAATAATTATGAACTCTACCATCTTTTTTGCTGGTTTATTTTGCTTCTCTTTTTTTCTCTATCTCTCTCTCTCATTCTGTCGTATAGCTTATCTTGAGGTCACTGGATTTCTTCTTATCTCGTTTAGGATGTTTGTTAATTCTTTAGGGCCTGATACCAGCAAACACACTAACTGCTTCCATGAAAATGGTTTTAAATCCACAACAAAATCTTATATAGCTCCTTCTTTAGTTTTTTTTTAAATGGACTATAGTGTAGATAGCGTTTAAACGTGACAGACTATAGACTAGACCGCCCAATTCTAGACTCTACAGTTTACACACTTGACAAAATAAGTAAACTTTTCCAAAGGATTCTGGGTAATATTTAAAATAAACATTAAAAGGAACTACTGGGTTATTTGATAAATAATTTTTTTTTTTTAATATTGGAAATTGTATATTCAACTGAATACATTGCTGTTTGTGCAGGTATTTTTAATACTCAAACAACAATACTTTGACAGAAAATATGTCGAAAAAAAAAGAAGTTTGATATGAAGAAAATAATAAAAAAATAGAGTACAAAAAGGTTCCAAAATCGTTTAAAATTTTAGCAAGAAGTTCGAGTAGAATGTTTAATTAAAGTTTAAGTTAAGCTATTGGCCTATAGTTGGTAGTACGCTTATGTTAAGTCAGGTTTTAGGCCAGTATCCAACCCTATGAGTAGGTGAATAGCAAAACTCTTTCGTTTTAAAAATTAAAAAAATTGAGATAACAACCGATCTCGACAGATATTTTAGCACTTTATGAGAATAAATATATAGATTGTATCGAATCATGTCCTTTTCTATGTTTTTTTGTGACATAAAATTGCAGTTGGTAACAAAACTGGTTCGTTCCACTCAATAGACATTTTCAAAACAATCTCTTTGTATTTCGTGTAACAAAACTCGCTGGTTCACTGATTTAAACTTTGTGTTAGAAGTGCACCAAGATATCGTTGATTAAATATAGTCGTGTAAGGGAATTTAATACTGCAAATTTGAAAACAAGTTCGCTTTCGCATATTTGGTTTTTATAAATCGTATATTGAAAAAAAATTTTGTATGGATGCTACATTTTAAATTCCAACCTTCAAGGCGAAAGCTAATAGATAAAAGGAAAAGGAACTCGGAAAAAATGCATGACATTGGGTGCGTTCGTAAATGCATCACTGCGCTGCATCAGTGATTTCAAATGGTTTATATTTATCCGTGAATTAAATGTGGACCAAAAAATTGTGAAATACTCCACAAAAATAATAGTCACACATTAAAAAAAATTTAAATTATTCTTTTATCGCCATTAAAAAAAGTTTGCTTTTCTGATGCATGGCAGTAATGCATTTACGAACGTACCCATTGTTCCATATATACTCTTTATCAATGAGCGGGGGCTTACCCGAAAAATGATTTTTCAAAAATTTTATCTTCGTTCCTGGGTGTGTGAGCCGAACGCTAACAAATGTTCTGTTTATTTTCGAACACTGGTTTAAACTTTAAAATTACGTAAAATATGGAGCATTCCACGCCAAAATCGGACGGTTTGAAAAAAACATTTTTTTTGTTTACTCGTTCAAAAGATTTTAAATTTTTAACAAAAATTACTTTTTCATAATTTTAATAATAATGATCCAAATTGGATTTTTTTTGTGAAATATTCGTTTTGGATATTTCCCAGAGTTTTTTAATTAAGATTTTTGAATTCGAAATTTTAAAACGTGTTTTTGAAAATGTTGATTTTTTTGAAAAAATTGTAATTTTAAACCTCTATCCACCCAACAACTTTTAAACCCGGTCCGGTAGACAGCATTCTTTCATAACTACGATTTTTTCGATTTTTGAAAAAAATGTCAAAAAAGTGATTGTGCCATAGAGTGAGGTTTATGTCGGCAGTGAATGTGAAGATTTGTTCAAAACGCTTCCAAAAACCAAAAAGGTGTTGCAAAAGTCATCACCCTATCGGAAGATGCTATTACTTTTGCCAATGGCGGCTTATGTCAGTTCTGCGTGGCCCTTTTGTGAAGTTAACTGAACTCCTTAACAAGATCGGAAGGCGAATCTAGGTAGCTATTATTGCTTAACTAAAGCGCCCAACTTTATAAAACGCGCTGTCAAAATCAGATTTTCCAATTGCGGCGCTATTTAGAATTGTTTTAGACAAATTAAAACTAGAAAATGCGTGCCGCTTAGGTTTAGGTACGACTGAAGGAACGCAGAATCATTGTTTCGATTTTTTTGCATAATAATTCGTCGCTACCCATTTCCACCACTTTGCATACGTGAATGAGCGGAATTGTCTCCTCTTGGGAAACCGAAAATCCGAGCATAACGAACAAGCCCGCTAATTCAAGTTATACGCAAAGCGTTTAATGCGTAAATTTTTTTGTTTTGATCAGCTGTTGGGCCATTACTTTTATAAAATAAACACAATTTTTGCAAAATCGAATCCACCACACAAACAGAATTATCGACAACATTGAAAGTTAAATATAATTTGTCATCCATGGCTTTCAAAAACAGCTGAACTTATGTTAAGTTACGGTTTGGTTTCGATTTTGGTTTCTTTAAGAACGACGTTTACCAGGCCATCGTCAAAAATCGTCAACCGCGAGTGCTATAGTTCGCTGATTAAAATCATGACGGATTGAACATTCTTCATGGGCGATTTGAAGGAAGATGGCAATCTCGAGGTCGCAGGTCTAGCCAAATAAGCCACAAACCACAGCGGCGCTTAAAGGCAAGAAAACACATGCCATCAGTCAAATTCAGCTATATTAATGCGCCTCCCACTGAGGCGGGCATGCCCATATAATGGCATCCAAAGGCTTGATAAACGAATAAAAAATTTTAATGCTTTTTTTTAATTTAAAGGTAGAAAGCGCTTTATGAAAGACGTGTGTGAAGATAAATATGAAAAGTTAAATTCGTTTTTTAAAAATATCGCATGCGATAAAAAATATTTTTAAAAAATATCGCATGCGTATTATAAAGAAAATACGACTATTTACGCGAAATTTTACAGTTTTTATGAAAAATCAATAATTTTTATTTAATATTTAAAACTAATTAGATATTTAATTACTCTTTTTATAATAAAATTTATAAGTTTTGAAAAAATACGACAGAGTGAAATTCTCTTGAAAGTGCTGTGTGAGGGATATGGCCACTGTGTCCAAACCCTTTGATCTCAGGGAATCAAACCACATGGAAAATGAAGACTATGGACAGGGCTACAATAATCAATAATTACTATATCCAAATTGTATTTGTGAAAAAAGTTATTCATTTTTGAAAATTTGACTTAGAGTGAAATTCTCTTGAAAGTGCTGTGTGAGGGATATGGCCACTGTGTCCAAACCCTTCGATCTCAGGGAATCAAACCGAATGGAAAATAAAGACTATGGACAGGGCTACAATAATCAATAATTACTATATCCAAATTGTATTTGTGAAAAAAGTTATTCATTTTTGAAAATTTGACTTAGAGTGAAATTCTCTTGAAAGTGCTGTGTGAGGGATATGGCCACTGTGTCCAAACCCTTCGATCTCAGGGAATCAAACCGAATGGAAAATGAAGACTATGGACAGGGCTACAATAATCAATAATTACTATATCCAAATTGTATTTGTGAAAAAAGTTATTCGGTTTGATTCCCTGCAAGGCGAATTAACTACAGGTGGTGTCGAAACGGCATCTGATTTTGACAGTTCGGGCTTATTTGTTTTGATTTGTTAGTGTTTTGCTAATAATGGTTGACATTTCGAGCTAATGGCACTAACAATGCAATGCAAAAAACTCTATTTCGCGTAAATAGTCGTATTTTCTTTATAATACGCATGCGATATTTTTTTAAAATATTTTTTATCGCATGCGATATTTTTAAAAAACGAATTTAACTTTTCATATTTATCTTCACACACGTTTATGAAAGACACTTTAAAGGCTCTTTTAACCGGGAGTAACAGTAACGTTGCAAATCAGCTGCTTCATTTTGTTTTATGTAAAGCAGTTAGAACGATTATAGTTAGCAGTAAGATGTTACGTCCAGTGTTTAAAAAGCTTCAGTTGAGATAGGAAAAGTCATAAGATTGTGCTGTAACTTCGACTTCTACATTTGTCATTGGACAAAAATAAACTATTGCCTTTACTTCTGATTCATTAAATGAAAAAAGTCGCAGTCAAGGCAAAAGCAAAAAACGAAAAGTTGTACACAACAAAGAACATCGCGGTCGACATGTTCGGAAGTGTTTGGTTTGACAGACTGATGCCAGTTTTCACAACTTATCGATAGCTAAAGGTAAGATTTTATCGGTCGTATAAAAGGTGCTCCATTATTACAACTTTACTATAACCTACCAGGTAGGATGAATCTTAATTTACTTTATCGCTCACTTACGGTTAAAGTAAAGTTTTAATAATGGAACACTTTTTATAAGGCCGGTTAAGGTATACTTTTAGCTATCGGTAAGTTGTGAAAACGGCCCTGAAACTTTTAAAAAATCCCGTAGTTAACGAAGATGGAACGTTGTGTTTTTATTTTGTTTTGATTTTGCAGTTTGAAGTGCGTTTTCCTATTGTGTCTTGAATCACTTGTTAGAAGAAAAAAAGTAACTGTTGTTTGATTTATGTATGTTTGTTTGTTGTATATGTATTTTGTTTTTCTTCCACTTTTTTTTATTTTGACTGCAGTTTTTTAAACCCTGGTTACGTCTCAATCTGTAAGAAATAAATTCGTCTTACTTTTTTACGGTAAAGGTAAGTTACTATTACTCCCGGCTAACTGAGCCTTAAGAATGCACCACTTCAGACGCCTTAAATAAATATTAAAGCTGGAGGAGCGCACCACGCGTTACACTACACGCCTTTTCGCTGCCTACGCGATTGTCAAAAAAGTAGAATCTGTGTAGTTATATGTCACAAGTTACTTGCACAAAAACGTAGGATGCATTAAGGCGTTGAATCCAAAGAGTTGGTTTACCTTCTACTTTTGTAAGTGTCACAAGAAGGGTTTGGACAAATCAGCTGATTTCGACCAATAAAATTTCATTTTTAATTGTGTTGATGCCACATTAAAAGCGTTGCATGTAACTTGAAACGTAGAATGTAAGTAAGGTATTAAAATCATGCAATGTGTGGCGGCAAAAACGCGTGGTATGGACCTCCAGCTTAAGTTGCAAAATTGTTGTTTAGTACTTCAAAATCTATTCCAAAGTCTTTATATCCCTTGTTAAATTTCAATAAATTTCTTAACTTTTAAGAAGCCTTTTCAGAGCCCGATTTTTCTTTCTCTCTCCTCTCTCTCGTTATTTACATTTTCCTTTTTGTCGGTAAAATAAAATAATTTTATAACATTCAGGTTGGTTTTTTTTATTTTATAACAGCATCAAAAAAAAAAACTAAAAACTTTCAACATTAAAACAAAGATTTGTTTATATTTTAATTCACTTTTTGGTGTTTTTGACTTTGTATGTGTGTTTGCGTGGGTCTGAATCAGTGTTGCCAAAACTTGGTGACCGAAAATGGCTAAATTTACGGAAAAAAATGGCTAAAAAATGGCTAAAAATGGGCTAAAAAATGGCTAAAAGCTTTTTTAAATTAAACACATTAAAATTCAATAATAAAACAGAAATAATTCATTTAAAGTTGTTTACGATGAAATTGTAAGTTAAGATCAACTTGATAAATAAGAATAAACGTAAATTAATATTTTGATAGATATTTAAAAAATTAAATCATTGATAAATTCGTTAGTGTTCATCTCATAGGAATTAAATAATTTAAACGTAAATCATAATCACGACAATATTTACCCTACCTTTTGAGTCCAGATCTAAAATAAAATACAAGTAAGAAAGTATAGTCGGTCAACCCCAACTATAAGTAGGGTATCATATTCAAATTACAACCTTTGTACCAAATCAAATCCGGTATACGAAAAGTTGGGTTTAGGACCATTATTTTAAGGTGTTGCAAACATCAACACAAGCGCATAGTACCATCTCTACTATTGTGGTGTTGCTATAAATATTTTATTGTTATGGTAAAAATATTTACTTAATTGATAAAATCGAATTAACGGTTGCTAAATGTAACCTATTTCTCAAATTACTTTTAACAATATTTACTTGGCTAAATACCCTCTCTACTTAAGCATTAGACCATGGAAATGAGAGCAACTTTATAGTCAATTCTAAAATTTCTAAAAAATTTTTGTTGCCGCCTGTTTATAAAATGATCCATTTTATAAATTTAATATTGGAATAGTTGTCCTTTTTTTGAAAGAAATTTCATAATCATAGTTTATAGCGATTTTCAACATTGTAAAAGTTGTGATTTAATTTAAAGGCGTTTTAATTGTTAAAAATGTTTATTTTACTTTTATAAATTTTTATAATAAAATAAAAATTATTCTTTTAAAAGAAAAACGGCAAAAAATAATTTTATGGCTAAACAAGTTGAAAAATGGCTAAAAAAATGGCTAATGGCTAAACTCATTTTTTAATGGCTAAACAGGGTGAAAAATGGCTAAATCTAGCCACTAAATGGCTAAATTGGCAACACTGGTCTGAATACTCGCAGTATATTTTAAGTTTTTTTTTTTTGGGGTCCTGGGCATTAAGCCAAATGCATTTTACTTGTTTATAATAAAAATAATAAATGTGAGTGTGTATGTTTGTGTGTGTGTGTGTTTTTTTTTTAGCATTTTACTGTTGACAATTTCCAAAATTGTTAAGTGTAATTGTTTGTTATTTGTTTTACGTTTTAGTGGTAAAAATTGCGATACAGGCGATTGCAAGCTTTAGTTTTTCAAGAGATCCTTCTCTGCTTCTCCTCCTTTCTTCTATTTCCTTGCTTTTTTGGTTGCTGTATTTGACTGCGGCTTTGGAAAAAAAAATTTGTAATTTAATTCGTTTCTTTAAGTCTGTTATGGAAGCACAATCTGAAATGGAATTTGTGGTGTTGAGGGTTTTTTTTATTTTGTTATCTTTTAACCAAGTTTTAAACCAAAAACGCAAACTTTACACTAATAAACAAAAACAACCACTTTTTGCAGCCAAAAAAAAAATAATAAATAAAAGTTTTAGTAAATGGATTTTGATGAGAAAATAATTTTTTTTGTTGAAAAATTTCTTAAGAACTAATATTTAGAAACAATTTAATTTTGAATGCGACACTTTTAGTGTAATCTTGAAAGTAAACAATTAACACTGAATATTTTAAGGGTTATTGTTTTATAAGAAAGAATGTCATGGTTTTAGGATTTTTATAAAAATAATAAAATTTTAATATTATCTACAGCAAATAAATTAGGCAATAATTCTTAACAAATAAATAATTGTCCCAAGCTGAAGGGCAGTTATTGTAGCTGACTGGCAAAAATTTGAATATAAAATTGTTTTATAAATATTAAAAGAAAAAAAACCAAATTGTTAATTTAGAACCTTTTATTGATTTTTTTTTTTTAATTGATGAATACTTACTATTATAGACAAAAAATCTCAAATATTATTATGATAAGAAAAATAAAAACATGAAACTATTTTTCAAATACATTATTAATTATATTTGTGTGATAATAATTGCTGAATAAAAAA
Source organism: Pollenia griseotomentosa (assembly GCA_963931875.1). Lineage (NCBI taxonomy): Eukaryota > Metazoa > Arthropoda > Insecta > Diptera > Polleniidae > Pollenia > Pollenia griseotomentosa. The sequence continues at coordinate 51,858,822 of OZ007564.1, forward strand.
AGAAATATTTATACGTTTTTTAAGCACAACTAAATTGTTATAAAATTTTTCTTAACCATAAAATTCTTAAAAAATATCAATTTAGAAAAATTTTAAATATAACTTTAATTGCTGAATTGCTTGAATTTTAGCTGAATATCAAAAAACTCCAATTAGTTATGTTTTTAGAAGGAAAGCAAAAATTTGTTTATAATTATGTGTATTTTTGGTCGTTTTTGTATAGCTGAATGTATTTTTATTAAGCTGAATAAAAATTAAACTAAGTATAAAATGTCTAAAGGAGTTGTATTATTATTAGTTTGAGAAAAAAAGTGCATTTTAAAAAACCTTGATTTCCATACATATATGTATGTATTTTTTGCTGCTAAATAAATTAAAGTGTAGCTGAATAGTGAAAAACTCCGGCTGAAATCTAATAAAAATTGATAAACACGCGAAAAAATAGTTAAATAAAGAAATGAGAACATGTTAAAATAATTAAAATGTGCTGAATAAAATTTAATTTTGCTGAATAGCTTATCGTTTCTACATGAACCAGAAATATAAGAAATTTTTTATGTGATATATACATATGCACAAAAAAATTGCTAAGTATAATTTTTGTTAACATTTTTGTGGCTGAATATAATCTTTAATAGCTGAATAGTTTTAAATGGATTTTTATTATATATAATGATATTTATATCTAAGTATATTATTTATGATTTTCATAGTTAAATTTAAATTTTATTAACTTACTACAAAAAAATTGAGGAACAATTTTGTATTAAAATTTCTGGCAGTTTCACTAGCAACTTAAATATTGTTAATATTTGTGTATATATATAATATATAAAATAATTATATATAGCCTCATAGCTTAAAATGCTACTAAATATTAGTTTTAGAAGCTTAATATACAAACAAAAAATATATTGCTGATTTTGATTAAATACTGCAGTTAGCTGGTTAATAATGAATATAAAAAAACAGCTGATTAACTTAAACCCTCAGCTGCATTGCAATTAGATGTCTTAAAATAACATGAAATAGAAAAATATAATTACATAACAATTTTGTGATAGTTGTATTGATGATTATAATAATATACAGCTGAATAGTGTAAAACTGCAGCTGAATTTTATTAAAAAGGTTAAAATAGGTTTAATTTATAATATTTTTATATAAAATATTTGCTGAATTGTATTAATATTTATAATCATATTTATATAAAAGCTAATTATTAGAAAAAATAGCTAAATTGTTATAAACTGCTGAATAAAAGTCAAATCGTCCAAATATGCAATGCAGATTATTTATTTGTACAATACTTAAGTCGATTTAAAAAATTATTTTATTTGCTGAATTTAATATAATTTAGCTGAATAGCATTTCTTTTAATAAAATTTACTGCAGAATGTAAGAAAATACAGCTTAGTAGTCTAAAACTTCAGCTGAATAGCATTTAAACTATTAAAATCTGGAAAATTTATAATATATTACCTATGTATATATAATGCAAACTTAAGTTTTCAAGCTTACTTTAGCTGAAAATCATTAATTCCCCTATTACGGTTTACGGTCGAAACTTAAAAAACTTATGTGCGGTTTCCACAATACAAGTGATTCAACGTGTAGAAAAATGTGCATGAAAAGCACTAAAAAATTGAGTGCTTTTCACATAAATACACGTTCAATCACTTGTATGGTGGAAACAGCACATTAACTTTACAACTGCTGGCAATGAGTTGTAAATGTTTCATGTTTTTGTTAATCGCATTAATATACATTGTATTAATGCAACAACCCTTGTCAACAATAATTAAAACTGCAATATACAAAACTGAACTAGAGTTGAGTTGTAAACCGTAATAGGGACATATGTACATTAGTACTTAATTAGAATATTGTTCAGATTTTTGAGTTAAAAAAACAATTTCACATCGTTTCAGTTTTAGATACAAAAAGCGAACCATTTTGTTTTCTTACGAATTTTTTTCCTGTGAAAATGTCATTTTCTGGGTTAAATTACACTTTTTATTTTGAACTTTATTTCTTTTTCTTATTAATTTCTTAATACTGTTTTCTAAGAACTCTAAATGCATCCAAATTCGAAACTCATTTAAAAATATTTACATATTTTTTTTACTCTGACCTTCTCTTGCTATGGCAACATAAATCTGAAGGTAAAAGTTCCACTTAAGAAAAAGTTTTTTCTTCAACTTTTCTTCCCTTTTTTTATCTGGAAAAGTAGTGGGTTGGCAAAATAACTTGAAAATATTGCTTAACTTGCACTTGTACTAGTTACGAAAAAAAAAATTGGCAAAAAACTAGAAAACAACTAAAAATAGCAATTTTATCTTTTACTAAAAAAAAAAAAAATAATAAATAAAAAAAGTAAATAAAATTACATATTTCCAAATGCTGCATACATTATTATACAACAAAGTATAAAGATGTGGGTAAAAACAAGCAAAAGTGCCTATAATCGGCTTTGTCGAATCTTATCTACCCTTCACTATAGTATTGAAATGCCAATAGTTCCCTAGCTCATATGTTATAGGCGCTATCATGTCAAAATCCTTGTTCCTGATCTTAACGATCTCTTGCGAACGCGGTTGTCCAGAGATCCTATCTGGTACCACGGGAGTCAGTAGGCCCTGGTGGCACGGCATGCCGCGGCATCGGACTGACTATTGGTTGAGGCCAAAGTGAGTTCCCCTTTCAGCTGAAAGGATATGCTCGGGAATCACGGGGTGATTGTGACTTACTACCCAAAGTCGCGGGAAAAGATACCCTGAAAACCCCACTAAAGGGCGAATTTTTTATCACATGTAAGAGAGCTTACCCTGATGGAGGACTATCTTAAGGTGCTGTTGCTATTCAACAGATGCTGCTATGATTATTGTTAAAGTTCACTTATTCACTGATCTGGCTGAATTTCAATGGCAAAATATTCCGGACTATATTTTATATAAATATATAATAAGCTCCCATTACCATTGTAACTGGGGTCCTCGGCAAACCCATTTCAACATACACGCGAAAAGGTGCTAACCAGAATATAGGTACTTTATAGGGTCTAATATCAATATTGAAAAAATTACAAACGGAATGACAATTTATATATTCACTTTCTGCCTGTGGTGCAGGGTTTAAAAACAGAATAAATAACCAACCAACTTAAGATGAGTAAGAAAACCCACTTGTAAGTTTGAAACCCAAAATTTATGTGAAAAAAGAAACAACTTAAGCAGCAACATCATCATGATGTTTCTTAAAAAAAAAAAAAAAAAAAAAAAAAAAAAAAAAAAAAAAAAAAAAAAAAAACACAGCAAATCATATTGTTGAACTACTACCCATTCTGTGTGTTGCACAGAATCTTTGTTACTTTGTTATATGCAGATTACTTTCTTAGTAGTTTCTTGTAAAATTTCATACTTCGAACTTGTTGAAGTTTAAAGGCCAATTCAACATCACAACAGCAGCAAAGCAATACAACGTCATTGTAACAAAATAAAATTCATTCACTTATCCATCCCTTCACTTAAGACTCCTTACACATATTCTGTTTTTCATACATAAACTTTAGCATAAAATGTGGCAGCAGCAAGCAACAGCAGTAAAATATTTACAATCACCACTTGTACATTTTCTTAAGTTGATGCTTGTACAACAATCATGCTGCTGCATCTTTTTACATTTTGTTAGCAATTTGTTGTCTTTCTCGGCAACCTTTAACTTTTCTGTTTTTTTTTTCGCTATAGCAAATTTATTAAATATTTTTGATGTTTCCTGTTAAAAGAAAATCCAGCAAGAATAGTTGTCAAGTTAACAGGAAACTAATTTTATATACATTGAACTAAGGGGAATATGTTAAAGTAGCTATTTTTATTTTAATTCTAGTAAGAAAGAAAATTAATGTAGCTTGTAATACTATACGTTAAGTATTTGAAATTATTAATCAAAATGTTGCTTGCAACATAGTTCTACTTTAAAACAAATGCTTAGAAACTTCGTCAATGGCGGTGAGTGTTAAACGGCAAACCCCTCTGTGCGGTTACTATCGAAACATGTCTGGGCAACCTGTCCGTGAAAACCTAAGTTCGATTCCCAGGTCACTCAAGAATAAAAAATTATTAATGAATTTTAATTAATTTCATGTTGTAAAAAGAATTCCTTTCTTCATAAAAATAATTTAATGAAAATTAAATTTGATGAACTTTAGCCTGATCAAAATTATTGAAATTTGGCTTAAAAAACCTTTTTTCTTTAAGACCATTTTACTAAAGTTAAATACATTCGATGTTTTTGGTCATATTCCGTATTGAAAAAATCATTTAAAGTTTAAATGCAACATGCTGCTAAGCTGAAATGCTTCTGTTTTAAAAGCCACATAATAAAAATAACAATTTTGCATTACATTGTTTATATTTTATAAGAGTAATAAATTTGTACAATGATAGCAATATTTTATGTGTAAAAGCAACATTTTGCTAAGCAGAAATTGCTGTTGATGTTTTAGTCAAATATTAAATTTAAAAAAAAAAAAAAAAAAATATTACTATTTTTCGACATAATATTCTGAAAACTTTCAATGTCTCAGCAACATATTTTTCGATTCAGTAAAATGTTGCAGCAACATTAAAAATAAAATATATAAAATAATATATTAGAAATTTCTTTGATAGTAAATTTGCAAGTGCACGGCATAAAAAAACTGAACTGGCAAGTTGTTTTTTTTTTATTTTCTTGCGAAAACAGTAAAGTAATTTGTTTTTATTTTGTTTTTTTTTCTTAACCCACTTACAACAACAATTAATGTTGGGAGAACTAGAACCAATTGTAGTGGGAAATGTAAGAAAAGATAAATTCACTGTTTATTGTTGGTATTTTGTTGAGGCTTTCATATCGTTGAAAATAAGACTTTTTGCGTTTTTGCAATTCTCATTCACTCTGCAGTTTTATTGCAAATATTTTTGGCTTTTTTAAAAAAATTTTTTGGAAAAATGTTTCCTGATGATCTGGCCTAAGCAACCAGTGAAATGCGCATAGAAACTAGCTTATCCCCCAGCACTAAAAATTTCAGTGTTTTTATCAAGAATAATAATTGGGAATTAAGCACGACAAACACAATCTTATTAATTAAAAATTTTGTATTCTCAAAAATTACTTTGATAATAAAAAAATATTTTTTGACATGATATTCTGAAATCTTTTTATGTTTCAGCAACATATTTTTGGATAAAGTAAAATGTTGCAGCAACATTAGAATTGAAATAAATAAAATAAAATATTAAATACAAAAAAATATTTTTCGACATGATATTCTGAAAACTTTTAATGTCTCAGCAACATATTTTTTGTATTTATTATATCCTTGCAGCAACATTAAAAACTTTAATTTTTGTGATCTAAAGCCTAGTACTTACTCTGTTCGAACTTGCGAAAAATGTAAAGCAACTGTGATTATTTTAAACGAAAATTTTGACACGTATCAATATTAACTATCCCGCGGTCTTGCAAAAGTAAACATTTTTATTTGTTTTTGTTTACAACATTGTTTTGCGAATATATATATTTTTTTTTTTTTTTTGTAACGCTTGCTATAAAAATCACTACACAAATACAAAATTAGAACTAAAAAAAAAAAAGATCAAATGTTGCTTAAAATTCCGCGCGGAATAATTCACCTGCATTTGCTCTGATGCTCAAAATGTGCTAAGATTTTGAAGATTCCCAGCAACATTTTTTTCTTCTTGGCAACATGTATTTATTTTATTAAAGGTCTATGCAATATGTTTTTTTTTTTTAATCTTTAAAGGAACTTACGGTTTTGTAAATTTTTTTAAGTTTTTTTTACTTCATATGCAAAAAGGGTCAGAACTTACAGTTACCAAATAGTCCGGGTGGGATTTAGCCATTTTAATACGTTTCTGTTAAGCTTAAATTTATTTGTTTTGAATCATTTATTAAATATTTTTTAGAAAACAACCTATTTTTTATATTTTGCTAAAGGTTCACTTTATTGGTAAATAAAAAAATACTTTAAATTTTAATGTTTACCAACATTTCATTATGTTTATAAACACTGTTCATATCAATAAGTCCTTTTTAATCAATTCTTTATGTAAACAAAAAATATCTCCAAATTTTTTTAGATTCTCTTTCTTTTTCTTTTTCTTTTTAAAAGCAAAATTCCATTTACCAAAATTTTGATTTATTAAATTTACAATTGAACATCAAAATGTCAACATCTGTTGCCTCATGTCTCCCTCTGCACAAGCACAATGTTGTGTTGCTCTAATTCCGTATGATTTTTGTATTATTATTTTTTTTTTTTTTTTGTAGCAAGAAAAACAATATTCCATGATTATTTGTTTCTTTTATGGTTTTCAAGCACTCGTACAAACATTTTCATTTTCTAGCTTGGCTTTTTTGAAGCCTTGCAAGTATTTTGACTTTCTTGGAAATGGACATTTTAAATGACGTTTTGTTATTTTAGATAACAAATAAAATCTACAAAAACTATGTTGTATATCAAAAACTAAATATGCAAATATGTATGTATATTTGAATTTCTGTAAATGGCCTTTTCCTTTTGCTAGTGCAATATTTTTTTTTTTTTTTTTTTTTTGCATAAAGTTCAAGTTTTAAATTTAAACTTGAGGTTTATTCACTCAAACTCTGTGTGTGTGTAAGTATTTTATTTTTGTAATACTCTTCTAAGTTTTTAAGGTTAAAAAATCTGTTTATATTTTTAGCCAAAATTTCAACAAACAAACAAACAACAGTTTTGCATATTTTTAAATATGTGTGTACACACTTGCAGGAGGGAATAATTCAAGAAACACGAGTCTGCTTGTTAAAATGAATGCATATGTGTTTTTGAATATTAATTTTTTTTTTTTGTTTACTTGCTTGTAGCATAGTTTTAGGAGGCTACAAACATGGTATTATATTGCAAATGTAACATTCAATTAGAAAGATTTGTTTTCTTTTCAAGGAGAGAAACTTTGAGCTACCATATATTAGACTTTATACTAGTTACATGAATAGACTTAAGATTAGTCTGCTGACTATACAAGGCAGTGGACTAGATTATTAGGCTATACCCTAGTCTATAGTCTAGTCTATTGACTAGTCTATATTCTTTTTTTAGTCTATAGTCTAGTCTATTGACTAGTCTATTGCCTTTTTTTAGACCAGACTATAGACTAGTCAATAGACTAAACTTTAGAATAGTCAATAGATTAGTTTTATGACTGGTTAATAGACTAGCCAATAAACTAGCCTATAGACTAGTGAGTAGAATAAAGACTAGGCAATATACTGGACTTCGTACTAGTTAATACAACTAGAAGTAGCTGAGGCATTTTTGTACAGAAATACATAAAATTTTCAAACGAAGCATTAAAAATGCCTTTAAAGAATTAAATGTCAGTTCTAGTAGACCCATTTTATGTCGGTCTGGACAGGAAAATTCCCTAAAACATGGAAAGAGCAAAACCCAGTAAAAGACTATAGTCTCTATAGAGACTACACAAAAAAAATTCTCCAAAATTTTTCACCAATCAAAGCATTAATCACAAATATAATCAGTTTTAATTAAAAATTTAATCAAGTAAATTAAACGTTTAATCAAGTGAATTAAAAGTTTAATTAATACTATTAACTGGTTTAATTGATACTATTAATTTGTTTACTGGTGCAAATTTAATTAATTTTTTAATTAATATCACAATTTTTTTAATTGAAATCAATTTTATTTTTTCTGTGTAGTCAGTAGTGCAGACTAGATTATATAACTACTGGACATAATTTTGTAAATCAAGGTACATTTTTTTGTATGTCTTATACAACACAGAAAAAAATAAAAATTGATTTCAATTAAAAAATTTGTGATATTAATTAAAAAATTAATTAAATTTGCACCAGTAAACAAATTAATAGTATCAATTAAACCAGTTAATAGTATTAAATAAACGTTTAATTCACTTGATTAAACGTTTAATTCACTTGATTAAATTTTTAATTAAAACTGATTTTATTTTTGATTAATGCTTTAATTGGTGAAAAATTTTGGAGAATTTTTTCTGTGAACTATTTTGAATTTAAATGGCATTTTTATAATTCTAAATATATTTTTAGTTCTTTTTCAGTTACGTTACTTTATCTTTAAGGTATGTTCACATTGAACAAATATTTGACGAAAAAATAAAAAAAAAATTCATGACCTCTGAATTTATGTACTTTTAACTTTTATTTTGGTAATTTTTATTAATCTTCTAAACTTTATTACGGAAAAAATTAGAGAATAATTCACAGAAAAAAACAAGTTAGAGTGCTATATTCGGCTGTGCCGAATCTTTGATACCCTCCACCGACAGTTCGAATGTCTTAGGATGTCTATTTATTATTAATTTATCTCTATAAAAACTGACGTCAGCATTAGAATTGGTTGCGGTGTCGACCTATATTATATTATTGACCGACAACCAGACAATTTTATGCTTTTTTTTTTAGCAATTTTAAATAGCTTGAGTAAAATATCATGATTCGTAACAGTAAAGGCCGAACTTAAATGATTTTCAGGAGGGGGATTTATATTGGAGCCATGGTAAATCATGAACCAATCAACCCAAAATTCTGCAGAGTGATTTCTGGTATTAAAAAACATAAATTTCAATACAGCGGTGAAATTAATTTAAGCGTTTGCAGTGAATTTCAGGAGGCTGCTAAAATGGGATCTAAGGTTTATTGTGGACCGTATATCACAAAATTGCATAACATTATTTCTGGCCATATGAAGCTAAGTTGGAATAAATTTAACCGCAATATCTATATCTGTTACGGTCTTAGGCGTACTTAATTATTTTACCAGAGTGTGCTTAATATGGGGCCTATGGCATATTATGGACTGATCATCGAAACGAAATTTCGCAGTGTCATTTCTAGTCCTAAAAAACTGTGACGTACCAATTTCTGTTATGATAGCACTGTTAATTACGGTTTAAGGCCTACTAAACTGGGGCCTATAGTAAACTATGGACCTATCTTAACGAAATTGTACAGTCTTATTTTTTGCCCTATTAAACTGTGATGTGTAAAGATTTGTTATGATACCATTGTTTTTTACGGTTTTAGGCGTACTAAACTGTTTTCTGGGAGTAGGCTTTATATGGGGCCTAGGGTAAATTATGGACGGATCTTCACGAAACTTCACAGTGTAATTTCCGGTCGAACAAAATGAATTTTTGCAAATCTTATATCATGCCGTGCATTTTTTCAACATTTATGTTAGTTTTTGTAACAAAATTATCCATTTTTTTTAGGTGGTGGTTCCACATTTTGATTCATGGCTCTGATCCTACTGAACCGATTTTGCTGGATTTCAATCCCAAACTGCTTAGGATAACTACAAGCAATTTGACACTAAGTTTGTTTATTTCTATTGAGTTTTTCGAAAGTGAGCGTGGTTTCAGCAGACGGAAATACGGGCATTGCTAACTCGACTTAGAATTACTCGAGGGCCCAGAATATATATACTTTATGGGCTCTGAGATGAATAATAAAAAAGTTTTACACGGAATGACCAACTTAGTATACCCTCTTCACAACTAAATGTGGTGGAGGGTATAAAAATTAAAATTAATATCAATTAAAAAATTTGTGATTTTGATTAAAAAAATTAATTCAATTTGCACCAGAAAACAAATTAATGTCAACATTTTTTTGCAGTAATGTTGTTGACATAAGAAAATTTTAATTCACTTGATTTAGTTTTTATTTAAAACTGATTTTATTTTTGATTAATAATTTAATTGAAAAAAAAGCCAAGAATTTTTTCTATGTGTGATAAATAAAATATCAAATGCTGTTTGATCTAGCAAACGTGTTATGCAAAATCATAAAATGTTTAATAAAAGTAGTGGTTACGTGTGAAGCGTCAAATATTTGTTAAATGTGACTATCCATAGCTTTATAGTTGCTATTGTTGTAGTTTCATATTTATGTTTGAATTTTAGGGGATGTAAAGTTTATGTTTTTATTTTGTGCAAAATGTATGAATTGTGTTTTGCTCTTAAACAATTTTAAGTATTTTCTTGCTTTTATTTTTATTCCATTTTATTATTTTAAAAGTTTTTCTACAATAATTTTGTGTGTGTGTGTGTGTGTCTTGTTTCAAATTGCTACAAATCATGTACTTTTTGTGTCGGGTTCAACAGAAATTTTGTTGCTTGAAAGTTTTTTTTTGTAGGAGAATGAATGTGTATGTGTTGTGTTTTTGTGAGATTTTGTTGCATAAAGTTTGTTACATTTATTTTTGTTTTGTTGGTTGAAAGTTAAAAGTCGAATATTTGTTGCTGCCATCATCTTTGTTGACAAAATAAGTGGGTTGATAATGTAGTTTTGTTTCTCTAGTCTATTTCTGTTTTTTTTTTATTTTTTTGTTCTTAACTTATTTAGGGTTTTGCATTTTGTTTGCCTTGTCAGCGTTGTATTTTTTTTTGGTAATAAAAAGATTAAATTTGTTGTCTTTAGATCATATATCATATTAATTTTCTTATTTTTTTTTTATACGAAAACTTTAATTGAAGCGTCTACAAATTTTAATTTTTTTGTTCAAAGATTTAAATAAGTTATTTTGCCGATTTTTTTCTACTTCCCTGGAAACCAGGAAAATAAATTTAAATTCTGGCGAGATTTCAGGAATTCCCGGTTTTTAGAAAAAAAAAACCGGTTTATTAAAAAAATGATTTTCATAGAACAATTAAATATTTAAAACTAGTTTCTAGACTTGTCAAGATCTTTTTTTTTTAAGTTTTAATTTGACTAACCCATAAAACTGCACTACTGTTTTTGCTTGTTGTCAGCGCCTTATCATATGCATTAAGTTTTCTCTTTTCCTTTAAAACATTTATACAGACATACAAAATTATTTATGTTAAATTAAAAGAAATCTACAAAAACATTTTGAGCAACAATTAAGTCACTTTAAAATACAATAATTAAAAATTGTTAAACAAAAAGGGAAAAAAAGAAAAGAAAAAAAAACAAAGAATAAGTTAAGCAAAGTTTGTATAAGATCCTCTTATAATATTTAGTATCACACAAAGCCAGTATATTTAAACTTAAAATGTCGGATTATTACAGATTTGGATAAATGAAAAGTAAATAGTGCAGTAAAATAAAGTTATAAAAATAATTAAGAAAGAAAAAGCAAAAAAATAAATTAATGTACAATTTAGCACCAATTCATTTAAGATCTTTTTCTTGCTTAGTTGAAGTTAAGTTCTATTCTATTTATATTTTAACGCTTTTTACTAGATATTTTTTGTAACTTAATCTCTAATTGATATTAATTTTAATTTTGGTTCAGCACAATTTTGCTTTTTTTTATGTGTTTATTTATGTGTTATGTGTTGTCTTTATTATTTTATTTTGAATATATATTTTTTTTAAGATTTGAATATACAGTCTTTATAACTTACTAAAATAATTTATAATAGAGATAATTCTTGAAAATTAATACAAAGAAACACCCTAAAGTATGCTTTATTATTTTCATTTTTCCTTTGGTTAAAACACTAAAGATTGAAATCAATTTAAATACAGTAATTTTGACTTAGCTGCACAATCTCCTTTGCACGATTTTTGTTGCAGGTAAATCAAAAATTCAGCTATCTTAAATGCATTTACCTGCCTTAATGTGCAGGTACACAAATGTGGTTGCCTGCACAAAAGTGCAGCTAAAGTAAAGTGTTTGATTTAAAAGTAGAATAAAAATCTTTTTATTAATACAGTTATTCCCGCTTAATTAAGTTTCTAAAAAGGCACGACTTTTAACGCAATTAAACGGGAACTCAATTAAGCAGTACTCGGTTAATTGAATCGACGACGCAATTAAAGCAAAGCGAAACACCCATGTGTAGATAGAAAATAAAAGTCATTTCTTTATATATTAAGTTAAAAAATGGTTACGGTTTTTTAAATCAAAACAAAAATCAGGTACGTTCATCGTCTAATCTTTCTTGCCGCAAAATAATTTTTTAAGTTTGTGGATCAAAAAAAAAAAAAATATGTAGACGGAGACAATTAACCGAAATCTTTGCGCTTGTTTTTCGCAATGCGATCTTATTTTGCGAAATAATTAAGCGGGTGACGCAATTAAACGGAACTTAACTAAACGGGTATTTTTACATAGACAGTTATACTGAATGATTTCGTTCCATGATTTTTAGTGCAATAAAACGGGAAACTCAATTAAGTGGGGCTCAATTAACCGAAATCAACGTACATAAATTTATATTTTATTAAAATTTTATTTCAAATAACAGATCATTGTATACATGTATGTATGTACATTTAATATAAAAGGACCATTAACAAAAACAATGAAAATTCACAAAGAACATAAAAATTTATGAAAAAAAAACAAAATAATCGCGATTTGTATTTTTATTAACAGCTTAAATTGGATATTTATGTGAAAAAGTGGCCACAATATTTGTTTCATATTTGTAGCTAACTTTGATGTTTTATATGAAAATATTTTACAGCTGCCCAAAAATATGAAAAATATGCAGGTATACAAAATGCACGTAAACAAGGATTTTGAAGAATAATTACAGAAAATATGTGTTTTGAGCAGTTAAGTCAAAGTGCAGCTAAATTAAATTTTTTGTATGAAAATAGTTTTAAAATGCCAAAAATTTTGTGCATTTATCCTAAATGTGCAGGTATAGAAAGTGCACTAAAAATAGGAATTTGTATGGATTTATAAAGAATAATACTAAAAATTTTCAATTTTGTGCAGCTAAGTCAAAAGTGCACGTAAACAAAAGGCAGTTAAGTCAAAACTACTGTACCAGTAACTTCTATTAATAACATTATGCAACAAGCAAAAAATACCTGAATGACCACTATATTTTTTTGATCCGGTATAGTCACCTTACTCCAAAAATCATCATTATTAAAAATTCTATGGTAAGGTTTTTTTTAAATTTTTTTTTTTTAAAATTTGAGATTTTTGAAGAGTCTGCTCCATACATCTTAGCGTAACTTTAGAACGACGTAACCGATTTTGTTATGCAATCCGTCAAAACTAGGTTATTTCACTTTATCGGGAATAAAAAACGAATTTATCCATTTATTTTCATGAAAAAAAATTTATTTATTTTAATATTTATTTTATTTCTATTATATGCAGCTTTATGAAAAAATAATTAAAGTAAAGGATTAAAAAAAATATTGTGTAATAAAAAGACAAAACTTTGTGATTTTTAGCTCTAAACAAATTTGTAAAGAAAAAAACGGTCAAAACTAGGTACTTTCAGTTGATCGGGAATGAAACAGGAATTTATCCATGGATTTTCATAAAATAAAATTAATTTACTTCTAATACATGCAGCTTTGAGTTTAAGTACTTAAACTGGTAAGTATTTTTTGATTTCAATTTTGTATGAATTCAAAAATTTTATAAAAAAAAACAAACAAAAAATATATTTTTTTGCCGCTTCGGTCTTAATATATTGAGTTATAACTCCAAAAATAAAAGCTAAATTAAAAAAATTATATAAGATAAACTTAAATCTGGCGTAATCTTAAATGTATTGACAGATTGCATTACAAAATCGGGTACGTCGGCCCAAAGTAACGATAAGATGTAAGGAGCAGCATTTTCAAAAATTTAAAATTTAAAAAAAAAACTTAGAATTTTAAATAATCATGACTTTTGCAGTTAGGGGACTATAGCGAATCAGAAATATAGTGGTTATTCAGGTAAAAAAACTTCCCATGTGTTGCATAGTGTAATTAACTATTTTACTGTTAACACTTAATGGCCTTAGTTATAAAAACTCAAACATGTTTACAAAAGGCTTATGAAACAGATTTTCTATAAAAATTTGTTTAATAAATCCCTTATAAACCTGCTTAATTTTTTATAACTAAGAAGGGGTAAGAATTAAACTTAGCCGTTCGTATGAATTGAAAACGTTGTAGTATCCATTATTTGAAAACCATTATTAAAAGTTAAGTAAATATTGATATTGAATGGAAAACAAATATTATGTGTAAATATTAGCCACAAAAGCAACAAATTTATTCTTGGCCAATAAATTTTTATACATTTTATTAGCAATCTATTTACTGCAGGATATAAAAGGCACACACATATACCCACACACACACATCCACACACACCCACACACACACAAGTTGCTGTGGTTAAGGTGCGGAATAATCAATTGAAGAGGAGCACAATAATAAAATATTTGTTTACTTGATTATCTTGTAGTCATGAGGGAGCCAGCCCATTTTGCCCAAAAGGGATTTTGAAATATTTCGCACTGTTCTCTATTAATTTATTTTTTTTATTTTTTTTTGTGTGAAATTTATGTGAGAAGCACACTCAGAGACAAAATATTTTTCATTATGGTCACCACAAAAAATTCTAAACATATTATGGTTATTTTTAACCATATTATTGCCACCGGCAACCATATTATGGTAAAATTAGTCCGCCATCACAATTGTGAAGTTTAAAATTAACAACATTATTTTCCTATTTTCTAAGAGCAACATGTTATGGTTGAAAAACAACCATGCTTTTATAAGTGCTAAACATATTTTTGTTATTATTAACCATAACATGTTTAGAGGCGACCATAACATGGTTGTGGCCTCTTGATAGAGGACTAATAAAGGTCCCTATTACGGTTCACAACTCAATTCAGTTGAGTTGAATTTAAGACAACTGGTTGTAATCAGTTGTAATTTTTGTTATGTTTTTGTTCACCGCAATATAGCAAAGTTGTAAACCATAATACAAAAGTTAAGAAATTACAACTCAACTGAGTTGCGTTGTGAACCGTAATAGGGGCCTAAGTGTCAGAGACAATAATATGGCTAAATTAAAATTATTTATAATGTTTTAAAGTTCTCGTTAAAAATAGTTTTGTTGAAGGTGACCATAATGAAACATGTTTTTTTTTCTCTGGGTGTATTAGCTGGATTTGATGTTATTCAAAAACTTGTTTGGTTTC
Source organism: Pollenia griseotomentosa (assembly GCA_963931875.1). Taxonomy (NCBI): domain Eukaryota; kingdom Metazoa; phylum Arthropoda; class Insecta; order Diptera; family Polleniidae; genus Pollenia; species Pollenia griseotomentosa. Next base: position 51,873,851 of record OZ007564.1, read on the forward strand.
GTCTATTTAAAAAAAATTAACAAAAAGAAAAAAAAAATGCGCATTTTTTAACGCGAATTAGTAGTAGGGCAAACAATTTCAAGCAAACCTATCCATTAGGGTATCAACATAAAGGTACATAATTAAAAGGTCATTATGAAAATATATTTATAAAGGGGGTTCAACCTAAACGCACGATGTTAATTGTTAATAAAACGAAAAGTTTTCAGAGAATTATTTTAATATTTTTTATTATGATCAGTGTTGCCAGAAGTACGGGAAAATCCCTACATGAGGTATTTTTGATACTAAAATAGCAGCGTAGGGAAAATCGGACAGATTTTTTATAATCTCCAAAATGTAGGGATTTTTCGTCATATCGCGTTATTTATGAAATTTTCCAGTGTTGTTTGTCGCTTAAGGCGCCCGTACACGACATGTTTTTGTCATCTGACATGTCAAATTTCCCACTGCAAAATACATACATGTCGTGTGTTACCTTTTTAACTTTGCTTCTGTAAATGTCAGACGCAAAGTCATCTGACAAAATTTCAATTAGAGCTCTATTTTCTTCTGACAAACCATCTGACATCAGAAAGCTATGCCGGGAAGAAACCGGCAGCGGCGTCCACTATTGACGGAATCATTAGCCGGCTGAAGTTAATTTTTTACAATACCGAGATATGTTTGATCATCTTACCATTGAATAGAATTAATGTGAATATATATATAAAAACCGTTTTATTATAAAATCTTAAATTGGTATCTTTGAATTAAATGAAAAATATGTTAATATGGCTAAACTATTTAACGGCGTAAATAAAAATTTTCGTGGCGGCATTTTTGCTTTGGTTTTTGCAATAACTATGCGAAAAAAACAGAGACGATGTCAGAAGCAAATTACATGTACGTTTGTGACCGAATATTACAAACCTTCTGTAGAACAGCAATTTTGCCAGACATGCACAATTACATGTGACTTTAAAATTTGACATGTCAGATGACAAAAACATGTCGTCTATATGCTCCTTTAAAAGTTAGCGATACTAATACGTTTGTGCATATGTTTTTTCTAAGATATCATTCAATGATTTGATGGTAAAAGATTTATTGCCTGTTTTTAGAACGCTAGTGGAAAAGTGACTCGTTTAACTATCATTTAAAACAAAAACAAAATATCAAATTTTTTTTTTTTTTTATGCAAGCTAAACGAGTCACTTTTGCGCTCGCGTTTTAAAAACAGGCAGTTAATTGAATTTAATAAAAAGTACATACATATGTATTATTTTTTTTAGCTTTGTACTTATTTTTTGTTAAAGCTTTAATATTCTTAATTTTTTTTTTTAACTAATGTTTTTTCTTATATTTTAATGACAATAATGCGTAGGGATTTTTGTAGGGGAAATTTTTTCAACGTGTAGGGAAAAATCGGATCTTTGTTAGCATGTGTAGGTATTTTTTCGAAAAATCCACTGGCAACACTGATTATGATAGAAGGATCTATGACAATTATCTGTGAAAAAAATATCAGCCAAATGCTCGCCACGGCTTTGGTGGCATACTTCTATCCTAAGGTCAATATTTTTAATGATTCTGAGACATAATTGATTTTTAATGTCGTTTATAGGCCGAATTATCTTAACCTTAAGCTCTTTAATTGTTCTCGGCTCTTGAATTGTTTTCGCCACGACGTGAGATAACACGGCCATTGAGTGTCTCGCGCAAAAGAGCCATTGTATTGTTGGCTGTGTGGCAAGTGGCATCATTCTGTTGGAACCACATATCGTCCAGGTCCATATCCTCAATTTTTGGCCACAAGAAGCCCGTTATCATCTCGCGATAGCGAACACTATTCACGGTAACTGCTTGGCCTCATTTTCGAATAAGTACGGCCCGATGACGCTGCAGGCCATACAGACCAGTTTGCTGAAATTTGCACACGATTCTTCCGATTGTGATCACATTTGGTCGACTGTGCCGACAAAAAAAAATTACGAAGTGCACGAAATGCACTTTAATTTGGACGCCCAATTTCGTAAAAGGCTTCAACAATCTGAACGCGCTGCTCTATTGTGTACCTCTCGATGGTTGAATTTGTCCAACACTGAAACAAAGAAATGACAAATTAAGTTGAAAGTTAAGGTGTGACTCACAATTTACATCATGCATTATGGTTAAATGACCCTTTATAATGTTTATGTTTAAAATTAATTTCAAACAATAAAAAGGTTAGAAAAGTATTCTGGCTGACACCTCACATATTAAGTATTTTCATCGTAATAGTTGTGTTAAAATTTATAGTTATAACCAAAACGCGCTATTTTAAGCGCACTAAATTTAGTATTAAACTTTTAACTCTGTAGTTAATTTCAAAAAAATAAAGAACTTTTAGGCCATATCGCTCATTTGCTGCAAGAACGGCATAACTCAAAAACTGAAATTTTGGAGTTTGAGATGCAGAATTGTTCGCTTTGTTTTTCTTTATATTGTGTATTAAATTCATCTTTATTTCTTTTATACTTTCCCAGTTTGAATAGAATTGATCTTCTTTTTTCTAAGTAGTTAGAGCAAATCAAAATCTTTAAATGCGTTTATCTCGAAATGGATTTTTTTGAGTTATGCCGGTCTTGCAGAAAATGAGCGATATGAAATGTGAATTATGAGAATTGACTGTGTTGAGTGATATTTTATAACTTTATTTTAGTTAAATTAATTAAACTGAAATGTCTCTTAACTTTTGCAATTGAAAATGGAAAGCTTAATAATCTTATAGCAAATAAGTTTATCACAGATTAATCGATTGGCTGGTCGTTAAGCGGCTCAACTTTCCCTTTTTCTTTTACATATTTTGATATTTTATTACTGTCAAACTGCGCCATCATAAATTGTTATTGCCAGTAGCGCTTCGTTTTCAAAAGTGCAATTCTAGTGCACTTCTATTTGAGTTCTAGTCCAGTTCCAGCTTAGTTTTAGGTAAGTTCATAGCTTAGTTTTGTTTTATTTATTTATTTATTTTATTGTATATTTCTTATTTCTTTCTTGTTCGATTCTAGTTTGGCTCTGTGCCCATGTTCTGTAAATCTCGCTTAGAGAAACTTTTCGATTGAAATGTGTGAAATGAAACAAAAATGCCATTTATTGAAACAAACATCTGTTTTTCTCACTAAACTGTGTCTGTAACTTTTTTGGCGACTACTAGCTGTCACGTAAGGAAATTACTCGCCAATTTACAGAAAAAGTTTTTGCGAGAAAAGTTCCCGCTTTGAACTGTCAAATAACTCATGAATAAAAGTGGAGCGAAAAAAAATTTCAACACTAAAAAAGAATTAAAAATGCAAAATACAAAGAGTAATAATAATTATCAGCCCTATCGTGAATAATTTTTCCCTCGTAATTATTCCCCTTCTCACATATTTGCGATCATGAAAAAATCCCATGAAAAAAAGGTAATTCAAATGGAAGTAATAACGTGAAAAAATAATTCCCCTTATCGTGAAAAGATTTTTCCTCGTAATTTGTTCACATTTCCCTTAGATTTTCTCACTTTATTTTTGCTAGGGAACAGAACATGTATGTAAGTAGTTCCACCTATCAACCGAATATTAAGGGCTAGATCCGTTAATAAGGCACAAACCGATATATTAGTTAACAAAATGCAAAACAACAAGTCGATTGCCAGCGGATTTGCGAAGCTTTCAAAAGACGTGGTGGCAGAATTTTGGAAAATATTTTACTATGTACATAAAATTTAAAAATTGCAAAAAACTAACGTTGTAATCAAACTATCCCTCCAATACTAAATATTTTGCTTTATTATTTTAACTTTTCTTTAAAATATATTCGTGTACATTTTGAACAAAAATGTCATTGATTTTTAATTATTTTAATATTTCTTCTTTTTTACATTCACTGGAACTGATAGCGTGAAAAATTTTTGACATGAGATTCACGATTGCTTTTTTCCCTTCAAGGGGAGTGAAAATTTCATGGCACATTTTTTATTGTTTAATTATTTTGCTTTTAACATTTTTATAAGATATACGCATGTTTTCAAAGCTCGTTTGCAAACAACAAACATTAAAGTCGCACTTTACATTATTTGGTATAGCCGACGGTTGTATTTTCGCCGCAGCCGTTGAAAAATTATAAATTTTTGTGAATTTTAGTCGCCGTCAACGATATGTTTGACTGGCGTTCTTAACGTCAGCAATGACACATCGGCTTCGAGTAGAATATTATGACATTTATAACGTAACGACGTAAACTCTTTTGATAGTTTTCGAGATGAGTTACAGACACACTTTTTTCTGACTTTTCGATAAATGATGGAATATTTTGTTTCACATCTTTTCGATGCGAGAAGTTCTCATTAAAGTTATAGTGTTATAGTTTTATATATAAAGATTAAAGTTATATATATATAGATACTGGTTCAGTACTAGTTTACTTTTTCTTTACTCTATATCGGTTAAAGTATGTTTCCAGTTGAGCCTCGGTTGGTATTTTGTTCATTTCAAATTAAGTTTTAGTACTTTGCTTGTTAAATTCCAGCTCAATTTAATTAATTTCCGCAAGTTTTTGTTCGGTTCGAATTCTAATCTAGTTAAATTTTAGAGCTATTTTTTTTTTTGTTATGAAAAGTAAGAGAATGCTTAAATTCAATTAAGACTAATATTTGTTTTTTTTTTTATTTATTTCAATAGTTTTTTTTTTTTTTTTTTAAATTATTTCAAATAAGTTCTTGCTGTTTGTCTACGTTACTCGTAGTCCCAGTTGTTAATAAACCAACTAATTTCCGACCATGATTATCTAAAGTAAAAGTTATGAAAGTGTTTTTCATTTCATATACTTTTTACTTTTAATAAATATTAAAAAAAAAAAAAAAAAAATACTAAAAGTTCTTAACTAATTGTAAAATGTTTAGTTCAGTAGTTTTCTTTTCTGTTCATTCCAGTGTACTTGATTTTTTTTTTTTTTTAATTTCTTTTCTGATACTCCGTTTGACTGTAATTGTAACTTTTGGTCAGCACCTTTACTAACTTCCACTTATTACTTGGTAGCAAGAGTTTTTCAACTAAGTAAAAGTTGCATTTTTACTCATGTTACTTCTACTCCGTCACTCTCAGAATGCAGGGATGGATGAATGGATGAAAATACGAAAAAATCAAGAAGTTGATTTCTTTTTTTTTTTTTTTTGTTATCTACTAAAGCTTTGGTCAGACTAATCAAATATTTGACGAAAAAAACGGGACCAACAATCAAACTAAAAAATCTTTTCGCTTAATATTAATATTTATTTTGATTAAAATACTACATCTTACAAAAAACTGTTTTTTGCTATGTCTAGTAGTATAATTAGTTTATTTTGTAATATTATGACCATTTTAAATCTCACTTACTATTAACAAAAGTATGGGTTACGCTTATTTGATCAAATATTTAATAAGTGTGACCGTAGCTTAAGAAACAAACTGTTCAAGTGATGTTAATGTTAATTTAAATTCGTTTCAAGATTTCCTTTTGATTTGAAACTTGCTACAGTTACTTTTTCAGTTGGGTTGAATAGTTTTTCTTTTTTTATAACCTTCACCGAAGGTAAAATGGTATGTTTATATTAGTTTGTCATTTCGTGTGCAACTGCGACAATTTTGATCATAGACCCCATAAAGTATGTAGAATCTGGGTCGTTATGAGGAGCGAAGTTGATTTAAGGATGTCCGTCTGTCCGTACGTGTGTCTGTTGAAATGGGTTTTTTCAAAGTCCCTAGATATGATGGTGACTCGGCACATGTACTCCGGAATTGTTTGCTATTAAAAAACAGCCATTTCGGTGTATAAATGGCTGAGATGAGCAAAAAACCACGACTGCCTCTAATTTTTCAATAAAGTCCCAGCCCTAGCCGCGAAAATAAGCGCTAAAAATCCAATTTTACAGGAGAGATATAAATTATATATAAATAAATTCGCAACTGTACCTTATGTGACCATGACTTTTAAGAGATGATGCAAGTGTTGCCGATAAAGTCATTAATTAAAAAAACCAAAATTGAACATGATGGCGCTTATGTTATTTTCGCGGTTAGGGCTCGATAAATATATCTCGTATATATGGATTTTTTGAGACTTCTTGCGTTTTTACTTAAATTAATAACATATACACATGTACAACGCAGTTTTTATAACGATGTCGGCCTATTTTTCTGAAATTTTGGATAACGGAAATAGCAAAAGTTTTCAAATTTGGTATAAGCATCTTGGTTATCAATAGACAACATCCGACAGGATGTGGGCGGGAGTGGAGAAGTGGGCGTGTTTCTCTTATTGGGTAAGTGGGCATGGCACTTGCCCTACAAAAACATAGATTTCTGTATATCTGGAGAACGGCAAGAGCCACAGTTTTCAAATTAGGTACAAGTATATTGGTTATCAATACACAGCATCCGACAAAATGAGGGCTGGATTAGAGAAGTGGTCGTGGCACAAAACAGATTAATTTATATCAACAGAACATTGTTTATATAACTTTCTCTTCTTATCGCACCATAGTGAAGGGTAAATAAGATTCGGCATAGCCGTTTATTGCACTCTTACTTGTTTTTTTATACCCTCCACCACAATTAGTTGTGAAGAGGGTATACTAAGTTTGTCATTCCGTGTGAAACTTTTTTATTATTCATCTCAGACCCCATAAAGTATATATATTCTGGCTGCTTGAGTAATTCTAAGTCGATTTAGCCATGTCCGTCTGTCCGTCTGTCTGTCCGTCTGTTGAAAACACGCTCACTTTCGAAAAACTCAAAAGAAATAAACAAACTAGGTGTCAAATTGCTTGTAGTTATCCTAAGCAGTTTGGGATTGAATTTCAGCAAAATCGGTTCAGTAGGACCAGAGCTATGAATCAAAATGTGGAACAACCACCTTCAAAAACTTGATAATTTTTTTACAAAAACTAACATAAATGATGCAAAAATGCACGGAATGACATAAGATTTTGCACAAGGCCGTTTTATTCGACTAGAAATGACACTGTAAAATTTCGCGAAGGTCGGTCCATAATTTACCCTAAGCCCCATATAAACACTACTCCCGGAAAACAGTTTAGTACGCCTAAAACCGTAAAAAATAATGAAATCATAACAAATTTTGGCTCGTCACAATTTTATAGGACTATAAATGATACTGTGAAATTTCGTGAAGATCGGTACATAATTTACCCTAGGCCCCATATATGCCATACTCCCGGAAAACAGTTTAGTCTCCTAAAACCATAATTAATAACAAATCGTCACAGTTTAAGATAATAATAATAAAAAGACATCATACAGATATTACTCCTTAAATATTCGAACTGTCGGTGGAGGGTATCAAAGATTCGGCACAGCCGAATATAGCACTCTAACTTGTTTTTCCTTAAAGATGGTTTTAGTTTCTTAATTTCTTGTTGATGTACCTACAACTTGTTAAACAAAAAAAAATAAATTTAATAATTAATTTTTTACAAAGTGTTTGCCAACTTGCAACTTTTACATTTGCTCTTAAGTTAAATTTATGCTGCTGGACTTGTTGTGGGCATGTTCGTTTTGCCAGTTTAAAGTTTGCTTATCTATAGCACAATGGTATTTTATCTCTTCTTTATCTTGCTAGTTGTAGTCTGTTTTCTGTAAAATTGATAATCTTTGGTTTACATAGAAAGTAACTTCCTAATGCAACATTATGTTGCTCATACATATTTATTTTCATACTTTTGTTGCTTCTCTCTTTCAAAAGGGTATGGAAAAGTTTTGCAATTCCTTTTCTTTTTTTTTTTAAACAAATGTTTATTTTCATTTCTCTCTTTTTTTTAGTCTCTTCTTGCAACTTGAAGAATGTTTTATTTAAGTTTCATGTTGTAAAAAAATAAATAATTGTTGCAAGTTTTCTCTTGCTTAATTATTAATAATGAAGTTGTGACAAACTACTGACGAGAGTGTAAATGGAGAAAGAAAGAGAAAGAGATAAAAAGAATGTTAAACAATAGAGTTTAAGTGCAATGCACGTTTTTGCCTAAAACTATGCTTTTAAAAAATACTGAATATTTTTAAACACCGTTTCTTTTAGGAGTAGAAATATTTCCTTAAAAGTTGTTTAAGTTCTGCAAAAAGTTATAACAACCTTTTTAAATTAAAAAAATAGATAAATTTTTTTTAAAGATTCTTAAGAAAACTTGCTTTTAATTTAAAACTCTTAAAAGAAAAAAATCTAATTTGCCATTACTAAACTTGATTTTCTTTCTCTAATATGTTTTTTTTTATATATTAAACATTTCTTTTATCAAAATCATTTATCCCTATTTCTTTTTGTTTCTTTGCAGGTATGTTGGTTGTAGTTCGTCAGGTGTTTTCTCTTTTCAAGATTATGCTTACAAGTTTTAGCCTTAAGACATAATAAACACAAACAAAACCTAACCTTTTATTTTGGAGGGGTCAACCACAAAAAGAAAAAGGTAAAAACACACTTCACACACACACACAGACAGGATGAGACACAAGGTCATAAATACGAAAAAAAGAATACAAATCAAACAAGCAAACCAAGAAAAAAAACAAGTACGAGTGAAATAAGCGGCTATGCCGAATCTTAGATACCCTTCGCTATAGTGCGATAGAAGAAAGTTATGATTAACTAGTTTAACCCGGTTGGCTTTGCTACCATGCTGCTAATCTGCAGACAAACAAAAACGAACAATTTTTTCAATCCTGACCACTTTTTTCGGATGGCTTTTTTTTTAATCGAAGCTATTTGTACTAATTTTGTAACTTTTACTGTTACCAATATATTTTTTATTTGTATATACTTCACAGACTTTTATAATAACTTTATTTAGGAAGTGCCACGCCTACTTCTCAAATCACGTCCACATTTTGTCGTATGTTGTAAGTTTATAACCGAGAATTTTTAAACGTTGTCTCTTGCCTGTTTTTCTAGATATACTGAAAAATAATATAAGAATAAAGCCTATAGTACACGGAATGTAAAAAGCCACATTCGTATGTGGCTCTGACGTAATTATGTCGTCATCACACATCACGAACTTGCTATTGTGGCTTTGTAGTCAAGTCAAAATTACGTCAGAACCACATGCGCATGTGGCTTTTTACATTCCGTTTACTGTAGGCTTAAGGGATTTATAGGATAAATTAAAGACAGTCGTGGTTTTTTTCCTCATGTCTTAGCCATTTGTGAATCGATCTGGTTTAGTTTCAATAGCAAACTTTAACGGAGTATGAGTGATATAAATAAATAACAACTAGTCCCTATCATTTCTGCACGTAGAGCAAAAAAATATGTTTAAATATGGTCACATCCAACAAAACTATTTTTAAAGAAAAATTTAAACATATTTTTATTAATTTAACAATATTATTGTCACCGACAACCATATTATGGTTTAATTAGTCCCCCATCAAGAATCCAATACCATATTATGGTTGCCTTTAAACATGTTATGGTTAAATATGACAATAATATGTTTTTAAATTAACAATAGTATTTTCCTCTTTTATAAGAGCAACATGCTATGGTTGAAAACCAACCAAGCTTTTATTTGTGTTAAACATATTTTAGTTATTATAAACCATAACATGTTTGGAGGCAACCATAACATGGTTGTGGCTTCTTAATAGAGGACTAACTTAACCATTATATGGTTGTCGGTGCCAATAATATGGTTAAATTAAACATAATATGTTTAAAAATTTCATTAAAAATAGTTTTGTTGGAGGTGACCAAATTTAAACATGTTTTTTCTCTGGGTGCAGTTATGACGAATCAATGAACGCAGTATTCACATTTTTATTTTCCTTGAAACACAACCATACTCTTTTTTTAACAATTTTAAAATATTATTATTTAGGACATTATGAAGATATGAATTGATAGCACACCTTGTGAATCCACCATACATAAAATAACATCCTTTGTTAGCATCAGTAAGTCTAGTGTGCTCCATTCTTGACGTATTACGAAGTATTCCTGTTCATTTTTCATAAGATATATAGGGGTAGCTCCAGCCAATACCAAAGCAGCACACGAGGAGCACTTTTTGTTTGTAGTCTTTGCACTGAAAAGAAAAATCAATCCATCCAAACTTAATTCAATCCGAAGCGGTATTAATAGTACGGATTTTCTTGAATCAAAAAGGACGAAAGGACAAAAGGATTGATTCAAGTGCGAAACACTTAACTTATCCATATTAAATCCTGAATTCGTACTTAAAATAATCCAAAAACGAAATGGGTTTAAGTAATATTAAGATTAAATTAATCTCAAAATGCACTTGATTCAAGTATTATAAAGTTGATTTAATCTAAATTCTAACCTAAAACACTTATCCCAGAAACAGAATGCATATTATAATGATTGATTTACCTACCCGTTTTACACTTTACAGAATTATTAAACACCAGCATCATGCCCGACATGTTTTCTGCTTTTAAAATTTTGTGTAGATTTTTAACTAAAAATATAAACTAAACAGGAACTTTACTCTCAGAGTAGTTCTACCAATAAAAAGTGCAATCTTTTTTTTACTTGGTTTAACTTAATTTTTTTTACTTAATTTAAGAATTTCCAGGATTAATTTTCGAAAGTGATCCCATTAGGATTGTTTTAAGTACGTTTAAGTGTTATTCGTACAAAAAATTTAAAGTTCGACTCGTACTTAAAGTAAGTTAAAATAAACTTAACTTATCCCGAGTGTGTTTCTTTCTGTGTGCAATTGGGCTACAACGTAACTTCTTTCTCTTCATTGCCACAGCAAACTTTGGGACAGCGTAAATTACCTGTGAGTGTGTTACACTATTTATTAATCTTCTTGTTGAGTCTTTTGCACCGTTGCAGTTTGGCGTTGTTTTGGCAAGAGTTTTTGCCGCCTTTAAAGCTTTGTCTCTCGCCTTCTCTGCGTGTTCGATCGAATAGTCTGTGCGAAGAGACAGTGCTATGTCTGCGACCCGTTTATAGTATATAGTCTCCGGTTTAGTATATCAACCAGTGTTGCAAAATTTAAATTTTGAAATAGAACTGAACTTTAACTCAAATAGTACTTTTCCCACCAAATGGTACTTTTTGTTCAAAAAAAAAAAAATCCACCATTTATGGAAATAAAAGTAACAAAAAATATTTTATTGAGAAATTTATAGTTTTTTTTTTTTCATCAAAGCTGAGAAATATGGAGAAAATGGATAGTTGGTAAATAACGATTTACCTGGACAAACACAAAACAAACAGTTCAATTTTTGTCTATGCTTTTCTCAATAAATAGATCTGTATTCCAATATGCTTTCCACGCCCCAACCCACGCTTCAAACCTCGCACAGTACGATATGCAACTGCGCCACACATACTCCGAACCCAAATATCACCATCGACAGCCGAGGTATCACAGAAATATCCGAGGCAATAAAACTATTAAAAAAACAATAAAGCTCCAGGCTCAGATAATATTTCCCCAGAGCTGCTTTCAATTTACCCAATAACTAGTGCTCAGCTACTGGCTCCCGTTATAACAAACTTCTGGCTGACTGAAACTCTTCCAGAGGAGCTCGCGGAAGGCGTGATTATTAATCTTCCTAAAAAAGGGGACCTAACCGCTCGCAAAAATTGGAGAGGCATAACACTTCTGAATATGGCCAATAAAGTTATTGCAAACATAATAAGTAACAGATTATCCACAACTGTTCTCCCCGAGCTCAGAAAAGAACAAGCCGGCTTTCGTGCGCACAAATCATGCATAGACCATGTAAATAGCTTAAGGATTATTGTGAAACAGTCAGTAGAATGGAGGTCACCACTATACCTAACATTTATAGATTTTGAAAAGGCATTCGACACCATAAATCACACTTCTATATGGAAAGCACTAGCGTGTAAAGGAGTTCCCAATAAACTAATAGATCTCATCAAGGTCCTATACGCCAATGCCACCTGTCGCATACTACATGAGAGACAACTAAGTAAAAAAATTTCTGTAGAAAATGGAGTTCGCCAAGGCTGCGTTTTATCACCACTGCTCTTTAACTGTGTCCTCGATGTAGTAATGAAAAAGGCCACAAGTCATAGACGAGGCATAACGTGGGGTCTGCAAGGTCGCTTAGAGGATCTGGATTACGCAGATGACATCTGTTTGCTGACACATTCATTTTCGGATATGCATTCAAAGTTAACAACTATCTATGAAACCGCACTATCCGTAGGCCTAAAGATAAACATGGGTAAAACAAAAACAATGCGCATGAATGTTAACAACGAGCAAAGGTTTACTATACAATCCCATCAACTTGATGATGTGGAATCTTTCTGCTACCTTGGTAGCATATTCGACAGGAGCGATGGTTCTGGCGCAGATATCTCCAGCCGAATAAATAAAGCTCGTCAATCATTTGGCAACTAAATCCTGTGTGGAACTCGTCATACATGTCACGTCGTACAAAGCTAAGCCTGTTCAATTCAAATGTAAAATCCATCTTGTTATACGGATGCGAGACGTGGAATGCAGCAACTCGAGACATACAAGCCATACAAGTTTTCATAAATGTCTACGCAAGATTCTGCGGGTATACTGGCTCTCAACAATTTACAATACTCGACTGTGGTCAGAAACCAACCAACAACCGATTCAAAATGAAATCCGCAAGCGAAAATGGACCTGGAAAGGTCATACTTTGCGAAAACCACCAGAAGATATAGCAAAACAAGCCTTAGAGTGGAACCCACAAGGCAGTCGCCGTTCAGGACGTCCATCGCATACCTGGAAACGCCAGATAACAATTGAGATGTCCAAACTAAACCTAAATTGGAATGAACTTAAACAACGAGCATGCTCCTTGTAGGAGTTTAAAGGAACTAATATATATATATATAGAATGACGATCCGTTACCTAGTTTTCGAGATACTGTATTTGAAAGCGGACCAAGTTATCTAAAAATTGTCAGTGTCTTAACACTGAAAATCAGTCAACTTTGAAGGGCTATATCTATTTATATATCTGAACTAAAAATCTGATTGTAAAAACAGAGGCATATTTGAAATCGTTGGATATTTTCCTTTCAAATAGGTTTATTCAATATATTGGAGGAGCGCCTGAGATTTTTGATCATTGCAACTGTGCGTCGGCAATTATGCACTGCTTATTATTTTTAAGGTTTTTATTTTTAAAACAAAATTTCGTTCTGAATGATTCGCAAAATCTCTAATAAAATGGCTTTGCAGTTTCTTTCAATTTATAAACAATTTTCATGTTTAATTTGCATGTTTCTATAAATATGTCAAAACGAGTTCCACAAAAAACTTCATTTAAAGGTAAATGATTTTCATTTAAATTTTTATTTTCCACTAATATTTTATCAAATGCAGCCCTTTTTATAAAATTTTCTTGCAACTTGTAAGAACCAATATCCTATTCTTGATAGCAAAATATGAATCCTGGCGTCCTCGCTTTGCATTTCACTATTACCGTCGTTAATTAGTTTTTATACACAACTACATAAATTTTGGAACAAACAACCAAAGTCTGCTATCGAAATGATCACATCACATCATAGTTAAAAGTTAAAAAGCGGCAAGGATAAAAAAAGTACTTAAAACAACGCGGGGGTACTGCGGTATTTTTAATAAGAAAAAGTACTTAAGTATTGAATTTTTCAACACTGATATCAACTATCAAGTTTATGTTTTCATGATTAATTGCATGAAGAACTTTGCTAAACTATTTACATCTATCGTAAATTAAATTTCCCTTTAAATTTGTTCCTTTTTTTTAATTTATGGGCAAAAACAAAATATCGATTGGAAACTCACTTTTTGTTTACGATAGGCGTGATTGTCGTTTATCATAGTCCTTACACAACAACTTGTAAGGATTATGATTCAGTATACCTTTCAGTATTTTTCCTTTAATTGTTAACAAAACATTTCAGGACCTTTTTCTTTTTTTTTTTTTTTTTGCGTAGCTTCCAACAAACTTATATTCAAAATAGAAAACTATGTTGAAACGCGTAAGATGCCGAAAATCCAAAGATACCATTTAATCTAGTCTGTATTTATATTCAAAGTCTAAATGGTAAAAAGGTCATGTAAACAGAATGTTATTTCTGTAAATTGAAGTAACATTCAAAAACTTTTATTTCGTTACTTTTAGATTGAATTTTATCCCAGGATATCAACATGTTATTTCTTTTACCTTGAATCCTGTTCTGGTCTTGAAAACACCAAATGAAACAACTTGCGTATCCTTTTTTTTTTGTATCCTTAAAACTCAACTAGAGTTTTTTGTATTAAGTAAAAGAAAGTTTTAGTGGATTTTTGTATAGAAACATACTTACATACATATGTTTCTGTTATCATCAGCTTCTTTTTCCCTGGTTTCCCTTTGCCATCTTCTATTTATTTTCTTTTCATCCTGCTGTCTGTGTGTGTGTGTGTGTTTTTTTTTACCTCATTTCTTTTCCAACTAATAAAAGGAAGTAAAAGATTATAAGTAACATCTTGTGAAAATTCTTTAAGTTATTAACATTTATGATCTTTTTCATAATTTCCTTCTCGTGTCCTCTTCTCAGCTCTTCCTTTTTTAACTTCAGCAAGGACGAAGGAAAAGGTTTGTGTTGGGGAAAAACAAAATGTATTTTCATTTTTCTTAGTTTTAGTTGAGAATTTCCTAAAATCATTAATAACTTTTATTGATAAATGACAAGAATACTAATGTACAATGTTGTTTTTTTTTTACTTTTATTTCTTTGGTACTTTTTCTTGGCACAAAAGTTGTGTATCATGTTCGTTTAAAAAAGTGAAAATATCTGTTGTAAAACTTTCTTCGAAAAAAAAACTTTTTATACAAGATTATGTTAGATTTTTGTACATATTGCTTTTGGTTTGAGTGTTAATTTAAGTTATAAATGGTTGCATTTGTTATAAAACATGTGCGGAAACTATTAGAAAAAAAAATTTATAGCGATTTATTTTTCTTTTTCTTTTTATGAAAAGTTTTAAGTTAATTTGTCGAAATTTTTAGTTTGAAATATGTTTTTGGGATAGACGTTAATGGAGACGCAAACTTTAATACAAAGCAGCGTTTAATTAAAACAAAATCTATTGTCTGATAGGAAACAGAATAAAAGCAACTTTGATTTGGCATTTTAAACCCCATATGGCGATCTGAACACATCCTGCATAAAATCGACTCTCCTCTGTGGATGCGAATCGTCGTAAACAGTTCAAAAAACTATTAGCTCGCCTAGAGTTTTAATAAATCGCTGTCTGCGGTGATTTCCACAAATATTCTGGTCAGTTTCAATATCCAGTGAAAAGCTATTGGTCCAAACTTTCCGAATTTCCATACATGTTGAGATACGTGGTAGGAGCATGCTCTGCAAATGCTCGTTAACGATATCACAAGACACGCTATCGAACAAAATCCGCAAGGAAGCAGTAGAAGAGCGAGACCGTCACACATCCGGCGTCGCCAAATCGAAACTGAAGTGGCCAATCAAGGCAAGAGCTGGAACGAGAAAAACACAATCGCATGGGACAAACCATAATGAAATACATTTTTTATGGCCCTATGCTCATCAACGGAACTACGGGGATATGTGTGTGAAGATAAATACGAAAAGCAAAATTAACTTTTTTTTAAATATCGCATGCAATAAAAAATATATTTTAAAAAATCGCATGCGATAAATAAATATATAGAAAATTTGAAAATTTTTATACATTTTAGAAAATTTGAGTTAGACACAGATTTCGACACAGTAACCATAACCATTCCTCACAGAACACTTTCATAAGAATTTCACTCCGTTATATTTTTATTTTTTTTTTTAAATTATGAATTCGAATATTAAAAGATAAATAAAATATCAAATAAGTTTTTAATATTAAAAAAAAAAAACGATAAAAATTATTCAGGGGTGTGCTGGAAATCGATAACGGAAAAAGCAAGTATTTTAAAAGTCGTTTTTTAATAAGATTTCTATATGAAAGAATTTCATGACAAATATTATACAAATATTTCTCTATTGAACAGAATTGTATAACAAAAATTATAAAAATTAGCTTGAAACTGAATTAAAAATTGAAAAACTGAAAAACAACTTCCAAATTTTTGCGTTTTACGTTTTCGATTTCCAGCACACCCTGACTGATATTTTGTAAAAACTTTAAAATTTTGTGTTATACGATTAGTATTGCCTATATAATATTCTTTTAAAGCATGCGATATTTTTTAATATATATCTTATAGCATGCGATATTTATACACATTTTCGACGTGTGTAGAAAGGGAAAATGCAGGTTTGATTCCCTGAGAGCGAAGATTTGGACACAGTGGCCACATCTTTCACAGAGCACTTTCATGAGAATTTCACTCATGTCATATTTTTTCAAAAATCATTAATTTTAATATAAAAAGACTAATAAAATATTAAATTAGTTTGATTGATTTTTCATAAAAACTTTAAAATTTCGTGCAAATACTCGTATTTTCTTTATAATGGGTGATTTTTTAGCTATGATCTTTTTTGCAACACTGGTTTAAACAGCTGACGCACGTTTCGTATAGAAAATTTGAAAACTTTTATACATTTTAGAAAATTTGAGTTAGACACAGATTTCGACACAGTAACCATATCCATCCCTCACAGAACACTTTCATAAGAATTTCACTCCGTTATATTTTTTTTTTTTTTTTAAATTATGAATTCGAATATTAAAAGATAAATAAAATATCAAATAAGTTTTTAATATTAAAAAAAAACCATAAAAATTATTCAGGGGTGTGCTGGAAATCGACAACGTAAAATGCAAGTATTTTAAAAGTATTTTTAAATATTATAAAAATATTTCTCTATTAAACAGAATTGTATAACAAAAATTATAAAAATTAGCTTGAAACTGAATTAAAAACTGAAAAACAACTTCCAAATTTTTGCGTTTTACGTTTTCGATTTCCAGCACACCCCTGACTGATATTTTGTAAAAACTTTAAAATGTTGTGTTATACGATTAGTATTGTCTATATAATATTTTTTTTATGGCATGCGATATTTTTTAATATATTTCTTATGTGTGTAAATATCACACATTTTCGACGTGTGTAGAAAGGGAAAATGCAGGTTTGATTTCCTGAGAGCGAAGGTTTGGACACAGTGGCCACATCCCTCACAGAGCACTTTCACGAGAATTTCACTCATGTCATACTATTTTTTCAAAAATCATTAATTTTAATATAAAAAGACTAATAATATATTAAATTAGTTTGATGATTTTTCATAAAAACTTTAAAATTTCGTGCAAATACTCGTATTTTCTTTATAATGGGTGATTTTTTAGCTATTATCTTTTTGGCAACACTGGTTTAAACAGCTGACGCACGTTTCGTGTTTTGTTTTACTGTCAAACATCTTCAGTTTGGTCTATAATTTAACCATGAATCGTCTTACAAACGAACAACACCTACAAATTATTGAATTTTATTATCAAAATGCGATCCACTATTTTATCTAAAAATTGTGTTCAGCGACGAAGCTCATTTTTGGCTCAATGGGTACGTTAATAAGCAGAATTGTCGATTTTGGAGTGAAGATCAGCCAGAAGCATTGCAAGATCTACCAATGCATCCAGAAAAAGGCACAGTTTGGTGCGGTTTATGGGCTGGTGGCATCATTGGACCGTACTTCTTCAAAGATGATGCGAATCGTAACGTAACTGTGAATGGTGAGTGCTACCGTGAGATGATATCCACCTTTTTTTGCCCAAAATGCAAGAGCTTGACTTGCATGACATGTGGTTTCAACAAGACGGTGCCACATGTCACACAGCACGCTTAACAATGGACTTATTGAGAGGCGAGTTCGGAGAACATTTTATTTCACGTTCGGGACCGGTCAATTGGCCGCCTAGATCGTGCGATTTAACGCCTTAAGACAATTTTTTGTGTGGCTATGTTAAAGCTCATGCCTATACACACATGCCCGCTTCAATCGACGCATTGGAAGACAACATTGAAGCATTTATTCATGAGATACCGCCCGAAATGTTGGAAAGAGTATGCCAAAATTGGACTAAGCGGATGGACCATTTGAGGCGCAGTCACGGTCAACATTTGAATGTAATGATCTTCAAACATTAAATTATATGGACCGTACTATTGATTCAAATAAATATTTCATGCATTTTTCTGGATTTTATGTGTCTTTAAAAAAAAAAAAACTTTCCTTTAGCTCTTAAAAAATCACCCAAAATATTTTTTTTTATTTATGATGCACTAATATGGGCAAAAACTAACGTGTGTGAAGAGAAATATGAAAAGTTAAATTCATTTTTTAAAAATATCGCATGCGATAAAAATATAATTAAAAAATATCGCATGCGATATTTTTAAAAAATGAATTTAACTTTTCATATTTCACTTCACACACGTTAGTTTTTGCCCACGTTAGTTTTTGCCCATATTAGCATCATAAATAAGGATCGTCATTGTTACTACAGATAGAAACACCCTTCGGTTTTGTCTCGGGCCACCAACGTTTGCCATTATCCTGCATAGGGCATTATTTACTGCCGCAGCCTTTTTATATTTTTTGGGCTGTAAGTTCCAAATCGTTTTCGTTGTTTATCTTACACAAGTCGTATATTAAGAACACAAAATATTACTGAGACTGAGTAAGTGGCTGTTTACACGTTGCGCGTTGTCCCTACCTTAAAAACCTTGTGTCATTCGTTTATTGGCGTGGGGCGTAGAGAAAGTTAGAGGGGTAAACAAAGTAGCATGAAATTGAGGTGCCAATTTTGATATTTCTTATATACAACCAGGGCTGTTAGATGTGATGATTTTTCGTCATTTTTAAGATATTTTTTTTTATAAAATACATACAGTAAAATGACGATTAACGAGTTTGTAAATAAAGGTAATAGTATCTGGGAATTTATTTCTCATAGTGAGTAACATTCATTATAGATATACATTTTCATATTAATTCGAATGTGTATGTATTCTAAGTCAAATTACAATTTTAAAAGCTTTTATATTTTAAAAGTCTTATTCCTTCAATATTTTTCAGGAATAGTGATAGTGTTATGACGATTTTCTGGCATCAATATTCGTGCTTAAAACTTCCTTCATGTATAGAAATATTTACAATTATATTGGGAACAGTCCAACATGTAACAATCAATTTTTCGAATTACAGAAATTAAAAAAAAAAATCCTCCCCCATCACAAGCCAGGTGGATTTCATTAGAAGCATAAGCAATTCGAATTCTACAATTATATGAAGCGCTAAAAATTAATTTTGGCTTCGTTGCTAATATCGATGCCATCGGTACTGCAAAAGATATAGTATTAAAAAATTTAAATGGGTTGTATTTTTGTTTTTAAAAATACATTTTTAACGTTTTACATAAATTGGGATACGATTTTCATGCAAATGCATGTTTTTTTGTCGATAGTCTAAGAACGATGTCGACCATTTATCTTTGCGAATCAATAAATTTGCGTTGAAACGGCATCGATTTGTTTTTGCATATTTTTGCATATATAGGTTTTAAATGGATATTTTTGCATATTTTTACATTTTTGAATGATTTTTTTTAATTTCCATAATTTAAAAAAAAAAAAAATTTTAATACGCAAAAAATACCTTCTAAAAAAATCTTAAAATCAATAAATAAATTCCTTTCGAGCTGTAATTTAAATACAAGATTTTCAAGATTTCCACAAAAGAATCTTCTATTTTAAACCGATGGAGCAACTTACAAGAAGATTGTGTAAAACATAATCCGTTTGATGAAATTAATTTTGTTGACGCTTGAAATTTTTCAAACTAGGTCAGTTTAGAATTTGGCAAAAGTGGCAAAACTTGAAAAGAATTCAGCTTGAGTGACTTAACTGGAAATAATTCGGTAACTTGTGCATTTAATGCATCATCAAAAATGACACAACTAAAAAATTTTCATTATTTAGTTTACAAATTAAAAAAACAAAAACACTTTTTAGATCATAATTTGTATGGATTTTCTACTAAATGGTCCATAGATTTTTTTTTAGGTCAAAAATATTTTTTTTTCGATTTCTGAAATATTAAGGCCCCTATTTCGGTTCACAACTTAACTCAGTTTAGTTGTTATTAAGACAACCGGTTGTGATCAGTTGTAATTTATGTTATGCTTTTGTTCGCCGCAATATAGCAAAGTTGTGAACCATAATACAAAAATTAAGAAATTACAACTCAACTGTATTTGAGTTGTGAACCGTTACAGGGGCCTAAGTTTTCTGAGTTGAGGAACTTTTGAACTAGGTGTGCGATATGTTTAATTTAATCGAATCGAATGGGGTTCTTAATTGTTTTTTAACTTTTCGAAATTTTAATCGTTTTGTTTTTAATATTTACCCAATTTAGAGTCGCAACTTACGTAGACAAGGCGAATTCACTTTTCAGCTGGTGTTAAAAACACAGATGAGCTACTTTTTTTACTCAGTCATCGTCCAGGTTTACAATTTCTATTGCTGGAATTTTTTGAAATTCTGCTTCGAAATTGCATAAGTGTCTAGATTGTGAAATTCTACTCTTGCTATTTTCGTATTTTTATCACCCTCTTCTTCTTTTTATATAAATACAAATTCACCTACAGCATCTTTCAAGTTAAAAAGTGTGAGAATACAAAAACTGATTTGCAGGGCACATGAAACTGAGTACCCCTCCTCAATCTTCTCACCTCTCTCACCAATAAAGTCAAGAATTACTGCAAGAAAAATTGCTAGTTTGGACGATGACGATGGAGAGAGAAATGTCAAAAGTTGGTTGTGCTTTTGACGTTTTTGACGTAAATAAACAACAATAAATATACAATGCTGCTTATTATTACTTTAGTACTTGTTGTAGTTTTGACACTACCGGATACATAGATTCGCCTTCGACGTACATTTATGTTTTCTTTTGTTCTTTTGCTTTTTTTTCCTCGAATATAGAAATGTTTTAATATTGAAAACGAAAAAAGACATAAAACGAAATAAATTAAAAATTCAAAGTGTTTGCTTTTGGCATATTAGAAAACATACATTTTTGGCAAAAATGTATTTCATGATACAATTGAGAATAATAACAATTGCAACAAAATGTTAGTGCAGGAATGGGAATAAGAATATTAAGAATATTTTTATCCAATTGTTGCGAAAAGTAAAAAAAAATTTATCTTATATAGACTTCAGTCTCTTTCATATTTAAAATTTTTATGAAGTTCTAAGTTCTTATTTTTAATTTTATTTTATATCCCATTTCCATCTCTGCTATACAGTGTTTCTATTTCGTTTTATTCCTTGTTCGACTGTTGTCGAAGTGTCTAATTCTTTGTATAACATGATTGACTGCAACTGCTTCGATAGTGTGGAGTGGAAGCGATATTTTCTCACATTTTCTTTTTTTTCGTACGAAAGGAATTAGAGATGAAACTTCAAATCATTTTAGCTCTTGTTCGTTTTTATTTCAATAATGGAAGTTTATTTTTTTTTTGGAAATTTTCTACATATTTTTTTTTAATGTTTGATGCAACATTTCATGTTTTTTTTTTTTGAAATGAAACGAAATGTGAACATCATTTACTTCTTCAATGCAATAGGAAATAAATGAAAGGAAAATCGTTTATTAAATTAACACTTCTTAAAAATTTTGGTACACGATTATTTATTGGATTTGAAGGAAATTTGTAATATTTTCTTAAATTATCTTAAGAAAATACTTAATTTTTTTAAGAAAAATTTAGTTTTTCTTTTATAAAAAAAAAAGATTTAAAAAAATTTTAAAACTAAAATTTCCCTCAAAAGAAAATATGCTTAAAGAGGGGAAATTTTCAAAATTTTGTAAAATTAAGTTTTAGCGTTTTCAGTTTATTAATAACATAAAGAATTTTTTATACAATTTTAGAAAATTTAAAATTTTATGGAAATTTTGGGAAAATTTTTTAAATTTTTAAAAAAAATTGAGTTTTATTACGCAAAATTTAATAAAATAATAACATTTTTTTATAAAGGTTAAAATACCAAAATTTCCCCGAAGGACATTTTTGTAATAAAATGAGATTTTACATTTTTTTTACTAAATTCAATTCAATTTAAAAAAAAAATTTAAGAAAACTAAAGCTCCCATTAAAAATAAAATATGCTTATATAGGGAAAATTTCCAAAATATTATAAACTTAAGTTTTTAACGTTCTTAATTTATTAAAAATATAAACAATTTTAAAAAACATAAGTCTCCCTAAGGTTTAGCTCATACAAAGATAATTTTCAAAATATTATGAAATTAAGTTTTAACACGTTAAACTCAATAAAATAATAAAAAAAATTTTACAAGATAAAAATACTAAGATTTCCCTAAAAGGAAATTTTTATAATAAAAGGAAATTTTAAATGTGTTCAGTAAATTGAAAGATTTAAAACCTTCAATTATTTAATAAAATAATAAAACGTTACAAAGTTAAGGAAACTAAAATTTCCCTTAACACTTTGAGCCCCACGTGCCCACCGGTGGTCATTTTTTTTTCTGCACCGGTGGACCGCGTGCTGACTAGTGGTTATTCATTAGCTGACAAGCTGAGGCTAAAATTTTTTAACTTAGTTTTATTGGCAGACCAAATTACAAAGTCCAAGCCAAATAGGTTTACATCCTGGGACCGAACTAATTTTATTTCAATGGTAAATGAATGTTGAACGTTTCCACTGGTGATCACAATGTCGGGAAGTGACACACAACGTTTGACCACGGGTGGACACGATGTCACATAAAGTAAATGTCCCAAATCGTCAAAATACAAATGTCCACCGGTGGTGCACGTGGGGCTCAAAGTGTTAAAAATAAATTTCCTTAATTTGTTAAAATAACATTTAAATGCGTTAAGTTTATTAATAAAATAAACAATTTTTCAAACCATTGTAGAAAACTGAAATTTCCCTTAAAGGGAATTTTGCTGATAATAAGGAAATTTTCAAAATTTTAGAAGTTAAGTTTTAACGCGCTTAATTTGTAAATAAAATAATCATTTATATTTATTTAATGTAAAAATACTAAAATTTCCTCTAAAGGAACTTTTTATTAAAAGGAAATTTTTAATTTTTTAAGTAAATTCCTGTAGCATAAAAATACAAAAAAGTTTTAAAAAAAATTTATGATAAATGTTAAGGGAATATTTGAAAATATTCCTTTAACATTAATCATACGTTTCAATAAACTTTCTTTCCCATATCTAGATACTTAAATATCTCATCCCTTTATTCTTCTTCCGAAAGCCATTAAATTAAACCTCAATTTCTTTTATTACCTGCATAACTTTTAATTATTTCGAGTCATAAATTTCAAAGTTTCTAATGAGAAAAAGGGGAAATTATTAAATGAAATTGAAACAAATGTTGCCATACATTGAATGACTGGCCAAACTGTGGCACTCCTTTAATCGTAATTGATGAACCAGATAATTTTTAGGAAGTTTTCTTCTATTATTCCACAAAAATTACACAAAAGAGTGTAATATAAAAAGAAACACCCGTTCGTAACACCTTCCTGAACATGGTTGGCAATTATTCTTTTCTTTATTTCTTTTTTACAAATCAAAAAAAATTTATTTTTTACATTTTTCGCAACATTTGTTGAATTAAGAATTTCAATGGAGATCCTTTGGTCAACATTTTTTTCATATTCATTGAGAGAAGTCAATTTGGGATTTTTTTTTTTTTTTTGTCTACTACTTATTTAATGCCATTATTTAAACAAAATTTTTCGCAAAGAAAAACAACGAAAAAAAAAAAATAAATGAAATGAATGAATGAATTCAAGGAAAAACTAATAATACAGTGCTAAAAAACATTCACCAAGGAATCGTCGTCGTTTGTACGTATAAAAATAATAAAACGCGTTTTTCATTTATAATGGAAATTGTAAATCATTTAGTATTAGCTTTTATGTACCATCGTGATTCCAACCAACGTCCCGTTACTTACTACTAACCCCACCTCCCCAAACACGTCCTGACAGCGGAAAATGTGGAAAAAGTATATTTTCAACAGCGTCCATTCAACAGACAACACAAGAAAATATAAATCAGCAATAATTTCGGAGTGTGTCAGTTGTAACAATTTCTAATGCCACCAAAAAAAAAAAAAATTGTAGAGAAATAAAATATTGGAGAGAAAAAGGAAAAATTAAGTTATTTAACAATCGTAGCAGCGGAATATTTGGAAAAAGTACTTTTTTTTTGTGGGTATTTTAAAGTCGGGAATAAATAAATCACTGTAAGCACAACGTAAAAAGTTGTTTGTGACTTTATTAGAATAGAAATTTATTTCGAAACTTCAGTAAAAAGTTAAATTTACAAGGGGTTGCCTGCTAAGTTGGGAATTTGTGATTTTTAAATAAAAAGTAACTGTATTTATTTAATTTTTTAAATTATGTCTTTTTTGGTAAGAAAGAATTTTTTGCATATAGAAACATTTTGATAAAAATGTACTAATTGATAAAAAGGTACTAATTGATAAAAAGGTACTAATTGATAAAAAGGTACTAATTGAAAAAAAAGTACTTATTGATAAAATGGTACTAATTGATAAAAAGGTACTAAATGATAAAAAGGTACTAATTCATAAAAAGGTACTAATTGATAAAAGGGTACTAATTGACAAAAAGGTACCAATTGATAAAAAGGTACTAATTGATAAAAAGGTACTCATTAATAAAAAGGTACTCATTAATAAAAAGGCACTAATTAATATTTTTTTAAAAAGGTACTTCTTATTAAAAAGTACTTTTATTTAAAATATACTACTTTTTAATTGAAGTACTTTTTGAAAAAAGGTACTTCTTGAGAAAAGGGTAATTTTTTAAAAAAAGGTATTTTTTAGAAAAAAGGTCCTTTTTGATAAAATTGTACTTTTCCGAGACCGAAAATAAAAGCTATTTACAAACAAGAAAAGCATATAAATTGTGTACCTCTCCATGGTTTAATTTGTCAAACAGTGGAACAAGAGAATGTCAGATTAAGTTGGGCAAAAAACTTGACGTTAAGGTGTGACTCACAATTAGCATCGTGCATTATGGTTGGACCACTCTTTTCTTTGATGAAACTTTAGTATTTTCTGTAATTGGTAATTAATAATTAAAAAGAAAATATTTTATTTAACCCTTTAATGGACTTCGGGGCAAAGTGACCCAATATTTTGTTACCCTTAAAAAACAAAGTTTCGTTAAAATATTTGAAATAATTAAAGTGAACATTTTGAATAACAAATAGAAAAAATTACAGATTTGCTGCTTTATGTACTTGAAGTGAAAAAGGTTTACCTTCGACGAAATTCGGCCAAATTAATCGGTGTACAATATTGGCCGATTAGCATTTTTTGGCCGATAACGAAGCCGATTCCGATGCCGATTAAGCGGTCAGAGACTATTTATTAAAATTATAAAAGTACCTTTAAAAAAGCAAAAATTAAAAGGCCCCTTTTAGCCACAAGCTCTGTTTTAAGGGGGTAAAGTGTACGTCTACAATAGAAAAGGTCAAACAGACTATATCGAGCCCTAACCGCGAAAATAACATAAGCGACATCATTTTCAATGTTCGATTTTTTAACAAATGACTTTATTGGCAACACTTGCATCATCTCCTAGAATGTCATGGTCCCATAAGGGACCGTTACGATTTTATAGCAAGAAAAATTTACCGTAAGCGGAAAATTTCATACAAAATTTTTATGAAATAAAATAAAAAAAACTCTCCTGTAAAATTTGATTTTTAGCGCTTACGTTATTATTGCGGCTAGGGTGCGATATTATATTTAACTACTTTTGTAAATCGATTTTCACTTGTCCACTTGATCAAATATGCAAATGATTTGAACTATTGAACCTTTGTAAAAAAAGCCATTAAGTTTCATTTTCATCATTCAAATAAAAATCAATTAATTATTTAATAATTTTTTTTTTTTAATATTTATTATAACTCACTTGTAATTAAATAGTTTTAATAATTTTTTTTGTTTTAAATCCAAGTAAATAAAAAACTTCTCCTGACATTTATTTAATTATTGACAATTATCAACAGTTTTAACTCTGTTTCATAATTTTTAATAGTGTGATTTTAATTTAATGGAAATTGATAATTATTTACATGACGATCAAACATATTGATGGCCATATGCAAATGACTGCTCGAGAAAAGGTGTGTGAGTTTTTTGGTTTTTTTTTAATTGGACAATGTTTAATAAACAGGATTATACACTGAAAGAAAATTAGGGAAATTTTTTACGGATTTAAAGCTTTAAAATTGAATTAGTTTTTACAAAATGTTTTGCTTGCAATGAAAATGGTAAATGTTGGGTGTTACATATTTAAGTTATTTAAGAATTGTTTATATTGAATAAAAGCTCTTTGATAAAGCTTTTAGATATTTGGATAAAATTAGACGATTTAGCTCGCTTACGAACAAAATAAATTAGGAAAAGTTAAGTGATCTTTAAAAAGCTTGAAGCAACCCCCGGGCATTTTCTGGTATTATTTAAACGACCTGACGGATTACGTAAGACAAGTGTTGGCAGATGAGGAAATTTGATGAGCCATACAAAATATAAATTTATGTTTAAAATATCTTCTACGCTGTTTTACTATAAAAACTTCATTTGCTGGTCATTTTTTTTTTCAGTGTAAATTTACATAATTAATTATTTATATTCATTGACCTGTTATTTTTCCAATTATTTATAATACAAGTATGTATAACACTAGCGTATCCGGTTATTAAATTGGTTTAGTAAGATAAATTATTTTTAAATCATTAAACCATTTAAGAGCCTAAAAAACGGGAATAAAACAAAACCTTAAAATAAATTGAAAAAATTCAAAACAAGCTGGAAGAGTCGTATTAATATTTTTTGTGTAAAGAAGTGTAAAGTTCCTAGACCACCAATAACTTTTGTAACTAATACACATTAAAAGTTAAATGGGTACCCGGGTACCCATTAAGAGGCTGCCTTCCCAACTGTACGTATGTATTGTCAAAACAGTGTTTAAATCAAGCAATCATACTTTACAACACTGCAAAACAAATACATAAGCGGTATTCAGTTTTTGGTGCGTTTAAGGTTGCAACTGTTTGTCATTATAATAATGTTGTCATTGACAGTGAGCGGTACTTTAAGTTTACAATGATAAATGCAAGTTAGGTAACAGCTGAAAGAAAGAATTATTGGTCATAAAATATACAAAAAGTTGTTTGATTATTTTGTGAAATGCTTTTAAAATAACTCGAAGCAGTGTAAAAGAATGTATTATCAAAGTATTAGTAGCTTTGCTAGACGATTCTAAATGTTTGTTTACAAATGTCAGCTGTTCGAGTATCAGGAATGCAAACGCGATACACGTAGCAGAAAAAATATACAGTTTTAGTTTTGTGCAAAAGCAGTGCTGTAACAACTGCAATTCTCTGTATTTTTTGTTGGATTGCAAACAAAAGCTTCAATATGTTGCGAAACATATGACTTTCGAAATGCCATATTTCTTGTTTAACCCATTTACGCCCGCTGTGCCAATTTGGGAACACTTTATTATTTCCGGCTTAAGACAAAGTTTTTGACATTATTCGATATATGTTTACCTTATTGATAAAATAAAATTTCAGAAATTTCTTTAACATCAAAAAAATTTTTTTTTTTAATTTTTTTTTTTAAGTGACCGTAGTGCCAATTTGGGTACACCTCTTTAATTCCAAAAAAAAAAAAAAAAAATTTTTGTTTTTTGTTTATATGTAATTAATTAAATATGTAATAAAATAAACGATATTTTATTTTTTGTCCGGTAGTTTTTGTTTGGACTTAAATGGGTTAAGTTTGCACAGCTGCTTTTGGGAATCCCCTAAATAGTTGCACTGCAAAGCAACATGCGTTTAGGAGGGCAGCCTATATAAAGCTCTTATCAACCCAAGACATTTTTGCGACCCCTAAACCTATTAAAACTGAGTTAATAATTACAGCTTCCACTGTAACTGTGAGACGCAGGTTAAAAAATATATATTCGAGAGATATTCAAGAAAGGTCCCAACCAACAATTTTCGAAAACGACATCGGCAAAATCCCATTTTATTTGAAAAAAAAAAAAAAAAACACTTTTGAATTTTAAAAACACTATGCTCATGAGTAAATTGTAAAACGTGTTTTAATCGGACGATTTAAAATAATTACCTTCGTTGAACACCCTGGAAATAATGAATAATGTTCCCGTTACACGAAAAAAACTTTAAAGCTGTGGCCCTATTATCTGTCCCTAACTGTATTCTATTTTTTTTTTGGTTATTTTGACATGCGTTGTGATTAGAGTATCTAATTATTCGACTCTTGTTTTTGTTCGAGTAAGGAATTAACCGTTTTTTGAATTTTACAATTGCTCGATTAATCGCATAAAGTTTTTCAATTGTTCAAAGTACTCTAATAACTCGAAGAATTCAAATAATTTTATCCAATGGAAAAAAACAAACATTTCTGGTTGAACTCATACTTTTATTTTATTAATAAACAGAAAAATGAGGTTAGAGGTGCCAGCCAGTTATGAAAAACATTTTAAACCAATTTATCATTTCTTAAAATCGAGTGAATTTGAAATAGATGGAGACTCTCCGTTCAATTTTATTTAAAATCACCGCAGTTTTTCTTGATATTAAGAGAAGTTCTGATAGAGATAAAAATTCAATGTAGTTTTACTACACTCACAATATTCTGTACGTAAAATTAACTGAAATTGTAATATAAAATAAATGAAAGTTCAATTAAAAACCGGTCTACCTATTTTTCATTTATTTTTAACAAAAAGTTCATTTAATTTTTACTGTCAAAAATTCAACACCATATTCCGTAAAATCAAATAAATATTCAGTTATTTTGTAAAATTTTACTGTCAAAAATTCAACACCATATTCTGTAAAAACGACTAAAAATTCAGTTATTTATTAAAATTTTACTGTCAAAAAATTGACCCCATATTCAGTAAAAACAATTAAATATTCAGTTATTTTATTAAATTTTCGTTTACTCCACAAAAGATCCGAATTTCTAAAAAATACCAGACAGACACCTGTCCGCTTGTTTTTCTTATAAGCGAGAGAGGGAGAATATTTTTATTTACTTACCCAGTTACACACGTTTGTTTTACTTTTGTTGTACTGACCACGTTGTTTACAGAAGAACTCTCAATTATAAGACACCAGCAGCATGACCGATATGGCTTCGCAATTATTTTACTTTTAAAATTTGATGTATTTAACTAAATTATTTTAACAAATAGAAAATGGGAATTGCTTACACAAAACAAGCAATTCATTTTTTATAGATAAGTAAAAATTAATTTTTGGTAGTAAAATTATATAAAATAACTGAATATTTAATTGTTTTTACTGAATATGGTGTTGAATTTTTGACAGTAAAATTTTATAAAATAACTGCATATTTATTTGTTTTTACGGAATATGTAGTTAATTTTTTGACAATTAATTTATATAAGATAACTGACTATTGATTTGTTTTTACGGAATTCGCGGTTGAATTTTTGACAGTAAAAATTAAATGAACTTTTCGTTGCTTTAAATTACATTTTTATTTACTTTAACATAAAGAAGAATTTAACTCAATCAACGGACAATATTAACTGCAACTGAAAATCGGTATTAATATGCACTTAGTTTTTTGAATAACTGTTAGAATCAGTTAAAAATAAATTTGCTTGGAATTTTAAATGTTTATTTATTTAAAAATGACTGAACGGAATATTTCTTAAATAAACTACAGTCCGTTACTGTAATAATATTGTGAGTGTATACAAAATATTTTTTTGTTCAGAAACTTTTAAAACACGATCTTTTTTTCGTTTGACTCCAATTATACTCGTATGTATTCGGTTTTCAGAACATGGCTGATGACTTATATATATGTTTTGTAATTTCCTTTAAATTTCCTTTATTTTAAAACTCTACTCTTTGGGTTTGGTTAATTTATATTTTAACGTATTACTATTTCACGAAAAAAAATCAGACACTTCATTTTCAAACAAAGACACTTAGGTTTTTAAGACGGACGGGATCTAATGATATCTAAAGTGTCAACATCCAGCCGCTTAAGGCTAGTTTACACTATCTGACAAGTCTTACGTATTCCATAATACTTTGTGAGATAGAAATCTAATGAGTTTTGTTGCAACTGTCAACAAATCTAATTTAACATGACAGTTTGTGTTCACACCATCACACAAAGTATAAACACTCACACATAAAATAAAATGCAACCCTGATCCAATGAAAAGTATTATTGTTTAGAAATTTTTCAAAAAACGATGAAGTCGTATGGGATGTCAAACTTTTTTCATAATACTTGTCAATTTCGTGACACATTGCATTCACACTATCACACTTTGTCATATTACTTGAGTTTTTGACATGTATTAATAAAAAGTATAATAGTGTAACCTAGCCTTTAGAAGATACGAGGAAATAAAAAATTGACATTCGGGTAAAAACAGGAAACCCATAATCTGGCAGTACATGGTTTACACATTTATACCTGCTGATGAATTCTTTTTACGAATTAAATGTTTATAGTCAGCGTTTAAAAAACTGCAGTTAAAGTATAAAAACGGCCTTTCCTTCCACTTCTTCATTTTTAGTTGGCCAACAAAACTTTTGCTTTTACTTCTAAATCATTAAATGTCAAGAGTCGCTATTAAACCAACTCAACAAGCGAAAAGTTGTACAACATTTTTCGTTTTTTGTTCGAAAGTTTTTAGTTTATACTGCAGTTTTTAAAACTCTGTTAATATCTAGTGATTTACATGATTTGTAACACACGCTCAGTTTTTAAAACGGACTAAAAAATGTTTAAAAGTATGAGTTATGAAAATAAATGCAAAAGGTTACAACATGTAATTAAGTATTAAGGTTAGATATCTAAACAAAATATTTTTATATTAAAAAAGTAGAATTTTCTAAGAAATTATTTTTAATCGATTAGTTGACATGAATTGTTCGAGTAATTCGTTATTCGAATTTGGCTATTTTAATTATTCGATCAAATAATGGCGGAAAAATTCCTCGATTAATCGAACAACGATTGATCGAGTGGATACTTTAGTTGTGATGAAAATGTTAATTTTTGTTTTAACTTAATTTTCCAAATCCCAACTTTTTTGCTCTAAAAGGGTTAATAAAAAAATATATTAATGTATTTATTAAGACTTTCATCAATTGGATTCATGTTTAAAATTAATTTTTACAAAAAAAAGTTTTAATTGTTGGTATTAAATATTTATGTTTTTATGTGTAATATTTAATTAATATTAAAAAAAGGGGAAAAAAACAAGACAGAAATTAATAAAA
The DNA here is from genome assembly GCA_963931875.1 of Pollenia griseotomentosa. NCBI lineage: Eukaryota > Metazoa > Arthropoda > Insecta > Diptera > Polleniidae > Pollenia > Pollenia griseotomentosa. The sequence continues at coordinate 51,905,250 of OZ007564.1, forward strand.
AGATCAAATTTATGCTTGAATTAAAAAATATAAACAATTTATTTTATTAACAAACCACATGGTCAGAAAAAATAACTTAAAACGATTAAACATAATAATGGCCCATAATCATAGTCAAACGTTAAAGTCGGTTCTTTTTAAAAACAACTTTAAAATAAAAACATTCTTTTAATTATTGTGCTACTATAGTCGAAATTAAAGTATGTTTTAAATTGAACCGACTTTAACAGCCTGTTTTTAGAAAATGAAAACATTTGTTCGTTCGTAAAAAAAACGAACGAAATCAGATTTAGGTTTTCATAAAATTAAAAAAACATTTCATGTGAGTGACAAAAAAAGCTTTAATTTTTTCTACATATTTTTGGTTCTTATAAAATGAACATCTTCGTAATAAATGAAAATAAAAGTGAAAAGTAGACGATAAGTAAAAGGCATTCGTTTAAAAAACAAATCACCACAAAATGGAAAATAACTGCGATATTTTAAAAAAGGAAACCTAAAAAACTAATACTATTGTAAAATATTCTATAAAGGTTCACTTATAATTGCATAAATATGTATTTACAGGTTCAAAAAATTCTAGAAACAATGGAACTACATACGCTAAAAAAATATGAACATATGTATGTACATTAGAGCGGGTCGACCTCCTTCCAAAAAAAGTTTGTGCCAGTCACCCGCTTGAATGAATGGTATGTCAATGATGTTTCTAAAACGGTTAAATTTTTATAGCAACGCCTCCATATACAGCCCATTTAGTTTTTAAAATATAGCGCTGCCATTGTTCATGGCATAGTCCGTCTAAAATTGGAGCTTAGGAATAACTCTGGATTACTGATCGATATTTTTTTTGGCATATGCAAGGCATCGACACACTGTCAAAATCAATCTGCAAAAAGTTTGGGTCAATTTCCGCTAATAATACTTTTACACCTATAAGTTAATCTCACAATGCGAAAAAAAATATTACTGTTTTGTTAAAATAGGTAAGAAAACAAGGGGAATTTGTAATGATATGCGTGCATATATTTTTTTTTAAAAAAGGAACGATGGAAATTCCTTGAGTTCAAATTTAAAAATTGTTGGACGTGTCAAGTCTACAGTGCAGGCTGTAATAAAGCACTTGTCTGAGTCTCAATTTCTAGTAAGCAAGCCAAAGACTGGACGTCCACCCAAAATTTCCTTACGAGTTGAGCAATTTATAAAAAGTGTTGTTAGTGAAAGTCCCAAAATAACAGCCGTGCAAATTCGAAACACTTTGGAAAATTACCACAATATTAATATTCATTCAGAAACAGTGCGAAGTGTTCTGCAAAAAAGCGGATTACATAGCCGCGTACCAAGAAAAAACAAACATTAATTGGGGAAATAAACAGATAAAAGCGGCTCGACTTCGCACCTAAGTATGCGGGCAAATCAATAGTCTTAAATTTAATAATGAAATAAATATTTGCTTTCATTTAAAAATGTTTGATTTATTTATTATTTTAAATATCTCTAATTTTTGGGAAATAAAGGAATTATTAAGGCGTACGTACTATTATCTGTGTAACTGTTCATACAGTGTAGCGTAAAATACACCGTTCTTCTGAATGTTCCAAAAAAATTATATCTTCGCAAATATCTTCTACATATCTTTATGTTGATGTGCAGCAAATGATCTTCTTTATGTATTTCTTTCATTTATTGCTATTATTGTTAACATTTTCATTCAACACTTTTATTTTTACTAATAGTGTGGGAGAGTAAAAAACTCTCTCTTGCAACCATCAAAGTCAGTCTGATCCTGCCTCTTTAACCAGCCAGTCGTGCGCGCAAGAAAGTAAAATCGAAACACTTTATCTTTCATTATATATACATTTTTTTAAACTTTTTTTATATTCTATATTCTTATGAACTTTTAAAATAAATAACACTACAAAATTGGGGGCTCAGCCAAAATAAAGTTTAAATAATAAAAGTGTCGCGAAAAGAAAAGCTCTCATTAAAAAAAAAAAAAACCACCACCTTTTTATATAGAAAAGAAACGTTATAAAAGTAAGAACAAACGAGCAGAAGACACACAGTGGCTCACGAATACATGCAAAAATCTTTTTGTGAGAGAACATATAAGGAGAAAAAAAAAAAACAGTGTAAACACTGAACCGTTGAACTGTGCGTGGGCAGCGAAGCAATTTGAGTGTGTGTGTGTGGTTTGCGAAGGAGAATATGAGTGCTTTGGGCGATTTTGTGGACGTTAAAAACAATGTTCTGCGAGCGAAGAAGATGGCGATTATTGCTTTGCATAAATTTGTTTTTGAGGAGGAAGGAGACCGCAGTAACCGAAAACGTATACGCGAGTTCCAAGGGTTTGCTTTTGATGAAGACGACGAGGAATATGAAAAAAAGAAGAGATATGTCAGAGATAGCCTTAATGACGCTGATTTGGTAGCTGTGTGTAACGTGCTTGGTTTGAGTTACAACAACAATGATCTTTTTCAACACATATTTTCTAATATGAAAAGGGGACAATTGTTTTGTTGCCAAGATAACGACGATGATGTCGAAAGCAACGACGAGTACAATGAAGGTAACGAAGATGATGAGGCAAACGAAGATTTTGATGAGACAATTATAGACAACAACAAAAGAACTGATTCACTTTTGAACGACGAAGCTGCAAAGGCAGAACGCAACCTCGACGACGCTAGCGGCAGAGTAAAGCCGGCTGCGGCAAGTACAAGCAGAGCTAGTAACTACACTAGTACATATGAACAAAGAGACGTTAAACAACAGCTAGTGAAGGTAGAAAAAACTACTTGTTTGAACATGCAACGATTTTCAATAAACTACCGCGACATTGAAGACTCTATTCCCTCGTTTGACGGCGACGGGAACATGCCAGTGGAAACATGGATAGAGGAGTTTGACGAAACTTCATCTATCATGGGGTTCGATGACTTTCAGAAGTTCATTTTTGCCAAGAAGTCTTTGAAAGGGTTGGCGAAGTTATACGTGTCAAGTGAGCGTGGAATCACATCATATGCAAAATTGACGGAGGTATTAAAAGGCGAATTTGGCACAGTTGTAAACGGTGCACAATTGCATAGAATGATGATAGAGCGCAAAATGAACAAGGGTGAAACTGTTCATCAATACTTTTTTAGCATGAAGGAATTGGCCTCACGGGGAAACATTGATGAAAGTACCCTGATGGAATACGTTATTGACGGTATAAATGATTTAACCATAAATAAATCAATATTGTTTGGCGCTGCAAATTTAAAAGATTTTAAATTGAAATTAAAATGTTACGAAACGATGATAGACAAAAGAACTACTCAGAGGACTGAAAGACCCGCATCGGGTAAACCAAAAAACGACACCAAGGGAAAAAGTTGTTTCAATTGTGGTGGAAAGGGACATGAGTCCAAAAACTGTAAAGACAGAGACAAGGGTGTGAAATGTTTTAGTTGCAACAAATTTGGGCATATTTCTAAAGATTGCCCTACGAAACAGGAAAGGGCTAATGTTCGTCAGCTAGTTATAGTGAAACAGAACCCCATGGAGTTCGATGTACAATTTGTATGTCATCAATCGTTTAGTGCGAAAACCTTGTTTGATACAGGAAGTAAATATAATGTGGTCTCAAACAGTGTATATGAAAGACTTGGTTGTCCTACCTCTAAAAAATCCGACTTTTACCTTGTTGGTTTCGGTAACCAAAGTAAAATTAAGCCGCTGGGAAATTTTAAACAAAATATTAAGATTAACGAGGATGATTATGTTTTGACTCTTCACGTAGTTCCTACCAATTCTATTGATGTTGACCTAATATTAGGTAATGAATTTTGTAAATTCGCCGAAATAAATATTACGCCAGATGGTCTAAAAATACGAAAAATTCTGAATGAGACGAGCGAAGAAATCCACAAGATTATGCTGATGAATGCGAGCGAGGCTGATGACGTAAGTAAAATTAACATTGATGATAGTGCTAGTGATGAAGCTAGGCTTAAGGTGCGAAAATTGATAGAAGGCTACCAACCGGCAAAATCTAAGACCACAAATGTCGAAATGAAGATTATCCTTAAAGATGAAACACCTGTTCACAGTACACCAAGACGTCTGCCGTTCACTGAACGGGTTATTGTTGACAACCAGGTGGAGAAGTGGTTACAGGACGGTATCATAGAACAGTCCGAGTCTGAATACAGCAGTCCAGTGGTGTTGGTAAGAAAACAAAATGGTGAACCGAGACTGTGCGTTGATTTTCGAAAATTAAATAGACTAATGGTTAAAGATAGATTCCCATTACCTTTAATAGAGGACCAGCTCGATCGCCTACAGGACGCCAAAATATTCTCTACAATAGATCTTAAGAATGGTTTCTTCCATGTGTCCGTTGAGGAATCAAGTAGAAAGTATACCTCGTTTGTCACACACAATGGACAATATCAATTTTTGAAAGTTCCATTTGGACTATCCAACTCACCTGGAGTATTCCAACGTCATGTCAACACCATTTTTCGAGATCTTGCGAGAAGAGGCATAGCGTTACCGTATATAGATGACGTCATAATTACAGCAAAAGACGAGGACGAAGCGTTGGAAAATCTTCAGAATGTTTTAAAACTTTGCGGAGAATATGGTTTAGAAATAAATCTAAGAAAATGTAATTTTTTGAGAAAGAGAATACAGTTTCTCGGGTATGTAATTGAAAACAGAAAAATTTCACCATCAGCTGAAAAAATCGAAGCTCTGGTAAAGTTTCCCGTTCCGAAAAACTTAAAGCAACTGGAAAGCTTCCTGGGACTAGCAGGTTATTTCCGTAAGTTCATCCCAAATTTTTCAGTTATTGCTAAACCATTGACCGATTTGAAGAAAAAAAACTGCAAATTTGAAATAAAGGACGTGCAGCTGCTGGCAGTCAATCAACTTAAATCTATTATGAGTGAAAGGCCAGTTTTGAGCATTTATCAACCGACTTGCGAAACCGAAGTCCATACCGACGCTTCAATGGAAGGGTATGGAGCAGTCCTACTACAAAAATCTCCAGATGACGACCAGCTTCACCCAGTATATTACATGAGTAAGAAAACGACTGACCAAGAGAAAAAATATTCAAGTTACGAGTTGGAGATTCTTGCCGTTATTGAGGCGTTGAAAAAATTCAAAGTCTATTTACTGGGTATACATTTTAAAATTATTACTGACTGTAATGCATTTACAAAGACACTTGAGAAAAAGGATTTATGTACGCGAGTCGCGCGTTGGATACTTTTCCTGCAGGAGTATAACTACACCGTCGAACATCGACCTGGAAAACAAATGAGGCATGTAGACGCATTTTCCCGTTATCCTGTTATGATCATTTCAGAAGAAGCCGGAATCGTCCAGAAAATTGAACGTTCTCAAGTACAAGACGAAGACCTCTTAACCGTTAAGGATATTTTGAAGACTACCGATATCTACTTAAGGGTGATATACTTTACAAAATCGTAAACGATAGTGAGCTCTTAGTCGTGCGAAGAGGAATCCAAAGGGAATTGATAAGGCGGGCACACGAAAAGGGTCACTTTGCTGTCAAAAAGACGAAGGACTTAATATGCCGTGACTATTATATTCCTAATATCGAAGACAAAATTAAACATCATATTGCCAATTGCGTCCCCTGCATAGTAATGAACCGGAAGAAAGGTAAACAGGAGGGCGAACTTAATCCATTACCAAAAGAAGAAACACCTCTGAAGACTTATCATATTGATTTTCTTGGACCATTGGAGTCCACTAATAAGAATTACAACCACATATTCGCTGTGATTGATTCATTTACCAAATTTTGCTGGTTGTACCCCACAAAATTTACAACAGCAAAAGACGCCCTTTCCAAATTGGAGTTACAAAGTATTACGTTTGGAAATCCTACTCAAATTGTGTCCGATCGAGGTTCAGCATTTACATCTGCAGAATTCCAAAATTATTGTGAAGACGAGGGTATTCAACATTTGAAAATTACAACTGGTTTACCCCGAGCTAATGGGCAAATCGAGAGGATCAACAGCATCATTGTTCCAGTTTTAGCCAAGCTGTCCTTAGAAGATCCGAGTAAGTGGTACAAGTATGTCGCAAAGGTCCAACAGATCATTAACTCGACCTACAATCGAAGTATTAACTCTACGCCGTTCGAAGTATTAATCGGTGTCAAAATGCAGACCAAAGAAGACATCCGCATCCGGGAATTGTTAGAGCAAGAAGTCGTTACTAATTTTGATCACAAACGCTCTGAAGCTAGAAAAGAAGCAAAACAAAGTATTTGCAAACTACAGAACGAAAACAGGAAAACCTACAACCTAAGGCGCAAGCCAGCAAAGAAGTACAACGTCGGTGACCTGATCGCCATTAAGAGAACACAACTTGGCAGTGGCCTTAAACTAAAATCTAAGTATTTTGGTCCCTACCGTATAGCCAAGGTGAAGCCGTATAACACCTACGATGTCATTAAAGTAAGCGATGGGGAAGGCCCTAAACAAACATCAACTTGTTCCGAATTCATCAAGCCCTGGCCAGATGAAGATGATGGTGGATTCGAGGCGAATCCAATGCAGGAAGGCCGATCTGTGGGAGAGTAAAAAACTCTCTCTTGCAACCATCAAAGTCAGTCTGATCCTGCCTCTTTAACCAGCCAGTCGTGCGCGCAAGAAAGTAAAATCGAAACACTTTATCTTTCATTATATATACATTTTTTTAAACTTTTTTTATATTCTATATTCTTATGAACTTTTAAAATAAATAACACTACAATAGAGTAACACTTTTTATAAAATATTTTGTTTTTGAAATTTAATTTTAATTTTTGTAAACAAAAGCCAGGGTTATCCACAAACACAAAACCTTTATATGAAAAAATAATAGAAATGTGCGAATATTAATGCATTGGCAATAATGTTGATTCACGAAAGAAAAAAGCTCTATTTATGTCAACTATAAATAGACGAAAGCTTTTAAATGTTTTTTAAAAACCAAATTTTGAACATAAACGTATTAATACGAAAACTTCAAGTGAGAAGACTTATGTTTTACAAAAACAGGCTGTAACTGGGTGCCACCTCAAATGTAGAAAATCGTTTCATACAACTTACAACAAAACAAAAGCATGGGGCAACTCTAAGGCAACTCTAAATAAAACACTGCATATCTTGTGGAGTTGAAAATTTTTAACACGCAATATGAATTTATGTAAAAAGCAACAACAAAATTACAAAATATTTTGGCTTCGTTTTTGCTTTCAATGTAATTTTTGGCGTTGAGTTTTACACAATTAGGGCCTATACAATGTATTTTGTGTTTCTTTCCATAAAAGTTTTCCTCCAAGTCATTAATAATTGCAAAATATCGGACAATATCTTGAAATAAATAATCAATTTTAACTTTTTGCAAGTACTTTTTTATTTGGCGCAAAACAGCTGATGCTGTTGTTAAATGAGTTAAAAACAACTTCAGCTGGTTTTAAAATTAACATCGGTTTTAACTTGTAAAGTATGTTTTTGCTTGTCTATAGTAGATCAAAAGAATATTGTTAATAAAAGTTTACTTTAGAACTCTTAGGCCCGTTTTCACAACTTACCGATAGCTAAAAGTTTACTTTAACTGGGCTTATAAAAAGTGTTCCATTATTAAAACTTTACTTTAACCTAAAGTGAGCTATAAAGTAAATTAAGGTTCATCCTACCTGATAGTTTAAAGTTAAGTTTTAATAATGGAACACTTTTTATACGGCCGATTAAATCCTACCTTTAGCTATCGGTAAGTTGTGAAAACAGGCCTTAAAGTATGCTTTGTTTATAACTATAGTTATGGGCCAATACATAAACCCAGCGGGAAAAAGAAGCAGTACGGATGCCTTCTAGAAGGCCTCTGTACTCCTTCTTTTGGATATACAAGGCCTGCTCGCTCCATTCCATACTCATATCTTTTTTACACACGTTGTCATTGCGGAGTAGGCCTTCCGCTCTCGCTACTTTAGTAGGTACATAAGAATGGTAACGGGATCAAAAAAAAAAAATAATTATTTTGTGTTTGCTTGTGCAAAAAAACAATACTATCATAGTTGGGGGTAGTGCACTAAATATTAATTTAAATTAGCAGTGAACTATCACTAAATAAATCTGCAAAGAAATTAGTTTGCACTCTTTTTTATCAGCTTTAGTTATTATTATGATTGTTATTTTTTAACTACCACTAAAAAAATTTTAGTGATATTGCAAATTTGTTCACTATCACTAAACGCAGATTGAATGCAAAAATCTGCACTCAATTCAAATAGTGCAAAATTTGGACTTGCAAGCAAAAAAGCTGCATACAAATATTGTATTACTAAAAGTTAAAAAATGTATCTTTGTATGTGCATGGTTTTTGATTTTTTTTGGAGGATATGCATAAGCAAAGAACATTAAACAAAATGAAATTATGTCAATAACGGTATAATTATTGGCTTTAATCATGAAAACACAAGTTTTTTATTTTAATTTTAGTGCAACCATTTTAGGTGCACTCAAATGAGTGAAGAAAAAAAAGTTGCAATAAACTGATGATTTCTTTTTTTTTTTAAATCAAACTATTTTTTTGAGTGCAAAATTTTTAAACATCACTATCACTCATGTTTAGTGAGGCTGCAAATTTTCAATTCATCACACAACATCAAAAAATGATTGCAATATTTTTGCACTATCACTAAGTGTGAGTTGAAACTGTAAAATGAGTGCACTACCCCCATCTATGAATATAACAAATGTTTCTCCTTCTCTACTCCCTTCTCATAGAAGCGAATGTGGAAGGTGTATCTTATCTTTTATGTATACCAAAAAGCCGAGGCCTTCTATGAGGCATTCTTTAGCAGTTAGATAAGAATAGTAATTGAATCAGAAAAATTGTTAAGCAGGGCTTTAAAAAGGCCTGAGGTAAGAAGGTCTTCTGAGTTTTCCCGCTGGGTATTTATACACTCACACTTGCATAGTTAGAAAGGGCTGTATGCGTTGGTGTGTAGCACATAAAAATGTTTGTTCTAGAACCACCTTTTAAAGTATCGATCGAAACTCTTGATGCCCGTTTGGCTGGCAGGCTGGCTGTCTATCCATGTAAAACTTGTGTAAAACTTGATTAAATTTGGTAGATATGTATATTCTAATTGTCACAAGACTGAAGCCTAATGATAACACTGAGTATCCTTCTATAACATTCACATAACCCCAATACAAACTTCTTTCCGGAATAGTCAAATAGCTTTTGATGACGTTACTTATTTATAAATGTTGAAATTAATATAACTAGTAAAATAGATTCTGTGTCATGGCAAAATGTTGTGCTGAAAGGTTTAGAATTGATTAACATAAACCCGCTCCGTTACATCACTTTTAGACGAGCAAATCTCATATAGATCAAGATATACAAATAAAACATTTTCAGCTAAAAGAACTCTTAAATGAATCTAAAGCTTACATTATAATTTAGTTAAGCCGGGTCGATGGTTACCCAAGGGCCTCAAATAGGGCACACTCTCAAAAACTTGTCTGTTAATACTGTTGTGTAGGCAGGTAGTGTTGTCAATGAAAAATTATACATGACTGTGTCACAAATTACACATTAGAAGCAAAATTACACACACAAAGAAACTAGAAGCTTTGATAGAACAAATTCCCCTGGCCTAACTTTATTGGTATTCCTTGTTTGGCTGAGTTCCAAAATATCAATAATATTTTGCAGTCGAAGTCAAAAATAAATCATCAAGTTTTACGATGCACAGTTTGTTTATTTTGTACACATCGATAACTTCTTTGGTGCACTCTGGGACAGATAACATTAGCCCTATTCACAATCTTGGGCATTTGAGATTGCAAATTTATGCAATTGTAAATATTACCTATCAATTGTGAATGACCTCTTTGGATAAAGGTCCTTTTTTTTGTAAATATATTAGAAACATAGTTGAAACAAGTTTTAAGATTAAGGTACTTTTTGCTAAAAAGTATAACAAAAATAGTTTTAAAGCAAAAAGTGGTATTTTTTTTATTAAAAAAATAAGAAAATACCTCTTGGAGGACGATTTTACTTTCTCCTAAGGACTTTTTATAAAAAAATATATACTTTTTCCATCAAATTGTATGCAATTTAAAATTCATAACTTAAAGTCTATTTATAGTTATATTATAAACAAATTATATTTTCAACATCAAATAGCCACAGACTGGCATTTGACTGATTTATGGCCAAACAGTTACTGGTTTGGCTCAAAATCTATCTCTTTATGTTTAAAAAAATATTCATGTTAGTTAGACTAGAATGGGTTTTAATTCGTTTGTTTATGAAACCAATTTTTTAAAAAGATTTTTTTATTCTTTTTTTTTTTGCTGTTTTAGTTTTGTTTGGTCTTATTTGATTTCAAAGAAAAACAAAATCGATTTGAATGCCAAAATAAAACAAAAATAGTTTTTGTGCTGGTGATTTTCAAATTTGTTTTTTATAAACCTTTTTTCGTCCTTTTTTTCAATGAAGTGAAGCGTAGAAATTGAAAAAGGATATTTAGAACCTCAAAGGAAATACAAATGTTGTGATATAAATAAAAAAGAATAATAAATTTATTGATTTGGCATTGGAAAGTTTTCCAAAAGGAATTGGATTTGCCAGGGTTTTTACTGTTCAATTAATTATTATTTGAGGTAATGTAACAAGAGTAGTACAGCCCATGGGGATTCTTCTGCACAAAAGATCCAATGGGTCGCAGGACTATTGCCTCTTCTATCTTTTTACAGGGCTTTTCGTTGTTATTATTATTGCGTTGAAAAGATCTCTTGAATAAAAAAAGAAAGTTTTCGAATAATAGAAAAGCTTTTTATAAAAAACTTGAAAAAAAAGATTTACAAAAAACAAACTTTTTACAAAACAGCTTTTTGCAAAAAGCTTTTTCAAAACATCTTATAACAGTTTTTGAAAAAAAAAAAACTTTTCGCAGAAAAAGAAAACTAAAACTTCAACAAAGCAGCTTTAAAAAAAAGCTTTTTCAAAGCATCTAACAACAGTTTAAAAAAAAACTTTTCCTAAAATAAATTTAACATATAGAAAATATTGTGTAAGCTCTTATATATAAAAAAAAATTATTCTATGAAGCTTTTCTTGTTCAAAAACTTGACTAAATAAATAATCCTAAGAGCCACTTAGTCCAAGGTTGTTATACCAAAAAAAAAAAAAAAAAATGAAAAAATTTGTATTAAATTATTTGATTTTTAAAAAAAAAATCGTTTTCAAAAAAACTTTTTTAAAAATAAGCGTTTTAAAAAAGCTTTCCAGCAAAAACTAAAGCCAAAGAAAACTTTTTTGTGAGCTTTTTAATAAAAAAAAAAAAAAAATATTTAAGAAATCTTTTCTTGGTCAAAAAAACTCATCTAAAATGTTTTCCAAAAGCTTTTTTCAAAAAACTTTTCTATAAAATTTTATTCATTTTTCGAAAAAAAACCTTTAACAAAGAAGTTTTGAAGAATGATGTTAAACAAACTTTTTAAAAAGAAGCTTTTAAAATATAGCTTTTTCAAAACATTTTACAAGATTTTTTTCCCAAAAATCTTTCCAGAAAACAGTTAGCCCAGATGAGGATATTATGTTTAAGCTTTAATAACAAGAAAAAAAAAGACTTTTAAAACCCCTTGTTCAAAAGTTTGCCAAAAAAAATTTAGTCAAACGTTATTGCCTAACCCTAAAGGGCAACTAAGTCCCCGCTTATTTTACTTAACAGCTTTTATTCTTTAAAGATTATTTTTATCTCTTAGTATTTCTTTTAATCACTTTTCTGTAAGCTGTTTTTTTCTTTTCACTTTTGAAAGTAAATCAAGGATATAAATTTGCTGCTGGAGGTTGGCTTTTTCTTTGAAATGTGCTCTTGTACTTGATGTTTTCTGTCTTGTTACATTTTTTTCCTTTTTTTCTACTTTCAACTAATTACTGTAAACAATTTAATGAAAAAAAAAAAAGAATTTAACAAGTAAAAAACGACATAAATATCATGGTTTAATAATGTATAAGAATTAGTTGAGTACATAAATGGTCTTGAAACGGAAAAATTTGTCATGTTGCTTATTTCCGTTTGGGGACGTCCTGGGTCCTTTTCTACTTCTATGTTTTGCTATCATTTTCTTAAATAATATTATTTTGTTGTCATATTCTAGCATTTCTTTACTTAACAAGGAAGTGTTTTAAAATTAGTTTGTGTGTTTGTGTTTGTTTTAACTCATATTCCTTTTTATCCTGTCTAACTTGTTTTCATCATTGTCATTAGGATTTAATATTTTTTTCTCTCTTCTTAAAATTGAAGAACTTTTCATCTAGAGAGTTGTTGCTAATTTGTACGGAAAAGATGTGAAGACATTAAGGACATAAAGTAAGAGGGTAAAGACTTTAAACTGAAAGTAAAAAATTAAATGAAAAAAAATTTTTTTTATAAAAATTGTAGAATTTAATAAAAATTTAAGAAATACATATATACTAATAAAATAAATGGGGGAAGGGGTCTTTCACAATGGTTGAAAGCTTTCTGTCTGCTATCCACTTGGGGATAGCAAGAAGCGATTCATTTGTCTGAAATTCCCAAGCATCTCACAACTTCCGGTCTTAGACCAAGTGTTCCCTGGAAATGTTATTCAGGCACCCGTCTGAGGACAGCTAAAGTGAGAAGGCGTACAGAACTGAGTATCCTGAGTGCAGGCTTACGCCGACGCGTCTCAGGAAAATAGGTGACAACTGATAACATTTAGTCACTGAAACTCACCTGTATTAAACCGGCCTAGCGGTGTTGGCAGCCCCAACTCTAGAATCGGAGGCTTTGGCATAATCAGTCAATCTTTCTAAACTCGTATGATTACAGAAACGTCAACAAATTTTGACGCCCTATGTTCTTCGTGAACAATTTATTTAAGTATTTTTATGTTACATCGCTGTATCTATATTGTATTTAAATAAATAAAGGACATATATATATATAATAAAATAAAGATTTTTAGGCAGACTAGTAGGGAAATCGATTTATCGGCTTTTTTTTTTGAAAAGCACAACCACCACGTGATCTCCGTAATTATATTTTAAACGAAACTCCCCGCAAATACAATCTTCCTAAAAGACAGAAAGTATTTCCCGCAAGAAGCATACTCTCGGTGGTCTTAACTATATGTCAGTATGGCTTCAACTCATCGGGAGTTTCTGACTCTCGTGGTACACAGATAGGATCTCTAGTCGTCCGCGATCACAATTGATCGTAAAGATCTCTTAAAACCTGGCAGTTTTGGATTTTTGCCGAATACCGAATACAAGAATTTGAACTATTTTAAAGTTGATCCCTACAAATCTCCAGGGGGAGGAAACACCCCCGCCCATAATGTTAGTCAATCACTCGAGCTGTTACAAGACATTTTCGGTGAAAACATTCACCGCTATCGTGATTAACCAGTGGAATTTTTGTTCGCATGCAATTTTTATTCCCCTCGAAGGGAAAAAAGCATTCGAGAATCTCCCGTGAAAAATTTTTCACGCTATCAGTTCAAGTGATCGTAAAAAAAGAGGAAGGATTAAAAAAAAAATAAAACTCAATGAAATGTTTGTTCAAAAATATACACGTTTATATTTTAAAGAAAAGTTAAAATAAAAAAACAAAATATTTATTATTGGATATGTTGGATAGTTTGATTACAACGTTAGTTTTTTGCACTTTTTAAATTTAATGTAGTAAAATATTTGCCTTATAACGGATCTTGTCCTGAATATTCGAATTATAAAAAGAAGTACTACTTACATACATGTTCTGTTCCCCAGCAAAAATAAAGTGAGAAAATCAAAGCAAAAAGTGAACAAATTACGAGGGAAAATACTATTTATGATAAGGGGATATTTTTCCCGTGAACTTTTTTTACGTGATTATTTTGAATTACCTCAAAAAAATTTGTTCGTTGGTTTCTTAATGATCGGAAATATGTGAAAAGAAAAAAAATTACGAGGGAAAAATTATTCACGATAGGGGTGACTATTTAAGAGGCAGCGATTTTAATTGACCACCGCGCTCGTTGGATTTAGCCGGTCCTGATTGTTCTCCTTGATGTGTGCACGCGACGAAGCCGCGGAGAATAACGCACCTAAAAGAATATTAAAAAAAAAAGTTTTAGAAAAAGCTTGACTATGGAAAGCTAAAAATAGGAGACACTTGCGTGACGCTAGTTTTCATATCTAAATTAGCTTAATTCACCATAAATTAATGAAATGTAATACGAAAAATTAATTGAATTAATTGAGTGCCCCGGTAGACTAGCTGGTAGAGAACTAGTCTATCAGCGCCGGGGTTGCGGGTTCGATTCCCGCCAGAGACTCTGGTTTCTTTCCTGCAGACAAGCGTAGAGCTTCGCGGGGTTTAGCTTAGGAATTAAAAAAAAAAAAAAAATTAATTGATATATTTAAAGGAGTAGATTTTATACATGTAAAGTGAAATCTTTCATTCAATAAGTCGTAAAAAATTTCAAATCTTTAATTAATTTAATTATTCTGTACCGGTTGATGTTTAAGAGGCGGAAAATTTAAAATTGGCAGCACTAATTTGAAAGGTTACGTTTGTTTTGAGATTTATTCGATTAAGCAATTCATCGTGAATGGACTCACGCCATGGCCCCGCGAGGGTGGTAAGGTACAAATTATGGATATTTCACCTTTTGGTGTTACATCCTCCCAGTCAAATAAGGTTGGGGTCATTTTTGTAAAGCAATTGAAGGAGCTTTTAACAAGTTTCATTAAAAAAAAAAAAAAAAAAAATATTTCAAGTGCCACGGCATTCGAAGCAGGTTTGTAAGGGAGAACATCAAAAATAACTGTAAAACATTTCTCCCATACAAACCTGCTTTGTTTCAGGGACAATTTATTTATAGGGCTAAAGGGGACAATTGACCTGTTATACCTTGGTTCTGCGTAATGTCATACACTGTAAACGAAGAAAGCTACTTGTAGCTGATTTACACTATTGCATAAGTCTGTCTCACTTATTTAAAAAAAATACAAACCTGTCATGATTAGGGCTTGCAAATTTACCGACTTTTTCAATTACCGGTAATGCGGTAATTTATGTGGAAAACCCCGGTAAACCGGGAATTTACCGGTAATTTTGAGAGTATTTTAGTTAGTTGATATTTTATTCAAACTAATTACTTATAAAATTTTGTTTTATAAAATTCATTCATTTATTCGATTAAATTATTCTTTTATTTTATTAATTCATAACATTATAATATATAAAAAAGTTATAAACGTAAATTGGAAAAAGAATTAAAACTTTATTTCAACTCTTGTTTTTAATTTAAATGCTGCCTTAAAAAACAAATTATGTCTAACGTGTTATCATTTAAGCTGGACCTCAACTTGGTGCAGATCAGACCGGCTGCTGAAAACGCGCGCTCCGATTCGACACTTGTCGGTCGAACAGTCAACAACATTTTAAAGCTTTCTCTAAATATTTACATCGGATGTTCTGTTCTTAGAAAAATTCCGTTTCCCTTTCAATAATATTCGCTAATCCTTTAGCTTTAGGTGATTTTGGCAATTGTCAAAAAATAAAAATATACAAAATAGGACATTTGCTTTTTTGCACAAACGAAAAACAAAACATTGGCTATTAGAAAAAAAATTAAAAATTTCAATTACAGTGGCAAAAGCAAAAATAAAAAGCATCCAGCTGATGGGTGCTTTTAAACCCTGTACACAACACACAACAAGAAACCAAAATTTGTTTTATTTTTACGTAGGTGCGAGTAAGAGAAAGAAATTTTTTATATTTTACAATATTTTTCGTTTTGTTCCGTACATACTACTTTGTAAATAAAGTTGAATTTCTTTATTATAGTATAATTATATATTTTAAATATTAAATTCAACTACATATTTACTTATAAAATAGTATGTATGTAAAATATAAAGTTTAAATTTTTACCGAAAAAACCGGTAAAAAATAATGAATTTACCGGTTTTTCGGTAATGAATTTATTAGCAATTTAATGCAAGCCCTAGTCATGATAAATTGAAGCTAGCTATCCCTCAACAATAAATTTCAGTGTATTTATCAAATATGAAAAATTGGGAATTTAGCACGTCATACAGAAATCTTATTGAAAATAAATTTTGTATTCCCAAAAAATAACTTTGATAATAAATTGTTATTGTTTTTTGAAAATTTTCAAACATTAATAAGACCAGGAAAGGATTTTCGTAAAAAAAGTCTTGTCTTTCTGATGGAAGTAAATACCACTCAGGAGAGCATGTAGTGGCTGTGGTTTTAACCCAAAATCGCGGATAAGGTGATGTCTGATCTTTACTTTGCGGCTTACGTTCGGTCCATGGAGGGTTCTTTTGGTGCTGTTGCTATTCGACAGATGCTGCTCATGTATAAAAGGTAGCGGAGCTTAGATAGCTCCGGTCCTTAAACAAAGAATGTGTGTATATTCTTTGGCGGGTCTATTTAGTCAAAATTGCTATCTGTGCGTGCAAACGAAACCTTACTCGCACAGGTGCATTTGGTAAGTGGATATATAAATCTATCATGAAATAAGGCCAAAATAGCAGGTGTTCATGTAAATTAAGACCAAATTTGACGCCATGGCGCGCCAAAGTAACGTTTGCAAATTGTTTAAATTTAAAGTCAATATATAAAATTGTCCTCAATTGTCGAAACACTGTTACATTTAAAAAAAAATCGCCCAATGTTTGGTACATATTATGGGCCTGGAGGGAACATTGGTATTCAGAAATGACTATGGTCAGAACGCAACAGACAACGTTGAATGGCGGAAAGACATGTTTACTAACATTTTCGTGCTCAATTAAAAGGCGAATTTTCGTTACACAGACCAATTTTCTCTTCTCCCATTTTTATAATTTACCTAGGAAAAATGGGAGAAGGGAGAAAACTCCCGGGGAATATTTTTTCATAGTTTATGTAAAAAATAGAAGTTTTTTATACTAAATGATTTTCTTACCCCTTTCACTTTTTGATTGTTCTCTAAAAATATTCAAATGTACACAGAAAGAAAAACACTCGGGATAAATCAAGTTTTTTATGATTACTTTAAGTACGAGTCGTACTCAAAAATTCAAGTACGACTAACACTAAAACGTACTTAAAGCAATCCTAAATGTGATAACTTTCGAAAATCAATCCCGGAGTTTTTGAAATAAGTATAAAATTCCTAAATCAAGTAAAAAAAAGATTAAACTTTTCGTTGTGTTTAACCCTCCGGCTGACGCATGTTTTGATTTTCTATACACATTGAAAAAAGGTCTGGCCAGACTCATGTGTACCACTAAGTTTTAAAAAGTAAATTTGAACTCTTACTTCTCATTTAGTTTATATTTTTGGTTAAATATGTACATAAGATTTCTAAAGTAAAAACCATATCGGGCATGATGTTGGTGTTTTATCATTCTGGAAGGTGTAAAAGAGTAAGTAAATCAATCGTAATAAATTATTCTTTCTAATTCGGGATAAAATCAACTTTATAATACTTGAATCAAGTTTTACTTAAATCAATCTCATTTTCGGATTATTTCAAGTGCGAAATCGGGATTGAATATGGATAATTTAAGTATTTTGCGATTGAAAATCTGTACTTGAATCAATGTTTCTGTACTTGATTCAAGAAAATCCGCACTTATCGTACTATTAATACCGCGTCGGATTGATTTGAGTACGGATGGATTGATTTTTCTTTTGAGTGTACATACGCGTATTATTTTCTGTCATAAAAAGGAAAAAGAAGCTTTAGTTGTCATAAATGAAGTATTAAGTATACATTCCCCCATTTTTTTAATTATGCTTTTATAGACTTTTCATTTGAATAACAATTTATACTGTTAAAATAATAATAATTAAGTAGAGGCATAAACGAAAAAAAAAAAATTTTAATGCTGGAGTCATGAGCGTCCTCACTAAAACTTCCTTCTAGGGTTAAACATTTTTTTTTTGTTTTAAATGCTAAATTTACAATTTTGGAATACAAAGAAAGCAGCAACAATTTTCAGATTCGCTCGTATTTAATTAGCTTTTTTTCCACGTCCCTGGTTTTTCGTCCAAAGAAGAAATGATGGTTTAAATTCTTTTTCATTGGCATGTAAATTTGCTTGTTTATATACAAAAAATATCTTGACTAGTTTACACTTTAGACAAACATACATTTAAACACATTTCAGTGTATAGAAGGAATAAGTAAATCAGTTTATATATATTGTTTTATGTACGTGTGAAAGTGTATTCGTCGTATATGTAGAATTTTTAACGTTTTATTATACTTAAAGATGTGAACTTTTATGAAGACGATGATGATAAAATAAATACACAAAACGAAAACAGACTTACAGTAAATATTTATTTTAAGAAAGAATGATTCCTTGCGACTAGAGTTTCGGGTAAAAGGATAATTTTTAGAAAAAGGACTGTTTAGAAAATCCACTAAAAAGTAAATTATTTAAAGAATTATTTTACACGAGCTCTTTTTGACCAAAAAAAAATTTTTTTGGATAGCACCTTTCCTAAAAAGTAGTTTTTATATTTAAAAAAAGGTACTTTGTTGATAAAAGTAACTTTGTTGATAAAAGGTACTTTGTTGATAAAGCGTACTTTGCTAATAAAAGGTACTTTATTGATAAAACGTACTTTGTTGATTAAAGGTACTTTGTTGATAAAAGGTACCTTGTTGATAAAAGGTACTTTGTTGACAAAGGGTACTTTGTTGATAAAAAGTACTTTGTTGATGAAAGGAACTTTGTTAATAAAAGTTACTTTGTTGATAAAAGTTACTTTGTTGATGAAAGAAACTTTGTTGATAAAAGGTACTTTTTTGATAAAAGATACTTTGTTGATAAAAGGCACTTGATTGATAAAAGGTACTTTGTTGATAAAAGTTACTTTGTTGATAAAAGGTACCTTGTTGATAAAAGGTACTTTGTTGACAAAGGGTACTTTGTTGATAAAAAAGTACTTTGTTGATGAAAGGAACTTTGTTAATAAAAGGTACTTTGTTGATAAAAGGTTCTTTATTGATAAAAGGTGCTTTGTAGATTAAAAGATACTTTGTTCATAAAAGGCACTTGATTGATAAAAGGTACTTTGTTGATAAAAAGTACTTTGTTGATAAAAGGTACTTTGTTGATAAAAGTTACTTTGTTGAGGAAAGGAACTTTGTTGATAAAAGGTACTTTTTTGATAAAAGATACTTTGTTGATAAAAGGCACTTGATTGATAAAACGTACTTTGTTGATAAAAGTTACTTTGTTGATAAAAGGTACTTTGTTGATAAAAGGTACTTTGTTGACAAAGGGTACCTTGTTGATAAAAGTTACTTTGTTGATAAAAGTTACTTTGTGGATAAAAGGTACTTTGTTGATAAAAGGTACTTTGTTGATTAAGGGTACTTTGTTGATAAAATGTACCTTGTTGATAAAAAGTTCTTTGTTGATAAAAGGTTCTTTATTGAAAAAAGGTGCTTTGTAGATTAAAAGATACTTTGTTCATAAAAGGCACTTGATTGATAAAAGGTACTTTGTTGATAAAAGTTACTTTGTTCATAAAATGTACTTTGTTGATAAAAGGTTATTTTGCTTGTTTTGGTTAAAATAATAAAAAAAATTTAGTTTTTTAATAAAATGTTTATTTTTTGTAAAAAAAAAGGTACTTTTCATTTAAAGAAGGTATTTTTTTTAATAAAAATTAAAATTTTTAACCTTTGATAAAGAGTTTTCTATAAATGGGTAAAATAAACCAGATCGTGCTTTTTTCAAAAAAATAATTTGATAACAATAATCATTTCATTTTTAAGTGCAAAATTTTCTCCTCTAAACTTTAAAAAAATTTCAATTACTTTTTTGAAATTTTAATTAATTTTAAAATTGTTTTTTTTTCGTTTCAGGTAAATTTATAAAACTGATACAAACAGATAAGTAATTTAAAGAAAAATTATTAAAAATTTAAATATATAAGTTCCTCAAAAAATCACTTAAAAAATCATGCAAAAACTGCTAGAGTATTCATACAATAAGAGGGCGATAGTTCCACGTGCGTATTTAATGTCAAGTAAAATAAGATAAATATGTAACTTAAATTCATATTGCTCTTACAGATATTTTATTTTAACAAAAAATAGAGAAAAAAACATTTCATTTAGAAAAATAAATCACAAGAATCATAAATCATTAGGATTATGTTTGCGAAAATGATCGCCCAACTTAGCTGCCATTTCGAAGGACTCCACTATGTACCCAGTGAGGGTAGGAACCTCTTCGTGTATATCACTCATTTTTTTCGTAGCAGGTGTGTGTCTCAAGCATAAAACCAATGATCTCATCATCACGCATTATCTATACATCAATATCTGCAAACGATAAATTACACTACGTAACAATTTTTTGACCAAATGCATTTGAAACGTAATCCTTATGTAAAATTTTCCGCTGAATCCGAATATGAAGTCAGAATTGTCAAAAGTAGAACAGTTTTTGAGATATTCAAAAATAACCGTTATTTGTGTTTTTAAAAAAGATGATGTGACTGATATGCAAATATCCAAAAAACAAAATTTTAGCCTATTTCAATACGAACATTTTGTGCCCAATAGGATCCAGATCGGTGCAAAAATGACAAAGTTACAGAAGATTAATTGAATTAACCCACAACAAATAAATATACAAAGCTAAATTTTTAGTAACATAAAATATTAAAAGTTGCTTGAAAGTTTTGAATTTCTATGTGGGTTAATTTACTAAATCTTCTGTAGCTTTGTCACTTTTGTACCAATCTATGTCTTGTTGGCCGCAAAATGTTCATATTAAAATAATCTAACGTCGCATGCAATAAAACATTAGGATTTTTAAATGATTGGTTTAAAAAAAATAACTTTAAAAGAGCAAAATTGAACAAAATCATAAAATTTTCAATGAAGCTTGAACTTTTGTCCCCTGTAACTCTGTCATTTCTTGACCAATCTTCACAAGCAATCCATGGCTATTTTTGAAATTTTATAACCTTTTACTAAAAAGAAAGAAATACATAATTCGTTTAAAATTTTTTAAGATATTTGCATTTCAGTCACATCATCTTTTTTAAAAACACAAATAACGGTTATTTTGGAATATCTGAAAAACTGTTCTACTTTTGACAATTCTGACTTCATATTCGAATTCAGCGGAAAAGTTTACATAAAGATTAGCTGTCAGATTCATTTGGTCACGACTTTGTTGAAATTTTGTCACGTAGTGTTATCAAAGTCTTCTCTCCAATTATCGTGAGCTATTGCTATGATCTTAGAATATTCTACTATTTTCGACTCATTCTGGCCGAACTGCTCTCAAATCAGCGTTTAAGGTTGATTCTTTTAATTCTGAAAGCGCTAATCCAGCATGTTTGATACAGTCGATCATAGAAAATTTCTTCCACGAATCCTACTCTTACCTTGATGCTAAATGTATATGAAACTGGTCCGTTTTTACTTAAAACTCTTCTTTTAATGCAGTACCTTTTAAATGGTTAAATGGCAAGAAAACGATTCTGTAAAAATTTCAAATCGATATTTAAACTCTAACACGTCCCGCACTGAGCTTCAATATAGTTATTTACATATATAAAGTAGACTGGTCCTTATTTTCTGACTCCAAAATGTTTAAAGCAGATCCTCTTAAATATTTTTTATTTTGAAAAATATTAGAAAATTTTTTTAAATGTTTTATGCCAAAAAATGTTTGAGTCGGAGTCGCGAGTTTGTCGACTTTGGTACAAAAACCTCAACTTTGACTCTTCAACTCCGACTGCACAGCCCTGATCCAATTAGTACTTTGATATTTACATGAGCACCTGCACAATTGCCTAACCTCATGGTGGATCTCAACCACATGGTGTGTTAATATCAAGTACTTACCAAATGTCCCTGTGTGTTCTCGGCTAACACATACAAAGGTCGCAATTAAGTGTATAGTCCGGTAAAAACTATACACTCAACCGCTTGTTTAGGAGCTAGAGCTATCTAACCTCCGCTGCTTAAGGAATATCCAGCAACTTCTGTTGAATAGGAACCATCTTCACAAATCGAACCACTCCACTGATTCTCATTTCAATTCAGGAACATTCTACCCGCGTGCCTTTGGGTATTAATAACAGCCACCACGTGCACCCCTTCTGCTATTACTCTTGGGAAAAGCACTCTTTGTCAATAGGCATCATTCTTTTCAAAACGCACTCTATGTAAGTAGCCAACGCTCTACCACCACTCCACACACTCTGATACCTTAACTTTTCGCCAGCTTTGAATTTCAGAAGCATCTTCCTGTCATCCCTGTGGTGCAGACTACCAATAAACGGCCTAACTGTCTACTAACAGACTACTAAGTCTTCACCGTCTTCCGGAACCTCAATCCTTTTCATAATTTTTGCAATTTCAAAGCCGAACTTGTCGTGGTCGGGATTGACAGTTTCCACTCTACTTTCTACTAAGACAGATTATTAAACACCAACGCATCTCCAGTAGATCAAACTTTTTGCCAACCTTCAGATTTCAGGACGATACTGTTGTGGACAGACCAACAGCATCGACTCTACTCACTACTAAGAAGACTACTAAGTCCTCACTACAACACTAACGCACAACACTCTCCTTCCACACAGAATGTATTTATTAAAGGCCAAGGACACCTTAAATTTAGAAAAATATTTACTTTATAAAAAGCCATCATTTTGTGGCAAAAAACATTCTCTTTATAAAACAGAGTATGAATGGTCATACCGGTGCCGTGTCACTTAGAGCTGCTGACTCTCGTGGACCCAGATAACCACGGGTACTCCGGTGAGTACCCCCGACTCATGAAATCTGAAAACTTCAAGAGCCTTAGCGTTCGATTGTTTACCGAAATCTTGGTATGCATCACCAATTTTCCCCAGCGTATGTAACACCAAGAGGTCTAACTCCTCAAAGTACTTTAACTACGCCCCCTAAGAGGCGCAGCATCTCCTGTGCGATCCAACCAGTACTGTCACATAATGCGAATCTCTCATCTTTCTTAACTGAAGTTTGAGGTTTCCCTGTTTTAATTGTGGTGATTTTTTCATACTATACGATTTTAAGTGCTGCCAACTGTCAGAAATTCGAAATTTTTATATTTCTAGACAGATGTTTGCGGTTCCCCTGTTTTGATTGTGGTGAGTTTTTCATACCACATGATTTTAAGTGCTGCCAACTTTCTATTTAATTAAAAATCCTCCACATCCAATATAAAAAACGTTTTTCTGGTTAAAAAACAAAAAAAAAAAATACATAAATTTTGAAACCGCGTAAAAACAGAATCAAATATTTTTTTAGAATCGCTGTAAGTCGAGTTCGCGTAAAAACATAATTAGGTGTATTTAAAAAATCGGAAACTATGACCTATTAAAGAAAGACCTTCAAGACTTTTTAATTTTTAATTTAACTAATGATTTTCAAGAACGTTAACTTTCTTTATCTATTTCCAGTGAATTTAATTTCTGAGGATTCTTTCCCCTCAACCGATAGATACATTTTTCAAACGCCTCCCACAAGAGCCTGAGCCATTTTGTACGTTTATGCTAAATTAGATTTTGTTTCCATTTATATTTATTATTAGTTTTCTTTCTCACTTCTGTCTTCTCCTCTAAGTTTGCATTTATTTATTATTTTTATTTTGTTCCTTTGCGGTGTTTATTTGTCTTGGGGCGTCAACATTTAGACGAGGGGTCATATAAGACGTTGGTGGTGGTTCATGTTAAATGATTTTTGCTGCTTTGGCGTTTAAGTTTTGTAATGAATTTTTTTGGGTTTAAAAAAAAAGAATAAATTTAAATAAATAAATTATCAAAAATAAAGTTTAAATTATAAGATTGAGAAGAAAAATATTGAATTATAATTCAACAAATCTTAATTTGTTTAAGAGAAGAAAAAAATTCTTAAAAGAATATAAATTTTTTGAACTTTCTTTTTTTTGTTTTTTCAAATATATAAACCAAATAAAAGGTAGAAAAAAGTTAAAAATTAAAACAAAAAAAAAAATTGATATCAAACCCATCACTTTCAGTCTAAACAGTTTCAACCGCAAAGAACATTTTGAGTTTTCCTTTAGCAGGAGTAGGAAAAAATCACTTTATTATGGTTTTTTTAAAGAACGACCTGGGGAAAGAGATGAGAGGAGGAGAAAAAAATTATTGTAACAATATTTCTCATTTTATTATTTACCGTATCATCACGTATTTATATGTCATGAAAGTATCGTTTCGTATTTTCTGTGTGGGTTTGTTGAATGTATGTATACGTTTTGTTGTATTTTACAAATGAAATGTACAAAAGTTCACATTTTTGTTTGACAAATCATTTGTCAAAATAACATCAACCAAAAACTCATACATACCGTCATAAGAACGACAAAATGACAGTATGATAACTGACAGACATACAGACAAATGAATGGTTTGGTTAGTTGTTTGGTTAGTGGTTTAGATAGATATTACAAGGACTGAAGGACAGACAGGTAGGCCTTATACAAAGTTTTGTGGACATCCTCTCATTTTCATTATAGAATAGGAAAAAAACTTTAAGAGAGTCTTTAACTTGAAAAAAATGCTAAATAAATTTTTTTCAAGGTACTTTTTTTTAACCAAAATATACTTTTATTAGAAGACTATTAAAAAAAGTTACGGCTTTGGAAAAAGTACTTGTTATTGGGAAAATACCTTTTCGTTAATAAAAACTCTCTTTTGGGGTTGTTTATTAAAATAAATTTTTCGAAAAAGTACAATTTTTAATAGAAAAGTACTTTTTCATAATCAAAAAAGAAACACTTAATTCTAAAAAGGTATTTTTAGTTGAAAGAATAAACAAAAAATCTACTCAAAGTTATTTTCGAGTATTGAAAAAAAAAAGATTTGGTTGTGTGCTGCATTCTCAATTTTCAGTGCATTTTTTCTTGATAAATGCATTGAAATTTATCGTTGGGGGATAAACTTGTTCCTATGCGCATTTCACTAGTTGCTAAAACCAGATCATCAAGAAACCTTTTTTCAAAGACTTTGGAAAAGCAAAAGATATTATACAAATTAAACTGTAAAGCGAATGAGAATTACAATCTTTTTCATTAAAAACAAAACGTTGTGTTTTTGTAAAAAAAGAAAAGGTACTTTTTTGTCAATTGAATATTTTGATAAAAATGTTCGGTTTTGAGAAAATGTAAATTTTTGTTAAATAACGCAATTATACGATAAAAATTTTACTGTTTAATAAAAAGGTACTTTTTGGAAAAAAAAAAAAAACGTATTCAAAAGATGCTGAAATAGAAAAAGAACTTGATATAAAGGTACTTTAAAAAAATTATTCTTTTTCATAAAAAGTTATTTTTCTATAAAAACATTCTTTTTTGTTAAAAAAAAAAAAAAAAAAATGAAAAAATATCCATACAACTTTTTTATGTTGTTTTGTGTTTTGTTTTTTTTTTTTTTTTTTTTTTTTTTTTTTTTTTTTTTTTTTTTTTTTTGTTTAACAATACTAATTTAATTATTAATAAAAATATAAGAAGGTAAGATTCATGTTAGAGAGTTCGTCTCATTTAATTGATCCTGGAATAAAATGATCGGGAAGCTCTGAAAATCACAAAATGCTTAAAATTTGCGATTCTGTCCTGAAATCGCATAAAAGGTGTTCTGTAAATCGCAATCGCAGGAAGTTTGGCGACTTCAAATTGCAAAAGTATGTCAAAGGGAACTAAAATATTTTGAATATTTTTTTTTACATTTTTGTGTATTGAGCGTTACATTTTCTTTTACGAATGTTCTGCAAATAATTTTTACGAAAATCGTAGGATAATCGTAGGAGAAAATTAAAAGTTAAGACCATTTTTTTAATTATAAGATTCCACGAAAAAGTTCAAAATTAAAATTTTTAAAAATATTTCTTTTCAAAACTTTTTGTACATAATTGGTTAAATAGCATGCCAAATACTCTTCCAAAACTAAAACTAATTTCATCAAAGTCTACTGACAATGGTAGGAATTTTGTTAATTTAAAATAATTATAATTTCTTCAGATATAGAAAAACTGCTGTAAACATTTCATAAATAAGTTTGAAATTTCTTAACAAAAAATCCTCTCAGCATAAAATTTCATATCAACAAAGAAGAGGATAAGCATCCCATAGTGCTCAGGAGCAGAGATTTGAAGCCTGTGTTTTCATATCGTTAGATTTATCTTTTTTTGAGATGCAAAAAAGTTTTTAAGTTTTTTCAGAAATTAAAGGATTTTGGAAAAAAATATATGGCAACACTGTTTGAAGCCCAAATTAGTGCACCCTGGGTACGTTTTCTTTTCCAATGCTTACACAAAATTAAATAACATGTAATCGTCGAGCAAAGAAATTGTTTTTATTAAAAAAAAGTTAAAAAAATAAATAAAATTAAAAAAGATTTGTAATTTTTCCAGTTATTTGGGAAAGAAAATAAATAATAAATATTACAAAAAAAAAAAAACATAAAATTGATCTACTTTATTTAAAAAAATTTGTATCGTTTCTGTTCTGTTAACTATGTTTTTTGCCGTCCTAAAACTTCCAGATAAATTATATATAAAAACTGTGTCAATGTAACGCTCAATACATTCTGTAGGAATTTAGTTAAACAGTTCAACTAAAAATCACAATTGTTCTAAAAATAGCTATGGCATAGGCTTTAATGTTTACATTTGCACTTCAAGTTGTACAAATAAAATATTGACCAAAGTGGACAAAAAACATAATAAACAAATGTATTCAGGTTTTCAAGACAAAGTCTTGACAGAAAGAAAACGAAAAAAACAGAAGAAAGGAAGCAACATGTAATATAAAAACTGAAAATGATAATTACAGCAAATTTCGAACCACCAGTACCACTGGTTAAAGATTGATGTTTGACTGTTGGCTTCCAGGCACCGCAGTGGTGCAGAGGTTAGAACTCAAAGAATTCTGATGAAAGAATGTTGTGATTCTTGAAACATGTAAATTCAAACCAGGTTCGAGCCACAGCTCAGCCAAGAAAATTATCAATAAATTTTAATAAAAATTTCATGTTGTAAAATTCCTTCCTTCAGTAAAAATAATTTAATGAAAATTAAATTTAATGAACTCAAGCCTAACTAAAAATATCAAAATTAATTTTATATATTTTCACAATACAAACGATATGTTGAATTAAAAACAATTGAGGTGTATTATTTCCGATGCGTTTTAACATAAAATCCTGAATTATACACTTCAAATTTTGAATTACGCTTAAAAATTTTGAATAACACTCAATACATTTTTTAAAATTCATACCATGATCGATAGAACGAAACCTTTTGCAATATAACAATATTTCAAAAATTCACAAATCTTTTAAACATTTAGAATAACAAATCGACGCTGTTATATTAGTGTAAGTTATTAATGCGATTTTAACACTGAAACAGAGTAATGAAGCATACTAAAAAAGAATAACGGTCAATACACAAAACAAATGAAAAAAATAATAATTAGTATCCATATAATTGATGAGTAAAATAATAAAACCAAATGCAAATATTTTAAAACCTAAAAGAAACCTTCAAAATCAAAAAAAATCAAATCAAATTGTAAAATTCAAAAGTATTCAAAAAGCCCTTTTTGAACAGAAGTTTTTCTAAATGTACCTTGAAGATACAGATATTTTTAAGAAGTTTAAGATTTAGTTTTTTTTTTTTAGTTTTTTTCTTTCTCGAAAAAAAAAACTTTTTAAGAACCTCTGCCTTTTTTTATTGTCATATTTCTTCCGGAACCACATCTTTTCACATGTTCTCTACTACAATATCCTTTCGTAAAAATTCTTATTTATTTTTCCTTTTTCACTTTCTATTCTTTTGATTGTATATTTTGTGCAATGAACCAGCAAAGTAAAGCAGAATAAACTAGAAAGATTGTATTTATTTTGTGAGAAAAAGAGAGGATGCTGGTACTAAATATTGAATTTCAAAGAAAATCCTGCACCGTAAATATTCTAAAAACATATACGAGTGAGTTTCTTGAATGCCCACCATCTCCAGTAGGAGATAATCAAAACTGTAACATTTGCAAATGCAGGTGTGTCAAATATTTTTTTTTTTTTTTAACAAAACTGCCAAAATAAATCTGTGCATCATATAAAAACCTTTTTGTAATAAAGGACATGATGTCACAGTGACACGTGTGAATTTAGATTTTAGGGAAATGGATAGTTATATTTTAATTGTAAATGGGGCGGGGGTTATTACGGAAAGGCATAGAACTTGCAAGAAATATTTATAATGTTATTTAATAAGTATTGTGGTTATTTTGTTGAACTATTTATGGTTTTTAATCCAAATTTTTAATATTTTTAATTAGGCTTAAGTTCATTAAATTTAATTTTAATTAAATTATTTTTATGAAGAAAGGAATTTTACAACATGAAAATGAATTAAAATTGTTATTGATAATCTTTCATTCTTGACCGTGGCCGGGATTCGAACCGCGGCCGGCATGTTTCGATCGCAACCACTCGATCTTCTCAAATGGATTTGCCGTTTTACACTAGCAGCCATCGAAAACTGCTGACGTCAATAGTCAAACATCAATCCTTAAACCAAATTGTATTTTAACCTTTGGTAGATCGAAGTTTGCTTTTTTGAATGATTATCCATTTTAATTGATTTTACATGTTCTTCCTTACTTACTAAATTTAATGAAAATTAAATTTAAGGAACTAAAGCCTAATTAAAAATATTAAATAATGTTATTTAATTTTTACTAAAAATGCTATTTAGAGCAACATTTTTCAAAAAAAAAAAAAAAAAAAAAAAAAAAAAAAAAAAAAAAAAAAAAAAAAAAAAATAATAATAATAATTTTATTTATAGGAAATTTAGCATAGAATTTTCTATTTAAAGCAAATTTTGTCAAAAATAATATTTATTGCACATTTCGCTAAACAAAATTTGCTGTTTAATAGAAATTTTGCTCATTATAGAAAATTTAACTTAAAATTTTCTAATTTAAGAAAAAATTTTGCTATTTATAGGAAATTTATAGAAACAAATAAAACTTATCCTTAAAGTTACCTTTTTATAGCAAAAAATTATTCTAAAAATTTCTTGTTTTTATAAAAAAAGATTTTTCAAAATTAATTTTTTTGCTTTTTATAGCAAAATTTTTCTCAAAATTTGTCATTTATAGCACAACTTTTCTATGAAAGTAAATTTCACTAAAATTTTTTTTTGCTTCAAAGAACTTATGCTTAAAGTTTGTTATTTATAACAAATAATTGCTTTTCGAATTGCTAAATAGTTTGTCATTATAGATTGCAACCAGGGCTGTCGGGTACTTTTTTCCTTGTCCCCAAAAAATAAAAATAAAAACCCCAAATTAAAAAACACAACCTTAAAATATTAATATTTGCTTGTGTTATTTTTTAAAAATAATAAGAAATCCCCGAAAATCCCCAAATAAAAATGTTTAGTTAAAAAAAATTATTTTATTTTGTTTGTAGCGACTCTTTTCGGCCAAAAAATCTCCAATCCACAAATAACTTTCTTTGTCTTTACGGTGGTCGTTGTCGACAGCGACAATGTCGTTTTTTGTAGAAGATTAAAAAACACAGGTAGTGTCTGACTTTAATCTATTAGAAAAAACTACACAGTCTTTGACGACAACGACAACTGTAATAAGGGCGATTGTTCATAGATATATTTTACATAAAGTTTTTGAAAAAAAAAACTGAAAACAAAAGTTGCTATAATTATTTAATAATAGGATATTTGCTAAATATTTTTGATATTTTTGTCTCATACTTACAAAAACTGTCGAGGCGCGAAAGTCATCATCATATCGGAAGATGCTTTCATTTTGCAAATGACGCTAAATGTCAGTTCTACTTTGACAGTTGTGAAGTAAACAGATACAAAAAATCAAAAGAGAAGCAATATACTCCGGAATGATTGTCTCGACGACGAGGAAGACAACTTTTAATTGAAAATCATCATAAGGGATGAGGCCCATTTCCGTCTCTGTGGATAGATGAATAAGCAGAATTATCGCTTCTGGGGCACCGAAAATTCGCTTATAACACACGAAGAGCCCTAACAACGAATTTCTCCTACTTCAACTGAACGAATTGGGATTAGAGATCATATGGATCCAGCAGGATGAAGCAACCGCGCATACTGGACGACATACAAACGAAATTTCAAAGTCTGCATATCTGGGTGGCCTCATTTCTCGTTTTGGTGATTTGCACTAGCCCTCAAGATTGCCAGATTAAAACGTTCTAGACTTCTTTATGTGGTCTTTCTTGAAGCTACCAGTCTATACCAATGAGACTCAGACTTTTTTAGTCCTCCAAGAGAATATCCGTATGAAATGCGGGAACCTATCTCCGGAAGTTCTGGCATTTGTGATGGAAAATGCCACCCGCGCTTCATTTTTCGCAGCGGCCACTTGGGCGATATAATTTTTTTTTTACTTAAAGAAAAACAATTTAGACACCAAATAAACACAATCCAAAAGCAGAACTAAAGTTTTCCATTTATTAAAATATTGTAGTAAAAAAATTTCGGATAACAACTTTTGCGCCACCTTGTGTAAAACATGTTGCGAAACCACGAATTGTTTACGTAAAATGTAAAATATGTTCGAAATGTTTAAACAAAATAAAAAATTACCTTCTTATGAATTAGAAAATAAAATAACGGCCAAATAACGGCTTTTTATATCCATCGAAATTACAATATAATTTAAATGGGACTTTAGATGAATATCGTAATTTCGCGTATGAAAAATTGGCAGCCCCGGTGTTGCTAATTTAGCTATTAAGTGGCTAGACTAAAACGTTTTTCCATCTTGTTTAGAAATAAAAAAAACAAACTTTTATTTAGCAAAATTTCCTTAAAATTCTTGCAAATTTTATACCAAAACGTGCGTTAGATGTTGCGTTAGTTATGTTATAATGTAAAATATTTCTTAAGTAGTTAACGCAAATAGCTTTTACAACATAAAAAAAAAATCCATTTTGGTGATAACTTGAGTTCAGTATGAATGTTGCGGGTTCGATTTACGCCAGAGACTGATCTGCTTTGCTCCAACGGGCTAAAGATTTGCGCGACATTTTTCGGGTTATTTAGCTATAATATAATTTGTTATTGTATTTTTAGCATTTAATAAATAAATAATCGATAATATGAATAAAAAATTTAATTTTAATTAAAAAATTTAACGAAACGTTTTTCCCCCCCCGTAAATCATACAACGTTTATTGATTTTGACAAAAAACTAGAATACAAACCAACTTGTAAGTTTTGTAGAATTTCGTATTTTATACAAAAAATGTAGTTCGGGAATTTTCTTTGTTTAAATTTATTATAAATGATTTTCAGTGTAGGAAACTTTGTTAGAGGTGTAATACTTTATTTTCTAATATTTTTTTCTGCATTAACAAACGCCACCTTTTAACACTTAAGTGAACATTATAGTTTTAAGGCTACTATAAACTTTTAAAGTAAGAGCTCTTATTATAATTACCTTTTTATCCAATGCCTAAACCATACAAAACTCGTGCTTAACAAAAGCTCTAAAAAAAACCAAAAGCTTTTCAAAGTTTTAGAAAACTTTTTTTACATAAACTTTTCCTAACTTTTACTGGGTATTCAAGTCAAATATTTATCGCTAATTTTTATGGAGCTCTGTACGACTTTTTAAAGCTCACCCAATTCTAAAAGGATTATAGAATAGAACATAAAGTTTTTGCTTTTTATTAAAAACTTTTGACAAATTTCACATTCTAATTCATCTACAATATAATTGAGCTTTATAATTTATTTTAGTACTCATATTTGATGGTTTGTGACTAAAATTTAAGTTTTTTAATTTTAGTTTCTACTAGCATATTGGCAACCCACGTATGAATAAAATTTGTTACCGTTTTTTAAAACAGATGTCGTGTATTGCTAATAAAGCAATTTGTACTTAGAGCAGGGCTGCCAGATACATTTGTGAGGAAATCGTCAATTTCCTCGTTTCGAAAAGTCGTAAAAAAAAATCGGACAACTTAAAATTTAGTTTTTTTTTTTTTACAATTTTTGTTAGATTAAAATAAAAAAACATTAAAACAAAAACATAATTACTTAATACCCAGCTATCATTTTCAATCGTGTAAGAGATACTGGGAGTCTCATGATGAGCGTCTTTGATCGTGGATGACCTCGTTTTTTAATCGTAGAAGATTCCTCACACGGGAAAAACTGTAACACGACTAAGATTCTTCCATAGCACAGCGAATTACGCTTCTTCAATCGTTGTGGAAATGGTTTAAGACGTCGAGATTATCTAACGAGTCGTTCATGTCAAGAATCGTATGAGACTCATGTAGATATTAACTTACAACTCGTGAAATGTTCGCCGTATAATTGTTGAATATGGATATAATTTATAGTGTCCGACCGAACGTTCGGCTTCGGAGCTCGGCCAAAAAAACGATGTTCGGCCAAGTTCGCTGTTCGGCCAAAAATTGGCCGAACAACCGAACTTTTTAATGATTATTAAATAAGCCGCAGAACAAAACGTACTTCTTCGCATTTTTTGACAAATTCGTTTTTTGATATTTTTATAATATTTGGGTTAAAATCTTTAAGAAAACATCTTGTTAGCATATTTTTTTTCTTTTTTTACCAAGAAAATGGGTTCTAAAAAATTGGTGCATAGCAAAACGTACTTTTTTAATTTTTTTTTTTGCAAAACGTGCTTTTTTCATTGTTTTTGCCATTTCTTCGTGAAGTTGTTTTAATAACAAATCATTTCTTAGGCCCCTATTATGGTTTACAACTCAACTCAGTTGAGTTGTTATTAAGACAACTGGTTGTGATTAGATGTAATTTTTGTTATGTTTTTGTTCACCGCAATATAGCAAAGTTGTAAACCATAATACAAAAATTAAGAAATTACAACTCAACTGAGTTGAGTTGTAAACCGTAGTAGGGGCCTTAATATTCTTAATTTGTTTGACGTTTATTTATGTCTTTACATTTTCGTTAAAATCAACTGTTAAATAATGGTGACTATTCTTGAAAACGCGTCGAAAAAGTGAAAATTTTCAGTAAAACAAAAACAAAGTTAAAGAAATTGTTTTTGGGTTGTCATACAATTTACCGTTTTTTAAAGAGAGAGAAACGAGTCAAAATTCTCACGTTTATTTAATTTTAGAAATGTATGATAAACAAAAACTATTTTTTAAACTTTACTTTTGTTTTAATGTACATTTGTATTTGTTCGACGAGTTTTCAAGAATAGCCTCCAATAATTGCAATAATTTAACTATTGTTTGGTGAATAAGTTTTATGAAAACAATAATTAATACAATAATATAATTAAACATGGAATAATTACAAGAATCAGTAGAAAATTTAAATATTTTTTTAAACAAAACGTACTTTTTTCATTTTTTTTTTAGCAAAACGTACTTTTTTCGATATAAAATTGGTTTGATAATAAATATCCTTGACATTTAATATGTTGACTTCCGGCAGTTTGATTCATCTTTTGGTAAGCAAAAAACTTGTTTCCATTTCCAGGTTCATACAGTTTTTTAAGGGGTCGAAAAAAATAAACCTCAATTTCCCAAAAATTTTAAATATGTGAAAAAGTACGTTTTGTTCTGCGGCTCCTCATTTAATAAACAAATACAAATAATATACAACTGTGGTTATTTTTTAATTTCCATTAAATTATTTTTAAAAATTAAATTTATTGATAATTTTCTTGGCTGAGCTGGGGTTCGAACCTGGGTTGAATTTACATCCTAGTAAAAAATGTGCTCCAAAAGGAGCAGGTTTTATGTATGAATTCATACCTAAAATCGCTTCAAACCTGCTGATGGGATGCGTGATTTTTGTATGGGGTGTTCCCGGTTTGGAGGACTATTTTCTGCTGACAATAAGCGCTTCTTTCAACATGCAAACAAGGCACTCCTAAAGTGCGTTTTAATGGCTAACTCTATATTCACATATTTAATTATGTTTTGCTTTTACTTGTTTAAATGCCGTTTTTAATCATTTTCGAAAACCGTAATATATTTTTATTTTTTCGCTTTAAAACCTTCTTCGTTTTCAGCACTTAAATAGCAGCTTTTTATTCTTTATCATTAACTGCTGTACAAGAGCTCTCTTATTGCAGCGCTCGATTATGCGCTTTTTCTCTGAAGTGCTTCAAAAAACCCAAATTTTTTTACTGGGATGTTTCAAGAATCACCACATTCTCTCATCAGAATTCTTTGAGTTCTAACCTCTGCACCACTGCAGTGCCTGCCAGCCAACTTTTAAGTTTATTATCCTTTTACTGGTATTAAAAGCACGTTTTATAGAAAATTTCGAAATAAAATGAATTTTTGGAAAATTGTTCTAAGAATTTGGTTTTCATAGGAAATTTTGTTAAATATTTGCTACTTAGAGCAAAATTTATTTAAATATTTGCTTTTAGTAGAAAATTTCGCAAAATAAAAAGAATCACTGTTTAAGTATTTCATTCCTTTAAATTTCTTTTTACCTTCGTCATTAGGTTAAAAGCTTTAAAGAAAGTTTTTGTGGTAAACATATCCATAAAATAGCTGTCAAATTGTCCTACCTCAAAGTTTTTCTAACTGTACTGTATCCTTAAAAGTTTTTAGCTAAATTTTGGTTTGCTCGCCTTTTTTCCTTTCTCTCTCTTTCTTTCTCTCCAAATACTACTCAACACAATAGTAAAAAGCTTTAGTAAAAAAAAAGCTTCACTGCGCACATTTTCCGAGTAGCACGTTTAAACAAAATTATTGCGACATTTTTCAAGTTTTTGTTGTTGTTTTTAGTTTACAAGCTTTTAAGTTTTGCTGTTGTTTGTGTGTGTGTTATATTTTTTTGGCGTTTTATAACACTGCAGCATCTTATGACGTTTTATTCAACTTTTTTTTTCGATTATCCTGTGGAAAAATTAAAAACTTTTTGAAAGAGAATCTCTCTTTTTAAAACAAATGTGTGTTTTTGTATACAAATGCTAAGGAATTTGTCTGCGTGTGTGTGTGTATAAACAAACTTTTGTATATTTATTCATGTGTATTGGTTGTCTTAATGTGTTTTCGTGTCAGTTTAAATTTTATCAGTGAACCAAAAGGTCGTCGTGAGTGTTAAGAAAATTTTAGAGGAAAAAAAAGACATTTTTTTAGAATATTAATAATTTATAGTAATAACTTAAAAAAAATGGGACAATATTAAAAGTATAAAAGAAAAAGGACTTTTTGAGCAATAAATATTTCTTAAAAAAGAAACAATAAGTTTTTAATAAGCCTAAAAAGGTACAGAGATTTTTCCAAACATATTTATTTAGCTTATACATACATATAAATCTTAACCTGTGTGTAAGTGTGTGTGTGTGTTAGTATTTGTTTTTATTAGTATCCAGCGGTAAAACTCAGAAGACCTTCTTACTTTAGGCCTTTTTAAAGGGCTGCTAAACAATTTTTTTTATTTAAAAAGCCTAATCCGCAAGGACAATGTGTATAAAAACGATATTAGAGGCCTTCTAGAAGGCATCCGTATTCTTTATTACCGCTGGGAAAGTGTTGAGGGTGAACTTTTATTTAAACGTGTTGGTTTTTTCCGTGATAAAGATTAAAAAACACACACACACATAAAGAAATATTTCAGTGATGAAAAGCAAAGTATACGTGTCTGGATGATTGTATTAAATAATAAAAATTGTTTATCTTTTTTAATGGTTCTTTTTTTTATTAATATTAATTTCTAGTAAATAAATTCATTGGGAATTTATAAAACAAAGGTCGAATAACTAAAAACCTTGGAAAATTCATTTATTTAAAAAAGGGCTTTTAATTAAAGAGATTTAAAATTTTGTTAACGGAAGTAGACTGTAACATATTTCTTTAAGAACAACCTATAAATATGCTTAAAATTTTAAACAACTTTTATATTTTTTTTTATAAAATTTACAAATTAAATCCTTAAATTTGTTTAACAAAATTAGACTTTTAGGTATTTTGTTCACATAGGCCTATTTGTAGGCTTTAGTTTATTACCTTTATATATTTTTTTGTGATTTATTGCTTAATTTGTTAAACTGCAATGACCAAAAATATACTGTAAAATAACAGCCTATAAATAGACAACTGTTTTCTAAGTAATTTTATATTTTTGATCGTAATTTGGTATTTTTTCTGATCACACTTTAAAATATTTAATTTACATCGATATGATATGTTTTAAAATATGTACTTTTTTTGCAGCAGCCTATAAATATGTTACTATTTTTACTTTGTTTAATATTATTCGTTCATAGTTTTTTATATTCATAATATTTTGTTTATTTAAGCAAAAATTTTAAATATTTTATTTACACCAGCCCAAAAATATGCTTAATATTTTTTAACTTGCTCTTTTGCTTTAAGATACATTAATTACAGCAGCCTAAAAATACGCTTTTTTTTACTTTATTTTCAATTTCCTAACATTTTTTTTTTAAATCAAACTTTAAAAGATTTTATTAAAATCATCCTATAAATATACGTTAGTTTTAGTTACACCGGCCTAAAAATAGTCATCTTTTTTACTTTATTTTCAATTTCCTAACATTTTTTTTTTTTTTTTTTGTAAAATGAATATTTAAAAGATTTCATTTACAGCATCCAAGTTTTAGTTACACCGTCCTAAAAATATGCTTTATTTTTTAACTAACCTTTTTTTGTTTTAAGATACTTACATTACAGCAGCCTTTAAATAGGCTTATTTTTTACTTTATTTTAAATTTTCTAAAAAAAATTTTTGTAAATGCAAACTTTAAAAGATTTTCCCATAAATATGCCTTAGTTTTTGACTTACTTTCTTGCTTGATATGCTTCATTGCTTAAATTTTTTAATGTGCCAGTTTTATTTCTTTTGTTAATTTAACTTTTTTTTTTTTTTTTTGCTTTACACTTATCCATTTTTAACGACATGATGACGTTTACAAAAAAAATAGAAAGTAAAAACTTCTATAAAAAAAATCTATCTTGACGTTATATACAGTTTTGTCTAAGTTTCAATTGAGCACGTTGTTCTAGTTTTGTATTTTTTTCTTCTTTTTCTTTTTGTACTTTTGTAGTATTTGTTGTAAAATGTCCTTAAGCTAAATGACATAAAAACTACAAATCACATATCTCTCTATCCCTAAAAGACGTTGATTACGAACTTTGTAAACTCTATGACTATTTGTTCATTTTCATTTTTTCCAAACAATTAAAGTGCTTCATTCACATTTTAATTGTGTTCGTAACGAAAAATAAAAACAAAAAAAATATTTGTTTTTGTCAAGACAAATGTAAAATTAATAAAATATGAAGCCTTTAATTGTTTTTGGTTGAAAGACAAACGTTTCGAGTTTTCAACAATTGTCAAATTAAAGCTTTTCCTAAAAGTATTGCCTACTTTAAGGATGTTTAGGATTTCAATTAAACCGTTTGACCGACCAACTGTTAAGTTTTAATAGCTTTTATTTGTCTTCTTTTAGCCCGGTTGTTTTGTTGTTTTTAGGGTGATAATTAAAATTTTGTTTGTTTTTGCTTCAAGTCTTAGCTTTGTTAGAGAGAGAGAGAGAGGGAGATGGCTGTTGAAAAATGAGCGAGGTCCATGAATCCTTTAGCAAAACAAAACTGGTTAAAGAAATATTAAATTAATTATTTAACGATTAAAAAATCATTTTTAACAAGCACATTTAAATTTCATTTTTGATACAATTTTACTTAAAAATAAAAACTTTAAAAAACGGTTTTTATAGCTCAAAAGACTTGTTCATAAGCAATTCAAAAGTACACAATTTTTTTGAAAAATTTCGATACATATTTTTTATATACATCAACAAAATTTAACAATGTTTTTATTAATTTTTACCGAAAATGTAGATAAACCCTACTACACCGCCATGGGTGTAGTAACCAAACCAAGTTTCGACTGTTCATTTATTTTGGGATATATATTCCACTTAAATTATTATAAATATTAATAAAAAAAAAATTGCCCTGGAGTTTTCTCCATTCTCCAATTTTTCCTTTTTAAATTCAATTGTAAAAATGCGAAATAGAAAAAAAAAACACCTGGAAAATTTTTATTTGTTATCGGGTTAATTATGTTCTTTTCGCTCAGTTTTCTCATAAAACGAAAAATTAGTCCATAGTTGTATCTAAAAATGGTAACTTAATCCATAAATCCATTTAATTCCTTAACACTTGCGAACTTTTTTTAAAAAAATATAAAAACTTTTATTTTGGATTAATTTTTAAGATTTTTTTTCGAAACTTTCCACTTATTTTTAAGTTTTTTTTTTTCGAGTTCTTCTCATTGTGCCAATATTTTTGAAATCATCTTAGTAATAGAATATTTTTTTTTTCAATTCAAAATGTATCTTATAATGTTTGTTTCAATTCCATTTCAAAAGGAATATTTGAAAAAACAAAAAACATCTAAAATTGGCTCTGTAAATGTTAGTAAGAAAATTAAAATAAAAAATGCTGTAATTTGGCAACATTATGTTATGTTTCATATCCATTTTAATAGGAACGTTAAATAAAAAAAATTACAGAATTTTAAAAATGGCTTTAGTTGTCTAAAAACGAAAACTGATTGCAGTTTGGAAAAAATTTTTTATTGCTTCTATTCCATTCAGTTAGAACGTTGTATAAAAGACAAAATTTGCATCATTTGTATAAATAAAAAAGGTTTTTTTTTTAATAATTTTAATTAGGCTTAAGTTCATTAAATTTAATTTTCATTAAATAATAACCACAATATTAATTATTGTTAAAAAAGGTTTAAATACAACTTCCTGTATTACAGCAACAATTTATTTCGTTTCGAAACGAAAATTGATTGCAATTTGGAAACAATTTGTTTTGTTCCTATTCCATTTTAGTAGGAACGTTGTATTAAAGACTTAACATTTTTCTAAATTCGCAGGAAATGTACAAATAAAAACAAGTTTTAACACAATTTCCTGTATTACGGTAACAATTTATTTTGTTTCATTTTCATTTCAATAGGAATGTTAAATAAAAAAATTAAAAACAATCTATATATGTTGTTGCAAAAATCTTAGTACACAAATGCGATAATTCGCCACAATTTATTCTGTTTCAATTCCATTTCCATAGGAACGTTTAGTAAAATTTTCCAAAAATTATCTGCAATTTAAGTTTTTTTTTTTACAATTTCTTCAAATATTGCAGCAATTTAAAAAAAAAAATCTTACAAGTTTTTAAAACTGCTGTTTTTGTATAGCACTGTGTCACAAATTTTCAACAAAGTCGTGACCAAATGAATCTTTGAAATTTTGTCCACTGTAACTCTGTCATTTCTCGACTAATCTTCACAAACGACCCAGGGTTATTTTAGAAAACTTATTACCTTTCACTAAAAAGAAAGAAATACAAAATCCGGTTAATATTTTTGAAGATATTTGCATTTGAGTCACATGCATCAAACTTTTAACAAATCTGACTTCATATTCGGATTCAGCGGACAATTTGACATAAAGACAAAGATTAGTCACGTAGTGTAGTTTGGAAAATCTTAGTACACAATTGCTGTAATATATCAACAGTTACTTCTGTTTCAGTTTAACTTCAATAGGAACATTGAATTAAAAACTTCCAGAATTTCAAAAGTTGACTCTATTTGCGTTAACAAGCAACTTTTATTGCATATTCTGTAATTTTATTGCCCTTTCGATTACAGAGACTTTAAAGGTTGTCAAATTTTCTCTTGATTTGGGTATCTCTCTGTTGTTGCTGGTTAATCTCAAATTAATGAAAGATTCTAAAAACTTTTTTGATCGATTCTAAATCTGAAAAGGAAGGAAATTAAATTTGTCTACTTTATAGAAAATGTTGTGCTAACGGGTGTTTGTTTAAGGCCGATAGAACTTAAGAAATGGCTAGCTGTCAAATAAACTGCCATAATGCGATCACTTTCTTAAACAACGTTACCAAATTAGTAAAAATCCGACATCTATTTTTTTTATTGGAAAACTGTTTTCATCGATTAGGCTCTTTTTGGCTTAACGAGTTTGTTAATAATTAAAATGGCCGCATATGGAGGGAAACCAATCCACAACATGCCTTACAGACTATAACATCCAGTCAAATGCACCGTTTGGTGCGGTTTATACGCTTTCAAAACTTCGGCCAACAATGCAGTAAAAGACCCAAAATAAGACGACCATAATGCGCTTCGTTAAGCAAAGCCGCGGTGCTTATGTTCCCGAAATCTTTTTCAAACGTTAACGTCTTCGAATAAAACAAATTTTTTAAATCAAAATTAATTTTTTTTTTTGTAATATTTTACAATTTTAAGTTCTACTGGGCTTGTAAAAAACACCCTTTACTTATCTTTTAGAAACATTACTTGCAAAGTTTTATGTCCTTTTCTTTATTTATCTGTTTTAAAAATACATTCAGCTTCACATGGTATTGAAATAAGGCAGCAGTAAAAAAAAAAATTTTATATACATATGTATGTATATGTATGACTTTTAAGCAAAAAATATTCTATTTTACTACCAGAAAAACTAAAAAAAGTCATATTTAATAAAAGCACATCGTTTAGGTAAATATTTAGAGTAAATATAATCTCGCTGGAAAAAAATGGCATTTTATAAAAATATTTTACTTCATTTGATATTATTTTTTGGCTACAGTTTATACAAAAATTTGCCAAGAACAGAACGCAAACGTACACACAAAATCACACTCTCGCACAAACACTGTGCTACCAACACACTTTTATAAATGTGTTACAAAGTGTATACAAGTTTGAGAGTGTATTTGTAAATAGAAAAAATAACTGATTTCAATACATTTGTAAATAATTTAAATGCCTGTCCTAAATTTCATTTATATAAACTTTGCTCACACTACACTAACACCACAAAATGTATTGCCAGAAAAAAAAAATTTATTTTTATTGCATACTTTTTGGTATAAGTATGATTACAAAATAATTTAAAGTAAAAACTTCTTAGTCACGACTTTAAAATTTAAATTAAATTTGAAAATAATATTAAAGTATTTAAGAGAAATGCTTTGGAATCGAATTTTTATTGAACTACACAAAAACTTGCTATCGCATACAAGAGCTTGTTGTCTTATGTTTCCAAAGATATATAAAATGTATCAGTTTAATTTTGTCAAATGCAATTGGCGGAGAGAACAGCCAAAAGAAATTTATTTTCTCTTCTGCAAGTTTTAATATTTATTTGATTCTCCTTTAAAATATACCTTTTGTAAAATGTTTTCACCACATAATTTAATTTTGCTTATTTTGTAATACCTTCTTTACAACTTTTAAAATGTTTGTTTCAAATTGAATTTGAAATTGGTTTGTTGTCGTATCGCTTTAAAAATATGCCAATAACTTTATGATATTTTTTTTTTTTACTAATTTCTGTTTCACTTTCATAGCATATGAAATGTAGAATAAAAATTTACAGAAATTTCTCTAATAGTGTTTTTATTTCAATTCCATATCTATAGAAACGTTAGATGAAATAAAAATTATAAAATTTCAGAAATACGCTCTGTTTTTGCTAATAAAAAAAAATTAATTACAATTTGCTGTATTTTGGTTAGAAATTTATTTTGTTTCATTTCCATTTCAATAGGAACGTTATATAAAAAAACTAAGAAAAATTTATTTTGCTTTTATTCCTTTTTTACTAGGAATTTTAAATGAGTTTCGACATTTTCCAAGTCTTATGGCCAATTTTACCAATTCTTCTTAAATATCAATTCATATTAAAATATAGTTTTTTTTATATAATTTTACTTAAAACATAAATTGATATTTAAATAAATAGGTGAAATCGGCGATTAGGCTCAGAACAGACGGTGCAACGAAACTGCAATCCATAGTTTTTTTTTTAGTTTCATTTGAGTTTAATCCTTAGAATGCCTTTAGAGAACACACATGACGCGATTATTTTGAAATCGGTTTGGAAATCTTTGGAAATCATTTGCATTGAAACCGGCGTACAGGAAAGTTGTAGTGACGTCTTATCGATAGATATCTGTTCTCAAAAGAAATTCGAACTGATTGCGATTTAGGATGCGGTCTGTTTGAAAAACAATTGAAACTGGTTTGAAACTAATAAATTCGAAAGGGTTTCGTTGCATTGCTACGTTTTAGCTTCTGTTTCGGACCTTGCACTCTATTGTGTAACGAAAAAATTTTAAAACGATTTGTTGTATATCTTAACAATACATATTATTTGAATTGCGTTTCCATATAAAATTTTGTAAATTGGCTTTGTTCCTAATTAAAATAAGAATTTCCAAAAGTCAGCAGCAATTCATTGAGTTTCAATTCTATTTCTATTAAAACGTTGAATAAAACACTTCAACATCTTAAAACTTTTTGCTCTATTTGTTTTATTTTTCTTTTATTTTACAAATGCAATTACAAATTTTATTCTAATTCTATTAATCGAGCAATAATAACGCAGACCGTTGTAGTGAAACCGACCAGTCGGGAATCGAACTCGCAACCTTTGCACTGATTAACTAGCTCACTGGCAACTGGCCCCGGTGGTGGCACTCTCTCCATTTATCTTAGTAAGGAATTTCCATGTACATAATAATAATAATCTTACAAAATAACTTAAGACTGGCTTTATTTGACTTAATAAAAAAAAACTGTGAATACAATTTGCAATGATTGAGCAACATTTATTTTGTTTCAATTCCATTTCAATAGAAACAAAATTACAAAATATTTTCTATTTGTGTTGTAATAGGAAATATTCAATACAATTTGCGTGATTAATAATAATTTAAAAACGGCTTGTTGTGAACTGCGTCACAATTTATATTATTTGTTTCATTACCGTTCGATAGAAACGTTAAATAAAAGTTTCTGATATATTAAAAATTAAATGGATCTGTTATTAAGAAAACTTTCTATACAATTTGCTAGGATTTGTTTCAATTCCATTTCAACAGGAACGTTAAATAAACTTACACAATTTCTAAAAACTGGATTTATTTATCTTTATATAATTGAGCAACATGTATTTTGTTTCAATTCCATTTCTATAGAAACAAAATTACATCTGTTTTTCTATTTGTGTTAGAACAATTCTCAATACAGTATGTTTAATTAATAAAAACTGTAAAATAGTTAACTGTGAATCGTGCCACAATTTACATACTTTGTTTTATTACCATTTCTATAGGAACGTTGAATAAAAGTTTCTAATATTTTAAAAATTTACTGGATCTGTTTTAATAAGAAAACTTTCTATACAATTTTTCGCAAATTAAAAACAATTTATTTTATTTGATTTCGATTTCTATAGAAACGTTTGAGTCAAGTTTTTGGTTTTGAAGATTTTTCTATTTGTGTTGTAATAAGAAACTTTCAATTCAATTCGTCTAAGCAATAAAGATTTTAAAACTGTTTACTGTGCCACAATTTGCACACTTTGTTTCATTACCATTTCTATAGGAACGTTGAATAAAAGTTTTTAAAAAAAAAAATGGGTCTGCTTTAATAAGATATAATTCTATACAGTTTGCCGTAAATTGAAAATTTTATTTCAATTCCATTTCTAAAAGAACGTTTGAGTCAACT
Source organism: Pollenia griseotomentosa (assembly GCA_963931875.1). Taxonomy (NCBI): domain Eukaryota; kingdom Metazoa; phylum Arthropoda; class Insecta; order Diptera; family Polleniidae; genus Pollenia; species Pollenia griseotomentosa. Next base: position 51,948,963 of record OZ007564.1, read on the forward strand.
TTTTTGTTTGAAAGATTTCATTTGAAATTAAGATTCAATGAATGAATCTGGTTAAAAATTTTATTATTACAGTGCACTCGGGAAAACGTCAACTAATTAAAACCGCGGGTGTTGACGTTTAACAAATTGTTGACGTTTACAAATGTAAAATTTTTAAATAAAAAACATATCGATTATATCGATTATTATAAACTAAAACCAAACATAAACTAATTCAAAAAGGAAACAAAAAAGTCATTCAACCTGTCTAGAAACATAGAAGACAATTAGAACCAAAAAAATACATCTTAAATGAGATCATATTTTTCGCTAAAGCTACCGCACTTGTACCCTTTTCTAATAAGTCCACAATATTTGCTTTTTCTTCTAAATTAATCAATTTCGGCTGTTTTGAGCTCATTTTGTTAATGTGATACTGTTAAATTGTAAAGAATAATACAATTAAATAATTTACTGGTTTTAAATTGTATGTAGATACCCTTGCTTGTATGTCAAAACTAGAAAATTGTTGTAATACTTTTTCTATAAAATTTACTTCACTCGTTTCATAAACCTCATCAAATAAACACATACATAATTTTTGTTAATAAACTTTTATTGTTATTTATAATAAATTTCTTCAACTGCTGTCTATTTTAATTGATACTTACGAAAACAAAAAAGCAACTTAACATAAATAAAAAGACAATACATAAGTACATAACAGTTGTACAGTTGTAAGTTCTTTTCTACTCTACTTATAAGGGGAATCCCCAATTTCTGATATTATTTTATAAAATAAGTGTGTATGTGTACAAATGTGTGTATTTTAACTGCTGCTTAATTCAAAATTTTGTTTTATTCAGAGTTGACGTTTTAGAGCTTTGTGGTTGGGTTGACGTTTTAGAGTAGGCAATGTAAAAAATAAAGGGTTGACGTTTTGGGATGTTGACGTAAACGAGCGTTGACGTTTTCCCGAGTGCACTGTATTTTTCATTCACTTGTAAAAGCTTCAAATGTATGTCAATATGAAGTCTGAATAATTATTTTTCTCTCAAAATGTTTTCAATTCATATATGTATAGAGGCTTTTTAAGCAACAAAAAGTAAATATCATTCTATTAAAATTTTATTTTATTAAATTATTAGGGATTCCATTTTAATTTTTTTTATCTATATTCCTTCCAACATAATGCAATGCATAATTAGGGGTCAGCCTCTGAGTGCTGGTCCTAACAAAAAAAAAAAAAAAAAAACGGTAACGATCTCCATTGACCGTAAAGCGAGCTCCGGCTTCATTGTTAAGAAATATCAATGCTGATGCCACCAGCGTGTAAACCGCACCAAATGGTGCATTTTTATGTAATCGAGTTTGAAGATCTGTTGTAAATTGGCCGTTAGGGCAAAAATTAAACTCAACGCTGACTACGGTTTGGCGATAAAGCAGAGGGTTACTTTCCAACTGCTCTATAGCACAATGCATATGATGGAATGTATCTTTGTCGTAATTTTCCACCAGCTGGATATTATACGGGCGTAGGCCAAGATATTTGCACAAAGTTTTCCACGGACGGAACACCAATCCCTGCGACCGACAATGAATTGACAAATATGAATCTTCTTGCACATTTCGAAATTTACAGCGGCTTTCAAGCGTGAATGTATTTATGATGGTTTGCCAGTGTATACTGATACGAAATGTCGTAAAGAGACTGAAATATGACAGTTCGTCTGAAAGCTAATCGTAACGAAAGTTCTATTGGGCTCGAAAAGCATTCTCTATTTACAAAAAAAAATTAATTAAATATTTTTGCGAAAGTTTTGTATTAAAATTTTGTTAAACTCTTGTTTAATAGACAACACTCCTCCGCTCCTTAAAGTATACCCAGAAAATGTTTATTTTCTTATTACATTTCTACACTGAGTGACATTTCTACACTCAAAATATTATGTAGTTAATTTCAAACGAAAATTCATTTTAAACAACTTAAAATTCATTTAAAAAACGGATCATTTATATTTCAATTAAAACAAATGATTTTTACATTCATTTTCAAATTTTTTATTTATTAAACTGCATATTCCTAAAAATTTAATAGTTTTTACTTTTAAAAAATATATTTTAACCGACAAAAAACAAACTACATAACAAAATAAATACGGAAAAACATTATTTTTTGGTAGTTTGTTTTTTGAATAACAAACATAAATGTTAAAAAATAAAATTATTCGTAAAATAACTATATTTTTATTAAATTTTAACAGTACGGAAAACGAATTTAATAACCCACAATCAGTTACTGTAATAATTTTATAAGTGTATAGGTTGTTTTTTTTTTATAAAATATAAAATTTAATAGATTTTAATATGAGTAAATATACATAAGTATTACCAACAGCCCCTAGATATAGGCAACATTAAAATGAAATACTCTTAAATGAAGTTAAAATAATAAGTATGCAATACACATAAATGTCAAATATATCCTCATGTCTATGTTTACATGATTGTATGTGTATATTGCGTCTCTGTAACAACATGTGTCTGTCATTATGACAAATTAAACAGAAAAAAAAATTCATAAATTTATTACAAGACATCATTCAAGTAAAATAAAATGAAAAATATGTTATTTAAGTTTAAATCGTATTTACTGGTAAGAATTAAATAAAAATATTTCATAAGATAAATAAAAATGAAAGAGATGATAAATAACTGTAGAAAAAATACTTTAGAATTTTAAATTATAAATGTTATCAGATTAATCAAAATAGGCAAAATAGGCTTAGAAAAATTTGTGTTATTTACTTCTGCCAAAAGGTATGCTATAATTTAGAAGAAATGGTTTATTTGTTAGAAGAAATTAAGAGATCATAAACTATAATTTTCATATTTCATTATTAGTGTTTATTTAAGTAGTTATTAGTAGCAGAAATTGTAAACGAAATATAATTTATAATTGACAATTCAATTGGCAATATCTTAAGCCTTCTTCTCAATGTCTTAGAAATCAGCACAAAAGCAACAAATGTAATGAAAATTCGAAAAGCCTAGTCAATAATTTACTAACTAATCCTAATAATATGCAGTAGCTTTCACCGTTATTGGAAAAAAATAAGATGTTATACATGTTTGAAAAGCCTACTTAAAGGATTTTGCTAAATTAAATACATATTAAAAATAAATCAGTAAGATAACTAAATTGTAAGAGTTCTTAAATTTAAAAACAAGCTTCTTTAATTTAGTAATTTATTTTTAATATGCTCAAGGTATGCTTAAGATTTTAAATCTAAAAAATCAAAAACTTTTCTACGGCTTTAAGATTTTAACATCCAAAATTTTTGCTTTCAATTTTATTTGTAATTGCTCTTTTATAAAAGAGTAGCCAAACTAGTATGTGTCTCTATTCCAGGTCAATAGGAACGTTTAAGAAAAAACTTTTTAGTTCTCATAAATTCGCTTTATTGGTATTTATAAGAAACTTTCAATCAAATTTCCTGTAATTTTGTTTCAATTCCATTTTAATAGGAAAGTTAAAGAAAAAACTTAATTTTTCCTAAATTCGCTCTATTAGTATTTATAAGAACTTTAAATAAAATATCCTGTAATTTGGCAACAGTTTATTTTGTTTCAGTTCCATTTTCTATGCGAACGTTTTGATAAAGTTTATTATCTTATAAGTTTTATTTGGGTTTTTTTTCTTTGATTCAACAAGTTTCATTTTCTAAAGAAACTTTGACTTAAAAAATTACTTTGTTAAATCTTGTATATTCTTTCCATGTTTTTAAATATTCTACGCTGCCTTCTAAACGAAGATCTTTAAAGTGATATTTTTAAGGGTTTAAATAAATTATTTGTTTTAATTTTATTTTAATAGGAACGTAGACTTATACATTTTCAAATATTTTCTCTTTGCAGTATTTAAAAAAAAATCTTACTACAATTAAATTTTACTTTAAAGCTGTTTTATTTGTTTCAATTCCATTATCTCTAATTTTCTTTATAATTTTTTTTGTTTTAATGCAGAAAAAAATACATATTTCCTTTTGCCAAATGCAAAAAAATTCACCGCAATATGCTTTAATTTATACTTATATTTCTGTACAAGCAGAAAACCTAAATGATATTACCCCTAAAACTAGACAACATTTACAACTCCATAAAATATTCAGTAGCAAATATGTAAATAAAACATTTCCGTTATTTAATGAAATGATGATGACGAGTTTGAAGCAGAGAGAGAGAGAGAGAGAGAAGACATCGGAAAAACAACAAGACAAGACTTGAAAAGGCAAGACAAGGAGAGATAAAGATTGAAAAAGTCAGAGTAGGAAAAAAACTTTACTGCAGTTTAAAAAATTTACATAATTTTATGACATTTCCGATTTGCTTGAATGTTGTAAAGGAAGCATAATGAGAGGAAAAAAGGAACTCTGGTACACCAAACGGAAATTCAATGAAGCGTCGGTTATTTGAATCGTTGCATAGAGAGGGAGTACTGTGGTTTATGATAACTTAGCATCAAAATAGTTTCCACTCTATGACTTGGTTGTAAAGTAGAAAAACTATAGAAATATTTTACACAAGAAACGCTATTCTTTTTAAACTTCGTTAAAAAGTTTTCCTTTTAATAAATGTTAATTAAATGAATATCTTTGCTCAGGTAATAACATCAAATAAAATACATTAACTGCTAAGATAAATGACTTGATAACACCCATCATCATGTTTTTTTAGTTTTATAAATGTAAATTTATTTAATATGTGCATTAAATAAATTGTGATAGTTTTACTTGAATATTTTAAAATAACTTTTAAGTTACTTTTGTTACTTTTTAAACCATGTTAAAGTATGGAGAAAAACAATTAAAAAGAATTTTTTTATTAAAAGATAAACTTTATATTAAATTTTTTTTACAACTATTATAAACTGGCATCGAGCCAGGCTATCTCAGAAGCCCTGTACCAAATGGATTCGTTTAAGGCGAGCATTTATCAAGAAACGCCTAAAATATGCGGCGAGACTCGAAGCCTAATATTCTATGATGACAAACCTCGGTCACATGTTTTAAGGCTAGTCGCCCTCCTTTTAATCCAGAACTTCAACCGTCTCACTATCATTTGTTTCGATCAATGCAACAGGCTCTTACCAAAATGAGAACAAGGTCTCCAATATTGGATTGATTTGCTCTTGCCGAATAAATAAACAGTTCTTTTGCCCCGAAATCCAATGTTGCCAAAACGATTGAACATATGTTGCTAATGTTGGCCAATACTTTAAATAAATTAATGTTGCACAACATTTCAAAATAAAAGTTATTAATTTGCTTTAATTAAGCAATCTATTTTATTTCAATTCTACTAAATAGAAACATTGAATAAAATACTTATAAAACTTTCACGGTTTGCTTTATTTGCATAAATAAGAAAAATTCTATAGAATTTGCTCTAATTTAATAAATTTATTTTGTTTCATTAACATTTCCATAGGAATGTTAAATATAAAAGTTACAACATTTTGCTATTATTCGGAAACAATTTTTTTTTTTTTTCAATGCCATTTGCATAGGAACGATAAATATTAAAGTTACAAAATTATCCAAAATTCGCTTTATTTGCATAGATAAGACATTTTTAATACAATTTGCTGTTGTTTGGCAACAGCTTGTTTCGTTTCTATTCCATTTCCTTAGGAACGGTAAATAATAAAGTTATTAAAAATTTACTTTATTTGCATAAAGAAGGAATTTTTAATACAATTTGCTCTAGTTTGGCAATAATTTATTTTGTTTCAAGTTCATTTCCATAGGAACGATAAATAAAAAAATTACAAAATTATCCTTTATTTGCTTTATTTGCATATTTAAGAAGCTTTAAATGCAATTTGCTGTTATTTGCTAACAATTTATATCCTTTCTATTCCATTTCCATACGAGAGATAAATAAAAAAGTTACAAAATTGTTCAAAATTTGCTTTATTTGCCAAAATTAGAAACCTTTAATACAATTTCCTATTATTCGGCAACAATTTATTTTGATTCAATTCCATTTCCATAGGAACGATAAAAAATAGATTTACAAAATTATGCAAAAATTACTTTATTTGCAAAAATAAGAAATTTTGAATATCATTTGAAGTAATTCAGAACAATTTAACATGTTTCAATTCCACTACCATTTAATAAAAAATTTGCCAAATATTTTAAATTTTGATTCATTTGCATTATTAAGAAATTGTTATTGGGCAACAATTTATTTTATTTCAATTTCATTTCTAAAGGAACGTGGCATTAAAAACTTATGCTTTTAAAATGGTTGGGTAAGAATTATCGAAGTTTTACTTTATATGCTTTAGGAACGTTAACAAAAGTTTGTATTTTAAGTGATTTCTGCTAAATTCGGGTTTGATAGATGCTTTCTATGTTTGGAATTTATCGTTTTTAATTTTAAAAATGTTTCTTCTGCTTCTTATTTATAAAGACGTTTTGACAAATTAATTTAAAATTACACAAAATCCAAATTTTTTAATATTTTTAATTAGGCTTAAGTTCATTAAATTTAATTTTCATTTAATTATTTTTATGAAGAAAGGAATTTTACAACATGAAAATTAATCAAAAATTTTTATTGATAATCTTTCGAATCCCGGCCACGGTCAAGAATGAAAGATTATCAATAACAATTTTTGATTAATTTTCATGTTGTAAAATTCCTTTCTTCATAAAAATAATTTAATGAAAATTAAATTTAATGAACTTAAGCCTAATTAAAAATATTAAAAAATTTGGATTAAAAACCATAAATAGTTCAACAAAATAACCACAATACTAATTATTAATTACACAAAATCTTTTGCATTTTTTTACAATCGGCTTACTCATTAACTTTTACAACCTTAATCACATTTTGTATTTACTTGACCTTTAACCTACTCAAACACTTATCAAAAATTATAACATAAACTTTTTTTAATTTCTTTCTACACGTTTTCTGTTGTGTAAGGTGGAGGTTAAACTAAGAAATGCCTAAAGCCTGGCCACAGACGACATGTCCAGTTTGTTTGCTTTCAACTTTTTCCTAAACTCTTAAAATTCTAGACACGTTTTATTTTAAACTGTAAACAAATAATGTAGTTCAGTAAAGGAAAATGTCATCATCCATGCAAACCAACCAACCAACCAACAAAAAATTGCTCCAAACTTTTTTCAAGGTTTCCGTTTCAACCTTGAGTTTGACTGGGGGTGTCAGTTTTTCTTTTCTTATCCTTTTGCTTCTTGTTTAAATTTCTTTTAGTACAGAATGCTTTGAAATTTTCGAGTATGCTGTAGATAATTTTGTTATTACCTTTCCACTTAAACGACCTTTTTGTATTCCCATACAAAGCAAACGCCTCAATTACATTGTCATACAGTTTTTTTCTTTAAAACTGTATTGAATTAATGTTTGCTCTTTATAATGTTTTTAACAATTTTTTTTAAAATATTCTCACTTTGGGAATTTGTGAATATTAAAAGATTTTTTAAGCCACAAAGATCTTTGTAGGCGGCTAAATGCACCCTTGGAATTGTCTGTCTATAATTAAAGAATTTTGTATATAAATTTTTTCCTCCCCCTAATATGTTTGACTGTGTTAGAAACAATTTTTTACAAATATAAATTAAATTAATTTTCTTATTAAAACCCTTTTTTAAACATTTTTTTTAAGTTGGAAAAATAATCACCTAAAAGCAGACTAATAATTTATTTTTGTTACCCTTGCTTGCAAATTAATAAAAAAAGGCTTAAAATATTAACCTAAAAGCCTGCTTTTAAATTTGTATTTATGTATATATGCATATACATATTATCATGTCCTGTGGTTCCTAAGAGGAACAAAGGGTCACATATATGCATAATGCTTACCATCAATTCCGAAAACGTATCCGTTTATTCCGGTATTATGAGTTTATTCTGCGCTAAAGTCAATTAAACGTTTATAATGTTGGTGATATCGAATAATTTCAAGTCCATATCAATAGGAGCGTTAAGTGAAAAATCACCAAATTGCCGTAATAAGTTACTTTTAAAAAGAAACAAGGTATTCCAGTTTGGTTTCGGCAAAAATTTTAATTTGCTTCAATTTCATTTTAATAGGAACGTACCAACAATTTTTTAAAATTTTATTTCAAATTCAAAATACTACTATTAATGTTAAAATGGGTTTCTATTTAAATCGAATATTTGCTTAAATTTCGAAAATGGTGATAACAAATTATTTCAATTCCATTTCAATAGGTGCGTTTAGTGAAAAATCACAAAATTTCCGTAATAAGTTACTTTAATTATGAAACAAGTTATCCCAGTTTTATTGCGGTAACTATTTTTAATTTGATTCAATTCCATTTCAATAGTAACGTTATAAAACATTATCCCAGTTTTATTGCGGTAACTATTTTTAATTTGATTCAATTCCATTTCAATAGTTACGTTATAAAACATTTTTTGTAAATTTTATTTCAAATTCAAAGAATGTAAAAAAATGTATGTAAAAATGGGTTGCTATTAAAATCGAAATTTCTTAAAGTTTTGAAAATTTTGGTGAAACCAAATAATTTCTATTCCATTTCAATAAGAACATGAAGTGAAAAATCGCTACATTCCCGTAATAATTTACTATTAATATAACAATTTCGAATTGTTTCAATTTCATTTCAATAGGAACGAATGAAGTAATATTTATTAATTTTATTTTATATAAATATTTTTTTTATTTTAAATTTAAAAAACTATTTTTGTTACAATGGGCTTCTACTTTAAACGAAATTTTTAAAAAATTTTTAAAATATTGGTGAAACCAAATAGTTTCTATTTGATTTCAATAGAAACGTTTAGTGAAAATTTGATAAATTCCCGTAACAAGTTTTTTTTGAATAGAATATATTGGGATACCTCAATTTTGTTACGGTAACGGTTTTTTTTTTTTTTTAATTCAATTTCAATTGGAACGTTCGCAAAAATATTTTGTTAATTTAATTTCAAATTCAAAGAACTATTAATGTGAAAATGGGTTTCTATACAAATCAGAATTTATTTTAAAATTTAAAAAATTTTGGTGATAACAAATAATTTCAATTCCATTTCAATAGGAACGTTAAATAGAAATTACAAAATTCGCTTAATAAGTTATTGTAATATGAAACAAGTTATCCCAATTTTAGTACGGTAACAATTTTTATTTGTTTCAATTTTATTTTAATAGGAACGTTCGAATAAATATTTTGTAAATTTCATTTCAAATTCAAATAACTATTTATATAGCAATGGGAATCTATTAAAATCTAAATTTTTTAAAAGTACAAAAATGTTGATACCAAATACATAGTTTCAATTCCATTTCAATAGGAACTTTAAGTGGAAAAATCACGAAATTTCCGTAAAAAGCTACTTTTAGTATGAAACAAGGTATTCCAATTTTGCTTCAGTAACAATTTTGTTTTGTTTCAATAGGAACGTATGAAAAAATATTTTAAAGATTTTATTTAAAATTCAAAGCATTGCTTATGTACCAATTAGTTTCTATTAAAGTCGACATTTTAAAAATGTAACTTTTTATTTATTTTATTTATTTATTTATTTAATTAGTCTATGGATTAACTCCCTTCAGACAAAAATTACAAAATATTACAAAATTTTAAAAACATATTTAACATCATCTATTTAAATATAAAATTAAATTCTGTTTGATAGTATTAATATCCAAAGTTATATCAATAATACTGTACAGATCATTAAAGTTTACACATGCTCGACGAAAAGGGTCGGCATTTGCATAATTTTGTTGAAAGTATTTAATTGATAACGGCTGGTAATAACGTGTAGGGCGTTGGGGAACATTAAAAAATAAACTGTTTAACAGGAACTCCGAGCAAATATTGCCCTTAATTAGATTGATAACAAATATCACATTCAGCATTGTTCGGCGGCTTTTTAAAGTTGGTAAATGAATCTCCAATAACCTGGTTCTATATGGAGGAAGATATGTAGATGGATTTGGGTAAGTGCTCCGTAGTATGAATAGCAGAAATTGTTTTTGTACAGACTCAATACGATCACTATGAACGTTGTAATATGGGTCCCAAATTATTGAGCCATATTCGATTATAGGTCTGACAAGTGCTATGTACAACTGTTTTGTTATAGATCTATCCGAGAATTCCTTTGACCAACGTTTAATAAATCCAAATACACAACGAGCTTTATTAGTACACATATTTATATGTTCAATAAAAGATAACTTAGTGTCAAATAATACACCGAGATCCAAGAAAACATTAACAACTTCCAATTTGTAGTCACCAATAAAATAGCAGCCAATTGGTCTAGTTTTTCTGGAAAAACGTATATGTTTGCATTTTTTTAAATTTATATCCAGTAAGTTTATTTGGCACCAATTATGGAATAAATTTAAATCCTGTTGTAAGTGGGGTTGAACAATGGAGTCAGCACAGCTTGAAAACATTTTTACATCGTCAGCATACATAAGTATATTGGAAAATTTTATTGTGGTAGGTAGGTCGTTGATATATAGTAGGAAAAGTATTGGTCCGAGATGACTACCTTGTGGAACACCAGAGTTGACTATAATATGTTTAGATAATGTATTATTAAAACATACACGCTGTTCACGACGTAAAAGATACGATTTTATCCAGTTCAAACAGCAATTCGTAAATCCCATTAAATACAGCTTATGCAATAGAAGATCATGGTTAACTCTGTCAAAAGCCTTACTAAAATCAGTGTATATAACATCGGTATAATTATTGTTGTCAGTTCAAGTAAATTAGTCGTAGTTGAACATCCTTTACGAAAACCATGTTGGAAAGGTGTGAGTATGGAAGAGACTTGTTTACTTAAAATTTCAGTAAGATATTGTTCAAAAAGTTTGGGAATGACACTTAATTTGGCAATACCTCTGTAGTTCACTATATTCGATTTACACCCTGATTTAAATAGTGGAATAATAAAAGATTTTTTCCATAATTTCGGGAAGTAGCCATGCTTTATAGACATATTGAATAAAATTGTTAAAGGTATAGCTATAATATGCGCACAATTTATAAGAATACAGCTAGGAATACCATCGGGTCCACTGTAAAACGACGATTTTAGTTTTAATAATAATGTTGTCATATTGGCAGTAGTGACGAAAGGAAATGAGATAGGTTGTTGTTCAGGGATATAAAATGGATAACTTTCCGATGTATCATATTCCTCCATAGAGTAGGTTGAAGCAAAAAAATCCGCAAACATATTACTTGTTTCCATATGATTAGAAGATTCAGTGGCTAGGTATTTCATTAAAGATGGAAATCCGTCGGATTTTCTTTTCGAGCTAACAAATTTATAAAATGTTTTCGGATCGCGCTTAATGTTCATTTTCATCATATTTAAATAATTTTTATAAAGGTTATGGTTGAGTAAATTGTATTTAGCACGGTATAAAGAATATTTGGAGTAATCAATCAGTCGTCCAGTTTGTTTATACTTCTTATAGAACTTATTTTTTATATTCTTTAATCTCGAAAGAGAGCTTGAATTCCATGGAGGGCCAGATTTATTGACAACTGCATATTTAGGTACACAATCATCGATGTAATGAAACAGAGTATTATAAAAAGAATTTATTGTTGCATCGATTGCTGCCGGAGTGCCACTGGATAATGACAAAATTTCAAGCCAGTTTGTATTAGATAAAAAGAAATTTAAATCGCTGTAGTTAGTCTTTTTAAAACAGTAATTTTTTATATTATTGCGTTTTTTATCTGTTTTCACAGAAAATGGATAATAACAGTTGACTTCAATAGTAGGATGATGACGATCTTCAGGCCTAGTAATAGGATGGTGACGATTCAAAGTACAATCTTTAGGTTCATTTACAAATACCAAATCAAGCAGATTCTTAGAATCATTTAATAATCCGTTTATTTGAAAAAGGCATAAGTCCGATATGTTGTTTAAGAATTCTTCGATAAAACTGTTTATATTTATTGGAGTATAACATAAAGAATCAGGTAAAAATTTCCACGATAAATACGGTAAATTAAAATCACCAAAGACGAGGACCAAATCTTCAGGGTTAGTCGAAAAAAGAACGGATTTTAATGCAGTTACGTGTTGAAGATATGTTATTTGTTCCGAATTTGGAGGGATATAAGAACAAGTTATGAAAATATTATTGCAGTTTAATTTTATTTTGACTGCAATAAATTCAATATTGTCTATGGGAATATTATCAACTTTGACGGTTTCCAAACATTTAGATACAGCAATCAAAACTCCACCACCAGTAGTATTTGTGACTCTGTCGCGTCTAAAAATTATGTATTTATTGCAGAGTATTTCAGAATCCAAAATATTGCTATTTAGCCAAGTTTCAGAAAATACAAGAATTTGATGGTTTAGATCAAAACTATCGATATACAGGTTAGATATTTTAGATTTCATACCATTTACATTTTGATATATGATGTTTAATTGATTATCGTAGTTGTTAATTAGTTTTTTGAAACATTAGTTGAGCGGGATGGTAAGTGAACAGTGTTAGTTGGTCTTCGGTTGTCTCTGTAAACATATTCACGAATCAATGCATTTACAGGCCAGAATCTAGGATCTATTAAACGGTCAAATATTTCAGATGATACCATAACTTTAAATGAAGCAATACTTCTCGGCTGAGAATATTTAAACTTATGGATCACTATTTCAGCATCAAAATTTAAATTAGTTTTTATATAATATTCAATATCTTCAGTTGAAGTGTCAAAAGCAAAACGGGATATAAAAATTATTTTTTTAGGCGGAATAACTCTTAGAGTATGAATGTTATTAGAGTTCAGAGTTGGATGACTAACTAGAGGCGGAATTTCTGACGTAATAGGGATAAATGACGTTTCAGTATTAGCAGGTATCATATTTATGCTTGTGGATTCCATAGGGGAACGGAGGTAAATTTCTGATGGAAGGACATTTACATCAGCAGGAAATGATGGATTTATGTTGAAGTTTGTATTGGTATAACCGAGAGTTAAATTTGTATCGACATCAGACGAGGATGTAGATCCGGCAGCTTTTGAGGAGGTTATAAGTGGTGCAACAGAGCCAGAATTTGTCTTTTTACGTTTAGGAGACGAAACATTCACTGAAGATGTAAATTTTTCCAAATTAGGGTATTTGGTAAATAATTCTCCAAATTTATTGAGTTTAGTTTGCAGCAACAGAAATTCCTTATTGATTTTATTAAATTCATCTTTAGAGTTTTTAAAGAGGTTATAAAATTCAACACTAATAGTTCTGCAATTTGGGCATGTCCAGTGCAGAGATTTTTGAGGGTCAGCAAGAGCATCAGCATCGCGTGCTTTTAGGCCACAGCATTTCAAATGATAGCACCCCACGCACAGCCAGCAGGATACCATACGATCATTTCCAGTTATTTGGCAGCTTACGTTTGAACATTCCATAATTGGTAAAAAAGGTTTGACAGCACAGAAAGTTATGGGTAAAAAATGGTAATGCTATATTACAGCTTATCAAATACACAAACCACAATATTCTCAGAGTCGATAATGCAGTTCCAGAATTGCCAGAATAAACAGCAAATTAAAACATATGATCAATACAAAAACAATTGATTAGTATAGTGCATATAGATAATGTAAACAATGTTTATGCAGTATCATCGGCTTTATGATGATCTATTTTTTTAAAAAACACAGATGAACGATAAATCGAAAAAACACGAATTTTACTTTAAAGAAGAATGATTAAATATGACAAAGAAAACACGTATTTATGTAAAACACGAAATTAAACAGTAAAATTTCAAATTATTTTTAAGAACAATGCGAGACACACAAAAATACGTCAAAACACGACGAGGTTCGTTAATGCTTGTTTCAAATCAATTTTCTTCGGAACGGTTAACCGCGTTGCCCAACATCATTTTTCAATGTTAATGCCATGTAGTGATCATTCAAATAGAAAATTTGTTTGGATTAAAATTAAATTTTTTGTGTTATTTTTTACAATTTAAAGCTTTATCGGTCTTTAAAAAACATACTTAACATAATAGAAAATTACTGGGTTTCCAAAATTTGTTTAAATTTGCATTAACACAAATATTTAAAACCATTTAATTTGTTATTTGTGTTTCAATTCAATGGAAATTAACAAGATTTTTTTAATTTGCTTCTGATTTAATTGAATGTTCGAAAAACTTTTGACTGACTGTTAATGGATTAATGTGATTCAAATAAAATTTTTAAAAACTTCTATTCATTTCAGTTATATTAAATATTTTTAGCTTTTCTTTCTATTTTTTTAACTAAACTAAAAAATCTTAAGTTTGGGAAACTGTCTTGCCCCTTTAAGGTATGCCAAGCAACTAAGCCAAGCCTGTTAATATGTTAAGTTTTTTGTAGCTTTGTGTAATTCTATCATAAATTACTTTGACTTAATTACTAAGGGAAACTGCCTGTAACACATCTATTAAATTTCAGCCTATATGTAGGCACTAGTAATGGTAGAGGCATGACAACAAATTTAAATATTTCATAATGCCTTAAAATAGGCAACATTATATAAAGTGTAAAATTTAAGCTCTTAACCAGACAATGATTTTAAAAGTTAGGAAAATTATAATTAAATTTTACTTTTGATTCCTTTTAATAGAATTGAATAATTTATAAGGAAAACTTTCTGTGGGTTGAGTGTCAATCTGTCAAGATTCTATAATATATAACAGTCACATATTCTTGGGCCTTGTTTCCAAAGAAAAAGGAAACACACTTTTTTTTTCAAAAAAAGTTTTATTTTTTTTATTTTGTTTTTTCTGGGTCAACTAACTTTTGCTTTCTGCTGGGTGCTTTTTTAAAACCTTTTTGACACTTTTACTTCTTTTTATAACACAAATACACTTCTGTTACAAATAAGAATCAAATATTTAAAAGTAGTACTTATAAATGTGTATGGGTGTGTGTATGTGCGTTTCATTTATAAAATCGAGAAAAAAGTATATACCTACTTAACACCTTTTGTTATTGTTTGCTTGTTCTGCTTTTCCGATGTCTACCTCAAGGCGATTTTTTACCTGATTTGAAAGGTGGGAAGAAAAATTTTTATAAAAATTTGAAAAGGATGTTGGTTTAATGTTATTTTTTCCTCTTAATTTAAACAGGATATTTATTAAAGACTCTTTAAGAAAACATCGTGATCAAAAGGTATCAGGAACCAATTAGAGTTAAATGTTTAAGATGGATATCTTTATAAGTATTCAAATGGGATAATTGAGAGTTTAAGAGAGTTGAAAATAAACTTTAGGAGACAGTAATTTAGACATCATTTTGTAAAGACGAAATAAGGGGTAGGTTCTTGAAGTGTGAGTTTTGGCTATTATTTACTGCCTGTTTATCTATTTCCGAACGAAGACTTCGTGCGCTTAACTTACATTTGAAACAAAAACAAATTATTTATATAATTTGTTTTTTGGTTTACATGTAATTTAAGAGAACGAAGTCTTTGTTCGGAATCGGTAAATAGGCCATTAATTTTTTTTGCGAAAAATTTTTTCTTTAAAGGAAATTTTTATAAAAATTGGCTGTTTCACTTTCTAAAATAATTGGCGGAAAACTACAAATAAAGTAATATTTTTCAAAATACAGAGGTCCAATTAAAAAAAAATAAAATTTATAATCCGAAACTAGATTTCAAAAGTTATCTTTTTATAGGAAATCTAAAATTTTTTTTGTTTTTTAGGAAATTTTACAAAAATTTGCTTTTTATAGCAAATTTTACAAAAATTTACTTTTTATAGGACATTTTACAAAAATTTGGTTTTTATAGGACATTTTACAAAAATTTACTTTTTATAGGAAATTTCACAAAAATTTGCTTTTTATAGGATATTTTACAAAATTTTACTTTTTATAGGAAATTTTACAAAAATTTACTTTTTATAGGAAATTTTACAAAAATTGGCTTTTAATAAGAAATTTAAAAAATTTTTCTTTTTTTATAGGAAATTTAAAAAATTTTGCTTTTTTTATAGGAAATTTAAAAAAAAAAAATTCATAGGATATTTTACAAAAATTTGATTTTTATAGGAAATTTTACAAATTTTTGCTTCTTATAGGAAATTTTACAAAAATTTGTTTTTTATAGGAAATTTTACAAAAATTTTGTTTTTTATAGAAAATCTATAAAATTTTTGTTTTTTATAGGAAATTTTACAAAGATTTGTGTTTTTTATAGGAAATTTTACAAATATTTGCATTTTATAGGAAATTTTACAAAAAATTGTTAAAGAAAATTTTAAAAAAATTTGCATGTTAAAAAAAATTTTACAAAAATTTGCTTGTGTTACAAAAATTTGCTTTTTATAGGAAATTTAAAAAAAATTTGTTTTTATAGAAAATTTTACAAAAATTAGCTTATAGAAATTTTTACAAAGATTTGCTTGTTGTTGGAAATATTACAAAAATTATCTTTTTATGGAAAACTTACAAAAATTTGCTTTTTATAGGAAATTTTACAAAAATTAGCTTTTTATAGGAAATTTAAAAAATTTTTGTTTTTTTATAGGAAATTTTAAAAATTTTTGTTTTTTATAGGAAATTTTACAAATTTTTGCTCTTTATAGGAAATTTTACAAAAAATTGCTTGTTATAGAAATTTTTTACAAAGATTTGCTTGTTAAAAAAAACCTTTTGCGTAATAAAAATTCAACAAAAACGCTACATTTGTAAGGAATTAAAAATTTCTGTTACTTTATTTTACTTTTAAAATAAGAATCACGTGCTTTTTAAAGCTTTAGCCTTTTCGTAAGTTCAAGTTTTCTTCTTAAAGTTTTTAACATACATTTTGGCTTTTGTAGCCTTTTTCCCATAATGCGTTCACTTGTACGTGCAGGGTCATTCACATTAAATACAAATAAACTTTAATAAACTAAAAGCATTTATTGCTTCTCTTAATGCGTGTATTATGTATATTGGGAATATGTGTCTTATTTCTAATTATCGTATACACCCTTAAACACAAAAACTAACTTATGCAATAAGAGAATATCTCAACATACGAGCATTAAAAGGGCATAAGTTTAAGGTTTCAGAAGAAAAAGCCAATATTGTTATGTAGTCAACTAAATGACCAAAACACATTTTTTTGTAACGAATTGAAAAGTATATTAGAAAGAAAGTCTGTAACAATCATTTAGGCCTGACCAAATTTAACTTCATTTATTTGTGTCCTTCGTTACGGCTCTGTAAGAGCTCTTACAACAATCCCGTCGTAATATGTAGTCCATATTCAAGAAAGTTTCCCTTTAAAACATATGTAGTCCATATTCAAGAAAGTTTCCCTTTAAAACATTTTTTTTATTAAAATGTTAAATAATTTTTATAAAAGTACTTTTTTCTAATAGGGGATTACTTTTTAGATGCAAAAGCTTGAGAAAAAGACTTCTGAACTCAAATCTCAAATCTAGCTAATTCCACAACTAAAAAAGGCCTCTGATTTGAGGGTCTTTCTAATACACCTTTACTTCACATTGTGTGAGTGTATGCTGATCATATTTATGCTCCTTTATTTCAATGTAAGTGCATGTGTATGTGACGATTGTTTATGTATTTGTAATTGGTTTTTGGGCGTGTTTTATTTTGACTGTTGTTGTTGTTGTTGCTGGTTTCAATAATACTTAAAGCTTTTAACAAAAATACAAAAATTAATAAACCAACAACGAAAAAGAAGGACAAATATTAAAGAAAGAAAAATTGAAAAGATGAAACAAGTAGAAAAAACTTGTAGGAACTTGTTGAAGGAATGAAAATAAGTATTTGAGGGCGTGTGCGTGTGATAGAAGGATAATAAAGTACATAACAAGTTTTCTTTTTATATATTGTAGTAGTTAAAACATAAGCTAAATATCAAAGGACTAAGCACGTTTTTATTATCTCAATACTCCTTTTATTGGCTAATGTGTATAAGAAAGTTTGGGTTTACATGATAGTAAAACTTGTTGCCCATTTAGGGAAAAAATTCTTTACTAAAAATTTGTTTTTTTTTTATAGGAAGTTCTGTCAGAAATTGACCAATTGACCAATTAATCTACAGAATTTTCTTAAAAGGATAAATTTTTTTAAAAAATAAAAAATTACTTTTTTTGTAATTCTATCAAGTGTTGGTTTTTTATGGGACACTTTTTTCAAAATTTTGCGCTTTAAACCCCTTTTTTTTTAATTAAAAATTTCATAAATTTTTTTTTTTTGATTTTTATCAAAATAGAATGTTATTATGCATTTTAACCATTTTTTATTTTTCGAATGTGTTCAATAAATCAAACATCTTTTTATAAAGCTTTCTTGCAATTGTCCTGCTTCCTCAAAATTATCAAACTTATCTAAACAAAATTTTTTCTTTTCTTTCTCTTTACAGGTATGTACTTATTCTGAATCCAACGCTAAAGATCGATCTATTGCCAACCAAAAGAACACAATAGTTTGTTATAAAAATAAAACAAATTATAATATTTAATTTTCTTAATTGAAAAAGTTAACAATAAATTTTACAATTATTAGTCTTCTAGGTGATAAAACAGTATTTTGGCGGTTCGTATTCCTGGCTATTATTACTGATTCTTCTGTGTTCAGTAAAGCAAAGCTCTAGAGTAAAACTTGTTTAATTATATTGAAGTACAAAAGAGAAACAAATTATTTTCTGCTATAAACAAAAACATTTACGCACTCTTCTATCAGCAGCAATAAATTAACAAATTTATGTTCTTGCCAAATGCTATTTTCATTTTCATTTTCAGTTTCTTTTCGGTTTTCATTTATATCCCAAAGGTCTAAAATGTTTGTTATAAAAGTATTTATGTGTGAATTGAAGGTAAAATTTTTAAGGTTATTTTTATGGCAAACCCAAAAAGTAGGCTTTGTTTTTATTATTATTAATATATTTATATATACATACATATATATTTTTGTTAACAAAGGTAAACCCCAAAAATATACTTGGTTTTTTTTTACTTTTCATAACCAAAAGTATGCTTTAGTTTCTTTGTTTTTCTTTAAATTATTTTTAAAGAGTTTTTAAACTATTATAATTCAGTTTCTTAAATTGGCTTATAAAAATATAAAATCAAATTAAAATATTTTTTTTAAAATTTTCAATTGAAATTATAGAAACTAGAAAAATAAAACATTTTTAAAAAGTTTCTTTAAAACAAATAATTTTTAAAAAAAAATATTCTTACAAAAACGAAAAAATTTTTAAACTTTTTGATGTCTGGGTGTACACTATGAAAGTTTTTTTTCCAGAAAGTCTGACTGTAGGCGAGAGGGGATAAGAACAGGCTGTTTTTCTCTCCCCTATCACCAACAAACTCAGACTTTCTGAACGAAAACTTTAATGATGTTAACGCAGTGTATAAAACTTTTCTACAAAAATAAAAAATATGCAAATGTTTCCCATAAAAAAAGTTTTTTTAAAAAGTGCTATAAATAACAAGTTCTTAAAAATTGTCTTTAAAAATAGAAAATTTTAAAAACAATTTCCTATAGATATAAAAAAATCCTATAAAAATAGAAAATTTAAAAAAAAATCCTATAAAAATAGAAAATTTTGAAAAAAAAAATTCCTATAAAAATAGAAAATTTAAAAAAAAAATCCTATTATTAAAAAGAAAGAATTTAAAAAAAGTTTACTATAAAAATTTTTTTTTAAATTTCCTATAAAAAAAAAAACTTTTAAAAAATTTCTATAAAAATACAATATTTTTAAAAAATTTCTTATAAAAAAATACAGAAAGGGTACGAAAAAGCAGAACAAAAGGAAGAAACCTGTAAATAAAAATTGAAAAATAATAATTAATTACAACAAATTTTGAACCACCAATAAATATAATTGGTTAAAGATTAATGTTTGACTGTTGGCTGGCAGGCACCGCAGTGGTGCAGAGGATAGAACTGCAAAGAATTCTGATGATGAGAATGTGGTTATTCTCGAAACGTAAACTCAACCCGAGTTTGAGCCCCACCTCAGCCAAGAATAAAAATTATCAGTAAATTTTAATTAATTTCATGTTTCGCAACATTCTTCCTTCCTTCAGTAAAAATAATTTAATCAAAATTTAACTTAAGCCTAACTAAATATTAAAATTTCAAATTAAAATCGACAGTTCAACTAAAATAATCACAATTGTTCTAAAAATAGAAAATTGTAAAAAAGTTTTCTTTTAAAAATAGAAAGGGTCCTCATGATATCGTTTATAAGTCTCGTAATCTGTGCAAACTGTGCATTTTTACGCCCTCGTAAATGAACTGTCAAAAATTGTATGAGAATTCATTTACACAAACTTGGTAAATTTGCCCAACAATTTTGACTCGTAAACTTGCGCTGTTCAATTGTGCATTTATACATACAGATTTTTTAGTGCTTTTAACGTCGTTTTCACTGAAAAATCCAAGCAAACTTGTCTTTTTGCTTTCTTTGTGCGTTTTTAAAAACAAATTTCACATATTAATCACAAATTTCAACTTTTGATTTGATATTTTTGAATTTTCTTTTTTAGTTTATTTTTTTTTATAGACATTTCTTACAAACTGACATTAATTGTTTAAAATTACACAAAAATTAAAAAAGGTTCTTCATGAAACGAGTCTCGCAAGTTTGCCCATTTGCACAAATGGCAATTTTAAGCGATATCATGAGGACCCTTAGAAAATTTTTAAAAAGTTTCCTAAAAAATAAAGAATTTAAAAAATACCATAAAAAAAAAGAAATTCTTAAAAAAAATTCCTACAACATTGGAAAATTATAAAAAAGTTTTCTATAAAAATATAACATTTTTAAAAAGTTTACAAAAAAAATCTTATGAAATAAAAATCGTTTAAAAATTTACCTATAAAAATAAAACTAATTCTTAATAAACTTCCCATAAAATAAAACATTTTTAAAAAGTTTCCTATAAAACTAAAAAACCAATTTTTATAAAACGTTCCTTTTAATAGCGAATCTTGTTTATTTGCTGTAATAGCAAATTTTTGTAAAAATTTTCTTTAAAATATCTATGATTTTTTCTAATAATTTCCTATACAACAGCAATTGTTTTTTAAAATTTTTTTAAAATTAAAAAAATCCGAAGCAAAAAAGAAAATTTTTAAAAACAACTATCTTAAAAAAAGCAAACATGATAATAATTAATTAATTTGTTTAATTTTTTTTTATTCTTTTAATATTCCCTTTTCAATATCCTTTCAAAGGATAATATTTATATTAAAATCAATTTCTAAACAACTAAAACAATTTCCGTTTCATACTTAATGAAATTAATTAACACATAAAATTATTTTCATTTTTTATATTAAAAAAAAAAGAAAAACAATAAATTGATTTTATTATTTCCGCTAGATCAAACAGAAAATCTTACACACAAAAAGAAAAGCTAAACAAGAAGAGAAACAAAAAAAAATAATGAATTTTTTCAAGGAGCAAAGTCCTGATTCACCTTCATTTGTTATTCAAAACTCCCGTTATAGTTTAACAGTAGTTTCTTTTTATGTGTTTCTTTTGGTACTTTTGCAAATATTTTTTGTTCTTGTAGTTGATATTATTCAAGTACAAAAAAAAAAAAAAAAAAAAAAAAAAAAAAAAAAAAAAAAACTGTAGCTCAATAACAACTACGTAAGTTTTATACATTCATCTATCCATCTATTCATTCGACTAGTTACTCATTCATTCCATACGACTTTCATAGATTTATCGGGCTTGTGTTTGCAAGTGTGTAAATGTGTCTGTTTCAATCATTATGAAGATGAGGATGTATTGCAAGGATTTTTATTCAACACACGGTCTGTAATAACAGTAGGAGGCCAAAAAAGAACTTTAATACGAACATTTTTCAAAAAAAA
Source organism: Pollenia griseotomentosa (assembly GCA_963931875.1). Classification (NCBI taxonomy): domain Eukaryota; kingdom Metazoa; phylum Arthropoda; class Insecta; order Diptera; family Polleniidae; genus Pollenia; species Pollenia griseotomentosa. Next base: position 51,970,883 of record OZ007564.1, read on the forward strand.
ATTTAGAAACTTTTTATAATGGATTTTTTTTTTAAATTCCCTTTTTATAGGAAATTTTTTAAAGAACTTTTACCTTTTTATAACTGATTTTTACAAAATTTTTTAAATTTTGTACAAAATATAAATGAAATTTTCTATTATTATTAAAGCTTTTGTTTATTTTCTATTTTTAAGGATCTGTAGAATTTTTGTATTTTTATAGAAAATTTTGTAAATAATGTTTTACTTTTATTGGAAAATTCTCAAAATTTCATAACTACTTTTTTTTTAAAGAAAATTTTTCTTAAAATTTTTTTATTTTTATACCAACATTTTTGAAAAATTTCCTTCAAAGAATAGAAGAGTTTCGTAAAGCAACTGTGTGTCAAGTTTCTTTAAAATTTCCTATAAAAAAAATATAAATGAAATAGGTATAACAATTCTTTTATATTATTATACACTCACAATATTCTGTACGTAAAATTAACTGAAATTGTAATATAAAATAAATGAAAGTTCAATTAAAAACCGGTCTACCTATTTTTCATTTATTTTTACTGTCAAAAATTCAACACCATATTCCGTAAAATCAAATAAATATTCAGTTATTTTGTAAAATTTTACTGACAAAAATTCAACACCATATTCAGTAAAAACGATTAAATATTCAGTTATTTATTAAAATTTTACTGTCAAAAAATTTACCCCATATTCAGTAAAAACAAATAAATATTCAGTTATTTTATTAAATTTTCGTTTACTCCACAAAAGAGCCGAATTTCTAAAAAATACCAGACAGACACCTGTCCGCTTGTTTTTCTTATAAGCGAGAGAGGGAGAATATTTTTATTTACTTACCCAGTTACACACGTTTGTTTTACTCTTGTTGTACTGACCACGTTGTTTACAGAAGAACTCTCAATTATAAGACACCAGCAGCATGACCGATATGGCTTCGCAATTATTTTACTTTTAAAATTTGATGTATTTAACTAAATTATTTTAACAAATAGAAAATGGGAATTGCTTACACAAAACAAGCAATTCATTTTCTATAGATAAGTAAAAATTAATTTTTGGTAATAAAATTATATAAAATAACTGAATATTTATTTGTTTTTACGGAATATGTAGTTAATTTTTTGACAATTAATTTATATAAGATAACTGAATATTGATTTGTTTTTACGGAATTCGCGGTTGAATTTTTGACAGTAAAAATTAAATGAACTTTTCGTTGCTTTAAATTACATTTTTATTTACTTTAACATAAAGAAGAATTTAAGTCAATCAACGGACAATATTAACTGCAACTGAAAATCCTTATTAATATGCACTTAGTTTTTTGAATAACTGTTAGAATCAGTTAAAAATAAATTTGCTTGGAATTTTAAATGTTTATTTATTTAAAAATGACTGAACGGAATATTTCTTAAATAAACTACAGTCCGTTACTGTAATAATATTGTGAGTCGGTAATTTGCCTTTGTTTTAAAAAAAAAATTTTATATAGAAAGATTACGCAATTTTTTTATGTAAACCTTTTATATTTACTTTTTAAAAATAATTTTTTTTTTAATTGCATTATAGAAGACATTTTTTTATGGAATTTAAAAAAAAAAACCCGTTAGCTATTTTTTAAAAATAATTGAAATTAGGTTATAATTTTTTGCCCTGTACTGTCTTAGTTTAGTTTGCCGATGGTATTTACAATCAAAATATTGCAGTTCTTAATAAATACATACAAACTTATATACACACATACATATGTATTACATGTAAATACATGTTTATATGTAAATATTTTACTGCAAGAATGCCAACATTAATAATAATCAAAGTCAGGGTATTTCTTACACAGTATTCAAAAATTCAAATTTTTTTTTCAACTTTTCTCAAGTGATAGAAAGTAGTGATTGCATATACACACATACAAACATATTTTTCCTGCTGCTTTTTATTTTTTTTTTGTGTGTTTATTATAACTCCTAGCAACAATAACAACAATAAAAGCAACAACAACAACAAGCATAATTTCATACGATTTGATGCACAGAGTGGAAAGCAAACTTGAAGTATCTGAAAAATATTTGCTACATTATGCAGTCATTTCGAAGCAGCAAAAACAAAAAACAAAAAAAAAACCAAATGAAGGAAAACAAGAAACCTAAAAATTTAAATCAAAACCTTGTAAATACTTATTTGTTTTGTTTATTGTTTCTCTTGTTATTGTTTTTGTTGTTGTTGCGTTCGAACAAAAAAGCAAAAGGTTCATAAATTTTAAAGTTTGCTTTTAGGGATGAACTAACCTGAATACTATTTTCTTTTTGAAATGTTAATCAAGGTTTTTCGGGGGAAAGAAATTACAACTTTAATTGGAAATGCATGAGAAATTTAATGTATTTTCTCTTGTAAAAACTGAATTGGAAAAGTATTTGAATGCAGTAAGAAAATTCGTAATTGCTCTACTATTCGTGCAGTGAATTATTATTGTTAAAAATATATAATTAAAAAAAAAAAAAAGAAAGAAGAAGAACATGTAAATCAATTAAAAATAGAAAATCATTCACAAAAACAAATTGCGATCCATCAAGTAAAAATACCATTTAGTTTTAAAATTGATGTTTGACTATTGACCGCTATCCGTCGTCAATGGCGGTGACTGTTAAACGGCAAAGATTACTGAAAAGATAGTGTGGTTACTATCGAACATGTCAAATCTACCTGTCAGTGAGTTCGATCCACCGATCAGTCAAGAATGAAAAATTGCAAAAAAAATTTAATTAATTCCATGTTGTAAATAAAACTCATTTCTTCATAAAAATAATTTAATGAAAATTAAATTTAATGAACTCACGCCTGATTAAAATATAAAACAAAATTAGATTAAAAAAATAAATTAAAAAAAAAATTGTTTAAGTTTTTATTTACTATCAAAGTAATTTTTGGGAATATAAAATTTATAATTAATATTGTTACTTTTTTCCTTAAATAAACGCGTTTGAGTTCTTTTAATTGCAAATCCGAATAAATACACACACTTATTCAACTGAACAAACTTTATTGAAATTAATTATTTTGTTTACAAAATTTATCCAACATTGTTAGTTACGAACAGAACCGTTTAATGTCTCAAAACAAACTCAACAAACAAGCCAGCCTGTATTTAAAGTCACCACAGGTAGTAGTTGTAGACTAGTAGATTCAAGAACCTTCTATTCGAATCCAGACCATTCTGTTCGAATCCGATATTCTACAACTAGCAGATTCAAGAACCTTCTTTTGGATTCCAATTCAAGATTCTATTATTAAATCTAAGTTCTAAAATACAGTGAAGCAAATAATAATTCAAACTAATACGACATAAATTATAATTGACAAGACAACTTATAACTGAAACTATAAATAGTTCTTAGATAAATCTAATTTCGTAAAAATATAATTTATAAAATAAAATCTCAATTATTTTTTTTTTTTTTTTTTTTTTTTGATAAAAACACTGAAACTTATTGTTGGGGGAAAAGCTAGTTTGTATGCGCATTTCACTGGTTGCTTAGGCCAGATCATCAGGAAACATTCTCCCAAAATAAAATGTTCTTTTTAGAAAAGCCAAAAATATTAATTAACAAATAAAACTGCAGAGTGAATGAGAATTGCAATAGCTCAAAAAGTCTTTTTTGCAACGATATCAAAGATTCAACAAAATACCAACAATAAACAGTGTGTTTATCTTTTCAATTGGTTAGAATTTTCCCAAGATTAATTGTAGTTGTAAGTGGGTTAAGAAAAAAACATAGTAAAAACAAGAAGTTTAAGGATTTTTTTCCAAACATTTTACCAAAAAATTTCACCTAAAATTTTTATAAAAAAGTTGGATATTTATTTTTAAATCAGCCTCATCAAGTTTAATTTTCATAAATTTATTTGAATGTGGGAAAACTAACAGCCGTTGCAGAGGCGTAAAGGTAAAACTGAAAAGAACTCTAAAGATGAGAATGTGGTTATTTTTCGAAACATGTAAGTTCGACCCGAGTTCAATCCCCCATTCAGTCAAGAATAAAAATTACCAATAAATTTTAATTCATTCCATGTTGTATAATTCATTTCATCATTAAAATAATTTAATGAAAATTCATCAAAGTTCATCAACTTGAGCCTGATTAAAAAAAAAAAAAAAATTCAAATAATTTAAATTATTACAATTATTACAATTTAAATAGATTGCTCTTTAAAAACTACTAGATATAAATTATTTTAACTTTCAAACATAAAATTTCAAATGTAAGCACGTCAAAAACCCTTAATCAACTGAATTGCTAAAAAACATTTAAATGTTTATTTATTATCTACAAATAAAAAGAAAAATTGTCATTTTCCAGTTAGACTACGAAAATACACGTCTTCATCATTTTGGGAAGTTATCTAAAGTTTTGTCGCTTTCTTTTTATAACCCTGGAATAAATATACTCAATTCTTTTTCTATTTTTTTTTTTTTGTTATCGACAGTCCAATATTTGTTAAGAAAAACTGTCAAATACAGCAAATCGAATTCAAAAATTTTTCAACACAAGAAAAAAAAATAATTATAAAAATAAAACAACAAACAAATTTTTATTAGTCAAAGGAAACGTGACAAAAACAGTTCAATTTTTCTTTACAAAAGATGACAACATGATTTCTAGTACTTTGTACACAAAAAAAAAAATTTTATTGACAAGTATTTTTTTTATAATTAGAAATTTGCTCAAGAAATGTCATTTTTAAAATACAAAAGGTCTTCCAATAGGGACTTCCGAACTTTTCCCAGGCGGATTATCAGGTTATATAGTTATGTGGTTATATTACTTGTGTTGTTTACATATCTTTTGATTTCATAAATTCATTTTCAGCGATTAGGCCTCATTCTGGATGAATAAGCACGTCAACGAAACAAAGCGTCGAATTTGAGACGTTACCAATCTACATGCATGAGATCCAAGAACGTATAATATGGGCTGGCGGGTCATCGGTCCATATTTCTTTGAGAACTAAGTTAGCCGATTATCAAGTTTTTTTCTAAACCTGAATGGAATGAACTTGACACAAACAACATATGGTTTCGACTGGACGGCACTACTTGTTCCACGCTCATGTCACATTTGAATTTTCTTAACGCGCAATTTGAGGGCATGGTCATCTCACGTAAAGGAGATGTTAACAGGCCACCGAGATCATGCGATCTAACCACACCCCTTCCAAAGAAAAATTGGGGGTGGTTACGTAAGTCGCAAGTCTACGCGAATAAGCCACAAATCAAGCCAACATAATCCCTGCCATTGTTTAAATTCATGGCAGAATCATGGAAAATTTAACAATTTGGTGCGCGGCTGACAGAAAAGTCACGGCGCACAGCGGCTTAGAATCGTCTATCATCGGCCAAAAGTCTGTTCGTTTTGAACCGATAGAAATATTTTAGAATTTTTATTTTTTTGTTTACGTCGAGATGATTTTTTGAGTTGTTCTCCAGTTATAATTTCATTAAAATCGGTTTGGCAGTTGTCGAGAAATTACAGGTCAAAGTTGAACTTTTGATTTTTTTTAGCATTAAGTATGAAATTGCCGGCTTTTTTTGTATTTATTCCAACACCACCATAGTGGAGGGGGTATTCTGCATTTGTGCTGATGTGTGAAGCACCTAAAAATATTGGTCCTATTTAGACCTTCTTTTAGTATACCAAAGTCCGTCCGTCCAGCTGACTGAATGTCAGCAAAGTACAGGTCGCGATTTTGGGCGTAATTTTATGAAATCTCGTATAGAGATTATAATTGTCGCAAGGGCCAAGCCTATTGAAACTGTTCACAATCGGTCCATAATTTCACATAGCCCCCATACAAACATAACCGTTAATAATACCAGAAGCATACGTATGCAGAACAAAAAAAATATTCTGGTATGTGATGAAAAACGATCGTTTTAAAAATTATCGTTTTTGTAAGTGTGATGATTTTCGACCGATCTTAAAATCAATTTCTGCAGTTAAGTCTTAATTTTTTGTTCAACAAATAGTTCAATTAACATATATAACAAAGAATTTAAAAGAATATACGCAGGAAAACAGAGGAAAATGTATTAAAAATCAATTTTAAAAGATACTGAAAACGATATTATCGTTTTCAAATCGTATTGTTTTCAAAATCGTTTTCCATCACATACCTGATTAAAAAAGTGGAGTATACGACACTAAACAATAACTTTCACTTTCAATATATTCTTTCAACTTCTTACTTCATTCATGAAAGTTCACAAAAGCAGTGGTGAAAATACAAAACAAAAATCTATCGGGTATATTTTCAGAAAACTTCTTGTAAACCTTCATTGTCGTTTTTCTCCACTTCGACTTTTCGGCATATGCGCCAAACCAATAATGAGCTGACGATATGTAAACCGAAACCGGGTTGGTGAAAATTTTCGTCCGGCACAGGCAGGTTAAGATTTCATTAATTTTTGTTGGTTCATATTCAATCTATGAAGATTCTATAAATATATATCAAACTTGATCAACAAGAGGGTATTAACCCAAAATTTAAAAATTTTCAGTAGAAGCAAAACAATTTTTAATTTAATATTAAATTCATATGAAACTGAGTTTTTAAAATAACCTTTTCATATCCAAAAAGAAGACAAAATAGCACGATATTTTAACTGCGGGTAGATATAAACATAAGGTGTCGATTTTTTTCAAAAGTTTATACCCTCTTGTTGATCCAGTGCGCTATGCATGTTGAGAAAAAATGTTATTATCAGGGCAACCAAAAATAAGCTTTAAAAAAAAGGTTTTATGCGCATAATAAATGCTCTAAAAAACAAAAGATATGCCTTAAAACCATGAAAAATTTGCTCTAACAAAAGTCGTTTTTTTTAATAGAATATTTTATTAAAACAAAAAAAAAATGATACAAAATTCAATATAAAATAAACAGTATCGCGAATTCATAAATTTAACTTGTTAATTGTGTTATTTTGTGTTTTGTATGAATTAAAATTATGTTTTTATTTCTGTATAAAAGTTCATACAGTTCATACTCTGTAAAATATGTATTTAAGGTGAATTCATGTTGTAATTGCAATAAATTACAACGTGTTGACGTAAATTCTCAAAAAGAAAATTTTGTCTATTGCTTCTAAAAATATTTTTATAAAAAGAAAAACTTCTTTCTACATCCGCTGAATTCATTGGTGCATATTTAAAAGCCAAAACTTCGCTTACATTATACTCCGTAGTTGGAGTTACTTTAGAGCCATTTAGCTGACCACAAATATTTTGTAGTGTTTCTAAGCCTCTGTTTTTTTCTACAATTTGCTTTATTTTATTTTGAACAGTATATTTAGCGTTACAATCGGGTACATTGTCGATATTTTTAATTGTATCATTTAGTATTTTTATTTGTTCATTAAGGGAAATGGCAGAAGTTTGTAATTTTTTTATGTGGTTGGCAATAAATCCGTAATTAGATGCAATAAAAACTAAATCAGTTTTTGTCGTAGATTTGCGTAAAGCTTCTTTGGCATTTTTTATCGATTGAGCATCATCTTTTAAATTATCTAAAACGTTTAAAATGTTTTCACTATTAATGGCATAGTAGTTTACAGCCTCAAGCCATGTACCCCAACGGGTTGTTATGGGTTCAGGAGGGAGAGAAAGTTCCGGATAAATTTCCTTAAATATTTCTACTCTGCATGGTGCTTTTAAAAACACTTTTTTAACATTTGAAATTATTTTGTCCACATTTTCATAATGATCCCTTATAGCTTCACAAACTCTATGAAGACCGTGGGCAAAACATGTCACATGTGTTATTTTTGGGTAAAATGTTTTAATGGCTTTTGCAGCTTTAACCATATATGGAGCCGCGTCTGTTACAAAAAGTAAAATCATATCTTTATTAAAGTTAACATCCAAAATTTTAATTGAATCATCAAAAAGTGTTGCGATAGACGAATGATTAGTTTTTTTTAGGATTGCAGTGTTTAATAAAAATTTTTTTTTTGCGGTTTCTTCATTAGAGCTTAATATTCCAACTATTACGTTTGCTATATTTCTTCCTTTTGCATCCAATGTTTCGTCAATCGATATCCATATATATTGATTTTTTAACGCCTTTTTTATATTTTCTATGCAATTTACGTAAAGCCTGTTGATGTGCTTCGAACGAAGGGTTGATTCACATGGAACTTTATAATTCGTAAACGTTTCAAACAAATTTTTTATGTTTTCATTTCTAAGCTTGTACAAAGGAATGTCAGCAGACACAAATGCTTCGCATAACTTTTGTTGAAACAAAATATCTTTAGAAAATTGAGACTCAGATTCAAGCAAGAACACTTGAGTTTTGTCTTTATTTGCATGCCTTTCCTTTAACTGAATATGTTTGACACTTGCTATGTGTTGTTTCACAAAAAAAATCCTATCTGAGGACACAGACTTATTGCAGACGGTACAAAGAAGAACTGTTCCATCCGTTTTAAATTCAGAGTACTCTTTTACAATGTTTTTTAGTTTTGCTGATTGAGACAACTTTTGCTTTGGCATTTTCTAAGAAATAAAGAAAAAAGCATAATAGCAATATTTTGGTTTTATGTATTGAACTTTACTCACATTATTTTTTTAAGTAAATTAAAATATACAATGTAAATTAATCTTTACCAACTAAGAAACACAAATTTTATTTAAGACACTTTGTTACATACAAATTCCGTTCAGATTCAAAAGAATTGCTGTGCTTTTTTCTTTTAGAAATATTTAATAGTTGCTTAAAAGGGAGTATATTTCTTTAAACAGAGCTGCCGGATTTAATTGTTTATTATCACTTGACGATTTTATTCTTAAAAAGAAATTTTTTTTTGAAAAATGCCCTTAAAATATGCACTTAAAAAGAAAATATGCCCTTAAAAATAAAATATGCGAAAATATGCTCTTAAGGTCAAAACATGCAAAAATATGCCCTAACAAACCGATGCCAAAATCCTTAAAAAGTTATGAATCGGATAAATAATTACCTTTAATGTTTCTACGACGCCCACAAAAAAATATGATATATCATATTTTTGGTTGCCTTGGTTATTATTAATTAGATAAAAAGCCCTTAATGAAACCCCCTTTACCGATTTTACACATCCTTAAGATAGGCAATATAATTTGTTTGCTTAAAAGTATGATTTAAATATTTGTTTTTATTTGCAGAAGAAGAAGAAACATAAAAGTAATTTAAAAATCTTTTGATTTCGAGCAGAAATTTTTACTTAAGTCGATTGCTAAAAATAAAGACGTTCACATCATAGGTCTTTAAGAGAGCATGAGCTCTGCTTGTTGCTTTGAAAATTAATGAAACTTTTTGTTTTAAATTTTCTTATAAATAAAATCGATATTGTTGGATTTGTTATTCAACCGAAGTTGTTTTATTAAGCAAAAAATTCATTGAAAAAAACAATGTGGTTTTATTTAACAGTATTTATGCTTTATAGCATAGTTTGAGGTTATAATTAAATATAAAATATTAACCAACTGTAAAATCTATAAAAAATAGTTTCAAAGATTTATAGTGTTTAACGGCAAACTTTAGGGGTTTTATATATTTATGTACATAAATAAATTTTTTTCCGCTTTGTTTAGTTAAAACCCCAAGCTACTACAACTCACATTTATTGCCTATCTTAAGGATTTAACTTTAATGAAAAATTTTAGTATAACTTTAAGGCTTAACGGCATATTTTGACGTTTTTATGTAGATGAAAAACCGCATTATAATTTGGTTTTCCTTATACCCTTTCTCCTTTTTTCGTTTTAAACTTTATCATATTTTTTTTTTTTTTTTTAATAAAATACAAACAAATATGTGTTTGGCATTTTATCAAGAAATAAAATTAGACTTTATGTGAAAAGAACAGGCTTGAATGGCGTACAAAATTTGCTGTTGCCTTAAGTTTTTGTTTGGGGAGAAGCCACGGGAAGGCAAAGAAATGTAGAAAAGCCAGCATAGTTTTTTTTAACTGCACAGACATTTTAAACAAATTTGTAGAAAAGCTAAGGGGTATTTTTGTAGAGGCATAACATTTTTTTTTTTTTTTTTTTCAAAATTAAACACAACAAATTCAATGTAACGACCAAAATTTTGGCTTTATTAGCGCACAATTTTCATGGCATTTAATGTTAAAAAAATGTTTCTGGCATATGGTCTCGACGACAGTGCCTTTTGAACGCCATCCTATCGGTTCAATTTTGCATCCCTTTTTTAAGCATACCCGGTCTTATTTCGTCAATAGTGCGTCGTATGTCGTATGAGATTTGACGTACCCCCATAAAAAGTAGTCCAAAGGGGTCAAATTAAGCAAACGAGGTGGCCAAGGTATATAATTATGTAATTCCGTCACTAAACGTTTGGTGATGGTTTCATGCACTGTCTTCCCCTCGAAATGATTTGCAGTGACATGAAAAATAAAAAAATTTCGAATCATTTGCCTGTAGCGTTCGCCATTCACGGTAATGTTGGCACTGGTTTCGGATTTAAAAATAAATGGGCCGATGGCGCCTTCGGCACGTAAACCGCACCAACCTGTGATTTTTTTTCGGGATGTATTGGAGTCTCATGAGGATTGTGCTCTCTCCAAAAATTACAATTCTGATAGTTAACATACCTGTAAAGCCGGAATTAAGTCTCACTGCTGAAGATGATTTGACGAAAGCCGGTTCAACTTCCATTTGATTCTCAGCCCATTTATCGAACCCACGCCGTAATCGATGGTCCGCTACCTTGTATTCTTGCACCAGTTGGATCTTATATGGATGTAGACCTCTTGGTATTTTCTTTAAATTTTTCAATTAGTGGAGGGGCGGAGATCGAGTTGCTGAGAACGGCGTTGGGTCGATAAATTCAAGTCCTCTGTCATACTCACATATACAGCGCCGATGGCTTGTTCTGTGCGCACGGTACGGGCTTGATCTGGATGAATTTTATCCAAAAGATTAAATGTGGTCATGACTCGATCTAAAGTATTACGCATTATCTGCTCAGATTTAAGATTTTGCGCACCATAAACTTGACAAAGTGCTCTATAAGTTTGGCAAACAGAGCGTGAATTTTAGAAATAAATTCCCATGATTTGTTGAAGTTGTTCTGGTGTGTAAGTCTTTGCATAGGGATTTTTAAGTTTATTGAAAAAAGGTCAAACACACTTAATTAGTATGGCACAGCGAGCTTTACAGTTATCCCTATCGGAAGCTATAAATGTCTTAAAAAAAATACCCTTTACTTTATGGCCAATGATCGGCTATAAAATTGAGATTGAAAAATGAGAGATTGTTAACCGAACTTTAAAAATTTAATAGGGTGTAATATCTAGTCATATAGTTTTACGAAATTGGAAATTTTTTATAGCAACCACCCCTATTATGTAAGGCGATGTCGACGTTTATTTTGAATTGTTGTCACGTCCAGTCGACGACTACAACTTCGACGTTTATTTTGTATTTTATAAGAATGTTGGGTCGACGTCGACTATTGATCGAAAATCTGACAAAAAAAATCCCATCTCTAATTATCTATTTTTTTTTTCATCATTAAAGCTAATTTTTTAACGCTCTTAATGCTATTTTTTTTAACCGATTGAGCATTTAAGAAATAAATCTTAGAGTTTGTTAACGATCTTGCATTTTTTCGTGATATAAGAGATTTTTTCCTCTAAGTTTTCTGATTCTTTACAGCTTTAACGATAATTAATAATTATCGTACTTTGCTATCATGCTGCTCTTACCAAGTTTTTGTGAATTTCCATTAATTTAGCAATTTTTACCGAATTTTCGCCATTCCTTATAGTTTTAGGGACTTTTAGGCAATAGTCGCATATTAATAATTTTTTCGAATTTTTGCTATTTTAGCGAATTTTCCAAATTTTTGCAATTTTCCTTTAGCTTTGTTGATCATTTTTGCAATCGCCGCAAATTAAAAATTTTCGCTAATTTAGCAAATTTTTTCAAATTTTTGCACTTTTTGCGTTTAATTACCTAAAAAAATTTGTGCCCATAACTTTTTTTAACATTCAATTTTTTTTTTTTTTTTTTTTTTTTAATTTTAACGTATTTAATAAATAGGTTAACATTCTATTAAAAACTTCTTTAACTTTCACTTGAGTCATCGCAAAATTTCCTTTCGAAAAAAACCGGGACAATTCTTAGAAAATATCAAGATTCTGTCAATAGTTATCGATTATTGTCAATAACGAGTAAGAAAATACAATTACTGTTCTAGTGCTGTCGACAAGTGTCGACTTTCATAATAGGTCTAAATATTTTTTTTTTTTTTTTGGGGAGTGTTCTTTATAATGAACCTTAAATATCTACCGATCTTCATTACATTTGAATTTTATAATTTCTGACACTGTTAAGATTTGTTAAGATTTTGGGTGTATTAAGGAGTTTTTTCAGGAGTGGTTTTTTTATAAGGTAAATTATGGAACGATCATAAAAAATTTTGAAATTATGATCGATCTGTTATAAAATAAGTTTCAAGACAATATCAATATTAATTGGGATTTTGTTGGGTTGATGGTTATTGTAATAGTTCACTTAATGCAGAGAGTCAAGTAGAGTCGAAAGGACTCCGTTGTGATAAGATCACACCACTCGGCAGATGTTTTGCCATTTATATCGTAATGCCTTATAATGTAATATGCAGATCTAGCTTAAAGACATGAGATATTTCAGTAGATTACTTAGTCTGGAGCCAGGGGGGCTACTCTCTATTGCGATGCGAAAGAAAATGGTAGCAAATTTAAAGATTGGTACTCTTTAATGCGTTTGCGCATTTGTCTATCGCATCTATTAATTTTAAATTTTCCAATTTCAAATATTTTTACATATTTTAAGATTTCATTACGGTCAATCTGCGCCATCTTTAATTTTTGTTGCCAGTATTGATTCATTTTCAAAAAATTTGGCGAAAGTACACTGATAGAAAAGGCGTCATAACGCTGATGTATTTTGACATCAGTACTATGACAAGTGTCTTCGTTTTTGACCCCATGACACTTGTCATCATTGTGATGTCAACCTTAACATCACTTGGCCATTTGGGTCAAAATGAAATTATGTCATCAATGAGATGACAGATCGGCATCACAGAAATTACGAACATGTCCTCAGTGCGATGACGCAGTAACATCGCAGAAAGGACACATTAGCATCAATTTAATGACAGTTTGTCAATAAGTCAAAGTCATTGGAATTGACTTAAGTCAAAGTGAGAGAATATTATTTTTTACTTACCCGTTGCATATGTTTGTTTCACGTTTGTTGAATTACGACCTTTGTTTACAGCAGAACTCTCAATCATAAGACACCAGCACCATACCATGCCTCATGTGGTTTTCGTTATCATTCTACTTTAAAAATTTCATGTATTTAACTAAATAATTTAAAAAAATAGAATATAGGAATTGTTGCTTCTTATAATACATTGTAATCATGAAAATATTGTTAATAATATACAAAATGTGGCATCGAATGGATGTCACTGTAGTCATAAAATAGATGACACGTTAAAAATGACAAAATTGTACGAAGACGAATGACTATTGGATTGATTTTACTTTTTGCATCATTGATGCCAGTTGTAGTAACATTAATGTCACAATTCTGATGTAAGGGCATCATCAATATGAATATGCATTTTTCAATCAGTGTGATAGAGTACCAAGTTGGCATTTAGCTTTCGCTTTGGAATTGCTTTCGCATCGCAATAGAGAGTAGCCCCCCAGATATCTCAACAAAGTTGGATTGCTCCGCATCCGCAGAGATGATGAAGAACCGTATCTGTCTTTTTCCTGTCATTTTAATCCCGAGAGCGTCTGTTGTATCAAAGTCGTCATCCTGTGCCATTAATACTGCCAGCAAACTTGATGCATTCTTCCTATTGCGGGTAATAAGTTGCAAAGTGCCTTTCTGCGTAAAAGAGGGTCACATTAACTTGGCAACTCTACATGTTTCTAAACTGTGCCATCTGTTTTTAGCTTTTATTCGTATTAAAGTGTTTTTTTTTTGGGAAAAAAGCTTTATAATGAAAAATTTTTTTTAAATAAGAAAATTTGACGTTTTACTGAGACTTTAATGAAAATCAATAGAATTTGTTTTAATCTCTAATACTTTTACTAATTTTCTAATGAATTTAATATGCCACCTTGCGATATCTTATTTATTTTGATGTGGATTATGAGTAGCGATAGCAAGAATGAGTAAAGAGGCTTAATAGAATAATATTTAGCAGACACATGCCCTCCTCGCCGCATTCCATACTTGTTTATTTTTTACACAAGTTGCCCTTCCACACTCCCTTAAATAACAGCTTCGTTCCATTCCCAGAGAATAACTCCCTTCTCTGGGAATGGAGAAGATCACTAAAAAAAAAATTTAACAACTTCCTTTCTTCTTTCTGAATATTTTGGAAGGACTTTCAAAAAGAAATTTATACCTTCTAGAAGGCATACTTCCGAAGGCAGGATATCATACGAAGCGAATCTTTTAGAAAGGAGTATAGAGGCCTTTAAAAGGGCCTGCCACTTACAGTCTTTTCAATATTAACCGCTGGGTATTAATTAATTTTGATTGTGTGTATGTGTTACATCCCTGCAAATAATAATGGACTACCTGATCCATTTTGATAAAATGGACTACTCCCTGGACTGGTCCAATGTAATGCAAGCATGGACCATGTCATTTTTAAAAAGTGTTTGTAGTGAGACGTCATGTCTTCGTTTTTTAACGACATGTTTTCGTTTTTAAACGACTTCAAAACTAATCCTCTTGAGTATACCAAGGAGTAGTTTTAAAACTACTCCTATGCAAACCAAAGCTGAGTTATATAATCCTGCCCTGGGACATCGTATTGTTAAATGGACCATGTTTTTTCCATACGTTTGGGTTACTTTTGGACTAGTCCAAGCCCCTTGTGGGCTACATTTTACACACGTGTTTGAACTAGTCCTATTATTTGTAGGAATAGTATTAATGGGAACTTGACTAGAAAGACAAACTAAGGTACAATTTTTATGCATTTATTTTAAATTTTTATTTCTTATCTTATGGGGAGAATTTGCTCAAACTCCTTGTAGAGCGTATTTTTCGATACTTTAAAAATATTGATTTTAATGTTGCTAAAATTAACCATCGGAAAGGAGAAGATAAAGAATTTAAGGCTTCACTCGAAGAAAATATATCAAATACTTTTCTTAGCAAAAAGTTTAATTTATAGGCAATTCCTTATATAATCGCCCCCCTTTAAATTACAAAATTTTCAAGCGGATGTGTGAGTGTACTTAAAATTTTTTTTAACTTTTATTCATTACGAAAGCAATCTTAACAAAAAAAAAAGAATGAGAAAAAGAATGAACAAAAAACATTAATAAACTGAGTTTTGTGTACAATTTCTATTACAAACCCAGACATGCTAAAGACGAGAACAACGCCAACAACAACCAAAAGCTAAAAAAAAGTAGTTAAACGTTGAAATAACAAGAACAACTACAACTAACCAGCCACCAGTATAAAGAAAAACAAAACACTAAAGGTAAAAGAGAATTAGAGAAGAAGAAAGCATAATGCAGCTCAGGAAATGTGGTATTTTGTTAAAGTTTTTTCAGTTCTTTTTTCCTGCATTTATACGCCATTATTCTGACAACTACTAACTACGTTTACTACTACAACCCGTTACAGTGTAAATGTACAAGTGTTTATTACTTTAGTGTTACTACCCTGTAATGCGCGAATAGTTAAAGTTTTGACCGATAACTGCTTAACAAACTAGTGTTACTTTAAAGATTAACAGCCTGTTTTTGTAAAACATAAGTCTTCTCACTTGAAGTTTTCGTATTAATACGTTTATGTTCAAAATTTGGTTTTTAAAAAACATTTAAAAGCTTTCGTCTATTCATAGTTGACATAAATAGAGCTTTTATCTTTCGTGAATCAACATTATTGCCAATGCATTAATATTCGTACATTTCTATTATTTTTTAATATAAAAGTTTTGTGTTTGTGGATAACCCTGGCTTTTGTTTACAAAAATTAAAATTAAATTTCAAAAACAAAATATTTTTAAAAGTGTTACAGAATTAGTAAAAATAAAAGTGTTGAATGAAAATGTTAGCAATAATAGCAATAAATAACAGAAATACATAAAGAAGTTCTTTTGCTGCACATCAACATATAGATACTATGTAAAAGATATTTGCGAGATATACTTTTTTGAAACATTCGGAAGAACGGTGGTAATTTACACTACACTGTATGTACAGTCACACAGATAATAGTACGTACGCCTTAACAATTCTTTAACTTTCCAAAAATTAGAGATATTATAAATTAATTTTAAGACTATTGATTTGTTCGCATACTAAGGCTGTTATTTTGGGATTTTCACTAACAACAATTTTTATATATTGCTCAACTCGTGAGGAAATTTTAGGTGGACTTCCAGTTTTTGGCTTGCGTACTAGAAATTGAGACTCAGACAAGTGCTTTATTACAGTCTGCACTGTAGACTTGACACGTCCAACAATTTTAAAATTTGAACTTAAGGAATTCCCATCGTTCCTTGCTTAAAAAAAATATGTGCACGCATTTCGTTACAAATGTCCTTTGTTTTCTTACCTATTTTAACAAAATAGTAATATTTTTTTCTAAAATTACTGCCACTTTCCGTATATAATTTTTCCTTTAAATCTTCTTAATTTAAAATGGACAGTTTTCTATTTGGCATCGTACGTATAATTATCTTTGCTGTCAGATTAACTTATAAGTGTAAAAGTATAATTAGCGGAAATTGACCCAAACTTTTTGTAGATTGATTTTGACAGTGTGTCGATGCCTTGCAAATGCCAAAAAATATCGATCAGAAGTCCCGAGTTATTCTTAAGCTCCAATTTTAGATGGAGTACGTACTATGCCATGAACAACGGTACTCGACATGATGTGATCGGACTTTAAATGGCAGCGCTATATTTAAAAAACTAAATGGGCTGCAAATGGAGGCGTGGCTTTAAAATATAACCGTTTTAGAAACATCATTGACATACCTTTCATTTAAGGGGGTGACTGGCACAAACCTTTTTTTGTAAGGAGGTCACCTGCTCTAATGTACATACATATGTCCATATTTTTGAGCGTATGTAGTTCCACTGTTTCTAGAATTTTTTGAACCTGTAAATACATATTTATGCAATTATAACTGAACCTTTATAGAATGTTTTACAATAGTATTAGTTTATTAGGATTACTTTTTTAAGATATCGCAGTTATTTTCCATTTTGTGGTGATTTGTTTTTTAAACGAATGCCTTTTACTTATCGTCTACTTTTCACTTTTGTTTTCATTTATTACGAAGATGTTCATTTTATAAGAACCAAAAATATGTAGAAACAAAATTAAAGCTTTTTTTGTCACTCACATGAAATGTTTTTTAATTTTATGAAAACCTAAATCTGATTTCGTTCGTTTTTTTTACGAACGAACAAATATTTTCATTTTCTAAAAACAGGCTGTAAGTAAGGCGGCCTTCCTACTTTGTCATCTACACAGAAAAAATGATTTCAATTAAAAAATTTGTGATATTAATTAAAAAATGAATTAAATTTTCACCAGTAAACAAATTTATAGTATCGATTAAACGTTTAATTAACTTGATTAAACGTTTAATTAACTTGATTAAACGTTTAATTCACTTGAATAATTTTTTAATTAAAACTAATTATAATTTTGATTAAAGCTTTAATTCGTGAACAATTTTGGAGGATATTTTCTGTGTTTTTCTATAAGAAGAACAATTTTTTTCAAAAAGTTTTAGTTGCTTAGAAAGTTAACTTTATTTACCTCCAATTAACGAAATATAGATTATATTTTGACGGATGTGTTCCATATTAAAGTGATTGATTACCTGCACATAGAAAAATAATCATATGTAAAATTAACATGGAAAAATTTTGATTGAAATCATATACAATTTCTACAAAAATAATGACCCAGTTCAAAATTAGCAGGCCTGCCATTAACAGTGAATCTAATTATGCACTGGAAAAAGTATACCGAAATTCGCCAACATTTTATTTCTTTAGATTTTTGGTGAAAAATTCGCCAAAAATCGACAAATAGGAGTTTTTTATAAAAAAAAGTAAACAAGAGTATTTTACCATTATTAACATTTTCAATATTTAGATTAATACAAGTAATGGGTGATTTTTTAGTTATTATCTTTTTGGCAACACTGGTTTAAACAGCTGACGCACGTTTCGTGTTTTGTTTCACTGTCAAACATCTTCAGTTTGGTCTATAATTTAACCATGAATCGTCTTACAAACAAACAACGATTGCAAAATATTGAATTTTATTATCAAAATGCGATCCATTTTTTTATCGAAAAATTGTGTTCAGCGACGAAGCTCATTTTTGGCTCAATGGGTACGTTAATAAGCAGAATTGTCGATTTTGGAGTGAAGATCAGCCAGAAGCATTGCAAGGGCTACCAATGCATCCAGAGTTTGGTGCGGTTTATGGGCTGGTGGCATCATTGGACCGTACTTCTTCAAAGATGATGCGAATCGTAACGTAACTGTGAATGGTGAGCGCTACCGTGAGATGATATCCATTTTTTTTTTTGCCCAAAATGGTTTCAACAAGACGGTGCCACATGCCACACAGCACGCTTAACAATGGACTTATTGAGAGGCGAGTTCGGTGAACATTTTATTTCACGTTCGGGACCGGTCAATTGGCCGCCTAGATCGTGCGATTTAACGCCTTTAGACTATTTTTTGTGGGGCTATGTTAAAACTCATGTCTATACACACATGCCCGCTTCAATTGACGCCTTGGAAGACAACATTGAAGCATTTATTCATGAGATACCGGCCGAAATGTTGGAAAGAGTATGCCAAAATTGGACAAAGCGGATGGACCATTTGAGGCGCAGTCACGGTCAACATTTGCGTGAAATAATCTTCAAACATTAAATAATATGGACCGTATTATCGATTTAAATAAAGATTTCATGCAATTTTCTGAATTTTTTTGTGTTTTTTTAACTTTCCTATAGCTCTTAAAAAATCACCCATTATTTGGTTTTTATTTCCTAAAGCAATCGCTTCGTACTTCGATTTTAAAGTTTGTGAAAATTTAAAAAAAAAACTTTACCCGTACTCATACATTTTTCATCTACATAAATAAAAATAAAAGAAGAAATCGCCAATTCTTTTAAATATCGCCATGTCGTAAAATACAAAATCTCATCATCAAAAAGGTTTATAAATCGCCAGAGACGCCGCTTTTGTTTTCTTCTTTAACCTTACACCTACCTGTGCTCAAATATTAAATAAAACTACTCAATCTAACATCAGTTCACATAGCATGGTTCTATTATCGCTCGTTGTTTGCTTTCAATGTTGCCATTTTGTTAAGTTTTTATACTTATCGGCCATTTACTTCAATAGTGACACAACTCAAAAAATTTAATTTGGTAGTTAGTGCTGTAAAATTGTTCGCTATGTTTTTCTTTATATTGTGTATAAAATTAATCTAAAATTAAGAGAATGTCTCGTTATTTGTTCTAAGTTGTTAGAGCAAATCAAATACATTGAACGCGTTTATTTCGAAATGGATTTTTTTGAGTGCTTATAAAATGACAAAAAGCATTATCTATTACAGACCTCAATGACTTCTAAAAGCCATACCAACAACCCCTACAAGTCCTTTTTTACTATTTGGGGGCTGTTTTTACTACTTTCTTTAGTACTAGAAAGATGTCCGGCCTGCCTTGATTTTTAAAAGATCTTTTGAAATGACGCCCCAAGTGGATTACAGATATTGGCTGCCCTTTCTCCCTGATATTATAACTTCAAGAGGTAAATGTTTCTCAAAGTGCTTACGCACAATTTCCTAGAGGAGGGGGATTAGACACAATGGGGAAGTTTCAAAAAAAAAAAAATTTATTAAACAACTGTTAAGCTTCGTACAGACAGTGGTCAGATCTTACAATGTTGTCATTGATATTGACTAAAAATGTCTTGCAACTGTGTGAACATTGTACGCTATTTTCAATTGGCAGATGTGTTTAATTAATGCATCTGACAATGGCACCATTGTCAGAAAAATGACAACATTGTTAGATCTGACCATCGTCTATACGAAGCTTTAGTAAACAGATCTTTTGATTTGAATAAAAAGTTTATAATAGAATTCGCCAATAATTCCGAAAATAACTCTTGCGTTTGAAAATAATTTACATGGCCATTATCAGAACTGCTGGGTAGACATGTAGTAGTTTTATGTTTATTTACTTTCAGAAAAAAATGGTAATATTACAACAACAAAAAAACGTTTTTGTAAAAAGATCCACTACCATGGTTAACAACAACAACAGAAGCAACAACAACAACAATTACAGCAGCAACAACTTCTTTTTATAAAACTAGAAGGTGTGAATAACCGTAAGCTTTTTGGCTGTGTTGGTGTGTCTTCTATTCATTTAAATTTTTTATTTTTTTTTGTTGTTTCATAGAATGTAGTCATTATGCGTTTTTGGTAATGCTTGTAACACCTGAAAATTTTGCTATACCGATCGATTTAGAACTACTCTCTTTGTTCGTCCGCCCATAAGGCTGGATACGATAAGTTAGGATACGATTAGTTAGGATTTTTATTAAATCAAGAACAGAATTCTTGATTCAAAATCTGATCAAATCTGAGCGGGTAAAAAATCGGTAAAAAAAAACGGGTAAATTCTAATAACCTCATATCTCCAAAACTAAAAGAGATACAAACAATGTAATATGTACTTATCGTTGTTCGTTAGAAAAATAAGCGAACAGTTATCCGGTACTATTTCGGCGCTACTGACGTATTAAATTCTGGGCTTCCTCTACAATATTGAAATTTTGGATACTTGAATTGGCAGAAAAAAGTATCAAAAAGGGAAAATACGGGAAATTTAATTTCTTTCTTGTTGAATTTTCAATAATATTGATTTTAGATACTTAAAATTAGGCCCCTATTACGGTTTACAACTCACCTCAGTTGAGTTGTAATTAAAGGTCGATTCACCCATGCGTTCCGAACAATATTTTTGACCGGACAATAATTTTTTTACAGAGAGTGTTCTGCAGAACGATTCACCCATCCCGGAAAATTTGTCCGGACAAACAAAGCTACCATATGGTTTACAGATGTAAACAAGTATACAAAGTGGCAGCACAGTTAGCAAACTATTAGTTTTTTTTATAAAAGTGTGTTAAAGAAAATGGACGAAAGAAAAAAATTAATTTTATTATTTTAGTTTCAGGGCAATATTTTCTTTAACATCCATCTTTTGTTTAATTTTCTTTTTTAATTATTCAGCACAAAACGAAAAATGTAATATGTGGTAGCTCAATTCAACTCTTATGTAGAAATTGAAAAAAAGTGGCATCTCAGTTCATTTTGTTCGGCACAAGAATTAAAATTAAACCAATTTAAGAAAAAACGTGCCGAACAAAATCTTTGCTCTCTCTCTCAAAAGTAAAACGTCAAACTCAATATAAAAAAAATTTTGTCCGGACAAAAATTTTGTTCGGAACGCATGGGTGAATCGAGCTTAAGACAACTGGTTGTGATCAGTTTTAATTTTTGTTATGTTTTTGTTCACCGCAATATAGCAAAGTTGTAAACCATAATACAAAAATTAAGAAATAACAACTCAACTTAGTTGAGTTGTAAACCGCAATAGGGGCCTATAGCTGCAGGATCCTGAGTGAATGAGAACCCATAAGATGAAAAATTTTGGTACTTTTTTGTTCTTCAACTGGTACTTTTTTAATATTCGTTATATTGGACCTAGAAACATAAAATGAAACATGCATGGTCCTGAGGGAATAAGAATCTGTAAGGGGTAGCTTTTTGGTACTTTTTCGTTCTATAAGTGGTACCTTTTTAATTTTCTTAAGTTTTGGACCTAGAAACATAAAATTAAACATATATTGTCCTGAGGGAAAAAGAATCTGTAAATGGGAGCTTTTTGGTACTTTTTTGTTCTACAACTGGTACTTTTTTAATTTCCGTTACTATCTGACCTAGAAACATAAAATTAAACATGCAAGGTCCAGAATGATTGAGAATATGTAAAAGGGATATTTTTGGTACCTTTTCGTTCTGTAACTGGTACTTTTTGAATTTTTATTAATACTGAACCTAGAAATACAAAATTCAACATGCAGAGTCCAGAGTGATTGATAAACTATAAGAGGCCTTTTGGTACTTTTTTGTTTTTCTATTGGTACTTTCAGATTATTTTTATGTTTGCGAACTTACAAATTAAATTGAACATTCACGGACTTAAGTAGAGGATAACATATAGAGCGGTGTTTGGTCCTAATCGATCCACTTAGACGGAAAAATTAAATGCTCGTAACATGTAAAGTCATTTATACTAATATGTATGCATAAATAATTATAGTCGAATTTTGACCACAAGGCAAACACTAGTTGATATAACATTTGATTGCAAATCAGCCCATTTATGAATAAAAATTCCCCGGGAGTTTTCTCCCTTCTCACATTTTTAATATGTTAATGCAATTGTAAAAGGGAATAACTCCCGGGGAAGTTTTATTCATAATTGGGCTGAATAACTACTGTAATAAAAAGTAAGGTCAAAATTGGAACTAGGGAGTTAAAAATTAACTATAGGTCTGATGAAAATCACCTACCTAAAATCGCTTAAGTCGAAAAAACTCATTTAGAAGTAGATTTCTGGATCAAATTTGGCGCAAAGTCTCTTCTATGAATCTTAACTTGATAACATACTTTTGTTTTGTCGGGTCCATGGATGGTCATTCGTCCCAAATACGTACCCTCTTATAAAATTTGTCTGTCAATACTGTAGTGTAGGGTGGGCAAGCTTGACCGACTATACTTTTTACTTGTTTGTTTCTTAATTTAAATAATATTTTAAATTCTAAAAATTTTCTTAATTCTAAATTAAAAACCCAATTTAATATTTTAAACTAAAGATATAACTGCTTTGACAATTAAAACCTCATTTTTTACCAAAAAAAAATCTTCTAACCATTAATAAAAATTTATTTAACATTAAAAATATTAAACTTTTCTTAACCCCTCCCCTAAAATGCCACAAAGGACATTAAAAAAGATAAAATAAATGAATAAAGTACTTTGTCCAATAAAGAAGTTTTTTATTTTAAAACACAAAAAAGAAAGGAAATTTCTTTAATTATAATTATGGGGTTAGAAAAATATAACAGTTACAAATCCCCAAAATGAAGGGTGGCAACAAGATATTTTTTTTTTTTTTTAGCTTTAAGGAATTCATTAAAAATAATTAGAAAGATTGTGAGTATTTGACTAAATAGCTTAAAGTGCTGTAAGTTTAAAAAAAATCTACTTATAAAGGCTATTTTAAGTATAAAAAACATTAAAGCCTATTTTTAGAAGCCATTAGCAAAAAAGTGTTTTTGTTTTATTTTGTTTTATTTTTTTTTTTTTTTAGGGAATTATTTTAAAACTAAATATGGACAAAAATAAATAGAAATTTATGGTTTATTCAAAAACTGTTAAATTCTTTTAAAAAATATTTAAAGTTGTCCAAAAAGTTAAGCATATTTATAGGGGCCATGTTAAAGGCTGCCTTATGGTCTAGACTTATAAACCGTAATCTAAGTTTTAGTAATCTTGTTTATAGTTTAAGCCAGTGTGTGAAAATGTTTCATGCCCCAATCACACCAGATTGTAAACATTAAAATTTTCTGTACAAAGTTTTGCAACTATTTGTTCTTGCTTTAAGCATAGTACTCTGTTTGAACTTGCGAAAAATGTTGAGCAACATTGATTATTTTACACGAAAATTTTGTCATGTGTCAATATTGTTTATCTTGCGGTTTTTTAAAACTTAACGTTCTTATCACAAAACCATAGTTGCATAGTTGGACTCTCACTAAATAAAACTGCAAAAAAATTAGTTTTTACTATTTTTTACCCGCTTTAGTGATGATTGGTATATTTTCACAAGCACTAAAACAATTAATTGGTATTGAAAATTTTTTCACTGTCACTACCTGTGATTGAATGCATAAAATCTGCACTCAATTCAAATAGATATGTGACGCGCAAAATAGAAAGGGACCTAAGGGTTTTGTTCAGGAGAGCCATTTTAAAGATTTAAATACGCACTCACAATATTATTACAGTAACGGACTGTAGTTTATTTAAGAAATATTCCGTTCAGTCATTTTTAAATAAATAAACATTTAAAATTCCAAGCAAATTTATTTTTAACTGATTCTAACAGTTATTCAAAAAACTAAGTGCATATTAATACGGATTTTCAGTTGCAGTTAATATTGTCCGTTGATTGAGTTAAATTCTTCTTTATGTTAAAGTAAATAAAATTGTAATTTAAAGCAACGAAAAGTTCATTTAATTTTTACTGTCAAAAATTCAACCACGAATTCCGTAAAAACAAATAAATATGCAGTTATTCTATAAAATTTTACTGTCAAAAATTCAACACCATTTTCAGTAAAAACAATTAAATATTCAGTTATTTTATATAATTTTACTACCAAAAATTAATTTTTAATTATCTATAAAAAATGAATTGCTTGTTTTGTGTAAACAATTCCCATTTTCTATTTGTTAAAAAAATTTAGTTAAATACATCAAATTTTAAAAGTAAAATAATTGCGAAGCCATATCAGTCATGCTGCTGGTGTCTTATAATTGAGAGTTCTTCTGTAAACAACGTGGTCAGTACAACAAAAGTAAAACAAACGTGTGTAAACTGGGTAAGTAAATTAAAATATTCTCCCTCTCACGCTTATAAGAAAAACAAGCGGACAGGTGTCTGTCTGGTATTTTTTAGAAATTCGGCTCTTTTGTGGAGTAAACGAAAATTTAATAAAATAACTGAATATTTAATTGTTTTTACTGAATATGGGGTCAATTTTTTGACAGTAAAATTTTAATAAATAACTGAATATTTAGTCGTTTTTACTGAATATGGTGTTGAATTTTTGACAGTAAAATTTTACAAAATAACTGAATATTTATTTGATTTTACGGAATATGGTGTTGAATTTTTGACAGTAAAAATTAAATGAACTTTTTGTTAAAAATAAATGAAAAATAGGTAGACCGGTTTTTAATTGAACTTTCATTTATTTTATATCAGTTAATTTTACGTACAGAATATTGTGAGTGCGTGTATCTTTGGTGTGCCATCACTGAGCGTTTGGTATTGGTCTTATTTGAAAGCGACACATCTCATGACGTCAGGAACGTGTTGGTCAACCTTGAAAACGCGCAGACTCGTCGTTACCTCTTGTTTTGTGTAGTTGGTTTTTACTCTTCCCTTTACCTTACTGGTCCCTTTCTCTATGCGCTGTCACATATGTAGTTCAAAATTTTAACTTGCAATCAAAAAGCTCTACAAAAACATAATACATATCACTAAAATTTAAATAAAAAATTAATATTGTATGTGCATGGTTTTCTGATGATATGCATAAGCAAAGGAAATTTAACTAAATGAAATTCGGTCAATAACGGAATAATTCTTGGATTTAATCATGAAAACACAAGTTTTGTATTTTAAATTATGTGCAAAATTGTTAGTCAAATAAGTGAACAAAAAAAAATATTGCAATATACTGATGGTTGCTTTTTTTAAATCAAGC
This sequence comes from Pollenia griseotomentosa, assembly GCA_963931875.1. Lineage (NCBI taxonomy): Eukaryota > Metazoa > Arthropoda > Insecta > Diptera > Polleniidae > Pollenia > Pollenia griseotomentosa. The sequence goes on from OZ007564.1 coordinate 51,996,603, forward strand.
TATTTTTTTTTAGCGCAAAACGTTTTAACATTACAATCACTCATGTGTAATGAGATTGCTAATTTTCAATTCATCACTCAACATCAACAAAATTATTGCAATGATTTTGAACTAGTGCACTACCCCCATCTATGACAACAACCATGTGTTTTGATAATTGTCATTAAAAAAAGTAAAATAATTTTCTACATTTTTTTTTGAAACGCTTGTTATAAACCCCACCTCACATATGCAAAAAAAAAATTACAAAAAATGATTAGCTGTTGCTTAAAATTCCGTTCGAACTAATATGAGCTGCACTTGTTTCGCACGGAAAATAAAAATGTTGCTAGAAACATTTCGCATGTTTTTCGTAATATAAATAGAGTACAACTCTATTAACATTTTTTTCGTTTGTATTTCACAGAAATTGTTTTTATATTGATTTTTATAACATTTTGCACGAAATAATGAGCAGAGTACCAGGCTTTAGATAAAGGCTGAATGTTAAAAAAAAGTTCATTCCATCCACTTACATGTTACGACCAAATCGTTCGTCAACTTGGCCTTAATATCAGAAATGCTGTTTCCGTTTTTCCTTAATGATTTATCATTCTTCTTTTTTTAGCAACTGTAGCAAAAGGTTATCTCCCCACAAAAATCCTATTAATAAGAGTAGCTTTTTGATCCAAAATGCTTATACTTGTTCTATTTCTTTTCTTTATTTTCTTTTATTCATATATTTCCTATTGGGTCCCTATTTCTTTAACTTCCTTCACTGAACCAAAAATCCAATGAAAATGTACGTTAAGCAAACGAATTACGGTTATTAAAATATTTTCGTTGGCTCAACGAATTATACGTTAATACAATGAAAATTTAGGAATTATTTTCATTATATTAACGAATAATTCGTTGAGCCGACGAAAATATTTTAATAAACGTAATTTCGTTTGCTTAACGTACATTTTCATTGGATTTTTGGTTCAGTGTTTTAAATGTTAACATTTATAAACAATTTAGCGACCGTTCCTAAAATCTCTTTAATACAAAAAATCTCATATGGATGTTTATATCTAGATAATATTCGACACAAATAAATCTTATATGAAGTTAAACCTTTTAACATAAAGTTGTTTTTGTGGGCCCATGACTGCTCATCGTTTTCAAATAGGGTTAAATCTCGAAAATTCGCCTAAAAATGTTTTTGTATTTTGGCTTTACCGACTATAATTTTAGTGTTGTTTTTATTAAATGGAACTGTTATTAAATTGTTGAATATGCTGTTTTCAAATTAAAAATTTTTGAATTATTTGGGGCATATTTAAAAAATTTTTCAGTGCCTATTTTCAAGTTTTTACAGCATATTTAATGCGCATAAAAAGCGTTTTTTAGAGCATATTTCTGGTTTCCCTGATAAAATTATGTGTATAGGATAGTCTAAATAATTATAAGTCTGGTCTATAGTCTTAACTTTTGTCTCAATTCTATAAACTTCTAGAGACATTAGGAAGGGCCCTAAAAGTTTGCTATATTTTAAATTCCCTAAACTTTAGTCTTTAATTTAGTTCATATTAGCGCGAGGATAGAAATCAATGCAAAAATGTGTTGCCAAAAGACTTTTATGATTACACATATTAATTTATTAAAATATTTTAAAATCTCCAAAATGGATAATAGTTCTTATCAACTGGAATTTTGTTTCAATAATTAAATATTTAGAGCATTACTTTAATATTTTAGAGCATTAAATAAATCTGTTAAAAAAAAAAATATGAAATTACACTAAAATGGTAACATTGAATGCAAGCAGCAAGCGATAACACAACCGACTTGTGTGAAAGGTCAAGCGAGACTGATTGGTTTTGTTCAAGGTAGAATAAGTACAAGGTATAGTCATTAGAAATTTTGTTCTCAATTTTAAAACCCATTTAACGTCAAACGAAAGAAAATAAGGAAAAAAATTAAAACAAGCGTCAAAAATCAAATAAATTAATTTGACGTTACATGGGTAAATAATGACAACACTCCCTAGTGAACATAACTGGTACTGGAGTTATTAAAATTGTTAAAAAATTGTGAAGTGTTATAGGTGTATTTTAAAATGGAGTTTAAAGTTTCTAATAAAGCTTTAGAAAGGAATAATATAAAATTGTATTTAAAAGGATATTTTAAATAATTTATTTAAAGTCTTCTTTTAGTTTTAATAAATTTTTAATTTACTGTTCATTGCCGTTTTTTTTTTTCAATATTATCCTCTTTTTTTATTTTTAATATCCTGTCAATCTTATTACATTTGCAAATATGTACCATAAATGACACATATAAATATAAAGAGTTTTTATAAAGGAAATAATAAAAACAAAATAAATTCAATATACATTTGATTGTTTGTGTTTATCTAAGTATTCGTATTTGTGAATAATATTGGCAATAGAAAATGTTTGTAAATGGATAAATTTTAGACTCGTTATAGACACAATTTCCAATACAATTATTAAAACATACACACAAAACCATACACAAGCACAAATTTTTACATACTTACAGTGGAGTCTCGATTAAATCAAACTTGTTAATTTGAATCTCTCAAAAATTGGAATAGTTTCACAGGTCCCTTAAAAAATATTTAATAAATTCAAAGAAATCCATATAATTTGGTCCCTGCGGCTATTTGAAATTATTTGAATGGCATTTTGCACGCTGACACGCTATAGTTTGAATTTTTTTTTTCGGTTCTACAGTCTACTTTTAATTTTAATTATTTTAATGGAATGTGTTTAATGAAAAAAAAATGAAGTAAAAAATAATTATTTGTGTTGGTTTTTATACTCTTTACCGTCATTCCGTTTGTAACTTCCACAATATTGATGCTAGACCATATAAAGAATATATATTTTGGATCCTTTTGAGAAGAGAAGTTCCAATTCGGTTGACCGCCTGTCCGTCCGTCTGTTGAAATGGGTAAACCCCAGATATGATGGGGACTTGGTTGGTATAAATATTGCTATTGAAATTCAACCAGATCAGTCTATAGGTGACCGAGATATGAGCAGAAAACCACGACTGCCTCTAATTTTACCCCTTGTTTTTGTTGTTTTTTATTCCTTTTTTTTCTGTATATGGGCAGTTCCAGCGAAAAGTCTACTTTTTGTAACGTAACGCCAGAAATAATTTAAATTGTTTCTCGAAAAATTTAATATGTATAGTTTACTTTTTTATATTTCGGTGTAAAGCGCAACTTGCTCTACATTTAGTAACAAAAGGGATAATGGTTGAACAACATGGTCCTAAAATGCAACCTTATTTGCATTCTGGCGTTACATTAAAAAAAGTAGACTTTTCGCTGAAAATGACCATATGTACATTAAAACGAGCAAAGATTTTTAAATTTTATAGCTTAAAAAATAAATATATATAAGTAAAAAGTTTACTAAATAAGGTTTTATATAAACCGTCTTGCTTAATTCGTAGTCTTATTCATTTTTGTAATGCAAGTCAAAATCCACTTCCGTTTTTTTAACGTCACGCCAGCACATATTTTTGCTTATATCTGCAAATCCTTAGCGTCGATTGCTGTAATTTTTTTTCTGAATATAGTGCTACTTCATTACTTTGTATACATAAAAACCTTTTTCACAAATTTGACTTCTTCATTTAATTTTTTTTACATTTTGTGGTACAAATATCACGACACGTCAAAATGGAAATGCCCATATATGGAGAACGGCAGGAACCAAAGTTTCCAAATTAGGTACAAGCTTCTTAGTTATCAATACACAATTTCTAGAAAAAAATGGGCGGGATAAGAAAAGAAGGCGTGGTACATCCCATGCAAACACATAATAAATTTCTTTATATCTGCAGAACGAGAAGAGCCAAAGTTTTCAAATTAGATACAAACATCTCGGTTATCAATTCATAACATTTTACAAAATGTGTGCGGGATTGGAGAAGTGGGCGTGGCACAAAAATCTTTTTTTTATCTTAAGAACGTTAACAGAAATATTGCCCAATTGGGTACACATAGCCGGGTTATTAATACACAACCTCTTTAAAAACATGGGCGGAATTGGTGTAGTGGGCGTGGCACCTTCCGTACAATGACATAATAGATGTCTGTATACCTGGAGTATAGCTAGAGCCCAAGTTTCCAAATTAGGTACAAGCATCTCCGTTATCAGCTCTCGATTATTTGAACTTTTTTTTTGGTCTCCTAAATTTTAATTATCGAGAGTTGACTGTATATACACATATGCCTAACAATGTGCTATAATATTAAATTTATAGAGAAACGACATGGAAATAACGTTGAAGAGTATAAAATGAGTTGAAAATAATGCATTTGTCATTTTATGTTCATGTCAATATGTTTATTTTTTTAAACAAATAATAGCATATACAAATACTCAAACTAACAAATGTAAACACACACACATAGAGATTTATGTATGTATTTTTGCTGGAATTTATTTGTAAAATGTCTACCGATTTTGTTTGTATATTATGTAGAAAAATTTAGATAGGTATGAATGTATATGTAGAAGTTAGCTTGTTTATTTATTTATTTGCTTATTGTGTCATTCAATTTATGAGTAATCCTAAATGTATGCTGTATTTTTTTCTTATTTAAATGTTAATAAAAATGAAAACGCTTGAGTGCTTACAGTGTAATAATGAAGCATAAATATTGAAAATTGTTTTTTTTTTTTTGCTCTTTTGTTGTTGAAATCATAATGAGAGATTTTGTATTTGTAATTATTAGCTGATCCGGCAAACGTTGTTCTGCCATAAAAATTATTTCTAGTGAATATTTTGGTTGTTCAATAAACAATATCGAATGTGTTTTAAGTGTGTGGGGATTAAGGAGTTTAAACACAAATTAAATGTTAACAAAATATGGTATTCAATTTTCCATGAAAATGTATACAATTCAAGAACTTGCCTCAAAAAATCTGCCTTAAAACTCGTTAAAATTTTAATATTCATATGATCCTGCCTAACTATATTTTCTCTTGTTTTTTCCCATGGCGGCTAAAAGGGAAGTATACAGCGAAAGAAAAGAAATAGATCTTTTTTTAATAAATGTGACGTGGAAAAATTAGTTAAAAAAAAACTTTTAAAAACTTGACAAAAATTATAAAAATCAGAAATAATGCTATGTTCACACTTGGGTTTTTAAGCACATCGAACGTGATTAAGCTCTAGTCATATCAAAATCGAGATGATTAACTATACATTGAAGTGATTTGTTAGTCACTTCAAATTGACATAATTACAACTAATCACTTCATTAATCACATAGAATCCTCTGAACATATCTCAAACTGAGTATGATGTAGAATCGGCCACAATGAACGTTCCTCTCACGTATACAACCGACAACGATTGCTTCTTACTGAGCTACCTAAACAAGAGCGGCAAGCGTTTTTTTAGACATGCAAATTCTGTTGCCAATACATTTTCAATAAAATAAAACGACCAAGAGATCTATCAAATAAGATTTTCCAGCCGGGTGGTGTTAAATTCGCGTTCTAAAGGTTTGTTTCGTATAAACTGTGTGAAAATGAAAAGTTTTGACATAAAACTGACGCTTGCCGCTCTTATTTAGGTAGCTCAGTTAAGGTTTTTTTTTTTATCTTTAAATAATCCATTCCTTTTCCTAATTTTTATTAAAGTATTTTTATTCGTTTTTAATATTTTAAAAAAATATAAATTTCCTTGTTGTTTTTTTTTCTTAAGCATCTGTCATCTTAATCATCTCAAATGTAATGCGAACGTCTTTGATTAGCCAATTCAACATTTTGCTTAAACGCGTTTAAAACGCCAAGTGTGAGCATAGTGTAAGGAAGAACATGTAAATCAATTAAAAAAGACAATAATTCGCAACAAAAAAGTTCGATCCACCAAGTAAAAATACCATCTGGTTTAATTAATAGTTGACTATTGACTGCTAGACGTTGTCAATGCCAGTGAGAGTTAAACGGCAAAGATGTCTGGTTACTATCAAAACATGTCAAATCATTTGTCCGAAACGCGGGTTCAATTCCCCGGTCAGTCAAGTATGAAAAATTATCAGCAATTCATTTTAATTCATTTCATGTTGTAAAATTCCATTCTTCATAAAAGTAGTTTAATGAAAATTAAATTTAATGAACTTTAGCTTAAAATATTTTTGATTTTTCTGCCACCATACATACCATATTTAACCATATTTTTTCTCTGGGTGTACTTAGCCTAATTTTTCTATTTAAAAATTCATTAAATCAGTTTTCTACGCAAATCAGTGACAGCATAAATTTTTAAAATTTCTAGCAAAACCAATCATTGACTAGTTTAGAAGATTTTCTTTTTAACATAAAACTTTTTAAAAAGAAAAATATATAAAATCCTTTAAGCCATTTTTCTATACACAAATAATACATACATTTTTATACAGAATACATAAACACATTCATACATACGAATGTATGTATATATCGCTCATTTACTGCAACAGCGTTATAAGACAAAAATCGTAAATTTTCACTAATGCAGAGTAAATCATTATTAGGAAGATATTGAAAATATTCTGTATAAAGATATTGTATACTTAAACCTTGAAAGAAGAAAAAATTTTCTTCTTCCATTTTGTTGTGTGTAAATTTAAAAGTCGTTTTATGTTAAACTAATATTTTTGAGTTCTGACGATGATGCAGCAAATGAGCGATATATGTTTACAAAAACAGTTCGTAAGTACTATTAAGAAATAATAGGACTTTATTTTATTGTTCTCTAATTGCACAAAAGATTTTTTTTGTCATTATTTTATGGCATTCGATAGTATGTCCTACTTTTAGGATGAAAATACAAACAAGAGAAAATTATTTTATTTGTTTTAGATTTTAATTGGATTACAAATTCATTTTTGTATTTAGAACATGAAAAATTAAGCAGAAATTTTATTGTATTTATAATCTTCTAGGTAAAAAAAACTATATTTTTTTTTTGAACAGACATTGAAAATACCATGAGATTTCATTATGTATTGAGCAGATGGAGATTCAAAATACGAAACTAAATATTATATAACAAATTCATGTCTTATAGTGTATGTCTAATTTACAGCACAGTTTGTTGCATACACTGAAAGAAAAACTCTTCATATATTTAATAAATCGTTTTCATAAAAAAATTTCATTGGTTAAATGAAAATTTTCATTGTCTAAATAGAATTTCATAGTTATAATGAAGTATTTTCGTCAAAATCGCTTCATTGGATTTCGTAATAACGTTAAAAATTTTCATTGGATATATGAAAACTTAAGTTTGTTCAAGTTAAACAAAAAATTTTAATTGGGAACATAAAAAAAACAATATAAAAACATAACTTATTCATAAATTAATACAATATTATAGTTTCATTAAAAAAATTTTTAATTGTTAATGGACTGGTCCTATTATTTGCAGGGCTGATCCATTTTGATAAAATGGACTACTCCATGGACTGGTCCAAAGTACTGCAACCATGACCCTTGTCATTGTTAAAAAGTGTTTGTAGTGAGACGACATGTCTTCGTTTTTTAACAACAGGTTTAACGGCAGGTTTAACGACAGGTTTCTTGAAATTCAGCAAGATCGGTCCACAAATGGCTGAGATATGATTAAAAAACCACGACTGGCTCAAATTGTTTCCTTTAAAGGTCCAATTAAACGTGACATTACCATACCAACACTGTCTTACCAAAACGACATAAAGATACCATACAAACCAATTCAATTTTGGTTTCTACGGTCATACAGTGGCTATGGTAATACAGTGTTGGTAATGTGTTTTTTTTGTTGTTTTTTTTAAACCCTTCACTACAAGTGGTGGATTTTATTTGTAATGTGTTTAATTTTACGCATACACATACCCATTAATGCATGTACATTGTACATGCTTTGCCGCTCAAATAAAGAAACAAACTCATAGACTCAATATATTTTAATTTAACGCTTCTTCAGTAAAAGCTTTCTCCTGAGACTGATGATATTGCCAGTTCGAATCCCAAAATTATACCCACACCACAATAGTGGAGAGGGTATTATGCATTTGTGCTGATGTGTGTAACGCCTAAAAATATTGGTCCTAGACCCACCTTAAAGTATACCGATGGACTCAGAATCACTTTCTGAGTCGAACTAGCGATGTCCGTCCGGCTGGCAGGCTGGCTGGTTGGCTGTCCATGTAACCTTGTGCGCAAAGTACAGGTCGCAATTTTGGAGATAAGTTGATAAAATTTAGGACATAGGTTCTTATTGGCACAAAGACCAAGCCTATTGAAAATTGGCCAAATCGTAGGACCACGAGGGAAGATAGGGGGAAATTTCTTCCTCTCAGAAACTATCAAACCGATTTTAATGAAATTTAAAACATAGATAGATCCTATCTATATGGACACATAAGCTATACAGATTTTCAAAAATTGGACCACAAGGGAAGGTAGGGGGCAATTTCTGCCTCTCACAAACTTTCAAACCGATTTTAATGAAGTTTATAAGCATAGATAAATCCATATTTATATGGACACATAAGCATCATGTGTTTTTAAATACTGTGGTGTAGGGTATCATATGTTCGGGCTTGACCGACTATACTTTCTTACTTGATTTTATTTAATTTTTGTATGTTCTAAAAAACGATTTTAAGATTATAAAACGAATTTCAAACATCAACTTTGGCAAAAGAGGAAACGGGATTAGGTACATATGGGCATTTCCCCAGAATGGTCTACCAGGATGAAAAAATAAAATGTTGATAATCTTTTGGCCATTTTCTCATTAGGCGATTATCTTTTTTCCCAACGAAAAACTGCACATTAAAGAAATTTGGTTTTCTCAATGTCTCATTTGCTACTATTTTGTCGCAATTGTTTATTATTATAAAAAAAAGTCTATGTTGTTATAAAAGAATGGTTTCATAGCATATCTCAGCTGTTTTACTTGAGGGAATTGCACTGGAAACTGGAAAATTTTATATTTTCTTATATTTTCTACTTCTAAAGACATTTTTATATATTTATTTTAAATGCAAAAAATATGTTATGTTTACACTCTTTCTACATAATCTCTCCATTACAATCAGTTGTAAAAGGAGTATTAAGTTTTTTTGTTAAGGAAATTTAAGGATATTTATGGGAAAATGCATGGTGATAATAATAAAAAAACATATATGTCAAAGTGTCACGTGCGTAATGTCACGTGCGTAATTTACAATTTATTTTTTTCTTCGCCAACCTATGCATAGTTGCTTTTGAACAAAACATGATTATAAAGGCCCATTACTAACCTTTATAAAAACATTTTTTCCGAAATAAAAACCTCCTACAATTCACTTACTTTCGCACTTTTTCTTGCGGTCCTAAAAGTCACTTCTATTTTTATCACGTGAGTAAGTCAACTTTGATTGCATGGCATTTGGGTACCCAGTGCTCAATTTACCATTATATATACTTTTTAGAAAGAACTCATCACAAACAATGTAACGATTCTAGAATTCATTCTAAAATTCCAATCCACTTCTATTTTTTTAATATTCAAACACAATAAAACGCGTACAAATGTCGCGTGCATAACCAGAGAAACACCCATTTATAAATTTTTTTGGTTTTTTTTATATTCTTCGGCATGGCGAAAAGAAAAGTTGGCGTGGCTCAATTAATATTTCTTTATACCTTAAGAACGTTATTTATGTATATATCTTTTTGTTCTTATCTCATCATGGTGAAGGGTATATAAGATTCGGCATAGCCGAAAATAGCACTCTTACTTGTTTTTAAATACAATTTTTTGTATTGTTTTAGTCCCAAGAAAAGAAAGATCTCCTAAATGAATTTTATTTTATGTATTGCTATTATATGTTATGTTTTTTTTGTTTAATATGTATGTATGTATTAGTGCTGGGATACTATCGATATTTTCTACTATCGATATTTATCGATAGTTCAGATTTCACTATCGATATATCGATATTATTATTCGTTGTTTTATCACTTTATTGAACGTATGAGACGTAACGTTACGTTATTTTAGATGATAGTTTTTTAAAAATTGATAAGTACCTTTCTGAAGGAACCTTAGTAGCAGGGACTATAAGATATTCTATTGCAACTTTAAATAATTTTCTAAATTGGTTTTGATTCTCAGCCCAAAAAGAGGTAATCAACCTAGCGGACTTATCATCTAATGGTCGTTCATTGTTTTGCCCAAGCTCGCTATGGCAATTGCATTTTGATTTGCATTTTTTTTTTTACAACATTACAAAAATATTTGACATTTCAGTCCCTACCCTAGGGAAAAGAAAACTAACACCAAAATAATCACGGGACAGTTCTAAAGTGGATGGGACCGGTTCTAGTTCTCACACTTTATATGAAGGGAACTTGTCACTTTTACATGGCGATGTCCTAGGAGGGGGCTAATTGGCACTTTTTTGACACTTTGTGACAGGTCACAAAAATAACGTAAATTGATGCAATAGATTTTGGTTAAAATAATACCTGTAGCAGATATTGTCCCGAGTGAACCATGTTAATATGATCGTTTCACTTCATATAAGGTTATACCAGATAGAATCAGCCACTACCAGCATAAAATACAGTCACATGACTAGTTTTGCGTCAATTGCCTGTCCTCCAGAGTAATATATGTACATCAAACACATTATCACCAGCTAAGTGATATGTCTTGTTTTCACCTATCACGTTTTATAATAAAATTTTATTCACTGGTCACGGGATATGTGCTTAAAGAATAATTGACACAAATTTCCCGCAGGGTATATAAACATGAACATATTTCGACTCAAAGGCCTTTAATTAGCAGTAAAAAGCACAGCTGTTTGTATTCATTGCTGTAATTTAGCGCGAATTAATAATAGCAAGTAAAAAATTGCGGCTGTGTGTGTATAGCTGCTGTTAGAAGTCTTCATAGCTGTATTTTAAATAATAATAATATCGATATTGATATTTTTACTATCGATATTTTCGATATTTTAAGACAATCGATATTACTATCGATAGTTTCCCAGCACTAGTATGTATGCAGTTCCTTGTAAACTATTTTATATTTAATTTTTTTATGTCTTTAGATAAAATGAATTCCTAATACATTTTGGTATTTTCTTTTAAAGACTTGGCACTTTTGAAAAAAAAGTTTTTTCTTGCAAAAACAAGTTTTTTTTCTGAGATGACAAGATATTTTTAAAAAAATGTATGGTAACGCTGTTTATAGTCAAGTGTGTAGTTACATACATATGTATTTAGTTTGATCTTAAGTTTAGCCTATATCTAAAACATACTCTGAGCTTATATCGGATATTTTGTAGTTTAAACAATAGTAAACTGTACACTATGCTGTACCCTAAAATATATTCTAGAATTCTATAATCTAAGACTCATGGGTCGATTGCGAATAGCAACACAACTGAAGTTGAGTTGACAGCAACGAAATTAGGCAACGCCGCTCATGTTAATATATACAAAAATTTTTTTATTTTCTTTAACTTTATTTACTTTAGTTCAATCTTCATCCGTTATCGTCTTGTTATAGTCTAAACTATAGTCTACTCTAATGTCTGAACCATAGGCTAATCAACGGTTTTAACTTAAGTCTATAGTCTAATCTATAATCTAGTGTTTAGTCTGAATTTTATTCTTGTTTTTAATCTTATTTTTGTCTATTCTTTAGTTTAACCTTTATCTAATCTAATCTTAACAAGATTTAATTTTTGTCTATAGTTAAATAATACTCTAAATTATCTTCTTAAATATGTTTTTACTGTTACCGTTCTCCAGATGTAGAGAAATCTATATTGTGTGTAAAAGGCCATGGCTACTTCTCCGATCCAGTCCACTTTTTAAGAGATATTTGGTAGAACACCAATCTATTTGTTCCAAATTTTGTTTTTTTTCTTTTTCTTTAACCGTTCTCTATATATAAAGAAATGTATATTGCCACGCCCACTTTTCCAAATAAGCCTAGTTGTAGATAGATATTGTGTATTGACATTTAAGCGTTTTGTAAAAAGTTTAAATACTTTTATTACCATCGTTCTCGAGACATATACTTATACATATACTACTTTTCTTAACCAGCCCACTCTTTTTAACAGTTGTTTTGTACGGATAACCAAACTTTTAACTACAAATTTGAAAAATTTACAGTAATCGGTGTCTAGATATACAGAAATTTATAATCACCCTTATCGTGGTTGGCGAATTAAAAAAAAAAATACAAAAATAAAAATGCGACTGTTTGGTAATTGATTAAAGGAAATAAGTTCATGTTCTCTTTAATCTATTACCAAACAGTCGCAGGCGTATTTGAACTTCGCCAACCACGATAGGGGGAATTGTCCTTATATTGAAGGTGCCACGCCCACTTTCTTACAGATGTCGAGTAGTGATAACCAAACTATTTGTTTCATATTTGAAAATTATTAATTTAACCGTTCTCCAGATAGACTGTTATTTATATTTTGTTTGCACAGGAGGTGCCACGATCACTTCAGAATTTTATAGTCTATGTTAAGCGCCGCGTAATCGGGAAATTACTGTGAAAGTTTCAATAACCTTTAAGCAAAACAACATTGTACAATGCTGCAAAACATTTCATTGTATATTGAATTTCTTTTTGTTGTGTTATAAAAATAAAAAGTCTTTTGAATAAAACACATCTGTGTTTTTTTTATTGTTTCATGCAATTAACATCACCTTTGAGCTTTAATTTTCCTAAAATAAACTTGTAAGTATGTATAATTACGCAAAGTAATTACTTTTGAGATTGGCAAAGTGATAAAATTCAAAAAAACCACTGTAGGAGTAACAATTGAAAACGAAATGTGTCACGGTATAACACATTTAAGTGTTGCCTACTTTTAAGCTAAAACACAAAAGCAAATATAATGTATATCATGAAATACAACTATAAAAGAGAATTAATTGCCTAGTTTTAGGTGTTACAATAAAATGTGATTATTATTTTATTTATATCAAAAGAGAACACAAATTTATAATTTTTTATGTTTTTTTATTTTTCTTGTAGAATTCTAAACCTTCACCAGCCTCGACAGTATCATCTAGTCTTTTACCGAGAGATGAAATTTACATTGATGATGAAGGCATTGATGGTTCCGGACGTGGTGGGGTAAGTTTCAATTTTAATCATTGTTATTTAAGGCGGATTTGTTTTTATTTTTTTTAATAAAATAATTAAAAATTCCATTTTTATGCATAATTTTTATAAATAAAATATTTCTATTTAAAACAGAAATATAAGAAATGTCCTTTAAAATAATAATAAAGTAGTTTGAAAAACATTGCTGTTGATGCAGTATGTGTGTGTGTGAGTGTGCGTGTGTTGTTAACTGGCCAAAGTTTTGTATTCATATCAAGAATACACATTTAAACATTTCGTTTTTATACAAGTATTGTTTTATAACTCACATTGTTTTCTGTCACATGTTTTAAAAATGTGCTGCATACTTTTAGTCATTCATCTCTTCATTCCCTCATTCATTCAATCTTCTTTTTTGTTTTACAAATAATTTTATAAATATTTTATATTTGACGTACTTACAACCATTTACAAACACAAATGAAAAACATGATGCATCTGGTATATTGTTACAGTTATAGTTGGTTTTTGTATTTGTAGTTGAAGCTGTTGCTAGTTGCTGTAATGCATTTTGTATTGCAGGTCTTTAGGGATTTGCTTGTGCAAAACAAAAAATATTGTAGTAACATAACAATAACTTTAACAATTGTTATGACAATGTTGTGCAAGTATATTTTACATTTAAATATTTTATAATTTCAAGTATTTTAGGTATTATGTGATGATGTACAGTGGGGTCAAAGGCTGTATAAATTGAAAATATATTACTGAAATTACTGATATTAGCAAAGCAAGACTTGACTGAAGTATTTAAGGTAATGAGAAGTCTTATTTAGAGTAGATCATAGACAGCGTTGCCACAACCAAAAAACACTTGTAACCAAAATTTTAAAATAAACTAACCAAAAGCAAAAAAAGTAACCAAAATTATTTTTTATCAAATGTCATACTATTTTATCCGCACTTCAGTTGAAAAATATGTCTAAAGAAGGAATTGTGTTTGTTTGTATATAGTAGGCTCATAAACCGCTGGACCGATTTTTATAAATTTAAATAGTGTATTACCGATGGTCTGGAAAGAACAAAAGGCTATATAATTTTTCGAAATTTTTAGTGGACGTGCACTTCCTTTACAAAGTTAACACTTCAAACCTTTTATATAAAGAGCTCTTGCAAGTAAAATTTTTTAAGTCTTGCTGTGTTATTAAGGTATCAAACTGCAAAATTTAACAAAATTATGCGGTAAATCTTTTATATATACATAGTTATCTGTTGCACTTTGACAAAACATCTTAAGTCAAATTTCAAAAGTTGTAAAAATGTTGGTAATTATCAGTGTTGCCAGAAGTAGGGGAAAATCCCTTTATGTAGGTTTTTTTGATACTTAAATAGAAGCGTGGGGAAAATCGGACAGATTTTTCATAATCTTCAAAATGTAGGGATTTTTTGTCATATCGTATTATTTATAAAATAAATGCTGAGAAAAACTTTTTTTAATGATATTTTATTGTCCAGAACGGTTGAAAAAAATGTTTCCCCTAAAATAGCTTCAAAATATATTTACGGAGTTGTTTGTGGTTTAAAAATTTAACGACACTAATATGTATGTAAATGTTTTTTCTAAAGGCCCAACTATAATATGCATAAGCTTCCTTAAGCTACTGTCAAAAATTAACAAAAAGTCTCTCAAAAGCATTAAAAAAAACAAAAATAAAATAAAAAATTATTAGATTCCGTACGGAAAGTGCGATCTGTTTCGCACTTTGCTTAAGCAAATGACAGTTTCATAAAATTGAACAAGAAGTTTTCTTAAGTTCAGTATGGTTCTACACATATGAATCTCATGTATTCACACAATTGCTTAAGCATATTATCTTTTTGGGTAAAGTTCGGTAAAATGAGAGTAAACAAAAATTTCTCTCACTAATAGACAAAAATGTACAATCGGGAACAATAAACACCAAATTTCTGATCCAAAAGGAAACGTTAATATGAAATATGTTTTTAAAAAAATACATAAATGACACATTAACGTGCATAAAATTTAAATTTAGGCATTAACTTACATATTTCAAAATTTTCTATTGTTTATTTTATAAATATTTTTTTATATTTATTATTTTGGTTAACTTGCTTGCAGTTTTTTATGCATTATTTTTTTTAGTTTTGTACTTATTTTATGTCAAAGCTTTAATATTCATTATTATAACTAATATTTTTATTATATTTTAATGATAATAATGCGTAGGGATTTTTGTAGGGGAAATTTTTTCAACGTGTAGGGAAAAATCGGATTTTTTTTAGCATGTGTAGGTATTTTTTCGAAAACTCCACTGGCAACACTGGTAATTATACTAATTTGCATTCAAAAAACATTTTTGTTTACGTTTTTAAAATTTTGTATTATAAGCGAAATTTTTCTTTAATTTTGGTTTATGTTAATATTTAATGAAAATTATGTTTTCGCAGAGTTTTTTTAAAAAACTTTTTTGCTATCTTATCTTGAGATGCTTTGTCAAAATGCCACATATATGTAGCTGCTTTTTACCCGGTGAAAATAGAATCCTATTAAAAGTTCCGTTCACTTTGACCTTATCGTTTGTCTAGAAAAGAGTTTCAGTTAGACCTATGAAGAATTAAAATTAGGAGATAATTGCCATCTACACTTCAAGGTATATATGTAAATATGGTTAAGTTGACAGTTTGTTAAATTTAAGCTTTTTGAAGTAGATGAAAAAAGTATTCGTATTGGCTGCACAAATACCACACAAAATTTTTAAGAGTCAAAAAAGCGGAGCGGGTAAATCCTCTTCCAAAACAAAAAATTGGTTATTTTTGTGTTGAAAAAAAGTAACCAAAATGGAAAAAAGTACACAAGTACACATTGGAAAAAAAGTAACCAATTTTGGTTAAAACTAACAAAAACGGCAACGCTGATCATAGACTTTAGTCTAGACAAAAGTTAACGCTTTGGACTAATCTAAAGACTATACTACAGTTACACTTGACACAGAAAAAATTTTTTCACCAATTAAAGCATTAATCAAAAATAAAATCAGTTTTAATTAAAAATGTAATCAAATGAATTAAACGTTTTATCATGTAACTTAAACGTTAAATAAAGTGAATTTGTCAACGTGTTAACTGATGCAAATTAATAGTATCAGTTAAACGTTTTATTCACTTGATTAATTCATTAATTAAAACTGATAAAATTTTTGATTAATGCTTTAATTGGTAAAAATTTTTTTTTGTGTAGTTTAGTTTATAAATTAAATGATTTACTAGACTACAGCTAGACTATAACTTAGTAGACTACCTACAATACAAAGATAGTATCTGACTTCGAAATAGCCTAAACTTTTGTAAAGACCAAATATTGAACTAAAGACTTTACAGCATTTTACAGAAAATTTAAAATTTATCTTAATTAAAAAATTTGTGATATTAATTAAAAAATTAATAAAACTTGCTTAACAAGGTTTCGTTTAAATGTGCTACATTCCCATTTCATACTATTGATAAACTGAAATTTATTGTTGAAGGGATAAGCTATTCCTATGCGCATTTCACTGGTTGCTTAGGCCAGATCGTCAGGAAACTTCATCCAAAGATTTTAGAAAAACTAAAGATATCACACATATAAAACTGTTAAGCGAATAAGAATTATAAGCCACAGTTTAACTTGTAACAATATCAATGCTTAAACAAAAACAACAACAATAAACAGTGAGTTTATCTTTTCTTACAGTCCCGGCTACAATTGGTTGATTTTTTTCAACTCTAAATGTAGTTGTAAGTGGGAAAAGTAAACAAATTAATAATAATATCAATTAAATATTTGATTAAACGTTGAATTTACTTGATTAAACTTTTTAATAATTTGATTAAACGCTTAATTCATTTGATTACATTTTTAATTAAAACTGATTTAATTTTTGATTAATACTTTAATTAGTGAAAAAAAAATTCTGTGTTCGCTTGATTAAATTTTTAATTAATACTTATTTTATTTTTGATTAATGATTTAATTGGAAAAAGTTGGCGAGAATTTCTGTATATATAGTTAAGACTTTACTATAGTTCAGACTCTCGACTAGACTTTTTCCCCAACTATAGCTTAAACTATATATTCATGTGGAGTATAGGGCCATAACAAAAATAACTGCCGTTCGGATCTATTATTGGCTTTTATCTTCACTTCACTCCAGGGGGCTGATCGAAAACTTTTCCGATTCGAAAGGAATTTTATGGCTAACTCTTTCAGTCGATACTGAACGAGACGAATTTTTTTTGTGTTGTGTTGTGAAAACTTAAATAAATGCTAAACAACACTTAAAAAATGATTTTGATTTATTTAATATCGACTGAAAGAATTAGAAATCAAATTGCTTTCGAACTGAAAAAGTATTCCATCATGTCTGCCGGAATATTCTCCATGTATGGGCGGGCGTTTATTTCTTCGACTTCCCTGTGGCAACCGCAGATCTTGTCAGGTCGTCTTGCTGTTTGCGCAACGTATGTCCAAGCCAGTGCCACTTGCGGATTAGGATTTCTATTGCCAGGTATTTTCTTATCGATGTCCATAGATCTCTTTTAGATATTGTCGCAGGCCAAAAGATCTTTAAAACTCTTTTTAGGCATCTGCTGGTGAACACCTGTAGATCGTTAACGTCGTGCCTTCCTGCGTTCCAAGTAACGCATCCATGAAACAATGTAGATTTTACATTGGAGTTAAAAATTTCAATCTTGGTCTGTCTTGAAATACGTGTTGAGTTTCAAGCAGGGCTCCGTGCGCTCTTGGCGTTATTTAGTGATCCTCCCTAGCTCTCGATAATGCAACATAACAAGCAAAAGCTGTTAGCCATCGATAAATAATGAAGTATAGTAAGGGCCTTTTGCGTTTTAGGTAACGATTTGTATTTGTTATGCCTAAAAAAAGCAAAAAAAAAAACCACACATTCAAATTAAAAGTAAGAAAAATTTACAACAGAGAATTTTTGGACAATCGTGGTTTTTTTGCTCATATCTCAGTTGTTTGAGAGCCGACCTGGCTAAATTCCAATAGCAACATTTAACGAAGCTTATGTAACAGAAACATATAACAACCCAGTTCCCACCATTGATGGGGTCTTCCGAAATCCCATTTCAACAGACAAACTGTAAGACGGACATCGTCTTATCACCTTTGCTAATCATAAGGATGCAAAATAAATATTTTATCGAAGATCAATATTGTAGAAATTACAAACGGAATGACAAATTTATGTATAACATTTTCACCTGTGGTAAAGGGTAGAAACCATACATGGATTTGGCAAATATTAATTAAAAACAGAAATAACGCTAATTAATCTAAAGTATCTGCCGATGCTTTTTTCTTGTATTTTTTAGAGCGGTAAAAAAATGTCTTTTATTTTTATTAAAAAAAGCGAATAAATGTTTTCTCATGTCGTAAGAAAAATTAGTTAAAAATTTACTAGACACTTTAAAACGATAAAGCGGTAGAAAAATTAGTTTAACTGATTTAATGCTTTTGCAATGAAGTTTAAAAAGTAAAATACATTTTTTAAATTTTATCCTTTGACAAATAACAATTCAAAAGCATGCAAAATCTGTGAAATGCAAAGGAAAATGTTTAAAACCCCAACAAAAAAAAGATAAAGTATCACAAATAGAGAAACATTCATAAACCTGTCACATGTGTTGTCACTTTAAAGGCATTAAAATTTACAAAAACCAGCCACAAATTCAAAACAAACAACAACAACAACGAAAAATGTACAATACAAAAATCCTAAAGCCGCCCTGGAATATAAAAGGTAAAACAGTTGGGTAAGGAGAGAGACCCCTCATTTGCCTTCTCAGTTGATGCAGTTTAACTTTAACAAAATGGGTCTTATATGTTTCGTTAGTGTGAGATGGAGGACCGACCCCCCCAGTGAGCGACGCAAGCAGTAAGGCAAGCAGTCAGGCAACAGCAGGACAAGTGACACAATAAACTCAACATAACAATCTACGAAAGCAGCACAGTAACACACACAGGGTATTATTTATGTATGTATTTGCGCATGCATGTGTATGCTATTAACATAAAACAAAAACAGAAAACCATAATAATAAAAACTTGGAAGTAAATACAAAAGCCAAATGTAAACAGGCACATACACCTTTGACTCGCTTTACAATAAAGGAACAAGTTATACCGACAATTCAGTATCCTTTTCTGTCGCACGATTTGTAAAGAAAATCGCGTGTGCTAGTGCGACCTAAAAATTAAACTTAAACTTGCAAATGTCAATGAAACTTTTCATAAAATGATCGTTTCTGCACAGAAAAAGAAATAAAAACGTTTAATTCACTTGATTACATTTTTAATTAAATCTGATTTTATTTTTGATTAATGGTTCAATTGAATCAGAGTTGCATTTTGTTGTAAAGTAGCTGAGTCATATGATATTTTGTGTGATAGTGTGGCATTAACAAATGACTTTACAGACATTTTTTTTTATAGAATTCTGTAAATAGTTCATGTGAATCCATTCACATTCGTACGATGGAATAGTGAACACTGTTCGTAACAGATTTCCATCAAAGTTTTGTAATACTTTAAGCACTTACTCGGTACACGAATAGTCCAATGTTTATTGCCACACTGTGACGAATTTTTGTCATTATGATAAACACGTTTTATTTTCTTGTTTAATGATTCACTTACGGTTTTCTGGTCAAGTTTCAAGGCTGTTAATGTTAAAGAGAATAAATAAAATTTCTATTGAATATTTTTAATATTTAAACCACTTACTCGTTACACGATAAGTAGAATATTCATTGCAACACTTTAGCTATTATTCGCCTTTATAATTAACAATATTTGTAATATTTATTCGAATAAGTTTTTGCATTATTTGCCTTTATAATTTACAAGTTTTAATTATTTGTTTAATGTTTTTTCTTTTAAAAAGTCTAATACTAACACTCCTTATATCTTATACTTATACTCCTTAGTATACAATTATTCGGTTATTCTCTTTAACATTATAACGATTATTCGCCACTTTTAATTTTCAAGTTTTGTATTTTACTATATTTTGTATGTTTACCTATATGTATTTAAACAATTATTCTATTGACCGAATAAAATTTAATTTGTAGGTAACAGTTTTATTTTTCTATGCGTTTAAAAATCACAACTTAAATTAATTAAAGATTTTTCCATAAAAGTGTTAAAATCTTTCGAAAAATTAAATGCGAATATAACAATTATTCGATTCGATTAATAAAAACGACTTAAAAACATTTTGTAGTCAGTTTGACAGAAAAGTAATTAAGGAGTATTATATTATTAATAAGTATTAAAAGTAATTGCCTGAAAAAATTAGCAAAAAATAAAATTTTATTCGAATAAAAAAATTATTCGAATAATAAAAATAAAAAAGTTCGAATAAAGTTTTTTAATTGACTGTACAATAGTTTTATTTGTACAAATTTAATTTTTTTTTTATAATAAATCTACAAAGTTGTGTAACTATTTTTTAAATTGTCAATATGAACTTTAAGAATCTTATTCGAATAAAAAATAGATATTTTTTCGATTTAAAAAATTTTGGCCTTTGTTATTACATGAACGTGTTTTTATACAAGAAAAGAATACATTTTTGTAAGCTTAGAAAAAAAATTATATATTATTCGAATCATTAAATATTTATTCGAAAGAATTTAGGTTTATTTGAGTATTAAAACTAAACATTAAATACATTTAAGTACGATATAAATAATAAAAGTATTGTTTTTTTAAAAAAAGATGAATATTTTGGGTAAATTTCAAACGATTAAAAAAATTGTTCGAAAAATTTAAAATAAAATATCAATTTTTTTTTCGACTGTGACCAGCAGTAAAGTTAAAAAAAAGAAATTTTAATACCAAATTTTTTTAAAATATAAAACGAATAAAATTTTATTCGATTCATTAAAATTTATTGGAATACAATAAATTTTTCTAAGACATAATTTAACTTAATTTTCAATCACTTTTCATTAGAGAATATCAAAAATTAAAATATTTTTCGGAAAAAACACGACCATTTTTGAAAGTTTTCAAACAAATAAAAAAAACATGGAGCAAAGAGCATTTTTACTCTTGACTAACTCTTAACTAAAAAAAAAAATATTCGAATAAATTTGTAGTTTAAAATTTTAACCACTCTTAAAAAATTCCGAAAGAATAAAGAAAATATATTTTTCTGTCATTAAGCAAATATTGAGGTTTTTGTTTAATGTCTTTTTATTGTGTCCTTTGGCTGGATTTTCATTATGGAAATCCAATCTAATTTTTTTTCTCGTTCTCATTTGCTTTGTCACTCACTGTATGTGGTTTTTTACACATGTTTTAATACACAGTATTTTGACAATGGACTGTTTTTTTATTTGGCTGTAATTTTTACAAAATACGTTGAATACAAACCGACCACTATTGAAAGGACTGGCACTGAAATATAAATGCGCCTTTAAGTTTACAATAACAAGCACACACGTAAAAAAATACATGATATAAATGCACCACAATGCGTTTGTTCGATGAATGAGTAAAAGCACATAAACACTATTGCACCCATTTTTGTTATCATCCACACACACATGCATTCATACATTCGTACATTTTAAATATAGAACACAAATGGCAACAACAACTTGGGTTACTGAAACACACAAATACTAATGAAAATGAGTACATCCTTTCAAATACATATGTATATGTAAATACACGGATCTGTTTGTTGAATTAAGACTATGAGAGTGTTATTACTGCTGCTAAATACACAAACATAAATTTAAATGTTTTCAGTTGATGGAAGTAACATTAAGGTGGTTCCAAATTTGTAAAATTTTTATTTTCAATAGTGTTTATTAGATCAAAAAAATCTAATTGTTGAGAAGGGATATTTTTAAACAATCTAGCTAAATTTTGATTTTTCTTTTACACTATCATTATTTTCCCTTTTTTAAGGAGCGTTCCTAATATACAAATGTATGTATCCTCTTTGTTTTTTTTTTAAATACGTGTACCTAGATTTGCTTGAATTTCATATTTGGTTCGTTAAATGTAAAAAACAACATAAACCAAAAGTAAAATATTTTTAAATAAAAATATTTTCCTGTGGACAAGCTCTCTGTGCGATTAAGGTCTGAGAGCAAAAAAAAAAAACAAATAAGGTCAGAATTTCTATAAAAAAAAAAAAATTCATTTTATTGGCAAGTTTATATTAAATATTTTTAAACCATGAGATGTGCTTAAGCTCCAGTTAGCTGACAGTAACAGTAAAGTTGCAAATCAGCTTCTTTATTTTATTGTATGAAAAGTAATTGGAACGATTTTTGGTGGAAGTATAATTTAACTTAACCGTAACGTCTAAATCTGTAGAAAATTGATTTTTCTTACTTTTTTACTGTACGGTTTCATTACTGTTGATGTCAGCTAACTGGGGCTTTATTCTTTATATCACATCAGACGTGTAGAATATAAAATTCTCTGTCTCTCTCTCTCTTTCTGCTGAGTGTTTCTAACTAAAATTACAAAAGCATCAAACTGAGGCCCGTTTGGAAATGCATCACTGCGCGTTCGTAGAAGCATCATCTGGCATCAGTACAAATGTCAGCTGTTCAAAAATACATAACAAAAGCAGATGATACGCAAAAACACGCGTCTCAAAAATGGCTGATGAATAGTGTGTTTAAAACAAAGATGCCCAGTAGTGGCTGATATCAGCAAATTAAACTCACACGTATACTTACGCTCTTTTGGTTGATCGTCAATCAACTAATAGGAAATCAGCATGTTGAGTGGGAGAGACAAACTACACTTGCAGAACTTCTGTGTCTTATTTTACATTTTAATCGTCATCGAGACTGCTGTCAGTGAACATATAAATTGAAATTATTGCGATATATTAATGATGTCAGCCGAAAAGTATTTTATGTTACAAAATGCTTTTGATGACATGCAATGTCTTATTTGTCATAAGGCATTTAGATGTCCGCATATATAAATTATATATGTATGTATTATAGATATATATATACCTATCAATACATTCATCAAGAGTATTACTAAAATAAATACATTCACCAAGAGCATTACTAAAATATGTTCATTCATTAATTTTACATTTCCCTTTTGTTAAACAAAGAAACAGAAAAAAATGACAACACCCGCCACACATATGCTTTCGTCGCAATCTCGTTGACGACTAAATAAAATGAATAGCAAATTATTTTCTTCCAGTGTAATTTCGTCACTCTCACCAATACTACTACCTTGGGCATCTTTGGTTTAAAACATTGGTGTCCAGCCCATACCACAATTGTGGAAATTAATTCACACACATTCTTCACACACATTCTTACGCTCTTTCATTTAGTCAACGAGAATACACAATTCAGTCGTCGATCATCAAGCGACGAGTTCACATGCGGCGGATGCTTACATATTTTGATTTATTTACTAAAGAAAACTTGCCCAGTAAACATTTCATACATAAATATAGAAAAAATAGAATGATGCAATTTAAAAGATATTTTATGATTGGCAATGCTTTTGGCAATATACAATGCCTCTTATGTTTTAAAACATTTAAAAATAAGAGGCAAGATGTTTTAAAAAGGCATTTTGATAACTTTCACAGTTATATTAATAAATTTAATGTAATAGAAAAAGAACTTTTTAAAACCCACCAAAAATTTTTTTTACAGAAATTAAAAGACTGGTTGCTTGTAATAGAAAGCAATAAAGACAAGCTAGATAATCAAAAATTAAAACAGGAGGCAGCACGCCTTATTAGTTTAAATATTATAAGACATGGTCGACCATTTTCGCAATTTTTAAGCCTTTCGTTAGTGGCAGATTCTACATATGATTCTAGCTGAATACAATGCCAGGCAATTATATTGCGGTACAAGGAAAGAGTTTCTTTAAAACAAAACCTATAGCCTTTTAATTTCTGTAAAAAATGTTTTTCGGTTTTCAAAGAGGTGTTATTTTTTCTTTCACTTTAAATTCCTTTATATTACTATGAATGTTATCAAAATTCCTTCTTAAAACATATTCCCTCTTATTTTGAAATGATTCATAACATAAGAGCAAACAAATTAAAAATGACTTCCTGTTTTTGATAATAAAAAAAAAAAAAAAAAAAAGTCAAATATTAAAATTAATTTACCATTGCAAGATTTTTTAACCGAAAAAAGATTTTAAGATTTTTTCCCCAAAAACAAGATTTTCTGTTTTGTCTAGACGAAAGTTAGGTTCAATTAAAAAAAACCTTCTTTGTTCCTATTTGAAAATGTTTAAACTTAATAATGCAACCTTGCGGTTTACTGGACAAAAAAAAAACCATAATGAGCTTTTAAGTAAATATTCGAATACATGTTAATCAGGCTAGCCATATTGAACTTAAGAAAACCTTTTTGTTAAATTTTATAAAACTGTCATTTGCTTAAGCAAGGTGCGAAACTGATCGCACATTCTGTACGGAATCAAATGTTTGTTGATTTTATTTTTGTTTTTTTTTTAATACATTTTATTAATTTTTGACAGTAGGTTAAGCAACGCTATGCATATCATGGTTGGGCCTTTAAAAACCAACCTCTGTTTGGCGTTCAAGGGAGATTAATCAGGTGTAAGTTTTGCGCGCTTTTTATTTAGCAAAAACAGAAAATATTGCAAGTCAGACTAAGGTTCGCAAAAATTAATCTTTTTACGTTTTTGATTTCCATGACACCCGTGTATATCTAGATTTATATAAATAAACGTTTAAAAATGTTTAGATTTTAGCGGTATTTTTAAGAAAAATACCGCCTTAATTGAATATTTAGCGGTTTCTAGCGGTTTTGAAGTCCGATTTTTCGGGAAATCTTCAAAAAAAAGTTGGCAGCAGTGGAAATACATATTGATATGCTTTAAAGTTAATTTTAATAAAAAAACTACTTTTTTCCAAAAAAAAAAAAGATATTTTTTCCAAAATAAGATTTTTTTTTTGGTGAAATTAAGATTTTTTGCTGAAAATTTCTGGCAGCCCTGCGGTACTGATTGAAACTATTTTAATAATTGCTTTTTTAGTTTGACATGAATTTGTGTTTGCTGGGTAAACTCTCTCTATTCACTAATACTAATATGAAGCAATACAACCACAATTTAATTTTTGGACGTCTCTGGTTTAAAAAAAAAACCCCAAATGCGCAATCAGATGCAGCAGAGTGATGCATTTTCGAACAGGCGCTTGTTTTCGCTCTCTCTCTCTCTTTCATTTGATTTGTTGTAATTTCTTTAAAGAAATCTTTTGCTAAACAAATACAACTATGGTCTGCTTTGTACCCACTACTGTTTTTTTTTTCATTCTAACTGATGCCAGTCCTCTTACCACATCTACTCATTTACACATTTGCTCGCTTTATTTTTTAAAATGTTCGCTTTAAAATTGTTGCTTTCCCAGCTAAAATATTTCACTATTTTCAGCACTTAACAAATATTACAAAATTTTCATTGGCTTCTTTGTATTTCAATATTTTTCCTGTATCAACAAAAAAAAAAGAAAATGTGAAAACATTTGTCATTTAAATTGCCCTGATTATTGGCTTAATTTCTAATTTAGGTGTCCTTTTACATGCAATGAATATGTTAAAAATGCATTTAAAATATTTTTAAGCGTTTACGAACAAAATCTTGTTTTTTTTTTTTTTGATAAATTAGGAAATATGTATGTAAGGGAATTTGAGGTTAAATTAAATACGAGCGGTGCATACAAATTAAGAAAAAGAGTCTAATGAAATAAAGGTTGATTTTTTTTTTTAATTTAATGCAATGGAAATAACTCAAACAGTTAAATTTTTATCAAAATTAATTTTTTATTCACAAACATTTGAAAATAATTTTGTGCTTATGGGCACCGCGGCAGCTCTTGACGTAGCGCATTCTGGACGTCCAATTTTAGGCCACTTTTTCGAGCATTGCGGGCTGTATGTCACAAATAACACGAACAATGACTTGACATAGCACTACAAAAAATAATCGAGACGAGTCAAATCGCATGGCCTAAGAGGCCAATTGACAGGCATATTTCTCGCAATCAATCGCCAAATTTTGATTTAAATAAGTTAACGGTTGCGGCCAACGTGTTGCACTTAGCGTAATCCCTCATAAAACCTAATTTTGGCCGGATCAATACGATCCATATTTCTAAACAAAAATTCATTGACCGTTATGCGAGCTCTGGCTTCAGTTTTAAAGAAATAAGCAGGGGTGTCATGGAAATCGAAAACCTTAAACGAAAGAATTTTAAGAGTCGTTTTTCAATAAGATTTTTGTAATAAAAAAAATTTATGACAATTATTATACAAATAATGGTCTATTAGACAGAATTTTTGAACAAAAATGGTTAAAATTAGATTAAAAGTTCAATAAAAAGAACTGCCAAATTCTTTCGTTTTACGTTTTCGATTTCCATGCCACCCCTGAAGGTCTGCTTATGTCTCCAGCGTGTCAAATACTCCAAACGAATTGTGCATTGCTCTCACTGCATATCCGAGACAATTTTGTTTATTAAGAAATACGTTAAGCCAAAAATAAGACTCATCAAGCACATTTTTGCGATAAAACATCAGTAGTGCGTCTCGATAACTTTTATAACGATAATCGTATCGTTAAAGTAAATATATCGAATTTGCTATTAAGGAACATTTTTAACGATATTCGCTGTCGGTTGAAGTCAACTGTAGTTTAAGCAATTTTTTTTTTTTTTTTTTTTTTTTGTTACTTAAACGACAATAATTTACGTAGTGCTTAGAAACCCTCAAATACCTGAAATTTAAATATATACATAGTTGGCAATTTATTTGTCGTTTCTCATCAAAGTTCTGACTAGAATGATTTCTTCTTCCACACTATCTCAATTTAATTTTTACCGTTATACTGTCTGTATATTACGCTACGTCGAAACCCGTACGCTATATAATTTAATCTCTGCTCTCTTTTCTTTGCTTGTGAGGCTTTTTTTTAAAAGATCGCCAAAAGTTTAAACAAAATTCGTCAAAATCGTCAACAAATCGTCAAATATTTAAAATTTATAAATCAGAGACAATTTATTGCATTGATTGGTTCAAAAATATAAATTTTTAGCAAGAAATTCTTTAGTGATTAAGACAGTGATATGGTTAAGTTTTATTCTATTTATTTCAGCAAGTGGTCTGAAGCATATTTATCATTTGAAAAGAAATACACAAGAAAACATATAATTTTCATAAAAACATAACAAAAATTTATGTATTTCATTTATCCATATTCACAAAAACATTAAATAAAAAATAAAATCTCATTTGCTATTAACTCGAGCTATCTTTAAATGATTAATTTTTAGCGCTATCACTTTTGCAAATGGTTTTTACTGTTGAAGGTGCTAAACCAAGGGTTCTGTCTTTTCACACGACTTGCAACGTTTTATTACGTTCAATTTTAATTCCAAACTAATGCATCTTCCTAGCACGCAACTAAACATTTTTTTAACGCAAATAGAAAAATTCTTCACATGTGATTACGACTTCAGTGAAAAAATCCAATCGTATGTAGCGACGCAAATTAAAATCATAAAAACACAAAGCGGATTTAACCAATTTTTAAAAAGCAGACCAAATAGGACCGACGCAAATCGGGGCTCTAGTGTATATTTTTTGCAGTATCGATAGCATTCATATAATTGTAGATTTCGAATTACTAATGCTTCTAATGAAAGCCACCTGGTTTGTGATGGGGGCAGAATTTTTTTGTTTTTTGTTTAATTTCCAATAATTTTTGTATATTGAAAAATGATTTTTACGTTTTGGACTGTGCCCAATATACATAATTGTAAATATTTCTTGTAAGTGTTTTATTGATGCCACAAAATTGTCATAACACTATTACTTTTAGTAAAAAAATCGTCAATCGTCATTTTACTGTATTTTCTCAAAAAAATCGTCAAAATGACGAAAAATCGTTACACCCAACAACCCTGGTGTTGAAGTAAAAAGCTTCGATTTTTAGGGTCAAAAAAATACTTTGTGTACTCTCAGAGGGTGTAAAGATTTGATATATAAAAGTATTTTCCAAACAAGGCGGATTTCCAAAACCGCAGTTTTTTTTTTTTTTTTTTTTTAATTCGTAAGCTAATCCCGCGAAGCTCTAGGCTTGTCTGCAGGAAAGAAATCAGAGTCTCTGGCGGGAATCGAACCCGCAACCCCGGCGCTGATAGACTAGCTCACCACCAGCTAGCCTACCGGGGCAACTTGCAAAGCAACTTGCTTTTTTAAATGCAACCAGCACCAAAAAGTTATTGATGCTACATATTTGATAATACATTTTTTACTTTGACTGCAAAGTATTATGTTTTGGGACTCGGTCCAACTGTCAATTGTTCTACCGAAAAATTAATTGTTGAATTAAAAGCGGCCTCTTAAACAAATCGACATCAACTTTGAAATGAAAAGCTTTTTCAACATCCTTTTTTCTCTGTGTAAAATTATTTTTAGTGAGTTTTGCCTTTATTAACCAAACTTGTTTTATAAATTTTTAATTTTAATTAAAATGAAACCACTGCTGGTGATCACCGCAAAATGTTGCTATATATTTTTTTGAAATAATTTACAGCAAAAAAAATTTATATTTTTGTACAGAAAATCTACGATGTGTAAATTTCATTTTATTTATCTATTTTTTTATGTTGCATATATATTAGTTGTGTGTATGTGTGTGTGTGTGTGTGTGTTTTTTAACTCAAACGAATGTAGAACATTAGAAAATTTGTTACATATTAGAAAAAAAAAACAATCGGCTTGAACAAAAATGTAATAAAATTTTATTTAAGTTTTTTGTTTACTTTTGAACTAAATTTTTTTCAATAATTTTATTTTTCTTTCTTTCTCTTTGTTTTTTTGGTTACATTTTCTATCAAATGGACCAAGCTTCTCTTTTAGTATGCTGTATGGGTTTTTTTTCTACCACAAAAAAATCAACAATAAAATATAATTTTTTTTTTTTATATATAAATATAAATGAAAAAACTTTTCAATATAGATACATATCTAAAATATTAAAAAAAAGCATATAAGCATATATATGCATACTTATTCATTTGGTGGAATTCTGTTTGATGTTAAACTTTTTATTTATATTTTTGTAACCCCTTTTTAACCTTAATAATGATAGAAAAAAATTCAAACAGATAAATGCACTTGCTTTGCTGTCGAATTTAATAACAACTTTAATGTTAGCCTTAACTTATGCTACATATTTTCAAGTTTTAAGGGTGAAAAGTATATAATACTGTGGCACCACTTAGATTTGCCGCTAAACTGCATCATGTTCTACAAAAAAGAAAGGAGGGCTCACAACTAAATCGAACCAAGTCATTTAAATATAAGAAATTTCAAAACAAATGCGAAATTCTCCGCTTAAATAACTTTGATAATAAATTTGCAGGTGCTCGTAAAAAAAAAACTGAACTGGCAATTGCTTTATTTTGATTTTCTTGCGAAAACAATAAAATGAAGCAATTTGTTATGAACTTTGATTTTTCTTTACCCACTTACAACTAAAATTCGAGTTGGAAAAAACACAACCAATTGTAGTAGGGAATGTCTCTTTTTATTTATAAAGAATTTGTCAAATTGTTATCTTTTGTATATGTAACTTGTCTATTTCTAAAACTGTAATTTATGAGATATGCTTGTTATATGAGAAAATCTATGAAATAAATAAATGTAGGAAAAGTTAAGCTCTCTGGCTATTGTTGGAGTTTTGTCTAAGCTTTGGAAATAAGACTTAAGCGTTTGTAATTCTCATGTACTTTACAGTTTAATTTGTATAATATCTTAAGCTTTTCTAAAGTCTTTGGAAAACAGTTTCCTGATGATCTGACCTAAGCAACTAGTGATATGCGCATAATAACTAGCGTATCCCCCAACAATAAATTTCAGTGCATTTATCAAGAATAAAATCTCTATTCAGTTCTGTAATGGATTAAGTCAAAAAGTGTTTCGTTCCTAAGGTAACAGCATAAAGTCAAAAACTGTCTTTTTCCCAAGAAATTAGTGGCCTGAAAATATCTTCGAATTGTCTTTTTTTTTGGCTTGGTTCACTTCTGCTGTAAGCCCTACAAATGAATCTCAAAGCTTTAATTTTTTTTTATTAAGAGCAATTTTACAAAAAAAAAAATAGTAATAAACGTAATTGACCAGAAAATGGACAGCTAGGGCCTACTCCATGTACTAAGTAAAAAGCAATGTGTTTTCCAACGTCCCGAAAGTGTAAGCGCAACCAACATACCCAGGTAGTAATTTGAAAGCACAGTCCGGCAAGATTGTACACTCGCCTCTTGTTTAAGCGCTGGAGCGTTCTAACCTCCGCTGCTTTTGGAAATATGCCAGCAGCATCTGTTGAGTGCCAATAGCACTTAGGTAGAATCCTCTTTCAGGCCGAACTCACAAATATTCAGAATATCCCTTCCCGCGACTTTGTGGAGTAAACCGCAACCACAACGTGATACCCTAAAGTATCTTTCAAAGACAATCTTCCTGAAAAACGGAAAGCCTTTCCTGCAAGAAGCATACTAACAGAGGCATCAAATAATAGTCAGTCCAATGCCGTGCCGTGCCACCGGGGGCTATTGATCCCGTGGTACCAGTTAGGATCTCTCATCAATCGCGATTGCAAGAGATGTTGAATTTCTTTTAAGATTTATCAATTTTGGATATTTGTCAAATCCCACCTGACATCCCCAGAGGTTTAAACACCAATCCTCACAAATCCTCCGGGGCACCAGAAAATGTTCAGTTAATAAAAGTTTTATAAATCTACTTACAACAATGGTTGGCATTCAAATAAATAATTTTTTTTTTTTCAGCCTTAATATATGCTACAGTTTTTGAGCAAGCACAGTTTGTTAGTTTTTTACAGTTTTGCGTATAATTAAAAGGATCTATTTGTTGCAGTGGTTATGCGAAAAAACTCTTTAACATTTTTGTGTTCTTAAAAGGGATTTTCATTATGACTGAGGTGAAACGCTCGTTACATTGAATTTTCAAGTCGGAGGGTGGATTCTTAATATGACTTTTATTTTGCTTAAACGAATGGGCATGACTTTTAATTTGGTTGTAGTCTGAGAGTGTAAAAAAAGGTTATTAACCCTTTTGTTTTTCCAAACCCTTCACCAACAAGAAAATTGCAGAGAAAAAATAGTTTTGTCGATTTAGCAACATAAAATTTTGAGGTTAAAGGTGCGTACAATAAGAAACTATTTGCCTTAGGGGAATATATTAGAAACAATTTGCCTTTAAAATGACGTTTGTTTTTCTATTAAATCAACAGCTAAGTAAATTCATAATTAAATTTCAATGCCTAAAAGGCTTGTTTGCTCTTTATGCAACTTTTTTTAAAGACTATAGGGATTCACTTTTTCATTTAGTAGCGATTTTCTTTTTATTTTAGCCCTTATATACATGCTACTATGAAGTAGGAACCTAAAAGTTCTCTAAAAAGTTATGTCCAATCATAAAATTTTTGTTTTACTTTAATATCAACAGAAGATACTATTTAAACGCCTAATTTTTGTATGCCAATTTTAAACAACTACACTTCCTTAACATATGCAACAATCTTAATGTGATAAAAATATCTTTGAACTTATGTTCCTTTAAAGGCTTGAAAAAATTTATGTACTTTTAAAATCAGTAAGTGGGAGTACGCTTGGAATTAGTTATTTGACTTCGGTTTTATCATAAAATCGATTAAAGACTTAAAAATAAATGTTTGCGCCTAAAAGAACTCTCAGATTTTTAAAGCAATTTCGAAAAGAACTATAAATACACTTGCTTCGATTTCGCAGCAGATAATAGTTTAAATTATTAAAGTGTGTTTTTTAAGCCCGCAAGAATTTGAAATTGTTTAAAATAACTTAAAATAAATTCTTGCATCACCTGAATCTCATACGGATATAGGCCAAGATCTTTGCGAAAAACTTCCCAAGTAGTTGACGGACTGAGTCCTAATTCCTGTGCCTGACAAAGAATCGATAAAGTTGTATCCTCTTCCACACTTTCGTTTGCAGCAGCAATACTCTGATTTTAAAAGTAATTTTGAATTATTTAGTAGCGTTGTTCAAGCGTGAATCATGACAATTTGCCAGAGTATATTGATTAAGAATTTTAAAAAGTGAGCGCAGTATGACAGTTTTTTTGACAGCTTACCCTTTCGTAAGTAACTTTTATCGGACTTAAGAAAACATTCTTAATTATAGTTCTTAAATTATAGGAAATTTCCAGGCTTAAGAGCTTTTTGAGCTTGTAAAAATTTAACACTTTTGCACTAGTTAACCATAATGCATGATGTTAATTGTGAGTCACACCTTAACGTTAAAATGTTTGCCGAACTTAATTTGACATTTCTTTGTTTTAATGTTTGACAAAGTCAACCATAGAGTTGTACACAATTGAGCAGCACGTTAAGATAGTTAAAGCCTCTTAAGAAAATGGGCGTTTAAATCAAAATGCATTTCGTGGCACTCTTTCACCTCAGTGGATTCGTTAACAAGCACAATTGCCGCTTTGAGGCAAATGAGAATCACGAGTGATGGTGGAGAAGCCGATGCATCTACATACAGTGACTGTTTGGTGAGGTTTATGGGCTGGCGGCGTCACCAGGTCGTATTTCTTCGAAAATTACGTCGTAGAAGCAGTTACCGTGAATGGTGTTTGCTATCGCGAGCTGATAACGGACTTCTTGTAGCCAGAAATTGAGGGTATGGACCTGGACGAAATGTGGTTCCTACAGGATGGTGCCACTTGCCACACAGCCAACGAAAAAATGGCTCTTTTGCTCGAGAATTCCAATGGCCGTGTTATCCCACGTCGTGGCCATGTTAATTGGCCGTCACGATCATGGGCTTGGACACCGTTGGACTTCTTTCTTTCGGGATATTTAAAAGGAAATGCGTACGTCAATGAGCCATGAACAATTCAAGATAATTCGGCACATTAACGACATTGAATTATCTCTCAGAGTCATTGAAAATATGGACCATCGGATAGAGGTATGCCACCGAAACCGTGATGAGCTTTTGGCCGAAATTTTGCTTTACACATAATTGTCATAGATTTTTCTATCATAATAAAAAGTATTAAGATAATTCTCCGAAAACGTTTTGTTTTATTTACTATTAACATAACCTACTGTTCCATCAGAAAATAGAAAAAAGTTAGTGGTTTTTAAATATAAAATTGATTTTTTTATTAATTCATTTTATTCTTATTCAAAATTTATAATAATCAGTAGAATCCACCTGCCTAAATATTTAAGTTTATACGAATTTTGTACTTTAGCCTTAATATATGCTACAGATTTTAAAAAAGGAAAATAATCATTCTCTTGCAGTTATTTAATGTACAGTAGATTTCCGATATGTCGTAATCGAAAGGACTGACTGCATTTTTACGAACTAGAGGAGTTTTCGAAATAAACCGATTTTGAGTTAGCGAGGTTTTTTTTTTTTTTTTTTTTTTTTTTTAATATTTATTATAATTAAAATTATAATAAATTATATAATTTAAGCACTAGCATCTAAGGCTATCGGCCTGGTTTAACGAGGTTAAAACTAATAAAACGATTAAAAGGGGTTTAAATTTTATAAACTCTGTAAGCAAAAATTGCCTATGTATTTTTTTTTTTTTTTTAATATATTTGTTTAAATTATGATTCATAAGTAAGTAAGTACGATTTAGAGGGGTCTCCTCAGAATTTGAATTACAAAAAAAATACAAATCAAAAAGGGGAACTTAATTTTTATAAGCGTTTCAAGGTATCCGCCGCTTATTTCGAACTGTTAAGGTCTTTAAATTAACGGAGTATGAATAAGCGCGGTTTGACTGTACTAACATCTTCATATTAAATTTAAAGTAAACTCAAGTTTATTGCCCCCAAAAACTTTTCTACTTTTTATGCCAATTTTCTAAAGAAATAAAACTTCCTAAAATATTCTCTTAATTTTCTTTTTATCAAATTATTTCTTATATTTATGTCAATAATTTTAAATTTCTTTAGAAAGAAATCTAATCAAATTGCTTTTGTTGAAAAACGTCAACAAATCCAACCAAAAAAAAAAAAAAAAAACATTCTTTAACTCCTCTGACCAAGTCAAAGGAAATAACAAACTCACTTACAAGTAATGTGCAATTTACATCCTTGTGCAGTCAACACACACACACACATACACACAAAGATACATTACAATACAAAGACCTGACATACTAACGTTTATACACAAGGGAAATAATGTGGTTTTCAACTGGATATTAACATGGTTTTTTATTTGTTCTCTCTTTCTCTATTCCCATCTTTTTATATATATTTTATACTTTAAAGCATTTTTTTTCCTCTTTTTTTTTGTAGTTTTACAAAATGTTACATTATGGTTTGTTAAACATAATTTTTTTTGAACAAATACATATGCTGCAATGCACACGAGATATAGGAGTTTCCATAGAAATAATAGAGTAAATGTTTGTCTAAAAAAAAACTTTATAAATAAAAGTTAGATAATTTAACTTTAAACCTTGTTTCTTAAGTACTTGAGAATCTATAGAGCGGCAAAGTTAGATAATTTTAAAGGTTTTAATTTTCAGCTTGAAATTAAAATTAGTTTTTTGCAAAAAAATGCTGCTGTAAAGTGCATTTTTTTGCTTCCACCCATATGTTTTAAAGTGTTTGCATGCAATTGTTTAAATAAATTTGAAAAAATATGCTCGTTAGTTGTACAAAAGACAAACTTGCACACCCTGAATTGCACTTTAGCTTTGAAAGACACATTTCTGTTTTAAGTTGAAAGACAAGTTACTTTTTCCCCTCCACATTTCAATATTGTTTGGGGTATCTTAAAGGAGTAACGACTTCTGGCAGGCAG
The DNA here is from genome assembly GCA_963931875.1 of Pollenia griseotomentosa. Lineage (NCBI taxonomy): Eukaryota > Metazoa > Arthropoda > Insecta > Diptera > Polleniidae > Pollenia > Pollenia griseotomentosa. The sequence goes on from OZ007564.1 coordinate 52,031,696, forward strand.
TTATTGTGTGTTATTGTGTATTAAGCATAAGGGAATCTAAATACAAAATACTTATTTAAAGTTGTTAAAATTTAATATTTCATATGAAAACTTATTGGTTTATTTTATTTAGTAAAATATAATTTTTTCTTAATATTTAAGACCAAAGTGAATTGTTTCTAATAGGCTTTTTACACTGATCAACATCTAACCTCTACCATCAAAGATGTAGAAAATGTGAAACACTTGTTTACATTGCTCACATCTAACATCTACCATCAAACAAAAATGTCACCATTTTTGAAAAAAAAAAAAAAAAAATAGTTTTAAAAATAAAAAATATTTTTTCCTACAAAAGTACCAAAATTTAAAAAGAAAACTCAAAAATGTATTTGAAGTTCAGTTTGTTTAAAAATATAAAAAATACTTATCAAAAAAACATTGCAATAAAAGAGAAAACTTGACAAATGGTAACGCTGCTTTCGAAACCAATTTTTTTTGTCAGTGATGCCACAATAATAAAAGAACTTATTGCCACTTTTCTAGTGATGACACTTAAATAATCGAAAGATGTAGAATGGATATAATGAGAGATGTTGGATTTTAGCCCTATGCATTTCTTACGGAAAGATGTTAACATCTTCGCAAATGGTGGCAAATTGATGGTAGATTTTAGATGTTCATCAGTGTAAAAAGGCTATGAATGCACTTGCTTTGGTGTTAAAATTGAAACCACCTTATTTATATAAAAGCCTTAATATATGCTACGGCTTTTAAGATAAAAAAAAATAAAGCTCAAAATTTCAAATAAATCAAAAAATACCTTTGATTATTCAAAAAACTAATAAATGAAATCAGATTCTTTAAAAATAATAATAATTTAAAATAATTTTTTTTAATGCGAAAGTGTTTGCCAAGACTAAAGGCTATTTATAATAATAAGTATTGATTTTACGGTTGTTCTATTGTAAAAGAAACTAAAAAGTTATTAAACTTTGTTATATGTACTGAAAAAAGTCCCAAAGTTTTGTAGTTTTTTTCTCGTTAGAGACGTAAAAACTTCATATTTTCGCTTTTAGTTTTACATTTTTGAGCAAAAAACTCTTTAACCTGATATGTTTTTTATAGACTTCGCTTGAATTTTGGGAAGGCGGCGTTGTGCGATTTAATAGGAAAAAAATTAAAAAAAAAAAATAACAGTATTAAAAAAAGATGAACTCATAAAAAAAACTAAATCTAAAATTTTTCTTATAATGATAAACATCAAAGCATTCTTTTCCACGTAAATAGACAATTTGACTGTTGCATTGTCGACAGCGCAACATTCTATTTTGGCGAACAATGCTACGATCAACACGATCATTAAAAACAGTTACTAGTGGATATGAAGCACTGATGTTTTTGAATCTTAACCTCTCAACATTTTCATTTTACAACAAACAAATGCAGTTGGGAAAAAGGAGCTGTCTTTTTCTTTTTTTCTCAATTGGGGTATTCACAAGGTGTGCTATCATGTTATATTGTCATAATGTTCTAACATTTTACAATGGTTTAAAAATATTGTTGTTGCTTTGTAAACAAAAAGCGTCTTAAATAAATAGAACTTTGCTTGCTAAGTTTATTGTGCTGTCGTAATTAATCCGAAGAGACCTGCGCTGAACGGCTGAGCTGAGCCGAGCCGTATTAGTTTTTGTAAGCCTTCGCCGTTGATGGCAAAATTTTATCCGGCTAACTACCGAATTTAACCTGCGGCTAGCAATTTTTGCAACAAATCACTTGCGGCGTCAAATTAGATCGGCATAGGACTCTGCTGTTTGGTAAACAAACAAAATAAAATTTATTTCTGATTTGCGTCTGAAAAATGGCAAATAGTCAGGTAAGAGCTAATTTAATTTATTAATTCATGGATTAGAATTAAAAAATATTTTTATTTTTGGTAAATAATTATTTTTTATATTTGTTTTAAATCTACTGGGCTCAAATCGTCGCAGTCGTGATCAAGTGACTTTAATCGAAATTTTACTTTTTGAAATCGTCCCACTCGTTATCAAAAAACTTCTATCGGAATTTGAGATTAGGTCTTTCGTTAACGAGTAGTCAATCGAATGCTTTCACTCGAAATGTCATTCGATAGGTTAAGAACTTTCGTAAAAAATTTAATTGTTTTTTTACAAACAATTTTATTAGATTTCTGTAACAAATAGCTAAAAATTTAAGTATTAAACTTTTTTCAGCAATTAGAAAAATAATAACATTCAGTTTTGCAATTTTTCGCAAATTTAAGTCATTTTTGCGATAGAAGCGATTTTTGTATTGTAAGTTTTTTTATTCTTTACAGCTTTAACGATTTTTAATAAATAGTAAGTAGACTTTGCTATTATGCCGCTGTTAGCAATTTCTTGCAAATTTCCCCTTATTTAGCAATTCTTACAGAATTTTTTCCATTCCTTATACTTTTAAGGACTTTTAATCAATTTTATGGCTTGTTCGAATTATTAAAAATTTTCGCGAATTTTCGCTATACATATTTGCAAATTTTTTTTTGTTAATTGTTGACATTTTGTTTTTTTTAACGATTTAGCTGTTTCCCAGTTTGCGATTATTAGCGAATTTTAGCCATGTTCGCGAGAGCAGCGAGTTTTTCTGTAAGATTTCTGAATCTTTCCACTTTAACAATTTTTAATAAATACTAGACTTTGCTTTCATGCCGCTGTTTGGAAATTTTTGCGAATTTCCGCTAATTTAAAATTTTTTATCGAATTTTTGCCACTGTTCTCAACAGTCATATTTGTTCATGTTATTATTTTATGACAACTTGTGAATACCACAAATATATAATTCAATTTCCAAGCATTTACAAGAGCATTGGTAAAAAGCGACAAGTATTTATACCTCTAACTTGATCACGATAATAATTATTTATCGCGTTGTCAAATAATTCAACTTCACCCATTATCTTATTATACCATATTTATAATTTTTTTTTTATATTTGCTGTGTTGCTGTTGCGGCGAGACCTGAAGAACAAGTGTTGGTGAGTTGACACTCCTTGATGGGCGTTTGTTGAACTCCGAGTCGTTCCGGTGCATAGAACCGATTGTCGTGGAAATGTATATTTGCGGTCGTATCGTTAAGGTTGTTTCAATTGCTCTACAGATGCGCAGGTTGATAAATTAGTAGTGTCCGACCGAAGGCACGTTTTTAGGCCGTTGCCGAAGCCGAACTCTACTTATCCAAAGTCATAACAAGAAAAATTTCAAATTTTTGATTACCAAAAAGTAAACAAAACAGCAAGATATTTTTACAACGCACAGAGGGGTGAACAGTACCAAAAATGAGGATTAATTCAAAAATGAAGTTTGTTTTTTGTATAAGTATTTGGTACCATATAAAGAAGATAAAATTCAACACGAATAACTGTAAATATTATGGATATATGTTGTTTACTTTTCTTGTTATACGCTGTCAAAGTTGAGTAATATTTTATAATTTGGAAATATTTGTTTAAAAGTGAAAATCAAGGTATTTTAATTGCGATTTGTGAGAATTGTTTCTTAGAAAACACTATTTTTTAAAATGGATCCATCAAATTCATATATTTGACTAATTTATAAATTAATTTGTGTAAAGAAAAGTATTGCAGAAATATTTAAATTTTTTAAAAAAATGTTGATTTTTGAAATTTTTGTGAGAATACTTTGGCAAAACTTTTTATACATATATTCTTAAAATAAAAAAAAACCTTGTCCGTTTTTGCCCCATTTGAAAATATTTGAGATTTTTTGAATCACATTAATTTGTTTTTTCTGTTTTGTTTAAGTGATTATTTTATTTTAGTTTTTGTTATTTTTCCGAAACGCAGAAGTTTCTGTTAAAATTACAAAAATGTATGTAGAATTGATAGAAAGATTGCATATAAAACTTATTGTTGTTTCCTATGGTCGCGAGATTCACTTCAAAAATTATGCGACTTTACCTATAAAACCGCAAATCTCTTCGTAAAAATTTACTTTAAGTTCTTAATTCATGTACCCGAAATAGTATATTATGCTCTATTGCTAATAGGCCAACTTTCTAAGGAGGCACAAGAAGCTCGTTATAAAGATTTAAAAAATCTTAGAGAACAATATGCTCGTAAATGCAGTCCTATAAAATAGAATGAAGACATTTTTAATCGCTTTCTTATAACTTCAGTTCCTTTAATTTCAAGCAAACACAAACATTATGATAACTTATTCTGCTAAATATTTCCGATGTTAATGATGATTACATGACGATTACTGATTTAATGAAGGTGAAGATAATTATGAAGATGATTTTTAATTCCATATTTTAGCAATGAATGTTCCTTGTTAAAAAAAAAAAAATATTGTTCGAAAAAGTTACATAGTTTTTTTTTTTAGATTTTAGTTTATTAAATAAAACAAAATTTAAATTCCACTAAAATTTGACAACAAAAAATTTTTTTAACAATCATTAAACACAGAATCCAAAAAAAAAATCTGTCATAAATTACAGGCTTACCTGAATTAATCCTCGTTTTGCATATGTTTCACCCCAGTGTGAAGCGGGTTGGTGTAAATATAACGTGTCGATATTTTCCAAAAAGGGAATAATAAAAATTTTGAGTAAATACCTACCCTCTGGTTCATCAAGTGCGAATTCATTTAGAAAAATGTTTAGTTATAAAAAAACCAACAAAAATAAGTTTTTGATTAAAAACGCAATGCAGGGCCTTAATGGGTTAAACATTACAAAAATACGCTCATAAAATTATTACAGTAACTGATTGTGGGTTATTAAATTCGTTTTCCGTACTGTTAAAATTTAATAAAAAATATAGTTATTTTACGAATAATTTTATTTTTTAATATTTGAGTTTGTTATTCAAAAAACAAACTACCAAAAAATAATGTTTTTCCGTATTTATTTTGTTATGTAGTTTGTTTTTTGTCGGTTAAAATATATTTTTTAAAAGTAAAAACTATTCAATTTTAAGGAATATGCAATTTAATAAATAAAAAATTAATGTAAAAATCATTTGTTTTAAATGAAATGTAAATGATCCGTTTTTAAATGAATTTTAAGTTGTTTAAAATAAATTTTCGTTTGAATTTAACTACATAATATTTTGAGTGTATAAAACTATGACATCCATTAGAAAAATGTAATACCAAACTGTAATTATAATCTCTCTTAATAGCAAAAGAATGTTTTATATCAATAATAAAATATTGTGCTAATTTCTCAAGATTTTGCCGCAAGTAGTAGTAGTGTTTTATAAAAGATTTCCTTTGTACAAACATTTCACTTGCATTCATTTTCATTTCAAAATCATATATTTTCCTTTGCCTTTCTTTAAAATCTATTTGTGTTTTATAATCAATTGGCACGAGAAGCTTTCATCTTTTGAATATTGACTTTGATTCGGAATATGAAAACAGTTGAGTGTTCATTTGTAGGTTTAAAATAAACACCAACCCTTCCATCGGAATGGGGGGGAGAGGCAATCGAACAATGAAAGTGTCATTTACATTTAGAGGCAGTATTAGAGATAAAAGATAAAGACAGATGGGGACAAATAGGCAGGCAAACAGTTAAAAGGTCATGAAAGAAGGGATTTTGTTAAGAGTATTTTGCAGAAATTTATTTTTGGTTGGGGTTGCCCTAATTTTGTTTTTGATTAACTGTAGAATCTTTGATTAATTTGACATATAAATTGAAAGAGATAGTTGTGCGTATGAAACTGTGTTAAAATTGTTTATGACTTCATGATTATGGGTATTTTAAATCCCCTTAAGATGAAGATACAAAATCCTTTTTTTTCACTTTTCTATATTAAATGCAACACATGTTATACCGTGCTCAGATATACCTTTTTTATTGAGTCAATATTCGGTTTATTGACGTAATTATCTTTCTGTTCACATGTACACAATTTAGCTAACTCAATTTATATTACTACTACATACAACATTCAACGTAAACAAAAATGTACATGTATAAGCAAAATGTAAACAAGTTTTGACATCTTTAAGGAATAAACATCTGGCTTTTGCAACGACCTAATTGATGGGCATTTGTTTTGTTGTAATTTCAGTTGCCAAATGTCAAAACCCTGTTTAGTAAGCTGTGTTATGCTCAATAAACACACTTGTGACAGGGTCGCATTTTAATTTTACTCAATATTTATAACAATTTCGTATTAATTGAGCAATAACTAAATTGCAATTTTGTATGGATAATTGTGCTCAATAATGTTATTGCGTAAAACTCAATTAAGGTTCATATCTGAACACGGTATTAACCAACATCTTTAGAATGTCTCAAAGGTTCTTATTAAATTTTTTTTGTTTTTAATATGACATATTTGTGTTTGGTGTAAAATAATATCATAAGAAACAAGTAAAAGCTCTATATTTGGCTGTGGCGATCTTATATATCCTTTGTCAAAGCCAATTGATCCTTAGTTCATAAAGTATGGACGTTATCCTGTCGAAACCCGCCTTTTGGGAGCATATTTGCATGGGCGATAGGGAAAATAATATGTCGATTGCGTTAATTTTCAAAACTAAACCGAGAATATTTGAGCTCAATTTGATCAACTTAACTGCATTTGAATGGACGCTTCCATCCCAAAACCCTAAATTCGGGAGGACACTTATATGGGGTGCGAAATAAAATAATGGACGAATTTGTCTAATTTTTAAAATTAAATACTCGCACTTCCCCAAGGGTTTGTACTGAAACACTCTGGGAATGTTTCATCTTTTGGTCTCACATCCTTTGGAAATCTGTTGCCACCAGTATCTGGGATTCGGCAGAATTCCAAACAAACAGATCCTTTTGAGATCGCGGCTGACCAGAGATCCTATTGGTGGAGGACCCTTCGCGGACCACTTGGCGGTTGTGGCTAATATCCACGGTCGCGGCAAGGCAGATATTAAAAAGCTTACGTGGTGATTTTTCAACACTTGTGGGAAATGTTGGAATGTTGTAGGCGGATCTGATTAGGTGCTGTGGCTATTCAACAGTTGCTGATGGCTATTCCTAAAGCAGTTGGCGTTAGATAGCTCCTGATTCTAAGCTTGACACCTAGTGTTTAAATCATTTATAAACAGATTTTGTTAATTTTCACGACCATTATTCAACTAAGCTAGATAATAAGAAGAAGACATTAAAATTTTAGGTTTATAGGTAAAAATTAAAGATTTATAAGAAAAATTGAAAGGCAGTTGTGATTTTATGATTATATCTTATTTATTTATTGACGGATCTGGCTAAATTGCCATGGTAATCTATTTCAGTATATGTATATAAGCATTTCTCCAATGTCGAATGCGACATTCGTACGCCTTAAAAGTGAAAAAAAACATACATACATATTTTTTGACAAAAGGCGAAACTTATAGCTCTTGATTAGCACTATAATTTGTGCTATGGTTGACTTTGAGCAATTGTTCGTTTTCAAGATATTAAAAAAAAAAACCAAGGCATTTGCATGCGACAAAAACAGAAGTCGCCTTTAAGGCAAACAGTTCAAACACGGATTTCAGCGAAACCTGATGAAATATTTAAATGCGACTAATTTAAAAATGTTATGCATTGATGTATCTTAATACTGTTTTTTATTTAATTCAAAAATATTGTGTAGTTTATTTTTAATCACTGTCGCATGCGACATTTTGTTCCATCACACTTTTATGTTTCTGTTTCTGTTTTTATTTTTATGTAATAAGACATGCGTTAGACGTATACACTATTTTATATACATTCAATATATTTATTGTCCAAACAAAAATTAAAAACTTAAAAAAATATCTTCAATAAAGAAAAATACAAATATCGAACAAAAACTAACTTAACTGAAAATAGTATTGCTAGTCTCAAATAAAGTTTTTTTTTAATGGAATAAGCTGTCCTTGCTGCTTGTAGATGTTGGCCATCGCAAATAAAGATATTTTAGAAAAAAAAATTTTTTGAATTTATGCATTTTACACTTACCATGTCGCACGCTACAAATTTAAAATAAGTACATACCAAGAGAAAAGCACTGATTATTTTCCAGCAACATTTTTTTATTAAATTTGCAACAAAAATATCTGTTTGTTACTAATATTTGATGCGCATTGTATAAATACCCTCGACGCACTGACAACAAATGTTCTTTTTTCAATGTCGCACGCGTACATCGCAATATACGGTAAAACAAAGAAAAAAATTGTCGTTACTGGCAATCGCATCGTTCCGTTCACATTCTTTCTTATATTGTTTGAATATAAACCGAGATTTAAAAAGCAATTGTCAATGCATAATGTTTCTCATTAAGATCATTTAGCCAAACAAAACGTGCAATAGAAATGTTCAAAACAGAACTTTTGCACTTGTTCGACCGACTTTGCATTTGAATATTTCAAAGTGTGTTATGAATAAATGTAAAATTTGTTTACATTATTGAAAGTTGATAGACTCCCCATAAAAATAACGGGTTATCCATTTTGCGGTTTCAAAAGTAAACGTAAATAAAACACATATAAAATATTTTTTTTTCATAATAATTCTTTTTTATTACAAAGTTTGAACGTTAACATTATGTGTGAAACACCCCAGCAAAAACTTGGTAATAACTTGCCATTACTGAACAACTTACTTTTCAATGAGTACTTCATACCATCTGCATTACATAGAAGTAGTTTAGTAATGGCTGACATATAATCTGATACTTAAGTACTTGTGTATGAGTTGATTAGCGCTCTTAATTGAGTAAAAAACATAGTTTTTTTATACAAAAACTACACTGCCGCAGTAGACAAGCTGGTAGTGAGCTAGTCTATCAGCACCGAGGTTGCGCGATCGAATCCTGCCAGAGACAGAAAAAAAAAATAAAAAATAAAATAAGTAAAATAAAATAAGAAAAAATAGAAAAAAAAAATAAAATAAGAAAAAATAGAAAAAAAAATAATTAAAAAAATAAGAAAAAAAAAAATTTTTTTTTTACTTTATTGAAAGTATTCATCCAATGAATAACACTACATGTTAGTTGTAATTTTGGTGACATCGGAGTAATAAGTTATTTAAGTCCCTATTTTTAAGCGAATGTTGTAATGACTTATTTAACTCCCTATTTGTGAGCGAGGGTGGTAAGTACTTGCCTCCAATGACATCACCGTGTTAAAATAATGAGTTAAAATGCCAATGTATAAGTAGTGAAGAGTCGTTATATTAGCTTTTCAACTCATTACTTTGCAATGTAAGTTTTTGCTGGGACTATATCATTTAAATGACCACCACCACGCGGGTGTAAAATGCCCCAGATTTATTTATATTTATTCACGTATCCCCAGAGATTTAAATAAGCTTCGCCGCTCATGATGATGATTTTCGATTAAACGTCGTCTCAGAAGTATAGTGCTCTATTTTTTATTGACGTGTATTTTGCATCTGTTTGCTGCACTAATGCCAAAGTAGAATTGACATTTGCCTGCCATTTGCAAAAATTATAGTATCTTCCGATAGGTTGACGACGACTTTTGCGCCATCTTGTATATGAAAAACATTTTTTTTTTTTTCTCTTATAATTTTTGTATGAAGTGAAATTTTTTTTTTATTTATGGCCAGAAGACATTTTTACTACTTAAAGTTCGCTTTAGCAATGTTTCTAAAATGACCTTAATTTTAAGGTTAAATGATAAATCTTGTCCGGTCAAATCTGGGAAAAATGTTACAGTTGATTTTTTTTCTTTTATTAATTGTTAAGAAATGTTTTTAGATAAACTTTTGAAATTTTTACTTTAACTATCTTCCAGTCAATTAAATAATAACAACCATAAGTTCAACGATTTCGAACGTTATCGTTCGCATAGAAAATTTATATGAAAAACGCTCAGTTTTAAAAACATTTTCCATATAAAATTCAGGCAGTTGGACTTTTTGTCTGTTGGTTAAAATAGATTTGGCTAAGAATGATGGTTTTATATTTCTTTTCTAAATATTCTAATCAAGTTGGCTATAAAATGAACAATTACGATCAAAAATCTGTGACTTGTTTATTTCTCAGTCATTTATCGAAAAACTTTGAAAAACAAGCGTAGTTTTTGTAGCTTCCAGATAATTTTTGGCAGTTTTAATGCGCATTCGTATGAAAATGAGTTGTTTTATCGCCATAAACTTTTGATGGGCTCATAAACTTTTTTCAATACATTTAAATGTGTACAGAAACTTCGCCTGAAATCTTATAACAGGTTTTTATGATGATCAGTGCTGACATACGTTGTTTTAACTTATTACACTTTTAAGCGTTTTTGTCTATTGTGTATGGCTGTGTATGTGTATGTGTATGTGTTTTTTTTTTTTTTTTTTTTTTTTTTTTTTTTTTTTTTTGCTTCTGTGAAATAAAATGTAATCAAAAAAGGTTTTTATAGCCATTCACGTTGACATACGTCGTTTTTCTGTAGAAAATTTTAGTGGCCACATAAATTTTCGACCAGAGTATTAGAAACAGCTTAAAGTGGGTTTGTGTAGGACCATCTATCTATCTATATGGACATTCGTTATTGTTTTATTACTTTTTCTGCAAAAGATTTTTGTTTTAACCAAAATTTTGCTTAACATTTTTTAAAGAATTATTATGACCACCTGTGTTTACATACAATGTTATAACAAAAACTGTTTATAGCCATCAATATTGATATAAAGTCCAAATACATTGCTCAAATTACTCATCAAGCGCTTTGGTAGTTTTAGAGAAAATGTGTATATATGCGTGACACCGGCAATGCTGGATGGAAAATCAAAAAATTGAAATATTCTGGCGAATATGACGCCAAGCGTACGTACACGAGTGAACTCGCCTGTATGTCAAGCATTTGGCCAATGTATTTGGCGCTTAAGTTGTTTTATCAGCATAAACATATAACTTTTTTGGCAATAAAAGTTTAGTTTTACGAGAATTTCGCTTTAAATCTTTTAACATGATGCAAGTGCAGACATTGTTTGAATTTGCTTCTGATATGCACTTTACTTTTTTCCCACTAACTTCTTAGTTTTAGAGAAATTTCTCTCGAAAACTTATAAAAGGTTCTTATAACTATCCGTCATAATATATCCAATAATAGATCCATCAGTTCTTACTTTTTTTTTCAAAAATTTTTAAAAAAAAAGGGTTCTAATAATTTTTTCGTATTTACTTACGTTGCTTTTAATGCGTTTGTAGTGTTGTCATGATTGTGTTTTTTGTTTGTTCTGTGTTTTTATGAGAGTTATGTAAAAATTGTATACAAATTTTTTATGACCATCCGTCTAGACATACATACGTTCTGAAGACTTTCATATAAAATTAAAAAAAGATTCTTATGACCTTCTGTATTCACATACGTTGTTTTGAATGTACTTTTATTGTTGTTGTCGTTGTGCACTTTCTAATAAGTTTTAACTTCTTTCAAGAGCTGTATCTGAAATTAAAAAAAGGTTCTTATGGTCTTCTGTATTCACGTACGTTGTTTTGAATGCACTTGTAGTGTTGCTATCATTGTGTTTTTGTTTTTTCTAGTTTTTACGAGAGTAGTGTAAAAAAGAATTTATACAAATTTTTAATGACCATCCGTCTTGACATACGGTTTAAAAATAAGTTTTTACTCTTGTTAAGAATTTCCCCAGAAATCTTAAAAAAAGATTAATATGACTTTCTGTATTCACATACGTTCTTTAACGTTCATACGTTCATTGAGCTTTTGTTTTTATTTTTTCTTAGGTTTCGCGGAAGGATTGTTTTTATGACCTTGATATGCACGTAGGTCATGTACGTCTTGACATACGCTGTTTTATCGGCATAAACTTGAGATGAGCAAATTAATTATTTTTTTTTATTTTTAAATAAGTTCTTATTTTTTCGGGAATTTCGAAAAAAATTTAAAATAAAAGGTTCTTTTGGCCATCTGTTTTCACTCACATACGTTGTTTTGACACTAATAGTGTTCTTGCAGTAATTTTGAGGCCTTTTGCACACGCAAAGTTCACTTCTCTTCTACAAACTCAAGACTTTGTCAACTTGATTAAGGGAAAGGGATCTATTTATCTATTTAAAAAAAGTGTTTTATATGGCAGTCCCCCCTTGACATACGTTGTTTTATTGCTATGGATTTTTCGTATATCGTTTCGTATACATATCTTAGTTTTATTTCATGCTATAAAGTCTTATATTTCAAGATAAAAACTTTTGCCTTAATATTTTTTTTTAACAATTTGTCTTCAATTTGAAACATTTTGAACGATTAAATTTATTTTAAACTTGTTCAAATATTTTAGAGAATCGTTTTAGTTTTTGTAATTACATTTTATTTTAGGTAGATCTTATCCTACCTTAAGTTTTTTTTTTTTTTAATTTATAAACCACATTTAAATTTCATCAAGTTTATCAAAAAGAAAGAAAAACGAAAATTTGTTTTAATTTCCTGTTTTTATTATTTTTAGAATTTACAAAACAAGTCTAATATAAAGTTTTTAATTAAGTTTCTGTTTTGTTCATTTGTATATTTTAAGTTAATAGAAGTTTTTGTATCTGTAACTAATTTTTGTCTTGTTTCAACAGGAACTTTTCCTGTTGAGTTTTTTATTTTTCTTTTTTTTTTTTTTTTTTTGATCTACAGAAAAAGTAAAGAAATATTTTTCTTTTTTTTTATTAATCAAATGTAGATTTTGTTTATCTACGAAATGTGTATAGAATTTGTTTGCTATTGCTACATTTTTCAAAGTTTCTTTTTTCGAATGTTTAATTTTAAAAATAATTTTTCTTTAATATGGGCTTTTAGATTTTAATTTGATTTGATCATAAATGTTTCTTTTTTTCTGATTTGGTTACAAATCTTTGATTTTCTGGCAAAAATAAAACGACGTTTTTCATGATATCAGATTTTTCAAAACAAATATAAAAAACAATGTGTGTGAAGTTAAAATTTATAAACCCTACCTACATTCTGTTGTGCTTACAGAATAAGGTTAAGTACTTAACAGAGCTTGTGTTAACGCTTCTGGAATAATAGTCAACGTGAGCGAACAAAAATTGAAAGGGATTGGTGAAAAAAGAATTCTTTCATCGTTTTCCATATTCAGAAGTCTTAGCAGAGCGAGTTGGAGCGACTTATTGATAATTTAAAATTTTAAATTCTCTTGGGAGAGGGCAGACAAATCCTTTTCATTTTTTCGGCCACGTTAACTGCAATTTCAGAAATCTGGACTCATTCCTAATAAGAGTTCACATAAGCTCTGTTAAGTATTTAGCCTTTTTCTGTAAGCATAACAGAAAGGGTGGGGTTAAAAATTTTAAAATTGAACTTTTAAAGAAATTTCAACAACTTTTTAATTTAAACAGCTGCTTAAATATGTTTAATGATAAAACAACGTATGTCCAAAATTTTAATATTAACAAAAATTAAAACATAAATACATGGGTGGATCCATTTATCGGTTTCAGAAGTAAAACACACATAAAGCTATGATTTCGATGAAACTTTAATTTCATTTTAATGCTTCGACCTTGGCATTACGTATAATAAATTTATCGATGATTTAAATTTTCTGTAAAAATTCCATCGATTATTCAAATTTTCTATAAAAAATTTATCGATTATTTAAATTTTTTATAAAATATTTATCGGTTATTTAAATTTTCTATTAAACATTTATCGATTATCAAAAGTAATTTTTAGGAATACAAAATTTTAATTCAAAACATTTTGTTATTCGTGCTTAATTCCCAATTTTTATTCTTGATAAAAAAAACTGAAATTTATTGTTGATGGGATAAGCTGCTCCTATGCGCATTTCACTGGTTGCTTAGGCCAGATCATCAGGAAACTTCATCCATAAAGATTTTAGAAAAACTAAATATATTAAACCAAATAAAACTGTTAAGCGTATAAGAATCATAAGCAACAGTTCTACTTGTAACAATATCAAAGTTTAAACAAAAACATCAACAATAAACAGTGAGTTTACCTATTCTTACATTCCCCACGATTATTTAAATTTTTATACAAAATTTATCGATTGTTTAAATTTCTATTAAAAATTTATCGATTGTTTTAATTTTCTTTATTAAACTATCGATTAATAAAATAATCTATGGTAAATTTATCTATTATTTAAATTTGTCTTTCGAAAATGTTTTGATTACAAAATTTTCCATAGAAAATTTTTTGATTACTTAAATTTTCTTTTAAAAAATTGTCGATTTTTTAAATTTTCTATAAAAAACGTATTGATTATTTAAATTTTTTATATCAAATTTATCGATTATTTAAATTTTCTATAAACGTATATCGATTATTTATATTTTCTATAAAACATTTATCGATTACTTAAATTTTCTATTAAACATTTATCGATTATTTAAATTTTCTATATCAGTTATCGATTAATAAAATTTTCTTCAGAAAATTTATCAATTGCTTAAATTTCTACTTAAAATTTATCAATTGTTTAAATCTTCTTTAGAAAACTTTCGATTAATTAAATAATCTATAGTAAATTTATCTATTATTTAAGTTTTCTTTTAAAAATTTATCGATTGCTAAAATTTTCGATATTGATTTATTTATTGTGTATCTATTGTTTAAATTTTCTCTAAAAAAATTTATCGATTGTTTAAATTTCCTAAAAAAAATTTATCGATTATTAAAATTTTCTATAGAAAATGTATTAATTGTTTTAATTTCTATTAAAAATTTATCGATTTTTTAAATTTGCTTTAGAAAACTATCGATTAATTAAATAATCTATAGTAAATTTATCTATTATTTAAGTTTTCTATAGAAAATGTTTCGATTACAAAATTTTCTATAGAAATTTTTTTTGATTATTTAATTTAATTTTTTTTTTAATTTATCGAATATTTTAATTTTCTATATCGATTGATTTATTTTGTATCGATTGTTCAAATATTCTCTAAAAAAAGCTTATCGATTGTTTAAATTTTTTATAAATAATCTATCGGTTTTCTATAAAAAATTTATCGACTACATATTTACATTTTCTATAAAAAATTTATCGTTTCCATATTTTAGTTTTCTATTACAAAAATACTAGGTTTGCTTAAATTTTCTATAGAAAATTTATCGATTACATACTTGAATTTTTTATAAACAAATTATCGATGATTTAAATTTTCTATAAAAAATTTAATGATTTTTTAAATTTTCTATACGAAATGTATTGACTATAGAAAATTTATTGATTGCTAAGATTTTCTATGGAACATTTATCGTTTTTTTAGACTTTTTTTTAATTTTTCTATTGAAAATTTAATAAAATATAAAATTAAATATAGTCGATATTTGTGCTTTAACCTCCAATTTAGTGTTAAACTCTTTCAAAATACTTAAATTATGTGCCGTTAAATTGAATAGCCAACTGTATTTATTGTGGCATTCATTTCCTATGAAAATTAGTTTATTTAATTTATAATAATTTGTAGAATGCAGGAAGTTTTGTTTAATAAAAGTTGTATGTTGTGCATAAATTAAACGCTAAATCAGTTTTTTTACTGTTTCACACCAGCAATAGCAATTAAATTTTCGATGGATATAAAAATCTCAATTTTTCATCAAAAAAAAAAGGTTCCGCATATGTATGTATGAGTATAATAATTTAGTTATCTGCACGAGTGGCGTATGAGTAATATTTATTATACATTTCCTTATAATTAAATAACACTCATACGCTCTGTTTCGTTTTGCTTTAAAACGGAAAATGGGCTGGAATGTCTGTATTTAATGCTTGTTTTCCTTTTTTGCATTCGTTGCTTTATTTACTAATAAATACAACTACAGGCGTAAATAATTTATTATCATTTTTAAAGAGCATATTGCAGAATAAGGGAGAAAAAGGCAAAAAAAATTAAACATAATATTTATGATATATTTGCATCTATACATAAAAAATTTATGAATGAATAAGAGTCTATAAATGTTCGCATTTATTACGTACATTACATATTTACTTCCTTTAGCACACATTTATTTATATCACTTCTTTATATCTTTATATACATTTTATTACCCTTAAGTCATCCACAAATAACGAACATCATGACACCTGAAGAAATTAAAAAAAAAATATGAAAGAAATACGAAACATAAGAACCAGCAAATAAATAGCGAACCATAAAGATGGCAGCAAATGGAATAAAAAGTGTAGAACTATTTACAAAATATTGCCATCATAATCATAAATAAAAGACAGACGAACAGACAGACATACAGACTTCTCTTAAAGCACACTCTCACTAATCATCATCATAAACATAAAATGCAGAATCTGAAAAAAAAAAACATGGCGGTTTCCATTAATTGGCTTGGCATTTTAAAAAAGGCACAAAAACGGAATAGGAGTACAAAAAAGGGAATGCATGGCAGCATCTGCTTTTCCTGGCTCTTAAAAATAATCAGACTCTTTTCTTTTTTATTATGCTCTCTTGCCTCCACAAGATTTCTACACATACAAGTGCTTTAGTTACGTGTGCAAGTGTAAAGATTTCAGCCAAATAGAGGAAGAAGAAATGAGCAGTTTTCCTTTTTTATGGCTTAAATCTTAATGCGTTGTTATAAGCCATATCATATCATTTCTAAAGGAAAAGCATCATAACAATTTAATGATACTGAACGAAAATTTACATTATTTTACAAAACTTGAATTTTTTTACAGAATCTCAAAATAATACGAGTAGTTTTACTTAAATGAGACTATTTTCACGTTAACGACAGTACTTTTGATGCGACCGATTAGTTGTCTTACCTTGGTTGGGGGAATCAAGATAACGAAAGAAGAGCTAATTACCAATAATTTGAAGCCCCTCCCATTCCGTAATCTTCTTTGGTTCGGTCACAATTTAAAAAAATCTCTTCCAAATACACCGGCCAAAATTTTAAAAATTGAAAGATAAACGCAGAGAAAAAACATGTTTAAATATTGTCACCTCCAACAAAACTATTTTTAAAGAATTGTTATTGATATGTTTCGATCGCAACCACTCGATCTCCTCAGATGGATTTGCCGTTTTGCACTCGCAGCCATCGACGGCTGCTGACGTCAATAGTCAATTATCAATCCTTAAACCTTAAATTGTATTTTAAACTTTGGTAGATCGAAATTTCCTTTTTTTTTTATTTTTAATGACTATCCATTTTTATTGGTTTTACATGTGTTTCCTTACTTTTGTTTTTTTTTTTTTCGTAAATCATGTAAAATCAATCAATAAAAGAAGCAAATTTCGATCTCCATGGTATTAGATTTTCTAACAAACAGTTATTGATTGTTTAGATTTGCGGCAGAAAATTTATCGAGTACAGTAAAGATTTGATAATCCGGATAGTTGATTGTAGACACCAATCCGGAGTAGCGAATTATCCGGATTACCGCATGTATGTTTTTTTTAAAAATTATAATAATTCATAGCAAAATTAAACATAAAAAAATAAATATTAATTTGTACAGTTCAGTTAAAATTCTATTCTAACTGTATTTTTTAAAGCATGCTGTGATTTGATTAAAAAAATAAATAATTAATAAAATAATTATAATGTTTTTCAATCCGGACTATAGAGTTGCAATCAATCCGGAGTATAGAATACGCAACGAGCTGCAAAATTCTGTTCGGATTACCGAAAATTCCGGATTAGTGGTGTCCGGATTATCGAATTTACACTGTATTTAGATTTTTTCTAAAAAATTTATCGATCGAGACTTTCTGTAGAAAATGTAGCGATTTTTATATTTTCTATAGAAAATTTTTCGATTGCTTGGATTTTCTTTACAAAATTGATTGATTGTTTAGATGTTCTACTAAAAATATTCCAATTGTTTAGATTTTCGATAAGAAATTTATCGATTGCTTAGATTTTTTATAGAAAATTTATCGAGTATTTAAAGTTTTCTATAGAAAATTTTTTAGAATTCAGTAATGGTGTAGATTTTCTATGTGTATTTAGTTTTGACTTGTAATATGTCACTTTTTGGGAGTAATAATAATTTTTTGATTTATTTATTAATTCTTAACAAACAAGAATTAAATTGTTTGTTTCAGTCATACATTTTATGCAACTCAGAGCTTCTTTGGTGTTTTTTGATGACACTTTTTATTATGCAGAACTGTTTTTTTATTAAACTTTTTTAAAATTTGGTTGTGGTTTATTTTTTGTTTTTGTTTTTATAAGATTAAATTATACAAGCACGTACTTTATTTAACAAATTTATGTAGACTTTTACTCCTGTTTTAAGGGTTTCAACTTTTTTTCCATTTCAGCTTCACATTTCCGTTGTTGTTATTGTGATTTTCTCGAGCCCCATTTTTCACAGCCATTTTTTTCTTATTTTCTTGTTTTTGTTGTTTTTGCCTTTTCAAGAGTTTGTGAGAAATATTTTTGTGACATTTGTTCAAATAAAAACTAATTTTTTTCTACTTTGGTTTCTTGTCATAAATTTAACATAAATTTATGGGCAACAAAAAAAAAAACAGAAAAGTGAAAAAGTTGTGTTTTTCATGATTTCTAGGAAATGTTGATGAAACCGACAACAACAAAAAATAAAATCAGTTACAGAAACGAAATGGCAGAAGACCCCATGAAAAGCCGAAAAGTTTTTATAAATTTAGTTGAAAATCATGTGTTCCATTTTGGGGTTTCCTCAAAAAAAAAAAAAATTACCCAAGACAGGATTTTCTGCCTGTGATTCTAATTTGAATCTTGTTGTTGTTTTTGTTTTTATAATCAACGCCATTAAAGTTATTTCCCCAACTTATCTTTTGGTTAAATAAAACTATGTCTGTTAATAACAAATGTCTGTATAAGTTAAATAAAAGTGTTTTTTTATTTTGTTTGCTCTTCTTAAAGAAAACTTACAGCATTTGTGTGCTAAATGGTTAAAAAGTTGAAAATTTGCCAAAAAAAAAAAAAAAAAATTAATTTTATTTACGCACACACACAGCCTCATCCGACTTTTTCTATTACATTCACACACAAACTGATGAAAACACACTTGCACAAATCCGCCTGGAGGACACAAAAAAAAATAAACAGTGACTTTTTCGTTATACAATATTTTCTCTTAAGCAAAAATTCAATTATTGCGAAAACTTTGATTGCTTAATCAGAAAATCAAATATAAGCACAAAAATACAAAAAAAAAAAAATAATAAATAGACAATATAATCGCTAAATCCAATTAAAATTATCGATTAGTTTTCTATAAAAAATCTAAGCAATCGTTAAATTTTCCATAGGAAATTTAAGCAATCGATAAATTTTTTACGGGAAATCCAAATAATCGACAAATTTTCTACGGAAAATACAAACAACAAAAAAATTTTCTATAGAAAATCTAAACCATCATCCATCTACGGAAAATACAAACAACAAAAAAATTTTCTTTAGAAAATCTAAACCATCCATAAATTTTCTGTAGTTAATTTATACAGTCGAAAAATTTTGTAAAGAAAATCTACACAATCGTTAAATTTTCTCTAGAAAATCTAAACAATCGATAATTTTTTTATGGGAAATTTAACAATCGATATATTTTCTATAGAAAATTCAAACAATCGATACATTTTCTATGGAAAATCTAACGATACGATAAATTTTCTGTAGAAAATTTAAGCTATCGAAACATTTTCTATAGATAATTTAAATAATCAAAACATTTTCTATAGAAAATCTCAACAGTCCATAAGTTATTATAGAAATTCTAAACAATCGTTAAATTTTGAAAAGAAAATCTAAGAAATTTATTAATTTTCTATAGAAAAACTAAGAAATTTATCAATTTTCTATAGAAAATCTATACTAAATTTTTTATGGAAAATTTAACAATCTATAAATTTTCTATAGGAATTCAATACAATCGATAAGTTTTCTATAGAAATTCCATACAATCGATAAATTTTCTATAGTGAATTTAAACTATCTATAGAAAATTTAAACAATCTATTAATTTTCTATAGAAAAATTAGATAATCGATATATTTTCCATAGAAAATCTCAATAATGAATCAATTTTTTATGGAAAATTAAAAATCGATAAATTGCTTATGAAAGATTTAAGCAATCGAAAAAATTTTCTCTAGAAAATGTAAGCAATCGATATCTAAATTTTCTCTAGAAAATGTAAGCAATCGATATCTAAATTTTCTCTAGAAAATGTAAGCAATCGATATTTACATTTTCTCTAAACAATCGATAAATTTTCTATAGCAAATTTAAACAATCGATAAATTTTCTAAGCAATAGATAAATTTTTTTCTAGAATATCTAAGCAAATTATAGATTCTTTGCAAAATTTAAACATACAAAAAATTTCTTAAGAAAATCTAAACAGACGATAAGTTTTATAGAAATTCTAAACAATTGATAAAGTTGCCATAGAAAATTTAACCAATCGATGATTTTTTTATAAAAAATTTAGACAAGGAATAAATTTATTATAGAAAATCTTTTAGTTAGTTAGCTGATAAATATTCTTTAGAAAGTCTTATCAATCAATAAATTTTTAAAAACGAAATTCCTAACAATCGTTAAATTTGCTTAGAAAATTTTAACAAACAATAAATTTTTTGCTGGAAATCTAACAATCGATTAATTTTCATTAATATCGTAAAATGTTTTATACTAATTAGACTAATCGATAAAAATTTATTAGACAATAAAGAAAAGCTTTCTATAAAGCATTAAAGTTATCATAAAACATTCTATAGATTCTATAGAGAGATAAAGTTATCGATAAATTTTCTGGTTAAATTGCATTTTTTTTTTAATTTTTTAAAAAAAAAATTAAGTTAAAAGTAAACGTTAAAAAGAATGGAGAAAATTTGAGTTTTTCTTTTTTGTCTTTTACCCCAGAGTAAATTTTTAAACTTTAAGCTTTTATAAATATTTTTGGCATAGTTTTTGTCTACTGTTTTCGTGAGCTATTTTGCACAACTTTCAATTAATTCCAGTTCAAAAAAAATTAGTGATTTAAACATTTATAATGCATTATAATTTTTTTTTAAATTAAAAAAGTAATACCGAAAGATATTTTCGCAATGGCTTAAAATTTGGTTTGCAACACAACCTTCATGTGCACTTAAATATATATTTTGTTTTTTCGTTAAATTTGGCTTCCATTAACTCGCATGAACTACATAAAAATTTTAACATGTAAAATTAAGTTGAAGCGGAAAAAAAGGATTGAAAAAAAGTGTAATAAATAAAAAAAGGCAGTAAATTATTTCAGTTTTTTATGTTTAACACGTTCTAGTTTAAACTTCTCGCTTGTTTTTTATACTCCCTGTTGCCCGAGCCTCACTTTGTTGTGTCTTTGTCTCTCTCTCCCTTTTTCTCATTTAAACAATACAGTTTCCTTTATTATTTACAACACCACAGCAAAAACAAAAAAAAAAATGTCTCGTTGCTGAAACTGAGTTTAAATGTGTAGCATACCACAAGAGGAAACTTGTACGAATATTTTACTTTATTTTTTCCCCGTAATTTCTTATGTAAAAAAAAAACAGCATTAAACAGGGATTCTTTGACTACCAGTCTGTGAAAAGCTGATAAAATATTAAATATTAACTAAAGTATTTCACTCTCTATATCTTCTTTGTGTTTATAGATGAGTGTGTACAAATTTTTTAAACTATTTTTGATTATTATTTATTAAAGTATTAATGGAATGGAATGGAAAGCAGACAAAGTAATGTAACCGAGATAAAAGAGAATTTGTAATATTTGAGAAAAAAAAATGTTTTATTTTCTTGCTTTTTGATGGATTTGGAAAGTAAACAGTTAAGCAGCTTTGAGCAACAGGATTGACTTAAACTCTTCTTCAGAATAGATAAACTTTTGTACAGCCCTTCAAAATTCAAAATCATGCCTGTTCCTGGAACATAAAAAGTCATACTAAAAACCAATCTTAGTCTGTGTTCACACTGGGAAAGTTTTCTTTTAGAAAGTCTGAGTTTATTGGTAAGAGGGGAAAGACGAAAAGCATGGCTTTCCCTCTTTCCAATAAACTCAGACTTTCTAAAAGAAAACTTATGTATATTGTTACTAGAGTTTTTTTTCCCGGACTTTTTCGATTCCCGGGAAAGCGGGAAATTTTTTTTATTTCCCGGGATCCCGCTCCATATAAATAATACAAAGTAAATTTTGGTATTAATTAATGAAAAAAAAACTTTTATAAAAAAACGTAAGGGAACTTGTTTACAAAGAAAGTAAATGAAATGGTTCAATACTAAAAAATTAACTAAAGATTGAATAGATTTGAATTATTATTACCTCACTTTATTCCCTATTATTATTCTTTTATTCAGTATTATTATGCTCTGGATAATTCATAAAACAATAATAAAAACAAAATAAAAATAGAGGCACTCAAGATACAAAATCAAAAAGTTAATTAATAAAATATATAAAATACTTTAAAAAAATATATAACATTTTTTAATGGCTTAGGAAATAACTTTCTGACACACTCAAATCGCTTTGTAAGTCGTCAAAAAGTATATTCCTGATTTTATTTCCTAATTATCATGTTTCCGAAAAATTTCGTTAATTTTTTACCGAGCTTGGACAAGTAGTTAAAAGTGCACCGTTGTAGCATGCTTCGGGTTCACAATCAGAAGCAATTTTTTCTTTTTTATAAACAACGTCTATATCAGTCAAATGTATGTCAAGGTTGATGCAAAAATAGCATCAACCGGACTGCTTCTTCCAAACCTTTTCATTTCAATAGATCCATTTGTAATCTCTAGGACAATGTGTTTTTCAAGTTGTGTGTTGTAGTATCTTACACGTGTTTCCAAAATGTTATTTTATTTCGGTTTCCCCGCACTTCACGGGTATATAAACCAACACAAATTGAAATTGAAAATTTGTGTTAATCAACTAATAAACATATCGCTCCTTCAGTGCATCATAGTCATATCTCAAACTGAACCGAAGTTATAGCAAATTATATCATTAAGTCGGTACATTTTGAAAATTTTAATCGCATTTTGCCAAGATCGTTTGTTTTGTAGATATGACTTTGTTGCAATAAAGGAGCGATATGTTTAGGTATCTCTTATTTTTAAGACTTGTTCATGGACAATGAAACTTTACTGCCTGCATCTTATTTTGAATTAATGTACTTTATTAACTCTTCACTTCACTAAATGTAATAATTATCAACTGTTGCACTGCCCATTCTGCTTTAAGTAGATTTATTGCATCAGGAGACATTGATTTACGTATGTACTCACTTCTTGTAATTGATCTAATCCACAACCCATCCACAGATGCTAATTTTTAGAGAATAGAAAACTAAATTTCAAAGTATAAACAGCTATTTTCTGAAATTATGAGGAATTTTTTATTTCCTAGGATCCCGCAAGAAAAATCCCGGGAAAACGGGAAATAAAATAATGAAAATAATGAATAATGAATCCCGTCCCGGGAATTCCCGGGAAAAAACCCTAATTGTTACGTTGTTGTTAATTTTTTTTTTTTTTTTTTTAATTTGTTTCCATACAGTTTGCTGGTGAAGAATTGATCGGGCTTGGAATGCTTGAAGGTCATGCTCGTCGGATTGGGATGGGTTCTTGATCATTCCAAAATCAACAATTTTCAACATAAACAAAAAAAATATTAACATTCCAAGACTTTGTGCAAAGGAAAAAACATTCCTAATAACTAGTAAAATGTTTCTTCCCAAAAAAAAAATTTTCCTATGTGTTTCTAGAATTACTACAGCAATCATTACAATCAAATTCCTAGAATTTTCCAAAATTTTTTTGCAAGTTACACTTCATCATTTAGTTTAGTCAGTATTCCCAATTAATATTTTCTACTCTAGTTGATTAATTTTAAATTCATTATTTCTATTAAAAAAAAACTAAAATTTTGATAAAGGTATGCAACTAAACCTTTTACTAAAAAAAATTCAGATTATGAATATAAATTATTAAGTCTGTGTTCAAACGGCTCTTTTCTTATTGAAAAGATTGCTACTTTATAGGCGAGAGGGGCGAGGGGAAAAGAAACGAGTACACAAATGCCTGTACTGTCTTTACGTTTTGCTTTTTCATTCGTTGTTTAATTTTGTTATTGTTTTCAATATCAAAAAAGCACACATGCAAACGCACGACTATACAAAATAAAAAACTGGGCGTAAACATGACATGAATAATTTGAACGCCAATTCATGTTCAAAGAAAAAAAAGGAAGAATCTTTTCAATAAGAAAAGAGCCGTATGAACTCAGACTAAGATAAAATTGTAAATGAAAACTAAATTAATAAAAAACAATAATTAGTATTGTGGTTATTTTGATGAACTATTTATGGTTTTTAATCCAAATTTTTTATATTTTTTAATTAGGCTTAAGTTCATTAAATTTAATTTTCATTAAATTATTTTTATGAAGAAAGGAATTTTACAACATGAAAATTAATTAAAATTGTTATTGAAAAAAAAAAAAAAAAAAAAAAACAGAAGTAAGGAAGAACATGTAAAATCAATTAAAATGGATAATAATTCAAAAAAGCAAACTTCGATCTACCAAAGGTTAAAATACAATTTGGTTTAAGGATTGATGTTTAACTATTGACGTCAGCAGTCGTCGATGGCTGCGAGTGTAAAAACGG
Source organism: Pollenia griseotomentosa (assembly GCA_963931875.1). Lineage (NCBI taxonomy): Eukaryota > Metazoa > Arthropoda > Insecta > Diptera > Polleniidae > Pollenia > Pollenia griseotomentosa. The sequence continues at coordinate 52,056,326 of OZ007564.1, forward strand.
CAAAATCCATCTGAGGAGATCGAGTGGTTGCGATCGAAACATGTCATGGTAACCTGCCGGCCTGGGTTCGAGCCCCGGCCACGGTCAAGAATGAAAGATTATCAATAACAATTTTAATTAATTTTCATGTTGTAAAATTCCTTTCTTCATAAAAATAATTTAATGAAAATTAAATTTAATGAACTTAAGTCTGAATAAAAAATATAAAAAATTTGGATTAATAAAAAACTTAATTATAAAATAATTAATTATAAAAATATAGTTAAGAAAAAATGGAATTCAAATTGCTAATATCTAATTTAAACGAATGCATGTTTATGTTTCACTATTGTATATTATGACTTACGGTTTTAAGGTTGTGTACCAACTTTTACCAAATCATATTATCATAAAAAAATTATGTCTTTCGATGATCTGAGCTCAAATGCATCCATACGTTTTATTTCTAAAAATTTTAAAAGAATTGTTAGATATTTCGCAAGTAAAAATGATTAAAATATACAACGATATCACGACACAGACTGAAGTTTACCCTACAAAGGGGTTTTTCCTCTTACATCAGTCAAACTTTCATCAGGAATTAATGATTTAATCAGATTTTGAACATTCAATTATGGTTTCCATTAAGGGTTTTTATTCTGTTAATTAATTGTGAAGTCTTATCATCATATATTTGACATTATTAAGAAAAATTTCTTTGTGTTAATCAAATTAATTGAATACCGTTGATTAAAAATCTTGTATTCTTAATTTTTTCTTTTTTTGTTATATTAAAACCCAATTTTAATTGGGTTTTTATATTTATGTAAAACGATATGAATCCTTTCAATATCTTTAAAAGTACAAATATTTTGTTTTCTTTATTTTCTCCTCTTTTATTTATAAAATTAAATCCAGTTCCTTCTTTAATTCTTTTCTTATGTGTAGTTTATAGAACACGAGCGCCTTACTCGTCCGTTTAAATTACATTTAAAACAAAAACAAATTTCGAAATTTTGTTTTTGTTTTAAATGTAAGTTGAACGGACGAGTATGGCGCTTGTGTTCTTGAACCACACATTAATTTTTGTGCCTGACTTAGCGCTTGGCCTGCTTATTATTACACGAGCAAAATAAAAAAGAGCGATTCTCATCAGCCTCAACCCCTACTTAAGTAGTAATGATAAAATATGCTAGTTATCGATTAATGTATAAATGTTATCGAACAAGTACTATTGCTTATCGCACTTTACAAAAAAAGTTAATGTTACCCTGTCTTTTCCTTATGTGTAACAAATATGTAAATGTAATCGAATAAAAAAAATTCAAATGAAGTTAAGTCGAATTAAAAATTTGAAGCAAACCCAAAAGATGATAATTAATTCGTGTGTATTTATATAAACACATATGTCAAGTGGTACTATAACCAATATTTTTCAAATTAATATGTTGAACATTTTTTGATTTACGTACACGTAGTTGTGTAAATTTTCATGGAGGGGAAAAATAACGTTGTTTGAAAAATTTGCTACAATATAGTGTGGCCCCAGACTTAGCAAATAATTTGTATAATGAATTTTTTTAAAACCCAAACAACCATCGTAGCTCATTTCCCTTTAATTTTTAAATACAGTAGACTCGCGGTAACGTGAACTATTAAAACCTAAGCGTGTTCACGTTTGCGAAGTTGTTCATGTTAACGAAGGTGTAATTTTTTACATCTTAAAAATAAAATAGACATATATTTAACTTAAATTCATATATTTTTTTTATTAATTCATATTCATTAATTCATATTCGTATTTGTTTTGTTAAGAAAAACAATTTACATTAAAATTATTTAAAAAAATGGGTTATCTTTTTTTGGATTTTCTTTTTTTGCAAAAAGCTGAACACCGCTAGTCACGCTTGATCTTTTTTTTATTTTTTCTATTCCATCCACTTTTTCCTTTAAAGTTAAAAATTTTTTTAGTTTTTGCGACATTTTTCACGACACACTTTATATCAAACTAAAAACACACTAAAGCCCTTATGACACTACATTTTTAATGCATTGTTCAAGTTTTGGTGAGCAGTACAAATATAATGTAATACAAAAATTTACCAAGTGCAAAGAGTTGAGCTGTATTAAGATAAATGGCAAACCGTCAAAAATGTTACTAAAGTTATCGATAAAAAAAGAAGTTATGTCAAAAAAAATGTAAAATTGTTTAACTTAAAATTGACATTTCCAGCTTGAAATATTAAAAGTGTTGCTGAATCAGCGGTTTATGGGCAAATTCAGCGATTTACCGCTTTCTGTTTTTAGGTTTCTCATAAACAAAAAGTTGGCAACATTTAATAAAATAAACAAAACAGGGATGGCTAAGTTGTTTCAATTGTACTTTTTTGTTGATACTTTTTAAACTAAGATTTATAATACCTTTTTTTGGTGTTTTTTATGAACATAAATAAAATTAATTTCAACTAAAAAAAATCTTTTAGTACAATTAGGGTAAAAAAGTAAAAGTTTTAAAGGTTGTTGGTACAATTTTAAAAATTCTCAACGCCATCCCTGAAACAAAACCATAACAAGAGAAAAAAAAAAACAAAATTCTTTATTTACATTATGTATAGTTAGCTCTTTCTAACATTTACTGTTTCCTTCTATCAATTCTGTATCAATTAATGAATAAAAAATGTAGTGTCATAAGGGCTTAAGCAAATCAACAGCTCGCGTTACACAAAATGCCAGAATATATTCATAAGCAATCATTTACGGGTATTCCCAGTTTTTAAAGAAGTAGTGATTGCTTAAAAATGTTCAAAAGAAAACAACTTTTTCTATGTTCCATGAATTTTACATTTGTTCACGTTATAGGGCTTTCTTACTGTGTTCACGCTACAGAGTAGTCAGTGTAAAAAAAATTATGTTCATGCTAGCCGGTGTTCACGTAAGGCGGTGTTTTTGTTATCGCGAGTCTACTGTAATTCCTTTTTTACCATCATTATACAAATTAGTATTGAAAAAAAAAAACATAATGTATCTCAAAACACGTGAGAATATTTAAATTAGGTTAATAAAGTTCTGAGGGACTATTACTGGTGTAATGCACTTCAGTTCCCTAGTAACTTCCTTCTATCTTTCCTCTCTCTCTCTCTCTTTCTCTCTCTCTTAATGTAGTGTTTTATCGCTGTAGTTTCAATTGTTTATTAAGGGGATTTATCATGGGTTTTATCTTCGTATTAGTCATGCACGTACCTGCAGGTGCATGTACAGTGGTATGATTTATACAACGACTTACATGCATTTAATTAATATTCCTCATACTCATAATATATTAATGTTACTCATTCGTTGTGGGTAAAGCAAAATTTGTAATTCATTAATAAGATGGAAAATTTAATTGATTATTCTGTCGAACTAATTAATTTTATAATCTTATTTAATCGACAAAACAAGTTTTATAATTATTGAAAAATGTGTAGTTACATTAGGCAAATTAAATCGCGTAGTTATTATATTGGAATTTTTTTTTACAAAAAAGTTCACGATTTTCAATCCAAATGACTGTTAAAAAAATTTATTCTATAAAGAACACGATTTAATAACTTTATTTTTTTAAAAAAATAATTTAACAATCACTTTTATTCTATCAAAAGAAATTTTACTTTTATTTTAATTCTCCATAGAATAATTAAATTTTTTATTTTCAAAGAAAATTTTACGATAATTAAAATTTTCAAAGGAAACCTTAGAAATTTATTTTAATTTTTTTAAAAAACAAATTTAACGGCAATTAAAATTAAGAAAATTATTATAAATTAAAAATTAAACAATAACGAAGTATAAAAATTTAATCGATTGTTAAAACTTTTAATAGAGAATATATTTTCTTAAAAAATCTAGACAATTGATATAGACAATTTTGTATAGAAATGAATAAACTTTTTATTTTCTATAGAAAATTTATCGGTAACTTTAAATTTCTATAGAAAATCTGTCGATAACTTGCGCATTCTATAAAAAATTTATTATAAACTTTTATATTCTATAGAAAATGTGTTATTAACTTTAAATATATTAATAACTTTAACTTTTTATAGAAGAATATTCGATAACTTTCATGTTATAAGAAATTTATCGATAACTTTAATTTTCTATAACAAATTTATCGATAACTTTAATTTTCTATAGAAAATTTGTCGATAACTTTAAATTTATATAAAAAATCTGTCGATAACTTTAATATTCTATAAAAAATATCGATAACTTGCATATTCTATAAAAAATGTATCGATAACTTTCATATTCTATAAAAAATCATTATTAACTTTAATATTCTATAGCAAATATGTCCATAACTTTTATTGTTTATAGAAAAATATTCGATAGTTTTTATGTTATAAAAAATTTATTGAAAACTTTAATTTGTATAGAAATCTTATCGAAGAATACAATTATCTATAAACTTTTCGATGACTTTAATTTACTTTAGATAATTAACCGACAACCTTAATATTCTATAGACAAATTATCGAAAGCTTGAAATTTGTGTATAAAATTCATCGATGACTTTAATTTTCTATAGAAAATGTATCTACAAACTTAATTTTCTAAAGGAAATCTATTGATTACATTAATTTTTTTATAGAAAATTTTTCGATAAATTTCATATTCTATAAAAAATTTTTCCTTAACGTAATTTTTTTACAAACAATATATCGATGACTTTAAATTTTTGTAGAAAATTTAACGATAGCTTAAATATTCCATAAAAAAATTATTAATATCTTTCATAACATATTACAAATGTATTGATGGCAAAATATTCTATAAAAAGCTTTCAGTAGCTTTATTTTTCTATTGACAATTTATTGATAAGCTTAATTTTCTATAGAACACTTAACGTTAAGTTTAATTTTGTATAGAAAACTTATTAAAGAATTAAATTTTCTATAGAAAATACGTATACGTAAATAATAAAAGAAGAAAATAATAAATAGGTGAATTTAGTTTTCTATAGAATATCTATCGATTACTATATTTTTTATGGAAAAGGATTCGATAACTTTTATAACCTAAAACAAATTTTTCGATAACTTTAACTTTCTACATAAATCAATGACTTTAATTTTCCTAAGAAAATTTATCGATAGCCTGAATTTTCTATAGAAAATTAATCGATAGATTTTATTTGCTACAGAAAAGTTGTCGATAGCATTAATATGTTATAGAAAATTTATTACAAGCTTTAATGGTCATTGCAAAGTCTTATTATCGGTTCTCTAGTATTTCTACAAAAATGTATCGATTTATTTTTTATAAAAATTTATCGATATTTTTTTTATAAAAATGTATCTATAACTAATTATTTTGCAGAAAATTTATCGTTTGCTTAAATTTTCTACAAAAAATTTATTGATTATTTAGATGTTCTAAGAAAATTGATCGAAAGTTTCTCTCTTAAAAAAAAGACTTCATTTTCTATAAAAAAAATGTATTGTTGTTGTTGTGGATTGTCTATAGAAATTTTTTTTTTTTTTTTTTGTTGACTGTTTTAATTTTCTGTAAACAATTAATCAATATTTTTCTTAGTTAAAATTTTTACAAATGTCTCGCAAAAAAAGAAATAAATTTAAACATAATTCCCAAAATTATTCATTCTAAACCTTCCAAATAAATTTAGATATTGACTTTTCTATGTTTAATTGTGGTTTTGTTGAATTTTCAAAATTAATTGCAATAATAATTGAGATATAAAACAACTTCAATATCTTGACAATATCTTTCAATAAAATTTGATTAGAAAATGTCTGTCTATAGATTTTAATAAAAAATGTTGCCACATCATAACTTATGTTAATTGAAAGACTCTTAAAACAAAACCATCTCTTGAATTATTACAAAATTCCTTTTTTATTATTAATTGGATACTTTAATTTGTTTTTGTATCTGTATCGTTTTATAATTTAACAATATTTTCCTGCTTTTTCCATTAACTCTAGCAAAAATAAATATGAATTAACGAAAATCCTCTGAGACTCAGTCCTGCCATGACATCATTAAAATATTTTTATGAAAATTTTTTTATTGCAAGCAAACATTTTGCTCTGTTATAAAATTGTACAAATAATTATGGAATCAGGGAGAGTTTTCTTTCTCTGGTGTTTTTGTATGAAATTGTGCAGCAACATCAGAGACTGCAGCCATCACATGGTTCAACATCATCAATGTTTTCTTTTTTTTTCTGCAACCAGAGCAGACTTGAACAAATTGTTTTATAAATATTTTAATAAAAAAATAGCAAAAGGAAAAATATGTACGTTTTATATTTTTTCTATTCATCATTAATGTTACTTTTCAATTAATTGTTGGTTAAATTGAAATTGTTTTGCTACATTTTTATTTTCATTTCAGTAATAATATTGCAAGTATGTATTTCTTTTTTCATGTTTCTTTTCAACTGTAATTACGTCTATTTTTTGTTGGACGTGTATTTAATTGAAGCCAAATAAAATTTAACGAAGTATTTACAAGTATTTTATCGATAGTTTTTTCTATACATCAGCTGCATTACCAAAAATTGTTTCTTAAAAAATTCAAAATCTTGTAACTTATTTAAAGTTTGCACAGAAAAATATCTCAACAATTTTTTTTAGAAAATTTATAATTTTTTAGGATTTTCTGGTCAAAATTTCCTTAAAATATACAAACAATCTTATTAATTACAAACAATCTAAAAATTTTTTCGAAAAGATTTAACAAATTTTTCAAGGGAATTTAAAACAATGGATAAATTTGCCATATAAAATTAAACAATAAAAATCAAAAGATTTGATAAGTTTCCTATAGAAAATCTAAATAATCGAAAAATAGTCTGTAGAATATCGATAAGTTTTCTTTAGAAAATCTAAAGAATCGATATGTTTTCTATATAAAATCAAAGTTAATAAATTTTTCAAAGAATACAATCGATAATTATTTAATAGCATATCAAATCAATCGATATTTTTTTGAAAAGAAAATTTAAACAATCGATTATTGTCCTAAAAAAATGTAAACATTCGATAATTTTTTTTATAAAATCAAAACAATCGATAAATTTCTTTAGAAAATTTAAGCAATCAATAAATTTGATAAAGAAAATCTAATCAATCGATTAATTTTTAAAGAAAATCTAAACAATCGATAAATTATCAAAGTAATTTTTGGGAATAAAAAATTTGAAATGCGCATAGAAACAAGCTTATCTTCCAACAATAAATTTCAACGTTATTATCAAAAATAAAAATTGGTGATTAAGCACGACGAACAAAATCTTATCAATCGATACATATTTTATTGAAAATTTAAGCAATCGAAAAATTTTCTGAAGAAAATTTAAAAAATCGATAAATTTTCTACAAAAAATCTAAGTCAATAAATTTTCCGTAGAATATTTTAATCAATAAATTTTTTTATAGAAAATAAATTCAATAGATAATTTTTTTATAGAATTTTCTAAACAATCGATAAATTTTCCAAATAAAATTTAAACATTCAATAAATTTGCTGTAAAAAATCAAAACAATATTTTCAAGGAAAATCCAAACAAGCGATAAATTTTTTATAGGAAATAAAAAAAAAATTGATAAATTTCTTTAGAAAATTTAAGCTGTCGTTAAATTAAATATAGAAAATCTAAACAAACGATTATTTCTATAGAAAATTTTAGCTGTCGTTAAATTTGCTATAGAAAATCTAATCTACCGATAAATTTCCAAAGGAAATCTAAACAATCAACAAATTTTCTATTAAGGCAATTGATAGATTTTCTCTTGAAAATCTTAAAATTTGATTGACTTTTTATAGAACTTTTTAGATAATAATTTTACATTGAAAATTAAAAAAAAAAAATTACAAATTTTCTAAAGAGAATTGTAGCTAACGATTAATTTTCTGTAGACAAAATAAGTTGATCATAAATTTTTAATAGGACATTAAAATCTATATATATAAAAATCAAACGCTGTGTCTTAGTCATGCTAAAACTCGAGAACTACTTGACCGATGTGTAAGGTTTTTTTTTGTTTTGTTCGTCTAATCACGAGGAAGGTTAAGAAAAAAAGAAAGTTTAGAAAAGCCCAAAAAAAGGTTAAAAAATCGAAAAAAGCGAAAATTGTGTTTTGTATGAAAATTTTACATTGCACCATTAATTGCTGTGGATTAGTCTGCTTAAACTCTATAATTGCTTGACCGATTTCAATGATTCTTTTTTTGTTTTTTTCGTCTTATCACGATGGTTGCGAAAAAAGGAAAAAGAAGAAAAGCCAAAAATAAAATTAAAAAAATCAAAAAATCTAAAATGTACGTTTTGTATGCAAATTTGACTTAATACCACCAAATAGAATTGTATTTCTTCAGTTGGTGGCGGACCCATTGTTTGACAGATGCATAGAAACAAACCAAACCCGTTTAAAACATCATAAAATTTCTACGAATATGCGTTATACGCGCACTTTTATGATGGTGTGTTTTCCCCTATATAAAATGTATTTCTCTCCTTATGAGAATTAGAATTTTGTCGGTATAAGGCTCTGTTGCTCGCGTCATTTGACTTATTTTGTATTGTCCAGCAACGCGGGCAGGGTTACTCTAATTATTCATAAATTTTTCTGAAAAAATTAAATTTATTGTTAAAATTTTATAGAAATTTTAATTATGGCTAAATTTTCTATAGAAAAATAAAAGTTGTCGTTGCAACTTTAATTTTTATAAAATATTACAGTTATCGATAAATTTTTAACAGCAAATTTAAGTTATTTTTAAGTTTTTCACTAAAATTTCTACAAGAAATAAAATTTTCTATAGAAATTTAAAGCTGTCGCTAAATTTTTTATAGAATTTTTAAATTTGTACTAAATTTTCTTTAGAAAAACAAATCTATCGATGCATTTTCTACTTAAAAACAAAGCTATTGACAAGTTCTCTAAATAAAATCAAAGGATGTAATCGATATCGTTTTTAATAGAAAATTATAGTTGTCGTTAAATTTTCTTTTAAAAGTTAAAATTATCGATAAATTTTAAATATATTTTCTAAAAAAAACATAAACTGTTATAAAGAATTAAAGGTTTCGTTAAATTGCCTATGAAAAATATAAGTAATCGATATGTTATCGATAAATTTTCGATAGCAAATTTAAGTTATTTTAAAGTTTTTTACTTAAATAAACGTTTAAGTTGCATTTATTTACAAGAAATTAGAGTAATTTTCCATAGAAGTACGAAATTTTTATTGAAAAACAAATCTATCGAAAATTTTGCTTTAAAAATGGAAGTTACATATTAATAATTTTTTTTAAGAAAATCGAATTAATCGATAACTTTTCTTAAAGGAAATTGAATTTGCCGTTATATTTCGTTTTTAAAATTAAAGTTAATACCCCCGTATTCATAAACGCTTATTAAATTTAACAAACGTTTAAAAAGGAAACTTTCAAACAAAATTTGTTTACCCCCGTATTCACAAACGTTTATTAAATTTAACAAACGTTTAATAAGGAAACTTTCAAACAAAATTTGTTTTGTAAATCTTTATTAAATTATTATAAAAAAATAATTTTTTTTAAATAATAAATTTCTACAAATTTGTCGATGTTTTGTAATAATTTTAAACCATCAAAAATAAATTAATATTAAATTATTATTCAAGTTTATTAAATGTTTCCTTTGTGTATTTTATTTAAGTGTTTTATTATTCATAAATATATTTTTCCATTGTTTTATAATCCTGTTTTAGTTGTATGTTGTTAGAAAAATCTATTAAATATTAAAATTGTTTTTTGAATACAAAATGTATTTGCTTCACATACTATTAAATATTTTTTTGCCAGTTAATTTATAAAGTAATATTTTATTTAAATCTTTTGTTTTATTTGTTAATTTATTGTGGTTGGAAGTTTTGTAAAATTCAAAAGAAAAATACAGATTTGCTGTGGCAAACCAAATAAAAACAAATAATCCCAAACGTTTTGAAATAATAGAATTAAAAAAAATTAAGTCAATTAATACATATTTATGAAGAATATTTTAATTGTGAATTATTTAAATGGAAAGCTTTTAAATATGTACATGAGTTGAAAAAAAAAAGTTTTTTTTGAAATTTCCTTATTAATGTTTATTAGCATACTTGCAGGGGTAGTTAAAAATAAATCAGTTAACAAATTAAATTTGAACTGCTGAAAACAACAACAATAATAATACTTTAAACCTTTACCCTAAAAATAAATTTAAATGATTTTGAAAAGTGAAGAAGAGAGAGAAAATAAGTTTTTAGCATGGTCATGGCTAAATTGGGTGCGGTTTTTGTGTTTTTATTGATTTTTTATTGTTTTTGCTAGACAAACAACAATGAATTTTTTTTTTTAAATTTCATAAACATTTGGCAACAAAAAATAGCAAAACCCTAAAATACTATTTTTTTTTTTATGTGGGTATAATTTGGGCAAGGAATTCAGCACCTCCATGTATGTGCAGGTCTCCCTCTTCAACGGCTGCCCTACGGACTCCAGTCCATGGCTTTTCTGGGGATGTCGTTTGATGTTCTGCATTAAATGTGGCCGATCCACTTTCAACTCCTTATGTCAGTTGCAGCTGGTAGTTGCTCTATTTAGGTATATACGCTGCTGTTTGTGATTAAACTTGGCCAGAAAATAAACAATATTCTGCGGAAGCCCCGGTTAGCAAACACCTGCAATTCAATATTTTGCAGCCGAAGAGTAGGACAAGTTTACCGTTTGAATTGAATATTTAGAGCGGTCTTGATCTCTCAGGTGTAAAGTTGGTTCACAACGCTCAAATTGTGTAATTCAAGAGGAGTGAATTAAAGACCAATGGGTTTTCTTGCTACTAAATCAAGTTTAAATTGCTGGAAAATGCCACTGAGTGTGAAATGAATATTTTAATGGCTCGATTACGAATGACGGCTGAAATGAAGTTGAGTTACCAGCAGCGAAATCAGTCAACGCCGCTCATGTTAAAATATAAAATAAAAAAAAAACTTTGTATTTTTTAACATGAGCGGCGTTGCCTAATTTCTCTGCTGGCAACTCAACTTCAGTTGTGTTGCTATCCGCAATCGACCCATGAGTTTCATTCGGCGAGGAAGGGTCCGCTAGCTCCACACGGGTTTCAACCAACCCAAGATTTGTCTTGCCCTTATGACGTGCTTTTCAATGCCATCTTTAGAGCTACCAATCTTTGCTATAAAGCTGACTAAATAGCAGAATGAGTGTACGTCTTCCAAATCGTGGTTGTTAATACGAAATTTTTTCCGTCGTGCTTCAGTACTGGAGTTACTACGCCCGAAATGTGCTCTATGATAATGTAAGAAATTAATTTATTAACCGTGCTGAGAAGTGTTATACCTCGACAGTATTTTCGGTCCGTAAGGTCGTTTTTTGGGATTTTGCAAATTACAATTAAAATTTATAGTTTTTTTTATTATTCTTATTATACGAACAAAAATTTTAAAGCCCCTAGAAGTATGCCCTTCGAAACAGAATATTATTTCTTTATACATATGGGCATTTCCATCGAAAAATCTACTTCTTGCAACGTAACACTAGCAAGTAATTAAAATTGTTTCTATATTTAATTTGATATGCATAATTCACTTTTCTTTAATTTTGGTTTAAAGCGCAACTAGCTCTACATTTAGGAACAAAAGGAATTATATTTGAACAACATGGGCCCAAAATACAAGCTTATTTGCTTGCTGGTGTTACGTTATCGTTGTATTTTCTATAGAAAACTCCAGTTATTGTTCAATTTTCTTTAAAAAGCTATAAATTATCGTTACATTTTCTGTATAAAAAAAACTCAAGTTTATGTTATTATTATTATTATACAATCAAATATGTTAAAGCCCCTTAATGTATGCTCATTATATTCCTTATACATATACAAATCATCTTATGTATTTATTGAAATTAATTTTGTTTATAAGAAAAACAAAACTTTAGAACAACAACGAAAAGTTTTTCCTAAAAAAACAATTATTTTTAAACAAATGTTGCCTTTAAAAAGATTCAAAATAACAAAAAGGTTTAGAGGAAAAGAGGAATTTCTTGTTTCTTTCTGCACAATGTTTGAGAAGCAAGAGCTCATTAAAAGTTTTAAATAGAAACTCAAACTCAAGTTCAAAAAGTAACAAACACGGTTAAGGATTTAAAACAAATATGAACAGACACAGGCACACAAACGCACACACACGCATACACCCACTCCACACAGACGCAAATATTTGAAACACTTGTACGATTTTGTTAATTCAACGGAAAACTATTCGTAAAGCGCGTATTATAAGACGACATGTTGCAAGGACTTTGCAAAAGGATTTCAAAAGTGTATGTCTGTGTTTGAGTGCGCTCATGTGAGTAACTTAAATATGCCAGGCATATTTACTGGAATGTATAAAATTGTTTGTGCATAAAATTTCTATAAAGTTATAGTTTTTGAATAAGTTTTAAGAAAACTTGCAGAAACTGTTTTATTAATACAGTTAGCAAATGAAAATAACATGAGGACTTTCATTTTAAAACAATTTTTTATTAATTTTTTTTTTTTTTTTTTTTTTTGAATTGAAAATACATAAATTTATTAAAATTTATATGAAAAAAGATAAAATATGTCGCGATTTTCGCGTTTTATGTGAATAATTACAAAAAAAAATAAATTAAAACAGATTCAGTTTGAAAAGCAGAACATTATTTCCACATACGTAGAATTTGCATGAAAACCCGAAACGAAAATATGTATTTAGTTAAATATCTCAATTAGAAGGTCGCAAGTGGTCAAGATTTATATACCATACACAGAAAAAAATAAAAATTGATTTCAATTAAAAAATTTGTGATATTGATTAAAAAATTAATTAAATATGCACCAGTAAACAAATTAATAGTATCAATTAAACCAGTTAATAGTATTAATTAAACGTTTAATTCACTTGATTAAATTTTTAATTAAAACTCATTATATTTTTGATTAATGCTTTGATTGGTGAAACATTTTGGAGAATTTTTTCTGTGTAGGATGCTGCTTCAAAAACTCTTTTCGAAAACATATCAAGCTTTATTTTCAGAGTGGTAGGAAAATCACTTTTTTCATATTTGTATAACAGATATAAAATATAAAATTTCATACACCGATTAAAAATAATTTAAAAAAAATTAAATGCAAAACTTTTATTTTATTTAAAGGAGTTTTATTATGCGTATAACGGCTTATTTCGAGCCTGCTGAAACATTCTTTTTTTCAAATCCTTTACTCAATAGACTTTGCAACACAGGGCTTCTATAAGAGATTTATATTTGAGTTTAGCCAAGCATATTTATTTTTAGTTTCGTCAAACGTTATGTTGTGCTTGCGAAGTTCATTCAATACTATTCTTCTTTAAGGCGCATATAGACGACATGTTTTTGTCATCTGACATGTCAAATTTTCAAGTCACATGTAATTTTGCATGTCTGTCAAAATCGCTGTTTTACATAAGCTTTATAATATTCGGTCACAAACGTACATGTAATTTGCTTCTGACATTGTCTCTGTTTTTTTCGCATTGTTGTTGCAGAAACCAAAGTAGTGCTCGGTTTCAAAATAACTTGCTGCCGCCATGAAAAGTTTTATTTGCGCCGTAAAATAGTTCAGCCATCTTAACATTTTTTTCTTTTAATTCAAAGATACCAATTTAGGATTTCATAATAAAACGGTTTTTATATATATATATTCACATAAATTCTATTCAATGGTAAGATGATCAAACATATCTCGGTATTGTAAAAAATTAACTTCAGCCGGCTAATGATTCCGTCAATAGTGGACGCCGCTGCCGGTTTCTTGCCGGCATAGCTTTCTGATGTCAGATGGTTTGTCAGAAGAAAATAGAGCACGCTCTAATTGAAATTTTGTCAGATGACTTTGCGTCTGACTTTTACAGAAGCAAAGTTAAAAAGGTAACACACGACATGTATGTGTTTTGCAGTGGAAAATTTGACATGTCAGATGACAAAAACATGTCGTGTACGGTCGCCTTTAAAGGGGCTTAGTTCTAATTATTTCAGTCGATACTAAACGAATCGAAATTATTTTTTCAGTGTTGTAAAGCATGTATTTAAGTTTTCACAACACTGAAAAAATTATTTGGATTCGTTCAGTATCGACTGAAAAAATTTGAATTAAAAATAGTTTCGAATCTAAAAAGTATTCGATCACGACTGCCAGAATTTGCCCCAGGTATGTACTGGGCGTCCGCGATATCGGTTACCTTGAGGATTCCATTCTAAGATTGTCCTTATGATACTATTTCCTGGTCTGCGCAATGTATGACCCATCTATCTGTATTTCCTTCTGGCTATTTGGATGGTTATTAGCTACTTGTTCGACATTTTCCATAACTCTAAGTCTGATATTCTATTGGGCCAAAAAATTCTGCATATTAATCGCAGGCATTTATTAATGAATACTTACAGTATCTGAGCTATTTTGTTTGACATCAGCCAGGATTTGCTTCAGTACAGGAGTTTAAGCTTCGCAAAAGCAATAAAAACTCTTATTTTTTTAATTTGAAATAATTTTTTTTATACAAAATTAAAATTTTCTATGGAAAATTTATAGGTATTCGAAGTTAATTTCTAATTAAAATTTTCTGTTCGAAATTAGTTTTCTATAAAAAAATTTTGTTCGAAATGAATTTTCTTAAGAAAATTTTTATTTTAAATGTGGGTTTTTTTTTATTAAAAATTATTATTCGAAATGCATGTTTTTTAAAAAATATTTATTCGATATAAATTTGAAATAGAAAAGTTCTGTTTCTAGAAAATTTATATACAAAATGAATTTTTTATACAAAATTTGTGTTCGAAATACATTTTGAATATTTATATCAATTGGCATAAATTTTCTATAGAACATTTCTATTAATGAATATTCAATTCGTAATGAATAAATTCTGTAAAAAATTTCTATTCTATTTTTATATAAAACTAGCTTAACCCGGAGCGCTTTGCTACCCTATCGAAATACAATTAGTAAAATTTTTTTAAAACAGATCTCGTGTATTGATAACAAAGCGTCTTGTACGATATTTTAATGCTTTTACAGTACCAGTTCTACTGATATGTATACAGGTGACATGACTACTTTTTCTATTGAACCTACTTTTGAAAGATGTTGTGTATAGTACCTAAGCTATTTATAAAAAATTGGAACACCTTCACTGTAACAGTACTCCAAATATGAAGAAATCCTTATTGTCATTGTATGAAAGGTACCACCCCACTTCAAAATTATAAAATATTAATTGCCTATGTTAAGAGGCGGGTTATCATAAAATTACTGTGAAAATGTTGGGAAAAACGGCTCTATAGTTTAGAAATCTATAAGGAACAAAATTTCATACGCTTTTTTACTTATATATTATTGATTGCTCCTCCTGCACCTAACTCCTTAATTTTTATTTTGAAAGGTGTAGTTTACCATAAGAGTGGATCCATTTGTCTTCAGATATTCGGAATTTAATAGTTTCGTTCTATGGAAGGTACTGCTCTTCCTTCCTCTACCCCGCCGATTATTATTAAAAAATTTATAGTTGACTATAAAAGTGGCTTTAACCACGTTTAAAGACTCCTATGGGGGGTACAACTTCCCCTGCTGCTATCTTATTTCAATTTCGGGGCTCAGAAGATGCTACTGAAAATATAAGTGCTCCTCCTTTGTCTAACCCGCCCATTTTTATATTGAAACTTAAAGCTTAAAACACGTTTGAAGACTCTCCCTTTAATAGTTCTTCAGTTGAGCGATATTTAATATATGCATCCTATGCGAGGTATTTCCCCCCTGCGCCTACCCGCTTTATTTTTATTTTCAAAAGTGTAAGAGTGACATCTACAAAGTTTAAACATTCTCACTATTACAGTTCTTAAGATATGCGATATTTAACATTGGCGTCCTTTGGGGGGTACCACTTCTCCCGCTGCTATTTTATTTCAATTTTTGGGCTCAGAAGATCCTACTACCAAAAGTTCAACAAAATGGCGTGCAGCGGCTCTTAAGATATGCGATATTTAATGTTGGCATCCAATGGGGGGTACCAATTCCCCTGCCCGTATCGAAAAAAATAAGTAGCCTATTCTATTTTTAGCGCTCACGTGATGTTACTGTAAAAATTTCAGGAAAATCGGTTCAGTAGTTTAGGAGTCTATAAGCCAACATACAAACAAACAAACAAACAGACAAACAGCATTCGAAATGAAATTTTTTTTTTAGAAAATTTTTTTTCTTAATAAATTTTTTATAGAAAATTTCTTTTCGTAATAAATTTTTTATATAAAATCAGATTTGAATAGAGAATTTTGTTTGTTCCCTATAAACTCGTAAATTAATTTCCTGATTACTCGGCGCTTAGCATAGACTATAATTTTTTGTTAATTTTAAAGTGGGCGTGGCACCTCTTATGCAAACACAATATAAATTACAGTCTATCTGGATAACGATTACAGAAAAATTTATGAAATTTTGAACAAATAACCTCGCTATCAATACACAACATCTGCCAAAAAGTGGACTGGATAAGACAAGTGGGCGTGCCACCTCTGATGTAATGGTAATAAAGTTTTCTGTATATCTTGAGAACGATTGGAGAAAATAGCGATAGGGACTGGAAAAGTGGGACATACCATACAAATACATTATAGAATATTGGCGTACTTGAAATGCTGGGAGTGGCAGCTCCCATACAAATACAAAATAGATTCTGTATATTTGGAGAATCGCAGCAGTAAAAGTTTTCAAATTTTTTATCTACACATACATAGTTTCGAAGTCAATGCATGACATATGGCAAAAAAAGTGGGTGGGATTTGAGAAGTGGGCGTGGCACAAAAAGACTTATTTATATCTGGGTAACGGAAATAGAGTAATTGTCTAAATTTGGTGCACAAAGCTGGGTTGTAAATACACAAAACCCGTCACAAAGGGGGTGTCAGTGGATAAAAGGGCGTGGCACCTGCCATACAAAGACTATATCGGTTTCCCTTTGTCTGGAAAACGGAAAGGTATAATCTATTTCAAATAAATGTTCTATAGAAAATTTCTTTTTTAAATGAATTCGTTGTAAAAAGTTTCTATTAAAAAAAATTTTCTGTAATTAATTTTTTTTTTTTAATTTATTTTCTGTAAAAAATCTCAATACGAATAAATTTTCTAAAATAAATTAAATGCGAAATAATTTTAAATATAAAATTTTATTTGGATTAACTTTTTTTAATAAATTTTGTATATTTTTGGTGTGGGGAATGTAAGAAAATATAAACTCTCTGTTTATTGTTGTTGTTTTGTAAAAGCTTTGATATGGTGACAAGATTTTTGCTTATAATTCTTATTCGCTTAACAGTTTTACTAGTTTAATATCTTGAGTTTTTCTTAAATCTTTGGGTGAAGTTTCCTGACGATCTGGCTTAAGCAACCAGTGAAATGCGCTTAGGAATAGCTAGCTTATCTCTTCAACAATAAATTTTAGTGTTTTTATCAAGAATAAAAACTGGGAATTAAGCACGACTAAGAAAATCTTGTAAATTGAAAATTGTGTATTCCCAAAAATTACTTTGATAATTACTTTTTCTATAAAAAATAACTCGAGATTAATTTTCGAACAGAGTTTCAATTAAAAATTTTTTTTTTTTTAATTTTGTAATAAAATAAAATTTTTATTCGAAATCAATTTTCTATTTTAAATTAGTTTTCCATGAAAAATTTCTATTTTTCTTTTCGAAATTAGTTTTCTATAGAACATTTTTGTCAGCTATGAATTTTCTATGAAAATTTCTATTATAAAATATTACATGAATGTACATGTACTTGCATAAAAATAAATTATTTTATTTAAAATAAACTCTTTATAGAAAATTTCTATTTTATAATTTTATTTGAAAAGGATTTTCTATAGATAATTCTACATAAAAATTGTATTTGCCTTAAACTATCTGTAGAAAAAAATGTTTTTAAAAAGAATTTTCTTTAGAATATTTGTATTCGAAAGAAATTGTTCATACAAAATTATTCGAATAATGTATTCGTAGAGAATTTTCTATTGTAAAGTTATTTTTAAATGGAATTTTCTATAAAAAAAAGTTTTGTATTTAAATGAATTTTTGCTTAAGAAAAAAATAGGTTAAAGATTTGGAATAAATATTCTTATGAATTTTGTGTTCGAATGAAATTAGTGTTCAAACAAAATTTTCTAAAAATAAAAAAATACTATTTTAACTCTTATTCAAAGAAAAAAATGCAAATTCTTTTAAACAATAAATTTTACTGCAATTTAAATGTGTTTTTTTTATTAAACGTTTAGTGGCCCAATTAATTCATTTGTTGTTCTATTTTGTTTGTTATGAACCTGCCAAATGTAAAATTTTTTAACAATTTTTTTCAATAGAAAATCAATGGCCGGCTTTAAGTAGATTTGAAGCACTTAATAAAAAAAATATAAAAAAAAAAATAAAATTAAAAGTCAGATCAATAACTGCCAATTTCTTTTCAATAAAAATGAGAAAAAAAAGAATGAATTATTATGAAGAATCAGTCAAACTTTAAATTAAAAAAACCTTGATCTATACAATAAACACATGTGAAGCATACTTTTAGGCGTTCTTCTTTATTTTGTTTTAATGGAAAATAAAACATAAAGCAGAGCTCCTACACAACAATAACTCCTGCTAACAATGCACAAAACAAATGGGAACAATTGTTGTTGCCTTAACCTCAATTGTTTTGGAACATAAACAAAACGATATTTCGTAGTAAAAATTCTACTGTTAAAACAATGAACAAGAAAACAAGTTAACAAACAATATTTGCGGGCATGAAAACATTGCAACAATAAAACTCTATACAAAAGTTAGTCGATAACAAAAAAATAAGCATTTAGAACTCTATTATTTTTTTGCTTTATGCTAAAATAAAAAAAGCTATAGTTTGCGAATAATTTTTTTTTTTTTTTCTTTCCTATGAAATACAGATTTCCATATAAGGAAAATACTGAAAGAACTTTATGTTAAAGTTTGTAGTATCATTAACATGAGACTCATGTATTTTGTATACCCCCAACACAATAGTGGAGAGGGTATTATGCATTTGTGCTGATGTTTGTAACACTTTAAAATATTGGTCCTGGACCCATCTTTAAGTATACCGATCAACATATTATTTTACCTTTTAAATCGATCTAACGATGTCCGTCCATACGGCAGGCTGGCTAGTTGTCTGTCCATGTAATCTTGTGCAAAAAGTACAGGTCGCGATTTTGGACACAATTTGATGAAATTTGGTACATTTGTTCTAATTGGCACTAGGACGAAGCCTATTAGAAATGCTAAGGATCGGTTCATAATTTAACATACAAGCTTATTTCCGGAATAGAGTCTTTGTGCCTATTAACCATCTTTTGAAGTTGGTTTTTAGATTAAATTTGATCCAAACTTATTTTATTGCAATCTTAATCATCTAAACCAAATTTTATTGGAATCCGTCCATATTTGATAATAGCTCCAATACAAATCGAGCCCTTACCGCATAAAATGCACAATTTTAAAGGAAAAGATTTTTTTTAATTATATTTCATAAAAATGTTGTATAAAGGTTGGCGCTTAGGCTAAAATTGTTTTTGCTATAAAATCTTAACGGTACCTTATGTGACCATGACATTTTAGGAAATAATGCAAATGCTGCCAATAAATTAATTCGTTAAAAAAAAAAACGAAAATTGAAAATGATGTCCCTTAAGCTATTTTTGCGGAATTGAAGAAAAAACGCGCTCATAACTGAAAGCTATGCAACAGGTTGTGGGCCGTTTAAACAAAATATTTTTTCAGCTGTCGAAGAAGCAGCAATTGATCTATTAGACATGCGTGATGTTGCCGAACATAAAGATCCAATTGGAAATAAGAGAACGCAAAGGATTTCACCAGACCCCGAGCCAAATTTAGACACAATAACTGGCATGACCGAAATTGAAAACCCGTGTACTTACCTTCGACACCTCCACTTGAACTTGAAGAGTTACTAAAAAGTAAAATGATTTAATTTTGTTTTGGTTTTAATTAATCTAATTATGAACATGTAAATACATACTTATTTTAGAACTACTTAAATGTTAATCTTATAATAAATAAAAAGGCTTAAATATCGTTTTAAAATTATAGTTTCAGCTCATAGTGAATAGAGATGAAAAAAAACCTAAACTTAACATTTCACAAGTAAAATAATACAAAAATTTAAAAATTTTACTATACGTATTATTTTTAGTTTAAAAACTTGTTTGTTAAGTGTATTCTTTTACTTTGTGAATCTTTTACAAAATTTTGCTAGTCGAAAATTTTAGACGGTAACAAAAAATTGTAAATACGGCTGCAACTACGACAGCTGTCGTTTTTCGACTACGCCAAACACAATAAGGGTGATTGTGTTCGTTGGTCCAAAATTAGTTATGGATCCCATACAAACCCCCTTTCAAAAATCACTTAAATTTAAACAAATCTCAGAAGATAGATGAAGATATCTAAATAATATTCGGCACAAAGAACTTTTACATGAAACTTAACCTAATAACATAATCATCATTATCTCATCATCAGAATTTTGGCAGGCGCCGCAGTAGTGCAAACGGTAGAACGGCAAAGAATTCTAATGATGAGAATGTGGTTGTTCTCGAAACTAGTAAATTCGAACCCGAGTTCAATCCCGTGTTCAGTCAAGAATAAAATTATCAAATAAAAATTTTTTTTAATTCATTTCATGTTGTAAATTCCTTCCTTCACTACAAAATAATTTAATGAAAATTAAATTAAATGAACTCAAGCCTAATTAAAATATCAAAAACTTAAATGAAAAAAACCAACAGTTCAATAAAAAATCACAATGGTAATAACTCTTAACAAAATTTTATTCTGGCGGTTCCGCTCATATGATAGTGTAGGGTAACATATGATCGGGTTAGACCGACTATACTTTATTATTTTTTTTACTGGAAAAAAAGATTTTTTTTTAATAATCAATACTTAAACTGTTTCTTTTAG
This sequence comes from Pollenia griseotomentosa, assembly GCA_963931875.1. Lineage (NCBI taxonomy): Eukaryota > Metazoa > Arthropoda > Insecta > Diptera > Polleniidae > Pollenia > Pollenia griseotomentosa. The sequence goes on from OZ007564.1 coordinate 52,077,399, forward strand.
ATAGCACGTGCTCTTTAGGGAAAAAAAGGCATTGAATATATCGTTACTTTAATATAGAAAAGCCCTAACTAACATTTTCCTTACTTTACAGGAGAAGGAAAAGACTTAATAAAAATTGTAGTATCGTAGTTGCGATTTTTTTTAAACGCAGTTTTTTATTAAATTGTTTAGAGAGTTTAATAAAAAACTGCGTTTAAAAAAAATCGCGACTGCAAGAATACAATTTTTATTAAGTTTTTTCCTTCTCCTGTAAAGTACGGAAAATGTTAGTTAGGGCTTTTATATATTAAAGTAACGATATGAAATAAAATCTGCCCCTAAAAGTAGTTAATGGATATTTTTTGTTCAAGCTCTTTGAACACCAAATTCATGCACGAATGATTTCGGTTGCTTTGTATAAAAACTTTTTTTTTCAGTAGTTGGTGCCATTAAAATTGATTTTAACAATTTATTCAATTGTTTCAATATCAAGGTATTAAAACTTTACTTTATTCCTTGTATTAAACCCCACTAATCCTAACTGTATGCCAGGGATTTTGTTATTTAAGACACAGAGACGTGCTTTTTTTTAATGATAAAAGGAATTTTAGTTTTTTACAGCAAAAATTTACAACAATTTTCTATAGAAATTCTAATATGAATATAGATATCGTCGGGTTGTTACTAGTGTGTCCCAAATTTTTTTAATTTCATGGGTGCTCAAGCGCAATTTAAAAGCTTATAGGGTAAAGTATTCTTAAGATTTTTCGAAATAGGCTGAAGTCGAATTTTTACCAAAAATCGGGTTTGCCGGTCTTTTTTTAAATTTTCTTCATAACTTTGTCAAAAACCCAGATTTTCTTCACTTTTATGGAATAATTCAAAAGAAAAAATGTCCAAGCTTCATTTTTGTGTGTTAAAACTATAAGTTCTTGCAATGAATTTGCTCATTTAGGTACCCTACATTACAATTTTTCGAAATTTTTCCATAAATTTTGTAAACAACGTTTTGTAACTTTTACAATTTTTATGAAAATGTTACGGCTCGGTATCTCTAAGTGTATTTGAGATACAAAAAAATGGATTAAACATTTTTAAAGGGGTCACATTTGTTATATAGAATTGATTTATTACTTGATTTGTGTAAAAATGTGCCATGCCGCATACCAGAAACCACCCGACGATATTTAAATTTTTTAATGAAAATTTCATTAAAAGAGCAGTTTTCTTTAGAAAATTTAATTTAAACCAGTGTTCGAAAATAAACAGTACATTATTTAGCATTCGGTTCCCACACCCAAGAACGATATCTATTTTTTAGCCGAACACTACCCTCAATACCGTTCGTAACTATTTTCAAGAAAGAGCCGAACATTATATAGTGTTCTGTTCTTCGTTAAAAAAAAAACAGACCAATTGTAGTGATACTGTAGAAAAACACTAGAAAGAAATGAACAAACAAAAAATTCTAGCAACGACCGCAACACGAACAGCTTTTGTGTGTATTGTGTATATGTTTTGTTTGTGTAAAATTATTTTTTCTGGCTTTTTGTTTTTTTTTCGTATGTGTATTTTGTTTATGTAAAAAATTGTTGGTTTTTTTACCAGCCAAAAAGGACGAACATTAATGAGCCGAACCGAACACAATGAACTTTGTGTATTTAAAAAAAAAAACCGAACGGAATTAAATGTTCTCATCTTTTATTGAGTTGATAAAGCAGTATTATTTTTGCGTTCGAAAGATGACTTAAGCAGCCCATACACGATTCAATTCAATTGTCAACTGAGTCGGTTGTTGTCCAAATCAAAACGTGTATGGCTTTGTCAATTGATTAGTTTGACGGTTGTCGAGTTGGTTGAAGAAAAATCAAAAGATTTTGATTTTTTCAAGTTGACTACTAAGTCTTTCAATTCGATTGTACTGTTTGTGCCCAAGTCTCTTGATCAGCTGTCAAAATTAATTTTTGTTGTTAAGTATTTTGAAATTGTCTTTTATTTCATTAAATTTTAAAATAAATTTAAAATCTTTCAATTCAGTTGATGAAATGGGGCGCATAACAGGGAAACGTTATTTTTTTAATGATTTTCTATACAAACACTTTTAGCGATTTTGTTTTCCACAAATCTACCGAACCGAACACTAAGAAGCGATATTTACTGTTTATTTTTGAACACTGATTTAAACCGACTTTTCTATATAAAATCCAATTTAAGTAGAACATTTCGAATGAAAATTAAATTCGAGTGCAAATTGTAAATAAAAAAAATAGCGAAACCAAAACAAACACTTTTAAAGTGACGATGAGTGCAAAGAGAACAATTGGCTTTTCACTTATCTGCTTGCTTTAATTTGCCGTTGCAATTTTACACTTAAGAGCAAAACAAATGTCGAAACGTTGTTTGCAAATGTTTCTTTTAGTTTTTTACTAACATTTTAGAATGTTGCTTTTCTTTTGTTACTACTACTACTAATAAAGTATAAATTAAAACAAACAATTTTAAAAGAAGCAGTTTTTTCTAAATTTTACTCAAAAACAGCAAATCGATCGTTTTTGCTCAAAACTTTTCAATTTTGCTTTCTTTTTTCTTTTCTAGCTGCGTACGTTTAAAATAATGTACATGTTGTGCTCATAAGCAAAAACAATACCAAACTATACGCCAAAATAATTCTTTTTGTTTTGTTTTCGTTTTACTCACTGCAAAGTACAAAACAAAACGATTGCAAACGTTTTTTTTTTTTTTTTTTTTTTTTTATTTTCGTACTCTGCTTCGAATACAAGCTTTGTACAAAATATTTCAATTCGAATACAAAATTTATATATTTGATTATAACTTTTTGTAGAAAATTGGGTTCGAATTGTGTTCGAAAACAAATTTTAGATAAATAAAATTAGGCTGGGTTTTGAGATCTCAGTTAAACTAGGTTTAGTAAATCTGAAAACATATTTGTGCCGCCATTACCACCCAGTTTGTATATAAAATTTTGACAGAAAAGCCTAGTTTTGCTTAAAATGTTGGTCTTTAATGAAATAATAAAAAAATCACATTTAACCAGAAAAATCCAAGTTATAGACTACGTTAAACTAAGCTTAAACTTAATCCACATCTCAAAGACCCGGAAATTTGCTACCAGAGAAATTAATTTCAAAAAACACAGTTAATATTTGTCCGATTGTAAAAGTTAATGTCGATAATTGTTTGTTTGAAAAGGAAAATTTTTTCCCCCAAATTGTTATCTTTTCAACGCCTCTCTGTTTAACATCTAACTTTTCATTTTGCTGCAGTGGATAAAATACTTAAGTTTTGTTGTTGTTTTAAACAAAAGGGAACTAATACTTTTTAAAACCTTTTTTTAAGCTTTTGTCTTATAAAGTATTATTTTGGTTTTTGTTTTTTACTCTTTCCTGGCCATTAAGTCAAATGCTAGTGCAACATTTGCTTTAAGCCATTAAAATCATGTTGAGCAGCATCTCTTTGCTTAATTGTAGTAAACTGCAGTGAGAAGCGAGTGCTGCTCTTCTACCACTGCCAAATACAGAAAAGCCTTTGAGATGTGCTTGAAGTTTGGTTAGAGGTGGTGTTAGGTAAACCTGCTGTTGCTAATGACAATGAAATAGAACAGTGATTTTAAAAGAAAATTCTGCGAATCATAAACATTGAGGAGTTCTAAGGCTTAAGTAAGAAAGTTTTAAATCAGAGTACGAAAATAAACGAGTCGAAACTTTTGCAAGCGTTTTGAATTTTGCAGTGAGTGAAAAAAAAAACAAATCATATTTTCAAATTTTTACTGCATATTTAGTGCGCATAAAACACTTTTATTAGAGCATATTTCCGGTTTCCCTGGTTATCAAGCATCCTTTAACTCTTAAAATACAAAATACTTATATGATTTGAAAGTTGTTGTGAGTGTATGTGTGTGTGTGTGTGTGTATGTTTTCTGTTTGAAGGTGCTGATGTTGTAAATAAAATGGAAATAATGGTTGGTTGGTTGCTTGTTGGTTTAGTAGCAAATGGTGTGCTTTTATGGGCTTTAGATTTATGAGGCAATTAACACTAGCAAATGTTGCCAACTCAACCATGTGGTTGCCTTTATAAGAAAAAAAAAATTAGGTTAATAGTAAAAACCCTTTTTGTACTAAATTTAAATTTTCTTGTTTGTTTTCAGATACACGATGATTTAGAAAAAGATCACGATTTTTCTGGTTCCGGTTTTGGTCCCGATGACGAAGACTCTGACAGTGATTATCGCCATAATACACACAAACATCAAACGGGTAAATCAAATATAAATAAGAATATTGATGACAACGATTTCATAACCACAAGTAGAAATAATAATCAAAACAATAATCATCAAACATCATCAAATAGCGGCATTAATAATAACAATAATAATCAAGGGAATACAGGCTTCATCAGTTCCGGTGGTAGTTCGGCAACAAGTGGTAACACTGGCCTTAATACAATCGGTAAAACATTTTTGAATCATTATTCTTTCATTTATTTTATTATTTCTTTAAAAAAAAAAGAAATAAAAAAGAAAAGATAAAGTTTTGTCTAACATTTTAACATTTTCCATTAAGTCGTCTAAATTTTTTTTTTTTAATTTTTTAGCTACAAAAATAATGAAAGAAATTAATTTCTTTTTTTTTATTTATTTTTTTTAAAGAAATTTATTTCAATTTAAAAATTTTTATTTTTCAAACCTTTTTTATTATTTTCATCATCTCGTATCAAATTCAAAACAGAAAACTCATTGTTAGAAACAAATAATCATACAAAACAATTCAATTCCTCTATTTCATTTCCTACACAAACTGTTAATACCACAACAACAACAACAACAACTATTTCCCCCTTAAACACCACCCAAAACAATCACACAATCCAACAACACGAAAAACAAAACACTTCCCATATTGTTCCCTATTTCCCAGACAAAAACAACAACAACAACAACAATCAGCAAAATCATGACAAAATTACACCGCCACCCATCATCCATCATGATGATAACGATGACTTCGATATTGAGGGTGAAGAAGAGGAGGGTGGCATTTTAGCTGGCAGCGGTGATGGTGGTCTCATTGATCATCACGATGACAATGATGACGATGATCATACCGGCGATGTAGATGTGGATGGTGATACTGGCGATATATTGCCTGATATTACTAAATATCAACACGGCATCTTTAATTCAGCCACACCCTCCAAACCCGATCAAGAACATTCCAAGAACCACGATGAAGATTTCGAAGAGGAAGAAGATTTCGATCACAATCAGCCCATTGATCATGACAATGATGATGATGAGGATAATGATCACGATGATGTTAATGTTCATAGCACACATTCCGAAGATGGCACCGAAATGTATACCGATATTACCGATGAGTCCAGTACTGGTTCGTCCTCATCATCATCATCGTCTTCGTCTACTACGGAGAAACGACGTCAGTGTATTTCAGTTATATTTTTTTTACTGTCTCTCTCTCTCTTTCTTTCTCTCTGTCTTTGTAATGTTTTTTGCTGTTTCTATTTAATTATTTGCTTGTTTCCTTTTTTGGCTTTATTTTGTTATTGTTTTTATATTTTAATGCTTTCGTTTTTTTTTATTATTTTTTTGTCAATTTGTAGTCTTGTTTTGAAAATTAATGGAAATAGAATTTGAAATAAAAGTGAGAATGATGTATAATCGGTTACATCGCTTCACATAGCATGAGCACTGTATCATTTTAAAAGGAACTTTTAACATAATCTTTGTAAATATTACAAATATATAGAAAGTTTTTCTTTCGTGATTGTGAGCTCACATAACCCTTATTCTGGAATTATCTTATTCCATTTTGTAATGGGTGGTCCAACTAAAACGCATGGTGTTAATTGTAAATAAAACAAAAAGTTTTCAGAGAACTATCTTAATATTTTTTATTATGATAAAGGGATCTATGACGATTATGTGTGAAACAAAATATCGGCCAACTGCTCGCCACGGCTTCGGTGCTATACCTTTATCCGAAGGTCCATATTTTTAATGACTCTGAGAGATAATTGAGAGGTTCAATTGATAATTGAGATGTTCAATGAGCCGTATTATCTCATCCTTTAACTCTATAATTGTTCTTGACTTATTGACGTACACTTTTTCTTTTAAATATCCCCAAGGAAAGAAGTCCAACGGTGTCAAATCACATGATCGCCAAGACGACACGGCTATTGAATTTCTCGCGCTAAACAGCCATTGTTGGCTTCGTTGGCTTTGTGGCAAGTAGCAGCAACCTGTTGGAACCACATATCGTCCAGGTCCATATCCTCAATTTTTGGCCACTGGAAGTCTGTTTGCATCTAGCAATAGCGAACGCCATTTACGGTTACTGCTTGGCCGAGCTAATTTACGAAGAAGTACGGCACGATGACGCCGCCAGCCAATAAACCGCATGTCGCGCATAAACAGGTGTTTTTTCATTTCCTACAGACCCGGTTTTCTGAAATTTGCGCACAATTCTCGCTATTGTGGACACATTATGCTGACCAAAAAATCACGAAGTGCACGAAATTCATTTTTAATTTGAACGCCCATTTTCGTAAAAGGCTTCAACAATCTTAACGCGCGCTCCATGGTTGAATTTGTCAATCACTGAAACAAAGAAATGTCAAATTAAGTTGGGCTAAAATCTTGACGTTAAGGTGTGACTCACAATTAACATCGTGCATTATGGATGGACCACCTTTTATATGAATCTAATCCGTATTAAAAAAAACAACAGAATCCCAACTTTGATCCCTCTATATTCATCCTTGAGAACAGACGGATATTTAATATTTATTTTAAAATTTCGTAAGAATCGGGAATATTCGAAAAATAGCATTTATAAAGTTTTTTTGCAGAAGAATATTTTTAAAAAATAACTTTTGAAAAAGAGGCTTTTAAAAGTATATATAAAAAAAAAATCTTTTAAAAAAGTACCTTAAAAAAATTTTTTTTTGTAAAAAGTACCTTTTAAAATGTACTTTGTTAAAAATTAACATTTAAAACAAGGACCTTTAATAAAGAACCTTTTAAAATATTACTTTTAAAAACGGTACCTTTTACAAGAGTTCCATTGACAAATTATCTGTTAAAAAATTATTTTTAAAGAAGTACTTTTAAAAAAGGACGTTAAGAAATGTCCTGTAAATAAGTGCATTTTGAAAAAAAGCTTTTAAAAATGGGTCTTTCAAAGCAAAATACGTTAAAAAAAAAGACATTTAAAAAAGTATCTTTTAAAAAAATATCATTTAAATATTTTAAAAAGTACTTTTATAAGTGTAAATTGTAAACAAGGGACTTCAAAATAGTACATTTAAAAAAAGTACCTCAAAAGAGTTCCTTTTTTAAAATACATTAAAAAAAGTTTATTTAAAAAATGTATCTAGATAAAAGTACATATAAAAAAGAGTACCTTTAAAAAGGTAATTATATATAAAAAAAAGAGTTCCTTTAAAAAGGTAATTATATTCATTCCATTTCTTTCAAATTCTAGTTTTTAATTAATATTTTATATTATTATTATTTTCCAATTATTGGCATGATTTGTAGTTGTTTGTTTTATTTTATTTATTGGCTTTTATTTTATATTATTGCTTAAGGTTTTTTTTTTAATATAATTTGGTAGTTCATTTAACAGATTTTATGTTATAAACACAAATTCTTAAGAAATTTTATTTATTTGAACTTTTTTGTTTAGAAATAAAAACACTTTTTCGATACTCTTTTAGGGATTTCACTTCACTTCACCAAAGTTGTATTGTCTTCCTTATTTTGATTGCAAAAAAAAACGGGCCATTCAAAAAAAAAAAATAAGAAAACTTACATCATCCAAAATTTAATATTAACACAAACGGAATTGTTTAGATTTTTTAAAACATTAAAAATCACTGTCTTTACACTTTTTAACTCGTACACACTCCCACACTAGTAATCGTCTAAATAAATATTAACCAAAAAATTTTTTGGAAAAAAATCTTTTAACATCATAATTCAAAACATTTCCATCAATTAAGCATTCAGTCAGTCATTCATTCATATATTCATTAATTCATTCATTCATTCATTCACTCATTTCAGTCTTTGTTTTTTCAACCATTTTCCATTTCATTGTCCTTCATGTTGAATTTTTTCTCTCTCACGCTCTCTATCTCACTTCAGTTCATGGCTATTTTCATTGTTGTTTACATACACTTATCTTCATATATTTCTTTCATTTGGTTGTTTTTATATGTTATTGTAATTTTTTTTATTGTTTTTTTTTTTAAAAGCAAACAAACTTACTTGCACACACACATAAATGGACTTGAAATATGATACCATCATTTCTGTAGTTGTAACATGTGCACAGTGGCACTAAATAAATATATATTTGTAACTTCTAAACTACGTAGATGATTTGTTGAAACTTAGGTACTTCAGCAACAATTTGTATGCAATTGTAAATACAAATTTAAACAATATCAGGCCTGTCACAGAAATCAAATCCAATTGAAAGTTTTTTTTTTATTCATTATTTATTTATTGAATCTTCATATATTTAATATGAACTAACAATAATTAATCAAATCTTAGCCTAATTCTTTATTTCATGTCCTGCCAGTGCCAGACAAAAATTTTCTCATTCGATTGAAAGTGATTTCGTTTTATGTGGTACAAGATACGTAATCTACTTCCACTTTCGATCGGAATTTATTTCTGTGACAGGTTGGTATGTTTTGAAAATAACCATTTATCTGTTATATTGTCCGATGCGTAATTTGCAAATTTATTTTGACTTAAAAAGTGCCTTCATTGTGAACACACAGTAAAAATGTTGCTATCATTGTGAATCTGGCTCTAAGTTGAAATTTTCTTTAAAAAAATCGTTGTCTTCTAAGTATGTTTCTTCTGTTTTTTAAGGAATTTCTTAAAATATGCTTTTAATCAAAACGAAGAGTTTTCGTAAAATAGTAGTGCCAAGGCGAATTCACTTTTCAGGTGGCGTTGAAAACACAGCTAAGCTACTTTTTTTCTTACTTACAGAGAGAAATGTCAAAAGTTTCTGGTGTTTTTACATATCGACCAACGAAATCAACAAATAAAATACAATGTTGTGTTTTTGGTGTTGTACATGTTGTAGTATTGTCAACACCTTTTACATGAATTTGCCTTGGAAAGTACGTAGTGCAATTTTTACAAAATTGTTTATTCTACTAAATATGGATAATTCTCTGCATAAAAACACCGAACCTATAAGTATGCTCCATCAAAGAATCCCTTATGGTATGCTTGGTTTTTCGACAATAAAACAAAATTGTCTTTTTTATTCGCAAACAACAATTGTTTCATACAACTTAGCGAAGTAGTTTAGAAGTTTTATATACATATCTTAAATAACACCAGCGTGATGTGTTGTTGTGCGTATGTTCATTGTTTGTTGAGTGTGCTGTATTTTACACATGTGTATTCATTTTACAATAACAAAACAAACAGAAACAGAGTTTTGTTGTGTTCATGTTGTACATACATACTTTTTAATTGTTCTACTTTGTATTTGTTTGCTTAACCAGTTTTAATTCCGGGGTTAAGGGTTGTATGTTCCATTAATGTTAAGGTTTGAGAACGTTTTCTCATTTATTTTCGGGGAATTGTAGAAACGTTTTTAATATTTTTAGAGTTAAGTTTAATATTTTAAAAAGGTCAAGGCATATTTTGTATTGACGTTTTTTTTTTTATTATTATTTTAAACTAATGGAATAATTATTTTTTTTTTAATTATTTTGCTAATTTAAAAAAAGAAAATAACAATAAATTAACAAATATATTTTTCAATGAAAATTGTTTTGGTAAGAGCAATTTATTGAACCTTAAAATAGTTATTGTAATAAATAATAAAACAAAATAATTTTCCCGTTAAAAGCATTATCCACAAAATAATTGCAGTTTTAAAACATTTTGTTATTATTGCCAAAAAAAAAAATTGGACTTAATGCAGAATCTGGAAAATTCAAAAAAGCTGGGGGGATCCACACCACGCGTTTAATGATGTAAAATTGTATTGAAAAGTTTCACACCGCACGCGTAGAATGCATATACTCATCTAGGGTTGCCAGACGTCTTGTAATTGCCTGGATTGTCCAGTTTTTTTGGGTGTTGTCCAGGTTTCAGCTTAAATGCAATTTGTCCAGTTAAAAAACTTTATTTAATTTTAAAAATAATTTTTTTTTGTTAATTGTATTTATCATTGTTTAAAACAAAATCATATGCATACTAAAAAAAATTGTTACGAAAAAATTTCTAATTTGCCGACAGACATTTTAATTAATGAGATAGAGAGAGAGGATTAGTTTTTCAAAAATGCGATAAAAATAACGTACAGAACTTGTGTAAATTGATCTCGTTTGTTAGTCATGCCAACTAGCAATACTTTTTGTGCAAGGACTTAAGGTATTTCTGATAATCTTTATTCACAAGAATCCATTCCTATGATCGAATAAAGGCTTCAATTTTAATAAGACTAAATTTTAATGAAAGTTGCAAAATGTTTCAAACTTAGGTGATCAAGTTATTTAATTAACAATACAAAAAATATATATATATGTGGCTAAACAAAAAGTTATCAGCCATGTTCGGGAAATCGTATTCGAGTGAAATCAAAATCAAACACACTTTAAAAACGATCCAGTGTTTTAAGTTCTTTAAATAATTTTGTTTTTTTATGCTTCATACTTTGAGTAAAATAAAAAAACGACGGTAATTTAAACAAAAATTTAACTGGAAATTGATTTCAATATCACTCGAGCAAATTGGTACGAACTGTCAAAGTCAGCAGGCTTTTTGCTGCCACTTGTAGTGAATTCGCCCTGATTATAATTTTGTAATATGATATAAGACTGAATTTTAAGTGTTACGTTTCCTTGCTTTTTTATTGCAAAATAAAATATGAAGTAAAATTTTATTTTTTCTTATAGTTAAGTGTTTTTTAAAATTGTCCAGTTATTTTTTCAAAATCAAGGTGAATTTTTTGTATTGTCTAGTTATTTGACTTTTGGTATCTGGCAATCCTATACTCATCAAACGCATGAAGTGGGATTACATTCTACTTTAATATTTTTCAAGAAAGTATAAAACGCATAGAACGCGTGGTGTGGATCTCCAGCTTAAGAGACCGTTCACATTTTGTGACTTCTCTCGCTGCAACTCTTACTTTGTGGGCAAGAGAAAGAAAGAGAAATTAAACTGGGTACATGTACCCACATTCATTCTGTTATTTGATAAAAAAATTTTCAAATTTTGTCATAACCTGGCGTTTACATTTGCCAGTCCTGGCATGGCAGTAGCAATACATGCAAACTTTTTTACTAATACATACACACTTTTCCAATTGTCTTGTCTACTGTCTAGCAAATTTTGCAGACATTAAAATTGGACAGTGATTCGACATTTTCTAACAGTAATCTGAAGTTTTATTAGCAAAAGGAAAAAAAACGTAAAAAAAATAAATATATTTTGTTTTGATTTTTTATGTTTTAGTTAAGTGTTATGTTTTTTTGCAAAATATAGTTATTTTAGGCTGTTTTTAAGTTTGTTTAGTTCATATAAAACACGTTTCAAAGTGAACTGTCTTAACTACTGTCTGGACGCCTACGTCACGAAGACAGTTAGCAGCGTTTTTGGCAACTAATATGTATTTTCTTACTGTCTTGCCATTACTGTCAAATGTAAACGCTATGTTACTTTTTTTAAGTTGCTCTTTAGATTTGGCAATTTTAATCGCCGAAAGATAGATCGTTAAAGTACCATTCAAATCGAGAGATTTTTCAAAGCTTAAAAAGTTTTGGTTCATTTTAACCCCAAGTACATTTCAGTTTTAAGTTTGGGGGTACATTTTTCTCCAGTTTCATAAAAATCGGCACAAAAACTTTCAAGATTTCGCTATCTTTCCTTTAAAAACTCCAAATATGTCAAAATTTGACCTTTGACCTTCATGATTTTGGGGTTAATGTTTTCTGATTTAAGTAAAACCTTCTGTGTGTATTGGGCTCATTCGCCAAAACATGGTATGGCCAAAAATTAGTTTTTCCCGAAAATCGCAAAATTTAAATCGCAGTTACGGAAAAACTATGGGAGGCATTGATAGAATTTAATTAATCTAAATATGATGATCACAAAATTCTTAAATTTGTTTAACAAAATTGTCCTGCTATTGTACACAACGTATATCTACAATACATAGAACAGATCTATAGGGGGGGGGGGTGGTTGGGGAAGGTGCACCTGTGCCTTGACATTTTTTTTTTTTTTTTGTCCATACAATCTTAAAGAACTCCAATGTATACGCAAATAACAGGGCCCTGTTTCTCAAAACTACAATTTACAAATCTACAGGTAAAATATATTTGAAACTTAAACAAAAATTGTAAAATTGTTGCTTTTTTAAAGTATTTTACTTGTAGATTTGTAACTTGTAGTTTTGAGAAACAGAGCAAAATCTGGGACCGAACCTAAATAATTTTTTATCGAATAAAAAACCAGTGTGGAAACAAACCGAATGGTAAGAGAATTCTCTCCTCTTGCCCACAAAGTAGGAATTGGAGCGGCAAAAATCGCTTAATGTAAACGGGCACTATATAACACTATTGCAAAAAAAAAAAAAATAATAATAATTTTGTACAAAATAAAAGAGTTCGTAATTTAGAATTTTTTAAAAAAAAATTCAATTTTCTAAAAAGAAAATTTGTTTTAAACAACTTTCTACAAACTCAATGTCCATACAAAATATTTACAACGTAACGAAAATTGTCTTAACAGAAAATCTTTAACGAATTTACTGCAAAAATTTTCTTATAGAAAATGTTAACAACGAAATTTTGTATCCAAAAAAATCAAAATCAAAAAATTTACAACGCATTCGTAACGAATATTTTCTATGTAGAAAGCTTAGAACGAATTCGTTATAAAGGGTGGTTAAATTTCAAGGGCCGATGTTGATTTTGAATAAAACAAACTATTTAGGAAATTATTGTAATTTTATTTTATTATGATATATTGGTATTACTCAATTATGTATGGAACAAAATATCGGCCAAATAGGCGCCGCGACCACGGCGGCACACCTCCATCCGATGGTCCAAATTTTCGATGACCCTGAGGCATAATGGAGGTTCTATGCCGTTAATGTGCCGAATTATCTCATCCTTTAGCTCTTGAATTGTTGCTGGCTTATCGACGTACACCTTTTCTTTCAAATAACCCCAAAGAAAAAAGTCCAACGGTGTCAAATCACATGATCTTGGCGGCCAATTGACATCGCCATTACGTGAGATAACACGGCCATTGAATTTGTTGCGCAAAAGAGCCACTGTTTCGTTAGCTGTGTGGCAAGTGGCACCGTCCTGCTGAAACCACATATCGTCCACATCCATATCTTCCAATTCGGGCCATAAAAAGTTCGTTATCATCTCACGATAGCAAACACCATTCACAGTAACTGCCTGACCGGCCTCATTTTGGAAAAAATACGGCCCGATGATGCCGCCAGCCCATAAACCGCACCAAACAGTCACTCTTTGTGGGTGCATTGGTTTTTCGACAATCACTCTTGGATTCTCATTCGCCCAAATGCGGCAATTCTGTTTATTGACGAATCCAATGAGGTGAAAATGTGCCTCATCAAAAATCACGAAGTGCACGATATGCATTTTGATTTGAACGCCCATTTTCATAATAAGTCTGGATAACTTTAACACGTTGTTGGATTGTGTATCTCTCCATGGTTCAAATTGAGTAAGTCTGAAATAGAGAAATGTCAAATTAAATTCGGAAAAAAACTTGGCGTTTAGGTGTGGTTCACATTCAACATCGGCCCTTACAATTTAACCACCCTTTAGAAACTACATAAACAATTAATTTTTGTTTAAACAATTTTTGTCTCGAACTTTTTGCAAATTTTCTGTATAAACCACTCTCATAACGAATTCGTTCTTAACTTTTAACGAATTTTTCCTATAGTGAAAAGAATTTTTTTTAATAATTTGGCGAGTCGTCCGTCAAAAAAATTATGTTTAAAGAATATTTTGTAACTATTAGCAAGAATTTTCTAAAAAGAAAACTTTTCCTTACGAAAGGTTTTCTATAAATTTAATATTTCTATTAACGTCATGTGAGGCAAAAATAACCAGCTTTTCTTATTATGGATTCCCTTAATTTTATGGTTTTTTCCAAAACATGTCTCATGTCCCAGCAAAAACTTTGCTTACAAAATAAGTAGAAAAATAATGAGAACTTGACGAACAGACTACTTATTTTTCTACTAGAAGAAGTACTTATTTTTGTTCGAGATGTCCCAAAAGTAATCCCTTATAATTTAGCCTATTATAATCTAAAAAATAATATGTTTTTTTTATACTTAAAATTTTTATAAAAATATATAGTTACACAAAGTCAATAAAGTAAAAAATTTTTTATTTTTTTTTAATTTTTTTTTTTTTTGTTTTTTTTTAATTATTTTATTTTTATTTTTTCTTATTCTATTTTACTTTATTTTATTTTTTATTTTTTTTTTCTGTCTCTGGCGGGATTTGATCCCGCAACCTCGGTGATGATAGACTAGCTCCCTACCAGCTAGTCTACCGGGGCAGCGTAGTTTTTGCATTAAAAAACTATGTTTTATGACTATAATGACATTTTTTTTGTCATAATGAAAATACAAATTTTTCTGTATATTTAAGATATAATAAAGTTATTATTTAATATATAACTAATAATCCAAAAAGTGGCGAATAAAGCTACAAAGTAATGAATTCTTGAAGTCATTAAAAGTAGGATTGTAAGTAAAGTTTTTGCTGGGGTATAACAATTAAATTGTGTACTGATTTTAATTCAAATGGCATATTAATAAATTTTAATATTCATTTAAAATATTTTGTGGTTTTTTTTTTTTTTTTTTTTTTGTTCTACATATTTAACATCATATTGTTTATGCACATTAAAACAAATAGCAATAATAATATTTTCTATTATTTGGCTAACATCAAGTAGCAAACCCACAAATATTAGACATTTTAACGCACACACAAACATATTTATTCAACTAATTGGATTTTCAATATTTTGTTTGTGTATTGTGGAAATTTTTGCAAATTTAATTGCATATCTTTAGATGTTAAATAATAATAATAATGATGTGCTGTAAATAGTTGAAAGCATTTGCATAAAATAATTTAAATGAAAATAGAAAAAGCCAAAAACAATTAAAGTGCTTAATGATGAGGGATTTTAAATAATATAAATACAAATATTTGTTTTAAACACTTTGCTAATATGTATATGAAATTAATTTAATTCAATAATTAACATTTAAACTGTTAAATTTAATAAAGTATAAGAATTTAGGCAAAATGTTTTTATTAGGGACTCATTTGTATACCCTTCACCACATGTGGCCTGGATTTTTATTTAAGTTTTTCATTTCATTTGTAATTTCTACAATATTGATCTAAGACCATACTAATTTGATTAAACTATGTCCATCTTTCCGTCCGTCAGCTTGTCTATCATTTCTCCCATCATTTTTTTAACGCTAAAGTGAAAAATATGATGATTCGCTCATTCATTTCTTGTAGGGTATGTTGAAATCAGTGTTGCCACCAACGAAATGGTAAATTACACATGGATTATGCCAAAATTACACATGAAAATACAAATTACACACGCAATCTTTTATTTGCAATCTCACGAGTTTTGTTCTGAATTTTTTAATATGTATAAACTTTTCATTTAGTTAAAAAAACGATTGCGTTTTTTTTTTCAAAAAATTAACTAGTCATTGTTTTTTAATTTTATAAAATTAACGGTTCAAAACAAAAAATTCATACTATTTTTTTTTAAGTAATTTATTACTAAAAAATAAACAAAGTAAAAGACATCACATTTACATTGAAATTGGTTTTTTTTTTTTATTTTTCCAATTATTTAAAGCTTCTCCTTTTTGTTTATAATGATTGGAATAGGAAAGTTTGGGTCACCATTTCTATGTATTCCTTTTTAAATCTGTCGTACAATTGTTTATATTGCTCAATATTCTTTCCGCAGCAGCATTTGAAAAGACTAAAACAAAAATAACTATTTTAAATAATCTGTCTCCCAAGGAATCTTTTATTTTAAAAACCTTTTTCCAATAATATTCTGGCTCCAAATTACTCTGAAGCTAAAGTTTTTCAAAATGTAAGAGTGCACGCTGTCGCGAAAATATGTATTCTTGAAACTACTTAAGTATGCCGAGCGTTACTTCTAATAAAACAAGATATAATATTACGAAGTAAATTTTCGAAATATGTTGGAAGGTTCAGACAGGCCTTTGACGCTAACAAATGTATTAGGTGGCACGAGCATTTTATGAAAGCAATATCTAGCTTTTTGTCTTTTAACATCTGAATTATACTGTCCAAACATAGCATTAGTGTATCTGGTGCATCCAACTTTGAGAAGCTCAAATAAAAAAGGAGAATGAACCCGGGATGTTTTGTTGTTATAGGTAATAAATTGTGACAAAATCTATCTAAATGCCAAATGGTTAGTAGTTAATGATCCAACCATTTTTAGTTTAGCTCTTTTAACGCTTTCATTCTATTAATTAAATTTTTAAATTTTGCCAAGAATATTAAACCTTTTTCACATCTTGTGACAAAATAATAACAAAAATCAGTGCTACAGAACGTTAAAATTTAAAATTACACATGAATTACACATTGAGCCAATTACACAAGGGCTACACATGAAAACAAAAATTACACATGATATGTGTAATTACACCTAAGGTGGCAACACTGGTTGAAATGAGCTTTTCGAAGAGCCCAGATATGACGAAGACTATGTTGGCTTATATTTCTATCGTATACATCGTATTTAGTTCGCTTTTGAAATTGAGCTAGATCGGTTAACAAATGTCTGAGAAATGTGCAGAAAACTACGACTACTTCCAATTTTTAACCATAAATCTCTTATTTTTACCCATAAACCAATACTTTTTAAAGTCGTTTTATAAACGTTGGACTTTATTTTCACCTGAAATAATTTTAGTGAAATACTATTAACTAAATCGGTTCATAAAAACCTAGTTACAAGCAAATAACAATCTTTTTATTTCCGAAATAATGGTTTTGGCACAGATGTGGAAAAGATTTACATAAGTGCCTGTAGTGTCGGTCTTATCTTATGGTGAATCTTATCCACTTGGGTGACAAACAATGCGTTTACCAACCGCCTTTCGGATAGATTATACACTCTCCTCTTGTTAAGGAGTAGGAGCTATCTAACATCCGCTGCTTTTGGAAATATCGCAGCTGCAGCTTTTGAGTTTCAACAGCACCTAGTGAGAGTCCTCCCTCAGGCTGAACTATCCGACAAGTGTTAAAAAATCTGGTCTTTAGTGGGATTTTCAGGATATCCATTCTCGCGACCTTATGTAGTAAATCACAACTTCCACGGGATCCCCGAAAGTATCCCTTCGTTAAAAATGCATATATCTGTTGCACGCCGTAAATCTTCGTACGGAAGCTTAACCTGGGAAGGTCTAATTGTCAGAAAAGTAAAACTTCCGCAAAAACAATCATTCTGATAGACAGGAAGCCTAAAGTATACGCATGAAGTATAATAACATAGGATTCAATTAAGAGTCAGTCTGGTGCCTGCTCGACGAGGGCTACTGACTCTTGTGGTGTACAGATAGAATCTCTGGTCTCCGCGGTCTCAAGAGGATTGAGATCTGTCAATATTAGATTTTAACGGAAGCGTAGGTATCAACTGCACCTGATCTACGGTGGATGTAACTTCAGAAGGTAAAATATCCCTAAAATGATCTTTACAAACCCCCGGATGAAAGGAAAAACCCCTAGTCAATACTGTAAGTCAAACAGTAGAGCTGTTACAATACATTTTCAGTGAAGAAATTTTTTAAGTTACATCGATTTTAATATTAATAGACCGTTCGCTGGAAGTAACCGGTCCTGATTCCTTTTTATGTGTGTACGTGATTAAATAATAATATTTAAGTAAACGTTTTAGAAAAAGCAAAGAATGGGCGACACTTACGTAATGTTAGTTGCCATGACTAATTTAGCGAAATTCGATGTTTATTGATGAAATGGAAAAAAATTATTAATCGACCTTAGATTAGGGAAATATAGACTATTAAAAACCCTTCGGTTTTTTTGGGCCTCCCTATATGTAAAAATGAATTTTCGATATATCTAAAGAAATAGATTTTATGCGTAGGGAAATTTTTTCAATAAGTCGTTAAAAATTGTAAATCTTTTTGGGACATTTAACATGTACCGGTTATTTTTTTTTTTTTTTTTTTTTTTTTGAGAGGCGGAAAATTTAAAATTGGCAGCAGCCAAATATAGCGCTCTAACTTGTTTACTTTAACGCAATTAGGCACAGCTCATGTGCCACCGTCTCCCAACGTTCCTACGTTACCTGGCTTTTGACATTCTCACCCAGTCATCTGGTTGATTTAATAAATTAATGGATCCTGTTCAAATCAGTTTCAGAGATTCAGATTTATCGGGCATAGAAAAAGAAGATGTTCCGTTGACTCCTCCTCGCCGCTCCTTTACGTAGGTAATTTTTAGGGATCCCCAACCTTTGGGTGTGTTTGCCAATGGGCCAGTGGCCAGTTATAACCCTTAGTTCGCGCCGTGTCCTCTTTTCATCTATGATGGGCCAAATTCTTCTGGTTGCCCCAAATGTAGTTTCATCAAACCACCTATGATTGACAATAAGATGAAATTTGTGTGCAATTAGTTGCTTACTCCTTGGGAGCGAAACACCTTTAGCATGGGTTGAACCACTACGACACAAGGTGGTTCCTGCATGTGCCAACGAGTCAGCCATTCAGGTTTAATGTATGCCCCTGTGTCCAGGGACCTAATTAAGGGTAATCACTGAATGTGTTGCAATCTCCTCCAGAGACATCCGCTATTCTCGGACAATTTTACTATCGGTAATAATGTGAATAACCCTGCCAAATATCTCACCATACCAAATGTGTCCTGCGGCTGTGTAGATGGCCATTATCTCGGCCTGAATGACACTGCAGTGATCCGGCAGCCTAAGTTGAATGATCCAGTTTACTGCTCGGAGTAAATGCAGAACCGACACCATGCAACGTGTGTGAAGATAAATATGAAAAGTTAAATTCGTTTTTTAAAAATATCGCATGCGATAAAAAATATTTTAAAAAAATATCGCATGCGTATTATAAAGAAAATACTACTATTTACACGAAATTTTACAGTTTTTATGAAAAATCAATAATTTTTATTTAATATTTAAAACTAATTAGATATTTAATTACTCTTTTTATAATAAAATTTATAAGTTTTGAAAAAATACGACTTAAAGTGAAATTCTCATGAAAGTGCTGTGTGAGGGATATGGCCACTGTGTCCAAACCCTTCGATCTCAGGGAATCAAACCGAATGGAAAATGAAGACTATGGACAGGGCAACAATAATCAATAATTACTATATCCAAATTGTATTTGTGAAAAAAGTTATTCATTTTTGAAAATTTGACTTAGAGTGAAATTCTCTTGAAAGGGATATGGCCACTGTGTCCAAACCCTTCGATCTCCCTCACACAGCACTTTCAAGAGAATTTCACTCTAAGTCAAATTTTCAAAAATTTATAAAAATGTTCACAAATACAATTTGGATATAGTAATTATTGATTATTGTAGCCCTGTCCATAGTCTTCATTTTCCATTCGGTTTGATTCCCTGAGATCGAAGGGTTTGGACACAGTGGCCATATCCCTCACACAGCACTTTCATGAGAATTTCACTCTAAGTCGTATTTTTTCAAAACTTATAAATTTTATTATAAAAAGAGTAATTTAATATCTAATTAGTTTTAAATATTAAATAAAAATTTTTGATTTTTCATAAAAACTGTAAAATTTCATGTAAATAGTAGTATTTTCTTTATAATACGCATGCGATATTTTTTTAAAATATTTTTTATCGCATGCGATATTTTAAAAAAACGAATTTAACTTTTCATATTTATCTTCACACACGTCACCATGCAGTGTTTTGTTCCCGTCGGTGGATATTTGTATCGCACTCGCGGGAATTTGTAGGTCATCATAATCAGCTTTGATCAAAGATTGGCTCAGGTATGACATAATCAACTCTAGTTTGCAAATTTATATCATACAGTATTCTTGCGTGCCCGATGTTATAATCTCTCCATGCTCTAGTGGACCTTAGTCTTACCGCCGCATTTACAGCCAACTTTTTCGCCAAAATGTCTGGTGGTAACCAGTTCAAGATCGTAAACAGTGCTTTAGAAGGAAGGAAGCATGGGAAACCCTGCCGGTAGTGACGTTAATCAGCATGACTCTAAATCGTTGGTGTCCAGCCCATACCACAATTGTGGAAATTAATTCACACACATTTTTCGCACGCATTCTTACGCTCTTTCATTTAGTCCACGAGAGTAGACAATTCAGTCGTCGACTATCTAGCGACGAGTTCACATGGGGCGGATGCTTACATATTTTTTGTATTTTTAGTCTTGTCTCTTTATTCACTACCACTAATATAAGGCAATACAACCACAATTTATATTTTGGACATCACTGCTCTAAACGTTCTTGATCTTAAGCCCTCGCATCGCGACAAGATGTCTACCCATTCGCGAGAGAACTAATGTAAAACTTCTAAGCATGTTTTATTTAATATATATTTTCTTTTTCTTTAAACATTTTTTTTTTAATTCACTTTAAAATTCCGTTTCTATACAGAAAATATTTTTAAATAATTTTTGTTTGCTCTTCTTTTGATATCTCTTCATGGCACATTTAACACAAGTGCTTTTATGCACTAAATACGTAATAAACAATATGACAGCATACTTTTAGGAGTTCGCAAGTAAATTGTTTAACTTTTCAATGGAATGTACTCAACAAATTTCTTGCTTACACACTTACTTACATACTTACAAATCATTTAATTACTTAGAGAAATCCTTTAAAAAAAAAGCAAAATAAAATAAAATTTGGTTGGAAAAGATTTTTGTAAAAAGGAATTTTAAATTATGTATATACGAAAAAAAAACTGTTTGAAGAAATTATCGTATGTATCTGATGATGGGTATGCTGGGGTTTCAGAAGAAACTTATTGACTAAAATATTTTCGGAAGTGGCATTAAGTGAAATACCAATTAAAATAAAAATATACTCTGTAGGAGAAAATGTATAAGCAAAAAAAATTCGGCAAAAATTATATTTTACACATTTTTTACAGCTTTTGATTCTGCCTCCCAACGCATATTAATTAAATTTTTTCTAATCGTCTTCCCTTAAAAGTGGCTCTTGAGCTCTTTTTCATTTAACGCAGAACAGATTTCGGAACATACAACAAACTAAGTGAATTGACATTTTATGTATCGTTAACTTTGTCAGTTAAAACGTAAAAGGCAAAATAATTTAAACGATGGCAGTCAGAAAAGTCATAAAGAATATTAGCAACATTATTTAAATATTAAGAAACATTTTACCACAAATTTCTGGTAAAAGTGTTCTGTACAGAAAATTTTCTACGGATTTGTAGTAAAAAATTGTAGCTTCAAAAAACCGCAACGATTATTTTTTATTTTCATTACAAAAAATCTGCGACGAATTTTTGAAAAAAAAAATCGTAGTAAAGAACTTTCTTTAAAGAAAGTCTTCCACAATTTCTTGAAAAAAACTCTATACAGAATATCTTCCACAAATTCACAGTAGATATTCTCTATACAGAAAATATGCCAGGAATTTATAGAGAGCATTTTCTTAGAAAATCTTTCACAAATTCATAGTAAAGTGTTGTTCTTTAAAAAAAATCTGCCATGAATTCGTGTTAAAAATTTTCTTTTGAGAAAATCTGCTAAGAATTTGTGGTAATAATATTCTTAATGGAAAAAATTCGTTAAGGATATTTACGTAATAAAAGTTTTTTTATCAAAAAAACTAGTGCGTATTCTACAAAGAAAATGTTGCAGCAATTTTTAAGCAAATAATTTCTGTGTGGAGATTTGCTTTTTTTAAGTGCTTTTTCAGCTTTCTCTTTTATTTTTTCGTGTATTGCAGTTCTTCACATATAGAATGTATAATATACACATATGTATATATATATATATATATATAAAGGGTGTTTTTTTTAAGCCAAAAATAACTTCAAATAAAATAAAAATGATTATTCAAAAAATCTTTTTTCTTTAATAGAAAGATCACTACATGCCATTGAAATTTGAAAATGATTTCGAGTACACCGGCACCGCGATTGTTCTTGACAAAGCGCTGGACTACTTTTTCGAGCATTACTGGCCGTATGACACAAATAATAAAATCAATGTTGGTCTCCAAGGCGTCAATTGTTACTAACGGCATAAACCGCAGTGACTGCGTGTAGGCACATAGAAAATAAGGAGAGGTGTCAAATCCCATGATCTTGGAGGCAAATTGGCAGGTCTATTTCTCAAAACCAGCTTATCGAAAAATTTTTACTTCAATAAGTTGATTTCAATTGCGGTCGCCGATGGCCTGGATCTCGCCTAGATCAATTTCTTACATATTTGAAATCAAAAATTCAATGATCATGATGAGCTAACGATTTTAAGAATTATGTGCTCAAACAAAATTGAGTCTTTAACTTCAGGCCAAAATCCTAAAGCCCATAAATCGTCGGCAGTAACTTCAAATGTCTCCCTTATTTCTTTCTTTTTCTTTTGTTCTTATTTTTCTTTGTTAACAAAATGTATGAAATTTAATGAAAGTTATATATATTATACTCTATGAGTCTTTGTTGGTTAGATTTGGGCGGGATGATCAGACGAAGATCTTGTAAGAAGTGGGTCTGCTTGATCAGGGTAGCATTTTCGAGGGAATTTTGAATCATAGTATTATGAACTTAGACTTTGGTGTTACACAACCAGTGGAGTTTACGAACAGGGAAGATTGGCGTGGATCCAATGGGACGCATGAGGGGTAGCAGAGTTTACGGACGGGTCCAAGATGGACACTGGTGCCGGTGTTTATATTGCTGTTCATTCAGGCTCGCGGATAAGTGCAGTGTCACCCAGGCTGAGATCCTAGCGATCTGCAGAGCGACAGAGGTAATACTGGGTCACATCGTCGGGGAGTCTGTGGTGACTATTTACGCCGATAGTCAGGCTGCGCTCAGAGCATTGACAGGTTATACCGTGCGATCTTACCTAGTCGCACGGTGTTGGAATGCTCTGAGGAAGTCATGGGGCTATTCACAGTAAGGCTGTGCTGGGTACCCTGACACTGCAAGGTGGATGGAAATAAAGTGGCGGAAGAACTCGCGAGACAGGGTTTGAACGGGGACTTAGTGATAAGGAACAGGGCTAAAAGCTCTTTTATGGCACTACTATGTCTAAATCCGGGAAAAATTTCGCGTTGCTTTAACCAGTACTGGATGGATAAAATGAATTGCAGGGTGTCTAGGGCATTATGGCCCGTATTGGATGCAAGGGCAACCCAAGTTCTATTAGGATTGGATGTGAGTGGTCTCAGGACTCTTATAGGGTTTTCGACGGGTTATTGTTCTGCTAGGGCTTTAACGAGTAAATGGGACAATACCATACCGGACTTCTGCAGATTATGCGAGGATGCTGAGGAGCTAAGGACGATTTAGCCACTGTCCAGCCAGGGTCTCAGGCAAAAATAGCTAGAAGGTAGATTTCACGACGAACTAGGGAGTATCGCTGCATGTTATCCAGTCGATTTACTGGCATTTGTCAGAGAATTGGCCGATTATCTCTGATGAGAAGACTGTGGAGTACTGGGGATAAATTACGGCATTTGAATTTCGATCGATATCGAATGCCGTAATTTGGCTGGCCCCTGTTCTATCTACTGTCCACTATCTATCTTAACTCTACCTATTAATTATTTTTTTTCCTATTTCTTCTTTCTTTATTTGAAGGGATTCACAATGGACCTCATTGGTCTTCGAGTGGAGTTGTGCCATTGGGAGCATATGAAGCATATGTATGTGCAAGCCTAAGAAAAAACATTCTCAAAATAAAATAGATTATATTTCACGACAGCTTTCTACGGCAAATTTTTATGTCAAATTGTATGGAAAATGTGGTGTCGACGCAGTTCTGTTTGTGCACTAAGATCCAATAATGCCACCAGCGTGTAAACAATACAAAACTGTGTCTTTTATAGATTAAATGGAGTCTGTAGGGTTAGTGGTGGATTTCTCTCACGCCTTTTGTTGTAATTTTGTTTATAAACAAAACCGTTAAGCCAAAATGGAGCCTCATCAAGACGATATTGTGGCTAAAAATTTCGGGACACTATGACTGATTTTTAAAGTAAATTTCGATAATTTGGTAACATTGTTTAAGCGTTAATCATCAATTCATGATGGTTTGCCAGAGTAAACTGATCCAAAATGTCAAAAAGTTAGCACATTATGACAGTTCGTTTGACAGCTAACTCTTTTTATTGGGCGCAAAAAATTACCCTTTACATTCTCTTACAAACTTGATTTATTTACGCAGAAATTAAACTTTAAATTTGGAATTTTATTCTGCACTCACTCTCTACTACTCCTTCAAACATTACTTCTTGTCTTTGATATTTTTAAGTTTTTGAGATCAAGGATTTCTCTACTATGAAACAACGACAACAAGTACAAAACAAGACACAGAACTTCCTTTCCTTTGTAAAGTTTTTAAAAAAAAAGTTGCCATTCAATGACTTTTAGTGACGATGTTGATGATAACAATCATTATCGTCATCTTCATTGTCATCAGTTACTGTCATTTCACGATGAAGAAACTTTTTCATGTATCGTTTCATGCATTCAAGTATTATTTTTCTTATATTTTCCTCATTTTCTGCCAATCACTCTCATATTTTGTATACAGGACGCGGGGGTATAGAGAAGAAATAATTGTTTTTTAATAAAAATTTCCCCCTTATCAAGTTGTTGCTTTAGCAAAAGTCAATCATTAAGTTTTATATTGATGTTTTGCAAAATTGTATTATCATTGGTTATATTTTTCTTGTTATTTTTGTTTCACTCTTCAAATTTCTTCGACTTTCTTATAGTCAACAAAGTTCTTGTGGGCCAAGGCAGGACTGCAACAGTTTTTTTCCAAAGAATTAGGAAAAATGGCAAAAAAGTTTTTAAGTGGTTATTGACTGAAGTTATTAAAGAATGTTAAGTTCAATAGGGCGGTTTTGATTGAGCGAAAATGTGTAAAGTTACAAAAAAGAGAAAAAGAACAAGGATTACATTTTTCAAGATTAAGAAATCTACATGAAGGAATTAAGGAAAGAAAAGCCAGACATTTTAAGAAATCTATAAAAAAAATGTTGAAAAATGTTTATTTTCACCAAAAACTTAAATATCAATTAGAAAAACATAACTCCTTATCTTTCCACCAAAAACGTTTTAATTATAAAGAAATAAATAAACCATCTCCATTTCAAATGAAGCAAAAGCACGCAACCCTAACAATATACTATAAGCTGGTATATCCCCTAAGGTATGCTATTTTATTAAATAACATGGAAACAATAATTGATTACTTAAAAGTTATAAATTAAATACACATTTAAATAGACATTCAATCTGCTGTTAAATATTCCTAATTCCTAAATTCTTAATATTTTTTGACTAAATGTATACATATATATTTCCTTTAACTCCTGGTGGAGCGTAGGGCCATGACGAAAGATCGATAGTTGTTTTTATTTCTGCCTAGTTTCTTTAGTTAGTTCCAGAATTTACTTATTTGGTTTATTTCGGCATTGGTGTTGCCTCGTCATAATGTGTTTGGCCTTCCGTGGTTCCTAGACTCTTGTGGGTTCCAGCGCTTCCCTAAAGGTTTCTTTTACGTTCTTTCTTAGGGTGTGGCCTATTCATCGCCATTTTTTCTTCTGATTGCAAGATCGATTGCTATTTCATTTGTTGCTTCAAATCAAATTTTTAAGATGTTTTCGATAAGAAAATATTTATATCCCTTTTAAAGCAAAAGATGTCATATTAAAAAATGTATAATCTCCTTCTTATTTTTATAAACTAAACAAAAACATTTGCTGCAATACTTTTTTTTAGCTTCTTAACTTTTTTAAAACAAAAATTTGTTGCATACTTTAAGGCTTTGCTTAAAAAGAGATTTAGAAACTAATCTTCTTTGCAAACAAAAAAAAAAAACTCCAGATTTAATTGAATTGAATTCATTTTAAAATTTAACAAAATCTTAGGAAGTTTTTTCTTTTAAACAATTACAAAATTAAAATGTACCCTCTACTCTTTTCACAGATTTTGCAAATTAAAAAAAACTAAATTTTTATGCATTTATTTGCCTTTACTAATGTTTTTCTGTATCAACAAATTTTTAGTGCAATGCAATCTTTACCATCGACTTTTTTTCCCAACCAAATATGCTTTGCTTAGCAATTTAAGAGATTTACAGTGATTACGGCTTAGCCACCATAAATGTCCAGAAATAGCAACTGAATTGTGTAAACCAGATAGTGCGTTGTTTTTGTGTGCTCTCTAAAAGTATGCTGCAATCAATATTAAAGTGGATTTAATTGAAATGAGCGCCTGAAATTATGCAGTAGCAATGGTTTTTGGAAAAGCCATGAGATATGCAAATCATTTTAAGCTGTTTTTAAATGCTCTTGCTAGAAAAACCATTTGCTTTTAAGCAAAAACTTTGAATGGAAGCTTTAAGATTTTAAAGCACCATAAATTATTTAAGATATGGCAGAGGGCAAAATTAAATTAACTCTTTTTTTTATTTAATAAAGTAAACAATTTTTTTCACATCATGAACTCCTATATATTTTTTTATCTTTTTATCTTTTGAAAATAATTCAAGTATAACGTTTGTGTGTAAGGACATTAACTGTTTGGCGATAAATTGTATACTTTTACCTGGGGTTTTTGTTCCTACTAGTGGTGTTTTCCGTTGGTGTTTCTGCTTTCCCGGTCAATAAGATTCTGTCGGTTTCGTATTACCCCTATAAAGGTACTTTCAATATGCACATGTAATGCATGCATTCAAAAACTTTATGTAAATAAAACTAGTGGAGGAAGTAAATATAAACTAGGCCAATCGCTTATATATCCTGTTTGTTAATTGTGCTTATTGAATGCTGATTTGTCAGCAATCATGATAATTGCCAACAAGCCGAGTGGTGCAGCTCATTGTGGCCGGTGGTGTTCTTTGGGGTTATAAATCGACAAAATACGTTTACAAATTTTAATAAATTCATTAGTTGAACTATCAATGTAAAATGAATGGCCTAATTTTAGCTGTAAATAAAAATTTAACAAATTAAAGCATCACTTTAGGCTGTTGGGCATAATTAAAGAAAATAACATATAACTTGGAGTTATTTTGTTATTAAATAATAAAAAATAATGTTTTACACCATATAATTATGACTTAAATACTTTGAAACATAAAAAAAAATCATCGAATTAGATCAGCTTCAAATATTCAATTACATAGAGCTGCAGAAAAAAATTTATTTCAATAAATTTGTTCAGAAGTTGAATAGAAAACATGTTTATTTATAAAAAATCGTTAATATAAACAAGTAAGAGTTTTATATTCGGCTGTGCCGAATCTTAAACACCATTCATCTAGCGTAATGGAGCGCCTTAGAGCACTCACCCACTAACACACATTATCAAACAGAACTTAAAAAAAACATTTTTTCGTTTTAAACACATTTCTCTATTTAGGCGGCAAATCATATATGTATGTGTATATATTTGTTATATTTAAAAAAACGTTTACGCATTAAAATAAAAAAAAAACCTCAACAAAAGATTTTATGACAAAAATTAGAGGCAATCGTGGTTTTTTTTCGCTTATATCTCTGTCATTTATGAACCGATGGGTCTGAATTTCAATAGCAAAATTGATATTTACAGAAATAAAAAACAACTTAGTCCCCATCATTTCTGGGGTCTTCGGAAAACCTATTTCAACCGACAGAGCGACATTTTTCAATCAACTTCGCTACTCATAAGTACCCAGAATAAACTTGTTGTATTGTTCGAACCCTAAGCAACTTGTCTTGATAAAGTAATCAAAGCCTTATATTATTATTATAATTATTTTAAAGAAATTTCAGATTAAATTTTGCAAAAGCTTACGAGACAATTCTCGTGACTGTGGAAAAATGGAAAACTGTTTTATTAAGCGAAAATACTTAATTTAACTTGTTCAATTAAGATGGAGCATGCCACTTGAAAACCAAAGAGAATGGTTAACATGGAAGGGTCACATCCACGTTATCGAAAAGGCACAATAAGCCATGGAAGCGGAAATGTAATGGCATGGAACCCGTTTTTCTAAAAGTGGAGTTAGCACTTTTGTTGAAATGCAAATAAAAATGGACCGTTTCCTTTCCAGGGTGGCTTTAGCCAACTACGTTCTTCAATGTGCCAACTGGGAAATGCCACTTCTATTGGTGTTTCAATATGACAATGACCAAAAACACTCGCGAAAACAAGTCAATTATAAACGATAAACTTTTTGATTGAAATGTGTGAAATGAAACAAAAATGCCATATATTAAAACAAACAGCTGTTTTTCTCACTAAACTATGTCTGTAATTTTTTTTTGGCGAGTACTAACTGTCACCAAGGTATATTTACACAAGGTAAACTCGTTGGCCCATATGTTTGTCAGCTGTTTACCCCTAGTTGGAACCCAAACGTCAAATTTCGTTGGTATGAGCCAAAATTTGTACATGTGTGCGTTAAATTGTTTTTGTTTTATATGAAGACAATTTTGACAACTCGGTTCCTTTTATAGAGCAGCATGTCTACTCTCCCAAATGAGTCTACCTTGTGTAAATATACCTTGACTATCACGTAAGGAAATTACTCGCCAATTTACAGAAAAAGTGTGTATGTAACATTTTTGTGTTCCCGCTTTGAACTGTCAAATAAACTCAGGAAAAAAAATGGGGCGAGAAACAATTTTAACACTAAACAAGTTAGAGCGTTATATTCGGCTGTGCCGAATCTTTGATACCCTCCACCGACAATTTGAATATTTCAGGAGTGATATCTGTATGATGTGTATTTATTATTAATTTATCTTTATAAAAACAGACATCAGCATTAAAATTGGTTGCGGCTTAGACTTATATTAAATTATTGACCGACAAGTTATGTTATGATAGCATTTTTTATTACGGTTTTAGGCGTACTAAACTGTTTTCCGGGAGTAGGGTTTATATGGGGCCTATGGTAAATTATAAACCGATCTTCACGAAATTATAGTGTCATTTCTAGTCCTAAAAAACTGTGACGTGCCAACTTTTATTACGATAGGAATAATAATTACGGTTTTAGGCGTACTAAACCGTTTTCCTGGAGTAGGGTTTATATGGGGCCTAGGGTAAATTAATAACCGATCTTCATGAAATTTCACAGTATGAGTTCCAGTCGAATAAAACGAACATTTGCAAAATTTCATATCATTTCGTGCATTGTTCAATCATTTATGTTAGTTTTTGTAACAAAATTATCAATATTTTAAAGTAGTGGTTCCACATTTGGATTCATAGCTCTGATCCTACTAAACCGATTTTGCTGAATTTCAATCTCAAACTGCTTAGAATAACTACAAGCAATTTGACTTCCAGTTTTTTTTATTTCTTTTGAGTTTTTCGAAAGTGAGCGTGTTTTCAACAGACGTACAGACAGACGGACATGGCTAAATCGACTTAGAATTACTCAAGGAGCCAGAATATATATGTATACTTTATGGGGTCTGAGATGAATAATAAAAAAGTTTCACACGGAATGACAAATTTAGTATACCCTCTTCACAACTTATTGTGGTGGAGGGTATAAAATCGATTCAAAATGCAAAATGCAAAGAATAGTAATAATAATATTTTGTTCTTGGCACATTTTTTCATTATTTAATTATTTTGCTTTTAACATTTTTAAAAAATTTACGAATTTTCAAAGCTCGTTTTGAAACAACAAACAACAAGTCGCACTTTACAATATTTGGTACAGCCGACGGTTGTAATTTCGCCGCCGTCGTTAAAAATGTTTCAATTTTGGTAAATTTTGGTCGCCGTCAACGATGTGACTGGCGTTCTCAACGCCTGCAATCGCCTGCAGTCACATCGGCTTCGAGTACAATGTTATGACATTTATAACGTAACGACGTAATCTCTTTTAATAGTTTTTGACATGAGTTACAGACACACTTTTTTCTCACTTTTCGAGAAACGATGGAATATTTTGTTTCACATCTTTTCGATGCGAGAAGTTCTTACTAAGGTTACAGAACATGGGTACAGCTGAATCACCAAACTTTAATCCCATAGAGAACCTTTTCGACATTCTAAAGCGCCGATGGGGGCTCGTCGTTTAAAAAATAAGCAGGACCTGTTTGATTGCAATTAGTGTGGGAATCAATGTCATCAACAATTTTAATAAATCTTATTGATTCTATGTCAAAACGATGAGCAAATGTTATAAAAAACAAATGCTAATATACGAAGCACTGAAAGTTGCTTTGGTTTCGAACAATACTGTATATAATTTTAAGGGTCTTATATCAATATTATAGAAATTACATTACAACGATACCAAATAATACGAATTTATTTTGAGAAGCACTTACGTATCGCACAACTTGTAGACGCAACATTGTGTTCAGCGATAAGGCTCCTTTTAGCTTAACGGGCTTGTTTTCAACAAAATTGCTGCATATGGAGTGAGAGCAATCCACAACATATTCGGTACAGAAATTTTTCACCACGAATTAGTAAGTTATTTTTCTGTACAGAAAATTTTTGCAACAAATTCGCTGTTGGATTTTTGGTTTTTATAATCTGTTTCTACTGAGCTGTGCTGTGTTATTTTCTCCCTAAAAGTCTGCAATAACTTTATTTTTAACTAGTATTTATTTCCAACTAATGAATTCTCTTTGCACTAGAGCTGTTAACGACATTTTACTAATTATTTTTACTCAAAACAAATATAAGTGTTATATTGATTTAAAGCAAAACTTATATTTGAACTCTCTTGTACTTGTCATTGGTTAGAAATTGTGTAATGGCAACCGAATTATTTAAACAACTAATACACACAGCACACACAGCAATGCAACAAAAAAATCTAGAAATAAAGTACAAAAATTACTTTGATTATGAACATTAGATAATAAACTTTCAATATTTTCTCAATTTCCCAGAGAATAGATAAGTCAATTGTTTGTTGGGTTATGTATCATTACAATTTTCTTAGAACAAATACTTTCCTACATTTGTACATAGAAATACATACATAGGTATAAATGTGTGTGTATTATTTGTGTTTAGTTTCTGGTATCAAAGCTTTTTAATAACTGTTTGTATTTAAACATGATCTAATTATTGTTATCAGTTTGTCTGTATGTCTGTCTATCTGTTCATTATTTTACTTGTATCTTTAAGATGGTGGAGACATTGTTTGTATTGCAAAATACTTAATAACACTTGATGTCGTTTATAATTAAAAGGTATAATTAAAAAGAAACAAATGAGATTAATAAAACCTACTCATATACATTCATTAAATATAACAGCCTGAAAGTATACTAATTTCTACATAAATATACAAAAATAAGGAGAGAATTAAATTAAAATTAGGGTGGCTAAATGAGAAAACCAAGAAAAAAGTGGTGACAATAAAGTGATAATGGGAAAATAATATTTAATTTAAATTTAAATAAAATGTGGCTTAAATTTTTAATCTCTGTAAAAAAAAATATTTTGCTGTTTTTTATATATATTTTTGATACTTCTGAAGTTAACTAAATACAAACATAAAACATGACTAATTTACAAAAAAAAAAAAAATGCCACCAATTTAAAAATAATTTTATATGCTATTTTTATGGTTGCAGCTAAATTAAAAGTCCTTCCAGCAAAAATATCATAATAAAAATCCAGTTTTACGCGTAGCAGGGGTTTAAATTTCAACAGCAATTTTAGATTTTCTTATGTTGCTAAGCAGACTTAATTACCGTAAACATTTTTTCAACGATAAAAAGAACCTAGTTCCCCTTAACAAATTTTTAAATTTCTTTAATGTATAAATATTTTTTTTTTTTTTTTTTTTTTTTTTTTTTTTTTTAGATAAACTAAAAAAAAAAATCTTGAAAATAATTATATTACTTGCCATAAATAAAGGAGGAAATCTCTGGACTTCCAATGACTTGGTTTGATTGTATAAAGTTTCCTAGAAGTATGCAATTTATTTGACTGAAAATACACTTCACTTGAATACATTTTGTAATATAATGGTTGTTGTTTTTTTTTTTTTTTTAAAGAGAAAAACAGTTTTGAAAGAATTTTTTTTATTTTAATATATAATCATGAGGGGTATTCATAGATTTTAATTTTTATAAGAAAATAGTAAAAATAAAAACAAATAGAAATAAACACAATGATAAGTAAAATCGCATAGAAAAATATAAATAATTGCAGAAATTAAAGCGAAAATTTAAAAGTGAAAATATTCTTTATTCTTTACTAAGGATTAGTACCAACTTTTTTGAAAAGGGTCTTCCAACCAACGATGTTAATTTTAAATAAAACAAAAAGTTTTCAGAGAACTATCTTAATATTTTTTATTATGATAGAAGGAACTATGGCAATTATGTGTGAAACAAAATATCGGCCAACTGCTCGCCACGGCTTCGGTGCTATACCTTTATCCATACCGTCCATATTTTTAATGACTCTGATAATTGAGATGTTCAATGTCGTTAATGTGCCGAATTATTTCATCCTTTAACTTTTAGATTGTTCTTGGCTTATTGACATACACTTTTTCTTTTGAATATCTCCAAAGAAATAATTCCAACGGTGTCAAATCACATGATTGTAACGGCCAATTAATATCGCCACGACGTGAGATAACACGGCCATTGAATTTCTCGCGCAAAAGAGTCATTGTTTCGTTGGTGGTGTGGCAGATGGTATCATCCTTTTGGAACCACATATCGTGCAGGTTTACATTTTTAATTTCTGGCCACAATAAGTCCGTTATCATCTCGCAATAGCGAACACAATTCACGGTAACTGCTTGGTCGATCTCATTTTCGAAGAAGTACGCCCCGATGACGCCGCCATCCCATAAATCGCACCAAACAGGTGCTTTTACATTTCCTACAGACCCGATTTGCTGAAATTTGCGCACATCCTTCTCGATTGTGAACACATTTGGTCGATTATCCTCAGTGTTGCCAAAACTTGCTGACCAAAAATGGCTAAATGTACGGGAAAAAATGGGTAAAAATGTGCTAAAAAAAAGGCTAAAAGCTTTTTTTAAATAAAAACACATTAAAATTCAATAACAAAACAGAAATAATTCATTTAAAGTTGTTAACGATGAAATTGTAAGTTAAGATCAATTTCTTAAATAAGAATAAACGTAAATTAATAATTTGATAGATATTTAAAAAATTAAATCATCAATAAATTCCATGTCGTTATTGTTCATCTCATAGGAATCACTCGTGCCTATCAGTTTTAAATAACTTGAAGGAAAATCATAATCACGACAACAGTAACCCAACCTTTTGAGTTCAGATCTACAATAAAAAAACCAGTAAAAAAGTATGTCGGTCAACACCGTCTAGATGATACCCTACACCACATTATAAGCTATGTACCAAATTTTATTAAATTATCTGCAAATTCGCGACCTGTACTTTGCGCAGAAGGTGTACATGGACAACCAGCCAGCCGGACAAACATCGTTAATTCGACTCAGAAAGTGATTCTGAGTCAATCGGTATACGTAAAGGTTGGCTAAGTATCAATATTTTAAGGTGTTACAAACATCACCACAAACGTATTGTACCCTCTCCACTATTGTGGTGTTGGTAAGAACATTTTATTGTTACAGTAAAAATATTTACCTAATTAAAAAAAACGAATTAACGGTTGATAAATGTAACCTATTTCTTAAATTACTTTTAACGCTGTTTACTTGGCAAAATACCCTCTCTACTTCAGCATTAGACCATGGAAGTGAGAGCAACTTTATAGTCAATTGTGAAATGTCTAAAAAAAATTTTGTTGCCGCCTGCATCTTTTTATTGAAATTCTTGCAACCAGAAAGAAACACCGATGTTTGTGTTGATCTATTTTATAAGTTTAATATTGGAATACTTTTCCTTTATTTTGAAAGATGTTTCATCATCATAGTTTATAGCGATTTTCAACATTTGTAAAAGTTGTGATTAAAATTAAAGGCGTTTAAATTGTTAAAAATGTTTATTTTACTTTTATACATTTTTATAATAAAATAAAAATTATTCCTTTAAAAAAAAAAACGACAAATAAAATTTTATGGCTAAACAATTTGAAAAATGGCTAATGGCTAAACTCATTTTTTAATGGCTAAACAAGGTGAAAAAATGGCTAAATCTAGCCACTAAATGGTTAAATTGGCAACACTGATTATCCTGACCAAAAAAATCAGGAAGTGCACAAAATGCATTTTGATTTGAACGCCAAAATGTGTACCTCTCCGCGGTTGAATTTGTCAAACACCGAAGCAAAGAAATGTCAAATTATGTTGGGAAAGAAACTTGACGTAAAGGTAGGATTCACAATTAACATCGTGCATTATGGTTGGACCACCCATAGAGCCCATATTTTTTTGTTTCGAACAGTCTTTCTATACATATTTTGAAACTATTTCATATTCAAATTTTTACTACTTCTTCGTTTTTCGCATAATTTATCTAAGGTTTTTTTTTTAAATAATAAAATTTGTTTACTTATTAAACCAAAACTCCACAAAGCATCAACAAAAGTAGCGATTATAAATTTAAATGACTGCGTTTAGAAACGCACGACTGTGTTCGTTTGCATTGCAAATGGCGTTTTGGAATTCACCAATTGTTAACCTTCTCAGGGCTATTCTTACAACTTAGCGTTAGTTAAAGTTTTACAGCTTTTAAAAATTTTAATATATAAAGACAAAACTACTAAAAAATTTACTTTAACTGCAGCCTTAAAGTAGGCCATTCTATTTATATAATATATTGCAGAGAACAACATTATAGTATTTAAAGATATATAAAAGCATGGCCTACTTTTAGTCTGAACTTTAACTAAAAACCATTGCCGCAATCTCAACTTTTCAACAGCACCTGTGAATACTATTTATACTTGTTTATTATTTCAGTTTTCTCTTTACTTCAATTTCTTTGAATGATAAATATAAGCTTGTTAAAACATTAAGGACATCTGCTCATTCAGCATAAATAATATTAGTTTCTTATTTCATTTCTTTTTGCGCAAAAATGTTGCACAACACAAACAAACCCCAAAATATAACCAGGGAAAAAGTTTTCCTTTAAGAAAAACTACAATAAACATAAACTATCATGAAAATATTGTGTTATAAAGGGTGTTTTTTTAAGCCCGATAGAACTTGAAATTGTAAAAAATAACACAAAAAATTAAATTGTAATCAAAATTTTTTTTTTTATTCGAAAGATCAATACGTGACATTAACATTTGAAAATGATTTCGGGCATATGGGCACCGCGGCTGTTCTTGACGAAGCGCATTCTGGACGTCCAATTTTGGGCCACTTTTTCGAGCACTGCTGGCCGTATGTCACGAATAACACGAACAAAGCTGGCCTCCAAGGCGTCAATTGTTGCTGGTTTATCAGCATAAACCAGTGACTTCACGTAGTCCCACAGGAAATAATCGAGAGGTGTCAAGTCGCACGACCTTGGAGGCCAATTGACAGGTCCATTTCTCGAAATCAACTTATCGAAAAATTTTGATTTCAATAAGTCGATGGTTGCGTTCGCCGTATGGCACGTAGCGCCATCCTGTTGAAACCACATCTCCTCCGGATCAATGTCATCCATATTTTCAAACAAAAAATCATTGATCATGGTGCGGTAACGATCTCCATTGACCGTAACGCGAGCTCCGGCCTCATTTTTGAAGAAATAAGGTCCGATGATGCCACCAGCGTGAAAACCGCACCAAACGCTGCATTTTTCTGGATGTAATGGAGTCTGTAGGGTCCCTTGTGGATTGGTCTCGCTCCATATGCGGCAATTTTGCTTATTAACAAACCCGTTAAGCCAAAAATGCGCCTCATCGCTGAACACAATTTTGCGATAAAACAACGGGTCAGTTGCCACTGACGACTGATTTTCGACGACTGATTTTCAAAGTAAATTTGGATAATTTGGTAGCGTTGTTCAAGCGTGAGTCTATTCATGATGATTTGTCAGAGTATACTGAAACGATAAAAAAAAATATTTCATCAAAATTTAATTTTTTGTGTTACTTTTTACAATTTAAAGTTCTATCTAGCTTAAAAAAACACCCTTTATAAATAATAATAAAAGATGACAACTAACTTTCTATTTAGAGTTTTCCTTTTCTTTCTTTTCTTTTTTTTAACTTTAGTTTTTGTATTTGAAAAGTATAAAGGAACTTAGATATCAAAAGAATAAATCGAATATAGAGTTTTTTTTTTTTTTTCTTAATATTGAGTCAGTAAACGATTTATTAAACAATAATTTTTAATTCTTTTGGCCTTTTTTTAAGTTAAAAACAATAAAAAAAACTGTTTGAAAAAGAAAACTACAATTTATTTTTTCTAGTTGCTGGTGTACAAAAAAAACAACAGATCAAGCAGTTGAAACTTTTTGTTAAAATGAAGATGTTAAATAAACTGTTCCAAAAAAGAAAACTTTAAACTTTGTTTTCAAACATTTTGCTAATCTAAGATATTTATCTTTAAATCCATGATATTTTTCAAAATTATTCGATTTCAAATATATATATATATATATATATATATATATATATATATATATATATATCGCCCTTTATCGTAATAAGGAAATTTACTCGAAATTTAAAAATTTTCAGTAGAAGCAAAACAATTTTAATTAATTGTACACAGAAAAAAAAGATAGATTTCAATTAAAAAATTTGTGATACTTATTACAAAATTAATAAAATTTACACCAACAAACAAATTAATAATATCAATTATACGTTTTATTCACTTAATAAAACGTTTAACTCACTTAATTAATAGTTTAATTCACTTGATTAAATTTTTATTAAAAACTGATTTTTTTTTTTTTTTGATTAATGCTTTAATTGGTTTAAATTTAAGATATTTTTATACCCTCCACCACAATTAGTTGTGAAGAGGGTATACTAAGTTTGTCATTCCGTGTGAAACTTTTTTATTATTCATCTCAGACCCCATAAAGTATATATATTTTGGATGCTTGAGTAATTCTAAGTCGATTTAGCCATGTCCGTCTGTCTGTCCGTCTGTCCGTCTGTTGAAAACACGCTCACTTTCGAAAAACTCAAAAGAAATAAACAAACTAGGTGTAGTTATCCTAAGCAGTTTGGGATTGAATTTCAGCAAAATCGGATCAGTATGACCAGAGCTATGAATCAAAATGTGGAACCACCACCTTCAAAAACTTGATAATTTTGTTACAAAAACTAACATAAATGATGCAAAAATGCACGGAATGACATAAGATTTTGCACAAGTCCGTTTATTCGACTAGAAATGACACTGTAAAGATCGGTACATAATTTACCCTAGGCCCCATATATGCCCTACTCCCGGAAAACAGTTTAGTCTCCTAAAACCATAATTAATAACAAATCGTCACAGTTTAAGATAATAATAATAAAAAGACATCATACAGATATTACTCCTTAAACATTCGAAAGATTCGGCACAGCCGAATATAGCACTCTAACTTGTTTTCTCTGTATTTTAAAGAATTTTTAAGATATTTTTACAGCGGGTAAATATGAATATTACCTGTAAATTTTTTCCAAAAAGTGCAAAAATAAAAATTTTGAGTTAACGCCCTTTATATGATCAAGTGCGATATAGCAAAACAAGTTTAAAAGCTAAATTGCTCTGAAATTTTATTTTGGCACTTGTATCCTTTTGATTTTTAGCCCTTGGTATATACCAAGTCGAATTCATGTAAACGGTAACAACACCAAAAACACAACGATGTATTTTTTTGTTGCTTTCGTTGATCCATATGTCAAAATCACAAGGAACTTTTGACATTTCTCTCTCTAAACAGCTGTGTTTTCAACGCCACCTGAAAAATGAATTCGCCTTGGTATATACATATGTTTCGAGTTTGGCATTATGACTTTCTTCAGTGACAGCCGAGTTTTAATAATAATTTTTATCGTTTGTTTTGAGGCTAATTTGGTTTTGACATTTAATTGTGAATTTTAAAGCTAGCTATTGCCGATCCAGGGAGCTACGCCCTATTGCGATGCGAATGCAATTTTGATACGAAAGCTAAACGCGATAAAAAGGCCATTTGAAATCTCTATCGCTTTTGCAAACCATTTTGCAAAATTCTTTTAAAACGAAGCACTGTTTTACATTTTGAGTTAATGAATACAATATTGTTGAACAAGTGCGATATGTTAGGGCATATTTAATATAAAGCTTGGGTCGATATGGCGCAATTCGGGATCATGAGACAGGCCTGAATTTTTGTATCATGAAAGATAGACATAAGTAGTAAGCTTGGATGGCTGCATCTAACCAAATTTTAATAGGTATGGCACTTGTACCCCTTTGCATTCGAAACCCTCATATATTTAAGGGCGTAACATAATTAATGACAGACTAAACATAACCTTATTCTCCACTTCTGGTGGGAAAGGGTAAGAAACTCCGGTTGTTCTTATTTTATATTCTTTTCCTTTATTCTGCCTTTTGCCCTTTTTTGTGAACGCATAACGTGTTCTTTTCTTATAGTTTTGCCCAACAAAACTAAAAATATGTTACATATTTTACCCTCAACTTTATCAAGGGGTTTGAAATGCAGCATTCTTGTTATTGATTTCAAAAAAAATTAATTTTTTTTATTTTAGTTTCGCTTGTTAAGAAATAATTAAGTGGAATTGCTTAAAACCTACATAAAATAAAATTACTTAAATGGCAATGATTTTTGTTCTTTTGTGGTCGTTAAAAATGTAACATATTATAAGGGTGTGAGTAACCCTTGGGAACATTTACGCAAGAAAAAATAACACCATTAAATAAGGTTCAAAATTTTAAGCGTAAAAAAATGTAATTATTCGTTTAATTTTTCGGTACATTTTCTTAACGTTTTTAAAGAATTTCAAAAGATTTTGTTATTCGTGCTTAATTCCCAGTTTTTATTATTGATAAAAACACTTGAAATTTATTGTTGATGGGATAAGCTATTCCTATGCGCATTTCACTGGTTGCTTAGGCCAGATCATCAGGAAACTTCATCCATAAAGATTTTAGAAAAACTAAAGATATTAAACCAAATAAAACTGTTAAGCGTTTAAGACTTATAGCAACAGTTCTACTTGTAATAATATCAAAGCTTTAACAAAACACATCAAAAATAAACAGTGGGTTTATCTCATCTTACATTCCCCACTACAATTAGTTGAAATTCTCTCAACATTAATTGTAGTTGTAAGTAGGTTAAGAAAAACAAAATAAAAACAACAACAACTTACAAAAGATGTTGTCAATTAAGTGTTTTTTTAGGCCGTGCACTTGCCTGTTTATTATCAAAAAGTAATTTCAATTTTTGGGAATACAAAATTTTAATTTCAAAAGATTTTGTTATTCGTGCTTAATTCCCAGTTTTTATTATTGATAAAAACACTTAAAATTTATTGTTGATGGGATAAGTTTTTAAAGAATTTTTTTTTTTTTATTTTCATCTTTTCTTAGTATTTGAATTAAAGTTAGAAATATTTAAGCAAAAATTTTAAAAAGTATTCGATTATATTCATAAGTCATATTTTTTCCACTTCTAACCCCAAATAGAGTTTAAGGGTTTAAATTACTAATAAATTAAACAAATTCGTATGTTGTATGTACATTTGTACAGTCAAAGACTTAAGTTTCAATACACATCTTAGATTTGGAGTTTAGGGAAAACTAAAGTTATTCCGAAAATTTTTAGTATGCAGTTTTATTTCTCTTTGTTCTTGGACAAAAAAAATATTGACTTTATTGTATACATAACGCTTAATAAAAAAAAAAAAAAAAAATGACGAGAACAAAAGTTTAAATACACATTGAATTAGTCACAGAAAATGCATATATGGGCATTTTTAGCGTTTTGTTACAAAAAGTAGACTTTTCGCTAGAAATGCCCATACAAACAAATTTGCATATTCAAACAATTTATTTTGCATTTCTTTAATTGGAAAAAAATGTGATTTTTTTAAACAAATAATTGTGATAATTGGTTGAATTTGTTTTTGAAATTTAAAAAGAAAAATTATACAAATAATTTTGCTGAATCAAACAAAAAAGCTTACATTTATTTTGGTATAATTATCCCTATCGTCTTCTTTACACTATTTTTATGTCTCTCTGTTGCTGTATTCCTTTCTTTTGCTGCAGAAGAAGAAATATCAACAATCAAACATCAGCAGAATGACCCGATATGATGGTTTTCGTCATCATTCTTCTTTGCAAATTTGATGTATTTAACTTTATAATTTTAACAAATCGAAATCGGGAATTTTAGTTTCTTTTTTTTTTCATTTTAAACACGAAAATAATATTTGTTTTTCTTCTTGTAGTATTGTTGTTGTTTCTACACAAAACAAGCAAATCTGTTTTTACCTACTTTTGTTGTGTTGTTGTTTCTACAACAAGCTTCTTCCCGATATTTAATCATATTTTGTTGCTTTGTTTTTATGCAAAAATAGACTGTGAGTTTTTCGTTAACTTGCTGGTAGATCCAATGAGGTCCAAAATCATAGGGTTGACTGAACCTTGCAAATTGTTTTCTAATATGCTCTTATATTGGTGTTGATCCATGCGACGGAAGCTAAATTACCGACATCAGCTGCCCTGTAGCAACCCCCTCCCAACCCCCCCTCCAAACCACGTTTCCACCTCTATGCTTGTCAGTTCGAAATTTTAGGTTCAGTATTACGGCTTCGACAGACTTTTGATAGCCCATCACTTTCTTCCAAACAAATTAAATTTACATTTAATAAGAGTTTGCCAAAATACTTTGCTTTCAAATTTATTGGCAAACACTAGAGTTTTTTTTTTCCCGGACTTTTTCCATTCCCGGGAAAGCGGGAAATTTTTTTAAATTTCCCGGGATCCCGGGATCCCGCTCCATATAAATAATGCAAAGTAAATTTTGTTATTAATTAATGAAAAAAACTTTTATAAAATAACGTAAGGGAACTTGTTTACAAAGAAAGTAAAAGAAATGGTTCAATACTAAAAAATTAATAGAAGATTGAAGATTATTATGCTTTTATTCTGTATTATTATGATCTGGATACAAGATAAAAAGATAACATAAACAACAATTTAATTCATAAAACAATAATAAAAAAAAAATAAAATTAAGGTACTCAAGATATGGGATCAAAAAGTTAATTAATAAAATAGATAAAATATTTTAAAGAAATATAAAACATTTTTTAACGGCTTAGGAAATAACTTTCTGACACACTCAAAGCGCTTGGTAAGTCGTCAAAAAGTATAGTCCTGATTTTTTTACTAATTATCATGTTTCCAAAAAATTTCGTTCATATTTTACCGAGGTTGGACAAATAGTTAAAAGTGCACCGTTGTAGCATGCTTCGGATTCACAATCAGAAGCAATTTTTTCTTTTTTATAAGCAACGTCTATATCAGTCAAATGTATGTCAAGGTTTATGCAAAAAAAGCATCAACCGGACTGCTTCTTACAAACCTTTTCATTTCAATCGATCCATTTGTAATCTTTAGGACAATGTGTTTTTCAAGTTGTATGTTGTAGTATCTTGCACGAGTTTCCAAAATGTTATTTTATTTCGGTTTCCCCGCACTTCACGGGTATATAAGCCAACACAAATTGAAAATTTTTGTTTATCACCTAATAAAGATATCGCTCCTTCATTACATCATAGTCGTATCTCAAAATTTTAAGTAACTTTAGCAAAGTTTTCCTTCATGCCTTCTCGTATTATATCTCAAACTGAACCGAAGTTATAGCAAAATATATCTTTAAATCGGTACATTTTGAAAACTTTAATCGCATTTTGCCAAGATCGTTTGTTTTTTTAGATATGACTATGTTGCAATAAAGGAGCGATATGTTTAGGTATCTCCTATTTTTAAGACTTGTTCATTGACAATGAAACTTTACTGCCTGCATCTTATTTTGAATTAATGTACTTTATTAACTTCACTTCACTAAATGTAATAATTATCAACTGTTGCACTGCCCATTCTGCTTTTAGTAGATTTATTGCATCAGGAGACATCGATTTAAATACATGTACTCACTTCTTATAATTGATCTAATCCACAACCCATCCACAGATGCTAATTTTTAGAGAATAGAAAACTAAATTTCAAAGTATAAATAGCTATTTTCTGAAATTATGAGAAATTTTTTATTTCCCGGGATCCCGCAAGAAAAATCCCGGGAAAACGGGAAATAAAATAATTGAAATTCCCGGGAATTCCCGGGACGGGAAATCCCGGGAAAAA
Organism: Pollenia griseotomentosa; assembly: GCA_963931875.1. Taxonomy (NCBI): domain Eukaryota; kingdom Metazoa; phylum Arthropoda; class Insecta; order Diptera; family Polleniidae; genus Pollenia; species Pollenia griseotomentosa. The sequence goes on from OZ007564.1 coordinate 52,120,029, forward strand.
ACCCTAGCAAACACCAACCGAAGCCGTTCTCCGTTCGTTCTCTCGTAACGCGATTTGAACTGTTTTTGGATGGAGATGTTTATTAAAGGAATTAGCGATATCGTTAACTATTGTTGCGGTCAGCGTTTAAAAAAATGCAGTCAAAGTAGAAAAACTGTCATTTCTTCCACTTCTTCATTTGTCATTGGCCAAAAAAATTTTTGTTTTTACTTCTGATTCATTAAATGTAAAAAGTCGCTGTCAAACCAACTGAAACAGCGAAAAGTTGTGCACAAATTTTGACAAATTTTGTTGGTATACCATTAATGGCAAAAAAAAATCAGTGAATGTTTAAACACTGGCTAAGTTGAACTTAACTTAAGTTTGTATGTAGTTTAAAAAATTAAATTGTTAAATTCATATGATTTGTATTGGTAGTCTAAACGCCCAATTTTATGCGTTTAGGTATTTTTTTTGTATGTTCACTGACTTATAAATAGATTTGCTGGTTTAAACACATTTTTAAGCAAAGAGAGAGTTTAACTTAAACTCACTTATTAAGAACAATATGTTTATTTAATATTTTATTATCAACGAAGAGAAATTAAACTGCATACTTCTTATTTTGGGAAAAGTTTTAGTTTTCCTTAAAATCCAAATTGTAGGTGTGTATTTAAACTTTAGTCTCCGACTGTATGTAGCTTTAAGGCACAGTTTTTCTGATTTTAATGTGTATCATTAGCTCCTAACGAACTAAAACAATTACTCAGTGTCTATAATTATTGTGTTACTAAAAATAATATATTTTTTAATAAAAACTAAATTATAAAAATAACCACAAGTACATACAGCACACTCTTTTCTTCTCTTTCTTTGTTGTTTATCTTTATTTGTGTTCTATGTTTGGTTTATAATTTTAATTATGTCAAAATATCTTAAACATCATACTCTCATACTAAATATTTATTTTCTATCGTTTTCTCCTTATTTATAATTCTATACTTTATATTTGTTTTTTGTTATTGTAATGAATCATAAATTGTATTTTGTTTTCTTTTAATACCGACTATATTAAACAACAACAATAATAATAATAAAAAAAAAATTTACCGGATTATTTTTTCTTGCTCTTCCTATTTCTCATACACTCTCTCACGCTCTCCATTGCTTTTTAAAATGGTGGCCACCATTTTGCAATGTTTTGTTTTTGCTCTGGGGTTTCGATTGGAAATCGAATGAAATAAAAAAAATATTAAATGTAATAAAAACAGCTGGTGGCGGCATTAATACTCAAGGAGGCACAAATATACACGATTTGGATACAAACAGCATCAACAGTTTGCCACCAGAGACTAAAATAATCGAACAGACCACAGGCAACGAAGTTTTAATCATGAATGCCAACGATGACGATAGAACGGCGAGCTTCTTTGCTCAACCAGGCATTTTAGCGGGTAAGTAAAAAGAATTAAAAATTTTTTATACATTTAATTTAGTATTTTTAGATCATAAAGAGTTTATTTTAATAGAACAAAAATTTTAAATATGTAGTTTGAAACTTTAAAAAATCAAAATTAAAAGTGATTTATGGATAAGTTTAGGAAGATTCTAAGTTTCTATACAAAAGTTTGTTCAACTGTTAGAAATTTTTAAACTTCGGTCCATGATTTCACCTTTTTATTAAGAAACGGGTGGCAATTTTGAAAATGTGGTGAAATTAAGTGAAAACGTTTTCCTTACCAGAGAACAAAACTAATTGAAATCGTTAAGACCTAGCCCCAGAAATTTGGTAAATAAACCTTTTTGACCCAGAAAAACAGAGTCTATTCAAGGTAAATGGTATGAAAAGCCAGTCATTAAGGCCCACGTAGAAGTTTTAAAGATAATTCAATGAGATTAAGGTCATGAGAACAAAGTCTACTCTAACTTGTTTGAATCTGTACATAATTTCACGTAGCCTAAAAACAAGTGATTTTAGGGGATACTGTTAGTATCGCAAAACATTTTAACAAAACCAACTATTTCTTAACAGAATATTCTTTTCATAGTTTGGTTCGGATAAGACCATAATTGATTTCAGTTCTCATGTAGTTCACATTTCAGAAAACTTCCCTAATTTGGCATTGTGGGATTCACAACATATGGAAAATCTTTAAGTCACGAAATAGTTCAATGACATTTGATTGTTGTTTCATGCTGCGAAATGTCAAATTTTGCGGCAACAAATCACCTTTTGCGAGAAGTTTGGCTTTAGTTTTTCAAAAAATTGCAACTCATTTTTGATTTCATTCATTTAAATTGCAATTCATTGTTTTAATTCAGTTAAATAAATTCGAAATCAATTCAATTCCAATGAATCTGTAAAATGAACTGCACCGCCACACAGTGGTATTTTTTTGGCAAAAAGTCTATTTTTTTACACATATTTTTTAGAAATCTAATGATGCAATTCTGTAAAGAACTGTTTCATTAGTAGAAAACCATGATTTGTTTTCGAAAAAAATAAAATTTTGTATAAAAAAGAGTGTGTTAAAGTTATCTAAATATTATGCAACGAAAACTGATGAAAATTTTACTACATTTCAGTTGTTTATACAATAAATATGGTTCAACTACCAATAGTTTTAGAGCATTTGTATTAAAATATAGTATTTGAAATTTAATAGGAAAGAAAAAATATTCAAATTATATATATAGTTTAAGAGATCTGAGCAAATCAAAATGACTCCAAAAAATTTACCATTTGCAGTTTTCATTAGAAAAAAAATAAGTTAGCTCGGTCTACCTCCGTGTTGGTAATACTACTAAATGAAAGTTTGGAATGTTTTCTTTCATTTTATGTAAAAAAATTCTGAGACTTTTTGCGATCGCTGAACAAACTTATAAATTTTGTGATAAAACTCACGTATTTTTTGTGAATATTTACAATAAAAGGTTTTGTATACTTTTAGGCTTTTACTTTTACTTTTTAATAACTGATTAACAGCAATATCGAAAAAGTGCATAACAAAAAAAGAAAAACAAAACCATATGATTATTTGAAATAATAATATTTGGCAAAAAAAGTTTAAGAAAATTATTAAACGTAACTAATATTTAAAATGGGTTAATTTTGTGTTTCATATAGTGAGTTGTGCAAGGAACTTATAAATTGCAATAATAATGTGGATTTATTAACTGATTTCATAAATTGATGAATAAAAAGTTTAAAATGAGTTTAAAAGTTTACTCATTTTGTTTATAATCAAATAAAATTATTCTTAAATGTGTAGAGTGGGTGGGTAGAGGGCGTGGCCAATTTCGATGAAACTTTATATTTTTCTTAATTGAGCTAAATAAAGGCTCAGAGCAAAATTTCAAAAACTTTGGGCCAAAAAAAATTTTGGGTTCTATGGGCGGTGGGTGGAGGGCGTGGCCAATTTTGATGAAACTTTATATTTTTCTTAATTGAGCTAAATAAAGGCTCAGAGCAAAATTTCAAAAACTTTGGGCCAAAAAAAAATTTTGGGTTCTATAGGCGGTGGGTGGAGGGCGTGGCCAATTTTGATGAAACTTTATATTTTTCTTAATTGAGCTAAATAAAGGCTCAGAGCAAAATTTCAAAAACTTTGGGCCAAAAAAAAATTTTGGGTTCTATGGGCGGTGGGTGGAGGGCGTGGCCAATTTTGATGAAACTATATATTTTTTTTAATTGAGCTAAATAAAGGCTCAGAGCAAAATTTCAAAAACTTTGGGCCAAAAAAAAATTTTGGGTTCTATGGGCGGTGGGTGGAGGGCGTGGCCAATTTTGATGAAACTTTATATTTTTCTTAATTGAGCTAAATAAAGGCTCAGTACAAAATTTTAACATTCTACGAGCACTCCTTATATTTTTTGCCAAACATTGTATGGACAAATCCCTCTGTGCGCCACCCCACTGGTTTGTTTACCTTTTCAACACAAAAAACTTTACCAAATTCGGTTTGTATAGGCCCATAATTGACCCTGGCTCGCATGTATACCTTTTTCAAAAAGAATGTTTGGCTCTCCTGAAAATGATTGGCAATGAGGGAAAACGGAGTTTATTTTACATAAAGGGTTCCATATACGATCAAATTTCTTAACAAGCATGATTATAGCATAAGTAAATAATGTTTTAATATGTGTGACAACGACGATGCTGGATGGAAAATCAATCCAATATAGATATAACGTCAAGCACACGTACACGAGCTTGAAAGCAGACAGCGAACAAGCAAGCGCGAATACCAGGGTTTAAAAACTGCAGTCGAAACCAAAAACGAAAATTGTGTACAACTTTTCGCTTTTTGAGTTGGTTTGACTGTGACTGTTTACATTTAATGAATTTGAAGTAAAAGCAACTGGTTTTCTTTGGCCAATGACAAATCAAGAAGTGGAATAAATGGCAGTTTTTCTACTTTGACTGCAGTTTTTAAACGCCGCCCTTAAGGATAAGCTGAAACAGGGCAGATTTTCATGCAGATCAGTGTCATTAAAATTTCTTAGAGCTCTAGTACCAAGAGTATTTTTTTAAGACTAAAGGACCCATTTATACGTAAGGTTGTTTATAGGCTTTTTACACTGATAAACATCTACCATCAAAAATTTAGAAAATGTGAAACACCTGTTTCACATCAAACAAAAATGTCTGGATTTAAAAAAAAAAATATTTTTTTAATAAAAACTTTTTCTACAAAAGTGCCAAAATTTAAAAAAAAAAAAAAACACAAAATTGTATTTAAATTAAAATTCAATTTGTTGAAAAATATAAAAAATGTTAAACAGAAAAACAATTTAAAAAAGGGAAAAATTGCCAAATGGTAACTCTGTTTTTAAAGCAACCATCTTTTTGTGAGTGACTCCTCAATAAAAATAAAAATTTATTGCCACGTCTCTAATGACAATACTAAAAAAAACGAAATATGTCGAAACACAAGGAGATAGGAACATTTTGTAAAGAAATTGAAGGCAGATGTTGATCAGTGTAAAAAGTCTATTAACAAACTTACGTGTAAATGGGTACTCTTACGTGACATTGCGTTGCAGTTTAGTCTGATAAAATTAAAATTTTTCTCCGTTTAACGTATCAGCTGTTAAAGAATTTTATATTACTAAAGCGAACATTCCATCGATAGGTTAGGTAAGGTGCAATGGACAGCCGGCACGTTGAAGGCTCACTTGGTTTCTTATAGCGGTCCCTTTGTGATACCCTTGGCCAGTGGCCAGTTTTCACCAGACTTATCTCCAGAGGTCACTGCAGCCTCGAAGCACCCCGATTCCCTGCAGAACAGAGAGATCGAGTTCAGTCCTACATTAGACATATCGTCCAGACATGGCAATTCCGGTCTCCCCAAATGCCTGAACCTAATATCCCTGAGACCGGCGCAGTGGCAGAGAAAGTGAAACAAAAGTGGTACCCAAACACTCCATCGATGCACGCGACGTTTTTTTATATTTTTTGTAGAAGACGCACAAATAGCGTTTACGCATTTTTAGTAAATACCAACATTGCAGTTGGCCGCAACGTTATCGTTTCTGCAACATTTACGTTTGAGTAACGAGGCCTTTAGGCAGAGTTAAATCGGAATTTTTTACTTTCAAGCCTTATTTTTATAGTTTTATGTAAATTCCATTTTAAAGTTTAAAAAATTAAATCGTTGTGAATATTAAAAATGCTCGGGCTCTACTTCTATGGGATTTTGTAGAAATAGGAGTGTTTTAATAAGCACAATTGACACTTGATCAACTTTTTGGTAATGAAACCGGTGTTCACCGATTTCGAACGAAGACTTCGCTTAACTTACATGTAAAACAAAAACAATAATTTATAATTTTTTTGTTTTAAATTAATAACAGGCAGTAAATCAAAAAAATGTTTGCTTCTACTAAAAACATTTTTTATTTTCGAGTTAATACCCGCCTGCTGATCAAGTGCGAATTATTCAATATAAATTGTCCATCATTTGGAAACATTTTATTATTCCTTTAAATAAATAACACTGTGATAGAAATTGACACTTTTTTTACACAAGCTGGGCTCTTGTCGTTTTAACCTAATTCGGGTACGCTGAATCCCGTGGTGCTAGCCGTTTTTTTAGGATAGCTCTAGTTTTCGAGATATAGCGATATTTCGAAAATGGAGGAGTTTGCACAACATATTTTCGCGGAACTCCAAAACGCTTTAGCTTATTGAAAAAACTAAAAAACTTCGAAAAAAAATTTCGAAATTTTTGTTTATTAAAAATTCATAACAAATTGGAAACTTCAGTCGTATAAAAAACGAAATTGCAAACAAAACAAGCCATAAATGATTAAAATCTGTTAGCAACTTTTGATTTTATTCACAGTATTTGTATGGGAGCCCCCCTAAGAAGTGGTGATAAGGGGCAAGTATGTTAGAAATAACTTAGACTTAGATGAAAAATAAAGTGGGGTTGGTCATACATTTCACCCATCTAAAGGGCATCCTAGGCACTGCTGCAGCCAAATTTAAGAATTTCAACCATACACATATGGCGGTTTAAAAAAATTCTTAAATTTGGCCCCTGCAGTGCCAAGGAAGCCCCTAGATGGGTGAAATGTATGACCAACCCCACTTTATTTTTCATCTCAATCATTTATTTCTAACATACCTACCCGGTATCTCCATTCCTTTAAGGGCGCTCCCATACAAAAAAGTCAATACAGATTAGAAATATATTGAAGAAAAAGCCCCAAAACTGCCAAGGAATCGCCCCTAGGGGGATAACTGACATACATGCCCCTTATCTTTTTTTAGTAATTTTAATAAATCAAACGGTTTTTGAGTTACGCGAATATATGAGGAGGTCCATAAAACGCAATAATTACACCATAACATTTTTTTGGATAAACGACAAAATGTAATTGAAGTAAGTAGCACATAATTTTTTTAAAAAACAATTATTAAGGTATTATTGTCTACAAATTAATTATTTTATTTGACAGTTTGTTTTAAAGTTATTTATTAGCAAGGCGAATTAATTTTTCAGGTGGCGTTGAAAGCACAGCTTTGCTACTTTTTTTCTAAATTAGAGAGAGAAATGTCAAAAGTTACTTGTGTTTTTGACACATCGACCAACGAAAGCAACAAATAAAATATAATGTTTTGTTTTTGGTGTTGTTACTTGTTATAGTATCGCCACCACCGTTTACATGAATTCGCCTTGTTATTTAGATAGAAAATTTGGAATTATTGCGTTTTGGTCCGAATCATATTTATTATTTATCTCAGTTTGCTGTGAACTTTATGAAAATATTGCGTTTTTAACTTAACAAGGGATGTAATTTCTGCTTTTTGCTTTGAATCGATTTGTATTATATCATTTTGATTTAAATTGCAACCACTTGTAGAAAAATGAAAACACTTTTTTTATGTGTAATTATTGCATTTTGCTCTGAACCGTTATATTTGATATTGAATTGCAGTGTAGTTATTGAGTTTTGAAATGCTTTATAATAAAGGTAATATAGATTTCAATCTGTAGAATAGGATTTAATCAAAAAATAAAAAACTTGAAAAATGTAAATATTGCGTTTTGTTATGGACCTCCTCATATGTTGTGCAACCTCCTCTATTTTCGAAATAACGGTACATCTCAAAAACAAGAGCGAATTATGTTAAAACGCCATGTGCCCGGCTTTTCTATTTGTTCAACTAGCACAGTGTTGTAAATTATTATAAAAATAATTAATTGCGGTTTATTTTTGTGGTCTAGGCAGATTCGTTAATACTTCTGCATACATTTTGAAAACGTTTTGCATTTGAAGGTAAATTTTAATCAGTATTATTTACAATTTCTTTCGAGGTTCACTTTAGTTTTCAAAATATTTAAATAAAGAAGTGATAAGAAAAGCAATAACTAATTTTTATTGAAACATTAAACATTTAAAATGTCCAGCGATAGTGGAACTTTCGAAACAATTTTTGAAACTATGGGTTGTTATCAAGAGTTTGCTTAAAATATTTTTATACATTTTAGTTTTATTTATGAAAACAAAACAAAAGTTATCGAACAGTCATAAATAAAAGTGCATAATGAATAATTTATATATTTCAGAGCAAAATCATAAAGATTTTCAAAAGACTTTTGGAGCTTATTCTCCAACAAATAATTTCAGTGTTTTTATCAAGTAAAAAATTGGGACTTAAGCACGACAAACAAAATCTTATTAATTAAAAATTTTGTATTCCCAAAAATTACTGATTATTCTAGAAATTTAAAGAAAACAAGCTAGAAATGCAAAACAAATTGGAAATCGTATCCCTTCACCAGAAATGTAGTATAATATTTACACAGAATATAGATTAATTAAACTGTATAACACTGAAAAAATAGCAATAGCAATGTTCTAACGAGTAGCACCAATTGTTAAAATAGTATGAAATTAACCCTAAAAACCTTTTCTGTTTTGGTATTTTCTGGCATTCAAGTTGAATTTTCCGCGTTAGTGTATTTAGAAACTTATAGTAGATTGAAGATAATATTTTTGTGGATCATTTTAACCCCAATATATCCCAATTTAGGGAAAAAAGGGAAAAAACTCCCGGGGAGTTACCCGTAAGGTAACATTGTCTTTTCTTTCTCTAAAATAACCTTCCGATGTAAACTTTAAAAGTGCCGAAACACGTATAATTCTATTGGTCCCCTCTACCAGTATCACTCACCTGTTGGAACCTTGTTAATTTAGAAAATCATTTGAAAACAAAAAATCATCTGTTTTGTGATTTTGCTTTGACTGAAACTGTTGTTGATTTCAGAAGCACAAGCAGAAGTCAAATCAAAAGAAATGAAAGTTATTGCAGTTTTTTTAAACACTGCTTTCTACATAGACTTGTATTCAATTTTTAAATTGTAAACGCTGCATATCTTGTGGCGTTGAACATTTTAAAACGCAACACGAATTTCTATGGAAAGCAACAACACAATAATGAAATATTTTCGACATTGTTTGTGCTTTCAATGTAATTTTTGGCGTTGCATTGCGTTTTACACAATTAGGGCCTTAAAAATTTCGTACGTGTAAGGTTAACAGAATAAAGAGAAATATTTCTTACTAAACCAAAACAATTAATTGAGGTTTTCTTACAGGTAGGTCTCTTTAGGCCTTATTCATAAAAAATATTTTATGTTAATAACAGGTTTATAAGATAAAATGTATATGAAAATTTGTTTAATAAACCTCTTAAAAAACTAAAATATTTTTAATGAATAAGTTGTTATCTGTGAACTTTACACAGAGCCGGTGAAAATTTGTATAATAAAAAGAATAAACGCGAAAAATATGAATTTTTAGCTATTTAATCTGAAATTGCCTACGAAACCAAGAGACAACAACAATTATTTTTTTATGTTTAGTAAACGTCTTTTTAACGCTTAGAAGGACTCATTAGATAAATCGACCTTAAATTTTACTAAAATCCAGAATTTTAATACTTCCCTAGGGGAAAGGGAATTAACACCAAACTTATCACGGGACAGTTCTAAAGTGGAAGGGACCGGTTCTAGTTCTAACACTTTATATGAAGGGGACTTGTCACTTTCACATGGCTATGTCCTAGGAGGGGGTTAATTGGCACCTTTTTGACACTTTGTGACAGGTCACAAAAATAACCTAAATGGATACATTAGATTTTGGTTAAAATAATACCTGTAGCAGATATTGTCCCGAGTGAACCTTGTTAATATGATCGTTTTCCTTCATATAAGGTTAAACCAGATATAATCAGCCACTACCAGCATAAAATACAGTCACATGACTAGGTTTGCGTCCTCCAGAGTAATATATGTACATCAAACACATTATCACCAGTTAAGTGATATGTCTTGTTTTGACCTATCACGTTTTACAATAAAATTTTATTCACTGGTCACGGGATAGGTGCTTAAGGAATAATTGACACTGATTTCCCGCAGGGTTACTATAGTGGTCTTAGATAAATATTTCGGAATGAAATACGTTATGTTCCCTTATTCATCAAAAATCAAAAGCATACTTTGATTTTTTACATTTGTAAAGTCTTAAAAACATTAAAAAGAAATTGATTCAGTCAATGAGGAATGATGATGTATGTTCCCTAGAGGGAAGCGAACTGACACCAAAGTAGTCCCGTGATAGGTTTGGTGGTAGAGACCGGTTCTAGTACTAACACTTTATATGAATAAGACCTATCTCTTTTACATGGGGTTGCCATTGGAGGGGGTCAATTAATACCATATGCCCAGTCCACATCTATTCTCAATGGACGTGTTTAGTGACAGTTACTACAATGTATTTAGTATTATTTCAATACAATGTAGTATTATTTCAATAAAACAATTCTTAGAATTAAATTCAAGAACCAATTTTTAGAAAGTTCCAAAAAATGTGTCACACCACCGGTGAAGACTGTACTGTAATTCATTACTTTTTCTACATTTTTGTTCTTCATAAACCAGTTACATGATTGGTTCTCCTTTCACTGATTATGAGTTCTTTCTTTTTGTATCTGTTCTATTTTCACAACTCCCAGGACCAGTCCATTGGACCAATTGCCACAAATTTCCCGCAGGGTTGTTAACGCATATTCCCTGACCCCGACTTTTCTGTTTGCACTGCGTTGCCAATCTGCGTGCTATTTGAGAAGTTTTTGAAAATGAGCTAAGTATTGAAAGTAACAGTAAAGAATTATATAGTGATCTGTTCCACCCAAAAAATAAAAATAGGAGTATGAATAAAATAGGAGTTTTTCTTGGTACATATCTTAATTGTTACAGATTATGCTTCAGTGCCTTCAAAGAAAGATTGTTGTTCAAATGAAAGCAAACTTAAAATTCCATGGTTTCGGATTCTATTCGTAGAAATTGTTTTAATACGATATTTCGTCATATACATTTTATTGATAATGCAAAACAACAAAATGATGATAATTTTAATTTTTAATTTTTTTTGTAAAACGCATTGAATTAAAAAAAAGTTTCTGTTACCTTTTATGTAATAAATACAAGTTTTTGTTTAGTTTAGTTTATTAAAAAAAGGTTTTACTGCCCACTGTTACGTATATGTAACAGCCCCCAAACCCGACTCTAGGCCAGATGGACATGTTTTTGATTAAAACAGATTATTTGACTGTTCAGAACGCTGTCATCATTGATAATCATTAAATATTTGATTCCTGGGATAAATAATGCAGTTTTTAATAATCTTAAAAATCTAGCCATTTCTAGTCATTTTTGGTTTCAATTCTAGCCTTTTTAGAGCTGTCGAGTTGGCAACCCTGCTTATAGTAGAGACTATAGGTCCAATTAGACGTGACATAACCATAATGCCACAGCCGTAACGGCGAATTTAGAAACCAAAATTGAATTGGTTTGTATGGTATGTTTATGTTTATGTCATTTTGGTAATACAGTGGTGATGGTAATACAGTTTTGCTATGGTTATGTCACGTCTAATTGGACCTTATAACAAGTTTGCAATTCAATTTGAAAATTTACCAATTCCTCTTAAAAATGCACGACCTTAAATTGAGTTCGCTTATTCATCCTGAAAATGTATTCTACTATTTTTTTTTTAAAAACGTAACAGTTTGTATCAAAAAGATAATTTCTTAAGTTAAAGGTATGAGTTTTCTTTCTTTAATTTTGTCTTTCTTTACACATTAGAAACAATAACGGTACATTTTTAAATTAAAAATTTATTTGTTAAATTTAAGCAGGGGCCAAATCACCGCGTTCGAAATCGAGTTCATCTTCGTGTAGAGAAAAATTTCGTTGCTGCAATTCTTTGGATCACCGTATGCGATCGAAATTTATATTTCCTACTACTATTTTTTACATTGCTGTAAGCATATGAAAAAAGGAATAACACAACAAAAAATTAAAACAAAATAAATAAATTGTGATAAATTGTGAAAAAAATTCAGAAAACTTTAAACTTGATGTTTACTTTCCCTAAAAACAATTAAGATTATATTTTTTAAACTTATTTTGAGAAAATAATAGAAAAATACTTAAATTTTTATTAATTTATTATATTGCTTATTCGTTTTGATGTCTTTGTTTTACACCAAAAAGGTAGTGTTTGTTTGTTTTCGATAAGAGACTACCAATCGCGTACAACTTCGACTATATACGTTTCGATAACGATAGCCGTGATCCACGTAAAGTACATTTCTATGAAGAAGTACTCGATTTCGAATGCGGTGATTTGGCCCCAGATTCAAAAATAAAATTATTTCGATTTGAAATTAAATATTAATTGTACTTCAATTAACAAAAACAGATTTGTTCTTAAGATAAAAATCAATTATAACGTTGTTTTATGTACGTTTCACTTTCAAATTAAAGTTTAAATTATTAAAATCGATATAAGTAGATTTTAATTTGGGCATAGGCTAGAAGTTTTGCCTCACCCGCCTTATAGTTGATTAATGCAGAATGCTATCGCAAATTTTGTTTGGAAAGGTCCACAATTGACCCACATAGATCACAAAAACTGTGGAATTATCGCGTATTTCGATTCAAATAAAAAAAATACGAGTTCCTATTTGTTTTGAATACTTTTGAATCGAAAAAAAACGTTATTGTAGTCAATTGCCGCTATACGCTTTAATTGTGTTTACTTTTGTAAAGGGAAACACGGAAAAATGTGGCATGCCTTAGGAGATTTTCTTTATAAATGCCTCGTTATTCATACGCAAAAGTATACGTTGCGGATCAGTTGTTCCATTTTTCTTATCAAGCTTATGTATAAAAGGGTACTCTTACGTTAACATGACGCTGCGTTGCAGATCAACCTAATAAAATTAATATTTTCTCCGTTTTAACGTATCAGTTGTTATAGAATTTTATGTTTGTTAATGTTTCCTGAAAAAGCGAACATTCCCTCGACGTACGCGATATTTCCTTTTTATAGTTGTATATAAATGGCACAAACCATTAAAAAAATTTGACAAATTTTATGGTTTTTTAACACATTTAAACTTTATATGACACGTTTACGTATTTTTAGTAACTTTCAACTTTACACGTCCTCTCAGATGTTTCTTTTTGTCTTTCACACTAATAATATTTTGTTTTTTTTTTTTATTATTTTTACAGCTGTTATTGGCGGCGCTGTTGTTGGCCTATTGTGCGCCATTTTGGTTGTTATGTTCATTGTCTATCGCATGAGAAAAAAGGATGAGGGCTCTTATGCTCTCGACGAACCAAAACGATCACCTGCTATGAATTCCTATGCGAAAAATGCAACAAATCGAGAATTTTATGCCTGAGATAATGCGGAACGACGTTATTAAGTTATTAAGTGAATTTAATACATATGTAACAACAAAAACACTCAGACACACAACAACAATATAACAAATTAGAACAACAAATACAACATCAGCAACAACATAAATAAATAACTGGATTTATAAATAATGGAATAAGAAAAACAAATCATCACTCTCACTCTCTATTTACAGACAAAAAAAAAAAAAAAAAACAAATAACAAATTTAAAAAAACACAAACTTTTTTTTATAAAAATATTGAATTTACCAACAACAAAATAAATTTAATAGAAAACAAAAATAAAAATCCTTTTTAAAAACTATTTACAGCATAAACATGAACATGGAGTAAAACTTTTTTTTTTTAAGAAACAAAAACAATTTAGGTATAAATTTTTTCTATAAAATACTTTTATTAATTAATTACAACAACAAGCTGAATATAAAAATTTTAATTTTGGAAATTATTTGGAATTATGTATTAACAACAATTTAAAAAAAAAAAAAACTTTAATTAAAGAAAATTTATTTAAAAATTTACTTCTTTTATGGAAAGAAAAATAATTTGTTTTTAATCAAATTAAGAAAGAAAAAAATTTTTTTAAATTTTGGTAAAAAGAAAATTTAAAATTTTTTTTATGAAATAAAAGAAACTTTGGAATATTTAAGAAAATTAATTTTCAGTTAAATTTAATTGTAATTTTCGATTATGTTTGTTAGAGAAAATTTGAAAGTTTCAGAAATTTTAACATGTAAAAATAATAACAAACATTTGGAAAACTTTTGAAATTTTAAGGGAAAATCAAAAGAAATTTCTACAAATAGTTTTTGTTTTAATTTACATATGTATGTACAACTATGAAAAGAATTTCTTTTAAATTTCCTTCAAGATCATATTCAGAATAGTTTTTTAAATTAAAAAAAAAAAAACACTTGCAATTTTGAAAAATAAAATTGCAAAACGGGCAATTTTCGAAAATTATTATTTCAGAAAACATTCAATAGAGTTATTTTTTAATGTTTTGATTTGAATTCGATTGTTTGAATTGATTTTGTTTTTTTTTTTTACAACGAATTTCGAAATTTCAAAAAAAAAATATTATTCGATATAAAATGTTAAATTTTTGTATAAAAAATTTTTGTTTTTTTTATATTTAATCGTTAAAATTTGTTTAGTTTATCCGCTGTGTGTTCTGGAACTCGAATACGAGCGAAATTGAAATCTTTCAAAACTGATCCTGATTTGAAAGCGTTTTAAAATATTTCCTTAAGTATACTTTATACTTTAGGTATCACTTATCTTTATTAAAACTACTCTTAGAATCAGGAAAACACTTGGTGTTTAAAAAATTAAATATAAACTAAAAATCTCGATTGATTTCAATATCACTTAATTTCGATTTCCAGAACACAGCCGTATATTTCAGATTTCAAAATAGTTACGGCCTGTTTTTGAAATTAAAAATGTTCATTTAAGAATTTTCATTATTTTTATTTTATTTTCAAAAACAGGCAGTTAAACAAAATAAAAGAAGTTTATTTTGAATATTCCACATTTCATTCCAAATTTTTTTTTTTTTTTTTAGTAAATCAATCTTTGAATTTTGAATAAATTTATTTTGGAGTTCGGAGTTTTGAAATTGGAAGAATAAACTTCACAATTTTTACCAATGACATTTAAATTTTCTAGGTTTATTTTTCGAAAAGATATTAAATTACAATTTCCAAAAAATTGTAATTTAAAATTTTTCGAAAAATAAACCTGATTGAAATTTGTCTAGATTATTCTTGGGATTTTCAAAATTCTGAGAAATCTAAACAAAATATTTGAATACTTTTTGAAATATTAAAATTACTTTTTAAATTATTGATTGTGAATAGAGAATTGTTTGAATTTTTTTATATTTTTCAAAATTTTAAATGAAATTTACTTTAATAAATTTTCTTTTTTAAATATGTATTCAATCTCCATTTGAAAAAATTTAGGTTTTTTTTCTTTCTTAAAACGAGTTGTATTAGAAATTCTATATTGAATTACAGAATTAAATAATAAAATATATTTTCGAAATTTAAAAATGTATTTAAGAAATTGTAATCTATATCTAAATTTAATTAGTTTTCTTTATTTCTTAAAATACTTTTTTTTATATATTTTGTCAAACCCCTATTTTTAATAATAACAATTAAAATATACTACTAAACACTCGAAAAAAATTCAATTATAAGTTAAAAAAAGTGAAAATTAAAAAAAAAAAAAAAGATAATATAAAAAAGTAATTATATATTATATAAGTATAAACAAAAACATAAATGTAATATTTAGTGTAATTCATATATAAATATATAAAATTATATAAAATAAAAAGTATTGTAAGCTGAGAAAAAAATAATATTAAAAAAAAAACTATTAGTTTTAATAAAAAAAAATAAAACAAACACAAAAAAAATTTGGACCTTCTTTTTTTCTCCCCCTTTTTCTATTAAAAAAAAAATAAATAAAAAAAACCGAAACTTTATATAGAATATTTGAAAACTTAAATACAAAACAAAATTATATCAAATACTTAAATAAAAAACTAAGATACAAAAAAAAAAACAAAAACTCACGCAAATAATTACTAAAATGAATTAAATTGATTTTGTAAAATTTTTAGAAAAAGTATAAAAATAAAATATAAAAAAAATATCAAAATTTGGATATAAAAAATATGTAGAAAAAAACCGAAGAATAGATTGCAATAGTATGAAAAAGGAATGTTAAATATTTAAAGAAAAATGTCAAGACTAATTTTCAAAAAAAAAAAAAAAAAACTTACAACTCCTTAAAAAGTATTTAGAATTAGAAACTGTAGAAAGCAGTACTGACAAATTCTATTACTCAATACATTTAATTTGGTTACTCAATACTTTCTTGGGTTTTTTTAGTTTTAAGCAACGTTTCAAAGCCAAACTCTGAATTTTAATACATTACCGGAATTCACGGTTTATATTAAATTTAAAACCCTTTGAAATATGCTACGATTTTAAAGCGTTAAGTGTGAGTGTCCTTTTAGTATTGTAAATAGGGCAAACATAGTTACTTTAAAATGTTTGCATTTTATTGTTGCCGTGTTTTAAAATTTCTCGAGATCTACGAAAGCTACAAGATGTACAAGGTATATAGAAGCAAACCGTTAATTCAGCTATTTTAATTTCTTTTGGGTTAAATTTGTTTACAGAGGGTTTACACATGCGGTAGCAAATGATGACGTAGATGCGCAGTAGAAATTTTTTTTGTACGGTTTAGTGGACAATCTTGTTTTTTTAATTCATGTTATCAAGCTGTATTCAGCCTTATAACGGTTCTCATTCTCGTAAACGACTAAAGGCCGCTTTAGCCGACCGTAAATGTAATGAAATGCAATGTAACGTACCGTAAGCTGGTTTGTACTCTAATAGAACATTAGTATACATAAAACAACACACACTGTGATGAGAATTAAAAATGTTCAAATTGTGACCGCTTTGCAGAAAAAGTACCAAGTGATTTAAATATGTAGTATTAAAACTGTATTTCTTGTATGTATATATACATAAATAATTTAATATTTTATAATAATATTACAGATTTACTATAAACAAATATGTATTATAGCAAATTCATACACATGTACATGTGCTTTCATTATTTGGAAAATGTGCATACACAAAGCAAGGCTTTGATACCATTAAAAAGCAAACTTTTTATTGTTTGTGTATACATATGTATGCATTTGTTTACTTTATACATCTAAGCATATATTTGTGTAAATGAAAATATGTATTATGTACTGTTATTTTGTCAAATGTCCACAGATCTTATCCCCACTCCATTTAAAAAAATTGCAGCCCATCACTATCTACCAATGTCCCGTAACCTCGTAATGAAATTCTATTTTCTACAGGTTGGCACGTTACGGTTTCCATATAACAGAAACGATCAGTTTTTTAAATTACATTTCTACATTTACGGTCGGCTAACAGGGCCTTTAGTCGTTTTTTGTAGTAGATTACAAAAAACTACTTTGTCGTTTAAGAGATCGAGAACCCTTATAAGGCTGCTGTTATTTTTTTAAACGGAGTTATATTTTTAAAGACAACCGTTAAATTTTCCATTTTGCATTTTGTTGAAATAATGCAACTCTGAAAGTATTAAGGAACTACTTTTGAGCATTGGGTACTCGAAACAAAGTGCAAATACTCGGTTTCCACTACTCAATACTCTGCCAACACAAGTAGAAAGTATTGAGTATCCAACCAACTTTCATAATGCTGTTTATTTTGAAGCTATAAATTATCGAAATAAAAAAAAAATATATTTAGTATTTGAGTTAATAAGAAATTGTGACAGTGTTACACCACCACGAACACGACAGTTCGGTCAAAATTGCTCAGAAGTTTTTTTTTTGTGAAATGTTAAAAAATTATCCAAGGAATTCGAAAACAGAACATACATATTTTTAATATTTTATTCAAAAAGTGGCATCGCTGAACTGTACCAAACAACTCAAAATGGCAAAAAAAAAAAACAATTTTAAAATGGCTTGACTTCAATTTGACGTTATAACTAAATTGATTGGATTTTCCATCCAGCATCGTCGGTGTCACACATTCATACAAATTGTTCCTGATACAACCATAATATGGTATATTATAATGCTTGATGGGAAATTTGACCAATGTATTTGGCCCTTTATAGCTCTCTAAACTCAAACAATGTTGCCGTTTCTGCAAGTTAGAAAATGGCAAAATCTAAAGAGAAAAATGGCTTAGCAAATCACCCTCGTGAATAAAATTTTCCTCGAAAGTTGTTTTTTTTTTCCTCAAAAAATGTATGGGATAAAACAAAATTTGGATTAAGAAAAACGTTTCACTTTTTTATATGAAAAATTTGTAATTAAAAAGTCGTAAGTAAGTTGGCTTCCAAAAACCAATTCTAAATTCTAAGGCTTTTTATATTATTTGAATTGAAATAAATAATGGCCATGTTCCAGAAATCGAGTTCCAGTGAAATTGAAATCAAACAAATATTGAAAACAATCCTGTTTTTTCTATAAAGTTGAAAAAATTTCTCTTTCGCCTGTTAAAGGAAGGATTTGAATGTAACGTTGATATAAAACTAATTAAAAACACAAGGAGGAACTTAAAACTATTTTGATCAATATAAATAAAACTAAAGGGTATGTTCTGACACTCAAACGATTGTCAAATCGTGTGTGAGTTGTAAATCGCCAAGAATTTTCTTAAACTGACGCGTTTTGCTTACGACTTGGTACTTCGTTAAAATTATTCTTAGCATTGCCGAAATGCATTTTTGGAATATTATTAAGATCAGCTGTTTATTGAAATCGCCGAAGCAGAAGAACACAATGTATAAAACTACAGAACATATTTTAAATTTTCGTTTTTTAAACGAAAATATATTAAATTTGATTTATTCGTCATTAAATTGTTTCTTAAAAGTTTCGTTTGGCCTAAATACACCAAATCACTTCAGAAAACAGTTGCGATTTGATGTTGCTAAAGGGCAAAATGAATTACACAAATGGCTTGGTAAACACACACTTTATCTTTCATTTTTGTTTTGTTTTCAATGAATGCAGACGACGATAGTGCTGCGGCAATTTTGCTGGCGTTTTCTTTAAAACGGGGGAGAAATATAAAATAAACTTTATAGTAAAGAGTGGTTTAAATAACGAGCTGTTTTGTGGCTTCTTAAAAATTAAAATTTACAACTGGAAATTATGTTAATGCTTTTTCTTCAACGTCTTCACTCTGCAAAGTTTTCACTAAATTTATGACATTTAGCACTAGACACAACAAAAAGTTTGACAAATATTCAACATGTCTGCAAAATAATTAAATATTTGTTCAAACAGCAAGCACCCTAATTAACAACACAAAAATATTGTACAAACGTAAAATTTTGACATGTTTGCCAAGCAATTTGTGTGGTTTATTTTGCCATTAAATTTTGATTTAATATTTCTTCAAACATTGCTTCAAACGTTTGTCCAAACAGCAAACACCCCAATTAACAACTTAAAAAAGTTGTGTAAACGTAAAATTTTAACATGTTTGCCAAGCAATTTCTTTGGTTTTTTTTGCCCTTAAGAGTCTTGTGATTTCTTTTTGCAGAACACCTCTCTTGCGAGGTCAAGTCACAAGCGCAATTGTACTGCGAGTGTCAGAACATGCAAGTAAGTGTTGCCAGATTTCCATAATTTTTTTTTATAATATTTAACAGCCTTTTTTAATTTATTCAATTTAGTTCATAAAAAATATTTAGAGATACATATATACAAAGTAAAACCCTTTCAAGTGAATAAACTAAAATAAATAAATATTTGTTGCAATATTTTAATATCGCCCTATAATCAAAACCTAAACACATAATCATGCCTTGTATAAGTTAATTTTTTTGTTTTATAACGTTTTTGAATTGATTTTAATTTGTATAAACAAATTTCTCATATTAATTGTTAAATTAATAAATTTGTTAAATAATAATTTTTTTTTTTAAGTTTAAATAACAATAAATAAAAAGGAATAATTTGTATACACTTATATAAAAACACTCACATTAAAATCACGGCAGCTAAATAATTCAACAAAAAGGCATCTTTTAAATTATTTTTACAAAAATTTTATAAAATAATAATTTAATTAATAATTAAAAAACTTTTTTTTTTTTTTTGTTAAAAAAAATTTTAATAGCCAAATACTTTTTTTCTGTTAAATTTATATACAATAAAAAATATTAAATATATATTTATAAATAACAAAAAACAGCCATACTAAATAATTAAAAAAAAAAAAGTTTAAAAAAACAATTTTATTTAAAAAAATACATAAAATTTTAGTTTATATAAAAACTAATTTGTAAAAATCTACACACACAAAATCGAAAAAAAAAACAATAAAGAGAGTAAATAACAACAAAAACACTCATTGCTTATAAATTAATTAGAGATTAAAAATATTCCATACGAAAATATTAATTTTGTTATAGATTTCCTTTTTCATTTAAAAAATTTTAACAAAAAAGGAAGAAAAAAATTTACTTAAAAAACCCCCTTCTAAATCTTTAAATTTATAAAATTTTAAAAAAAGTATTTTTTACAATTTCCAAAACTAACCAACCTTAATTAATTTTCGTAAATAACCTTTTTACTTTTTTCTGCTAGAATGCTTTATAACAACAGTATCCATTACAAAACCCACACTAACAAACGAAAATAAAATAAAAAAAAAAACTTTGTATAATTTTCTTTTATGAATTAATTTTCTTTTATTTTTATAATTAATAAAAATAAAATTATGGTTTTTACAACTAAAATTAGACATCATCAAAACAAAAATGAAAAAAATATTTAATATTAAATAAAAAAAAAAGAAAAACAGTTTATATGAATGTACTGAACCAGAAAAAAAATTTAATTGGTTTTTAATTTGCTAAAAAGTATAGGCCCCTATTACGGTTTACAACTCAACTCAGTTGAGTTGTAATTTCTTAATTTTTGTATTATGGTTTACAACTTTGCTATTTTGCGGTGAACAAGAACATAACAAAAATTACAACTGATCACAACCAGTTGTCTTAATTACAACTCAACTGAGTTGAGTTGTAAACCATAATAGGGGCCATAATTATTATGATTATTATAAAATAAAGTAAAAAAATAAACAAAAACTCTAAAAAAACAGTAAAATGTATAAATACTTACAACTACATTTAGAGTTGACAAAAAATCAACCAATTGTAGCCGGGACTGTAAGAAAAGATAAACTCACTGTTTATTGTTGTTGTTTTTGTTTAAGCTTTGATATTGTTACAGGTAAGACTGTGGCTTATAGTTCTTATTCGCTTAACAGTTTTATATGTGTAATATCTTTAGTTTTTCTAAAATCTTTGGATGAAGTTTCCTGACGATCTGGCCTAAGCAACCAGTGAAATGCGCATAGGAATAGCTTATCCCTTCAACAATAAATTTCAGTTTATCAATAGTATGAAATGGGAATGTAGCACATTTAAACGAAACCTTGTTAATTAAATTTTTGAATCCCAAGAAAAACTTTGATAACTAATATGCATGTGGCAGTGCAAATAAAACTGAACTGGCAAAATAAAATAAAGTAATTTGTTTTTATTTTTGTTTTTTCTTTTCCCACTTACAACTACATTTAGAGTTGACAAAAAATCAACCAATTGTAGCCGGGACTGTAAGAAAAGATAAACTCACTGTTTATTGTTGTTGTTTTTGTTTAAGCTTTGATATTGTTACAGGTAAGACTGTGGCTTATAGTTCTTATTCGCTTAACAGTTTTATATGTGTAATATCTTTAGTTTTTCTAAAATCTTTGGATGAAGTTTCCTGACGATCTGGCCTAAGCAACCAGTGAAATGCGCATAGGAATAGCTTATCCCTTCAACAATAAATTTCAGTTTATCAATAGTATGAAATGGGAATGTAGCACATTTAAACGAAACCTTGTTAATTAAATTTTTGAATCCCAAGAAAAACTTTGAAAAAAAAATATGTCCAAATGTTTTATTAAATAAAGATGTATTGCACAATGGGGCAATTGGTATGTACAACAAATGTATTCTTAAGGGTGGTCCAACCAAAAGGCACGATGTTAATTGTAAACAAAACAAAAAGTTTTCAGAGAACTATCTTATAATTTTTTATTATGATAGAAGGATCCATGACAATTATGGGGGTGTGCTGGAATTCGCAAACGCAAGAATTTAGAGGTTGTTTTTAATACACTTTTACGGCCAATTTCACCAAGTTCGGTTATAATTAACTACCGGTTATAGCTGTCAAAACATATTGGTAACTGGAACTTTAATTGAAAGTTAGTTTTAACCGAACTTGGTGAAATTGGCAGTTAATCTAATTTTTATAATTTTTGTTATAAAATTCTGTTTAATAGAGAAATGTTTGTATAATATTTGTCATAAAATTCTTTTATTACAGAAATCTTACTAAAAAACGATTTTTAAAATTCTTGCGTTTTGCGTTTGCGATTTCCGGCACACACCTGTATGTATGTGTGAAACAAAATATCGGCGAAATGCACGCCACGCCACGGCTGCGGTGACATTACCTCTATCCGATGGTTCATATTTTCAACGGCTCTGAGACAAACGGCCATGTCATGCAAATCAAAATCACCTGAAATTGAAATTTCAAAATCGATGAAAATGTTCAATTGAATTTTTGTAAAAAAGAACGAAAAGCTTTTCCTGATTTCAAAAGTAGTTTAGGTAGAGGAAAGTAGTCCTCAAAGTATGAGGCACATAAAATGAAATATTTTTATGAACTTTTATTACGGGAGAGTTTTCAAAATTTGTTCAATTTCACGTGATATTGATTTTCATGTCATGACCGATAATAGAGGTTCAACGTCATAAATATGCCGAATTATCTCATCCGTTAGCTCTTGACTTGTTCTTGGCTCTTATTGACGTACACTTTTTCTTTTAAATATCCCCAAAGAAAGAAGTCCAAAAGTGTCAAATCACATGATCGTGGCGGCCAATTTACATCGCCACGACGTGAGATAGATAACACGGCCATTGAATTTCTCGCGCAAAAAACATTGTTTCGTTGGTTGTGTGGCAAGTGGCAACATCCTGTTGGAACCACATATCGTCCAGGTCGATTTCTGGCCACAAGAAGTAACTGTTTGTTCGAACTCATTTTCGACAAAAACAATCACTCGTGGCTTCTCATTTGCCCAAATGCGGCAATTATTTGATGCGAATCCATTGAAATGAAAGTGTGCCTCGAAATGCACGAAATTAATTTTGATTAAACGCCCATAATCGTAAAAGGCTTCAACAATATTAACGCGCTGCTCAATTGTGTACCTCTCCACGGTTTTTTTCATGGTAAAAAACCGCCACAATCTTAACAGCGATTTTTATAAAAAAAAAGTCAAATTGCCATATTCGGTTGTGCCGAATCTTAAATACCCTTCACTCAGAATAAAAGTATTTCAGAAGTACGATTTATATGGAAGCTTAAAGTTACGAACCAATCCTAATAAAAACTGAGCTGTCTTTGGTTACTCGATATCGAATGCTATCAACTCAAATTACGGAACGTTTTATTCAATATCGAGTGTCATAATACCAATATGAAAAATATCGATCAATTTTGTTCGATAATGTATACGGTGATTAGAACCCAGAATAAAACAACAAGGGCTTCACGGGTAAGATTAGAGACAGTCGTATTTTTTTTTTTATCATATTCAGCCATTTGTGGGATGAATCGGGATGAATTTTAATAGTAAAACTTAACGGAGCATATGCGACATTAATATTTAACAACCTTGTCCCCGTTATTACTGAGGTCTTCGTAAAACCTATTTCAACATACAGATGGACAGACATCGTAAAATCAACTTCGCTCCTCATACGGAGCAAGAATATACACACATATATAGTTTATAGGGTCTAAGATCAATATTTTAGAAATTACAAACGGAATGACACACTTATATACAATACCCTTTTCAACCGTGGTGAAGGGCTTAGTTATTAAGAAAGTGGTATTTGATCAACAAAAAAAAAAAAATACAATTATTAACAGTTTTAACAAGTTCTTTAAACTAATTTGCAGCGTCAAAACCAAAATTATTTTCATTAAAAAATTCGAAGCACAACGAATATTTGAATTTTCAACAAGGTCTTAAAACTAATTTGCAGCGTCAAAACTAAAATTATTTTCATTAAAAAATTCGAAGTACAACGAATTTTTCGACATTACTGTCAACTTATAATACAAATTTTACATTTGATTGTCGATGTTTGACAATCATTTGGCAAATGCAATATTTGTTCCGAAATTGCCCATGGGCCCTAAATATGGTACACTTTAAAATTTTTCTATAAATACTGTGGTGTTTCATATGGCCGGATTTAACCGAATATACTTTCTTACATATTTTTATTATAGCGAGGAGCGAATTGTTTGTTGGGAAATTTAATTATTCTTTGTAACTACAAACCACTAGAATCAACAATTTTAAATAAAATGTATATTTATTAAGTTTAAAAAAATAGCTGTTCCCTTTTTAATTTCTCCATGTTAAAATGCACTTACACATGTATTTGTTACAAAATAATTTAAAACAAAATATTTTACAGCATTGACTTTTTAGAAGCTAAAGCATTTTCAAGCATAAACGGTTTCAAATACAAATCGTAGAACTTCGGAACTGGTTTCTGATTTGTAGGATGCCGCAGAGCAGAGTCAAACAAACGTTCGTAAACATTGCCATCATACGAACCTAAAACCGAGTTTAAAGCACAATCGTGAAAATCGAAACCATCGACAATAGCCACAGCATCAGGTCTTAATCTCTTTAGAACCAATTCTAAACGAGTTTGTAGAGAATCTATTTCACTTTCACTTAGAGAAACGTACTATTAAAAAAAAAAGTTAAATTGAATTTCTTTTTTTATTAAAAATCCAAAATACTTACTTTTAAAATGTCTCCTAAATGTCGGAAAAAATTTTGTATTAAATGTAGTTCCAAAAGATTTTCCAAAACTTTTTGGAACTCTGGTGATCGCTGATCTCGATCTTTACCCTGAACAACTTCTTCATAAAAACTGCTGGCCACAAAAGCACGGCCATGTAGTTCTGCTGCTTTAGTTAATTCCAACGCGGTGTTATTAAATGCGGAAGGCTGACTAAGACCTTCTTCAAGACGTGCATTATAGTTTCTATGAGCTGTGCGAGTAGCTCTAGAGTGAGCAAAATGTAAAGCGATATTCAAAATTGTGATTAAAAAAATAAAAAAAAGTAATGTTGTACCCTCACCTAAGACACGCATATTGAAAAGCTCTTATTAAACATCGCCATGTACCAAGCCAATTGGGAAAACTTTCCCATTTGGCGCTTTCTGATAAGTAGAGTAGTGTGGGCATTAATTCTTTACCAGCTAACACATCCGACCAAGCTTTTATCAAAATCCTACCAACCTGCAAGTACAACACCGAATTTTCTCCTTCGTAGGTACAAGCAGCAGCCGCCGCTGTTTCCAAAGTACCAAAATTTGCAGCAACCAAATAACCGTGGCCCCCACAACTCTGGCGCAAACGTTCGATTCCAAAAGTAGAGTCATAAGAACAAGAAACTTTGAGTATACAAGCCAAAGCATGTAATTCGGGTAAACGAGAGAAATCTTGACGGGCAATATCCGCGGAAGTTTTCCCATATAATTGCAACAAATTCACCGAAGCCAGCCGATAGGCTACCGCTGTGGCGATTTCGGGTAAAATTTTCATTTGTTGGGTCACATGTTCCAAAATCTTGGATTCAGGTTCGCTAAAAAGTACACATAAAAAATGCCTAAAAAACACCAATATAAATCTGGACAACTTACTTTTCCTCAATTGGACTTTGGCGTCTTACTACCGAATAACGAGTAGCAATAGCAGCAGCTTCGGCTAATAGAACAGAATTCGTTATGCATACCATACAACGAGCATAGACCATGGGAAAATAGGATAGCTTTGAAATTGGGCTCTTTATGAAAGTGCCATCTGGTAAGACCTGTTGATTTTTCATCAACATATTGAGACGGGGAATGCGTACATTTTTCAGGCCCAAAAATCCATTATTAATACCATTGATACCGATTTTCTTACCAATTTCACCAATGTGTATGCCCGGCAAGGGCATATGGCTGTCCTCATCACGGACTTGTAACAGAAACATTTGAATGCCTCTACTAGCTCCATCAATGTATAGTTGAGCCACCACAATGCAATAATTACAGCAATGACCCACTGATTAGTTTCGGAAATAGAAAACTTGATAAAATGCTTTGTAAGACCAAATTTAAAAAAACAACAACTTACATCCTCCCGGCCACCATTTGTAGGCAGTCAACGTCGGTGTATTCAAGATAAATTCCTGCGTCTCCCGATCAAAATCCGCTCGCGTTTCCAATCCCCGCAAATAGCTACCATGACCCAGTTCCGTTTGAGCATAACTACCAATTATTTCGTAATTTTCTGCACGTCGTCCAAACTTTTCATATTGCTCTGGAGTACCCTGACCTTTTATGGCCCGAACGAACATTACAGAGTGTATTACAAATGGACTGCCAAAAGGCATTAACGAAAAGCCTACAGGACCAATCATTAAGTTGCTAAACGTTTAAAAGAGATAAAAATAAATTTAAACCAGTTTTATGAGATTGAGACGAAACTTACGGAAAAATTTCCGAACCTTTTGGGTTTATACGATCTTGAAGTTTACGAAATTTTTTTAAACCATCCACAGCGTATTTGACAGCTATATTAACGAATTCTTCATAGGACATAAATTCATTATCTAAAGAATATTGTTTATCCTGAAAGAGTTCATCATCTAAAAAGAATTTTTATTTAAAAATGTTACATACATATTTTAAAAGTATGTATAAGTCAAAGAACACATAAGGTGCATATTCTAGATTCCTATAGGTAAACATGTTAATTGAATCGGTCTACTTTTGAAATGTTCTTTTACAAACTTTGCAGAAATATTCTTGTGAACAAAATTCACTCATAAACGTAAAATCGAACAAGTTTAGGCATTAAAACTTTTAGAAATACTGGGCCCAGATCGTCGCAGTCGTGATCGAGTGTCTTTGATCGAAATTTTAATTTTTGAAATCGTCCCATTCGTTATCAAAAAACTTCTATCGAAGTTTGACATTATGTCATTCGATAACGAGTAGTCGATCGAATGCCTTCACTCGAAATGTCATTCGATAGGTTAAGAACTTTCGTAAAAACATTTAATTGTCTTTTTACAAACAAATAGCTAAAAATGTAAGTAGCCCGCTGCTAGCAATTTTACAGAATTTTTTCAATTCCTTATACTTTTATGGACTTTTAATAAAGTTTTTTGAATTATAAAAAATTTTCGCGAATTTTCGCTATTTTTACAAAAATTTTTTTTATTTAATTTTTGACATTTTGTTTTTTTTTACCGATTTAGTGATTTCAAATAAATTTGAAGGTTTGTTTCCAAGTTTGCGATTATTCGCGAATTTTAGCCATGTTCGCGAAAGCAGCGATTTTTTCTGTAAGTTTTCTGATTCTTTACAGCTTTAACAGTTTTTAATAAATATTAAACTTTGCTTTCATGCCGTTGTTTGCGAATTTCTGCGAATTTTCACTACTTTTGTCATTCCTTGTAGTTTTAGGGACTTTTAATCAATTTAATGGCTTGTTTAATATATTAAAAACTTTCGGGAATTATCGCTATTTTTGCAAATTTTCTGAATTTGTCAAATTTTTCTGAATTTCTTTAGTTTTCCGAAATTTTTCTTTGTTGGCAAGCGCTGCCGTTATAAAAAAGCCCTATAAATAAACCGAAATCGCCTATTTTATAGGGCACTTTCAACACTGTTGATTTATATACAAGCATAAAAATCTATTACATTTATTAAACAAATTTCGATTCGAAAGCTTTCGAATGCCGCAATCGCGTTTTTGATACGTTACGAAGTTTTATTCGATACGAAAGTTCATTCGAACACGTGTGCGACGATTTGGGCCCTGCTCTTCTACACCCCATATTGATCCAAATGTGAGTTGTCAGTCAGAAATAATGAAACTTCAAAAAAAAAACTACTATACTTCTTATACTACAGGGTGGCCCAAAATTAACGAAGGGGTTTGAATTGCTTATAACTTTTTTATTATATTTCTTTTCTTTTCAGTATTTTGTAAAGAAGAGTTAAAGGATGGAGCAGTGCTCAATTGAACAACGTGCCCAAATTGTTGAGCTTTATTTTTCATATCAACGATCCATTATTTTGACCCAGCGTGCATATCGTCATTATTTTAATGTGCGGGTTGGACCCTCAGAGTTTAATCAGGATTTAACCGCCCCAGACTGTTTTCTTTGGGGTTATTTGAAAGGAAAAGCCTACATTAAAAAGCCTAAAACCATCCAGCAATTAAAAATCAATATAGGTACGCGACAAAATAAGCAACATAGCACCTGAAGTTTTGCGAGAGGTTATGGAAAATGTGTTGAAAAGAGCACGAATTTGCGAAGCAGAAAATAGCCACCACTTGCGAGATATTATTTTTCATAACTAAACTTAAAATATTCCCCATTTATACCTATACTGTATTAAAAAAATTTAATCACCCCTATCGTGAATAACAAGTGGAATTTTTATTCCCATGAAATTTTCATTCCCCACGAAGGGCAAAAAGCAATCATGAATCTCATGTGAATAATTTTTCACGCTATCAGTTCCAGTGAATGTAAAAAAGAAGAAAGATTAAAAAAATTAAAAATCAATGAAATTTTTGTTCAAAATATACACGTATATATTTTAAAGAAAAGTTAAATAATAAACAAAAATACTTAGTATTGCAGGGATAGTTTGATTGCAACGTTAGTTTTTTGGAATTTTTAAATTTTAGGTACATAGTAAAATATTTTCCAAAATTCTGCCACCACGTCTTTCGAAAGCTTCACAAATCCGCAGGCAATCGACTTTTTGTTTTGCATTTTGTTAACCAATATATCGATTTGTGTCTTATTTACGGATCTAGCCCTTAATATTCGGTTTATAGGAGGAAATTCTTACTTACATGTTCTGTTCCCTAGCAAAAATAAAGTGAGAAAATCTAAGGGATATGTGAACAAATTACGAGGGAAAAATCTTTTCACGATAAGGGGAATTATTGCGTGTGAACATTTTTTCACGTTTTTATTCCCATTTGAATTACCTTTTTTTCATGAGGGTTTTTCATGATCGCAAATAAGTGAAAAGGGGAATAATTACGAGGGAAAAATTATTCACGATAGGGTTAATAATTATTTCTTAAATAAAAACTTATAACGAATTCAAGCCCCTTCGTTAATTTTGGGACACCCTGAATTTTATGTTTTATGCTATGTTCATTCGACGACAAAAACCACTCGTTTCGCTCTCTGAAACTAGATTGCCAAACATGCTGTTCATACGATTCATTCTTGTTTCATTTTGACATTTTTTGTGTTGTTAGTGTGATTTTATTTAAAACAAATAAAAAAGTAATTAAAAGTTTAAAATATAGTATTATTTAATACTTTGATTAATATTATTATTATTTGATAATTATTACTTTATTTTATTAAACATCAATTTTTACTTTGTTTTTTCTTTGTTTTGATTTTTTTTTTTTTTTTTTTTGAGAGCTAGTCCAGATAAACTAACGAATGTTATCAACGACCTGTTTCGCTCTCAAAATTTTGTATGGCAAAACATGTTGTTACAATCATGTTTGGGGCGCGAAACAGGAATGTGAGAGCGAAACACGAATACCGCTGTCCGTGTGAACATGGTATTATAATTTCTTAACAACAACCCAGGGGCGAATTTTTCGATTACAGAAGCGATGATGTGATAGACACGAGTAAGATAGTAATGCACAATATCTCAATTACAACCAAGTACACTTTTTCGAATGCATTGCCGCATTTATGGAGCGAACGCCTACCACTTGCACACAAAGTAAGCGGAATAGTGAAGTGTTCATTTAATAAATATAAACTCTGTACTGCTTCACACACATTGTAAGCAGACAGTGGACAGCCTATACACCTTCTGGCTTACTTCGTGGGCAATTGGAAGGCGTCTTGCACACTACTTCGCACACATTGTAAGCAGACGGTGGGCAGCCAATACACATTCTTGCTTACGTCGTGGGCAAGTGGAAGGCGTCTTGCACACTACTTCCCACACATTGTAGGCAGCTAGCTTTTTTAGATTTTCGTGTTATTTCAGAATTTTCATTAACTGCCTGTTTTCAGAAAACGTAAACAAGTGAGTGAGTGAAAAAATACATTGAAAACAACATTAAAAAACGTAAATTTGTTTTTGTTTTCTATATAATTTCTCACTCACTCACTAGTTTACGTTTTCTAAAAACAGGCAGTAAATGTCTTATATTTCTAGAACTAAATCCTTTTTATAATTTTTTGTGGAAATTTTTTAATTTTTGGACACTATTTTTATATTACAGTACTTTTCGTTTATAGTCACAACGCTTATAGTCACATTAGCGATATAGTCCATTTTATCTGGTTATTTTGCCGCTATAAGTTAATTTAATATAAATTATTAACGTTATAGTCCATTTAGCGATATAAGCACATTTGCCATATATGCCATCTATCAACAGTCATCAAATGGAAAAGTAAAGCAAATTAATGGCGTTATAGTCACATTAGCAATATTTACTAAGTTCTATTTAGTTTTCGAAACCACAACTCATCCAAAGAAAAAAAGAATTAAATTGTTTAAATTTTGTCATCAAGGCTCTACTAGTAAAAAATTAGTTTATGCCTTTGGTATCAGTTATGAAATATCTTGGTATTATTTTAGCTATTTTTTATACATTATGCAACTCTGTTGCAAAACCATAAGCCTGATGTCGGTGCAATTTATATGATTTTTTTATTTTCTATATTCACAGAACTTGATTACATTCGAATTCAGTTATATGCCTCATAGTGGCATATATGTGAATTAGCCTTATAGTCACATTAGCGATATAGTCCACGTTTTGTCTGCAACTAAAGGATGTGACTATAAGCGAAAAGTACTGTATTCCTTTTTGCACAACAGTCGGCAAACATTTGAATCGCAATTTAAAATAAACTACTCTACAAAGTAGCAAATATAAAATAACGGGACAAAACAAAAACCTGCACATATGAATACATACATACATACAGAATATATCAGCACATTATAAAAGATGAACGAAATTCATTCTTGTAAATTCCATACACTGCCGTCATACACTTTGTAAGCTATAATTCACTGAACACAAAGTGTGACAAACTTCATTGAAGAGATGTGATGTGGTATGCAAAGTTCGCCGCTGGGAAATTTTAACTAAACATTTTTATTAGAATTTCGAGAAGTTTGTATGTATACCGTTACCTTAAACGCAAACGGCCCTAACTAACCAAAAATTAAAAACCGACTTTTTGCATTGGATGTATGTATAGCATCAGCTCAAATGTCTACAAAAAATTTTGGAATCATTCAACAAAAATTAGCGATTTTCTTAACATAAAACCAAGGCGAATTCATACAGGTGAACGCATCATGAGATAGCTAGCTATCCCTTTTTTTTTAAATACTTTGTATTTTGTTTTTGTAAAAAGTTAGAGTGAATGTCAAAATTATTTGTTGAAAATATAAAAAAGGGAATGTTTTTGTTTATGAAAAATACACAATTGCTATAGAAGGTAAATCTTTTTCCTGTATTGGAAATTTATTGTGGCTCCACTTATTCCTTACGCCTTTTAAAATCCTTGTGCTTATATTTTATGTTCACTTTTTTGTTTTATAAGATTTAAATAGGTTTTTTTTTCAAGTATTTAGGTTTTTATTGAATTTAAAATTTTAACAATATTTTTCACAAAATGTAAACAACGGCACAGCTGAATATAGCACTCTAACTTGTTATTATTATTATCTTATTATCTTATCTGTGACGATTTGTTATTAATTATGGTTTTAGGAGACTAAACTGTTTTCCGGGAGTAGGGCATATATGGGGCCTAGGGTAAATTATGTACCGATCTTCACGAAATTTCACAGTATCATTTATAGTCCTATAAAATTGTGACGAGCCAAAATTTGTTATGATTGCATTATTTTTTACGGTTTTAGGCGTACTAAACTGTTTTCCGGGAGTAGTGTTTATATGGGGCTTAGGGTAAATTATGGACCGACCTTCGCGAAATTTTACAGTGTCATTTCTAGTCGAATAAAACGGACTTGTGCAAAATCTTATGTCATTATTATGTTAGTTTTTATAACAAAATTATCAAGCTTTTGAAGGTGGTGGTTCCACATTTTGATTCATAGCTCTGGTCCTACTAAACCGATTTTGCTGAAATTCAATCCCAAACTGCTTAGGATAACTACAAGCAATTTGACAACTAGTTTGTTTATTTCTTTTGAGTTTTTCGAAAGTGAGCGTGTTTTCAACAGACGGACAGACGGACAGACAGACGGACATGGCTAAATCGACTTAGAATTACTCAAGCAGCCAGAATATATATACTTTATGGGGTCTGAGATGAATAATAAAAAAGTTTCACACGGAATGACAAACTTAGTATACCCTCTTCACAACTAATTGTGGTGGAGGTTATAAAAAAACATCATACATATATTACTCCTTAAACATTCGAACTGTCGGTGGAGGGTATCAAAGATTCGGCACAGCCGAATATAGCACTCTAACTTGTTTAGTATATTTTTGTCATAAGCTCGACTTGCCAGTACGTGCAAAAACTCGTGAATTTTTTAAATTTTTTCAATTAAAAAAAAGTGAAGAGAAAATATTGGACAAAGTAAAACCTGTTTGGGAAGCAGCAGGTCACTAACGAATCTTACAACCAGGTAAAAATTAAAATCAAGCTAACATTGTGGCAGTACTAATATGAACGTGTTAATGCCGAGGATGCCAAGATATGT
The DNA here is from genome assembly GCA_963931875.1 of Pollenia griseotomentosa. Taxonomy (NCBI): domain Eukaryota; kingdom Metazoa; phylum Arthropoda; class Insecta; order Diptera; family Polleniidae; genus Pollenia; species Pollenia griseotomentosa. Next base: position 52,152,825 of record OZ007564.1, read on the forward strand.
TTTTTTTATTATTTTGTTTGTATATTATTTATATTTCTAATAAAAAATTAATTTAAAATTAAAATAAAAAAGTGTTATTTCATAATGGTTAGTGCTAGCCAATATTTACGTTAGCCTAACTAGTTAATGCTAACCAATATTTACGTTATGACTAACTAGTTAGCGTTAACCATTATTAAGGTTATCATTTACTAATAAAAAGCAGCAGAGTAAGCAGTACAGATATATGTTCCGTAGTCGAGTAGAACTCATTAGTTAGAGAGAGAGGCAAAATCGCATGCACACAAGAATAAACTAATAGAAACTTTAACCAATATATCGGTTAACACTACCGGTCATATAACTAGTAAAATGACTGGTAGTCTTCTTGTAGGGAAATTAAGAAGTGGAAGGAATGTCAGTTTTTCTACTTTGACTGTAGGTTTTTAAACGCAGGTTTGGGCAATGAAAAATTAAGTAGAGGTGTACTCGAAATCGAAAACGTAAAACGCAAGAATTTAGAAGTTATTTTAACAGTATAGCCCGGTTAATAACCCCACGCTTAAATGCCTTTCACACTTATTTCATTCGTTTAATTGCCTCAGTACTTTTTGACAACAGCACAGCAAGTAATGCAACTAGATTTACATGTTAATAATTTGAAAACACAGTGCACTCGCGATAATATGAACTAATTAAAAAAAAGCCAGCTCACTTTTGCAAGATTGTTTATATTTGCGAATGGCATCTCATTTCCCTTCAAAAACGTTTTTCCCATAAAAATAAAAGTTTCTTATGGTTAAGTTTTTTTTATTTATTAATCATTGTATGTGAAAAAACTATTGATTTTTAAAAAAGAAAAAACAACTTAACGTTTTTATGCAAAAAAGTCTCTGACTTTCTTCCGTTTAATCACCTTGAAAACATCCCGCTCTCTTAACAATCACCAGATATTTGCCGTGTCCGCTAGCAGTGATCTTTATGTCTTTCATTTTTAAAAACCATCGGTGCATGCATTTTCCATTTTTTGGGTACTTGAAAGACCGCACATTTTTCTTTTTCCAGGTCAAATGAACGTATTGTTAGAACATTTAAAAAAAAAACTAGTTTATTCGCTTAATTAGTAACTCGCACCTCTTCCTAAAAGTTTTCAATTTTCTAAAATTTCAGATTTTTCTTTTTAAAGTTTAACGGCCAATTTCACCAAGTTCGGTTAAAACTAACTTTCAATTAAAGTTCCAGTTACCAATATGTTTTGACAGCTATAACCGGCAGTTAATTAATTATAACCGAACTTGGTGAAACTGGCCGTAAAACTTATGCTTCTTTTAATTCATATTTAAGAACTTTTCACATAAAAATTTTATTTAAAGATGTACATATATAGAATTCCATGTTAATGTAAGCACTAACTAAAAAGTGTATGTAAAACAGTTTGATTAACAACTGAAGACAATTTTAAAGCAGATAGCTGGGTAATCCCTTAGTTATTATGCAGTTCAGTAAAAATTGATTTTGATTTTAACACTGAGTAGGTAGATAAAAACCATTAAAAATACAATTAAAAGTTGTTCATATTTTAAGGCTTTTGCACAAGTTCATATTTTAGAGTTGTCAATGGAAGAAAATTAAAAGTGTTCATATTATCGCGAGTACACTGTATTCACTAAAAATTTAATTAAAATATTCACAAAAATTAAAATATGGCTTATTTAAAAGCAAAATATTCCACAATGTAATATTTGCATTTTAATAAACTTTATTCTGGGCTCACCAGAGTAAAGTTATGTTATGAGGTTAAGATTCATATAAGAGTTACTTGTGATGATGAATATTATCTAGATACACCACCAAATATATGAGATATTTTGTTTTAAAGGGATTAAAAGAAAAGTCGCTTAATTTTAAACTATATTAACATGTAAAAGGATAAAATAGCTTAAATATTTTAGGGATTGATATTTGAATGGAAGCTGTATGTTTAAATCTGAACCGATTCAACCATATTTAATTTGCAGTAAGATATTTTGGGCCAAATTTAATCTTAATACAAACATGATGAAATGGTTTATGGACATAAAGAAAGAATTTTGCATGGGGACTATGTGATATTATAGACCGATTCTTAAAATTTACAAAGGTTTCGATCTTATGACAATTAAACGTATTTACCAAATTTTATGAAATTATCTAAAAACTGTTACTTTTACTTTCTGCACAAGGATTTCTTGGGCAGACAACCAGCCAGATGGACGGACAGACGGACACGAAAATATCACTTTTAAAAGTGTTTCTGATTCGATCGGTTTACTAAACGATGCGTCAAGATTTCTTTGAATCAGCACAAATTTATATAATGGTTTTTTTTTTCTTAATTTTTGCATACATATAGAACTATACAGATTGGAATAACATTTATCTTCAACGAAAACTTGCTTTGGCTTAAAATTGTAGAGTAAAAATTTAATGTAGATGGCGAAATTAAAGCAACAGAAAATTCATCTGTTAACCTGAATTTTAAGCATTTATTTTTTATTTGTTAAACATGTATTTAAATTGTCTTTAAAAACATGAAATTTGTGTGCAATAAAAATATAGCAATAGCTTAAATATGCAAATTTTTCAAAAACAAAATTCATAAAAAGCTCTAAAACGGATAAATATATTGTTTCTGCCTTCATTGGTCGAACAAAAAAAAAACATGCAATTGCAAATATACGGTTTCCATGATCATTAGTTTGCATGTATGAGTTCGCTTTTGTTAGTAGGATATGACAGGACATTTAAAAAAGTACTACAGATAAAATTTAAGACAGCAAATCTCATTGTTTTTTATTGCTATCTCTTAAGATTTAGCTGATACATGTAAAACTTTCTATGTCTTGAATTTTTATCATACATCAAAGTTAGGGTATCTTGTAAATAAATACGTTTTATTACCTCACTGAGGTATTTAAACGTATTAGCTTAATAACCTCAACGAGGTAGTTAAGCGTATTCGTTTAAATGCTCAACCCGCGAGGTAATTATCCTTGGAATACTGTAATACACTTTTTATCTAATTTTTGTTATAGTCATATTAAAAATCGACTTTGCTTGTGTTTTTAATATATCGACCAACGAAAGCAACAAATAAAATACAATGTTGTTTTTGTGGTGTTGTACTTGTTGTAGTATCGCCACCACTGTTTACATGAATTCGCCTTGATCAAAATCTTATGACTTTTACTACTTTGACTGCAGTTTTTTAAACACTGTTTTTCTCCATTCATTGAAATATACACATGTACGTATTAAATTATGTGCTCCCACTACAATATTGCGATGAAATCTATTTCTTTTACTTTCCGTTCTACATGTTGTGTGTACCTTTAGAATTTTTTATAATTTTGAACATATGTAGTATCAAACAAAATTACAATATGATTAATAAATAAATAATTCATATTTTGAAATTGTATACATTAACTCACATTTTTAAAATTTTTAGCATTGTTTTTATTAAATTATTACACACATAAGGTAATTTTTCCGATTATTAAACAACATCACCTTTGGAAAAAAGTGCAATATAATTTTTAGTACTATGAGGAACTTTTCAAACCTTTGAAACAATTTGAATTAATATGAAAAAATATTAAATTTTTTTAACCTTTCACGAAGAAAACAATTAAATTCATATTTAAAATACATTTTTGCGTAGATAAAAATTATACTGAACAATGTTTAAAAAATGTATTTGCCACTTACCAATCATTCTTTTTATTTCCAAATTCCCTCTGCCACCATAAAACCAAGCTGCAAATTCTTCTGGATCAAAACTGGCATTTTTACGTTCAATTTCAATATCAGAATTGATTGTTTTCGGAATGATTATTTTATTCATTTTTAATCTAGTTTCTTATAATTTATTTTCACTTATTTGCGAATATTTCACTATATGCACTATTTTTGCATAAAACACAAATTTTTATTTCACTATATAACACTTTTGCGCACTATTTTTGCATAAAACACAAATTTTTATTTCACTATATAACACTATTGCGCACTATTTTTGCATAAAACATTAATTTTTGATAGAAGAAATGCACTTTTCACGACGAGTTCTGGTTTACTACTAATCGTTATTTGCAGAAATCGAAGAATTTATTTTAAAGCCAGTCTTGGCGCCATATAACAAAAACAACAAAAGCTTTTTTTACAAATCCTGAAGTTAAAACTCATTTGTTTAAAAGAGGGAGTGTTGTTTATTGATTGATAGTGAGATGTACTGATTACAACAAGTATTTAGTTTTAATCAATAACTCTCAATTATTTTAAGAATTATCTCAAGGTATAATCAGTGATGCCAACTCTTGGGACACTAAACGCATGAAGACATTTTGGCTAAAAAGGGCTTATTTGAAAAAATTTCGTTTTAAGTGCATTATCATAGAAATTTTTATTTTTTTTAGTTTTAAAATATTTTTTAGAGTAATAAACCAAACATTTTAAACAAAAACAACTGAAGCTTAAATAAGCTTTTACATACTTTTATTAATTGGTCATTGTTTTATGTAATTTTCAGTACTTGCATGCCTATCTTTATAATATTGTCAGGCATGGTCTAGAATTCGAAATGAAGTGAAATTAAAATCGATCGAGATCGAGTTTTCCTGGCATTAAGAGTTGTTCTTGTAAACATTATTTGTACTCAAAAAATTAAGTAGATTAAAAGGATTATTTTTATGAACTTACATTACATGGTCGTTTTAAAAATTTGTTCAATTCTAAATCCACTTCATTTCGATTTCTAGAAAATACCCGTGCGACTTTTTGTATGTTTTTTGTCAGAATTGACAACTATAAACTAGTTTAAGACTATATTTAATGTGAATAATATGTCTTACAGCCTGTTTTCAGAACGCGAGTGCAAAAGTGACTCGTTTAATTGTAACTAAACAACGAGTCACTTTTGCACGCGCGTTCTAAAAACAGGCAGTTAAACACCATTTTTTTATATATAAATTCATGACACTTAACCCTGGATGGTTACTGTTTGTCAAATCGACGAAGCTCATTTACATTTTATCATATAACTTTTATGTGTATACAAATAACGCTCTTTTTTCAACAATGTTAGCTGATGACGAAAGCTTTAAATTTTAAAGTTTAAAAAAGAAATTATGTAAATTGAAAACACAAAAAAGTGGTAAAGTTTATGTAAAATTTTTTAAATTTAGATTAAGAACTTTTATTTTTTATGTTTTTGTTTATATTTTTAGTTTATTTTTTAATAAAATGCTTAACTAAAAAGTTAAGCTAGATTTTTTTTTAAGTTCGACGAACAGTAGCTTTGATGTACCAAAATGAAGAGTAACCTTTCAGGATTAAAGTCATCTCAAGTTTAGGGTCTTAGTTCGGATATATTAATATACATATTAGAGCAGAACTAGAAAACCAAATAAATTGATTGTAACCAATTGCATTTGTTCAACTATAAACCTAGTTCTAAATATGAATCGTACTTTCAATGTTTTTTCATTTGCACTTTTTATAATTTTTAGGACAGTTTTTACAATTCAATATACTGAACCAAAAATCGGGCAAAAAAGGCTAAAAAGATATAACAAAAAGGGTCTAAATATGCAAATTTTTTAGTTTAGCAGTCGATAATTTTCGCTCAGTTAATTAGCCCGATGAGGGCTATGTTGGTATCACTGGGTGTAATCATCTGCCACGCTCAGGGCTTTTTATTGTTGTTTTGTAATAGAAATTGTCAATTTTTTCTTATGATATGATATAGTTACGGTGACCACTCGTCACCGTTTTTTTTTTTTGATACGATGTCCTTTAAGATTTTTTTTCAATAAGATTGTCCTTTTTTAGTGAAGTCTCCTTTTGTTAAATTATGACTTCTTCTTTAAACTCAAAAACTATAAGTTTTATTTTCCCAAAAACACAAAATTTTAACATTAATGCCAGCTAGAGTTGTGTCGTTCCGGAACGACCTAGTTCCATTGAACGATTCCCTAAAAGGAACGGTGCGGACTTTTTCAATAGTTCCTTTTTTATCGTTCCTCGTTCCGCAATTGAAATCCGTTGAATCATCACATGTATTTCTGTAGGTTAATTTTTTGTGTGTTGATCAGTGTTGCCGACTTTTGTGTATTTAGATCGTGACACATAAAAAATTTCTAATTAAATCAATTACTGATGTGATTCAAAGCAATATATTTTAGCAATATACCACTAGTTCACCACCAGCAACGGCATTACGTGCAGATTAAAACAGGATTAAAACAGTTATTATTTTTTACAAACATTTAAGAAATTATATTATTATTATTAATGTAGTCGTTACGCCACAACATGACAACAAACAATAACAAATATTAGTTTATTGACGTTTTTACGAACGACAAAGAAGTTTTATCTTATTTATTTTTTTTTTATTTTACACATGCTAAAAAAAAACCGATTTTTCCCTACACGTTAAAAAAATTTCCCCTACAAAAATCCCTACGCATTATTGTAATTAAAATATAAAAAAAACATTAGAAATAAAAAATAAATTTTGTTCAAAACTGTATATTAAAGCTTTGACAAAAAATAAGTATAAAACTTAAAAAATTAACACATGTCGCACTTGTACAACAATACTGTATGAACTCAAAATTTTTAAATTTTCAGTAGAAGCAAAATAACTTTTAATTTAATATGAAAAAGTATTTTTAAACCAACCAAAATATCTCGATATTTTTACAGCGGGTAGATATGAATAATACCTGTCGACTTTTTCCAAAAAGTGAAAAACTAAAAATTTTGAGTTAATGCAGTATTGTTGAATAGGTGCGATAATGTATGTACTTTGAAAAATTCAATCAAGTGATATCTTAGAAAAAACATACATATACATATTAGTGTCGCCCACTTTTTAAACCATAAACAACTCTGGAAGAAAAATTCTTAACCGTTTTGGACAAGAAACTATCACTAATAAAACGTTTTTTCTGTATTTATTTTATAAAAAATGCGATATGACGAAAAATCCCTACATTTTGGTGATTTTCAAAAATCTGTCCGATTTTCCCTACCCTTCTATTTAAGTATCAAAAATACCTACATGTAGGGATTCCCCTACTTCTGGCAACACTGTTCTCAACAAAGGAGCCCGATGACATTGCAAAAATTATTTTGATGATCCATGTGCTGGATTGCGGGTTCATGTTCTTGTCAAGGCCTATCCAATAGGTCTGCTTACTTCTACAACAATGCAACAATACAAAAAACAACAGGCAGTTTGTTTGTGTAAAATTCACCGCCGTTGTCAAAATCGCACTACTACATTTGACATCGTTGAGGAATAAACCAAATAAACATCTGGCTTATTGCGCAGACCTATTGGATAGACATTGGTTCTTGCATGTGGCGAATACGTGTTGATGTTTATGTTCTGTTTTTTGCTTGTGTTTGCTTGTTTATTTTTTCGGTTGTGTCCCTGCAGGAGATTGAACTAGTTCCTTATTAGTACCAAACTAGTACAAAAATAACCAGTACTAGTTCTCAACTGTAAACTTTTCTATAACATCTTAATGCTCAAATTAGCATTGAGTGTGCTTGGAACAGCACTAGTACTATTAGTTCTAGACATGTACTAGTACACTTGGACCACATTGGGTGCTTTTTGCAAAAGCATTTTGCATTTTAACATTTCTTTATAATAAAAATGCCATAAATAAATGATTTGAAATCAAATTTAAAAAGCAGTATCAAAATAGAAATATGTACTGGAATTTTAGTTTTGTTACAAAAAATTCTATCAGTCTACAAGTAGTACCCTTGTACTGGTACTCAAGTGCACTAGTTATTTTATATAAAAACTCTAACCCCGTTAGCACTAGTACTTCTTGTTCTAGTAATTATACTAGTGGCATTTAGACAATTAACTCTTAATCTTCTGCAGGGGTTGTTGTAGACAGAAAATGAGATTGTAAGGCGAACATGGTTACTCAGACATACATGTTTATGTTTAGGTAACGATGGCAGCACATAAACGAAATATGAACATGAACAGTCTACACTAGCTGAATTCATGTGCGACATGCTGTTCTAACCAAGTTGATGGATAGTGGAGACGTGTATTTATGTACCAAAATGTCTTCATCTGGTGAATTACAGGACTTAGACATGGAAGGTTAGTACTATCTAGTAAAGCATATTTAAATTAGTTTATTCTTTTCTTTACAACTTTTGTGGTCACTCTTAGAAGACCTTCTTTGAGACATGTTTTTTTTTACTGAAATTTTAGATATGTATATTTGTGTCGCGCTTTGTCGCCTTAGGCCTGAAAGAGATTAAGTAGTTGTAGTAGTAGCCGACGAATGCTCTTAAGCGCAACAAAGTTCAAAATTTCGAATTTTGCACTTCATCTGCAACGACTACTTCAACTACGTATTCTGTTGACACTACTTTGAAACTGCCGTTTTTAACTTTTGACTGCTTGCAGCGCTATTCGTAACGTTGCACTGAAGCGACAATTCTGTTGCCGTAAGTAAAAAATTAAGAGTATTGTCAAGTACAAACCGAAAAAATCCCCCAAACATACTCCGCAATGTTTTATTGCACATCAAAGTAAACTTGTTACGCACAGTGGAACATTTTGTAAAAAAATATAATAATTCTATTTTTTGTAAAAGGTGCGTCCAATTGGAATAACATTTCAGGTGGCAGTAAAGATCTTGTATTCGAGTATTATTTTTGGATTTGGCAACTTAGGTGTTACAAAAATTTAAAACGATTCAGGACATTTAATTTTTGCTCGATTTTAAAACATTTTTTTATCAATGAAATACACTAGTCAAGTTTTACAAAAAAGTAAGCGACATTCATAGGTATTACATCAAAATTATTTATTTTTTTTTTTTTTTTTGGAGGGGGGGGGGTTACCCAAGATACTCCTATGTGCAGTGTTGCGTTTATAGAAATTATTAAACATGTTAAAAATTACATAATTTACAAAAAATGTATAAATACCCTACAAATTTGATTTCATAAATGGTTTTAAATGCTTTTCAAATGAATCTGGTACGGGTTTGTGATTAAGAGGACTCATTTTAGCCGATTCAAAAAGACGTTCATAAACATTGCCATCATAAGAGCCCAATACAGAGTTTAAAACTTCATCGGGAAAATCAAAGCCATCAGTAAAAGCCACAACATCGGGGCGCAGTTTCTTTAAAGCTAATTCCAAACGTTCCTGCAGAGATTGTAAGTCCTGTTCGGTAACATTAACAAAACGTAAAATATCGTTCATTTGTTTGAAGGCAGTTTGAACCAAAAATAATTCCAATAAAGTTTCTAAAAATGCTTTGGCATTCTTGGATAGATGGGCAGTTTTTGGACTAGTGATTTGCTGGAAGAACGTAGCGGCTACAAATTGGCGACCATGTAACTAAAAAAATTTCAATGAAATTTCTTAGTACTAAATTATTCAGTAACATTTTAATTTTGCTTTAAAATACCTCTGCCGCCTGCGTAAGAGCTATTCCACTGTTGTTAAAAGCTTCTGGTTGCGTTTGTCCAGCCATCAAGTTGCGGGACAAGCTTTCAAAAGCCAAACGCGTTTTACTGTTATAGAAGGAAATACTTTTAGTATATAATTTCATTTAGATATCCCATCAAAAAAATTACTTACTGTGCTGCCGTATATTGTAAAGCCTTGACAATACATTCCCATGAGTTATCCCACTTGGAAAACGTTTTAATTTTCAAACCCTGTCTTAAGTATTCAACACTCAATAACATGGATTTACCTTCTGTTAAGTAAGACCAAGACTTCATTAGAAATCTAGCTACTTGTAGTAAAAGCACCGTATTTTCTCCTTCATAGGTATAGGCTGCCACAGCATTGCCATATATGTTGCCAATATTAGCAGCAGTCAAAAAACCATGACCACCACAAGACAAACGTAAACGTTCTATACCCGCACAAGCGTCGGTAGTACAGAGAACTTTAAGGACGCAAGACAAAGCGTGCGTTTCGGGTAAACGGGTATATTTGCCATTATTCACTTCCTCTACAGTCTGATTATACAATTCCCACATGTATTCGGCCGACATGTAATATGCCAAGCCGGTAGCAATTTCGGGAAAAAGTTTTAACTGTTGGGTAACATGATCCATGATTTGGGGTTCGGGATCTCTGGAATTAAAGAATATTTTCTTTAGTTGCATATAAATCTTAAAAAAATAGATAATTTCCTGTGCAAAAGTTTTATTTCATTCTTATATTTGTATCAAGGCGAATTAATTACAGGTGGTGTCGAAACGGCATCTGATTTTGACAGTTCGAGCTTATTTGTTTTGATTTGTTAGTGTTTTTCTTATAATGGTTGACATTTCGAGCTAATGGCACTAACAATACGATGCAAAAAACCCTATGTTGTTTCTGTTGTTTTTGGATTGTTGTAGTTCCAACACCACCCGTAGTTCAATTCGCCTTGATTTGTATAAAACGAGAGAGAAATTTCAATATAAAAAGAGTACGGGTCTATTTATAAAAACTCCATAAATTCCATATGTATGCATCTATCCAGCTTAATCCGTTTTGGGTCTCTGAAACTATCTAAAGCTTAAAATATACTATAATGTTAGAAATGTTGTAAACAGTTCCTAGCAAAAAGATTCGATTTCGATCGTCAACGTTCGAAATCGTTAAACAGGCAGTATTTATTATCCAAAGTTCAAGAGAACTTTTGTATATCGAAATAGTTCAAAGATATCTGAATATTTTTCGTCGAAGTCGTAAACCAACTTCTATAATAAGCATTCAATGCGCTAAATGCTATCAAAAACGTAGTTACACAAAAAAATTTTGTATCCGCCTTTAGGAGATCATTAGGTAGGTAGGTAGAAAGGCTGGTGTGAAGTCTCCTTCACACCTTCACCCAGAGACCAATATGGTACATTGTGACGCCCTATTTAGAGAAATATTTGATAATCATAAAACGGTGTAGAGCCCAACCTGCAATTATCTTAGTCCCTTTGACCTTCTTCTAAAGATTCTACTCTGCCTTAAACTATTTTCTGCTTCTTATAACCTGTTTAGTATTTAAATTTTTAAATATGACGCATAAGTTTTTTTAGTCTCCAAATAGATGAATTTCATGTAAAAATCGAGATGCATTGAACCCGACCCCCTCAGATATCGATGAAATTTTGTTCATAGCTAAATTTGATCAATACAAACAAACTCTCATTTTTAGAAATGACTGTTTTGCGATTTTTTGGGCGTGACACAGTGGGAACGTTTTCGAAAAAACGCGAAAATGGTCGAAAAGAGCTCCATTTAAACTACAATAACTCAGAATCGGCTAAACCGATTTCCATGATCTTGGTATCATTAAAAAAGAAATACACTGTAAAAAAATTTATAACAAAAAAAAATTTTAACTGACGAAAAAACCAAAAAGATCAAGGGTTTTTATACAGTGTATTAATTTTTTAGAAAGGTTTATCCTTCATCTATACCATATCAAAAAATAAAAATGGGTTCTTTTTTAGTTTTTTTTATATAATTTTTTAAGTAGTGTCACTTCTAGTAATTGCCCTTATATTTTATAAAAAAAAAATTTAGGTAACGAAAAACCAAAAAAGATCAAGGATTTTTTACAGTGTATTACTTTTTTAGAAAGGTATTTCCTTCACCTATAAAATATCCAAAAAGTAAAATGGGTTCTTTTTTATTTTTTTTTTAAATAATTTTTTGAGTAGTGTCACTTCTAGTAATTGCCCTTATATTTTATAAAAAAAAAAATTTAGGTACCGAAAAACCAAAAAAGATCAAAGATTTTTTACAGTGTATTACTTTTTTAGAAAGGTATTTCCTTCACCTATAACATATCCAAAAAGTAAAATGGGTTCTTTTTTATTTTTTTTTTTTAAATAATTTTTTAAGTAGTGTCACTTCTAGTAATTGCCCTTATATTTTATAAAAAAAAAAAAAATTTAGGTAACGAAAAACCAAAAAAGATCAAGGATTTTTTACAGTGTATTACTTTTTTAGACAGGTATTTCCTTCACCTACAACATATCCAAAAAGTAAAATGGGTTCTTTTTTATTTTTTTTTAAAATAATTTTTTAAGTAGTGTCACTTCTAGTAATTGCCCTTATATTTTATAAAAAAAAAAAAATTTAGGTAACGAAAAACCAAAAAAGATCAAGGATTTTTTACAGTGTATTACTTTTTTAGACAGTAAAATGGGTTCTTTTTTTTTTTTAAATAATTTTTTAAGTAGTGTCACTTCTAGTAATTCCGCAAAATTCTGAATAAAAAAATCAATGTATTCTTCATAATAATTTTTTATTTTGTCATAAACATTTATTATTTTACCCATAATAAAGAGAAATATATATAGAACAAAAAATTCATAATTCATAATTATAAACAGTTTCGAGAAGCCAAGATATCCCATTACAATTTTTACGCGTATATTTTAAAAATTTGAGTGAATATGAATTCAAACAATAATTACAGATGCATAAAAATATCTAATAAATGTTGCGCTTCGCTTCGTAAAATAAGTGAAAACGAGGCTGCAAATATAATTGAATATTTTCAAGCTGTCCCCAACATTCATTGTAGCCGTATTTGCGAAACTTGCCGGAATACACTGAGAAAAGCGCGCAGTCGTAATGAATCCAACGTGGAGCAGAATGAAGTCTCAAATTATTTACCAACAATGCCCAGCGATGAAGTTAGCGAAGAATTGAATGAACTTCCATCTTGTAATGCAAACATCGAAAGGACGGAAGTCATTGAAAATATAAATGATCATATTATTCCTCATCTACCAAACCAAATGTCGCCTCTTAAAAGGAAATATATGAAACAAGATGCATACAGAAATAGAAAATCACTGCAAATTTTCGAAAATATAGCAGATTCACTTGGAGCTGATCCATTATCTGATTTGTCAGCGCAACTTGAAAACGTCAAAGCCATTTACGAAGAAATTTTGGAAAACATCAAATATCAAATAGAGAACAGCTCAAATCTTTTGGAAAAGCAAAAACTTTTATATCTCTTACCAATCAATATGAGTCACGCAGAAATTAAAGATCGTTTTGGGGATGATATATCTCACGATTGTATCAAAAAAAGTAAAGATATCCAAAGGAATAAAACGAAGTTTGCAGATATCAATCTTTTTAAAATGAGCAGACGTAGTTTACCAACCGAAACTCTAAGCACAGTCAAGTTATTTTATGAAGATGATGAAATTAGCCGAATGATGCCTGGATCGCAAGATTCAATTACTGTTAAACAAGGAAACTTACGTGATAAAGTTCAAAAAAGACTTTCGGTACGTATTACTAGAAGTGACACTACTTAAAATATTATTTTTAAAAAAATAAAAAAGAACCCATTTTACTTTTTGGATATGTTATAGGTGAAGGAAATACCTGTCTAAAAAAGTAATACACTGTAAAAAATCTTTGATCTTTTTTGGTTTTTCGTTACCTAAATTTTTTTTTTTTATAAAATATAAGGGCAATTACTAGAAGTGACACTACTCAAAAAATTATTTAAAAAAAAAATAAAAAAGAACCCATTTTACTTTTTGGATATTTTATAGGTGAAGGAAATACCTTTCTAAAAAAGTAATACACTGTAAAAAATCCTTGATCTTTTTTGGTTTTTCGTTACCTAAATTTTTTTTTTTTTTATAAAATATAAGGGCAATTACTAGAAGTGACACTACTTAAAAAATTATTTAAAAAAAAAATAAAAAAGAACCCATTTTACTTTTTGGATATGTTGTAGGTGAAGGAAATACCTGTCTAAAAAAGTAATACACTGTAAAAAATCCTTGATCTTTTTTGGTTTTTCGTTACCTAAATTTTTTTTTTTTTTATAAAATATAAGGGCAATTACTAGAAGTGACACTACTTAAAAAATTATTTTAAAAAAAAATAAAAAAGAACCCATTTTACTTTTTGGATATGTTATAGGTGAAGGAAATACCTTTCTAAAAAAATAATACACTGTAAAAAATCTTTGATCTTTTTTGGTTTTTCGTTACCTAAATTTTTTTTTTTATAAAATATAAGGGCAATTACTAGAAGTGACACTACTCAAAAAATTATTTAAAAAAAAAATAAAAAAGAACCCATTTTACTTTTTGGATATTTTATAGGTAAAGGAAATACCTTTCTAAAAAAGTAATACACTGTAAAAAATCCTTGATCTTTTTTGGTTTTTCGTTACCTAAAATTTTTTTTTTGTTATAAAATATAAGGGCAATTACTAGAAGTGACACTACTTAAAAAATTATATAAAAAAAACTAAAAAAGAACCCATTTTTATTTTTTGATATGGTATAGATGAAGGATAAACCTTTCTAAAAAATTAATACACTGTAAAAAAACCCTTGATCTTTTTGGTTTTTTCGTCAGTTAAAATTTTTTTTTGTTATAAATTTTTTTACAGTGTATTTCTTTTTTTTAACGTGTCATAAAGCCTGTTAAAATATCTTTTTAATGATACCAAGATCATGGAAATCGGTTTAGCCGATTCTGAGTAATTGTAGTTTAAATGGAGCTCTTTTCGACCATTTTCGCGTTTTTTCGAAAACGTTCCCACTGTGTCACGCCCAAAAAATCGCAAAACAGTAATTTCTAAAAATGAGAGTTTGTTTGTATTGATCAAATTTAGCTATGAACAAAATTTCATCGATATCTGAGGGGGTCGGGTTCAAAATTTCAGTTTTATCTCGATTTTTAAATGAAATTCATCAATATTGACTTGCGTAATCTTCTGAGGACGCCAAATGTAAATATGGTTAAGCCCATTTAACATCTTAAGTTAAATTTAACATTGCTGAAGACATTAGAGGTTATTATACACTCTCCCACGTACGTATTTTGATGAAAATGTATCTCAGGAACTCTCTCCCCTCGAACTTTAGGATTCAATCACAGCTTGTGCATATTCCCTTGAGAATAGCACTATTTGTCAATAAGCATCATTCAGTGAAAAATACATTCTGTAAGAGTATTCACCCTGTCCATCCTTCCGACTCTCGACTCTTCATCACTCCAAAATTAAAATACATCGTTAGTACCATAAGAAACAATCACTAATCCGCAGACTTAGCCCAATCATTTGTTTAGTCATTATAAAGAGTGGTCCAACCAAAATGCGCGATGTTAATTGTGATTCTCCACCTTAACGTCAAGTTGTATGCCCAACTTAATTTGACATTTTTTGTTTCAGTGTTTAACAAATTTAACCATGGAGGGGTACACAATTGAGCAGCGCGTTAAAATTGTTGAAGCCTTTTACGAGGATGAGCGTTCAAATCACAATACATTTCGTGGCGCTCTTTCACCCCAGTGCATTCGTTTACAAGCAGAATTGCCGCATTTGGGCAACTGAGAATCCCGAGTGATTGTTGAAATGCCGATGCATCCACAAACAGTGACTTTTTGGTGCGGTTTATGGGCTGGCGGCGTCATCGGGCCATACTTCTTCGAAAATGAGGTCGTACATGCAGTTAAAGGAATGGTGTTCGCGATATGATAACGCACTTCTTGTTGCCAGAAATTGAGAATATGGACCTGGACGATATGTGGTTCCAACACGATGGTGCCACACAGCCAACGAAAAAATGGCTCTTTCGCGCAAGAAATTCAATGGCCGTCTTATCTCACGCCGTGGCGATGTTAATTGGCCGCCACGATCATGTGATTTGACACCGTTGGACTTTTTCTTTGGGGATATTTAAAAGAAAAATTGTAAGTCAATAAGCCAAGAACAATTTAAGAGCTAAATGATGTGATAATTTGGCACATTAATGACATTGAACCTCAATTATGTCTTAGAGTCATTGAAAATATGGATTATCGGACCGAAGCCGTGGCGAGCATTTGGTCTTTATTTCAGGTCACACATAATTGTTATATGTCCTTCTATTATAATAAAAAGTATAAAGATAATTCTAGGAAAACTTTTTGTTTTATTTACAATTAACACCAAGCGGACAACCCTTTACTATGTAAATCCAAAATTCTAAAAATTCAAATTTCTAAAGCCAATATTTATGCATTATGAAATGAATGAAAAACAAATAGACTATAAAAGTCCTTCTTTTATATAGGTACATTCTCCTTTTAAGAGTTTAAATTCTAATAATTCTTGAGATACAAATTCCCATAGCTCTTTCCCACAATTACTTTTCAACTTTTTTAAAATATACATTTTAACTGCAGGCCAAATATGTAATTTTTTAAATTTCGCTTTAACTTGACACATTAGGTGTGATCCCATACTCAACGTTGGGAGCCCGCGGGATCCCAATCTTACCGAAAACTGTTCCCGTTCTAAAAGTTTGGTAAAGTGAAAGAGCTTTTAAGAGAAAAATATTATTTTACTTCATGCACGAAGTAGCCCGTACTTTTTCTTTGGGCTGATTGGGAAAACTGTTAAACAATCAGCTGTGTCAGAAAAAAAACTACAAACAAGTATTGCCAAAAAAATTAAAATAAACAATAGAAAACGTTAAAAAACTAAAGGCCGTGTCAGATAAAACTTTTGCTTCGCGTTGCGTTACATATACGCTTTGACATTTGAGTTAAATGTACATGTTTATATGGCACCTGTCACATAAACTGCTTTTAACGCAAAGCGAAGCGAAAAGTTGGGCAACTCTCATCTTTTTGCGCGCTTTGACAATCTTCTAGTATAATTTTTTTTGTTTATTTTCTTTTTAACACACAATGTGTGAGTGTTGTCAAAGTTTTTATTGTGACATACACTTTTTGCTTTACGCTTTTCTGTCAAAGTATATGTAACGCAACGCGAAGCAAAAGTTTTATCTGACACGGCCTTAAGGCGGAACGTTTTCTTCCGCTTAGCTTTTACGCAGATATGCCATATCTAAACAAGAGGGTAAACGTTGTGTCACAAACAGTAGTGTTAACTTTCTTGTTTAATAAAACCCACATAATAGAAATAACAAGTAAAAGTGCTATATTCGGCTATGCCGAATCTTATATACCCTTCACCATGATGAAATAAGAACAACAAGTTATATACTTAAATAACGTTCTTTAGATAAATAAATATTAATTGAGCCACGCCAACTTTTCATTTCGCCATGCCGAAGAATATAACAAAAACAAAAAATTTATATATGTAAATAAGCCCGTTTCCTCTTTTGCCAAAGTTGATGTTTAAAATTCGTTTCATAATCTTAAAATCGTTTTTTAGAAGATAAAAAATTAAATAAAAAAAAATTATTTTTGGGATTCGAACTGGCAATATCATCAGTCTCAGGAGAGAACCTAACAGCTCGGCTACGAATGCTTTTACTGAAGAAGCGTTAAATTAAAATATTTTGAGTCTCTGAGTTTGTTTCTTTATTTGAGCTGCAAATCATATACATGCATAAATGTGTATGTGTATGTGTATGCGTATGCGTAAAATTAAACACATTACAAATTAAATCCACCACTTGTAGTGAAGGGTATAAAAAAACAACAAAAAACCACATTACCAACACTGTATTACCATAGCCACTGTATGACCGTAGAAACCAAAATTGAATTGGTTTGTATGGTATGTTTATGTCGTTTTGGTAATACAGTGTTGGTATGGTAATGTCACGTCTAATTGGACCTTTAAAGGAAAAAATTTTAGGCAGTCGTGGTTTTTTACTCATATCTCAGGCATTTGTGGACCGATCTTGCTGAATTTCAATAGCAAACAATTCTGGACCATACGTGACATAAATGTATAATAACCTGGCCCCCATCATATATGGGGTCTTCGGAAAATCAATTTCAACGGACAGACGGACATCGTTAAATCAACTTCGCTCCTCATAAGGACCCAGAATATATATACTTTATGGGGTCTAACATCAATATTATAGAAATTACAAACGGAATGACAAACTTATATATACCCTATTCACCACCTGTGGTGAAGGGTATAAAAGAAAACCGTTAGATTGACAAAAAAACAGCTGAATTTCTATTATTTATTAGCAAGAGCGGCCAACTTCACTATTAAACGCGCTGTCAAATCGGATTTTCCAATTGCAAAGCGTTGACGCCACTCTATTTTGGAATGCTTCATGCAAATTGTATGGGCATGAGAATTTTTGGCTGCTAGAAAACGCTTTCCGCTCTTGTTTAGGTACGGCTGTAAGGTATATGCTTGAATTTTACTTACATACATGCTATTGTGTCATTTATGTATTTATTTGAACGTTTTCATAGTAACGTTTTCTTTTAGGGTAGAAATTTAATTTTTATTGTTCCCGTACTTTTGTACATTTTTGCCTATTAGTGAGAGAAATTTTTGTTTACTCTCATTTTATCGAACTTTGCCCAAAAAGTACGGGATCGCTCCTATTACATCTTTGCCTGATTCTTAAAACACAATAAAAATTCTTGACAATTAAGCTCGTCTGGCAGCCCCAGTTGTGGACGACGCATTTCCCGTGTTTAAATTTGCAACTTTCTTAACACATTTTTTTAAATCTCAGATTATTCTATGTTAATACATTCGATTTGGAAATGATTGTAGTTTTTACTCCCGATTAGTTGAGCCGATTGGCCTAGTAGTATAGAAATTGTAAACTGTTTCGTTCACTTCGAATTATTTCGTTTAAAATAAAATGTGCTTACTCAGGATTAATAGGACTTTGTCTCCTAACCGCTGCATAGCGTGTAGCTATATTAGCAGCCTCCAATAGATAATAAGTATCCAAATTTACTATCAAACATCTAGTGTAGACCATAGTCATATAGGACAGCTTCGAACCAGGACTTTGTTTAAAACTGCCATCCGGCATAACTTTAGCATTTTTCATTAACATATTTATGCGTGGTATGCGAACATTTTTTAAACCCAAAAAACCTTGATTAACAGCAGCCATGCCCAATTTTTTGCCAATTTCACCAACATCAATACCGGGCAAAGGCATGTGGGTCTCCAAATCACGCAATTGAACAATAAACATTTGAATGCCCTTGTGCTCGCCATCAATATAAAGTTGAGCAACAACCATGGCATGATTGGCAGTATGGCCCACTATTAAAATAAGAAAATATGAAAAAATTCCTTTTTACATACTATGCAATTTCTTAAACTGACATCCTCCTGGCCACCATTTATAGGCCTGTAAGTTTGGTGTATTCAAGACAAACTCCTCCGTACTACGATCATAATCGGCCCTTGTTTGTATACCTCTAACATTGGTACCATGGGCCAATTCTGTTTGAGCATAGGTACCAATAATATTACAATTATCGGCAGCTTTACCCCATTTTTCTATTTGTTCCGGTGTTCCTTGGCCCTTTATTACATCCACAAACATGATTATGTGAGTAGAAAGAGGACTATTAGCAGGAAAAAGACCGTGACTGCATATATTATATAACATTTTACTAGAATTTTTAAGAAATAATGCGTAAGAATTATAGAAGTTTAAGCGAATTCTGATTATAAACTTGCGGCCAGATTTCATCTCCTCCTGGATTTCTTTCCTCTTGCAATTTTTGCAATTTTTTAGCTGTGGTAGTCACTTGTTCCACTGCCCGATTGTAAACTCCAACATGATCAAGATATTCATGTTTGAGACCATAACCTTTTTCGAGATCACCAAAGAGAATTTGTTCTAAAAGAGAAAACAGTAAACATAATTAGAATGTAAATGGAATCAACAAATCAAATAATAGTGATATGTTCTTATCATGGTGAAATAATATAGGTGGCATCGCTACGGCAACAAATACAACACTACAACAAAAACGGAAATTTGTCTTAGTTTACGTCAAAAATTATTTTAAACCAAAATCAAAGCGTGCCGCTGATCTTGATGAAATAAATACATTTCCAGCCAATTTTCATTTAATTATGGTCGATATATTCACCCATATCGTGAATAACAAGTGGAATTTTTGTTACCATGAAATTTACATTCCCCTCGAAAGGAAAAAAGCAATCGTGAATCTCATGTGAAAAATTTTTCACGCTATCAGTTCCAGTGAATGTAAAATAGAAGAAAGATTAAAAAAATTAAAAATCAATGAAATTTTTGTTCAAAATATACACGTATATATTTTAAAGAAAGGTTAAATAATAAAGCAAAATATTTAGTATTGCAGGGATAGTTTGATTACAACGTTAGTTTTTGCAATTTAAATATTTTCCAAAATTCTGCCATCACGTCTTTCGAAAGCTTCACAAATCCGCAGGCAATCGACTTGTTGTTTTGCATTTTGTTAACCAATATATCGATTTGTGCCTTATTTACGAATCTAGCCCTTAATATTCGGTTTATAGGAGGAAATTCTTACTTACATGTTCTGTTCCCTAGCAAAAATAAAGTGAGAAAATCTAAGGGAAATGTGAACAAATTACGAGGGAAAAATCTTTTCACGATAAGAGGAATTATTTCGTGTGAACATTTTTTCACGTTATTATTCCCGTTTGAATTACCTTTTTTTCATGGGAGTTTTTCATGATCGCAAATATGTGAAAAGGGGAATAATTACGAGGGAAAAATTATTCACGATAGGGGCGACTATTTATTTTTAATTTAAATTATTAAAAACTTTAATAAAATATACAGTTGTTTTCGGTTAATTGAGCGGGTTAATTATGTTTCCCGTTTTATTGCACTATAAATCATGGAACAAATTCATTAAGTATAACTGTGTATGTAAAAATACCCGTTTAGTAGTTCCGTTTAATTGCTTCACCCGCTTAATTATTTCGCAAAATAACACGCAGCAATCTATTTGAAATGCATTTCTACTGCATCCAAAAAACATTTATGAAAAAAAATAACAAACTAAAATAACTAGAGATGTGTTCTTAGTCGATAAAATTCTATTGAATATTTTATTCAATTGCTTTTTATACTATTACAGGTAACCCTCCTACAACACGGTAGATAGGTTCCTAGAAAACGCCGTGTTGTAGGAAAACGTGTTATATGAGACCCTGTATGTATACTAAATCATTTGTGTTTCAATCGAAGCTCGATGTGAGATACTTCGGGTATTCCCCAATTTTACTTTCGGTGGATGCGAAAATTGTGTAGACACACATACACTTTGCTGAATCACCGAAATCTAACTAAATCGTAACAGGGATGCAAAAATTAGTACTTTTGTACTATTTTGGTACAATTTTAACAACTCAATCATGATAAAGTTGCAATTCCATTTTATCGTGTTAGAACGAAACCGTGTTGTAGATGAGGAGATTTCCGCAAATTTTTTTTCGTGTAAGATCGAAATCGTTTTGTAGGAAGCCGTCTTGTAGCAGGGTTACCTGTATAACCAAAACATAACGTTATTAGAATTTGGGTTACTTTTGTAAAGAACAAAAAATGGGTTTTTAATAGTTTGATAAGCTTTTTAATTAATTACACAGTGCAACACGAAACGGTTTGCAAGATATGAGCCTGAGAAAATGATCACTTTTATGCAAAAATGACACCGAGGCCCCAAATCTTTAAGGGCCCATGAAAAAAGTGCATGACTTTGGGCAAAACTGGGAGACACTGGTCTTTTTTTTTTTGTCCTTTATGGTTATTTATTGTCCGTATATGGTTATTTTTCCATGACTTTAAAAATTACACACAGTGTTACAGAATATATCGTTCAAAATAGTATCGATATTTAATTTTCTCTACATGCCAATATGCATGGTTGCATTTCTTTTATCAGGTGAGAGCTGTTACTAAGTTAACTAAGAATTGTGAATAAGATCTATAACTATCTTTGAACTATTTTTTAGTTTCTATTTTGTTAGTTACAACTTTTGTTATAATTTCTGAATATGCGCCAATGTATTCTTGCGGTCCATAAACGTAAAACAAATTATTTTGTGGCAAGAAAGTCATGTTTCATGTTTCTGTTATATAAAATAAATAAAGAAATGAGTTTTATTTTTTATCTACACATGGGTGTTTCGCTTTATTGCACATCTTCCTCAATTAAGCGATTTTCGTTTTAATTGCTTCGGCGATTCAATAAACCGAGTACTGCTTAATTGAGAGTAATGACACCTGTTTATTTCATCATGGTTCTTATTTTGGCAACAGCTTATTTTGGGTGTAATTTTTCAGTTTGCTCAGTAATTACGCATTTACTGCATTTTACTGTAAAAGTACTCGAACCAAGGCGGATTCACTAAAAAGTGGGGTCAAGTCAACATATGGTGTTTTTTTTTTTTTTTTTGGTGGTCGACTGTCAAAGTTTGCAAACTAATTTTTTATGCTAACAAAATTTTTTTTACTAACAATACAATCCGACCACAGATGCAGTGTTGTTGTAGAGTTGACCTCACCTTCTAGTCAATTCGCCTTGACTCAAACGAACCTGATGATAATGATTGGCCACAACCAGCGTTACCATATATTTTTTATAAAAATCTTGTTATCTCAGAAAAAAAACTTTTTTCGCAAAAAAAACTTTATTTTTCAAAAGTGCCAAATCTTTAAAAGAAAATACCAAAATGTATTAGGAATTCATTTTATTTAAAGATATAAAAAAATTAAATATAAAATAGTTTACAAGGAACTACATACATACATATTTAAAAAAAACATAACATATAATAACAATACATAAAATAAAATTCATTTAGGAGATCTTTCTTTTCTTGGGACTAAAACAATATAAAAAATTTTATTTAAAAATAGGCATAAATATTTTATATCCTTACCATTTTTTGTTAAATATTTATCCATGTTTTTTTAATGTCTTCCGAACCACAAAGTTACCCTGTCGGACATTAAGTTAACTTTAAATTAACTTAAAACTAACTATTTCTCAAGTAGTGGTGGTTGACACTTGCACTACTTTATATGGAATTAACTAACTATTTTAACATTGCGATGTCCTAGGAAGTAGTCAATTATCCGACTCTGCATTACTTTCAATTAACTTTAAAGTTAGCAACCTATCCGTTAACTTAGCTTTAAGTTAAGTTAATTTAAGTTAAGGCCGATTATTACAAACTTAATATTTTTAAAAATAATGACAATAAAAAAGTTGTTATAATGCAAAACAATAAGTAATGCTATGTTTCCTCTTCGATTTAAATCCCCTGTAACCTGGCCATAACCGATTACCAATTTCTACTCCGTATATTGTTATAATGGCCCTAAATAAATTAAATCTTTTGTGGGCCAATCGACTTTGCTCTCTCTACTTAAAATATACTACACAGTGTTTGTATACACTTTGGTTAATGTAAATTTTGCATTGCGTAGTAATTGGCTTTAAGTTAGTCTAACAAGCTAACTTAAAGTTGGTTTTTTTTTAGTTAGCTACTCATTTGACGGCAGGGTAACTACAAACTGTCAATGTATAAAAACGACCTAGTTTTACTTACAGGGAGTATACACAATTAAACACTGTTGTACTAATAAAGGAGTGAGAAAATATAAAATCTTTTAAATGTCTAAAAACATCATTTAATATTTTTATCCAATAAACTGCAAATTTTAAGTTATGTATTTATAAAAACCTGCAAAAACTTTATGTATATATAAAAAACTTGAAAAACTTTATATATTTATAAAAAACTTGAAAAAACTTTAAATAAATTAAAAACTCTTTGGCATCTCAAAAAAACTTGCAAAAAAAGGGAAATCTTGACAAATGGCAACGCAGGCCACAACACACTTCTACGGTTAACAGTGCTGCCAAGCGGGGGTTTTATGCCCAAGTTAGGGATTTAAATATTGATTTGGGACAATTTCTCGTAACATAGTCTTTATGTTTATTATGGTATATAAATATGTTCGATTTAATATTGATGCTAGTTTTTATGGTGTCAAATAAATTACATTTTTACTTTTTTTTAATCTTAATTCCCTAAGCTAATCCCCGCGAAGATCTACGCTTGTCTGCAGGAAAGAAACCAGAGTATCTGGCGGGAATCGAACCCGCAACCCCAGGGCTGATAGACTAGCTCACTACTAGCTAGCCTACCGGGGCACTCTTGTTTCAAAATCATGCATTTTAATATCCCAAATAATTGAAGTGTTGGTTTTGAAAATCGAGCGATAGATAGATGAAATAACCCTTTAAAATATAACCCAAAAAAAAAAAAAAAAAAATGGATTAACGCCCCAAAGAGTGGGGTCTTATTTTATATGCAATAAAGCCCCAATTTCCAAAATGAAATAATCCCCCAAAGAAATGAAACAACGCCCCAAACAAAAATTAAATAATTCCCTAAATTTTGGGGGCTTATTTCATATGACATCAGAGCCCAATTTCTGAAATGAAATAAGAGCCAAATATGTATACAGTAGACGCTCGCAAATTAGAACCGCTTTGTTTTTGAGGCAATTCTAATTTCTGAATTATTCTAATTTCTGGACGTTTTTATTTCGAATAAAAAATAAAAATTACTTAAATTTTTTTTAATTCAATTTTATTTGATAAAAACAAGAAAACAAAACGTAATTCACTCCAATACATTAAATGTATTTTTTAAAATTAAGAATACCGTGTCGTTTCTTATATTTGGAAAACTATCCATTGCTTCCACGGAATGCATTTTCATCTTTATAGGGATATTCCTCTCTAAATATTTTTTTAGCTTTCTCTTTAAACCATACAGACGACTTACCATATTTGGGTATTCAGCGCTGTGCAAAGATTTATTGCTTGCTTACTGATATGTGTTGAAAACATCATTTAATATTGCTGTTCTATGTGATTTGATATAGCTGATTGAAGATGTCGTAACATTAATATTCTCTTCAAACCCTTTGTCAAGCTTTTCTAATATTTTGACCTTCGTTTCCAATGATAAAGTGTTTTTTTTTTACGTTTATTTGACATTTCGAATGATACACTTTCACTTTTTAATAGAGACTTCCAAAATATGTACACATGTTTCGAATTTCACAAATAAACTAGCCTCATATATATATATAAATGCGACAAAAAAACAACAAATAAGGAAACACATCTAAAATTTGGTAATTCCCCTTTTTAGTTTTACATGTTCAAACAGAATAAAAATAAATTGCGGATTTCTTGTGTTCAAATAACAAAAAAAAAAAAAAAACGCTCTGAAATTAGAACTATAAATTCGAATTTTGAGGCGTTTAATGTATTGCAAACACTGATTCTAATTTCTGGACGTTCGAATTACTGAAAGCTCTAATTTGTGAGCGTCTACTGTAATACTATAAATTATACAGTTTTGTTTTAAAGAATCGCGCGAAAGATAGCATGGTTGGGACTTTGGCCGGGCGCAGGGATTTCCTTCTCTATGATATACCCACCACCAGCTTCGATAACTAAAGCTTTTCAGCATAGCCGGCCTTCGGCTGGTCGCAAGGACTTTCTCCTCTATGATATAACAAACACCAGCTTCGCTAACTAAAGCTTCGGCCGTGCGCAAGGATTTTCTCCTCTATAGTATACGCAGAAAAACTTAAGTTAGCTCCGGCCAAAGGCCGGCAATGCAGTGCAGCTTTACTTAGCGAAGCCGGTGTTTTGTATACCAAAGTTGAGAAAATCCTTGCGTCCAAAAACGTTTTCATTATAAATTTTGAAAAGGAAATAATCCCCCAAAAAAAATTTTTGGGCTTTATTTCATAACGAGTTTTTGGGGGATAATTTCATATGAAATAAATAAAGCTATGCAGATATAGCCAGCCTTCGGTCAGGTGCAACGATTTTCTACTCTTTGGTACAAAAAACACCGGCTTCGCTAACTAAAGCTTCTTAATATAGGATTTGATATCGGGTTTTTGACTTTTGGATTTCAAAATTCAGAATCTTGATATTCAGAATTCTGAAATTCGGAATTTTGAAATTTCGGAATTTCGGAATTTTGATACTATCCCTTTTTGGGGGGGGGGAGGTGTAAATATTCATTATTTATTTAAGGTGATTATATTTCATTATATATATATATATATTTCATTTTATTTTTGGCCTATTTTTCATTAAAATAATTGGGTTACATTGCTTAATGAAAAAGAGCCCTTAATTCTGGGTCAATTTACATTTCATTTATAATTGCTTTGTTTAACTTCTTATATAGAAATGTGATGTGAAATAAAACCATATGGCTTAATTGCCTATGCCTTTATAACACTGCACCATTAGAATAGGAATATATTTTCAATAATCTCCTTTACAGCTTAAAGCTGCTCTCCTACAAAACTAAAAAAAAATAGACTTAAGCACTCTTTCCTTAAAAGTGAGCGTGTTTTCAACAGACGGATATGGCTAAATCGATTTAAAATTACTCAAGGGCCCAAAATATATATACTTTATGGGATCATAGATGAATATTTAAGTATATTTTTTATGTGTTTTTCTATAAATTTGTTGAGAGGTACTGGAAAAGTATACTTTTATCATTGCAGAAAGTTTTCGCAATAATTGTTTTTCGTAAATTTTGATCGAATCATAGTAAAATATTTGTTTAAAATTTTTGGCGTATGTATATGGAATATAAAATCATTTCTGTATGGAAATCTCCACTATTACAATTTTGAATACCTACATACAAAAAACATGACTTTCCGAAAATTGCTTATCAACAATTTATTGCAAAAACTGTTTTTGATAAAAAGTTGAAATTAATTTTGTTTCGTATACATACGATATCTGAATCATTTAAGATTACAATGTAAAACGTAAAAGTTTAATATTAATTATCAGAATACATATATCGACAAATTTTTGCAAATTACCATAAGGAAAAACTATTACGAGAGATATTTGTGCTACGAGTATTTAGTTAAATATTGTTTAACACTTTCTGAGTCCATTTCTTTTGCAAAAATCAAAGATGTTGCTTTCCAATTTTTATCAAATTTACCAGCATTTTTAAGTCCGATGATTTGCATAAATTATGGTGGATTAAAATTCAGATCCCACAAGTTAAAAAACATATTTTTCTACATGGTCACCTCTAACAAAATGGGAATTTAGCACATTTAAACGAAACCTTGTTAATTAGTTCTTTGAATACCAAGAAAAACTTTGATAACTAATAAAAAATTTGAATCCCAAGAAAAACTTTGAAAACTGTTTTCATTGAAAAGCTTTTAAACTTATTATTGTTACTTCAACCATATTATTGCAACGGGGCAACGTTATTATGGTTTATTTAGTCCTCCGACCATGTTATGGTTTACAATTACAATAATGTGTTTACTGTTAATACGATATGATTTTTCTCTTTTTTAAGGGCAACAAACACAAGCAATTTATACGAGTATGATTATATCTAATTATTAACAACACAGAAAAAGGTATGCCATATGCAGTTATTGTCTGCATGAAAAATATTATTGCGACAATAATCAATTTTGTATTGCGGAAGATACTTCCTCCGGGAAGAAACGTTTTTCGATGAATTGTGGCTTCGATAACATTTTTCATACATGTTTTAATAACCAATCGCCATTGCAAAGCTGTGGTGGGTTCAAATTCCAAAGTACAATAACCTAAGATCCAACTTTTAGTCGTAGAAGGTGCGGTGAAATACCTGGCAAATCCAGTGAGTTCAAAAGCTCTTCTGGTTAATTTATAGATTCTTTTGTATCACAAACTGAATCGATCGATTTGTATGATACGAAGTTGCCTGACAACCACTACTGTATCTTGAAGTTTAAATCGTTTATGTCCACATTTTTTGCTGCCAAAATTTCGCTTTCTCCTAGCCACGCATGTTTTTTGTATTGTGTGCTTACATCAGAAATTATGCGGTCAAGAAGAGCATTTTGGATATCAATAATTTTGTAGAAATTGTATGCATCCTGTATTTTCATAAATGGCAACATTTCTATCGCCGATAAATTCCAATTGCACAGAAAAAAAATGTTCACCAATTAAAGCATTAGTCAAAAATAAAATCAGTTTTAATTAAAAATTTAATCAAGTTTACTTGATTAAGCGTTTAATTCACTTGATAAAATTTTTAACTAAAACTGATTTTATTTTTGATTAATGCTTTAATTGGTGAAATATTTTTTTCTATGTGGTGTATTTTTTGATGTCAAATAAAAGAAATGCGAAAAAAACTGTTTTCCAAAGGAGTGGAAAAAATGACCTAGCGACATGCCTAGCTAAGGTAATAGAAAGCAACTTCACAGACAGGAAGCTGTGCTATAACACACTAAGTTACTGCAGGTGTTCCGCAAGGCTCGGTGCTTGGCCCGCTACTGTGGAACATAATGTACTTAACGACCTATTCGCATACTCACCAAATATACATAAATACAAAATTTAACAAAAAATCTGTGGAGCCGTTTCGTAGGATTTTAAACACAAACATTGTGACACCAGATTGCTTGCCTTTTGCTTAGTTCTTTCTCTTATAGCTTTAAAATTGGAGACAAAATTAACATTACTCATAGACTCATTAAGGACAAACATAATACCACAATTGTCAAATTGTTTTTGTTTTATATGAAGACTATCTTCACAGATAAAATTTTCACAAAAATTTTTTAAATTAATTATATAATGCTGTTTTAAACAATTTTTTTAATTGTTCCAATTAATTTGCCTTAATTGAAAACAAAAATTATAATGTTTGTGTGTTTATTTGCAAATATGAAAATATACACACAAACTTCAAAATATTTTAAATTCTCAAACAATTTTTTAATGGTTTCAATTAACTGTGTTGATTGAAAAAAATATTTTGATTTGTGTTTACGTTTTATATAGCCTCTTTTAATGGTGGTCAAATTTCAATTAAACCTATTGATTGAAACTGAACAGCAAAAAAAGCTCAAACTTACAAATGCATTAATTGATATGATCAATTTGTTTGCAGGCGGAAAATCAGTAAAGAATTTAATTAATAGTACAAATTTCTAACAAATACGTTAATTGAAGTTGATTTTTCAGTTTTTCTGTGTTGTTAAAAGCAGTGTTCGAAATTAACAGAACATTATTTAGCCGTCGCAACTATTTTCAAAAAAGAGCCTTATGTTCGGCTCTTTTTTAAAAATAGAGCAATTGTAGTGATACTGTAGATAAACATTATATTTTAATGTTCTATAATGTTTCTTTTTTTAAAGTGATAAAGAAATAAACAAACAAAAAATTTAAGCAACGTACGCACCACGAACAGTTTGTGTGTGTACTGCGTATATGTTTTGTTTGTGTAAAATTTTGGTTTTTTACCAGCCAAAAATGGAAAAACATTAATGAGTTGGATAAGAACAGTATAATTTTTGTGTTTGAAAGATGATAAACAAGAAAACATTATTTTTTAATGATTTACTACACAAACACTATTAGCGTTTGTGTTTTCCACAAATCTACCGAACAGAACACTAAGGAGCAATATTTACGAAACGAAAACGTTCGAGTGACATCGTGAAATAAGCAGTTAGTGTTTTTTTCGAACACTAATTGTGTATATGTTTTGTTTGTGTAAAATTATTTTGCTGGCTTTTTTTGTATGTGTGTTTTGTTTTTGTAAAAAATTTTACCAGCCAAAAGGAAGCTACGCACAACACAAACGAACGAACAATAATGAACTGAACCGAACACAATGAAGTTTGTGGTTTAAAAAAAAAACCGAACGAAATTAAGTGTTCTCATCTTTTTGTTGAGTTGGATAAGAACAGTATTATTTTTGTGTTCGTAAGATGACAAACCGGGAAACCTTATTTTTTCAATGATTTATTACACAAACACTATTAGCGTTTGTGTTTTCCACAAATCTACCGAACCGAACACTAAGGAGCGATATTTATTGTGTATTTTCGAATACTGGTTAAAAGTACCTTGCCCTTTTAATACATATGTATATTTTTTTTACATACCTACGTACAATATAATTTAAAATTTTTTGCTGTCTATATTGTGAAAATTTTTCAAAGACTATTAGGCATGTTCTGAAAATCACTTTTTCGTAAAGTTATTTGAAATCACTAAAAAGGTGTTCTGCCCACAAAAATGTTTGAAATCTCGTGATTTAAAACCGGTTAGCTTACAGCTGTTTTAGTTTTGTTTACATTTTTCGTGATTTACTTTTCAGTAGTCAGCTGATATAGTTTATCAAGAAGACTTCTGTGGTTGCCAGAGCAAAAAAGTCTTAAAGTCGTGTAGCATATGACTAATTTCTTCAATTAAATCAAACATTAAAAATAAAGATTAAATTAATTTGTTAAAAAAAACTAAAAGTCAACAATAATTATGAAGTTTGATTGGTTAAATTTTAATATATGAAGGTAAAAATAAATTAAAATGGTAACCATACGTAATATGAATGGCAACATTTTAAAAAGAAGCGCACAGTTGTTTTCTCGTGGTTTAGAACAATGAAAATCACGACTTAAAATTAAAAATCTTGTGATTTTCAGAACACCAAAATAATTCTCGGGTGATTTCAAAACCGTTCGTGATATCAAATCACCGTGATTTCAGAACATGCCTGTATCAAAAGAAGAAAATTAAAAATTACTTTGATTATTTTCTTCAAGATGGCAACTTGCGGATATTGCTAAGCTATTGTCTTAGAGGATACTATATATAATATATAAAGGAGGTATAAAGAAACACTTTTGCATAAGTAACTTAAAATTTTTGATTTTTTGAGATATGACTATGTTGCAATAAATAAGCGATATGATCCTTTCTTTATGTTTTGCTTGCAGGGTTAATGTTAGTTGTAAGTAGTGTTGCCAGAAATAGGGAAAAATCCCTACATGTGGGTTTTTCCTTCTCTTAAATGTATCGTAGGAAAAATCAGACAGATTTTTTAAGTTCTTAAAATATCAAGTACATTTTTAAAATGTAATTTTTTTTTGCTTTTTTTGATCAAAAAAACTCAAAAATTTGTTGCAATGATATAAACTTTTTTAAGTTTGATAAACAAAATTTTTAATGATCAATTTTATTGATGATTAAATTGTGAATTTTATTAAATTTTTTTTAAAAAATAGTTTTTTTTTAAAGTAAATTGAGTTACTTAATAACTTTTTTTAAGATAATTCGCCATAATATACTGATCATAAATGTCAAAAAGTTATCCCAGTATGACATTTCGTTTGACAGCTAATCCTTTCGTTAGCTCTATTGGGCTTAAAAAGCGCCCTTTATTGGATCAGAAAAAATTAAAGAGAATAATATTGAATCAGAATAAATAAATCAGAAACAATTGCTTTGTGAGACCAAAAACATTAACAGAGATTTTCCTTAAGATCGTTAAAAGCTAGAAAAACTTGCCCTGTTTGTTTGTTATATTATGGATCATTAAAAAAGTTTGTAATACAAAGTAAAAAATTATATAAAAAAATATGTTGAACTTTGTTGTAATTTTGTGATTAAAATAAACTTTAAACTTTCAAGTAGGTATAAATTCATTATTCACATTTAATTATTTATTATTTTATTTACATATTTACCTATTTCACGTTTTGTTTTTAATTTATCGGCACCGCCATACAACCATTGAGCGATTTCTTCGCTACTGAATGATGCATTTTGACGTTCTTTGGCAATATCAGGATTTACAGTTTTAGGAACAAAAGATAAATGTGAGGACATTTTTTCAGATTTTTAAATATTTAATTTTTATTACAATATTTTTAAAATATTTTTTATCTATTCTTTTGTATATTTTCTTTAAATTCTACCGATAACCACCTCATCCCACAAACACAAATATTTGACTAATTTAAACTTATTAGTAAAAAAAGCTTTTATAAAAGAGCTTTGAAGAGATATTATTTTGTTTACCTCGAAAACTGTGACGGAAAATTGCTCTTATGATTTTGTGCCAACTTCATTAACAAAATGTACTTTTTATATCACGCCTAGCGTGAATAAAATATAAGCACTTTTTCCCCCTCCTAATTTCGCTTTTTGCCATAATTTTTTTGGAAAAAGGGAGCAAATTCCAAAGGAAATTTTAGTAATTTACAAATGTTTGTTTACCTCTAAAATTGTGATGGAAAATGGGTCTTTTTTACTTTTTTGATCCTTATTGTACTGAAAATATTTTTTACTAGTTTTATTATTACGAGTGTTCGCCTAATGGCCAAAATTCGACCATGCATTTTTAGGTTCATACGAAGATACTACATCTAAGTATATACGAATTTACATGTTTTGAGCATTAATTTTTTCGATCTCTGGTTCATATCTATCTTCTACTATAAAAAATATAAATTGAAAACCAAAAAAGTATCATAAAATCTCCTTTGTAAATTGTATTCCACTCAGGACATTGCATTTTAATTTATTTTCTATGTCTAATATTAACGAAAATTAATCAAAAAACCAGATGTTGAACGAAAAAGTACCAAAAAGCTCCCCTTACATGGTCTTATTCTTTTTTTTTCATCTTATAGGTTTTAATTCTCTCAGGACCCTGCACCTATAATATTATGTTTCTAAGTTATATAAATCACCACATGCAGCACGGAAAAGTAAAATAAAGAAATTTAATTTCCCTTTTTTCGAAAACCGGTTTTTTAAAAATGTCGAATAATCGAGCACCCTATTTTTTTATTATTTGATAATTGAAAAAAAAAACTAATTTTGTATTTTGTACATATGTGTTAGTAGCTAATTTAAACGCTTATTACTCAGAAAATATTGAACAGATTTTAATAAAATATATATTGTGCACTTCTGTAAGTAAATATCTTTCAAATGTTGTGGATTTTTTTCAAATCTGTTGACATACAGAGGAGGAAAGTGTTCTTAACTGTTTTGCCTTAGCCGATTTATATATAGATAATAACAGAAAATGTACGAACATATGTACATTAAAATGTTTATACATATGTACGTATTTGAAATACACCTTTGGCAATTAACCAAAAAACATTAAGTTAATACGTAATAAGGAATTAGGACGATGCTTTTTATCTGGCTTTTTTTGAGTTTATAGTTGAACAGGGCATTTTTTATATTCCTATAACTTCCACTGGAGCATAAGGCGCCAAAGTGGAACAGGGTATAAATACGTTTAACGCAGAAATACACGTTGTAACTGGTCGTACAATTGAGTTGAATAGACCAGTTGATCGTTCGCAGCACATGCTACAATCTTTTAACCAACTTTTCATTAAGCTTTATTAAGAAATTATTTTAATAGAGTCAACATGTGTACCAATTTTTCAGCACTAGTGGCGATAAATGAAGTGGAGCAAGAAAAGAAAATAAATAATAGTTATGGTAGTTTTTATATTCTTAACTAAAATTGTGCATTGAAATTTCGTATTAGCTTTCTAAAATATTGTTTACTTCGCACGGTGTCACTTTCAAAACGTCAGAATGAAAATGAAAAACCGAAAGCAAAAATCGCAATCACACGTACCAATTTGAAAGCTCAAAACAAATTGATTTTTTATTCAACCGATGAACAACCACACCTCTAACGTAGCAAATGGTTGTACAACTCGATGGAATTGTACAACAAGTCGCAACATGTAGGGCCACACTATACCCCGTTTCACCAAACTTTAAAAAATCAAGCTTAATGCTAGGAACACAACTAGACGAACGACGAATTTCGCCCTACACGACGAATTTTTTTGTAAATTCGTCCTATGAAACATAATAACGAAGAATAACTAACAGCTTTACTAATTGAGAAAGTTGTTTGTGCAAAGAGAGAGAAATAGTATGACAAACATTAACAAAAACACAATTTAAAACTATTCTTGTAGTTATCTACTTTGTATATTTATTTTAAATGCGATAAAATAATAAAAAACAAATATTAAAGTAAAAAAGTAACTTTATATACTAATAAATTACTTGAAAACTAAATCAAACATGGTCAAAGTCGCCGCGTATGACGAATTTCGGCCGACGCCATAATTGAGCGTATTTTCATATACACAAATATGTTTTATTTTTGTCGACGAATATTCGCGGCCAAAAATTCGTCGTTCGTCCCAGTTGTGTTCCTAGCATAAAAGTTTTCGTTTATTTATACTATAAATTGTATAGCAACAAGATTCCTTTCTATATTCGCCGAAGAATGTTGTATAGACAATATGCCTTTGGCAATTCTTCTGATATTTGGAAATTTTTAAATTGTACTCAATATGTCATTGGAGTACTTCAGTACTTTTGCAATGCAACAAGTACTGAAAAAAGTACAATTGTACTAACTTAATCATCCCTGATTCAAAAACAACAGAAATAACAGAGGTTTTTTGCATTGCATTGTTTGCGTTTAAGGATCGAAATATCAACCATTTCTAACAAAACATTGTAAAACCAAAACCAATTGGTTCGATTTATCAAAGCCCGTAAGCTTTCTGTCGCCGCCTGTAGTAAATTCGCCTTAGAAAGATCTAGTAAACAAATTTTGTTTTCAGTAATTGATATATTATTATTCATTAAAATACCGAATTCGAAAATACCGATTTCAAAAATCCCGAATTCGAAAATCCAGAATTTTTAAATTCCGAGTCGCTTACTAAAGCTTGTCTGCATAGCCGTCCTTCGGCTGGGCACAAAGATTTTTCCTCTATATTATAAACAAAAACACCAGCTTCGCTATCCAAAGTTTCTCTGCATAGCCGGACTTCGGCTCTTTGCAAGTATTTTCTCCTCTTGGAAAATAAAATCTTTACAAAATAAAACTTCAGCATATAAATTTAAAAAGCGAAAAC
The DNA here is from genome assembly GCA_963931875.1 of Pollenia griseotomentosa. Lineage (NCBI taxonomy): Eukaryota > Metazoa > Arthropoda > Insecta > Diptera > Polleniidae > Pollenia > Pollenia griseotomentosa. Next base: position 52,187,460 of record OZ007564.1, read on the forward strand.
TGGTAAATATTTTTTTTAAATCGTTTTTGAAAATAAAAATTAAAAAAAAAATTTGTTTTATTTTTATTATAACTCAGCCATTTCTTAACCGATTTGACAGATTTATATACCGACGTGTTTAAGATTTGCCAGTTAGTTGGTTTATAAATATTGGACTCGGGAAGATCTATTGTTCCCGAAAGTAGGCATTTGAAACAAAATTATTATTTTGGTCATAACTTTTTCGTATCTGAACCGATTATTCCGAGCTTTCAGAAAATATTTTTTACTAAAGATTTCCGATCTTCTGATATACAAGGTCATATAACAGTCCAAAAAATCAGGTGTTTATACAATTTTTGATTTTGTTGGATGCTGTGTATTGATAACCTGAATGTGTGTACCTACCTAATTTAAAAACTTTGGCTCTCGCCGTTCTCAAGATTTATAGAAAAAGGTAATAAAAATACAACAACAACAAAGGATTTTTGGAAAAAATTAGAGGTAGTCGTGGTTTTTTGCTCATATCTCAGCCATTTTTGGACCGATCTGGCTGAATTTCAATAGCAAGAAATGGTGGACTATATATGACATAAATGTAAAACAACCTAGCCGGTATCATGTCTGGAGTCTCCGGAAAACACATATCAAACCTAAGACGGACAGACGGATATGGTTAAATCAAGTTCTCTCCTCATAAGGACCCAGAATATATATACTTTATAGGATCTTAGATCAACATTGTAGAAATTACAAACGGAATGACAAACTTATATATACCCTTTTCCACCTGAGGTAAAGGGTATAAAAACAGGTGATTCCGTATGGAATGTGCGATGAGTTTCTCACTTTGCTTAAGCAAATAACAGTTTCATAAAACTTAACAAAAAGTTTCCTTAAGTTCAATATGGTTTGACACATATGATTTTCAGGTATTCGCACAGTTAAGCTTAAGCAACGTTATTCATATTCTAGATGGGCCTTTAGTGGATCGATTTGGCGAAAGATCAACCTCCGGTCTAAATTTAAATTTAAGCTTTAATCGTTAAGGCTGTGCGACTATGAATCAGTCATTCAGTAACATTACAATTTTAAACACATATAACATTTTAGAATATTGTAAATAGAAAAAACCTCATATCATAGTCAAATTGAGCATAAAAAAGTATGAAGCCCCAATATATTTTTTTTTCGAAAGCGCAAAAAGGTCCGCAACAGACGCAATTACTTCTTTAATAAGATTATATAGCCATTTAATTTAGAAATTTGAATAAATATTATTTGTGTAAAAATGTTTAAAAAAGTGTTATAAGTGCTACATGCAATACTTATATGAACTGGTGCAAGCCCTTAAATACTTAAAAAAAAAAAAATATTTTTCTTATAATAAATTTATAGCAATGCCCGCATTCAGTAATGCTCGTTAGAATTCTAGAGCTATTCTGGCACTTTTTGTATTTTATACTTATTCCGGAATTTCGATTGCAAATATTTTCTATTTGAAAATTTGTATGTGATGCTTGGAGCGAAGTCTGGTTTTCTGATGATTCTTTCAGAAAAAATAGTTTCGCCACACTACAAAAATCCGACTTAACAAAAGCAAATGAATGTTTTCTCAGACATTGGGTCAAAAAACCATCAGCTATTCAGAAAGTTCTGCGAAGAAATGGCAATTAAAATTGTGCAAGACATTTTGCTATTGCGTAAATCAGCAGATACTATAAATTTAATATTTAGTAATACATATTTAGTTATATGTATGCATGTCTAATGTATATGTACATATGTATATCTTATATATATAAAAATAAGTTGTCCTATGTTCGTGATTTTATAACTCGAGAACTACTCAACCGATTTTCAAACGAGCACATGCGTTGGAAAGGTCTACTTTCACTGATGGTTTATAAAAAAAACTCCCGATAGGTGGCGCTGTTGCCGTGATATTTAATTTTTTTTTATTGATGGTAAATAGCGCTGGGGTCAAGCTATTGACAAAATTCTCCAGTATTTCATTTTTTATTTTTATTTAGAAAATCCCGAACAGCGCCGCGACCAAACAGTTAAATATCTATCATGAAAACATTATAAATAAATAATGTAGTAAATTATTTTAACTTTTTAACTTTTTGTAATCTTTTTTTATAATCTGTCATCTTTATTTTTAAAAGCCTTATCAATATTTGTTTTAAATATAGACAGAATTCAACTTCTGAAAATAAACAAAATTATCTCGAAGCTAACAGCAAATTTAAACACATTTGTAAAACAAGTAAAACATCTTACCTTAAAATTTTAGAATCACGAATAAACTTGGTTAATAACAGTAAAGAATGGTGGAATATCTTTAAAGAAATAAAAGAAATAAATATACAAGAGAGCCCAAATATTCGAGCTAGTGATTTTAAATCATACTTTTGTGAGTTGTTAAATCCGCCTCAAAGTTCAAATGACATAATTTATGCTCCTATGTATTATTCAGATGATGATTTAGACTGCCTTATAACACCAATAGAAATCAAACATGTTCTCCAAAAAACTAAATATAACAAAGCTCCTGGTGAAGATAGGGTGCCATACGAGTTCTTTAAAAATGCCACAAACGAGTTTTTAGAAGAAATGGCGAAAACTTATAACATTATATTTGAAAACGCAAAGTTAGACGACAAGTTCATAACCAGTATTATATTTCCAATCTTTAAAAAGGGTGACAAGGAATTAACTTGTAACTATCGCGGAATTTCTTTTATGAATTCGATATCAAAGATAATGATGGGAGTCTTAAACAATCGAATAAACCAATGGCTTGAAAGGCATAACATTATAACTGAGTTTCAGGCTGGATTTCGTAGAGGATACTCAACCTCAGATAATATTTATAACCTAGCTTCAATTGCACATATAAAAAACAGTGAAAAACGCAAACTTTATGCATTCTTCGTAGATTTTAAGGCTGCATTCGATAAAGTTTCAAGAAAGTCTCTTATATATAAACTACATAATATTGGTATTTCTACAAAAATGGTTAACATGATAGACAGCATATACAGTAAAACAAATTTCTCAGTATGGACTGGGGTCGAGCTTTCTGAAAAGTTTGATACCGTATCGGGTGTAAAACAAGGATGCCTTTTATCACCTACACTTTTCTCAATCTATCTTAATGATTTACACGATTATCTAGGAGGAGGAGTAAACGTAGAAAACCTTAATATCAGACTATTATTGTATGCCGATGACATAGTTATTCTGGCGGATGATATTAAAACTATGGAGGAAATGATTGGTAATCTAGAGAAATATTGTAATTTATGGAACTTGGAGGTAAATATAAACAAATCGGAAATTGTTATATTTCGAAATGGTGGAAGATTGTCTCGGCGTGAAAATTTTGTATTCAATGGCTTACCAATAAAAATTACAGCCGATTACACATATTTGGGAGTAACACTAACACCAAAAATGTCTTTTAGCAAGCATTTAGAAAGAAGAAACGCATCTGCTAAGAACAATATAAATGCGATATGGAATAATTTTTTAGGAAAAAATGAAATATCGATTAAAGCCAAGTGGAACATTTACCTATCTGTGTGTAGAGCAATTCAAACATATGGTGCTCAGGTATGGGGATTCACACTTTTTGACGAAGTTGACAAGTTGCAAAGATTTTTCCTCAAAAAGGTTTTAAAACTACCTTCGTTTACGCCAACATACATCTTAATGCTAGAAACCGGCATAGAAAATAGTCATATTTATACTTTGGATCTACACCTAAATTACCTTATTAAAACGCTTTTTCACTACAACAATCAACGCCTTCCAAACTTTTTTACAAGAATACTAATAGAGAAACAACTTTTCTGGTTTAAAAGTATTAATAAGCTTTGCAGTGACTTGAATGTAACTCAAATTGCAGATTGTGTCACTAGAGAAGATTGGATGTATATGAGAGATGAAATTTTAACTAAATTGAAACTGAAAGAACATACTTTATTATTAAAGAAGGCATCTGAAACAAATCGGTTCTATAAACATCTAAATTATAACAGCAAACAACTTTACTTTGAATGCATCCCCAATGTTAACGTAATAAGCATGGTATTTAAAGCAAGGTGCGATCTAATTGAACTTAATGCCACCCGTTTTTGTCAAAATCTGCCCAAAACATGTTCGTTATGCAATCTTAATGAATCTGAAACTCTCTATCATTTCTTAGCCAAATGCCCAATTCTTAAAAATATTAGATTTCAATGTTTCAAAAAATTTGTTTTATCTGAAAATGAATTAATTAATTTATTAAACAATGTCAGTATAACTTTTAGAGAACTAAATCGTTACATTATAAATTCTTTAGATTATAGAAAGGAGCTTATAATGGAATTCAATTATTAATAAACAAAATCACTATATTATTGTATTAAACTGTAAATTTTTAGTAAAACTCTCGACTGACGACAATATGTCATAGTCGTAAGTTCTTTTTCATATTAATTACAAAATTATAGTACTTATTGTATTTTTTGTTTTTTTGAAAAAAAAATAAAGAACAACTAACTAACTAACTATTTGTTTTTATTTTTATAAATTAAAATATATTTTATTTCACGGCGGTCACCGGTTTTTTCTGTCAACTCGTATGGAAATTGTGGTGGCATGCCTGTTCTGTTCATACACCTACTGAACTCTCATACACTTGCAGTATAAAATTTTGAATAAGTTTTAAGTTTCGTTTTTTTTTTTTAATTTTACATATTTATAAGTAAATGTAAATTTTTATGTACCTATGCTTTTTTTTAATTTAGTTTTCTTATATAATTATGTGAATGTAAATTTGTCTGAAAAATATGTAAAAAATGTTGAAGTCAAATAAATTTTTTACTTTTTATACCCTCCACCACAATAAGTTGTGAAGAGGGTATACTAAGTTTGCCATTCCGTGTGAAACTTTTTTATTATTCATCTCAGACCCCATAAAGTATACATATATATTCTGGCTCCTTGAGTAATTCTTAGTCGATTTAGCCATGTCCGTCTGTTGAAAACACGCTCACTCTCGAAAAACTCGAAAGAAATAAACAAACTGGGTGTCAAATTGCTGAAAGTTATCCTAAGCAGTTTGGGATTGAAATCCAGCAAAATCGGTTCAGTAGAATCAGAGATATGAATCAAAATGTGGAACCACCACTTTAAAAAATTGATAATTTTGTTACAAAAACTAACATAAATGGTGGAACAATGCACGGCATGATATGAGATTTTGCAAATGATCGTTTTATTCGACTGGAAATCACACTGTAAAATTTCATGAAGATCGGTCTATAATTTACTTTAGGCTATATATAAACCCAACTCCCGGAAAACAGTTTAGTACGCCTTAAACCGTAATAAATAATGCTATCAGAATAAAACTAAATACTTCTCAGTTTTATAGGGCTAGAAATAAAACTAATAAATTTCGTGATGATCGGTCCATAATTTACTATAGGCCCCATATAAATATTGTGGTAAAATTTTTTCTAACTTAGCTTCATATGGCCAAAAAAAATGTTATGCATTTTTGTGATATACGGTCTTTAGCAGCCTTCTGAAATTCACTGTAAACGCTAAAACTAATTTCACCGCTGTTTCGAAATTTATTGAAATATAAGTTTTTTTTTGCAGAATTTTGGGATGATTGGTTCATAACTTACCATGGCTCCAATATAAATTCCCCCCCTGAAATTCATTAAAGTTCGGCTTAAACTGCTACGAATCATGATATTTTACTTAAGGTAGTTTTAAAATTGCTACAAAAAAAGCGTAAAATTTTCTGATTGTCGGTCAACAATTTAATATAGGTCTACACCGCAACCAATTTTATTACTGATGTCTGTTTTCATAAAGATAAATTAATAATAAATAGATATCATGTAGATATCACTCCTGAAAAAATATAAATCTACGGTAAGACAACATTGCCTATACTAAAAGAAAACAAACAAACACACATACATGGTACAAACCATTTTGGTGAAAATACCCCTATTACGGTTCACAACTCAAATAAGTTGATTTTTAATTTTTGTGTTATGGTTTACAACTTTGCTATATTGTGGTGAACAAAAACATCAAAAATAATTACAATTCAAATGAGTTGAGTTGTGAACAATAACACGGGCCATATTTCATTTAATTACACTGTGTGTAATTTTTTAAGTCATCGAAAAATAACCAAATACGGACAACTCTACGTGATAAAAGACCAAAAAAAAAGTCATGCACTTTTTTTTATGGGCCCCCAAAGATTTGGGACCTCGGTTTCATTTTTGCAAAAAAGTAATCATTTTCTCAGGCTCATATCTTGCAAACCGTTCGGAATTTTGAGACAAAGTTGTAGCTCTTGCCATAAAGAACAAAAATTGTGAACATATAAAATCAAAAAAACTTAATTTTCAAGATCAAAATCGCAAAAAACTTTAAAAAATTCGATTTTTTTTCCTTATTTCCCCTGTTTAGGTCCATAGGTAGCAAACCGTTAAAAATTCAAGGAAACAATCAACTACAAATATGTACCTAAGAGTTCAGTTAACAACTTTTTAGAACATATAAACTTTCTAGGAATGATTCTTAACACCGTTTTGGTAGCTTCAGAGGAAAAAAGGTACAAAAATCGAATTTTAAAAAAGTGCATGACTTTAGGCAAAACTGGGAGACACGCGTCTTTTTTTTTGTCTTTTATGACGTAGAATTGTTCGTATATCGTGTTGCACTGTGTGATATTCAAAAACGTTCGTTCATGGTTCAGTTGTCTAGGGGGTTTGTTAATAAAAGGTTAGAAACTGTGAGTCCACTGGTTCGAATCTTGGTTTTTCAAAAACAAATTTTTTTTAATTTTATGCTCAAAAACGATTTTAAAAAAATATTTACTAGTTTTCGCTTTTTATACCCTCCACCACAATTAGTTGTGAAGAGGGTATACTAAGTTTGTCATTCCGTGTGAAACTTTTTTATTATTCATCTCAGACCCCATAAAGTATATATATTCTGGCTGCTTGAGTAATTCTAAGTCGATTTAGCCATGTCCGTCTGTTGAAAACACGCTCACTTTCGAAAAACTCAAAAGAAATAAACAAACTAGGTGTCAAATTGCTTGTAGTTATCCTAAGCAGTTTGGGATTGAATTTCAGCAAAATCGGTTCAGTAGGACCAGAGCTATGAATCAAAATGTGGAACCACCACCTTCAAAAACTTGATAATTTTGTTACAAAAACTGACATAAATGACGCAAAAATGCACGGAATGACATAAGATTTTGCACAAGTCCGTTTTATTCGACTAGAAATGACACTGTAAAATTTCGCGAAGGTCGGTCCATAATTTACCCTAAGCCCCATATAAACACTACTCCCGGAAAACAGTTTAGTACGCCTAAAACCGTAAAAAATAATGCAATCATAACAAATTTTGGCTCGTCACAATTTTATAGGACTATAAATGATACTGTGAAATTTCGTGAAGATCGGTACATAATTTACCCTAGGCCCCATATATGCCCTACTCCCGGAAAACAGTTTAGTCTCCTAAAACCATAATTAATAACAAATCGTCACAGTTTAAGATAATAATAATAAAAAGACATCATACAGATATTACTCCCTAAACATTCGAACTGTCGGTGGAGGGTATCAAAGATTCGGCACAGCCGAATATAGCACTCTAACTTGTTAAATTTAATTTATAATGAAATTTTTCAGTATTGTTGGTAAATATGTATGTATGTATGTATATGTAAAAATTATTTTGTATTTGTCTTGTTGCTCTGTATTCTGCTCGCAAAATAATGAAGGGTATATAAGATTCGGCATAGCCGAATATAGCACTCTTACTTGTTTTTTTTTTTATTTTTTATAATTTGTCTGTAAAAAATGTTGAAGTCAAATAAATTGTTTACTTTTTTTCTACATGTCCTCTATTTTTATTTTCACACTGTTCTTGCATGACTTTATAAAGCTTTTGTTATCACAATCAGTGCTGCCACGACCAATAAAATGTTTACAACCAAAATTTTTTAAAGAGTTACCAAATGTGAAAAAATATAATCAAATTAGAAATGCCTTTTGTTAATTAAGAAATAAATAAAAATTTGTTTTAAGTTGCTTTGTAATACTACATAAAAACGTTATTTGCACTTTATAGGTAAATATTAATTACAAATTGAAAAAACAAAACAAAAAGTGTAATTCTTTTAGATATTCAAAAATAGCGAGAAACTTAAGTAAAAAGTTTTTATTTATTTGACCCCTATATATTTTTATTAAACCCGTCAAATTTCCATACAAAATTCAGTATATTGAAAGTTAGTAAATTTAATTTTTTTGAATATGTCCATTACAATAAACGAAATTTGTACCTCACAGTTAAAAAAAAAAAATTAAATTGTTTTCCGCAAATTCACGTTTAGCGATTGTTTTGAAGAAATTGGAAACGGTTGGCGATATGCGATATGTTTGTAAATTTTTATTTTAATTTATAATTGTAATTACTACTGTTTAAAAAATGTTCTATTTAAAATGGTTTATGAATCATTGTATAATATTTTGGCAAATATAAACAAACTCGCATTTCGGAACGTACATTAAATGGGGAAAATGTATATGGGCATTTCCTGGGGTCGCGAACGTACGTTCGTACGCTTTTGATGTACAAATAATATAGAAAACAAAACTTTTCCTAGCATTTTATTTGCGATTCGATAGCTTTTGGGTAGCTCTTTGTTTAGTGCAAAAGATGGATTTCATCGAGTTTAAGTTTTCATAATAATAGTTATAAGCATGTGGTCACGAACGTACGCAAAATAGAAGTCAACTTTGGCTGACGTAGTGAAATGTAAAAATCTGCATAATGGAACGAAATATTCAAAAGTGATTAATTTATTTCAAAAGTGTATTAATGAAGGTCTCCATACAGTATTTACAAAATAAAATATCTCTTTTGGTTTTTGTTTAATTGGCTTATGTACCGTTCGCAAACGTACGGGTCGCGAACGTACGATTTTTCCACATAATTTTTTATTATTATCACCATGCAGATTCCCATAAATATCTTAAAATTTCCTTAACAAGCAACTTAATACTCAATTTACAATTGATTGTAATGGAGAGATTATGAAGAAAGAGTGTAAACATAACATATTTTTTGCATGTAAAATAAGTACATAAAAATGTCTTTAGAAGTAGAAAATATAAGAAAATATAAAATTTTCCAGTTTCCAGCGATATTTCCTCAAGTAAAACAGCTGAGATATGCTATGAAACCATACTTATATAACAACATAGATTTTTTTATAATAATAAACAATAAAAGACGATGACTTTCAACATTTTATTTTTTCATCCTGGTAGACCATTCTGGGGAAATGCCCATATGAATGATAGTCAAATGTTTTTTTTTATATATATTAAAAATATTGCCGAATACTTATCTAAAAAACATTTAATAAATATAACTACATACCGACAAGTTATAAAAAGTTAGATATCAAATATCTTATTTTCAGAGCCATTTTCGTACAGTTCATTCCATAAATTCTGAAATTATGGAAAATATATTACAGTTATTTCCACTTAATTGAGTTTCTAAAAACTCAATTAAGCAGTACTCGGTTAATTGAGTCGCCGACGCAATTAAAACGAAAATCGCTTAATTGAGCAAGATTTGCAATAAAGCGAAACACCCATGTGTAGATAGAAAATATAACTCATTTCTTTATTTATTTTATATAACATTTATTAATAAAACAGAAACATGAAACATGACTTTCTTGCCGCAAAATAATTTTTGTGGTGCAAAAACACATTAAGTATAGTGAAACAATTAACCGAAACATTTGCTCTTGTTTTTCGCAATGTGGTCTTATTTTGCGAAATAATTAAGCGGGTGACGCAATTAAACGGAACTTAACTAAACGGGTATTTTTACATAGACAGTTATAGTAAATGATTTCGTTCCAAGATTTTTATTGCAATAAAACGGGAAACTCAATTATATTTTTAAAAAATCTTTAATAATCCTATGTGTATTTCCACATATTAAAATATACTACTGGAGATAATGTTAATTTAGAATATTTTACTTATATGTAGTCAAGTTTTTACAAACACCAAAAAACTACAGTTGTGTACTTTTTCAATTTTGTTCTGAAATCGATTTCGCGTGATATTTTGCAATTCCTACTTTAAGTACAACCTATTTTCACTATTATTAATATCAGGAAAACTTTGCTCATTTAAAAAAAAAATAATTTAATATCTACATCTGTTAAAACTTTATTTGATTTCGATTTCAAAACATGACCGTTTCTAAAATAAAAATCACATTTAGCAATTTTTTTCTGAACAAAAAACAAATTATCTAGTAGCTGTTTTGAAAGAAATGATCTGTTTTAGATAAAGCATAAAAAAAATGTTTAGGTCACAGTTGTATTCGAACTTGTAAATAATTTCTTTCGAATCGAAATACGCGGTAATTCCCCATGTAAATAAAAATGTTAAAACTTTTAAAAAAGTAAATTGCAAGTGTACCAAGAAAAAACGTTCAATTATTTAAAAAAAACATAACCGAAAATTAAACAAGTAAGAAAGTATAGTCGGTCAAACCCGACCATATGATACCCTACACCACAGTATTTAAAAACACATCATGCTTATGTGTCCATATAAATATGGATTTATCTATGTTTATAAACTTCATTAAAATCGGTTTGAAAGTTTGTGAGAGGCAGAAATTGCCCCCTACCTCCCCTTGTGGTCCTATTTTTGAAAAACTGTATAGCTTATGTGTCCATATAGATATGGTTCTATCTATGTTTTAAATTTCATTAAAATCGGTTTGATAGTTTTTGAGAGGAAGAAATTTCCCCCTATCTTCCCTCGTCGGCCCATTTTCAATAGGCTTGGTCCTTTTGCCAATAAGAACCTAAGGCCCAAATTTTATCAAATTATCTCCAAAATTGCGACCTTTACTTTGCGCACAAGGTTACATGGACAGCCAGCCTGCCAGCCGGACGGACATCGTTAGTTCGACTCAGAAAGTGATTCTGAGTCGATCGGTATACTTTAAGGTGGGTCTAGGACCAATATTTTAAGGCGTTACACACATCAGCACAAATGCATAAAACCATCTCCACTATTGTGGTGTGGGTATAAAAACTGTAAAATCAAATGAGGAGCTTAAAGCACAAGGGGTTCAAGTGACTTTTGTTAAATAATGAGACAAAAGCGGTTGTTTCGCTTGTGTTCCAAGCGAAGCAGGTAGTTTAATGCCAAGTGCTTGAATTGTTCACCATATCTAGCGTCCGGATGAGAATCCTACATTCACCTCTTGTGCTCGGAACAACTTCTTCGACCTTCACCTATAATTCCATATGTAAACTCAATTTTAGAAAAAGGCACTTAAGCCCCTTGTGCTTTAAGCCCCTCAAATATTAAGCACGTAAATATATAAATAGATAATTTAAATTTAAAAGAATGTAATAAAATAAAAAAAACTTATTAGAAAATCAAAACACAAATCGTTTATAACTTCAGAAAAAAATCGTTAAATGGAGTATAAAATGGTTAAACGACTTATTTAACCACCCAGTGGAGTTGAATGGAGTTATAGACCAAAGTCAGTGAATTTCTAGGTCGAATTGCCAGTTTAGGTTGTGTCATAAATGTTAAAATACATCCTTAAAAGAAAAATTTAATTTGATATACTTTGAAAAGAGGCTATACTAAAACATTTTATTTAATAATTACCAAATGGCGACATACTTTTTTTAATTAATAAGTATAACTACTAAAATTTTTACAAAATTTACAATTTAAATTAACAAAACACTTCTTTAGATTTTGGATTTCATAAAAGGTTTTAAATGTGTATAAAACGATTTTGGCACTGGCTCCTTATTCAGGGGACTATTTTTGGCAGACTCAAACATACGTTCATAAACATTGCCGTCATAACAACCCAAAGTAGATTTCAAGCTGTTGTCGTGATAGTCGAATCCATCGCATATGGCCACAGCATTAGGTCTTAAGGCTTTAAGAGCCAATTCCAAACGTACTTGCAAAGATCGTAAATCGGCATCGGTAAGATTAATGAACTAATGAAAAGAAAGATATGAAAAGAGCGGGAGAGAGAGAGATTTAAGAAATGTTAAACATAAAACATTTTTGAAAGACTTACTCTCAGTATGTCGTTCATATGCTTCAATGCAATATGCACCAAATACAATTCCAAAAGTTGTTCCAAAATTTTCTTTAAAGTAGATTTTTCTGTTTTTGCTTTAAGTCCGGTGACTTCTTCCAAAAAGTTGGCGATAATAAAAGAACGGCCATGCAACTATTTACATAAATACAAATGTAGTAAAGCAAATTGTATAGAAGAAAATCGTTATTTTAAATGTCGGAAATCAACTAAATTTACCTCTGCTGCTTGGGTATATTCAATACCGGTATTATTGGCTGCCTCTCCTTCCGACTGACCTGATTTCAAACGGTCTGTTAAATTTTCAAAGGCAATGCGAGTTTTACTAGAAATTTAATAGAAATAAAATAGTTTTTGTTGAATGCTTTTAAGCCAACTTACTTGGCTGCTGTGTATTGTAAAGCTTGAACAATATTTTGCCACGATCCCGTCCATTTGCCAAAATTAGGCCTATTTAAAGAATCTTGCAGATACGCTACCGTGGGTGCTAAAGGTTTACCAGCTAAAGCTTGGCGATAGGACTTTATTAAAAATCTGCCTACTTGTAACAAAAGAACCGTATTTTCTCCTTCGTAAGTGCAGGCGGCTGTAGCAGATACATATAAATTGCCCAAATTTGAGGAAGCCATATAACCGTGACCACCACAGGCCAAACGTAAACGTTCTACACCACTTGCAGAATCACTGGAACACAAAACTTTCATCGAACAAGCTAAAGCATGCATTTCGGGCAGACGTGAATATTCACCCCGATTAATATCGGCCGAAGTTTGATAATACAAAGACCACAATTGTCCAGAAGCCAATTTATAAGCAATACTTGAGGCGATTTCCGGGAATAATTTCATTTGTTGGGTAACATGATCAATAATTTGGGGTTCAGGTTCACTAAAAGTGTTCTTACAGTAAGTTAAATCATTTTAAAACTTAAAAACTTTTTAACATACTTTTCGTTAATGGGACTTTGCCTTCTAACCGCTGAATATCTTGTCGCTATAGTAGCTGCCATTGACAATACAATGGCGTTATTGTGAGCTATGGTACATCTTACCAAAACCATAGAGAAATAGGCCAATACTGATACCGGATTTTTAACATAAGTACCATCTCGATGAACTTGTGCATTACGCATAAGCATATTGGTGCGTGGTATTCGAACATTTTTCAACCCCAAATAGCCATTATTGACCCCCAAGAAACCCATTTTTTTGCCTATATCACCCACATCAATGCCCGGCAAAGGCATATGGGTCTCTTCATCACGCAACTGCACCATAAACATGGCCATACCTTTAGGCTCATTGTCTATGTATAATTTGGCCACTACCAGGCAATAATTGGAGGAATGACCCACTAGAAGTTGGGAGAAAAATATTTGACATTTTTAAAATTCCGATTTTTAAAAAGATTTATTCGATATTAAAACAATTTAAAAAAAAAAATATTTTTTTAGTACTTTTTATGGTTAAACAAAAATGTAGATATAGTTACATTAAAGATTTTTTTTCGAAAATTATGCAAATTAAAATAAATCGCATACTCATAAAATATCATAAAAATTTTAATTCAAAACTAAATTAGCAAATCGGCTATATTAAAATAATTTAATTACATTTACTAATTTCACATAAAATCTAAAAATTAATTAAAATCACTAACTGCCGTATTCATAAAAAAAATAAAAATAGGTTTGAAATGTGTTTAAAGGAAAAATGTTCATACAAATATTTTTTAAAATACAATTCCAATCCATTTTAATTTTTTATGAATACGGCAGTCAATGTTTAAATGTTAAATAATAGTTGATGAAATATTGCACAACGAAGTTCGACAGAGTAAGTAACAAGAAGTCACTAAAATCTTACTTGAAATCATTGGAATCCAAAACTCTTATATCTATTATTTATAAATCTGAGAGCATTACCTGATAGTTTTCAAATTTAAACAAACAGTGAAGTAAAGGTTCAAATATTAGAAAAAAAATATAGTATTTTGCGAAAAAAAAGTCATGCAAACCAATTTTACGAAATAAAATAGCAATAAAATAAAAACAGAAGAAGCATAATTTCTAGAAACTAGAAATTGTTAATTTCGAATTTCGAAAATATAAAAAATATTAAAATAAAAAGAATCATAACGATGCACAGTAGTCGGAATTTTCATTTCAGTTTTATTGAGTAAAAAATATTTGTACATTTCCTCCTATATTAAACCCCTTAATTCGTAATTCGGCTTGCCCCGATCTAGCGGCATTAAACTCGCAACTGTATAATAAGAAAGGCTAACATTTGTTTTCTTTTTCAAAATTTATACATAAATAAATAATTAAATTTGACATACTATTGATTAATTTATTGAACGAAAATTGATCTGTTTCTCATCATTTCAATTATTCTTGTTGCTTTATGATTGACCAAGCTTTAAGAATACATACTTCAGCAGACGCATCGTTAAATTTAACTTCGAGCGGATAGAATGAATTTTTTCCGCTTATTATAAATCATCATATGTTGGATATATGTACATATGTTTGCATTTCTTATTGTGGTACCACACTGCACTTATTTGTTTGAATGCTTCATCAAATCTCCATCTACGTACGGAGCTTCATCAGGGGTATAAATAAGCAACATCGTTGTTGGCCACAGCAGTAATAGATTTTTTTAATTTTTGCTTACATCTCAAAGACAGAGAATTTAATGGATACCAAATCTGAAGTGTTCTTTTTAATTGCTTTATGCTATATTAACTTTGGGTATTTGCAGTGCATTGTGAAAATCTTTTGCAAGTCGCCCAAACCAATTTTTGTTGTTCAAAATTAATAGATACGTTCTGTTGCAATTCTGCCACTTATCTAAAATTTTGCTAATTAAGCTCCTCATTATTGTGGATTCCTCTACACTGCTCATCTCTCCCATTGAACCAAATAAACTCTTCCATTAAACCAAATTAAAAAACAAGGTGCATTAAAAAACACAACAACAAACCAAATTATAACACAGATATAGACCGGATCCGATCAAATCCTACAAGTAACATTACACGGAATTTGAATTTATAACACGTTAAATATGCGATTTTTTTAGTTCTGAATATCTAAAGTTAGGTTTAAATTCTCTTAATACCCATGCTCTTTCGCAAGAGGCGGATATTTGACTAAGAAATGGTTCAACTTGCTCCGAATTCAGGCTGCCATGAAAATTTATTAGCTGGGAGTAAGTTTGTGACAACGCTATATTAAAAGCGATTTCAAAGAATCAGAAGAAATAATTCTTCAATTTCTGATATTTTATAATTTGCTTCCGAAAACCCAAAAAGTATACAACAATAAAATTTGAATACTTACACCCTCCTGGCCACCATTTATAAGCTGTCAACGTAGGAGTATTCAAAACAAACTCATCTGTATCACGATCAAAATCAGCTCGAGACTGTAAGCCACGCAAATTAGTACCATGACCCAATTCGGTTTGAGCATAAGTACCACAAATTTCGAAATTCTCAGCTCTTTTGCCGAACTTTTCAAATTGTTCGTCCGTACCTTGTTTGCGTATGGCATCAATAAGCATGAGGAAATGTACAGCAAAAGGATTACTGGAGGGTAAAGCACCCCAACATTCAGGAGAGACATATTTTCCTCTAAGACAGGGAAAATAAAAATATTTTGAATCTTGTAAGATTTTTTTTTAAATAGATAAAATACTAACGGCCATATTTCGTTGCCTTCAGGATTAAGTTTCTGTTGATATTCACGCAATTTCTTGGCAGCCTTGATGGCATCCTCTACAGCTGTATTGTAAATATCTTCGTGTAATTTATAGTGCTGTAAGGAGCCATCAGCAGCGAAATCATTGACCATATAAGATTCTGAAAAAAACGAGTAAATATAACATTAGAAGGGTATTCAGTTCAAAATTTTTTTCAATGCAAAATGGACAATTGCTCTTAAGTATGTTAAATTGAGCGGTCTTTATTATAGTTTGAAAGTGCAAAAGCCATTACACACATGCCAACATTTACCATGAATTTCCGAAGATGTTAACATCTTCCCATTAGAAATACATAGGGCTAAAAATCAACATATTTACAAGGTGTTCCGATCTCATTGTATTCCATTCTACATCTTCCGATTATTTTAATGTCATCACTAGAAAAGTGTTAACAAATTCTCTTATTATTGTGGCAGCACTGACAAAATGATATTTGTTTTGAAAGCAGCGTTATACCCTTTGTACACTTGCATACATTTCAGAAGAACGCAACATGTAATCACACTTGAAACATCTAACATCTACTTTCAATCAAAAATATCACCATTTCTGTAAAAAAAAAACTTTGTTAAATACTTTTTTTCTACAAAAGTGACAAAATTTCAATTCACCAAAATGTATTTAAATTCATTTTGTTTTATAATATAAAAGAAGATTACACAAAAGAAGATTTGCAAAAAAGTAAAAACTTGACAAATGGTAACGCTGTTTTTAAAACAAATGCCATTTTGTCAGTAATAGCCTTTTCATACTTGTCAACATTTAACATCAATTAGCGAAGATGTTGGAATTTTCCCATAAGAAATACATAGGGCTAAAAATCAAAATTGTTCAACATCTTTACAGAATGTTACTATCTCATTTTGTTTCCTTTTACATTTTTCGATTCTTTTATTGTCAACACTAGAAAAGTGGCAATAAATTCTGTAATTATTGTGGCATCACTGACAAAATGGAAGTTGCTTTGAAAGCAGCGTTACCATTTCTCAAGTTTTTCCTTTTTTGCAAGCCTTATTTTGCTAAAATTATTAAACAAAATGAATTAGTAATACATGTTGGTGTTATCTTTTAAAATATTAGCCCTTTTGTAGAAAAAAAGTATTTAAAAACAAATATAAGTTTTTTTTTAGAAATGGTGACATTTTTTATTGATAGTAGATGTTTCAAGTGTGAACGCGTATTTCACATTTTCAACATCTTCCATGCATTACTCCGAAATGTATGCAAGTGTACAAAGGGTATAAACCACATTAATAATAAAATGTGTTCCCACTTTTCTAGTGATGACACTAAAATAATCGGAAGATGCAGAATGGAGTACAATGAGATGGGAACATCTTGTAAAGTTGTTGATTTTTAGCTCTACGTATTTCTTATACCCTTTGTACACTTGCATACATTTCGGAGGAACGCATGGAAGATGTTGAAAATGTGAAATACGCGTTCACACTTGAAACATCTAACATCTACCATTAATAAAAAATGTCACCATTTCTCAAAAAAACAACTTTTATTATTTTTAAATACTTTTTTCTACAAAAGTGGCAACATTCTAAAAGATAACACCAAAATGTATTTCTCAAGCATTTTGTTTAATAATTTAAGCAAAATAAGGCTTGCAAAAAAAGAAAAACTTGAGAAATGGTAACGCTGCTTTCAAAGCAACTTCCATTTTGTCAATGATGCCACAATAATAATAGAATTTATTGCCACTTTTCTAGTGATGACCCTAAAAGAATCGAAAAATGTAAAAGGGAACAAAATGAGATAGTAACATTCTCTAAAGATGTTGAAAAATTTTGATTTTTAGCCCTATGTATTTCTTATGGGAAAATTCCAACATCTTCGATGTTAAATGTTGACAAGTGTGAAAAGGCTATTATAAGAAAATTTCAACATCTTTCCAAATTGATGGTAGATGTTGACAAGTGTGAAAAGGCTATTATTATTATCAAGTTTTCCCTTTTGCAAGTTTTTTTTTGTTATATTTTTTAACAAAATGAATTCCAAATAAATTTTGGTGTTTTCTTTAAAATTTTGGCCCTTTTGCAGAAAAAAGTTTTAAAAAAGATAAAAGGGGTTTTTTCATAAATGTTGACATACATATTTGATTGATAGTAGGATGTTGCATGCTTCATTTCATTTTCAACTTCTTCCATGCGTTCCTCCGATATGTATGCAAGTGAGAAAAGGCTGTACATACATATTTAAAAGAGATGTAAATTTTAGTGTTTTTTGTGGAAAATAACAACATTTTTATTTAACCACATTAAATTTGACATTTATTATTTACCAACGCATTAAAAGTAGGAATTTTGCAACTTTTAAACCAGATTTTTACACTTGTTTAAAGGTTGTTTAAATTGCAACTTTTAGAGTAAAACATTTTCCTTGTGTTTGTTGTAATAAAAAGTTCCATTTTTATATTTTCCATTTTTACCTTCAAAAAAATCTGAACTAATGCCCTTTATATGAATGCAAATATGTATGTATGTACATGTATTTGAATTTAGGCGGACTTTGTTTTTTGTACTTGACCAAATGAGTTAACAATTGTTGGTTTTGTTAATAAAAAAAGATTGCTTATCAGCTGATTTGCTTTCAAAAAGATTTTATGGCTCTCAAACCATATAAAATAGACTAGAACGGAAACTCTCTTAAAACCAAATAAAAATGTAGGTATTTCTTGAAATTCCGTACGTGCAGCTACAGAACAACACAAAAAAACACATTTCTTACTAAAAACAATCATAGAGTTAGGTTTTGATTATAGGTTGAGTTAGGTTTTTATTTTTGTCTTTCCGTTCTAGTCAATATTCTATGCGCCAAATACACAAGTTAATATACATAAGTAAATACATACATACATATGTTTATAATTATAAAATTTAAGTTTGAATGTTTTGCACTCTTTTTTTAGTTAGTGCACTGCAATGCATTTTTGTTATAATTTGTATATTTATTTAAATTTTTTTTAAAAATAAATTAATATTCAAGTTTCAAATTCGATTTTTTTAATCTAAAATTATGATCATCTTTCCGCAAACTGCACACCGGGAAAATGCCTTAGTTTCTTTTCTCAAAAACAAAGCTTTATTTACCCAATTCACGTTTAAGTTTTAATTTCTCTGCTCCTCCATGCCACCAAAGAGCAAAATCTTCAACATCAAATGTGGCATTTTGGCGCTCCTTTTGTAAATCAGGATTGACAGTTTTTGGTATAATACTCATTTAAAATTTTTTTTAATCTTTATAACTATGTATTTAAGGTGTATTAGCTTTCACGATTAAAACATTACTAAAATTTAAATTATCGACGCACTCATTAAGCGACCAGACGACACCTAAAAATCTTTATCTCCGTGAGCTCATTTCAACAGAAAGTATTTTTTAATTTCTATAATAACAATATTTTATATTTTATATCTTTTCACCGCAAAGACTCTTTGCTTTTTACTTTCACGGTTAAAAAATACCTAACTGAATTCGAAATTGTATAAGCACATTCTGTATGCGATCAGACGACACCAGGCATGTAGCCATCGGTTATGTTGTACTTTTTTCAGTAACTTAAAAAATATACCGTAGTATCTCTGCGAGTTAAAAGTACCTTTTCATAAACTCACAATTTTCAACAAAGCAAATTGAACTAGTTTAAGACTAGAGGGGTCTATCTATACACGGTCAAAATGCTAGATATAAAATTCGTTTACGTGTGCTTGATGTTTTGCAATTATCATGCTGGATGGCCACATATAGTGTAAAGCATAAAAGGTACGTTAGAAAGTTTGTGTTATTTATTCCAATTTTGTAAAATTATTCATATACTACGACCAGCAAAATTTTGCACTCTTATTCTAAGAAACAACCATAAAATATTCTTAAGTACTCCATAATTTTGCACAGCAAAAGTCTTGGTACCCTCTAAAGTGATCTATGTTTAAGTATTGGCATTTCTATTATTTTAAATGTTTTTTTCTTTCTATATTAATAAGGGTACATTTAGAATGTATTCAGAGTTATTTCTTGTTGATATCAATAACAATAATTGGGGTTTTATTGAAAAAGTGTTAAATAAAATGACTCGCAAGGAGCTATCGATTGAGGAGCGCAATATTATTATTAATAATCATAAATTGGGAAAATCATATACTGAAATTGCTTAAATAACTAATAGAAGTAAGTCAACAACGCAAAAGTTAATAAATCGCTTTCAAAAAGAGAAACGAGTTGAAAATAAGACCAGGACTAGGCGTCCTCGCGCTTAGTATCCGAGAAGAAAGAAAAATGGTGTCTTTAATTAGGAATAACCCCTTTAAAAGTGGACCAAAGATTGCTGCCGAGTTGAAAGAGTCCATGGACAAAAGTGTTTCCGCGGACACAGTACACAGATCAATCAAAAGAGCTGGGTACATAACAATAAAATATAAACTATGCGTTTATGCTGATGTTTGTATACTTAAAGCCCACCTTTAAGTATACCGATTGAATCAGAATCACTTTCTGAGTCGAATGAATGTTTGTCCGGCTGGATGGCTGTCCATGTAAACCTTGTGCGCAAAGTACAGGTCGCCATTTTGGAGATTATTTGATAAAATTTGGTACAAAGGTTCTAATGTGGTGTAGGGTATCATATAGTCGGGGTACTTTCTTACGTGTTTTTTATTGTAGATCTGGACTCAAAAGGTTGGGTAAATGTTGTCGTGATTATGATTAACCTTCAAATTATTTAAAACGAGTGATTCCTTTGAGATGAACAATAACGACATCGAATTTATCGATGATTTAATTATTTAAATATCTATCAAAATATTAATTTACGTTTATTCTTATTCAACAAAGTGATCTTAACTTACAATTTCATCGTAAACAACTTTAAATGAATTATTTCTGTTTTGTTATTGAATTTTAATGTGTTTTTATTTAAAAAAGCTTTTAGCCATTTTTTAGCCCATTTTTTTCCGTAAATTTAGCCATTTTTGGTCACCAAATTTTGGCAACACTGAGTGGTCATTTCGGGAATTTGAAAAATATTTTATAAATCACCTTAAGGTATGTAATATTTATAATTTTTGTCATATTTATTTGTGAACTTCTTAATTTTTATTCCCATTTTTGTTAAGCTTGTTTTTCTTGATAAATATTAAAAAATTGTACCATCATGGCCTAAAAAGAACATTTTGTTTTCATAGTTGGTACAAAATTATAAAACCCATTTTCCATCCCTGATGTGTACTTGTTGAAAGCTTTAGAGATATTAAAGAGTTTTAATTGAAATTATTAGTTCTCTTAAACTTAAAAATAATATTGGGCTAGGTCAAGATGAGCGTTGCATTTTAATATTTTTTTTTGCTGAATTTAGCAGATGATGTTTTCTTTTTTACAAAAAGATGTGACATTTTATTTAAAAATACAATGCAATTTGGTGTCTGTTTCTTAAAAATTTTACTCCCGAAAAGGGTGGCTTGTTTTATTCTAAAAAACTTATCCTTTTCGGGAGCAAATTTTTTAAGAAACAGACACTAAATTGCATTTTTTTTAAAAAAATGTCAAATTTTTTTGTAGAAAAGAAAACACCATAAGCCAATTTCAGATTTGTATAAATAAAATTATATTTAATAATTTTACTTCAGTTAAAAGGGTAAACCGGGAAATGAGTAAGCAAAATCCGAATTTGATATTGCAAAGTCATCACATTAATTAAGAAATTATGTATGTATGTATTTCTTTTTTAAACTCACAGCAAAAAGTATATTAATGTTGTCATTCCGTTTGTAATACATCGAAATAATCTTCGGAAACTCTTTTAAATATTTATATTCTGAGTTTTTGTGGTTATTTTGTTGAACTATTTATGTTTTTTAATTCAAATTTTTAATATTTTTAATTAGGCTTAAGTTCATCAAATTTAATTTTCTTTAAATTATTTTTATGAAGAAGGGAATTTTACAACATGAAAATTAATTAAAATTGTTATTGATAATCTTTCATTATTGACAGTGGCCGTGGCTCGAACCCTGGCCGGCAGGTTAGGTTAGGTTAGGAAGGGTTATGCGCCCAAGGGCACACCTCCACTCGGAGACCAATATGGTCCATTGTAAATCCCTTCAATTAAAAGAAAGAGAGAAAAATTAAGAAAGAGAGAAAAATTAAGAAAGATAGAAAGTTAGAAGATTTCGCGTAGAACTATTGCCCTCTCTACAGTCCCATCAACAAAAACAACCGCACTATTTCCTTGACAAACCCCAGTAGATCAGCCGGATTGCATCCAGCGATGCACCCCATTTCGTCGTGAAACCTATCTCCTAGCCACTTCTGCCTGAGACCCTGCATCCTGGGACAATGGCACAGTACATGCTCGATCGTCTCCAGCTCCTCTGAATCATCGCACAATCTGCAGAAGTCCGGTATGGCGTTGTCCCATCTGCCCGCAAAAGCCCTGACAGGACAATGACCCGTCAAGAACCCTATAAGCGTTCCAAGACCGGCAGGTTACCATGATATGTTTCGATCGCAACCACTCGATCTCCTCAGATGGATTTGCCGTCTTACACTCGCAGCCATCGACGACTGCTGACGTCAATAGTCAAACATCAATCCTTAAACCGAATTGTATTTTAACCTTTGGTAGATCGAAATTTGCTTTTTTGAATGATTATCCATTTTAATTGATTTTACATGTTTTTATGAATTATAGATAAGGCATTATTCGTGAAGCGGACATACCAAAAAATATTTTGCCGAAATTTCTTTATAACTTTATACCTCTACTAGATGTGAATGTGTATGCCAAATATGTTTGTTGTACCTATGATGTATTTTTATGGAGTTTTTGAAAAATTATATTTTTTAATTACTGTTTCGAAGTTGCACTTGTACGATTTTCGAATACATACTTATTTCGAAATGGGTTATAAATAAAAGTAAACTAGTTTTAGATTAGCCAAATTTGATTGTTCCCTATGGAAATAAAGGGCTTTTTTTAAGCCCGAAATGACTTGAAATTGTAAAATATAACACAAAAATTAAAACTTTTATCAAAAAAAAAATTCGAAATGTATATGTGTCGAACCGTATTGAACTTAAGAAAACTTTTTGGTTCATTTTATGAAACTGGCATTTACTTAAGCAAGGTGCGAACAGGGCTGCCAGGTACTTTTTTTTCTTGTCCCCAAAAAATTAAAAAAATACATATTCCCAATAATTCCCAAATTAAAAAACAAAACCTTAAATAGTTAATATTTTTTTACCTATTTGTACTGCTTTCTGCATAACCATTAAAGAAGTACGCAATTGTACTTTTTTTAGCTTTTGTACTTGATTTTGTACTTTTTTTTTTTTGCAAACAAATTTTCGACATCGACTAAAAAGACTGCAAATCTGAAAGAAAATGAACTTGCTGCAGCAAACCTTGGCCTTGTACACAGCATAGGAAATACTTTATTATGCCTTTTAAAAAATTAGAGTATAATGACAACCTAAAATTAATTGACATGTCCCAGATAGTAAAGAAAATTTGCCAAAAATTTAAATAAAAATAGAATCAAAAATTTTATGGTCTCATAGCCGAACGTAAAAATTGTCAACGGCTGCGATAATGAACAGAATAATTGCCTTTTTAAAAATCGTTTAGATTAGTTTCTACTGAAAAAGAAACTTTATATATGTCAACGGTTTAGCCAAAACCATAACAAATTTGAAAAGCTTTCCATTTTTAACCTTACTTAAAACATTTCAGTCCATGATTTTGTAGAAGTAATTCAGTTATTTTCTATAAATAAATTGATTTGGATATGCTTTTTGATGTGCTCGTATCATTGAAAGGTTTTGCTGAAAAAAAGAAAAACCTGTAAAAAATAAATGAAAAGAATTTCTATAAAGTTGGCCATTTCCCAATTTCGAAAATATTCGTACTTTCACTTCCTCATTCAAACAACTGAAAAAATTTTTAGATCAATGTTTTCTTTTTGGAGAAAAGAGCGAAGTTAACTTTTTTTTAAAAACAGATAACGGTAAAAAATGGCATTGTTAATGAAGTATAAAAAAATGATAAATATTTGTAATTTTTTAAATTTAGAATTATTAAATTAAAATAATTAAATTGTTAAATTAGAATAATTAAATTGTTTAACTAACACGTGATATTAAACAGACATTTTTTTTTAAGTTATATTAATTATATTTTATGTACTCCTCAATTTACACCTCGGACATTACTATCCGTAGTAACCATGAAGCAGCGTTTTACGCTGATGACAGTGCTTTTATTTGTCGTGGTAAAGTCTCGAATGCAATAATCAAGAGAATGCATGATAACCTTAACATAACCCAAAAATTTTTTGATGACTGGAAAATTAAAGTTAATAATAGTAAAACTCAAGCTATTATATTTCCGTATAACAAATCTCCAAAGCGTGTACCTACTATTGATTTAAGTTCAAGAGGAATAGACATTCCTTTAAAAAACGAAATTAAGTACCTAGGAGTGCTTCTACACACAGAAAAAAATCAAGTTAAAAACGTAGAAAACAAGGTTGATTTAAAATTTTTCGGTGGTGATTTTGCTTTATACGTTTTTCATGTCAATTCAACCTGATTTTACAATAACTGCGAACAACATTTTTTTCTTTTAAAATATCTTTAATTCATGTTAATTTAACATTGCAGTAAAATTAGAGCAAAATGTAATTTATATTGAAATAACAATCCGAATCACGTTGAATGAAAGTTATTTCAAGTTGAAACAACGTGAATTTCATGTAGAATCAAATTGGTTTGAGTTTGTTATAACAGTGTGAAGAAGCTTCAGAGACAACATATGCATTTATTTAAGAATAATTCAAAACACTTACCCCTGTAACACATGTTTCACTTATTTTGTATTCTCCTTTGATAACAGAAGCATCAGCAGAATCGCCCAATATGGTTTTCGTCATCATTCTACTTTGAAAACTTGATGTACTATTTAACTAAATAATTTTAATTAAAAGAATACGGGAATTGTCTTTTTTTATAACATATTTTAAACATGAAAATAAAAAAATGTACATACTTAAGTATGTATGCATGTTAATTTAACAAGATAAACTTTTGATTTTAATATAAAACAGCTTTTTATGGATTCAATATTGAATCCATATTTATTTATATTTTAATATATTTTTTTTTTATTTTAACAGTGAAAAATATTAAATAAACGTGATTTAAGGTTATTTTATTTAAAATTAATATGAAATAATGATAAATTTAAATAAAGTGCATACTTTTGCAGAAAATTACTATGATTCTCAATCAACATTTTTCCATGTTAATTTTACATTGGTATTTTTTTCTGTGTGTAGATAAAAAGCTTACGTTTAAACAGCACATAAATTACATCTGCAAGAAGGCAATAAGATGCGGATGCGCTCTTTACCCCTTACTAAACAAAAGGTCAAAACTTAACCTGAAGAACAAGATACTTATCTACAAAATGTGTATTCGACCGATAATGATATATGCATGTCAGATCTGGTATCATAAAGCTGCTAAAACTTACAAGAAGAAGCTACAGATTATTCAAAATAAAAATTTGAAGATAATTCATAACCTTCCCCCAAGATTTCCCACCGACCTGCTACATTCGAATTACGGATACAAATTATTCAGTACACTCATTAAGGAACTGACTCTGTCATTTAACGAAAAATGCAGAGTTTCTAATTTTGATTCCATAAGAATTTTGTTAAACAATCACTAACTATTCTTTTTAAGGAAAGACTTTATTAGTGTTTGTTATTAAAGATTCTTATAACTGCTATGATTGTTGTAGGGTTTTTTGGACTTATTTTCCCTAATTACTGTGATATTTATTATTAGTATGTATCTATATTCAATTATTTAGATTTTTAATTGTTGTAATACTCTTAAGTAAAATCTCATAACTCTGTACATAATAATTCAAAAGCATCAATAAATAATGAATTTAAAAAAAAAATATTTTATGTACTCATTTTAAGTTAATTAAATAAAACAAATATACATACTTCTTTATATCTGGCAAGCCTAACTACGACTTTTTCGCATATGCGCCAAACTAATAATAAACTAACGATATGTATATGTATAAAGGATATTTAATATTATTATATTATTGGTACGATTTTTAAGATATAGTGAACGGTTTATAAGCAAAACCAAATTGAGGCTTGATATTATTTAAATTTCTTTTGATCATTTTAGGGTTAAAATAAGAAACTTGCGCAATACATATTTTTCAGTTTCTATTTTAATGTATTTATTCGTTCGGCGAAGAACCGGTCAAATGCACAAAACTGAATAATAAATGTACATAGAAACAAGAAAACAAAGCTTGAGTATGGGAAACTGATAAAAAAAATACACACAATAATAATAATTTATTTATAAACCAAAAACACAGAGATAACATTTAGACTGAGTGTTAATAAAAGACAAAAAGACCTAAAAATTATACACAAAATTTTGTTTATAAAACATTTCAAGCGTATTTTTTACAAAAAAACTCTCTTTTGTGCTTTTCTATCTCCAGAATATTCAATGTATTCGTGCGTTTATCGACAATTTTAACACTAAAAGATAACAAAGCATATGTAGGTATAAATATTTTTCCACAGCAAGAAATAGTAAATAGTATTCTTTTATTTACTGCATGAGTTTAACGCCTAATTTGTTTTATTTTACTCATAAATAAATACAAAATTCAACTCGAAATATAGAGAATACCTATCTGGATAAAGAACTATTTGTTTAACTCAAAAAATACCAAAAGCAAGAGTAGCCGAATAACATTGTGTAAGCGATGGCAAACGATTGTTGGAATAAATTTAAAAATTTATCTGTTCTCTGGTTCATTGTGTTCTTAACTATGTCGGAGTCAAAATCAGTTACCACTTCAAGTGCTTTTTGTACCAAAGATGATCGTTGTACGGAACCTTTTAAGGATCAATCACGTTACGATAATTATCGGGTCTATAATGTGGAATTGGATACGGAACAGCATGTGAAATTGTTCAAGAAACTAGAAGAACAAAGCGATAGCATGTCATTTATGGGTCATGCCCGTGAAGTGGGGCAGAAATTGACGATTCTAGTTGCTGCTCATAAAGTTGCTGATTTATCTGATTTACTTCAACATTATCAGGTTAAACATCGTATATTGGTGAGTTGCAAAAAAAGCTCATGAAACTTTTGAAATTAAAAAAAATAGTAATGGATTAATATTAAACAAGCAGTTTTGCACTAAAACGCTGCAAGAAAAAGTACATTTTTAAAAAAAAGTATGTTAAATAATCGATAAGGAGAACTTATAGCCTATTTTCGATGTGCGAAAGAATTCTTTCTTTCGAACAATTGCATTTAAAACAAAAACAAATTCTGAAAACTTTGTTTTTGTTTTAAATGTAGTTTTTCGAAAGGTAGAATTCTTTCGCACATCGAAAATAGGCAGTTTAAATTTCTTGCTAAGATTTTTATCGAATTGAAAAATTTTCGAAATTTTTTTTTTAAAAAGAAAAATTCTCCATGCATGTTTTACGGTATAGGTACGACAATTTGTAACAAAATCTTGCAGAATAGAAGTTTTTAAATTTCCAAGCAATTTATAAATAGTATCGATCAATTTTAAAAAAATTTTCAATTAAGGGTCCTTAAAACTTTTTTAGCAATAGAATATTGAAAACTATTTTTAGTTTTATAAAAGTTTTATTAAAAAAAATTTTATAGAAAAATTGTTTTATTAAACTAAATATTTTTTATTGAAAAGTCCGTTAAAGGAAAAAATAACGTTGATATATTTTCTATAGAAGAGTCAAAATTAAAAAAAAAAAATCATAAACAAGAACAGAATAAACATTTTTTTAAAAATTTTAAAACTTCTCGAAAAATTTTCTATAGAATAAAAAAAAATCTAAATAAATTTTCTGTAGTATGAAAAAATTTTTTAAGAACAAAAAATTCCCAAGAAATTGTCTCTTTAGAAGAAAGCTAACAATTAAATTTCCATAGAATAGAAAATTTATTAAAACGTTCTCTTTGAAATAAATAAAGTTATGGCAAAATTTTCCATTGAAAACAAAATTTCTAGAGAATAAGAAAGTAATCAATATATATTATATGCAATACAAATTAGTCAGAATTATTGGCCATTAAATAAATAAATTTTCACAAATAGAAACTGGGAATTATTTCCTTTCGTAGGTTACTTTATATTATATGCAACAATTTTTATAAATAAAAAAAATGTTGAATATAAATAAATTTTCTTTAGATGTTAAAGATTTAAAGATTTTTGAATTTGAATTCCTTTTAATTTAGACCTACAACTTCCAAGAGAAAATCGATAAAAACTATGCTTCCGTATTACCAATTGGCACTGATCTATCGAAATTCGATTGGCATCATTATTACCATTTAGAAACCATCTATGAATGGCTGCAATCATTAGTGGAAAGATATCCCAATATAGTTTCCCTGCTCGATATTGGTACCAGTACCCAAGGATTTCCTATTAAAGGTGTAAAAATTTCCCACAATTCCGCCAACAAAACCATATTCATAGAATCTGGTATACATGCTCGCGAATGGATTGCTCCTGCTACGGCAACATTCATCATAAATTCTCTACTAACATCCACTGATGAAAATGTACAAAATATGGCCAAAAACTATAACTGGATAATATTTCCTAGCGTGAATCCAGATGGTTATAAATTCACATTCGAACATGATCGTATGTGGCGTAAGAATCGTCAAATATTTGATACCTGTCGTGGTGTTGATTTAAACCGTAACTACCCTGATCATTGGAATTCAACAGGCAGCAGTAGTGATCCTTGTCGTTATGATTTTTCAGGACCCTCAGCGGGTTCTGAAGTTGAAACTCAACGTCTGATGAAATTTATCGAAGACAATGTCGGAAAAGAACAAATTAAGACTTATCTTGCTTTACATTCCTATTCACAAATGATTATGTTCCCTTATGGTTATACTAAAGAGCATGTTTACAATTATGATGACCTTAAAGAGTTGGGACAAGCTGCCTCCGGTGCTATTAAGGAACTAACAGGTCGTGATTATACTAGTGGTAGTTTAATTGAAACTATTTATCCCTCCAGCGGCGGCAGCATGGATTGGGCTTATGCTGTTCATAAAATACCTATTGCATACACTTTTGAATTGCGTGGCCCACCCGATAGCCAAAACATGTTTATTTTACCGGCCGAAGAGATTTTGCCAACAGCTCGGGAAGCTTTTGCTGCCATACAAGCCATTGTCAAGGGCGCTGCTGCTAAAGGTTACTATAAATAACTTTTTTAGCTTTTAAAGGTAAAAATGCAATAACTATTTGATATTTTAATATTTAAATGTCTATTTTTATTTAAAAAAAACGCTGTGGCATGCATTATCTCATTTTTGTAATTGTTATCTTTTTTTCTAAGAAAATTGTAGATACATTTTTAAATAAATAAGATAAAACGTAATTTTTTATGTGTCCTTATTTAATTTAACAGTAAAGGGTGACTTTTTTTGTTATATTTGGTGGCGGTTTTTTGACAAATATTCAGGTATGCGGATATGAAATGATTGTGGCTGTTTTCCTAAACGCCTGTTGCATTGTAGTAATACATGGCAACATGTTCTTAAATGCAACCATAAAAATTTTGACAATGCATTTAGTTCCGAAATGCAACTTTGTAGTTGTCACTGCGCAGAGAAAAGCAAATAAAGCAGTTAAAATTATGTAGATGCAAACTCATATTCATATACAATACAGCGTAGGTAAAAATTTTAGTACACAATGCATTAACACGGTATTGATACATTGTGAACACACGTTTAGGAAAACAGCCTGTTTTTAGCAGGTGTGATGAATTTCGACCGATTTTAAAATTTCATTGTGGAAAATCTTATATCAATATGTGCATTCTGCCACTATTTATGTTAGTTATCTTACCGAACCGATTTTAAGAGATTTCAATCCCACACTGCTTAGGACAGAACTAGAAATAATTTGACACGAATATTTTTTTCTTTTCTTTTGATTCGTTTGAAAATTAGCGTGATTTCAACAGACAAGCAGACAGACGGGCATGGCTAAAATTACTACTAAATTACTTAATGACTTAAAATTACTTAAGGACCCAAAATATATATATTTTTGGGGTCTTAGATAAATATTAAAAAAGCTTCAAACGGAAGTACAAACTTAGTATACCGCTAATGATACAAATTAGACGCAGTCTTAGTTTTTGCTCATATCTCAGCCATCTGAGAATCAATCTGGCTAAATTTTAATAGCTAACTATTCCAAACTATATGTTGTATAAATGTTTGACAACCTAGTCCCCATCATATCTGGGCTCTTCGGAAAACTAATTTTAAAAGAGCATAAGTTCAAAAATGTCAATTGCAGAGCAACTCGCTTTATCAAATGCATTCTACAATGTTTGGAATTTTACAATGTTATCTATTCAAAAGTGCTCCAAAAAAGTTATCGATGCGTACACAATAAGCAAACTGTGAATCGTTAACCTACATTTTTGACTTTGACTGAAAAGTATAATGATGTTTTGGAACTCAGCCAGACACACGGACATACGGATATCGTTTAATCAATTTCGACCTATAAGACCCAGATTATATATATATATATATACGCTATTGAGTCTAAGATCAATATTGTAGAAATTTTACAAGAAATGACATTATGTATGTGGTGTAAAAAGGTATAAAAAACACATTGTCTAACACGTTTGGAAAAACCTAATTATTTATTGGTAATAAATCTTTAAATAAACTGCTTTTTTAAAGAAAATAATTACTTTCTATAGATATTCCAACAATCGTAAATAACACTGCGCTCCACAAGAAATATGTAGAAATGGTCGTACACCAATTATATTTATGAACTAAATTACGAATATACTAATATTTTTTTTATTACTTCATTTAGTTTCTTTTTTGTAAAATAACGATATGGGCATTTCCGTCAAAAGGTCCACCGTGACCGAAAATTTAAAAGTTATTAAAAGCTTATTATTTTACGATATTGTTTTAGAAAAATATTAAGATTTTACTAATTTTGTATATTCCCTCATAAATTCGTTCACTAAGACAAACAATCAGACTGCAAAGTTGTGCAAACTTACAGCCAGGCCCACGATGTCACACGTTAACGTTCGCATAGAAAATTACATTTAAAACAAAAACAATTTCTAAAATTTGTTTTTGTTTTAAATTTAATTTTCTATGCGAACGATAACGTGTGACATCGTGGGCCTGGCTGTTAATTTCTTATTTGTGAGAATTTTTTATTGCATGTTTTCTTTAATATTATCTTCCTTAAAAGAGGTGATATTTGATGAAAATTATTACAAAAAAATTTTCTTACATGGTCTGTAATCTAAGGAAGAGTTCGAAGAGAAATATGTTATTCGGATTAACGGTAAATTTATATTTTTTTTAATCATTAATCAGTTAAATTATTGTGGAAAAAATGTCACGTTCAAAATGTCACGTATCGAACCAGATTTTGGCTTAAACCAAAAAAAATACAGAAGATTTTGAAATCAAAGTAGTTTGACTAAAAAATTGTGCCAGGTTTCGCTGAATTACGCCTTTTTATACATGGCCACAAAAACTACTTCTATTTTTTCACGTTCGAACCGCTACTTCTTTTGCCATTATATTTGACCTAGAATGGCGCCCCCCATAAACTTTAGCATAGATAATAGTGCTTTCTTAGTGCTATAATTTAAGATTTAAAATAACGTAAAAATATTTGTTGTTTAAAATGTTATTGCATTTTTGATGCGTACGACTGTCACGTTCAACACTTTGGAATTACCCATATATTAAAGTTACAATTTCAAAATTATCAAAAGTAATTTTTGGGAATACAAAATTTTTATTTAAAAGATTTTGTTATTCGTGCTTAAATCCCAGTTTTTATTTTTGATAAAAACACTTGAAATTTATTGTTGATGGGATAAGCTATTCCTATGCGCATTTCACTGGTTGCTTCGGCCAGATCATCAGGAAACTTCATCCATAAAGATTTTAGAAAAACTAAAGATATTAAACCAAATATAACTGTTAAGCGTATAAGAATCATAAACAGGGACCGAAAATAACAGTTATTTTTAAAATTTAAAACCAAAAAGTCAGGTGGATATAATTTGTCTATCTGATATTTGAATACAGCATATTGATGCTGTTATGCTAAGGAATAATAAACTTAAAAGACTTTAATTTTTTTGACTTTTATCAAAAAGTCACTTTATAATAATTATTTTTTGACCAATATTTTGTTTGGTCAAAAATAAAAGTTAAATTTTGACTTTTATTTTTTAAGTCAAAAATAAAAGTTAAATTCTGACTTTTATTTTTTAAGTAAAAAATTTAAGTTAAAAGTTGACTTTTGTTTCTATTGAAAGCAGATGTTAAAAAAGTTAAATAAAATTTTGATTAAATATTAACACAGTTTTTATTTTTAGAATTATAAGTACATGTTGTATTTGTATTAAAACAAAAAGAAAAAAAATTATAATAGAGTACATATGTATGCCTAATCAATGAACAATGCTTTTACTTCTTCATTCATCTATTAAAAATGTTGTTGAAAGGCTTTTAGATCTGTTATTAGAATTCCAATGAAAGAAATATCTTTTTTTTTCTTTGGAGAAAAATGTAACCAAAATGAAACCATGTAACCAATTTTGGTTAGAAATAATCAAAACAACAACACTGATTGTCATCGATCTTATTTTTCTTATATTTCCATTACATTGTTATTATTATGGCATAGTCAATAGGAATACAAAATTTTTAATTTAATTTAATTTCTTAACTACAATTAATGTTGGAAGAATTCCAATCAATTGTAGTGGGGAATGTAAGAAGAGATAAACTCACTGTTTATTATTGTTGATGTTTTTGTTTAAACTTTGATATTGTTACAAGTAGAGCTGTTGCTTATGATTCTTATACGCTCAACAGTTTTATTTGCTTTAATATCTTTAGTTTTTCTAAAATCTTTATAGATGAAGTTTCCTGATGATCTGGCCGAAGCAACCAGTGAAATGCGCATAGGAATAGCTTATCCCATCAACAATAAATTTCAAGTGTTTTTATCAATAATAAAAACTGGGAATCAAGCACGAATAACAAAATCTTTTAAATTACAATTTCAAAAAATTATAATTTTTTTTTAGTAGTAACAATTTTAATATTATTTTTTGAAAGGTGTAAGGTTTATATTTTAGTCTTTTAAGTAAAAAAAAAACATATTTTTCAACAAGTTTTTATATTTGTAAAGCTCTAATTTCTTTTCTAGGCTATAAAATGTCATTTTTGCATACCTACTAAAGCGGATTTCCAAAACACATCAACTCAACAAAAATTCGTTTAAACTGAATAAATTTTGCCAAGTTTTGTGATAACATGTTTACATTTTTTGTGTGCCTTTTTTAAAAGTGTTTGTTTTTTCCAAATTAAGAAGAACTCTTATGTGTGTAGAAGAGTAGATTTTGTAGCTTATAAACGCCATTTTTTTCACCAAAGTTAATACAAAATATATTGTATTGTCTACTGTTAAACAATACAATTCGATCACAAACAATTTTTTTAAGCTAAAAAGGCAGTAAGAAAGAGATTTTCTAGCTGATTAAAAAAAACCCAAAATATGTTTTAAATCAGTGTTCGAAAATAAACAGAACATTATTTAGCATTCGTCTCACACACCCTGGAACGATATCTATTTTTTAGTGTTTGTGTAGACAAATATAACCCTCAATACCGTTCGTAAATATTTCAAGAAAAGCCGAACATTATACAGTGTTCTGTTCTTCGTTAAAAACAGAAAAATTGTAGTGATACTGTAGACAAACATTATATTTCAATGATTTATAATGTTTCTTTTTTTACATTAATAAAGAAATGAACAATTTTAGGAACGAACGCAGCACGAACAGCTTGTGTGTGTATTGTGTATTTGTTTTGTTTGTGTAAAATTATTTTGCTGGCTTTCTAAACCGAACACAATGAAGTTTGTGGTTTTTTAAAAAAACCGAACGGATTTAAATGTTCTCATCTTTTTATTGAGTTGAATAAGAACAGTATTATTTTTGTGTTCGAAAAATAACAAACAGGGAAACGTTATTTTTTAATGATTTACTACAAAACACTATTAACATTTGTGTTTTCCACAAATCTACCGAACCGAACACTAAGGAGCGATATTAAGTGTTTATTTTCGAACAATGTTTTAAACAAAGAAAAAAAAATTTAATTCAAATTTTTTGAAAACTGTTTGAGCATTCTGACTTCATATTCGGATTCAGCGGGGAATTTTACATAAAGATAAGGTGTCAAATACATTTGGTCAAAAAACTGTCACATAGTGTAATTAGTATTGTGGTTACTTTATTGAACTGTTTTTGGTTTTAAATCCAAATTTTCTTATTATAATCAGGTGTTAAACGCAAAGATTTCTGAAGAGATAGTTTGGTTTCTATCGAAACATGTCAAATTAACCTGTCCGTGAACGTGGGTTCAATTCCCCGGTAGAATTAAAAATTATCAATAAATTTTAATTCATTTCATGTTGTAAAATTCCTTTCTTCATAAAAATAATTTAAGGAAAACTAAATTTAATGAACTTTAGCCTGATTAAAATATGAAAATTCATTAAATTATTTAAACTTTAGCCGGATTAAAATATGAAAATTCATTAAATTATTTTAATAGAGAAAGAAATTAACATGAAACGAATTAAAATTTTTTTTTTGGTAATTTTTCATTCTTGACGACTTAACGAGTTCGAAAAAGATTTAAATTCATTTATGAACAAAAACACAAAGTGATTTATAAGAAGTTTAAAATAAACTTTGAAATTACTTTTATTTTACAAAAACAAAGTGATTTATAAAAAGTTTAAATTGTTTGGATGTCTGTAAAATCCAACAAAGTAGAATCGCAATAAGAGAACCCCTGCTGTTTTTCCTTAAGTTGTGTATTATCGTTAGTGTTTTTCATACGGGAAATCCCGGGATCCCGCACATTTTTTGGGAAAAAAATTTTTTTTAATATAATTATGGCAACTTTTATCCGTTAGGCAAAAAGTTCTTAGGTCAAAAATACCATTTTGAGTTTTTGATTGGTTTTAATTCAATCTTTTTTATTCTCTTTTGTTTGGTTTAAATTACTTTAGTCTATCACAACTGCTTCTAATCGTTATCATCTGCTCTAAGAAAAAAAGTCAATGAAATACACCAAATAAATATTTTTCAATAAAACGAAAAACTACAGTTTTTGACTTAAGAAGTTTTGCCAAACGCCAAAGAGATGTCAATGCTCAGAAATTTCGAAAGGAGAAGAGTAAAAATGTACAGAATATTTAATTTATTTAAAGACCCAGATTTATTTTATAAAAACGAAAAAATGTTGTACCCACTTGCATCTGCATAACACATTTTTCGGATTAGATTCTGTAAGAAATTATGACAAAAGTATTTAATAAAGAAAACGCTTATTCGATTCGAAGAAAATAATTTTTTAAAAAAAGAATTACAAGTTTTGAAGGAATTGCTAAGAAAACTGAAAGTGTCTACAGGTTATATAATGTTCCTTCGACTATAAAGGCAAATAACCGTAGAAAGGAAACGTGTTTTCTCATTGAAATCTTCTTGATAAAAATTAGAAATAGGCTTTCAAGCGATTCTGTAAATGCTTATTGTGAACTTAAATCCAATTTTTATAATTTATTTAAATAATTCACCTTTTTTTGGTTTTATATAAATGCAAATGAATTAATTATGCGGCAGTAACTGCTTAAGTCTATTTGCTTAGTTTTATAGGAGAACAATTTAAATCTTTAAAGGTGGCTTTTGGAAATTTTATCCGAATTAAATATAATTATTTGTTCTCTTTGGTTATATATTTTTAAGTTTTTATTCCTAAACACTACTAGTCCTACAAAATAATTGAAATTTTGCCCATTAAGACGAAGATCTTAAGATGCCCTTAAGCACTTTTTCTTTTTTGCTACAGAAACTTGAGAAAGTCGAATGCATTTATAAACTTATTTAATTGATCTCAGGAAATTTTATTTGTTCAAATAAATTAAATTAAATATATTGCATTGATTTGTATTGAGCAGGATTTCCCGGGTTCCCGGGAAATTTAAAAATAAATCCCGCTTTCCCGGGAAATGAAAAAGTCCAGGAAAAGAAAAACTCTAATTATCGTGTAAGTTTATTAGCAGGGACCGTAACTGTTATGACTTTTATCGAAAAAGTCAAGAAAAAAAAGTTATTTTTTAACTTTTATTTTTTAAGGCAGAAATAAAAGTTATTTCTTAACTTTTATTTTTTAAGGCAAAAATTAAAAGTTATTTTTGACTTTTATTATTTTACTCAAAAAATAAAAGTTATTTTTTAACTTTTAATTTTTTAAGGCAAAAATAAAAGTCTTGAATTAAATATTGCATAGTAATACGCTAGTTTTATTGCCTCCAATTTATAGGTAATAATAATTGATGTATATTACAGAAGTCTATTAAAATTATTGTTATTATTATTATATTTGTTCAGTTGTTTAATTTTACCATCAAAATTGATTCTAAGTTTTCTTCAGATAAATTATATCTCAAATCCCCCAAAATCAATTCGAGTGCTGAAAATTACCTTTCTACACTGAATTGAGTTGCAGGTACAGAATGTACAATAAGTGCGATTGAACGTTATCATTTGTTATCAGTTCAACAATTCTATATTAAACTCACATTGAAAGAAATATACTGAAAGAATTAACAGTGATGCAGTTGAAATTGTGATAACGGATGTTTTATTATTTATAGCATTGAAAGCAATAAAACTAGCGTATTACTATGCAATATTTAATTCATGACTTTTATTTTTTGCCTTAAAATATTAAAAGTTAAAAAATAACTTTTATTTTTTGATTAAAATAATAAAAGTCAAAAATAACTTTTAATTTTTGCCTTAAAAAATAAAAGTCAAAATTAAAAGTTATTTTTTGACTTTTATCAAAAAACGCACAAATTTAAAAGTCATACAAAAATTTGCATGTACATCACCTATGTATCATAATAATAAGAACCAAAATTTTCTACGATCATTTTTTATGTGTGCTTTTTTGATGTACATTTTTAAAAATAACAGTTATTTTCTGTCCCTGTTTATTAGATATTATAAATAACAATTTTAAACGTTAACAATAAATAATGTTACAAACACAGTTTAACTTTTTTTCACAGCCGTTGTAATATGATTCCTTGGAGAAAGACGAGGATCAAATATTGGATTAATTTGAACTTTGCAATCTATAAGAAATTAAACAAATTATAATATTTATTTAAATAATTTCAAGAAATGAAAAACAAACCATTTTCCAATAAATACAACAGACGATCATACAATAAAACACTCTCAATTAGTGGAGCGAAAAATAAACGTAAAGTATAAAAAATAACAATATTTTTCCAATTCAAAAGATCGTTATGGGTAACAGCAGTGTTAAGCTCATTTTTAGCGAGACTTTCTACGGCTAAACCTTTAACGGCCCTATAAAAATAACTAAAAAGCAGAAAAAAATTTAATAATTCTACGAAAAATAGTATATTATATTTATGTATGTCTGTGCTAATATGGAAAGGTAGCTTACATGGAATATTGTACTTTGCAAAGAATCGAAGAGTTTTTCGATTTAAGTTTCCATATGATCGTATTAGTAACAATTTTTATTGATGCTAAACGTAAATTGATATTAAAGATTTTATACCTTTTCTAATTGTAATAACTTAATTTTGCCTTATGTCGACTTAAGCTACTCTTCTATATGACCACAGATGTATATTTACTTACTCTTCAAATTTCATATCAGTTGTATGTTTAACACTCTTTAAGCCCGAATGTTTCAGACACGGATAATGCTTAACAATTATTCTCTCAGCTGCAGCACGAAACGAATGAACTTTTAAATATTCATAATCTTTTAGATGTAAACGTTTATTGTATATTTCCATAGCATGACAAGAAATTTCTCTGGCCTCATAAGTTAAGTGTACATCGCTCGAGTTAGTTTTTAAATATTCACTCAAAGGGTAACCATAAAATTGTGTTGAATTTTGTGGGAATCGCAAACGTCCTTCAAACGTGCTCAGCTTTTGATAGCAACAACCTACGAAATTTAAAAACTTAGCCTGTTTACACTGTAAAAACATACGCATTAATATGGCCCCTAAATCCCCACACGGATGTAATCCAATTATACCAAATGTATAGTTTTTATGTGTAAGATCTAATGCCTTTTCTATAATAGACAAAAATTGTTCTTTTGTCATTTGTGCTGTTAGGCAGAGATCTACATGGGTAGGATTTTCATATTGCTCATTTTCTTTTGGTGGCAAATATTTATTTACGAGTTTTTCCATGTGTTTATCCATTTCATAGGCTTGTTTATTGAGCTCTGTTTGCATTTCTAAGCAACAGACTTTAATGTTATAGGCGTAGCCTAAAACTCGAGCCAAATGTCCTAAACCAGCACCAAAATCAACTACAAAGTCTACTGGATTTTCAAGGCATATTTGTTTACATAATGCTGCCATATGTTCCAGTTCATGTCTCTTTTTAGGTTTGACTCCTTTGATAAAAATATGTTTCAATTTGCAATGGTCGAGCAGGGGACTGCGGGGTAAAACTTTCTGAAATAAAGATTTATTTTGGTGTTTTGTTTTATTGCTTCATTAATACCACTAAAGTTATCAGCAATCATTATTGAAATTACCGCATATTTTGTTTTTTAGGAGAGGATCCTAATTAATTCATACAGTTCGGATTAAAAGGAAAACACAGCCGTCGAAAAATAGTAAAAAAAAAACACATTTGTAAGGTACAAAGTGATCTTAATGACCTGTTTAGAATCCGTAGACACGTTTAGATTGTTTTGATATGTTCACAAAAGTTGTTCAGCTTTACCGAAGCTACAAATTTGCGAAATATTGTTTGTAAAAAATTTGGAGTCCGTGTAAGTTATTCGAAAAACGGATAATATAGCGAATGAACAAGATATTACATAGCCGGTTTTTAAACAAAGATTAATGATGTAATGGGGAAATTCCGAGTACAGATTCGGATTCAGCGCAACTCAAAATCTAAGAAAAGTATACCCTGGTATGGTTTCGCTTTTATTCACAATAAAGTGAAGATACCTAATTTTTAAGTGAAGGAAAAAACGTCTATAAATAAAACAGCAGCAAACACACACACACATATAAAAAAAATTTTTTGTATGGAAATCGCGATTTTTATCAATTTAGTTTTCTCAGTAAATTGAGAATGAAATAAAAAGTTGTGCACGGATTACAACGAATAAAAAAGTTCATTCGATTCGAAGTATATTTAACAAAAATTTTTTTTTTTTTGAACTGTAATTTTTGTCGCATTTTTATATATTATACTAGCATATACACGCTACTTCGTTAGCGTCTAGTTTTTCTTCGTGGACATATTTTTATGCCAAAGTTTATTTTTCTAGGTTTAAACTAGTTTAAATTCTAGCATTTAACCCGCAACTTTAGTAGAACCAAAAAGCTAAAGAAAAATATCAAATTTCCCGTATTTCTTTTTTTTGGTACTATATTTTTCCCCTATTAAAGTATCAAAAATTTCAGTATTGTAGTGGCAGCCCATAATTTAGTACGAATATGTCAATGAATGGAGGAAAATGTTTTGTAAAAAAAAGTACCAAAAGTAATTACGATTTTCAAAAAGGTAACAAATTCGTATACGTATTTTTTGATAAGTTTAGAATGTGGTATTAACTTTGTTTCTATGTTTATTGGTTCAAAATTCAGATTTTACCCGTTTACTCCCTAATAGGGCCGAATTTCAAAAAAGTACCAGACACCTGTCCGCTTATTTTTCTAAAGAACAATGACAAGTATTACATTAATTTTGCATCTCTTTTAGTTTTGGAGACATAATGTTACCGAATTTTCCCGTTTGTACCTTTTTTACCCCCTAAACATTCGAATTTCGAAAAATCCCGTCTTAGTGGATCGATTTGTGGAGAGACCAATCGCAAGTCCGAATTTCAAGTTTCTAGGGTCAGCGGTTTGGGCTGGGCGATGATAAATGAGTGAGTCAGTCAGTCAGTCACTAACGCAACTCTTTTATATATATATATAGATACATATCGTTAGCTAAAATGCAAAAAGGCGTAGCTTACAAAAAATTCAAAATCGACTTTTTGATTGATTACTAAAAATTTTACACTTCTGCGATTAAAAATTACGATTTTATTAAAAAAATACAAAAGGACGTAACTACAAGTGGTTTTATTTTATCAATGCAAAACGACGTAACTACACATTTTTTCTAACAAAATATAATGAAATGGTTTTCTTTCAAATTGTTTGAAGATTTCCATGGACGAGTTATCAACGCATGCTTTTCTGACGTTGGTTGGTACAATATTATTTCCACATTAAGAAACGGCTGTAGGAAAAATCGCCCAAAGAAAAATGGCCTAAGAAAAAAAATGAAAATCGCCCAAATGAAGAATCGCCCAAAAGAACATGAAAAATTACCCAAAAAGTTAAATATGAAATTTTGCCCAAAAAAAACGAAAAAGGGCCCAAAAAAATGAAAAATGACCCAAAAAGCAAAAAAATTGTTTATTATTCATATAAATTTAGTTACATACAAATGTAAGTTTTATTTAAAAAAATTGCATTGTATCTTCAACAGCTGCTCGGCAGTATGGACAGTAATACTTATTTGAGCCCTCCGCCAAACTTTGTGCACCCTTCAATAGTTAAATATTAATTAATCACTGCATAGTTATAATCAATTACTCAAAACAGAATATAGTCCAGTGTCGTAGTGTTCATAGAAAAACATGTTTTATTATGGTCACAACCAACAAAACTGTGTTTAAAGAAACTTATTTTACCATAATTAAACATAATATGGTTAAAATTTTTTTAAAAATGGTTTTGTTGTTTTTTCTCTGGGTGCATATATTAAACATATAACGAAAACACTTTTGGGCGCAAGGGTTTTCTCCCCTATGGTGTAACAAATACCGGCAGCGCTTACTAAAGCGTCTCGGCATAGCCGGCCTTCGGCCGGGCGCAAGGATTTTCTACTCTATGGTATAACAAAAACCGGCTTCGCTAACTAAAGCTTCTCTGCGCAGACGGCCTTTGGGCGGGCGCAAGGATTTTTTCCTTTATGGTATAACAAGTACCGGTTTCGCTAAGTAAAGCTTCTAAAATCTGCCTTGTTTCCGAACGAAGGCCGACTTCGCAGAGAAGCTTTAGTTAGCGAAGCCTGTATTTGTTATACCATAGAGGAGAAAATCCTTGCGCCCGGCCGAAGACCGGCTATGCAGAGAAGCTTTAGTTAGCGAAGCCGGTTTTTGTTATACCATAGAGGAGAAAATCCTTGCTCCCGGCCGAAGGCCGGCTGTGCAGAGAAGCTTTGTTTAGCGAAGCCGGTACTTGTTTCATCAAATTGCGTCCGGCCGAAGGCCGGCTATGCTTTTGCATTTGTAAGCATGTTGTGGACATTATTACACTCTACAAAGTGACATAACGTCCACGGACTTTATGACACTGCTCTGATTGACATTATGACACTTTTAAAAGTGTCATAAGGTCCATGGACACTGTGACACTTTTTGGAGTGTCATAGTGTCCACGGACACTATGACACTGGACGTTATGACATGCTACCTTTTTGCAATATGTCCCGTTATTTTTACAAATAACATTTAGGAATTCGAATTATAATGAATGATTTAGACAAATAGTATGTAAGATTTAAACGAAATTTTAAAAATGAAAGATGGCCCGAAAAAATTGGCTATTTTTCATACAATATTTTTGGGTGATTTTTCATAATGAAAAATTTAAAAAACGCTAAATCACCCAATAATAACGAAAAATAGCCCAAAAATGTTGGGTCACTTTTTATATGAATTCAGGCCCAATTTTACATGGAATTTTTTTGGGCCATTTTTCTTTGGGCGATTTTTCCTACAGCCTTAAGAAACTTTGGCTTAGCCGACTTTAATATCAAATTGAGTAATTCAATTTCTTTGTACGACTAGTATCCCTTTGAGACCGAAGTGAGTAGCAAAAATTGCATGCTTTTTCAACTTTAAATAAAATAATAGGGATAATAATGAGTGTCGTTGTCGTTTTCGAATATAACGTTTTCAATCGACAGTCAACTCCGCTTATAATAAAATTAATTAACAACTTCATTACTTCACAGTGCCCCGGTAGGCTAGCTAGTATGTATTGTGCTAGTCTATCAGCGCCGGGATTGCGGGCTCGATTCCCGTCAGAGACGCTGGTTTCTTCTCTGCAGACAAGCGTAGTGCTTCGCAGGATTAGCTTAGGGAATTTAAAAAATAAAAAAAATTATAATGTTATAAATCATGACTCCGATAATTACATTTGGGATGAAACTAGAGAAAATCTGGTATCATCGACATTTGCAACAATTATCGTAAAATATTTATGAAATTATCTTGTTTAATTTCCTGACATGCACCACATTATTCTCTACTCTGATGGGTGTTTTTACCAAAATAGAAATGTGGTTCTGTGGACTTTACTTTCTTTATGCGTATACGCATAAGCAAACATCACAATAGAGCACAAATACTTGGAAGTTGGTCACACTCAAATGGAATGTGATTCAACCCACATTTTGATTGAAAGGAAAATTTAAAATAAGCAATTGTTTTACCATTCGAACTTTTAAGAGCCTGAAACCTTTCACAGTGAATCATATAAATCATAATTACTTTCTCAATTATTAGTATATTCCTAAGCGATAAGCTTCTATTAGAACAGGTAAAAAATTATAAATTTAAAACCACATGTACAGCATCTCAAAAAATTACTACCTTCAGACTGTTATTTTTTTTATGAAAAATAATCTTAAAATGCATTTACATAGATGTGTGTATATAAAATATTTTTTATTAAAAAAATTTTAATAAAAATATATAACCGAATTAACAAACTTAAATTAAAAGTAAAAAACGTTTAATTTTAAATCCTTATGTTGAACTTTATTAAACATTTTATATTTTATAAAATACTTCAAATATATGTTTAAACTTATTTGTTGTAGATACGTCTTTTTGCATTTCAGGAAAATAGAAGTCAAAAAGGCGTATCTAACTTAAATCTTCAAATAAAAAAAAATTTTTTTGGTTAAAAAATAAATTTGTCGGTGTTTTTAAGGTAAAATTAAAAAAAAAATTCCTTAAAAATGTTTATAGTGTTCATTTTACAAAGTTTTTTTGCTTCTCCTGTAAAATTATATTTTTGTTAGTTACGGCTTTTTGCATTTAAGCTAACGGCATATTTTATTTTTATAAACAAATTATTCTTTTTTTTCAAAATTTCAACGATATCTCTGTCTATCTAAAATTAAAAACCAATGTAAGATAATATCGTTGACGAATTTAGATTTTTTTTCTTTTTTTATCTTTTTTTATCAGATTATCTAACTTCACAGTCATTTTCCTTTAATCACTTCAATATTCATTCCATTATGCCATTAGATTTTGTTTTAATTTTTTTTTTTTTAATTCCAGGACAGAAAGAAGAGTCTCTGCCGGGAATCGAACCCGCAACCCCGGCGCTGTTAGAGTAGCTCACTACCAGCTAGCCTACCGAGGCACTGAATATGGTGAACCGATTTCAAGTTATTCCAATATATGTAGCGAAAGTGCCTTAATTTTGGACATAACGGTAATCTCGAAAAGTCGAGCTGATAGAAAAAAACTAAGTGCGGAATTGAATTCAGCATACTAAATTACCTTAAAAACAATATTCAGTTCCTAATCAGCAAAAACCTTGTGGCCTTGTGTTATAGATAAATAATATCAATGCCCATAATTTCTACATATAGATATCTAACGAATTTTTTATAATTTTAACACATATATCTTCCCTACTGTTGCCATATTTTAAAAGGAAACTTAAAGGAAAAAACACGTAGGCAAAATTAACGTTAAAATTTACCAAAATAGATTTACCGGCCAGGTAAAGATTTCCGTTAGGAACGAACACGACCAGATATCTGTTTGTAGAAAATACGGGCATAAGAATAGAAGGGTTATCGATATATTTTCTATCGAATAAAAACAATCGATTTCTTTATTGCTTTTTTATTGTTTAAATGAAAATTTATCTACAAAATTTCTATAAAATAAAAGGTTTTTATAATAAAACAAAAGATCTATTCAAACACGTTCTGTAGAAGAATTGTAAAATTAATTTTCTATAGAATTAAAGAATAATCGAAAAACTTTCTGTAGA
Organism: Pollenia griseotomentosa; assembly: GCA_963931875.1. Classification (NCBI taxonomy): domain Eukaryota; kingdom Metazoa; phylum Arthropoda; class Insecta; order Diptera; family Polleniidae; genus Pollenia; species Pollenia griseotomentosa. The sequence goes on from OZ007564.1 coordinate 52,231,824, forward strand.
ATTAAGTTTTCTTCTTTCATATTTTTATATGCATGTAATACATGGAAGGTAACAGTTCAGCTAACCAACCGCCTACAAATATTTGTTAATCGCTGTCTGAGACGTATTCTTCGCATATTTTGGCCAAGAACAATTTCAAACGACGAATTACTACGAAGAACTAATCAAGTTGAAGTTGCCATTGAAATAAGACGTAGAAAGTGGAACTGGATTGGTCATACGTTGAGAAGGGATGATAACAACATAGCGAAGCATGCACTACAATGGAACCCCTTCAATAACGTGAATCGTGGAGTCGGTCGACCTCGTATAACCTGGAGAAGATCTACAGAGGATGAAATGAGGTCTCTAAATTTGAGCTGGAGTCAACTTAGAAATCTTGCACAAAACCGTGTTCGTTGGAAGTCAGCCGTAGTGGACGCCCTATGCTCCAGTAGGAGTTAAAGGAAATCATATATATATATATTCTTTCATATTTTTAATAGAATAAATTTCTTGATTAGTTTTCAGATAAAAGTTTTTCAGTATAAAAATTACTAATAAATTTTTTATAAAATAGACGATTTATCAACGAATCCTACAGTATAAAATATTTATGGGTGCATTTAACAAAATAAATTATTTATCGATATAATTTTTTTAAAATTTAAGGTTGGATAAATTTTCTAATTTTCTCTGAAATAGGCGAATTATCAATAAATTTCCTAAAAATAAAATGATTTATCGATAAATTTTCTTCGAAAAATATGTTTTATCGATCAATTAACTATGGAGTATATATGTATTAGTGCGGGTCGATTTTTTTTTAAATCGTATAGAAAAACGTAAACTACAAAAAATTCTAAGAAAATACTCTAAAGAAACCATGTATCCAAAAATTTAATCCTAACCCGCGCCTTTCGACTTGAAAATATATATGCCCGCCTTTGCTAAAAAAACATAAATGTTTGAAAAAATAGCTTTTTCCAAAAAGAAATCGAATTTTCTGAATAAAATTGTTTAGTAAGAGTTGTTTTGTGCTTTATATTTTTCTACACCCAAATTTTTTTTCATTAAAAAAAATATTCGATCAAGTAAAAAAATTTTCAAGACGAGAGGCGCGGATTAGGTTTTGGTTTTAGACCCATGGTTTCTTCGGATAAATTTTCATAGAATTTTATGTAGATTACGTTTTTGCGATTTTTAATTTTTTTTTTTTCATCCATTAAAATCAACCTGCCCTAATAGTATGTATATTAATATATTATGTGCGTTCGTTTACTTTTCCAGTAAAACCCAGAAAAATCCAGTAGGTAAGTAATATCAAAATTTTACAAGTTTAAGTGTACGCGAACGCAATTCAGTAAAATCCAGTACAAATTTGTACAAATTTTGGGTTAAACGAACGCAGCTATTAATGCAAACTACATCCATATATAAAAACATTTTTGACTACAATATTCAGGAGTGTGCTGTAAATCGAAAACGTAAAACGCAAGAATTTTAAAAGTCGTTTTTTTAAAAGATATCTGTCATAAAACAAAATTTGTGACGACCAAATCGTGTTATTCCCAAATTAGATACCGAGTTAAACTTACCCTACAATTTTGCTGGCGTTTGACGCATAATTCTTCAGAAACCTTCTTTAGAGCAAGTAAACTTAAAGGCCATAGTGTGTTCAAATTCTGCTTACGACTGATATTAGTGTCTAATAAAAAACATAGGTCTTCTGGAGCCAAATTTTCAAAGCACTCACGCCATAAAGGTGGCAATTTAAACCAATGATCATCTACGTAAAAATCCTAAAAAAAAATTTTATGATTTTTTTTTTAAATTTGATTCACAATGACTTACTAAAACATACGAATTAATAAGCCAATCATAATTGCGTATAATTTTTAAAGAATGGTTTAATTTTTCTTTTAAATCGGAAGTGGTAAATAACTTATAATCCATGTTTTTTACTTTTTGTTTTGTTTACATATGTAAAGCATATGCTTTTGAATTTTAATAAGTACTGCCAACACTTTACAAAACTTATTTTAATTAAAATGGGAATTGTAAAAAGCGCTAACATTGCAGTTACATTTTCAAGTTTTTCTTGGTAGTCGTTTGTATATACTGTTTGTCAAACTTTTTAAAAATTGAAAGTTGTGACGTAGGCTGCATTCAATTTTTGAGCAATTTACTTTCAAGATGTTATCAGGAAAACAATTTATAACGACAAACGAAAAATTTGCTCGCTTACCTTGAAATCAGCTGTTTTCTTGAAGGTAAATTGAAACACTCACTGGAAAGAGAATTTTAAAGGCAAGTTCGTTTCAATTTTTAAAAGAATGTGTGGATTGGTAAAAAAAGTGTGAGTGTATTAAAACTTGATAGGCAAAACTTGATCATGTAACCCTCAAGTAAAGTCAACAAATTATACAAACTTGTGTCAAATACAATGATTTTCATTTTATTAAGGAATAAACAAAACTAGCATTTGGTCCCGAAAAATGTTCTATAGAACAGAAAAGCAATCGTTAAAAAAAGCTATAAATAACTCATCTGGTTTTTACTATGGTATAGAAAAGTTTTTGATAAATTTTTTATAGAATAGAAAAGGACCATAAATTTTCTATAGAACAATAAGTTTTTTCAATAAGTTTTCTTAAACAAATAATAGATACATTTTCAGTAGAATAGAAAAAATTAAAGTTTCAAAGAAAGTGACTTAAGATCAAAGAATTTTTGTAGGGAACGGAAAACTTATCACCAATGTTTTTTTCGAAATATAAGTTAGAAATCGACAATGTAAACATATAAAAGTTTTGCACTGATTTTAATATAATGGGTGTGTGTGAAACGGTAGCCAAGTTCTATTGTGAATTAAAATGGTCGAGAATTTATACGCTAATGTCAAAATTTATACTAGCCCCCAGGGCTAGTGAAATTTTTTTCATCTCAACAATGTCAAAATTTTACTTCCATGAGTGCTTTACTACCGTTTCACACACACCCAAAATACAGAAAAATTCTTATTATGTTAGTCCCAATTCTCACGATGCAAGCCTTATTGTTATGGTTGCTTCTTTATAGGCGGGACGAGGGTAAATAACCGAGTAGTCAACTTGATGTGCTCTTCAAATAAGTTTTATTTTCTTATTCGTCTTGTAAAAAGTTGGTACGGAGATGCGAATTTATTAAAAGGTGTCCGCAAAATCCCAGCTGACTTTTTTTTATTTTTGTCAAGTTTTACGTTTTTGACAGTCGGTCGATTGAACTTGGTTTTTTCTTAGTCTCTATTTAAACCATGGACATTTCTTGCCCGACAGACGAATTTGTTAATGAGGTGACGACGCTGTTTGCTTACTCTTTTCCTCTCTCGCCATCAAACTTCGTCTGCCCGGCAAGATTTAAGTTGCTGCCGACTACTTAATTTTGGGCTTTAAGATTTTTGCCTGAAGCTGATCATTTATTTCTGTTTGAACGCTTAAAATGGCATGGGAAAGAATTGTGCAAAAAAACTTCAAGAGTGTGAACCCTGACAAAATCAACCGCTGTTTTTCTGCCAGATGTTAAAACAGTGATGCCATCTGTTTTTTAGCGTACAGCTGTAATTGTTTTTTTATTATTCTGTTTTCATGGCTCTTTCGTCTTTGTTTATAAAAATATGTTGTTCTTACATCTTCCAGTTGTTTAAGCTTGATCACAAAGCAAAAACTTAGTCGAAAAGTTAAAAAGCTTTATACAAAATACATTGGATAATAATACAGATATTAACTAAAGCAAACAAGTTTTGTTAATGTAATAACTTCTTTTCATAATAATATTAATTTGTTGTTGTTTTCAAGTACGCACAACAAAAAGTGTTCATTTACTATTGTTAACAAAATTATTGATAAGAATTGTTCTTTATAGTTATTTTGTAAAAAAAAACTGATAAGACCCAACAATTATTTGAATAAAAATGAAATTTTTTAGAAACAAATAACATTAACTAAATTATATGGGACTATTAGCCAAAGCTTCAATAAGTAATTGTTTGTTGTGCGAGAATATAATTTTACTTTCAAGATTGTATTTAACCAAACAACAAGTTATTGCAAATAACTTGTTTTTTAGACTTTAAAACATATTTTTGTAAAGTCAGTTTAAATAAAAGCTTAACTGCTACCAGTCATATCAGCAAGTAAGTGGTGGCATAAGCATTTAATTGAAAAAAAAAATTCTGAAAAAAACTATACAATGACGGCAAAGGTGAATCCCGATTTACAAAAGGAACGTAATAGTGCCTCATTTAATACAGAGGAATTCACTTTGTGGTGGTACGGTGGCCGCGAGAAGTATGAAGAGCGTAAAGCATTGGGTAAGTGCAATGGAAGTGTTTATCTTAATGTTATTGTGCCTACAATGTTTTCAATACAAAGTGCAATTATTGCTTTTTTGTGCGATATGGCGAAATTTTAGTTTTTTCTACTCATCATTATATTCTTAGTTGTGTATGGGTGCCTGACCATTATTTTTATGATTTAAATAATAAGACAGGTCTGCGATAAATATTTATGATAAATAAAAAAGTAATTTTTAATAAAAAATATAGATGTTGGTCTATATATTTCACTCTGGATGGCGCCTTAAAGAGAACTATACATAAAAAACCATAAATGTATCGTTATCTCGCATATGTAACGTGATTTGAATCATATCAATATCATTTCTAGTTACTTTTAGGACAATAACCAGAAATAATAATAGTTAAAAAAAAATTATTTCAAAAACTGTAATTTCGCCTTTGTAACTTTTAAATGTGTGAGCAACATTTTTAATCTTGCAATTAATGAATGCTTTATTATTATGTTTTTTTTTTTTAAATATAATTTAAAAAAAATTAAAATAACGACTTTTTAGGCTCCAAAATACATATAAACCAAATTAAAAAGTTTTAGGCACAAGAAAGTTATAAATCTTACCTAACAAACAATATTGTATATAATTATATTATATAACTTACTAGCTTAACCCGGTGCGCTTTGCTACCCCAATCGAAATAAAATAAGTAAAATTTTTTTAAAACAGATCTCGTGTTCTAAATTTAATTGTTTTTACAGTACAAAATTGGAATACTTTCACTCCAAATATGTAGAAATCTTTTATGTCAATGTATGAAAGGTGATACGCCCACCTAAAAATTAAAAAATATTAATAGCCTATGTGTCGGGTAATCAGAAAATTACTGTGAATATTTCAGTAGTTAAGGAGTCTTTAGGAAACAAACAACCATATGCTTTTTCATTTATATTACTTTTTATTTTGAAAGGTGTAATTTACCATAAGAGTGGATCCTACAAAGTTTGAAGACTTTTATCTTCAGATATTCGGTATTAAATTTTTTTGTTATATGGGGGGTACTCCTCCTCCTCCGTCTACCCACCAATTTTTATTTTAAAACTTATAATTTACCATAATATTAGCTTTAGCCACGTTTGAAGACTCTGGCTATAATAGTTCTTCATTTACGCGATATTTAATATATGCATCCTATGGGGGTATTTCTTCACCTGTGCCTATCCCCTTAATTTTTATTTTTAAAGGTGAAGTTTAATACTTTAAGATCGATTCTTACCAAGTTAGAACATTATCAATACAACAGTTCTTAAGATATGCAATATTTAACACTGGCGTCCTATGGGGATAACACTTCCTCTGGCAAATACCTTATTTCAATTTCGGGGCTTAATGCAAAAAGTTCAAGATAATGGGTGCAGCGGTTCTAAGGATAAGCTAAACTTAATATTGCATCCTATTAAAGGTACCACTTCCCCTGCTCCTATCGAAAAAATAAGAAGCCTATTTTGTTTTCGGTGCTTACGCGATGTTAGTGCTAAAATTTCAGCAGCTTATCAGTCTATAAGCCAACAAAGAAACAGACAAACATTTTTAGTTTTTATGTATAAAGGTTTATTGCTCCCACTGCACCTACCCCCTTTATTTTTATTTTGAAAGGTGCAGTTTATCTTAAGAGTAAGTCCTAAAAAGACTTTTGCCTTCAGATATTAGGTGCTTAACATTTTCGTTCTTTGAGGGGGGGGGGGGGGGGGGGGTTTGCTCCTCGTCTGTCTACCCCGCCCATTTTTATATGGAAATTTATAGTTCACCATAATAGTAGCTTTAACCACGTTTGAAGACTCTCCCTTTAATAGTTCTTCAGTTGAGCGATATTAATTATATGCATCCTATAGGAGGTATTTCGCCCCTGCGCCTACCCGCTTTATTTTTATTTTCAAAAGTGTAGTATACCATAAGATAATCTTAAGATATGCGATATTAAACATTGGCGTCCTATGGGGGCACCACTTCCCCCGCTGCTATTTTATTTAAATTTTGGGGTTCAGAAGATCTACCAAAAGCTCAACAAAATGCGTGTAGCGGCTCTTAAGACATGCGATATTTAATATTGGCATCCTATGGGGGGTACCAATTCCCCTGCCCCTAAGTAGCCTATTGTATTTTTAGGGTTCACGTGATGTTACTGTAAAAAAATCGAAAAATCGGTTCAGTCGTTTAGGAGTCTATAAGCCAACAAACAAACAAACAAACAGACAAACAAATTTCATTTTTATATACATATATAGATTTCCAAAATTTAGCTTATTTCACAAAAAAATTAAAAGTTTTACGATTACGAAAACATATTAAAATCATGTTTAAACAATTACGAAAGTATATTCGGTCAAGTCCGACCATTTGATACCCTACATCACAGTATGTAAATCCAAATTTTCTACCTAACGTACAAAGTTTTGCCAAGTTACTAATATTATAAATGTGAAAGTTATTATGTTTGAATATTAGTATGTTTGTTGGCTTGTGGCTCAATGGATTTGTTTGAAATTTGTTAGACGGATAACATATTGCACACCTTGTTCAAAAGTGACTCAACTCGAAACAATCAATTTTTCGGAAATCAAAATAAAACTGTTTTTGACCTAAAAAAAGAGTAAAAACAAATCTTTAGACTGTTTAGTAGAAAATCCATACATATTAAGTATTTATATACTAAATATTGAACAATTTTTATTTGTGTCATTTTTGATGATGTATTATTTGCATTACCGAATTATTTTAAGTTATGTCACTTAAGCTGAATTCATTTTAAGTTTTGACACTTTTGACAAATTCTAAACAAACACAAGTCTAATTAATATAAAATCCAACAAAGATTTATTTGATCAAAAGTGTTACAATTCGAATTAAGAGAACTTATCACTTAGCAGTAGGGATCTACTGCCATTATATTTTCTGACACAACTAAAAATAAATCACTTTTATGAAAAAGTTATAAATACAAATTAAGCATTGCATTGCTTAAAAAAAATTGTAAAATTTGTCTTTTGTCGCTTACACTGGGTCTTCACCTAAGATAATATGTGAGCGAACCTCGGCAGAATGAGAGAACCCATTTCTTCATGTTAATCTTAACCTTAAAAAATTTCATAATCGAATGATTATCGTACAGTAAACTTGTGTGGTTTTTATTTATTTTTTAGTTTTAATATTGTGTTTAATTTTTACAAGATTTTCGCTATTTGCACTAAAAAATTATATATTTTAACGATAGCGTCTTATTATTGTTTTATATGTATGCATGTATGTATGTGTATTTTTGATAAGGTAGTTGTTATGAGATTTCTTATATCAACTGTCCCATAACATTTATTATAATAATAATACTAACACTATTTGAGAGTCCACACGTAAGATAATACTCTCTGCGATTGAATTTGACGTTTGCTGATATACAAATTTTATATCTTATCGCAGGTGGACCCCCGTATGTTACGATCTAATCGCAAAAAGGGCTCGATATGGTCAAGATTAAAATGTAGGGTTCATTTTAAGGGATAAAATTGGTACTTTTTAAGAGGTAAAAATGGGATAAAATTGTTACCTTTTCTCTTTTCGATAGATTTGAAATGCATACAGACTATATATAGCCTACATCAACATACAATGTAATTTCTGCGGCCTAAAATGAGGAGAAGCTGGTAATTTTGCTAAACTTTAACCTTTGGTACTTTTTTCTTTTCGGAAAATTTGGTATAGAGTCAGAATATGGCCCAGACTTAAAAATATTGTACTTTTTATGATGTAAAAAAGGAAAAAAATTGGTGCATTTTCTCTTTTTGATATATTTGGTAATCAGATTACAATTGGTCCAGTTGCCGGAACAAACATATTTAGAGATCCCGTGCTTTAATATGGACAGTTGAATGCCGGTTGCTTAAGAGCATCAAGTATTCAAAACTTATACATATCGAGCCCAAACCGTGAAAATAACGTAAGCGGCATAATTTTCAATTTTCGTTTTTTTTTTAATAAATGACTTTATTGGCAACACTTCGATCATCTCCTAAAATGTGGTGGTCACATAAGGTAGTGCCGGTTTACACACGTCACACAAAATTTATATGAAATAAAATAAAAAACTCTCTCCTGTAAAATTTAATTTTAGGCGCTTACGTTATTTTTGCGGTTAGAGCTCGATATGTATGTGTTGGCGAAAAATAATGGTTAGGTTAGGTTAAGAATGGTTATGTGCCCAAGGTCACACTTCCACCCGGAGACCAATGCGGTCCATTGTGAATCCCTTCAATGAAAAAAGGTATAGAAAGAGAAAAGTAAAAAAAAGAAGTATGAGGTGGATAGAATTAAGAAAGTTAGTAGGTACCACGTAGAACTATTACCCTCTCTACAGTCCCCTCAACAGAAACAACCGCACTATTTCCCTGACAAATCCCAGTAGATCAGCCGGACTACATTCAGCGATGCACCCCAGTTAGTCGTGAAATCTATCTCCTAGCCACTTCTGCCTGAGACCCTGAATTCAGGACAATGGCACAATACATGCTCGATCGTCTCCAGCTCCTCAGAATCATCGCACAATCTGCAGAAGTCCGGTTTGGTGTTGCCCCATTTGCCCGTAAAAGCCCTAACAGGACAATGACCCGTCAGGAACCCTATAAGTGTTCTAAGACCACCCCTGTCCAATCCCAGTAGAACCGTGGTTGCCCCGCGTCCAATCTGGGCCATGGTGCCCTAGACACCCTGCAATCCGTTGTTCCTCCAGGATCGGTTAACATCATCACGGAATTTTTCCCGTATCACCCTATAGTAGTAGCATAGGGGGGGAACTCCACTAGTGGTGTTACACCGAAGTCCAGGGTCATAGTCCTAATTCCCTCGAGAATTATACCCTGATCAAGCAGACCCACCTCGTACAAAATTCTCGTGTGATCATCCCGCCTAGGTCTAACTAAGGAAGACTCGTAAAGTCTAAGTAAGTTCCTAGCAGCACCACTCCTCACATAATGCTAAATAGGGGACAGATACAGTAGGATGTCCAGCGCTGCCTGAAAAGTGCTTCTTCTTGAGCCTGTGATGTCAAGAGATGCACTCCTTTGAACCTTGCTGAGCATCTTCCTATAGCTATCCACTCTCAACGCACCCCACCAAACAGTGCATCCATAGGTAAGTATAGGCCTAACCACCGATGTGTAAATCCAGTTTACCATATCCGGCCTCAGACCCCCAGTTCTTACCGATGGAGTTCCTGCATGTGTAGTAGGCATTGAGTCCCCTTCTGATCCTCTCCTGAGTATTTCTCTTCTAAGACAGTTTGCAATCCAGAAATTTACCCAAATACTTAGCACCGGCGAAAAATAATAAATTTTATAATGTTGTTTAAGGCCGTTTTACACTATCCCACAAAGTCTTAAGTATTTTACGAAAATTCTTCAATGATCTAATTTTTGTTTGACTCAGAACCACTTTCTGAGTAGATCTAACGATGTCCGTCCGGCTGGCTGGCAGGCTGTCCATGTAACCTTGTACAAGTCGCAATTTTGAAGATAATTTAATGCATAGGTTCTAATTAAAACAAGGACCAAGCCTGTTGAAGATCGCTACAATCGGTCCATAATTTCCTATAGCCCCCATACTAGCTGTTTTCCGGAATAGGGTCTTTTCGCCCACTATCAAGCCACATAAGCTATGATTTTTTTTTAAAAATAGGACCGGAGATAGGGGCAATTTCTGCTTTCCACAAAATACCTAACAGTTTTTAAAGAAATTTTAAAAATTTGTTTTTCAGGCTTGATCGGACCGACTATACTTCTTACTTGTTTCAAATACATAAATTTATCTTTAATAAAATTTTCAATCTTCTTGGTATTTTTGAGTTATTAGGGTTTTTTAGACGAATTATGACAGCTAAAACATACATATCTAACATTTAACCTGCTTCTTCGTAACATGTTTCATCTTAAAGATTTTCACTAAAGCCCGTATGACACTACATTTTTTATTCATTAATTGATATAGAATTGATAGAAAGTAACAGTAAATGTTAGAAAGAGCTAACTATACATAATGTAAATAAAGATTTTTGTTTTTTTTTCTCTTGTTCAAGGCGAATTAACTACAGGTGGTGTCGAAACGGCATCTGATTTTGACAGTTCGGGCTTATTTGTTTTGATTTGTTAGTGTTTTGCTAATAATGGTTGACATTTCGAGCTAATGGCACTAACAATGTAATGCAAAAACCCCTATGTTGTTTCTGTTGTTTTTGGATTGTTGTAGTTCCGACACCACCTGTAGTTGAATTCGCCTTGCTCTTGTTATGGTTTTGTTTCAGGGATGGCGTTGAGAATTTTTAAAATTGTACCAACAACCTTTAAAACTTTTACTTTTTTACCCTAATTGTACTAAAAGATTTTTTTTAGTTGAAATTAATTTTATTTATGTTCATAAAAAACACCAAAAAAAGGTATTATAAATCTTAGTTTAAAAAGTATCAACAAAAAAGTACAATTGAAACAACTTAGCCATCCCTGTTTTGTTTATTTTATTAAATGTTGCCAACTTTTTGTTTATGAGAAACCTAAAAACAGAAAGCGGAAATCGCTGAATTTGCCCATAAACCGCTGATTCAGCAACACTTTTAATATTTCAAGCTGGAAATGTCAATTTTAAGTTAAACAATTTTACATTTTTTTTGACATAACTTCATTTTTTATCGATAACTTTAGTAAAATTTTTGACGGTTTGCCATTTTTCTTAATACAGCTTAACTCTTTGCACTTGGTAAATTTTTGTATTACATTATATTTGTACTGCTCACCAAAACTTGAACAATGCATTAAAAATGTAGTGTCATAAGGGCTTAAATCAGGGCCCTGTACCCTTAATTTTATGTTTCTAATGGCCAATTTCACCAATTTTATTTAAAAATCAATTTATACTATAATATTGTTTTTCATACATATATTTTTATTTTTATGTGACATAAGAAACGAATTTTAAACATAAATTGATATATAAATAAATTGGTGAAATCGCCCATAAGTTTAATATTATAGAAAATTCGAAAAGTGCCACATGAAGAACGGAAAAGTAAAAGAAAAAATTTTATTTGCCGTTTTCCCCTTTTTGATACTTCTTACTTCCGATTGAAGTTTCAAAAATTTCAATATTGGAGTGGGAGTCCATAATTGAATACGTAAGTATATGTCAATAAAAGAAGAAAAGTGTCTTGTAAAAAAAAATTCCAAAAATAGCTAAGATTTCGAAAAAGTACCAAATTTGTATTTGTATTTTTTAGATCAGTTACGAATGTGATATAATTTTGATGTCTATGTTTTTTGGTTTAAAAGATAGATGGGGTGACAAAAAAGTTCCAAAAGGCAGAGTTCGGTAAAAGTACGAGACACTTGCCCACTTATTTTTTTAATAAACAGCGAAAAGTATTAAATTTTTTTGCATCTCTTTTAGTTTAGGAGATATGAGGTTAGCGAATTTACATGTTTTTACCCTTTTTACCCCCTAAACATTAGAATTTAAAAAAATTCGTATTAGTGGATCGATTTGGCGAGAAACCAACTAGATTGCCTTAAATTACTTTAGCTTTTACAAAAATAAGGAACTATAAACTGTAGTTCTATTTAAAGGTTAACTAAAAATACATATTCAAATGTCATATTGTAAAATCTACCTCATTAACATTAATTTAATTTAATTAAAGATAAATAATAATAAAAATAAATAAATAGTCACAAAGTTTTTTCGTTTTAATTACAGCTTAAAACAATTTAACAATCAAAAATTTTTGCTACGTAATACCAATAGTTAAGCACGTTGCACTAAATATATGAAGTAAATCTTTTTAAAAATTCTTTTTTAGGTATGTAGCTTTTTTAAACAGTACTAATTGCTATTAAGAAGTATTTGGTGGTTTTGCGTGTAAATGTTTGTATGTATTAATTAAAAGCTTAAATAATTATCAGATAATCTTGTTTTTAATAGCAGCACTTCCACTGTACAAAGTTTAAACAAAACAAAAAAAGTTTACATATATCATTGAACAATAAGGGCACAATAGAACGTTTTTATCGCCTTTGAAATTGTAAAACAATAAACAATTTTGTTTAAGTTGTCATAAAGTTCCTAGTGGCAACAATTTTTTTGAAGAATAAAGAGAAAAAAAAATGTTTGCATGTTTTTAAAATCAAATTTACCCAATTATGAATAAAGGTTCCGCGGGAGCTTTTTTCCCTTTTTCCATTTTTTACAATTGAATTTGTATAAAATTTACCTCTAATACTCTTCACCGAGATTTCTAATATTTAAGGAGTGGTCTTTATATGGGCATTTCCATGTCATCGTACGTAACATTCGTACGTCTTCAGAGAGTCAGAGTTTTTGCAAAAACAGTAGCAACTAGAAAGTCATTGCATCTCTATGTTTCATTCAGAGTGTTCTATATTTGAAAAAAATATATCACATTCGGAATCTTGTTGTCCAAAATATCGAGCTAAATAGGTGCATATCGTACGTAAAATAAAGCGGAAGTGATTTTGAGTTGAATGTAAAAATATGCGAAAATCGGCCAACTGTGGAAGGTGATATTTTATTTCAATTTCTTACATTAAACCAAATATTTTTCCTTTATAATTCGTAATTAAAAAAAAAAATTATAATAAACAGATTTTGCTCTTATAATATTTAAAAAATAATTAATACAGTCGAAATCGGTATAGCGAAAATAAAAAATTTAATTAATTTTGTTCCGATTAAACGAGATTTTCAAAATTGCTTTGTAGAGATTAGATATTTTATTAGAAATAAAGCAAATGCATTGATAGTTATATTTAAAAAAAAAATAAAATGTAGTATATGGGCATTCCCTGGTGTAACGAACGTACGTTCGTTCGTACGCTTTTGAGGTACAAACAGGGTTGTTAGGCTTTTTTCTAAAAAAATCGTCAAAAATTTAAACAAATTTCGTCAAAAACGTCACGAATATTTAACAAAATCGTCAAAAATTCGTCAAATAATTAAATTTTACAAATCTGAGACAAAACTAACTTCCTACTGGGAATTCGCCTTTTTAAATGCAAATAAAAAAATTCTTCACATGTGATTATGACTTTAGTGAAACAACCAATCGTATGTAGCGACGCAAATCGGAATCATGAACACAATGCGGATTTAACCAATTTTTAAGCGACGCAAATCGAAACGACGCAAGTCGGGGCCCGAGTGTATATCCTTTGCAGTATCGATGGCATTCATATAATTGAAGAGTTCGAATTACTAATGCTTCTAATGAAAGCCACCTGGTTTGTGATGGGGGAAGAATTTTTTTTTTGTTTAATTTGCTTTTCGAAAAATCACGTTTTGGACTGTCTCCAATATAATTGTAAATATTTCTTGTAAATGTTTAATTGATGCCAGAAAATCGTCATAACACTATTACTTTTAGTAAAAAAATCGTCAATCGTCATTTTACTGTATTTTCACAAAAAAAATCGTCAAAATGACGAAAAATCGTCACATCTAACAACCCTGGGTACAAATAACAAAGAATTCAAAAATTTTCCCAGCATTTTTTTTTGCGATTCGATAGCATTTGGGTAGCTCTTTGTTTAGTGCAAAAGATGGATTTCATCGAGTTTTCATAGTGATAGTTATAAACATGTGGTCACGAACGTACGCAAAATAGAAGTTAACTTTGGCTGACAGTAGTGAAATGTAAGAATCTGCGTAATGGAACGGAATATTCAAAAGTGCTCAATTTATTTTGAAAGTGTATTAATGTAGGTCTCCATGCAGTATTTCCACAATAAAATATCTCTCTTGGTTTTTGTTTAGTTGGCTTATGTACCGGTCGCGAACGTACGATTTTTCCATATTTTTTTTTTATTATCACCATGCATTTTCCCATAAATATCTGAAAATTTCCTTAACAAAAAACTGAATACTTCTTTTACAACTGATTGTAATGGAGAGATTTTTAAGAAACAGTGTAAACAAAACATATTTTTGCATGTAAAATAAGTATGTATATAAAAATGTCTTTAGAAGTAGCTTAAAAATAAAAAATTAAATTTTCCAGTTTCCAGCGCAATTTCCTCACGTAAAACGGCTGAGATATGCTATGAAACAATTCTTTTATAAAAACATAGACTTTTTTTATAATAATAAACTATAAAAGACGATGATTATCAACACTTTATTTTTTCATCCTGGTAGGCCATTCTGGGGAAATGCCCGTATACTATTATTTGGGATGCGATTTCCATGCAAATGCATGTTTTTTGTCGATAGTCTAAGATCGATGTCGACTAATTATCTTTCCGAATTATTAAATTTGCGTTAGAATGGCATTGATTCGTTTTTGCATATTGTTGCATATTTTGGTGAAAATGCATATTTTGGATTTAAATGCATATTTTGGCATATTTTAACATTTTTGAGTGATATATTTTTTTAAATTTCCAAATTATAAAAAGAGTTCTTTAAAAAAAATTTTAAATTGTATATAGAAAAAAATCTTCCTAAAAAAATTTTTAAAATCAATTAAAAATTTTTTTTGGAGCTCTGCTTAAAATACAAGACTTTCAAGATTTCGTCAAAAGATCCTCCAATTTTTAACCGATGCAGCATCTTACATGCTAATTGGCCTAAAGCAATTAATCCAAAACTGTTACATGTTTCTTGCTTGGCACATGGGTTACACCGAGTTGTAAAGGAAATTAGAAGCCTATTCGGTAAAATTGATTTATTGGTTTCATCCGGGAAAACAATATTTTTAAAGACTCCTTTATGAGTTGCAATTTTTCATGAAATGTAGCCCTTACCACCGGAGCCAGTATTAACCAGAACGGGAACCTGGCTAGATGCTTTAGAATACTATTCAAAAAACTTTGAGCAATTTAAGAATGTTATTGAAGAACTTGTTGCTACCGATGCTTATGCTATTAAAAAAGTAAAAGAAATATTAAATTTAAATAACAACAAAAGTCAATTAGCATTTGTATTTTCCAACTTCGGATATATTGGTGAAACTATAACTAAATTGGTTGGACTTAGTTCACTTAATAGTCAACTCAAGTAATTTGATTGGCAGAAAGTAAAATTAACAATATGAAAGGAAGAATAGCAAGACAAATAAAAAAAATCCAAAACGTTTTGAAAAAAATATAGCATTTCAGAAAATAAAACAAATTGCAACTATTTTTGATCTTGAATCAAATGTGGGAATTAGCATCCTTCAATTATTCTTCAACTTCGGTTGACGTTGAGAGATCATTTTCTATTGTATATGCATATACAAAAGATTTTTAACAGACAAGGGTTTACTTTTTGATAATATAAAAAAGTATTTACTTATTTGATTATGCAAACAAAAATTTAAATTATGTAGTTATTTAAATTAAGTTTTAAAAAACATTTTACCTTTGAACAACAAAAGAATAAAAACATCAATGGAATTTTTATTTTTCGATTTAAATAAAATTAAAAAAACAAACGCTTTTTTATTGAAAATATTCCAGTTTTTAATGCATATTTTTTATATTTTCGATGCATATTTTGGAGTTTTTAGTGCATATTTTCGAGTTTTTAGTGCATGAATACTCATCCCTAATTAGTATAATTTATTATGTAAAATAAAAACTATTATACATAGTCTTTTCGTTCTTCTACAAGGTATTTTGTAGCTTTTATTTTAAATAGATGCATTCAACTATTCATTTATTTTTGTTTGGAGTTTTTCTAAATGTGTTTCACACATTATTTGTTCGAGGTTATTTAATTTATTTAAGGCTTGTGAATTTTCTTATGCGGTGTCTATTTCATATAATTTATTGGATTACCAAACAAAATATATTGCAGTTTGTTCGCTCAAGTGAGATTCGTTAAACCAATTCAGAAAAATATTTCATTCACATAAAACGATTTTTTCAATTAAACAGTGTACGCTTAGTCGAATTCGACTGTATAAGTTTAAAAAAAAAATATGTGTGTACAAAAACTTCAGACAAATATGTAAGTAAGAAAGTATATTCGGTCATACCAGACCATATGCAACCCTACTACACAGTATTAAAAAAACACATTTTTAAGAGTGTACCCTATTCGGGACCTGCGACCAATCATGGACGCGCCAGAACAAAATGATGTTATTAGGCTAATAAGAATCGTATAAAAGTTATTTGTGCTGAATGTTATTAAGATATCTTCATGTATATGAGATTTATTTGCCTCTACATTTTTTGAGGAAGGGACATTATATGGGACCCATGGTTAATTATTTACCTACCAGCACAACATTTTGCCTTGACACCTGTACCTGTCGTAAAATTTATTGTCACCAATTATATTTCAACAATATATAATAAGTCTTTCCTCATGGAACTTGTTCATTGCTGTTGTAACATTAATTTTAAAGTATAATTTCAATGTTACCCATATGGGCAAATCCCAGAAACAGTCCACGAACCAAAAATTTTTCAAATTAATTTTTTTAATGCAATATATGACTAGATCCTAATTTTATTTTTATATTAAAAAATATGTATTTCGATGGTCATTAATATAAAAATGTTTACCAAATCCTACCCCACCCCTGATCCATTAATGTTATACATGAATTTAACAATATTTTAGGTGCTTTACGTGCCTAAAATAACACTTACAGCAGACTCATCAAAACATAAATTTCGTTAAAACAAAAAATTGATATTCAAAATATTCACTTTTGAGAAAATTGGAATTGAAGGCTATTATAGATGCTTTCATAGTGACATTGGCATTTTATTTATGAAGCCGTCCTGGGTTAAGTATGACTTAAGCTGTTTTACCATAATGAAAGAGAGCAAGAAAAAAAATCTAATGCAATGATTAACTCAAAAGAGCAAAAAAGTGACATTGGCCCTTTTAGCTCCAAGCCACAGATATACACATACTTACAAATAGCATATATCATAATTTCTTAGCAGGTTTTTGTTGCGAAATAATTAATCACAAAGTTTTGTGACGCACGCCACAAAAAGTGAAAGTAACTTAAAAAGTTAAAGAGTGTTTTCCTAATTTTTAGCGAATTTTGCATCCTAAGGTATACAAAATGTAGTTCATAAAAAAGATGAATATAAGAGAATTCTAAAATCACTTATTGCAGCCAAAAAATGTTGTGATTTTGTGACAAATCCATGAACCCTTTGGGACGCACGCCTCACAACGCACAGTTTTTCAAGTACATATGTAAATACTTATAATAAACCCAATTTGATTTATTTTAACAAAACAAATTATATATAAAAACTAATTTTGTGATTATTTAAGGCTAGTTTACACTATTATACTACCATACATGTCAAAAACCCAAGTAATATGTAAAAGTCGGATAGTGTGAATGCATGTGTTATGAAAATGACAAGTATTATGAAAAAAGTTTGACATCCCATACGACACCAACTGTTATGTTAAATTAGATCTCCTGACAGTCGCAACAAAACTCATTAGATTTTTATCTCACAAAGTATTATGGAATACGTAAGACTTGTGAGATAGTGTAAGCTAGCCTTAAGGAATGACATTGGCCCTTTTAGCTCCAAGCCACAGATATTAATGTCAATAAATACGAAAGGGTAATTTTTTATGAATTAAGTTTTTCGGGCTGGCAGCACTGCTTGGTAATTGTGTCCAAACTACATCTGTGAAAGTGAAAAGTGTTCAGTATACTCTGCCATTTCATCATGGAGAAACTCACAAACGACTGCAAATCGTGGAAATTTATTATCAAAATTCGTGCTCTGTGAGAATGTCTATCGTTTGTTACGAACTTTTTATTGGCTGTTGGTTTTTGCAAAATTGGACCTTGCGAATGGACCAATTGAACCGGAGCCGCGGGCAAGATTTCCATCGAGTTATTTTTAAAAAGTAAATGGCAAAGACCAATTTATCGATTCAAAAAAATTTAATATATGATGCAAATTTGAGTGTTTTATTAGATTTTTAAAAAAACTAATCTTAAAAAATTACCCATTATATATAAGTTGAAGCTATCTTTTTGGAAAGGCCAAAAAATGTTGATATTTCAATCAGAAAACGCGTGCCAATGTAGCGTTCGTCACGCAGGATTTTCCCATTTCTGAATTTGATCGCCAGAAAAGAGAAAAAAATCTATTGCAATATGTTAAAATGAATCAAAGAATAGCCCGTTTAAACTATTATTTTTTGCTTTTTATAAAATTGTAATAAGCTATAAAAAGAGTAAAGTTTAAGTTTTTTTTTCCTTTCTACCATATATTAAAATTTTTGAACAGTGGTTGCCATTCTCATGAGATCTTTATAATTTAAAAAAAAATATCTTGATTTGTTTCAAAAATAAAATCAAGCGCATCAAAGTAATTTTCAGGAAGGGATTTTATATTAGAGCTACTGTGATTTTCAGTATTAAATTTGACCAAATTTCATTACTGTAATAAATATATTTTTGAATTTAATGCTTCTTAAATAGCTTTTCGAATTTTGCTTTTATATTGGACCGTTGGTAAATTATGGACCGATTACTTCACAAAATCTTCACAAAATTAAGTGGAGAGTTTTCGTATCTTCCGAAACTATGACAGACTAAATTTGACTCTAATATCATTATTCGTTACGGTTTTAGGCTGCTAAAGTATTTTCCGAGAGTGGGCTTTATATGGGGCCTATGGCAAATTATAGATCGATGTTCACAAAATTTGGCAAATTGGTTTATTATCGAACGAATTGTATCGTATGACGACAGACCATATCTTACAGCAATAGCACGATGGTAAATTATGAACCGATCTTCACAAATTTAACAGTATAATTTTTAGCCATATAAACGAATTTGTGCAAAATTTTATAAGAATCACTGCCATTCTGCCAACAAATTAATGTTAGTTTTTGTTACAAAAAAAAATATATCAATTTTTAAAGGAGGTTGTTCCACATTTGGGCTTATAACTCTTTTTCTGCTGAACCGATCCCAATCCCAAAATGGTTACGAGAACTAGAAAGAATTTCGCACCAAGAACTAAAAAGAAGTTGGCACCAATATTGTTCTTTTTTGTTAAGTCTTTCGAAAGTGAGCGTGTTTTTAATATACGGACCGATAGACGGACATGGCTAAATCGACTTAGATGAATATTAAAAAACTTTAATAAAAAAATTTTTTGAGCTTAACCATGTCCTAGTAACCACGAAAATTATAATCTTTTGTAATTTTTCTCAAAAAAGATCACGCACCAATTGGTTTTTCTAAACCAATGCAATATTGAATATTCATAATTTTAAACGGTGTTTTTTATTCACACAGTAAAAAACGATGGTTTACTTTTAAAACCCATTGGTATTAGTTTAAAACTTTAATTCTTATTATAAAACCATTTGGTTTTAGCTTTAAACCATTTCAGTATTAAATTCTAATTTAAAACTAAAAGGTTTTAATTTAATGACAAATAAATTTAACTTAAAACCGTGAGGTTTTATTTTAAAACCATGAAATACTCATGCATGTCGATCAAATCTTAAATGGTTTAAAAACAAAACCTTTTTAGCTTGAATTAATAATTTTTAGTTTAAATTTAAAACCAAAAAAAGAATTAAACCTCGCTCTCTCACATATTAATCCCTTTTGGTTTTAAAATAAAACCAAAATATTATTAAATGGCTCTCGCTCTTACATATTTTTTTCTCAAAAAAGATCACGCACCAATTGGTTTTTCTAAATCAATGCAATATTGAATATTCATAATTTTATACGGTGTTTTTTATTCATTTTTAATTTTGTTCGTTCAAAAAGGTTAAAGATACGTTTTTGGTTTGCGGAAAAAGCTCTTACCATCTCTAAACATTAATGAAATTTCATACTTGAGTTATTTTTTGTTTTAAATAAACATATTATTAATTTTTCTTAACCAAAAATAAAATTAAAAATTTTCTAAACTACATCGCGGTTGGTGTGTAAACTTTGTTGAACTTAGCGAAAAAATAAATATACGTTCCCTTATAGTTT
The DNA here is from genome assembly GCA_963931875.1 of Pollenia griseotomentosa. NCBI lineage: Eukaryota > Metazoa > Arthropoda > Insecta > Diptera > Polleniidae > Pollenia > Pollenia griseotomentosa. Next base: position 52,252,174 of record OZ007564.1, read on the forward strand.
TTTATGCTCTATCGGACTGTGCTATGCCAATTTTGATATTTTAAAAAATTGTTAAAAAGTTATATCCCTTATGTACATAACTATTTTTAATCAAAATTTTTTAATTAAACTATTTCCCAAACATCATAAAATTCAACATTTTCTTATTATTTATTAAAAAAATTTTATTATTTGGCAACATATTAACTAAAATTCTTAAAATATGTGCATTAGGGGTAAAACTTATTAAAATTTTTTGCAAATTTCAAAATGGTCCTAGCATAGTCCATTGAAAACTATTAAAAAAAATTATTATTATTAATTAATAGAGTTTTTTTTCCCGGACTTTTTCGATTCCCGGGAAAGCGGGAATTTTTTTTAAATTTCCCGGGATCCCGCTCCATATAAATAATACAAAGTAAATTTTGTTATTAATTAATGAAAAAAAACTTTTATAAAAAAACGTAAGGAAACTTGTTTACAAAGAAAGTAAAAGAAATGGTTCAATACTAAAAAATTAATTGAAGATTGAAATAGGAACTTGAATTATTATCCCCTCACGCCTTTATTCCCTATTATTATGCTTTTATTCAGTATTATTATGCTCTGGATACAAGATAAAAACATAACATAAGCATAAAAATTTAATTCATAAAACAATAATAAAAACAAAATACAAATTAAGGTATTTAAGATATAAGATCAAAAAGTTAATTAATAAAATGTATAAAATATTTTAAAGAAATATGTAACATTTTTTAACGGCTTAGGAAATAACTTTCTGACACACTCAAAGCACTTGGTAAGTCGTCAAAAAGTATATTCCAGATTTTATTTACTAATTATCATGTTTCCGAAAAATTTCGTTAATTTTTTACCGAGCTTGGACAAGTAGTTAAAAGTGCACCGTTGTAGCATGCTTCGGGTTCACAATCAGAAGCAATTTTTTCTTTTTTATAAACAACGTCTATATCAGTCAAATGTATGTCAAGGTTGATGCAAAAATAGCATTAACCGGACTGCTTCTTACAAACCTTTTCATTTCAATAGATCCATTTGTAATATTTAGTTCAATGTGTTTTTCAAGTTGTATGTTGTAGCATCTTACACGAGTTTCCAAAATATAACTTTATTTCGGTTTCCCCGCACTTCCTGGGTATATAAACCAACACAAATTGAAATTGAAAATTTTTGTTCATCACCTAATAAACATATCGCTCCTTCATTGCATCATAGTCATATCTCAAAATTTTAAGTAACTTTAGCAAAGTTTTCCTTCATACCTTCTCGTATTATATCTCAAACTGAACCGAAGTTATAGCAAAATATATCTTTAAATCGGTACATTTTGAAAACTTTAATCGTATTTTGCCAAGATCGTTTGTTTTTGTAGATATGACTATGTTGCAATAAAGGAGCGATATTTTTAGGTTTCTTCTATTTTTAAGACCTGTCCATGGACAATAAAACTTTACTTTCTGCATCTTATTTTGAATTAATGTACTTTATTAACTCTTCACTTCACTAAATGTAATAATTATCAACTGCTGCGCTGCCCATTCTGCTTTTAGTAGATTTATTGCATCAAGAGATATTGATTTAAATACATGTACTCACTTCTTGTTATTGATCTAATCCACAACCCATCCACAGATGCTAATTTTTAGAGAATAGAAAACTAAATTTCAAAGTATAAATAGCTATTTTCTGAAATTATGAGGAATTTTTTATTTCCCAGGATCCCGCAAGAAAAATCCCGGGAAAACGGGAAATAAAATAATTGAAATCCCGGGAATTCCCGGGAAAACCCCTATTAATTAAGAAACTTTTTAACTTCTTTTTTCGTTTATTAATAACATATTTAAAATTTTTTTCTTTATGGATTTAAGAAAATCGCTTTTGTGGGTGAGGTTTTTATTTCTAAACGACCCAAACAAATTGTTTTCGTAAATAACACAATATTCGCTATCGCTGAGTGCTAGGGCCAAAATTTGGTTATTCCCCTAATGTACATTATATATCTTTTATTACTATCATTATTATTTTTTTGATTGTTTCTAGTGTGCAAACATTTTTAATGTTTGATATTTAAATGTCATTTAATTTATTTTTTTTAACGAAGGTCTTATCTTTTAATTTATTTTTTTATTGCACATGCATTCAAATTAACCAACTCTTCATTCTATTTACAAACAAATACAATCTGCTTGTTTTCAACTATTTATTAGTAATAAAAAAGCGGCCGAACCAATCGACTGCAATTTAGAAATAAAGACTTGGAATAGTGTCAGAGTTGTCAGATGTGGCGATTTCTCGCCAAACGTGGCGATTTTCAAACTTGTTTGGCGACCTAATTTTTGATTTAAGTCTGCTTTCACACGTTTCATCTTTTGATGCTCAACTCTTATGTTTTTTGGTGAGGGAAGAAAGAAGAAAGGGGGCTAGTACGGAGATGCCTGTACTCGGTCAGTACGCTTTGTGTTTTTATTCGTTGGTAAATGCACAACGATGGCTGCATGTAATTGTTTTCTTTTCTTTTTCTCTTTGATTCGCTGTTATTAAAATTATTATTGTTTTGAACCAAGAAAAGTTGAAACCGGTTGCTGCGTGTGATTATATTGGTATCTTTAAAAGGGAATTGAAAAAAAGTTGAGCATCAAAAGATGAAACGTGTAAATTCAGACTAACGACATGGCGACTTTTTGGCGATTTAAAAAAATAGTTGGCGATTTTGTTGGCTGTTTTTCATGAGCTACGGACAATGATGAAATGATGAACTCCACAAGAACTCGCATTACGATCTTCTAGGCGCATTATTACGAGGTTTTAATTATATGAATCTGAATAGTACATGATGCACTTCTTTTGTACCTTCATTGAATAAATGAAATTGTCTCACAATGTATTCCAAAAAATAAGACAAATAGGAAGTCTGGCCAGTGAAGCGTTTTAGATAACTGCAACTTATATACAAATGTATATCCAATATTTGTTTAATACTAAATGCAGCTATTCTCTTTTTGTTGCTTTAAGTAGACTACTATAAACTATTTTATTGTACCTCTTTTGTGTTCACTAACTATTTTTACTATGTTTTAAATAAATATTAAACAAAATAAATATATGGCGACTTTTTTTAAATTTTTGGCGTATTTTAGCGATGCTGAACAAATTTATTTTTTAGAATTTATAAAAAATATTTTTAATAATTCTTAAAATATTTATTTTGTTGTCAAAAACTGAAAAACAAAGGCTTTGGCGATTTTGGCGATTTCTGACATTGAATTTGGCGAAAAAGGTCAAAATCAATCTGACAACCCTGATTAGTGTATGTCAGCCAGCCAAAGTTTTTAATAACACTAGCCAACAAGGCTAGTAATATGGTGAGCTGAATTCAAATCTGTTTTTATTCGTTTCTTACATAAAAAATCACTAGTTTATTTAAAAATCAATAAATTTTCAAAAGTGAATGGCGTTATTAGAAAGTCGTTTGTATATTGTTGGTTCGGTTTCACGTACTAGAGTCCACAATACTCTCCCAGCATGCTTTTGTCTTAAAATCCTTGATAAATTCTTTCAATTTTCATTAAATCTTGGTGAGCACGCTCCTCTTGTTCGCGCTCGCTGCACTTAGTTTTTTTTTTTTTTTTTTTTTTTTTTTTTTTTTTTTGAAAAATCTAAATGCGAATGAAGAATATGCAAACGGTTTTTCCAAGTTTCTGACTGCAAAACCAAAATAATATAAATATGCATATTTTAATGATTCTGATATTGCATATCCTTTTTTTCCAACCAAATATTCACCACAAACAAAGCAAAAATAGCTTGAATCAGTAACACACGATCTCCCCCACATGCTTAAACGCAACTATTATAAATAAATAATTGTGAAAGTGTAGTGTCAGTAGGTGCGTTTGTTTACTTTTCCAGTAAAATCCAGTAGGTGAGTAAATTTTGGGCAATATGAAAATTTTACCCTCAAAACTGGCTCTTGCACAAAAATGTGGCAACTTAAATCATATTACCAAATTTTATTTTAATTGGTACATTTGACCATACCCAACAAACACAGAGGTTTGATTTAAAATTGAATGTAATTATAAATTACAGCTTTTCTTATACAACAAACGTTTTGTAATGATTTGAAAATTATTGCATTCTTAACAAAAAGAGGAAATTATTTTTAAATTGAGAAATGCATTTATTTTCAACTTGCTTTCAAACGTTATTCTCAAATTTTTTTCAAATGTGAATTTTAATACAATGTGGAACATAAAGGTGTGAAGGAGACTTCACACAAGACTTTTTACCTAGGTAAACATTTGGCACCATAGCTTAAAGTTCAAATAGTGTTCTTTCCGTCCTCTAATACTTGGCTTCTTTGTGTTTTGAGGATTGTCATGGCGTAGTAACGCGATCGTACAACAAACTTATATTTTCTTCACTTTTCCGTTTTATTTTTATTCACATTTTTTCACTTTGTAACTAATTTTTACTCACAAATAATTTATATTTTTTAACAAGAAATCAAGGCTTTTTAAAGGCGAATTAACTTCACGTAGTATGTAACTTTTCTTTAATCGTGTAACTCATTTAACTTTAATCGCCATTTTTTAGTGTTTACATTAGTTTTCACTTTAGTGCTGCCAAGTTATTTTTTGTTTTGAGAATAACATTTGATAACAATTTGATAAAAACATTGTATGTCAAATGTTTATATTCAAATCATTATCAATTTGAATTCAAATGTTAAAATCAAACAATTTAAAAAGGTTTGAAAATTATGTTTGACGTCAAATGATAAATTCATTTTATATCTAACGTTTGATTACGTGTTTGTTGGGAGCAGCGTTACCGTTGTGCGACTTTAGTTGCAATTTGCAACCTTTTTGACGCACTGACACTTTTTGTGCGACTTTTTTAAACTCGTCTAATTTTGCAACTTTTTTCAACTCTTTGCGACTTTCTTTGAAGTGAAATACTTTTTTTCATAGAAATACACTGCATAATTTCACATATTTTCCCTTAAAAATATCAATTTGGTTTTAAACATTCCCCGGGATATGTTATCTCATTCGATTGATCAGGTGGTTTCTTTGTATCAAGACAATTTCAACTACTGAACTGTATTGTATATGCCTTGTTTTGATCGGCATTATTATTAAAAGCGTTTTAAACCAACTTTTTGCCGCTATTGATCTCATATCTTTATTTAAGAATATTGTAAATGACACAGGCTTTTATTAACGAATTTAAGTTGTTAAAAAGTTAATCCGTTGATAAATCATACAATTACATTTTTAAAAAAATTACAAATGCTAACCATTTTTGGCATAGAGTATGAAGCTTAAAACAGTGCGTGTGCTGATAATTTTTTTTTTTTTTCAAAATTAATGAAAAATAACTTAACCAACAGGTTAAAAGTGAGTCCCGTGAGTTTATTTATTTATATCGTTTAAATTTTTAATTCCTTTTTGTTTTGTGTTTTTTTGATTAACTATTGCCTTACCAAAGATTTTTATGTACATCGTTAACCAATACCCACCCGGGTATTACTGCATGTCTATAAGCAATGAGAACAAGTTATCGTCATACAACTTTTTTTCGGTTTTAAGAGAGTTATTAAAGAAATAAAACCGAAATTAATATGTTAAAAAAAGTGTGAGACTTAAATTTGAAAAAACGACTTTTTTGTGCGACTTTTTGTTTTAAAACCGACTTTTTGTGCGACTTTTTCAAAATTCTCAACGGTAACCCTGGTTGGGAGAGCTCGTATGCAAATACCACTCCCTAAAAAAGCTTTTAATGCCATAACTACCTTAGAAAAGTTGGTATTATTTAATATTAAATTTGGCGCTACTATAATAGATAACATATGTATGTAGATATGAAACTCGGCTGTCAAAAACCTAAGTCTGTAATTAAAAAAAACTTAAGTGATGGGAATGTGTTAGTAAAAATTTTTAAAAATGTTTGTATGAAATAACCCAGCGGTAAACTTTTGAAGATCTACTGTAAGTTCTTCTTAGACCTTTTTTTTAAGATCCTGGACTCATGCTCGCTTGCCTTCTCAGGAAGGTCTTATGGAAGACCTACCAATTACCTTCTACATACAAAGGCCTACAATTAGACCTGCTGAAGAAGGCCTCTCATCAGGCCTGCTCGTGTGTAAAAAATTGATGAGTATGGAATGGGGTTGTAAGGTACTATGTCTGAGAAATAAGGGCTTCCAGAAGGTCTGCTTTCTACTTCTTTTTACCGCTGGGAAATATTCCCCAAATTCCCAGCAAACACAATTTAAACGCCTGAAAAATAGTATCGATTTTATTTGAATGTTATTAAAGGCTAGATTACACTATTATACTTTGTATTAATACATGTCAAAAACTCAAGTAATATGACAAAGTGTGATAGTGTGAATGCAATGTGTCACGAAAATGACAAGTATTATGAAAAAAGTTTGACATCCCATACGACTTCATCGTTTTTTGAAAAATTTCTAAACAATAATACTTTTCATTGGATCAGGGTTGCATTTTATTTCATGTGTGAGTGTTTATACTTTGTGTGATGTTGTAAACACAAACTGTCATGTTAAATTAGATTTTTTGACAGGCGCAACAAAACTCATTTGATTTCTATCTCACAAAGTATTATGGAATACGTAAGACTTGTGAGACAGTGTAATCTAGCCTTAAGAAATTTAAAAAAGTTCTCTTTTTTATTGATTATGCTACTATTTTTAATGATATTTAATCATTTTATAGCAAAAGTTATATATTGTCTTAATTTTTTGGTTTGAGTTGATCATTTCATTAGGTGTCTTTTCTACTCTCTTTTTTTTGCTGAAACAGTTTATACAGTACCCAGAACAGCTTCAGAAGGGTTTTGCTAGCCAAATTTACCAAGAACTCTTCAATAAGAAAACCTTAATTTCAATTTTCTCAAAATGAATATTTTGACATTGACCCTCTGATATAAAAAAAGAATTTTTCACATGTAACGAAGGGTATAATAAATGACGAGGAGGACTAGATATGTAAATTATTGCTTAATTTATTTTTAATGTACTAAAAATTTGTATTTTATTAATCACCCATAGAAAAGATATTTCTTGAAGATCCAGAATTACAAGATGACTTACCCACTTCCTATATGTCTCACAAGGAATTTTACGAGCACAGCGTTCGCAAAGCCGTTAGAATTGCCGAAAAAATACGTGAATTACGTAACAATGGAGAGGATAGTGTTGATACCTACAAGTACATAAATAAACGTTAAAGTTAATTTGATTTATAAATATAAAAAAAATCTTTAATTTTTAGTGCCCTTCTGGGTGGTTCCTTGGGCGCAGCTTTACTTAAAGAAGGCAATCCCATGGCTTTACATTTCATCATGTTTTTACCCACTATTATGGGACAGGGCACAATTGAACAACAAGTTGAGTGGTTGGGTAGGGCCTGGGATTGTTCTATAATTGGTACCTATGCCCAAACTGAATTGGGTCATGGCACTTTCCTAAGAGGTTTAGAAACTCGCGCAGACTATGATGTCAGTACCCAGGAGTTTGTACTGAATTCACCAACAATAACAGCTTACAAATGGTGGCCAGGAGGGTGTAAGTTTATTAAATAAATACATATATGTATTTATTCGAAAAACGTTGTTACTTATTAATTATTTTTCTTTAGTGGGTCATACAGCGAACTATGCGGTAGTCGTGGCCCAGCTTCATACCCAGGGCGAATTTCGTGGTCTAGCTCCTTTTATTGTGCAGGTACGTGATGAGGACACACATATGCCTATGCCGGGTATCGATGTAGGCGAAATTGGCACTAAATTAAGTATGAAATCGGTTAATAATGGTTACTTGGGTTTCAAAAATGTACGCGTTCCCCTGAACAATATGTTGATGAAAAATCAACAAGTTCTGCCCGATGGCACTTATGTTCCACCCAAAAACTTAGCTTTAACCTATGGTACTATGATGTTTGTACGTGTAGCCCTTATACGTGACGGAGCAATGGCTTTAGCTAAAGCCTCTACTATAGCTTGTCGTTATTCCGCCGTTCGTCGTCAAAGTCCAATCGAACCAAATCAGCCGGAACCTCAGATAATGGAACATACCACGCAACAACTTAAAGTATTTCCCCAAATTGCTAAAGCTATAGTTTTTAAAACAAACGGCGACAACATTTGGAATATGTACAATCAAATATCACATGAAATTGAAAATGGCGACCTGGAACGTTTGCCCGAAATGCATGCCTTATCATGTTGTCTAAAGGCCATTTGTAGTGCTGATGCTGCTGCAGGCATTGAGACATGTCGTTTGTCTTGTGGAGGACATGGTTTTATGGATTGTTCCAATTTCCCCACACTTTATGGCATGGCAACGGCTGTGTGCACGTATGAGGGTGAAAATACAGTTTTGTTGTTACAGACAGCACGTTACTTGGTCAAAGTTTATGGCCAAGCTTTAAAGGGTGACAAGTTAGTGCCTACAATGGCCTATATAAAAAAGGCCATAAAGCAAAAGCAGTTTTTAGGTTTTGACGGCTCTTTAAATTCGATTGTTGAGGCTTTTCAGTTTGTGGCTGCTAAGTGAGTTTGATATAAACAGAAAATAAAGTCCTAATTATACATATTTTTTTTAAATTTTAGTAAAACTCGTATTGCTTACGAACGCATTGAGGAGCGTCGTAAACAGGGTCATGGTCCAGAAGTTGCAGCCAATTTTTGTGGTATTGAAATGACTCAAGCTGCAGATGTAAGTTAACAAATTTTAAAGAATTTAATTTTTCAATTTCTACAAAAAAAATATATAATTTTTTAGATTTTTAAATTTGCCCCTGACTTGAAGAACTTCTTTATTCAGCCTTCTTCCGGTTGTCGTTGTCGTAATCGATCAAGTCGTTTTTTGTAAGAGATTATAGAACACTGGTTGTGTGTTACTTTAATCTCTTACAAAAAACGACTTGATCGATTACGACAACGACAACCGGAATAAGGCTGATTAAAAACTTAGAAACGCTTTTCTACAAGACAACAATTTATAATTTGGCATTTCTATATTTTTTTATTATCACATACAGTGTTCAATTGTATCCTATTCAGTGATGTTAACTTTTATTTTTTCATTACCGTACGGCCCTCTAAAAATTACCGTTTTTAAGATGAAATTACCGTGCGCAAAGATTTTTAATCAAAATATTAATGTGCTGTTTCCAAATGGCAGGCGATTCATTGTGATTCATAAACCATTTATTGAAATTTTAAATGTGTTTTAAGAAAAATTTCAAAGGAAATTTTTGTCTTAAAATACATTAGGCAGTAAAATAATTTTAAATAAAATTAGTACATATGTACATATACAGGGTGGGCCAACTTGGACTGACTGATTTGAAATGCTTATAATTTTTGTATTTTTAAATTGTTTTATTTAATTTTTTGCGTATTAAAGTATAAATAATATTGTTTTTTAAGCTAAGTATTAAAAATTACATCTTTAAGATGGCGTCCATTCTCCTGTTGGCAGTTAATTAATGGCTCTACTCAATACAGTTTGCATTACGTTTCGCAACGTTTCTGACTGCAATTGAGCAATTTCTGTGCGAATATTCTGCTTTAGCTCCTTATTTTGTGGTTTTTTGACGTTAACTCGTTCCTTCAAGAAACCCCTTAATAAAAATCTGCATTTTTAAAATTATTCGGTCATCGAAAAGTTCTCGCAGAATTGCCATTTCTTGCGGTATGAGCTGTAGCTCCATCTTGCTGGAACTATATGTTACGATTATTGAGAACTATCGGACGTAAAAAATTTTCCAACATGGTCCGGTATACCATCCCAGAGACGGTTTCTGGCTTATTAAGTTCATTTTCGAAGAAATATGGCCCAATACCTTTATCAGCCATGCTTTCACACCAAACAGTGCATCTGACAGGGTGTAATTGTCGCTGATGTAATGCTATCGGATTATCTGTACCCCAAATTCGGCAATTCTGTATTAAAATGATGACGGTATTTTCTTTGCGTTGTAACAATTGAAACATATTAAAATTCAACAATTTTTACATGTTCTTCCACTGAGTATGATGACATTATAAAATTTTATAAAACTCTGTATTATCTGCAAAAAAAAAAAAAATACAAAAATTATAAATCAGTCAGTCCAAGTTGGCCCACCCTGTACATATGTATATTCATTCAACTTAAAATATTTTTATTCAATACGCTTAATAAATTTAAATAAATAAATATAAAGTAATATGTACTATAATAATTTTTGAATAGTCACAAGAAAAATCCATCCTTCCGTACTTAAACCAAGGCAAAGCGGTGTCAATAGTAGGGTAAGTACGGATTTTCTTAAATTAACTAGAATGCTTGATACAAATACGGATTATTCAAGTGCCAAACACTTAACTGATCCGTAGTTAAAATAATCCGAAAACTATAGTTAAATTTGAAACATTGCGGCTATTTTATATGTTTTAAAATTGTTGACTTTTAAACAAACAAAAAGTTTGATATAAATTTAATTATATACATGACTAATATCATTTTTCTTATTTTGCACTTATCGGTGTAACGAAAGCATTTGCAGAAACGTAATGTTCTTAATGTTTTGTTATAAGATTTATCTATTTTTTGGAAATCACCTTTTAAAAGTTAAAATTATGAAACCTTAATATGTAAGTATGTATATGTATACCAAAAATCCAAATTTCTTTAAGTTACCGTATTTTAAATCAAATTCCCTTGCTACCTTTTGCTGCACAAAATAACCCTAAAAAAGGGTAATTGCCGTACGGTTAACATCACTGGTCCTATTGGTTGTTTTTGCTATAATTTTATGAATTTCAACCAATATGATACAAAAGACTACTTTGTGAATTCCCTAACTATGTATCGATATTAGTATTAATATATTTTTGCTATTTAAAAAAAACAAATGAAAATTATTTTCAATTTTTGGTTCTAACGGAAATAGTGAAATGGTTTAAGACCATTATTATTATGATTATTTATTATTATTATTTATTTATTTGTCTATGAAATATAATCCTTACAGACTTGTTAATTAAATACAAATAAATTATGCAAAATATATACAAACGTGAAACAAAAATTACAAACATTTTGTGTTTAAAAAGATTAATAATTTAGTTTTAATATCAGAAGAATAGTCAATAAATTTATAAAACTTGTTGAAATCAATACACATCCTTCTTAACGAGTCACTATTAGCATAATTAGCTCTTAAAATTTAACTGATAACGGAACTTAATGACGTGATGGGCGTTGAGGAACATTAAATGTTATATTGTTGATTAGGCATCCAGAGCATACGTCGCCAACAATTATGTTACGGCTTTTTAGAGTTGGCAGCTTGATGAGGAATAGTCTTGCAGAACAAGACGGCATACTCCATTTGTTAAAGTTCAACCCACGCAGACAAAAAGACAGAAACTGTTTTTGGACTGATTCAATTTGGCCGGAATATTTATAGAATATAAGATTCTCATAAAAATTTGTTAATTAGATGTTTTAAAAAAAATTCTCCAAGATAGTGGAACAAAACTGGGTCTAGCTGACAGTTACTACTTTTAGAAAGATACCAACCCGAATCATATAGATCTAGGATGTTCAAAAAATCGGTTTTTATTTTTGTTTGATTAAACGATTAACCGATATTTGGCATTTTTAACTTTTTCGATTAAACGAATAAAATTTTTAAATTAATCGATTAATCGAATAATTTTAAATCCATACATTTTATAAATTACGAGATTTGTTTCGATAATTTTAGAAAAAATAAGTACTTGAGTAAATAAAGATTCTTTTTTAAATAAAACTTGTAAATTAACCTCCAAATTGTTGCTTCGGGCACTTAGATTTTAAAAGACTGGATTTTTTAAATTTTTCACGGACATTCCATCCTCTGCTTTGCTTCTGCAAATAATTTTCTCTAGAGCATCGATCGAAGTATCTTGTTTAAAATATTAATTCATTGGATTTTGTTGGTGGAGCATCTTCTTCAAGTACTATGTTATAGTCACTGTGTAAGTGGTAAATTAGTGAAGTTTTGAACACCTGTTACATTTAGCATTATTAGATTTATCTTTGTACAATATTTTTAAGCCAAACTCATTCTAAAGAGAGAAACGCATGAACTATTTTGTTAAAAAATACGTTGGAGTTCTAGAAATCGAAATGAAAAGATTAAAAATCGAGCAAAAAAAACTACTCTGTAATGAAAGTTCATAGAAATATTCCATTTTATCTACAAACTTCATTCTTTAAGTATCTATAATTTTTGCAAGAACCACACTTAAAACCACGAAAAACTAGGGTCATTTTGTAAATAATTGAATTTTACTTATCGTTCGATTAATTTCACTTCCCGATATATTAATATAAATCTTTGAGTTAACATATTTTTGTCGTTTTTTCTTTTGTGAAATGAATTATTAAATTGTTTTGAAAAAATTCAACAAAAATATAAGCTAAATTACTCACTAAACATGACTGTTTTTTAATTCCAACGGACACATACATTTAGTTTGTTTATTCGACTTTAAAAGACTTTAAAAAAGCTATACATTTAAAAAAATTATACATTTAACAGAAATACTGTATATTATTATCATTCGATTAATCGGTATAAATTCTTCGATTAATCCTTTAATTGAAATTAGCAATTTTAAATTATTCGAACAATTAATCGTTTAAAATTGTTCGATTAATCGAGCAAGAATTAATCGACTGAAAACCCTATACAGATCACAATGTTAAAATGTCGCTTCTGTATAACACTCCATATATGTATTTAGTTTATTATTTTTAGAAAGAATTGAGCGAAATCTCGAAACTCCAACTGAAAGAAGTCCTTTTAGAAGAATAGAATAAACTAAATGTTAAATTTAATAAAAACAGGAAAGAGTGCTATATTCGACTATGCCGAATCGTATATACCCTTCACCATGATGCGAAAAGAACAGCAAGTTATATACCGCTCTTAAGATAAAAATAAAACTATTTTGTGCCACGTACAAAAGCTGATTTTGGAAATAAATTTAGAAAAGTGGTGTATGCTGTACAAAAAAATAATTTTCGCTTTCAATAAAAGCTCTGTTTCTTTACTCTACTTTGGGATCCCTCGGGATCCCAATTTGCACGTAAAGCATTCCTTTGCTTTAAATTTGTGTAAATGAGAGCGGATTTGAGAGAATGAAATTATTCTTCTTCTTCTTGCACGAAACAGCCCAGACTTTTTCTTCGTTCAAATTGTGTGAATTGCACTCATTTTCACGAACTTTACCCGAAAAGTAAAGAAACAGAGCTAAAAAAATACTATTAACTTTTAAGTTCGTTAATAAACGTTCACAAAAATTTACATTGTTCTTTAAAACATATGCCAGAAGCAGTGCTGAAAAAACAAAAAAGTCTTTCGGACATACTTTCAGAAAACTTCATGTAAACCTTCATTGTCGTACTTGGCATATGCGCCAAGCCAATAATGATGTAAAGAAATTATTCTTTCTAACCTTAAAACTTTTGTTTTAGTTTCAAATATTTTTAAGTCTAATAACTCGAGTTTTTTATACGATAATTATTTGGAGTTAAGACGAATAGTTAGTTTACTACCTCAATATTTATTACAGTAGTTTTGACATGACTGCACAAAATTGATCATTTTTGGCATTATTCTTTAAAATCCCATACAAATTCCTTTTTTAAGTGCACTTCATTTACCTGCACATTTAAGATATGTAAGTGCCCAAAATTTTTGGCATTTTAAAATTATTTTCATACAAAAAATTTAAGTTAGCTGCACTTTGACTTAACTGCCCAAAACACATATTTTCTGGAATTATTTTTCATATTTTTGGGCAGCTGTAAAATATTTTCATACAAAACATCAAAGTTAGCTGCACACATGAAAAAAATATGGTGGCCACTTTTTCACATAAATATCCAATTTAAGCTGTTTATAAAAATATAAATCGCGATTATTTTGGTTTTTTTTCAGAAATTAGTATGATCTTTGTAAATTCTCATTGTGTTTGTTAATGTTCCTTTTATATAAAAAATACATACATACATGTATAAAATGATCTGTTATTTGAAATAAAATTTTAATAAAATATAAATTTATGTACGTTGTTTTCGGTTAATTGAGCCCCTCTTAATTGAGTTTCCTGTTTTATTGCACTAAAAATCATGGAACGAAATCATTCAGTGTAACCGTCAATGTAAAAATAAAAACCCGTTTAGTTGAGTTCCGTTGAATTGCGTCACCCGCTTAATTATTTCGCAAAATAAGACCACATTGCGAAAAACAGAAGCAAATGTTTCGGTTAATTGTTTCCGTCTACTTAATGTGTTTTCGCTCCACAAACGTTAAAAAAATATTTTGCGGCAAGAAAGATTGTACACTGGACGTACCTGCTTTTAATTTTGTTTTAAAAAACCTTAGCCATTTTTTTGCGTTTTTCGTGTTAATTGCGTCGGCGATTCATGGAGTTCCCGTTTAATTGCGTTAAAAGTCGTGCATTTTTAGAAACTCGATTTAGCGGGAATAACTGAATTAATAAAAAAATTTTTTAATCCACTTTTAGATTAAACACTTTACTTTAGCTGCACTTTTGTGCAGGTAACCACAATTGTGTACCTGCACATTAAGGCAGGTAAATGCATTTAAGATAGCTGCACTTTTGATTTACCTGCACAAAAAATCGTGCAAAGGAGATTGTGCAGCTAAGTCAAAATTACTGTATTACATAATTAACTTAACATTAAAAAAAACCAGTAAAACTAATAAAATTTTAATTTCCAAAATTTGTGAAACATTTGTTAATACTTAATGTTTGTTGTTTCTTTTTTTTTGTAGCTTCATGGTCGTGCGTTTTTGGCTTCCTCGGCTTTATATGAATTACAAAGCCTTGCTAAACAAGTATCACCCGCTTTGGGTGATGTTCTGAAAACCATTTTGGAATTGTATTTGGTGGATGCTTGTTTAAACCGTATTGGTGATTTCTTAAGGGTAAGAATTTCTAAAAGCTTTTCTTAACTCATTATAAATAATAATAACTTTATGTTTAATTTTCATTTCAGTTTATTAACTTTACGGACAAAGAAGTAGGTCAATTGGAATTACGTTTACAAAACTGCCTTAAACGTTTGCGTCCCAATGCTGTGGCTTTAGTAGATGCCTTCGGTATAAATGATCGTATTCTGGACTCGGCATTAGGTTCCTGGGACGGTAATGTTTATGAGAAAATGTTTGAGGCCGCAAAAAAGAGTCCACTAAATAAGGAACCAGTTAATGTATCATTCCATAAATATTTAAAACCATTCATGAAAGCAAATCTGTAAATAGTAAAATATTAATTAAGACCAAATATGTGTCTTATATGATAGTGGTTTGATTATTTTAAAATGTAAATATTTTTATTATTTTTAATATTTGTTAATATTTTAACCACTTTATTTGTTGTCTAAACACAATGCGGGGGTTAATGTTGTTTTCTAAATTTAAGTAAATGTAATTTTTTTATAAATAAAACAATGTTATACAAAATTTATAATGATTTTTTATGAGTTTATTTTATATGCTTTATAATAATAGGCTTGTAAAATTTTTTGCAGTTTCTTTTTATTTCTAAATTTACATATATTTTTGGCTTTAGGTTTAAAAATAAATACATTTTATATAAAAAGTAAGGTTAGTTTAGGTTATTAATATTTAAAAAATATTTTAAAAATAAGTATGTACATGGAATAAATTTTTTATTTTAATTTTGTATTTGCGAAAACGGCGGCTACTTAAGTTTGAGTGATGATAATCGAAAAAAGACTTGGTTTAAATTATTTATTTAAGAATTAAATTTTAAGTTGTATTGAAATTTATTTAAAAGAGAAAAATAATATTCAATGCAATTCTAAATAAAAAAAATTTGATTATTGCATCTTAAAAATAAGCATACCTAAAATCGTAATACACAGTACAAGTAGGACGAACTCGTAAATTATTTCTATCGATTCGAAATACGCCATTACCTCTCAGCAGTCCACACCACAACTAATACGATTTGAGTGTGAATATAAGTAAATTTGTGACTCGTAAAGATGGGGTGTAATAAATTATATGCTACTTCTGGCAGTCCTGATCGAATACTTTTTCGATTCGAAATCAATTTTATTTCTAATTCTTTCAGTCGAATCAAAATTATTTTTTCAGTGCTATACAACACTAAAAAAATAATTTCGAATCGTTCAGTATCGACTGAAAGAATTAGAAAAAAAAATGATTTCGAATCGAAAAAGTATTCGATCACGACTGCCAGAATTAGCCCCCAGAAGAAAACATCGACTAAATCATACACGAAATTGTTTGTGGTTCGAACACAGCAATAGCTCGTCAAGACGGGGTATAGAATAACTACTTTTTCGAAAATGAGTTTGACTAAAATTTTATACAGATAGTTAAACAAAAATATTTATTTTTCTTAAAATTATTCTTCCAATGGTACTTAATGGTAAAAGGGTATATTGGTGTTTCTCTGGTTATGCAAGCGACTTTTGTACGCGTTTTATTGTGTTTGAATATTAAAAAAATAGAAGTGGATTGGAATTTTAGAATGAATTCTAGAATCGTTACATTGTTTGTAATGAGTTCTTTCTAAAAAGTATATATAATGGTAAATTGAGCACTGGGTACCCAAATGCCATGCAATCAAAGTTGACTTACTCACGTGACAAAAATAGAAGTGCCTTTTAGGACCGTAAGAAAAAGTGCGAAAGTAAGTGAATTGTAGGAGGTTTTTATTTGGGAAAAAATGTTTTTATAAAGGTTAGTAATGGGCCTTTATAATCATGTTTTGTTCAAAAGCAACTATGCATGGGTTGGCGAAGAAAAAAATAAATTGTAAATTACGCACGTGACATTACGCACGTGACACTTTTTACATATATGTTTTTTATTATTATCACCATGCAGATTCCCATAAATATCTTCAAATTTGCTTAACAAGCAACTTAATACTCAATTTGCAATTGATTGTAATGGAGAGATAATAAAGAAAGAGTGTACACATAACATAATTTTTGCATGTAAAATAAGTACATAAAAATGTCTTTAGAGGTAGAAAATATAAAATTTTCCAGTTTCCAGCGCAATTTCCTCAAGTAAAACAGCTGAGATATGCTATGAAACCATTCTTTTATAACAACATAGACTTTTATCATAATAATAAACAATAAAAGACAAAGATTATCAACATTTTATTTTTTCATCCTGGTGGACCATTCTGGAGAAATGCCCATATATAAGTTTGTCATTCCGTTTGTAGTTTCTACAATATTGATCTTAGACCCTATAAATGATATATGTTCTGAGTCCTTATCAGTAGCGAAGTGGATTTAACGATGTCCATCTGTCCGTGTGAATGTTGAAATGGGTTTTTCGAAGACCCCAGATACGATGTGGACTAGGTTGTTATATATTTCTGTCGCATATTTAATCTGATTTCTTTGCTATTGAAATTAAGACAGATCGGTCCATAAATGGCTGAGACATGAGCAAAAATCACGCCTGCCTCTAATTTTTTTTTTATTAAATCCCATGTTGTTGTTCTTTTTTATACCTTTCACTGAAAGTGTAACAATACCTTGTCTAAGTTGGTTGTTTTATAGACTTTTGTTTGGTTTATTTGCACATAACAAATAGTACATGCATGTACAGCGAAATTGATTTAACGATATCCGTCTGTTTTTCTGTATATCTGGAGAACGGAAAGAGCCGACGTTTCCAATTTAGGTGCAAACATCTTGGTTATCAATACACAAATCCCACAAAACGTGGGCGGGATTGGAGAAGGGGCCATGGAACAAAATAGATTTATTTATATCGAAAGGACGGTAATTATAATATCGCACCATGGCGAAGAGTATATAGGATTTGGCATAGTCGAATATGGCACTCTAACTTGTTTTCATTCAAAATATCCGTTTTCAAAACGGAATATTTTTTCAACGACAGATTTTTGTGAAAGTACAAATCTAAATTAACTTACTTTAAAATTTTTTCATAAGTTACTTTATGTTCTATAAAATTGAAATCGATGGAGATTTTCAATTCAATTTTTTAAAAAACAAACGTTGTTTTCCTGATTTTAAAAAGAGTCGTGGCTAATTAATATAAGTGGTGCTAAAAGTATGAATATTTTTAAGAAACTTATGGTGTTTTCTTTTCTACAAAAAATGTGACATTTTATTTAAAAAAAATGCAATTTGGTGTCTGTTTCCTAAAAATTTTGATCCTGAAAAGGATGAGTATTTTAGAATAAAACAAGCCACCCTTTTCGGGAGCAAAATTTTTAAGAAACAGACACCAAATCGCATTTTTTTAAAATAAAATGTCGCATTTTTTTGTAGAAAAGAAAACACAGAATAATTTTTAAAATTTTTTCGAATTTCACTTGAATTCATTTTCCAGAACAAGGCTGAATTTTTCAAACATAAACTTTTTCTAAGAATAATTTCTTTAAAATGATTCTTTAAAATTAATTGGAAAAAAATCAATCGAGTTTCGATATAAAAAGTTCTCTTTAAATTAACCTAATATATTAAAGTTAAAACCAAAGTTGTCTCCCAAGTTTTCTAATCGTTTAGTTGGTCCTTAACCAGACAATTTAATATACATACATATACACATAAATATAATTATACATAATACAAATTATTTGTTAACTAAGGTTTTCAACTCAGTCAAAAAAGCATAAAATTATATCGTCCAACAGTTTTATCCAACATTTCGATCCCTTACCGCAAAAAAAGCTTAAGCGACAAAAACCCAATTTTCCAGAAGAAGGTTTTTTTCATTATATTTCATAAAAATTTTGTAACGGTACCTTACGTGACCATGACATCTTATGCTGGATACACAATATGCAATGCATTTACGCAATCTAGCAAATTAAATTCATTTTCATCCATTCAAGATTTCATCAATATCAAAACGTTTTGGTTGCATTGATGTAGATTGCACTGTCTGTACCCAGCATTAGGAGATGATTCAAGTGTTGCCAATAAATTCATTTATTAAAAAATACGGAAATTGTAAATGATGTCGCTTTACCTATATTTGCCGTAAGGGCTCGATTTAAGTCTTTAATTCTACATAATGGATTAAAAAAAATTTCGTTAATTTATTTTTAATTTTTAGTTTTGCTACAAATTAATATGAAAAATGAAAATTATTTAAAAAATGTGTTTTTGTACATTAGGGTGGAGAGACCGAGTTTTAATTTCGTATAGCACTAAAACGTTGCATTTTATCTTCCTGAATTCAATGAATCTCTTCTCAGTTGACGAAGTTAAAACACTATTCCGACCATATTTTGATATTTTCGAAATGCAGCCGTCAAGCATTCATTATTTTTGAAATTTTGTTTATCGAATAACGCTTCATTTTTACTAACCCTTAACTGTCAGCTGTGGAATTTTTTTACGGTTGCCAACACTTTACTGCACAAATGGCAACAAATTCAAATCAATCATTTTGGGACACCCTTTATATAAAATTTGTAAATTTTGATAAAAAAAAATTATGAAAGCTGTTAGCCAAGGTATATTTACACAAGGTAAACTCGTTGGCCCATATGTTTGTCAGCTGTTTACCCCTAGTTGGAGCCAAAACGTCAAATTGCGTGTATATGAGCCAAAATTTGTACAGGTGTGCGTTAAATTGTTTTTGTTTTATATGAAGACAATTTTGACAAATTGGCTCCATTTATAGAGCAGCATGTCTACACTCCCAAATGAGTCTACCTTGTGTAAATATACCTTGGCTGTTAGCCATTAAGTGGAAGTATTCGAAATCTGTTGGATTCCTTTTTTCCCTTCATACAACGGTGCTCAACCCTAATGTACATACAAAATTATATACAGTTATAAAAATAAATTTTAAGCGTTAAACAAAAAAACTATTTAATAAAATAATCTACAAAAAGAAAATAAATTCATTTTTTATTTGGAGCGAGTTAGAGGTTCATTATATTATTTCTTTCCGTGTGCTAATAAAATATTTTTACTTATTTTTATTAATGAAAACTAAGCAAATTGTGCACTGGTTAATGTATTATTTGTTGCCGTTTCTGTTTCCTCATCACTGGCATTCTGATCAAGTTTTTCAAACCCACTGCGTTTATTACGCTCCAGTAGTAGACCGCCGAGTTTAAAACCGTCTGGTTTTGAGGGGAAATCCCAAGCATGTCGACGGTTGTTAGAACCAAACGGCATGCAACCTTCAAAAAAAAAGATTTGGAAAGTTTTAGAGGTTATGATGTAAAATCTTTTTTTTAAATTTTAAGGAACTTTTACATAAATTTTTTCCAATAAAAAAAGATTTGAAAGTAGTGCAAAAAGTTAATTTTCTATATAAGTGTTGCATTTGCAATTTTAGATTAACCATAATTTCCATTAGACATGTGCAATTAACTGGCAAATCAACATTTCTGATTTGTTAAAATTTTAATTAATAAATTAAGTTAAAAAAATTTAATTCAAAAGTCTATAAATTGGGAAAATAATTAAAACTTTAAGTGCATCTTAAAAATGTCCTGCCATATTGCCTGCTATGATAATGGGCATGTTCGTAAGTAAATCTATCACTGTTCTGCAAATACAAAATAAAATTTCCTCAAATACTTTGCTATTATTTTTAAAACTTAAAGAAAAACGCATACACAAGAAAATATCGGATAGCAGAGTCAAGGAAACGATTTTGATCGTTGAAAATGTGAAATACGCGTTCACACTTGAAACATCTACTATCAATAAAAAGTGTTACCATTTCTGAAAATAAAACTTTTATTTTTTTAAAATACTTTTTTTCTATGAAAGTGCCAACATTTTAAAAGATAACACCAAAATGTATTTCTTATTCATTTTGTTTAATAATTTTAGCAAAATTAAGCAAAATAAGGCTTGCAAAAAAGGAAAAACTTGAGAAATGGTAACGCTGCTTTTTAAGCAACTTCTATTTTGTCAGTGATGCCTCAATAATTACAGAATTTATTGCCACTTTTCTAGTGATGACACTAAAAGAATCGAAAAATGTAAAAGGGAACAAAATGAGATAGTAACATTCTGTAATGATGTTGAAAGATTTTGATTTTTAGGCCTATGTGTATCTTATACCCTTTGTACACTTGCATACATTTCGGAGGAATGCATGGAAGATGTTGAAAATGTGAAATACGCATTCACATTTGAAACATCTAACACCTACCATTAGTAAAAAATGTCACCATTTCTGAAAAAAAAAAACTTTTATTATTTTTAAATACTTTTTTTCTACAAAAGTGCCAACATTCTAAAAGATAACTACAAAGTGTTTTTCTCATTCATTTTGTTTAATAATTAAAGCAAAATAAGGCTTGCAAAAAAGGAAAAACTTGAGAAATGGTAACGCTGCTTTCAAAGAAACTTCCATTTTGTCAGTGATGCCACAATAATAATAGAATTTATTGCCACTTTTCTAGTGATGACACTAAAAGAATCGAAAGATGTAAAAGGGAGCAAAATGAGATAGTAACATTCTGTAAAGATGTTGAAAAATTTTGATTTTTAGGCCTATGTGTATCTTATACCCTTTGTACACTTGCATACATTTCGGAGGAATGCATGGAAGATGTTGAAAATGTGAAATACGCATTCACATTTGAAACATCTAACACCTACCATTAGTAAAAAATGTCACCATTTCTGAAAAAAAAAAACTTTTATTATTTTTAAATACTTTTTTTCTACAAAAGTGCCAACATTCTAAAAGATAACTACAAAGTGTTTTTCTCATTCATTTTGTTTAATAATTAAAGCAAAATAAGGCTTGCAAAAAAGGAAAAACTTGAGAAATGGTAACGCTGCTTTCAAAGAAACTTCCATTTTGTCAGTGATGCCACAATAATAATAGAATTTATTGCCACTTTTCTAGTGATGACACTAAAAGAATCGAAAGATGTAAAAGGGAGCAAAATGAGATAGTAACATTCTGTAAAGATGTTGAAAAATTTTGATTTTTAGCCCTATGTATTTCTTATGGGAAAATTCCAACATCTTCGCAAATTGATGTTATATGTTAAATGTTGACAAGTGTGAAAAGGCTATTACAGTGAAAACTTTTCACGAACGTGACAGTCGTACGCATCAAAAATGCAATAACATTTTAAACAACAAATATTTTCTTTTAACCCTTAAAAAGACCATGTAAGAAAATTTTTTTGGAATATTTTTCATCAAATATCACCTCTTTTAAGGAAGATAATATTAAAGAGAACATGCAATAAAAAATAAGAAATTACGCTTGAACAACTTTGCAGTCTGATTGTTTATCTAAGTGAACAAATTTATGGGTAAATTTATAAAGGTAGTAAGATCTAAATACTTCTCTATAACAATATCGTAAAATAATAAGCTTTTAATAACTTTTAAATTTTCGGTCACGGTGGACCTTTTGACGGAAATGCCCACATACTTCGATTTTTGTAGACAAAATCACAATTTACATTTTTGAAAGATTTAAAGGCTCAAACGCCGTTTCCGAATTATGGTTTGTTCGGCATTTTATATTCGAATTTAATGTAGAATCACTTCGCCCTAATATTTTTTTCAAAAACAACTCTTTTTTGTAACAAAAATAATTTTTGTTTTTGTATGTCTATTGATATATTACATATCGTCACCTAAAATACAAAATAACGTAACAACACTTTTTTATAAGTTTACAGGAGAAGCAAAAAACTTTACAAGGTTTGGCGTTTGAATTTCTATAATAAAGTCGCCATTTTTGTTCGCAGGGATCAATTCGTTTTACTTTCACCAACCCCTTACTACTCTAACTGAAAACGAATAAAAGCATGTGGATGTGAAACTGAAGTAATCCACTTTCGAGTGGATTCGGATTCTAGAACATACCCGTATATTTTTAATTTTTTTTTTTTTTCTGTGACAAAACGGTCGTAACCGGCGTATGAAATAGAATTAGATCTACATATATACCTTAATATAAAAAGGCCCCAACTCATTATTTTTGGAAATCCGTTTTTTATTGATTCTTGTAGAATGGTTGCTAATACACATTCTATTAAAATTTCAAGCAAATTAGATTAAAAATAAAGAACCCTGCAGGAAATGTCACTAGTGAATCTGTACTGATTCACTATTGACACAGTCACCAGTACTAGTGACTTATTATACCCCAGACAATGTTATTTACTATAGACATTTAACATGTGCGTGTCATTGGAAATCTACTACTGACGTTGGTACTACTGACTAGGTACTGACTAGGTAGTTCCTTTGGGAACATATGTAGACATTGGAACCAGATAATCACTAGTACATTTTAGTACATGTAGTCTACACTTTTGGTACGAATACAATTTTTTTATCTTATTTGTTTAACTTTTATAGGAATTGTACTTCTCAATTGTTATTGATAAAATTGTTTTCGTATTAAAGCCAAATATAGTGGCAAATGTAGTGTAGTGTAGACACTTCGTTGACAATGTCACCAAAATAGTCGACAAAACTGGTGACTTGGAGACACTTGCACCCAGAACACAAAAAGCCCTAACTCATACACACAATTTTTCGAAAGAAAAAAACACTGACTCATACATTTCTGCAGAAACATACAAAGTTGTTTGACAATGTTTGTGTAGCTATATTATTTCAGCTTTTATTAAGTTTTTTCCTTCTCCTGTAAAAAGTGTTTTTGATGAGTTGGGGCGTTTTTATATTAAGGTAACGATATGTTAAAAACAATATTTGTGTGATTTTTGATTAAATTTTATTCAATTTATTCAAAACTTCAAACTAAAAAACAAAATTTGGTTATTGTTAACAATTTTATCACATATAAGAATAAAAATCGATGCATGTTACTTTCACAAACCCCTGACTACTCTAATTGAAATCTAATGTTAAATGCAGAACACCAAAAATGCTGAAGTAATCCACATTCTAGTGAATTCGAACTCTAAAACACAATCTTCAATTATTTTTTTTGTAGATGGAATCTTCGATTGAAAGTTAAACATAAAACTGTTATATTGTAATGTAATTGGGGGATTCACAAGGTGTGCTATCAAGTAATATTGTCATAATATCCTAATCTTTTACAATCCTAATTCAGCTCTCAAATTGTGCGAGTAAGAAATGTATTTATGCAGGCATTTTCAATCGTGGAAGAGTCTACCGGGAATCTTCTAAAGATCATTTTTGATTGTCGACGAGCGCATTTTTTATTCGTAGAAAATTCTTCGTACAGTAGAAAGTATTAAGCCTACACTACACGGAATGTAAAGGGCCACATGCGCATGTGGTTCTGACGTACTTTTGACGTCACCACAAAGCCACAATAGCAAGTTCGTGATGTGTGATGACGACAAAATTACGTCGGAACAACATACGAATGTGGCTTTTTACATTCCGTGTACTAAAGGCTTTACACGTGCTGATTCCTCTCTAAGATTCTTCCACAACACAGCGAAATACGCTTATATAAATCGTAGAGGAAATCGTTTGCGATGTGTGTCGAGATTATCTAGTCTTTCATAAAGCATGTCAAGAATCCTATGAGACTCCCCTACATGAAGAGAATGAGCATGTTGTCACTTTTTTCACGTTGGTGTTAAGAAAATGATAGAATGAAATGACCGAAATCAAGTTTTCTGTCATTTTTTTCTATCATTTTCTTAACATCAACGTGAAAAAAGTGACTACTCGCTCATTCACTTCTTGTAGGGTCATGTAGCGATTATCTTACAGGTCCTGAAATGCTCAGCCGTATAAATCTTTTATGATTCATATCGAAATTAAAAGAAAACAAAATAATGTTTTTTTTTTGTTATTAACCCTTATCTTGGTTGGCGAATCTTAAATACGCCTACGACTGTTTGGTAATAGATTAAAGATAACGTTAACTTATTTCCTTTAATCTATTCCCAAACCGTTTAAAGAGATCGGCAACTTATTTCCTTTAATCTATTACCAAACAGTCGCAGGCGTATTTTAATTTCGCCAACCACGGTAAGGGTGATTGCTGCTCGTCAGATCATCATCAGATGATTATTTTGGAGTTGTATGCTTTCTGGGTACTTTGTAACTTCACATGTACGAAATTTTGAGATAAAATTTTCCTTTTTTTTTTGAGAGAGTTTCTACTCTAGTCGTTTTCCTTTGTAAGTGACGTTCAGGAAAAGGGTTTGCATTGGTGATATTATATGCTATAAAATTTATTAACATTCACGCATGGCTAAATCGACCAACAATTTCTTAAGGACTCAACTTTTTAACATCGTGCAAAAATATTTGTTGGTGTTACGCTGGAAAAGACAAACTCAATACTAATAAAAATGACTATTTGTGGTAGTGAAAGATATAAAAATGAGGAAAAAATATAAATGAAAATTAGTAAATAAATATGTACTACATATGTAATAATTAAAACACAAATAAATGTAAAAAATAAAACAATCAAAACTTGAAAATACATCAATAAATTTTATTTTTAAAAACATAAAAAAATAAGATTACATTAAATTAATTACAAAGTTTGAATGTATACACATAGAAAAAATATATAATAGTAAAAAAATAAACAAATATTTATATTTATATTTTGGGAAAATTATAATGGATGGTATTTGTAAAATTAATCAGTACACAAACTAAAATATAAAGTTTGACTATGGAAATTGTATAAAATAAGTGTTGGTTCACACTCTTCAAGTTTTAGCTGTCAAATCTTGAGCTTTAGGAGAGAAGGGAAAGAGAATGCCATTTCTTTTCCCCTCTCTCCTAAAAACTCAAGACTTGACGACTAAAACTTGAAGAGTGTGCACCAGCACTAACATAAAGCACAAGAACACTTAAGGCGGTTTTACACTATCACATAAGTCTTACGTAATTTGAGGAAAATACAACCCTGTCACGATAAGCTGTTATTGTTTTTAAAAAAAAGTTTAAACAATAATTATATCAGGAAAGCATTTTCTTCAAAATACTTACGACTTGTGTGATTGTGTAAATCGGCCTTTAATAAGAACTGACAACAGACAACAGACACCAGATGGGTAATGCGAAAACAGCGTGCACCTTCCTCATTACGGATGTCGTTCTCGTCAACGATTGTGTCCTTTTTTATAATAGATTAAAGTAACACCCAGCCTGTGTAACACACAACCTGTGTTCTTTAGGCCCTAACTGTGTAAAACGCAACGCAACACCAAAAATAACATTGAAAACACCAACAAAGTAAAAAATATTTGATAATTTTGTTGTAGCTTTCTACAGAAATTTTCAACGCCACAAGATATGCAGCGTTTAAACTTTAAAAATTGAATACAAATTTTCTGTAGAAAGCAACAACAAAATTACCAAATATTTTTGACTTTGTTTTTGCTTTCAATGTAATTTTTGGCGTTGCGTTGCGGTTTACACACTTAGGGCTTTAATCTACTACAAAAACATAACAGTCGTTGACGACAACGACAACCGTAATAAGGCTGAATTTTACAAAACTGCAAAATTTCAAATGAACTAGAATTGAGTTGTTAGTAAGTTTAACTTAAGTAAATCTTATCAAAAGTAAAACTAATTTACATAATTAGTATGGTGTCAGTTTATTATTAATTATTTTCAAGTTTAGTATAATAACGGCCAATTATTGTTTTGCAAAAATAAATTTTTAACATCAAAACAAAAGTTTTCGTTAGTTCAAAACTAACCCCCAATTTCTCCAAGTTCAGTTAAAATTAACTATTACTTTAACTTCCAGTTAACAATATGTTTTTACAGTTATAACCGATAGTTAATTATAACTGAACTTGGTGAAATTGGGGGTAAGTTTAACAATATAACAAAAAACAAGGCCTTGAATAGCATTCTCTAAACTTTGTATGACTATATGGAATGTTTTTTAAAAAGTATTTAATTAGGTTATTGTAAATATATTAGGAGATCTTTATAAAAATTGTAAAACTTTAGCTGCTTTTTAATTTTTTTTTAAAAAATATTGGAAAATTTAACTACTACTTTTAAAATTATAATCGAAAAACTTATAAATTTTTAACTCACAAATCCTTAATTAAAGTTTAAAATTTACTAATTTTAGTTCAACAATGTTCAAAATTTTTTATTTTAATTTGAAAAACTTTTTAAACTTGTTTCGAAATTTAGAATAATAATTTAGAAACTTAACTATTTATTTGTAATTTTTTGTTTTAATTTCGAAAAATTCCATTTTAAAGGTTATTTTTATAATTTTTTATTGAAATTTCTATTAGAAATTAAACATTTTTGAGACAGAATCTGGGAATTTATTTAGATTACACATTCGATTAATATGAAAATTTACATTTTTGCTATAATTTATGACTGTCATAAAAATTTTGTTTATTTTCATTTTAAAATGTATAATGAACAGGGCAAGTTGGTGTTATTTTCATGAAAAATATGCTTTTGCATATTTTATGAGTTTTTCCCAAAAAAACCATTATTGATTTATTTTGCACAAATGTTGCGATTACAAAATAAAAATATATCGGTTCTTTTCTTTCATATCGAAATTTCCATTAAAATTGTATTGCAATTTCGATCGATATCGATTGCCGTTTTTCTTCTATCTTATTTCTTTTCAAAGTATTTCATATATTTTCTTATAATTTTTTAAGCAAAATTGTAACTAAAATTTTTTTTAAAAAAGTTGACAAATACAAATTGTTGCTGAAGTAAAAGTAGACTTAAATTTAGTTACATTTTAAAAAAAATTTAGTTACATTTTTGTTCTAAAAATGAGAGGAAAATATATGAAATACTTTGGGAAGAAAAAACCATGGTAGAATAGGTACAAGGTATAGTCATTAGAAATTTTGTTCTCAATTTCAAAACCCATATAACGTCAAACAAAAGAAAATATGGAAAATATTTAAACAAGCGTCAAAAATCAAATAAATTATCCTGGTATTATTATACTATGGAAAAAACGAAATGGCTTTTTATTGTGAACAATGCTTAAATTGTAAACTTCTAAATTATAATTTGGAAATTATGAAATCGATTTAAAAAATTCTGAAAAAAAATTTTTAATAAATGAACCATTGTTAAACATTTTGATGTTCCATTTTAAAGTTTAAGAAATTTATGAAACTTAAATTGAGACTGCTGAACTAAAATTACAAATTTTCGAACAATAAATAAAAATTTGCAAAAGACTTTTGAAAAATATTAGAAATAATTAGAAATATTAAATAATACAATTAAAAATGCTGTAAAACAAATTTTAAACAAATTAAGTGCAAAATTTTTAGTATGCAAAAATCACAAAACAATTCTTATTAAAAAAAAGTAGAAAACTGATTCAAGGGAACGAATTAAGGGATTTTTTGTAAAAATTAAGGACAATCGTTACAAATACTTTGATTAGATGCTACCAATTTTCGATAGACCAATTCACTAGGTTGGCCTACAGTAAAATTGGCGTCATTACCTCGTTTACGGCGACGTGCTATTAACAAAGCTAGACCGAAAGTAAGAAAAGCAAATAACAGCATTAAAGAAGCCACTAAAATCGCTGTAGCACCAGGCCTATGATGAGATTCTTTGGAGACTTCTAACATAACTGACGGATCGGCAAAGTTGGTTGTACTTACAGCATCTGATTTTGCTTCAGACACTTCATTGTTGGACTTTTCTTTATTTACTTCTACTTCAACGTTGGCGATGGGCTTGGCCGCAGATAAAGGTATTGATTTTACCAAAGATTTGTGTAAAAATTTATGTATACGCATGGGATTTAATTCGGCCACATAAACTTCATTGCCATCTACGGTAACAGCCACATCATGAGGATTAGAAAATTCCATATCATTAGGACCAAATTTGGCTGTAACCTTTTTGGTATTAAAATCCATAACATATCCGCGTACCTCGTTATATTGTTCGTTTTTCGAACCCAAGTTATAGATGGGACCATTTACTATTATAAGTTGACCACCTGAAAAAATTCAAAAAAAAAACTCCGATTGAAAACTAAAATCCAAAAAAAAAATCACTTCTATTACTCACCCTGAGCTGGGGTATAGTCCATACTGAACAAACGATCTCCTATTATCTGCGAATGATATTGTGAATGGAATGTACCGTTGGACCAATGGAAACATTGAACACGACCATTTTCACGGTCTGCTGTACAAACTAATTCTTGTTCCGGAACGAGAGTTAAAGCATGTGGAATGGCAAAGAAATTTTGTGGTGCCACGCCGTATGACACACCAGAAAATGTATTTTGACCCCAGTGTAAAATTTTCTCTCCATCTTTGGTGTACTTTAGAATTCGAGCATTACAATAGCCATCGGCAACGAAGAAGTCGCCGTTTTCCAATACAGCCACCGAGGTAGGTTTACAGAATTTTGTTTTTCCTGCACCGGGTGTAAAAGCAGTTCCAAGTGTCATTAACGGCTTATCGTTAGAGCCACGTGGACCAAATTTGAATACTTGGTGTAGGGCAACATCAGTTATCCATACATTGTCTTCGTGGTCGACGGTTAGACCATGAGGCATGTAAAATCTTAAAAAAGAAAATGCATAAAAGTTAAAGTAATTTTTTTTTTTTTTTTTGTCTTTTTTTATGTATAAAAATTAACCTTTAAGAAGAAATTATTTCAAAGATACAGAAAAACAATTCTAAAAGTAATTTCTTATCCCTATAATTTAGAATACAAATATACGAGAGAGTTATATAAAAGCTTTCGCAAGTCAATTTATTTAAAATAAATTGTTAGGATTCGGCGCAGTGTTGCCGGAATCGAAATACAATTGTACACAAACAAAGCATCAAAATAATCCAAAATTTTATAAATTACACAACGCAAACTGTGTGTTTGATGAAAAGTATCGCTTTTAGTAACGAATATATACAGGGTATCGCAGAAAAATCTTAATAGTTTAATTTTTTTTTTTTTAACTTTTTTCTACAAAAGTACAAAATTTTTAAAAGAAAACACAAAAATCAAGGCGAATTTATACAAGGTGGTCTTATTTTGAAAACGTTTTACAACACTGTTAAATATTTTAACGTTGTGTCAAAAATTCAAGCAAATATTTCATTTTGTTTTCAGTTTTAAATTGTGTGTTTTGAAATGTAATAACTTAAAAAAGTTTTAAATTTCATAATTTTAAGCGAAAATTATAGAACTTAGTAAAGATTCCCCAGAACCACTAGAACGGTATACCATTTTGACACAAGGTTAGTTATCAGCTGTTGCTTATGTAGCAAGATAAGTTCACCTGGTGTAAATTCGCCTTGACAAAAATGTTCAAATACATTTTTAAATTTTTTTCAAAATAAAAAAAATATTTAACAAAAAAACATGGAAAAAAACGGAGAACTTGACAAATGGCAACGCTGCTTTCAACGTCTTCTTGTCAGTGCTGCAACAATAACAATTAAACTTTTGCAGTGATGACACTAAAATAATCGAAAGATGTAGAATGGAATAAATAGGGATATCTTCTAAAGATGTTGATCTTTAGCCGTATGTATTTCTTATGGAAATATGTTAACATTTTCGTAAATTGACGGTAGATATTAGATGTTGATCAGTGTAAAAGGAACTTTTTTTTTAGTTTCTTAAGCTAATACCGCGAAGCTCTATGCTTGTCTGCTGGAAAAGAAACCAGAGTCTCTGGCGGGAATCGAACCCACAACCTCGGCGCTGATAGACTAGCTCGCTACCAGCTAGCCTACCGAGGCACTTTTTATGCTTGAATATTTTTTTTAAATTAAGGTTCTTAATTTTATAAGGGAAATCACGATAGGTAGTGCAAAGTGTGCGAACGATGCAAAAATACACACATTTACACAACACAACAACAAAATGTACTATTTATTCAAAATATTAATATTAATACAAAAATATTAATATTAATATTAAGACAAAGAATATACCATGTAATATAATATTAAAAATTGATTTTGCTTCTTCTAAAAATTTCAAATTAAAACCATCTTGTTGATCAGGTGTGATATTTAAAAAGTCGGTTTTTGTAAAATGAAGTTTTTCGATAAAAATCTTTTAAAATCTATTAAAAATATGTATGTATTTTATATAATTCACGAAACGTTTGTATAACTTACAAATTTTTACCCCAATCATAGACCAATTTTCCAGATTCTCGTTCTAGCGCCAATACAGTACTGTCTCTTATAGCTCCCTTGTTGCGTTTGGTAAAAACATTATTTTGTGAGAAAGTATCACTTTGCCAAAGCCTATCACAACGATGAAAAATTACCACATTGCCCGCCTTATCGAAACTAACAGCCGTTACAGAGCCCAATTTTACATTCATTTTGGGCCACGTCGTTTGATAAACATATGCTGCAAAACAAATACAAATACCAATGGTAGAACATTATTACATACACACTTATTTCCAATTTTCTCTTTTAGTTGATAACTTACTGATATTTAATTTATTAATTTCTTTTTTAACATCAATTTTTTCTAATTTATGCTTATCTGGCCATATTGGATCCGATGAACTGCTACTACTCCCTTGCATAATTTGTTGGAAACGTTTGTCATTGTTAAGCAACTGATCTTCGGTTACCAACGGAAAATAACGCTGTAAACTTAGTTTCTAAGAATAGAATTAGATGTAAATGAGAAATGTTTTATTTTGGTTTTTTCATATGAAATATAAAGTATAAATAACTTTCAAGATAATAATTGTAATAAAAAACAAATATGTACCTACATATGCATACATATACATATGCACATGCATTTATCATTAAAAAACGTTATATGTATATGTAAATACACTTTGAAACAATGCAAAAGTAAAGAAAGAAAAACAGAGGCTCTAAATTGCGACATTTGTGATCTGATGAGGAATACTTACAAGTTGTTATCATTTTAGTTAGAGAACGATGCCCTCGAGATTTTAACATTTTTTAAACAAATTTATGAATATGTACATTAGTGTGACCCTTAATAATTTTTCGATTTTGTCCAGTCTCACCCCTCAGTTTTAATTTTACTGTGAATTTTAGTAAAACAAATATACTGAAAAAAATTCAAGTGAATAGGGTTAAGGCGTGCCCCAAGCCCGCTAAAATTTGGGAAAAATCATAATTTCACAGAAAATCTGATTTTGATGTTTACAGTACTATTAACAGGCTATTAATTTTACAACAAAATATTGTAAGAGAAAATTGTTCGCCATAAAAGCAGATATAAAAGACCAAATTTGGTTACAAAATGTTGAAGTTATTAAAATTTCCCCAGGCCATTAACGTCTCTCAGGACACTTGAACAAGAAATGTAGGAATAAAATTAACATATGTATTTTCAGAAATATTTGAAAAAAGGGCTTATTTTTACTTAAAATATACCTGTGTTTACTGGTATATTAATTTTTGTCTGCAAAGGATACCGCTAACTTATTCGCAGGTATGTCCAAAAAATATAATTTTTTTAACGGCCGTTTCAAAACTACATTTTCAAATTTTTAAAAATTTTGTTAAACATATTTCCGAATTTTTAAATCATCACATTAGGATTTATTGAGGATATATTAGGGAATAAAAATGTGAAAAAATTATGTCGATATCTATTATTTATATATTATATATTTTGCGATTTTCGGGAAAAACTTTTTGGCCATATTTTGGCGAATGAGCCCAATTTCCTTACTTTTATGAATTTTATGTAGACCCTGTTCATAATATTATAGTCCAGATTATTTTAAATATTCCCTGAAGCGTTTACTCAAATCGGAAAACTTTAACACGAAAATCATGAAGGTCAAATGTCGAATTTTGACATATTTGGAGTTTCTAAAGGAAAGATAGCGAAATATTGTATGTTTTTGTGCTGATTTTTATGAAACTAGAGAAAAATATACCCTTGTCATACGAAGAAAAAATCGTGCAAAAATAGAAATTGGCCCTTAAATGCACTTGGTGTCAAAATGGTCCCAAACTTTTTATATTTTAAAAATGCTGTGAATGCTGTTAAACATAATTAGATTAGCACCGTTCATATTGACAGCTTTTCACATTTTGAAAAGTTTGGGACCATTTTGGGTATATAACACACGTTTTCTTAAGATGCAGATACCATCAACTCAGCCAAACCATCTAAGGCGGGGAGTCAAATACTTGGCAATAGTTTTAAACTTGTCAATGATAACAGCTTGATAACACCCAATGCCTGTTAAGAGGGTAGTCATCCTAATATTTAAAATGGGAAAGAAAGCAACTGAGGGACAATCCTACAGGCCGATATCCCTCTTGTCACCAGTCGCGACAACTCTTGAAGCTCTACTCCTTTCTCAGCCATCTTTCCAACTAAAAGCAGCTCACCACTAGCAGCTTGCCAACAGCATGGATTCCCCAAAATTCATAGTACCACCACAGCACTTACAGCCATTTTCACTCAGAAATCACATGGCTGAAGCTAACAGAGGGATTGTGCAAAGACTATCCTGGACCTTTCAAAAGCTTTCGACAGTATCAGCCACACTTTTTTCTTCTAGCCCTAGGGAAATTTGTGTCAATTGGTCCAACGGACTGGTCCTGGGAGATGTGAAAATAGAACAGGTACAAAAAGAAACAACTCATGATCAGTGAGAGGAGAACCAAGCATGTAACTGGTTTATGAAGAACAAAAATGTAGAAAAATTATTGAATTACAGTACAGTATTCACCGGTGGTGTGACACATTTTTTGTGACTTTCTTAAATTTGGTTCTTGAATTTAATTTTAGGACTTGTTTTATTGAAATAATACTACATTGTATTGAAATTGAACTACATTGTAGTAACTGTCACTAAACACGTCCATTGAGAATAGATGTGTGACTGGTCATATGTTGATAGGTCTTATTTATAGAAAGTGTTAAAACTAGAACCGGTCTCTTCCACCAAAGACCTATCACGGGCCTACTTTGGTGTCAGTTCGCTTCCCTCTAGGAAGGACATCCTGCAGGCCACGATACCTAACAATTTGAAGAGATGGATAGTAAATTATTATAGTGGCCATCATTGGTTCATTAAGTTTAAGGACAAATGCTCGAAACCCCGTAGAGTTCAAAAAGGAATAACATAGCAAGGAATTTTATTCCCCCTTCTGATTCACTTCTACCTCTCTAAACTGCACCTCCACATAGGAGTGCGGGTACCTTCGCCGAATAATACCCAGTGGAGAAGTATTCAAAGCTGCCAAAATGTGTCACATGCTAGATGCAAATAACCGATGTACACCACCTACACGAAGTGTAAGTGACACTCAGTGAAAGAAGCACCAGAGCTTCCAGAACGCAGCACTCAGAACGATCACCGGCTGCATTGAAATGTCCTCAGACCGCCATCTACATGAGGAAACGAAGATCCTGAAGGTAGAACCACTGAAACACTCCTCATATAAAGCAGCATCAACGACGTCCACCTAAACACGGTTGAAATAGATGTAACCTCACATCATGCAGAAGAAAAAAGACGTCTGCTCTGAAAAACAAGGGTCGGTCTAGCCCAACATCGATCTGGGTGGTGTGCTCGACTCTATTCTTATTGGTCGAGAATAGACCCTAAACCCAAACGTCTCCCTGCACAGAGAACTCCCTCTGTGATGTCATAGGAGTAGTCAACCTAAATTTAACATCACACAGTTGGATGCTCCCCCGAGGTATGTCTGTAAGCACCTTCAAGTATACGAGCAGAACATACGAAGCTACGTGCAAGATTCC
This sequence comes from Pollenia griseotomentosa, assembly GCA_963931875.1. Lineage (NCBI taxonomy): Eukaryota > Metazoa > Arthropoda > Insecta > Diptera > Polleniidae > Pollenia > Pollenia griseotomentosa. The sequence goes on from OZ007564.1 coordinate 52,286,978, forward strand.
ATGGATCAAATCTCGTTAAGAGCAGCTTTGAACTACATTCATAATGACGCCATATACCTATGTACATATATCAGTTTCAGGTTACTACCCACCGCCTATTGCAGATTAGCTCTGCCACAACTGAGGTTGAGGTCGGAATGAAGCAACAGGCTTAACGCCTACTGTGCGTTTATGTCCAGCATGTGTTCAGGGTCCCAATGACACCCGTCATATATTAAACTATCTTAACTGTTTTAAATGTTACAATAACAACTTTAACAACGCAAAAGGTTTGTGCGTAATTCATATTTTGATTTGTTTGTCAAGCCGTTTATATTGTTTGTATAGGTTATTTTAAAAGGGTTTATTTAATAAACTAGTTCGCAACTGGTTTAAGAGTTGTATCAAAGAACATGTTATGAACTGGAAATAAACGTGTTTATCACATTAAACCATTTCAACGATGTTAATATACATAGATACTGATAAGAGTTAAAAAAAAACAAATATGTTAGTAATAATAACAAATATCCGAGTAGACATCTTATTAAACAATATGCTTCAACCATATGTCGTTGTTAAATTAACACTATTTTATTAAATTGGTCAGAAAAAAAATAAAAGTATAAACAACTACATATTAAAAATATGCATATGTTGTTTTTTTTTAATTCCTTAAGCTTAAGTTGTTTAAACATTAAACCTTTTTTACCAATGCTAATTGTTTTTCAGTATACATATGTATATTAAAATTACCTCATCTGTTGCTGATTCAATTGTAAAAGCCATCAAAAGAACCAGCCATAATCCCATTAGCTGCTGCTGTAAATGCATTTTTATTTCTTTTATTTTGCCTTTTAATAAACAAAAAAAATACTGCGAAATTCTTATCCCGTATATGTGGCTTCAAAAAAACACAATTTTTTTGCACTTATTTTTTAAAAAACATTTATATTGTTATTTTTAGATGCTGTTAATTATCTGTTATTGTCAATTTATAAGACTTTTTTTATATTTTTTTATTTTTATTAATACTTTAATTAAATGCTCCGCAAAAACAATAGTTTTTCTTCTGCCATCAAGGCAACTTTTTTATAATGACTGCGGTTGATTTAGTTTTATGTTTTGCTTGTAAAGTGATGATAATTTAGCGTTATTAAATAAAATTTACACTGAAGTTATACATTCAAGTTTTTCTTGAATCCGCCAATTCATACGAAGGTTTTTCTTAAGGTTTTTCTTAATTCCCTTTTGAAGAGCTTTCAAAAAATTTTTGCGTCATACGATTATTTTTGGTCTTCGGTTAGTCAGCAATATCAATTATCTGTTTGTTCGATTTTAAACAATCAAAAACGAATGGGAATTCCATCGCAAAGTACGGGAAGCATGTTCTGTCAAAATTATTACACAAAAAACTACTGAAAATTGTTAATGCTCCCGGTCCTGTCCTTTACAGATAAACGAGATCTCACCGTATTTTTTAACAGGACCAGTGTTGCCAGTGAAATTTCGAGAAAGATACATTTTAGTTTCCAAAAAGATACACTTGTTCCCAAAAAGATACATTTTGAAAAAAATTTGAAAATCCATTTTTAACGTTTAACATTTATTAACATAAATTTTTATTTCATATTTTAATGAATATTGTAAAGAAAATGATTTCATATAAATTCATTTTTATATTTATTTAAGTCATAAATATTAAGCACATATGTAGCAAACTTTAAAATTAATTATATGTAATTATCTTTGGATGTTATAAAAAAAAATTCATTTTTGTAAAAATTAATATACGAGTTAAGGCGTTTGTACTAAGGCGATTATATTGAAAAGTTCATATAAATTTCCTGAAAATAAAAAAGATTTTCATATTTCCTCAGAACAACATCGCACTACTAGTCATTATCGATTTAGGTGGATCGTATGTTGCAACCCCTTAATGTTTTCTTTCACCATTATTGAAGCTGCTATCAAGGCAAATTCACTAGAAGTTGGGGTCAAGTCAACATATGGTGTTTTTTTCGGTGGTCGACTTGTCAAAGTGTGTATGCAAACTAGTTTTTTATGTAAACTAACCTTTTTTTACTAGCAATATTTTTGACAATCCGACCACAGAAGCAGTGTTGTTGTAGAGTTGACCTCACATTTTAGTCAATGCGCCTTGGCTGCTTGTTTGCTCAAAATTCTCGAATGTTTTGTCTCTGTACATTTTGCGTACAGATTCAAAAGATACGAAAAATGTCAGGATTATACATGATACTTGAAGTAGTCAAAAGATACGAAAAATGTATCTTTCGTATCCTAACGGCAACACTGAACAGGACACTTTAAAGTAGAAAAATATAAAGCGGCCCATACACGATTCAATTCAATTGTAATGCTGGGTACACACAGTGCAATCTACAATCAATCTACATCAAAGCAATCTCAAAATAGCAATACGTTTTGATGTTGATGCAATCTGGAGCGAATGAAAAATGAATGAAAATGAATTTAATTTGCTAGATTGCGTAAATGCATTGCATAGTGTGTACCCAGCATAATGTGACAAGAAGAAAAGAAATTAGTTAACACTGCCTTTAAACATGAAAGTAATTTCTTGAAAATTCCATATACGTATTATCCATGGTGAAATAAACAGGTGGCAGTAGTGCTGCAAGATGACGATTTTTTGCTCTTGCATTGTTTGTCTAGGTTTATGTCACAGTTTGTTTTAATTTTTCATTTTCATTTCATTGTCAAAATGTAGTCAAAGAGTAAATTTTTCTCAAAAATTTCTCTTTTTCTTGTTTTATTGTTTTGCTTATTTGAAGTTTCAGAGTTGCCAAGATAATTACTTACGCCGAACTTCAGGCATTCGTAGACATGCACAATTACATGTGACTTGAAAAGTTGACAAATCAGATGTAAAAAACATCGTGTACATGCTTTCAACGCCTCTTGAAAAATTAATTTACCTTGAATAGAGTCTTTTTGTGTGTGCTTCTTCCTTCTCTACACCGTTCGCCAACAAACAAAAAGAGATGTCAAAAAAGTGACGCCGTAAAAGTACTCGTGTAAATAGGCTGATTACATTTTCTATTTTTCTTTTATTATTTGCCAAAGCGGATTACAGCTTTTTTTTAAATGTTATGCTTCGTACAGACGATGGTACGTTGTGACACAAACAGTAGTGTTAACTTTCTTGTTTAATAGATCCCACACAATAGATATAAAAAGAAGAGAAAAAACCGCTAGATTGACAAAAAAAAATAGCTAAATTTCCATTATTTATTAACAATAGCGGCCAACTTTACTATTAAACGCGCTGTCGAAATCGGATTTTCCAATTTCAAAGCGTTGACGCCGCTGTATGGGAATGAGAATTTTTGACAGCTAGAAAACGCTTTCCGCTCTTGTTTAGGTACGGCTGTAAGGCTTCAATCGTGTTTGGCTTGTCCACATAGACCAACGACTTCACATAACCTCACAAGAAATAGTCAAGAGGCGTTAAATCACATGATGTTGGCGACCAACTCACAGGGCCATTTCGAGAGATAAACTGCTCACCAATTCATCCTTGAATATGTCGATTGTTTCACGAGCTGTGTGGCATGTGACACCGTCTTGTTGAAACCACATATCAACCAAGTCCAACTCAGCCAATTAGTTCAAAAAAAAGTCGCATATCATGGCACATGGTTGAATAACACATGCCCAATACCTGAAAACGGCGACGAACTGACATTTCACTAAACTCATTAACACTAGTCTCTACGGCTGCAATATTCTCTTCTGTACGCACTCTACGAACGCGAGTCGGTGATTTAATGTCCACGATTTGTTGATTCACTAGGTCGACGACCATAAAAAGTTGCTCGTTTGTGAGTTTCTCCATGATGAAATGGCAGAGTATACTGAACACTTTTCACTTTCACAGATGTTAGGTTAGGTTAAGAAGGGCTATGAGCCCTCGAAGACCGGTACAGTCCTTTGTGAATCCCTTCGACGAAAAGAAAAAAGTAGAAAAGAGAAAAGTAAAGGAAAGAAGTATGAGGTGGATAAAATCCAGAAAATTAGAAAGTTAGTAGGCAATATGAAGAACAATTTCCTTCTCTACAGTCCCCTCAACAGAAACAACCGCACTATTTCTCTGACAAACCCCAGCAGATCAGCCGGATTAAATCCAGCGATGCACCCCAGTTCGTCGTGAAACCTGTCTCCTAGCCACTTCTAGCATAATCTGCAGAAGTCCGGTATGGTATTGTCCCATCTGCTCGTAAAAGCCCTAACAGGACAATGACCCGTCAAGAACCCTATAAGTGTCCTAAGACCACCCTTATCCAATCCCAGTAGAACCCTGGTTGCCCCCGCGTCCAATCTGGGCTATAATGCCCTAGACATCCTGCAATCCACTCTGTCCCCCCAGGATCGGTAAACGTCATCGCGGAATTTTTCCCGTATCACACCATAGAAGTAACATAGGGGAGGCATTACCCCCCTGTCCCTTACCACTAAGTCCAGATTCGAACCCCCTCTCGCGAGTTCGTCCGCCACCTCACCAGTGCCGGTTTCCATCTTGGATCCATCCGTAAATACTAGATTTCCCTATCCGGGAACTCCACTGGTGGTGTTACACCGAAGTCCAAGACAATTTGAAGTCAAGAATATTACCCAAATACTTTGCTCCGTCCGATAGAGGTAGCTCGACGCCATCTAGCACTGGACCCCTATATCCCTCTATCCTATACCTTCTGGTAAATAGCACCAGTTCGGTCTTCACAGGGTTGACACCCAGTCCACTATCCTTTGCCCATGCCGAGAGTTCGCCTAGCATCACCTGCATAATTTTCCCGATCGTGGAGAGAAATTTTCCCCTGACCAGCAGAACTATGTCGTCCGCGTAGGCAACAACTTTCCTGCCCATGGAATCAAATGACCTAAGAATCCCGTTGACCGCAAGCAACCACAGTAGAGGTGATAGTACCCCCCTTGTGGTGTCCTCCTAGTAACCCTCCTCCTTATCACATGATCCCCCAGGCTCGAGTTTATAATCCTACTGCCAAGCATGCAGACTATCCACTCTACCAAAAAGTCCTCAACTCCCAACCCCAACAACGAATCTCTTATCGCCTCAATCCTAATGTTATTAAAGGCTCCTTATATATCCAGAAACGCGGCGAGAGTATATTCCCTATGCCTCAGACCGTGCTCAATACAGCCCACCACCTCATGTAACGCGCTCTCAACAGATTTACCTTCAGGTAAGCATGTTGAGCGTTGCTCATAAGGCGGGTCTCAATATTACTCCTGAGATAGAGATCTATAAGCCTCTCAAGAGTCTTCAACAAAAATGAAGACAAACTAATAGGTCTAAAATCTCCCGGTTTCGAGTGGCCTGCTTTACCAGCCTTGGGTATAAAAATCACCCTAACCTCTCTCCACCCCCTAGGCAGATACCTCCTACTGAGGCACTTCTTGAATACATTCGCCAGCAGAAATGATGCATCGTCCGAAATGTTGCAGAGCATGGCCGGAAAAATGCCATCCGGACCCGGTGATTTATATGGGTCGAAAGTATTGACCGCCCACGCCAGCTTCTCCCTTGTGACCATTTCCTCGATGTCATAGACATCACGTGCCATTGACTGTCGTCCATACCTCCGGTTTACCTGCACCCGGGAAAGTGCGTCTCCATAAGTAAGGTTAGGGTCTCATGAGTCGTCATTCCTTTGGATGTAACCAAGGACCTTAGGGTCCTTGGATAAAATCCGTCGGAATCTTGACAACTCGTTGACATTATCAATGGATGCACAAAATTGCCTCCATGATAGTCGCTTTGCCCTTTTCAGATCCGCCTTATACCTGTTGAACTGCACCCTGTGATTGTTCCAATCCTCTGATGCTCTGGTAAGCTTGGCCCTATTAAACAGTCTCCTAACCATAGACCTTTGAACGTGAAGTTCCCTGGTCCACCATTTGGGCTGTTTACGCCTACCCGGAAATGTAACCGGGCAGGACTGCTCATAGCTTTCCATTAGAAGATGAGTGAACTTGTTCACAACACACTCCAGATCAGTCGGCAGCAAGTCGCCCAAGGCCCTTTGCGCCAACCCAATTCGAACTCTCCCTCCCGAGTGTCCCCTGTCCTCACAGATGAGAGTGGCAGGCTCTGTAGTCTGACTGTGAGCTGATATATCAATATCGAGCTCCGTGTCAGAGAGCAGTCAGCCCCTCTAACCCTTGAGTAGCCCCGGTTTCACCACAGGAGTCACTCGATAGTCCCAGAAGACTATCCACGTAAAGGTCGGTCAGTACCTCTCTCCGGTTTAATTATGTTTTCATGAACAGTCGAGAAGGTACTCCCCACCTCACAGACCGTGACGTCCGACTGACCCTGGTCAATCCCGTCCGTCGTGTCTTTGCTATTTGTTGTTTTAGTGTTCGTTTTTGTTTTTTGATTTAAAAAGGAGGTATTCATTTTGTTCCCACGAGTTTGCTCGTAAAAGACGGACCGAACCACGCAGTGACGGCGTGCGTGGACTAGGCAACTAACGTACAACAGCGCTTTGCCCTGACGCTGGGGGGAGCTGTTATCGACTAGTTTCTTTACGCACTAACTAGCCACCCAGAACCTCGGCACTGCTACCAACCACGTTGTCCTTAAAAGTGCATATTTCGCGCCCCAGCCACTGGTAAAGCCCCCACCTTGCAAGGGGCGAGCCCGCGGGCTGACACGCCGTGCTATATGTGCTGATAATGGACCGGAAGTGTGCATTCCACTACCGCCTCATTATCTTCACAAGATGAGTTACCTTTAGTTTCACACCCCTTCAGTGTTCTCGAACTTCCGCGAGGACGTATTCATCACACACATCATCCCATGAGATCAGAACCGTAGAGTGCACTTAAGCCCTCGCATCTGGACAAGATAGTTACCCAGGCGAAGGTTCACAGATGTAGTTTGGACACAATTACCAACCAGTGCTGCCGGCCCGAAAAACTTAATTCATAAAAAATCACCCTTTATTTAATTCATTTAACAATTGCAGACCCAGTCAAGGTATATTCAAAGCGCATTTATTACAGGTGGTCTTAAAAGCCCTGCTGGTATTAGCTAAAAGCACTGTTGGATGTCAAAATTTTGATTATTCTCTTTTATTATCTTTGTTTATGTTTTGTTTTATTTCTGTTTTTGACATTGTACAATGATTTTACAAAAACGAATTGCTTGTGGTTTTTGTACGAGTTGTACTTGTTGTAGTACCGAGATTACCTGTCATGAATTCGCCTTGGGTATATTTATAGCAGGTAGCCGCGAGTACAATAAAACAAACAACAGGGCTTTTAATTGTTGTTATGTGATACGAACTGTCAAACAGCAAAGGGGTTGAAAAGAGACAACAAAGACAAAAAACTTGTTTATTGTACAACATTTGACAGTTCGTATCACAAAACAAGCAAATAAAAAATAAACAGCTGGTTTTCCGAGACTACCTGCCAAAAATATACCTTGTACCCAGTAATATTTTACTGGTTCGAAAAAAACCAATATATTTTGCAAAAATACAAAGGAAATTATTTTCTAAAAGTTCTTACATATTTTTACATAAATAATTTTTTTGTTTGTTGTATATTACATATTTATTGATTGCTTTAAATAAATTGCAACCTTTTTAAATTATTTGTTTTTAAATTAAAACTTCGTTAAATTCAAACCCCTTTAAATCATGTTATTTAATTTTAATCTCGTTAAATCAAAAATCTCCTAATATCGAAAGCTCCTATAATCAGTATAAAGCAGTCGGTCCCTTCAATTACGAATTATGGGGATTCTACGGCACATACTAATAAATTGCAAGCAAGGCGACGAAAAAACTTTGAGTTATGAGCAACGAAAAAAAAAAATATTCCTGGTAATAACTCTTTATTAGGTAACGTAAAATGTATATGTTTTCGAAAATCAAAGTTATTGGAATAAATCTTATTTAAAAACGTAAAAATTATTCATTGATTTATGGTCCACTTTTTTAATCTCAAAAAGTGTAACAGCTATTATAAATCTCTGATTTTATTTTTCACATGTAATTTATCTATATGGAAAAACTGAAAATCGTTGAGCGTTGCGTAGAAATCGCAAACGCAAAAGCAAGAATTTGGAGGATGATTTTAAAACACTTTTAATCTAATTTTTATAATGTTTGTTTTAAAATTCTGTTTAATAGAGAAATGTTTGTATAATATTTGTCATAAAATTTTTTTATTAAAGAAATCTTACTAAAAAACGACTTTAAAAATTCTTGCGTTTTGCGTTTGCGATTTCCAGCACATCCCTGATTTATTCAATGAAGGTACCAAAGAAGTGCAACATGAACTATTCACATTCATATAATTTAAACCTCAAGATAACGCGTCTAGAAGTTCGTAATGCATTCTTCTTTGAAGGCGGTTTTTGTGGAGTTCATAATTTTAACTCAGGCAATACTTGTTGTAATTACCAGCATATAAAGTACAGCCAAAGCAAGTCCTTTTAAATAGTACGTACCTGCCGTATCCATGTAGCTATAAAATGTATAAATTAGATGAATTATCATCATTAAAACCCTCTTTACAATTAACAAACGCTAATTTTTTCGAGTGTGTTTCGTAAACATGAAAACGTACGTTAGGATTCATAAAAATCTTTGAAAACAACGTTTTCTTTTTATGATAATAAATTGCCGCACTGAAAGAATTTTCTCTACAATACCAATGAATTTTGACATTAGTCCCATGAAAAATTGCATTAAAAATGAATCTATGCAGCGCTTCGTTGGATCAATGAAACCTGTTTCATTTAAATGTATTTAATACTTTCAAAAAAGAAATTTTTTTTTTTTTAATTTTTAATTTTTTTTTAAATAATTCCCTTAACTAATCCCGCGAAGCTTTACGCTTGTCTGCAGGAACCACATGTGCACATACATATAATGGAAAAATGTTCATAGACTTTAAATATATTCATGTTTAAAGGAATTATATTTATTGATTCTTTCAAGAGCACTTTTAAAAACGAAAAACAATTTTCTCGAAGATTTTTCTTAACTTCATCAGCCATTTGAACATACATACTTTTTAAAACAAATCCATAGCTCACCAAAACTAGCCAACAAAATCGCCAACTATTTTCTAAATCGCCATGTCGCCAAACCAAAAATTAGGTCGCCAAACAAGTTTGAAATTCGCCATGTTTGGCGAGAAATCGCCACATCTGACAACCCTGGCTTTATAGACTGCACCAGTAACAATAAGTCGCTTTGATTCGCGAAAATCTTTTGGCGAAAGTTTTTTTTTGGGCGACTTGCTTTGTTGCTTTTGGTATCCAAACTAAACTTTTTTTATTTAACATTTAAATCTCTCTGAAATGTTGTATTTTTTGTGATCTTGCGATGTGAGACACTTTTTTTTTTAAATTTTTCAAAATGCTTTGTTTTAAAAGTGCCGCTTTTTGCTTACCGTTCTTGAAAAAACTAGTCAAAATTTATTTGCTCAATTTTTTTCAAATTTTAAAAAAAATGTAATATTAATGAATTAATTTAATCACTTTAAAAGCAAATCCCACAGATAAAACTTGAAATTTTTTTGAAATTTTTATGAAAGATTCACACAGATTTAATATTGTTCACATATTTTAACTCTATTCAATTCTGTAACGGACTAAATCAAAAAGTTTTCGTTTCTAAGGAAAAGAAGAAATTAATGGCAGTTTACTTACTCAAACTCAAAATATTTTCGACTTTCGTTTTTAGACTTGGTTCGCTTCAGCTCTGAACCCTCCATATATACATATATATAATAAAGCGTCCATTTCTTTGGATTTAAAAAAATCTTAATTGATTGCTTATTAGTTGGAAAGGAAGAAAAACTACAAAACGATCTTCATTATTTTCGCTTTTCAGAACATAAATTATTATATATATATTCATTTAAATAAGAGTTTTTATGTTATTTTTATGTTATTTGTAGTTTAATAGTTTACATTTACATTCCAAAGAAACTTATGAAAAAAGTATAGAATTTACAACAAAAATGTCGCAGTTTTTATGTATTTGAGTTAATTTAAGCCACGTAATTATATTGATTTTGATTATCCTTATCACGTTCCATATAGTCACGATCAATAAGTGATTCAATGCGTTTTTTCAGATCAGCCGGCTGTAAAAAATTATAAAGTATGTAAATATATATATATATCATTTTTTTAGTTTAAGCTTTGATACATACATATGTTTCTATAGAAAAATTCTCTTTAAATTAGACTCTTTTTGAAAAGAAAAATTTTTCTTTTAAAAGAATAATTTCTCGTTAAAACAAAAATGTCGTTAAATGAGATACTAATCATTTTGGAAAACACACTTTTTCTATAGCAAAAATGTTTTTGAACAAGACACTTTTTCTATATCAAATTATTTTTGGAATTAAACACTTTTCTATAGAAAACTTGTCATTAAAAGAGACACTTTTTCCATAGAAAAATTGTTTTTGAACAATTATCTTTGAAACAGATACTTTTTCTCTCCGTAAGATAATTTTTCTTTTGAAAAGTTCGCTTTTTCTATAGAAACATTCTCTTTAAAAAACATATATTAAACCAATATTATAATTATTATATTGGTTTAATATTACTAAATATACTAAAAATAATAAAAGCGATTTCCACCTTTTGTGTTATGTTTACAACTTATACTATATTAAGCAACTGAGCAAATACATGTAAATCATATGTGTAAAACCATATTAAACTTAAGGTTATGTTAAGTTTTATAAAACTGTCATTTGCTTAAGCAAGGTGCGAAACTAATCGCTCATTCCGTACGGAATCAATATTTTTTTATTTTATTTTTGCTATTTGAAATGCATTTGAGAGGCTTTTTATTTTCTTTTTGACAGTAGCTTAAGTTTGTTTATGCACATTCTGGTTGGGCCTTTAGTGTCTTGTTCGTATGTATTGTACATTTATGAATCTGCTGAGAGAGAGTTTTGTCAACTTTTTTATTCTGGTAAATTAAACACGCGTGGAAGGCACATTTAACCAGGCAGACTCATTAGGGAAATCAATAATACCAAATTTGTATGTATGAGCCAAAATATGCAAATGAGTCTACCTTGTAAAATGTTCCTTGCACACTTGTTAACTATAGCTTTTTGTGTGATTTTTTAACCACAGTGTAGTAGATTAAAATTTAATAACTTTTGTTGTTGCGGTCTTGTAAATGTTAGTACTTTGACTACATAAGATTTATAAGGTCTACAATAGGACTTTAATACCAAAAGTGAAAACCGCTAATATTTACATACCTTATATATGTGTTAAAACTTACCTTGACAGGAAATGTCAACTGATTAAAAAGTTCTGTAATAAGTAAATTATGCGATAATGTTTTACGCATTTTCATAATTCGTACAATAGCAGCATCAATTTGATATTGACGATCTTGAAATACTCGTTCTTCTGTAGCTTTTTGTTCTTCCGTCTGGAAAAAAATATACATATTTAAATATTAAAAAAGCGGAATTAACAAGCACTAATCCAAAATTCAGTAATTTTAGTATCTTCAAAGAACGTACCGTTTCCTTCATTTGTATTTGATTAATTTTAATGCGGAACAATTTATTGGTAAATTCATTATTGTAATGGAATTGATCTTTATCTTCCACCTCACGACCCTTTGGTTCTTTAGTTATAACACGAGCACGACCACAGGCCAATGATTGCAATGTGCGACGCAATTCACCATCCTATTAGACAAAATAAATAAGGAATAGCAAATATGTATAGTACATTTCTTAGGTTCGCTAAATCGTTCAATTTCTTAACATAATTACGTTAATATTTTAACATAACTCTGTTAACTCAACTGTTTGTGTCTAAGCTTAAAAATTTTAAAAATTTTCAACACCTAACCTCAATATTTGAAGCCGCTAAAATTTCCTCAAATGAGAACGTATCTCGGTCGTTAAATAACAAAAGCACCAAAGCTTGAAATAAAGAAACCATCAATTCCTTTGGTCCCTATAAAACACAGAACAAATGAATTCTTTCGTAACTTTTTAATTATAATTATATAAATTACCCCATCAAAACGTGCTTTCAGAACACAATTACCCAAAGTGGGTTGCCATTGTAATTTGCGACCACTGTGCTTAGCCAAATAGAATTTATTGAATACCTGCTGTGGCTTAACCAATTGTGGTGGCATATTGACTTCTGTTAGTGGATATGTTGGCCAATAACCCATTGTCAAAATGCTCACGGTTAGATCGATATTGGTCAATTCACCATCCATATTTCCCACATATTGTTTAAACGAAATATTAATATCACGACTTAGTTCCATGTCTTTGAACATGCCTTCCAATTTCGAGGTAAAGCCGCCACCACATTCTTGTTTTAGTTTCGAAAGCATACTCTTCTCAGCATCAACAGAGGCAGATTTGCCAACCAGTAATCGTTTGGCCAAATCCTTTAGGGAAAAAATATTTTTGAAGTTGTTTTGAAGTAAAATTTACAGATTTTATTCATACCTTTTTATAAAACGCTTCGAAAACATCTTTGCCATGTATGAAGCGAAAAAGTACCATGATTTTATCTAGTATTTGTTCCAGTTCTTCTTCTGTGGCTTCCTTGTTGCCAGCACGTAATTTCATGTCAACATATTTGGCTGAAATTGATGTGGTAAAAAAAAAATTGTGGTTAAAAACTGTTTGCCGGACATTTATTTATGGTAAACGATTTTCGAAAAAAAAGTATCTGCTGTAAGACATTTGCAACAAAAATTTTGTTGTTGTTGTTTATACAAATTATGTAGGTATGTGATAAATATCGATCGATTTCAAAAGGTCGCACGAACTTCTTGCGATTTTAATATGTATTTCTGAATTAAAGTCTTTATTTTTGGTTAAATACAGTTCAATTAACATATCGTCAGCTCATTATTGGCTTGGCGCATATGCCAAAAAGTCGGAGTGGAGAAAAACGACAAAAAAGGTTATATGAAAATTTCTCAAAATGTATACGATAGCATTTTTTTATATTTTCTCCGCTGCTTCCGGCATATGTTTAAAAAAAAAATGATAATTTTTGTCAACTTTCATGAATGAAGTTAGAAGTTTATAGTATTGAATTGAAAGTAATAAATATTATTTTGTGCCGCATATGCCACTTTTCTAAAAATATTTTTAAAAAGTAGCTTTTTGTGCTGCATACGTATACTTATTGCTATGCATTGAGTAACTTGCTAAATACTTTAACAATCTTATACAAAGTCAATTTTTTTTTCTTTAACTTGTTTTATTTTACAAAAACAGGTCCAAATTTCTATATAATAAAAATGAAATGTTGTGTGTTGCTAATCGCATAACTTGAGAAGGGCTTGACCGATTTGGACGATTTTTTTAATGATCGCCATGGACTAACTTAGGTTTGTACGGAAAGAAAATTTTGTCCCTCCCACTTTTACCTAAAATCAGAAAACGGCTCGTTATTAATAAATTTTAGAAATCGCCAAATAGTGGCGCATGGAGCAAAACAATACTTAAATAATTTTAAAATAGTTAATATAGAGCCAAATTAATGCTTTATATCTCAGGAACCACAAAAAATTTCGCAAAACAGGTTTTGGATTTGGAAAGGGGGTTTTAAAAAAATATATTCCACATACCTAACTCATTTTTTTAAAAAATGGTCGGTAGGTCAAACCAATAATTAGCTGAGGACATAACGAGCCGCAGAACAAGACGTACTTTTTTCCTCATAAAAAATTTTTGGAAAAAAAATGCTTGAACCTGAAATGGTAAACTGCCATAAGTCACCACATTAACAGCCTGACCCACAATATCGAAACGACAATTTCTTTCGCAAATTAACATTGAAAACAATAACAGATTTTTGTTTTTTATTATTGTTTTCAATATAAATATAAGAAAGAAATGTTCTTGTCGGCATCGTGGGCCAGGCAGTAAATGTTAAGGATGTTTGATATCAACCCACTTTTTGCCAAAAAAATACGTTTAGTAAAAAAATAAATAAAAAAATACGTTTTGTTAAAAAAAGAAAATAAAAAAGTACGTTTTGTTTAACAAAAAAGATAAAATTATGGATTTTTGATATTAAAAATTGTAAAAACCTAGTTGATGAGAGCTGTCTGCTATCTAAATATAAATGTTGAGATTTAAGGCCCAACCATAACATGCATGAGCTAGCTTAAGCTACTGTCAAAAATTAACGAAAAGCCTGCATTAAAAAAAAAAACAAAATAAAAAAACAAGCGATCAGTTTTAAGGCCAAAGCATACTATAGGCTTATTTTGGCTTAAGCAATTGTGCAAATACATGTGATTCATATGTGTCGAACCATATTGAACTTAAGAAAACTTTTTGGTTAATTTTACGAAACTGGCATTTGCTTAAGCAAAGTACGAAACAGATCGCACTTTCCGTACGAAATAAAATATTTTTTGATTTTACTTTTGTTTTTTTACATGCTTTTGAGAGACTTTTATTATTTATTTATTTATTTTTAACAGTATCTTAAGCAAGCTTATGCATATTATAGTTGGGCCTTTACACTTTGCTTAAGCAAATAACAGTTTCCCAAAACTTAACGAAAAATTTCCTCTAGTACAATATAGTTTGACACATATGAATCACATGTGTTCACACAGTTGCTTAGAACAGCTGATGCAGATTATCGTCTTTAGATGTAACGATCAGCTTTACACACTGAACGTTTTGATACCGTTATTTTTAAGTTTTCTCCCTTACAAACCTGCTTCGTAGTAAGGGAATGCTGTAGCACTTGAAATGTTATTATTTTTTATAAAAGTTGTTGAGAGTTCTTTCACTTACTTTACTGCATTTCTGTATGTCTTATTGCGTAGCGCATAATTGTGCGCTTATTTTTTTAAATTTACCTTTAGTGCTTCGCAAAATGATAAAAAAATTTACTGGGAAGTTAATTAATAAAAAGACAACAATAAATAAAGTTCATATATGTAGGTTCCAAATCTGTTTAAGTTTACTTTAATTGAAATTTTAAAAGTACGTATTGCTCTGCGGCTCCTCAAATAAAAGGAAAATTTTTAAGAAATCAATGTTTAGCGATAAATGTACAAGAAATCAATGTTTTAAGATAATCAAAACGATATTATCGGTTTTGAATCGTTTTGTTTTTAAAATCGATTTTCTTCACACTATTTTTTAGACCTCTAGAGTTACTTATTTCATATAAAAAAAGATCAGCTATGCATACATTTTTAGTGTACCCTGGATTATATTTTAAACCTTTTTTCAAGATTAAATAAATTTTTTTTACAAAAACTTACCTATTAACTCAGCTGGTTTATTAGTTCTTTGATTAATAAAGAATTCAAACGCTTCACGTAACGAATTTGTGAATTTCTCATTATGTTCAAAACATGTGCGTACAATAATATCCATTTTATCTTTGAAATCTAATAAATCTTGTACCATACTCTTATCCTTTTCAGGATCAATGACAATAGTACGTCCTTTCTTTTTAATAAACCCATTAAAGTTGCCGCATAATTCGGCGGTGCCATTTTTAACACGACTTAATAAACTATACAATATTGATAAATCAGTCAGTCTATTCTCTTCTAAAAGGATGTCTAGGCCTTTTTGTAGAATTTGTGTTAAATGTTCGGCAAGTAATTCCTTTTCCACAGTATAAATTAAAGGATATCTGTGATGAGGAAAAATTACAAAATGATATAAACTTACATTTCTTTAAAAAAAAAATAACAAAACAAACACAAAATTGAAAAATGCTTACTTAGTACATGAATCTAAATAATGTAATAAACGTTCATTTTCTTCGGCCAAACGTTTATCGACATGTTGCAAATATTCGGGTACATCTAATTCTTGCATTTTACGTTGACCCTCAGCCTGATACAATTGTCGTGTGGCTATTAAGAATTTTTCCTCAAAGGCGGATATATAAATTTGTAAATCACACAACATGCGTATAAGACTTTTAAGAAGACCACGATCAACGGCATCACCATTACGTTCCTTCTCGATTAACATTAAAAGACCTTCAACGGTACGTTTTTGTACCAAGGAGTTAAGAGCTATATGAGTACGAAATAAATCTAAGCCCATATCCCTATAACAATAAAAAGATATAAGTTTTGATAATGAAAATATAGAAATAACTCTAGTTTTGCTTATATATTACCATATAGATTGTACAGTTGGATTTTGTAAAACATATGTACGATCTAAATATAAAAATATACTACGCATCATTATCATTTGCTGGCAATACGATAGCCACCAATCATTGATTTTCTTTAAGAATACCTGTTTAAAAAGAAGTTAGGTTGAAATTTTTTGTCGAATTTATTTTATTATGTGTTAACTATTTACCAATTTATCCATGCTGCCGCCAGTAAATGTATCAACATTACGTTTAACATGAGCCTCGGTTAAATCTTTCAATTTTGCATAAAGTTGAGCATCCATTTTATGACTACACATATTTTCCACAGCCTGATATAATTCTTCCAGAGAATATTTGATTGGCCGGGATAGTTGTATAGCAACAACGGCTTCTTCTAGTTTTTGACAAGTACTTTCTGAATAATTTTCGGGCAGTGTGGGTTTAACTAAAATTATATGTATAAAAATTAAATTATATGTTTTTTCTAACTTATATTTTTAAAATTTTCAAATTATTATTTTTTAAAGTAATCAGTGATGGAAAACGATTTTAAAACTATTATTTTTGTCGAATGTTTCCCAGAAGCTTTTACTTAATTTGGAAACTATAGCTCTTGCCGCTCTTCAGATATAGAGAAATCTATTACAACTTTGTATGGAAAGTGCCACACCCACTTCTCCAATCCACCTGGGCGGGATATTGTCTAATGATAACCAAGACGCTTGTGCCTAATTTAAAGCCTTTGACTTTATCGTCCCCCTAATATTTCGGATAAACCATTTCAACGGACAGACCTACATCGTTTAATCAGCTACGATACTCAGAATATATATATATATAGGCCAGTTCTAAAAATCACGTGATTATAAATAACATTTCGTCAGCTCAGAATTGGTTTGGCGTATATCATGGTTAAATTACCATGCTATGCGCCAAACCAGTTCTGAGCTGAAAATATGCTTCTTATTTAAAACCCTCTTGATAAAACGTGATTTTCAGAAAAGGCCCGATATACTTTATAGGGCCTAAGATCAATATTGTAGAAATGACTAACCTAATGACAAACTAATTATATATACCCTTTTCACCTGTGGTGAAGGATATAAAATTTAAATTTTTTAGCAAAATTACAAAAAGTAATATTTTTATGAAGTAAACTTTTAATTGCACAAAAGTACCTTTTGGAAACATCTATATTTTTTAGTCACTTTTTCGCAAAATATAAACCCCCGTATTCATAAAAAATTAAAATGGATTTGAAATGCATTTTAAGAAAAATTTGTATGAAAATTTTGGCTTAAAACACATCTCAAACTTATATTATTTTTACCTTTAACTTCGGGTCAGTATTTTTCAAAAAAAAAAAAAAAAACATTTTAGTTTTGTCAGAAAATTAAATGTATTAGGATTATTTTAATCATAAAACGATAGGGTTATTTACGGAAGAAGGAATTTCATATTATGTGGTAAATAATAGCAACAGAATATGCATATAACAAAAATAAATGAATTTTGTTGTTGTTAATATACATATCTAAATAACCATATAACCTAATAATCAGCCGGCAGTTACAAAATAATTTATTAAAATTTGTTATAAGTATGTAGTACATACATACCTTTAAAATTTTTAATAACAATCTTCTTGACATCACCCGGTTTGGAGGCATTGTTGGTTCCCAATTTATTAAAAAACGCCGAGGTTGTTGTCGATGAACGATGGTCGTTTAAGTGAGCGGTAGTATCCAGCATTGAAAAATTGGCTCGGCGCTCACCATTTGTGCCAACACTAGGACCACCGATGCCACTATTTAAATTGCTATTACTGCCAGCACGTTGCATGGCGTTTGTATTTTGTTGACCTAAAGCAATACGACCGCCAACGCTTGACGCTGTTGAATTCGATTGAGCTGCTGCTGCCGCAGATGTTGAGGGACCAAAGAAATCGGCTGATTTCCTAAAACGATGGTTTATATTTTCAGTATCCTGCTGATGTATTGTTGCTGTTTCCGAGGATTTGTATTTTTTAGAGGCGCTCATAGTTCGCCACTCGTACGACACGCTAAGCAGCGCTGTCAACGCTTAT
Organism: Pollenia griseotomentosa; assembly: GCA_963931875.1. Taxonomy (NCBI): domain Eukaryota; kingdom Metazoa; phylum Arthropoda; class Insecta; order Diptera; family Polleniidae; genus Pollenia; species Pollenia griseotomentosa. The sequence goes on from OZ007564.1 coordinate 52,305,247, forward strand.
GATTGTGGTTTAGTTTCGCTGTTTTTGCTATCAGTGAAATAAAGTACAAAAAATTAATAAATGGATGTAAAAATTAATCAATTATTAAAATTTATACCAAAAGTCACAAACATACAAAAATAACAACAATATTAACCCAGTACAAGATAAAATAGCCAAAGCATTTCTGGCTGCCTGTGTGCATGTCTTCTACATACACATCATACCCATTCAATACCCTGGAGAAATATTTACCGACCTCCACATATTTTAAGAAATTTGCAAATAATTATTATTCTTACTTTAATTGTTTAACACAACCTTATTCCTGCGTTCAATGCCGACTATATGTATAATTTTACTATTAATTTTTTGGTTGTCCAACTGTTGGCCGAAAATGTAAAATACATACGATTCAATTCTGTTTAGGGTGTCTTGTCTTTTATTTGGCTTTCTATTGTTTTGCAATTTCTTAGCAAAACCTTTATTCTTATTCAATCACTGCGATTCCTTATATTTTTTATTAATTTCCATTTAGGAATTTATTTTTTTTTTTTATATTATTAAAAACTCGTTTCAATTGTTTGTTCAATAAGACTGGACGTTTTGGAAGATATTTTTCAGGTGCTTCTTCTTTCCTTTATTTCGCCTGCTGTTCTACTGTAGTGCTGCGACTGCGGCAGTTAATCGGCAGAATTTTGCAAATATTTTCTGTTTTGACATTCGTAATGTGCTTTGTTGAGTGCTGCCAAGTATACAATGAACTTTTACTGTGAATACAATAAACTTCTGTCAGTGATGTAAACAAAGAATGTAAATTACGCAGCAGTCAGTAAAAGAATGTATCTCTTAACCCTCTAATGCTGAGAACCGCCTCTAGGCGGGGTAGCAAAAAAGCGTCTTAAATTTTTAATTTTGACAATATTTCATTAATATATAATTCTAGGTGTAAATAAAAGCTTCTTTTATCAAAAACTTTTTATTCTGTGGCAACACTCTTACGAGTTTGACAAAAAGTACATTGTCATCTTGAATTTGAACGGTAACGGTCATTTTTTATTCTTTGTGAAGAAAGTGAATATTGTGCATCGAAAAAAAAAATATTTCTAAGCTTTAGATCGGACCGAAAAAATTATTGGTGAGTATATAAACGTTCAATTAAAGTATTTATTGAGTTTTCATTTTAAAAAATATAATCACTGCTGAATATGGATGTTTTTGCTGAACCCGTCTGGAGCCGCGCTAGGGCATTAACATAGAAAATGTTGGGATGTGCATTAATATTGTGAATAAAAAAAATAATAGTTCAAAGGTTTAGATCAGGCTGAAAACATCACTGGTGCGTATCTTAACGTTCAATTGAAATAAATATTAAGTTTTTATTATAAAAAAATAATCGCTATTGCGTATGGATGTTTCTGCTGAACCCGTCTGGAGGCGGACTGGGGAATTACACAGAAAATGCTGGGATGTATATCAAAAACGTATCTTAAATTATTATGATAATGCCCAACTCCGTCTCAAGGCGGACTTTAAAGTTTGACCCCTAACAGGTCAACGAGTACTCAAAGGAAAAAACTGAAGTCATATTCATGTTTCTCACACTAAAATTAGCTCAATTTGATTTTTTTCAAGGCAAACAAAAAAGTGGCATTAGAGGGTTAATAAAATTAATCAAAAAAAAAAAAAAAAATAGGGCTTACTTACTCAACTTAAGATATTGACATCAAAATTCTAACCATGAACATTTTTTCTGTAAGTTCAAAACATGACATTTTTGTCGTCAGCCTTTATTTCCCGAGTTATGGGCTTTTTATTTTAGGATATATTACACAGGACTGCGAGGAAAAGCTTTTTTTTTAATAAATTTATGTAAAACAGGTAGATGTTGGTCTAAAATTACAAATATAAACTTCGCTTAAATGTAAAGGCTCAACCATAATATGCATAGCCATGCTTAACCTACTGTCAAAAACCAACAAAAAGTATCTAAAATGTATTAAAAAAACAAAAACCAAAACAAAAAAACATTTGATTCAGTACGGAATGTGCGATCTGTTTCGCACTTTACTTAAGCAAATGACAGTTTTATAAAACTTAACAAAAAGCTTCCTTAAGTTCAATATGGTTTGCCTCATGTGATTTACATGTATTCGCACATTTGCTTAAGGCAACTTAAGCACATTATTGTTGGACCTTAACACGTCACAGTTAGTAAATTTGTCTTTTTCGAATTTCTGGTTCGATTGAAATTAATTGTATTATCGCTTCTAAATTACACGTCGTTTAGTATCTGATTGGCTTTGATCGGATAAAAATAATTTTAGTGTATAGTGTATTTGATTACAAACATTTTTAACAAAAAAGGGAAAAATAACTGATAAAAAAATAACTGTTGCTTTTGCCTGAAAAAATAAAACAAAATTTTAAAAAATAATTTATTTTATCATAAGGATCAATATTCTTGAATCAGTTTTCCTTTCCGACTTTTTCTTCAATTTGCTGTTTGCATTAAAACTTTAAAATAAGTGTTAATTTCGGTCCCTGATATTTACAAGGTAATATTGTTAAAGCTTAATTGCAAGGTATGTTAATCCACCTTGATCTCAAGTTTGCCAAAACCATTTTCATTGGCAAGTGTTGCATAATTCAAGTCAATATGTCATTTCCAGACTTGTAATTTTTGTTGCAGCAAGTATTGAGTTTATTATTGAGCGGGGTGAGAAGATCGGGGAGCGGTAGTCAGATACATTTACTCTGCAATTCTGTTCTGTTTGTTATGCTCACACTTTTTAACTTTAAGTTGTAAGTGTATTTGTACTTATATATAAAATATAATAGGAGAAGAAAGACAAGATAAAAATAAAAAAATTTTAAAACTTTAATTTTATAATCTGAAATTGCATCAAAGCAAAATTTTTAAAAATTGCAGCAACAAAAATGTAAAAGTAAAATAAATTATAATTATATATATATTATATATATGTTATATATAATTACTATAGTGTATTTCATTTGGCATAGGTGTTACGAATTTCAGTAATCGCCGCAAAAAAATTCGTAAGCTAAAATTAATTTTTTTTTGAAGATTTATAAATTAAAGGCAATATTTAAACATATTTTTACCTATAAAAACCGTTTTGGTAAAAATATTATTTATATTACATAGTCATAGTGATGCCGACTACTGGAAAATCATTATTTTGTCATATAACTCCCGGTCTACAACTGACCTGAAATGCTTAACATTAACAGTAATATGATGTTACTGTTAAATATAGACTCATCATGTTAGAGGTTTTCTCATGTTATAACACGGTTGTTAATGCAAATGTTTTAACAACGCTTTTATAACATCGTGTTATAACAGCAATTCATGTTAGTTGTAGACGTGGAGTTAAGCTCAAATTCTCAAAAATATTTCTTAACTCACCTCTCTTGACAACAGTGCAAAAAGAAATGAGTCTTAAATGAGTTTAACTTATAGTCGGCACATTTTATATTGAGTGCCCAAATATATGCCGAACTTAGGATATAAATTATCCTTTCCTTTTATTATATAAAACCCGTTTATAAATGGCTAAGAAATAAGCAAAAGGTACAAAAACATCAAAAGTTCGATACAAATTTTATTTTTAAGACTTTTCTTATGACCTATTGATAAGTTTAATTACCAAAAATGTTTAAATTTTTAGCAAAAATTTTACCTTGGCGCCTTTGCATTTTCTCTATATAGGAAACCCATAACTAATGTCATTGCACTAGATTGGTTTTAAGATAGAGTTGTAAAGAGGGCGTTTACAATCTAGACTAAGGGAAGAATTCCGCTCAAGGAGCCAAGTTTTTTGAATTGATTTTACTTTAATTTGAGTTAATTTTGCCTCTATCAGGCCTGCCACACATTCCGATCAAAATTCCGTAGTTGCAATTTCGACCGCATTTGTTTTAGCTTTTTTAAATTAAATTTTCTTTTTTGGAGAAACAAGAATTACTTCCACTTCCGATCGGAATTGATATCTGTGACAGTTCTGTATATAGAATTTCCATGGTAAACATCGATAAAGATGTATACCGAGAAGTTTAACATGGTAATGTTGAGGTATTTTTTGTTTAATGATTGATTCCAACGCAAAGCGAATTTTCTTTATATAATTATATATATTTCTCTATTGATCTTGATATTCAATTGTTTTAACAATATTCCAATTTAAAAATATGGTTCTGTTGTAATCGAAATGCTTTATAGTTAGCAGTCAGTTTTCGTAAAAAAGCTGTATCAGTTTAAGTTTATCGATTAAGAAGAACTTAAAAAATTTCCTACTTCAATAACAAATTTTCGACCAATCAAATAGTTTTTCAAAAACTTCTAAGTACTTATGGGCAAGGTATATTTACACAAGGTAAACTCGTTGGCCCATATGTTTGTCAGCTGTTTACCCCTAGTTGGAACCCAAACGTCAAATTGCGTGTATATGAGCCAAAATTTGTACATGTGTGCGTTAAATTGTTTTTGTTTTATATGAAGACAATTTTGACAACTCGGTTCCTTTTATAGAGCATCATGTCTACACTCCCAAATGAGTCTACCTTGTGTAAATATACCTTGCTTATGGGTAAGTTTATCTTATCAAAATATTAATTTCTAATTCCAAATTGAAAATTTAACAACATTACTTTCTCAAATACATAGCCTTAAAATGTTAGATGATATAGGTACTAAAAGACCTAAATGACTCAACTTTAGTACGGTTTTTTCCTGCTTTCGGTACAATGGTAACCAATGAAAACTTCCATTCTAGAATGAAGCATTCAATACGTTAAATAGCTTTTAATTGAAATCTGTCCAATAGGTGAAAAATGGCGTGGAATCTCTCATGATTGTACACTGAAAGGACCGTACATTGTGTTCGTACAAGGGAAATCTCCTCTCAAAAGAACTAATTGCCTTCCTTTAAAACACTGCCAGGACCAGGGAACGGGGTCCGTTTTAAGGGAGATTACACTTACAGAAAACCAAATTATATATAAGCTAGCTGTTAAGCCTGCCCCAACCAAGCAGGAGGAAAAACTACTTTAAAGTAAGCCCCAACGTCAGTACCAAATGCTTGGCAATTCTTAGCTTTATTGGTCTTTAGGGGGCTTCAAAATTAGTTGATATGTAAAAAAGTACAATTTTGCCACACACTTTTTTCTCTCAATTCTCTGCCCATATTTCAAAAACCTTAGATCTGAGCACTTCAGATTATGCTCCATTGTAAGGACTATATGCTTGGCTATTTTCAGCTTCCTATGCCATTAGGGGGCTTTAATATAAACTAAAATGTTAAAAATCGAATTTTACCATGCCGCACACTGGGGATTTTTGTATGGAGGTGAGGAAAAAAATATATTTGTCAAAAAATGTAATGATTTCATCACAAATTTAGTTTTATTTATATAGTAATACACAAAAGTAATCAAAATAAAGAAAGTTAGAGAAATGCATATCGTTACCTACAATGTAGAAAGCCCTAACTTACAAAAAAAATTTAAATGATTTTTTTAATTTATTATTTATTTTAAATCTAGTTTTAATTTATTATTCTAAAAGAGCCTTAACTTCGTCGCTTATATCACTATGCTTTTTCTGTCTAAATGAAGGAGTCAAGTCTGATGTTACTATCATTCGGTGCATATCTTCGGTCGTGGCAATTCTACTGCATTTTCTGGAGTGTCTAAGGCGATATTGTTCATAGTCTTTGTTACGACTTTCCTGAGCCTCTTCGGATAGTAAGCCTACAGGAAAAATACACTTTTCAATTATATATTTTCCATGAATCAGAATTTTGTGGAGTGTAGGTGGCATATTGTACCCCTCGTACAAAATTTATGGTCGAATTTTGACCATTAGGCGAACACTAGTACATATAAATATAAGAAAGAGAGCAACAACATTAACTTGGTGAAGGGTATTTCAGATTCGGCATAGCCTTTCTACTAAATATTATTGAAAATTGTTAAATAATAATTAGTATTAAATACAACTTGTTAACGATTTTGTCAGTTTCTTCATAAAGATTTCAATGCCGACAATTGGGTCATAAAGCGCCGCATTTAGGGAAAGGTGTGCCGACTACAGGGTGGTATTCCGGTTTAACGAATTATATATTGTCAGGCCCTTTCGTTATATCGAAAAATTCGTTAAATCCCGAAAATTTTTTTAAGTACATTTTTATTAATAAAACAATAATATTTTAATAAAACAAAGTAAATTCGTTTATTTCCATTAATAGCACAAACAAAAAATAAAAACTTCATATAATTTTCAATTAAATGAGTACATAGTGGAAAACAAAACTAATAATAATGAACTTAAAAAACGTAAAACACATTCAAGTTATTTAAAACAATCCTTTATATTTGTCTATTACAGTGCAGCCACACGATCAAGATTTTCTTGATAGTCTTTTACATATACTATTTGTCAAAATTAACAAAAATTGAAAGTTGTGACGTAGGCTGCATTCAATTTTTGAGCAATTTACATTCAAGATGTCATCAAGAAAACAATTTATAAAGGCAAACGAAAAATTTGCTCACTAACCTTGAAATCAGCTGTTTTCTTGAACGTAAATTGAAGCACTCTCTGGAAAGAGAATTTTAAAGGCAAGTTCGTTTTTTTTAAAAGTATGAGTGTATTGGTAGAAAAGTGTGAGAGTATTAAAACTTGATAGGCAAAACTTGATCGTGTAACCCTCAAGTTAGGTATTTTTCATACGTCAGTTTTTTCATCTCTGTAATGTTTTTAGGTGCCTGTCGTCTCTACAATGATGCCATATAGCTGCTTTGGATTTCATATCTGGCAAGCCTAAGCAAAAGTAATCCAATTTTGCCGGAAATTTTAACTTTTATTTCGTGAATAATAAAAACAATACTTCTAATTGATCCTTCGTTTATGCCAAAAACATAAGTTAAATAACAACATGGATCCTGATATGGTAAAACTGTTTTCAGTACAAAGCTGTTGTATTGATTTAAAATCGTATGAAAATGAATTTGAAACAATGCGCTTGCTTTTGGATCGTTTGTCGGAAAAGCAAAAGCAATTTGTACAAACATTATCGCTTCAATGGTTGCAGAATATGGAAGAAAATGAAAATTTGGAATTTGGTTTAAAAGCAAGAAGCGAAAAAATTCAAGAGTCCAAAGATCTAAGGCTACAGGGCAATCGTATGTTCATAGCCAAAGTTGATAAACGCAATGTTTTAGGTGCCTGTCGTCTCTACAATGATGCCATATATGCTGCTTTGGATACCAAAAGTGATGAATTAGCTTTAGGCTTTGCAAATCGGGCAACGGCTTTACAAACTTTTGGTTACTATCAACAAGCTTACGATGATTGTGTATGCGCCTTAAAGTTTGGTTATCCTGAAGAGATGCGCCATAAGATTATAATACGTCAAGCGTATTGCAGCATTAAAGTGAAGGACTTGGAAAGAGCTGAAAAACATTTGAAAGAATTAAAGAAATTGAGCTTAAGTCCCGGTTTCGATAAGGAGCGCAAGGAGTTGTTAAAAGCATTTGAAGACCTTCAGCAGGAAATGGTCAAGGAGAAAACTTTGAATGTGGTGAAAGAATTTGCGGTTTATAGGGAAAATCAAGAAATGTAAGTGAATTTTAATTGAAATACAAAAGTCAATACATACTATTAAGGTTTTTGCACAATGTTTTTTTTAAATATTACTATCCAACTGCTTTACAACATTTTAGATGTTTTTAATTTCCTGTTCCTATATTTTTTCATGAATAACGCTTTAATTAAACATGTTTTAAATTAGCATGTATTATATTTTAAAAACTTCGCTAGAAAGTTTTAAAAATCACGTACCTATTTGACGATAATCGAACTGAATATTTCGTTAGTTTTTTATTACAAGTACGGAGCAAATAGAATGTAACTTACCATTTACCAAAGTATTGGGAATGCAGTCAAAATTGTTTTAACCAAACTGATTTCATTCTTTGATTTTAAAATTATTTCAGATTTTAAAAAAGGTAATTCGCGTCACAAGTTTTAAACTTGCAAAAAGGCAAAAGTGCAAAAAACATAACAACAACAACATGAACAATTATCTCGCACAAATAATTTTCTATGTGGTTGTTATGTTATTTTTTATGTCTGGATTCAGCGTACTCGAATTAGGTTAACTCGCCGGGTGCCCTGCTTGACAGTATTTTCAACTAGCACAGTGTAATTGATTGCAAAAAACTTTGATTGCAGTACTTTAAGTGTAATCAAATTCTTAATTGCAATCAAAGTGAAATCAGAATCAAAATCTTTGTTTTCTTCAAATAAAACTTCTTCTAAAAATACAGCTGACTCTGTTAATTTTGAATGGAAAACAATGTTAATATTTTTTACAACCACTAGATACCTACCAGCATTCACTTTTCCTGTGCTTAATGTGTTGGTTAACTAATGTGAACTTTAACTTTACCAATGTAACCGCTAATTAACTGCATTCAAGTTTAAAAAAAACCTGGTAGGCTCAAAGTGTCGGTTCTTTTTAACCTCTGGTGACTTTCAAACTGTATCAGATCCCGAGCGAGGTAGTTGGGATTGACCATTAGTTAATCTATGTATTTGCCTGAATACTTTTTAATTTCCTCCTGAATGGTAGGGATGTTAAGATCTCTATAAATAATGTCATTACGTATATACCATGTGGTGCAGACGATTTGTCGTAATATCCTAGACTGTCTTCATTGTAGCTTTTGGATGTTTGATGCGCATGCAGTACCCCATAATTGGATGCAATAATCAGCTCGTAATTGGTGTGACCTACCTACCATTTTTAGAAAAATTGAGTTAGGTATGGGGTATATATATCTTAAATACCCACTTTCTGAATCCAATACCGGTTTCACCAAATTTTTAATGGTTTCTGAGATAATAAGCATTAATTTTGCTCCATGTCAACTATTTTAATATTTATTAAGTATTGTTGTTCTCTACACGCCACTGTTTAGCGAATGCAGAAATTTCCTCATACAAAAAAGTACGAAATAAATTTAACTCTAGCTTTGCTTCATTACCGTAAGAAAAACAGTAGTTAAACCAAAAGCAAAATAAAATGTCAACAAATCAGCACACTGCAGTAAGTATACGTACGCAGCACAAAAAGCTACTCCTTAAAAATAAATTTAGAAAAGTGGCGTATGCGGCACAAAACAGTAATTTTCACTTTTAATAAAATGCTATTCTACTTATGTTCGTTAATGAACGTTCAAAAAAACGTTAATTTTTCTTCAAAATATATGTCAGATGCAGTAGTGAAAATGCAAAAAAAAGCTATCGGGTATATTTTCAGAAAACTTCATATAAACCTTCATTGTTGTTTTTCTCCACTACGACTTTTTGGCATATGCGGCAAACCAATAATGAGCTGATGATATGTCCATATTGGTTTTATGATAGACTTGAATAAGAGAACTTTGTTGTCTTAGGACAAATTTGAGTTACGACCGAGGAGCCAATGTAGTTGAGCTGTTTAAAGTTTATTTTTTGATCTTACCATGAATGTTCTGCCAGTTAGACAGCTCTCAAGATTGTGAGTGTTTTGAGGAAGCATTCGTTTTATTTTGTACTTATCATACCAAACTTTTTCGAATGCTTGGGAATTGTCTATGAACAATGCTGATCAATATTGCTTTTCAGATACGGCAGATTTTCTAATGTTGATATTTTCTATTTCTGATTTTACTTGAGTCAGTTTAAATTTTTTTGGATCGTTTACTGTATCAGGAATAATTGGACGACAGGAACAAGTATGTGCATCATGTGGCGTGAAAACTTTCTCCAAGTGGCTTGCAAAGGCGTTTATTTTTTCATTTGTGTTTTTGGCCCAGGTGTGGTCTTCCAGTCTTAGTGGAGATTCCTGGGTTATAGAGCATTGCATATGTATGTCTTAAGCTACGGTCACACTTATTAAATATTTGACCAAATAAGCGTAACCACTATTTTTGTTGATAGTAAGTGCGACTTAACATGGTCTAAATTTCACAAAATAAACTAATTATACCACTAGACACAGCAAAAAACTGTTTTTTGTAAGATATGGTAATATGAATAATCAAAATAAATATTGCAATTAAAGAAAATAATTATTTAGTTTGCTTGCTGGTCCCGTTTTTTCCGTCAAATATTTGACAAGTGTGACCATAGCTTTACAGCTGTTCATAGGTGTAATTGGAGTTTTTTGTGGCATCTAGGCTGTTTAAGTAGCTTTATATTGCAGAGTCATGTTTCTGTCTCAATTTGTTGCGTAGAGTTACCTGTCATAACGGTTGTTGGGGAACGATTATTTTGCCATTGTCTTCTAAACTTTCTTTATTCCCTGACAAGGGTTTCTATATCCAACGATGTGTTGTGCGGAGCACGCTCAATTATGGTTGCATATCTTGCCGCAGTATCCAAGACTTCCGTAAATCGGTCGACAGCTGTTTGGATGTCAGATGAATTTTTTAGGGGAATGCTCTGAGTTAGATGAGAGCTCACATACAATTTATACTTCAACCAATTTGTGCTTCTGTTTGGATAGGAAATAAAGTTTACAGCTGCGTTATCATAGTTGTCTTTTAGAATAAGGATTGAAGGTGAATGATCAGACGCTTGATCATATAAGGAACTAATTAGTAATTGATCGCGCTTGATGTTTTTAGTTACGGCAAAAAAAGGGATCAAAGTTGTTATTAAAGGGAGTGTGGAAGGGCTTGCGCCGAATGACAACCAACCTGTGTTAAAAATAAATAAGTATCGATTGCGGCGAGGAGGGCTTGTGTCTGCTAAATAAGGCCTTATTTTAGGCCTCTTTACTCATTCTAGTTACCGCTGGGTCATTTCCTGTCTATACATATGTATTACAATATTATATACATATGTACATACATACGTTAATTGAATTGCATTTTGGAAACAAATTAGGAATATAATTAAAAATACATTTTTTTAAATCTTTCGAAATTCCTTACACTTTTAAAAAACGATTGTTTAGAAATCGATACATTTTTATTACTTACGGTATAATTTAAAATGTCTCCTTTACATTAAACAAGTTGTAAACGAAATCTTTCTAAAAATTGTACATACATACATGCATATACAAATTTTTTATTTTAAAATAATTTTTCTGGAATTTTAAAATTATTATATATATAACGAACTTTATTGACTGAAATAATTCAGAATTTCGATATAAGATCCCTGCATATTTCTTGTGTAGCACAGTGTAATCTTATGAAAATTAATAAATTAAAAATTATTTGTCATTTTTAGCGTTACCACAGAAAATGGTCGCCACATGCAAGCGAAAAGTTTCATTTCAAAAAATCAATTAATTTGTACCGAACGAGCATCAGCTTTTGTGGCTGTTGGTGATACTCGTCGAATATGCCATCAGTGTGGTACTGTGAATTTTATACCAATTCCCTGTTTGCACTGTCGCGGTCGGGTAAATTATTGTTCACTAAAATGCCAAGATGAACACAGCTTCATACATTTGTACGAATGTCCTGCGCATCGTTTTCAGTTATTTGCATACGTTGGTATTGCTCATTTAGCCTTAAGAATCATACTGGATAATGGCATATTTTCAATACTAGAGGAATTAAAATTGAACAATAAAACTTCAGCGGCCGATATATGGCTTAAGCTGACAAAAGATGGTGATATTTGGAAAAACAATAATTTAACATACGCCGAATCTTTACGGATGATAACACACTTGGATAAGAGGTCCCATAAAGATATAGAATGGTTCGCCCTAGTGTCTCATCATTTAGTGGTCTATCTTAAACATTATACAAACTATTTTGAAGATTTAAATAAGAAAAATAAACACATTAATTGGGAACTTTTAACAGCTTCTTTGATATTACGCCACATTGGACAGTGCATATCAAATGGCCACAGTTTAACTACCATTATTCCAAGGCCATTGACTATTATGAACAATACTGATTTTCATATGTTAAATGAAAAAGTTTGGTCTAGTCCTTGGCATTTAAAGTCGGGATACTTGCATTTCTTTAGCTACTACGACGATGTGGCCACAATTAATCTACCATACCTTAGTTTGTGCAATCATTCGTGTGTTCTAGCGATGCAAACCAAATTTTCCGGACGTTTTATTAGCACATATGCTGTACGTGATATAAAAATGGGTGATGAAATAACCAACTGTTATTATGTGGACTATCGTAATAGTAAACGACAGGCACGACGTGAAAGACTACAGGAAACATATTATTTTAAATGTCAATGTATAAATTGCAGTCAAACGGACAATGAAGATAAGGAATTTGTAAGATGTTTTTTTTATTCTCAATTCTTCTCATGTAAGCAATTTTCTTTTTATTAATATGGTTTTAGAATAAATTCCATCAATATCGTTGCGATAATATTAAATGTGGCCAATGTTTTGTACCCAATATACCCGAAAAGCCAACATTAAATTGGTGGCAAAGTGATGTCCCAAATGGTAAAATAGATACAAATCTTTATTGTACTGTTTGTGGTCACAAACAAACTTTAAAATGGTATCACATGGCTAAACAATTGATGCTTAAGGTTATGGAAGAAAGTACTAGACGGCAATTGTATCAACTATTCAAAGCGTCGGAAAAATATTTAGTTGGATCAAATAATGCTAGATGTTTTCTGGCCACAAAATTTATACTCGAATGGTTTCAATTACCATACTGTAAGCTACATATATAGAACACATTTTAAAACTATCTAATTGTATATGAAACTATACTTTGGAATTTTGCATTTATATAACAAAAGTTTTTAATTATGCTTCATTATTTGCAATTTAAAATTCGTATTTAGTTCCTTTATCGTTAAATATATCCCTGTTGTAAAAGAAATATTTCCCTAAATTTAATTTGCCTAAGTCTCTGAAGTGAAAAACCTAAAATTCCAAAAGGGACTTTCAAAAATTAAGTTCAATAATTATTAAATCTGTTCTATTAAAGTCTTTTCTGCCAACTTTCATTCCAACAGCCCCCATTGCTGAAAGTATTTTGTATGAGGACTAGATAAAGTAATATATTGGTTAAATTTATTTATAGTGCGATAATATAAACCTAAGACATACAGCCATGTCACAGAGTACAATTCCGTTCGGAATGATTCCGTTCGAAATCGAAGACAACATATTCGTTTTTTAATAGAAAGTGTATTTTGATAGTTTTTTGGCCTTTCAGATACAGAAAACTCCCACTCCGTTCATGAAAACAAAAATGGTTTCAATCCGAAACATTGTTTCGTCATTTTCTGAAGCACCAAAATACGGAATGAATTCCGTTTCCGAACGGAATTGTACTCTGTGACATGGCTGATAGGTTATATTTTTTGCAAAATCTGTTTCCCTAGATTCGCCTGTGTGTAGGTGTTTGTGTGGCATAATAGCGCCAAAATCCTTCACTAGATAAATTAGTGCATCGATTTTGCTTATTTTGCATACTAAATAATTCTCATAAAAATAAAGCTAGGCGATATCATAGTCCCCTACATTTACTTACTAGCTGTTTGGACACGGCCCTGCCCAAACTTTAAAAAAAAAAAAAAAAATTAAATACAAGTAAGAAAGTATAGTCGGGCATGCCCGGCCATATAATACCCTACACCACAGTATTTAAAAACAAATTTTAGAAAGTATATGGCTATGAATAGGGATTTATCAACATATAATTTAAATTTCATTAATTAATCATTAGATAGTTTCGGAGATGCAGAATCTGCATCCCTTTTCTCCCCTCGTGGTCTTATTTTTTAAAAAAATGCATAGCTTATGTGTCCATATAAATTTGGATCTATCTATGTTTTAAATTTCATTAAAATTATATACTTTAAGAAGGTGGGTCTAGGAACATTATTTTAAGGTGTTACACACATCAGCACAAATGCATAATACCCTCTCAACTATTGTGATGTGGGTATCAACACCATGATGCTAAATGTATATGAGACTGGTCCTTATTTGACTTTAAAGTTTAAACTCTTTTTTTTAAATGAAGTACGTTTTAAATGGTAAAGTAAATCAAGCAATGATTCTGTAAAAATTGCAAATCTAAGGAAGGAATTGTAATCTAAGGAAGTGTTCAGTTAAATTTTTTTTAAAAATTAATTATAGTTTTTCATGATTTTTAGAGATTTTCAGACTCCGACACCAACTCCAATTCCGACTCCTACTCTTACCTTGATGCTAAATGTATATGAGACTGGTCCTTATTTGACTTTAAACACTTTTTTCAATGCAGTACCTTTTAAATGGTTAAGTAAAGCAAGAAAATGATTCTGTAAAATTTGCAAATCGATATTTTAATTCTAGCACGTGCTGCATTTAACTTTTATATAGTTATTTAAATATGTATAGTTGACTGGTCCTTATTTTCTGACTTCAAAATTTTTAAAATTTTGAAAAATATTAGCAAATTTTTTATGCCGAAAATGCGAGTTTTTGTGGGTACTTCGACTCCGACTCCATATTAAAGTGCAAAATTATTTTCTTAAAATTTCCAGAATGTTTATCAAATTTTTTTTATTAATTGGCTAAGTAATTTTATCACGAAAAAGTATCAAACTCTGTGGGGGGAAAACAACGACTCTATGTCTATTAAAGGATTTTTCAATAAAGCATTGTTGAAAAAATTTTCAATTATAAATTATTTGTTGTTGTCAAAACTCTTATTCTAAGAAGACATGAGTTGGCACTTGAAGTAACAAATTGGTTTTACTCATTTCCTGTATGTTTGAAATCTTATCAAAAAACAAGCACTCGTTTATTGATAGATCGATCGCCTCAACTTTTTTCAAGGACAATTAATTTTTATAAATCTGTGGCCGTATGAAAACCCACGTAACTCAACTTTTTGAAATTGAGATAACACCAAAAATAGAAAGTGTGTTTCATTTACATACTATCACTCTGTCAGATCGAAATTTTGATTCACATAATTTCTTATAAAATAAAACTTAGAATAATACCAATTTTTATGTTAAAACTAGGTAACTCCATGCATTTTTTGAAAAAAAAACAAGGTAACTCCATAGTTGCATATAATATATGCATTCTTTATATGCAAATTATATTTTTCTGAAGTTTTTGATTCATAGAATACGACTGCCAAACAAACTCGGCTTATTTTTGATAAATAAAGAAAAAAGGGAAAAAAATATTTTTTGGAAAAACTGGCTATCTCCATTTTCCGTAAAAAATAGTAAATTAACGTGCTGAGTCAAATAGTTACCCCCGTATTCATAAACGTTTATTAAATTTTACAAACGTTTATTTAGTAAACTTGTCATAGAAAATTTGTTTTGTAAACCTTTATTAATATAAAATAATTTTTATGAATACGGCAGTTTTAGAGCCACTTTTTGGGTTTAAGATTAAAGTTAATTAAATTCTATAATTAGCTAATCTGAGAATATCGTTAATCTAGTATCAATTGAATTTGATATTTTTGGGTGGTGGCTTAAACCATGTAGCGCTACCATACTGAGCACAAATAAATGGCAGCATTTTTTTGCAAATGTAAACTTTTTATCAAAGCAATATGGATGTTTTCAAAGAAAAAAATGCGCGAATTTAATATTGTTTACAAGGTAGACATTTTTGGTGTTTAAAGAAAAATATATTAAAGAAAAAATATAGCACGGAAAAATTATACAAAAGTGCTAAGTAATATATGTATCATGTTTTAAAATGTATTTTTTTTTTTTTTTTTTTTGATATTTTTGCAAAAGTTATTTATGTTAAACAAGTGTATGTTGACAGTTTAGGTTTAAACCACCACCGTTGGCCGCTTAAGCTAGCAAAAAAAGTTTAAAAAATACAACTCAAAAAGTTAATACGGAGATAAAAGTTAATTTAATCGCTAATCTCTAACCCAAAAAGTGGCTATTAATGTTTTTCCAGAAATGATTAACAAAATATAAAAATAAATTGAAAAAAAGTTTTTTTTTTGAAAAACTAGGTAACTCCATTTTTCTAAAAAACAAGGTAACTGGCATTAATCTTCGGGTTTAATGTCCAAAAACGAGTTTAATGAAACCAGAAATCTTTAACATTATTTAAAATTATGTTTTGTTTAATGCGCATGCATAATAACATAAATTCATGTGTGAAATATGTATATTAAAAACTTAATGTTTTTCTCGTGTTTTCAAAAAATGGAGTTACCTAGGTTTTCCATACGGCCACAGAAATATATTACAGTAGAGTCCCGATAATTCGTAATCGCAAGGGACCGGCCATTTATTACGAATTGCAGGGGGTTTCGGTTTAGCGGGGTTTCGATTTAACGGGGCTTAAATAAAAAAATACAAATTAACGGGGTTTTTCAAATTATTAACTAAAACGATAAAAAAAAACATTAAAGACAATTGTTAAAAATAATATATATAAAAATTATTCATGTAACAAACTGATCTTAAGAAAATAACCACACACACACACACACGCAAAAACCCAGTAAAGAAGATTTTATTTGAAAAGAAATTACGAATTAGCGAGGGGACCAAAATGTATGGAAATTTTACGAATTAACTAGATTTTTTCAAGGGACCGGCAGTTTATTACGAATTAGCGGGAATTACGATTTATCGTGGTACGAATTATCGGGATTTGACTGTATATCGCTGCTTTATTGCAACTTAGTTATATCTCGAAAAAATCAAAAATTTTAAGTTACTTAAGCAAAAGTGTTCCTTTTTACCTTCTTTATATCTAAAACAAAAATCAGCATTATATCTCAAACTGAATCGAAGTTGTAGCAAAATATATTTATTAAAGTATATTTTGAAAACTTTAATCGCATTTTGCCAAGTTTAATTTTTTTCAGATATGAATATGTTTCAATAAAGCAGCGATATGATCTCCGATATTTGCAAAAGGAAATTTCGCCCCGCCCACTTTTTTCAATTTACCTAAAATCAGAAAACGGCTCCATCGATTTGACTAATTTTTCTTTCAAATATTCGTATTAATCCATTTTAAGTTTTCATCGAAAGAAAAATTTACCACGGCTACTTTTACGTCCACTTTTTCTATTAAGCGCATAACTTGAGAACGGCTGGACCGATTTGGCCATGGTCCAACTTAGGTATTTACAAAAAGAAAATTTTGCCCCGCCCACTTTTACGTCTACTTTTTCGATTTATGAAATAAAAAACAATTAGAAAGTTTTGAAATGCAATTGCATATACTAGTAAAGTAATTTGTTATTTAACTCTAAGTTTTTTTTTATTTATTTCCCAGTTAATATTTCACTTAATGATCGAGACTATTGTGATATAATTGACATGCTGAAATATGTTCTCAAAAGCAGAAAAGAGCAGAGCTCTGTGAATTCAATGGAATATGTGGAAGTTATGTTATATTTGTGGGATTTAATGGCCAAACGTAAATATAAATGCTCAAAAGCAACCATGGACGAAATGCTAAGCGCTATCAATATAATTTCTGATGATTTACAAATGATTTTTCTCAACTATTACAATGACTATATTAAAGAATTTTTGAATTTTTAAAACTGTTATGCATTAAGTACAGAATTTGTTGATATATTACTATTGAAAGTATATGTATAAGTTTTAGTATAACTGCCAATGTATTTTATAAAAACATATATTAAAATAAATTATACATTAAAATTCTCAAAAATAATTTTTTAATCGATATACATTAGAAAGCAATTCTTCCTGAGTACTAATTAAATGCATTATATACATACCTATGTACATACAGAGTTTCCCAACAATCCCATGAAGTAATGAAATAAAAAATTTAGAAAAAAAGTAATAGCAATATGATCCCAAAAAGTGGCAAAGAAAAAGTACACATGTATTATAAAAAAATTAAAACGAATAATGAAGTAGAGTTGTCAAATATTCGTGTATTTTTAAAAACCGGTTTTCGAATATTTCGAAAACCTGACTTAAAAAATTGGATTTTCGGTTTTGTAACTAAAAACAGAACAAGCAATCTGTAATGCTTGTTAGGTATATTACCACATAAAATGTAAGTTAGATGTGAATAGAGATCAGTTTAATAAAACAAAAAAATTAGTTGTTTTTATACCCACACCATTATGCGCTTGTTCTGATGTGTGTAACACTAAAAAATATTGGTCCTAGACCCACCTCTTAGTATGCCGATCGGCTGGTTTTCTGTCCTAATCCAAGAACCTTGGATTAATAAAAATAAGGTTTGCGGTTTAGGGGTTGCGGGATACACTCCGTTTGTCCCGTCCACAGAGGACTAAGTAAGAACGTGTATACTAGCGAGGAATGAATTGAATTTTCTCATCTCATTCTTTCAGGTGCGGTGACTTGACCGTAGTAAATGGAGAAGCCAAAGGTAAGCGCACTCTTACACTGGCTTCGGTGTATATGCCGTACGAGGAGATGGACCCACCTGGCACGGAGGTGCGGTAACTGACGGCATATGCAAGGAGGAAGGGTGCAATCGTTATATTGGGCTGCGATGCCAATGCTCATCATAGCCAATGGGGGAGTGCAGCCATAAACAAAAGGGGTGAGTTAATGTTTGATTTTATAACTTCTAACAATCTTATTATCTGTAATATGGGTAACACGCCGACGTTCAGAAATAAAGATATGCAGGCAGTGATAGATCTAACATTAGTGAACCGTGACGAGCAACTTGTTGTTGATTGGAGGGTGGCAACGGACTGTACATTTTCAGACCATAGTCGTATTACCTTCACATTGAATTTTAACCCACCTGGGGTTGCTCCATTTAGGAACTCGAGGGGGACAAAATGGGACTCCTTTAAGGAAAGAGTCCGAATCGGGTTGGCGCAAAGGGCCTTGGGCGACTTGCTGCCCACTGATCTGGAGGGTGTTGTGAACAAGTTCACTCATCTTCTAAGGGAAAGCTATGAGCAGTCCTGGCCGGTTACATTTCCGGGTGGGCGTAAACAGCCCAAATGGTGGACCAGGGAACTTCACGTTCAAAGGTCTACGGTTAGGAGACTGTTTAATAGGGCCAAGCTTACCAGCGCACCAGAGGATTGGAACAATCACAGGGTGCAGTTCAACAGGTATAAGTCGGATCTGAAAAGGGCAAAGCGACTATCATGGAGGCAATTTTGTGCATCCATTGATAATGTCAACGAGTTGTCAAGATTCCGACGGATTTTATCCAAGGACCCTAAGGCCCTTAGTTACATTCAAAAGAATGACGGCTCATTACTTACCTTACTTATGGAGACGCACTTTCCCGGGTGCAGAGAAACCGGAGGTATGGACGACGGTCAATGGGATGTGATGTCCATGACATCAGATTATACTTCCGCTTGCGTCGAGGAAATGGTCACAAGGGAGACATCTGGCGTGTGCGGTCAATACTTTCGACCCATATAAACCACCGGGTCCGGATGGCATTTTTCCGGTCATGCTCTGCAACATTCCGGACGATGCATAATTTCTGCTGGCGAATATATTCAAGAAGTGCCTCAGTAGGAGGTATCTGTCTAGGGGGTGGAGAGAGGTTAGGGAGATTTTTATACCCAAGGCTGGTAAAGCAGGCCACTCGAAAACGGGGGATTTTAGAACTATTAGTCTGTCTTCATTCTTGTTGAAGACTCTTGAGAGACTAATAGATTTCTATCTTAGGAATAATATTGAGGCCCGCCTTATTAGCATCGCTCAACACGCCTACCTTAAGGGTAAATCTGTTGAGAATGCGTTACATGAGGTGGTGAGTTGTATTGAGCACGGACTGGGGCATAAGAAGTATACTCTCGCCGCGGTTTAGAATATAGAAGGAGCCTTTAATAACATAAGGATTGCGGCGATTAGAGATTCGTTGATGGAGTTGGCAGTTGAGGACTTTGTGGTAGAGTGGATAGTCTGCATGCTTAGCAGTAGGATTATATACTCGAGCCTGTGGGATCATGTGATAAGGAGGAGGGATACCAGGGGGACACAAGAGGGGGTTCTATTGCCTCTACTGTGGTTGCTTGCGGTCAACGGGATTCTTAGGTCATTTGATTCAATGGGCAGGAAGTTTGTTGCCTATGCGGATGACATAGTTCTGCTGGTCAGGGGAAAATTTCTGTCCACGTTCGGGGAAATTACCCTACGTGTTCATGCGCTTTCGATTTGAACATGACATGACCATAACGCCGGCAGAGCAACGGTATTAATTTGTTCATGTTTTTGTATGTGGCGAATACGTGTTGATGTTCATGTTCTGATTGACCACAATTTTTGTTGTTGTGGCGTTTAGTTGTATACAAAAAATATATTGTATGGCCAACATCATGGCGCACATGGATGCTAAGACGAATGTTTAGGCAATGATGGCAGCACATGGACGAAACATGAACATGAACAGTCTACACGAGTAGAATTCATGTGCGACATGCTGTTCTTACCAAGTTGATGGATAGTGGAGACGGGTAGTTATGCAGGTGATGCTGGGCGAACTCTCGGCATGGGCAAAGGATAGGGGGCTGTGTGTTAACCCTAAGACTGAGCTGGTGGTATTTACCAGAAGGTATACGATAGAGGGATTTAGGGGGCCAGTGCTAGATAGCGTCGAGTTACCTCTTTCGGACGGAGCAAAGTATTTGGGTAACTTTCTGGACTGCAAACTGTCTTGGAAGAGAAATACTCAGGAGAGGATGAGAAGGGGATTTACACATCGGTGGTTAGGCCTATACTTACCTATGGATGCACTGTTTGGTGGGATGCGTTGAGAGTGGATAGCTATTGGTAGATGCTCAGCAAGGTTCAAAGGAGTGCATCTCTTGGCATCACAGAAGCACTCCATAGGTAGCGTTGGACATCCTACTATATCTGTTTTTATTGAGCATTATGTGAGGAGTGTGGCTGCTAGGAACTTTTTTAGACTTAACGAGTCTTCCTCAGTTAGACCTAGGCGGGATGATCACACGAAAATTTTGTACGAGATGGGTCTGCTTGATCAGGATAGTATTCTCGAGGGAATTTCGGATCATATGACTATGACCCTGGACTTCGGTGTAACACCACCAGTGGAGTTCCCGGATAGGGAAATTTGGAGTGGATCCAATGGACTGTTTGAGGGGTGGGCCGTATTTACGGATGGATCCAAGATGGAAACCGGCACTGGTGCCGGTGTATATATCGCGGACACCGAGGTGAAAAGGTCATTCAGACTCCCTGATGAGTGCAGTGTCTTCCAGTCTGAGCTCTAGCGGTCTGGAGGGCGACGGAGGTGATACTGGAACACATCGTGGGTGGATCTGTGGTGACAATTTGCGTCGATAGTCAGGCGGCGCTTAGGGCATTGACAAATTACACGGTGCGATCGTGCCTGGTCGCTCGGTGTAGGAATGCTCTTGGTGGACTCATGGAGGCATTCAATGTAAGGCTGTGTTGGGTACCTGGACACTGCATGATTGATGGGAATGAGGTGGCTGACGAACTCGCGAGAGGGGGTTCGAATCTAGACTTAGCGGTAAGGGATAGGGGGTTAAGCCCCCCCTATGTTACTACTATGGGGTGATACAGGAGAAATTCCGTGAAGAAGTTAACTGATCCTGGAGGGACAGGACGGATTGCAAGGTGTCCAGGGCACTATGGCCAAGATTGGACGCGGGGGCAACCAGGGTTCTACTGGGATTGGATAGGGGTAGTCTTTGAACGCTTATAGGGTTCTTGACGGGTCATTGTCCTGGCAGGGCTTTTGCAGGTAGATGGGACAACGCCATACCGGACTTCTGCAGATTGTGCGATTATTCAGAGGAGCTGGAGACGATCGAGCATGTACTGTGCCATTGTCCCAGGATGCAGGGTCTCAGGCAGAAGTGGCTAGAAGATAGGTTTCACGACGAACTGGGGTGCATCGCTGGATGTAGTCCGGCTGATCTACTGGGGTTTGTCAGGGAAATAGTGCGGTTGTTTCTGTTGAGGGGACTGTAGAGAGGGCAAAAGTCCTACGCGAAATCTTCTAACTTTCTATCTTTCTTGATTCTATCCATCTCATACTTCTTTCTTTACTGTCTTTTTTTTTCTTAACCTAACCTAACCTAGATCCATATCTATATGGACACATAAGGTATACAGTTTTTCAAAAATAGGACCACAAGGTGAGGTAAAGGGCAAATTCTGCCTCTCAAAAACATTCAAACCGATTTTAATGAAGTTTATAAAAATAGATAAATCCATATTCATATGGACACATAAGCATTATGTGTTTTTAAATACTGTGGTGTAGGGTATCATATGGTCGGGCTTGACCGACTATACTTTCTTACTTGTTTAATTTTAGACTTCAAAATGGTAAAAATAACAACTCGAAAACAGTCTGAACTTTAAATCCATGAAATGGAAAACAATAATCAAAATGCTCGTGGTGTGCGGTCTTTTAAACAAAAGCCAGCTCTAAAGATACACTTAAGTTATGTTCACACCTTTCAAATATTTGACGTCCTACACGCAACCACTAGTTTTATTAAAAAATGTTTGCCTTTACAAAACGTTTGCGAGATCAAACATCATTTTATAGTTTCTAAATTACATTATACAATTATCTTCTAACAAATAGAAATGAGTAAATCAATAAAAATTGTTAGAAGTAAAGCTAAAGTTTAATCAATTTATTGGTTACGCTTTTTTTAGACTTTTTCGTCAAATATTTGTTAGGTCTGAACATACCTTTAGTCTCAAAACTCTGCATACGATTTCATAATAATAATAATCATTTTTAATTTGTTTAAAAAATACAATGAAATTTTTTATAATTTTTATTTCCCAGGATCAACGAACGATCTTTACAAAAAAATATTTATTTACGTGTTCTTATACGATTCAAATAAAAAAAATAATAATAAAATTCGGGTCACTAAAAGTCTAAATACGACATACAAATATATTTAAAAGGTGTTTAATGGCTTGTATGACCTCCTTTTGCATCGAAAACTTCATTTAGGCCCGTTTTTACAACTTACCGATAGTTAAAAGTGGACTTAAAACAGCCTTATAAAAAGTGTTCCATTATTAAGACTTTACTTTAACCTATAGTAAGCGATAAAGTAAATTAAGTTTCATCCTACCTGGTAGGTTAAAGTAAAGTTGTAACAAAGGAACACTTTTTATACGGCCGATAAAATGCTACCTTTAGCTATCGGTAAGTTGTGAAAACGGGCCTTAATCTTTTAGGCATCGAAGATACAAGATCTTTTGTTACTTTTGCAAAATATTTAATATCGTATTTACACTTTTGCAAAGTCTCCTTAGTTGCATATTGCAAAACTTTTCACACTTGGCATTACTTTTTTTAAACTATTTTAACATCGTTATATTCAGTAGACCCTGTTCAATAATTGCAAATAACATTTTTCAAAAATTTACTTAATATATGGGTAATTCCATGTCAAAACGACCAAGAGTGGGACACGACCCCTTCCGATTTTAATGAAATTTGGTGAAGAGGTTCCTTTTATCTTATAAGGAACATATATGAACGAAAAAAAATGCTCCTAGATGGGTATAATGTAAGACCAACCCCACTTTATTTTTGCGGAATTTCGTTTTTTTTTTAGTAATTTCAATAAACTAACCCGGTTTTGAGTTACGCGAATATATGCAGTGGAACCTCCTTCTTTTTCGAAATAACGGTATATCTTAAAAACAAGATCTAACCTAAAAAAAACGGTTAGCACCACTGGATTCAGCGTGCCTCAATTAGGTTAAAATGCCAGGTGCGCGGCTTGTCTGTTTTTTGCAACTAGCACAGTGTACTTATTGCTCAAAATTGCAATATTAAAATTTTTTTTTAAGATTATTTTTTTAAAGGTTGCGAAAAAAAATAATATCTTAAAAAAGAAAAAAAAAACACCTCCTTCAAAGTTTCTGGATTTGTAAAGAACAGTTTTAGGTATTATATAAAAAAAAATCAGCCAAATAAAAAAATAGGTTTTTGACTTAGTTCGTTTTCAAAATTTAATATTTTGCAGATATTACATTTTTCATGGTTTGTAGCCCCAAGTATTCTCTTTAAAATGACATTAAAATCATCTTCGTATGTAAAGTAGTTTTCGAGATATTGAAGAAATAAGCTCAACACATTCGGCCAATTCGGCGTTATTATGACATTTTGAATATGACATAACTTTTGAAAGAAAAATTTTAAAATTTTGTTTTCGTTCATATATGTTCCTTATAAGATAAAAGGAACCTTCTCACCAAATTTCATTAGAATAGGAAGGGGTCGTGCCCCAGTCTTGGTCGTGTTGACATGGAATTACCCATATGCAAAAATTATGAAATAAAAGTCGATATCGTATGTAGAGTTTTACGACTAAAGGTACGGTCACATACGTACATATGTCAAATATTTACCCAATTTTTGTTTGACTGTGTTTTCCTGAAATTTATTTTAAACCATGGTGAAATATTCCACCATGTTTTAAACAATAAAAATTTTATTTTCTGGTCACACTACGCACATTTATTTTAAAAATAAAAGTGGATATACATAGATAATAAATATAGGGATAAGGAAGGAAACATTTTTAAAGAATTGTTGAAATTTTTCGCTTAATAGAAGTTTTTTGGTATAAACTAAATAAGTGTGTACCTTGGTTTTAAAAAAAAAAACATTTCTCTGGTAAAAATGTAAGGGTGCTATATTCGGCTGTTCCAGGATGCTTTATATGGGAACTTTAACAAATTATAAACCCTTATATGAGGATATATCGTGCTTTTAGTCTTGTTAAGTTGAATTCCTTGAGTACGCTTTATATGAAACCTTCATTTATACATACATATCGTCACATTAAATGCAAACGGACGTAACTACACTTTAAGTTTTTTATAGGAGAAGCAAAAAACATAACCAAATGAAAAATAATAGTGTTCTTGGAGTTTGAATATCATTTGAGTGCCCCGGTAGGCTAGCTGGTAGTGAGCTAGTCTATCAGCGCCGGGGTTGCGGGTTCGATTCCAGCCAGTGACTCTGTTTTCATTCCTGCAGACAAGCGTAGAGCTTCGCGGGATTAGCTTAGGGAATTAAAAAAAAAATTTAATAAAATCGCCAGTATTTATGTGTCAGCATGCAGTTTGATAAAACGAACCACAATAAATTAAAAAATATATACCAATGGATGTTAAATTATGAGTCAATTATCACAAAGTATAGTTATTTTATTTCTAGTAATATAAAACTTAATTGTACCTAATTTCAGCAAAAGTAATTTTTAGGAATGGATTTTATATTCGACCTATGGAAAATAATGGACCAATCATGACGAAATTTAGCAAAGTAGTTTTCCATCTTATTAAACTAAAGCCCCTATATCGGTTTACAACTCAACTTAGTTTAAGACAACTGGTTGTGATCAGTTGTAATTTTTGTTATGTTTTTGTTTACCGCAATATAGCAAAGTTGTAAACCATAATAAAAAAATTAAGAAATTACAACTCAACTGAGTTGAGTTTTAGAAATTTGGTAGTTTGATATCTAGTCATGAAAGT
Source organism: Pollenia griseotomentosa (assembly GCA_963931875.1). Taxonomy (NCBI): domain Eukaryota; kingdom Metazoa; phylum Arthropoda; class Insecta; order Diptera; family Polleniidae; genus Pollenia; species Pollenia griseotomentosa. The sequence continues at coordinate 52,330,763 of OZ007564.1, forward strand.
CAAGTTTGTGAAATATTTAGAGACAATCGGTGCATTCCGTTTTTTTTTTTTTTTGAAGGTTGTTTTTATATTTGTATCCATAAATCTTTTTCTACTGCACCGATTGTGCTATAACAATGTCCGCTCGGCTGGCAGTCCATTTTAATCTTAATCGCAAAGTACAGGGGCCAAATTACAACATTCGATATCGATCGAAATTCCTATTCAAATTGTTTTGTATTTTCGATCGGTATCGAAGGCCGTAGTTTGGACCCTGGTCGCAATTTTGGAGATAATCAGGTATGTGATGGAAAACGATTTTGAAAACAATACGATTTGAAAACGATAATATCGTTTTCAGTATCTTTTAAAATTGATTTTTAATACATTTCCCTCTGTTTTCCTGTATATATTCTTTTAAATTCTTTGTTATATATGTTAATTGAACTATGTATATGTTGAACAAAAAATTAAGACTTAACTGCAGAAATGGATTTTAAGATCGGTCGAAAATCATCACACCTACAAAAACGATAATTTTAAAAACGATCGTTTTTCATCACATACCTGAATGTCTTTAGAAGTGGAAAGAATTGGTTAATTTTTTCACTTTGCGCCAATTAAACCAACCATTGTTCCCATAAAACATCTTATTAAGTTGGTACTTAGATCAAATTTGCAACCCTGTTATATTATTGTAATGCCATAGCTCTAAAATTTTATCATAGCTCTTATATATATCTTCTGTAAATAGCGTTTAACGCCATAATTACCTTATAAATGTTGGTCTTGACGATATCTATAGTAGTTTGTATGTCATGATAAAGATTTGTCTTGGTAGATACAAAATGGATTCTATATGGGACATATAAACCCTACAATCATTTTGAGACGAAAAGAATCTCAAAAAGATGACGATGTCAGTAAATTGATTGGCACAAATAAAAAAATTTTACAAAAAATCTACTTTTTCGTCTTTAAAAATGGTTTAATTTTGTTAATTTTATAAATTTTTTTATTATGAAGTTTTTTTTTTGACGCTGTTTGATTTTTTAAGAATTTTTTAAGAACAAACATTTATTTTCCCAAAAAAAGGAAAATGTTTGACGTTGACTGGTAACATTAGGAACATTTTTGTTTGCTGACAAATAATTTTGTTTGCCCAAAATCAGCTGGTTTTCTGTTTGCCCCTCAAAAATATTTTGTGGTCAGATTAAGTCAAACAAATATTTGACATTTTTTGTGAAATGTTTACCACAAGGTATATTTACACAAGGTAAACTCGTTGGCCCATATGTTTGTCAGCTGTTTACCCCTAGTTGGAGCCAAAACGTCAAATTGCGTGTATATGAGCCAAAATTTGTACATGTGTGCGTTAAATTGTTTTTGTTTTATATGAAGACAATTTTGACAAATTGGCTCCATTTATAGAGCAGCATGTCTACACTCCCAAATGAGTCTACCTTGTGTAAATATACCTTGGTTTACCATATGTGACCGTACCTTAAAGCCAGCGATACACTATCCTATTCAGTAGTACGATTTGTCAAAAAAATAGCGTGTGCTCATAAATTAGAAAAGTGTGGCTTAAAATGAATTAAGTGACAAGTCTTGCAAATGTTTATGAAAATTTTCATAAAATGATAGTTTCTATGCGATGCATTTTCTTGTAAAGTAGCTGAGTTATTTGAGTTGGCATCATTTTGTTACGTCGGATAGAATACCATTAGACTATCGTGTAAATGAATCGTACGATTGTGTAGAAATTAATTTTGGCCCCGATGGAACAGGCTGCAGCAGAGCTTTATCATAGCTAAGTTTTTGAAAAGGAGACTGAACTCCAAAATACTAAATAGCATCTAATACATGCCACGTTTACCGTATCCTCCTGGTCTGCGAAAAATAGTCCCACAGAAGGAATCATATTTTTTAATCCAATTTACCAAGCAATAGTAACGTTAACATTCACCTCGTTGTAGTGAAACAGACTAAAGCCAATTATACAAAGAAATTTCAAAAAGAACATTAAAATGCATTAAAAAGAATCCAAAAAAGTATTTTTTTTTTCATGAGGATTTTTGTGTATTTCCATGCGAAATATAAAAGATGTATTTTAAGTTTTCATAAATTTATAGTTTTTATTTATTATTTTTATTATTAAATTAATATTTTTCAATATTCATATAATATAGAACTTTTGTTATTTTATATTGTTGTTTTTGTTGTATTTTTGTAATAAGGTGTGTGTGATTGCATTTAAGATGTGTAAATGACTACATGTTTAGTTATTGTTTCATTTTATTGTAGTTATATTTATAAAAAAAAAAAAAAACTAAAACAAAACTAAAATTAAAAATTTTCTTTAAATAAAACGCAAAACTTGTGATAAAAACAAAAAATTAATTAAAAACATAAAATTAAAAAAATTTTTTTTTCTTAGTTGTTTAAATTGTGTTTACAATTTTTTTCTTTTTCTTCACATTAAAAGTTTATAAATTTTTTAAAATGGAATAAATGCTCTAAGAGCATTTCTTCCAGTTAATATTAAAAAAAAAGAAGAAAAATAAAATTTAATTTTATGCATGGTTTGTTTCATTACAACTTTTTTTAAACTACAATTAAAATTTTTATTTTTATTAGTTCTGTTAAAAAAGGGCTGGAAATATTTTCGAGGCCTTTTGGGCAGATACACAAAGCAGTAAGAGAACAAATTACGGTTTTAATTATAAAGTTGTCGGTTGCCTCAGAGCCAGCCTACTCATAAATTCATATACGTATGTCCTTCTAGTAAAATGTTTATTTCTAAGAGGCAGGAGCTGTGAGGAGGAGTATGTGTGAAAACGAACTTTTCTATTTTGAATATTTATTCTTATAAACTTAAATCCTAAGATTGTGGGAGAAAGGAAAACTCACACCAACTTAGTATAATTATTATGTATATAAAGACATATTAAATGTATGGATTTAGTTATATGCATTGTAGTTGTGTTAAAAATGTTTAAAAATTTGATTAATAAAGTTGAGGAGTAAATAGCCAACCTCACAATCAAACCCAGTGCCAAACTACAATTTACGTTGAGGATGCAACTACACTGTCACATTCTTTTTGTGATGCTGTAGCTGGAGCTGTGCTACTTTCGTCGCTTGTAGCAGTTGTAGTCGAAGCAGCAGACATACTCGAGCAGGATTCGGAGGAGGGGTTTGTTTTAGTTGAGGAAGTAGAGGAGGTCTTATTTTCCCCATTATCATCATCATCATCAGTCTTCAAGCGTTTAGTATTATTTTTAGCTTCATTGGAATCATAATCATCTGAGGTGGGCGATGCAGCACGTTTTTGCGCCTTTTGTCCAGATGATTCCACCTTATTGGCCAAAAAAACATCTTCCGTTTCATTGGGTTTGATTTTTGTCGGCAATTCAAGTAAAGTTGGCTTAAAACGTACAATAACAGCTGTCATGTTGTCACAACCGGTACCGTCGCCTAATGTATTGGGAGCTAAGCAGGCATCAAATAATTCCTCGCAAATTTCCGACATTTTCTTATTTTTATCGTTGATACGTAAACGTACAAAATCTACAACTTCCTCGCTTGTCATAAAGTTCCAAATGCCATCGCATGCCAAAACCATAAATTCATCTTCCTCCGAAATGATTAGTTTCTTTATGTCTGGCAGAGCAGAAATCATTTGTTCTTCGGCGGGTAAATCATGATTCTATTATATAGAAGAAAATTATTAAATTTTTAATAAAACTGATTATTAAATTCTGCAAATATTTAAAATTTTTTTTCCTTAAGATATTTTAATTAGTTATTCACCCTAATTCTGCGTTTCGATCGGATTGGAATTTACTCCACTTGGAAAGCTTTGGTATTCTGCGTTCGGTTTCAATGACTTTCTTTCGATTGTAAAGGGTGTTTTTTTAAGCTAGATAGAACTTTAAATTGTAAAAAGTAACACAAAAAAATTAAATTTTGATGAAATATTTTTTTTATCGTTTCAGTATACTCTGACAAATCATCATGAATAGACTCACGCTTGAACAACGCTACGAAATTATCCAAATTTACTTTGAAAAATTTAAAAATTTAATCCAAATTTAAATCGCAAAATTGTGTTCAGCGATGAGGCGCATTTTTGGCTTAACGGGTTTGTTAATAAGCAAAATTGCCGCATATGGAGCGAGACCAATCCACAAGAGACCCTACAGACTCCATTACATTCAAAAAAATGCACCGTTTGGTGCGGTTTTCACGCTGGTGGCATCATCGGACCTTATTTCTTCAAAAATGAGGCCGGAGCTCGCGTTACGGTCAATGGAGATCGTAACCGCACCATGATCAATGATTTTTTGTTTGAAAATATGGATGACATTGATCCGGAGGAGATGTGGTTTCAACAGGATGGCGCTACGTGCCATACGGCGAACGCAACCATCGACTTATTGAAATCAAAATTTGGCGATAAGTTGATTTCGAGAAATTGACCTGTCAATTGGCCTCCAAGGTCGTGCGATTTGACACCTCTCGATTATTTCCTGCGGGGCTACGTGAAGTCACTGGTTTATGCTGATAAACCAGCAACAATTGACGCCTTGGAGGCCAGCATTGTTCGTGTTATTCGTGGCATACGGCCAGCAGTGCTCGAAAAAGTGGCCCAAAATTGGACGTCCAGAATGCGCTTCGTCAAGAACAGCCGCGGTGCCCATATGCCCGAAATCATTTTCAAATGTTAATGTCACGTATTGATCTTTCGAATAAAAAAAAAATTTTGATTACAATTTAATTTTTTGTGTTATTTTTTTACAATTTCAAGTTCTTTCGGGTTTAAAAAAACACCCTTTATGTATTCTCATTACGATCGTAGCCACGTTTTAACAAGCTGTTTTATTATTAAAGGAGAGTTGCTTGATTTGTTGTTTATTTCGTTTAAAATATTGTGTAATTAAAAAAATTCAAGTAAAAACAAAGACAATCGGGCATGTTCTACAAATCGAAATGAAGTGGAATTGAAATCTGCCGAGATTTTGATTTCAATTATTGACAAAATAACTGTAGTTTTTCGTTTTTTTAAGAGCTGTTCTTGCAAATATAATTGGTATTCAAAGTATGAAGTATATAAAAATGAATATTTTTAAGAATTTTTTTACAGGCTCGTTTTCAAAATTTGTTCGGATTCAAATCCACTTCATTTCGATATACAGAACATACCCGAATATTTTTTTTTTTAATTAAAAGCGGTTTTCACTCTTGGTAGTATAGTACTTTTGTAGACCTTGTCAATTAATGTAGTCCACGTTCTTGAAAAAGCGTGGTTGAAAAAGCACACAAAAAACTGTAGTAAACACGTTTGTTAAAGAACCCCATACACTGTTCAATTCTATTGTCAATTGAGATTTTCAATTGAATTGATTCTCGGCCACACACTTCAAAAACAACTGTCAAATTCATATTTTTTTACAATTAAAAATTAAAGGCCCCTATTACGGTTTACAACTCAACTCAATTTAGTTGTAATTCTTAATTTTTGTATTATGGTTTACAACTTTGCTATATTGCGGTGAACAAAAACATAACAAAAATTACAACTGACCACAACCAGTTGTCTTAATTACAACTCAACTGAGTTGAGTTGTAAACCGTAGTAGGGGCCAAAAACTTCTATTGCAATGGCAGAAAAAGTAAAATAATTGTATTAATGCTTATTGCAAAACGCATTGTTTATGAAAAAAAAAGAAAAGCGCCGAAGAATTTGGTCAAAAGAACAATGGAAGAACAAAAAAAAATTTAATAAGGGAACTTCAAACATAAATTTTGTCAGCTGATCAAGACACTCGAACACACACAGTACAATCGAATTGAAAGACTTACTAGCCAACTTGAAAGAATCAAAATCTTTTGATTTTTCTTTAACCAACTCGACAACTGACAAACATTTAGTTCCGAAATGCAACTTTGTAGTTGTCACTGCGCAGAGAAAAGTAAATAAAGCAGTTAAAATAATGTATACGCAAACCATGTTCATATACATACAATACAACGTATGTAATGTAATGTAAGAACACAATGCATCAACACGGTCAACTAATCGACAGAGTCTTCATTTGACACGTCTTCATTTGAACAACAACCGACTCTGTTGCCAATTGGATTGAAACGTGTATGGGGTGCTTAAATCTACCAGAATAAAACCGTAGACAAAACTCAATCTCTCTTCCTCTGTTTTTAACTCATTTTTTAACAAAATGTAAACAAAGCTTAGTTCCCTAAGCAAAAAATAAACAGATGACTCGAAAATTTCACCTGTATGAATTCGCCTTGGCAGAGTCTCTAATTTACAATACATATAAAAATCACATTCACGCTTTGTAGTATAAAATCGTATTAAATAAAACAGACTTGTAACTCAAAGTATGAAAACAGCTATTATTTTTTTTTCTTATATGTAACTAAAAGTTTTATTTAATTAATTTGCAGAATGAGGGTGATTATTTTCAAAGAAAATATTTGAAGTTTTGTTTAAACGGCCTTTAAAAAAAAAAAGTTTTTTTTTCAAAGGTAGCTCTAAGCGTAAAGTTTGGAAAGTAATGATTAAAAATAATAATTTTAAAGGTTCGCTAAAAAACAATCTACATTTTTTAATGTATTCTTTTTATTGCTACTTTACTTAGATACTTTTGAATGGAATATCTTTAAAATATAAATGAAAGTAACTTAAAAAATATAAAAAATTTAAATTTTTCTCTTACCATTTTATAAGCATGGTCTCCTAATGCTCGTGATAAATTTAAACCACCATTGACCCGACCATCTAAAGTAACACGACCACCAGCCTTAATAATACGTGCCGATTCTCCATCATCTTCTGGTTTGTGATCTAAACTCATTTCAATAGCTTTGCCATTACGGCAAACAACACAACGTGAATCACCAGCATTGGCCACATACAAATCACGTCCATTGAGAAGACCAACAACCGCGGTACATCCACTATCCTTGCCCGGCTCTTCAATCATATTGGCACAAAATTGCTCATTTGCTAGATAGGATTCTTCGTCTTCTTCGTCGTCAGCTTCTTCATCATCCTCTTCGACTTCGTCATCATCATAATCTGCATCTTCATCGGTAGTGTCGTCTTCACCCAGTTCTTCCTCTTCTTCAGAAGAGTATTCTAAGGCCTGGCGAGCATTGCTTTCGTTTCCTAATAAATTATAATTATTATTATTTTGTAGATAAAAAACAGTTTTATATTAAATTTCAAAACCCTTACCATCCAATTCTACATCCTCATCATCTTCATCGATTTTAGCTTTTTTCTTATCCTTGCTGGTTGATGTTATAGTCGAGGAGTTTGCTTCTTGCTTTTTTGGCGATTTTGTTGATGATTCTACATTACCATTTTGTTTGTTTTCCTTTTTGGTAGAACCACTTGAAGCCGAAACAGTAATTTCCTCCTTCATTGAAGATGTGCTGGCTGCATCCTTTTTCTTTACTCCCGATGATGAAACACTGCCATTCTGTTCGTTTTCCTTGGGTGCCGATGAATCGGGAACTGTAACATCTGTTAATTTGCCATTTGAAGAAGCATTGTCCATTGCTTCTGCGGTTGTTGTAGCAATGGTCACAGCTTCTGCTTCATTTTTAGCTGAACTATTATTGCTGTTTGATTTACTGGCGCTTGAACTACTGCTGCTAACAGTAGAATCTTCTTCGGTTTCCATTTTATTGCCCAATGACGATGCTGATGAAGAAGATTTTGATGAACTAGGACCATCTTTTAATATAAACATAAAAAAATAATAGCAAATATTTAAAATAAGTAATAAAGTTTAGTCAGGATATATTCTCGAAAGAATGAAGTTTATTGGGTATTAATCCACCGAAAACAAAATTCACCTTATAATATTTTAATTTATCATTCATTTTTTAATTTACCATTCATTAATACCATTTACCATGAATTACTAAGTTTCATTCTTCTAGCTCTTTATATTTTGTTGAATTATGCCCCAGATGAAATTCATGTACAATTTCTTTGAATGAATCAAATTTTCTAAAGTTTCTATTGCATTTCGAACATTTTGTAATGCTTATAAATCAAATTCCTTTAAATCAATTGCCATATAAAATTAATGATATAAAAATATATTAATTTTTTTTTTTGTAATAAATTAACTTCCTGTTCAAAAATTTTGAACATTAACTTGGCATAAAATATTTCTAACTAAAACCAGTCAGTTTTAAACAAATTTTCCAATAGCTTCGTTCACGTGAAGCAAGATTTAAAATTCACATTTATTTTATGAAGTTTTCTACATTTATATGTTTTATGTTAAAATATTTAAAAAACACCATTATAGGAATTGTTATTTTTCGCCAACACATACATACATACATATAAGTTTTAAGCTCTTGATATCTTGAGCAACCGACATTCAACAGTCCATATGAAAAGCAAGGGGTGTCTAAATATCAGGATAGGAAAAATTTCCACTCGCTAGCATAATTTAAGTCAATTCTCTCGTTCGTTTTCAAATTTGTGCTTGCGAGTTTTTTTTTAACTCGATCTCAAAAATTTTTAAAGACTCGTAAGATTTTTGTGCTCGACTCGTAAGCATAAAACGACTCGCTTAAAATTTGTGCTTACAAGCCACAATTGCCAAATTCAATGTCAAAAATCGCCAAAGCCTATATTTTTTAGTTTTTGACAGTAAAATATATATTTCTTATATTATTTAAAATATTTTTTATAAGTCCTAAAAAAATAAATTGGTTCCGAATCGCTAAAATCCGCTAAAAATTAAAAAAAAAATCACCATAATATATATTTTGCTTAATTTTTATTAAGAACAAAGTAAAAATAATTAGTGAACACAAGAAAGGTACAATGTTTACTATAAAATAGTTTATAGTAGTCTACTTAATGCAACTAAAAAAAATTTTGCAATTTATATTGAACAAATATTAAATATACATATGGATGAAAAAATAAAATGTTGATAATCAACGTCTTTTATTGTTTGCTGTTATAAAACAAGTCTATGTTTTTATAAAATAATGGTTTCATAGCATAAGTATCTCAGCTGTTTTACTTGAGGAAATTGCGCTGGAAACTGGACAATTTTATTTATATATTTATATTTTCTACTTTACATGCAAAAAATATGTTATGCTTACACTCTTTTTTCATAATCTCTTCATTACAATCAATTGTAAAGGGAGTATTAAGTTTTTTTTGTTGAAATTTAAAGATATTTATGGGAAAAATGGTGATAATAATAAAAAACATATGGAAAAATCGTACGTTCGCGACCGGTACATAAGCCAATTAAACAAAAACGAAGATAGATTTTAATTTTGTAAATACTGGATGAAACCCTACATTAACACACTTTCAAAATAAATAAATCACTTTTAAATATTCCGTTCCATTACGCAGATTTTTACATTTTACTACTGTCAGCCAAAGTTGACTTCTATTTTGCGTACGTTCGTGACCACATGTTTATAACTATCATTATGAAAACTTAAAAAACTCGATGAAATCCATCTTTTGCACTAAACAAAGAGCTACCCAAATGCTATCGAATCGCAAAAAAAAATTCTAGGACAAGTTTTGTTTTCTCTGTTATTTGTACATCAAAGGCGTACGAACGTACGTTTGTGACCCCAGGAAATGCCCATATGCTTGTAGTTGGAGTTCTTTTATAAATGTATCAAACACGCTATACTCCCTTTCTGTCTTCTTTTTTGGAATACATTGTAAGAGAATTAAATTTTTTATTTAACAAAGTTAGAAAATAAGTGCAACATGAACACTTTTACATTCATGTAATTTATAACTCGTAATCACGCTCAAGAAGTTCGTATTGCATTCTACTTCGAAGGAGAGTTATAGTAGAGTTCATTATTAAAAGTACTCTTTCAACACAGGCATTACTAGTTGGAATTACCAGCATAAAAAGAACATCCAGAGCAAGTTCTTCAAAACGGTACGTACCTGCTTATAGACAAAAAATTTTGGCCAAAACTGATTTAAATTAGATGGAATATCATCATTAAAATACTCTTTCCAACACACAAACGGTAATTTTTGCCATTGTGTTTAACAACAACGAATTATGCTTCTAATAATAATTTGCCACATTTTATAATTGAAAAATGTTCGAAAGCTTTAAAAAGGATGAATTTCATTTAAAAATCGAGATAAAACTGAAATTTTGAACCCGACCCACAGTGCTTTGTCCCCATATAACGAAGGGACATAAATAGAAGGAGTTGTCAGAAATTTTTGAAATTTGGTACACTAGCATAAAATAGCTTAGTTAAGAAAAATATGAATTTTTGGACAAATCGGTCCAAGGACACGCCTACCTCCCATGTGTCCTGAAATGGAAAAATGTAATTTTAGCTTCAATAATGCCCACAAAACTACAAAAAATGCTAATACACACACAACTATCAACGTGTGTGCAAATTTTCACTTAAATCTGAACAAGGACTCAAGGTCCTGCCATATATCCTTTTTCTTAAAAATGCTATAGTACCTACAAAAATTATCCAATCGTAATAAAATTTGGTATGGAAATTGATATTTGTTAGAGATATATGTGTGCCGAATTTTGGTAGAATCGGATTATTAATGTGAAAAATACAAAAACATCATTAAATGAAAAATGAGTTAAAAACGCTTCAAATGCTCTTGCAAAAATAACAAGTAAGAAAGTATAATCAGTCAAACCCGACCATGTGATATCCTATAGTATAGTATTTAAAAACAAATTTCCTAGAGTGTAATCTATTTGGGACCCATGGGCAATCATGGACCCGCCAGAACAAAATTATGTTATGAGGTTAAGATTCGTTTAAAAGTTCTTTCTCCCGAATATTGTTTAGATATCTTAAACTCACTCCGTATATGAGTTTTTTGGATGAGGGTTTATATGGAACCTATAGTTTATTTTAGACCTATCTGTACAACATTTTGTCATGACTTAGTAGCTATCGTAAAAATCACTGTCGCCAATTTGTATGTAAATACTTATATTTTTAAGGAAGCTGGCATTAAAAGCTTTTTCGGGAGAATGATTTGTATGGGAGCTACGTTCTAAAATAAAAAGATTCCAATACAATTTGATGAGCTGATTTTGATTGCAATAAAATTAGTTTGGTTTGGACTAAATTTAATCTTGCCGATGTAATAAGAAAAAAAAAAAAATTAAAATGAAAATAAAAATTGTATGCGTTTTCCCGTAAAGCACTAAATTGTAAAATATGAAAACATACATCGTCAATAAGTGGTGGATTTTTCTTTTAATAAAAATAAATAAAACCAAATAATACTCAAATAATATGCTTATGTAGGTTAAATAAATGTGAAAAAATGCGATATTTTTATTTTTTTTTTCAATTTTAGTTACACAATAACAGATGTTGTTAAATTTAGTTTTTACACATTTTAATTATGTATCATCATAACTACTAGAGTCTTCCGAAGACCAAATTTCGCACAACGAGGAACTTAACTCGTCCTGCTCAACTACCCCATTTTATTTTTTTCTTAATAATAAACTAATTTATTAATAGATACTTATGCCCAATTTCACCAATTTATTTAAATATCAATTAATATTAAAATAAATTTTTTCATATAATTTTTTTTTTTTTACATGAAAAACAAATTTTAAACATAAATTGATATATAAATATTGTTGGTGAAATAGGCCCTAAGTTTAAAAAAAAAGAAATATTTGTAATTTTTTACAATTTTTGTTTGTTTATAAACTTAAACAATTATTGGGATTGATCTACCACAAAAATAGGTGTGCATATAACGTATTACTTTATCCTGCTGAAAATTACATAATTGTAGCGCACTCTGATTAAGGGGTATGGTGCACAATTTGACTTTAATATTTTCTCAGTATTTCTTTTTTTAATGTTTTTTCATATAGCTTGTAACTTTACTTAAACATTTTAGCTCTATAATAAAAAAACTTTAAAAAAATTTGTGAAATTAGACCTATTTAAAGTGCATTTTTTGTTAAGTTGCGGTCAAAAACCGGCACTAATCTTTTTACGGTCCTTTTAAGAACACTATTTGCTAAGAAAAAACGAAATAAAAAAATGTCTGATTTTATATGATTTTTTTTAAAGTTCAAAAAAAGTTTTGTAATTTTTGGATTTTTTTGAAAAAAATATATTTTTTTTTGAGCGATAAAAACTAACTTAAGTTAATATTTTTAATAAAAACTGTATTATTGCCAAATTTTGAACATACCAAGGATCACAAAAAAAATAACATTAAACTCTTTTTTAAAAAAATGAATTTTTGAGAGTTATTTTCTTGAAGCAATTCAATTCATTTTTTTTTATTCATTAATTCTTTCTTAAATTTGACTGAATTTAGCGACCTCTGGCGGAGTCTAGGAGAGTCACACGAAATCAATTCCAAAAAATTTTTATGAGTTGTGTTGTTATCTATCGATCAATATATCTTTTATCACATTTTGAGACTAAAATTTTTTTTGATTTTTGTCTATGGGACAAAGCACCGTGCGACCCCCTCAGATATCGATGAAATTTTGTTCATAGCTAAATTTGATCAATACAAACATACTCTCATTTTTAGAAATGACTGTTTTGCGATTTTTTGGGCGTGACACAGTGGGAACGTTTTCGAAAAAACGCGAAAATGGTCGAAAAGAGCTCCATTTAAAGTACAATTACTCCGAATCGGCAAAACCGATTTCCATGATCTTGGTATCATTAAAAAGATATTTTAACAGGCTTTATGACACGTTAAAAAAAAAAAAAAGAAATACACTGTAAAAAAATTTATAACAAAAAAAAATTTTAACTGACGAAAAAACCAAAAAGATCAAGGGTTTTTTTACAGTGTATTAATTTTTTAGAAAGGTTTATCCTTCATCTATACCATATCAAAAAATAAAAATGGGTTCTTTTTTAGTTTTTTTTATATAATTTTTTAAGTAGTGTCACTTCTAGTAATTGCCCTTATATTTTATAACAAAAAAAATTTTAGTTAACGAAAAACCATAAAAGATCAAGGATTTTTTACAGTGTATTACTTTTTTAGAAAGGTATTTCCTTCACCTATAACATATCCAAAAAGTAAAATGGGTTCTTTTTTATTTGTTTTTTAAATAATTTTTTAAGTAGTGTCACTTCTAGTAATTGCCCTTATATTTTATAACAAAAAAAAATTTTAGGTAACGAAAAACCATAAAAGATCAAGGATTTTTTACAGTGTATTATTTTTTTAGAAAGGTATTTCCTTCACCTATAACATATCCAAAGAGTAAAATGGGTTCTTTTTTATTTGTTTTTTAAATAATTTTTTAAGTAGTGTCACTTCTAGTAATTGCCCTTATATTTTATAACAAAAAAAAATTTTAGGTAACGAAAAACCATAAAAGATCAAGGATTTTTTACAGTGTATTACTTTTTTAGAAAGGTATTTCCTTCACCTTTAACATATCCAAAAAGTAAAATGGGTTCTTTTTTATTTGTTTTTTGAATAATTTTTTAAGTAGTGTCACTTCTAGTAATTGCCCTTATATTTTATAACAAAAAAAAATTTTAGGTAACGAAAAACCATAAAAGATCAAGGATTTTTTACAGTGTATTACTTTTTTAGAAAGGTATTTCCTTCACCTATAACATATCCAAAAAGTAAAATGGGTTCTTTTTTATTTGTTTTTTAAATAATTTTTTAAGTAGTGTCACTTCTAGTAATTGCCCTTATATTTTATAACAAAAAAAAATTTTAGGTAACGAAAAACCATAAAAGATCAAGGATTTTTTACAGTGTATTACTTTTTTAGAAAGGTATTTCCTTCACCTATAACATATCCAAAAAGTAAAATGGGTTCTTTTTTATTTGTTTTTTAAATAATTTTTTAAGTAGTGTCACTTCTAGTAATTGCCCTTATATTTTATAACAAAAAAAAAATTTAGGTAACGAAAAACCAAAAAAGATCAAGGATTTTTTACAGTGTATTACTTTTTTAGACAGGTATTTCCTTCACCTATAACATATCCAAAAAGTAAAATGGGTTCTTTTTTATTTTTTTTTTAAATAATTTTTTAAGTAGTGTCACTTCTAGTAATTGCCCTTATATTTTATAAAAAAAAAAAAATTTAGGTAACGAAAAACCAAAAAAGATCAAGGATTTTTTACAGTGTATTACTTTTTTAGACAGGTATTTCCTTCACCTATAACATATCCAAAAAGTAAAATGGGTTCTTTTTTATTTTTTTTAAAATAATTTTTTAAGTAGTGTCACTTCTAGTAATACGTACCGAAAGTCTTTTTTGAACTTTTTCACGTAAGTTTCCTTGTTTAACAGTAATTGAATCTTGCGATCCAGGCATCATTCGGCTAATTTCATCATCTTCATAAAATAACTTGACTGTGCTTAGAGTTTCGGTTGGTAAACTACGTCTGCTCATTTTAAAAAGATTGATATCTGCAAACTTCGTTTTATTCCTTTGGATATCTTTACTTTTTTTGATACAATCGTGAGATATATCATCCCCAAAACGATCTTTAATTTCTGCGTGACTGTTCTGTATTTGATATTTGATGTTTTGCAAAATTTCTTCGTAAATGGCTTTGACGTTTTCAAGTTGCGCTGACAAATCAGATAATGGATCAGCTCCAAGTGAATCTGCTATATTTTCGAAAACTGCAGTGATTTTCTATATTGTTTCATATATTTCCTTTTAAGAGGCGACATTTGGTTTGGTAGATGAGGAATAATATGATCATTTATATTTTCAATGACTTCCGTCCTTTCGATGTTTGCATTACAAGTTGGAAGTTCATTCAATTCCTCGCTAACTTCATCGCTGGGCGTTGTTGGCAAATAATTTGAGACTTCATTCTGCTCCACGTTGGATTCATTACGACTGCGCGCTTTTCTCAGTGTATTCCGGCAAGTTTCGCAAATACGGCTACAATGAATGTTGGCGACAGCTGGAAAATATTCAATTATATTTGCAGCCTCGTTTTCACTTATTTTACGAAGCGAAGCGCAACACTTATTAGATATTTTTATGCATCTGTACTTATTGTTTGAATTCATATTCACTCAAATTTTTAAAATATACGCGTAAAAATTGTAATGGTATATCTTGGCTTCTCGAAACTGTTTATAATTATGAATTATGAATTTTTTGTTCTATATATCTGTGGTTTTCATGGGCAACCGCGTATGTCTATTTTTTCCGATTTTGAGATGTTGATGCCAAATTGCCTAATTTTAAACGCTCTTTACATGTTTCTAAAAATTTTTGAAAAAAGATGGATCAATACCGATTTTTTAACGTAATAACAAAGTTCAAAAAGTGCAATACGTAGCCCATAGTTTGATCTAGAATGTTTTTTCGGCTCTACTAAAAAATTTTATTTAAAGACATACGCGGTTGCCCATGAAAACCACAGATATATTTCTCTTTATTATGGGTAAAGTAATAAATGTTTATAACAAAATAGAAAATTATTATGAAGAATACATTGATTTTTTTATTCAGAATTTTGCGGAATTACTAGAAGTGACACTACTTAAAAAATTATTTAAAAAAAAATAAAAAAGAACCCATTTTACTTTTTGGATATGTTATAGGTGAAGGAAATACCTGTCTAAAAAAGTAATACACTGTAAAAAATCCTTGATCTTTTTTGGTTTTTCGTTACCTAAATTTTTTTTTTTTATAAAATATAAGGGCAATTACTAGAAGTGACACTACTTAAAAAATTATTTAAAAAAAAAATAAAAAAGAACCCATTTTACTTTTTGGATATGTTATAGGTGAAGGAAATACCTTTCTAAAAAAGTAATACACTGTAAAAAATCCTTGATCTTTTTTGGTTTTTCGTTACCTAAAATTTTTTTTTTGTTATAAAATATAAGGGCAATTACTAGAAGTGACACTACTTAAAAAATTATATAAAAAAAACTAAAAAAGAACCCATTTTTATTTTTTGATATGGTATAGATGAAGGATAAACCTTTCTAAAAAATTAATACACTGTAAAAAAACCTTGATCTTTTTGGTTTTTTCGTCAGTTAAAATTTTTTTTGTTATAAATTTTTTTACAGTGTATTTCTTTTTTCTTTTTTTAAACGTGTCATAAAGCCTGTTAAAATTTCTTTTTAATGATACCAAGATCATGGAAATCGGTTTAGCCGATTCTGAGTTATTGTAGTTTAAATGGAGCTCTTTTCGACCATTTTCGCGTTTTTTCGAAAACGTTCCCACTGTGTCACGCCCAAAAAATCGCAAAACAGTCATTTCCAAAAATGAGAGTTTGTTTGTATTGATCAAATTTAGCTATGAACAAAATTTCAACGATATCTGAGGGGGTCGGGTTCAATGCATCTCGATTTTTACATGAAATTCATCAAAGGTGTTTTGAATTGAAATATTAAACTTAGATTTTAAACAGCTGCGTGCCTTTTATTTTGTATGGGAAATTAATACTCGGTAATTGCGACAACCTCGAAACTTGCACCGAGCCCGGTTTTCATTACGTGCAAGAATCGAATTTCTACTGTAATATAATTTTTTCGGTTTGAATTTAAAGAATTTCAACACAAATTCATCGCTCATCAAAAATAGCAAACTTAATCGCCAACTATTTTATAAATCGACAAAAGTTCGCCGTGTCGCCAAATCAAAAATTAAGACGCCAAACAAGTTTGAGAATCGCCACATCTGACAACCCTGCTTACAAGTTTTATTTTTGAACTCGTAAGTTCAAAACAACCCTACAAGAAATGAATGGGCGAATAGTCAAATTTTTCACGTTGGTGTTAAGAAAATGATAGAAAGAAGTGACAGAAAACATGATTTCGGTCCTTTCTTTCTATCATTTTCTTAACACCAACGTGAAAAATGTGACTATTCGCCCATTCATTTCTTGTGGGGAAAGTAATGTTTGCTTGGGCGAATTTGATATATACATACATAAGTATGTATGTGTAAGGAAAAGAAGGGCTGGCAAGAGGTGTGGGAAAGGGTTGTAAAAGTAATGTTCATGCACAATTATATGTAGACATGTAAATGCTGGTAATAAACATAAAGATAAGTATGTATGTATGTAGTCTTATTTATTTATTTATTAACACCCAAAATAAATTTATGGTATAAACACAACTGGGACGAACGACAAACTTCGCATAGTACGATGAATTCGTCGGCAAGAATTCGTTGCGTAAATTTGCAAAATGAGACACAATAAGTGCGTGAACCTAACCGCAAATTTTTCGAATTTCCGCTAATTTACCAATTTTTTTCATTCCAAATAGTTTTAGGATCTTTTAATTAATTTTATGGCTTATGGCTCGCTATTTTTGCAAATTTTTTTCGTTATTTTCCGACATTTTGTTTTTTTAACCCATTTAGCGATTTCAAATAAATTTTACTAAGTTTGCAATTTTCTTTGTGATTTTTTCAACTTTCATGATTTTTAATAAATATTTATTAGACTTTGCTATCATGCTGCGGTTAAGCTGTCCCTGTTCCAATTTATTCGCCGTTCGTCTGCGTAAGAAATAGAAATAAGCCTATCGCAGAGTTCGTTATGCACGACGAATTTCGGTCTACGCAATGATTTATGTATTTTCATACATACCAATGTGTTCTATTTCTGACGACGAATATTCGTTGCGAATAATACGTCGTTCGTCCTAGTTGTGTTTCTAGCATTATATGTATGTATATTAATAATTATAAAATTAGGAACTGGCTGCCTCGGCCTTCGTCCTTACGTAATTTTTTTTAAATTATGTTTACATGCAAAATGTTTAATATGTAATGTGTAATAAAATGTACGCGTTCTTCAGTGACTTACATAGATACATAGAAGTGTTTGTGATTTGCAACATATTTTTTCATAAACACGGCTTTTAATTGTGAATTCATGGCTAATTTTATCTATTCTAATATTATAAAGTTGAAAAGTTTGTATGTTTGTAACAGGTAATCTCCGAAACTGTTGGTCCGATTTTAAAAATGTTTTCAACAAAATGAAGAATGAAACCTCCTAACCTGCTTAGGATCGCTAAACCTCCTATACTCAGAAAAAAATCATCGTTTTACAAGAGATATATTAAAGCAACAGTTTCCGTACTGAAAAGAAAAACAAAGCAATTTTAACGTTACATACCACGCTCTTCAGCCTTTATTCCGCTACCAGTCTATCTGTCCACTCGACCGTTCCCTGACCGAATGCGAAGTGACTTTTGCTAAATAGCTGAAGCAATTTTGATGAAATTGGAAAGATAGGCTTTTTATTTATTTTAAACTAGAACCAAGAGGGGGACATTGGGAGTATTACTGCCTCTCCGAAAATATATAACAAATTTTGATGAAATTTGAATAATAGATAGATCAGCGTAAACACACAGGGTTTAAATTTTTCAAAGCCAGGAATATGAATGGACAGAAACTATCTTACCGATTTTGATAAAATTAAAAATGTATGTAGATCGACCTACATACAATAATGCGTGTTTTATTTACATTTTTTTATAATTAGTCAAACATTAATTTTGAGCGGGCAACGCCGCAGGCACAGCTACGTACGCAATAAACTTGGCTTTCTTATAAATGATACAAAATTTAAAATTTTGGTTCTTATAATTTTTTTTAGGAATTTTTTAAAACAAAAACAAGTGAGAAAGTATAGTCGGCCAAGCCCGACCATATGATACCCTACACCACAGTATTTAAAAACACATCATGCTTATGTGTCCATATAAATATGGATTTATCTATGTTTATAAACTTCATTAAAATCGGTTTGAAAGTTTGTGAGAGGCACAAATTGCCCCCTACCTCCCCTTGTGGTCCTATTTTTGAAAAAAACTGTATAGCTTATGTGTCCATATAGATATGGATCTATCTATGTATTAAATTTCATTAAAATCGGTTTGATAGTTTCTGAGAGGAAGAAATTTTCCCCTATCTTCCCTCGTGGTCCTACGATTCGGCCCGTTTTCAATAGGTTTGGTCCTTGTGCCAATAAGAACCTTTGTCCCAAATTTTATCAAATTTTCTCCAAAATTGCGACCTGTACTTTGCGCACAAGGTTACATGGCAGCCAGCCAGCCGGACGGACATCGTAAGTTCGACTCAGAAAGTGATTCTGAGTCTATCGGTATACTTTAAGGTGGGTCTAGGACCAATATTTTAAGGCGTTACACACATCAGCACAAATGCATAATACCATCAGATGCAACTACATAGTTGTATATCATCGGCGTAAGTAAAACATGTACAAGAGTATTTGGAAAAAAATATCGTTAACATACATCATTAAAAGTAGCGGGCCAAGTATTGAGCACTGCGGTATGCCCCTATGAGTTTTTAAAGTAGATGATTTTATACCCTGGACTTCGGTAAATTGACTACGGGATGAAAGAAAAGACGTGTTTCCAAACTGAAATATATTCAACAACTTTTGCGTTAACATTTAACGGCTTATAGAGTCAAAAGCCTTGGAATAAACTAAAAACATTGCCACCGATTCAAATTTTTTATCTATATTATTCCTTAAAATTTCAACCGCCTCTAACGTTAAACCTATAGTGTTATAATTCCATCTAAAACCCAATTGAAATTCACAAAATAACTTTTTTACCCGCAAATAATCTCGAATCTCATTTCGAAGTAACACTTCTAAAATTTTTGAACAGCATGACAATATACTTATAGGTCGAAAATCTGTTAACAATCGGGGTGATTTTGAATTTTGATGTAGTTTTTATGTTATTAAAACTAAAATTCAGTCCAGGAAAAGCAGATTTTTAGCATATTTTTACTTTTCAGAAAAGAAGAATTTTGTTAGCAAATTTTGTTTAAAACAGACGTACTATAATTTTCAAACAATTTCATATTCAAATTATTACTTCCTTGTTTTTCGCATTTTTAATACATATAGTTTTTTTTTAATAAGATTTTTAATGAATTATATATTAAAATTCCTTTTAATTTAGCAGATTTTTAGCATAATATTTTTTATAAAAATTCAGATTTTTAGCATATTTTTTTTAGAAAATTTAAAATATTAAAAATTTTTTGTTGTATACTTAGCAGATTTTTAGCATATTTTCGGCCCTTATTAAGGTTCACAACTCAACTCAGTTGTGAACCGTAATAGGGGCCTTCTTCATTTTTTTTTCGATTTAGCAGATTTTTTTTTTAAGTTTTGGCATACATATTTCCTTCAAACAGTTATGGAATCACTGGTTATGTGAGTAGGTGAGTTGCAAAACTAGATGACAAATGTTTCGAAGAGTTCCTTTAGCGCTTAATGAGAACAAATGAAGCTATCAAAAGTGGTGTAACCCACAATTTGCGTTGGTTACTGTTCTGGTGTAATATATGGTCTTTGCACTGTTCTTTACAGTGCAATAGTCGAGTAAGCCAGCAGCAGATGGCGCTAGAAACATAGTTTTTTGAACGGGCCGTTACAACCAAGTACTATAGTGCAAGAGTTGTGTTAACTCCTCATTATCTCATAAGTAGTCTGGGGTTACACCACTGCTGCGCTGATAGCCTCAAATATGCTAATTGTATCAGTGCATGTCTTCTTTCCTTTTTTTACTAAGGACATGCATTGATACAACCAGTATATTTATTCTCATAAATCATTTTGTAACTACCGAGTTTTACCTACCTAATTACTCATGTTAACAAATTTATCGAAAAGATAAAAAAGTACCAATTTCATAGCGTTTTCACCCCTTAAAAAGTACCAATTTAATCAGCTATTAAGTACCCTATGCATATTAAAATCCTGGCCATATGCAATCTGCATACCCAACTTATCGAAAAGAGAAAAAAATACCAAAGTACAAACTTTTCTCCGATTTCCGTCTTAAAAAGTATCCTTTATTTAAATCTGGGCAATATGCTATCCGTCTACCGAATTTTCATCCAAATCTATTAGCGATTTTTTCGTGATTGAGACACAAAGTAAAAATCATCTAAACTTACAAACTTTCTTATTAAGGATATAAAATTAAATACGAACGTTAACGTTCAAAATTGTCGATCAGGTATTTTAAGAGAATAAAAAAACTACAAACGCCTATTCAATTTGTAAAAAATTAAATTTAAACCATAGTATAATAAGTACCAGGTATGTTCATTAGGGAGAGTTTTCATTATTTACCCGTGTAATGTCAAAATAATTTATTTGATTTTTGACGCTTGTTTTATTTTCCATATTTTCTTTTGTTTCACGTTATATGGATTTTGAAATTGAGAACAAAATTTCTAATGACTATACCTTGTACTTATTCTACCAGGATTTAACAAATTCTAATCAGTCAAAATAATTTAACATTCCAAACGAGTGAATTCGTCTGGAAATTAATTCTAAAGTACAGCTTAAGGAATTAATAATTAATTATTTCTGACGGAATTGAATTGCAGTTAAAAATTCTGCATTATTAAATTATATTTTGCAAATAGAATTAAGTTATACATTTTCTCAATACTATGAGTCGGGAGTATATATACATATGTATACAAAATACTAAATAGCTAATGTTTGTTCCCCAATATTTACTGATATCTTGTTAATATGTATTATCTTTCTTTAAAAATGGTTGACATTTCCGATAGTTAGCATAAGTCATTATCACTATACGTTTTAATAATAAAAGCTAAATTTACAACACACCAAAAAGACTAATGGACTTTGAATAAAAGTTTTCTTCCTTTTTTTTTAATTTAAATTAAATTGGAAGGCAGAAAATTTTGGATCGTTGGTAAAATAAATTTAAAAAAGAAGTGTTTGATATGTATATATTTCAGATTTGTTTACTATATTTACCCTGTAATGCTTCCAAAGCTGCCTTTGAAGTTGATGAACCTGCCGGTTTTGAATCTGGATCTAATTCTGCTCGATTAGCCGCATCGGCTATTACAGCAGCCGCACGTCTACCCCTCAAATAAGGTGATTGTGGCTTAGAACTATTGCTATCTTTTAGTTTCTTCAACGACGGCATTGATGGATGTCCCTTATATTTTTCCATAACTTCATCTAGTGGTAAATTTCCCTCCTCATGCAGTTCAGCCAAATTCTCATCTTCATCATCTTCCATAGCATCGCTGTCATCGCCATCAACAAAATTCTTTTCACCAGCTAAAATTTTCAATACTTCAATGACTTCCGATTCCAATAGGGTTTTATCAAAACCTAAAAAGGCATCTATGAGAGACTGTTCATAGTTGCCCTCAACATAGGCAGATAAAGCTTTAAGAAATCGTGGCAATTTATCGGCGCAATATGTTGAGACTTCGGCACCACCATGACCATCATATACAGCAAATAATGCTGTATTTGTATCGAAATCCAAAATGGAATTATGAGCATCCTACGGAGAAATCAAACAAATGAAGCTTTAATACAACCGACAAAATCTTACATAGGGAATTCCTTGCAATCTTTTTTTTATGATTTTCTTAAAATTTCTACTGATTCAACGCTCACCTCTTGACTGTTACGCCAGCCCTGCATAGAAGAGGCTCCTACAGCCAAAAAATTGTTAGATTCATCTGTGGACACTTTGTCTGTTTTGGGTTGTGATAGATAAGCCCCCATAATATAAAACTAATGTTTAGATTATCTAAGCCCAAAACAACCCTAAATGTGTTAAACGCTCGCTTGCGGTAGTGTGAGTTTTGCTATCTCCTTACAAAGCCGGTTAAAAATCGATGTGCGAGTCGCTTTTTTAGTTTTCTGTTGTACAAGTGGCGTGCTACGGCAACGCTAAAAAAGCTTCCAACACAAAAAAAAAATAAAAATTATTTTTCAGAATAGCGCGTACTTTTTCTTAAGGATATGTCTGTACATACATATATGAATTTTTGGCAATTGTTTTTAAATATAGCGTAATCTTTAAAACAAATTCGTCTTTCCATTCACGTGGTTATAAACGGCAGCTTTTAACTTTTTTTCTAAAAGTATAAAACTATAATTTTTCTGTTCTTTTTTTTTTGGAATTATTGCTTTGTCTTGCTTTTTACAGTGTGTGTATCCCCACGCCTTCTTTTATACGAAAAAAAGACTAGCAAAACTTTTATTTGATGTAAATTTTTTTCTTGTTAAGTTAAATTTTTCTTTTCTTTATTACGTTCAACTTTAACTCGTATTTTATGGTAAATATTTATTTTTAGCAGTTTTACAATAACAATTTAGTTTTAAAATTGTAATTATTTAAACAAACCACTCTCGAGTCAATGAATTTTCCCACGTTTATTGGGTAGACGAGATAAAAAATAGCGGCGAAAAGTTGCAAGTGAAAATTGCAAAAGAGAAAGATAAGCAAAAACGTACATTGAAATGCAGAATGTGCATAAAATACAACCCTGAACTGTAGATTTTTCTTCATCAGTGTTGCCACAGTTAACATGTTATTACTGCACGTCTCCACGTGAAAAATTTATTTCAAAACATGAACGTCAGCATAACATACATTGCAATATAATTGTTAAAGTTTTCGTATTACAGTTATATCGCCAAGGTATATATGTGTGATATTCGAAGGAGCCACAATATATTGACAAAAATTAATACCTACTCTTTTTAATATCGATATTTTTATATATCTATATCAATTGCTTATCCCTATGGCCATCGTCCAAATTTGCAATTGTTATTGGTGCAATTTTTTAAAATTATGCGTTAGTGTCCAGATTATGCAATTCTAGTTCTGCAATTTTTGTATTATAATATTGTCCTTATTTTTATATTTTATTATAAATACAGATACACCTACAGCCAACTCCAATTTAAAAGGAGTGAGAGTTACAAAACAAAACAGAAGACTGTGTAATATATTTTTATTGGCCCACATGGGCTTTGTATTACCTGACTGATGAATAAATAAATAAATAAATTGCAGAGTACATGAAACGGAGTACACCTTCCCAATCTATTCACCCGCTCACCAATAAACTCAATAACTGATCCAACAAAAATCTCACAAAAAAACTAAGAATCACAGCGACAAAAAACACACGATGTAAACGGCCACTTTGGAGACAGCTGATTGAATTAATCTGCAGTACAGATTTCGTATACCGCAGGTCAAGGTATATTTACACAAGGTAGACTCATTTGGGAGTGTAGACATGCTGCTCTATAAAAGGAGCCAATTTGTCAAAATTGTCTTCATATAAAACAAAAACAATTTAACGCACACATGTACAAATTTTGGCTCATATACACGAAATTTGACGTTTTGGCTCCAACTAGGGGTAAACAGCTGACAAACATATGAGCCAACGAGTTTACCTTGTGTAAATATACCTTGACCGCAGGTCTATGCTGTATACATACATATAAGCAGTACGGCAAGTAAATAATTGGTGCTTGGTCAAATTAGTTTTGCGACATTGTTCTTTCTAAAAAAGTGATTTGAATTAAATTATAATTTATAAGTTATGAATAAAAAAGTAATAAAAATTGATTTATCATCATTTTTCAATGATGAACGTAAAATGGTATATGTTCTGGTGGATTTCAATTGGAAAACGGTAGCGTGTCTGCAGAAACGAGTGGAGCAGTTATTTGATATTGATTCTGTGAGATTCCTTAGAGATAGTTGCTTTTTGCCACCACAAGAGTCCATTGAAATTATAAAATTTTGTGATGATGTTAAGTATGTACCAATTTATTTCCCATTTACCAAACATTAAAACAAATTATTTTGCCTTTCACATTAAGAGCATTCGTTCCAACAGAATTTCAACAACAAACAGATGATTCACGAAAGAAACGCAAATACAATTCAATGGAAAGCAGCTTTGCTTCCGATAATTTGTTCATCAAGGCTAAACGTTCTAAGGGTAGTAATAAAAATGCAATTTCGGATGTCGCAACTGCCAATGATGAAGTGCTATCTCCATCACAAACACCACTACTACAAAAATTACAAGTTTCTTGCAAAGAAATTAAAAGTAAAAAATCCAAAAATAAAAAATCTAAAATTTCCATAGTGTCATCGGATTATAAAGAACCTAAAGTAATGGAAATTCATTCAGGTGAATCGGAAATGTGTGAAAATTCCTTAAATTTAGGAAAAAGCACGTTAGTTGAAGGGAATTTCGATGAAGAGCCTAAAACACGTAATACTTCCACTCCAAACAATAAGAAATCTGTGGTAGCTGAGGAAAACAACGCAGAGAAAATATGTAAGTTAAATTAACAGTAATTTTTGTGTATACATTCATATATGTATTTTTAAAAATAATTTACATTTAAAAACCGTTAAAACTGAAATAAACAATAGCAAATTTATGTAATAACAAGAAAATATTAAACAAGCGGAAAATTCGATAAAATTTAAGTTTAGATAATTTGTGCAAAACTAGGTATATTTTGTATTTAATTTAAAAAAATTTTTACATGCAGTAAACGATGAAATGAAGGGAAGTACGTCCAGCATTCCATCATCGACATTTTTAAATGAAAGTAAAGTTCTACAACAACGGAACAATTTAAATTGTTTAACAAGTTCTCCAAATAATCCATTCAAAAAAACAAAACCTAGCAAAGCTCATGTATATTTCGATGAATCTGGTAAAATCGTAAGTCCCTCAAATAAGGTAGGCTCAAAGTTACTACCAAAAAAAGGTGAAGAACCCAAAACAATTGCTATATTTCGTTGTCCACTGAGTAATGTCACGAATGGCAGTCAGCATCAAAAACCAAGAATCTTCCACTTAATATCTAAAAATATAGATACCAATGCAAGAAAGAAGCAGGTAGTTGAAATACAAGAGGATATTTTACTTTCACCACCTTCACAAAAAAAAATTAGTGATAAATTCTCAAGCAGTGCGAAAAATGTTATAAATGAGGTTGAGAAACAGAAAACATTTATGGAAACATCTAACGAAACTGCTAAACAGACAGACTCTCTAACTGAAAAAAATTCTTTAAACAGTACAAACGTTACCACGGCCGGTACTATAACCGTTCAATATGTTGGCGAAGAACAAGCCAGTGGCAACGACTTGGAAATATCTTGTAATGAAGATACTAATATCACTCCAATTGAATCCCAATTGCAACAAAAAAATTTAAGTGAATCTATCATAATGACAGTAGATTGTGTTGATCTGAGTATTGATCTAGACGAAAACGAGGTGGAACCGAATAACCAAATAATGAAAATAAATGCAAAAGAAGAAATGGAAGAAAAACATAATCAAACTGTTGATGATGGAAGAAACAGTGTCCAGGAAAAACATGATTTAACCGTAAAAGTTGAAGAGGTCAAAAGTTTGCAGGAAAAATTCGATTTAACTTCTAAAGATGAAGATATCAACAATTTATCGGATTCAGATGTTGAGGAAATATCCACAATAATAGATTTAAATGAAACTGAAAGTAATTGCAACTCCACGTTAAATAACTCGGCTCAACAGCACATCAAAAGTTCTATCAAAGATATAACGGTGAAAAAGATGCTACCAATGTCAACAAATTTAAGAGATATGCCAAAAATTGGCGATATATTACTTTTTAAGGCAAGTAACATGACTTTTAATATATGTATATGTATATGTGACAGGGAAAGTTAAAAGGGTCGAACAAATAAATTTTTACTTTTTTGGTGATTCTTATACTAGACAACACGCTCTTTATTATACAACAAACCGTAGCTTTCTAATCTTATTGATTACAAAAAATAGTCCGCCATTTAGATTTTTAAAATCGAATACCAGGGGCCTGATTCTGGCAGTCGTGATCGAGTAATTTCTCGATTCGAAAGCAATTTAATATCTAATTATTTCAGTCAATACTGAACGAATCGGAATTATTTTTTCAGTGTTATAAAGCATTAATTTGAGTTTCACAATACTGAAAAAATAATTTTGATTCGTTCAGTATCGACTGAGATGAAATTGCTTTCGAATCGAGAAATTACTCGATCACGACTGCCAGAATTAGGCCCCAGATTCGTAATCAGCGACCTCGAAAACCAACGGGTTACGAATTTCAAGCCATAAGAGTTCAGGCGCATTAGAATCAACTTGTTAACTTAAAAAAAGTTGTTTTCTCCAAAACTTATTTTCTGCCCATAGGTCCCTTTTAACTTTCCGTGTCACGTACATATGTTTTATATATGTGTTATATATTTTTGACATATTTCCTATAAAGGTGCCGTATAAAAATAAAAGTAAAAATGTTGTGCATACAAATTTTATGGCTGGTAAAGTCGACTATATTAATAGACGTACGAAAGCTATTAAAGTTTTAGTTGTTGGTAAGTATTTTTATTTTTGGTGTTATAATTTAATATAATTTATTTCTTTTTACATATTTAGATGGTACGTCCGAGCTTTGTCTTGTACCCAATAATTTAGTTTGTAATTTGGATGATTCCCAGAATTTTAATAACTTGTTGCAGCTTAAATTAAGTGAAATGCATGAACCAAAAATATTTTCTATGGGCTCAAAGTAATTTTTTTACATTTTATTAAATTTATTAATCGATTCGTAAAATACATATACATATGATTTAATCCGATTAAAATAATGTTTTATTTAATTTATTTACTAAGCAACTTTTTGTTAAAATGAGATATGATGGTTTAAATAGCAATTGTGATCAGTGTTGCCAGAAGTAGGGGAAAATCCCTACATGTATTTACGATACTAAAATAGAAGCCTGGGGAAAATCGAACAGATTTTTTATAATTTCCAAAATGTAGGGATTTTTTGCCGTACCGCATTGTTTATGAAATAAATGTAGAAAAAAACGTTTCTTTAGTGATATTTTTCTTGTCCAAAAAAAAATTAATTTTTCCTAAAATCGCTTAAAAATGTATTTCCAGAGTTGTTTGTGGTTTAAAAAGTTGGCGAGAATAATGTGTATGTATGTTTTTTCTAAAGGCCCAACCAGAATGTGAATAACGTGACTTAAGCAACTGTGCGAAAGCATGTTAATGATATGCGTCAAACCATATTGAACTTAAAGAAACGTTTTGTTAAGTTTTATGAAAATGTCATTTGCTTAAGCAAGTGCGAAACTTTTCTTCTATTTTAATGACAATAACAAGAATTATCCTTTTTTTCGCAGATCCAAACCTATTTGACTCCCTGCAATACAATTTAGAATTGTGTTTTTAAAATTATTTATTTAAATTAGTATTGTGGTGTACTTTGTTTGGACTTCAAGAATTCTTGACAAAAAGTATGAAAAACAAGTAAAAGGAAGAAAATGTAAATCAATTAAAAATAGCCCTAAAAGCACTCAAAAATTAAATCTCAAGTGACTAAAATTTTACTAGAAATTAACTTGAGTTCAAAGGTATTTTTAAATGCTATTAAAGTCTTAAAATATTTTACTAATATTCACTTGATTTCAAATTCCCATTTTACTTGAGAATGCTATTGAAATGAAGTTTAACAATAGTATATCTCAACAATATTTAATCTTTTAATATTTATCTTTTATTATAACCCTTTATTTATATTTAAATCATTTAACTACGATCAAAATGAAAAAATCCATAGAATTGATTAGAACTCTGATTTTGACATCGAATAACTTTTAAACCAATTATCAAAAGAGATCTTTTTGTAGAGCGTTAAATTTTCTACAAGAATGATCATGTGTCAATATGATCCGTTCATTAGTGCATAACATACAAAATTCCAAAGTTATAACAAACCTTTTTCCATGTTAATTTCACTTAAAACTTTGGATTAATTTCAAAATTAGTTTAATACCGATACCGAAATTCGTTTCGGTATCCAACTTTGGTTTTAAGTCAAATTCTCAAATTCATCTTCATTTATAAATGTCTAACATAAATTTTGTTTCGAAGTTAAATCGAAACAGCTGTTCACAAGCAAATCGCCAATTTAAAAATCATCTGAAAACAACAATTAGTATTAAGCCATTTTTGTTTTTAAATTTTATAGTTTCGATTAAAATTTATTCAAAATATTATGACTTTGAAAATAAATGGAAAGAAAAGACATTGAATATTCTTTTTGCATTATATTTTTAAATGTTGAAAATTATTTTTGAAGGAAATTTTCAAGTTCAATTGCAGATCACATTACTGTAGGCTTGTGATTTTAAATCGCAAAATTAAAAGCGATTACGAACCCCAGCACAGGTTGTGATGGCTATGCAGTAGGTTCTTGGGCGAATCGGAAGATTTCTCTGGCTGCGGGCTCGAAAATCTGACGAAATTCGTAATAGGAATGACCTGGCTGTATAACAGGCGACTGGGGACTGGGTGTATGTAGGGTATTTTGTTAAGTGGGGCTATTTTTATTTTTGGTTCGATTATAACCTTCCACTACTTTTCGGCATTTCGATGGCTCGTTGAATAGTGGAACATTTTGGCCATTATTACATAAAAACTCTGTAACTTTTTTGGTCTAAGGGATTCAACTCTGTAATTTTTCACGGATAATCTTAAATATATTTGCTATTATTTACTTGAATAGAGGCAAATTTAAGCCAGAGATTATTTCAGAAAATAGGTGTAAAATATATATTGATGACTTGTACATGTATTTGGTTTAAAACCGTTTAATAACGTTAATTTTGAGTAAAAGAAAACAAGTTAGAGTCCGATATTCAGAGAGAAGTGAAGAAGAAAGGAGATGATAGATAGATTTAAGATAGTAAGTAAATGACAGCGCAGAATAAAGACTCTCTCTACAGTCCCCTCATCAGGAACAACCGTCCTATTTCCCTGACAAACCCCAGTAAATCAATTGGATTACATCCAGCGATGCACCCCAGTTCGTCGTGAAATCTATCTCCTAGCTATTTCTGTCTGAGACCCTGCATCCTAGGACAGTGGCACATTACATGCTCGATCGTCGATAGCTCCTCAGAACCATCGCACAATCTGCAGAAGTCCGGTATAGTATTGTCCCAATTGCCCGTAAAAGCCCTAACAGGTCAATGGCCCGTCAAGAACCCTATAAGTACACTTAGATCACCCCTATCCAATCCCAGTAGAATCCTGGCTGCCCCTGCGTCCAATCTGGGCCACAGTGCCCTAAACACCCTGCAATCCGTTCTATCCCTCCAGGACCGGTTAACGTCATCACGGAATCTTTCCCGTATCACCCCATAGTCCAGATTCGCCTTAATGACCTTTTCACTTCGGTGTCCGCGATATATACACCGGCACCTGTGCCGGTTTCCATCTTGGATCCATTCGTAAATACTGCCCACCCCTCGAACAGTCCATTGGATCCACGCCAAACTTCCGTATCCGGGATCTCCACTGGTGGTGTTACACCGAAGTCCAGGGTCATAGTCCTAAGATCTGAAATTCCCTCGAGAATAATACCCCGATCAAGTAGACCCACCTCGTACAAAATTCTCGTGTGATCATCGCGCCTAGGTCTAACCAAGGAAGACTCGTAAAATCTAAGTAAGTTACTAGCAGCCACACTCCTCACATAATGCTCAATAGGGGACAGATATAGTAGGTTGTCCAACGCTACCTGTGGAGTGCTTCTCCTTGCAATTGTGATGCCAAGAGATGCACTCCTTTGAACCTTGCTGAGCATCTACCAATAGCTATCCACTCTCAACGCATCCCACCAAACAGTGCATCCATAGGTAAGTATAGGCCTAACCACCGATGTGTAAATCCAGTTAACCATATCCAGCCAGACCCCAGTTCTTACCGATTGAGTTCCTGCATGTGTAGTAGGCATTGAGTCCCCTTCTCATTCTCTCCTAAGTATTTCTCTTCCAAGACCGTTTTCAGTCCAGAAAGTTACCCAAATACTTAGCACCGTCCAATTGAGTTAACTCGACGCCATCTAGCACTGGCCCCCTAAATCCCTCTATCGTATACCTTCTGGTAAATACCACCAGCTCAGTCTTAGGGTTAACACACAGCCCCCTATCCTTAGCCCATGCCGAGAGTTCGCCCAGCATCACCTGCAAAACTACCCGTCTCCACTATCCATCAACTTGGTAAGAACAGCATGTCGCACATGAATTCTACTCGTGTAGACTGTTCATGTTCATGTTTCGTCCATGTGCTGCCATCATTGCCTAAACATTCGTCTTAGCATCCATGTGCGCCATGATGTTGGCCATACAATATATTTTTTGTATACAACTAAACGCCACAACAACAAAAATTGTGGTCAATCAGAACATGAACATCAACACGTATTCGCCACATACAAAAACATGAACAAATTAATACCGTTGCTCTGCCGGCGTTATGGTCATGTCATGTTCAAATCGAAAGCGCATGAAGACGTAGGGTAATTTCCCCGATCGTGGACAGAAATTTTCCCCTGACCAGCAGAACTATGTCATCCGCATAGGCAACAAACTTCCTGCCCGTTGAATCAAATGACCTAAGAATCCCGTTGACCGCAAGCAACCACAGTAGAGGCGATAGAACCCCCTCTTGTGTCCCCCTGGTATCCCTCCTCCTTATCACATGATCCCACAGGCTCGTGTTTATAATCCTACTGCTAAGCATCCAGACTATCCACTCTACCAGAAAGTCCTCAACTCCATCAACGAATCTCTAATCGCCTCAATCCTAATGTTATTAAAGGCTCCTTTTATATCCTAAACCGTAGGCGTGTTGAGCGATGCTAATAAGGCGGGCCTCAATATTATTCCTAAGATAGAAATCTATTAGTCTCTCAAGAGTCTTCAACAAGAATGAAGACAGACTAATAGTTCTAAAATCCCCTGGTTTCGAGTGGCCCGCTTTACCAGCCTTGGGTATAAAAATCACTCTAACCTCTCTCCACCCCCTAGGTAGATACCTCCTACTGAGGCATTTCCTGAATATATTCACCAGCAGAAAAGATGCATCGTCCGGGATGTTGTAAAGCATGGCCGGAAAAATACCGTCCGGACCCGGTTACTTATATGGGTCGAAAGTAATGACCGCTTACGCTAGCTTCTCCCTTGTGACCATTTCCTCGACGCAAGCGGAAATATGATTCGATGTCATAGAAATCACGTCCCACTGACCATCGTCTAAACCTCCGGTTTTCATACACCCGGGAAAGTGCGTCTACATAAGTAAGGTTAGAGTCTCAGAGCTAGACTCCCCTTATAGTCCTTGGATAAAACCCGTCGGAATCTTGACAGCTCGTTGACATTATGGATGGATACGCAAAATTGCCATCATGATAGTCCCTTTTCAGTTCCGCCTTTTACTTGTTGAACTGCACCCTATGACTGTTCCAATCCACTAGTGCTGTTAAAGGAATCCCATTTTGTCCCCCTCGGGTTCCAAGAACTTAAGGACGGAAAGAAAATTATTTAAAGATAACATTTGGAAGCAAGTTAAAAAAATAAATGCATTTTGCAATTTGAAAATAATTTCCCTTTTTGTTGAAAATTCTATGATTTTCAAATCATCAAACGTTTGTCGTTTGCGAAAACGTTTGATTTCAAATCATTTAAGTGTTTAATTTACTAAAAAAAGAAGAGTATCCTTATTTCCTTAATACTTATGTAGTTTTGTGTAAAAATTATATGTATTTGATTTATAGATTTAATTTCTTTAGTTTAGTGGTTATTTTTTTTATTAAAATTGCTTTTGGAATACTACAAACTAACATTGAAATACTTAATACTTTTTCTTTAATTTTGCTTTTAAATGGGACAAATATTTTACGTTTTATATAAAAATTGAGAATATTTAGTTAGACATTTAATATTGTTTATTTTTTACAATTTTTAGTTATTCTTAAATAACAATTAAGAATTTAAAAAAATGTGCATAACAAATATATAATATATGTGTGGTAATGAGGTTGTGTTCAGTTTAGGTAATTTTTTTTTATGATATTCAAGAAAAATAGTATTTAGTATGTAGTAATTTAACAACAAATACCTCAAATAGTTAAAATGCATTTCTTAGTTGTGCGTCCTTTTTTATATTTTAATGATGGCAGTTCTTTTATCTGTTTAAATTAGTGATTTAATTATACATATTAAAAGTTTTTATAAACCTGTTTGTTTCAAAATGAAAATATTTAAAATGTTAAAGAACATTTAATTTTTAACTATTGGATCGATATAAAATTCATTTATTTTGTTAAATGTATGTTGTATTTTCTAATTGCAATCACTTTTTTAAATAGTTTAGCTTGAGATTTATTGTTAACAATAATATAAATAATGTGGATGTATATTACCTAAGCAAATCGTATTAACAGTTTCATAATTTATTTTAAAAACTCTGGCTCTTAATATTTGTGACATTCGTATATGTTTTAGTTAGTGTTTAATTTTATTAAATAATAATAAGTTTTGCTTATTTCTCTAGTATTTGTTAGTTATTTGTTTTTAAATTAAGGAAGACAATGAGATAAAAATAAGCAATGCTTAATTAGGACCAGAATAGTTAATTATAGTAAACAGTTTTACTTTTATATGTATATTTTTTATAACTTAACATTTATAAATAAACTAAAAAAGATGTGATGTATCTTTTTGTTGTTATAAAAGAAATACCATAGACCAAAGAGTATATATTTCAAACAAAATGAACTAAAAATTAAAAACCTATGTATCTATGTATATTTTGTGTACCCTTCACATTTACATATGTTTAAAAAATAAAATCTATCATGATTATTAAAAATTTTATAAAATTTATGTTTGGCTTCCACAATAAAAGTGATTGTATTGTGAAAAGCGGTCAGTTTTTTTTTACTGTTTTTCATATAAATTTTATAACACGTTCATTTGTATTGCGGAAATATTTTTTATAAAAAAAATGTATAATGCCAAAACAAAACAGAAACAAAAATAATAAAAAAAAAATTTTACATCCAACAGTTATAGAGCTTCAAAAAAGTTATCAGCAGGGCTCTTAAGATCACCCGTTATCAAGGCGAATTCATACAGGTGACATTTTCGAGTCATCTGTTTATTGTTTATTTATTTATGTGTATTCTGAACGTCAATCTTTGTTAACATTTTGTGAAAAATGAGTTAACATTTTAAAGGCCCAAATACATTGATCAAAATACTCATCAAGCATTGTGGTAGTATAAGTGAAAATGTTTTTGTATGTGTGACACCGACAACGCTTGGTGAAAAATCAATAAATTTAGATATGACGGCGAATATTACGTCCAGCACACGTACACGTTGAATTCGCCGGCTGGACAAGCATTCGACAAGTGTATTTGGCCCTTAAATTCAATCAAGCAACATTTTCACTGGTGTTCATAATAGAGCAGCAATTTTTCTCGCGACCACACACATTTTAAATAAAGAAACCGTTCGCAAATTTTGCCGAGAACAATATTACGTATTTATTATTTGTTGGAACATTTTGTTAAAGTTTTCATTCAAAACTAAAAAGTATTATAAACGTCATAAAAAATTTCATAGAAATTATTGCTGAAGTAGAAGTTGACTCAACTTTTTAAAAAAACTTAAGTTACATTTTTGTTTGAAAAATGAAAGGGAAATATATGAAATACTTTCGGAAGAAAAAAAATAGATGAAAAACGAAATTGTTGCTCTGATTGTGAACAAAGCTTTATAGAACAAAAAATTGTATAACCTTATTTTAAAGCTATTGTATTATTTTATAAACCATAGTATGTAATAAGTACCAGGTATGTTCATTAGGGAGAGTTTTAATTATTTACCCATGTAATGTCAAATTAATTTACTTGATTTTTGACGCTTGTTTTAAATGTTTTCATATTTTCTTTTGTTTGACGTTATATGGGTTTTGAAATTGAGAACAACATTTCTAATGACTATACC
Organism: Pollenia griseotomentosa; assembly: GCA_963931875.1. Lineage (NCBI taxonomy): Eukaryota > Metazoa > Arthropoda > Insecta > Diptera > Polleniidae > Pollenia > Pollenia griseotomentosa. The sequence goes on from OZ007564.1 coordinate 52,365,553, forward strand.
TTGTACTTATTCTACCATGTTATAAACTAAAAAATTTCATTTTTTATATTTTCAACAAATAATTTTGAAATTTATTAAAAGCTACGGTCACACTTGTCATGAATTCGCCTTGCCAGTATTGAATTCGCCTTGGATTGTTTGACCATATTTCAACAAAAAAAAAAAAAAAACATAAAAAACTATTAATTGGGTTGGGTGTTTTGGTGTTCTGCATTTCGATTTAGCAAACTCAAAATTGTTTTTGGGTTTGTTTCAAATTTTGAAATTTTTCGCGAATTTCAGCCATATTCGCGATTTGTTTCTGTAAGTTGTCTGATTCTTTACAGCTTTAACGATTTATAATAAATAGAAGACTTTGCTATCATGCCGCTCTTAGCAAATGTTTGCGAATTTCCGCTAACTTAGCAATTTTTAACGAATTTGTTGCCATTCCTAATAGTCTAAGGGACTTTAAATCAATTTTCTAGGTTCTTTGAAAAATGAAAAATTTTCACGAATTTTCGCTATTTTTGCAAACTTTTTTGTGTTATTATCGGATATTTTGAGTTTTTTAACTGATTTAGCGATTTCAAATAAATTTTTGCGTTTGTTTCAATTTTGCAATTTTTGCGAATTTTAGCCATGTTCGCTGTATAAGAGATTTTTATCTGTAAGGGATGTGATTCTTTACAGCTTAATATTAGACATTGCTTTTATGCCGCGGTAAGCTAATTTCCGCTAATTTAGCAATTTTAACCGAGTTCGTCTGCGTAAGAAATATAAATAAACCTATCGCAGTGTTCGTTACGCAGGACGAATTTCGATCTACGCAATGATTGGGTGTACTTTCATACATACCAATGTGTTCTATTTTTGACGACGAATATTCGTTGCGAGTAATTCGTCGTTCGTCCCAGTTGTGTTTCTAGCATTAATTATAAAGTTTATTTAATTAAAAAAGGTTTTATCGAAAGGTTTTTTTAATTTAGAAGATTTTAATTACATATGTATTACATTTTGGACACAAAGTATACATTTTTTTTATATACAAATTTCGAACAAGCTTATTAAAAAAAGAGATTATTAGGGGCAGAAAACGTAATTTTGAATTAAAAAAAACCTTAATAAATAATTTGCGGAAACCCATATTTATTTAATGATTTATTTAAATAATTAATACAAGCCAAAAAAATTTTGTACACTTCATAGCTACTTATCGCACTTGATCATAAAGAGGGTATTAACTAAAAATTTTATAATTTTCAGTAAAAGCAAAACAATTTTAAATTTAATCAACCAAAAAGTGGCCAAAATAGCACGATATTTTTACAGCGGGTATATTTATTTTTTCAAAAAAGTGAAAAAAATAAAAATTTCTTGTTGATCAAGTGCGATATATGCTCGGAATTTAAAAAAAAGGTCATACTGGCTCCACTCAATTTGTGTTCTTAAAATCGTTAAAGTGAAATCAAAAGTAAAATTTCATTTCCGGTTTGTTTCAAGAGAAATTTATGTGATCTACAATTCATTTTTCACTACAAAAAAAAGTAATATGAAATCGAAAGCAAATAGCCGAGTGAAAGAAATTTCTTTTTTTGGTAAAAAATAACTTTTTCTAGCTTTTTTTATATCCGTGGCACTTTGACAAATCATCTAAAGTCAAATTTAAAAAGTTTAAAAAATGTTGTTAATCATATGAATTTTCATTCAAAAACCATTTTTGTTTTTAAAATTTTGTATCTATATACATATATAAAAACGTATGTGTCGTGTATATGCTCCTAAAACTCAAGAACCGCTGGACCGATTAACACCAAACTTGGATATTAAATTGTTTTAAGTTTAGTCCCGATAGGTGGCGCTGTTTTCGTGATATTTAATTTTTTTTATTTATGGTACGACTTGGCTGAAATTCACAAACTATATTAATAAACAAAAATAAGTTTCCTGATAAAATTTTACCCGGTAGATAGCGCTGGGATCAAGTCATTAACAAAATTCTCCAGCATTTTATTTTGTATTTTTATTGAGAAAATCCCGAGCAGCGCCGGAACCAAACAGCTAGTTATTTTATAAAAATTATTTTTTCAACGAGTTTTTTTTTAACTTTTTTGTTATTAATTTTGAAGGAAAATACCAAAATGTACATATTTAGAATTAATTTTGTTTAAATAATATAAAAAAAAAAATTTTAAGGGAACAAAATGAGATACATACAATTAATGCAAACATATGTAAGTTAAAAGAGCAAAAAACAAGAGAAAATGTTAAATTCTTAAAAAAGTTGTTTGAAACAAAATAAATATGAAGTCGTCACGAAAATAAAATTTCATTACTTTTCTAGAACACATTCAAATTGTGTACATATGAGGAGCCGCAGAACAAAACGTACTTTTTCACACATTTAAAATTTTTGGGAAATTGAGGTTTATTTATTTCGACCCCTTAAAAAACTGTATGAACCTGAAACTAGAAACAAGTTTTTTGCTTACCAAAAGATGAATCAGACTGCCGTAAGTCAACACATTAAATGTCAAGAATGTTTAATATCCAGCCAATTTTATATCGAAAAAAGTACGTTTTGTTAAAAAAAAATGAAAAAAGTACGTTTTGTTTAAAAAAATATTTTAATTTTCTACAGATTCTTGTAATTATTCCATGTTTTAATTATTCTATTGTATTAATTATTTTTTTCATAACACTTATTCACCAAACAATAGTTAAATTTTTGGTGGCTATTCTCGAAAACTCGTCGAACAAATACAAATTTACATTAAAACAAAAGTATAGTTTAAAAAATAGTTTTTGTTTATCATAAATTTTTAAAATTAAATAAACGTGAGAATTTTGACGCATTTCTCTTTCTAAAAATCGGTATATTGTATGATAAACACAAACACAATTTCTTAAACTTTGTTTTTGTTTTAATGAAAGTATTAACTTTTTCGACGCGTTTTCAAGAATAGTCACCAAATGACATAAATAAACGTCCATCAAATTAAGAATATTAAGAAATGGCATGTTATTAAAACAACTACACGAAGAAATGGCAAAAACAATGTAAAAAGCATGTTTGAAAAAAAAAAAAATTAAAAAAGTCCGTTTTGTTATGCACCAATTTTTTTTAACCCATTTTTTTTTGGTAAAAAAAAGAAAAAAAATATGCTAACTAGATTTTTTCTTAAAGATTTTAACCCAAATATGTATTACAAAAATATCAAAAAACCAATTTGTCAAAAAATGCGAAAAAGTACGTTTTGTTCTGCGGCTCCTCATATATGGAATTAAAAAGTTTTCACTTTCATTTTGTAGTGGCGACTATATTTTTTTTTTGAATATGTATAATAAAATTTTTTTTTACTAATTTATAAGATTGAAATTTATTGTTGCAGTGGGATTTTACTGGTTACTGAAATTTTTTTCAAGCAGTAAATTTAAAATTTTTAATTCATTATTTTTTAGTGCAGTATGCCCATGTATGTATAGGACATACATTTTATTGTTAATTTTTTTTTTTTATAGAAAATATTTTCTTGAAAATTTTTAATCCGAAAAAGACTAAATTAGTTTCATCTTTTTTATTAAAGGGTAGACAAAATATAAATTATACCCAATTTATACTATCTTTTGTGCATCAAAAAATTGCTTCAAATATTTTTTTCTTAAAGACTAGAGTGCCGCTTGCTAACCAAACAAAGCATTATAAATAAAGGATAAAAGATAATCTTTGGTTATAAGCAAACATTAAAAAACTTTATAATAATTAACTAATAAACCAATACGTACGCTTTCGTTTTTGTATAACTCTTTTAATTTATATCAAATTATGTAGTTATTTATCCTTAAAACACAAGTTCTCTAGATTCTGCTAAATATTCTTGCAGACCCGGTGGTATGGACAGTTTAGCAATATCTTCCGGCTTCGTTGAACGCTGTATAACACGACGACATAAATCCTGTAGTTTGGGCATATTTAAATAGCGACTAAGCGGATATTTTAAAATGACAGGAAACGGTGGTTGCATTTCATTTGGTACTTTAACGAAACATACAAAATTATCATTTGTACAACGATATAAAATATCCTCAATCATTTCGACAATAGACTCATATTGCAACTCTTCAAAGTGCCAATAATCATTACGATATTCGAGACGATAGTGTAGCGTAACGTTGATAATACGAAACGAGAGTGTGAACTGACAGCCGCTTGTCTCGGAATCACGTACTAAAAATGAACCGGTTGGTTTGTCCGTCAACTGTTTTTGGGCATCGCGACGTGAGATTTCACCCCAATACCAAACTTGGCTGTAAAAAGCAGAAAACGAATTTTTATTAAAAAATGTTGCTTGAAAACTGATCGGCATAACAATTTGTCTATCTATCTTTTAATCAATATAATTTGAACCAGATGTGAGTCTCTCGTCAAATCGGTCAACTAATACGAAAATTTGAATGTTTATGGGGAAATTCGTAAATTTATATGTATCTCCAAATCAAAAGAAGATACAAAGAAATTGAATACCTATCGTTGTTTATTAAAAAAAAAAAAAAACGGACAGGTGTCTGGTACTTTTTTTAAATATGTCTGTCTCATTTGGAAATTAAACGGGTAAAACCTGTATTTTGGAACTTTTTGCCACCCCATATATCTATATAAGCATATGTATTTTATTCAATAGGGAGAAACAAAGAACCAAAAAGGAAAAATACGGGAAATTAAATTTTTTTTACTTTTGTGTTCTACATGCGCTACTTTTTGAATTTTCTATACTATTGAACTTTGAAACATAAAATTACAGGTGCACGGTCCTGAGTGTATGTGAACCTATAAGATGAAAAATTTTTGACCTTTTTTTAAAACCTGGAAACATAAATTTTGGCATATAAATATATACATGAAAGAAAGCGAGACGCTAAATAAGAAGCGGTCTATATGCTAGAAAAGTTAAAACTTAGAAACATTAACTTTGACATATAAATATGTTCACAAAGTACCGGGTTAAATGCTAGTTTGTACCTGTATAAAAAAAAAATCGTTTTTAAAAACAAAAAAAAAAAAAAAACAAAATCATCAATTGGTAGTGTTTTCCGAAATGTTTTTACTAAAATCCTTAATAAAGTTTTCACTGAGAATTCGAAGAAAATTTTTAAAAAAGTCTATAAAGCCTAGTCTTAATTTTAAAGAAGTATATCAACAAAGGTTATGACTGCTTAAGAAAATCTTTCTATCATCAAATAATACATACTTCAACATTTCACAACTCGCTTCGAACATTATCAAATTTGGACCCTCTTCCCGCTCGAGCCATTTTTTTCGTATAAAACGCTTAAAATCACTCGTAAATGGTATCATATCATTGTCATCGGTGGAAAATCCAGCAGTGGCACAGTTACTGCTTGTGCTGCGCTTAAAATTAAAATGCAACGGTTCGTGTATCGGGGAGTGAGTGAGAAATTCGGATGAGGCATCCGTAGTGGCCCCATCTATTGAGGAGTGCTTGTGTCGCCTCAGGGAGGGAAATCGTAAACCCATTCTCTTACGAAAACGTTGAAATGCATTCTTTTCCTCTTTTCGTTTGCGAGCACTGTTATTACTGCTGCTGCTACAGCTAGGCACATCAGCTGACGTGAAATCTTCATTTGCGCCGGATGAGCCGCCAGTATTACAAGATCTCATTAAAGGTTCATTATTATTATTAGTTTGTAAATAGCTTGCGGAAAGTGAATCGGATGTTGTGACGTCAGACTGATTTACATTCACGACTGTTGATTCATTGGTTTCTCTAGATGTTGCTGTAATTGGACAATTTATGGATAATTGGGACTGTGTTTTTTTACGTCGAGTTAATGAATGAAACCATCCTCCTTTCTTTTCTTTAGTTGACGTTGTTGCATTTGACGTCGTCATTGTTGGTACTGTTGTTGTTACTGCTGCTGGTAATTCAACTGTTTCTGTTGGTGTATTATTTTCATGTTGGACATGTACACTTTTATTGTTATTCATTTTTTTCTGTTCTTTTTTGCTTGTAGTATTTCGTTTTTTGTTGTCTGTGACCATGTACAAATACAAATTTATTTTTCTCCAAGAATGTTTTCAATTTAATACACTTTTTGAATTAATTTTTATTATATTAATTAGTCACTTTTAATAAATTTTTGGTACTTATACAAGTTTAAATCTCTTGTTAGAAGAATTTTATCACATAATTAATAAGAAATGCAAATATTTCGCACAGATAACAAGAAATTGTATAGTATGTGATGTATATGACTGTTTTGGTTACATTTTCGTTTTATCACTTTCTTTTTTTATTTATTTTATAAACGTCTGACATTTGTTTATGGTTGCCAAGTCTAACAAAAATAATATACAAACTACAGTTATTTTAAAAAATTAAGTATAAAATTGGGGTTCAAAAAAAACGACAAAAAAAGTCGAAATCCTTGCTAATATCATATAAATTAGCAAAAATTATATATAAAAATTGCTGCAAATCAAATATAAAAATAGATTTTAAAAATAATTTAAGAAAACTGTTAAAATAAATCAAGATACGTTTACCTTTAAAAAATCGTTTTAATCTGTTAGTCACAATTTACACTATGGACATTTCTTGCCAAAAAGACGAAATTTTTTAAGAAAGGGGCGGCGCTGTATGCTTACTTCTTTACTCGCCCACAAACTTCGTTTGTCCGGCAAGAAATGTCAATAGTGTAAATTATGGCTTATAGAGGCGGAAAATCTTTTTTTTATTATTGCCTGTTTAAACTTAGTGCCGGTTCACACACGTCAAGTTTGATTCGCCAAGTTTTGACGTTTAGAAGAGAAGAAAAGAGAATTCTTTTCCCCCCCTAAAAACTCATGACTTGACGAGTCAAAGTTGACGTGTATGAACCGGCACAAGGTATATTTATAGCAGGTAGTCTCGGAAAGCCAGCTGTTTATTTTTTATTTGCTTGTTTTGTGGTACGAACTGTAAACTAGTTTTTTGTCTCTATCTTTTGTCTTTTTTGTCTCTTATCAACCCCTTTGCCTTCTGACAGTTCGTACCACATAACAACAATAAAAAGCCCTGTTGTTTGTTTTATTGTACAATTGATGTAATCTCGCGGATACCTGCTATAAATATACCTTGAACCGGCGCTTAGATAGTGAAGACTGCTGTTGTCGATGTCTTTTTCTTGTTAAAAAAATTGCTTGCACAACGATGTATAACATTTTTGAAGCATTGCTGTATAAATAAACGCCATATTGATTGCTATTGTTGCTTTTTATATGGAGTTTGTGTCATATCTTTTCCAGCATCGAGGAACATAAGCAATTGTGCGTCGCTAATTCTGCCAACGTTTCGTTTTTGAGCAAACATAGCGATGGATAGTCAGGACCAAGGTATATTTATAGCAGGTAGTCTCGGAAAGACAGCTGTTTATTTTTTATTTGCTTGTTTTGTGGTACGAACTGTCAAATGTTGTATAGAAAACCAGTTTTTTGTCTTTATCTTTTGTCTTTTTTGTCTCTTATCAACCCCTTTGCTGTTTGACAGTTCGTACCACATAACAACAATAAAAAGCCCTGTTGTTTGTTTTATTGTACAATTGTTGTATTCTCGCGGCTACCTGCTATAAATATACCTTGGTCTGGACCAAGGCGAATTCTACTACAGGTGGTGTCGAAATGGCATTTGATTTTGACAATTCGAGCTCATTTGTTTTGATTTGTTAGTGTTTTGATAAGAATGGTTGACATTTCGAGCTATAAGCACCAACAATGCAATGCAAAAAACCCCTATGTTCTCAGTTGTTTTTGGATTGTTGTAGTTCCTTCCTTGGTCTGGACGTTATGATATTATCGAGAAGGGAGGAGGAATTAAAAGGCGTATACAAGAGAGTGCACAATTCGATTCTAATTCTAAAAATGAAAAAATACAAAATTAATTTCATGCATAAAAATGAGTGCTTTGAAATATATGTACATATATGCGAAAAATTATAAATTAGGTAGTCGGTATAAACATATACATAAATCTTGACGAGGCTCAAGGTGGCTATGTTGTACTGTAATGGCACGGAAATTCTATAAATTAAACTGGAACGCGGCGAGTATATTAAAAGCTGGATATAATATATTTTAGAAGGACCTTCTTGGCACATGAAAAAAATTTGACATTAATGGGAAGAATCCAAGATTTTATAAATGACATCTAGAATTTTAAGCCATTAACAATGTACGATACAATGAAATTGGACTTTAAATGGCGATGTTATACATACTTACATATATCGTCACCTTAAAGACGAAATAACCTATCTGCAGTTTTCAAAAGTTTACAGGATAGTAAAAACGGTATAAAATTGGAACTATTTACAATACTGAAACGAAAATTACATATTTTGAATAAACTGAAACCAAAAATATATATCGGTTGAGAAAATTTTGTTTTTCCAAACACAGCTTATGTCACTTAGGTTATTTGGAATTGTAAAAATCTGAAACCAATTAACCTATGAGCAGTAATAAGTACGAATAAATTACAATTTCTTTATACATATGAATATTATATACATTAAATAATAACAGTTATAGTTTCTTTTAATGGTTTAAGCAAAAAAAGTACTTTTAATGTTTGTTTAAATTACACTATGCAACAAAATTAAACTTTTATCGTGATTTTTGATAATTTATTTTTCTCTTTTTTAGTGCGTAACGGTCCTCTAGGTACAAAAACTTTGCCATTTGTAATATTACATGTTAAAAATTTTGCACACATATGCGTTATGATATAGGGAATAAAACTCCATAAAAAAACTTAATTTTTAAATTTTTGCAGATAGGTTATTAGGTCTTTAAGATGACGATATATAAAACAAAAAGCGCTGTATTTAAGGCCGTGCCAAAAAATTCTTCGAACTTAATAAATCGTCGGCTTAATATGCAAACCTGCTAAATCCACTTTTTAAGTAAATCGAGATTTTGATGTCGTGTGGTAGAAAAAGATACGTCTGGTCGACCGGCTTGTAGTTTTTCTTCAATTTGAGTCTTGAAGTGTGTAAAACCAACTATATTTTTGGTTTTCCTCTCAAGCTGCAAATATGAAATATAAAAAATTTTTTGTCTCTCTTGTAGGTAAGGTTAGGTTCCTTTGGCAGCCGTGGTCAAGCACAGCTCACGTGGGTCCATTAATTAGTTCCCGTTATGCTACCTTGTGACACCGTCTCCCATGGGTCATATCAAGGTCTATCCAATAGGTCTGCTTAAGAAGCCAGATGTTTATTTGGTTTTTTCCTCAACGATATCCAAAGTTGTTTACATTTTCCTTATACGTGTATATTTTTGTTTACTTTTTTGGTTTTTTGCCACACATACATGCAAGGGGTACTTAAGAGAGTTAGGTCTAGTGATGACCAGAAATCCCCAGCGGCTAAAAGGAAGGATCCCCGAAAGGGGATCACTAAGAGGATTGGCTCCAGAGAGGACCAACCCTCCACATCAAGGAGGCTAAGGGAGTCGTCAGGTAAGGACGGTATTCTGGCAGCTGTCATTGATCGTATGGATCCCGATGGAAGGATCAGTGTCGAGAAATGGCAGGTGCTAGAAAACAAACTGCTTGACGAAATCTTTAGCGTTAAAGGAAGGCCGGACGAAGTATCGTTCAAAGGGGCTGACTGGATAAGAGGTGTCAAAACTGTCAGTTGCGGCAATCTAAAGACCTTTGAGTTTTTAAAGGCTGCAATCGGCAGGTGTGGCAGCGCTTGTCCTGATGCCAGATTGGACGTAATACTCGCGTCTGAGTTGCCGTTAAGGCCGGTAGTCACGGTATGGATTCCTCCACCTATAAAACCGGTAGAGGTCATACTGGGGTTACTGGCCAACCAGAACAACGGGCTCCTTAAAGGACAGTGGAAGATGGTAGCTTCACTGGGTTGTAAGGAGAACCAAGGTAGAGACTTCCGGTTCGCAGTAGACCGAGAGTCTCTACAGAAGCTGAAATCAATGGGAGGGGTTGCTGTATTCGGGTTAGGGTCTGTCAGATTTAGGTTTCCTAAAGATGATAGATCCTAAGAGGCTGAAAGTGGTGCAGATAAACTTGCACCACTGTGAAGCGGCCTCAACCGAATTGGCAACCCACCTCATTGACAACAACGTGGACGTGGCCTTAATCCAAGAGCCCTGGATTAACAAAAACCGGGTAGTTGGATTAAAGGTCACGGGGTATACCTTGTTCGTATCCCGCTCGGAGGAGAAGGTACGAACTTGTATATTGGCAAGAACTGAGCACAATTTTATGTTTTCTCATTCTTTCAGTAACGGAGACCTCACGGTTGTGACAGGGAAGGCCAAGGACAGATCAGTCCTGGCACTAGCATCGGCATACTTGCCATACGAAGCTGTCGATCCACCTGGTGAAAAAGTACGAGAGTTGGTGGAGCACTCAGGCAGAAGCGGCTTGAGACTGGTACTGGGTTGTGACGCCAATGCACACCACACCCTATGGGGTAGTGCCGACATCAACAAGAGAGGTGAGTCTATGTTTGATTTTATTATTGCCAGCAATCTTTTTATCTGCAACAGGGGGAATACGCCGACGTTCAGAACTAGAGATAGGGAGGCAGTGATAGATATAACACTGACGAACTGCAGGGAATTAGTGGAGGACTGGAAGGTGGCGTTGGATTTTTCCTTTTCTGACCATAGTCGCTTGTCCTTTAGTCTGATATTTGAGGGGTCGAAAAGGTGTCCGTATAGGAATCCGAGAAGGACGGATTGGAACACTTTTTCGGGATTGGTTCAAAGTAACTTTAGAGTTACAAGGGACTGGGGGTCGACTCCGACCGGTGTGGAGCGGCTGGTAGCTATGAGCGATCCTGTCCGTTAAACTTTCCGAAGTATACGCGTAAGGAGGAAGATTGGAGTAACTTCAGGTTGAGTTACGGGAGGTATAAGAGAGATATTAGAAGGGCGAAAAGGGACTCGTGGATTAAGTTTAGCGAGTCAGTTGAATCCGTGAATGAAATGTCTAGGTTCAGGAGAATTTTATCCAAGGACCCGGTGGTCCCTGGATTTATTCAGAGACCGGACGACTCATGGACGGAATCTGGCTCAGAATCTTTCTGTCTGCTTATGGAAACTCACTTTCCGGGGTGTGTGGATCCTGGGTCGGGGGAACAGGTTGTATGTGGTGACCCCTTCTCTGGGTCGGGCTCGGACGGTGGGGAAAGGGAGACGGTGGGAGATATGATCACCTTGGATAAGGTAACATGGGCGGTGAATACCTTTGGGTCCTACAAATCGGCGGGACCAGATGGTATCTTTCCGGCGATGTTACAGAATATCGGGAGATCATCACTCCTGGTGTTGGTGGAACTGTTTAGGGTATGTGTGCTGAACGGGTACATTCCTAGAGGGTGGAGGGAGGTCAGGGTAGTTTTTATTCCCAAGGCGGGTAGAACCGGTCACTCTAAACCCAAGGATTTTAGACCAATCAGCTTATCGTCTTTTCTTTTGAAGACGTTGGAAAGACTGATTGATCTACATCTGAGGACGAAGATTGACGCCGGCATCATCAGCGGCGCTCAACACGCCTATCTTAAGGGTAGATCTGTTGAGAGTGTGTTGCATGATGTGGTGGGTTATGTTGAGCGGGGTTTGCGAACCAAGGAATACACCTTGGCGGCATTCCTGGATATAGAGGGCGCCTTTAACAATTTGAGGATAGAGGCTATTAGGCAGGCACTGTTTGATCAGAGGGTTCCGTTGTTCTTGGTCGAATGGATAACTAGGATGCTAAGCAGCAGGGTTATTCACTCGGACTGGGGAAACGAACGTTTGAGGAGATCGGTGACTAGGGGGACCCCACAGGGGGGAGTTCTCTCACCCTTATTGTGGCTTTTGGCCGTCAATGTCGTTCTGAGACTTTTTGACAGAATGGGTCAGAAGGTCGTAGCCTACGCGGATGATGTGGTGATATTGGTGTCGGGCAAGTTTCTGCCGACAATTAGCGACATCATGCAAGGGGCGCTGGGCGAACTGTCGGCATGGGCGAGTGATAAGGGACTGGGAGTTAATCCGGGGAAGACGGAGTTGGTTCTTTTCACTAGGAGGTACAAGGTGGAGGATTTTAGGCTACCGGTACTAGGAGGAGTGGAGCTTAGACTATCTGATAGTGCTAAGTATCTGGGAGTTTTTCTGGACAGCAAGCTGTCATGGGGAAGGAATACTCAGGAGAGACTTAAGAGGGGTCTCAATGCCTACTATGCTTGCAGATCATCGATAGGTAGGAGTTGGGGACTCCGGCCGTCAGTGGTGGGATGGCTGTACACTTCGGTGGTTAGACCCATTCTTACGTATGGATGCTGTGTTTGGTGGGAGTCATTGAGATTGGCTAGTCGTAGGAACCTTCTTTCTAAGGCTCAGAGGTGTGCTTCAATGGGCATGACAGGTGCCATGAGGAGTACTCCTCAGGCGGCCCTGGACGTCATTCTACATCTTCTGCCTATTGAGCAGTATGTGATGGGAATGGCGGCCAGGAGTATTCTTAGACTGAGGGAATCAGGACTGATGGGGAATGTCACTCAGGATCACTCACGGATCCTGAGTGAGATTGAGGCGTGTGGCTATTGCCTGGGACCTCCCGGATCCACAGATTATGTGGGCACTAAGGTGGATTTTGGGCGGCTGCCGGAGGTAAAAGTTCCTTCTAGGGAGAGCTGGTCAGGTAGGGGCAGATTATTTAGTGGATTTGCTATTTTCACTGATGGCTCGAAGATGAGGGGCACGGGTGCGGTGGTCTACATTGAGGATCTGAACATCAGAAGGTCATATAGGCTTCCTGACGACTGCAGTGTTTTTCAGGCGGAGGTTCTGGGGGTCATGAGGGCCGTGGAACTGATAAGGGACAACATTGATAGGGGCTCGGAGGTCACTATATATGTGGACAGCCAGGCGGCTCTTATGGCCGTAAGGGGCTGTTATGTGAAATCCAAGCTGGTTGATGATTGTAGGAAGGCTCTTGGGGCAGTCTTAGGGGAGTATTTGCTAAGGTTGTGCTGGGTGCCGGGTCACTGCGACATAGTCGGCAATGAGGTTGCTGATGGGTTGGCGAGACAGGGCTCGGAGATGGAGGATCCTAACTGTTTAGAGGCGGTTAGGCCTCCAATGGCATTCTATTTTGGAAGGATCAGGGAATGGATTGTGGGCGCGACCAACCGGGCCTGGGGGAATCGAACGGACTGTCGGGTATCACGGACGCTGTGGCCGGTGCTCAATAGGTCCGATTCGGTTTTGCTGATGGGCAGGAGTAGGGTCTGCGTTAGAACCATGATAGGAATGATCACGGGCCACTGTATGATAGGCAGGATGGCGGTGAGGATGGGATCCGGATTGTCGGATATGTGCAGGTTGTGTGAGGACCCTGAGGAGTTGGAGACGGTGGAGCACATTCTGTGCCACTGTCCCAGGTTGCAGGGCAGCAGGCAGAGGTGGCTGGGCAGTAGATTCCTGGGCGAATTAGGGGATGTCTCGGGTTGCGGACTCGAGAATCTGATAGGATTCGTAATGGGGATGGCCTGGCTGCGCGAGAATAGGCTGGGTGTTGGACGCACGTAGGGCGTATTTGGTTGAGTAGGATTTCGCTCGGGTTTGGTCAGGAACCTTCTTTCTTTCTTTCTTTCTTATTTATCTTATGCTTTCTCTGTTTATTTCACTAACTTTCTCTCTAGGGCTATCCCTGAATAAGGCATCACAATGGACCATATTGGTCTCTGGGTGAGGGTGTGAAGGAGACTTCACACCGGCCTTTCTACCTACCTACCTACATGCACACAAAACACATTTTTCCTTTTGTTTTGCCTATGTAGTAGTAAGATTTTGACAACGGCGAGGAATTTTACACAAACAAAATGCCTGTTGTTTTTTGTATTGTTGTAATAGTAAGCAGACCTATTGGATAGGCCTTGGGTCATATGTTATCTGGCTGCCAGTGTTCCCACGCAGCCACGCGGTCGATTCAATAATAGGGGAGAGAGAATACAACCTTGTCTGACACCTCTAGATATAGTTATCTCATCTGTCACATCTCCATTGATAGCAATTTGTGCAGTTTGATGCTAGTACAAGCTTCTATTACATCTGATTTCCTTATCATTTATTCCAAGGGAAATGAGAATTTCCATCAGTTTATCATGCTTTACTGTATCAAAAGCTTTCTCGTAGTTAATGAAACATATAAATACGTCCTTGTTAACATTTCGACATTTCTGTACTAAAACATGAACACAAAAAAGTGCTTCGCGTGTGCCCTTCCCTTCTTTGAATCCGAATTGAGTTTTTCCCATAGCACATTCGCATTTTTCATAAATCCTGTTATGATTTATCTTAAGAAATATTTTAAGTGCGTTACTCATTAAACTTATAAGTCGGTATTCATTACACCTCTTAGCGTGTCTTTTCTTCGGAATTGTAATAAAAGTGGATTTAAGCCAATCTTGTGGATATTGGCCAGTGTCATATATGTGGTTAAAAAGTTTTGTAAAAAGTTGGATGTTGTTTTCATTTATAAGTTTAAGTATCTCGGAAGGGATCCTCGTCTGGGCCGGTGGCCTTCCTATCTTTGAGGGATCTTATTGCACCTTCTACTTCACTGTCTGTAATGTAAGTTCCTGACATTTGTTGTGATGTTGGGTTGTCGTAACATGATCTACTGTCATCGTTAAATAATTGTTAAATATATTCTTCCCAAATCGCTTTCTTCTTTTCAATCTCAAACACAGCTTTATTATCTTTGTTGTAGAGTACTGATGTATTTGTTTTGCGGTATACTCCAGATGTTTTTTTTAATTTCTTGTGTAGATTGAAATCGTCGTTTAGGCTTCTTAGCCTCTCAATCTCTTGGCATTGATTATTTAGGTGTTTATTCTTAGCAATCAATCGGTTAACACAAAATGTATTAACAAAGTGACCTCAGTACTACAACAATGAAACAATGGAAAAAACAAAAGACATTTCGTTGCTAGAATTGAGACGGAAAATGTCAAAATGCCTTATTTAAAAAAGTAAATCAAGGTCTATCCAATAGGTCTGCTTAAGAAGCCAGATGTTTATTTGGTTTTTTCCTCAACGATATCAAAAGTTGTTTACATTTTCCTTATACGTGTATATTTTTGTTTACTTTTTTGGTTTTTTGCCACACACACATGCACACAAAACACATTTTTCCTTTTGTTTTGCCTATGTAGTAGTAAGATTTTGACAACGGCGAGGAATTTTACACAAACAAAATGCCTGTTGTTTTTTGTATTGTTGTATTGTTGTAATAGTAAATAATCAGAAAAAATGACACCAAACGTCACACACGAAGAAAATCACTGCAAACAGCTGCGCTTGTGAGGTCACTTTATTAGTACATACATTCTAAAATAATTACTTGCAACAATTTTACGTTAGTTGTTCCACTCTAACATATATGTAGGAAAGTGACACTACCAAATATGTAGCTGTAATCAGAATGCTAGTGGTAAAGGAGGGCGTACTGATGGTGGCTTCATAGGACGTGTTGGTGGATTCTAAGGAAACAACATAGGTCATTGAAAGGAGTGGTCGTCCAACAGGTAGCCTCCATGCGGATGGTGGATTTGACCAGGATAATCGTTGAGGATTGGCCGGTGGTAATAAGGGAACAAATAACGTTATTAAAAACCCTGATAACTTTTCAAGTATGTATTCAATTTTTTGGTCACAATTAATTGGTAACACGTACGTTTACCTCCATATCCAGACCCATGCAAGAAGTGAAACGTCATAAAGCAGCTACAGAAATAACGATACATGGTACATACTTTTCTCAAGTCTAATTTCCTATGAATTCGATTATAATTTGTTCAGTAAAATATTTAATTAAAAATGAAAATTAGAAAAATTTTAATGTATTTTATGAAGGTTACTACTAACCAATATTTAAGTTATGAATAACTAGTTAGTGCTAACCAATATCTACGTTACACAGCGTTTACATTTGACAGTACTGGCAAGACAGTAATAAAATACGTATAAGTTGCCAAAGACACTACTAACTGTCTTTGTGACGTAGGCGTCCAGACAGTTCACTTTTGAAAATATGCCAAACGTAAGTGTTGCAGTGGAAGTCCAGCTAAAACATGTTTTATATGAACTAAACAAATTTAAAAATAACTTAAAATAGCATTATTGTGTGAACAAATATAGCACTTAACTAAAACATAAAAAATCAAAGCAAAATATGTAAATTTTTTTCTTACTTATTGATTTTTTATCTTTTTCGAACCAAACTTCAAATCACTGTCCAATTTTACTGTCTGCAAAATTTGCTAGACAGTAGACAAGACAGTTGGAAAAGTGTGCATGTATTAGTAAAAAAGTTTGCATGTATTGCTACTGTATTGCCAGTACTAGCAAATGTAAACGCTATGTTAAGATTAACTAGTTAGCGTTGACCACTATTTAGGTTATCATTGACAAATTAAAAGCAGCAGAGTAAGCAGTACAGATATATCCGTAGTAGACTGGAATTCATTAGTTAGAAAGAGAGGCTAAATTACATGTACACAAGAGTTTCGGTTAGTTTTTTCATTTTGATCTTAATAAACTAATAGAAACTTTAACCAATATATCGGTCAACACTACCGGTCATAAAACTAGTAAAATGACCGGTAGTCTTCTTGTAGGGTACCCTAGTGCTTATCATGTTACAGCTACTGTGTAATCAGAGATGTAAATGAATCATTGTTTTTTGATTTTAAACAGTTTCAAATTAGCAACATTTTGAAATAATTTTTTTCACAACAAAAAAGAATTGAATGAAATTTTAATTAGTTTAAACGAATAAGGCATAAATGAATTTCAATTCAAATGAATTTGTAGAACAAGTTGCGATTCGTTTCCAATTCAAATGAATTTGTTTAACTTGGTGGCCACACGATCAAGTTTTGCCTTTCAATTCCATTCAATTTACTCAACTCTCTCATTTTTTTACTAACACACTCACACTTTTTAAATTGACCAAGAGATGGCTTTCAATTTCACCTTTCCATTTGTTTGACAATTTACTTTCAATTTAACAGCTGAGTACATGTTTGTCTTTATAAATTGTTTTTTTTTTTTATGGCATCTTGAAAGTAAATTAAGTGCCACCTACGTCACACCTCTCAATTTTTGTAAATTTTGACAAGCAGTATACATATGTAAAAGACTATCAAGAACAACTTGATCGTGTGGCCGCAGGGTAAGTGCAATTCAATTCAAACGAGTTGGAAATTTTTTTAATTCATTTTGAATTGCATAATTCAAAATCAATTCACTTTAAATGAATTGCAATTCATTTGAATTGGAAACGAATTACAATTCATTTGAATTGGAAAACGAATTGAAAATCATTTCTGCCTAATTCATTTGAATTGACTCAAATTTCATAAAATTATTTTTTTTTTGTGTGAAAAGAATTAACATAATTTTTAAAAAATTTTTCGTAGCGATAAAAAACTTAATAGAAAGAAAACTATTGTGATTACAAAAACAGTTTTTTTCACGATAGTATCATTAATTCATAATTTGTTAACGATATTAACCAGAAAAAATCGTTGATATGTTCACAATAATTGTCTATTTATTCAGTTTTTTATCTCCTAAAATTTTTTTTAAAATGTTGATAGGTCCTTTTTCATTTTATATGTTGAAGAACTTCACAAAAAAGTTTGGACACATATTTTTTTCTAGCAAAGGACAAAAAAAAAAAAAAAAATAACTTTTCTAAATATCGGTTTTAAATATTATTTTTTTTAAACATTTGTTTATTTTATGTATTTAAAATCAAATATTATCTTCAAAATTACATGACGTTTCTTCTTTTATAAATATTTCAAATATTTCTGAATTCTCATTTATTTCATTATTAATTTCATCAGTAGAATTTTCTTCGCAGCCGTTATATACCTCAGTAGTATTTTCATCTTCTGGAACTCTAAATTCATCAATTAACCGATATGCTGAAAATTCCCCAATTTTTTTACCATCAATATAATGGAATGATAAAAAGCATTGTTTGCATAAATAAGCTGGATCCTGTAATTGACGATTACTGCCCATCACAACGAAAACGTAGTTCAATCTACCACATATATTACAAGTCCTGGCATTAAATATACTTACGGATAAAACAAAAGGATAGTAGGATAGTGAGGGTAATAGTTGTACTTTAGGGTTTGTAACAATTTCGATATTTGAAAAGACAAAAACATGTTCACAATTTCCATGATGTTGGTAAAGTTGTGGAAACCCCAAACTTACGGTGAGATCAAAAAAACGTGTTTCTTCTAGGCTAGCAACTTTAAATTCGAGGTTTTCTAAACCTTTGGCCTTTTTAGCCCAATTTCTTATAGTTTTAGAGTAGTCCATATTTTTAGAGTTACGGTTGTCATTATAAAATGTATCGGTAATAAAGAAAAATCCTGGATCGGTGTCTTTGGTGGGTAAAAGAACATTAGGGTTTTCACTTACATCAAAAAATCTTTTATTATTGCATACGCAATAAATCTTATCGCGGAGTTCACTTAAAAAATTATTTCCCAGACATGCAAATTCTTGTGAAAAAACTGGTCTTTCTAAAGTCCGACCAATATGAGTGGCTCTAGCAGGTCGATAGAATCGAATATATATTAAGATTTCTTCACCATGTTGCAGGTTATATTGCAATCCTTCTTCACTCGAAGGGCGTTTTAACATTGTAAAACTGTCACGAGTACGACAGAAAGCTGTTGGCTTTTTAAATTGTTTATGTTTGGTTAATAAATCATAAGTTTTTAATTCCAGGACTTTTAAATCAATATTTCCAGTAGTTT
This sequence comes from Pollenia griseotomentosa, assembly GCA_963931875.1. Classification (NCBI taxonomy): domain Eukaryota; kingdom Metazoa; phylum Arthropoda; class Insecta; order Diptera; family Polleniidae; genus Pollenia; species Pollenia griseotomentosa. The sequence goes on from OZ007564.1 coordinate 52,384,399, forward strand.
TACGTGGTATTTCAGAAGAACCTGGTAAAAAACGTGCAACTCGAGGATCACTTGAATTATTTAGAAAGCTGAGAGAACAATTATTCCGGATTGTGGCAAACCGTTCATCATCATTTAAAAGTCCCATAGCATCTTGTATATCAATATCACTTGGTGGAATGTTATATGGAGTTTTTAACGTTTTTCGATAATTTAAAAGAAAATTTTTTAGATTTATAGGCGTACGCATGTCTTGTCCTAAAATTTCGTCCATTTTGAAAAGTTTTCTGAAAAAAGAAACAAGATTTACAAATTTTTTATATACATACATATGTACATAGGTAGAAAATTAACTGTTTTAATATATATGTATAGGTATATCAAGGGTATAAAATTTTTTCGAAAATAGCTATTTTCCTTACAAAACAGCAAAAACAACAAACATTTTTCTTCTAATTTTATGTAATTTTTTATTTTTTCACTAAATTACTTATAAATAAAAGTGTCAAATTAAAATAAATCTTTTTCTTTCCACTGTGGATCATTCACGTTTGGGAATTGTTTTATTGCCTCATCATAAGTTATATTTAATCTTAAGTTGTCTTCAATTGGTGCATCGGTTGAAGTTTCCCCTTCCCCATCATCGTCACTTTCTTTCTTCTCGGAAATTTTATCAACATAAATCTGTTGGAAATTTATAACTTTGTTTGTTTGGCCAACTATTTTATATTTTTGGCGACAACTTTGTTCGTAAAGTGGATCTGGTGGTGGAGCATTTAAATCCTTCTCAAAAAATATGTTAGTTCCAATGGAATAATCGTATGTTCCTAGAAAAATAAGCCATATTAGTAATATTTTTTTTCATCAGAAAGACAAGATTAAAAAATTTTATATATAAAGCGGTGACAATACAGGACGGTTGAGAAACTCTTTTTCATAGATCGTTTTATCTATTTATTTTAATAAATTTGTGTGGGCATAATAATTTTTCATATTTAAAAACGCTTGAATTTCCCCGGTGAAAACAAATTCGTCAAGACTTTTAATTAATAGTAAATTTTTTTAAAGCTTTTATTTAATTTTCATGTTGTAAAATTCCTTTCTTTAATTAAAATTTAATGAAAAATCAAATTTGATGAACTTAAGCCTGATTAAAAATATTAAAACCATAAATAGTTCGACAAAATAACCACAATACTAATTATAGTTTTCGAACATTTTTATTAAAATTTTTTGGAAATCGTAAATACTCGGAAATTTTTGTAAAATTTTTTATAGGTGGTAAATTTTTATAAAATTTTCTATACATACGGGCACGTCCTACAAATCGAAATGAAGTGGAATTGAAATCAAACGAGATTTATCCGGTTTTCAACAGTGGTTCTTGTAAAGATAATTAGTACTCCAAATATTCACCCCTATCGTGAATAACAAGTGGAATTTTTGTTCCCATGAAATTTTCATTCCCCTCGAAGGGAAAAAAGCAATCGTGAATCTCATGTGAAAAATTTTTCATGCTATCAGTTCCAGTGAATGTAAAAAAGAAGAAAATTAGAAAAAATTAAAAATCATTGAAATTTTTGTTTAAAAATATACACGTATATATTTTAAAGGAAAGTTAAAATAATAAATCTAAATAATTAGTATTGGAGGGATATGTTGATAACAACGTTAGTTTTTTGTACTTTTTAAATTTTATGTAGTAAAATATTTTCCAAAATTCTGCCACCACGTCTTTCACAAATCCGGCGGCAATCAACCTGTTGTTTTGCATTTTGTTGACCAATATATCGGTTTGTGCCTTATTAACGGATCTATTCCATAATATTCGATTTATAGGAGGAACAACTAACATACACGTTCTATTCCCTAGCAAAAATAAAGTGAGAAAATCTAAGGGAAATGTGAACAAATTACGAGGGAAAAAACTTTTCACGATAAGGGGAATTTATTCCCGTGAACATTTTTTCACGTTATTATTCCCCTTTGAATTACATTTTTTTCATGGGAGCTGTTCATGATCGCAAATATGTGAAAAGGGGAAAAATTATTCACGATAGGGGTGATTGAGTATATAAAAGGGAATATTTTCATGAACCTTCTTTACACGGTTATTTTCTAAATTTGTGCGATTTTAAATCCACTTCATTTCGATTTACAGAACATGCCCATTAGCAACAATTTCTGTAGATAGTAAATTATTTCAAAATGAATTATTTTTTTTTAATTTTAAACAAAATTTAAAATGATTTAAAATATTAAAACCATAAATAGTTCGACAAAATAACCACAATACTAATTATATGTAGTTTTCGAACATTTTTATTTAAATTTTTGGAAATCGTAAATACTCGCAAATTTTTGTAAAATTTTTATAGGTGGTAAATTTTTATAAAATTTTCTATTCATACGGGCATGTCATACAAATCGAAATGAAGTGGAATTAAAATCAAACGAGATTTATCCGGTAGTTTATCCGGTTTTCAACAGTGGTTCTTGTAAAGATAATTAGTACTCCAAATATTGATATATAAAAAGGGAATATTTTCATGAACCTTCTTTACATGGTCGTTTTCTAAATTTGTGCGATTTTAAATCCACTTCATTTCGATTTACAGAACATGCCCATTAGCAACAAATTCTGTAGATAGTAAATTATTTCAAAATGAATTATTTTTTTTTAATTTTAAACAAATTCTTCAAAATCTTTTAAAAATAGTAAACTTTAGACTACGAATTTTAGCACATTGTAAAAAATGGTTATTGGTTAAATATTGATAAGTATTTAAGTTATTTTAATTAAATCCGCATATTTTTTATATTTACATTAAAAAAAACACGAACTTTAATATACAATATGAAGATTTTTTATTGTCAAAAACGAAATTCTTGAGTTTCTTTAAACCTATATTTTATTGTTTTACTTACCTTCAAAAATGTTACCGTTTATTTCCGCGTATGGATTTTTACTTTCAATGCCAATTATTTTAATAGCAGAGTTTTCATCAGACAATTGTTCGGGAAAGATTTGATTTTTAAAATCAGCAAATACAAAAAACTCCTCTTCTTCATATTCCGAATCACTCATTTTAAATCTAAAAGATACTTTTTTTAAAGTCACACTGTTTGTAATGTTTTTTTTTTGCTTTTGTATATAAAAATAAGTCTGGCAGGTTTATTTCTAGACTGTCAAAACTGAACGAAATTGGAAAAAAAATTTCTTTTTACGTTTGTGTGCGTTAATGAAAGGCGGATTTTTTGCTCGTTTTTGTGATTGCAAGTAAATAAATTTAATTTTGCTTAATCTGTTAAAAATAAATAGATTTTGTGCTTAAAATTAATTACCAACTCACCTTTTAATATAATCAAATTGTGTTGAAAATTTCAATCTGTGCTATAGTAACAAGAAACGCGTGTTTGTGTATTTTTCTATTTAGATTTTGCCACCAGCAGCAGCGCCACACAATACCACCATTTTGGGCGAGTTGGATTGACAGAAGCAAATTCGCCGTAGAAAAATTATATCAAAGAGCACTGAAGAATACAGAGAAACGGAGAAAAAGTACAACGTCATTTATATTAAAATATATATAATAGAATAAAGGACGCTTAGAAGAAATTAAAAAACCTTAAAAAAACTAACTTTGCTTATTTTACAACAAATAAATTTAACCTGTTCACAAAAATGGCTGATGAAGATTTATCGTTAAATGAAGATCAACTTTTAGAAAATTTGGATGAGGCCAATGGCGAAAATGAAACAGAACTAATAAATGAGGTAAGTGTGTATGCGCTATGTATGTACATAGTAAGATAGGAAGAAAAGATGAAAACAAGTTTTCGTCATTTTTTTTTCTTGTTTTGCAAATGAAATCCAGCGCAAAAAAAAGGTTGAAAAAAGGAATAAAAACGAGTTTTGAGAAAAAGCTTTTTGTATCTCAAAAATTTTGGTAGTATCAACAGAAAAATTATGGTAAGATAGATTGCAACAGTGCTGCCGTACTATAGTGCAGGGGGTAAGCTTTATGGGAATTTAAAATCATGCTGATGAGGTTAAGGTGAATAAATATTCCCTCCATTTTTATTAATGTTTGATGTTAAATAGAACATGTGATTTTTTTTCTAAAATAAAATTTAATTTAGTTAATTTATGGCCTCTTCTTAATACCAACACAAAACATTTAATGAATTTTATTGGGGCCATGTGAAATTATAAACCGATTCTCACCATTTCCAATAGGCTTCGTCCTCATGAAAATTGAAACGTATGTACCAAATTTCATCAAATTATCTTTAAAGTTGCGACCTGCTCCTTACGTAGAAGGTTTAACTTTTCAGACAAGTTAACAGCTGGCCAGCCAGCCGGACGGACAGTTGTTTCGTCTCAGAAAGTGATTATGAGTCGATCGGAATTCTAAAAGATGAGGGATTGGCTCATTTTTTTGGGTTACACACTGCACAAACGCGTAATACACTCCACTATGTGGTATAGGTATAATTAGGTTACAAAGTTTTTATTTCGTGCTTACCTCAATTTCGGTTTCTTCATCCATGGTTGTTCTTCCACTTACATGCTCTTCCTGGTCACTGAGAAACCCTAGTGAATTGAAGCACCAAAGAGTTGGAACGTATTCCTCGTCTGCGCCAGAACCAGATTTCAGACTCATTCTTTGTTTTTTAAGCTCGCGCCGATATGACGTTCGAAAAATGTTTATTTTTTTTATCACCATTTCTTTGTTGGCCTCTGAATATTTTTCTTTCAATTTTTCTACTAAAATATTATAGTCTCTGTTTTTTTAAAATTCTGTTGCTATAATCTTTAGATTTCACTTTCCACAATGATGGTAGACTTTATTAAAGCTCAATAAATTCATTTAAAAATATTTTTTCCTCGTCCATAATCACCTTGGTTTTTCCTGGTTTTATGAGTTCTTGTAAAGCAAATTGGTACTCAAAAAATTAAATTGATCAAATGGAATATTTTTATGAACTTTCAGTACAGAGTCGTTTTTAAAATTTGTTCGATTTCAAATCCACTTGATTTCATTTTCTAGAACATGCCCGTATACCTATGTACTAGGTATTATTTTTTATTTTGTTATGATAGCCATAATAAGAAAAATATGTCAAATTTTGGATCATCAGTTATTACTCGCGCTAATATCTTTATAACTTGTATTTGTTAAACACTATTTTTAATATTTCTTTATAATTCGGTTTGACCCAGAAATAATTAAATTTAAATCAATTTTTTTTTTATTTATTGACAGTTACAGGTATAATAAATATGCCTTTTTAGGCCAATTAACCTTTTTTAAAACAGAAATTTTAAAATTTAGGTCCCTCGCTCATAATAGCGAAATTAGAATGTAAAGAGTTTAAAGATAAAGGTAGATAAAACATATTCAAACATATAGCGCACTAACTGCCTGTTTACAAAATAAAATAAAAATTTTCGCTTGGGAATTTATATTAAAACAACAATAAAAAAACTCAAATTTGTTTTGTAAAATAAACCTCACATAAAGCTACTATAATGCTTGCACCTTGCCATTACGTACGAAATATAATCCCATTTTAATGTCCACCTCTAGATTAGTTGCAGCAATCGATCCTTTTGAGATAGTTTTCGACCACTTTTTCTCACATTTCGGGCGATATATGCTCCAACGTTGGGAGATTATCTGCGTAGACACGGTCTTTGAGGTAGCCCGATAAAAAAAGTATAATGGCAACAAATCACATTATGTTGGTGGGCAACTTGGCACCGTCATGTAAAAACCACGTATCGTACAGTTCATAATCTGCAATTGCATGTCAAAAAAGTCTTATCATACTGACGACTCCGTGGTATCTACAAATTCGGCCTAAGTTATTTTTTATATACTTATTGTTAGTTGAGTAGTATGTTTTGAGTTGTATTTTTAAATCATATATACCCTTTGGGCTCGGTTTTTGTGTAACATTGAATTAATAAATAAATAAATAACCGCCACACTTTTACTACCAGTAGAGGTATTTGCGGCTATGCGAACATTGGGATGAGGCATGCCAACATCTGTAACGCTTCCAGTCCCTTGAAGTTTCTTTATATTCTTGCCAACTTGCACAAAAATAAATTGTCATATTTCTGTCAAACATTTATTATTTCCTTTGCTAAAAATGTTAAATGTACCTTAAATGTCTACTTGATTAGTATTTGTTGCGGTTTCAGTAATCATTTCAGTTTAAGATTGAGGGACTGATTAGGCCTCCCATCCGATCCTAGTGTTGGGGCTGCCAACAACCTCTAGGCAGGTCGAACAGTAGAGTTTCAGTGCCTGTTTATTTCGGTGGACACCTAGTTACCTGAGACGCATCGGTTTTAGCATGCCATTCAGGTTACTCAACTGTGTGCCTTCTCACTCTAGCTGTCGACAGACGGGTGCCTGAGAGACATTACCAGGGGATACTTGGTATAAGACCGGAAGTAGTGGGCTGCTTGGGAATTTCGAACAGAGGAATCGCTTCTTGTCATCCCCAAGTGGATGACAGGCAGATAGCTTTCCGCACAAGTGCACCTCTGCAAAATACCCCATCCCCTTTGTTCCTACAAGGAACCACAGGACATAATATATATATATATATATATATATATATATATAAATGTCTACTTTTCTTTGTACATACATATATCCATTTTTTTTAGTTATATTAACATTTCGAATAATAAAAATCATTTAGTCCCCTTTTACATTGTTGAAATTGAAAGCAGACAGACGAAGTTTGAAGGCAAGGGTTTGAAGAGGTAGAGTGTGTAGTACATGACTATCTGTACTAGACATTTTTCGTGTTTCTTTTCCATTGTTCGCAATTTTCATGTTGTTGCTTCATACAATTTTCTAACACCAATGTAATTTAAGTATCAAAGCCTGTTAAATGTTCATCTACGTCAAGAACGAAAAAAGGAAACGGATAATTTCTGTCTGTCTGTTAATTTCGCGATTGTGACAGGTTAAGCCATGTTCAAAAGAGAATAAGAAAAATATCTGCTTTTCAATATCAAAATTGTTAAAGCGGACTAACCCTGCGGCCACACGATCAAGTTGTTCTTGATAGTCTTTTACATATACTATTTGTCAAAATTAACAAAAATTGAAAGTTGTGACGTAGGCTGCATTCAATTTTTGAGCAATTTACATTCAAGATGTCATCAAGAAAACAATTTATAAAGGCAAACGAAAAATTTGCTCACTAACCTTGAAATCAGCTGTTTTCTTGAACGTAAATTGAAGCACTCTCTGGAAAGAGAATTTTAAAGGCAAGTTCGTTTCAATTTTTAAAAGTATGAGTGTATTGGTAGAAAAGTGTGAGAGTATTAAAACTTGATAGGCAAAACTTGATCGTGTAACCCTCAAGTAAGTCCCAATTTACAATGTTGAAATTGAAAGGCAGAAATTTTTCTTACTCCCTTTTGAACTTGCTTAAACCTTTCACAATCGCGAAATTAATAGACAGACAGAAAGTATTCGTTTTCTTACTTCGTTCTCTTTCGCTGTTGACGAAGATGAACATTTAACAGGCAATGATACTAAACTGACATTGACGTGAGAAAAATGTCTAGTACAGATATTCATGTACCACACACTCTACCTCTACAACTACTCAACCAAGGTATATTTATAGCAGGTAGCCGCGAGATTACAACCATTGTACAATAAAACAAACAACAGGGCTTTTTATTGTTGTTATGTGATACGACCTGTCAAACAGCAAAGGGGTTGGTTGATAAGAGCCAAAAAAGACAAAAGATAAGGACAAAAAATGTGTTTACTTGTTTACTATACAACATTTGACAGTTCGTATCGCAAAACAAGCAAATAAAAAATAAACAGCTCGTTTTCCGAGACTACCTGCTATAAATATACCTTGTACTCACCTACAAACTTCGTCTGTCTGCCTTCAACTTGCCACATTGCAAATAGGGACTAAGGGTGTGTGTGAAACGGTAGGTCCCAATTGACATTATACGATTTTTGTCGTTGCGATTATTGTCGTTTCCTCTTTGAAGTCGGTCTCATATTTACATTGTACGATTTTTGTCGTAACAATCTTAATACATTTTTCGTCAAATAAGAGAAAATTGAGAGAACGAATGAATGAACAAAACGAATCGTAGAGTACACTCGCTTCTGTACCCCTTATAATTCCTCTCACCTCTCTTGCCTTTAAAGTAAGAATCGCAACGACAAAAATCGTATAATGTGAATGGGCACTAGCAAAGAAATTCTTTACAATTTTTATTTACCATAAAACTGCTGCTTTTTCACACACATCTTAAAATTTCGAATACAAACCCAAACAATCTTAATTTATCATAACATAATTAAGCTTATGGAGGGATTTGTGGGATTTTGTTTAGGCCATCTGGCAACCCTTAAGAGACGCTAAAAATTGCAAAAGCAAAAAACATTTTTTTCTGTGCCAGTTACACAAAAAACCCAAACCATTGAATTCTTTTCTTTTTTTTTTGTTATTTCGTTTTGTGTATCTTTTTCTAGACTTGTATACCATCGATTTTGTGTTCGCATTTAAGTTTGCTGTAACAAATCTGGGCGTGTGATTAATATTTTTATCTTAACCGCAGTTTTGTTTCGTTAAAAATAAGAAAAATCGGCAGTTTTTCTTTTATTTTGTTTGTATTAAATTTTATATCAATAAATTTTTAATTTTTAAATCAGGAGGATAACAATATGCAGATTGATCCTGAATTGGAAGCTATAAAAGCTCGCGTCAAAGAAATGGAAGAAGAAGCTGAGAAAATTAAACAAATGCAGTCGGAAGTGGATAAGCAAATGGCCGGTTCAACAACGGGCTTGGCTACAGTTCCCCTGTCATTGGAGGAGAAACAGGAAATTGATACCCGTTCAGTTTATGTAGGTAATGTGGATTATGGTGCGTCGGCTGAAGAATTGGAGGCCCACTTTCATGGCTGTGGCACAATTAATCGAGTGACTATATTGTGCAATAAAGCTGATGGTCATCCAAAGGGATTTGCCTATATTGAATTTGGTTCCAAAGAATATGTTGAGACTGCATTGGCCATGAATGAGACCCTATTTCGTGGTCGTCAAATTAAGGTAAAGCTATATACATACATAGCTGTTTCTTGGTGTTATTTAATTGGCTTTTGCTGGCGTTTTCGTGAAATTTTTTAGGTTATGTCAAAGCGTACAAATCGACCTGGCCTCTCTACTACTAATCGCTTTCCCCGTGGCAGTTTTCGTGGTCGTGGTGGTGCTCGTGTCTCCCGGGCATGTTGTCATACCACCACATTCCGTGGCACCCGACGCCCAATGTAAGTGTTAGTTTCTTCCATTAGATATTTATAAATTTGGTTTTTATGTTTTGTGAGCCAATTTACTTATACCTTATTGTCTTTGGTTTCAGAAGAGGTTATCGTGGACGTGTTAATTACTATGCTCCTTACTGATTAATATTCTTACCTACTTTTAATGGTAAGTGCCAAAAGTTTTTTTTTTAGTTGTATGCATGAGCTTAAAATTATTTTTATTTTATTTTTAAAATACATACATACATAATTTTAACTCAAAATTAAGGGTGTCAATTTAACATTTTGATAAAAATTCGATTGTGAGGATACCAAAACCACATGAATAAAAAAATTGAGGGTGGTACAAAAAAGCCCCCAGAGGAGTAAAACGACTTCTACCAAATAAATTTCTCGCAACATTCTGTTTCAGAAAGACGTTTTAAATCGACAAGAGAATGTTTAAGAATTTACGGCCAATTTTACCAAGATTACTTAAAACTAACTATCAATATAACTGACAGTTAACGATATGTATTTGCCAGTAACAGTGATAGTTGCTTTTAACTGAACTTTTTGAAATTGGTCGTGAAACGTTAAGAGTCAAGGCTTATTAATTTAAAAAGTGGCGCATTTGGCCAATCTGGTTTTGACAGTTCAAGCCGTTTGATTTGGTTTAACCTTTTTTTTCAAATGGTAAACATATCGAGCAGTAAACATTAACAATGCAATGCAAAAAAACTTTTTTAAAACAACAGAAGTTTCTTGTAGTATTTCTGTCACCGTTTATAATAAAAATATGCCTACTTCTAACGGTCCAAACAAACTATACAAAAGGCTTGGTTGTAATTTTTTTTGTTTATAAGATTTGTTCTTGTACAGATAATTGGTACTCTAATAAGTATGAAGCACATTTATAAAAAAGAATATTTTTTTAGACTTTCTTTACAGGCTCGTTTTTGAAATAGGTCTGATTTTAAATCCACTTTATCTTGATTTCTAGAAAATGGCCTAATGTGTGTGTTTGCCAAGCCATAGGTGTGATTTGTTGGCAATTTAAACGTTTGTAATACAATCAAACATCCCAATTAAGTGCCAAAACACACATCAATTAAACAAACATGAACAAATTATGACACAAGTTTGTGTAAATATTTGAATTTTTTAATATTCGCACAAACATCTTGTTGTTAAACTGCAAAATGTATGTACAAACGTTAAATGTTTGCCAAACAGTTTGTTCAGTTTCTTTGGCCCCAATCTATTTCTTGAAAACTAATTTTTCTTTTTCTTGTGAAAGTAATAAGTTTTATACAAGAACAAATTCGGACTCCTAGGGACCCTGCTCCCATTTTTATAAATTTTGTTCTTGCGCAAGAAAACGTTACCTTAATTTCTTACAAGCAATAGTTGCGTCATTACTGCATTAATAGTTCTTAATTATAACAAGTAAACGATAGTTAAAACCTTTAGAAAAGAATGAATTTCTTATAATAGGAATGGATTTAGGTTAATACAAAATTTCTATGCAAATGACGCCCTCTTTATGTAAGATCAAAAGGTTACACTAAAACTTAGGCTAAAATTAATAAAAAAAAAACGTAAAGATTAAGGATTTATAAATATTTTTTCTAAATTATGCGGATTTATAATTTTTTTTATGTGTCAACTAATCTTTTTTTATTTTGTTTACATTTCGAAATATATTTTCTATTTTTGGAATAAATTTGTAAATATAAGAATTTTTGTAAATTGACTTATTATTTTATTTAATGGATTGTTTTATGAACGCTTTTAATTTTGATTGCCTAAGCTGTACTACTGTGCCTGAGATACGGACTTTATCGAACCTTATGTATATTCATTCTCCTATAAACATATTTTCGTAATACCTAGTTTTTAGTTAATTTTGCACAATACTTTTTGTTTTTTGATTTTCGTATTGCATTTTTTTCAACACTGTTAATTTGATTTCAGATTTTTTTTACAATATATAATGATTTCAAAAAACATTATATGATTGCCATAATTACACAATAAAAAATCTTCTTGAAAAAACACAAAAAAAAAATATCTAGAAAAAGATCAGATATAGAGAACTAGAAAAAATATATGAAAAACAAAAAATATATAGAGGTGGATAAAAGATGCGAAAAAATTATGAAAAAAGACGAATATTTTATAAGCAACTGAAAAAAAGTAAACTCCCTCAAAAAATGTCAAAAAAAAAATTTGAAAGATGTAAAGAAGAAGATGAAGCTTAAGAGAAGGACAATTGTTTCTAATAAATACAAATTTTTTACTAAATAAAACAAATACAAAGTGGCTAATAATGTTTTTTGAAAGATCACCAAATAAAAAAATATATATTATTCAACATATATACATATATATATCTGTAAAACCTTTTTATTTTAAAACCACAAAAAATGAATTACTAATTAAAAAAAAAAAAAAAAAAAAAAACAAAGTAAAAAAGAAGATCTAAAGGAAAAAATGATTAAAAAAGAAATTATTAAACAAAAAAAATATTTCAAAAAAGGACATCAAAAAATATTTTTTAAAAAATGGAGTAAACTCAAAAAACAGAAGAAAAAATATGAAAACTAAAAAAAAACAAAATACCAGAAGATAAAGAAGATTAAAATAAAAGAGAACCCATCCAAAAAAAAAAGAAATAAAAAATACCACAAGGAAAAAATGGTAAAAAACAGCACACATAAAAAATGAAGAAACAATTTTTATGAAAAAAATTATACAAATGCTATTAAATTAATAAGCTAATTATAAAACAAAATAAAAAAGATAATAGAAAAATAATATTCTTAAATATTATTGAAAAACAAAACCAAAAGCATTTTCATTTCAATTTAGAAAAGGTGGAGTGGAGTAATTTGTTAAATATTAATTAAATTTCAATCGATTAAGATTCTTTAAATTTAAAATAAATTAAAGAAATTGTTTTATTAGTGTTTAAATGTATGTACATATGGGCATTTATTTCCATTGTGAGGTGAAATTTGTGCGATAAAAAGTAAAAAAATAATAAAGTCTAATATTAAAAAAGGTTTATTTTATATTAGCGAAGTTAAAAAAATTATAAGAATCTACCCTAAGGATTTGAAGTTATAAATAAGTAGGAATAAAACGATACGCCTTTTTGCTGATACGATACCGATACTGAAAATAAAATATCGCTGATATACGCATATAGAATTTGAATTCAAGTTCAAATTATCAAAACTCAAGTAGAGTATTTTTTTTTACACAAAATTACAGTGTAGGATATTGTAAATATTTAAAATTTAATAAGATTTAAAAAACAAAGAATTAAATTTGAATTCATGATAACATTAACAAAAAATAAAAAAAAAATTACAAAAATAACGGCGTAAAAAATTAATTATGTACAGTAGAATCTCACAAATTAGAACCACTTTGTGCACCGGGCAGTTCGAATTTCTAAAAAGTTCGAATTTCTGGACATTTTTTTTTTTTTGCAGAAAATGATGAAATTATAATGAAATAGTAATGGATAATGACTAGTTGTGTAAGCTTTATTTTAACTCAAAACAGTTTTTATTTAATAACATTTAATTATACATATTTTTTTAATCTTTCACACGTATGAACGCTTCACTTTGACCTTCAGTTATCAACTGACCCAAATTTGTACAAGCATATACAATTTCATACGCATATGACCGAAGTATACACACCACCAATAACTCGGTGATTCCCCGTTTTATTTTTACTTTAATAAGCGAAAAAAATAATTTGTAGTGAAAATACAAAAAAAAAAAAAAAATAAAAAAATAAATCCAGAAATTAGAACCCCCTGATCTAAATTTAGAGCGTTTAATTTGGTTTTTGGCCTATTAAGTTCAAAATCATAACAAAAATGTTCCTAGTATGTAGAAATAAAAACAAAACAAAAATCACGTCCAGAAATTATAACCACAGGTTCTAATTTCAGAACGTCCAATACATTGAAATGGCCGGTTCTAATTTCTGGACTGTTCGAATTTGTGACGGTTCGAATTTGTGAGATTCTACTGTATTAGTATTTAAAATTGACGTTAATAAGATTTTTGTTTAAAAAATAAAGTATTCCCAACTTTTGCAGAGAAATACGATTTCGCAAGTCCGTTTGAACCAGACCTGCAGTGGAATATACGGACATGTTCCAGATATCAAAATGAAGTGGATTTAAAATCGAGCAAATTTTTAAAAATACTCAATTTTATCTATTAAATTTTTTGAGTACCAATTAGCTTTACAAGAAGAACTTCTCTTAAAACCAGAAAAAACTACGGTCATTTTGTAAATATGTAATTGAAGTTAATATGTCGTTCGATTTGAATTTCACTTCATTTCGATTTCTGTAACATGCCCGCCAGTCTCTCAAATGCGACAGAACTAATTTGAAAACATAAGAATTTCTGCGCCATTTTTAAGTTTGAGTATAACATGTCATTGCGGTCGTAAACAAGCGAAACTGCGTCTAGAAAAAATAGAGGAACTAAGGTATCTCTCGACTTCTGCTTTAGTAGCATCACAGCAAAGGATGGAAAAAGGCTAATTCTCCTCGGATTCGCAAATAATTTTTTTTACAAACGCTCCAAAGGCCAGTTTTTAGACATCAGAACTTTTACCACCTGAACGTATTTGCAACACTTTCGTAATGCGAGACATGTTAAGTAGCTCAATAAGACGTTTTTTTCGATATACTTAAAAGCGATTGTTTTTGAAATATTTCAAAATTGTATTAAGGGTCAAGAATTTTAGATAAAAATAGGTTTCGTTATTTTCTTAAGCCTCAAATCTTTTATTTATGGCTAATGCTATAGATAGATAGATATATACGTATGTAGAAGGCCATACGCACCACGATCTCGAGGATCTTTTGTGCAGCCTATGTATTTTACCATGTATGCTGCTGCGTATAACGACCATCACCCTGCCCGGTGAAAGATTGTAGATTTCAGTAGGGCTAATCATTAGCCCCTCGAAAAATCTCCGCCTTAGCTAATGCTAAGTCAGTCGCTAAATTTTGGGAATATTCTTTACCTCTGTTAATTCATTTAATTTATGAAACAATTTATTCTCTTTTGATTTTATGCTCTGCTTTTTAATGTTATACATCTCTTAGTAGCTATGCAAATCATAAGCATAGAAAATTAAATTGTTTGATCAAAAATACCTCGAAAATTTTGAAGTATCGCCGATATATCGGTATTCGTTACGTCCCTACTTTTAATGTAATTAATGTAGCGAATCGTAACTAATAAAAATAATAAATTTTGAATTTTTTGATGATACGTTGTTTTGCGTTTTAGATAACAATATAAATATTGAGCTATGTGATGGAAATCGATTTTGAAAACGCAACGATTTAAAACCGATAATATCGTTTTCAGAATCTTGAAAAATTGATTTATAGTACATTTCCCTCTTATTTGTTTATATATTCTTTAAAATTTTATAGTATTTTTGTTAAATGAACTTTATTTTGAAAAAAAATTAAGACTTTAAATCAGAAATGGATTTTAGAATCGCTCGAAATTCATCACTCCTTTTAAAACGATCGTTTTTCATCACATATATAATTATCTATGATAAGTTCTATTTAAATATACAATTATTCGAATTTTGGATTTGCTCGATTAATCGAATAAAGGTTTTAAATTGTTTGAATAACTCGAAGAATTCAAATATTTTGCACCAATGGGAAAAAACAAACATTTCTATTTGAACTTATACTTTTATTTTATAAATAAACAGTAAAAGAGAGGTGAGAGGTGCCAGCCAGTTATAAAAAACATTTTAAACCAATTTATTATTTCTTAAAATCGAGTGAAATTGAAATCGATGATGATTCTTCGTTAAATTTTTTTAAAAATCACCGCAGTTTTTCCTGATTTTAAGAAAAGTTCTGGTAAAGATAAGAATTCAATGTATGCTATATAAAAGTATTTTTTTTATAAACTTTTAAAACAGGATCTTATTTTTAAATTCGTTTGATTCCAATTACACTCATGTATTCGGTTTCCAGAACATTGCTGATAACTCGCTACGTTTTCATACAAGAACACTTGTCAACATCCAGCCGATAAGAAGATACGAGGTAATCAAAAAAAAATTGACATTCGGGTAATTACAAGTAACCCATAATCTGACAGTACATGGTTTACACATTTATAACTGTTGATGAATTTTTTTTTACGGATTTGAGTTTTATAGTCAGCGTTTAAAAAACTGCAGTCAAAATTAAAAAAAAACTGTCATTCCTTCCACTTTTTCATTTGTCATTGGCCAAATAAAATTTAGCTGTTACTTCTGATTCATTAAATGAATTTTTGTTTGGCAATTTTTTTTTCGACTGCAGTTTTTTAAACCCTGTTAAAGTAATTTACAAAATTTATCACACACGCTCAAATCTAAAAATGGACTAAAATATGTTTAACAGTATGAGTAATGAAGATAAATGCAAGAGTAGAATTTTCTAAGAAATACATTTTAATCGATTAATTTTTAAATTGTTCGAGTTATTTGTTATTCGAAATTGACTATTTTAATTATTCGATCAATTAATCGCGAAAAAATTCCTCGATTAATCGCACAACGATGGATACACTAATATAATTAAAGTAAGTATTGATATACAATTTGGCGACAATAACTTTTATATTAGCTACTAGCTGACCCGGCAAAGGTTGTTTTGCCATATAACATATTTCTTTAAGATGTTACAATATCTGCATACCAAATTTTAAGAAAACCGGCTGATTAGTCAAGTTAATTAAAAATTATACGCTATGGTTCTTTCCAGATGTTACACTATTTGCCTGCGAAATTGCAAGAAAATCGGTTGATTGGTTAAGAATATATAGAGAGGGGGAGCTTTTACCCTTTGCCCTATTTCACGCCCTAAATAATAAAAAATATAGGCTATTGTTCTTTCCAGCTGTAACACTATTTGCCTCATACCCCACACTTAAATGACTATGACGAAAAAATAACATATATAGATGTAGATATCTAGTTAATATTTGGTACTCTTATATAAATCTTATATAATTTTGTTTTGCGGGTCCATGCAACTGGTGTAGGCTATCAAATGGTCGGTCTTTTATCGATTAGGATGTGTAAGACTTAATAAGTTGCTTAAAATAATAAGAAAAAATATTGTAACTACTACTAAAGGGTTAACTCAGTATTTTATTAATTAAGCTAAAGTGTCTTCTGGAATTTAATAATTTTAACAGTGATTATCAGTTGAAATAGAAGTTTTTTCATCAAAATTATAAGAAACGAATTTTACAACATGAAATGAATTAAAATTTATTGATAATTTTTCATTCTTGACTGAAGCTGAGGTCGAACCCAGGCGTTTTTACGGACAGGTTACCCTTACATGTTTCAATCGCTTTAGAGGGGTTGGCCGTTTAACACTCACAGCCATCGACGACTGCTGGCAGTCAATAGTTAAACAACAATCTTAAAACCAAATTGTATTAAACACTTGGTAGATCGAAATTTGCTTTTTGAATGATTATCCATTTTAATTGATTTACATGTTCTTCCTTACTTCTGTTTTTCGTACTTTTTGTCAAGAATTCCTCCTGAAGTCCAAAGTACATTTTTATTTTTTGTTTTTCAATGTTAACAATAGGTTTTTGACAGTTATAACTTATATAATTATAAGTGTTGATCGACCTTTTTTGATTACTCTAAATAGTTTATATAGTTTCCTATATGCAGGCTTTCAAGGTCATTAATTTAGTGTAAATAAAAGATTGTTTATTTCATTCTCAATAAAATCCGACGTTTCGTTGGTATTCTTTCCAACTTGAGGGATTGAGTTTTTATTAAAATAATAATCTTTTTCGTGTGTTTACATCATTTATAAATTATATCACAGTATTTTGTAAAGGTGGACAGCACAACACAAAACTTAAAATATTAAAATAAATGTATGTGAATATAAAAATAATCACAGAAAATTTGTCCTTTTTTGATTACAGTTGTTTTATTATTATTATTATTACTTATATAGTTATATACTTATATAGTTAATTATAACTTAACTTGGTGAAATTGGCCGTTAACGTTATTCTAACAAAATTGGTCTGAAAATTTCTTAAAGATTTTGTTTTAAAATACCGCGAAATATTATTTTTATGACAACAATTAAATTCAATCAATCAATATTTTAAATAAACATACATTCAACATAAAAACAATTATCGTATTGCATGCTTCGTAAATTGTAACATCTAACGTTTACAATCCTTCATATTTTTAAGCTAGCAATTAAAAAGCAAATATGACATCTGTCTTGTGTCTTTATTCCAAATTTTTTTGCAAAAACAATTTATTTATATAAGTTAACCAGGTGTATTAAATTTGCATTGGAATTACCTAATTAGGGTTAAATGTACCTAATTACCTAGTGTAATGGTACCTAACTACCTGTGTGTAACTTTAACTTACCTGTTAATCTTACTCGCAAGGATCCTTATGATACAGGATAATATTTTCTTGTATAAATATGGAATGATTTTTAGACATAATCATCATTCACTTCTCAAGTGTTTCACAGTTAATATAAAGAGAATTTTTTCTAAATATTATTTTTAAACAAAAATGATTCCTGAAGTAACAAATTCTTTGCCCAGCGAAATTGCTTTAACTGGCAGTAAAACATTATCCATGTTAGCTAATGAACCGACAAATGATTTGGGAAAGATAGTTCAATTTAAATCGTTTTCTGTAACATCAATGTCAACGTATTTACTTCGTATACCCAGTGGTTCCAGACAATGGGAAATCTATTTACAAGATTTGGTGGAAGCAAAAACAAAACGTTCTTATCGCGTTAAAAAAGAAACGGAAAATGTTGCGGACTTTCTGTTGAGATTTCCCATCTATGAAGTTTCCTAAGAAAGTTTTTTCTTTAAAGATAGATAGTTTTTTATTCGAAAACAAATTTATTAGTGATCTACTCTTAAGAATCTAATTCTTTGGTACAGGGTACGCAATAACAGGCACATGCATCCGCCCAGCTGACTGTTGCAAAATTCTATATAAAAAATTTGACAGCCAGAGTAATAACTCTCTCGAATGCATATACCTTATGAATGTACCTGCTTTAGTATTAATTTATTTTGTATTTTAAAATAAAAAAATAATCACCCTTATACTGTTTGGTAGTAGATTAAAGAGAATGTCAACTTATTTTCTTTAATCTATTACCAAACAGTCGCAGGTGTATTTTAAATTCGCCAAACACGATAAGAGTGAATATAAATGTGTAATGACAAAAAATTTAACTTAATTTTAAATCAAAAAATACATTTAAGAAAAAAATTAATAAACAATTTATTTGAAAGGTGTATTTTAAATTCGCCAAACACGATAAGAGTGAATATAAATTTGTAATAACAAAAATTTTAACTTAATTTTAAAAAATATACATTTAAGAAAAAAATTAATAAACAATTTTTTTAAAAGGCCAAATTTCTATATGGTTTTATTCGAATTTGTAAATATTTATTATTAATTCGTTGTTGTTGTTATTATAAATTCTTAATTTCTATCGAATTCCTAACGTGTATTCTTAATTTCTAGAAGAAATTCTTTATTTCGATTAGAAATTTTAAATTTAAAAGCTAACAATTTCTACACACTTACATACATATCTGTGGCATTTTGACAAAACATCTTAAGTCAAATTTAAAAAGTTAAAAAAAAATGTTGCTAATCATACGAATTTTCATAAAAAAAACATTTTTGTTTACGTTTTTAAAATTTTGTATTATTTTGTATTATAAATAAAAATTTTCTTTAATTTTGGTTTATTTTATAATTTGATAAAGTTGATTTTTCCCCGATTTTTTTTTTTTAAACTTTTTTGCTAACTTATCTCGACTTAAGATGTTTTGTCAAAATACCACAGATTAGTATGTACAGTAATTTTGATTTAGCTGCACAATCACCTTTGCACGATTTTTTGTGCAGATAAATCAAAAATGTAGCTATCTTAAATGTATTTAGCTTGCCTTAATGTGCATGTACGCAATTGTGGTTACCTGCATAAAAGTGCAGCTAAAGTAAAGTGTTTGAAAGAGGAGTAACAACGTTTTTATTACCAATTTGATAATAACATTGACGTTAAAAGAACCTGTAGTCATTTGTTTTGCATTTTTATAATGCACGAGGTAGCCAAATTGGTAACAATAAAGTTGGGAACAGAAAAGTCGCTGTAGTACAACGTTAAGAATAGCGCTGCAAGCCGTTAAATGTTAAAAACGGCAGTTTCAAAGTAGTGTCAACAGAATACGTAGTAGTCATTGCAGTTGAAGCGCAAAATTCGAAATTTTGAACTATGTTGCGCTACAGAGCATTCGTAAGCTTTAAATACTACTACAACTACTTTATTCTGTTCCAGGCTTAGATTTGCTATTCCTTTCATATAATCGTGGTAAAGTTCCTGTAACCACAAACCATATGCATAAATGTAGGTATGTAAATGCAAACAAAATTAATGAATTATAATGATGCCAACTTGACTTGTTTGCGATTTTTGTTTTTATAAACAGCTTAAATTGGATATTTATGTGAAAAAGTGGACACCATCAATGTTTAAAAAAATTACTGTACTGTATTCGTATCTAAATAAATTACACGTAAGAAGAACCTTTTTTTATGTTAAATGCGTTTCGCCGCTGCTAGAGTTCGCTAAACTTGTCCTAATTTTTAATAAAATTTTACAAGAAAAATTAAACTTAATTCATGCACTAGGAAAAAAATCATTAAATACAATTTTTAAGTTAGTATTTGGTAAAAAATACATTCTTCTTTGATATGAGCCCACACTCAATACTCCGGATGAATCTTAAAAAAGTGTTGCCGTAACTAAAACAAAAAAAGTAAAAAAAATTTTTGATGGACAAATAAAAAAACTGAGTGAATACTTTTTTCAATTTTCTCAGCCGTTTAATAAACCAAGTGTCCGCCATTAAGAATCAAAAGAGAAACTAACCACATTTTAGTTCTAACTTAGAGATGTATGATCTTTTTTAGAGGCCCAAAAGGCATTTATTATTTTTTATAATTTAGTACTTTAGATTAAAAGCTATAAATATTTTTCTGTACGATTAATTTATCCTATTTTCTTTGTACTGTATTTAAAAATTATCGTTCTAAAGAAATTAACTTCAAGAAACTCTCTACCGTTATTAGACATTATTATATAGCCGTAAAAAATGCGGTTGTTTTTGCAAAAAATATGATAATCGTTAAATTTACTTTAAATTTAAAAAAAAAACTGAGTGCACCGTTTTTCAGTTTTTTTAAAGAAAATATGCTCCGCTCCGTTGCTCTTACTATTGATGTAATGAAAAAAATGACCACATTTTGAGTTTGAGTGTCATTTTTTGTGCTTTTTCCGGAACACCAAATTGTACTTGTTTTTTTTATATTTTTGTATGAAATATTTGAATTATGAAATACATATTTAAATTGTTTGTATCATTGAAAAATCCTTGCTAGAATTTATAAAAAATTGAGTTTAACGATTTCGAACGTCAACGTTCGCATAAGAATATATATTTAAAACAAAAACAAATATTATCAGCCCAATCATGAATAAAAATTCCCCGGGAGTTTTTTCCCTTTTCCTACTTTTACAATTGAATTAACATAGGAAAAATGAGAGAAGGGAGAAAACTCCCGGGGAATTTTAATTCATAATTGGGATGTATTAGTCTGGGTCAACTCCTTCTATTTGTGCACAATTTTGTTCAAAATCAAAGAATTGTGGGGCGGGTCAATTTTTTTTTTAAATCGTATAGCAAAAACGTAAACTACATAAAAGTCTAAGTAAATTCTCCGAAGAAACCATGTATCTAAATTAAAATCCTAATCCGCGCCTTTCGACTTGAAATTGTATTTGCCCGCATTTGCCAAAAAATTAATGTTTGAAAAAATAGCTTTTTCCAAAAAGAAATCGAATTTTCTGAATAAAATTGTTTAGTAAGGAAGTTCTTTTGCACTTTATATTTTTCTACACTCAAATTTTTTTACATTAAAAAAAAATATTCACCCAAGTAAAAAAATTTTCAAGTCGAGAGGCGCGGATTAGGGTTTGATTTTAGACCCATGGTTTCTTCGGAGAATTTTCTTAGAATTTAAATTACGTTTTTGCTATACGATTTTTCATTTGTATGGACAAATCGACCCGCCCTTATGTACATACATATTTAAATACTCCCAATCCTGTTTTTACACCGAACGTACTTTCTAAAGAACACCGTGTAAAAAAATGAAGAAAAAATTTACATATACATACATATAAAATGGATCACGGACGAAAAACTTAATAATTTTGTTAATCACGAGAAAATGTTCTTTGTCTTTATTTCGGGTTGCTTTAATTGAATTTGATGATTTTTAATCCATACAAAAATATGTATTTCCCTAATAATACCGATACCGAAATTCGTTTCTGTTGCCAACGTTGGTTTTTACACTTATTTTACACGAACTACATTATATTAAGATATTTCCTGTTATGTTCATATATACGGGCTACTCACACTTCAAATAGGACACATAGAAGAATATGTTTGAAACTCAACATAAAAGCCTCAATTTAATTTAAGAATTTCCATTAAATATACATATTTCTGTAGCATTTTCGCAAAACATCTTAAGTCGAGATAAGATAGCAAAAAAGTTTTAAGAAAAACTCGTTAAAAAATAATTTTTATTAAATAATAAAATTAAAGAAAAATTTCGTTTATAATACAAAATTTTAAAAACGTAAACAAAAATGTTTTTTGAATGGAAATTCGTATGGTTAACAACATTTTTTTCGACTTCTTGAATTTCACTTAAGATGTTTTGTCAAAATGGCACAGATTTCATTTTATATGAATAAGCTATCTAAAGGGTGGTTAAATTTCAAGGGCCGATGTTGATTTTGAATAAAACACAAACTATTTAGGAAATTATTGTAATTTTATTTTATTATGATATATTGGTATTACTCAATTATGTATGGAACAAAATATCGGCCAAATGGGCGCCGCGACCACGGCGGCACACCTCCATCCGATGGTCCAAATTTTCGATGACCCTGAGGCATAATGGAGGTTCTATGCCGTTAATGTGCCGAATTATCTCATCCTTTAGCTCTTGAATTGTTGCTGGCTTATCGACGTACACCTTTTCTTTCAAATAACCCCAAAGAAAAAAGTCCAACGGTGTCAAATCACATGATCTTGGCGGCCAATTGACATCGCCATTACGTGAGATAACACGGCCATTGAATTTGTTGCGCAAAAGAGCCATTGTTTCGTTAGCTGTGTGGCAAGTGGCACCGTCCTGCTGAAACCACATATCGTCCACATCCATATCTTTCAATTCGGGCCATAAAAAGTTCGTTATCATCTCACGATAGCGAACACCATTCACAGTAACTGCCTGACCGGCCTCATTTTGGAAAAAATACGGCCCGATGATGTCGCCAGCCCATAAACCGCACCAAACAGTCACTCTGTGTGGGTGCATTGGTTTTTCGACAATCACTCTTGGATTATTATTCGCCCAAATGCGGAAATTCTGCTTATCAACAAATCCACTGAGGTGAAAATGTGCCTCATCACTGAAGATGATTTTCTTCAAAATTTATCATCCATTTTCATAATAAGTCTGGATAACTTTAACACGTTGTTGGATTGTGTATCTCTCCATGGTTCAAATTGAGTAAGTCTGAAATAGAGAAATGTCAAATAAAATTCGGAAAAAAACTTGGCGTTTAGGTGCGGTTCACATTCAACATCGGCCCTTACAATTTAACCACCCTTTATATAAATAAAAATAAATTGATGTTCTTTGGTTATTGCACCGAATGAAAACTGCAGGCCCGAATTGTCTATTTATTTTTTAAAGTTCGTAAAATTCCGAATAAGGTTTGTAGAGAAAGAAACGTTGTCCACGCCCACTATTACCGATATATCTTAAATTCCTATTTACCCTTATTCGCTCTGTACAAAAATACAAAAAAAAAAATATTTGATTTCTTTATAGATTCAGCATTATAACTTGGTGCTAATTATTACTAATCCTCGGGTAATGCCCCGTACAAGTATAAATGACCACGCAAATGTTTAATCCCACTTTTGTCAAAATATGTGAAAACAGTATACGTCGACTGCTAACGAACTGAACCGAATTGGCTAATTTCTTTCTTTTTTAAATGGAAATTCGACCTCAAACGCTTGCAGTTTCCGGTGCGTCTTGCATTCGCAATGACAATAAACAAAACACAAGGACAGTCATTAAGTGTTTGCGGAACTAACCGTGAATATCCTTGCTTCTCCTATGGTCAATTGTATGTTGCCTGTTCTCGTGTCGGAAAACCATCCACTTTGTTGGTTTTTCACGTCAGACAACAAAACAAAAATTTTTTTTTTATTTTGCAAATCCCTACACGTTGTGTTGAGAAATTTTTGTGAGGTGATGTGTTTTACAAAATAATGTACCCTAATTTCTTTTCTAAGTTAAAAAAAATATATAATAATAACTTCTTTTTATAGAGTCTGCGCTTTATTTAATTAAATTAACAAAAGTTTTTAACACTTTTAAAATAAAAAAAACATATAATAAAAAAATGACGATTGTGGGACGTAAAAGATGATTCATTTAACAATTTGTGTATGTATTATTGAAAATTGTTACGCCAAATCATAGAGATGTTCGTCAATGATTGGAACACTGTTGTTGTGGTTGTCTGTTATAGAAGTTGACATTTTTAAATCCAATTAAAATATGTAATTTAAAGTAGAATTTCAAACTTAATTCTTTTTCAAACTTTCCATAACCAAAGGCATATTCTTGCTAATGAAACATTTGAAGCCACGGAAAGCCCATGTACAAGAATCACTTTTCTGTTCATTTTTATCAGCACACTTCTCCACATCAGCCTTAACCTCATCCTTGTTTTCCTTGCCATGACCAAGTTGAGCAACTAGGTTGTCATTTTTGAAACCATCCTTAGGATCGAACAATTGGAACTTCTCGAAAATGCATTCAATGTAGCAGCGGGTGATTTCATCATCGGGAAAATCGAATTTCTTGTATTTCTCAATCAATTCGGGAGAGACTTTCTTGGCTTCCATGCATTCTTTGCGAGCCTTCATAAGATCCTCTTGATTGCGGAGTTTGTATTCGGCGGAGACCTGGAATAGAATGTGAAACAAATATCGGTTATTATTTGGAAATATGTTCTTGGGTTATTTTAGGTAATTCTCAATATTTATAGAAAGTTTTATGAGTTTCTATTCTACAAGGAAATTGATGTGCTGTTTTCACAACACATAAATTTTTATTTTCGAAGTTTTATTTTTCTTTTAAAAATTGTTTAATATCTTTAAGAAGCTTTTAATTTTTGTTTTGTTTTAAACTTTAACCCCCGTGAATACAGGCATAAATATTTATTACAATTCCTATTATTTATTAACAATTTCTATAACAAGTTTTAATTTATGTTAGAAGTTTTCAACTCTTATTAGAAATTTTATATTTCTATTCAAAATTCACAATTTTTTCTTATAAATTTTTATTAATTAAAAAATTCAGACTGCCTATTTCATACTTTTGGAATTACGTTCTTAAAACAACAATAAAAAAACTCAAATTGGTTTTTATTTTCAATGTAAATTTCTAAGCGATTTTTTTTTTTTTTAATTTCCAAAACAGGCAGTTAGTTATAAAAACAATTCATTTTAATTTGGAATTTCTGTTTTAAATAATAATACAAACTTTCGTTTGGGAATTTACATTAAAACAACAATAAAAAACTCAAATTTGTTTTTGTTATATAAATTCTAAACGCAAATTTTAATTCCAAAATCAGGCAGTTTTAAGAAAAAGGGTGTTTTTACTTTCGAAATTTTTATTATTTTTAAAGAATTAATAGATTTTTTTTGCAATATTTTTAAGCAAATTTCATAAAAAGAAATTTAATTTTTATTTACAGTTTTAGATTTCTTTTGATTATTCTAAAATTCTAATCTGAAACTTTTAAATTTAATAAATAAATTTTAATTAAAGAAAATATTTTAAAAATTTTTAAATAAATATTAATTATTATGAAATTTGTTGAAATTTCGAAATTTTAATTTAAAAGAAAAAAGTGTAAATTTAAAATATTTGTTATTTTTTTCTCTTGACATTCTAATTTTCTAGTCAGAGGTTCCCAATCATTTTGGATTAAAAATTTCAAACCTTTTCAAAAACCTTCTAAGAGAATTTCAAATTTAAAAAAAATCGAATCTGTCGATTAGAATTAAAAAAACTTTTTTATTTAATTTTTTTTACTGAGATTTTCTATTTAGAAATTTTTAATGCGGGATTTTATTTTAAAAAGGATGTAGAAATTATATTTCACTTACCAAAGCAAAGAGGGCGATTAAAATTGCAACTGTAGCCTTCATCTTATTTATGTTAAATCTGTTGTAAACTTTGGAATAAATCACAAATTTCTTTGTACGATTGGATTGATGTTTATCTAAGCTTGATCCGTTTTAAACTGATGACAATTGTCACAAACAACTGGGTTTTTATAGTCTCATTTCTCTCATATATAGAACTAAGTGAAATATAAAGTACACATACACATCGGTTATGGTACGATTAAATTGGATATCACCACAACAGTACTTTGTTTCTATTCTGAGAGAAAAATGAGGGGAATGAGCAAAATTCAATTCAACATAAAATAAACACTTATCCATACAAGGGAAGAAGGGAAACCAATGTACACTTTGCTAGTCGGACGACAATCAGCTCTTCAAAACTTCTCCATATTATATTAAATGTTTTTGTATTATTTGTTTGGATAGGTCGGATATAGTTTGGGTGGGTGTTCCGAGGGGAAGGTCAAATTTGTATATTTATGTTGATTGAATGCAATCGACTTTTCTAAACATTATGATTGTCATCGTTATCATGTGTCAATATTTTACATGGGGAAATGTTTATCACACAATCGTTCGTTCATATGTTGATAGTCAGATTCAAATTTCTTAATTTGCCGGTATTTTTTTTTTTTTTTTTGTAAATATTTATCATTGTTCTGTTTGTTATTCATTTTGTAAAAACATCTCTAAATTTACTTTTAATAGTTGTCTGTCTGTCAAGAGGAATTAGCTTTTATTGCTGTCATTAATGTTTGTTGTACATTGTATGTTTCTCTAATTGTCAAATTAAGAGCAGGAGAAAAATTGTTTTTAATTGTTTTAGAAAAAAATTGATTCATTTTTTAATTGCATAAATTTGGAGTAAATATATACTAGTAAGTATTAGCAAAATTTTAAGTTTAATGCCCTGTTTTAAATTGTAATTAAAAAAGTAATCTATTAAACTGTAGTAACATATGGGGGACTTAATGTGAAGTGACCCAATTTGGATGAAATTTGCACCAAGGTTAGTCCTTTTGGATACTAGTTTAGTGGCCATAAAATATTTCCACCTGATTCCAAAACCTTTCTGGGGGCACCTTTACATTGAGTATTACGTGCGTTCAAAACTACTTAAAGAATTGACAAAAAAGCCGCATTGAAAGGCAGATAAAAGACTTAGGAAAAAATTGGCGTTGGAAAATTAGTGGCGGTCTGCCTCCTCTGCACCCTTCCAAAAACCAGCTGCAAAATCAATAGCTGCACATAGTAATACCAAGAAAGGATTGGCAAAAGCAGAAAATAAAGGCAATAAATAGGGAGGACTTTGTATTTGAAAAACTTAAACACTTCATCAGCTACAACAAATTAAGTGTAGTTAATATATAAAAGGATCTAATGTGATTAAGATTAAATTTTATTAAATAATTTATGTTTTTATTTTTATTATTATTATTAGATATTATTATTATAATTATATACTAATTTAATTATTATTACAAATTATTACAAAAAAAATATTAATTTGTCAACATTTTACATACCGTCGGAAAGGTTAATTTGTCTAGTTTCTCAGCATAAGTTTTATTTTTAAGGTTTTAGAAATACTTAAACAAATATGGAAAAAATTCAAAATAAAGCATAAGCTAAAAACTGAAATCTTGATTTAGAAATTATTTTTTTTTTATACATATGCCACTTGCGGCCCAAAAAGAGACCAAAACTAAATTAAAGAAAAAGACATACCTATGTGTTGTTTCCCGGTGACTTGCAACTGATTGTGTAGAAAAATTTATATGAAAATCACTCAAAAAACAGAGTGCTTTTCATATAAATTTTACTACACAATCAACTAATTGTCACCGGGAAACAACACAATGAGCTTTCTTTTGAGCAAAAAAAAAAACATTCCTGCTAAAAAAAGTTTTAAATTAAAAAAATAGTTTTTGAAAAAACAAAATTTTTTTTTTCAAAAGAATGATCAAATAGCTATCTAAGCTACTTGGGACAAATTTTGCTAACACCAATAGGTAAAAAGTTACATGGATGAGAAAGAACACCTGTTTGGCCCCCTCTAACTCAGAAACTTTTTTACCGATCTTGTTGAAAATATGTGTCTAAGCTACTATCCAATAGGTCAAACCTTGGTAAAAATATCATCCAAATCGAAAGACATTGATTTTTAAATTGGGACACTTGACATGAAATCCCCCATATGTAAATGTTTTTCTCATCAATTTAACAAACCCTGTTTTATTTTAAGTACAGGTGAATAACGAAATTTTTACGAGACTTAAAAAAGAGAAAATAATTTTAAACAATTTAAAATCTATTTCTGAATAAAATTTTATTTGGAAAATACAGTTTGAATAACATACATAACCATGGTGAAATTACTACAAGGTGGCATCACTACGGCATCTGGTAATTTTTTGCTTAACTGTGGTGAAAACCCCAAGATGTCATTTTTTTTGTTTATGTTTACATTCTTGAAAAACAATTTTAAAAAAATCATTTTTGTGCGGTTTTTAAATGAAAATTGTGCATAACAATTAAAATATTTGCAAAAAATAAATCGTATGTGGTTTTTATATGTGCGTCTTTAGTTGTGCTAACAGTTTTTTTTTTAATAATAAATAAAAACAGAAATAATTGTGTATGTGACCACGTCGTGTGTACGTTGGAAAAATGCGTATATTTTTAATATGCGCTTGTGCGCTACTTTCTTTAAACCTCCAAAGGACTTGTAGTGAAAAAAAAGTGGAAAAACAATTGTTTTTAATTCAAAAAAATTAAAATTTTAAGTATGAATCTTTTAGTAATTTTTTCATAATATACATATTTCGTTTATTTGTTTCAGATCAGCGTTGCCACTGAAAATTTTCTATTCGACCAAACTTATTAATCAAAATCCTTTGGACTCGACCAGTTTTCTATTTTTGATACATTTAAGCAAGTTTAATTATAATTAACTACCAGTTATAGCTGTTAGTTAAAAAATTATTTTTTATATACCTTTAATATAAAATTTGTTTTGCTTAAACTGAAAATTTTTAAATTTTGAGTTATCATGGAGCCGTAGGTAAATTATGGACAGACCTTTACCATATTTGGTGTCATAAAAAGGTTTTTGTTGAAATTTAATGGCAATCAGTGCATTCCGCTACAAATTTCTGTTAGTTTTTAGGGGGGTAGTTTCACATTTGGGAGCTTAACTCTTTTTCTAATAAAAACATCTTTGAAGAACTAGAAACAATTTGTAACCCAAACGGCTAAATCGACTTAGAAGACCCAGAATATATATACTTTATGGAATCTTCGATGAATATTAAAAGAAAAAATTCACATAGAATGATAAACATAGTAATATGATAAATTAAATTTCTCCTTCATGCACAATTTGTTTAATAACGAAATTGTTTCAGAATTCCTACTTCGTAATGTTTAGCTTTCTGTTTCTATTCGCCCTTTCAGAAATAGCATTCCACTTAGACTTCAATATTTTCATTCTCATTATGCAATGTTTATACGTATATTGATTTCTATGATCCTTAAGCATTTAAAATGACCACTTTAATATCTTTAAATAGCTTTAATCTTAAGTTTTTTCGATTTTGTTATATATGTATTTATTAAACGTGTAACATTGCCCTAAGGTTTAGCCTACCATCCTACCAAGCGAAAATTATCCGACCAAATGTTGTCGGAAAAGACAAACAATGGCAACATTGTTGCACATAATTTTTGACAGCACGGAGTTTATTACACAAACAAATTTGCCTGTTTTTGTTGTATTGTTGTACAACAACACCTAGTGCTGCCACCTTGTAGTAATTTCACCATGATACATAACATAATATTAAGTTAAGAAGAATAAAGGCGGCAAATAAAAAAAAAAATTATTAAGAACTCATTTTCAACAAGGTTGGCAACCGATACCGTTATAATTATCGATACCGATAATCTTAATTTTTTTCTACTCTGCAAAATTTTTATTTTTTTAAAAAACTTCAAAATTTTGTTGTAAAGATAATACAATTTTTACAATATTTTAAAAAAACAATCGCTTTGATAATTGCCACAATGTTAAAAATGGGTCATCTAAGTCGTTTAGATTTCTTCTATTTTTTTATATCCATACCACCATAGTAATGGGTGATTTTTTAAGCGAAGTTTTTTTTTTAAAGGTAATAAAACACTCAAATTTGTATAATATATTCAAAACTTTTTTTGGAATCGATAAATTGGTCTTTGCCATTTACTTTTTAAAAATAACTTTATGTAAATGTTGCCCGCGGCTCCGGTTCAAATGGTCCATTCGTAAGGTCCAATTTTGCACCACTTTTTCGAGCATTTCGGCCTCTATTCCATGAATAACACGTGTTATGTTATACTCGAAGGCTTCAATCGTGTTTGGATTGTCCACATAGACCAACGACTTCACATAACCCCACAAGAAATAGTCAAGAGGCGTCAAATCATGATCTTGGCGGCCTACTCACAGGGCAATTTCGAGAGATAAACTGCTCACCAAATTCATCCTTCAATATGTCCATTGTTTCACAAGCTGTATGGCATGTTGAAACCACATATTAACCAAGTCCAACTCAGCTAATTGGGGCAAAAAAAAGTCGCGTATCATGGCTCGATATCGTTCGCCGTTGACGGTAACATTTCTTACACGGTCGAACTGACATTTCACTATCATCATTAACACTGGTCGCTACGGCTGCAATATTCTCTTCGGTATTCAGTCTACGAACGCGTGTCGGTGGTTTAATGTCCACCAAAGTAAATTTGGTGCAAAATTTGGTGATAATAGCACGAATTGTTGATTCACTAGGTCGATTATGACGACCATAAAAAGTTCGTAACAAACGATGAACATTTCTCACAGAGCACGAATTTTGATAATAAATTTCAACGATTTGCAGTCGTCGCTCGTTTGTGAGTTTCTCCATGATGAAATGGCAGAGTATACTGAACACTTTTCACTTTCACAGATGTAGTTTGGACACAATTACCAACCAGTGCTGCCAGCCCGAAAAACTTAATTCATAAAAAATCACCCTTTAGATAGGGTATTTTGCTGATATATACCGACGTTCAAACGATGTTCATCCGGCTGGCTGGCCGTCCATGTAGACCTTGTGTGCAAGGTAGAGGTCGCAATTTTAGAGATAATTTAATGACATTTTCAATGGTGAGAATCGGTGCATAGTATCACAGAGCAAACTTCCTTTCGGATTAGGGTCTTTGTGACCATAAACCATCTTATTATGTTGGTATTAAGACTAAATTTTGAACAAAAACATTTTATTACAAACTAAATCATCTTACAAAATTTTATCGTATTCGGTCCATATTTAACCATAGGTCCTATACAAATATCACTACCGAAAATAGCTTTAACGGCTAATTTTTATGTTTGATATTATATCACATTTATGTATATTTAAAATAGTTTTAAATACAAAATTCCGTTCTTCACTAAGCACTTAAGTGTAACTTATTTCACCAAGCTGGTACATTTAACTTTAACTTAAGTTTCCATTGTAATAACTTAGCAAGATGGCCTCAATTTCACAACATCAGCAGGCAAAGCAATAACAGCTTTTTTATGAGACAACCTTGTAAATAAATACAATTTTTAATGACATTTTTTTTATTTAGTAGTGCTATTATACTTTTATTTTAATTAAATTAGACTTTTCAGATAAAACTTAAAAAATCAATCTGTATTAAAACACGATTTAAGTTTATATGAAAATAAACTTAATATAGATTTAAATACTATCCTGAAAATTGGGCATTAATGTCATAACTTCCTTATTAAAGTTAGTATTTACATATATTCAATTTGGCGACGATAGCTTTTATAATAGCTATTGTCACTGAAACTGTACGTTCCATATAAACTCAAATACGAAAGATTGATTCAACTACGGATTTTCAATCGAAAAATATTTAAATTATCCATATTCGATTTCGTACTTGGAATAATCCGAAAAAGAGATTGTTTTAAGTAAAACTAAGATTGAATCAATCTCAAAATGCGCTCGATTCAAGAATTATAAAATTGTTTGAATCCGAATTTGTACTTAAAATAATCCGAAAATTAGACTGATTTAAGTAAAACTAAAATTGAATCAATCTCAAAAATCCTTTGATTCAGTTATTATAAAGTTGATTTTATCCCGAATTTGTGCTTGAAAAAAACCAAAAAAGAAATTAGAAAGAAAAAATTTTTATGATTAATTTACTTACCCGTTTTACACCTTACATAATGATAAAACACCAACATCATGTCGCATAAAAGAATGTAATGCTGAGAGATGGGACTTATAAGTCTTATGAGATTAAAACCCTCACTTTGTAATTTTACTCTCAAAGTGGCACCACCAACGAAAAGTTTAATCTTTTATTAACTTATAATTAGTATTGTGGTTATTTTTGTTGAACTATTTATGGTTTTTAATCCAAATTTTTAATATTTTTAATTAGGCTTAAGTTCATTAAATTTAATTTTCATTAAATTATTTCTATGAAGAAATGAATTTTACAACATGAAAATTAATTAAAATTGTTATTGATAATCTTTCTTATTTCAAAAAATTCCGGGATTGATTTTGGAAAGTAATCCCATTTAGGATTGTTTTGAGTACGTTTTAGTGTTGTTGTTATTAAAGTTATCATACAAAACTTGATTTATCCCGAGTGTTTTTCTTTCTGTGTATGTACATGTAGATATCTAGATGATATTTGGCGCAAAGACCTCTTACATAAATCTTAACCCCAAAACATAATTTTGTTTCGCCGCGTAAAAGTTTGCCGATAGGTCCCGAATAGAGGTCATACTCTTATAGTGTCTGCAAATAATATGTTTTGTAGGCTATCAAATGATCGGCCTTTGCCGACAATACTCTCTACTTGTGTTTTTTTTTTATTCTTGCTTGGTTTGGTTCAGACTTGCAACAATTCTTGGGGTTATTGCTGAAAGCGGTGAGAAGATTGGGGAGGGATACTCAATTTCATTTTCTCTGAAATTCTGTTTTATTTCTTAATCCTCACACTTTTAAAATTAAAGTTGGCTGTAGGTGTACTTGTATTTATTTATAAAATGCTAGCTTAACCCAGTGCGCTTCGCTACGTATTAAAATAATATAATGATATACATATGTCATTTGTTTTAAAAAAAGATCTCGTGCATTGTTTACGAAGGTATTTGTACTAAGTTTGAATACTCTTACTGTTCCATTCACCAGTTACAAAGATATCAATATGGTATTTGTATTGAAGTTTCCCTGCCTTTGTCTACATAAAGGCCCACTTTTTTACAGATATTGTTCAGCTATAACCAAGCTATTTGATCCAAATTTGTAAATTGTAGCTGTGTCCATTTTCTATATGTACAGAAATCTACACGCCCACTTCTCCAATGACGCATATTTTTTACAGATGCTGTCTGTATATAGCTATTAAATTCGAGGTACTACGCCCACTTATCCACTCCCACCTTATTTTTGACAGTTGTTTCGTATTGATAACCCAGCTATGTGTCCCAAATTTGGACAATTTTTTTCTTACCGTTCTTTAGATATAAATAAATCTATTTTATGGCTCGGCCTCTTCTCCAGCCCAGCCCAAACCTTGTCGGATTTTGTGTATTGCTAACCAAGATGCTTGTACCTAATTTGGAAACTTTGGCTCTTACCGTTCTCCAGATATAAAGATTTATCTTTTTGAGTAGGAGGTGCCACTCCCACTGTACTTAATTGAACTTGTACTTAATTTGGAAACTTTGGCTCTTGCCGTTCTTCAAATACACAGATATCAATTGGTTTGTATGGCAGGTACCACGCCCACTTCTCCAATCCCACCTATTATTTTGTCGGATGCTTGTACCTAATTTGAAAACTTTGGCTCTTGTCGTTTTCCATCTCCCAAACTATGTCTGTTTGGGAGATGCCACGGCCACCATTTAAATTCCGCCCATTGTTTTAGAGTGGTTGTGTATTGTTATGTGTACCAAATTTGGACAATTTTTCACTTACCGTTTTTTTAGATATAAAAAAATCTACTTTGTGCCACTCCCACTTATACAATCCACCCAAACGGTGTGTAGTGATAACCAAGATGCTTGTACCGAATTTGGGAACTTTAGCTCTTTCCTTTCTCCAGATATACAGAAATTTATATTGTCTTTGTATATGAGGTGCCATATAGATCCTTCCAGACCATCAGTAGCATATTGCAAAAGTTTCATAAAAATCGGTGTACAGCCGTACCAGTAGCAGTAGGCGGAACGTTTTCTTCCGCTTAGCTTTTACGCTGATATGCCATACCTAAACAAGAGCGTCAACGTTGTGTCACAAACAGTAGAGTTAACATTCTTGTTTAAGGCTAGATTACACTATCTCACAAGTCTTCATAATACTTTGTGAGATAGAAATCTAATGAGTTTTATTGCGACTGTCAAAAAATCAAATATAACATAACAGTTTGTGTTCACACCATCACACGAAGTATAACACATGCAATAAAATGCAACCCTGATCCAATAAAAAGTATTATTGCTTAGAAATTTTTCAAAAAACAATGAAGTCGTATGGGATGTCAAACTTTTTCCATAATACTTGGCATTTTCATCACTCATGCATTCACACTATCAGACTTTTACATATTACTTGAGTTTTTGACATGTATTAATACAAAGTATAATAGTGTAAACTAGCCTTGAATAGAACCCACATAATAGAAATAAAAAGAAGAGAAAAACCGCTAAATTGACAAAAAAAAATAGCTAAATTGCCATTATTTATTAAAATTGAAAATGATAATTACAGCAAATTTCGAACCACCAGTACCACTGGTTAAAGATTGATTTTTGACTGTTGGCTGGCAGGCACCGCAGTGGTGCAGAGGTTATAACTCAAAGAATTCTGATGAAAGAATGTGGTGATTCTTGAAACATGTAAATTCAACCCAGGTTCGATCCCCAGCTCAGCCAAGAAAATTATCAAAAAAATTTTAATAAAAATTTCATGTTGAAAAAATTCCTTCCTTCAGTAAAAATAATTTAATGAAAATTAAATTTAATCAGCGTTTAAAAAGCTGCAGTTGAGATAGTAAAAGTCATAAGATTATGCTGTAACTTCGACATCTTCATTTGTCATTGGACAAAAATAAACTGTTGGCTTTACTTCTGATTCATTAAATGAACACAGTCGCAGTGAAGGCAAAAGCAAAACACGAAATGTTGTACACGACAAAGAACATCGGCAGTCGACATGTTCGGAAGTGTTTGGTCCCATCTTCGTTAACTTCGGGATTTATTAAAAGTTTCAATCTGTCAAACCAAACACTTTCTAACATGACGACTGCCAATGTTCTTTGTTGTGTACAACATTTCGTTTTTTGCTTTTGCCTTCACTGCGACTGTTTTCATTTAATGAATCAGAAGTAAAAGCAACGGTTTATTTTTGTTCAATGAAAAATCAAAAAGTGGAAGAAAAAGCAATTTTTTCATTTTGACTGTAGTTTTTTAAACCCTGAATTTAATGAACTCAAGCCTAACTAAAAATTTCAAAATTGAAAATTAACAGTTCGACTAAAAATCACAATTGTTCTTAAAAATAGCTATGGCACAAGCTCTAATGTTTACATTTGTACTTCAAGTTGTACAAATAAATTGTCGACGAAGTGGACAAGACACATAACAAACAAATGTTCAGGTTTTCAAGACAAAGTCTTGACAGAAAGAATACGAAAAAACAGAGGAAAGGAAGCAACATGTGATATAAAATTGAAAATGATAATTACAGCAAATTTCGAACCACCAGTACCACTGGTTAAAGATTGATGTTTGACTGTTGGCTGGCAGGAACCGCAGTGGTGCATAGGTTAGAACTCAAAGAATTCTGATGAAAGAATGTGGTGATTCTTGAAACATGTAAATTCAACCCAGGTTCGATCCCCAGCTCAGCCAAGAAAATTATCAAAAAAAATTTTAATAAAAATTTCATGTTGTAAAAATTCCTTCCTTCAGTAAAAATAATTTAATGAAAATTAAATTTAATGAACTCAAGCCTTACTAAAAATATCAAAATAGCGGCCAACTTCACTATTAAACGCGCTGTCAAAATCGGATTTTCCAATTGCAAAGCGTTGACGCCGCGCTATTTAGGAATGCTTCATACAAATTGTATGGGCATGAGAATATTTGAAAACGCTTTCCGCTCTTGTTTAAGTACGGCTATTACGGGCTATAAGGTAAAAAAAAAAAAAAAAAAAAAAAAACAAACAGAAAGGAATAATATATAATAAGAATAAAAAATTCCTGCAACGAAAGTATGAACGATGACTTAATTGAAATTTAAAACCTACAGTATATCACTCTAAAAGTTCCTGTCCCGGTATATCGACATCGATATACATACATAAAATACCGAAATCGATACCGAAAAGAAAACTACACGATATCTATGTATGTATAGGTATAAAAAATACTTTAATATCAACACCGAAATGCGTTTCGTTTGCCAATTTTCATTATTAATGATACTGGAAACGAACATTTCGGTTTTAAATCGTTTAGATTTCAAAATCGATTTATATCATATAACGGATTGTCTTCATTTTCTATATTTACATCATATATGTACATTAGGGTGGCCGTTATTTTTTTTATTTTGATTTCTTATATTCTCCCCCCCTAAATCGGTTCAGTTTTATGTAAAAAAAAATACAAACAAATTTCGTAGCGATAAGTTGTGTTGTGGGCGTCCGTCCCTCAAAGTTTGCCATCAAGCCATTTATTCAAATGTAATTTGTTTGCGTATGACTATCTTCTAAAAACAACATTTTACAAGAATATGATATATGGCAATATTTTAGCTCTTCTAGTCAACAACATAAAATAATTAAGAAAATAAAAACAAAATACCAAACATTTTATTTACGTTTTATATATATAAAAGGGGGATTTAATGTCAAGTGACCCAATTTTGAAATGGATGTCTTTCGATTTAAATGAAATTGATTTAGTTGTTGACTAGAAGAGCTAAAATATTGCCATATATCATATTTTTGTAAAATGTTGTTTTTAGAAGATAGTCATACGCAAACAAATTACATTTGAATAAATGGCTTGATGGCAAACTTTGAGGGGCGGACGCCCTCCCTAAAACACAACTTATCGCTACGAATTTTTTTTGTATTTTTTTTACATAAAACTGAACCGATTTGGAGGGGGAGAGTATAAGAAATAAAAAAAAAAGTTCTCCATACAACTAACGGCCACGCTAATGTACATATGATCATTATTCTGACTTCTAAATAGGTACATAAATATGTATGTATATTTTAAAAAATTTTATTATTAAAATTTAAATGCACAATAAAGTCATTTGTAAAAAAATCATATAAAATGGTATTTTTCCTTAATCAAATCTTAGACAGCAATATACAAATATTTATAAAAATAAATTAGTCTTTATTAACGCACTTAAGTATTTTTTTTTTTATACACAACTGAAAAAAAGTTTCCACGGAAGATTCTTTTATTTTCTGTATCCAGTGGGAGTGTGTATTTGCATTTTACAATCAGAGGCTTGAAATAATGAAGTTTTATAACTTTTTTGCGAAGTTTTAGTTTCTGCTAGTTCAAATGTAGAATTTAGTATAACTGTATAGGGATGGGCAAATTGAAAAATTATATCGATATATATCGAATCGATATTTTTTAAGAGTATCGATATTTATTATTTCAAAAATATCGATATATCGAACGTATTTTGCTGGAACTACTACCAAACATGGTGGAATAAGCAGGTGGCATCGTTACGGCAACAAATACAACATTACAACAAAAATGGAAATTACATAACCGTTTACGTCAAAAAATACATTAAACAAAAATCAAAGCGTGCCGCTGAACGTGATGAAATAAATTAATTTTTAGCCAACTTTTATTTAATTATGGTCAATATCTTATCAAAATTATCAAAAACTTTAATAAAAAACAAAAATCACAGCACAAAACGTGGACTTTTTGTAAACATAAACAAAACTTTGACATAAACCTAGACAAACAACGCAAGAGCAAAAAATCGTCATCTGGCGTAGTGCTGCCACCTGTTTATTTCACCATGCTACCAAATGAAAAAATTTAATATACCTTGTTGCATACATATTTATGAACAAACATATTATATGTAATTACAATGTTACTTTTTATTGTTTCATTTTATTTGAAAAAATTAATAAGAACAAAAAATTCTATCAAAACAAAAAATTCAATTAAAACAAAACATTTAATTTTAACAAAAACAAAAGGGAAGAATACCTACGACAAACCATATGAAATCTAAAAAAAGTAAATTATGAAAAATTTAAATGGAAGTAAATAAGACATGGAACAGATATGGACATCAGGAGCACTCTCTGATTTAAGTGCTATCATGTCAATCTGCATCCTGTAAGTCCCAATTTACAATGTGACAGACAGACGAAGTTGGTGAGAAGGTGGCGACGCTGCATGTGAGACACACTTTACTGTTTTCCTGTCTCGCCAACAAACCTCGTCTGTCTGCCTTCTGTTTGTCACATTGTAAATTAGTTAAAATAACATATGATGCATGGCAGTAATGCAATTCTTAAAAAGACATTTGACTTTTTTCCTCTCTCGCCCACAAACTTCGTCTGTCTGCCTTCTGTTTGTCACATTGTAAATTGGGACTATCCGGCACTGCTTCTTATAACTGCCAATTATTTTAGATCTTCATATTAGTTTTAAAAACATATGATGCATGGCAGTAATGCAATTCCTAAAAAAACATATTGTTTGAAAAACGGCTAAAATGTTGAGTTTTTAATGAAGACTGACTTTAAATATCGATATTTTGATATATCGATATTTTTTGCCCATTCCTATAACTGTAACAGCCTGCCTTTGTATTAGGGATTTAAGAGGTTTAATTTTATATACTTCACCAAATAAATCTGACTAAATTTGAACGATATCTTAGGCGGCTAGTCATATTTCTTCAAAAAATGTTAAATTGTAGCGAGATCAAATTTTGCAGGGGAAAATCCCTACATGTATCGAATTGTTTATGAAATAAATGCAGAAAAAAACCTATTTTTAGTAATATTTTCTTTTCTTTTTCCAAAAATCGCTTAAAAATGTATTTCCAGAGTTGTTTGTGGCTTGAAAAGTTGGCGACACTAATATGTATGTATGTATATGCTTTTTCTATGATATCCTTAAAAACAAAGTGGTGGGGCTTCTAAGCAATTGTTTGCAGAAATGGATATCAATGCCTTAGTGAAAAATAGAGAATTTGTTGAAGAAAAAATATGTTTACTGCATTACTTAGGGTTAGCGAAGAAGCCAACGAATAGAAGGTATCAATTGTTACAGCTTATTGCAAGGTATATTTATAGCAGGTAGCCGCGAGATTACAACAATTGTACAAAAAAACAAACAACAGGGCTTTTTATTGTTGTTATATGATACGAACTGTCAAAAAGCAAAGGGGTTAATAAGAGACAAAAGATAAAGACAAAAAACTTGTTTACTTGTTTACTATACAACATTTGACGGTTCGTATCACAAAACAAGCAAATAAAAAATAAACAGCTGGCTTTCCCAGACTACCTGCTATAAATATACCTAGGCTTAATGTGTCTTGAGTAGTGCTGGGATACTATCGATATTTTCTACTATCGATATTTATCGATAGTTCAGATTTCACTATCGATATATCGATATTACTATCGACTGAATGTTTGTACTTGTGCAGGAAAAGTTTAACTAGTTTTTTATCAGGCTACAATTCGTTGTTTTTATTACTTTATTGAGACGTATGTATGTACGCACGTTTTTTTAGATGACAGTTTTTTAAAAATTGATAAGTACCTTTCTAAAGGAACCGAAGTAGCAGGGACTATAAGATATTCTATTGCAACTTTAAATATTTTTCTAAATTGGTTTTGATTCTCAACCCAAAAAGGTAATCAATCTAGCGGACTTATCCTCTAATGGTGGTTCATTGTTTTAATAATTAAATTTTCATGTTAACTTTTTTAAAATTTTATAATTTTTGAAGGATTTTTATGCTCGCAATTGCAATTGCATTTGGATTTGCCTTTTTTTTACAACATTACAAAAATATTTGACATTTCAGTCCCAATATAAACATGTACAAATCTCGACTTAAAGGCCTTTAATTAGCAGTAAAAAGAACAGCTAAGCAATCAATACCACTTGCCATTCTTGTTGTTTGTATTCATTGCTGTAATTCCGCGCGAATTAATAATAGTTGTATCTTAAATAATAATAATATCGATATTGATATTTTTCCTATCAATATTTTCGATATTTTAAGACTATCGATAGTTTCCCAGCACTAGTCTGAAGAAAGAGACATGTATGTACACTGTGGTATACACTATCACTAGCGCCATTGGTGTCAATAATGGCAATGGTTCTTTCTTATATGTACCACTGGAATATTATTCAAAGATTATTTAATAGAATTTATTAAAAGTACATACATATGTATTTTTTTGTTTTGTACCTTTTATTTTGTCAAAACTTTAATATACATGTTATAACTAATGTCTTTTCTCCTACTTTAATGACAACAATGCGTAGGGATTTTTGTAGGGGAGATTTTTTCAACGTGTATGGAAAAATCGGAATTTTTTAGATTGTGTAAGTATTTTTTCAAGAATCCGCTGGCAACACTGGTATTTACGCACATTGTGGCGTCCGCTGTTGTGCAAAAAAAGGGCCTCTCGTTAGACACTTTTAAAGTTTGAAAGTTAGTAGTGGCCGTATTTTTGAAGATACTTTTGTCGAATTGGTTGTTATTTATTTACAGTCATATTCATAAAAAGTTCTTATTTTAAGCTTATAGTATGTAATAACTATTAAACGCTTTTTGTCTTATAAGCCTCTTATAAAAATTTGTATTCATAAACGTACAATAACAGCTTTTTTACTATTAACTGTTTGCAGCGATTTTCTGTTTAAGTATGGCAACTTTCTTTATATTTGGCTGCAATTTTATTGTTAGTGATGCACGAAACTTCTATTCGGTTAACATGATATTCTATATATAAATTTTTTTTATAATTTTTTTTTAATTGTAGACCTTCAAAATTATTCGTATCAAATAAAACTATATATTAATTTATTTTCTGAACAAAAAGTTTCCGAAAGGTATCATAAAAACTTTTGTTTGAACCTTTTTTAAATATACGATAAGAAAGTAATCGAATAAAAAGTTTGTTTACTTTTTATTAACATCACTATTATTATGAAAAATAAAATAAACTATTTTTTATATTTTTGAACAATAATGTGTTGTTTTAAACAAAAAAAAAAAACAACTATTTGCAATAATTTAATAAATAATTAAAGAGAATACCTGCATTTGCCCCTGAACATTTTCATTTAAATCATATAAATTTTTTTTAAATAATTATCAATATAACTTTAAATTGGCTGTTTAAAATAAAAAAAAAAATAGTGAAATGTATTTAACATGTCCGTTTAAATAAATAAAACATTTTTGTCATTATTTTTCAACATATTTCACAAAAATAATATCATAAAATGCAAACACCTTTCAAAATGTCATTTTATTTTTGGTTTAAAGAAGGGCAAATCCAACAATAAATTTTCTTACTTTATGAATGGTTTATTAAAGGTTCAATAGACTATTTTTCGTTTATGAATACAACTTTAGCAATTTTTGCTTAAAAACGTGCAATTAATAATCAATAAGTTTTTATGAATACGGCTGTTAGTGTCTAGATCGTGCTAGACTGACTTTTTTTGTTGGGTTTTCTTAAGTCGCAGTTGTAGGTCAATAAGCCACAAACCACTGCGGCCATCAAAGCCAACATTTCATCGGTTTTTTCGGATTTAGTGCCAAAGTCATGGAAAATTGGAGATTTTGCCAACTAGCGAAATCGCGGCGGACATTTAAACGATGTTATATTCAGTTTATAATGTTATCGATAGGCCTTTCAATGAATAAATAATTTCGATGATATCTAAAACATGGACCTTATCGGAAATGCATCACTCTGATGCAAATCTGTGATTAGTTTGCGATGCTTATGAAAATTAGATGCTACCAATGCTTGTTTGTTGCGTAGTTTGATTACATTTATAGTACAATATGCTTCACCCTATGCTCCTTATAGGATCGATGGGAACATATAAATATGCTTCAACCAATTGGGTGATGCGTCTTTTAGATTTTTTTTGGGTATCATCTGCTTTTGTTATGTATTTCGCAGGGATGCTTTTACGAATGTGCAGTGATGCATCTGATGCGCATCGCGTTCTTTATATATAAATTTAAAGATTTGTTCGAACCGAAAGAAACAAGTTATCATTGATCTTAGTTGATTGTTAACCGAAACGTTCCGGTTCCGAATTTAGACATTAAACATTGCGCCTTAGAGGTTCACGGCATCAACCGTTTAAAGTTTTAAAATTTTCTACGAAATTAAAAACATTTTTTAATAGTTTTTTTTTAGTGCTCAAAGAAATAAAATAAGATTTGAACGACTTCAAATACGACCACAAAAGACACAAAATATGGCATTCGATATTGATGGAAATTTTAAAACAATTTAAATAGGAATTTCGGTCGATTTCGAATGCCATAATTTGCCCCCTGCTCCTAAAGGAAACCCATTTACTTAAATACTTTTCATGAGACCAAAACGAAATCTAAACTTTTTTAATTTTTTTTTTAAATTGAGGGCACCTAATCAATTTTTTTAATTTAATAGGCCCCCTTAAAATTTTTACTTTTTTTCGCGGATCCCAAATATTTTATATTCGTTTTTGCTGACCCCTTCTAATACAAATATGTACCCGTATCTTGGAAACGAGGTTTAAATAATTAAATTTTTTTTATCTCTTCATTATTTTAAAAGACTGTCTT
Organism: Pollenia griseotomentosa; assembly: GCA_963931875.1. Lineage (NCBI taxonomy): Eukaryota > Metazoa > Arthropoda > Insecta > Diptera > Polleniidae > Pollenia > Pollenia griseotomentosa. The sequence continues at coordinate 52,427,130 of OZ007564.1, forward strand.
TATAAATGGTTGGATGTTAATATTCTCTATATCAGCGAGTAAGTAAAAATAAAAGGCAAAAATTAAAGTTTTCCAGAAAATAGAAAAAAAACACTTAAATGTAGATGATTCTTATCTCAATTGTGCGCATCACAACAGGCAGTAAACGATATCACAATAAAGTTAAACATTGAGGTTATGCGAAGAATAAGCATAAATCCAGAAATCTGATGCCTACAAAAGGTTTGAAATTAGTTGAATCTAAACTAAAAAAATACCACCGAAAGACATTTGAACGTACGTCCACAAATTTGATAAGTGTTGGAAGATCCCGGGATTTTCGGGACTTAAATTTTGTAACCCCGGGATTTTCGGGATTAAGTTAATACCGAAATTGTTAACAAAATTTTCTTGTTTTAACATTTTTTATAAAAAGAAATTCATCATGACATTCCCCCTTGAGAGCATAGGGAACAAAATACTAATCTTTAATATTAACTTGATTAACTCTGTTAATACTGTCATTGAAAACAATTATAAAGAAATATTAACGAGAAGTGAAGAAAATAATTAAAGAAGAAAATTAACAAAGGAAAAAAATGTCTTTTGAAATGCACAAAACATTCCACTGGTGCACCAAATTCGACATTAAAACTTTACTCTTTACAGGGTTAGAATTATTAAAGTATTTTACGAGAGTAGGCATAGGAACTACGGCAATTTATGGAGTGATTTTACAAAATTAAGAAGTGTATTTTAAACACTACACAATTCCTTCCACTTTGTGGTGGGTATAAAAATGTGTTTTTGTTAAAATGAGATTTTTATGGTAAACTAAATACATAAATTTATTTTGATAATTAATTTCGAATTTAAATTTGAGTTATTCATTCTCACCCAAAGTATTTCATATATTTTCCTTTCATTTTTCAAACAAAAATGTAACTAAAGTTTTTTTAGTTAAATCAATTAACACATTGTTAGACATCGTACGTTGTTTTTTTTTTATCATATTTTTAATTAAATCAATCATTAATTAAGAAAAAGTCACAATTTTCAATATTTTTAAATGTTACTAATTAATATAACATTATAAATATTTAACTTTAAAATAACAAATTAATATAAAACTTTTGCTTGTAAACCGCTTTTAAAGACGTTTTTTTTAAGTAAATATCTACAAAAAGCATTGATCTTCTAATTTTCAAAAACCACGAATCCCGGGATTTGCGAAAACCAGTCCCGATTGGCATCCCTATTACCTACGTAATATTAACAACATTAGGGAAGAGACCTTATAAACTTTGCACTTAAATTTTTATTCTGGATTTTTTTTTAAAACTAAAACTTCTGAGAAATTTATCGTCAAATTTTCAGATTTTATGATTAAAGTGTAAAACGAAAATTGTCCTTTTGTGAACAAATCATTAGTGTCTTATTTTAAAAAAAAAAAAAAGAAGTGATGAGAAATCTTTAAATATTACCACAAAGAACCTTTATGCTTCGTTCACAATGGGAGAAGCAATTCGGGTTTTTCTTCTATCTTATTTCTTCCCAAAGTATTTCATATATTTTCCTTTTATTTTTAAAAAATTGAGTCTTTTTCTACTTCAGCAACAATTTGTTTAATTGGAATTGAAAATGACGTTTATAGTAATTTTATTTAGTTTTGAATGGAAATTTTAACAATATGTTGTTAGATAAATTTGCAAACGGCTTTTTAATGCAAAATGTGTGAGTGAGTTTGAAAAAATTGTTACTGTATTTTGAACATCAGTGAAAATGTTGTTGTGAACGAAGCTTAATATTTTTTGCATTGCTAAGAAAGATTAAGCTTACCAACATTACCAGTCATGGCGTTTGTTGCCAATCCGATTAAATTTCTTAAAGGAATATTGTTTGGTAATTAAAAGTTTTTTATTAAAATACTGAAACGGCATCTGACTTGGTAAGCTCGAATAAAGTTACAAAATTATCCTTATTAAACTAACACCGTCAGAGTAACTTGCTACTAACGTAATACATTTCATTTCATTGCCACATCTATAGTTTCATCAACAATTGAAAAATAATAGATTTGCCATGTCTGCTTTGCGACCAGTGTTATAAATTTGTTAAATTAAATATATGTTGTACATATATGAAGTTGTTTTTCGACCTAAATGATGATGTTAATTCAAAGCATAACGAAATATTAGTAAAAAATGTGCTCCAAAAGGAGAAGGTTTTGTGAATGAATTCATTCCTCAAATCGCTTCAAACCTGCTGATGGGATGCCTGGTTTTGTATGGGGTGTTCCTGGTTTGGAGGACTATTTTCTGCTGACAATAAGCGCTTCTTTGAACATGCAAACATAGCACTCCTAAAGTGCTTTTAAAGAGCTAACTATATTAACATATTCATTAATATTTTGCTCTTACTTGTTTAAATGCCCTTTTTCAATCATTTTCGCAAACCATAATACGTAATTTTGACTTAGCTGCACAATCTCCTTTGCACGATTTTTTGTGAAGGTAAATCAAAAATGCAGCTATCTTAAATGTATTTAGCTGCCTTAATGTGCAGGTACGCAATTGTGGTTACCTGCATAAAAATGCAGCTAAAGTAAAGTGTTTGAAAGAGGAGTAACAACGTTTTTATACCCACACCACAATAGTGGAGAGGGTATTATGCATTTGTGCTGATGTGTGTAGCGCCTAAAAATATTGGTCCTAGCTAGACCCAGCTTAAAGTATACAGTCGGCTCAGAATCACTTTCTGAGTCGAACTAACGATGTCCGTCCGGCTGGCTGGCTGGCTGGCTGTCCATGTAATCTTGTGCGCAAAGTACAGGTCGCAATTTAAGAGATAATTTGATAAAATTTGAACATAGGTTCTTATTGACACGAGGACCAAGCCTATTGAAAATGGGCCAAATCGTAGAACCACGAGGGAAGATAGGGGGAAATTTCTTCCTCTTAGAAACTATTAAACCGATTTTAATGAAATTTAAAACATGGATAGATCCATATCTATTTTTTTTTTATTCCCTAAGCTAATCCCGCGAAGCTCAACGCTTGTCTGCAGGAATGAAACCAGAGTCACTGGCGGGAATTGAACCCGATACCCCGGCGCTGATATACTAGCTCACTACCAGCTAGCCTACCGGGGCACTCAATATGAACACATAAGCTATACAGTTTTTCAAAAATAGGACCACAAGGGGATGTAGGGGGCAATTTTTGCCTCTCACAAACTTTCAAGCCGATTTTAATGAAGTTTTTAAACATAGGTAAATCCATATTTTTATGGACACATAAATATGATGTGTTTTAAAATACTGTGGTGCTGGGTATCATATTATCGGGCTTGACCGACTATACTTTCTTACTTGTTATTAATAAATTGATAGTAACAGTGACGTTCAAACAACCTGTAGTCATTTGTTATGCATTTTTATAATGAACGGATAGCCAAATTGGTAAAAACAAAGTGGGGAAGAGAATAGTCGTTGTAGTACAACGTTAATATTAGCGCTGCAAGCTGTCAAAAGTTAAAAACGGCAGTTTCAAAGTAGTGTAAACAGAATACGTAGTTGAAGTAGTCTTTGAAGTTGAAGCGCAAAATTCGAAATTTTGAACTCTGTTGCGCTACAGAGCATTCGCCAGCTTCAAATACTACGATAACTACTTTATTTTGTTCCAGGTCTAGGAATTGCTATTCATTTCATATAATCGTGGTAAAGTTGCTATAACTACAAACCATATGCATAAATGTAGGTACATGCAAACAAAATAAATGAATTTTAATGATGCCAGTCTTACTTGCTTGCGATTTTTGTTTTTAGAAACAGCCCAAATTGAATATTTATGTGAAAAAGTGGCCACCATATGTTTTCATGTGTGCAGCTAACTTTGATGTTTTATATAAAAATATTTTAACGCTGCCCAAAAATATGAAAAATGTGCAGGTATACAAAATGCACGTAAAGAAGGATTTTGAAGAATAATTACAGAAAATATGTATTTTGGGCAGTTAAGTCAAAGTGCAGCTAACTTAAATTTTTTGTATGAAAAAAATTTTAAAATGCCAAAAATTTTGGGCACTTATCTTAAATGTGCAGGTAAAGAAAGTGCACTTAAAAAAGGAATTTGTGTGGGATTATAAAGAATAATGCCAAAAATTATCAATTTTGTGCAGTTAAGTCAAAAGTGCACGTAAATAAAAGGCAGTTAAGTCAAAACTACTGTATATTTTTATTTTTTCGCTTTAAAACCTTCTTTGTTGTCAGCACTAAAAAAGCAGCTGTTTTGTATAGTTTATTTTTTATCATTTACTGCTGTGCTTCAAAATCCCTATTTTTTTCTGGGATTGGATAAATAAAATAAAGAATATTTTATACAAAAAAGGACCTCGAGCTTGAAGATTTATTTGTTATTTATATATGTTGTACATTTTCTAAAACCGACCAAAATTCGGCTTGGCCTACCAACCGACCAAAACAAAAATATCCGACCAAATTTGGTCGGAAAAGACCAAGTTCGGCAACCATGGTACGAACATATAAGGGCCGATGTTGATTTTGAATAAAACACAAATTACTTAGGAAATTATTGTCATTTCTTTTTATTATGATAATATTGGTATGGTTCAAATTTGTATGGAACAAAATATCGGCTTAATGGCCGCCGCGACCTTGGTGGCACACTTCATTCCGATGGTCCAAAATTCGATGACGTTGAGGCATAACAGGTTCTATGACGTTAATGTGCCGAATTATCTCCTTTAGCTCTTGAATTGTTGCTGGCTTATCGACGTACACCTTTTCTTTCAAATCAACCTAAAGAAAGAAGTCCAACGGTGTCAAATCACATGATCATGGCGGCCAATTAACATCGCCACCACGTGAGATAACACGGCCATTGAATTTGTAATAACTTAATTCGTATATAGTGTCAATGAATGGAAAAAAATGATTTCTATAAAAATGTACCAAAAATAGGTACGATTTTTACCCCTTACACGTTCTAGTTTCGAAAAAATACCAAATTTATATTTGTATTTTTTAAGAAAAGTTACGAATTTCATATAAATTTAATTTCTATGTTAATTGGCTTAAAAGATAGATGGGATGACAAAAAAGCTTTAAAATACAGGTTTTACCGAATTTCAAAAAAGTACCAGGCACCTGCCCGCTTATTTTTTTAATGAACAACGATTAGTGATACATTTTTTATCTCTTTAAGTTTAGGATATATGAGGTTAGCTGATTTTGATGTATTCTGTAATTCCCGTCTTAATGGATCATTTTGGCGAGGCACCAACCCCTGGTCCAAATCTCAACTTTTTTTCTTCAGACGTTTAGGGTGCGCGATAATGAATCAGTCAGTCAGTAAAGTTTCAATTTTACATATGTATATAAATAGAATACTGTTTTAGTATTGGCAAATACAAATACATACAATTTTATAAACCGTTTGGCTTTAAGACGGCAAAAAGCATATTGTTACCTAAATGCAAAAGGCCCTAACTAACCAAAAAATTAAAAATTGACTTTTTCTTTAATTCTGATGTATTGAATCTACACAAATACTTCGACCAAATTAGCGATTTAAAAAAAAAAACAAAAGATTATATCCCTCCTTTATTGCCACATAGTCATATCTCAAAAAATCTAAAATCTGAAGTTACTTGTTACATGTCAGTGGTCAGGGAACCAGATGAAAACCATAATTCTAGAACAAAATGTACATGCAAATAGTGTACTCATAATTCGTCTTACATCGCCAATATATTGAGTTATTGCAATCGCACTGCCAGTCAGCCAATCCATTATCTGTGTTGCCAGCCATCCCAGTCAGCTTGCCTGCTGTCAACTGGTACTTTAAACAAATCATAATGCTCACTTGTACTTACTCAAATTCAGTTTAATTGAAATTATATAGAAAATTTTGATTTTTGACCCCCTTTATACAAATTATATTTTTTTTATAGTGTAAAGAAATCAAACACAGAATTTAATTTTGTATTAAGTAATTGTTATTGTTACGATTTATTATAAGCGACATAAGATACATGTTTGTTTATTTGTTTGTTTTTTATTTATTTTTTTTAAATAGATAGTAAATTAAATGCAATTACTTTTTTAATTGTATTTGTAGCCTATTATTGTTTTTGTATTGAATTACGGACATACAGTTTTATTAAATCATATCATTTTATAATGAAATATTTGAACAAAACTAAACACATTTAATATAATGAAAATTGTTAATTTTGTTAATAATTAGTTTAGAAATTTTTTTTTATAAATGCCAACATAATTTTCTTAAATACTAACTGCCGGTTCAACAATTTTGAGCGTAAACATTCGTATAAAATTCTAGCATATGGGGGATTTCATGTCAAGTGACCCAATTTTAAAGCGATGTCTTCCGATTTGGATGAAATTTGCACCAAGGTTAGTCCTATTGGATGGTAGTTTAGACTTAAATTTTTAACAAGATCGGTCAAAGTTTCTGAGTTAGAGGGGGACAAAGTTTGACATTTTGGCCATACAGGTGTTCTTTCTCATCCATGTAACTTATTACCTATTGGTGTTAACAAAATTTGTCCCAAGTAGCTTCGATAGCTATTTGATCGATCTTTAAAATTTTATTTTTTTTAAATTTAAACTTTTTTTTCCGGAATGTTTTTTTCTTTTTTTTTTGCTTAAAAGAAAGCTTATGTATTTACCTTTATGGCAGTTTTGGGCGCTTTTTGGGATGCGAGTGGCTTATGTATAAAAATAAATAATTTCTAACTCAAGACGAGGGTTTTTAAATTTTTAGCATGAAATCCCCCATATGTAAACTATTTTTTTTTAATGAGTTCGAAATCGTTGAAAAGGCAGTAATAAGACTTTTTACAAATAAACCTACAATAACACTGTCCAACGGCATTTTTGGAACAGAATAGCGACCATATAATTTTGAAAGTAAACGTTGTGTAGATAATTTTTGTAGAATAAACTAATGGTCCGGCTGGTCTTATTTTTTTTACAGTGGGCCAAAGTTTTTATTTATTGGTCGAAGGGAGCATTATACAAAATGAAAAAAAATGTTGTAAGTTAATGTCTGACAGAATTCTTACTGTGGAATTTTATGTTAATATTTTTTTGGAATATCTTAACCATCTCTTTGTGGGTAAATTTCACTCTTTTTCGAAAAAATCAAAAAAAGGACTTTCCAAGGGGCATTTAAGGATTAGAAAATTCTACGAGAATTTTTACCGGAAAATTTCAGTGTTGGTTAAAAAAATACACCAATGTTGTAAATAAAGCTCTTTACGCCTAATTAGCAAAATTACACGCCTACTTAAAAAAAAATTACTTTAGAAAGAATGTATAATATATAATATAATATGTATTTATAATACATAATATGTATGTATATTCTGGCCACTGGGCCATATATAAATGTGTACCAAATTTATCAAAAAAAGAAAAAGTATCCTATATGTACTTTAATCTGGGACATATGCTATCTCTATACCAGTGATGGGCACTTTAGCAAATCTGTCACATGTAAACTATAAACTTCCTCGTGTGGTCTGTGACAATCAGCGTTACCGTTGTGCGACTTTAGTTGCAATTTGCAACCTTTTTGACGCACTGACACTTTTTGTGCGACTTTTTTAAACTCGTCTAATTTTGCAACTATTTTCAACTCTTTGCGACTTTTTTGGAAGTGAAGTAATTTTTTTTTCCATAGAAATACACTGCATAATTTCACATATTTTCCCTTAAAAATATCAATTTGGTTTTAAACATTCCCCGGGATATGTTATCTCATTCGATTGATCAGGTGGTTTCTTTGTATCAAGACAATTTTAACTACTGAACTGTATTGTGTATGCCTTGTCTTATATCGTGTTCATTGAATTTCCATGCCAATCTAGGATGATCGGCATTATTGTTAAAAGCGTTTTAAGACCAACTTTTTGCCGCTATTGATCTCATATCTTTATTTAAGAATGTTGTAAATGACACAGGCTTTTATTAACTAATTTAAGTTGTTAAAAAGTAAATCCATTGATAAATCATACAATTCAATTTTTAAAAAATTACAAATGCTAACCATTTTTGGCATACAGTAGGAAGCTTAAAACAGTGCGTGTGCTGATAATTTTTTTTTTTTCAAAATTAATGAAAAATAACTTAACCAACAGGTGAAAAGTGAGTCCTGTGAGTTTATTTATTTATATCGTTTAAATTTTTAATTCCTTTTTGTTTTGTGTTTTTTTGATTAACTATTGCCTTACCAAAGATTTTTTTGTACATCGTTAACCAATACCCACCCGGGTATTACTGCATGTCTATAAGCGATGAGAACAAGTTATCGTCATACAACTTTTTTTCGGTTTTTAGAGAGTTATTAGAGAAATAAAACCGAAATTAATATGTTAAAAGAAAGTGTGAGACTTAAATTTGAAAAAACGACTTTTTTGTGCGACTTTTTGTTTTAAAACCGACTTTTTGGGCGACTTTTTCAAAATTATCAACGGTAACCCTGGTGACAATGAACGTTCGGCTGTTGCTTCGGTTGCAGATCAGCACTTATTGATAAGCGTTATTCGTTTTCTACTGCTTTCCACACAAGAATAAATGTAATAGTATGTGTGTTGCCCTTCACTGCTCTATACCAAAATTTTTCAGAAGAGAAAATGTACCAAAAGTAGCAGCTTTTCCCCATTTTAGGCCCCGCAAAAGAACACGGTTGGCTTATGTAGGCCATAATCTGTACGTTTATCAAATTTATTGAAAAAAGAAAACGTACCAACTTATCCCCGTTTTTACCCAATTTTATTTCTTTAAAAGTACCCTATATTTTAATCTGGACCATTTGCAATTTACATACTAAATTTATCAAAAAGAGTAAAAGTACCGAAGTAACAATTTTTCCCGTGTTTAACACTAAAAAGTACCCTACATTGGAGTCTGGGCTATATGCTATTCGTCATCCAAATCCATCAAGCGATTTCCGCATGATTGAACTAGAAACTAACATCTAAACATTTAATTTATAATCACCCCTATCGTGAACAATTTTTCCCTCGTAATTTTTTCCCTTTTTCACATATTTGCGACCATGAAAAACCCCCATGAAATTATTTTTTTTGGGGTAATTCAAAGGAGAATAATAACGTGAAAAAATGTTAACGGGGAAAAAATTCCCCTTATCGTAAAAAGTTTTTTCCCTCGTAATTTGTTCAGTTTTCCCTTTATTTTTGCTAAGGAACAGGTATGTATGTAAGTAGTTCTTCTTATAATTCGAATATTACGGGCAAGATCCGTTTATAAGGCACAAACTGATATATTGGTCAACAAAATGCAAAACAACAGGTTGATTGCCGCCGGATTTGTGAAAGACGTGGTGGCAGAATTTTGGAAAATATTTTACTACATACAATTTAAAAAGTACAAAAAACTAACGTTGTAATCAACCTATCCCTCCAATACTAATTATTTAGATTTATTATTTTAACTTTTTTTTAAAATATATACGTGTATATTTTTAAACAAAAATTTCATTGATTTTTAATTTTTTCTAATCTTTCTTCTTTTTTTACATTCACTGGAACTGATAGCGTGAACAATTTTTCACATGAGATTCACGATTGCTTTTTCCCTTCGAGGGGAATGAAAATTTCATGCGAACAAAAATTCCACTTGTTATTCACGATAGGGGTGATTGTAAAAATTGTCACTGGTTAATTTGAGTCTTAATTAAAGAAGTTTAAAATGTTTGTTTAAAAATGGCTGTTCCTAACTAAAACTAAAAGAAAAAACTTAAATTTTTGCTTATTTTTTTTTAAAGAAATTTTATTTTAATCTAGTTGATAACTCAAGCTTAAGCCAACACAAATTCGATTTAATTTCTAAGACAAAATTTTGGTAATAATTAATTACTTAAAAAAAAAAGATTTTTATAATCATTTATTAGACAAAAAAGCATATTATAGATATTTAGTAATGTTTTATATTATTTTGGGTAAAGTAATTGATAAGTAACAAAAATAATAATTAAATAATGACTTTTAAATCAAAAAATCACAATAATATGAATATAAATTAAATTTTAATTATGAAAATAAATATATCGAGTCATTTATTTTATTTCATTAAAATTTTGTATAAAGGTTGTCGCTTAAGATCAAATTGTTTTTGCTATAAAATTAGGATATTTTAGGAGATGGTGCTGATGTTCCCAATGAAGTCATTTATTTAAAAAAAAAACAAAAATTTTAAATTATGTCGCTTAAGCATTTTTGCGGTAAGGGCTCGATATTAAAACATATTTAATTGAAAGTGTATACATATATTTATTAAAGTACATACTTAAAAAATAATATTTTAGTTTGTATTCAAGTATCGCCATTATGGTCTTTTTAAGTCAGACTTAGATTACAGTCAGAAGGACCTAATTTTCATATTTTTAAATAATAGTGTGTTTGGTTTTTTTTTCTATTATTTACTTATTCTAATATCTAATAAGCTATTAATTACTGTATAAATAATAAGCAGTTATTAAATAAATAAACTAAAAAGTTTGAAAAATTTTTGCTTTGCAACACAAGTTAAAAATATATTAATTTTTTTTATTAAGTTTGAGGTCTCATTTCTTTTTTTCAAGAAACAGAAAAAAAACCTGAAGAAGGCACACAAAGGAGTGCCGAAATATCGTATAAGATCAGCTTAATATTTTTTTATATAAAAGAGACCTCAAGCTTAATAAGAAAATTAATATAAATTTCTAAAGGTCGATTAAGAGCCAATCTATGTTTACAAGTAAAAAATATTTTGTTAAATGTAAATTTTTTTTTAAGTTTCTTTGATTTGGTGCATAAAAAACTATTTTTTTACTTATTTGTTTGTTTGTTTTTTAAGTTATATATTTTTTTTATTAAGTCAACAAATAAATTGTGTATGTATATTAGGGTGGGTAAATTTTTTTGCCCACCAAGCGTATAGCAAAATCGTAATCGACGGAAAATTCTAAGAACTTTTCCTTTTTTTTTTATTTCCTAAGCTAATCCCGCGAAACTCTTCGCTTGTCTGCAGGAAAGAAACCAGTGTCTGTGGCGGGAATCGAACCCGCAACCCCGGCGCTGATAGACTAGCTCACTACCAGCTAGGCTACCGGGGCACACTAAAGAAACCATTGTTCTAAAACCAAAATCGAGCTTCCGGTTTTTGACTTGAAAATTTAGTGCTCAGGAAATCTAAAATGCCAAATTTTGCTTATGCATCTCTCACGCATGGCTTTTCTGTTTAAGTTCAAGTTTTAAAAAGCTTGTAATTCTCTCTTTGTACCACACAATTTAAAAAAGGAGAGAGAAACGCGTTAAAATTCTCACGTTTATTCCATTTTAGAAATTTTTTATTTGCTTGTTTTGTGATACGAACTGTCAAATGTTGTATAGTAAACAAGTAAACAAGTTTTTTGTCTTTATCTTTATAAATATACCTTGTGTATGGTAAACAAAAATAATTTTTTAAACTTTGTTTTAGTCAAGGCGAATTGACTAGAAGGTGAGGTCAACTCTACAACAACACTGCTTCTATGGTCGGGTTGTCAAAAATATTGCTAGTAAAAAATAGGGTTGTTTACATAAAAAACTAATTTGTATACAAACTTTGGCAAGTCGACCACCGAAAAAACACCATATGTTGACTTGACCCCACCTTCTAGTCAATTCGCCTTGGTCTTAGTTTTATAAAAGTTTTCACTTTTTCGACGCGTTTTCAAGAATAGCCAGCAATATTTAATAATGTACAAAAACTCGTATTAAGCGCATAACTTAATAAGTGCTGTTGTGGTTATGTCGTGCTTTGTGACCCAGGCTGTCAGGGTTTAATTCCCGGTTTGGCCATTATTTTTTCTTTAACACACATTTTTATTGACTAATTTTAATTTTATTTAATTTTTTCATTCAGTTTCCTTTTTTTAAAAGGTAGTGAATTTTTGAAATAGAAAAGTGAGTTTTAGTAAAAAAATAATATACATTTTTTTATTTCACCAGCTTGACTGTGATTATTTTGACAAAAACCTCTATTTATGTACAGAATTTTCTAAAAATGAGCACCGATATAGAAAGCTGAGAAAATTTCTTTTCAAGCAAGCCCTCTTTCCTGAGCATTAAACTTTCAAGTCAAAAACCGGAAGCTCGATTTTGATTTTAGAACCATAGTTCTTAGAATTTTCCATAGATTACGATTTTGCTATACGCTATGTCACTTTTATGACGCCCAAACAAATTTACCCACCCTTATGTACATTATTTTTCAAAATTTTAATTTTAATATTTTTGTTTGGTAATTAAATTAAAAATAAGCTTTAATTTATTTGGTTTATTTGTATTCTAAATGCTTTTATTTTCCTGTTACATACATACTAGGGATGCTAATCAGGACTAGTTTTCGCAAATCCCTCAATTTTTGGGGTCCCGGGATTTAACGGGATTCACGGTTTTTGATAATTGAAATACAAATGCTTTTTATTGGAATTTTTACAAAAAATGTCTTTAAAAGAGGTTTACAAACAGAGTCAAGATATCTTTTAAATGAATTAAAGTGAATAATTGGAATTTGAAAACAAAACCAATTTAATTAGTTAATCATAAAAATCTTTTTATAATTACAGTGCACTCGGGAAAACGTCAACTCTCGTTTACGTCAACATCCCAAAACGTCAACCCTTTCTTTTTTACATTGCCTACTCTAAAACGTCAACCCAACCACAAAGCTCTAAAACGTCAACTCTGAATAAACAAAATTTTGAATTTAGCAGCAGTTAAATACACAAATTTGTACACATACACACTTATTTTATAAAATAATATCAGAAATTGGTGATTCCCCTTATAAGTAGAGTAGAAAAGAACTTACAACTGTATGTACTTATGTTTTGTATTTTTATTTATGTTCAGTTGCTTTTTTGTTCACGTAAATATCACATTAACAAAATGAGCTCAAAACAACCGAAATTGCTTAATCTACAAGAAAAGGCAAATATTTTGGACTTATTAGAAAAGGTGCGGTAACTTTAGCGAAACAATATGGTGTAACAAAGTCAACTATTAGCAAGATAAGATTTTTTTTTAATTCATATGTGTGCATGTAAAATTAAAAATATGATCTCATTTAAAATGTATTCTTTTGGTTCTAATTGTCTTCTATGGTTCTAGACAGGTTGAATGACTTTTTTGTTTCCTTTTTGAATTTGTTTAAGTTTTGTTTTAGTTTATAATCAATAAAAACCTTTAAAAGCACATTATCGATATGTTTTTTATTTAAAAATTTTACATTCGTAAACGTCAACAATTTGTTAAACGTCAACACCCACGGTTTTAATTAGTTGACGTTTTCCCGAGTGCACTGTATACTATGTATGTACTTTATTACGTGAATCTGTTCATTATTTACAGTATGTCTTATGACCACTCTAGGAAAACACTTTAATGCGTCTAAATTCGTAATGAGTAAAGGTTGAATTTGGTCAACCAGTGAAATCATTAAGAAAATTAAACCACACGAAATTTTTGTTTTGTTTTGTATTTTGCATTTGGGATGGTAAGTGTAACACCTTAAAATATGGGAGCTAGACCCACCTTTAAGTATACCGATCGACTGTGAGCCAATCTAACAATGTCCGTCCGGCTGGCTGGCTGTCCATGTAATTTTGTGCCCAAAGTACAGGTCGCAATTTTGGAGATAATTTGATAAAATTTGGCACATAGATTCTTATTGCCCCAAGGACCAAGCCTTTTGAAAATGGGCCAATTCAACGGGAGATATGCGGCAATTTCTGCCTTACAAACCAATTTTATTGAAATTTAAAACATAGATAGATCAATATTTATATAAACACATTCGCATGATTTTGCATTGGTCCCGAATAGGTCGGGCTGGACCGACAACACATTCTTACTTGTTTTTTTTTTTAATTAATTATTTTTTTTAATACTTCTCACATCAAAATTTTTTTTATAATTGTTGGAAACGCTTAAAAGAATAAAAAAGGTTAGTTTTTTTTTTCGTTTTCAATGACAGTATTAACACAGTTAATTTATCAAAAAAATAGAAATGATCAATCACCCTTATTCCATTTAACGTCGTCGTCATCGTCATCAATTGAATATCAAAATCAATTTTTATCGACATCGTCATCAATTCGATACAAAACTTGTATGCCATAACAGCAATGTAACGATGTCGATTGTTTATCGTTTTTTTTAGAACATCTCTAATAAGTTTTTATTAAAAATGGGCAATTTGATGTTCGTTTCTTATTAATGTTGTGCTCTCAAAGAGGGTAGCTTGATTTATTCTAAAAAAATCACCCTTACTAATGCCATAAGGTATTGATTACACTTTTCGCCCCGTATAAATCGACAGTGTTGATAGTGCCCTGTAAAAAACAGAACGGTACGACGATTGCCGAAAAGAGCAACAAAAAGTTACGCGAAAATTGCTAACATTCGGAAAATTTGCAAAAATAGCGAAAATTCGCGAAATTCTTTTTTATTTTAAACAAGCCATAAAATTGACTTAAAGTCCCCAAAAACATAAGAATCTCAAAAATTCCATAAAAATGGCAAAATTAGTGGAAATTCGCAAAAATTTGATAAAAGCGGCATGAAAGAAAAATTTAATATGTATTAAAAATCGTTAAAACTGTAAAGAATCAGAAAACTTACAGGAAAAATTGCTTCTATCGCGAATATGGCTAAAATTCGGAAATTTACGGTAATTTAGCGATTTTCATGGAATTTTTGCTATTCCTTATAGTTTTAGGAACTTTTAATCAATTTTTTGGCTTGTTTGGAATACATAAAATTTTCGCGAATTTTCGCTATTTTTGCAAATTTTTGCAATTTTCCCGAAAGTTTGTTGCTATTTTTTAATTTTTTTAATTCAACATTATTATTTTTGAAAAATAAAAAAGAAAAAAACTGTTTCGACACCAATAAGACTGACGACAAAAACAGAGTCAATTTAAATCGATGCCAACGTTAACGTTGCTTACGGCATACCAAAAATACATCGACGCTTATCGATAAAACTTGATATTGACAATGGGCATACCGATTTGCAACAATCGACACAAAACGATATCGTTTCGTATTGATAACGCTAAATGGAATAAGGGTGAATATTGTATTTGTAATCTATTCAACAAAAAATTTAGCAAATAATTTCGGGATTGACCAAACCCCGAAAATACCGGGAATGAAGTACTTATATTTGCTCATTGATTAAAAAACTAGACTACAATCTGCAGTAGCAACAAAAATATACTTAATAGGTGGCATTTATACGATGTATCTTTAGATATGTCTGTTTTATTCATTCTCTTTTGAACATGCTACCAAAAACGTTTTGCATTTTCACGATGTCTTTCAAAACATGTCAGTTTTACTGTCTAATTGTTAATTCTTCTTTATATACATATTAAAAAACCTAAAAAATCATATTAACGAAGGGGTCATTTATACGATGTCTTTTCAGACATGTCTGTTTTATTCAATCTCTTTTAAGCATGCTACCAAAAACGTTTTGCGTTTTCATGATCTCTTTCCAAACCTGTCTGTTTTTATGTGTAATTTTCTAATATACATATGTATTAAGTTGATTAATCGAATAAGAGTTTTAATTTATTCGAATAACTCGTATAATTCAAATCATTTTAAGCAATGGGAAAAACATACATGTCTATTTGATTGATACTTTTATTACATTGTGGTGTTGTATCCTCTGAGGCAATCAGGTGCAGCCAATACCGGGGATTCGGAAAAAATCCAAAATTCTCAGGTTCCAAAATATCTTTACGATCTTCTGTGATCGCGGCTGATCAACGACCCTACCTGGTACCACGGGAGTCAGTATCCCCCGATGAGCAGGCACCGGACTCACTATTGGTTGGGGCCTTCGTAAGCATGCCTTTTGCAGCAAATGCTTTCTGTATTTCATGAAGATTGTCTTTGAGGAAGTTTTGCTTTTATGTATTTTGAAAGTTACTTTTGGGGATCACGTAGTGGTTGTGGTTTACTCTTAAAAGTCGCGGGAAGGTTAATCCCGAAAATAACATTAAAGGGCGAATTTTTCACCATTAGTGGGAAAATTTGTCCTGAGCGAGAATCTCCCGTGTGGGTGCAGTTGCTACCCAACACAAGCTGCTAGCATATTTCCAAAAGCAGCGGAGGTTAGATATCTCTAGCTCCTAAACAAGGGGCGAATGTATAATTTTGCCGAATTATGCACTCAAGTTGCTAGCTTGCCTGATCTGAAACCCAAAGTTTAGCTCATAACTTTTTAACTAATTTATTTTCTTTGAGAATTGTTAGTCCAGACACTTTTAATTAGAAATGCTATTCAGTTATGAACAACGTTTTAAATCAATTTTTAGAAATTTGAAAGTCTAAGGTACTTTAAAACTTGGCAACCCCTTACGGTTAACAGACTACTATAGAGAAATCATGCGCATGTCGCAATCTTTATTTCTATCATTCTTGGCAACAATGTAGTATATAAAGAATCATAAACACACAAAATTTATTTTTATCGCAATCGCATTAGAAAACACGATTGTTTTACGAATGTGTATTACTCATTTTTAACATTTAAACGCCGAATTTAAGAACAATTTTTTATTGCTGGCTATTTATTTCGACTACTTTAGTGCTACATCAAGACTTTTATTGCTATCTTACTTACTATTTAAAAGCGAAAAGCGAAACTTAAAAATTAATTACAATTGTGAAAAACTAACAAATTGTAGGTTTAGTTTAATTATAATTGATCCATTACGAATTTTAGTTTTACAACATTCACCATTCTAATAATAAATAGATAAGTACAAAACGTGCTTCTGCTATTACTACAGAATATTTTGGGAAGCATTAGTTATAGCAATACAATTTGTAATAATTGTATCATTTTAAACACTTATTTAATTTGACAGTAAAACCATTTTAGAAGTATGTATGTACATATGTTTAAAATTCTTTGAAAAAAACCACTTCGATTTTTTGAAAAATACAAATTTCTTCAATTAATTTATCGACTATTATGTAAGTCGATTCCAGTCGAACTATTTTTTAAACGTAATGCAACAATTTGACTTGCAATTTCCTAATGACAAAACCATACAGGTGTGTTTCCGGTTTCGACTCGTATTGAAAACGCAAAATTTTCTGAATCCGCAAAATTCATAAATTTGTTTTCTTAAATCCACATTTTCTTGTGTATTCGAAGTAATTATTCGAAACAAATCTAAACGTCAAAAACATAAATAACGGCTTTTTATCCGCTCTTTAAAACAATTACATTCTGATTGTAAGAACAATTTTGATTTTTAGTTGAACCGTTATTTTTTAATTTTTTGATATTCTCGAGTTCATCAAATTTAATTTTCATTAAATTATTTTCACTGAGTGAAGGAATTTTACAACTTGGAATTTTTATTAAAATTTATTGGTAATTTTTCCTTGGCTGAGCTGGGATTTGAACCCAGGTTGATTTTTACATGTTTCAATCACCATATTCTATCTTCAGAAAATCTTTGAGCTCTAACCACTGCACCACTGCGGTGCCCGCCAGCCAACAGTCAAACTTCAATCTTTTAACCAGTGGTACTGGTGGTTAGAAATTTGCTGTTATTATCATTTTTGCTATAAGTCTTATACGCTTAACAGTTTTATTTGGTTTAATATCTTTAGTTTTTCTAAAATCTTTATGGATGAAGTTTCCTGATGATCTGGCCTAAGCAACCAGTGAAATGCGCATAGGAATAGCTTATCCCATCAACAATAAATTTCAAGTGTTTTTATCAATAATAAAAACTGGGAATTAAGCACGAATAACAAAATCTTTTGAAATTAAAATTTTGTATTCCCAAAAATTGAAATTACTTTTTGATCATTTTTAAATTTCAAATTACATGTTGCCTCCTTTCCTCTGTTTTTTCGTATTCTTTCTGTCAAGACTTTGTCTTGAAAACCTGAATACATTTGTTTATTATGTTTTTCTTTTGTTCACTTTCGTCGACATTTTATTTGTACAAATTAAAGTACAAATGTAAACATTAGAGCTTTTTAAGAACAATTTTGATTTTTAGTTGAACTGTTTTTAGTTTGATAAAAATGCCAGAAGCTTTTTTTAAGTCGATTCGATTCGCTTTACTTTCACCAACGCCTTACTACTCTAATTGAAAACGAATAAACATCCACATTCGAGTGAATTTGGAATATAGAGCACACCCGATAGAGTAATCAGCCTTATTGTGGTTGTCGTATACGAATGTGTCGTTTTTTGTAGTAGATTAAAAAACACTGGTTGTGTGTTACTTTAATCTTTTACAAAAAACGACACATTCGTATACGACAAATACAAAAAGGCTGAATATTTGTTTCACTCCTTCCGTTCTAGTAGTCGATCTTTTATGCTTGTTGTTAAATCGATTTCAATAATTTAAATATAAATTTATGTAAAATTTTTTTTAACAAATTTTGCGACCAAGAAAGTCCATTGTGATGTTAAATGAAAGCACTTTCTTATTCCGAAATTTCTAACTTTTGAGAACCAGCCAAAAGTTTTTACGAACAATGAGTGACCAGCCACCAGAACACCGTCCATTGTCGCAGTGATCCGTGTTGATCAGTGTTACAAATTTGGCATTTTTCATGCTAGATCTAGCATTTTTTTTAAAGTCATTTGGCCTGAAATCTAACTTATTTCGCATCTAGCATATTTTCTAGCATTATTTAAAAATGTCTGATATTTTTTAGTTCTTGTGGTATTTTTAATATTTTCCATTAATGTTTAATACAAATATTAAAAAAAAAAATGAAAGATTGTAACAATGTAAATGCTCATTAATGTGGACATAAATAAACTGAAATACAAACTAAAAAGGGACAAAATTAGAAAAATTAAAAAAAACTTATTCAAAAAAGTTTCACAAAGATTGTCTAAAAAAACTTAAACGTTAAAAGAATAGGTGAAAGAAACAGATGAAAAACCTTTTGAAATCTCTGAAAATGCTATACAATAATTTTGACTTAGCTGCACAATCTCCTTTGCACGATTTTTTGTGCAGGTAAATCAAAAATGCAGCTATCTTAAATGTATTTAGCTGCCTTAATGTGCAGGTACGCAATCGTGGGTACCTGCATAAAAGTGCAGCTAAAGTAAAGTGTTTGAAAGAGGAGTAACAACGTTTTTATTAATAAATTGATAATAACAATGACGTTCAAACAACTTGTAGTTATTTGTTACGCATTTTTATAATGAACGAGCTAGCCAAATTGGTAACAAAAAAGTATGGAACAGAATAGTCGCTGTAGTACAACGTTAAGAATAGCGCTGCAAGCTGTCTAAAGTTAAAAACGGCCGTTGCAAAGTAGTGTCAACAGAAAACGTAGTTGTAGTAGTCGTTACAGTTGAAGCGCAAAATTCGAAATTTTGAACTTTGTTGCGCTACAGAGCATTCGTCAGCTTCAAATACTACTACAACTACTTTATTATGTTCCAGACCTAAGTTGCTGTAACCACAACCCATATGCATAAATGTAAATACATAAAAAACAAAATAAAAGAATTATAATGATACCAACTTGACTTGTTTGCGATTTTTGATTTTATAAACTGCTAAAATTGGATATTTATGTGAAAAAGTGGCCACCATATTTTTTCATGTGTGCAGCTAACTTTGACGTTTTATATGAAAATATTTTAAAGCTGCTCAAAAATACGAAAATTGTGCAGGTATACAAAATGCACGTAAACAAGGATTTTGAAGAATAATTACAGAAAATATGTATCTTGGGCAGTTAAGTCAAAGTGCAGCTAACTTGAATTTTTTGTATGAAAATAATTTTAAAATGCCAAAAATTTTGGGCACTTATCTTAAATGTGCAGGTAAAAAAAGTGCACTTAATAAAGGAATTTGTATGGGATTATAAAGAATAATGCCAAAAATTATCAATTTTGTGCAGCTAGGTCAAAAGTGCACGTAAATAAAAGGCAGTTAAGTCAAAACTACTGTATTGTTTCTAAATTTAGTGGCCTGGAGCAACATGCAGAAACAAGAAAGCACAAAAATGCTACGGGCATAACTAAAAACCATCCTTTAAAAAGAATTTGTTACAACGTTCAGCAGAGGCGGTATTAAGTTTATGTGCTGTGCACAGTTCAGATACACCTGTCGATCATCTGACAAACCTTTGTAAAATGCAATTTGACACCTCGTCGCGAAAGCTGAAGGACAAAATGCAGCATATTATAAAAAATTTGCTTGGCCTTTACTTAACATTTTTTAGCATTTTTTTATCAATAAGTTTTGGCAACACTGGTGGTGATACATGCATTTTTCCCTAGTGTCAGTTAAAGTTTTTTTTCGCAATGGTAAGTGGGAGCCAAAGGCAGTTATTCGTAAGAATGTTCGACAACTAAGCTAAGAAGAAGAATAATGCAAATTTAATGCCAGATGACAAGCCATTCCTAACACATTAAACAGTAATTTTGTCGTTCGATCCTGTTTAAACCATCCGTAATGTCGTTATATACTGTCGATTTATTTCAAAGAGAACAAATTATTAGTGAATTTTTATTCACGAAAAGAGTAAGCATGTTCATGTTCCAGTTAATCAACCTTTCTGAGTCTCAGGGCCGATCTCGCCCTTATCGTGGTTGCCGAATTTAAAATACGCCTGCGACTGTTTGTTAATAGATTAAAGAGAACGTGAACTTATTTTGAATATTGATTTGAGAAGACGAATCAATAGTCTTCTTCTGCTTAACTGAAAGTTTATACTCTTTTTCTTCTACCAGGCAATGCTTCATAGGTGAGTATAGATTAAATTAAGATAAAAATCACAGTAATCTTAACTAAATATCCCTGCAGGTAACATTAAATACTTCGAAATTACAACACAATATCACGGTTGAATAAATTGAATCGAAGCATTGGATTTAACTAGAGATGTACGCGCTAGTAGTTTTTAACTCATGATCACGCAAGCTAACAAGGAAAGCCTATGTAATTACGGAAGCTCACGCACGAGGAATTCTAAATTGCTTACGCACACTAAATTACTTACGCAATATTCAACTAAAAAAGTACTTTTTTTAATGAAACACAAAGCTTAAATTCAATTCAAATTTTTTAAATATTTTTAATAAAAAAGTTTAGACAAGAATTAATTAAGCACGACAAACAAAATCTTGTAAATTAAAAGTTTAGACAATTTTCAATTTCAATATTTTAAGTTAGGCTTGAGTTCATTAAATTTAATTTTCATTTAATTATTTTTACTGAAGGAAGGAATTTTACAACATGAAATTTTTATTAAAATTTATTGATAATTTTCTTGGCTGAGCTGGGGATCGAATTGGGTTGAATTTACATGTTTCAAGAATCACCACATTCTTTCATCAGAATTCTTTGAGTTCTAACCTATGCACCACTGCGGTGCCTGCCAGCCAACAGTCAAACATCAAGCTTTCACCAGTGGTACTGGTGGTTCGAAATTTGCTGTAATTATCATTTTCAATTTTATATTACATGTTGCTTCCTTTCCTCTGTTTTTTCGTATTCTTTCTGTCAAGACTTTGTCTTGAAAACCTGAATACATTTGTTTATTATGTTTTTTGTCCATTTTCGTCGACATTTTATTTGTACAACTTGAAGTACAAATGTAAACATTTAAGCTTGTGCCATAGCTATTTAAAGAACAATTGTGATTTTAGTTGAACTATAAGTTTTCAATTTCAATATTTTTAATTAGGCTTGAGTTCATCAAATTTCATTTTCATTAAATTATTTTTTACTGAAGGAAGGAATTTTAATTAATTTTTTTTTTATAAAAATATTTTTTAGTTTGTATGTGTTTAATGATTTAAAAAAGTCTTGGTAAGTATGTACGTGAGAAATGGTGCGTAATATTAAAATTATAAATCACAACTAATTAACATAGTTGGGGGTAGTGCACTAATAATTGATTTAAATCAGCATTGCACTATCACTAAATAAAACTGCAAAGAAATTAGTATGCACTCTTTTTTACCAGCTTTAGTGATGATTGTTATTTTTTAACTACCACTAAAAAATTTCGAGTGATATTGCAAATTTTTTCACTATCACTAAACGCAGATTTGAATGCAAAAATCTGCACTCAAATCAAATAGTGCAAAATTTGGACATGCAATTAAAAAAGCTGCATACAAATATTGTCTCACTAAAATTTAAAAACTGTAACTTTGTATGTGCATGGTTTTTGATTTCTTTTGAGAATATGCAAAAGTAAAGAACATTAATCGAAATGAAATTTTGTCAATATATACCGTTATTATTGGCTTTTTTTTTTTTTTTTTTTTTTGTTTTAATTTCCTAAGCTAATCCCGCGAAGCTCTATGCTTGTCTGCAGGAAAGAAACCAGAGTCTCTGGCGGGAATCGAACCCGCAACCTCGGCGCTGGTAGTGCAACAGTTTAAGTTGCACTCAAATGAGTGATGAAGAAACAGTTGCAATAAGCTGATGATTGCTTTTTTTAAATCAAACTACAGTTGAACTTCTATAACCCGAAACTCCATTATCCCGACAAAAAAGTTCGACTTACAGACACTTCAAGTTAGAGAATTTTGTAAAAAAATGCATAACAAACAAATTAAATTCGTTCGGTATTCATGTTATTTAATTTTACTTCGTACAAATACATATGTACATATTTAAAGATATCATTTAATGAAATATTGTGTGATTTGATAAGTGTTTACATGCAAAATTTGAAAAACTTAGAATTTTTGAATTTAGATTTATCAAATTTTATTTAACTAAAGATAAATGTCATATTTTAAATGTTAATTAGTTTTAAAGAAAACAAAAATTTAAGATGGCAAAAAATGTTTGGAAAAAAATTCGACTTGTGGAAGTGTGGCCACGCGTGGTGCAAATATTTTACTTTGAGTTACAGAAAAATTCAAGATAAAGAAGTTCAAGAGTTCAAGTTAGAGAAACAAAATCATGTGAATTGGCCTGTCCACCGCTATTGCCAAGAGATTCCCTTCGACTTAAAGAATTTTCGACTTAGAGAAGTTCGACTTATAGAAGTTCAACTATAATTTTTTTGTGAGTGCAAAATTTTTTAACATCGCTAGCACTCATGTTTAGTTTAGCTGCAAATTTTCAATTCATCACTCAACATCAACAAAATGATTGCAATATTTTTGCACTATCACTAATGGTGTTTTCTTTTCTACAAAAAAATGTGATATTTTATTTTAAAAAAATGCAATTTGGTGTCTGTTTCTTAAAAATTTTGCTCCCGAAAAGGGTGGCTTGTTTTATTCTAAAAAACTCATCCTTTTCGGGAGCAAAATTTTTAGGAAACAGACACCAAATTGAATTTTTTTAAAATAAAATGTCACATTTTTTGTAGAAAAGAAAACACCATAAGTGTGAGTTGAGACTGCAAAATTAGTGCACTACCCCAAACTATGCTAATTAATGTTTGAATCTCTCGAAGCAGAACACTAAAAGTCACAAAAGGCACAACAATTTAAGTCACGTGTACACCTCTTCTTTAAACTTTGATTACTTAAATTTCTGAACCATAAAGTTTTATCCGTATTAATTAGAAATATTGCGGAATTAAATCTGAAAATATTAATTTTCTCTCAACACCTCATTAAACACAACCATTTTTCCGTAAAAATAATAACTTTGCTTACACCCAGTAATTTTGTTGCGAAAAGGTCACTTGGGTGGTTTGACAAATTTAAATTTTGGCTGGGCAAGTTAAAAATTTCTGTAAAATACCAGGCGAGCAGGATTTGTCGGTAGGGTAAAATCGTTTTTTGAACTGCCCTAAAGTAGGCTTTCGAAACTTGGTTAATCTATTTAGAGTAAAACAGGGTGGCTGATATTCCAAAAGTATTTAAAGTAACGCCCTAAGATATGCTGTGGAATTTCCAAGATTTTTTTTAAATACATACAGTAACATTTCAATTGTGTTGGTTGCAATAACTTTTTTTTTTTAAGAATTTTATCAAATATTAAATCACTTTTAAAAAGATTTTACTGCTTTAAGTTTATATCAGAATGTACTATTAAAGTGGCCTCACAAGCGCAGCTGTTTGCAGTGATTTTCTTCGTGTGTGACGTTTGCTTTCATTCTTTTTTGTTTATTTTTTTTTAACAAGGCATTTTGACATTTGCCGCCTCAATTCTAGCAAGAAAATGCCTGTGGCTTTTTCTATTGTTTCATTGTTGTAGTACTGTGGTCACTTTGTTAATACATTTTGGATTATATTTTTAAAATTTAATTTGTTGTATTTTTTTAATTAAAAATATTTTATTATTACATGTTTATGTTTTTTTATTTAGTCATTAAATTATGTTTTGTTTTTGAGATTTGTAACTCATTTTCTTTACTTCCATTATTGTTTAGATTTATTTTTTCCAACTTAAAACTTGTTCTTCTAAAAAAATAGTGTTGAAATTTTGATCTAAACTATTGAAAAAATTTTTTTTATTTATTTTGTATCTATGTTTTTATGTATGTATATAATATGTATTCTAAATTTTTTGTTTTTGGTTTTTTTTGCATATTTTTTAAGTTAAGAAATTAGGGATTTAAGTTTTCTTTTAACTAACATTTAAATTATATAAAAAAATATAAAAAATAAACTAAAATGATTAAGGTAATGAATGTATATAAGAAATTTTGTATATATTGAATTAATGTGTCGGTCGATTATGTATGGCAACCGAACTTTAGTTAAGCTGCCGAATATATTACAGATGGCAGCTGATGTCGATGGAGATATTGCTGTTGACCGATTGAATGATTGTGTTCAGTCTTTAAAGTCTCTACTAAATAAGTCACAGCATCTTTGAGAAGACAAAAAATATGCCCAAAAGCAAGAATATTTGTTAATAAGTACAGACGGTCGGCCATTCTAGTGGATTAGAATTTCCTCTCAAGTGTCGCATAACAGATGACACGTTCACTCCTTCTTCTGGGTCGTGTTTACATTTTTTCGGTTTTCAAGAGTTGGCTAACGGTTGCAATACATAATTGACCCATAAATTTCTAATAAAAGAATTTGATATTTAAAAATTTCTCGTAAACAGTTTTTTTCCAAAATAAAAAATTTCTTATAAAGAGAATAAAAGAGAACAAAAAATTAGCAATTAAGATGATGATAATGATAACAATAATTTTTTAACTGTAATAATATTCAACACAAAATATGTATGTATAACTAAACAAATAATATAAATAAATACCATGAGAGAAAAATGCTTTTATGTCTGAATTTCTTTGCTGTTTAATTATTTTTGAATTTTTTTTTAATTTTCTGGAATGGTTGTTAATGTTTTCGAGTGTGAACCATTTAAGGTGACATCATTTGACGCACTTCCGCTGCCAACACTACCATTTAGAGTTGTTGTGGGCCCTGTTGATGTATTGACGTTATCGAATAAATTTAAATCGATTTCTGGTATGGGATCACGCCAGTAATTAAAATGTGAAAATTCCACCGCAGTTACCTCGTCCGGTTTAATGGGCGGAAATAGTTGATCGACAATAAAGGTCATACTACAGTATCTATAAGAAAAGTAAATATAAAATAAAATAATTATGTATATAATTAAAAATTATAACGAAATGTATAAAAGAATTGTGCGTTCCACTAAAAAAACTACATCTGTAATTGTTTGTGTTTAAAAATTGATTTTTAATGTTTTGTATAATGCTAGGTTCACGCGACGATATTAACCACTTGGTTCGCTCTCTAAATCTAGATTGCCAACCATGCTGTTCACACGAGTCATTCTTGGTTCATTTTGACATTCTTTTTTTTTGTGCATACTGATATTTGGTTTCTAACCGGTCCTGGAGGGATAGAACAGATTCCAGAGGGTCTAGGGCATTAAAGTGCGTTTTGGACGCAATGGCAATCAGGGTCGATCTACCGGGGTTTGTCAGGGAAATAGGTCTGTTGTTTCTGATGAGGGGACTGTAGAGGGAGTTTTTTGTTCTATGTGGTATCTATCAACTATCTTAAATCCATCTGTCAACTCCTTTCTTCTTCACTTTTCTCTTCTTTCTCTATATTGAAGAGATTCACAATGGACCGCATGCGTCTCCGAGTGAAAGTGTGTCCTTGGGCGCATAACCCTTCCTAACCTAACCTATATTTGGTTTCTGTTTTTGTTGAATATTTATATGTACATATGTATATCGTCAGCTCATTATTGGTTTGGTGCATATCATGAAGAAATTACCATGATATGCGCCAAACCAATAATGAGCTGACGATATGTACTTTTATTATTCAGCCTTATTCCGTTTGTCGTTGACGTCATCGACATTTTCGTTTTTGTAGAAATTTAAGGACCACAGGCTGTGTGTCACTTTAATCTATTACAAAAAACGACAATGTCGATGATGATAACGACAACTGGAATAAGGCTGATTATTATATTCAGCTATGTCACAGAGTACAATTCCGTTCGAAATCGAAGAAAACATATTTGTTTATTGATAGAAAGTGTATTTTGATAGTTTTTTTTTGGCCCATTCCGTTCATGAAAACAAAAATTTTATCGTCATTTTCTGAAGCACTAAAATTCGGCATGAATTCCGTTTTCGAACGGAATTGTACTCTGCGACATGGCTGATTATTATCTTTTACGTTAGTATTCATCGTTTATAAGCATTTCATAATTTGCTAATTTGTTGGTGCTTTTTTTAACATGAAATCCATTTATTAAAACTCGCTTACATGCATGTAAAGCCTTTTACTCGCATCAAAAGTGCATAAATATATAAATAACTTGATTAGAAAACAGTAATTTTAGTTTTGACGAAATAATTTTTGTCCGATGTTTATTGTACAAGTTTAAAACAATGCTTATATGAGATTTTTTTAACACAATTTATTAAATGCAACAAAAATTTATAAAAAAAAACACCTTAATCAAAGAAGAACAAAAAATTGCTATGTGTATACTCTTGCGACTTCTTTTGTTAGCTACAAATGGTTTTGCGACAGAAGACAAAGTGAAGCGTAGCGATTTAAAACAAAAATCTAACAGATGAGATTATTTTTATATACGTAAATTTATCTGCTGGCAGCACTGGTTGGTAATTGTGTCCAAACTACATCTGTGAAAGTGAAAAGTGTTCAGTATACTCTGCCATTTCATCATGGAGAAACTCACAAACGAGCAACAACTGCAAATCGTTGAAATTTATTATCAAAATTCGTACTCTGTGAGAAATGTCCAACGTTTGTTACGAACTTTTTATGGTCTTCAAAATCGACCTAGTGAATCAACAATTCGTGCTATTATCACCAAATTTCGCACCAAATTTACTTTGGTGGACATTAAACCACCGACTCGCGTTCTGTGAGTGCGTACCGAAGAGAATATTGCAGCCGTAACGACCAGTGTTAACGAGGATAGGGAAATGTCAGTTCGTCGCCGTTCACAGGTATTGGGCATGTGTTATTTAACCACGTGGAAAATTTTACGTGACGATTTGCATTTGAAAGCCTATAAAATCCAACTTGTACAAGAATTAAAGCCGAACGACCTACCAAAACATCGAATGGGCCTTACAACAGCTCGATGGAAATCCACTGTTTTAACGAAAAATTGTGTTCAGCGATGAGGCTCGTTTCTGGCTAAATGGATACGTAAACAAGCAAAACTGCCGCATCTGGGGTGAAGAACAGCCACATGCCGTACAAGAGTTACCGATGCATCACGAAAAAATGACAGTTTGGTGTGGTTTATGGGCTGGTGGCATAAAGGTCCATTTTTCTTCAAAGACGACGGTGGAAGAAACGTTACTGTCAACGGCAAACGATATCGAGCCATGATACGCGACTTTTTTTTGAACAAACTGGCTGAGTTGGACTTGGTTGATATGTGGTTTCAACAAGACGATGCCACATGCTCGTGAAACAATGGATAATTGAAGTATGAATTTGGTGAGCAGTTTATCTCTCGAAATGGCCCTGTGAGTTGGCCGCCAAGGTCATGTGATTTGACGCCTCTTGACTATTTCTTGTGGGGTTATGTAAAGTCGTTGGTCTATGTACACAGGCCAAACACGATTGAAGCTTTAGAGTATAACATAACACTAGTTATTCATGGAATACAGGCCGAAATGCTCGAAAAAGTGTTGCAAAATTGGACCTTACGAATGGATCATTTGAACCGGAGCCGCGGGCAACATTTACATGAAGTTATTTGTAAAAAGTAAATGGCAAAGACCAATTTATCGATTCCAATAAAAATTTTGAATATATGATGCAAATTTGAGTGTTTTATTAGATTTAAAAAAAACTACGCTTAAATCCCATTATATGTAATTGGACTTAAAACCATATTTTCTTATATAAAAGTGCAACAATCTACAAAGGGGTACCAGGGTATCGGGTTATTGACTAACGTATATTTTTTTTGGTTATTGACCGTAGGGTAATATCGTATTATATTGTGATGCATAAATGCGGGATATGAATATAAGCATGCTTAAACACGAAACAATTTCGGCTATTTTAAACTATAATTGCATAAGTTTCGATGCATAAAGGCGTAAAATGCTTTTAACCGGTGTGCAAATAAGCTACAAGCACTGTTCTTTAGTTTATTTAACATGTTTTGTTTTGTTTTTTATTTGTTTTGGTTTTCTTTCGAGAGCTAGTTCAGCTAAACTAGCGATAACTTGTTATTAAAATTGGAGATAAAAGTAACTTTTTTATTGTTCTTGTTTTGCGAAATACTAACATGTAAGCGCACATTTATGCGCTACTCACTAAAACAAAGAGTTGCAGTAAGGTAACTAAAGGAATTCTTAACAAATTCAAAATAATATATAACAGAGTCACGATGTTCCATTCAGTGTGTAAAGCTGATCGTTACATTCAAAAATTTTTATATGCGCTGAATAAAGCGCTTTCTGTGTTAAAAAGGTATAGCTTCAAAGTGGGAACTTGCCATATAAAATTCATGACTTCCGTAAGCTGAATGGTAAGTGAAACTTTACAGACTTATTATTACTTGTATTGATTAAAATAAACAGAAAACGTATTAATTTCTCAAAGTTATTTTTTGGGAATACAAAATTCATTATTAATAAGATTTCTGTATGACGTGCTAAGTTCCCAATTTTTTTTTTTCATATTTGATAAATACACTGAAATTTATTTTTGAGGGAAAGCTAGCTTCTATGCGCATTTCACTGGTTGCTTAGGCCAGATCGTCAGGAAACCTTTTCCAAAGATTTTAGAAAAGCTAAAAATATTATACAAATAAAACCTTAAAGCGAATAAGAATTATAAACACTCAAAGTCTTACTTGTAACTATGTATATTAAAGCTTAAACAAAACACCAACAATAAACAGTGAGTTTATCTTTTCTTACATTCCCCTACAATTGGTTGGCTTTTTTCCGACTCGAATTGTAGTTGTAAGTGGGTAAAAAGAAAAAACAAAATTAAAAAACAAATTGCTTCATTTCATTGTTTTCGTTAGAAAAAAAAAAAACAAATTTGCCAGTTCAGTTTATTAATTTCTTTTTGTTTATCCAGAATGTACTAATAAAGTGACCTCACAAGCACAGCTGTTTGCAGTGATTTTATTCGTGTGTGACGTTTGTCGTAATTTTTTTTGGTTTATTTACTTTTTTTAATAAGGCATTTTGACATTTGCCGTCTCAATTCTAGCAACAAAATGCCTGTTGTTTTTCTATTGTTTCATTGTTGTAGTACTGAGGTCACTTTGTTAATACATTTTGTCGTTTATCATTTAATAATTTCGTTAAATTTATTACGATGAAAATATTTTGGTTATTTTCAAAAATTTTCAAGGATTTTTAAATAAAATATATTCTACTTCTCGACGCACAGTGGCTCATTTTCCAAAAACCCGTGAAAGAAATTTAAAATTTGATGAAAATTTTGTGAATAATACATCGTATAAAAAGCTTTTAACTGATTAGAATTCAAAAACGTTTTACATAATTGTATAAAATTAATAAGGCCCAACCATAATGTGCTTAAGTTGGCTTAAGCAAATGTGCGAAAACATGTAAATCTTATGAGGAAAACCATATTGAACTAAAATAAACTTTTTGTTTAGTTTTATGAAATTGTCATTTGCTTAAGCAAAGTGCGAAACGGATCGCACATTCCGTACGGAATAAAATGTTTTTTGATTTTGTTTTTTTTTAATACATTTGAGAGACTTTTTGTTAATTTTTGACAGTAGGTTAAGCAAGGCTTTGCATATTATGGTTGGGCCTATAGTTGGTAGAGCAGCTTGAAGTCGACAATTTTTAACAGCAAAAAAGGTTATTTTGAAAAAAAAAAAAAAAATTACAATTTAGAATTGAAGCGTCACAAACATTACTGTTTGATCATTACCAAAGTATATTTATACCAAGTACATGCAAGTCTACAACAAATCAACAATAAAAAAAACAACATTCATTGTGTTTGTGTAAAAACTTATGGTACTGTCAAACAGCCAAACATAAAAAAAACAAAAAAAAAAAAAAAAAAAAAAAAACACATTAGAGTGGGTCAATTTTTTTCTCGACCAAGCGGTTGTCAAAATCGGTATCTATGACGAATTCTAAGAAGGTTTGCCCAAGTAACCATGGATCTTAAATCAATATCGAGCTTCCGGTTTTTAACAACAAAATTCTCTTTCCGAATTTTATATTTTTTTTTTAAATATGCTAAAATTTTATTGAAAAAATTTTCCAATCCCGCCAAGATTTTGTCATATGTCGTGTAATGATAACCAGGATATTCGTACCAAATTTGGGAACTTTAGCTCTTGTCGTTCTACAGATAAACATAAATCTATAATGTCTTTGTATAAGAGGTGCCCCGCCCACTTAAAATGTCAAACAAATATATATCCTATAGCACCACCCAGACCATCACTAATATACTGTAAAAGTTTCATAAAGATCGGTTCAGCGGTTACGAAGATTACCTCCTGCAAACAAACAAACAAACAAACGTTACCTCTTTGGAATTTAAAATAAACGAAAATAAAAGTTTCTCTTTAAAAACGGGAAGCTCGATTTTGATTTAAGACCCATGGTTTCTTTGGCAAACCTTCTTAGAATTCGTCGTAGATTACGATTTTGACAACCGCTTGGTGAATTTTTTTTTAATGCATACAAATTGACCCACTCTAATGGCGATTTCTTTTCTGAGAATAATGTTGCATTAATGTAACATGTTCTACATTTTGTGTTCGTTTGTACAAAAAATACAACTGTGGGAAAAATTTTCAAGTTCTTTTGTGAAAATGTTGATGAAAAACATGCAAAACATGTTACATGTTTTACCCTTACTTTTTCTTAAGGGTTCATACTGCCCTGTTTTACAACTTTGGTACTTACTACTTTGTTTGTACAACCAATATTTTATTTTGTTTGTCATAATATTTTAAAAGTTTTGTCAAAAGAATTCTACATCTAAATATTCTTTGACGGCATACTCCATTTTGAATTAAATCGTTTTTTTATTTTGGTGGAAAATTCTATGTATTTATTATCGTTTTAAATTTGTTCAAGCAATAAGTGATGTCAATGTCTGTTTTCAAACCGTAAAGTAAGTGTGCAGCAAATAGTCGAATAGTTTTAAAAATCGCTAATGAACTACATTAATAATAAAAGTGTAATAGTTGTAAATAAAGGCAGCTAATTCTGTTCGATTGAAGTTGTACAACATGTAACACTTCGAGTGATTATAGGTAACATGAAAAAGTGTTACATGCATATACTGTAGCATTTTTTTCTCAGAATAGAAATCGCCATAAGATACATACATAAATGAAATTTGAACCGAAAATATTTTTCAAATTCACCGATATTTTTGGAGCACCTTGTACCCAATGGCAACAAATGTGATATATGGTTTTAAAGAAAAAATATATCTTCTTTTAATACTTTTTTGAATTTTTAAAATATCTTCATTGCATCAAAAGTTAAGGTTTTTGGAACGAAAAAAGTCAAAACGAGTCACTGTGCTACGGCTTTCTACGAAAAATTTTTATGTAAAATTGTATGAAAAATATGGTCTCGACACAGTTATGTTTGAGCACTAAGGTTATTTTTATTAAGCGTTTCTGTCTTAAGTATTGTTTTATTTAGTGTTCGAAAATAAACATTAAATATCGCCCCTTAGTGTTCGGTTCGGTAGATTTGTGGAAAACACAAACGTTAATAGTGTTAATGTAGTAGATCATTAAAAAAAAATAACGTTTCCCTGTTTTTCATCTTCGTGCACAAAAATAATACTGTTGTTATCCAACTCAACAAAAAGATGAGAACATTTAATTCCGTTCGGTTTTTTTTAAACAACAAACTTCATTGTGTTCGGTTCAGCTCGTAAGTGTTCGTTCATTCAGTTGTGCTTAGCGCCCTTTTGACTGGTAAAAAAAAACCAAAAATGTTTTACACAAACAAAATACATAAACGAAAGAAAAGCCAGCAAACAAATTTTACACGCACAAACTGTTCGTGCTGCGGTCGTTGCTAACATTTTTTGTTTGTTTATTTCTTCATCAATGTAAAAAAGTAACATTATAGAACACTAAAATATAATGGTTGTCTAGAGTACCACTACAATTTTTTTGTTTTTTAACGAAAATAGTAACGAACGGTATTAAGGGTTGCATTCGTCTACACAAACACTAAAAAAAATTATTATCGTTCCTGGGTGTGTGAACCGAACTGTTAATAATGTTATGTTTATTTTTGAACAGTGATCTTATTACATTACATTAGACTTTTTATGAGTTTTTCGCCCTCTTACTATGAACAACTCAACCCTAGATCAGTTGAAATGTTGCAGTTTTGCATTACTGTTTACGACCCTGTGTTAGTACGGTTAACAAAAACCTCAATTACTTACAACGTATCACTAGCAGCTGTGAAGTTAAGTTGCTAAATTGAGTGGTAAACCGTGATAAGGACAAAAGTTAAAAAAAAAGAAAAAAATAATATTTTTGGTCAATATTTATTGTTGACCTGTCGATAATCTATGTTGTTGTTTTTGTTTGGCTTAAGGTCATATACAAATTAAAATAAAAAATTCCACAAATTTTTGTATTTTTAATTTTGTTTTTTATTTTTCTTCCGATATTTCGACCATACATCGATGGTCATCTTCAGGGGATTTAAAACACTGTCAAATTAAAAATTACAAAAAAGTTGATACGTGCTCACTGTTTGTCATATTTTCATCAACCGGCAAATCCCTCTGAGGAGATCAAGTGGTTGTGATCGAAACATGTCAGGGTAACCAGCCGCCTGGGTTCGAATCTCAGGCCAGTCAAGAAAGAAAAATTATCAATAACAATTTTAATTAAATTTGATGAACTTAAGCCTGATTAAAAAAAATATTAAAATTTGGATTAAAACCATAAATAGTTCGACAAAATAACTACAATACTAATTATTGAAAAAAATAATAGTTAAACAAAAGTTAAGCATAATTTTAGGTTTGGACATAATGCTTTTTATGTAGCCTACTTTTAGGCGCCCGAGATTTGTAAAGACTTTTTATTCAAATATTAGAAAAATTTAGATAAAACTCAAATACAAAAAACCTTTCTGAGGCCGAGTCTAAAGAAAATATACATACATTTAAAGACCTAACTTCAGTCGCCAAAAATAAACATACATACACAAAAATAGTTGCATAGTTTTAGATAACAGAATTAAATTGTTTTCAAACATGCTATAGTCTACTTTTGGTTGTTTAGCTAAAATGCCTTCCGCATTTTTTAAAATAAAAACAAAAACAACCTTTTGTTTTGTACAAATATATACACATACAAATTGGCACAAAAACGTAATCTATATTAGTTAAAATTTATAAATATTTATCTAATATGTAGATACATTTCTTTGTTGCTATAATTTTTAGTTAACAATAAAATAAAACCCAACAAAACGAATTTTGTTTATTTTATTTGCCAAATATTGGAGGTATTCACGTCACAAGTTGCACCCTTGCGAAAAAGCAAAAATGCAAAAATATAACAACAACCACACAGACAATTAGTTGTGCGTAAATAATTGTCTTTGTGGTTGTTGTTATGTTTTTGCACTTTTGCTTTTTTGCAAGGGTGCAACTTGTGACGTGAATACCCTTATTAAAACTAAAACAAAATTTGTATTTATCTTTCTACCAAATATGTAGTATATTAAAAGGTATTAGCACAAAATAAGTATATTATTAATATATAATATATTTTAAATTTCATCACATTTCTGGTTGTTTAGAAATAATTTACAAATTAAAATTAATAATAAAGAAGTGCAGAATGTAAGGATTTTTACGGGACCTTTGGAAAAAACAAACTTTAAATATTAAATAACTAGAAATGTGTAATAATAATCAATTTGTATCACTATATTTTTTTTTAGCAAGATAAATAACAATACTTTTTGTTTACTTAAAAACTAAATAATAGATTACACAATAATAATAACGTAATGTTAGAAAAAAACAGACACTATAACCTTAAATAGTTAAAACTAAAAGGCTACTTTTTTGTTTTTAATTTAAATATTAAAAGCAATTCAATTGCATGTATATGTAAATAACCAGGTAATAAATATCACAATTTAGTTGTCGAAAAGTTTTTTTTTTGATAAATTTCTTTTTATGTATAATTTTAAAAAATATTGTTTTGTTCATATTTTGCTTGCCAAGTTTTTTTTTTTACTGTATTTAGTTGACATAAAGAGAGGAGGCATTAATTAAAACTGCATTTGCTGGTGAGGCATTGCCATTGTTGATTAGACCATTCACTATTGGCGTTTGGGAATTAACTGACGCTGCAAGACTTATTGATTCCGATACATCTACTACTATTCCATCATCTGGATCATCGATATATTCATCACTGAAAATTTCCTCTTCATCACTTGCGGTATCACTAAATTTTAGCTCTTCCTCTTCTTCTTCGTCATCAAATATATCGGTTTTATAATCGTAATCATCATTATCCAGCAAAGGAAAATGTTCATCAACTTCTAGTGATTGATTGATGTAACCACTAGTCGAAGGAAATGCGCAATAAAAACAATTTTTGGAAAAATAAAACAAAAATAAAATAGAGTACAAATTTTGTTTTAAAAAAACTAAAACAATGGACAGTTTTTTTACAAAATGAAAAAAAAAAAAATTAATGTTTGGAAATTAAAATTTAAAGGGAAACACGAAATTAAAATGTAAAAATGTTATTTAAATTTTGCGAAAAGAAATGTTTAAAAATTAACGCAAAATTTGCAGTAGCGTTGCCAACTCACAAAAAAAATAAACAATTTTTACAGCTAACAGTTCAGGGTTAAATAATTTGTTATCATTGGTAATTGTTCTGGGCGGGGAAGCAGCTCGCGCTGGATTTTCATCACTTTCAAAGGGCAACTAGGCCGATCTTGCTTAAACTGATTTTCGTGGGTTTTACATTTTATTTTCACATTGGCTAATGACTTGGCACCATATTATTGTAACAAGTTACAGTTTTTGCATCACTTTTCAACTTAAACTTGGGGGAGAATAATATAACTCAGAAGAATTACTGGTGGAGTACCCAAAACGCAGGTGGGTTTCGAGTTCGAACAATTTGTACTGTGTATTACGATGCCGTAAAATAATACAGCCAGGGCCATTATTCCAACTTTGCGTTAGGATTTTGTCGGAAATATAAAGTTATTTATTATTTCAACTTTAATTTTACCTACCCGGTAGGATGATTCTGCCTTTAACATATCGCTTACTTAGGTTAAAGCAAAGTTAAAAGAATAAAGCAGAGTTCAAGCAAAGTTGAAATAGCGTAAAATACGTGTGGCAAAATTCTACCTTTAACTATCGCCAAGTTATAGTAATGGCCTTTTATGTCTTATCTTCTGGTCGTATACTCACTCGTTGTGGTAATCAGAATTGGTATTTTAGATTATGCAATGTAACACCATTTTTATTGTGTTATTTAAAGAAAAATTTTAATGTCGACAAGAATAAGGTGCATTACAAAAGGAAATTAAAGACTTCAGTCACAAAACTCAGCTACGTTTACGCAAAATAATTATGGAAAATTTCAACAAAAGAGTGCAACTACAGCCATTTAATTTCTTTCATTTTCCCCATGTGTCCTGTGTACGTTCGAAAAAAAAAAAATAAAAATCAAAAACAGTATTTTCTATTAAATTCAAATTTTGCGTTAATTTTAGAAAGTTTTGTTTTAAAGAAAAATGAAAAGGAGACAATCTTAATTATTTCAGTTAAATTGTACTTAAAATAAAATAATGTTTTAAACAGAAAACCAAATCTTTTAAGTTACAGAACTATTATTCTTTAGTTTAAAGGTATTTTAAATGAAAATTCAAATTAAATTATATATTTGTCGCCTTATTTTTAAAATTTGGCTTTTTTTAATAAAAAATTGTTTCTTGTTAAACTTAAGAAACACCTGAAGTAAAATCTACAGCTCTTTTGAAATTCCTCTTCATTTCCATTTAAATTTCCATTATGATGTTTTTTTAAACGACAAAAGCTTAATAACAACAATGCATTTCTTAGGGTTTATTAGGTATAGTAATTAAAAAAATTAATAAACGATAGGTTTATGATTATTACATACAAAGAATATTATTAAATTTGTTTACAAGTTATTCATAATATATATGTATGTATATTGATAATTTTAATATAGATTACGTTTCTTGTTTGCCAATTAATAAAATAATATGTATATGTATGTATAAAGTATAAATATATCGAGCCCTTACCTCAAAAATTGCTTAAGCGACATCATTTTCAATTTCCGTTTTTTTTTCGTAAATGTATTTGTTGGCAACACTTTTATCACCTTCTAAAATGTCATTGTCACATAACGTTACGTTACGAGTTTATAGCAAAAATAATTTTAGCTTAAGCGACAACCTTTATACATAATTTTTATGAAATAAAATAAAAAAAAAATCCTTCTGCTGTAATATTGTGTTTTTGTCGCTTAAGCTTTTTTGCGGTAATGGCTCGATATGTTATAGTAGTAAATTTAATAATGAATATGTTTTAATGATTTCTAAATTCAATAGTTTTTAATATATTTTACCATTTTAAGTAAATATGTGAATATTAATGTAATAAAATTGTTTAATAGATTTTCAAACACAAACACCTTTTAGAATTGCTTTCGATTAAAGGCGACTTGTACTTTAGCAGACATTAATGACAAAATTAAATGTACAATTACACCGTTTTAGCTTTTAAATGAAAATATTCAAACACAAGTACATACACCACAATTTAAAAAGTTTTGTTTAGCTTAATATGAAAAAGGAGATTGAAATATAAAAATAATATTGATACTTACGAAGATTGGAATGTTTGTGTTAATTCATGTTTTAATTCTCCTTTGGTATTTATGGTAAATATACGTTTGATGGGTATACCAACAGCACGATAAGCCCAAACATCCTAATAAAAAGAGAAGATTATTAAAATCTTTAAAATATTCATAATATATTCAAATTTGTTATATTTCTGCAAATAATTAGAAAAAATATTTATGAAACTTAACGTTCTAAAAAACACTCAGTTTTAAAAATATTTTCCATATATCATCTATACGAACGTTTACGTTGGAAATTTTTGAACAGGCAGTCTTTTCTAAGGCGAATTCATACGAATGACCAGAATTATGCTGGCTGACAATATTTTATGTATTGAGTATGCAATTTAGAATACATATACAAACATACATATGTAATCACATACAGGACAAGTAAGAAAGTATAGTCGGTCAAGCCCGCCGTATTATATCCTACACCATAGTGTATAAAATATTTTATGCGAGTGTACCCTATTTGGAACCGATGGACAATCATGGACTCGCCTGAAGAAAATTATGTCATGAGGTGAAGATTCATGTAAAAGTTCTTTGTGCCGAATATTATTTAGATCTTTTATTTATTTAGATCGGCTTAGAAAGTGATTCTGAGTCGATCGGCATACATAAAGGCGTGTCGAGCTAGGACCAATATTTTAAGGTGTTACAAACACCAGCAAAAATACATAACACCCTCTCCACTATTGTGGTGTGGGTATAAAAAGGGCTGGCAGAACTCTATCCCTGATGCGGCCACCGTTGTGAATTCGCCTTGGACTTTTCTAATCTTTAAAATGAAAACTTATAAAAAATATTTTTTTTTAAAAAATTCGAAAATTTGTATGCATTTTTAAAAATTATTTTCTTATTTAAACATTTTTCAAATGTGCTTCTTTGAATTAAAATTTAATAGGACAAAAAGATTTATAAATTGAAATTTAACTCAAAGAAGCACACCAAAAAAGTTTTTAATCGAAAAAGCTTTAAATTTTTATTATAAATTTTTTGATTGAAAAAGTTTAATCCTGTTCTAAATTTAGGAATAATATTAACAATTGAGTTTTTTAAATAAAGTATTTATAATTAAAAAGCTTTTCCACTAAAAATCTTTGAAATCAATTATTTTTAAGCTTAAAAAAAGTTTTTAAAGATTTTTTAAAAACTTTTGTCACTAAAAAAAAACTATTTTAAACAAAACGACTTTTAATAAAAAAAAAAAATTTTTGTAATAAAAATCTTCTTATAAGTGTTTTAAAAAAGGTTATCACACTTTTATTAGTTTAAAGTAGTAAAGTTTTTTAAGCGCTTTAAAAAAATGCTTTAAAATTAATATTAGAACAGTAGCAAAGATTTTTATTAAAATAATGCTTTTTATTAATAAATAGTTTAATAGTTTTTAATTGATAAAGTTCGTTATTAGGAAATGCTTTATAAAAGTTTTTTTAAAAGCTTATTTAAAAAAATCTTCAATAATATACATATAAATATAACTGTCAACATATTTTCCTTTTTCTATTTATAAAAAAAACTTTTAATTTCTTTAAAGCACTCTTCAAATAAAGCTTTTTGTGTGTTTATGCTTCCTACACACAAAAAAATAATTTAGGTAATTTTACCAAGGCATAGGCAATTTATTTTTATATAAAAAGAAAAAACTAAGTTTTATTGTCTTAAATATAGGGTAATTTATACAATAAGCATTGCCTAAAATTTTTGTTAATATTACTAATTGGGTTAGGTATCTTCTTCGAATTTTTTTATAATATGTATGTATGTTTATTTTATTTTTTAATTGTGAAAAGACATTCAAATATAAATTTGAATATAGAATTTTTAAATATAAAATTAAAAAAATTAAATTAAAAACTTTTCAATAAAGGATAAAAATAAAACGTATGTAAGTGAGTATTATTAACATAAGATAAAGAACTCCGCTGAACTTTTTAAAAACAAGACAGAATATATTAACAATAAAACCAATAATTATTGATTACTTTTATTGAAGATTATTAATTTTGGCGACCTATGCTCCAATGGGAGTTAAATGAACATATATATATATATACGACACGATGCTGGATCAATATGGATTTTAAGGACAAGATTAGTTTTAATCCTTTGACCTCAAATGGGCACTAAAAACCGCCCGGAACTTTAAGAAACCTCAAAACAATTTTTTCAATGCCACTCTAATATACAACACAAAGTTTCAGTATATCATTAAATTAATTGGTACACATATGAATTGATAAATAAAATACATATCGACCCCTTTGCGCGGAATTATCGTATGTTACAAAAACCAAATTTTACAGGACAGCCATTTTTTTACTTTTCTCTGCTTTCGCTTGCAATATCAAAATGAAAATATACATTCAATTTTTGGAGCAACGAAGTGGAATTCGCCTACAATATTTTGTCAGGTGACGTCTCTTTGAATGTAGAACAAGATTGCATCAAAAACTCAATTTCAAAAAAAATTGGTACATACGATAATTTCGCGCAAAGGGGTCGATATAATGAAATTAAAAAAGTTAAAAAAGTATATAGAGTTTATTTTAAAAATGCTTTTTTATTAAAAAAAAGTAGTAAATTTACCTAATACCTATGTTCTTGTACAAAATTTAACTTAGATAGCTTTTCTAAAATAAAAATATAAACTAACTTTGCTATCATTGCTAAATTTTCAAAGTTTCTTTGTAATGTTAACAAAATTATTAGATACTTTTTCGAACATAGAAATTACCTAAGTTAAACGTTTTATTACCTAAGAAACTTATAGATACTGCCATGCTACCTTTGCGCTTAGTTAATTTTATACCATATTTTTAGCTAATTTTACCTATGATTTTTTTTGTGTGTAATAAAATTATCCTTTTCAAAGATTTTTAATTAAAAAGTTTTTAGAGTGTATTTATTAGAGTATGTATCTTTATGAAGCATTTTACTGAAACATTTTTTGTTAACAAAAGTTTAAAAAAATGATTTGAGTTTATTTCAAAATTTTTTTAAAAAAGGTATTTCTATTTTTTTTAAAGCTTTTCACAAAAAATATGTAAAAGTTTTTAAGTTTAAAAAAGGTGTAAAAAACAAAATATCTATTAAAATTTTCCTTAATAAACGTTTGTTAAATTAAATAATCGTTTATGATTGCGGGGGTTAGGCTTTAAAGGTCCAGTTAGACGTGACTTAAACACAATGCTATAGCCCTAACGTTGGCCATAGAAACCAAAATTCAATTGGTCATTATGTCGTTATGGTAAGTCACTTACATATAATCAAATACAGTGTTGCCCATAATGTTGGTTTAAACAGCTGTTTTGTATGGATATGTTTATGTCACGACTAATTTGCGTTTAAAATTTATGACAAAAAAAAACCAAAATTAAAAACTTACATTAATACGATTACCATAACCCGCATAAAAGGGATCCTTATTAGGGAATAAATCTCTAATGTCCGACAAACAGGCAATTTTGAATTGTTCCGGTTTTCGTTCAATCACCTCACGATGGAATGCCGATATTAAAGAAGTAGGGTTTAACAACAAAGGACCATCGGGTAGCTTAACATCTCCTTGACGAATAGAACGTAAATATTCACGTGTAGCTCTCGACTGTCCAATAGCACGAGCCGATAAATACAATAGCTTATAGCCATTTTGTTCAATTTTCGAGAAAAGTTGAGCTACACCCAATTGAGCCCAATCTTTGCCAACCATTGGCAAAATATGCCCTAAAACATCGGATTTGGTGATAGTACCATCAATATCGGAGATAACGACTTTGTCGTTATGTTTCCAGCGGAATAAGAAACATTTGCAACGTGTGGTACCCTGATAGGCTGTGGTAACACTAAATTCAATTTCATTTATTCCCTCTTTTAAGTTGAGTTTTTTCTGGGAATTGCAAAAACATCGATAAAGTCAAGATGTTATTTTGTTATTTGTTCGGTTTTACTTACAATGGACTCTGAACTTAAACGCAATGATTTTTTATAACGTTCCATTTTATTTTTAGTGTCTGTTGATTCACTTTTTGAAGAAGCCTGTGATAAATCTTCCATATTATCCATTATTGCCGAAGTATTTTCAGCATTCATGGTAGAATCGGTTTTACTCAAAGTACGATCACTTATATCGGGTGAATTGGGACGTGTTGTTTGAGTGGCCACAGCATTTTGATCATTTTCTATTGAAAGCAAAAAAAAAAAAGAGTTAAAACACTGAATAACTAAACTTAATGTCTACATACCCTTTTCCTCTTGTTTTTCCTCTAATTTACCAGTCTTTGTGGTATTATTTGTAGGACCT
This sequence comes from Pollenia griseotomentosa, assembly GCA_963931875.1. Classification (NCBI taxonomy): domain Eukaryota; kingdom Metazoa; phylum Arthropoda; class Insecta; order Diptera; family Polleniidae; genus Pollenia; species Pollenia griseotomentosa. Next base: position 52,468,887 of record OZ007564.1, read on the forward strand.
ACGCTATTATTAACACTCTGTGATCGTCTCCAATACCACCAAGAACGTTTGGCTTGATTTTGGGTGCCTGGGGGAGTGCCACCATCCACTTCGGCCTTAATTACATCGGCAGCAGCTGCCACAGCATCTTGTTTAGCATTAACCATTAATTGATCAACGGCATCCTTTCATTTTGAATAAAGGAAAGAAATTTATAAATGTGTTTTGATTATGAAAAACAATTTTTAAAAAGTTTTTTAAGCTTTTTTATGAAATTTTTTGCATGATCGTGTAGTTAGTGCTTTTGTTTAATTGTTCACACATCAAGACAAAACAAACTTACATTAGTTAAAGGCTTCTGGAATGTTATTATGGTCATGACAATTGGACATGCAGCTGCCCAGCTGTAGTATTTACCATTTAGGCGTACAACTAAATTAGGCGATGAGAAGATGCTGGGATTTTCACAGACCTAAGACATTGTACACAATAAGTGATGGTTATAGTTTGTGTGTAGTTTGTGTTTATTTTTTTTAAAGGTTATTAAGAATAATTGTTTTCCTTTGATTTTACTACTTTGCAAAGAACTAACTAAAGGCAGGCTATTAGTAAATGTAAACTAAATAAAAATTTGTTAGCTTTATTTTGTTTCAAATCTTTGCAATTTAATGTGTTTTTTGTGTAGTTTTGCGTTTTAAAATTGTAAAATGTTTGAACTTATATTGGAAAATATTACAATTTCCTTTAGGTAAATGTCCAAAACTCCAAGCCGAAGGATATTCAATACATATGTACAGCTACTCACACCTTAAGTGGGATACACAGGGAAAGCCTAGAAAAACTTTAACAAAACATTTGCTTACAACATGATACTAATATGATTTGTGCTAGTTTGTCGGCCGTTGCATTATCGACAATGTTTTATAACAGTATGTTCAACAGTATCTCTTCAAGATTTTAAAACAAGCAGTCCTTTTTATTTAAAGCATTTAAGAACAATTTTTCATTTTGAGACAATTCATTTAGCTCGTTCATATTTAAGAAAATAAAGTTTTTAGGTCCTTAAAAATAGCTTCTTAATCTTTAAAACAGTTATTAAATTATTTTAAACTAAAATATACTTCAAAGAAATCTCTCTTTAAAGAAATCGGGGATTTGTTGCTTTTAAAATCTGGAATTACGAGGCGATTCCTTTTGCCACTTTTGTAGTGTGGGTATACAAATATTTTGTTTGAAACTATTTGCCTATTTCCCTAAATGCGATAGAACTCTTTTTTTCGCACAACTACATTTAAAACACGAATAAATTCTAACGGCCTAATTTATAAAAAATAAAACCGGTTAATAAAAGGTTAATAAAATGGATTTTCATACAAAATCCGTTTAATAAACCCTTTATTAACATGTTTTATTTTTTATAAATAAGGCCGTAATAATTTAGTTTTTGTTTAACATGTATTTGAAACTGGCAGTATGTAAAATTTTTTTATTTTCGAATAATTTCGAACAGTTTTGATATGGAAAACACAATCAAGTATGTGATGAAAATCGATCATTTTCAAAATAAACGTTTTTAGAGGTGTGAAAAATTTCGACCAATTTTAAAATCCATTTCTGAAGTAAAGTCTTCATTTTTCGTTCAAAATACACTTCAATATAACAGAGAAACTGTATTAGAAATCCATTTTTAAAGTTACTGAAAACGATATTATCGTTTTCAAATCGTATTGTTTTCAAAAACGTTTTCCATTACGTATCTCAATATTAAATATTATATAAATCTGATATAAGTTGATTAACAAGACGGTTGTTTGAAACATAAATCAAATGTAGAGAGAAAGCGCAGACATTTTTTAACAAAATTCCCCGCACATTTAAAAAACAAGCACAAAATAAAGCAAACAAAACCAAACATCGTTTAAATTAAAAGTGTAAATTTTGTGAAAAAAGGTATGGTAGCAAATAATAATTAATAACATGCCATTAATAGTTTTAAAATCAAAACAAAACAAATATGAAAATGATGTTGTAAATCAACTAAATAAAAAAATTAATTACTAACTTACATCTTTATATTTAATAGAATGACGTTCAAATTCTTCATCTGAAGGATCTCCTTTTTCCTGAAGGCCACACAAAGACATGGCCACAAAGTCTAAATATCTTAAACGTAAAAAAATAATCACTTTAGTATATACATAAGTTTTTGAGAAACCTATAAAAAAAACTTACTTGCCATCTTGCATTTTACCATCTTCATAATCGGAATCTAAGCTTTTTTGTCCTTCCAAAGAACTAGGCGAATGGGGCAAGGAAGTTCCATTACCACTCTCACGATCATCTTCGTTACAGGGCAAGGCTGGCACAGCTGGTGAAGTTTCTTTAGATGGAGCTGAGGGGAAATACATGGCCAACATTTCTGGATCCATAGTTTCAGTATCCAAATCTGATAAATATACGCCACCATCATTGACTTGTTTGCGTAATTTATTATTAGTTTTCATGAAATTAAACATATTACTAAGCATAGAATTACGCTTAGCCTGGGCCTGGCTATCGGCTTGATCTTTTCGCTCGGGTGTGGGTAATTCACCCCATTTCCAGGAAGCTGAATTAGTTATTAAATCACTATCGGTTTCTTTTTCGCGCATCGAAATCTCCAATTCACTATCACTTTGTATGGGCGTGGAAGGGCGTCCAGCACCACGGCCAGCACCCAAGGAACCAATACCTCCTGACGAAGTAACTTCTGTATCCGAAAAGAAATGTATATCCAAATCGGCTATACGTGCATTATTTGGTGTCATCGGAGATGTTTTACATGTTTCTGAAATAGGACTTTCATCGCCGCCCATGGCGGTAACCAGACCGGCCGAAACTTGTTCACACGACTTAGGGGAAGCTTCGTCGTTAGATGAATTGGTGGTATTATTTGAGATCGATATTGAACTATTATCAACATCTTCAGCATGTTTGTTATCATCATTTGTGGCGACACCATCTTGGGGTGTATTACTGCCAACCGAACTGCTTGAGGAGGATTTACGTTGGGCATTTTTCTTTTTCATTTGTGACTTCTTGCGGCGTTTCTTTTTACTTTTCGATTCTTCCTTAAGGCTGTTGTTATTAGAATTTATTTGTTCTAATTGTGATTGCTGTTGATTAGCAGCGTTAGTTATGGAAATTGAAGGGGTTTTTGTAACTTCTATAGTCTGGGTAGTTAAAGTAACATCTAGATTGCTAGTTTGGTTTGATTCTTGTAATGTTGGCTCTTCTTTGGCAACAAACTCTATCGGTTTATCTTCTTTTTGAGTACTATTACTCCAGTCCTAAAAATAAATAGAAACAAAAATATTATAAATTAGAATGTAATTTAAAAGAAAATAAATTTTAATACACCCATCAAGTTTTATATTGAGGGCTTGGCTAATTACTTAACATCCTTATACAGATTTCGCAGTCCAAATTGAATTTTTTGTATATAAAATTGAACCATTTGCAAAGCAAATTTTACTTTTTGTTAAATTTTACACAGCAAAATAAACTTTTTGCAAGTTAAATTAAACATTTTAAATGCTTCAATAAAATTAAATGTACTCCAATGTTCACAATAAACAATTAATATTAAAACTTGAAGCTATTTCCACAACTTTTACAAGTCTAAGCATTAGGCAAAACAAAAAGAGTCCTCACAAACGTTCGGCTTCTGTTTCGGAGTTTGGCAAGCTATGCTCAATTGATTATTGAGAAAATTTTCAATATAAAAGAACGTACATAAAAGTTTATCGTTGTGTAGAGAACCTGCCACAGCATGTATTTAGAAGATCGAGAAGAGCATGAACATTTTATTGATAAAGGAACTAGAATTTATTTGATTGTGCCTTCAAGTTTTAGAAACTCAAATATGCATCAATACCGAAATTCTAGACCATTTATAAACATTTAGACAGTAGGCAAAAAGTATCACTGACGAGTATTTATGCTCAATGCTACATACATACCAGAGCTGTAAAAGATTGCAATCGATTTAATTGCAATCACATTACTTCTTGATTGCATTCAATGTTTGACAAATTTTTGATTGCATTAAAAATCGGAAAATTGATTGAAATGAATTCAATTTGAAATCATTTAATAATATATGAAAGATTAAATAAAATTTTTGAAATTAATTAATACTTAAATTGCAATCATATTCAGTAATTGCAATCAAAGTTAAATAAAAATCTTCGTTCTCTTCGAGTGAAAGAAGATTAAAGAAGACTCCGATAATTTTGAATTGCCAACAATGTCAATTTTTGTTAACAACCGCTAGATTTCAAATTCGTTGGACTTTCACTATAGTTGTTATTTCAGAGGTGATTTTTTTTTTTTAAATATCTATTACATTAAAAGTACAAATACAAATACTTGTTCATAACATGAACTTGGTTATTTTATTTTTATAAAAATCTGGCTATTAAAACCCACTTGAAACTTGTTACATTTAAAAAAAAGTAAGTAGAATACTTATGGGGTTTCTGTTTCACAGTTTTGCTTCCAATAAATAAACCACAAAAGTGTTTGATTTTCATTTCAAATACATACTTATTAAATTTTAAATAGTCTTAAAATTTACTGTATTTAGGATGGTAAAGTGCGCAAGGTACTAAATTTATTTGTACATATCGCATCTGATCAACAAGACATTTAAAATTTTTTAGTAAAAGCAAAAAGGAGACAAAACGGCATGATATTTTACAGCGGTGATAACTTTAACATGAAAGAATATTAATTTCATAATATAATTTTTTTGCCGTGTCCAGCTACATTCTTGAAAATGTGTGTCTAAATATTGTGGTGTGGGTTATTATATGCTTGGGTTTGACCGACTTCACTTTCAATTCTTTTGTAGCAAAAAAAAAAAATCATTTTTCATAATGGATATTGGTAACCAAAAAAATTGTTTGGTTGAAAAAGTAAGATAACCAAAATAAAATATATGTAGCGTTAAAAAATCTTACAAATTTCCAAATGAAGGAATTGTTCTAGTAATCCTTAAAAAAAAAAAAAAAAATTATTTTCATTCCCTGAAAATTTTTAAAATTCTAAAAAAACTGTATTAATTAATTTCTCCAAACACAACTAAATTGTTTGTATTATTTGTTAAAATTATATAAAGTTACCTTATCTTTATCTAATGCATCGAATTGAAATATTTCCTCATGTTCAGCCCATTCTTGACGTAGTTTTTGTGTTGTATATTCATTAATTTTCTTACTCAAGTTTGGCCTTTCCAAAATATTATCAGTATGTCTGTAAAGAAATTAACATGGTTAATAAAATATTTTTCTTTTTTTAAAACATAATAATTTTTCAAATACAATACATAATATTAGAAAACATTCATTTAACATTCTTTAGATAGACATTTATTTAAAACAAAAAAAGTAAATCATGAAATTTGAAATACTACCTTCTGTGACTGTAATCAGACACTTGATTTTCAAATTTATCTGAAGTTTCATCTCCCTTGGGTGACTCTTTGGAAAAATCTATGGAATTACGTCTAGGCAATGGTAATGGCAACAGTAGTTCATCACTAGCGATTCTATGTTGATATAATAATGTTTTTTTTTTTAATATAAAAATAAAAAATAAATAAAATAATATAAAATAATTAAAAATAATATATACACATATATAAACATTTCTTTGGTTTCCAATTAAAAAACAAAAGAAAAAAAGCTACAATTTGCAAATAACCATACATAATTTCTCTATTAAACAATCTAATTTTTACTTGATAATAGTTTCTTACAATAAAAAAAAATTGAAATTAGTGATTGTGAACGATAGGCGATTATGTGATTAAAGTTCAAACAAAGTGCTATCAAAACATTCAATAGTTTGTATGTACTAAAATAAATATATGTATCTATGTGTGTATGTACATCAGGAGTGGGCAAACGGTCGATCACGAACAGTTCGATAGTCGATCGCAGATACAATTTACTAGGTTAACGGCCAATTTCATCAAGTTAAGTTATAATTAACTAACAGTTTTAGCTGTCAAAAACGAGAGAGAGAGAGGGCTATGCTGGCATTCCTTACGGTTTTTATGGGCTATTACAACTCGCTTAATTCGCAATTACAAGGAAAAGAAAAAACTATTATTGAATTGTTTAGTTCGGTAAAAACTTTTAAACTAAAACTTAAACTTTTTGCTTCTCTATTAAAAAGGCAAAATTTTAAATATTTCCCATATTTGGAAAAACATATTAAGCTGGTGAATGTAATATTGAAATGTGTTTTGCCGAGCAAGAAAATTTTAATCGAGAATATGAGAGACGACTTACAAATCTTAATAATCTTCAACCGATTTTTTAATTGCTTTGGGAGAATTCGATAGCTTTGATATTTCATTAAATTTACCATGAAGTTTTCGGTTAAATTCTTCAGCAGCCGCATTCTGTAATTCGCTAAAGCTAAATCTCTATCGCTAACAATCTAAAAAGTTGATTTAGCGATTTTCGGTTACATTGCAATTCTGTGACGTGCATTTCCAAATTTGGCAATGCCATAAAAATTTAATTCGCCGCAATTTTAGATTTACATGTAATAGCTAAAATTTTTAAATTTTGTATTTTCTAAGGCATTTTAGCGATCGAAATTTAACTTTAGCTAAGCGAATTACAGAATACGGCTGCAGATCTAGATTAAGAATTTAGTGACAATGAGGATATTTGCATTTTTAGGTTTCAATTATCTATGTGAAGCAGCGTTTTCTCAAACGAAAAACATCTAATCGCAATTTAGAAGTTTTCTGACTGAAGATCACTTAATGGCATATATATATATTGTGCATCAGTGATTACAAACCTAACTTTACAGGACTTGTTGATGAAATGGACTCTACATAAAAGAATTAATCAAACATTTTTGTTAACAAAGTACATTGCACAAAATAGCAAATGCAAAAAGGTTGTTAACGTCACAAGTTGCAGCCTTGCGAAAAAGCAAAAGTGCAAAAACATAACAACAACCACATTGACAATTATTTCACACAAATAATAACTCATTTTTTTTTTAAGTCGATCGCGCATAAATAAGAAAAATTAATGTCGATCATATCAGTATTATGTTTGCCCACCTATGATGTACATAGTTCAAACAAGCCCAGGTACTAAAATTCAAATATTATCGGGTTATTTATAACCTACATCAATTTGATAATTAATTGATTTGAATTTTAAGGAATTTTTATGACGTAATTTAACCGCTATTTGATATTAGCCGCTAAGACTTGAAGAAAATTCAATGTTAAATAAAGTGAGTTGTATAAAACGGATTTTAATCGAATTAAATTCAAACAATTTAATCTACATTTCAGATAGAGAGTTTAAAAACCCGAGAATAGAATTGAAATATTTGCGATTTTATTTGACATTCTATATTCCTTATTAAAAACTCTTTTAAACTTTGAAATAAAATTTCAAATATTGTTTGAAAGCTTCGACATTTGTTAATAATAATATAAACTCTTATGTTCCTGAAAACGAATTCGAAAGAACTTTTGAAATCTTAAAAACTTTTAAGACCAATTCTTTTTAAAGGCCCAACCATAATATGCTTAATTTAGCTTAAGCAATTGTGCGAATACATTGGATTTAATGTGTCGACCATACTGAACTTAAGAAAACTTTCTTGGTAATTTTTTGAAACTGGCATTTTCTTAAGCAAAGTGTTTGCACTGATCGCACTTTCTTTTTGAGAGGCTTTTTGTTAATTTTTGACAGTAGCTTCAGCCAGCATTATATAGTTGGGCTCTCAACTGCCTGTTCAATAATCTCGAACTTTGAAAATTAATTTCCATATAAAAGTTTATAAGAACGTTTACATTAGAAATTTTTAAACAGGCAAAAAGTACTTTAATTTTTTTTTTCGCTTAACTTTGAATGAAGTAACAATTACAAAATTTTGTATATTTTCGTTTCAAATTCGGCTTCCAGATCAAGAGCAATTAATTTATTTAAATATTTTTTATTTGAAACTTACTTTTCTTTATCGTTATTATTTTCGGTATTTTTGTTATTTAAATATTTTTCGGGAAAATGATTTGATGGTATTGGTGAAGTGGCTAAATTTTCGGGTAATTCTTCAACATCTTCTTCGGGGCATTCTTCTACAAAAAAAGCTTCACCAGATTCACCCAATTTCATGTGTATATCAACGGGTTCTCCATTTATTTCAATATCAACCTTAAATATTAAAAAAAACCAAAAATTAGATTTTATTTCAAAAGTTCTAAATTAAAGAAAATTTCAAAATAACACTATCTCATATACGAAAAAGATGAAATTCAAGACCGAATTCAGGCCAATTTTTAATAAATCTGATTTTTTACAACATTTTTACAAATTATTTGTTTATACAAACAAGCCTACATATTATAATATACATATATCGCACTTGATCAACAAGAGGGTATTAGATCAAAATTTTGATTTTTTCACTTTTTGAAAAAAAAAATCGACACCTAATGTTTATATCTACCCACAGTAAAAATATGGTGCTATTTTGTCTACTTTTTGGCAATGAAAAGGTTATTTGAAAAATTCAGTTTCATATGCCTTTCATATTAAATTAAAAATTGTTTTGCCTTAACTGAACATTTTAAAATTTTGAGTTAATAACCACTTGTTGATCAAGGCCGATATATTTTTTTTATTGATTTTAAAAATTAAAAATCGGTAAATAATTACCAAGAAAACAAATTTGAGTGGTTTAAAACACTTCCTCATAAGATTTCCTTTTTAAACAAATTTAATTTACAGTTATTACTTTGCCTTCTAAATAAATGTAAATTAAATATGCCTGCAACAAATACTGAGTTGAAATTCGTTTAGTCTGTGTTCCTACGGCTCATGTCTTATTGACATAATTCCTACTTTATAGGCGAGAGAGACGAGGGGAAAAGAAACAAGTAGACAGATGCATGTACTTTCAGTATGTTTAGCTTTCTCATTCGCTATTTTTTTGCTTTCTTACTCGTGTTTAAACACTATAAAAATAACATGTTGTCAACATGACATGAATTGTTTGAATGTCAATGAAAGTTCAAAGAAGAAAAATGAAGAATCATGTCAATAAGACATGAGCCGTATGAACACAGACTAAAGCTACGTACAGACCGTGGTCAGATCTTACAATGCTTTCATTAAAATTGACTAAACTGTGTGAACATTGTACGCTATTTTTTTTTGGCAGAAGTGTTAAATTAATGCATCTGACAATGGACCATGGTCAGAAAAATGACAACATTGTAAGATCTGACCATCGTCTGTACGAAGCTTAAGACCCCAAAGTTTTCAAAATAAAAAATATTGAACAAGTTTCAAAGTTATTTGATAGTTTCTAACAAAAGTATTCAATTCTGACTCAAAATTATTCTTTTTATTTATTTTTTGCGAAATTGTCGATAAGATAGTAAAGAAATTTTAAATTTTTTGTAAAATAATGACTTCTAAATCGCAAAAACATTTATATCTTTAAAATTTTTTTGTAAAAACAGATTTTAAGAAAAAAATTTGTTTCAAAAGTTTAAATATCGAGAAACATTTTTAATAAAGTTTTGAAGGGTATCAAAATAACAGACTAAACGATACAATTGAACCTATAAGTATTTCAGAACTTGACCATAAAAATAACTCCTCTTAAGCGGCTCATACACTTGCAATAAAATTGTTCAATTTTACGTAGTGTACAATTATATCGCCAATGTGTATGTAATATTCGATGGTAGCACAATATATTGGCAACAATCAAAAGACTTTTGATTTTTATTGCACAACGAAAAGAAAGTGAAATGTGTTGGCAACATTGTACAGTGCTGCTTATGTTATTCCTATAGGTTATGTCTGTCTACCTTTTTATTGAATGAGTAAAACCATTGTGCGACCTATTGCATAATAAAGGACAAAATGGAAATAATATGGCGAATATCACATACAATAATATTGCAAGTGTGTGGGCCGCTTTATAGACTTATTAATATACATAAATTTTAAAGCTTGAAATTTTAATTTAAAACTATTTAAAATACTCACCACTTTCTCACGACTCCTTAGAACTCCCAATTTGCCGAAACGCACATGAAAGGGTGAACATTGAAATTCCCCATCCGGCTGTTCCACAACAATGACATCAATGGCCCCTGTTAATGTGGCTCCATTGATTTCACTATAGAATTCCTTAAAATTACTGAAAACTTTAACTAAACTATTCATTTTGAAAATTGTTTAATTCTTTCTTTTTTAATTGAATTGTTCTTGCAAAGTTTTCTTTGCAGAGTTGGACTGTTTGCTTTGGACAGTCGATTAAAGAATAACACTACAATCGGTTTTGTTAGTAAGAGTGTTGAAAATTAAATACCAGCCCGTTGTTATTGTTGTTCTATATTTGCGATTTTTAGTTGTTGTTATCGCTTTTTTAATTGATGGTAACTGGAGGTTGGTTTTTTTTTTAAATTTCGTTAACGAAAAATTTAGATTATTTTATTATACAACATTTGCGTAAAACGCTTTTGTATTTGAGTAGAAATTACTAATTTAGTGTAGTTTTTACGACAGATATCGGGGTTGTGGTGGGGGACTGTCTGGCGGTTTATGGCCTTTTAATCTAATTGTTGTTTAATGACTGGTTCTTTCTTTCTTTCGGGTTGGAAAGAATTTTTTTTATTTCTTGGCCATTTTATTGTTTATTTCGTGTGTAGCACAAAATCGTCTCGATTTTAAAAAGTGTTAACAGGTTATCAGCAAATCGATTAAACTTATTTCTTAATTTGTATGTATGCCCAGCCACAGTTGAGTTATCTGTAAATAAAACAAAAAGGAATGAAATAAATATTTATAGTAATTATATTGTAGGTAATTAGCTAAAATTAACAAATTTTGGTTTGATGTTTAAAACAAATTTATGAGTGAAGTAATTTTTTTTAGTATTATGTGTGGTTTATAGAATACGAGCGCAAAACTCTTCCGCTTAACTTACATTTTAAACAAAAACAAATTTCGAAATTAGTTTTTGTTTTAAATGTAAGTTAAACGGACGAGTTTTGCGCTCGTGTTCTATAAACCACACATTAGTTAAAATTCTAGATTCGGATTTTAGATAAATAAATTCATTAAAGAAAAGTCGCCAAGGAAAATAATTTCAAAATGTAAATTTCAAACTTAGCCATTTTATTGACGGTATAAATCAGCCTTTGTCGTTTTCAGTTAATTAATTTGTAATTTATTGCCTTTGAACCATTGCCCTTTATTTGAAACGAAGAACTAAATGGGAATGGTTGCGACAAAATCGAATCTTTTAATACCCTTCGCCATAGGTGGAAAGGGTATATAACAGTTTGTCATTTCGTTTGTAATTTCTACAATATTGACCTTAGGCCCTATATGAATATGCGAAGTCGTAATCTGCGATGTCTGTCTGTCTGTTGAAATCGGGTTTCCGAAAGCCAAATAACTGATGGGGACCTGGTTGTTAGATATTTGTTTATGTCACATATGCTCCATTATATTTTGCACAAATGACTGAAAAATTAACAAAAAAAACCAGACTGCCTCTAATTTTACCCATAGATAAAGAGCCAAAGTTTCCAAATAAGGTACAACCATCTTAGTTGTAATCAGACAACATTCGACAAAATGTGGGCGGCAGTAAAGAAGTGGGAGTGGCACAAAATAGATTTACTTATATCTAAAGAACGGTATTTTTATAACTTAATGTTTTTATTGCACCATAAGATTCAGGAAAGCCGAATAAAGCACTCTTACTTCTATTATGTAAAGGGTGTCCAAATTTGAGGTATCATGGGTTAATGGAAATCGCTACAGGGAGATGCTCCGATGCTTTTTATTGATGATTTAGACGTAGAGAATATGTAGTTTCAACAGGATAGTTCCATTTGCCACACAGCAAGAGAAACAACGGATCTTTTAAAAAGAACAGTTCGAAAATCGCATCATTTCTTGTCGAGATTTTAAGCTTTGCTGGGATAATATAAGAAAACTTGTAAAGTTTTAAAATCCGAATAAATTTGAGGAGGAGTGAATTGGCCATCAAGATCGTGCGGTTTGACACCATTAGATTATTTTTTGTGGTGTTTTTTGAAAACGAAAGTGTAAAGCAATAATCCCACAACAGTTCAAGAACTTAAAAACAACATTATCGAGCAGATTTTAACCATTGAAAAACGTGATTGAAAATTTTTGTAAAAGCTTGGGAGCCTGCCGAGCCAGTAGGGGGGTCACTTGACCGACATAATTTTTGATTTTTAGCCGGAACCAATTTGTAATAAACCAAAAAATTTAAAAATATTTTTAATATGTATCTCAAAAAAAAAACTCTTTTTTTATTAAAATAATTACTCGATTTTGGGACGCCCTTTACAAAAATTCTACTTTTCAACAAAAAAGTACTTTCAATGTTTTTTTTTAACAAAAAATTCTCTTTGCTTTTGAAAAGCTTTAAATTTTACAAGAAATCTTTTTATTTCTTAAAAAGTTGATTTTTTATAAAAAGTGATTTTTCTTTCCCAAAAAGTATTTTTTTATTAAAAAAAAAGAATCTTTTTTTAACAAATAGTACCTTCTTACACAAAAATTTCTAGTGAAATTGCCATTTGATCACAAAAAGTACTTTTAACAAAAAAAAAAAAAAAAAAAAAAAAAAAACTTCTCTTTAAGCAAAAAATAATCCCTTTTGGCATGTCAAATTTTTTATAAAAAGTAATTTTTCTTTTACAAAAAGGACCTTTTATAACAATAACTTTAATTTGGCACATTAAGTGTAATCCCATTTAAACAAATAGAAAATTACTAGTTTCTAAAGAAAATCCCAGCTGTTCACAAAAAAGTACTTTTAACAAAAAAAGCTCCTCTTTAAGCAAAAAATAATCCCTTCTGGCATGGCAAATTTTTTACAAAAAGTACTTTTTCGCAGAAAAATTTTTTATAAAAAGTAATTTTTCTTTTACAAAAAGTACCTTTTATTACAAAAAGTTTAATTTGGCACATTAAGTACCTTTCTTAAAAAAAAGTAAACCTTTTTTAACAAATAGTACCTTCCTACAAAAAATTTCTAGCTTCTAAAAAAATCTCATTTGATCACAAAAAAGTACTTTTAACAAAAAATAAAAAAAAACTCAAGCAAAAAATAGTCTCTTCTGGCAAATTTTTTATTAAAAGTACTTTTTTCGCAAGAAAATTTCCTTTTGTACTTTTTTTTTATAAATATATATTAAGTTTTAGTTAAAATAGTGTAATTTTTTAAAATCAAACCTACTGTACATTAAAATCAATATAAAGGGTGTTTTTTTAGCTCCATGAGAATTTAAAATTATGATACAAAACAGAAATATTGTTTGAATGAATTTTTTTTTTATTATAATCTGGTAGATAATAATTTCATGGCATTTATTTTTTAAATATGATATCCGACATATGTGTAGGCGCTATTTTTTTAAGTATAACTGCTACCTTCACATTTTCTTAGGAATAATTTTAGACGTTGTAGAAGTATGCAATTTTAAGACTAGCAGAGTTTCAAAATTGCATTTTCTACTGTACTACTATGTTTACAATTACAAAGCAGAAGATATAGTATTATGCCTGTATTCATAAAAAAATTTAAATTAATTAAAGGTTTAAAGAACAAATTTACTATGAAAATTATCCTTAATAAACGTTTTTAAATTTAATAATAGTTTATGAATACGGAGGTTAGTCTTAAATAACAGAAACTACAGGAGAGACAGCAAAAAATAGAGCTATAATGTACATATGGGGTGGAGCAATAAAGTAGCATACGATGTAGCAATTAGGTAGCCCATGAACAAATAAAAATAACAACAAATTTATTTTTATCGCTATCTAATCTGGACAAACTTTTTTTTTAATTCAAGCGCCGACTTTTACAACAGCAGCAATGAATGATTTTTTAGCACTTATGAAGATTTTGCTATTTTATTGCTACTTCAAGAACTAATTTTATAATCTGAAGTACTACAAAAAAGTAAAATTGTAAAAGTAGAAATTAAAAACTTAACTACAAATAAAGAAGTAACAAATTTTTTAATTTTAGTTTAGGTTTTATAAATGGCTCCATTTTTAATTTAATTTTTTTCAACATTCAGCAATAGTAATAAAAATTAGATGACTATAATGGCCGATTTTAATTTATTAAAACATCAATTTATGTTTAAAATTTGTTTTTCATGTCAAATAAAATAAAATTTTATATGAAGAACTATGTACATATATTTAAATATGAAGTGATATTTAAATAGAATTGGTGAAATTGGCCATAACACATTTAATTGCTATTGCTTTTACAGAATATTTTTGGAAGCATTAGTTAAAGTTGTAGCAATAAAATGGTTGGGCAATTGTGGCATTTTAACACGGAAATAACAAATTTAGAATTTTTTAATACATAATTTGTCTTATTTATTACCGTTCTTTTACTAAACATAAAAAAGTCTAAACGATGCGATTGAAAAAAATTACTGGTATTTCCCAATTTATGATTTAAAAATACCACTGCTTGGCTAGCCCAGGGGGAACCATGACCCACCCTCTTATATCCGCGCTTGACTTCAACAAAGTGGAATTGCTGTTTGAGAACTCCTGCTTATTTCCTGTTTAGAACAGTGTTAATAATTATTAATTTTATAATCTTAATTTTGTTTACTTTATTAAGAAATTTAAAGTTTATATAATCTTATTTTTTATCATCACTTTTATGCGCACATTTTGTATAATAATAATAATAATGAAAAAAAAAAAATTATCACGTGTCTAAATGCTATAGCCCAGCTGAAAATTTTAAAATGTTATACTATGTAGAAAATGTCAAATCTCCCAAATAAATCTAGAATATTGTATGTATGTATATGTATAGTATTTAAAATAGCAAAAATGTTTTGAAACTAAAATTTATTTTTTTCGCTGAAATGGTTGTGCCAAATTAATTTGTTTGTCTAATTTTGACGAGAGAGAAGACACTTAAAGGTTGTTTTTTTTTTTTTATATAAAATAAAAGTGTCTGGGATTTTCTTTAAATTTGACCTATTTATACATGTTTTAGTCATTAACCTAATGAGATAATTTTGGTAAAATAGTAACAGACTAAACCCTTTTGTTTTGTGGTAAGATATTTTCTCTGAGTTTTATTTTTCAATAGAATCCCAGTTTATTTAAAAATAAATATGTACCTGACATTCACTTAGATATAGGGAAGGGCTGCCAGTCTTTTAAAAGATCTTAATAAAAAAAAAGAAGAAAAAAACAGAAGAATGACAGACATTATGGCGCATTAAAATAAATGCTCATTTTAATAGTTCAATAATGTACTTTTTAAAATAAATGTTAAAAGCTTTTAGCTGCCACTATGTATTCTTTATGTACTAGTCCTATTTTAGTTGCATTTTCGAAAATATTAATAAATAAGAGTTTACATAGTCAAAACACTTAATAGGGAAGTTTTATCCCAATTAAGTATCTATTCCCTAGAATAGATCGATAGATCAATCGATATAACCATATCCGTCCATATCAGCGTAGTTTAGTCTGATGCGAATTAACCACATCTTACTATAATTGGGTAAACTAAAAATCTAAATTCATTTTCAATATATAACAAATTATTTATTTTCTAGCCATATATGGAAATTTCATCTATTAAATAGGTTA
Organism: Pollenia griseotomentosa; assembly: GCA_963931875.1. NCBI lineage: Eukaryota > Metazoa > Arthropoda > Insecta > Diptera > Polleniidae > Pollenia > Pollenia griseotomentosa. The sequence goes on from OZ007564.1 coordinate 52,484,600, forward strand.
AAGAGTCGTTATTCCTTAACAAAAAGCGTGTGTCATAATTTTTTTTAAATATTTATAAACATTTCAACCCACCTACGTTTCCCCTACAATGCAGTCAATCTATAGTATTTTTAGTAAACAAAAAACACAAAAGTCTAAAGGTAAATTTTTATACATTAATCAACAATATGTTTTTAAAAATAAGCCAACTTAAAAAAAAAACAAAACAAATTTTTGGCAATGATCATGAATGAAAAACACGCAAATTATATGAAGAAAAAATACTATATTTTCTGCAAATATACTAAACATTTTGTTGAAATGCTAACATTTTAAGCGGAAAATTTTTAAAATTATTGCAAAACATTATAAATAAATACATTTCGAATTTACCTGGCCTATACAGTGTATGATCCCTAAACGGATACCTTCCATAAGCAGGCAAAACCCATTCGACGGACGTTTTTAACGAAAGGACTGAGTTTGTTTGAGAGGAAGTCCCCTTGTACGGAAACAATTGAATGGTCCCTTCGATTTCCGTGAATGAGAGATTCCACTGTACTAACAAAATCTTTAGCATTTTAAACATGTTTCTTTGCACGAGTATTTATTTTTTTTTTTTTGATCAAACAAAAATTTTACTTTCTTATGTCAAATTCAATTTAAATGAAAATGTGTTTGGTCGGGTGGGGGTGGTGGGTGTTTGCATTTCAAATTTTGTGTGTTTGATTGCGATTTGGTTTGCATGGCGATGATGCGTTTAAACAACATCTAGAATTGTTGAACTTGGTCATTACGAGTGGAGGCAATAATTTCGCAATAAAGTATGTATGTATATGTTTATGCAATGAATGTGTCTTATAATGGGAAACCATTAAAATACAAACAACAACTTTTGAATTTTGTGAACGAAATAAGTTCTTAATTAAATTTAAGAAATTGTTTTCACGTGTTGAATAAATAAATAAATTATATTTAAAAGAAAATTTGTTAATAAAATAGAAATACACGTTATTGCTACATAATATTGTTAACAAATAAAACAAATTTTGTAACAAAAATTTCAAAATTGTTACAAAAACATTTCCAAATCACCATTGTCAAAATAAAATCAGTCTTTTTGTGGTAGATTAAAAAAAAAGAAAATGGAACACTACAAAGTATCTACCTGTTCCTGCGGTTTGTTAGGAAAAAACGTAAAATTTAAAAAAAGTGTAAACCATTTTAATCTATAAATTGGCAACAGTTTTTCCATCCCTGGTAACTATTGATCTCTTTGCTTCTTACATTTTTTATCTTTTAAAGAGAATTTTTTTTAATTAGCAAACCAAAAGGCCCAACAATAATGTGCCGGAACTGGCTAAAGCAACTGTGCGAAAACATGTTAACCATATTGAACTTAAGGATACGTTTTGGTAAGTTTTATGACACTGTCATTTGCTTAAGCAGAATGCTTTTGTTTTATTTTTTAATGCAAAAAATGTTCATACATGTAAAAAGAAGTGTTGATAAATTATGAATATGAATAATTATGATGAATTTAACTATTTGTTATATTGGTATTGGAAGCAATACTGGTATAAAATAATTTGTTATATCGGTATTGGTTGCCATACTGGTATTCAATTTTAAATGGTATTTAAGCGGTATCGGTTGCCAACTTTGGTTAAAAACGATGTCAAGATATTTTGCTGCAGATAAAATTATTATAAGTCGGAAATCAGGATAGTTTAAACAGTAGAAAGTCCCGAACAGTTAAAAAAATTATTCTCTTATTGTACAAAAGTAATTTTAAAGGTCAAATGGTACAACTTTGCCAGTCCTGGTACTTGAATCACATAAAAATAAATGTATTTAATTTTCAAATAAGACAATTACAAATTTCATATAAACAAAATTTGCTTTGCTTTTATTAAAAGTTTTAAACATTACGTTCTTCAAAACAAGTTTTTTTTTTTAAATAAGTTTAAAAATAAAAAAACCTATAAAGTTTTTTTATGCATTAAAATGTTTTAGTTCCGCATACTCTAATACCGTGTGTTGTGGTTTATAATTATTTTCTTTATTTATATTTTTTGCCCGAATTTGTTATTATTTGTTTTTGCATTCAACTTTAAAATCGTACGTTAAAAAAGCCATCTTTAAAAAAAAAACGCCAGCCATGATGTCTGATTGTTGTTGACGGTTAAAAATGTGTGTGTACCTAATAGACCCGTATAAATCGTATCGCATGTTATGCGTTATAATATCACGCCACAAACACGTCTCTTCAATGCCGAAAAATGGCAAGAACATCGAAATAAACAGTTTTCTAAATAAATAAAATCGTCATAACTTTCAAAAGAACAGAACACATTAAGCTTAAAACCCCATTTAAGATATTTTCCTAGTGTAAAAATACCATTAAAATATGTTTATTCAAATTATATTTTCCTAAAGGGTGTACAAAAAACACCTGATGTTGCCAAATCAAATTTATTTTTATCAGTTTTGTTTAATGACGTTAACACACAATTACACAGGATTAGCAAAATTCCGTAATTTATTCATTATATTTAATCTAATGTTTGCGTTTATTTTAATAATTATTTACTTTTATTGAATACAGTAGAATCGCGATAACTTGTACCCCGTTAAATCGAAAATCTCAATAATTCGTAACAAACTGTTGGTCCCTAGAAAAAATCTAGTTATATCGCAATAACTCCATACATTTCGGTCCCATCTTTAATTCGTATTTTGATCAATACAAAATCTGTTGAAACTCTTATAAATCATTATTGGCGGTTGATAATCTCTTATTATTAGTAATGAAACACAAAAACATTGATAAAAATATGTACATATGTATGAACGCAAGTATGTTTGTACAAAGTCATATCAGCAAAATAGAAGCACCTCGATAATTCGTATTTTTCTTATTTTCACCTTGTTAAAGCGAAATCCCGTTAAACATGTATTTCGTAAAAAATGTCTGGTCCCTTGCGCTTACGAATTATCGGTATTCTATTGTAATACAAACAAATAAATTTTCGCAAAAGTTAAACCTTATAATAGATAATTTCCAAAATTTTTTAAAATTACAATATTTAAATATCTGTCCCTATAACGGCTAACAACTTAACTCTAGTTCAGTTGAAACTTTGTAGTTTTATTTAATTGTTTTCAACCACCCTGTGTTTGTGCGGATAAAACACCTTAAACACTTGCAACTTATCACTAGCAGTTGTAGAGTTTAATTTCAAGGCGAATTAACTACATGTGGCGGAATAAAGCAAACTGACTTTGACAGTTTGAACCAATTTGTTTTGGTTTTAAAATGTTTTGTTTAGAAATGGTTGATATTTGGAACCGTTAAGGCCATTCCAGAATGTGCATAAACAAACTTAAGCTACTGTCAAAAATAAACGAAAAGCCTCTCAAATGCATTAAAAAAAAAATAACAAAAGCATAATAAAAAAACATTCGATTCCGTACGGAATGTGCGATCAGTTTCGCACTTTGCTTAAGCAAATTACAGTTTCATAAAACTTAACAAAAAGCTTCCTTAAGTTCGATATGGTTTTAGACAAATGATTTATATGTATTCGCTCAGCTGCTTAAGCTACGTTATTCACATTCTGGTTAGGCCTTAACAATGTAATGCAAAAGCCCCGTTTTTTTATTGTTGTATCATTGCCGCCACCTATAGCGAATTCGCCTTGTTTAAGTTTCAACTCTGAGTTTAATTGTAAACCGTTATAAGGGCATTCGAATTTCTATTATTTTGCAATATGTACTGGTGTCAGATTTATAAGGATTACTAAGATTTTTGTTATTTTAAACTCTCTGTTATTGTAGATTTTAGGCTTTTTTAACCCGAGACGAAACTGTTATTACTCGAATTTTGCAACTTTTAAAATATGTAATTTCCAATTGTTGATTTTTAGTTATTTGTTATTGTTTTGTTGTTACTTTTGTTCTAAATTATTTGTTATTTTTGTTCTAAACTTATTCGAAATTTTTTAACTAAAAAAAGTGTACATACATATATTTTCTTAGTTTCTGGTAGCGAAGCATAATTTTTTATTTTCAGACAAAAGATAAAAAATACAATTTTTCCAATTACTTTTGTAATAATATTGAAAAATAAAACTTTTTATTGAAAGTTCGAAAATTCGAACATAGTTTCGAAAAACGTATAATAGTTCGAAATTACGTTTTTGGAAATGTTTATTTATATTTCATAGATATTTTTGTTTAATCCTAACATTTTTATCAGTTTCTTTTTTTCAAAATTAATAAATTTTAATAAAGATTTGATGTTTCGACTAGTTTCAATGTTCGAAATCAACTATTATCAATGCTCGAATCCGACAAAACTTTAAAAAGTATGTGGGTATACATAAAAGTTTCAATCTATTTTAAATAAGTATGTATTAAAATTTTTATTCAATGCTTAAAAGTTCGGAAATAGTTTCGAGAATTTAATTTTTTTGCAAAATAAGCAAGATTATTTAAAACTTAAAAAAATTTTTAGCTACAATTTGTTTGAAAATACATACATACATACATATTTATTCCTATAGGTACACATGTAACACATTACATATCTTGTCTTTTATTTGTTTATAACACAAAATGCTTATAAACAAAACTATATACATATTTATTATTTAATTTTTTGAATTTATTTGTTTTCTACATTAACATTTCAAAGCAGATGTTAAATGGCAATTTGTATAGATTTAGTGCTGACTAGAGCATGATGACGCAAAATTGTCGTTTATTTGTAATCATCAATTGCATTCATATGTATGTATGTACATACATATCGTTGGTCTCACGTAGAAAGGCTCGATCTCATTACTCGATTAAAGGAGAAGGTAAAAGCATAATATAAGCTATATTTAAATGTAAAATTGTTTCTAAAATCGTTATTTTTGATACTATTGCATTAAATTTTTGTGACGAGGTGTATTTGTGTGAAATGTGTTGGATCACTAAAAAAAACTCAATTTCGAAAAAAATCGAGTTTGGGCCTTTCTACATGAGACCAACGATATGTAAGTTAAATGCATTTGATTATTTACTATTATCTTGAGTAATTTGTTTTGGCAACTGACGCAAAACATTAACCCAGTACGACCGGTATTCAAGTAAACAAATCAATTCGGGTGTTTTCGAATTAATTTACAAAAGTTTTACAACTGATAACATTAGAAATAGAGTAATTGAAAACGTAAAGGGACAAACATGTACAAAAGACTTTTTAAAAAGAATGTAAAATTTTTAATAGGATCGTAAATATTATATTTTTAATCTAAAATTTTGACGTGTATCTGTATTTTTTTTTCTAAACAGAAAAAATTTTAAGAACAAAAAAGTTCATTATTTCTACATTTATGTATAACAATTAAATGTTTACAAATATTATTTTTATCGATTTCATAGTTTTATTTGCACACATTTCAATTTATACGACAACACATACACATACATATTTATATATCAAGAATTTTCTCTCAAATTTTAATTTTGTCTTTTTTTCTTCTTCTTAATATATAATTGTGAGATGCCAACTATTTATTATATTTAAAAGTTTTTTTTATTGTTATAAATATTTCAGCATTAGGATCGCATAAGCATGTTTTCTTTTTTATTATTACTAAGATCTTGTAAATTCGTTTTATCTTATTTAACCTTGAAATTTTAAGGCAGATCAAAAATTATCTTAAATTAAATGTTATCTTAAATGTTTAGAATTTTTCCTAAACTCACAGTTTTCAATATTAACAAAATCCGGACTCGGGGTAAATTTTAAGATAGGAGGAATGTAAATTGATATAAAAAACTTTTCATAATTAGTTTGATTTTAAGCAAAGCTACTGAATAGGAATGATTTTGCCTCGAAATTTGCATATAGCCACTAAATATAATATGGCTTACTTCTGTTGAGCCTTTTTTACAAGGTATCGAACGAAATCACATCTTTACTTACGAAGATAACACATCCGAAAATCAGACCCTTATACATGTAATACGATTTTTTTTTGTTGGTATGGATATACATACTTATGAACATGTGTGTGTATTTGCATAAATACTAAACAAGCACGATGCAAAATGTTAGGTTAAAAACGAATGGTTAAAATCAGACAAACAAGAACATTCTGATAATCCTTAAGACATAATGACAATGACGTGCGAGCTCCTTGCTACCCAGAGAAGTTTTACGAACGATTTCGTTAATAAATTATTAAAAAATTTTAAAATATGATAAAAAAAAAACTTCAAGCTCAAGGTCATGGTACAATAATTCAAGGGCTTTTTATGGTTGTTATGTGATCAGAACTGTCAAACAGCAGTCAAGTGTTATAAAAGAAAAATAAAAAAAATACAAGTTATTTATTTAAGCGTGGAGTACATAACCAAAAATACCACGCAAACATATAACCAGGGTATATTTGTACTCCATTTTATTTGTTTTTCATTTTCCGCTTTACAGCAAAAACTATTTGATTTAAAACCCGTTAAATAAAAATATAAACACATTTATTATATTTGATACATTTTTTAATTGTTTATTAATTACCACAACAAAAAATGATGCCAATAACTATAAATCAACATACATACAGAAAGCAAACATAACAAAAGAAAAAAAAACACCATAAGCACATAACCGGGTTTCATTTATACCCCTTTTAATTTTTACCTTCACAAAAAATACTTGCTGCCTAGTTTTATAACACGAGCGCAAAACTCGTTCGTTCAACTTTCTTTTAAAAAAATAACAAATTTTTAAACTGTGCCTTTTGTTTTAAATGTAAGTTTAAGAAACGATGTTAAAAAATTTATTAAACTATTATACATAATATTTATGCAAATATTAAGAAAAGATACAGTTAAGCAGGGAAACCAGAAATATGATCTAAAAAAATGCGTTTTATGCGCATTAAATATGCAGTAAAAACTTGGAAATTATGTCCTGAAAGTTGTAAAAAAATATGCCGTAAAAATTCAAAAATTGGTAATTTGAAAATAGAATATTCAACAATTTAATAACAGGTTCATTTAGTTAAAACAATGCTTAAATTATAATCGGTAAAGCCCAAACACCATAGTATTTATAGACGAATTTTCCTGATTTTACCTTATTTGGAAACAATGGGCGGTCATCGGCTCACAAAAACAAAGTTATTTTAAATGTAGATGGTAAAATTTAAGCAACACGTTGAGTAAACAGATAGATATTTAAAACAGAAAAGCCAAAATTTCGCAACAATTTCTTGTAGGCATCTAAAAATTTTTACATGTATTAAAATATGCCTCAAAAAGGCAAAATATGCGCTATAAACTAAAAAATGCTGCTAAAAGGCTCTTTTAACTAAATTATGCAAAAAATGCTGCAAACGGTAAAATATGCACTAACAAATCGATTCCAAAATTTATAAAAAGCTCTTAAACGGAAATATATATTGTTTCTGCCTTCATTGGTTTCCCTGCAATATAATTTTAATGCTTCAAGCATTTGTTTTTTTTCGTATTAGCGGACCGATTTGGCAAGTGACCAACTTCCGGATTATGTGTTATCTTTCACTCAAGTCCGTGAATGCTTAATTTAGTTTTGTAAGTTCAATTACATAAAAAAAAACAGAAAGTTCTAACTGAAAAACAAAAAAGTACCGAAAAGTCTCCTCTTATAGTTTCTCAATCACTCTGGACTCTGCATGTTGAATTTTATGTTTCTAGGTTCAGTATTAATAAATATTCAAAAAGTACCAGTTAAAGAACGAAAAAGTACTAAAAAGATCCCTCTTACAGATTCTCATTCACGCAGGACTATACATATTTCATTGTATGTTTCTAGGTGCAATATAAAGGAAAATTCAAAATTAAAGAAGAAAAAAAGTATAAATTTTTTTCATCTTATAGGCTTTCATTCACTCAGGACCCTGCACCTATAATTTATTATTCTTAGTTCAATATTATAGAAAATACAAAAATTACCACATGCAGCACGAAAAAGTAAAAGAAATAAATTTTATTTCACGTATTTTTCCTCGTTGGAGCTTTTTTCCTCCCCATTCAAGAATTAAAAATTAAAAAATAATTTAATACGCATGTATATGTCAATACAGGGAAAAAATTTTTTGTAAAAAGGTACCAAAAATAGTTAAACGTTCGAATTTTAAAAAAGTACCAAGTAAATAAATATTTGTAATTTTTAGATAAGTTTTGAATTTGGTATAATCTTAACTTCTACATTTATTGGTTTAAAAGATAGATGGGGTGACAAATAAGTTCCAAAATACTGATCATACGCGTTTACTACCCAAAAGGGCCGAATTTTAAAAAAGTACCAGACACCTGCCCGTTTTTTTATTCAATGAACAACGATAAGTAATTACTTTTTTTGTATCTCTTTTATTTTAGGAGATTTGAGTGTTCAGGGCAGAGTGGCTACCCTTCCTTGAGCCGGTGTGCGTGATGCCAAGTTTTTATAGATGGATTTGACTTCTAGGGTGCACTGTAGTAATTGGAACCTTGTTAATTAAATTTTTGAACCCCAAGAAAAACTTTGGAACCTTTCTTATTTAAACTTTTCTTATAAGTACTTCGGGCAAACATCATTTTCTGTATCTATTGTTAATTCGTTCGTTAAGACAGTTAGGCTGGGTTTTTGAGATCTCAATTAAACTAAGTTTAGTTATTCTGAAAAAATTACAAAGTTTGTATACAACATTTTTACGGAACAGCTTGGCTTTGCTTAAATTGTTGGTCTTTTATGATATTATAAAAAAAATCACATTTTGCGGGAAAAATTCGAGTTTCAGACTACGTTAAACTAAGTTAAAACTTAATCCACATCTCAAAAACCCGGCCTTAGTCGTTTTTGTTTTGAATCACTTAGTCCTACAATAAAAAATCCGGACTTGTTAAAATCAATAAAAACTGTAAATTTTGAAAAATCAACATATTATCCTGGTATTGCCTTTCTTTTTTATCCTTTGGTAGATTACTTTATTGCGTCTTGAGTTTCCTGTTTGGTGAGGTTAGGCGCCTTGACGCCGACCACACTAACACTCCACATTTGTAATGAGGTTAACGAATATACCCATTTTTACCCTTTTTTGCCCCCTCAGATTTTAATAAAATATATATTGTGCAGTTCTGTAAGCAAATACTTTTCAAATGGGTTGACAAACTGAGGAGAAAAGTGTTCTTAACTGTTTTGCCTTTGCCGATTTATATATAGACAATTAAATATATCGACAGCTGAATTCCAAAACATGCAAAGTCGACTTAGTTACGGTATTTTATTAAAAAATCTTCGAGCTAATTTTTTTATAAAAAAACCTATTGTGTGAAATTGTACCCCGGTTATGTTTGCGTGGGTATCATCTTTGGAAACTTATAGCTTTGGAATCACTGAACCGACTTTCAGAAATGATCAAAAAATACACAAAAAGACTTTTATTCCCTAGATCCGAATTTTCAATGCTTTATAAGAATTGGATTAGCAGCTTTAAAAAAATTTTTTGTTTTATTTTATTATAATTTAAGCAAATCAACAATAATTTTTAACTTTTTATTTAAATTTTATAACTTTTTTTAATAAGATTAAGCTATCCAGGAAATAAAATTGCGTAAAATAAGGAAATCTTTTTTTTAGATTTTGATAAATATTCCACCAAACATAAGCTACACAAAAATATAATTAATACTATGTATTTATTTACACAAGTTTGAAAAAGGAAAATTGTTAAGCTGGATGGGCCTGAAACTTTACTTTGTGAAAAAGCACACTAACAAGTCCACACACACATGAACAGCTCATTCTTAGTAAATATGGCGTGAAGTTAACAAATCATAATTAAGTAATTATGCCATAACATTTTGTGCAACGCAGGCACTTTATCATTTTTAAAATTATTGTTTAATATAACGTGCACTTTCTTTTTAGAGAAATATATAAACAAATTTAAAGAAATATGTAACAAAATATGGAATATCTTGTTTAATATCTTGTTTAATGGCCAAAGGTTATTTATAAATTGTATTTTTGCAATGAGTTTTAGAACAAAGAAACTTTATTTTAAACTTAAATATAAATTGCTAATTTTTCTAAGTAAATATTTTCTTTTTAATTAAAATTTCAATGGCTTGCATAACAAGAAAATGTTTCTTTGTTTAGGATTATCGTTTTAATAATATTTCCCAATCAAGTACATTAGCCGAAGGGCAGGTCTAGGCACATCGGGGAAAGTAATTTTAGACTTAAAATATTAAACATTTTTGACATGATTTTCCATCGAAGTATATCAAAATAGATAAACATAAACTGTTGTAAACGAATTTTTAAATTATTTTCTCAAAGTTCTAAAAAAGCAAAAATATTTAAAATTTATTTATTTGAGTACTTGCAACGCGACATGAGACTAGACTATTGGTAGAGAAAATCTGCCGAAGGGTTTTGAAAAGTTAGCTCGGATTCCCGAAATATCGGCCCCTAAAGTTTTTGAATTTTTTGAAAGGGCGTTTGGTATAAGTCAAAAAAAATATACTAAGTGTAATTCTGAGCTAAAATACTATTTCAGATGTCTTCAGTAGAATTGTATGGCAATTCTTTTCTTAAGCGGCCAACACACTTGCAATATTATTGTATACGATAGTCGTCATATTATTTCCATTGTGTCCTATATAATGCAATAAGTCCCACAATGTTTTCATTCATTCAATAAAAAGGTGAACGTAACCTATAGGAATAATATAAACAGCATTGTACAATGTTGCCAACACATTTGACTTTCTTTTCGTTGTGCAATAAAAATCAAAAGTCTTTTGATTGTTTCCAATATATTGTGCCATCATCGAATACCAGATACACATTGGCGATATAATTGTACAATACGTAAAATTGAACAATTTTATTGCAAGTGTATGCGCCGCTTTAGAATATATTAACACTCTAACACTCGTTTTAAGGGGTAATTTTTGTCCTTTTTTTAAACTTCCAAACAAAAGTATACTAAAACGGCACTTTAGAGGGTTAAAATGTTCGACGAATATTTTTTGCATTAAATTTCACCAGGGGCCTTCTAGGACCAAAAAATCGTGCAATGTATGTAAAACGGATTTTCGAAATTCCGGGCCTTGATATTTTTGAATTTTTCGAAAACCAAAATTTCGAAAATCCGTTTTACATACATTGCACCAAAATACTCTGGAGCGGATTTTGGAAGCTCTCGCCTTCCTACACGAATGTTTAGGTCGAGCGATGATATGTCGATGAGGCTCCAAAAATTTTATGTTAGCAAAATGATTTCATATAGTTAGTCAAAAACTTAGTTAGAAACAAAATAAAAAAATATCTTTTAAGTAGAGCTTATTAAATTGTTGACAATTCCCGCTTTCCCGGGAATTAATCGTGACATATGTCTAAAACGAATTTATTGGAAATTTAATGACAATCGGGTGCGTTTTATTAGGACTAACAAACATTTTACTCGATATATATGCTGTAACTCACTAGGATAACCCAATTTTAACTCAGTTATAAAAATAATCCAACCGGTTATGAAAATTAATCTTTAAAGAAACAATTATGAATTACAATAAAGAAGATTGCCATTTGGTAAATGGAAAGATTCATTTGACGTACAATACTTTAAGCTTATTGTTGACCGTTTATTAATATCAAGATGCCGCTTGATCACCGCCACATAATGATGAGATTTAGCCAAGTTGGTAATTATACTGCTTTGTAAACCAACAAATAATGCTTGTGTTAAACAGAATTTTTCGGCAGTGCATCAAATTAAATAAAAAAAGAAAAGAAATAAAATGCAATACGAATTCCTAGAATCATTTTTACAAAAAAAAAAAAACACTTATTTTAATAGTAATTCTACTTGCGAGACGTTTGAACCATCCCCAGAAATAATAAAGCTGTTTAATTCAAGGTATAATCACCCTAATCGTGTTTGGCGTATTTAAAATACGCCTACGACTGTTTGGTAATAGATTAAAGAGAACGTGAACTTATTTTCTTTAATCTATTACCAAACAGTCGTAGGCGTATTTTAAATACGCCAAACACGATAAGGGTGAATATCTACTAAAAAACAAACCAGGATTATAAATTTTATTGTGAACTTTTTGACTTTGTTAATCGAATTAATATTTTTTGATTAAGTTAATGTATAATATAAATGTCAATGTCAAAAACAGAATGTAAAAATGAAATGCAATACAAATAAATTATTTTATGACAAAATTTAAAAATATTTAATGGGGATTTTTGGGGATGAAAAATAAATATTTTTTTTGGGGATAAAAATTTACAAATTCGGCATAACATTTTAAAAACATCTGGCAACACTGGTCCAACTAATAGCTCTATGTCCGCTTGAACTGAGAAAATTATTTTTTTTTTTTGCATTTACAAAATAAACATTAAAAACAAAAGCCATAGGATTTAATTACGTAAAGTTTTTAGCTTTAGGAAATTTAGAAAAATAAATACAACCAGCAAACACAAAAGCTTTATATGTATGAATTATAGAACAATTTGAAATCCAACCGATTGACAATCGTTAGGAAATTCGTTTGAAAAGGGTTTAAAACGATTTTTAATGAAATTACGTCAAAAAAGTTTATCTTGTGTTGGCTGGGTTATTATTTAAACCTATGAAACCTCTAAATTTTTTTCTATTTTTTTTAAAAAAAATACAAAGTTTTGTAATTTATTATCTATCCAATGTTAAATAAAATTTTTTAATTTATAAATATAAATAATTGTTACAAGAAAATTTAATTATACACAATTTTGTTCAATTGTACTTTTACACGCATTCATTCTTATATAAATTGTACATTGAACTTTAGCGTTCGTTAGCTACGAGTAGATAATAATATTTTTTCTATTTCGTATTGATATCCCAACATTCAATAACTTAATAAAAGCAAAATAATCAAAAAAAAAACTTAAATGAAACGCAACAATAATTTCTTTATTGCATTAATGAATCATTAAAAAGATAATATAATACATATTAAAAAAAAAAAAAATAATAAAAAAATCGCACGATATGAAAAATGTACACTCATACAACGCAATAATTCAACATGTCTATTTTTCCCTTTTGAACAAAAAATTTTAAATTTCAATCCACGAATAAAATTAAAAAAATATTATGTAGGTATTACCCTGCGGGCAATTTATGTCAATTGGTCCAACAGACTGGTCCTGGGATTTGTGAAAATATAACAAATACAAAAAGAAAGGACTCATGACCAGTAAAAGAAGAACCAATCCATTAACTGGTTTATGAAGAATAAAAAGGTAGAAAAAGTAATGAATTACAGAACAGCTTCCACCGGTGATGTGACACATTTTTTGGTCCTTTCTTAAATTTGGTTCTTGAATTTAATTCTAGGACTTGTTTTATTGAAATAACACTATATTGTATTGAAATAATACTACATTTTAGTAATTGACACTAAGCACGTTCATTGAGAATAGATCTGTGACTGGTCAAATGGTGTCAATTGACCCCCTCCAATGACAACCCCACGTAAAAGTGATAGGTCTTTTATTCATATAAAGTGTTAGAACTAGAACCGGTCTCTACCACCAAAGACCTATCACTGGACTACTTTGGTGTCAGTTCGCTTCCCTCTAGGGTAGTTTTTATTAGTCCCATGTAAAAAACATTATTAACCTAATAAAACTAACAATATTTTTTAATTAAATGATAAAAGTTGGCCTGACAATTTTGTTGTGGTTAAAAATGTTTTTAAACAATTTCAAAACCATAGACAATCTTAAAAATAACCTTTAATTGTATAATATACATATGTAATAAGGGGAGCCTAGAAAAATTTTAAGTGTCAACAGTTGTCAAAATAAAAACACTGATGGATAATTCAATACTATTGTACCATTTTCAGTACTTTTTCGTCTTAAAAATACCCCACTTTAGTTTTAATACTCATTTCTTGTTATGCTTTATTATTATTGTGTTTGTTGTTAAATGAGCGAAAGAAATTTGAAACTATCAATTCCCAATTTTGTGCGTTGGCGTATCTCTCAGAAATAAAAAATCAAAAAAGGAAAAATAGTTTTATTTTTTTTTTTTTTTTGAAAAATTTAAGCAAAATTAAAAGGAAAATGGTCAAACTTTTGTTTCCTGATATTTCACGATCGTAATTTTTCCAATAGCAGGAGTTGAGCGTACGTTTTCAATGTAAAATAATACGAAACGAAAATCTGGAATCGTTTGCAAGTACAAACTCTTTAATTTTTTTTTTTTTTTTAATTAAAGCTATGTTTTATAAGAATTACCAAAAATTTTTAATAAACTACTCATATGCTTGTGCAAATTACACAGAAAAAAATTTTTGCGCCAGTAAAAGAATTAATCAAAAATAAAATCAGTTTAAATTAAATATTTAATCAGGTGAATTAAACTTTTAATCAAGTGAATTAAACGTTTAATTGAAATATTGTCATATCACACTGTTATATCACACTCAAACCAATTTGATTCAACATGAAATTCACGGTGTTTCAACTTGAAATAACTTTCATTCAACGTGATTCGGATTGTTGTTTCAATATAAATGACATTTTGCTCTTACTTTACAGCAATGTTAAATTAACATGAATTATAGTTATTTTAAAAGAAAAAAATGTTGCTCGCAAGTTTTTGTAAAATCATGAAGTAACAATGAAGCAAAATCAAAAAACCTTGTTTTCGACGATTTTACCTTGATTTTTTTTCTGTGTGTACGTATGATTGTTTTATATGTTTAAATAATGATTTTTAAATGATTTGAATTTAAATTTGATTTATTACTAGAGACATTTGAATCATTCACATGCTCATAAAGGAATCAGAAAATTGTATTAAAAATGATTTTTTGAGGTGATTCATCGGAAGGGTTCCATTTTCTCACAACGAGAGTGTGATATAAAATGCTTGCTGGGTATGTACATAAACAAACTTTATTTATGTATGTACATAATTATTTTCCCAGCTAGCATTTTATATCATAATCGAATTTTTAGGAATCAGCTTCACGAACAAAACAGCCGCATATGAGAATTTTGTATCACAATATCACATTATTTGAATGAATATGTATGTATGTATATGTCAGAATCATACATACTTTTATGAATTATTTTTCAATCGCTCAAGTGATAAATTAGTTTTTAATCATCAAAAGTGAGCTGAGAAGACCTATTCAGGTGATTTTTACAAAAAAATTATCACCCATATGCCAGATGGGTTTAATATTATAAATATTTTTTTGATTTCTAATTTAACACGTTCTTTTTTTCATATAAATGTACATACCTATGTATGTATGTATGTATGCATATTCTATAATTATACAAAAAACTTAATGACAAATAAATGTCTGCTGTGTGTCTTTGGTAAATTTAAATATTAACGGATATTTAATGTGTACAGAAAGGCAAAATGAAAAAAGCAGCAAAAAAAATTTATTAAATAGCGAATTCATCAAATACAAATTTATATTAAAAAAAAACAAGAAAATTAACCACAAAAAGGAACTAATGAACTGCATTTAAAAAAAAAAAAAAAAAACAAACAAAATAGGTACGTAAACAAAAACTACAACAACTGAAAAATAAACAGATGTTGTTGCTGGGGAGCAGTGCGACTAGATCTTGACTTTTTACAGCTAAATTAAAAAAAGGCAAAAATAATGCAAAATGTTTGTTACAAAATTATTCACAATATGAAATTCTATCGTCCATGTTCTGGAAAACGCAGCGTTTTAAAATCGCTTACGACTTGAACACGCAAAACGCATTTCAGCATGTTCTGAAAACCAGGCGATTTGCTAGCGTTTTGCTTTTTTTACAAATTAGTTCTGCGAAATAAATTTAAAATTAAAATGCCTACAGCGTTCTTACATGTTCATAAGTAAACTACTGCGACAAACAATTGACAAACTCAAAGCAAATTTTTAAACTGCATTTTTTAAATTAAAATCGTGAAAAAATGTTACAAGTTTTTCCTTAAATAAAAAGAAAACAGATTAAATTGAAATTGTGGGCCATTTCCTTTTCTCTTTAAAGTGCAGTTTTAATAAAATAGACCAGATCGCTCAAGTATACATTAGCGGTTTGAAAACGCCAAATTTCTAGCGTTTTCGTTTTTCAGAACACCTGTTTGGCGTTTTCAAATTGAAAATGCAAATTTTAAGCGTTTTGCGCTTTTCAGAACATGGGCGTATTTGTAATTAAAATAATTCTTAGCAAACAATTAAAATTAAAATTTTTTTTAAATTTTTTAATACAGCATACTTTGATTTTATATTTTTCCAAAAATCTAAATTTTTTTTCATACAAAGATGATGTACTTGGCAAAAGAAAAAATTTAATACCCATATTCAGAGCTGCCGTTTTTGGTAATTTCTAACCAAAATTGGTTATATTTTTTTTCAATGTGGAGATGTGAATATTTTTTTAACTTTGGTTACTTTTTTCTAAAACAATAATAATTACGAACGAATATGTATTTTTTGGTACAATTATTTACGAGCTCGAATAATTTGTACTGTGTACTACGATTTTTTTATTATTTGTTACCAATGAACGGAACTTTTTTATAATCCCTTTCAAAACAGCAACCAAATAATTTTTTTTAAGATTTTTGCTAAGAAAATATTGCCATTTGTGATTTTTATATTAAAAACGAAATGATCTGAAATCGCAAACAAATGAAGTTTTAATCAATGGAGATTTTCAATTATTTTTTTTTAAATGAGAGTAGTTATTCTTGATTTTAAGAGAAGTAAAGATAATTAGTATTTAAAGTAGGAAGTGCATAAAACATTTTTTGTTTCATTTCACACTATTTTTGTTGCAATTCACACGTTTCATGCGAAGAGTTTTACGATGTGAGATATACAGAAACGGGCTACAGATTCTCAAATTAACAAAACATGCAAAAATAGACCCGTTTTCAAAATGGTCCAGCTCACGAGAGTTCAAAGCTGGAGCCGAAATATTTTAAATGTCATTTTAAAAAGCCCAAGGTTCATTTTTAGGAGGGTACATCGAGCACTTTTTTTGGTGAGTCGCTCAAATGTATCAAATGTATCGAATAAACATTAGAGCGACTCAAAAAAAAAGTGATTTTGTTACCGATCTGAAAATAAAGCTTGACATGTTTTATGATAATTCCCAAAATATTTTGGTTCAAGTGTTGACCATCCGTGAGCTGGACCATTTTTAAAAAACGTCTTTTTTCAGTTTTTCGAATTTTTTTGTACTTTGCTCCAAGACGACATAAATAAAATTTGGTATCATCGAAAAGAGTTATTGTAGCAGCATCCGATGGTTTATAAAACCTGACCATTTGCGACCTACTAATTGAGATATTTAACAAAATACATATTTTCGATTCGGGTTTTCATACAAATCCTACGTATGTGGAAATAATGTTCTGCTTTTCAAATTGAATCTGTTTTAAAATGATGTTAATTAATTTTTTTTTTTTATAATTATTCACATTAAACTCGAAAATCGCGATATATTTTATCTTTTTTCATATAGATATTCGACAAAAGATCTTTCTTTTTTAAATAGGTTTAAGCTGTTACAAATTACTTGCTTGGCAAATGGGTTATACCGCGTTGCAGAGGAAATTAGAAGCCAATTCGATAACATTGCAATTTTAAATGAAATGTTACCCTTGATTCCCCTTCCACCGTAGCCAGTAGTAACAAGATGGTGGCCTGGCTAGATGCTTTAGAATTCTATTCAAAAAATTTTGAATAATTTAAGAATGTCAAGATACCGATGATTATGCAATTAAAAAAGTAAAAGAAATATTAAATATAAATAACATCAGAAGCCAATTAGCATTTGTAGGTATTTTCCAATTATAGATTTATTGGTGAAACAATTACTAATTAAGAGGTATTTAGTTCAATCAATGCTCAAGTTAAATTAATTGATATTGCAGAAAGTAAAATTAACAATGTAGAAGGAAGAATAGCCCGATAAATTAAAAAAAATCCAAAACGTTTTGCAAAAAGAGTTTAGGGTTTCAAAAAAATAAAATTAATTTCCAATACTTTTGATCTGAATTAAAGTGGGATCTGAAAATAAATTTTTTCAAAACTCATTGGCATTCTTCAAGTACAAGACAAAGTTTAACTTTTAATAAAACATTACTTATTTATTTAAAGAAACAAAAATTTAAATTAGTTATTTAAGTTTTTTAAAGATATGTATTTGAATACCAATAGAGTGAATTTTTTTTATTTTTGTTTTTAGTAAAATTATAAAACGATTTTTAAGGAAATTTTTTAAGTTTTAAATGCATATTTTTTTTTAATGCATATTTTGAATTTTTAGGTACATATTTTAAGCGCATATTTTTGAATTTTTATATTTTGGACTTTAGGGTAAATTGTTTTTAAAGTTAAAGAAAATTTTTTTACCTTTTTTGTATTTACGTATATATTTGTTTGATACATACAAACATATTGGAGTTTTACATTTTTATTAAACTCTTTTTAATATTAGCATCAAAACAGTTTGAATAATTAAATTTCAAATAAAAATATGTATAGAAAAAAGAATTCCTTGCAAGGATTCATTTTCCAGGAAACAACGAAATTTTGTTTAATTTATGTAAATGCATTTCACATTTTTGTGAAAAAATGTAAAAGGACCATAATTTTTTGGAAATGCACCAGTGGAATCCTCAAAATTTAAATCTAAATTTTTTTGCAAAAAGTTTACAAATTAACTTTACTTCCTTACATTAGATCGGTTATCAGCTGTGTCTCATCCTCAAAGGCGTTTTATCTTATACGTTTTTTTTTTATTTAAATTATTTTCAGCTTTAGTAAAAAAAAGAACGTTGGCTTTTTTCTTTCATTTGGATTTATTTCTTACATTTTTTATCATTGAACTGCATAGGTACCTATAATATTGAATAAACCTAACCAATTTTTCCTAAAGCACAAGCGCTGAACTAATAACTGTTGTTTCTTTTTAATGTCACAAGTATTCCTAAAATAACTTACTCCCAAAATTAATAAATTTTACTAAAACAAACAAACAAACAGTTATATGTACTGTTTTTTAAGTGTTTATCGCGAAATCGGAATTTTTAGAGCAAAAATCGGTAAGTGACGACATGGATAATTTAGAAGCAAAAAAAAAATCGGCAAATATGGCAGGCCTGATGAGAATTTGAAGAATACACTCACACATTTATCACGAACGACATTAATGCAAATCTGCAGTTTGCAATGGAGAAATACCAACAAAAAATTTGTTTGTGTTCTTTAAAATCTCTTAATGTACTTTGTTTTTGGGGCTGTTGTGTTTTAAGTTTTTTTTTTTAGTGTTTAAGTGCTAAAAAACTAAATAGGGGAAAGAGGAGAGGAACGACAAATAGGAAAAGCATTTATTTCAAATAAACAAACGTATCAAAGTCCAAATCATATGTTTGTAATTGGTAGGTTTTTTAATAAAAAAAGATTAAATATGACTAATTATTAAAAGTGGAAAATTGGACAGTTCACATTTATATAAAAAATTATTTTCAATTTAAATCCATTAAATAGGTAGGTATGATTTAAAGATTAAAAAATAAGTAGGTATGTTTACCTTTAATTTGTTGCAATTTAAACGCAGATTTATGAAAATAATTAATTTTTAAATTGTTTTCTTTGTTTTTAGAAAAACTAGCGAGTTTCTTTTGTTTTTGTCGGTTTTTATCTCTGCCTTTAAAAAAACTCACTCTATTTCACAATACAATGCTTTATTATTTTAATTTAAAATTTTTGTTTCGGCAATTAATTTTTCCTTAGCATTTAAAATTTTATTAATTTTCATGAAACTTTTTTTGTAATAACTTGCTTTCTTTTAGTTTTTTATGTTTTTTTTTAATTTTTTTGTTGGTATACTGTATATTTTAGGGGTTTTCCCTATACAGTAGGAAATTTCTTTTCTACTTAATTTTATGTAGTTGCTCCGACAAGTGCGATTATTAAACTAAAACTTGCGCGTTAACGTCCACGAATGTTATAAGCAAACGAACGAACGAACCATAGTAAAATAAAAAAATGAAAAGAAAAATACACAAACAAATTAAAGACTGCGAAAGCAAACCGTTTTAATCAAATTATACCACTACTAACTCACTACTAAAAAGTAGAAAAAAAGAGTAAAAATATAATGCAAGATGCTCTCTTAAATGCCCCAACACGAAAAAAACCTCCGAATAAAGTCCCCACTTATTAGGGGGCCCGTGCAAAAAACACACAAACAAAAAGCTTTCCACGTTTTTTAATTCTCTTACTCAATACTAAGCAGTGTTGCCAGAAAAGTTTTGGCTTTATCAACTTTTTTTAAAAAAACACGAATAAAATTTATATATATATTTTACCTCCACCCAAAGGACCTCTGATAAATTATGTACCGATCATCACAAAATGCGGTAGACTGATTTTTAGTATTAAGAAAAACTAAATTGGCTCAAATCTTAATGTAGTAACATTATTGGTTTGGCGGAGGAATAAGATTAGCAGTACTAAGTGTTTTCCGAGAGTGGGTCCTATGGTAAATTCTGGACCTATCTTCACGAAATTGTGGTATGATTTTGAACCATACTAGAGCGAATTGTGCAAAATCTTTTCCGCCCCTATTTATGTAAGTTTTTGTAACAAAATTATCAATTTTTGTTGTTCCACATTTTGATTCATAACTCTTACTCTACTGAACCGATTTTGCTGGATTTTAATCCATAACTGCTAAGGATAACGAGAACTAGAGCATGTTTTTAACAAACAGACTTATAAAATTAATTTACTACACTGAAATTGCACCCAAGAGATTATTTTGTTTGTATTAAGAAATTTTTAGTAGGTTTAATAAACTGAACATAAGAAATTGATTTTTATATCGTAAAAGCCAATTGCGTTAACTAATTAAGAAAATTTAAAACATTACTACACAAGAAAAGCCATTCAAATATTTTTTTTTTGGTCAAAAAATGTTTAAGACTTTAAGAAAATTTGGCTCAATAAATATGGGAAAATTTATTTTTTCTTGGCTAAACGAGATGAAAAATGGCTAAATCTAGCCACTAAATAGCTTAATTGGCAACACTGGTGTACATCGTGTTCAGGAAAATTTTATAATAAAAAGTATAGCAGCACACATCGTCGTTCCTACTTTGATTGAAAGTTTTAGCTTATTTTCATCGGATTCCATCTGTCCATGCAGTTTTTACAAGAAACCCTCACACATTTGTTTTTTTTTTTGAATAGTAATCGTTAATAATAGTTACAATTAACATATGTACAAAATTCTGTGTCAGCATGACCATAAAATAAAAAGGAAGTTAGAAACTTGAACAAATTATTATTATTTTTTAAACTATCTCAATATTGGTGTGCAAAAATTATCTACATATTTCAAAATAGTACATGTTTTGAATAATTATTCAGAAAGTGGCAACGCTGTGTTGTTCTTAATGGTAAATTTACTAGAACATACTTAATCACAAACATTTTTACATACTCATATATCATATGTTTGTATAACATACGCCAGTTTAAATAAACGAAAAAAAACTAGTTTTTCTTGTAAGACAACTTTTAATTATTTCACATTCAATACTAAAAAAGAGAACACATACATAAAGAGATACATGCATACATATGTTTGAATCAGCATAATAGATACATATATGCATTGTACATTAGAGCGTCTCGCCATATAGGCAAGAAAAAAAAAGTTCGCCGTACACCACCGAATACGAAGTAATGTTGTAAGACATTTTCAAAAAAAATTTTTTTAATTTTTTTTGCCGAAAGTAGGGGTCGCCAAAATACATTTTTCGTTATATCTTCGGCATTTACAGTCGGATCTCAAAGTGTGATATATCGATGTTTTCGTCTTGAGGAGGCCAATATTTTGATTTAATAGTCATTAACCTCAAATATCTCATTCTAGTATTTACCTACCAGATCTCAGTTTCTACCACCCTAATGTACCACCCTATTGTCAGAAAATTAAAGCCCCCAAAAAATCATTAAACTTTTGTTAAAGAAGTTTTTCGATATTTCCAACAGAACTGTTAAAAAATACAATTTATGTTTTTTGCCGAATGTAGGGGTTACCTTTTTGAGTATTTTTGTCAGATTTTCTGTAATAATGGAAGTAGTACCGTTATTACTCTCATAGTTTATTTATTTTTGTATTATCCATGAAATATCTGTTGGAATTATCAATATTTAATCGTGTCGTGTCAAGAATTAAACCAGCACAGCGCGCTGGTTGACAACTGCCTCTAGAATTCTCCGGTTTTATGTAACGTGCGCTAAACCCCCAGTTATATTGAAAAAACTGGCTGAGTTTGTTATGAAAGTTTACGCGCCATTTTGGTTTCTTGTGAAAAGCCAACCACTTGCAATTCACGGAAGTCGCCACGTTTTTAAATATATATCTTGGATTCGTCAATTGCCAGAAGATGTTCAACAGATACTTCGTCCGTCGATAGAAAATAACGCGTACTTTTTCCACCCCGAGAATGTATTGTTATCGATGATAACGGACCAAGATCCGCTAGTACGTTCAGACGGCTATAACAAGATTTTGTCTGCGCGAAATGAAGCAGCAGTAGGCATTCGTCAAATGTACGGTGCACAAGTTAAAAATTTCATAGACTTCGAAAGTGACTCATATTACCATATGATTCTATATGCAAGACCAGCTGGAAGCATTACAGTTTTCAAAAGAAATAATCGAGATACCAGGTAGCACAAGAAAAACAACTTTGTTTGATAGTTTTGTTGACTAACCTTGATTAATTTCACAGAATATCCGTGCCATTCTCAAAACACCGAGCGTTTTGTTCATGTAGTACATGAGTCTGCCATGGCTGTTACCGATGAGCAACGCCTAGGCCACATTTTTTCCAAGCTCGAAAGCCGTGAAAAATATAGCCAACTTGGGTCATTTCAAAATATGATTAAATAAAATTGTTTTAATATACACAGATCTTTGAATTTTTATTGTATTGGTACAGATATTATGGTAAGTTCGAAAAGAGTGTATCACTATTTAAAAAAGAAGATACTAGGCAAAAACATCGATATATAATACTATAAAATCCGACTGTGAATACCGAATATATGATAACTGTTTAAAAAGTCAACCCCTACATTCGGCAAAAAACATAAATTATATTTTTTTAACACTTCTGTTGGAACTATCGAAAAACTTCTTTAACAAAAGTTTAATGATTTTTTGCGGGCTTTAATTTTCTGCTATTAGGGTGGTACATTAGGGTGGTAGAAAATGAGATCTGGTGGGTAAATACTAGAACGGGATACAAAATACCATTGACTATTAAAGCAAAACATTGGTCTCTTTGAGACAAAAACATCGATATATCACACTTTGAGATCCGACTGTAAATGCCGAAGATATAACGAAAAATGTATTTTGGCGACCCCTACTTTCGGCAAAAAAAATTAAAAAATTTTTTTTCAAAACTGCCTTGCAACAATACTTTATATTCTGTGGTGTACGGCGAACTTTTTTTTTTCGAGACGCCCTATTGTACATAGATACGTAAAAAAGTATGAATGTACAAAAATACATACCTATTCTCCAAATATTAAAAATATGTGCGCTCATATAAAACGTCAATAGCTTTTAAGAAGTTTTTGCTCTTTTTTCTACAAAAACAATCTGATTTACAACAATAATAATAGAGTCATTCTTTTGATTTGGTAAAAAAATGGGGGTGTGTATTGGGTTTAGGGCTGTCAGGTTTTTTGGGCCTAAAAAATTGCTTTTAAATACCTAGAATTAGTTTTTTTTTTCATTAAATTCACTGTACGACAAATTTCAACTTCTGGCCTCACCCATGATCAAACTGTCCAGTCCAGATTTTTAAAATAAAGCTTAAAAAACTTTACGTATCTCTCAGTTTTTCTAGATATATTTATTTCGCGTTTTTATGCGCAATTCAATTTTTAATGTGAATTCACAGATGTGAAGTGTAAAAAATGAGCAAAATCGGTACACGGATCAAAGATTTTGATCACATTTCTTAAATTTTAATACAGTTTCATAGATTGTTGCTCTATAATAATAAATATGTATATATAAAATTGTATTAAAGGTGAAAAATCGTGTCGTACAGTGTTATATAAATACTTACTATAAGAAAAGATCAATTTTTTCAAAAATGCGATAAAAATAACGTACAAAAGCTATCTATATACCTAAATTGAACTCGTTTTTGTTTTTTAATACCAAATAGCAAGTTTTTCTGTAAAAGTACTTTAAGTATTTTAAAAAACCTATAGTCCAAAGAAAAGAATAGCATCTTCTTTGGAAATTTTAATAATACTAAATTTTGATGAAAGTTTTGAAAATGTTCAAAAATTTTTGCTTACAACTAAAACGAGATAAATGAAAATACTACATAGATTTTTCAGAAATTCCCCAATAGTTTTTTTAATGAAATTTCATCATTATAAACAAGAAACTGAGATTTAATTTGTACCGGCTAACTTAAAGTTCACAACTACTCTTACCTGGCGTTTACATTTGCCAGTAGTACCCAGCGGGAAAAGAAGGAGTAGGGAGGCCTTCTAGAAGGCCTCTGTAAGCAAGGTGCGAAACTAGTCGCTCATTCCGTACGGAATCAATGTTTTTTTATTTCCTTTTTGTTATTTTAAATGGATTTGAGAGGCGTTTTGTTTTCTTTTTGACAGTAGCTTAAGTTTATGCACATTCCGGTTGGGCCTTAAGAATGCACTTCTTCATTTTAACGTATTTTTTCACAATTATAACGTGTTCTTTCGTAAAGAGCTCTATTTTTCATAATAGGAATACTCTTTTTATGTGACTGCTGCCAAGTTGCAGAGTTGCCACTTGCACAAAAAACACTAAATTTTAAAAGTGCACTCTTACTGAGACACCGTTTAGTTTACCCAAACTAAAGAAAAGAACTCGAAAATTTTACCAAAAAAAAAAAAACTGACTCGAAAATTTTTCGATTAAAAAAACTGAGTTTGAAATAAAAAGAATTTTTTTGTAACGACCAACATTTCCCGAGTTATGGACTCCTTAATTTTGGATATATTTCATTAAAGGGCTTATGCAAAAAAATTAAAAAAAAAAAAAATTTAAGTGTTCGTAACACAAAAAATTAAAAAATGTTATGGAAATAAGGAAATTCCCCCCCTCTAAATTGTAAAAATATGTTTTGTTTATTTCGATAATACAAGAATTCCCAATAATAATATTATTTTTTAAATGTGCCAAACTCTCTACATTATGCGAGACAAGATGGGTGGACCGTCACGACTCAATTTTACACTTTGCAACAAGTGTACATCGTATAGTAGAAGTTTTGGAAAAAATATCTGATTGGAAAGGTAGAGATACTTCATCAAAAGCCTTATATTAAGGAACTCACTTAGTACTTTTGAATTTATTTGAGGAATATACATATTAAGTGTGATACTTATTGTAACACAGCCGCTTAGCATTATTTTACAAAAGCACGATATAGATCTTCAAAAAGGATCAAGCCTTATCAAAACTTTTATCATGTGCCTGGAAGAGAAAAGAAATAAAGCCGAAGAACAATTTAAAGCGATTTTGAAAAAGTTAAAGTTACTTGCGTTCAAATCGAGATTTTTTACTTTTTTGTAGCATAAAAAATGTCCTCCCCCCCCTAAGGCTCAAGCTGAATCCGCGCCTGGCGAGCATGAATAAATAGAAAACGAATATGCTCCATACAGCTAACGACCACCCTAGTGAACATATATCGTCAAAGGCCGCAATTCTCGTTCCGGGAATTCCCGGGATTTTCAATTGTTTTCAATTCCCACTTTCCCAGGAATTAGTTGCGGGATTCCCGGGAAATTAGAAAGAAAACGTTTTTTAAAACTTTTGTAAATCTAATCTTGTACAATCACGTTGTTAAATATTTGCGTGCAAAAATATGTAATTAAATACTTCGTAATGTTGAGTTTTCATTTCCTATTCGCCCGACCAGAAATTATATTTCCCTAAGACTTCAATACTTTCAGTATAATTATGCAAATTTTGATACCATCCGCAGAATAAGCTCTGAATTTAACAATGGTTGATCCTATTTTCATAAAAATAACTTTTTGAGAAAGTAAAAAAAAATTGGGTGGGAATCTCCTGATAAAATAAAAAAAAATCATCATAAGCAAGAACAAAATCGATTTTGATTTTTTGTTACTTGTGGTCTTTTTGATTGTAGTTGATGATATGAAATATGACATAAGACTGAATTTTAATTGTTAGGTTTCCTGTTTTTATGGCATTTGTTTCTCTGTAGAAAAACAATTAACAATTGTATTGTCGTCTTATTTTTTTTCAAGTCCAGGTGAGTTTGTTACATTTTTCAATTATTTTATAAATGTATTTCTTTTTTTGATTTTCGTAAAAAAAATTTTTTTAAATTTTAAATTAGAGATTTAAAAAACTTACCAAAAATGTTGTCCGTTTTTTGATATTACAGGACAGGTTAACGCCATTCCAAAAAAATTAACTTTTTCCATATCTCACAATTTTGAGTCTTTTGAAAAAAAAAATTACATTGCAGAAATCAATTTCAAAAAAGGTGTGTGCTCAAATTTCTTGGTCAAGCAATAATTGGCACATTCATAGTCTGGGGCATTAACTAGTTGTTACTGGGCTAGTTCTTTACCGATTTTAGGTTTTTTTTCCTTTTTAAAACAAAACATTTCGATTAGTTTATCATCTAGAATAAAAACTTTTACGAGATTTCAAAAATTTGCCAAAAACTAAACAAGTAACTTTTTCGCTTTGTATTCAATATTTAAATTTTTAGTCGATTCCGCCTTGACTTTTCTTTATCTTATCGTTACCAAACTTCATGTTAAATATTTTTATATGCAATGGAACTAAATTGGCCTATTCATTTACTTTAGAATTCACTTTTACTTTTTTGAACGCCACTAATGTACAAACTCGTATTTAAATATGTGTGTATACTTCAAAGTTTTAATTGACATAAATATTTACAGATATGTACAAACAAAAATAAAAGCTTTATGTGTCAGATATTATCTCATAACCCACATTTTAAACAGGTATGATTCAGTCCAATTTAAAATTTGTCAGCCTTGTTAATAAGAAGGGCAAATTTTTAAGGCATTTTGCAGGCAAAACTGTAGTCAACAATTAACTAAAAACAAGTATGAAAGTATAGTCGGTCAAGCCCGAGCATATTAAACCCTATACGACAGCATTTACAGACAGATTTTCAAGAGTGTTCTTTTTTTGGGACCCATTATATTGAGGTTAAAATAAAAAAAAGAGTTCTTTGTGCCTAACATTCACAACTATCGTAAAAAACTTTGTTTTTTTAAGTTTATATTAAGATTAAATTTGGCCCCAAAAATATCTTATTTGAACCTAAATCATTTTACCATATTTTGTTTGAATTAGACGAACAAATCTCTTCAGCGGCCCATACACTTGCAATATTATTGTATTTGATATTCGCCATATTATTTCCATTTTGTCCTATATAATGCAATAAGTTCCACAATGTTTTTATTCATTCAATAAAAAGGTGAAGATAACCTATAGGAATAACATAAACAGCATTGTACAATGTTTCCAACACACTTCACTTTCTTTTCGTTGTGCAATAAAAATCAAAAGTCTTTTGATTGTTGCCAATATATTGTGCCACCTTAGAATATCACATACACATTGGCGATTTTACAATACGTAAAATTGAACGATTTTTATGAGCCGCTTTTTTATGTAATTATAATAGATAATAGTATACTCACAATATTCTGTACGTAAAATTAACTGAAATTGTAATATAACATAAATGAAAGTTCAATTAAAAACCGGTCTACCTATTTTTCATTTATTTTTAACAAAAAGTTGATTTAATTTTTACTGTCAAAAATTCAACACCATATTTCGTAAAATCAAATAAATATTCAGTTATTTTGTAAAATTTTACTGTCAAAAATTCAACACCATATTCAGTAAAAACGATTAAATATTCAGTTATTTATTAAAATTTTACTGTCAAAAAATTGACCCCATATTCAGTAAAAACAATTAAATATTCTGTTATTTTATTAAATTTTCGTTTACTCCACAAAAGAGCCGAATTTCTAAAAAATACCAGACAGACACCTGTCCGCTTGTTTTTCTTATAAGCGAGAGAGGGAGAATATTTTTATTTACTTACCCAGTTACACACGTTGGTTTTACTTTTGTTGTACTGACCACGTTGTTTACAGAAGAACTCTCAATTATAAGACACCAGCAGCATGACCGATATGGCTTCGCAATTATTTTACTTTTAAAATTTGATGTATTTAACTAAATTATTTTAACAAATAGAAAATGGGAATTGCTTACACAAAACAAGCAATTCATTTTTTATAGACAAGTAAAAATTAATTTTTGGTAGTAAAATTATATAAAATAACTGAATATTTAATTGTTTTTACTGAATATGGTGTTGAATTTTTGACAGTAAAATTTTATAAAATAACTGCATATTTATTTGTTTTTACGGAATATGTAGTTAATTTTTTGACAATTAATTTATATAAGATAACTGAATATTGATTTGTTTTTACGGAATTCGCGGTTGAATTTTTGACAGTAAAAATTAAATGAACTTTTCGTTGCTTTAAATTACATTTTTATTTACTTTAACATAAAGAAGAATTTAACTCAATCAACGGACAATATTAACTGCAACTGAAAATCCGTATTAATATGCACTTAGTTGTTTGAATAACTGTTAGAATCAGTTAAAAATAAATTTGCTTGGAATTTTAAATGTTTATTTATTTAAAAATGACTAAACGGAATATTTCTTAAATAAACTACAGTCCGTTACT
This sequence comes from Pollenia griseotomentosa, assembly GCA_963931875.1. Lineage (NCBI taxonomy): Eukaryota > Metazoa > Arthropoda > Insecta > Diptera > Polleniidae > Pollenia > Pollenia griseotomentosa. The sequence goes on from OZ007564.1 coordinate 52,513,538, forward strand.
GTAATAATATTGTGAGTGTAGTCTCAAAAAACTTTTATATGAAGTTTCTGCAAATACTGTGGAGTAGGATATCGAATGGTCGGTCGGGCTGGACCGACTATACTTTTTAAGTTATTTTTTTAAAATTTTTATGCGTATTTATTTTATGAGCTTTTTTTTATATAAAAACCTGGGACCGAAAATAACAGTTATTTTGGAATTTTAAAACAAAAAAGGCATATAGAAGTAAATGTCGAAAAACGGATTTAAGTATACCATATTGATCCTTATGAACTTGTCCATGATAAAATCAGTCTGTCAATAATGACTTTTCACAATAAATAAATTTTGGGAAATCTTATAACTTATTAATAAAAAAACGTCTTGTTTAGATTTTTTAATTTTCTTTTTTAACTTATCCGTTTTTGTTCTTTATTTATAATGCTAGAAACAAAAATAAAGACCAAATTCAGTGAAAAAGACAGAAAAATATTGCAAAAACCAACATTTACTGCAGTTTATTAGTGTCAAATAACTCTTTGTACAACGCTACGTTTTTTAATGTTTTTGGAAACTCTTGACTGTTAACGGTAACATACCGATATTTATGACGTGTGTTAGTTTTCTTTGTAATTTTACAACTCATTTGGCACAGAATTTTTGTAGTGCATACGTAATTTAAATATGTAGTAAGGTTAGGTGTTAAAAAATGCCAGGGAAACGATTATCGTAAGAAGTGATTCAACTGATTTATTACAACCACCAATTGGGTACTCAGGAGCTATAAGAAAGGTTTTTGGTATCATTTTGGTATTTTGGTATTAATGCCTGGAGAAGGTCCTAATACTAAAATAAATAAGCGCGCAGAGCGCTTAATTCTAAGAAAAGTGACCCATAACCCAAAGATTTCTACAAGAAGACTTGCGAAGAAGCTTGAAGAAGAGTGTAATGTTGTTGTTTCTCATGAAACTGTTCGACAGGTCTTATTAAAAAACGCATACTGTTCAAGAGCAGCCGGTAAAATTAGCACTACTTTCTGCAGTAAATATAGAGAACGTTTTTCCTTCGCCATAAGAAACATTTCGCAAACTGTGGACTATTGGGACGATATGATATTCTGCGACGAGACCAAAATAAAGTTGTACTACAACGATGGACCAACTAGAGTGTAGAAAAAAACTCCTAACACCGTTGGAAAATCGCAACATTATTCCAACAATAAAATTTGGAAAAATGTCGACGATGATTTGGGGCTGCATTTCGAGCAAAGGGGTAGGAGATTTAGCTTTTATAGAGACAACCATGGATGCGCAACAATATTTAAGCATTTCGCAAAATCATTTGATAAGCAGTGCACAAAAAATTTGGGTTCATACGAGATAATAAGCAGCAATTCAAATTTTATCAAGATAAGGACCCCAAACACAAGTCCCATGTACTAAGAATGTGGCTACTATATAATTACGGTACAGTTATAAAAACACCTGACCAAAGTCCGGACTTAAATCCGATTGAAAATATGTGGGTTTATTTGAAAAAAAAATTAGCTAAATGACAACCGACTAACAAAACAGCTCTAAAAGCCGCTTTATTGGAAGAGTGGCAAAATATACCAGCCAACTATGACTTAAGGAAGTTATTTCACTCGATTAAAAAATCCAATGCGTGGAAGATTCTAAGAGTAGTCACATCAAGTATTAAAAGTAAAAAATCCATTTTTTTTTTTTTTTGTAATAATGTTAATGCTTAATATAGGTCGCAATGTTTGTAAAAAGAGTTTCTTGACATCAAAAAAAATTGAGTATTAACTTTTTAGTTAAATATTTTGCTTTTTTTTAGTCAAAGTGGATTTTTTTTTTGTTTTATATCATTGTAAATTATGTAAATAATAACAATAAACAAAAAACAAATTTGGTTTTAAATAAAAAGTACTTTTCTTTTTATAAAATTAAGTGAAAAAGTTAATTTTTTAATGTGAAAACTCATTATTGACAGACTGTAATTGATTTTTAAAATTTTGATTTTTATTGTTTAGACCAAAATTAACAGTTATTTTTTTATTTTTATTTTTTTGAACCAAAATAACAGTTATGTTTTGATTTTTAGTTTTTTGAACAAAATAAACAGTTATTTTATGATTTTTATTTCTTTAAACCAAAAATAACAGTTATTTTTTTATTTTTATTTTTTGAACAAAAATAACAGTTATTTTTTGATCGAGCAAAAATAAAAGTTGTTCTTTAAAGAAATGTACGTGTAATAATAATTTAGTTGACTTTAAATATTTACTTTAATGTGTAATCATCATTGGATTTTCTTATGCACATTAAAATAAATATTTAAAGTCAACTAAATTATTTTTACACGTACATTTTTTTAAAGAATAACTGTTATTTTTGCTCGAAAAAATAAAAAAAAAAAACTGTTATTTTTGTTCAAAAAATTAAATATGAAAAAATAACTGTTATTTTTGATCGAAAAATAAAAATTAAAAATAACAGTTATTTTTGTTCAAAGATTTTTATTTTTTTAAGTATTTTTTTATAACTTATAATAACTTCTATCACTACCAGTCTATCTTGTATCTTCATAGATTGGTAGTGTATAGAATCATTCCTAGGTATATTTTACATTAGAGCGTATCACCTTACAAGGAAAAAATGTGCGCCATACACCCTCTAATAAATATAAAGTATTTTTGCAAGGAGGTTTTTAAAAAAAGAACATAAGAGTCGGGTCGCCTTTTTACATTTTTCGTTATATCTTAGGCACTTAAGTTAAATAAATGATGGAGATGAAAAATAAAGTGGGGTTGGTCACACATTTGACCCGTCTAGGAGCACCTTACTTGCTCCAGGGTCCAAATTAAGAAATTTATTATACTATTTTATTTTATTGCAGAATTTCGGTTTTTTAATTTATTCAATACACTCAACCGTTTTTGAGTTACTCGAATTTATGTTGTGCAACCCCTCCATTTTTGAAATAACGGTATATATTTTTGTATAAATCAATTTAAAAATATTTCTGCTGGAATTAATGAATAACTTCCTTTGAAAAAGTTGAATAGTTTTTGCGAGTACGAACCAAAATCTAGTGGAGAAATACTAAATACCCCCTTAGGGCGAAACATTGGTCTTTTCGAGATAAAAACATTGATATATCATACTTTAAGATCGGACTGTAAATGGCTAAGATATTTTTTTTTTAAACCGCCGGCGCTGATAGACTACCCCCCTTCCAGCTAGCCTACCGAGGCACTCTATAACGAAAAACGTAAAAAGGCGACCCCTACGTTCGGCAAAAAATAAGTTTTTTTTTTTCGAAACCTCCTTGCAAAAATACTTTATATTAGAAGGTGTACGGGTAAACCATTTTTTGAGGTACGGTCTAATGTGCATAAATATAGCTTCAATGTTAACCAAAGGTTGGCTTAAGCAAAAAAGTATGTGAAATATTAAGGGGATTAGACTATTGCAAGAAAGCTTTTTAAATTGAATTTGATGCATTAAACATATTCAAAAATAAAAATGGTTATTACAATATAAATAACTTATTAAAAGAAATAATTCTCACATTCTATTTTATAAAAGTCATATTTTGAGTTATATTTTATGCTTAGAAAATATCAGTATATTTTTAATTTTTTTTTTTTTAAAGAAGTAATTTTATAAATAAATAAAATACAATTTAACAAAGAAGAGCTTTGGCATGTACTCTGGGAATAAAATCGACCTTAAATCGGTTAATTTTTATTTTAGCGCAGAAAATTGCTTTTTTTGTAAGTCTGGGTTCACACTATAAAAGTTATCTTGCAGAAAGTCTGAGTTTATTGGTGAGAGGGGAAGAGAATATGCTATTGTTATCTCCCCTCTCATCAATAAACTCAGACTTTCAGAAAGAAAACTTTTATAGTGTGAACCCAGACTAATGGCGTTTGCTTTTCTGAGTAAAATTCTGCCTTTTACATTTTTTTATGTTCTTTTCTGAAAAACATGTGTAAGGCGTTCTTTTCTGATGATGCAAATAAATAAAATTAAAAAAGTAACTGTAATTTTTCAAGCAAAAAAATAAAACTGAAAAGATAAATTTTACTTTTTTATTAAAATATAAAACTCAAAAAAGAACTTTTATTTTCTAAGCAAAAAGCAAAACTGAAAAAATAACTTTTATTTCTGGGGAATAAATAAAACTCAGAAAATATCTTTTATTTTCCAAGCGAAAAAAAAACTCAAGAAATAGTGATAAAAAAGTAATTTTTAAAGTAAAACTTATAACCGCAAGGCCCCTGGCTTAAACGCATAATTTATTTTAAACTATTTTATGTACTAGTTCCTTCTTTATTAAAGTATAAAATATTTCCATGCTTAAAATTAATCTAAATTACTCAACTTAAATGAAAACCTGTGCCTGTCTTTCCTTAGAACATGACTAATTTCGCGAAAATGATTTATTTAATAGAATTGTTTTACAAAATCTTAAACAGTTATGAAAAATTATTCAAAATATTACTCATACTACATAAAAATATACTTATTATATACATATTAAATATTATATGGGTAATTCCATGTCAAATCGACCAAGAGTGGGCCTCGACCTTCTTTGATTTTAATGAAATTTGGTGAGAAGGTTTCTTTTATCCTGTAAGGAACATACATATATTAACGAAAAAATATTTTTTCAAAAGTTATGTCATATTCAAAATGTCATAATTTCGCCGAGTTAGCCGAATGTGTTGAGATTATTTCTTCAATATCTCGAAAACTACTTTACATACGAAAATAATTTTAATGTCATTTTTAAAAGAATACTTGGGGCTACAAACCATATATTGAAAAATTTAATATCTGCAAAGTATTAAATTTTAAAAACGGACTAAGTCAAAAACCTATTATTTATTTGGCTGATTTTTTTATACTATACCTCAAACTGTTCTTTAAATATCCTGAAACTTTGAAGGAGGTGTTTTTTTTAAGATATGATTTTTTTTCTTTCGCAATTTTAATATTTAACATGGAATTTTAATATTGTAATTTTGAGCAATAATTTTCACTGTGCTAGTTGCAAAAAACAGACAAGCCGGACACCTGGCATTTTAACCTAATTGGGGCACGCTGAATCCAGTAGTGCTTTTTAGGTTAGCTCTTGTTTTCGATATACCGTTATTTCGAAAATGGAGCATCCTACGCGCTGTAATACAAATATGGTGGTAGGATGCTCCTAGATAGGTCAAATGTATGACCAACCCCACTTTATTATTTCTTGCGAAATTTCGGTTTTTTTTTAGTAATTTCAATAAACTAAACCGTTTTTGAGTTACGCGAATATATGCACTTCAACCTCCTTCATTTTCAAAATAACGGTATATTTTTAAAGAAGCCTTCTCACCAAATTTCATTAAAATCGAAAGGGGTCGGGTCCCACTCTTGGTCGATTTGTCATGGAATTACCCATATATAGTTTTATAACCTAAAGTTTTATTTTGAATTTTTAATCATAAATATACAGATTTTGTTAAAAATTTAAATATGTATAATGTATGTAAAAGTGTATGTTGGGAAAAATAATTGTTGTCATCCCACAAAAGAAAAACACCAACGAAAATTTCATCAATGAAAAGACAATCAGAAAAGAAAATAAACAAGAAAACTACTTCAAGTGTATGGCCAGGGAAAAAACAAGGTCACGGTGTCTATACGGAAGAAATTGTATAATATATTCGTGGTAGCGCATATATAATTTGTATTGTGAATGTAGATTTGTGAATAAGGTAAACATTTAAAATAGACAAGGTGTTGCCATTACGGGTGTTATTTTAGAGAAAGGGAGTAAACCTTTCGTAAGTTTACCAAAGGTAAATTATTAACCGATCGTTAAACAATTAGAAAGTTTTATTTTTTTGTCATAAAAAATTTCATCACAATATCTCGTTCATTCCTTACGATTTGAGTCGTATTAGAGTGTTTTTAGAAAGCGGTCTATATATGTATGTATGTATATGGGGCTTACGATAAATTATGATACGGGCATGTTTTGACAAGTTTAGCATTTGCGCTTCTGACTAGTTTTGTAAATCGCGATCGCAAGAAGTTTGACGACTTCTAAAATTTTTAAGAAACTTTAGCAGATTGCAAGCAAAACGCACGTGTTCAATAACACCATAAAATAAATCTTACGTTTTGCATTTTCAAATCGTGCGATTGAACATGGCTGATAAATTACAAGCTGGATGAATTTTATTACGCTAACGATGTCTACCTACCTTCTCTCCCACAGCTTCTCATGTGTGCAACCCAAAATAGAATTGTTTGCGCATCGAACTGCAAAAGCTGGCTAACAACTTTACATCAGCAAGACAAAATCAGTGCGCATAAACTCGTCTAATACCATGAAATTTTGGCTTGCAGACCAGCCAATCGAAGTTGTAGAAAGCTTTTGCTATCTAGAAAGCATTATACCAAAATCGGAAGGTAGTAAAGAAACTCATTAGAACAAGCAAAGCAGGAGTATTGCACCCTTAACAAATTCTGCAGATCTCGAAACATCACAACTTGCACCATAATAAAAGTGTTCAACTCTAACGTTAAATCTGTGCTTCTCTATGGCTGGAAAATACTTTTCAACTGTTTTGCAATTTTTGCAGACAGTAAAATTGGACAGTGATTTGACATTTGCTAACAGTAATTTGAAGTTTTGTTCGTAAAAGAAAAATAACAAAAAGTAAAAAATAAATATATTCTGTACCCATGTTCCGTAACTTTTGTGAGAACTTCTCTCATCAAAAAGATGTGCAACAAAATATTCCATCGTTTCTCGAAAAGTGAGAAAAAAGTGTGTCTGTAACTTATGTCGAAGCTATCAAAAGAGATTACGTCGTTACGTTATAAATGTTTACAATTATTAGTAGAAATTTGTAACCGATTATGGCCTTTAAGGCTAGGTTATTGGTTATGTAAAAATAAATAAAATAAAATAAAATAAATATTCTACTCGAAGACGATGTGACATTGCTGACGTTGAGAACGCCAGTCGACGGCGACCAAAATTTAAAATTCTATACCAAATAATGTAAAGTGCGACTTTAATGTTTGTTGTTTGCAAACGAGCTTTGAAAATATGCGTATGTATGTATATCTTATAAAAATGTTAAACGCAAAATAATTAAACAATAAAAACATGTGCCAAGAACAAAATATTATAATTATAATTATTATTTGCATTTTTAATTGATTTTTAGTGTTAAAATTTTTTCTCGCCCCATTTTTATTCGTGAGTTTATTTGGCAGTTTATAGCGGGAACTTTTCTCACCAAAATGTTACAGACACACTTTTTCTGTAAATTGGCGAGTAATTTCCTTACGTGAAAGCTAGCACTCGCCAAAAAAAAGTTACAGACACAGTTTAGTGAGAAAAACAGATGTTTGTTTCAATATATGGTATTTTTGTTTCATTTCACACATTTCAATCGAAAAGACTCTCGACGCGAGAGTTACAGAACATGGGCACTGCTTTGATTTTTTCTGTTTTAGTTAAGTGTTATCTATGTTCACACAATAAAGTTATTTCAAGCTATTTTTTAATTTGTTTGACAATTTTTTAAATTTACTGTCTGGTGTTTTTGGCCACTAATATGTATTTTCTTACTGTCTTGATAGTACTGTCAAATATAAACGCTGTGTTAACATTGAGCTTCTAACAAAAAAAAATGTCAAGGTCGTTATTAAAGATTAATTAAAATTTCTTTTTTCAAAATCACACAAAAAACATAAAACTTATAATTTGCTTTTTATTTTAAGAAAATCTTTTAAAGAAATAACAAAAATTAATAAATTTAACAATAACTTACCAAAACAAAAATTATAATAAAAACAAAATTCCAAAAAAAAAAAAATTAAACAGAAAATTAAATTCAGTTTATAAAAACTTAAATGTTTATTTCAGAAATATCAGCAAAAAATCGGCAAATAAAATATATTTTTCTATACAATCAAATGGAATTTAATAAAATTTAAGCCAAAAATATTTAAAATTTGCATGTAACAATGAAATTTTAAAATTAAATTTTTTTTAACTGAACTAATTTTTTAGTTAAACATAAAATTTTTAATAAAAAATATTAATACAATTTATTTTATTTTAATATTTAAGCATATAAATTATAATAAATATTGGCAAATGAAGAGGAAAAATATAATAATAAAATAAAATAAAAACTATTACAAACATTTTGTTTGTAAAATAATGAATAATATAAATTATGAGAGTTTTATTTATTAGGGGCGTTCACGTTCTAAAGCTTGTTTTAGGTAAATTTTATTAATATGTATATGTATATTGTTTTCTTTTTTTAATTACATACTTATATCATTGTTAATGAACATCATTAAAAAGTTTTTCTCTTACATTCAATCGAGTGGAACCCCTTAATGTTTTTAGCCAAAAAATTTTTAATTTACATTTTCTTGTTAAATAGAATTTTGGGCAAAATATCAACAATAAAATTTTTCTTAAAATTTGTCATTCTTTTTTATAACTTTGTCTTTTTTTAATTTCTGCTTTATTTATTAAAATTTGTTTAATTTTACATAATTTTTATTAAAAGATTTTTCTAAAGCATTAACCTTTAAACATTCATATAAATACTCTTATGTATGTATGTAAATAATTTTTTTTTTTTTTTAATAATTAAAAAACCTTTCGCAACAATTTTTAAATTACAAATGTTTTGCGGCCTTTTTGCGTCTGGCATCTGTTATAGCACCCCATAGTTCTATGATGAAATCATCGGTAAAACCAAACGATTCTAAATCGGAATTATCAATGGCCTCGGCAAAATCCATGGAATTTGTTTTATCACTACCCAAATCCCAGATTTGTGTAGCCAATTCGGTATCATTGATACCCATAAATGATTCGAGCAGGTTATTTATAGCCTCTATGCCCGCCTGTGTGGAGTCGTCGAATTTTTCCTCAATCTCAACATTGCCGTTGGCCTTAAAACGTAAAGTTTCCTTGCCACTGCCGTAGCCTCCTCTACCCGAAGGCATGCGTGATTGTGATCTGGGTCCGATGCCCTGGAAACCACTTTTCATCGGTTCCACCAGACGCAAAGTAAACGTGGATCCAGTAGGAATCTCTTTCAATAATCTGGCCACCTCGTAATGACGTTTACCCACCATGGCAACTCCATTTAACTTTTCAATATGGTCCCCCACCAAAATGTGTTCAATGCGATCGATTACAGAGCCCTCTTTAATACGTTTAATAAATGCAAAGCCAGCACCATTATCGGTAATTGTTAGACCCAAGGCGTCTTCTGATTTCAAGATTTCAATCTCTTTTGGCTGTCCCTTTCGATGGGCAAATATGAAATCATCCAAACCTATTTGGCCACCCAGTAACTTTGACATATCCACCTTGTGAGAGTTCAGAGTGCAAAATAATATTTCATCGGATGGTATTTCATAGCATTCGGCAATTTTCTTATATAATTCTCTGACACTGGCAAAACCAGTTATTAAACCAGTCGGACTGCCATGGGCTAACTGGCAGTGAAATACCAATTGGGGCTTTGTAACATTTGATTCGGGCATACTTTGATTTCCGGTTTTGCCATTTAGTCCGTTCATATTATTCTGTTTGCCATTGGCCAATGTGCCGTTATTGTTGTCATGTAGAGGTGCATTAGAGTCTGGTAGCGCGGATTTGGGTATTTTCTTGGCAAAAAGTGGCATTTTGTTATTTTAAAATAATTTTATTTAAATTTATGTAGATGAAAAAGAGGAAAGTTTACGTTGCTTGTTTTTAGGCAACTTTGGAATTTCACGATCTAGTTTGTTGAAAAGAAAATGGTAATTTTTTTTTGAGTTTGGGTATTTCAGAATCTTCTTATTTTATAGTTGTGAATTAGTTGTTGGTGGATTTTGAATGTGTTTTAAATGAATTTGTTAGTTTTCGTTTTAAATGGTAAATTTGATGTTTAAATGTGAACCACAGCCATGTGCAAATATTAATTAACAGACACCAGTTTTTAAAATTACTATAAATTAAAATGTTATAATTCCCTTTTTAGTTTAAATAGTTTCAATATTCGGCAGCTACTTTTTAAGAGAGCTAGACAAGACCGACAAGCGTTTTTTAAACATAAACATTAAATTGTCAATACATTTTTAATAAAACAAAACACCTAGCGATCTGTCAAATAAGATTTTCCAGCCGTGTAGTGTTGAATTCGCGTTCTAAAGGTTTGTTTCATTTAAACTGTATGAATATAAGAAGTTTTGCCACCAAAAATTCTTGCCGCTTTTGTTTGTAAAGCTCAGTTACATTTTTGATATACAGATAATTATAAAATTTGGAATTATTTAGTAAATTTTTTACAAATTCTATAATAGGCAAATTAAAAAATAATTTTGAAACAATTTCAATATCGAAACTCAGCGAAATTTTACATTAAACCAAAGACAGAATTATAAGAAAGGATCTGATTCAAAATAGATAAGAGCAGTAGATGATAGTGATTTAAGGTATGTTCATATGTAACAAATATTGGACAAAAAAAATTCAAAAATGCATGACCACTAAATTGATCTTCTTTTATTTTTTGTTTTAATAATTTTTGTTGATCTTCTAAACTTTATTACAAAAAAAAAATTAAAGAATAACGTACTTATTTCTTTCAAAGCATTTCATTACATTACCAATTTGTGCTAACATTTCTAGAATTAAAAAATTACCTGGTGCATTTTGCGAGAATTTGTGATTTTTTTTGTGTGTCGTATGTGGCGACGTACACATACAAAGAATTGTCTTTGCAAAATTATCAAAGAAATTAAGATACATACAAAATATTTTGTAGACAAATACCCCAATCTCACATTTAAAAAAATCTGTGTATTTGTAGTACCCACTTTCATCGCTGTTTGTATTTTTCATAAACTTATTAATTTTTGAGAGTATTTTTTTACCAGTACTTTCCCTATAGCGAAACATTTCTTTTCTGCGTCTACATGTTCACACACTTACGGAAATTGGTTGTCTACACTTTTCTTTTTTTGTTTGAGGCAACGACACTACAGTATAGGGTTTAAAATTGTTTCAATGATTTGTTAAAAAGCAATTATGTAGGCCTCTAGTACATATGGGGGATTTCATGTCAGAACCAGAACTAACTTAAAGGAAAAGTTTTTTGAGCAAAAAAAAAAAAAAAAAAAAAAAAAAAAAAAAAAAAAAAAAAAAAAAAAAAAAACATTCCGGATAAAAAAAATATTAAAAAAAAGTTTTATATTTAAATAAATTTTAAAGATTTTGTTATTCGTGCTTAATTCCCAATTTTTATTCTTGATAAAAACACTGAAATTTATTGTTGATGGGATAAGCTGTTCCTATGCGCATTTCACTGGTTGCTTAGGCCAGATATCTTTAGAAAAACTAAAGATATTAAACCAACTAAAACTGTTAAGCGTATAAGAATTATAAGCAACAGTTCTACTTGTAACAATATCAAATTTAAAACAAAAACATCAACAATAAACAGTGAGTTTGGGAATTAAGCACGAATAACTAAATCTTTTAAATAATTAGTATTGTGGTTATTTTGTTGAACTATTTATGGTTTTTAATCCAAAGTTTTAATAATTTTAATTAGGCTTAAGTTCATTAAATTTAATTTTCATTAAATTATTTTTATGAAGAAAGGAATTTTACAACATGAAAATTAATTAAATTGTTATTGATAATCTTTCATTCTTGACCGTGGCCGGGGCTCGAACCCGGGCCGGCAGGTTACCATGACATGTTTCGATCGCAACCACTCGATCTCCTCAGAAGGATTTTCCGTTTTACACTCGCAGCCATCGACGACTGCTGACGTCAATAGTCAAACATCAATCCTTAAACCAAATTGTATTTTAACCTTTGGTAGATCGAAGTTTGCTTTTTTGAATGAATATCCATTTTAATTGATTTTACATGTTCTTCCTTACTTCTGTTTTTTCGTACTTTTGTCAAGAATTTTTCCTGAAGTCCAAAGTACATATTTTTTTTGTTTTTTCATTTTTTGTCCTTCTTTTTCTTGTTGACCTTTTTCAGCACAACTTGAAGGACAAATGAATACATAGAGCCCCGGCCACGGTCAAGAATGAAAGATTATCAATAACAATTTTAATTAATTTTCATGTTGTAAAATTCCTTTCTTCAAAAATAATTTAATGAAAATTAAATTTAATGAACTTAAACCTAATTAAAATTATTAAAAATTTGGATTAAAAATCTTTTAAATTAAAATTTTGTATTCCCAAAAATTACTTTTGATTTTAAAAAATTGTTTAAAAAAACAAAAATTTTTTTTTTAAAAAGATCGATCAAATAGCTATCTAAGCTACTTGGGACAAATTTTGCTAACATCTGTATGGAAAAATGTCAAACTTTAACCCCCTCTAACTAAGAAACTTTTTGACCGATCTAGTTGAAAATTTAAGCCTAAACTACCATCCAATAGGACTAACCTTGGTGCAAATCATCCAAATCGGAAGACATCGCTTTAAAAATTTGGTCACTTGACATGAAATCCCCCATATAGATATACTTTTCGGCTTCTTGTGAAATTAAAAGACATCTAGCGAGGTTTGACAGTCTACACAATTATGCTCGCAAAAGCGGTCTTAGGAAGATTATCAGCCATGTAACAGAGTACAATTCAGTTCAGAATCGAAGACATATTTGTTTATTGATAGAAAATGTATTTTAAAAGTTTTTTGGCCTTTCGGATATAGAAACCTCCCATTCCGTTCATGAAAACAAAAAGGGTTTCATTCCGAAAAAGTTTTACGTCATTTTCTGAAGCACCAAAATACGGAATGAATTCCGTCTCCAAACGGAATTGAATCTATTTAGTCACCTGACCCCATATTAATATCCTTCCCCAATAAAGCTTTTTCACAATTGCGACCAATCGGGGGTTTGCAGCCACAAGTAACATGCTAAGTTGGTTTGGCATTAAAAATAGGCGAAATTAATAAATTTTTCCACATGCGCTTTTGTTAAATAGAACTAATGGTAGTAAACAGAGATGGAAATCATGGAGCCAATTTTTTTTTTTTAGAAAACAATTTGTATTTTTTAGGCTAATCGCAACCTTCTAACATGAAGTTTAGGTGCAAATAGAACCTTGTTGTCCTAAGGTCGCGTAATATTATTGAACATATTTTCTGGCAACCAAACTTCGACTAGATCTAAAAACTAGATAGTAAAATATTTTCCAAATTTCTGCCACTACGTCTTTCACAATTACTGTATTCCATTGGAAGGGCCCAGCAAGCACCATTCAAAAAATGTACTAAATAGAGCATTTTGCGAACCCATTTTTCGAAAGCATCTAAACTTTTACAATAGACGTTTAATGAAAAAAACATGGAATAAATTGTACTTCCAATAAAACTTATTTCTACTTTTAGCACTTTTTCACACATTTATTAAATAAACTTCATTAAAAAAAAAAAAAATTACGATATCTGATCAATGCATGTGCTAGATTAGTGATAATGCTATCGGGTACTTAAAATTATTGGCGATATACATACATACATACACATGCACATAGTATGTAAATAAAGAGGTTAATTTGTCTTTAAATCGTTTTATTTGTCAGCAAATATTTAAATACGGAAGTTGTACAAACATTTGTGTATGTATACAAATTCAATAACTTTTTGTATTGTTTCAAATGTTCGTTTAATCCATTTTAAGTTTTCATCGAACCAAAAATTTACCACGCCCACTTTTCCTTTAAGCGCATAACTTGAGAACGGCTTGACCGATTTGGACGATCTTTCTAATGATCGCCATGGTCCAACTTAGGTTTTAACGAAAAAAAAATGTTTGTCCCGCCCACTTTTACGCCTACTTTTTTCGATTTACCTAAAATCAGAAAACGGCTACATCGATCATTAGAAATCAGCTACCGAGCGAAGCCAGGGCGGCCAGCTAGTTATTTTCCATGCATATGCATGTTTTTTGTCGATAGTCTAGGAACGATGTCGACCAATTATCTTTCCGAATCATTAAATTTGCGTTAAAATGGCATCGATTCGTTTTTGCATATTGTTGCATATTTTGGTGAAAATGCATATTTTTGCATATTTAGGTTTTAAATGCATATTTTGAAATTTTCGAGTGATTCTTTTTTCTTAAAAAAATCTTTAAATACACAAAAAAACCTTCCAAAAAAATTTTAAAATCAATAAATAAATTATTTTGGCGCTTTGCTTTAAATACATACAAGACTTCGACAAAAGATCCTACTTTTTTAAAGCGATGCACCTTACATATTTTACCCAAAACTGTTAATTAACAGCCAGGCCCAAGATGTCACACGTTAACGTTCGCATAGAAAATTACATTTAAAACAAAAACAAATTTTAGAAATTGTTTTAAATTGTAAGCCTGGCTGTAAATGTTTCCCTTGATACCCCTTCCACTGCAGCCAGTAGTAACAAGATGAAGGCCTGGCTAGATGCTTCAGAATTCCATTCAAAAAATTCTGAGTAATAAAAGAATGTTAGCAGAGCTTGTTGATACCGATGATTAAAATTAACAATGTGGAAGGAAGAAGAGACCGACAAATTAAAAAAATCCAAAACGTTTTGCAAAAAAAATTAAGGATTTTAAAAAATATAATAGATTTCAAATATTTTTGATCTGATCTGAAACTAAAGTGGGATCTGAAAATATTTTTTTTTAAATGCATTGGCATTCTTTAAGTACAAGACAAAGTTTTACTTTTAATGAAACAGTTCTTAATTTTTTAAACAAACAAAAATTTTATTAGGTATTTAATTTTTTTAAAGATATTTGAAAAACAATAGACTGAATTTTTTATAGTTTTATTTTAAGTAAATTTAAAAATCGATTTTTTTTTTAGAAATTTTATAGTTTTTATTTTTTTTTTGCGCATATTTTGGATTTTTTATTGCATTTTTTAAGCGCATATTTTCTTTTTTCTAGTGCATGAAAATCTCATCCCTACTAATGACCAAGGAAACGGAATTAATGCAATTGCATGTTTTTCTTTGTCCGAGGCAGAAACAATATATTTAGCCGTTTTAGAGCTTTTTTCGAACTTTGGCATCGATTTGTTAGTGCATATTTTACCCTTTGCAGGAAATTTTTGCATATTCTAATCAAAAGAGTATTTTTCAGCATTTTTTAATTTTAAAGCGAATACTTCATCTCTTTGAAGTCTATGACACTTGTTGATCTTTTCTTTTTAATGTTTACTGGTGTTCTTAAAGCGAAACAAAAAAAAAATCTTTCTGTATACCAAACGTGATGCTTTAGCTTCGTCATCTACCCGAAACTTAAAAACCTGAATGCAAAAATCCCGAATTTCAAAATCAAGTTTTAATTTAAAAAATCACGCGAAAGAAAGCATGGTTGAGCCTTCGGCCGGGAGCAAGGATTTTCTTCTTTATGGTATAACAAACACTGGCTTTGCTGGCTTAGCTTCCCAGAATAGCAGGCCTTCGACCGGGTGCAAGCGTTTTCTCTTCTATGATATAACAAGCACCGGCTTCGCTATGTAGACGTATAGAACTTTAGACACGGCAAACGCTACAGGAAAATAACTCGGTCGTGTGATTTGACACCGTTATGGCCATTTTCTCAATGTATCGACAAACTGTCTGTTACTTAATATCAACATAAATTTATTATACCGATAAACTGTCTGTTAACGATTCTGGGTTTCTCAATATACCGACAAAAAACATTGGTTTGAGTTGGCAGCACCACTCAAAATACATGTAAAAGTTGGAAGTCAGCTGATTGAATTTAACTGTACGTCAAATAAATAATTGGCAGATGAGTGCCGGTTAGCATTGAGACAAAATAGAAGCAAATGAGACATTGAGAAAACCAAATTTCTTTAATGTGCAGTTTTTCGTTGGGAAAACAGATAATCGCCTAATGTGAAAATGGCCATTAGACTACTTTTTGTGGGGATTCGTCAAATCTCTGATCTATTCCTATAAGCCAGCAACTATTGATCATTGATAAACAAACATTTGGCGCACTATTGACAAAATAAGACCGGGTATGCTCGAAAAAGTGGTGCAAAATTGGATCGACAGGATGGCGTTCATAAGGAGGCCAGATGCCAAAAATTATTTTTAAACATTAATTGTCATGAAATTTATGAGCTAATAAAGCCAAAACTTTGGTCATTTCATTTAATTTGTTGTGTTTTATTTAAAAAAAAGTTCTATGTCTTTAAAAAACACTTCTTGTATACATAAACCTTAACTTCATACCATAATTTTGGTCTGGTGGGTCTTCAATAGGTTACTCTAGAAAATTTTTCTGTAAATACTGGTGCTGTACGGTACCATGTGGTCGGGCTTGACCGACCACACTGTTACTTGTTTATTATTTGCAAATATTATTAAATTTTTGAACGTTTTGTTTTCAAATAAGGCATTTTTAGTTTTTAAGGCACATTTTTAATAACTTTTTAGAGCATATTTTCAAGTTTCGACTGCATATTTATGCGCATACACAGTTTTTTGTTTTTTTTTTTTAAATATATTTCCGGTTTCCCTAATGATGACACATGAAATTAAATGTTAATTTAATTGATAATAAAGTGCGGTTAGGTTAACTAATTTCTATACATATTTACATTTTCTTTGTTATTGTTATTAAAATTTTTTATAGTTATGGTAGTTTTTTTAAAGCAGCTGTTCAAAATTTATGTACAAATTTATGAAGGGAATATCCAACACCTTTAGTATATCGTAATTAAGTCTAAATCGAACGATTTTAATAAACATCGTATTTAGAAACACACTTAAGTTTTTTTTTTACTTTTAAGAATTTTTATTTCATTTAATTTGATTGAATACACGTCTATTATTTGTAGAGAAATTCTTTTTGTATTTTATGACTTGAGCTAAAAAACACTTTCGAATTTTATATAGAAATTGTGAAAGATAAGATTTGAAAATTAGACATGAAAGAAACAATTTTTTTAGTATCAATGTGTGTGGTGATGTTGGCATTTGATAAGAATTATTTGTTGTTGTTTCTTTGAAGAAAAAAACAATAAAAAATATTTTATATTCTTTCTGTAGTTAAGATAGCGACTCAACTTGAAAAAAAAACGGGGTTGATATCACGTCGGTATTCCCGTCTTTATTTCGTTTCGTACTGTCTTCTTACACCACAAATTTTATACTGAATTGAAATGGAAGGAAGGTGCTCACCGGGCAGCCAAATACTTTAAATGACTTGTCTAGTCAGTCATCTAGGGTGATGGAAAAGTCGAAGTGCAAGCACTTAAAACAGAATCCATTCTATTTTTGGCTGTAAATTTCTGCTTAAGCATACAACATTTTATTTTTAACAACCACTAGAGAAATTTCATAATAAATTATGATTGAGTTGAAGACTTGAGAAAAAAAGAACACCAACGTACTTTAATTTGTTGAAAAATATTGACAAAAAAGGAAAATGCAATTGAAGAAAGTACCAGCAGTATGATGTCTTTTAGCAGCTAAAGAGAAAAACACTCCTCTTTCACTTCACCCGTTCCATTTTTTCTACAAATTTAATTTAAATTTTGTTTTACTTTTTAGCAAAATAGTCATCGTCCAGATTCCAATTTTTGTTGCGGCAATTTTTTAAAATTTAATTGCAGTGCACATGAAGCTGTGCACGCCTCCACAATCTTCTCACCTATCTCACTTAGTCCTCGTCCATATTATGAAACATTTGTTAGGTTTGAGTTTGATTATAAAAGGGACAATTTTTCCATTAGTCTTTCCCCTTTTATCATCAAAGTCAAACTTAACAAATGTGTACTTTGTTTCGTGTACAGCAGTTTTTGCGACTTTGCTATTGAAAGAACGAGAGAAGGCATTAAAAATGTTAACGTGCTGCAAAACAAAAGTTTTATTGTAATGTTTCATAATATTGATGGGGACTTATAAACTCAAGAATTGCTGCAACAACCATTGCTAGTCTGGGCAGGGACTCATTGATTTTCTTACTTTTTGCTTTTTTATAAATACTTTTGATTAAGTTGTGTTCCAAAAGTCTCAAAGATTTGCACTGTTTTAAGTAGTTAAACGTTTTGAATCTTAATCGTTTTAAAACTCTGCAAGAAACATCACCTTTAATTTTGTTTAAATACAATTTATTTGAAGAAACTTGAAATTTTTTATGTTTTGTTTTTTATTATTTTTAAATTTACAATATTGACAAATTTTGATTATCAAATTTTCGAAACGAAATAAAAACAAAACTATACACTGAAAAAATTTTTATTGTGAAATGCTTTTTTTAATTTATTTAATTAAGGTTTTATAAGGTTTATTATATTTTTTGCTCAAATTGCTTTGCGATTTCATCAAAAACGAAAATTTTCATTGATATTTATTTAAAAGTCTTATGACCGTTTTCTCAATGTATGGAGAAACTGCATGTTGCTAAATGTAGACATAAACTTATTAGACCGATAAACTGTCTGTTGGCGATTTTGGTTTTATCAATACGGACAAAATAATTATTTTCTACGACCAATATATTAAGTTGCTACAAACATCAGCACAAATAATACCCTCTCCACTATTGTGGTGTAGGTATAAAAAAAACTCTGTTATTATTAGAGAAGTATACCGATCAGGATCACTTTCTGATTATAATTAACCATGTCCGTCCGTCCGTCTGGCTGGCTGCCTGTCTATGTAAATCTTGTGCGCAAAGTACAGGCCGTAATTTTGGAGATAATTTAATAAAATTTGGTACATAGGTTGTAATTGGCAAAAGGAGGACTAAGCCTATTGAAAATGGCTCGAATCGGTCCATAATTTCACATAGCCCCCATACAAGCTTCTTTCAGGAATAGGGTATTTGTGGCCATAAAAAATCTTATTATGCTGGTCTTTGATTAAATTAAGTCCAAACTAATTTTATTGCAATAAAAATCATCTTACCAAATTTTACTTGAATCGGTCCATATTCGACCATAGCTCCCATACAAATACTACTCCCGCAAAATAGCTTTTAATGCCATAACTTCCTTAGACATTTTAGTATTTACATAAAAATTGGCGACAATGACTTTTACAATAACTTCTATGACATGACAAAATTTGTGCTGGTGGCTCCAAAATTAAGCATAGGCCCCATATAAACCCTCTTCCAAAAATCACTTAAAGGCAAACAAATTTTATATAGATGAAGATATATTGTGCTGACGGATCCATGATTGCCCATGGGTTCCAAATAGGGTACACTTGCAAAAATTGGTTGTTATATATTGTGGCGTAAGGTATCATATGCTCGAGCTTGACCGACTAAACTTTTCAACTTGTTTATTTCATTAATTTAATTTTAAAACAATAGCAAAACACAACAATTTAGTTCATTCACATTACCTACATACGAACGTTGGTCTAATGTAGAAAGGCCCTTACTCACATAATTGCAACTTTACTGGAGAAGGTAAAAACATAAAAGAAACTGTATGTATCAAAATGCACAATTGATTGAAAACCCGGTATTATTGATACTTCTGCAATACATTTTTGTGCCAAGGTGTATTTGTGTGAAATGTACTTAATTCACCAAAAAATAAATAAAATCAGTTTAGGGCCTTTATACATGAGACCAAAGGTATTTAAAATTTTTAAACAAATGTAGTTTTATCCTCAAACATGTATTCATTCCATCTTAAGACGTCTTTTACAGATATGGAATCGGTTTAGTTTGTGCCAAAAGTCTTTGGTTTATTCGGAAAACTGCATTACAGTCCAGATTTTCTTGCAGCAACTGAGCTGGAGGCACATCATCATCACTGTCATATTCATCAGGGGCCTAATTTATTTACTTTGACCATGAATCTTTAAGCACTGTCCGACTGACCGACACCTCATGCAAAGCTGGTTTTAGTAAAATTATTGTGTCTCCCAAAAATTACTTAATACATATACCGAAAATGCTAAAAAATTATGAAATTCTATGAAATTTAGGTTTTCAAGACTAGAAATCACACTAACAAATTTTATGGTAATCGGTCCATAATTTACCATTTAAATTTCCTATTTAAAGCTTACACTTAAAATATACTTTAATATGCCAACACCCGTAACAATAATGATATTTAAGCTTAATTAGTGTTATATGACTAGAAGTTACACAGTCAGATTTTGTAATGTTCAGTCCATAATTTACAATAGATTCCATATAAATGCTCCCTCTTGGAATACACTTTAATACGCCTAAGCCCGTAACTATAGGGCAATTCACAAAGTGTTCTACTGGTTCTATTTGCTATAATATTATGAATGTCACATTCAGAAAATTATAGCAAATACAAACACTTTGTGAATTGCTTATATGTAATAATTAGGGATGAGATTTTTATGCACAAAAAAATCGAAAATATGAGCATAAAATATGCACTAAAAAATCCAAAATATGCACTAAAAAAATTAAAAATATTCACTAAAAACTTAAATAATTTCCATAAAAAATCATTTTTTAATTTAACTAAGGTCAAAAATATAAAAAATTTGGTTTATTGTTAACAAATACATATCTTAAAAAAACTTAAATAACTAATTTACATTTTTGTTTGTTTAAATCAATAAGTACTGTTTTATTAAAAGCAAAACTTTGTCTTGTACTTGAAGAATGCCAATGCATTTTGAAAAAATTTATTTTCCGATCCCACTTTGATTCCAGATCAAATCAAAAATATTTGAAATTTATTTAATTTTTTGGAATCTTTAATTTTTTTGCAAAACGTTTTAGATTTTTTTTTTAATTTGTCGGGCTATCAATCAAATATTAATTACTTTGACTTGAGTATTATGTGAACTGAATCCCTCCTAATTAGTTATTGTTTCACCAATATATTCGTAATTGGTAATTTTTATTTGACTTCTGATGTTATTTAAATTTAAAATTTCTTTTACTTTTTTAATTGCATTATCATTGGTATAACATTCTTAAATTAATCAAAGTTTTTTGAATAGAATTCTGAAGCATTAAGCCAGGCCACCATCTTGTTAATACTGGCTGCGGTGGAAGGGGAATCAAGGGATACTTTTCATTAAAAATTGCAATGTTATCGAATTGGCTTCTAATTTTCTCTGCAACTTGTTATAACCCATGTGCCAAGCAAGTAACTTGTGAACTTGAAAAATTTGTATTTAAAGCAAAGCTCCAGAATTTATTAATTAATTAAAAAAATTTTTAAGGTTTTTTGTGTATTTAAAATTTTTTTTAGAACTTTTTTTATAATATGGAAATTTACAAAAAAAAAAACCGAAATATGCAAAAATATGCATTTTCACCAAAATATGCAACAATATGCAAAAACAAATCGATGCCATTTTAACGCAAATTTAATTGGATCACAGATCCCTATAAAGTCTAGTCTTTAAAAAAAAATTAATTTTCTTGTGGAGGGCATAAAATATTCGGCCGAGCCGAATAAGACATTCTTACTTGTTCAAATTTTAAGTCTTTGCAGCACTTTTGCTGACTCAATGCAGTTAAAATCGTATTGATTTCTTAACTGGCAATAATCCAAAATTAAGGATTTTTATTTTCACCAGTGTTGTCAGTTGCTCCTTTTTGAAATAAGCATTAATTTACTAGAAAAATGCTATAAACTAGACGTACATCTAATTTTTAAAACTAGAAGCTCTTAATTTTATGTCGGGGCTTAAAATTTTCTAGTAAAGACCCGATTTTTAAAAATTTGGATATCGAAAACTATAATTTTTTGTTATTAAAATTTGTATGCTTAATTTAATTTGTGCAAACTTTTTAGTAACTTATGTGGGGAAACAATATTCAAGGTGCACAGAAAAAAATAAAAATTGATTTCAATTAAAAAATTTGTGATATTAATTAAAAAATTAATTAAATTTGCACCAGTAAACAAATTAATAGTATCAATTTAACCAGTTAATAGTATTAAATAAACGTTTAATTCACTTGATTAAACGTTTAATTCACTTGATTAAAATTTTAATTAAAACTGATTATATTTTTGATTAATGCTTTCATTGGTGAAAAATGTGGGAGAATTTTTTCTGTGTGTAGGAAAAATTCATATTTTTAAATAATTGGCTAAGTATGTAAAGTGTGTTTTTTATAAGTATGGAACTTTCGATAGGGATAACTGTAAAAGTAGCTGTCATACTATTAAAGTGTATAGGACTTTTTTCAGTATACTTTAGCAAATCACCATGCAAAGTTTTACACCAGAATAACGTTTACAAATCGTGGAAAGTTGTTTCCAAAATTCGCACTTTGTCAAGTTAACGGTGCGCATAATCGGACATCTGAGCAGCTAATACTCAATACTATGGCTCGATTCATGACCACATTAACTCTTTTTTTCCAAATAATATTCATCCAAATCGAGGTCGTTCCGTGCGTATAGATGAAGCCATCTTCGCTGTAGACGTGAGTCTGACAGAGGACTCGAATTTATCGATCCGACACCGCTGTCAGCAACTCGGTCTCTGTCTATCCACTACTTGGAAATTTTTAAGGAAATATCTTGGCCTACACCCATATATGATCCAATTAGTGCAAGATTTAAAGCTAGCGGACCATCAATTGCGTCGTGTGTTCGGTGAATGAGCTGACAATAATTTGGAAGTTGAACCAGATTTGTACCGTCAAATTATCTTCAGCGATGAGCCTCAATTCTAGCTCAACGGGTATGTAAACAAGCACAATTGTCGTTTTTTTTTTTAAAAAAAGAGAGAGCACAATCCTCATGAGACTCCATGGCAAATGATTCGTTATTTTTTTTTTATTCCTCATGTCATTGCAAATCATTTGGAGGAGAAATTATTAAAACAAGACGGCGCAAAATGTCATAAGGCGTGTGAAGCCATCACTTTGTTGAGCTACACGTTTGGTGACCGAATTATCTCAAGAAATGGAACTGTAAAATGGCCACCTCGTTCGAGTGATTTGACATCTTTGGGCCACTTTTTGTAAGGGTACGTCAAATCTCTGTTCTATGCTGATAAACCAGCAACGCTTGATTATTTAGAAGCCAATATTTGGCGCATTTTCGATGAAATAAGACCGGGTATGCTTGAAAAAGTGGTGCGAAATTGGACCGACAGGATGGCGTTCATAAGGCACAGTCGTAGAGGCCATATGCCATAAATTATTATTGGTCATTCAATGCCATAAAAATTATTAGCTTATAAAGCCTTGTACCCTGTGTATTTGTGTTATTTGTGTTTTTAAAAAATATGATGTGACTGAAATGCAAATATCTTCAAAAATTTTAAACGGATTATGCATTTCTTTCTTTTTATGAAGTTAAAACTTCATAAAAAATTTGATGATTTTGTTCAATTTTGCTCTTTTCAAGTTATTTTTTTTTAAACCAATGCGACATTAGATTATTTTAATATGAACATTTTGCGCCCAACAAGACATAGATTGGTACAAAAATGACAATGCTACAGAAGATTAAGTAAATTAACCCACATAGAAATTCAATAGTTTTAAGCTATTTTTAATATTTATTGTTCTAAAAATTTATCTTTGTATGTATATTTATTTGTTGTTTTTCTTTGATTTGATACAAATCGAAAAGTGGGTGAATTCAATTAATCGTCTGTTACTTTGTCATTTTTGTACCGATCTTATTGGGCACAAAATGGCGGTTTAAAATGGTTTAAAAAAATAACTTGAAAAGAGCAAAATTGCAAAAAATCATCAAATTTATAATAAAGTTTGAAATTTTGTCCACTATAACTCTGCCGTTTCTGACTTCATATTCGGATTCAGCGGAAAATTTTATATAAAGATACGGTGTCAAATTCATTGGTCAAAAAGCTGTTACGTAGTGTTATTTCACACGAAAATTTTGACATGTATCAATGTTACCTATCTATCTTGCGAGTTTGCACAATTTGGCGTTTTTTCCCTTCAAAGTATGCGACATTGTTTTGCGTTTCTAAACAACCTCCACATGTAGTTTACTTAAAATTATTTTTTTAATAAACAATTTTATAAAAAGAAAGTAAATACATATGGATAAAAAAAGGGTTACAGGTTGTGTTATTTCAATTTTTGATTTCTTATTTAATAATAAGTTCATACTTTTTTTGCTTTTGCTTAAAATTTCACGTGAAATAAGTGCAGCTTACATTATTTCGCAGTTGGAAAGAAATGTTGCCAGAAACATTTCGCAATTTTTTCACAAAATAAACAGAGTGCAACCCTATCAACATTATTTCATAGAAATTCCGCACAAGTTTTTTTATATGCGCTTTGACAGCATTTCACGTGAAATGTTGAACAGAGTACCGGGCTTTAAGCATAAATTTTGGTTATCCTATTGAATTTGTTGTGTCTTATTTTTTAAAAATATGTTCTATGCCTCTAAAAAAACACCGCTTATTATTTAAAACATTTTACGGCAACACTGATGTGTGATAAAAACACGTTAAAAGTTGTTTTAAAATTGTACACTCCAAAACAAAGATGACGACTAAAATGGAAAGAGAGAAAAAGCATTAATAAAAAATATCTTTCTAAATTTCGTTCGTGTAAAGTAACAAGAACAAAATAAGTACATTTCTTACCAATATTATCACAATGTTAGGTTAGGTTGACAGCTGAGTTTAGTTAGCTATTTTCTCTTACTCTCCCTTCCCCTTCTAATCGTCTTCTATACTTAAAAATAAAATCTAGTCATACATATTATTTGCTATCCCCCAATTTAGCAATTTAAAACAAATTTAACCTACTTTGTGATAATAAATAAGTACAAATAAACAAACCAATGTGCTTTTAGTATATTTTATTTAAGTTTAATATGTAGAATAATGAAAAAACAAATATATAAAATATACAAATAAAAACAATATTATAAACAAAAAAATAAACATGTGACCCTGTGAACTAAACCAAAAAACGATACTTTCGTCAGTTTATTGATCTCTCGCGCTTTAAAAGATAGATAGCAGAATAAAAAAACTTTAACAAAAAAAACAAAAAAAAAAAACAAGTAAGAAAGTATAGTTGGTCATATGACACCCTACACTAGAGTATTAAAAGAAAAATTATTTAGAGTGTACCCTATTTGGAAACAATGAGCAATCATGGGCCGCCAAAACAAAGTTATGTTATAAGGTTAAAATTCATGTAAAAGTTCTTTGTGCCATATATTAATTACATATCTTCATCTGAATGAGATTTGTTTACCTTTCAGTGATTTTAGAAAGGGGGTTTATATGGGACCTATGGGTAATTTTGGACCTACCAGCGCAACATTTCGTCATGTCATTGTAGCTATCGTAGAAATTACATGAGATGATTTTATCTTTAGCTGATTATAGAGAGGGGGTTTACATAAGAGCTGTGTTCTGTTCAGGACCTACACTAAATACTGTCGCCAAATTTTACGTCAATAGCATTAAAAACTATTTTCGGGAGTAGAATTTGTATGGGAGCTATATTCAAATAAAAACCCATTCCAATCAAATTTGGTGGGTTAATTTAGATTGCAATAACTTATTTATTATAAGGACCAAATTTAATTTAAATACCAACATAATCAAATAGTTCATGAGCACAAAGACTCTTTTCCAGAAAATGGGTTGTATGGGAGGCATGTGAAATTATGGACCGGTTATCACCACTGGGCTTTGTTCTTGTGACAATTAAAACATATGTACCCTATTTCATAAAATTAGCTCCGACATTCCGACCTGCACTTTGGGCACAGCCGGACAGAAGGTCATTGTTAGATCAATTCCAAAAGTGATTCCTAGTCGTTCGGTATACCAAAAGGTGGTTATAGAAAGAACCAATATTTTTATGTGTTACACATGTCACGACAAACGCATAATACCCTCTCCACTATTGTATGTATGTATAGTGGTGAGAGTATTAGAATATTTAAGAAGAACATAGAAAAATATTTATAAATGTATTTAATAGAGGAGCTTAATTAAAAATGCGAAAAATTATGGACCGTGTGAGGCTTTTCGGTTGCGAATTTAAACCTTTTTTTTCTTGCTCCAAATACATATGTATTTTTAGATAAACGAGTGTTTTTTCCTGGATTTTTACCATACAATTTGTATGGCTTTAAACTAGAGTTTGCTAAAAACCGTAAAAATGTGAAACCGAGGTTTCGGTTTTAAATGGATTAAAACCGGTCGGTTTCGGTTCGGTTTTAAAACTATCAAAGTAAAATTTCAATTTCAGCTGATACATTTTTATTGTTACTCTAATTTCTTTTATATTGGCAGTGCTGTTTCATTTATATTACAACCAGAGCTGCCGTTTTTGGTTATTTCTAACCAAAATTGGTTATATTTTTTTCAATGTGGAGATGTGAATATTTTTTTCATTTTGGTTACTTTTTTCCAAAACAATAATAATTACGAACGAATATATATTTCTTGGTACAATTATTTACAAGCTCAAACAGAAGTTTTT
Organism: Pollenia griseotomentosa; assembly: GCA_963931875.1. Classification (NCBI taxonomy): domain Eukaryota; kingdom Metazoa; phylum Arthropoda; class Insecta; order Diptera; family Polleniidae; genus Pollenia; species Pollenia griseotomentosa. The sequence continues at coordinate 52,540,016 of OZ007564.1, forward strand.
TAAAATTCCTTTCAAAACATCAACCAAATAATTTTTTTAAGATTTTTGTTAAGAAAATATTGCCATATTTGTGATTTTTATATTAAAACGCCATGATCTGAAATCGTAACAAATTAAGTTTTTCTTGATTTTAAGAGAAGTAAATATAATTAGTACTTAAAGTAGGAAGTGCATAAAATCATCCGGAATCGATTTTAGAAAATTACTGAAAAATTACACAAAAGTCGTTTCAGTGTTTTTAAAAACTTGAAAATAAGTTACAGGTTCTGAATTTAGGTTATTTCCAGAAGTATATTTATATACACATTTGAAAATACACGTAGGAATTTTAAAGATTTTTTAAAATTACATTGATTTATCAATATAATTTTAAAATTTATGGAATTTTCTTTAAGAAATGGCTGTAAGTTTAAAGAAATTTGAAATTTTACTGTTTATAACTTGTCGGTATGTATATTTATTTAATGTTTTTTATGATAATTATTTGGTAAAAAAAAACTTTTGACCGTCAGTCATATATTTTTCCCCATTGAATGTACGCTATGATATATTAGAACAATTTTAAAACATTTCTTTATAATAAGAATTATAAATTTGAAATAAAATTTACACAAAGCAGAAAAAGTTTTTATAATATTTTAGATATATGTAAATTAGAAAATATTTACATAAAATGCATTTCGCATATCGCCAATCGTTTTAAATTTCGCCAAAATAATCGCCATATCGCCAAACGTAAATTTCCATCGACAAAAGGATTAAGAAATCGCCACATTTGACAGTCCTGCCAATATCAGCTAAAAAGCGGAAAACTTATCCATTTTTGTTATTTATAACTGGCATATGAAAAAATATTCAATTTATTTTTTTTTACATATTCCTCTAACTCCCACTAGAGCATAGGGCGCCAAAAAATAAAAAAATTTTTTTAAGAAAAAATTCTCAAATAAATAAAAACTTTTAATTAAGTTTCACGTTATTTTTTTAATATGTAAAAGAATTACATTTCTTGTTTTGTTTTCTTGATTTCTAATTATTGTTTTACTATAAAGTGCAAATAACCTTTGTGTTACAATGTATTAAAATGATTTTAATGATTTTCTCAATTAATAAAAAGCATTTTAAATTTGGTTATATTTTTTTACATTTGGTAACTTTTTCAAAAATTTTAGTTGTAAAAATTGTATTCGTTGTGGCAGCACTGATTACAACGAGTTGTTTTTTTTTCTATGCGAGAACATTCCAGAAGTTGCTATCAAGTCGTAAAGTTATTAAGTTGATTAATTTTAAAGTTGAGTCGTATTAAAGTTGAATTACCTTAAATTTGCTAAAGATTGTTTTGAAAAGCCGTATGGTATTAAACCTTTTACATTTTAGTACATTGGCAAAGTCAGGGAAGTCATTTACTTTTTCTTATACTTTATTTTATTTGCAATAAATGAACCACGTAAATTAAATAAACATTTTGATTATTAATTTGGAATATTGTGGAGCTTGTATTTTATTTTGGGTGTTCACATTTTGAATGTAATACAATTTTTTTATTTGTTTCCATTCGGGTACTTTTGTTATCCCTTAAGTTTATACCTGGGCCTGACCAGGCATTTTTAATTTTTTCCAGTTTTTTTCTAAAATTATTAAGTATATTAGAACGAAACTTTATGTATTCCTTAATCAAAGTGTTTTTTACAAAAAATGAGAACAAAGTGTAAACACCGGGAGCGTCGCAATTGACCAAATGAAAATTAAAATTTGTGCATATTGTATCCACCTGGGCCTGGCCAGGCTCTGTCCTATTATATATGTACTGCAGTAAATAAAATCAAAATGAAACGTATCAAAAAGCATACGCAACACAAAAGAATTGTTTCTTTACTGTTTTTCGAAGAATTATTCTATTTACCAACAAAATGTTTCTGCTATAGCCATAAGACTCCATACATATAAAAGTAATTCCAATTCCTAAGACTGGTACTGGCTTGGATTTAATGAATCTTAGGCCAATTCGTATTTTGCCAGCTTTTTCAAGGGTTTTTGAACACATTATCCACTATAAAATCTCGACTTACAATTCTCAACATTTATTAGTGGCTGATAAACAAACTGGGTTTCGAATAAATTGTAGTACTTCGTCATTATTATTAGGGCTTACTGAGATGAAAGGAGAGAAGATTAATTTAAATTTGCCTTGTGTACTAGTCTCTCCAAATTTATCGAAAGCCTTTGATCGTATAGATTATACAATATTGGTAAAAAAATTAAATTCAATACTTAGGTTTAATCGCACATCTTGTAATCTTATGTTATCGTATTTATTGGGACGTACGCAATTTGTTGAAATTAATAAAAATAAATCACATTTTCGTTCAATTTATACGGGTGTTGCTCAAGGTTCAGTATTAGGACCATTATTGTTTTCAATGTATATTAACGACTTATTTTCCATTCTTGATTCGAGAACTTGCGAGGTTTATGCATTTGCTGATGATATTCAGCTCTTATTTTTTGATTCAAAATCTTCTGCAAATCTACAAAATGTGGTAAACAATACCTTGAGTTTGGTTGAGGAATGGATGCAATCAAATTGCCTTCTGATAAATTTATCTAAGACAAATGTCATGGGCTTTGGAGGATTGGTTCCTCCGCCTTTTCGTATTGAAATTGGTGGCCAATGTATAGACTGGGTTGAGAAAATGCGAGTTTTAGGAGTGTTAGTTGACGATAAACTGTCACATTTACAAGGTAATTTCTAGTGTTTATTTTACTCTTCGTCGTTTATACTCACTTATGCCTAATAAATCACTGATGGCTTAAACGCTGGTTTAGTTGAACTAAACTTGAATTTATATGTAGTTTAAACTCATCAACAATAAATCAGTGTCCCATGTATTACATGTTGTTAAAAAAATAACATGTGGCAGCACTACGACAAATGTTGGCAAATTCATATGATTTGTACTGGTAGTTTAAACGCCCAATTTCATGCGTTTAAAGATGGTTTATATGTTTAATGATTTATAGATTTGTTGGTTTAAACACATTTAAACCAAAAATAGAGTTTAACTTGCTCTGATTTTTTAGCCCTTAATGTATATTTACCATTTCAGATAAGGTGTAAAGTAGCCCATGCACTTCTTATGTCACAGATATCTTATTGTTTAGAAATTTATTCTTGTACCTCTTACGGTAATATTCGTAGAGTTGAACTTTTAATAAATAAAGTCATTCGATTTGTATTTAATCTAAGAGTTAGAGATCATACTACAGCCCATGTTATCCGATTCTTGAGTTGCCATTTGTCTGATTTTCTAACCATTAAAATTCTTATGAGTTTTTCCAAACTTATTAAGAATTCAACACCTTCGTTTTTAGTTCGGCGATTTGAATTTATGCATTCTTCAAGAAATATGCAAGTTTTTATACCCAGAATTTATAACTCGTTTTTTGAAAGGTCGGTCCTTGTAAGGGTTGCCAGAGTGTGGAATCATTTGCCTCGTGCACTAAGGAATTATCGTTGGTCTCCTAATAGCTATCATAAAGCTTTAATTGAGTACTTCAATACCATTTAAATAAAATCGTTAACAATGTGATCTAATTTGACGTTATATTTATTGATTATATTTGTTTTAAAAATTGTAATAAGTTGATGCCATATTATATATGTTAAAAAATATTTTTTAGATTATTAATTTAGGGTTCCATATTAAACTTTAAAAAATATCTATGGTAATATTATTGTTTGGCCATTAAGGCTTTTATTATTACAAAATTTTTCAAATAAAAAAGAAAGAAAAAAAAAGTAGTCCCAGCCTTGCCCAGGGGTTCGTTAGTGTGAGTATTTTCTATAGCCACAAAAACTCCATACATAATACTAGTGGTCCCAGTCAGGACCAGGTGGTAGTTTGTGCCACACAATTAGGTGTCTACTTAAGAGTTAAAAAGGTAACATTTCTTCTTCTTAGTTCTTATTTTGAATTTTAAGAATTTTTAAATACCTTGCCATTGTTGCAGGCTATTGTGTATAAAGTTTTTGTTTGTGAAGTTCGAGTATTATGTATAATTTGCAATTTCTTTAAGCATAAATATATTGTTAAAGTAAAAGCTAAAACCGAGGTATTTTTTCAGTTTTCGGTTTCGGTTTTTAGGCATTTAAAACCGCGGTTTCGATTTCGGTTAAAACCGAACAGCAATCCCTAATTAAAACAAAATAAGCCGTTTTATTAAGAGATTTAATAGAATTAAGTCATTAATAACATTGAGTGCACAGAAGCCAATTTAGAACGTGAGTTTATATATACAAAGCAAATAGAATAGATTAGGAAAAAGTAAATTTTAAATATAGTCAACAAAGTAGTAAAGATAGTCAGGCACAATCAATGACTAAACTTTACGGCCGAGCGCCGCTGCAGTCAAGAATTAAATGGTTTTTAACTGGATTAGATTCCGTTTAAAATTGTGTTAAAAGTATGTATAAATATTGTCGAATTTTCTCTCAATTCGGTATCAACAAAACTTTTTAGAAAACATACACATACGCCCATGTGCTGAGAATCACAAACTAAAAAAAAATCGATTACGATTTGACGTCACTAAATTGGTGTGTTGGAAATCGCAATCACAAAATATTTTGTTATTTCAATTCGCAAGCAAATACCAAAATGACTTCTAATTGAACTTGTACTTATTTTAAAAATTGAGAATCATGCAGCAGAAACAAAACGTTATAATAAAATTTAATGTGTTTTTGTTTAAAGCCTTAAAAAAAACAAAATTTTGATTAATTTCAATAAAATATGCTAAATTAAAAAAATGTATGTAATTCTTTTATTTGACTTCTGTGTTATTTTTGTTTACTTTTGAATTGGCATCTTCTTTGTTAAATGTAAAACAAATAAACAAAACGCGCGTGTCTCAGAACACGCAAAATTAAAATTGGCTATTTTTAACTCACAAGTGTACAATCGCGCGTTTTTGAGCACATGGTTGATAAAAAGTTTAAAAAAACGCGAATTTGTTAGAATCAATTTAATTTAAAAAATGTGAAAAATGAAAATAACAAAAACAAAGTGATAATGAGCGGAAGTAGATTTACCTTTTGAGAAAATGGTATTGACTTAAAACATTGCACACTGGTTTATTGTTTTATTTTAACGTTTCCCGCGGGGAAAAATCTACTTAATGCCTTTAGATGTAACACTTTCGGGACAATACTTATTAGGAGCTTATTTAGGACTTTAAATAGGCATATTTTCAACAAATTACGGTTAACCAGAGTCATATCAGGCACCACCGATTAGAATTATGATTAACCCTGGACTGACTAATGGTGAGGAGGGTCAATCAAAAATGACTGTAGTTTATACCCAAAAGTACAGAAGCTGTGCAGAAATTGTATGCTATGATGTCAAAGTATGTTTTAAATCATAGATTATATTTCACACATACTTAAATATCAATACCTCAAAGGTTTGCTGCTACCTTAAGTTGTAACGACATTAATACACGGCAAAGTGTACTTATACCTCATCGATCTCGATAGCAAGGTTAAAAACTGTAGCACTATGTCGAAATAGTGCAGTACACCTCTAGGGTACTGCGAGGTTTATAATCCATAATTTAAGTACGTTTGAAATTTTTTTTAAAACAAAATTTTCATACAAATGTTTCTCAAAACCGATTTCAAGTTTTAATAAACTTTTTTATGAATATGGCAGATAGTGTTTATTTAAAAAAATTATTTTATTTAACGTATGTTTTTTGAGCACATTTAAAATTTTTTGATATTGATGTCCCGAATGGAATATGGAGCTGTTTCATAAAAATGACTATTTAATTGTTATAAATAGATTAAATTTTATTCTTTAGTTTCTCAATATAACTTTGATAAATAACTATTTTTTATAATTTTTATTTTTTGCTTGATATATAAAACCATTATCTCTTGATATCTATATTTTGCATAAAAATAAACATTATTATTTTGGTATTATGTGTTAAGCCAAACCTAACTTGCTAAATTAAATGTAACAAAAACCTGATATGTGAATCTGCAAATTTCGTTTGAACTTAACGCAATAGTTATTATTATGCCAACCAAAAAAAGCAATATTTATTTTTTGGTTAACAAAGTAGAATGTTTTTAATTAAAAAAAAATTCCGATCATAAAAAAACAAAAATTTCATACGAAAAATAAACTTTTGAAAAAATCGAGATTATTATTTTTTTTTTTTTTTTTTTTGATGTGCAACTTTTTTTTATTAAAACTTTAATAAATATTAATACGTTATGGTAATGCTATCAAACCGATTTTAATAAAATTTAAAACATAGGTAGATCCCTATTCATATAGCCATACACTCTCGAATTTTTTTTTTAAATACTGTGGTGTTGTGTACCATATAGTCGATACTTTTTTACATGATTTTTATGTTGTTCTGTCTTAACGGTACTGGAACGTACTTTTTATATTGTTGAATATATTTTGTATGTGTTTTTGTTTTAAATGTAACCCAGTGGTATAAAAAGAAGCAATCGCCACTAATGACAGGCGAAATAGTTAGCACTTTTACTCAATTTTTACTAGTGACTACTGATGTGGCATTCAAATTATACCTATATCTTTCCCTGGTCACCAATATCTAGTGTTGACATGTTAAAATAGGTACCCACGTTTCGCTAGCTAATTCTATAGCTCCAAGTAATGCAGAAAACAATTTTTTTTCAACGACAAGACAAAAAATGTGTATCCGAAATGGATCCCGTTACTGAAACAACAACAAAATCGCTTGCTTTTTGCTATCACGTTTTGTAGATATAAGTAGCTAACCCTTATGGTAGGTAGAGGTTATGCAGAGAGGGGTCAATTGCCATCTTCGTAGGAAATTGCCATGTTAAATTCCACAGTTAAAAGCATGTAGAGTAGATTGTGATTGCACTAGTGGTAGTTCTTTTAGAGCTAGTGAATATACATACGCGGAACTAGTCCCGTAAACCACTGGGAAGTTAAACGGACGAGTTTTTAGTATTAAGCCTTTTTATGAAAGTATTTTATTATTTGCTTGTTTAATTAAGTTCTTTTCTCCCGAAAATTCCATAGCTGGATTCTAACGATCAAATTCCTCAGTCCCACAGTCACTTCATACAATAACACTCTTTGTGTAGCGTCTTTTTACCATCATAGTTTGAAACGTCTTATTTCTTATATAGTTTTTATATAAAGTAACGTCTGTTAGTTCCCCTTCTCACTGTTACCGTTTTTTTTTCTTTTTTAATATTGTTTTAGCTATTAAGAATTTCTCTGTATAGTTGAAATGTAAGTGATTTGCGGAACCAAAAATTTTTCATTTCTGCAAATTTTGGGTTTTTACACGAAGAACACCGTAAGAAAATGTCGAGTGTTCCAGGGGATATGGGAGACAAAGTTAATACAAAATTTTAATCAGTTTTATTAAAAAATGAAGGATTTTCGGTACTAAAAGATATTGGGGATATTTTGGGAGGCAAGCGGAATTGTGGGTCCAATCGTATAAAATATAATTCAGAGCAAATACTCAATTTTAAATATGCTCCTTTAACATCTGTAGACGTAGAGTGAACTTTTTTTATGTACAAGAACGTGCTGACTCCAAATAGACAGAGTTTTCTTTTCGAAAATTTATCGCATCAATTTATAATTTACTGTAACAACGTAAGCAACAAATAAAAATAATGGATATTCAGAGATGTTCTGGAAATGGAAAACGCAAAACGCCAGAATTTTGAACGTCGTTTTTTAGTAAAATTTCTATAATGCAAGAATTTTATGACAAATATTATACAAATATTTCTCTATTAAACATAATTTTATAGCAAAACTTATAAAAGTTAGATTAAGCGTGTATTAAAAACCACATCCAAATTCTTGCGTTTAGCGTTTTCGATTTCCAGAACACCCCTGATTATTAAGCAAAATACAAAAAATCAGAAATAGTCGTCATATAGCAAAAATTAAAAATTTTATATTATCGTTGTGTGAAAAATATAACTCAAAAATAAGAATTATTTGCAGTAAAAAATATAACTCAAATATAATTTTTAATAATTTTTTTTGTATAGAGTATAAAAATTCAAAAAAAAAAAAAACGAAAATGTTTGAACATAAAAGTTGATATATAAAAATCCCGAAAAATTCCGGGATTCATAAAAATAAATCACGGTATTCGGGATTTTCCGTTTGGCATCTTTCTCTTTCATACTATAACAATAAGTAAGCTTTGCTTTTTTGTAAACCTAACCATTTAATTGCAAATATGGAATATCAATAAGGTTTTGCAAGTTGAATTCATTCTATCAAAGCTGCTTTTTCGATTTGTATGTATAATTTTGCTTCAAATGTGTAATTTGGTACACAGGCATGTGTAATTTTCGAATACTTCATTGGCAACACGGAAGTTTCACAAGTACTTTCCTAAATTTAATTTTAACGATGTCTACCAGAGTTGATAAAGTTGGTACAATTGTACTTTTTTTGATACAATCCAAAACTAAAAAGTACGCTGGTACCCCCGTGACTCATTTGGTACTATTTCTAAAATTTTCAAACCTACGTATTTAAAACTGATATAAAATGGCAACTCGTATTTACTGTCTAATGAATATAAGCAGAGTTTAATGTTTGGTGCAAATAGTCTTGCGAAAATGCAAAATGTCGTAGCTTTTTTATGAAATCTAAGGGAAACTCTATTTTTTGTTGTTGGATTAAACACGACAGCTATGATATTTTGCATTTGCTCTTTTGCAAGACCATTTACACCAAACACTGAACTTCACTATTGTGAATAGATTTTTGCACTTGTTCATTGAACGATTGCTTATGCCACATTCTAAATTTACTATCAGTGGCAGCATATAAGCTTGCATTTTCTGATGATATTGAAAAGTTTTTAAAATATATAGAAACCACTTCTGCAAAATTCTACATAGTAGAAAAGACGACTTTCTCTCAATTCAAAATTATTTTCATAAATTATTTTCGAACGAACTCATAATATTTTCCAAATACATACTCGTCAATAAGATGGTTGTCACGTCAAGAAGTAATCAACCGAATTTTGGAACAGTGGGAGCGAACTCCATTATTATTTTACTCCAAATTAGTTTGAAGTAGATTTACAAGCGCTTGATAAAATTTTTTATATTCGGACTTTCTACTCCTTTCCTGTTTCTGCAGTACTATTCAAAATTGTAAACACAATAAATTTGGAAATGTATCCCGAATATGCTCGTATGCACATGTTTTTAGAATGCAAAAATTTTTATTTTCGTTTAAAATTTGAGATGGCATTTTGAGAAATTTTCCGCTGTTCGTCAATTTTCCACAAAGCAAGAACCAGGATCGCGATGTGCTTTTGACGCGAAAAAATTTTACCCACCCTGTTATTATGTATAATTAGTGATCATGTATTTTAAGCTACCTATACTTTACATGTACAAATGAATTTTAATTACCTTTTGTTTTTGTTGTATTAAATTTTTGTTTTTTTAAATAAAATAAAAAAAATTTATAATAAAAATGATTAAGTACTTTTGGGGCCGAAAAAGTACAATTTTAAAAGTTCGTTGGTACGATATTGGTTTTCTCATTTATCATCCCTGATGTCTACTCAATCATTTTCAAACTTTCACGAGTGACTATGAGTAGCCAGTGTTACCGTCGGATATTTTCAAAAAGTACCAAAAAAAGGGGATATCTGCAAAAAAAGTGGCACCAAAAAGTGGATTTTTTTAATAAAAGGGGCACATCTTTAAAATTAAATTAAGTACACCACATTATGTATTTTTTCCTTTTTTTTGTTTTATTTATTATAACTTTAAATGGTATAAAAACTAAAACAAATAATTTGTAAATATTTCTCTCGAGAAGTAATTTTTATAAAATATTTATTTTAATGTTTTGGAAATTCAAAAACTTTTAACTTGTTTTCTGCCAAACATGTTTTTTGGATTATGACACTGTTGCAGCAAATAGAAGATATTAATGAAATGTGTTTTATATATAAATACATTCAGTAATATATTTCTTGTACTATTCCTTTTGAATACATGTTCTTTAATTTACACAGGTAGACATTTCAAACTTTTTAGAAATTTATTTATTCCACCATTCCACCAGATTCTTATGTTTTTTGGAATGCTTTGCCGAATATGAGCACAGTTTTCTCCCATCACGTCACATTTATCAGATACATCAATTGTTGTAATTTCGGATGATGTTTTGTACCACTATTAATAACAAATTCTACAGTCAACCTAATTACAAAAGTTGTAGACCAAGGCCTACGATGTCGACAATAAAATTTCTTTCGTATATTTGTTATGAAAACAAAAACAAATTTTAGTTTTTATTATTGTTTTTAATATAATTATGCGAAAGAAATGTCTTGTCGACACCGTGGGCCTGGCAGCTAAGCTATAATCGGATGAAAACCAGAAATCCTATAACAAAAAACGAAAATATCACTTTTTCAAAGTATATAAATATAATCAGTTCCTCACTTTAATACAAATAAATGCACGGCATGCATATATGCTACTTAATTTAAGCGCTAGTGCTTTAATTTCTTTACTATAGCATATTTAGTTTTTATCCAATTTCGTCTATTATTGCTTAAAATTTTTGTAATCAGGTTTATAGAACAAAACTATAAAACTGGATAATTGGTGTATCTTATAAATGTGACGTGATGGGGGAAAACTGTGTTCATATTCGTCTTTAGCATTCCAAAAACATAAGAATCAGTTGGAATGGTTAAACAAACTTGTTCAATGTCGTCCTGTGATACATATTTATTAATGGTCAGTTTCATACAAATTTTACAATTAATTCTTCTTAAAACGACTTCCATACTATCGTAAAATGTCTTTAGCCTATTTGTTACTTTATTTTTGATTAAAGCTAACTTAGTAAAAACACGCCCAGCAGAAGCACTACTATGTGACAATGTAAAAATATGAGAGAACAATTTGTACAAGTTTGAATATAATCTGTTTTTCAATGTTCCTATTTCACGCCAAAAATCTTCAGCATTCGAAATTTTGAATATGTGTTCATAATTCGTGTCATTTACTTTACTCTCTAGAAATTTAAATTCATGTATAAATGCATCTGGGTCAGTTATAATATCTTTAAACTCTGAAAGTGATTCGAAATAGTTTATATCTTCATTAGACACTATAAATATTGGGTCTAAATACTTCAATATATTGAGCTTTTTGTTTTTTATATCAATTCTTATTATCAATTCATTACACAATTTTTGGCAAAAACTTAGATTTTACTTTTAATGTCAATTACACAATTTTAGACAAGTTTTCGGTACGCAACAGTTCAGTTTCTGCTTCATGACTTCTAAGGAGAGACAAAATACTTTTTATTGCCAAATATTTGAAACTTTTTGCTATATATTCTTTTAAATATTTTTTAGGAATTTTTCCTAATTCTTGATTTATAAAAGAATATATAGCAAGAAGTTTCAAATATTTGGTAAAAAAAAAGTATTTTGTCTCTCCTGAAAAGTAGTTGTTTTTGAGTTACGAGGTTGCGGAAGAAAACCATCGATATGTGAGATATCTTTATCCCCTTGTTCATAACAAATAAAAAAGGTTAATAAAAAGTTTATTAAACCGATTTTCAGCTAACGACGCATGACTAGAAAAAAATTTCATAAAAACTTGCTTACATATACACATATTAAAACCGTTTTACATATATTAAAGCTAGGGGTTATAATAAAACAGAAAGAAAAAAAGTATATTTTCTTAGCGTAAAAAGTATCAAAGAAGTGGCAAGAATCGCAAAAAGTACCACATTTGGGTGCATTTTGTAAAAGTGGCCAAATAGTATCCAAGCAGTCGAAAAAGTGGCAAATTGCCACTTTAGTGGCACCAACGGTAACGCTGTGAGTAGCGAAAAACGATTCATTGCAGAGCTCTAATCACTGATGGGATTTGTGGTACAATTGTACCAAATTTGGTACAATCGAAACTTTATTGGTACACTGGTACAATTCAACCATTTTTGGTACATTTAAATAAAAAATAAATACGAAGTTTTATCATATCTTTGAAAATTGCATTATTGGTTATATATGTTCATGATGCTATACTAACATTTTAAGTACATGCATACATATGTAAGTATTTGTACTCGTATCCCTGTAGGAAGCCTGGGATCAAGTGTTTCCAAATCTCCATTTTGTATATTGTTTTGGTGGCACTGTTAACCAAGCGCCTACGTTTTTGTCTGCCTTTGAGAAAAAAGAGAAATATAAACATTTTTGCTTCTTCTTAATTTTGTGTAACCACACCACAATAGTATTCCGATCGATTTAACAATTTCCCTCCGTCCGGCTGATTGTTTCTCGATCTAACCTTGTGCGTAAGGTACAGGTCGCTATATTTAAGGTAATTCGATAAAATTTTGTAAATAGGTTTCAATTCATAACGACAAAGCCTACTGAAAATGGTGAGAATCGGTCCATAATTTTATATGGCCCCCATACAAACTTTTTTCCGGAAGAGTGTTTCTGCCTATAAACCATCTTATTACGTTGGTATTTAAATCAAATTTGGACCAGACTTATTTTATTTCAATCTAAATCATCTTAACAAATTTTATTGGATTCGGTCCATATTTGACGATTGCTTTCCATAGAAATACTACTCCCCAAAATAGCTTTTAATGCCATAACTTCTTTATAAATGTTGGTATTGATATAAAAATTAGCGACAATAACGACTGCTATGTCATTATAAAATGTTGTGCTGGAAGGTTCAAAATTAACCATAAGTTTTATAAAAGCCCCCTTTCTAAAATCACTTAAAGGGAAATAAATTTCATATAGATAAAGATATCTTAATAATATTCGGCACAACGAACTTTTATATGAATCTTAACCTCATAATATAATTTTTTGTTCTGGCGGGTTCATGATTGCCCATGAAACCCAACCCAGCAAAAAAAAAAAAATGGAAGTCATACTTTAAAAACTGCATCTTAATTGCATCCAAAGTAGCTAATGCTACTTTTCAGCTTTAAAGAAGTAGTTTTGAAGTACAAATATGAAATAGGATTTGAAATTGCACCTTTGTTCTTAAATAATTGCATAGAATGTAGTTGGCCCGGAAATTTTTAAGAAGGATTGTATTTCTAAAAAATATTTGTTTGTTCTGGAAATTAACTGAATTTTTTATTTGCGTTTCTAGAGCTTGTTTTTATATTTATTCCTATAAAAGTGATGCTTTTTAATTAATTAAAGGGGTTTTAAATGTTTAAAAGCGATAAAATTGCATTTTAAAATCACTGAATTAATATCACTTCTTAAATGGACAATTTCATTACTATTGCAGCACTACTTTTGATTAGCATCTTAAGAGTTATTTAAGCATACATTTTTTCTCCTACTTATAAATGACATTAAAATAGCTGCGTTCGAGAACACAAAAGTTTTTACTATTTTTTACTGAACTTTACTGCATTTTACGAAATTGCGTTCGAGTACACAAAATGCAGTAAATGAGAACACAAATTGAGAGCGAAAAGTGACAGTTCTTGTCTGAGTATTTACAAATTTTTACTGCAGAAATTTTTGCAGTAAAATTTAGTAAAACAAAAAAACATATGTTTCAAAAGGTAAACAAACAAAATGCTTAAGCCCTTATGACACTACATTTTTTATTCATTAATTGATACAGAATTGATAGAAAGAAACAGTAAATGTTAGAAAGAGCTAACTATACATAATGTAAATAAAGATTTTTGTTTTTTTTTCTCTTGTTATGGTTTTGTTTCAGGGATGGCGTTGAGAATTTTTAAAATTGTACCAACAACCTTTAAAACTTTTACTTTTTTACCCTAATTGTACTAAAAGATTTTTTTTAGTTGAAATTAATTTTATTTATGTTCATAAAAAACACCAAAAAATCTTAGTTTAAAAAGTATCAACAAAAAAGTACAATTTAAACAACTTAGCCATCCCTGTTTTGTTTATTTTATTAAATGTTGCCAACTTTTTGTTTATGAGAAACCTAAAAACAGAAAGCGGTAAATCGCTGAATTTGCCCATAAACCGCTGATTCAGCAACACTTTTAATATTTCAAGCTGGAAATGTCAATTTTAAGTTAAACAATTTTACATTTTTTTTGACATAACTTCATTTTTTATCGATAACTTTAGTTAAATTTTTGACGGTTTGCCATTTATCTTAATACAGCTTAACTCTTTGCACTTGGTAAATTTTTGTATTACATTATATTTGTACTGCTCACCAAAACTTGAACAATGCATTAAAAATGTAGTGTCATAAGGGCTTTACAAATTGTGAAAAAATTGTTAAATAAACGAAAAGTTGATATAAAAATTAAACAAAAACAAAATGTGAATAAATATTAATTAATTTAACTTGTTTGTGTATCATTTACTTGGCTAAATAAAAACATTTGAAACTTATTTTGTTATGTTTATTTTTTAGAGTTGTAAAAGTGCTAAGTACTTGGGTACTTAAGTAATCAATAGCAAAAAATTATTTATGTTCTTTTAATAAATTAACCTGCCACAAATTAGTAACATCAAATAAAATAAAAAACAAACAAATATGAAAGATTACATAAAACAATTTGTTTGTATTTTCCAAAAATGTTTGTGTTATAAAAAGTATTTAATCGAGTACCGATAAGAAAACGAGTTAAGTAGTCCAAAGTGTTAACATTTTTCAACACTTCAATTATTTGTCATAAGCTGTTGCCTTTATTTTACGAATTTTTACAAAATTTGCGTTCGCGTACTTTTTTGGACAACAGTTTTTTGTGAGAGCAAATTTTAGAATTTTCTCATATACTGCATTTTACTGTAAAAGTACTCAAACGCACCTAATATCGGAACTGTAAAAGTACTAGAAACGTGGAATATATGCAGTTAAAAGTAGTAGAAAATGAACAACATTTTTCCAATGACATGCTTATGTTAAATTCATAGCTTCTTCACTCGAATTTGAAGTACTTCGGGTTTGCGAGTTGTGGTGATTTAATAACATATGATATCTTTTTCAACGCTTTTTTTGCTGGGAAATAACGTACACTTGAAAAAATTTGTCTTTATATACTGTGGTGTAGGGTGCTCGGGCTTGACCGACTATACTTTCTTACTTGTTTTGTTTTTATTTAGTAAAGAAGTGTTATTAATTCTCACTATGTATGCTTTTTATTTTTAGCGAAATTTTGGTACAATTTATGTCAATTTGGTACAATTTTGCCAATGCAGCAGTACAATTTAAAAATTGTCAGATCCCAACAGTGGCTCTAGTATGTAAACAAAATACTACTTTACTTCTAAAATACATACCTACATAAATACACTCAACGAACCCTTTCAGAAAAAAACATAAGCAAATAATCTGGCAAAATTCCCACTTGCCACAAAATTTTATGCCATAATTTTAACGGGAAAAAACAAGCCCCCTTAATTTTAATACTCACAAATACATACATATAAGAAAAAGTAAATAACAACAAAAACACGTGTTTCATCAACAACAAAATTTAATAAATACGCATGGTCAAAATAATCTGCTCAACTCACTCGTCGAGCGCGTTCGTTCACACATTCACACTCGTATGTATGTATGTATGTATGTATATATTTTAACTATCAGAAATCAACAATTTTATATAAGATAAATTCAAATAAAAAATCACACTATTTTCTACAAGGTCAAGCAATTTGTTGAAAAAAAAACAAAATACCTACATACTTATACGTATATTTTACAAATACCTTTGAAAGTAGAATAAACATTTATTAGACAAAAAAAAGCGCGTGAGGTCTTAAAAACATAAAATGTCAATACATATAACCAGTCATGCCAGGAGATTTTTTCAAAAATCCCTACACCATCAAATCCATTTATTTCCTACAACCAATTTTTCCCTATACAGTATAACCCGGTTAATTACCCCACGCCTAAATGCCTTTCACGCTTATTTACCTTGAGTTTTAAATCCCCGTTTTTTTTCTTTAATTTTTCAAACAAAAATCCACGTTTAATTGCCTTACGCTTAATTACCCAATTCGGATAACTGCCTTAAAAATTAAACTCCCAAAACAAAATTACACCTAAATTTCATTCGTTTAATTGCCTCAATACGATTTGACAACAACACAGCAAGAATTGCAACCAAGTTTACATGTTAATAATTTGAAAATATGCACTAAAAATTTAAAAAAAAAATATGCCCCAAAAACAAAATACGGCTTATTTGAAGCAAAATATTCCACAATTTTATATTTGTTTTAAAATAAACTTTATTCTGTGCTCACCAGAAAAAAGTTACGTTATGAGGTTTAGATTGATATAAGAGTTATTTGTGCTGACTATTATCTAGATACACCAAATATAGGAGATATTTTGTCTTAAAGGGATTAAAGGAAAGATCGATAAATTTTAAATTACATAAACAATTAAAAGGATAAAATAGTTTGAATATTTTAGGGATTGAAATTTGAATGGAAGCTGTATGTTTAAGCTATTTTGGATATTTTGGGACAAATTTAATCTTAATACGAACATGTTTTAATGGTTTATGGACATAAAGAAAGAAGTTTGCATAGGGACTCCGTGATATTACAGACCGATTCTCACAATTTACAAAGTCGTTCTTATGACAATTAAAACGTATTTACCAAACTTTATCAAATTATCTAAAAACTGCTTACTTTACGCACAAGGACAGACAACCAGCCAGGTGGACGGACGGACACGAAAAGGTTACTTTTAAAAGTATTTTTGATTCTATTGGTTTACTAAACGAAGCGTCCAGAATTCTATGTATCAGCACAAATTTATGTAATTCCAGTTTCTTTAATTTTTGTATATAAGTATATAAAACTTTACAATTTGAAATAACATTTTTCTTCAACGAAAACTTGCTTTGGCTTACAATTGTAGAGTGAAAATTAAATGTAGATGGCGAAATTTAAGCAACAGAAAATTCATCTGTTTTGCAAATTATTTTAAGCATTTTTTATTTAATGAACATGCAAAAAATGTAGCAATAGCTAAAAAATGCAAATAATTCACAAACAAATCGATTCCAAAATTTAAAAGGTTTTAAAACGGATAAATATATTGTTTCTGCATCCGTTTATTGCACAAAAAATCCATGCAATTGCATATTTACGGTTTCTCTGATCATAAATTTGTACATATGTATGAGTACGCTTTTGTTGGTAGGAAATGGCAGAACATCTCAAAAAGTATTACAGATAAAATTTAAGACAACAAATCCCATTGTTTTTTATTTATATCTCTTTAGATTTCGGTGTTACGTTAAAAAATTCCTCTCAAATTTCTTTTCATACATCAAAGTATCTTTTCATACATCAAAGTATCTTGTAAGTAAATACGCTTAAACGAATACGTTTAAATACCTCAGTGAGGTAGTTAAACGTATTCTTATAATTACCTCACTGAGGTATTTAAGCGTATTCGTTTAAATGCTTACCCCGCATAATTACCCAAACATATTGGCATTTCTGGCGAGGTAATTATCAGTGGAATACTGTACATAGGTATTACTTTTCAAAATGTTTCTGAAACAAAATTTCATTTTAAATTTGTACATTTTATTTAAGAAAAATTAATTTAGGTTCATTTGAAAGTTATACCTACATAAATAACATAAGAAAACCATAAAAACAACATAAATTTTGGACAAAAACGATTTAACATCTAGTTTAGACAATATGTACAAGCCATTTATTCAAATGTAATTTGTTTGCGTATGACTATCTTCTAAAAAACATTTAAAAGAATATGATATATGGCAATATTTAAGCTCTTCTAGTCAACAACATAAGCCTCGAAGGAAATTTTTTGCTCAAATCAATATTTTAGAAAATAATATTCACATTCAATGCCTATAAACACATCATGCGTTAAGCATTCTTTTTTAAAAAAGTTTTCACCAAGTTTCAAAAAAGTTAAAAGTGTATACAGTGTCAAAAATCGGTATATGTATATAATTAAAATTTTCAAAAATCGAAAAAATTACTAGTTATAGAAGGCCCACTAACGGACCGTGCTTAAAAATTGTTGGGTGGACACAGGGTAAACAAATAACAAATTTTCAAAGAAATCGAAGTACAGTATAAATTCGATAATCCGGACTCCACTAATCCGGAATATTCGGTAATCCGGACAGAATTTTGCAGCTCATTGCGTATTCTATAATCCGGATTGATTGCAACTATATAGTCCGGATTGAATAAAACCCGTTTTAATCTATTTTTTTTTTTATTCAAATCAAAGCATGCTTTGAAAAATACAGTCATTGCGTATTCTATAATCCGGATTGATTGCAACTCTATAATCCGGATTGAATAACACCCGTTTTTATTTATTTTTTTATTCAAATCAAAGCATGCATGCTTTGTAAAATGCAGTTAGATTAGTGTGATATGAGTATGTTGGCACATTGCGTTTTTTTGCTATGAATTATTATAATTTTTAATAAATACATACATGCGGTAATCCGGATAATTCGGTACTCCGGATTGGGGTATGCAATCAATTATCCGGATTATCGAATTTTTACTGTATATAAGTACATATACACTTATTTTCAAAAACACACTTTAAAATTTCGAATCCAAAAATTTTAATCAAAAACTCTTGGAAAAAAATTTCTATAAAAAACATCCAAAAAGAATATTTCACAAAAAAATTCCAATTCGGACCATTATTAAGAAAGTTATGAATAAAAAACTAAAAAAAAGTGATTTATTTTTGGAAAATTTAATATATTTTGAACGAGTTATCAAAAATATCACAAAATTTGGAAAATAAAAAAATTTTTTCAAACCGTCCTATTTGGCATTGAATGCCTCATATACTATGTAATTTTAAAGTTTCCAACTGGAAAGTTTTAGTTAAAATCTGCAATTGAACAATAATCCCTACAATTCAATAGAAGTAATAAATCTTCCCCTTTTCCCTACATGCCAAATTTTTAAAATAAATCCCTACAAAAAGGGAAAAATATAATAATTATTATATAATTTGATAATTAAAAGTTAACTTTTTTTCTTTAACAAGTTTTAATGTTGTACCAGTAGCTGGAAAAACAATTGATTTTAAAAATGAAAGAAAGCAAAAAAAAATTAGAACGCAATTTATTTGTTCATACATACATATTAGGGTGGGTCACTTATGTATGAGTAAAAATAAAAGTTCTCGAATCATATTCTAATAGCAATATTTTTTGTCTTACGTTAAAAGAAATAAAAATTGCTATAACAAAAATTATGAAATGTCACATCTTGAGCCCGCGCCGGAGCTCCTAAAAATTAAGTATTTTTAAAAAAAAGTCCATTTTTAAATTTTAATATTTTATTTACTATCAATTTTTATTAATTAAAACTGAAAACAATTTAAATTAAACTTAAAAGAAAACTTTGATTCTTATACAACATAAAACAATAAAATCATTTTTTGGTTACAAAATATTGTACCTATACCGTCAAATTTGTGGATTCAAGTTTCGTCTATATTGAACCATCTCTTGATTTTTTTTATCGCATAGAGACATGGATGCTTCTGACACTATTTTCACGAACTTAAAAGTCGTAAGAATACAGTAATATGCTTTTCTGTCATACAATGTTATGCTGTTATATTCAAAATTTAACAAAATTGAAGGTCAAAGCCTTCTTATGCTAAAGATAAATTAATAATAATTTACAGATGTCTAATACAGAAAAACAACATATTTACGCTATGAAGCTTCGTACAGACGGTGGTCAGATCTTACAATGTTGTCATTAAAATTGACTAAAAATGTCTTGCAACTGTGTGAACATTGTACGCTATTTTCATTTGTCAGGAGTGTTAAATTAATGCATCTGACAATGGCACTATTGTCAGAATAATGACAACATTGTAAGATCTGACCATCGTCTGTACGAAGCTTTAGAAGTCGATACGAGAAAAAAATTTTTGACCCACCCTAATGCATATATTTTTTATTCTTTTTTTAAATAATTTTAATTTCTTAGAGCAAAAATGTAAAATAATATAATCGCAAACTTTAATCGTTGTGCAAAGACTGAATTAAAACTTAATAAATTTATAATTTTAGAAAGAAAATCCAATCGTTACAAAGCCTTACGTTAACGTTTGCATAGAAAATTTTTATGAAAAACGCTCAGTTTAAAAAATATTTTCCATATAAAATTCAATGCAAACGTTTACGTTCGAAATTGTTGAACAGGCAGTTAAATAATTATATGTTTGTTTTTGAATTTTAATGACTTGTATGGTCTAAATTAATATTTTGTATGTTAATATTAAGAATTTTAATCCCGATATAGATTTATGATCCTGGTGCAGAAAAATGTACTAAATAAAATAAATCGGGAATTTTAAAACCGAAAACTCGATTTGAATAAAGTTTCAAAATAGATTTATGATCCTGGTGCAGTAAAAAGTACCATGTAACTTACTATCACTGCAAATTATAAGATTCATATCTTGTTCTGATAGGTATTTAAATAAAATAAACTAAAAACTATATTAAATAAATCGGCAATTTTAAAACAGAAATAGATTTGAATAAAATTTGAGCAATTGCAGCACAGCCGCGAATAACGTTTTAAGTTACGAAATAACAATTTTTCAGGAGAGAAAAAAACGTTAACATTATTAAAAATAATGATAATAAAAACTTTTATGCAAAAGGCTTTTAAAACATTATTCCACACTGCATAACTACTTCGGTTTCATCATTTTATTAGTAACTTACAACGTTCTTCCAAAACGGACACATAGTTTGTATATTCGACTTTAAGCTTTAAAAAAATTGTACATTTAACAGAAATACTATTATATTATTATTATTCGATTAATCGTTATAAATTCTTCGAAGTAATCGGTTGAACACCCTACATTTCAATTATACAATACAATTTTCCGAAATATGTACAAGGAATGTCGGGATAGATTAGCGATTTAATGTAACACCAAAGGAGAAAAATGTCCAAAAAGGGTTTATTGCATGAATGAGGCGAGCATCGTTGCGTAAGATAACTCGCTCGTCGAACTCGTTTTTTAATAAATCGATTCGGTCGTACGCTGTATAGCACGTTGCGCCGTCGAGCTGCTTCCAAAAGCTTCATTTAAAAAAAAAATTTCAAACTCAACCTTGTATGGAACTTAAAACTGGTAAATTCTTACAGATCTTAGTAAGGAAGTAACACAGTAAGCAGTGGTAGGATTATAAATTCTTGGGAATCACATGCTACAGATCGCATGTGGAAAGAGAACTTAAAGATATAAAGTTAGGGGCTGATTTTTGGCCCAGTCCTAGTAACAAGGTTAACCTTCCGATGTTGTGATCAATGTGGAATAAGGTCGACGTGACAGATGTTTGTGTAAATTTGTATGAAATCAAAACTTACTTCGAAATCTTAAAAAGGTTTTATACATATTATTAAAAAAGACGTTCGGGAAGTGTCATGCAAGCTGTGGTTCAGACCGGTATGTTTTTGCATTGCAAAACATGCAGTCAATGATGGTCTTCAATTTCAATATATAGGATATTTATACCGTTTACAAGCCCAAGACGGGCTGGGCTACCTTTAGAAATTTAGGTGCGGTATCTTTTTACTCTATAACTTAGAGTTAATTAGATTAATGTGCACAGAGAAAATTCTCGCGATTTTTTTTCAATTAAACGTTACTGCAGAAAATGTTGTAAATAACAAAAAATATTTAATAGATACCATTAATTTGTTTACTGGTGCAAGTTTAATTAACTGCCAGTTCAACGATTTCGAACGTTATCGTTCGCATAGAAAATTTATATGAAAAACACTCAGTTTTAAAAATATTTTTACATTCTACGTTCGAAATCGTTGAACAGGCAGTAATTTTTTAATTAATATCACAAACTTTTTCATTGAAATCAATTTTTTTATTTTTTTCTGTGAAGAGTTCAAAAATATTTTATGATTAACCTGATCTCGTATAAAACTGAAAAATTAGAATTAAAATCGCCTGATGTTTTACAAAAATATCTAGGTGAACTTAAAATAACAATAAAAACAAGAATTTATGAAAAATAACCACAAGTTTTGTGACGAAATCTCAAAAATAGCATTCACAAAATACAATCGAACAAAAGCTTTTGATAAATACAAAATTTAAAGAATTTTAAAATAAAAACAAATTTAAATTTTTAAATTAATACAAGACATTTTAATCTATTTGTAATTAAATCATAATAAACACCACATTTTTTCTAACAATTTATTTGCAATATTATTTTCAATTAAGTTTTTTTTATTAATTTAAATTAATACCGTTTTTTTTTTTTTTTGTTTACTTTGTTATTTAAATTCTACAATGTAAGCAAAATGCTTCCGTGTTGTTATTGCGATTCAATTTGTGATTGGATGAAATTTGTGGGCTTGTCGGGATTTTGTTGTACTTTTGGCGTCTCCGTTTTATGTTGTTTTATTACACCTCCGCAATACAGCTCTTAACTATAGAAGAGAGGACGGACAGACATTGTTTTGACGGACCGGTGATATGTTATAATACTAGAAACTAGATCTATGTTTGTGTGAGTGTCTCTAAATTACACAGTTTCTTTGTAGTGTAAACAAATATCGTTGTAATTGTTATTGTTTTGTGTTGTTTTGATATTTCTTCAAGGTAAAATTCTAAAACGCATGAATCTGTATGGTATATATTATGTGAGTTTTGCATTCGAATTAACCCGTTCAGTGCAAATAGGGGCCAGTGTTGCATAAATGACTAAATTAAATTTTCATCTTGTTTATCTATAGAACAAATCTCGTAGGCACCCGGAGACCCTCCACGTAGAACCGCTGATTGCCCGCGACAGCATGAGCAGCTGCTCAGCATACCTATGGAGCTTTTCGCTACCCGCTACCTGTGGACGCACCTAATAGCACTCAGGTCTAGTTAAAAATACTTTAACAAGACCATTAGTCTCATTTTCGTCTGTTGCTCACTCCACTCCCGATCTAGCAAAACGACTAATTTGATTTTATAGATGATTTGAATATCTTGTCTTCATTAGTCTCAAAAATAATTATAATTTTTATAATACACTAGCCGTTTGGTCCCGGCGCTGCTCAGGATTTTCTAAATAAAAATTAAATACTGAATAATTTTGTTAAAAACTTGACGCTGGGTATCTACCGGGTCAAAATTTTATCAGGAAACTTATTTTTCTTTAACCCTTATGTGATTGACAAGGTACCCGGGTACCTTTTGCATTTTTAAATTAATTTTTTTTGTAGAAATTGGTATCCATCGTACTTGAAACTTTTTGAGAGCTCCTAACTTTCGATATTTTATTCATTTTCAGAGCTTTGAACAAAATTAATAAATTCAGATAGCCGTAGCATGCCAACATTCTTCATACACCCTTAACTGTTCGACAAGGTACCCAGGTACCTTTATGCGATTCTATGAAAAAATGATCTGTAATTTTTTTTTTCTATTTTTATTGTAAATTATATTGACAAGAGGTAATAAAAATTCATTTACATATTTACATGTGTACGTGAATATATCATATATGTACATATTTATGTATGATTATAAATTTATTAAGGTTGATCGTCATGTAAACAGTTTGTGCATACGGAACGATTTGCCGAATGCGAGTTGCAAATTGGTATAGAGCGATTGCTACAAGTTTTGCGTGTTTTTCTTTGCTTCAAACGAAGTTTCGAACATATGTACAGTAGTATCAAAATCTTTTCCATCACCTTAGGATTTTTAGCACGCCGCTTTATGTTTTCAATAGACAATTGCACACTGAAGTGTCTATTGTGTTCCATATAAATAATATATGAAGCCAATGCTGCTACATCTATAGCATTAAAAAATAAGGATAGCGGCCACCGACTTGTTCTACGCTTGCAAGTATATTCGCCCAACAACTTGTCCATATTATCGACACCCCATTTGGTGTTATTGTAATACTTTATAATTTCGGGCTTAGCAGTCAAAGTGCTTTCAACTGACGGGGTAAAATGCATGGTTGATAACATTATTATAGCTTTCTTTTTTTTTTTGGGCACGTAAGAGCACAACGTCGCCTCTTTGCGAAATACAAAATTTGTAGAAAATAATTGTCTAAAAAATAATTATGAATGTGAAAAAGTTCTATCAAGTAAGACTTTGTCAAATAAATATGCAATAATAAACTGTAAACAAAAATAAATACCTGTCTTTATGTGCCTGCATATTAGCTGGTATGAAACGTTTATTTTTTCTTACTGTTCCAACGAGTGTGAGATTCCACGAACTTAATGCTTTTGCCAGTCCAAGAGGTGTAAAAAAATTATCGGTTGTGATATTTCTTCCTGAGTTCTTATATGGACTAACAAGATCTAAGACAGTCCTCTCTTCCACATTTGTCTGGCGCTCACTTTCTGTTGGTTTACCAGTATACAATTGACCATTTAAGGGGAAGGAGTTGGAAGCATCACAAGCCCAAAATATTTTTATCCCATACTTTTCAGGATTTGCCGGCATATATTCTGTAAAACGAGTACGTCCACGATATCCATATAACTGCTCATCTACAGTTATACACTCACCGGGCTTGTAACTTTGGCGTAAATTAGCATTTAGCATGTTCCAAATATCTCGAAATGATGCAGCTTTATCGGATTTGGCACGCGATAAACGAGTTTCATCGTTATCAAAACGTATGCATCGTAACAACAACTTCAACCTGGATAAAGACATTGCTGCACGAAACAATGGCAAATTAAACGTTTGCAACATTTAAAATTTTGTTGCTAAATGGTTAATTTTTCATAAGATTTGTATGAAGGTACCCGGGTACCTTGTCGTACAAAACAAGTAGTTTTTTTGTCAATCACATAAGGGTTAATAAATATACACTTTGTGCATTTCTGCCAAATCGTACCATAAATAAAAAAGTTTAAATATACAAATCGACCACAGCGCATCCTATCAGGATTAAACTTAAGAGAAACCTGGCTCCCGACTAAAATAAGTTATTGTCCAAGTCTGTTGTCAATCGGTCCAGCGGCACTCAAATTTTAGGAGCACATACACGGCACAAACGTTTTTATATACATATAAAGATTTTTCAAAAATACTATTTATTTTCAATAGATCCTTTTAAAGTTTTTTATCAAAAATAAAAAATATCAATAATATCGTTCCAACACAAAATGTATAGTTTATTGTGAAAAACCTACGATTTTAACATTATGTCGACCCTTGAAAAACTGAAAAGTTGTATTACCGAAGTTCAATATTGAGCTTGCAAAAGAGCAAATGTGAAATATCATAGCAATTTAATGAATTCTAACGGAAACTCTGTGTATTTTGTTGTTGTATTTAACAAAAGAGCTACTATATTTTGCATTTGCACTTTTACAAGACATACTGAAAACCGCTATTGTTATAATTAAAAACAAATCGTGTAATAACAAGAGGAACAAAAGAACATTTTTATCAAAAGTAGTAAATTTCCAATAATTCAGAAAAAAATAGTTTACACAATATCAACTAGATATTGCGAACATTTCTGCATACTATCGATGTAAATAAGCGTGGTAACCTAATCCTAGGGTGGTTTTAGCAGGGTAAATAAAGACTGCGTTTACCATTCGCCCACGTGAGTAAACAATCCGGCAAGATTATACGCTGCATTAGAAAAGTCTGTTAGATAGCAACAGCAACTAGGGTTGATCCGCCTCTCAGGCCAAATTTTTTTGTAAGTGGTACAAAATCAGCCCTGTAGCCCGTTTCTGTATATCTCACATCGTAAAACTCTTCGCATGAAACGTGTGAATTGCAACAAAAATAGTGTGAAATTAAACAAAAAATGGTTTTTCTCACACATGTGTTTCTGTATCTTTTTTTTGCGAGAATTATCTGTCATTTAAATAATTTTCCAGCAATTATTGGAAGAATGCGAGAAAAAGTGTTTCTATAACAATATTTTGCGAAAAGTTTCTTTCAAGAACTGTCAAAATAAGTCACATTTGAAATTGGTGGCGAGAAAAACAAAATGTAGATATTTTGAATTTAAAATATGTTTATATACTATTTTTTTTAAATAAATAAAAAAATAGAAGGAATATAAATGATAAAGGCATTATTTATATGATGAAAATAAACAAAAAACAATTGTTATATTTTGTTAGTTTAAATTTTTGTTAGCCTTTTCTTGTTTTGGTTTTAATCAGTGCTGCCAGATAAATTTGTGTCAAAATCGTCAATTTCCTGAGAAAAAAATAAAAAAGATCGTCTTTTTTGTTTTAAAAATCGTGCAATTTAAACTCAAATTTAAACAAATTTGTTTCGACTTTTATTAAAAAATAATCAAACAAAAACATAGTTAAAGTTCATGGGTATATAATAATTATTATTTAATAATTGAGACATAAATCTTTAATTTACCTATTCCTATAATCTTTTTCTGTTTTACCTGAAATATACTTAGTAGAATACCTTGTAGTTAAAATAAAAAAATCGGTTCATAAATAAACGGGTTAAAGACCCAGTAAAATCTTCGCCTACAAAATAATATGTTAAGTAATCAGAAACACATAAAAGCACTACATACAATTCTACTGAAAAACTAATGAATTTTACAAGGGTTGTGCCAAAAAGAACAAATTCAAAAGTAAGTAATTTTTTTTATCTTAATACATCCAGAAAAAAGTAGTTATCGAAGTTTTTATGGAAGAAAGCTACTTAATAACGAGTGAAAGAAGCTATCCATTTTGAAAAAGTTTTTACTGGGAGACAAACAAATTTCTTTCTTGCCGGAATAATGGTTTTGGCACAAAAGTGTACATATAAGATAAGAATATCAAATATCAATTATATTTTGTATATGTATATAAGAAGTATTAAATGTTCAAAATTAGCCAAGTCGGTCCATTACTTTCCCTCGAAATTTTGCTTTTGCCGATACATTTTTTAGGGAAGAAACAAACAATTTCGAGGACAATTTTCACAATAGGGATAAATATAAAAATTTAAGCAG
The DNA here is from genome assembly GCA_963931875.1 of Pollenia griseotomentosa. Classification (NCBI taxonomy): domain Eukaryota; kingdom Metazoa; phylum Arthropoda; class Insecta; order Diptera; family Polleniidae; genus Pollenia; species Pollenia griseotomentosa. Next base: position 52,567,123 of record OZ007564.1, read on the forward strand.
CCTTGTTTCTAAAGATATCTTTTTTTCTAATAAACAAACATATAAAAATATTTACAATTATCTTATTTCGAAGACTAAGGGGCTTATAGTGTAAAACGCAACGCCAACAATTTCATTAAAAGCAAAAATAAAATCAAAAATATTTTATAAATTTGTTGTTGCTTTCTACAGACATTCATATTATTTTTTTTTTTTAAATTTTCAACGCCACAAAATAGAAGTGTTTGAAATTTAAAAATTCAAGATGAATTTCTATAGAAAGTAACAACAAAATTATAAAATGTTTTTGATTTTGTTTTTGCTTTCGTCACTTTTTTAGAAAAAATCATCAAAACGTCACTTTGTTAATATCGGAACAAAAAATCGTCAAGATGACGATAACTCGTCAAATCTGGCAGCCCTGTTTTTATTATATTTATATCTTTTGTTGACGTTTCGCTTTTATTTGACACTTAATTACTGGAAATATTCCAGTATAAACAGAATTTGTTGTGTCTGTTTTCGCATTCAAATACAGAAACACTTTTATCTCATAAATCGAGAAACGATGGAATTTTTTGTTGCACACTTCATGTAAGAAATTTTACGATGCGAGAAATACAGAAACGAGCTACTGGAGTGGGCTTTTTAGGATCTCTCTTCCTGCAACTTTGGGTTTTAACCACAACTACTACGTGATCACCGACAGTATTTTTCGTTATAAAGTAAATTCTTATTCAGTATACATATAACAGGTTTGCGAAAGTATATTTATGCAAAGGTAGTGACTTGTCTTCCTCCTCGTCCTTTTACTCTTCTCACTCTTTAGCTTCCTCCTCTAACTTTTCTTTATCCATTATTCATTAATGAATGCAGTATTAATTATTCTTCATTTACTGCCTTATAAACGCATAGCAGCGAATAAAATGAAAAAATTAAATGAATTGAAATGGCTTGTAAGTGGTCTTGTTGAAGGTCCTATTAAATATGTACGTAATTTTGAAATTGAATTTTGTACACCTTCCCTCTAGAGAAAGTTTTATCGACCTTACGATTAATATGTAGTTAAATTAACACAAGTAACATAACCATAACCACACAAAACAGCTGTTTTGATTAAAGGTGACTTGTCATCGCGTCATAATCACATTTTGTGGAGAAGTTGATGTCACATTATGTTGGGCAAATCTGTTTTCTGCCTGTCCATTTACAAAAAAATCTTAGAAATTTAAAGAATTTCATTCTCAGAAAACGATTTTCGAAAAAGGCCTTAACAACTCAACAATCAGTCTAATAAATTACATACAAATTCTTACGAAATCTAAAAATATCTTTCACGGAAAATTTTCACAAATGACATTATTAATATTTCCACCTTTAAAAAAGTTCACTGGATTCTTTTTTTTTTTTTTTTGATTTTTATTCAAATTTTAAAGGTTTCGTCTTCACGTTCGCTACCTAATATCCCTTTAACGGATTAGAACTTTTAAAACCACAAATTGTTAAGTTATATCTTTTATTATGCATTCGATTTAGCGTGAGGGACTTGTTTTTTATTTACTATGTTATTATCACTTAAATCCTTAGGGGGTTAATTACATGTTTAGAAAAGTTTCAAACAACAAAAACTAATTAAATGCAATTTAATTTATTCAAAAAAGTATTTTTCCATAAATGTGTTATGTAGTTAAATAATCTTTTGGTATTTAGTAACGATTTGTTTATTGAGTTTTTTAAAAAAACAAGAATTTTTAAAAAGAACTGCTAAATAACAATTTTAAATATAAACAAAACAAAAACAGATGTTCAAATATTGAGTTTTAGGAAGACTGAAAACAAAGTTTATGATAAATTATAAAATGTATTTTGGTATGTAAAGTTAAACAAAAAAAAAAATAAAAAAAAGACAAGGGACAAGTTTTTTTTTAAAAATATTGATTTTCAGAATTAGATAATTTAAATAAAATTAATAGTGTCCGACCGAACTCGCTTTTTTTGGCCGAAGCCGAAGCCGAACTTCGGCCAAAATGTTAATGTTCGGCCGAAGCCGAAATTTTTCTTATTTCAATAAAATAAATAAGTTATTTCAATAAAACAAAAAGTTTTTGAGATCGATTTTTTATTTAAAAAAAAAAATTTATAAACATTAACATAACCAAAAATAAAAATTCATTTTTTTTAAATACCTATTTTAAAAACAGTTGTACATACGTATATTATCATAAAATAATTTGGGATTAACTTTTTTTAACCGTTTGAATGTGTTTCTGGAATTTTATTTTCAAAATTTGATGGCTTCTTCTTGAAATTTTATCACACACACATATACCTATATTTATATTGTAACATCGTTGTTTTTTCTGTACATAATTTAATATATGATTGACAACGTTGTATTTTTTAGAACTATTTTCTTTAGTATGATCGATTAGCAATATAACCACAGTTGTATATTATTTGTATTTGTTTATTAAATATGTAATCATTAAAAAGTTCGGTTGTTCGGCCAAGTTCGACCAATTTTTGGCCGAACACCGAACTTGGCCGAACATCGCTTTTTTGGCCGAACTCCGAAGCCGAAGCCGAACGTTCGGTCGGACACTAAAAATTAAATGCATTTCAATTAAAAATAATCATATGAGAAAAAATGTTACTTAAACATTTTGAAATCTTTAAATTGCTACTTGTAGTTTTACCCACACCACAATAGTATAGAAAGGGTATTATGCTTTTGTTCGGATAAAAATATTGGTCCTAGACCCATCTTTAATTATACCGATTCGGACGATGTCCGTCCGTCCGACCGGCAGTCTGTAGGTCCATGTAACCTGGTCTACAAAGTACAGGTCCCAATTTTTAAAATAATTTGATGAAATTTGGTAAATCAATTGTCATTTGACACCGTTGGAATTCTTTCTTTGGGGTTATTTGAAAGAAAAGGTGTACATCGATAAGCCAGCAACAATTTAAGAGCTAAAGGATGAGATTATTTGGCACATTAATAGAATCTAAATTACCTCAATTATGCTTGGGCATCATCGAAAATTTGGACCATCGGATGGAGGTGTGCTGCCGAAGTTGCGGCGGCCATTTGGCCGATATTTTGTTCCATACATAACTGAACGATACCGATAATTTCCTAAATAATTTGTGTTTTAATCAAAATCAACATCGGCCCTTAAAAATTATCCACACTTTACCTACCTACTAGAGTTGTAAATTATTCGCCTTTCAACTTTGTTCGAATAATTAAAATATTTGTTTTTGTTCGATCGATCAAACGATTAAATCTAAAAAATTATTCGAAAAAAATTATTTTTACAAAAAAAATTACGTATTTTAAATATTTATATACATCCGTCTATTCATCTATAACTATGGAAAATCTTCCATTTTCTTCTTTATTTTTTCTCAACTTCTTCCTTTTTTGATGTGTAAAACTTTTCATCTTAACTCCATATCGTTCCATATTACTTTGGATTTTCGAAAAGCGTTTGCAGACGTACCATCTTCAGCCAAACTTCTGAATACAAGTTCTTCTATAGAACAATCGCTGTCTCTCTGTTCGGCATTTTTTGATGTCGTTGGTTCATCAATGGAAATATGGTGACACTTACGCAAATGACAAAGATATATGTATATAATTTAAAAAAATATAATAAAATAACTCTACTTTCTTGAAATGAGTTACTATATACATCAATTCTTTATTTTTTTAAATCATGTATTGTTAATTTCTAAATTGAAATTTTTTTAACGTTTGATTTAAGAAGAAAAACAGCTGATATAATTGCTTGTTAAATATTTTTGAAATAAGAACGTAAAATACATTTTTGAATGAGTACTAAACACGGCTTTTGCTTACTAAACATTGAGATTATTTAATTATGGCTATATTTTTTTTAATTTTCCTACATTTTGTTAAGTGGGAACAACCATAATGCACGATGTTAATTGTGAGTCACACCTTAACGTCAAGTTTTTTGCACAACTTAATTTGTCATTTTCTTTGTTTCAGTTTTTGACAAATTCAATCATGGAAAGGTAGGTACTTAATTGAGCAGCGCGTTAAGATTGTTGAAGCCTTTTACGAAAATGGGCGTTCAAATCAAAACGCATTTCGTGAATTTCGTGGTTTTATTGGTCAGCATAATCGCCCAAATCTGTCGTCCACAATCATTGAATTGTGCGCAAATTTCAGCAAACCGAGTCTGTAGGAAATGTGAAAACACCTGTGCATGCTCGCCCAGTTCGTTTATGGGCTGGTGGCGTCATCGCACTGAAAACTGTATGTTTTATTTACAATTAACATCGTGCGTTTTAGTTGGCCCACCCTTTATAAAATCACTAAAAAAGTATAAAAATAAATCAAATTCTAAGATTTTATTTAATTTCTTATTTAATCAAAAAATTATTCGGTTAATCGACATTAATAAATCGATTTATTCGTTATTCGAAAATCACTATTCTAAGATTATTCGAACAAGAGTTTGGTTTTGTTTGATCGATTAATCGAATTATTCTTAATTGGTTGACAACTCTACTACCTACTTTATAATTAAGCTTTAGTTTATCTATTCATTTTTTATTTTAGTGACTATTTTCAAATCTTCGGTTGATATTTTAAGATCAGCAGTGCATATATTTTAAATTTCCATTTATAGACCTTAAAATTACTGTTATTTTTTTATAAGATTTTCACAATAAAAACAATAATAAATTTAAATAATAATCAATGTCTATAATTGTAAACAATTCTCTTTTTAAGTGTTGGCCCATAAATTAATAATCAAGTCTCCCATATTTATTTTTATCGATATCTTTTTGTTTACAAACAAATACATATTGTCTTTAAAATTTTTGTATTTGTTTATCATTTTGACTTAATGACTTGCATATGAAAACAATATTAATTATTTTTGCAAAGAACAGCAAACAATAACAGTTTCTAAGAATCAAAACAAAAACAACCTAATAAAAACGCATAATAACTTTGTTGTAACAACAATTAGTTTTTTTTTTATCTACATAGTAGTTGTGTGTGACATTTGGAATATGTAAAAGTGTAAGAGGTAGGAATAGGAGAAGCGGGGGTAGCAAGCAAGTGCACTAAAAAATATTACACAATACACTTGTTATTGCCATATGAATGAAAAACAACAATTTGCAATGTATGTATGATTATAAAAAATTAAATATTGTAGAATTTCATTTTGCGTTCTTAAATAAACTGAATAATGAGAGTTTTAAAAAATTGTTGCAAAATTGCAACACTCTTAAATCAAAATGAAGGCAAGCAAACTCTTAATTTTATTTCTACTAATATTTCTAAGAGAATTAAAAGCTTTTTTAATTGAGAATTTTATTAACACATACAAAAGACACATTTATAAGGTGAATGCAGCGGTCAGTTATTCTGGCTGTAATTTTTTTTATGGCATTTTGACATTTAGAATAACTAAGTTTAAAAATAAAAATCGATCAGCTAAGAGAATGCGTATACATAAATGTTTAGTGTACACTGCACAGACGTAAGCATGGTGAAATAATATAGGTGGCAGCACTAGGGCAACAAATACAACATTGCAAGAAAATATTTATATGTGTTCCTCTAACTCCCATTGGAGCATAGGGAAATTAATCTCCAAATGCGTCAAAAATTATTTAAAACAAAAATCAAAATTTTTAGTAAATTTTTATTACGTTATGGTCTATATCTTCCTTAATTTTATTCAAAATATCAAAACACTTTTTGTAAATATGTATAAACAAAATAATGACAGAAGACTAGACAAACAATACTTGAACAAAAATCGACATCTGGCGTTGTGATGCATCTTGTTTATTTTGTCAAAGATAATATTTATTAAAATCTAAAAGCTTTGGTTAGCTTTTAATGCTGTTAGGGGAAGTATTGATAGTCGGGGGGCCTTCTGTTAAGTAAGGGATTTTTAATAAAGAAAAATATTGTGAATAAATAATTTAGGCCCGTTTTCCCAACTTACCGATAGCTAAAGGTAGGATTTTATTGCCCGTATAAAAAGTGTTTCAATTATTACAACTTTACTTTAACCTACCAGGTAGGATGAACCTTTATTTACTTTATCGCTCACTTAAGGTAAAAGTAAAGTACATACATATTAATAATGGAACACTTTTTGTAAGACCGGTTAAAGTCTACTTTTAGCTATCGGTGAGTTGTGAAAACGGACCTTACACTCTTTAAAATTTTGAATCTGTTTCAAAATCGTTAGTTTTTTTAAACCACGACACTAAAACAAGAAGCAAAAATAAAAATTTAGCGAATAAATTCGCTATTTCTGTCCAAAATCCTATAATTTTTAATATATATTTAAAAAAAAAAAAAGAAAAAAAAAATGATGCACAAAAAACGAAAAGTTACTTAAATTCAAACCCTAAAAATGTTGAAATAACACAGACCTACGATGAAAACCAGTTTTAAATAATTTCATAATTTCTTTTAGGCGTCATCCAGAATAAAATGATTTGATTGAAATTTATTATATTTTCTTTAAAAGCTTTTATCTGATATCGGTCCCTTATGGGTTAACATTTTTATAATCAAATGGACTATACAAAAAAGTTATAAAATTATGGATTTTGTTATTAACTGTGGTAAGAACATCTTCCGAAATGAAAAAATTGGTGATAAAGGTTAGAATGTTCCTAAAATCTTAGATTTAATCCATTATTAAGCTACGGTCACACTTGGCAAATATTTGTCGAAAAAGAAGTGACCAACATGCAACCAAATGTATAATTTTCTTAAATTCCAATATTTACTACACCACATCTTACAAAAAAAAAACTGTTTTAACTATGTCTAGCCGTATAATATGCTTCATTTTGTAATATTAAGGCCCGTTTTCACAACTTACCGATAGCTAAAAGTAGACTTTAACCGGCTTTATAAAAAGTGTTCCATTATTAAAACTTATCTTTAACCTAAAGTAAGCGATAAAGTTAATTAAGGTTCATCCTACCTGGAAGGTTAAAGTAAAGTTGTAATAATGAAACAACACTTTTTATACGGCCGATGAAATCCTACCTATAGCTATCGGTAAGTTGTGAAAGCGGGCCTAAGTCTTTGTTTAGTCTCACTTACTATTAACAAAAGTAGTGGTTATGCATATTTAGTCAAATGTTTAATAAATGTGACCGTAGCTTGACTCATTCATTTTTTATTTGATCAAAGTCAATTATCCACTATTCAGCGCGAAGTTTAGAAGCCTTTCAAATAAGATATAATTAATTTCAATCAAATCAGCATTTCACGATGGCTTCTAAAAGAGAAGTATATATCGAAAAACACATATGTACCCCTTATCTCGCAAATGTGTCGATATTTGAATCATATTAAAATTGTTTCCCTTTACTTTTACGACAAAAGCTACGAATAATAATTTTTTGAGAAAAAACTTTTCAACAACTTTAATTTCGTAGGCTTGTATTTTTGCTGTTTTCGTCAAAAATCTTTTAATTCTTCAGATGTTGACATATTTCTCTACACATATTTTATTTAGATAGGGAAAAAATTATTGATAATTTAAAAACTCGCAAATTTAAAAAAAAAACCTAAAAATTTTGTATATAATTTTCATTTCGCTTAAAAACCACAAGTTTTTCTAAAAGTTGAAAATTGTTTAAAAAAATCGATAAAATGTATGACAAAAAAGTCACTAATTTAAAATACATATATGTAATTTTTGATGGATTCGTTTTAAAAAACAAAACGATTTAAAACCGAAAATTAAGAAAATAAAAATTGATTATTTCAAAATGTATTAACAAAGTGACCTCAGTACTATAACAATGCAACAACAGAAAAAACAACAGGCATTTTGTTGCTAGAATTGAGACGGCAAATGTCAAAATGCCTTATTAAAAACATTAATTAAACAAAAAAAATGACGACAAACGTCACACACGAAGAAAATCACTGCAAACAGCTGCGCTTGTGAGGTCACTTTATTAGTACATTCTGGACTATTTTCTATTTGTTTTAAATTTAATATTATATGCCTACATTTAATATTAGAAAATGAAGATAGCTGGTAGATATGTTACACAGAAAGAAAAACACTCGGGATAAATCAAGTTTTTTATTATTACTTTAAGTTCGAATCGTACTCAAAAATTCAAGTACGAATAACACATAAACGTACTCAAAACAATCCTAAATGGGACTACTTTCGAAAATCAATCCCGGAATTTCTTGAAATAAGTATGAAATTCTTAAACCAAGTAAAAAAATGATTAAATTTTTGCCCGACCTACGCATGTTTTAATTTTCTATCAACATTGAAAAAAGGTCTGGCGAGACTCATGTGCACCACTAAGGGTTAAAAAGTAAATTTGAACTATTGATTCTCATTTAGTTTATATTTTAAGTTAAATATGTACATAAGATTTCTAAAATAAAAACCAAATCGGGCATGATATTGGTGTTTTATCATTCTGTAAAGTGCAATACGGATAAGTAAATCAATAATTATAACTTTTTCTTTCTAATTTCTTGATAAATTCAACTTTATAATACTTGAATCAATCGCATTTTGAGATTGATTCAATCTTTTTTTTACATAAATCAATCTATATTTCGGATTATTTTAAGCAGGGTTACCGTTGAGAATTTTGAAAAAGTTGCACAAAAAGTCGTTTTTAAAACAAAAAGTCGCACAAAAAGTCGTTTTTTCAAATTTAAGTCTCACACTTTTTTTAACATTATAATAATTTTAATTTAATTACCACCCGGGAGACAATTTCTGTTTCATTCCATTAAAAACTGTCTTAAATTTGCTTCAGTTAAAAAGAAATTTTTACTTACAGAACAAATTGTTTTCGTTAAAAAAACTGAAAAAAATTTGTATGACAAAAACTACATGCGCTGCTTATTTGTCTAAATTAAGGTACAATGGTTAATTAAAAGCAAATTTTAAGCTCCCTACTGTATGACAAAAATGGTTAGCATTTGTAATCTTAAAAATGTTATTGTATGATTTATCATAGGATTTAATTTCAAACAACTTAACTTCGTTAATAAAAGCCTGTGTCATTTATAACATTTTTAAATAAAGATATGAGATGAATAGCGGTAAAAAAGTTGGTCTTAAAACGCTTTAAATAATAATGCCGATCATCCTAGATTGGCATGAAAATTCAGTGAACACGATACAAAAAAAAAAAAAAATAACATATACAGTACAGCTCAGTAGTAGGAAAATATGTGAAATTAAGCAGTGTAAAAAAAGTATTTCACTTACAAAAAAGGGGTCAAAAAGTCGCAAAAAGTTGGAAAAAGTTGCAAAATTAGAAGATTTTAAAAAAGTCGCACAAAAAGTGTCAAAGCGTCAAAAAGGTTGCAAATTGCAACTAAAGTCGCACAACGGTAACGCTGATTTTAAGTACGAATTCGGATTAAAACAATTTTATAATTCTTAACCAAGCGTATTTTGAGATTGATTCAATCTTAGTTTTACTTAACTCAATCTCATTTTCGGATTATTTCAAGTACGAAACGGGATTGAATATGAATAATTTAAGTATTTTGCGATTGAAAATCCGTACTTGAATCAATCTTTCTGTACTTGATTCAAGAAAATCCGTACTTACCGTTCTATTAATACCGCTTCGGATTGATTTGAGTACGGATGGATTGATTTTTCTTTTGAGTGTAATAACAAATATCGGTAACGAAAAATAAAGTGGCTTCGGTCATACATTTGACCAATCTAGAGGCATCCTAGGAGCTGTTGGAGCCAATTTTTTACAATTAAATAAAATTTTTAATGTGAGTTCCCTTAAGGATTGAAGATACGGGGTAAGTATGTTTGAAAAAAATGTCGGGAAAGAAAAATTAAGTGGGTTCGGTCCTATATTTAAGCCCTCTATGAGTGACATTGCAGCAGTTATGGAGTTTTTTGTAAATTTGTTTCGTTTTTGCCCCTAATGAATTAAAAGGCATACAAACTATAAGGTCTAACATCCAAATCCTGTTACTTGGAAGCTTGATACATCACTATCCCATAGCTGATGTACATAAATTTGAACAACATTAAGCGTTAGGCTAATTTATGAAGGTTACAAAAATATTAAGTCTAAGTTAGAAAATTCATAAAAAAAATATATTTTTTTTTCTAAAATTTTTCGAAATTCAAACATTATTTGAACAAACTAACAAATTCTCTCTAGTGCCTTTGGTTTGACAGCATTTAATTCTAAAATGGTAATTGTTTTGACTGGGTCAGCGGCAAAGAACTCAAACAAAAAGTGACTAAAGGAAAAATAAAAAATTACAGCTGTTTTTTATGACGTGCCCATTAAACAATAGAATGTCTAATTTACTAAACACACATGCTACGTATGGAATATATAAAAGATACATACATAGTAAGTATAAAAAATTAATTTGTTTATACTCTGTACATATATGTAGGTATTATAAATTCTAATGCTGTTGGATGATATTTACACTGTAAGAAAAAATTAAGATATTTCTACAACATAAATGAAATACGAAAATTCGTTTAAATATGGAGTTAATAAGATTCAAGACGATTTTAATTTATTGCTTTTATTTTCATACATAAAATTAGATAAGTAATTTCTTCTATGTGTGTGAAGATAAATATGCCGAGTTAAATATGTTTCGACGTAACGGCTTACGTCACTACATATTTAACTCAGGATGAAATAATTAAATATGCCATATTTAACTATCGCATATTTAAATAAGTCTTGTATCAGATATTCTTAAACTGGGCTTAAGTATAATATGTGGTTGTCTTAATAAAAAATATTTAAAAAAATGCAGAAAAAATATATAATTAATTCATTAAGTATTTCCTAATAATTTCTGTGGACAAATTAAAAAAAATCGAACAAATATAAATTGGAGTTGTCACAACCTTCGTTGTCACTCATCCGGACCATATGCAAAATGAGGACTAGGGACCACACTATCCTTCTATGGTACCCACATGTCTTAATTGTATTTGTGATTTTTTTTAAAAAATTTCAAAAATTTAACTTTGAAATTTTTTTGGTGTTCACTATGGTATTTCGACCATATTTGGACAGATCCTTCGTTGACACTCATCCGGACCAAAATTTGAAAGTTAAATTTTTGAAATTTTTTTAAAAAAATCACATATACAATTAAGACATGTGGGTACCATAGAAGGATAGTGTGGTCCCTAGTTTCCATATGGTCCGGATGAGTGACAACGAAGGATGTGACAACTCCAATTTATATTTGTTCGATTTTTTTTAATTTGTCCACAGAAATTATTAGGAAATACTTAATGAATTAATTATATATTTTTTCTGCATTTTTTTAAATATTTTTTATTAAGACAACCACATAGGTATTATATTTAAGCCCAGTTTAAGAATTCAAAAAAAAAACTACTTTTGCTTCTTATTTCCAATAGGTTTAATCTTTTGTAAGGTTTCAATAAAAATAGCATAAAAACCAGTGTTGCCACCAACAAAATTGTAAATTACACATGGATCATGCCAAAATTACACATGAAAATACAAATTACACATGCTATCCTTTATTTACAAGCTGACGAGTTTTGTTTTAAATTTCATAATATGTATAAACTTTTCTTTTAGTTAAAAAAAAAAATAACGATTGCCGATTTTTTTTTTCAAAAAATTAACTAGACATCGTTTTTTATTTCATAAAAATAACGGTTTAAAACAAAAAATTCACACTATTTTTTATAGTAATTTATAAACATAAACAAAGTAAAATACATAACATTTACATTGAGATAACTTTTTTTTATTTTACCAGATATTTAAAGCTTCCACTTTTTGTTTATTATGATAGGAATAGATTCAAAGTTTGGTCCACCATTTCTAAGTATTCCTTTTTAAATCTGTCGTACAATTGTTTAAATTGCTCAATATTCTTCTCGCTGCAGCATTTAATGAGACTAAAACAAAAATAACTATTTGAAACAATCTGTCTCCAAAGGAATTTTTTATTTCAAAAACCCTTTTCCAATAATATTCTGGCTCCAAATTACTACGAAGCTAAGGTTTTTCAAATTGTAAGAGTGCTTGTTGTCGCGCAAATATTCTTGAAACTCCTTAAGTGTGCCGAGCATTACTTCAAATAAAACAAGATCTTATATCACAAGGTAAATTTTCCAAATATGTTGGAAGGTTCAGGCAGGCCTTCGATGCTACCAAATGTATTAGGTGGCCCAAGCATTTTATCAAAGCAATATCTGGCTTTTCGTATTTAACAACTTAACATCTGAATTATACTGTCCAAACATAACATAAGGTGTAACTGGTGCAAATCGAACTAGATTTTCAAAACGAATCCCTTTTTCTATAATTGTGCTTTTGAGAAAATCCAACGTTTCTTTTACAGTCAATGATCCCCTCTTTTGGAATAAAAAAAAAGAATAATGCACCCGGAATGTTTCGTTGTTAAAGGTAATAAATTGTGACAAAAGCTATCTATATGCTAAATGGTTAGTAGTAAATGATCCAACCATTTTTAGTTCAGCTCTCTTAACGCTTTCATTCTTTTAATTAAATTTTTAAGTTTGGCCAAGAATATTAAACCTTTTTACATCTTGTGACAAAATAATAACAAAAATCAGTGCTACGGAACGTTAGAATTTTAAATTACGCATAAATTACACATGGAGTCAAATACACATGGGCTACACAAGAAAAAAAAATTACACATGATATGTGTAATTACACATGATGTGGCAACACTGATAAAAACGTACCTTTTATCGCTTTCCGTTGTAATTCCTTTTAAATACGTCTTAATTAGTAAAATTTTGTATTCTAAGTGTAGTTTTTTCGCCTGCCGTCCTTATTCTGCTTAATCGTTACAAGTTTAATTTTGCCAGCTAAAAACTGCTTACAATTCTTAACAACTACTTTTGCTTTTACTCAGAAAAAAACAAATTATTGCATTTCAATATTTTTATTAACATGCTTAACAAGACATGATATTTCAAATTTTAATAACAAATAAAAAGTTCAATGATCGGTAAGAAAAAAAAAACTATTTATGTAAATGCAAAAACTTTCTGAATACATAAAATAATACCTACTATGTAATTGAAAAAACAAAACGCTAAAAAAGGCCAACACAACTGGCAAACACACAAAGAACTCAATAACAGCGGTAGCACTAACAGCAACAATAATAAACAACTTTGTTGTGTTTTACAGTGAAGGAACAAAAAGTAGGCCAATGAGATTAAGTGTGAGATGGCATTACTCAGGTTACTAGTTGGCCACTTTACAACAAAAAAAAATCTCGTTAAGGTACTGTTATTTTATGGAGATCATATTGAATTTCATAAAAATCACAAAAATTTCTCTCATTTAGTTATTTTTGTAATAATATAAAAAAAAAATCATTCACTCTGTACTAATTTAAGTTGTTAACGCATAAAGTTTTTTTTTTTTGTTAGTGTGCTATGTCTTTGTGTGGGTATGTGTTGTTGAAGTTATTGTTAAAAGCCTTAGTAATAACAATTTTGGCATTTACATTTTATTGACATTTAAATGTTTCACCTGGCTGAACTCCATCACCCTATTGCAAAACAACAACAATAGCGAACTAAAGGTAACATGAAATTGTGTTAGTACACTCTCAAAAGCAAACTGCTGCTGTGTTATTTTACATTTTATTTAATGGGTGTAGTAATTGTACTTATACTCCAGATATTAAATATGTATGGATGTACATTAGGGGTATAACCAAATTTTGGCCCTAGCACTATGCGATAGCGAATATTGTGTTATTTACGAAAACAATTTGTTCGGGTCGTTTGAAAATAAAAACCTCACCCACAAAATCGATTTTCTAAAATCCATAAAGAAAAAAATTATGTATATAAAAAATTTTAAATATTTTATTAATACATATGTATATGAAAAAAAAGTTAAAAAGTTTCTTAGGCCCCTATTACGGTTCGCAACTCAACTCAACTCAGTTGAGTTGTAATTTCTTAATTTTTGTATTATGGTTTACAACAAAAACATAACCAAAATTACAACTGATCACAACCAGTTGTCTTAATTACAACTCAACTGAGTTGAGTTGTGAACCGTAATAGGGACCAAGGTGTTTTTATTGTCTTACATTTTATATCCCCCATACTGGGGTACCAAATACTTCTTCCCTAGCGGCCAAAGGAAGTACATAGTAAGCAGGCCTTCTAAAAGCCCTTATTTCTCAGACACAAGGCCTTACTTCCCCATTCCATACTAATACATTTTTTACACACGATGTCCTAGACAGCCAAGGCCTTCTGCGTTCCCTTCTTCAACAGGCCTGATTAGAGGTCATCTTCAGCAGGTCTCATTGTAGGAGGTCTCTTGTAGAAGGCCTTATAAATGAATGTCTCCAAGAGTTTACCGCTGGGTCCGTTTAACCGATAATACCTTATCCGTGTTTATATACATATGTATGTAAAAAGAAAAGTTATTAAAACCAGTGTTGCCAAATTTGGCATTTAGTGGCTTTATTTAGTAATCGTTCATCACGTTTATCTATTTTATCTATAAAACTAATATATCTATTAGCTAAATTTAGAAATTTAATTTATGCAGCTATAAATAACACAGAATTTTAAATTCATTATTTTTTGTGACTCAAAATTTAACTTCTGTACAATTTCTACAAGTTTATAAAAAAAAAACTAGTTTTCTTACATTTTAGACCATTATTTTTGCCTTTTTGTCAATAAATCTTATTTAAAAATTAATTTAGCCAATGTTTAGCCATTTTTTGGCAAACATTTTGCCATTTTTAGTCGTGCAGAGTTGTTAACACTGCCTTAAATCAATCATGTCGACAGATAATTTAAAAAAGCAACAATTAGCTTTGTGCAAAATAATCTAAATACATGGTGACTCACGAATACTGCTACTAAAAAGCATTTTTTGGGGCTTCAGTCGGTTTGTTTTTTTTTTTTTGCTTTTTTTATGAAATGGTCTTTAAATTTAAGAAAAACAAGGCGAAGACTATGATGAAACAAGAAACACTCATGATTTTAAGAAAACCGGTTGATTAGTTACTAAGATAAAGGGAGGGGAGGGGGAGCTTTCTCCTCTTTTGGCCTATTTAACGAACTCTAGCAATATGAAATATACGTTACGACCTATTCTTATACCTAAAAAATACGCACACAAAATTTTTTAAAAATCGGTCAAGCCGCTTAGGAGGATTTTATTACAAACACCGTGACACGAGAATTTTATATATATAAGTAGATAAGCATGCTTTAAAAAAATCATTTTTCGTTAACTAAAATACAAAAGAAAAATATGTTGAAAGAGTTTCTCTAAAGTTTAAACAATGTGTATGATTTCAACAAGATGGTAAAGCTTTTTAAAAAGCGAGGCCTGTTTTGACAGAATTGCACTAAAAATTCCCCAATAAGCTAATATCCAGAAATTCTATATTCCAATGACCCCTAAGGTCTCCAGATATGACCGCACCCGATTTTCTGTTGTTGGATAATTAGAAACGGGAAGTTTGCATAACTAAACCAATAAATTTTCGATGATCTAAACCAATGCATTATAACATAAATTGAGGCAATTTCCGCTACAACCCTTAAGGCTGTAATGAATAATAATGTTTTTGATGTCGCATATGCTTCACCAAGCGTGGAGGTCACTAAAAATTAATAATTAAAAAAAGCACTAAAAAAATAATTTACCTAAGCATGTTTTGTTTTAAAAATGAATACAGATAAAATAGTTTATATCAATGAAAAAGAAAAGAGTTATACATTCGAGTTTTCTAACGTAGCAACATTCATTAGCCACCCTGTATTCGTTTAGATTCAATGCAGGTTACACCAAACAGGTTTATTCAATCGCCCATCTGGTTTTTTTTTTTGTAATTGTCAAAATTACATATAAAGAAAAAAATGACAGCCAGAACAACTCTCTCGGACGATAGTGATTGTTTTGCATTGATTCTAAAGAATTTGGGTTTTTGGAATAACAACACTATGTGACAGTGAAAATATACTTCTGGAATGACCTAGTGTAGATTACAGGCCGACTTTGCCATTTTTAGAAATTCAATTTTTTTTGGGACATTGTGAACTTGAAAATTATTTTTGCACCGATGCGAATGGTTGAAATGGTGTTCAATAGAGAAGCAGGTATTATCTGTATAAGCAAAGACATATCGTCAGCTCAGAATTGGTTTGGCGCATATCATGGTTAAATTACCATGATATGCGCCAAACCAATTCTGAGCTGACGATATATTATCGAATTTGAAAAAATTAAATTTTTTATGATTTTTTTAACTTTATTAGCTTTTTCTGGCAACACTTTTTTTTCTTGAAAAGTGAACTTTATGTCCACAATGCCCCAAAAATAACCGTTTTTCATGCATAACTATCGATTTTGGGGGTGTAATCGAATTTCTAAAAATGCTTAAATTGTCTTTTTAAATATGTTTACAACCTTCACTAGGTTTTTCTAAAAGTATCCTAAACTTCTTCAATTTTGTCACATAGTGTAGTTTATTAAACTAAATTTTTAATGCAATTTTTTGTTATATAAAACTAGAACAAATAAATTTAAATAAGTTATCAGCAAAAGCACATTTTTAATATTTATAAAAGATTATAAAAAATGTAATTTTTGTGATAGAAAAAAAAGATTTATGTATGTCTGTAAAATTTAAACATTCGTTTGCGTAAAAAAGGTATAAAAATCATGCTAAAGGAAAGATTGTCACGCAAACAAATTTACATAAAGCTATGGTTGTTTTTAGTTTTTAAATTTTTTTGTTTTCAACTTCCGTTTTCCCGGTACCGCGGCATAAACACGTAGTGTAATTATGCGCCATCGAATTTCGTATTGAATTTTGTTTTTTAAACCCACAAAAGAAAACAGTAAAATATTTGTTGTCATCGTGTGCTTTTTAGTATATTAGGTCTGGAAATTATAGAAATATGTACATTAGGGATATAACTTTTTAACAATTTTTTAAAATATCAAAATTGGCATAGCATAGTCCGAAAACCGGTATAACTCAGGAACAGTAAGGGCGAATTCAAAAATATTTGTTTCTAAATTATTTAGAATAAATTGATCTTTCAAACTGCATTGTTATTGAGCAAATGCATTGCAAAAACTTATAGTCTTTGTACACCAAAATAAAGCTTAAAAGTGAAGTAAATCGTGGTTTTTGACAATGTTATGAAGAAAACTTAAAAAACGACGGGCAGACCCGGTTTTTGGCAAAAATTCGACTTGAGCGACCTCTAAACCTCTTCCGAAAAATCTGAAAAAAATAATACTTTGCCCTATTAGCTTTTAAATTATGCTTGAGCTCCAAAAAAAAATTTTTTTGGGACCCATTACTGTGCAAGCACAGCTACCGCAAGACCACCAAGAATGACTACAATAATAGGTCGATTACGTATAGCAACACAACTGAAGTTGTGTTGCCAGTTGCCAAAATTATATAACGTATGGCAACTGTCAACTAACAGTTTGCTATTTCAGTTGCCATATTATTAACATATTGGCAACCACAAATTTTTAGTTGCTGCATATATTTTTTAAAGTAAAGAAGGCGGCAAAACCAGTGTTTAAAAAACTGCAGTCGAAACCAAATACTTTCGAACAAAAATTTAAGGGTGTGAAGAAAAATTCGTCAGTTAAATACGTCCTACAGTTATTTTAAATACGTTCCACACGCTGTTTAACGAATTGCTAAAACAAACAAATTTTCTTTTTGAAACAAAAACCAATAAATTTATTAAAATAAAAAACAAAAACATTTTTTCAATAAACAACAAACTGAAATTTTTATTAAAAAAATAATTTTTTTTTATTAAAAAAGTATTTTCATAGAAGTTCACATTATAAAAGGGTCAAATATAGATGTTTCCCATGGATATTTCGAGAAGACATGAATCGGGATAGCGGGAGACTGGAAGTAGCCTAGGGCTAGTAGATTCCAGGACTATAAGTTCTACGTCCGAATTCGTCCCGATATCGGAGATATATAATTTTTAAAATTTTGGTTTTTCATTGATTGAGTATGAAAAATATGGTAATTTTTAAGTCCAAAAAATAGGTATTTCGAGAAGACATGAATCGGGGTAGCGGGAGACTTTAAGTAGCCTATGGTAATTTTTCATACTCAGTCAATGAAAAATCAAATTTTATCAAAATTATATTTCTCCGATATCGGGACGAATTCGGACGTAGAACTTATAGTCCTGGAATCTGCTAGCCCTAGGCTACTTCCAGTCTTCAAATACCCCGATTCATGTCTTCTCGAAATACCTATTTTTTGGACTTGAAAATTACCATATTTTTCATACTCAGTCAATGAAAAACCAAATATTTCAAAATTATATATGTACGATATCGGGACGAATGTGGACGTAGAACTTATAGTCCTGGAATCTACTAGCCCTAGGCTACTTCCAGTCTCCCGCTATCCCGATTCATGTCTTCTCGAAATACCTATTTTTTGGACTTGAAAATTACCATATTTTTCATACTCAGTCAATGAAAAACCAAATTTTTCAAAATTATATATCTCCGATATCGGGACGAATTCGGACGTAGAACTACTACGTAGAACTACTAGCCCTAGGCTACTTCCAGTCTCCCGCTATCCCGATTCATGTCTTCTCGAAATATCCATGGGAAACATCTATATTTGACCCTTTTACAATGTGAACTTCTATGAAAATACTTTTTTTAATAAAAAAAATTATTTTTTTAATAAAAATGTCAGTTTGTTTTTTATTGGAAAAATGTGTTTGTTTTTAATTTTAATATGTAATTATATTGGTTTTTGTTTCAAAAAATAAATTTGTTTGTTTTAGCAATTCGTTTAACAGGTGGAACGTATTTAAAATAACTGTAGGACGTATTTAACTGACGAATTTATCTTCACACCCTTAAAATAAGAACTCGAAAACATTTTGAACTTTTAGTCCATGAAATGGAAAATAATAGTTGAATTGTTCGTGCTGTTTGGTCATTTAGGGAAACTGAAGCTACATGAAGCGTATCGTATACACTACCGGTGGAGAACCGCTAGAGGAAATAATTTTGGACCCGATTGAACCGGCTGCAGCCAACCTTTAACATATAGAGCTGGTAGTAAATCTTAAAGGACATGTCTTTTGGACAGCCTTAGATGAAGTTTTGGTACAAGAGACTGAGCTCCAAGCTTACGAGCGGTAACAACAAACGGTAAAAGCTTTGATATACATGTCTCTTCTCTCTTCTATAGCGTCTAATAGATGCCACGTTAACCGCCTACTCTTGGTCTGCGAAAAATAGGCTCACAGAAGTAATCATATTTTTTAATTTTATTTTTTTTAACTTAATTTCACTTTGAATCACTTTTTTGTTGCCGTACGTAATACTAATTTAAATATAAGTTGCGCTGCTTTTTGACAACAAAACTGAAGTTATGTAGCGGTCCGTAATCGAACCATAAGTCTTATTTGGGCCACCCTGTATTTATCTCGTTATAGAAAAATCAGCAATTGATCAAACAAAACTTTTAGTTAATAGAAAAATGTACTACGAAAATATAATAGATATTATTATTATTTTTTTTCTATAAACTAATATGTATTTAAAAGTACATACTTTATATTATAAAATACAAGTTAACTAAAATAACTAAAAAAAAATTGTGCATCCAAATTGTATATCTTCACCTAAAACACAAAAGGCCCTTATTAACTAAAACTTTAAAATCGACATTTTCATCAAAACAAATGTCCGCACAAATTTTCGAATCATTTTATTGTCAAAACAACTGGTAGTTTTTGCAAGAAAAATAAAACATAAACAGTAAATATGGCAATTAAACATTTAAAATAGTTTTTTGCTTCTCTTGTAAAATTTTCAAAACGTTTTAGGTAACGATATGTATATGCATGTATACATATATATTTGTATAAATTATTAAATATTGTTATTGTTCATTTATTTTCCTTATAAGATAAAAGGAACCTTCTCACCAAATTTCATTTCATTACATACTCAAAGTTTTATCACTCCAAAAAAATACCCTTTAGCATAAATATCTGTTAAGTTCCATAATTTTAATACAAAGCACTGACTCTTCGGCCAAACTAACTTTATCTAGAGCGGTTAGAAACATTATAATTAGATATTTTTGTTCCCCTTAACCATAAAATATTTGTAAACATGTGTTATTATTTTCCTTTTAATAACTTTTATTAATAATATTTTAAATTTCATAACTAGTTATACAAAAAATTTACTCATATCATTTTTGTAAGCCAACTTTTAATTCTACGGAAGGTAAAAATAGTTTTACGGTTTAATAATTTTCACTTTTATTTGGTTCATTATATATTTATAAGCTTAAAAATTATGCAGACATATGTGGTTTTTATTTTTCATTTTTTTTTACTTTTTTTTTAACATGAAGAATATACAATTCAAGTACATTCAATTTGAAATTAAAACTGCATAACCTTGAGTCTTAACTCAAATTTGTTCGTTAGTGTTAAAAAATAAGAATCAGTGGGTATTTTTTAAGTGGAGTGTTATTTTAAAAACTCTGATATGCGATAAAAAAAAAAATATTTGAAGTTTTTGTAAAAAGAAATTGGAATAATCGAAATTGAATGAATTGGAATTAAATGAAAAGCTGATGAAGATAGACCTTTGTGAATTTCTTTGCGATTGCCTGTCTCTGCTATGGCTTATATTAAGATACCTGGAAAGCGCTTCTTTCAGAAAGTGAACTTTCTAAGGGTTGAGGTATTAATGAGACTCTAAAGGCCCAACCATAATGTACTTAAGTTGGCTTAAGCAAATGTGTGAATACATGTAAATCATACACAGAAAGAAAAAACTCGGGATAAATTAAGTTTTTTACTTACTTTAAGTACGACTCGTACAATCCTAAATGTGATTACTTTCGAAAATCAACCCCGGAGTTTCTTAAAATAAGTACAAAATTCTTAAACCAAGTAAAAAAAGATTAAACTTTTCGTGGGTTGTGCCACTCTGAGAGTAAAATTACAAAATGAGCGTTTACATTAAGTTTTTAAAGCAAAAAACCATATCGGGTATGATGCTGGTGTTTTATAATTGAAATTCTGTGAGGGGTAAAACGGGTAAGTAAATCAATCATAATAAAATCCTCCTTCTAATTTCACTTTTGGTTTATTTCAACTACGAATTTGGGATTAAATCAACTTTAAATCATTTTCGGATTATTTCAAGTACGAATTCGGTTAGTTAGTAATAAGTTAGTATTTCGCGATTTAAAATCCGTACATGAATCAATCATTCTGTACTTGATTCAAGAAAATGCATACTCAATACCGCTTCGGATTGATTTAAGTACGAATGGATTTATTTTTACTTTTGAGTGAATGTCTTTTTGAGTGATTTGTAATTGTTTTTCGGAGTACTTTCGTAAATTTGCGACTAGCACAGTGTAATTAATGTGGCGAGCACTAGTTGCAAGAACTCACTCGTAAACAATTTTTATTGCACAAGAATTCTTCCTTTGTTTGTGCTGCTTAATGTGCATTGGTTTGATGCCCGCATTAAAATTTTTGGCTCTGCGAGGCGTAGGCTCTTTTAAGAATAGGCTTTTCAATAAGTAGCGATTAAATACGCAATGAATAAACCTAAAATTTATATTATTTTTCGAAGAAAGTCGGTTAAGTGCATTTAAGTGGTTTTCCGAACTGCAATACCTGAACTGCTTTAAGGATTGGCTTCGCGAAAAATTCTTCTTTAAGTATCTTGAATATCAAAGGATGCGAAATTACAGATCTTGATAGGAAATTGGTATAGGGTTTAAGCGCCGTTATAAAATCCAGATCATAGAACTATTTAATAGAGAAAAAGCAGTAGGTTTATTAATTTCTTCTTGATTTTTTAGCCATACTACATAGAACTGCACAATGTAAAGAAAGAGCTTTGAAACAATCCTTGTCTGGGAATCGACATTTAGAAAATCTGAAACTTTATTGCAAATAAGTGTTTATTTCCCAAGTCATCATAATGGATCTTTTTAGATACCTTATGATTGATTAAATCAATATGCCTAAATTTTTCTTTTATTTTTATTCTTACTTTTTAAGTAGTCACAAAAAACATCATGCAATACTCCCTAGTTAAAGGCTTAACAAAAAATTTTGAGTCATGACGTTAACAGGGTGTTTTCTATCCCATAGAAACCGGCATTTCCATAGACAACAATGAAACAATACAAAAAAAAAATCAATTTTCGCAAACCAAAAATAAAAACACGCTTCCACACCCTTAGAGAAAATGCAAAATAAAGGAAAATAAATAGAATAAAACAACCCCTGTTGTCAAGGCTAGAATTTTAACCAAACAAAAAGTTTAATAGGAGAAACCCCCCAAAAAATATAATGACGAAATTGGCCAACACCTTAAAAAAAGAAAAATAGGTGAGAAAACATATGATTAAAGATAAGACACTTGTTCAAATGGCATAAGAGAAAAACCGACAATGTAAATCCTCTGGCAACCTAATTGATAAATAAATCCTCAAACAACATTAATCCTAAAATAAAAAAAATATTACCGTTAACTTTCTTCTCTCTTCCTTTCTCTCTCTGCTATGCAGCATAGTTGCAATCAAGCAATCAAAATGCAAAAGAAACCGGATGAATGAAATAGTTTTTTCTTAATTTTCAACACTAATTTTTATTTTATTTCTTCTTCCTTTTTTTGCATAACTTTTTTTCGAAACAATCGTTATAATAAAATTTATTACGCTAAAATAATTTGCATAAAAATAATTTAAACTTTTTGCATTTATTTTATTTACAATAAAGTTAAAATAAAATCACCGAAAGTTAAAATAAATAGGTACATATTAAAATAAAAAAAACTTTAAAAAGTTATATAAAAAGAAATAAATTTAAAGTTAGTTTTTATGCAAGTAATACAAAAGAAACAAATTAAATGGTTAAACATAAAAAATTTATTTACAAAAACGTACGCAAATAATCGAAATTTTATTGAGAAGAAGATAAAGATCTAATAATTTTATGCACTATGGGATTAAATAAACAAATAAAACTAGCAAAATATCTAGCTTGTTAAATAATATATGACGTTATGTAAATACAAAGAGGCAACTTTGACTACTTTCTTTCGTGAGATATTGGAAATAAAAAATCATAAATTTGTATATTATTTAAGTATAAGGTCCCTACCGTGCGTTTTGTGTCAACGCACTGTATAATTTGCATACCTTACTTGCGTAAGACGCTTCAAGTAACATGCGCAACGCTGTTTACGTGACATCCCCACAAATACAAATACAATATTTTTTTTGTTTTTTTTTTTTGCCAAATCTAGTGATTGGAAGTTACATGCACAAAAATGTAAGATGCCTTGAGCCGTTAAATGTTTACTTTCTACTTTTGTAAGCGTCAAAAGCAGCGTTCGAACAAATCAACTGGTTTAAACAATAAAATTTTATTTTTACGATGACTGTAACTTGAAACGTAGAACGTGAGTAAGTTATGAAAAACATGCAAACTTTTCGATTTCAAAGCTTCAAGGCATCCTACTCTTTTGTGCATGTAAATTGCTACGTATATCCACACAGATTCTGCAGCTGCATAGCATGCACAAACCCATATAACGCTTGATATGAACCTAATTTATTTAAATTATTTAAGTAAATAATATTCCATTCCATTCCATTTAGGAGTGGAATTTTGAGATTGTTTGGCTTATCTTCTGATTTCACAATTTTTTATAAATTCTAAAATCTTGTTTTCCGATTTCCAGAGTGTTTTATATTTCGCAACCATTTAAGTTTTCTTTAAAAAATCAAGTGTTGCATTTATTATTTATTTATTAATTATCTATCATATTGAAATATTTTTGGATAAGATTTAGGGAACAGCAAAGAAATGCATAACACTAATACCTTTTTCAGACCATGCGACTTTTCCAGCAACAATATTCGTCATTGTTATAACAGCATAAAAAGCTGTCATATATGTACGATCTGCGATCAAATAGATCCTGTACATACCTCTGTATGCTCTCCTCTTATATGCGTTGGTTCTGTCTAACAACCATCGTGGGAGCCTCCAACTGCGTGATGTCAAAGTTTGGATGACTTTTCCGATGACATCCCAAAAGGAACTGTTTCGACAACAAAACGTTGTGTTCCTTTTTCTTATGGTAATGATGGCATCCAGAGACGGCCCTTAAGGCTCCGTTTTAACAGCTTTGAATATTTCTCCACTAGGTATCACTAAACGAAGTTGACTACACACCACACCAATATTCGTATTTTCTTTTAGTGACCCTTCATAAACTCGTATACGTTTAAACGTTACATTTTTATTTTGCATGCTACAATTAGACGTTTAAGTCTTCAATTTAAATTTAACCATTTAATTTTCAATATTTTTACGAATCATATTAAAGAGAAACATCAAATTGTTGCTTGATTTTACAATTCGTGCAAAATCGCAATCTTCTGTATCATAAAAAATTTCTGTGCGACATGTCGAATAGTCTGAATCGGGTAAAAGACAGACAAAATTTTTAAAATGGGATTACTTTTTATTATTTTGTTTAATGAATTCACAAAATTTATTAAGCCCGTTTTATTCTTTCAAGATTTTGATTATTAACGTGAAGTTAGAATTTTAATTGGTCAAATCAAGAGTACAAAACAAATATTCTTTAATTTTATTAAAAATATTTGACAACCTGTAGACTTTTATTTTAAAGCCAAGAATAGTTTTGTATATTTGTTTTGTAAGTAAAATATATACTCTGGAAGTTTGAGCAGATAATTTTAACGTGTCTAAATTTAAATCATCTAGTCCTTTCTCTACTCTTCTATTATTAAGGAACACGATCAAATCACAGTTAATAATTTGCTGAACGCGTAAAATTTATTCGCAGATAGAAACAATGGGAACAATTGGATATTTCCAATGTGATTCTATAGTTGAATTGAAATTTATAAATCTTATCAAAAGTATGTGAAATATCAAGGAAATAAGACTATTGTAAAAAAGACAAAGATTAAAATCTTTTCTATGATGTTAAATATAGATAATTAAGGCAAAAGTGCAGTTTACGAAAAAAAAAAAAATTTGAACCCCTCTGGAATTAAAAACAAAAAAACCAAAATTAAAATTTAAGGGGGCTAAGGCCCGTGGGCCCCCCTGGATCCAAAAAACCGACCCGCCCACTTAGCAGAATGTGTGGGTACTCAAATTAAAGGTAATAATACAAGAAAAACGAAAATAATAAAATTTAGTGCGGGCGGGACTTTTCGGGACCTCTGGGTCAAAAAAGTGCCCCCATCCATTCATATCTATGTGTAGGTACTCAAATTAAAGGTAATTTGCTCACGATTGTAAATATATTATTTTATTTTGTATTTTTTAATGTTTTATGCTGGATTTTATTATTATTTTTTTTTTTTAATTTTTTTGTAACAAATAGCCTATTTCCGATGTGCTAGAACTCTTTTCTGCGTAGACGGCCTTCGGCCGGGCGCAAGGATTTTCTTCTCTATGGTATAACAAATACCGGCTTCGCTAACTAAAGTTTCTCTGTATAGCCGGCCTTCGGCGGTGCGCAAGGCTTTTCTCCTCTTTGGTATAACAAACACCGGCTTCGCTAACTTAGCTTTACTGCACCAAAAAGATACTTAAATTAACCTAGAGCGGAAAATAATATGCGAATGCAAAAACAAAATACATATTTGCAATCGTGAGCAATTTACCTTTAATTTGAGTACCCATACATATCACTTTTTAGTGGGCGGGTTAGTTTTTTGGTTCCAGGGGGCCCCACGGCCTCAGCCCCCTTAAATTTTAATTTTGGTTTTTCCTTTTTTTATTCTGAATCGGATGGCATACTTTTTTTATTTTTTTTCGTACTCCACTTCAGCCATAATTAAAAATAATTTTTGAAAAATAAATACATAATTCCCACATTCTATTTTTCAAAAAAAAAAAAAAAAATTAAATAGGAATTTTAAAACATTTATATTTTTTAAGATTATTATGACTTCAACACTTGGGCTGAAGTGCACTTTACGGGGCGTACGAAAAAAAAATATAAAAAATATGCCACCCGATCCAGAATTAAAAAAAATACCAAAATTAATATTTAAGGGGGCTGAAGCCCGTGGGGACCCCTGGGTCCAAAAAACCGCCCCGCCCATTGAATGGTATGTGTGGGTACTCAAATTAAAGGTAATTGTGCAACAAAAACGAAAATAATAAAATTTTGGGTGGGCGGCATTTCAAGGGCCCTCTGGGGCAAAAAAAGTTTCCCCCCCATAACACTTATGTATATCTGTGTGGGTACTCAAATTAAAGGTAATTTGCTCACGATTGCCAATATGTATTTTGTTTTTGTATTCGTTTAATATTTTCCTCTCTAGGTTAATTTATGTATCTTTTATAGGTATGCAGAGAAGTTTTGGTTAGCGAAGCCGGTCTTTGTTATACCATAGAGGAGAAAATCCTTTTGCCCGGCCGAAGGCCGGCTATGCAGAGAAGCTTTAGTAAGCGAAGCCGGTCTTTGTTACACCATAGAGGAGAAAATCCTTGCGTACGGCCGAAGGCCGGCTATACAGAGAAGCTTTAGTTAGCGAAGCCGGTCTTTGTTATACCACAGAGGAGAAAATCCTTGCGCCCGGCCGAAGGCCGGCTATTCAGAAAAGCTTTAGTTACAAAAAAATAAAAAAATCCCACGATTTTTATACAGCATTAAAAAAGCCAAATAAAAACAAAATATTTACAATCGTAAGCAAAATACCTTTCATTCGAGTACCCACACATAGTTATAAGGGTGGGAGGGGCAATTTTTTTACCCCCCAGAGGGACCCAGAAGTCCCGCTCGACCTAAATTTTATTACTTTCGTATTTTTTACACAATTACCTTTAATTTAAGTACCCACACATACCACTAAGTGGGCGGGCCGTTTTTTTGATCCATGGGGCCCCAGGGGCCTCAGCCCCCTTAAATTTTAATTTTGGTTTTTTTCTTTTTTTATTCCAGAGGGGGTCCAATTTTTTTTTTTTTTTTTTCGTACGCCCCGTAAAGTGCACTTTTGCCAACACTTGATCTCACTGTTCGCCAAGCTCAAGTTCTTATTATGAAATTATGATTACAACCTTTGATCCCACTGTTTTCCAAACTCAAGTTCTTTTAAAATAAAAAAAAAACAAAGTGCAAAATTAATTAACCTTTCACTCCAATTGTGCAAAAGAAACCAACAATAAAGCCAAATGAGTAATGAAAAAAATTTTAAAAAAAGCCAAATAAATATTAATTGACATGCAATTCCATACCATTCAATAATTAAAATAATAAAAAAAACCAAGACCAAAATATACAGAAAACTTCGATAACTTACCTCCCTCCTTTCTCTGCTGCTGCATATAATTTTATTTGAAGAAAATTGAGGTGCAAATAAAAAAAAAGATAAAATATTGTATAAATAAAATAATTTTTCACTTATTGATGAGATTTAATTGCACAAAATAGAGAAATTTATTTGCTAACAGTCGGTAATTTGGTGTTATTTAAAATATTCTGAAAATTAAACACTTTTTATTTTAATTTTTCCACTATATTTTCGTTTT
Organism: Pollenia griseotomentosa; assembly: GCA_963931875.1. Taxonomy (NCBI): domain Eukaryota; kingdom Metazoa; phylum Arthropoda; class Insecta; order Diptera; family Polleniidae; genus Pollenia; species Pollenia griseotomentosa. The sequence goes on from OZ007564.1 coordinate 52,594,794, forward strand.
TCAATTGCCAATTACTTTCATATTTGTTTTTTCTTTTGCAACTTCACTTTTTTTTATTTTTTTGCTTCTTGCAATGATCTTCAATTAAAGAGGCGATTTTTTTTATTTCATTAGTCTTGTAAATCAGGTTTGGCAAAAAAGGAAAATATGGTTTGTTTTTTTAATAATAAATTTTATATTTTTCACTTTTTATTCAACTCCAAACATGTACATTTCTAACAAATGTGTCACTGAATGCTTTTTTCCAACTTTTTTTTGGCGTTTTTTGCTGCTGTTTCACAAATTTTTCACTTTGTAAAACTACCTTGGTATATAATTTTTAAAATGAATTACATTTTTTTTTAATATTTTATTATCCTAATAAAATTTAATCAATTATCATTTTTTTATATTTTTCACTTGAAATTTATTTCATTCTTCTCCACTTGTTATTTTCCACGTTTTATTCTCTTTAACAACCACTTTGCAACTGACTGACGTCGTCGTGCCGCTATTATTTTGATGACGAAGTCGGGTTGTGTTGAAAATTTTCTCTATCACTGTTTTTCTTCTCGGTGTAAAAAGTTTTTTTTTGTTCCTTGTGTGTTTTAGTTATGTAGCTTTTATTGTTGTTTTTAGTTAGCAATGGTAATTATATCTAGTTTTTGTTTTGTGTGAAAGTGCAATCAGCTGTAACTGTCAAAGCAATACAAGTTAACAAGAAGTTGCCAGGCTGTTCAACATTTTTGTATAGCCCAGCAAACAAAACAATAAAAAAAATAAATATTTTGCAAGAATTCGAAAAAATACGCAAAATAAAAAATATGTATACACGAAATTTAATTTGAAAAAATCTAAAAGAAAATTACAAATTTAATCTAAAAAAAATCAGGAAAAAAATAAGGCTGAAGTGCACTTTACGGGGCGTACGAAAAAAAAATATAAAAAATATGCCACCCGATCCAGAATTAAAAAAAAAAAATACCAAAATTAATATTTAAGGGGGCTGAGGCCCGTGGGGACCCCTGGGTCCAAAAAACCGCCCCGCCCACTGAATGGTATGTGTGGGTACTCAAATTAAAGGTAATTGTGCAACAAAAACGAAAATAATAAAATTTTGGGAGGGCGGCACTTCAAGGGCCCTCTGGGGCAAAAAAAGTTGTCCCCCCATAACACTTTGTATATCTGTGTGGGTACTCAAATTAAAGGTAATTTGCTCACGATTGCCAATATGTATTTTGTTTTTGTATTCGTTTAATATTTTCCTCTCTAGGTTAATTTATGTATCTTTTATAGGTATGCAGAGAAGTTTTAGTTAGCGAAGCCGGTCTTTGTTATACCATAGAGGAGAAAATCCTTTTGCCCGGCCGAAGGCCGGCTATGCAGAGAAGCTTTAGTAAGCGAAGCCGGTCTTTGTTATACCATAGAGGAGAAAATCTTTGCGTCCGGCCGAAGGCCGGCTATACAGAAAAGCTTTAGTTAGCGAAGCCGGTCTTTGTTATACCATAGAGGAGAAAATCCTTGCGCCCGGCCAAAGGCCGGCTATACAGAAAAGCTTTAGTTAGCGAAGCCGGTCTTTGTTATACCATAGAGGAGAAAATCCTTGCGCCCGGCCGAAGGCCGGCTATACAGAAAAGCTTTAGTTACAAAAATATAAAAAAATCCCGCGATTTTTATACAACATTAAAAAAGCCAAATAAAAACAAAATATTTAAAATCGTAAGCAAAATACCTTTCATTCGAGTACCCACACATAGTTATAAGGGTGGGAGGGGCAATTTTTTACCCCCCAGAGGGACCCAGAAGTCCCGCTCGACCTAAATTTTATTAATTTCGTATTTTTTACACAATTACCTTTAATTTGAGTACCCACACATACCACTAAGTGGGCGGGCCGCTTTTTTTGATCCATGGGGTCCCAGGGGCCTCAGCCCCCTTAAATTTTAATTTTGTTTTTTTTCTTTTTTTATTCTAGAGGGGGTCCAATTTTTTTTTTTTTTTTTTTTCGTACGCCCCGTAAAGTGCACTTTTGCCAAAAATAATAATATTACAAGATCTCATTGAATCGAAAACATAATATTGAAAAAAATGGTGTAAAAATTAAATCACAAACATCAAAACGTCGCTAAAGTTGCCAATTTCAGCGGAATAAAAATTACTAAACTTAAAAAACTATAGCAAAAACAACAAGTAAGAGTACTATATGCGCCCTGCAAATAATATTGGACTACTTGATCCATTTTGATCAAATGGACTACTCCCTGGACTGGTCCAATGTATTGCAAGCATGGACCATGTCATTGTTAAAAAGAGTTTATAGTGAAACGACATGTCTTCGTTTTTAAACGATTTCAAAGCTAATCTTCTGGAGTATACCATGGAGTTTTATGATTAAAAATTAGAGGCAGTCGTGCATCGCATAAATCAGAAAAATATATATATAACATTACATATTAAACTCCAATATAAACAGCGAACATCGAAAAAGGTGCTAAGCTTAAATAATTGTACATATTTAGGAAATCTTTTAAATCTGACTATAAAATTGGACAAATAAAAAATTTACCCCCAATTTTTTAGTGATCGAATTCGGAAATATACCGTCATGTTTTGGAAACCGAATTCGAGTCAAATTGAAATCGGGCAAGTTTTGAATACGATCCTGTATTAAAAGTTCATAAAATAGACTTCGTGAAAAAACAATAAATTTTCTAGAAAAAACTTTGTCGTGCGATAAGTTTTCTAGAAAAACACTTTGTTGTACTTTAAGTTTTCTAGAGAAAGCTTTTGTCGTGCTATAAGTTTTTTGCAGAATTTTTGTGTGCATTTGCTAAAAATTGTTAAAAATTTGTAACAATTGTTACAAGTGAATGTAAAAAGTACGTTAAAAAAATTTAATAGCAACAATTGTTACAAATTTTTAACCATTTTTAGTAAATGAACACAGCTTTTATCTTCGTTGAAATAATTATTTTTACCATTCGCCGAAGGTAAAAGGGTATGTAAGTAATTTGTCATTTCGTTTGTTATATCTACAATATTGATCTTAGACCCTATAAAGTATCCTTATGGGGAGCGAAGATGATATAACGATGTCCATCTTTCCGTTGAAACGGGATTTTCGAAGACCCTAGATACGATGGGGACTGGGAGTTTGTTAATTTATGTCACGCGTAGTACGGAACTATTTGCTATCGAAATTCAGCCTTATTGGTCTACGAATGGCTGAAATATGTCGAAAAACTACGACTGCCTCTAATTATACACATATGGGCATGTTCTAAAAATCGAAATGAAGTGAAATTGAAATGGAACGAGATTTTAAGTCCAATTATTTACAAAATAACCTTATTTTTTCTTTGCATTAAGCGTTGTTCTTGTAAACATAATTGATATTTAAAGAATGAAGTAGATAAAATGGGATATTTTTACAAAATTTCATAACAGGGTCGTTTTAAAAATTTGCTAGATTTTGAATACACTTCATTTCGTTTTCTAGAACATGCCCAATAAATCCCTTTTTGTTGTTTTTTTGTTTTTTTATGTATATTTTTGGAGAACGGCAAGAGCAAAGTTTCCATATTAGGTACAAGCATTTTGGTTATCAATACTCAATAAAATGTGGGCGGGATTAAAGAAGTGGACGTCCACGATGTAAGTATAGGGTTCGCAATAGACCAAAATAGCACTCTTACTTGTTTTTAAGTTTTTTTTTTTAAAATTTTGTGTTTTTAGCTTCAAATTTTAGATGGTATTTTCTTTTCTACAAAAAAATGTGACATTTTACTTTTAAAAAATGCAATTTGCAAACAGTCACCAAATTGCATTTTTTTTAATTAAAATGTCACATTTTTTTGTAGAAAAGAAAACACCAAGAATATCTAAAGTTTGTTATTTTAATAAATACATACTAAGGATTTTGAATTATATATATTCCCCTTGATCCTATAAGGAGCATAGGGCCTCAGAATTTTGAATTAATTTCCTTTTAATAATTTTTATTAAAATATGTATAAACTACAATTACAATTAACTTTATTAGAATATGAATATGTGTATGTTAGTGCCAGAATATATATTTTAAGCTTGATTTAGAAAACCATTTTTTATAAGCCAAGATTTTTAGTTAAGAAGTATAAAAAGCAATAAATACACATGTTTCTAACCGTTATATCCACTGTAACTGTTAAATAATTTCAATACACATTAAATTAAAAAACGTAACATTCATTTGAATTGGTTCATATATTGTAGTAACTTTTAATGTTGTCTTTAATGTAAAATTACAAAAAAAAAAAAATTTAATTGTGTAAAAAAATAATGAAAAAATACATCATAGTTATGGCAAAAAAAAATTATTATATAAAAATATTTATAGTACACACAAGTAATTTAACAGTTATTGATAAAAAAAGGCACAAAATATAATAAAAGTTATCAACTTCCAAAAAAGAAAAGAAAAAAATCTAACAAAAGCACTAAGAAAATTGAAAGAGTAGGAGAAATATTGATTATTTATAACAACAACATAAGAGTAATCATCACTTTATGAGAGAGTAAGAAAACTTAAACTATTTTAGGATCATCATCATCGTCGATAACATCTTCATCAGAATCTTCATTGCCATTATGTTGCAATTCCAGACGCTCATCAACGGTAGCGAGTTTTTGACTTTTCAAACGCAACTCAAACACTTCACTTATCGCATCGCGAAAGCATAAGAAATTGTAATCGATAACACCCTGCCGATTGAAATTCTCTTCGCGTAATATACACACCAAAGCTAAAAATTTATTAACTTCACGTAAATATAAAATGGTATTATTATTGAGCTTAATAAGACTAGAGCTTTGATAGTCGAACGCATCTTCTTCAGAACTGTGAAAAAGAAAATTTATTGAACATATTTAAATATTTTTATCATACTCTTCTTTTACCTATAAATGCTTGATAAATCTATAACAACATCAATCATATCACAACATAATTCATAACTTTGCATATCAACGGGTGAACAATCGGTAGCAATATAAATTTTTGAAACCACATCAAAAAGAAAAGCCTTCTCAATGCCGGAGTTCTATAACAATAATTAATTGAAAATTTGACAATAAATTAAGGCATTCGATATCGATTAAAATTTTCATGTAAATTCTATTGCAATTCTGGTCGGTATGGAATTTCTTAAAACTGAAACCGATAAATTTTAATAATTTCTTACCGATATAAAAATATTTAATAAATTTTCTAGAGTTGGTAGTTGTGGTATTAACTTTTGCACCACCTTCGAAAATGCTTCAAATATTGAATGATCATAGATTGAAGTTAAGTGAAAACTTAAATGAATTTGCGTTAGACCAGCATCGGCTAAATCATCCGAAGCACGTTGATGTATATCCCTCTGGGATTCCATTTTGGTATCATCACTAATGCCGTCCACCTAGAAAAATTTTAATAAATTAAATAAGATCAATATTGTTTTAGAGCTTTATTAATTTTGATTTTTATTGTAGTAATTTAAATTTTGCTAAATATTTTTCTTATTGTTTTTCAATTTCAACGATTTTTGTAATTTTGAATGTTTCAAGAGTTTTGCTTTTTCTGCTGATTTTAGTTTTTTCTTTACCGGGTTTTTATATATGTACCTTATTAGTTTCGCGCAATTTTGAATAAAAGATTTTTTAAAACTCGTAGGTATTTTGTTAAAAATTTGTGTTTCTTTTGTTTTAAGTGGTTTTTATTATTTTTGAAATTACACTTAAATTCGATATTTTTTATTAAATAAAATTAAATTTTTTAATTTGAATTTTTTTCCATTTCAGCCAATTGTAGTCTTATTTAAATTATAAATTATAACCATTTTTTTTAAATCTCTGATTGAAAAGAATGGCTCATGTTCTATATCTTTTAATGTGCAAAACGGAATTCTAACTAGAGTCCAAATCTTACAAGAATTTTTTTTTTAATTTATTAAGGCAAAGCTTGTTTACCTACCCCACACAAGAAAATTTATTTCCGTTTTAATTTTAATATAAATTGCACTTTGAAACCCTACAAGTTCTTATCGCATTTTATGTACAACATTCTTATAACAAAATTTTTTCAGCAACATATTTTTTATTTCCCACATCCAAATTATTTCTTTCAGCTTTACCTTGTGTATAAAAACTTCAAATTTAATACGCGGATTTATTTTATAAGCCTTAAGCACAGTATTTTTGAATTTTGTCAACGCCTCGTTGTAATCGTCTTTGGCATCGATCACGAACACCAATGAACCACAATTGCCAAAAATCATATCCGAATCAAAAGTGGGGTCGAAAAAATCTATTTGGCCCGGAAAATCCCATATACAAAATTGCACAAAGCTTGAATTGTTTATATTATCCTTCACTATCTGATTGGTCGACTCTAAAAACATTGTTTCGTTGGGTGACATTTTATGGAAGACAACTTTTTGTATAGAACTTTTGCCGGAACGACGTAGACCCATTAATAATATGCGTGGTTTAAGATCGGAATTGGTGCCAACCATGCCCGTCGAGTCCAAGCCGTCTTGATCAAAAGCACCATAACCGTATTCTTTGGGAAATGTATCCACATGATAGTCGTCGTCTTCGTAGCTCTGTAAAGACGTAGTTTATTAATATACCGTGTAAATTTTTGAATCAGAAATGTGGGCGGTTTTCGTTTAGACCGTACCATTTTGTTGCAAGAAATCTCAAGTTTTGTAGCGTTTTCGTTTCCTAACGCTTTACATAAATAAAAATATAAACTTAAAAATGTTTTTGTTGATTTATTTATTGTTTATTTGTTAGAAATTTTCACTTTTTCTTTTTTGTTGTAAATGGAAACACTTTATCAAGATTCAGTCAGCTGATTGATAAAGATGATGGTGTTAGAGTTTTCACAACATTGGGCTTTTATACTGGTTGTAGGAATATGGGCAGCTGTGGAAGAAAAGTACTGCCAAGCTGTAGGCTGATATAAAAGAAGTTTGTAATCGATAACTTTATGAAAATAAAGTTAAAAAGTTTAATTTGTATTAACGGTATTTGTTTACTTAAAAAAAATTAATTTTATTTATGCGTAACGTCCCATTTCACCAAGTTCAGTTAAAACTAACTATTACTTTAACTTTCAGTTACCAGTACGGTTTGACAGTTATAACTGGTAGTTAATTACAGCTTAACTTGGTGAAATTTGCCGTATGAAAATAAGTTTACTTTATTTTACCATTTAATATTTCTTTGGCAAAGTTACAATAAAACCGATTTCATTTTGATAAAAAAGAGTAAACAATTTTGATATAAAATATATTTCGAACGATCTATTCAAAAACTTTAAAATGATACCAATATTAGCACTATACGTTCACAAATGTAGTCGAAAATCATATATTTATACGAAAATTTAAGAGGTCTATAGCTCGAAAACTATGCGTTTGCGCCACTTTTTTCAGTTAATATTTAATAGTAATGCAGATTCTATTATTTTATTTTTATATTTTCTTCTTATTTTTTAAATTTCCTATCACCCTAGGTACTTGTTTTTTTTATTTGGAGCTTCGTCGATAAATTAGATTTGTTCCTATAAAAATAATTGTTTTGTTATTCTGCCCACGTTGTTGCCAAATTGCTGAGATATTTATCTTTGGCACAGACCGAGGGCAAATATTTCTAAAACATAAAAGTGATGCCAAGTTAGATGGTCTTCTTCTATGGGCTTAACAATCACATTAAAATAATTACTCTACTACAGCTGACTTTGTTATTCACATTTTCACAAAATTTTATAAAAATTTCTAGTTTAGCAAAGTATTTAATAGTTTTTTAATAAACAAAATCATGTCAGCACGTAACTTACTATTATTGGGACAATGTATACCATGTGTTAAACAAAGTGCTTCAAAAATACGTATACGACGCATGGAATTAGATACAAATCTTAATATGGTAATCTTTGTCCTTAACAACTTTACCAACTTGATTTTAAATTATTTATATACTCTTAGTATTTCAAAAAAGATGAATTCTTCTTTGCCCATGATCCTCAAAAGGTATGCAAAACTGGTGATATAGTTTTAATACGTGAATTACCCGAACGTTTAACAACTCTCATTACCCACAAAGTAGAAAAAGTTGTTTATCAACTTGGTGACATAACGGATCCTATAACCGGCAAATCTGTGGTTGTGGGTAAATATCGTGAACAAATTGAAGAAGCCAATCGTATGTTTGGCAAATCGGAAAAGGCCTTTGACTATAGTAAGGCACCTCCGCGTGGACGTTTGGAGGGTACAAAAGACTTTACCCATGGTGAAACTTATATTAAGTATCATGAAGATGGTAAAGATCAACCGTTTGGGGTTTAAATTTTTATAGACAAAAAATTATTGTATGATTAACCGCAAATAAAAAAAAAAATAAAATTCTAGCTACCGTTGTGTTTCTTAAAAGGGTTAGTTGATTTTTAAACATAGTGACCATGGCCCAATTAGTAGGTCTGCGCGCAACTACAACAATTCAACAATAGAAAAAACAACACGCATTTTGTTTGTGTAAAAAATGATAAGGATGTCAAGAACAAAGGCAATTGTTTGTGTAAAAAATGGTGGAAATCTCAAAAACAATTGCTACAAAAACAATTGCATGTAAAAAACACAGCTCTGCATAAAATCAGCAGGCGTTTCAAGCAGACCTACTAATTGGACCATGATAGTGACTAGGTTTTGTTTTTTTAAGTTTTTATTAAAAAGCGGCAAATCAAATTGGAATTAATGTTTAAAATTGTTTTTGTATATTAATAGTGTTAAATAGCTGTTCTTAACACTGGATGCACTTGTTGCGATCTCTTTTGCTCTCACTACCTCCTGTACAACTTCATATATAGGAATTGCTACCAAACTTTCTCTTTCTAGATGTTTCTTTTGATATTTTTAGTTTATTATTGCAGTTCTAACGGTACGCGTCGTCTTTTTAAATTAGTAAAGTTAAAGTAAAAACAGCAATAAAATAATTACAAATTGGTTATTATTGATAAAAAATTGTTTCAATAATTGTTTTGTGTTGTAAATAAATGATTTTTAATAGTGATCCCTTGTTATATGTTTAAATAGAAGCGAAAAAAGTGTCGCAAAAATTCCTCAAATTCTTTTCTGTTATATGCTGCCGTTCGTTATTTGGATTTTAAGTTGTTGCTATTAAATGCAATGAATATATGTATATGTGTGTGTGTGTGCTTAAAAAAGAGGAAAGCGAGTAAATAAAAATGAGATTAAAAAAGGAAATAAAATTTAAAATAAGAGAAATGTTGGCGTTTCCGAAAGTGTTGCCATAGAAAAATTTCTGTTTAAGTTTAAAATGGGAAAAAATTACAAATTTTAAAATAAAAAATTTAAAGGTAAGTGAAGGATTTTTTCACTTTAAATTCATTCTTAATAGAACTTTTAGAAATAAAACACCTTTTATTTTTTTGTTTATAAATTTTCTAAATATTTTGTTTTTATTTTTTTTTTTAATAAATATTAAATAATCATGATAAGAATTATCATTGATCATCATTTTCATTTTTAATTTATAGTAATTAAAATTATCATTCATTCTATTTTTTAAATATTTGATATAGCAGTGAAAATAAATTTATTTAAGTTCATAAATTTAATATTTTTTTAAATTTTCGTAAATCGTTTACTTTGTTGGTGTTGTTGCAAAGACATTTAGGATTTAATTATTTTATTTTAACTACATACTCAATATTTACAAAATTATAAAAAAGAAGCAGTAAAACAAAAAAATTTTTTGTTCGCTTGTTTGCAATTTGTTCTAAAGTTCTTAAATAGTTTTTTCATTAACATAATTAACAAATTTATGTATTTTGTGATACAATTGTTAATTGAAAATGTTTGTATTTTTTTGTTTTTATAAAAAAATTAAATATATTATAGGTATATGAAAATAAAAGTACAGATAAAAAAAAAAATAAATTTAAATTAAAACTTTTTTTAATTTAGTTTTAAGAATTCATTTCGTTTAGGATACAGTGTTGTTTTTGTGTATTTTAATCACAATTTCTTAAAATTCTAAAATTGTACTGCAGTATAGTGTTGCCTTCGTTGGGTCGTTCCTGGCAAACATTTGACTGAAATGAAAATAAAAAAAATTATTAATTATAAAATTAATTATATAAATTATAAAAATTTCTCAAAATAAAATAATAAACTTCAAAATTGAAAAAATAATAAAATACATTAAAAAAAAACCCCCAATTAAAAGAACGATCTAAAATTACAATTATGTATTACATATTATTAAAATCCAAGAAAAATTCGCTAACCTCACTTTAATCTAAAAATAAACGGATAAATCGTAAAATACATTTAAATTTTACATTTAAATATTAGAAAATTTTTTATGCCCAAACATTTTGGAGTCAGAGTCGCGAGTTTTTGTAGGTACTTCGACTCCGACTCCGGTGCAAAAACTTCAAGTCCGACTCCACAGCCCTGGGGGCTAATTCTGGCAGTCGTGATCGTACAATTTTTCGTTTCGAAAGCAATTTTATTTCTCATTCTTTCTGTCGATACTAAACGAATCGAAATTATTTTTTCAGTGTTGTAAATCATTTATTTATTTGGGTTTTCACAACACTGAAAAAATATTTTCGATTCCTCAGTATCGAGGGAAATAAAATGGCTTTCGAATCGAAAAAGTATCACGACTGTCAGAATTAGCCCTCTGGTTATACCTGATAGTTCATTATAACTGAACTTGGTAAAAAGGCCGTAAATAATATAAAAGTGCAAATAATTAATTCAAAAAAATCACAAAAGTATATACATATGAGTATTTCCATCATAAATATACATATGTACAAATTTACATACGTATTTATATAAGAAAAATTATTTTCCAATTTTAAATTTTTACACTTACGATGCTGCACGTGACCAACCACGAATCTTCTTATTTTTCAGTAAGGGTTTTTTTATTTTAATTTTATAAAAATCTCTGTTTATTACTCGATATTTAATGAGGTCTCTGCATTTATTTTTTACGCACTGATAGCAATTATTTTGTTTCAATGTCGCACATGACATCGAAATATGAGATAATAGATACAAAGAAAAACATTACAGCTATTTGGAATCGCACCTCCGAAAAATTTAAGATAGAAAAAGTCAATGTATAATGTCTATCTTAAAGAGATTTTATTAACACAAAACGTGCAATTGAAGTATCTCAATGAAAAAAATTTGCACTTATTCAACTTTGCGTTCAGAAATCTCGCAATAGGTTACACATTTTTTTACAGAAATATGATAAATCAGTCTTGTTAAGAACTTATAATTTTTTTTTTGCTTTAAATACCATCTTTAAATTATTAATTAATCTTTATAAAAACGGACGTCAGTATTAAGAATGGTTGCGGTTTGGACCTATGTAACATAATTGACCGACAATCAGAAAGCTTTATGCTTTTATTTCTAGGCATATCAAATTTAATTTGAGTAAAATATCATGATTCGTAACAGTTTTAGCCGAACTGATTTTATTTTCTCGAGGGGAATTTATATTGGGCCCATGGTAAATTATGGACCAATTATTACAAATTCTGTGGAGTATTTTCCGTAATTAAAAAACCTAAATTAGAACAAATATATTAGTGAAATTTGTCATAGCGTTTTATAGCTTTAAAGTGGTTTTCAGAAGGCTGCTTTATATGAAACCTAAGGCAAATTATGTACCGATTCTCACAAAATTGCATGGTATTATTTCTGGCCATATGAAGCTAAACTGGACCAAAGTTTGTCACAATATCTATATCTGCTACGGTTTTAAGATTATTTAAATATGGGGAATATGGTTAATTTTGGTCACATTTTCACGACATTTTTTACTGTGATTTGAAGCCTTATGAAACTCTGAAAGACCAATTTCTGCTACAAAAACATTACCTATTTGTTGCGGTTTTAGGCGAACTAAACTGTTTTCCGAGAGTAGGCTTTTTATGGGGCCCATTGTAAATTATGGACCGATCTTCACGAAATTCAACAAAATGAGATCTAGTTATATAGAACGAATTTGTAAAAAAATCATATATCAATCCGTGCATTATACCACAATTGATGTTAGTTTTTGAAACAAAATTATCAATTTTTTGGGTGGCTGTTTAACATTTTATTCATAATTCTTATCCTACTCAACCGATTTTAATCCCAAACTGTTTAGGATAACCAAAAGCAATTTGACACCAACATTGTTCTTTTCTTTTGCGTTTTTCAAAAGTGAGCGTGTTTTCAACAGACAGATGGTCATGGCTATATCGACTTAGAATTACTCAAAAAGCCAAAATATATGCTATACTTTATGGGGTCTAGGATGAATAATAAAGAAGTTTCACACGGATTGACAAACTTAGTATACTCTTATTCACCACTAGTGGTGGTGGAGGGTATAAGAACGCTTAACGTCTAACTATAATATGCATGAGCTTGCTTAAGCTAATGTAATAATTAACAAAAATCCTCTCAAATGCATTTAAAAAACAAAATCGAAATACATTTGATTCCGTAAGGAAAATTGTGATCATTTTCGTACATTGCTTAAGCAAACGATAGTTTCATAAAAAAAGGGTTGACACGTTTGATTGACATGCATTCGCACAGTTACTTAAGCCAGCTTATGCATGTTATAAGTAGTTGGACCTTTAGAATAATCCTTAAACCGTACTAATCTAAACACCGATTCCTGCATTAAATAAAGCGACAAAGTACATACTGACAATAAATTTAAAATTTTCCTTTATATAACAATTTGTTACTCAATAGGAACCCTAAAATGATTGTCGTACGAGAGAAAGAATTTTATATGATCCATGACCCTTGCCATGGCTATTACGTGATATTGAGATAAGTTGTTATGCCGATACGACATTTGTATCGGGGTGAAAAAAGATGGAAAGATTTGTTCGTTCGCATTATTTTAAAAACTATCAAAAAATATTTACCTTTTCAGGATCATTGGTGGCACGTAAAATTAAATCTTTAACAAAATAGCCCCGACTGGGTACATTGAGTAGCAGTAATGAGGTATTACGTCTACGTTGCAAAACATTTGGGGAATGTTCGTGTAAATTGCAAAGTACCCACTGCAAAGGAAGCGAAGATCTGTAAAAATACAAAGCGAACAAATCAATTAAAGCAAATAGACAAACAAACTAAAATTTTTGAACATACGTTAAATGTAATTCAATACTCTGTTCCTTAAAGAAACGCGACAGCGGTACGACAAATGTTTTATTCAACGATTTACCCAGTTTGGGACAAAAATCTTCCGTTGCGAATGTATTGTTTAAACGTTCCGCCCATATACAACTGCGTATTTTCCAACAATCTGTATCTGTGGGTGGTAAGTCTGGATCTATGGAGAGTTTTGGTTGCAAAGGGCTAACCTCATTCTTATCATTCTTTATTGTTTTTGTTTCCTCATCGGCATTTTCGTCGGAAAAATTATGCTCTAAAAGAACATCAAAATTTTCGGCATCTTCATTACGTTGTTCTTCGGCGTTCAATGGTTTTGTAGCAGTTGGTTTAGTGTGAGTTGTTTTGCCTTGGGGTAGGGAAGCTGCTAATATGGAGGCGTTAAGGGTTTCTTTATTTTTAAGATTGACTTCAAAGGTAGTTTGTAATTCGTCGTCTATAACAGCATCATTATCTTCAGATTCACTATGATTTTCGTTATCGATTTCCTCTTGTTGGAGAGAGGATTTTATTTTTTTAAGTTCTGTAGATTTTAAGTTCAAATTAGATTGACTGGGTGTTAGGAGCTGATTGTTTTCCTCGAAGCAAACGGACTGTTAAAAGAGATTTCAAACAGTTTAGTTTGTGAAAAGTTAAATTTCTATAATTGCGGACTTACTTGACAATTTGATATATCCTCACGTTTTGATTTACTATTACATTGCTCTGGTTCACCAAATGTATTCACATACACCGTCGAACTTTGCACAAAGGAATTTACGTTCGTTGACTGATGTCCTGCATTTAAGGCAGAAGATGAGGAAGTAGAACGTCTTCCTAACAAGGATTGTCGATCATCTAGCCCGAGTATGAAGTCTACAGGATTGCCAATTATATCAGTAGCACTGTAGATGGATTCATTATTATCATTTGATAACTGTTGTAAAAGATCCGAATTATCTGTGGTGCGATCTACAAAATTGCGACTTTTATTGGAGATCGATTGATTTTCCAGAGAGATATTCGCATGAGGAGCATCTGTATTAACTTTGTTCATTAAACCGTGACTACTGGTGGTGCTAGTTGTGGACGTAGGTGGTGAAACAGTTTTGTATATAACCAACTCTCCTCCCTTGGCATTAGTGTGCCTTAAGATATTTGATTGGGTAACAGAGTTTTCTAATACCAGACCCTTTTCATCGATTATGTTGCTGCTCGAAGTACTTACAATTGGCAAATCAACATTTAACTTTTGTATTTCACTATGTGTTGCTTCCTTGGCCACTGGTATGCGTATTTTGGCTGGTGCTGATTTCAAACGATTGCGATTTTGCTGCTGTGAATCGGTGTCTATGGAATTATTTTCGAAATCTTGTTGAACCTCTGGAATTTTTTCGGTTGATGTTTCGCTGACGTTGTGTGAAGCACTTTGAAGGGCCTCTTCATTTGGTTGGCCATTTAAGTTAAGAGAACGCGATATGGGCAAAGCATTGCGGTGAGTGGCTGATTGCATTACCCTCAAAACTATTTGCGGTTGAGGCCATTTATTTTTATGCTTGCTAATCGAAGTCTTATTATTTCGTGCTAGTGTAGGTGCTGTAGTGACTCTTTGGGGCTCATTATACGACTGCAAAAGTTCATGCCCCACCGAGGGCTTTTCCATTACCACTGTTATCTCATCATTCCGTAACTGTTGGGAGGAAGAGGGATTGAGAACATCATCTGGTGTTCCCAAATATCTTAAATCAGCTCTTTGATATTCTGTATTGTTCCGACTGTGTTGTTTTAGACGAACTTCGTCTAGTACGCCTCCCGTTGAAATCGCTGGCTGATAAGTAAATGTCGGCCAGTGGGTATGATTTCTAGCCGACTTTAACATGTTAATGAAATTGTGCTCCTGTTCTGTTAACGTTAGACCATCATGTCCATAGATGTGACCGTTATTTAAGAGTTGTATGCTGTCTAGGTATTTTAAATTCTGTTGTTTTTTATTGTGCTCAACAAAATATAAGGTGGAAACAGCAGCCAGACTGAAACAAAGCGAACAAATAAATAAATTTTTTTGGGAAATCTCGTTAAAAAACAAACTTACCATGCTGCCATAACTATAACTAGTAAGAAGATAATAATTTGTAGAGTTCTATTCGAACAGATTTCATAGCCATCTCTGTTGCTTGTTATACTTTTACAATGCAAAAACTGCAATTCATTTTCTTTAGCTCGCTGCAAGCGGGTATTGACACGCTCCAAATTTTCTATGCGCGTTTCCAAAGTGCCCGTAACTTTGCATAGCTCCTTGACAGCCCCAATATTCTCCATAAGTATGCGATCCTTATTAACCAATAGAAAATTCTCAATGACATTGCCATTAGGCAAAACTATACTTCCAGCCTCTTGTACGGCATCGGGTATAACTTCTCGCACCTCCTGGGCTATTACACCTGTGTCCACAATATCTTCTGAATCTTTGTGACTTTTTAGGCCAGAATGCAGTGCAAATTGTGGCTCCAAGCGATAGCGCACAATGCGTATCTTTTGAAGATTGCGCAGCTGAACAGATGTGTCCAATTCCCGAATTTCCTGCTTGGCTCGACTATCACTGGGCTGAACAATATGGCCGGATATTTTGAGGTTACCGTGGACTACCAGACTCTCATCGGGACGATCAGTATTAATACCCACTCTACCAGCATGATAAATGGAATCTTGGGTGATGCCTCGTTGCCAGCAAAGATCAACATCCGACTCAAATTGTCCGGGATTGGAGGCACGCACTATAATTTTATCACTGCTTTGACTGATAATGGGAAAATCCCCAGAAGCGGTGTGAACATGTAAAGCCACTATTAGTTGAAAATAGCGCTGCTCGGGATTAGGCCGTCCCTTTTTGCGCATATTATTGTTGGTAGTCTCAGAAAAGTGTAAGCGTCCCACTGTTACTTTGCTAACAATGTGACTTTGGAGATCGATACTTTAAACAAACATAACAAAGTACATAGAGTTCTAAACAATTAGATATTGTAAAATACTTACGGTACAGGAAAGAATGGTTTTTTCGAACGATCCGATTGGCTTTGTTCTATACGTATGGTTTGATTGGGAGCCTCCAGTTTCACTCCATAGAAATGCAAATGGAAGGATTTGATCTTCTCTAAGCCGGACGGTGTTTTTACGAATTTTGCTTCACTTTGCAAGCGAGCATGGCAAGTTATTTGAAAATGATTCTTTTTCTGACACACAAACGCATCGTCCGATACGGAGAAATTGAAACCCTTATCAGCATCCACCCTATAATAGACTACGGAGATTTCTTGTAAATGTTGATCGCACAATTTATGCCAATTTTGTTGTTGAAATGGAGCAAAACGTATGCAAGGGCTCATAGCGTCCCCATTTTGTGATGCGGTGTCAGAATTTTTTGCACTACCATCCATATTGACGGAGGAGAGTGCAGGTGAAAGTGAGGCATTTGAGGGAGCTGGAGTATCAATCATATCGTGGTTGCTTAGCTGTATGTTTAAGGGGGATATGGAGCATCTTTTTGCATTTTCTGCCGGCAGGGGAGTAGAGCAAACCGAACTTCGAGACGGACTTAATATTAAACCAGGATCTGGTTTGACACAACGAAAATCAGGATCATCAATTTGAGTGGTCATTTTTCGTTTACGTGAGGATGACTGATGATTGGGAGTGGAGGGGGCGGATGTTCGGCCTAGAGTTGGAGTGGAGGGAATGCTAGTGCCTACAACTTGCACATGAGGCAAATCGCCTATGGTGGTCAACATGCAGTTGGGAGTCTCCGATTGTAAAGGATGTTCTATATGACTTAAATTAATATGATATGCTGCAGCAGGCGTTGGTTGACCTGCTTGGGCATATAGTTTGTTCGTAAGGCTTTCGAAGTTAATTTGATTATTATTGCTGTTATGCAGCTGATGATTGTTGGCATACATATGATGATTCTGCGATTGCTGCTGGTTGGGCATCTCAATATGAGTATCTAGACTGTGGGGTGTATTGGAATGCATCGTTTGACTATTAAGTGTTTGTGCTAAATTATTCGCGTTGATTATGAGACCGGTTTCATGTTTTACACGTATGCCTCCTGTTGCTAATGCGTCGGGAGTTGAAGGACTAGTCAAAGGATTTAAATTTATTTGACTTTCCAATAGATGTGTATAGTGGTTCTGTTGTTGTGGCAATGGCGGCGCTTGTGGTGGATGGTGTAGCTGCATATTGTGTAGCTCATTTATTACCCCGTTCGAAGAATTGCCACCTCCTCCTCCTACTCCATTTCCACTTCTGTGACTGTATAAATCACGGGTGTTCAAAGTTAAACCCTGCACATCTTGCATTGGGCTATAGGGAGGTTCAGATCCTGAATCTGGTGGACTTTCGGGCAGGTGTGATAGTGTATTATTATTATTATTGTGATTGTGATGTATACCAATGTGTGGTGTTGCTGGTGCTGTCGTTAAGCTAACACGTGCCGAAACTGTTGGTATTGAGGGTAGAATTATGTCGGCTCCCACCGATGTCATAGGTGACGGTGATGTTACGGGTGTTTCTGTTTTGGCTGTGCATGGCAGTGTTGAATTTTCACCTGCACCACCAACGCCGCTAGAGTCTGCAGTATTGCTGTGGCTTACATCTGGACCTAAGCGACCAAGACCCGCTGCTACTTGTAAATCTTCAAAAAATATTGCTTCATTGTCGATTCCACCCACATAGTCTGCGCGGTCTGAAATTTAGATAATTTTTAGAGGATTTTAAAAAGCTGGGAAACTGTTTTTCGTGTTAAATCTTAAGAGTAATTCCGAGCCGTGTAAAAATTCTTTAACAAAAAACTTTATAAAAGGATTTTAATCCTTAAATATTTTTTTTGGCAAAAAAAGAAGTTAATTAAAGGCGACAGCATGCTCTTTTATATCAACTTTAAGAGCATTATTTGCAGTCTTTTACTACACTAATTTAATAACATGATTATTTGAAATCTTTATTCCAAACAAAAAAGGCCTAAAAGGGATCTCAACTGGCGGATTTTTTATAAATTGCCGATGTTGTGTTGATAATACAGAAAACTATTCTGCGAACTATAAGTAAATTAAAGCCAAAATGTATTAAAAATTAAGAATAGATTATTTTTTTCGAGAGCTACGATTAAAAATTGATGTTGTTCGGATGACAAAAAGCTTTATATCTAAGAGATCTTGGAAAATTATGTTAAAAAATGTTCTACGGAAAACCCAATCGAACCAGGCCAATAATATTGTCTCTACACAGAAAGAAAACACTAGTAATAAATTTAAGTTTTTTCTATTTACTTTTAATATGAGCCGTACTTATCTATGTACAAATAACACTAAGGGCCATTATTACAACCTTATGATAAAGTTGCTGATAGTTAACGTGAACAATAGCCATCTTGAACGATGAAGTGACCAATAAGTTTTTTCCATTATTACAACTGTCCGATAAAATAAAAAATGTAATTTATATACTGTGGCAACATTGCAGTATATACCAACTACTTTTGGTTGTTTAAAATACGTAGTGGCAACGACTTAGTTTTGTTTTATTTATTAATTAAAAACAAAAGTAAATTTTTGTGCTTTATTTTTGGTTTTAACGGTAAATTGTTTTGTTTTTTGTGTTAAATTGTGTTTTTTGAAAAAGTTGAGTAATTTAAGACTATCATTGAAGTTACCATATCTTCAGCAGAAAATATGGCATCTTCAAGTTCTTAAAGTTCACTTGTAAAGTTACCATGAGGACAAACCTGATGTTAGCTTATTAGTCACTTTTTAGGTTAATGTTAACTTGTAATAACCAAAAACTATTTATCTGTCAGATAGCAACCTAAAAATAACTATTTGTAAGTTTTTATAATGGCCCTAAAAAGTACTTAAAACAATCCAAAATGGGGCACTTTTCGAAAACCAATAAAAAAAAAACCAAAATTTCCAAATTCTTTTTGTTAAAATTATTAGTTAAATACATACATATGTACATCAAATTTGTAAAGTAGAATAATTACGAAAACCATATCGGTAATGTTATAATTGTGAGTTCTTCTGAAGACAAATGAAGGAATACAACAAAAACAAAGATGAATTAAACATGTGTAACGGACAAGCAAATAATAATATTATCTCTCTCTCTCTTTCTGGTTCTCTGAGGTAAGTGGTAAGATAATAATCAAAATCTCACTTAGAAATTCTTGAATCAAGCATGTTTTGAGATGAACTGTTATCTCACTTTTACTTAAGTCAATCCCGTTTTCAGATTGTTTTACGTACGGGGCACTTGAATCAGGCATTTTGTACTTGATTTAAGGAAAACCGTACTTACCGCACTACTGACACAGCTTCGGCTTGATTAAAGTACGTATGGATTGATGTTTCTTTTCAGTGTATGTTATGGAATTTCATCCAAAATATCATCAAAATTTATCATCTTATTGTAAAACTTATATCAACGGTGTATCAATGAAATTTGACCGTTCATGTCGGAAAGCGATAATTTGTAATTTAAAGGGAAACCAGATATATGCTCTAAGAAACGCGTTTTATGCGTATTAAATATGCAGTAAAAACTTGAAAATATGCCCTGAAAATTGCTAAAAATATGCCCCAAAAGATTCAACAATTTTTAATTTGAAAACAAAATATTCAATTCAACAATTTAAACAGTTCCATTTAACAAAAAAAATTCTAAGATTATATTGGGTAAAGCCTATACACCATATTGACGTATTGACAGACGAATTTTCGATATTTTACCCTATTTGGAAACGATGGGCAGTCATGTTCTTACAAAAAAAAAAAATAATTTAAGAGGTTAAAATTCATATAAGTTATATGTGCCGAATATTATCTAGAAATTAATAACCATATGAGATTTTTTGTCTTAAACGGATTTTAGGGACGGTCGCAAAATTGTTTATTAATGTAAACAATTAAAATGAAGTTAAAGCTATTTATGGATGGGAGCTTTCGGCAAATGTGAACTGATTCGAAAAGAATTTAATTTGCAGAAAAATATTTATGGGGCGAATTTAATCTAAATGCCAATATAATTAGATGTTTTCTGGACACAAAGAGCCTAATTTGGAAAGATTCTCACCACTTACATAGACTTAGACTAATTAACATGGACAGGCAACCAGCCAGACGGACGGATGGTTATAGTTTGATCACTTTAAAAAGTGATTCTAAATAGATCGGTATACTTATAGATTGGTCCAAATTTCTATGTATTACACACATCGCCAAAACGTATATAATTTATTCTTCCTTAATGTTTCCTTATATATAAAATGAAAATTTTTAATATTTTTATTTAGGCTAAAGTTCATCAAATTTAATTTTCATTAAATTATTTTTATGAAGAAAGAAATTTTACAACATGAAAATTAATTAAAATTGCTATTGATAATCTTTCATTCTTGACCGTGGCCGGGGCTCGAACCCTGGCCGGCAGGTTACCATGACATGTTTCGATCGCAACCACTCGATCTCCTCAGATGGATTTGCCGTCTTACACTCGCAGCCATCGACGACTGCTGACGTCAATAGTCAAACATCAATCCTTCAACCAAATTGTATTTTAACCTTTGGTAGATCCAAATTTGCTTTTTTGAATGATTCCATTTTATTTGATTTTACATGTTTTTCCTTACTTCTGTTTTTTCCGTACTTTTGCCAAGAATTCTTCTTGAAGTCCAAAGTACATTTTTTTTGTTTTTCCATTTTTGTCATTCTTTTTCTTGTTGACCTTTTTCAGCACAACTTGAAGGACAAATGTACACATAGAGCTCGTGCCTTATCGAGCCCCGGCCACGGTCAAGAATGAAAGATTATCAATAACAATTTTAATTAATTTTCATGTCGTAAAATTCTTTTCTTCATAAAAATAATTTAATGAAAATTAAATTTGATGAACTTAAGCCTAATTAAAAATTTGAATTAAAAAACCATAAATAGTTCAACAAAATATAATTATTAAAATTAAAAAGTTTAAAATAACATTTATCTTTAATGACAACCTGCTTTGTCTTACAATTTTCGAGTAAAAATTAAAAGTTGATGGCGAAAATGAAGCAACACGTTGAGTATACACATAGATATGGAAAACAGAAAAGCAAAAATTTCGCAAAAAAAAAAAATTTTTACACAATTTTTAGATGTACAAAAATATGCATCAAAAATGCAAAATATTCGCTAAAAACTTAAAAAATGCTGCAAAAAAGTGCTTTTCACTAAATAATGCTGCAAACGCTAAAATATGCAAAAATATGCACTAACAAATCGATGACAAAATCCATAAAAAGCTCTAAAACGGATAAATATATTGTTTCTGCCTTCATTGGCCGCACAAGGAAAAACATGCAATTGCATATTTATGGTTTCCCTGGTAATTTATTTGATTATATTTTTTATATTCAAATTGCACATTGACTTATTATGCATACATACGCTTTAATGCATACATACACTAATTTTGATTAATTTTATATTTGCTTTAAATAATTTGCTTTTAATAACTAATTATGTTTAAACAAGTACATAGTCTGGAAATAACGCAATATCTTAATTTTTTTTATTGTAAAAATTAAACATCGTCACGAAAAAAAAACTTAATACTGTTTTATCGCAAACTTTGGGAAGAAGTTCATTTAACTTGAATAGATCGTGTTTAAAATTCATATTAAATTTTTGTGAATTTTTTTTATCTCAATATGATTATGTATTAGTAATTATCGCAAAATATTTTACGAATTTGAGAATTTCATATCCGGCATTTTAATTTTTTGCTTAAGTAAGAACGTCTGCAAAGTTTATTCATGAGATTATTGTGATAAATATTGAATAAAGCACTATTCCCAAAATGTTGCACGTGACATGAAGATTACAAACATTTTTTTTTATGAAACAATACAGAACAAGGGTAACACCTTCTTGCTATTGCAAATTCAGTAAATTTTCAAGATGTATCTCTATGTAAAAAGCGTCTTCTAAGAAATTTTTCCTAAAAATATAGTTTATAATGCCTGAATGTCACATTATCTTTAGTAAAAAATCACTTAAACCTCAAAACGAAGATCTATAATAGTAGTTGAACTAGCATCAGTAAGGCTTCTTGTAGCTCAAAGTCAGTGTTTAATAAACCCATGGGCTTTTTGGTCGTTAACTATTTATTCTTTAAAAAGAAAATGAGAAAAGTTATGGGTTTAATTGGAGCAAAAGTTAAGCCCCAATTACAACTGACAAATAATTAAAAATTGTAAAAATCGCTTCCTCAAGCCTGATTTTGAAGATTTCTAAAAGCTTGAGAACAAGTTTCTCTTTGTATTACTTTTAAAGATACTTCTATTATACTTTCGTGTGATTACTGGATCTTGAAAGAAAGATATTTTATATCTCTGCTTGCAAGACAACAATTTAAGAACCATTCGTTAAAATTCTCATGTACAAGATTTGTGTTAAGTTAAACTAATTCAATCACTTATTTTCAGTCAAAATATTTGTTTAAAACCTTATAAAATGTTCACTAGTATTTAAAATAGTTATGCTATGTTCTAATCTTAATATTAATTTCGACTTTTTAGCCATCAATTCGATATCAGCAAGTAAATATAAGATATAAACAAGCAAGAGTGATATATTCGGCTGTATCAAATCTTTGATCTATATGGAAATTATAAATTATTAATTAATCTTTAAAAAACGTACGTGCGTATTAAAATTCGTCGCGGTCCGACAATCAGAAAGCTCTAAGCTTTTATTTCTAGTCATATAAAACTTAATTTGAGCAAATTTAAGTAAAACCGTTTTAGCTGAGCTTAAATTACTTTCAAAGCGAAATTTATATTCGACCCATGGAAAATTTTGGCGTTTTCTGGTATTAAAAATCCTAAATTTGAAATAATTTTGATATAGCAGTCAAATTTATAATACCTTTGTATAGTTTCAAAGTGTTTTTCAGAAGGGTGAGACCAAAGGAAAATTATGTACCGATTATTACAAAATGGCATGGTTTTATTTCTGGCCATATGACGCTAAATTGGACCAAATTTTACCACAATATCTATATTGGATTCACCACTAGTGGAACTTATTAAAATGTGGAGATATAAAATAACACTTTCATAGTAGGATAATAACGATCGAAATTACGCTGTATAAAATAGAAAGCTTAGTTTTTTTACTTATCATGTCAAAGATGCATTTTCCTCCAAAAAACTTTCTTAATTAATATTTCAGAATATCTCAACATTGCCCTCAAGTTTATAATATGATCAGTGCTGCCACAACGAATACAATTTTTACAACCAAAATTTTTGAAAAAGTTACCAAATGTAAAAAAATATAACCAAATTTAAAATGCTTTTTATTAATTGAGAAAATCATTAAAATCATTGTAAAACATTGTAACACGAAGGTTATTTGCACTTTATAGTAAAACAATAATTATAAATCAAGAAAACAAAACAAGAAATGTAATTCTTTTACATATTGAAAAAATAACGTGAAACTTAATTAAAAGTTTTTATTTATTTGAGACTTTTTTCGTAAAAATAATTTTTTTATTTTTTGGCGCCCTATGCTCCAGTGGGAGTTAGAGGAATATATAAAAAAAAAATAATTGAATATTTTTTAATATGCCAGTTATAAATAACAAAACTGGATAATAGTTTTCCGCTTTTTAGCTGTTATTGGCAGGACTGTCAAATGTGGCGATTTCTTAATCCTTTTTTCGATGGAAATTTACGTTTGGTGATATGGCGAAATTTAGAACGATTGGCGATATGCGAAATGCATTTTATGTAAATATTTTCTAATTTACATATACAGTAAAAATTCGATAATCCGGATAATTGATTGCAGACCCCAATCCGGAGTAGCGAATCATCCGGATTACCGCATGTATGTATTTAATAAAAATTATAATAATTCATAGCAAAAAAACGCATGTGCAAACATACTCATATCACACTAATCTAACTGCATTTTACAAAGCATGCTGTGATTTGAATAAAAAAATAAATAAAAACGGGTGTTATTCAATCCGGATTATAGAGTTGCAATCAATCCGGATTATAGAATACGCAATGACTGTATTTTTCAAAGCATGCTTTGATTTGAATAAAAAAATAAATAAAAACGGGTGTTATTCAATCCGGACTATATAGTTGCAATCAATCCGGATTATAGAATACGCAATGACTGTATTTTACAAAGCATGCTTTGATTTTAATAAAAAAATAAATAAAAACGGGTGTTATTCAATCCGGACTATATAGTTGCAATCAATCCGGATTATAGAATACGCAATGAGCTGCAAAATTCTGTCCGGATTACCGAATATTCCGGATTAGTGGAGTCCGGATTATCGAATTTACACTGTATCTAAAATATTATAAAAACTTTTTTCCCTTTTGTGTAAATTTTATTTCAAATTTAGAGTTCTTATTAAAAAAAATTTTTCAAAATTGTTCTTATAGATATATCATATATTTTGTAAATCATTAAATAATAATTGCCTTTCGCCCTTCGTAACGTACATTCAATGGGGGAAAAGTATATGACTGACAGGCAAAAGTTTTTTTTACCAAATAATTATCTTAAAAAACATTAAATAAATATACATACCGACAAGTTATAAACAGTAAAATTTCAAATTTCTTTAAACTTACAGCCATTTCTTAAAGAAAATTCCATAAATTTTAAAATTATATTGATAAATTAATGTAATTTTAAAAAATCTTTAAAAATCCTACGTGTATTTTCAAATGTGTATATAAATATACTTCTGGAAATAACCTAAATTCAGAACCTTAAACTTATTTTCAAGTTTTTAAAAACACTGAAACGGCTTTTGTGTAATTTTTCAATAATTTTCTAAAATCGATTCCGGATGATTTCATGCACTTTCTACTTTAAGTACTAATAATCTTTACTTCTCTTAAAATCAAGAAAAACCATTGATTAAAACTTCATTTGTATACGATTTCAGATCATTGCGTTTTTAATATAAAAATCACAAATGGCAATATTTTCTTAGCAAAAATCTTAAAAAAATTATTTGGTTGCTGTTTTAAAGGGATTATAAAAAACTTCCGTTCATTGGTAACAAATAATGAAAAAGTCGTAGTACACAGTACAAATTATTCGAGCTCGTAAATAATTGTACCAAGAAAAACATATTCGCTCGTAATTATTATTGTTTTAGAAAAAAGTAACCAAAATGAAAAATATATTCACATCTCCACATTGAAAAAAAATATAACCAATTTTGGTTAGAAATAGCCAAAAACGGCAGCTCTGAATATGATTATAGTATTCAATGACTTTGCTAGCTGTTGCATAGATCAAGCTGAAATTTGAACGACTGGCGGTAATAGTTCTTCTTTAAGGACATCGCCGCTAACTGGAATAAACCAGCAACTAGATAAAACATCACAAAAATAAGGCTAAACTGAATCTTATTTTGGTTGGATAGTTAGAAGGGTATTCATTCAATCGGGCTTTTGCTTTAATCGGTTAATAGCTCGATTAATTAACCGAGGGTTTGGTTTAATCGGTTAATAATCGGTTATTTTTGTTATTAATCGGTTAACCGATTAATAAAGTTTTGTTATTAATTAAGTAATTTCATTAAATAAAAATGCAAAAATTATTTATTATTGGAGTCTTTTAGTAAAAAAGAAAACAATAACATAACCAACAAAACAATTCTTGAACTTAAGCGAGCAAACAAAAAAGTAATTCATAAATATGAAAAACACATTTTATAATTTATATATAATATTTGTATGTATTTATTAAATAAGAACATTTAAAAAAAATTTTTTTAAGAAACGCTTTTCTAAAAAAAGAACATTTTTAAAAAATTTTGACCGCCCCCTAGATTTTATCCTGGCTACGCCCATGTATTCGTGTACTGTCATCGGGAATATGTATGCCTGCAAAGTTTCATCCATTTGCATCGAGTAAAAGGCGGTCATAAAATTGTTGCCTCCTCCCCCCCCCCTAGATTTTATCCTGGCTACGCCCATGTATTCGTGTATTGTCATCGGGAATATATATGCCTGCAAAGTTTCATCCGTTTGCATTGAGTATAATGCGGTTAAATTAACGTTACAAGATTTGATTTTCCGAAGTGAAGCTACAGAAAAGGTTTTAAAAATTTTGCCCGCCCCCCCTAGATTTTATCCTGGCTTCGCCCATGTATTCGTGTACTGTCATCGGGAAAATGTATGCCTGCAAAGTTTCATCCATTTGCATTGAGTAAAAGGCGGTCAAAAAAGCATTTTACCAAAGAAAAAATTTTTTTTGCCTGTTCCCCCCCCTAGATTTTATCCTGGCTACGACCATGTATTCGTGTATTGTCATCGGGAATATGTATGCCTGCAAAGTTTCATCCATTTGCATTGAGTATAAGGCGGTTAAATTTACGTTACAAGATTTGATTTAACGAAGTGAAGCTAAAGAAAAGGTTTTAATTAAAAAAATAAACTGTGAGATTTTTTTATTAATTATTTCAATAGTTTGAGATTTTATAAAATAATCTTTTGGAAAAATAATTTGGTTTAAATGTTTAGAATTTAAGCGATTCTTTTCTTAGGCTTTGATAAAACTTGACTCGGAAAACATTCTTTCAATTATCGAAGATGTTTGAGAAATCGGAAGCAACCTATAATACAGATTCAAGAATGATAAAAACCAAGATTACGCATTGCACATGTTTACAAAATTCAAATTTAATATGACGTCACTTTAGCATTATATACACATGTTTGTTTGCTTGTGTTTCTGTATTTTAGCTGTACTTATACGCTGATGTGACGTAGATGCGCAGAAACATTTAATTTTTAAAAGCTGAATGCGATATCTTGGTTTCTTTGTCTTTTTCCAGGATTTCTCTTAACATACAAAATCTTCCATTATGCCATTATTTCGGCTAATTTTGTTTAAGATTGTTTGTGTTACAATCGAGAGCTTTTTCTATTGTCAGGTCATCATCTGACTCATCCTGGCAAAACTCAGCACCGAAAAAAATTAAATACGAACCCCTAGTTTCTGTTTTTGTACTGTATTTTAAGAATGTATTTCTCGAAGGAAATATATGCAGGAAAAAAAATTTTTTTTTAGAAGGTGTATATTGATGTGGCACTGCTGTTATTCATGTTGGACATTGTGGTGTGACTAAATGTTAGAACCACGCTGTTTAAACAAAAACAAAACATTGAAAACAGTAGTATACAATAGCCAAAATCATGTGTGCATTCGAAACACTCGATAGCGATGACTTTTGAAGTCGGGGTGTTAAGTCAGTTTTGAAAGGGCACGAATAATGCAACAAAATGAGCCTAAACGCCTCAAGCTAAAAACTTGAAATTTGGACAGGAGGTTGGTCTCTCCCCAAATCGATCCACTAAGACGGGATTTTTGAAAATTCGAATGTTTAGGGGGCAAAAACGTGTAAATTCAGTAACCTCATATCTCCAGAACCAAAAGAGATACAAAGAAATGTAATACGTATCGTTGTTTTTTTGAAAAATAAGTGGACAGCAACCGTATTCTGTAATTCGCTTAGCTAAAGCTAAATCTCGATCGCTAAAATGCCTGAGAGAATACAAAATTTAAAAATTTTAGCGATGACATTAAAGGTAAAATTGCGGCGAATTAAATTTTTATGGCATTGCCAAATTCAGCAATGCACGTTACAGAATTCCATTCGTAGCCAAAAATCGCCAAATCAACTTTATAGATTTTTAGCGATAGAGATTGAGCATTAGCGAATTGCGGAATACGGCTGCAGGTGGCTGGTACTTTTTGAAAATCGACCCTTTTAGAGAGTATAGGGGTGAAACCTGTATTTTTGAACTTTTTCGTCACCCCATCTTATTTTTAAGCCAATAAAAATATAAATTAAGCTTATATCACATTCGAAACTAATCTAAAAAGTACAAATACGCATTCGGTACCTTTTTCGAAATTCGAACATTTATGTGACGAAAGTGTTTACTATTTTTGGTGCTTTTTTAACAAAACATTTTTCTCCACTCATTGACATATGCGTATTAATTCATGGACTCCAATTACAATATTGAAATTCTTGATACTTAAATAAGTAGAAAAAAGGTACCAAAAAGGGGGAAATACGAGAAATTAAATTCCTTTCTTTAGCTTTTTGTTTTAAAACTGGTACTTTTAATTTTAGTTAATATTTTACCTATTAACATAAAATTCTACATGCAATGTCGTGAGTGGACAAGAACCTGCGAGTGAATTTTTTGGTACTTTTTTGTTCTTTAGCTGGTACTTTTTGAATTTTCGTCAGTATTGGACCTAGAAACATACAATTAAACGTGCAAGGTCCTTAATGAATGAAACGTGCAAAGTCCTTAGTGAATTAGAATGTGGGCTTTTGGTACTTTTTTGTTATTCAACTGGTCCTTTTTGAATTTCCGTTAGTATTAGGCCTAGAAACATAAAATTAGACATGCAAGGTCCTCATTGTATGATAATCTGTAACAGGGATCTTTCTAGTACTTTTTTGTTCTTTAACTGGTACTTTTGAATGTTCGTTTGTATTGGACCTAGAAACATAAAATTGTACACGCAAGCTCCCTAGAGAACGAGAATCAGTAAAAGGGATCTTTCGTTAATATTGCACCTACAAACAGAAAATTAAACATGCAATGTCCTGCGCGAATGAGAATAACTGCTTGTTACTTTTTTGTTTTACAACCGGTCCTTTTTTAATCTAGAAACATAAACTTTGGCACATAAATACATACATATGTCAACGAAAGAAAGGGGGACGCTCACGAAGTAGTGAAATTAATGGTAGTAAAATATAAAGCACTAAATAATATGAAAACTTAAAAATTATTTTTTCAAAATTTAAAATTTTTTTTATTGACTAGTTCAAATGTTCTTTAAAAAAACTTAAATAACTCTTTGGTCATTTAAGTAGAGAAATGTTGTGCAGTTTTTAAAACTTCACAATTTCCGCTGTGATAAAATTCATTTCTTTTCGCAATACATTTGAATTTCCCATTAAATCTAAAATTATTTGGAAAAAATATTGAACTTTGTCAAAATAAAAGTGGGCGTGTAGAACTAAAATAAATAACGAATTTGAAAAAAAAAATCCAAATCAAAAAGCACGTTCACACTTACACTCAACAAACATCGACCGACATCAAGTTTATTGATAACAAATATTTAAACAAACAGCAAAAAAAAAAAAAATAACACGAGAAATAAAATTGTTTGATCAATACAAATAAATTTATGATAAAATAAATTATTTGTTTTTTATTTTTTTTTTTTTGCATTGTTAACTACGAAATGATTAATTTAATGTAGACAAATATACAAACATATTTATTTATTATGTTGTTGTAAATAAATATTAAATTTTTATAATCAAAATTCTAATTACCATTACAAGTTTTGTGATAATCCATAGGAATTTCTTTATTCTGCTGTTTTTTAAAGATTTCGATAATATTTTTAAACAGTTTTTTTTTTACCGATTTTCTTGTTGTTATTATTTTTAATTTTTTTTTTTTTTTGTTATATCACAATTTTTCTAAATTCCATTGGATGTTGAAAACAAAAATCGAAAATCCCAACCGTTAATCAACAAACGAATGTTTCAAATACGACTGGATTTCAATGTGAATAGTTTTCAGATTCTTTTTTGCAGTTTGAGAGTTTATAATTTGTTATTTTTGTTGTTGTATTTTTTAGTTGTTACTGTTTATAAAAAAAAATAGCATTAATAGTTTTTGTTGTTTTGTTTTATTTTTTAGTTTTTTCTTTCGTTTTAATTTTATTTTTACATTTAAAAAAATTTTTTTTTTTGCTCAGTTCAGATTAAATATTTTAGCTGTGAAAAAATTGTAATCGTTTTAATTTCTATGTGAATTACAAAAGTAAAATTAAATTTAAGTTGAAATTAGAAGATTTTAAAAGAGCGCTATCACGTGTGTATGATATTTATTGGTTCTGAAAAGGGAGCGCTACATGGTGCATAACCATATGACCCTTATCAAAACTACTTACATATGTTTCCTAACCGCTGATTTAGCCCTTAGGTCTGGGGATTATCTAGATAACTACTACTATATAAATGCTTCGCAACCTTAATCTACAAATATTTTTCCCCTAAGCTAATCCAGCGAAGCTTTAAGCTTGTCTGCAGGAGACTAGAGTCTCCGGCGGAAATCGAACCCGCAATCCCCGCACTGATAGACTAGTTCACTACCAGCTAGCACCTGATTTCGATTTTCATTATGAAATTACGCTAAGATTTATCGTTAATAGTTTTAAAACTTAAAATAAAATTGTATTCGGAGACTGAGTTCTTCTAAATTTTAAGGACTTACGACATTTATCACAAATATTTTTAGTTTTACCAATTCTTTTAGCATTCAAAATAGATCAATTAAACCTATTGCACCAGAAAGGTTACTTCTAAAATTATAAGACGATTTGACAAATTTTGAAAACTAAATTTGCCATAAAATATAGCATTTATAAAGTTTGCTTGGTAGATTTTGAATGTGGGTCAATGCGATTTATAGATACAAGTAAGAAATAGAGGCCTATTTTGGAAACACATTTTTCAAACTCTAAACTGTATTGTCGCTGTCACAAAAAATATTGTCTAAACGTGTAGAAACCAAAAGCAAATGATTTTCTCTTCAGTCAAATAAGAACCGGGTGTTAAATACTCTCAAAAATTGATAAGAGAATGAACAATATTCGCAGCAATGAAAGTGGGAATAAAAAATACACATATTCTTTTTTTTTAGATTTCAGTTTGGGATATTGTGTTAACAGATGGACATGTGCAACGCCATTTTGCCTTGTCTTAACCATTAGGTGACAAAATATGCATTTACCAAACTCCCCTGAGTGTACGAACAACCAATACGCAGGTAGCAATTTGGAGTGTATAATCCGGCAAAAATTATACTCTCGCCCCTTGTTTAGGAGAAGGAGCTATCTAACTTCCGCAGCATCTAATAAATAGCAGCAGCACCTAGGAAAGATCCTTCCCCACAATGTAGAACACCACTCCCTGTAAAAGAGCATCATTCTGTGCGATATACATTTCACTATATAGTCTTCTTCTCCATCCTAGGCTTTATTCACTCCCAATACAAGACTCCTCACCCACCACGCTCCACCCACAGAGCTTTACACAGATAGATCAAGCTTCCATCCGCTTACAACATCCGAGTCTTGAATGGTCTAATTTCAACAGTCCCTTCGACCATTTAATCTACTAACTAAACTTCAAACCTTCACCAGCATCGCTACTTCATCAATTTTTAAAGACAATCTTTTTGTCTGCCTTCGCGCGATTTACTTTTCGTGATTTTATTAATTACAAAATTTTATAATTTTATTGGTGGAATACCACTTGAAGAGGAATTTTTTATAAAGCTAGTATATTCTAGCGGAAATTGGAAATGGCATTATGTATTCATTTACAGGCCAAATAATCTTAAGCCGATAGAGCAGCTAAGTAACTCCAATAAATCAAATCAAATTGAATTGGCACTTGTATTCTATTTCCTTCAAAAAGTTTTTATCCTCTTTGTAGAGGAAAGAGAGGAAAGGTGAAAAAAATTACTGTTGCCTAACGCTTAAATAAAAAATTGGATAAACTATCCATTTTCTTTCTTTCTCTTCTACAAACTTATGATTTAAACCATTTAAATTGCAATGTAAATAAACCATTAAAATTGCAATGTAAATAAACCATTAAAATTGCAATGTAAATAAACCATTAAAATTGCAATGTAAATTGGGACTAGGGATGGAAAATTATGATTTAGAAATAGCAAGAACTCCTACACAAAAATGTACATACTTTTTGAAAAAAACAGTACCAAACTAGTGCATTACACGGATTTGGTACTAATTTTTTTTATTCAAAATACAATATTCTTAATATTAACAAGCATATTTTTGAAAAGTTTTTTTAAACATCTATGCGTATTTTGGGTTCTTGCTTTTAGAGAGTACCAATCAAAAAGTCGCCCTTACTCCTTATAGGGGTCCTTAATGAAAAATAGGGTATCAGGTGCTTGTACCGCGTATTAAATAGTGAAAAGTCGCTTTTATTACGAAAGTCTCAGAATGCTCTAAAAACATATTTTGTTTCCTCTTTCTGAGTGATTGATTATATTAGATTGACTTCGCCTATCGATTTGAATTCGTTGTAGAGCCAACTTTACTACCTAAATAACTTGTTTTTCAAGTCCAGACGTTTTGGCAGAAGCTGATGATTCCTTCTCGTTATTCTGATTGAAAGCAGAAATCATTGTGAATTTATTCTTCTCACCAGAGAGGAAGCAGACAGATCTCCAAGTCGCTCTGTAGCTCTTGTATCACCACTAGAGTCCTTTCGAAAAACTATAAGTTTCCCCATTTCCAATTTCCAATATATACAGAACTCTATACTCTCTCAATGGACCGCATTGAATTCCTGGCCTTTAGCCACCCCTCGGATTGACTACACGTATTACATCCTGATTTATGTTCTACTGTTAAATGCTCCTCTTATGTCATCTCCTTTCAGTGTCAATTAGACATTTCAAAAGTGGATTGATAATCGGCATTATTTTGTAAGAATATTACCATCCATTCTCTTCGATTATAGTTTTTTAAAGTTTTTATTCCTAAATACTTCTAACGTCGCAGATCGGAAGGTAAACTTAATTTCTTATTCCAAATGTTATTGCACATTGAAAAATATAAGCAAAAAGTAATTTCCAAAAAATTGTACGAAATAATTGAAACTTTATTCACGGTCACTCTTAAAAATGGAGACTACAAAGCTGACATAAATATAACCATACAAAACAGCTGTTTGAACCAACCTTATGGGCAATACAGTATTATTGGTGAATTACCATAACGACATAACCATACAAAGTCTGGGTTCACACTATGAAAGTTTTCTTTCAGAAAGACTGAGTTTATTGAAAGAAGCAAAACATTCTATTTTTCCCTCTCACTAATTAGCTGAGACTTTCTGCAAGAAAACTTTCATAGTGTGAATCCCGAAATAGTAATTGAATTTTGATTTCTTTTCTTTCATGGTAACGGCTATGGCATTATGTTTATGTTACGTCTACTTGGACCTTAAAGAACTTTTTGCTTTTTACCACAGGCTTGTTGGAATCAGGAAAAGGTACTTTTTACGTCGTGGAAGTATTGTGGTATTTTGCATTTTATTAAGTACAATAGTACTTAATTTTTCATGACTGATTGGGACTAAGATAAGCTGTAATATAAGTTTAAATCTTGAAAGTAGGGTGCATTAAATATTTTATTTGCTTAAATCTTTGATAACATTTATTATTAAACCCAAAATTATCTAATGGTAGAAATAAAAATCCATTATCTTGATAATTACAATTTAGAGGAGCCAATATACATTTTCTTCCAAATAAAAAAAAAAAAACTTTAATCTCTTAAAGGCATCAGCAGTAACCACATCACACATATCGCTTCTTTTTTCTGCGGTTGATGCACTTTACTCTTGGATGAGCATTTTTAACAAAAAAAAAAAAAAAGAAACAAAAAAAGCTTTAATATAATAATAATTTCATAAAGCAAAAAAAAAAAAAAAAAAAAAAAAATTAATTAAATAATAAAATGTAGAGTAAGTAACATGTAACGTTTAATGGCTTTTCTGTTTATTTCTTTAGATCATTTTCTTTTAATAAAAGTTTGTAAAACGTTTTAAATTTGAAACTATTTTTTTTTTTTTTTTTGAAATTGAAAAAGAAAATAAAGCTCATTCACTGAAAATCATTTGAAAAAAATTGTCATTTTATTTAAATCGAATCATATGAGTTTCGCAGTTTCTCCATTTCTTTTCACGCATTTGCAATTAATACAAAGTCTCAGTGACTGAGTGAGGGAATGTATAAATAATAATTAAATTTAATAATAAAAAAATAACTGGATTTTTGGTGAAAATTAATTTGAAACATTTTATTTAAATTCGACATGTAGCTTGTCATAAAATGTTAGAGTTTCAGTATTCAGACTGCAACTGGTTGTTGCAATAATAATTTCTTTTAAAAATACTTAAATGCCAATTACTTTCTAACGGCAATTAAGTGATTAGCAGGTACAGTGGTTTGTAAGTTACCAGGATTTTAATTCAAAGAAAACTTTTATCATTTTCCTTAACTAAGCACTTTTAGAACTTAAAACAAAGTACCAAAAAAAGGAGATCTCACGAAATGCCAAAAATGGAGAGAAAAATACTATATAAATAAGCTTTATTAGATCATGGTGAACATAATTAAGACCGGGCTTTCCACATGACCCTACGGTGTGCTACGATAAGAACAAGGCCCATTTAGCGCTAAAATATCCGTTCTTGGCAAGCAATAAGCTTCAGGATAATAATTGTCGAACAATCCGTAGAATAGCGCTTTTCTATTTATCTCATGTCCAATAACTTTAAGAAAGCAGTCGATACCCTGTGACATGAAGCCTAATGGTCATCGTAACGCTGGAAAGGAGTCCCAGAAAAAAAATTATCGCTAATTGACAACCTGATACCGATTCCCGAGTGATAGATGAAACTATAACAAAAGACAAAATTGCAGCCAGAAAAGGATGGGTGTTAACGCCTTTTTTATTTAACGTCGTCATTAACACTATTAAGATAATCGTTACACGCCTGGGCGTTAAGAAAACCGCGACTGCGGATGATGTTTGTCGGTCTCCATGCACATAGGCATCCTGAAATGCAAGACAAGATTATAATGGTCGAAGAAATATGCGTAAGAATGGACCTGCAAATTATGTTCGAAAAAGCAAAATGTTGCGCATTTATCATAGTTGGGGGTAGTGCACTATATATGTATTGATTTAAGTCAGCAGTGCCCTATCACTAAATAAAACTGCAAAAAAAAATTATTTGCACTCGTTTTTACCAGTTTTAGTGATGATTGTTGTTTTTTCAACTACCACTAAAAAAATTTAGTGATATTTCTAATTTTTTCACTATCACTAAACGAAGATTGAATGCAAACATCTGCACTCAATTCAAATAGTGCAAAATTTGAACTTGCAATCAAAAAAGCTGCATACAAATATTGTCTCACTAAAATTTAAAAACTGTTACTTTGTATGTGCATAGTTTTTATTTTTTTTTTTTTGAGGATATGCATAAACAAAATGAAATTTTGTCGATAACGGTATAATTATTAGCTTTAATCATGAAAAAACCAGTCTTTGATTTTAAATTTGGTGCAGCATTTTTAGTTGCAAAATTGTTAAACATCACTATCACTCATGCTTAGTGAGGCTGCAAAGCTTCAATTCATCACTCAACACCAACAAAATGATTGCAATATTTTTGCACTATCACTAAGTGTGAGTTGAAACGTCAAAATGAGTGCACTATCCCCCATCCATGGCATTTATCCATTCACAGCACAAGCGTTTCTAAGCGATAAAGTATGTATGTAGTTAAGGAAAGGCTTAAAAGAGCGGGATGATGCAACACCCATAAACATTTGGGTATAGAAGTACACCAAATTGGCATTTTGAGTGCTCTATATGGGGAGTCTTCCAAATCCATTAGCCCAAAACCAGATTATATATATGGTGCCTCAAGTGCCTCAAGGGTGCCTTTTTAATTTTTCGCTCCAAATGGAAATAAATGCAGGACACAGATACACAAAAATGTAACATCCAAGACAGGCATTTTGCAAAGATGTAACATCCTTTGTGTATCTGGGTTGTACAATTACACAAGAGGTGGTTGATCACAAGACATAAAGTTGAGATTAGACAAGACGGTATTTTGCATAGATGGGGGTAGTGCACACATTTTGCAGTTTCAACTCACACTTAGTGATAGTGCAAAAATATTGCAATCATTTTGTGGATGTTGAGTGATGAATTGAAAATTTGCAGCCTCACTAAGCATGTGATGTGATGTTTAAAAATTTTGCACTCAAAAAAAAAAAAAATTGTTTGGTTTAAAAAAAGCAATCATCAGTTTATTGGAACTTTTTTTTCTTCACTCATTTGAGTGCAACTAAAATGTTTGCACTAAATTTAAATCAAAAACTTGTTTTTTCATGATTAAAGCCAATAATTATACCGTTATTGACAAAATTTCATTTTGTTTAATGTTCTTTTCTTATGCACATCCTCCAAAAAAAATAAAAAAAACCATGCACATACAAAGTTAAATTTTTTAAATTTAAGTGATACAATATTTTTATGCAGCTTTTTCGATTGCAAGTCCAAATTTTGCACTATTTGAATTGAGTGCAGATTTTTGCATTCAATCTGCGTTTAGTGATAGTGAACAAATTTGCAATATCATTAAAATTTTTTTAGTGGTAGTTAAAAAATAACAATCATCACTAAAGCTGGTAAAAACTATTGCAAATAATTTCTTTCTTAGTTCAATGCTGATTTAAATCAAATTTTGTGCACTACCCCCAACTATGGTATTTTGCATGCTTATCTTCGTGCGGCGTTTCTTCAAAATGTCCAGCAACACAAAACTTAAAATCTTAAACTCCAACGCGTTCAAGTTTTTAGGAACAAATGCCTCCAATCCTTTTTTGGATCTAAGGAATAAAGCGCGTTGATCTTTGGCGCACCCCACAACGAATTCCCATTCAGACGAGGATTCGTACGCAAAAATGTATTTTGATTGGGTACAAACTTGAGAAATTTATATGTAAATTTACAGAGCACTAGCTTGATCTAATAGGAAAATAACTGGTAGCGCAATGGGACTCGGAGGAAAGCAATTATAGAACTTGGAAAACTTGGAGATTTATGCGTTATATAGATTTAATAATATATAAACATATATAATTGTTTTTGTATTATAATAAGCCCATGGGACGATCTAAAGAAATGAAATTTTATTCCAATTTTTATAAACATCTGGGGCCTAATTCTGGCAGTCGTGATCGAGCAATTTCTCGATTCGAAAGCAATTTTATCTCAGCCGATACTGAACGAATCAAAATTATTTTTTCAGTATTGTGAAACTCAAATTAATGCTTTACAACACTGAAAAAATAATTCCAATTCGTTAAGTATTGACTGAAATAATTAGATAATAAATTGCTTTCGAATCGAGAAATTACTCGATCACGACTGCCAGAATCAGGCCCCTGGTTTATTTAGTATTGAATACATTATCGATTTCAAATCGCTTTGTCTTCAAATTCATTTTCCATCTAATACCTGAATGTCCTCCCGAAGAAATGGATTTGACTTAATAGCGATCGAACAAGTAAAATTTCAGTCGGACCGTTTCTATTTAATGTTAAAAATGGAGCAAATCTTTCTTTCAAAAGAAGGGTCCTGTCACTTTAATAGCTTACTTTATAAGTTAAAGGCGCCTGAACATTTAAATTTAAGTATTTTTTGGATAACTTGCTGCCTTTTTTTTATTGCAATATTTTACTAGCTTAGCACCAGATATAAACAAATTAATTTTTTGAGTGTATGCTTTTTTCCTAAGCCTCCGGGAGTGGAAAATATTGAAATATAATCCAAATGAAATATTTAAGACTTTTACCAGCATCGTATCAAATTAAGATTTAAAAATAAAAATTATACACACTTTTAGAAATTTTTATTTATTTTATTCGTAAATGTTTTCTTAAAATGATCTAAATGGGGGTTTCTATGACTTTTTTTCAAAACGTGCAGTTTTCATCAGATTTTAAGGTTTTTAAAATAAGAAATTTTAGAATCCAGCAAATCAAATCTTAAAAAAAAAATTCTAAAATCCAGTTTTTTATTTTTATACAGCTTATTCACAACGCCTACGTAAGAGAAACGAGGCCTTTTTAATTGCGATATGGGACCTTCGGTTAATATTTCTTGGTGTTACACAGGGTGGAAAGTAAAAATTGGAAGCTTAAAAGTTTTTATATGTCC
This sequence comes from Pollenia griseotomentosa, assembly GCA_963931875.1. Classification (NCBI taxonomy): domain Eukaryota; kingdom Metazoa; phylum Arthropoda; class Insecta; order Diptera; family Polleniidae; genus Pollenia; species Pollenia griseotomentosa. The sequence continues at coordinate 52,632,997 of OZ007564.1, forward strand.
CCAGTAGGGATGTGGAGTCGTCAAAAAATATATCTAACGCCGACTCCGACCTCAACCGCAAATTTTTTTTTAGTACGATTCCGACTTCAACAGCTTAAATTTTTTTAGTACGTCTCCAACTCCGACCCCCACTCTAACCTTGATACTATATGTATATGAAATTGGTCCTTATTTAACTTTAAACTGGTTTTTTAATGCAGTACCTTTTAAATTGTTAAATACACCAAGAAAATTATTCTGAAAAATTTAAAATCGATATTTAAAATATTGCATCGCCAAATTCAAAGAATTTTTATTTTGGAAAATATTAGAACATTTTTTTCAAATTTAAGACTCCACAGCCCTGCTCTAAAGTATGGTAGATTGGATCTCTTTGAGCCAATCCTTTGCAAATTAAATAATGTAAATCTCGATTTGGATGGAAATATTATAAAAAAATAGAAAATCACAAATTGGAGAAAAATCGATATAAAAAGTTTTTAATTTCACAAAAATACCAAAATCTGAAACAATCGAAAGGTTTTAAAAAATCGGGAACTTTTTAAAAAATAAATTAGAAATATAAATAACAAAACAAAAATCTTCATCTATTTAAATTAGAAATATTTAAAAAAAACCCTAGTGAAAGAAAATAACAAAACATTTAAAGGAATTACTAAAAAAAACTAGAAACTGTAGATTTATGTTTCCCTCTTTTTCGAATTATCTTCCACTGTGCGTCACTTGAAAAATGTTATGTTGTTTTTAAACCAAGTTTAACTGAATTGTTTTAAATTGTTTAACTCCGGATGTTTCTTATTAAACAAGTTAGATGTTAAACTTTTATTTAATTTAATTAACATGAATACCACTTTTACTCTATTTTAAAAGTTTTCAATTTCAAATCAATTAAATTCTGAACTTTAATGTGTTTAACAGTTTTTAATTTTTTTTTTTTTTAACATAATTTCTTTAAAAATCTTTGCATTTACGTATTTTTATTTTAATGGAATCGATTTAAATTATTGTATTACTTTATTGTTAATTTTATTTAATAATTTTTTTTTTGTTATCAATCATATTACAATTATTTGAAATATTGCTATTTATTTAATTATTTATTTATTTTGTAAAGCATACAATTACGTTTTTTTTCATTAATATTTATTTGCATTTTACTTTCATTTCGTTATTTTTTTTTTTATTTATAAAGCAGTTTTAATTTGCAAATAGTTTTCTATTTTTAACATTTATTTATTTAATAGAAATTTAATTTCCATAGAAAATAATGCTTAATATTGCTGGCTATTCATAATGGTTAACGAATTGATAATTAAGATAATTTCAATTTTTCTGTTTATTAGTTTTATTAATTTTTTAATTTAAACCGTGTTTTAGGAAAAGTTTTCACGATTTAACGAAGTTTTCTATTAAAATAAGAGACCGAAAAAAGCAACAACAGCTACAAATTTAGCACACACAATTGACAAATCAAACTTTTTTCGGTCTTGTTACAAAAATTTAACTTCTTGTTTTTATTGAAATTTAATTATTGATCAAACATTTAACACACGTACATGCATTTACATTGCACAGTGGGTGATGTTTGAAAAAACAGATAAGTAAATTGAATTGGCATTTTCTAAACGGATGGTTCGAGTGTTATGTAACACATTGAAATATTCATCAGGAACCCAGTTAAATGATATTGCTAGGAGCCTAGATACATATACATATCTGTCTGTTGCTCATACTCTTTGCATATAATCGCAACTTTCCATTATCGCTATTACGTTTAAAATACTTTAATCGCGATTATCGATTAATCGCACAGTTAGTTTTAGTATTTCATGTTGTATTTATATTTCATTTGTTATATTTATATATTTAAACATAAATAAATTTGGTATGTCTAAGAATCAGAACAAAAAGTAATAAATATCTTTTTATTAACATAGGTACATTGTAAAATACTAGTCAACAACCAAAAAATTTGTAGGTAGATAGTTAAAAAGTTATTTAAGTAAAAAAAAACTAAGAGTGCTATATTCGGCTTTTTGGCATGATCCATGTGTAATTAACCATTTCGTTGGCGGCAACACTGAAGACTAGGCTCAGCAAATGCTCTTTTAATTTCGATTTGTAACTCAGATGCTATTTCTTCAACATATTCTGCCTTTGTTGCATCCTGTTATTGTAGGTATGTATCTGTACTTTATTGTTCCAACTTTTTATGTAAAATTGTAAGTGCACCTTTTTGTATCTGAAATAGGTACAAAGAACTTCGAGTGTGTGCAACAGGCAAAAATACGTTGCTAAGTTGAGTAACAAAATCGCATTCCCTTATTCGTTTAAAAAATATATTAGATTTATAAAAGATGTAAACTAAACCCGATAAATATAATAGTCGAATTATAATTACGGGAGGTGCCCGTTGTGGAGCCTCCTAGAACCGCCCTCATTTTAAAAATTAAATACTTTAAGAGATTACACCACTGCTTAAGAAGTGCGAAGTTTTATCAGAATCAAAATGCTGATTTGTTTCGTATTTTTTTTCCAAAGTTTCCCACTGTGAATTGTAAGAGAACATGTAAATACATACATATAAACCAACATCAACTCTCTCTGGTATATTTTTAAATGCAACAACTACAAATAATACAGTATAGAATTTTATTTATGTTTGTTTTTTATTCCTTTTCATTTTCTATTTAACAGTGGTTTGACAGTTGTTAAGACAATTGTTAATGTATTTGTGTTAGTAACTACATATTTTATTTACATAAATCTATACATAACCTTACCATATATTTACAAAATAGTGCCTTAAACTAATGATTTGTTAATAGTTTTTTTGATAGTAGCAGGACAGTGGTGTGAGGGGTAGATTTAAACCTGTCTTTCTTTGGTTTGTTTAAGTTTTATTTGAAATCTTGAAAAAATGTGTGAATTAAAATCTAGTTTTGCTATTATTTTAACAAGTTTAGTGGCCTAGAAAATATACACATACACACATAATTACCAAGAATTTTTTAAAATTTTCCAAAAATAAAATTTTTTGTACGTTTTTTAAATTTGGTTTTTGAAAACTCTATTTTAAACCAAATTATGTGTATACCTGTGGTGCCCTGACATCCCTGTTACACCTATAAACTCGATTAAGCAGCTGCTATGAATAAATGAATTTTGATCAAAATTTTTTTAAACTAAAATTTTTTGTTTAAACAACCGGTTTTTTTCTTGTAGTATGGTGATTTTTTATGAATTAAGTTTTTCGGGCTGGCAGCACTGGTTGGTAATTGTGTCCAAACTACATCTGTGAAAGTGAAAAGTGTTCAGTATACTCTGTCATTTCATCATGGAGAAACTCACAAACGAGCAACGACTGCAAATCGTTGAAATTTGTTATCAAAATTCAGCTCGATGGAAATCCACTGTTTTTTCGAAAAATTGTGTTCAGCGATGAGGCTCATTTCTGGCTAAATGGATACGTAAACAAGCAAAACAGCCGCATCTGGGGTGAAGAACAGCCACATGCCGTACAAGAGTTACCGATGCATCCCGAAAAAACGACAGTTTGGTGTGGTTTATGGGCTGGTGCCATCATCGGTCCATTTTGCTTCAAAGACGACCGTGGAAGAAACGTAACCGTCAACGGCGAACGATATCGAGCCATAAAACGCGACTTTTTTTTTGCGCCAATTGGCTGGGTTGGACGTGGTTGATGTGTGGTTTCAACAAGACGGTGCCACATGCCACACAGCTCGTGAAACCATGGACATATTGAAGGATGAATTTGGTGAGCAGTTTATCTTTCGAAATGGCCCTGTGGGTTGGCGGCCAAGATCATGTGATTAGACGGCTCTTGACTATTTGTTGTGGGGTTATGTAAAGTCGTTGGTCTATGTGGACAAGCCAAACACGATTGAAGCCTTAGAGTAAAAAATAACACGTGTTATTCATGGAATACAGGCCGAAATGGTCGAAAAAGTGGTGCAAAATTGGACCTTACGAATGGACCATTTGAACCGGAGTCGCGGGCATCATTAACATAAAGTTATTTTTAAAAAGTAAATGGCAAAGACCAATTTATCGATTACAATAAAAATTTTGAATACATGATGCAAATTTGAGTGTTTAATTAGATTTAAAAAAAAAACTACGCTTAAAAAATAAATAAAATATTGAAAACAACAGGAAAATACATCGTACTTCATTGATCTTAAAAATGCATTTAATACTTTGCAATGGGCTGCAATTGTCGATTTGTAGTTAGTTAGAATCGTTTACGAAAAATAAAAGCAAAGTTATGTTTAGCAAAGTTGTTAACCTCAACGCCACGGCTACAACATAGTCAATAAAGGTAAGCGGTTTTTTGGTTTTCCGTGTTTTTTTTGTTTTTCATAATTTTAACTTAAATCATCTAATACTACACACCCAGGTACATTTCACTGCTTTTCAAAAAATGCTTGCTAGCTAAATTAAAAAAAATCTACCATTTAGAGAATTCAAATAATTTTTCCGATGTTGGGAAACCCCCTTTGACATTCCTTTAAATTATTATTTTAAAGCTCTGAATTAAGACCGACTATTATACATTTAAATGTAAGTCATCATTTTGAAATAGAAAAAAAAATATAAAAAACTGTTGCTTAGCAAATTGAAAACATGTTACATGGATTTATAAAATATTAAAAAATAATAAAATATAACAAACTTTATAAAAATTTTGTTTACAAAAAATGAATAAAAGTTATTTTACACAGCAGCACGTAATAATTATGTCAAAAATGTTTTTGTAATTAAAAAAAATATTTTAGGAATTTTCCTTTATTTAAATTTATTTATTAACATTATTTATAACACTAATGCTATGGTCACACGTAACAAATATTTGAAGTTACACTATTGTTTTTTATACGGGACTTCCCGGGACAAAAATCCAACAAAAATTCCAGAAAATTTGGCAAAAATAAAAAAAAATAAATAAAAAATAAAATAAAAAATTAAATTTAAATCCGATAAACAAGGCAATGCTTAATGTTTGATGCTCTGGAGTTTTGAACTATTGAAAAAGAGGAGTATAAATGTACACAATTTTAAATTTTTTTTATAGGAACAAAAAAAGTTTTTCCCACTTGCGCATCAAAAAAGACTTTTTGGATTAGATTATAAAAATACAGTTTATACTATTTCTGTAAGCGATGTTGACAAAAGTGAAGAATTAAGATTTTAGGATTTTTTTATTGCAGCAATTAGTAAAGAAAACACTGATTTAATTCAAGGAAAATTATTTTCTTAAAAAAAAATATTACAAATTTTTGAAGAAAGTAGTGAGAAAACTGAAAGTGTCCAGAGATTATTTTATTCTCTTTTGTCTACAAAGGCAAACATCCGTAGAAAGGGAACGTGTTTTCTCATTGGCAAGACGCTGCTTGATTAAAATAAGAAATAGGCTGTCAAACGATTGTGCAAATGCTTTTTCAATACACAATAAAAATTTATTTCAATTAAAAAATTAGTTTTATTATACCTACACCACAATAGTGGAGAGGGTATTATGCATTTGTGCTGATGTGTGTAACGCCTTAAAATATTGGTCCTTAAAGTATACCGATCGACTCAGAATCACTTTCTGAGTCGAACTAACGATGTCCGTCCGGTTGGCTGGCTGTCCATGTAACCTTGTGCGCAAAGTACAGGTCGCAATTTTGGAGATAATTTGATAAATTTGATAGGTTCTTATTGGCACAAGGACCAAGCCTATTGAAAATGGGCCGAATCGTAGGACCACGAGGGAAGATAGGGGGAAATTTCTGTCTCTCAAAAACTTTCAAACTGATTTTAATGAAGTTTATTAACATAGATAAATCCATATTTATATGGACACATAAGCATGATGCGTTTTTAAATACTGTGGTGTAGGGTATTATATGGTCGGGCTTGACCGACTATACTTTCTTACTTGTTAATTATAAATTTGCACCAGTAAACAAATAAATACATAGTATCAATTAAATATTTTTTGACATTAAAAACATTTTCTGCAGCATTGTTGTTGATATAATTAAAAGTTTAATTCACCTGAATATTTTTTTTTTTTAAGTTTAATGCATTGATGAACTTATTTAATAGATCTTATGAATTTTTATTTATTTTTTGTTCAAATAATTTAAATTAAATTATATTTTGCTCCGTTTAATATTAAACGGGAATTCCCGGGAAACTACTAAATAAATCCCGCTTTCCCGGGAAATGAAAAAGTTCGGGAGAAGAAAAACTCTATGCCCTACAAATAACCACTATTTTTACTAAACATTTGTTTGATTTTGCATAACGTTTATTAGATTAAACAGCTTTTAACTATTTGTTTCACCATTGGTTAAAAGATTGATGTTTGACTATAGACTGGCACCCGCCGCAGTGGCGCAAACGGTAGAACTACAAAGAATTCTGATTATGGGAATGTGGTTATTCTCAAAACATGTAAATTCTGTTTTCTGCCGATGTTCAGTCAAGAATAAAAATTATCAATTACAATACCTTCATGTTGTAAAATTCCTCTCTTTATAAAAATAATTCACTGAAAAATAAATTTAATGAACTTACGCCTTATTTAGATATATCAAAAATTTATTAAAGTTTAGTCAATTAAAAAAAAAATTGATAAAAACATCTTAAAAAGTTGATTATTGGCTCACAGTCGTAGTAATTATAACTGAACTTGGTCAAATTGGCCGTAAATGGTTTAATTGCCAATTTTTTAAATTTTTAAAAAATTGTTGAAGAATTTCGACACTGAAGTTCCTTCAAAAATTTTTGAAAGTTTTAGAAAAAAAGTTTAGAATAAAGTTTTAAATATTTTTTAAAGGTCAAAAATTTGAAACTTACCCAAATCTGTTAATATGTGTTCATTGTAAAAGTCCATGTCCATCTGTGCTAAATTTATAATATCCTTTTGTTAATTCGAGCATCCTTACAAAATTTGTTTAAGTAAAAATATTTGCTAAAAAACCTGAAAAGACAAAGGAAAAAAATATAATTGTATATATCACAATTTTTTTTAAAAATATTATAATACTAGCGGAATTCAAACCACTTCCTTTTCAATATATGTTCTTTTTATGATTTACCAAAGTGAAACGGAAAAATTTACAAAAACGTATTTCTTAAAATGTTGTATTATTTTATATTTACTAATAGGCCTCTTGGTCAAATAAAGTTAACTTTTTGCCAAATTAATGTTTTTATACCCTTTACCGAAGGTAAAATCTTGTCATTCCGTTCGTTACTTCCACAATATTGGTCCTAGACCCTATGAAGTATAAATATTCTGGGTCCTTATAAGTAGCAAAGTTGATTTAACGCTGTCCGTGCGTATGTTGTAATTCGTTTTCCGAAGACCCCAGAAACGATGAGAATTTTTATATATTTATGTCACATATACACTGAAAGAAAAATGCTTCATATATTTAATGAATCATTTTCATAAAAAAATTTTCATTGGTTAAATAAAAATTTTCATTGTCTAAATGGAATTTCATAGTTATAATGAAGTCTTTTCGTTAAGATCGCTTCATTGGATTTCGTAATTACGTTAAAAATTTTCATTGGATATATGAAAACTTAAGTTTGTCCAAGTTAAACAAAAAATTTTAATTGGGAACATAAAAAAACAATATACAAACATAACTATTTTCATAAATTAATGCAAAATTATAGTTTCCTTAAAAAAATGTTTAATTGTTAATTAAAAAATGTAAGATTTAATTATTTCATACATCTAATGTTATATGCCATTAAATTAATGAAATCAAAATTTTTTTTTATAGAAGCAACATATTTCAATAATTGCCTTCATAAATTTAAATTTTCTTTGTGACAATAAAAATGTCATTATAGTAATGAAACAAAAACTTTCAATCCACTTTCAATCAACTTTGTTATTGTTGTTATGGACAATTTAATCTCATATTTACGCTCTTAATTGATTAGACAAAAGTAGTTTTTTTATCCAAAAACTACACTGCCCCGGTAGGCTAGCTGGTAGTGAGCTAGTCTATCAGCACCGAGGTTGCGCGATCGATTCCCGCCAGAGACAGAAAAAAAAATAAAATAAAAAAAATTAAATAAAAAAACAAAAAAAAATAAAAACAAAAAAAAAATAAAAATAAAATAAGAAAAAAAAATTTTTACTTTATTGAAAGTATTCATCCAATGAATAAAATTCATAGATCTAATATAATGTTTCATTAAATACATTTTAATGAAACAGGTTTCATTGATCCAACGAAGCGCTGCATAGGTTCCTTTTTAATGCAATTTTTCATGGGATTAATGTCAAAACTCATTGGAATTGCGTAGAAAATTCTTTCAGTGTACTCCGTTTAAATTTTCTTTTGAAATTCAGCCACATCGGTCCATAACTGACTTAGATTTGAGCGAGCAAAAAACCACGACTGCCTCATATTTGACCCATAAAGCCCTTGTTGTTGTTGTTTCTTATTTCTTTTTTCTACATATCTGGAGAACGGCTAGAGCCAAAGTTTCCAAAATAGGTACAAGCATCTTGGTTATCAATACACAACCTATTTAAATGGGCGGGATTGGAGAAGTGGCCGTAGCACTTTCCATACAATGATGATATTAAAAATTTTTGTATATTTGGAGAACGGAAAGAGCCAAAGTTTCCAAATAAGATTCAAACGTATCAGTAACACAACATCCCACAAAATGTGGGCGCGTTTTGAGAAGTGGGTAAGGTATGGTAAGAGAAAATGTTTCCAAATTTGGTGCACATAGGTGGGTTATTAATACTAAATCTCTCTATAAATATGGGTGGCATTGTAGAAGTGGGCGGAGAACCTCCCGTACAAAGATATTATAGATTTCTGTATATCTGGAGAACGGCAGGTGTCAAAGTTTCTAAATTAGATACAAGCTTCTTTTTTTATCAATACACAACATTCGACAAAATGTTGGCGGGTTTGAAGAATTTGGCATGGCACAAAATGGATTTATTAATATCTAAAGAACGGTATTTACATAGCCTTCTGTTCTTATCGCACGATGGTGAGGGGTATATAAGATTCGGCATAGCCGAATATAGCACACTTTCTTGTTTTTAGTTATAAACATTTAAGGCTCAGTTAGTCTTTACTTTCTGCTTCAGTTCCGTTCCGTGCCGTTCTGTTACGAAATTGTAACAGTTACTTTTTCTGTAGCAACTTATCAGCCATCTATGACAAATTAACTAGTTTTGCACCGTCCATTGTTTTATTTCAATAACTTTAATCATAAATTTGAAGAAATTAAATTTTATGAATTCTTAAATTAAAAAAATAATTTATTTCAATATAAAAATGTATTTTTTAAGGCTCAGTTAGTCTTTACTTTCTGTTCTGTTACGAATCAGCTGATTTGTTTTTGTTATTAAAAAACCTGTGAAATTGATTAGTTTTTCTGTTCTGTTGTTGTTCAGTTTGTTAAAATCAAAAACTTGTTAAGTAATTGTAAGTGACAGCAAAATAAATAATTAAAAATACATATTTATATTGAAATAAACTATTTTTTAATTTTAAGAATTCATAAAATTAAATTTTTTCAAATTTGTGTGCATTAAAGTTATTGAAATAAAACAAAACTAATGAATTTGGCATAAATGGCTGATAAGTTGCTACATAAAAAGTAACTATTAAAATTTCGTAACAGAACGGCACGGAACAGAACAGAAACAGAAAGTAAAGACTAACTGAGCCTTTATTATTTATTTTGCTGTCACTTACAATAACTTAACAAGTTTTTGATTTTAACAAACTGAACGGCAACAGAACAGAAAAACTAATCAATTTCCCAGGTTTTTAAATAACAAAAACAAATCAGCTGATTCGTAACAGAACAGAAAGTAAAGACTAACTGAGCCTTTATTTTAAAAGCCTTTTTTAAAATATTTATGTGTGTATATGTATGTTAATATAAAAATAATATTTCATTAATAAGATTTTGTTTGTTGTGCCAAATTCCTAATTTTCATTCTTGGTAAATACACTGAAATTTTTTGTTGGAGAAGAAGCTAGTTCCTATGCGCATTTAACTGTTGGCTTAGGCCTGATCATCGGGAAACAAAAGCAAACGTTTGGGTCAACAAAGTGAGGGTTTCACGCATTGTATGGCATGTTGCGCCGTCTTGCTGGAACCATTTATCCTCCAAATGATTTGCAATGAGAAATAAAATCACGAATCATTTTGCGTGTAGGGTTCGATTTACAGACAAATGGGATTATGGAACCTTTGGCATGTAAAGCAGAAATTAACCTCTTGTTTATTCTGGTCTTAATTCTTGCACCAGTTGTAAATTATATGGATGTTGGCGAAGATATTTCTACAAAATATTCCAAGTAGTTGACGGGCAGTGACCGGTTTGCTGACAACGGTGTCGGATCGATAAATTAGAGTCATCTGTCAAACTCACGTCTACAGAAGCAATGGCTTCTTCTGTATGCATGGTACGGGCGCGATTTTAATAAATACTATCCAGAAGAGTAAATTTCGTTATGAATCGATATTAGCTGCTCGATGGACGATTATGCGCACGCTAAGCTTGACGAAGTGCTCTTTAAGTTTGGCGAACAGAGTGCGAATTTTGGAAATAAATTTTAACGTTTTGTAAACGTTGATCTAGTGTAAGTTTTAGCATGGTGATTTCCCAAAGTATACAGATAAAAAGTCCGACACACTTGAATAGTATGACTGCCAGTTTATATAAATTCTAGAAAATCATGAGATTTTTTTTCAAATATATTCATTATTTTTCGTCAAAAAAGTCAAGCTTTTATAAAATCCCCTTAAAAGTTATAATCAAATTTTATATTTCTATAATTTATAGTTACAACCAAGGTACCTTGGTTACAACATTATACTCTCTCTGGTTATAACTTAAAACTATAAACTTTACCAACTGCAAAAATTTAAAAGTTATGAACCCTAAAAGAGTTTTAAATGCAATACAAATAAATTGAAAACACTAACAACAAATAGGATTGGAAACCTATTAAATAACACAGTGCAACACGAAAAAAATAACCATATACGAAAACCACTACGTGATAAAAGACCAAAAAAAGTGCTCTAGAAAGTTGTTTATTGAGATCTTAGGTACATCTTTGTAGTTGGTAGTTTCCTTGAATTTTGAACGGTTTGTTACCTATGGACCTGAACAGGGAAAGAAAGGTAAAAAAAATTGGGTTTTTTTTTAAGATTTTTGCGATTTTGAAAAGATGAAGTTTTTCCGTCCGTATATAGTGATTTTTTCATGACTTAAACAATTACACACAGTGTAATTAAACACCATAAAATTAAAAATAAATAAATAAAGTAAGTAAGGAAAAACATGTAAAATCAATTAAAATGGATACTCATTCAAAAAAGCAAACTTCGATCTACCAAAGGTTAAAATACAATATGGTTTAAGGATTGATGTTTGACTATTGACGTCAGCAGTCGTCGATGGCTGCGAGTGTAAGACGGCAAATCCATCTGAGGAGATCGAGTGGTTGCGATTGAAACATGTCATGGTAACCTGCCGGCCGCGGTTCGAGCCCCGGCTACGGTCAAGAATGAAAAATTATCAATAACAATTTTAATTAATTTTCATGTTGGAAAATTCCTTTCTTCATAAAAATAATTTAATGAAAATTAAATTTAATGAACTTAAGCCTAATTAAAAATATTAAAAATTTGGATTAAAAGCCATAAATAGTTCAACAAAATAACCACAATTCTAATTAAAATAAATAAATTTAAAATTTTTTTTTAGAATTATTATCTAAGCTAAATTTATAAATGATACTTATATGGATAAATGAAGATTTAAAACTTACGGATTAAAGTAAAAAAACAATTAAAAAAACAATAATAAATACCATGACAATATATGAAATAAATTGACGGACAGACTGACAACAATTCACAATAAATGTTTGTTACTTATTAAATATTTAATCGTACTCTCACTTATAGATACTTTTATATACATAGGTAGCATGAACACAAACTTACTTTTACTGTCACACAGAAGAATCACAACAAACAAACAATCTTCTTTTACGCGCATTTAAGATCAAATAGTGACTTTAGGCTTAGAACGCCTTTTTCATCACAATAAGGATTTTTTTAAAAAAAAACATGAGTATGAGTATGAGAGAGTGTTTTTTACACTTCGTCCAAACGGATTTTGTATGAACTGCCTATAGTTTATTTTTGTACCACGATGTAGATGTTGAGCTAGTCCATTTAGGAGAATTTGTTCACTACTAAAAGCATGATGCAGTTAAAATTGGTGCTGAGCTATAAAAATTCAATACTAACAATTGTACTTTTTTTAATACCTTTTTCTAAATAGGAAATAAAGCAGTACCCCTACAATGTAAAAAGTATCTTTTTCTAATTCGATAATAATAAAATAGAATTGAAGAAAATTAATTTAAATTAACACTGTGCTACACAAGAAAAATACAGGGCTCCCATGTACAAATTCTGTTTTGTTGCAGTTTACAGATTCCGAAACTACTGAAAATTGTTCACGATCATTTTGTTTTTGTAAAATAACGTTAATCTTAAAATTAATAAAAATGATCGTGTAATTGAAGACTTTTAAAATCACTATGAAGATAAGGGAAGTTATTATAGTCGATTTAAGAGTTGAAAAAATTACAGCACTAGGCGCGAAAAGTTTGCAGGATAAGAAATAAGATATTGTTTGAGACTTTCTGGGTAAACACAAAGACTTAGGCCCTAATTATATTAAACGCAACGCAACGCCAAAGAATTACATTGAAAGCAAAAACAAAGTCATAAAATTTTTTATAATTTTGTTGTTGCTTTCTACAGAAATTCATGTACCGTTTTAAAATTTTCAACGCCACAAGTTATGAGAAAAAGGTCAAGAAAGTAAGTATCAAACGAATACAATGCGTGGTGTGGACCTCTAGCTTAACTTTACTGGCACTTTTTAATTTTCTATTCATTGGTGCATTGTAGTTAACTTGACTTTTCTAGAAAGAAGTCTGGACAAATAATTCCAACGGAAGAAAATATTTCGAGCTGCGCTTTTGATTGAAATAACAAGTAAGAGTGCTATACTCGGCTATGCCGAATCTTATATACCCTTCACCATGATGAGATAAGAACAAAAAGTTATATACATAAATAACGTTCTTTCGATAGGTATAAATAAATATTAATTGAGCCACGCCAACTTTTCATTTCGCCATGCCGAAGAATATAAAAAAAACAAAAAATGTATATATGTACCTAAGCCCGTTTCCTCTTTTGCCAAAGTTGATGTTTGAAATTCGTTTTATAATCTTAAAATCGTTTTTTTGGAACATAAAAAAATTAAATAAAAAAAATGAAAACAATTATTTTTGGGATTCGAATTGGCAATATCATCAGTCTCAGGAGAGAACTTAACAACTCGGCTATGAATGCTTTTACTGAAGAAGCGTTAAATTAAAATATATTGAGTCTATGAGTTTGTTTCTTTATTTGAGCGGCATATCATATACATGCATTAATGTGTATGCGTAAAATTCAACACATTACAAATAAAATCCACCACTGTAGTGAAGGGTATAAAAAAACCACATTACCAACACTGTATTACCATAGCCATTGTATGACCGTAGAAACCAAAATTGAATTGGTTTGTATGGAGTGTTTATGTCGTTTTGGTAATACAGTGTTGGTATGGTAATGTCACGTCTAATTGGACCTTTAAAGGAAAAAATTTGAGGCAGTCGTGGTTTTTTACTCATATCTCAGCCATTTGTGGGCCGATCTTGCTGAATTTCAATAGCAAACAATTCTGGACCATACGTGACATAAATGTATAATAACTTGGCCCCAATCATACATGGGGTCTTCGGAAAATCCATTTAAATGGACAGACGGACATCGTTAAATCAACTTCGCTCCACATAAGGACCCAGAACATATATACTTTATAGGGTCTAACATCAATATTATAGAAATTACAAACGGAATGACAAACTTATATATACCCTATTCACCTGATGTATTGCATCAGCCAGTGATGTTATACACTTTTTTGAAAAGTGCTTTCGCAGCCCGAAAAAAATCCCTATTTTTTCCGACGAAATAAAAAAATTGTCTCTACAAAAATCACTACAATTTTTGATTGTTAAAGTATCAATACAAATAAAACCCGTTGTATTCATGTATGTATATAAAGTTTATTTCAAGTGTTCTCAGCTAGCATTTGGGTGATCATTTTTTGCAAAAAACAACTAAATTGGTCTTCACAGATTACTTTTGGTGATAAAAAGCTGATTTATCACTTGAGCGATTGAAAAAGGATTTTTCATATATGATCCATTGCCGAATAAATAAAAATATTGAATAAAAAAGAAGCCCACAAATTATAACGAATGATAGAAAAAATCCTTGCGCTATGCGCATTGGCATTTGTTAGTGATTAACCACAGATAGCTAATTTTGACTAAATTATAATATGAAATTTTTATTAAGATAGTGACTTTTCTCCAAAACTTTTTGATTTCTTTCGGTAGCAATTGATCTAATTATTGCTCTAAAACTGAAACTCAAAGCATCTCCATTCTTGTAAAAGAGAGTTTCACAAATTTACCTTAAAATCAAAGTTGAATTGGCGGCAAGCGATCACTCAAAGAAATTTAACAGTTTTTAATGTTGCCGTTTCAACAATTTTATAAGTATGTTGTCACAAGTCGAAAAAGATTTCCAAATACTAGTGTTCGCATAATGGTCAAAATTCAACCATAAATTTTTATTTATGTTTAATTTTATTTTTCTATGTCTAATATTTACGAAAGTTAATCAAAGTTCCAGATGTTGAACGAAAAAGTACCAAAAAGCTCCCCTTACATATTCTTATTCACTCAGGACCATGCATGTTGAATTTTATCTTTATAGGTCGAATATTAACAAAAATTCAAAAACAGATTTAAATAAAATGTATATTGTGCGCTTCTGTGAGTAAATACCTTTCAAATGGTGTATATTTTGTTCGAATCGGTTGACATACAGAGGAGAAAAGTGTTATTAACCGATTTATATATAGATATATAGTTTTGCCACATTTTTTAAAAGTCCCTGTATTTTAATGATTTTAAAACATTTAACTTTTTTTCTCTACTTGAGATTTTTTCCTACGTATAACATCACTGGCATCAACACCAATTTTAAAATCTTTCGATCAAAATTAACGGTTTTATTAACAAAAAATTAACGACACTGTCTACAAAAGCGAATATTTAATAAACGCTAAGAGTGGGTTTTTAACATCGTGTTTAATCTTTGCAAACTTTGTTTGGTGTTTTTAAGTGGTAGCTTAAACTTCGCATACTGAATAACAAAAATGGCAGCGCCATATTTTTAAATGTCAGTTTTTTACTAATGCACTTTGCATTTTATACGGAAGAAGAAGAAATTCCGCCATTTTAATTCTTATAAATGTATATTTAAGCGCGATATGAAAAGTGGTCGTCTAAAATGAAAATACATATATGAAATCTGTTGTCTAAGAAAATCTTTTCTTTTGTGTATATTTTTTCTTTGTGTTTATTTCAAGAGCTGGTGCCAAATTACGGCATTCGATATCGATCGAAATTCCCGTTTAAATTGAATATCGAATGCCGTAATTTGGCCTCTGCTTTTATTATAAAGAGTGTCCCAAAATTAACGCAAGAATTTTTGTTTTATGTTTGATTTGTCGAACTTTTTTAGGGTTGACAACACTAAGGGCGACAAATTTAAATTTTGCGTTACATGTGTATGTGTTGACATTTGCTGATTAAGTTTAAACCACCAACATTGGCTGCTTAAACTTGAATATAAAAGTAAATAAAATTCTCATCTTAAAAACTACAAACACAGACTGAAGATGACTTAAAATCTGATTTCCATGTTAATAACCCACCCTAAAAAACCTAACTAATCGTTTGCATAATATGCTACATTATGTGCGTTCGTTTACTTTTCCAGTAAAATCCCAGTAAAATCCAGTAGGTGAGTAATATACAAATTTTACAAATTTTTGTGTACGCGAACGCATTTCAGTAAAATCCAGTAAAAATTTGTAAAAATTTTTGGGTAAGCGAACGCAACTATTATCAACCACTGGTAGGTTAAGCTGTCAAATAATTTATTTATTGAAGAAAAATAAATTACACTACGTGACAAAATTTCAACAAAGTCGTGACCAAATGAATTTGACAGCTTTATGTAAAATTCGTTGAATCCGAATATGAAGTCAGAATTGTCAAAAGTAGAACGGTTTTTGAGATATTCCAAAATAACCGTTATTTGTGTTAAAAAAAAAAAATGATGTGACTGAAATGCAAATATCTTAAAAAATTTTAAACGAATTATATATTTCTTTCTTTTTAGTAAAAGGTTATAAAATGTCTAAAATAACCATGGATTGCTTGTGAAGATTGGTCAAGAAATGACAGAGTTACAGAGGACAAAACTTCAAGCTTCATTGAAAATTTTATAATTTTGTTCAATTTTGCTCTTTTCAAGTTATTTTTTTTTTAACCAATGATTTAAAAATCCTAATGTTTTATGGCATGCGACATTAGATTATTTTAATATGAACATTTTGTGCCCAACAAGACATAGATTGGTACAAAAATGACAAAGCTACAGAAGATTTTGTAAATTAACCCACATTGAAATTCAATAGTTTTAAGCTATTTTTTTTATTTATTTTACTAAAAATTTAGCTTTGTATATTTATTTGTTGTGTTTTTCTTTGATTTGATACAAAACGAAAAGTGGGTTAATTCAATTAATCTTCTGCAACTTTGTCATTTTTGCACCGACCTGGATCCTATTGGGCACAAAATGTTCGTATTGAAATAGGCTAATGTCGTAAGTGATAAAACTTAAAGAAATTTTATTTTTTGGTTAAAAAAAAAATAATTTGAAAAAAGCAAAATTGCAAAAAAATCATAAAATTTATAATGAAGTTTGAAATTTTGTCCACTATAACTCTGCCATTTATTGACTCATCTTCACAAACGACCCATGGTTATTTTAGAAATTTTATAACCTTTCACTAAAAGGAAGGAAATACATAGTCCGTTTTAAATTTTTGAAGATATTTTCATTTCAGTCACATCATCTTTTTTAAAAACACAGATAACGGTTATTTTGGAGTTCTGACTTCATATTTGGATTTAGCGGAAAATTGAACATAAAGATTAGGTTTCAAATTCATTTGGTCAAAAAACTGTCACGTAGTGTTATATAAACAGTTTAAGGCAATTAATCAATTTATCATTTTAAATAGTTTTTTGCTTCTCCTGTAAAATTTTTAAAATGTTAGATAGGGCCGTTTGCGTTTTAGGTAAAGATATATACAACTTATAAATTTCCTTTTAAAACTTAAAAAAAGTTTTTATATAAAAAGGAAACACGAACTTGAAGATCCTGTTTTATATGGATTTTTATCACGTATTTAATTATGTGCACCCAGAGAAAAAACATGTTTAAATATGGTCACCTCCAACAAAACTATGTTTAAAGAAAATTTTAAACATATTATCGTTAATTTAACCATATTGTTGTCACTGACAACCATATTATGATTAAAATAGACCTCCATCAAGAAGCCACAACCATATTATGGTTGGCTCCGAACATGTTATGGTTAATAGTAACTAAAATATGTTTAACACTTATGTATAATATCATGGTTGCATTTCCATCATAGCATGTTGCCCTTAGAAAAGAGCAAAATACTATTTTTAATTTGAAAACAAATTATTGTCATATTTAACCATAACATGTTTAGAGGCAAACACAATATGATTGTGGCTTCTTGATGGATGACTTTCTTAACAATACTATGGTTGTCGGTGACAATAATATGGTTAAATCAAACATATTATGTTTAAAATTTTCTTTAAAAATAATTTTGTCGGAGGTGAACATATTTAAACATGTTTTTTATCTGCGTGTGTTTGCAATGAGAACCCTACAAATCTTAAATTAACAATTTTCTTTATCAACATTCTTCCATTTTTATCATTCATTCTCTTAAGTGGACTTGTAAATGATCTTTAGAATTAAAACCTTTACTAAAAACTAAGTCTGCAATACACACTCTACAATACAAATGTAACAATAATACTCCAGATTAAATAAATGTCTACGCATTTTAAAATATCGCACTACTAAATCCGAGTAACACATGCAGTGCGTGTGTAGATAGTTACACACACACTTCGTTAAATGTGCGTGATTCGTTCAAATCAAATCTTTTTATAATTTAATTAAATTTAGATCGGTGAAAGAAAGATGTCTTTATTCTTTTTTCTTTGCATCCGGGTAAATTAAGCAATTTGTTGTACGAGTAGTTGTTTTTGTTATTTTATTTATTTATTAATTTTTTATCTCCAAATAAAACCAGTTGCTTCTTTGAAGTGATTCGAATAGCTACATGTAAATAGAATAAGATAAATGTTTTATTCTTTATAAAATTTGTTAAGACCTGTTTACAGCTTTTTCAATTTAAGTAAATTAGTGGAAAATTTATAAACTTTACAAATTTTTTTAGATGATTTATTTTATTTAGAAATCCATAACGATAGTTAGTTTACAAATGATACTGGAGAGGTGTTTTAATGTTACTTGGAGGTACCATGATACGGTCAATTTTTGTAGTTAAAAAAAAAGCTAATGGATGAAAATCGCATAAAATGAATTATAGATTTTTGTTAAATGCCTCATGAATCAATGGAACTTGTAACCATTAAAATACAAAAAATTATGTATCGTTGTCTTTAAAAGGTACCATTTGAAAAAGTACTTTTCTTTAAACAAAAAAATTCTATTTAAAAGATAAGCACTATTAAAAAAAATTTTTTTCTTTAAAAGGTACCATTTGAAAAAGTACTTTTCTTTAAACAAAAAAAAAATTCTACATAAAAGATAAGTAGCTTTTTATAAAAACTTTTTCTTCAAAAGGTACCATTGAAAAAGTTATTTTCTTAAAACAAAAATTTCTATAAAAAATATAAGTACTTTTTTTTTATAAAAATATTCTATATATTAACAAATAAAGGGCATAATAAACCTCACAAATGGCTTGGCAAACATGTCAAAATTTTACGTTTGTTCAAAAATTTTGTTGTGTTAATTGGGGTGTTTGCTGTTTGGACAAACATTTGAACCAATGTTTGCAGAAATATTAAACATTTTTAATATTTCGCAGACATGTTGGATATTTGTCAAACTTTTTGTGGCGTCTAATGCTTAATCTTTTCAATTCAATTAATTTTAAATATTAAATTAAATTTTTTTAGTAGTATTGCTTGTCACAAGACAGCTAGTTGTTTAAATCACGTTTAACTTTAAATTTTTTGCCTTTATTTTATGATTTCTTCTCCGTTTTATGCAAAAAGCAACAAAATTGCCGCAGCACTATCGGCATCTGCATTCATTGAAAACAAAAAATGAAAATTAATGTTTGTACGGAGAATATTTGTGTTGTTTATTGGCAAACCCCAAACGGAAACAACGTGTGTGTTTGCCAAGCATTTTGTGTGGTTTTTTTATGCCCTTAAGAGTGCTATATTTGGCTGTGCTGGATCTCCTCCACCGAGAGTTTTTGTGACAAGCGGGGCACCTGGTGTTTTAACCTAATTCGGGTACGCTGAATCCAGTGGTGCTAACCGTTTTTTGTTGTTTAGGTTATCTCTGGTTTTCGAGATATACCGTTATTTCGAAAATGGTGGAGGTTGCACAACATATGTTTGCGTAACTCAAAAACAGTTTAATTAATTGAATAAACTTAAAAATCGAAATTCCGCAATAAAATTACATTTATACATTTATAATGCTAAACTTTTTTCTAATATGCGTTTTAGCAACATTATTTTTTTTGTACAAAAAATAGTATTTTAGCAAAATTTCGAAATTTTTGTTTTTTAAAAAATCATAAAAATTTTTTAGATACATATTTTCTAAACTTATAGAAAACAAAGTTGCAAACAAAACAAGTCATACATGATTAAAGTCTGTCTACAACTTTTGATTTTATTCACAAAAGATGAACAGTTTTAATTAAACTTAAGAATTTTATAAAACGCCATATTTGTATGGGAGCCCCCCTAAAGGGTGGAGATTAAGGTCAAGTATGTTTCAAGAAAATGTTTAGGACAAAAAACTTATGCAGGTCGGTCATACATTTTATCACCCTAGGTGAAACTCCTAGGCAGTTATGGGACTTTTTCTTAAATATATTTCTAGCCTGTATTGAAAATTTTGTATGAGAGCCCCTTAAGAAAGGGAGATAGCGGATAGGTGTGTGAGAAACAAACGATTAAAGTGAAAAATAAAGTTGGGTTGGTCATACGTCTAGGGGCATTTTAGGCACTGCAGGGGCACTGAATTCAGCGTACACGAATTAGGTAAGCCCACCGGGAGCTCTACTTGTCAGTTTTTCAACTACCACAGTGTTATTTACTCTTATAAAATTTGAACTTACAGCATTATAATACCTTGCCTAAATTAAATAATATATCATTATTTGTTTCTGAAATACTTATGTTTAAGCGTATTAAAATGATTTTCAGGAGGGCATTTTATGCTAGTATCTTCGAAAATTTTTATTCAAATATAATGAAATTACTAATACAACCACAGGTCGTTCGTAAAAATTGGTCAAGAAATGACTAAGTTACATTGGACCAAAGTTCATATTTCACAAAAATGTTAATGATTTTTTGCAATTTTGCTCTTTTCAACTTATTTTTTTTTTTAACCAAACAATAAAATTTTTTTAAGTTTTTTCAGTACCGACGCACTGTGGCGCCTTTTCCCAAAAACCGTGGCAAAAATACAAAATTTGATGACAAAATTTTGTAAAATGAATGAACACATCGTATAAAGACCATTTTACTGATCAGAATTCAAAAACGTTTTTCTTAATTGGATAAGAATTATAGCTGGTGGAGCTGCTTAAAGTCGACAGTTTTTTAGAAAGTCCAAAAAAAGGTGATTTTGAGAAAAAAAAAAAAAGACATTTTAGAATTGAAGTGTCAGAAATATTGCCATGTGATCACTACTTTTTTGGTTTTGTTTTAAAGGTATATTTATTGTTTATTAAAAAAGTAAGAAAATGTCCACCAGATACCCTACTTTTTTGGCAGTTGCCGTTTTTCAGACACCCTATATTTAGGTACTTTTTACAAATAAAATAGAGAATATCTAAAAATGGGCAAAAATGGTCACGCCCATATTTTCTTAGCATATTTACTACACAGTACTTTAAATAATTTAGCTAAATTGGGCCACAAAAAATCACAGGTTTTCTTGAAATTTGAAGAAAGATGTTACAATCTTATAGCCAGCGTTGCCACAGCCAAGATATTTTTGCAACCAAAATTAAAAAAAAAAATTGCCAAATAAAAAAAAAAAGCTACCAAAATTTTAATATTTTTTATATTTTATGTTATCTTACAGCACAAAAATGTAAATATAAGTGGAACTGACTGACATATTTCTGTTAATGTATGCATATGTGCCTACTTATATATATGTATGTACCCTTATTTATAAACAATATTTTGCTGTGTCAATCAGGTAGGCACTTATTTTGATCCTAAAAGATTTAAAAATCAGGTGTTTTTTCCCCATTACAAATTTCTTGGTAACTTCAAAAATTATGATGTTTTCAACAAAAAAACCACTGTGCACAGTACCTCCACAAAGCTATGGCCAATGATACTCAGTTTTATTAAAATATCTTTCTTACCTCAAAAGTTATGATGTTTGTAATAAAAACAGTCGAAAGCAGACACTGTGCACAGTGCCGCGCCTAACCTATGACCTTGCAAATCATGTTTATTAAAGCTAAAGGAGTTTCCTTTCAAATGCTTTTTAAAATTTTTAAATATCTTTACAGTTCAAAAGTTATGATTTTTGCAACGAAAAAAGTCAAGAGGCCCCACTGTGCGACGTCAGCTTATTTCAATGCGCACATTTTGTGCCCAATAGGACCCAAGTCGGTAAAAAAATGACAAAGTTACAGAAGTTTATTTAAAATGTCCCACTTTTCAATTTTTACCAAATCACAAAAAACACACCAAGCAAATACACATAGCGAAATGTTTAGTAACAAAAAACATTAAAAAAAAGCCCAAAACTGTTAAATAACTATGTGGGTTAATTCTATAAATCTTCCGCAGCTTTATCATGTTTGCACCAATCTAGCTCTTGTTGGGCGCAAAATGTTCGTATTGAAAGAAGCTAATGCCCCAAGCAATTGTTTATTGTTTGGTGCAAAAATAACTTGAAAAATTTCAAAAAACCATAACATTTTCAATGAAGTTTGAACTTTTATCCCCTGTTACTTTATCATTTCTTGACCAATCTTCACTAGCAATCCGTTTTTATTTTAGTAGTTTTATAATCTTTAATTAAAAAAAAAAGAAATGCATAATCCGTTTAATATTTTTGAAGATATTTGCATTTAAATGACATCATCTTTTTCAAAAAGACAAATAACGGTTATTTTGGAATATCTGTTCTACTTTTGAGCATTCTGACTTCACATTCACATAAAGATTAGGTGTCAAATACATTTGGTCAGAGAACTGTCACATTGTGTAATTTCCTCCTATTTCAATTATACTCGATCTCGATTTCCAGAACATGGCCGTATATTTCTTAGAACAGAATTTTTTGCTTGAAAAGTACGCTTAAAACATAAATTTTTTAAAAAGTGCTAACATTTTTTGTGAAGAGCGGATTTTCCGAAAAGGTTCATTTTGAGGAATAACGTTCAATTCAAATTTTCCTTATATAGTTCTTAACTTAAAACTGAATTTTCTTTGAAAATTTACTTATAATTAAGTTTTTCTACAAAAGTATATTTTCAAAAGCTGATTTATCTTAAAAATGTACTTGG
This sequence comes from Pollenia griseotomentosa, assembly GCA_963931875.1. Taxonomy (NCBI): domain Eukaryota; kingdom Metazoa; phylum Arthropoda; class Insecta; order Diptera; family Polleniidae; genus Pollenia; species Pollenia griseotomentosa. The sequence goes on from OZ007564.1 coordinate 52,655,954, forward strand.
CTGGTTCCTTTCCAAATTTACTTTTTTTATATAATTTTTAAGATAATTTAAATTAGTACTTATTAAAAAACATTTTTTAAATGTACTTTTTTAATGTTTTTTTTAATGTATTTAACTACCTACCAGGTAATATATTTTTTAAAAGATACATTTTTAAGACTTGATAAATAGTTAGTTTTTTTACCTTTTAGTTTAGTTACCTTTTGTTAATCTTTATTTCAAGTTCATTTTGGAAAAGAAGTTGACATTTGCACAAAAATGTTTCTATTTATTTGTGCCCAGTATGGTAACACTACATAGTTTAAGCCACCACCCAAAAATATCAATTTCAATTGATAGTAGATTAACCTAATTCTCAGATTAGATAATTATAGAATTAAATTAACTTTAATCTCAAACCCAAAAAGTGGCTCTTAAGCCCTTATGACACTACATTTTTAATGCATTTTTCAAGTTTTGGTGAACAGTACAAATATAATGTAATACACAAATTTACCAAGTGCAAAGAGTTAAGCTGTATTAAGATAAATGGCAAACTCTCAAAAATTTTACTAAAGTTATCGATAAAAAATGAAGTTATGTCAAAAAAAAATGTAAAATTGTTCAACTTAAAATTGACATTTCAAGCTTGAAATATTAAAAGTGTTGCTGAATCAGCGGTTTATGGGCAAATTCAGCGATTTATCGCTTTTTGTTTTTAGGTTTCTCATAAACAAAAAGTTGGCAACATTTAATAAAATAAACAAAATAGGGATGGCTAAGTTGTTTCAATTGTACTTTTTTGTTGATACTTTTAAACTAAGATTTATAATAGCTTCTTGTGGTATTTTTTATGAACATAAATAAAATTAATTTCAACTAAAAAAATCTTTTAGGACAATTAGGGTAAAAAAGTACAATTTTTAAAGGTTGTTGGTACAATTTTAAAAATTCTCAACGCCATCCCTGAAACAAAACCATAACAAGAGAAAAAAAAACTAAAAAACTTTGTTTACATTTTTATAGTTTGCTCTTTCTAACATTTACTGTTTCTTTCTATCAATTCTATATCAATTAATGAATAAAAAATGTAGTGTCATAAGGGCTTTAGACACATTCATCTTCTTAAACTCGTATGAAAAGTTACAAAAGGTATTTAAATAAATTTTGATCTGCAACCAAAATCCCATTCTCTTAGAAAACAATGCAACCAAACAACTAAAGATATTGCCAATCACACTATGCTCGCTGAAGTTTTTCTACCTACAGTCTTCTATTGACCCATCGTGCAAATTTGCAATTACTTATGTCGTTTTTTCTTCGAATCTTTAGAATCTATCAACTATCAAGGTTAACAAGATTCTAATAAAACAGTCAATATAAATATTCAGAATTCTTCTTACGCTTTAATCCGCTAAACATGGATTTTCCTTTACAAAATCATCTTTGACGTGACATTTTTGAAACAATGTGACAAGTTAGTAAATCAATTATTTTTTTTAAAAGCAAACAAATTAATTAAAAAATACCTCTCATTTATGTTCATATTTACCGGCGAAAAGTTTAAAAAAATAAATACAATAGATCTATGCTAACCTTGCTATATAGTTGTACAGTAAGGCGGTTAATCACATACGTCACGATAACTAGAAACTTACTTATGTATGTATGTATGTACATATCTTTTTATCATTAAAACGGTATTTAACGCTTTGTTGTGGTTTGTGGTTTAAACTGCGATTAGTTGTGGTTAAATTTTTTTATTTTATTGTTATTGAATATAACTGAATGACTGTAACACTTCTCATAAAAAATTAAAATTTTAATTTAAGTTAGAAAAAGTCCTTTTCAAATATGTAGTAATTTAAAAAAATCTACGTGCTCTAGTTCCCTGTCCGATCTATTAAACCTACCATAACTAGAGTATTAACGATTTTAATTTACAATTGAAAATGGATTGCGATTTCAAACAGATTAAACATAAAGCGATCTGCTCTAATTTTTTTTTATATGATTTTATAAGAATTGTTCTTTTATACGACCATTAAATTGTTAATTAGCCAATTTAGTAATAAAATTTCTGGAAAGTGGATTTATAAGGAATATAAAGCTAAAAATTGATTAAATCTAAATTGCTTTTGATGTTTTTATTTGTGCCCTTATTTAACTGCGTTTGGTGAAATACTTTTTAAGAAAATATTTTTCAGGAGATTTTCGATTAAGGCGTAATTGGGCTGTGGATGTTATGATTACTTTGAAAAAACTACATTTTTAAACCACCTTGTTAGGAAAAAGTATTTTCTTAAATTAAATTTTCTAGAAAATGTTCTTAAAAAAAACGTACTTCTTAGGAAAACTGCCTTTTTTCAAAAAAATATTGATTAAAAAACCGGAACTTTTTAAGAAACCTTAAAAAAATACTTTTTTTAAAACAAAATGTACCTTTTTAAAAAAAGTACGTACACCTTTTGGAAAAGTACCATTTTTTAGTATATAAACATTTTTAAACTAAAGAAAAATTAAAAAAAAGCGTTAAACAAGTTAAGAAAAATATAATAAACTCTTTTAGGAAAACGGAATTTTTAAAAAATACATCGTTTTTAAAAATTATTTTTATAGGTAAAATTTTTTTTAGACATAAGGCGTCTTTTAAGGCAAAAATATCCTTATAGGGAAAAATAATCTTTTTAAGCAAAGTGAACCTTTTAAGGCAAAGAGTACATTGTTAGGCAAAAAGTACTTTTTTTTAAAGGATATAACTTAAAGAAAAATTACATTTATCCCTTAAAAGATAATCATATCATGACATACGTTAAAGATAATCATAAGTAAAATTGACGCATTATTTTATCCTGACGAAATCGTTCCCGTTTAAGAAGACAAAAAAAAAAATTATTTTAGAACTAATAACATTTTGTATTTCGTAGCTGGCAACTCAACTTCAGCTGTTGTCATTCCGTGTGAAACTTTTTTAATATTTATTTAAGACCCCATAAAGTATATATACATATTTTTGGTCCTTGAGCATTTCTAAGTCGATTTAGCTATGTCCGTCTGTCTGTCTGTTCATCTGTCCGTCTAGTAAAATAAAGCCCACTTTCGAACGACTCAAAAGAATAGGACAATATTGGTGTAAGATTCTGTGTAATTCTTCTAAACATATTGGGATTGAAGCCCAGCAAAATCGATTTACAATAAAAGGAGTTATGAATCGAAATGTGAAACACTTACCCTAAAAAATTGATAATTTTGTTAAAAAAAAAACTAGCATTAATAGTGGCGGAATGCACATACTGATATGAGATTTTGCACAAATTCGTTCCATATGAGTAGAAATTATACCACAAAATATTGTGAAGATCGGTCTATAATTAGCCATAGGCCTCATATAAGCCCCCACTCTAGAAAGACTCCTTAGTACGCCTAAAAATGTAGCAAAAAACGCTATCGTAATAAATTTAGACCTGTCTAGAAATCACACTGTCAACTTTCGTGAAGATCGGCCTTTAATTTAAAAAACTTTGGTACGCGTGAAACCATAATGAATAATGCTATTAAAAAAAAATTTGGTAAGTCATAGTTTTATAAGACTATTGGCCAATTTCTCAATGTATCGACAAACTGTCTGTTACTTAATGTTAACATAAATTTATTATACCGATAAACTGTCCGTTAACGATTTTGGGTTTCTCAATATTCCGACAAAAAACATTGGTTTGAGTTGGCAACACCACTCAAAATACATGTAAAAGTTGGGAGTGAGCTGATTGAACTTATCTGTACGTCAAATAAAAGGAAACAAAATAATTGGCAGATGAGTGCCGGTTAGCATTGCTACAAAATAGAAGCAAATGAGACATTGAGAAAACCAAATTTCCTTAATGTGCAGTTTTTCGATGGGAAACAAGATAATCGCCTAATGAGAAAATGGCCATATAAATTACTTTATCACATTTCGGAAAGATCGGCCCATAATTTACAATAGGTCCCATATGAAGCCCACTACGGAAATATTCTAGCTGTATAATATAGCACTCTTACTTGTTAACAAAAAACTTCGTTTGGTGCCTTTAGAGTTTTTTTCTTCATTATAATTCATAAATTTTATTCTATATATCCGCTTGCTAATATGTAGTTCCAAAATCAATTTGGTATTAATGACGGTTAATACATATTTCTTTAATTTCTATGAACTCTTCCTGAAGTTCTAAAAAAGTCACAAACAGCATTTTTAAATCGCTTTATTTATGTGACTGAAGTATTTTATTAAAAAAAAAAACTGGCCATTTAACATTAAACTGCACAATTAAAAATCCACTGTGCGGCAACTGCACACAAAATATTTGCTTCTAAAAGTGGCGCTAAAATATTGAAAACAAAAATTTTATAAAAAACAACACCCATCACATTTTTTTTTTAAATTAAACTTAAACATTAAAAACTATGAAATATATTTGTCATTTTTGTTTTTATTTTTGTGGTCAGTGTTGCTGCTGCTGCTGTTTTTATTTAAAACAAAAGTCAATTTTAATGTTTTCGTGTTCGAACAACCATCCAACAGTTGGCTGACCAGTAGTTGTCTGAGGTATTTATCCTAAAACATGTACAACACAAATAAATACATATGGGGGATTTCATGTCAAGTGACCCAATTTTGAAATCGATGTCTTCCGATTTGGATGAAATTTGCACAAAGGTTAGTCCTATTGGATAGTAGCTTATACACAAATTTTCAACTAGATCGGTCTAAAAGTTTCTGAGTTAGTGGGGGTCAAAATTTGACATTTTGGCCATACAGGTGTTCTTTCTTATCCATGTAACTTATTACCTATTGGTGTAAGCAAAATTTGTCCCAAGTAGCTTTGATAGCTATTTGATCCATCTTTTGAAAAAATTTTTTTTTGGTTTTTTTAAAAAATTTTTTTTATTTTTTTTTTTAAATTTAAAACTTTTTTTTATATTTTTTTTTATCCGGAATGTTTTTTTTTTTTTTTTTTTTTTGCTCAAAAGAAAGCTTATGTCTTTTGCTTTAAGGTAGTTTTGGTCGCTTTTTGGGATGCGAGCGGCTTATGTATAAAAAAAAAATGATTTCTAACTCTAGACAAGGGTTTTTCAATTTTTAGCATATGAACTATTTTGAATTTTTTCCTATTTGTGTGTAAGTGTTTCTAAAGCCTTAAAAATAAAACGTATGCAAAGAAACTAGATGAACTCACCTTTCCGACGGTATGTTACAAACCCAATTATTATTTTATACCTTCGATACTATAATGCCCACAATATGTTAATCCCAGGAATAAAATCACTTTTTTTCTGTAGAAATGTTGACAAATAATTCTTTTTTTAATTTTTCCTACATAAAAAAATATACAGTTTTGAGCGCACGTAATACTAAATGTGATTTTTGTTGTCAAAATATCAGGTGCCCCAGAGACAAGTGTTTAAATCAGGTGGAAATATTCCATGGCCATTCTCCGAAATACCAGTTAATTTATTATTTTATGACACTTGCCTTTAAAATGTGGGTGGAGAGATAGAAGTTACAAGGTAGTTTTTTTGATTTTATTCCCGACATACCGTCGGAAAGGTGAGTTTGTCTAGTTACATGGATAAGAAAGAACACTGCATATGCTAAAAATTGAAAAACCCTTGTCTAGAGTTAGAAATCATTTTTTTTTATACATAAGCCGCTCGCATCCCAAAAAGCGACCAAAACTACCTTAAAGCAAAAGACATAAGCTTTCTTTTGAGCAAAAAAAAAAAAAAAAAAAAACATTCCGGATAAAAAAAAAATATAAAAAAAAATTTTCATTTAAAAAAGAAAATTTTAAATTTAAAAAAAAAAATTTTAAAAAATTTAAAAAAAACAAAAAATTTGTTTTCAAAATATTGATCAACTAGCTATCGAAGCTACTTGGGACAAATTTTGCTAACACCAATAGGTAATAAGTTACATGGATGAGAAAGAACACCTGTATGGCCAAAATGTCAAATTTTGACCCCCACTAACTCAGAAACTTTTAGACCGATCTAGTTGAAAATTTGTGTCTAAACTACTTTCCAATAGGACTAACCTTGGTGCAAATTTCATCCAAATCGGAAGACATCGATTTCAAAATTGGGTCACTTGACATGAAATCCCCCATATGTATGTATGTCTGTACTTGAGTTTGAGTATGTGTGTGTGTATGTTTAGTATCTCCCAGCGGGAAAACTCAGAAGACCTTCTTACTTCAGGCCTTTTTAAAGGCCTGCTTAAACGATTTTTTGATTCAATTACTATTCTTATCTAACTGCTAAAGAAGGCCTCATAGAAGGTCTCGGCTCTTTCGTATAAAAGATAAGATACACCTTCCACACTCGCTTCTATGAGAACGGAGTAGTGAAGGAGTAACATTTTTTGTATTGTCTTTTTGCACAAGCAAAAGCAAAATCAATTTTTTTTTGGTCCCGTTACCCTTCTTATGTACCTGCTGAAGAAGCGAGAGCGGAAGGCCTTCTCCGCAATGACAACGTGTGTAAAAAAGATATGAGTATGGAGTGGGGCAAGAAGGCCTTGTACATCCAAAAGAAGGGGTACAGAGGCCTTCTAGAAGGCCTTCCTACTCCTTCTTTTTCCTGTGTTTTACTATTGGCTGTGTTTTACTACTGTATCTCAAGGTGTGTGTGTGTGTGTTGGAGTATTTGTATTCGCCTGAGTTTGAAAAAAAAAACAAAAAATTAAAAAAAAACAAAATATTAAATTAAATAAACTTAACCAACCGGTTTCCATAATTTTTTGTTTTAAAGAAACATCTTTTGCTGGTGTTTGTTGGCTGGCTGACTGTTTTTAAAGAGATATGCAAGTCGGCCTTTATGTCCGTCCACTTGTATGTCTCTTTGAAAACAGCGTTTTTTTTATTGTTTTAACAAATCACATTTTATTTTATTTATTTGTTTTATTTTATACAACTTTTTCTGTTTTGCAAATAAAACTTTTTTTCAAAATTGTACTTGTTTCGACCCGACGGTCTAGCAACGTTTTCTTTGTGGTTAATCAAGATTAAACAAGAAAACGAAGAAATATATTTGGACTTTGAATTTTATGAAGTGGAAACTTAAAATTTTTGCAAAAACACAGCATAATTTAAAAAAAATGTTACTTAAAACTAACATTTTATAGGAACGAATAAAAGAATTTCTAAAAAGTACTTTTTTTTTTGGTCAAAACGTAATCTTTGTTTTATATATTTATTAAAAAAAAAATTATAAATTACTTAAAAATATGTATATTATTTTTCGTACATTTTCATAAAATTCTTGTATTCTCAACATGTAAATTAAAACGGTTGTTTTTCCAAAAAATAATTTATTTAGGTACTTTCTCTTTTTATTTATTTAAAAAAATTTTAGCCACTTTAACCTCAAAATTTTAATTTTTCCTCAAAAACGACAAATATCATTTTCTTTAAAATATGCTTTCTCTTAAAAAAGTACTTTTACTTAAAAATATATTTTTTCCGTAAAAATGTATTTATTTAAATAATGGTCAATTCTTATCTTCAGCAGATTTTTTTCTTACAAAGGGATATTATTTAATTACTTTTTTTAAAGAAATTTTTTTAATCCAAATTTTTTAATATTTTAATTAGGCTTAAGTTCATTAAATTTAATTTTCATTAAATTATTTTTAGGAAGAAAGGAATTTTACAACATGAAAATTAATTAAAATTGTTATTGATAATCTTTCATTCTTGACCGTGGCCGGGATTCGAACCGCGGCCGGCCGGTTACCATGACATGTTTCGATCGCAACCACTCGATCTCCTCAGATGGATTTGCCGTCTTACACTCGCAGCCATCGACGACTGCTGACGTCAATAGCCAAACATCAATCCTTAAACCAAATTGTATTTTAACCTTTGGTAGATCCAAATTTGCTTTTTTGAATGATTATCCATTTTATTTTTTTTCTTTAAAAAGTATTTGCTTTTAAAATACCCTTTTTAATAAGCCAATTTTTAAGGCATATTATCACCGATACAGAGAGGTGGATAAAGACACAGTTTCTTTTAGATGATGGTTACTTCAGGAAGTATCTTCAGATAGTTAATAATTGCAGATCTTCATATCGAATCTACGAAGGAGACTGCTACATGGACGGTAAATACGTTCTTCATGTGCAACCGAGAGCAAAACAAGCAGGTGGGCATGGTTCTGAGAGTAGGACCTATAACGCCTGACAAAACCATAGATAAAATGATGGAGCTGGAAGAGGAAGCCACCGCGAAGATATGCAAAAGCGGTCCCGAGGAGGTGTAACTCCCTAAGGTAACCAGGATAGTTGTTAATCGGTATACTCCGAGTGAAATAGCTACTACTCTTAGTGAAGCGCAAAAGCATTTGCCATCCAGAACCAAAACAAACAATTTTTAAGCCATATAACAAAAAAGGTTTTTTAAAAAAAGTACATACAAATTTAACTTCAAACGTGCTCCATTTTTGTTAATAATGTACTTTTTGAAGATAGTACTTTTGGATGGAAATTTGAAAAGAAAAGCTGCTTTTTAGAAATGTACTTTTTCTTAATATAGAAAATTTTGTAAAAAGGGTAAATTAAGAAACTATTTTTTTTATAAAATGTTACTTTTATTTTTTATATGGTACTTTTTAAAGGGTGTTCTTTTAAATATCATAAAATTCAACTGTTCGCTTTTTTTTGGACATTTATGATCAGTTTACTCTGGAAAATCATCTTGAATAGATTCACGACTAAGCAACGCTACCAAAATATCTAAATTAACATTGAAAATCAGTGATCGATTCGAGCTTATTTTTGGCTTAACAGATTTGTTAATCAACAAAACTACCACATATAGAATGAAACCAATTTACAACAAACCCTACAGACTCCATTACATCTGCAAAACTGCACCGTCTGGTGCGGTTAACACTCTAATGGCGTCGCCTGTCCTTATTTCTTCCAAAATTAATCCGAAGCTCACTTTAAGGTCAAAGGAGATCGTTACGGCACTAATGACTAGTGATTTTTGTTTTCAAATATGATGACATTGATCCAGGAGATAAGGTTTCAACAAGAAGGCGCTAAAGGCTACTTTACACTTTTATACTTTGTATTAATACATGTCAAAAACTCAAGAAATATATAAAAGTGTGATGGTGTGAATGCAATGTATTATTAAGAAAATGACAAGTATTACGAAAAAAAAAAAAAAAATGTTGACATCCCATACGACTTCATCGTTTTTTTTTAATTGTGCTAAACAATAATACTTTTAATTTGATCAGGGTTGCATTTGAACAAAATTAATTTTATCATCATGTCGCAAACAAAACTCATTACATTTCCATCTTACAAAGTATTATGGAATACGTAAGACTTGTGTGATAGTGTAAAGTACGCTTAAGCTAGAGCTCCATACTATGCATTCAATGCGCTGTTAATTTTTATGCATCGGTCAAAAAGTAGAATCAGTGTAATTGCATGTTACAAGTTACGCAGCAAAATGCATACGTTTACTTTCTAAAAAAATGTCAACTGTTTTTGATGGCCATGGATGACAAATCGTATTTTATTTTCAATGTAATCGATAAATATATTTGTGTGGAGGATTACTTTTTACTATTTTTTTTGTATTAAAACAGGTGTTTAATAAAAAAAGCTTTCGTAGTAAAAATTCCATAAACTTGCAAGAATAAAAATTCTGACGATAGAAAGTGGTGTTTCTTGAAACATGTAAAGATCAACCCGGGTTCAAATCCCAGCTCAACCAAGAAAAGATTATCAATAAATTTTAATAAAAATTCCAAGTTGTAGAATTCCTTCCCTCAGTGAAAATAATTTAATGAAAATTAAATTTGATGAACTCGTGCCTAATTAAAGAATATCAAAAAATTAAAATTAACAGTTCAACTAAAAATCAAAATTGTTCTTATAAAAATTAATATTTAGCACAATTTGTCATGAACAAAATTTGCCATTTTAGTTATCGATTTTTTTTACGCATAGTGTGAACCTCCAGCTTCAAGTACGGCGACCGTAATCATCGACTATTTGAAATCAAAAATTATTTATTTGATGTGATTTTTCCTCTAAGGTCGTGGGGTTTAACACCTTTCGATTGTTTCCTGTATGGCTACGTATACTCACTGGTTTATGCTGATAAACCAGTAACAATAGTCGTCTTAGAGGCCAACATTGTTTGTGTGTTTATTATCGATAGTCTTAAAATATCGAAAATATCGGTAGGAAAAATAAAGATATCGATATTATTATTTAAAATAAATAAAAGCTATAAAAACATGCAAATAATTCGCGCTGAATATCAGTAATGTATACAAACAAGAAGAATAGCTGGTGATATTGATAGCTCAGCTGTGCTTCTTTGTACTGCTAATTAAAGGCTTTTTTGTTAAAATTTGTGTTTTTGTAATCTTGGGCAAAAAAAAATTCAAGTACAGTTGCAATTGCGAACATATGGCAATACAATAAACGACCTTTCCTCTAGTCTGATTACCTTTTGGGTAAAATATCAAAACCAGTTTAGAACATTATTTAAAGTTGCAATAAAATATCTTATAGTCAATGCTACTTCGGTTTCTTCAGAAAGGTGCCTTTCAGCTGCCGATGAAATATTAAAAAACAGGAGGAACTGCCTTAAGTCAAACAAGGTGGGCCCGCTTGTATTTTTACAAAAAAATTTCATTTTTTCCTACTAAATTAAAAATATTCAGTAGATAGTAATATCGATAGTATCGATAGTGAAATCTTAGCTATCGATAGTAGAAAATATCGATAGTATCCCAGCAATAGTGTTTAAGGCCGTTACACACTATCCCACAAATTCTTATGGCGTTTTCTTTTCTGAGTAAAATTCTGCATTTATTCTGCCTTTTACATTTTTTTATGTTCTTTTCTGAAAAACATGTGTTATTTTAAAAGTGTAAAGCGTTCTTTTCGGATGATGTTCCCTTTAAATTTACAAAAAAAATTCTACATGTTCAACACTCATTTTAATTAAAGGGGCATGAGTGCAGCACTAGATCAAGGCGAATTAAGTACAAGTTGGTGGCAAGTTTCGAGCCGTAAACACTAACAATGCAATACAATATAGTATCCCAGCAATAGTGTTTAAGGTCGTTACACACTATCCCACAAAGTCTTATGGCGTTTTCTTTTCTGAGTAAAATTCTGCATTTATTCTGCCTTTTACATTTTTTTATGTTCTTTTCTGCAAAACATGTGTTATTTTAAAAGTGTAAAGCGTTCTTTTCGGATGATGTTCCCTTTAAATTTAAAAAAATATTCTACATGTTCAACACTCATTTCAATTAAAGGGGCATGAGTGCAGCACTAGATCAAGGCGAATTCAGTACAAGGTGGTGGCAAGTTTCGAGCCGTAAACACTAACAATGCAATACAAAAAACATCTGTTGTTTCTGTTGGCTTTGGATTGTTTTAGTCTTGCCACCACCTGTAATTAAATTTACCTTGCGCTAATTGTACTTTATTGTTTAATGCCGAAATTTGTGTTCTTTTGTAAACGTAAAATATGAAACACTTCTCAAAAATTAGGGGTGAATTTAAAAATGTTGCCAAGTCACATGTAACACTTATGCAACACTTTTTTTTAGAAAAAAAAAACGCCATTAAGTATTTTTCAAAAATGCTTCCCTGATCTAATTATTCTTTGAACATTTTTAAAAAACAATAACAACTTATAATGACAGGCAGCGTTACCGTTGGTGCTACTAAAGTAGCAATTTGCCTCTTTCTCGACTGCTTGGATACTATTATGCTACTTTTAAAAAATGCACCCAAATGTAATACTTTTTGCAATTCTTGCCACTTTTTTGATACTTTTACTATATGTAGAGAAAAGTTTTTAGTACTTTCTGTTCTATTAAAATCCCAGCCTTAATAAAAGTTACATATATATGTAAGCAAGCATATATGAAACCTTTTTTCTTGTAATGCATACATAAGCTAACATGTATTTATTGCGAATAAATTGTGTAAACATGCACATCTTTGCAGGCAAGTGCACTTGGAAAGTTCCACTTGTTTTCATGCGTATACCATTGTGTATACTATCTCTGGATTAATCAGGGTTGTCAGATTTTTTTTATCTTCGTTGCCAATTATACAGCGAAAATTGGCAAAATTCGCTGATTTTAGTTTTCTCAAGATTTTTGTTAAGAAAAATGCGCAGTAAATCGCAAAATTTGATTGTTTATGTAGCACTGCATTTACACTACTTTCATGAAATTTCTGTCATTCTGTCATTAAATATCAAAAAGCCCGTTGACTTGTACTAAAACTACAATAAAGCGGAGAATATTGAATTAAAATTGTTAAGAAGGTATGTATGTGTTTATTAGTGAAGCTAAAATTGATTAAATTTAACAATTTGGATAAATACCAGGATATTTACCAATTCTTACCCAGTTTTCCCTATTTACCGGGTATTTATCAATTGAGTATTTACCATTTCTTCATCTATATGTATTTATTCTGAATATTTCCGAAGCTATTTAAAATATAAAAAACTATTGTTAAGATGGCTTAAAGAGAATTTAATTCTGAATAATTCGCTGATAAATGTATCCAAAACTCCTCAAGTCATGATTTAATAATCGACTTATTTCTGGCGAAATATGTATAAGTCATACCCACAATAATGAATAATACATAAAATTAACATTTGTCCTACGATTTTCATGATATATGCCTTATTTTATTCGTAATATACGTGGCATTCAGAAAAATCAGAAACATTTGTATCCTTATCATTTTGTATGAATTTTTGAAAACAAAAATAGTACTAATTTTGAAAAAAATGTATCGCTACTAATTTTTGAATAATTTCGAAACAGTTGAAAATATAAAAAAGTGTATTTGGATAACTCAAAACAAACTTTATTAATAATCATCGGTAATTGTTTTGACAAAATCGGTCAAATCAATCTCAAGTTTTGACAAAATGTATTAGCATAACCGCCTTATTTCGGGTGAAATATTGCTCTAGCCCATGAATTTCTTTTACCATTTATAAAATGTTATTTGTAATTTTAAATAAATTGGAGAAAATACGTGTTAACACATTATTTGATGTTCTTATTCTGATTTAAAAAGAAGTGCCCCTTTTTTTTTCTTAAATCCCCTTTTTGGTGCCACTTTTTTTGTAAATATCCACTTTTTTGGTACTTTTTGAAAATATCCAACGGTAACGCTTATGACAGGGTTGCATTTTCGTAATTTACTAAAGACTTTGTGGGAAAGGGGCCTTTAGTGACATACGGCCGGCTTTAAACGAAAAAGTGTCTCAAAATTGGATATCTAGAATGCGCTTCGTCAAAAACAGCAGCGGTGCCCATATGTCCGAAATCATTTTCAAATACTAACGCCATGTATTAATCTTTCGAATAAACAATTTTTTTTGATAAAAATGAGCCCCTTATTCATAAACAATTATTAAATGTAACAAACGTTTATTAACAAAATTTGTTTTGTAAACTTTTTTTAAATTAAACATATTTTTTTGAATACAGGCGTAAATGTTTTGTATTATTAATTTTTTTGTCAATTAAGTCTTATTGGACTTTAAAAACCCCTTTATTTATTGGGTGCTCCGGTAGGTTAGTTGGTAGTAATCTAGTTTATTAGTACGAGTGTAGCGAGCTCGATTCGTGCCAAAGCCTCTGGTCTGTTTCATTAGAATAAGCGGAAAGTCTACGTTTCTATTGCTCGATAAATTGTAAATTGTGTTTTGACCTTTAATAAGTATTAAAATAAAATTAATAGCTTTAACAAATTTAAATTTTATATCCCAATATTATTATTATTCTTTCTCCATCTAACACTTTGAAATTCCCATTAATCAGTCTTTCATGGTGGCTTAACGCCCTTCAAACTTAACAAAACCCATCAAATCATCATCATAAATTGCAATTTGAATGATGCAACCGATTCGTTTTAACTGCTCACAACTGTAATAAATGTCAAATGCAAACCGAGGAACGACGAGTATCTTTTCATTGCATTTTAAGTACACGACAGTTAAAATGACAACGAGAGTGTTCAGCTGACAAAAGTTAAATTGTTTAAGAAAAAGAATTAAAAATGCAATTTTACTTTTATAAACTTAATAACAAACAAAGTAAGAAATTTATAAAAGAACTAAATACATGAATTCAACTACGAACAATTATATTTTATTCATTTAATTTGTCTTTGTGTGGAATTGTAAAACATTTTTATCGCATGTTTTTTTTTTTTTTAAATGTCTGGCGTAAATCTCTTTTGAAAAATAAAATTAAATCTATAAAAATAAACTTTGTTTGCGTCGATTTATTTTTTATGAATAATTTCTCTATAAACTGGTGACTAGTTTTATTAAAATTATGTTTTCTTTATTGATATTTGCTGGATTAATTAAAACTTTTTTTTTCTTAAATTTTAAATAAAAAAATAATTGGTTTCACTCTAAAAATTTTCCGTAAATTAAAATTTATTTAAAAATCGCTAAATGTTAAAAAACTTCAATTTTATTACAAGTTTCCAAAACTGGATAACAGACAAAAATTAGTTTTACAAATGAATCATTTTGTAATAATTTTAAAAGTTTATCACTTGTTAAGTATGAATACGAAATATTGTGCCTACAAACAGATAGCCGTAGTAAATTTATTTATTTATTTTTAAAAATTTATATAGCAAATGAAAGGTTTTTTAATTTACCATACGCTCCAAATAGAGCACTCTCTCGAAAAACACTTTAGTACGCATTAAACCGTAACGAATCGTGCTATTGCAGTAAAATTTGGTATCATAAGAATCACTTTACCAAATTTCCTGAAGATCCATGGGCCCTATTTAAAGCCCACTATCGGAAAACACTTTCAGAAAACGACCGTAACGAACCATGCTATTGCAGTAAAATTTGGTCTGTCATAGTTTTATAAGATTTAAAAAAAAAAGGATGAGACAATTTTTTTGAAGATCGGCCCATAATTAACCATTAAACCCATTTAAAGCCAAATCTAGAACATCATTAGAATATGCCTCAATCCGTAAAATAAAGTTACTATGGTCGATCTATAATTAACTATAGGTCTTATATAAAGCGGCCTTCCGAAAAGCACTTCAGACGCATTAACTGCTGAAAAAAATTATATTTATTGTATTAAATCACCGAATTTTGTGATGAAAGATTTATTTCTTACGATAGCTCCAATATAAAATCCCCTCCTGAAAATCACTTTAATGCGCTCAATAATATTTCCGAATCAAATCATGATATTTTATTTGAATTAGGAAAAGTGAAGTTTTATATGACTATTTGATATAAACTTCAATACGCCTAAAAACGCAACGAATTTGAATAGTGTCAGGTCAGTTTTTTTTTATAAAGATTGGCTTATAATTTCTAAATTCCATATAAAGCCCGCCCCTAAAATATTCGAACATTCGGTGGAGGGTATCAAAATATCGGCACTGCCGAATAAAGCACACTTATTTATATATATTTTTTTTTTTTTTTTTTTTTTTTTTTTTTAATTTCCTAAGCTAATCCCGCGAAGCTCTATGCTTGTCTGCAGGAAAGAAACCAGAGTCTCTGGCGGGAATCGAACCCGCAACCTCGACGCTGATAGACTAGCTCGCTACCAGCTATCCTACCGAGGCACTCAAAAAATAGTACGAAATGTAAAATAGTACGAAATGTTTTAACAGTAAATATAAGTTTTTTAGCTGGGCTGAATAAGCACTTTGTTTTATGGACATACATTAGGTTATGTTAGAAAGATCGTATTGATCTTTATTGATCTATTGTAATACAATGGAATACCCGCCCTCTGTCGAAGCACAAAATAATATCTAGGCCAATGCTAGAAATATCCGACAAATCCTTGAAAGAAGCAAATCCCATTTGGGCTAGTTAATCTCTCGCCAACGACGGATAATAACACAGGAGATGTTCTACGCTCTCCTTCCGATTCCCTTACGCCTCCTCATCCGCTCTTATGTTCCCCTATACGTCCCTGTGCCCTAGCCCCCAAATGATCCTGACTTCAAACTGCTAAGACTTCTCGTTTAAAGTTGATCGTTAGTCGAGCGCCATATAGCGGCTGTGCGGTTATCAGTGTAATTGTTAACAGCAGTTATGGAAACCGTTGTAACTCTAAAGGCTCTGTTAGCCGGGAGTAACAGTAACTTAACCTTACCGTAAAAAAGTTAGAGCAATCAATTTCTTACAGAATAAGACGTAACATCTAACTGCTAACTTTAATTGTTCTAATTGCTTTACATACGACAAAATGAAGCAGCTGACTTGCAACGTTACTGTTATTCCCGGCTAACTGAGCCTTTAGCCAATCCACAGCTTTCTTGAACGCAAGTACCTCCGCCTGGAAAACACTGCGTTACACTTAGAGTATACTGCGAAGCCTACACCTTCTCTTAATTTGACCCATCCGTTTACAAATTAACGCCCTTCCTTCTACCTGGAACTCCGGTTCTCCAAGTATTTCGGCGCGGTATTAGCGTTTTGTACCAACGATCATGCACTGGAAACACTTAAGAAGCTCCAGATGCTCGTTTCCATAACTTTGCAGTGTTCGTCACTGCTTTCACGGCACTAAAAGGTGCGTGCATCTTAGGCGAATTGTCGAATTCTTCGGCATCTCCTTACCTCCACACGTGGTTAATTAAATTGAAACAAATAAAAGGTTATCTAATAAATTCTATAAAGAAATGTAAAGGGTGGTCCAACCAAAACGCACGATGTTAATTTTAAATAGAACAAAAAGTTTTCAGAGAATTATATTAATTTTTTTTTTATTATGATAGGAGGATCTATGAAAATTATGTGTGAAACAAAATATCCGCCAAATGCTCAACACGGGTTCGTTCGCATACTTCTATCCGATAGTCCATATTTTCAATGACTCTGAGACATAACTGAGGTTCAATGGCGTTGATGTGACAAATTATCTCATTCTTTAGCTCTTGAATAGTTCTTGGCTTATTGACGTACACTTTTTCTTTAAAATATCCCTCAAGAACAAAGTCCAACGGTGTCAAATCACATGATCGTGGCGGCCAATTAACATTGCCACATCGTGAGATAACACGGCCATTGAGTTTATCGCGAAAAAGAGCCATTGTTTCGTTGGCTGTGGCACCATCCTGTTGGAACCACATATCGTCCAGGTCCATTTCCTTAATTTCTGGCCACAAGAAGTCTGTTATTATCTTGCGATAGCAAACACCATTCATGGTAACTGCTTGGCCGAACTCATTTTCGAAAAAGTACGGCCTGATGACGCCGCCAGCCCGTAAACCGCACCAAACAGTTAAGGCCCAACTATAATATGCTTAAGCTCCTGTCAAAAAATAACAAAAATCTTTTCAAATGCATTTAAAAACAAAAAAACAAAACCAAAAAACATTTGATTCCGTACGGAAAGTGCGATTTGTTTCGCACCTTGCTTAAGCAAATGACAGATTCATAAAATTTAACAAAAAGTTTCCTTAAGTTCAATATGGTTTGACATATATGATTTACATGTATTCGCCCATTTGCTTAAGCATATTATAGTTGGGCCTTTACTCTTTGTGGATGCATCGGCTTTTCAACAATCACTCGTGGATTCTCAATGGCCCAAATGCGGAAATTCTGCTTGTTAACGAATCCACCGAGGTCGATTATGCAGACCAAAAAAATCACGAAGTGCATTTTGATTAGAACGTCAATTTTTGTAAAAGCCTTCAACAATCTTAGCGCGCAGCTCAATTGTGTACCTCTCCATTACTGAATTTGTCAAACACTGAAACAAAGAAATGTCAAATTAAGTTGGGCAAAAAACTTGACGTTAAAGTGTGACTCACAATAAACATCGTGCATTATGGTTGGACAACCCTTTACATTACCGGAGTTTAGTGATTTTTACAAGCTGTTTTCATTTGAGAGCAATTACTTACGAAATGTTTTAGTTTATATAGCGAATGAAAGGGTTATCTACTAAACTATATATAATCAAATATACATTTTACTTTTTCAAGACAACTCACTTAAAAAACTGGTTGTTTTAATACACCAATCATGTAAAAAAAATGTTTTAGATCTAAATAGTTGTGATAGTGTTATCCATTTTGCTATTTAAACATGTTATATAACAAATGAAAGGTAACCTTCTTTACTCTATAAAAACATTAAAGAAAAATAATTTTTTTAAAAATCAAGTAAAAAATCCCCAAATGCTTTAAAGAAACCTAAAAATAATTTGAATTAGTGCTTTTAGATCGCTTAGTTTAGATTTTTTATATGAATTTGCAGTAAGAATTTTAAGAAAAAACTAAAGCTATTATCGAGAAAACTATTAAAAACTTTATTTTATTTCTTACAGATTATTTAATTTATTACTACTGTCAGCAAAAAAAAAACATTTTTTACTTTTATATTAGTTTTTTTTCAATTGTTTTTTTCAGAGATTTTTCATATTCATTTTGCGATACATGATTGCATTAAAACAACAATGCACAATTAACACTTTGGGAAATTCAAACAAATAAATGTTACGATAGTTTTAATTATGAAAGAGAATTTAAGGAATTAACTCTTTGAAGAGATTTGAATGGATTTAAACTTTTATCTAAATTATAGGAAAAATTTCTTTAAAATAATTAAATTCTTAAAGAAAAGTTCTTGTTGAAATTAAAGTGAAAGTTTATGTTCAGATGAAAATCAATTATTGAATCGCTTAGATCCACCCGCAACTATCGTAATATGAATGATCTAAATATATAATTTTTTATTAAAACAACGATTTCTTTTTAATTGTACATCGAAAAAAAATTGAGCTCTTCCGAATTGAATTTCCAAAAAAAAAGTATTTTTTAAGAAAAAGTACAATACTTTTTTAGGGGGAAAAGCCATAGGTAAAATAGTTTTTAAAGAAAAATGAAGAAAGTGGTACTTTTTGCAAAAAATTTTTTTAAATAAGTACTTTTTTTTTAATAATTTTTGTATCTGACCTAAAATTTAATGGATATTTTTACCCAGTGTCAAAGAATGTTGAAGTTTTCAAATAAGTACTTTTTTAATAATTTTTCGTATCTGACTTAAAATTTTATGGATATTTTAACACACTGTCAAAGAATGTTGAAGTTTTCAAATAAGTACTTTTTCAAAAAAGTACTTTTTTTTAATAATTTTTGTATCTGACTTAAAATTTTATGGATATTTTTACCCACTGTCAAAGAATGTTGAAGTTTTCAAATTAGTACTTTTTTCAAAAAAGGACTTTTTTTAAAAATTTTTATTTCTGACTTTTATTGGAATTTTATGGATATTTTTACCCACTTTCAAAGAATGTTGAAGTTTTCAAACAGGGTATCGAAATATTGTTAATTAAAAGGGGATTACAAAAATAAAAAAGTTAAATATTTTAATTTAATTCGGTTCATAAGTTCATAAGTTTCATAAAAAGTGGCGTGACACTAAAAAGTCTAAAACTAATAAAAAAAAAAATAAATCCAGAAACCCGACGGAAAACAAGACAATTTTTACGCACTAAGAAGATCGAAACAAGACTGAGAAAACAAAATTAACATAAACACTTTTTCTGTATAACAGTCTATATTATGAGTAAAAGGCCTAAATTAACTACCCCTATAAGTTAAGCTGGCGGAAAACAATTGAAAATTGTAAACCAACATAAAATTTTGGGTTCCGTCTGCTAAACTTAAACTTTCCGCTCATTATACATATATGCCCCCTACCCCGAGCGTGTAGGGATCTTAACGATATTCCAGGTAAAGCCAATATCTGGGATTCGGTAAAAATCAAAATATGACAGACCACAGAAGATCTTCACCATCTCTTGCGATCGTGGCTGACCAGAGATCATTTCTGAAGCCACGGCTGTCAGTAGGCCCTAGTGGCACGGAACCTAACTGACAATTGATTGAGGCATTCGTAAGTGTGCATCTTGCGGTAAACGCTTTCTGTCTTTCAGGGTGATTGTTTTTGAGGAAGTTTCGTCTTTGCGTTGAAAGGATACTTTCGGGGATCACGTAGTAATTAAGATTTACTAGCCGATTACACTGGGGAACAGTCATTTTGCGGCCTGGAACTTTATTGCAAATTTTTATTAATTTGAGGTCGTTGATTTTAAATCTAATCTCCATTTTCCTCTATGAGCTCGACTTTTTCAGATATACCGTTATGTAAAAAATTAAGGCACTTTCACTACATATATTGGAATAGTTTGAAAACGATTCACCATATTCAGTTAAAACATCCGAAACTCGTCAACAATATTATCTTTAAGGCGTCACTGCATTGTTTTTAAATTTGCCCAGTAGTTTTAGAGATATCGTTGAAGTTTTGAAGAAATTTTTGTTCTTTAGAAATTATTAAAAAAAAAAAATAAAAATGCGACAAAAATCACAGTTTTGGTCTAAAAACATTTGGTAAAACATATTTCGATTGAAATGAGCTTTTTTCATTGCAATCGGTGCACAACATTTGATTTTGTTCACAATTTACTGAGAAAACTGAATTGATAAAAAGTTAAATTCTGTTCTAACATACACATTAAAAAATGTTTTTTTTATGGAAATTAAACTTTTTATCAATTCAGTTTTCTCAGTCAATTGTGAACAACATCAAAAGTAGTTTCGGATTTTTTTTTAACTGAATATGGTAAACTGTTTCTAAGTTATTACAATATATGTAGTTAAAGTGCTTTAATTTTTTACATAACGGTATATCTCGAAAAGTCGAGTTGATAGGAGATTAGATTTGAAATCAGTCACCTCAAATTAGTTAAAATTTGCAATAAAGTTCCAGGCCGCAAAAAAAAGTTCAATTTTGTTCCCCTGTGTTATTTACCACTTATGGGAGAGCTCAGCCTGAGAAAGATGCTGCTAGCTTTTTCCAAAAGAAGCGGAAATTAGATAGCTGCAGCTCCTAAGCAAGGGGCGAGTGTATTATCTTGCCGGACTATGCACTAAAATTGCTACCTGGTGTGGTATTTGCTCTTACATTCGAAGGGGATTGGTAAAGGCATTCTTTATCATTCAGTTGTTAAGATCCACCACGAAGTATGCTAAACTCCACCATTATCACAGCTCATAGTATAAGTATGTAATCTGTTAAACCGATGCAATTTGGTTTTCCCTATCTGATCTCGGTCTTTTAAGAGCATTAAAAGTCGTCTTTTTCGTAGGGTGTTCGATTCTTTTACAATAACGTGCATATTAAGTCATATTTTTGCATATACTTACTTAGTTTTATTTTTTTCACCATCTGTGCTGTTCTTTGTTTTTTTATTTGAAGAAATTTCATTTCGTACACATTTTTTTTTTTGTAACAATTTTTTATTTAATCACAATTAGAGAAGAAATATTTTAAATATATTTTTTGCTGTATGCTTTTTTCAGTATTTTGCTTGGAAATTGTTATAAAATTTTAAAAGCAAAAAAAATTAAAAAAAAACTAGGAAGAAGATTACAAAAATAATATATATATGTATAACATATGCTATTTTGTTGTAATACTTATTTGTTTAACAATTTAAATTCAATTTTATTTTAATATGTTTAATCAATTTATATATTTCATATTTTGATATTGAGCAATTACGTTTTAATATTTTTTTCTTATCGCTGAAAATAAAAATTCACTTGGTTTTTTTTTTTAAATAATTTTGTTGAAAATGTGCCATCATAATTTCGCTTAAATTGTAAAATTAAATTTGAAATCAAAACAAAAACACCAACAACAATAATAATGATGTAAATTGCAAGAGAAAATAAAACACATTTCGAGCAAAAAAACAAAAGGAAAAAAGTTTTCCAGAGACTTTTCTTTTGTTGTAGCGAAATTTATATAAACAAGATTGATATGAGTAAATATTTGATTTGCCAAGTCTGAGTCTGCTTTAAACCGAGAGAAAATAGATACAGGCCATAGAAAACGTTTAGAATACAAAGAGAGAGAGGAACACACTTTATATAGAGTTTCTACTCTAGTCATTTTCTAATAAGACAGACTGAAAAACGATTAAGTCTTTAAGTCAAGGCATTTGTAAAAAAGGATAATTAAATACATATGCAGTATTTAAAAGATCTAAACGCTTTTTTACCAAAGTCGGCTCAATGTTTTGGTCTAGTTTAAGTTTTGAAATTAGGAAATTTTATTTTTAAAGGAGATTTAAAAATTTTCGTACGGTAACAGAAATAAATGTGTTTTCATTATTTTCCACAGTGAAGTTCTAGGCATTTGAAGCTGAGTGGCACGTTTAAGAGTTGATGCTTCAGGGTTCTCATTTGCGATCCCCCAAACTCATTCGAAGCTTCGTGTTTCAAGCGATCTTCCACTCTAAAATAAGTCACTAACAGATCCCGATGACTCATCTCAAAACTCAGCAATTTTTGCTTGTTCCTCATTCGTATACATGGCTACTGATTCTCACAAACGTTGTATTACTTTTTAATAAGTTTTTTTTCGTTCCTGAAAAATTGTTTAAAATTATGATAGGTCCTTTTGCATTTTACATGACGATATGTATATCTCCCTCAAGTAAACATAGAAACAGTGTTTGGTTATTCCATTAAAAAAACACTTTATTTAAACGAATAAAATATTTCTATAATAAAAAAGTCATGTGAATGAAAACGTTGCTGTAAAATTAACAAAATAAACAAGCCCGGCTATTGACATAACACAAATTGAAATCCATTGGACCTGCCGAAACCCATCTATTAAGTTAATAACAGAGTAAAGGAAGTTTCGAACCAAACTTTTAATAATCCCTATGTCCGGCCGGAGGTCTGATAATTTTTAGGAGAAAAAAGCTCTTAGGAAAGGTTCTGATGCTATTTTGAAAAAATATAAAGTCAAAATCTGATATAGATAATAAGTTTTACTGTTTTATAGTATTTTAATGTGCATATAAATTAGTGTTGCCAATCCATGTGTAATTACACATATTGTGTGTAATTTTTACTTGTATGTGTAGCCCATGTGTAATCTGTGTGTAATTTTAATTTAAGTTATACTTTTCCATTAATTTTTGACAGCCAAGATTTGCTTTAAGAACATTAAGTTTTGGTTATTTTCTTCAGTTTCCATCACTGTCAAACTTGCTTTTTAAACCTTGACTTTTTTCACTTTCCATAACATGTTTTATTTCCCTCTCAACAATAAACATAAACTACATGCAAGAAGACTTTCATAGTGCGAACCCAGACCAACACCATATTCTAAGTGTAGACCGCAAAACATGTTGTGCATTACTTAAACGATTTAATTCCAGCAGTGAATTTGTTTGACTGAAAAAGTGTATTTTATAGTGTTCATAAATTGCTAATTTTTTGGCAATCACACAAAGCCGTTCTCTGATTTCATCCATGTAATTTGTTATTGCATGGAACACAGTCATGTGTAATTTCCGAATTCTTCGTTGGCAACACTGATAAAATAGACCTAAACTCGTTATTTACGAATTAACTAAACAAAAATTTGTATAAGATACAAAATGGCAACTTTAGAGGATTACAAGTCAAAAAGTATTTATGGGTTCAAAATTTTACAAGTAAAAGTGCTTTATTCGACTTTATTATAGTGATAAAAATCGCATCAAAACTCTTAATTTGGGCGTACATTGAAGGTGTAGAAGGTAATATACTATAATATACTATGTATACTATATATATGGCTTATTATATCCACTCCACAATATTGGTCCTCGACCCACCTTTAAATATACCTATCGACTTTTTGAACTGATCCATCTGGCTGTCCATGTAAACCTTATGCGCAAAGCATACGTCATAATTTTGAAGATAATTTAGTGAATTTAGTACAAAAAGACCAGACCTATTGAAAATAAAGGGAATCGGTCCATAATTTACATTGCCCCCATACAAGCTTCTTCCCGGAATAGAGTCTTTGTGACCATAATCATAATCGGCACAAAGAATTTTTACACGAATCATAACCTCATAATATAATTTTGTTTTGGCGGGTCCGAAATTGCCCATGGTCCCAAATAGGGAATACTCATGAAAATTTGTCTATAAATACTGTGGTGTAGGGTATCATATGGTCGGTCTTAACCTTGTTAACTTGTTTTTTATATGCAAATGTTACTAAATTGTTGAATGTTTTGTTTTTAAGAACATATTTTAGCAATTTTTAGTACATTTTTGAGGTTTCATATGAAATAATCCCCAAAAAATCATTATAAAATTAAGCCCCAATATACTCTTTGGGGGATTTTTTAATTTATAACGATAACGATTTTGGGCGCAAGGATATTCTCCACTTTGGTATACAAAATACAGGCTTCGCTAAGTAAAGCTGCTCTGCATAACCGGCATTCGCGTGTGTGCAATGTATAACAAACACCGGCTTCGCTAACTAAAGTGGGCGGCAATAGTTGAAAAACCTAAGGCTAACTGGAGTTTTAAATGTAGATTTGTCAAAAAATTTTGTCTGTATGGATAATTAGAGGTTAGGAGTCGTTTAGTACTCTTTAAGAACGCGGAATATGTTTTTTTTCGATTTTCTAAAAGGCTGCATTTCCGGGCAACCCGATTCAACTGTTTTAGACTTATTTTTGTAGGGTCTCTTGAAGTGACGAGACTTTGTCAAGAAGCCTGAGACTATCGCCGTAAGTTCTGGCCAGAGTATTGGCAAACGCCAAATATCGGGTCATCAATTTTAGCGGCGGCCACTAGGCCAATATAATTTTTTTTATTTAATTTCCATTTAATGAAAAAAAAAAATTATAATCAAATCAACATAATTCAAAAGAAAACCAAAAATGTTCATTTGTTAAAATATAACAGTCAAACAACATCGGGTAACAATTTTTGCTGAAAAGGTTGATGTTTTTGCAGAGCATTTAAGCGCAGTCTTTAAACCGAATATTCAACTCGAGCGTACAGTCAACCCTATTATATGGATGTGAGACATTGAACGTTACTGCCGGCGACATAAAATCACTTCAAGTTTTTACTAACAAATGTCTGCGTAGAATTCTGAAAACACACTACGTAAACCAGCAGATGACCCAACAGGGGCAGACAATGATTAGAACCCACAGGGTACTAGAAGAAGAGGAAGTGCAGACAACAGTTGGATTCTGAAGTAGCAACGACAAGAAAATCCTGGAACGAGATTAAACTAATAGCTTGTAACAGATCCCAATGGAATACATTTGTAATGGGCCTATGCCCCAATTTGAAACGAAGGGAATAAATATGTAATATAATATTCACACCGCATAGTCCAACAAATGATTTAAGTCTGGATGAGGCACTCACAACCACTCCTACAAATGCTGAGATTAAAATTTAGCCCAATTATGAATAAAAATTCCCCGGGATTTTTCTCCCATTTTTCCCATGTAAATTAAATTGTAAAAATGGGAAAAGGGAAAAACTCCCAGGGAATTTTTATTCATAATTGGGCTGACTGATTCGAAATATTTTAAAATAGTTATCAGTATGCAAACTAGAAAATCTGTGTAATATAGCTTGATATAAATAACCATCCATAAATTCTGACCATAATCGTTTTTAAAGACATATGAGCCAATGACTCCGCCAGCCCATGAAGCGCACGAAACAGTAATTTTCTGTGGATGTAATGGTGTTTCGACAAAAGCTTGTGGATTCTCATCACTCCCAATGCGACAAATCTGATTATTTAAGTTCCCATTCAACCAGAAATGGGCTTCATCGGAAAATAAAATTTTGAATGGAAATTCAAAATCAATATCAATTTGTGCTTCATTTGCACGCGTTGCTCTGGTGTAAATCGATTCATAATGAAATTTCAAAGCAAACTTAACAAAAAGCTTTTGAATGGGTGCTCAAATAAAGCAGTGATGCCAACTCAAAGTTGTGACACTCTAAAAAAAACATCCTTTAGAAACCACAAGACTTCACTTGTAGTTAACAGCCTCTAGACTTTGCTGGCTAATTAGTAGGGCATTCAATTAATCGATGTTTTGTATTAATCGATTAATCGCGCGAATAATTATTCGAGGTAAATATTTAATCGTATAATAATCAAACAATTTAATATTATTCGGTTAATTGAATAATTTTATTTTTGTCTAGTTTAGAAGTTTAAAAATAAGACCAAAAATTATATTTTTAACATAAAAAATTTATTTCAAAAGTAACAACAATTTATCAAAAGTTTTTCATGTTATAAAAAAGGTAAACTTTTTAAATAAAAATTAGCATCAAAACTTAAGCAAATCTTCTAAAATAATCTTTCAAAAAGAGTATACAGTTTAAATGCTTATGATTTAAACGATTTCTTTCTTTTGTTTTGATTAAATTTGATTTAGAAAAGATTTTTTCACTTATTGTTGACGTTGGACGGATTGAAAGTGAAGCATTTTAAAGCATATAAAATTTCTCTGTTCTTTTTCTTCTTTTCTAAAACTTGGTAGTCTTCCATTATACCACTTGAATCTTTTTTTTATTTTTTAAGAATTATATTAACTTTAATAGTCTTGTTAAGGTTTGCTAGAAGGTTGTTTTCATTCGTCTCAAAAAGATCATCTTTTTCATCTGAATCATTGTTGTAAGTCTGTACTAAATATTCTTAAAAATAAATTATTCCCAAGCTCTTTGGTTTCAGTCTTTGTACTATATTTTTAAAAATTGTACCTCGAAGGAAAAGTCCCTGATTAAAGGAACAATAAAAGGGTAATTAAAACGTACCGGCTTGTTTTTTTTTTTTACATAAAAGAAAAAAACTAATACTATGAAAAAATTTTTTCGATTAATCGATTAATCGATATAAATTATTCGAATTATTCGATAACCAAAAACAAGCAATTTTAAATTATTCGAACCGTTAATCGCCCAAAATTAATCGAAAAACGGTTAATCGTCTGAATATCCTATTAATTAGGGACAGATCTCAACTTAGCCTAGCTATAAAGTCATCCTGTATAAAACCGTTTTTAACCCGATTTGGACATAAAGTATCCAATTATGGGGAACTTCTAACAATTCCACTATCGAGCTTATACAGAGGCCACAATAGAAAATCCAAAGGGATTTAGAAATTTCACTGGATAAAGATGGATTTCGCAAAATAATTTATAACCCCCCGTTTCCAGATGCAAGTACAAGTTCCAAAAACTCAATACACTCACACTTTTTCACTAACACTCACACAATTTTTGTACTTTCAGCCAATCGGCTGTTTTGTCGATTTTTCGTTGATAATACGTATACACTACTTGCAAGTAATTACTTGCATATGGAAACGTAGGGTAAGGCCAGAAATCAATTCCGATCGAAAGTCATTTCGTTTTATGTGAAGCAAGATACGAAATCACTTCCACTTTCATTCGGAATTGATTCCTGTGACAGGCCTGTATGAAACTGGAAAACCATCTAAATTCGCCTTTAGGGCACCTTTCTCAACTCCAAGCGCAAACAACGATTCGAATAGCCCGCTGGGGACTAATTTTTAGTTTAAAGAAAGTTTTCACATATGGAAAAAGGCACAATGCTTTAAAAATACTTTTTCAAAAGCGGTTTTTTTTTATATAAGATGTTATCATATCCATTATCTACTGTATTAAAATATATTTTAAAAAGAATTCATTTAATCGATACCTAGTTGTAGATACATTTTAACAACGAAATAGGCACCAAAACTAAAAAATGTTTAACTTACAGCTTACATAATTTCTAATGATTTCAAATTAGTTTGATTCATTTGTTTTTGATACAAAATATCAATGAGATGAAATTTTATAACGATTTTTTTATGATTACGAAACTCTATTACAAATTATTCAAATTTCACTGTAATTTTCAAAACAGGCACATATGTAACTACAATGAATGTAAGTATGAATGTATGCATTCTTTTTTTTTGTTATGAATAGGTATTTTCTCTTAAAAACCGAATTTATTTGCAGACCTGGGTTTTCTTTTCTTTTGCTTTTATAATTTTCTTTTTTATTGTAATTTTCTTTAATTTTTTGTTGTTTCTTTTAGTTTTAGTTTTTGTTTTGATTTTGTTTTTAATTTTTATTTTTTTTGCACGTTACAACTGATAGTTTAAGCTGGGATTTTGCTCTCTATTTGCAATTTCTTAAAAAAAAAAATAAAATGTAAAATAAAAAAAAGTACATACATTCATACATATGTACATACATAAATAAAAATTAAAATATTTTAAGAAAATTTAAATCTTTTAAGTTTGTTGCACTTAATTCTTTTTTTGTGTGTGAAAATCAAGGCTTTTCATTAAAAATTTTCTTTATTTCTTGTTTATATTTTAATTGTGTTTTTCTGTAGTTGTTGTTGCATTTTAGCCGTAAGCACTTGTCGTCACCGAAAAAGTTTTAAGCTGAAATTCGTAGTCAAAAGCAAAACACAAAAATGTTTTTGGTTTGTTTTTTTTTTTTTTTGTTTTCTTAAAAGAAACTCACTCTCGTATCAATAACAATTAGTTATTGTTGTTGCTGTTTTTCTACATGCGAACGAACGAAGGCAACAACGAATCACCAACAAACCCCACTCATCTGTGATAAGTGTGTTGGTGTGTGTAAAAATGCCTGTTTAATTTTCTATATGTTTTTAAGAGATTTTTTTTTTTTTTTGCAAAAAAAATAACAAGTTTTATTTCTATTTCTTGGTATTTAAAAAATTTTTTTTTTGGTTTTTACGTTTATTTTTTTCTGTAAAAATGAATTTGAATTTTTAAGTAGTTAAAAGATATAGAACCGATATCATATTAATGATGGCGTTTATTGTCGTACGAGTTTTGTGCGTTTTTGTATATCGTTTAGAACTAGTGTAACCGCACGCGACGAATAAACAGATTTTTAACTTTTCGCGTTTGCTGCTGTCACTGGAGTGGATCAAGTTGATCAAGCGCAACCTCAGTTAAGCCATACTTTTGCTAAGTAACTCTCATACATACAGTCCACACACAACAATCTGTTTATCGTCAGTCCATCAATTTGCTAAGCCACCAACAAACACACGTTTACACACTCACAGAAATCAAAACGGCACACGATTATTGTGCTTGTACGAAAATGTCTCTTTTAAATATCGTCATTAAAAATGTATGCACTCAAATGCAGGGGGTAAAGGAGTGTAATGAATTAATAAAACATTTTTAGTTTTGATGATTTTAAACCATTTCTCTTAAAGTTACAAAAAAAGGAGATTTTAATCAAGCCTAGGAATCATAAAAAGTAATTCAAAATTTAAACTGCTTTTGTATATGGGCATTTCCTGGGGTCTCGAACGTACTTCGTACGCTTTTGATGTATAAATAATATAGAAAACAAAACTTTTCCTAGCTAAATTTTTTTGCGACTCGATAGCATTTGGGTAGCTCTTTGTTTAGTGCAAAAGATGGATTTCATCGAGTTTAAGTTTTCATAATGATTGTTATAAACATGTGGCAACGAGCGTACACAAAATAGAAGTAAACTTTGGCTAACAGAAGTGAAATGTAAAAACCTGGAAAATGGAATGTTTTTTTATTATTATCACTAGGGCAACCAAAAAAAGCACTAAAAAACAGTTTTAAGCTCTTAAAAAAAGCGTTTAAAAACATGAACACCGAAAATCCTTAATTTTTAATGAAACTGATTTAAATTTTGTATTACCTTTGTCTCCTTTATCCCCTGGAACACGGGACATTTTTCTTACGGTCCATAACTATGTTTACTTAGAAAACCAATGAAAGATTTTTTGTTTCCAATTTTGTTACAACTTCGTGTAAAACCCCAAAATTTGCAGAAATTAACAATATTTCGTATACAGAGAAATTATTGATAGCTAAAACTAAAGGGTGTTTTTTTAAGCCAAATAGAACTTCAAATTGTAAAAAATAACACAAAAAATTAAATTGTAATCAAAATTTTTTTTTATTCGAAAGATCAATACGTGACATTAACATTTGAAAATGATTTCGGGCATATGGGCACCGCGGCTGTTCTTGACGAAGCGCATTCTGGACGTCCAATTTTGGGCCACTTTTTCGAGCACTGCTGGCCGTATGTCACGAATAACACGAACAATGCCGGCCTCCAAGGCGTCAATTGTTGCTGGTTTATCAGCATAAACCAGTAACTTCACGTAGCCCCACAGGAAATAATCGAGAGGTGTCAAAACGCACGACCTTGGAGGCCAATTGACAGGTCCATTTCTCGAAATCAACTTATCGCCAAATTTTGATTTCAATAAGTCGATGGTTGCGTTCGCCGTATGGCACGTAGCGCCATCCTGTTGAAACCACATCTCCTCCGGATCAATGTCATCCATATTTTCAAACAAAAAATCATTGATCATGGTGCGGTAACGATCTCCATTGACCGTAACGCGAGCTCCGGCCTCATTTTTGAAGAAATAAGGTCCGATGATGCCACCAGCGTAAAAACCGCACCAAACGGTGCATTTTTCTGGATGTAATGGAGTCTGTAGGGTCTCTTGTGGATTGGTCTCGCTCCATATGCGGCAATTTTGCTTATTAACAAACCCGTTAAGCCAAAAATGCGCCTCATCGCTGAACACAATTTTGCGATATAAGTTGCGCGAATCGACGACTGATTTTCAAAGTAAATTTGGATAATTTCGTAGCGTTGTTCAAGCGTGAGTCTATTCATGATGATTTGTCAGAGTATACTGAAACGATAAAAAAAATATTTCATCAAAATTTAATTTTTTGTGTTACTTTTTACAATTTAAAGTTCTATCTAGCTTAAAAAAACACCCTTTATATTAAAAGAGCAAAAAATAAGACGTTACTATACCAAAACCAGAGAGAAGGGGAACTAACAGACGTTACTTTATACAAAAACTATATTTAAAAAGAAATAATACGTTACAAAGTATGATGGTAAAAGACTTTACAGACTAAGGAATTTGATCGTAAGAATACAGGTATGTTATTTTCGAGAGAAAATAACTTAAACAAGCAAATAAGTTGATAAAAAGGCTCAATACTAAAAACTTAAACACATAAAAAATATATACAACAATCTAAAAAGTACGTTACAGTACCGCTAAGACAGAGTAACATAACAATCAATTAAGAAAGTATAGTCGGTGAAGCCCGACCGTATGATACCCAACACCACAGTATTTAAAAACAAGTTTCGAGAGTATATGACTATATGAATAGGGACTATCTATGTTTTAAATTTCATTAAAATCGGTTAAATAGTTACTGATGGGCAGAAATTGACCCTATCTCCCCTCGTGGTCCTATTTTTTAAAAATGCATACCTTACGTGTCCATATAAATATGGGTCTATCTACATATGTCTTAAATTGCATTAAAATTAGTTTAATAGTGGGCACAAAGGCCCTCTTCCGGATAGCAGCTTGTATGGGGGCTATATTAAATTATGGACCAATTCGCCCTTGTGCCAATTAGAAGCCAAGTACCAAGTTTCATTAAATTATCTTTAAAATTGCGACCTGTACTTTGCGCACGAGGTTACATGGACAGCCAGCCGGCCACACGGACATCGTTAGATCGACTCAGAAAGTGATTCTGAGTTGATCGGTATACTTAGAGACCAATATTTTAAGGTGTTTCTTACATCAGCACAACTGCATAATACCTCATCCACTCTTTAGTGTAGGTATAATAACATACAGAGATAATATAGGTTTTTGGGATGATATTGTTCAAGGGAAGCACAAAATATTGAAAAATTTTAAAAAAAAAGTTGCACATAAAAAAAATAATAATAACGATTTTTGCAAAATTTTATTAAATAAGTTTTTTTCGTATGAAAAAATTAAAAATTATCTTAAAATGGCAAAATAAGTAAAAAAAGCCGATATCGCAAAAATAACTAAAAAAAGCCGATATTGCCAAAATAAGCAAAAAAACCCCCTAACCTCATTTTCTTTGTTTTTTTATGATCGGAATTTGTGTTCAATCAAAATCTTTCTATCTTGTAAACCAAAAAATAAGCATTTGCCCTTATTATCCCCATGCATTTTCCCATAAATATCTTCAAATTTCCTAAACAAAAAACTTAATACTCAATTTACAATTGATTGTAACGGAGAGATTATGAAACATAACATATAGGTATACAGCGAAAAACACAATGGACCGTTATCTGATAAATGTGACGTCATAGGAGAAAACTGAGTACTTATTCGGCTTCAGTATGCAATAAAAATAAGAATCAGTTGAAATATGGTTAAAAAAACTTTTAAAAAGTGTTTGTAGCTGAAAGTCTGGTACTTTAAGTACCCAGCAAAAACTTCGCCTACAAAATAATGTGTTTAGTAATCAGAAAAATCTAAAAGCACTAGGTACTTACAATTCTACTGAAAGAACCGATAGATTTAACAAGGGATATCCCAAAATGAACGCATTCAAATGTAAGTCATTATTTTTTTTACCTACATACATCCAGAAAGAAGTAGTTATAGAAGTAGCTATAGAAGGAATTAGTGAAGGAAGCTATTCATTTTGAAAAAGTAAGCGAAGTTTTTACTGGGTACTTCATAACTTCCTTTTCATATTTACTTAAAGAAACTTGTCTTTTCATTTTGCACATTAAATAAAATTTTGACCGCTATTCTGCGTATCGATTCGGATCGAAATTTTCTCCGTTTTTGGCAACTTTGGTATTCTGTGCCCATATTCTGTAACTCCCGCGTTGAAAAACTTTTCGATTGAAATGTGAGAACTGAAACAAAAATACCATAAATTGAAACAAACATGTTTTTCTCACTAAACTGTTACTGTATCATTTTTGGTGTGTAATAGCTGTAACGTAAAGGCGACCGTACACGACATGTTTTTGTCATCTGACATGTCAAATTTCCCACTGCAAAATACATACATGTCGTGTGTTACCTTTTTAACTTTGCTTCTGTAAAAGTCAGACGCAAAGTCATCTGACAAAATTTCAATTAGAGCGTGCTCTATTTTCTTCTGACAAACCATCTGACATCAGAAAGCTATGCCGGCAAGAAACCGGCAGCGGCGTCCACTATTGACGGAATCATTAGCCGGCTGAAGTTAATTTTTTACAATACCGAGATATGTTTGATCATCTTACCATTGAATAGAATTTATGTGAATATATATATAAAAACCGTTTTATTATAAAATCCTAAATTGGTATCTTTGAATTAAAAGAAAAAAAATTTTAAGATGGCTAAACTATTTTACGGCGCAAATAAAACTTTTCATGGCGGCAGCAAGCTATTTTGAAACCGAGCACTACTTTGGTTTCTGCAATAACAATGCGAAAAAAAACAGAGACAATGTCAGAAGCAAATTACATGTACGTTTGTGACCGAATATTATAAAGCTTATGTAAAACAGCGATTTTGACAGACATGCACAATTACATGTGACTTGAAAATTTGACATGTCAGATGACAAAAACATGTCGTCTATATGCTCCTTAAGGAAATTACTCGCCAAAAATGTTTCAGTAACAGTTAAGTGAGAAAAACATGTTTGTTTCAACTTATGGTATTTTTGTTTCATTTCTCGCATTTCAATCGGAAAGTTTCTCAAAGCGGGAGTTACAGAACATTGGCACAAAACACCAAAGTTGCCAAAAACGGAGAAAATTTCGATCCGAGTCGAAACGCAGAATAGGGGTGATTTATGGCTTTTCCCCCTGCTTATCTACATACATATGATAGAAAATATTTTCTTACCTAAAATTCATTTGTTCAAAGCGACGCAATAAGTAAAATTTGTTACATTTTATTAATTTAAAACTGTCATAAGAGTATAAATCATCATCTAAAATGCAAAAGGCCGCAACAACATTTCTTGTTTTTAATTTTATAGAGACACGTAGTTTAGTTTAGTGCAACATAATCAATCAAAAACTCAATTTTGAATTTTTTTTGTTGTTACGCCCTTTTGCATTTTAGGTGACGAAATACTCTTAAATTGTGTTTGCTGGAAAGTTCGCTTAACAACACAATTTCAATTTAAACTTTGGGTGATTATGCTCTAAAAATTAAAAACTAACACCCGTATTCACAAACAATTATTTAATTTAACAAACCTTTATTAAGGAAAATTTTTATAGCAAATTTGTTTTGTAAACCTTTATTAAAGGCCTCGTTACTCTTACGTAAATGTTGCGGATACGTAAACGTTGCGTTCGACTTAAAATAGAGGTAGTTACAAGGCGAATTCATGTAAACGGTGGTGTCGATACTACAACAAGTAACAACACCAAAAACACAACAATGTATTTTTTTGTTGCTTTCGTTGATCCATATGTCAAAATCACAAGGAACTTTTGACATTTCTCTCTCTAATTAAGAAAAAAAAGTAGCACAGCTGTGCTTTCAACGCCACCTGAAAACTGAATTCGCCTTGGGTAGTTACTAAAAATACGTAAACGTGTCATATGGTGTTGAAGTGTATGTGTGTACTCGTACATATGTATGTATGTATGTAAATTATTATTTGTTTTGCTTTTGCTCACAGTCTTATTCCAAAACATGTTGCTGACATTCTTGTTTAAAAACGCCAATACAAAACGATATCGGCGCTTTTGTACAAAAAGTAAAATACTTTATGCATATATATTTACATATACAGCACTAAAATTGCTTTGAAAATGAATTTTTTTTATCTAGTTTTTATTGCGCCTGAGGATCTAGTTTTGGAGTTAAGGACCTGAAAATATTTTAAGTCATTATAAATATCTCTTTAAATAAAACTTGATATAACCAATATGTGTATAAGTAAAAATTGAAAAAAAAAAATTTTTTATAATTTTTTATTGTAAATTTAATTTCCTAAAGATGCTAACCAAAGGTTAGCGAAATATTGAGAAAAATAAATAAATATAATGTATTTTTTAAAAAAGACCTCAAGCTTAAGCAATTCAAAAACTAAATAATATATATATTTAATATAATTAAGTTAATTCGAACATTCGGAACTATGCGCTGATTTTTTTCTATTTGCATTCTCTAAAATTTATTCAAATTTTTATTTTATAATAAAACCGATAATCGAATCAGCTGTTTTATGTTTTGGCTCATGTGTTTACAGCTTTAAATGCAATTTTTGTTTAATAATTTTGTAAATTATGATTTTTGCGTTAAAATATTGTTAAAACTTGTTATTTTAATAAATGAAAATAATAGAAAAGAAAATAAGAAGTGGAAATACAGTAAACATACAAATGTTGTTTATGTTTGTGCAATGTTATTGTTTTGTAAATATAGAAAGCGAATTTATTAAAAGTA
Source organism: Pollenia griseotomentosa (assembly GCA_963931875.1). NCBI lineage: Eukaryota > Metazoa > Arthropoda > Insecta > Diptera > Polleniidae > Pollenia > Pollenia griseotomentosa. Next base: position 52,691,214 of record OZ007564.1, read on the forward strand.
GAAAAATATTTGTTGCTTAAACTAACAAATAAATATAGAAAAGGTGAGGAAAAGGTTTTTGCAAATTTAAAGCAGCCCGCTGCCGAAGACTGCCGGAAACATGCAAAAAAAAACTATATTAACTATTTATCAATCTTATTTACTTCCATCTATGGAAATAATCTAACTGATGAATAAAATAAAATAAGAAAATTAAGATTTTTACAACAATATTTATTTCCAATAAAAAAAAAACAAGAGCAGTTAGCTGGCTTCGTTTATTTTCAATAAAAACCCGATTTGGTTTCGGTGACACCTAGAGCCGATAATAATTTCAGTTCGAACAAAAAACCCGTAACATTGGATTTCATTACACAAAATTAATGTTTTGGTTAGAATCTCATTAATAAAATTTTAAAGTAAACCGCTGGTTAATAAGTTTTGTTGGCAACACTGCTTGAAAACAAAAAAAATCTTAACAGCTGATACGTAAAAACGGAGAGAAATTTTAATTTTATCAGGTTCATCCGCAACGCAACGTTACGTTTACGTGTGAGTACCTATTTACACATAAGCTTGGTAAGGAAAACGGAACAGCTGATCCGCAACGTATACGTTTACGTAAGAGTAACGAGGCCTTAAGGGCCTTATTCCGTAAAACACAACGCAACTCCTAAAATTTCATTGTAAGCAAAAACAAATTCAAAAAAATTTTATAATTTTGTTGTTGATTCCTATAGAAATTCATAATAAATTTTTCAACTTCAAACACTTCATATATTGTGGCGTTGAAAATTTTAAAACGAAATATGAATTTTTATAGAAAGGAACCACGAAATTAGAAATTTTTTTTGAATTTGTTTTTGCTTTCAATGTAATTTTTGTTTATGGAACAAGGCTAGAGTTTCTACGCGGGAAAAAATTCCCGGGAATCCCGGGACATTTTTTTTTAATAGTTCCCGGGAAATTTTTTTCCGGGAATTTTCGGGAATTTCAAATTAAATTTTTTTAAATTTTAATTTGTAGCATTGCAATAAGCATATATTCTTTACTAAACTTACTAAAAACTACCTACAAATCGAACTAAATTTCCTACGCCAATAAATCAACGTAGAAGTAAATGAAGTAGAAAATTAAAATGTACACGATACACGATACACCATTACCCACACTAGAACTATCAACAGATTCTAAAAAAATAAATGTAAAGAAAATACAAAAACCTGAACAAATCTTAAAAAAAGAATTTGACGTCTATGAAGTCACGGGTAACAGGCCAACAAATTTATAATCTTTGTATGATGCGCTTCTTACTTTAAAACCAACGTCTGTAGAAAACGAGAGCACGTTTTCGGTAGCAGGCAATATACATACCAACAAGGATTAGAAATAGAATCTCCGATGCTTTAATAATACTAAAAATTTTTTTCTTAAAAGAAAATTAATTTTACCAAGTTGCTATTAATAATAACTACTAAATATTAATAAGTTTTAATAATTCGTGATCTCCAAAAAAAAAAAAAAAAAATAAATAAATATATACATCAGTGTTGCCACCTCACGTGTAATTACACATATCATGTGTAATTTCTTTTTTCATGTGTAGCCCATGTGTAATTGACTCCATGTGTAATTCATGTGTAATTTAAAATTTTAACGTTTTGTTGCACTGATTTTTGTTATTATTTTTTCACAAGAAGTAAAAAGGTTTATCATTCTTAGCAAAACTTAAAAATGTTATTAAAAGTATGGAAGCGTTAAAAGAGCTGAACTAAAAATGGTTGGATCATTTAATACTAACCATTTGGCACTTAGATAGCTTTTGCCACAATTTTTTATAACGACGAAACTTCATGGGTACATTATTCTTTATTTATTATTTAAAAGAGACTCGATCATCGACTGCCAAAGAACAATTATAAAGCACAATTATAGAAAAAGGGATTCTTTTTGAAAATCTAGTTGGATTTGCATCAAATACAGCTAATGTTATATTTGGACAGTATAATTCAGAAGTTAAGTTGCTAAAAGACGAAAAGCCAGTTATTATTTTGATAAAATGCTCGTGCCACCTAATATATTTTGTAGCGTCGAAGGCCTGTCTGAACCTTCCAACACATTTGAAAGTTTTACTTTGTAATATTAGATCTTGTTTTATTAGAAGTAATGCTTCGCAGATAAAACTTAAGGAGTTTCAAGAATATTTTCGCAAATTTTGAATTTGAAGGCAGAATATTATTGGAAAAAGGTTTTTGAAATAAAAATTCCTTTGGAGACAGATTATTTCCTACTTTGCAAATATGTAGTTATTTTTGTTTTAATCTTTTAAATAGTAAAATGAAAATATTATTTTTTTGCATTAAATATAGCAACGATACGATTGTTGTAAACAAAAATGCAAATAAAGAGACATATGAAAAACATTTTTGTGCTGGATAAGTAAACAATATAAAAATGTCCGGCAGATCCAATGTTGCAGCAATAGAGGAACTGAATTAACATTCCGTTGAAAAATTGAGTCGACGATACTTGAAGGATGCATAAGATCATTTGTCATACCCAAATAAAATGTTAGTTATATATTGTCACCTAAAATGCAAAAGGGCTTAGCAACAAAAAATCGAAATAAGAGTTTTTGATTGGGTTTTGTTCGTTTATTAAAAAAAAAAATTTATATCAAAAATGGCGACTTTATTAAAGAAATTCAAGCGCCAACTATACCTTGTTGTTATTGATTTTGTAAAGTTTTTTGCTTCTCCTGTAACAAAATAAAAAGTGTCGTTACGCCCTTTTGCATTTTAGGTGACGATGTTTATGTTTATTTGTTTGCAAACAAAAATTCTATACATTAGTATTATCGCTTTTAGAGTCAAACATTTTTAATGGTTTGTACAAAATAAAAAGGTGACAATAAGTTTTTTTGTTATATAAGCTGCTTAAAATATCAATTCCACTTAGAAAATTGAAATTGGTTTACGTTTAATGAAGAAGCCAAATACGATTTTAGTTCCACTTTTGATCGAAATTTGTTTCTGAGACATGCGTAAAAAGATAGCATGTGTAATTCGTATTTTCATGTGTAATTTTGGCATGATCCATGTGCAATTTAGCCTTTCGTTGGTGGCAACACTGATATACATATATGTATATGTACATATATAATATGCATGTGCATATGAATGCAACAATTTATTTGGTTTTGTTTTGGTTTTCTGTGGAATTAATAAATCTAATTTTTTAAGACTGTTGTAAATATTTGTGTATGTATATTTTTTTAAAAAAGTAAAAACTTTTGTCTTGAACTCATTTAATGAAATCATTGTTTTATTCAAAGAATCCCGAGACTCCCGGGAAAAAGATTTTTTTTTGTTTCGTTTCCCGGGAACAGAAAAGGTCCGGGAAATTAGAAACCCTAAATAAGGCCCATAATTTCAAAATTTTTATAAATACAGGCATAGAAGTTTTTACTTCATTTGCCTTCTTAGGAACCCTCTTTAAATTCCTTACCTTCCTTTTAAGAGAATCTTCCTGCCTTCACACTGTGTCGTTGTGTGAGAGCCCTTATTCCGGGACAAGATTCGCGAAACGGTTGACCATTTTTAAATATTTTAATTAACAAATAAACCTTATTAATAGCAAAATCGTATCCCTAGTATCTAGCAAAGATGGGAGTAGTGCACTCATTTTGCAGTTTCAACTCACACTTAGTGATAGTGCAAAAATATTGCAATCATTTTGCTGATGTTGAGTGATTTGAATTGAGTGCAGATTTTTGCATTCAATCTGCGTTTAGTGATAGTGAAAAATTTGTAATATCACTAAATTTTTTAGTGGTTGTTAATTAAATAACAACCATCACTAAATCTGGCAAAAAAGAGTGTAAACTAATTTTTTTTCAGTTTTATTTAGTGATATGCACTGCTGATTTAAATCAATAGTTAGTGCACTACCCCCAACTATGGTATCTAGCTAAACTTCCTTTTTGGAGACAATGTAAATCGATTTTCATTAGTTTAGATAATATTAATATCATCAGTTTTTATTTGTGTTAACGTTATCGTTCTTTACTTTGGTAGAAGGTTTGTACTGGGCGAACCGAAATAAAGAACTAATGTGAATCATTTCCAGCAGCGGGGTTTCCTGGAGGAAGTTAAGTAGGGAGCGCATTTTTAAAAATGATTTAGTCCGTTATCTACATACATATGTATGTATAACGAACGGTTCGTTTGTTCAAAAAATATTGTTTAAGAATTTAATAAAAAGGATAAATATGGATTATTTATTTAGTAGCATTTCGAAGTTTTCATTGAATTCATTAAAATCCTTTACTATTAATGACATAAGTTTTCAATTACGATACAAAAAAAATTTTTTACTTAAAACATATACTTATGTATGCTCATGTTTGTAAATTCATCACTGCGCTGCATCAGTGATTTCGAACTGAAAAAAACACCCATACATATGTATATCCAAATAGATTCATACGTGAAACCCTTTTTTGAGTGTCCCGGTAGTTTAGCAGGTACTGAGCTAGTCTATCAGTGCCGGGGTTGCGTGTTCGATTCCCGCCAGAGACTCTGCAGACAAGCGTAAAGCTTCGCGTTCCTTCAAAAAGAGACACCCAAACAGCAGCGTTGCCAGAAGATTTGGAAGGAAAATCTTCATTAGGAGAAAAAAATCTTATTTTGAAGAGAAAAATCTTAAAATCTTTTATAACAAGGGCAAAAAAGTAAAAATTATTAATATTTTATAAAAACATACTTCTTATTATGGAAACTATTTAAATTGAAATATATACATACTAGGCCGGGTCGATTTGTATGGATGAAAAAAAAATCGTATAGCAAAAACGTAATCTACATCAAATTCTAAGAGAACTCTCCGAAGAAACCATGGGTCTAAAATAAAATCCTAATCCGCGCCTCTCGACTTAAAAATTTATATGCCCGCCTTTTAAAAAAATTTTTTTTTGAAAAAATAGCCAAAAAGAAATCGAATTTTCTGAATAAAATTGTTTAGTAAAGTAGTTCTTTTGCACTTTATATTTTTCTACACTTAACATTTTTTTACATTAAAAAAAATATTCTCCCAAGTAAAAAAGTTTGTATATAATTTTATCCATATACATAAAATTGTAACGTTACTGACGCTTGAAGATAAAAACTTGAAATTTGGACCGGAGGTGGGTTTCTCCCCCAAATCGGTCCACTAAGACGGGATTCTTGGAAATTTTTGGGGGTAAAAAAGGGTAAAAACAGGTAAATTCGATAATTAATATCTCCAAAACTAAAAGAGACACAAAAAAAAACTGTAATACTTATCGTTGTTCTTTTGAAAAATAAGCGCACAGGTGTCTGGTACTTTTTTGAAATTCGGCTCTTTTGTTAAAGGCGGGCATATACATTTTCAAGACGAGAGGCGCGGATTAGGATTTTATTTTAGATCCATGGTTTCTTTGGAGAATTTTCTTAGAATTTGATGTAGATTACGTTTTTGCTATACGATTTAAAAAAAAAATCGACCTGCCCTAATACATACATTAATACAAAATTGCGCTATTTATACAAAATTAGATTCTAGGTTTATATTGTGTTCTTAGTTATATTTTCCGTAAAATTTTTTCTAAAAATACATTTTCAATCCATTTAATTTCTAATAAATAAGATCGTTAAAAAGTCCATCTAAATAAAGAAGATTCATTGCAAGTAATTTAAAGCTAGAATTAGAGAAATCTTAAGGGTTCTCAAATTAATATTATATCTTTTGATATCGTTGTTATATTGAAGGCATTTTGAGAAAATTCCATTAAAAAAAAAGCTCATTAGAAATATATGAATTTTCCTATATATATTCCTGATGGAAAATAAATAGAAAAAAAATAATGTTTGTTTAAAAATTATCATAAGCATGGAATGTAAATTTTCAAACTTAAAGCTTCTTTAGTTCCATTAGTTTTAACTTTTGGTACTTAATACATGAACTTTTTTGTTCTTTTATATATGAAACTTTATAAACATACGTTTTTTTCTTTTCACAAATAATTATTTCGCTAATCTAAGATGCTTTTTTAATATTTTTAATGCCCAGAAATAATGATGCATTTTTGGGTATGATGGTTACACAAGTGTGCAAAATCCATAGACAACATGCTGATACAAAAATGGATTGTTTAAGAAATCTTAAAAAAAAATTATATATGTTGAACAAACTTAAGTTAAAAATCTTTATTTTTAAGATTAAAAAATCTTCATTTGAGAAAAAAAGGTCCGAGCATTGACTAATAATATTTATTACAATTTTGGTTTTAATGATTTAATTCCTTTCCTAACTGAATTATTTATTCAATGTAGTAGACGTTTGTAGTTACTTTTTAATTTTGTTTTTGTTATTCGATAGTAAAAACTGTTTTGCGTTTACCAACACACAAGTAAACCCAACGCTTGTCATAACCCCCACCACCGTTATCTTTTAAACCATATTCAAAAGACAAGTAACTAAAAAATCCAAATCCATACAATACTCGTTTTAATTTTATTTATTTAAATAATTGACTTTAATAAATCTCTGGCTTTTCGGTAAATCAGCTCTCCAACGTTAAGTTCTCTTTGGTTCGATACACTCTTTTTGCGCATAAAACTATTCATGCACGTAAAGAATTTTGTAAATAGTTTATGTCAGTATCTAAACAAAGTTATTGCTGAAAAAAACACAAAAATACACTTGACCAAATACAAACAACTACAACTAACGATATCCCATACACTTGATTAATCATGGGGAGATTTCTTTTTTTGGAACTCTTAAAACTATAAAAGCTCTTGAATTAACTGCTACAAAAAGTAGAGATCAATATTGAAATTCGTGATTGGTTTACAGTTTTAAGTCAAAAAGATTTTGTTTAATTTTAAACTTTTTTTTATTTTGCACACAATTTATCAATGGCCATGTTCGGGAAATCGAATACGAGTGAAATTGTAATCGAACAAATTTTAAAATTATCCTGTTTTGGAAGTTTATAAAAATATACTTTTCGTTCCGATTTTCTTTAGCAGATCTGCTTTTAAAAACAGGAAAAACTACAGTCTATCCCACGATGGACCCGGAGCATCAAATATGCGGGCAAGGGCTGCCACCTTAGTACTATTTATATTATGTACTGCTACAATAACAAGTCTTTTTTTTTTTTTTTTTTTTTTTTTTGATAATACACTGGAGCCCCGATTTGCATCGTTAATATATATGCACCAATTTTTTTTTGATTGGGTCAAAATTCGAGGGGAGTTTAGGGGCAATTTCTGTCTTTGTGAAACTGTCTAACAGATTTTTATTAAATTTAAAACATAAATAGATCCCCACTTATATGAACACATTGGCTATACATTAAAAAAAAAAAAAAAATAGGACCACGATGGCAGGTAGGGGACAATTTCTGACTCTCCGAAACAATCTAACCGATTTTAATGAAATTTTAGACATCAGTAGATTTTTGTAATACATATGTATTTTGTTCGACCTTTATTTATTTTTGAATTAAACATTTTTTAATCTGTCAGTTATTCTTAAATTTGTTATAATTTGTTAAAAAATTTATAAATTAAGAAAGAAGAAAAAAACCCTGAAGAAGGCACTCAAGGAAGTGCCAAAATATTGGTTTTAAATAAACGTTTAAAGTTTTTTATAAAAAAGGCCTTAAGCTCGGAAATTTATTAATATTAGACACATAAGCTATACATGTTTTTAAAAATAGACTATGAGAAAGCGGAATCGTAGCAGCAAACGCCGGATATCCGCTGGTATTTTCATAAAAACATAACAAAGCTTAATTTAATCAATTTACAGTGTAAACGTGTTCACATAACATTAAATAAAAAGTTTAATCTTTTTTCATATTACCTCGAGCTATCTTCATCTAATTTATTTGTATCGCAATTGCAAATTGGTTTTACTATTGTAGGTGCTATACCAAGAGTTTGTCCTATGTCAACCTCTTTTTCACCCGGCTTTAAACGTTTTAATACGTCCAATTTTAGTTTCAAACTAATGCATATTCTTTGCTTTGCACTCATTTTATCCCGTTCTTAAGTTCAATAAAACAACTTAACCACAGCACAAATAGAAAAATTCTTCACATGTGATTATGACTTCAGTTAAAAAAAATCCAATCGTATATAGAGACGCAAGTCTGAATCAAAACGACGCAAAGCGGATTGAAACAAATTTTAAAATGCGACGCAAATCGAAACGACGCAAATATGATCTACGCAAAATGAGGCTCTAGTGTAATTGAAATGAAAATCTCGTTCGATTTCAATTTCACTCGATTCTGGTTCCTAGAACTTGGCCTTATATTTTTCCCTTTTTTACATTAAAAAGCCCAGATCATAAATGAGCAAAAATATACATATTAAGAGAGAGACTAACTTAAGGAAATAAAAATAAAAACCCGTTTTCAAAATTAATTTAAATTAAAATTTTTTGTAATTTGTTCAGCTGAGGCAGCATCGAGGGAGTTGCTTTCTTTCAAGGAATTTATAATTTCCGATAAAGCTGAAATGAAAAGAAAAAAGTTTTAAAATTTCATATGTATGAATATTTTTTAACAAAATAATAATAAAAAAAATGATTTTTTAGCATATTTTGTAATAATCATTTGTTGAACAAAATTGTTGTTATCGCGGTGACTTTTTGTAAGCAACTATTGCCTCATTTTGTGAAAAATATTGATCACATCTTTTGAATATACAGGGTGTTTTTTTAAGCTAGAAAGAACTTTAAATTGTAAAAAGTAACACAAAAAAATTTAATTTTGATGAAATATTTTTTTTTATCGTTTCAGTATACTCTGACAAATCATCATGAATAGACTCACGCTTGAACAACGCTACGAAATTATCCAAATTTACTTTGAAAAATTTAAAAATTTAATCCAAATTTAAATCGCAAAATTGTGTTCAGCGATGAGGCGCATTTTTGGCTTAACGGGTTTGTTAATAAGCAAAATTGCCGCATATGGAGCGAGACCAATCCACAAGAGACCCTACAGACTCTATTACATCCAGAAAAATGCACCGTTTGGTGCGGTTTTCACGCTGGTGGCAACATCGGACCTTATTTCTTCAAAAATGAGGCCGGAGCTCGCGTTACGGTCAATGGAGATCGTTACCGCACCATGATCAATGATTTTTTGTTTGAAAATATGGATGACATTGATCCGGAGGAGATGTGGTTTCAACAGGATGGCGCTACGTGCCATACGGCGAACGCAACCATCGACTTAGTGAAATCAAAATTTGGCGATAAGTTGATTTCGAGAAATGGACCTGTCAATTGGCCTCCAAGGTCGTGCGATTTGACACCTCTCGATTATTTCCTGTGGGGTTACGTGAAGTCACTGGTTTATGCTGATAAACCAGCAGCAATTGACGCCTTGGAGGCCAGCATTGTTCGTGTTATTCGTGACATACGGCCAGCAGTGCTCGAAAAAGTGGCCCAAAATTGGACGTCCAGAATGCGCTTCGTCAAGAACAGCCGCGGTGCCCATATGCCCGAAATCATTTTCAAATGTTAATGTCACGTATTGATCTTTCGAATAAAAAAAAAATTTTGATTACAATTTAATTTTTTGTGTTATTTTTTACAATTTCAAGTTCTTTCGGGCTTAAAAAAACACCCTTTACTTGACTTATTTTTAACAAAGTAAACTTATAGAAAGAAGGAACCCACTCTACGGAAAAATGTCAGCACTTTTATGTTAATTTTTAAGAAAAATATTAATGTAAAAATCTTTGTGTGTTCTACATTTGGGCATTTCCACAGAAAAGTCTACTTTTTGTTATCTTGCGCCAACAAGCAATTAAGATTGTACAAAAAAGTAAATAATCAACCCTGTTATTAAAGTCGACGGCAATGGAACAATTATTGTATTATCTTTGTCGTTATTGACAGCAAATGATTACTATTGACAGTCATTTGGTATTTTCTACGGCGCTTTCAAATCGACGTCGCACAGTCGGTTGAAATATAAGTAAACTAAGACTTAATTCAGGGAAGCCGGAATTTTTTGGAATAACTTTACATATATTATTTAGTAAAGTATTTAGTCCAAAATGTACTAATAAAGTGACCTCACAAGCACAGCTGTTTGTAGTGATTTTCTTCGTGTGTGACGTTTGTCGTCATTTTTTTGTTTATTTACTTTTTTTCATAAGGCATTTTGGCATTTGCCGTCTCAATTCTAGCAACAAAATTCCTGTTGTTTTTTTTTATTGTTGTAGTACTGAGGTCACTTTGTTAATACATTTTGATTTAGTCTTTGATAAAAAAAATTGATAGAAAATTTTTTTTTATTTAAAGAAGAGAAAGATTATCTGCCAGTTTTTCAAAAAAAAAAAAAAAAAAAAAAAAAAAATAAAAATTTTTGCTTGGGAATTCATATTGAAACAACAATAAAAACTCAAATTTGTTTTTGTTTTCTAATAAATTTCTAAACTAAAATGTTTATTTTAGTTTGAAAAACAGGCAGTATATCGTCATATTAAATGCAAACGGACGTAACTACACTTTTTATTTTTTTACAGGAGAAGCAAGAAACTTTACAAAATCAATAACAACTAACAACAAGTTGTAATTGGTGTTCGAATTTCGTTTGAATTTTCATTTTTGATCATAGGAATCTAAAATTTTGCACGAACATGTATTTTAATGAAACGAACCATAATCGATAAAAAAAAACTCAATTTCGAAATTTTGTGTAATTACGTCCGTTTACATTTAATATGACGACCTTTCGCTTAATTGCTATAACGTCGTCATACCTCGAAAAAATATATTTCGAAATAAACACCATTAAAGTTTTGAATTTTCTCGCACCCCTTGAAAAAATAACGACACAATCTCTTCAAACGGGGAAAGTATAAAAGATATAAGTATGAATTTTATACACAACATAAAGAATATCGAACATTTCTGCACCACTATCTACGCCTCTGGATACAACCCTTTTAGTTTTTTGCACACTGCATCATCATTTGTAGTCCAATCATAACATATCGTCAGCTCATTATTGGTTTGGCGCATATGCCAAAAAGCCGCAGTGGAGAAAAAACTACAATGAAGGTTTACATGAAGTTTTTTGAAACTACACCCAATAGAATTTTTTTGTATTTTCACTACTGCTTCTGGCATATGTTTTGAAGAAAAATTAACATTTTTTGGATTTCATTGAAAGTGAAAATTATTGTTTTGTGCCGCATACGCCACTTTTCTAAATTTATTTTTAAAAAGCAGCTCTTTGTGCTGCATACGTATACTTACTGTTGTGTATTGATTTGTTGACATTTTATTTTGCTTTTGGTTTAACTACTTTTTTTCTTGCGGCAATGAAGCGAAGCATGAGTGAAATTTATTTTGTACGTTTTTGTATGAGGAATTTTCTGCATTCGCCAAAAAGTGGTGTGTAGAGCAAAACAATACTTAATAAACTTTAAAACAGTTGGTATGGAGCAAAATTAATGCTTATTATCTCAGAAACCATAAAAAATTTTGTGAAACCGGGCTGGGATTCAGAAAGGCGGTATTTAAAATATATATACCCCGTAACTAACTCAATTTTTTTAAAAATGATCGGTAGGTCAAACCAATAATGAGCTGACGATATTGCATATCGTTATTCATGGTTAGTTTATGGCTTCATTTTTGCCACTGGTAAATTTTTTATCCGTCGACAATATTATTGAAAAATCTCTAACTTTTTGTGAGTTTTATCTAAAAAATATTCATGATTTTTTTTATAAGAAAATATATTTTATGAAAAAATATTGCGTCGTCAATTTTTAAGTGGCAACTCAGTGAATTAAAAAAAATCTTATTTTTTTAGAGAAAAGTTGGGAAAATGGAATAGTATTTGGCGTTTTGAGAAAAGAGTCAGTGACTTCATAAGATTTATCTGAATAAAATCAAGACTTTCGAATTGAAAAAATCTCAATTTTTTTTTAAAAAAAGTTCGTAAAATATTTGACTTTTGAAAAAAAAAAAAATCAGGAATTGTATTTAAATTTATTTATTTATAAGTAAGAAAAGAAAATCTGTAAGTTTTTGTGAGTTTTATATGATGAATTATTTTTATAAGAAAAGATAATTAGAAAAGTATGTGTCGTCCTCTAAAATTCTAAGAAAAAATTGGCGAGCTTAAAAAAAAGTTTCAAAGTTAGAAAAGAAAAATCTACAACTCTTCGCCAGTTTTTTATAAAAAAATTATGATTGTAAAAAACTTCATAAACAAAATAGGCCAGCTTTAATAATATGTTTTTTTCTTTTAAATGGTAACTCAGCGAATTTTTTTAAAAAATCTTACATTTGTAGGTAAATTGGAAAAATTAGTCTTTATTTTGAGTACAAAATCGTGTGTCTTTTTAATGAAAACCCATTAATAATAATTTTTTCTGATAAGTAGAAGTGTACATTTTTTTGTACCCGAAAGGTTAGATACAATCGGTGAATATTTGAAAAAAAATAGAAGGTAATTTTTAAAAAGAAACTCGGATAATTTTTATATAGAAAGACACAATTAATTAAAAAGGCGGCATTTTTTGAGAAAAGAGTTAATAAAATATAGTAAAAAAAATAATTAATATAACAGGCGTCTCTTTAAGAAAAGTCTGTTAGTTTAAAAATAAATTCAGGGGGCTAATTCTGCCAATCGTGATCGAATAGTTTATCGATTCGAAAGCAATTTTATTTCTAATTCTTTCAGTCGAATCGAAATAATTTTTTTAGTGTTGTGAAAATTATATAAACAAGTGTTCGCCTAATAGTCAAAATTCGACCATAAAGTTTATGTACATATAAAGAAAACATAGTACATCTATGTATATATGAATTTACATGTTTCGGGCCTTTATTTTTTCCGTTTTAGTGGATCGATTTGGCGAGGGACCAACCTCCGGTTCATATCTTCCACGTAAGTTAATTTAATTTTGTAAGTTCAGTTAAAAAAAAAAAATCAGAAAATATCAATTGAAAAACAAAAAAAAAAGTTTAAAAAAATCTCCTTAATAGATTGTCATCCACTCAGAACATTGCATGTTTATTTTATTTTTTTTTATGTCTTATGTTCACTCAGGACCACGCATGGTTAATTTTATCTTTATAGATTGAATTTTAACAAAATTTCAAAATGTATCAGATGAACGAAAATTTTTCACACATCACCTGGAGTGATATTTATTATTTGCCTTCAGTCGATGATCAGTCTTCTTTCTTGGAGCACAATATTCAGTACCTTTACAGCGTAAATGTACCACTTAAATATATTTATAAGAGAACTAAAAATAAAACTCTGGAACTAAAACTTCAGTTTTCGTTAGCGAGACATGTTGTCAATAGACGAATTAAACATGCCAAAACCGAATATTATTCCCAACGGTTAAGCTCGGCAATAGACTCTAAGCAAACTTGGAAAGCTATCCGTGATATAGGTATTGGCAAAACTGACAAGAATAATGATTGCCAGATTGATGCAAATACTCTTAACGAATCTTTTACAAGCACTCCTTCGATACAAGCGAACCTCGACTTCTACGATTTTTCCTCACACTCGTCGAATACTAATATTGATAACCAGTTTTTTAGATTTTCCTATGTTTCTCAATATGATGTTATCTCGACCATCCAGTTGATGAAATCCAACGCAGTGGGATTTGATAATATGCACCCAAAATTTGTAAAGATAATTTTGCCTTTGATTTTACCTTATATTACTCATTTGTTTAATACTATTATAATGTCTAGTACGTATCCGTTAAGATGGAAACATGCGAAAGTTATTCCATTACCTAAGTCAAATGGTGAATATCGACCAATAGCCATCTTGTGCTATATATCTAAAGTTTTGGAAAAACTGTTGCATAGTCAAATGTTGGGATATATCAATGAACATAATTTGCTTTCTAATATGCAATCTGGTTTTCGCCTGGGTCATAGCTGTATTACAGCTCTTGCGGAGGTATGTGAGAATATACGACAGAGACTCGATAATGGGGACATTAACTTTTTAGTGCTTCTTGATCATTCAAAGGCATTTGACACAGTGGATAATCAGATGCTTATTAGTAAACTGAGACACTTTTTTCGATTTGCCAATACATCTACCAATCTCATTTTTTCTTACCTTTCGGCGCGCACACAAATGGTATTTTTGAACGACTCTTGGTCAAACTCTTTATCTCTAATTGAGGGAGTGCCACAGGGCTCTATTTTGGGGCCACTTCTTTTTTCGATATATGTAAATGATTTACCTGAACAATTATCCAATTGCAAAGTCCACTTGTATGCGGATGATGTGCAACTTTATTTAAGTAGCCCTGTGAATAGTATTGCTTTGGGTATATCATCTGTAAATACTGAAATGAACAAAATATACCTGTGGGCTTCTGCAAACGGGCTGTTTGAATCCTCGGAAATCTAAGTGCATTGTTATATGTAGAAAAACTATTGCTCATACCATTGCTCCCACTATTGCTGATAACATTATCATAAATGGTGAGAAGATTGAGATTGTGGAAGCAGCGAATAATTTGGGCATAATTTTTAACAATAGTCTCACTTGGAACGATCATGTGAACTCTTTAGTTGGTCAGTCCTATATTAAGTTACGGGCCCTATGGTTGACACAATACTTTACCCCATTGAGGATAAGGCTTTTTACTTGCCTAGACATATCTGATTCCTAGTTTAATTTATGGATGTGAACTGTTTGCAAACTGTGATTCAATTAGCAAAAGAAAATTAAATACTTTATTCAACAATATTTCGAGATATGTGTACGGTCTAAGACGTTTCGATCGTGTTTCATCCGTTTCAAACAGTCTGTATGGAGTCTCTTTCGAAAATCTTTTGAAAATCCGAACACTTATTTTTTTACACAGAGTGATAAACACTAAAACCCCCAAATATTTATTTGAGAAGATACGTTTTTTTCAATCTCAAATGAACCATAATATTATAATTCCACGGCATCAAACCTTAGTCTCCGAATGGCAGTTTTTTATTCATGCCGCTCGTCTTTGGAACCTTCTTCCACCAAATCAACAACTAAATCGTAATGCTAACAGTTTCAAAATGTTGTTATATAACTTTTTTTCATAATAGTTTTTTGATTGAAAATGTTTTATATGACTTTTACATTTTACGTTCCTTTACTGTAATTTTAAGATACTGTCTTGTTGTACAGGAAATGAAATTAATAAATAATAATAATAAAAACAAAAAGTACCAACATTTTCATCTAATAGGTTTTCATTCACTCAGTAAACTGCACCTATAATATCATGTTTCTAAGTTCAATATAATAGAAAATTTAAAAATTATCACATGAAGCACGGAAAAGTGGAAGATAAAATTTAGTTTTCGCTTGTTGATACTTTTTTCTCCCCATAGAGGTTCGGTTGGCAAACAAAGGAAGAAAGCGTTCTTGTTTTGCCTGTGCTGATTTATACATAAGATTTATATAGTCGAAATATTCAAAAACCGGTTTCTGATAAATGTCGAATAATCGACCACCCTATTTTTTTTATTATTTCATAATTGAAAAAAAAAAACCAATTTTTTATTTATTTCTGTATATGGGTTAGTAGCAAATTTGAACGCTTATAACTCTGAAATTATTAAACAGAAACAGAAACAGAAAATATATATTGTGCGTTCTGAGCAAATAACTTTCAAATGGTGTATATTTTGTTCAAATCGGTTGACATACAGAGGAGAAAAGTGTTCTTAACTGTTTTGCCTTTATATATAGAAGAGGCTTTATAAAAATGAAAAAATAATTTCGATTAGTTCAGTTTAGACCGAAAGAATTAGAAGTAAAATTGCTTCCGAACTAGCCAGAACTAGCCCCCATGATTTTTTGATTGGAAAGTCGATTACTTTTTTCAGCTTGGCGACTTGTTCTTAAAAAAGAAACATTTTAAATAAAGTTGAATTTGTGACAAAAATTTCCGACTTTTTTGTGAGATAAATTAAACAACAACAAAAGATTTAATATAAAAATCAAAAATCTTAAAAAAGAAATTTCCGATTAGTTAAACTAGACAGACAAAAAAGAACGGCTAAAATTTGTGACCAATTTTTGTTTTTGGACAGACTTTTAAATTAATATATCTAATTATATTTACCTTTACGTTCCTCATTGGACAATAGCAGCGATAATATGGAAACCTGTTTATTTTTACTAACTTCCAAAAGAGTTTTAGCTGTTTCCTCATCTTTTTTTATTAAGTAAAAGTCATGTAAAGTATTGATTATATCGGTTAATGTATCCGAATCAAAACCGGCACCCAAAATTTTACATAATTGTTTCAGGGGAATACTCTGAAATAAAAATATGTATGTTTAAAAAATCACAAAATTACGATCTTTCATTAATTGAAAATCTACCTTTAAATATTGGTATTTTTGTTGTGCTGTTAACTCTTTCCAATTAGAATAAAATTGTGCTGTGGACGTAGGTGCAGGAGGTAAAGGACGCTGAAATTTATGAATGGCATTTTTTTTTTAACTAACTTTAAAATATTTCATTATATTATTTTAATTTACCTCTAATTTATTAATAGTTTCTATTGCAACTTTATTAGAATCTTGTGTTTTAGGAGAATCAACAGCCTTTTCTGTTTCCTTCTCTTGCGATTTATCAGATTTTTCCTGATTTTCTTTTTTTGTTTCTTTAGGTACATTTGCAGCTTTATTTAATAGGTTTGCTTTATTAATCGGTCCCTTTATTTCCTCAAAATTACCACAATTACTGTTAAACAACTTATCAATATCTTCATCGGATATATTAAGATTTTCACAATTTTTACTTTCCTTAGGACCCACCAGATCGGCAATGGCTATACGAGATAAAGGTTTTGTAGAACGTTTATAGGATGGCTTATCGATGGGCAAAATATCAACAAGATTGGAACGCAAGGGAGTAAAGTTGGGACCATTTGCAGATTGTACTTTTAAATAAAAAAAAGTTAGTTACTTTTAACATTTTAAAATTGTATTGAAGGGAAATTTACCATTTTTACGCAAACGTTCATTTATACGCTCCAGACTACGGTTCGCTTCAATATTTTTCGGTTCAATCATTAATACTGTGGTACAATCTTTTAAAGCATCCATACTATTGCCCAAAGATTCATTGGCCATCATGCGCCGGTAATACGCTTTTACCGCCAAACGATCTATATTAATAGCACGTTCACAATCTTCGATGCATTCCAAGTTTCTACGGAAAAAGCAAAGCAAGTTTGGGTGAAAAACATAAAGGATTATGTTAAAAATCTTGGAAAGTTTTTCAACAAAACTTAAGTTTTTTTTTTTCAAGAACTTACCTTTTTAATTTCAAATAACACAAAGCTCTATTGCTGTAATAGACTGCATCATATGGGTACAATTCTATGGCCTTAGTGTATGTGTCTATGGCTTTCGTATATTCAGCCAATTTGACATGTTTGTTACCACGATCTTTTATTTCATTAGCTTCTTTATGTTTCAACTCCAATGGGGCATTCGGTGTATCCTGTTTATCACTTGAAGGTGACAGCAAAGCATCATATTTATTCAGACCATTGCTCAAGGGACTGATAGGGGTATTGGCATGAGAATTTATAATCGATTTTTTGTATTCCAGCTCCTTTATGTGACTGCGTACCGGCAAAGTCTAGTTAAAAAAAGAAGATAAGTGTAAAATATACATATTTTTCTCGCACAACAATTTTACCATATTCTCCTTGTCCACTTTAATGTCCGACTGCTTTTGTATTTCTTTTTCCTTGTTCTTGATTTCTTTCTCCCAGTTGTACAAAGCATTAAGAGTGTTTTTAACCACTTCGGCATTTTGTCTTACCTGATTTTGCAATTCAAACGATTTTTGGGCTGCATCCATTTTAACTTAAAATTCTTGTTTTTTTTTCTTTCAATTATTTTTGGAAATTATTTCTCTTTGTGTGTGTTTTTTTAATATATTTTTTTCTGTGCACGGATCTTTCAGGAAATTTGTGTTGTCAAAACAAAACTTGTGCTAGAGAATGATTTTTTTTTTTTTGCAAAATGTCATTCGGTTTGTTTTGCTTGAGAGTGGTGAGTATGAGAGACAGCTGTTTTATTCCATGTACGATTGTAAGTGGGTAGAACAGTGTTTTTAGTAAAGACCAGAACCATAAATGAAAACTTTTTAAAAAACATTCAAAAGGTGAAATCGTAGCGAAGGTTTTTAATATTTTTTTGTAAAATAAGCTGTGGAAATGTTACCATATTTTTTTTCTCTATTTTTATGAATCTAACCGTTGATTGTGTCCACCGTATGAAAATTTGGAAAAGAAAATACATACATATAAATTTTAATTTTTCCAATAGGTAGGTATTATATTTAAAAAAAAATTACGACAAAATTTTTAGGTATATAAAGCGTGTTTTTTAAGGCGTAACGTTTTAAAAGCCCAACCATAATGTGCTTTAGTTGGCTTAAGCAAATGTGCGAATACATGTTAATAATATGAGGCAAACCATATTGAACTTAAGAAAACTTTTTGTTAAGTTTAATGAAACTGTCATTTGTTAAGCAAGGTGCGAATCTAATCGCACATTCCGGAATCAAAAGTTTTTTATTTTGTTTTTGTTTTTTTAAATACATTTCAGAGACTTTTGGCTAATTTTTGACAGAAGGTTAAGCAAGGCTATGCATATAATGGTTAGGGCTTAAGTTCTTTCGACGTACAATCCAATTGCGTTCCTAGCATAATGTAAACGTTTCTATAAAATTTTATATGGAAAATATTTTTAAAACTGAGTGTTTTTAATAGAAATTTTCTATGCGTGCTTATAGAAATTTGACATAACAAAAAAGGAAACATTAAATTGTTTTCCGCTTGTGTGGCGATTTTTTAATTCTTTTGGCGATGGAAATTCACGTTTGGCGATATGTGAATGGGGAAAAAGAATTATATTGCCAAATAATTATAATTAAATAAAAATACATACCGACAAGTTATAAAAAGTAAAATTTCCTAAACTCACAGTCATTTTCTTACAGTAAATTTCATAAATTCTGATATTATATATCAATTTATTCTGACAACTCTTTGAAATTCCTATGTGTATTTCTAAATGTTTAAATATGCTACTGGAAATAATCTAAACTGTTATTCATTAACTTATATTCATTATTTTTTTAACCAACCGGCCAACTTTTAACTTTTAAGCACTTCCGACTTTAAGTACTACTTATCTTTACTACTCTTAAAATCAGGAAAAACTACGCTCATTTACAAAAATTAATTTAAAATCTCCATCAATTAAAATTTCATTTGGTTTCGTTTTCCGAACATGACCGTTTCTGATATAAAAATCACAAATGGCAATTATTTCTTAACAAAAATCTTTAAAAAACTATCCTGGTTGCTGTTTTGAAATTGATTTTTTGTTTTCGCTAAAGTATAAAAACTTCCGTTCATTTGAAACAAATAATGAGTTCAAATTATTTAAGCTCGTAAATAATTTCTTTCGGATCGAAGTACGAGGTAATCCCCCATTAAAATATCGTTACGTTACTGCCGTTTTAATAACGTTTTCGGTTTATTTCCTTTATAATAAACCTCTCGAGTTCTTTATTGTACTTTAAATAAACACAACACTAAATGCACAGCATTATTTAGAACTTAGTCACTTTAACAACCGTAATTTACAGCTTTTATTCACAACTCACTTCAATGTTTATAATTTTCTCCGCGTGAAGCGTAACTGACAAAGTCTGAACTTAGAATGATCTAATGCCACTTGATTGATTGATTGATTTTTATTGTTTCCAAAATTCATATACACGTTTGATCTTAACATAGAACTTAAAATTAAAATTTTTCCTTACATACTAATGTATTTTACATGGACTTTTCAATACAGCCTATATTTACATAGCAATTTTTACAGCATCACATATGTTTTCCTTATATATTCTTAACACTAAAAATAAAATTTCCAAAAAAAGGGAAAAAAGGGAAATCAATTTTAACTAATTCTAAACTTAAAACTAAATAAGACAAGATAAATATATATACAAAAGAAAGAAAAAAAAGAAAGAATATTTACAAAAGTGGTCTATGACCTATTGGACAGTGCTGTACACTGTGTTAAATATATCGATCTAATGCCATCTCTTGTGAACCTATTTATACTCTAGCCAGGGCTGTCAGACTTGGGGATTTATCCCCAAAGTTGGGAATTTGATGCGAGCAAAAAGGACAAAGAAAGTCATTTGGGGATTGGGGTTTTTACACTTTTTTAATATATTTTCCCTTCTTTTATTATTTACGCTTATTTTTCTTTGTTTCGTATATAAAATACGAAAAAAAGGAGCAAAACTTTTATCTTAAGCTTCGTACAGACAGACGACGGTGGTCAGATCTTTCAATGTTGTCATTAAAATTGACTAAAAATGTCTTGCAACTGTGTGAACATTGTCCGCTATTTTCATTTGGCAGATGTGTTAAATTAATGCATCTGACAATGGCACCATTATCAGAGAAATGACAACATTGTAAGATCTGACCATCGTCTGTACGAAGCTTACTCTTATCAACAACTTATAAGGTTTAGAAGGTCCTAATTAAGATTACCATTTTTGTTAACTGTGTAAAAGGTACTTTATAAACTTATGTTATTTTTGTTGAGTGAGTGTTTAAAAAAAAAGAATTTAAAAATAGAATCTAAAACTGTGACAACACAAAAAAAAAAAAAAAAAAGAATTTAAAAATATAATCTCAAACCGTTGACAACACATAAAATTTTTGATTTTTTTAAAGACAGTTTTCAAGCAAATATGTATGTCTTTCCCAAAAGTAATCTTTCCAATGCTGATATTTGCGATCGAAAAAAACATGTAAAATCAATTAGAATGGATAATCATTCAAAAAAGCAAATTTCGATCTACCAAATGTTAAAATACAATTTGGTTTAAGGATTGATGTTTGACTATTGAAGTCAGCAGTCGTCGATGGCTGCGAGTGTAAAACGGCAAATCCATCTGAGGAGATCGAGATCGCCACATCTTCATTGTGAAAGAATTGCGAGCATTTTTAAGTTGAAGAAGTTACCCGGGTACCCGGTTATTGACCGTAGGGTTAAACCTTCGAAACTGTAGAACAGTCAGCAAATAAAAGTCTTAATTGTGGTAATGCAGTTGATATTGGATTTGGGATAAGCTTTAAATTTTAGATAAAAGTAGATAAAATAATTTTAACGATTGTTTTGAGAAACTGCTAGGTTTAGATTATTTTGTTTTTTGATTTAATTTTGTTAACTTTGTTAGTTAACAAAAAGGCGGAACGTTTTCTTCCGCTAAGCTTTCACGCTGAAATGTCATACCTAAATAAAAGCGTCGACGTTGTGTCACAAACAGTAGTGGGTGGTTACGTTTTTGTTTAATAAAACCCACATAATTGAAATAAAAAATATGGAGATAAGACCACTAGATTCACCCTAAAACAGCTATCTTGCCATTATTTATGTACAATAGCTTTCAACTTTACTATTAAATGCGCTGTAAAAAACGGATTTTCCAATTGCAAAGCGTTGTCGCCGCGCTATTTCGGTATGCCACATTCAAATTGTATGGTCATGAGAACTTTTGACAGCCAGAAAACGCTTTCCGCCCTTATTAAGGTATGGCTGTTAAAAACGTTAAGCTGTGCAATTCCGCTCAACTCAACAGTTGACATTTTTTTTCCATCATAAAATTTTTTAGCTACCTTAACAACAACGCAGCTGTCAAAAAAGAAGAATCCCTGTAGTGATACATATGAAACAAGTTACATACCCCAAAGCGTAGGATGCATTGAGGCGTTGAATGCGAAAAGTAGGATTACTTTCTACTTTTGTAAGCATCACAAGCAGCGTTCGAACTAATCAGCTGATTTTGACAAATGAAATTTTATTTTTTACTTGTGGTGATGCCGCATAAAAGCGTTGCATGTATCTTAAATCGTAGAACGCAAGCAAGGTATAAAAATCATGCAATGCGTAGAGGTAAAAACGCGTGGTGTGGACCTCCAGCTTAACATCACTGCAGTATTGCTTTTTATATGGGTTGTCGCGCAAAGCGTTTCCACACATTAAAGAACATGAACAATTGTGCATCCGCAATTACGCCAACGTTCTTGTGCACACAAAATAAAATAATTATTTTATAAATTCTAAAAGGTTCTTGAATCTACTCTCTCCTACATAGCTTAGCTAACAACCAACTCAATCTGTGTTGCCACTACTATGACAATTTATCTAGACAGTGCTACCAAATGCTAATCTCCACTTTACTTTTTTACTAAAACAGTCTGTCCAGCAGTGTGACCACAACTAACAAAAAATTGGATGCTAAATTGGAAAATGCTAAAAAAAATGCTAAATTTTCTTAAATAATTGTATTATTATCATGAATGAATTACACTGTGTGTAATTTTTTAAGTCATGAAAAAATAACCATATACGGACAATAAATAACTAAAACAGTCTGCCCAGCAGTGTGACCACAACTAACAAAAAAATATATAATTCATTGTCATGAATGAATTATATAAACGAAGTTGATATAAAAAATGTATAGATTTATTAAATAAAAACAATTCAGCAACATAAACAAAGTAAATTAAATACATATTTACAAATACAGTGAACTCTCGGTTATGTGAACTTCTAATATAGTGAATTATCCAGTAATGTGAAAACCTATTTTATTATATCAACGCTCTAAATAGTGAACAAAGTTTATTGGCTTTAAATAGTGAACAAACATTTTGGCGATTTTTGTTTATTTTCTAATTTTGGGAATCCCTTGATTGAATAAAAAATGAAAACAATACATGCATACATACTTTGATATAAGTTAATGAAGGTCATTTGTCTTTCGTTATGCACTGAAATCGCTTGAACTTTAATTTTTTGTATACACCTGTATATTAACAAAAAATCTTTATACAAGTGGTTTGTTAACATAAGAAATAAAACCTTCCGAAAAATGGATTGATGTTGAAAGAAAAGCAAAACAGCTTCATTCTAATTTAAATGAAAATGGACACGACTTCAATGCCAGCGATGGGTGGCTTCAAAAATTAAAACAGAGATACGGATTACGACTGTTACAGATTAGCGGAGAAAAGCTTTCAGCGCAACCGCATCTGGTAGATCGTTTTAAATTAAAGCTAAGAGCAAAGATAGATAAACTCGGTTTATCAAATAATGAGCTTTACAATGCAGATAAGTCAGGCTTATTTTGGAAAATTCTTCCTCAAAAGTAACGCGATTGACCAATCTTCTTGACAAGAGTGTAAATATTTAATTTAATTTTAATATAAAAAGTGAATTTTAAATAACAAATCATTAAGTTTGCAATAAATTATATGTTATGTCACAAATAGCAAGAGTTTCGATACTCTCTAGACTTGTTTAATACAAAAAAACGCAGTATTTTTACAATCGAAAATGTGAACAAATTCGATAAAGTGAACTATCTTGGTTTTTATTAGTTCACATTATCGCGAGTTCACTGTATCTAAATTTATATATTTGCATAAAATGTGCAAATGTATAGGTATATAAAATAGTTCTGATAGTGCATAGAAAATATTCCTAAAAAATATTGAAGGAATAAGACTATTACAGTATTAAAGCTTTATAAATTGTAATTTGACTTAGAATACACATTCGAATTAATATAAAAATTTATGGTACATCAAATATTTAAAAAAATTTATAATAAAATTCAATATCCCTAAAAATCCCTAACTTACCAAAAATTAAAAAACAACTCTTTTATTGATTCTTATGTATTGCATCAACACAAATGTTCACAAAAAATTTTGGAATAGTTTGACAAAAGTTAGCGATTTTTTTAACAAAAAAACAAAAGCCCCTATCTACAAAATATTACATGAAAAACGCTTAAAGCCCTAACCTACAGGTTGCAAAATATGCAACATTGTCAACTGCCAAAACAGCTGGTAGGTTCGACAAGAAAAATAGAAGAAAACTAAATTATAAACAGTTTAAGGCGATTAATAAATTTATCATTTTTAATAGTTTTTGCTTCTAAAGTAAAATTTTCAAAATGTTAGATAGTGCTTTTTGCGTTTTAGGTAACGATATACATACATATATATTAATAAATACAAAATATAAGTAAAAACAAAAATTGTCATTGCAAACATAAAAGGCTATTCAACAGCATTTTCAGTAAATTTAATTACACATTAAACACATAATTATATGAATAGTTTTCCTTAACTGCCAAAGTGTTGTTCAAAATACCATTAGAATATGATCTGATTTCATCACACATTTTTATAAGATCAACAGTAATGAACAAATCTTTGCAACATTTATTTAGCCTTTGGACTAACCACATCTAACGTAAATCAATGAATTCAATACCATCCTATTTCTAATCTAGGTTTTTATAAGGTTCATACTAGGGTATTCATTCGGTTAACCGTCAATCGGTTAACCGATTAATTACTACCCGATTAACTGATCGGTTAATTTCAAATTGGCTTTTTTCGATTAACGATTAAACCGGTTAATTTCAGTCGATTTACCGATTAACCGATGTAACAAAAATTTCCATATTTTGTAGTATTATCACATATTTTTTTTGTGTTTTTAATTATTTGTTTCGTCTTATATACAAAATGTATGTATTTAGAAAATATTTTTTATACAAACCAAGAAGGTGTTCAGTGATCTTCATTTTAACCCATTTTCTGCCGACCGGTGACTAAAATTATAATGTTTTTTTTATCTTCATCATCGATCAGCAGGAGTGTGGTGACAATGGGTTAAATGTTTGATTGTCAACACCTTTTTTTTGTTTCACGTTTCTCATACATATCTTCACATATCAGTCTTTAAACAAAATTAACCGAAACAATTAGAAGTGTTAAAAACTTTAAAAAACTCTAATGACATAATGGAGTATTTTATATGTTTAGAGAAATCCTGGAAAAGGACTGAGAAATTAAATTTACGATAAGTAAAAGAATTTTTTCCAAGTCAAGTTTTGTCAAAATTAAAAAAAAGGATCGGTTTATTCCTAAACATTTAAACCAAATTACTTTTCTAAAAGATTATTTAATAAGATCTCCTTTAACTATTGAAATAACCAATAAAATTATCTCAGTTTATTTTTTTATAAATACATATTTGGGGGATTCACAAGGTAGTCATAAAGTCTTATGTCTTAAAATAATTAGAAGAAATATATATCGTTGGCTTAATATGCAAACCGGATAAATCCACTTTTTATGTAAATTGAGATGTTGATGCCGTGTGGTAGAGAAAGATACGCCTCGTCGACCAGCATGTAGTTTTTCTTCTATTTAAGTCTTATAGTGTGTAAAACTAACTGTATTTTTATTTTTCTATCAAGCAGCAAATAGGGAAAGTAAAAAGCTTTTTGCCTCTCTTGTAAAATATGCTGAAAGTGAGTTAGCAGGTTTGCATATTAAGCCGACGATATGACTTTAGGATAGGATATTATGACTTGATAGCACACCTTGTGTATTAATTGAGAAAATGCATATTACATATTTTTGAATTGTTTTTTCGTTTGCTCGTTTAAGTTCAAGAATTGTTATGTTTGGCATGTTATTGCTTTTTTTACTAATAAACTCCAAATAATAAACAATTAATGAATTTTTATATATTGAAATTACTTAATTTATATAAAAAAAACTTGATTAATCGGTTAACCGATCAAAAACAAAATTAACCGATTATAAACCGATTAAACCAAAGCCTCGGTTAATTAATCGAGCGATTAACCGATTAAAGCAAAAGGTCGATTAAATGAATACCCTAGTTCATACCGCAAAAATTCTTTCAACTTCTGCGTTACTAAATGGCAAAACCAAAAACTTCATAACAAAAGAAGATAACTCGTTGAAACTCGTTCATCCATATGTATGCATTTAGCTTTTGCCATTGCTGTTCCAAAACCGTTATTTCTTCTGTAGTAAAATCTACTATTTCTTCTTTAAAATTTTTTTGGTGTTTACAGGGTTGCTATTATTATACATTTGTATGAACGTATAAAGGACAAAATTCAATGATAGAGATTGACAGAAATATTAACTTATATGGAGAAATAGCAATATATAAAATTTATAAGATTAAAAATGCTAAAGAATGCTAATAAATTTGAAAAATTCGCAGCTAAATCAAATTAAATAATGCTAAACTTAGCAGTGAAAATGCTAAAAGGGTCAGTCACACTGCTGCCCAGTAATGCTTACGCTGCAAAAATGAAAAACACGCATAAACTATAAACAAACTATAAATTAAATGTTCTCATATAAATTAAAAAAATGCTACAGATATTTTTTAACTCAATTCTATTTCGTAAGAATATAGATAACCGCTCCAAGTTTTGGTACAATAGCTCCCCAAAAGCTAAGGCCAAATATTATATCGTATACGTTCTGGAAAATTATTTTTATGTATTCTAAGGGCCAATTTCACCAACTGTATTTTTATATCAACTCATATTTAAATATAGATTTTCATATAATTTTGTTTTTGTTTTGAAATGAAAAACAAAAATTGATATTTAAATACAATTGGTAAAATATCCACTTAGTTAAAAAAATAATTATTTTTAGGACAATATTTTATTATTTATCAAATGTGTGTACAAAACGCTTCAGTCGTACTTAAACAAGAGCGGAAGGCGGAACGTTTTCTTCCACTTAGCTTTTACGCTGATATGTAATACATAAACAAGAAATTGTAATACATATATGTAATACATAAACAAGAAATTGAAATGGACCCAGTTGGCAAAATGGTCCTAGACGCAAATGTCGTCTACGATGTCCTCAGGACAATTTAGAATTTGTCGCCTATATAACATTAATGACGGCAACTTAAGTAACAAAACGTGTATTTTGTCGTGCTTAAAATCGTTGTTTGCCTTGAATAATACTTTAATGAGGACAAGATAACCGACAATTGCATGCATTTTGTCGTGTTTTAAACCACATTGACGACCAAATACATGCAATTGTCGGTCATCTTGTCTTCAATAAGACTTGTTTGAGGACAACATAAGCGACCACTTCATGCATGTTGTCGTGTTTCAAACCACATTGACGACAAAATGCATGCAATTATCGGTCATCTTGTCTTCAATAAGACTTGTTTGAGGACAACATAAGCGACATTAGCGAAAAATAAAAGATGAAAGATAATACCTAAAATTTGATTCAACTATTTCTTAAAAATAACGGGGCAATAACGACAAAAGAAAAAAATCACAAACAAAAAAACATGTAAAATTATTTAGTTGAATTTTTAAAGTGCGTGGTAAAGGTTATACCTAGTTTTGCTCTGTTATTTTTTAAGAATTGTGATTTGCTTTTTCGTTTAGTATTGTTAATTAATTTGGTAAGTACATATAACTAAAATGTCACAATCACGTCATTTGCGTAGAGAAATAGCACGCACAAAGTTAGCTTTTTCTAAAAGAATTAATAAAATTAAAGTAAGTGAAACACTTTCTGCTGAAAATTTAGTGAAAGAAAGTGAGTCTATAGATGATTCAAATGAAAACGTTGTTGAAGTCAGTGTTGAAAATATGGAAACAGAAATTAAATATTTTTTTCAGTTTTTCTATATTTAACTTAAATTATTTATCATCCAAGTTGGCCATGTCTTGAAGACATCCTTGACGACGCGTGTATGACCATATAAAATCCTTGAAGACGCGAAGGCGACCGTTGAAGCAAATCGTCGACGACTTTTTCAAACAAATGTCCGGCAAATCGTTCACGACGAGCGACATTATTGCTCATATGTCGTTGACGATCATATGGACGACGCTGTCGTTGACGATCATATGGGCGACGCTGTCGTTGACGATATATGAGCGGCAATATCGCTTCTTATGTCGTCGACGACCATATGGGCGACTATATCGCTCATTAGTCGTGAACGATTTGCCGGACATTTGTTTGAAAAAGTCGTCGACGATTTGCTTCGACGGTCGCCTACGCGTCCTCAAGGATTTTATATGGTCATACACGCGTCGTCAAGGATGTCTTCAAGACATGGCCAACTGGGGAGATAAAACCGCTATAATGACTTAAAAACATTAAAAAAAAACTGTAGAGTTTAAAAAAGCGCTTAAACTAAAAAGTTACAGATTAACGAAATAAATTTACATTAGCTTTTATCGAAAATCACGCAAAAACTTGGCAAATGAAATTTTTAATTTAAAAAAAACCCCTCCCCACTATTGTGTTGTGCGCGCATTACAAGTTTTGGCGAGTAATAAAAATGATTATAAATATTTATTTGTTGTAGGTTTTATCATTTTTAAAATAAAAATTTAGATTTTTAGAGAATTTTTAATTTTATTTTTAAATAACTGGCAGCATTTTTTTAAGATACGTTTCAAAAATTATTTATACTTAACACAAACTAATTTTGTACGTAAAGCTAAAAACGTATCAAGGACACACACCCTTGGTTTGGTACAATTACTTTTAAACTGTGACCTTGTATTCAGTGCAGCGCTGCCGCTGTAATTGAAAAGGGTAAGTTCCAAAACATCAAAACACATTGCAGTCGTGCGGTTTTGATACTGTTTCAATATGTATGTTAAGGCCTGAAAGAAGGTTGTTTTCATTCGTCTCGAAAAATCATAATCTCCATCTCCAGTATTTACTAAACATTCTTAAAAATAAATTTTTTCCAAAGTCTTTGGTTTCAGTTTCTGTATAATATTTTAAAAAATTGTTACTCGAAGGAAATGTTCCTGAGTTAAGAAACAATAAAAGGGTATTTAAAACGAACCGGCTTGTTTTTTTATATTAAAGAAAAAACTAATACTGTGAACAAATAAATTTTCGATTAATCGACATGAATTATTCGTTAATCGAAAATAAGCAATTTTAAATTATTCGAACAGTTAATCGCGCAAAATGAATCGATTAATCGAACAACGCACTGTGGCGCCTTTTCCCAAAAACCGTGGCAAAAATACAAAATTTGATGACAAAATTTTGTAAAATGAATGAACACATCGTATAAAGACCATTTTACTGATCAGAATTCAAAAACATTTTTCTTAATTGGATAAGAATTATAGCTGGTGGAGCTGCTTAAAGTCGACAGTTTTTTAGAAAGTCCAAAAAAGGTGATTTTGAGAAAAAAAAAGACATTTTAGGATTGAAGTGTCAGAAATATTGCCATGTGATCACTACTTTTTTGGTATTGTTTTAAAGGTATATTTATTGTTTTTTAAAATAAGTAAGAAAATGTCCACCAGATACCACCCTACTTTTTTGGCAGTTGCCGTTTTTCAGACACCCTATATTTAGGTACTTTTTACAAATAAAATAGAGAATATCTAAAAATGGGCAAAAATGGTCACGCCCATATTTTTTTAGCATTTTTACTACACAGTACTCTAAATAATTTCGCTAAATTGGGCCACAAAAAATTACAGGTTTTCTTGAAATTGGAAGAAAGATGTTAAAATCGTATAGCCAGCGTTGCCACAGCCAATATATTTTTGCAACCAAAATTAAAAAAAAAATTGCCAAATAAGGAAAAAAGCTACCAAAATTTTAATATTTTTTATATTTTTGTTATCTTACAGCACAAAAATGTAAATATAAGTGGAACTGACTGACATATTTCTGTTAATGTATGCATATGTGCCTACTTATAAATATGTATGTAGCCTTATTTATAAACAATATTTTCTTGTGACAATCAGGTAGGCATAATTATTAGAATTTGTTTATTTATTTAAATTTAAGAACACATTATGAAAATAGGCAGGTAGTTTTAAAACTTGGTTTTTATACTACCAGAACTCATAATGTCATTTCAAAATTCGGAATTGTTCGAGTTATTTAGAAAATCACATAATGAAAATGTATTTAATTTGGCTATTGTGGAAAAATTGCACGGTTTACCAGGATACCAGGAAAAGGATGTTAAAAACAAAATTCACTTCGCGTATACAATTCCGAGAGAAGGAGAAAGTTTTCATGAGAATGCAACACCAAAAGAAAAACTAACTGCTCGAAAAAATATTATACAAAACGAATTTCTTAAGAACCTTGGACTAAAAATAGACTGCCAAAAGCAGGGATATGGAAATACTAACGATGGTAACATGTCCAGATCGTTTTGTGAAAATGATGAGGTAACAGCCCAAATTATTGGTGTCGACAACCATATTATAAAAAGGTTGGCAGTTATTCTAAATGTTATTAACTCTAGAGAAATGGTAGATGGCCCAAAGTTTCAGGATTATGCATCAAAAACTGCCCAGCTCCTGGCTCAAAAGTACCCTGAAAAGAAACTTACTCCTACGGTCCATAAGATTTTGGCTCATGGCCAAAATTTAATTGAAAATCAATGCTTACCAATTGGAGAGTTATCAGAATAAGCCCAGGAATGCAAAAACAAAGATTACAAGCACTTTAGATATGCGAATACTTGCAAAATTTCACGGATTAGACAGAATGAGGATCTTTTTAATATGTTGGCGGCCTCTTCAGACCCACTGATTTCATTGCGGAGACATGTAAGATCTCGAAAGGATTTGGAAGAATATAAATATAGCTCCGATATGTTAAGTCTATTACAAATCGCTCAAAATGTTAATGACTATTTTGAAGAAAACTAACTATTAAAAAAATTAATAAAAATAACTCAATATCATATTATAATATATTATACTATAAAATAATATTATAAATTGACATTAGTATTAAAAATATTTCAATAATTTTTATCTGTAATATAAATAAAAAGACTTATATTAATATAACATGTTATATTAGAGTAGCATTTTTTCTAGACTTCCCTATGAGAATGTCATTTAAAGCACAAAAAGTTGTGTTTTAAATGTTTGAGAAATTTAAAATATCATTACTTCAAAATATATGATTTTTGCGACAAGAAAGGTCAAACGTGTCATCGTGTCCAATGGCTATCACAATAAGGGAGCACTTATTTTGATCCTAAAAGATTTAAAAATCCAGTGTTTTTTCCCCATTACAAATTTCTTGGTAACTTCAAAAATTATGCTTATACCCTATAAAGTATATATATATCCTGGGTCTAAATGAGAAACGAAGTTGATTTAACGATGTCCGTCTGTCCGTTAAAACTGGTTTTTCAAAGACCCCACACTCAAAACAAAAATCAATCCATCCGTACGCAAATCAATCCGAAGCGATATTAATAGTGCGTTGATTACGGATTTTCTTGAATCAAGTACTGAAAGATTGATTCAAGTACGGATTTTCAATCGCAAAATACCTTAATTATCCATATTCAATCCCGATTTCTAACTTGAATAATATAATAATAAGTAAAACTAAGTTTGAATCAATCTCAAAATGCGCTTGATTCAAGTATTATAAAGTTGATTTTATCCCGAATTTGTGCTTAAAAAAACCCAAAAAATATATTAGAAAGAGGAAATTATTATGATTGATTTACTTATCCGTTCTACAACTTACAGAATGATAAAATACCAGCATCATTCCCGATATGGTTTTATTTAAAAAATCTTATGTTTAACTAAAAATATAAACTTAATGAGAAGCAAGAGTTCAAATTTACTTTTTATCCCTTTGTGCTACACATGACTCATCTGACATGAGTCTGGCCAGACCTTTTTTCAATGTGTATAGAAAATCAAAACATGCGTAAGCCGGAGGGATAACATGAAAATAATATTTTTCTTTTTGTTCTGTTGTTTTTGTTGTTTCTACACACAACAAGGAAACCGTTTTTTCCAAACTTGTGAGAGATGAGACTAATACGTTTTATGAGATTAAAACCCTCACTTTTTAATTTCACTCTCAGAGTAGCACTACCTATGAAAAGTTCAATCTTTTTTTATTTGATTTAAGAATTTTGTACTGATTTTAAGAAATTTCGGGATTGATTTTCGACAGTAATTCCATTTAGGATTGTTTGAATACGTTTTAGTGTTATTCGTACTTGAATTTTTAAGTACGACTCGTACTTAAAGTAAGTAAGTATGTATATATTTTTGTCACATAAAGTTCGGAATTGTTTGTTATTAAAATTCTGCCTGATCGGTCCACATATAGTTGAGATATTAACAAAAAACTATGCCTGCCTCTAATTTTACCAAAAAAAAATCCATTATTATTGTTGTTTTTTTATTTCTATGTATATCTAGAGAACGGCAGGAGACAAAGTTTTCAAAGTAGGTACAAGCATCAGAACACAACATCGGACAAGTATGCGTGGCACTCCCCACACAAAGTCATTAAAGATAGATTTCTGTATATTTGGAGAACAGCAAGAGCCAAAGTTTCCATATTAGGTACAATAATCTCTATTATCAATGCAGAACATCCGACAAAATGTGCGCCTGGCACAAAGTAGATAACCAAAGAAAGGTATTTATATAACTTTTATCGCACCATGGTGAAGGGTATATAAGATTCGGCATAGCCAATTATAGCTCTCTTCCTTGTTTACTTGAAATACTTTTTTTTACCCATTTTTTTTTTAATTTCCTTTTGTGAACCTTTTAGAAAATTTCCAACGGCAACGCAGTGTTCACATGGTTTAAACAAATTTTCGTTATACCGTGTTCAGATATGTACCTTAATTGAGTTTTATACCGTGTTCAGATATACCTTTTTTATTGAGTCAATATTCGGTTTATTGACATAATTATCTTTCTGTTCACATATACACAATTTAGCTAACTCAATTTATATTACTACTACATACAACATTCAACGTAAACACAAATGTACATGTATAAGCAAAATGTAAACAAGTTTTGACATCTTTAAGGAATAAACATCTGGCTTTTGCAACGACCTAATTGATGGGCATTTGTTTTGTTGTAATTTCAGTTGCCAAATGTCAAAACCCTGTTTAGTTAATTATCCATATAAAATTGCAATTTAGTTATTGCTCAATTAATACGAAATTGTTATAAATATTGAGTAAAACTAAAATGTGACACTGTCACAAGTGTGATTAGTGAGCAAAACACAAATCAATAAACAAAGTGCTTTGACATTTGAAAACTGAAACTACAACAGAACAAAGGCCCATCTATTAGGTCTGAGCCAAAGCCAGATGTTTATTCCTAAAAATGTCAAAAGTTGTTTACATGTTGCTTATACATGTACATTTTTGTTTACGTTGAATGTTGTATGTAGTGGTAATATAAATTGAGTTAGCTAAATTGTGTATATGTGAACAGAAAGATAATTGTGTCAATAAATCGAATATTGACTTAATAAAAAAAGTATATCTGAACACGGTATTACACTGTTTTCATGTTTTGCAGTGCTGAAATTTTTGCATAATTTGCAACTCTAAAATAAGAAATAAATAAATAGTTTTTTTTTTTAACAAGGGGTCCTAAGGCTTACAAATATTTATTGATGTAGTAGTAAAACAAATGTTGGGAGTTCCCTTTCAAAAGAAATTGTTGAAATATTTATTCTTATATACCAAAATTATGCTTAAAACTAAAACTCATTCGTAATACACTCTTTATTTGCAGTAGCAAATCCAGGAATTTAAAAACAGAACAAAAGAGAAAATTGTTAATTTAGATCGTACTTAGATATATTATTATGTACATTTAAAATTAATGATTAATTAATTGTTATAAAAATGAAATCCTTTAACTTATTATTTAGTTATTTAAATTTAAAAAGTTGTGGACATTTTATTAGGTTTAACTTTCCATTGGCATCAACTGTTGAAACAGCTGTCTTAGATCCTGCACTCCGCGCCTCTTTTATAATGGTACCAGACCAACACTTTTGTATAGGTATAAACCAATTGCAATGATTTCAATTAATATTTCGGTCGAACTTCTGAGAAACTAATGTCTTAAATTTGTATCATGATACATAAAAATAGCTTAAACTTATTAAGTCAGTTTTGCAGATAATCTAATTAGCTTAAGGAAGAAAATCGGGTGAATATGTAACGTAGAACTAACTCATATGGTCTTCCAAAAAATTACCATAATTCTTATAAAAATGTATAATCAAAATGTACCACATAAAAAATTAAAAAACCCCTAAAAAGTTTTGCCCACCTATTTAAGATTAAATATGGTATAAGAACCGCTGCTGAAATTTTCTCAAATCCGTTAGAAGCATAAATATTCTGACAAAATTCGGTTTATACAAATCATTACAAAATTTAATTTTTCATCGATCTTTAAATTGTTAACATCGTAAATGTTAACAATTTACAATAAAAACTATTACATAACCTTAAAAATTTAAAATTAAGCCGTAACGGACCTCTCTCAAAAATGAAGATAATAATCGTTTTTATTTAAAACGTCTTTTCCCCGAAAATACCTACATAAATATTTACTGCCGTATTCATAAAAAATAAAATAAGTTCGAAATGTGTTTTAAGGCAAAATTTTCATACAAATTTTTCTTGAAATGCATTTCAAATCCATTTTAATTTTTTATAAATGCGGCAGTTAAAATATAAAATTAATAAGAATAATTGTCTCGATTAAATATTCTTTCTATTTAAACCTTCCCGTTGTTCCAGTTTAAGTACCGGCTTTTCCAATAAAGTCAATGTTATATTATTCCTAAATTTCAAATCTTCAAATTTGAAATCTGTACTAAATTTGAAAAATTTAATAAATTTAGCTAAAGCAATTTTTGCAAACACATAAGCATATCTCATACCTTTAAAATAAAGAACATTAAACAAATATTAGACAATAAAATAAGAAATTGAATTCAACTATTTACCTAAACAATATCTCTGTCCCTTGGTAAATGGCATAAATGCATAAGGATGACGCAAGGCAACATTTGAGGGCAGAAAGTTGTCAGGATTAAAAGTATCCGCCTCAGGTCCCCAAATATCTTTACAGCGGTGTAAACTATAAATGTCAATAATAATTAACTGGCCAACTGGTAAAGTCAATCCGTTGCTAAGTTCAAGATCTTCGTTGGAAACTTCACGAAGTACAGCCGGAACTGCAGGGAAAATACGCATTGTCTCATTAAAAATCATATCCAAATAGACCATCTGTTCAATCTGTTCTAAAGTAATTTCATTATCATCGTGCACAATACTAACGACTTCGTCATAAGCCTGTTCCTGATAGTTGGGATGCATTGCAAGTAGGGTGAGTACTAAATACAATGTGGTAGCTAAAGTTTCAAAAGACTAAAAAAAAAACCCAAAAATAATTTCTTACTTTTATTAATTATTTACTAAAACTTACAGCAATAAAGAGATGCATCATTTCGCCATTTATTTCTTCCATTTTTATGTCATTCTGTTGAGTCCCATTTAGAGCGCATTTTAGGGCACTATTTACTTCAGGTATAAAACTAAGATCCTTTGTATCATTTCGTATTAATGTCTCTAAAGATTCTTCGACAAATTTAATAAACGTATCTACTTCTTTTCTAACAGTTTTATAGATAAAAGTTTCTGCTATTTCACGTATAAATGGAACGTTCATAATGGGACTAAAAGATATTTCTGTGATATACTGTAAAGCACTTCAAATACAAATTTCAATTAGATTCTGGAATAATTTTTGTACAATATGTAGTAAAAACAAGTGAGAAAGTATAGTCGACCAAGCCCGACCATATGATACCCTACACGACAATATATACTGTTACGAAAGTTAAATCATCTAAGAATTATTTATAGTTATAGTTTGAGTTATTTTGTAAGCAATAGTTTTATGTCATAATTATACCTTAAAATTGTCATGTATAATTTTCAACACAACTGTATTACCGCCTAAAAGTGTACTTATATTATAGCAGTTACTACATAAATTTCCCGGTAATTTCTAGAAATGGTTGTAGAAC
Organism: Pollenia griseotomentosa; assembly: GCA_963931875.1. Taxonomy (NCBI): domain Eukaryota; kingdom Metazoa; phylum Arthropoda; class Insecta; order Diptera; family Polleniidae; genus Pollenia; species Pollenia griseotomentosa. The sequence continues at coordinate 52,727,126 of OZ007564.1, forward strand.
ATAATAAATTGTTATTACAGGGAGTTTCAGGGAAAGTCTAGAAATAGTTATGAAATATAAAAGGGGGTGACTCATGAATAGTTAAGTTTAGTTTAGTTTGTTTGGAGACATTAAACGGTTCGGGTCGAAACTAACAATATTGGATACAATTGTGAACGTTATAAAGTTTGTAAGGGTGTTACTTTATTTTGATTTGCAATTAAAAGAACTCAACCAAGGCGAATTGACTAGAAGGTGAGGTCAACTCTACAACTACAATGCTTCTTTCTGTGGTCGGGTTGTCAAAAATATTGCTAGTAAAAAAAATAGATTTGTTTACATAAAAAACTAGTTTGTATACAAACTTTGACAAGTCGACCACAGAAAAAAGTCAACACATGTTGACTTGACCCCACCTTCTACTCAATTCGCCTTGAACTCAACGGTTTATTATAAAGGAAGTAAACCAAAACGCGTTTATTGAAGGAAAAACGTAACAATAAGCACAAATTTTTGCAAGTACATATTACCTATTTGGGACCCATGGACAATCATGGACCCGCCACAGCAAAATTATAATGTTATTAGGTTAAGATTCCATGTGCCTTTCAGCAGCCTTTTGCGCTGCTTTTATCTCCTATTTTGCGGCTATTAGCATGCATTGGTTTTTGATTTGGCGGCTGTTTGAAGCTGTTTGTTTCATTCTTTTTCCTACATATTTTTTCCTACAACATAAAAGTGATTGCTGTTGCTTTTTGAGTGCCATCAAATAAAATTTTTTTGCTATTGTTAAAAAAGCAATAGTTGGAAAAAGCCAATGTCCATTAAAAGGTTACTTTTCAAAAACAGTGTGTTTATTTTGCTGCTGCTTTTGAAAAGTGTGGACTTTTTTAGCAGTGGAACTTGTCGGCTTTTTATTTTTGATTTTTCTTTAATAGGAAAAAGGCAAAATTTGGCTGCTTTTGCTAATATGGCGATAGCATTTTAAACCCTGCTATTTTCATGTTTAAAAAGTAAAATAAGAAGCAATAATTCCCATATTCTCTTTGTTAAAATTAAATACATCAAATTTTTTAAATTAGAATGATTACACAAACCATATTGGGCACGCTGCTGGTGTCTTATAATTAAGAGTTTTTCTGTAAACAAAGGGCGGTATACAACAAAATTGAAATAAACTTGTGTAACGGGTAAGTAAAATAATAATAATCTCTCTGGTTCTGTGGGGTAAGTGTTTAGACTCAAACTAATCTCACCTTCGGATTGCTTCAAATACGAATTGAGATTAATCATCTTAGAAATTCTTGAACCAAGCACAGTTTGATATTAATTTTATATCAATTTTAATTAAGTCAATCCTGTTTTCGGATTATTTTAAGTACGAATTCGGGATTAAATATAAATAAGTTAAGTATTTCGCACTTGAATAATCCGTACTCGAATCAAGCGTTCTTTACTTGATTTAAGAAAATCCGTACTTGATTAAAGTACGGATGGATTGTTTTGTTTTTTCAGTGTAGAAGAACCTTTGCATCATATCATTTTAGGGTAGGTACTTCAAGCACCTTTGTCCTTAAAATTCCTTTCGAAATATCTTCAGAGATGATATTTAATATTTGAAATACTCTTATACAAGTTGCTTTTTACCTTTTTAACTGAACTTTTTTTTAATAGTATATAAAATTGTTTTCAGTTTTTTTTTTCACAAGAACACAACCTTTTAAAAGCGATTTCTATGTATATTGTTCACAATGTTCTTTGACTTTTGTTACATTTTGTTTTGAAATTCTTCACAAAAGTTTGCCCAATATTACAATTGGAAAAAACACTTACACCAGATTCAGGCCGTGATTTAAAAATCATGCCTTTTTTATTCCTTTTAAAAGTTGCTTCCAAAAACACAACAAATTCAAGCGATGATTTTTTCCCCATGATTTTGGGTTGATTTTTTCCCCGTTATCGTTTATTCGTCTTAACTTGCTTATTTATAAATACAAACAATTTAAATGTGCTCCGTGTCTTGTATTGTAAAGAGATGTTGCCACATTGAAATAAAAAAATAAAATGAAGCAACATAACAAAAATACGTGCAAAGAAAAATATAAAAAAAGACACAGAGAACAGAAAATGTTTTCTCTTCTCCACTTGCTTCTCTACACCGTTCGCCTACAAACACCAAAAATCACGTCTTAAAAATCATTGAAAAAATCCTGGTCTGAATCTAGTGTTAAATTACGGGTACATTTACAACAAATGTAAGGAAAACATTATTAAAATAACCGGTTTGTTCGATATTCGAAAAAATAGACTTTATAAAATAACCTGCTTGGGCAAAGTTAAAAGAACCGGTTATAAGAGGTCGAACAATAACCGGTTGATCTCACTTTTGGGTCTTGTCCAGTTACCAGCTAAAATACAATTTGACCACTTAAAAAATAATTCAATTTATTTTAAAAACAAATATTTTTATAATTTTAAACTAAATGCAAAGAAAAATTTACCATTTTCCGAAAGATATTTCAATTGAAAAAATCCATTTGTTTTTAAAAAATACAAATCTATATAATATATATACAGAATTTAAAAGCTTATAGGGTAAAATATTTTTGAGATTTAGTTCAGATTTTTCGAAAGAGGTTAAGTGTTCGCTTAAGCCAAATTTTTGCCAAAAATAGGGTTTGCCGGTCTTTTTTAGAGTTTTCTTCATTACTTTGTCAAAAACCACGATTTTATTTAATTTAAAAGAAAAATATCCAAGCTTTAGTTTTGTGTGCATTCACTATAGGTTTTTGCAATGAATTTGGTCGCTTAGGTACCCTACATAACAATTTTTGGTAGTTTGTTTTTTTTTACTTTTAAAATTTGAAAGATCAGTTTTTTTTTTAATAATTTAGAAACAAATATTTTTAATGTTGCTATTACTGTTCCTGAGCTATACCGGTTTTCAGATTTATACCCAGTTTACGATATTATTACTCACTAGTGTTCGCCTAATGGTCAAAATTCGACCATAAATTTGTATGTAAATATGAAGGAAACAAAGTTCATCTAAGTATATATGAATTTATATATTTCAAGCATTTATTTTTTCCGTCTAAGTGGATCGATTAGGCAAGGGACCATATTTTATCTTCTACGTTAGTTAATTAAATTTTGTAAGTTAAATATAAAAAATATCAATTGAAAAATAAAAAAGTATCAAAAAGTCTCGTTTATAGATTGTCATCCACTCAGGACATTGCATGTTTAATTTTATGTATCTTTGTCTAATATTAACGTAAATTAATCAAAGTCCCAGATGTAGAACTAAAAAGTACCAAAAAGCTCCCTCTTAAACATTCTTATTCACTCAGGACCATGCATGTTTAAGTTTATCTTTGTAGGTCGAATAGTAACAAAAATTCAAAAAAATCGTTAAAAAAATCCAGGTGAATATTTTACATTGTCCAGTTATATTAAGTTTGGTTTCTGGCAACCCTACCTGTGGTACCCCATACTCTACTACACCAGTATAACTTTTACAGTTTTCAATAACTAACATATTGTTTCCGATTTGATAAGTTCTTCAACAAAACCAGTACATCTTCATTAGCCACATAATACTTTAGCTAGCGAATACAATTTTCTATTTAATACCATAGAGGAGAAAACCTTGTGTCCGGCCGAAGGCCGGCTATGCTATCAAATTTGGTCACATTTAGCCAAATATTGTTAACTAAATTTACAACATCTTCTTCTGTTCCACAACCTCTCTTAAATCCATATTGACAATTACAGTATAACTTCTCTATTGTGAAGCTCTCCCTATTATGAAATGATTTCTGAAACACTGCTTTTGTATAAATTTTTATTTAATTTGATCTCCTTATAATCAATTCCCATACAGTATACATTCTGTATACGAAGTGTCTATATAATGAAGTGATTTTATGGTCCCATGAAGATTCATTATAGGGAAGTTCGACTGTATAAAGTAAACTATTACACTATGATACAAAAATTGAGAAAAAAGTTATTTAGGAGTTCTTATGTACCAATTTAATTTCGTTGGAGTCCATAGAGACCAAAAATAATTTTAGTTTTTTTAAGGTCACTTCGTAAAGTGATTTTATAACGGTAAATGTAGTAAAAAACGTGTTTCTTAGAGTTTCAAATTAAAAGAGTTATAACTTCTTTGTTTCCCAACGGATTTCCATATAAAAGGTTACTTAGAGCTGGAGAATGGGTAGCTTAAGGTGGGTTAAGGCCGGTCTTACATTGGTTAAAAATGATCGCTATGGTAGTATGCATTAGTGAAAATGTGTTTGTATGTGTCACACCGACAATATACAAATAAATTTCTCTTACTCCCACTGGAGCGTAGGTACGGTGGCCATTCGTCCTTTTTTGATACGAAGTCCTTTACGATTTTTTTCAAAAAAAGGACCGTAGATTGTACTTTTTGAATGAATTGTCCTTTTGTAGGATTATGACTTCTTAAAACTCAAAAACTATCAGTTTTATTTTCCCAAAACCCCAAAATTACAACATTAATACAGCAAAACACGCTGGATAACATTAATGCCAGCGTTAGATCGAATTATTAAATTGTTCGTTCCATTGTAAGAATATTTTATCGCTCTAGAAAGGAGCCCGATGATATTGCAAAAATTATTTTGATGATCCATGTGCTGGATTGTGGTTACTTTTGGCACATAGCCAAGTCTTTATATTCCATAAATATATTTGTCGTCTAGAGTCACAAGATAGTTCAATGCCTGTTGCTGCCTTTACTTTAAAGGAATTTAAATTAAAATGAATTGCACGCAAAGAAAATGTGTTTTCACCATTGGCAATTAAAACCATTTAGGCATACTAAGTTGGCAGGAAGTATTCTGTATTGACGATTTAAATCAATAGGCTACAGTGTTTAATAAAAATTAAAGTTTTTGATTGGGTGAGAAGTGGAGACAATATGATACATCAGTGGATCAAATATGGATGGAACATTTCAACGAAAAAAATATTGGAGGTAAAAATATAATGAAGCTTGTAGCATTTTGTTTGTATCTGCCGTCCTTTAGTGCGCCAACTAACAGCTTACTTTTAATTGCATATAATTTTTGTATTTAAGCAACAAAGTGAAAATTTCAAATGGACTGTGCTGAATTTAAACTAGTTTTATGCAGGCGAATTCACTCGTGTACGTGTGCTAGACGTAATATTCGCTATCATATCTAGATTTTTTGATTTTCCATCGAGCATCGTCGGTGTGAAACATACAAACACATTTTCACTAATGCTACCATAGCGCTTGATGCGAAATGCTTGACGTGTACATGCTCCATTAGACCAATCTTAGGTTAAACTAAGTTTCAAAAAAAGTACATCATTTTAAATAAACTCTTTAATAACTTACCGTTGACAATTTTCTACCATCATAGTGGGTGTATACTTTGATAACTCTAAGTTTTTTTGCAGTATCGTTTCTAAAGAGAAAAGAAAAGAAAGTAGTATAAAAATTGGGTTATTCATAATATCAATATAACAGTTATATACATATATGTATATTGGACTGTAAAATATTTTAAATAATTTCTCACGTGTTGAATTTTTTAAAGTCAATATCTTGAACAACCTAAACATGTCAACAGTTTCTTCGTTTTTCACACTTTGCTGAATTTGTTGAATCATATTGTCAATTTCTCTATAAAATATGGGTAGAAATGAGACTAAGGTTTTATGCGGGAGAGCTTTATTAAACAATTTACGATGTGGACCCCATGTTGGTTCTAAAAAGTTAAGTAATTATATATTTATAACAGTTAGATTTTTATATTTTAATTTATAAAGATTAACATACGATTTTCAGTTAATAAACCCTGACCAATCACCGTAGCAACTCCACTATAAATTAGCGATGGTTTATTTGTACAGTTTCTAGACGTTAAGATTTCCTTTAAAGTCTGAGGGTCCTTCGAGAGAAAACCCGAATATGGTCCTATCCAAAATACACTGTTAGGTCCATATTTGTCTGAATGGTTATATAGATCGGAAATTATATCTAAAAAAATGGAGAGTTGTTAAAGGCCATTATTTTATTTAGAAACTCTTAACGATTATATTAAATAACAAAAAATTTTATGTAAACGGTCCATAACTGTCCATAGTTTCTGTCAGTTCTGTCACACATTTCGATCGAAATTAATCTAAATAATTAGTTGCAATTCTGATCGATTTTTTTTTTTTTTCTTTTTAAATTAAAGTTTCATTTTTTTTGGAGAAGCAAACTACGCAGGTACTTCCACTTTCGATCGGAATTGATTTTTTTGACAGAGGTGTACATCAAACTTTTCTAAAAATGGCTATTACTTTCAAATTTAATAATTTATATAAAATACGGAACTATTTCAACCATTAAACAATTATTATTAAGCATATTTTTTTCATTAAAATTATTGGTCATCGTTAGCTGTGATCTATGAGCGTTCTCCACCAATTGTAACGAATTCATGTCGCACGGGACAAGGTGTAAACTATAAAGCCATTTTCTAAATAGTTTTAACCTTTTTTGCAACCAGTGGAATATTACGGCTGTATGTCAACGCATATTCTGGGCGTTTTTTTTTTCGGCGAATGTTCGCTTTAGCCGAGTCAGTTGTGTTAAGAAGAGTTTCACTCTGATTATCTGGCACGATCTTGGTAGCTCACAATAGATGGGAAACTTCTAAGCCCACCAGCATTTGGAATATGCAAAATCGTCCTTTAACGACTCTCGGCATGAATTCGTGTGGAACCCAATTTCCTCATTTTGAATAAAACGTATTAAAATTGCTGTTTGAGTTTGACTTCATTTTTATGGAAACGCCTTCTAGTCTTTTAATTAATTGCAAAAATAAGCCAAAACAAATTAAAAAAAAAAATACAGTTTTTCCAAGGCGAATTCAACAACAGGTGGTGTCGGAACTACAACAATCCAAAAACAACAGAAACAACATAGGGGTTTTTGCATTGCATTGTTAGTGCTTATAGCTCGAAATGTCAACCATTCTTAGCAAAACACTAACAAATCAAAACAAATAAGCTCGAACTGTCAAAATCAGATGTCGTTTTGACACCACCTGTAGTTAATTCGCCTTGGGTTTTTCGTTCAAAGACTAACTGCCTGTAACAAGAACGCGAGCCCAAAACTCGTTTGGTTTTGTTTTTTTTAACGTACGTTAAACGAACGCGTTTGCGCTCGTGTCTAGAAATGGACAGTTAGTTGAAAAAATTAAAGATGTTTAACATTCAAATTGTCGTTTTAAGTTATTAACGACCCATTTTTTATTTACACACCAATAATATCTTTTTACTTGTTTAACATGTTTTTTTTATTTCTTACCTTTTGGATTTGAAAATTTACCCCATCCTAACATTGTATTCCATTTATTTGAAGGAACTGTTTTCGCTAGTCTAACATACATCCTCGATTTCCAACGATTTAAAGACCAGGCAAACAAAATAAGGCCAACGATGAAAAAAACTAATGCCATTATGAACAGATTACGAACGATCAAAGAAACCAGCATAACTAATTTCTAATACCGTTCTTTTTATATAGAAATAGGATTTTGTAATTGGGAATGATCCCCATAAAAACAAACCTTTGTTTGAACACAGTTTTTTAAAGTAACAAAAATGTTAATGTTCAGAATATTTTTTTTTTGTTTGTTGTATTAGCCTTTAAAATGGGTCTTAGTTAGAACAATTTTATTGAAATGGTCACTTTCTATTTCGCAGTGCGACAACCATGGACAGTTATTTACGTATCCTTTAAGATAGTGCATATCCCACTTAAAAAGGTTTACAGTATTATGAGTATTTTTAAGACTTATTCTGGATTAAAAAAAAATAAAAAAATGGGCCCCAGTTTGAAATATTGGAATTCAAAATGTTCATTTCCGGTTTTGAAGTTCGTTAAACATGTAAAGAAATTTGCACAACTCTTTTACTTAGATCCCATTCTCAAACTGTTACAGTATAATGAGGACACGCTAGGCTGGCAAATTTTAATTGAAATTGGTAATTTCCAATTTTGCAGATAAACATTTTTTTCAAAAATTTTTTTTTAGGAAGATTTTGTTTGCTGTGCCAAATTTCCAATATTCATTCTTGATAAATACAGTGAAATTTACTGTTGGAGAATAATCTAGTTCCTATGCGCATTTCACTGGTTGCTTAGGCCAGATCATCAGGAAACCTTTTTCCAAAAACTTATGAAATTGTAATGAGAATTACAAACACTCAAGTTTAATTTGGATGTCATTCAAAGCTAAATAAAATACCAACAATAAACAGGGAGTTTATATGTGTTTTTTTTTTCATTTTTTTGAAAGATCATGCGATATCGTATAAGAATCACTTATCTTAACTTTTTTGTTTTATTTGGTTTTTAGGCCAAAACAATTCTGCAAAAACGGCAACACTTTAGCATCCCATAACTCGGCAAATAATTATCATAAAACATAGTTGGCACACACATTCATATCTACGCTTAACGACCCTGCCGTCAAATGAGTAACTACAAAAAACCAACTTTAAGTTAGCTTGTATAGACTAACTTAAAGCCAACTACTACGCAATGCAAAATTTAGATTAACCAAAGTGTATTCAAACACTGTGTAGTATATTTTAAGTAGAGAGAGCCAAGCCGATTGGCAAACAAACGGCTGCAAGACCCACAAAAGATTTAATTTATTTAGGGCCATTATTACAATATACGGAGTATAGGTTATAGTATAATTAAAAAATTAAAAAAAATAACTAAGTACAATTTTTCGATTTTGACAGGTGATTTAAATCGATTTGGAAATTTAGCATTACTTAAAGTTTTGCATTATAACAACTTTTTTATTGTCATTATTTTTAAAAATATTAAGTTTGTAAAAATCGGCCTTAACTTAAACTAACTTAACTTAAAGCTAACTTAAAGTAGTAAGTTTATAGGTAGCTACAAAAAGTTAACTTTAAGTTAACGGATAGGTAGCTAACTTTTAAGTTAATTGAAAGTAATGCAGAGTCGGGCAATTGACTACTTCCTAGGACATCGCAATGTTAAAAAAGTTAGTTAATTCCATATAAAAGTAGTGCAAGTGTCAACCACCACTACTTGAGAAATAGTTAGCTTTCAGTTAATTTTAAGTTAACTGAATGTCCGACAGGGCGATTAATGCTTCGTATATGTTACATTTTGTACATTTTTGTATTTGTTTGTACAAAAATTACAACTGTGGGAAATATTTTCAATTGCTTTTGTGATGTTACCCTCACTTTTTTTTAACACAGGCTCTCCACCCGTGATAAGATATAAGATTTTTATATCAGCAAATGTCAAATTCAATGTTAGTAATAATAGGTCTGTCTGCGTACTTTTCCAGTAGCAAATACTCAGTAAATTTTTTTGGGAGAGTAAGACCAATTTTACTCTGTCGGCTGAAAATATCTTAAAAAGTACGCAGACAGAATCCAGTGAAATCTTGCAAGAAAACAGGTGATCGGTGTGTAGGCAATTGAAAAATTATTTAGGTGGGCCAAGATAGCGTCGACGAAATAGCGACTTTTGGGAATCTAAAAACCGGGAAACAAAAATACCCAAATAATGGGATTTACCGAATGAAATCAAAAAGTTAGCGTCGAATTTAGGAATTTAAAAGGGGAAGTATAAATATTTAATATTTTTAACAAAAATACAAAAAATAGTTTAAAAAAAATTAACTTTTTGGAACAAAATGAGCGATGTGTGCAAAAAATCGTTCGTTCCGTTCCCGGGATTTCTGGGTTCGATTTTTTGCAGAATATATACAGTTTGGCTGAGTTCCAAAACATCAATATACTTTGCAGCACAAGTCAAAAATGTATATTCAAGTTTAATAATGCACAGCTTTTGTATTATGTTCTCATTAAATACTTTTTTGGTGCACATTGGGACAAATAGAATTGTAATAACCTACACGGTTGCATTGTAGCATGCATTTAAAAAAGATAGTTGCTTTGCAACCGACGTTTTGGAACTCAGCCTTTATACCGTGCAAAAGCTTGTGTTCCAAGGGATAAATCAGTAAAGCTTTGTACTGACCATTTTGGATGCACCCAAATATCTCGGGAACTAACCGAACGATTTTTTGCACGCATTGCTTATTTTGTTCCTAAATGTGTATTTTTTTTATTTGTGCTAACTATTTTTTGTATTTTTATTAAAAATATTAGTTATTTTTACTTCCCCATTTTAAATTCCCAAATTCGACGCTAACTTTTTTTTACTTTTGGAAATCCCCCTAAATTCCTAAATTCGACGCTAACTTTTTGTTGTTATTCTGCAAAAGACCATAATTTGGGTATTTTGTTTTCCCGGTTTCTATATTCCCAAATTCGACGCTATTTCGTCGACGCTATCTTGGCACACGTAATAAAAACAGCTGTTCAAACTAGTTGCAAAATCTTGCAAGAGGAAATTTCTCCAGTAACATTTTGTAAGTTCTCTAACTTCCAACCAGTGTGACCATATTAGCTTTTTTCGAGCTAAATTTAGCTTTATTTTTTTGGATTTAGCTTGATATATTTCATTTAGCTTTAAGCTTTTTTTTAAGCTTTTTTAAAAAATGAATTTGGCTTTTTCTAGCCTTTTTTTCTATTTGTATTCCAATGATTTTATGATATGTACATAATAAAAAAAGAAAGTTCAATAAAATAAAGATATATTGGTAACCTTATAAACTAGTCTCAAACAGCTAAAATCTGGCATCACAGAAACAATAAGTCAGCAAGTAATTCTTTAAAGTTAAACAAGGTGGTAGTAGGAGATTTGCAGTTATTTTTTCACTATTGTTTTTGACAGCTTGATGATCTACACACATATATGAAAACAATGCGATGTTTCAATATCTGCTATAATCTGTTTTGAAATGTACTTTTGTACACATTTTGTTTTCTTCTTTTATTGTGAACTACATGTAACTGTTTTTTCGTATTTGGCTTCTTAAATTCATACTTTATACCTACCTATTAAATTAAAAAATTAATAAAAAGGAAAATGGAAAGGTCAGTAGTATTAATATAAAACTATAAGTAAGGTGTATTATTTTTAATTACTTATACATATAGATTCTTAAAAAGAAATGAGTCGAATGATAAGCAAATTGTGCATAGCTGTAGTAGTGATACAGAAGATGAATTTTCACCTAGTACTAGCAAAAGGTAGTTTTAATATTGAAAAGAAAAGTATAAGGAATTAAGTATCGTTTTATATTCTAGAAAATACACGCAAAAATTGAGAAAAAGCTGGTTCAATGATTCGAGACTTTCGAAGTGGATTGTTGAATGACAAACAGGTAAAATGTAAATACTGTCATTGTACATTGAAATCAAAATTAAGTAACCTGTTAACGCATGGGAAGACAAGTAAGCATGTAGCTGCTGCATCACCTTTCAAGACCAAAAATCAAAAAACATTAGAGTTTCAAACTTCAAGTAGCTGTACGAAGAAAAAAGAAGCTGAGTTGTCTGATGCATTGTTCGTGGCGGTGCATACTTCTATTAGGTCTGTAGATCACATGGTAAAGATGCACAAAAATATTTTCAATGACAGCAAACCGGCGGTGGCAATGTCTTTGGGGCGAACAAAATGTACCGCTATCATTACTTCTATTTTGGCACCACATTTCAAGCAATTGTTGACAGACGACATTAAGGGAAGTCATTATAGTCTTATAATAGACGAGTCAACCGATATTACTGTGGAAAAACATTTAGGTGTAGTAATTCGGTACTACAGTAAGTCATTAAAGCATATCGTAAATACATTTTTACATTTGTATGCTCTAGAAGAAGCAACAGCTCTCGGAATTTCTTCAGCTATCTTAAAAATTTTAAATGCTTTTAATCTAGATATAAAATATATGGTAGGCTTAGGAACAGACAACGCAAAAGTTATGACCGGGGTGAACCGTGGTGTTATCGCAAATTTAAAAGAAAAAAACGATAAAATTGTATTAGTTCCTTGCGTTTGTCATTCGATACAATTATCTGTTTCACATGCGTCCAAAAGTTTGCCGTCCGAAATTGAATATTTAGTGGCAGAAACATATAATTGGTTTTCAAAATCAAGTTTAAGACAAAAGAACTATAAAAACATATATGCAGCAATTAATTGTGATATGCAGCCACTTAAGTTAGTAAGAGCTTGTGACACTAGATGGCTGTCAATAGAAACAGCTGTAAATCGAATTGAAAACCAATGGTTAGAACTAAAAACCCATTTTGAAATTGCAGCTGTTTCTGAGTCGTGTCATCAAGCTAAAATTTTGAAAAAATTGTATAATGAAAAGAATTTACTTTATTTAAAGTTTTTGAAACCGTTACTATCAGATGTTCAAAAAGTAAACAAAATGTTTGAAAGCAACGACGCAGATCCCACATTATTGCTTTCAGAAGTTTATTTATTATTGAAAGATCTTGCAAATCAAATTATTTTGAAAACTGAACATTTTGATCCGTTAAAATCTGATTTGGAAGATTTTTTAACTCCAATACCTTATTTTAATTATAGTTTTGAACAATATCTGATTTCGAAAAGACAAATAATAGATTCTGAAACAGAAAAAGATATAAGATGTACTTGTCAAAATTTTATTAAACAATTAATATATCAATTACGCCAACGTTTGCCAAACAATATTTCATCACTGCAACAAACAAACTTCTTTTCTTTAGAAAATAGTCTCAAGAAAATAAAATGTACTTTGTATGAGAATTTTAAAGAAGAAATGACAATTTTAAAACTAGATGAAATTTCTGATTTAGAATTACAGTGGCAAAAATTAAATTGTTACGAGTGGCCTAATCAAAATTCAACAATAGAATTTTGGATCAATGTTTTTGAGTATAAGAATGCATTAAATGAAAACCCCTTTAGGGAATTATCTATTTTTGTGATGAAATTTTTAGTTTTGCCTTTCAGTAACGCTGAAGTTGAGCGCGTATTCAGCGGAATGAATCTCATAAAAACGAAAATTAGAAACAGATTTACTTTAAATACAGTAAATTCACTTCTCTATATAAGATGTGGCTTAAAAAGAATAAATAAATGTTGTCATAATTTTAAAATAACAAATGATCTCATAAAAAATTTTGATAAATCTATTTATACAAATAATAGTGATTTTTTGTCGAACTCTTTAGAGGAAGACGAATATTCATTTGAGGAAATATTTAACATGTAGTCAAATATTTATCAAGTTTATTCGTTTGCTTGTTAAAAAGTATTTTTTGGAATTAAAAATTTTTAAATCTAGTAAATATACTCATAATTTGTGCAAACGAAGAATCCAAATCTTATAGGATTCCAAATTTGTTCTATACTATACTTTATATTAACCGATGCCTTTGAATTTATTCCTTTTTGTATATTAGCTTTAAGAGCTTTTTTATATATGTTCACCATTGTACAAAGATACATACATACGTTTATGTGATATCACTTTTTATATGTTAATTTTATATTTTTTGTTTTTACTTTATTTTTATATATATCAACCAAAGTAGTTTTGAATTGCTATCAATTTTATTTTAGTCTTAAGACTTTTCTTAACTTTATTTTCTTTGTGGTTAACTTATGCTGGCATAAGAATTACAAAAAATTATTTTATAATCATTATTATTATACGAGCATACATACATGAATATGTGTTTGAATTTAATGCTCATCAAGATATTTTTGTTCCATAACTATACATAGTTTGATTTGGTTACTGATTAAAAACATATTTTACTTAAATTTTGACTAAAAAAAAGGTTTTTACATAGTATGTGTTATTAAAAATACGAATAATGAATTAATATTATTAAAAAGCAATATAAAAATTTAGCTTTATTTTTTGGCTTTTATTTATTTATTTTTAGCCTTTTTTAGCTCTATTTTTAACCTGATTTAGCTCTATATTTTTTTAAAATCTGGTCACACTGCTTCCAACTGTCAAAAAATTCTCTTTTTGGCTCTCTCGCTGCAAGAGATTTGGAGTACACAGACAACATTTTGTAATATTTTGCAACATTTTTCACAAAATGATGCAAAATATGTGTACGCTGACAGACCTAATATAATAATAAATGTAATGAGACAGCTGTTATAAGAAATCTTATAACAACTATCTTATAAGATAGCTGCCAAAAATACACATACATACATACATGCATATAAAACAATAACAAGACGCATTCATTAAAATGTTTAATTTTGTTAGTGCAAATAGTGAAAATCTTGTGATAAGTTTAAAAAAAAAAAAACAATATTTTTAACTAAAAAAAAAAGAAAAAACGAAAAAAAGAATAAACACGACACAAGTTTACTGTACGAGAACCATTCTATTATACAGTGCAACACGAAAAAAAATACCCATATATGGACACCACTACGTGATAAAAGAGCAACAATAAGACCCGAGTCTCCCAGTTTTGCCCAAAGTCATGCACTATTGTTATGGGCCCCCAAAGATTTGGGGCCTCGGTGTCATTTTTGCAAAATAGTGATAATTTTCTCAGACTCATATCTTGCAAACCGTTCGGAATTTTGATTTACCCTCTGAAACAAAGTTGTAGCTCTTGCCATAAAGAATAAAAACTGTGAGCATATAAAATCAACAAAACTTCATCTTCAAGATCTTTTTCATTTTGATTTTGTTATTCGTGCTTAATTCCCAATTTTTATTCTTGATAAAAACACTGACATTTATTGTTGACGGGATAAGCTGCTCCTATGCGCATTTCACTGGTTACTTAGGCCAGATCGTCAGGACACTTCATCCAAAGATTTTAGACAAACTGAAGATATTAAACCAAATAAAACTGTTAAGCGTATAAGACTTATAGCAACAGTTCTACTTGTAACAATATCAAAGTTTAAACAAAAACATCAACAATAAACAGTGAGTTTATCTCTTCTTACATTCCCCACTACAATTGATTGGAATTCTTCGAACATTAATTGCAGTTGTAAGTAGGTTAAGAAAAAACAAAATGAAAACAAAAACAACTTGCAAACGCATGTTGCCAGTTAAGTTTTTTTAGGCCGTGCACTTGCCAGTATTGTTACAAGTAGAACTGTTGCTTATAATTTTTATACGCTTATCAGTTTTATTTGGTTTAATGTCTTTAGTTTTTCTTAATTCTTTAGATGAAGTTTCCTGACGATCTTTGGGCAAAACTGGGAGACACGGGTCTTTTTTTTGGTATTTTATCAAGTAGTGGTGTCCGTATATGGTTATTTTTCCATGACTTAAAAAATTACACACAGTGGCATCAATGTTTGATTTTTTTTTCTTCAATAAATGAAAATAAATTTTAATCAACAAAGATATTTATATGATATGGAAATAAAAAATAAAAAGTTTTCGGGTTTTTGACTAAAACTAATAATTTTAATAAGCGTTCATTCCCTTCTTTCTGAATAAATATATTTATTAAATGATTATATTAATTATCTAATATTAATATTTTAAGTCTTGAATATTAAATAGTTTATAGTTTTTAATGACTCAAACTTTAACATGTGCTCTGACACCGTTACTCAATTACTTAATATCTACACGCAGAAAAAAAATATGGTTGGAGGTAAACATAATATAAGACCAACATACAATGGTTAGATTAAAACAATACTATGTTTGCATTATGGTTAAGTTTGCAAATACAATGTTTTATTTCAATTAAAATATGTTAACCCTCTGTAACAAATGATGTACTACAGGCAACATACTGGTCATATCTCAATAATTTCTATAGTAACAGTCGCTGTGACCTACCGGGTAATATAAAATGTAGTAAATACTCTGTTCTTTACGTCAAGTACAAAAAAGCACGAGCCAGCTCAGTTTTATTTACACTGCCTGTTTAGTTTACATTATTTTAGTACTTTTAATAACCCCTATCGCAAATGTTATGGGAATATGTTATATGGGAGCAGCGTTAGAGCTGTGATACTAAAGTATCAATTTTACCCTTTTTCGACAGTCTTTATACCTTATCTTTAAAAACAAATATTTATCTAACGTATTTTTTGAAGCAAAAAAACAATTCAGAAAAATACAACCCTTGAAGACTTTTTGCTGAGAAATGCAGGAATTAGTATCGTTGACCTAGAAAAAAACGATGAAAGTCAAAAGTTTATAATTAGAGATGAAGAACAAATATTACGCAATTGGTGCTTATCTGGAATCAATTCATTCTTTTAAAGAGATCGATGCCCAAAATAGTGTGCATATCGACGTTGATACTTGTTTCTGTAGTTTTTTGCGAACAAAAGACTAGTCAGTCATGCTATAAAATATTTTCAGATAATCACAAAGCTAATGAGATTAGGAGTTCCTTAAATGAAAACTATTTCATAACATTTGAATCACTGCTATACATTTTCCGAAATCTAAAGAAAAAACTCTCCTCAGGAATTGATAATATTCCAAATATTATTAAAATAATATTCCTGAAATAATCATTTTAGAATATGTTACTCTTTTCAATGATATGCTTAATAACTCCTACTTCCCGCGAGCCTGGAAAGAAGCGAAAGTTGTGATCCCAAAAACTTACGTGCCATTAGTTTGTTACAAAATATAAGTAAGGTTTTTGAAATTTGCGTTAACAACCACATAACAAAATTCTGTGAGAGAAACCAATTAATAAATGAAAGGCAATTCGGATTCAAATACAATCATTCAACAATCAATGCAACGCATCTTCTTGTATCAGAGATTCATTGGAACCTCAATGAATCCTTGTATACCGGAGCTTGTTTGATTAGTCGTTATAGTCAACGGTCCTTAACAAGGCACTGTGAACTCCCCAATTCTTTTCAATATATATTTGTATGATCTGTTATGATCTGTTGCAATCACATTTTGACACAGTTGAGCAATACGCTTTAGACTGGAAAATGAAAATCAATCTTAACAAAAGCGAAACAATTCTTTTTCGTTCTCCTGTGGGAAGATGTAACAATAACACTAAGACAAAATGGATAGAATTTGGCATAAAATCAAATTCAAATATAAGTATACCCACCCAATAAAAAAATCGTTAGATATTTGGGAATTAATTTAGATACATTTTTGTACTTTAATAACCATATAAATGCGCAGTTAGCAAAAGCAAGAAAAACATTTTTCATTTTATTCACAACACATCAAAACTAGTGTTAAAATAACCTTATACCAATCATTAAACACTTTTATAAAGTTATCAGAAGATTTTTTAATCATTTTTTAATGATGAAATTGTTAAAAATTGTGAAAATTAAAGGGAAAAAAATAAAAACATTAAGCAGAAATCTTGGCCGGTTGTACACGATCATGTTGGCGATTCTACATTTGAGGTATGTTCAGTGGATTCTATGTGATTTATGAAGTGATTTAGTTGTAATCATGTCAATTTGAAGTGATTAACAAATCACTTCAATGTATGGGTAATCATCTCGATTTTGAAGTGATTAGAGCTTAATCACTTGCGAACTGCTTAAACGCGTTTAAGAAGCCAAATGTGAACATACTATAACATACGGTGGACAAATATGGTTTAACATTTCCCCCGTATACATGGAGCAAATTAGAGTTTTTGAAAGGAAATGTCTAAGAGCATGCACATCGCTCATTAGATCATCGAATAGCGGTTATATGAAATATATGTATATCAAAGAAAAAATTATATAATACGGCCAAAATAGGCAGAATTGATAATTTTATTATCCACTTAATTAGAAACCATATTGCCAAGAGTTCAGAATGCACCGTGAATAATCTAATTATGGCACCTTTTTATGCCAATGAAGAATATATTCATAAAAACATGCAAAGTGGATTTGTACCACCTGAGGCATTTGTTTACCTCGATAGTAAAGGTTATATCCAAAACGAAATAGGCATACCTATATTTTACCATATATGTATATAGAAGAGCCAATACGAAAGCAATTCATTGCAAGGAACTGACAATTGATAATACTAGATTTGACAAAAGTATATATTTCGATGATTAAAACATACTTTCAAATATAAATAAAAATGTATATTGGTGACTAACCTAAAAACCTTCCCTTTTTTTTGCTTTTTACCCATTGACTTTTTATTTAACCCTTTTAGATACAATATAACATTAAATTTAACTGATTGCATAAGCAATAAATTATATGTATGTGTAATATATATGTATATAAAATTTCCAAAAAAAAAGAAAAAAAAAATTTTAATATCTTATTATTGGACTGTGAATAATAATAATGTTTAAAACTATTTGTTTATTTGTAGTTTAAGTTGATGAATTTAACTTAAATAAACATTATATAATAAAAAAAAAAAAAAAAAAGACACTCACAGGCAAATGCATTGAACTTTTCGCCCCTTTTTAAATCGAAAATGTTAAGAGTGCCCTGAAAATTAGGTGACTTCGGTTAATGTATGGGGCTATTTTTAATACGGCCACGATTGCCTGAAAGAGCAACAAAGCTTCGCAAAAATTCAAAAGCTCGAAAAAGTTTGCAATAATAGCGCCATAAAATCGATTAAAAGTCCCTAAAACTAACAGGAATGAAAAAATTCGGTAAAATATGCTGAAATTCCCCAATATTTGGTAACAGCAGTATGATAGCAAAGTCTAATATTTATTAAAAATCGTAAAAGCTTTCAACAATCAGGTGCTTACAGGTAAAAATCGCTTCAATCGTGAACAGGGCTAAAATTCACGAACGATTGTAAAATTGGAATATGTTATATGGGAGAAAAACTATATTCCCATCGCCAACAAATCGGTAT
This sequence comes from Pollenia griseotomentosa, assembly GCA_963931875.1. Taxonomy (NCBI): domain Eukaryota; kingdom Metazoa; phylum Arthropoda; class Insecta; order Diptera; family Polleniidae; genus Pollenia; species Pollenia griseotomentosa. Next base: position 52,745,917 of record OZ007564.1, read on the forward strand.
CGCAAATATTTTGGGAGTGAAAATTTCTATTGTGAATTATTTGCAGTGCTTTATAAACAAAAGTCTCTATTGTGAATAACTTGTCAGTGCTTGTATTGTAAAAAAAAAAATAAACAAAATAAATAAATACTAATAAAAATATAATAAAATAAATAATGAATAGTTTTATCTTCATGTTCTTTATTAACTCTCCTTTCTTTAATAAAATTTCCTTGATCTTGGAATACTACTTGATTCGCATATTACGTTTTTTATAAATAAAGCTAGAGGAACACTTGGATATATGAACGGCTGGGCAAAAGAGTTCGGTGGCCCGAATATTACAGAAACCTTACAATGGGTGGTACAACCCAAAACGCACGATATTAACTGTAAATAAAACAAAAACAGATATTTATCTTAATATTTTTTATTATAATAGAAGGACCTATGACAATTATGTATGTGCGAAACAAAATATCGGCCAAATGCTCACCAAGGCTTTACTTCTATCCGATGGTCCACATTTTCAATGAGGTCAATGACGTTAATGTGCCGAATTATCTCATCCTTTAGCTCTTGAATTGTTCTTCTCTTATTGACATACACGTTTTCTTTGTAATAGCCCCAAAGAAAGAAGTCCAACGGTGTCAAATCACATGATCGTGGCGGCAAATTAACAACGCCTAACATCTCGCGCAAAAGAGAAATTTTTTCGTTGGCTGTGTGGCAACTGGCACCATCCAGTTGGAACTACATAGCGTATAGGTCCTTATCCTTAATTTCTAGCCACCAGAAATCCGTTATCATCTCAGGATAGCGAACACTATTCACGGTAACTGTTTGGCCCACCTCAATTTCGAAGACGCCGCCGGCCCATAAGCCGCACCAAACAATGTTTGCACATTTACTTCAGACGCGGTTTGCTGAAATTTGCGCACAATTCTCCCGATTGTGGACACATTTGGTCGATTATGCTGACCAAAAAAATTACGAAGTGCACGAAATGCATTTTGATTTGAACGTCAATTTTTGTAAAAGGCTTCAACAATCTTAACGCGCTGCTCAATTGTGTACCTCTCCATGGTTGAGTTTGTCAAGCACTGAAAAAACGAATTGTCAAAAATAAGTTGGGGGAAAAAAAAGTGACATTAAAGTGTAACTCACAATTAACATCGAGCATCATGATTGGACCATCCTTTATATGTCACTTATTAGGCCGATTCTTGAATATGGATCGATTATATAAGTACATATTACCTCATTAAAGCCCTTATGACACTACATTTTTTTATTCATTAATTGATATAGAATTGATAGAAAGAAACAGTAAATGTTAGAAAGAGCGAACTATAAAAAATGTAAACAAAGTTTTTAGTTTTTTTTTTCTCTTGTTATGGTTTTGTTACCAACAACCTTTAAAAATTGTACTTTTTTACCCTAATTGTACTAAAAGAGTTTTTTTAGTTGAAATTAATTTTATTTATGTTCATAAAAAACACCACAAAAAGGTATTATAAATCTTAGTTTTAAAAAGTATCAACAAAAAAGTACAATTGAAAAAACTTAGCCATCCCTGTTTTGTTTATTTTATTAAATTTGACATAACTTCATTTTTTATCGATAACTTTAGTAACATTTTTGACGGTTTGGCATAACTTGAACAATGCATTAAAAATGTAGTGTCATAAGGGCTTAACCAAATGTATTCTATTTTAATCGAATCGGTACAGAAACAATTACTGCTCTTTGGTCTTCGCGAATTACATTTCAACATATACAGCTCGATTGTATCTGATAAAGCTCCTTACTTTAAAAAGTCGTCTAATAATGCTGACTGTGTCGTTTATTTTGAGCATTTTTAATGGTGATATATGCGCTGGATTTTTAATTAATGAGATGTCATTAATTATTCCTCAACGATTATCCTGAAATTTCATTCCGTTATCCGTCAAATTTTGCAGAGCTAATTATGGTGATGCTGACCCTCTTAGACAAATGCGCAACACTTTTAATCAATTTTATAGATTTATTGATTTTTCATTGGATCCAAAGTCAATAAGTTGATTAATAAATGCGTTTCTTAAGTGATAGTAAAATTTTTTTTTCTCATTATTTTTTATTGAATCTTCATATATTAAATATGAACTAACAATAATTAATCAAATTTTAACCTAATACGTTATTTTATGTCCTGCCAGTGTCAGACAAAAATTTTCTTCATCACGGGTTCTGTTCACTTATATAGGGTGTTTATCGCTCATCTAATTGGAAAAGTGCTGCAGTGTCTCTTCTTCTTAAGCGAGTGTGGCCGCTATCATTTAAAATATTTCGTGCTAGTGGGTTCGGATGCAATTCGAGCCTTTTTAAGTATTTTACTGCATATTTCGTAATCATAGTTTTGACTAATAGAACATTGAGATCCTTGTGAATATTTGAGTTTTTTTACATACCAAGGGGCAGCTGTGATTATTCGAAGAATTTTATTTTGGCGCCTTTGAATTTTTTCTATATTAGAGGCCGAGGCAGTGCCCCATAACTGAATACCATTGCACCAGATTGGCTTTAAGATGGAGTTGTAAAGAAGAAGTTTGCAGTCGAGACTAAGGACAGAGTTTCTACCAATAAGCCAATGAATTTGAATGGCTTTTAGTTTCATTTGAGTTAATTTTGCCTCTATATGGCATTTCCACGTTAATCGCCGATCCAGATGTATACCGAGATATTTTACATGCGAATGTTGAGGAATTATTTAATTATTGATTGTTATAGGGGGGCATGATTCCCGACGCAAGGTGAATGTTATATGTACGCATTTTTGCTCATTGATCTTTATCCTCCATTGCTTTAACCATATTTCGAGTTGAAATATATGATCCTGTAGGTATCGAGATGCTTCTAGACTGTTTTCGTGCACGCTTAGAAAAGCTGTATCATCAGCAAATGTTGAAGTTTGGGTGTAGTTGTTTGTTGGCATATCCGAGATATATATATTAAGTATAAAAGTGGGCCCAGGATGATTCTCTGAGGGACTTCAGCGTCAATTAGCTGAGGAGAGCTTAAATAATTACCTTCTTTAATAATAAACTTTCGACCGACTAAGTAGCTTTCTAACAGCTTGTGTGTGTTTACTGGTAAGTTTAGCTTCAATTTGTATAATAAGCCTTCATGCCAGACTTTATTAAAAGCTTGAGAAACATCGATGAAGAGAGCGGAACAATATTTTCTTTCTTCAAAGGCTATACGATGGGTTTGCTCAATTGTGCTGTGTTCTCTTCTAAAGCCGAATTGGTGGTTGGGAATACATCTATTATCATTTAAAATTGGGGTTAATTTTGACTGCTAACAACTTCTCAAACAGCTTTGATATACTAGAAAGTAAGCTTATAGGCCTATTTGACTCAACTTTTGTGTGATCCTTTCCTGGTTTAGGTATCATGGTGACTAAGGAAACCTTCCACTTTGAGGTTAGTATTCAAGGCGTAAAATAGCATTAAAAATTAAAAGAATAATTTTCTTTGCTATGCTGGGTAGCTCCAAAAGCATTTTGTTGCTGATCTTATCAAAACCAGGAGCCTTCTTGGCGTTTACATCACAAATAGCCTTTTCGATTTCTCTTATCTCAAATCTTAGGGGAACAGCTGCTCTAGCAGCAACAGGTGGTAACTCGACTGCAATATCGTGAGATATATTTGGGGTAAATACGTTTTTTAAATGATTGACAAACAGATTTCCTTTTTCAACATCATTTCTTGGCCAACTTCCATTTAAGTTTCTTAATGGTGGCTTAGAGACAACTGGCCTTTTTAGATTTCTAGCTGCACGCTATAATGAGTAGTCTGATTGTGGGGTTGCATCAAGTTCCTTGAGATATTTTTCCAGTGAAGCCGTTTTCTGAGTCTGCATTAACATTCTCAGCCTTTTTGTACAGTCTTTTAGTAATTTCTCAAGTTGAGGGGATCTGTGCAATTTTCAGACAAGAGACGCTCGACATCTGTGGAATATATTTTAATAGTTTTTGTTTTTTTTTTGGGGGCAAAATTGGAATGTTGAACAGCTAGTTTCAGAAAACTGTCAAAATTGTCAATAGAGCGATCTACGTACTCCGGTGTACTGTAAAATTAATGTTAGTTTATAGTCTATTTTATTTAAGTGTAAATTAAAATTTGTAAAATTTCTTTAAGAAGAATTCTATAGACAATTAAAAAAAAAAAAATAAACAATAATAAATACATATGAATATAAAAACAATTTTTTAATAGTGGCAATAGTTTCACACCTTTTCAACAATTTTAATTACTCCATTTCATTAACTGAGACACATGGGTCTTCAATCCCACCTGTGGCAATAGTAGTGATTTAAAAAAACAATTGTTAGTTTAAAATAATTTTTTGTAATCTTAGTTCAAACATGTTTTCTTTTTGCGTGTACCATATTTATTTCAATAAGCCTATTAAATGATTGTTAACAAACAGAAGTGTTATCTTAACTATGTTAACTTTGTATTACTTAGTTCCGGTTGTGTAACCATGTTACACCGTCACCCTTCAGAAGTCCTAACAAATGACCGTCGTGGGCCAGCGGACGCATTCTCTGCCGCCTTGTAAGAGGGTATTCATTACCCGCTCCAACTAGGAGAAATAGACACTAATACACAAGGGGCAGGGGTAGCAATTGGTTCGTACTCGGCTTAGACTTTTCTGGTATGGGAGGCCCTGCCGATATCGACTAACGTCACAACCGCCAGCATGACTCTCAAACGTTCTTGTACTTAAGCTCTCGCATAGCGACAAGATGACTACGCATACACAAGAGTGGTCTTTAAGGAATTCGAAGTCGATTTAGCCATGTTCAAAATAATAGAACCATATTTGTGTCAAATTGTTTCTAGTTATCATTAGCAGTTTGGGATTTAAATTACTGGATTTCAATCAATGCAGTGGGAGTTATGAATCCAAATGTGGAACAACCACCCTAAAAATTCATTATATTGTTAAAAAAAACTAACATAAATGTTGGCAGAATGCAGAATGCAACGTCAACCGGAATACGACTGAATATTTTGCTCAAATTCGGTTTATATAACTACAAATCTTAAAATAATTAAATCTTGCTAAGATCGGTTCGAAATGCTATTAGAGTAAAATTTTTTCTGTCATAATTTAATAAGACTAGAAACCAAAGAACAAAATGTCATGAAGATTGGTCTATAATTTACTTCAGGCCCTTTTAAAGTCTACTCTCGGAATTTGCTTGAGTACACCTAAAACATTAACTAAGTTTCATACTGTGGGGTAAGTTTTTATTAGGATTGATTCATAACTTATAGATTCCATACAAATCCCGCTTCCGAAATTGTCTCTCTCTCGGTGGAGATACTTTTTTTTTCTAATTTGTTTGGAATAAAATTAAATTTAGTTGGACATTCTTGACTAGACTTAAGAAATTAGACTTTTTTAAAAGAAACTCGATTGGAGTACTGATCTTTATTTTGAAATTTAGATCAGTATTCCACAAAAAAGAATTACTTAATGCAAATGACATTTGAATAAGTATTTACTAAATGATCGAATAATTTCAAACCGACATTTCAGTTCTTAATAATCGGTAATAAAAAATTTCAAAACATTTTTTTTTTAAACTGGATGACAAACTTATATGTATCTCTCCACCTTAGTAGTGAAGTTTATGCAATTAAAAAAAAAATAATTACAATTTAAATTGTTGCATTGAGATTATCACATTCAAAATCATTGAAGTCGTTTACAATAATAATCTGTGAAATAGTGTAAATTGACTTAATTAAGTAATTTTTCCACTTTTTTAGACAATCATTAATGTCTAAACTATTTATTTACCTTCTACAGGTGTAAAAATATCGATAAGTGTTCTTGATGATAAAGAAATAATAACGTCTGGTGGAACAATTAATTAGTGGTCTTTTGATTTCTAGTTTAGTTTTTACATTTCGCAATTGGAAAACATTGTATTGACTGGCGAGGTACGATAGAGAAAACTATCAGTACATATTTGTTTTGCCGTTCAACCGAAAATATCATAATTTTAAGGGAGAGTGTGTATTAAAAAAAAATGATCTGAAAATTTCGAGTAAAGGGTTGGCTTATCTCCATGAATCTGGATCAGGCTAAATTAGACCGGTTGCATAGAAACCTCCGCAAGAAAAAGTAAAACGGGCACAAATGGCAAGATCTCGATGGTCAGTTCTCATCATTTTCACGTGAGACGAATATGTCCTCCAAGCGCTTGTGCACAATTTTCAATTTGGCAAAAGCTCTACTCTTTGATTGCACTAGTATAATAAAGAATATATTTGTAGATCTTCCAATTAGGCAAATGATAAACCATGAAACATTTAAAGAAAAACTCAACAATTTGGAAAATCAGCTTGGAAAATATTTATCAAAATTTTATTTATTTTAGATTTATTTCCAATTCTATACAATATTGCAGTATAAAACATAGTTTTAGCAGAAACTGTTATAATAATAATTCTTAAAGGATAAAATTTTTAAACAAAAAAAAAAAAGTTTAAAAGAGAAAAAAAAGTTATAAAAATAATAAATTAAATTGTTAATTAACAAAATGATAATATTAAAAAAAAAATCATTAAAATTTTTAAGAAATTTTACGTGCAAAAAATTATTAATGCTTTTTTAAAGCTCGGTGCGTTACTAGTTATTTGTATATTGTGCGGCAGTAGATTCCAAAGGCGGACTGCATTAAGAAAAATTGCCAATCGGAAGGTAAACTTTGGTGTCTGTCTAAACAATGAAATCCTTCTAGAGCTAGATATGGTCAAGCGGTTATACAGACGTTGTGGTTGTTGAGTAAACACGATTTTGTGCATGAATATCAGTACTCTTGTTTTAAGTTGGTCATCAAACTGAATTCCATATAATTTTACCTTAAAAGGGGAAACGCCATATACCGTGAAGATCGTACAATAACCGTATATTTTCTCGGAAATCACCGATCAAATGACTGTGACAATATTATTGAGGAACTTTAAGGAAACTTCTATAAGGAATTAGGCTGTATATGCAGAAAAAATAGGGTTGGAGGTAACAAAACAATATTAATGTTTGTATGTAAATTTAAGCAAAATTTGGTTGAAATTAGCAATTATTTGGTTAAAATTAACCATATTAAGGTTTAAATTAACCATAATATGAGATTTTCATGCACGAAAAAATCGAATATATGCGCCTAAAAAATGCACTAAAAAATCCAATATATGCACTAAAAAAATATGCACTAAAAATTTGAATTTAAAAAAAAAATCGTTTTTTAAATTTACTAAAAACAAAAATATAAAAATTCAGTCTATTGGTTTTTAAATATCTTTAAAAAATTAATTATCTAATTAAAACTTTTGTTTGTTTAAAAAATTAAGAACTGTTTCATTTAAAGCAAAACTTTGTCTTGTACTTGAAGAATGCCAATGCATTTTAAAAAAATTTATTTTCAGATCACACTTCAATTTCAGATTAGATCAAAATATTTGAAATTTATTTTGTTTTTTGAAATCCTTAATTTTTTTTTGCAAACCGTTTTGGATTTTTTTTTTTTAATTCGACGAGCTCTTCTTCCTTCCACATTGTTAATTTTAATCATCGGTATCAACAAGCTCTTCTAACATTCTTAAACCACTCAATGTTTTTTAAATAGAATTCTGAAGCATCTAGCCAGGCCCCCATCTTGATACTACTGGCTGCAGTGGAAAAGGAATCAAGGGAAACATTTAATTAAAAATTTAAATTTTATCAAATTGGCATTTTTTCTGCAACGCGGTATAACAAATTTGCCAAGCAAGTAACTTGTAACAGTTTTGGGTAAAATATTTTAAGCCCATTGGAAGCCTGAACCATGTAAGGTGCTGCATTGTTTTAAAATAGAAGAATCTTTTGTCGAAATCTTGTAGTTAAAGCAAAGCTCCAAAATAAATTATTTATTAATTTTAAAATTTTTTTGGAGGTTTTTTTTTTGTGTATTTAAAGATTTTTTTAAGAACTTTTTTTATGATATGAAAATGAAAGAAAAATCACTAAAAATGTCAAAATATGCAAAAATATGCAAAAACAAATCGATGGCATTTTAACGCAAATTTAATGATTTGGAAAGATAATTGGTCAACATTGTTCTTAGACTATCGACAAAAAAACATGCATTTGCATGGAAATCGCATCCCTAGTCATAATTAACAATCGCATGGTCATTGTTATCCATATTAAGGAAATTATATTCAGGTCTTTTTTCAATTTGCTTTTTGAGGCAAGTTGTAAATTTTATTTTGTTTTGTTTTTCTTTACATGTTATATTCCACTTTAATAAGCTTAAGTATGCCCTTTATTAAAATGTATCATTATTTCATATTAATTTTAATTGGCAAATATTGAAAAACCTTAAATTACGTTTATTTAATAGTATTCACTGTTAAAATAACATTGTTCAATATTGAATCCATAAACACCTGTTTTATATTAAAATCAAAAGTTTATTAAATTAACATGCATAAATACTTAAGTATGTACATTTTTTTAATTTTCATGTTTAAAATATGTTATAAAAAGAAGACAATTCCCGTATTCTTTTAATTGAAATTATTAAGTTAAATAGTACATCAAGTTTTCAAAGTAGAATGATGACTTATAATCCTTTTTCTTCGACCTTTTTTATTAAATTTTAAACTTTATTAAATTATTTAAGCTTAAGGTCACTTTTTTAAAAAATTAATTAAAATGTTTTTATTCGATATTTCGATTTCCGTTGGAAATCTTCTTCAGGAAATTTTTTAAAATAAAATAAAATTTGACAATAAATGGAAAAATAAAATATGGAAAAATAAATTTTAAAATTATAAAAAACAAAATTATCATAATAAATTTAAAATTCCATTCTACAAACTTTAAACAAAAAGACAAACAAACAAAAAAGGAAAACAAAATTTTAAATTTATTAAAAGCCTAAAACCTATTTTAATTTCCCTTTCCGTCAATAATAAGCTATGCCATCTGAAATTTATTTCATAAACAATCAAGGACAAATACCTATTTATAATTATCCCTTACATCAACCTATTTATTTTTATTCAATAAATGTCTATAAATTTGAGCTAAGCCCTCAGTATCTTTTTTAAAATTAATCCTTTTCTCAAATGGAACATTATTTATCTGCAACATTTCTAACATATATCTACGTTTCTTAAAACTTTCCGTATTCAAAATTGATGTGTTTTCAAAATCAGGATAATGATTAAAATCCCTACAATGATTATATGGTTTTCCAAAAATTCATAAGGACAATTTTCCTTTAAGACCTATTTGTTCGTCCATAAATTCACCCTCACATAATCTTTGTAAATATATTACGAATTTACTTAAGAAGATAACGGAGAATTCTAAGTATAATGTTAGTAATTCTATACAATTTAAACAAAAGTTGGAAAATTTAACAATTCAGGATAATGAAAAATTAATATCACTTGATGTTGTTTCATTATTTCCTAGTATTCCAGTGGACTTGGCAATTAGAATTATTGAGGAAAATTGGGATAAAATTTCAGGGTTAACAAATATTAATAAGGATTTATTTTTAAGAATTATTAAGTTCTGTATAGTAGATAATAGATATTTTCAATTTAATAAGAAAATATATGCACAAAAAAGGGGCTACCTATGGGTTCTCCAGCATCTCCAATAGTTGCTGATATTGTTATGGAGAAATTATTAGATACATGTTTAGGAAAATTGACAATTAAACCAAAGATAATAACGAAATATGTAGATGACTTGTTTGTTATAGTTAATGATAATGAGATAGATAATCTTTTATCAACGTTTAATTCTTTTGATCAGAATATTAAGTTCACTATTGAAAGGGAATTGAATTTTTCAATTCCATATTTGGACACATTGGTGATTAGGAAAGGAAGTAGATTATTGGTAGATTGGTATCAAAAACCAACCTCATCAGGAAGAATTTTAAATTATTATTCTAAACACCCGAAGAGAATTATCATTAACACAGCTAGGAATCTAATAGACAGGATATTAACAATTAGTGACAATAGCTTTCATAGGAAAAATAAGGAAATTATTGGGAATATTTTGAAGAATAATAGTTTTCCCAAAAAATTGATTTGCAAATTAATAAGACAATACAATATAGATACATCTCCTAATATTGATGAGATTTCGGTTTTCAGAAAGATTAGAAAACTCGAATATATATGATAAAGGGAAATACAGAATGGCACATAAGGTGATTAATAATGTAGGGAGATTATTCACAAAAACTAAGGATAGATTACTAAAGTCAGATAGGTCGAATTTAGTTTATAAGATTCATTGTGGTGGCAATGATAATGAACAATGTAGGAAAATATATGTAGGAACAACTGGGACAAAACTGAAAATTAGATTAGCTGGACATAAGCATGACCAAAAATATAGGAATTATAATTCAGCCCATGGAACGGCGTTATCAACTCATTGTAGGGATTTTAATCATTATCCTGATTTTGAAAACACATCAATTTTGAATACGGAAAGTTTTAAGAAACGTTGATATATGTTAGAAATGTTGCAGATAAATAATGTTCCATTTGAGAAAAGGATTAATTTTAAAAAAGATACTGAGGGCTTAGCTCAAATTTATAGACATTTATTGAATAAAAATAAATAGGTTGATGTAAGGGATAATTATAAATAGGTATTTGTCCTTGATTGTTTATGAAATAAATTTCAGATGGCATAGCTTATTATTGACGGAATGGGAAATTAAAATAGGTTTTAGGCTTTTAATAAATTTAAAATTTTGTTTTCCTTTTTTGTTTGTTTGTCTTTTTGTTTAAAGTTTGTAGAATGGAATTTTAAATTTATTATGATAATTTTGTTTTTTGAAATTTTAAATTTATTTTTCCATATTTTATTTTTCCATTTATTGTCAAATTTTATTTTATTTTAAAAAATTTCCTGAAGATGATTTCCAACGGAAATCGAAATATCGAATAAAAACATTTTAATTAATTTTTTAAAAAAGTGACCTTAAGCTTAAATAATTTAATAAAGTTTAAAAGTAGAATGATGACGAAAACCATATTGGGCGATTCTGCTGATGCTTCTGTTATCAAAGGAGAATACAAAAAAAGTGAAACATGTGTTACAGGGGTAAGTGTTTTGAACTATTGTTAAATAAATGCATATGTTGTCTCTGAAGCTTCTTCACACTGTTACATCACACTCAAACCAATTTGATTCTACATGAAATTCACGTTGTTTCAACTTGAAATAACTTTCATTCAACGTGATTCGAATTGTTATTTCAATATAAATGACATTTTGCTCTAACTTTACTGCAATGTTAAACTAACATGAATTATAGTTATTTTAAAAGAAAAAAATGTTGTTCGCAAGTTATTGTAAAATCAGGTTAAATTAACATGAAAAACGTATGAAGCAAAATCACCACCGAAAAATTTTAAATCAACCTTGATTTCTACGTTTTTAACTTGATTTTTTTCTGTGTGCTCCTTTTATTTCCTTTCCATCCCGCGACGACCTTCATCAGCATTTATTCTGTTTTACTGGATGATATTTCTACGCGAATTTATGTATTAAAATCAATAATTAATTGCTTTAATGAGTCCGTTGGACACTACTGGTCAGTTACGTTACAAAAGCATACTGGGTAGTTAAGGGTTAAAAGAAAAAGAAAATTCTAAGCGAGCCAAGAAAAGCATTCAGCTATTGTAGAGAGCAAAACAATTATGCATACTTTTATTACATTTAAACATGTTATTTTTTATTAAAAATTAAACATACGATATTTTAAAATATTATAATTTCAAATATGTATATAATTGCAATTATTAACATGTTCGGATACAACCATATAATGGTTGTGGCTTTTGAATGGAGGACTAATTTAACTATAATATGGTTGAAGGAAACAATAAAATGTGAAAAGTAACCATAATCTATTTTCACTCGGGATAAATTAAGGTTTTTATACTTTCAAAAATCAAAGTACAAAATTGTTAAACCACTCGGAGAGTGGCCGTACCATTAACTTATCAAAGTTTGTTGCAGACACTACAACAAAACCACACAAGTAGTTAAAAAGCGATTTGCTTGTTCTGTGAGAAACAATAAAAACAACAGAACAAAACGAAAACACATTATTTTCATGTTTAAAAAGTAAAAAAAGAACTCTTGCTTCTCATTTAGTTAATATTTTTAGTTTTATATGTACATTAAGTTTTTAAAGTAAAAACCATTTAAGGAATAATTGAAATTCTGTAAGGTGTAAAATGGGTAAATAAATCAATCATAATAAAATTCTCCTTCTTACTTCACTTTTGGTTTATTTCAAGTACGAATGCGGGATTAAATCAACTTTATAATTCTTAGATCAAGCGTATTTTGAGATTGCTTCAATCTTATTTTTACTGAAACCAATCTCATTTTCGGATTATTTTAAGTACGAATTCGGCATTAAATCGACTTTATAATTCTTAAATCAAGCGCATTTTGAGATTGATTCAATCCTATTTTTACTGAAATCAATCTCATTTTCGGATTATTTCAAGTACGAATTCGGGATTGAACATGGATAAGTTGAGTATTTCGCGATAGAAAATCCGTACTTGAATCAATCTTTCTATACTTGATTCAAGAAAATCCGTACTCACCGTACTATTAATATCGCTTCGGATTGATTTGAGTACGAATGGATTGATTTTTCTTTTAAGTGTAAATTTTATTTTTACATATTTGTCCAATTCACAAGCTCCGTCGCACACTGGGTTATTGGGTATCAAAACTGTGGATTAATTAAAAAATTAATTTTGAAATAACACTCGAATACTTAATAACCATAGAAACTACACATAATTCTGCGTCACTAACCGAAAAAATAATGGCTCTAAGTTGTATAGTGAAGCTGCATTATGTTTTTGAATTTACACTTTTATTCTTTGTTCGCTTGCGCTCGCTGTAAAATTGATATTTTAAGTTTAAAAAAGTGTTTCTTCGATAAAAAAAACTTCAAGTGAAATTTAAATCTGAGTATGGAGCCTTCAACTTCAGGTATTGAACTATTTTTCAGATACAAGTATTACAGGAAAAAAAGTGATTTAATATTTTAAATTATTTTTTTGTTCAAAGTCCCCAAAATGTGCATATTTGGGGTATATATTTGGACATATAGTTAATTATCGGACTAGATCGGGCTCTGATTTTTTTTTTTTTGATTTTGCGGATTGTAGACGATGTTTCTGCAAAAAGTTGAGCTGCGCTTTTGTGGCATATTTGAATAATTCTACTTTTTGTTCATTATGTCAGTGGTCAAAAATTATCAATTTGTTTAAAATGATCATATTGTTTAAAACTTCAAAGCCAGATATCTCGATAACAAAGCGAGTTATCGATAATTCTTACTTAATTTTTTCGGTTTATTTTGAGGTATTCTCTAAGAAAATAAAACGGTAAAAAGTTATCGATTTTTTTTAAACTTCAACTCCAGATATCTCGATAACAAAACGAGTTATCGATAATTCTTACTTAATTTTTTCGGCTTATTTTGAGGTGTTCTAAACAAAAATTATCAGTTTGAGAGGCCTCGGAATTAATCCACAGTTTTGATACAAAATACCCCAGTGTGCGTCGTATCGTTTAAAAAAAATAATTCAATTTTCGTTTATGCATTTGTGAACAGACAAATTTGTTGTATCGTTACTTTATCGTATTGCCACATGTCAAAAATGGAACGTATCACCTTGTACATAGTCAATTCACTTTTAGTATCTTATTTTAGAAGATTAACCAAATAAATGTTATTCGCATTAATCCATACTATGAAATTAAACCAGGTTTGGGAGTTTTAATTTGGGTTAAAATGGTAATAAATATTAATTGATTAGAAATTTAAATTAAAGTACAAAGCAGGGATCGAAAATAACAGTTATTATCAAAATTTCAGTTCAAAAAGTCAGACAGAAAGAATTTGTCTATACCTTATTTGTGTATAGCGTTGTGATGGTTATTAGCCAAGGAATAAAATCCTTAAAATACTTTTATTTTTTTACTTTTTTCAAAATTGTCAAAAAACTACGATTATTTTTTACCTGTTTTTGTATTTTTTTTTTTTTTTTTGAGTCAAAAATATAAGTTTAAGTTTTACCTATATTTTTTCAGTCAGAAATAAAAGTTAAAATTTGACTGATATGTATTTTTTTAGTCAATATAAAAGTTAAATTTGACCGATATCCTTTGGTCAATAATTTTTTAATTTGCGAAAAATTTATCTATACTTATGGCCATTTTCTGAATGTATCGACAAACTGTCTGTTACTTAATGTCAACATAAATTTATTAGACCGATAAACTGTCCATTAACGATTTTGGGTTTCTCAATACACTGACAAAAAACATTGTTTTCAGCTGGCAACACCTTTCAAAATACATGTAAAAGTTGGGAGTCAGCTGACATTGAGAAAATCAAATTTCTTCATCGTGCAGTTTTTCGTTAGGAAAAAAAGATAATCGTGTAATGAGAGAACGGGCATTATTAACATCATAAAGCAGAAAATATTGTATGTTTCTGTGTTTGTATGTTTGTTACAGGTATTCTCCGGAATTGCCGGTTCGATTTTAAAATATCTTTCAACAAAATGAAGAATGGAACCTCCTTACGGACATAGGCTATATAATGTTCAACAAAAGTGCTTAGGATATGAACCAGCGGCGCTAAACCTCCGATACTCAGAAAATATTATTTACACTGTGCAAGTTGAAAAAAACAGACAAGCCGGGCACCTGGCGTTTTAACCTAATTCGCGTATGCTGAATCCACTGGTGCTAACATACAAGTCAAATTTTAACTTTTATTTTTGAATAAAAAAATATCAGTCAATTTTTCTCTTTTATTTTTGACTAAAAAAAATATCAGTCAAATTTTAACTTTTATTTTTGACTGAAAAAATAATAGTTATACATAATAGTTTTTTTTTTGAGCAAAAAATGCTGGTCAAAAATAATTGTTTTTTGACTTTTTTGAAAAATATCGTAACAGTTACGGTCCCTGGTACATAGTTCAAAAATAAAATAAATTGCAATGAATTAAATACATACATATGGAGAAATCCAAGTGAAATTGGACAGTTTGGAAAAAAATATTTTTTGATTTCCTTTATTTTTTACTGTGTTGATGTTCCTTCACAGCAGCACATTTCAGCAAATGTTCAGATTTTTTTGGCTAATGGTTACAGAGATATCTGAGAATTTATGGACTACCTAAGATCCACAAAATAGGAACACCACTAAGACCAATGTCTCATCAATTAATGTGCCATGTTATGAGTTGGCAAAATAAGTTGGGAGTATTTTAAAAGAAAACGTGTCCCCCGTTTACAACATTAAAAATTCAATTGATTATAAAAAAAACAATTAAAGAACATAAAACTTGATGCTGGGGAAGTTGTAGTTTCTTTTGACGTCGTCGCATTATTAAAAATATACCTGTCCAATTGGCAATGAAGAACATAATGTGTAACTGGAACAAACAGCTAACAAAAATCTCTCGTGCAACATTTCTACACATCCAGAGATTTTGCCTGAATGCCCATGGGCAACCCTCTATCCCCGACAATACATATAGACAGTGCTGCCACAACGAATACAATTTTTACAACCAAAATTTTTGAAAAATTAACCAAATGTAAAAAAATATAACCAAATTTAAAATGCTTTTTATCAATTGAGAAAATCATTAAAATCATTGTAACACAAAGGTTAGTTGCACTTTAAAGTAAAACAATAATTAGAAATCAAGAAAACAAAACAAGAAATGTAATTCTTTTACATAATAAAAAAATAACGTGAAACCCAATTAAAAGTATTTATTTATTTGAGACTTTTTTCGTAAAAAATTTTTTTTAATTTCTTGGCGCCTTATGCTCCAGTGGGAGTTAAAGGAATATATAAAAAAAATAAATTGAATATTTTTTCATATGCCAGTTATAAATAACAAAAATGGATAATAGTTTTCCGCATTTTAGCTGTTATTGGCAGGACTGTCAAATGTGGCGATTTCTTAATCCTTTTGTCGATGGCAATTTACATTTGGCGATTATTTTGGCGAAATTTAAAACGATTGCGAAATTTATTTTATGTAAATATTTTCTAATTTACATATATCTAAAATATAATAAAAACTTTTTTCTGTTTTGTGTAAATTTTATTTCAAATTTATAATTCTTATTTTAAAAAAGTGTTTCAAAATTGTTTAATATAACGGGTGTTTTTATTTTACAGGTTTGTTTTTCGAATAGAGATAAAACTGGCATTGTGTGGTCAAATCTGGCAACTCTAATGTCATTTATGTTCAGTTTGGTTTGCCATTTCATCATGAACAGGTTGACAAAAGAACAACGCTTGGTGTATGGGCCGAAAATGAGATTGATCTCGATGCTGATTTTCATCGCAAAATTTTGTTCAGTGATGAGGCTCATTTTTGGTTGAATGGCTACGTCAACAAGCAAAATTGCCGCATTTGGAGTGAAGAGAATCCACATGAGACCCTTGAGACGCCATTACATCCACAAAAACTGACTGTTTGGTGTGCTCTATGGGCTGGTGGAGTCATTGGGCCATACTTCTTCCGAAATAATGCTGGAGAGGCAGTTACCGTTAATGGAGACCGGTATAGAGCCATGATAACCGACTATTTTGTTCCCGAATTGGATGGCATGAATGTGGATGAGTTGTGGTTCCAACAAGACGGCGCTACATGCCACACAGCGCACGCCATAATCGATTTATTGAAGGAAACATTCGATGAGCGCATAATTTCGCGGAATGGACCTGTCAATTGGCCACCAAGATCGTGTGATTTGACACCATTGGATTATTTTCTTTGGGGATATGTGAAGTCGCTCGTCTACGCCAACAAACCAGAAACGTTAGGGGAATTGGAAGCCAACATTCGTGGCGTTATTGCCGACATACGGCCCCATATGCTCGAAAAAGTGGTTGAAAATTGGACCTGTAGAATTGGCTTTATTCGAGCCAGCCGCGGCGGCCACATGCCTGAAATCATATTAAAACATTAATGGCATAAAATTATCCTTCCAATAAAGCCAAATTGATGGTCATTAAAACGATTTTCTTGTGTTTTATTTTAATTCGAAGTTCTATACCACTGAAAAAAACACCCGGTATCATAACGTACATTCCATGGGGAAAAAGTATATGACTGACAGTCAAAAGTTTTTTTTACCAAATAATATTCTTAAACAGTAAAATTTCAAATTTCTTTAAACTTACAGCCATTTCTTAAAGAAAATTCCATAAATTTTAAAATTATATTGATAAATCAATGTTATTTTAAAAAATCTTTAAAAAAATTCCTACGTGTATTTTTAAATATGTATGTATATAAATATATTTCTGGAAATAACCTAAATTGAGAACTTTAAACTTATTTTCAAGTTTTTAAAAACACTGAAACGACTTTTGTGTAATTTTTCAGTTATTTTCTAAAATCGATTCCGGATGATTTTATGCACTTCCTACTTTAAGTACTAATTATCTTTACTTCTCTTAAAATCAAGAAAAACTACGCTCATTTAAAAAAAAATAATTATAAATCTCCATTGATTAAAACTTCATTTGTTTACGATTTCAGTTCATGGCGTTTTTAAATTAAAAATCACAAATGGCAATATTTTCTTAGCAAAAATCTTAAAAAAATTATTTGGTTGCTGTTTTGAAAGGGATTTAAAAAAACTTCCGTTCTTTGGTAACAAATAATGAAAAAATCGTAGTACACAGTAAAAATTATTCGAGCTCGTAAATAGTTGTACCAGGAAATACATATTCGTTCGTAATTATTTTTGTTTTAGAAAAAAGTAACCAAAATGAAAAAAATATTCTCATCTCCACATTGAAAAAAAATATAACCAATTTTGGTTAGAAATAACCAAAAACGGCAGCTTTGCATATAGATATACTTCTTGACAGCTTACTTGACGACGCACTGGCAAAACTTAACGAGATTAACATTAATATCAAATACATCACAAAATATGTAGACGATTTCTTGGCAATAATTTCATCTCAAGACAAGGATATTATTCTAAAAACATTGAATGATTATCATTCGAAAATTAAATTTGCAATGGAAATGGAAAATTAAGGTAGAATAGCGTTTCTGGACACAAAATTACTATATAGAACAGAAAATGCAATAATATTTGATTGGTATACAAAAGATAGATCATCAGGCCGGATAATGAATTATTGCCAAATTCAAATAATTAATACAGCAAAAAATTTTATTAGGAGAATTCTAAATATAAGCGATGAAGAATTTCACGACAAAAATATTCAAGTAATCTGTAAAATTTAAAAAATAACTGTTTTTCAAGCAACTTAACCAAATGTCTGATTAACCCTAACCATACTAAAACGGGTACCCCGGTACCCGAACGTACTTTGATGTCATATTTTTCTTAAACTAAATAAAATACAAATTTGAGGCTTCACAAGTTCCTTCAGATAAACATATTCTAAAGTTTTTTTCCATCTGAAGCACCCTTGATTCTTTTGGATTGACTCTGGAGCCACCCAAAGTCTAATAGTCCTCTCCCTCCTGATAAGGGTACCCGGGTACCCTTATATAACTTTTTACATTTTGTATGAAAAAAAAAATTATAGTATTTTTTTGTTTATTGGTTATTTAATTCAAAAAACCCTGCAGGAAATGTCACTAGTGAATCTGTACTGATTCACTATTGACACAGTCACCAGTACTAGTGACTTATTATACCCCAGACAATGTTATTTCCTATAGACATTTAACATGTGCGTGTCATTGGAAATCTACTACAGACGTTGGTACTACTGACTAGGTACTGACTAGGTAGTTCCTTTGGGAACATATGTAGACATTGGAACCAGAGAATCACTAGTACATTTTAGTACATGTAGTCTACACTTTTGGTACGAATACAATTTTTTTTTTATTTTTCTTTAACTTTTATAGGAATTGTACTTCTCAGTTGTTATTGATAAAATAGTTTTCGTATTAAAGCCAAATATAGTGGCAAATGAAGTGTAGTGTAGACACTTCGTTGACAATGTCACCAAAATAGTCGACAAAACTGGTGACTTGGAGACACTTGTACCCAGGTTTCCTTCAGGGAATATTTTACATCAAACTTTGTTCATGTATAAAAAATAAATAGAACTGTTTACTAATATTGTTGCATAAAAGAAAAAATAAAAAAAATTAACATCTAGTGCAGCGTGGAGCAATAGTTTTGCTATGTGTATTGCACATTGGTCGTTTACAGCCATCGCATATTTTGCGTGTTTTTCGATCAGATTTTGGATCAGTAGTCACGCAAAGGTAGCAGCGACCCTTTATTGGCAACCGTCCAGTTTTATCTCGTTTGGTTGTATCTGATGGGACCGCAGCATCCTGGAAAACTTCTTTAGGGATGGTTTTATTTATCATAAACTCTAGAGCAGCCCGGGTGTTATAGTGTCGTGTTATTTGATTATCATTAGCTCTTTTGTTCATATTTTTAGTTGCCAACTCCACGCCAAGTGATGTTAAAAATCCTCGACGAGAGCTTCGTTTTACTTTTGCGCTTGGATCGAGGCTGGAGTATACACAAAATGCACCCAATGCAGCCACGTCAATCATATTGAATAAAACTGCCAATGGCCCTCTATTTGTTTTGCGTTTGGTGGTATATTTAGACAGCATCTGGTCCATAACATTTACTCCGCCTTTTGTTTTGTTATAGAAGTCATTAATCTCCTCTTTTCCATTAATAGTTGGCTCCCCTCGAGTATAATTCATTGTTGACAGAAGGAAAACACACTTCTTCTTCTTGGTCACAACAGACAAAAGTGTTCCGTTTTTGTTGAAACCATATCGGGGTGTACCTATATCGTCCGTTGGGTTTGGACGTAGCTCTTTTGGTATATAGGCTTTGTTTTGTCGAAGGGGGTACCGACGAGACTTATTCCTCTAGCTTGTAGCCGATTGGCCAAAGGAAGTGAAGTAAAAAAATTGTCGGTTGTTACATTTATTCCAGATTGTTTGTAGAAATCCACCAGATCTAGAACGATGTTTTCTCCTACATTTACCTGTCGTTGACCACCAGGTGGCTTGCCTGTGTAAATGATTCCATTCAAAGGATAGCTATTGGCTGTGTTACACAACCAAAATATTTTTATTCCGTATTTAGCTGGCTTTGAGGGAATATATTGAGTGAAACTGGTTCTACCTCTAAATGGAAATAACTGGTCGTCTACTGTCACATTTTCATCTGGAAAATAATTTAAACGTAGATTCTGCATCAACATATTCCATATATCGGAGATAGGAGCAGCTTTGTCTGTTTGTTTGCGTGTCGCTCTTGTGAAAGCATTGTCAAAACGTATTACGCGTAGTATTTGCTGAAATCTATCGCGACTTAACGATGCTTTGTATAAAGGATGACTGTAATTCCCCCATAGAATTGAAGGAGGATCATCGTTGTCACCATTTATACCCATGACCAGTAAAATTCCAATAAAAGCATCAAGTTCTTCCATTGAAATCAACCGAAACTGGCGAGGTTTCAATTTTAAAACTGCAATATCCGCTGCATTTTTCTGATTGAAATCCAGTGCTATTTCATTGCCTTTGTTGTTGCTGTGTCTCAGGATCTCATTTTTCATATTTTCTGACAAAAACTCATCAAATATTTCTTTTGCAGTCATCACTTTATTAAATTTGCGATGTGGTCCACCTATGTACATAAACAATAAAATATATTATAACATATGGTGTTTATAGAATAAAACCAACCTTTTTTGCGCATAATATTTTGGGATGGAGTTTTAGCATTTGGTATCTCTTGGGAATACTATTCAGTCTGATCACTTTCTATATATTTTGAAGCAGTATCTGAAACTTCGCGACGCAATTCTAATTCCTCGTTGTCTTCTTCCTCTGGAGTCTCAACTACACCTTCCATTTCTATATCCGAGGCTTCATATGCATCAGGAAATCATTCATGTTCGGTGGGAATCGTCATGTCGTCGTCCTCTACTTCCATTTCACATAAGATATCAATATCATCTGCAGTTAATATAATACAAATGCGTAAAATAAATGAATGTAGTTAAAAATAAAAAAATATAAAGAAAACTTACGCGGAGATGTTAAGTTATCCATTTCGCCATGGTAAATGATCTAAAGACTTCGATGATGATATATTTGCCCTTATTTTGGGGGCTTGCCCAGCAGCACCTGGTGTAACTTTAGATGATGGTCCCGCATCAGAAGATATTGGTTCAGACACATTCATTTCCATAACAAATGCATTACGTTTACGCGACATCGAAAAAATTTATAAAACAAAAAAAAGCAAAGACACACAACCGTACGCATCAACACCAAACAAAACGGAGAATGCAAAAATATAATCGAAACGATACAATTGTATATAACATATAAATACAAACAGGGGATTCCCCGTTTTAAAATGCATAGCATAAATATTAACGGACAAATAAACACACACGGGTACCCGGGTACCTTTGTCAGGAGTCTACGTGTGTAAATGCTGTCAGTACGGTTAGGGTTAAAAGTGCAATAACACAATAAAAACAAAAAATAAATACGGAACAACTAACTCAATTACGGAAGAACCACCGAAAGTTTTTTACAGTGTACCATATGTTCCACATATTTTGCAACCCTAAAATAAGTAACATGCAAATATATATACATCTACAGTTTTTTTTAACCAGGGTTCCTTCCTAAGGCTTAAAATTATTTATTAATGTAGCAAAGCAAATGTTAGGAGTTCACCTTTCGAAGGAAATTATTGAAATATTTATTGTTGTCTACCAAAATTATGCTTTAAACTAAAACACATTCGTAATACACTCTTTATTTGCAGGAACAGATTTAAAAGATTGTAAATCTAGATCGTATTTAAATTAGTATATAGATTTAAAATTAAGGATTAGTTTAATTTTAGTTTAGATAAAAACAAAACCCTTTGTCTGTAATTAAAACTTAAATAAGCTATGTAGATTTTCCATGGGCAGCCACTGTTGAAACAGCTCTCTTAGATCATGCACTCCAGGCCTCTTTTATAATGGTCCCAGACCAACAGTTTTTTTTATAGGTATTGAGCGACTTACAATAAATAAATTTCTTAAATTGTTATCATGATACATAAAGATAGAAAAAAATAATGTAGTCAGTTTTGCAGTTTCGTTTTAGAAAGAAAACCGCGTGAATATATAACCTAGACCTAATTCATATGGTCTTTCAAAATGTGATCATAGTTCTTAGAAATATGTGTACTGTTCCATACAAAAAATTAAGAAAATCTAAAAAATTTTGTCCACCGAAAAAAGGTAAAATATGGTATAAGAGCCGCTACTGACATTTACTTAAATCCGTTAGAAAGAAAAATATTCTGACAAAATTCGGTTTATACAAAACATTTCAAAATTTCATTTTGAATCGATCTTTAAATTGTTAACATCGTAAATACAGTTAAAAATAAAAACGATTACATAACCCTCAAAATTTTAAATTAAACCGTTTCGGACCTCTAATAATAATTGTTTTTATTTAAAACGCGTTCCCCGCAAATACCAACATAAATATTTAAAAATAAAACTTATAAAATATTATCTTTCTTTGTATCGATTAAATATTCTATTTCAGCCTTTGCGTTGTTCCAGTTTAAGTACCGGCTTTTTCAATAAATTCAAAGTTATATTATTCTTAAATTTCAAATCTTCAAATTTGAAATCTGTACTAAATTTAAAGTGTTTTATAAATTTAGCTAAAGAAGTTTTAGCAAACAGATAAGCATATCTCATACCTTTAAAATAAAGAACATTAAACAAATATTAGACAATAAAATAAGAAATTGATTTCAACTATTTACCTAAACAATATCTCAGTCCCTTGGTAAATGGCATAAATGCATAAGGATGTCGCAAGGCAACATTTGAGGGCAGAAAGTTGTCAGGATTAAAAGTATCCGCCTCAGGTCCCCAAATATCTTTACAGCGGTGTAAACTATAAATGTCAATAATAATTAACTGTCCAACTGGTAAAGTCAATCCGTTGCTAAGTTTAAGATCTTCGTTGGAAACTTCACGAAGTACAGCCGGAACTACGGGAAAAATACGCATTGTCTCATTAAAAATCATATCCAAATAGACCATCTGTTCAATATGTTCTAAGGTAATTTCATTATCATCGTGCACAATACTAACGACTTCGTCATAAGCCTGTTCCTGATAGTTGGGATGCATTGCAAGTAGGGTGAGTACTAAATACAATGTGGTAGCTAAAGTTTCAAAAGACTAAAAAAAAACCCAAAAATAATTTCTTACTTTTATTAATTATTTACTAAAACTTACAGCAATAAAGAGATGCATCATTTCGCCATTTATTTCTTCCATTTTTATGTCATTCTGTTGAGTCCCATTTAAAGCGCATTTAAGGGCACTATTTACTTCAGGTAAAAAACTAGGATCCTTTGTATCATTCCTTTTTAATGTCTCTAAAGATTCTTCGATAAATTTAATAAACGAAGCTAATTCTTTTCTAGCAGTTTTATAGCAAAAAAAGTCGGCAATTTTACGTATAATTGGAACGCTCAAAACGGGATTAAAGGCTATTTCCGTGATAGACTGCATACCACTTAAAAAACATGCAAATTTTAATTAGATTCTGGAATAATCTTTATACAATATCCAGTAAAAAAAAAGATTATACAATCATAGCCTACATAAAGGATGTTTTTTTTTAAGCCCAATAGAACTTGAAATTGTAAAAAATAATACCAAAAATTCAATTACAATCATTATACTGGTGAACAGTCATTTTGCGGCCGGCCTGGAACTTTATTGTAAATTTTTACCAATTTGAGGTTGCTGATTTCAAATAAATTCTCGATTTTTCTCTGTCAGCTCGACTTTTCGAAAAATAACAATTAAAAATAAAAAATACGACCAAAAGCAAAGTTTTGGTCTAAAAACATTTAGGTTAACATATTTCGAGTGAAATAACCTTTATTTCATTGCAATCGGTGCTCAACTTTTAATGTTGTTCACAAGTTCAATTTTGTTCCAACATACACATTGAAAAATGATTTTTTTTATGAAAATCTCGATTTTTATCAATTCAGTTTTCTCAGTAAATTCTGAACAAAATCAAAAATTGTGCACCAATTGCAATGAAAAAAATATGTTTAACTAAATGTTTTTAGACCAAAACTGTAATTTGTTTGTCGCATTTTTATTAATTTTTAAAGAAAAAAAAAATTTTTTTTAAATTGTTATTTTTTTTAAAAACTTCGACGATGTTTCTAAAACTACTGTGCAAATATAAAAACAATGTAAGCACGGCTTAAAGGTAATATTGTTGCCAAATTTTGGAAAAGAATATGCAATAAAGTTCTAGGCCGCACAAAAAATGTTCAGGAAACAATTCCTGGTGTTATCAATTAACACGAACAAAGTTACCCTCTAAGGTGTCAATTGTTGCTGGTATATCGCATAAACCAGTGACTTCACATGGCCCCACAGGAAATAATCGAGTATTTTTACAGGCTGTTCCGAAAAAAAATTCCTTTTTGCCAAAAGTGGGTCGCCTTTTTAAATTTTTCGTTATATACAGTCGGATCTTAATGTATGAAATATCAAAGTTTTTGTCGCAAGATGGCCAATGAGGGGTAGGATCTGTGTTGGATGGGTCTCACTCGATATGCGACAATTTTGGTTATTAACAAACTCGTTTAGTTAAAAACGAGGCTTATCGCTGAACACAGTTTTGCGATAAAACATCCAAGAATTATGGCCAGGCAAAATTTGTTACCAAAACGATAATCTATTCATGATATAATCTACCAGAGTATATTAAAAAGTAAAGGCAGTATGTCCGTTCGTTTGACAGCTAACCAAGAACCGAAAATAACAGTTTTTTTTTGAAATTTTAAAACATAAAAAGCATATAGAAGGAAATGTCGGAAAACTGATTTAAGAATACTATATTGATTCTTAAGAACTAGTCTATGGGACATGTTCTGACAGTAGCAAAACGCTTAGTAATTCCAATTCTGACTAGAAACCGCATAATAGGTGTTCTGTAAATCGCAATCGCAAGAAGTTTTGCAACACTGTGATCAACGGAACTATAATATTTTAAAAAAAAACTATGGCAGATCGCAAGCAAAACGCACGAGTTTCAGAACACTGTAAAATAAATCTGCGATTGTCAGAAAATGGCAATATGATAATATACTTATATCGTTTTTTTTTTTGATTTTTATTTTTTTTTTTTTTTTAACAAAAATTAAGCTTTGATTTTGTTACTAGTAAAACTTGGGTTTATAATTCTTATTCGCTTAACAGTTTTATTTGTATAAAACTTTGAGAATAAAAGTAGTTTTATGGTTATTTTTTATCAAAGTTTTTCTTGGGATCTCAAAGCTTGAACAAAACATCAACCGTAAACAGTAAGTTTAACTTTTTTTACATTCCCTTAAATCTTTAGCTTTTCTAAAATATTTGGAAAAAGGTTTCCTGAAGATCTGGCCTAAAGCCTAGTACTCTGTTCAAATTTGTGAAAAATGTTGAGCAACATTAAATATTTCACATGAAAATTTTGACATGTATCAATGTTACCTTTCATGCGAGTTTGTACAATTTGACGTTTTTATTCCTGCAAAGTATGCGATATTGTTTTGCATACATATGTAAACAAACCCCACATGTATTTTACTTTAAATATTTTTTTTATTAAAAAATTTAATAAAAAAGAAAGTAAATATCAAGTCGAATTCATACAAGGTGGTTTTATTTTGAAAATGTTTTGCAACACTGTAAAATATTTTAACGTTGCGTCAAAAATTCAAGCAAATATTTCATTTTGCTTTCAATTTTAAATTGTGTGTTTTAAAATGTAATAACTTAAAAAAGTATTAAATTTCATAATTTTAAGCGAAAATTATAGAATTTAGTAAAGATTCCCCAGAACCACTAGAACGGTATTCCATTTTGACACAAGGTTAGTTATCAGCTGTTGCTGTCGCCTTGGTAAAAATGGATAAGAAACTGTTACCGGTTGTGTTCTTTAGATTTTTAATTTCGTTTTTAATAATCAGTTCATACTTAAAATTTTACGTGAAATAAGTGCAGCATACATTATTTCGCCGTTGTAAAAAAATGTTGCCAGAAACATTCCGGAACTTTTTCACAAAATGAACAGAGTACAACTCTATCAACATTATTTCATAGATGTTCCGCACAAGTCTTTTTCATATGCGTTTTGACAGAATTTCACGTGAAATTTTGAACAGAGTACCAGGCTTAAGCAACCAGTGAAATGCGCATAGGAACTAGATTTATCCCATCAGCAATAAATTTCAGTGTGTTTATCAAGAGTACCAATTGGGAATTTAGCACATTCAAATGAAATATTTATTTTTTCGAGAAAAAAAAGTTATTTCTTAATTTTTATTTATTCGAGCAAAAACAAAAGTCATTCTCTTAAGAAATCTACTATACGTGTTATAATAATTTTGTTGACTTTAGAAATTTGGTTTAATGTGCATAAGAAATCCGCATGGGGATCACACATTAAAATAAATATTAAAAGTGAACTAAATTATTATAACACTTACATTTCATAAGAAAATAACTTTTATTTTTGGTAAAAAATAAAAGTTATTTTCTGGACTTTGAAAAACTTAAGGTGGGTAAAGACCAGGGGCCTGATTCTGGCAGTCGTGATCGAGTAATTTCTCGATTCGAAAGCAATTTAATATCTAATTATTTCAGTCAATTCTGAACGAATTGGAATTATTTTTTCAGTGTTGTAAAGCATTAATTTGAGATTAACAATACTGAAAAAATAATTTTGATTCGTTCAGTATCGACTGAGATAAAATTGCTTTCGAATCGAGAAATTACTCGATCACGACTGCCAGAATTAGGCCCCAGTCTTACATTGGTTAAAAATGAGCCTAAAAAAACTTAAATTTATACAAAGACCAATCTAATTAGTATATCATTTTAAATATACTTTTTATTAACTTACCGCTGACAATTTTCTACCATCATACTGGGTGTATATTTTGATAACTCTAAGTTTTTTTGCAGTATCGTTTCTAAAGCGAAAAGAATGAAAAAAATTATTAAAATTGAGTTATTCATAATATTTAAAATAATTTCTCACGTGTTGAATTTTTTAAAGTCAATATCCTAAACAACATAAACATGTCAACAGTTTCTTCGTTTTTCAGACTTTGCTGAATTTGTTGAATCATATTGTCAATTTCTCTATAAAATATGGGTATAAATGAGACTAAAGTCCTATGGCTGAAAGCTTTATTAAACAATTTACGGTGTTGACCCCATGTTGGTTCTAAAAAGTTAAGTAATTATATATTTATAACAGTTAGATTTTTATATTTTAATTCATAAAAATTTACATACGATTTTCAGTTAATAAACCCTGACCAGCCGCCGTAGCAACTCCATCATAAATTAGCGATGGTTTATTTGTACAGTTTTTAGACGTTAAGATTTCCTTTAAAGTCTGAGGATCCTTCGAGACAAAACCCGCAAATGGTCCCGTCCAAAATACATTGGTGTGACCATATTTGTTTGAATGGTTATATAGATCGGAAATTAAATCTAAAAAGATGGAGATATTTTTTTTTTTTTTAACTCTTTAAGATAACAATAAATTACACCAAATTTTTTGGCAAACGGTCCGTAACTGTGTCCATAGTGTTTGTCAGTCTCGTCACACACTTCGATCGAAACGAATCTAATTAAGTTGTTGCAATTTTGATCGAATTTCTTCTTTTTTTTTTTAATAAAATATTTCATGTTTTTGGAGAAGCAAAATACGCAAGTACTTTCCCTTTCCATGGAATTATTTTAACCATTATACAATTATTATTGAGTTCTCCAACAATCGAAACAAATTCATGTTGCACGGGACAAGGTGTAAAAAATAGTTTTAAACTGTTTTTGCAACAAATAAACAAACGTGTTAATGATGATATATTACGGCTTCATGTCTGGGCGCACATTATGTGCGCTTTTTTTGGCGATTGTTCACTTCAGCCGAGTGAGTTTCACTCTGATCATCTGGCACGATTTAGGCAGCTCATAATAGATGGGAAACTTCTAAGTCCACTTGAATTTGGAATATGCCAAATCTTCCTTTAACGTCTCTCGGCATTTATTCGTGTGGAACCCAATTTCCTCGCCGAAATTACTTTATATTTGTATGACTTCCAAACAAAATGTCAATTTTAGTACAGAATATGCGCATAAAATATGCACTAAAAACCCAGAAATATGCATTAAAAAAATAAAAAATATGCACTAAAAACTTAAACATTTTCAATAAAAAAAGTTTTTTTTTAAATTTTATTTAAAACAAAACAAATAAAAAATTCAGTCTATTGTTATTCAAAGGTACATAATTTTTTAAAACTTAATTTAAATAACTATTTTATATTTTTGTTTGCATAAACAAATAAATATGTACTGTTTTATATCAAAAGTAAACCCTTGTCTGTTCAGACGCAAACAAATTTTGTGCATGGAAAATGATCTCTCAACGTCAACCGAAGTTAGAGGAGCATACTTGAAGGATGTAAATTCATTTGTAGAATATTCATTTTCTAATTCAGATCTCACATTTGATTCAAGATCAAAAAAAAAAAAATTAAATTTGTTTTATTTTTTGAAATCCCATATTTTTTTTTGCAAAACGTTTTGGACTTTTTTTTTAATTTCTTGGGCAATTCTTTCTTGCACATTGGTTATTTGACTTTCTGCAATATCAATTAATTTGAGCTGACTATTAGGTGAACTTTACCCTTCTAATTTAGTAACTGTTTCACCAATATATCTGAAGTTGTAAAATACAAATGCTAAACGACTTTCGATGTTATTTAAATTTAATTTTTCATTTACTTTTTTAATTGCATAAGCTGCAAGTTTTTTCAATAGTATTCTACAGCATCTAGCCAGGTTCCCCATCTTGTTAATACTGGCTGAGGTGGTAAAGGTGCCAAGGCATACATTTTTATAATTGTAAAAATTGCAAATATGAAGCCTATAAATCAATATTATCGAATTGGCTTCTAATTTCCTCTGCAACTCGGTGTAACCCATGTGCCAAGCAAGTAACTAACATGTAACAGTTTTGGATAAAACACTTTAAACCCATTGGCGGCCTGCATCGGCTAAAAAGAAAAGGATATTTTGACGAAATCTTGATAAAACTTGTATTTTAAGTAGAGCTCCAAAAAATTATTTATTGATTTAAAATTTTTTTTGAAGATTTTTTTTGTGTATAATTTTTTTTTTTTTTTGTGGAAGCCTTTTTTTATATAATATGGAACTTTAAAAATATATCACTCAAAGATGTTAAAATATTCAAAAATATGCATTTTCACCAAAATATGCAACAATATGCAAAAACAAATTGATGGCATTTTAACGCAATTTTTATGATTCTGAAAGGTAATTGGCCGCCATCGATCTGAGACTATCAACAAAAAAACGTCCATGGACACTATGACACTTTTAAAAGTGTCATAAGGTCCATAATTACTGAAGAAGTTAAATACAAAAAAAGATCTACATACACGCAGACAAAACGATGATTAATTATGGTCACAACCAACAAAACGATTTTTAAAGAAACTAATCTAACCATAATATGGTTAAATTAAACATAATATGGTTAAAATTCTTTTAAAAATGGTTTTGCTGGCTTTTCTCTGGGTAAATATATAACGAAAACACTTTTGGGCGCAAGGATTTTCTCCTCTATGGTATAACAAATACCGGCTTCGCTAACTAAGGCTTCTCTGCACAGCCGTCCTTCTGCCGGGCGCAAGGATTTTCTCCTTTATGGTATAACAAGAACCGGTTTCGCTAAGTAAAGCTTCTAAAATCTGCCTTGTTTCCGAACGAAGGCCGACTACGCAGAGAAGCTTTAGTTAGCGAAGCCGGTTTTGTTATACCATAGAGGAGAAAATCCTTGCGACTGTGCTGTGCAGAGAAGCTTAAATAAGCGAAGCCAACCAATGGCAGACTTAGGACTTTTCGGTACCAATTACCACAGTCTTTAAAGCGGATTGTACATTAAAATGTACATCTTAAAACCCCACTTTAGAATAAAATTCTGCACCCATAATTTTTTGCACATGTTTTTTTAAAGCTTTTTTAAGCTATAAAAAACATAAAAAAAATTTTCCAATGGCCAGAATTAATTCCCGTCTCAAAGGGTTAAGGTTTCACCATAAGGCTAACGGTTGCCGTATTTATTTTAAAATTATTAAAACTAATAAACTAAAACCAATAATTTTAATAAGCGTTCATTCCCTTTTTTCTGGTCTATTTATTTATCAAACTTAATATTAATTATCTAATTATCTTGAATATTAAATAGTTTTAATGACTAAAACTTTTACATGTGTTTTGACACAGTTTTTTAATTATTCAATATCTACACACAGAAAAAAAATATGGTAAGGTTTAAAAATATTATGTTTTATTTTGATTTAAATATGTTAAGCCTCTGTAACAAATAATGTACTACAGGCAACATACTGGTCATCTCTCAAAAATTTCCATAGTAACAGCCGCTGTGATCTATTGGGTAATGTAAACTGTAGAAAACACTCTGTTCTTTACGTCAAGTACATACAAAAAAGCATAAGCTGATCGTACCTTATTGTTTAAAATTTTAAAAATTTCAAAAAGTAAAAATGTTTAAAAATAAATAATTAATAGAATATAGTTTTAAATTCACTGCATCGTTTTTTTTTCTTTTTTTTTTTTGTGAAAATCTGTAAAGTTTGTGTCAAAAGATTTGTTATTTTTCGATACAAAGCTTCAATATTTCACAGTCAATCGACTTAAATCGTATCGAGAAAAAGTCTTATTGATCTACTTAAAATGTCTCTGCATTCCGAAAGTGTTAAAAACATGGTCACCCCTACAGGTGGTACAAGTTCTGATAATTCTAAAAGAACTGGGCATTGGAGCGTTTGTAAAAAAGTTGTAAGGGAATCCCAGGAGGATTAGCCTCTTTCCATATTATGCTGTGATTCTGCTAAAGAAGAAGTCGAAAGATACCTTAGATCGTCTTATATTTTTAGAGAAGCAGACCCGCTTGTTAACTGGCGAAATGACATGTTATACCTAAACTGACGCGTCAGCGAGACTATTTTCCACTGCAGGTCTGGTTCAAACGGACCTGCGAAATCGTCTATCTTCGCAAAAGTTGAGAAACCTTTGGTTTTTTAAACAAAAATCTTATTATTATCTTACGCTATTATATTTGTAAAAGTTTTTGTTTATTTTTGGTTAATTTTATTAAATTTTAATTATTATTTGTTCTTTAAATCTTATTAAATTTTAAATATAAATAACCTCTTACACTGTAACTTTGTATAAAAAAAAAAATTACACTATTTGAGTTTTGTTAATTTAAACTTCAATTTAAATTCAATATGCGTATCGATATCGGCGATATTTTATTTTGAGGCGCATCGTTGCATCCCAAATTTTAAACAACAATTAAAAAAAAAAAAAAAAATTCGAGACTTTTAACCGAATATTAAAAATGTATAAAGGCTATTGTTGTAGCTAAAACTTTTTTTAATAATATTTTTCTAGACAGCCGTCACATATAAGGCCGATTCTTGAGTATGGATCGATTATATATGACCCCATATATCAATCGTATTCTATTTTAATCGAATCGGTACAGAAATTATTCCTGCTGCTTGGCCTTCGATGATGAAGCTCCCTACTTTACAACAATGCTGAATTTGTCGTTTTTTTTTTAACATTTTTAATGGTGATATCTGCGCTGTATTTTTAATTAATGTGATCTTATTTAGTGTTTCTCAACGATTTTCCCGAAATTTATACCGCTATCCGTCAAATTTTTCAGAGCTAATGATGGTGATGAATGAAGAAGAATATGCAATACTTTCAATCAATTTTATAGATTTATTGATTTTTTCATTGACTCCTAATTTGATTAATAAATGCTTTTTTTAATTGATATGTAGTAAAATTAATGTTATGTTATCAAATGTTAGTTTATAGTTTATTTTATTTAAGTGTAAATTTTAATTTGTAAAATTTCTTTAAAGAAAAATCTATAGACAATTAAGAATAAATAAATATATATATATAAAAAAATTTATTGATCATGACAAAAGTAGTGATTTACAACAACAATAGTTAGTTTAAAATAATTTTTTTGTAATCATAATTCAAACATATTTTCTTTTTGCGTGTACCGATAATGATCTGATTTGTTATCTGATAATGATCTGATTTTTTTATTCGACAACTAATGAGATCATTAGTACACGCTTATTTCGTAAAATCCCCCTATAAATTACATTAGGTCTTATACCCACTCTCAAAAAATACTTTAATAATGTCTGGGTTCACACTATGAAAGTTTTCTTTCAGAAAGTCTGAGTTCATTGGTGAGAAGGGAAGAGAACCTGCTTTTTTCTCTCCTCTCTCACCCATAAACTCAGACTTTCTGAAAGAAAACTTTCATAGTGTGATCCCAGACAATCCTAACCCTGTAAAGGCTGTTAGTTAAATATTTTCGTTGGCTCAACGAATTATTCGTTAATATAATGAAAATAATACCTAAAATTTCATTATATTACCGAATAATTCGTTGAGCCAACGAAAATATTTTAATAATCGTAATTCGTTTGCTTCAGTGTGGGCATTTCCATTTTGACGTGACGTGATATTTGTACGACCAAATGTAAAAAAATTAAATGAAGAAGTCAAATTTGTAAAATGGGTTTTTATATTTACAAAGAAATGAAGTAGCACTCTATTCAGAAAAAAATTACAACAATCGCCGATGAGGATTTGCAGATATAAGCAAAAGCATGCGCTGGCGTGACGTTAAAAAAAAACAGAAGTGGATTTTGACTTGCATTACAAAACTGAATAAGGCTGCGAATTGAGCAAAATGTTTTGTATAAAACCTTTTTTAGTAAGCTTTGGACTGATATAGATTTATTTTTCATGCTTTCAAATTTAAAAATCTTTGCACGTTTAAAGGTACATATGGGCATTTTCAGTGAAAAGTCTACTTTTTTTAATGTAACGCCAGAATGCAAATAAGGTTATATTTTAGGACCATATTGTTCAACCGTTATTCCTTTTGTTACTAAATGTAGAGCTAGTTGCGCTTTACACTAACATATAAAAAAGTAAACTGTACATATAAAATGTTTGGATACTTCTGGCGTTACGTTACAAAAAGTAGACTTTTCGCTGGAACTGCCCATATCCTGGATCCTTATGAGAAGGGATCCGGTTGTCCGTCTGTCTGTTGAAATGGGTTTTCCGAAGACCCCAGATATGATAGGGGCTTGCTTGGTATTTATTTCTGTCAGGTATTCTTATTTTAATTTTGCTATTGAAATTCAGCCAGATCGGTCCAAAAATGGCTGAGATATGATAAAAAAAACCAAGAATACCTCTAATTTTTTCCAAAAACCCCTTGTTGCTGTTGTATTTTTATTACTTTTTTTTCTGTATATCTAGAGAACGGCCAAATCCAAAGTTCCCAAATTAGATACACACATTTATGTAGGTTATCAATACACCGCATCCCACAAAATGTGGGCGGGATTGAAGAAGTGGGCGTGGTACCTACCTTTTTAGACTGTCATATGACCTATGGTTACGCCTATTATACCAAAAGATCAGATATCTTTAGTAGAAAAACTCGGGAAAATCGGTTCAAATACGAAAAAGTTATGACCAAAATATAAATTTGTTTTTAAAAAATACCCATTTTCGGGAACCATTGATCTTTCCGAGTGCAAGTTTTATAACCCAAGTAAATGGTAAATTTCTTCTTAAACACGTCGGTATATAAATCTATCAAATCAGTTAAAAAATGGCTGAGTTATAATCAAAATACTGAAATCCCAAAAATTACGCTTTTTATACCCCTCACCGAAGGTAAAAGGGTATATAAAACTTTATCATTCCGTTTGTAATTTCTACAATATTGATCATAGACCCTATAAAGTATATATATTCTGGATCCTTATGAGAAGGGAAGTTCAATAATATAGAATATATTTGTAGATCTTTAAATTACGCAAATGATAAACCATGAAACAGTTAAAGAAAAACTCAATTTTTTGGAAAATCAGCTTGGAAAATATTTATCAAAATCAATATGTGACAATATTGTCGAGGAAATTTAAGAAAACCTCTATAAGGTATTAGGCTGTACACGCAGCACAAAATAGGATTGGAGGTAACAGAACAATATTAATGTTTGGAGGTAAAATTGGTGTGGGTAAATGTGGTGAAGATTAACTATATTACGGTCAATATTAAGCGCAAGTTGGTCAAAAGTAAAAGTAATTCTAGGAATATTTTTCCGCGTTCATTAATTTGTTGTCACCTCTAAAAAAAAGCGAGACATCCTGAGATTTTGCCTGAATGCCCATGGGCAACCCTGTATCCCCGACAATAGATATAAATATACTTCTTGACAGCTTACTTGACGACGCACTGGCAAAACTTAACGAGATTAACATTAATATCAAATACATCACAAAATATGTAGACGATTTCTTGGCAATAATTTCATCTCAAGACAAGGATATTATTCTAAAAACATTGAATGATTATCATTCGAAAATTAAATTTGCAATGGAAATGGAAAATTAAGGTAGAATAGCGTTTCTGGACACAAAATTACTATATAGAACAGAAAATGCAATAATATTTGATTGGTATACAAAAGATAGATCATCAGGCCGGATAATGAATTATTGCCAAATTCAAATAATTAATACAGCAAAAAATTTTATTAGGAGAATTCTAAATATAAGCGATGAAGAATTTCACGACAAAAATATTCAAGTAATCTGTAAAATTTAAAAAATAACTGTTTTTCAAGCAACTTAACCAAATGTCTGATTAAAAGTGCAATAACACAATAAAAACAAAAAATAAATACGGAACAACTAACTCAATTACGGAAGAACCACCGAAAGTTTTTTACAGTGTACCATATGTTCCACATATTTTGCAACCCTAAAATAAGTAACATGCAAATATATATACATCTACAGTTTTTTTTAACCAGGGTTCCTTCCTAAGGCTTAAAATTATTTATTAATGTAGCAAAGCAAATGTTAGGAGTTCACCTTTCGAAGGAAATTATTGAAATATTTATTGTTGTCTACCAAAATTATGCTTTAAACTAAAACACATTCGTAATACACTCTTTATTTGCAGGAACAGATTTAAAAGATTGTAAATCTAGATCGTATTTAAATTAGTATATAGATTTAAAATTAAGGATTAGTTTAATTTTAGTTTAGATAAAAACAAAACCCTTTGTCTGTAATTAAAACTTAAATAAGCTATGTAGATTTTCCATGGGCAGCCACTGTTGAAACGCTCTCTTAGATCCTGCACTCCAGGCCTCTTTTATAATGGTCCCAGACCAACAGTTTTTTTTATAGGTATTGAGCGACTTACAATAAATAAATTTCTTAAATTGTTATCATGATACATAAAGATAGAAAAAAATAATGTAGTCAGTTTTGCAGTTTCGTTTTAGAAAGAAAACCGCGTGAATATATAACCTAGACCTAATTCATATGGTCTTTCAAAATGTGATCATAGTTCTTAGAAATATGTGTACTGTTCCATACAAAAAATTAAGAAAATCTAAAAAATTTTGTCCACCGAAAAAAGGTAAAATATGGTATAAGAGCCGCTACTGACATTTACTTAAATCCGTTAGAAAGAAAAATATTCTGACAAAATTCGGTTTATACAAAACATTTCAAAATTTCATTTTGAATCGATCTTTAAATTGTTAACATCGTAAATACAGTTAAAAATAAAAACGATTACATAACCCTCAAAATTTTAAATTAAACCGTTTCGGACCTCTAATAATAATTGTTTTTATTTAAAACGCGTTCCCCGCAAATACCAACATAAATATTTAAAAATAAAACTTATAAAATATTATCTTTCTTTGTATCGATTAAATATTCTATTTCAGCCTTTGCGTTGTTCCAGTTTAAGTACCGGCTTTTTCAATAAATTCAAAGTTATATTATTCTTAAATTTCAAATCTTCAAATTTGAAATCTGTACTAAATTTAAAGTGTTTTATAAATTTAGCTAAAGAAGTTTTAGCAAACAGATAAGCATATCTCATACCTTTAAAATAAAGAACATTAAACAAATATTAGACAATAAAATAAGAAATTGATTTCAACTATTTACCTAAACAATATCTCAGTCCCTTGGTAAATGGCATAAATGCATAAGGATGTCGCAAGGCAACATTTGAGGGCAGAAAGTTGTCAGGATTAAAAGTATCCGCCTCAGGTCCCCAAATATCTTTACAGCGGTGTAAACTATAAATGTCAATAATAATTAACTGTCCAACTGGTAAAGTCAATCCGTTGCTAAGTTTAAGATCTTCGTTGGAAACTTCACGAAGTACAGCCGGAACTACGGGAAAAATACGCATTGTCTCATTAAAAATCATATCCAAATAGACCATCTGTTCAATATGTTCTAAGGTAATTTCATTATCATCGTGCACAATACTAACGACTTCGTCATAAGCCTGTTCCTGATAGTTGGGATGCATTGCAAGTAGGGTGAGTACTAAATACAATGTGGTAGCTAAAGTTTCAAAAGACTAAAAAAAAACCCAAAAATAATTTCTTACTTTTATTAATTATTTACTAAAACTTACAGCAATAAAGAGATGCATCATTTCGCCATTTATTTCTTCCATTTTTATGTCATTCTGTTGAGTCCCATTTAAAGCGCATTTAAGGGCACTATTTACTTCAGGTAAAAAACTAGGATCCTTTGTATCATTCCTTTTTAATGTCTCTAAAGATTCTTCGATAAATTTAATAAACGAAGCTAATTCTTTTCTAGCAGTTTTATAGCAAAAAAAGTCGGCAATTTTACGTATAATTGGAACGCTCAAAACGGGATTAAAGGCTATTTCCGTGATAGACTGCATACCACTTAAAAAACATGCAAATTTTAATTAGATTCTGGAATAATCTTTATACAATATCCAGTAAAAAAAAAGATTATACAATCATAGCCTACATAAAGGATGTTTTTTTTTAAGCCCAATAGAACTTGAAATTGTAAAAAATAATACCAAAAATTCAATTACAATCATTATACTGGTGAACAGTCATTTTGCGGCCGGCCTGGAACTTTATTGTAAATTTTTACCAATTTGAGGTTGCTGATTTCAAATAAATTCTCGATTTTTCTCTGTCAGCTCGACTTTTCGAAAAATAACAATTAAAAATAAAAAATACGACCAAAAGCAAAGTTTTGGTCTAAAAACATTTAGGTTAACATATTTCGAGTGAAATAACCTTTATTTCATTGCAATCGGTGCTCAACTTTTAATGTTGTTCACAAGTTCAATTTTGTTCCAACATACACATTGAAAAATGATTTTTTTTATGAAAATCTCGATTTTTATCAATTCAGTTTTCTCAGTAAATTCTGAACAAAATCAAAAATTGTGCACCAATTGCAATGAAAAAAATATGTTTAACTAAATGTTTTTAGACCAAAACTGTAATTTGTTTGTCGCATTTTTATTAATTTTTAAAGAAAAAAAAAATTTTTTTTAAATTGTTATTTTTTTTAAAAACTTCGACGATGTTTCTAAAACTACTGTGCAAATATAAAAACAATGTAAGCACGGCTTAAAGGTAATATTGTTGCCAAATTTTGGAAAAGAATATGCAATAAAGTTCTAGGCCGCACAAAAAATGTTCAGGAAACAATTCCTGGTGTTATCAATTAACACGAACAAAGTTACCCTCTAAGGTGTCAATTGTTGCTGGTATATCGTATAAACCAGTGACTTCACATGACCCCACAGGAAATAATCGAGTATTTTTACAGGCTGTTCCGAAAAAAAATTCCTTTTTGCCAAAAGTGGGTCGCCTTTTTAAATTTTTCGTTATATACAGTCGGATCTTAATGTATGAAATATCAAAGTTTTTGTCGCAAGATGGCCAATGAGGGGTAGGATCTGTGTTGGATGGGTCTCACTCGATATGCGACAATTTTGGTTATTAACAAACTCGTTTAGTTAAAAACGAGGCTTATCGCTGAACACAGTTTTGCGATAAAACATCCAAGAATTATGGCCAGGCAAAATTTGTTACCAAAACGATAATCTATTCATGATATAATCTACCAGAGTATATTAAAAAGTAAAGGCAGTATGTCCGTTCGTTTGACAGCTAACCAAGAACCGAAAATAACAGTTTTTTTTTGAAATTTTAAAACATAAAAAGCATATAGAAGGAAATGTCGGAAAACTGATTTAAGAATACTATATTGATTCTTAAGAACTAGTCTATGGGACATGTTCTGACAGTAGCAAAACGCTTAGTAATTCCAATTCTGACTAGAAACCGCATAATAGGTGTTCTGTAAATCGCAATCGCAAGAAGTTTTGCAACACTGTGATCAACGGAACTATAATATTTTAAAAAAAAACTATGGCAGATCGCAAGCAAAACGCACGAGTTTCAGAACACTGTAAAATAAATCTGCGATTGTCAGAAAATGGCAATATGATAATATACTTATATCGTTTTTTTTTTGATTTTTATTTTTTTTTTTTTTTTTAACAAAAATTAAGCTTTGATTTTGTTACTAGTAAAACTTGGGTTTATAATTCTTATTCGCTTAACAGTTTTATTTGTATAAAACTTTGAGAATAAAAGTAGTTTTATGGTTATTTTTTATCAAAGTTTTTCTTGGGATCTCAAAGCTTGAACAAAACATCAACCGTAAACAGTAAGTTTAACTTTTTTTACATTCCCTTAAATCTTTAGCTTTTCTAAAATATTTGGAAAAAGGTTTCCTGAAGATCTGGCCTAAAGCCTAGTACTCTGTTCAAATTTGTGAAAAATGTTGAGCAACATTAAATATTTCACATGAAAATTTTGACATGTATCAATGTTACCTTTCATGCGAGTTTGTACAATTTGACGTTTTTATTCCTGCAAAGTATGCGATATTGTTTTGCATACATTTGTAAACAAACCCCACATGTATTTTACTTTAAATATTTTTTTTATTAAAAAATTTAATAAAAAAGAAAGTAAATATCAAGTCGAATTCATACAAGGTGGTTTTATTTTGAAAATGTTTTGCAACACTGTAAAATATTTTAACGTTGCGTCAAAAATTCAAGCAAATATTTCATTTTGCTTTCAATTTTAAATTGTGTGTTTTAAAATGTAATAACTTAAAAAAGTATTAAATTTCATAATTTTAAGCGAAAATTATAGAATTTAGTAAAGATTCCCCAGAACCACTAGAACGGTATTCCATTTTGACACAAGGTTAGTTATCAGCTGTTGCTGTCGCCTTGGTAAAAATGGATAAGAAACTGTTACCGGTTGTGTTCTTTAGATTTTTAATTTCGTTTTTAATAATCAGTTCATACTTAAAATTTTACGTGAAATAAGTGCAGCATACATTATTTCGCCGTTGTAAAAAAATGTTGCCAGAAACATTCCGGAACTTTTTCACAAAATGAACAGAGTACAACTCTATCAACATTATTTCATAGATGTTCCGCACAAGTCTTTTTCATATGCGTTTTGACAGAATTTCACGTGAAATTTTGAACAGAGTACCAGGCTTAAGCAACCAGTGAAATGCGCATAGGAACTAGATTTATCCCATCAGCAATAAATTTCAGTGTGTTTATCAAGAGTACCAATTGGGAATTTAGCACATTCAAATGAAATATTTATTTTTTCGAGAAAAAAAAGTTATTTCTTAATTTTTATTTATTCGAGCAAAAACAAAAGTCATTCTCTTAAGAAATCTACTATACGTGTTATAATAATTTTGTTGACTTTAGAAATTTGGTTTAATGTGCATAAGAAATCCGCATGGGGATCACACATTAAAATAAATATTAAAAGTGAACTAAATTATTATAACACTTACATTTCATAAGAAAATAACTTTTATTTTTGGTAAAAAATAAAAGTTATTTTCTGGACTTTGAAAAACTTAAGGTGGGTAAAAAAGACCAGTCTTACATTGGTTAAAAATGAGCCTAAAAAAACTTAAATTTATACAAAGACCAATCTAATTAGTATATCATTTTAAATATACTTTTTATTAACTTACCGCTGACAATTTTCTACCATCATACTGGGTGTATATTTTGATAACTCTAAGTTTTTTTGCAGTATCGTTTCTAAAGCGAAAAGAATGAAAAAAATTATTAAAATTGAGTTATTCATAATATTTAAAATAATTTCTCACGTGTTGAATTTTTCAAAGTCAATATCCTAAACAACATAAACATGTCAACAGTTTCTTCGTTTTTCAGACTTTGCTGAATTTGTTGAATCATATTGTCAATTTCTCTATAAAATATGGGTATAAATGAGACTAAAGTCCTATGGCTGAAAGCTTTATTAAACAATTTACGGTGTTGACCCCATGTTGGTTCTAAAAAGTTAAGTAATTATATATTTATAACAGTTAGATTTTTATATTTTAATTCATAAAAATTTACATACGATTTTCAGTTAATAAACCCTGACCAGCCGCCGTAGCAACTCCATCATAAATTAGCGATGGTTTATTTGTACAGTTTTTAGACGTTAAGATTTCCTTTAAAGTCTGAGGATCCTTCGAGACAAAACCCGCAAATGGTCCCGTCCAAAATACATTGGTGTGACCATATTTGTTTGAATGGTTATATAGATCGGAAATTAAATCTAAAAAGATGGAGATATTTTTTTTTTTTTTTTAACTCTTTAAGATAACAATAAATTACACCAAATTTTTTGGCAAACGGTCCGTAACTGTGTCCATAGTGTTTGTCAGTCTCGTCACACATTTCGATCGAAACGAATCTAATTAAGTTGTTGCAATTTTGATCGAATTTCTTCTTTTTTTTTTTAATAAAATATTTCATGTTTTTGGAGAAGCAAAATACGCAAGTACTTTCACTTTCCATGGAATTATTTTAACCATTATACAATTATTATTGAGTTCTCCAATCATAATTCCAATCAATCGAAACAAATTCATGTCGCATGGGACAAGGTGTAAAAAAAAATGTTAACTGTTTTTGCAACAAATAAACAAACGTGTTAATGATGATATATTACGGCTTCATGTCTGGGCGTTTTTTGGGCGAATGTTCACTTCAGCCGAGTGATTTTCACTCTGATCATCTGGCACGATTTAGGCAGCTCATAATAGATGGGAAACTTCTAAGTCCACTTGAATTTGGAATATGCCAAATCTTCCTTTAACGTCTCTCGGCATTTATTCGTGTGGAACCCAATTTCCTCGCCGAAATTACTTTATATTTGTATGACTTCCAAACAAAATGTCAATTTTAGTACAGAATATGCGCATAAAATATGCACTAAAAACCCAGAAATATGCATTAAAAAAATAAAAAATATGCACTAAAAACTTAAACATTTTCAATAAAAAAAGTTTTTTTTTAAATTTTATTTAAAACAAAACAAATAAAAAATTCAGTCTATTGTTATTCAAAGGTACATAATTTTTTAAAACTTAATTTAAATAACTATTTTATATTTTTGTTTGCATAAACAAATAAATATGTACTGTTTTATATCAAAAGTAAACCCTTGTCTGTTCAGACGCAAACAAATTTTGTGCATGGAAAATGATCTCTCAACGTCAACCGAAGTTAGAGGAGCATACTTGAAGGATGTAAATTCATTTGTAGAATATTCATTTTCTAATTCAGATCTCACATTTGATTCAAGATCAAAAAAAAAAAAATTAAATTTGTTTTATTTTTTGAAATCCCATATTTTTTTTTGCAAAACGTTTTGGACTTTTTTTTTAATTTCTTGGGCAATTCTTTCTTGCACATTGGTTATTTGACTTTCTGCAATATCAATTAATTTGAGCTGACTATTAGGTGAACTTTACCCTTCTAATTTAGTAACTGTTTCACCAATATATCTGAAGTTGTAAAATACAAATGCTAAACGACTTTCGATGTTATTTAAATTTAATTTTTCATTTACTTTTTTAATTGCATAAGCTGCAAGTTTTTTCAATAGTATTCTACAGCATCTAGCCAGGTTCCCCATCTTGTTAATACTGGCTGAGGTGGTAAAGGTGCCAAGGCATACATTTTTATAATTGTAAAAATTGCAAATATGAAGCCTATAAATCAATATTATCGAATTGGCTTCTAATTTCCTCTGCAACTCGGTGTAACCCATGTGCCAAGCAAGTAACTAACATGTAACAGTTTTGGATAAAACACTTTAAACCCATTGGCGGCCTGCATCGGCTAAAAAGAAAAGGATATTTTGACGAAATCTTGATAAAACTTGTATTTTAAGTAGAGCTCCAAAAAATTATTTATTGATTTAAAATTTTTTTGAAGATATTTTTTGTGCATAATTTTTTTTTTTTTTTTTTGTGGAAGCCTTTTTTTTTATATAATATGGAACTTTAAAAATATATCACTCAAAGATGTTAAAATATTCAAAAATATGCATTTTCACCAAAATATGCAACAATATGCAAAAACAAATTGATTGCATTTTAACGCAATTTTTATGATTCTGAAAGGTAATTGGCCGCCATCGATCTGAGACTATCAACAAAAAAACGTCCATGGACACTATGACACTTTTAAAAGTGTCATAAGGTCCATAATTACTGAAGAAGTTAAATACAAAAAAAGATCTACATACACGCAGACAAAACGATGTTTTATTATGGTCACAACCAACAAAACGATTTTTAAAGAAACTAATCTAACCATAATATGGTTGTCGGTGACAATAATTTGGTTAAATTAAACATAATATGGTTAAAAATTTTTTTAAAAATGGTTTTGCTGCCTTTTCTCTGGGTAAATATATAACGAAAACACTTTTGGGCGCAAGGATTTTCTCCTCTATGGTATAACAAATACCGGCTTCGCTAACTAAGGCTTCTCTGCACAGCCGTCCTTCTGCCGGGCGCAAAGATTTTCTCCTTTATGGTATAACAAGTACCGGTTTCGCTAAGTAAAGCTTCTAAAATCTGCCTTGTTTCCGAACGAAGGCCGACTACGCAGAGAAGCTTTAGTTAGCGAAGCCGGTTTTGTTATACCATAGA
Source organism: Pollenia griseotomentosa (assembly GCA_963931875.1). Classification (NCBI taxonomy): domain Eukaryota; kingdom Metazoa; phylum Arthropoda; class Insecta; order Diptera; family Polleniidae; genus Pollenia; species Pollenia griseotomentosa. Next base: position 52,789,236 of record OZ007564.1, read on the forward strand.
GGAGAAAATCCTTGCGACTGTGCTGTGCAGAGAAGCTTAAGTAAGCGAAGCCAACCAATGGCAGACTTATGACTTTTCGGTACCAATTACCACAGTCTTTAAAGCGGATTGTACATTAAAATGTACATCTTAAAACCCCACTTTAGAATAAAATTCTGCACCCATAATTTTTTGCACATGTTTTTTTAAAGCTTTTTTAAGCTATAAAAAACATAAAAAAAATTTTCCAATGGCCAGAATTAATTCCCGTCTCAAAGGGTTAAGGTTTCACCATAAGGCTAACGGTTGCCGTATTTATTTTAAAATTATTAAAACTAATAAACTAAAACCAATAATTTTAATAAGCGTTCATTCCCTTTTTTCTGGTCTATTTATTTATCAAACTTAATATTAATTATCTAATTATCTTGAATATTAAATAGTTTTAATGACTAAAACTTTTACATGTGTTTTGACACAGTTTTTTAATTATTCAATATCTACACACAGAAAAAAAATATGGTAAGGTTTAAAAATATTATGTTTTATTTTGATTTAAATATGTTAAGCCTCTGTAACAAATAATGTACTACAGGCAACATACTGGTCATCTCTCAAAAATTTCCATAGTAACAGCCGCTGTGATCTATTGGGTAATGTAAACTGTAGAAAACACTCTGTTCTTTACGTCAAGTACATACAAAAAAGCATAAGCTGATCGTACCTTATTGTTTAAAATTTTAAAAATTTCAAAAAGTAAAAATGTTTAAAAATAAATAATTAATAGAATATAGTTTTAAATTCACTGCATCGTTTTTTTTTCTTTTTTTTTTTTGTGAAAATCTGTAAAGTTTGTGTCAAAAGATTTGTTATTTTTCGATACAAAGCTTCAATATTTCACAGTCAATCGACTTAAATCGTATCGAGAAAAAGTCTTATTGATCTACTTAAAATGTCTCTGCATTCCGAAAGTGTTAAAAACATGGTCACCCCTACAGGTGGTACAAGTTCTGATAATTCTAAAAGAACTGGGCATTGGAGCGTTTGTAAAAAAGTTGTAAGGGAATCCCAGGAGGATTAGCCTCTTTCCATATTATGCTGTGATTCTGCTAAAGAAGAAGTCGAAAGATACCTTAGATCGTCTTATATTTTTAGAGAAGCAGACCCGCTTGTTAACTGGCGAAATGACATGTTATACCTAAACTGACGCGTCAGCGAGACTATTTTCCACTGCAGGTCTGGTTCAAACGGACCTGCGAAATCGTCTATCTTCGCAAAAGTTGAGAAACCTTTGGTTTTTTAAACAAAAATCTTATTATTATCTTACGCTATTATATTTGTAAAAGTTTTTGTTTATTTTTGGTTAATTTTATTAAATTTTAATTATTATTTGTTCTTTAAATCTTATTAAATTTTAAATATAAATAACCTCTTACACTGTAACTTTGTATAAAAAAAAAAATTACACTATTTGAGTTTTGTTAATTTAAACTTCAATTTAAATTCAATATGCGTATCGATATCGGCGATATTTTATTTTGAGGCGCATCGTTGCATCCCAAATTTTAAACAACAATTAAAAAAAAAAAAAAAAATTCGAGACTTTTAACCGAATATTAAAAATGTATAAAGGCTATTGTTGTAGCTAAAACTTTTTTTAATAATATTTTTCTAGACAGCCGTCACATATAAGGCCGATTCTTGAGTATGGATCGATTATATATGACCCCATATATCAATCGTATTCTATTTTAATCGAATCGGTACAGAAATTATTCCTGCTGCTTGGCCTTCGATGATGAAGCTCCCTACTTTACAACAATGCTGAATTTGTCGTTTTTTTTTTAACATTTTTAATGGTGATATCTGCGCTGTATTTTTAATTAATGTGATCTTATTTAGTGTTTCTCAACGATTTTCCCGAAATTTATACCGCTATCCGTCAAATTTTTCAGAGCTAATGATGGTGATGAATGAAGAAGAATATGCAATACTTTCAATCAATTTTATAGATTTATTGATTTTTTCATTGACTCCTAAGTCATTAAGTTGATTAATAACTGCTTTTTTTAATTGATATGTAGTAAAATTAATATTATGTTATCAAATGTTAGTTTATAGTCTATTTTATTTAAGTGTAAATTTTAATTTGTAAAATTTCTTTAAAGAAAAATCTATAGACAATTAAGAATAAATAATTATATATATATAAAAAAATTTATTGATCATGACAAAAGTAGTGATTTAAAACAACAATAGTTAGTTTAAATAATTTTTTTGTAATCATAATTCAAACATGTTTTCTTTTTGCGTGTACCGATAATGATCTGATTTGTTATCTGATAATGATCTGATTTTTTTATTCGACAACTAATGAGATCATTAGTACACGCTTATTTCGTAAAATCCCCCTATAAATTACATTAGGTCTTATACCCACTCTCAAAAAATACTTTAATAATGTCTGGGTTCACACTATGAAAGTTTTCTTTCAGAAAGTCTGAGTTCATTGGTGAGAGGGGAAGAGAACCTGCTTTTTTCTCTCCTCTCTCACCCATAAACTCAGACTTTCTGAAAGAAAACTTTCATAGTGTGATCCCAGACAATCCTAACCCTGTAAAGGCTGTTAGTTAAATATTTTCGTTGGCTCAACGAATTATTCGTTAATATAATGAAAATAATACCTAAAATTTCATTATATTACCGAATAATTCGTTGAGCCAACGAAAATATTTTAATAATCGTAATTCGTTTGCTTCAGTGTGGGCATTTCCATTTTGACGTGACGTGATATTTGTACGACCAAATGTAAAAAAATTAAATGAAGAAGTCAAATTTGTAAAATGGGTTTTTTTATTTACAAAGAAATGAAGTAGCACTCTATTCAGAAAAAAATTACAACAATCGCCGATGAGGATTTGCAGATATAAGCAAAAGCATGCGCTGGCGTGACGTTAAAAAAAAACAGAAGTGGATTTTGACTTGCATTACAAAACTGAATAAGGCTGCGAATTGAGCAAAATGTTTTGTATAAAACCTTTTTTAGTAAGCTTTGGACTGATATAGATTTATTTTTCATGCTTTCAAATTTAAAAATCTTTGCACGTTTAAAGGTACATATGGGCATTTTCAGTGAAAAGTCTACTTTTTTTAATGTAACGCCAGAATGCAAATAAGGTTATATTTTAGGACCATATTGTTCAACCGTTATTCCTTTTGTTACTAAATGTAGAGCTAGTTGCGCTTTACACTAACATATAAAAAAGTAAACTGTACATATAAAATGTTTGGATACTTCTGGCGTTACGTTACAAAAAGTAGACTTTTCGCTGGAACTGCCCATATCCTGGATCCTTATGAGAAGGGATCCGGTTGTCCGTCTGTCTGTTGAAATGGGTTTTCCGAAGACCCCAGATATGATAGGGGCTTGCTTGGTATTTATTTCTGTCAGGTATTCTTATTTTAATTTTGCTATTGAAATTCAGCCAGATCGGTCCAAAAATGGCTGAGATATGATAAAAAAAAACCAAGAATACCTCTAATTTTTTCCAAAAACCCCTTGTTGCTGTTGTATTTTTATTACTTTTTTTTCTGTATATCTAGAGAACGGCCAAATCCAAAGTTTCCAAATTAGATACACACATTTATGTAGGTTATCAATACACCGCATCCCACAAAATGTGGGCGGGATTGAAGAAGTGGGCGTGGTACCTACCTTTTTAGACTGTCATATGACCTATGGTTACGCCTATTATACCAAAAGATCAGATATCTTTAGTAGAAAAACTCGGGAAAATCGGTTCAAATACGAAAAAGTTATGACCAAAATATAAATTTGTTTTTAAAAAATACCCATTTTCGGGAACCATAGATCTTTCCGAGTGCAAGTTTTATAACCCAAGTAAATGGTAAATTTCTTCTTAAGCACGTCGGTATATAAATCTATCAAATCAGTTAAAAAATGGTTGAGTTATAATCAAAATACTGAAATCCCAAAAATTACGCTTTTTATACCCCTCACCGAAGGTAAAAGGGTATATAAAACTTTATCATTCCGTTTGTAATTTCTACAATATTGATCATAGACCCTATAAAGTATATATATTCTGGATCCTTATGAGAAGGGAAGTTCAATAATATAGAATATATTTGTAGATCTTTAAATTACGCAAATGATAAACCATGAAACAGTTAAAGAAAAACTCAATTTTTTGGAAAATCAGCTTGGAAAATATTTATCAAAATCAATATGTGACAATATTGTCGAGGAAATTTAAGAAAACCTCTATAAGGTATTAGGCTGTACACGCAGCACAAAATAGGATTGGAGGTAACAGAACAATATTAATGTTTGGAGGTAAAATTGGTGTGGGTAAATGTGGTGAAGATTAACTATATTACGGTCAATATTAAGCGCAAGTTGGTCAAAAGTAAAAGTAATTCTAGGAATATTTTTCCGCGTTCATTAATTTGTTGTCACCTCTAAAAAAAAGCGAGACATCCTGAGATTTTGCCTGAATGCCCATGGGCAACCCTGTATCCCCGACAATAGATATAAATATACTTCTTGACAGCTTACTTGACGACGCACTGGCAAAACTTAACGAGATAAACATTAATATCAAATACATCACAAAATATGTAGACGATTTCTTGGCAATAATTTCATCTCAAGACAAGGATATTATTCTAAAAACATTGAATTATTATCATTCGAAAATTAAATTTGCAATGGAAATGGAAAATTAAGGTAGAATAGCGTTTCTGGACACAAAATTACTATATAGAACAGAAAATGCAATAATATTTGATTGGTATACAAAAGATAGATCATCAGGCCGGATAATGAATTATTGCCAAATTCAAATAATTAATACAGCAAAAAATTTTATTAGGAGAATTCTAAATATAAGCGATGAAGAATTTCACGACAAAAATATTCAAGTAATCTGTAAAATTTTAAAAAATAACTGTTTTCCAAGCCACTTAACCAAATGTCTGATTAAAAGTGCAATAACACAATTAAGACAAAAAATAAATACGGAACAACTAACTCAATTACGGAAGAACCACCGAAAGTTTTTTACAGTGTACCATATGTTCCACATATTTTGCAACCCTAAAATAAGTAACATGCAAATATATATACATCTACAGTTTTTTTTAACCAGGGTTCCTTCCTAAGGCTTAAAATTATTTATTAATGTAGCAAAGCAAATGTTAGGAGTTCACCTTTCGAAGGAAATTATTGAAATATTTATTGTTGTCTACCAAAATTATGATTTAAACTAAAACACATTCGTAATACACTCTTTATTTGCAGGAACAGATTTAGAAAATTGTAAATCTAGATCGTATTTAAATTAGTATATAGATTTAAAATTAAGGATTAGTTTAATTTTAGTTTAGATAAAAACAAAACCCTTTGTCTGTAATTAAAACTTAAAAAGCTATGTAGATTTTCCATGGGCAGCCACTGTTGAAACGCTCTCTTAGATCCTGCACTCCAGGCCTCTTTTATAATGGTCCCAGACCAACAGTTTTTTTTATAGGTATTGAGCGACTTACAATAAATAAATTTCTTAAATTGTTATCATGATACATAAAGATAGAAAAAAATAATGTAGTCAGTTTTGCAGTTTCGTTTTAGAAAGAAAACCGCGTGAATATATAACCTAGACCTAATTCATATGGTCTTTCAAAATGTGATCATAGTTCTTAGAAATATGTGTACTGTTCCATACAAAAAATTAAGAAAATCTAAAAAATTTTGTCCACCGAAAAAAGGTAAAATATGGTATAAGAGCCGCTACTGACATTTACTTAAATCCGTTAGAAAGAAAAATATTCTGACAAAATTCGGTTTATACAAAACATTTCAAAATTTCATTTTGAATCGATCTTTAAATTGTTAACATCGTAAATACAGTTAAAAATAAAAACGATTACATAACCCTCAAAATTTTAAATTAAACCGTTTCGGACCTCTAATAATAATTGTTTTTATTTAAAACGCGTTTCCCCGCAAATACCAACATAAATATTTAAAAATAAAACTTATAAAATATTATCTTTCTTTGTATCAATTAAATATTCTATTTCAGCCTTTGCGTTGTTCCAGTTTAAGTACCGGCTTTTTCAATAAATTCAAAGTTATATTATTCTTAAATTTCAAATCTTCAAATTTGAAATCTGTACTAAATTTAAAGTGTTTTATAAATTTAGCTAAAGAAGTTTTAGCAAACAGATAAGCATATCTCATACCTTTAAAATAAAGAACATTAAACAAATATTAGACAATAAAATAAGAAATTGATTTCAACTATTTACCTAAACAATATCTCAGTCCCTTGGTAAATGGCATAAATGCATAAGGATGTCGCAAGGCAACATTTGAGGGCAGAAAGTTGTCAGGATTAAAAGTATCCGCCTCAGGTCCCCAAATATCTTTACAGCGGTGTAAACTATAAATGTCAATAATAATTAACTGGCCAACTGGTAAAGTCAATCCGTTGCTAAGTTTAAGATCTTCGTTGGAAACTTCACGAAGTACAGCCGGAACTACGGGAAAAATACGCATTGTCTCATTAAAAATCATATCCAAATAGACCATCTGTTCAATATGTTCTAAGGTAATTTCATTATCATCGTGCACAATACTAACGACTTCGTCATAAGCCTGTTCCTGATAGTTGGGATGCATTGCAAGTAGGGTGAGTACTAAATACAATGTGGTAGCTAAAGTTTCAAAAGACTAAAAAAAAACCCAAAAATAATTTCTTACTTTTATTAATTATTTACTAAAACTTACAGCAATAAAGAGATGCATCATTTCGCCATTTATTTCTTCCATTTTTATGTCATTCTGTTGAGTCCCATTTAGAGCGCATTTAAGGGCACTATTTACTTCAGGTAAAAAACTAGGATCCTTTGTATCATTCCTTTTTAATGTCTCTAAAGATTCTTCGATAAATTTAATAAACGAAGCTAATTCTTTTCTAGCAGTTTTATAGCAAAAAAAGTCGGCAATTTTACGTATAATTGGAACGCTCAAAACGGGATTAAAGGCTATTTCCGTGATAGACTGCATACCACTTAAAAAACATGCAAATTTTAATTAGATTCTGGAATAATCTTTATACAATATCCAGTAAAAAAAAAGATTATACAATCATAGCCTACATAAAGGATGTTTTTTTTTAAGCCCAATAGAACTTGAAATTGTAAAAAATAATACCAAAAATTCAATTACAATCATTATACTGGTGAACAGTCATTTTGCGGCCGGCCTGGAACTTTATTGTAAATTTTTACCAATTTGAGGTTGCTGATTTCAAATAAATTCTCGATTTTTCTCTGTCAGCTCGACTTTTCGAAAAATAACAATTAAAAATAAAAAATACGACCAAAAGCAAAGTTTTGGTCTAAAAACATTTAGGTTAACATATTTCGAGTGAAATAACCTTTATTTCATTGCAATCGGTGCTCAACTTTTAATGTTGTTCACAAGTTCAATTTTGTTCCAACATACACATTGAAAAATGATTTTTTTTATGAAAATCTCGATTTTTATCAATTCAGTTTTCTCAGTAAATTCTGAACAAAATCAAAAATTGTGCACCAATTGCAATGAAAAAAATATGTTTAACTAAATGTTTTTAGACCAAAACTGTAATTTGTTTGTCGCATTTTTATTAATTTTTAAAGAAAAAAAAAATTTTTTTTAAATTGTTATTTTTTTTAAAAACTTCGACGATGTTTCTAAAACTACTGTGCAAATATAAAAACAATGTAAGCACGGCTTAAAGGTAATATTGTTGCCAAATTTCGGAAAAGAATATGCAATAAAGTTCTAGGCCGCACAAAAAATGTTCAATTTTGTTTCCTGGTGTTATCAATTAACACGAACAAAGTTACCCTCTAAGGTGTCAATTGTTGCTGGTATATCGCATAAACCAGTGACTTCACATGGCCCCACAGGAAATAATCGAGTATTTTTACAGGCTGTTCCGAAAAAAAATTCCTTTTTGCCAAAAGTGGGTCGCCTTTTTAAATTTTTCGTTATATCTTTGCCATATACAGTCGGATCTTAATGTATGAAATATCAAAGTTTTTGTCGCAAGATGACCAATGTGGGGTAAGGTCTGTGTTGGATAGGTCTCACTCGTTATGCGACAATTTTGGTTATTAACAAACTCGTTTAGTTAAAAACGAGGCTTATCGCTGAACACAGTTTTGCGATAAAACATCCAAGAATTATGGCCAGGCAAAATTTGTTACCAAAACGTTAATCTATTCATGATATAATCTACCAGAGTATATTAAAAAGTGAAGGTAGTTTTTTTTTGAAATTTTAAAACATAAAAAGCATATAGGAGGAAATGTCGGAAAACTGATTTAAGAATACCATATTGATTCTTAAGAACTACAGGGGTGTGCTGGAAATCGCAAACGCAAAACGCAAGAATTTTAAAAGTCGTTTTATAGTAAGATTTCTGTAATAAAAGAATTTTATGACAAATATTATACAAACATTTCTCTATTAAACAGAATTTTATAACAAAAATTATAAAAATTAGATTAAAAGTGTATTAAAACAGCCTCCAAATTCTTGCGTTTTGCGTTTGCGATTTCCAGAACACCCCCCCTAGTCTATGGGACATGTTCTGAAAATCGCAAAACGCTTAGAAATTCCAATTCTGACTAGAAACCGCATAAAAGGTGTTCTGTAAATCGCAATCGCAAGAAGTTTTGCAAAACTGTGATCAACGGAACTATAATATTTTAAAAAAACTATGGCAGATCGCAAGCAAAACGCATAAGTTTCAGAACACCGTAAATTAAATCTGCGATTGTCAGAAAATGGCAGTATGATAATATACTTATATCGCTTTTTCTGATTTTTATTTTTTTTTTTTAAACAAAAATTAAGCTTTGATATTGTTAAAAGTAAAACTGGGGCTTATAATTCTTATTCGCTTATTTGTATAAAACTTTGAGAATAAAAGTAGTTTTTTTTTTTTTTTTTGTAAAAATAACAGTTATTTTTTATCAAAGTTTTTCTTGGGATCTCAAAGCTTGAACAAAACATCAACCGTAAACAGTAAGTTTAACTTTTTTTACATTCCCTTAAATCTTTAGCTTTTCTAAAATATTTGGAAAAAGGTTTCCTGAAGATCTGGCCTAAAGCCTAGTACTCTGTTCAAATTTGTGAAAAATGTTGAGCAACATTAAATATTTCACATGAAAATTTTGACATGTATCAATGTTACCTTTCATGCGAGTTTGTACAATTTGACGTTTTTATTCCTGTAAAGTATGCGATATTGTTTTGCATACATATGTAAACAAACCCCACATGTATTTTACTTTAAATATTTTTTTTATTAAAAAATTTAATAAAAAAGAAAGTAAATATCAAGTCGAATTCATACAAGGTGGTTTTATTTTGAAAATGTTTTGCAACACTGTAAAATATTTTAACGTTGCGTCAAAAATTCAAGCAAATATTTCATTTTGCTTTCAATTTTAAATTGTGTGTTTTAAAATGTAATAACTTAAAAAAGTTTTAAATTTCATAATTTTAAGCGAAAACTATAGAATTTAGTAAAGATTCCCCAGAACCACTAGAACGGTATTCCATTTTGACACAAGGTTAGTTATCAGCTGTTGCTGTCGCCTTGGTAAAAATGGATAAGAAACTGTTACCGGTTGTGTTCTTTAGATTTTTAATTTCGTTTTTAATAATCAGTTCATAATTAAAATTTTACGTGAAATAAGTGCAGCATACATTATTTCGCCGTTGTAAAAAAATGTTGCCAGAAACATTCCGGAACTTTTTCACAAAATGAACAGAGTACAACTCTATCAACATTATTTCATAGATGTTCCGCACAAGTCTTTTTCATATGCGTTTTGACAGAATTTCACGTGAAATTTTGAACAGAGTACCAGGCTTAAGCAACCAGTGAAATGCGCATAGGAACTAGATTTATCCCATCAGCAATAAATTTCAGTGTGTTTATCAAGAGTACCAATTGGGAATTTAGCACATTCAAATGAAATATTTATTTTTTCGAGAAAAAAAAGTTATTTCTTAATTTTTATTTATTCGAGCAAAAACAAAAGTCATTCTCTTAAGAAATCTACTATACGTGTTATAATAATTTTGTTGACTTTAGAAATTTGGTTTAATGTGCATAAGAAATCCGCATGGGGATCACACATTAAAATAAATATTAAAAGTGAACTAAATTATTATAACACTTACATTTCATAAGAAAATAACTTTTATTTTTGGTAAAAAATAAAAGTTATTTTCTGGACTTTGAAAAACTTAAGGTGGGTAAAGACCAGTCTTACATTGGTTAAAAATGAGCCTAAAAAAACTTAAATTTATACAAAGACCAATCTAATTAGCATATCATTTTAAATATACTTTTTATTAACTTACCGCTGACAATTTTCTACCATCATACTGGGTGTATATTTTGATAACTCTAAGTTTTTTTGCAGTATCGTTTCTAAAGCGAAAAGATTGAAAAAAATTATTAAAATTGAGTTATTCATAATATTTAAAATAATTTCTCACGTGTTGAATTTTTTAAAGTCAATATCCTAAACAACATAAACATGTCAACAGTTTCTTCGTTTTTCAGACTTTGCTGAATTTGTTGAATCATATTGTCAATTTCTCTATAAAATATGGGTATAAATGAGACTAAAGTCCTATGGCTGAAAGCTTTATTAAACAATTTACGGTGTTGACCCCATGTTGGTTCTAAAAAGTTAAGTAATTATATATTTATAACAGTTAGATTTTTATATTTTAATTCATAAAAATTTACATACGATTTTCAGTTAATAAACCCTGACCAGCCGCCGTAGCAACTCCATCATAAATTAGCGATGGTTTATTTGTACAGTTTTTAGACATTAAGATTTCCTTTAAAGTCTGAGGATCCTTCGAGACAAAACCCGCAAATGGTCCCGTCCAAAATACATTGGTGTGACCATATTTGTTTGAATGGTTATATAGATCGGAAATTAAATCTAAAAAGATGGAGATATTTTTTTTTTTTTTAACTCTTTAAGATAACAATAAATTACACCAAATTTTTTGGCAAACGGTCCGTAACTGTGTCCATAGTGTTTGTCAGTCTCGTCACACACTTCGATCGAAACGAATCTAATTAAGTTGTTGCAATTTTGATCGAATTTCTTCTTTTTTTTTTTAATAAAATATTTCATGTTTTTGGAGAAGCAAAATACGCAAGTACTTTCACTTTCCATGGAATTATTTTAACCATTATACAATTATTATTGAGTTCTCCAACAATCGAAACAAATTCATGTCGCACGGGACAAGGTGTAAAAAAAAAAATTTAAACTGTTTTTGCAACAAATAAACAAACGTGTTAATGATGATATATTACGGCTTCATGTCTGGGCGCACATTATGGGGGGTGTGATGGAAATCGCAAACGCAAAACGCAAGAATTTGGAGGCTGTTTTTAATACACTTTTAATCTAATTTTTATAAATTTTGTTATAAAAGTCTGTTTAATAGAGAAATGTTTGTATAATATTTGCCATAAAATTCATTTATTACAGAAATCTTACTAAAAAACGACTTTTAAAATTCTTGCGTTTTGCGTTTGCGATTTCCAGCACACCCCTGTATGTGCGCTTTTTTTGGCGATTGTTGACTTCAGCCGAGTGAGTTTCACTCTGATCATCTGGCACGATATAGGCAGCTCATAATAGATGGGAAACTTCTAAGTCCACTTGAATTTGAAATATGCCAAATCTTCCTTTAACGTCTCTCGGCATTTATTCGTGTGGAACCCAATTTCCTCGCTTTTGGATAAAACGTATTACAATTGGGCGCCGTGCAATAAAGCCATAGGAAATAAAGCCATATGGCTTTATTTCCCAATGAATTGAAAAATAAAGCCATATGGCTTTATTACCACCACCCAAGTGCAATAACACCATAATTATTTAGTAACCAAAGTGGAAATAACGCCATAACAGTGTAATTGTTATGGCGAAACTGGTACTTGTTCTACCATAGAGGAGAAAATCCTTGCGCCCGGCCGAAGGCCGGCTATGCAGAGAAGCTTTAGTTAGCGAAGCCGGTCTTTGTTATACCATAGAGGAGAAAATCCTATAAACACCCAGAGAAAAACCAACAAAACAATTTTTAAATAAATTGCAATTACATGAAAAGAAAAAAATTTAAATAGGAAATAAGGCCATGTATGGCTTTATTTCACTCCTTACATGGAAATAACGCCATATGGCGTTATTTCTCAATTCATTGGGAAATAAAGCCATATGGCTTTATTCCACGGCGTCGTACAATTGCTGTTTGAGTTTGACATTAATTTTTATGGAAACAGCTTAGATGTGCGGTCTTTTTCTTCCGTCTGAGACTCATCACTTATAAATAACATGCACCGTAATAGTTATTCCATTTTTCATAAAAGTCAGATAATAACAGTTGTTTTTATATTTTTTGAACAAAAATAGCAGTTCCTTTTTGTATTTATTTTTTCGAGCAAAAATAACAGTTAGAATTGTATAACAACTGTTATTTTCGGTCTCTGATAAACAACATAAATCATCTCTTGCACAATAAAGCTGAGCTTAATATATTTTTAATAAGCTGTATTGAGCGATTAATTTTCTTAAAATGCACTTTTATCATATGCACTTTTGTTTTGTTTTATATGTAAGTTAAACGAACCAGTGTTGCGTTGGTATTCTAGAAACAGGTAGTAAGTTGAAAAAATTACCATCTGTTGTAGGTCACCCATTTTTAATTTACACACTAAATATATTTTCACTTGTGTCATCTAAACTTTTTAATTTATTTTTTTTTTTTTTTCTTACCATGTGGATCTAATAATTTACCCCATCCTAACATGGTATTCCATTTATTTGAAGGTACTGCTTTGGCGAGTCTAAAATAAACTCTCGATTTCCAACGATATAAAGACCAGGCGAAAAAAATAAAAGCAACGACGAAAAAAATTAATGCCATTGTGAACAGATTACGAACGATCAAAGAAATCAGCACAACTAAATTCTAATACCGTTCGTCTTATAAATAAATAGGATTTTATAATTGGGAATGATCCCCATAAAAATAAGCATTTTTTTGAATACGTCAACATAATTGCAATTAGTTCTTAATAACATTTTTTTAAAGTAACATGAATGAAAATGTTAAGAGTATTCTTTTTTGATAGAATGCAGCCTTTTATAGTTCAATCAGCATATTCCATGACCATCGCAATCATATTTTAATTGTCTAGTACCTTTGTACCGATAATTATGAAACTCATTTGAAATTTTTGTTCAATCACAATAAGTGAGCGGTGACCATAAAAGCGATTTTAGTGATCAAATTGTTGAAAATTTTATTAATGCGGAATGAATTGGGCGATATGTTTAAAGCAAATGTTTTCTCTATGCGCGTAAACTTAAAGGTCTAATTAGACTTGACATAATTTGCATGGTTATGATTATGTATGTCACCTATAATCAAATAGTTATAGTTATGTCACGTCTAATTTGAGCTAAAAGAATAAACTCGATTTCTTTTTTGAGAAATATGTTGCATATGAGATATAATTATGAAGCGGACATTCAAAGAAAAAAAATATTTTGCCGAAATTACTTTATATTTGTATGACTTCCAAACAAAATGTCAATTTTTGTACAGTTTTTTATGAGAAATGCATATTGCCCTGGGATGGATTTTACATGGGGGCCCCCTTAAGGAATGGAGATACCGTGTAGCTTTATTTAAAAAAAAAATTGTTGGGAATAAAAAATAAAGTTGGGTTTTGGGGCATCGTAGGAGCTATGGGGGCCAATTTTATAAAATTTTAAACTTTGTATGGGAGCACCTAAGGGAATAAAGATAGGGGAAGAGAGTATGTACGAATAAAATGTCGGCAAGGCTGTTTTACCTCTCTAGGAGTGAATCTGTGGCAGTTATGAAGTTTTGTGTCAGTTTTTTCGTTTTGTCACCACTTGGAGCACGTTGAGCGTCCTTTATCTAATTACTTCTAATAGCGTATTATATGTTTAAGTAATTTTTAGGGATAAGATTTTCATGCACTCGAAAATATGCGCATAAAATATGCACTAAAACCCAGAAATATGCATTAAAAAAATAAAAAATATGCACTAAAAACTTAAACATTTTCAATAAAAAAAAGTTTTTTTTAAATTTTATTTAAAACAAAAGAAATAAAAAATTCAGTCTATTATTATTCAAAGGTAACAACATGATTTTTTTAAAACCCTAATTTAAATAACTATTTTATATTTTTGTTTGCATAAACAAATAAATACTGTTTTATATCAAAAGTAAACCCTTGTCTGTTCGGACGCAAACAAATTTTGTGCATGGAAAATGATCTCTCAACGTCAACCGAAGTTAGAGGAGCATACTTGAAGGATGTAAATTCATTTGTAGAATATTCATTTTCTAATTCAGATCTCACATTTGATTCAAGATAAAAATAAAAAAAAATGAAATTTGTTTTATTTTTTGAAATCCCATATTTTTTTTTTTGCAAAACGTTTTGGATTTTTTTTTAATTTCTTGGGCAATTCTTTCTTGCACATTGGTTATTTGACTTTCTGCAATATCTTAACCCCTCTAATTTAGTAACTGTTTCACCAATATATCTGAAGTTGTAAAATACAAATGCTAAACGACTTTCGATGTTATGTAAATTTAATTTTTCATTTACTTTTTTAATTGCATAAGCTGCAAGTTTTTTCAATAGTATTCTACAGCATCTAGCCAGGTTCCCCATATTGTTAATACTGGCTGAGGTGGTAAAGGTGCCAAGGCATACATTTTTATAATTGTGAAAAATTTCAAATATGAAACCTATAAATCAATATTATCGAATTGGCTTCTAATTTCCTCTGCAACTCGGTGTAACCCATGTGCCAAGCAAGTAACTAACATGTAACAGTTTTGGATAAAACACTTTAAACCCATTGGCGGCCTGCATCGGCTAAAAAGAAAAGGATATTTTGACGAAATCTTGATAAAACTTGTATTTTAAGTAGAGCTCCAAAAAATTATTTATTGATTTAAAATTTTTTTTGAAGATTTTTTTTGTGTATAATTTTTTTTTTTTTTTTGTGGAAGCCTTTTTTTATATAATATGGAACTTTAAAAATATATCACTCAAAGATGTTAAAATATTCAAAAATATGCATTTTCACCAAAATATGCAACAATATGCAAAAACAAATTGATGGCATTTTAACGCAATTTTTATGATTCTGAAAGGTAATTGGCCGCCATCGATCTGAGACTATCAACAAAAAAACGTCCATGGACACTATGACACTTTTAAAAGTGTCATAAGGTCCATAATTACTGAAGAAGTTAAATACAAAAAAAGATCTACATACACGCAGACAAAACGATGATTAATTATGGTCACAACCAACAAAACGATTTTTAAAGAAACTAATCTAACCATAATATGGTTAAATTAAACATAATATGGTTAAAATTCTTTTAAAAATGGTTTTGCTGGCTTTTCTCTGGGTAAATATATAACGAAAACACTTTTGGGCGCAAGGATTTTCTCCTCTATGGTATAACAAATACCGGCTTCGCTAACTAAGGCTTCTCTGCACAGCCGTCCTTCTGCCGGGCGCAAGGATTTTCTCCTTTATGGTATAACAAGAACCGGTTTCGCTAAGTAAAGCTTCTAAAATCTGCCTTGTTTCCGAACGAAGGCCGACTACGCAGAGAAGCTTTAGTTAGCGAAGCCGGTTTTGTTATACCATAGAGGAGAAAATCCTTGCGACTGTGCTGTGCAGAGAAGCTTAAATAAGCGAAGCCAACCAATGGCAGACTTAGGACTTTTCGGTACCAATTACCACAGTCTTTAAAGCGGATTGTACATTAAAATGTACATCTTAAAACCCCACTTTAGAATAAAATTCTGCACCCATAATTTTTTGCACATGTTTTTTTAAAGCTTTTTTAAGCTATAAAAAACATAAAAAAAATTTTCCAATGGCCAGAATTAATTCCCGTCTCAAAGGGTTAAGGTTTCACCATAAGGCTAACGGTTGCCGTATTTATTTTAAAATTATTAAAACTAATAAACTAAAACCAATAATTTTAATAAGCGTTCATTCCCTTTTTTCTGGTCTATTTATTTATCAAACTTAATATTAATTATCTAATTATCTTGAATATTAAATAGTTTTAATGACTAAAACTTTTACATGTGTTTTGACACAGTTTTTTAATTATTCAATATCTACACACAGAAAAAAAATATGGTAAGGTTTAAAAATATTATGTTTTATTTTGATTTAAATATGTTAAGCCTCTGTAACAAATAATGTACTACAGGCAACATACTGGTCATCTCTCAAAAATTTCCATAGTAACAGCCGCTGTGATCTATTGGGTAATGTAAACTGTAGAAAACACTCTGTTCTTTACGTCAAGTACATACAAAAAAGCATAAGCTGATCGTACCTTATTGTTTAAAATTTTAAAAATTTCAAAAAGTAAAAATGTTTAAAAATAAATAATTAATAGAATATAGTTTTAAATTCACTGCATCGTTTTTTTTTCTTTTTTTTTTTTGTGAAAATCTGTAAAGTTTGTGTCAAAAGATTTGTTATTTTTCGATACAAAGCTTCAATATTTCACAGTCAATCGACTTAAATCGTATCGAGAAAAAGTCTTATTGATCTACTTAAAATGTCTCTGCATTCCGAAAGTGTTAAAAACATGGTCACCCCTACAGGTGGTACAAGTTCTGATAATTCTAAAAGAACTGGGCATTGGAGCGTTTGTAAAAAAGTTGTAAGGGAATCCCAGGAGGATTAGCCTCTTTCCATATTATGCTGTGATTCTGCTAAAGAAGAAGTCGAAAGATACCTTAGATCGTCTTATATTTTTAGAGAAGCAGACCCGCTTGTTAACTGGCGAAATGACATGTTATACCTAAACTGACGCGTCAGCGAGACTATTTTCCACTGCAGGTCTGGTTCAAACGGACCTGCGAAATCGTCTATCTTCGCAAAAGTTGAGAAACCTTTGGTTTTTTAAACAAAAATCTTATTATTATCTTACGCTATTATATTTGTAAAAGTTTTTGTTTATTTTTGGTTAATTTTATTAAATTTTAATTATTATTTGTTCTTTAAATCTTATTAAATTTTAAATATAAATAACCTCTTACACTGTAACTTTGTATAAAAAAAAAAATTACACTATTTGAGTTTTGTTAATTTAAACTTCAATTTAAATTCAATATGCGTATCGATATCGGCGATATTTTATTTTGAGGCGCATCGTTGCATCCCAAATTTTAAACAACAATTAAAAAAAAAAAAAAAAATTCGAGACTTTTAACCGAATATTAAAAATGTATAAAGGCTATTGTTGTAGCTAAAACTTTTTTTAATAATATTTTTCTAGACAGCCGTCACATATAAGGCCGATTCTTGAGTATGGATCGATTATATATGACCCCATATATCAATCGTATTCTATTTTAATCGAATCGGTACAAAAATTATTCCTGCTGCTTGGCCTTCGATGATGAAGCTCCCTACTTTACAACAATGCTGAATTTGTCGTTTTTTTTTTAACATTTTTAATGGTGATATCTGCGCTGTATTTTTAATTAATGTGATCTTATTTAGTGTTTCTCAACGATTTTCCCGAAATTTATACCGCTATCCGTCAAATTTTTCAGAGCTAATGATGGTGATGAATGAAGAAGAATATGCAATACTTTCAATCAATTTTATAGATTTATTGATTTTTTCATTGACTCCTAAGTCATTAAGTTGATTAATAACTGCTTTTTTTAATTGATATGTAGTAAAATTAATATTATGTTATCAAATGTTAGTTTATAGTCTATTTTATTTAAGTGTAAATTTTAATTTGTAAAATTTCTTTAAAGAAAAATCTATAGACAATTAAGAATAAATAATTATATATATATAAAAAAATTTATTGATCATGACAAAAGTAGTGATTTAAAACAACAATAGTTAGTTTAAATAATTTTTTTGTAATCATAATTCAAACATGTTTTCTTTTTGCGTGTACCGATAATGATCTGATTTGTTATCTGATAATGATCTGATTTTTTTATTCGACAACTAATGAGATCATTAGTACACGCTTATTTCGTAAAATCCCCCTATAAATTACATTAGGTCTTATACCCACTCTCAAAAAATACTTTAATAATGTCTGGGTTCACACTATGAAAGTTTTCTTTCAGAAAGTCTGAGTTCATTGGTGAGAGGGGAAGAGAACCTGCTTTTTTCTCTCCTCTCTCACCCATAAACTCAGACTTTCTGAAAGAAAACTTTCATAGTGTGATCCCAGACAATCCTAACCCTGTAAAGGCTGTTAGTTAAATATTTTCGTTGGCTCAACGAATTATTCGTTAATATAATGAAAATAATACCTAAAATTTCATTATATTACCGAATAATTCGTTGAGCCAACGAAAATATTTTAATAATCGTAATTCGTTTGCTTCAGTGTGGGCATTTCCATTTTGACGTGACGTGATATTTGTACGACCAAATGTAAAAAAATTAAATGAAGAAGTCAAATTTGTAAAATGGGTTTTTTTATTTACAAAGAAATGAAGTAGCACTCTATTCAGAAAAAAATTACAACAATCGCCGATGAGGATTTGCAGATATAAGCAAAAGCATGCGCTGGCGTGACGTTAAAAAAAAACAGAAGTGGATTTTGACTTGCATTACAAAACTGAATAAGGCTGCGAATTGAGCAAAATGTTTTGTATAAAACCTTTTTTAGTAAGCTTTGGACTGATATAGATTTATTTTTCATGCTTTCAAATTTAAAAATCTTTGCACGTTTAAAGGTACATATGGGCATTTTCAGTGAAAAGTCTACTTTTTTTAATGTAACGCCAGAATGCAAATAAGGTTATATTTTAGGACCATATTGTTCAACCGTTATTCCTTTTGTTACTAAATGTAGAGCTAGTTGCGCTTTACACTAACATATAAAAAAGTAAACTGTACATATAAAATGTTTGGATACTTCTGGCGTTACGTTACAAAAAGTAGACTTTTCGCTGGAACTGCCCATATCCTGGATCCTTATGAGAAGGGATCCGGTTGTCCGTCTGTCTGTTGAAATGGGTTTTCCGAAGACCCCAGATATGATAGGGGCTTGCTTGGTATTTATTTCTGTCAGGTATTCTTATTTTAATTTTGCTATTGAAATTCAGCCAGATCGGTCCAAAAATGGCTGAGATATGATAAAAAAAAACCAAGAATACCTCTAATTTTTTCCAAAAACCCCTTGTTGCTGTTGTATTTTTATTACTTTTTTTTCTGTATATCTAGAGAACGGCCAAATCCAAAGTTTCCAAATTAGATACACACATTTATGTAGGTTATCAATACACCGCATCCCACAAAATGTGGGCGGGATTGAAGAAGTGGGCGTGGTACCTACCTTTTTAGACTGTCATATGACCTATGGTTACGCCTATTATACCAAAAGATCAGATATCTTTAGTAGAAAAACTCGGGAAAATCGGTTCAAATACGAAAAAGTTATGACCAAAATATAAATTTGTTTTTAAAAAATACCCATTTTCGGGAACCATAGATCTTTCCGAGTGCAAGTTTTATAACCCAAGTAAATGGTAAATTTCTTCTTAAACACGTCGGTATATAAATCTATCAAATCAGTTAAAAAATGGCTGAGTTATAATCAAAATACTGAAATCCCAAAAATTACGCTTTTTATACCCCTCACCGAAGGTAAAAGGGTATATAAAACTTTATCATTCCGTTTGTAATTTCTACAATATTGATCATAGACCCTATAAAGTATATATATTCTGGATCCTTATGAGAAGGGAAGTTCAATAATATAGAATATATTTGTAGATCTTTAAATTACGCAAATGATAAACCATGAAACAGTTAAAGAAAAACTCAATTTTTTGGAAAATCAGCTTGGAAAATATTTATCAAAATCAATATGTGACAATATTGTCGAGGAAATTTAAGAAAACCTCTATAAGGTATTAGGCTGTACACGCAGCACAAAATAGGATTGGAGGTAACAGAACAATATTAATGTTTGGAGGTAAAATTGGTGTGGGTAAATGTGGTGAAGATTAACTATATTACGGTCAATATTAAGCGCAAGTTGGTCAAAAGTAAAAGTAATTCTAGGAATATTTTTCCGCGTTCATTAATTTGTTGTCACCTCTAAAAAAAAGCGAGACATCCTGAGATTTTGCCTGAATGCCCATGGGCAACCCTGTATCCCCGACAATAGATATAAATATACTTCTTGACAGCTTACTTGACGACGCACTGGCAAAACTTAACGAGATAAACATTAATATCAAATACATCACAAAATATGTAGACGATTTCTTGGCAATAATTTCATCTCAAGACAAGGATATTATTCTAAAAACATTGAATTATTATCATTCGAAAATTAAATTTGCAATGGAAATGGAAAATTAAGGTAGAATAGCGTTTCTGGACACAAAATTACTATATAGAACAGAAAATGCAATAATATTTGATTGGTATACAAAAGATAGATCATCAGGCCGGATAATGAATTATTGCCAAATTCAAATAATTAATACAGCAAAAAATTTTATTAGGAGAATTCTAAATATAAGCGATGAAGAATTTCACGACAAAAATATTCAAGTAATCTGTAAAATTTTAAAAAATAACTGTTTTCCAAGCCACTTAACCAAATGTCTGATTAAAAGTGCAATAACACAATTAAGACAAAAAATAAATACGGAACAACTAACTCAATTACGGAAGAACCACCGAAAGTTTTTTACAGTGTACCATATGTTCCACATATTTTGCAACCCTAAAATAAGTAACATGCAAATATATATACATCTACAGTTTTTTTTAACCAGGGTTCCTTCCTAAGGCTTAAAATTATTTATTAATGTAGCAAAGCAAATGTTAGGAGTTCACCTTTCGAAGGAAATTATTGAAATATTTATTGTTGTCTACCAAAATTATGATTTAAACTAAAACACATTCGTAATACACTCTTTATTTGCAGGAACAGATTTAGAAAATTGTAAATCTAGATCGTATTTAAATTAGTATATAGATTTAAAATTAAGGATTAGTTTAATTTTAGTTTAGATAAAAACAAAACCCTTTGTCTGTAATTAAAACTTAAAAAGCTATGTAGATTTTCCATGGGCAGCCACTGTTGAAACGCTCTCTTAGATCCTGCACTCCAGGCCTCTTTTATAATGGTCCCAGACCAACAGTTTTTTTTATAGGTATTGAGCGACTTACAATAAATAAATTTCTTAAATTGTTATCATGATACATAAAGATAGAAAAAAATAATGTAGTCAGTTTTGCAGTTTCGTTTTAGAAAGAAAACCGCGTGAATATATAACCTAGACCTAATTCATATGGTCTTTCAAAATGTGATCATAGTTCTTAGAAATATGTGTACTGTTCCATACAAAAAATTAAGAAAATCTAAAAAATTTTGTCCACCGAAAAAAGGTAAAATATGGTATAAGAGCCGCTACTGACATTTACTTAAATCCGTTAGAAAGAAAAATATTCTGACAAAATTCGGTTTATACAAAACATTTCAAAATTTCATTTTGAATCGATCTTTAAATTGTTAACATCGTAAATACAGTTAAAAATAAAAACGATTACATAACCCTCAAAATTTTAAATTAAACCGTTTCGGACCTCTAATAATAATTGTTTTTATTTAAAACGCGTTTCCCCGCAAATACCAACATAAATATTTAAAAATAAAACTTATAAAATATTATCTTTCTTTGTATCAATTAAATATTCTATTTCAGCCTTTGCGTTGTTCCAGTTTAAGTACCGGCTTTTTCAATAAATTCAAAGTTATATTATTCTTAAATTTCAAATCTTCAAATTTGAAATCTGTACTAAATTTAAAGTGTTTTATAAATTTAGCTAAAGAAGTTTTAGCAAACAGATAAGCATATCTCATACCTTTAAAATAAAGAACATTAAACAAATATTAGACAATAAAATAAGAAATTGATTTCAACTATTTACCTAAACAATATCTCAGTCCCTTGGTAAATGGCATAAATGCATAAGGATGTCGCAAGGCAACATTTGAGGGCAGAAAGTTGTCAGGATTAAAAGTATCCGCCTCAGGTCCCCAAATATCTTTACAGCGGTGTAAACTATAAATGTCAATAATAATTAACTGGCCAACTGGTAAAGTCAATCCGTTGCTAAGTTTAAGATCTTCGTTGGAAACTTCACGAAGTACAGCCGGAACTACGGGAAAAATACGCATTGTCTCATTAAAAATCATATCCAAATAGACCATCTGTTCAATATGTTCTAAGGTAATTTCATTATCATCGTGCACAATACTAACGACTTCGTCATAAGCCTGTTCCTGATAGTTGGGATGCATTGCAAGTAGGGTGAGTACTAAATACAATGTGGTAGCTAAAGTTTCAAAAGACTAAAAAAAAACCCAAAAATAATTTCTTACTTTTATTAATTATTTACTAAAACTTACAGCAATAAAGAGATGCATCATTTCGCCATTTATTTCTTCCATTTTTATGTCATTCTGTTGAGTCCCATTTAGAGCGCATTTAAGGGCACTATTTACTTCAGGTAAAAAACTAGGATCCTTTGTATCATTCCTTTTTAATGTCTCTAAAGATTCTTCGATAAATTTAATAAACGAAGCTAATTCTTTTCTAGCAGTTTTATAGCAAAAAAAGTCGGCAATTTTACGTATAATTGGAACGCTCAAAACGGGATTAAAGGCTATTTCCGTGATAGACTGCATACCACTTAAAAAACATGCAAATTTTAATTAGATTCTGGAATAATCTTTATACAATATCCAGTAAAAAAAAAGATTATACAATCATAGCCTACATAAAGGATGTTTTTTTTTAAGCCCAATAGAACTTGAAATTGTAAAAAATAATACCAAAAATTCAATTACAATCATTATACTGGTGAACAGTCATTTTGCGGCCGGCCTGGAACTTTATTGTAAATTTTTACCAATTTGAGGTTGCTGATTTCAAATAAATTCTCGATTTTTCTCTGTCAGCTCGACTTTTCGAAAAATAACAATTAAAAATAAAAAATACGACCAAAAGCAAAGTTTTGGTCTAAAAACATTTAGGTTAACATATTTCGAGTGAAATAACCTTTATTTCATTGCAATCGGTGCTCAACTTTTAATGTTGTTCACAAGTTCAATTTTGTTCCAACATACACATTGAAAAATGATTTTTTTTATGAAAATCTCGATTTTTATCAATTCAGTTTTCTCAGTAAATTCTGAACAAAATCAAAAATTGTGCACCAATTGCAATGAAAAAAATATGTTTAACTAAATGTTTTTAGACCAAAACTGTAATTTGTTTGTCGCATTTTTATTAATTTTTAAAGAAAAAAAAAATTTTTTTTAAATTGTTATTTTTTTTAAAAACTTCGACGATGTTTCTAAAACTACTGTGCAAATATAAAAACAATGTAAGCACGGCTTAAAGGTAATATTGTTGCCAAATTTTGGAAAAGAATATGCAATAAAGTTCTAGGCCGCACAAAAAATGTTCAGGAAACAATTCCTGGTGTTATCAATTAACACGAACAAAGTTACCCTCTAAGGTGTCAATTGTTGCTGGTATATCGTATAAACCAGTGACTTCACATGACCCCACAGGAAATAATCGAGTATTTTTACAGGCTGTTCCGAAAAAAAATTCCTTTTTGCCAAAAGTGGGTCGCCTTTTTAAATTTTTCGTTATATACAGTCGGATCTTAATGTATGAAATATCAAAGTTTTTGTCGCAAGATGGCCAATGAGGGGTAGGATCTGTGTTGGATGGGTCTCACTCGATATGCGACAATTTTGGTTATTAACAAACTCGTTTAGTTAAAAACGAGGCTTATCGCTGAACACAGTTTTGCGATAAAACATCCAAGAATTATGGCCAGGCAAAATTTGTTACCAAAACGATAATCTATTCATGATATAATCTACCAGAGTATATTAAAAAGTAAAGGCAGTATGTCCGTTCGTTTGACAGCTAACCAAGAACCGAAAATAACAGTTTTTTTTTGAAATTTTAAAACATAAAAAGCATATAGAAGGAAATGTCGGAAAACTGATTTAAGAATACTATATTGATTCTTAAGAACTAGTCTATGGGACATGTTCTGACAGTAGCAAAACGCTTAGTAATTCCAATTCTGACTAGAAACCGCATAATAGGTGTTCTGTAAATCGCAATCGCAAGAAGTTTTGCAACACTGTGATCAACGGAACTATAATATTTTAAAAAAAAACTATGGCAGATCGCAAGCAAAACGCACGAGTTTCAGAACACTGTAAAATAAATCTGCGATTGTCAGAAAATGGCAATATGATAATATACTTATATCGTTTTTTTTTTGATTTTTATTTTTTTTTTTTTTTTTAACAAAAATTAAGCTTTGATTTTGTTACTAGTAAAACTTGGGTTTATAATTCTTATTCGCTTAACAGTTTTATTTGTATAAAACTTTGAGAATAAAAGTAGTTTTATGGTTATTTTTTATCAAAGTTTTTCTTGGGATCTCAAAGCTTGAACAAAACATCAACCGTAAACAGTAAGTTTAACTTTTTTTACATTCCCTTAAATCTTTAGCTTTTCTAAAATATTTGGAAAAAGGTTTCCTGAAGATCTGGCCTAAAGCCTAGTACTCTGTTCAAATTTGTGAAAAATGTTGAGCAACATTAAATATTTCACATGAAAATTTTGACATGTATCAATGTTACCTTTCATGCGAGTTTGTACAATTTGACGTTTTTATTCCTGTAAAGTATGCGATATTGTTTTGCATACATATGTAAACAAACCCCACATGTATTTTACTTTAAATATTTTTTTTATTAAAAAATTTAATAAAAAAGAAAGTAAATATCAAGTCGAATTCATACAAGGTGGTTTTATTTTGAAAATGTTTTGCAACACTGTAAAATATTTTAACGTTGCGTCAAAAATTCAAGCAAATATTTCATTTTGCTTTCAATTTTAAATTGTGTGTTTTAAATGTAATAACTTAAAAAAGTTTTAAATTTCATAATTTTAAGCGAAAACTATAGAATTTAGTAAAGATTCCCCAGAACCACTAGAACGGTATTCCATTTTGACACAAGGTTAGTTATCAGCTGTTGCTGTCGCCTTGGTAAAAATGGATAAGAAACTGTTACCGGTTGTGTTCTTTAGATTTTTAATTTCGTTTTTAATAATCAGTTCATACTTAAAATTTTACGTGAAATAAGTGCAGCATACATTATTTCGCCGTTGTAAAAAAATGTTGCCAGAAACATTCCGGAACTTTTTCACAAAATGAACAGAGTACAACTCTATCAACATTATTTCATAGATGTTCCGCACAAGTCTTTTTCATATGCGTTTTGACAGAATTTCACGTGAAATTTTGAACAGAGTACCAGGCTTAAGGCCCGACCATAATGTGCTAAGGTTGGCTTAAGCAAATATGCGAATACATGTTAATTATATGAGGCAAACCATATTGAACTTAAGGAAACTTTTTGCTAAGTTTAATGAAACTGTCATTTGCTTAAGCAAGGTGCGAATCCAATCGCACATTCCGTACGGAATCAAATGTTTTTTTATTTTGGTTTTGTTTTTTTAAATACATTTGAGAGACTTTTTGTTAATTTTTGACAGTAGGTTAAGCAAGGCTATGCATATTATGGTTAGGCCTTTAAGCAACCAGTGAAATGCGCATAGGAACTAGATTTATCCCATCAGCAATAAATTTCAGTGTGTTTATCAAGAGTACCAATTGGGAATTTAGCACATTCAAATGAAATATTTTTTTTTTCGAGAAAAAAAAGTTATTTTTTAATGTTTATTTATTCGAGCAAAAACAAAAGTCATTCTCTTAAGAAATCTACTATACGTGTTATAATAATTTTGTTGACTTTAGAAATTTGGTTTAATGTGCATAAGAAATCCGCATGGGGATCACACATTAAAATAAATATTAAAAGTGAACTAAATTATTATAACACTAACATTTCATAAGAAAATAACTTTTATTTTTGGTAAAAAAATAAAATAAAAAAATAAAAGTTATTTTCTGGACTTTGAAAAACTTAAGGTGGGTAAAGACCAGTCTTACATTGGTTAAAAATGAGCCTAAAAAAACTTAAATTTATACAAAGACCAATCTAATTAGTATATCATTTTAAATATACTTTTCATTAACTTACCGCTGACAATTTTCTACCATCATACTGGGTGTATATTTTGATAACTCTAAGTTTTTTTGCAGTATCGTTTCTAAAGCGAAAAGAATGAAAAAAATTATTAAAATTGAGTTATTCATAATATTTAAAATAATTTCTCACGTGTTGAATTTTTCAAAGTCAATATCCTAAACAACATAAACATGTCAACAGTTTCTTCGTTTTTCAGACTTTGCTGAATTTGTTGAATCATATTGTCAATTTCTCTATAAAATATGGGTATAAATGAGACTAAAGTCCTATGGCTGAAAGCTTTATTAAACAATTTACGGTGTTGACCCCATGTTGGTTCTAAAAAGTTAAGTAATTATATATTTATAACAGTTAGATTTTTATATTTTAATTCATAAAAATTTACATACGATTTTCAGTTAATAAACCCTGACCAGCCGCCGTAGCAACTCCATCATAAATTAGCGATGGTTTATTTGTACAGTTTTTAGACGTTAAGATTTCCTTTAAAGTCTGAGGATCCTTCGAGACAAAACCCGCAAATGGTCCCGTCCAAAATACATTGGTGTGACCATATTTGTTTGAATGGTTATATAGATCGGAAATTAAATCTAAAAAGATGGAGATATTTTTTTTTTTTTTTTAACTCTTTAAGATAACAATAAATTACACCAAATTTTTTGGCAAACGGTCCGTAACTGTGTCCATAGTGTTTGTCAGTCTCGTCACACATTTCGATCGAAACGAATCTAATTAAGTTGTTGCAATTTTGATCGAATTTCTTCTTTTTTTTTTTAATAAAATATTTCATGTTTTTGGAGAAGCAAAATACGCAAGTACTTTCACTTTCCATGGAATTATTTTAACCATTATACAATTATTATTGAGTTCTCCAATCATAATTCCAATCAATCGAAACAAATTCATGTCGCATGGGACAAGGTGTAAAAAAAAATGTTAACTGTTTTTGCAACAAATAAACAAACGTGTTAATGATGATATATTACGGCTTCATGTCTGGGCGTTTTTTGGGCGAATGTTCACTTCAGCCGAGTGATTTTCACTCTGATCATCTGGCACGATTTAGGCAGCTCATAATAGATGGGAAACTTCTAAGTCCACTTGAATTTGGAATATGCCAAATCTTCCTTTAACGTCTCTTGGCATTTATTCGTGTGGAACCCAATTTCCTCGCTTTTGGATAAAACGTATTACAATTGGGCGCCGTGCAATAAAGCCATAGGAAATAAAGCCATATGGCTTTATTACCACCATCCAAGTGCAATAACACCATCATTATTTAGTAACCAAAGTGGAAATAACGCCATAACAGTGTAATTGTTATGGCGAAACCGGTACTTGTTCTACCATAGAGGAGAAAATTCTTGCGCACGGCCGAAGGCCGGCTATGCAGAGAAGCTTTAGTTAGCGAAGCCGGTCTCTGTTATACCATAGAGGAGAAAATCCTTGCGCCCGGCCGAAGGCCGGCTATGCATATAAGCTTTAGTTAGCGAAGCCGGTCTCTGTTATACCATAGAGGAGAAAATCCTTGCATCCAAAAGTGTTTTCCTTATATTTTTTATATAAACACCCAGAGAAAAACCAACAAAGCAATTTTTAAATAAATTGCAATTACATGAAAAGAAAAAAATTTAAATGGGAAATAAGGCCATGTATGGCTTTATTTCACTCCTTACATGGAAATAAAGCCATATGGCGTTATTTCTCAATAAATAAATAAAGCTTTATTGCACGGCGTCTTACAATTGCTGTTTGAGTTTGACATTAATTTTTATGGAAACAGCTTAGATGTGCGGTCTTTTTCTTCCGTCTGAGAATCATCACTTATAAATAACATGGACCGTAATAGTTATTCCATTTTTCATAAAAGTCAGATAATAACAGTTGTTTTAATATTTTTTGAACAAAAATAGCAGTTACTTCTTGTATTTATTTTTTCGAGCAAAAATAACAGTTAGAATTGTATAACAACTGTTATTTTCGGTCTCTGATAAACAACATAAATCATCTCTTGCACAATAAAGCTGAGCTTAATATATTTTTAATAAGCTGTATTGAGCGATTAATTTTCTTAAAATGCACTTTTATCATATGCACTTTTGTTTTGTTTTATATGTAAGTTAAACGAACCAGTGTTGCGCTGGTATTCTAGAAACAGGTAGTAAGTTGAAAAAATTACCATCTGTTGTAGGTCACCCATTTTTAATTTACACACTAAATATATTTTCACTTGTGTCATCTAAACTTTTTAATTTATTTTTTTTTTTCTTACCATGTGGATCTAATAATTTACCCCATCCTAACATGGTATTCCATTTATTTGAAGGTACTGCTTTGGCGAGTCTAAAATAAACTCTCGATTTCCAACGATATAAAGACCAGGCGAAAAAAATAAAAGCAACGACGAAAAAAATTAATGCCATTGTGAACAGATTACTAACGATCAAAGAAATCAGCACAACTAAATTCTAATACCGTTCGTCTTATAAATAAATAGGATTTTATAATTGGGAATGATCCCCATAAAAATAAGCATTTTTTTGAACACGTCAACATAATTGCAATTAGTTCTTAATAACATTTTTTTAAAGTAACATGAATGAAAATGTTAAGAGTATTCTTTTTTGATAGAATGCAGCCTTTTATAGTTCAATCAGCATATTCCATGATTATCGCAATCATATTTTAATTGTCTAGTCATTTGAAATTTTTGTTCAATCACAATAAGTGTGCGGTGACCATAAAAGCGATTTTAGTGATCAAATTGTTGAAAATTTTATTAATGCGGAATGAATTGGGCGATATGTTTAAAGCAAATGTTTTCTCTATGCGCGTAAACTTAAAGGTCTAATTAGACTTGACATAATTTGCATGGTTATGGTTATGTATGTCACCTATAATCAAATACAGTGCTGCCCATAAGTTTGGCTTAAACAGCTGTTTTGTCGTGTTATAGTTATGTCACGTCTAATTTGAGCTAAAAGAATAAACTCGATTTCTTTTTTGAGAAATATGTTGCATATGAGATATAATTATGAAGCGGACATGCAAAGAAAAAAAACTAATAAACTAAAACCAATAATTTTAATAAGCGTTCATTCCCTTTTTTCTGGTCTATTTATTTATCAAACTTAATATTAATTATCTAATTATCTTGAATATTAAATAGTTTTAATGACTAAAACTTTTACATGTGTTTTGACACAGTTTTTTAATTATTCAATATCTACACACAGAAAAAAAATATGGTAAGGTTTAAAAATATTATGTTTTATTTTGATTTAAATATGTTAAGCCTCTGTAACAAATAATGTACTACAGGCAACATACTGGTCATCTCTCAAAAATTTCCATAGTAACAGCCGCTGTGATCTATTGGGTAATGTAAACTGTAGAAAACACTCTGTTCTTTACGTCAAGTACAAAAAAGCATAAGCTGATTGTAACTTATTGTTTTAAATTTTAAGAAAAATTTTAAAAATTTCAGAAAGTAAAAATGTTTAAAAATAAATAATTAATAGAATATAGTTTTAAATTCACTGCTTCGTTTTTTTTTTTTTTTTTTTTTTTTTTTTTTTGTGAGAATCTGTAAAGTTCGTGTCAAAAGATACAATGCTTCAATATTTAAATCGTATCGAGAAAAAGTCTTATTGATCTACTTAACATGTCTCTGCATTCCGAAAGTGTTAAAAACATGATTACCCCTACAGGTGGTACAAGTTCTGATAATTTTAAAAGAACTGGGCATTGGAGCGTTTGTAAAAAAGTTGTAAGGGAATCCCAGGAGGATTAGCCTCTTTCCATCTTATGCTGTGATTCTGCTAAAGAAGAAATCGAAAGATACGTCTTATATTTTTAGAGAAGCAGACCCACTTGTTAACTGGCGAAATGACATGTTATACCTAAACTGACGCGTCAGCGAGACTATTTTCCACTGCAGGTCTGGTTCAAACGGACCTGCGAAATCGTCTATCTTCGCAAAAGTTGAGAAACCTTTGGTTTTTTAAACAAAAATCTTATTATTATCTTACGCTATTATATTTGTAAAAGTTTTTGTTTATTTTTGGTTAATTTTATTAAATTTTAATTATTATTAGTTCTTTAAATCTTATTAAATTTTAAATATAAATAACCTCTTACACTGTAATTTTGTATAATTAAAAAAAATTACACTATTTGAGTTTTGTTAATTTAAACTTCAATTTAAATTCAATATGCGTATCGATATCGGCGATATTTTATTTTGTGGCGCATCGTTGCATCCCAAATTTTAAACAACAATTAAAAAAAAAAAAAATTCGAGACTTTTAACCGAATATTAAAAATGTATAAAGGCTATTGTTGTAGCTAAAACTTTTTTTAATAATATTTTTCTAGACAGCCGTCACATATAAGGCCGATTCTTGAGTATGGATCGATTATATATGACCCCATATATCAATCGTATTCTATTTTAATCGAATCGGTACAAAAATTATTCCTGCTGCTTGGCCTTCGATGATGAAGCTCCCTACTTTACAACAATGCTGAATTTGTCGTTTTTTTTTTAACATTTTTAATGGTGATATCTGCGCTGTATTTTTAATTAATGTGATCTTATTTAGTGTTTCTCAACGATTTTCCCGAAATTTATACCGCTATCCGTCAAATTTTTCAGAGCTAATGATGGTGATGAATGAAGAAGAATATGCAATACTTTCAATCAATTTTATAGATTTATTGATTTTTTCATTGACTCCTAAGTCATTAAGTTGATTAATAACTGCTTTTTTTAATTGATATGTAGTAAAATTAATATTATGTTATCAAATGTTAGTTTATAGTCTATTTTATTTAAGTGTAAATTTTAATTTGTAAAATTTCTTTAAAGAAAAATCTATAGACAATTAAGAATAAATAATTATATATATATAAAAAAATTTATTGATCATGACAAAAGTAGTGATTTAAAACAACAATAGTTAGTTTAAATAATTTTTTTGTAATCATAATTCAAACATGTTTTCTTTTTGCGTGTACCGATAATGATCTGATTTGTTATCTGATAATGATCTGATTTTTTTATTCGAACTAATGAGATGATTAGTACACGCTTAAGAAATTTATTCAAATAAGCTTATTAAATGATTGTTAACAGACATAAGTTTTATATTATGACCTTTGTTATCCCTAGAGAATAGAAAATGGATTAAAATATTCAATTTACATTCTTTGATCAATTTTAACTAAATTATACTTGAAGTTAGTCCATTGTCTATTAACACTACCTTTACACATGAAAGTACCATATACGCATTACCAACACAAATTAAAAAAAAAAAAATAATAGAATTTCATGAAAATTTACATAAAAGTGAAATTCGAAATTAATTAACAAAATCAATTTATTTAGTTAACCATAAAAACCTTAATTTAACAAAAACACATTTGTATACCCACCACCACTAGTGGTAAGAATTAAGTAGTGTATAAAATGAACAATACTTAATTTCGTAAAATCCCCCCATAAATTACATTAGGGCCTATACCCACTCTCAAAAAATACTTTAATAATCCTAACCCTGTAAAGGCTGTTAGTTAAATATTTTCGTTGGCTCAACGAATTATTCGTAAATATAATGAAAATAATACCTAAAATTTCATTATATTACCGAATAATTCGTTGAGCGAACGAAAATATTTTAATAATCTTAATTCGTTTGCTTCAGTGTGGGCATTTCCATTTTGACGTGACATGATATTTGTACGACCAAATGTAAAAAAATTAAATGAAGAAATCAAATTTGTAAAATGGGTTTTTATATTTACAAAGAAATGAAGTAGCACTCTATTCAGAAAAAAATTACAACAATCGACGATGAGGATTTGCAGATATAAGCAAAAGCATGCGCTGGCGTGACGTTAAAAAAACAGAAGTGGATTTTGACTTGCATTACAAAACTGAATAAGGCTGCGAATTGAGCAAAATGTTTTGTATGAAACCTTTTTTAGTAAGCTTTGGACTGATATAGATTTATTTTTCATGCTTTCAAATTTAAAAATCTTTGCACGTTTAAAGGTACATATGGGCATTTTCAGTGAAAAGTCTACTTTTTTTAATGTAACGCCAGAATGCAAATAAGGTTATATTTTAGGACCATATTGTTCAACCGTTATTCCTTTTGTTACTAAATGAAGAGCTAGTTGCGCTTTACACTAACATATAAAAAAGTACCTATACTGTACATATAAAATGTTTGGATACTCCTGACGTTACGTTACAAAAAGTAGACTTTTCGCTGGAACTGCCCATATCCTGGATCCTTATGAGAAGGGATCCGGTTGTCCGTCTGTCTGTTGAAATGGGTTTTCCGAAGACCCCAGATATGATAGGGGCTTGGTTGGTATATATTTCTGTCAGATTTTCTTATTTTAATTTTGCTATTGAAATTCAGCCAGGTCGGTCCAAAAATGGCTGAGATATGATAAAAAAAAAATCTAGAGAACGGCAAAATCCAAAGTTTCCAAATTAGATACACACATTTATGTAGGTTATCAATACACCCCATCCCACAAAATGTGGGCGGGATTGAAGAAGTGAGCGTGGTACCTTCCATACAAAAAAATATCAAAAATTGTGTAAAAACCTGCATTTTTAGACTGTCATATGACCTAAGGTTACGCCTATTATACCAAAAGATCAGAAATCTTTAGTAGAAAAACTCGGGAAAATCGCTTTGGATACAAAAAAGTTATGACCAAAATATAAATTTATTTTTAAAAAATACCCATTATCGGGAACCATAGATCTTCCCGAGTCCAAGTTTTATAACCCAAGTAAATGGTAAATTTCTTCTTAAACACGTCGGTATATAAATCTATCAAATCAGTTCAAAATTGGCTCAGTTATAATCAAAATACTGAAATCCCAAAAATTACGCTTTTTATACCCCTCACCGAAGGTAAAAGGGTATATAAAACTTTATCATTCCGTTTGTAATTTCTACAATATTGATCTTAGACCCTATAAAGTATATATATTCTGGATCCTTATGAGAAGGGAAGTTCAATAATATAGAATATATTTGTAGATCTTTAAATTAGGCAAATGATAAACCATGAAACCGTTAAAGAAAAACTAAATTTTTTGGAAAATCAGCTTGGAAAATATATATCAAAATTAAAATGTGACAATATTGTCGAGGAAAGTTAAGAAAACCTCTATAAGGTATTAGGCTGTACACGCAGCACAAAATAGGATTGGAGGTAACAGAACAATATTAATGTTTGGAGGTAAAATTGGTGTGGGTAAATGTGGTGAAGATTAACTATATTACGGTCAATATTAAGCGCAAGTTGGTCAAAAGTAAAAGTAATTCTAGGAATATTTTTCCGCGTTCATTAATTTGTTGTCACCTCTAAAAAAAAGCGAGACAAAACTACACGTTTTTAACAAACACTACAGAAGTTCACCGTACATGGTTTTTTATACTGAGTTGCCTGCACAAAAAGCCAAAACATCTTCATACACTACACAAAAGCATTGTACAGTGCCAGACTTCAGCACTGATTTGGCGAAGTGTGTGGCCGGCATAAATGATGGAGGTACCAACTTATTTTAAATTTGAATTGCATCACAAATAGAACTGACTTTTAGGAGCAATGTTTTTGACTATTTGAGTCAAACCAGTACCCATCCGATATAACCATCAGGAGCACTCTGTTTTACGTGCCCTCCTGTCAATCTTCTTTTACCCGCTACTGCTAAATTTACATCTACTACTTAACTTAGGATGCCTGGCAGATCAAATAGACGTAAAATGTCGACAATTCAGCTAAAACTTTACAGAATTTGATTTTCTTTCTAAAAGTTTTACAGTATAACCCGCTTAATTACCCCACGCTTATTTACCTTGAGTTTTAAATCCCCGTTTTTAATTAAAATGTCACCTAAATTTCATTTGTTTAATTGCCACAGTATTATTTGACAACAACACAGCAAGTAATGCAACAAAGTTTACATGATAATAATAAGCAGGGAAACCGGAATAAAAACTTGAACCGCCTAGAACCACCTCTGTTAAAATCCCAGACTGCCGACTGTTCTGCAGGAATTATAGAAATACTTCCTTAGCAAAACTATCATGATTTTTTGTGAGCTTTAATTTAAAAA
Source organism: Pollenia griseotomentosa (assembly GCA_963931875.1). Taxonomy (NCBI): domain Eukaryota; kingdom Metazoa; phylum Arthropoda; class Insecta; order Diptera; family Polleniidae; genus Pollenia; species Pollenia griseotomentosa. Next base: position 52,823,741 of record OZ007564.1, read on the forward strand.
AAATATTTCTGCTGTAATTTTCCAATTAATTATTTAGCAAAAGTTTTATAGTTTTTTGCGAGCTTTAAGTTTCTGACATTAGTGTGGTATATTAGGGTGGTACGAACAGAGATCTGGTGGCTAAACACTAGAACGAGATACTTGAGGTCAATGGCCCCGAAGCCCAAAACATTCGACTTCTCAAGACAAAAACATTGATACTTTAAGATCGAATGTAAATGCCTAAGATAAGATATTTAATTTAACAAGGCGAGCACTACGTTCGGCAAAAAAAAAATATTTCTGAAACCTGCTTGCAAGGGGGAACGTTTTTGAGCAACAGTCTAATGCACAGATATTTTCACACTTCCAACCCTGTTTGCTGGAATTTGCGCACAATTCCACCGATTGTGGACACATTTGGTCGATGATGCCGACCAAAAAAATCACAAAGTGCACGAAACAGTCTTAGCGCGCAGCTCAATTGTGTACCCCTTTATGGTTGAATTTGTCAATTACTGAACTGAAGAAAGAAATGCCAAAAAACTTGACGTTAATGTGTGACAACACAATCAACATCGAGCATCATGTTTGTAGCACCGCTTATTAAAACCACCAATTATCAAAAGCAACGCAAAATAATATTTTTTAATAAAACATTTTATTTACACCAGTCAGAATTAGATTGCGTGCAACAGTACTAAAAATATTTAAATGTCAAAAACAAAACAAAAATCTTATAAAATTCAAAAAGTTTTTACTTTATTTAAGGGCATGGTAGAATAAGTACAAGATATAGTCATTAGAAATTTTGTTCTCAACTTCAAAACCCATATAACGTCAAACAAAAGAAAATTTGGACAAAATTAAAACAAGCGTCAAAAATCAAATAAATTAATTTGACATTCCATGGGTAAATAATAAAAATACTCCCTAATGAACATACCTGCTACTTTTTATACTATGCTTTAAGGGTTTATTATACTTCAGGCATTTTTCAAACACTTAGGGCCATTATTACAACTTACAAATAGTTATTTTTAGGATGCTTTCTGACAGATAAATAGTTTTTGGTTGTTACAAGTTAACATTAACCTAAAAAGTGACTGATTAGCTAACATCAGGTTTGTCCTCATGGTATTTTTACAAGTGAACTTTAAGAACTTGAAGATGCCATATTTTCTGCTGAAGATATGGTAACTTCAATGACAGTTTTATGTAGTCGTAGTCGTTGCCACTACGTATTTTAAACAACCAAAAGTAGTCGGTATATACTGCAATGTTGCCACAGTATATAAATTATATTTTTTATTTTATCGGACAGTTGTAATAATGGAAAAAACTTATTGGTCACTTTATCGTTCAAGATAGCTATTGTTCACGTTAACTATCAGCAACTTTATCATTAGGTTGTAATAATGGCCCTTAAAGAATAAATTGTTAAAAGTAACGACATTAAAATTCCATTACACCAATACCCCGGTTTGCGTCGCCAATTGGGATCGGAAAAACTCGACGCAAACCGAAGCACGATTTTCCATACATTTGTATTGATGTTCGTTTAATTGGTCCCGAGATTCATAATTTTAGCTGAAAAAATAAATTTTGATTTGATAGTCTTTATAACGGATAATTTTAATTTAGATCTTCAAATAAAGTTAAAGTTAAAGCTTTCTTTTGAATAACCTTTTGTTTTAAGGGCATTCATCGCTGATTTTGATCTTCAATCCAAGTAGTAAGAAGTGGTTTCTCATTTTTGTAGCCTGTTTATGTTGTAACGATGTTCTTGTTTTAACAAATTTCTTTATTTTGTCAGCGTCACTGGAACAGCAAATGGATTTTATTGTAGAAGCGGCAAGTGCAAGGTTTCTTTCAATATCAACAGCCTTTTTCCCTGATTAAGAACGCGTCAAAATGCCCAGTTTTTGTTCCAAGCTTATTTGCTTTTTTGACTCGATCAAAAGTGGAATTTAAACCGTATTTGTTTTCTTCAGAAAACGTAAACCAATTTCAATTTTCTAAGTGGAATTAATATTTTAAGAAGCATATGCATATACTAAAAAACTTATTATTCTACCTTTTTATTTCGTTCAAACCACTAAAAATTTATGCATTTTTGCAAAACCAATATGTAAACATAAATATCGTCACCTAAAATTTTTTTACAGGAGAAGCAAAAAACTTTAAAAAAATCAATAACAACAAGGTGTAATTGGCGTTTGAATTTCTTTAATAAAGTCGCCATTTTTTTATCTAAAATTGTGTGTGAACATAAAGTTTAATAAAACGAACAAAACTAAATTAAAAACTCTTATTTCGAGTTTTTTTTTGTTGTTAAGCTCTTTTGCATTTTAGGTAACGATATGTAACATACATTTCATTTGGGTATGATAAAGGATCTGATGCATCCCTATAAATGTCGTCGACGCAATTTTTCAACGGAATGTTAATTCAATTCCTCTATTCCTGTAACGTTGGATATGCCGGACATTTTAAAATTTTTTTTACAACGCATGAGCCAAAAAATTAGGAGTGTGGGATGGGGGTAAATGGCTCCTCATCGGGGTCAAAGCTAGAGGAAAACGATACAAAAGGCAAAAAAAGCTTCACAACTGTCCCTGAGTCGCTCCTAGAGAGGTAAAATGTAAATTTACTTTTCTTAAGGGAAATTTTATTGCGGAATTTCGGTTTTTTTAGTTTTTTCAATAAGCTAAAGCGTTTTTGAGTTATGCGAACATATGTTGTGCAACTCCTCCACTTTCGAAATTTTTGTTTGGGGACCACCTTAATGATCAAAGATGGAGACTGGGTATGTTCTGAAAAAATGCTCGGGTAGCAAAAATATTGGGGGTCCGTCATATATTTAAGTCCTCTAGGGGCACTCTGGGACTAGTTAGGGCGGTGGCGGGTAATTTAATAAAAAAAAATATTTAGTATTGGAGCCCCCTTAAGAAGCACAGATAGGGGGTTAGTATGTTTGGTTAGTATGTCAGTCTTACATTTTACCCCTTTAGGAGCGACTCAGGGACAGTTGTGAAGCTTTTTTTTGGCTTTTGTATCGTTTTCCCCTAGCTTTGACCCCGATGAGGAGCCATTTAACCCCATCCCACCCACCAAATTATTTTGGCTCAAGCGTTGTTTTTATAAACTTCACAAAATTGGGGGTTCTAGCGTATCGAAATCAAAAAGTCGTGCACTATTCCACCCCTAATGTTACATGCGTTTCGTCGCTGCTAAAGGTCGCTAAACTTGTCCTAATTTTTAATAAAATTTTACAAGAAAAATTAACTTAATTCATGTACTAGAAAAAAAATAATAAAAAAAAAATTTTAAAGATGTACCACAATTTTGAAGTTAGTATTTGGTAAAAAAAACCTTCTTCTTTGATATGAGCCCACACTTTATTTAAAATATGTATCAGTAATGCTCTGGATGAATCTTAAAAAGTGTTGCCGTAACTAAAAAAAAAAAAGTAAAAAAATTGGAAAAATAATAAAACTGAGTAAATACTTTTTTCAATTTTCTCTGCCGTTTAATAAACCAAGTGTCCGCCATTAAGAATCAAAAGAGAAACTAACCACATTTTAGTTCTAACTTAGAGATATATGATCTTTTTTAGAGGCCCAAAACGCATTTATTATTTTTTTTATTTCAGTACTTTAGATTAAATGCTATAAATATTTTTCTGTACAATAAAATTATCCTATTTTCTTGGTACTGTGTTTAAAAATTACCGTTCTAAAGAAATTAACTTCAAGAAAATCTCTACCGCTATTCGACATTATTATATAGCCGTAAAATATGCAAGTTGTTTTTGCAAAAAATATGAAAATCGTCAATATTTACTTTAAATTAAAAAAAAAAAAAAACTGAGTGCACAGTTTTTTCAATTTTTTTTTTAAAGAATATATGTTTCGTTGCCCTTACTATTAATGTAAAGAAAAACATTTACCAAATTTTGAGCTTAAGTGTAATTTTTTGTGCTTTTTCCGGAACTGCAAATTGTACTTGTTTTTTATATTTTCGTATGAAATATTTTAATAATGAAATATTTAAATTGTTTGTATCGTTGAAAAGTCCTTGCTAGAATTTATAAACAATCAATTTTAACATTATATTTAGATCAGTGTTGCCACCAACGAAATGGTAAATTACACATGGACCATGCCAAAATTACACATGCTATCTTTTTACGCATGTCACAGAAACAAATTTTGAACAAAAGTGGAATTAAAACCATATTTGGCTTCTTCTGAAAACGTAAACCAATTTCAATTTCAGTTTGCAAACAAATAAACAAATATCGTCACCTAAAATGCAAAAGGGCTTAACAACTCTTTTTATTTTTTTACAGCAGAAGCAAAAAACTTTACAAAATCAATAACAACAAGGTGTAATTGGCGTTTGAATTTCTTTAATAAAGTCGGAATTTTTGATCTAAAATTGTTTGTGATCATAAAGTTAATTAAAACGAACAAAACTCAATCAAAAACCATTATTTCGAATTTTGTTTTGTTGTTAAGCCCTTTTGCATTATAGGTGACGATACGTTACTTGCATTTCATTTGGGTATGATAAAGGATCTAATGCAGGGATGTCAGCGCCATACACAATTGTGTAAATTAATTCACACACATTCTTCACACGCATTCTTACGCTCTTTCATTTAGTCCACGAGAGTACCCAATTAGTCGTCGATTATAGAGCTGCAAAACTATCGATAGTCGGCCCCATCGATAGTTTCGATAGTTTGCTTAAAATCTATCGATACTATCGATAGTATCGAAAAGTTTCTATGTGCCACTTCTGTGGACACGGTAGTCAATGAAGGTCGTAAAAAATTAAAAAGTTTTAAAACTTCATTTACAGAAAACGTTTTTCAGGCATAAAGACCAGCATATCCACTAGGGTGGCCCAAAATACAAAAGTATCGAATTTTCGCACTCCACAACGCTGATCCTATTCGAATAGTGCTTAAAAATGTTTAGTCCAAATTTGAGCACAATCCGTCAATATTTAGAGGTTGCGATAGTTTAATGATTTTTCGGGGTTAGATAGAAATATAACATACTCTGATTTTTTATGGTGATATTCATTGTTTATTTAAAAATAAAAATATTTAATAAAACAAATTAATAAAGAATTAATAAAACAGTAAATTAAGTACAAATTAACACAAATTTTATTATTTTTTTAATTTATCGATAGCCATTTTTGCAATATTCAGCCTTATTCCGGTTGTCGTTGTCGTAATCGATCAAGTCGTTTTTTGTAAGAGATTAAAGAACACTGGCTGTAGGTTACTTTAATCTCTTACAAAAAACCACTTGATCGATTACGACAACGACAACTGGAATAAGGCTGATTAGCTTTAGAAACCCCGTGAAATTTTTTTCTATGGTAATCTAAGCAAATATTGTTTTTGCTCCTCATTTTTCGTATTTGAATTGTTAAATCGGGTCACCAAAGCAACATCTCGTTCTGCACAGTCATTTACAACTTTTAAAGGGCTAGCATTTTTTTCATCGAAATAAAAACTCCGTAGGACCCTTTGAAAGAAATACTTCTGGAATCGATAAAGGTTAGCCCGATTAAATATTCAGAAAAATACTATAGATGTCGACGAAATGCTTTAACAGCAGCTTTAACAATTTTTTCATTGGGATAGTTTGCTAGTTGCTTATCATTAAGAGGAGCATTTATTGCTAAAGGAGCTTCATTCCAGTATCGGCTATATATAAGACTTATAAACAAACTAATTTCGGTAACTGCTTTTTTTTCCTCATCTGTAAGATCAAATTGATTTTGAGACATATATATTTTTATGCAATAGATCGCCTTCGTAAAAATCAAAGAAAAGTGTGAAAAAGTATCTCCAATACATAAACAAGTACAATAATGATAAGCCAGTAGTAAATGCATGTAATATAAAATGTGAAACATATAAATAAGTCGCCATTCATCGCGACCTCTAAATATTGACCCATTGAGCCAATTTTTGGTATACACATATATTTTAGTAAAAGAAACAAAATCAAGCTTGTGGAGAAAGTATTGGACTATACTTTTACTTTCCCATACAAGCGTAGGCCAGTCTAATATTCACTTTCAGTGTCATCTATGGTTTAAAATTAATATAAACTTTATATAGAAATACTGATGGTTAATTGTCATCAGGGTTGTCAGTTTGTTTCACCTTCGACGTCAAAATATTCAACTAAAGTCTAGAAATTTAAAACGTTATTTCGTAACCCTTGCGTTGAAAATGTATTTATATAAAATTCTTTGAATTTTAAAAAATTTTTCAAGAAAGTAGAACAAAGTTTTTACAAAATAATTCCATTAATTTTTTTAAGACTTTTCGTTAAGAAAAAAATGACAAACAGGTAAAAAAATAGCCACATTTAGTGAGAAAACACCACTTCTAAGAACCCTGGTTGCTATTATTTTTTTAAACTCAAAATTATTTTAGCTAAATAAACAACGTAACACTCTTTGAATTAATTTAGTTTATATAACATTATTTTAATATGTAAATTAGTACACAATTCTGTGGCAATAACGAAAAAGTGCTTAAGTTAATTTTTTTAGAATTAAAGGTGATTTTTGAAAATTTACTCCTTTTCTAATATAATCATAATTTATCTGCGGCTATATTTTTTTAAAGTTTTTATTCCTAAGCAATCCTTATGTCACAGATCTAAAGTAAACTTAAGTTTTATTCCAAATATTATTACACATTGAAAAAAGAAATGTACGCAAGGAGTCATTTTTCTATAACTTCCTGAAAAGTCGTACAAAATAATTGAAAATTTAACCATGTGTAACTTTGATTGTGAAGGTCTCAAGGGTGCCAGGGTTTCTAGTTGTTGTTGCATTTGTACTTTTGAATATGATGATCTAAAAAGAAACTTAAATTTGGGTTAAGGCAACTAAATTACTTTTTTCATTTGCTTTTTCCCAAAGAACTAAAAAAGTTTATGTACTGCTCAAAACTTGCATCGAATGAGTTGTTAAAAATGTTTCGTTGACTACATCTAATCAACTCTGCAGCTACTTTTAAAATTTTCCGATAGTATCGATAGTGATAAAAACTATCGATAGTCCGCCAAAAATAAAACTATCGATAGTACTATCGATAGTACTATCGATTGTTTTGCAGCTCTAGTCGATTATCAAGCGACGGGTGCACATGCGGCGGATGCTTACGTATTTTTAAATCTTTATTAAGAATACTTGTCTCTTTATTCACTAATACTAATGTAAAGCAATACAACCACAATTGACATCACTGATCTAATGCATCCCTTAAATAGCGTCGACGCAACTTTTCAACGGAATGTTAATTCAGTTCCTCTATCGCTGCAGCATTGGATATGCCGGACATTTTTATATTTTTTACTTATCCAACACAAAAATATTTTTCAAATGTCTCTTTATTAGCTTTTTGTTAACAAAAATCGTATCGTTGCTATATTGAATACAAAAAAATAATATTATATAAAATATAAAAAACAAAAAACAAATATATAAAACAAAAATATATATTTGCAAAGTAGGAAATAATTTGTCTCCAAATTTGTCTAATAATATTCTGCCTTCAAATTACTATGAAGCTAAAACTTTTCAAAATGTAAGAGTGCATGTTGTCGCGAAACTATTCTTGAAACTCCTTAAGTTTTATCTTCCGAGCATTACTTCTAATAAAACAAGATCTAATATTACAAAGTCAATCTTCCAGTATGTTAAAAGGTTCAGACAGGCCTTCAACGTTACCAAATGTATTTAATGGCACGAGCATTTTATCAAAATAATAACTGGCTTTTTGTCTTTTAGGAACTTAACTTCTGAATTATACTGTCCAAACACAACATTAGTTGTATCTGATGCAAATCCAACTAGATTTTCAAAAAGGAATCCCTTTTTCTATAATTGTGCTTTTGAGAAGCTCGGTAGGCTAGCTGGTAGCGAGCTAGTCTATCAGCGCCGAGGTTGCGGGTTCGATTCCCGCCAGAGACTCTGGTTTCTTTCCTGCAGACAAGCATAGAGCTTCGCGGGATTAGCTTAGGAAATTAAAAAAAAAAAAACATTTCTTTTGCAGTCGATGATCCACTCTCTTTGAAATAAAAAAAAGAATAATGTACCCAGGATGTTTCGTCGTTATAATAAATTGTGGCAAAAGCTATCTAAATGCCAAATGGTTAGTAGTTAATGATCCAAACATTTTTAGTGCAGCTCTTTTAACGCTTCCATTCTTTTAATTAAATTTTTAAGTTTTGCCAAGAATAATAAAACTTTTTACTTCTTGTGAAAAAATAATAACAAAAATCAGTGCAACACAACGTTAAAATATTAAATTACACATGAATTACACATGCAGTCAATTACACATGGGCTACACATGAAAAAATATATTACACATGATATGTGTAATTACACGTGAGGTGGCAACACTGATTTAGATAGATTTGGTAATTTTCAACAATTCAACATAAAAAGTGTTGCCGAGTTAAATTTTTTTTTAAAAAGAATACATGGGATGTACATGAATCCTTTGACGGAATTTTATCAAAACTTGAAATTTTGTTTTTTATTATCATATATACCTCCTTGCAAAATATTATTAGTCTGGGTCAACTCCTTCTATTTTTGCACAATTTTGTTCCACATCAAAGTATTGTGCGTCGTGCCAAAGTTATCTTCACATATATCACAAAATATTTTTTTCCATAAAGAAGCATGCACACGGCATGTTTTGTACATCTGACTTGTGATCTTTTTAATTGTGCTTGTCTTTCGAAACTGCCGTTTAACATAAGGCTTGTAGGATTCGGTCACAATGCTTCTGACATTGTCTCTGTCTCTGTCTCTGTTTTTTTTTTTTTTTTTTTTTTGCAAAGTTAGTGCAGAAACCAAAGTAGTCCTCGGTTTCAAAATAGCGTGCTGCCGCCACAAAAATTTTCATTTGCGCCGTAAAAGACTTTAGCCGTCTTGTGGGCTACACGACAGAGCATTCTTTGCAGTTGTGTTTGCTGATCTGAGCGTGCAGCCAAGATCCATCCAAATGTTCTCCTTAAGATGTCCTGGTGAATTGGAATCTTCTTTGCCGTGATAAAGAGCTTAGAGTTGATGATCGTGTTTGGCAAAAAGCATGGGATGATACGGCGTATGCAACGGTTGGCAAATGTGCCCATGTTTTTCGAGAACCGCGTCGAGAATCTTTTTAATTGAAATGTAAGAAATGCCATAAATTGACACACATTACTGTTTTTCTCATTTAAATGTGTCTGTAACATTTTTGGCGAGTAAAGCGGCTCATACACTTGCAATAAAATTGTTCAATTTTACGTATTGTACAATTATATCGCCAATGTGTATGTGATATTCGAAGGTGGCACAATATATTGGCAACAATCAAAAGACTTTTGATTTTTATTGCACAACGAAAAGATGCTGTTTATGTTATTCCTATAGGTTATGTTCACCTTTTTATTGAATGTTATTGAATGAATGAAGCCATTGTGAGACTTTTTGCATAATTCAGGCCAAATTGTAAATAATACGGCGAATTTCATATACAATAATATTGCAAGTGTATCGGCCGCTTACAGGAAATTACTCGCCGAATTACAGAAAAATTGTGCCTGTAAAATTTTTGTGAGAAAGTTCCCGCTTTAAACTGTCAAATAAACTCACGAATAAAAATGGGATGAGAAAAAATTTGAACCCTAAAACATATTTTAAAATGTTATGAGTAGAGCAACCAAAAAAAAGCAAATGCTTATTTTTTGGTTTACAAGATTGAAAGATTTTGATTGAACACAAATTCCGATCATAAAAAACAAAGAAAATTGGCTATATTTGTTAGGGCTTTTTAGTTATTTTTGCGATACTGGCTTTTTTTACTTATTTTGCCATTTTAAGATAATTTTTTTCATACGAAAAAAAAAACTTATTTAATAAAATTTTGCAAAAAACCTTATTATTATTTTTTTATGTGCAACTTTTTTTTATAAATACTAAAAAGTCAACAATTTCTGTGCTGTAACAACTCTGGTTAAAAAAATCGTTCATCGTTATGGTAATATTTTGGGCTTCCTTTGAACAATATCATCCCAAAAACCTATATTATCTCTGTATGTTATTATAGATACACTTAAGAGTGCTGATGTGAGAAACACCTTAACATATTGGTCCTAATGGGCTCTAATTGGCGCAAGCGCGAATCGGTCCATAATTTAATATAGCACACATAAAAGCTTCTATCCGGAAGAGGGTCTTTGTGCCCACTATCAAACCAATTTTAATGCAATTTAAGACATATGTAAATAGATCCATATTTATATGGACACGTAAGGTATGCATTTTTTAAAAAATAGGACCACGAGGGGAGATAGGGTAAATTTCTGCCCATCAGTTACTAGTTAACCGATTTTAATGAAATTTAAAAAATAGATAGATCCCTATTCATATAGCCAAACACTCTCGAAACTTGTTTTTAAAAACTGTTGTGTTGGGTATCATACGGTCAGGCTTGCCCGACTGTACTTTCTTATTGGATTTTTATGCAACTCTGTCTCAGCGGTACTGTAACGTACTTTTTATAGTGTTATGTACAATCATACTTTGTAACGTCTTATTTCTTTTTAAATATAGTTTTTGTATAAAGGATCTGTTAGCACCCCTTCTCTCTGTTTTTGGTATAGTAACTTCTTATTTTTTGCTTTTTTAATATAGTTTTAGCTATTAAGAATATCTCTGTATATCAAATATTGTAAATTTCTGCAAATTTTGGGGTTTCACACGAAGTTGTTACAAATTTGGAAACAAAAAATCTTTTTTTGGTTTTCTAAGTGAACATAGTTATGGACCGTACGAAAAATGTCCTGTGTTCCAGGGGATATAGGAAACAAAGTTAATACAAAATTTAAATGAGCTTCATTAAAAAATGAAGGATTTTCGGTATTAAAAGATATTGGTGATAATTTAGGAGGCAAGCGGAATTATGAGTGCAATCGTATAAGATATACTTCAGAGCAAATACTCAATTTTAAATATGATCCCTTAACATCTGTAGACGTAGGAAGAACTTTTTCTATGTACAAGAACTTGCTGAAACCAAACAGACATAGTTTTCTTTTCGAAAATATATTGCATCAACTTATAATTTACTATAACAACGTATTAAACGAATTAAGTAGAAAATAAACAAGTTTAAATTGCTTTTTTTTAATTTGAACAGCTTATTTTCATGTTTTTAAAAGCTTTTTTTAAGAGCTTAAAGCTGTTTTTTTAGTGCTTTTTTTGGTTGCCCTAGTTATGAATAATATTTTTATTATTTTGCTTTCAACATTTTTGAAAAATATAGGATACGAATTTTCTCAAAGCTATTTTGTCAACAACGAACATTAAAGCTTCGTTCACAATCAGAGAAACAATTTCGTTTTTTCTTCTATCTTTTTTCTTCCTAAAATATTTCATATATTTTCCTTTCATTTTAAAAATAAAAATTTAACTAAATTTTTTTTAAAAATGTAACTTGAGTTGAGTCAACTAGAACTTGAGCAACAATTTGTATGAAATTGTTTCTGACGTTTAGAATAATTTTATTTAGTTTTGAATGAAAATTTCCACAAAATGTTGTAAAAAATAATAATAAAATAATAATATTGTTGTGGCTAAAATTTGCAAACGGGTTCTTAATGCAAAATGTGTGTGGTGACAAAAGAAATTGTTGCTCTATTATGAACACCAAGTTAAAATGTTTTTTTTTTTGATTGTGAACGAAGCTTAAAGTGGCATTTAACATTATATGGTATGGCCGACAGTTGTAATTTCACCGACGTTGTTGAAAATTTTGCAATTTTTGTAAATTTTGGTCGACGTCTGCAATATGGGTGATTGGCGTTCTCAACGTCTGCGTTTAAAACATTTATAACGTAACGACGTAATCTCTTTAGATAGTTTTCGACATGAGGTTCAGACACATTTTTTCTCACTTTTCGAGAAATTATGAAATATTTTATTTCACATCTTTTCGATGCCGGAAGTTGCAGAACATGAGTGCAGGTTTCAAATCCAAAGATCCAAAGATCGTTTAATATCGATACCTTTCTCAGCGAGTTCAAAGCCTTATGAGCTTTTCTATCCGGTTTGCGACGTCTTCATCTGCTCCACTGCTTGTTGAGAGTGTACATCCATGATGGTTGACGAATTTGATATCTTATATGTAGGAATGAAAAACTTGAACATTTTCAATAAAAAAACGTTTGCTTTTTTAATTTTATTTAAAACAAAAAAATTTAAAATTCTATTGCTGTCTTTATTCTATTGTTATTCATAGGAATAATATTTTTAAAATTGAATTTAAATAACATTATCATTTAAATTTTTGTTTGCATAATCAAATAAATACTATTTTATATCATCAGAAGTAAACCTTTGTCAGCTAAAAATCTTTTGTACATTGAAAATTATCTCTTAACGTCAACCGAAGTTGAAGCATACTTGAAGGATGCCATTTCATTTCATTTCATTTCATTGCACGATTTTTTGTGCACGTAAATCAAAAATGCAGTTATCTTAAATGCATTTACCTGCCTTTATGTGCAGGTACTAGGGATGCCAAACGGGAAATCCCGAATCCCGAAATCCCGGGATTTTTCGGGACTGACAAATCCCGAATCCCGGGATTTATTTTTATGAATCCCGGGATTTTTCAATTTAACAACTTTTGTGTATCAAAAGTTTTTATATGTGTAAAAATATTCGTTTAATTGAATTTTTATACTTTCTAATTATTCATTGTTTTATGGTCGTTTTCTCATTACGCGATTATCCTTTTCCCAACGAAAAACTACACATTAAAGAAATTTGGTTTTCTCAATGTCTCATTTGTTTTCTATTCTGTCGCAAAGCTAACCAGCACTCATCTGCCAATTACACTATGCCACAAAAAATGAACCTCAGAAATGAGATATTGTCTAAGCTAAATTGGTGCTGCTGAACACGAATATGGCATTTATTTATTTTTCCCATGAACCGTTTTCGAGATACACCCGAAAATAGTATTTTTCAGCAGTTGTTTAAGGTATTTCGAAAAATCTCGAGAACAGTTTAACTGAATTGTACAAGATTTAACATTTTGAATACATATCTCTCCCCGTGTGGGTCGGATAAAGATTTACTGAGGACTTTAAAGTTGAAAAAAATGTGATTTTTTTAATTTCTTCCAAATTCACATTTTTAATTCGCTCCAGTAATGCAATAAAAAAATTAAATTTTTTTTTTAACATGTATCTAAAATAATATTTTGTTTTAAACGTAGTAAGCGTAAAATTTTTATCGTCGCAAAAAAATTAAGAAATAACGACATAATAAAATTTGTATATAAAATGAATTGTTTTGTTAAGTTTTCTTTTTTAAAAATAAAAAAATAAATATATTTTAACTTTTGTTTATAAGAAAAAGTTGTAAAAGAATTGTTCTGTTAATTTTTCTTTTTTAAAAATTCAAAAATAAATAAAATTTAGTTAATTTAAAAAAATTTTCTTATAATTGTTTTGTTAAGTTTTCTTTTTTAAAAATTGAGACATAAATAAATAAAGTGTTGTTGTTTTTTTTAAAAAAAAGTTGTATATTAAAGAAACAAATTGATCCCGAAAAAGCCTAAAATCCCGGAAAATCCCGGGATCCCGAAATTTCCATAATCCCGAATCCCGGGATTTGTTAAAATCGATCCCGTTTGGCATCCCTAGCAGGTACACAATTGTGGTTACCTGCACAAAAGTGCGGCTAAAGTAAAGTGTTTGATTTGAAAGTATGTAGAATAAAAAAAATTATTTTATTAATACATTCGATGGCTGCGAGTGTAAAACGGCAAATCCATCTGAGGAGATCGAGTGGTTGCGACCGAAACATGTCATGGTAACCTGCCGGCCCGGGTTCGAGCCCCGGCGACGGTCAAGAATGAAAGATTATCAATAACAATTTTAATTGATTTTCATGTTGTAAAATTCCTTTCTTCATAAAAATAATTTAATGAAAATTAAATTTAATGAACTTAAGCCTAATTAAAATTATTAAAAATTTGGATTAAAAACCATAAATAGTTCAACAAAATAACCACAATACTAATTATCAATACATAAATTTATATTTTATTATAATTTAATTTCAAATAACAGATAGTTTTATACATGTATGTATGTTAATATATCTATATATATAAAAGAGACGTGTTTGTTTGTAATCGCTAAACTCAAAAACTACTGCACCGACTTTGACCAAAATTTGTGTGTTTGATGTATGAGGCATGAGGAGTGTTTCTGTGGAGTTTCATATTTATCCGATAGATGGCACCACGTTTTTATATTTTTGTTACTTTCGTCGTAATCGCTAAACATAATGTTTTAAAATTTAGATGCATGGTATGTCACTAAATCTTTATCAATATACATTTATTAATTCTGCGGTAATTTAATAAAATACGCTAAAATCACCAAAATGAAAAAAAAATTATATGGTTTAATAGCCAGTTTTATTCCAAACATTTATGTTAATTTTAGTTTACAAAAGTCTATTTCCACTTCCATAAATATTTTCCAAACACGCGGTTAGGGTATCCAATAATTTTAAACAAACATGAAGAATCTAATAGCATTTGCTGGTAAGTAAAACATTTATTATTTCGTATATATGTATTCCTAATTTTATTCTTTAAAAATACAAAATATAAAAAATTTACCAAATGCTCGAGTTGCTAGACGTAAGACACTTATTTCTGACATTAACTAAACAAAGCGTTTAGCCTACTCAAAAAGATTCATAAGCAAGATGGCATTATGGACAAAACGGTTTATTTAAATATAATAAAGAAAATGTAAAAAAGCGCTGAAGAGTCGAAACTACCAAGCAGTTTTACATTTCAACAAGATAACGACCCGAAGTATTAAGCCAATGACGTTCGTATGTGGCTTATATATAACATCGAGCATGTCCTACCCCATCCCCCACAATCTCCAGACCACAATCCGATAGAGCATTTGTGGGAAGAACTCGATAGACGTGTAAAAAAGAGGCCAATTTCTAATAAATCTGACCTAAAGAAGGCATTGATAGAAGCATGGCGAAGAAATATTGGCAAGGAAACAACTAAAAAATTGGTGCATTCCATGCCAAAACGTTTAGATGCAATTATAAAGCAAAAAGGTTTGCCAACAAAGTATTATATGTGGTATACCATATAATAATTTTTTCGTTTTGAGTGATATAGAATAAGGTGTGCCAATAGTTTTGTGCAGTAGAACTGCTATTATTTTTCGTAAAATATGTTGCAAATCTATATAATAAAAATTAAATGTTGTGTGTTGCTGATCGCATAACTTGAGAACGGCTCTACCGATTTGGACGATTTTTTCTTTAAAATGATCGCCATGGTCCAACTTAGGTTTATACGGAAATAACATTTTGCCCCGCCTACTTATACGCCTACTTTTTTTGGTTTACCTAAAATCAGAAAACGGCTCCATCGATCATTAGTAATCAGCTACCGAGCGAAGCCGGGGCGGCCAGCTAGTTTAATATAAAAGGAACTTTAACAAAAACAATGAGAATTTACAAAGAACATAACAATTTATGAAAAAAAACAAAACAAATATAATGTGGAAATTTAAAAAAATATATCACTCAAAAATGTTAAAATATGCATTTATGCAAATGCAAATTTTATAATTCGGAGAGATAATTGGTCGACATCGATCTTAGACTATCGACAAAAAACATGCATTTGCATGGAAGTTCAACCTTGAGTGGATTTCGATGACGGACCTGAAGTTTATTACTTAAATATACTCTTATATGCTTATAGAATTCTAAGCTTCGGCTTTTTGTTTGTTTGTAGTCCTGACTTGTCAGCTGATTGCTTGTCGAATATACGCAACGCATTTAAAAGTTCAAAATTAACTAACTTTCTGCAGCAAACGCTTCAAAATGTTGTTTATGTAACTATGAAAAAACACTAGTTCACAGAAGTCTACAGCGCGCTCGCGTGTTACGTTCTTCTACCTTCACTCCGACTTTAAGTTGACTACAGCAAATGTTGGAATTTTTTTTACATCCGACTGTCTCATCGATTTTTTTTTATTTTTAAAAATTTTAGAAAAAAAAAGATTTAAGCAAATTAAGTGAAAAGGAATGAAAATCAAGAAAACGCATCATTTAAAAAGTCTTGTTATTTTAAAATTGATCGTAATTATCCTGATTTTGTTGTCTTTTTGTCCATGTGTGTATGAGAGTGCGTGTATGCATCCTTTTATGCCAAATTTTTTTGGTTTTGAATTTTTAGCATTTCTTTAGTTTCTTTTTCACCATTTCACATTTAATGTCAGTCCCAAATTGTGGCCCAGACTATATAATTACAACAGACAAGAAACAAACATACAGACATAGATTTAAAAAATTTTTTTTTTGTGTCTTCCTTTTTTAGAGTTTAAAAAATTGTTAGCATAAATGTTACTTTTACGTAATTGCGTTTTGTGCAAAAGAGTTTAAGAAATTAAATTGAACTTGACCCAGAGCTAGTGGGAATTCGTTGCCTGGTTTTCTTTAGAAAATGAAATACATGAATAAAAGTGAAGCATATGTTTTGTACTTTGGTATGTATAAAACCAAATGTTTAAACATTGTATTTGAAACATATTTTTATAATATCTTCAGCGTCAGGGTGATAAAGAGGAAAGTGAAAAGGATTTACATAAGTACCTTCCTTCCGACTTAACCCTATTGTGGAACCAATCCACAATAGTGAGTTATGTATACACTTACCAAATGCCTGTGTATGTGCCAGAATACTTTTGCACACAAAGGTTGCAATTTAAGCGTACAATCGGACAAATATTATACACTCGTCTCTTGTTTAGGAGCTATCTAACCTCCGCTGCTTTAGTAAATCCAGCAGTTTCTGTTGAATAGCAACAGCACCTAGGAACCACCACAGACCGAACTTTTCCAAAAGGGTGAAAAATCCGTCCTCTAAAGGGAAGAAACCCATCTCGCGATTTTGGACATAATTCACAGACAATACATGCTCCCGGGAAGGTTCCCCTTAAAGACTTTCGCAAGATAATCTTTCTGAGACATGAAGCATTTCTTGCGAGTCCTTAGCCAATAGTCAGACAAGCACCGAAGTACCAGGGGCTACTGACTCCCTTTAGGGGCCCGAACTATCTTATATACACTGCTATGGCTAATCCAGCAGTTTCCGTTGAATAACAACAGAACCTAGGGTTATCCACAGGCCGAACTTTCCCACAAGGCTGAAAAATCAGACTTCTTCCCGCGGTTTTGGGTATAAGCCACAGTCGTGACGGGATCCCCGAAAGTATCCCTTAAAAAAAAAGTCAAGTCTTCCAGAAGACAATCTTCCTGACAAGTACCGAAGTAGCAGGGGCTACTGACACCTATAGTGCCAAATGAAAATAGGTTACTCTGTCCTTGGTATACATGCACCATAATCGCTCTCCATAGATTTTGAACTTCTAAGAGAAAAATATCGACAGAACAGAAACTGCCATGCTCCTCTAGCCCGCTACTATTTCTCTGTTCCAAAAGGAACTTTATGGCAGTGCGACTATTAAGCGGTCTCGTCACCAGGTTTTTTTTTTTTTTTTTTTGTTTTTGGTAAATTTACAGGCATTGACCGAACAAGAGGATGAAGTTCCTTCAGCTGCTTAACTAAGCCCGCAGAGAGGCAGGGGGAGTAAGTATGATACTGGAACCTTGCAACATATTTTTCAGAGTAAAACCAAGTTAAGACCAAAAGTTCCGGGCTATCCTAATGGATCCATTTTTTTATCGTCGGTCTTGATTCGCTGCAAAAATTAATTTTTTAATAGCGTTCTAAAGGCATTTCGGACACGGAAAATTGCCTTTGAACGTGTCTCTGCGTCAAATCTTGTACTAACCAATTTTTGCTTTTAAATATTTTAGAATTAATGCGTTAGTGACTGGCAATTAGTGAAATGTGCGAAAGTTTTTTTTTTTTTTTTTTTTTTTTTTTTTTTTTTTTTTTTTTTTATTATTATTATTTACACTCAGCGCCCAAATCGTCGCACACGTGATCGAATAAAACTTCGTGACGTATCAAAAACGGGATTGCGGCATTCGAAAGCTTTCGTATCGAAATTTGTTTAAAAAATGTAATAGATTTTTATGCTTGTATACTAATGGCATAAGGCATTGCACTTTTCGCCGCATATAAATCAACAATGTTAATAGTGCCCTATGAAATAGGTGACCAGTTTATTTATGTGGCGTTTTTATAACGGCGGCGCTTGCCAAAAAGAGCAACAAAGCAACGCAAAAATTCGGAAAACATTTTACAAATTCAGAAAATTTGCAAAAATAGCGAAAATTCGCGAAAGTTTTTAACATATCAAACAAGCCATTTAATTAATTAAAAGTCCCTAAAATTACAAGGAAGGGCAAAAATTCGATTAAAAATTGTAAACAAGCGCAAATTTGCAAACAGCGGCATGAAAGCAAAGTCTAGTATTTATTAAAAATTTTTAAAGCTGTACAGAATCAGAAATCTTACAGAAAAAATCGCTGGTATAGCGAACATGGCTAAAATTCGCAAATAATCGCAAGCTTGGAAACAAACCCTAAAATTTATTTGAAATCGGTTAAAAAAACAAAATGTCAACAATTAACAAAAAAAAATTTTAGCGAAAATTCGGGAAAATTTTTAATAATTCGAACAAGCCATAAAATTGACTAAAAGTCCATAAAAGTATAAGGAATGGAAAAAATTCTGTAAAAATTGCTAAATTAGGGGAAATTCGCAAAAAATTGCTAACAGCGGCACAATAGCAAAGTCTACTATTTATTAAAAATCGTTAAAGCTGTAAAGAATCAAAAAACTTTCAATACAAAAATCGCTTCTATCTATGACTATAATTTGCGAAAAATTGCAAAACTGAATGTTATTATTTTATTTCTTATTGCTGAAAAAAGTTTAATACTTAAATTTTTAGCTATTTGTTAAAGAAATGTAATATTTATTCCCAAAAAGTGTGTAAATTGTTTGTAAAAAAACAATTAAATGTTTTTACGAAAGCTCTTAACTTAACCTATCGAATGACATTTCGAGTAAAGTCATTCGATCGACTACTCGTTATCGAATGACATAATCTCAAAAAGTAAAATTTCGATCAAAGTCACTCGATCACGACTGCGACGATTTGGGCCCAGGTTTCGTTTTATGCGGATTTTTTTTATGCGAATTCAAATTTATGCGATTTTTAAATTAACGATTTTTTTTTAAATTTTTACGGTTTTTGAAATTTTAGATGTTTTTTAAGCTTTTTTACCTTTTTTAAATTAAACCAAGTTTGCATCACTGATATAATCGTTACAGTTTGTTTTATTTTGTGTTTTGTATATTCATAGCCGATATGTTTATATGAGTGTTTTTAAACTAATGAAGAGCACATAATATTAGTTTTACAACGAAGGTTAATTTCGGTAAAAATAGAATAAAAAATTAGGTGGAAGTTAGAAAAATTTCAATTTAAACTCGTTCTTTCCTGTCTTTTACGATACAACATTGTAATAACCACATGTACGAGTGAAAAGAAATTTGCATACCTTTTAAACTAATAGAGGTCCCATAATAAAACTTATACAATATGATAAGGACACTAAAGGCCAATTGAGATTAAAAAATAAAAAAATATTAGAACTAAGTTAGACAAATTTTGATATAAATTGGTTATTTCCAGTTTTGCAGATGAAAAAATTTTGTTTTTCAAATTAATTTTTTTTTTTATTTAAAGATTAATCGATTTTCTATAAGAATTACCTAAAATTTTTTTCGTTTGATTAGTTTTTAGTTTGAAATAATAATTTAAAAAAACATTTTTTTGAAAACGACAACACTTTAACGCCCTGTAACTCGACAAATAAACATCATAGAAAATATTTCGAACAATTATTCATGTCTACCAGAACTATAGTTATGCCAACAATAAAGGAATTCCAACAAAATATTTTTATTGAGTTGTCCGCTTCACATATACATTAGAGCGACTCAAAATGTATGGAAGCAAAATTCGTGCTCAATGTACCCTCCTAAAAATGAGCCTTGGACTTTTTTAAGATACCATTTTAAATATTTCGGCTCCAGCTTTGACCTCTCGTGAGCTGGACCATTTTGAAAAAGAGTCTATTTTTGCATGTTTTGTTAATTTGAGAATCTGTTTCCTTACCAACATATACAAATTGGGTATCATAAGAAAGGTTTTTTTAAGGCGCGTCCAACTGTATATACAATTTGTCCAAGGACGATCATCCATATTCTTTTTTTTAAGGATTTTCTGTAAAAAAAACGGTTTTTGAATTTTTTGTTCGGGGTTGTTTGTAATAAAAATGCCAAATTAACATATTTTAATCTTTAGTCGATTTAATTAAATACGTGTTTCAGCTTTTTTGGAAATTCGCGCTAGTTCGCGTTTTGACAAAAATGCAATGGGGTGGCAACCCTTCGATTTAAATATAGCAATATGGGTATCAAATTTCTTCTTTTACCAAGTACATCATCTTTGTTGTGTAAATAATATTATTTTTTGCAAATTAGATGCATTTTACACGGTGCTCTGGAATATATATATAAATGCAATTTTGTAGTAACTGTAATATGTTAGCGGATTTAGTTTCTTGATCATGCATGGATAAAAATAGAACTAAAGTAAGAAAAAAAGAAATGATCCACGACTTTTTGGAGGCATATTTTTTTTTTCGCAAATTAAAAAAAATTTTAAATTTTATTGTTTATATTTACAAAACTTTTATACAGATCATTTAAGACTCATTTATAGCGATTTTAAAAAGCGTTACAGCAAATCCTTTCGTGATTATATTTGAGTATATTGCTTGCGCGACACGATCTGGCTCGCAATATAAGAAATGCAAAAGAAATGCATTTAAGGAAATCATTGAATTTGATTGAATTTAAAGCTTTGAGTCTAGCTTTACCACGTTCACGACGAATTTTATGCTGGTCAAGTATAATGTCTTGAATGTTTAAATCCTTAAGAAGGGTTGTTGCTAGTAATGCTCCAAAGCGATTTGACACCCCAGCACGATCCAACGCAGCACTAAATGTCGGCAGTGCTATTTTTGTTACTGTACGATGTTCTTTTGGTATTAGATTTTCTTCACACGATAATGACTCAAGGTCATCTTGCCTTGTCAATTCTCCTTCACTGCATGTACTGTCAGTTTCCATTAAACAGTCAGTACCACCTGAACTAGAGTCTGCATACGGTTCATTATCTAACGATAACAATCTTTCTCCTGACTGATCCACATAAAATTTCCAAACACTCAATGACATTCTTTTTTCGACAGGACATTCACACGGTACTTTTACTTTTCGAGAGCATTTGCACGAAGAGATTAAAAAAAGACCGTTCCACTCATCTTCCTTAAAATGCAATCGATTTTTTACGTTATAGCGATATCGTTTAGTCAAATATACGACTTTTTTACGAATTGACGGTCTGTTTATTATAGGAATATGTGCACTTTGCCATACTTTTGCAATGTCATTAATTGCACAGTTGAAAAATTTGGAAAACCCGAATCTGCGATTGTTGTTTCGAGCGCGCAAAAATAATAAATGTTGTATCACATCGCGGTTTGTCGGTAATCTATTTCGGCTTAATTCAACTAACGCGAAAGGCATTTTAATCACGACACAATGAATAATTATTTAAATTTAACGATATTGGGAACTGATAAACTTAAATTTTCAATTTTTTTTTTATACATGAAATTTTTCATACAGCATACTTTGATTTTATATTTTTGCAAATTTCTAAATTATTTACATACAAAGATGATGTACTTGGCAAAAGAAAAAATTTGATACCCATATTGCCCTATTTAAAACGAAGGGTTACCACCCTATTGCATTTTTGTCAAAACGCGAACTAGCGCGAATTTCCAAAAAAGCTGAAACACGTATTTAATTAAATCGACTAAAGATTAAAATATGTTAATTTGGCATTTTTATTACAAGCAACGCCGAACAAAAAATTCAAAAACCGTTTTTTTTACAGAAAATCCTTAAAAAAAAAGGATATGGATGATCGTCCTTGGCCAAATTGTATATACAGTTGGACGCGCCTTAAAAAAACCTTTCTTATGATACCCAATTTGTATATGTTGGTAAGGAAACAGATTCTCAAATTAACAAAACATGCAAAAATAGACTCTTTTTCAAAATGGTCCAGCTCACGAGAGGTCAAAGCTGGAGCCGAAATATTTAAAATGGTATCTTAAAAAAGTCCAAGGTTCATTTTTAGGAGGGTACATCGAGCACTTTTTTTGGTGAGTCGCTCTAATATACACACATATTTGTTGATTTTTTTTTATGCGATTTTGTTTTGATTTTTTAATTCAAAAGAAAGAAATGTAATCACGCTTATATACTCCTGCCGGAGTAGCTTTGAAACTCTCACGAATGTGCACACTAACTAACAAAATTTTTGTTACTACGCGCAATCCCTCACGAATCAACCAGCAGCTAAATTCGTAACTAGTTAGGTTTTGGAACAGTATATAACTATGTAGTTGTTAGAAGACAAGTTGCAAGATTTCACGAATCAAAATGTAGTTAAATTCGTAACTAGTTAGGTCTTGGAACAGTATATTACTAGTTGTTACGAGACTAGTTTCAAAATTTCTATTTTTACATTTTTAGAACAATGTTTTAATAAAAAAAATTCCATAAGGCTTAAAAAAAATAATGGACCGATTGTTAACATTTTCAGGCTGGTCTGTCCGCAAACTGTTGCCATGTAATTGCTCTGCTTATGTAATAGAATTAGATAGCTCTGGTGCCAAGGCGAGGGACTAGAGATTACTGCGCAATTAAATTGTTAGCTTGTGTTGCGTTTACTATGAATATTACGATAACCTTGAACATATTACACAATCCAAAAACTTAAAAAGAGTCGTCGTTTTACTTCAGCACGTTCATTTCGCAAAGCTGTCAAAATTTTTGGAATTAAAAGGATAAAGAGCGATTACCAATTAGACTTTTTAATGCGACAGAATTGACAATCAGTTTAATAGGATTATTTCACTTCTCTTCAATTTTGATTAAGAACAAATTTGGATTTTATTTTCGTTTGTTTCTTCGAAAAGAACAATTTAAAGTTCCATTTAAAAGCAATGGTAGTAGTATAGATGGCTTTGATGTCAATACTTTAAAATATCAACTTTCAAAAATTATGAACCATATTTTCAATTAAATTCCAATTAAATTTTTTTTTTTATTTTTTAAAATTTATTTTTATGTTTTTTTAATCTTTTGCTTAATAAAACTACAAAATCAATCAAAAATGTTTTTTTAGCTCGTGTTTGGCACATACCAAGTCGAGTTTTTTCCAAAACCCTACAAAGGATTTTAAAATCTAACTGCATTTTAAACAGTTTTGGTAAAAGCTAAAAAAAGGAGCTCAATTTTGTTTAATATTCGAAACAAATAATCGCCAAAAATTCATTAATGATGTCGGCTTTATAACGCCATGATTTTCATGATGATGGATTACTGACAAAAATCAGTTTAAGATCATAAAAAAAAATTACTTAAAATTCATTCATTAAGGCTTAAGTGTGGTTTCTTTTCTCAGCTAAGTAATTTACTAATACCCTGCACCAAATAAAGGCCACAAATGTGCATCATATAAGTTTATTAAGGCTTTTGTTAAAGTGTAAAAAAAGTAATATGGGAAAGTAAATATTTTAAAAAAGCTTGCATTTCTTAGAAATTTTGAATTAAATAAAAATAT
Source organism: Pollenia griseotomentosa (assembly GCA_963931875.1). Taxonomy (NCBI): domain Eukaryota; kingdom Metazoa; phylum Arthropoda; class Insecta; order Diptera; family Polleniidae; genus Pollenia; species Pollenia griseotomentosa. The sequence continues at coordinate 52,847,578 of OZ007564.1, forward strand.
GTTTTTTTTTTAATTAAATGTTTAAGTAAAAATATGTGTAAGAGATCATGCTATTATTCTCTCCCCTCTCATCAATAAACGCAGCCTTTCTGAAAGAAAACTTTCGTAGTGTGAACCCAGACTAACAAAAGCTATTTTAAAAGTATGTACCTTTCTCAAACTAAAGAATTAAAAAAAATATTTTTAACAAAAAGCACCTTAGGAAAATTTAATTTTTTAAGAAAATGTACTTTTTAGGAAACATTATCTAATTAAGAATAAGTACATTTGCAAGAAGAAGCAAGCCCAAGCTTAAGAAAAAAACTTCTTTTTATGAAAAAGTGATTTTTTTTTTTTTTTTTTTTTTTAGTAAAAGTACCATTTTAAGCAAAGTGCCTTTTTTAAATTCAAATATCTTTTTTAGAAAATATATCTTTTTTTTTTAAGTACCTATAAAAGTAGTACACTTAAAAGAAAAATCAATTCGTAGTGGCATCAATGGTACGGTAGGTATGGATTTTCTTGCATCAAGTAGAGAAAATTGATTCAAGTACGAATTTTTCAAGTGCGAAATACTTTACTTATCCATATTGAATCCTGAATTTGTACTTGAAATAGTCCGAAAATGAGATTGATTTCAGTGAAACTAAGATTGAATCAACCTCAAAATGCGCTTGATTCAAGTATTATAATGCTGATTTAATAACGAATTCGAAAGTGAAATTAGATTGATTCTTACCTAAAACACTTTCCCCAGAGAACCAAAGACAGAAGGAGAAAATTATTATGATTGATTAACTTACCCATTTTAAACCTTACAGAATTATAAAACGCCAGCATCATGCTCGACATGGTTTCTATTTTAAAAATTTTATGTATTTAAATAAATATAAACTAAATGGGAACTTTTGCTTTTTATTTAACTTTTTAAACATGAACATAATGTATGTTTTTCTTCTTGTTCTGTCGTTATTGTTGTTTCTACAGAAAAAAGGCAAATTGTTTTTACCTACTTGTGCGGTGTTGTTGTAGTTTTTACAATAAACTTTGACAAACTTATGCGTATGCACGCATATAGAATGTAATGCTGATAGATGAGCCTAATAAGTTATATGAGATTAAAACGCTCACTTTGATATTTTACTCTCAGAGTGGCACTTATTTTAAGAAATTCCGGGATTTTTGTTCGAAAGTAATCCCAGTTGGGATTGTTTTAAGTACGTTTTGGTGTTATTCGTATTTACATTTTTAAGGAAGACTCGTACTTAAAGTTATTATAAAAAAATTAAATTTATCCCGAGTGTTTTTCTTTCTGTGCATATATTTTTTTTTTATAAAAAAACGCCTCCCAGAAAAAGTTTATGTTTTTTAATAAAACAAACCTTTTGTACTACAAAATTTTTTTTTAAATAGAGTACCTTTTCAAGAAATCGTAATTATCCTTTCTAAATATAAAATAACCCTCAATATTTAAACACATTGGGAGGTATTTTTTTAAAAGTTTTCTTTTGAAATATAATGTTTTTTCAAACATTTTCTTTTTTAAAAACATTGATTTATTTATAACGCCTATTTAAAAGAATACTCTGCCTTTTTTGAAAAGAATTTAGAAAGTACCGTTATGAAATGTACAGCACTTTCTCGTTACCTTAACCAATACCTTCTTAAAGAAAGCCTCTTACTAAAAAATACTACTAAAAAAACCTTTTTTTGTAAACATCTTTAATTAAGAATTTTAAAAGAAACAAGCCTTCAAAAATTTTAAAAATATCATTTATAAATACTTAAAGAAAAGTGCCTTTAAAAAAAGTACTATGAAAGTAACCGATTTAAAAGTACTTTTTTGTAAATTAAAAATAAAACAAAAAACATTTGAATAATATTTCTAAAAAGGTATTCTTTAAAATAAAAACCTTTAAATTAAGTACTGCTTATGTCTAACATTCCGTTGTTCATATGCCCGCAGCCAAATCTCCTTCACTGTGCGAAAGTACCACTGCATTTAGTGGTTTATCTTAGTTATTTTTATACTGCGAGTTTTTCAGCAATTTTGACTAATTTCGTAGAAACTGAGCCTGTGCGAAGTTACAGGACTGGCCAAGTGTTAAGTATTTTGAAAATTCTGGGGACAAATTACGGCAATCAACATCGATAGAAATTACAATCCAATTTAAATGGAAATTTCGATCGATATCGAATGCCTTGAAAGGTAGGGAAACAACAAACCGGCCTGTCTCGTCTCAGTAGATTTTTTTCCTTATATTGAGGTTCGCAAAAAAGGAAGTAATTTTGAAAATATGTAGTCCATTTAAGGAACTTTTTTTTAAACAAAAAATACCTTAAAGAAATGTAAATTGCATAACTAATTTAAAAACCCTTTTTAAAATACGTCTTACATTTAAAGAAAACACCTTTAAAAATTTATTTAGATAAAGTATCTCTATTTAAAAGATGCCATTTGAAAAAGTTAATTTTAGAAATTACAAAAGTACAATAACTTTAGAGAATCTTAATAAATTAGTACCTTTAAAAAGGTGTATTTTAAAAAGTAAATTTTAAAAAAATCTCCTAAAAAAAGGACATTTCAAAAAAATGTTTTTAAAATGACCATTTTTAATGAAACGCTTTTAAAAAGTACCTTAATAAAGAAATTTTTTCAAATAGTACCATAAAAACTTTTCATAAAGTGACTTTAGAAAGGTATCATATAAAAAGGTGCCATTCAAAACGTTTATTTAGATAAAGGTACTTTCAAAATATTCTCTTTTGAATTAAAATTTTTTTTAAGAACTTCTTTAAAAGAGTAACTTTCAGGGCTGTGGATTCGTCAAAAAATAGGCCCTACTCCGACTCCAAGCGCTGAAATTTTTTAAGTCCGACCCCTGCACTAACATTGATGCTAAATGTATATGAGACTGGCCCTTATTTGAGTTTAAACTCTTTTTTTAATGCAATAACTTTTGAGTGGTTAAATAACTATAGCAAGAAAATGATTCTGTAAAAGTTCATATCGATATCTTAATTCTAACACGTGCCGCTTTGAGCTTCAATATACATAGTTATTTACATATGTAAAGTAGACTGGTCCTAATTTTCTAACTTCAAAACTTTTAAAGCAGACCCTCTTGAAATTTTTTTTGTTTTGGAAAGTATTAGAACATTTTTTAAAAATTTTGGAATTGGAGTCGCGACCCCGGTACAAAAACCTCAACTCCGTTTCCACAGCCCTGGTAACTTTTAAAAAAGTAGGTTCAAACAGATTTTTTAAAGAAAGATTTGCTTTAAAAATTTACATTTTTAGAAAAAGTTTATTTTTATTTACCTTTTCAAAAGTGTTCTTTAAAAGCTCACTCATAGAGAAAAAATAATTTTTTAACTTTTCCAATTGGAAACAGATTACGCCGATTATAGTACCCCTCCGATTAAGTGCCGTTCATTGTGAATGTTTTTTTTTTCTTTTTCTTTTTTGATATTCATATCTTAAGGGTTTTTATGTGCTTAATTACTACATCGGTTTGTGGCTGCTTTTTTTTTTTTTTGCACAACTTTTTTGTTTTTTTTTTTGGTCTAAATGGTTGATCATTTCCGTTAATGCTTTAAGCGTTATTTGACGAGGCAGACAAAACTAAAATAAAAGCCAAAGAAAAAAAAAACAACAACGACAAGTAAGACAACTGTATAAAACTGCGTCTTGATTTAATTATAAATGTCTGATAATACGGTTGAAATATGACCCTTAAACTTAAAAATTTCTTTAGAAATGCTGAAATGAAATCCACTAATTCATATTTAAGTCTGCCAAACACAAGTTTTGCGTGAGCCAACCGAAAGATAATTTATTTCTAAGCAAAATATTTCGAAAAAGAATGAAAATCTAACGGTTTAAGTAACAATTATAAATTTTAGAGGTTTGTTTAAAGGGAATTATAGGGTGGGTTTGAGTTAAAATGTTAAAAAAAACAACAACTAAAAATGTTTACTCATAAGACAGTGCATAAACACACGGTAGTAGTAGTAGTAAAGCCCTAAACTCAGTTTGGCGATTTGATGACCAATTTCATTTATGGGCCCCTAAATATTCTTCAAATCGTTAGGCCCTTAAAAAAAAGGTGTCATTAGTTTTTGGCCAACTTCCAATTCAGACATCGTGATACCGCTTTACTATATCTGACAATAATATAGCTACACAGAATACATTCATGTCAATTTTTGTTTCAATTAAACCATTAATCAATATTTAAATCAGTTTTAATTATAAATTTAATGAAGTGAATTAAATGTTTATTTATATCAACAACATTACTGCACAAAATGTTGGTAATATCAAAAAGTATTTAATAAAAACATTTGTTAACTGGTGCAAATTTAATTAATATTAAAAGTATTTAATTGACATAATTTTTTTTTTTTCGTGTAAGAGTTCGAATTCATTTTGTTAAAACTTAAATTTTTACAGGGACTCCTAATTTTTCACTGAAAGTAGTCAGCAAAGTTGTAGTTACGGTAAAGCTGGACGAACAGCTTTTGTGAATATATACATATATCAAGGCAATCTGAACGTGTCTATTTTCTCTTAATAGCTAATAAAAATCACTTTGTACCTCACAAAACGCACGACGTTAATTGTAAATAAAACAAAAAGTTTTTAGAGAATTATATTAATATTTTGTATTATGATAGAAGGATCTATGACATTTATGTTTGAAATAAAATATCGGCCAAATGCTCGCCACGGCTTCGGTGGTATACCTCTATCCCATGGTCCATATTTTCAATGACTCAGAGACATCCTTGGGATTCAATGTCGTTAATGTGCCAAATTATCGTATCCTTTAGCTCTTGAAATGTTCTTGGCTTATTAACGTACAATTTTTCTTTAATCCTCAAAGAAAGAAGTCCAACGGTTTCAAATCACATGATCGTGGCGGCCAATTTACATAGCCACGACGTGAGATAACACGGACATTGAATTGCTGTTTCGTTGGCCATCCTGTTGGAACCACATATCGTTCAGGTCCATTTCCTAAATTTCTGGCCATAAGAAGTCCGCTACACATCTCGCGATAGCGAACAACATTCACGTTAAATGCTTGGGCGAACTCATTTTCGAAGAAGTACGATTACGCCGCCAGCACATAAGCGCACCAAACAGTTACTCTTTGCGGATGCATCGACTTTTTAACAATCACTCTAGGATTCTTATTTGCCCAAATGCGGCAATTCTGCTTGTTAACGAATTCACTGAGGTGAGAGTGTGCCTCGTTGCTGAAAATGAAATGCACGAAATGCATTTTGATTTGAACGACCATTTTTGTAAAAGGCTTCAACAATTTCAAATTTCATCCAAATCGAAAGACATTGATTTCAAAATTGGATCAATTGACATTAAATCCCCCTTTTATATATGTAAAACGTTGTGAAATGCGCATAGTATGCTTGCTTGGCGCCCTATGCTCCAATGGGAGTTAAAGGAACATATATATAATAATATATATATGCTTGCTTTCCCTCAACAATAAATTTCAGTGTATTTATCAAATATGAAAAATTGGGAATTTAGCACGTCATACAGAAATCTTATTAATAGTAAATTTTGTATTCCCAAAAAATAACTTTGATCGTATATAAAATGTTTGGAATTTTGTTGTTATTTTCTTAATTATTTTCTAAAATATAAATTTTAGCAAAAAACTTTCTTTGAGGCTAATGTTGTTGACTATAAGGGCTAAAATATCATGCCGTATATCATATTCTTGTAAAAATTAATTAAAAATATAAAAAAAATTTGGATTAAAAACCATAAATAGTTCAACAAAATAACCACAATACTAATTATTGTTAAAGCTAGGGCACGAGCTCTATGTGTTCATTTGTCCTTCAAGTTGTGCTGAAAAAGGTCAACAGGAAAAAGAAAGACAAAAAAATGAAAAAACGAAAAATGTACTTTGGACTTCAAGAAAAATTCTTGACAAAAGTACGAAAAAACAGAAGTAAGGAAGAACATGTAAAATCAATTAAAATGGATGATCATTCAAAAGAAGCAAACTTCGATCTACCAAAGGTTAAAATACAATTTGGTTTAAGGATTGATGTTTGACTATTGACGTCAGCAGTCGTCGATGGCTGCGAGTGTGAAACGGCAAATCCATCTGAGGAGATCGAGTGGTTGCGATCGAAACATGTCATGGTAACCTGCCGGCCCGGGTTCGAGCCCCGGCCACGGTCAAGAATGAAAGATTATCAATAACAATTTTAATTAATTTTCATGTTGTAAAATTCCTTTCTTCATAAAAATAATTTAATGAAAATTAAATTTAATGAACTTAAGCCTAATTAAAAATATAAAAAAATTTGGATTAAAAAACAATAAATAGTTCAACAAAATAACCACAATACTAATTATTCTTGTAAAATGTTTTTTTAAAGAGATAATCATATGCAAACAAATTACATTTGAATAAATGGCTTAAAGGCAAACTTTGACGGGCGGACGCCCCCCCCTTAAAACACAAATTTTCGCTTCGAAATTTTTTGTTTTTTTTTTTTACATAAAACTGAACCGATTTGGGGGACAGGGGGGGAGGATATAAGAAATCAAAAAAAAAAAAGTTCTCCATACAACTAACGGCCACGCTAAACAAACCTTCTATTACACAAAGACTTTTCAGAAAAGAAAACAATCTTATGGTGTTTTCTTTTTTACAAAAAAAAAAAAACATACCGCCTTGTTAAAAGGTGCATGTATAAAATGCCTTGCCAACATTCATATAATGCAATTTCTTATTTAACGAGAACAAAACACAAAATTAGATCGCCCTGTTTTTAGCAGCTGACAAAAAGTTTGTTCTTTAAAATTAAAAAACGGTGTAAAACGGCAAATCCATCTGAGGAGATCGAGTGGTTGCGATCGAAACATGTCATGGTAACCTGCCGGCCCGGGTTCGAGCCCCGGCCACGGTCAATAATGAAAGATTATAGATAGCAATTTTAATTGATTTTCATCTTGAAAAATTCCTTTCTTCATAAAAATAATTAAATGAAAATTAAATTTAATGAACTTTAGCCTAATTAAAATTATTAAAAAATTTGGATTAAAAACCATAAATAGTTCAACAAAATAACCACAATACTAAAAAAATTTACATAAACCAATTGATTGAAATTAAATAAATAAATCAAAAAACAAAATGAATGACGAAATTCCAATTTCTTTTGTTTGTTTTTTATAAAATATGTAAACAAGAAAATACCTTTGCCAGATTGCCGGTGTATTGACACCAAGTTTTTAAGATTTTTTGATTTGACAATTTTTTTTTAACAATTTTATAACACCGAATCCACTTAAATTTTGCAATCACTTCTTAAGGATTTTACTGTGAAATAATAGAAAAAATAACTATTAAAATTAGAGGCGATTTTTTCCCAACTTCGTCTGGTAGCCCTATACATAAACAGAAGTCACCTTTTTACAGGGCATTATAAACACTGTCGATTTATACGGGGCGTCAAGTACAATGCCTTCTGCCATTAGAAAGTATGAGTTTTTTTTAGAATAAAACAAGCCACGCTTTTAGAGAGCAAAGCATTTTTAAGAAACGAACAGAAAATGGCATTTTTATAAAAAAAAATGTCACATTTTTTTGTAGAAAAGAAAACACCATTACATTATAAGAAAAAGAAGCAACTCTGCTTTCGTCTGTGTATAACCTATTTTTCGCCGCATTACTGTTGATCGATGTTGAAGATAATAACGAAATAAGATTCAAAGAAACAAATAAAAAAAAAAAAAACATTAAAGAAAAAAAGTAAGAGTGCTCGTAATTTTTATTTCTGGTCGGCGAACAATGGTATAAAGAAAGCTCTAAACTCTTCTTAAATTGCTATAGTGGGCTAAAATATTTTTTACCATATTGTCTAAGTTTCTCACTGGAAAAAATCTCACTAAAAATTTTCGGAAAAACGGAAATTGAAAACAATTGAATTTCGTTAAGGTATTGAATAATTTTGAATTAAAAATACATGTGTTACTGGCTTGTTATTAGATTTAGGCCCGTTTTCTCAACTTACCGATAGCTAATAGTAGACTTCAACCGGTCTTATAAAAAGTGTTCCATTATTAAAACTTTACTTTTACCTAAAGTGAGCGATAAAGTTAATTAAGGTTCATCCTACCTGGTAGGTAAAAGTAAAGTTGTAATAATGGAACACTTTTTATACGACCGATAAAATCCTACCTTTAGCTATCGGTAAGTTGTAAAAACATGCCTTATGGTCTTCAGATTAAAGTCTGCAGCTGAACTTAAATTTTTCTTTCAATAGCTCATTTAAACGAAATTCAACTTTCTCATTATGGGTTTCTTATTTTAAAACCAAAATTTTCTATTCTACCGTGGGTAAATATTTTTTTTTTTTTTAAATAAAACAAAAAATAACTTTAAAGAAACGTTAACATTTTCAAGACACCTTGTTTTAGCACAAGAAAAAAAGAAATATTTCAAAACATAATTATGCTATTTTTTTAATTTTGTGTTAAAACTAAAATGTTAATGAATGAATTTTGTTGTTCTTGAGACTTTTAGTTAATGAATGAAAAAACTTTTTTTTTTTAGTTTTTTGTTATTTAAGTTGAAATGGCATGACAAATGATTGTTATCGGAGACTAAACATTAATTAAAAGTGCCAATACAAAATTATAATGATATGTTTTGAACTGAAAAGAAATGCAGAAAAAAAATTTAAATAAAGTGTTTTTATAAGAATTTCTCTAAAAGAATAGAGTTGAACAGGGTTCGCAACAAAGTAGTTTCGAAACTAAGCGCTAAAATTTTATGAAATTAAAAAAACAAATAAAACCAAAACAAAAGTTTAATCCAGGAGGCGAGATATATCGTTTTTCTGTAAATAATGGTAAAATAAATATGTTTGTACTTATTTCAATAGGATTTTCAATTATAAAATTATTCAAAGTATTGGTCACTGTTGGTTTGGCTTTTTCCCGTTTTAAACATGTACATATGTATATGGTGTTCAGTGTGGCCATATCCAAAAATATTTTACAGTTAAAAAAACTTTAAAATGATGCTGAAAAAAACTTGCACTCGTAAAACTGCTCTGAGTGGAGAAGAAGCTCGCGCTTTTTGTCATTATTTCTTAACTTGAGGGTTACAAGTTTTGCCTATCAAGTTTTAATACTCTCACACTTTTCTACAAATACACTCATTCTCACTGTTGCCAACTTTTTTTGAACATTTCCCGCCAAATCGGAGTTCAAAACCGCTAGAAACCGCTAAATATTTAATTTAGCGGGAATTTTTTTAAAAATACCTCTAAAACCTAAACATTTTTATAAGTTTTATATAAATCTAGATATAGGCTGATTTTTCAAACGTATATGACTTTCAAATTACGTTGCATACTAAGGTTTCCAACTTCCCTATTTATTTTATTTCCAAAAATCAAATAAGTTAGAGTTATGTATTCAGCTGTGCCGAATCTTTGATACACTCCACCAACAGTTAGGATATTCCCGGAGTGGTCTTTATATGGGACGTATGGTAAATTATAGGCCGATATTCACGAAATTTGAACAAGTAATTTATAGTCTTGTAAAACTTTGACTGAGCAAATGTTATTATAATAGAACACAGATTGAGAGCTCTACGGTTCTACGCGTACTAAAGCTTTTTCCGAGAGTAGGGTTTATATGAGGCCAATGGTAAGTAATGGACCGATCTGATCGATAGTTGACAGTGTAATTTCTAGTGATATAGGACGAATTTGTGCAAAATCTTATATCAATATGTGTATTCCGCCATTAGTTTTTGTAACTATATTTTTAATTTTTATAGGGTGGTTGTTCCACATTTTAATTCATAACTATTTTCCTACTGAACCGATTGTGCTGGAGTTCAATCCCAAATTGCGTAGGTGAAATCTAAACAATTTAATGCCAATATTTATCTTTTCCTTTGAGTCGTTTGAAAGTGAGCGAGATTTCAACAGAGGGACATGGCTTAATCGACTTAGGATTACTCAAGGAAACAGAATAAATATACTTTATGGGGTCTAAGATGAATATTAAAACAGTTTCACCCGGAATGACAAACTTAGTATATAAGTAACGCTAGTTTTGGTAATTATTGGCCGTTTTAAGCAATTAGATAAAATTAGTAAGATGAAAGTTAGTGAATTATATTGCTTGGGATCTATCGTGATAATTAACGTTTCCTTACCTTTTGTTTCAAAATTTTAAGCAAGATAAAAGTTGTGAATTGTCACATACATCCCTAACAAAATACTAACTGAAAATCGTAAAAAAATGTCATATACAATCTTCAGTTCACAAAAAAAAACAAAAGTGAACATAAACAAGTAGTTTTTAGCCAGATAAACAAAAAGAAAAATTAAAAAATCTGTTAATTTTAAATTTGAGAAAGGTTTTTGAAGCGAAAATGAGCCGCTGAGAGTTGTTTGAAAATCGCTAGATTTCCCGCTTACCGCTAAAACGTATTTTTTCCCGCGATTGGCATTTCAAAAACGCTAGATTTAGCGGGAAAATCTCTAAATTGGCAACAGTGCTCATTCTTTAAAAAATTGAAACGAACTTGTCTTTAAAATTCTCTTTCCAGAGAGTGCTTCAATTTACGTTCAAGAAAACAGCTGATTTCAAGGTTAGTGAGCAAATTTTTCGTTTGCCTTTATAAATTGTTTTCTTGATGACATCTTGAATGTAAATTGCTCAAAAATTGAATGCAGCCTACGTCACAACTTTCAATTTTTGTTAATTTTGACAAATAGTATATGTAAAAGACTATCAAGAAAATCTTGATCGTGTGGCTGCACTGTAAGGACAAACAGGTCGTTCTTGTTTGTCTGCTTTTCGTGCGTTTTGCGTTGCCACCCCGCATTGGTTAGTGGTTCGGCGTCGTATAACTGTTCCGAGTTACAGTTTTTGCGGTTTCTACATTAACTATATGCATTTTTAACCTCAATGTTTTAATGTGTTGTCTGGTGGAAAACCAAAAATAACTCAACGTGGCTGGTGGAGAACCATATAAAACTCAGACGTTTTACTGGTGGAGTACAAAGGAAATAACTCAGACGTTTACTGGTGAAGACCAAAATACTCTGGATTCTGGAAGCTCTCGCCACCCTATACGAAGGGTTAGGTCGAACGAGTACTTGTGGTTGAAGCTCCAAAAATTGTGTGATACCCTGGCAATATAACTCAAGAGTGTTAGCCAAAAAATTTTAAAATCATCACAAAAAAAAAAAAAAAAAAAATCTAAGAAAATCCTAAACTGCCAAAAAATAATGCTAAAATTTAAATTGTATTATTTTTTTTGTTATTTTAGTTAATATACCTTTATATATGATTTATTTTACATAATTCTTCCCTATAAACTCACATCATATAATATCAATAGAACAAACTGATTAAAAAATAACAATAAAATATTTAGTAAACATAAAAAGTCTTAAAACTATAAAAGAAATATATTTCAGTCTTTATAAACGTACATAAAAAGTTTTGAAACAAAAGGTACCATCCCATAACAAAAAATCAAAGGAACTTGACCTATAAATTGCTATTATTTAGTATTTCAATAAAATTTATAACATGTTTAATAAAAAATTTCATTTTATAAATAAAATATGTCATCAAATTAATTTTCTTCTTCAACTTCTGAAGAATCGATCGAGATATCATTATAATATACATATGTTCTTATCGGATTTTTTAAAGAGATCTTACATTTTTTTAAAACTATCGCAACATTTTAAACCACACCTAATATAAACTAGCGAATTCATAGTCTTTAACGTCATTCTATTTCGAGTTTTCGATTTTAAGAGATTTATACCACTAAAAATCTATTTTAACTTTCGCTTTGCTAAATGGCAAAACCAAGAACTTCATTGCATAAGAATCTAATTTACGGAATTGATTTTCATTTAATGCATTTTTATATCCATATACATTTATCCAGAAATCAACTGTTGAGTTCTTATTCAACAATTCATATAAATTTAGCTTCTGCCACTGATGTTCTAAAGTTGTAATTTCTTCTACAGTGAAATCAGTCATTTCTTCTTTAAAATGTTCGCTTAATTTGCATTTATTAGTCTTTAAACCAAGGCGAATTCATACAGGTGACATTTTCGAGTCATCTGTTTATTGTTTTTTTTTTTGTGTGTACACTGAAAGAATTTTCTTCGCAATTCCAATGAATTTTGACATTAATCCCATGAAAAATTGCATTAAAAAGGAACCTATGCAGCGCTTCGTTGGATCAATGAAACCTGTTTCATTAAAATGTATTTAATGAAGCATTACATTAGATCTATGAATATTATTCATTGGATGAATACTTTCAATAAAGTAAAAATTTTTTTTTCTTATTTTATTTTTATTTTTTTTTTATTTATTTTTGTTTTGTTATTTAATTTTTTTTTTTTTATTTTATTTTATTTTTTTTCTGTCTCTGGCGGGAATCGATCGCGCAACCTCGGTGCCGATAGACTAGCTCACTACCAGCTAGCCTACCGGGGCAGTGTGGTTTTTGGATAAAAAAAAATACGTTTTTTACTCAATTAAGAGCGTAAATATGAGATTGAAAGTGGATTGAAAGTTTTTGTTTCATTACTATAATGACATTTTTATTGTCATAATGAAAATTTTAATTTATGAAGGCAATTATTGAAATATGTATGTTGCTTTTATAAAAAAAATTTTTGATTTCATAAATTAAATGGCATATAACATTAGATGTATGAAATAATTAAATCTTACATTTTGTAATTAACAATTAAACATTTTTTTAAGGAAACTATAATTTTGCATTAATTTATAAATATAGTTATGTTTGTATATTGTTTTTTTATGTTCCCAATTAAAATTTTTTGTTTAACTTGGACAAACTTAAGTTTTCATCTATCCAATGAAAATTTTTAACGTAATTACGAAATCCAATGAAGCGATTTTAACAAAAAGACTTCATTATAACTATGAAATTCCATTTAGACAATGAAAATTTTCATTTAACCAATGAAAATTTTTTTATGAAAATGATTCATTAAATATATGAAGCATTTTTCTTTCAGTGTACTGAATGTCAAGCTTTGTTTACATTTTGTGAAAAATTAATTCAATAAAAATTTTAATACTTGGAAAAAAAACTTATTTTAATTTATAAAATAAAAAAAGTGAATATTAAATATAAACACAAGAAATTAAAAATGCGAAAGGAATAAGTGGAGACACAATTAATTTGCAATTGAGGAACAAGATATACTTTCTAAAGCAATTGTAGATATTTTATAAACAAAAAAATGTCCTTTTTTATATTTTCAACAAATATTTTTGACATTTACTCTAACCTTTTACAAAAACAAAATACATAGTTTTTTTCAATAAAAAGGGATAGCTAGCAAAACTCTATCTCCTTTATGAATTCGCCTTGCTTTAAACTGTTTTCTACACAAAAAAAAGTTATTTGTTAAATTATAAAAATTTTTTGGCAATCGTCAAAGTTGACATATTAATTGAGCTATAAAATCTCGGCATGATTTCCATATTTGTTTTTCTATTTCAAAAGTTATAGTATCCAAGGTATATTTACACAAGGTAGACTCATTTGGGAGTGTAGACATTTTGCTCTATAAAAGGAACCATGTTGTCAAAACTGTCTTCATATAAAACAAAAACAATTTAACGCACACATGTACAAATTTTGGCTCATATACACGCAATTTGACGTTGTGGTTCCAACTATGGGTAAACAGCTGACAAACATATGGGCCAACGAGTTTACCTTGTGTAAATATACCTTGATAGTATCTCTATTCGTTTCCAAAAATTTTTCAAAATTGTAATTGAGGGAAAAAATCAGCTTAACATGGATTTAATTGATCAAACTGATCAATTTTTAAAACAATTTGATATGAAAGATCTTTTAAAAGATTGTACAGTTTCTATAGCAAAAGAGAAGTGATTTGTATGTTCATTCAACAAAAAAGTGTGGTAGATTTGTAAAAAAAAGATTACTTGAATATTCTTAAATTAAATAATGCTAAAAAATGCTAAAAATGGAGTTAAAAAATGTTAAAAAAATGCTAACTGCTAAATGAAAAATGTGCACCTAAATCAGACAAAAAAATGCTAAATCTAGCTGCAAGATTGCCACGCTGATGGTGTTATGTTCATGTTAAATTTGTAGTTATTACTTTTATTTTGCAATAAAATGAAAGCATTCTTAAAGAAATCTGTGCGAATAGTAGATACGAATTGTATTCCATATTCTTTCAGCTATCCGTTGGAACACAATAAGAATTTCGGCTTACATATCAGAATTAACCATGTTTTTTTTTTCATTAGATTGCTGTCAGATATCTATGCGGGCAAAAAAAACAGAATTTCCCACGTCACGTCTGCCACAGTTTAGGGATCGAAAATAACAGTTATTATCAAAATTTCAGTTCGGGGAGTTATTTCATATGAAATAAGTCCCCAAACATCTGAAATGAAATAAGTCCCTAAAACTATTTTGGAGACTTATTTCATTTTCAAATTTATTCCAAAATCGTCAAAAATGCAAATTATGTCCCGTTATAATATGTAAACAAAACTTGTTTTAATGAATGGTCAAGAATATTTTTTGGGAATTTATTTCAATTCAGGAATTGGGGATTTATTTCATTTTGATTTGGGGAGTTATTTCATTTCGTTGGGGTTTCATTTCATTTTAAAATTGGGGAATTATTTCATAATTTTTTTGGGGACTTTTTTCTGAGGGGTTATTTCATACCGCCTATTTGTGTATAGCATTGTGATGGTTATTAGCCAAGGAATAAAATCCTTAAAACTATTTTATATTTTTACTTTTTTCAAAAAAGTCATTATGCTTAATATGTGTTTTTTATACCATATTCAAACCGCTCGTGAGGTTTATTAGGCCCTGAGCAATCAAAACAATTTCGTAAAAAAGTAGTGTCCGAAACAGTGAGAAAATAACATGGACAAATTTATCGAACGGTTTAAAGCAGTTAGTTAAATTTTGAACTGGAAGGGCCAAAATGTATTTCCTTTTCATGTCATTAAACATTCAAAAGTGCCACAAATGGCACAATTGTAGCACATTTTACATCGCTGTCGTGCAGTCTGCGAGAATTTTTGATGTTTACTTGAAGCGTTGTCGAGTTTGAAATTTCAAAACGCACCAAAATGGAGAAAAATTAGGCGCCATTAAAAAAACGCACCAAGTTTAGAATGTCTTTTTTTATTTAAAATATTTATTGAATTAAATTTGCGTTAAATTAATTTTTTATCGGAAGTTAATATTATCATATTAAAAATCTAACAACAAAACAGCCTTTTACAATATGTATAATAAAACAGATTTCATTTAAAATTCTGATGTTTTGTAATCATCAATAGTAGGGATGCAATTTCATGCAAATAAATTTTTTTTTTGTCGATAGTCTAAGAACGATGTCTACCAATTATCTTTCCGAATAATTAAATTTGCGTTAAAATAGCATCGATTTATTTTTGCATATTTTAGTGAAAATGCATATTTTTGCATATTCAAGTTTTAAATACATATTTTTGCATATTTTGAAATTTTTAAATACACAAAAAAAAATTCAAAAAAAAAATTTTAAAATCAATAAATAAATTCTTTTGGAGCTTTTAAGATTTCGACAAAATATCCTTCTATTTTATGGGTTATACCGCATTATAGAGGAAATTAAAAGCCAATTCGACAATATTGCAATTTTTAATGAAAAATTACACCATGCTAGTTGCAAAATTAGACAAGCCAGGCACATGGCGTTTTTTTTAGGTTAGCTCTTGTTTTCCAGATATACCGTTATTTCGAAAATCGAGGAGGTTGCACAACATATATTCGTGCAGTGTTGCAAAATTGAAATTTTGAAATTGTACTGAACTTCAACTAAAAGAGTATTTTTCCTACCAAATGGTACTTTTTTGATTTTTTATGAAAATAAGTAAAAGGAACAAAAAATATTTTATTGGAATTCATTTATCTTAGTATTTAATAGCAAATTTAGTATTTATCAGGCCTGTTCTGAAAATAAATTTAGCTGCCTTTTTAATCACAAGTGTGATGTTTTGGTGTTCCGTTTTGGTGTGATCTTCAATTGCCGAAAGCACACCAAGAAACACAAAAACGGTATGACTTTTAGAATTCCACAAAATCACACTTGTGATTTTAAAAGCACGTGATTTTAAATCACGTGATTTTCAGAACAGGCCCGTATATTTGAGGTACACATGTAAATAATATCCATTAACAATATTATTGTATATGTTATTCGTCATATTATTTCTATATGGCCCTATATTATTCATTAAGTGGCACAATGGTTTCAATTCAAATATGGCGCAACTCTTATAAAAAAAACATAACCTTTAAAGCAAAACAACATAGTTTGTTGATGCAAACACATTTCACAGTATATTGCACTTCTTTTCTGATTGCGATTCTTGCCAATATATTGTGTCACCTTTGAATTTCACAAACCCATTTAAAACATTAATATTTAAAAAAAAGATTTGAATTCAGTGTTATAAGATAAAGCAAATTTACTTTAAGATATCATAAGATATATTGTAACTGCAAAAGCAACTGGTCGTTGGTTTTAATAGATCTTTAGTTTTTATCAAACTTGCAACAATATGTGAAATCTCAGCAAACATTAGTTTCGTTCTTAATTTTGGCTATATTTTTCCAAAAAATTTAAATATATTCAGTTCTGAAATGCTTAATTGTTATAAGACCCGCTAGAACACGGAATTGAGAACTTATTTATTATTATAGTTCTCTTTATCGTTTGTAAATAACATTAATAGCATCAGTATTATACCAATGGTTTTTTCGGAAACAATTTTTTCTGGAGTGAAGCTGATTATTACTTTTTAGGTTTTATGTTCAAAACAAAGTCTAGTTCTTAATGTTTCGCAAATTGTCGAATAAAACGATTTCGAAGTTTCTTTTACTTTATAAACCAATTGCTTAACATTGCATGGTTCTATAAATATGGGTTTCATTTAAATTTTCCACTACCATATAATCCTATGCATCCCTTTTTATAAATTTTCTTGCCAGTTGTAAGAACAAATATCCCATTCTGGAAAGCAAAATATGAATTCTGGCGCCCACGCTTTGCATTTCAATATTAACGTCGGTAATTATTTTTAAAATACAACATAAATTTTGCAACAAACACATGATAGATAGCCTAAGCCTGCTATCGAAATGATCACATCACAGTTAAAAAGCTCAAAGGATAAAAAAGTACTGAAAACAACGCGGGGATACTGCGGTAATTTTAATATGAAAAAGTACAGAAAATAGTATCAAAGTACTGAATTTTTCAACACTGTATTCGTGTAACTTAAAAACGGCAGCTTCGTTTTTTCTATGTCTGCAAAAAATTAGAAGCCTAGCTGCATTTTCCAATTTTTTATGAATTTTTGACAAACAAAAATTTCGAAATTTTGATAAAAAAATTATCTGCCTGTTTAACGATTTCGAACGTCATCGTTCGCATAGAAAATTACATTTAAAACAAAAACAAAGTTCGTACAATGTTCGAATTTTGTTTTTGTTTTAAATGTAATTTTCTATGCGAACGATGACGTTCGAAATCGATGAACAGGCTGTATTTCTTTTTTTTCCAATAAACTAATCCGTTTTTGAGTTACGCGAATATATGTTGTGCAACCTCTTCACTTTTCGAAATAACGGTATATCTCGAAAACAAGAGCTAACCTAAAAAAAAACGGTGGGCACCATTAAATTCAGCGTGCCCGAATTAGGTTAAAACGCTAAGTGCCCGGCTTGTCTAAACAAAGTGTCAATTTCGAGCACAGTGTTATCTTTCCGAATTATTATTTTTCTGTTCTTCCTGTTTTTTTCTTTCTTTCCGTGAAAGCCTGGTTTCGATTCCCGCGGCAGTCAAGAATGAAAAATTATCAATAAATTTAAATTAATTTCATGTTGTAAGATTCCTTTCTTCATAAAAATAATTTATTGAAAATCAAATCTGATGAACTTTAGCCTAATTAAAATATCAAAATTTGGATTAAAAACAGTTTAACAAAACAACCACAATACTAATTAATATAAATTGTTAATGAATGAAATAGTTAGTTTCTCAAAATGTTCAATCAAATAAATTAGAATAACGAATTTTACACACAATAATACCGATTAAAAAAGCACTAAAATCTGGAAAAAAAATCGGTAAAATCAGAAAACTAATTGATAAACTATTCTTGTATTTGGAAATATTTAACAATTAAAAAAATTTATATTTTACACACGAAAAGTTTTCTCGCTATGATCAAATTTAGGTAGATTTTAAATTTGCAATCCGTTAGTTTAAGTTTTTTTTTAATACCCTCCACCACAATTAGTTGTGAAGAGGGTATACTAAGTTTGTCATTCCGTGTGAAACTTTTTTATTATTCGTCTCAGACCCCATAAATTATATATATTCAGCTGCTTGAGTAATTCTAAGTCGATTTAGCCATGTCCTTCTGTCTGTCCGTCTGTTGAAAACACGCTCACTTTCGAAAAACTCAAAATAAACAAACTAGGTGTCAAATTGCTTGTAGTTATCCTAAGCAGTTTGGGATTGAATTTCAGCAAAATCGGTTCAGTAGGACCAGAGCTATGAATCAAAATGTGGAACCACCACCTTCAAAAACTTGATAATTTTGTTACAAAAACTAACATAAATGATGCAAAAATGCACGGAATGACATAAGATTTTGCACAAGTCCGTTTTATTCGACTAGAAATTACACTGTAAAATTTCGCGAAGGTCGGTCCATAATTTACCCTAGGCCCCATATAAACACTACTCCCGGAAAACAGTTTAGTACGCCTAAAACCGTAAAAAATAATGGCTCGTCACAATTTTATAGGACTATAAATGATACTGTGAAATTTCGTGAAGATCGGTACATAATTTACCCTAGGCCCCATAAATGCCCTACTCCCGGAAAACAGTTTAGTCTCCTAAAACCATAATTAATAACAAATCGTCACAGTTTAAGATAATAATAATAAAAAGACATCATACAGATATTACTCCTTAAACATTCGAACTGTCGGTGGAGGGTATCAAAGATTCGGCACAGCCGAATATAGCACTCTAACTTGTTTTTTTTTTAATATACCTGCAGTTATTTTTTTTGTCTCAACTTATTAAAGTAGCATGTTTAAAAGGAGTTTATTTACTTAGAGATTTTACAAAATGAAAGTACCGAGTGTCTGCAATTTCGAAAAAAAAAAAATTATGTTTTCTATTACAACTTTTTTATAAGTCTTACGATTACAACACCTACGCACATGAGCGTGGCAAAATATTTTGTAAGGAAAAGGGGTTGCTAACAATATTATTAAACCAAAAAAAGTGGCAAATTTATTATTGAAATAATTCCAAAAGTTTTTAATATGTAACTTTTTAAATAAACGAAAAATTGGGGGAAATCAAAAGTTGGCTTAAGCAAACAAAGATGTGAAATATTGAGGGAAGAGGACTTTGGCAAGAAAGGTTTATAAATTGGAATTTAAATTATTATTCAACACATTTTGAAAATAAAAAAAAGGAAATATAATAAATGTATTATATTAAAAATTTTTTCGAATGTGCTTCTAAAAGCTTTCTAAATTTCAATTCGGCTCATAGAAGCACATTCAAAAAAATGCCTAAGTAGGTACAATAAAATAATTTATAAAAAAGAAATAACTCCTATATTATGATTTTCTTATAAAAAGAATTATATCGTGTTTTTTCTAAACTTTTTTCTAAAAAAAAGACTTATATCGTGTTTTTTCTAAGCTAGTTATTTGAGGTAAAATCGATTATTTCTCTTTAATATATATTAATATACATTTTTTAATTTTCAAATTAAACTATAAAATATAAACTCTTATACCATGTTATACTAAATTTTAGACCATGTTTGACCATCTTATACAAAGTTTTTTACTTTTCTTTTAAAAAGATTTACATTGTCTTATACCAGGAATAAAACTGTCAAAAATTTTTGTATTTATAAAGCATATTTATAAATGATTTTTAAAGTTTTATAAAAAAAAAATTAATTAGTATTGTGGTCATTTTGTTGAACTATTTATGGTTTTTAATCCAAATTTTTAATAATTCTAATTAGGCTTAAATTCATTATATTTAATTTTCATTAAATTATTTTCATGAAGAAAGGAATTTTACAACATGAAAATTAATTAATTTTACAACATGAAAAAATTAAAAAAAATAACTTCTCTTATACAAATACTTAAGTATTCGCGCACACATATATTATTTTATAAAGACTTATGCCGTCTTATACTAAAACCTCAACGCTCCTATAACAAGTACTGCACCGTCTATTATATCTATAAATGACTTAAACTATGTTGTATAAACTTCCATACAATATACGCCTTATACTGTGATATCGATTAACACGAGCTCCTGCACAATGGGCTAATCTTCTGGTGGATCTCAAGCACATGGAGTGTTAATATTAAGCACTTACGAAATGCCCCGTATGTGCTCGGCTAACGCACACACAAGTCCCAATTAAGTGTATAGTCAGCTAAAAACTATACACTCAACAAAACTATACACTCCGCTCCTTTAGGAATAGCCAGCAGCTTCTGTGAAATTGTAACAGCATACAGTTGAACCTCAATAATCGAACTACTCTACTTATTTTCATTGCAATTCAGAAACATTACCCGTGTAATTTTGGCTAAATTTTTTATGGAAAAAGCACTCTTCGTCAATAAGCTACATTCTATTCAAAACACACTCTTTTTGAGTAGCCCCAGTTGGCCAGATTGCCGTTGACGACATCGTCGTCACTGATGTATGCACGACTTGTCCCCTGTCATTAAGGTTTTCTGGAAGACAATTTTCAGGAAATCTTCGTTCACGACAGTTTGAGCGACATTGTCTTATAAGTTGTCTTCTATTTGGCTCTATGTGGGACAGTATGAGCGACATTGTCTTATAAGTTGTCTTGTATAAAAGCTATTGACGACAAAGTTTTCTTGAATGCTATTCAATCACTTGCTTGGTTTTCTTAAAATTCACACATTCTTTTTTTTTTAATTGTTGATTTAAATACCTACATAAAATTTACGAATTAGTTCTAAACAGTAAAACTGAAAAATGCTGATAAAGTTATACGAGGGCTGGAAAATGGATTGCATGCAGTTAATACTTCACTGTCAACTTAGGATTGCTTATAAGAGTCGAATATAAAACATGTAACCGAAATTAAAATTCCAACTATACTAAAAAAAACTGCCTGAAATAGATAACCATATAATAATTTTTGTCGTGGATGTCAAAAAAGACGACATTGTCATGCATGTAGTCGTTGACGACAAAGTAGTAGACATTGTCTTTCTTTGTGTAGTGCACGATTTTCGCGACACTTGTTCGAACATGTCGTTGACGATTTGTGCTCGCTGTCCCTCACAAGTCGTGCAGAAATTAACATTGTCGTGCATCCGTCTTCGAGGATGTCTTAAAGACGTGGCCAACTGGGGCCAAGGCTCTACCACTACTTCACACACTCTGACACAACACCAACGCACATCCAGTAGTTTAGAATTTTTTATTTTCCTAACGATTTCAAGACGATACTGTCTTGCTTGTCTCTACTTAGAAGACTACTAAGTCCTTATTGCAGCACCAACCCACTACACTCTCACTCCACAAAGAATGTATACATTACAGAACTTATCTTAAAGCCAAAGATACTTTTACTAAAAAAAAATATTCACTCTATAAAAAGCCATCTTTTCATGGCAAAAAGCATTCTCTAAACAAACGGGGACCTCAACCAATAGTTAGGCCGGTGCCGCATCACCGGGGGCTACTGACTCCCGTGGTACCAGATAACTGCGGGTACTCTGGATCTCATGAGTCTCGGCTTTCATGATTCGATGCAGAAAATATCTAATATTAAAACTACTGTCTTGTTTTTATATTCCTATACAAACTCTTATACAGTGAAATAAAGTGGAATTCAAGTGTCTTTGGCAATTTACGCCCCTGCCTCTGACTAAAATCCTTGCAAAACGGAAAGAAACTCTAAAAATTTTAGTTATTTTGCCTATTGTAGGCTGCAAAATAAAAAAAAATTGACTTGTGTAAAAGATAATAAATAGTTTGTTTTTTTTCGCCATTTCCCATTATAACTGAGAGTTTTATCGCCAACCAATTGCAATATGTTTGCAATTTTCAAACCATAAATGTGTGAGAAACTCAATTTTATTAAAAGGATATTGCAGATGGTCGATTAACATGCAAACTAAACAAAAATAAAATCATTTTCTACTTTTTTTAAATTGTGTTTAAACACAATCAAATAGGAAAAAAAAAATATTTCAGTCCAAAAACTTACAGATACAATAGAATGTGTTTTCGGCTGTTTGTAAAAGGAAGTAGCAAATTTATAGTTTGGCGGTAAAATACCACCAAAAAAGGAGTAAAATAAAACTTTGTAATTAAACTATCAAACCAGGATTTGTTTCAAATACCAAAAAATAAGAAAAAAAAAAAATGGAGGAAAAAACCAACTTTTTATTTTCAAATTGTAGTTTAACAAACTTTTCGTTATGGTAACTGGTAACACAACGAGGAATATTATTTGAATGTACGATTTTAAGCAAATCTAAATCCAAGAATTCTAGCACACATTTTTTTTTTTTTTTTTTTTTAACTGCAGCGGTGTAGTTCAGCAGTGATCACCCCTATCATTAAAATGTTGGTTAGCTGGGACTCTTTGACAGAGGACGATTGATGGCCAGCCATATACGTGATGCCTAAATGTTACTCAGGGTTTTCCTTTTTTTTTCTTTTTCATTTTATTTTGAATTTTATTTATTTTTTCTCAGTTTTTTTTTTCTTCATTGTAGTGCAACGTTTTTAAAACGTTTGAGTTGTAGGCTGGGTGTAGGTTCCAAAGCAGATAAATTGTGGTACAATTGGTGAGGAACTTAAAGGAATCAAATTGCTTTTATAAATATTTATCTTAATGATTTTCTTGTATAGACTTTAACATAAAACTACATTTTTATTATAAAAATTAGTATCTTCTACAAAACTGCTGCCGTAACCGAATATTCATACAAAGAGAAAATGATAACAATGATTTTCTTATTAAATAAAATGAATTATACAAAGTATTTTGTGTTATACAAAAACTGCAATCTGATGCAAAGACTTTGCTTATCTTATATGAAGCGACTTTCGTTTTATTAAAGATTATATTCTTCTATCAACATATTACACATAAAGTCTTATACATATAAAAATTAGAGTGTTTAAGAGGTACAAACGTTTAATACAAGCACAGAAACTGCAGTATTTGGAAAAAAACTATAGAAAATAAAACGATTTTTCTTTAATTTAAGATAATAGTCTTATGTCGACAAACTTAAGCTAAAGTCTTATACAAATATTAAAATCTTTAAGAGGGAAAACAGCTTTATATAATGACTTCAGTATGGGGACAGAAACTAAAGTGTGTAAATACAAAGATTTTCGTTCAAATTAAGATTACATTAATATGTCGACAAACTAAACCTAAAGTCTTATACAAAAGTAAAAGTCTATAAAAGAGACAACCGTCTTATACAACGACAAAAACTACAGTATGAGGACAGAAATAAAACAACGTTTTATTGAAGATGACGGTCTTCTATCAACAAACTTAAGCTTAATAGTGCATTTACACCTACGCCATAAACAGGTTATAAGTTGTTTATGATGATAAACTAGTTTGAGAAACTTGTTTATCCATACAAATTATAAACACGTTTGTAACTTGCTTTTGAGATAAACTAGTTACAAACAACCAGTTTTTGTTAATGCAACTCTGTTTTTTCAAATTTTGTTCTGGCAATGCTAGTGATATTTGACATTTCCTCAAAAATAAAAAAAAATCAAGTGAAAAAAAATTTACTTTTGTCTGTAAAAAAGCCAAAACAGTAGTAAGAAAAATAAAATAATCAAAGAAAATGTTTAAAAAAATTCAAAATTTATAAGAAATGTTAGTTTTTTTTTACATATTTTCTTTTAGATGGACAACGGAAATAAAAGGTTTGTTTATATGTTCGTATGTATGTGCATCAACGTTTTTTTTTTTTATTATTGGGACTAAGAACTTGTCAAAGATAAACAACTTAACTGTCAAAAATGCTGATGTAAACGGTATAGTTTATGAAAGTAGTTTACGATCATAAGCTAGTTTGAAAATTACAAGTGTAAATGCACTATAAGTCTTATACGAAATTAAAATCTTTCTTTCTTTATTTCTTTTCTTTTCTTTATTTTAAGATTGAAGTATTATGTCGAGAAATTAAACCTAAAGTCGTATACAAAAATAAACGGCTATAAATATTTTGATTATGTGTGCTGAAGCCTTATCTATCCCTTTAACGATATTGTTCAATACGTCAATTAAATTTGGGTATTTTCCGAAAATTTGGAAGGAATCGTTTATTGTTCCTTTGTTTAAGTCTGGCACTAGATCTGATATTAAAAATTACCGTGGTATTGCAAAGCTTAGTATCATACCTAAATTTTTTGAAAAATTAATAACGGAAAATTTATATTACCAAATCTCAAACATAATATCTCCATATCAACACGGATTTAAAAAAGGTTGCTCTACCACTACAAACCTTCTTCAGCTCACAATTGCTATCAATCGTGGTTTTTTCGCAGGGAATCAAACAGATGTTATCTACACCGATTTCAGCAAAGCTTTTGACAAAGTCAATCATGCTCTTTTGGTTAAGAAGCTTCAAATAATGGGATTTACTGATCTTACCTTAAAGTGGATTTACTCTTATTTTTCGAATAGGGTCCAAACTGTCCTTTTTAATAAAACGTTTTCAAGAAAAATAAATGTGCCATCAGGTGTACCCCAAGGCAGCCACCTTGGACCTGTATTATTCTTGCTTTTTATAAACGATTTACCTGGAGTTATAAAGTTTTCAAATGTTCTGATGTATGCTGACGATGTTAAGATATTTTTAACTTACAACCATGTGTTAGATCACCAACGTCTACAAGATGATCTAAGTTGTTTTTATGAATGGTGTAAAGCAAACTTAATGGAGCTTAATTTAAAGAAGTGTAAACTAATGCGTTTTTCAAGAAATAATCCAGCTATAGTATATTACTTCCTAGGTGGTATTCAAGTTGATGCAGTTGAAAATTTCCTTGACCTTGGAATACTACTTGATCCTAAACTTAGCTTTAATTCGCATATTACGTTTATGATAAATAAAGCTAGAGGAACACTTGGATACATAAAACGCTGGGCAAGAGAGTTCGATGATCCGTATATTACAAAAACCTTATATATGGCACTTGTAAGGCCGATTCTTGAATATGGATCGATTATATGGGACCCCATTTACCAAACTTATTCAAATTTAATTGAATCTGTACAGAAACAATTTCTGCTCTTCTGTCTTCGCGGTTTACATTTTAACCCACTAATGTTGCCCTCATACACATCTCGACTGGCTCTGATAAAGCTCCCTACTTTAAAAAGTCGTAGAACAATGCTGAATGTATCGTTTATTCTGAACATTATTAATGGTGATATCTGCGCTGGATTTTTAATTAATGAGATTTCATTTAATATTCCTCAACGACCATCTCGAAATTTCATACCATTATCCATTAAATTCTTTAGAGCTAATTATGGTGATGCTGACCCTCTTAGAAGAATGTGTAACACTTTCAATCAATTATATAGATTTATTGATTATTCGTTGGATCCAAAGTTAATAAGTAGATTAATAATTACTTTTCTTAATTGATCATAAAATTTGTATAATGTAATCAAATGTTAGTTATAGTCTATTTTATTTAAGTGTAATTTTTAATGTCTAAAATGTCTGTAAGGATTAATCCATAGACAATAAATAAATAAATAAATAAATAAATAAAAGAGGAAACCGTCTTATACAAGGACAAAAACTACAGTATGAGGACAAAAACTAAAGTAAATACAGCGATTCTCGTTTGATTTAAGATAACAATTTTATATCAAAAAATTAAAAATAAAGTATTATACAAAAAAAAAAAAAAAATCTTTAAGAAGACTACCCGATTTATAAAAGGACCAAGATTACAGTATATGGACAGAAACTACAGTTAATACAAAGATTTTCGTTAATTTTAAGTTTACAGTATTATGTCGACAACATAAACCAAAAGTCTTATACAAAAATAAGCGTCTATAAAAGAGATAACTGTCTTATACAAGGACAGAAACTACAGTATGAGGACAGAAACTAAAGTAAACGATTCTCGTTTAATTAAAGATTATAATCTTATATTGATAAACTAAAAACAAAGTCTTATACAAAAAAAATGTTTAAAAGGAAACCGAGCTTTATAATTGGACTAAGACTACAGTATGTGGACAGAAACTACAGTATGTAAATACAAAGATTTTCGTTCATTATAAGATAACAGTATTATGTCGACAAATTAAACCAACACACTTATACAAAAATAAACGTCTATAAAAGAGACAACCGTCTTATACAAGGACAGGAACTGCAGTATGAGGACTGAAACTAAAGTAAATACAACGATTCTCGTTTAATTTAAGATCACAATCTTATATAGAAAAATTAAAAATAGTCTTATACACAAAATAAAATCTTTAAGAGGAATACCCGCTTTATAAAAGGATCAAGACTACAGTATGTGGACAGAAACTACAGTTAATAAAAAGATTTTCTTTAATTTTAAGTTTACAGTATTATGTCGACAACATAAACCAAAACTCTTATACAACAATAAATGTCTATAAAAGAGACAACCGTCCTATACAAGGACAGGAACTGCAGTATGAGGACTGAAACTGAAGTAAATACAACGATTCTCGTTTAATTTAAGATTACAATCTTAAACTATAAACTATAGTATATACAAAGATTTTCGTTTAATTTAAGATTGCAGTCTTAAATTGATATTTTAAATCAAAAGTCTTATACAAATATTAAAACCTTATAGGAAAAACTGTTTTCTACAAAGGCGAAGACTACAGTATGTTGGCAGAAACTAACTACAGTATATGAAAACATTTTTTTATTTCAGATCTCCAAGTCGTCCTCTTAAAACAAAAGTCTTATACAAATATAAAAATTTTTACATAAGAGAACCGTCTAACCAGGGCCAAACTACTGTTTTATACATCAGAGTCTTAATAAGAGCTCTGTTAAGGCTATCGTCTTATATAGGAACAAAACGAAAGTCTTATACCAAGAACCAATGTCTTATACAAAGTTTTTCATCTGTTTTTGTATTGACAAATACTATCGTTTTAGGAAAAAACGTATACAAAGCTTTTATATAGGTTAAGGTATTATACAAATACTAAATCACATACAAAGGCTCATAAAAAAAATCATACTAAGATTTTAATCAATGATTGGAACAAAAAATAAACAATTACAAACAAATATCATTTTGTACATAAATTATCGTCTTATACAAATATAGCAGTGTTATACAAATAAAAATACAGATACTATAAACTTATTCAAAGGTTTTCGATACAGTTTTGCAAACGGCCCTACACTCATCGTCCTAGTCGTTTGCTTTATGAAATATTTCCATGCGACATGTCGTATGGGCCGAATCAGGTATTAGATGATTACAGGATATGTAATAAATATATAGTATTCGAAAGTTTTTTCAAAAGTCTTATACAAATACTTTTAACAGAATGCTTGTATTATCTTTCTATCCACATTTTGAAAAAACTTTTGCGAATTTAAAATCTTTACAGCCCTTTGAAGCTCTGACTTTTAAATATATGAAGTACCTAAAAACCGGACATAAGTTCTTTTTATCACAACTTCAGTTGTTGTTGTCCAATACACTTCATACATTTCTTGTTGTTTCTGTTTCAAGTACAATCAAAGTTTAAACAACAACTTGTAAAACTATATTTCTTCTTTGTTTGTACGAGTATCTTTTATTTTTTTATTTTTGGTGAAACCGATTATTAACTCTGTTTTAGTTTTTCCCTCTGTAGTTTCAGTTTTACATTTTTTAGCATGATCCTTTTTGTTACTAACCATATTGTTATCGTTGTTGTTGTCTTTGTTAGCCAATTGTATAAAACTTTGTGCCACGTTAAGTTCACTATTTGTTGCTTTGGCTAAGGCTGTGTGCAATAGACTCCAATCCAATAGATATCAATATCCATATATCACTGGTGTAAAATTCCGTCACGTATCAATCTGCAAATTGCTATGAACCGTCTAAATATCAGTGCGTAGGTAGTTTTTTTTTTTTGTGGATTTTTCATAAAATTTATTGATCTGATTTTGTTTTTTTTTTTTGCATTTTGAATATTTTTATGATATATTGTGGTTTTTATTCGTTTTGTATTTATGACCAGACTGATTTCTGTCCATAAATCAAATTCGTTGCCAAATAATAAAAGAAGAAAAAAAAAATCGAGACAATGGCCTTAAGGGATTTTATTTATAAATATGAAAGTGTGTGACTAAATTTTTTTTTCTTAAAAAACACATATTCAGATTTGACTAATGTTGATATAAATTTTAAAATTTTTGGTGTCAATATTTAAAGACTATGATTAAAATGTTAGTTAAATTAGAGAAATACTTATAAATAAGTGCTTTAAAATTCAGATTTCACAGGTTTATTTTTTCTTAAAGTACCGATTTTCGAATCAAAATTTACGGAAAGTCAAATAGAGGCGGTTTTCTAGCCCTTTTACATGCGCTGCAAAAAAGTATTTCCTGGGTCGTGGTGCTTATGGCCTTCTACATACAATACAATATTATTTTAACAACGTTTCTCAAACATATTTGACTGTCTATAAATGGATCAAAGAATGAGTGATTCCGAAAATCAATTAAGAGTTTTTTTGTCATAATGAAATAATTCCTGTCTATATATTGAATTCTTTAAAAACTTTCTTCGACTCTTAGGCTGATGTCAAAGTGGCCGCTAGAAGGGAAGCGAAAACAGAAGCGATAATAGTTTATACAATATCAATGCTAGATGGTGTCAGAGTGAACGTTATATTGAATAAAATGATTCCTTTTTTTATGTTTATTAGATTTTGTAGTACACACAGAAAACAAATTGGTTGGGAAACGGTTGCAGTAATAAAATATTGATTAAGTAGCATAATTTATTATTGCAACTATTAAAATATATGTATAGTTCTAACTGATTTTTAATTCTCTTGATTATTAAAACGTTGTTCTAACTGAAATATGATTCCTTCAATTCTTTTATTAGTTGTGATAACTAATTTAATTTAGTTTTAAAAATTAGTACAAATGGTTAGAATCACAACCGAATTTAATACAAGGCAATACTGAATATTGGTCATTGCAATTAATAATTTGCTTTCGTCAATAAATTTTGTAATATAAATGTTAATTCATTTATTGCAGCTAATTATTGATTGTTAGTATGGTTTTAATTCGTGTACAACAACTGAAAATACATTTACTGAATTTTCTGTCAAAAGTAAAAAACAATTTTGTTCGACAAAAGAACATTTAATAAAATAAGTTTTAATTTTATATTTAAAAACAATTTGGTCCGATCAACACCGGACATGTGGGCTAACTCTTTAGCACGCCTTCTGAGCTTTTCTATCAAATCCATTTTGGACTTAGTGGCCGTAGATGCTATCGAGGGGTGAGTCTTCTTAGTACTCTCCTCCTCTACCGGTGATTTTACCACTATATTGAGCTCCGGGGTCACTAGGAATTTGGGCGAGGATAGGTCACTTATTGCTTCCTGCTTCGTTTGGCGCTGTCATGTTCGTCATGTTCGCCACATATAAATTTAGCCCACTGCTTTCTCAGTTCTCAACACTGCCCGCTTGGTCTAATTGGAACTCTATTAGGCGCGTAACACTTCTTTCCGTTTAAGGGAGTAGGCCCACGATGTTCTCAACATAGTCTGTGTTGGTCGGGTAAAGTATGTATGTATGTGTTTTTTAACATTAAATAATCACATTTATCGTGGTTGGCGAGTTTAAAATACGCCTTCGACTGTTTGGTAATAGATTTAAGGAAGTAAGTTCACGTTCTCTTTAATCTATATAAACAATCGCAGGCGTGATTAAAATTCCCCAAACACGATAAGGGTGAATGTATAAACGATACATAAAGTACCTTAATAAATATACTGATAAAAATATATTGATTAAGTCAATCAAATCTTTTATTATGAACACCAATTATGCGTTAATTCAGTTGCATCTATCATTAATTCGGTTATAAGCATATTTTTGTTTTCTAAAAACCATACTAACAACTAACAATATCTGTTGTTATAACTGATAGTGTACTAAAATTCAAATGTTGCTATCAAAAATATTATGCTAAGCAACGAAACTTTCAGTAATTGTAACCGAATTATGTCTTGCAACCGACGAAATTCGATTGGCGACAAATTCGGTTGTGATCACGAATCTGTTTTCTCTGTGTAGAATTCTGAGACTTTAAAAACCGCCCTTGAAAGGTACGGTTTTCAGATTCTCCCTTAATTGGAACGCTTAGATATCCCATGTCACCAGAAGAGCAACTAGGACATTATATGCCTGCCAAAGACTCTTTGGGAAGACATGGGAGCTGAAGCTTAGAATGATCTACTGGTCTTTTATAACGATAATTAGACCAATTTTGACCTATGCCGCCCTAAAGTGATGGACTAAGACCGAAAATGTCAAAGCGTAAGTGATACTTGATAAGGTTTATCGCCTGATCTGAGTATCGTTTAAGGGCGTCATGAAGACGGCTTTAGTGGCTTTATAGGGAGAGGCCTGCAGGTGTGCTAGCAGGATACTTAAAGTTCTTGGGAATGAAATGTCATTATACCTAATTGGGACCAATGGGAGGACTAATCCTGATAGCGGGGGCACGCGGACCAGGTCTGGTTCGCCGACAGTTCGAAACAGACTAAAATCTATCTACGTTATCCTCATATGCGATATGTCTTAGGAGGAGGACAAAGGGCTTCAGATTATATATGTCGGATAGCCAGGACGTTCTTAGAGCACTATCTTCTTAAGAGATGAATTTTTGTTTAGTTATGGACTGTTTTATATCTCCAAACTATATTTGGAAACACAATGATGTAAATTTGTGTTGGATACCCGGCCATGTGGGCAACGAAAGGGCTGACTGATTAGCAAAAAAGAGCGCTCGCCGTTCATTTATAGGCCCCGAGCCTTTTTTCGGCGTCCTTATCGGTCGCATTAAGCGGACGATAAAATCACGGTTCGAACGTGAATTGTTTGCTACACATGGAAGTCTACTTCCGAATTGAGTAAGTCCAAGAAATTTGTGACCCTATCCCGAGGCAAAGCAGGCAAGCTGCTTCTGCTTGAGAAGGGACATTTTTGCTGGGAAAGCCAGCAATTTTGCCAATTGCATAATTGCCAGATGAAACTGTCGAGGCCAGAAATAGGCTCTTCAGCAGAAGCCATACAATTTGAGATGTCCTGAATAGGTTTTTTTTTTTTGAGCAGTGACCCTTTTTTAAGCTGCAGACTGCAGTACATAAAAAGCACGAAAGAAGTAGTATCTCATTAGATACTACTGAATTACTTTTACCTGATACAGCTGATGCCGCTTACGATGAAATACATATGCCACGATAATGATTTTGAAGTTTTTAATTAGTTTCACTTTTATCATGTGTTGAACAACACAAACCCTGCAAAAGTCTGCCACTAGATTTTTAAATCAAACTAAACCTAAAACTTTCAAAAAAATTAAACTATCCGGCCACGTTCTGAAAATCAATCTTAAGTAAAATTTAAATCAAAGGAAATTTTCAGTTAAAGTTTTGAAAATTGCCGTAGTTTTTCATGATTTTTAGAGTAATTCTAATAAATATAAGTGTTGTTTAAAGTATGACGTATATAAAACAGAATATTTTGAACTTTTAAGACAGGATCGTTTTGGTCTTCGAATTCGATTTCCAGAACATGCCTAAGACACCATAAACAAAATTAGAAACTTGTACGTATATTTATGTTTAGTCTTTTCACCTGAAGTAAAAAAGCGCAGTCTTATACAAAGATGTTAACACTATCCACATGTAAAGTATACTTTTTTAATGAAGAAAAGTTGATGCCAATTTTTTTTAACTAAATGACCGAAGTCGATTTCAGTTGGAAGAGATTAACAACTTAATCGTTTTCGGTAAAACAACCCTAGAAATTACAAATATGTCTCTCTGGTTTTTAGCTTTTTGTAAAAATCCTATCGGATCTAAATTGAAGACATGTGTCTTTGTACGAACTTTCTTCTTACTCACTTATGATTGTTATTAAGTTTAAGTCTTAAATTTTGTAATACAATTTTGGCCATAAATCTTAAGAATTTGTGTAAAAAATTATATTTTCGCTTTTATTGTGAAAGATAACTAACTGATGTAAATAAAAACAAAGTTACATTGGATGCAGTTTCGCTGGTTTTTACAAAAAAAGCATGACGTCAAATAGCATATAATGATACATATGAAAGGCATTTGCCCATAACAAATAGTTGGGATAGACGAATTTGTATCTCTCTATAGTTAGGGAAACAAAATTTTTTAAAATTTAGATCATATGAACTAATTTGGAAAAAAAATTTACCACAATAAATTTATCAACTACGATTTTAGGCGTATTTTATTAATTTACCAGAGTGGGCTTTATATGGGGCCTAAGTAAATTATGGACCGATCATCACGAAATTTATTAGTTTTATTTCTAGCCCTAAAAAACTGCGACGTGCCAAATTTTGTTATGATAACATTTATTATTACGGTTTTAGGTGTACTAAACATTTTTCCGGGAGTAGAGTTTATATGGGGCCTAGGGTAAATTATGGACCGATCTTCACGAAATTAGACAGAATCATTTCTAGTCCCATTAATTTGTTACGGTTTCCGGGAGTAGGGTTTATATGGGGCCTAGGGTAACTTGTACAATGAAATTCGTAATGTTAAAAAAAATTATAATAAATATTTATCGAACTTGCTATCGGTTAATGTTATTTTAAGCAGTTTGGTTTTTTGACGATAATTTTCAAGTTGTTGATTAAATCGATAGAGTGTATTTTGTGTTTAAAATGGCTGAGGAACGACAACTTTTAGGCATAGAATTGGTCGTCATTCTGTGTACAAAAACAATATTCTAAGTTCAAAATTTACAAAAAAATATAAAAAACCACCAATTAAGCACAATCCCATTTGTTTTTATCAAATTCTCTTTTGTGCCTTTCGTTATTTTGTACCTTTTGTAGACAGAGATGCCACATGATATTTAACTACATAAATGAATACAAAAATACAGCTGTTAAACTATCGGTAAAAAGAAATAACGGAATCACACTATCGTTACTGCAAGCGAAATCGAACTGCAGAGAGTAAATAACGGCATTCGACATTAATCGACATTTCTATTTAAAATGTATTGTAATTTCGATCGGTAACGAATCGCCTGAATTCAGTGTTGACAATTGTTGCAGTTGTTGTTAATATTTTTGTTGATTTATGCGAAATTTTTTAAAGTCATTGTTGTGGCAGTCGGCATTTTCTTGTTTTTGTCTTGATTTTTTCTTTTGCTAAACTTTTCGTCATTATGATACTAGTGAGTAGAAAGCTGATGAAGTTGATCTTCTTTAAATTTGCACAATATTTGTATGACAACAAGAGACGAAACAATTACAAGCAATATGGATTTAATATAGACTAGACTATAATATGAAGACAGAATTTACTAGACTAGACTAGAAAGTATAGTCGAGACCAAATATTATTTAACAGTTGAGACTTAAGACTAGTTTATAGGCGAGAATGTAGACTATTTCATAGATGAGACTATTGACCGGTTTATAGTTAAGACTTTAGACTATTTTATATCCAAGACTAATAATCGAGACTAGAAACTAGTTTATGTTTGATACTAAATTCTAGTTTATAGTGAAGACTTTAGACTAGTTTGTAGTCAGTCTTTAGACTAATTGAAAGCCAGGCTAGTTTATATTCGTGATTCTAGAAGAGTTTAAAGTCAAGTTTATTGCATAATTTATAGTCCAGACTATACACAAGTTTAAAATCGAGACTTAAGACTAGTTTTTAGTGCGCTAGTTATAGTATATACACTGGTTTATAGTTGAGACTATAGACTAGTTTATAGTAGAGACCTGCATAAATGCCATTAAAAGAAAAAAAATGTACATTCATTCCATTATGAATTTTATTGAATAAATGAATTGTTTGAATGAATGAATGAATTAAGCTTGTTATCTCTCATGTGTTTGTTAATGTATTGGTTTTGTGTGAATGCTTAAGAAAGAGGCATATACACAAAATATATTTTTTTTTTTTAAGATGGTTTTTTTTTATTGCTTTACTATGAACGAATCATTCATGCAGGTCTCTAGTTTAAAGCCAAGACTTTACCCTAATCAATAGTCCAGAATATAGAATTGTTTGAAATCGAGTTTCGGGATTTGCCACCTGTTTTTTACAAATTCCAGAAATGTTCAACGGAAAAGATCAGTGTTATTAAATTGTTTTTAAAGGATTTGAAATCTGTTTATAAGGAATCAAATTATTTTAAATTTATTAGAGGTCCCGTCCGAGCTTAAAAATCGATACCATTTATGAAATGAAGTGGATTTAAAATCGAGCAAATTTTAAAAATGACCCTGTAATGAAAGTTCATAAAACTATTCCATTTTATAAATTATTTTGTAAATACATAATTGAATTTAAATTATCGTTCGATTTCGATTTCACTTCATTTCGATTTCTAGAACATACCCGATAGGCTCCCGTCGATCCTCTTACGTTCATGGGGCCATAATTAATCTGTTCCATTCAGTTGTGTTCGCAGCTTGTGCTTTAATCTCGTTCCAGCTTAAGTTGTTTCTGGCAGGTTACATTTCTATTTGAGGGCGCCAAGTATGAGATGGTCTTTTCTTTCTACGACTACATTGTGGATTCCATTCAATGGAATCTTAAGATTTCAATATTTATTGGGGCTTGTGGTCTTCCCTTTCTACGACTACATTGTGGATTCCATTCAATGGAATCTTAGGATTTCAATATTTATTGGGGCTTGTGGCATTTCACTCCATGGCCCCTCATTTGATATAAATTGCGGCCAGAAAATTCTTAATATTCTGCGCGGGCAGCGGTTTATAAAACCTTAAATGGCTTTTATGTTAAGTGTAGCTGCATTCCAAGATTCGCATCCAGAAAACATTACAGACTTGATGCAGGAGGAAAATATTCAATTTTTGTTCTTCTGGATAGACGCGAAGACCGCCATATGCGATTTAGGAGACAAAATGAATAATTACCTGATTTAATGCGATTTTTAACATCATAGTTGGAGCCACCAGTCGCTGTTTGTAGGTGTTCCAAGTAGCAAAAATTGCAAACATTTTATATTTCGACTCCGTTAATTGAGAGTTGTTTGTTTTGGCTACATTTATCTCCATGCCTGATTTTGGTGCTTCGTTTTGAAACGGACTGAATCTTTGCCGCAAAGCCATTTTAGTTGTGGTATAGCAAGCAGATGTCATCCAGCGTAATCCAGATCCTCTAACCTTCTTTTAAGTCCACACGATATTACTCTTGCCTCTCGGGTTGCTCTTCCAAGAAAACATTAAATAGTGACAGTGACAGTGGCAGGTGACGCAACTTTGTCTTACCCCTGTGTCAACAGTGAATCTTTTACTAACGCAGCCTCCATGCAGTACACGTCAGTTAACATTTTCGTAAAGGGCTTGAATGATATAATCTTAGTTGATGTACCTTTGCATAGAAGAGTATTCCATATGGCTGGCTGCGAAAGAGTTTCGAATGCCTTCTCGAAATCTATTAAAGTCAGATATAAAAGAGGTCTTCACTCTACGAATTGTTCTATTATAATCCGGAGACTGTTCACATGATCAATGCAGGATTTTTTAGGAAGAAAATCGGAGTTCAGGATCGAATGCAGGTATTAGCCTTTTCTTTGTTATTTGCCATATAACTTTGTTCGATATGTTTATAAGTGTGATTCGGTGAACGAATAGATATGTTAAAAATTTTTGACATTATTCCAAATTTATTCATTTTCTACGATCAATTTAATAAAGATCGTCTTAATATAGAGTGCCTTTGAATACTATGGGAGATATTAAGTTTTAAAAAATTACAACCGACAAATGTTCATTTTGTATATAAAATCTTTTCTTCTCGTTTTTTTTTAGGTTTCAACTTCTCTGTAACACACAAAATGAAAAATCGTTAAAGTTTTAAAACGTTTTTTGTTGTTTTTGTTGTTGTTGTTGTTATTATTCATGGCTGGCTGTTGTTGGTGTTAAGATTAGCGTGATTGATGTGAATTGAATGTCTTAAAAATAAAATCAGACAACTTTAAGGTTTTGAAACAAAAGTATCTGTTGGTATTTGAAACCAATACGAATGAAGGTATAAATAATTTGTTGTTATTGTTGTTGCCGTTTTTATCAGAACATCAGTAATTCAATGCGAATAGAATTGAAAGCTTTTGTTTCTCCATACTGCACCACCGACAACCACACCACACAGCTGCAATCGAAACCACGAAAATGGCGTCATGGTCCAAAACGTCATGAAGCTGTGTGTAGTGCCTTCAAGTTCATTTTTATTATTGTAGGTAGATTGTATTTGTTGCTATTGTTATTATTGTATCTGTCTTAACTTTAAGCATCCATTGGATGCTTTATCATTTTTTGTAAATCTTTGCACGTTTTCTTAGTTGTGTTTAAAGTTTTTGTTTTATTTTTATTTTTTATTTTTCGCTTTTGTTAGCGTTTTTTGCATTTTGTAGTATTTTATTCATATATTGTTTTATTTGAAACCATGTTTTAATACCTGGTTGGCCCTTGAGCCTTGTTGGCATGTAACCTCTTTGGCCATGCAATGGATGATTATACTGCATTTGACTGTTAACAGTTTCAGCTGAACAGAGATGAGCGGAGGAGAAATGAAGTATTGTACAAAGTATCGATACATGCACACTTTAAAGATACTAACACCACCGCTTTGAATGATACGAGGGTCTGGAGAAAAGCGAAAAAAGTTGCATCTCTTTCTGATCTGAACTTCGCTCGAGTTTATGGTCGACTCTGCAAAGGCTTCCGTTGAGACTATAGAATGGTGTCCAAAGATAAACTATAGGTGAGTCTTGGACAAGTTTTTAAACTTTATTTGATCATATAGGCGAGTTTTCTACTAGTTAAGAGTCAACTCAATGCTAGAATTAATGCTAGAATTAAATTAGTTTATACAGCCATGTCACAGAGTACAATTCCGTTCGAAATCGAAAAAACCACATTTGTTTATGGATAGAAAGTGTATTTTGATAGTTTTTTGGCCTTTCAATTACAGAAAACTCCCATTCCGTTCATGAAAACAAAAATGGTTTCATTCCGAAAAATTGTTTCGTCATTTTCTGAAGCACCAAAATACGGAATGAATTCCGTTTCCGCACGGAATTGCACTCTGTGACTTGGCTGATAGTCGTGGAAATGAAC
Organism: Pollenia griseotomentosa; assembly: GCA_963931875.1. Lineage (NCBI taxonomy): Eukaryota > Metazoa > Arthropoda > Insecta > Diptera > Polleniidae > Pollenia > Pollenia griseotomentosa. The sequence goes on from OZ007564.1 coordinate 52,885,221, forward strand.
GAGTCTATAATTGAGTCTTTACTACAGTCGAGAAAACGTTCAGTTACTCAGTTTAAAGAGAAAATTAAACTCGCGTCTAACGACAAGTCTATAGTCGAAACTACAATTCATCAAGGGCTTGGACGATTTTATAGTCAAGTTTTAGCAATGAGGAGACTAGAGAATATTGTGGTATCCATATTCGAATATACAACCTGGTCGTCAACCGATGGACTATAGTTGAGTCTAACGCCGAGCCTTTAACTCAGTCTATTGTCTGGTTAATAGTCGAAATATTTAATAGTTAATAGTCGAAACTTGCGGCGAAAAACTGTGATTATAGCTGCCGTTACATGTTTTCATAGCTGTATTTTAAATAATAATATCGATATTTTCGATATTTTTAAACTATCGATATCTAGTATCGATAGTTTCCCAGCACTAGGGCTTTAGTCAATTTTTTTTAGTTTGGTAGGAAGGCAATTTTAAACTTTAAAGGTAATTTTTGGAAAGTTAATATTGTTGTTATATCGAGCCCTTACCGCAAAAATAGCTTAAGCGACATCGTTTTAAATTTTCGTTTTTTTTTTTCTTTTAATAAATAAATTTATTGGCAACACTACACAACATCTCCTAAAATGTCATGTTCACATAAGATACCGTTACGATTTCATAGCAAAAACAATTTCAGCTTAAGAGCCAACCTCCATACAAAATTTTTATAAAATATAATATAAAAAAACATTCCCATGTAAAATTGCGTTTTTGTCGCTTAAGTTTTCTCTGCGGTAAGAGCTCGATATAATCATTACATCCTTGCGATTAAAGTTTTTTTAAGGCCTTCTTCCTTAATATTCCTAATGCCACAGATCGGAACTAAACTTAAGTTTTTATTCTAATTGTTAATGCACAGAGAGAAAAAAATAATCAGAAAGTAATTTTGCTATAACTTCCTAAGAAATTGCCCAAAATAACTGAAACTTCATCCATGGATACAATTAAACATTAAGATAACAAAGATGTCATTAACTCAAATTTTGCTTAAGTCGACTTAAGTACGTTTTCCTTTTTGCGAAAGATACATAGACTTTATTCAAGTAGTTTATAGTCTAGTTTAAATACGAACTAGTATCTTAGTATATAGTCGATACTTTAGATCCCAGTGCTGATTATATCGAATTTAATATTTAGATCTATAGACCTTAATTTATTTAAGCCTATAGTGCAATTTTATTCTCTGAGTTGGTCTACAATTAATAGTCTATTCTCTAGTGTACCCTCTGCTCTAGTCTATACACATTTTTATCGATCCTCGTAAGTTGCAATAATGATTTTCATTTTTCTGAACTTAAAGTAACTGATGTCTGTCGTTTTCATATTGGACGTGGTCTTGTCTGGTTTCTTTAAAGATTTTGTGTTTTTTTTTTTTTCATTATTATTGTTGCTGTTGTTTTTTTTTTAACTTTAAACCACCAACACAAATTTATTTGGTATTTAGTCAGGCCTGTCTGTTTACCTGTCCGTATGTCTGTCCATTACATTATTTTCGTTGCCAGTTGTTTCTGTTTCCCTTGTACTTTCGCATTTGTGCATATTTCTCCCCTTTTTGCAATATATTTCTGTACTCACTATTAATGTTTTCTGCTTTTCGTTGTTTATTATTGTTAACATCTTTTGAAGGCGTGGGAGCTTAATATATGAGCAGCATATTGTTGCTCAGTGTTGGCAATTGCTGCAGTCGTTGTTAATATTTCTGTTGATTTTTGCGAAATTTATAAAAGCCATTGTTGTGCCAGTCGCCATTTTTCTTGTATTTGTCTGGATTTTTTTCTTTCTTAAACATTTGATCATCATGATGGCCCTGAGAAGAGAATTGATAAAGTTCTTCTTCTTTGAAATTGGCAGAAAATATTTGTAAGACAAAAAGAGAGGAAACAACTCCACAACGCTATTGATTTAATATGGAATAGACTAAAAAAGGTTAGACGGAATTTACTAGTCTAGACTGAAGACAAGACTACAGGCTAGACTATGGCTTAAGTTAAGTCGAGACCAAAAACGAATTTATATTCGAGGCTTAAGACTATAAGCTTGTCTTTAGACAAGACTTTAGACTAGTTTGTAGTCGGAACTATTGACTGTCTTATAGTTAAGCCTATAGACTAGTATATAGTCAATACTATAGACGAGCTTGTAATTAGACTTAAGACTAATTGGATGTCAAAACTAGTTTACATTTGTGACTATGGACTAGCTTAAAGTCAAGATAATAGAGTTATGCAGTTATAGCCTAGATCTTACGACTAGTTAAAATTCGAGACTTAAGACTAGTTTATAATCGCAACTATGAACTGGTTTAAAGTCGAGGCTATAGACTAGTCAATTTTTTAAGCTCTGCACTAGTTTAAAGTCAAGACTATACTTAATACTAATCTATAGTCCAGGCTTTAGACAAGTTTATAAATATTAAATTAATTATAATAAAGTTTAGGTTATTAAAGTTTATGCTAAATACTAAAAGACTGTAAACTAGTCTACAGTCAAGAGTATAGATTTTTATTTTTAATCCAGACTTTAGACTAGTTATAGTGAAGTATATAGACTAGTTTATAGGCATTGTCGAGGGTATATCTTGTCTAGTTTTACGAGTATGTTGTTGTCTATCCCACTACTGCATTTAATGATAAGCAAATAAACTATTGATAATATTTAACTTAAATTAAAATTTTCAAATAAATAAGAATTATCGAATAATAAATTTGTTGTACAAATTAAAATGCAACAATATTTACAATTCAAAATAAAATTGTATTTGTATTGTAAGTCAAGACCACATGTCTGCCATGTTATTTGTCATCGCATGACAATTTTATTGGTGGTTTTGTACAGCAACAGCAACAGCAACAACAACAACAACAACAACATAACACCCCATTTATATTCATGGGAATGACAACGTACAACTATCTACGTTCACCAAAATAACAAATGGATGGATGGATGGATGAATAGATGGACAGACAGATACTGAAAACAGACATTTGCATTTCAATACACAAGTTTCTTTCTTTCACATGCTGTTCAAAAAAAAAAAAGGTTTGTCAGAACAACGAAATGAAAGAATAAATAAAATAAAAACCATTTATTCCAATATGCAAACTTAATATTGTAAAACACATAAACACATACATATTTACACTTTTTATGTTAAAAACATTTTGTACACACACACACACTGCCACATCAACATAAGTGCACACATCCACACCGATTAGTTTATGGTAAGACAGTTTGTAAAAGGATGTCTTTGTTAATTAAAAGTTATCCATTACTATTGGAATTTTTCCTGATGTAATTCGAATGACCAAAAACAAGAAAAGGAAATATTGTTTAAATCGACAAAATCTACATGTATAAATTAAATAAATTAGTATTTCTTAAGGCCGTTACACACTATCCGACAAAGTCTTACGTATTTTTCAAAAATACTTCCTTGATCGAATTATTCTTTGAACATTTTTAAAAAACAATAACAACTTATCATGACAGGGTTGCATTTTTGTAAATTACCAAAGACTTTGTGGGATAGTGTATAACGGCCTTTAAAGTCATTTTTGAAAATTGTGCAGGATATACATATTTTCTGAAAAAAAAAAAAAAAAAAAAATTGCTAAAAATATCAAAAAATATAAAATCGTGTAAATTGAAATAAATTTCACATCCATCGATGTACATGAAAACCAAAAAAATTATGCAATCGTGCAAAAAAAGTATCGTGTAAATCGGGGTATAGGTGTATTTTGTTCTATGTTTATTAAGAATACATATGTAAGTAATTTTTGGCTTGGACGAGAATCATACAAATATAAATAATTCTTGCGTGTTCATAATAAATTTAGAATCATCTGGACTATTACAGTCTGAAAAAGTTTTACTTAAAACTCATAACAGTAAGGAAATTTAGCTTATTCGCCAAAAAAAGAGCTAAAAAATAGTTTTTCCCAATAATCGAAAAATTAAAATCGCAGGTATACATATACGGAAAAAGTATGGAAGGTATTGGCATAATTTTTTCATATTTGTATTCCCTATTATCATAGTTGGGGGTAGTGCACTAAATACTGATTTTAATCAGCATTGCACTATCACTAAATAAAACTGCAAAGAAATTAGTTTGCACTCTTTTTTACCAGCTTTAGTGATGATTGTTATTTTTTAACTACCACTAAACAAATTTTAGTGATACATATTTTAAATTTTTTCACTATCACTAAACGCAGATTGAATGCAAAAATCTCCACTCAATTCAAATAGTGCCAAATTTGGACTTTCAATCAAAAAAGCTGCATACAAATATTGTCTCACTAAAAGTTTGAAAATGTAACTTTATATGTGTATGGTTTTTGATTTCTTTTGAGGATATGCATAAGAAAAGAATATTAAACAAAATGAAATTTTGTCAATAACGGTATAATTATTGGCTTTAATCATGAAAAAACAAGTTTTTGATTTTAAATTTAGTGCAACAATTTTAGTTGCACTCAAATGAGTGAAGAAAAAAAATTGTAATAAACTGATGATTGCTTTTTTCACATCAAAATTTTTTTTTTTTTTTTTGAGTGCAAAATTTTTTAACATCACTATCACTCATGTTTAGTGAGGCTGCAAATTTTCAACTCATCACTCAACATCAACAAAATGATTGCCAATATTTTTGCACTATCACTAAGTGTGAGTTGAAACTGCAAAATGAGTGCACGACCCCCATCTATGTGTATTATATCCTTAACAGATCCCAATGTGATGATCAAAAAATTTTAAAATTTGTTTAACAAATTTTGAAAAATTTGAAAATGTAGTTTTGAAACTGCCGTTAAAAATTTTTTTATCATACCTGCGTCACAGAGCACACAGATGCGTCACGAGACAGAAAATAGTGTTTTTTTTTCTGGTCTTTTTTTTCGAAAGCTGCCCTTTTTGCTGTTTTGTTTTGATCAGGCAATTTGTGTTGATAGTAGCGGACTGTTTTTACACATTGGCACTTCACTACCAAAAAAATGTTTTCTTTCTCTTTCTTCGAAAGCTGCCCTCGCAAATGATTTGGGCAGTTTTCATACGTCACTTTTGTTCATCTCTGTATGTCTGTGCCTGCGTGCCCCGGTAGGCTAGCTGGTAGTGAGCTAGGCTTTCAGCGCCGGGGTTGCGGGTTCGATTCCTGCAGACAAGCGTAGAGTTTTGCGGGATTAACTTAGGGGAAAAAATAGGCTAACGGTATCATACGAAATCAAAAACGCATAAACAAGTCGCGACCTTAGGACAACAAGGTTCTATTTGCACAAACAGTGCTTTTGAGAAAAATAAGATTAAATATTGTTAGCCGCTTTACTAAGTCAGTTTTTTTTATAATTTCAATTTAGTCCTGAAATATTATTATCCTTTTAAAAATATACATGCTACTTTATTAGTTTTTTCACAAATTGAGTCTCAACTAACCGATAGAACTTTGTTGCTCAACGATGAGGCATATGATATAACACTTTGTGTTACGGTAAAAAATAATTTTTGTGGATAGAAACATGTGTTATTGGGAACGTTCAAAATCCGAAAGTTAAAGGAGTAATAAGCATAAGGATAATGAAATAAGTGTGCCAATTTTTTTAAACAATACAAACATATTTTATGATTTTATTTTGTAGCAGCATATACCCGCTACTTCGTTAGCGTCTCCTTTTTCTTCGTGGACATATTTTTATGCCAAAGTTTATTTTTCTAGGTTTAAACTTTTTTAAATTCTAGCATTTAACCCGCTACTCTAGTATAACCAAAAAGCTAAAGAAAAATATCAAACTTCACGTATTTCCTATTTTGGGTACTATATTTTTCCCCCATTTAAGTATCAAAAATTTCAGTATTGTAGTGGCAGCCGATAATTTAGTACGAATATGTCAATGAATGGAGGAAAATGTATTGTAAAAAAAGTACTAAAAATAATTACGATTTTTGCCCTTAAATGTTCGATTTTCGAAAAAGTACCAAATTCGTATATGTATTTTTTTGATAAGTTTCGAATGTGGTATTAACTTTTTTCTATGTTTATTGGTTCAAAAGATAGATGGGGTGGCAAAAAAGTAGGGCCGAATTTCAAAAAAATACCAGACACCTGTCCGCTTATTTTTCTAAAGAACAATGATAACTATTACATTTATTTTGCATCTCTTTTAATTTTGGAGATATAAGGTTATCGAATTTTCCCGTTTTTATTTTTTTTTTCGAAAAATCCCGTCTTAGTGGATCGATTTGGGGAGTGACCAATCGCTAGTCCAAATTTCAAGTTTCTAGGGTCAGCGGTTTGGGCTGTTGCGATGATGAATGAGTCAGTCAGTCAGTCACTCACGCAACTTTTTATATAGAAGATTCTTCAAAATGTTTTTTAAAGTAAATAGTTTTATTTTTTAATAAGCCCAATTTTTGGGCATGGTAATAACGGGATTTAAAGGCCTTAACACAATAACAAGCTTAACCAACTAACTAACCAACTAACGAAAAGCCTCTCAAATGCATTTTAAAAAAACATTGATTCCGTACGAAATGTGCGTTCAGTTTCGCACTTTGCTTTAGCAAATGACAATTTCTCAAAGCTTTATAAAAAGTTTCCTTAATTTGAATATAGTTTGACACATAAGATTTAAATGTATTCGCACAGGTGCTTAAGCCACCTTATGCACATTTTGCTTATGCCTCTATTCCTGAAAACGATGCAAAATGTGTGTTTAGTTCAGAAACCTCGTCTTCAGAAATTCATTTTACTGATTTCAACCCCTTATTACATCTTTTAGCTACGCCAATTACATTATTTTTATTTTCGTGTGCGTTGCAAACTAATTTTTGGAAAATCGCAAAAGTTGCAAGCCAAAATGGCTTACAAACGCGAATCATACTTTCAAACAATTCTGCAACAAAGTATCCAAAAAGAACTTCGATTTATTTATTTTCGAACACTCTGAAATCTCCTGGTTGATTGAGCAAAAAACGAATGACGCTTATCAACAAGAAATGACAACAAATCAACAGCCGAACGTACATTGTCACAGACCACACGAAGAAGTTTATAGTGTACATGCACGCGTACACAGGATTTGCACAAGTGCCCTTCACTTCCTAGAGCGAGATGGTAGCAAAACTTTTACATTTCTCCCCTACAAATCTGCTACGTTTGAAGTTCCATTTTGATTGGAATGGTTGTTTTGGCAAAAAAAAAAAAAAACTATTTAACAATATAAAAGTTGATAACTTGATAAAAATCTATTTTTTAAATTCAAAGCAAATTTCCTAAAAGTTATGATTGAGTAGTTTTATGTAGGAGATTTTTCTTCAAAAAAAAAAAATACTGATCCTCATGATCAGTTCAGGAATAAAAATATGCGAATAAATAGTTTCATTATATTTATTGCAGAACTCTTTTACTTTATAATTCAAATTTATTTTAATACATGTTTGTTAATTTTAAAATATTTAGGTTTTAATTATAATTCTTTTTAAACAAGACGAACTGCCACTTGCAGTGTTTAAAGAACCACACAACTTATTTATAAAACTAGAAGTTTAAACAAGCAACAAAAATCGTATGATTTTTAAGAATGCTCGTGTTTACAGTATTTGTATTGTTAGTTACTTTTATGTTTGTACATACATATGCACACAATGCTGATCATGCAAAAATTCTTTTTAATAAACAGAACGGTTAGGAATTTAATTTTAATTTGTAAGCAAATGATAAATTCAAAGAAAATAAGAAGATAACATAATTTGAATGTTGAGATCATATAACATTAGCCAGGCTCACTTAAGGCCGTTACACACTATCCCACAAAGTCTTACGTATTTTTCAAAAATGCTTCCCTGATCTAATTATTCTGTGAACATTTTTAAAAAACAATAACAACTTATCATGACAGGGTTGCATTTTCGTAAATTACTAAAGACTTTGTGGGATAGTGTAGAACGGCCTTTAATAATTAGTTTATTATTTTTTTAATAGTTTGGGAAGAATCCCAAACATTCTCCCCCACGAAGAACATTGTTCTTATTAATTTTGGTTGTATGCGTCATTTGTGGGTAAGAGACATAGTTTTGTAATTGGTTGCTTGATATATTTACCATTGATGAATAGTGTAACAACACGTACTAAACCATCTTGACCGGGATGTAATGCTTCGACTTTAGCAAGGGGCCACTGACCAGGTACACTTCGCTCGTGAAGGAGAAGAACAATGTCACCCGCTTTGATGTTTCTTTCGACTTTGTTCTATTTGGGTCGAGCTTGAAGTCGGCATAAATATTCTTTGTTCCAGCGATCCCAGAAATTTTGCTTCAGGCGCTCGACTAATTTCCAGCGACTAAGACGGTCTATATTTTCATCAAGCAAGTTATCATCGGGAATGCAATTAGAAGGTTCGCCAATAAGAAAATGTGAAGGCGTTAGGACATCAGTGTCCGTTGGATCAGTTGACAGTGGACACAAAGGCCTGGAATTGAGACAACCTTCAATTTGTGCCAGTAGGGTGCTGGGTTCTTCATAAGTCAATATGCGATCTTTCATTATTCGGCGCAAATGATATTTTGTGGATTTAACCCCGGCCTTGGTTCGCTAGCGTCTCCACAAGATGGTCTGGAAGCGAAGATTTGTTACGCTGATAAAGAACTTGCAGTTCTTTGTTTGCACCAACAAAATTCGTACCGCAGTCTGAATATAAGTCTGTGCACAATCCTCTGCGAGCTGTGAATGCGTCAACGTTTAAACTTGTAACGGCCTCCAAATGTATTGCCTTAGTGCACATGCAGATGAAGAGGCAAATGTAAGCCTTGGAAGTTGATGATGTCCTCAACGATGAAGTTTTTATGTTAATGGGTCCGGCGTAGTCAATACCACTGTGCTTGAATGCCCGTGTAGGTTGCAGCCGCACTGCTGGCAAATTTCCCATCAGTTGTTGACAGGATTGAGTTTTGTACTTGAAGCAGGTTGTACACTCACGTTGAACCCTTTTTGCTGTATTTCGTGCTGAAATTACCCAATAAGACCGAAAAACATAGGAATGCATCAGTCACAGAAATGGCGAATCGGAATCAGTTAAATAAAAAATGTCATCAGTAAAGAACTCAGTAGGCTGAATTTAATGACAGTCATTAAATTGAGTCCTTGGGATTGACTTAAGTCAAAGTGAGAGAATATCATTATTTACTTACCCGCTACACATTTTTATTGCACTTTTTTTTGTATTCCGCCTTTGTTTACAGAAAAACTTTCAATTATAAGACACCAGCCGCATGCCCGATATCGTTTTCATAATCATTCTACTTTGAAAATTGGATGTATTTGACTAAATAATTTAAACAAATGGAATATGGGAATTATTATTTTCTTTTTTACTTTTCAAACATGAAAATTATCAAACTTTGAATTATTAAGAATTTTGCAAAGTTGACATCTTTTACGACTTTAGGATTAAAATTAGAATTTCTTATGATTTTTATTTTTGTCAGTACGTTAGGTATTTTTTCTTTTTTTTTTAACCTTACAAGAAATATTATCCAATAATTCAATATTTGCTGCAATACTTTTAGTAATACCCCAAACCTTGTAAATTATTTTAATATTTTATTTAATTCTGTAAAATAAAAATAAAAAAATTAAACAAATATAATATGGGAATTTTTGCTTCTTATTTTCGTTTTTAAACATGAAAATAACTTTAAAAATGTGGCATCGAATTGATGTCACTGTAGTCATGGCATAGATGACGCAAAAAGTATGACAAAATTTTATGATGACGTTCGTTATTGGATTGATATCACTTTTTGCCTCATTGATGCCATTTGTAATAACAGTAATGTCACAATGTTGATGTTAGGGCATCATCAATATGAAGGTGGATGCATGTTCTATGAGTGTATACAACAAACTTATTTACCTTCTCCCCCTGTGGGATAGGGTATAACAAGATTCCAAAAACTAAAAGCGCATAACAAAAGAAGTCAGATCGGCTGTATCTTTTTAATAAATCGCAAAATAAGCAAAATTTTATTTTATTTAAAGAAATAATTCTTTTGAACATACAAAATTTAAAATTATGAATGTGTGTCTGTTTGTCGTTGCCACATGCAATTTGCAACAGCAACAAAAGGGGGCAAAACCAAAAATGAATACTAAATGTTTGTAGAGTTAATTTTTTTTTTACTATTTTGTTCGCATTTCTACCTTATTTTGTCGGTTGTTGTTGCTGTTGTTGTTGCTGCTGCCATTGCCACCAACACTTGAAATTGTACTGTATTTTTCGAGTTATTGTTGTTGCTAGTTTTTTTTTTTTTAAGTTGAGTCTCCCGATATTTTGCTGGTTGATTGCACAACCCAACAAAACCGCAAGTTGATGGACAGTTTAAGGTTTTTAGTATTTTTTTTTTTTTTTTCGTAAATTTCTGTTTTTGGTGTGGCAAATATTTCTTTTTTTTAGTTTTTGCTCGCCCGAAAACCGATTTGATCCTTAATGCAAAATTCAGCTTAAAACGAATGCAGGAAAGTGGAAAAATTTAAGAAGCACGACAACAAGGGAAACAACATGCAACAAAAATTGCAAAAAAAAAAACTCTTAACTGTTGTTTGTTGGTTGTTGTATGCAAAATAAAGTCAACAATTTTTCTCTTTCGAGTCGAAAGTTCTGTGTTTTTTTTTATGTATTTCACCGTAATTTGTCTATTGGTGGAAAAATAGTTGCCGAAAGGGTTTTAATACCTTTTGCGAGAGACAGACATTTGTTAAGGGAGTTGGCAGTAGTTTAAAAGGAATGTTGTTGCATGTTAGACGTTTATTTTTTTTTTTTTTTTTTTTGTTTTTGTATTAGGAATAATATTCTTGCATTGTTTTTTTCTTTCTTGGTTTGTTTAATTTTCCATAACAAAAAAAATACTATTGGGATAGAAATGTTATTATTTGGTTTAATTAAATAAATGTATTTTACTTGTAGGGAATTTTTTTTTTAATAGAAACCTCCACGAAACACAGAAATAAATTATTGAAATAAAAAAATGTTTAAACATAAATTTTTATTTTTATAAAGTAAACTATTTGTGGTGCTGTCATCACAAATATTGGGTGTATAACTTAAAAATGCGTGATTCACAACGGGTGGCGTATTTTGTATACATGGTTTAATAAGTCTTTAATAACTTATGTGTCATTTTGGAGGGTTAAATACATTCTTTAATTTATTTTAATTTGGCATCGTTTTTGGAAAGTGCAGCTAAAGCAAATCGATTGCCGACCGAAGCTCATCATTAATATATTAATTAATATAAATGGAGATTTTAACACGGTAGGCAAACCGCCCAGGACTGCCAAAAAAAAGTTTGGAGATGATGAATTAGAGCCATTACTTCCTGGAAATTGTTGACAAACCCCGTAATAACGGCTGACTTCCAAAACGTACTAATACAAAGTTCGTACACAATTTTACTACTGTATTTTAACAATGTACACGTACAAAGTACCGAAACAATGCAACTATGTGTTTTGTTTATTAAAACGTTTTGAAATGTAAGTGATGCAATGCATAATACTTTTAAAATAAATCTGTATTGCTTGCAAATTAAATGTTAAGTGTCACAAAGCATCAACTTTAAAACCGATGCTCTGATTGCTTTTTTGATTGCTTAGCAGTGACTTTTTGGAAGGGTTCGCATTGCATAAATATTGTACTGCGGCGTTATGAAACGTTATACTTCGTTCTAATACAAAGCAATTGACGTTTTGGAAGTCAGCCAACTTGTAAAATCCAGCAAGAATTTTACCACATTAACAAGCTGCCGAATTCATCCAAAAGCAAAGAAAATGGCTGCAGCATGAGTAAAATCCAAAAAACGTTAATAGACGATTTTCCACGTTAGAAACAACGTTAAAAGAAATCAATTTTGCATCGAGTCATTACTGGCGGTTGAAGAGCGCAGTCGTATGTACGAACGGTCGATCAGCTTAATCAACGCCAAATTCAAATAACAATAACTTTTTTCCAGCGTTCGAAAATAAACAGAACATTATTTACCGTTCGGCTAACACACCCAGGAACGATATCTATTTTTTAGTGTTTGTGTAGACGAACACAACCCTTAATACCGTTCGTTACTATTTTCAAGAAAGAGCCGAACATTATATAGTGTTTGGTTCTTCGTTAAAAAACAGAACAATTGTAGACTAACATTTTGTTTTAATGTTCTTTAATGTTTCTTAAGAGTTCTTTGTGTAGAAATTTTTCTATTGAATTACATGTATGTATATCAGAATTGTTCGTCTTTAACCCTTTCGGGACTACATCCCACTAATTTTCAAACTTTCGTATTTTCTTAATTTACAATGCAATTTCTAATTTAAATAGTCCCATAACCAGGTTTAAGGTTTTTTTATTAAATGTGAATAAAAACTAACGGTACATGTTAGCATTTTCATTATACTGGATGATGAATATCACAACATCGTAGAAATTTCAACAGTCTGGATCGTTAAATTGCTGAAAGTGGATGCACAAACAGCGTAATTTAGTAAAGTTGTGTTATTTTTTATAGAAAAGTGTTTGATTTATTAAATTAAATTAGTTCATGGTATTTTACAATAATAAAAGGTAAGTTCTGGTAGATTTTATAAAATTGGGATATATAGTCAGACTAATCTTGATGTGCCCGTTATTATCGATGAAAAAAGTTTTCCATTGGGTAAATGTTACCCCCGATGGCTGCTACGACTTCCAGCCCAAGTACGAACTCCCGTCAGAACGAGACCGCAAAATCCTTCGAAATCTTACTGACGATTTAAACGAGTATAAAGTGTTTTCAAAGATATTTCCTTACAGTTTGCCCATTCGAATTGCTGAATGCACTAATCATCATTTGATAGCTTTGAATCGTCGCGCGCTTTTAAAGCGAAACTTAACAGATCGTAATAAAATCCTTGTATTTCTGGGCGCTTCATTGATTGTGCATTATAACAAGTAGCTTTCTCTGAAGGACTATTGGAGCAAAAATCGATCAATGGGTAATTCAGTTATAAAAAACTGTATATCACGAGATCGCTTTTTATTATTGGCCACGTTTTCGGGGCGGAAGAACTCCCAAACGCCTAAAGACTGATAGCCTGAATGGTGGAAACCACTTGCCAGTAGAGCAAGAAAGGCGCTGTCGCTGTGTACGATATACTTCATTTGGTATCGCAAAGCGCACAAATATTATATGCTCAGGCTCAACAACGCTTTGTGCTACAAGTGAACCTTTTCACAAATTAAACCCTGATTACATTACCACAATGTTAATAAATAATAAAAAAGACAAATAAACGTGAATATAATTAAAATAAACTAATCTTTTTTTGTTTTATGTATTTTTTTTATTCGAATCACCCACCAAAAACACTTGTTGGGAACCTTATTGGGATTATATGTCCCACCGAAAATGCTTATTGGGATAATATGTCCCAGGATAAAAGGACGATTTTAGGATTTCTGAGTATGCAGAACATTTTCTTTTTACCATATCTCTTAGAATATGCTAAAATTCCCATCACAAATATTTAAATTTTCGAAATTAAACTCCGTCCCGAAAGGGTTAAGCATTTTTAGACAGGGGGTTTATATAGAACCTAGGTGAACCTGCGAGCACACAATGCCATTACAATGCATCTTTTATAAAACATATCGTCGCCAAATTGTTAACCAATCATATAATTTTTAAGGAAGTTATTGCAGTAAAAGCTATTTTCGGAAGTGGTTTGTTTAAGACGATAATTTCACCTTAATAAAATAGTTTATGGGCACAAAGATTATATTCCGGGAAGACGTTTGTATGGGGAATACGTAATAAGGCTTCGTCCTTATGGCAATGCAAACTTATGTATATGCCGAATTTCATCATATTCTCTCTAAAATTGCGACCTGAACTTTGCGCACAAGGTTTACGTTCACAGCTAGCCGGACGGAAAGACTCACATCAGCACAAAAGCTTAAAACCCTCTCCGCTATTGTGGTGTGGGTATAAAAATTTGGTTCAAAAAATTTCTTCGGCCCAAAAACTGAGCCAATTTGTAACTAGTAAAATTTGGTTCATTATTTTGCTTAATAATTTAAGAAAATTGTAAGAGGATGGACCCATATTTGACTCACGCTTTCTTATGGATCATAATCTTTTAAATCGTTTTTAAAAGATAAAGGCAAAGAGAATAAGTAGGAGTGCTATATTCGTCTATGCAAAATCTTATATACCCTTCACCCGATAAGAGCAGAAAGTTTAATAAATACCGTTCTTAAGATATAAATAAATCTATTTTGTGCCACTCCCGCTTTCCAATCCCGCCCACATTTTGTCGGATGTTGTGTATTAGTAATCCATCTTAGTGTACCAAATTTGGAGACTTTAATTCTTATCGTTCTCCAGATATACAATAATCTATAATGTGTTTGTACGGGAGGTGCCACGCCCATTTCTCCAATCCCGAGCGTTTTTTAAAGAGGCTGTGTATAACCCAGCTAAGTGTAACAAATTCGGACAATATTGCGCAACGTCAAATTTACTTTTCTCTTATTTGGTCGATTGTATGATTTTAGATATTATTTTTAATTAGTTTCTGGGATTATATTTAAATATTTAAGCGATAATTTTTGATTATATTAGTTTTTTGATTCTGGCATTTCTCTTTTAATTAAAAAAAAAAAATCGTTGGCAATTTTACCAAAATTGCGATTTTCGTTTTTTTAGTTAAAATTTTCCATGGAACCAGTGAAATGCGCATAGAAGGTAGCTTTCCCTCAACATAAATTTCAGTGTATTTATCAAATATGAAAAATGTGTTCGCCTAATGGTCAAAATTCGACCATAAATTTTTATGTAAATATCAAGAAAACATAGTTCATGAATTTATATGTTTCTTGCATTTGTTTTTCCGTCTAAGTGGATCGATTTGGCGAGGGACCAACCTCTGGTTCCTATTTTGTCTTCTACGTGGGTTAATTTAATTTTTTAAGTTCAATATAAAAAAATATCAGAAAATATCAACTGAAAAACAAAAAAAGTATCAAAAAGTCATCCACTCAGGACACTGCATGTTTATTTTAGGTTTCTATGTCTAATATAACCGAAAATTAATTAAAGTACCAGGGGGGCTACTCTCTATTGCGATGCGAAAACAGTTTCGATGCGAAAGCTAAATGCCAACTTGGTAATCTCTATCACTTTCGCAAAATGATTTGAAAATGCAGCAAAACTGGCAACAAAAATGAAAGATGGCGCGCAGATTGACAGTAATGAAATGCTAAAATTTGTAAAAATATTTGAAATTGGAAAAATGTAAATAAAATAAATAGTGATGATTTGCGAAAAGAAAAAAATTAATAGTTGCGAAAGACAAATGCGCAAACGCATTAAACAGTACCAATCGCTAGATTTGCTACCATTTTCTTTCGCATCGCAATAGAGGGTAGCCCCCCAGATGTAGAACGAAAAAGTACCAAAAAGCTTTATCTTAGACATTCTTATTCACTCAGGCCCATGCATGTTTATTTTTGTCTTTGTAGGTCGAATATTAACAAAAATTCAAAAAGTACCAGATGAAAAACAAAAAGTACCAACATTTTTCGTCTTTTTGGTGCGCATTCGCTCTGTAACCTGCACCTATAATATTATGTTTCTAAGTTAAACATTATAGAAAATTTAAAAATTATCACATGAAGCACGGAAAAGCAAAAGAAAGAAATTTAATTTACCGCAAAAGGGCAAATACCTTTTTGATACTTTTTTCCCCATAGAGGTTCTATTGACAAACTAATGCCCAATTTTCAGGATAATATTTAAATCTATATTAAGTTAATTTTCATATAAACTTAAATCGTATTTAAATACAGATTGATTTTTTGAGTTTTGTTTAAAAAGTCTTATTTCATTCCGATAAAAGTATGGCAGCACTACTAAATACAAAAAAATATCATAAAAAAGCATATTTATTTACAAGGTGGCCTCAAAAAACAGTTGTCTGCTGTTGCTTTGCCTGTTGTTGTTGTATTGGTTTAATATTGAGACCACCTTGCTAAGTTTTTCCAATGGAAACTTAAAATTAATTTAAATGTACCACATCGGTGAATTAAGTTACATTTAAGTGTTTAGTGAAGAAAAGAATTTTGTATTTAAAACGATTTTAAACATAAATGTGTTTTAATATCAATCCTAAAAATTGGGCATAAGGAAGAAAGCGTTCTTAACTGTTTTGCCTGTGCAGATTTATACATAAGATTTATATAGTTGAAATATTCGAAAACCGGTTTCTAAAAAATTTCGAATAATCGACAACCTTTTTTTATTATTTGATAATTGAAAAAACAAATTTGAACGCTTTTAACTCAGAAAACATTGAACAGATTTTAATGAAATATATATTGTGCACTTCTGCAAGTAAATATCTTTCAAATGGTATATATATTGTTCAAATCGGTTGACATACAAAGGAGGAAAGTGTTCTGAACTGTTTTGCTTTGCCGATTTATATATAGATTATGATTTTTTTTTTATTTGGATTATTTTTTATTTTAAATTTAACAAATTTTAGAATTCATATGTATAACACTTTTGTTTTAAAAGACTTTGCAAAAATTTTTCTCTGGGAACTCCCGCAATAAGGATTTCAAAGACTTCTTTGAATTTAATGTTTTTTTTTTTTTAATATCTTTCAATAAATCTCAAATTTTAAAACGAAATATTTTAATTTAGGTTAAATAACAAATAATAAAAATACGATAAATTTTCTGAAACTTAAGATTTATTTCTGCTTTGGGCCATCATTGTTCACCAAAAGTTTAAGAAAAATTTATAAAAATATATTTGAATGCTTGACTTTTGAAACTTTTTTCTTTTTTTGTTATCAAAACGTTCGTCCCAAAATAAAGCTCAACCTCTACCTCTGAATGGATTGATTTATTACAAATTGTGTTTAATTTTAATCGAGTGTTTGGTAACGATTCTAAACGCACACACACTTTCCAACAGGAATATGGAATGGAAATGATTGATGTTTCTATGATGGAGAAGACGACAGGCTGGCAAACAGCCCTTTTTTCTTAAGCTTAAATTTATTTTTTTTATTTTTGACATGTCGTCTTCTTGTGCCCGTTTCTTATGACAACCTTTTGCTGTTTGATCTAGATGATCGCAAACAGCTGTCCCTTGTTGTATCCTGTAAAGTTTTTCGAAAAAGTGTATATGACTAAGTATAAGAAAGAGTTTCCTTTGAATGTCCCGAGTGTAAAAAAATTTATGAACATGAATAAAATCTAAAACACTTTGTCAGCTGGAGGTGTTTTTTAATAAAGTTTTTTTGTGGCGGGTTCTTGGTTAAAAGCAACTTTTTGGAATATTAATTAAAAGCGATCAAAGTAAAAGATATTTTTGAAAAGTAAATATTTAAATTATATATTTATTTTGTGCTTTTTAAATGTGACCAACTAAATTAAATTAAGGGACCTTAAAATATTTAATTAGTCGCAAAAAGAAGCTAAATAAAAAATCGCTCTTTGTCCCAATTTACAATGTGGCAAATGAAAGGCAGACCAGGGCTGCCAGCTACTTTTTTGCCTTGTCCCTAAAAAATTAAAAAAATATCCCCAAATTAAAAAACAAAACCTTAAAAAGTTAATTTTTTTTTTGTTTTTTTTTCTGACCAAATTTAAAATTTTTTTTAATAAATAGTAAGAAAAGTTTTAATAAGAAATCCTCAAAAATCCCCAAATAAAGTTTAGTAAAAAAGATTATTTTATTTTGTTTGTAGCGATTGGTTTCGGCATTTTTTTAAAATCCTTTTTATGCGATTCCAGTGAGGAATTACAAGCAGAACAATATGCTGTTATTAATGAAGAATGAGCCAATTTATTAGAATTTGGAGCTTATTGAATCCATCCCTATAATCAACAATAAAAATACTTATATCCGTCATTTATGTAATAGTTAGATGCGTCATAACTACTAACCAATAGCCCAGCATTCTTTTTCCTACCCTTTATTATATTCACAGAAAAAAATAAAAATTGATTTCAATTAAAAAATTTGTATGTAATATTAATTAAAAAATTAATTAAATTTGCACCAGTAAACAAATTAATAGTATCAATTAAACCAGTTAATAGTATTAATTAAACATTTAATTCACTTGATTAAACGTTTAATTCACTTGATTAAACTTTTAATTAAAACTGATTATATTTTTGATTAATGCTTTAATTGGTGAAAAATTTTGGAGAATTTTTTCTGTGTTGTCTTTCATTTTTACTTATTTTTGGCGAAGACATGCATATTTGCAAAAATTGTATGTGTTGTCAACGGTTTTAGATTCTATTTTTAAAATATATTAAAAAAGTGTAAAATCTCCAAAAAATCCCCGAATTTTTTTTTTAAATCCCCAATTCCCAAATTCTTTGTCCTTTTTGCTCGCATGAAATCCCCAAGTCTGACAGCCCTGAGGCGGACAGACGAAGTTTGTTGGCGAGGGGTTGTAGAGGTAGAGTGTGTAGTACATGACTATTCGGCATTTTCATGTTGTTACTTCGTATCATTTTTCCCACACCAATAAAATTTAAGTATCAATGCCTGTTAAATGTTCATCTCCGTCAAAAGCGAAAAAGAACGAAAAAAGGAAAACAATAATTTCTGTCTGTTTATTAATTTCGCGATTGTGAAAGGTTTAGGCAAGTTCAGAAGAGAATAAGAAAAATGTCTGCCTTTCAATTTCAACGTTGTAGATTGGGACTTTCACAGAATAAAATTTAAAATTTATTTCAAATAAAAAATTTGTGATATTAATTAAAAAGTTAATTAAATTTGCATTAGTTAACAAACTAATAGTATCAATTAAACGATAAATTTACTTGATTAAACGTTTAATTCAATTGATTTAACGTTTAATTTACTTGATTAAACGTTTAATTCACTTGATTAAACATTTAATTCACTTGATTAAATTTATTAAATTTTTAATTAAAACTGATTTAACTTTTGATTAATGCTTTAGTTGGTGAAAATTTTTGGAGAATTTTTTCTGCGTTAAGTTCCGCTAGAAAATAAAATAAAAACTCCTTAATATGACTCTAAACATGGAAAGCTCATAAATATATTTTGGTTTCAACAAACGCCTTAGAAGATTCAGTTTTTTGTACATTGTAATATTATTATTGCAACATTTATGCAATTTCTAGATCATCTTTTTTTGTTTAGAAACTTGGTTTGTTTGACTTGCAAACGACATTTAGAATCTAAAGTTACAAAATTTGTGATCGCGTTGGTCTCATCCACAGTTCATGTTGATAAAAATCCCACTAAATGTTTTGAATAAAAAATACTTATAATTTAAATTGAAAATACATATATATTTATCTTCTCTATGCCTCTTTAGTGATTGCAATATATGATCTAGGCAACCTGAGAGACTTTTTAAAGCTGGTTTTTTACCTCACCAGCTCCTACTAACTTTGATTAAGGAATTATGGTTCATTATTTTATTATAATGTGATTTTATACTCTTGAAAAAAAAATGACTATAAACAAATTTGCATTTGTGATGTATTGAATAGCAAATAGTAGGGGCTGAATTTTTATTAATTTATTTCTAAAAAAATATGCGCCTTAAATATCCTGCAAAAAAATTAAAATATGCTCTAGGTAAAAATAAATTTTGCATTAGTTTTTTTTTAACGAATTTTTCTACTGCCAGAAACGAAAAATAGTTTCCTTTCGTTACAAAATTTTTATCACCGTCGCCTATTCCTGATCAATTCGATTCACAGCTTAAGTCTCACAATAAAATGAATTTATAAAGAGCAACATAAGAGATCGTATTTTTCCGTCTTTGGTTAAAACAGCGTTTACAGATCTAATTTTAGACATTTCTAAGCAATATTTCAGCACCACTACAGTCTAATGATGTTAAACATTGGCAATAAAACTTTTAAATGCTGGAGTTTATTTGCAAATTTGCAGCCATTTTAGTTTTTATATTTTTGGTAAATCTAACAGCTATAAATGCATTTATTTTTGATCATTGTCGTAATTTCAATGGGTTTTAAAAAAATTTTATAATTTTTTTTAGCAAAAGAATAAGTGTCTCAAAGTATGAATGTTCCTAGAGATGTAACGATACGCCTTTTTGCCGATACGATACCGATACTTAAAAGGAAATATCGGCGACACCGATACCCATACCGATACGAATTTAAAATTTAAATTCAAGGTAAAATTAACATAACTCAAGTAGAGTTATTTTTTTAGTAAGGAAAAACATGTAAAATCAATTAAATAGGATAATCATTCAAAAAAGCAAATTTCGATCTACCAAAGGTTAAAATACAATTTGGTTTAAGGATTGATGTTTTTATTTTATTTTTTTGTATTTTCACTACAAATTATTTTTTTCGCTCATTTGAGTAAAAATAAAACGGGGAATCAACGAGTTATTGGTGGTGTGTATAGTACTTCGTTAATATGCGTATGACATTTGATAAGCTTGTACAAATTTGGATCAGTTGATAGCTAAAGGTCAAAGTGAAGCGTTCATACGTGTGAAAGATGAAATGTTATTAAATAAAAACTGTTTTGAGTTAAAATAAAGCTTACACAACTATTCATTATCAATCACTATTTCATTATAATATTATCATTTTCTGAAAATCCAGAAATTCGAACTTTTCATAAATTCGAACGTCCCGGTGCACAAAGTGGTTCTAATTTGTGAGATTCTACTGTAATCCGATTTTTTTTTTTTAAAACAAACTGCAAAAAAAAAAGTATCGTCTTATCGGCAGTAAAATATCGCCGATGCCGATATATCGGCAAATCCGAAGTATCGCCGATTTGTCGGTATCGTTAAGAAAAAAAATGTTGTTTTCTAACAAAAATATCAACAAATCCCGTTGTGCATATAAGCACATTTTAAAACAATAAAAAATGTGATAAAAAACAACGTAACTTAAAACTTTGGTAAAAAAACATGCATTTGCATATTAATCCAGCCCCCATAAACTTAAGCAACAAGATGTTTTGATCAAACCATCAGCATGTTCATAAGAAGATGCCATTTCCCGCTGTCCAGTCTCAGCCGAGCAGAAGGTAATCAACTTTTTGACATGTCGATGATAAATTCGTTTTTTAGCTGTTTTGAATTGATGATGCAAAAATTGTTGTCCGATCTTGTAAAGCACATCATATCAATCATTCAATACATGTTCTAAAAAGCGGTATGAGAGGAGGCATTCTTCTATGGTTCAATTTGTTTTCTTCTCTGTTTGGGTTCGTTTTGGCTTCATAAACGTGCGACGGATGCAGTCAGTATGTCCGTTTGATGTATTGTGCCGTTTTTCACACATTTTGTATTGATTTCAAAATTATAGTAATTTTCACAATTTTCTAATTATTTAATCGTTTATTGATTTTTAATGTACAAAGTAATAAACTTTTGCATATTATTTGCACTCAACTCTCTCAACTGAACTTCAAAGTGGCAGTTCTTGTATTTATGTATGTCCCACTTGTATCTGTTGGCTTCGATTAACATTTTCATATTCAACGATTCATCCATCCATCCATCCATCCATCCATCCATCACATGCAACATTGAAGTGTGTCCCAATTATTAATGAAAAAAATTATTTTGTAGAACATTTCAATGAGGTGTTGATTTAATGTTGAATTTAGTTCAATTTATTACAAATTTAATTGTAGTAAACAAAGAACAAGACTTACAAAATGGTAATTACTTTAATTTAATTGTTTTGCATTGAAACTAAAAGTGTTTTTGTAGAGTTTAATGAACTTATGTAGTTTATAAATAAAATAAATTTTTTTAAAAAAAGTTAAGAAAGTTTAGATTTTTTATTTTTTTAGCCATGTTTTTTATGGAATAACAAAATTTATTCAAATTAATTTCTGACCCTTATAAATTCACCGTCGGCATTTTTATAACAATTTTAAAACTAAAACAGGAATACCGAAGTCAATAAAAGAACAACAATTGAAAATCAAATATAGAGATATCTGCCATATTAATATGTATTTAGTTCCTTCAAAGATTTAATTGTTCCGTTTACACAATGAACCTTTTACGGTCCTTTAAATACAAAATGGACCCAAACTATCGGTTTGTTGTTTCCAGACATTTTACATCACTTTTTTTTTACTTTGAACCAACACTCAAGGGATGCCATTAACTAATGCAATGCATTGTATTGGAATTAGGAAAATGGGTTGTAGGGAGAAGAAAAGAGCGAGTCGTGTTTGTGGACATTTAATTGAAATTTTTCCAAATTGTAGACCATAGGGAAGACTTCTGCCGGGAATTGATTCCACATACGGCTAGTTCGGCCGAGAAACGAATTTTTTCCGTAATGCTTTGTGCGATACATTGTACAGTCAACAACGAACGGATGTGATCTGCTGGAAAGGCGAGTACTATGGGCATTAGGTATGACATAGCGAACGATTTTTCGATTTCGAATCGCTTCCGCCTCTTATTTTGTTAGGCTTGGAAAATAAACACATGTGGCAAAAAATGGGGGAGTTTGGTTGAAGGTAAATGCCGCCTCATCTAGGTCAAAGTTCAAGGTGAACTTTTCATAAAAAATTCATAAAAAAATTCATAAAATGTCCAATAACTGCCGGGAAGAGTTCGGCCATCTCAGCTGAACACTTACCGTGATAATATCGATAGTACAATGACGCACAACCCACATTCCGACGATACTCCAGTGAGTCAATAGAGCCGGGTAACCTACCTACCTAACGCACTCCGATCCAGAAGCTTCAAGATAGACCTGGAAGCCACCTGCCCAGATATGGAAGTTACATTCCATTTTCAGTCGGATATGGGCGGTATAAATACTGATGAGATCAGTGAAGTAGTTCTGTCTCCGTTTTAAGAAGCCAAGACAGTCAAATGCTTCTTTTGACACTTGAAAAACATGTTGGTTGCAACGAACATCACATTGGATTTCCATGCCTAGAACATCAAGAGTGTCTGATTCCTCAATATCTATACCTCCACTCAAGGAGATCTCAACAAAAATGTTAAAAAAGACTTAAGGCAAATAAATTTTTTTTTCTAGGATTGGAGCAGACTGAATTAATTACGAAAATCGAACTGCCGACGGATCTTACTGTTTACTATTGCTGTTCAATATAGTCGATTTATTCCAAAAGTGAGAAAATAAAAATTTGGATTTAATATCGTTGATCAAGTGCGATGACTTCAGTATTTATCGCTTATATGCAAACTAGGTTTAACAATTTAACGCTGTGTTAAATCCAATGGTCATCCAGACTTGTGATTTGATGAGTTATAACCAGAAGTCGACAAGTAGTTTAAGTAAGATTAGAAATCAATGTTAGTAATGTTGCCAAAATACTTATTTTGGAAAACTAAGTTGTTAGAAAATTCTACAAAAATCTGGTAAAAAGAAAATAAAACCGTTTAAATCAACGGTTTCCAAATTGGGGTCTGCAGACCCACTAGGGGTCCCTGGTAGATTCCGACTTTTTATAAAAAATATAAAAACTTCACAAGATAGTGACAACACACAGAAAAAGATATCAATGTTAAATTAACATGGTGCAATGTTGATTAACAATCATAATAAATTTCTGCAGTATGGACTTTATTAAAAATTATCTTTGTTTTATATTAATTTTAAGCGAAAAATGTTAAAATAACATTGTTCAATATTGAATCCAAAAAATCCTGCTATTTGTGTAGAAACAATTACAAAACTATAAAAAGAAAAACATACATATTTTTATTTTCATGTTTAAAATTATTTATAAAAAGAAAAAAATTCCCGTATTCTTTTTGTTAAAATTATTTAGTTAAATAGTACCTCCAATTTTCAAAGTAGAATGATGACGAAAACCATATTGGGCCATTCTGCTAGTGTCTTTTAATTGTGAGTACTTCTGTGAATAAAGAGGAAAACAAAAAAATTAAGCATGTGTGTAAATAATTATATTCTCTCTCTCTCTCTCTCTCTCTCTCTCTCTGGTTCTACGGGTACATGCTTACAATTTTTCTTAAATTAATGCATAAGTTGTCTCTGAAGCTTCTTCCCACTGTTATTTCAAACTCAAACCAATTCGATTCTTCGTGAAGTTCCTATTGTTTCAACTTAAAATAACTTACATTCAACGTGTTATTTCAATATGAATGTCATTTTGCTCAAACTTTACTGCAATGTTAAATTAACATGAATTAAAGTTATTTGAAAAGAAAAAAATGTTGTTCGCATGTTATTGTTAAATCATGTTAAATTAACATGAAGTAACTATGAAGCAAAATCAACCTTGTTTTCCAGGATTTTACATTGATTTTTTTCTGTGTGTATATGCAAGCAACTAACGATCAGACAACCCTTTTGTGTGGAAGTTCAAGCAGGACCAAGTCGAATTCATACAGATCACCGCATGAGAGTGAGTTATGCTGGCTGTCCCTTTTTTATGTAATTTTATATTTATTCTGAATGTCAAATACATTGACATTTATAAAACATACAGATAAAGTGCATACAAAACAGTGACAGCCAGCATAACTTTCTTTCTGATGCGGTCGCTTAAATAAATGTGCCTTCGGGAAGGCTGTCTGGTTTTATTTTATATTTGAGCAACACCTACATCTCTGGTTTAAACTTCTGTTTATGCGCAGTAAAAACTTCGCATACAAAATAATGTGTTGACTAATCAGAAAAACATAAAAGCATTACTTACAATTCTACTGAAAGAACAAATGAATTTTACAAGTGATGTCCGAAAAGCAACACATCAAAAGTAAGTCATTATGTCTATACCTGTAAACATCCAAAAAATAAGAAGTTACAGATGTAGTTTTAAAAGAAAGCTACTAAATAATGAGTGAAATATGCCTTCATTTTGAAAAAGTAAGCGAAGTTTTAACTGGATATAAACTTGCTTTATGCTCAAATTTCTTTCGTAATCTAGCAGATACAGTCGACTCTTGATAATTTGAAATTCAAGGGACCGGAGAAAAAGTTCAAATAATCGAGATTTCATATTAACGAGAGTTCAAATCTAGAACGTTTTGCATTTGCGCTTTCCCAGAACCATTTGCACTGCACCAAGCACTAAATTCCGCAAATGAGCAAAAGCAAAAAGAAAAGCAAAGAAATTTTATTTTGTATTTTACATAGCAACTGTCGATGTGTTGTGTATGCTAAAAGCAAACGATTTTAATTTTTATTTTAAAAATAGAAACAAAATCACATTACGAATTCAAAATATAGAGTGTAAAAAAACTAAACTTCAAATTATAGAACGCTGTCGGGCAAGATGTCATTTCTATAAAGCAGCGCATATAAACTAAAATAAATCATTGTTTTATTTATTTTATATTTTGCATAAAACACAGCACATTAAAATAATTCAAATTATAGAGCGTAGAGCCAAAAAAATTCAAATTATAGCGCGTCGGCGATAAATATGCCATTCAAATACAGTGCACTCGCGATAATATGAACTAATTAAAACAAAGCCAGTTCACTTTTGCAAGATTGTTCATATTTGCGAATGGCATCTAGTTTTCCTTCAAAACGTTTTTCCCATAAAATAAAAGTTTTGTTGTGTTAAAGTTGTTTTTTATTTATTGTTCGTTGGATTTAAAAAAACTATTGATTTTAAAAAAGGAAAACAAACTAAAGTTATTATGCGAAAATTTTGTGATTCAATCAATTCAGTCAATCACCTTAAACACGCCCCGCTCTTTTAACATTTTCAGCTAACAGTTTTCTTTTTGTCTCATTTTCAAAAACCATCGGTGCAACAAGCACTTTCCATTTTTTGGATCCTCGGAAGACTGCACATTTTTATTTTTCTAGGTCAAATAAACGTATTGTTAGCACATTAAAAAAATATATTTATTATTTATTTTTAAGAACTTTATACGTTAAAATTATATTTCAAGATGTGTATAGAATTCCATGTTAATGCGAGCACTAACTAAAACGTGTGTTAAATATTTTGATTAACGATTGAAGACAATTTTAAAGCAAATAGCTAGGGAAATCCCCAAGTTATTATGCAGTTGAATTAAAATTGATTTTGATTTTAACACTGTGTAGGTAGATAAGAACCGTTAAAAATACAACTATAAATTGTTCATATTTTAAAGCTTTTGCACAAGTTCATATTTTAGAGTAGTCAATGGGAGAAAATAAGTATGTATTCATATTTTGGTGTGCTCATATATCAGGGCGTTCAGTTTATTGCGAGTGCACTGTATGTAAATTCAAATTACCGAGGGGAACAAATTACATACATAGATTTTTTTCAATTTATTAAATGGTTTTCAAGGGACCTGGAAAACAGTTCAAATTATCGCGAGATTCGAATTAACGAATTTCAAATTATCAAGAGTCGACTGTATTTGCAAACTCCATTCTACCAAAATTGGATTTACATTTCGGAAAATTTGGTTTTTTAAGCCAGGTAATCAGCGTTTTTCAGTTGTAGGTATATTAATTTCTAAGCATGGGTTCTGCACCTCCAAATCAGATGTGCATGCTACCTGTGATAAATCAGAGGTAGGTGGATTAACCGCTGGGATGCGGCGACCACTTGGAGACTCAATATTTTGCTGGTTTGAACTCATGATATTTTAGAAAGTAGTATTGGTTAAGACTGTATTCCGGCGATATGTTACAAGCATAAAGCTGGGTCTAACGAATTCAGCCAACACGTGGTTAGACACACCATAAATAGGCCGCTCCTCTGGTATCAGACGCCTTTTGTAGCCGCCCGCTGCGGGTCCAGACGCTTCGTTTGCATATTTTCTAGGTTCGCCCCGCATATTTTATTTTTGCGGAATCCGACATTAAATGTCGAACGTAAAGGATTAAAAAAAGTATTGTGTAATAAAAAGGTAAAACTTTGTGATTTTTAGCTCTACACAAATTTGCGATAAAAAAGGTCAAAACTAGATACTTGCAGTTTATCGGGTTTATTCAGTTTATTTTGCCACTTCGGCCTCAATAACTCAAAAAATAAAGGCTAAATTTAAAATGATATTAGATAAACTTAAGTCTGGCGTAATTTAAAATGTTTTGACGGATTGCATAACAAAATCGGGTACGTCGTTCAAAAGTTACGATAAGATGTACGGAGCAACTTCTTCAAAAATTTCAAATTTTAGAAAAAAAATTTAAAAAAAAAATAAAAACCTTGCCTAGAATTTAAAAAAATTATGTTTTTTGCAGTTAGGTGACTGCAATGGATCAAAAAAATATAGTTGTTATTCAGGTAAAAAAAAACTTCCCATTTGTTGCATAGTGTAATAAAGCTTACACATAAAAAAATATTGCTAAGCCACTTTCAAACAAACTTGTCGCGTTTGATTCGTTTTTTAAATTTCTGTCGGGCATGTTCTGACAATCGCAAAACGCTAGACATTGGCGATTCTGACTGAAAGTCGCAAATTAGGTGTTCTGTAAATCGCAATAGCAAGCAGTTTGGCGATTTAAAATTACAAAAAGGAACTAAAGTATTTGAAAGAAACTGTAGCAGATCGCAAGCTAAACGCACGAGTTAAGGAACACCATAAAATAAGTTTGGCGTTTTGCGATTTCAAATCGTGCGATTGTCAGAACTTGGCCGTATAAATTTTTTTTGTTGTTGTTATGAATATTTTTGTTTTGAAAAAACACGATTTACACAAACAACAACAATATATGAAAAAAAACATATGTATTAGGGTTTTTCCCGGGAATTCGCGTTTTCCCGGGATTTTTCTTGCGGGATCCCGGGAAATAAAAAATTCCTCATAATTTCAGAAAATAGCTATTTATTCTTTGAAATTTAGTTTTCTTTTCTCCAAAAATTAGCATCTGTGGATGGGTTGTGGATTAGATCAATTACAAGAAGTGAGTATATGTATTTAAATCAATGTCTCCTGATGCAATAAATCTACTAAAAGCAGAATGGGCAGTGCAACAGTTGATAATTATTACATTTAGTGAAGTGAAGAGTTAATAAAGTACATTAATTCCAAATAAGATGCTGGCAGTAAAGTTTCATTGTCCATGAACAAGTCTTAAAATAGGAGAAACCTAAACATATCGCTCCTTTATTGAACATAGTCATATCTACAAAAACAATCTTGACAAAATGCTATTAAAGATTTCAAAATGTACAGATTTAAAGATTTTGCTATAACTTCGGTTCAGTTTGAGATATAACACGAGAAGGTATGAAGGAAAACTTTGCTAAAGTTACTTCAAATTTTGAGATATGACTATGATGCAATGACGGAGCGATATGTTTATTAAATTTTCAATTTCAATTAAAATTTGTGTTGGTTTATATACCCGTGAAGTGCGGGAAAACCGAAATAAAATAACATTTTGGAAACTCGTGTAAGATACTACAACATACAACTTGAAAAACACATTGTCCTAAAGATTACAAATGGATCTATTGAAATGAAAAGGTTTGTAAGAAGCATTCCGGTTGATGCTTTTTTTCCATAAACATTGACATACATTTGACTGATATAGACGTTGTTTATAAAAAAGAAAAAAATGCTTCTGATTGTGAATCCGAAGCTACAACGGTGCACTTTTAACTATTTGTCCAACGTCGGTAAAAAATTAACGAAATTTTTTGGAAACATGATAATAAGTAAATAAAATCAGGAATATACTTTTTGACGACTTACTAAGCGCTTTGAGTGTGTCAGAAAGTTATTTCCTAAGCCGTTAACAAATTTTTGTATTTCTTTAAAATATTTTATCTATTTTATTAATTAACTTTTTAATCTCATATCTTGAGTACCTTAATTTTAATTTTGTTTTTATTATTGTTTTATGAATTAAATTGTTATGTTTATGTAATCTTTTTATCTTGTATCCAGAGCATAATAATACTGAATAAAAGCATAATAATAAGAAATAAAGGCGTGAGGGGATAATAATTCAAGTTCCTATTTCAATCTTCAATTAAGTTTTTAGTATTGAACCATTTCTTTTATTTTCTTTGTAAACAAGTTCCCTTACGTTTTTTTATAAAAGTTTTTTTCATTAATTAATAACAAAGTTTACTTTGTATCATTTATATGGAGCTGGATCCCGGGAAAGCGGGAAATTTTTTTAAATTTCCCGGGAATCGAAAAAGTCCGGGAAAAAAACTCTAATATGTATACATATATTTGGTTGGTTTCAAAGTTGAACAATTTAGTTTTTATGAAATTTATTCATTTTGAGATGTTTTTCATGTAAAATGTAAAACAAAAAGTGAAAACTTTTTTGTTATTGCAACAAATTTTTTTTGAATGGTTTAAATATATCTTAATTCACAAAACGAAGAACAATTACCAAATTCGATTTGGTAAAATTAATAAGTTAACTAACGAAAAATGTTTTTCTACTTTGACGAAAACTGTGGTTGACTTCATAAACGCAGTATGGTAAAGCATCACTTAAACCAACTGCGTTAAAAACATCACAAATAAAAACAATGCACAAATTTCACAATCGCTGTGCAGTGAATACGGTTACCATGCAAAAATTAAACATAAATCTATTCGTTTTAGTGTTGCATTGCGAAACTACGTTAATGAAATCAGCCCATATATTGAGAGTTTTCTGTGGCCAAGGAAAGGGAATACAGCAAAAGTAAGTGAATGAAACTGGAAAAAGATATAAGTGAGGGAATAAATATCATCTCGTTAAGAATTATTTTAAAATAAAAATACATATGGGTGGTGCCCTGCAGCTCTCTCATCTCATCATCTTCGTTTTCACCGCTGCGGTCGTTGGCGTGCCTTGAATGTTAACAAAGCAAAAATTATGTACATATCTAAAAAATTTAGATGGAAAGGTAAATGAGAAAAGTAACCGCCTTACTGTTTAAGAATAAAACAGGCTTATAAAGGGTTTATTTAACAAATTTTCATAGAAAATCCATTAAACCAATTTTATTTCTTTTATAAATAAGGAAGTTAAAATTTACTTTTTTTGTTGTTTTTTATACAAATAATATTAAATAATTTATTTATAGATGCAACGAAAAGTTTGTTAACAATTGACGTCCGAATTTAATAAACATTTTGTTTGTTTCTGTTAAAAATTGTAAAAAAGTTTAGAACAACTTTTTTTGTTTAATAGCATAATAATTTAATTTGTTAAACTTTGTTCAAATGTTTTTAACAATGTATGTTTGCTTCACTGAATTACTTCCCTGCAAACAAATAGAAGATATCCCCTTAGGCAATAGTTTAGCAATATCCCCAAATTGTCATCTAAAAGAAAATAATCAAAGTAATTTTTTATTTTCTACCTTTTATAATTTTTGAGAAAATTACGCAATATAAACGGAAAAACATTATATTATAATACACATGTACGTCATAAAGAAATAAAAATTAATCAAATTATTAAATCTAGGAAATTAGTTCTCGAAATATTCTGCAAAAGTTAAATATTTAAATGAAATAAATCTGTTAAATATTAAACGGTTTTGTTTTCAATTAAGTCAAGATATTTTTCAACCTTGGATGCAGTTTTAAAGCAGTGGGAGGTTTTTTTTTCAAAAATATGGTGAAGACTTAATATGTATTTTTATTATTTAAGGTTATTGTATTATATAATTTTACTTTATTTTAATTGTAATTTATATTATTTATGTGTAATAATGACATTGTAATTACATGACATTGTTCACACAGAAAAAAATCAAGTTAAAAACGTAGAAAACAAGGTTGATTTAAAAATTTTCGGTGGTGATTTTGCTTTATACGTTTTTCATGTTAATTCAACCTGGTTTTACAATAACTGCGAACAACATTTTTTTTCTTTTAAAATAACTATAATTCATGTTAATTTAACATTGCAGTAAAGTTAGATCAAAATGTAATTTATATTGAAATAACAATCCGAATCACGTTGAATGAAAGTTATTTCAAGTTGAAACAACGTGAATTTCATGTAGAATCAAATTGGTTTGAGTGTGTTATAACAGTGTGAAGAAGCCTCAGAGACAACATATGCATTTATTTAAGAATAATTCAATACACTTACCCCTGTAACACTTGTTTCACTTATTTTGAGTTCTCCTTTGTCAACAGAAGCATCAGCATCGCCCAATATGGATTTCGTCATCAATATACTTTGAAAACTTGATGCACTATTTAAATAACTAATTTTAATTAAAAGAATACGGGAATTGTCCTCTTTTTATAACATATTTTAAGAATGAAAATAAAAAATGTACATACTTAAGTATGAATGCATGTTAATTTAACAAGATACACTTTTGATTTTAATATAAAACTGGTTTTTATGTATTCAATATTGAATCCATATTTATTTATATTTTAATATTTTTTTTTTTATTTTAACAGTGAATAATATTAAATAAACATGATTTAAGGTTATTTTATTTAAAATTATTATGAAATAATGATAAATTTAAAAAAAGGGCATACTTTTGCAGAAATTTACTATGATTCTCAATCAACATTTTTCCATGTTAATTTTACATTGGTATTTTTTTCTGTGTGTTCAGGCGTACCATGTTTATTGCGAAATCCAAACTAATATTCTGGAATAATATTTTTACAGTCTAAAATTGGTCGCAACCTTTTTAAAAAAAGCTTTTCAAAAATTTTTGAAAAAGAACACAAAAGACTAATTGGTCTATAGGATGTTATTGCATTTTCTGGTTTGATCGGCTTTGGAATCATTATTATTTCAGCGCATTTCCATTGTCCCGGGTAATGACTTAGTCTTAGGATGGAGTTAAAAATAAGAGTCAGCAGTATAATGGCTTTTTTAGGTAAAGCTTTAATAACTCTAGCTCCTATTTTATCAAATCCAGGAGTTTTTTTAACATTAAGCATCGTAATTTCTCGATTTACTTCATTTGGGGTTATATGTTTGATGGGTAGATCCATTTGACATGGAATATCCAAAAAATCAAAAACTTTGTTTTAATCATGTATATTATTTAAGGAAAACGGTTGAAACGTTGATTTTAGATATTGCTGAAAAACATCAGCTTTTTTGAGATCTGATTTACACCAAGTGTTATTTTGATCTTTAATAGGAACATTTCTTTTGCAAGGTCTTTTTAAATATTTCGTGGCATTCCATAATTTATGCTCAGAATGTTGAAAACTATTAATATTTTTTAAATAGTCACTAATTTTCTCGTTTTTATATTCACTCAGCCGTCGTTTTAGTTCATTAGAAGCTCTATTTAGATTTGATTTATCAAATGCGCTTCTTGTTATCTTCCAAATTCTTCTTAATTGTCTTTTATTTCTTATAAGATTTCGAATTTCTGCCGAAATGAGCACTCTGTTTTGACCATTTCTAGGAACTTCGACTGGGGTAGAAAGATAGGCAGCCTCATGAATAAGATTTGTAAGGTTTTCGACCACATTATCAATGTCTGAACCTTCTTTTAATCGAATTTTTAAATCAATATTTTGTTCTATCCAATATTTAAATGAATTTAAGTCAGTTTGTGTAGAAAAAACGTTGTAATTTTTGTTTGCACTTAAACAAGTGTCGTTATTTACAATTAAAGGTGAGTGGTCTGAGCTTAACTCATCAGAGTCTAAAATACTTAACAAATTACTAGCAATACCAGAGTAAATGGCAAAATCCAGTAGATCTGGTATTTTCCTTGGGTCACTTGGCCAGTATGTAGGGATACCTGTGGTTAAAGTCGAATATTTGTTCTGAATTATATTTTTATACAGTTCTCTTCCCTTAGGATTAGTAAGCCTGGAGCCCCACCAAGGATGTTTCGCATTAAAATCACCGCCGACGAAAAATTTAGTTCCAATTCTACCAAAAAAGTCTTGATAATCATTGAATTTTACACAATGTCTAGGAGGGAAATAAACAGAATAAACAGAAATTTCATTATTGTTACAAGAAACTTTTATTCCTGCAGCTTGAAGAAAATTTTCTTGATAATCATCTAGTATAGTGTACTTTATTGAAGATTTTACCAGAATAGCTGAGCTCATGGGCTCTGTTATCTGGGTGGTTACAAAACACAAGGTCATATCCATTTATCTTAAAGTATGTTTTATTTGTGAAGTGTGTTTCTGATATAAGAAAGATATCGATATGATTAAGGATTAAAAAAGTTTCAACTTCATTTGTATGGTTAGAAAGACCGTTGGCATTCCATATTGCTAAACGTAAATTTATTTGCATAGTTTTGATATTAAGGTAGTTATCATGTTAAAAAGATTATTTAACATTGATTCAATTCTTTCTATTGTATTGTTGTTGTTCTTATTTTCAATATTGTTGTTTCTGAGCGCATCAGCGTACGACTGATTGTTTATATGTTGTTCAGTCTTTTGATAATTATTATTGTTTTGGTTCAATTGAGGGAATTCATTTATATTTACTTGGGCATAATTTGCGTGGTTGTTGTTAACATTACGAATATTTCTGCGTTTTGCAATTAAGTTTTGATAGATTTGGCATCCTTTATATGCAATATGATTTCTCAAACAGTTGATGCAGAGCGCTGGCGTATTGGTGTTTTTTGTGCACTCGGCAGTTGGATGGTTAAGTCCACATTTAACACAATTGAAAGGTCTCTTGCAATAAGCTTTCGTGTGACCGAAAAGCTGGCAACGGTGACATTGTACAAGTTCATCTCTTTTTATGGGTGCCTCAACAGTGACTATTGCATTATTTATATGTCTTACATTATAAATTTCCTTATTTTTTGTTTGGGGATCTAGATCAACAAAAAACATTGGTAAAGGTTCTTTGCTGACTCTACTACGAACGTTAGTAACATTGCGTACTCCATGACCTAAGCATAACAAGGCAGCTTTTATGTCTTCAATCGGGGTTGAATGGTGAAGACCCTTAATAACGAATCTATAGGACCGTTCCTGTTTTAATTGGAATGTATGGAATCCTATGCTACGACCTTCCAGGTATTTTACTAATGTCCTGTACGAGTCTACGTTGTTTACCATAAGTCTTATTTGATTATTATTTAATGACTTAAAACTAAAATGTTCTTTTGGTATAATTTTACCTATATTACAAATCATACTGCTAACATCAACTACGTCTGGTATGTAGATTCACTCCATGTCAATCTAATTTAACTTTCAAATTGTGGCCAATTCTTTAATAACAATTTTGGAATGGACGGACAAAGTCTATGCTAATATAAATTTAAAGCCCTGTCAATTTAATTAATTGAAAATAAAAATAAAACTTTTATAAAATCTATTTAAATCAATAAAATTTAATTATTTCTAATGAATTTTATTAATTGAAAATTTAATTTAATATGCAGCAAAAATATTAAAGAAAATTTTTAAATTCTACATTTTTAAATTACTAGTTTACAAAAGAGTTAGTTTTTAGTATTGTCGGATTTTATATTGATATCATGTCACTAAATGGAAGAGAAAATTCAAAAGAAATTATCTATTATTATAAGGATATGTAATGTGTGCTATTTCTATATTACACATGAGTATAGGCTCTTAGAAAATCTTTAAGGAAAACAGTAAAAAACAAAATTATCTCACATAAAAACTATTTTGAAAATAAAAACCCTTTTATTCAATATATACATATGTTTAAGGGAATATCTCTTAATATTATCTCTAGAGTCTAGACTAAATCGTATAAATCTATAAAATTAGTTAGTAATAAATTATTATTCCTTAATATTATTGTCCAATTTTAACCACCACTGTTATTTGCTTTTGCTTGCAAATGTGTTGGTCTATACAATTTATTTAACTCTTATAACAGTTTGCTTTATGAATTCATAATGCACGTCCATGCAATCATGTGCCTGCAAATACTGGATAACAGCAAAAAAAAAAATCATTTATGTTTACCCTACACTATTGTTAGTGAAGAGTGCTGATGTTTGTAACACCTAAATACAGCTTTAAATATATCCTGAGTATATCCGCGACCGTTTGAGGTCTGTGTGTTTGCCTACTCTCTGATTCGACTTACTAAACTATTTTTAAAGACAAATGTTCAGAGGTATTATTGTTATTTTAACCAGAGTATTGTTATAACAACCATTTTCTTAAGTCTGTCCTCTATAAGGATATCAGAACCATATTATGGTTGACTACATGCAGCCAAAAAAAAAATACTTTAAACTATGGTCACCTCCAACAAAACTATTTTTAACGATTAATTTTACCTTATTTTTGTCACCGGCAATCATATTATTATTATATTTTAGGCCTCCATAAAATTCCTTAGATACATTTTTTTTCTTAAATTTGTTTTATTTTTTTGAAGAGGCTGTTCCACTGATTTTATCATAACGTAGAAATAGGTTATCCAATTTTGTTACAAGAATTTTTTTATAACTTGAATTAAAATAATTTGTTTATACTCCCAACGGTTTCGGAATAATTCAGACCGTAATGATGAAAACTTTTTTTTGCCAATTTTTTTTTTTTTTTTTTTTAGCTTACGAAATATTTAAAAGGAAAACAACTTAATATTTTTATTAAATATACAGTTTCCGATAAAAGTCTACATACGACCCTCATTTCTTCCACCAGACGAGACCAAAAGCATTATGAAGAAAAGTAATGATGCAGGTTTGTTTGAAACCTGGTTTTATTAATAGAAAACAAAAAAAAAACTACTTACTTCAATGTACACTTTAAAAAATATTTACAAAAAAACGAAAAAATAGCATTGACAAAAGTCTACATACGGCTTGTAAGCTAACATAAAAACTTCATTGAAACATTAAATAATATTTTTATTATTAAATTTAGTATTTGGTTGGGCCACCATTGGCATCTTTAACAGCCTGTAAGCGTCTGGGCATTAAATTGACTAAATGTTCCAATTCAATCGGCGTAATTCTTAGCCATTTTTCCTTTAGCATCTTTTTCAACATTGGAGCGCTAGTAATATGATGCTTTCTGATTTTACGTTCCAAAATCTCTCAAACGTGTTCAATGACATTTAAGTCCGTGCTTTGAGGTGGTGTCTGCAATTGTCGGGGGGCATAGTAAAGCAGCCATTCTTTTACAACTTTGTGTTTCGGGTCGTTATCTTGTTGGAAAATCCAACTCTCACCATGATCTAATTTATTGACCGATGCTCCCAGATTTTGTTCTAAAATAGACTTATATTGAAACCGATCCATATTACCTTCGACAAATACAAGATTTCCTGCACCAGATGGAGCGAAAGCACGTTGCCACCCCCATGCTTAACAGTAGGTACTAAGTGCTTCGGATTCATCGCTGTATTAGTTTTTCTCCAAACTTTCGCTATCCCATCACTTCCAAAAATATTGTATTTTGACTCATCTCTTAACAAAACTCGTTTCCAGAAGTCAAATCCTTTGTCAAATTAATTTTGGCGAATTCCAAGCGTTTTCGGTTCTTTTTTGCTTCTAATGGATTTTTTGGGCGGAGTTCTGCTGTGGAAACCATTATTATTTAGGGTTCTTTGAATTGTTCGTGGATGCAGAACCGTATTTGATCTTATTGTTAGCTCTTGGGCCAGCGTTGTGGCATTCACTTTTGGATTTTTTTCCACTTCTTTCATTATAAAGCTGACATCTCTGCGACGAAGCTTTTTAGGGCGACCGCTACGCGGTTTATTTTCAATAGAACCAGTGTTTTTAAAATTACTAAATTCAACAGTTTTGATATTTCCCCAAACGATTTTTTCTCGTTTCTATATTTTACGACTAAGTTTCTCACAACAGTTGAAATTTCTTTTCGCGAGGTCATTGTTACAATTGAATTATGCTGGAAACTGTCCAGAAAACAACCGAATGCAATTGATTTGAAATGTAAAACATTTAAAAAGTAAATTAAAAAAAAAAATAACGGTACTTAGCCGTTATCATCCAGCAGCAAGCAAAACACAAAGCATGACATGTTGGCCGTATGTAGACTTTTGTCAATGCTATTTTTTCGTTTTTTGTAAATATTTTTTAAAGTGTATATTGAAGTTTGTTATTTTTTTCGTTTTCTATTAATAAAACCAGATTTCAAACAAACCTGCATCATTACTTTTTTCATAATGCTTTTGGTCTCGTCAGGTGAAAGAAATGAGGGTTGTATGTAGACTTTTGTCGCCCACTGTACTTATAACTATCCATATAGCACAAGCTTTATTTCATGAAAATCGATGGATAAAAATAGATTTTACCACTATCCCAAAAACTCAACAAAAAGATCAACTATCAAAATTATTGCCCGAATTTTCGTCTGGCAAATTTAAACATTTAAAAACAGGGGTCAAAAGTCTATAACTTTTGACAGAGGCGGAATTTTTTAATGCCGTTTTTTTTTTTTTTTTTTTTTTGTTTGAAAGGTGGCTTATTTACCTTTATTTTGGTATATTAGTTTATATATTAGGGTGCGGCAGAATGTAGTTATGGTGTCTAGAAAATTTATAGTTATTTTCTTAGAAATAATCAGCCTTAATTTGAGTTCGATTTTTTTTTTTTT
This sequence comes from Pollenia griseotomentosa, assembly GCA_963931875.1. Classification (NCBI taxonomy): domain Eukaryota; kingdom Metazoa; phylum Arthropoda; class Insecta; order Diptera; family Polleniidae; genus Pollenia; species Pollenia griseotomentosa. The sequence continues at coordinate 52,922,758 of OZ007564.1, forward strand.
TTGAATAAAAATTTTTAGCAAAAAATTGAATTGAATACTGAACCGATTTTCCTGAAATGTTTACAGAATTTTTACAGCATCACGTGAGCCCCGAAAATAAAATAGACTATGTACTTGTTTTTTCGATAGGGCAGTAGAATGCCAATATAATAAAGACGCCAATGTTAAATATCGCATATCTTAAGAACCGTTATATTAATAATGCTCTAACTTGGTAGGAGTCAATCTTATAGTGAACTACACCTTTAACAAAAAAAAATTAAGGGGGTAGGTGCAGGTGTTGCGATACTCCCCATAGGATGCATATATTAAATATTGCGTAACTGAAGAACTAATATAGCTAGAGTCTTCAAACCTGGCTACAGCCAATATTATGGTAAACTATAAATTTTTAGGTAGACGGAGGAAGAGCAGTACCACCCATAGAACGAAAATATTTCATATCGAATATCTGAAGACAAAAGTCTTAAAGCTTTGTAGGACCCAGTCTTATGGTAAACTACACCTTTCAAAATATAAAGAAAGGGGGTAGGTGCAGGGGAAGCAATAAGTAATATATAAATGAAAAAGCGTATGGTTGTTTGCTCCCTAGAGACTCTTTAACTACTGAAACAATTTTTCTGAAATTTTTACAGTAAATTTCTGATTACCCGACACATAGGCTATTAATATTTCTTAATTTTTAGGTGGGGGAGGCAGTATGTACCTATGCAAGATGATGAAATTTTAAAAAAATCACCCCAAAAAATGGTGCAAGAACGCGAGCCGTTTTTATTTTTTCAGTCTAAAAGTACAAATTTCCAATTTTATCGTTTTTATCTTGATGTACAAAAAAGTGAACAAAAAATAGCTTTTTTTAATTTCGAACAAATTTTTTTATAATAAAAATTTAAATTAAATTTTTTTTAAAACTACTTTGCCTAATGTCCGGCTAGATTTGCAAAAAAATTAAAGTGCCTTTCGGGAGTCATATATCTGAGTGGTATGGTCCAATGTGTATTACTTTAACCCGGCGCCGGGGGGGATGGGTCAAAATTACCCGTTACTTTTCGAATGGATTGTGGTTTTAAAAATGTACTTCTCTTCTCTACGCTCTTCTCAGTAGCTGGTGATATTGAATCTCTCTGAATGTTATAAATTTCAAATCAGTTGCATGACGATTGTACTTCGAGTAACACGTGCTCAAAGTTAAAAAAGGTAAATATGACCCATCCCCGCGTATATATAATAAGTGTTTATTATATTTAAGCTAGAAGAAGCCTCCTTTGTTAACTTTTTTAATATGAAATGTTTTTTGTTAAAAAATAAAAGTAAATATGTTATTTTTTAACAAAGTCATGTTTTATTTCCTTAATAAGGTTAGATTCAATCTAAATTGTATATATTTTTTCGTAAATATAGCAAAAAACCTCGAGTTTAATAAGTGGGTCATTATGACCCAACCCCCATGTCCTTGTAGCTAAAATCCACCCCCCCGGCGCCGGGTTAATATGAGTATTTAAAATTAAAAATTGGCGGTAATATAAAAAAAGACTTTTGGCCGCTATTTTAAAAATAGCAATACTGTGCGTCGCAAGAGTTAAAAATTTAGCAACACAATTGGAAAACTCAGTAACGCGTATTCACCCTGTGGTTGTTCAGGGTATCCATGTAAATGCACCCTATTGGTACGGTCCCAAATGAATGGACTTGTCCGACTATACTTTCTTACTTGTTGTAATTTCTATACAATTCTAAATCTATAAATGATTTAGACAACAAATGACAATTTCAAATGAGAATTTAAAATTTTATTCTACAATCATTTGAATACAAAAATATACATAAAAATACTCATGCGGACACATTAAAATTTGATTGATACGCATTTTATTGTAAACGTAGACATGTCAAGCCTCCTTTTGCCGTTTTACATACAATTTCGAGTGGAGGATAGCAAAAAAAAAAAAAAGAAAAATACCGAACTTTTAAATAATTCAATTGGACAATTTCTACTGTTCTTGATTTATTTCCTTTTTTTTTATTCTTGTGGTACTTTTATACTTGGCATGATTTTGTGGTAAGAATGTTGTAAGATTATTAAAAATTTACAACCGGGCAATTATTGTCGTTTGAATGTTGATGTCGCATTGTAGGACTGTCATTTTGTATATGCGTGTTATGACGAAAGCGTGACACATTAAAGTTGTATGTGGTTACGTAAGTTGGTGTGTAAACGTACATATTTAGTAAAGTACCCAGTAGTTCGAACTGGAGAAATTTATTTTTTCGGATTAAAATCGAGCCCAATCAGTAGTGGGATTCTGTAACTTTTAACAATAAAAACTGTTGTTATAATTGTCAACCTGTTTTGTTGTTTGCACTAAAGATTATGTGATTCTGTAAATTGTTGTTAACAACATAGATAAAAATTAACGTGAAGTTGCATCACTGTCAGCGTTGCCGTTCTGGTTACTTTTAACCAAAATTGGTTACTTGTTTTCTCAATGTGTACTTGTGGAAATTTTTTTCCATTTTGGTTACTTTTTTCAACACAAAAATAATCAATTTTTTGCTACTCTTAATGCTTCATAGGTCTAACTGAAACACTTTTCTAGGAAACGATAAGGTCAAAGACCCTTCCGATCCCATTCCGTTTAATATGATTTTATTCCACCGGGCATAATTTAACTCAATTTTGCACTTTGATACCATAATACACAGCAAGACTTTGAAAGTTTTACTTGTAAGAGCTCTTCCTATAAAAAGGTTAAAAGCTATAGCTCATAAAGATTTTAAAATGACGAAAATAAAAAGTGTCAACTTTGTATAGGAGGAGCCACTTCCACTAAATACACTGTCAAACTTGTTTAAACATATTGTTAAACTGAAGTGCGAATAAAGTACTTTTGATACAAAATAATTTTGGTTACTTTCTTTCGCTTTTGGTTACTTTATTTTTACATTTTGGTTACACAATTCTTTTGGTCGTGGCAGCGCTGATCACTGTCAAAAAAATGGCAAAATAAAGAAAAACACAAAGAGGAATACAAAAAAAAAAAAAAAACAAATAAAATTATTAAAACTAAACAGAATTTTTTTTAGTTTTTGGTTTTTTTTTAAGAAGATAAACCAAACATTTCACTATTAAATTAAATGAAAATTATTTAATTGCCATTTTCAAGTTATATTATTTCTTTAAACTAAATTTTTTTTATTTTTTCGACTTTTAACAATAAATAAACAACACTAAAAAAGTTGTCGTTTACTTAACACAAACAGCTGACTTAACGATAGCAAGTGTTGTTTAAAATGTTACAGAATAGCAAAATCGTCAATTTGATTGTTAAATTTTTTAACAATGACAACTATTGTTAAAATTAATTACAGAATCGCACTACCGGTTGGTAAGAAAAGTGTTATGGCGCCATGAAATTTAAATATGAAAAACAATTTTACGATATATGTATGTGGTTACAGATTTACATGAGCAACAGCCGTGTTGGCCTAAGCTCATGGCGAATCTAAGCCACTGGGTCAACCAACCAACGCACGCAGGAAGCAATTTTTAGTGTATAAACCGACAAAAATTAAACACTCGCCAATTGCTTAGTAGCTGGAGCTACCTATCCTCTGCTGCTTTAGCAATATCCAGCAGCATCTGTTCGTATAGCAACAGCACCTACACTAATAGAAAAGACGTCTTAGCGCTAATGAATTTTGGCATTTGAACAATGACAAATGTCTTCGTTTTTGAGCCCATGACACTTTTGATCATTGTTATGTCAGCATTAACATCACTTGGCCAAATTGTCAGCAGGTGAAATAATGCCATTTATGGGATGTCACATCGGCATTACAGAAATGACGAACCGGAGTCAGTTTAATAAAAAAAGTTCCATCAGTGCGATGACTCAATAACATCGGAGAAAGTATACATTTTTTCGTGAACATTCCGAAACTATAAAACAGGTTTACCGCTTGACTGGAGAAATAAAAATATGCTTTGAACAAAACAAAAAATGCCATAAAAGTCTGGCCTTTTAAATCAAACGTCTGGTGCCACCAAATACCCACAAAGTATTAGAGAGTTATAAATCAGACCATTTATTTAGGGTACGACACAAGGAATATGTGACAAGAAAATATAAGTGAAATTCTTGTATTTCACAGGGAAGTGTTTTTGGACTCACTCACGCTTTTTAATATAAGCCTCCGATTTGCCCATTTGAGAAAAACTGACAATTTGCGGACTGTAGTTTATTTAAGAAATATTCCGTTCAGTAATTTTTAAATAAATAAACATTTAAAATTCCAAGCAAATTTATTTTTAACTGATTCTAACAGTTATTCAAAAAACTAAGTGCAGTTTATATTGTCCGTTGATTGAGTTAAATTCTTCTTTATGTTAAAGTAAATAAAAATGTAATTTAAAGCAACGAAAAGTTCATTTAATTTTTACTGTCAAAAATTCAACCGCGAATTCCGTAAAAACAAATCAATATTCAGTTATCTTATATAAATTAATTGTCAAAAAATTAACTACATATTCCGTAAAAACAAATAAATATGCAGTTATTTTATAAAATTTTACTGTCAAAAATTCAACACCATATTCAGTAAAAACAATTAAATATTCAGTTATTTTATATAATTTTACTACCAAAAATTAATTTTTACTTATCTATAAAAAATTAATTGCTTGTTTTGTGTAAGCAATTCCCATTTTCTATTTGTAAAATAATTTAGTTAAATACATAAAATTTTAAAAGCAAAATAATTGCGAAGCCATATCGGTCATGCTACTGGTGTCTTATAATTGAGAGTTATTCTGTTAACAACGTGGTCAGTACATCAAAAGTAAAACAAACGTGTGTAACTGGGTAAGTAAATAAAAATATTCTCCCTCTCTCGCTTATAAGAAAAACAAGCGGACAGGTGTCTGTCTGGTATTTTTTAGAAATTCGGCTCTTTTGTGGAGTAAACGAAAATTTAATAAAATAACTGAATATTTAATTGTTTTTACTGAATATGGGGTCAATTTTTTGAGAGTAAAATTTTAATAAATAACTGAATATTTAATCGTTTTTACTGAATATGGTGTTGAATTTTTGACAGGAAAATTTTACAAAATAACTGAATATTTATTTGATTTTACGGAATATGGTGTTGAATTTTTGACAGTAAAAATTAAATGAACTTTTTGTTGAAAATAAATGAAAAATAGGTAGACCGGTTTTTAATTGAACTTTCATTTATTTTATATTACAATTTCAGTTAATTTTACGTACAGAATATTGTGAGTGTAGTCTAAGTTCGCATTTGAACCCGCAAGTGGCTTTTCGCAACGTAAAAACTATCTTATTAAAGTGGAAACTTGGCTGAAAAAATGGCGAAATCGTGTAAAAGATATTATTTCATACCTTGGTTAAGTATACATTTGGCGTTGACATATAGAAACCAAGAGACTTTACTTAAAGTTAACAGCCTCTAGGCTCTACTGGTTAATTAGTCATAAATCTAATTTTTGCCCGGACTAAAAAGTTATTTTGTATAAAACCGTTTTGAAACCGATTTGGACATATGGTATCTAATTGTGGGGAACGGCTAGCAGTTTCAGTATTGTGCTCATACAGAGGGCAATTTCGAAAATTCTTTGAACCATGATCGGAGCACTGTGTTATACAAGAAATAAAAACATTCATAGGGACTTACAGACTCTACAAAATTAATTAGAGAAACATTTAATGTGGTCCCAGGAATGAAAACAGTTCGAGAAATGAGTAAACCTTTATCCCTTATAGCCTTTTCACACTTGTCAACATTTAACATCTAACAATAATTTGCGAAGATGTTGAAATTTTCCCATAAGAAATACATAGAGCTAAAAATCACAACTTTTTAACATTTTTACAAAATGTTCCTATATCATTATATTCTATTATACATCTTCCGATTATTTTAGAGTAATCACTAGAAAAGTGACAATAAATTCTATTATTGTTGTGGCATCACTGACAAAATGGAAGTTGCTTTGAAAGCAGCGTTACCATTTTTAAGTTTTTTCTTTTTTGCAAACCTTAGTCTGAGTTTATACGGTTCATTCTTTACTGAAAAGATTGCTACTTTATAGGCGAGAGAGGCGAGGGGTATGTACTCGTTTCTTTTCCACTCGCCCCTCTCGCCTATAAAGTAGCAATCTTTTCAGTAAAGAATGAACCGTATAAACTCAGACTTATTTTGCTTAATTTTGTTCAAGTTATTAAACAAAATAAATTAAAAATACATTTTAATGTTACCTTTTTAAATTTTGGCACTTTTGTAGAAAAAAAGTAATTAAAAAAAAAATAAAAGAAATTTTTTGGGGAATGTAAGATGAGATAAACCCACTGTTTATTGTTGATGTGTTTTGTTTAAACTTTGATATTATTACGAGTAGAACTGTTGCTATAAGTCTTATACGCTTAACAGTTTTATTTGGTTTAATATCTTTAGTTTTTCCAACAAAATCTTTATGGATGAAGTTTCCTGATGATCTGGCCTAAGCAACCAGTGAAATGCGCATAGGAATAGCTTATCCCATCAACAATAAATTTCAAGTGTTTTTATCAATAATAAAAACTGGGAATTAAGCACGAATAACAAAATCTTTTGAAATTAAAATTTTGTATTCCCAAAAATTGAAATTACTTTTTGATAAAAAAAATAAAAGTTTTTTTTTTCAGAAATGGTAACATTTTTTATTGATAGTTTTCAACATCTTCCATGTGTCCTGCGAAATGTTTGCATGTGTACAAAGCGTATTAGTTGTTTTCATTTATGTTATTTCTAGTTATTCTCAAGATCGCATTAAGTCATGCAACTCCAACTTGAAATTCCTTTTTTGTCGGCAACTGAAACAAATCTCTACGACTGGTTTTTAGAGAAAGCATATTCGCCATAAACTTACTCAAGAAAATGATTACGTTTCATAGCACTTTTTGTAATAAAGCAAAAAAAAAACAAGTTTTGTTAGTATTTTGCGATAAACAACAGCATTTTACTTAAGATTTGGGCTACAATTTAAGTATATTATGCAGTTATCCGAACTACTGGGTATCTTTTCTGCTACAAAAGTATATAAACTAAATGTCCATGAATGTGTGTTCATGTGAATAATGTACAATTTTCCAACACATACCTTGAAATGAAATTCCGTTTGTAGAAATACAAGTATTTGCCTTAACACAAAAATAACCACAATTTAAAGTTCCGTACATTTAATGTGTTAGTATTTTGATATTAAGTGGCGAGAAAAAAAATAAAGCAGTCGTAACATTTAATACACACTGTTCAACTGAACTGCATTACCAATTTGCTGGTAAGTCGACAGTCATTAATGCAACTACTCTCCAAGAGATGACGCCAGCATATTTAAAATGAGCTGAACACAAAATTACTTAAATCAGATACAAAAACACTTTGATGAAACCTTATTTCTTATACAGAGTGGCCAAAAATGAGCAAAGGGGTTTAATTAGTATACAAATGCTTGATTTTTAAACCAATTTAATGTTTTAGTACCCACACCAACATAGTGGAAAGGGTTTTTATGTATTATGCGTTTGTGCTGATGTCTGGTAAACTGATCGACTTAGAATCCCTTTCTGTCTCGATCAAAAGATGTCCGTCCGTCCAGACGGCAGGCTGGCTTTCCACCTAAACCTACTGCGCAAAGTACATAATAATTTGATTAAATTAAGTACACAGGTTATAATTGGCACAAAGACTAACAGCCATATTCATAAAAACTTATTTATGATTAAGTAACCATATACACATAGAGAAAAAACATGTTTAAATATGGTCACCTCCAACAATACTATGTTTTAAGAAAATTTTAACCATATTATGTTTAATTCAAACATATTATTGTCAACGACAACCATATTATGGTTGAAATAGTCCTCCATGAAGAAGGCACAACCATATTATGGTTGCCTCCGAACATGTTTTGGTTAATGGTTATGGTTAATGAGCAATTCCATACGAAAACGATCAAAATTGGCAAATTTTTGGACGACCCCTCTCCGATTTTAAAATAAATAGTCTCAATCGATTGCCCAGCAAAAAATAATGTACCTACATATTTTTTTTTTTTTTTATAGTGACTGGTTTAGTGGTGGTGTACACCACTGTCATGTGACAAAATTGAAGAATTCTTCATAAGGGCCCTCATTGAAAGTTGTTTAAAAAAAAAACTACTAAAGCGATCGCAACGAGTGATAGCTCGTTGGAAAGGTATTGAATCAGGCTTTAATTGAAAAATAAAATTTTCTTAATTTTTCTTAGAAATTTACCTTTAAATTTCCCATGAAAATTAAATTTTCCGATTTTCCACAGAAGCTCCTAAATTTTCCGGCTAATTTTTTTTTTTTTGGATTCCTTATAACTTTTGCTTTAAGAATCAGCAATAAAAAAATGGGCCCCGACTCCTTGTTTGGACAGGAGAATAGCATTTAAGAGACCACCTTGTTAAAAATACATTTTAAAAATTACACTGTGCATGAAATTGACATTTTTTTTTCGTGACAAGCCGGGCACATGACGTTTTAACATAATTCGGGGACGCTGAATCCAGTGGTGCCCGCGGTTTTTTCAGATTGGCTCTGGTTTTCGAGATATACCGTTATTTCGAAAATGGAGGAGGTTGCTCAACATATATTCGCGTAACTCAAAAACGGTTTAGTTTATTCAAATTACTAAAAAAACCGAAATTCCGCAATAAAATTTCATTTCAGAAAATGCAGCTAGGCTTCTAATTTTTTGCAGACTTATAAAAAACGAAGCTACAAACAAAATAAGCCATAAATGATTAAAATCTGTTTGCAACTTTTGATTTTATTCACAAAAGTCGACAAATTTTAATTAATTTAAGAATTTCATAAAACGCAATATTTGTATGGGAATAATGAAAAATTTGTCGACTTTTGTGAATAAAATCAAAAAAAATGTCAATTTCATGCACAGTGTAATTTTTAAAATGTATTTTTAACAAGGTGGTCTCTTAAATGCTATTCTCCTGTCCAAACAAGGAGTCGGGGCCCATTTTTTTATTGCTGATTCTTAAAGCAAAAGTTATAAGGAATCCAAAAAAAAAAAAAATTAGCCGGAAAATTTAGGAGCTTCTGTGGAAAATCGGAAAATTTAATTTTCATGGGAAATTTAAAGGTAAATTTCTAAGAAAAATTAAGAAAATTTTATTTTTCAATTAAAGCCTGATTCAATACCTTTCCAACGAGCTATCACTCGTTGCGATCGCTTTAGTAGTTTTTTTTTAAAACAACTTTCAATGAGGTCCCTTATGAAGAATTCTTCAGTTTTGTCACATGACAGTGGTGTACACCACCACTAAACCAGTCACTATAAAAAAAAAAAAAATGTAGGTACATTATTTTTTGCTGGGCAATCGATTGAGACTATTTATTTTAAAATCGGAGAGGGGTCGTCCAAAAGGTGATCGCTTTCATATGGAATTGCTCTAATATGTTTAACACTTATAATTGCATAGTTGGTTTTCAACCAAAGCATGTTGCTCTTGAAAAATATAAAAATACTATTGTTAATTTAAAAACAAATTATTGTCATATTTAACCATAACATGTTTAGAGGCAACCATAATATGGTTGTGGTTTCTTGATATGGGACTAATTTAACCATAATATGGTTGTAGGTGACACAAATATGGTTAAATTAAACACTTTCTTTAAACAAAGTATTGTTGGAGGTGACCATATTTAAACATGTTTTTTCTCTGCGTGATATAATGAAAAATTGCTAAAGTTGTATTCATAAACGAAAAATAGTCTATTAAATCTTTAATAAACCATTCATAAAGTAAGAAAATTTATTGTTGGATTAACCCTTCTTTAAACCAAAAATAAAATTACATTTTGATAAATGTTTTTTTATTTTAGACAACCAATTTTAAATTATACTGTTAAATATTTTAAAAATTTGTTATGTCATTTAAATGAATGCGTTCAGAGGCAAATGAAGAAATTTTCTTTCATTATTTTTAAAATTATTGCAGTTAGTTTTTTTTAATGTTTTAAAGAACGAATTGTTGTTCAAAAATATAAAAAAATAAGGAAAATAAGCAATCAAAATAATAGTGATGCTAATAAAAAGTAAACAAACTTTTCATTCGAATACTTTCTTATCGTATATTTAAAAAAAGGTTCAAACAAACATTTTTATAATACCTTTCGGCAAAATTTTTTTCAGAAACTTAAATGAAATGTTTTTTTTTATATTACAGGATTAATTTTAAAGATCTTAAATTATAAAAAAAATATATTAATTATAGAATATCATGTGAACCGAATAGAAGTTTCATGCATCACTAGCAATAAAATGGCAACAAAACGTAAAAAAAGTTGCCATACTTAAACATTAAATCGCTACAAACAGTTAATAGTTAAAAAGCTGTTATTGTACGTTTATGAATACGCATTTTTATAAGAGGTTTATAAGGCATAAATAGTTTTATAGTTATTTTTTACTTTAAACTTAAAAAAAAAACTTTTTATGAATATGGCCGTAAGCCTATTGAAAATAATGGGAACCGGTTCATAATTTTACAAAGCCCTCATTCCAGCTTCTTTCCGGAATGGAGTCTATGTGCCCATAAACCATCTTGTTATGTCGGTATTTGGACTAAATTTGGTACAAACTTATTTTATCGCAATCGAAACCCTCTTACCAAATTTTATTGAAATCGGTCCATATTGGACCATAGCTGCAATACAAATACTACTCTCGAATATAGCTTTTAATTTGAAATTTTGATACTTAAGCTTCGTACAGACGGTGGTCAGATCTTCAAATGTTGTCATTAAAATTTACTAAAAATGTCTTGCAACAGTGTGAACATTGTACGCTATTTTGATTTGGCAGATGCGTTAAAGTAATACATCTGACAATGGCACCATAATAAAAATAATTTAATGAAAATTAAATTTGATGCACTTAAGCCTAACGAAATATTAAAATTTCAAATAAAAAATCGAAAGTTCAACTCAAGATCACAATTGTTCTAAAAATAGCTTTAAATGCCATAACTTCCTTATACATATTGGTGTGGTCCAAAATTAATCATAAGTCCTACATAAAAAAAAAATAATATTCGGCAAAAAGGACTTTTACATGAATCTTAGCTTCATAATATAATTTTTGTCTAGCTGGTCCATGATTTCCCATGGGCCCCAAATAGGGTACACTCTCAAAAATTTGTTTAAAAATACTTTGGTTTATTTTCTTTAATTTCTAACAAATTCTAAAAAATTACAGGTCTCAAAATTTACAGATCTCAAGAGATCTTTACGATTTCTTGTGATTGCGGCTGACCAAAAATCCTTTCTGGTACAACGAGAGCCAGTGGTAGAGTTTGTATATTTTTTGCGGGAAATGCTTTTGCCTTTCAGGAAGATAGAATTCGCGGAAGTTTTAACTTTATTGGAGAAAAAAGCTTTTTACGCACAATAAACTACTTTTTACACAACAGTTACATTTAATGAAATAGTCAAAACGGGTGATGATGAGATGAAGGGAAAAGAGGAAGAAGAAAGAAAAAGAGATAGTGAATACGTAGAGGAACATGATGATGCCCCGGTAGGCTAGCTGGTAGTGACTTGTCTATCAGTGCGGGGGTTGCGGGTTCGATTCCCGCCAGAAACTCTGGTCTCCTGCAGACAAGGGCAGAGCTTCGCGGTATTAGCATACGAGAAAAACAAAGAATGAATGAGGAGTGAAAATACCGAGTGTCCACACCGTGTTTGTATAAAAACTCACGCCCAACCCATGAACGATAAGCGAATGTAGAATTAAGACTTGCTCAAAGCTAAAGCGAATGTACGAATGAATGTGTCGAACGCGCCCTCTATGAGATTAACAGATTGAAGAATATGATTGAAGGTATGTATGTTCTTACATTAAAAAGATAATTTTTTCATGAAGGGATTCTTTCGAGGATCACGTAGTGTTGGTTGTGGCTTTTAACCAAATTCACGGTAAGGGATATCCAGAAAATTCTCCTAAAGGGCTAATTTTTCACCACTTGTGGGAGAGTTCGGCCGAGAGGTTTCCGGTTCCAAAAGAATGGGCGAGTGTATAAAGTTGGCGGGCTATGCACTCAAACTCCAACCTGAGTGTGCTGGTTGCTTTCACACTCTTGGTAGACGGATATAAGATCCGCTATTTAGTAGGCATACTCGGCAGGTAGCCATTTAAATCTCTCTCAAATCTCTGCTTCCATCTTGTTTAAACCTTATTTATGGGTGGTTTTTCTGAACAAGCCTCAAGAAATTTTTCATTATTTTACGGTATTGAACAGCACCGATGGTAACTGCTCTTCCGAGTTCGTTTTCAAAGAAAAGAAACCAGATAATTACTTCGGAACCAACCTTAAGAGGATGTTGGCCATATGCTGCAGTTCTCTTTACTGGCAAATCCATTTGATTAAAAATAAGCTTCGTCACTTATTGCGTATCGTCAGTTTTAATATAAAATTTAAATTTTTGAGCAACAAAAAATAGTGAATTTTTCCATTTTCAATTTAAAAAATTAAGTGATAAACCACATAAAACCCTCTCCTCTCCCACTTGTGGTAGAGTCCGGCCTGAGAGAGGACTATTCCCAGGTGCTGTAGACATTTTTTCTAAAAGCAGCGGAGGTGAGATCACTCCAGCTCCTAAAAAAATGGCGATTGTATAATCTTGCCTGTTAATTCATTAAAAATGCTACCTCAAACACACTCAGGGGGAATGATAAACGCATTATTTATTAACCCAGTGATTAGGAGCACCTTGAGATCAGGTCAACACGGCAAGTGCTCAAGTAAATCTTTTATACTCATACGCACGGACAGAATATACATATATACTTTTTTTTAAGGGTCTAAGATGGAAACTGTGAAAAATTTTAATTCTGGTGAAGGGTATCAAAACATTTAATTCAGCTTGTTTAAAATTAAAACTTTTCAGAGTTTAATTTAACTTAGTTGAATAGCAAATAGTTTCCCACCACAGTTTCACAAAACTTGTGTGCACTTAAAAACATTCGTTACCAACCACATCAAATATGTGACATTTTTAGAACGGCAATGTAAAGAATCGTTCTGCCGAAGAATTACAAATAAAAGCCATTTTCGTTAAGACACATGCAAATTCTAAATCCAATGAACTATAAAATGCGCCATACACTCACTAATTTAGAATCTTTCAAATTGGCTGTCTGTAGAAGTTGTAGGCAACCACTGAGTGAATGACTGAGTTGATGGACTGGTGGTTGACTGGTTGGCTGGTAATGGTAAGTTAGATGTTGTGTCTAGAGTGGCCATATGATGGGAATTAAAATATTAAGGGAAAGGTGTTGTTAGCTGCTGGGATTCTAGAGGAACTTTCTTCATTGTTTTTTCTAGATCTGCTTTTACGTGTATAGAAATGGGAGGTATCTGAAACATTATTTCTTTTTTAATGCCATGTCCAAAAAAAGGCAGGTAAGTTAAATATATCAAGTCTGTTTTTTTAATGCGTCAATTGTGCTGAATTATTTTCAAAATCTTATAAAACGTAAATGGTCCGTATATCCTTTTAAAATCATACTAATTAAGTATCTTAAATTAGTGGAGGCGTGATTAAAAGTGACTTCATTATTTGGTCACTTGTAGGGGAAATAAAATTTCGATGATTTAAAGATCTTACTTTTTTAAAATTTAATGTTTGATCTTTTCTTTGTCATGTGATGTTGTGATCTCCGATCCAGTAGTTCCTTCTTAGAATTAAAATAGGTGTTTAATAATAAAAAATAGACTTTTATTATATCTATTGAAGTTTAACATATGAGCCAGCCACTCAAATGACTTTTCCAAGTTGACTCCCCCGGGATACGAAGGGATACTTTTTAGGGGTTTTCACCTCTTTATTTAATACTCTCAGAAAATAAAGGCACCAGTACTGGTTTCTCGGCTAAATATCGCAGTTGAAGAGAGATTCTCTTATCTCATCATTAGGCCCTGGGACTAGATGTTGGTGGGACTCCTTTAGGAATCACGTAGTGGCTGTGTTTTATTTGCAAAATCGCCGAAATGGAGTTTTAAAAAGCCGGCACTTACGGCTGATTTATTACCTATTGTAGCTCTATCTGGTAAGCAAGGGCGAGGGTACTGGTTCAGCCGGACCGGTGGATGTATTGTGTCCACCAAGCGTTATTGAATACCGTTGGGTTAGGTCAATATGCTAGTTACTTACGAAAATCCTAAACAGCGTCCAAATTCGTTTGATTCATTTAAGAATCAAAAAACTGTAAGAACAATATATACAAAATGTCGCAACGTTTTATTGATAACAGTTGAACCTGGATTATACGTGACTCGATTAACCGGCATCATCAATTATCCGTGAGAAAAAGAATATTTTTGGCATCGATTAAAATTTTTGTGCATCGATTAACCGTGATTTACTTTATTATTCGGGATTATAAGCATATTTTTTTTTAAATATTTTTAAACAATCACACACAGTGTGAATAAAATGAAAAAGGGGAATTCCCATGTTTGCATACCATGATTCGAAAGCATTTGTACAGATATTTAGTTTTAAATTTAAGAAGTGTGGATATTTGTGTTTATTTTTACATCGGAATCCGTATCAGAGGAAAAAGACAAAAAAAAAAACGTCTAAACAATTGAAAACAAAGCAGGCACTCAATTAACCGGGAAATTTGATTCCTGAATGCTTCTGGTCCCGGCCATTACGAATAATCGATGTTCAACTGTAGAACATTACTGTAAGACAGTGTTGCCGGAATCCAAATTAAATTTAACACAGACAAAGTATCAAAATTATCCAAAATTTTATGAATTAAGCCTGGTACTCTGTTCAACATTTCAAGTGAAATGCTGCCAAAAGGCATATGAAAAAAAACTTGTGCGGAACATCTGTGAAATAATGTTGATAGAGTTGTACTCTGTTCATTTTGTAAAAAAGTTCCGAAATGTTTCTGCCAACATTTTTTTACAACTGCGAAATAATGTATGCTGCACTTATTTCACGTGGAATTTTAAGCAAAAGCAAACATATATGAACTGATTATTAATTAAGAACTTAAAAATTAAAATAACACAACCGGTAACAGTTTCTTATCCATATTTTCTTTCTTTTTTATTAAAAAAAATTATTTTTAGTAAAATACATGTGGGCTTTGTTTACATACGCAAAACAATGTTGCATACTTTGCAGGAATAAAAACGTCAAATTGTACAAACTCGCATAATAGTTAACATTGATAAATGTCAAAATTTTTGTGTGAAATAATTAATGTTGCTCAACATTGTTCACAAATTTGAACAGAGTACTATTCTTAGCACAAAACAAATTTTTCGTTTGATAAAAAGCAACGCTTTTGATTTACAAATAAATACAGGGTACCGCAGATTGAGCTTCATTGTTTTAATAATCGATAGCTTTTTAATAATTAAAATTTTTTTTTTCAATACAGTTAGGGAATCTTTTTTGATAAGCCTAGAAAAATGATATCCAGTAAAAGGCCTCCGCCTTTTAAGGCAAAAATAGTCCAAGAAAATTTTTTTGTCCCATTTTTAGATAATACCACAGTTATCGGCAACGTTCGAAAAACTCAATACACTCACACTTTTTCACTAAAACCATCAAATTTTTCGTACTTGCAGCTCAACTTGCAAGAGAATTTGCTTGCAAGTAAATTTTTGACACTTGCTGCAAGTAAAATGACAAATACAGAAACAGTGTTGCCGTGGATGACTTTTGTATCAATCACTAGTACTTAGTAAAATAAAAGTTATGTTTAAAGCGGATTTTCTGTGCATTTATAAAAAATAGCAAATAAAAAAGAGCACAACTATACAACAACGCATCTTAATGGTAATTTCAATCATGAATTTTAAGCATTTTGAAAAAAAAATTGTTAATGAAAATATTTTCTCAGTAACATTATGATATCGCCGCCACTACAGCAATACTGTAGTCACATATTTTATAAAATAAACATAATTTTTTCATCAAGATGGACCGAAAATTAAATAAAGTAGAAATTATGTATTAAATTTATTTTGTTATAACATGATAATGTTTTCAACATGGTAATGTTTTTAAACCGAAACACAAACCTTTTTTAATAAGATGTTTCCGCTTCGAGAAGATTTGAAAAATTAACTTACAACTGACTGGGTAAACACTCAAGCTTCTTGCAAGACTATCGGCTTTTTCTTCGACATTTTCGTTGATAATACGTTTACACTGCTTGCGAGTAATTACTTGCATGTGTAAAAGCAGGGTTAGAGGAAAGTGCTACAACTCACAACCAATACTCACAAAAGAACTTGAGGCGATACTGATTAACAATATGGCATACATATTAAGGCCAGTTTACACGGCAATACAATGCATTACGACATTGCAAAAAATTATGTAGAATGAGAAAAATCTTATAAGGTAAAAGCAAAATGTTTTGAGTAAGAGAGAATACGAATACAAAATCTGACAAGCGGTGGGTAAATGCTTTTTTTCTAAACCATTTTCGAAACTTACGTATTCTCAACACACCAGAGGTGTATTTTAACGGAGTATATTGAAGGTGGTAGCATTTTTATACAATTACAAAAACAACTTAAATCAACTCAGGAAATTTTCATGTTGTTTTTGTAAAAATTTAAAACTGCAACCATCTGTTTTTTTGTTATTATTTTTGATTTTACTTATACCATCCGTGTAAACATGAATTATACTTACAAAAGATTTTTATTTTTTTCTTTTAAACACGGAGAGAATTTCATAATATTTTGATTCTACAAAGTCGTAATACATTGTATTACCGTGTAAACTGGCCTTTAAAGAGAAATTCGGTAGCTAACACACAGTTTCTTTTCATTTCGCTTAACTATCAACCTACCTGACCCTAATTGTTTGGAAAATTATGTCGACGTCGTTATTTAATCGATATGGCATGAAAGAGGGCATTACGTCGCATTATGATTAAAACGAATTGGTCACCAAGATCATACGATTGGTGTCTGGAACCTTTTTATACGATTTTTGTAAGTATATGACAATAATTCGCAACCGACAGATGTCACTAAGGAAAATAATAGCCTTATTAGATCCTGAAAGATCTGGGATTGCCAATGTCTTTAATAACCAAATTTATATTCATGATATTCCATTTGGGGTTGACTTTTGTAAAGCAGTATTTATATACAATTTTCTAAAAATTTTAAAAAGGTTTATTATTTCATCATCCAACATGAAAAAAAATTTAATCTATATTTTTATAATTTAAAAAAATCTTTCTGAATAAAATCTACCCGAATCTTTGAATGGTCGCAACTTGGCAACTCTTTACCAAAATAGTAACACCACAACCAGCCATGGAACCGTTAAACTAAAATCATCGTATGCTAAAAATCAAACCATCAAAATGATGTTGACATTGAGTAAAGATCAAATGGGATTTACGAGTTGCTTGGGAGAGTAAATTTTAATGAGCGCAAGCATAAATTCAAGGCTAAACATGATCTTAACGTGCAAAATCTTAAAAAGAATTCAACTCGAAACTCCAACAGAAACAAGAGGAAGATAAAGCAAATGGTATAAAAAAAAAACCTAAAGAAAATGAACAATTTCAGTTTTCGTTATTTTTTGGGTTGATCATGAACACGACAAATGTCCAAAGTTATTTGATCATCATTCATTCAACTTGGTACATGGTTTTAGTAGAGTCGTCCGTTTACTGTTGCTTGACATTCATCCGTTTCATGCCCATCCATCCAACCATCCATCTCGCTGCTCTGAAAATCCAATCAAAAAACAACGTGTCACTTGGGCTTAAAGCGCAAAACTTTATTTGCACAAAAGCTTTTTACCGACGAATTTTCCATTGTCTTTGATGGCTGCTTCAAATTGCTACGTTGCAACTATACACGTTGGGGAATTGTGAGAATTTCCTAGATTTTCTTTGCAGTGGATGTTTGCTGTAACTGTAGCTGCTTTCATCCGCCATTCATCACGAGCTATTCGAATGTGGATGTGAGTGCATGTGAATTGTTGTATGCAACAAATCATCTTATTATTAGTAATTGTATTGGCTAAGTTGCACTTACTCATTGTACAAGAGTGGTTTATATTAAATTAGAAATTTAGCTCTTTTAAAAGCTCTTAATTAGGGTTACCAACAAAATGTATGAATGAATAAAATTCCTTTTAATTATCAATTGTTAAATAAATGTTGCACACCGTCCAGGCTATCCATTGCTATGTGGGAACAAGAACAAAACGTTGACAGAATTATGGACGCAATTTGTTATGTTCTGTGTTGTGGGGAAAACGTATGGCAAGACAGCCAATAATCAAGATGAAGTTTATGTATTTATGTATATGGAAATACCGCATTGTTGGTATACATCGTTGCGCGAACAAATTTTGGACGTTGTCGTTTGAACAAGAGCAAAACATCAACAACAGGGATTGTTTAGGAACCTTCATTTGTAATAGATGAGGTGACTAAAAACGCAATTATAATATGGTTATCTAATAATCAAAATAATAGTTAAATTGTGTACTGTTTTGTGTTAGCTATAATTTACCATTACACTTTTATCAAAATTCTAAAACTTAGAATAATTTATGTCCGGAATTGACTAGTGTGCAAACTGGTCAATTACGGTCAAATAGGCTTGCCAGATATGAAATCCATAAAAACAGTACATCGGGAAAAAAACGGCAGTACATTAATGTAAAAAGAAGTACAATTTTTTTTTATTTTATTAACTTAAAATTCAGTACATCAAAAACAATTTTGAGTTCTTTTATTCCTGTTTCAATATAAATTCCCAAGCGAAAATTTTAAATTTATTTTGAAAAACAGGCAGTTAATGTAACTACAAACAAAAAATATAAAATTCAATGCATAGCAAAGAGCACAAAATAAGAAATCTTTTTTTTAATATAAAACCCCTTATTCATAAAAAATAAAACAGGTTTATAAGAGGTTTATGAAACGAATTTCCTATGAAAATTTGTTAAATAAACCTTTTAAAAACCTGTTTTATTTTTAACGAATAAGGCCATAAGTATTTAATATACTTATGCAGTGACATCTTTAAATTTGTCAGATGTTTCAAATTAAATGTTTAAAACAAAAACGCTTTGTTTATTTTTATAAAAATATTAATATTAATTTTCAATTTAATGTTACGTGTTTGTTAAAAAATTTAATTATTCTAATTTTACAATAATTAATAATTCTAATTTAAGAATTAAATTAATGTAAATTTAAAAAATTACAAATATTTATCACTTTTTTTGTTCTTCGTTAACAATGCCATTTTTTATTTATTTAAAATAAGTTTTTATTTTCAATAAGTAAACGAATAATAAAGCTCAAGGTCTTATTTTTTTTTAATAAATTTTATTTATTTTATTTATTTATTTATTTTATTTATTTATTTATTTATTTATACAATAAAGATCGGATTAGCGGGCAGTCGTTTAATGAACGTCTATTGTTACTCATTTTAATAAAAAAAAAAAAATTATATATTTTTATCCTGAAGATGTTTCCCGTAGGGTTACGAAATATTGACAACTAAAATAAATAAATAAAATTTATTATAAAAAAAATAAGACCTTGAGCTTAATTATTCGTTTACTTATTGAAGTTAAAACAAAAAGGTCGAAAAAACATACATAATAATAAGTTTTTATTATTAATTCACTTCGCTCTTTTCTCCAAAAAGAAAATTTTTTTCAGTTGTTTGAATGAGGAAGTGAAAATACAAATAAAAAATACGAAACAGTTTTGGGACAACAAGTAAGCTTTTACGGCTCGATGGTTTTTTTTAATCTTTTAACTGCAGGCGACATTGAGTTGGTACATGACGCAGCATTTCAAACCATTTCAAATCGCAAAACTTAAACATTTCTTTCAGGTTTGCAGTTTTTTTTGTCGAAATTTGGTTTTTTGCACTTTTAATACAATATGCACAAAACATGTTTTATTTTGTGCAAAAAAAGTACAAAATGAAGTACAAAAGCTAAAAAAAGTACAATTGCGTACTTCTTTAATGGTTATGCAGTAAGCAGTACAAATGGTAAAAAAAAGTACGCGTACTTCTGAAAACAGTACGTCTGGCAAGCCTACGGTCAAACCTCATAGCATTCTTATTTCTTTCAGTAAATAGATTAAATTTGGCATTAAAATATTGGGCATATATTCAGTATTAAAATAAAAATAGCTTAATAGAAAAAAGTACCAACGATATTTATATGTACATATATACGAATTTCCAAAAGGTACCAAAATTTGTATGAGAGCTTTTAAAGAGAAGAGAACACAATTTAAATTTTATTTGTATCTTTATTACTCAAAAAGATAAATTGCTTACCAAAAAAGTACCAAAATTATATTTATGCCCTTTTTTATACCCAAAATGTGCAAATTGCAAAAAAGTACCAAACACATGACAATTCAATTTTCGATTCAATAATGGTATTTTTTAAATTTTACGTCTACCTCTGTTAGATCATCAGAAATAATGTTACTGATTTAGCTCCAAAGAATACTTTACAGGAAAATTCATAGCTCTAACTTTTATTTCAAAGTACAAAAATCAACTTTAAAAATTTTAAATTTGTAAGAAAAAAATTACCTACTTTGCTCCAGTATTAACAGTAAAATAGTTATCCAAGAGCCAAAATAAAAAATTAGTAGTATTTTTTGAAGTGTTTGCTATAATCTGTCACCAAAATTTTGTTAAAGTTAAAAAAAAAAACATTTTTGGCCGGAATTCACCAGTGTGCATTGTTGGTAATATTTGAAATACTAGAATATATAAAAGACCCGCTTAAATTTCTTTACGAATCATTAAATAATAACTTCACTTACCCTGTAGATAAATTCGGCTTCTCAGTAATCGAATATCCTTTATTCCTGTAAAGATTTTAAACAAATGATATTTTTTTACTATGATATGCATACAAATTAATTTTAAACAAAAAAAAAAAAAAAATAAAATACAAATTGTTAATATGGCAATTTACAAACATATTAATTAAGAAAATTGTTTTAAAAAAAAAGTTTTAAAAAAATTTTTTCATTACTTAATAACTTTTGTTATTTTTCTGTGTAAAACTTAAGTAAAATTCCTAAAGGCTAGATATTTGATCAGCCAAGTCGACGCCTCCGCACTGAAAGAATTATGCTTCATAAATCTAATGAATCAATTTCATTAAATTTTTTTCTTTAATCCAATGAAAAATTGCATTACGGGAATGAAATTTTACAAACATAATGATGCAATTTCATTAACACTACGAAATTGGGTTTCGTAATTTCTTTACAGTTTTGCATTAAATGAATGACAACTTAATATCTCTTTCAAAAGAAAACTTCAACTAATTGTTATACATTATTTTAATAGGTTTTTTAAGATTAAAATGAACTATTAATTAATGTATTCAAATATTTTTCAGTTAATGAAAAAAAGTGTAACTTCTTTTCCATGAAAAATGTCACTAAATCAATGAAAGTAATATAAAGTTCTCTAACTTCAAAATACTTATAACTAAAAAATATGTTCTTCTTATAACTGCTGTAAAAACGTATATTTAATTTCATTTTAAGTGAAAGACATGAAAATATATGAAAAAAATTGTAAATTTCAATGTTTCATAACATCAATGAAAAAATTCATAACGATAACAAAACACTTAATTTAGCTAAATTGTAGTATGTAATAGAGCAAACAATTCTCACATTCTTTTTTCTTTAATTGCTAATTTAAATACACAAAATTTACGTAGTAGTACAAACCAGCAAAATGGAAAGAAGCAAGATGAAGGTCGTCCCGGGCTGGAAAATGTATTAAATACAATTTACTAAAAGGTAAGCTATGTTTACTTTCCAAAACGCAAAATATCTAAGACGCAAACCATGTGAAAAAGATACGCCATCTTTGGTGATCTTACATGTGTTACCCTCCCCCGAAGGTAAAAGGGAATATATAAGATTGTCATTCCATTTCCAATTTCTGAAATATTGGTCTTAGACAATACAAAGTATTTACATTCTGGGTCCTTGTGAGGAACAAAGTTTATTTAACGATTTCCGTGTATCCGTCTGCCTGTGGAAATGGGTTTTCCGAAGACCCAGATAGGATGGGGACTTGGTTGATATATGTTTTTATCACATATGCTCCTTTAAATTGTGCTATTGAAACTCAGCCTGATCGGTCCACAAATTGCTGAGATATAAGTTAAAAATCACGGGTGTCTTTAATTTTACCCATAAATCCTTAGTTGTTGTTCTTTCTTTTATATCTGGAAAAAGTTTCGAAATTAAAAACTTGGTTATCATCAACAACAACAACAAAATGTAGATGGGATTAGTAAAATGGGCGTGACACTTTCCATACAAAGATAATGTAGATTTCTAGATATCTGAAGAATAAAATGACCCAGATTTTCCAAATAAGCTACAACCATCTTAGTTATCAATATACAACAACCGACAAAATGTGGGTGGGATTGGCAAAGTGGGCGTGGTACAAATGGATTTATGTATATCTTAAGAACGGTAAAAGAAAAATTGTCTAAGTTTGGAACACTTAGCTGGGTTACTAATACACAACCTCTCTAAGAATATCGACGGAATTAGAAAAGTGGGCGTGGCACAAAATGGATTTATTTATATCTAAAGAACGGTAAAAGAAAAATTGTCAAAGTTTGGTACACAACCTCTCTAAGAATAAGGGCGGGATTAGAGAAGTCAGCGCGACACCTCTCGTACAAACCCATTATAGATTTCTGTATATATGGATGGAGAACGGCAAAAGCCAAAGTTTCCAAATGAGGTACAAGAATCTTGGTAACTTCGAATTCGACAAAATTTGGGCGGGAAAGGGGAAGTGGGCGTGGCACATTTATATAACTTTATATTCCTATCGCACCATGGTGAAGGGTATATAAGATTCGGCGAATATAGCTTTTCTAATTGTTTTTATAGTAATTCCTGATTTCGGCGAAACTCTACACTCAGATCACTCGAGATGGAGAAGTATCCTACTAGAAAAAAAGATAAAAACTCGAACCACTATACACTGGAAATTCCTAAAAATCCTCCCTGTTTCGTTTGAATTGAAAACTACTTATTTTACCTATAAGCTAAACATGCTAGAAACTATTTTCGTTTTAAAATTATAACTTGCTTTTTAAAAGGAATATTTGATTGGTAGTTGAAAAAAGACAGTGACAGTTAAATTAAGACAGTTTTTAACTCAACATCTGTTTCATTCATATCTTTTAAAGGAGCAACAGCATTTCGTCCGTATTCATCCGCTTAGCCAAACAGCTTTTTCCTAAATTCCTACAATTGTAAACTATTTTTCATTCATCCTACCAACGAATCATACGTCCATATTATCATCATCCTTATCCATGGATTCATGATTGTAATAGTAGTAGTATGTAAAAAATATTCATTACTTCTTATTCCGTTGTTTATTTGTGCATATTTTCATTTGTATGTGACATTTTAACCGTTTGACGAATGTGTTAAATGGCGGCCGCACTTCAAAGACATTCTCTTGGTGAATAAAGCAACTTGCGAAAGCAACGTTCAACTAACGAACTAAATATTTCGTTTTGTTCGAAATATTCTTTTCAGTTGGCTTCCGCCGCAACTGAAGAATATCAGTCAGCAAGTTTGGTCAACCGATAGTCAGTGGAAGCAGCCATTGAGTCAGTTGAAAACGACCAGGATGGGTTTTTTTTTTTTTTTTTTTTTTTGTTATTTGAAAGGTTCCAACAACAAAGTACACTGGAATATATTACTTAGTTTTTTGTATGACCACAATTATTGGCATTTGAGGAATTTGTGCAACACTGCCAACGGCCAGTGCATGAGGAATAAATGATGGTTCGTTGGTCTTTTTACTTCAGAATTTGTATTTTTTTTTTTTGAATTTGCGGTCTTTATTTATTGCATTTCTTTGCGGTTTTTTTCAAGTTCTCAGGTCGGGGTCGATTTTTTTCTTTCTTTTACCATTTCGTAAAAAAAAAAATTTTACTTGCATTTAGAAGTTAAAGAAACTCACGCACATTTTTGTTGTAGTTGTTGTTGTAATTTTGAAGGGGTCATGCTTGACAAAAAGTTTTCAAAATATCGAGAAAAAACTAGCTGGGATTATTTTTTTATATTTGTTATTATTTCTCAGTTGCTAATCAATTCCTATTTTATTTAAATTATAATTATTGCGGTTTGTTTTGACGTTGCAGCCAATTGAAAAAATTTATTTTAAATTTTTTTTTTTTTTTTTTTTTTTTGTTAGAAGAAACACGGGGTTTCCTTTACAACTAGCAAAATATGTAACATAGCAGCAAACACAGTAGTGCGAATAAAATTAGCAGCAATTAAAATAAATGTGTTAAGTTAAGATTTAAATAAGTAATAATTAGTCAAATTAAGGTAAAATCTATTGTAGGTTGGCTTAAGTCTACACAGTCTTGAAGTACAAACAATAGTTTATATGTATATACGAATTTAAGTATTTAGCCTTGACTTAATTCTAATCTAAAGTATTTATTTTCTATAGTCTATAGTCTAGTATACATTTATTTTAGTCGAGTGTGCGGAATCTTCTAAAAATACGAATTACACGGATTCATTATATAAGACTTAATATGATGTTGTGCGTTTTCCACTCTCTTAACCGCATTTTTGTGCATGAACTACGCTACCGCGAGACTGTTCCACGGAATTAACTGTGTAATCTTAGCTACATCAAAAAGTAGGTTTATGTCATTTAGGAACCTATTGCTTATATTCCCGATAATAGTAATATGCCCCCTTTCGACCTCTGCACTGATAGAAAAATGCATCTTCATATTGATGATGCCCTTACATCAGAATTGTGACATCAATGTTACTACAACTGGCATCAATGATGCAAAAAGTAACATCAATCCAATGACTAACGTCTTCGTACAGTTTTGTCATTTTTAACTTGTCATCTATTTTATGACTATAGTGACATCAATTCGATACCACATTTTATATATTATTAACATTATTTTCATGATTACAATGTCTTATAAGAAGCAAAAATTCCTTTATTCTATTTTTTTAAATTATTTAGTTAAATACATGAAATTTTTAAAGTAGAATGATAACGAAAACCACATGAGGCATGGTGCTGGTGTCTTATTATTGAGAGTTCTGCTGTAAACAAAGGTCGTAATTCAACAAACGTGAAACGAACAAATGCAACGGGTAAGTAAATAATAATATTCTTTCACTTTGACTTAAATCAATTCCAATGACTTTGACTTATTGGCAAACTGTCATTAAATTGATGCTAATGTGTCCTTTCTGCGATGTTACTGCGTCATCGCACTGAGGACATGTGCGTCATTTCTGTGATGCCGATCTGTCATCCCATTGATGACATAATTTCATTTTGACCCAGATGACACTTTGGCCAAGTGATGTTAAGGTTGACATCACAATGATGACAAGTGTCATGGGGTCAAAAACGAAGACACTTGTCATAGTACTGATGTCAAAATACATCAGCGTTATGACGCCTTTTCTATTAGTGTGCTTGTGGAATCTAGGAAATGGAAATAATACAAGTTCTGCATGCTCTGAGTCCAAGCAGAGTGTAAAATTTAATAAAACGTCGAGGCAATATTTTAAAAGATAATTTCTGTATCCTTTATGACCTGTTAAAAACCTGAGTTTGGTTTAATATAAACATCCATCGAACTTTCTGAATGGTCTACTATCTTCTCCGCCAGTTATAAAGGGTGTTTTTTCAGAGGTATACACATATTTTCCGATAAGGATAACTGTTGAACTAGCTGTCATAGTAATTAAGTTTGTTTGCCTTTTTTTCAGCACACTTTAGCAAGTAACCATTCAACACATGCAACAGATCAACGTTTACAAATCGAGGAAATTTGTTTCCAAAATATGCACTCCGTTCGCCAAACTTATAGAGTACTTCGTCAAGTTTACGGTGCGCATAATCGTCCATCTGAGCAGCTAATACGCAATACAATGGATCGATTAATGACCAAATTTTGGCTTTTCGATAATATTCATCCAAATCAAGCCAGTACCGTGCGTACAGAAGAAGCGGCAGTAGATGTGAGTGTGACAGAAGACTTGAATTTATCGACCCGACGCCCTTCCCAGCAACTACTTGGAACATTTAAAGGAAAGATCTCGACCTTCACACATATAAGATCCAACTGATGCAATAATTAAAGCCAGAGGACCATCACTTGCTTCGTTTGCTCAGTGAATGGGCTGAGAATCAACTGTTGAGCCCAACATTTTACGGAAAGAATTACATATTTACTAAATCACCAGAAAATATGGCTTGAACCAAGAAAATTTTTCTTGATCTTGCCCCAGCCAAAAATTACTTATTCTAAATATATGTGTGGCTTGGTTGAAGCAAAATGTTTCTTTATTTAAGAAAATTTTACTAAATACAAACGAAATAAGTTAAAATCAAGAAATCATTGTGGATTTTCTTGTTTTAAGAAATGAAATTGATTACTTTAGAAAATAAACTAAATTCCGTTTTGATGACCGAGTTATCTCAAGAAATGGACCTGCGAATTGGACGCCCCGCCCCGTTGGTGGGATTTAACACCTTTGGACTATTTTTTGTGGGGCACGTCAAATCTCCAGCCTATGCTGATAAACCAGCAACAATTGATAATTTCGATGCTAACATTCGAAGCACTATTAACGAAATAGGTGGTGGAAGATTGGAACGACAGGATGGCATCCATAAGCCACGGTCGCGGAGGCCATATGCCAGAACTTAATTTTAAGCATTAAATGCCATGAAACAAATATATGAGCTAATTAAGCTACAATTTTGTTCATTCCATTGAATTTATTGTATTTGATATTTAAACAAATTTGATTGCTTCTAAAAAATATACCCCTTATAACGTCCCGCTTTGTTCGAGAAGTCTTCATTTTTCTTCTAGGGCTATAGTTCTGTATT
The DNA here is from genome assembly GCA_963931875.1 of Pollenia griseotomentosa. NCBI lineage: Eukaryota > Metazoa > Arthropoda > Insecta > Diptera > Polleniidae > Pollenia > Pollenia griseotomentosa. The sequence goes on from OZ007564.1 coordinate 52,949,831, forward strand.
CGTTGCAGACCTTCTCTCAAACAACATTTACCCTTCTCTTATAGATGAGGTGTAGAGTAAACCTGGGATTAAAAAATAGTTCTAACTCCGACTTCGACTCTAATCGCAGAAACTGTTTAACTCCGACTCCAACTCCTACTCTAATCATGATGCTAAATGCATATGAGACTGGTCCTTATTTGACTTAAAACTCTTTGTTCCGTTATTTACATATCGTCAGCTCATTGAGCTATATAAAATAGACTGGTCCTTATTTTTTTGCTTCAAAGTTTTTTTATTTTGAAAAAAATATTAGAAACATTTTTTATGCCGAAAAAGTTTGCAGTCGGTTTCGGAGTCGCGAGTTTATGTGGGTACTTTGACTTCGACTCCGGTACAAAAACCTCAACTCTACAGCCCTGGAGTAAACATGTCATCAATTATTACTTACTAAGGTGACTAATACAGAACGTTAGTCCCTTAAGCCTAAAGTAGAAAAGATTTCCAAGCACCGCTCTTCTTTTTTAAATTTGTGACTCCAATCTTAGAGATGTCTTTAATTTTCCATCGAAGTTTTGGTCTTCCCCTTTTGTCGTCACCGGGCTTGTTTTAAGATTATTTTTTAGCTGGAGCACCTTTATGCCTTCTCACAACATGACCTTGCCAACGTTATCGTTATATGTATGTATTTTAATACGCCTTACAATATCAATGTCTGCATTATAAATTAATTAATGAGCTATATAATTAAAAATTTATATAAAATTTACGTGAACGATTTTAAATCTTTCTTTGTGTCCTTCTCAGAGATTAATACACCCTCCATTTTGGGACCTGCGGATAGATACCAGACTTAATTTTGCTAGCAAATTTTTGATAATTTGATTTGTGTCGTCAAGGCTTCGTTAAAAAAAAAAGATGCTAGATTTACGAAAACATTATCGTCGGAAAATGCTATAATGCTGGCCTCTTCTGGTTTTTACAGCTCCAACAAATTGTTAAACTTTTACAGAAGAGTTCTGGTGCCTAATGACCGCATTCGATATCTAGTAAGCTATCGTATCGAGTAAACTATCGTATTTTTCTGCATACGATAGACGTATCGAATGAAAACTCGATAGATGTAAAGTCTTTGGTTACTCGATATCGAAAGATATCATCTCAAATTACGATACATTTCATTCGATATCGAGAGTCATGATACCAAAATAAAAAATTTCGATAAATTTTGCTTGATATCGTATGCGGTAATTAGACCCCTGCAGATGTTCCATATTCTTGTTTTCCAATATCGCTAGACGAACAATACAATACAGAGCCTAGACTTTTAGTCAGGTATATAATCAAGTCTGTAGCCAATGCAGAATTATTGTCTGTAATCTAGCCTATAATCATCAAGTCTTAAGTATTAACCTATTTATAGCTTTACCGCTACTTTTTCAACCATTTATTTACATTTTGGCTAATTTTCTTAACCCCATTTATCATCGACATCGAAATCATTTTCATCAAATTTGTGTGTGTGTGTGAGGATTTGTGGACTTTTTATTTTGATGTCTGCACGTGCTACAGATTACACGTTTCAATGACTTCAACGACATTCGATGATTTTCTTTGCTGCGCTTCGTTATTATCATCTCTTTAATCCCATTGTACGTTATTCATTTGCACAGCCAGTATTTCAATTCATCCAGTCTCTTACTCATGCCTTCGTGTCGTCATTCGATCATTTGGCAAGTAGTTGAACTTTTTAGTCGACACAAAAGTTAATATTGCTTTGGCTTTTGTTGTTATTGTTGGCTCAAATTGTTGCTATTGTAATTTAATTAAGATTATTCAACACCGAACTACAATATTGCAGGAATAAGGGAACACACACACAGTGATTATTGTTAATAAACCCAGCAGTTCTAATGCCCATGCTTTTTTAAAGGTTCTACAAAGCAATACTAGTAACTAGTATTTTGTTAAACCAAAGTAATGCAGAGAAGGGAAAGTTTTGGACATTAATAATAAAGTAGTTGGCAATATACTTTATTGCAATCCAAAGCTTTAGTCATAGTGTTAGGGACAATTTTTGTTCACGTAACTAGCAGCATGGACTGCTGGGTATAGAGAAATATGCCTGTGAAAGTTCACCACCCAGAGTGTTTTTGTGCACAAGAAGTCCAAGGGACTGAAGTTAAACATGAATTGGAACAAGGAGATGAGAACTCGTGTATCACAGTATGCAGCATCAGATAACACGCGCAGCCTAAGAAATCTAAATTATCAATGGAAATTTGACCTACTGGAGGGTTGTTATTGGTCTTGTATTTAATGCTATTAAAGTCAATTGAACATTGTGATAATTTGGTTTTTAGATATTTTTTTACAGAAATCTGACTGATTTGATAAGTTGAATGATGTTTTATGTTATTGATTTATATTGAAGTATAACTGACTTTTAAGAAATATAGAAGAAATATAAATACCTTCCCGCAACAAAGATAATTATTGGTTTTAGAAACTGATGAATTGTATAAAACAATTAAGATCCAATTAGACGTGACATAAACATAATGCCACAGCTGTAACGACGACCGTTGAAACTAAAACTGAATTGATTTGTCTGGTATGTTTATGTCGTTTTGGTAATACAGTGGTTATAGTAATACAGTTTTGGTATGGTTATGTCACGTCTAATTGGAGCTTTAAGAATGATAAATATATGAATTTAAGCATAAATATTTTATATGACAACAATTTTATTTGCCGATTAACACTTTAATTCAAATTAATGAATTATCTTAAAATTATTTGAAATATTATATGAAAAACATTTATCATGTTACAATTAGAACATATTCAGCTAGCTGAATTTAAATAACTTCGAAAATTAATGAAAGTTTAGTAACACAATTTTTATTTTTGATTGAAACTGTAATTCAGCTAGCTTAATTTGTTAAAAAAATAATCGAATAACAATCAAAATAGTAAAAAAAAATTCATCTAGCTGAATGTTATCAAAAATATTTTATTAACAATTAAACTAGCAAAAAAAGCTTTAAAATGAAGGTATTTAGCAAGATGAACATAAATAATAATCAGAATTGACAAAAATACAAAGTAAAATTAGATGATATAAAGAAAGTTTTTTATTGAACTTGCTGAATTGATGGGAATTGGTTTAAACTTGTAAAATATTACTTTTTATTTTAAAAATAATCGTTTCCAAGTAATTCAGCTAGCTGAATTCAATTTAAATCCATTATAAAAAAAAATTGTACATGACCCTTATGACCGATTTCACCAATTTATTTAAATATGAATCAATTTATGTTTAAAAATCGTTTTTCATGTCAAATAAAACTAAAATTATATGAAAAACTATCGGTCATGTTCTACAAATCAAAATGAAGTGGAATTGAAATCAAACGAGATTTTGATTTCAATTATTGACAAAATTACTGTAGTTTTTCCTGTTTTTAAGAGCTGTTGTTGTAAATATAATTAATACTCAAAGTATGAAGTATATAAAAAGGAATATTTTTATGAACTTTCTTTACAGGCTCGTTTTCAAAATTTGTTCGGTTTTAAATTCATTTAATTTCGATTTACAGAACATACCCGTATATTTAAATATGAATTGATATTTAAATAAAACTGGTGAAATTGGCCATTACTCTCGTTAAAATTGGCAAGACGGCCGAAACTAAAGCTACGAGCAAAGAAGTAAGAAAGCATAGTCAATCAAGCGCGACTATATGTTACTCTACAGTACAGTATTTACAGACAAATTATCGAGGATGAACCCTGTTTAGCACCCATAGGCAATCATAGAGCCACCATAACAAAATTATGTTGTTATGAGATTCAGATTCATAGAAGAGCTCATTGTACCAAATATTATTTAGATATCATTAAATACATACATATTTCGGTTTATAATATGCAATTGTGTCCCGTTCGCTTAACTAAATCAGGGTGTTTAACTTTGGCTTTCAGTTTATAATATAGTATAAAGATATTTTGCGTTTTAGTGTGAAATATCAGTCAATACCTAGGATTTGAAAAAAATCCAAAATTTACAGTTCTCAGGATCGTGGCTGACCATATATTCTATCTGGTAACACGGGAGTCAATAAGCGCTGGGTGGCGCGACACCAGACTGACTAATTGTTAAGACCTCCGTTGCTTCTTGCGGGAAATGCTTTTTGTTTTTCTGGAAGATTGTCTTGGCGGAAGTTTTGCGGCGGCATGAAATACCCCCCCAAAAAAAAATAATGAAATAACCCCCCCAAAAGTTTGTACAGAGCACAACAACAAAGATTTTTGGGGTTTTATTTCTTTTTGTTTGGGGTGTTATTTCATTTTCTTAATTGGGGGACTATTTCATATGAAATATTTAATTTTTAAATTTATAACGAAAACGTTTTTTGGCGCAAGGACTTTCTCCTCTATAATATAACAAACACCGCTTTCGTTAGCAAAAGCTTCTCTGTATAGCCGGTCTTCGGCCGGGAGCTACAATTTTCTGCTCTATGGTATACCAAACACCGTCTTCGCTAAGTAAAGCTCCTAAATTTGGGCTTGCGCTAGGCCTAAGGACGCCTATGCAGAAAAGCATTAATTAGCGAAGCCGGTATTTGTTATACCATAGAGGAGGGAATCCTTGCGCCCGGCCGAAGGCAGGCTATGCAGAGAAGATTTAGTTAGCGAAGCCAGTGTTTGTTATAACGTAGAGGAGAAAATCCTTGCGCCCGGCCGAAGGCCGGCTATACAGAAGGGCTTTAGTTATCGAAGCCGATGATTGGCATATCATAGAGGAGAAAATCCTTGCGCTTGAGCGAAGTCTCAACCATGCTATCTATCGCATGTTTCTTTAAACCAAAACTGTACAATTAATGTATTATACATATTGGGGTCTTATTTCATTCCAGAATTTGGGGTCTTATTTCATATGAACTTAACCCCCAAAAATTAGGGTATTATTACATTTCTGTTTGGGGTGTTATTTCTTTTAATTGGGAGTTTATTTCATTTTCAAAATTGGGGGCTTATTGCATATGAAATAAGGCCACACATTTTGGGGGGTTATTTCATTCTTTTTTTGGGGGCTTATATTTTAGGAGGTTATTTCATGCCGCCAAGTTTTGCTTTTTCGTCGTAAAGATACTTTCGGTGACTACGTCGTGGTTGTGGTTTACTATGTAAAGTCGCGGAAATGTATATCACGGAAAATCACACTAAAGATTTTTCACCACTTGAGGGAAAGTTCTGCCTGAGGGAGTGCTGTTGCTGCTCATTAAAGCCTGCAAGGCCCTGGGTCAGGTAGGGTAGAGTTTTTTAATTAAGTTTTTCGTTGTTTAATCACAACTAAAGTTTCTAATTCAGAAGGTGATATTTTATCAATTCTTCTTCAAGCTTATTTTTCAGCAGAATTTCTTGCACGTGCTCAATAATGTTTAATAATTATCGTGCTGGAAAATGTAAAGCTCTCCTGGAATTACAATGCATACGAATGTCTTTAAATGTTGTTCTTATATTGACTTTTATAACTATCCGATCCATTTCCCCTAAACTAATGCGGCTCTACTTCGTTCTTACGAAAATTCTGCCTTTTTGTATGGTTGTGAGACATAGAATGCGGCAGACATGAACCAATCATTAGGTCTTAAGGCCAATATACATTGATCAAAATACTCATCAAGCATTGTGGTAGTATTAGTGAAAATGTGTTTGTATGTGTGACACCGACAACGCCTGATGAAAAATCAAAAAATTTAGATATGACGGCGAATATTACGTCCAGCACACGTACACGTTGAATTCCCCGGCTGGGCAAGAATTTGACAAGTGTATTTGGACTTTTAGAGCTGTGTGTTTTCGTGCAATTGGCTTTGTAGCAATTGTGCTTAACTTAATCTTTATCATTTTTCCACAAGCAAATGCGGTTGTTTTTGTTATCTTTATCATGTTTTACACAAACAAAATGCGTGTTGTTTTTTCTTTTGTTGCATTTTTGCAGTTTGAAGTTTTGTAGACCTAATTATTGGATCATAGCTGCATAAAAGGATATGCATTTTCTTCGCGTATTTATCCACAAATGCTTAAGAAAGATAATTCATGTGTATTGGCCCTCAATAAAATATCAAATCCTCGTTTATGGCTAGAAACAGATCAGCAACCTGTCAAACTTGAAATCTGTCTACGTAAATGGCGCTGGATCGGCCATACTCTGCGTAGACTATCAAACAATATTGCAAAATAAGCCATAGACTGGAATCCTTAAGGCAGTCGGCGCATAAGACGACCATCGCACACCTGGAAATGTCAACTAACAATTTTAATGCAAACACTACACCTTAATTGGAATAAAACACTGAGCAATTGATCGAGATTATTGGAATCTCAACTTGTTACGGCCCTTTGCTGCTAGCAGGAGTAAAATGAAAGGTTTGCAACTCCGAATATTGCAAAAGCTCCCCAGATTATTATGCTTCGACCAACATGCTTAGAAATATTCCATGGCCGTATTAGCTTTTCGATACCCCTTGGACCCTCCATTACTTCAAAATATAATGTATTAAGATTTATGCACAAAATAAGGCTCGCTTCCAGAAATCTATCACCTTATAAACTTGTTGCTGACCCAATTCAAGTTGAAGCTTGCGATCTTTTCACTTGTTAGTACTTATTTACGAGGAGTTCTACTATAATCATCCTGGGGCCTAATTCTGGCATTCGTGATCGAGTACTTTCCCGATTCGAGAGCAATTTTATTTCTGTCAATACTCAACGAATCGAAATTATTTTTTCAGTATTGTGAAACTCAAATGAATGCTTTACAATAACGAAAAAATAATTCCAATTCGTTCAGTATTGATTGAAATAATTAGATATTAAATTGCTTTCGAATCGAGAAAGTACTCGATCACGAATGCCAGAATCTGGCCCCTGATTACGGTTGGCGTTGACGTTTACGCCTGAGTCGTTTTTTGTAGTAGATTAAAGTAACACACAACCTGTGTTCTTTAATCTACTACAAAAAACGACTTAGGCGTATACGCCAACCGTAATCAGGCTGAATATTCAAACTCCCTTGAACTGGTCGTTGTTGTTGTCGCTGAGATTAAAGACCAAGATGCCAAAAATTTACTGCAAAAACCTATTTTGAAACCAAAAAGCTTGAAAAAATTTCCCTAATTAAATATATCGAACAAACCATTTTTTCTAACCTGCACTCATTGGTGTAATTACAATAATTATGTTTTACAAACTAAACTTGGCATACATCCAGTTTTATATATGGCAATCTTAGGGATGCATGAATGGTCAGATGTTTTTCATAAAAAAGAATTGGTGAATGGCCAGCAACCAAGAAACCAAAACCAAGACCTTTTTCTAAGCCAACTGTCGAATGGTTTTAGTCGTTTCGAATCTTTATGATCAAAGCCGACATTGGTGGTTGCACGCACAAATATACAAAGTCACATGCACACACACACGCACTCAAACACACTCTCTAACAAATATGTAGATAGACAACATTTTGTAAAATGGGAAAAAAGTAGTCCTTTACATCTCATGCTTGAATGAATTTTTATAAAAAAAAAAAAAGTTACATGAACACAAAACAAGCGAACGAACGAACAGACGAACAAACAAGAGACTTCTATCAAACACGAAGTACAAGAAACATTCCCGTACGTACGTAATGAATAAATGAATGAATGACATTTGAATTTGTAATGAATGAACGAAGGAATGAGAGTGTATTTGTGTGTTAAAATACAAATAGCAAAAGGAGGCGTCAACTTGCAGCAGCTAAATGTGACTACGGAACTGACACTAATTATATGCCGCATTATTTTTCTTTAAAGATTAAATTTTTGTATTCGTTAACATTTTTCACTAGACAGAGTTTTTCCATTTTTTTCTTCCCAGTTCGTGTTTTTCCAACATCTTCCCCCATTTTTGTTAGTCAAGTCAATGGTAACAATTAGAAGGCCATAAGCATCCACCTTTAATTTTCTCTTGCTGTTGTTGTTGTTGTACGACCTTTAAACGGATGTTGTTTTTAAAGAGGAACTAACTTTTTTGTTTTTGAAATTTTGTTTTATTCAAATATTTTTTGTTAATTTCGAAGGTGGACTTGAAAATGAATTAATTGCCATACAATTATAGCCAATAAATGTTGATAATCTATATTGAAAAAAATAAAAAATTTATGCAAAATGGGGCCACCCACATGCACAAGAGTTTAGGGACTTTGAATTTTGGATGATCTAAATAGATTTAAATTTTTTTATGCAAATTTCTTTACAGGTGATTTATAAATATTAGAAAATTTAACTCAATGAGGGCCAAGTGTTTTTGATGAAAACCTTCTGAGGAGGCGAATTCAATTTTCTTTTTAAATGAGAGAGAATATCCCTAAAATCCATTTTGTTGCTTAATTTTTATTTCATAACGGCTTTTTATACCGAACGTTTTTGTACGACATGATACTGCATAACGAATACCCCACAACTTACGACGTGGCGTTGCCGCTTGCCGCTCTTCTTTAGGTAGCTCAGTAACTGTGTGTTTAGGATTCGGATTTCGGGAATTATAAAGGAAACTTTATAATATTTATCAACACTGCAATCAATTTCTGTACATTCTAATGTGATTTCTTCACGAAATGATTGCGAACGAATTCGTTGAACTTTATTGACGATTGGTGCATTCCGCCATCGATTCATTTTTCAATTTTTTCAATTTTTAGGGCGGTTATTTTACTCATGGCTGAAAAACTCTTTTTCTACTGGTCTAATTCCGCTAACTTTCAATTCCAAAATTCCTAGGAGAAACCATTTGACACCCAAATCGGTGTTTTCTGTTGTGTCGTTCGGAATAAAGCGTGATTTTAACAGACGGTCATGGCTTAATCGACTAAGATTTGCTCAAGGACCAAGACTTTATGAGTTTTAGGTGAATTTTAAAAAAATTTTACATGGAATGACTAAGAATGGTTAATGGTTAAGGTTGTAAAACTGTAAATAAATATTTTATAAACTACGGTAAGTTGAATTTTATTTTGGGCAGAATTTGGGGCTTTTTATTTCCCGCATTTCCTGGAATCAAAAAGTAGGGGAAAAAAAAAATCCTAGGTTTCATATAGCTATCGAATTTTTCGTATCTGTTTTTTTTTTATAAAAACTTATAGAGCATTCAACAACGAGTGCAGATGATAATATTTAAAAAAATTTAAACTTACTCTAATTTCTAAATGCATCCCGCAAAAGTTACTGTTGGGTTAGGATTTGTTTTTTGAAAACAACGATGCCCAGGCCTCGACATCAACGGCGAACTTAATTTTTTTTAAGAAGCTACATCAACATTAAAATGTTTGAGCATTAAAACTTGTATACACTTAAGTTCAATAACTAACAGCCCATTTAAATTATTCCTCATAAAAAAAATCTTATTATTTACTAAGCTTATCTCGTCTCAGGCATTCTTCAATTTAACCTTAAGCTCTTTTCTCGACTTACTATGAATAAAAATTATGTTGCTTTTCAATATAGTAGCTTAGGTTTACATTAGTTTTTATTTTACTGCCAATGGAATTTTCATAACATCTTAGCTAAAAAAGAACGAATAGAAACTTTGATGCAGTGGTTTTTTTTTTTTTTTTTTTTAAGTGTTTATTTAAAGAAAATTCATGTTCTTAAAACTATAAATTAACAAATAGTAGTTATAAAAAAAAAAACTTATTATTATACATAGTCCCATAATCGGGCTCTCAAGTATACTGCTTATATATGACAATTTTAATATTTTTTAGAAATTAATATACGAATTTTTTATATACTCAATATACTTAATATAATACCATGTAACAAAAAATTTCAAAAAAAAGTTACTTCTTTATTTATATAATAAAAAGTTATGTCAAGGGGTAAAAGGACAGGTAACCCTGACCTGTTTCAATTATAACCACTCAATCTCTTCAGAGGGTTTTGCCGTTTAACACTCACCGGTATTGACGACTGCTGGCAGTCAATAGTCAAACATCAATCTTTAAACCAAATTGTATTTAACGTTTATTTTACGTTTGGTAGATCGAATTATATACTTTAATTAATTTACATGTTCCTCCTTACTTCTGGTTTTTCGTACTTTTTGTCAAGAATTCTTCTCGAAGTCCAAAATACATTTTTTCGTTTTTTTTGGCCTTTTTCTTGTTTGCTCTAAATAAATGTACATCTTTTTCTGTGGCTAAAAATTTTATATAAAACCAAACACAATTTGTTTAGACAAAACCCCTTATATCTCAAAACATGAAATTTCGACTTAAGCCATTATTATTTTTTGTCACAGATAAAATGTCGCATTGGAGCGATTTGAGCGCATGGTCATCTTATGTGGAGGTGATGTGAACTGCCTAATAAGGGTTTTCTTAAGTCCCAAGTAAAAAGTGGCTAAATTTTAAGGACGATGTTGAATGTGAACCACACCTAAACGTCAAGTTTTTTTTTGCATTTCATTTGACATTTTTCAATTTCAGACTCACTCAATTTGAACCATGGAAAGATACACAATCGAGCAACGCGTTAAAGTAATTCAAGCTTATTATAAAAATGGGCATTCAAATCAAAATGCATATCGTGCACTTCGTGGTTTGTGATGAGGCACATTTTCACCTCAGTGGATTCGCCAATAAGCAGAATTGCAGCATTTGGGCGAATGATAATCCAAGAGTGATTGTCGAAAAACCAATGCACCCACAAAGAGTGACTGTTTGGTGCGGCTTATGGGCTCATTTTTTCCAAAATGACGCCAGTCAGGCAGTTGCTGTGAATGGTGTTCGCCATCGTGAGATGATAACAAACTTTTCATGCCCGAATTGGAAGATATGGGACGTGAAATTTTAAAATAATAAGAGTGGGTAAAAAACTTAATAAATAAATAATAAATAAAATATTAAAAATGCCTAATAAATATAAAAAAGTGTTAGAAGAAATAATAAAAAACAATAAAACAGTGAATTGAAGGAAGATTTCAGTGCTGATGTTCTTATTGCACAAAATAATATTGAATGCGCAAGTTCTAGTGAAGCTGGTGTAGGAAAAGGAACTGATAGTGGTTGCAAAGGCACCAAATTTTATAAAAAATTGTTGGAGAAAATTATTAACTGACGAATTAGGTGAACAGCTATGCTGGAAAGGTACAGACACTAAGAAAAGCGTTCGAAATCTAAGCACAACAAAGGCAATAAGAAGTAAGTTTATTAAAATATTTTAACTAAAAGAAAATAATCATAAAATTTCTACATTTCGTAGATGCAGCTTTGTCAGTGGGCCTTTTTTTTAAAGACACCCGAACGTTCTTCCAGTTTGCGAAAAATCGCATTAAGTTGAGAAATAACTATAAAAATAATGAAACTAAACAATTTATTAAATAATTTTTAATAAATATAAATTAAACAAACTTAAAAGAAAAAACAAAGATTTTTATTTTTCAACGCAAAATAATATAGTATTTGTGAAGCTTATTATACAATTATATAAAAAAGCTTATTAAAATATTAAGACGAATAAGCTTTTCTATACAAAAGTTAATTTAATATTATTTTCGTAAGATTATTCTACAATTGCAAAGATAAGCTTATATTAATCATACATTTGTAATATTTTAACGAGGGTTCCGTTTTGATTTTTCTACAATTGTTACGATAGCCTTTTTCAATATATTCTAAAATCTTTTTCAAGCTTAACGCTTGTGTTGGTAAGCTTATTATAATATTTTTCTCAAGTCATTTGGTTTGTTGGGTAATTTGTGTTTTATTCAAAATCAACATCGGCCCTTAAAATTTACCCACCCGTTATTTGAGAATAATCTACAAACAACAGCAGGGTCCCTTAAAGCCAACATAACTCATGCCGTCGGCCAAATTCATCCTTACTTATGCAACCGAATCAATGAAAATTTGCCATTTCAGATGCGTGTCAACTAGCAAATCGAGGCCGAGAAAAATTTGCAAGATACATATTACACATACATACATAGACAATGGCATTGACGGATCTTTCAAACTAATTTCGATGGTATCTTTCACACACACTTTGTCTATATTTAAAGATAGAAATCGCTTGAATTCTTGACAATTAAGGTCTTATTGTAATGGACTTTATGTTTTCAAAATAAAAACTTTTTAATAATTTCGTATAAAATTTTAAATGAAATCCAATATTTAGAAAAACTTAAAAGTGTTCTCTAAATTTCATATTATTTGCTGCAGATCCCATATGGCTCAAGTCATAAAATTTATCAAAGATTATAAAAAAAGAGTACGTATGTAAATATATGTATTTTACATTATCTTGAATTGAAATTCCCCGCGAAAACCTTTAAAGTTGTTTTTTTCTATCTGTCCACCATTAGTTCTTTATAAAAACCACTTCTGAAAACACCTTTGAACGCCTGAAACTGAAACAAATCTCTAATTTACAAATAAACAAACAAATCCAGGCGTTTTAAATTTGTTCTAGCCAGGACACGTTTTCTTAAAACGGGGAAAGTATAAAAGATGAATTTTATGCACAATATAAAGAAAAATATAGCCAACAAGTTTGCATCATTAAATCCAAAATTTCATTTTTTGAGTTATGACGTGGTTGAAGTAAATGATCTTTAGTTTTGTTAGACTAGAAATCACACTACTAAATAAAAGATTTATTATATACCAGAGGTCCATATACCCAAAACCGTAACAAGTAGTTATATTATAGCGACGCCATAACCTTTCGTGACCGGTCAGTAATTTACAATAGGTCCCAAAGTCAAATCTCGGAACGAATGCATATATGAAATGTGGTACACAGTTTTATATGGCTAGAAATTTTGATGTTGGATTCTCTTAAGATTGGTTTATAAATTGTCACAAATCTCTTTTAAAGTGCTCACCGGAAAATGTATATTCTTTACAAGAAAATATCGAAGATTCGGCACACCAAATATATCGTTCGCCGTGTTTTAATTCTAAAATTTACTTTCGAGCTAAATATTATATTCAAACATAATTAGGTAAGTCGCAAAGTGTTCTATTGTGTCATATTGGTTGTATTTGCTTAATTATACCCTTCACCACAGGTGAAAAAGGGTATATAAGTTTGTCATTCCGTTTGTAATTTCCACAATATTGATCTAAGACCCTATAAAGTATATATATTTTGGGTCCTTATGAGGAGAGAAGTTGATTTAACGATATCCGTCCGTCCGTCTGTCTGTCAGTCCGTCTGTCCGTCCCTCTGACCGTCTTACGTTTGATATGTGTTTTCCGGATACTCCAGACATGATAGCGGCTAGGTTGTTTTACATTTATGTCACATATAGTCCACTATTTCTTGCTATTGAAATTCAGCAAGATCGGTCCAAAAATGGCTGAGATATGAGCAAAAAACCACGACTACCTCTAATTTTTTCCAAAAATCCCTTGTGGTTGTTGTATTTTTATTACTTTTTTCTGTATATCTAAAGAACGGCAAGAGCCAAATTAGGTACAAACAATTAGGTTATAAATACACACCATCCTACAAAATGTGGGCGGGATTGGAGAAGTGGGCGTGGTGCCTCCATACAAAAAATATCAAAAATTGCATAAAAACCTGAATTTTTTGACTGCAATATGACCTATGGTTACGCCTTATATATCAAAAGATCGGACATTTTTAGTAGAAAATATTTTCTGAAAAACTCGGGAAAATTGGCTCAGATACGAAAAAGATATGACCAAAATATTAATTTTTTTTTTTTTTTTTTTATATACGTATTTTTGGGAACCAAAGATCTTCCCGAGTCCAAGTTTTATAACCAAAATAACTGGCAAACGTCGGTATATAAATCTGTCAAATCGGTTAAGAAATAGTAGAGTTATGACCAAAATACTAAAATCCCAAAAATTATTTTTTTTATAATTAAGTTCGTTTTTTATACCCTTCACCGAAGGTCCTACACCCTATAAAGTATATATATTCTGGGTCGTTATGAAAAGTGAAGTTCAAATCCGGTTGTCGCCTCTACTTCCCCCCACCCCCCTCGCATTTGTTTACATATACTAGCATAATGCCCAATATGATTTTCGTTATCACCCTTCTTTATTATTTCATCTATTTAACGAAATAATTTTAACAAATAGAAACTAGGAATTTTTGTGTTTTTTGGCTACTTTAAAACTCGCCAGAACAGATAAATCTACGGTATGGCAACAGTGCCTTTACAAAAAGAAAAAAAAACAAACACACATACATGGTACAAACTATTTTGGTGAATATAGGCCCCTATTACGGTTCACAACTCAAATAAGTTGATTTGTAATATTGTAAATCAAAAACAGTAAACGGGCCCATATTTCATTTTAATGATATTTAAACAGCGTTCCTTCATGGTTCAGTTGTCTAGGGGGGTGTTAAGTTAGAAACTGTGAGTTCCCTGGTTCGAATCTTGGTTTTTTAAAAAGAAATTTTTTTTAAATATTTTTATGTTCTAAAAACGATTTTAAGAAAATATTTACCAGTTTTCGCTTTTTAAATTTCATTTATAATGAAGTTTTAAGTATTGTAAATATGTATGTACATTAGCGTGGCCCCTCTACCTCTGAAACATTTTGACCGATCTTGTTGAAAATTTGTGTGTACTATCTAATAGGACTAACCTTGGTGTAAATTTCATCCAAATCGGAAGACATCGATTTCAAAATTGTGTCACTTGACATTAAATCGCCTTTTTATATATATAAAACGTATATAAAATGTTTGGTATTTTGTTTTTATTTTCTTAATTATTTTCTAAAATATTGATTTTAGCAAAAAACTTTCTTAGAGGCTTATGTTGTTGACTAGAAGAGCTAAAATATTGCCATATATCATATTCTTGTAAAATGTTGTTTTTAGAAGATAGTCATACGCAAACAAATTACATTTGAATAAATGGCTTGATGGCAAACTTTGAGGGACGGACGCCCCCCCTAAAACACAACTTATCGCTACGAAATTTTTTTGTATTTTTTTTTTTACATAAAACTGAACCGATTTAGGGGGGGAGAATATAAGAAATCAAAATAAAAAAAATAACGGCCACCCTAATGTACATATATGTAAAAATTATTTGGTTTTTCTGTATTCTGCTCGCACAATGGTGAAGGGTATATAAGATTCGGCACAGCCGAATATAGCACTCTTACTTGTTTTTATTAATGACATATTCATAAAGCTATAGTATATACAACCAATCTAACACAATAGAAAACTTTTTGAATTGCCTAACTGTTGAAGTGTTTGAAAAATTAACTCACGTTATAGTTAAAAAAATGTTCAATAGTTTTTTATTTAAAATGAATGTTTATAAACAAACCTAAACCTAAAAAAATCCCATAATATCATTATTATCCCTAATCTAATAAAAAATCTACAACTTAATTTGAATTCAGTGAATTAAACGAATAATCTTTAATACTTGACAATCGATTGAAACTCTTAAGTCGTATGGGAGGAAATGTTGAACAATGTTTCCATTAAGTTGGTAAATTACCAAACAAATGAACTCAATTATAAAGCCGAAAATATTTTATCAAACAAAAATCCAACAACCCCAACAACAATAGCAAAATAGCGATAAAAACAAATCTCAATTTGATAAAAGATATTGACTTTTGCACTAAAACTTTTATCCAACAGTCTATAACTTTTGAAAAGAACATTCAGCGGAAACGGATGGGTCGAAAAAAAGTAAGTTACGCACACACACGCAAACAACATTCGTATGAATAACATTTTTTAAATTGTTAAAACAGCACGCACAGATTTACGCACACACACAACCATAAATATACCCAGCGGAAAAACTCAGAAGACCTTCTTACTTCAGGCCTGCTTAAAAATTGTTTTGCTTCGATTACTTTTCGAACCTAACTGCTAAAGAATGCCTCATAGAAGGTCTCGGCTTTCGTATAAATAAAATACACATTCCACGTTCGCTTCTATGAGAAGGGAGTAGAGAAGGCGGAACATTTTTTGTATTGTTTTTTTGAACAAGCAAAATAATTATTTTTTTTTTTTTTGATCCCGTTACCATTCTTATGTGCCTGCTAAAGAAGCGAGAGCGGAAGATCTACTCCGCAATAATAACGAGTGTAAAAAGATATAAGTATGGAATGGACCGAGCAGGCCATGTTTATCCAAAAGAAGGAGTACAAAGGCCTTCCAGAAGGCATCTGTACTCCTTTTTCCCCGCTGGGTATTTTCCCTAAATCACATGTAAACCAGTGTATGAGCAAGTGTGTGTATGTGTGTGTGAATGCGGTAGAAAGCTTTTCCAAATAAAGTTTCAAACAAAAAAGTTGTTAAGCGTAACATGTTGCCATCATCATGCGGCCGTTGTTGCCTGCGTTAATCAAAGTGCGTATCTCTTTTTGTTTGACACCACAGAAACACGACGATGTCAACATCGTTGTCGAAGAGAAGCTGATGTGATGATTGTGTTACCTTCCATTGTTCTGCATTTTATTTCTACTAATTTCTGCTGTATTGTGATGCCTGAATAAAAGGCTTGTTTTACACTTGACTACATCTGAATATGAACTAATGGATTTTGGATGAAACATGAGAACGAGAACGTCGCCTGTTAACCCCGCCATCGAATTAATTTGTTGGTCTAATTTAGGAGCAGGCTGTTAAGGTATTAAATCTCAACAAAGACTTGTCTGGAGTCTGGTTGTAAAATAAGGAGTTAAGTAATTTCTGGTTAATAGACAAGTCTAGTTCATAGACTAGTCTATAGTCTAGTTTATAGATTAGTATATAGGCTAGTTCATTGACTAGTCGTTAATCATAGAGAACTATATATACGTGCACTAAAGAATGGTAAGGCACCAGTAATAGACGACATCAATCCTGAACTGCTTAAGGCTCTTAGTGCTGCGTTTATAGCATCTATTATCAGGGACTTTTGAACATCCCACTGTCTTCCCGCTGAACTGAGTAAGGTAGAGATAATCAAACTACCCAGTAAAGGCGACTTACCAGAATTCAAAAACTGGAGGGGCATTACTCTTTTGACCAAGATTAGTAAGGTGGTCGCTAATATAATCCATTCTAGATTGTCATCATCAATTGCATCAGATCTTCGAAAAAAGCAAGCCGGTTTTAGATCACATGGATCTTACAGCGATCACATAAATACGCTTCCGATCATAGTAGAGCGATCAGTGGAATGGCGATCTCCACAATGTTTGATATTCATCGACTTTACCAGGGCTTTCGATACTATCCACCATCAGGCAATTTGGCATGCACTTCGATTAAAAGGAATCCCACCCGAGCCAATCGACCTTCTTAAAGCGTTGTTTGTCAACTCAACAAGCCGAGTACTGCATGTTAAGCAACCCGATTAGTGTAAGTACTGGTGTACGACAGAGATCTTTACCCGCTGTTATTCAATATTGTATTGGACTGAATGGGAATGGGAGTAAATGGTTGACTGGAGGATCTGGATTATGCTGATGATATCTGCTTACTCGCGCATAACTTTACCGGCATATCAGCCCAGTTGGATCAGATACACCAGCTAGCATCGCTTTATATTAACATCGACAAAACAAAGGTTCTACGCATCAACACAACCAATTCCTCTACACAACA
The DNA here is from genome assembly GCA_963931875.1 of Pollenia griseotomentosa. NCBI lineage: Eukaryota > Metazoa > Arthropoda > Insecta > Diptera > Polleniidae > Pollenia > Pollenia griseotomentosa. The sequence goes on from OZ007564.1 coordinate 52,967,476, forward strand.
TAGATCTCAAGGATGTGCAATCGTTTTCTTTCTTAGGAAGCATAATATTCTTCATAGGCGACTATCGTGAAGATATTGCATGCAGCATAAAAATGCAAAGCTGTCGTTTGGTGCATTACAAACAATATGGAAGTCACTACAAATACAAACAGGTACGCCTTTTCTCCTTAAATGGTTGCTCTACCCTGATATAGGGCTGTGAATCTGCAAGTATTATTTAACCGTTGGGAATTTTTGGGCCAAACGCAGTTTCTAATAGAGACCTGTGATAAATAACAGTCTAAGCACCAATCCTCATAGAAATCACAAAAAGGAAATGGAGCTGGGTTGGCCATATTATAAGAAGATTACATGTTGATATATCGAAGACGGCAATTGACTAGAACCCTTAAGGTAGCAGGAGAAGTGGTAGACCCGAAGAAGGCTACTAGAATCCGAAATAAGCAAAACAGGAAAACCCTGGTCTGAAAAAAAAACTATTGGCTAAGGACAGATACGGATGGAAGGATTTCGTTACGGCCCTTTGTTCCAACTTGGAACCATAGGAAGAGATAGACCCACTCACATCTGGAGGAGGCTACTAGAATCCGAAATAAGCAAAACAGGAAAAACCTGGCCGGAAATAAAACTAATGGCACAGGGCAGATCCGGATGGAAGGTTTTTGTTACGGCCCTTTGTTCCAACTTGGAACCATAGAAGAAACAGACCCGCTCACATCTGGAGAAGGCAACTAGAATCCGAAATAAGAAAAACCTGGCCGGAAATAAAACTAGTGGCACAGAACAGATCCGGATGGAAGGATTTCGTTACGGCCTTTTGTTCCAACTTGGAACCGTAGGAAACTTATACTATAGCGAACTGTCTAGTCTATTCCATATTCTACTTTAAAGTCTATTCTATGGACTACTGTTTAGTGAAGTTTAAAGGGTAGTCTATTTTGTAATCCAAGACAAGAATAAGGTCAAGTCCAAATAGCGGTATGTAGGTTAGTTCAATTGACTAGTCTTAGGTCTAGTTTATAGACTAGTTCTTAGTATAGTCCATAGTCTAGTCTTTAGTTTGATCTACTGACTAGTCATAAGTCTAGTCCATGAACGTGTCTAAAGTTTAGTCTATAGCCTATGCCAATAGTCTAGTTCCAAGTCTTTGATATAGTCTAGTTTTAAATTTGAATTTTATTCTTCTCCTGTACTATGTTCTGAAATACTTATTAAATTAATTCTTTAAAAAGTTCCCTTCTTTTATTCAACACATTCGTTTGTGCATGTGTGCGAGAACTGTGTTGGGTTCCAATTGAAATCCAATTTGCAACATTATTGTGATTATTGTTGTTGTTATTGTCTTTTGATAAAGCTTTGTGGCATTTTGTGTCGCTAATGATGTCGTTAGACGACGGCAGATACAAATAACAATCTAAATGTATTTTGTTCATTCAAGTGAAGATAGAGATGAGAAATATTGAATACGGTCCTTTGTAAAGTCGTGGGTTTATGTTGGACATTTTTTTTTTAGCAGCGACGCCTTTAGATTCGTGCCTTCCTTTGAATATTTGTGTATGTATAGGAAATTGCTTGCCATGTGTCTACAAGTGTGCGTGTGACGGGTATTGTTTGTTTATACATCACTTGTATTGCGTGTTGCATACATTTGATGTACATACTTATTGTCTATTGCCTATTTTTTTTTTCTTTTTTTTTAAATTTTATTGGGGAGTATTTACCAAATTATGTCCTTTAATCAAATTTTTCTTTCATTTAAACAAACCATAAGTGTATTTATGGGTCCTTTATTAAATTGTTATACATATTTCAACAGTTCTTCAGCTATGATTGGCCTCTGACATTACAAAGCAGATGTACTTATTTTCCATGTCCAATATTAAGGCATGTTGATATATTTAAGTACATATTTGTTTAACACTCGTCTAATTTTATTTTTTACAGTTTTTAGACAAAGGTCTAAAAGTCCTTTAAAATGTTTTCTTTTTTAGGAAGACAATTTTTGGGAATTAAACTTTAACGTAATATAAATAAAATAAAAAATGTATGAATTCAGAAACCCTACTTTTATTTTACATATAATATTTTCTTTATTTTTTTGTTAATTTTATCGATATTTCTTTACTTATTGAAGTAGGAAATTAAAAAATAAACTTTCTTGTGGACAAAGTTTTCTTTTATAAGATTTATTTTGTGGTTTGTTTTAAGGAAATAATTAATGTTGTTTCTTGTACAATTACACGTTCAATTGTTTAAACTTTAAGAACTTTTTTTTCGAAAGATACTTGAAATAAGTAAAAACTTATTTCTTTTTTTATTAAAATTCAATAATTTAATTGAGAAATTTAATTTTTAGTTTTATCGTTAGTTAAAAACTAGAGGAAATACTATAAACGATAGACAATACTTGAAACTAGACTCTAGACGAGACTATAGATAAGATTAAGAACGAGACTGTAGACGATAAAAATAGGCGAGAATTTAGACGACACTATATAAAAGACTTAAGACTAGACTATAGACTCGACTCTTGACAAGTCTATATGCGAGATTATACCCAAGATTATATACGAGATTTAATCATGAACTAAAGGCGAACCTATAAACGAGACTAAAGACGAAACTATAGACGACACTAAAGAACAGACTAAAGGTATAGAAAATACTTAAAACCAGACAAATGGCGAAACTATTGAGGAGACTAAAGGCAAGTTAAAGGCAATACCTCAGACGAAACTAAAGGAGAGACAAAAGGCAAAAGCATAGACGAAACTAAAGGAGAGCCAAAAGGCAAAAGCATAGACAAGACTCAAAACTAGACTAAATGCAAAATATTAGGCGAGTCTAAAGGGTACCATACCATACACTTATCAAAATTACACATTAAGCGCTATATTAGTGAAAATTTGATTTTTTTTGTGTGACACTGACAACGCTTGATGGAAAATCAAACCATTTAAATTTCAAATCGAATTCGCGTACAGGAATGAATTTGCCTAGTTGTCAAGCATTTGAAGTAAAGTCGAAACTAAAAAAACATCTTACTATAGACGAGTTCAAAGCCGATACGTTAGACAACAAATAGATAATACTATAAAAGAGGAAACTACTGGTAAGATAGTAGATGAAACTATAGAAGAGAAAAAATGCGAGTGTTGAGAGGAGACTAAAGACGAAACTATACACGAGAATATAGACGAGACTACAGACAATACTAAAGATGAGACATAAGGCGAGACTTCATCCAATACTAAAGGCGAGATTATAGTCGAAACTAAATAAAGACAGTAAAGACGAGACTAAATGCGGGTTCATGGACAAGCGAGAGAAAGCCAGACTAATGGTGAAACAAGACGATTTTAAGGCGAAACTACACTAAAAGAATTTTCTTTACAGATCCAATCGATTTTGACATTTATCCAATGAAAAGTTACATTAAAATTCAACCTATGTAACCCTCCATTGGATTAATAAAGAATGTTACATTAGCCCCTCGTTAATGAAATGATTCATAAAATCGATAAAAAAATTTAATTTGTTCAATGACATAAATTCATTAAATTACTGATTAAATTTGGTCATTTCTATGACAGTCTTTTAATAGTTTAATGATTGTTATGGTTATATATTTAAGTTTATTTACTTCAGCCATTTTTTCAATGTGCGTTTTGAGTTGTTGTGAATTTTATTTTTTTTTTTTTTATTCCTGTTTCAAATCATCAAGTTAGATTAATTTTATTTCGTTTATATATTTCTGTTACATCATGTTATGTCCTACTTGCTTACCTTTTAGTAAATTGTATTTATTTAATTTTTCAGCCCTGGACGACCTTCATCTTGCTTCTTTCCATTTTGCTGGCTTGTACTACTACGTAAATCTTGCGTTTTTAAATTAACAATTAAAAAAAGCGAATGTGAGAATTGTTTGCTCTTGTTGTTTCTTTCTCGTTGTTTGTTTCTGAACCTATTACATACTTACATTTAGCTAAATTAAGTGTTTCGTTATCGTTATGAATTTTTTCATTGATGTTATGAAACATTGAAATTTACAATTTTTTTTATTTATTTTCATGTTTATCGCTTAAAATGGAATTAAAAATACGTTTTTACAGCAGTTATAGGAAGAAAATATTTTCTAGTTATAAGTGTTTTGAAGTTAAAGAACTTTATCTTGTTTTCATTTATTTAGTGACGTTTTTCATGGAAAATATTAACTGAAAAATTTTTGAATACATTAATTATTAGTTCAATTTAATGATTGTTATGGTTATATATTTAAGTTTATTTACTTCAGCCATTTTTTCAATGTGCGTTTTGAGTTGTTGTGAATTTTATTTTTTTTTTTTTTATTCCTGTTTCAAATCATCAAGTTAGATTAATTTTATTTCGTTTATATTTCTGTTACATCATGTTATGTTCTACTTGCTTACCTTTTAGTAAATTGTATTTATTTAATTTTTCAGCCCTGGACGACCTTCATCTTGCTTCTTTCCATTTTGCTGGCTTGTACTACTACGTAAATCTTGCGTTTTTAAATTAACAATTAAAAAAAGCGAATGTGAGAATTGTTTGCTCTTGTTGTTTCTTTCTCGTTGTTTGTTTCTGAACCTATAACATACTAACATTTAGCTAAATTAAGTGTTTCGTTATCGTTATGAATTTTTTCATTGATGTTATGAAACATTGAAATTTACAATTTTTTTTATTTATTTTTATGTTTATCGCTTAAAGTGGAATTAAAAATACGATTTTACAGCAGTTATAGGAAGAAAATATTTTCTAGTTATAAGTGTTTTGAAGTTAAAGAACTTTATCTTGTTTTCATTTATTTAGTGACGTTTTTCATGGAAAATATTAACTGAAAAATTTTTGAATACATTAATTATTAGTTCAATTTAATCTTAAAAAACCTATTGAAGTAATGTATAACACTTAGTTGAATTTTTCTTTTGAAAGAGATATTAAGTTGTCATTAATTTAATGAAAAGTTTTAACGAAATAACGAAACTCAATTACGTAGTGTTAATGAAATTGCTTTATTATGTTTGTAAAACTTCATTGCGGTAATGAAATTTTTCATTGGATTAAAGAAAAAAAAATTAATGATATTGATTCATTAGATTTATGAAGCTTAATCTTTTCAGTGTATAGACGGCGATATGGCGATACTCAAAACCATACTAAAGGCGGAAATATATAGATGAGTCAAAGGACGAAACTACAAAAAATACAAGACTATAGACTAGTCTAAAGACGGAATGTTAGAAAACATACAGACTACACTATAAAAGACGAAACTATTGGTGAGACAATAGATGAAACTATAGACGAGAAAAATTGCAAGTAAGAAGATACCAAAGACGAAAAACTATACACGAGACTATAGACGAGACTTGTTTCTAGTTTCCCTTAGCAGTTTGGGATCCAGCAAAATTGGTTCAGTAATAAAAGAGTTATGAATTAAAATGTGGAGCAACCCCCTTAATCATTTTGTTACAAAAACTAGCATTACTGGTGGCGGAATGCACATATCGATATACGATTTTGCACAAATTCGTTCTATATGACTAAAAATCATCCTTATACAAATAATGCTATAGTAATAAATTTTGGTCTGTTAGTTTTATATGACTAGAAATTACACTGTAAACTTTCGTGCAGATCGGTCCATAACTTATAAAGCCTAATCTCGGAAAAAACTTAAGTACATGTAAAATGGTAACGCTTTCAATCTGTGTTCTATTGTAATAAAATTTGATCAGTCATAGTTTTATAAGACTATAAATTACTTACTTACTCATAATTTACCATAAGTCCCATATAAAGACCACTCCGGAAATATTGTAATTGTAGGTGGAGGGAACCAAAGATTCGGCACAGCCCAATTCATCACACTAACAATTTTTTTTTTTTTTTTTTTGGGAATAAAATAGCTAGGGCAGTTGGAAACCTTAGTATGTAACGTATTTGAGAGTCAGATTTATATAAAACCTTTAAAAATGTTTAGGTTTTAGCGGTATTTAAAAAAAACCCCCCCGCTTAATTAAAATATTGAGCGGTTTGTAGCGGTTTTGAAGTCCGATTTGGCGGGAAATGTTCAAAAAAAGTTGGCAACAGTGCTACCCAGTAAAAAATTTTAAGATTTCTGGAAGCACGATCACTAGATGAGCGCTGATATATGCGCTGGCTATTAAACTATTTAAATAAATTTTTTAATTAAAGTTTATAAGTGATCCCTTATAAGTAAGCAGGTTGTAAGTAAATAATTAAAATCATTATTTTTAATGTTCTAAGTGCTTATGTTATGCCCTTACATGGAAGCAGGTCAGCATATGGGCAAAATATATCGATATATCAAAATATCGATATTTAAATAAAAATGATTCGATATATATCGCCGATATTTAAAATACCAATATATCGATATAGAAATACGACTATCGAATTTGATATTTTTTTAAAGACAGTCTTCATTAAAAACTCAAAATTTTAGCCGTTTATGTATATGTATGTTTTTTTAAGAATTGGCATCACTGCATGCGTCATATGTTTTTTAAACTAATATGAAGATCTTTAATGATTGGCATTTATAAGAAGCAGTGCCGGATACAAGAAGCAGATTGACAGGAGAGCACATAAAACAGAGAGTGCTCCTGATGTCTATATCTGGTGATTACTGGTTTAACTAAAACGATCAAAAACATTTCTAGTTAAAGTTGGTACTTTTGGGATGCAAGTCAAATTTTAAGGTAAGTTGGTACTTTCATGACTTATTTACTTCTATTTAAAATTTTCGTATTATACTTTTTTTTAGATTCCATATGGGTGTTTTGTATTCTTCCCTTTTGTTTTTGTTATACATAATTGAATTTTTTGTTTTGATTGAATTTTTTGTTCTTATTAATTTTTTGATATAAAACGTAACATTGTAATTACATATAGTATGTTTGTTCATAAATATGTATGTATGTTCAAAGGTATACTAAATTTTTTAATCTGGTAATAGTTTCAGCAAAAAACGTTCGATATATCGATATTTTTTAAATAATAAATATCGATACACTTAAAAAATATCGATTCGATATATATCGATATAATTTTTCAATTTGCCCGTCCGTCCCTAAAGCAGGTTGTATTGTAATGATTTTAAAATGTGTTTACGATCATTCTCTAAATACAGGGTGGGGCAAAAGTCGCGAAGGGATTTGAAAAATTTATAACTTTTCTAATTTATTTTTTTTTTATTTTTTTTTTAGGACTTGTAAAATAAATCTGGGAGATTAATTATGGAAGGTTACAACGTTATCCAGCGAACCAAAATCATAGAACTTTATTTTGAACATCATCGATCAATAATTCAAACTGAACGAGCCTATCGTCGTCATTTTAATGTGCGGAATTCACCATCCGAATCAATGATTCGACGCTTAGTAACACGTTTTCAGGAACAAGGCTCAGTGAGGGATCTTCCACGAAGCGGAAGACCACATTCTGTAATTAGTGAAGCAAATATTCAACGCGTTCTGGAGAGTGTTGAGGAGAATCCTGAATGGAAATGGTGTAACGGTAAATGGCGAGCGATATCGAGATATGGTCCAAAATTTTTTAAGGCCAGCTCTTTCTGACAATCGAGAGATGTGGTTCCAACAAGATGGGGCCACTGCACACACTGCTCGAGCCAGATTTTTGGCGAACGTTTAATTTCCAAAAATTCAGCATTCAATTGGCCTGCCCGTTCGCCGGATTTAACAGCACCAGATTATTTCCTTTGGGGATATTTGAAAGAGAAGGTGTATATCAATAAACCCAGAACACTTGCACAGCTCAAAGAGAATATTCGAGCCGAAATAAGAGCGTTGCAGCCAGATACTCTGACTCGTGTCATGGAAAATGCTATTAAAAGAGCTCAACTTTGCGAGGCTAAAAATGGTGCTCACTTAAGTGACGTAATCTTTCACACCTAAATTTAAAAAATCTCCCAATATCATATTTTATTATTTTGTAAGAAAAAAAAAAATTAAATTAAAAAAGTTATGACTGTTTTAAACCCCTTCGTGACTTTTGCCCCACCCTGTATTACCGAGCATAGAAATTAAATTTTTTATAACGCAATCAGTCACCAAATTGTTTTTTAGCAGAGATGAAAAAAGTAGTGCTTCCAAGTGAGAATTCGCCATATAAAAAGCATGTCTCTTGTAAGCCGGTTTGTAAAGGGGTATTGTGCTTCACTCCCTTACAAAGCTGCTTACCAGTAAGCTCCATTTTTTACTGGGTCTTTACTTAAATTTATGCTTAGTAAATTAAGTAATTTGATTTCTTTAGTAAAGTTTTTTTCACTTTTTCACAAATTATTATTTAATAAAAATATCGAATAACTGCATTACACTTCATCAAATGCTATTATCTTCTTGAATAGCTTCCTAATCAATTATTAAAAAAAAAAATATTTAAAATTACATTTTCAATTAATTTTGTAGGCTTTATTTCAATAATAACGAGTTGACTATCTGTTTTTAATAATTTGGTTCGTGTTTCTTTTTTTTTTTAATCAAATTAACGAAGTAATTAGTTAAAATTATCATAATTATAAAGGTGTTAAAATCCAAACAAATAAGTTGAATATAAAATTTGAAAATTGTAATTATTTGTTGTATAATATTGTATTCTTTTTTTTTTTTTTTTGTGTAATAACTAATTTTTGTTAAAGTATTAAGGAAATTATTTTTTTCTATACAAATTGTTGTATAAAGTTCTTTTTACGTAACTTTTGATAACATTATTTAACACACATGTTTTTTGAAAATAATTTAAATAAAGAAATCATGAAGATAATTATTATTAAAATGAATAAATACTAAAGTAAGTATGTAATTTTTCCTGTAATTAGGAAGCCCTTTATCAATAACTCCTCCCCTTCATTTCATTGAAATAAAATTTCATTACATTTTATTATTTTTTTTTTTTTCGTATGAATTTGTTTGTTACTGTAAAGATTTTGATATTGTGATACGGAAAATCTTGTTTTATGGGTAAGTAAATACAAATATGGAAACACCATAAAAAACAAGTTAAACTTCTATATTCGGCTGTGCCGAATCTCAAATACCCTTTACCATGGTATTGGAAAGGTTATTGTGTGGACGCTATCGTGCCAAAATCCTTATTCCGGGAGTATATTTCTACACCTATAGAAAAATGCATCTTCCTATTGACAAATGGCATCAATGAGGCAAAAAGCGACATCAAACGAATGACGAATGTCATCAAAAAATTTTGTCATATTTTATGCGTCATTTATGCCATGACTACAGTTACATCAATTCGATGCCACATTTTGAGTATTATTAACATTCACTTCAGGCTTTAAAAGTAAAATAAGAAGCAAAAATTCCTATATTCTATTTGTTTAAATTATTTAGTTAAATAAATCGAATTTTTAAAGTAGAGTGATTACGAAAACCATATCGGACATGCTGCTGGTGGCTTATAATTAAGAGTTCTTCTGTAAACAAAGATCAAAATTGTAGGTAGTACAAATGGAACGACGAACTTATTACATATATGTATACCTACTCTTTTCACCTGTGGTATAAGGAATAAACAAAAATACTAGAAATTCAGCAATTATCTATTTTAAGTGTACAAATATATTAAAGAAATACTATAATTTCAATTAAATATTTATTACATAATTACATAATTTACTAAGAAAAAAAGGGAAAATATTTTTAGTTTCTTGGGAATTACTAAGTTGGATTTTTTGGTTAGATAGTTTTTAATATTTCCAGGAAATTCTTCAAAATATATTTTATTTCTTTGTTTAGGATTTCTTTAGGTTTAGTATTGTTATTATGAACTTAAGTATTCTTTAAAGCTCCTTAATGTTTCAAAAAAAAAAAAAAAGGACAAATGATTACAGAGTTTTCAAAAAGAAAATGATTTTTATAAACTGACCGTGTCCACATGTTCTTCAAACGCCTAATCAACATTTGCATACATGATTTTTGAGGGAGGAATGGGGTAAGTATGTAAATGCATGTACACATGTATTTTATTCTTATGGAGACATACACATAACCCTTTCCAAGCACTTTTATATTATAAAAGTTTCTGAAAAGGCCTTTGATATAAACAATATTAAATAATTGATATACCAACAAAATTTTTAATGTTAAAAAAAATCTGCAAATTTGTTTAAAATAATTACAATAAAATTTGTTTGTATAACAAATGAGATTTTATTGAACTGTTGGTTTTAAACTGCAAAGAATTCTGATGATGGGAATGTGGTTATTCACGAAAAAGTTAAATTCGATCTGAGTTCGAGCCGGTGTTCGAACAAGAATAAAAATCATCCAAATAATTTTAATAAATTTCATGTTGTAGAATTCCTTCCTTCATAAAATTAATTTAATGAAAATTAAATTTGATGAACACTTAAGCCTAATTTAAAATTTTTCAAATTAAAATATTCGTCTAACCGGAACAGTGCTGCCAGTAGATTTTTTGAAAGATGCCAACGCATACTAAAAGAATTCGATTTTTCTTTACACAAAAGGAAAAAATTCGTACTAAATTTAGTTTTGTTTCTTCTAAAACAGGCAGAAACTTTTATCTCACTTTTAATTAAGTCAATCCTGTTTTCGGATTATTTTGAAGTGCTTGAATAATCCGGACTTGAGTCAAGCATTCTGTACTTGATTTAAGGAAATCCGTACTTAACGTACTATTGACACCGCTTCGGCTTGATTTAAGTACGGATGGATTGATTTGTTTTTTCAGTGAAGACGCTGTAAAAATTTTCCCTGCAGATATCTCTTCGCGTGTAAGTCATTAAAATTTATGAGAAAACAATAGTTATAAGAAAATGATTTTTTTTGCATATGCACATCTATTAAAGCTTTAATAACAAAAATAACTAAAAAAACTATAAATAATTGTATTTAATTTTTAATAGACTCAATGAAAAGAACACGAGGCATTTTCTAAAAATAAATATTTATACAAGTTCTTTAAAACGAAATTAAGACACAAAAACAAGAAGTTATTTTGAACTAGCCACCATATTCACAAAAATTTTTTTTTTTTTTTTAATTTAAAAAAGGCTTATTAAACAAAGTTCCATAGAAAATTCGTTTCATAAACCTGTTATGAACCTTAAATATTTTTTATGAATCTTAAATGATTTTCTTTTGGTTTTTCCCATTTTTACAATTGAATTAACATATGAAAATTGAGATAAGGGAGAAAACTCCCGTGGAATTTTTGATCATAATTAAGTTGTGCATATTTTTTAAACGATTTTTGGGAAATAATTTGTTTAGCTTTTATAACAAAAAAATATTTTCAAAATTTAAGGGAATATTAAATATCGGTCTGATTTCCCCTAAGCTTTTATGTTAGTATCAAAAAACCCATTTCTCTATTTAACTCATTAGTGTGCGCAGAGTCCCTTATAAGGGACACTCGAATTTTCTAGTGTAGAACTTTCTAAGATTTTAATTTTTAAATATCAAGTTATGCGCCCCATACACGGTTCAATTCAGTTTTCAACTCAGTTGACAACTTTTAAACTGAATTGAAAGATTTTAAATTTATTTTAAAATTTAATGAAATAAAAGACAATTTTTAAAATACATAACAACAAAAATTAATTTTGACAGCTGATCAAGAGACGGGCACAAACAGTACAATCGAATTGAAATACTTAGCAGTCAACTTGAAAAAATCAAAATCTTTTGATTTTTCTTCAACCAACTCGACAACCGTCAAACTAATCAATTGACAAAGCCATACACGCTTTGATTTGGACAACAACCGACTCAGTTGACAATTGAATTGAATCGTGTATGGGCTGCTTTAGCAATACCATTACTGGCATTCCAACAAAGCATGTCTTATTTCAGTTGTTGCAACTATTCGATTGTGTCTTGTATTTTATGCAACGCCGGGTAAGAAAAATTGGAATATATTAAATATTATGTGCACATTTGTAATTTTCTATAGCGACTTTGAGTGCAACGTCCCCTAAAAGGGACACTGCGTCCGTAGTACAATTGTGATACGATGATCGAGCAAATATTTTTTCATATATTGACTTTCAGTTTTTGAAATATTGGATGAACTGGCTGCCCTTGACGATAATATTTTCAATGACTTTGACATTGACGCAATTCCACCATTTTATGGAGCCGATACTGAGCAAGATACCGATGAAAGCGATGATGGCATAAGGCAAATCTTAATCATCACGGTCCAACATCATTATTTACAGAATGTGAAGAAATTACTGCGACATTGATCATCTATTGGAATATTGTAATATGGCACGATACGAGAAGGGCGAAGAGAAAAATGTCCTCTTCGCTCAATCCCGGTAATGAAAAAAGAAGAAATGGGATCTGTAGATCACAGATTTACAAAAAATGGAAGCATATTGCTCACACGATGAAATGATGTCACAATTGCAACACATTTTGATGTCAATGAAATAGGATGATGCCAACGATTCGTTAAAGGAAGGGATGCTCTAAGTATTTTCAAACCAAAAGTGTTTCATCGATATAATATGGACATGGAGGTGTTGATAGGACGGAAGAATTAGTTGTAGTCTACTGCTCGCGAATCAGACAAAAGAAATGGTGGTGGCCAATCTTTGCATATCTCCTTGATGACTCCATTCATTAATGCATGACTGCGGATGAAGAAGTTACATCCCAATGATCCGACAAGTGCGTCTCTTCTTGTTTTATGCCGAAATCTTGCTACATCCTACCTTGAAACGTATGGTACCCCATTTATGAGGATAGCGCACCAACAAAGTGACAGCAGAAACACGATATGATGGCAGAAACCACCATTTTGAATATTCAAAAACTGATAAACGATGTCCCATTGCGAAAAAAAAACAAACTTCATCTATATATATAAAAATGAAAAATGTTTGTATGTGTGTTTGTTTGTTTGTTTGTTTGTTTGTTGGCTTATAGACTCCTAAACTACTGAACCGACTTTCCTGAAATTTTTACAGATACATCACGTGAGCCCTTAAAATAAAATAGGCTACTTATTTTTTCGATAGGGGCAGGGGAATTGGTATCCCCCATAGGATGCCAATATTAATTATCGCATATATTAAGATCCGCTGCACGCATTATGAAGAACTTTTGGTAGTAAGATCTTCTGAGCCCCAAAATTAAAATAAAATAGCAGCGGGGGAAGTGGAATCCCCCATAGGACGCCAATGTTTAATATCGGATATCTTAAAAACTATTAAAGTTAGAACGTTCAAACTTTGTAGAAGTCACACTTATGGTATACTACACTTTTGAAAATAACAATAAAGCGGGTAGGCGCAGGGGGGGGAAATACCTCCCATAGGATGCATATATTAAATATCGCTCAACTGAAGAATTATTAAAGGGAGAGTCTTCAAAAGTGGTTAAAGCTATTATTATAGTAAACTATAAATTTCAATATACAAATGGGCGGGGTAGACGGGGGAGGAGCAGTACCCCTCATATATAGAAATATTAATAAGAGCCACTGCACGCATTTTGTTGAACTTTTGGTAGTAGGATCTTCTGAGCCCCAAAATTAAAACAAAATAGCGGCGGGGGTAGTGGTACCCCCCATAGGACGCCAATGTTTAATATCGGATATCTTAAAAACTATTAAAGTTAGAACGTTCAAACTTTGTAGAAGTCACACTTATGGTATACTACACTTTTGAAAATAAAAATAAAGCGGGAAGGCGCAGGGGGAAATACCTTCCATAGGATGCATATATTAAATATCTCTCAACTCAAGAACTATTAAAGGGAGAGTCTTCAAACGTGGTTAAAGCTACTATTTAAATTTCAATATAGAAATGGCCGATGCACTCTTTTTATTAAACTTTTTGTAGTATGATCTTCTGAACCCCAAAATTGAAATAAAATAGCAGCGGGGAAATGTTACCCCCCATAGGACGCCAATGTTTAATATCACATATCTTAAGAACTGTTATAGTAAGAATGTTCAAACTTAGTAGAAGTCACTCCTATGGTATACTACACTTTTGAAAATAAAAATAAAGCGGGAAGGCGCAGGGGGGAAAACCTTCCATAGGATGCATATATTAAATATCTCTCAACTGAAGAAGTGGTTTAAGCAGTGTAGCGAAGCGCACCGGGTTAAGCTAGTTTGCAATAAATCTCAAAACGGGCTTCAGAATGATTTAAAATTTAGCATACGCCAAGTGTCCCTTATAAGGGACGGTCCATAACTCCAAAACTTTAAGTTTTTTTTTTATAAAATGTTTTTGAGCCGAATAATAATAAAAATTACCTGATTAAATTTTTATTGATTATTGGTGAAAATAATCCACTTATGCGTTAAGTGGCATTAATTAATTTTAGGCGATTAACTGCTCGCATAATTTAAAATTGCTTATTTTTGATTAACGAATAATTCGAATAATTTATGTCGATTAATCGAAAAGTTGGTTTTTTCACAGTAATAGTTTTTTTTTTTTCTGTAAAATAACAAGCCGGTACGTTTAAACAAGACTGAAACCACAGAGTTGGGGAATATTTTATTTTTAAGAATGTTTAATACAGACTTTTAAAAGAATGATTCAGATGATTTTTTTGAGATAAATGAAAAGAACCTTCTGCCAGACCTTAACAAGACTATTAAAAGTATTAAAACTGTTAAAAAAAACTAAAAAATTTAAGTTTTATAATAGAAGACTACCAATTTTAAGAAAGTATGTACAAGAAAAACAGAGAAATTGGATATGCTTTATAACGTTTTACCTTCGATCTCTCTAACGTCAACAATAAATAAAAGGATCTTTTCTAAATCAAATATCATAAAAAAAAAATATTTGAAACATAAACATTTAAAGTGTATACCCTTATTGAAAGATTATTTTAGAATTTTAGCTTAAATTTTGATGCTTTTTTATTTAAAATGTTTTCCTCTTTTATTAGATGAACTAAGTACTTTTGTTTAATTGTTGTTACTTTTTTAATAAAATTTTTATTCTAAAAAATATATTTTTTGATCTTGTTTTTAAACTTCTAAACTAGACAAAATCAAAGTTTTTCGATTAACCGAATAATTTTAAATTGTTCGATTATTAATCGATTAAATATTTACCTCGAATAATTATTCGCGCAGTTAATCGATTAATACAAAACATCGATTTATTGAATACCCTAATGTATATGTTTTGTGAAAAAAGCAACAAAAATTCTACACATTAAAATAAAAAGCAAAAAATTAAAAACAACATGGGATTTGTGACAAAAATTAGAGACAAAAGTGATGGACCGTTCTGGCTAAATTTCAAAAGCAAAATTTAGCGGAGCGTTTGTGACTTAAATATATAAAAAACTAGTTTCCATCCCTTCTGGGGTCTGCGAAAACCTCATTTCAACAGACAAACAGACATCGCTAGATCAACTTCGCTACACATAAAGATCCAGATTATTTATACTTTAAAGGGTCTAAGGTCAATATTGGAGAAATTACAAACGGAATGACAAACTTATACAAACCATTTTCACCTGTGGCGAAGGGCATAATTAAGGCCATAACATTCACTTTAGAGACCTTTAAGCCATTAAAAGACCGATCTCAACATATCGTATACCATTGTTAAGCCATGAACCATGATATTTGATGCAATGAGATCGACCTTTTAATCTGTGGTCACAAGTAATAACCGTCTAAGTCGAAATAGCTTTTGGGAAAAGGCACTTTATATTTGAGGAGGTCCATAACAAAACGCAAAAGTTACACCACAACATTCTTTTGGATAATCAACAAAATGTATTTTAAGTAAGTAGCACATAGTTTAAAAAAAAACAATTATTGAAGTATTATTATTTGTACTGGATTTTACTGAAATGCGTTCGCGTACACTTAAATTTGTAAAATTTTCATATTACTCACCTACTGGATTTTACTGGGATTTTACTGGAAAACTAAACGAACGCACATATTGTCTACAAAAAATAATTTTACACAGAAAAAAATATCTTAAAAAAATTTTTAAAAACACAGTTTGTTAAAAATAAAATTTTATGTCAACAAACTCTTTGTTTGATTCAAAGAAAAAATTTATCAAATTGACACTTTGCAAAATAGTAGTCAATAAAACATATTTAATAATAAAATAATTAAATATTTCTTTATATTCAATAAAAAAAATATTTGAATCGAAGTAAAGACAGTATTTTAACAACTCTTGTCCATTTTTAAATAGCTCATAATTCTCATTTGTTTTACAGTTTTTTTTTGAATAATATATTTAGTTTTGCCACAGTCTTTGGAAAAGGTTTCCTGATGATCTGGCCTAAGCAACCAGTGAAATTCGCATAGGAACTTATTTATCCCCGCACAATAAATTTTAGTGTTTTTATAAAAATATAAAAATTGAAAATTTATGACATCATCATTAATAAATAAAAAAATAAAGATTCGATTAACATTTTGTTTGATTTATTCAACAATTTATTTTAACAAATCAAGTAAAAATTTTGTTGAAAAAAATTATTTGGGCAACAACTTTTTTTTATTGACTCAATAAACTTGGTTGTTGACTAAAAATTTAGCAATTATACATACAAACTTTTTTATCAATACCGCAAAAATCGTCATCGCAGAAAATTCAAATATAATGTAATCAAATATGCGATTTTCGTATTCAAATATGAAAATTATTTTTTTCTGTGTAATCACAAAATTATTATTTTATTCGACAGTTTGTTTAAAAGTTATTTAGATAGCAAATTTGGAATTATTGCGTTTTGGTCCGAATCATAATATTTATTTCATTTTGCTTTGAACTGTATGCAAATATTGCGCTTTGATCGGAACTAGGGCTGGAATTTCTGCTTTTTGCTTTGAATCGATTTGTATTATATAATTTTGATTTAAATTGCCACCACTTGTAGAAATATGAAAACACTTTTTTATGTGTAATTATTACATTTTGCTCTAAACCATTATATTTGATATTGAATTGCAGTGTAGTTATTGAGTTTTGGAATGCTTTATTATAATAGTAATAAAGATTTCAATGATTTCAACTTGAAAAATTTAATTATTGCGTTTTGTTATGGACCTCCTCATTTATGCTTGCGTTTCTAAAAAATTAAATGCATTAGAAAAAAAGTAATTCAGAATAAAATATTATTAGCCCCACAATGCTAAGATAAGAAAAATATGACGAAAGTTGCATTTACTTCAGAAATATTTAATAAAAACAAAAATAAACTCAATTGTTTTTTAAGTCGACTTAGGCGGTTGTCGCTTGTGATCACAGAAATGAAGGCGCTTTATATAAAAAACGAATAGTGAGGGCGTAGCAAAAACTGTTTTTTTTAAGTTTTAGACACTTCTTTGATAAATTGGGTGTTTTTTTTAGCTGCATGGGAACTTTCGATATCGATAAATCTGATTTGACAGCTGATAATGTCAATTTAAATTTCTGGTTAAATGGCTACGTCAATAAGCAAGTCCTCACGACGTTAACGAATCACCATTACAGCCAATAATATTGACTATTTGGTGCGGTTTACACACACTTTCGAAATAAGCAAGGAGCTGCCGTTACGGTGAATGGCAAGGGCTATCGAGCCATGCTGGCTGAATTTTTGTTTCTAAATATTAAGCAGCGAAACATCAACGACATTTGTTTCCAACAAGACGGCGCAATTTGCCATACAGCGTGCTTAACAATCGATTTATTTATTGCAAAATCAATTTAATGACAACTTTACTGCGCCCCTCGTTCGTGTGATTTGACGATATTGAAAAAATAAATGCCATTAAATTAGCTACCGGATTTTAATAAATAAAATTTCATTCCAAAAATAATTCTGCTTTGTATTATCATTTTAAGTTCTCATGCAGCTTAAAAAGCATCCATTACCTTTTATTGTAGGGCGTGACTAGTTTCAAATTATTCTTTTTATTCCAGAAATAGATAAATCTTACGATATTTAGTAAATCTGCGATATAAAAGGTGTTTTTTTTTTATAGAGTGATACAAGTTTAAATCATAATAAAACATAGTAATATATTTTTGATATCAATGAAACGGTCTTTATTGGATAGAAATTACATTAATGTTTCAATATGATTTCGGCCAAGTGGGCGCCACCACGGCTGGCGCGTAGAAGGCGCAATCTGGAACACCAATTTTCAACACCTATTAGCATTCTGACCAGCCCATAAAGCGCACCAAGCAGTTATTTTCTGAGGATGTATTTGTGTTTCGACAAAACCTTGTGGATTCTTCTCACTCCAAATGCGACAATTCTGCTTATTCACCTACCAGTTCAACCAGAAATGGCCTTCATCGAAAAATAAAATTTTAAATGGAAATTCAAAATCAATATCAATTTGTGATTCAGCCCATTCGCCGAATAATTTTGATTAAAAAAAAAAAATGTGCACGCGGTGCTCTGGAGTAAGTCGATCCATTATGAAATGTCAAAACAAACTAAACAAAAAGCAACTATCAGCTGTAAAATGGGTGGTCAAATAAAGCAGTGATACCAACTCAAAGATGTATCACTCAAAAAAAAAACACCCTTTATAATACTAAAATTTCATTAATTCTCAAAACATATTAAAAAATTTTATTTACGTGGTTTTGCATTTCAGCTACTCTTGATTAGAATTAATATATTTTTAAAAATCGAACCAAAACCCTTAATTAAGGGGTATACTTGTAAAGGGGCCCATGTGAAATAATGGACCGAACAACCATATAACTCTTTTCCGACTGAACTGATTTCGCTGGATTTCAGTCCTCAACTGCTTAGGACAAGCTGAGCTAATTTTGTATTAGGATCGACCTGGTTTAATGTAACATATATGTGTAAAAGAAAAGGGGGCTCAATTTTGAGGCGTGTTATAAAAGTAAGTATATAAAAAAACATTTTACGTTTTAGAAGGACTTTCTGGGCACATGCAAGAAGTTGGCCACTAGGGGAAAGTATCCGAAATAACATAAGTGGCGCCCAGAGGTTGATGCCGTATTAAAAAGACTTCCAAGGCAAAAATTAAGCCATAGTCAAGCCTTTCTAGAGGGTGACTGGCACACCTTTTTTTGCATGGAGGCCGACCTGCGTTAATATACGTGCATAAAATAATGAGACACAGCTTATAAACAGGTCCACTTGAAACCCATAAAGCTTTTTCAAAACTTTGCTGGGTTATTTTCATTACATGTGTACGTATGTAAAAATTACATACATAAAACTCTATTACACACTTCTACATGTAAGTCCATATATTTGTTTACGCCCCTTTATATGTCCAAAAATGTTTTGCGTGTTATTATTTTATGTTGTAGACGTTCTGTATTGTTATGACAAATTTAGAAAAAATATGCCAGGCGACAATATTTTTTTGTTTTTAACTCAATATCCCAACCCAATACCAATACATGCTACTAACATTACAAGACCATGTTAACAGACCTTATGACCACATATCCATGGCTATGTATAGAGACATGCAAACATTCATACATACGTACATACAGATAAGTTCAAATATGTACAAGACTTTTATAACGTCAATCTTAAGGGTTGTTTACACAAGTAATGACCAAAGAAAATAAAAATGGCCCTAATATATTTATAAGTATGAATATAATTACAATAGAGAAACACTTGTCATTCGAAATCCTTTAATGTCTTTTGAGTGATTACGGAAAAAATGGTAACTATGATTAATAAAAGTTTCATTACATGTTTATTTTTAGAAAATTATAAGGTTCATACTGAAAAATGTCTATCTTTTAGAAACCAAAAAGGATTTAGAATGAGTTAATATTATTGAAATTCTACAGGTTACATATTCACTTAAAACTTAAAAAGTTTCCATAAAAATCGTTTTTTAATTTTACTTAAAACAAAAATATAAAAAATTCAGTTTATTGTTTTTCAAATATCTTACAAGTATACTCCCTGCGGAAAATTTGTGTCAATTGGTCCAACAGACTAGTCCTGGGACTTGTAAAAATAGAACAAGTACAAAAAGAAAAGAATCATGACCAGTGAAAGAAGAACCAATCCCTTAACTGGTTTATGAGGAACAAAAAGGTAGAAAAAGTAATGAATTTCAGTACAGTCTTCACCGGTGCTGTGACACATTTTTTGGTACTTTCTTAAATTTGGTTCTTAAATTTAATTCTAGGACTTGTTTTATTGAAATAATGCTACATTTTATTAAAATAATACTACATTTTAGTAATTGACACTAAGCACGTTCATTGAGAATAGATCTGTGACTGGTCAAATTGTGTCAATTGACCCCCTCCAATGACAACCCTATGTAAAAGTGATAGGTCTTATTCATATAAAGTGTTAGAACTAGAACCGGTCTCTACCACCAAAAAAAAAGTATCACGGGACTACTTCGGTGTCAGTTCGCTTCCCTCTAGGGCTGTTTCATTAAAAGTAAAACTTTGTCTTGTACTTGAAGAATGGCAATGCATTTTAAAAAATTTTATTTTCAGATCGCACTTTGATTTAATTTTTTTTTTTAAATCCTTAATTTTTTTTTTTTTGCAAAACGTTTTGGATTTTTTTTTTTTTTTAATTTGTCGGGCTTTTCTTTCTTCCACTTTGTTAATTTTACTTTCTGCAATTCAATTAATTTGACTTGAGTATTAAGTGAACTAAATCCCTCCTAATTGGTTATTGTTTCACAAATATATCCGTAATTGGAAAATACATATGGGCATTTCCACAGAAATGTCAACCGCAGCCAAAAAATTCAAAGTATATAAAAGTATCTTGTTTTAACATATTTTTAAAGGCAATCTATCAACTTTCAATAATGTAAACAAATTTTACATTTATTCATAACACACTTTGAAATATTCAAATGCAAAGTCGAACAAGTGCAAAAGTTCTGTTTTGAACATTTCTATTGCACGTTTTGTTTTGCTAAATTATCTTAATGAGAAACATTATGCATTGACAATTGCTTTTTAATCTCGGTTTATATTCAAACAATAAAAGGAAAAATGTAAACGGAACGATGCGATTGCCAGTTACAGCAATTTTTTTCTTTGCTTTACCGTATATTTCGATGTAGCGTGCGACATTGAAAAAGAACATTTGTTATCAGTGCGTCGAGGGTATATATATACCCTATAGATAGGGTATAGATATTTTTGTTGCAAATTTAATAAAAAAAAATGTTGCTGGAAAATAATCAGTGCTTTTCTCTTGGTACTTATTTTAAATTTGTAGCGTGCGACATCGTAAGTGTAAAATGCATAAATTCAAAAAATGTTTTTTCTAAAATATCTTTATTTGCGGTGGTTAACAACTACAAGCAGCAAGGACAGCTTATTCCATTAAAAAAAAAACTTTATTTGAGACTAGCAATACTATTTTCAGTTAAGTTAGTTTTTGTTCTATATTTGTATTTTTCTTTATTGAAGATATTTTTTTAAGTTTATAATTTTTGTTCGGAAAATAAATATATTGAATGTTTTTAAAATAATGTAGAATCATCTTACGCATGTCTTATTACATAAAAAGTAAAAACATAAACATAAAAGTATGATGGAACAAAATGTCGCATGCAACATGTAGCGTGCGACAGTGATTAAAATTAATTATAAACTACACAATATTTTTTAATCAAATAAAAAGCATTATAAGATTATTAAGAATGCATAACATTTTAAAATTAGTCGCATTTAAATATTTAATCAGGTTTCGCTGAAATCAGTGTTTGAACTGTTTGCTTTAAAGGCGACTTCTATTTTTGTCGCATGCAAATGCCTTGGTTTTTTTTTAATTATCTTGAAAACAAACAATTGCTCAAAGTCAACCTTAGCACAAATTATAGTGCTAATCAAGAGCTATAAGTTTCGCCTTTTCTCAAAAAATAAATGTTTAGTTGTATGTTTTTTTTTTCACTTTTAAGGCGTACGAATGTCGCATTCGACATTGGAGAAATGCCCATATGCTAGTTGACTTCTGATTTAAATTAAATTTAATATTTATTTTCCTTTTTTAATTCCACAATTATCGGCATCAACAAGCTCTTCTAACATTCTTAAATTATTCAAATATTTT
Source organism: Pollenia griseotomentosa (assembly GCA_963931875.1). Taxonomy (NCBI): domain Eukaryota; kingdom Metazoa; phylum Arthropoda; class Insecta; order Diptera; family Polleniidae; genus Pollenia; species Pollenia griseotomentosa. The sequence continues at coordinate 52,989,582 of OZ007564.1, forward strand.
TGAATAGAATTCTGAAGCGTCTATTCAGGCCCCATCTTGTTACTACTTGCTGCTGTGGAAGAAGAACCAAAGAGATACATTTCATTAAAAATTGCAATATTATCGAATTAGCTTCTAATTTCCTCTGCAATGCGGTATAACCCATGTGCCAAACGAATACCTTGTAACAGTTTTAGATAAAATATTTTAAGCCCATTGGAAGCCTTAACCATGTAAGGTGCTACAGCATCTTTTGTCGAAATCTTGAAAATCTTATATTTAAAACAAAGCTCCCAAAAAAGTATAGTCGGTCAAGCTTGAACCTTTGATACATTAAATCACAATATTTAAAAAGAAATTTTCGAGAGTTCAACCTCTTTGGACCCCATCCGCAATAATGGACCCGCCAGAACCAAATTATGTTATGAGGTTAACATTCATGTAACAGGTTCTCGCAATAAAATAAGTTTGGACCTAGTTAAATCTAAATACCGACATAATAAGATTTTTTATGGAATCTAAGACTCTATTTCGAAAACAAGCTTTGATGAGGGCTTTGTGAAATGATGGACCATTCTTTTCCTGGTGACAGTTAGAACATACATATAAACCGAATTTCAGCCAATTATCTCGAAAACTTTGACGGACGGACGAACATAGTTAGATCGATTCAAAAAGTGATTCTTAGTCGATCGGTCTATTAGCAATATTTTAAAGTGATGTTATTTATTATCAGCATAATACCGCTCCAATATTGTGGCGTGGGCAGAAATATTCGAAAAACTTCTGAAAACATAAAGTTGATTTATTAAAGTTTTGATTGATTTCTTTTTTTAACCGTTTGACTTTTTCCAAAGTCCATATTGATAAAATTAACCTCAGTTTAAATTTTTTCTTTTCTTTTTTAACATAACAAACTTATTATCTTTCACCGTTAGGAGGGTAATTTTAAATCTATTAACATTATAAAAACATTAATTAAAAAATTATAAACAAATTTAAAATAAATAAATTATATTGAATTACTCATGGCGAGAGTATTTATAACACAAAATTGAACTAAATAGAAAATATTGATATACTTTTATTTATTAAATTACTTAATTATAAAATATTTTTTAATTATGGTTGTCAAAGTGACCGCTCTTTAACATTAATAATAAACAATTTTTTAAATTAACCCATTAAGTGTTAAGGCATAAACAGTTAGTAAATAAAAACAAGCGGCTTTGCCAAATCCTATAACGTAAGCTGAAATGCAAAACCACGCAAATAACAAAAGATGCGAAATCGGTTTTTTGATTGATTATGATGCATATCAACAACATCCATGTTTTCTCCAATTTTTTTTTTCTCTGACAATGAAAATTAGACTTTTTTAAGCGAAAATCCAAACAACGTAACTACATGTGCAAGTATTATTTAAACCAAAAGCACGAAACTACATGTTTTTATTCATAAAATATTTATAATTCATAGCGGGGTTTAAATTTTTGTAATAGGCCAATTCACAATCTCGTGCAAATTTTTTCTATTTACTCGACATTTTACGAATACAAAACACATTTTCTTTTAAACTTAAAAAAAATTTCATTGAAGTAACGTGTTTTTGTTGTAAAAAATATGAGTTCAAAATAACGTAACCACCATAACTCTTTGAAACATTTATAAATTATTCTTTTTATTCCAGAAATAGATAAATCGTTCGATATTTAGTAAATCTGCGATATAAAGGGTGTTTTTTTATAGAGTGATACAAGTTTAAATCTTAATAAAACATATTAATATATTTTTGATATCAATGAAACGGTCTTTATTGGATAGAAATTACATTAGTGTTTCAATATGATTTCGGCCATGTGGCCGCCACCACGGCTGGCGCGTAGAAGGCGCAATCTGGAACACCAATTTTCAACAACTTTTAGCATTCTGACCATCATTGTTTTTGAAGCAATATGGGCCAATGACTCCGACAGCCCATAAAGCGCACCAAGGCAGTTATTTTCTGAGGATGTATTTGTGTTTCGACAAAACCTTGTAGATTCTTCTCACTCCAAATGCGACAATTCTGCTTATTCACCTACCAGTTCAACCAGCAATGGCCCTCATCGGAAAATAAAATTTTGAATGGAAATTCAAAATCAATATCAATTTGTGATTCAGCCCATTCGCCGAATTATTTTGATTAAAAATTTCCACAATTTGCACGCGGTGCTCTGGTGCAAGTCGATCCATAATGAAATGTCAAAGCAAAGTAAACAAAAAGCAACTATCAGCTGTAAAATGGGTGGTCAAATAAAGCAGTGATACCAACTCAAAGATGTATCACTCCAAAGAATCACCCTTTATAATACTAAAATTTCATTAATTCTCAAAACATATTAAAAAATTTTATTTACGTTGTTTTGGATTTCAGCTACTCTTGATTAGACTTACTATATTTTTAAAAATCGAACCAAAACCCTTAATTAAGGGGTATACTTGTAAAGGGGCCCATGTGAGTTAATGGACCGAACAACCATATAACTCTTTTCCGACTGAACTGATTTCGCTGGATTTCAGTCCTCAACTGCTTAGGACAAGCTGAGCTACTTTTTTCATAATTAGAGAGAGAAATGTCATAAGTTGCTTATCTTATTGACAAAGCGACCAACGAAAGAAACAACCAAAAATATAAAATGTTGTTGGTAATTGTTGTAGTATTGACACACCGTGTACATGAATTCGCTTTGGCTTAGGAGAACTTGCAACAGTTTAACATCAAAACTGTTCTTTCCTTTTGATTCTTTTTAAAATGAGCGTGATATCAACAGACAGACGGCCATGGCTAGCTCGACTTAGAATTACTCAAGAACCCAGAATATATATCTGTTTCATTTTGACAAAACAACTTAAGTCCAATTAAAAAAGTTAAAGAAAAAACATTTTTGTTACCCTTTTTAAAATTTTGTATTATAAACGAAATTTTTCTTTAATTTTGGTTTATTTTTTCAATTAATAAAAATAATTTTTTCACCGAGTTTTTTATAAAAGCTTTGTTGCTAACTTATCTCGACTTAAGATGTTTTGTCAAAATGCCGAAGATATACTTTATGCGGTCTTAGATATTTATAATTGGGTGATTCACAAGGTGTCATGAAGTCATAAGTCTTAAAATAATAACATGAAAAAATACGAATGTTGTGAACAACCCCTCATAATTTAGTGGGCTATTTTGAATTTAAATCAGCTGATTTAACACAAATATAAAAATAAATATTTACCTAACATCAAAATTTTTTTTAATTCTAATCCACTTATTAATAAATAAAATTAGATCTTACCTGACTATTATCCATTTTTTAAGACGCAAATCACAAATCAATTTTATTTTGTTTGTTTACCAAACATCAGAGTCGTTAGCCGATATAATTTGACGCCGCAAGTGTTTTGTTGCAAAAATTGCTAGTCGCTGGTTAAATTCGGATACTAGCTGGATAAAACTAAACCATCAACGGCGACGGCTACAAAAACTAATGCGGTTCGGCTCAGCCGCTCAGGGCAGGTCTCTTCTGATTAATTACGACAGCACAATAAACATAGCAAGCAAAGTTCTAATACTTTAAGACACTTTTGGTTTAAAAAGCAACAACAATATTTTTAAAGCCTTGTAAAATGTTAGAACATTATGACAATTACACACCTAGTGAATACCCCAAATATTTATAATTTATAATCAGGGAAACCAGAAATATGCTCTAAAAAACGCGTTTTATGCGCATTAAATATGCAGTAAAAACTGGAAAATAAAATCTGGAAAATATGCCCTAAATATGTTTAAAAATATGCCCTAAAAATTAAAAATTACTCATTTGAAGATACAATATTCAACAATTCAATAACAAAATTTAAAAAAAGAAACCTAAAAATATTATCGGTTAAGCCTATATTAGGTTAAAATTCATATAAGAGATGCTTGCGCCGAATATTATCTACATATTAACGGCCCTTTGTTCCTACTAGGAACCACAGGACATAACATATTAACATCCATATGGGCTTTTGTCTTAAAGGGATTTTAAGTACGGCCGCTAAATTGTTTACAAATGTTAACATTTAAAAGGAAGTTGAAGTTTTTAAGGATGGGAGCTTTGGGCAAATGTGAACCGATTCGAAAATAATTTCAAAATTGTCGACAAACAAACAATCGACGAAACGTCGGGAACAAAATATTCAGCCTTATTCCGGTTGACGTTGTCGTCATCGACAGTGTCGTTTTTTGGAGAAGATTAAAGAACACAGGCTGTTTGTCACTTTAATCTATAACAAAAACCGACACTGACGATGACGACAACGACAACCGGAATAAGGCTGATTGTAATTAAAAATCGAGTTTTATTTACATTGAAGAAATTTAGGCCCTATTAGCTTGACAAAAATAATATTCATAAATCCATCGCTCTGGCCAAAGAAACAACTACAACAAAATGTTCTTATTTTTAAAATTGACCCTTTTTTCTCAGAATTCCCCTTTTTGAACCACTTTTCTTTTGAAAATCCCCTTTTTGTGCCCCTTTTGAAAAGTTTTATACGGTTCAGCTGATTGTTGGGTACCACAGGTCTAGGATCAGAAATGTATAAGCTACAATCGGATGATAATAAGAAAGTATGGTATACTAGCCGTTCCCGCCGCGTAGCCTGCTCCGAATGCATTTTTTATTTAATTTAAAGAAACATAAAGCCTGTGTGTTTTATTGTGTGTAGATAGATCTACGTAAGTTTTAAATTTCTTCAAAATCAAAATTGCCCTTCTGTCCCTTCATTTTCCTAGCTTTAAACAATATATAAACCCTGTGTGATTTAATTACGCTGATCTATATTTAAATTTCATCAAAATTGGTTAGACATTTTCAGGGTGGCAGTAACTCTACCTTTGTTCCCTCTTATGCGGTCAGGGGATGGTCGAGGTTAAGCGGCCCTAAGCCCTATTTTAAGTTAGTACCAGTTAGAGAAACACAAAATATCAAAAAACTCCTCTTACAGATTCTAAATCACTCCGGACCTTGCATGTTTAATTTGATGTTTCTATGTCCAATATTAACGGAAATTCAAAAAGTACCAGTTAAAGAACAAAAAAGTACCAAAAGACCCTCGTACAGATTCTCATTCACTTAGGACATTGCATGTTTAATTTTACGTTTCTAGGTCCAATACAAATGACAATTAAAAAAGCACCTGTTAAGGAAGAAAAAAGTACCAAAAAGCCCTGTTACGAAAATAAAAAAAGTACCAGTTAAAGAACGAAAAAGTACCAAATGGATCCCTTAAAAGATTCTCATTCACTTAGGACCTTGCATGTTTAATTTTATGTTTTAAGTCCAATACTAACGGAAATTCAAAAAGTACCAGTTAAAGACCAAAAAAGTTCCAAAAAAGTTCGCCCATAGAGTCTTATCACTTAGCGCATTGCATGTTGCACTTTATATTTATAGGTGCAATGTTAACGGTAATTAAAAAAGTACCAGTTGTAGAACCAAAAAGCTAAAGAAAGAAATTAAATTTTCCGTACATATTTCCCTCTTTGGTACATTTTTCTTTCTCCCTATTGAAGTATCAAAAATTTAATGAGGGAGCCCATTTAATGCGTATATACCAAAGAATGGAAAAAAATAGTTTGTAAAAAAAGTACCAACAATAGTTACGAATTTTACCCTTTACAAGTACGAATTTCTAAACAGTCGCGAATTTGTATTTGTATTTTTTAGATAAGTTTCGAAAGTGATATAATGGTTATTTTTTCATTTATTGTTTTAAAAAATAGACGGGGTGACAAAATAGTACCAAAATTAAGTTTTACCCGTTTACTCTCTAAAAGGGTCAAATTTCAAAAAAGTACCAGGCACCTGTCCGCTTATTTTTCCAAAAAACAACGATAAGTATTGCAGTTTGTTTCTGTCTCTTTTAGTTTTGGAGATATGAGTGAGGTTAGAATAGGAAGTTTAGCAACCCTGGACCCTATCCTTAGCACTTTAGTGGAAGCTTATATAGCCTTTATCCGTTAGGAGGTTCCATTCTTCATTTTGTTGGATTATAGATTATCTGGATTATGAAAACTGATTCATGAAAAGCAATTCCTTAAAGTGGTTACACTATTGACAATTTTAAGCTGATTTTAATGAAATTCGATTTTCTATGCCTAAAGGCTGTTTTACACTATCACACAAGTCTTACGTATTTTGAGAAAAATACAACCCTGTCATGATAAGTTGTTATTGTTTTTTGAAAAATTTTAAACTATAATTAGATCAGGAAAGCATTTTCATAAAATACTTAAGACTTTGTGGGATAGTGTATAACGACCTTAAGTAAGATCTACTTCTGCCTTAAATAGATTTTAGTCTTCGGGTCTCATAAGGATTCTGTGTTCACCTTTCTTAACATTGTGTAAATTGTTTGCTTGTTTTTTAGTTTGGTACAAAAATTTTTTTTAAAATATGTACGTATGTATGTGCTTTTTGGGTAAGAGTGATTGGCGAAAATAAGTCGTATTTAAAAGTAATTGCCAGTTGTTGACCTATCCGATCATAATTTGAAGAAGTTTCTTACTTTTGAACGATTTATACAAACAATTCAAAGGTTATATTGAAAAATACTTTGTATGGCGGATGAAATCAAAGGCTGAATTTTACTAGTCTTTCATTGAATTAATGAAAAAAAACATAATCGATATATATCGCCGATACTTAAAATACCGATATATCGATATTGAATTACGGCTAACGAATTCGATATTTTTTAAAGTCAGTCTTCATTAAAAACTCAAAATTTTAACCGTTTTTTAAACAATATATTTTTAAAGAATTGGCATCACTGCATCATATCATAAGATTTTTAAACTAATATGAAGATCTTAAATAATTGGCATTTATAAGAAGCAGTGCCGGATACAAGAAGCAGATTGACAAGAGAGCACATAAAACAGAGAGTGCTCCTGATGTCCATATCTGATGATTACTGGTTCGACTAAAACAATCAAAAACATTTTTGGTTAAAGTTGGTACTTTTGGGGTGCAATTCAAATTTTAAGGTAAGTTGGTACTTCCATGTTTACTTCGTAATTTACTTTTTTTTAGATTTCATATGGTTTTTTTGTATTCTTCCTTTTTGTTTTTGTTATAATTAAATTTTTTGTTTTAATTGAATTTTTTGTTTTAATTGAATTTTTTGTTTTAATTGAATTTTTTGTTTTAATTGAATTTTTTGTTCTTATTAATTTTTTGAAATAAAATGAACTAATAAAAAGTAACAATGTACACTGAAAGTATTTCCTTCACAGATCCAATGGATTTTGACATTAATCCAATGAAAAATATCATTAAAAGTCAACCTATGTAACCTTTCATTTGAATAATGAAGAATGTTATATTGGCCCCCGGTTATTGAAATGTTTCATAAAATCGATGAAAATTTTGCATTATTTTAATTTCAAACGTTTAAAGAAATTTTTTCTTTATTTTAATAAAAATGTTTTTATATTTGAATGATATTTTTAATATGTTCTCAATGACATTTTTTGTGTCTTTTATTAGTTTAATGATTGTTATGGTTATAAATTTATGTTTATTTATTTTATCCATTTTTTCATTGTGCGTTTTGAGTTATTGTCAATTTAATTTTTTTTTTACTGTTTCAATTCAAATCATCAAGTTTTATTAATTTTATTTCGTTTTTATATTTACTTTACATCATGTTATGTTCTACTTTTATAAGCTTAACCTTTAAGTAAATTTTACTTAATTCATTTTCCAGCCCGCGATGACTTTCAATTGCCTTCTTTCCATTTTTCTGGCATGTACTACTGCGTAAATTTTGTGTATTTAAATTAACAATTAAATAAAATGGAATGTGTGAATTGTTTTCTACTGGTTTTTCTTTTGCGTTGTTTGTTTTTGAACATAAATATTTCTTACATTGAGCTAAAATCAGTATTTCGTTATCGTAATGAATTTTTTTCATTAAAGTTATGAAACATTAAAACTTACAATTTTTATACCCTCCACCACAATTAGTTGTGAAGAGGCTATACTAAGTTTGTCATTCCGTGTGAAACTTTTTTATTATTCATCTCAGACCCCATAAAGTATATATATTCTGGCTGCTTGAGTAATTCTAAGTCGATTTAGCCATGTCCGTCTGTCTGTCCGTCTGTCCGTCTGTCCGTCTGTCCGTCTGTTGAAAACACGCTCACTTTCGAAAAACTCAAAAGAAATAAACAAACTAGGTGTCAAAATGCTTGTAGTTATCCTAAGCAGTTTGGGATTGAATTTCAGCAAAATCGGTTCAGTAGGACCAGAGCTATGAATCAAAATGTGGAACCACCACCTTCAAAAACTTGATAATTTTGTTACAAAAACAAACATAAATGATGCAAAAATGCACGGAATGACATAAGATTTTGCACAAGTCTGTTTTATTCGACTAGAAATTACACTGTAAAATTTCGCGAAGGTCGGTCCATAATTTACCCTAGGCCCCATATAAACCCTACTCCCGGAAAACTGTTTAGTACGCCTAAAACCGTAAAAAATAATGCAATCATAACAAATTTTGGCTCGTCACAATTTTATAGGACTTTAAATGATACTGTGAAATTTCGTGAAGATCGGTACATAATTTACCCTAGGCCCCATATATGCCCTACTCCCGGAAAACAGTTTAGTCTCCTAAAACCATAATTAATAACAAATCGTCACAGTTTAAGATAATAATAATAAAAAGACATCATACAGATATTACTCCTTAAACATTCGAACTGTCGGTGGAGGGTATCAAAGATTCGGCACAGCCGAATATAGCACTCTAACTTGTTTTCATATATTTTCATGTCTAACGCTAACAAATTTTTTCTTAGTATAAAAAAACCTTTTGAAATTTTGTATAACAACAAGTTGAATATTTCTTTTGAAAGAGATATTAAGTTATCATTAATTTAATGAAAAATTTTAACGAAATTACGAAGCTTAATTTCGTAGTGTTAATGGAATTGCTTCATTATATTTGTAAAATTTCTTTCCCGTAATGAAATTTTTCATTGAATTAATGAACAAAATTTAATGGAATTAATTCAGTAGATATATTATGTTTGTACAAAGGTATATTAAATTTTTTAATTAATGGTATTTGCAAAATACGTTCGATATATCGATTAATCGCTATTTTTGAAATAATAAATATCGATTCGATATATCGATATATTTTTTCAATTTGCCCATCCCTAGTTTACTTTACACTAAAAGTATGGATCGAATTCTTTGCAATTTCATCAGAAAAATTTATTGTTAAAAAATTATCATCTAATTCTTTTTTTAAATGCAAACCGTATCTTGATTATTTACATTATTCACATTTTGGAACTCCAATAAAAAAATGAAAAAGCTTGAAATGTCCACAATGGGTTAATATGACATTTAAACGCTTTGAATCAATAAAACTGTATTTTCTTATTTAACATGATTAAATTGTAATGATTTCTTAATGAACTCTTAATTCAACAGAAAATAAAAGAGTTCATTTGAATATCCGTACGTGGTATTTGATAAATAATTGTTCACATGTTCACAAATAATAATGCATCTAAACTATTTCAATCATTTTTAAATGTTAAGAAAACGGTTTTTATTATTTCTAATGTCATCGTTAAGATGTCCAGTTGTCTGTTGAGATGATAGAAGTAAACGGTAATAATGTATAGATTTATATCTAGATAAAACAGTAACAAGGAATATCAACGGAAGTTGTCCTACAGTTACAAGTGTTTTTAGTCAGAAAACATCGATTAGTTTATAGAATAATTGTAGGGAAGAAAAAATGTGCATACACTTAGGCAAAATATATGTTGAAATCTGGTCAATTTCTTAGACACTTTATACTCTTAATACAGCCTTATGACGAAAAAAATAGATCTCCAGTCTATTATTTTTTTTTTTAATTTTCATTAAAGAAACGCATTATGGTCTGTGCAAGGGCGAATTCACTACAGGTGGCGGCAATGCTACAACAATCCAATAACCACAGAGGGTTTTTGCATTGCATTTTTAGTGTTTACGGTTCGAAATGTCAACCATTTATAACAAAACATTTTAGAACAAAAAACAAAAATTGGTTCGAACTGTCAACGCCAGCAAGCAGGCTTTTTGCCGCGACCTGTAGTGAAATCGCCTTGATCTGTGTCAAGTTAAACTTTAACAATACTTCAGACTCAATTAAGGTGATCTCGATGCGTTCTTTTTATGCTTTAACATTATTTTCTTCGAGTGTAATTTAATTTCATTAAATATTTTTGCATATTATTTATCATTTAATCACGTTTACATTGTTGCCACTCTCAGATTGATATTACAGATTTATTAAACTAATTTGTTGAATTAATGAAGACAGATGGTGAATTCAAACCACAACCCAACAGCAAATGCCACTTAATCAAACGTTTTTTTTTTTTTTTTTTTTGAACAAAAAGAAAGAAGCACGCGTTTTTAACACACAACCAGGCAGGCACCTTTTACTCACCAACTTCATACTTCGTACATTATAAAAGTTTGTTTGTTAAACTATTTAATTTAATTGAAATTATCTCTTATTATGAAATTATCAGTCATGTTAATGTGGAATTAACTTTTGTAATAGACACGGGAAAGAAACGGAAGTTAGTGGTACAAACTAAATTAGCGATTAGAATAATTTGTTCAACATTATTCGATTACATCAGTTATATAGAAAAAAAAATTAAAAAGATATTTAAAAAAACTGGTCATAAGCCAACCGATGAAATGCGACAAAGTGGAAAGAGTTGGCTAAAAGACCTTTAGAAAAAGGGAAATGGGAGTGTTTTTGAAAGAGGATGTTGTTTTAAAATTATTGACCGATTGATTGGAATGATAAAGGAAAATATGTTAACAATGTTGCTACAAAAACTTTAAAAACAAATTTAAATATAACAAAAAAAAAACGTTAAAAATTAAGTTCAATATGCGATAGATATCCTTCGATTTAGGCGGTACTTCTTTTACCTTTTTGATTTCACATGATTTAACATTTGTGGCAATTTTTTTTTACTCGCTTGAGAAATGAGGACAACTTTTTAATTACACCCTAAAAAATCGAGAAGCATTGGTCTTTGTCAATGGTATTGTGCACAGAAAAACAATAGCAAGATTTAGTATGTAATTAATAAAAAAAATTTTTAACTTTTCAAATATTTTTAAGAATTTTCTTAATTAAATTTTTTGTAAATTGTCATATTAACAATTTGTTTAAGTTGAAAAAAATAAAATAATTTTCCACACAAAATTAAAAAATTGAATTTTTTTTTTTTTTGGTTTTAATCTCGTAAAGAATAAGCGATTGGACTGCTATTGAAAACTGAGCTCATCTCTGGGGTTAGTAAAACCATTATTTAAGACTTCTTATCGAAATTTTAACGCAATTTTATTTATTCTAGTTTCAAATTATAGTTGATGATTGTGTCCGCTTTGTGCAAGTGTTAAAACCTTCTTCTGCATCCACTTCTAATAGCCAATAAATCACTGATGGTTTTATCGCTGGTTAAGTTGAACTAAACTTGAATTTATATGTAGTTTAAGCTCACCAACTATAAATCAGTGACCCATGTGTTATATATTGTTCAAAAAAAAAAATAACATGTGGCAGCACTACGATAAATCTTATCAAATTCATACGGTCTGTATTGGTAATTTAAACGTCCAATTTTATGCGTTTAAAGATGGTTTACAGACAGTGTTGCCAATTTAGCCATTTTTAACCCTGTTTAGCCATTAAAAAATTAGTTTAACCATTAGCCATTTTTTTTAAGCCATTTTTCAAATTGTTTAGCCATAAAATTTTTTTGCCATTTTTCTTTTAAAGGAATAATTTTTATTTTATTATAAAAATTTATAAAAGTAAAACAAACATTTTTAAACGCCTTTAATTTAAATCACAACTTTTACAAATGTTGAAAATCGCAAAAAACGACGATGATGAAACATGTTTCAAAATAAAGGAACAGTATTCCAATACTAAATTTATAAAATGGATCACCACAAACATTGGCGTTTCTTTCTGGTTGCAAGTATTTCAGTAAAGGGATGCAGGCAGCAACAAAATTTTTTTAGAAATCCCAGAATTGACTATAAAGTTGCTCTCACTTCCATGGTCTAATGCTAAAGTAGAGAGGGTATTTTGCCAAGTAAACATCGTTAAAAGTAATTTGAGAAATTTGGCAACCGTTAATTCGATTTTTTTAATTAGGTAAAGAATTTTACTGTAACAATAAAATATTTTTACCAACACCACAACAGAGGAGAGGGTACTATGCGTTTGTGCTGATGTTTGAAACACCTTAAAATATTGATACTTAAGGTATGTTCAGACTTAACAAATATTTGACAATAAAATCCATAAAAAGAGTTGCCAGTAAATTGATCAAATTTAAGCTTTATTTTAACAATTTAACAATTTATTTACAAAACTTTAATTTTAAAATGATCATTGTATAATGTTATTTAGAAACTGTTAAATAATGTTTGCCCTAGCCAAACGTTTTGAAAAAGCAAACAATCCTTTAAGAAAACTCGTGGTCACGTGTAGGACGTCAAATATTTAATAGGTGTGAACGTAGCTTTAGCCAACCTTTACGTATACCGATTGACTCTGAATCACTTTCTGAGTCGAATTAACGATGCTTGTCCGGCTGGCTGTCCATGTACACCTTGTGCGCAAAGTACAGGTCGCAAATTTAAAGATAATTTAATAAAATTTGGTACATAGGTTATAATGTGGTGTACGTCAGGGGTTGACAGACTATACTTTTTAACTTGTTTTTTATTGTAGATCTGGACTCATAATGTTGTTCAATTTCATCGTAAACAACTTTAAATGAATTATTTCTGTTTTGTTACAGAATTTTAATGTGTTTTTACTTAAAAAAAAAGTTAAGCCATTTTTTTAGCCCATTTTTAGCCATTTTTTCCGTAAATTTAGCCATTTTTCGTCACCAAGTTTTGGCAACACTGTTTACAGATTTGTTGGTTTAATCAAATTTTAAACCAAAAAAAGAGTTAAACTTGCTCTGATTTTTTAGCCCTAAGTCTGTTTCTATTTAAGATATTCGTGATGAGATTCTTATTAAAGTTAAATTAAAAATATTAGCACTTTTAATGCATTTCCATCTTTCAAAATTGCAATAAATTTGTCAAAATTAATGAGCAACAAAACATAGTGTTAATACGACAAATTTGTAATAAAATTGTTTATTTGATTGCTAACAAATATTTTATTTAATTTCACAAACTCATTGTTAAAAACATTTATTGAATGTGAACAATTTTTATTAACAAAAGTATTTTTTATATTAACAAATTGCAAAGCTATTTAGCAAAACATTAGCTGATGTGATTGCCAATACAAGAATTTCGGAACATCAACCGCCATAAGACGCCAGCCATATTGGTTGTGCGAAAAGCATGTGAGAAATCTTTAGGATTCAATAATCCTGCGTATATGTGCTTTGTCGATTCAACAAAAGCTTTTTGTAGCGTAAGGCTACACGATGTCATTATGCTCCTGTAACAGATAAATATCCCCAAAACATGTTAGCGGCAATTAACGACAACAATGCCTACATCAAAGTTGACGATATGTTCACAGACAAGGTACAGACATCTTCAAAAATGAGACAGGGCGACAGCCTAAGCCCAAACCTTTTCAATGTCAAAATGGACTCCATCATCGAGAAGGTGAAAGCTGAAGCACCCACACAGAAAAAATGTTCGCCAAATTTTTTTTTTTTTTTTTTTTTCGATTAAATTACACTGCTTTTACAAATGGAAATTTAGCACATTTAAATGAAATGGGAATTTAGCACATTTAAACGAAACCTTGTTAATTAATTTTTTGAATCCCAAGAAAAACTTTGATAACTAATATGCATGTGGCAGTGTTAATAAAACTGAACTGGCAAAATAAAATTAAGTAATTAATTTTTATTTTTGTTTTTTCTTTACCCACTTACAACTTCATATAGAGTTGACAAAAAATCAACCAATTGTAGTCGGGACTGTAAGAAAAGATAAACTCACTTTTTATTGTTGTTGTTTTTGTTTAAGCTTTGATATTGTTATAAGTAAAACTTGAGCTTATAATTCTTATTCGCTTAACAGTTTTATTTGTATAATATCTTTAGTTTTTCTAAAATCTTTGGATGAAGTTTCCTGACGATCTGGCCTAAGCAACCAGTGAAATGCGCATAGGAATAGCTTATCCCTTCAACAATAAATTTCAGTTTATCAATAGTATGAAATGGGAATTTAGCACATTTAAACGAAACCTTGTTAATTTACAAATTTTTAATTTGGAAAAATACCAAGAACGCCACATGCCTAGATAAGTTAATTGGAACCTCCTGAACACGAAAAACGCTGTAATTTTTTTTTCTAAGTACCGTTTTTTAGATAACGGTACTATGTGTTTTTCGGTGTATGGTCCCACTTAAACCCTTGTGGAGCCCTTGTTCAAGAGGTCCCAATTAACTTATCTACGCATGTGTCGTTCTTGGTATTCTTTGGCTGTAAACCAGTGTTATTATTCAAAAATAAAATCAGTTTTAATTGAAAATGTTATCATGTGATTTAACTTATAACTGCAGAAAATGTTTTAAATATCCAAAAATATTTAATTGATACACTCGAAAGAAAAATCAATCCGAAGCGGTATTAATAGTACGGTGAGTACGGATTTTCTTTAATCAAGTACAGAAAGATTGATTTAATTACGGATTTTCAATTGCGAATTACTTAACTTATCCATATTCAATTCCGAATTCGTACTTGAAATAATCCGAAAATTAGATTAACTTTAATAAAACTAAGATTGATTGAACCAATCTCAAAATGCGCTTGATTCAAGTATTATTAAGTTGATTCAATTCCGAATTCGTACTTGAAAAAGTGAAATTAGAAGGAGCATTTTATTATGATTGATTTATTTACCCATTTTACACATTACACAATTTCAATTATAAAAAACCAGCATCATTCCCGATATAGTTTTGACTTCAAAAACTTAATGTATACAAAATACAAGACTTAATGTATACAAATATATAACTGAAAATAAAAACTAAATGAGAAGCAAGAGTTCTCAATTTTACTTTTAAAACATGAAAATAATGGGTGGTTCGTCTTGTTCTATTGTTTTTGTTGTTTTTACACACAACAAGCAGCTCGTTTTTAAACTTCTTTGTGTGGTGTTGTGTTGTAGTGTCTTCAACAAACTTTGATAAGTTAAACGAGATTAAAACGCTCAATTTGTAATTTTATTCTCAGAGTGGAACTACCAACGAAAAGTTTAATCTTTTTTTTTACTTAGTTTAAGAATGTTGTACTTACTTAAAGAAATTCCGGGATTGATTTTCAAAAGTAGTACTCGTACTTAAAGTAAGTATAAAAAACTTAATTTATCCCGAGTGTTTATCTTTCTGCACAGAAAAAAATAAAAATGGATTTCAATTAAAAAATTTGTGATATTAATTAAAAAATTAATTAAATTTGCACCAGTAAACAAATTAATAGTATCAATTAAACCAGTTAATAGTATTAATTAAACGTTTAATTCCCTTGATTAAACGTTTAATTCACTTGATTGAATTTTTAATTAAAACTGATTATATTTTTGATTAATGCTTTAATTGGTGAAAAATTTTGGAGAATTTTTTCTGTGTGTGTACCATTAATTTATATAATTTTTTAATTAATATCACAAATTTTCAAATTGAAATCTATTTTTAATTTTTTCAGTGACTGTCAACTGGTGAATTTAAGATAATCACTCCTATCGTGAATAACAAGTGGAATTTTGGTTACCATGAAATTTTTATATCCCGTGAAGGAAAAAAAAGCAATCGTGACTCTCCCGTGAAATATTTTTCACGATATCAGTTCCAGTTGATGTATAAAAAGAAGATTACAAAATTAAAAAATCAATGAAAATTTTGTTCAAAAATAAAAAAAAAAAAATAGGTTTTTGCACTTTTTAAATTTTATGTAATAAAATATTTTTTTAAAATTCTGCCACCACGTCTTTCGCAAGCTTTACAATGCATAGACATTCGCCCTATTGTTTTGCATTTTGTTCAGCTATATATCAGTTTGTGCCTTATTAACGGATCTTGCCCTTGATATTCGAATAGTAAGAAGAACTACTTACATAAATATTCTGTTTCCCAGCAAAAATAAAGTGGGAAAATCAAAGGGGAAAAGTGAATAAATTACTAGGGAAAATACTTTTTACGATAAGGGGAATTTTTTTCCGTGAACAATTTTTCACATTATTATTCTCCAGGAATGCCAATCGGGACAGGTTTTCGCAAATCCCGGGATTTGGGTTTTCAAAAAATCAAATCCCGGTGTTTTTCGGGATTCGGGGTTTTTAAAAATTTAAAGCTAAATGCTTTTTAAAGATATTTATAAAAGAAAATCGTTAATTTGTTTCTTTTATACGTAAACGAATGTATTTATATAGAAATATAACAACAAATATTAGCCCCCAATTTCACCAAGTTCAGTTATAATTAACTATCAATTATAGCTGTCAAATCATATTGTTACCGGAAGTTAAAGTAGTAGTTAGTTTTTACTGAGCTTGGTGAAATTAGGGGTAAGTCACGTAAAAAATTTAAAATTGATTTTCCATCACCAAAATGATTATTTTGATTACTAGGTTAATTGATTTGTTTATTAGATTCAATTAAAATTCTGATTAAATGAATTCAGATGAACAATTGAAATTTGAATTCAAAATTAATTAAAAAAATCATTTTGCTTAGTTACCCAACAAAAAAAAATTATCATTTTGTAAAGCAAAATAAGCTACACTGAAAGAAGAATGCTTCATATATTTAATGAATCATTTTCATAAAAAAATTTTCATTGGTAAAATGAAAATTTTCATTGTCTAAATGGAATTTCATAGTTATAATGAAGTCTTTTCGTTAAAATCGCTTCATTGGATTTCGTAATTACGTTAAAAATTTTCATTGGATATATGAAAACTCAAGCTTATCCAAGTTAAACAAAAAATTTTAATTGGGAACATAAAAAAACAATATACAAACACAACTATATTCATAAATTAATACAAAATTATAGTTTCCTTAAAAAAATGAATTGGTAATTAAAAAATGTAAGATTTATTTATTTCATACATCTAATGTTATATGCCATTAAATTTATGAAATTAAAATTTTTTTTATAAAAGCAACATATTTCAATAATTGCCTTCATAAATTTAAATTTTCATTATGACAATAAAAATGTCATTATAGTAATGAAACAAAAACTTTCAATCCACTTTCAATCAACTTTGTTGTTGTTATGGACAATTTAATCTCATATTTACGCTCTTAATTGAGTAAAATACGTAGTTCTTTTATCCAAAAACTACACTGCCCCGGTAGGCTAGCTATTAGTGAGCAAGTCTATCAGCACCGAGGTTGCGCGATCAATTCCCGCCAGAGACAGAAAAAAATAAAATAAAATAAAAAAACAAAAATAAATAAAAAAAAAAAAATAAAATAAAATAAGAAAAAAAATTTTTTTACTTTATTGAAAGTATTCATCCAATGAATAATATTCATAGATCTAATGTAATGTTGCATTAAATACATTTTAATGAAACAGTTTTCATTGCTCCAACAAAGCGCTGCATAGGTTCCTTTTTATTGCAATTTTTCATGGGATTAATGTCAAAATTCATTGGTATTGCGAAGAAAATTCTTTCAGTGTACGCAATAAGACATATAGAGATGCTGTAAATTAGGTGAACGAACTCTTAACAAGATTTAAAAAAAATATAATATTTTAAGTGCCACCGCATTCCCTTACTACGAAGCAGGTTTGTAAGGGAGAATACTAAAAAATAACTGTAAAAAAACATTCAGATAGCTGCACTCACAAGCTTTTCTATGCGTTGAATTAAGCGCTTTTTCAAAAATGTATTGCTTTAAAGTGGGAACTCACGATATAAAATGCATGGCTTCCGTAAGCGAGATGGTAAGCGAAACTTTTACATTCTTCGTTACAAACCTGATTCGTTCCTATAAAAATCGTATTTAAACAAAAACACTTTTTGTAGTGGTAAAAAATATGTTTAAATTTTCGTGAATTCGATTCCATGCCCACTATCGGTACAAAAATTAAATACGCTAAATCCGTATAAAGTTTGCGTTTTGTAGTTGGTGCACCAGTCTTCAAGGACGACAATTGTAACAGGGTTAATCAAATAAAGGGGGAAAGTCAAGATGAGTTTGTTATATAAAAAAAGGAAAAACAAAAAAAAAAATCAGTAAACAATTTCGATTTTGGGATTAGCATTCCTATTATTCTCTTTTACCTCAAAAAAAATTCTTCACGCGAGTTTTTCATGATTGCAAAAATGTGAAAAGGGAAAAATTATTCACGATAGGGGTGAATATGTTACGCAGATGATGCAATTCTTGTAGGCAAAACTGAACACAATTCCAATTATCTTGCTGTGTGTATTTTCCATTCTTTTGTTCATTTTTGAGAGTATTTTTTTAAACCCGCACTTTCACAATAGTAAAGCATTTGAATTTTACTTCTACACGTTGACACACTTACGTTAATTCGTTGTCTACACTTCTCTTCAGTATTTGTTTGTCACAGCGACACTACAGTATAGATGTTATAGAGTGTGCAGGCCTATACTTTATACATATCGATCGTCATATCAAAGAGCAGCCCAAGTGTTTTTATCAGGGTTTAAAAAACTGCAGTCAAAACCAACCAAAAACTATCAAACAAAAAATGAAAATTTGTGTACAACTTTTCGATTTTTGAGTTGGTTTGACAGCGACTTTTTATATTTAATTATTGAGAAGTAAAAGCAACAGTATTTTTTTTTTTTTTTTTTTTTTTGACAATGACAAATGAAGAAGTGGAAGAAATGGCAGTTTTTCTACTTCGACTGCAGTTTTTTAAAGGCTGATTTTTATCCCCTAAATCTGCATCCAAATGAAAAAACAAACCCCTAAATCGCGGGAAAATTCCTATTATTGCAACCCTGTAGCTAACAATAGCCAATACCTTGAATGTGTTCTTCATTTTGATTTTTGTTTTTGATAGTACTTATCGAAGCTAGCCAAAATAACTTAGGATTTTTCTGGCTTAGCTCGGATTTAGATTTTTTAGTATCATTAATGTTTTTGATGAAACTTGATTTTGAGCATAAAGACGTAGTATTTCTCAGGCCTACATCTCATAAGCCGACTGGAAATTTGTCTTTCTCGTCTTTAACACTGTTGTAGGTATAAAGTTAGTGCAAGAAAATGTGAAGAAGGAAACTAATTCGAAAAAACTGCATCTAGTGTTAAAAATCTTAACCCAAGTAGCCAGTTTCGATTCAGAAAATAGGGTAAATTTAGGCCCCTATTACGGTTTACAACTCAACTCAGTTGAATTGTAATTAAAACAACCTAACTTTAAAACAACTGAACTCTTTTTTGGTATTACGAATTACAACCAATTCCAGTTGAAATTGTATTGATGTTGCCAGCCTAAAAAAGTCGCGATTTGACAGGTTATTAAACAGCTGATGCTATAGTGGCGAAAATTTTAAACAATAAATTTGAGTTAACGTTTGGAAAATTGAGTGCTTTTAAATAAATATTGAAATAAATATTAATTTTGACTTATTTTACAACGACGAAAGTGACGACTCTCACGTTGATGTGCTACGCATGCGAAAAAGTCTCCGTGATCACTCAAATCCCTTGGAACTTCCAAGCACCAAGTAAGAAAAGATTTTATTGATAATTGAATGGCTTTTTAATACTTTCTTCAGATTCAAAAATTTCTTTCGTTTAAATAAGGAAGCATTTTGCTTTCTGTTAAATGATATGAAGGAACATTTCCACAAACCTGGGCGGGGTACGGCTATACCTCCTATATTAAAGTTATGCGCAACTCTCAGGTTTCTTGCTGACGGCAGCTATCAAAAAAGCAGTGGAAATGATTTCAATGTGGGGCTGGCACAACCAACAATATCTATAGTTATAACAGAAGTTTTAAATATCATCAAGCAGCGTATTTGTGTCAATTGGATTAAAACACAAATGACGGAAGAAGAGCAAAACGCTTCAAAAGTAGAATTTTATTCAAAAAGTGGATTTCCGGGAATATTGGGATGTATAGATGGGACTCACGTTCGCATCATTTCACCAAAAAAAAAGAGTTGCAACATCTTTATCTTAACAGAAAAGGCTACTACAGTTTAAATGTAATGATTGTAAGTTAAAAGCTAAAATAATATAATATAGTATCACATTTCTTTTGATATTCATCTTTGCGATTACAAAATGGTTATACGGTATGTGGATGCTAGACATGCGGGCGCAAACCACGATTCTTTGGTTTTTAATACAAGTGATTTCAAGTTACATTTGCAGAGAAACATACAAAGCAATTCTTGGATCTTAGGTAAATCTTTTCTTTAAATTTACTACAAAAATAAATTGTTTGAAATAATTCTTAAAGGCGACGCTGGCTATCCTCTACAAAGTTGTTTGATGACTCCTTTCCGCATGGCAGAAGCTGTTTCACCTCAAGCTCGCTACAATACGAAACACTCGAAGGCCCGAAATATTGTAGAGCGGACAATTAGAGTATTAAAGAACAGATTTCGTTGCCTTTTATCTGCGCGGGCTTTACATTATTCGCCAGAAAAAGCTACACAAATTGTGAACGCTTGTTGTGCTTTGCACGATATTTGCCAACACTTTCGATTGGAACTTCCTGCAGAAATGCCACCTGCTTCAAGTATGGAAATAAGAAATGAAGACCTAAACATTGGAAGAGAAGACGAGGATTGAGGCAGAAGAATTCGAAATAATATAATGTTATCCCTTTAATTTAATTCAAACAGTTCTCTTCACATTTCTATTTCACTAATATATGTTTACTTTATTCAGGCTTTAATTTTAAATTTTGCATAATAATAACTTATTTTAACAAAAAAAAATCACTTCATACAATAAAAAAAAATTATAAACTTAAAACTAAAAAAAAAAAAAAAATAGCACTTCATGTGATAAAAAAAAATAATAAAATTAAAAGTAACAAAAAAATAGGACTTCATGAAATAATAATAAAATAAAACTAACAAAAAATAGCACTTCGTGTACTTCATTAAACTTATCACTTATATCATCACTTCATGTGTGTTATAAAAATTAAACTAATGTATTCTTAATTAATTAAAAGTCTTTTAAGGTAAACAAAAGAGGATTAGCTACTCACGAACCACCACCATCATCTATTGAACGGCCTCTCAGTTTTGCTATTTTTAATTTTTGAACTTCTGCCTTTAAGGCATGCAGTTCATGGGATTCCCTTACTTGTCTCTGAAATAATTCAAATTTTTGGTTTTTTTATTTGCAGTATTTTTTTGCTTATTTCGTAATTTTTATAAACGGTCTTCTCTAACTGCTTTATTTTTTTTAGAACTTTTTTTTGGTTTCTGCTTCCTTTTTTAAAATCTCCAGACGCTCAGCGATTTCTTATAGCTTTTTCATCCTCATCCATCCCCGGCGGAATGTTCTCCACCCCGAAAGCACAACCACCAGGTGCAACTTGCTCCCTCATTTGTATCAGTTGCGCTACACTCTCTTCCAATGGATTTAACGATACTTCTTGAGAGGGACCGCCACCTGTTGCTAGATAATTGCTACGGTTGTTGGCCAGCTTTCTCTTTAAATTCGCTTTATAGTGTATCCAAACCTAATAGAGAAATAAATTCTCATTGCTCTTTCGTTGTATTGGTCTAATTTCATGATAACTACTTACCCGTCCCCAGTCGTGCGCGGTTCTCGTTGGCGGTCCCAAACTATTTAATTCAAGTGCGATTCCATCCCACAGTTCCTTATTTTTGTTTTAGTGCTTCCAAATTGCAGCTTGCCTCTTCCTGTGTCAGGATTTTTCTCCATAAACTCAACAAATTTTTCCAACTGTTGCTTCGTTGTAACTTTATTTTTTCTATTAATTTTATTTATTTATTAATTTATATAATAATTTTATTTATTAATGAATTACAAAAATGTACCTACCCGCTTTCCATTTTTTGTAATAAATTATCAAAACAACTGCAAGTGATCAGTTGTAAATTTTTCATGTTTTTGTCAACCGAACTAAGACAGGGTTGTAAACGGTAATACCACAAAAAATAATATAATAATACGATATAATTTCAACTTTAAATTTTTTTACAGGTTGAGTTGTCATCCATAATACCATATCGCATAATTACAACTGAACTAGAGTTGAGTTGTAAACCGTAATAGGGGCATTATATTGTAACAATGTTTTTTATAATAAATGCTCAAAATATAAACTGCTTCAGCAGGTCTATAATTGTTCAGAGATCTGAGAAAGGGTTCTACTCAATAATTTTTATTTCAGTACTAACAAGTGGTCTAAAGTACACAGAAAAAAATAAAAATTTATTTAATTAAAAAAATTTGTGATATTAATGAAAAAATTAATAAAATTTGCACCAGTAAACAAATAAATAGTATGAAATAAATGTTTAATTCACTTGATTATACGTTTAATTCATTTGATTAAACGTGTAATTCACTTGATTAAACTTGTAATTCACTTGATTAAATTTTTATTTAAAACTAATTTTATTTTTGATATTTTTGAATTTTTTCTGTGGATGGTTAACTATTTAAGCGACTTATTTAATGCTTTCTTTAAAGATTTAATAATCTTAGAACTTTTCAAATCTCCTAAAACGATACCACCCTATTGTATTTTATACTTTTTGAGTCCCAAAGTCCTAAAAGTTACTATTCGTTCTCCTTTGCCGTCTTATTAAAACTTAAATACATGATGGATGCCATTATGAAATATCAATATCGTACATAAAACTTTATGTTTGCCAACACCCAAAAAGACTACAATTTTTTAATATATTTCTTCTGGGCGAATTTATTTTGTGCAAAAAACGCTTAATATAAATATATACTTTTATAGCAAAACAAAAACTTTTTATATAAAATTTGTATGTAGGTAAAAT
The DNA here is from genome assembly GCA_963931875.1 of Pollenia griseotomentosa. Taxonomy (NCBI): domain Eukaryota; kingdom Metazoa; phylum Arthropoda; class Insecta; order Diptera; family Polleniidae; genus Pollenia; species Pollenia griseotomentosa. Next base: position 53,012,688 of record OZ007564.1, read on the forward strand.
AAAAAAAAAATTTTTTTTCCAACATTCGCATGTCTAAAATCCATAAAAAAAATACATGGGCTTACTGTGAAATGCGGCACAGCACAAACACACTTATAAATAGGAATACATGCCAGTGAAAAATATCCATTTTAAAAATTCATTTCTATACATTTTTACAATCTTTAATGCCCAACACGCTCCTCCGTATTGGAGAAACTTCAATGATGGCGGTAAATAAACATGCGCAATTTTTTCTGCTTCTGCTTTTCGGTTTCAACTCCCCATCGATAACGATTTTTATTTTGTAAATAAAATTTTTGTTGGTAGTTTTTGTCGATTTTTTTTTTGTTGTTGCTATTGTTGTTGCTGCCTGGCTATTGGGGGGTTGTTTCCAGACTCAGCAGTATTAAAAATTTTATATTCAAAATGTTCTTAAAGGTGCCTGGCATTCACTGAATTTTAAACTTTGATTTTATTTCACTGATAAAAAACAAAATGTTGCCTGTCTGACTGGAGTTTGACTGCCTTAAGTTAAGTTTTTGTTTTTTTTTTTTTTTTATTTAAAAAAAGTTTTAGTGTTTTTTTTATATAAAAAATATCTTTATTTTTGTGGTTACTAAAAGTTTCTTAAAGTTGTTGTTTTTCTTTTTTGTGGAATAATAAACGAATTTTGTTCTTGCGCACATAATAATTGTTGAAAGCTTATTTTAGCATATTCTTTTTTAAATATATAAGAGGGTGGTGTGAGAAGTTTTGAGAAAGCATTTAAGGGGTATTAAGTAAACGTATGCTTTAGAATTCAGTTCTTATGTTTGTTACTTTATAACACGAGATTAAATTCGAATCGAATTTACATGTTTCAAGAATAACTACATTCATTAATTTCTTGTTGTAAAATCCCTTCCTTTACTAAAATAATTAAGCCTTATTTAAAAAAATAAAAAAAATTCAATTCAAAACGTTTACTAATAAACACTAAAAAGCTTTAAGTAAATTGATTTTTGATTCTTCTTCATTTTTTCTTATGCAGGAATTTTTTTTTGATTATTTCATACTTAAGTAGTATTTTAAAGAAGAATTACAGTTTCACAGAATTTAGCCGTTTTTTTTTTTTTTTTTTAATTTTTATTAATTTACTTTCTATTATAACATTTTAAAGAATTTTGACAGATTGCAATTTTAGAGAAAATGTTGGCGTTTTTGGATTTTTTTTGGCAAATTATTAAAGTATTCTCTCTTTTATTAAAAGTTTTTTCTTGTTAAAGCCCATATGACACTACATTTTTAATGCATTGTTCAAGTTTTGGTGAACAGTACAAATATAATGTAATAGAAAAATTTACCAAGTGCAAAGAGTTCAGCTGTATTAAGATAAATGGCAAACTGTCAACAATTTTTAAAAAGTTATCGATAAAAAATGAAGTTATGTCAAAAAAAATGTAAAATTGTTTAACTTAAAAATGACATTTCAAGCTTGAAATATTAAAAGTGTTGCTGAATCAGCGGTTTATGGGCAAATTCAGCGATTTACCGCTTTTTGTTTTTAGGTTTCTCATAAACAAAAAGTTGGCAACATTTAATAAAATAAACAAAACAGGGATGGCTAAGTTGTTTCAATTGTACTTTTTTGTTGATACTTTTTAAACAAAGATGTATAATACCTTTTTGTGGTATTTTTTATGAACATAAATAAAATTAATTTCAACTAAAAAAATCTTTTAGTACAATTAGGGTAAAAAAGTACAATTTTTGAAGGTTGTTGGTACAATTTTAAAAATTCTCAACGCCATCCCTGAAACAAAACCATAACAAGAGAAAAAAAAAACTACAAAACTTTGTTTACATTTTTTATAGTTTGCTCCAGTTTGCTCTTTCTAACATTTACTGTTTCTTTCTATCAATTCTATATCAATTAATGAATAAAAAATGTAGTGTCATAAGGGCTTAAGGTTTACAGCATTTTTGCGTTTTTTTCGCTAAAGTTCTTTTTATTAAGGTGGATTTTACACTCAAGTCCGTGAAAGCTTAATTTTGTTTTGTAAGTAAAATAACTTAAAAAAATCAGAAAGTACTAATTGAAAAACAAAAAAGTACTGAAAAGTCTTCTCTTATAATCACTGTGGACTCAGCATGTTAAATGTAATGTTTCTAGGGTAGTATTTATATAAATTTAAAAAGTACCAGTTAGGGAAAGAAAAAGTACCAAAATGGTATCTTTTACAGATTCTCATTCACTCAGGATATTGCATGTTTTACAGAGTACCAGTTGTAAAACGAAAGAGTACCAAAAAGCTCTCCCTTAGAGATTCATTTTCCCTCAGGACCATACATGTCTAATTTTATGTTTCTATGTGCAATACTTATGGAAATGCAAAAAGTACCATTTGACAAACAACACAGTACCAAAATGATCCCTCTTACAGATTCTCGTTTACTTAGGATATTGCGTGTTTATTTTTTGTTTTTAGGTGCAATATTAACGAAAATTAAAAAAGTACCAGTTGTAGAACGAAAGAGTACCAAAAAGCTCTCCCTTAGAGATTCTTATTCACTCAGGACCATACATGCTTAATTTTATGTTTCTAGGTGCAATACAAACGGAAATTTTAAAAGTACCAGTTAGGGATCGAAAAAGTTCCAAAATGATCCCTCGTACAGATTCTCATTCATTCAGGATATTGCATGTTTAATTTTTTGATTTCTAGGTGCAATATTAACAAAAATTAAAAAAGTACCAGTTGTAAAACGAAAGAGTACCAAAAAGCTCTCCCTTAGAGATTCTTATTCACTCAGGACCATACAAGTCTAATTTTATGTTTTTAGGTGCAATACTAACTAACGGAAATGCAAAAAGTACCTTTTGACAAACATAAAAGTACCAAAATGATCCCTCTTACAGATTTTGGTTTTTAGGTGCAATATTAACGAAAATTAAAAAAAAAGTACCAGTTATAGAACGAAAAAGTGCCAAAAAGCTTTCCCTTAGAGATTCTTATTCACTCAGGACCATGCACGTTTAATTTTATGTTTCTAAGTGCAATATTATCTAACATACAAAAAGTACCAATTGAAGAACAAAAATGTACCAATATTTTTCATCTTTACGGTTCTTATTCAATCTGGACCCTGCACATATAATTTTTTGTTTCTAAGTTCAATATCGAACAAAATTTTAAAATTACAACATACAGCACAGAAAAGTAAAAGAAAGAAATTTAATTTCCCCTATTTCCCCCTTTTTAATACTTTTTTTTCCCCATTAAGGTATCCATACATGAAGAAAAATGTTTTGTAAAAAAGTACTAAAAATAGGTAAGATTTTCACCTATTTTATTAACATTCGAATTAAAAAAAGTACCAAATTTATGTTTGTATTTTTTAGACAAGATGGGGTGACAAAGAAGTTCCAAAATACAGGTGATACCCCTTTACTCAAAAAAAGGGCCGATTTTCAAAAAAGTACCAGATACCTGTCCGCTTATTTTTTCAATGAACATCGTATAAGAATTGATTTTTTTTTGTATCTCTTTTAGTTTAGGGGATTTGAAATTAGCAAATTTACCCATTTTTAAAGCAGAACCTCTTAAAACTTCTTTCTTTTGAAAAATATTAAAAAATTTTGAGTTCGCAGTCAGAGTTGGAGTCAAAGTCGAAATACCCACAAAAAATCGCGACTTCGACTCCAGAATTTTTCGTCAGAAAAAATGTTTTAATATTTTTAAAATTAAGGAAATTTTAGGAGGGTCTGCTATTAAAATTTATATTTAACCATTTAAAATATACTTCATTAAAAAAGAGTTTCAAGTTAAATAAGGAACAGTCTCATATACATTTAGCATCAAGGTTAGAGTAGAAGTCGGAGTCGTACTTAAAAAAGAAATGCCATTTTTTTGCCATCGCATCTTAAAGCTCAAGACTTGACGGGTCAAACTTGATGTGTATGAAACGGCACATGAATTCAGGGTCGGAGTTGCTTTTAACCCCTCAGATTTTTATAATATATATATTGTGCACTTCTTTAAGCAAACACCTTTCATATGGTGTATTTTTTCTTTAAATCGGTTGACACACAGAGGAACACTGTTCTTAACTGTTTTGCCTTTGTCGATTTATATATAAAGGGTGGTCCAACCATAATGCACGATGTTAATTGTGAGTGACACTTTAACGTCAAGTTTTTTGCCCAACTTAATTTGATATTTTTTTGTTTAAGTGTTTGACAAATTCAACCATGGAGAGGTAGAGATCTCAAAAAAATCTCTAAAACTAAAACCGCTATTCTCACTTCAATTGGCTTTAAATGCAAGTTTTGACTTCTTTTACATACCAACTTAAATAGCTTGCCGCTCTGGCAACCGTTTTTCAATGAAAAACTCAGTTTTTAAAAAATCCAAAATAGGAAAATATTTGAATATTTGTATCCGAATATGCTGCATTTATTTAAAAATATATAATTGGCAACGTGGCTCGAATAAGATCATTAATCATGGATAAAAAAGTACGTGAATTGGTGTCACATGAACTGAGAGATATCGAACACCGATTTTACTCATCAGACACTCTGTTCCTGTGCCCAAATAAATGATTGAAAAATAGATCTATTACCAGAATTCCAAGCGTAAACTATTTTATTTATATTTGTGTTGTGAGCTGTTTACACGGGACAATTACTGTCAACTAAATAATAGAAAGTATCCAAAAAATTATTCAAAAATACGATATTTATACCTTTTTAAATTAGTAAAAAATTTTGCATTTAAAAAAACGGCAAATTAAGGGTATAAACCCAAAAATCGTCAAATATGGCAGCCGTGTTGACACCGTTGGACTTCTTTCTTTGGGGATATTAAAAAAAAAAACAAGTAAGAGTGCTATATTCGGCTGTGCCGAATCTTATATATAATTTTTGGGATTTTAGTATATTGGTCATAACTGTACTATTTCTTAACCGATTTGACATATTTAAATGTATACCGAAGTGTTAAAGAAGAAATTTGCCAGTACTTGTGGCTATAAAACTTGGACTCGGAAAGATCTATGGTTCCCGAAAATGGGTATTTTTCAAAAAAAAATTATATTTTGGTCATAACTTTTTCGTATCTGAACCGATTTTCCCGAGTTTTTCAAAAAATATTTTCTATTAAAAATTTCCGATCTTTTTGATATATAAGGCGTAATCATAGGTCAAAAAATTCAGGTTTTTATACAATTTTTGATATTTTTTGTATGGTAGGTACCACGCCCACTTCTCCAGTCACGCCCACATTTTGTGGGATGGTGTGTTTTTATAACCTTAACGTTTGTACCTAATTTAAAAACTTTGGCTCTTGCCGTTCTACAGATATACAGAAAAAAGTAATAAAAATATAGGGTGTTTTTTTCAGTGGTATAGAACTTCGAATTGAAATAAAACACAAGAAAATCGTTTTAATGACCATCAATTTGGCTTAATTGGAAGGATAATTTTATGCCATTAATGTTTAAATATGATTTCAGGCATGTGGCCGCCGCGGCTGGCTCGAATAAAGCCAATTCTACAGGTCCAATTTTCAACCACTTTTTCGAGCATATGGCGCCGTATGTCGGCAATAACGCCACGAATGTTGGCTTCCAATTCCCCTAACGTTTCTGGTTTGTTGGCGTAGACGAGCGACTTCACATATGCCCAAAGAAAATAATCCAATGGTGTCAAATCACACGATCTTGGTGGCCAACTGGCAGGTCCATTCCGCGAAATTATGCGCTCATCGAATGTTTCCTTCAATAAATCGATTGTGGCGTGCGCTGTGTGGCATGTAGCGCCGTCTTGTTGGAACCACAACTCATCCACATTCATGCCATCCGATTCGGGAACAAAATAGTCGGTTATCATGGCTCTATACCGGTCTCCATTAACGGTAACTGCCTCTCCAGCATTATTTCGGAAGAAGTATGGCCCAATGACTCCACCAGCCCATAGAGCATACCAAACAGTCAGTTTTTGTGGATGTAATGGCGTCTCAAGGGTCTCATGTGGATTCTCTTCACTCCAAATGCGGTAATTTTGCTTGTTGACGTAGCCATTCAACCAAAAATGAGCCTCATCACTGAACAAAATTTTGCGATGAAAATCAGCATCGAGATCAATCTCATTTTCGGCCCATACACCAAGCGTTGTTCTTTTGTCAACCTGTTCATGATGAAATGGCAAACCAAACTGAACATAAATGACATTAGAGTTGCCAGATTTGACCACAAAATGCCAGTTTTATCTCTATTCGAAAAACAAACCCGTAAAAAAAACACCCTTTACAACAACCACAAGGGATTTTTTTTTTGGAAAAATTAGAGGCAGTCGTGGTTTTTTGGTCATATCTCAGCCATTTGTGAGCCGATCTAGCTGAATTTCAATACCAAGAAATGGTGGACTATATGTGACATAAATGTAAAACAACCTAGCCGCTATCATGTCTAGAGTCTCTGGAAAACACGTATCAAACGTAAACGGTCAGACGGACATCGTTAAATCAACTTCTCTCCTCATAAGGACCCAAAATATGTATACTTTATAGGGTCTAAGATCAATATTGTAGAAATTACAAACGGAATGACAAACTTATATATACCCTTTTCCACCTGTGGTGAAGGGTATAAAAAAGATAATTCGGCACAATAACGACATTGAACCTCAATTATGTCTCAGAGTCATTGAAAATATGGACCATCGGATTGAGGTATGCTACCGAAGCCGTGGCGAGCATTTGGCCGATACTTTGTTTCAGACATAATTGTCATAGATCTTTCTATAATAATTAAAAATATTAATATATTTCTCTAAAAACTTTTTGTTTTAAGTGAACTCGGGAAAACGTGAACACTCGAACACATGAACGACTCGAAAATGTGAACACTTTTATTTTTACATTCACTACTCTAAAACGTGAACAAAGTCTGTAGCCCGTTTCTGTATATCTCACATCGTAAAACTCTTCGCATGAAACGTGTGAATTGCAACAAAAATAGTGTGAAATGAAACAAAAAATGGTTTTTCTCACACAAGTGTTTCTGTATCTTTTTTTTGCGAGAATTATCTGTCATTTAAATAATTTTCCAGCAATTATTGGAAGGATGCGAGAAAAAGTGTTTCTATAACAATATTTTGCGAAAACTTTCTTTCAAGAACTGTCAAAATAAGTCACATTTGAAATTGGTGGCGAGAAAAACAAAATGTAGATATTTTGAATTTAAATATGTTTATATGTATACTATTTTTTTAAAATAAATAAAAAAATAGAAGGAATATAAATGATAAATGCATAATTTATATGATGAAAATAAACAAAAAACAATTGTTATATTTTGTTAGTTAAAATTTTTGTTAGCCTTTTCTTGGTTTGGTTTTAATCAGTGCTGCCAGATAAATTTGTGTCAAAATCGTCAATTTCCTGAGAAAAAAATAAAAAAGATCGTCTTTTTTGTTTTAAAAATCGTGCAATTTAAAATCAATTTTTAACAAATTTGTTTCGACTTTTATTAAAAAATAATCAAACAAAAACATAGTTAAAGTTCATGGGTATTTAATAATTATTATTTAATAATTGAGATATAAATCTTTAATTTACCTATTCCTATAATCTTTTTCTTTTTTACCTGAAATAGACTTAGTAGAATACCTTGTAGTTAAAATGAAAAAAATCGGTTCATAAATAAACGGGTTAAAGACCCAGTAAAATATTCGCCTACAAAATAATATGTTAAGTAATCAGAAACACATAAAAGCACTACATACAATTCTACTGAAAAACTAATGAATTTTACAAGGGTTGTGCCAAAAAGAACAAATTCAAAAGTAAGTCATCAAGTAAGTCACATCCAGAAAAAAGTAGTTATCGAAGTTCTTATAGAAGAAAGCTACTTAATAACGAGTGAAAGAAGCTATCCATTTTGAAAAAGTTTTTACTGGGAGACAAACAAATTTCTTTCTTGCCGGAATAATGGTTTTGGCACAAAAGTGTACATATAAGATAAGAATATCAAATATAAATCATATTTTGTATATGTATATAAGAAGTATTAAATGTTCAAAATAAGCCAAGTCGGTCCATTACTTTCTCTCGAAATTTTGCTTTTGCCGATACATTTTTTAGGGAAGAAACAAACAATTTCGAGGACAATTTTCACATAGGGATAAATATAAAAATTTAAGCAGCCTTGTTTCTAAAGATATCTTTTCTTCTAATAAACAAACATATAAAAATATTTACAATTATCTTATTTCGAAGACTAAGGGGCAAAAATAAAATCAAAAATATTATATAAATTTGTTGTTGCTTTCTGCAGACATTCATATTTTTTTTTTTTCAATTTTCAACGCCACAAAATAGAAGTGTTTGAAATTTAAAAATTCAAGATGAATTTCTATAGAAAATAACAACAAAATTATAAAATATTTTTGATTTTGTTTTTGCTTTCGTCACTTTTTTAGAAAAAATCATCAAAACGTCACTTTGTTAATATCGGAACAAAAAATCGTCAAGATGACGATAACTCGTCAAATCTGGCAGCTCTGTTTTTATTATATTTATTTCTTTTGTTGACGTTTCGCTTTTATTTGACACTTAATTACTGGAAATATTCCAGTATAAACAGAATTTGTTGTGTCTGTTTTCGCATTCAAATACAGAAACACTTTTATCTCATAAATCGAGAAACGATGGAATTTTTTGTTTCACACTTCATGTAAGAAATTTTACGATGCGAGAAATACAGAAACGAGCTACTGAAAGCTCTAAAACGTGAACAAAGTTTTCTGAGTTTTTTTCTTTTTATTTTTTGAATTTACTTTTAATTTCGGAAATCCCTAAACTCATTTTACTGTTTACGTTGATTGTATTCACAAATACATGCAAATTAATCCTTAGGTTTGTTTTATAGAAAATTTGTAATTTTTTTTTTTTAAATTTAAATGTGAATTTTTGAAATTGATAATAAATCTAAAGGTGACGAAGATAGTGTTTCTTTTGTAGAACAGCCAGAAATTGTAATAAAGCATAAGGAAGCCGTGGAAGCATTTAATAAAGCCTTCAAATGGGCTAAAAATAAAAAGGTTGACCAAACTGAAATAAGGGTTTTGAATAATCTCAATGGTAAAACAAAACACATACTAAAAGAAGATAAGCGATTTCTTTGTGTACAAACTAATAGGAAACAAAACCCGTCCTTTAAAGGGATATTAATGGTTTTTTTTATTTACTTTAATCAATTTTTATTCAGTTGCTAAGAATTAAAGAGAATATCCCAGCTAGCATTTTGAATTATAATCTAATCATTAAGTAATCAGCTTCAAGAGCAAAATACCAGTATATGAGCTCATTTTTCAATCATAAATTATACTCTCGTTGTGAAAAAATGGTACCCTACCAATGAATCATCTGAAATAATCATTTTCGCGAATTTTTGCAAAATTTTTTTTGTTATTATCGGATATTTTAATTTTTTTATCTGATTTAGCGATTTCAAAAAAATGTTTGCGTTTTTTTTAAATTTTGCAATTTTTGCGAATTTTAGCCATGTTCGCGATATAAGCGATTTTTATCTGTAAGGGTTATGATTCTTTACAGCTTTAACGATTTTTAAAAAATACAAGACATTGCTATTATGCCGCTGTTAGCAAATTTTTTGCGAATTACCGCTAATTTAGCAATTTTTACCGAATTTTTGGCATTCCTTATAGTTTTAGAGACTTTTAATCAATATAATCAATATTATGGCTTGTTTGAAATATTAAAATTTTTCGCGAATTTTCGCCATTTTTGCAAATTTTAGCTAAGTTCGCAATAGAAGCTATTGTTCCCTGTGATTCTTTACAGCTTTCACGATTAAGCTGCGGTTAGCAGTCCCTGTTCCAATTTATTCGTCGTTCGTCTGCGTAAGAAATAGAAATAAACCTATCGCACGCAGTGTTCGTTACGCAGGACGAATTTCGGTCTACGCAATGATTGTGTGTATTTTCATACATACCAATGTGTTCTATTTTTGACGACGAATATTCGTTGCGAATAATTCGTTGTACGTCGCAGTTGTTTTTCTAGCATTAGTACATAGTATTTGAGTTTTTTGTTTTTTAGAAGTGAAAAAGTATAAAAATTTTATTTTATTTTATTTTTGTAAAGTGAATAAATGAAAAATTTAAATTTTTTATCCAATCTTAATATCTGATATTAAGTTTGTTTGAGATATTATTTCGAGCTTAACTTTTTCTAAAATTTTCACAATCGAAAACGTGAACAAATTTGAAAACGTGAACACCCTTGGTAAAAATTAGTTCAGGTTTTCGCGAGTTCACTGTATTTACAATTTATATCGTGCGTTTGGTTAGATTGATTGCATGATGAGAGACTCACCCCAAACAAAGGGAATGCTCAAGCTTTAGGATGACATAAATTCTATATATTTTGTGATTAAACGTTGGAAAATTTTGTTCCTGTCCATTGCGATCCATTTGCAGAGTCGCAAAACACTCAATGAAGATTTTTTTGTTTTTTTGACTAAATTTTTAACTTGGTGTGTGGTTTTTTATTTAAATAATGCATTTTTTTTTTTAGTTAAAGAAAATCGTTTCGATTTGGCGACATATTCATTTAACAACCATTTAAAGTTTTAAATTTACAATTTTAATCAATTTAGTGATTTTTACAGTTTTATTTTTATGTTTGAATCCATCTTCTATCAATTTTAACGATTTATTGTAAACTTAGTAGGTACTTTTTTATTATTAGATGATCCATTTAGAGGTACTATTTCAGTATTGGTCTTTAAACTTTCTTTGAAAGTAGAAAATATCTAGTCAAACATATATAGATGTATGTAGGTATTTAATACAAGTATCAGATAAATTTGACTGCATCCTAAAGACATGTTACAATGTGCCATTTTCAGATACCGTCAACGAATATTTAAAACATCACTCAAGTCAAATATTGTTGTAGTAATAAAACAAACAAAAAAAAACACAAACAATTCAAACGACTAATTGCATATTTGCATACAGCATGTTGTACATACTACACCAACAATTACATGTTCGTTCATACCATGCAATAACAACTACAAGTAAAAAACAACAAAAACCTCAGCAGCAAAAACAAAAAAATTCAACAGAAAAACTTTTAAACTTTTTATTTTACATTCTAGCGTTTTTTTTTTTGTTTTTTTTTTTTTTTTTTTTTGTGGAAAGTGTGTGAGTTTGGGTATTTATTTGTGGATCTTTTGAAAGTGAACACCATTGGCACCATGTATACACGTATTTAATGGTAAAAACCTTTCATCAGTAATTTGTTGTAACTGAAAGGGGCAGGAATGATGGTCATGGGGTTTGAAACGTTTCTTGCAAAAGAAAATATTTAAATGCTTAATCTGGTAGAGTCTTGCTGTTCGTAAAGCTCGTTTAAGTCGTTGCTTACCTTCGGTTTGATTATCACTTGTGGCAACTTGTGTTAAATGGCATTTTTAAACACGTAACAAATCAACGATATTTCGCTTGCTATTGTTGTTGTTGTTGTTTTCTATTTTATTTTTCACGAATCCATCAATTTTTGTTGGTATTTTTCTTATTCGTTTTTCGTTCATGTAACATTTGCATATTTATCCATTCACTTACGACACTCAACATTAAATGGGTGGAAAAAAGTATAAAGTTAATAAAAGACGACTTGAAAACAAACTATAAAAAAGTACTTTTTATAAAGGTACCTACCAGATATTTTCTAAAGTATCACAATTATGGCATCTAAGTAAAAGGCTAGACCAACCAAGTGATATCTGCACCGTGCAGAAATATACATACTTGATCAACAAGAGGGTATTGTTTCAAAAGTTTTTAATTTTTTCTCTCTTTGGAAAAACTCGACAAATTTCGTATCTAGTCTCTGTAAAAATATCCTGCTTTTTTGTCTACATTTTGGTAATGAAACATTTGGTTTAAAACTTCTTTTTAAAATGCGTTGAATATAAATAATAATAAAAGTTTTACCTTTACAGAATATTTTTCAATTCCGAGTTAATGCCCTTTGTTGATCAAGTGCTGTATTTGATTTGAGTATTCAAGTAGAGAAAAAAAATATTTTAGATATATCGTGTACACTAGAAGCAGGTCTTGCGTATTTGTAAATCTGAGAAGAGCTCAATTTCTTTGGGTCACTTTTTTCTTGTTAGAATAAATTTTAGACTATCGCACTTGGTCATCAATAGTGTATTAACTCGAAATTTTCAAATTGAAAACTTCAAAAAAATATCTTTATCCACGATTCGCTTCTAAATTTAAGAAAGTAAACTTGCTTAAAGAGATCTATGCTTTAATCTGTTGCAAACTTTTAAGCAAATTTTATATATTCCCCTTTTGTTTGTAGGTGAATAAAAGAAAAGAAAACCTCGCAACCGCGGCTGCCAGAGTTGACGATTTATTTTGTTTTAACGATTTTTTGTTTCACTCAGTGCCGATTTGTCGATTATTTTTCTAAAAAGTGTAACCGCTTATTTTAGAAAAAATTAATCCGATGTAATTTCTTTTAGTTCAGTGATCAGTGATAGAAAGTTTCGATATGAAAAAATTCATATGAAAGAAAAGGACCGTTATAATTTTATATTTTAATTGCAACACTTAAAAGCATTTTATATGCCAACCTGCGAAATATGCAAATTTATGCAAAGCAAATATTTTTTGGAAAAAACTTGACAAAAATTGCAAATGCATATTTTTTCATGCAAAAAGCAATAAAAACTTGCGCTGATTATTCCAATTTCGGTAGAATCCAGTAAAAGTTTATCTCGCGGTTGAGATAACCGAATTTAAGCGTCCATGTTAACTTTTTTGAGAGCATTTTTAAAACATTTCAATAAAAAACATTTTAGAAAAAAAAAACAAACGCAAATCAGATTAAATCAGTGATGGAAAAATTTAAATATTGAGATGTTACTGACCACCTTGCCAAAACTTGATGACCAAAAATGGCTAAATTTACGGAAAAAATGGCTAAAAAATGGCTAAAAATGGGCTAAAAAATGGCTAAAAGCTTTTTTAAATAAAAACACATTATAATTCAATAACAAAACAGAAATAATTCATTTAAATTTGTTTACGATGAAATTGTAAGTCAAGATCAATTTCTTTAATAAGAATAAACGTAAATATTTTAAAAATTAAATCATCGATAAATTCGATGTCGTTATTGTTCATCTCATAGGAATCACTCGTGCCTATTAGTTTTAAATAATTCGAGGGCAAATCATAATCACGACAACAGTAACCCAACATTATGAGTCCAGATCTACAATAAAAAACAAGTAAAAAAGTATAGTCGGTCAACCCCGACTAGATTATACCCTACACCACATTATAACCTATGTACCAAATTTTATTAAATTATCTGCAAATTTCCGACCGTTACTTTGCGCACAAGGTTTACATGAACAGCCAGCCAGCCGGACAATCATCGTTAATTCGACTCAGAAAGTGATTCTGAGTCAATCGGTATACGTAAAGGTTGGCTAAGTATCAATATTTTAAGATGTTACAAACATCAGCACAAACGCATAGTACCCTCTCCACTGTTGTGGTGTTGGTAAAAATATTTTATTGTTACAGTAAAATTCTTTACCTAATTAAAAAAATCGAATTAACGGTTGCTAAATGTAACCTATTTCTAAAATTACTTTTAAGATGTTTACTTGGCTAAATACCCTCTCTACTTCAGCATTAGACCATGGAAGATAGAGCAACTTTATAGTCAATTCTGAAATTTCTAAAAAAAATTTTGTTGCCGACTGTATCTCTTTATTGAAATACTTGCAAGCAGAAAGAAACACCGATGTTTGTGTTGATCCATTTTATAAATTAAATATTGGAATACTATTACTTTACTTTGAAAGATGTTTCATCCTCGTTTATAGCGATTTTCAGCATTTGTAAAAGTTGTGATTTAAATTAAAGGCGTTTTAACTGTTTAAAATGTTTATTTTACTTTTATAAATTTTTATAATAAAATAAAATTTTATGACTAAACAATTTGAAAAATGGCTAATGGCTAAAGTCATTTTTTAATGACTAAACAGGGTAAAAAATGGCTAAATCCAGCCACTAAATGGCTAAATTGGCAACACTGCTGACCACCAAGCAAAAAAATACTTTTTTCAACATTTTGGTACTTTTTATAAAACATATTTTTTATTGAAAATAAACTTAAATAAAATTGCAAAACTATGAATAAATTAAACTACACAAAATTTTATATTTTATTTATCCATTGGAAGCAGTCTCCATTTTTGCAAAGTTGCCTTTTTATTTTCGTTTTTAATTCCAGAACAAAAAGTTTATTACATATTTTGTAGTGGTGACCATAAATATTAAATGCATACTGTGTTATGCCAAAGCGAATTCAACTACAGGTGGCAGTAGAATCGGGCTAGAGTACACAGTGCAACACGAAATACACCGATGCCCCAAATCTTTGGTTGCCCATAAAAAAAAGGGCATTACTTTGGGCAAAACGGGGGGACACGGGTCTTGTTTTTTTGGTCTTTTATCACGTAGTGGTGTCCGTATATGGTTATTTTTCCATGACTTAAAAAATTACATACAGTGGTATCGACTACAACAATCCAAAAACAACTGGAACAACATGGTGTTTTTTGCATTGCTTTGTTAGTGCTTTCGGCTCGAAATGTCAACCATTCCTAGCAAACCAAAACAATTTGTTTCGAAATCAGAATCCATCACAAGTGGTGATGGAGAGTATATAAACAGATCACTACTTAATGCTTGTTACTTTCGTGAAAATAGTTATGAACAGCATTAGGGGTTGTGTACTTATACACAATCACCGTGTAACGAACGCTTAATAATGTGATTGTATATAATTATTATTTATTAATAATATCATATTTAAATAAATTGGTGAAATCGGTCATAAGTCATTAAAATAAATCTAGTGTTTTTTTCGAAAACTCTGTGCTTTATATTATATGTATTCATTTTTTAGAAGATGTGGTTATTCTCGAAACGTAAATTCAACCCGAGTTCGAGCACCAGCACAGCCTAAAATAAAAAAAAGTTATCAATAAATTTTAATTAATTTCAAGCCTAAAGCCTTATGACACTACATTTTTTATTCATTAATTGATATAGAATTGATAGAAAGAAACAGTAAATGTTAGAAAGAGCGAACTATAAAAAATGTAAGCAAAGTTTTTTAGTTTTTTTTTTTCTCTTGTTATGGCCTTGTTTCAGGGATGGCGTTGAGAATTTTTAAAATTGTACCAACAACCTTTAAAAATTGTACTTTTTTACCCTAATTGATTTTTTTTAGTTGAAATTAATTTTATTTATGTTCATAAAAAACACCACAAAAAGGTATTATAAATTTTAGTTAAAAAAGTATCAACAAAAAAGTACAATTGAAACAACTTAGCCATCCCTGTTTTGTTTATTTTATTAAATGTTGCCAACTTTTTGTTTATGAGAAACCTAAAAACAAAAAGCGGTAAATAGCTGAATTTGCCCATAAACCGCTGATTCAGCAACACTTTTATTATTTCAAGCTTGAAATGTCAATTTTAAGTTAAACAACCCTACAAGAAATGCATAACCAAAACTAAAAAAATTACTAACACACTTGCAACAATTTTACATTAGTTGTTCCACTCTAACATATATGTAAGAATGGTACAACTATCATTTTCCAAATAATGCCAATATTTTAATATATTTTTGTCATACGCGTGTAAAAATTTGTGAATTTCTTAAATTTAGTATTTGCCATTGGTATAAAAGGAAAAAATCAATTAAATCAATTATATAATTTTACTTAAGTAGTGAGATAAAAAATTTCCATAAAAAAAGTGACACCGCCGAATAGCTGTTATCAGAATGCTAGTGGTAAAGGAGGTCGTACTGATGGTGGCTTCATAGGACGTGGTGGTGGATTCTAAGGAACCAACATATGTCATTGAAAGGAGTGGTCGTCCAACAGGTAGCCGCCATGCGGATGGTGGATTTGACCAGGATAATCGTTGAGGATTTGCCGGTGGTAATAAGGGAACAAATAATGTTATTAAAAACCCTGATAACTTTTGAAGTATGTATTTAATTTTTTGGTCACAATTACGTGTACGTTTACCTCCATTTCCAGACCCATGCAAGAAGTGGAACGTCATAAAGCAGCCACAGAAATAACGATACGTGGTACATACTTTTCTCAAGTCTAATTTCCTATGAATTTGATTATAATTTTTTCAATAAAATATTTAATTAAAAATGAAAATTAGAAAAAATGTAATGTATTTTATTAAGGTTAGTACTAACCAATTTTTACGTTATGAATAACTAGTTAGTGCTAACCAATATTTACGTTAAGACTAACTAGTTAGTGTTAACCACTATTTAGGTTATCATTGACTAATTAAAAGCTGCAGAGTAAGCAGTACAGATATATGTTCCGTAGTCGAGTGGAATTCATTACTTAGAAAGAGAGGCAAAATCACATGTACACAAGAGTTTCGGTTAGTTTTTTCTCTTAATTAACTAATAGAAACTTTAACCAATATATTGGTCAACACTACCGGTTATATAACTTGTAAAATGACCGGTAGTCTTCTTGTAGGGAATTTTACATTTTTTTTGACATAACTTCATTTTTTATCGATAACTTTAGTAACATTTTTGACGGTTTGCCATTTATCTTAATACAGCTTAACTCTTTGCACTTGGTAAATTTTTGTATTACATTATATTTGTACTGTTCACCAAAACTTGAACAATGCATTAAAAATGTAGTGTCATAAGGGCTTAACTAAATATCAAAATTTTAAAATTATTTTTTTTAATTTAAAACCGCTTACAAAACTTAATATGAAATTCGTCAAAGTTAATAACCATTGGGACATTTGGGTTAACTTTTCTTATATATACTATATCCTAATATAAAACATACGTATGTATAAAATACTTACCCTGCAAATAATGCGACTAGTACATACACGCATGTAAAGTGTAGCCCATAAGGGACTAGGACTAGTCCAAGTGTAACCCAAATGTATGGGAAAAACATGGTATATTTAACATTACGATGTCCTAGGGCAGGACCATATAACCCAGTATTGGATTACAAATGAGTAGTTTTAAAACTACTCCATGGTATACTCAAGAGGATTAGTTTTAAAGTCGTTTGAAAAACGAAAACATGTCGTTAAAAACGAAGACATGTCGTCTCACTACGAGCACTTTTTAACAAAGACATGGTCCGTGCTTGCATTACATTGAACCAGTTCAGGGAGTAGTCCATTTGATCAAAATGGATCAGGTAATCTAATATTATTTGCAGGATATGAATCTGTATTGCTATTGATAAAAAAGATTTAAAAATCACATTTTAAGTTGTCCAATTTTTAAAAGGAAAGAAACGATTTTTTTTTGTATTTTCTCAGAAAATTTAGGAACTTTTCACAAATTTACCTGGCAGCTCTGCTCGCAACAGTCACAAAATTCTTCCCAGTACATTGTTTTGCACATTTCCATAGAAATGTGCGAAGATTATACGTTTCAACAAACACGAAATTGTTCACGAAAACCTCGAGCTGTATGTTACTGTTGTTGTTGTTGTTAGTTTGTTGTTGTTGTTCATATTGCTGATGCAATGTAATGTTGCTGCAAGTTGTCGATGGAAAGACAACAAAACCAAAAAAAAAAAAAACAAAAAAAAAACTTAATACTGAAAATCAAATTGCCAACAGAAAACGCATTGGGAGCATACACGATTCTAAAAATCGAGTATGAAAAGTTAAAGTCAAATAAAATTTGTGAAAAAAAATTTAAATTGATTTTAACTATAATCAGTTTGCTAATTTTTACACTTTTTTAAAATTCCTTGAAAAAAAATCAACTGCTTACCGAATTGTTTATTGGGTTGTCTGAATTGTTATCCTTTTTAAAAGTGCTTTTAATAATGTTTAAAAATAACTTTAATCGTTCAATATTTCTTGTTTCTTTTCTTTTTTTGCAAAACTATACTCCTTCTGTTGTAACAAAATTAAAAAATTTTTTAAAAAATAAAGAAATTATTAAAGTTGGACGCCATAAGTCGTCGAGTCGATGAGTGAGTCCGTCCATATGTCTGTATGTGTCCCACCATGTTTAATAACTTTTAAACGGAAATTCAATTCATTGTCTAACATGGCAGCGGCCATGTTTTAATAAAATACGTGACTTGATTTCATTTTCGTTTTAAGAAACGCATTCTGTGCACAAAAAAAAAAAAAAAAGAACTGGAAGACGTTGCAAAAACAAAAATTAAATACTACAACCTCAAGATACTCAACTGCCATATAAAGTTTAATATTACATATTTTGCACAATTTGCTACGAACAAAAAGTTCTTAAGTTTTCAGTAGTAGAACTATTTTAAAATATTACATTAAGAAAGTGAGGAAAAGTTGTGTAATATCTAATAATTATAATTATTTTACTTGAATATAAGCAAATTGTAGTTGAATTTTATTTTATTAAATTTTAAGTATTTATTAAAAGACATTGACATAATAGAAAATAGTTCAAAGTATTGGCCATCATTATATTTTATTATTAATTAGCCAACTACATTAACAACTTAAGTGCAATTGTTTATTCTTAGAATGTCTTATTATCTCCGTACATGGAATTCCCTAAGCTAAGCCCCGCGAAGCTCTGCGCTTATCTGCAGGAAAGAAACCAGAGTCTCTGGCGGGAATCGAACCCGCAACCCTGGCGCTCACTACCAGCTAGCCTACCGGTGCACTCAATAGATTTCATTCGAGAATTTCATGGCAGACGCCGTTATATGACTTTCGGAGTGTCTGCCCGATCCATTTATATTTGCCTTTTTGTATAGCCTAATTTATTTCATCTTGGTCAGCAATTCGAAGTTGTCGCAAGCAACTGACTGTTGGTGAACACTCGCAGCTTTTGTTTAAGCGTTTCGTTTTGCGTTTAGAATGTTTCTGTAGCAGTAGTGTGATTCACTTACTTTTATAACGATAATCGTATCGGTCAAATAAATATAACGAAAATTTATCGAATTTGCTATGTAGTAATATTTTTAACGATATTCGCTGTCGGTTGAAGTCAGCTGTTACCCTAAGCAGTATTTTTTTCGTTATTTAAGCGACAATAATTTACGTGGTATTAATAAAATCAATCAATTGACAGTTATCTTAAACTAGCTGTTCAACATTCCAGCATACGCCTCAAAAAAATCAAAGATAATAAAAATCATTCTAGAGATGTCGAAAAAAGGAGAGCACGAAGAGAGTGGCAATTGCACTGATCCCCTCACCTTAAGAATTTATTAAAGAGTGTACAAAAAGACTAAGAAAGTTACTGCAGACTCAGGAAACGTCTTCTCTGGAAAAATATCTTAAGGAACTTGATGCAACTCCACAATCAGACAACTCCTTATGGCGTGCAGCTAGAAATCTAAAAAGGCCAGTTATCTCTAATGCTATGTTCACATTTGGGTTCTTAAACGCGTTTAAGCAGCTCGAACGTGATTAAGATCTCATCACTTCAAAATCGAGATGATTACCCAAACATTGAAGTGATTTGTTACACTTTAAATTGACATGATTACAACTAAATCACTTCATTAATCACATAGAATCCACTGAACATACCTCAAATGTATAATCGGCCAACATTAACGTGTAGAATCGACCACGATTTCTGCTTAATGTTTTCATTTTTTCTTTCAATAATTCATACATTTTCACAATTTCATCATTAATATGTTTAAAATAATCTTCTGATAACTTTATAAAAGTATTTTTATCAATTTTTAATACTTTAAAGAAATATAAATTTGTTTGTTGTGTTTTTTTTTCTTTTTCTTAATCATCTGTCATCTTAATCATCTCAAATGTAATGTGAACGGCTTTGATTAACTTAATCAACATTTTGCTTAAACGCGTTAAAAACCCAAGTGTGAACTTAGCATAAGCCATTATTAAGAAACGTGAATGGTAGTTTGGCATGAAACGATATTGAAAAAGGAAATCTGTTTGTTAATCATTTGCAAAACGTATTAACCCCAAATATATCTCAAGATATTGCGGTCGAGTTATCACCTGTTGCTGCTAGAGCAGCTGTTCCCCTAAGATTTGAGATAAAAAAAATCGAAAAGGATATTTGTAATTTAAGCCCCAAGATGGCCCCTGGTTTTGATAAGATCAGCAACAAAATGGTTTGGGAACTACCCAGCATAGCAAAGAAAATTATTCTGTTAATTTTTAATGCTATTTTACGCCTTGAATACTATCCTCAAAAGTGGAAGGTTTCCTAAGTCACCATGACACCTAAACCAGGAAAGGATCACACAAAAGTTGAGTCATATAGTCCTATAAGCTTAGTATCTAATATATCAAAGCTGTTTGAGAAGCTGTTACTCAATAAAAAAATTGAGCTTCAAACGAAGCAGGTTTGTAAGGGAGAAATGTAAGAGTTTCGCTTACCATCTCGCTTTCGGAAGCAGTGATGTTAACCGTACGGTAATTACCTGTTTTAAGGGTAATTTTGGGCCGCAAAAGGTAGCAAGGTAATTTTAATAAAAATACGGTAATTTATAGAAATTTGGAATTTTAGTATACATATACATACTTACAAACATATTTAGGGTTTATAATTTAAACTTTTGAGAGGTGATTTTCAATTTAAATAAAGATAAATGTTACAACAAAAAAATTAAGAATATTCATGTTTCTGCAAACGTTTTCGTTACACCGATAAGTGCAAAATAAGAAAAATAAAATTATTCTTGTATGTTTTTAATTTTATATTAAACTTTTTGTTTGTTTAAAAATCAACAATTCTTAAACATATGAAATAAAAACTGGGAATTATTTCCTTTCGTAGGTTACTTTTATATTATACTAGCTGGACCCGGTCCGCTTTGCTGGCCCTTAAGCCCTTATGACACTACATTTTTTATTCATTAATTGATATAGAATTGATAGAAAGAAACAGTAAATGTTAGAAAGAGCAAACTATAAAAAATGTAAACAAAGTTTTTTAGTTTTTTTTTCTCTTGTTATGGTTTTGTTTCAGGGATGGGGTTGAGAATTTTTAAAATTGCACCAACAACCTTTAAAAATTTTACTTTTTTACCCTAATTGTACTTAAAGATTTTTTTAGTTGAAATAAATTTTATTTTTGTTCATAAAAAACACCACAAAAAGGTATTATAAATCTTAGTTTAAAAAGTATCAACAAAAAAGTACAATTGAAACAACTTAGCCATCCCTGTTTTGTTTATTTTATTAAATGTTGCCAACTTTTTCTTTATGAGAAACCTAAAAACAAAAAGCGGTAAGTCGCTGAATTTGCCCATAAACCGCTGATTCAGCAACACTTTTAATATTTCAAGCTGGAAATGTCAATTTTAAGTTAAACAATTTTACATTTTTTTTGACATAACTTTATTTTTTATCGATAACTTTAGTAAAATGTTTGACAGTTTGCCATTTATCTTAATACAGCTTAACTCTTTGCACTTGGTAAATTTTTGTATTACATTATATTTGTACTGTTCACCAAAACTTGAACAATGCATTAAAAATGTAGTGTCATAAGGGCTTTAAGCCGATAAAAAATGAAGTTATGTCAAAAAAATGTAAAATTGTTTAACTTAAAATTGACATTTGCAGCTTGAAATATTAAAAGTGTTGCTGAATCAGCGGTTTATGGGCAAATTCAGCGGTAAATCGCTTTCTGTTTTTAGGTTTCTCATAAACAAAAAGTTGGCAACATTTAATAATATAAACAAGACAGGGATGGCTAAGTTGTTTCAATTGTACTTTTTTGTTGATACTTTTTAAACTAAGATTTATAATACCTTTTTTTGGTGTTTTTTATGAACATAAATAAAATTAATTTCAACTAAAAAAAATCTTTTAGTACAATTAGGGTAAAAAAGTAAAAGTTTTAAAGGTTGTTGGTACAATTTTAAAAATTCTTAACGCCATCCCTGAAACAAAACCATAACAAGAGAAAAAAAAACAAAAATCTTTATTTACATTATGTATAGTTAGCTCTTTCTAACATTTACTGTTTCTTTCTATCAATTCTATATCAATTAATGAATAAAAAATGTAGTGTCATAAGGGCTTTAGTAAAGATTTAAAATTTTATAAAATATGAACGTGTTAAATTGATTTTCAAAACAATAAAAAAAAAATATAAAATAATAAATGTTTTACTTACCAGCAAATGCTATTAGATTCTTCATGTTTGTTTAAAATTATTGGATAGGGTATCCGCGTATTTGAAAATTATTTATGGAAGTGGAAATAGACTTTTGTAAACTAAAATTAACATAAATGTTTGGAATAAAACTGGCTATTAAACCATATAAATCTTTTTTTTTCATTTTTGTGATTTTAGCGTATTTTAGTGAATTACCGCTGAATTGATAAATGTATATTGATAAACATTTAGTGACATACCATGCATCTAAATTTTAAAACATTATGTTTAGCGATTACGACGAAAATGACAAAAATTTAAAAACGTGGTGCCATCTATCGGATAAATACGAAACTCCACAGAAACACTCCTCATGCCTCATACATCAAACACACAAATTTTGGTCAAAGTCGGTGCAGTAGTTTTTGAGTTTAACGATTACAAACAAACACGTCTCTTTTATATATATAGAAGATAGAAGAAGAAGATAGATAGATAGATAGATAGATAGATAGATAGATAGATAGATAGATAGATAGATAGATAGATAGTTAGATAGATAGATAGATAGATTCAACATTTTTATTTTTTCGAATTTATTCTATGAGCTAAATTTCAGTTATGTAGTGTATAAAAGTCATTCCTAAAAATTTAAGGAATAGAACTATTACAAAAAAAAGCTTTATAAAATACATAACTGAAATTTAGCTCATAGAATAAATTCGACAAAATAAAAAATGTTGAATATCATATGAAATAAAAATATATGTTTTATGTTTTGATTAAAAATCTTCTCAAAAACGGTAACTTTTAGACGGCCGCAAGTAATGAAGAAATAAAAGTTAATATCAGTGTACGGAAGGCATGCAGTTTATATGGTGAGTTCCCACTTTGAAGCAATACATTTTTGACACAAAAGGCGCTTTATTCAATGCATATAAAAACTGGTTAACGCTTAATGATTTTTTACATCTTTTTTTTAGTATTCTCCCTTACAAACCTGCTTCGTAGTAAGGGAATGCCGTGGCACTTGAAATGTTTTTTTTTTTTTCATAAAACTTGTTAAGAGTTTTTTCACTTACTTTACTGCATCTCTGTATGTCTCATTGCGAAGCGCATAATTGTGCGCTTATTTTTGTAAATGTACCATTAGTGCTTTGCTAAATGATAAAAATATTTATTTGGTAGTGTCAAAATTAATCCCGATTTTAAATGAAAAAAGAAGTATTCCTAACCACCAATTCGGCTTAAGAAGAGAACACAGCACAATTGAACAAGCCCATCAAAGAGTTAACGCCATAAGAAAAGCCTTTGAAGAAAGAAAATATTGTTCCGCTCTCTTCATCGATCTTTCTCAAGCTTTTGATAAAGTCTGACATGAAGGCTTATTACATAAACTGAAGCTAAACTTACCAGTAAACACACACAAGCTGTTAGAAAGCTGACTTGTCGGTTAAAAGTTTATTTTGAAAGAAGGTGATTATTTAAGCGCTCCTCAGCCAATTGAAGCTGGTGTCCCAAGGGAAGCATCCTGGGCCCACTTGTATACTTAATATATACCTCGGATATGCCAACAAACAACTACACCCAAACTTCAACATTTGCTGATGATACAGCTTTTCTAAGCGTGCACGAAAACAGTCAAGAAGCATCTCGATACCTACAGGATCATATATTTCAACTCGAACTATGGTTAAAGCAATGGAGGATAAAGATCAATGAGCAAAAATGCGTACATATAACATTCACCTTGCTTCGGGAATCATGACCCCCTATTAAAATAAATAATCAAATAAAACCTAAAAATTCGCACGTAAAATACCTCGGTATACATCTAGATCGCCGTTAAAAGTGGAAAATGAAACTAAAAGCCATCCAAATTCATTATCTTATTGGAAGAAACACTGTCCCCAAACTCGATTGCAAACTTCTACTGTACAACCCCATCTTAAAGCCAATCTGGTGCTATGGTATTCAGTTATGGGGCACTGCCTCGGCCTCAAATATCGAAAAAATTCAAAGGCGCCAAAATAAACTTCTTCGAATAATCACAGCTGCCCCTTGGTATGTTGAAAACTCAAATATTCACAAGGATCTCAATGTGCCATTAGTTAAAACTATGATTACGAAATATGCAGACAAATATTTAAAATGGCTCGAATTGCATCCGAACCCACTAGCACGAAATATTTTAAATGCAAGCGGCAACAGAACATGGGATGAAAAACATTTTTGTCTGGCACTGGCAGGACATAAAATAAAGTATAAGGATAAGATTCGATAAATTTTAGTTAGTTCATATTTAATATATGAAGATTCAACAAATAAATAATGAAAAAAAATCTTTAAATTCTTATGACCATAATTTTCGTTATTCACAAATATATGATTGATCTCAATTATAAGACGTTTTGTGTTTCTTAAATATTTAAAAATTTATAAAATGCATACAAATATTTATATTTTATACATACATACTTGCTTAAAACCTGTCCCGCGTTGCCTGGCAATACAAACGGTTTTGAAATTGTCTTATTTCTGTTTAATAAATCTTTTTTGTAAATTTCATCAAAATCGTACCAGATTTTAAAAAAAATTAAAAATATCGCAACAACAGTGCCACCTTTCGGGATTAAACTTAAGAGAAACCTTGGTCCAGACTAAGCCAAATTATTTTCCAAATTGTATGTCAATCAGTTGTTGTCACATTATTGTCACCTACAACCATATTATGGTTAAAATAGTCCTCCATCAAGAAACTACAACCATATTATGGTTGCCTCTAAACATGTTATAACAATGATTTGTTTTTTTTAATTAACAATAGTAATTTTCTCTTTTACAGGAGCAACATGCTATGGTTGAAAGCAACCATGTTATTATAAGTGTTAAGCTATGGTCAGACTTATCAAATATTTGACGAAAAAAACGGTACCAACAACCAAACTAAACAATCATTTCGCTTAATATCAATATTTATTTCGATTAAAATACCACATCTTACAAAAAACTGTTTTTTGCTTTGTCTAGTAGTATAATTAGTTTATTTTTTAATACTAAGACCATTTTAAATCTCACTAACTATTAACATAAGTAGGGGTTACGCTTATTTGATAAAATATTTAATAAGTGTGACCGTAGCTTTAAATATATTTTAGTAATAACTAACTATAACATGTTCTGAGGCAACCATATTATGGTTGTGGCTTCTTGATGGAGGACTAATTAAACCATAATATGGTTGTCAGTGGCAATAAAATGGTCAAATTAAACATAATATGCTAAAAATTTTCGTTAAAAATAGTTTTGTTGGAAATCACCATATTAAAACATATTTTTTCTCTGGTTGTATATTAATAAAACTTTGGGAAAAAACTTTATATAAAATATATATAAAGACTTTTAAAATAAATATCTAAAATTTATATTTAAATAAAACTAATAGTTTAAGCAGAAGCAGCTAAGGTTGATCTGAAAATAAATATTGCCAAAATTTTAGCAATGAGAATTAATGCTTCTAGCAACTGAGCATTCGCAATAGACGAGAAGAATCTTGAAGATGTATCGACGTTTTGCTATCTCGGAAGTCTTCTGACTATAACAGGTGGTTCTGCAGACGACGTAAAAAGCCAAATTAAAGCTGGTAAACATTCATTTGGTATTCTAAACCCCATATGGCTATCAGCAAATATCTCGAAAAAAAAACCAAGCTGAACATATTTAACCCCTGCATAAAATCATCGCTTCTCTATGGGTGTGAATAGTGGAATGCAGCGCAGAAGGATGTCAACTCGCTACAGCTTTTCAAAAATCGCTACATGCGTGGAAATTTAAAAATATTCCGGTCAGTTACGATATTCAATGAAGGGCTCAAATTGCCGTGCATGTCTAGTGTCGGAAAAGAAAATGGCGCTGGCTGGGCATACCTTACGAAAACACGTTGACGATGTCACAAGACAAGTTGTCGAATGAAATTTGCAAGGAAGCCGCAGAAAAGAAGGACCATCACATCCCTGATGCCGTCAAAGCGAAATTGAAGCGGCCAACCAAGACAAGAGCTGGAACGAGATAAAAACACATGCATCAGACAAATCAGAATTGAATAAATTTCTTATGGCCCTATGCTCCTTGTAGGAGCATATATGTAATAGTTAATTATGGACTTACCAGCACAAAGTTTTTACACGGCATAGTAGCTATCGCCAAACTTCCATTCGTCAAATTTAATGTCAGTACCAACTTTTATAAGAAAGTTATGCCATTATAAACTAATTTCAAGAGAACTATTTGAATGGGAGCCATGGGCAAATATAAACCGATTCCAAGATAATTTGGCAAAATACTTAAGATTGCAATAAGATAAGTTGGAAACAAATTAACGAATAAATGTAATAAGATGGTTTATGGGCACAAACATTGTTTGCTACGTGAAATTATAAACCGATTCTTACCATTTTCAATAGGTATGGTCCTTATGACAATTAGAACCTATTCACAAATTTTTATCAAACTATCTGCAAAATTGCGACCTGTATTTTGCGCCAAAGTTTAACATGGACAGTCATCCAGACGCACTGACGGACGGACGGAGTGCCTCGGTAGGCTAGCTGGTAGCAAGCTAGCCTATCAGCGCCGAGGTTGCGGGTTCGATTCCCGCCAGAGACTCTGGTTTCTTTCCTGCAGACAAGCATAGAGCTTCGCGGGATTAGCTTAGGAAATTAAAAAAAAAAAAAAAAAACATCTTAAGATCGATTCAAAAAATGATTCTGGCTGATCGGTATTCTAAAAGGTTAGTCTAGGAACAATATATTGAGGTGTTACACAGATCAGTACATAAACTGTAATTTCGCAATTTTCCTATGTCTCCTTTGACAATGTGGAAATTGAAAGGCAGCCTTCTTTTATAATGTGGAAATTGAAAGGCAGACAGACGAAGTTTGATGGCAAGGGGGTTGAAGAGGTAGAGTGTGTTGTACATGACTGTCTAGTACAGACATTTTTCGTGTTTCTTTTCCACTGTTCGCACTATTTATGTTGTTGCTTCATATAATTTGTCTCACACCAGTGTAATTTTAGTATCAATGCCGGTTAAATGTTCATCTCCGTCAACAGCGAAAAAGAACGAAAAAAGGAAAATAATAATTTCTGTCTGTCTATTATTAATTTCGCGATTGTGGAAGGTTTAGGCATGTTCAAAAGAGAATAAGAAAAATGTCTGCCTTCCTTTTTCTTTTTTCTTTTTCTTTCTTTCTTTTTTTTTTGACATACTTATAAGGCCCTCTTGGAAAAAGGTCATAAAGTCAATAGAAATCGCTACAGGGAGATGATCCGAAGGTTTTTGTGGCGAACAATTAATGATTTAGGCGTAGAGAATATGTGGTTTCAACAGGATAGTTGCTACAAAGCAAGAGAATCTTTTAAAAGAAAAGTTTGAAAATCGCATAATTTCTCGGAGAGGAGTGAATTGGCCACTAAGACTATTTTTTGTAGGGTTTTTTGATATCGAAAGTGTACAGCAATAATCTCACAACAGTTCTAGAGCTTAAAAACAGCATTATCGAGCAGATTTCAACCATTGACAACAGTTTATTGAAAAACATGATTGAGAATTTTGGTAATAAAATTGAGGGCCTGTCGAGCCAGTAGAGGGGGGTTCACCTAATCGATAGAATTTTTCATTTTTAACCGAAACCAATTTGTATAAACTGAAATAAAAATATGTTTAATATCTCAAAAAAACTCTTTTTTTATTTAAATAAAAATGATACCTGAAGTTTTGGACAGAAAAGTTTTGTATTTTGTAAGTTAATGTTTGCATAAAATTCTCTTAACGCATTTAAATTCATAAACGTTTTTATTTAAACCCAAAATTTAATTAAGTGTATTTATTAAATTCGACTAACTCTGTTTATTTTAAAATATATTTCTCCTACTATTTAACTCTATTCGTAAACAAAAACAGATGGTTATAAATATAAGTGATTTTAACGGAACTGATTTTAGAAGCAAATTAACAATCATTTCGGATGGATGCAAATTTTGAATATTTTTAGAAAAAAAAAACATAAGAAATGAAAAATCAAACTAAAATTCTACTACTTGAATTGTATTATACAGTGTATGTGATCGGCACAGTTATAGTCTATCCGGTTTTAATAGTTTTTGCTGTTTTGATAAAATTATTTAAATTTATGCAAAATAAACAAAAAAGTGAATCAATAAAAGGTCAAGTAGCGGTGGTAAGTTGACAAGCAAAATGTGGATAATGTGGATTTTCAAAGTTAAAAAGAATGTTGATTTTATTTTCAAAATATTTATTTTTTTTTTTAAATCAAAATATTAATTTAAATAATCTCTGGTGATTCATTCGTGATTTTTCATATTTTTTTAATTATTATTAATCCACTGCTTGTTTTTATTGCTTTAATCGTAGATAACTGGTTCTGCTAGAGGTCTGGGTCGCATTTTAGCTGTAGAATTGGCCAAAAGAGGTTGTCATGTTGCCGTTGTTGATGTGCAGCAAGATTTAGCAGAGGAAACCGCTTTTTATGTTGCGCAAAAATACAAAGTTAAAACAAAGTCTTACAAAGTAAACAGAAACAAATTAATTTATTTTAGTTGTTAATACTGCACAATGGGCTAAGGCAAAACTTCTATAGAAAAGTTATTCAAGCAAATTTTTTTTTTGAAAAAACTTCCTCAACCAACGTTTTTTATAAAAAAGTCACTTAACCCTGGAACGTTACTCTTAATTTTAGTACATTGAAGTTACTTTTCGTTACACGAGGAAGACCAAGAGCAAGATGGATAAATGGTGTACTAAAAGATCTGTACTAAAAGATTTTGAGAATTCAGATCTATAAAGCGTTAGCAAAAGATCGTGTTGCTTGGAGGCGAATCGTACACAGAAAATAAAATTTCCAAAATGTTTCACCAATTAAAAAAGCATTAATCAAAAATAAAATCACTTTTAATTAAAAATTTAATCAAGTCAATTAAACAGTTAATCAAGTGAATTAAAAATTTAATCAAGTGAATTAAACGTTTAATTGATACTATTAATTTGTTTACTGGTGCAAATTTAATTAATTTTTTAATTAATATCAAAAATTGTTTAGTTGCAATCAATTTTTATTTTCTTCTGTCTAGAAGAAGCTTTGGCCCAACCGGGCTGTGATTCTAAGAATGAATGAATGATGAAGTAACTTTTTGACGAATTGTTTTAAAAAAATTTTAGCGGAACGATTAAAAATTCACAAAAATTTTTTTTGTTGAGCATTTTATTCAAACATAAAATTAAAAAAAGCATAAAAAATAAAAGTTCTTTTTCTCACTCAAAATTTGATACGAATTTGAACTCTTTTTTGTGATTTAAATTAATTATCTTTGTAAAGCTTTCGTCATCAGCTAACGTTATTAAAAAAGAGCTTAATTTCAATACACATAAAAAAGTTATATGATATAGAGTAAATGAGTTTCTTCGATTCAACGAACAGCTAGTTTTTTTATAGCAACTTTTACTCAAAAAATTTTCGTTAGCAACTTTTCCATAAAAAAAGTGAAATAAGTTCCTTAAGCAACTTTTCCATTTTTTTGTTTACACCAGACAGAAAAACTTCTTCAAATTTGTTCACCAATTAAAGCATTAATCAAAAATAAAATCAATTTTAATTAAAAATGTAATCAAATGAATTAAACGTTAAATCAAGTGTATTAAACGTTTCATTGATACCATTGATTTGTTTAATAGCATAAATTTTTTAATTAAAATCAATTTTTATTTTTTTCTGTGCAGGTAGATGTCAGTGATTACGATCAATTAGTTGAACTAAACAAAAACGTCACCCTGGATTTGGGTGATCCGACCATTTTAATAAACAATGCAGCTATTCTAACACTGTCTTCCATGATTAATCCCCCAGCCGTGGAAATACAAAGAATGATTAACGTTAATTTTGCAGCAGTATGTTTTGTAAGTAAAATTGCTATGAATTCAAACTGCATAAAATTCTCACATAAATCTTTTTACAGTCGCAACAAATATTCCTGCCTAAAATGAAGGCTTTAAATCGAGGACACATTGTAAATATTTGCTCGAGTTCTGCCCTTTTCACCTCACCCTTTTTCGATGTTTATGCCGGCACTAAAGCAGCCGTACGTTCCATAACTTCTGCTTTGCGTATTGAGTTATTGAATGAATTCAAAAATATAACAGCCACTACTGTAATGCCGATGTTTTTGAATACTAATCGAAGAGTAGGGAGGCTTATCGAGATGAGTGGTTTGACACAGATATTTCCTCTAATTGAGGGAGCTTTGGTAGCCGAATATGTGTTGGAAAGTATGCTGAATAATGAAGATGAGATAACGATACCAAATGCCTTTCTCTATATTTATAAATTATACGAGTAAGTAAAATTTTTTGGATTTACTATTTTGCAGATATGGAGCCTTTTAATTTTTAATATGGAACATTTTAAGATTTCTTCCCATTAGTGTTAAAGAATTTGGCAATTTTTTGCTCAGTTTCAGAGGCTACAACCGAGTGCTGAGAACTCTTAAGGAAAAAAGCAAGTCTGAAGTCAAAAAAATCTAGTTTTAAATGTGTTTAATAGTTTTATTTATTTGAAAATAATTAATAAATAAGGTCAAGTAAAGCGGATATGTTAACACTAAATAGCATTTAATAAATGCAAATCAATGTGCGCAAATTGCAATAATTATTCATAGTTAAACTAACGGAAACTTAAATAATGCTATTAAATACCGCTTATAAAATAACCCATAACAAAATAAAACCTGAATTGGAAAAAAATTTGAAGTTTTTGTAATGTTAAGCCAGCAAGCAATAAAGTCTGACCCATTTGTGCTCAAATGTGTTCCTTTTTCTGATTTTAAATCAAGAACTTGCTGCGCTCTAGAATAAAGTATAAATTATTTTATTTTATAATATATAAATTTTTTTGAGAATACTTTTCTGTGGTAATCCCCATATGTAAATATATACATAACTAAACATATAACCTAAAACTCCAGGATATTTCATAAGTTTTGAGGGTTGATAAACAGAATGAAAAACACTAAAGTAAGAATAACACTAATGGCCATTTGCACCAAGTTCAGTTAAAACTAACTATTACTTTAACTTCCAGTTAACAGTACGTTTTGACAGTTATAGCTGGTAGTTAATTATAACTGATTTTGGTAAAATTGGCCGTAAAGCGTACAAACCTAAATGGGACTTCTTTCGAAAATCAATCCCGGAATTTCTAAAAAAAATGTATAAAATTCTTAAACCAAGAAAAAAAAGATTAAACTTTTCGTTGGTAGGTCCACTCTGAGAGTAAAATTACAAAGTGAGCGTCTCATTTAACTCATCAAAGGTTGTTTTATACCAATGTTGCCAGTGAAATTTCGAGAAAGGTACATTTTAGTTTCCAAAAAGATAAACTTTTTCCCAAAAAGGAACATTTTGAAATCAAATTTTAAATCAATTTTTATCGTTTAACATTTATTAACATAACGTTTTTATTTCATATTAAATGAATATTGTAAAGAAAATAATATCCAGGAAAACAAGAAATGTGCCCTTAAAAACGCGTTTTATGCTCATTAATTATACAGTAAAAACTTAAAAATATGCCCTGAAAATTGTTAAAAATATGCCCCAAAAAATTTTAAATTACTTATTTGAAAACAAACCCAGCAAAAACTTAACTTACCAAGTAAGTTAGCAAATAATGTTGGAGAAAATAAACACTACTTATTTTTCGGCTGAATAACTACTTATTTTTGTTTGAGGTGTCCACAGAATTCAGTACTTACAATACACTTACTAGAAGTCAAAAAATATCTAGTTATTATTTAACTACTAGTAAGTTGAATTGTAAGTATATTGTAAGTACTTACCAGAAGCCAAAAAATCACTAGTTAATAGACCTAATAAGTAATTATTAAGTGCGTTACCAGTAAGTTAATATTCAGTACTGAAAACAACACAAGTAATAAGTAGTTATTGAGCTGATTATTAGTAAGCAAATATTCAGTAGTGAAAATAATAGAAGTAATAATATTCTTCTTCTATTACTAGTAAGTACTTATTAAAGTTTTCAAAATAATGACAAATGTAATGACAACTACTTACCAGGTAACGTATGAAATAACTACCACCTATTACTAAAAATCAAAAAGTTTTTCCTGGGAAAATATTCAACAATTTAATAACGGTTCCATTTAATAAAAACAATCCTAAAGTTATAATCGGTAAAGCCCAACAAAGACCATAGTATTTATTTTTGAATTTTCGAGATTTCTACGGCGAAATCGATCTAAATACCAACATAATAATATAGTTTATGGGCACAAAGAGTCTTATTTGGAAAGATGGGGAATAGGTGAAATAATTGACCGATTCTCACCTTTATATAGACTTTGTCCTAATACAATTAAAATGTGCTTACCAAATGTGACAAGGGTGACATGGACAGACAACCAGCCAGACGGACGGATAGATATAGTTAGAACAACTTAAAAAATTGTTTCTCTGTCGATCGATATACTAAAAGATTGGTCTATATTTCTATGTATTACACACGTATATAATTGCTTTTTTCTTAACTTTTGCTTATATATAAAATTTTAAAGTTTTAAATAACATTTATCTTTAATGACAACCGGCTTTTTCTTACAATTTTAGAGTTAAAATTAAATGTAGTTGGCGACACGTTTGCTAAAGCGGCTCATACACTTGCAATAAAATTGTTCAATTTTATGTAGTGTACAATTATATCGCCAATGTGTATGTAATATTCGATGGTGGCACAATATATTGGCAACAATCAAAAGACTTTTGATTTTTATTGCACAACGAAAAGAAAGTGAAATGTGTTGGCAACATTGTACAATGCTGCTTATGTTATTCCTATAGGCTATGTTTACCTTTTTATTGAATGAGTGAAACCATTGTGCGACCTATTGCATAATATAGGACAAAATGGATATAATATGGCGAATATCATATACAATAATATTGCAAATATATGGGCCGCTTAATAGATAGATATTTAAAACAGAAAAGCCAGGATTTCGCAATATTTTGTTGCGAAAGCTCTTGTAGGCACCAGAGTATCCACTCGATTAATCATTGTTCGATTAATCGAGGAATTTTTTCGCAATTGTTTGATCGAATAATTAAAATAGCCAATTTCGAATAACGACTAACTCGAACAATTTATGTCAATTAATCGATTAAAATTAATTTCTTAGAAAATTCTACTTTTTTAATGTAAAAATATTTTGTTTAGATTTCTAACCGTAAAAATAAATTATATGTTGTTACCTTTTGCATTTATTTTCATTACTCATAATTTTAAACCTATTTTAGTCCATTTTTAGATTTGAGCGTGTGTGACAAATTATGTAAATCACTGTTAACAGGGTTTAAAAAACTTCAGTCGAAACTAAAAACTCTCGAAGAAAAAACGAAAATTTGTATAAAACTTTTCCCTTTTTGAGTTGGTTTGATAGCGACTGTTTACATTAAATGAATCAGAAGTAAAAGCAAAAGTTTTTTTTTGGCCAATGACAAATGACGAAGTGGTAGAAATGGCAGCTTTTCTACATTGACTACAGTTTTTTAAACGCTGACTATAAACGTCAAATTCTTAAAAAAAATTCATCAGCAGTCATAAATTTGTAAACCATCTACTGTCAGAAAATGGGATACCTGTTATAACCCTACTGTAAATTTTTTCATTACCTCACATCTTCTAATCGGGTGGATGTGACATTTGAGATTTCATTACTTCAGTCTTAAAACTCTAAGGCCCGTTTTCACGACTTAACGATAGCTAAATGTAGGAAGTTATCGAACAGATAATGAGCTTTTAATTATCACAAGTTCCCTTTAATCTAAAAGTGAAGGATAAGCTAAAGAGAGGAACGTTCGACCTTTAACTTTTGTCGCAAGGTTTAGATTTGAGATTGCCATATTATATTCACATATTTTTTATATATGGCAACTCCAATTATACGTATATTTTGTAAATGTAAAAAAGTACGTAGTTGCCAGTTCGTATTTGTATCTTGGCAAAAATAATCGGTATTTTCTTTAGTATTGACACATTTTCAAAAATGTTAAGTTTATTTTATACAGAAGTTGTGAAAACGAAAAATAGTTGAAGGTAACTTTATTCCTCACTAGTGCTAAAGGTACCGGTAACTATTTCGAACTTTATAGGTAAGTCGTGAAAACGGGCCCAAGTGTCCTTTTTTGAAAACGAAGTTTCTAGTTTTTGTCGCGAAAAAGTAATACGTTAAAAAATAAATTAGCCAAACCTATAGAGTAGAGTTTTAAAATAAAGGAAATTAAAAGGGGATTTAAAAACAAAGATCCTGTTTTAAAAGATTATAAAAAAATTCCTTTTATATATTTAACATTAAATTATTATCTTTAACAGAATTTCTCTTAAAATCAGGAAAAACTGCGGTGATTTTAAAAAAAAAATTTAACGGAGAATGTCCATCGAATTAAATTTCACTCGATTTTAAGAAATACTAAATTAGTTTAAAATGTTTTTCATAACTGGCTGGAGCCTCTCATCTCTCTTTTTCTGTTTATTAGTAAAATAAAAGTATAAGTTTAAATAGATATGTATGTTTTTTCTTCGAGTTATTCGAGTAATTCGAACAATTTAAAACTCTTATTCGATTAATCGAGCAATTTTAAAATTCAAAAATCAATTAATTACTTACTCGAACAAAACCAAAAGTCGAATAATTGGATACTCTAGTAGGCACCCAAAAAAAAACCGAACGTGTATCAAAATATGCCTTAAAAAGGTAAACTATGCGCTTTTAACTTAAAAAATGCTGCATAAAAGCTCTTTAAACTAAATTATGCAAAAAAAAAACGATGCAAACGGTAAATTATGGACTAACAAATTGATGTCAAAATTCATAGAAGGCTTTAAAACGCATAAACATATTGTTTTTGCCTTTATTGGTCGCACAAGGAAAAACATGCAATTGCATATTTATGGTTTTCCTGATGGTTATATGATATTTAATTTTTAAAAACACAGTAAGCAAACTTTAAAATTAATTGTATGTAACTATCGTTGGATGTTATCAAAACAAATTCTTTTTTGTAAAAATTAATATACGAGTTAAGGCGTTTATACTAAGGCTATTATATCAAAAAGTTCATATAAATTTCCAGAAAATGAAAAAGATGTTCATATTTCCTCAGAAAAACTTCGCACTGCTAGTAATCCTCGATTTAGGTAGAACGTATGTTGAAACTTCCCTAATGTTTTCTTTCACCATTATAGTATTGTGTAGTATTGAATCGGTTACGATGATCAGTCTTTATAAGTTTAACCACAATTTTGCGACCAGATTCAAAAGTTACGAAAAGTGGTACCTGAAGCCATCAAAAGATAAGAAAAATGTATCTTTCGTAATAATATGTTCACACTTGGGTTCTTAAACGCGTTTAAGCAACTCAAACTAGAGCTGCAAAACAATCGATAGTACTATCGATAGTATCGATAGTTTCATTTTTGGTGGACTATCGATAGTTTTTATCACTATCGATACTATCGGAAATTTTTAAAAGTAGCTGCAAAGTTGATTAGATGTAGTCAATGAAACATTTTTAACAACTCATTCGATGCAAGTTTTAAGCAGTACTTAAACTTTTTTAGTTCTTTGGGAAATACAAATGAAAAAAGTAATTAAGTTGCCTTAACCCAAATTTGAGTTTCTTTTTAGATCATCATATTCAAAAGTACACATGCAACAACAACTAGAAACACTGGCACCCTTGAGACCTTCACAATCAAGGTTACACATGGGTAAAGTTTCAATTATTTTGTACGACTTTTCAGGAAGTTATAGAAAAATTACTCCTTGCGTACATATCTTTTTTCAATGTGTAATAATATTTGGAATAAAACTTAAGTTTACTTCAGATCTGTGACATAAGGATTGTTTTGGAACAAAAACTTTAAAAAAAATATAACCGCAGATAAATTATGATTATATTAGTTAGAATAGGAGTAAATTTTCAAAAATCACCTTTAATTCTTAAAAAATAAACTTAAGCATTTTTTCGTTATTGGCACAGAATTGTGTACTTATTTACATATTAAAATAATGTTAATCTTGCCTACCTTATATAAACTAAATTAATTCAAAGAGTGTTACGTTGTTTATTCAGCTAAAATAATATTGAGTTTAAAGAAATAATAGCAACCAGGGTTCGTACAAGTGGTGTTTTCTCACTAAATGTGGCTATTTTTTTTTACCTGTTTGTCATTTTTTTCTTAACGAAAAGTCTTAAAAAAATTAATGGAATTATTTTGTAAAAACTTTGTTCTACTTCCTTGAAAAATTTTTTAAAATTCAAAAAATTTTATATGAATAAATTTTCAACGCAAGGGTGACGAAATAACCTTTTAAATTTCTAGACTTTAGGTAAATATTTTGACGTCGAAGGTGAAAAAAACTGACAACCCTGATGAAAATTAACCATCTCCATTTCTATATAAAGTTTTTAATTATTTTAAACCATAGATTACATTGAAAGTGAAAGTGGATATGCTGGTCTTTATACCTGAAAAACGTTTTCTGTAAATGAAGTTTTAAAACTTGTTAATTTTTTACCACCTTCATTCAGTACCGCGTCCACAGAAGTGGTACATAGAAACTTTTCGATACTATCGATAGCATCGATAGTTTTTAAGCAAACTATCGAAACTATCGGTGGGGCCGACTATCGATAGTTTTGCAGCTCTAACTCAAACGTAATTAAGCTCTAATCACATCAAAATCGAGATGATTACCCATACATTGAAATGATTTGTTAATCACGTCAAGTTATGCACATGATTACAACTAACTCACTTCATTAATCACATAGAATCCACTGAACATACCTCAAACTGAGTATAATGTAGAATCGGCCAACATGAACGTGTAAAACCGGCCACGATTTCTGCTTAATATTTTTATTTTTTTGCTTAAATAATTCATAAATTTTCACAATTTTATTATTAAAATGATTAAAATAATCTTCTGATAACTGTATAAAAGTATTTATAATTTATATTTATTTAAAGTATTAAAAATTGATAAATTCACTGTTTATTGTTGGTGTTTTGTTTAAGCTTTGATATTGTTACTTACAAGTAAGACTTTGAGTGTTTAAAATTCTTATTCGCTTTAGGGTTTTATTCGTATAATATTTTTAGCTTTTCTAAAATCTTAGGAAAAGGTTTCCTGATGAGCTGGCCTAAGCAACCAGTGAAATGCGCATAGAAGCTAGCTTTCCCTCAACAATAAATTTCAGTGTATTTATCAAATATGGAAAATTGGGAATTTAGCACGTCATACAGAAATCGTATTAATTATAAATTTGTTTGTTGTGTTTTTTTTTCTTAATCATCTCAAATGTAATGTGAACGGCTTTGATTGACTTAATCAATGTTTTGTTTAAACGCGTTTAAAAACCCAAGTGTGAACATAACATAACCTAATGGCATCACTGTTTTAGACACAACAATAACACCACACAAGTAATTAAAAACAATTTGCTTGTTGTGTGTAGAAACAACAAAAACCACAAAACAAGACGAAAACACAATATTTTTATGTTTAAAAAGTAAAGTTTAGAACTCTTGCTTCTCATTTGGTTTATATATTAAGTTCTTTATGCAGATTAAGTTTTTAAAGTAAGAACCATATCGGGAATGATGCTGGTGTTTTATAATTGAAATTCTATAAGGTGTTAAACGGGTAAGTAATTCAATCATAATAAAATTCTCATTCTAATTTCACTTTTGGTTTATTTCAAGTACGAATTCCGAATTAAGTCAACGTTATAGTTCTTAAAGCAAAGGCATTTTGAGATTAATTCAATCTTAGTTTTACTTAAATCAATCTCATTTTCGGATTATTTCAAGTCCGAAATCGGGATTGAATATGGATAATTTAAGTATTTTCCGATTGAAAATCCGTACTTGAATCAATCTTTCTGTAATTTATTCAAGAAAATCCTTACTCATCGTACTATTAATACCGCTTTGGACTGATTTGAGTACGGATGGATTGATTTTTATTTTGAGTTTGGTAGATCATTGACACAATACATTTCCTATTCCAATTTTTCTGTCCTTCTAGAAATAAAGAGTATTTACCGCTTGTATGGATACGAGATATACATAAGCAGTTAATGCTTTTATGCATTACAACTTGTAAAGCATTCGCTTATCTACTTATACCGCATTAATCCATTACATTCAAAATTTAATTAACAGAAATTACTTTAAAAAAAAATGTAAGCATTGTTTTAAACTCGAGTGTATTCCAAAAAAAAAAAAAAAAAACAAGAGTGCTTTATTCGGCTATGCTGAATCTTATATACCCTTCACCATGGTGAGACTTAAACAAGAAGTTATAAAAATAAATACCGCTCACCTTCGGATGTCTTGTTTTAGTATTGAAGCTATTTGTGCAAAATTTTTTAACTTTTGTGTGGGAGGTGCCTCGCTCACGTATCCAAAAACACCCCTTTTTTGAAGGTATAAGTGCCAAATTTGTAAAAATTTTTTCCTACCGTTCTTAACCAACCGTTCTTCGGACATAAAGAAATGTATTTTGTGCCACGCCTACATCGGCAATCCCACCGACTTTTTGTCAGAAGTCATGCATTGACACCGAAGCTATTTGTAACAAATTTTTTACTGCCTCGTTTCCGCAGATATGCAGAAACCTATACCTACTTCTTCAAACCCACAAATTTTTCCAAAGAGGTTGTGTATTGATAACCCAGCTTTGTGTACTAAATTTCAAAAAATTTTCTCTAGCCGTTCTGTAGATATAAATAAATCTATTTTGTGCCACGCCCACCTCTACAAGGATGTTGTGTATGATAAACAAGATGCCTTTACATAATTTGGAAACTTTGGCTCGTGCCGTTCTCCAAGGATAAAGAAATCTATAATGTATTTGTGTGGAAAGTGTCACGCCCACTTCTCCAATTTCTTTTAGCGAGGATGTGTATTGATAACCAAGATGCTTGTTTTAAATTTTGTAACTTTAGTTCCACAACAAAATTATATTTGTGGCATTTTGATGAAACATCTTAATTCAAATTTAAAAAGTTGAAAAAATGTTGTTAATCATACGAATTTTCATTCAAAAAACATTTTTGTTTACGTTTTTAAAATTTCGTAGTACAAACGTAATTTTTCTTTAATTTATTAATAAAAAAAATGATTTTTCCACCAAGTTTTTTTTAAATGTTTTTGTTACTTATCTCGACTTTAAACCTGTGGTGAAATTGTTGATATAGAAATACGTAATAAGATTTTTTTTTTTTGAGAATTTATTAATACATACAAACATATATAAATGTACACGTACAAATTACTTTTTCTTACACATATTGCTTTTTTATGTATTTTTTTTTTTTATTTACTTTCATTTTAAGTACACTGAAAAAAACAAATCAATCCTTCCGTTCTTAAATCCGAAGCGGTGTCAATAGTACGGTAAGTACAGATTTCCTTTCATCAAGTACAGAATGCTTGATTTAAGTGCGGATTATTCAAATGCCCCGAACTTAAAATAATCCGAAAACATGATCGACTTAATTTAAGGTGAGATAAAATTAATCTTAAACTGTGCTTTATTCAAGAATTTCAAACATAGTTTAATCTTGATTCGTACTTGAAAGAATCCGAAAATGAGATTTGATTGATTTTAACCTAAACACTGAAACCACACAGAACCAGAGAGAATAATATTATTATTTTACTAACTCCTTACACATGCTTATTTCACTTTTGTTGTATTCCGCCCTTCGTTAACAGAAGAATGCTCAATTATAAGACACCAGCAGCATGACCAATACGGGTTTCGTAGTCATTCTACTTTTTGAAAAATTTATGTACATATTTATCTAAATAATTTTAAGAAATAGAATTTGGGAATTATTGCTTCCTGTTTTACTCTTTAAACGTGAAAATAAAGTAAATTTTTCTTCTTGCAATTGCAATGTTGTTGTTATTTCTAAACAAAACAAATTAATCGTTTTTTCCTTCTTTTCAAGTGTTGTTGTTGTTTCTACAAAAAACTTTTACAAACGCACGCGTATGCACGCATATTGGGTTTCGAAAGCTATGCCATTATGGATTATTTAAGGTACTTTTACGTGTTTTTCGCACTTTAATTTTCCAGTACGACTCGTACTAAAGTAAGAAGAAAAAACTTTAATTTAGTACGAGTTTTTTCTTTCGGTGTGTACGTTTAATTGTTTAATAATTATTCAACCTTGGTTTTGTTATGAGAGAAATGTGCAATTTTAATTTGTAACTAGCGGGGAAGAATAACCTACGAAAAATGTCAATTAAGCAAATAAATCGTGTTAGTTCTGGGGACAGAAAGTTAATACAGGGTTTTTATCAATTATGGAGTCTAGCAAGTAGATTGTTAGGAGGTTTGGAGAAAGAAAACTGTATTCCAATTGGCGGGACATCAAGCCAATATTTTGTTCATTGTAAGGATTTAGGATTTAACGGTCATATAATATGTCGTATGGTATGCGTATTTTTCTTTCTGGTCAAGACCCATTTACACTGTTTTATGAGCTAGCTGAGATCTTCTCATTGCCTTCTTAACTTATAATGAAATACATCGAAA
This sequence comes from Pollenia griseotomentosa, assembly GCA_963931875.1. NCBI lineage: Eukaryota > Metazoa > Arthropoda > Insecta > Diptera > Polleniidae > Pollenia > Pollenia griseotomentosa. The sequence goes on from OZ007564.1 coordinate 53,053,615, forward strand.
GTTTTTGTTGTCGTCGGTTTTTATAGGATTTTTTTTCTTATGAAATATGTTGCACTGTTTATGACTAAAATTGCTCACTTAAAAATTAGCTATTGCATATTTTAGATCATCGTATTTCTTTCGAAGCATTTTTTAACATTGGAATTTATGTATAATTCTAAAATTGTGCTCTTTATTTAAGAGTTGATGTTAAATTTAATTTTTTCAAAAATGTTCTTAAATATATTCCTAAAACTGTGTAATAAGATTTAAAAAAAAAAAAAGCTTAAGATAAGATATAAACGTAAGCAGCAGCTGTATTCTGTAATTCGCTAAAGCTAAATCTCTATCCCTAAAAATCTATAAAGTTGATTTAGCGGTTTTTGGCTACGAACACAATTCTGTAACGCCACTGCTTAATTTGGCAGTGCAAAAATTTTGTTCAAAATTAATGTCATGGCTGAAATGTTTAAATCGGTTTTCGAAAATAAACACTATATATCGCTCATTAGTGTTGGGTTCGGTAGATTTGTGGAAAACACAAACGCTAATAATTAAAAAAATAACGTTTCTCTGTTAGTCATCTTTCGAACACAAAAATAATACTGTTCTTATCCAACTCAACAAAAAGATGAGAACATTAAATTCCGTTTTTTTAAAACCACAAACTTTATTGTGTTCGGTTCAGTTCATTACCAACAAAACATTTTTTACAAAAACAAAATACACATACAAAAAAAACCCAAAAAGCCAGCAAAATAATTTTACACAAACAAAACATATATTCAAGCTGTTCGTTGTGCGGTCGTTGCTAAAATGTTTTGTTTGTTAATTTCTTTACCAGTGTTAAAAAATAAACATTATAGAACATTAAAATATAATGTTTGTCTACAGTACCACTACAATTGTTCTATTTTTTTTTTAACCAAGAACAGAACACTATATAATCAGGGGTGTGCTGGAAATCGCAAACGCAAAACGCAAGAATTTTAAAAGTCGTTTTTTAGTAAGATTTTTGTAATAAATGAATTTTATGGCAAATATTATACAAACATTTCTCTATTAAACAGACTTTTATAACAAAATTTATAAAAATTAGATTAAAAGTGTATTAAAAACAGCCTCCAAATTCTTGCGTTTTGCGTTTGCGATTTCCATCACACCCCCCAATGTTCGGCTCTTTATTGAAAATAGTTACGAACGGTATTAAGGGTTGTGTTCGTCTACACAAACACTAAAAAATAGATATCATTCCTGGGTGTGTGAAGCGAAAGCTAAATAATGTTCGTTTTATTTTCGAACAATTGTTTAAATTTTGTATTCTCTTACGGCAGTTTAGCGTTCGTTTAGCGTTTTGTACTTTCAGCCTATCGGCTTCCTCGATAATACGTATACACTACTTGCAAGTAATTACTTGCATGTGGAAACGTAGGGCTATCTTAAGCTACCACCCCTTTAGCTCATGCAAGTGCAAGTTCAAAAAACTAAACACACACACATTTTTTCACTAACACTATCATTTTTTTCGTACTTGCAGATCAACTTGCAAGAGAATTTGCTTGCAAATAAATTTTTGACACTTGTAGCAAGTAAAATGGCAAATGGAAAAACAGTGTTACCGTGGATGAGTTTTGTGTTAATTAACTAGCACTTATGCCCGTAATTTCTACAAATAGATATCTAGCTGTGTATAGATATCAATGGTGTAACGTATTTCTCATAATGTTAAACCGTATTTCTTACCTATGGGTTAAAGTATAGTGCATTTTGCACCACAGATTTTCGATGTTAATTCACATAGGCAAACTTAACGTTGAAACTACCAAAATAGTGTTAGCGGATAGGTAAGGATAACTGTTAGGTCCGGACACGACCAGATATCTGTTTGTAGAAATTATGGTCATTAGTGAAACAAAAGTTTTTTAATGGTTTTTTTTAAAACATATATTTCAGGCATATAGAAAAAAAAATTAAATCAATATAATACTTTTTAGTAATTTTATGATAGCGGAAACACGGCAATACTGTATTCACATACAGTGGACTCCCGATAATTCGTAATCGCAAGTGAGCGGCCATTTCTTACGAATCATGGGGGTTTTCGATTTAGCGAATTTTCGATTTGACGGGGTTAAAATAAAATAAATACGAATAACGGGGTTTTCCAATTAATTTACTAAAACGATAAAAAAAAATACACAAAAAACAATTGAGCAATTTCAAATCGCTTAGCAATGTCTATTTTTTCTCTCAAACATTGCAAAAGTTTGTTGTTTTTGTAACACCGACAGAATTTTATGCGTGCGCTTTGACATTTTTCTTAAGTAAATAAACAGACACAAGCAAAAGCAAAAACCCACGCAAAAAAATAGCGGTTAACTTGGTCTCCACACGATCAAGTTTTGCCTTTCAATTCCATTCAATTTACTTAACTCTCTCATTTTTTTACTAACACACTCACACTTTTTAAATTGACCACGAGATGGCTTTCAATTTCACCTTTCCATTTGTTTGGCAATTTACTTTCAATTTAACAGCTGATTACATGTTTGTCTTTATAAATTGTTTTTTTTTATGGCATCTTGAAAGTAAATTGAGTGCCACCTACGTCACAGCTCTCAATTTTTGTAAATTTTGACAAGCAGTATATGTAAAAGACTATCAAGAACAACTTGATCGTGTGGCCGCAGGGTAACAAAAAATCATTCTTTCTTTCAATGTTTCTGTTGTTTTTAATCCGAACTATAAGTGGTAGTTACAGTGTTACCACCAGCAAAATTCAAAATTACACTTGAGATGAAGCAAATTTGCCCGATTTAAATGAAATAACACCTGATATAAAATTAAAGATTTATTTAATAAAAAGACATTTACAAAGAAGCAAAAACACAACAAATTCATTGAAAGAAGATCAATATTAGTCAAACTGTTGAGATTCTTATTGTAATTTTAAATAAATTAACAAAAATAATAACTTTAAACCCATAGAACTTATGAAAGGTTAGCTGTCAAACGAACTGTCATACTGCTTTCACTTTATGCTCAGGCAAATTACATGAATAGATTTATGCTTGAACATCGCCACCAAATTATCCAAATTTTCTTTGAAAATCAGCCAACGATTTTCGCAACTTATTTTCCATCGTTTCTTGATTTGTGAGATAAAAGTGTTTCTGTATTTGAATGCGAAAACAGACACCACAAATTCTGTGTATACTGGAATATTTCCAGTCATTAAATGCAAACGAAACGTCAACAAAAGAAATATATATAATAAAAACAGGGCTGCCAGATTTTACGATTTATTTTCATTTTGGCGATTTTGGCTCCGAAATAAGCAAAGTGCCGATTTGGTGATCTTTTCTAAAAAAGTGACGAAAGCAAAAACAAAATCAATAATATTTATAATTTTGTTGTAGCTTTCTATAAAAATTCATATTGAGTTTTTAAATTTCAAACACTTCATATTTTGTGGCGTTGAAAATTTAAAAAAACAATTTGTATTTATGTAGAAAGCAACAACAAATTAATATATTTGATATTTGATCTTCTTAGCTTATATGGACACTTTGGGCCAAACCATTATTTCGGCAAAAAAAAAGTTGTTTGTCTATAATCTGTTTATTTATGAAGCGATTTTTTTTTCAATTTTAACTACCAGGTATTCTAATAAGTCCATTTCAAGTGAAAAAATAAAGTTAATAGCTTTAAGAAGAGGTAAATTATAGATTTATGGGTAAAAATTAGAGGCAAACGTGTTTTTTACTCTTATCTCAGCCATTTGTGAACCGATATTGTTAAATTTCAATAATATCCTATTTCGGACTACATACGGTATAAATATAAAACAACGTCGTCACTATCAATTCTAGGTTTTTCGTAAAAATAAAAACCCTTACAGCCGTATTCATAAAAAAATCTTAATTCAGGTTTTTGATACATTTTAGTTAAAAAACATTTTAAGCCTAAAAAAGCTTTTTTAAAAATTTATATTCATAATCAGCATTTTAACTAATAAACGTTTTACCCTATTTTTTGATTGCAAGGTGGCAACACTATCTCTTTTATTGGTCACTTGAATCATAATGATGCAAAACAGTGGTTATTAATTCATACTCGTACTCGTATCTACAATTTTTTTTGTCGTGTGTGAGAAAAAAAATTGCTTTTTATAAATGAATAATAGTACGATAGTTTCTTTTTTATTAAACAAAATAAAAAAAGAGTTCAAAAAGTTTTTAGTAAAAGTGCAATTTAGATGATGATTTAATTGCTGACAAGAAAAGTATTTAAATAACGAGTTTTATTTTATTTGTTTTGATCATTTACACATCACTAGTTCATTCTGTACAATTCATAATTTTTTGAGCTTTAATTTGTGAAATTGAAAAATATATTAATAATATACATACAAACTTACATATTTTTGAATTTCATTTTATAATTAATGTATATATAAATATTGAATGAAAATTTCTCGCAAAAATGTTCAAAATGACCATAAACACACAGAAAAAAGAAAAAATGTCACTTTAAAATAGGCTTAAACAAGGGTCGAACCAATTTTAAGATTCGTTTATTTACACAAGGTTTAAAATAGGATTTTTAAGGTAATATTCGCTTATGAATACAATTTTAACCATTTTTGCTTAAAACAGGTTTGAAATGATGTTTAAAATGTTTATGAATACGGCTGTAAATATTTAAATATTTATAATACTGTTATCAAAGCTGATTTAATTTAACAATTCAATAGAATGAAATGGAAATTTTGCACATTTAAACGAAACCTGTTTAATTAATTTTTTTAACCCCAAGAAAAACTTTGAAAATTTTTGAATTCTTGGTATTTGTATATACTTATCTATTTTTAAAAGGTATGTATGTTTATTTTATTAAGCTTGACTTCTTTTTGGTTTTATAATTTTTTTTTTTTTTTTTTTGTTAATATTTATTTTTAATATGATATTTTTCAGGGAAAAATAACAATTTTAAATTGATGTCGGATTAAAAAAATAAATAATTTTATAAAAAATAGACTTCAAGCTTAATAAAATAAATATAAATTTAAAAAATTATGTATAAAATACCCATGAACTTTAACTATGTTTTTGATTGATTATGTTTTATCGAATTGATTGATTATGTTTAATCGAACAAAAATTGTTTAAAATTAGTTTTAAATTGTCCGATTTTTTAAAACAAAAAAGACGAACTTTTTATTTTTTCTCAGGAAATTGACGATTTTTACACAAATTTGTCTGGCAGCCCTGAATAAAACCAAAACAAGGAAAGGCTAAAGGCCCAACTATAATATGCTTAAGCTCCTGTCAAAAAATAACAAAAATCTTTTCAAATGCATTTAAAAACACAAAAACAAAACCAAAAAACATTCGATTCCGTACGGAAAGTGCGATTTGTTTCGCACCTTGCTTAAGCAAATGACAGATTCATACAATTTAACAAAAAGTTTCCTTAAGTTCAATATGGTTTGACATATATGATTGACATGTATTCGCGCATTTGCTTAAACCAACATAAGCATACTATAGTTGGGCCTTAAACAAATTTAAATTAACAAAATATAACAATGGTGATTTATTTATTTTCATCATTTAAATTATGAATTCATCATTTAAATTCTTTCTATTTTTTATTTATATTAAAAAAATAGCAACAAATAAACATTTTTTAAATTTAAAATATGTATATTTTGTTTTTCTCGCACCAATTTTAAATGTGACTTATTTTGACAGTTTTTGTCAGAATATTGTTACAAAATATTGTTACAGAAACACTTTTTCTCACATCCTTCCAATAATTGCTGGAAAATTATTTAAATGACAGATACTTCTCGCAAAGGAAAGATACAGAAACACTTGTGTGAGAAAAACCATTTTCTGTTTCATTTTTCACTGTTTCTGTCCCGATTCACTGGTTTCATTCGGAAAATTTTACGATGCGAGAAATACAGAAACGGGCTACTGGTTCTAAATCACTATTATTGTTGGAAATAAAAACTATTTTTGAAAGTAAATTCTATTCGAGTTTAAACAATTAATTTATTTTAGGAAATTAACTTCAAAATTAATAGTTTCTTTTCAATAAAATTATTTCCAACTAAATTAAAATAAAATTATTTGATATTATTCTCAAAGTACATAAGTAACAATTTTCTGTTTAATTTAGGTATATTGATTAAAATAATAAATATTATCTAAAGTAGTTGTTCACAACATTCTCCCCATCGTAAAATCACATTTTTACCAAAATATCATTCGTAGCATCCGTTGATTGTCTAACGTTAAGTTTGGCTAGCCTTGTAACTGGTCTATTAAACACACCACCTCTTGTTTGAACTGTAGCACTTCTTACATTCCCGTCGTTAGATCTGCAGACTGATTTGACTATACCTTTAGGCCAATTATTTCTTGGTAGATTTGGATCGACTACGATTACTATATCTCCAACGTCAAGTGGGATACATTTGGTGAACCATTTTGTACGTTTTGTTATTGTTGGAAGGTACTCAAGTACCCACCGTTTCCAAAATAAATTTGCGAAATACTGCATCTTTTTCCAATTTTTCCTTAGAATACAATCATCTTGAGAAAATTCACCTAGTGGTTTGTCTCCATTTGAGGATCCCAATAGAAAATGATTTGGGGTTAATGCTTCATCAGAAGTTGATTCTAAGTCTACATATGTCAATGGTCGAGAGTTGATAACTCGTTCACATTCAAGTAACCCATTGTAAAGCGTGTCATCTTTGAATAAAAAATTTTGCGAAATTTGGTGCAAAACTTTCTTAACTGATTGAACCAAACGCTCCCAACTGCCACCCATATGTGGCGCCGCTGGTGGATTAAAACGCCAGGTTGTTGAAGAAGTTGAAAACTTTATGGAAAGTCTGTTTAAATCAATATTTTTTATTGCATTTTTCAGTTCTGTTTCAGCACCTTTAAAGTTTGTTCCGTTATCACAATATATTTCAATAGGTGTACCACGCCGAGCCACAAAGTTTTGTATTGCCATAATACAACTGTCCGTTGTCATGTCACGAGCAATTTCAATATGTATTGCTCTTACAGTTAGACATGTTAAGAGTACTCCCCAACGTTTTTCCTGGTGCCGGGCGACTTTGACATACATAGGCCCAAAATAATCTATACCAACGTACGAAAATGGACGCGTAAAAGGTGACAAACGTGCTTTAGGTAGCATAGACATTTCAGGAACCACTGGTGACGCATTCAAATTCTTACAAAATTGGCAGTTTCTACGTACCTTTTTTAATTCAACTCTTAATCGGGGAATGTAATAGTATTGACGCAATTCATTAAGACACGTATCATGATGAATGTGATGAAATTTTTCATGGAAGTGCTGTATTAATAATTTTGTGCAATAGTGATCTCTTGGTAAAATTATTTGACGCTTTAAATTTTCAGGTATACAGGATGCCAAACCAATTCTTCCATTCATTCTAATCACCAGGAGATCATCAATAAAAGGAGAACATCTATATAAGGCACTTGATTTTGGAACCTCTCTACCTTTGTTCGATAAAATAGCAAATTCGTCCTTAAAATACTCGTATTGCATTTTACGAAAAATCATAGTTTCTGCCATTACATGTAGTTCAGATACTCCAGGAAATATAAACTTTTGCTTCCTTGACATTTGAAACTTCATTTTTAATATGTTCATAAATTTGAACAGGTTTACAATAGTATTAAGCAGTTTTTTCCAAGAAGAAAATCTATGAAAATCAATCAAACTATCATCAATTGCGGCACTGTGTACCAAAACAATATGGGTTCTTAGTTCCTTTGAAACTTTTGCAATATGTGATTTATTTTCAGGCCAACTGCATTCATCTTCCTTTAAAAAATCTGGCCCAGCAAACCAGCGACTCTTCATATCAAAATCAAATACTGTCTTCCACTTTGTTGCGTCATCTGCTACATTGTATTTTGTGGGAATATGTCTCCACTCTGTTGGTTTACTACTATCAAGCACTTCTCCAATGCGAAACATTACAAATTGTTTGTAGTTTCGAGGATCTGCATTAAGCCAGCAAAGGACTGTATTGGAATCAGACCAAAAGAAACGTCTTTCAATTTTTATGTTAGGAATACTACAGATTATATTTCCTAAGCGAACGCCTAATACTGCTGCCATTAATTCCATGCGTGGAATGGATAAGGGCTGTTTTGGAGCGACTTTAACTTTAGCGCTTACTAAGGAAACTCGAACTCCATCAACTGATGATATCCGAAAATATGCTACAGCCGCATAAGCCAGCTCGCTGGCATCAACAAATATGTGAAGTTGAACTGTAGATTCAGGTTGGATCGTATACCATCGAGGAATTTTGACCTTTTCTATATTTGGTAGAATATTAATCCAGACCCTCCATTTATTAAATATATCGTCATTTACTTCATCAGTCCATCCTTCGGTCGTTCTCCAAACTTCTTGAAGCAATATTTTGAGATATACCACGTAAGCCGACAAGAAACCAAAAGGGTCAAAAATAGACATTAGTGTTCGCAATATTTCGGTTTTTGTAGGACGTTTTAAGCCAGATAAAATTTCTTTGTTAACTCGATTCAGTTTTAACGAATATGTAAAGTTATCATCTGCTGTAGACCACCACATACCTAATACTTTTTCTGTATTCATCTCGATTCTATTGGCACCAATGGGTATCTTGGTTTTATCTTCTAGCTCACCAACACTGTCCATTACAGCCTTTGAATTCGATCTCCAATTTCGGATAAAAAAACCACCTTTGTTATGAATAAGGGCCACGTCTTTTACTAGTTCTATTGCTTCGTTTTCAGTATCTGCACAGTCAAGTAGATCGTCAACATAATGATGATTAATAATTGAATCTACAGCTTTTGGAAAATGTTTTTGAAAATCAAGCGCATTTGTATTTTTAACGTATTGTGCCGAGCTTGGCGAGCATGCAGCACCAAACGTCATCACTTGCATTATATAAACATCAGGAGTTCTGTTATTTTCCCCATTTCGCCAGATAAACCGTTGCGCATTCTGATCTTCCTTTCGAATCAGCACCTGATGAAACATCTCTTTGATGTCTCCACATATGGCAATTTTTTTCAAACGAAAACCATACAGAACTAAAAGTAACGGTGCCATCAAATCAGGACCTTTCAACAACATCGAATTCAAAGAAACACCCCTCACTTTTGCCGCCGCATCCCAGACCAACCGAACTTTACCTGGCTTGTTTGGGTTCTTTACTGTAAAAATTGGAAGGTACCATGTTATTCCGTTAATTTTTGCCACTTCTTCTTTAGACAATTTTCTTGCATAACCTTTTTCAACCAAGATATCAATTTGTTTTGTAATAATTGGAATTTCTTCCGGATTTGTTTTCTTCTCGAGACACTGAAGTCGTTTCATTGCCATTGGAAGACTATTGGGAACATCGATAATATCTTTCTTCCAGAGCAATCCTGTTTCAAATCTTGAACCAATTCGCCTAGTTGTCGTTTGAAGTAAAGACTTTGCACGTTTTTCTTCGGGTGATATCACTTTGAACTTGCATCCAACATTTTCTAAAGACAAATATTCGGTTATTATTTTTTGTAACTTTTCGATTTCAGAACTGCATTCGCATTGTTCGATTATATGGTAACACAGAGCTTTCTCAACAGCTACATCACATCCTCCATGAATTACCCATCCTAGCCTTGTTTTTGATGCACAAGGTTCAGTTGCAGAACCTTCAACTATCTTTAACGGATTGGATACGAAACCATTATTTAAGCCAATAAGAATTTTTGGGCAAACTGTATTATATGTTGATAAAGGTATATTTTTTAGATGATGAAACGCTTCCAAGTCATTTTTGGTAACACTTTGTACTGGCAAAGAAAGGTTTTTAATACTTCGTACATTAAGAAGTTTATATCTTTTCGAATTTTCCCCACGTGCTGATATACAAACGCTGACTTCCATTGATTCTTCTTCAATGCGACGAGTGTCTGAAGTCCACTTTAAACAAAGATTATTTATATTACCTTCCAGACCAAGTTGATCGCAAATATCTTTTTGTATAAGTGTGACATTTGAACCGTCATCTAAAAAAGCAAAGGTTTCAATGAAAGTCCCATTATTGTGTAAAGTAACGGGCAAAATCTTAAAAAAAGTTTTTTCGCCAATATTCGAACTCGAATGCGTTGTTACAGTAGACTTCTGGCAAAATTTGTGGAGCAATTTGTGGTGTCTGGCTTCGCAGCCTTCAATTGGGCACTTTGAATTAGAACAGCGATAATAGCCATGCTTTTGAAGACATAAACGACACAACTTAAATTCATGAACTTTGTCCCAACGATCGGACAGCTTTAATTGAGAAAACTTCTCACATGATTCCACCAAATGATTTTTATTACAGATAACACATAATTTTTTATCAATGGCTGATTTCTCCATTTCGTGCTCATGAATGTTTCCAGTTACTTTATGTGAACTTAATAAAGGACTAACCTTAGCTACTGCTTCAGCTATATCAAATAACCATTTCGAAAACACAAATATGTTAGCATCTTTAGCTGCTACATACATAGCCCAATTTAGTTTTGTCTGGGCTGGCAACTTGTCCACGAGTTCCTGGAGAAGTAGCGGGTTATTTCTGTGAGCCTCTAATCCAGAAGCTTCAAGGGTTGAACAAAGATTTCTAACTGAAATAGCATAGTTTATGAGAGTATCAAGTTTATCTGCTTTCGGAGCTGCTTCTGAACGAATTTTATCCAGAAGCGTATTAATTATTATTTCTGGTCTACCAAACATCATCTTAAGCGTGCGAATCACCTCTGGCACATTTCTTGGCAACAAAAGATGACAACTTACAGCATCAAGGGCTTTTCCTTTTAAACATCTTTGCAGCCTTAAAAGATTTTCGGAATCAGAATAACCACATAGCTTTGTACTTTCTTCAAAAGAACTAAAAAATAGAGGCCATTCTTCAGGTTTTCCAGAAAAGATAGGCAAATCGGTTGACAGGGCCTTTCTTGCTAAAAGTTGACTTTTTGTTAAAGGGTGTTCATGAACAAACAAATTTTCCTTAGGTATTGCTCCTTTCTCCAGTTTTTGCTGGTGTTTTTCTTCCAAACGAACGGGTGACCTACCTAGGGAAGTTCGTATTTGGACTGGTGGAAAGTTTGGTAAATTCGTAACCCATTCCCTTGTACGAGAAATCGCTTCACTACAAGTACTCCCTATGCAGTCCTCTGACATTGCGAGAATCTCAAATTTTCTTTGTAAAAATCGGGATTCTAAAGCTTTTTCTTCATTAAGACGTTGAAGTTCCAAATTAAGCAAACGTTGCTTTGAAGATGTGGCAGAACATATTGATGCAGGCTTCGATTTAGAATCAAGCAAACGTTGCTTTGAAGATGTGGCAGAACATATTGATGCAGGCTTCGATTTAGTTACGATTCGTTCACTTACTGTTCTGTTGTTTGTTGCTTTTTCCTTGCACTTGGAACATATCCAATCATGGTTCTCTACAGAGTCGGTTACGCCAGCGCATGAGAAGTGATACCATGTATCACATATATCGCATTGGACCATCTCGTCAGTATTCTCCATGTTGCATTGGCCGCAACTGTTTAATTGGTTATCAGGAACATTTTCCATTTTGCCCTCGCCGATTTGATCATTCGATTTACTATCATTATTTGGAGGCGTACGAAACATTCTTAAGTATGTATTAATTTTGAAGATTGTTGGAAATAAAAACTATTTTTGAAAGTAAATTCTATTCGAGTTTAAACAATTAATTTATTTTAGGAAATTAACTTCAAAATTAATAGTTTCTTTTCAATAAAATTATTTCCAACTAAATTAAAATAAAATTATTTGATATTATTCTCAAAGTACATAAGTAACAATTTTCTGTTTAATTTAGGTATATTGATTAAAATAATAAATATTATCTAAAGTAGTTGTTCACAACAATTATAGTTATCTATATCCAAATCTAAGAGTCCATCTTGCGACATTTATAACCGAAATTTTGATAATATAGTATATTAAATGATTGAAGACTTTTCTTAAAAAGAAACCGAGACTTCGGTTCAGAAGACTGTGCATTTTTTTATCAACAATATTTAAAAAGAAATAAATGTCATCACTAATATCGAATCTTGATTTTATTTGGGTATCTGAAGTGAAAATTTCAAATTACACCTGAATTACACCTAAGAGAAATTAGCCACGCTCTACTCACGACAGTAAAAATTATACCAAATTCGGGTAATTACCCACAAAGTGGCAATACTGGGTAGTTAGCAAACAATTACGATTTATAAGAGGTAAAAAAGATTTTTTTTGAAAAAAAAAATACGAATTAGCGAGGGGACCAAAATGTATAGAAATTTTACGAATTAACGAGATTTTTTCAAGGGACCGACAGTTTATTACGAATTTTCGGGAATTACGATTTATCGGTGTACAAATTATCGGTATTTGACCGTATTTTTGAAAATAAACATAACTTTTCATAAAGATTTCATAGAAGTTAAACAAAGAAAAAATTGTAAAGTTAAATAATTTATATCGTAGCCACGAGGAGAGTCTATAGATGCAACGATTTGAAAATTAAAACTAGACGTTTAGTTGATGACGACATCTTTTTAGCCATTCGTGTTTTTTTTTATTTCTCCTGATATTCGTAATTAATACGTATACACTAATTGCAAGTAATTACTTGCTTGTGGCAACGAAGGGTAAGCGAATTGCAGAATACGGCTGCAGAAATATATCTTGGTAAAATAGGTAACGGCTTTAAGAAAATAAAAAAAACGGCACGAAAATTTTTCTTATAAGCGTTTTTTTCTTTCCAGCAATAACTTTTTATAAGAAACTTTTTCTAATACAACTTTTTACTATACTTTAAGAGCACAAAAACTTGTGGATTAAAACTTGCATTCAAATGTACACACTCAGGCCCGTTTTCACGCCTTAACCATAGCTAAATGTAGGAAGTTATCAAGCAGATAATTAGTTTTTAATTATCACAAGTTCCCTTTAATCTAAAAGTGAAGAATTAGCTAAAGAGAGGAACGTTCTACCTTTAACTTTTGTCGTAAGGTTTAGATTTGAGACTGCCATATTATATTCACATATTTTTTATATATGGCAACTCCAGTTATGCGTATATTTGGTAAATGTAAAAAAAAGTACGTAGTTGCCAGTTCGTATTTTTATTTTGGTAAAAATAATCGGTATTTTCTTTAGTATTGCCACATTTTCAAAAATGTTAAGCTTATTTTATACAGAAGTTGTTCACTAGTGCTAAAGGTACCGTTAACTATTTCGAACTTTATAGGTTTTTGTTATTGGTGCATGGCAAAATATTTCTTGTATAATTTTTTTTTTTTTTTTTTTCTTATTAAAAGTTTTCTTATACAGAATACTTTTTATATTGACACATATGCAAAAAGACACAGTGCTTTTGAAATAGTTTTCCAACAAAAAATAGAGCTTCCAACGAAGCAGGTTTGTAAGGGAGAAACATAGAAGTTTCTTTCGCTTACCATATCGCTTACGGAAGACATGAATTTTATATGGCGAGTTCTCACTTTGAAGCAATATATTTTTGACACGTAAACAGTTATTTTTTAGTATTCTCCCTTACAAACCTGCGTCGTAGTAAGGGAATGCCGTGGCACTTGAAATGTTATTTTTTTATAAATGTTGTTGAGAGTTCGTTCACTTACTTTATTGCGTAGCGCATAATTGTGCGCTTATTTTTTTTAAATGTACTATTAGTGCTTCGCAAAATAATACAATTTTTTTTTTTTTTTTTTTGGGTTTTTAGAAAAGGGTTTTTATTATATGAAATGTTCTTATCTACTTTAACTTGTTTCAAAATCTACTTGTTGCTTTTTCTAAAATTTCATAATCTTTAATAATGGTGCAATTAATAATAAAAATGATCTTAAATATTATTTGATTTATTTATGCGTATCACTTAAGCAAAAATACAAATGCTTATCACTTAAATAAAAATTCAATTAATAAAAATAAAAATGATTTTGTTCTTATGCTGATAATGCATAAAACGTTTTGTCGCTCACATTATACATTAGGGCAGTGCAAAAGTAATTGAAGACTAAGGAAATGGGAGTCTTTGTCTATGTTTTGTTTGTGTGTCTCTAATACTTTTTCCATTAATCCGGTGGAGGCCACCCATCTAACTCCTCCTTAGCATTGTCCTAAACATTTTCTTAAAACTTAATTGCCTCTTAGAAACCCCTTAGGAAAGCTCCCATACAAGTATGGTTGTTCATTGAAATTCGTAAATGGTCCCCGCAGTGATCAGGATGCCCCTAGACAGGTTAAATGTTCTCAACATTTGTTTCTAACATATCTACACAGAAAGAAAAAATTCGTACTAAATTTAAGTTTTTTCTTCTTACTTTATTAGTACGTACGAGTCGTACTTAAAAATTTGAGTACGAATAACCCTAAATTGTATCAAGTTCAACTAAAACTAACTATTACTTTAACTTTCAGTTAATATTATCTTTTGACAGCTTTAACTAATAGTAAATTATACCTGGGGGTCGATTCTGGTTCTGTGAAACTGTGTTCTTCGAGTTTATTTGAAGAAAGAAAAAAACAAATTTTCATGACTCCTCTTGTTTTATACAACATAAATTTTTTATGTAAAAGAATTGTTATTGTTTTTTTTTTATATTCATACATACATGGTTAATATTTTTAACTTAAAATAAATAATGAGTGACCGAAAATTCCTTAATTTTCTGCGAATTTGTTGCATTTTTTTCATGAACGATATTGCATCTGAAAGAGGTTGGCGCCAATGCCCTGTGCGCACAAAAAATAGTTAAGGAAGAAATTTTACATAAAATGCAATACCTTAACTGAAGAAATTATAATTCTAAAAACAAGAGCGGTCATAAAAATGTAAAATCGATCAATCAATGAGTTGACAAATGAGTTTTTTGGGCAAACATCTTGCCCGCGCGATTTCCACAAAATATTTATTGCAGTAAACTTTGAGTAACATAATAGTTTTGGCATAAAAATGACATCAACGAAAATAATGTTGTTATTGACTAAAAGTTTCCTTTAAGGGTAAATATTTTTATGAAAGTTTGTTTTTTAAAAAGGTTTTTTACTTTTAATTTATTTTTTAATAGTTAAAATCAATCACATCAAATTATTTAATTTACTTGTTTTTCTACACTAGTAAATTTCGAGACAAGTTTTTATATCGTGTTAATTGTGTAATGACAATTGAAAAGCTTTTATATTATAGTGCCGGTCCAGACTTGCAATTTTTGTTGCAGCAATTCTTGAGTTTATTGTTGAGAGGGGTGAGAAATTTTGGGAGGGGTACTCTTCTCAGCAATAAAATCAAGAATTTCTGCAACAAAAATTGCAAATGTGGACAATGACTTATAAATTAGGTAGACGCTATCTATAAGTTGCTAGTAAAAGTTTAAAGTAAAAGTAAATTTCTTTCGTTTTAGCGCATTTAAATAAAAACTTGTTTTCAAAAAGATTTTTTACTCTTAATTTATTTTTTCTTTTTAGCGCATTGAAATAAAACCTTTTTTCTTCTAATTGATTTTAAACTCGCATTTGTATTCTCAGTATGTCCTTTTATTTGATAACCATATTGTTGGAATGCATTGAAAACAATTAGTTTCCAGCTTCAGAAGTCCACCATATTGGATTTGGTGTGACGAAATTTTATTTTTCGAGTTATTCTTAGCAAGACTTTTTATTTGATACCCATATTATAGAAGTGCATTAAAAATAGCAAGACCGCCATCTTGGCTGTACCGCTATGTTGGATATAGAATGACGTCACATAGTTAACAATGCATTGTCATCAAAACTGAACGTGTGTACAAAATTTCAGCTCAATCAATTGAAGATATCTGCTTCAAATTGAGTGTCAAGGTTTCACCCAAACATACATGCATTGCAAGTTAAATAAAAGTTTTAAAATACGACCATAAGCCCAAAAATGGTTAAATCATTAACAAATAAAAGGACAAATAAAGATTAATTTATTAATATGTTATTATATAACATAAAATTATAATAAGCGGCTCTAAATTTACTTTAAGCCGTCGCTAAACCTAAATTCGTAACCGCCGATGATAATTACATATCTACTTTGTCATTTAATCAAGTGTTAAAGTATACAAATACACAAAAACTACAATTAATTTAAAAAGTGTTAGGATTATTGGTTTTAACTAAATTATCGCAAAAAATTCGGAATGAGCCAAAGTAAGAAAACTTTTTTAACGTTTTTCGTCAGTAAAGTTTTGTATATTATCAAAAATTTGCATTTTTTATGAATATATTAAGTTAAAAATCTGCAAATATGCATCTTTTTAGAAAAGTATTATTTTTATTTCTTTAAATTATTATTTATCGTTGGCAATGTCCATATTTTCCTCTAAATAATTTATTTAAAATTATTTTTCACCGTTAAAATGAAAGTGTAAAAATATGACATAAATGAAAAGTTTGTGACACTTCTTTGCACTGTTACACAGAACAAGAATCTCATTACTTTGAAAATGTGAAAACAATTTGTTTCATTCCATTTGTTCTTCTCATATGAAAACATTCGAATTTATTTATTATTTGTTCACTAAACGAGAATCAGAAACTCTATGAAAATGTGAAAAAAGTTTTCATTTCACAGTTTCACAGAACCAGAATCGACCCCCTGACCTTGGTGAAATTGGGGATAACACGTAAGAGTATGTAAAACAATCCAAAATGGGATAACTTTTGAAAACCCAATATGCGTGCATATGCGTGTGTTTGTAAAAGTTTGTTGTATAGAAAGAACAACAACAATACAAAGTGAAAAATATAGATTATTTTCATGTTTAACGAGTTAAATAAGAAGCAATAATTCCCAAATTCTATTTGTTAAAATTATTTAGTTAAATACACAAATTTTCAAAGTATAAAAACCATATTGGTCATGCTGCTGGTGTCTTATAATTGAAAATTCTTCTGTAAACAAAGGGGGCGGTATACAACAAAAGTGGAATAAGCATGTGTGACGAAAGATTAAGTGAAATAATAATATTTTCTCTGGTTCTGTGGGGTGTTATCCCCGTATTTATAAACGTTTATTAAATTTCATAGAAAATTTGTTTTTTAAACCTTTATTAAATTTAAATTTTTTTTATAAATACGTGGGTTAGTGTTTAGGTCAGAATCAATTTGATCTCACTTTCGGATTATTTCAAGTACGAAACGAGATTAAACCGTCTCAGAAATTCTTGAATCAAGCACAGTTTGAGATTAATTTTATCTCACTTTTAATTAAGATAATCCTGTTTTTGGATTATTTTAAGTACGAATTTGGGATTAAATACGGACCAGTTAAGTATTTCGCACTTGAATTATCCGTACTTTAATCTAGAGTTCTGTACTCGATTAAAGGAAATCCGTACTTACCGAACTATTGGCACTTCTTCGGCTTGTTTTAAGTAGGGATGGATTGATTTATTTTTGCAGTGTAGCCGCTAACTCCTAACAGACGCTAACAGATTAGAAATATCTTATTGAAAAAAAGCCGCATAACTGCCAAGGAGTCCCTCTAGGAGGTATAAGAAGCACCTTGGAAGTGATTCTGTGGCGGTTATGGAGTTTTTTTTTTATTTTTTTTTCCTTTCTGCCTCCGCTTTGAGTTCGATGAGCGACCCCTTCCCCTCGTCTTACAACCCTCCGAACCTAATAAGCTAAGGGGTCTAGCGCACCCAAGCCCTGTTACTATGAAACTTCATACATCACTCTCCCATAGCTAATAATCATATTTATATATTTTTTTAAATCACTTACTGTTATTATCGCACCATTGTGAAGGGTATCTTCGATTCGGCATAGCCAAATATATAACTCATGCTTGTTAAACTTTCACATACGTGTGTATAAATTAAGTTCAGCTTCCTTCCCACAGGTTAACCACATGTTCAACCTGATTTTTAAAAATAAGTGCTTGTTTTATTCTATTTAAACAAAACTAAATCTTAAATGATTTTTAGTTATAAACGAGACTTTAAACGCTTTTGTTTGAAACAACTTGATTAGAATATTAATAAAAGTGAAAACAAAATAATTAAAAAAAATGTGGGGAACAATATTATATTTTGAAGTACTTCATGGTCTTTATGCAGTCTTAATTATCGCAATATATCCGTTACTTATTTCAATAGTTTTGATTAATAAAATCGTAAAATTGTTAAGAAACCCATTTCAAAACAAAAATATAGCCGGACAAGTGGCTGTGGTAAATTAAAAAATAACAAAATAAAAAAAGTTTTAAAATAAAACTAATTTGTGAATTTACTTTCGCTTAAAGAATTTGTTTACTTAAAAAGCATTTTTTGTTTCACCAATTAATCAGATAACTGGTTCTGGTCGTGGTTTAGGACGTGATATTGCTTCAGAGTTGGCGGCCAAAGGCTGCCAAATAGCAGTTGTTGATATACAAGAAAAATTAGCTGTGGAAACTGCCCAATATTTAGCTGAAAGATTTAAAGTTAACGCAAAGGCTTATAAGGTAAGAATTAATTTGTAAAGAAAAGACAAGGATCGATAATTTTGTGCTTTTCGGAATCGAAAAAATTGTGAATTTTTGGAAAATTTTGTAAAAAAATTTTGAAATTAGTGAAGTATGATTCTGTGGCATTTTGGCAAAATATCTGAAGTCAAATTTAAAATATGTTGCTAATCATACAAATTTTCATTCAAAAAACATTTTGGTTTACGTTTTTAAAATTTTGTATGTAAACAAAATTTTTGTTTAATTTTGGTTTATTTAATTATTTTACAAAAATGATTTCTTCACCAAGTTTTTTTTTAAAAAACTTTTTTGGTATTTTATTTCGACTTAAGATGTTTTGTCAAAATGCTACAGAATTTTATGCAAAGTATTGGCTATCGTTAGCTACGATTCCCCGCAACGAATGGTAGTTGGACGGTGCAAGTTATAAAACGGGTGAAAGCTTAACTTGCCAACATGTTGCCGATTGTTATCATGATTATGTAGAACGGCCAAATGTCTGGTCATCTTTTCAATACATTTTCAGCCAAGGGTTCCTTTAAACGAAACGATTGCAACCATTTAGATCCCACGAAATAAAGAATATAAATTACGATGGCTTAATATAAATAAGGCGTAACTCGGGTTTGTGTTAGTTTACAGGGTAAGGAAATTACTTAATACAATCTGTAAGATTCTTGATATAGCAAAAGGTTAATGCAATTTTCAGTCAAAAGATAAAACTATATCCCTTTAAAACTTTAAAGAAAGGTGCATTTGGAATTTGTCTACCAGAAAAAAGCATCAAACGATATTGAAGGGAAACAAATTAATCTCGCTTTTTTATATTAAGACTCGATATATGGCTTTGGCGTTGGCTCGTCTAGTGAGAGTGCTTTAAACATAAATTCTTGCGATTCGGGTTGTTGGCGCCTGTAAAAGTTCGATCCTCCCAGGGGTATGCAGAAAACCAAGATATTTAAGGATGTGGGAAAATCAGGTGCAGCCAGAGTTCAAAATTGCCAGATCCCTTGAGATCTCGGCTGACCAGAAATCCTAGCTGCTACCACGAAAGGCAACAGCCCCTGAGACTTCGCCCCAAGCTGACCCTTCGGAGATCCCGGAGAAAAAACTAACAAGTCTGCTTTAACGGCAGATTTTAGACCACTTGTACACTCACAATATTATTACAGTAACGGACTGTAGTTTATTTAAGAAATATTCCGTTCAGTAATTTTTAAATAAATAAACATTTAAAATTCCAAGCAAATTTATTTTTAACTGATTCTAACAGTTATTGAAAAAACTAAGTGCAGTTTATATTGTCCGTTGATTGAGTTAAATTCTTCTTTATGTTAAAGTAAATAAAAATGTAATTTAAAGCAACGAAAAGTTCATTTAATTTTTACTGTCAAAAATTCAACCGCGAATTTCGTAAAAACAAATCAATATTCAGTTATCTTATATAAATTAATTGTAAAAAAATTAACTGCATATTCCGTAAAAACAAATAAATATGCAGTTATTTTATAAAATTTTACTGTCAAAAATTCAACACCATATTCAGTAAAAACAATTAAATATTCAGTTATTTTATATAATTTTATTACCAAAAATTAATTTTTACTTATCTATAAAAAATGAATTGCTTGTTTTGTGTAAGCAATTCCCATTTTCTATTTGTTAAAATAATTTAGTTAAATACATCAAATTTTAAAAGCAAAATAATTGCGAAGCCATATCGGTCATGCTGCTGGTGTCTTATAAATGAGAGTTATTCTGTAAACAACGTGGTCAGTACAACAAAAGTAAAACAAACATGTGTAACTGGGTAAGTAAATAAAAATATTCTCCCTCTCTAGCTTATAAGAAAAACAAGCGGTTAGGTGTCTGTCTGGTATTTTTAAGAAATTCGGCTCTTTTGTGGAGTAAACGAAAATTTAATAAAATAACTGAATATTTAATTGTTTTTACTGAATATGGGGTCAATTTTTTGACAGTAAAATTTTAATAAATAACTGAATATTTAATCGTTTTTACTGAATATGGTGTTGACTTTTTGACAGTAAAATTTTACAAAATAACTGAATATTTATTTGATTTTACGGAATATGGTGTTGAATTTTTGACAGTAAAAATTAAATGAACTTTTTGTTAAAAATAAATGAAAAATAGGTAGACCGGTTTTTAATTGAACTTTCATTTATTTTATATTACAATTTCAGTTAATTTTACGTACAGAATATTGTGAGTGTAGGCAATCTGTATGTGCTGGTTGCTCTCAGGCTAAGTGGTTAAGACTACAATGGAGCTAGGCCTACCTGGTTGGTATCGATGTTAATCTTTTCCATATCTGTAATAATGCGATGCAAAACTTACTTCTTTATAAAACGTTCAAGCAGCATTTGGAACATTCAAAAGCGTCTTTCAACGCCTCTCGACTTCAACTCGTGCACTTTCCACTTTCTTTACTTTTGGATGAATATTTTTTTTGGCAAACGTTTTAAAGTGGCTGATTAAGTGGTTCTTAATGATTTTGCAAGTTTTTCTAAAGCTTAAAATAACCCAATGCAGAAGTAGACACCCTTATACAAATTGTAGCAATGGAAAAGAAATTTTACACAAAAAACCAAAACTCTTTGCCAACGTTACGGTTAACAATCTGAAAAAGGTTTGCCAATGCTTTTAAATTAAAAAAATGTTTTAATTTTGTGTGTGATTTTGAAGTTTAAAGTATTGGAAATTGGGCTTTTCATTGTATTTAGCCATTGTGTTGGCAGAACCCTGCAAAAGTTAAACTTGAAACATTTTGACAACGTTTCGAATAACTTTGGAAATGGTTTGCCAACGTTGGGCCGATTGTTATTTTCTGCCTGTACCCATGTTCTGTAACTTTAGTGAGAACTTCTCGCATCGAAAAGATGTGAAACAAAATATTCCATCGTTTCTCGAAAAGTGAGAAAAAAGTGTGTCTGTAACTTATGTCGAAAACTATCAAAAGAGATTACGTCGTTACGTTATAAAAGTCATAACATTGCACTCGAAGCCGATGTGGCATTGCAGACGTTGAGGACGCCAGTCACACATATAGTTAACGGCGACCAAAATTTACTAAATTGAAAAATTTTCAACGACGGCGGCGAAAATACAACCGTCGGCCATGCCAAATAATGTAAAGTGCGACTTTAATGTTTGTTGTTTGTAAACGAGCTTTGAAAAAATTCGTATATTTTATAAAAATGGTAAAAAAAAATAATTAAACAATAAAAAAAGGGCCAAGAACATAATTTTTTTATTATTATTCTTTGCAATTTGCATTTTTAGTTGTTTTTTAGTGTTAAAATTTTTTTCTCGCCTTATTTTTATTCGTGAGTTTTTTTGACAGTCCAAAGCGGGAACTTTTCTCACCAAAATGTTACAGACACACTTTTTCTGTAAATTGGCGAGTAATTTCCTTGCGTGACAGCTTGTACTCGCCAAAAAAAGTTACAGACACAGTTTAGTGAGAAAAACAGCTGTTTGTTTCAATATACGGCATTTTTGTTCTATTTCACACATTTCAATCGAAAAGTTTCTCGACACGAGAGTTACAGAACATGGGCACTGGATAATATTCTTAGAGTAAACATCTACGATATTTTTGTCTTTCGTGCCAAAATATCTCGCACTTTAATACTTGGGTGTGCAATCGATCTGTCCACATCCCCTTTTTCTAAAATTCAACGTTCTCAAAGCAAAAAAAAAAAACTTGGTTTTACTTATAAGCTTTTGTTATATTTTAGGTTGATGTCCGCAACTTTGATGAACTTTTACAACTAAGAGACTCTGTTACTGCGGATTTGGGAGTGCCAACTATTCTAGTCAACAATGCTGCCATTGTTGCCGGTTCTTCCATAAAAATGGATTCACCCCATGAGATAAAGGAAATGATTGATGTCAATTTAACAGCTTTATGCTATGTAATAACTTTAAGCTTATGCTGATGTACATAATTATTACATGCATGTATATAAATTCTAATTTTTTTAATCTTTTCATCTAATCTAGACCCATAAAGTTTTTCTACCCAAAATGAAAGAACTCAATCGGGGGTACATTGTCAACATTGCCTCTATAGCCGCTCTCTCATCTATACCCTTATTGCCAGTTTATGGCGCCACCAAAGCAGCCGTACGTTCGTTTACATCAGCCGTACGAATGGAATGTCTAATCGAACGCAAAAATGTTACATTGACAACAGTGATGCCAACATTTTTGTCAACCAATAAACGCAC
This sequence comes from Pollenia griseotomentosa, assembly GCA_963931875.1. NCBI lineage: Eukaryota > Metazoa > Arthropoda > Insecta > Diptera > Polleniidae > Pollenia > Pollenia griseotomentosa. The sequence continues at coordinate 53,076,463 of OZ007564.1, forward strand.
TGCAACGGCAGTTCAATTGTGTGGTTTTCATCATATTTTCCCCCTGATGGAGGGTGAAATTGTAGCCAAGTATGTGATCGATGGAATGTTGAGTGGTAGTCGAGAATTAACAGTACCGTTGATATTTAAGACTTTTTATAAATTATTGGAGTAAGTATTGAATATGACTATACACACACACACATATATATCGCACTTGATCATAGAGAGGGCATTAACTCAAAATTGAAAAATTTTCAGTAGAAGCAAAACAATTGTTAATTTAATATTAAAGGCATATGAAAACGGATTTTTCAAACATTTTTACAGCAGATAGATATGAATATTACTTGTTTATTAAAAAAAAAAAATAAAAATTTTAAGTTAATACCCTCTGGTTGATCAAGTGTGATATGTTTATTAAAAATTAAGGAAAATTTAAATTTATTTAATTTCATCGACCATTTTTTCGAATTAAAAATAATTTATGAAAAAGATATAATTCCCATATTCTGTTTATTTAATTTCTTTACAGACTTTTGCCAGTGGAAGTTAAAGAATCATTAATCAACTTCATTATGTTGTGGAAGTATAAAACAATTCAAACTTCTACCGAAATTGCTAATGTCTTAAAGTCTAAGGATTTGAATTTGATGCAATAGATAAAATTAATTTAAAATAAATTATCAAAAAAAAAATCTAACGAAAAGAGGTCATTCTACGAATAAATCCAGGGACCGTAACGGTTACAAGTTTTATTTTAAAATTCCTTTTTAATTATTATTTCTAGAATTTAGTTTTCGCTTAGAAATAAAAGCTATTTTCTGAGTTTTATTAATTCCTCGAAAGATAAAAATTATTTTTAAGTTTTATTTTTGGCTTAGAAAATAAAAATTATTTATTGAGTTTTATTTTTTACTTAGAAAATAACAGTTACTTTTTGAATTTAATTTTTTTGCTTACAACAATAAGTCTGTGGTTTTTATTGAACTGTTCATGGTTTTATTGAAGTTTTTGATTTTTTTTTAGTCAGGCTTAAGTTCATCTAATTTAATTTTCATTAAACTATTGTAATTAAGGAAGGAGTTTTACAACACGAAATGAATTGAAATTTATTGATTATTTTTCATCATTGACATTGACACCGGCTCGAACTCAGGTCGTATTTATATTTTTCGAGAACATCATCAGAATTCTTTGCAGTTTTACATATTCCGCCACTGCGACTGCTGGCAGTCTGTAGTCGATCGAGTTTGAATTTCTTAGTTTATATTAGAAAAATAATCGTTTTTTGCAGTGCTTGACATAAACAGATCGGTCAGTTATGATTTCCATTTTTTTTTTTTTTTTTTTTTTTGGGAGAAATGGACAAACAAAAGTACGTACGTAGTAAACTGAATAAAAGATGCACAAATTTAGAAAAAAATCAAAATCATTAAATCGATCATTTTTCAAACATTTCAAATTTAGTACAAAACTGACAAAATAAAAAAAAAAAACATTAATAAATTTAAATGTTTACCAATATTAAAAAAAAGTTTAAATCTCATACAAACAAATAATTTTTCCAAATCTTAACGCTAAAATAAAAAACTTGTTAGGAAAAAAAATCTTTTTTTAAAAACAAATTCATAAATTATAGCATAAAAATAGCGCTTAAAAAACTGCAGTCAAAGTAGAAAAACTGCCTTTTCGTCCACTTTTTAATTTTAAATAAAAGTTTAAATCTCATACAAACAAATAATTTTTCCAAATCTTAACGCTAAAATAAAAAACTTGTTAGGAAAAAAAATCTTTTTTTAAAAACAAATTCATAAATTATAGCATAAAAATAGCGCTTAAAAAACTGCAGTCAAAGTAGAAAAACTGCCTTTTCGTCCACTTTTTAATTTTAAATAAAAGTTTAAATCTCATACAAACAAATAATTTTTCCAAATCTTAACGCTAAAATAAAAACTTGTTGGGATAAAAAATCTTTTTTTAAAAACAAATTCATAAATTATAGCATAAAAAAAGCGTTTAAAAAAAAAACGGTTGTAAACAAATTTTCGTTTTTTGTTTGACAGTTTTTGGTTTATTTATTACACACTAAAATGTAGAGCCATAACAAAGTACACAATTAATTCGTCATAACAAACAGCGTTAAAATCTGAAACAAAGTATGCCAGTTCTTCTATAAAATCGAAACAAAATATCGTCAAAGTTTAAGAAATAATTTTTAAATAAACAAAGCAAGAGTGGCTATTTTCGGCTCTGCCGAAACTTATAAACACTTCACCATGGTGCGATAAGAGTTGAAAGTTATATAAATACCGTTATTTAGATATAAATAAGTCTATTTTGAGCCACGCCTACTTCTCAAATTCTGCCCACAATTACTTGGGTATTGATGACCAAGATTCGTGTATCTAATTTGGAAACTTTGGCTCGTTCCGTCTTAAGATACACAAAAATCCACCAATCCCGCCCACATTGCCAACCCCTCCCACCTTTTTTTGTTCATAAAAAGTTGTGTAATGATAATCAAGATGTTTGTATCTAATTTGACAACGTTTGCTCTTTCCGTTCTCCTGAAATACAGAAAAACAAACGGACAGACGGACAGACGGATTAGAGCGTACCACCTTACAAGCTAAAAAAGTGCGCCGTCCACACCCTAATATAAAGTATTTATGATAGACAATTTCGAAAAGAAAAATTGTTTTTTGCGGAACGTAGAGGTCGCTTTTTTAAATTTTTGTTTAGTCTTTGGCATTTACATTCAGATCTTAAAGTATGATTGATATATCAAAGTTTCTGTCTTTGCCATTCACCTTGAGTACCTCGTTGTAGTATTTATACACCAGTAGCCCGTTTCTGTATATCTCACATCATAAAACTCTTCGCATGAAACGTGTGAATTGCAACAAAAATAGTGTGAAATGAAACAAAAAATGGTTTTTCTCACACAAGTGTTTCTGTATCTTTTTTTGCGAGAATTATCTGTCATTTAAATAATTTTCCAGCAATTATTGGAAGGATGCGAGAAAAAGTGTTTCTATAACAATATTTTGCGAAAAATTTCTTTCAAGAACTGTCAAAATAAGTCACATTTGAAATTGGTGGCGAGAAAAACAAAATGTAGATATTTTGAATTTAAAATATGTTTATATACTATTTTTTTTAAATAAATAAAAAAATAGAAGGAATATAAATGATAAATGCATAATTTATATGATGAAAATAAACAAAAAACAATTGTTATATTTAGTTAGTTTAAATTTTTGTAAGCCTTTTCTTGTTTTGGTTTTAATCAGTGCTGCCAGATAAATTTGTGTGAAAATCGTCAATTTCCTGAGAAAAAAATAAAAAAGATCGTCTTTTTTGTTTTAAAAATCGTGCAATTCAAAATCAGTTTTAAACAAATTTGTTTCGACTTTTATTAAAAAATAATCAAACAAAAACATAGTTAAAGTTCATGGGTATTTAATAATTATTATTTAATAATTGAGATATAAATCTTTAATTTACCTATTCCTATAATCTTTTTCTTTTTTACCTGAAATAGACTTAGTAGAATACCTTGTAGTTAAAATTAAAAAAATCGGTTCATAAATAAACGGGTTAAGGACCCAGTAAAATCTTCGCCTACAAAATAATATGTTAAGTAATCAGAAACACATAAAAGCACTACATACAATTCTACTGAAAAACTAATGAATTTTACAAGGGTTGTGCCAAAAAGAACAAATTCAAAAGTAAGTCATTTTTTTTATCTTAATACATCCAGAAAAAAGTAGTTATCGAAGTTCTTATGGAAGAAAGCTACTTAATAACGAGTGAAAGAAGCTATCCATTTTGAAAAAGTTTTTACTGGGAGACAAACAAATTTCTTTCTTGCCGGAATAATGGCTTTGGCACAAAAGTGTACATATAAGATAAGAATATCAAATATCAATCATATTTTGTATATGTATATAAGAAGTATTAAATGTTCAAAATAAGCCAAGTCGGTCCATTACTTTCCCTCGAAATTTTGCTTTTGCCGATACATTTTTTAGGGAAGAAACAAACAATTTCGAGGACAATTTTCACAATAGGGATAAATATAAAAATTTAAGCAGCCTTGTTTTTAAAGATATCTTTTTTTCTAATAAACAAACATATAAAAATATTTACAATTATCTTATTTCGAAGACTAAGGGGCTTATAGTGTAAAACGCAACGCCAACAATTTCATAAAAGCAAAAAATAAAATCAAAAATATTTTATAAATTTGTTGTTGCTTTCTACAGACATTCATATTATTTTTTTTTTTTTTCAATTTTCAACGCCACAAAATAGAAGTGTTTGAAATTTAAAAATTCAAGATGAATTTCTATAGAAAGTAACAACAAAATTATAAAATATTTTCGATTTTGTTTTTGCTTTCGTCACTTTTTTAGAAAAAATCATCAAAACGTCACTTTGTTAATATCGGAACAAAAAATCGTAAAGATGACGATAACTCGTCAAATCTGGCAGCCCTGTTTTTATTATATTTATTTCTTTTGTTGACGTTTCGCTTTTATTTGACACTTAAGTACTGGAAATATTCCAGTATAAACAGAATTTGTTGTGTCTGTTTTCGCATTCAAATACAGAAACACTTTTATCTCATAAATCGAGAAACGATGGAATTTTTTGTTTCACACTTCATGTAAGAAATTTTACGATGCGAGAAATACAGAAACGAGCTACAGATCTCTGTTTCTACCACCCTAATGTCAGAAAATTAACGCTCGCAAAAAATCATTACACTTTTTCTAATAAAGTAGTGCGATAATTGCAGCAAAAAAATGTTAAAGCCTAATTATACGATCTGTATGAACAGACGTCAGTATTGTAATTAGTTGCAATTTAGACCAGTGGGAAATCATTGGCCAATTAGAAAGGTGTGCGCCATTTTTTCTAGCTGTATAAATCTTTATTTAAACTAATTTAATAGAATATCATGATTCGTAACAGCTTTAGACGTACTCAAATGATTTTCAGGAGAGGAAAATTTACATTGGAGCCATGGTAAATTATGGATGAATCAGCAAAAAATTATGTAGAGTGATTTCTGGTATTAAAAACCCTAAATTAGACCCAATTTTATAGTGATTTGGTATGAAATTAAGAAACAAAAACATCCATACGAATTTAGAGTTGCAAGGAACTTTTCTAAACCTAAATCGCTAACAAGGCTTGGAAGAGAGGATCTTCTATCCCGTTAGGTCGAGGATCGTCTAAACATAAATGTTTTACTAGAGTGGGACTAGTTTTTAATGATTAGTTATAAGATTTTTACTACTTACTGTTAAGCCCTTATGACACTACATTTTTAATGCATTGTTCAAGTTTTGGTGAACAGTACAAATATAATGTAATACAAAAATTTACCAAGTGCAAAGAGTTAAACTGTCAAAAATTTGACTAAAGTTATCGATAAAAAATGAAGTTATGTCAAAACAAGTTAGAGTGCTATATTCGGCTGTGCCGAATCTTTGATACCCTCCACCGACAGTTCGAATGTTTAAGGAGTAATATCTGTATGATGTCTTTTTATTATTATTATCTTAAACTGTGACGATTTGTTATTAATTATGGTTTTAGGAGACTAAACTGTTTTCCGGGAGTAGGGCATATATGGGGCCTAGGGTAAATTATGTACCGATCTTCACGAAATTTTACAGTGTCATTTCTAGTCGAATAAAACGGACTTGTGCAAAATCTTATGTCATTCCGTGCATTTTTGCATCATTTATGTTAGTTTTTGTAACAAAATTATCAAGTTTTTGAAGGTGGTGGTTCCACATTTTGATTCATAGCTCTGGTCCTACTGAACCGATTTTGCTGAAATTCAATCCCAAACTGCTTAGGATAACTACAAGCAATTTGACACCTAGTTTGTTTATTTATTTTGAGTTTTTCGAAAGTGAGCGTGTTTTCAACAGACGGACAGACAGACGGACATGGCTAAATCGACTTAGAATTACTCAAGCAGCCAGAATATATATACTTTATGGGGTCTGAGATGAATAATAAAAAAGTTTCACACGGAATGACAAACTTAGTATACCCTCTTCACAACTAATTGTGGTGGAGGGTATAAAAAATGTAAAATTGTTTAACTTAAAATTGACATTTCAAGCTTGAAATATTAAAAGTGTTGCTGAATCAGCGGTTTATGGGCAAATTCAGCAATTTACCGCTTTTTGTTTTTAGGTTTCTCATAAACAAAAAGTTGGCAACATTTAATAAAATAAACAAAACAGGGATGGCTAAGTTGTTTCAATTGTACTTTTTTGTTGATACTTTTTAAAACTAAGATTTATAATACCTTTTTGTGGTGTTTTTTATGAACATAAATACAATTAATTTCAACTAAAAAAATCTTTTAGTACACTTAGGGTAAAAAAGTACAAATTTTTCAGGATGTTGGTACAATTTTAGAAATTCTTAACGCCATCCCTGAAGCAAAACCATAACAAGAGAAAAAAAAAACTAAAAACCTTTGCTTACATTTTTTATAGTTTGCTCTTTCTAACATTAACTGTTTCTTTCTATCAATTTTATATCAATTAATGAACAAAAAATGTAGTGTCACAAGGGCTTTAGGCCTACACTCAAAAGTACGTTGAGTACGGATTTTCTTGAATCAAGTACAGAAATATTGATTCAAGTACGGATTTTCAATCGCGAAATATGAACTTAACTTATCCATATTCAATCCCGAATTCGTACTTAAAATAATCTGAAAATGAAATTAAGTTAAGTTTAAGTAAAACTAAGATTGAATCAATCGCAAAATGCACTTGATTTAAGTATTATAAAGTTGATTAAATCCCGAATTCGTACTTGAAATAAACCAAAAGTCGAATCAGAAGAAGATTTTTAATATGATAGATTTACTTACCCGTTTAACACCGTACAGAGTTTTACTTATAAAACACCAGCATCATTCCCGGACATGGTTTTTACTTTAAAAACTTAATGTTCACATAGAACTTACAATATAAACTAAATGAGAGGCAAGAGTTCTCAACTTTACTTCTTAAACATGAAAATAATGTGTTTTCATATTGTTCTGTTGTTTGTGTTGTTTCTACACACAACAAGCAAATCTTTTTTAACCCCTTGGGTGGTGTTGTTTTAATTTCTACAACAAACTTTGAAAACACATGCGTATGCACGCATAAAAGAATGCAATGCTGAGAGATGAGACTAATTAGTTATATGAGATTTAAACCTTCACTTTGTAATTTTACTCTCAGAGTGGCAATCCGATTTACAGCCATACCTAAACAAGAGCGGAAAGCGTTTTCTAGCTGTCAAAAACTCTCATGCCCATACAATTTGTATGAAGCATCCCTAAATAGCGCGGCGTCCACGCTTTGCAATTGGAAAATCCGATTTTGGCAGCGCGTTTAATAGTGAAGTTGGCCGCTATTGTTAATAAATAATGGCAATTTAGCTATTTTTTGTCAATCTTGCGGTTTTTTCTCTTCTTTTTATTTCTATTATGTGGGTTCTATTAAACAAGAAAGTTAACACTACTGTTTGTGACACAACGTTGACGCTTTTGTTTAGGTATGGCATATCAGCGTAAAAGCTAAGCGGAAGAGAACGTTGCGCCTTCCGCTCTTATTTAGGTACGGCTGTTAGGATTGTTTTGAGTACGTTTTAGTGTTATTCGTACTTGAATTTTTGAGTACGACTCGTACTTAAAGTAAGAATAAAAACTTATTCCGAATGTTTACTAATGAATATTTAATTATTTTTATTTTTTATCACTGATTTTTTAAATTTAATCAATTTTGAATTTTTTTGTGTACATAACTCTGATAAAAAAAAAACGCTAAAAAGAGTGCTTTAGTCTGAGTTTTCCAATTAAAATTTCTTCAAAATCAGTAATCGCCATTTTTAATTTCACAAAAATTAAGGCCTGAAAATTAAACGCCAAGAAACTTAAAAAAGCCCTTTCTAACCAATTTTATTTTACTAAAAAGTTTCCGACATTTTAAATAGCATATCTGACATTTAAAAACCTTTATTTCAACCCAAAATTGTTTTCGTCCCTGGACTGCAGAAAAGTAAACAGTCTATAGGCAATCATCATTATCTGAAATATAAACACAAGAATATTACACACGATAAAGAATTCCAAATTCTTTAGTACTCACCCCCCTAAAATGTACCATATCGATACTAAAAAGATTATAGCCACTCAGGGTAAATGAATTATTGCCAAACTGCAAAAGCAACGAAAACAATTTACGATACTCCAAAGACCCCTCATACCAATTTTGCTCGGAAAGAGCAATTTGTATGCGGGCACTCTGTAAAGCAAAAAGTTGTAAAAGGAAACATATACAAATTTTATAATTCCGTCACAATACCGCTTCAGCCACTCGAGTACGCTGATAACAATTATCGAATGCAAATGCCACCTGCACAAAACAAGGAAATATGAAGAGTGCAATGGCAATAATGTCTTTACTATTGGCCATCAGATAGACATGGAAACATATGGAGACTGCACTCACGATGTCCGTTAGAAATAACGATAGATTAAAAGTTTTACGCAATTTGTCGCCCAATCTGAAATTGATAAATGGATATAACTTAAATTTAAAAAAAAGTTTTAAGTTAATAACGGCTTTGCTGATTTTTCGAATTCTGCGAGTAATTCAATGACAGTATTGGACTGTATCAAACATATAAAGGTTTGGGTCCATTCTCAAAACCAATTTTTGAGAACTTTATGTTTTGGACTGATGCTTTAAATCTAATTTTTAATTAAAAACATCCCTGCAGGACATTTGTGTCAGAAAAAGTAATGAATTACAGTACAGTCTTTGCCGGTGGTGTGACACATTTTTAGGGACTTTCTAAAATTTTGTTCTTAATTTAATTCTAGGAATTGTTTTATTGAAAAATTACAACATTTTATTGAAATAAAACTACATTGTAGTAACTGACACTAAACACGTCCATTGAGAATAGATGTGCGACTGGTCAAATGGGGTCAATTGATCCCCTCCAATGACAACCCCATGTAAAAGTGATAGGTCTTATTCATACACTCACAATATTATTACAGTAACGGACTGTAGTTTATTTAAGAAATATTCCGTTCAGTCATTTTTAAATAAATAAACATTTAAAATTCCAAGCAAATTTATTTTTAACTGATTCTAACAGTTATTCAAAAAACTAACTGCCTGTTTAACGATATCGAACGTCATCGTTCGCATAGAAAATTACATTTAAAACAAAAACAAAGTTCGTACAATGTTCGAACTTTGTTTTTGTTTTAAATGTAATTTTCTATGCGAACGATGACGTTCGATATCGTTAAACAGGCAGTAAGTGCATATTAATACGGATTTTCAGTTGCAGTTAATATTGTCCGTTGATTGAGTTAAATTCTTCTTTATGTTAAAGTAAATAAAAATGTAATTTAAAGCAACGAAAAGTTCATTTAATTTTTACTGTCAAAAATTCAACCGCGAATTCCGTAAAAACAAATCAATATTCAGTTATCTTATATAAATTAATTGTCAAAAAATTAACTACATATTCCGTAAAAACAAATAAATATGCAGTTATTTTATAAAATTTTACTGTCAAAAATTCAACACCATATTCAGTAAAAACAATTAAATATTCAGTTATTTTGTATAATATTACTACCAAAAATTAATTTTTACTTATCTATAAAAAATGAATTGCTTGTTTTGTGTAAGCAATTCCCATTTTCTATTTGTTAAAATAATTTAGTTAAATACATCAAATTTTAAAAGTAAAATAATTGCGAAGCCATATCGGTCATGCTGCTGGTGTCTTATAATTGAGAGTTCCTCTGTTAACAACGTGGTCAGTACAACAAAAGTAAAACAAACGTGTGTAACTGGGTAAGTAAATAAAAATATTCTCCCTCTCTCGCTTATAAGAAAAACAAGCGGACAGGTGTCTGTCTGGTATTTTTTAGAAATTCGGCTCTTTTGTGGAGTAAACGAAAATTTAATAAAATAACTGAATATTTAATCGTTTTTACTGAATATGGTGTTGAATTTTTGACAGTAAAATTTTACAAAATAACTGAATATTTATTTGATTTTACGGAATATGGTGTTGAATTTTTGACAGTAAAAATTAAATGAACTTTTTGTTAAAAATAAATGAAAAATAGGTAGACCGGTTTTTAATTGAACTTTCATTTATTTTATATTACAATTTCAGTTAATTTTACGTACAGAATATTGTGAGTGTAGAAAGTGTTATCACGGGACTACTCTGGTGTCAGTTCGCTTCCATCTAGGGATGTAACAAATAAAGAGCCAATACACCCAACCAAAACGACTACTCTGTACGCTGAGTGACAGAGAGCGATAAAGAGCCATGATCAACGACTTTCCTCTACCTCAACTTGAGGAATTAGGACTGGGGACCATGTGATTCGAACATGAGCAACGGCTCATACTGGACGACCTGCAACTAGATTGACCAAAAAATAGCTATATTGCCGTAATTTATCAGCAATAGCGGCCTACTTCACTATCTAACACGCTGTCAAAATCGAATTGCAAAGCGTTGACGCAGCGCTATTTAGGGATGCTTCATACAAATCGTATGGACATGACAATTTTTGGCAAATAGAAAACGCGGCCGCTTTTGTTTAGGTACGACTATTGGAACTGCATTTCCAAATCGCCTCACTGTACTGGCCCTAAGATATCCGATTTATTCGTTCTACACTTTTTTTTGTGTCTATGTCAGAATCAAACTCTTGAAGTCCTCAAAGAGAATATCTGTCAGGAATGCGAGAACCTACCGCCGGACGTTTTGCCAAAAGTGATGAAAAATACCATTAATCTGGCCCATATGGTTGGTCACTTGGCCGACATCAACTTTTGTACTTAATAAAAAAAAATAGAGACATCAAATAAACCCTATCCAAAAGCAAAACTGAATTTTTAAATTTATTAAAAAAATTTTAGCCAAAGACATCGGGTGACAACTAAAGGGTGGTTTAATTTTAAGGGCCGATGTTGATTTTGAATAAAACACAAATTTTTAAGGAAATTATTGTCATTTCTTTTTATTTCGATAATATTGGTATGATTCAATTATGTATGAAACAAAATATTGGCCAAATGGCCGCCGTGATCTCGGTGGCAAACGTCCATCCGATGGTCCAAATTTTCGATGACGCTGAGGCACAATTGAGGTTCTATGCCGTTAATGTGCCGAATTGTCTCATCTTTTAGCTCTGGAATTGTGGCTGGCTTATCGACGTACACCTTTTGTTTCAAATAACCCCAAAGAAAGAAGTCCAACGGTGTCAAATCACATGATCTTTGCGGCCAATTGACATCGCCACCACGTGACATAACACGGCCATTGAATTTGTCCCGCAAAAAAGCCATTGTTTCGTTAGCTGCGTGCCAAGTGTCACCGTCCTGTTGAAACCACATATCGTCCACATCGTTTGTTATGATCTCACGGTAGCGAACACCATTCACAGTAACTGGCTGACCGGCCTTATTTTGGAAAAATACGGCCCTATGATGCCGCCATCCCATAAACCGCACCAAACAGTCACTTTGTGGGTGCATTGGTTTTTCGACAATCACTCTTGGATTATCATTAGCCCAAATGCGGCAATTCTACCTTTTGACGAATCCACTGAGGTGAAAATGTGCCTCATCACTGAAGATGATTTTCTTCGATAATTGATTATCCACCGTTGCCATTTCTTGCCACCATTCTGACCATTGGCGACGTTTGGAATGGTCAAGAGGCTTTAGTTCTTGAGTCAATTGCACCTTGCAAGCGTGTAAATGCAATTCTTTATGCATAATGTTTATCAACGACGAGCGTAAGAGGTGCAATTGTTGGGCACGACGACGAGTTGAGGTGGACGGCTCTTCAGCCACACTGTCGCGGACAGCAGCAAAATTTTCAACGAGCATGCACTGGTGTTTTCACATCTCCTACAGACCCGGTTTGCTCAAATTTTTGCACGATTGTACGCACATTTGGACGATTAAATTGACCGAAAAAATCACGAAGTGCACGATTTTCAAAATAAGCCTAAATAACTTTAACGCGTTGCGTATCTTTCATGGCTGAAATTGAGTTAGTCTGAAATTGAGAAATGTCAAATGAAATGCAGAAAAAAACTTGACGTTTAGGTGTGGTTCACATTAAACATCGGTCCCACCTAATAATTTCTTGGAAATATTCTGTATCAAATATAGCCTAAAAACATTTTATTAACCACATTTAATAAAAATTTAACCATATTTGACCAAAGCTCTTATCAGTGTAGCCAGAATTTTTTTTTTAACCTACAAAGCCAATAAAAATTATATTTTTCCTTTCAAGCTAAAATCTTTTTGCCTAAATTAATCCCTTTAATAAAATCAAATTTTCTGTTCTTTGCAAACATTCGTATTTTTGTTATACTGCTTCATTTTATTTCTTATTTCAATGTTGCAACATTTCTTTACAATACAAAACGCGGAGTGCATTTAAATTGTTTGTATTTACAAATAAGCAAGTAAAGAAGAATTACCGACAACGGGAAAAAATCAACCCTAAAATCATGGGAAAAAATCATAATTTGAAATTGTTGTGTTTTTTGAAGCAACTTTTTAAAGAAATTAAAAAAGGCATGATTTTTAAATCACGGTCTGAATTTTGTGTAAAGCTTCGTACAGATGGTGGTCAGATCTTACAATGGTGTCATTAAAATTGACTAAAAATGTCTTGCAACTGTGTGAACATTGTACGCTATTTTCATTTGGCAGATGTGTTCAATTAATGCATCTGACAATGATACCATTGTTCAGAAAAATGACAACATTGTAAGATCTGACCATCGTCTGTACGAAGCTTAAGACTTTTTTATTAAAAAAAAGTTAAGGCTCAATAATCATTTCTTGTATAAAATATAGTAAGGGATTCATTATGACAAATAGAATACTCGTGCCGCATTTGTTTAGGTACGACTATTGGAACTGCATTTCCTAATTCATAATGTGGCAACATTAAAATTTTCATTGTAAGCAGGCAACGACATAAAATGAAATATATTTTGTGAAAACACAGTTTTTAAGACTTTTATAGTTACAAGATTATAAGCGATTCATTTGATTCAATTTGAAAGTATTCAAATAACTTTACCATCATCATATTGTCATACTAAATATGACATACTTTTCAGACTTTAAAATTAAACACTTAAATTTAATTATATTTACACACAAAACAAAAACAACAAACTTGCCAAACCATATTAAATAAATGAAATTGCAGCGTCACTATATTAATACATATTTTAAAGTAGCTACAATAAAACCACAGTGCAATATTTTTAAGGTAATCAAATGTGCCCTTAATTTTTATTTTTCTTGATATTCTTTAATTAGACTCGAGTTCATCAAATTTAATTTTCATTAAATTATTTTCACTGAGGGAAGGAATTTTACAACTTAGAATTTTTATTAAAATTGATTGATAATTTTTCTTGACTGAGCTGGGATTTGAACCCGGGTTGATCTTTACATGTTTCAAGAAACACCACTTTCTATCGTCAGAAGATCTTTGTGTTCTACCCACTGCACCACTGCGGTGCCCGTTAACCAACAGTCAAACATCAATCTTAAACCAGTAGTACTGGTGGTTCGAAATTTGCTGTTATTATCACTTAAATTTCAAATTACATGTTGCCTCCTTTTTCCTCTGTTTTTTCGTATTCTTTCTGTTAAGACTTTGTCGTGAAAACCTTTGATTTTGGTTTCTGATAGTACTTATCGCAATTAGCAAAACCCTGTTTGATGTTTTCTGGCTAAGATCGGATTAAGATTTTAAAGCATTATTATTATTTTGACTGAAACTTAATTTTGAGAAATTTGCCAAAGACTAAGAGACTAAAACATTGAATTTTCGTGGGAAATAACTGTAAAATACTTTTCATTTGATTTGAACTATATTAATAAAACTATTAAAACTAAATCCGATTAAAAAGAAAAGCTTAGAAAACATTAGTATATTTTATAAAACTGTTAAAAGCAAAATAATCAAACAATGAAAAAAGCTACCAAGAACAAAATTCTTACCTCTTCCGTGTTATAATTTTTTGCATTTTGCATTTTTAATAAAAAATTTTAGTGTTAAGAACTTTCTCGCAAAAATTTTACAGACACACTTTTTCTGTAAATTGTCGAGGAATTTCTTAACGTGACAGCTAGAACTCGCCAAAAATTCTACAGAAACAGTTAAGTGAAAAAACAGTTTTTTGTTTTTATTTATGCCACTTTTGTTTAATTTCTCACATTTCAATCGAAAAGTTTCTCAACGCGGTAGTTGCAGAACATGGGCACTGGTTAAAAAATTTAACAGAGGAAATTGTTCGCTGTTTCCTTAGCTCTTTTTTGTGATCTACGAGAAGTGCTCTGACCACACAGAAAAAAATAAAAATTGATTTAAATTAAAATATTTGTAATATTAATTAAATATTAATTCAATTTGCACCAGTAAACAAATTAATAGTATCAAATTAATATTTTTTGATACTAATGACATTTTCTGCAGTAATGTTGTTGATTTAAGTAAACGTTTAATTTACTTGACAAAAAATTGGCGAAAATGTTTTCTGTGTACGAACATTCAAATTATGCGCTTGTGCTAATGTGTATAACACACAATGAAAATATTTTAGTTCTAGGTCCACATTTAAGTACACGGATCGGTTCTTTCTGAATCAATCTAACGAGGTCCGTCCGTTCAGCTGGTTAACGACTATCCATGTAAAGGTCGCAATTTTGGAGATAATTTGATGAAATTCGTAAAATACAAATGTTCCAAATGTCAAACGGACGAAGCATATTAAAAGTAACTTCTGCCAAACTTCTTTCCGGAATAGAGTCTTAGTGCCCATTAGCGATCTTATTGTGTTGGTCTTTAAATAAAATTTGATTCAAATATTTTTATTGTAACCTAATAGTTACTAGATTGTGGTAAAATTGTGTGCTGGTAAGTCCATAACTTCCACAAAAACATTCCCTAAAATCTAAATAAATATTCGGCACAAAGAACTCTTAAATAAATCTTAACTTCAAAACATACCTCCTGGCCAACAATGTCGACATGAACATTTGTTTCGTATACTTATATTGCAAGCAAAAACAAATTTTAGTTGTTTATTATTGTTTTTAATATAAATACACTCAGGTCTCGTTTTATGCGGATTCCAGTTTATGCGACTTTTAAATTAACGATTTTTTTAAAATTTTACGGTTTTTGAAATTTTAGATGTTTTTTTTAGGCTTTTTACCGTTTTTAAATTAAACCAAGTTTACATCACTGATATAGCTTGGTTTATTTTGTGTTTTTTATATGTATGCATAGCCGATACGTGTGGAAAGCTAAGATCCCACTATCGGCTCAAATAGCACAATCTGTGACGATTTTTATCGTGCTCTATCGGCGTACATTTAAAAAAATTGTACAATTTATTCTTGGGTAGTCGTCCCATTATCGTCGCACATTGTGACAATTTTTTTCGGTTCATATCGGCCACAACTCAATTGCGACAATAATCGGTACAATGCGGTCACACAATCGCGCTATTTGGGCAAATTAAATCATATGTTTTTGTTTATTTGCTTGTTGCCAGACATAATTTTACTTTAGAAATTCGCAAAATTCTCCGTCTGAATATTCCATTATGTTTCCTAACAATTTTAAATAATATTTTAATATATAATAAAAAATGTATTATATTTTATTCAAACTTACTGCACTTGTTCTTTTTTTATACCCTTCACCGTAGTCTTTTTGTATAGTATACCCTCTTATACTATACAAAAAGAAACCAAACAAACACACATACATGGTACAAACTATTTTGGTGAATATAGGCCACCTATTATGGTTCACAACTCAAAAATGTGGTTGATTTATAATTTTGGTATTACGGTTTACAACTTTGCTTTATTGTGGTGAACTAAAACATCAAAAATAATTACTTGAGTTGTGAACTGTAAACTGATCATATTTCTGTGGTTTTCATGGGCAACCGCGTATGTCTTCAAATAAAATTTTTTAGGAGAGCCGAAAAAAACATTCTAGATCAAACTATGGGTTAGGTATTGCACCTTTTGAACTTTGTAATTGAGTTAAAAAATCGGAATGGGTCTATCTGTTTTCAAAAATTTTTAGAACCATGTAAAGATCGTTTAAAATTAAGCAATATGGCATCAACATTTCAAAATCGAAAAAATTGACATACGCGGTTGCCCATGAAAGTCACAGATTTACTTTTAATGATATTCATAAAACGTTCCTTCATTTTCCAGTTGTCTAGGGGGTTTGCTTAGGTTAAAAACTGTGAGTCCCTGGTTCGAATCTTGTTTTTTCAAAAAGAAAATTTTTTTTTTTAATTTTTTTATGTTCTGAAACGATTTAAAAAAATATTTACCAGTTTTAACCTTTTAAATTTAATTTATAATGAAGTTGTATGTATTGTATATATGTATGTTTATGTAGAAATTATTAAGGTTTTCTCTAGTTGCTCTGTATTCTACTTACACAATGGTGAAGGGTATATAAGATTCGGCACAGCCGAATATAGCACTCTTACTTGTTTTTTGTAATTGTTGTTTTGTAAACAGATGTTTACAAACCAAGGATGGCAACATCGATACAACTGCAATGTTTTGGTTAAAGCGAATTGTTTTGTTATATTTAACAGTACAAATGTACTATTTAACGTTTTAATACATAAATAATAAAATGTAATTTTGGTACAATTAAACTCAAAAAAGTAACATTTTAGTAGCCAGTTGGTGCAATTTAAAAATTTCGTTTTACCATCCCTTGTATCGGCGCTGCTTGGCGACTGTGATCGGCGCACAAGTGGCCGATAAAAATCGGTACATATTAAACAATTTGATTGCTCCACATTGTGCAAAAAAGTGTTCACATTATCGGCGCATCCAGGTTAATTTTGATAGTCCACAGTCAGCACGATTTCGGCACAGATTGTCGCATATTAAAAAATTCTGACTGTTCACACTATCGGCACATAAAATACGACAAAAATTGGTACATTGCGCCGATAGTGGGATCTTAGCTTAAGAGTGTTTTTAAAGTAATGAAGAGCACTAAATATAAGTTTTACAACGAAGGCTAATTTAGGTAGAAAAAGAATCAATAATTAGGTGGAAGTTAGAAAAATTTCAATTTAAACTCGTACTTTCCTGTCTTTTACGGTACAACATTGTAATAACCACATGTGCGAGTGTAAAAAAATTTGCATAACTTTTAAGCTTATAGAGGTCCCATTATAAAAAATAAAAGGCCAATTTAGATAAAAAAATAAAAAAAAAATTAGAACTAAGTTAAAAAATTTTAATTTAAATTGATCATTTCCGGTTTTGCAGGTAAAAAAAAAATTTTTTTTTTTTAATTACATAATTTTTTTTTATTAAACTTTGTTTCTTTGATTAGTTTTTAGTTTGAAATAATAATTTAAAAAAACATCTTTTTGAAAACGGCAACACTTTACCACCCTGTAACTCGACATGCCAAATATAAAGGAATTCCAACAAAATATTTTTATTGGGTTGTCAGCTTCACAAATAATGCCCCAAATATATACATATTTCGTCAGCTCAGAATTGGATTGGCGCATATCATGGTAATTTAACCATGCTATGCGCCAAACCAATTCTGAGCTGACGATTTGTTGATTTTTTTATGCGATTTTGGTTTGATTTTTGAATTAAAATTTGAATTTATGCTGTTTTTCAGAATTTTGGAACGAAACGTTTTATGCGAATTCAATTTATGCGATTTTTTTTTTTGGAACGCATCTATCGCTTAAAACGAGACCTGAGTGTATACGAAAGAAATGTTTTTGTCGACATAGTGGGCCAGGCAGATAATTTATATTTGGCCAGTCCCATGATTGCCCATAAATACCCAATAGTCTACTTTTACGAAAATTTCTCTGTTAATGCTATGGTATAGAGTATTATATGGTCGCGGTTGACCGACTATACTTTCACGATCAAATTTTTATGTATTATAAACCACATTTATACTTACTCATATATATACTGATGATATTTTAAAACTTCCCTCAGGCTTTTATAAAATTTCTTTGATCCTTTTCTCTCCAAAGTTTCTCGAGCATTTAATTCCCTTAATTGATCATTAACATAATCAAAATGCATAACAAACTGGGCCACAGTGACCGTGTAAATGTGGTCCCAAGTAAATAGGCAATTTATACCAAAAATCGTTATAAGAGTCTCATAAATATACACATAAGGATAGGCTCGACTACTCTGCTTTAATTGGTATGGAAACCAGGAAGCATGTTGATGATATTCATCCAACAAAGGTTGACCACTGGATCGATCATAGAATAACAAATATTTCAATAAAGGCAAGCCAATGAAGGCCGCTAGAGCCAAAATGGCATACAGGTGTAAAAATTTATGTCTTATGGCCAAGTAACGTGACAACTTTGCGATATTCATACGCCTTTGCAGTTTCAGGCTGCGGGGAAATATCTTATCCAGACAATTTGTTAAATCCAAAATGCTCTGGTATTTTGCTAACACAAAAAGGCCACGCAGTAGACACAAAAACTCGATGCTAAATACCGCGCCGATCTGTTTCGCTTCATTGAGACGTTTTAAATTTATTTCACTGGTTATTTTTATTACATTACAAAAGCAATCGATGACCAGAATACTAATTGCCACAAATAAAAGTCGCATGGTTTTAAAATGAAATGGATGCTTTTCACTTTTACGGCGAAAGTCCAAGTAAATTACGCCTGTATATTTTTGAGAAATTTGTTGTTTTAACAAAAACTCATCTAAAGTATAAAGGCGACCCATTGCGTCCACAAATTTGTTTTTTTTTTCAGCTAACGTGGAACCAACGATGTTCGAGTCATAACTGAAAATGAAAACACTTTATAAAACTTAAAAAATTAAATATTTGAGTTCGTCTGAGCCATTATGAAATAAAACCTTTGAAAAACTTATAAATGTTATTTAATTGCCGTGTTTATCCTTTAATAATGTTTTAATAGAAATATTAAAGCTGAACAATTAAGGCTAATGCACATTTTTCTATTTAGTCATTATTAGGGCGTGGAATAATATGCATTGTTAGAATATAAAGTGAATAAGTTATTTATCCGAATTAAATTTTTTGCTGAAAAATTCCATCGATTTCTTTGGCCATCTTTTTGCATGTTTAATCGTTAATGCAGTTTTATAACCTACACCACTAATTGGTGAATGAGGGTATACTAAGTTTGTCATTCCGCGTGAAACTTTGTTTGTTTGTTTGTTTTTATCTAGGACGTTCAACATCTCATATATATAACAAGTTAGAGTGTTATATTCGGCTGTGCCGAATCTTCGATACCCTCCACCGACAATTTGAATATTTCAGGAGTGATATCTATATGATGTCTACTTATTATTAATTTATCTTTATCAAAACAGACATCAGCATTAAAATTGGCTGCGGCTTAGAAATATATTCAATTATCGACCGACAATCTTAAGTAAAATATCTGCATTCGTAACAGTTTAAGCCGAACTTAAAATGATTTTTAAGAGGGGGATTTATATTGGAGCCATGGTAAGTTATGAACCAATCGTCCCAAAATTTCTAGTCCCATAAACCTGTTACGTGCCAACATCTGTTATGATAGCATTATTAATTACGGTTTAAGGCGTACTAAAGTGTTTTTCGGGAGTAGGGTTTATATGGGGACTAGGGTAAATTATAGACCGATCTTCATGAAATTTCACAGTGTGATTTCCAGTCCAATAAAACGAACATTTGCAAAATCTCATATCATTCCGTGCATTGTTCCACCATTTATGTTAGTTGTTGTAAAAAAAATTATAAATTTTTTAAAGTGGTGGTTCCACATTTTCATTCATAGCTCTGATCCTACTGAACCGATTTTGCTGGATTTCAATCCCAAACTGCTTAGGATAACTACAAGCAATTTGCCACCCAGTTTGTTTATTTCTTTTGAGTTTTTTAAAAGTAAGCGTGTTTTCAACAGACGGACAGACGGATAGACAGACGGACATGGCTAAATCGACTTAGAATTACTTAAGGAGCCAGAATATATATACTTTATAGGGTCTGAGATTAATAAATAATAAAAGTTTCACACGGAATGACAAACTTAGTATACCCTCTTCACAACTTATTGTGGTGGAGGGTATAAAAATTAATGTAGGATTGTTTGATTGGCTGTACCTTATACACTGATAGAAGAATGCATCTTCATATTCATGATGCCTTAACATCAGAATTGTGACATCAATGTTACTACAAATGGCATCAATGATGCAAAAACTAACATCAATCCAATGAATAACGTCTTCGTAGAATTTTGTAATTTTTTACGTGTCATCTATTTTATGACTATAGTGACATCAATTCAATGCCACATTTTGTATATTTTTAACATTATTTTCATGATTACAATGTATTATAAGATGCAAAAATTCCTATATTCTATTTTTTTAAATTATTAAGTTAAATACATTAAATTTTTAAAGTAGAATGATTACGAAAACCATATGAGGCATGGTGCTGGTGTCTTATTATTGAGAGTTCTGCTGTAAACAAAGGTCGTAATTCAACAAACGTGAAACAAACATATGCGACGGGTAAGTAAATAATAATATTCTCTCACTTTGACTTAAAAAGTCAATTCCAATGACTTTGACTAAATGACAAACTGTCATTAAATTGATGCTAATGTGTCCTTTCTCCGATGTTACTGCGTCATCGCACTGAGGACATGTTCGTCATTTCTGTGATGCCGATGTGTTATCTCATTGATGACATAATTTCATTTGGACCCTTGTGACACTTTGGCGAAGTGATGTTAAGGTTGACATCACAATGATTAAAAGTGTCATGACGTCAAAAACGAAGACACTTGTCATAGTACTGATGTCAAAATACATCAGCGTTATAACGCCTTTTTTATCAGGGTAGCTGCCTCAACATCAACATATCTTTATGAAACTTTTACTGTATACTAATGATGATCTAGAAGAAGCTATAGGATATATATGTATTTGAAATTTAAAGTGAGCGTGGCACCTCCTATAGAAAGATAATATAGATTTCGGTATATCTGGAGAGCGGCAAGACCTAAAGTTTTTCAATAGACAACACCCAATAAAATTTGGAGGGCAGTGTGGAAGAGGGCGTGGCACAAAATAGATTTATTTATATCTAATGAATGTTAAGCTAAAGATTGTCCAAATTTGGTACACATGGCTAAGATATCAATACACAACAATACACAACAATACACATTAAGAGGGTCTAGGGAAGAAAACGGGCTTGAAAAAGTTGCACGACGACGCATGGATAGGCATTTTATTCGTTTTTGTGATTTTTTTTTTTTTTATTTATTTTTTTCGTTCTTAAATGTTTTGTGATGAAGAAAAAACGCAGCTTTCATAAAAATATTTTAAGTTTATTGTTAGAAACACAATGAGCGACGAATTATTCGCAACGAATATTCGTCACCAGAAATAGAACACATTGGTGTATATGAAAGTACACACGATCATTGCGTAGTCCGAAATTCGTCGTGCGTAACGAACTCTGCGATAGCTTTATTTCTATTTCTTACGCAGAAGAACGACGAATAAATTGGGAAAGGGACAGCGCAGCATGATAGCTAAGTCTAATATTTATTAAATATCGTGAAATCTGTAAAGAGTCACAGGGACAAATCGCTTCTATTGCGAACTTGGCTAAAATTCGCCAACAAATCGCAAGCTTTTAAACAAACACTAAAACTTATTTGAAATCGATAAATAAGTGAAAAAACAATATGTCGGAAGGAAAATAACACAAAAAAAAAATTGCAAAAATTCGCGAAAATTTTTAATACTTCAAAAAAGTCATAAAATTGATTAAAAGTCCCTAAAACTATAAGGAATGGCAAAAATTCGGTAAAAATTGCTAAATTAGCGGAAATTTGCTAACAGCGGCATGATATCAAAGTCTACTATTTATTATAAATCATTAAAGCTGTAAAGAATAAGAAAACTTACAGGAACAAATCGCGAACATGGCTGAAATTCGCGAAAAATTGCAAAATTTGAAACAAACCTAAAAACTCATTTGAGATCGCTAAATCGAAATGCAGTACACCAAAAATGCTTAAGTAATCCACTTTCGATTGGATTCGGATTCTAGAACACACCAGATTAATAGTTTTTTATGTTTGGCTTTTGTTGAAATAGGGTCAACCTAAGATTTGATAAATGTTAGTAGACAAAAAAATTACAAAGAAATTTTAATAAAATTTATTGCTAGTTAAAAAAGATGAAAATGGATGCAGTAAAATAATTAAACAATCTAGCGTCTAGGTATTTATTTTTCAAAATTAAAAAAAAAATGTTAAGTCCCATTAATACCTGGAATTCACGCACTTTTCGTCTCTTGCCGACAAATTCGTCGTACTATGCAAAGTTCGTCGTTCGTCCCAGTTGTGTTTAAAAAACAAACTAAAGCAAAGTTTGACTGTGTGTTAGTTTTTAAATTTACAATCAAAACTCTACAAGAAGTTAATGAGCAAGTAGTCACTTTTTCACGTTGGTGTTAAGAAAATGATAGAAAGAAATGACAGAAAACTTGATTTCGGTCATTTCATTCTATCATTTTCTTAACACCAACGTGAAAAAAGTGACAACTCGCTCATTCTCTCATTGTAGGGAAGGTAAAAACAAACTAAAATTTTGCACTTTTAATAACACTATGCCACAAAAAAATGTTAATCGCGAATATGGCATTCATTTATTTTTCTCAAGAAGCGTTTTTGAAATATACGCGATAATAGTGTTTTTCTGCAGTTGTTTTAGGTATTTCGAAAAATCTCGAGAACTGTTCAACTGAATTGTTGTCCTGTAACTCAGTAAATCTTTATCTGATCGACACAGTTTGGATATGTTATGAAAGAGAAAAGAGATATCTATGCAAAATGTTAAATCTTGTACAATTCAGTTGAACAGTTCTCGAGATTTTTTGAAATACCTAAAACAACTGCAGAAAAACACGATTTTCGCGTATATCTCGAAAACGCTTTTTGAGAAAAAAAATTAAAGCCATATTTTTGATCAGCAGCCCCGATTTATCTTAGAAAACATCTCATTTTTGAGTTAAAAACTTGTGAACCAGTGTAATCAATTACATTTTAAGCTTCTTGTAATTGGCGTGTTGCTTCTCAAATATGTATGTTCAAAGATATATTTTTAAAACGAGCAAATATGACTTGAAAAATTGAAATTTTTCAAGAAAGCCGCTTTCTAAAAAATAGTTAATTTTTAAAAGTCTCGTTTTTTTTTTAAAGTACGTTATTCAGGAAGTACATTTTTAATTACAACTAAATAATAGTTTTAGCGACTATTTTAAATCTGAATACTTCATAAATATTTAAATATACAGTTAAAATTCGATAATCCGGATAATTGATTGCAGACCCCAATCCAGAGTAGCGAATTATCCGGATTACCGCATGTATGTATTTATTAAAAATTATAATAATTCATAGCAAAAAAAACGCATGTGCAAACATACTCATATCACACTATTCTAACTTTTTGAATAAAAAAATAAATAAAAACGGGTGTTATTCAATCCGGATTATAGGGTTGCAATCAATCCGGATTATAGAATACGCAATAACTGTATTTTTCAAAGCATACTGTGATTTGAATAAAAAAATAAATTAAAACGGTTGTTATTCAATCCGGACTATATAGTTGCAATAAATCCGGATTATAGAATACGCAATGAGCTGAAAAATTCTGTCCGGATTACCGAATATTCCGGATTAGTGGAGTCCGGATTATCGAATTTACACTGTATATACAAACATACATACCGCACTTATTCATAAACTTTTATTTTTTCCGTATTTGGAAAAATTCGACAAGTAATATTTCTGTGGCATTTTGACAAAACATCTTAAGTCGAGATAAGATAGCAAAAAAGTTTTAAAAAAACTCGGTGAAAAAATCACTTTTATTAAATATTGCAATAAACCAAAATTAAAGAAAAATATTGTTTACTCATACAAAATTTTAAAAACGCTAACAAAATTGTTTTTTTGAATGAAAATTCCTATGATTACCAAAATTTTGTATTCAACTTTTTAAATTTAACTTAGGATGTTTTGTCAAAATGCCGCAATTTATATTTATTCGCTATAAAAAGATCGTGGTATTTTGTGTACTTTTTGGTAATGAAACGGTTGGTTTAAAAATTCTTTTTTATATGTTTTTAATATTATATTAAAAATTTTACTTCTACTGAAAATTTTTAAATTGTGAGTTAATACCCTCTTTATGATCAAGTGTATAATAATAAAATATGTATTACATATTGAAAAAGTTGCGATTGCCACTTTTTTTATTTGAATCCGTAAGAATTTTGAAGCGCTTAGTAATTATAGAAAATGGTTGGTTGACAACACTGCTGTTTTATTTACATTTGATTAAAAAATGCTTGAAAGAAAATTTTAATGTAAATCATGGTATAAGTACAAGGTATAGTCATTAGAAATTTTGTTTTTCAATTTCAAAACCCATATAAATAAATTAATTTGACATTACATGGGTAAATAATGAAAACTCTCCCTGATGAACATACCTGGTACTTATTATACTTTGATCTAAATGTGAAAAGAGTTGCATAGCAACTTTAAAAGTCACTCGTAAAACTGCTCTGAGTGGAGAAGCAGCTCGCGCTTTTTGTCATTATTTCTTAAGGACAAACAGGTCGTTCTTGTTTGTCTGCTTTTCGTGCGTTTTGCGTTGTCACCCCGCATTGGCTAATGGTTCGGCGTCGTATCACTGTACCGGGTTACAGTTTTTGCGGTTGTTCAGCATTAACTAAAGGTTAGTTAAATTGTAAGGGCCGATGTTGATTTTGAATAAAACACAAACTATTTAGGAAATTATTGTAATTTTATTTTATTATGATATATTGGTATTACTCAATTATGTATTGAAGAAAATATACCCTTTATATCCAATCGTTTTTAACCTCAAATTTTTAATGTGACTCAAATTTTTAATTTGACGTCAAATTTTTAATGTGACTTGTGGAGAACCATATATAACTCAGACGATTTACTGGTGGAGAACCAAGGAAATAACTCAGACGTTTACTGGTGGAGACCAAAATACTCTGGAGCGGATTCTGGAAGCTCTCGCCTTCCTATACGAAGGTTTAGGTCGAACGAGTACTTGTGGTTGAAGCTCCAAAAATTGTGTGATACCCTAGCAATATAACTCAAGAGAGTTAGCCAAAAAAATTTTAAATAAAAAAAAAAATGTTAAAAGAGAACAGAGAAAAAAACTCGGCGTTAGTTGCATAATCGCAATGCGGTCTAATAAGTGTTTTCACCAAAATCGGACAAATCTTAAAAACTAGACGTGATAGAAAAAAACAGAGGACGGATTTTATTTAAGCGCTTTATATTCCATATTGCATTTCTTTAAATAATAAATATATTACTATTATTATATTTTCTTAATTTTTAAAGCATATTTTCATTCTTTCTAAGCATATTTTTCCATAAAAAACGCCCTATTAATTATTGTTGTCTGCTAAATATTTTGCAAAAATGTTAAATGAGTATTTAAGGACTATAAAATAATTAATCACTGTTTTTGATTATTTTAATTAAATATTTAACTTCTAAAATTACATTTAAAACCTAAACAAATTTTAGAATTTTGTTTTTGTTTTAAATATAATTTTCTATACGAACGTTGAGTTCGAAATCGTTAAACAGCCAGTAAATAAATATTATAAAAACTAATTAAAAAAAAATTAACACAGATGGCACAAAAAAGACTAGTTAGTACACTGAAAAAACTCGCGCCAATTTTTTTTTTTTTTCAATTAAACCATAAATCAAAAATAAAATCTGGTTTAATTAAAAATTTAATCAAGTGAGTTAAACGTTTACTTATAAATATAAACAACATTAATGCAGAAAGTTTGTAATTAATACGATTAATTTGTTTACTGGTGAAAATGTAATTAATTTTTTAATTAAAACCACAAAGTTTTTAATGAAATCACTTTTTATATTTTTTTAGTGTATGTTTTAGATACTAGGCAAGACCAATTGGTATATGTGTGGGCAAGATGCCAGATGTTTATTTGGTTATTCCTTAACGATGTTAAAAGTTGTTTACATTTTGCTTACTCCCAGTCTACAACGGACATGAAATGCTTAACATTAATATGATGTAATATGATGTTACTAGGGTTTTTTCCCGGGAATACCCGGGATTTCAATTATTTTATATCCCGTTTTCCCGGGATTTTTCTTGCGGGAAATAGCTATTTATACTTTGAAATTTAGTTTTCTATTCTCTAAAAATTAGCATCTGTGGATGTGTTGTGGATTAGATCAATTACAAGAAGTGAGTACATGTATTTAAATCAATGTCTCCTGATGCAATAAATCTACTAAAAGCAGAATGGGAAGTGCAACAGTTGATAATTATTACATTTAGTGAATTAAAGAGTTAATAAAGTACATTAATTCAAAATAAGATGCAGGCGATAAAGTTTCATTGTCCATGGACAAGTCTTAAAAATAGGAGATACCTAAACATATCGCTCCTTTATTGCAACATAGTCATATCTACAAAAACAAACTATCTTGGCAAAATGCGATTAAAGTTTTAAAAATGTACCGATTTAAAGATATATTTTGCTATAACTTCGGTTCAGTTTGAGATATAATACGAGAAGGTATGAAGGAAAACTTTGCTAAAGTTACTTAAAATTTTGAGATATGACTATGATGCAATGAAGGAGCGATATGTTTATTAGGTGATAAACACAAATTCCCAATTTCAATTTGTGTTGGTTTATATACCCGTGAAGTGCAGGGAAACCGAAATAAAATAACATTTTGGAAACTCGTGTAAGATACTACAACATACAACTTGAAAAACACATTGTCCTAAAGATTACAAATGGACCTATTGAAATGAAAAGGTTTGTAAGAAGCAGTCCGGTTGATGCTATTTTTGCATCAAACTTGACATACATTTGACTGACATAGACGTTGTTTATAAAAAAGAAAAAATTGCTTCTGATTGTGAATCCGAAGCATTCTACAACGGTGCACTTTTAACTATTTGTCCAACCTCGGTAAAAAATGAACGAAATTTTTCGGAAACATGATAATTAGGAAATAAAATCAGGAATATACTTTTTGACGACTTACTCAGCGCTTTGAGTGTGTCAGAAAGTTATTTCCTAAGCCATTAACAAATGTTATTTATTTCTTTAAAGTATTTTATCTATTTTATTAATTAACTTTTTGATTTCATATCTTGAGTACCTCAATTTTTATTATTGTTTTATGAATTAAATTGTTATGTTGAATAAAAGCATAATAATAGGGAATAAAGGCGTGAGGTGATAATAATTCAAGTTCCTATTCCAATCTTCAATTAATTTTTTAGTATTGAACCATTTCATTTACTTTCTTTGTAAACAAGTTCCCTTACGTTTTTTTTATAAAAGTTTTTTTTCATTAATTAATACCAAAATTTACTTTGTATTATTTATATGGAGCGGGATCCCGGGATCCCGGGAAATTTTTTAAAATCGAAAAAGTTCGGGAAAAAAAACTCTATTTACCATACATCGGAGTCCTAAGCCGATACAATTTGACGCCGCAAGTGTTTTGTTGCAAAAATTGCTAGCCGCAGTTTAAATTTGGATATTAGCCGGATAAGACTATACCATCAACGGCGACGGCAACAAAAACTAATGCGGCTCGGCTCAGCCGCTCAGCGCAGGGCTCTTCTGATTAATTACGACAGCACAATAAACAAAGCAAGCAAAGTTCTATTAATTTAAGACACTTTTTATTAACAAAGCAACAACAATATTTTTAAACCATTGTAAAATGTTAGAACATTATGACAATATAACATGATAGCACACCTTGTGAATACCCCAATTGTGTTATAAAAGCAAATCATGTCAGTTGCAGACGTGGAGTTAAGCATGTATATTTTTGTTTACGTTTTTGGTTTTTAACCATACATACATGCACACAAAATACATTTTTCCTTTTGTTTTTCCAGTGCGGTAGTACGATTTTGACAACGGTGAAAAATTTTATACAAACAAAATGCCTATTGTTTTTGTATTGCTGTATTGTTGTAGAGGTTAGCAGACCTATTGGATAGGCCTTGTGCTAGATCTTATATTAAGCTAAATATGTTACTACACATTAGACTATAAACTAGACAATATTTTGAACAACAAACAAAAACACTAAAGTTAGTAAAGACTATAATAAAGAATATATTCACCCTTTTCGTGTTTTGCGAATTTAAAAAACGCCTGCGATTGTTTAATAATAGCTTCCCAATAAAAAATGGAGCTTCCAACGAAGCAGGTTTGTAAGAGAGAAACATACAAGTTTCGGTTACCATTGCGCTTACGGAAGACATGAATTTTATATGGCGAGTTCCCACTTTGAAGTAATACATTTTTGACACATTAAGCGCATTAATCAGAGCATATAAATATTCAGCCTTATTCTGGTTGTCGTTGTCGTAATCGATCAAGTCGTTTTTTGTATGAGATTAAAGTAACAAACAACCAGTGTTCTTTAATCTCTTACAAAACACGACTTGATCGATTACGACAACGGCAAGCGGAATAAGGCTAATTGTTGGATGTAACGATCAGCTTTACACACTGAGTGTTTTGAAACAGTTTCTTTTTTAGTATTCTCCCTTACAAACCTGCTTCGTAGTTAGGGAATGCCGTCCCACTTGAATTTTTTTTTTTTCTTTATAAAAGTTGTTGAGAGTTCTTTCACTTACTTTACTGCATTTTTGTATGTCTTAATGCGTAGCGCATAATTGTGCGCTTATTTTTTTAAATGTGCCATTAGTGCTTCGCAAAATGATAAAAATTTTTATTGGGTTAGTGCCGGTTCACACACGTCAAGTTTGACTCGTCAAGTCTTGAGCCTTGAGAAGGGAAAAGAAATGGGAAAAGAAAAGGAAATAAGTTCACGTTCTTTTTAATCTATTACCAAACAGCCGCAGGCGTATTTTAAAATCGCCAACCACGATTAGGGTGATTATTATCAAAAATTCTTTAAGTTAAATCTATTTTAATTTTTTTCTGTGTACATTTTTATACACTGTATAATTATCGGTTATGAATAAACCGATCTGTTTAGAA
This sequence comes from Pollenia griseotomentosa, assembly GCA_963931875.1. Taxonomy (NCBI): domain Eukaryota; kingdom Metazoa; phylum Arthropoda; class Insecta; order Diptera; family Polleniidae; genus Pollenia; species Pollenia griseotomentosa. The sequence continues at coordinate 53,105,782 of OZ007564.1, forward strand.
TGTCTTTTTGAGTTGCAAATATGAATCCAATCGAAATTTCACTTAACGAAAATAATTATTTAAGCTATGTTCACATTGGTGCCTATTATGAACTAAATTCGATTTTCGACAGCAGTCGAATTAGCTGATAGAACGAATTTTCATTTGGTATTATGGCGCGCATTCGATAAAAATTTACTATTGTGATTTTGTTAATTCACAGTAGTACATTTTCGATTAGCTGTCACTTAAAATAAAAAACTTTTGTTTACAAATTTAAAAAATAAAATTAAAGTTAAACGTGACCACGGCGGAATTATGGTTGTTTTCAAATAATTTAGCTTCTGTGGAGTTTCATCCCACTTTTTTACATGCTGAAATTTGCTGCAAATCATTTGGTCAAAAAAGAATTTTGTTCCATAAGGAATATGAGCGTTTCCAATTGCTGTTTACGACGTTGGACTTGCATAAAATGAACAAAACTGATAAAGAATATGGTTTTTGGTATACGAACACAAAAAATGGACAAATAGTTACATTTTCAACAAGTTTTTTACATTTATTTGCACCGTCGAAAACAAATTTGCTTTCGTTGAAAAATTCGGTGCACAACGAAATTTTCGACAGTGCTGCCAACTCATAATACCAAATTAACATTCGATAGTCGATGTTCGATAGCCAGCGAAAATCGTTTATCGAATGTAACTCATAATAGGGGCCATTATGTTAATTTGTCATGTGGAATGTCACTTTTCTACCCACATGTGATTTCATGTGTATATCAAAATTTAAGTTTTACATAATTTACATGTTCAGTTGTTGGTATGTAACGTACATTTGGCATAACCTATCAAAAATAATAAATAAAAATTTTTAATAATTAATTTGTGTATTTCTTTATCTGTTTTATTATTTATTTACTATTATAATATATACATATGTATTAAAATTTCAATTAATTTTCGCCGCCACAAACAATTTTGTTAATTAAAAACAGCTGATGTCAGATGCTTTGTCACTTGAAAAAAGAACTCGTTCTAAACAAAAAATGTCATGTGTACTGTACACAGATAAATAACACATGTTATTGTTTGAAGGGGTTCAGACGATATGTACAAATTTAACATGTGAAAAAGTGACAATCCACATGACAAATACACATAATGTGAACATAGCTTTACTAAATCACCAGAAAATATGGCTTGAAACAAGAAAGTTTTGCACGATCTCGTCTAAGCGAAAAACTACTCACTTTAGAAAATAAACTTTTTTCCGTGTATGTTTAGGAAAATTTTGCAGAATTTCCTGATTTTTGTTTGGAAATTTTTAACGAAATTTTCCGATTTATAGAAAATTTTTGCATAAAAATTTCACTATTCTATAGAAATTTTGCGAAATTTCACTATTTACGGAAAATTTTTGGCTGAGTTTTACTTTTTTAGGAAAACTTTGTCGACATTTTTGGCAAAATTTTACTATCTTCAGGATATTGTTTTTGCGAAATTTTAATAAATGTATAATATTAATGACACAATTTTACTTTTTTGATTACATTTTATATGAAAACGTAATGAAAATTTTACTGTTTATATGAAATTTTTTGGGCAATTTCCTTATTGTAGAAACCAGTAAAAACTTCGCTTACTTTTTCAAAATGAATAGCTTCATAACAACTTCTGTCATTACTTTTTTCTGGATGTATGTGGGTACAAAAATAAATTCTTATCTTTGAATGCGTTCATTTTGGGACAACCTTTGTAAAATTCATTAGTTCTTTCAGTAGAATTGTAAGTAGTGCTTTTATGTTTTTCTGATTACTCAATACATTATTTTGTAGGTGAAGTTTTTACTGGGAAGATTTTTGCCGAAAATTTAATAAGTTATATTTTTTTTAGAAAAATTTTATTTATTAAATATTTTTGGTACAATTTCACCATTTTTATAGGACATTTCTAGAGAAGTTTTGCAAAACTTTACGGTATATATTATATTTTTCATAAAATGTTGGAAAATTTACCTATTTTTGCAAAAGTTCTATACTAATTAATAGGAATTTTGCAAATTTCATTATCAAAAAGTAATTTCAATTTTTGGGAATACAAAATTTTAATTTCAAAAGATTTTGTTATTCGTGCTTAATTCCCAGTTTTTATTACTGATAAAAACACTTGAAATTTATTGTTGATGGGATAAGCTATTCCTATGCGCATTTCACTGGTTGCTTAGGCCAGATCATCAGGAAACTTCATCCATAAAGATTTTAGAAAAACTAAAGATATTAAACCAAATAAAACTGTTAAGCGTATAAGACTTATAGCAACAGTTCTACTTGTAATAATATCAAAGCTTAAACAAAACACATCAACAATAAACAGTGGGTTTATCTCATCTTACATTCCCCACTACAATTAGTTGAAATTCTCTCAACATTAATTGTAGTTGTAAGTAGGTTAAGAAAAACAAAATAAAAACAACAACAACAACTTTACAAAAGATGTTGACAATTAAGTGTTTTTTTAGGCCGTGCACTGCCTGTTTATTATCAAAAAGTAATTTCAATTTTTGGGAAATGCGCATAGGAATAGCTTATCCCATCAACAATAAATTTCAAGTGTTTTTATCAGTAATAAAAACTGGGAATTAAGCACGAATAACAAAATCTTTTGAAATTAAAATTTCATTATTTTTAAAAATTAAAGAGAAAATGTTTGAAAGTTTTAAGTATCTTTAGGGCAAAGTTCCAGAATTTTAATGTGAACAGAAAAATTTGTCAAGTTTTACTATTTAAAGGAAAAATTTGGCGAAATTACAAGAACTTTTCTTTCAAAATTTTTTTTTATAAAAAAATTTTTAAAACTTCACATTTTATATGTATTGGGAATTTTTGGTAATTTAACAATAACGTGAAAAATTTCCCGAAATTTTTATTTTTTAACATTCAAGAAATTTTTTTTTTTTTTTGTTTACAGAAATTTTGGCAAAAAATTCTCATTTTAAGAAAATTTGCAAAATTGTTTGACTTCTTCTGATAAAAAGATGGTGAGATTTTCTTATGATTGTTGCGCAATTTCCTTGTAAATATAAATTTATTTATAGGAAATTTTGCGAAATATTGCGCAACAGCCGGATTTATTTATATATTTATATTTTGTAAAATATCCTAGAATTTAGATAATTGCAAAATTGTACTTTTTAAAAATATTTGACACCCTACACCTAACTACTTTTTTTAATGAAACATCTGTTTTATTGAACGTTACAATTATGTGATTAACAAATAATAAACACTTTGTTGATTAGATTTTCAAAGCTGTTTTGGGCGGAGAAGCGGCTCGTGACGTTGCACAAAGCGGTATTTTGCCAATTTTTTGTTTTTAGCTTACGTTGCTTCACTCAGAAGAAGAATCAATCCATCCGTACTTAAATCAATCAAGTACTGAAAGATTGATTCAAGTATGGATTTTCTATCGCAAAATACTTTAATTATCTACATTCAATCAATACTTGAAATAATCCGAAAATGAGATTGATTTAAGTAAAACTAAAGCCTATAGTACACGGAATGTAAAGAGCGACATGTGCATGTGGTTCTGACGTAATTTTGACGTCACTACAAAGCCACAATAGTAAGTTCGTGTTGTGTGATGACGACAAAATTACGTCAGAACCACATGCGCATGTGACTTTTTACATTCCGTGTACTATAGGCTTAAGATTGAATCAATCTCAAAATGCACTTGATTCGAGTATTATAAAGTTTGTTTTATCCGGAATTCGTGTTTGAAAAAATCCAAAAAAGAAATTAGAAAGAAAAACTTATTATGATTGATTTACTCAGGGTTGTCAGTTTTTTTTTGAACTCCATCGCCAAGCCGGATGTCAGAAATCGCCAATCGTCAATTTTGTTCAGTTTTCGTAACATTATTTTCTTTTTTTAAAAAACAAATTAAATTTTGCTTACAAAAAAAAGCTAGTATAATATAACAGCCAAAAACTGAAAAAAAATACAAAAATTCGCCAAAAGTCAATTTTGTTTTGTTTCGGATATTTTTTTTAAATAACATAAAATTGAGATCATATATTCTGTTATGATCAAAGGTAAAGCTCAAAAAAAAAAAATAAAATCGGACCAAGGAGGAAAAAGTTTCCCCTAGAATAACTAATCCAACCTCTGAAAAATGCAATTTTTTTAATATGTATTCCTGTTTGGCAAATGCAACTTTTACCTGTACCGAGTTACCGGGTTTACTGTTTTCAAATTAAACATAAGCAGTCGTTTTAAAGATTATTTTTTATCTTGTTTGTTTGATGGAGAACCATAAATAAAGCTAAGATTTACTACTGGTGGAAACCATTTTACTCTAAAGTGGATTCTGGAAGTTTTCGCCTCGCTTTACGAAGGCTTAGGTCGACCGACTACTTTGGATAAGGCCCCAAGTTTATGTAATACTGGCATATACTAATATATTGTCAGTCTTTTTTATCTTTAAAAATAGTTTTCCAATATAATGTGGAAGAAATAAAAAATACAACGTTTTAAACTAATTTAAACAAAGTTTTAGTTTTTTACCCAACTTATTCTTAGTTGGGGAACTTTAAAAGCGTATATGAGTTTTCACAAAGTATAAAAAATAAAAATAAAAACGTAACTGGTAGAACTAAAATGTATTATTAAATATGGCGGCTTAAGTTTTTTTATTAACCACATCCATGGTATTGGGTGAGTTGCTTAACATTTGTTCTTTCTTTTCATAGGTATTTACCAGCAAAAAACTAGAAAAAAAAACTTCTACATTTAATTTTTTTTTCTTAATATTTCTATTTCTCCCCCCATTTTTATATTTCTATGGTGTTCGTTTTTATGGCAACATGCACACTTGATAACGCATTAAGTTTTTTTTTCATGTAGAATTTATACAAAAATTAAAAAAAAAAAAAAAAAACAAATAAAAATGAAAACATTCGCTTAGACTAAATATAAAACACTAGAACAAAAAAATATTTGGGGTATTCACAAGGTATGCTATCATGTTGTATTGTCATAATGTTCTAACATTTTACAATGGTTTAAAAATATTGTTGTTGCTTTGTAAACAAAAGGTGTCTTAAATTAATAAAACTTTGCTTGCTATGTTTATTGTGCTGTCGTAATTAATCAGAAGAAACCTGCGCAGAGCAACTGAGCCGAGCGGCTATGATTTTGTAGCCGTCGCCGTTGATGGTACAGTTTTATCCGACTAACATCCGAATTTAACCTGCGGCTAGCATTTTTCGCAACCAAACCCTTGCGGCGTCAAATTGGATCGGCCTAGGACTCTGATGTTTGGTAAACAAATAAAATATTTGTAGTTTGCGTCTGAAAAATGGAAATTAGTCAGGAAAGATCTAATTTAATTTATTAATTCATGGATTAGAATTAAAAACATTTTGATTTTAGGTAAATATTTATTTTTTTTATATTTGTTTTAAATCAGCTGACTTAAATTCAAAATAGCACACTAAGTTATGAGGGGTTGTTCACAACAGTCGTATTTTTTCATGTTATTATTTTAGGACATATGATTTTATGACACCTTGTGAATCCCCCAATTATGTACAAAGCTATTAAAAAATATCTAAAATCAGAATTGCCAAATTGACGAACGAATTTCGGAAATAGTTCTATGAAATGAAAACAGCCTAATTTATAAGATTCAGAAAAGGTCACTAAAATTATAAATTATGCAAAAATTACAAATTTTCTGAACTGTGAGAAAAACAATCACCCAAATTACAATAAATACCTACAATCAGAAAGTTAAAAATTAAAAGAATCGCCAAAAGAAAAAAACACAAAAATCTAAAAGAAAATCTCGAAAGATCTTGAAAAAATCGCTGGAAAAGGCCTACCAGATTGAAAAATAAACAAAATCACCATATATAGTAAAAAGCATAATACGAATAAAAAAACTTTATTACAAAACAAAATCATGAAAATCACAAAATATTTTAGAGTTGAAATAAAAAATCTTTAAACGACAAAAAAACACGCCAGTGAAGAAAAAATCCCCTAAACTCGATTCATTTCGAAGAAAAAAAAGAACTAGGTATATCTCCAAAAATATTAATAATATTAATACATTCCACCAAAAAATTATTTTAAGCCTAAAATTTTCCAATAATTTCATGCAGAAGTTATTATGAAACCACATAATGATTATTGAAAATTTTTAATTTCTAAAAGAAAAAATATCCAAATTTTTTTTTATAAATAGACTTTTATTCGACCTTTACAAAATTTATTATTATTATTTAATTGAGCTTGAGGTCTTTTTTTATATATGGTTTAATAAATTTAATATATTTTTTATATAAAAAAAGACCTCAAGCTTAATTAAATAATAATAACAAATTTTTTTTTATCCAAAAAGAAAAAAAATCACTAATTTTTTAAAGCGAAGAAAAGATAAACTCACTGTTTATTGTTTTTGTTTAAGCTTTGATATTGTTACAAGTAAAATGGGGTTTATAATTCTTATTCACTTAACAGATTTGTTTGTATAATATCTTTAGTTTTCCTTAAATCTTTGTATAAAGTTTCCTGACGATCTGCATTGTTGCCAAATTTTTTTTGAAGACTTACCGTCAAATCATACTTCAAAAACCGCTAGAAGCCGCAAAATTTTTTATTTAGCGTAAAATGTTTTAAAATATCGCTAAAATCTCAATATTTTGCAAAATGTATATACAAATCAAGATATAGGATGCTTTTTTAAAGGTATACGACTTTTTATTACGATTATATGGTAATGTTTTTAATTTCCCTGACTTTTTTAGTCCCGGGAACGTACAAGAATGTTTCTTTTAAAAAAGTGTCTAAGAGTTGATAAAATATATTGAATAAAAAGGGTTTAAATTCAAATCCGTTTAAAGTCTTTTTCTATCCGGTCTAGTTTTTTATTATGGGCTGGGGATGCAAATATAATTCATCATAACTGGAAAATGATTTCTCCGATTTTGATCCAAGATTGAGAACAAAATTTACAAATGATTACGAATAAAATTTCCTTTAAATCATCCAAATAACATTTTTTTATATTTTTAACTGTTTCGGAGCTATTCAGAATTAAGTTGCGATAAATTTGGCTTTTATGCAAAACAAAATATTTAAACAAAAAATAGTACACAGAAAAAAATAAAAATTAATTTTAATTAAACAATTTGTGATATTAATTAAAAAATTAATTAAATTTGCACCAGTAAACAAATTAATAGTATCAATTAAACCAGTTAAAAGTATTAATTAAACGTTTAATTCACTTGATTAAACGTTTAATTCACTTGATTAAATTTTTATTTAAAACTGATTATATTTTTGATTAATGCTTTAATTGGTAAAAAGTTGTGGATAATTTTTTCTGTGCACTATTTCATTATCATTTATCAAAAAGCCTGATATGTTACAAATAAAATAAGAAATATGTACTTTATGAAAATTACTTATATTTCGCCGGATTTGTCTGATTTGGATTAAATTACTAGCATATGAATTGAAATAAAATACCCTTTAAAACATAGCCACCTTATTTCGGACGAAATATTAGTCAAGCCCATAAAAAACTAGACGTAGTAGAATCAATCTGCGAACAGATTTGAATTCAGCACGCTAAAGTCAATTAAAATCACATAAGAAGGTTCTTGCTCTCGCCTTTTTTTAATTTTTCCTACCAGTGTAATTAGCATAATCAGAATTCCAGTTAATCCTAATCAAAAAAATTCATAAAAAAATATGTTGTAAAATGCTTTTATAGCGGAAGCGAAATCAATTTCGAAAAAAATATATTTTCTTCTTATTTTATAATTTTAATTTAAAAAAAAAAAAAAAATCTCTTACTTTTTGAAAAAATTTTAAATTTTCAAATATGTTCCTAGAACAAAATTGTATATTCTATTGAAAAAAAACCGGTTGATTTCCCGCTAACCGTCAAAAAGGAAACTTTTGCCGCGATGGGCACATAAAAACCGCTGGAATCGCGGTAAAACCGTCAAATTGCCAAGAGTGACGATCTGGCCTAAGCAACCAGTGAAATGCGCATAGGAATAGCTTAATAGCCTTTTCACACTTGTCAACATTTAACATTTAACATCAATTTGCGAAGATGTTGGAATTTTCCCATAAGAAATACATAGGGCTAAAAATCAAAATTTTTCCACATCTTTACAAAATGTTACTATCTCATTAAATTCCCTTTTACATTTTTCGATTCTTTTAGTGTCATCACTAGAAAAGTGGCAATAAATTATATTATTATTGTGGCATCACTGACAAAATGGAAGTTGCTTTGAAAGCAGCGTTACCATTTCTCAAGTTTTTCTTTTTTTGCAAGCCTTAATTTGCTTAAATTATTAAACAAAATGATTGAGAAATACATTTTGGTGTTATCTTTTAGAATGTGGCCACTTTTGTAAATAGAAAAAAGTATTTAAAAAAAATAAGTTTTTTTTCAGAAATGGTGACATTTTTTATTAATGGTAGATGTTAGATGTTTCAAGTGTGAACGCGTATTTCACATTTTCAACATCTTCCATGCGTTCCTCCGAAATGTATGCAAGTGTACAAAGGGTATAACCCATCAACAAAGAATCATTTTCGACTCTTTGTAAAATCTGTGGTCTCGAACATTTTAAGATTGGAACACACCGTCTTTACGAGTCATTATTTTAGGTGCGCAAAAACAAAACGTCGGCAGATTTACCGACATCTAATTTTTCATGACAAAACATATGTATAAAAGGCAATAAAAACAATCAAGATGGCGTTTATTTATATGGCAATACTGCGGCAATGCTGGACATCGTTTTAACAATTATGTTTAAAGAAGAACAAAACATCGACAACAGCAGTGATCATGAGACAATTCGTTTGCATAATAACGGATAGTGTACAATTTAATTGACTGTGTGTTTATCATATTATTAGGTGGCACAATATATTGAATAAAATCAAAGATCTTTTGATTTATATTGCGCAAAAAGATATTTTTTTAAATGTGTTGACAACATTAAACATTACGCATATGTGTGCATTGGTTTTGTTTACTTTTTCATTTATTACCTAAAAAACTGCACCATGTATTTGTTTTTTATATTGCCCAACTTATTATTTTATGTGCAGTAAATAAAGTATGTCTGAGTTTATACGGTTCATTCTTTACTGAAAAGATTGCTACTTTATAGGCGAGAGAGGCGAGGGGTATGTACTCGTTTCTTTTCCACTCGCCCCTCTCGCCTATAAAGTAGCAATCTTTTCAGTAAAGAATGAACCGTATAAACTCAGACTATGTATTCAAAATTTTGCAAATGTATGGTACCTCAAGTTAGGGTACGTTCGTAAATGCATCAAAACTGTGCATCACTGCTGCAGTGATCCAAAATTTTGTTGCTGATGCGTGATCACCAGATGCACTTGTGATGCTGATGCTTTTTTACTGCACAACAGCTGTGCAAAGTTTGAATTTTTGAACACAAGCTAAATTTTAAAAGTTTAATGAGCGAACATAAAATTATAAAAAAAATATGTTATCAATAATCGCGATGGCAAATTTTATTGAAAATATTTAACCAAAAATAATAGTTTTCTTATAAATTACAAGAAAAAGCATCAACAAAGAAAAATAAAAATAAATAAATAAATAAATAATTGCCAATATTTGCTGCAGAACTGCGGCATCACTGCATAAAAAAACTTTTGACACATGAAAGTAATGCCAAGTTTCTTGCGAGCAGTGCTGCAACAACTAATAAAGGGTGTTTTTTTAAGCTAGATAGAACTTTAAATTGTAAAAAGTAACACAAAAAATTAAATTTTGATGAAATATTTTTTTTTATCGTTTCAGTATACTCTGACAAATCATCATGAATAGACTCACGCTTGAACAACGCTACGAAATTATCCAAATTTACTTTGGCGTACATAATCGTCCATCTGAACAAGCCATTCGTCGACCTGTGGATAGATTTCGTACCACATACTCTCTAGAGGATGCAATAACACCAACACGTCGAAGGAATGTGCGTACTGAAGAGAATATCGCCGCTGTAAACGAAAGTGTGGAAGAAGATCCAAATTTATCGATTCGTCGTCGCAGGAATTGGGGCTCTGTCCGTCCACTACGTGGAAAATTTTGCGCAAAGATCTCGGCCTACACCCGTATAAGATCCAGCTGGTGCAGGAATTGAAGCCACGAGACCATTATATGCGTCGTTCTTTCGCCGATTGGGCTCTAGAGCAGTTGGCAACTGACCCGTTGTTTTATCGCAAAATTGTGTTCAGCGATGAGGCGCATTTTTGGCTTAACGGGTTTGTTAATAAGCAAAATTGCCGCATATGGAGCGAGACCAATCCACAAGAGACCCTACAGACTCCATTACATCCAGAAAAATGCACCGTTTGGTGCGGTTTTCACGCTGGTGGCATCATCGGACCTTATTTCTTCAAAAATGAGGCCGGAGCTCGCGTTACGGTCAATGGAGATCGTTACCGCACCATGATCAATGATTTTTTGTTTGAAAATATGGATGACATTGATCCGGAGGAGATGTGGTTTCAACAGGACGGCGCTACGTGACATACGGCGAACGCAACCATCGACTTATTGAAATCAAAATTTGGCGATAAGTTGATTTCGAGAAATGGACCTGTCAATTGGCCTCCAAGGTCGTGCGATTTGACACCTCTCGATTATTTCCTGTGGGGCTACGTGAAGTCACTGGTTTATGCTGATAAACCAGCAACAATGGACGCCTTGGAGGCCAGCATTGTTCGTGTTATTCGTGACATACGGCCAGCAGTGCTCGAAAAAGTGGCCCAAAATTGGACGTCCAGAATGCGCTTCGTCAAGAACAGCCGCGGTGCCCATATGCCCGAAAATAAAAAAAAAATTTTGATTACAATTTAATTTTTTGTGTTATTTTTTACAATTTCAATTTCTATCGGGCTTAAAAAAACACCCTTTACAATTTTTACAACCAAAATTTTTGAAAAAGTTACCAAATGTAAAAAAATATAACCAAATTTAAAATGCTTTTTATTAATTGAGAAAATCATTGTAACACAAAGTTTATTTGCATTTTATAGTAAAACAATAATTAGAAATCAAGAAAATAAACAAGAAATGTAATTCTTTTACATATTAAAAAAATAACGTGAAACTTTTTTGAGACTTTTTTCCTAAAAAAATTTTTTTATTTTTTGGCGCCCTAAGCTCCAGTGGGAGTTAGAGGAATATATAAAAAAAAATAAATTGAATATTTTTTCATATGCCAGTTATAAATAACAAAAATGGATAATAGTTTTCCGCTTTTTAGATGTTATTGGCAGGACTGTCAAATGTGGCGATTTCTTAATCCTTTTGTCGATGGCAATTTACATTTGGCGATATGGCGATTATGTTGGCGAAATTTAAAACGATTGGCGATATGCGAAATGCATTTTATATAAATATTTTCTAATTTACATATATCTAAAATATTATTAAAACTTTTTTTCTCTTTTGTGTAAATTTTATTTCAAATTTATAATTCTTATTATAAAAAAATGTTAAAAAAATTGTTCTAATATATCATAACGTAATTCCATGGGGAAAAAGTATATGGCTGACAGTCAAAAGTTTTTTTTACCAAATAATTATCTTAAAAAACATTAAATAAATATACATACCGACAAGTTATAAACAGTAAAATTTCAAATTTCTTTAAACTTACAGCCATTAAAGAAAATTCCATAAATCAATGTAATTTTAAAAAATCTTTAAAAAAAATTCCTACGTGTATTTTCAAACATGTATATAAATATACTTCTGGAAATAACCTAAATTCGGAACCTTAAATTTATTTTCAAGTTTTTAAAAACACTGAAACGACTTTTGTGTAATTTTTCAGTAATTTTCTAAAATCGATTCCGGATGATTTTATGCACTTCCTACTTTAAGTACTAATTATCTTTACTTCTCTTAAAATCAAGAAAAACTACGCTCATTTAAAACTTAAGGAAACTTTTTGTTAAATTTTATGAATCTGTCATTTGCTTAAGCAAGGTGCGAAACAAATCGCACTTTCCGTACGGAATCAAATGTTTTTTGGTTTTGTTTTTGTGTTTTTAAATGCATTTGAAAAGATTTTTGTTATTTTTTGACAGGAGCTTAAGCATATTATCGTTGGGCCTTAAATCTCCATTGATTAAAACTTCATTTGTTTACGATTTGAGATCATGGCGTTTTTAACAGGGACCGAAAATAACAGTTATATTCGAATTTTAAAACAAAAAAAGCATATAGAAGTAAATGTGGAAAAACTGATTCAAGTATACCTACTATATTATCCTTATGAACTTGTCTAAGATAAAATATTTTTATTATTTCGATCAAAATTAAGTTATTTTTTATTTTTATTTTTTCGATCAAAAATAACAGTTATTTTTTGATTTTTAATTTTTTTCAACAATAAATAACGGTTATTTTTTGATTTTTATTTTTTTGAGCAAAAATAAAAGTTATTCTTTAAAGAATGTACGTGTAATAATAATTTAGTTGACTTTAAATGTTTATTTTAATGTGTAATCATCATTGGGAGTTCTTATGCACATTAAAATAAATATTTTAAGTCAACTAAATTATTATTACACGTACATTTCTTTAAAGAATAACTTTTATTTTTGCTCAAAAAAATAAAAATCAAAAATTAACTGTTATTATTGTTCAAAAAATTAAAAATCAAAAAATAACAGTTATTTTTGCTGGGAAAAATAAAAATCCAAAAATAGCTGTTATTTTTGCTCGAAAAAATAAAAATCAATAAATAACAGTTATTTTTGTTCAAAAAAATAAAAATCAAAAAATAACTGTTTTCATCCGACTTTTATGAAAAAAGGAATAACCGTTACGGTCCCTGGATTTTAATATAAAAATCACAAATGGCAATATTTTTTTAGCAAAAATCTTATAAAAATTATTTGGTTGCTGTTTTGAAAGGGATTTTAAAAAACTTTCGTTCTTTGGTAACAAATAATGAAAAAATCGTACCTAGTACACAGTACAATTATTCGAGCTCGTAAATAATTGTGCCAAGATATACATATTCGTTCGTAATTATTTTTGTTTTAGAAAAAAGTAACCAAAATTAATAAAATATTCACATCTCCACATTGAAAAAAAAATATAACCAATTTTGGTTAGAAATAACCAAAAACGGCAGCTCTGCTTACGAGTGATGCATTAATGAACATTCAACTTAACTAATGCGCAACTGAAGCGCAACAACTGCATTTACGAACGTACCCTTACTTGAGGGTTACACGATCAAGTTTTGCCTATCAAGTTTTAATACTCTCACACTTTTCTACCAATACAATCATACTTTTAAAAACCCTGTTGGCCAAACTGCCGTCGACGACATTGTCGTCAACGATTTATGCACGACATGTCCTCTATCACTTAGGATTTCTGGAAGACAATTTTGAGGAAAATGTCGTGGACGACAAAATACTCGACATTGTCTAGTGCACTGTCTTTTAAAGAAGTTAATAAACGACGACATGACCGACATTGTCTTACAAGTTGTCTTTTGTCAAAGCTTATCCACGACAACATGACAGACATTTTCTTGGAGGGTATCCTCTATCAACAACTATACAAGACAGTATGAGCGATAGTGTCTTGTAAGCTGTCCTGTATTAAAGTGTATGCACGACAACATGACCGACAGTGTCTTGTTAGGTGTCCTCTGTCAGCTTCTAAGCACGACAATATGAGCGACATTGTCTTGTAAGCTGTCTTCTAAACAAACAAAAATAATTTGTTCCAAAAAAATAATAAAAATAACTGTTAAATAACGATAATAATAAAAAACTTCCAAAGCAAAGTGAAGAAAATCAGTCAGTCAAGTCTGAGAACTCAAAGACTAAGGTCTTATTCTAAAAATATGTATGTGCTATTATATATTTTTATTTTTTCGTTTAGTTTTATAGGCGACATTGTCGTGTAAGCTGTAACTCCTATAACTTCACCGACATTGTCTTATACGCAGTCGTTGACGATAAAGTAGAATCCTTTGTCGTCCATATAGTCGTGAAAGACATGTGAACGACAATGTCGTTCATGTGGTCATCAAAGACAATATGAACGACAATGTCGTTCATGTGGTCATCAACGACTATATGGACGACAATGTCGTGCATGTAGTCATCAACGACAGGCTGAGCGACATTGTCTCTCTTTGTGTCGTGCACGATTTACGCGACACTTGTTTGAAAATGTCGTCGACGATTTGCATTAGTTGTCCCTTACGTGTCGTGCAGGAATTAACATTGTCGTGCACGAATCATTGATGATTCGTGCACGACATGGCCAACTGGGAATTGAAACGAACTTGCCTTTAAAATTCTCTTTCCAGAGAGTGCTTCAATTTACATCAAGAAAACAGCTGATTTCAAGGTTAGTGAGCAAATTTTTCGTTTGCCTCTTTATAAATTGTTTTCTTGATGACATCTTGAATGTAAATTGCTCAAAAATTGAATGCAGCCTACGTCACAACTTTCAATTTTTGTTAATTTTGACAAATAGTATATGTAAAAGACTATCAAGAAAATCTTGATCGTGTGGCTGCACTGTTATTGTTTGAATATAGCGCTGGTCGTAAGAACGGTGTGTTATATTAAAGAAATTTGTCATATTGAAGATATGTCATACAGGTATTTGAGATACATACATACTCATAGATCGGAAAAATTTAATACCCAATTGTTAAATATCCGAAAAAATGGGTTTTACCAAGATTGGCAATACCGTTACTAAACCGATTTCGCTTAAACACCATTAAAAAAATATTTTACTTACCCTACACATTTATTGCTAGCAATTTATTTATATAGGTATTTATATTGTTTTTTATTTCCATAAACGCGCGAGCCGTTACCCGTTTTATTTACGCGACAATTAGCCTTGGCAACTCTATTACACACCTATTGCCAGTGATGCCAACTTTTTGAGAGCAAAAAGCACTTTAAAATTTAAAAAAAGCACTAAAAAGCACTATTTCGAACAAAAAAATGCGTTAAAAAGCACTAACCATTTTTACAATTTAATTAAACACAAAACAAGTTTTACTCGGCTGTGCAAAATAACACATACCTCCAAAATTTAAAAAAAGGCGACGGCTTTGATGGGGGATTTTCATTTAAAATTTAATAAAAAAAAAAGTACAGTCAAAGCCCGGTATAACGAATACGCAGTTTAACGAATATCCGATATAACGAATGGCCCAATTTTTACATTAACTACCTTGTATAGCGAATGGCAGAAAAAAAATAGTACCGATTTAACGAATGACAAAGCAAAATAAAAAAATCTTAACAGAACCGTTACATTTTTATGTTTGTATTGAAAGAACACGTGTGATGCGTTGCTTTTTTCGTTAAAGTTTTTGTAGTTTGGTTTGGTTCATTGTGAAAACGAGATGTCAAATCGAAAAAGAATTACTTTTGATAAAAAAATTAAAGATTTTAGAAGAGTATAAGAAAGGTGTAAATCTTTCAGTAATATCCAAAAGAATGGAATACCAAAATCTTATTAAAGTTCTATTTCGACACTAAATTATAAATACAATTAATTTTTAATGTTTTTCAAATTGTAGACCACCGTTTTTTTTATAAAATTTTAAGGTAAAAATTACTGATCGATATAACGAATATCTCGGTATAACAAAAGGTCTGAACATTATATCATTCGTTAAACCGGGCTTTGACTGTATATTTATATTCGTATATAAACCGTTTTAATTGTATTATTATTATCTTCAATAAAAATATCCTCCAAAGAGTTTGAATTAGACATAAAACTGAAAAAATCGTACCTGTTGCAATTACCGAAAATTTGCAGTGACCGACCATTCTTTTTTTAATACAAAACCTTATATTTTATCGTTTAAATAATTCTATATTATTATCTATATATTATTAATAAAACAATTGGCGTATGATATTGTCCAATTATTTTAACCTATGTACGCTTCTGAATGTTGAACACACATAAGCTGCAAAATAGAAAAACATGTATGTTTGTATTCTGATCTTAGTCAACCTTTTTGCAATAGCACTAGAGGTAGAAGTGTACAAAACTTGGTTAATCGGAGACGAGTGTCGTGTGTTTGAAAACTAAAGCGCATGAAAAATGGCAGGTTACACAACGCTCGTTATAAAAGCAATTTCTGTCAGCTGTTGTTAATTTATTAAACACTTTGCTTATATCAAGTTACGGCTCTTTTTTTGTTTTTAAAGTCTTTGCGTCCTTTTTCTATGTTAGAAACAGTGTCTACATCTTTAAAAAAGTGTTTACTGAAAACAAATACATAACTTTTATTACGACTGCTTAATATGTTGTCAACGCTAAAAAGTGTGACGTTTTGTAAAATTTCCAAATTGCTAGGAAGCCTAGCTTAAACCTCGTAAATAACCTATCTTTTATCACTTTTTTATCATTTTAAATCTTTAAATCTTTGCAGGCCTTCTTAAAATTGTACCCCAAATAGTAAATCTCGTCTGAGTACATACTTTTATAATCAAAGTTTAAAAAAATTATAGAAAAAAATAAAAATTTTAAAAAGCACTAAAGGCACTAACGAAAAATTGAAAAAGCACCAAGTTAGTGCTTTTTCTTAGTTTGGCACTATGGATAAAATTTTGGCGTTTTGAGGCATCAAAAAGCACCATAAATAGTGCCAAAAGCACTAAGTTGGCATCGCTGCCTATTGCTTGCATTTGTTAACAAAAACAATTCAATGCAAAATATCTACGTATACAAAAACAACATTCACAATCAGCACTTTTCTTTTGGTATTATTTTGTTTCTCTTTTTACTATCACCCAAATTTTAATATAAAAAACAACAACAACTTTTTAGTACTTAACTATGAAAGAACAACAAAAGACCTAAAAACCGGCAATAACAACTACAAAAATTTAACTTATTGAATGATATTTTTATTTCGCCATCTTTTTTCTAATAAAAACACGTTAATCAATTACTTGTTTATATGTATGTATATAAATGTAAAGATATTATTTACATTAATCTTTAACAATAATTATTTTTTTTAATTCTTTCTTATTTTAACTTTATTAAAAATGTTTTTAAAGACGGACGGACGACGTTTATCAAGAGACCGATTTAATAAATTGCAGCGCGAAAACTAAACTGATGTCAAAAGTAGAGTAACCAAATAATTAAATTGTCGGAGTAATAAAGGGATAAACGAGGATAGTACAAATATGTAAAAATATGCATTTACAGGATGGCGCAGCTGGTACTTTTTGAATTTTTGTTTATATTCGACCTATAAAGATAAAATTATACATTAAATTGGGTGAATAAGAACATGTTAGGGGAGCTTTTTGGTAATTTTCGTTCAACATCTGGTACTTTGATTAATGTTCGTTAATACCTATGTATAAGACATTGAAAAATAAAATTAAACATGCAATGTCCTGAGTGGATGACAATCTATAAACTATATACTTGAATGTTTTTCAATTGATATTGTCTGATAGGTATTTTTTATATTGAACTTACAAAATTAAATTAGCTCACGTGGAAGATAAAATATGAACCGGAGGTTGGTCCCTCGCCAAATCGATCCACTAGGATGGAAAAAATAAATGCTCGAAACATGTAAATTCATATATACTTAGATGTACTATGTTTTCTTCATATGTACATAAAAATGTATGGTCGAATTTTGACCAGTAGGCGAACACTCGTATTAATAAACAGAAAAAAAAACAATAGGTATAACAAGCATGTAATTATACAATTAATAATAAAATAAAAATTCGGTTGTACTACTTATAAAACTCTAAAGCATTTATAAAAAAAAACAAATCAAAAGACCGACTGCATGAAATACAGTTTTTAATGCAATAAAATAATCTAAACAAGATTAAGGAAAGTAAACACTATTTCGGTTTATTAGCAGGCGGGACCTACAATATACTTTGTTCAGTTTATTATTAGCAATCTGTCCCGTTAATATTAATAAGGGTACATATTTTATATAAGATTTAGCTAATATTTGTTGAAATTATTTTTTATTTATTTATTATATTTTTTACTTTTTATATTTTTACTTTTAGCCTTTTTTTGTGAGAAGTGCCACCCAGTTATAAAAAACTATTTAAGACAATTTATTATTACTGAAAATCAAGAAAAATTTAAATCAAGGCAGCTTCCCAGTTAAATTTTTTTTTAATCATCGTAGCTTTTGCTGATTTTAAGAGAAGTTGTGGTAAAGATCAGAAGAATGAAGTATTTATAAATGGAATTTTTATAAACTTTTAAAACAGGGTCGTTTTTAAAATTTTTTTGATTCCAATTCCCTTGTATAAGTTTGTTTTTATTGTTAACTTATATATTCGATTTCGACCCACAACATGGCTGATAATTTTATATGTTTTTGTAATCCCCTTATAGTTTCCTTTATTTTAAAACTCTACTCTATAGGTTAGTTGGTTAATTTGCTTTTTTTTTAACGTATTACTATTTCGCGCCAAAAATCCGACACTTCGTTTTCAAACAAGGACATGTAGGTCTTTAGGACGAATCTAACGATATCTCAACTATAAAAATCCAGTCGATTAGTAGATACGAGGTAATGAAGAAATTGACAGTAGAGTAAATACTGGTAAACCGTAATCGAAAATTGTGTGTGCCTATATATAACTAAATATGAAAATGTGCTATTTAAGTACCAAATTTCTAACATTTGTCTCGCATACACCCACGTCTGAAAATGTGTAATGAAAATAGGTGCAGAAGTTAACAACATATCATTTAATTTTAAGGTATTTAATCGGCTAGTAATCTAAAAAAAAAATTTATATTAAAAAAAGTAGAATATTTTAGAAATTATTCTTAATCGATTGACACAAATGGTTCGAGTTGTTCGTTATTCGAAATTGGCTATTTTAATTATTCGATCAAATAATGGCGGAAAAATTCCTCAATTAATCGAACAACGATTAAAAGAGTGGATACTATAATGGTTGCTACAAAACTTTTAATAATTAATCGTTGTTTTCATAATTTTGTGATTAAGCCTTGGCGAATTTAATATGAATAACAATGCGCTTTGAATATTATGTAGCCCTATCGCTTCAACAACAAAAAATACGCAATTCGCCTGGTAAAACATTACCGATTTGTCAAAAACATGTACCTTGAGAATATATGAAAAAGAGTGTTTAAATTGTTTAAATGCTTAAGTTAAAAATTTTATAAACTTTTTAAAATCTTTGTTAAATAGTATGTCTGGGTTCACAGTAAGAATATTCTTCCTACTTCGTTTACCAATAAACTTAAGCTACGGTCACACTTATTAAATATTTGATCAAATAAGCGTAACCCCTACTTTTGTTGATAGTTAGTGAGATTTAAAATGGTCTTAATATTACAAAATAAACTAATTATACTACTAGACATAGCAAAAAACAGTTGTTTGTAAGATGTGGTATTTTAATCAAAATAAATATTGATATTAAGCGAAATGATTTTTTAGTTTGGTTGTTGGTCCCGTTTTTTTCGTCAAATATTTGATAAGTCTTTAGACTTGCTTAAAAAAAAATTCATAGTGTGGACAACTCTAATATTTAATAAAGAAAATATGGGCAGTTACAGCAATAAGTCAACTTTTTGTTAGCAACGCCAGGATGCAAATAAGCTTTTCTTTTCAGCCCATGTTGTTCATATACTATCCCTTTTGTTTCTAAATGTAGAGCTAGTTGCGCTTTACACCAAAATATGAAAAAGCATGTTTTGCATAAAACACTTTTTTAGAAACAATTTTAATTACTTGCTGGCTTTCTGTTACAAAAAGTAGACTTTTCGCTGGAAATGCCCATATGTAATTTACATTTACTTACTTACCCTGCACATTTATTGCCTGCAATATTTATATACACAACTAGCTTAACCCGGTGCGCTTCGCTACACTGCTTAAACCACTTCTTCAGTTGAGAGATATTTAATATATGCATCCTATGGAAGGTTTTCCCCCCTGCGCCTTCCCGCTTTATTTTTATTTTCAAAAGTGTAGTATACCATAGGAGTGACTTCTACTAAGTTTGAACATTCTTACTATAACAGTTCTTAAGATATGTGATATTAAACATTGGCGTCCTATGGGGGGTAACATTTCCCCGCTGCTATTTTATTTCAATTTTGGGGCTCAGAACATCCTACTACCAAAAGTTCAACAAATTGCTTGCAGCGGCTCTTATTAATATTGCTATCTATGAGGGGTACTGCTCCTCCCCCGTCTACCCCGCCCATTTGGATATTGAAATTTATAGTTTACTATAATAATACACTTATAAAATTATTACAGTAACTGATTGTGGGTTATTAAATTCGTTTTCCGTACTGTTAAAATTTAATAAAAATATAGTTGTTTTACGAATAATTTTATTTTTTAACATTTATGTTTGTTATTCAAACAACAAACTACCAAAAAATAATGTTTTTCCGTATTTATTTTGTTATGTAGTTTGATTTTTGTCGGTTAAAATATATTTTTTAAAAGTAAAAACTATTCAATTTTAAGGAATATGCAGTTTAATAAATAAAAAATTTAAAAATGAATGTAAAAATCATTTGTTTTAAATGAAATGTAAATGATCCGTTTTTTGAATGAATTTTAAGTTGTTTAAAATGAATTTTCGTTTGAATTTAACTACATAATATTTTGAGTGTAGCTTTAACCACTTTTGAAGACTCTCCCTTTAATAATTCTTCAGTTGAGCGATATTTAATATATGCATCCTATGGGAGGTATTTTCCGCCTGCGCCTTCCCGCTTTATTTTTATTTTCAAAAGTGTAGTATACCATAAGTGTGACTTCTACAAAGTTTGAACATTCTAACTTTAATAGTTTTTAAGATATCCGATATTAAACATTGGCGTCCTATGGGGGTAACACTTCCCCCGCTGCTATTGTGTTTAAATTTTGGGGCTCAGAACATCCTACTACCAAAAGTTCAACAAATTGCTTGCAGCGGCTCTTATAATTATTGCTATCTATGAGGGGTACTGCTCCTCCCCCGTCTACCCCGCCCATTTGTATATTGAAATTTATAGTTTACTATAATAATAGCTTTAACCACTTTTGAAGACTCTCCCTTTAATAATTCTTCAGTTGAGCGATATTTAATATATGCATCCTATGGGAGGTATTTCCCCCCCTGCGCCTACCCGCTTTATTGTTATTTTCAAAAGTGTTGTATACCATAAGAGTGACTTCTAGAAAGTTTGAACATTCTCACTATTACAGTTCTTTAAATATGCGATGTTAAACATTGGCGTCCTATGGGGGATTCCACTTCCCCCGCTGCTATTTTTTTTAATTTTGGGGCTCAGAAGATCTTACTACTACCAAAAGTTCTGCATAATGCGTGCAGCGGATCTTAATATATGCGATAATTAATATTGGCATCCTATGGGGGATACCAATTCCCCTGCCCCTATCGAAAAAATAAGTAGCCTATTTTATTTTTAGGGCTCACGTGATGTATCTGTAAACATTTCAGGAAAATCGGTTCAGTAGTTTAGGAGTCTATAAGCCAACAAACAAACAAACAAACAAACAAACAAACAAACAAACAAACAAACAAACAAACACACATACAAACATTTTTCATTTTTATATATATAGATTATTTTTATTTTTTATTACCAAAAACGCGCGAACCGATATCCGTTTAATTTACACTGTGGCTTACTTTGGCAACTCTATTTCACACTTTTTGCTTTTAATTGTAAAAAAAAACAATTCAATGCAAAATATCTGCGTATACAAAAACAACAAACAGAATTAGCAATTTTCCTTTGCTTTCATGGGATTATTTTGCTTCTCTTTTTACCGTCACCCAAATTTTAATACAAAAAACAACAACAACTTTTTAGTACAAGGAACAACAAAAAAACTACAAACCGGCAACAACAACTACAAATATTGAACTTATTGAATCATTTTACTTCGCCATTTTTTCTAATAAAAACAAAAGAGTAATTGATTCTTTTTATATAATTTTAAAGATAATTACATATTATTTACAATAAACTTTAAGGATTATTATTTTTTCAAATTCTTTCTGATTTCTACATTTTAACTTAACTTTAAATGTGTTAAAAGACGGACGGCGTTCTTAGAAGACCGATTTTATGAATTGCAGCGCGAAAACTAAATTAATGTTAAAAGTAGAGTTACCAAATCATTAAATTGACGATGTAATAAAGGGATAAACGCAGAGAGTACGAATAATAGCCTTTTCACACTTGTCAACATTTAAAAAATTTGTATGCAAATTTTGGCTTAAAACACATTTCAAACTTATTTTATTTTTTATGAATACGGAAGTTAACATTTAACATCAATTTGCGAAGATGTTGGAATTTTCCCATAAAAAATACATAGGGCTAAAAATCAAAATTTTTCAACATCATTACCAGCGTTGCCACGACCAAAAAAAATTTGTAACCAAAATGCAAAAATAAAGTAACCAAAAGCGAAAAAAGTAACCAAAATTATTTGTATCAAAAGTACTATGTATTTTATTCGCACTTCAGCTTAAAAATTGTATGTCTAAAAAGTTTCAGTTTACAAATTGTGTGTCTAAACAAAAATATTGTAGGCCTATAAACCGTTCGACCGATATTTTTAAAGTTTTGACAGTATAATACCGATGGTCTGGGAAGAACAATATGCTATATAACTTTTCGAAATTTTTAAGTGTAAGTGGCACCTTCTATAGAGCTTTCAACCTTTTTTATAAAGAGCTCTTACAAGTAAAACTTTAAAAGTCTTGGTATGCGTAATGGTATCAAAGTGCATAATTGAGTTAAATTATTCGATAGATCTCTTATATATAGATGCTTTTGCCCGGTGGAAATATTATTATTTTAAACGGGATTGGATCGGAAGGTGCTTTGACCTTATCGCTTATCTTAAGAATAGCAGATAACGGCCACATATACTTCAAAGTATAAACCTAATATGGTTAACAGAATATCAACGTTAAAGTTTAAGCTTCTAAAAAAATAATTTTTAAGTAGATAAAAAAAGAATTGGTTTTAGATGCACAAATACCACACAAAATTTTAAGGGTCAACAAAGCGGAGCAGGTAGTTCTTGTTCCAAAACAAAAAAATTTGTTATTTTTGTGTTGAAAAAAGTAACCAAAATAGAAAAAAAGTACCAAGTACACATTGAAAGAAAAAGTAACCAATTTTGGTTAAAAGTAACCAAAACGGCAACGCTGATCATTACATCATTATCTCATTTTGTTCCCTTTTACATTTTTCTATTCTTTCAGTGTCATCACTAGAAAAGTGGCAATAAATTTTATTTTGTGGCATCACTGACAAAATGGAAGTTGCTTTGAAAGCAACGTTACCATTTCTCAAGCTTTTCCTTTTTTGCAAGCCTTATTTTGCTAAAATTATTAAACAAAATGAACTAGAAATACATTTTGGTGTCATCTTTTGAAATGTTGGCACTTTTGTAGAAAAAAAGTATTTAAAAAAAATAAAAGTTTTTTTTCAGAAATGGTGACATTTTTTATTGAAAGTAGGTATATGTTAAATGTTTCAAGTGTGAACGCGTATTTCACATTTTCAACATCTTTCATGCGTTCCTCCGAAATGTTTGCAAGTGTACAAAGGGTACATATAAGTGAAAATTAGTGAAGTAACGATACGCCTTTTTGTCGATACGATACATATACTCAAACTAAATTATCCTAGATAACGATACCGATACGAACATTGAATATTGAATTCAAGTTATAATTATTAAAACTCAAGTAGAGTAATTTTTTTTATTATACAAAATTACAGTGTAAGTGGTTTTTTATATCAAAAATTTAATAAGATTTTAAAAACGACGAATAAAATTTTAATTCATGACGCAATAAACAAAAAATAAAAAATTTTTTACAAAAATAACAGCGTAAGAATTCAATTATTTGTATTTAAATTGACATTAATAAGATTTTTGTTTAAAAACCCAAGTATTCTAAACTTTTACGGATATAGAAAATTTCGCGATCCGTTTGAACCAAATCTGCATTGGAAAATAGTCTCCCACATCCGACACAACTAATTTGAGAACTTAAGAACTTCTGAACTATAACTTTTAATAATTATTTGTGTGAATTCAGTCTTATATTTAGAAAATAAAAAATTTTAAATAAATTAATGCTAAGTTCAGACGACGATATAAACTACTCGTTTCGCTCTCTGAAACTAGTTTGCCAAACATGCTGTTCATACGATTCATTCTTGTTTCATTTTGACATTCTTTTTGTGTTGTTAGTGTAATTTTATTAAAAATAAATATAAAAAAAAAAAATTAAAAATATATTATTTAATACTTTTATTAATATAATTATTTCATATTTATCACTTTATTTTATTTAACATTGATATTTTTTTTTTTGTTTTTTTCTTTGTTTTTTTTTGCTATCAAAATTGGAGATGATAGTACATTTTTCCTGTTTCGCAGCATGTTTCAAAATGAAATGACCTGTTTCGCTCTCAAAATTTTGTATGGCAAAACATGTTGTTTCAATCATCCCAGTGGGAAAATGTAATCAATAGGAATTGAGAATGTAATACATATCTTGTATATTATTTGATTCCAGAATTCATTATTCTTAACACGGAACATGTCGTAGGATTGTAATAAATTATTTTAATGCATCCTTTATGGTAACAATTTGTAAACGACATAAAGGCATTAAGAAAATATATAAAAAACACGAATAATAGTCACGAACAGAAACAGTACATTCCTTGTTCTGCAAATGTGGGAATATACGTGGTAATCAATGCATAATTATTTTGTCTGGTAAGATTACCTTCTCGATTTCAATGAATGCGTTATTATTCTTGCAAAAATAATACATTATTTTTTTAGTTATTTATGTAATCAATTCCTCATTTTCCCGCTGGGATGTTTGGAACGCGAAACAGGATTGGGAGAGCGAAACACGAATATTGCTGTCCGTGTGAACATGGTATATTATTTACTTAACCTGCACATTTATTGCTTTCGATATTTACATATTTATTAAATTTTTTGTTATATATGCGAACCCACACCCGTTTTATTTCTAATATGACCAAGACGAATTAACTACAGGTGGTGTCGAAACGGCATCTGATTTTGACAGTTCGAGCTTACTTGTTTTCATTTGTTAGTGTTTGTTGACATATCGAGCTATAAGCACTAACAATGCAATACAAAAAACCCTATGTTGTTTTTGATTTGTTGTAGTTCCGACACCACCTGTAGTTGAATTCGCCTTGACTAAGACTTACCCATGGTCCAATTAGCAGGTCTGCTTGAAACGCCTGCTGATTTTATGCAGAGTTGTGTTTTTTACGTGCAATTGTTATTGTAGCAATTGTTTTTGACATTTCCATCATTTTTTACACAAACAATTGCTTTTGTTTTTGACATCGTTATCATTTTTTACACAAACAAAATGCGTGTTGTTTTTTCTATTGTTGGATTGTTGTAGTTGCGCGCAGACCTACTAATTGGGCCATGGACTTACCTCGGCATCCAAGGAACATGAGCACAAGGTAGACTCGTTGGCACATATGTTTGTCAGCTGTTTACCCCTGTTAGAACCCAATTGTCAAATTTCGTGTATATTAGCCAAAATTGGTACATGTGTGTGTGTTAAATTGTTTTTGTTTTATATGAAAACAATTTTGACAAATCGGTTTTTTTATAGAGCAGCATGTCTACACTCCCAAATGAGTTTACCTTGTGTTAATGTACCTTGTCGGCATCCCATTTCACTCATTATGCCAATTTGTAAACAAAAACAATTCAATGAAGGCGAATTTAAATTTCGGCTTGAATTCAATGCAACAAAATCGCGTATCCAAAAACAAAAAGCACCATCATCATTTTTACGTTACCCAAGGCGAATTTAACCCTCTGTAACATAAAGTATACTACAGGCAACATAATGGTCATCTCTCAATAATTTCCATGGTAATAGTTGTTGTAACCTATCAAGTAACTTAACTTGTAGTATACACTCTGTTCTTTACTTCAAGTGCAAAAAAGCATAAGCTGGTTGTTATTAGTATTGCGATTCCATTATAATTTTATAAATTTTAAAAAGTGAAAATGTGTTATAATAAATAATTAATAAAAAATATTTTTATAATCGCTGCTTCGTTGTTTTTGTGAGAATCTGTAAAGTTAGTGTCCAGATATGAGACATAACTCTAGTACTTGTAATAATTTTGACTTATTTGCATAAAACACGAAATTAAGTGTTTGTGTCTTGCGGTCGCTCAAGCTCAAGGGAATCTTTTTTTTTAAAGCCTCCAGCAAATTTATTATAGTACTATTTTATATTTTTTGGTTGAGAATTACTATTTAGACGTAACAATGGTGGTTTTGTAAGGCCAGCTGATTTTGGCATTTCAAATCGATTTGTTTTAATTTGTAAATGGTCTGCTAGGAATGGTTGTTGTTTCTGTTGTTTTTATGGGATTGTTGTTATATGAACATCACCTGTAGTTGAGTTCGCATTGCTTTTACTATTGATATATTTTTGCTTTTCTTTTTAACACCACCCAAATTTAAATATAAAAAAGAACAACAGCAAAACTAAAGGACTTAACTAGGTATGAAACAACAAAAACCTAAAAACCGGCAAAAACAACTGCAAAAATTTAACTTATTGAATGATATTTTTATTTCGCCATTTTTTAAAAATTTAAGACTCCATTTTGATAAAATGGACAACTCCATTGACTGGTCCAATGTAATGCAAGCATGGACCATGTCATTGTTAAAAAGTGTTTGTAGTGAGACGACATGTCTTCGTTTTTTAACGACATGTTTTCGTTTTTAAAAGTTTTCAAAACTAATCCTCTTGAGTATACCATGGAGTAGTTTCAATACTACTCCTTTGTAATCCAAAGCTGGGTTGTATGGTCCTGCCCTAGGACATCGTAATGTTAAATAAACACTGTTTTTTTATACGTTTGGGTTACTTTTGGACTAGTCCTAGTCCCTTGTGGGCTACATTTTACACGCGTGTTTGGACCAGTCCTATTATTTGCAGGGTTGCTAAAAAAATCGCAAATTTTGGTCTAAAGATTTCAAAACTTTTTGTAGCCATTGGTGTTGATGCAATAAATCAGAATCAATGAAAAAGTCGATTTTTAATTTTTAATTCTTGCGCTTTAGGAAACGATATGATAGGTATGAGTTCTTTATTAGGGCAAGATTACACTACCTCACAAGTCTTACGTATTCCATAATACTTTGTGAGATAGAAATCTAATGAGTTTTGTTGCGACTGTCAAAAAATCTAATTTAACATGACAGTTTGTGTTCACACCATCACACAAAGTATAAACACTCACACATGAAATAAAATGCAACCCTGATCCAATGAAAAGTATTATTGTTTAGAAATTTTTCAAAAAACGATGAAGTCGAATGGGATGTCAAACTTTTTTCATAATACTTTTCATTTTCGTGACACATTGCATTCACACTATCACACTTAGTCATATTACTTGAGTTTTTGACATGTATTAATACAAGGTATAATAGTGTAATCTAGCCTTTAGTAGGTAGGTGCCTAAATTTTATTTATATATTTTTTTAATGTATATTAAAGACATTCTGTTTAATATGAAATGTTTCGTTATAGGTATAGGCAGGTATAGGTATGTATAT
Source organism: Pollenia griseotomentosa (assembly GCA_963931875.1). Taxonomy (NCBI): domain Eukaryota; kingdom Metazoa; phylum Arthropoda; class Insecta; order Diptera; family Polleniidae; genus Pollenia; species Pollenia griseotomentosa. The sequence continues at coordinate 53,133,559 of OZ007564.1, forward strand.
CAAATAAAAATCGAGTACAGATGTCATCAAAACTCGAGATTTTTATTGCAAAAAAATTGTTATTTTTCGATAATAAAGAAGAAACATTTTCTAAAGTGGTACATAATATCTTAAGTTTTATGAATTTTTATTTTGTATTTAAAATAGGTACTAAATCTTCAAATTATCATAAACATCACCAATACCCCCGTCTTCTTTCATCACAATATCAAATATGCCGGAAATCGTCTGACAAATATCTCAGGACACACCCAATTTTAGCAAGCAACAAAAATATGTAAAAAAATTCTTTTCATTACAATAAAAACAATTGAAGATTTTTAAATAAAAAAAATTGAAATAAAAAACTGTATGTATTTGTATTTAAAAAAAAAAAACAATAAAAAAGTAGAACATGCTAAAGGTGCCAGATGATGATGACGAATTTCGTGTTTGTTTTTTTTTAATTTCTTGAATACAAAACAAAAAATAAGGAGAAAAAAAAAACAAAGTCTTAAGAATTCAGCAACAACAAAAACAAACGATATTAAAGGATCAAAAGGATACACAAAGGGTCCCAGCCAACAAAAAACCTTTTCCGCTCCGTCCGTTTAAGCAGCAACAACAACAGCAAGTACACTCACGCGTTTTGTACCAGAAGATGATGACGAAAAAGAAAGAAGGCAAGACGATATATAAAACGCATTTTATACACTGAAAGTTGTGCAATCTTAAACTCATTTCACCCATTTCATTCATTCGTACGTTCATTGAAACAAACGAAATTTGAACAAGTACTTGGGCAACTACTTATTCAGATGTTTTGAGTAACCTACGAACGATATTTTGTATGACGATTGTGTAATTATACACTCTGGGTGTGAGCTTGTTGAATCCAATTGTTTTGTTGTGATTTTTATAAATATTTTTTATTATTCATCGTTCTTACGCTTGGTTCCGTTTTTTTTTTTGAGATTTCTTCAAACAATTGTTTACTATTTAGGGGGTACCCTACAGAAGGCAACAGTGATATATTAGGTGATATTTTGAAAAAAAAAAATTTAAATGCATTTAGTTTTGAAATTAAAATTTTTCAAGTATGCAAAAATAAAAAGAGTCGAATTTGTATCGAAGGTAAGTCACTTTTTCGTGTTTTATATAAAGGCGATATGAAGCATGTTTTCCTATGGGGTGTTTAAGGAGAAAATAAGAGAAAAGTTAAAGAAACTTTTTGACTCGATTATTCAAAAGTACATAAAAAACATACATACATACTTATTATGTGATACAAAAAATATTTTTTATATACAAGGTGGCGCAAAAGTCATCACCCTGCCGGAAGATGTTTTAAATTTTGCAAGCGGCGGTGGAAGTCAGTTCTGCTTTGACATTTGTAAAGTAAACAGATACAAAATACACCTCAATAAGAAATAGAGCACTATACTCCTCAAGAATGCGAAATAATTGTTTAGATTTTTTTGCTTTATTATTTTCATCGAAAATCATCATGAGCCACGAGGCCCATTTCTATCTCTGAGGATAAGTGAATAAGCAGAATTGTCGCTTCTGAGGCATCGAAAATCCTTTCGAATAACTTTCAAAGAGCCATTACACCCGCTCAAAATTACTGCATGATGAAGTGTTTTTGTTGAAGGCGTCCTCGAGTCTTATTTATTCGAAAAAGCCGCGGCTTAAGCGACTACTAAGAAGGTTGAACGACCACTAATACGGGGAGCACTACCAAGCCATCCTTCAACTCAACTAGACGAATTGGGACTTGAGAACATGGTCCTCTAACAGGATGGAGCAACGGCGTATACTGCATGACCTAAAAAAGAAAATTCTGATTTTCTTTCAAGTGACTTTCGATTCAAGTCAATCTTCTATGGATAATACCAATGATGCCAAATTAGCGCGTTTTTACTATAGCAAACGCGTTTTTTTCTTCTTAAAACGCTTTTTAAAAAAGCTATTAAGCGTTAATGCGACTTTTATTCAAAACTAATAAATCGCGTTTTTGCAAAGATGGCAACCGAAACGAAATTCGGTATCGGTATTAGGGAGTCGTTTAATGGAATTAGGTTCTTCCGGATCGACACAACTCTACTGAATGACGCGCAATTTGTGTCCGATGATATTAGGAAAACTTAATTCCCGATTTCCTATATTTGTTAATAAAATGTTGGCCTAAAATTAAAAGAATTGAGCTTAAAAGAAATCTTCAAATAAGTCGACCAGCTCTAACCCACTGAAAAAGGAATCTTAAAAAAAGCGTAAACCTCAGTACCATCATAATTTCTTTCGTAACACCGGAATTTTGTTTGTATTTTTCTCGGTTCCTGTTTCGTAGCATTTGTTGCAAAATCAGGACAAGTGTGTTTGTTTTTCTGTTATAATTTTAGAAAATAACTGCCGTATTCCATTGTTACTTTGCAACTTCAACAAAGCGTACAACATGTTGTAGCAAGATGAACGAGTCCTTAACTTCAATACATACCTCTTCACTTATGGAATAACAATATTGTATGTATGTCAGTGTATATTTGGTCTTATTTTTTTTGTTTTGTATTTATTCCTTTTTAAATTCAATTGAATTGTTTTTTAAGTTTTTTGGAACAATTCAATTCTTTGAGAGTACTTTTTTCGCCCTTTTTTTTGAATGGTATGAACACAAGTACTTTTTTATTGTAGTGTTTTTTTTTGTTGTTGTTGTGCTATTGTTCTCTTTTCAAGTGGCATTTTGTATTTGCGAACATTTTTATTATGTTTATGTTGAAAATTATTAGTTTAGTGGTGTTGAAATAATAAAAAAAATGTACGATACGTCAATTAATCTGATTTATTTGGAAAATATAATTACTCGTATTATTAAGACAAAAATAAGAATTACCAAAACAAATTGACTTTTAAAGTGTTTTTAGTGAATTCAAAAGTCAAAAAGTGTTTAATAAACTTGTTTAGTATTTAAAAACAGTTGAAAAAAAAACAAGTAAGAGTGCAATATTCGGCTTTGTCGAATATTTTACCATGGTGCGATAAGAACAGAAAGTTATATAAATACCGTTCTTCAGATATTAATAAATATATTTTGTGCCACTCCCACTTCCCCAATCCGGCCTACATTTTGTTAGATGTTGTTGTTTATTGACAACCAAGATCTTTGCTCCAGATATACCTATAGAAAAAAGAAATAAAAAAACAACTACAAGGGATTTATGGGTAAAATTAGAGGCAGTCATTGTTTTTTGCTCATATCTTAGCCACTTATGGACCGATCTGGCTGAATTTCAATAGCGAGCCTAAGCGGAGTTTATGTAACATAAAAATATAACAACCTAGCCCCCATCAGGGTCTTCGGAAACCCAATTTACATATATACACATAGACAGACTTTAACTTCGCCATTCATATTGTTACGAAAGTAACTTTAGTTAAGAATTAGTTGTAATTATGTATTAGTTAAGAATAAGTTGTATTTTACTAGTTTACATTGTTATTAAAAATTGTTATAATTTAGTACACTTCAATCCCAATGTGCAGAAAGACCTAGAAATGACCGTTAAAAAAGCTTCAGTATAAGAGGTAAAATAGTAAAGCCTCGAACCTTCGAAAAACATTTCGAATGTTCTAGACAACCAAATTGCTGTATAAATACTAGCGGCGACTAGCGTAATTATTTCATTCTTAGTTCAGACTTTGTCAATAACGTATAACGCGGAAGAAATTATAGTTGGTAATAAATAAAAGCTATAAATTACGGTTTGTTAGAGTGACTTTGTACTAAATAAAGTTGTGTAAATTGTAAACAGTGTTTAAAGTGTTTGTGTTTTATTTATTTTATTAAAGTTGCAATAAAGAACTCGAAACGGTTTATTATAAAGGAAATAAACCAAAACGTTATTGAAAGGCAGTAACGTAACAATATATTATTTATTGTCTTTGTTTCTGTTTTGGGGTTTTTCTGTTTTTGACATTGTACACTGACTTCGCAAAAACAAATTGCTTGTGGTTTTTATAGGAGATTTACTTGTTGTTGTACCGATATTACCTGTAATGAATTCGTCTTGCTTTAAAAATCGTAAAACTTTGCGGGAAAAATCGTCAAAAACATTGCTTTGCTTAAATCGTCACAAAAATCCTCAGTATAAAATAACATTAACTTTTGTTATATTTTGAAAATTCTTAGTTATGCTAGGAACACAATTGAGTCTCGTACGTCGTATGAAGGTAGGACGCAAGGTAAATTTACACAAGGTAAACTCGTTGGCCCATATGTTTGTCAGCTGTTTGCGCCTAGTTGGATCCCAAACGTCAAATTCCGTGTATATGAGCCAAATTTTGTATATGTGTGCGTTGAATTGTTTTTGTTTTATATGAAGACAATTTTGACAACTCGGTTCTTTTTATAGAGCCGCATGTCTACACTTCCAAATGAGTTTACCTTGTGTAAATATACCTTGGTAGGACGTAAAGCCGTAAAATTTAAGAAACACGCTTACCCACAATGCCTTTGAAACGTATTTTGTTTTCTTTTAAAAATAATATTAAAAAATTCCAAATTTATTCAAATTATTGTTTTGTTATTTTTCTTTTTATTTTATTATCAAATATTCAATTTGAAAACACAAAAAAAATTTTATTTCATATTTTTAATATTTCTTTTTCTATGACAATACGGTCGTAACCGGAGTATGAAAAATAGAATTAGATCTATGTCGATGTCGATGTACGACGTAGATACGCTTTAAAGTTAACGCCAGCTATTGTGTGCCTTTGTATAAAATGTTACGCGTTTTAATTTTACAACGTATCTACGACGTACGCTACTACGTTCATACGGTGCAATTGTGTTCCTACGGTTATTTTTTGTTTGTTTTACGGCCAATTTCACAGAGTTCAGTTAAAACTAACTATCAATTTAACATCCAGTTAACAATAAGTTTTTGACAGTTATAACTTATATTTAATTTTAACTGAACTTGTTGAAATTAGCCGTTAATTGAAAAAAAACACATACATACATATCGCACCGGTTCACCTAAAGTGGGTTCAAAAAATCGGGGCGGCTAAGCACGAATATGGCACTCACTTATTTCTCTCAGGAAGCGTTTTTGAGATATTCGCGAAAATCGTGTTTTTCTGCAGTTGTTTTAGCTAATTCGAAAAATCTTAAGAATTGTTCATTTGAGTTGTATAAAATTTAAACTATTAAATGAACATGTTTTTCATCCTTCAGCACATATCTATAATGTGTTGTTTGGATAAAAATTTACTGAGTTACAGGGGTATAGATTTGAAAAAAATTATTATATTTACGTTTTTTCAATATTGAACATTTTCAGTCTTTTCATTAAGGCAATTTTGTTCAAATCATAGTTGGGGACAGTGCACTAATTATTGATTTAAATCAGCATTGCAGTATCACTAAATAAAACTGCAAAGAAATTAGTTTGCACTCTTTTTTACCAGCTTTAGTGATGATTGTTATTTTTTAACTACCACTAAAAAATTTTGAGTGATATTGCAAATTTTTTCACTATCACTAAACGCAGATTTGAATGCAAAAATCTGCACTCAAATCAAATAGTGCAAAATTCGGACATGCAATCAAAAAAGCTGCATACCAATATTGTCTCACTAAAATTTAAAAAATGTAACTTTGTATGTGCATGTTTTTTGATTTCTTTTGAGGATATACATAAGTAAAAAACATTAAACAAAATGATATTTTGTCAATAACGGTAAAATTATTGGCTTTATTCATGAAAAAACAAGTTTTTAATTTTAAAATTAGTGCAACAATTTAAGTTGCACTCAAATGAGTGAAGAAAAAAAAGTTGCAATCAGCTGATGATTGCTTTATTTTAAATCAAACTACTTTTTTTTGAGTGCAAAATTTTTTTACTTCACTATCACTCATGTTTAGTGAGGCTGCAAATTTTCAATTCATCACTCAACATCAACAAAATGATTGCAATATTTTTGCACTATCACTAAGTGTGAGTTGAAACTGCAAAATGAATGCACTACCCCCATCTATGGTTCAAATCTTTCAATCTTATAAGGTTGGCAACACAAACGAATTTCGATATCGTAATTAAGCTAATTTATATTTCGGTATGGGTATCGTTATGCTGGTAAATAAACTTTGTTAACAGTTAAGCTATATCGATTAAATCAAGGCGAATTCATGCAGTTGACCGCATCATAGTATTTTTTTAAAAAATACTATGTATTTTGTTTTTGTAAAAAGTTAGAGTGAATGTCAAAATTATTTGCTTATAAAATATACACAATTGCTTTAGAACAGTTACGTCCAAACACACATACTTTGATATTTGCATTTTCGGTAAACAGCTTTCAAAGCTCAAACAATTTGTTGTTTTTTTCGAAAAATCAGCAAAATAGTCCGACGTCTTCCAGATATCTGAGAGATACGTCGATAAAAAAGTCGGAATCGTATACGAATTCTGTCAGATATCTGACCCAAAAACGTATGAAGTGGTTGACACGAATTCTGACAGACATGTCGTGGGAAATTCTGGTTTTTTTGCCGACATTTCTGATATCTGACAGAAATCTAATGAAATGGCATGGGAAATTTTGATGAGTTAGCCGAAGCTTTTAAACTGATAGCTGAAAGAATTCTCTTATTGCAAAATACATATTTAAAAGTATATATGTAATTATAAATTTTACACGTACGTACTTTTTTTAATCCTTTTTAATTACAATTGTCATTATTTTCACACAAAAAAAAAAAAAAAAAAAAATAATAAGTCTCGTTAGACACATCTGTAAGAATTCCGTCGGAATTCTATTAGGCATATCTGTACATAAATTTCCCCCGATATATCCAATCGAAATCGATCAGAAATCGTCCAGACACTAAGTATATTCAATGTCGGACAGAAATCTGAACGAAGTCTCTAGGACTGAAGTCAGACATTTGCAAGAAATGTCTAATTCAGACAACGTCGGGGTATTTTGCTGGCTGGGTCTTTGCAAAGGTAAATTTTTTTCCACTTATTACCTTACTTGCGCCTTTTAAAATCCTTGTGTTAATATTTTATGTTCACTTTTTTGTTTTATAACATTTAAATAAGTTTTTTTTTCAAGAAGTTATATTTTTATTGAATTTTAAATTTTAACAAATTTTTTCATAAAATGTAAACAACGCTTGACATTCAGTATACACACAAAGAAATAAACATAAAACAGATGACTCGAAAGTGGCTCCTTTATGAATTCGCCTTGGAATAAATTAAGCAAACCAAACAAGATTGTTTAAAAGAATTCAAAATATAAAAACATATGAAACAAATTCAAATTTTAAATCCATGTGCTAATGGAAAATATTTGATTTTAATTATATCTTTTTTGATTGAAAATGCATGACTTCAAATTTCGTAGGCGAAGGCTATGGGGAGGCTAAACGAAAAAGCCCATCGCCTACAAAACTCGAAGTCGTGCTTTTTTCTATTATGAAAAGTCGAAATTAATATACGGTCTTATGTTTAAGTTGGCTTTATATGGGACTTATAGCCAATTTAAAACCCATTGTCATCATTTTTATTCATTTTATGATCATTTCGCTGCGATTTATGGCAAAATTTCTAATTATAGTTTCTAAAAGAAAACTTTTATAGTGTGAACCCAGAATATGAACTTATAATAAAATTAATTTGTACAAAATTTTATAAAAACATCACTATTTTTTTTTTATATATATAATTGTGGGATTCACAAGGTAGTCATAAAGTTGTAAAGTCATATGTCTTAAAATACTTGCAATAAATAATTTTTATTTTAATTATAATTTTGATTTCTACTGTACAGTTATGACGAATCAATGAACACAGCATTAAAATTTTTATTTTGTTTGAAACACAACAATATTTTTGTTAAACAATTGTAAAAAATTATTTAGGACATTATGACGATATAACTTGATAGCACACCTTGTGACTCCCCCAAATTCGAAATATTTTTTTGAGATGTTGCTACCACATTGCTTAATATTAAAAGCTATTTATATGATTTTTAAAATTCCGGAAAAATGATGGACTAACTCCGATTTTCAACGTAATGACAAATTTAAAAAAGTTTAATTACTAGCCCACTAGATCAAGATCTAGAATGATTTTTTAGCTCTCCTGAAAAAACCACAGAAATTGTTACTTCATAATTTCTAGATATGTATTTAAAACTCGTATCTTATACAATAAGAAATATTAAGACCTGGTCAAATTTCGGCACAATCTAAAACAATTTCGTTTCCTTTCAATTTTTATTATTTACAGATCAAAAATGTTTTTTGAGATTTTGATAAGATAATTTCGCTTAAAAAAAAACAGTTGTTTTTTGTCGTTATCTTGCAACAAAAACCAATCAGTAATATTGGCTTATTGTCATGGAATACTGTAATTTTTTTTTGTCCCCTCAACAATATTTTTAAAAATATTGCGTAATACAAAAATTCAAAAGGTGACATTAAACAAATGCTGTTGTACCTTTGTCTTAAAATTCAATTCAAACAAGTACAAATTCATGCAACAAACAAACTCATAACATTTTTTAAGGGGTGGTGTCATTAACATGATCGCACTTCATTGTTGACAATTGAAAATTTTTTTAGAAAAATCTTTTAAACGACATCTGATCTCTTTTCTAAGTGAAGTGCACTCAATCTGCCAGTTCGCTGGAGGTGTTGCAACATATGTTTGGCCACTTCCGTTGTTTTTCCCTTTAAACTTAAAAAAATATAAAATTTAACGGAGTTTCTTTTAAAGAAAAATAGTAACAGCTGCTTTTTCTTGATGAACCCATCAAACGCAGATTTACAGTAAAAAAAGAATATTTTTTTGCTAATGTTTTCCTTAAAGACCAAAACAGCATACTTTTTTAAATTAACGTAAATTTTTCATGTTTTATGGAATAGAATAAATTGAAAAAAGCACCTGTGGTTTTCAGTATTTTATTTTTTTTTAGTCTTACCACCCAGTTAATGCTCACACCTGAACCGACCACAAATTGTGAGTTATTAAAAAAAAAAAAAAAAAAAACTTCCAAGAGATTTTCAACCACTAGAGTCAAATGACCATTATAATTGATTATTTTCTAAATCAATATCCAGCGTGTATTCAGGTATTTGTATGTGTGACTTGGAACTTTGAAGTTCGAACAGGTTTGTTATGGAATTAAGAAAATAAGCAGTGCAAACGCATACAAGTTTAAATAAATAAGTGTTTAAATAATATTTCACTTAGTGTTGTAGGAAATATAATAGAATACTAACGACTTTCAGTACCATGTAACGGATAAAGGTTTTAGAAAAAATTTAAGTTAAACAAGTAAAGCTTCGTACAGACGATGGTCAGATTTACAATATTGTAAGCAGGCGTTGCCAACAGCAATATTTTTCTGACAATGGTGCGATTGTCAGATGCATTAATTTTGCACTTCTGCAAATACAAATGAGCTTACAATGTTCACACAGTTGTAAGACATTTTAGCCAATTTTAATGCAATTTAAGCAACGCTGCTTACCAATATTGTAAGATCTGACCATCGTCTGTACGAAGCTTAAGAAACTATAGTCGGTCGTAGTAGTAGGTTTTTTGAGCGTTTATGTCGAGTATGTACATACTTACCGATCGATTAAATTAATGACCTAAAAGAGTAAAACCCTTCAAATTATTTATATTGCACTTTTTGCACATATTCACCCAAACACTTTATTAATTTTTTTTTTAGAAGATTTAACACGAACCGAGTACCGAATAATCTTTAATTCTTTCTCAACTCTAATTTAGATTTATTACAATTTAACAGTGAAATGTTCATGATAATAATTCGTACGTTGAAAGTACAAAATCGAAACTCCAAGCCCCAGTCAGCACTCTCTAATGCACAGGTTGGCAAATGAGTGAAAACGTCATGATCCAACATTGACGTTCGTCAAATATTGTAATGATCTTTGTGTGAGGAGGACGGACTACGACTAACTGGTTTAGCGTTCAAATGAATGTCGTCTTTCTCCATAACTAACGTCTTTCTTTAAGCTCTTCCAATAACCTGCTGATATTTAATGAAGCTGAAGCTGCTATTGTTGGATTATTATTACTCGTACGTACAAATGGTGTTGAAGTCAATTTTTTTTTTTTGTTACAAATAATTTAATGCTTGGCTTCTGGTTAATTACCACTTTCGTTACATCGCTGATACGCATTAAAAAAAATAAAAAGGAAAATAGAAAATCCAGTAAAAGAAACATTAAAAATACCATTCAAAATGCTTGCAACCAAAGGAAATAAATTGATTATGCTGAGATCAGCTTAGATGAAGACGATGAACATTATGAATGGGAATTTAAGTATGAATGGAGATGCTTAACAGTTGGTTGAATGGTTAAATGTATGATGTTTTTATTCTTTAATGTATCCAGCTGTTTTAATATGTTTAAAGTTAATTTTTACGCTTTGATCTTTAATTATGTTATTTTGTATTGTATGAACTTTTTGTATAACACACACTTCTCTCACAAAGTTCTCCCACTGAGTTTTTCTCTAGATTTTTTTTTAACTATCGATCTTTTATAGCTTTTACGTTTTTTTTATTAACTGATCTTCATAAGTTTCAGTTAAATTTGGAACTGAAGTCTACGCTATGCTTTCCATGTTTGCACTTATTAAGTTTTTTTGTCGGGTTTTTTAACCCAACACCGCCATAGGGGGTCATTAGTCTGTGCGGATATTTGTAACACCTAAAAATCACTTTCTAAATAGATTTTATGATGCCTGAATATTCGCGCATTCGTCTTGATGGCTGTTTGGCCATGAAAATTTTGTTGTTAAAGGCGCAATTTTAAAATGGTTTTTTTTTTTAAATTTAAACCAGAAGCTTCGATTGGCCTAAGAGCGAAACTTTAGTATGGTATCAGAAAACTCTTTTGGTTGAAAATTAGAAATATATTACATTCACTTCAACCATACGTATTGTTACCGCAACAATATGATAACACTGTGCAAGAAATTGACACTTTTTTTCGTGACAAGCTAGGCACATGACGTTTTAACATAATTCGGGTACGCTGAATCCAGTGGTGCCCGCAGTTATTTTAGATTGGCTCTGGCTTTCGAGATATACCGTTATTTCGAAAATGGAGGAGGTTGCACGACACATGTTCGCCTAACTCAAAAACGGTTTAGTTTTTATATTTAAAACTAATAGTGATTCCTATGAGATGAATAATAACGACATCGAATTTATCGATGATTTAATTATTTAATTCGCATTGATTATTATTTAACAAATTGATCTCAATGTGCCATTTCATTTTAAAAAAATTTTAATGAATTATTTTCGTTTTGTTAATTAATTTTAATGAGTTTTTATTTAAAAAAAACCAATTTTTAGCCATTTTCCCCCGTAAATTAAGCCATTTTTGGTCATCTAGTTTTAGCAACACTGGCCGGGAAAGCGGCAAAAGTTAAATCAAGAAATATTTAATTTTTAAAATAGTATGTGTGTTGCATTTTTATATCATTTTATATATATCGGGCTACATCAAAATATTATACAATTTTGAAGGAGAAATAATTATTTTTTATCAAATGGTTATAAAAAATTCTGAAAAAAAAAATATTGTAAACATTTTTGGAAATTACTTTGACAATTGGCCAAAAACTTCGTGGTTCCGCACTATGAATCGTACATTGTACAACAATTTTCGTATGTAAAACATTTTTTTTTGTAAAGATTAAAAAATTTACAACTTTCATACAATTAAATCAAAGTACATATAATAAAAATAAAGATTAGCCATCCCGAATTCTTCTGCGAATGTCGGAGTAACGACGTTACTCGAAATGCTTTCCTATTGGCCAATAATTTCTAGTTGGTTGTTTAATTGCAGGGTTAGCAGCATTTCTAAAGTACATACATACATTTTTTATAAAAAAAATTCGCCAATCTTAAGGACCTTTAGACTTGACAACCATGACCATTACAATATACGTCAGCTTACGGGAAATCATGCGCATGACGTAATCTTTATTTCAAAAGGGTTGCCCAGCCATAATGCACGATGTTAATTGTGAGCCACCTTAACATAAAGTTTTTGCGCAACTTAATTTGACATTTCTTTGCTTCAATGTTTGACAAATTCAACCATGGCGAGGCGCTCAATTGAGCAGCGCGCTAAGATTGTTAAAGCCTTTTACGAAAATGGGCGCTCTAATTAAAATGTATTTCGTGCACTTCGTGATTTTTTTGGTCAGCATAATCGATTAAATGTGTCCACAATCGGGAGAACTGTGCGCAAATTTAAACAAACCGGGTCTGTAGGAAATGTAAAAACACCAGTGTAGGCTCGCCCAGTACGTTCTGACTAACGGCGTCAACGGGCCGTACTTCTTCGAAAATAAGGTCGGCCAAGCAGTACCGTAAATGGTGTCCGCTATTGCGATATGAAAACGGACTTTTTGTGGATAGAGATTGAGTGTTTCCAACAGGATGGTGCCACTTTTCATACAGCCAGCGAAACAATGGCTCCATTGCGCGAGAAATTCAATGGTCGTGTTATCCCACGTCGTGGCTGTTACGACCATGTGATTTGACACCGTTGGACTTCTTTCTTCTGGGATATTCAAAAGAAAAAGTAGACGTCAATAAGTCAAGAACAATTCAAGAGCTAAAGGATGACGAATTATGGCACATTAACGACATTGAACCTCAATTATGTCTCAGAGTCATTGAAAATCTGAACCATCGGATAGAGGTATGCCATCGAAGCCGTGGCGAACATTTGACCGATATTTTGTTTCACACATTAGTGTCATGGACCCTTCTAGCATAATAAGCAAAATATAAAGATAATTCCTAGAAAACTTTTTGTTTTATCTACAATTAACATCTTGCGTTTTGGTTGGAACAAATCATTCTTGGTTAAATCTGTTTAAAGCAGTGTTTCTGAATAAAACGCTCGCAAAGTATCTTTTTCATCCCACCCCATTACATTCTCCGGGAAAATCATGTGCAATCAATAGCTGGGTTTTGGCAAAAATCCAAAAATGACAGAATCGAGAAATCTTGCTGATAGTCTGACCAGAGATCTTATCTGGCGCCACGTGAGTCAGTAGCCCTCGATGAGTTGGCACCGAACTGACTATTGGTTAAGTCCTATGTTATTAAACTTTTCGCTGGAAAGGCTTTCTGCCGTTTAGAAATTGTCGGAGAGTTCAGCCTTAGGATGGATCGTCCCCAGGTGCTGTTTCTACTGAATAAATACTGTTAGCATTATTCAAAAAGCAGCGGCGATTACATAACTCTAGTTTCTATGAAAGAAGCTAAAATCGAAGATGTGTAGGCATTGGAGCAAATATATGTATATAATTATTTCCACATCTGTCTTATACACGTAAAGCCTAGAGCGCCCCATCCATTATACAATATTATTTTGTTAAATTCTATGTGCTATTCGCCATATTATTTCCATTTTTCCCTATATTATGCAATAAGTGACACAATGGTTTCAATTAAAATATGGATCAACTGTCATTCAATAAAAAGGTAAACATAACCAATAGGAAAAACATAAACTACATTGTACAATGCTGCCAACACATTTTACTTTCTTTTCGTTGTGCAGTAACAATCAAAAGTTTTTTGATTGTTGGCAATATATTGTGCCACCTTCGAATTTCATATACACATTGGCGATATAATTGTACAATACGATAAATTGAACAATTATATGGCAAGTGTAGTGGGAAGTGCTTAAGGGAATAACGAACTTGAGCAATATTGCAAGTTTTACGAAAGAACTTAACACTTTAAAGCCATAACAAATCAGGAAATCAGTGGCTGAAAGTAGTAGTTACGTTTATTTAAGTACATGCTATTTTCTAAACGGTGTTACCAATTTATTATCGGGAGTCCGTGAAAAAAATGTTTCTTAAGGCGTCCGAAAAAATTACTGGAAATCTCTGTAAAACTGTTCACTGTTTGGAAGATCTTAAAAAAAAGGTTTATTTTTGCGTCTAAACGCACTCCTTTAAACAATTTAGGCTTTAATTAAATTCCGTTAATATACTTTCGGCCACCACTGTACATTTTAGCAATTTTGTTTTATACCTACCTATTTTCGATTTTAACTTTTATTTTCAAAAAATAATTATTCAAATTCATACCAAGCAGCAACAACAGAAATAATATTAGCAGTGAAATAAACAAAAAACAGCAAAAACAACAAATTTTAGTTAATAATAATTTTCTTTTCAAGGTCACCAGGCAGTCAGTCAAAACAGACAGACACAAGACCAACATTTGTTTTTTTTTTTTAATCGTATTGACGTGTATAATTTACAAAACGACGGACAGACAAACAAATTATGGACTGATACTTATTTTCTTATTATTTATTTTTTTTTTGTTGCCGTCGAAAGTTGATGATGATGTTGTTGCTGCTGCTTCTACAACTTCTTTGTAAATATTTTGATGTTGATGTTGTTGTCGTTGTTGTACCTATATGATTATGTATTTTCAACAGCAACAAAAAAACACGAAACCAAAAAATTTATTTAAAAAAAACAGTACAAAATTATACATTTGCTGGTGATTATAATTTTATATAATTTAAAATTACGTGCGTTAGATGTGGATTGAATAAAAAAATCTTCTTTAAATTTGATATAGGAAGAACTTCTAATACATATTTGGGTTTAAATAAGGTTATGATCTTAAAACAATAGTTTAAGTTGTTAAGAAAAATATACCTATTGAAAGGAAATTTACAAAATCAACATTTTGCTTTCAGACATTTGACCTTGGCACTTTAAGTTAGTTGGAAAGAGGAATAAAGCTAAATTCACCCATTATTTCCGAACAATTTTTTTGTCTGGAAACGATACAACCATTTCGAAAAATTGTATTGTAAAAAAGTCACTGTACGATATAAGTGTGTAAACTAGGCGATGCGTACGGTTAAGTGCAATTGATTCGTTTAACTCCATTCAAAATATTTTTTAGTTCCAATTTGTTTTTAATAAAAATTGCGCCAAAACAATACATTAAAAAAATCTTTTTCCACAAGTTAACTCTGTGAATTTATTATAAATATCACTCATTTACTTTAATAGTGACATAACTCAAAAAAATCCATTCCGAGATAAACGCTTTTAAAATTTTTAATTTACTCTAATCTTTTAGAGAAAAAAACCGTTACATTCTCTTCAAAGGGGAAAGTGTAAAATATATAAAGAGGCATTTTATAAACAATATAAAGAAAAACATAGAAAACAACTCTGCAAAACTAACTCCAAAATTTAATTTTTTTTATTTATGTGGCAGTTCAATTTTGGCTGACAAAATAAAATATGTGCCAGCACAGTTCCATTTTGTCCGGTACCATAAATTTAAATTAGACCTATTGAAACTGTTTGGAACCCAATTATTTTTCTCTTAAAAAAAGAAAGATGTCAAACTACACATAAAAAAAATTGTTCGGAAACGATGAGTGTTGTCTGGATAAATCTTCTCCGTAAGGTAAATTTACTATCTCCAAACAATTACATCTAAAAAAGTTTCATTTTTAAGGAAAATAAAACGAAAATATTCCTAAATTGTAGTAAAATATTTTTACATAATAAAGATATGTGTCAAAGTGTCAGACCAAGTACAAGTAGCAAACAGGGTTGTCAGATTTTTTTTCACCTTCATCGTCAAAAAGTATACCGAAAATCGCCAAAAAATTAATTTTTTTAGATTTTTGGTAAAAAAAAAATTTGCCAAATAAAAGTTTTATATAAAAAAGAGTATACAAGTGTATTTTACCTTTATATAAATTTTCCATATTTATCCTTATTCTAGTAGTGTGTTTATATTATAGTAGAAAATCACCAAACGCTTAACATTTGTGATTCTGACTTGAATTCCGTAATCTGTAAATCATAAATCGCAACAAGTTTGGCGACTTTAAATTGCAAAAGAATGCTGAAGGGAACTAGAATTTTTATAATCATAAGAAGGCTGATTATCTTAAAACCTAGAACTTGTGAGATCAGTTAATTGAATTGTGCCAAAACATTACCTTTATCAAAATTAGTAGAATTTGATGCAAAAAAATTAATTTTTGTAAGCGTGATTTTCTATGTGAATGTAAGTCAGAATATGGTAAAATTTTTATTTATTTGAAGCAAAGGATCAACATCTTAAAAGGTGTATCAAATACCTTAAGTCAACTCAATCTTCTAAACAAATTACATACGTGAATTATTTTTAAAAATTATCTTCTACGATTCTATATAAAATCAGGGTTTTCAATAATTTCAAGAGAATATTTAATTTTTTTTTTAATATTTTAAGGTTTAAAAGAAATATTTGATTTTATTTCGTAAAAAACAGAGTCAAAATGTGGAAAAAACTGCGGATTTTTTCGCTTTGCACTACACATTGAAAAATACAAAAAATCTGATATCAATGCAACTTTTTTTTTAAAAAAAATTTCCGATTTTCTTTTGCTATTAATTCAACTATTTAGGCATACTACCCGGTATACATTATTATTTATTTATTTAAAAAAAACCCATTTCATATGCAATCGAAAACGATTGCGTTTTTAAAATTTATTTTGCAAAATAATATTTTCGGTAAAGATCCAATTATTGATAACTTCTGATCAGCAAAATGAGCTAAAAGCCAAGAAAGCTAAAGCTTTATTCCAAATTTCTATGGCAACAATTCGTTAATGTTTTCAATGTAATTATCTGGCAAAATGTGTTTTAGAAATCGCCAAAAAGTCGCCAACTTTTTTTAATTTTGCCAAAAAAATCGCCATGTCGACAAGCACAAAATTACATCGCCAACTAGGTTTAAAAATCGCCACGATTGGCGAAAAATCGCCACATCTAACAGCCCTGGTAGTAAAGTAAAGTATGTATATGATAATACAGTTCCCTACATACTCAAAAGCAAATTTCCGAAAGGTTACCTTTTGCTAGGAGGTTAATGTTCATGTAAAAATTCTTTGTGCAAAATATTATGTATTAAGATAGCTTCATCGAATGAGTTTTGTTTGCCTTTAAATAATTTAAGGTAGGTGGTTTATATGGGACCTATGATTACTTTAGGGCCTACCAGCAGAACGTTTTGCCATGACATGGTAGCTATCGTTAAAGTTATTGTCACCAATTTGTATGTCAATATTAGAGGCCAACAAGAAAACAATTTACAAATCATTTCAATTCTCTCACACAGTTTGATGATTTGTTTTGTGTTTTTGACGGCATTTATACGATGATTTTTAAAACGTGTGTTTTTTCAAAGTTGCCAACAAATTTTATTTGCATTGACATGATAACTTTTGAAACATTTATTTTTTATTGTTGTTATAAAAAATTAAAAAAGCGAATGAAACTAAAAATAATAACAGTAAAAGAAAATTAGAAGGAAAAAAGAACATATCTCAAAATACATTAAAATTGCAATAATTTTACAATTTTTGTTTTTGTTTCAAATGTGTTTTACTTGTAGATTTGTAACTTGAAGGTTTAAGAAACAAGGCCCAGATTTTATACATTTTTTCTACCCCTCTTTCTTTTCTACCAAAGTCGTTTTCAAATAAAAAAACATGTCTTAAGAATCATCGTATTAATGCCGCTTTTTTTGTTTATGAATTACGTTTGTATAGGTATTAAAGTGGACCAATTTCTTCGGAGCCAAAAAACTTGATAAAGCGTATAGCAGAAACGTATTCTGCTGAAAATTTTGATTGTAGAATCCCCGAATTGAAGGAGCCTTCGATTTTTTACGAGAAAACTTTTATTAATTTTAAATTATTAAAAGAATTTCAATTTAAAACAATACAGACTCGCAAATAAGTTCTTATTTAATTTATTTATTTAAAAGGTCCCGATAAACTTGACAAAAACAACAACAACTATGATGTTTTTATGATTATTTAAAATTTTTGATTATCGTAGATCAAACCGCTTGTGTGGTTTATTTGGCCATGACCAAACAAAACAATTTCGTAAATAATAGTAACGTTTTAAATAGTGGAAAAATAACATTGTATATATTTAACAGGGTATTAATAGCTAATAAGTTTTTCTATCTTAATAATTAACATTTTTCAGAAAGTATTACAAACAAATTAAAACAAAATCGGAAACTCTTAAGAACCAAACAAAATTATATATTAAAAAAAAAAAAAACAAAACATTTAAATCACAAGTGCCTACAGTATTGAACGATTTAAAGGAGTGTGTTGAATTTTGACCTGAAAGGGCCAAAATAGATTTCCACAGGTCCAAAAAACATTCAAAAGTGCCACAAATGGCCCAATTGTGCCACATTTTGCATCACTGTTGTGTAGTTAATCGTCAAGGCGAATTAAATAACTACTAGGTGGCCTCATTAGCCTACGTCATCAACAGATGTTCAAAAGCGAATTGACAATTCAAACACGAAGTGTCAAAAATTATTTATGTTCTCATGTTCGTTTTCGTTACAATTAATTAATACTGCAAGTAAAAAAGTGAAAAAAATTATTTTTTTTTGTCATATTCCCATTTTAACAAAATTATGAAAAAAAAATAAATTTTAAAAAAAGTTGAAAAGCATCCATGCCATATGTATGCATCGTACATTCTGCACCATCCTGTACCTATATTGTATTCTCGTTTATGCCTTTATTACACTGACAATTTAATAATTTGGTAGCTCTACTTTTAACCAAGGCGAATTGACTAGATCAAAATTTAATTCGCCATGACTTTTACCAAAAATTTAGTTTTCGCGCTGCATTTTTCTAAAATCGGTCTTCTAAAAAGCGTCGTCCGTCCTTAAACACATTTAAAATTAAGTTAAAGTGTAGAAATCAAAAAGAATTGAAAAAAATTATTATCCTTAAAGTTTAATGTAAATAATATTTACCTATCTTTAAATTTATATAAAAAAAGTAAATGATTAAAGTGTTTTTATTAGAAAAAATGGCAAAATATAAATATGTATGTATGTATGTATCATTCAATAAGATAAATTTAAGTGGTTGTATGTAATTGCCGTTTTTAAGTTCTTTTGTTGTTGTTTCATAGTTACGTACTAAAAATATGTTGTTATTTTTTTAGTAAAATTTGGGTGATGGAAAAAAGAGAAGGAAAATATCTAATCCCAAAGGTAAAAGCAAAGGAAAAGTGTTAATTTTGTTTGTTGTTTTTGTATACGCAGATTTATTGTGAAAAAGAGTTGCCAAAGCAAGTCATAGTGTAAATAAAACGGGTATCGGTTCGCGCGTTTGTGGAAATAAAAAAAAAATTGTATGTATAAATAAAAATGGCATGCAATAAATGTGCAGGTAAGCAAATTTAAATTTCTTTCAATTATTTTCTTTTTTAAATATTAGACTGTGTTCACACAACTATTTACTTTTTTTAAATATTAGACTGTGTTCAAACTTTAAAGCGTCCCATACACTTACCATATAATTGTTCAATTTATGGTATTGTATAATTATATCGCCAATGTGTATGTGATATTCGAAGGTGGCACAATATATTGCCAGCAATCAAAAGACTTTTGATTTTTATTGCACAACCTGAAGAAAGTGAGATGACTTGGCAACATTGTAGAATGTTGTTAATATTTTTCCTATAGGTTATGTATTACTTTTTATTGAATGAAAGGGCAAAATAAAAATAAAACAAATTCAGACTTTCCGCAAGAAAATTTGAACATATGTGTTAAATTGTTTTTGTTTTATATGAAGTCAATTTTGACAAGTCGGGAGTTTTTATAGAGCAGTCTACACTCTCAAATGAGTCTACCTTGTGTTAATGTAACTTAGTTGTACTATAAATCCAATTGCCTTGATATTCATATATTAAATACCCCAAGGCTTAATCACAAAATTATTTAAAAAAATAAACAATTAATTCTTAAAACAGTTTTAAAGGATCCATCCGCAATGCATAGTTCATTATGCACCATCCTGTACCTATATTGTATCGTTTTACATATTCGTACTCTCCTCGTTTATCCCTTTATAACACCGTCAATTGAAGAATTTGGCAACTCTACTTTAACCATCAATTTAGTTTTCGCGCTGCAATTTAGGGATGGGCAAATTGAAAAATTATATCGATGTACATATCGAATCGATATTTTTTAAGATTATCGATATTTATTATTTCAAAAATATCGATATATCGAACGTATTTTGCTGAAACTACTACCAAATGAAAAAATTTAATATACCTTTGTACATACATACATACATATTTATGAACAAACATATCATATGTAATTATATTGTTACTTTTTATTGTTTCATTTTATGTCAAAAAGTTAATAAGAACAACAAATTCAATCAAAACAAAAAATTCAATTAAACAAAAACATTATCTTAACAAAAACAAAAGGGAAGAATACAAAAAAACCATGTAAAATCCAAAAAAAGTAAATTAAGAAAAATATTAGTGGAAGTAAATAAGACATGGAAGTACCAACTTACCTTAAAATTTAAATTGCACCCCAAAAGTACCAACTTTAACTAGAAATGTTTTTGATTTATTTAGTCAAACCTGTAATCATCAGATATGGACATCAGGTGCACTCTCTGTTTTATGTGCTGTCCTGTCAATCTGCTTCTCATATCCGGCACAGCTTCTTATAAATGGCAATTATTTTAAATCTTCATAGGTATCAGTTTAAAAAAACATATGATGCATGCAATAATGCCAATTCTTAAAAAAAAATATTGTTTGAAAAACGGCTAAAATGTTGAGTTTTTAATGAAAACTGACTTTAAAAAATATCGAATTCTTTAGTCGTATTTAAATGTCGATAAATCGATACATCGGTATTTTAAATATCGGTGATTTATATCGATTATTTTTTTAAATATCGATATTTTGATATATCGATATTTTTAGCCATTCCTACTGCAATTTATTAAATCGGTCTTCTAATAAACGTCGTCCCTCTTTAAAAACATTTTAAATAAGGTTAAAATAAGAAAATCAGAAAGAATTTAAAAAAATAATTATCCTTAAAGTTTAATGTAAATAATATCTTTAAATTTATAAATAAAGTAATTTATTAAATGTTCTTTTTAGAAAAAATGGCGAAAACAAATATCATTCAATAAGTTAAATTTTTGTGGTTGTAATTGCTGGTTTTTAGTTTTTTTGTTCTTTCATATTTTAGAACATAGATAGGTATGTACATTTTACATACTTTAAATGTTGTTGTTTTTTTTTTTAAATTTGGGTGATGCTAAAAAGAGAAGTAAAATAATCCCAAGGTTAATGCAAAAGAAAAGTGATGATTTTGTTTGTTGTTTTTGTATACGCAAAGTTATTGCATTATGTTGTTCCAGGGCTGCCAGAAATTTTCAGCAAAAAATCTTAATTTCAACAAAAAAAAAATCTTATTTTTGAAGAAAAAATCTTATTTTTGGAAAATAATAAATATAAATAATAAAAACAACGTTGCATATTTTACAAAATAGTTCATCCTAACCAGACGAGCTTTTAATTTTTGTCAACCAACTGCTAAATTGTAACAACAATAAATTAATTTTTGTTGACTTTTTAACCATGAACAAAGGATATTTGAAAAATAAAAGTTTAATAAAAAAACTAGTAACAAATGTAGTGTACGGACGCAGTTTTAAATAAGAAACAAAATATATAGGCTGACAGAAAATCGAAAAATAAGACGAAAAAACAATTAAAGGATTCAAACGGGTGTGCCAAGATTTTGCATATTATTTTTTTTGTCTTTTTTCCCATGTTCTATAATCCCATACACTTTTTTTATTTGGAGTCGGCACAAATTAGTATCTTACCACAATATCTTCAACCATCTTATTTAAAAAATAGAAAATTAACTTTAAATAAAACATATCAATATGTATTTCGATGCACTTAAAATTACCTTTTTGGATTAAAAATGTTTCCATTAAATGTCTTTGCTATTATTTAATTTTTGCGAACCTTAGTCTAACTTGCAATATTTTCTGTTTTGCAAAAGAAAAAGGTTGCTTTTTAAGATATTTTTGTTTCAGTAAACCGCAAATATGCATTATTAAGTTTTAAATTTTCAAATGTGAACAAAGAAGGTTTTTTTAATTGAACCTTCGTCTTGACACAACAAAAAGTCTTGTTTTTGGGGAAAAAATCTTAAAATCTTTTTTCGGTTAAAAAATCTTAAAAAATAAGGTAAAATCTTACTTCTGGCAGCGCTGTGTTGTTCTTATTTACAAAACAAAGCAACAAGTGTGAAATAGAGTTGCCAAAGGCAGTTACAGTGTAAATTAAACGGGTATCGGTTCGCGCGTTTGTAGAAATAAAAATTTTTTTAGAAATATATACCTACCTATTGCAAGCAAATAATATGCCGGGTAAGTAAAAGTAAAAAACGCAAGAATTTTGAAGTGGTTTTTAATACACTTTTAATTTAATCTTTTAAAATTTTGTTATAAAATTCTGTTTAATAGAGAAATATTTGTCATGAAATTATTTTATTATAGAAATCTTATTAAACAAACGACGTTTAAAATTCTTGCGTTTTGCGTTTTCGATTTCCAGAACACCCCTTGTTGTCTTTTAATAATTTTTTTTTTTTTTAATATTGAACTGGGTTCCCACAAATATTTTCTTATTTAAATATTTGACCGGGTTCACACTAAGAAACTTTTCTTTAAGGAAGTCTGAGTTTTTTTGATGAGAGGAATAAGACGAATTGCATGTTCTTTCCCCTCTCACCGATAAACTTACCCTTAAGCCAAAAAACTTTCATACTGTGAACGCAGACTAATACTGTTTTTTTCTACACAAAAAATATCACCTTCTAAAAAGGTCCATGTTTAAAATGTCTTGCCAACCCTTTAAAAATGCTATTTGTTAGTAGACGAGAACAAAACACAAGTTATGAAAAAGTGGAATGCCTTGTTTTTAACACCTGACAAAAAATTTGTTAATCATCATTATAGCTAATTTTTAAATGCTTTTTATGTTATTTTCAGAAATTTTTTTGCCGATTTAGCGATTTTAAATAAATTTTAGGGCTTGTTTCTAATTTTGCAATTTTTCGCGATAGAATTGAATTTTTTTTTTGTAAGTTTTCTGATTCTTTGGAGCTTTAACGATTTTTAATAAATATTAGACTATGGTATCATACCGTTATCAAATTTTTGCGAAATACCGCTAATTTAATGTTTGCTATTATTGCAATTTTCACGTAGCTTTGTTACTCTTTTAGGCAACCGCCTCCGTTATATAAATAGTCTTATATAAAGACAGAAGTCTTCTATCGTGCAGGGCAATGTCAACTATGTCGATTAATACGGGACAAAAAGTGCACTGCCTTATGCCATTAGTAAGGGTGAACCTTTAGGAGTATAAATCTTTTTTAAAAAACGAACGCCAAATTGCATTTTTTTTTTTTAAATTGTCACATTTTTTGTAAAAAAGACAACACCATTAGAGTAATGGTGTTTTCTTTTCTAAAAAAAAATGCGACATTTTATTTAAAAAAAAAATGGAAATTGGTGTCTGTTTCTTAAAAATTTTGCTCCCAAAAAGGGTGGCTTGTTTTATTCTAAAAAACGCATTCTTTTCGGGAGCAACATTTTTAAGAAACAGAAACCAAATTGCATTTTTTTAAATAAAATGTCACATTTTTTTGTAGAAAAGAAAACACCATAAGTAAAAAAGATTATAAACCCAGCGGTAAATATTGAAAGGACCGCAAGTTGCAGGCCATTTTGAAGGGTTCTATACTCCTTTCTAAAAGATTTGTATGATATCCTGCCTTCAGAAGTATGCCTTCAAGAGGTATAAATTTCGTTTTTGAAGGACCTTCCAAAATTTTGGCGCCCTATGCTCCAATGGGAGTTAAAGGAACATATATATATATATATATATATTCCAAAATATGCAGTACACATTCCCTACTCCCTTCTTAAAGTTGTTCAGTTTAGTTTTTAAGTGACCTTCCTTACTCCCTTCTCTGGGAAGGGAAATAACTACCATGCAAATTGCGTATTTTTTGTTGTTGTAGCGAAAGGGCCACCTAGTAGGTATTCAATTTGCAACGTTATTCATATTTATAATTCCCCAATGCTTAATCACAAAGTTATGAAAAAAAAAACAATTAATTATTAAAAAAGTTATAAAACATTCATGCCATATGTATAGTTCATTATGTGCTATCCTGTACATACCTATATTGTATTGTTTAACATTTTTGTACTCTCCTTGTTTATCCCATTATTACACCAATAGTTCAATAGTTTGGTAACTCTACTTTTGCCATCAATTTAGTTTTCGCGCTGCAATTTATTAAATCGGTCTTCTAATAAACGTCGTCCGTCATTAAACACATTTTAAATAAAGTTAAAATGTGGATATCAAAATGAATTAAAAAAAATAATTATCCCTACAGTTTAACGTAAATAATATCTTTAAATTTATATAAAAGAGTATTTGATTAAAGTGTTTTTACCTATTAGAAAAAATGGCGAAATAAAAATATCATTCAATAAGATACATTTTGGTGTGTGTAATTGCCGGTCTTTAGTTCTTTTGTTGTTGTGTCATAGTTAAATTTCTACTTGAAATTTGTTGTTGTTCTTTTTTTTATATTAAAATTTGAGTGATAGAAGAGAAACAAAATAATCCCATGCTAAAAAGCAAAGGCGAAGTAATGATTGCGTTTGTTGTTCTTGTTATGGCAAATTTATTGCATTGAATTGTTTTTGTTACCAAAAAAAAAAGCCAAAAGTGTGAAATAGAGTTGCCATAGTCAGTCATAGTGTAAATAAAACGGGTATCGGTTCGCGCGTTTGGGGAAATAATAAAAAATTAAATAAATAAATATTGCAACAATTAAATGTGCAGGTATGTAAAAAATGTTAATTTCTTTTAATAATTTTCTTTTTTAAATATTAGACTATGATCGTTTTCGTTTTAAAATTTTTACGCCACAAGATATGCAGCGTTTGAAATTCAAAAATTCAATATGAATTTCTGTAGAAAACAACAAGAAAATTATGAAATATTTTTGGGTTTGTTTTTGCATTCAATATTATTTTTGGCGTTGCGTTTAACACAATTAGGGCCTAATTTTATTGGTGAAAAGAGTAAGAACCATAGCATGTTCTTTTCTTCTCTCACCAATAAGCTCTGACATTTTTTTGTAGCGATACGACGAAATAGTATTCAATTCGCCTTGGTTTTCATATTTAATTACCCAACGCTTAAAGGCTTAAAACCTGTGTGACCATATTAGCTTTTTTCGAGCTAAATTTAGCTTTATTTTTTCACGTTGCAACAACGTCGTGATAACTCAAAAAATTAAATTTTGGAGTAAGTGCAGGGTTGTTAGGCTTTTTTCTTCAAAAATCGTCAAAAGTTTTAACAAAATTCGTCAAAATCGTCACGAACATTTAACAAAATCGTCAATGAATCGTCAAATATTTAAATTTTACAAATTAGAGACAGTTTATTTTTAAATTTTTAGCAAGAAATTCTTTTTATGAAAAAGAAAGTGATATGGCTAAGTTTTATTCTATTTATTTCAGGAAGTGGGCTGAAATATATTTATCATTTGAAAAGAAATACATAAGAAAAAAATATATTTTCATAAAAACATAACAAAAATTTATTTATTTCATTTATCCATATTTACAAAAACATCAAATAAAAAATAAAATCTCATTTGCCATTAACTCAAGCTACCTTTAAATGATTAATTTCTAGTGCTATCACTATTGCAAATTGTTTTTACTGTTGAAGGTATTAAATTAAGGGTTCTGTCTATATCAACAGTCTTTTTACCCGACTTGAAACGTTTTATTACGTCCAATTTTAGTTCCGAACAAATGCATTTTCTTTTCTTTGCACTCATTTTTCTACACAACTTCTTATTAAGAACTAACTTCTTACTTCCTAACACGCAACTATACTAAGAATAACTTACCTAACAGAATTAAATGAGAATTCGCCTTTTTACACGCAAATAGAAAAATTCTTCACATGTGATTACGCAATCGTATGTAGCGACGCAAATCGAAGTCATAAAAACGCAAAGCGGATTTAACCAATTTTTAAAAACCTGACCAAATAGGACCGACGCAAGTCGGGGCTCTAGTGTATGTTTTTGCAGTATCGATGGCATTCATATAATTGTTGAATTCGAACTACTAATGCTTCTAATGAAAGCCACCTGGTTTGTGATGGGGGAAGAGTTTTTTTTGTTTAATTTCCAATAATTTTTGTATTTCGAAAAATTGATTTTTACGTTTTGAACTGTTTCCAATATAATTGTAAATATTTCTTGTAAATGTTTTATTGATGCCAGCAAATCGTCATAAGACTATTACTTTTATTAAAAAAAATCGTCAATCGTCATTTTACTGTATTTTCTCAAAAAAATCGTCAAAATGACGAAAAATCGTCACATCTAACGACCCTGAGTAAGTGATGCAGAATTGTTCGCTATGTTTTCTCTATGCTGTGTATAAATAGCTTCTTTTTTATGTTGTTTATATTTTTTCTGAAAGGTGCGAGCAAATCAAAAACTTGAAACACGTTTATTTTCAGATGTATTTTTTTAAAGTTATAACGATGTTGCAGCAAATGAGCAATATGCACAAATGTATGTAAAATATGACTATATTTAATATATCCTTTGTAGGTATATACATACAAATATACAGTACCTATGTATGTATTTAGCCCTTTATTACTCCGACAATTTTATAATGTGGTAACTCCAATTTTAACATCAATTTAGTTTTCGCGCTATATTATTAAATCGGTCTTTTAATAAACGTTAAAATACGAAAAGCTGAAAAAATTAAAAAAAATAAATATTAAAGTTAAAATTAAAATGTATATAAAAACAAGTTAGAGTGTTATATTCGGCTGTGCCGAATCTTTGATACCCTCTACCGACAATTTGAATATTTCAGGAGTGATATCTATATGATGTCTATTTTTGCAACATTTGAAAAATCTCATTTATGTTAATTTTTGTAAAAAATATTATAAATTTTTTGAAGTGGTGGTTCCACATTTTGATCCATAGCTCTGATCCTACTGAACCGATTTTGCTGGATTTCAATCCCAAACTGCATAGGATAACTACAAGCAATTTGACACACAGTTTTTTATTTCTTTTGAGTTTTTCAAAAGTGAGCGTATTTTCAACAAACGGACAGACGGACAGACAGACGGACATGGCTAAATCGACTTAGAATTACTCAAGGAGCCAAAATATGTATACTTTATGGGGTCTGAGGTGAATAATAAAAAAGTTTCACACGGAATCAGCGTTGCCAGAATGAAGATTTTATCTTATTTTTAAAGATTTTTAGACCAAAATAAGATTTGAAGATCTTTTTTCTCAAATTAAGATTTTTTATTTTTAGAAATAAAAATTCTTAACTTTAACATTGTACAACAAACATACTTTTTTGCAGTTTTTTAAACAGTCAATTTTTAAAACAATAAGGTTTTGCATCAGCTTGTTGTCTATTGGTTTTGCGCACTTTTGTACCCATTGTCTAGCATACACAAAAATGCATAATTATTTCTGGGCATACAAAATTTTAAAAATGCATCTAAGATAAGCGGTTGTTCATTTTGGGAATATTGATGAAAAAAAATTATTTGTAAAAAAGAAAAACCGTCTTTTTATAAAGTTTAATATATTAAAGCACAAAAAAGTTCATGAATTTAGTACCAAAAGGTAAAACTAATGGAACTTAGCCCTAGGATTACCGTCTTCGTGTGGCCAGAACAAATTGTGTTTTGCTTTCAATATTTTTCGAATATAACAAAAAATCAAGGGCGTGACTTCTATAAATGATGTGTGCTGAATCGAATGAAACTAATTTGGATTCTATTGGAGTAAATTACTGGGGTGAAAATCTATTTTTATGTAAAAGTCTATGAAATTACCCTCTTCGCCAGACCAAATTCTTTTTCTTGCAATATTTTTCAAATAGGACAAAACATCAAAAAAAAACAGAAATGTAAATTCTATAAATTACATGTTCCGAATTGAATGAATCAAGTTTGAATCAAATCAGAAAACTACGACCCGTTATGTTCAAAGTTCAATTTAACCAAGCGGAAAACTCGTTTCACTTAGATGCGAAAAAGCAATGTAAAAATTAGGGACTACATATTCGATGACTTATACAGTAGTTTTGACTTAACTGCCTTTTGTTTAAGTGCACTTAACTGCACAAAATTAATAATTTTTGTCATTATATAAATATATTAATTTCTTTTTTAAGTGCACTTTCCAGACCTGCACATTTGAAATAAATGCACAAAATTTTTGTTTTTTTAAAATTGTTTTCATACAAAAAATCTAAATTAGCTGCATTTTGACTTAAAATCCTTGCTTAAGTGCATTTTGTATACCTGTATATCAGGTATACAGGTATACCATTAAAGTTAGCTGCACACACGAAAAAAATATGGTGGCCACTTTTTCATATAAATATCCAAGTTTATAAAATTTTAATAAAATATCAATTTATTAATAAAAACGATTTTTATTCTTTTTTTAAACACTTTACTTAAGGTGCACTTTTAATCAGGTAACCACAGTTGTGTACCTGCACATTAGGCCAGATAAATACATTTAAGATAACAGCACATTTGATTTATCTGCACAAAAAATCGTGCAAAGGAGATTGTGCAGCTAAGCTAAAACTACTGTATAATAAATTCGTATAATCTAAAATAGTAGGCATATATTTATTTACTTTTTATTTAATTGGGTTTTTAGCTGTTCTAATTGGGGTCCGGCCTGACCAGGGGGAGAACTTAGTGGTAAAAAGTTACCTAGGGTTAAGAAGCTTTTGGTTTGAAAATTCCGCATTCCATGTTTACGATAACTTTTAAACAAAGTATATATACATTAGTGGTTTACAATGTCTTTTAAAAGGTGTATGTACAACATTATATTAATAACAATTGCATTTGGAATACATTAAGAAAAATTCATATATTTTCAATGAGCTTTTTTTAAATGCAATTTTCTCCAAATGCCTTCGATATAACAACGGTATCAAAAAATATAATACTTAATTGAGAACCCTTAAGATTTCATATGATAGCTTCATAGCTCCCAAACTAAAATCTTCTTGCTCAAAATTTATAAATCTCTAATTTTAGAATTTAATTACTTCCAAAGAAACCTCTTTTTTTAGACGGACTTTTTTACGTTATTATTTATTAGAAAACAAATGGATTTAAAATATATTTTTAGAAAGAATTTTATAGAAACTAGACCTAAAACACAATTTTAACCTACAATCTAATATTGTATAAATACCGCAATAATGTACATATTTAAATTTAAATAGTTTCCATAATAAGAAGTGTTTCCTTTTAGAAAAATAATAATTTTTACTTCTTTGCCATTGTTATTAAAAATTTCAAGATTTTTCTCTTCAAATTAAGATTTATTTTTCGCCAAATGAAGATTTTCCTTCAAAATTTTCTGGCAACGCCGCACGGAATGACAAACTTAGTATACCCTCTTTACAACTTATTGTGGTGGTTGGGTATACAAAATAATGGATTATCTATGTACTTGTTTTTAGTTCTTTTGGCGTTTTTTCATAGTTTAGTACTAAAAATTCTATAAGTTGAAATTTTGTGGTTGTTTTTGTTGGTTTTTAGTTCTCTTGTTGTTGTTTCTTACTACTTTAAGCTTGTTGTTGTTCTTTTTTATGTTAAAATTTGGGAGATACTAAAAAGAGAAGACAAAACACTTCGATTGTTAAAGAAAAGGAAAAGTGATGATTTTGTTTGTTGTTTTTGTAGGTGCACGCAGATTTATCTCATTGCATTGTTCTTGTGCGCAAATAAAAGCAAAAAGTGTTCAATGGAGTTGCCAAGATAAGTCAAAGTGTAAATTAAACGGATATCGGTTCGCGCGTTTGTGGAAATAAAAAAAAAATTTATTGATAAATAGATATGGGGGATTTCATGTCAAGTGACCCAATTTTTAAATCGATGGCTTCCGATTTGGATGAAATTTGCACCAAGGATAGTCCTATTAGATAGTAGTTTAGACACAAATTTTTAAAAAGTTCGGTCAAAAAGTTTCTGAGTTAGAGGGGGTCAAAGTTTGACATTTTGGCCATACAGGCGTTCTTTCTCATCCGGGTAAGTGTACCAGTAGTCGGCAGTTTAACTTTTTTTTAATTTTTAAACTGGTGCCCTTACGTACATAAACGTGATACTGGGATGGCAACTAGCCACTACAGTTCAGCAATATGTATATTTTCGATTCATATAAAAGTTTTTAGACATATTTTATATTAAATTTGAGTAATTTTACTTTTTTCTAAAATACACGGCATTTGCCAGTAGTCGGCATACGATTTACCAATCCTCGGCATGTAATGATCCTATAGTCGGCATGGCTATTTTTTAAAGAAAAAACCAATTTATACTGGAGGTTAATTGATCATTTATTGAAAATTAAAGCTTTTTACTTTCTTAAATGCTTAAAATGTACATTTGTACGTTTATGTAGGCATTACACGCAAAAAAAAAACATGTTTTAATATGGTCACCTCCAACAAAACCATTTTTAAAGATCATTTTAAACATATGTTTAGTTTAACCATATTATTGTCTCCCACAACCATATTATGGGTTAATTAGTACTACATCAAGTCACCATAACCATATTATGGTTGCCTCACAACATGTTGTGGTTAAATATGGCAATAATTTGTTTTCAAATTAACAATAGTATTTTCCTCTTTTGCAAGAGCAACGTGCTATGGTTGAAAAACAACCATTATAATCTAAGTGTTGAACATATTTTAGTTATTATTAACCATAACATGTTCGGAGGCAATCATAACATGGTTGTGGCTTCTTGTTGGACGACTAATTTAACCATAGTATGGTTAAATTAAGCATAATAAGTTCAAAATTTTCTTTAAAAATAGTTTTGTTGGAGGGGACCATATTTAAACATGTTTTTTCTTTGGGTGTACACATGTAGAAAAAAAGTTTCCCTCCAACAAAACTATTTATAACGAGAATTTTAATACATATTATGGTTAGTTTAACCATTTTGTTGTAGTCACAACCATATTTTGATGTTATGGCTAAATATGTCAATAATTTGTTTACCACTAATAGTTCGATTATAATTTAGCAATAGTATTTTCATCTCTTCCAAGAGCAACATGCTATGGTTGAAAAATAACCATGCTATTATAAGTGTAAAATATATTTTTGTTATTACCCAAAACATGTTCGGAGGCAACCATAATGTGGTTGTGTCTTCTTGATGAATAACTATTTTAACCTAAATCACCGGTGACAAAATTATTGTTAAAGAAACCATATGATTAAGATTTTTCTTTTAAATAAGTTTTGTTGGAGGCAAAATCTGCAATCAAAATGATTTCAACCAAAGTGATTTCGTTCTTTGATTTCGAAATGATTTCAGATTTGTAAGATTGCAATACTTTGTAATTATCACAGTCAGGTTTATTTCTAGAAGAAGGAGTGTTTCATTTAAAGGAAACGAAGGTTTTGATTCTGATTCCATTTTTATTGCAATTACTGAATTTGAATGCAATATTTTAATTGCAATCTATTAATAAATTGAATAAAAAAAATTTATTGCAATCAACATCGGAAAATTGACTGTTGGATTTCAAATTAAAATCTTACATATTGAAATTCAACCATTGGGACTTGTCTTTTTGCCATTAAATATTCTGGACGGATCATCTAAAATATCAACAGCATTTTGTTCAATGAGATGGTTTTTAAATCAGTGAAACATTTGCTGATGCCTTATTCAGGGACTATAGCTCGTCCTTTACTAATTGCCTCTGCTTTTTAAACAACTAAACTTAAATGATGATTCCAGGACGATCATTTTTAAATGTTGTGGTGCTTCCATCTTCCTTTATAATCGCATACACTGTACTCATAATGTAATCAATTTTTACCGGAAGTTTACATTTAGCAAGTGCCATCATTTTACTAACTTTTCCTCTTTAGCATTTGACTAAACTTGTATTCTGTCCTGTAAAATGGAGGGTGGAACGCAACATTTCTGGCTGGCACCTAGTATAGATATTAAAACTTTTTATTTGTAGGATCACTTTAGTAAACTTAAACAATTGCATTGTTTTCCTGCTTTTCATATTTAACTTTACTGAAATTTTTATGTAAAGGTAATGTAAATAAATCATAGTCCTTACAAATTTTAAAAATTATCCTGTTTAAGGACCCCATATACCGTTAAACTAGAAATAAAATTGCTGCCGACTTTAGGACAACACTTATCCTAAAGTCGGCAGGTCATGAGATACTCAAAAGAAATCATGCCGACTACTGGGTAAACTCGTTTTAAACTCATTTTCTGTTATCTCAGAGGCAAGAGGCACGATTGATGAACAATTTAATAAAATTTGAGAGTAATCAGAGAAAAATACTGATTTGCCAGTGGTCGGCACCCAATGCCGACCAAAGGAAATTTTGTAAATTTTTGTTCCTAATGACGGCACCCAACAAAATTAATAAAATATTAACTTTTTGTACATTTTTTTACTTTAACGATAAAATTTAATAGACTTTTTACCTTTTCAAACTTTATTGGTAACATAATTTTAATAAATAATATGACTATTTGCCTTTTTAAGTTAGCTCTAACACTAATTTTTTTTTTGAAAAACAAGGGTTACCGCACAAGTCCAATAACTTGTCACTCAAGACTTCAAAATTTGGCGAAAATACTCATCTTACTCCAATTAAATTATTACTAATAGAAAGATGAGTAAATTTTCTTGACAAACTTGATGCTATTTATTAATCTAAAACCCGCATTTCTTATTTATTAACGTTTAAATGCAAAAGATGCCGACTACTGGTACATGCCGACATTAGGTGCACTTACCCCATGTAGCTTATTACCTATTGGTGTAAGCAAAATGTGTCCCAAGAAGCTTCGATAGCTATTTGATCAACCTTTTGAAAAAAGATTTTTTTGTTTTTTTAAAAATTTTTTAAAATTTTTTTTTAAATATAAAATTTTTTTTTTTTATTTTTTTTTTATCCGGAATGTTTTTTGGCTTAAAAGAAAGCTTATGTCTTTTCCTTTAAGGTAGTTTTGTATAAAAAAAAAAATAATTTCTTACTAAAGATGAGGGTTTTTCAATTTTTAGCATATGCAGCACTATTTTGAATTTTTGCCTATTTGTGTTTAAGTGTTTCTAAAACCTCAAAAATAAAACTTATGCAGAGAAACTAGACAAATTAACCTTTCCGACGGTATGTAACATACCCAACTATCATTTTATACCTTCGATACTGTAATGCCCACAATATGGTAATCCCAGGAATAAAATCACTTTTTTCTGTAGAAATGTTGACAAATAATTTTTTTTTAATTAATTTGTAATAATAA
This sequence comes from Pollenia griseotomentosa, assembly GCA_963931875.1. Lineage (NCBI taxonomy): Eukaryota > Metazoa > Arthropoda > Insecta > Diptera > Polleniidae > Pollenia > Pollenia griseotomentosa. The sequence continues at coordinate 53,167,015 of OZ007564.1, forward strand.
TTAAATTAATATATAATAATAATAAAAAGATAAATAATTTAATAAAATTTAATCTTAATCACATTAGATCCTTTTATATCCTAATTTTGTGTGTGAATAATGGTATTCACACAGTATTTGAGTTACGCGAATAGGTATATGTTGTGCAATCTCCTCCATATTTAAAATAACGGTAGGTAGGTATAGGTATATTTTTTATAATTTAATTTAAAAGTGTTTCTGCTGGAATTATCGAATTACTTCGTTAGCAAAAGTTTAACAGTTTTTTGCGAGCTTTAGTTTTCTGACATTAGCGTGGTACGAACAGAGATCTGCTGGATAAATACTAGAACGAGATACTTGATGTCAATGGCCCCTAAGTGCAAAACATGGTCTACTGAAGACAAAACATTGATATAGATATCATACTTTAAAAGCCTTAAAAATAATGAAAAATGTAAAAAGAAGACCCTTACGTTCAGAAAAAAAATTCTTTTTTCGAAACCTCCTTGCAAAAGTACTTTTTATTAGAAGGTTTAAGGGGACTATTTTTTTGAGGTACGGTCTAAGGTACATATTGCAAGCAATAAATGTGGGTTTACACTATGAATGCTTTCTTTAAGAAAGTCTATATTTATTGGTAAACGGAGTAAGAAGAAAAGCACGTTCTCTTTCCCTCTCACTAATAAACTCAGACTTTCGGCAAGAAAACTTTGATACTGTGAACCCAGAAAGCTTGCCTATGCTTCTATCAAATGGTAAGAAAAATCCTCTCAAATGCATTTAAAGAAACAAAAACAAAATCAAAAAAACATTTGAATCCGTATGGAAAGTGAGTTTAATTTCGCACTTGGCTTAAGCAAATTAAAGATTCACAAAACTTATAAAAATGTTCCTTAAGTTCAATATGGTTTGACACGAACGATTTACATTTAAGCCAACTTAAGCGAGTTATAGTTGGGCCTTTAGACTGTAAAATGTTTATAAAGTTTTTACCTTAAATAATTGAATACAAATTTTTACCATGTTTGGGCGAGATTTTATTATGGAAATAATTTACATATTTATTTAATTGAACAATTGAGATTTAGTTTAACTGTTAAGGCCCAACCAGAATGTGAATAACGTGACTTAAGCAACTGAGCAAATACATGTAAATCATATGTGTAAAACCATATTGAACTTAAGGAAACTTTATGTTAAGTTTTATAAAACTGTCATTTGCTTAAGCAAGGTGCGAAACTAATCGCTCCTTCCGCACGGAATCAATGTTTTTTTATTTTCTTTTTGTTATTTTAAATGTATTTGAGAGGCTTTTTGTTATCTTTGTGACAGTAGCTTAAGTTTGTTTATGCACATTCTGGTTGGGCCTTTAATTTTCAGCTCAGCCGAGAAAATTATCAATTTATTTTAATAAAAATTTCATGTTGTAAAATTCCTTCCTTCAATAAAAAAAAAATTGAATGAAAATCAAATTTAATGAACTTAAGCCTAACTAAAAATATTGAAATTATTTATTTAATTTTTTTTAAGGTTTCCTAGTCAACATTTTAAGATAATTTATTTTTGATCTGAATCACAATTCAGTGAAAGCTCCAACACCAATCGTCGTCGAAGTTTTGACCACTGATGGGAAATGTCCTTCTTTGGGATCGTTGCTTTTAATGTTTTGAAAGGGAGTATAGAAATACTATCGTGTTTACTTGTTAAGAACAATTATAAATTATGTTTAAGGAGAATATTAATTTCTGACACTTTTCATCTGAAGTTTGTTTCTTACATTAATTTCAAGTTGAACATACTCGTATGCACAAGCTTTACGTAAACCAAGACATCATAAACGAGACAGCGTTCATTTAGGAATTTAAAAAATCGGTAAATCAAAAAACCCAAATAATTTGGGTAGAATTTGAAAAGAGAAAGTAAAAATAGATTAATCAGCAAGCAGGCGTTCTATGCAATATTGCGTTTTATCCAGCACAGCTGACCTTTTTTTTTAAAGATGCATAATTAATTTTAAATATAAATAATCTCTTACACTGTAATTTTGTACAATAGAAATTGCTTTGCTTAAGTTTTGTTAATTTCGTCTAGGATTCAAACTCAATATGCGTATCGGTAGCGGTATCGCCGATATTTCGTTGTGAGTATCGGTATCGTATCGGCAAAAAGGCGTTTTTTACATCTCTACTAAAACCTAGATTTCGTCACACAGAAAAAAATATCTCAAGAAAATTTTTAATAACACAGTTTGTTAAAAATTAAATTTTAGGTCAACAAACTTTTTATTTGATTCAGAAAAAAAATTAATCAAAACTACACTTTGCAAAATAGCACTTAATAAAACATACATATTAATAATGAACTAATTAAATATTTCTTCATATTTAATAAAGAAAATATTTGAATCAAAGTAAAGACAGTATTTTTACAACTGATGTCCATTTTTAATAGCTTTGATATCGTTGCAAATACAACTTTAGGGTTTATAATTCTCATTCGCTTTACAGTTTTATTTGTATATAATATCTTTAGCTCTTCCAAAGTCTTTGGAAAAAGGTTTCCTGATGATCTGGCCTAAGCAACCAACGAAATGCGAAATCCCCCCATAATAAATTTAAGTGTTTGTTTGATTTATACAACATTTCCAACAATTTACATATTTTAACAATTCACGTAACCATTTTGTTGAAAAAAATTATTTTGGGCAACAACTTTTTTTATTGACTCAATTAACTTGGTTGTTGACTAAAACTTCGATAACTATACCTACACAGAAAAAATGAAAAACCAATTAACGTATTTGTTAGAAATTTGTACTATTAATTAAATCCTTTTTTCAATCAATAGGTTTAACTGAAATTTGACCACCAGTAAAAGAGGCTATATAAAACGATAACACAAATCAAAATAATTTTTTCATTCAACACAGTTAATTGAAGCAATTAAAAAACTGTTTAAGAATTTAAAATATTTTGAAGTTTGATTGTATGTTTTCATATTTGCAAATAAACACACAAACATTATAATTTTTGTTTTCAATTAAAGCAGAGTAATTGGAACAATTAAAAATTTTTTTTAAAACAGCATTATTGAATTAATTCAAAAAAATTTTGGTGAAAATTTTTTCTGTGTACAAACTTTTTTTTATCAATTCCGCAAAAATCGCCATCGCAGAAAATTCAAAATTTTTTTTAATCAAATATGCGATTTTCATTTTCAAATATGAAATTTTTTTTCCTGTGCAGGACATTTCGATGGTTTTCTTCCGCAACCTCGTAACTCAAAAAAAACTACATACTTTTCAGGAGAGAAAAAATACTTTTTTTTACCAAATATTTGAAACTTTTTGCTATATATTCTTTTATAATCCAAGAATTAGGAAAAATTCCGATATTCCGCCAAACAAAAAATTGCAAAATTGTAAGGCGGTATTTACTGATTACTTTTCCGGTTGAAACAAAAAATCGGAAAAAATCGAGTTACGTGGTTGAGGAAGAAAACCATCGATTTGTGAAATATGTAAGGGGGCTTTAATTTGGTAATTCATCATTCGAACTCTTTTGTTTAAATACTTAAATTTTTCTGATTGATTTAATTTTTTTTTTTTTTTATTTTAGTTAAATAGAATAAAAACTTTGTTATCAGATTTCCATCTTGCTTGAATTCTACAACTCATTTAACGTCCTTTTAAGCGACTTACTTTCGTTGTCTGTTATCCAGATAAACAAAAAACGCACCGGTAACGCTCTAATTGTATTTACACATTAAATATGTTGTTTTAATTCCACTTCTGCTCTAATAAATATTACTCAGACTAATTTTTTTTGTTTTCAAAATTTCTCATCAAAATTTATTTTGAAAACTTAATAAGGAAAAAGCTTTCATAGTTCATCAATAAAGAACCATCTCCCGTACCCATGTGATTTTTTTTTATTATTATGATTTTTTTTTTTTCATTTAATAGTCATAATCATAAGATGTATGAAAACACTGGCATTGTCATAAATTTTACTAAATTAAGTGAAATTAAAATTAATAATGTCTTGATTTGTGGTTCCGTGATGATTTTTAGTTTTGTGATTTGTTTTATTTTATTTTTTTTTTTTTTTTGTTCACATTGCATTTCAAACCATCGCAAACCAGCATATTTTTTGCGTAATATGCGAACTCGTAGTATACATAAATGATGAGATTCTCTATTTTAATACACTGGGAGAAATTGTTTGATAAGTTCCAGAAAAACCAAAGCTTGGTACATATTGACGTTTAGTTTAACAAATATGTTTTAAAGTATGTTTAAGTCAAGTTTTCTATATTTTTTCAATTCTTAAGTATAAAATTGATGTGCATGTCGCGAAGTTTAAGATTAAGCAGCTATTGTCCTTAGCAGAAACTGTAGGAATCGATAAATAACACTGTGCTAAAGTTTTAGACTTTTTTTGAGACGCGCGCGGGGTTTTAACATGATTCGGGTACGCGGAATCCAGTGGTTTTTTTTAGGTTAGCTCTTGCTCTCAAGATATACCGTTATTTCGAAAATCGAGGAGGTTGCACAACATATATTCGCGTAACTCAAAAACGATTCAGTTTATTGAACAAACTAAAAATTCCGTTGGTCATACATTTGACCCGTTTAGGGGCATCCTAGGCGCTGCAGGGACCAGATTTATGAATTTCAGCCATACAAATATGGCGGTTTAATGAAATTCCTAAATTTGGCCCCTGCAGCGCATATGATGCCCCTAGACGGGTCAAATGTATTAGCAACCCCACTTAAGTTTTCATCCTCATCATTTGTTTCTAACATACCTACCCGCTATTTCCATTGCTTAAGGGGGGGGGGGGGGTCCCATAAAAATTTTCAATACAGACTAGAAATATATTAACTGCCCAGGAGTCGCTCCTAGGGGAATAAAACGTAGGACCGACCTTCATTAGTTTTTTGTTCCTAACATTTCTCAAAACATACTTGTACTTGCCTTTTATCTAAATTTCTTAGGAGGCTTCCATACAAATATTGCGCTTTATGACATTCTTAAATTTATGAGTCGATTAAGGATAGCAACATAACTAAAGTTGAGTTGCTGGCAGCAAAATAAGGCAGCGCCACTCATTATTTTAATATAAAAATGAAATTATACATCTCTGTGGCCGTATGGAAAAACTAGATAACTCCATTTTTCGAAAACAAGAGAAAAACACACTTAAAGTTTTAAACATATTTCGCTTATTATTTAATATGAATTTATGTTACTTTGCATGCGCATTAAACAGAACATAATTTTTAATAGTGTTAAAGATTTCTGGTTCCATTGAACTAATTTATCACTTATCTTGTTTTTTCGAAAAATGGAGTTATCTAGTTTTTCCGAAAAAAACTTTTTTTCAATTTTGTTTCAAGTTTTACGGAATTAAGACAACTTAAGAAATGATTTGTGGAAAAACATTAACTATTTGACGCATCACTGTAATTTACCCGTTTTTTTTGCGAAAAAATTAAGTTACCCAGTTTTTCCAAAAAAATATTTTTTTTTCTTTTATATATGCTTATATGTATATCAAAAACTAGCATTAATTCCGCTACTTCGTGAGCGTTTTCCTTTCTTTCATGACATTGCGTGTTTAATTTTATGTTTATAGGTGCAATTTTAACGAAAATTGAAAAAAGTACCTACCAGTCAAAGAACAAAAAAGTAAAAAAGGTCCTCATTCACTGAGGACCTTACATGTTTAATTTAATTTTTTTAGGTACAATACTAACGGAAATTCAAAAAATACCAGTTAAAGAACAAAGAGTACCAAAAAATTCACTCACAGGTTCTTATTCACTCAGGACGTTGCATGTTGAATTTTATGTTCATATGTAAAATATTAACTACATATTGTTACGAAAGTAGCTTTAGTTAATAATTAGTTGAAATTATTAGTTAAGAATTAGTTGTATTTATAAGTTATCTTGTATTTATTAGTTGTCTTGTATTCATAAGTAATTTTACTAGTTTACATTGTTATTAAAAATTGTTATAATTTAGTACACTTCAATCCTAATGTGCAGAAATACCTAGAAATGACCGTTGAAAAAGCTTCAGTATAAGAGGTAAAATTATGTAAACATTAGCGCTGCTATAAATCAAATTAAAGTGTGGTGAATAGTTAAGCCTCGAACCTTCGAAAAACATTTCGAATGTTCTAGACAACCAAATTGCTGTATAAATACTAGCGGCGACTAGCGTAATAAATTAATTCTAAGTTCAGACTTTGTCAATAACGTATAACGCTGAGAAAATTATAGTTGGTTGTGAATAAAAGCTATAAATTACGGTTGTTAAAAAGACTTTGTACTAAATAAAGTTGTGTTAATTGTAAACAGTGTTAAAAGTGTTTGTGTTTTATTTATTTTATTAAAGTTGCAATAAAGAACTCGAAAGGGTTTATTATAAAGGAAATAAACCAAAACGTTATTGAAAGGCAGTAACGTAACAATATATTCAAAGAAAGTTTCACTTGTAAAACAAAAAGCTAAGGAAAGGAATTTAGTTTCCCGTTTTTCCCCCTTTTTGAACTTTTTTCCCCCATTAAAGTATCAGATATTACAATATTGTAGTGGGAGCTCAAATATTAATGTTCGATTTCCAAAAAGCATAGTAGATGATAGATAGGGTGACAAAAAAGTTCCAAAATACATGTTTCACCAGTTTACTCCCCAAAAGGGGCGAATTTCAAAAAAGTACCTGACACCTGTCCGCTTATTTTTCTAAAGAACAACGATACCTATTACATTTTTTTGTATTTTTCGAATTTTAAAAAATCCCGTCTTAGTTGGTGAGAGACCAACCTTCTCTCTAAATTTCAGTTTTTAGCTTCAGGCGTTTATGCTGTGCAGTGTTGAATCAGTCAGTAATGCTACAATTTTAAATTTATAGATAAGCCGAGTTTTTGTCTGTTTTTATGCAGAAACTGAAATAAAAGGTTTACCCTTTATGGCTTACCCTTCTTGATTTTATGAAATTCATAGGCCAGTTTATGGGTTATAAAATTATTTTTTAGTTTAGCTGACCAAAAACACTGTCTTATCTTTGCAACAGAAAAAAAATATTATTTGGTAAGACGAAAGCTTTTTCAAAGTTACTGTACCAGATAGAGTACGGTAGATCTTTATGGGTTAAAAACTATTACTCGGAAAGATTTCGGGTGTTTGGCAGTCCTATTCTATATATCAAGAACTTCAGAAATGATATAAAATTATATATTCTATAAAATTCTTTGATTTATCAGGAGTGGCAAATTTTAGGTTTAAAATTTTGACCCAAAGAGCTTGTGACCCGAATTTTTTATATTTCGCTCTTTTTCTCTTATTTATCGACACAACGTCGTTTTTAACTTCCAATTATTCTGTTTCATAAGACATTATGGAGTTACCTTGTTTTTTCAAAAAATCTATGGAGTTATCTAGTTTTTACATAAAAATTGGTATTTTTCTGCTTTTTGTTTTTCAAATAACTTTTAAATGAGAAACTATATTAAAATTTCGATCTGACAGAGTGATAGTAAATGAAACACGCTTTCTATTTTTTGTGTTATCTCATTTTTCGCAAAAAGTGGAGTTAACTAGTTTTTCCATACGGCCACAGATCTAGTCTTATATTCCATTAAAAAAATTCATTTGAAAAATTTTTGGTTGGTGAACTGTTTCTGGGATTTGCCCATATACAAAACATTTTTTTATATTCTTTCATACGCGGCGTTGCCTGATATCGCTGCTGACAACTCAACTTCAGTTGTGTTGCTATCTGTTGTCAGTCGTGATCCATAATCGACCCATTTATTACAATTTTTGTCTTTTGTGAATAAAATCAAAAGTTGTAAACAGATTTTAATCATTTATGGCTTCTTTTGTTTGCAACTTCGTGTTTTATATGTTTGGAAAACATTAGAAGCATAGCTGAATTTTCCAATTTTTTTATGATTTTTTAAAAAACCAAAAATTTCGAAGTTTTACTAAAAAGTTATTTTTTTTTTGCCAACGTTATCCCGAGCGCACTGTAAATCAATAAAAAAAATTTTAGTTTGAAAATTGTAAAATTGAAGAACTTCTAATGTCTTTACCAAAATTTTTCTTGGATATAAGATAAGAGACTTGGTTCAGTGTGTTATCACAACCAAATTCGGCAAACGTTTTTAGAATACAAATTCAATTGAAAAATTTGCTTAAAAAACTATACTGACAAAAGTCGCTGAATAAAATCAATTTTTTCGCCGCAAGTTGATTATAAAAGTTTATATCGCTATTACATTCAGCGAAATTATTTCTTGATTCACCTTAAACTTTACTTTAAATAATTTCAAGTCCATAATTTCATCCATTTTCGAAATTTGTTAGGAAAAAAACTAATATTTTCCTCTAAGTGCAACAGAAATTTAATGCTAAGTTTGTATTTAAAATAGCAGCAAGTACCAGTAGCAACAATATAAAGCCGTGGAATGGCCAAACTGCCGATATCTACATTTGCATTAAAAAAAAAAATATTTTTTAAAATTTTTTTGTGATTCCACTAAGAACAATTGTCTCAAATAAAATAAAAAAAAACTAAATATATTTAAGTAAAATTAAATAAAACGAAAATGTCTACTCGAATGGGGGCACAACACTTACGACAGATACAAAACAATAGACACCAGTTTGTCTCCTTCACAAAAATATGAGTGAGAATACAATTGTAACCATCCAACCCAACCATCGATCGAACAAAGTTCCCAGACACTGAGGAGATAGATGTTGAAGAGCAAAACTGAAATGAAATGAAAAAAAACGCACAATCATCATCATCGTCAAACCAAATAAATACGATTTGTAGGTATTTTTCAATTGTGTATTTTTTGGTTGCACTTGATAGAGACTTCAAGATTTTTATCAGTCCGTAAAACAATGATGAAAAGGATAATAATGATGATGATGATGCTGATGCTGATGACGACTTACTCACTTCATTATTTTTGGTCTTCATTTCATCCAAGCCACCATCTCTAGCTGTATATTGAAGTTACATTTGTTATTTGAGTTTATTGAAAAATGATGTTTTAATTCTAGAGACAAATTTTTTTTAATAAGACGCGATACAACGATGAGGACACCAAAAATATTGCTTGAACATGTCAGTGTCATAAATTGATGATCAACTCAACTTTTCGTTTTTCCACAACGAGAGACTGACTCTTCGTATTGGACTGAGAACTTACTTTACTGTCTGTCGTCTTTCGTTACAATATAGAAAGCAATTATATGGACATTTTGTGTTAAAAACCTACAAAAGTGATTTATGTATATTTCACAGACAATTAAGCAGAAACTTTACGTTTGTCATAAAATGATACAGTGTTTTAAATAGTTCGATTAATCAAAGTTTGTAGGAGTTTTTCATAGGTTTATGAAAAGTTGGAAATATGAAATAGAAGAGGACATATACTTTCATCTGAGATAAGTTTATCGGAAAACTGGTACTGGCTATTAACAAAATCGGTTTATAAAAGACCGAGTTATAGACATAAACCGAAAAAATTAAAAATTGTTTTTAATACGTGTGTGCAGATAAATAAGAAGAGTTAAATTCATTTCTTAAAAATATCACATGCATTAAAAAAATATGTTAAAAAAATATCGCATGCGACAGTAAAATATTTTAAAGAAAATACGACTATGTATTTTCACGAAATTTTTAAGTTTTTATAAAAAATGGTTTGATTCCCTGAGATGGAAGGATTTGGACACAGTGGCCATATCAATCACAGAGCATTTTCATGAGAATTTCACTCAAAGTGAAATTTTCAAAAATGTATAAAAATTTTCACAAATACAATTTGGATATAGTGCTTATAGATTATTATAGCCTTGTCCATAGTGTTCATTTTCTATTAGGTTTGATTCCCTGAGATGGAAGGATTTGGACACAGTGGCCATATCCCTCACGGAACTCATTCATAAGAATTTCAGTCAAAGTCATATTTTTTCAAAAATCATAAATTTTAATAAAAAAGACTAATAAAATATCAAATTAGTTTTAAATGTTAAATAAAAATGATTGATTTTCATAAAAAGTTTGAAATTTTCGTGTAATTAGTCGTATTTTTATACCCTTCACCACAGGTGGAAAAGGGTATATATAAGTTTGTCATTCCGTTTGCAATTTCTAAAATAGTAGTCTTAGACCATATAAAGTATATATATATTCTGGGCCCTTATGAGGAGAGAAGTTGATTTAATGATGTCCGTCCGTCCGTCTGCCCGTCTTACGTTTGATATGTGTTTTCCGGAGACTCCAGACATGATAGCGGCTAGGTTGTTTTACATTTATGTCACATATATTCCACCATTTCTTGGTATTGAAATTCAGCTAGATCGGTTCACAAATGGCTGAGATATGACCAAAAAACCACGACTGCCTCTAATTTTTCCAAAAAAATCCCTTGTGGTTGTTGTATTTTTATTACTTTTTTCTGTATATCTGGAGAACGGCAAGAGCCAAAGTTTTCAAATTAGGTACAAACATTTAGGTTATAAATACACACCATCCCACAAAATGTGGGCGGGATTGGAGAAGTGGGCGTGGTACCTCCCATACAAAAAATATCAAAAATTGTATAAAAACCTGAATTTTTTCACTGCAATATGACCTATGGTTACGCCTTATATATCAAAAGATCGGAAGATCTTTTTCTGAAAAACTCGGGAAAATCGGTTCAGATACGAAAAAGTTATGACCAAAATATTAATTTTTTTTTAAAACTACCCATTTTCGGGAACCATAGATCTTCCCGAGTCCAAGTTTTATAACCACAAGTACTGGTAAATTTCTTCTTTAACACGTCGGTATATAAATCTGTCAAATCGGCTAAGAAATAGTAGAGTTATGACCAAAATACTAAAATCCCAAAAATTACTCTTTTTTATAATTAAGTTTGTTTTTTATACCCTTCACCGAAGGTCCTACACCCTATAAAGTATATATATATTCTGGGTCCTTATGAAAAGCGAAGTTCAAATCCGGTTGTCGTCTTTTCTTGATATCAATGAAACGGTATTTATTGGATAGACAATTTTATGACATTCATGTTTAAATATGATTTCGGCCATTTGGCCGCGACAGCTGACGCGTAGAAAGCGCAATCTGGAACACCAATTTTCAACAACTTTTCGCATTCTGACCATCATCGTTTTTGAAGACATTTGGACCAATGACTACGCCAGCCTATAAAGCGTACCAAACAGTTATTTTCTGAGGATGTATTTGTGTTTCGACTAAACCTTGTGGATTCTTCTCACTCTGCTTATTCACCTACCAGTTCAACCAGAAATGGCCTTCATCGGAAAATACGATTTTGAATGGAAATTCAAAATCAATATCAATTTGTGATTCAGCCCATTCGCCGAATTATTTTGATTAAAAATTTCCACAATTTGCACGCGGTGCTCTGGTGTAAGTCGCTCCATAATGAAATGTCAAAGCAAACTAAACAAAAAGCAACTATCAGCTGTAATGGGTGGTCAAATAAAGCAGTGATGTCAACTCAAAGTTGTATCACTCAAAAAAAAAAAAAAAAAAAAAAACACCCTTTACGATTCGATACAGCCGAATATATCACTACGACTTGTTTTATAAGTCTTATTCTCTCCTTACAAGTCCCTACGAATTAGATTTAAAAACCTAATAAATTAAAATTTGTTTTTTTTAGGTATTCTCCATAACCCACTGTGCTTCTCACAAAAATCGTACAATTATCAACATGAATAGTTTTAGGGAGCGTCAATTTGAAAATTCAATTAAATCAATTAAAGGGACGCATTGTACGATTTGGTTGCTACAAGAGTGCATAATAAATTTTTTTTGTATTGTTCTTTGTGCAGCGGGAGTAGAATGAAGTGTTGCATTGACAACTTGCAACCCAACATCTGAATTTTCCATTAAAACCATTTGTCGGCATTTTAACAGTTCTTATGCTGTTAGTTTCCTCGGTTTAACCTTATAGAGTTTAATTTTCAATGACAATTAATTTGTACATTGCAAATTATTTGATTTTTTTTTTGCAATTCAATAAATATTTAATGGGTTGACAACATTTATTTGTTTGTTTGTTGATTTGTTTGCATCGTGCTGAATTATTTGTTGAATTTAGCGGGTGAATTGTTTGAGTTTTTGGCATTCTGACCTTTAGAGGTCAATTAAATTGTCTTCGTTATTTAAACATTAAGAGAACGCGTTGTGGTTGGTTGGCTGGTTGGTTTCTTTGGTATCGTCTTATTGTTGTTAATTTGTGTTTCTTAATGTTTAATGTTCCATTGATTGAGATTATAGTGAGCTCGACTTTTCTTTGTCTTGGACAACATTTTCTTGATTTGTTTTTGTTGAAGAAAAAGTAGAAATCATCACAACTTTTTTAATGCAATTATAACAACTTTAACAGTTTCGCTTTCACACGCAAACATTTAAATTGACCCATATAGTTTTTTTTTTATTTGTTTGGGACACTCATACTCATATTTAAAGGGACAGTTTGAGGGACAGTTGAGGTTGTGTTTGTGTTGTCCTCTTCTCATTGTTATAAATTATTGAATTAAATAATCGTTAATTCGGCATGTATGAGAATTGTCTTATGAAAATATAAGTTTGTTGATTGTTGTTTTTGCTTCATTTACTGTTGGTTGCGATTGTCGAGTGATAGGCCAATTAACGAACCAACAACGGAAGTTCCGCCAGTTTAAATGATTTTGATCTCAAGAACAAATGGTGGAGTAAGTGCTTGTAATAAATATTATTATTGGAAAAAGTTCTTGAAATAATGAGTTAAAAAAAATATGTCGAATTTTATTAGAAATTTATTAGCCAGATTTTTGGCAATTCTGAGCTTTTATTTTAAACCAAAGTATTGTTCGCAACGTATGTATTCCGCGCCCAAAATCCCTTTGATTTTTTGAGTCCAAGATCATATTCAGCCAATTTCGGATATCCTGTTCGTAGTTGAAGCGTATTCCAGTAAGTAAACCATGTGGTAGTTGGATGGAACAAAGTCTGGACTGTAAGACGAGTGAAGTAAACCTTCCCAACTACGATTTTTTATATAGTTTTAAATTGGTCTTGCAACATGTGTCCAAGCGTTGCATTATTAATTATATATATTCCAACTTTTTTACGGACGGTGCAGATTATTGCCCTGGCGCCATGATTATTCGCTTTTGCCGTGGATTCGAGCTTAACATTAGACTTTTTGCTTTTCGGGTTATTGTAAAGCATCTCTTTTGTCATCGCCGGTAATATTTTGATGCAAAAATACTTCCTTTTATTGCGCTGAAGTAAGATTTCAAACATCTAAAATCGCCTTTTAAGGTGTCGCGACTTGAACTCGTGTGGTATATCGAAAATTCTTGCTTTTGGATGAATCCTACCGCTTTTGGCTCCCAACAGTTTTGCAGGTACATTTGGAGTTTGGCAATAATAATTATTATTCGCATAAACTGGTTGCCGCACGCATTAATTTGATATTTAACTAAGTAGAAAAATTTAAATTTTTGTAAGCAAAGATTAAACTTTTTGATTCATGTTCGAAAATTCAATAAATTTCGAATTTTTTAGAATTATCAATTACATAATTGAATTAAGAAAATAAAGAATATCTCTTAGGCGATATGTATTATTTATTTTGAAAAATGCTAAAATTACTCATTAGTAGGGCACGGACTTTTATGCAGTTAAAAAAGCGTTTTATGCGCATAAAAAATGCACTTAAAAAAGAAATATATGTGCTAAAAATTAAAAAAATATGCACTTAAAATTATTTGTTAGTGATAAAAAAAAAACAGAAAAGTAAAGTAAAAAAACAAAAATAATACAAAAAAACGTTAAAATTCAATTTCAAAACGTTAGTTAACCACAAAGGTAGAAGTTAACATTAAGTAAACACAAAATATAAAGAAAAACCAAATGTAAAATAAAAAATCATGTAAATTAAATCACTTGTGAGATAGATATTTAAACCTACATATAAAATGAATTAAAAAATATTTTTTTCAATATTTTCAAAATTAAAGTTTACTGCCTGTTTTTCAAAAGAAAAAAAAACGGAAGTGATAGGTGCATGCTTAAAAGCTGATAGTTCCTTTGTGGTCTATTCCTTTTTACTACGCTGTTTTCGTAAAAATTTAAATTAAATATGCTTATGCTAGCAGTTTTTTTCTTCATTTTTGTTTAAACTTTATCAAGCTTGATACGAATTTGCTTACTAAAGTTACCGTCCACAGCATACACCTTATTTATGGCAATATCAATTTAAATAAAATTTGTTTTTTTCTCATAAGAAATCAATAAATAAATATCATCGAAGTTGTCTCTTATCTCTTCTGCATCAGGGTGCATGGCAAAATTAAGCAATTAAAACAAGTTTTTTTTAAAATATGCAAGAAAAATATGCAACATCAGCAATATATGCAAAAATATGCATTCATAGTAAAATATGCAAAAATATGCACTAACAAATCGATGCCATTTTACTGCGAATTTCTTAATTCGCAAAGATATTTGGTATATGGTAATCTCAGACTGATGACAACAAATATGCATTTGCATAAAAATCCGGGCCTTGCTCATTAGTCATGTTCATGTTAATTTAACATGATTTTACAATAACTTGCAAAAAACATTTTCCTTTTAAAATAACTATAATTCATGTTAAAAAATGTCATTTATATTGAAATAACAATCCGAATCACGTTGAATGAAAGTTATTTCAAGTTGAAACAACGTGAATTTCATGTAGAATCAAATTGGTTTGAGTGTGATGTAACAGTGCGAAGAAGCTTCAGAGACAACATATGCATTTATTTAAGAATAATTCAAAAACACCTTCCCCTGTAACCAGTGTTGCCAGTGGATTTTTCCAAAAAATACCTACACATGCTAAAAAAAAATCCGATTTTCCCCTACACGTTGAAAAAATTTCCGTTACAAAAATCCCTACGCATTATTGCTATTAAAATAAAAGAAAACACATTCGTTATAAAAAATAAATTTTTTTGGAATATGTATATTAAAGCTTTGACAAAAAATAAGTGCAAAACTTAAAAAAAATATGGTACATATCGCACTTGTTCAACAATACTGTATTAACTCAAAATTTCAAAATTTTCAGTAGAAGCAAAACAAATTTTGGAAATATGAAAGGCATATTAAAAGGATTTTTTAACGAACCGTTTCTTAACCAAAAGGTACTCAAAATAGATCGATATTTTTACAGCGGGTAGATATGAATAATAACTGTAGAGTTTTTCCAAAAAGTGACAACTAATAATTTTCAGTTAATACAGTATTGTTGAATAGGTACGATATATACTTTTAAAAATTTAATCAAATGATATCTTAGAAAAAAAAAATATACATACATATTAGTGTCGCCAACTTTTTAAACCACAAACAACTCTGAAAATATATTTTCAAGCGATTTTAGTGAAAAAAAAATTTTTTTCAACTGCTTTGGACAAGAAAATATCACTAACAAAACGTTTTTCTGAATTTATTTTATAAATAATGCGATATGACGAAAAATCCCTACATTTTGGTGATTATAAAAAATCTGTCCGATTTTCCATACGCCTCTATTTTAGTATCAAAAATACCTAGATGTAGGGATTTTCCCCTACTTCTGGCAACACTGCCTGTAACACATGTTTCCCTTATTTTGTATTCTCCTTTGTTAACAGAAGCATCAGCAGAATGGCCCGATATGGTTTTCGTCATCATTCTACTTTGAAATCTTGATGGACTATTTAACTAAATAATTTTAAATAAAAGAATACGGGAATTTTCTTCTTTTTATAACATATTTTAAACATGAAATTAAAAAAATGTATGCTTTTCTTTTTATGCTGTTGTTTTTTTCTATGCAAAACAAGTAAAACAGGTTCTTATTGAACAATGTTATTTTAACATTTTTCATTTAAAATTAATATGAAATAATGATAAATTTAAGTAAAGGGCATACTTTTGCAGAAATTTACTATGATTCTCAATCAACATTTCGCCATGTTTATTTAACATTGGTATTTTTATTTGTGTGTACAGTGAAAACTCCGAATAGTGGACACTCTCTTTAGCGGACACCCCCTTTTAATGGACAAAAACTCTGAAACGTAGCACCAAAAAATAATTTTCATGTAAATGAACCTCCGATAGGTGGACACTCCCTTATATGGACATGGACAAGCATTTTGTATATATTTTGGTTGAAAACCCTCCATTATGTGGACATCTTCATAATTATTTTTTTTTATCTGGCATCGCTTTTGCATATTTTCGTTTAGTTTTCAAATATTATTCATTTGGTAACTCTGAAGCAACTAAATATGTATGTATGTTTTTCTGCTATGTATGGGGAATTCACGAAATTTAGTTTTTGTTGTTAAATTAACTTATTGGTTTTGTGTCAAAAATGGCTTCACAGCGAAAGTGTTTAACATTAAAAGAAAAAGTGGAAATTATTGAATCCTCAAAAAAAGATAAATGTTCGGCTCGGAAATTAGCAGAAAGGTTTGTTATTATAAAATTGTATGTGCTATTTAGGTGTAGGTCAAATTAATATTGATCTTCTTTCAGCTTTCACATCGGCTTTCATATAAACAATTTTGTTAAAGCGATTTAAAATTATAAATTACAAAACATTATAAACTAGTGAACATGTATGTATTAATGAAATTGGAATTATCTCTTTTTGTTTTTGTTATTAAATAAAATAAAACAAATATTATGCACTTTTTGTTAGACCTCCCCTTAGGTGGACACCTCTCAATAATGGACAAATTTCAGGCGACCGCAGCTGTCCACTATAGAGAGTTTTCACTGTATGTATAATAGTAGCAAACGAAGTTTTAGAACTCTCATTCTATTTGAATCTTTTTATTTTTGTGCTCCGCCAACAACTTTTGCTACGAAACTGTGAAGATAGCTGAAGTGGGAGTAAAAATGTGGCTTTAAGTTCTATACGTTTCTAAAGAAGACTACTTAGTATATTTTACTTGCTACTGGTTCTATTACTCTAGTCTTAAAAGCACTGCACAGGGGGAGATTTCGGCAAAAACCATACAACTTTGTTATTTCTTTTCTTCAGTTCAGGAGTTCAGTATTAGACTTGCAAAAGTGCAAATGCTGAATATCGTAGCTTTTTTGTTAAATCCAGCAGCAGAATACACAGAGTTTCCATTAGATTTCATTTAAGTGCTACGATATTTTGAATTTGCTTTTTTGCAAGCCTAATACTGAACTCCGCTAGTGATTCTTAAATCTGTCGCAATATCTCTTTTGATTTGTATATAAAAAATAAATTGCTTATTATAATTTTTATTAACTTATTTACAAAAATATTAACACAGAAACCTCAAAGTTTTTTGAGACTAGTTCGATGTTTGCAATAAAAACTGTTATTATGTATTTCATAAATTTTTTATTTTCATGATCTTTTCACATATGAAATTATAATATTTAATAACTTTGAACTTCGAACATAAAAATGCTTAATAACTTTTTAATCTGTCATTTATATTTTTTTTTTTATAATTTTTAATCTTTTTTTTTTAATTTTAAATAATTAAACTTTTTGAACCATGTTCGAAAATTCGAACTAATTTCGAATTTCTTTAAATTGTCCTAAATAAATTTAATATTAGTTTGCATTCATATAAATAACTAATTTTGAATTTATTTAAAGAATTTTACTTAATTTTGCATTCGAACATAAAAATTAAAGGTGTTTTCGAGGATATAAACCTCTTTTTTATATAAAATCCACGCACAATCTAATAGTCAGTTATATTCGATTCTGAAAATCTATTTTTATGCTTATTTTAACCCGCTTTTAATAACGAAAAAATTATTTCTGGATTTTTATGATTTCCGTCTGAAATGTTCCTTACACAATTATAAAGACTCTAGTTTCACATTTTCAAAACGTCAACTCGGCTATTAGATCTTTTGCATACAAACATCTTTGCTCGAAATCGAGCTATTGTTTAGAAACGGCAAGCCTTTTTCCCTCAATGTCTCACTGTGCATCGTAAGAACTAGGGATGCCAAACGGGAAATCCCGAATCCCGAAATCCCGGGATTTTTCGGGACTGACAAATCCCGAATCCCGGGATTTATTTTTATGAATCCCGGGATTTCTCAATTTAACAACTTTTGTGTATCAAAAATTTTTATATGTATAAAAATATTCGTTTAATTGAATTTTTATACTTTCTAATTATTCATTGTTTTATGACCGTTTTCTCATTACGCGATTATCCTTTTCCCAACGAAAAACTGCACATTAAAGAAATTTGCTTTTCTCAATGTCTCATTTGTTTTCTATTCTGTCGCAAAGCTAACCAGCACTCATCTGCCAATTACACTATGCCACAAAAAAAATGAACCTCAGAAATGAGATATTTTCTAAGCTAAATTGGTGCTGCTGAACACAAATATGCCATTTATTTATTTTTACCAAGCACCGTTTTCGAGATATACGCGAAAATCGTATTTTTCTGCAGTTGTTTAAGGTATTTCGAAAAATCTCGAGAACTGTTTAACTGAATTGTACAAGATTTAACATTTTGCATAGATATCTCGTTCAGCACATATCTATACCGTATGGGTCGGATAAAGATTTACTAAGCTACAGGACTTTAAACTTGAAAAAAATGTGATTTTTTTTAATTTTTTCCAAATTCACATTTTTAATTCGCTCCAGTAATGCAATAAAAAAATTAAAAAATTTTTTTTTTTAACATGTATCTTAAATAATATTTTGTTTTAAACGTAGTAAGCGTAAAATTTTTATCGTCGAAAAAAAAAATTAAGAAATAACGAAATAATAAAATTTGTATATAAAATGAATTGTTTTGTTAAGTTTTCTTTTTTAAAAATAAAAAAATATATATATTTTAACTTTTGTTTATAAGAAAAAGTTGTAAAAGAATTGTTCTGTTAATTTTTCTTTTTTAAAAATTCAAAAATAAATAAAATTTAGTTAATTTAAGAAAAGTTGCTTTTAATTGTTTTGTTAAGTTTTCATTTTTAAAAATTCAGACATAAATAAATAAAGTGTTGTTGTTTTTTAAAAAAAAAAGTTGTATATTAAATAAACAAATTAATCCCGAAAAATCCCGAAATCCCGGGATCCCGAAAATCCCGGGATTTCGGGATCGGGATTTCCAAAATCCCGAATCCCGGGATTTGTTAAAATCGATCCCGTTTGGCATCCCTAGTAAGAACTGTCGTATGGCAATATGGTAAAATGTTTTCACAGAGCCAAGTAATGTGGTTGAGGCATCAGTCTGACTGCAGCTTAAATGAAAAGGCGGACAGTTTAGTAGCCTGAATGGCAGACTGAATCCGATGCGTATCAGGCAATAAGGTGGCAATCAACGTGGAACAAGCACTTAGCCTGCCAAGAGGCTGTTGGTAGTCCCAACATTAGGATCGGACAAGGTGGCCTAATAAGTCGCTTTGTCTTAAACATTATTACTGAAACCACAACTTATATCGATAAGTAGCCCTTTGCTCCTCTTAGGAACCACAGGACATAATATGATTAATATTTGGTGAACTGATTTATCTATATATTCATGCATTTCATTGCTAGATATTGTATTATTTTAAAAAATTAATTTATTTCAAATTCTATTGTACACATTTGCTATATAAAAACATATTTATTCTCTTGTTGGTATAATCCCTAGTATAAGTAGTGTTATCTTGCAAAACTATTTAAAATTCTATTATATTTACTTTACACACCATTCCTCTCATATCAAACACAAAAAAGACAAAACAAACCAAACATATTTTTATAAATTAGCTGATGTCCCACTGTGTTCGAAAACAAAAAGAACATTCAGTATTTGACACAATTGCAGTGTTTCAAATGCAAGTACAATAAGATTTGTGTGTTGTGTTTAAACTATTGATTCTGATCACAAATACTCTTATGGTAATCCTCTTAAATAAAAAAAAAAACAAAAGAAAAAAAAACTCTTATCTTAAAATTTCAATAAGGATTATTAAAAATTCACACACTTTTTGAAAAAAAAAAAGTTTTTTTTGCAAAATTAGTTTTTATTTGTGTATTTTGGGGGCGTGATTTTTTTTTTGCTATGAATTGGGCTTGTTTCAGTGTAAATGCGTTCCATTAAAAGTGTCCTTAATGCTTCGTAAATTCATCTCTGTGGGGGTTTTTAGTGAAAAAGGACAATATTTTTAAAAGTATGTGCTGACAGTTGATCATTTGTATGTTTTTGTTTTTTTTTTGCTTGCTATTTTGCACAAATGCATATTTTATTGGCAAAATAAATAATATAAGGGTTTAAAAACAAAAACAATTAAACTGCAATTTTCGAGGTACTATTTTTCTAAAGGGTGCTTTTTTAGGAAAGACTTTTAAGGAACTCTAAAA
This sequence comes from Pollenia griseotomentosa, assembly GCA_963931875.1. Classification (NCBI taxonomy): domain Eukaryota; kingdom Metazoa; phylum Arthropoda; class Insecta; order Diptera; family Polleniidae; genus Pollenia; species Pollenia griseotomentosa. Next base: position 53,187,463 of record OZ007564.1, read on the forward strand.
AACTTTAATAGTATCAAAAATTTAAGTCTAGTTTACGTGTGAGTGCCTATTTACACATAAGCTTGATAAGGAAAACGGAACAGCTGATCCGCAACGGATACGTTTACGTAAGAGTTACGAGTAACTGCAGTTTTCGATGTACTATTTTTTAAAGGGTGCCTTTAAGTCTAGCACAACTGCTTCAAATCGTTATCATCTGCTCTTTAGGAAAAAGTCTATAAAATGCACCAAATAAATATTTTTCAATTTAAAATTAGAAAAAACTACAGTTTCTAACTTGTGACTATTTTGCCTCGCGCCAAAGAAATATTCTTATTGTTAGACTTATTTGAAAGGTAATAATGTGCATTATTTCATCTCCACGACATTCTAGCAACATACCGGTAGAGGACGTCAATGTGAATAAATCTTCACAATATGCGAATAATCTCAAAGAAATTTGTTATAAATGAACTTAAAGGCCCTTAGTCCTAAATGAACTCAAACTATTATTTCCCTTAAAAAAAAAAAAAAAAAAACAAATAATAAGGCCCACAATAGTAAACAGGGTTCAATTTAACCTTCTCTGCCGGAAACAGCATTACTACAAGTGGTTGTATGTGCACAGAAAAAAATTAAAAGTTGATTTCAATCAAAAAATGTCTAATATTAATTAAAAAGATTTTTATTCTTGATAAAAACACTGAAATTTATTGTTGGAGGATAAACTAGTTTTTATGCGTATTTCACTGGTTGCTTAGGCCAGATCATCAGGAAGCATTCTCCAAAAAAATTTTAGAAAAGTCAAAGATATTAGCAAATAAAACTGCAGAGTGAATGAGAATTGCAAACACTCAAAAAGTCTTATATGCGACGATAGCATATAGGCCTTTCTCCAATGTCGAATGCGACATTCGTACGCCTTAAAAGTGAAAAAAACATATACCAAAACATTAATTTTATTTTGACAAAAGGCGAAACTTATAGCTCTTGATTAGCACTATAATTTGTGATTAGGTTGATTTTGAGCAATTCTTCGTTTTCAAGAAAATTAAAAAACCCAAGGCATTTGCATGCGACAAAAACAGAAGTTGTTTTTACGGCAAACAGTTCAAACACTGATTTCAGCGAAAACTGATAAAATATTTTAATGCGACTAATTTTAAAATATTACGCATTGATGCATCTTAATAATGGTTTTTATTTAATTCAAAAATATTGTGTATTTTATTTTTTATTTAATTTTAATCACTGTCGCACGCTACATGTTGCATGCGACATTTTGTTCCATCATACTTTTATGTTTAGGTTTTTACTTTTTATGTAATAAGGCATGCGTAAGATGATTCTACATTATTTTAAATTCATTCAATATATTCATTTTCTCAACAAAAGCTATAAAATTATAAAGAAAAATACAAATCCATATTTTTAATATTTTTAATTAGGCTTAAGTTCATTCATCAAATTTAATTTTCATAAAATTATTTTTATGAAGAAAGGAATTTTACAACATGAAATTTAATTAAAATTGTTATTGATAATCTTTCATTCTTGACCGTGGCCGGGGCTCGAACCCTGGCCGGCAGGTTACCATGACATGTTTCGATCGCAACCACTCGATCTCCTCAGATGGATTTGCCATTTTACACTCGCAGCCATCGACGACAATCCTTAAACCAAATTGTATTTTAACTTTTGGTAGATCGAAATTTGCTTTCTTGAATGAATATCCATTTTAATTGATTTCACATGTTTTTTCTTTACTTCTGTTCTTTTAAAAGTTAAAATACAATTTGGTTTAAGGATTGTTGTTTGACTATTGAACTTAAGCCTAATTAAAAGTATTAAAAATTTGGATTAAAAACCATAAATAGTTCAACAAAATATGTAACCACAATACTAATTATTGAAAAATACAAATATAGAACAAAAACTATCTTAACTGAAAATAGTATTGCTAGTCTCAAATAAAGTTTTTTTTTTAAAGGAATAAACTGTCCTTGATGCTTGTAGTTGTTGGCCATCGCAAATAAAGATATTTCAGGAAAAAAAATTTTTTGAATTTATGCATTTTACACTTTCGATGTCGCACGCTACAAACTCAAAAAAAGTACCAAGAACAAAGCACTGATTATTTTCCAGCTAAATTTTTTTAATTTAATTTGCAACAAAAATATGTGTTTGTTACTAATATTTGAAACGCATTGTCCAAATACCCTCGACGCACTGATAACATATGTTCTATTTCAATGTCGCACGCTACATCGAAATATACGGTAAAGCAAAGAAAATTTGCCGTAACTGGCAATCGCATCCTTCCGTTTACATTTTTTCTTTAGGGTTTGAATATAAACTGAGATTTAAAAAGCAATTGTCAATGCATAATGTTTCTCATTAAAATCATTTAGCAAAACAAAACGTGCAATAGAAATGTTCAAAACAGAACTTTTTCACTTTTTCGACTTTGCATTTGAATATTTCAAAGTGTGTAATGAATAAATGTAAAATTTGTTTACATTATTGAAAGTTGATAGATTGCCTTTAAAAATATGTTAAAATAACATACTTTTATAGACTTTGAATTATTTGGCTGCGGTTGACATTTCTGTGGAAATGCCCACATAGTGTTTATTGTTAATTCCACTTCATTTCGGTTTTAATTCCACTTCATTTCGATTTCTAAAACATGCCGGAAAATTTCATTTTAAAAGAGGACTCACCACTTTTACGTACCGTTGCAAAACAACAAACAAAACCTATAAAATAGTAGCCCTATTCACAATAATGTGCATATTGTGATTGCAAATAAAAATTTTCTATCAATTGTGAATGACCTCATTCGTTCAAAGCTAATTGATTCACTGAATGTCAGCTGTAGGTTTGCAATTAAGTATGGCTTACGTCGAGTACATACAAACTAAAAGTTTTTAGTGTTGCATAATAACAAAAGAGTAGCAAGTGCATTGCTGTATATTTTGTTAATGTATAGTGAAAATACACTACATTTGCATAAGCTACGATCCAAGGCCATTTGCACAAGATTGTAGATAAGCTATTATTTCTTCTCTGCAAACTATGGCTGATTTCCTTAACGCAATGTAGCAATGTAAAACGGAAAAGAATAGCCTTAAAAACTCAACTTCTTTTCCGTTGGCAAAGCCTGGAGTTCACTCCTGCCGTATTCTCTACACAACCGTTGCGAAATTTGTATTTCTGATGCTTTTTCAACGCATTTGTTTTAAGTGATGCTTCGCTAAACTGCATTTAGGAAGTCAGCTTATGCTGTTGTTTACTGCATTAAAGAACTAAATTAACAAAAAATGTTAACTAGTCTCCTTTACAACAACAATTGTCGCGCCTTCACAATAACTTGTGGCGATAGGTCTATTAATAAACATAGAAACCAATTTTATGCCCATTCTTTGAAATCCATCTAGTATTAAAAATTTATATTAATGTTGAACTAGACTTGTCAGAAAACTTTGGGGCGGTAAGTCGGTACAATTACACACAAATATCCCATATAAGCCCTCTAAGATCTCTACGAAAAAAGAATAATATTAGCTAAAAAGCCAACGCAATAGGTTCATTAGAATAAACGGTAAACCAACCTCCAAAAGAATCAATCAAAAACAAAATATATTTAATTTATATTTTCAAAATTACACTTTTAAAGTGGAAAGGTTTTTCTTATATGTTTTCATATTTGATTTTGAAGAAGATATCAGTTTGTCCCAGTTTATCATCCTCTTGTATCCTCTTATGTAATCAATTTTCCGAAAAGGAAATCACCACTTGAAAGTAAGAAAAAGCAATCGCAATTTATTAGTCTTTTTAGTTCTAGAAAGGTAATTTTGTATACTGCTAGAAAAGGCGTAATATCGCTGATGTATTTTGATATCAGTACTATGACAAGTGTTTTCGTTTTTGACAACAAGACACTTTTCATCATTGTGATATTAGCCTTAACATCACTTGGCCAAATTGTCATTAGGTTCAAACATTGAAATTATGTCATCAATGGGATGACACATCAGCATTACAGAAATGACGAATCGGATTCAGTTTAATAAAAAATGTCATCAGTTCGATGTGTTACTGAGTCATCGGATAAAGCACTCATTTTTGTTTCTCTTTTGTAGAAGTCTGCAGAAGAACTGTCAATTAAAAGACACCAGCAGCATTGCCCGATATGGTTTTCATAATCATTCAACTTTGAAAATTTGATGTATTTAAATAAATAATTTAAACAAATAGAATTTGGGAATTTTTGCTTCTGATTTAATTTTTAAACATGAAAATAATGTAAATAATACACAACATGTGGCATAAAATTGATGTCACTGTAGTCATAGCATTGATGACGCATAAAATATGACAAAATGTTATGATGACGGTCGTCATTGGAATGATATCACTTTTTGAATCATTGATGCCATTTGTAATAACATTGATGTCACAGTTCTGAATTTACGGAATCATCAATATGAAGATGCATTCTTCTGTGAGTTACCCTGGTAGGCTAGTAGGTTGTGAGCTAGTCTATAATTGCGAGGGTTGCGTATTAGATTCCCACCAAAGGCTCTGATCTATTTCGCTACAAAGAGATTATGGGTAAAATTACTGTTGTTCGATTAATTAAGTTGGAATATAATTTGCAATTGTATTTGTAACTTCTTAAAAAGAAACTCTTTTGTGAATGGTCACTTCCGTTAGCAAATTGTTTTTTTCTTATCTAATTCCTAACAAACCCTTCCAGAGCACCCCCTTTAAAACTATAATTTTTCTACTCACAAAATCAAATACCATAAACATCTTTTAATCGATTTCCTTTTGTGACCTGAGTTTAAAACTTGATCAAATATTTTTTTTTTAAATCTCTGTCTGTCTGTCTGTCCATATTTTCAATAAAACAAGCAAACCACAAAGTTTTCTCCCAAAGGATTTCTTATACATTTTTCTATTTGAAGCGATCAAATTTCCAAAAGAATTTTTAATCAATAATGGACTTGTATGAAGTTCTTAAACCAATAAGGCCGATTACATGTTGCTGCTATTGCATCTTTTATACAATTATTGTTATTATTATTGCCATGAATAAACATGCGGAATTTATTGTTATTCTCTTTTAAGCGACAATAAGGTCTTGTCGAACAACTCTCACAAACCAAATCAGGTTAAAAATGTCTCCGAAAAATTCCAGCATAAAAACCGACAAGCCGAAGACGATGATGATGTGATCATAAGCATGATCATGAGCATAATCATCCTTTTGATCATGACGATGGCAAAAGGCGTGTATCACATCTACAAAACAATGTTTTGTCAACATCAAACAAAAACCGCCAGTCATCACAAACCACCGACTACCGATCACTACTTCTTCAAGTAAAACTACTAGAAAGAAGCCCAGTATCATCATCAGTTACTCCAACAGCTACCCAAGATTCTTTTCGAACATCAGCAACAACAAATCGAGAACATTGTAACAAAATAAACATTTGTTGAAACACCAAAAGCAAAAAAAAAAAAAAAAAAAACGAAACTAAAATAAATAATAATATAATCTAAAAAAAAAATTATAAAGTAAAATAAATAAATATTGCTCGAAAAGTATAAATAAAAAAAAAACTTTGTCCAGTGTTGCGAACTTAAATTTTGCTCTGTGTTGACAACTAAATAATGCGTTAATGTGTTTATTGCCCAAGCACGATGATCACTTTTTGTCTCTTGGGAACAGATGCTGCAGATGCATTCATGCCTTTTCATTGTGCAAGTTTTTGAACTACTCTGTCTGGTGTCCACACACATTCAATTTGACTTTACGATTAAGAGCTACTGGCTTAATGGATGGCTGGACGTGCAAGGGAAAGTTTTAAACATTTGGAATAATCGAATAGGATTATAAAATCCTAACAATATTACAAACATTATTCCGATATCTATAAGGAATGTGTTTGTCTTAAGTATAAAATGAAATTGCGAAAAAAAATCTTGTGTGAAATATTTCAAGTGGGTAGATTTTTAAGGTTATGTAATAATGATTTTCTAAGTACAGACCGATTTAAACCAAAAAAAAAAAAAAAAATAACTATGTAAAAGTGTACAATTTCTCTTGTGCCAAATATTTTCAATTTCCTATTAACGAGAACGAGTTTAGTCTGAAGTTCACTTCAGTGCAGCACATAAAATGCTTCTGGTGTGGATTTTTTCGAAACTAACAAAACGCAATTTGGGTTTTGCTGTTCAGACTTTATGGTCAGCCTTATGTATATTTTTCCCTCAGCTATATTTTGGAAACCAATTGGAATTTTATTTTCCTGTCTTCGGAACAATTATTTTGGGCAACAATTTTTTTATTGCGTCAATAAACTTGGTTGTTGACTAAAAATTCAATAACTATACCTACAAACTTTTTTATCACTACTGTTCAATTAATCGGGTTTTATTTTTGTTCGAATAAACGATTAATCGATATTTGGCATTTTCAACTTATTCGATTAAACGAATAAAATTTTAAAATTAATCGATTAATGGAATAATTCTAAATCCAGAAATTTTATAAATTACAAGGTTTTTTTCCAATAATTCTAGAAAAAAATTAGTTCTTGAGTAAATAAACATTCTTTTTTAAATAAAAATTGTCAATGTAGCTCCAAATTATTGCTTCACTTTCGGTCACTTAGATTTTCGATCACTTAGATTTTAAAAGAGTCAATATAACTATGGATTTTTGAAAATTTTCACTGACATTCCATTCTCTGCTATGCTTCTGCAAATAATTTCCTCTAGAGAATCGACCAAAGAACATTTACGTTAATAAATTTTTGGACACCTGTTACATTTAGCATTATCAGATTTATCATTCGTACAATATTTCTAAACCAAACTCATTTTAAAGAGAGAAATGCATAAACTATTTTGTTAAAAAATACGGGCGTGTTCTAGAAATCGAAATGAAATAGATTTAAAATCGAGCAAATTTTTAAAACGACCCTGTAATAAAAGTTCATAAAAATATTCCATTTTATCTACTTCATTCTTTAAGTATCTATAATTTTTGCAAGAACAACACTTAAAACCTCGTGAAACTACGGTCATTTTATAAAAAGTAATTGAATTTACATTATAGTGCGATTTCAATCTTACTTCATTTTGATTTTTAGGACATATCCGATAAATTAATATAAATCTTTAAGTTAGCATACCTAGCTTTGTCGTTTTTTCTTTTATGTTAATTAATTGTGTTGAAAAAATGTAACAAAATTAAAAGCTAAATTACTCACTAAAGGCTAGATTACACTATCTCACAAGTCTTACGTATTCCATACAACATTGTGAGATAGAAATCTAATGAGTTTTGTTGCGACTGTCAAAAAAATCTAATTTAACATGACAGTTTGTGTTCACACCATCACACAAAGTATAAACACTCACACATGAAATAAAATGCAACCCTGATCCAATGAAAAGTATTATTGTTTAGAAATTTTTCAAAAAACGGTGAAGTCGTTTGGGATGTCAAACTATTTTCATAATACTTGTCATTTTCGTGACACATTGCATTCACACTATCACACTTTTTCATATTACTTGACTTTTTGACTTCTAGCCTTAAACATGACTGTTTTCTTTTAATTCTAACGGACACATACATTTGGTTTGTTTATTCGACTTAAAACTTTAAAAAAATTATACATTTAACAAAAATACTATATATTATTATCTGTCGATTAATCGGTATAAATTCTTCGATTAATCCTTTAATCGAACTTAGCAATTTTAAATTATTCGAACAATTATTCGTTTAAAATTGTTCGATTAATCGAACAATAATTAATCGATTGAACACCCTAATCACTACCGCAAAAATCGTCTTTGCAGAAAATTCAAACATTTTTTAATCAAATACGAGATTTTCGCATACAAATATGAAAATAATTTTTTTTTGTGTTTTTTATAAATTAACCCTCGTTCCGCACTAAAGCAACAAGAATTGTATTGCTGTAAATAAAACAAAAACAAAACTACAAAAAAATAAATAAACAATAACAATAGCACAAAGCGATGTTAGGTGTCAAACCAATCGACTTGAGCACACAACACATGTTACAAGGTACAAGTACCCACCAATCCAACATACATCCCCAACAACCAAATACGAATTGATACAACAATTTACTTCTGCTGTTGTTGTGGTTGCTGCTGTAACATCAATAAAAATCTTTCGATATTGAGGGTTTTCAGTTTTAAGATTTTTTCTTTTCATTTTTTTTTTTTTTTTGCTACCGGCATTAAATATAAATGCTTACAAATATACAATAACAACAACAAAAACTTTAAACATTTTAAGTTAAAAACTAAAAAACAGCTCATCTGTACACCTTAACAACATCAATAACAACAGAAACTAAGACAAAAAAAAAAAAAAACCAAATCGAACAACAAGCAACAACAACAAACAATAAAAAACATCGACATTTCAAACGTTTAAGCATGCGCATAAAACATGAGCGATATAAATTTTTAACATACATTTAACACAAACAACATTGTACATATATTTTATTTGATGCTGTTGCAGCTACTACCGTTGCTCTGGTTGCAACATTTTACAATCCACGGAATGAGCAGAAATCTATTGCCGCTCAGCTCACACTTTTCCTGAAAGACAAGTTGAAATTTTTTTTTCTTCTTCTTTTGGATTTCCATGTTGCAGCGTTTTTAGCTTAATGTTGCTGTTGCTTCTGATGTTACTGCTGCTGTTGTTGTCATCGTCTTTGAATAGGAAAACCAAATAGATTCACGCCTAAAATCGCCTGGGAAATATTACAAGGTCTATACACTCTCTTTAGCTCAAAAAGGTATCACTTTGACAAAAAACACTGTCCAATGGTATCAAATGAATGCTTAAGACATGTCGTCTAGAGGTTTTTTGTTGTCACTATTACTACAGTTGTTGTGGTTGTTGTTGCATGAGCTTCAATGCCCTACTAAATAGTTGATAGGGATTTATGAAATCGATTTGGGGCTTTGCAACACATCCAAATAAGGGAGTACACAGAAATACCTACACTGATTGAAACATTACAGGTCTTCAAATAACGCCAAGGCAAAGGTTCTATTAAATAAACAAATGTCAGAAAAGGTTTTGAAATACAGGGTTAGCAATTTAGTGGTTTTTAACGCGCCGGTTTGGCAAGGTCGTCAGCTGTTAAATATCTGTCATCTGAAGTGAGGTTTATTAAGTGAAAGGTTTGCCATTTACGAATATGGATCGTTTAACAACCAAGAACGCATTAAAATAGTTAAAACTTTCTACAAAATAGTGGTGGTTCAATCGCAGCCTCTTTTCGAGCATAACGGAGGTCGTCCTAATCGACTTACTGTGAAAGGAATAGGCAAGATTATAAAGAAATTTGAAGAGACTGGAAGGGTTTTAGATGTAGTTAGCCCTGTGCATAATCGCAATGTGAGAAGTGCCGAAAATATCGGAGGAACCTTTACTGTCAATTAAGAGCGCTATGGCCGTATTATAACGATATGCAGTTCAACAAGACAGTGCCAAGACCCAGACAACATAACCGAAATCTTTAAAGGAGACAAGAGGATTTAAAATGTCCAACAATATTTGAAAAGCCCCTTTATTTAGACGGTATAAACTTAAAAATCTTTTAAATTAAATTAAAACTTTTTGACCCATTATCACAATTTCTACATACGCTAAATGTTTTTCGTTTTACTTTTTCACTAGCTTCTTTCTTCTTGTGTTAATAAATACAAAAACCATGACCTAAATCATTTAAAATTAAAACACAATGGTCACTCGTAATTTTCATGCTAAAAAAATAAAATAAGAAGCCAAAATTCCCGAATTCTTTTTGTTAATATTATTCAGTTAAATAAAGGGTGGTCCAACCAAAACGCACTACATATGTTAATTGTAAATAAAACAAAAAGTTTCCAAAGAATTATCTTAATATTTTTTATTATGATAGAAGGATCTATGACAATTATGTGTGAAACAAAATATCGGCGAAATGCTCACCACTTCCGTGGCATAGTTAAATGTAGTTAATGTGGCGAATTATCTCATCCTTAAGCTCTTAAATTTTTCTTGATTTATTGACGTATACTTTTTAAAAAAAATTGGTCGGATAAAAAATTTTGAAACGGCAACCCTGCTCACAACTGACTCTTATTTTTTTCTTTTAAACACGGAGAGAATTTCATATTGGGTACGTTTGTAAATGCATCACTGCGCTGCATCAGAAAACCAAACTTTTTTTAATGGCGTTAAAAGAATAATTATAATTTTTTTTATTGTGTGACTATTATTTTTGTGGAGTATTTCACAATTTTTTGGTCCACATTGACCTCACTGATAAATATATAACCATTTGAAATCACTGATGCAGCGCAGTGATGCATTTACGAACGCACCCATTATTTTGATTCTAAAAAGTCGTAATACATTGTATTACCGTGTAAACTAGCCTGCTGGTGACTTAGAATTGTGAGTTATTCTGTAAACAAAGGGGGTAATACAATAAACGTGAAACAAAGGGGTAGGACAATAATAATATTCTCTCTCTCTCTCTCTCTCTCAATGGTTCTCTGGGGTTAGTGTTTAGGTTTGAACCAAAATCTCGCTTTTTGATTATTTCAAGTACGAATTTAGGATAAAAACCAACTCAGAAATTGTTGAATTAAGCGCAGTTTGACATAAGTACCATTTTGGGACTTTTTTAAGTACGGTGCACGTAAACAATTCTTACTTGAATCAAGCATTCTGTGCTTGACTTAGAAAAATCCATACTTACTGTACTATTACTGTACTATTAAGAACGGATGTATTAATTTTTCTTTTCAGTTTATATATTTAGCTTTATAAACATATTTCTATCAAATGTGTTGATATTTAACTAATAAAGTCTTTTATTAATCAGTTCCAGCGTTACCAACAATTTCTATAACTATAAACACTTTCTAATAAAAAGTAAATCAATCCAGTAAGTGTAAGTAAAAAAAAAAGAAAATACTCAAAAGTGACTTTCAGTATGTGATTGTATTTGTTGTTCGTAATTTATGTATAGATGGCATTTTAACTTTTTTCGCATAAATTACCTTTTCTACATTACAAAGTTGTAAATTTTTTTCCTCTCTACATTTTTATTTACTTTTTTTTATTATTTTCTATAATCGCAGCACATGTGGAATAATTTTTCATAAAGTTACATTTTTATTATTTGCACAAATCAAAATGCAAAAATTTCATAAGAATCTTTCAGATGTTTTTGCTTTGATTGTTTTGTTATTTAGTTTTTTCTTTGAAATGGAATACAAAATGAGTTTAAGGAATAAGATAATATTCTGTTAGCCGTTAGATGTTGTAGGAAGATAAAAAAGTGCTAAATATGGAGGAAAAATTTGGATTGATATTTGTGGTTTCTAAAGAAGATATTTTGTGCTGTCTGGAAAACTTAAATTTCTTAGAAATAATTATAAGTTTATTTAGAAAACAAAACCTTAATATTTTTTACATTGCATTAGGAACATTTTTTATGAAAATATATTTTTTTAAGTGAGGTTAAGTCAGTAAAAGTCCTTACGCAGCCCGAAAAAATCCCCATTTTTGCCTACACGTTAAATAAATTGTCTCTGCAAAAATCCCTAAAACTTTTTAATGATAAAATATCAAATATCAAGATAAATATGTCGAACTAAATATGTTTTGACGTAATATCTTACGTCTTCACATATTTAAAGTATGTTTTTCGTATTTGGGACAATTTTCCAAATATGTTTTAATATTTATGACAAACTATTATATACATATGTTTTCGTATTTGTGACATATTTAAAATATCAAATTATTAAATATCTTCGTATTTTGTACATATTTAATGAAATTTGAAAGAAATTAAGAATTTTATTAAAAATGCAGATTCTCTGAGGGATTTTTGGAAATAGTGGACAAACTGGAAGACCTTACAGGATGGCAAATACCTCATTTTAAAGATAATTACGCCCACTTTTGTAATCTATTTCAGTTTTTGAGAAAAAAACATATTTAGTTCGACATATTTATCTTCACCCACATACAAATAGAACAATTTGTATTTTTGTATATAAATTTTATGTAAACATGTTCTCAGCTAGCATTTGAGTGATCATTAAAAAAATAAACTAAATGACTCTTCTCAGATCACTTTTGCTGATTACAAACTGATTTATCGCCTGAGCGATTGAAAAAGGATTAATATATAAACACAGAAAAAAATAAAAATTGATTTCAATTAAAAAATTTATTAAATTTGCATCAGTAAAGAATTAATAGTATTAATTAAACGTTTACTTCACTCGATTAAACGTTTAATTAACTTGATTAAACTTTTAACTCACTCGATTAAACGTTGAATTTAGTTAATTACATTTTTAATTAAAACGAATTTTATTTTTGATTAATGCTTTAATTGGTCAACAATTTTAGAAAATGTTTTCTGTGAATAATTGCCGAACAAATAAAAAGATTGGCTTAAAAAGAAGCCTAAAAATTATTTTCAATTAATGAATAATAGTATGGCCAGCAGTCGTCACAATCGACTGCAATTTAGATATAACGACTTTGTTTTGTGTATGCCAGCCAGCCAAAAGAACTTAGACGATTGGTACATATCAGTACAATCGCATAATATACTCTCCGCCTATTATATAGTTGGGTATCAAAACTGAACAATTTTAATTATTTAAAAGTTTTAATTTTGAAGACTTCACTCTAAAACCTTTTGATGCTCATCTTTTACAAATTATTTTTCTCTTGCCCTGTAAATTTAAGTTCAAAAGATATCCATTCTTGTAAAAGTGTTGCCGTATTAAAATTTTTATTAGTATGCTGTCACAAGTTGAAAAAAGTTGCCAAATGTATACAGTTTTCCAACATTACTTACTTTTTTTAGAAGAAAGTCCCTACGAATAAGGATTTTTCCCTACGTATAACATCACTGGGTTAAGTGTTTTACAAAAAAAAAAGTGGTGTTATTTTATTAAAAGTGGTGTTTATTTAGAGCCAAATGAGTTTGTAAATATCGTTGAATTTTAAAATGCGAAAGTAAACTTTTTTCGCATTATATATAAACAGCCATATTCATAAAAAGTTCTTATTTTAAGCTCATAGTCTGTAATAAGTATTAAACGCTTTTTGTCCTATAAACCTCTTATAAAAATTAGTATTCATAAACGTACAATAACAGCTTTTTTACTATTAACTGTTTGCAGCGATTTTCTGTTTAAGTATGGCAACTTTCTCTATATTTGGCTGCCATATTATTGTTAGTGATGCACGAAACTTCTATTCGGTTTACATGATATTCTATATTTAAATTTTTTTATAATTTTTTTTTAATTGTAGACCTTCAAAATTATTCTTATCTAATAAAACTACATATTATTTTAGTTTCTGAACAAAATGTTTCCGAAAGGTAGCATAAAAACTTCTGTTTGAAACTTTTTTAAATATACGATAAGAAAGTAGTCGAATAAAAATTTCGTTTACTTTTTATTAACATCACTATTATTATGGTTTTATTTTTTTTTATATTTTTGAACAATAATTTGTTGTTTAAAAAAAAAAAAAAAAAAAAAAAAAAAAACAACTAGTTGCACTAATTTAATAAATAATTAAAGAGAATATCTATCTGCATTTGCCACTGAACATATTCATTTAAATCAATCATATAATTTTTTTTTTAATTATCAATATAACTTTAAATTGGCTATCTAAAATAGTAAAATGTATTTAACATTTCCGTTGTAATAAATAAAACATTTTTGTCATTATTTTTCAACATATTTCACAAAAATAATATCAAAAAGTGCAAACACCTTTTCAAATGTCATTTTATTTTTGGTTTAAAGAAGGGCAAATCCAACAATAAATTTTCTTACTTTATGAATGGTTTATTAAAGGTTCAATAGACTATTTTTCGTTTATGAATACAACTTTAGCAAGTTTTGCTTAAAAACGGTCAATTAATCATCAATAAGTTTTTATGAATACGGCTGTAAACCTTTGTAAATAATAATAAAGTTTATTATTTTAAATAAAGCATGGCTTATTTTCAGTGTAAGAACAGGGAAGAAATTTTTTATTGCCAATTGATTTCAGAGCGATTTTTTGACAAGATTTCATTGAACATTTTTTAATTGCAAAATTGTTAATAAAAAGCGAGGTCAAGAGTACGGTAACTACTGATTTCCTTAAATCAAGTACAGAATGTTTGAAAAAAGTACGGATTATTGAACTGCTCCGTACTTAAAATAAACCGAAAACGGGATTGACTTAAGTAAAAGTGAGATAAAACCTCAGACTGTGCTTGATTCATTCAATATTTTTTAAATGGTTCAATCCCGAATTCTTACTTGAAATAATCCGAAAGTGAGCTAAGATTAATTCTAACCTAAATCACTAAACCCAGAGATAGAGAGAATATTATTATTTACTTACCCGTTACACATGTTTGTTTTACCTTTGTATTCCTCTCTTTGTTTACACAGAAAAAAATAAAAATTTATTGATTTGCACCAGTATCAATAGAATCAATTAAACCAGTTAATAGTATTAATTAAACGTTTAATTTTCTTGATTAAACGTTTATATCACTTAATTAAAATTGTAATTAAAACTGATTATATTTTTGATTAATGCTTTAATTGGTGAAAAATGTGGGAGAATTTTTTCTTTGTACAGAGAAACTCTCAATTATAAGACACCAATGTTTTTTGTAGTGTTTCTACTTTGAAAATTGTATGTATTTAACTAAATAATTTTAACAAATAGAATTCGGGAATTTTCTTATTTTACCTTTTTAATAGAAAATAATGTATGTTGTTCTTCTTTTCGTGTTGTTGTTGTTTCTACGACAAACTCTTCCAAACACACGCGTATGCATGCATACATAACACAATGTTTTCAAAAGTAATCCAATTTTGGACTGTTCTATGTACTTTTTGGTGTTATTCGTACTTAAATTTTTGAGTACCTATCGTGTTAAAAGCAAGTGGAAAAAACTTATATTTAATGCGAGTTTTTTCTTTTGTGTAAGTTTTTTACTTTGAATTCGGATGCAGTGCCCTTAAAAGAAGCGTATTTTAGTTCTGCATCAATCAAAATAAATGGTTGTCAGACGGAGCAAGGTCTCGACTTAAAGGGGGGTGAAGCAAAACTGGACTTTCAATATGCGGCTGACTGTTGTCATAATCGTGAAGAGTATAACAAAATCAAGAGATGTAAAACACTGTTGCAAAATAGATTCGAACGTTAAAGGCCTTAAACATTTTAATTAATTAACGTATTGTCTTTTTTGTCTGTCTTTAATACTACGCAAATCAACATATTCCAAAATTATTTTTATTTAAGTGCTGAACTAAAATAAATTTTTTATTTTAATTAAAACTTGTTTATTTTTCTTAATTTAACAACATTTTTGTAGTTAGTTTTCATTACAGTTTCCGGTAAATAGATTTTAAGTTTCAATTATATTAAACAAAAAATAAAAAAGAAACGCTCCTAATAGTTTATTCAAAAATTTTTGTCACGTGCTTTATGTTTTAAGAGCTACGCCTCCATCTGCAATTTCCGTTCACCCCTCTTAAATATGAAAATCACTACACAACTAATAATTGGCTGCATCTATTACGACAATATTTGTTAATAATGGTATGAAATGCTCACAATGAGGCAACGAAGTTAAACAACACAACACTTAGAAATATTTACAAGAATCAAAAAATGAGGGTTAATTTAATTAAGAACAACATTTTGTTACAATCGTAGTTAAACAAACAATAGTTAAAAAATATACACATTCCTAAAAATTATGAAAGATATTTAATTAAATGTATTAAATTACATTTGACATGCGTAAGCAGGCGCTCGTTTCCAAACAGAAGCACACCTTCCTCACTCTCTCTGTTTCTATCAGTCTTGTCGCAAAACCAATCCGTTTTGTGTTTTGCTTTTTTAATACAGTTTCATTGGATTTTTTTTTATTTCCTTTCTTTAAATTTGCCGCCTTTTTGAACATGACAGTTACAAATTAAATCATTTTCAACACCTATTTTGACAGTTCATAAAATACATTTGTCATAAAACTTCTCAATCGTGTGTTCTCCAGTTTTTTTTTTTTATTCTTTATCGAACTTCTGGTATATTTTGTTACTCTAGTTAGGCGAAAAGATCACAACAGATAAAGCTGTACATCTTGCTTTAAAAAAAAGTTTCCAACTAAGAAACCTTTTAAAAGTCTTGCTGTCTGTATCTTCTTAAAGTTCTTTAACATTTTGTTGCGTTTAGCAAACGTACAATTTATAATGGTCATTGAAAATTCAGATCAAACTTGTATGTCCTGTCTGACAGTTTGTCCAAAAAGAGGTTGATATGACAAAAAAAAAAAAAAAAAAAAAAAAAAAAATAAAAGATTTGTCTTTTGGTATTTTATTTTTGTCTTTGTGGCATTTTTTATTTCTATCTGTTTGTGGCATGATCTGACTTGAAGTTTTATGTCACAGCTGGATTTTATTGAAAGAACTACTAAATTTAAAAAGAAAACTTTAATTTATGACCTTCTTATAAGGGGCTGCATGACCAATCGTAAATAATTAATTCCAAAGTAGTTTTTAAAAAAGTATAAAAAAGTTTTAAAAAATGTTTCAATATAAAATTCAAAAATTTTTGAAATTGTGATTAAAAAGGGGGAAACAGATTAATATTATTATATAATTTAATGAAATATTGTACACAGTAACTAACTGTAATTAGTTCCACAATTGTGAAAATTCACTTTTTCTCTAAAAAGTAAATTTTTGCACAAAAAAGGCACTTTTTTTTTACTGAAAAGTAATTTTTTTTTTACTGAAAAGTCACTTTTTCACAAAAATGTCACTTTTTTAGTGAAAAGTCAATTTTTCACAAAAATGTCACTTTTTTACTGAAAAGTCACTTTTTCACTAAATAGTCACTTTTTTACTGAAAAGCCACATTTTCCCAAAAATGTCACTTTTTTACTGAAAAGTCACTTTTTCACTAAAAAGTCACTTGTTTTCCTGAAAAGCTACATTTTCACAAAAATTTAATTTTTTTACTGAAAAGTCACTTTTTCACAAAAAAATCACTTATTTTTTTTACTAAAAAATCACTTTTTCGCAAAAAAGTCACTTTTTTACTGAAATGTCAATTTTTGACTGAAAAGTCACTATTTCACAAAAATTTCACTTTTTTACTGAAAAAAATGTCACTTTTTTAGTGAAAAGTCAATTTTTCACAAAAATGTCACTTTTTTACTGAAAAGTCACTTTTTCACTAAAAAGTCACTTTTTTTACTGAAAAGCCACATTTTCACAAAAATGTCACTTTTTTACTGAAAAGTCACTTTTTCACTAAAAAGTCACTTGTTTTACTGAAAAGCCACATTTTCACAAAAATGTAATTTTTTACTGAAAAGTCACTTTTTCACAAAAATATCACTTTTTTACTGAAAAGTCACTTTTTCACAAAAATGTCACTTTTTTACTAAAAAGCCACATTTTCACAAAAATGTCACTTTTTTATTAAAAGTCACTTTTTCACTAGAAAGTCACTTTTTTACTCAAAAGTCACATTTTTACAAAAAAATCACTTTTATTTTTTACTAAAAAGTCACTTTTTCGAAAAAAAAGTTACTTTTTACTGACAAGTCACTTTTTTTTACAAAACAGTCACTTTTTTACTGAAAAGTCACTTTTTTTTTACTGAAAAGTCACTTTTTTTTAACTGAAAAGTCACTTTTTCATAAAAGTCACTTTTTTACTGAAAAGTCACATTTTCACAAAAATGTCACTTTTTACTGAAAAGTAAATTTTTCACAAAAAAGAGACTTTTTACCGAAAAGTCACTTTTTCTCACCTACAAGTTACTTTTTTACTAAAAAGTCACATTTTTTACTAAAAAGTCATTTTTTTTACTAAAAAGTCACTTATTTTTAATTAAAATTCACTTTTTCACTAAAAAGTCACTTATTCACTAAAAAGTCTCTTACTCACTTAAAAGTAAATATTTTACTAAAAAGTAATTTTTTCTTAAATCGTCAACTTTTTCTTAACAAAAAGTCACTTTTTTCTTACAAATGTTTTTTTTTTTTAATATCTCTAAGAAATAAATGATTTGAAATTTGGTTTCTTCTTATTTTGAATTTTATATTCTCTTGAAATCCAAGAAATACAGTTCCTCAAAATATTTACTTTTCTACAAAATAAACATCAAAAAAAGTTAAAAAAATTTAAAATTTTTTTGGCGAACCAAAAGTAACAAATTCTAAAAGGTTGCCTTATGGTCTTCTTCGACTTCTTCGTAAAAAAGGCACACAGTTATTGACAAAAGATTCCTTAACTTTTGTTGTCTTTTTTAAGCAAACGAACACAAAAACCTTTAAAGAGAAAAGAAAACCTTTTATGCATTGACATCGACAGACAACTTCGTAGTACTTGCCCTCGTACCTGGTTGGTACTTCTTTTTTTAAAAAAAGTCTACTGCAGTGCAATCGATATGCGTACAGATGCTCCACTTTGATCAGGTCATCAGCGACACATCGTTCATCATACCATGAATCCTTTTGCAAATGGAATGCGCATTGCAGTAGCATATCCAGCATACATTTCCAAGCAAATCAAAAAAAAAAAAAAAATCCACACATTCAGAGTGATTTTTTTTTTAGTTTCTTAGGCTGGTTGCCAGAACACGTAAATACGAAATAAAAGGAACGCTTTTTATGTTTTACGCCACTAAAATAAAAGCTTCGTCCAAAACAAACTTAAAACTCAAACAAACTGATCTGAACTGAACCGAACCGAACAAAACTAAACGAGTAGTCAGTCAGTTATCCATAGTATTCTTGGATTGCAGTCTCTTCAACATCAACTAACATTGGTCTATGCCTCACGTGTGTGTGTGTGTGTGTGTGTGTCCGTTTTGTCTGTCTTTTCTTTCGGATTCTGGTACGCGTATGCGTTTTCGCATTTTGTATTTCTCTGCTGGTTTTTAGTTTGATTTGACTTTGGTGAAGCAGACTTTGATGGATGCATTTCAGAAATAACTTTTTAAGGATTCCACTTGTTTTTTTGTGTCGTTCGTATTTTTTTCTACATGTTTTATTTCTTTTGTCTTGTGTTTATCTGACTATTGACATTGTATTTGTTTTACTTTTTGCATTTTATTCGTTTTACTGTATTTTGATCACTAATTTGGTATGACGATTTTAAGTCTGTTCATAAAATCGGCTATTGTAGTTTTTGTTTTACAGTGGTTGCTATAATTCTAGGGACAATCAGGTTCGCATTAAATCATTCCTTTAAAAAAACAAGTACATTAAAAGTCCACTACGCATACACTAAAAAAACGGGACATGTTAGTTAAAATTTCACTACGCGTTTGCTAAAAAATGCTGAACAAATACCCTAAAAAACACTACACGTACCATTAAACAAGATCGGTAAGTTTTCTTAGTGTTTGTGGTTGTTAGTTCAAAATCGTTGTGTACCATATTTTGTTTGTATACAAATTCACAAACACAGTTTTTTATTTTGTATTCTTATATAGAATGTGTATGTGTACTGTTCGTGGCAAAATACGGTATGGTACACTAACTTCCTGTACTTTAGTATTTTTTTCGAACTTTGGTAAAACATTTATAATGGCACAAGATAATTAAAGCGAGTGTGTGCTGCTGGAAGAATCGGAGTAAACGACAGAAAAACAAGTTTTTGAAAGAATTTATATTTGATTTGGAAGCACTGCCGGAGTTGTGAGACTGTTTGGCTAAAGCTCATTCCGACAAAATAAAAAGAGCGGCTGCACACCAAAACATATGACAAGTTTTTAAGAAAATCAAGCCCCCTGAATTTTTGTTTCCAAAAATTAATCAAATAAACATTAACGACTTTTAGTTCCCACCAGACGGCGCAATCTGCTAATTTTTTTTGTCCTTATATTTATTATCATGACTGTCTCCCTTTTTACTTATCATTTGCGCTTGAGTCATTCTTTTTATGCTTTGCCTGGATAAAGTTTTTTCTTTTTTTAAATATTGTACTAAAAGTCTAACTTACTTTGTATTCACACATGAACAAGTATTTTGTTATTGGAAAATAAAACCGACTGGTTGGATTTCTTGGCAGTCATTTTGACGCTACTCTTTTACAACTAAACGAAATAAATATCTTTTCAGTTGTTCCTTTTTAAAGAGAAAATTCTTCTTTCCTAGCAAATAATGTTGAATAGAATTTTTCATTAAAACTGGAACTGCATCGATTCAGACTCTTAGTTCCGAGAACTATGGTGAGGTCTAATTCTTTTAAAAATTAGACACAAGAGATTAAAAACATTTGAAATGCCAGAAAAGCTTGCGAGTTAGATGAAAAAGAGTTGAACACTATAAAGAGCAACATTGATGGTGGCAGTAAATAAAGTATTAGATCCATACTTAAGGCCAGAGATAAAAGAGTTATAAGATTACGAAAAAAGTTCTTTCCTTAGGGGCAAATTACGCAACTTCCCAAGTACATTCTACCATAAAAGAATTCCCTTAAGTTCTTGTTGTTGACTTTTTAAATCCATTAACTAAACTTGAACTGGTCATGAGAATATTTTATCACATATTAAAAAAGTTTACAAAAACATGCAACAGAATAGATTCAAATGCAACACTACAGTGTTGCATTTTTTGGCAACGCACTTGTTTGAAAACACATTTACAAATGGCTTCGTGGTCATTGTCAGTCTTATGCTGGCATTACGCAAATGCTCCATTGTTTCCATTTGATTATTTTTTCTATTATAAATTAACACCGAACACAACAATCGAAACACATCAAATGCGACAATGTAAAATTTTACATCGTAAAAATATTTAATGAACAACTTTTAAATTTGAAAAAAATTTAACAATTTACATTGTTTTTGTTTAAATGAAATATTATTTAACTAGTTCTAGGACAAGTCAATACAAAAAAGACACAACTTGATGTTAGTTAAAAGTACTTTTTGTTATTATTTTTTTATTTTTATTTTTGTAATTCATTTTATAACCTTCATATTGTACCTGCATGTTGGTCGTTCAGATATTCTGGTATTACAGTGGATTTATTTACATTATTATACAAAAAAAAAAAAAAAAAAAAAAAAGCAAAACAAAAATAAAATATTTTAACTAAAACATTTTATACAAATGCACAAGTTGTACGTACGTATGTATTTATATGTTCGAAGTACAATTCTTAGTTTCTTTCAACTTGGACAAAATAATTTCAATAATGTCAACAAACAGATTTGCCGCACAACATCTTCAGTCAGAGCAACACTAACCAATCCAGTGATCATACACACTAAACGACTTAAGAGCACAGACGCAATGGGACCAGCTAGGGGGAGAGCAAAACGAGACCAACTACCTCAAATGAATTCTTTTTTTAAATAAACACATACATATTGTTTTCCTTCGCATTTATAAAAACTTTGCTGTTAGTATAAGACTTTGGGGTCGGTATAAGAGTAAAGTCTTAGTAAAATAATTACCACCGTATTCATAAACGATTATTAATTTTGTACTTTGCGTTGATATTTATGCTTAATGGAAGGGTAAGTAAAAAAATATCTTTGAAATTCCCTGAAATTTATAAGGGAAACTTTTGGGAATTTTTGATATTAATTAAAAATTTAATTAAATTTTGAAGCAGTTAACAAATTAATAGTATTAATTAAAAGTTAAATTCCCTTGATTAAACGTTTAATTCAATTGATTAAATTTTTAGTTAAAACTGATTTTTTTTTAATTAATGCTTGGATGAACAATTTTGAAGAATTTTTTCTGTGTACTGGGTATTTTTCTATTGTGCAAGATTTTGTGACATTGAAAAGTCTACCTAGAGCCAAATTACAACTAATCCAATGTAGTTTATGGATATACATACGTCTTAATTGTATATTCGCTTCTGAATAATGATATTTCAGTATCATTAAAAATATCCTCGGATTTATCCTAATTTTCAAAAATATAAGCATAAAACGGAATAAAAAGCTGTCAAAGTTGAGAATTAAAAACTTTATGTGAGGTAAAGTTAGATAAAAACAAATATTATGAAATGTTTAATAAACAGAAGAATAAGTTTTGAAAGTTTTCACGTCGAGATCACATTTTCCATACAATTGGACATAAAAATTTGTCGTAGAAAGCCGTGGTGAAATAAAATCTAAAATCTATTTCATATAGACACTTATTTTCCCTTTTCATAAATTTTGAAAACAGAAAATGGAAAACAAAAGAAAATAAAAAATTAAAACAATTGAATGAGAGAGAATTTGAAGTTACTGCCGACGTTTTAATTATGGGCTTTAGGATTTTTGCCTGATTTTGAAGTCTCAATTCTGTTTGAACACTTATTCCAAAATAGGGCTTAAAACTTTCTAGACTGAGGATACTCAAACATTTTTAACGATTTTGCCAAATAATAAAAGGTATAAACAAGAATCTGTTGAATACAGAGAAAAAATTAACTTTCTTATTTGAATACTAAAATCGCATTATTGATCAAAAAAATTTTTAAATTTTCTGCGATCACGATTTTTGCGGTATTGATAAGAGTTTTAGGTATAGTTATTGAATTTTTAGTCAACAACCAAGTTTAACTCAAGAAAAAAAGTTGTTGCCCAAAATAATTTTTTTTTAACAAAATGTTTACGTGATTTGTTAAAATAAATTGTGCGAAATTTTAAATAAATCAAACAAAATGTTTATCGAAAATTTATTTATTCATTAATTATGATGTTCTAAATTCCCAAGTTTTATTTTTTGACAAATACACTAAAATTTATTGTTGGGGGAAAAGTTAGCTCCTAAGCGCGTTTCGCTGTTTGCTTAGGCCAGATCACCAGGAAACCTTTTTCCAAAGACTTTGGAAAAACTAAAGACATTATACAAATAAAACTGTTAAGCGAATGAGAATTACAAACACTTAAGTCTTACTTGCAACGATATCAAGTTTATTAAGAAATGGACAAGAGTTGTAAAAATACTGTCTTTACTTTGATTTTAATATTTCTTTTATTAAATATGAAGAAATATTTAATTATTTCATTAGTAAATATGTTTTATGAATGCTTATTGCAAAGCTAAATTTTGATATATTTTTTCATTGAATCAAATAAAAAGTTTGTTTGGAAAATTTTATTTGTTTTATTTTTTTTAACAACCTGTGTTGTTAAAAATTTTCTTAAGGTATTTTTTTCTGTGTACGATGACAAGAAATTTTAAGACATAACTAAAGTTGAGCGACATCTTTGGGATTCCAATATCTAAAGAACACAACTTGGAACCCCTTATATCGTGCCTCACAAGAGACCCGAAATACGTATAGGATGCCTTCTAGAAGGCCCTTGTACTCCTTCTTTTGGATGTACAAAGCCTGCTCGCTCTATTCCATACTTATATCTTTTTTACACACGTTGTCATTGTGGTGTAGGCCTTTCGCTCTTGCTTCTGTCGCGGTTACATAAGAATGGCAACTGGATCAAAAAAATAATACCTTAGCTTTTGCTTTGGCCAAAAAAACAAAACAAATAATGTTACTCCTTCTCAAAGAAGGGCATGTGGAATGTGTACATTATCTGTTATACGAACCGAGAACCGAGGCTTTCTATGAGGCAGGCATTCTTAAGTAGTTAGAAAAAATGGCAATTGAATCAAAACATTTTTAAGCAGGCCTCTAATAAGGCCTGAAGTAAAATGGTCTTCTGAGTTTTCGTATACAGAAAAAAAAAATAAAAATTGATTTCAATTAAAAAATGTGTGAAATTATTAAAAACTTAACTAAATATGAACCAGTAAACAAATTAAGAGTATCAACTAAATAATTTTTTTTTTAATTTTGAAGACATTTTCAGCAGTTATGTTCTTAATATAAGTATACGTTTAATTTACTTCATTAAATTTTTAATTAAAACTGATTTTATTTTTCATTAATGGATTAATTGAAAAAAAAAAAAAAAAAAATTGGCGTGAATTTTTCTGTGTAGAATGTGGGAAAACAATTTTTAATTTATTTTAAGCTAACTGCATTTATAAACTTTTAAAAACAAAGTTTGTTTAATTTCTGCAAAATCTATATAAGATTTAAATGTTTTTTTTTTACCATAAAATGCTACTCTGCTGGCTTAAATAAAATTCAACAACAGAAAAAAATTAGTGTCAAAAAAAATTTATTTAAAAATGTTTTTTTCATAAAGCAAATAAGCAAAGTGTGTGTTAGATAAAATTATTAAAAAAAAACAATTACATATATTGTGAAAAATTTTTAATGAGAAGATTTTTAATTTTGTTCTGTTGTTTTAAGGTGTGTTAAATTCACACAGAGTCTATATATCAGCGATATCAATTTAACGCGTTTTGCGCTAGTTTTATTTCGTTTTGAGAATGCAAAGAGAGCATTTTTTCGTCTTAGCGCGTTTCTACTAAAGTCAGTAGATAGCTTTAATTGAAAATTTTTTTATTTGAACAACTATTTAAAGCATTTTGTGTAGTTTTATTCATGATTACGGTGAAAAAATATAAGGTGGCCTCGTGCTGCTGTGCAAGGGCAAATTGGCTATTCAAACCCTTGTGTCAAAAATGGTTTTTGTTTTCATGTTGGCTTTCACTATCTAATTGTGCGTCCTTGAAAGTGTTTTCACCAAAAAGTCACTTATTCACAAAAATTTCACTTTTTCACCAAAAAGTCACTTTTTCACCAAAATGTCACTTCTTCACCAAAAAACACTTCACCAAACAGCCAGTTTTTCACCAAAAAGTCACTTTTTCACCAAAAAGTCACTTTTTCACCAAAAAGTCACTTTTTCACCAAAAAGTCACTTTTTCACCAAAAAGTCACTTTTTCACCAAAAAGTCACTTTTTCACCAAAAAGTCACTTTTTCACCAAAAAGTCAAATTTTCTCCAAAAAGTCACTTATTCACAAAAATTTCACTTTTTCACCAAAAAGTCACTTTTTCACCAAAAAACACTTCACCAAAAAGCCAGTTTTTCACCAAAAAGTCACTTTTTCACCAAAAAATCTCTCCACCAAAAAGTCACTTTTTACAAAAAAATTACTTTTTCACCAAAAAGTCACTTTTTCACCAAAAAGTCACTTTTTAATAAAAAAATTACTTTTTCACCAAAAAGTCACTTTTTCACCAAAAAGTCACTTTCACCAAAAAGTCACTATTTCAACAAAAAGTCACTTTTTCACTAAAAAGTTTAAATGTGACTTAGTTGCAGCATTAAATCATAATCTTTTATAACACTAAAACCTAGTTGGTTCCCTTAAACAGACTTACACCCTCAAACTCCAGTTAGACCTTAAAAAACGTCAACCTTATTTTCCTCAATACTTCCACGCGTAAAATAATTTTGTTTGCTCTTATTTTTATTGTATTTTGAAACAAAACCAGATCAGACACATACAAGCACGTAATTCGGTAGTCAAAATCCTGGCATATTTTTCCAAACCCAAAAATATTTTGTTTTTTTTTTTATTTTTTTTTTTTCTTCTTACATTTAACCTTTTTTTTCTCCCTCTTTTCTGTTACCATCATGAAATGTTTTAAATTTTAAATATACAAAAAAAAAAAACAAACAAAATTTTTTTTCAAGCCCAAAAAAACAAAAAAAGATCTTCAATTTACGCATAATGAAAAAATAAGAATCATTCAAATCCTTTTGCGTTGGCTTGAAATGTAAAAGTGCGATTTTTTTATTCGTTTCTTCCTTCAGTTTTGTCACCGTTTTAGGCAACCTCCACAAATCTTCTGATATTTTTGCATTTTTTTGCTGCTGTTTTTTTTTGTTGTTTTTTCTTTATTGGATTTAAGGTTTAGAATCGCTTACGAGTCATTCGTCGTTTTGTATTTTCATATAAAGACATGAGAATTTTAACGAAAAAACGAAAAAGTTGAATAAAATGTGGACAAAAAAAAAGGCTAAAGAAGTAGCAAGTGACTGACTTAATGAGCAAAAGGAAATGATTGACATATGTTAAATTTTGATGAAACATTTCATCAACAAGGCGAAAAAGGTTCAGAAGAGACAGTGGAAGTTTGATTGATTTGGTTTTAGTGAATTGGGGCTACCTACGTACTTGCAATGAATGCCTTTAGTCTGTATAACGACGAACCGATCGTTATGATTTTGCCGATCATAGCTTTAGCAAATTAATTTTTATGGATTCGATTATTGATTTGGTTTTAGTGAATTGGGGCTACGTACTTGCAATGAATGCCTTTAGTCTGTATAACGACGAACCGATCGTTATGATTTTGCCGATCATAGCTTTAGCAAATTAATTTATATGGATTCGATTATTGATTTGGTTTTAGTGAATTGGGGCTACGTACTTGCAATGAATGCCTTTAGTCTGTATAACGACGAACCGATCGTTATGATTTTGCCGATCATAGCTTTAGCAAATTAATTTATATGGATTCGATTATTCCAATATAAAACCCATTAGGGAAAGATTACCCTTTTTATGGACGATTTTTATCCTTTATTGATTCTATATTGAATGTTTGGATCGAGTTTTGACTTTATTATTCCATATTCAGATTAGTCTTGTTAATGGCTTAAAAATAAAGATAAGTAATGATCATATAAGTTATATCTATGAGATATTGATATTAATTAATTTTATGTTGATTTTTCCGAGTTTCGATTTTTTTTATATGTAGTAAAGGTCTTGGGAAATAAAAGAATAATCACATATATTTAGTCTCGAATGATATACGATTGAGAGTTATTTTATTTAGAAAAGTATTGCAAAATTGAAATATAGATGAATCTTAAATAAATAGAGGAGTGTGACATGATTATCTTAAGAAGATGATTAAGTACAAACTTTATTTACGAATTCAGTATAAAGCAAAGATCACACTATCGGCGCACATATCACAATCTACGAAGATGTTTCTTGTGCTTCATCTCTCATTTTATTGTTTTAATTTTATATTTTCTTTTGTGTTTCATTATCAGGTTACAAAGTTTATTAAAATTAATGAAAGTATGGTACACTGATAGAAAAATGCATCTTCATATTGATGATGCCCTAACATCAGAATTGTGACATCAATGTTACTACAAATGGCATCAATGATGCAAAAAGTAACATCAATCCAATGACTAACGTCTTCGAACAATTTTGTCATTTTTTACGTGTCATCTATTGTATGACTATAGTGACATCAATTCGATGCCACATTTTGTATATTATTAACATTATTTTCATGATTACAATATATTATAAGAAGCAAAAATTCCTATATTCTATTATTTTAAATCATTTAGTTAAACACATGAAATTTTTAAAGTAGAATGATTACGAAAACCATATGAGGCATGGTGCTGGTGTCTGCTGTAAGCAAAGGTCGTAATTCAACAAACGTGAAGCAAATATATGCAACGGGTAAGTAAATAATAATATTCTCTCACTTTGACTTAAGTAAATTCCAATGAGTTTGACTTAATGACAAACTGTCATTAAATTGATGCTTATTTGTCCTTTCTCCGATGTTACTGCGTCATCGCACTGAGGACATGTTCGTCCATTTTGTGACGCCGATGTGTCATCCCACTGGTGACATAATTTCATTTTGACCCTGATGACACTTTGGCCAAGTGATGTTAAGGTTGACATCAAAATGATGAAAAGTGTCATGGGGTCAAAAACGAAGACACTTGTCATAGTACTGATGTCAAAATACATCAGCGTTATGACGCCTTTTCTATCAGTGTATAGCATTATTGGGAGAATAAGTGTTTAAATGTGAGAGCATAAGAAAACAACGTTCTAAAAATAAAATAGATTGTATTTCACGACGGCATTCTACAAATGTCAAATTGTATGGAAAATGTGGCCTCGACGCAGTTCTGTTCGAACACAACATCTGAGGGCGGCATTTTCGGGTCGCCTAATCTCTTATTTTGCAATGGGCGGCAAGATCGCAAGATAATAAAACAGTTAACGGTCACTTTGCAGAGTTTCTTGAAGTCACGAGTCTGTGCCAAGAAGCCTAAGAATCTTAAGGTCCTTAAGGAGAATATCCGTCAGGAATGCGGGAATCTATCGCTAAAAGTTCTATCAAGCGAAATGGAAAATGCCATAAGTCGGGATTGGACAGTCATCAATTCAGACTTGGCCGTTGTCAATTTTTTTTTACAAAAACAAATCTTAAGATCTTTATTGGGTGACACTTTTAAGGCCACCTTGTTTAGTAATCTTAGTAATTTTCATTACTTCTGTTTCTTAACAATAATTCTATAGGCAGTTTATTAAAATTCCTTTTATTTTAGTAACAAGCTCTAATAAATTCCAAAAATATCACATTAAACTTTCAGAAAAGTCTTAATTCTAAGAAAATCCCGTCACATTTAATGCCTAAAATACAAACAATTCATTTGAATCCATAAATAGGAAAAATTATTAACGAACATAAATAGTTTTATTCAAAAACAACCATAAGCCACCATAATTAATGATCCTCATAATTCCAGCATGCATACACAAATTCTTGACATGGAAAATTATCTGCTGCCATTTACAATATTTATATAAAAAAAATATCTGCTCCTCTCGCTACAAATGGTGTGATCATTTCGAAAATATTTTTTAATTTCCAATCTTTATTATCCAGATATTTAATTAATCTAGAGAATGATGAGCGTATAAAGAGCACATCTAGCTGAATGTATCCTTTAAGTAGAAATCGTCTAAATGAGTATCGTATAGCACGAGTAAATTGTAAATTCCTAACAAAATTCATAAGTAATCATATCGTTTGGGTGAGACTGATGAGTCGAAGAAGTCGTTTAAAAAAAAATAAAAAAAAAAATTAAAAGATATTAGCATTTTTAAAATGGAAGTGCTGCCTACAAGTTCCAAATGTATTGGGCTACCAAGTATGAAAACGGTTATAGATCTATTTTATTAAGGGACTTGGCCACTGTTTATGGTAAGTAGTTGTTGGCTGGTTGTTTGTGTTCTTGTTTGGAACGACTGCACAATGTTGTTGTTCTATTTTTGCTTTTGCATACTAATTCGATTAGGCAACATTTTTCCATAATTAATGACTGTGAAAACATGTACAAAGTTTCAAATACAATTATGGCCATTACATTATTACACAAAAAGATTGTGTCCTTAATTGTAAAATGCGATTGAATCAAATCAAATGCTTATGACAAATAAAAGAAGCCCAGAATTATTCTAACTAATTTTTGTTGACTAGGAATACAAATATTGAACAACTATTGCCAATAATAGATTTATTAGTTGAATACTATTTAGATGAGGTTGGTTAAATGTGTTTAGGCCAGAAGAAAAATGTTCGTACAAGTGTTTGCCGAAAGAGAGAGTTTTTTTAAAAAGATATTATGTAGTTCTGAAATAAAGCAACGCGCATATCCCCTTTTTGTTTTTTATGTTAGAACTAGACTATCAGAGACAATGATAAATTGTACAATTAATCGTATTTTATCGCAAGAGGCTGTCGGTTACCTACCTGGAACTGGAAGACATTAGTCAACACCAAATAAGAAAACGATTAAAGAAATTGTAAAAAAATCCAACAAAGTTCAATGTAATTTGAAATTTCAAGAAGATGGGTTCATAAATTAACATATACTCCCGCCCCATAAAAAGCCTATTTTCGAAAAATACTTCAGCACTCCAAGACCGTAACGATTAACGCTACTGCAATATTAACTTTGGTATGCCAAAGTTTTTTAAGACTTCAAATCATATTCCGCCTTATTATGGTTGTCGTTGTCGTCAACGACTGTGTTGTTTTTTGTAATAGATTAAAGTAACACACAGTCGACAACATATCGCCCAAGATGCTTGAAAACGACACCCATACCACAGCGAACATATTGCTTTCCCTTATTCAGAACTTCTGGCTAAAGCCTGGTACTCCGTTCAGTATTTCGTGCGAAATGTTTTAAAAATCAGTATAAAAAAAAATCTTGTGAAATGCAAACGAAACAATGTTGATAGAGTTGTAGTCTATTTATATTACGAAAAATATGCGAAATGTTTCTAGCAAAATTTTGTATTTTCAATGCGAAACAAGTGTAGCTCATATTATTTCGCACGGAATTTTAAGCAACAACTAATCATTTTTTTTTTAATTTTTTATTTTCTATTCGTGAAGTGGAGTTTAAGTTTATAACAAGCGTTTCAAAAAGAAAAATGTAGAAAAGTGCAAAAATTAATAATAAAATTCAAATTTTTTGTTTTTTAATTTAGAAAATTATTTAAATAAAGTTGTTTTACTTTTTTTAATGACAATTCTGTGGTTTTCACGAATAATCGCGTAAGTCGGTTTTTGCCGAAATTGAGATAATGATGTCAAAGTGCTACATTTTGCATTAGGTTTTTATAAGTAATAAGCTTTTTAGAATAAAATGTAGTATTATTAATTTTTTTCTGCTAAAACCAACTTAAGTTAACTGTTTAATAAAATATTTTGCTATTATAACGATTTATGTCGACATACATCGCCAAAAATTGTAAAATTGCTGAATATGTTGCCAAATAAAAAGCATATGTGATGTTATGTTGTTATTCGTGCAAAAAATATGAAAGTATTTTTTGAAAATTTTTCTATTAATAACAACTTATATGTACATGTGCGTTTATTGTTGACTTCTTTAGTTGCAACAACAGCAGATGAGCGGTTGTTTGTAATTTTAAGTCCATACGTTGTGCTATAAGTATCAAAAACTCTGAATATGTCGCCAACTTGTGTGCTAAAAATAACAACGTAAGTCGTCATGTGTGATTAAAATGATAACATTTATTTTCACAAAAAAGAACTTATGTGGAGATAAGATGTTATATTGCACACACTTAATGAGTCAATCAAACATATGCATTTTTAATCCTTTTACAGATTGTGATCCTGTGAGGATTTTTTCATGAAAACTATGTATAATACGTAGAAAGTCACTGTTAAGAGGATAGTAAAGAAAAAAGTTTAAAAAAGCATCTACAGAAGCCGCAATTGAAAAAAATAATTGTTTTTGCTCTCCTGAAAAGTTTGGTTTTATAACTTACGCGATTATTCGTGAAAACCACAGAATTATCGAAACACATGGCTTTTGCAATAGATGGGGGTAGTGCACTAGTTTAAAACAATTGCAATAATTTTGTCGTTGTTGAGTGATGAATTGAAAATTAGCAATCTCAGTGATTGTAATGTTAAAACATGTTGCGCTAAAAAAATAGTTTGATTTAAAAAAAAGCAATCATCTGTTTATTGCATTATTCTTTTCTTCACCAATTTTATTAAAAATTTTGCACACAATACAAAACTTGTGTTTTATCATGATTAAATCCAAGAATTATTCCATTATTGACAGAATTTCATGTAGTTAAATTCCCTTTGCTTATGCATAGTATCAAAAAACCCTGCACATACAAAATTAAATTTTTTTTTAAATTTTAGTGATATTATGTTTTTGTACAGCTTTTTGATTGCAAGTTCAAATTTTGAACTGCAATATTTGAAATGAGTGCAGATTTTATGCATTCAATCACAGTTAGGGATAGTGAAAAACTTTGCAATACCAATTAATTTTTTTAGTGATAGTGAAAAAAATACCAATCATCACTAAAGCTGGTAAAAAATAGTAAAAACAACCTTTAGCAGTTTTATTTAGTGTGAGTGCAATGATGATTTAAATCAATATTTAGTGCACTACCTCCAACTATGGTTTTTGTTTACCTTCGCAAAATAACGTTGTATACTTGTTACTACACAGAAAAAATTCTCGAAAATTTTTCACCAATTAAAGCATTAATCAAAAATATAATCGGTTTTAATTAAAAATTTAATCAAGTGAATTAAACTTTTAATCAAGTGAATTAAACGTTTAATTAATACTATTAACTGGTTTAATTGATACTATTAATTTGTTTACTGGTGCAAATTTAATTAATTTTTTAATTAATATCACAAATTTTTATTTTTTTCTGTGTAATAAAAACGTTAAGTTTTAAAAACCGCAAGATAGACAATATTGATACATGACAAAATTTTTGGTGTGAACAAATCAATGTTGCTCAACATTTTTCGCAGGTTCGAACTGAGTACTAGGCTTAACATATGAACTTGATTTAAATTTAAAAGAAGTTTTTATAGAAAATATCCCCCAAAAGGGTGGCGAGGCATTTAAATCCTTACACTGATAGAAAAGGCGTTATAAAGCTGATGTATTTTGACATCAGTACTATGAAAAGTTTCTTCTTTTTTGACGACATAACACTTTTCATCATTGTGATGTCAGCTTTAACATCACTTGGCCAAATTGTCTTCAGGGTCAAACATTGCAATTATGTCATCAATAGGATGGCGTCTCGGCATCACATAAACGACAATTCGAAGACTGTGAGATGACTCAGTGACATCGGAGAAAGGACTCATTAGGCTTAATATAATGACAAACTGTCACGTAATGACAAACTGTCATTAAATTGAGTCATTGGGACTGACCTTAGTCAAAGTAAGATAATTATATTATTTCCTTACCCGTTACACTTTTGTTGTATTCCGCTCTTTGTTTACAGAAGAACTCAATTATAAGACACCAACATTATACCTGATATGATTTTCATAATCATTTCTACTTTGAAAATTTGATGTATTTAACTAAATTATCTAAACAACTAGAATATGGGAATCTTAGCTTTTATTTTACTTTTTAAGCATGTAATATATAGTACACAAAATGTAGCATCGAATTGATGTCACTGGAGTCATAGCATAGATGACGCATAAAATATGACAAAATTTTATAATGGCGTTCGATGGCACTTTTGCCTCATTGATGCTATTTATAATAACCAGGGAAACCATAACATGCAATTGCATATTCATGGTTGTGCGACCAATTAAGGCAGAAAAAATATATTCATCCGTTTTAGAGAATTTTATGAATTTTGGCATCGATTTGTTAGTGCATATTATTGCATATTAAACCGTTTGCAGGATTTTTTGCATAAGTAAGTTAAAAGAGCATTTTTGCAGCATTTTTAAGGTTATAGCGCATATTATGCCTTTATTAAATTTAAAAACTTTTTATGAATACAGGCATTAAATTTTATATATATACATATAAGCAAAAATTAAGGAAAGGGTAAGGAAATCCCAAAAATGCCAGATTAGAGGTCGATTGTTCCAGTAACTGGGGATGAAGTACGGCCTGCTAGCGGATATCGCTGTGAGCTGTTGATTTTAAACTGAAGCTGCTTTGCAGTGCAGCTCCGAAGTAAGGCTGTCTAAGCAACCATCCGCTTAAATTGCCCCCTGTGTGCTTATAACCACAAACGAGGTGCTAAGGTCATAAGTTGAGTTTAAGCAAAAAGGTAGGTACCCCCGCTTATCTAGATCGCTTCTGTTTGTGGAATAAGAACAAAAAGTATATATTTTGATGATGTTAACAACTTGTTCTTAAAATTTTTCTTGAGTGTACGCTAAACATCCATAAATTTATTCATGCTTAAACAAGAAAAACAAATTGTACAATTCATCTAGATTGTAATATGACTACGAGTTTTCGTTTATTTATGGCTAAAAGAGATACAAATACAATCAAAAGAACAACAAAAAAGTAGGAAAAATGGAAAACATGATGATTGAACAAGAAAAAGTGACAAAAGACATGGATGTAGACATGAGTATGTCCGATGAAAATTAAAAAAAAAAAAAAAAACAAATTATAAAATTTATAGAAATGAATGTGATGGCACGTGGATCGAACAACGACACCACCAACAACTGCAGATATTAAAAAAAAAAAAATGTCCAAACAACAACAACAGCAATAATTGCAACAAATATTATTGCCAACAATGCAATACAAGATGCACAAATTGCGAACAATGTTATTACCGATCTATGAATTTCTGATTATGACAATGTTGATGATGGAGCTGATGACAAGGTCCATCATAACAAGACTCTGTTGCTGCTGCTGCTGCAGATCGTAAAGCTGTCTGGTCTAAGACAAAATAAATGTTAATGTTTTGATGATTTGATCATATCATCTATCTTGATGTGAAACCCATAACGCAAAGTGAAAGAAATGTTTATTTGCAAATTTTTCACTATATCGATCATTGGTGGCTGCTGCATTGGAGAGCAGAAGTAACAAGCATCATACACGACCCAAGTAAAACCAAAAATGGTAATATCGTACAATTTAAATGTTATACTCAAATGAAAACACCAATAACACCATTCTCGACTCATACTTGTAGTATTTATTCCCCGTCTGCACACGGAATAACAATTTCAATAAAATAATAAATGGACAAATATCCAATCGTTTCATCACAATCATCATCATCATACGCATCATCAACATTTACAATTATTCATTATTTTATCGTTTTTTTCTTCTTTCTGTTCTGTATGTATTTGTTTTCTGGTTCATTTCCATGGCAGAAGTCAAGTGTGGAGAGCTGCTGCCGTTTGCAGTGATATGGATGGTTGGATGTGGAACAATTTCAAGCGAAAACATCAAGGAAAATTATTTACTAATTAATTAACAAATGACAATGTGATCAGCATATTAATTTAATATTAAATAATTCAACTACATGATTTCATTGTCACTGCACATTTTTCGTTAAAAGAGTTTTAATTTTTAATAGTGCATTTGAGATAAACTGTACAATCGCTATTATGTGCACTGAAAAAATTCTTGCCAATTTCTTTTCTATTAAACCATTATTCAAAAATAAAATCAGTTTTAATTAAAAATTTAATAAAGTGGGTTAAAATGTTTAATTATATTGATAACATTACTGCAGAAATATTGTTAATATCAAAAATTCATTACTGCAGAAATGTTGTTAATATCAAAAATGTACTACTAATTTGTTTACTGGTGCAAGTTTAATTAATTTTTTAATCAAAAGAATTAAACATTTATTCAAGTGACTTAAACGTTTAATGGACACTCTTAATTTGTTTACTGGTGCAAATTTAATTAATTTTTTAATTAGATAATATCACACATTTTTTAATTGAAATAAATTACTAGTTTTTTCTGGGTAATCACTTCCTACACAGAAAAAAATAAGAATTGAATTCAAATAAAAAATTTGTGATATTATTTAAAAAAGTAATTTAATTTGATCCAGTTAAAATTAAATTAACAAATTAATAGTATCAATTTAGCGTTTAATTCACTTGATTAAACGTTCAATTCACTTGATTAAATTTTTAATTAAAACTGATTTTATTTTTGATTAATTATTTTGATTAATTGGTGACAAATTTAGGTTAATTTTTTTTTGTGCAAATCTTAAAAGATTTCAAAATGCAAATTCAATTTTTAAAGCTAAACATTTGTTTTGTAGGAGTCCAATACAATTTTCTTTAAATAATTAGAAAAATTTCATTCATTTCCTTCACCTGTTCAACTCAGTTAATTGTGCTCTTTAAGTTACGTGGGATCTTATTTAATTAAGGCATTCTTATATACATATAAAGTCCTTTACTTCCTGGTGGAATATAAAGCAACCACAAATATTTTTTTTGGTTTTTTTATCAATCTCCATTACTTTCATCTTGTTCCAGGATACACCATGTTTGCAGTTCCATAATTCGTTGTTGATAACCTTTTTGGAATATTAGTTTCCATAACTGGAAAAGTACTTCAATTACAAGTTCAACGCCAATATTTAGAGAAGTTGTTCTTTAATCGTATTATCTTTCAGCAATAATTTCAGACTTCATAACAATTCACCTATTTTTGCCTTGAAACTTCTCTGCCATAGATTCCTGATTAAATTTCTTTCGATCAATTATTGCAAAAAAGTAGCAGGTAAAACCAATAAGTTTCTTAAGAGCATCGTAAAGCAAAAATAGGGAGTACCCCTGATCTATGCAACTATTTCCTAAATTAAGGCGCATTGTGCCCACTTGGCTCTTAGATCGCTGTAAGCTTAAGACGAGAGGCAGACACTCGCGTTAAACTAGAACACATATTTTACGAATGCTAAAAGAAACTGATTATTTCGAAGACCCTTAAAAATTTTAGTAAGTCTATTTTCCTTGGGGTACCAGTCTTAAGTTCGAATTTTGCAGGGGAAGTATTTATAAAGGCTCATCTGACTCCATGCCTTTCTACACCTATAGGGATTTTTTTAAGCCCAATAGAACTTGAAATTGTAAAAAAATAGCTCAAATAACAAAATTTTAATCTAAAATTTGTAAATAATATTCGAAAGATTACATAGAAAAAAATTTTGAACCAGTTAAAGCATTAATCAAACATAAAATCAGTTTTAATTAAAAATGTAATCAAGTGAATTAAACGTTTAATTTATATTATTAATTTGTTTACTGGTGCAAATCAATATTGTTAATTAAACGTTTAATATACTTGATTAAATTTTTATTTAAAACTGATTTTATTTTTGATTAATGCTTTTACTGGTGCAACATTTTTTTCTGTGTAGTATTAACATTAGAAAATGATTTCGGGTGTATGGACACCAAGTATTCTTGGCCGTATGTCACAAATAACCCAAACAATTTTGACTTCCAAGGCGGTAATTGTTGCTCGTTTATCAGCATAAAACACAGGAAATAACCGAGAAAATCATTGATCATGGTGCGGTAATGGTCCTCGTTTTACCTATGAAGAAATAAGTTCCGATGATGACACAGGCTTTGGTAGCATCATCGTGCGTAAAAAAATCACGTTTATTAATTAATAAATTTTTTTGTATGGTGGGGTACCCGTCTCCCTCATCCAATATCTCCAAGATTTGGTTGGAACATGCACATTGTTTTAGAAGTTACTTGTAGTTACTCAGATAAATACAAAATAATAATTTTTTTGTAGAAGGGTACCCGTCTCCCTTTCCTATACCTTCAAGATTTTTCGTCAACATGCAGTTTGTTTAAGGAGTCACGCATATTAAATTTGGTTTACCTCACTATTGTAGTTACTCAGATAAAGGCAAAACGATATTGTATTGTTCTGACAGTTAAGGACATTAAATTTGGTTTGCCTCACTATTGTAGCTGAGGAGTTATGAATTGATCCGCGTAAAAAAGGCTTTTGGCCCCAGTTTGCAGCGTGTAAACAGCACCAAACGATGCATATTGCTGGACGTAATAAAGTCTGTAGGGTCTGCTGTGACTGTAGGGTCTGCTGTGACTTTATCTCACTCTATATACGGCAGTTTTGTTAGTTAACAAACACGTTAAGCCAAAACTAAGCCTGATTGCTGAACACAATGTTTCGTCTTAACCCTTTCACGTCAATGGGAAACATTTTTCCCAAAATTTGAATTGGTTATTTTAGTAACGAATTTTTTGTTAAAATTTATTTTTACAATTAGATGTCGTAAAACAGCAATGATTTATTGTAAATAGAAGTAAAAAGTTGGCAATACTTAAAAGTGTATAGTTTAATCAAGGAAGGGAAATTCCATTTTTCTCCATCGTAAGGTCGATTTGATTTTGCTCGTTTTGTCGCTGATAAAGTTCGTTTCTAAGTTTTATAGGAGATAAATATTACGCGATGAGTAAAGACAAATGATAAATAATAACAAAAAATTGATAAGGGGCCAATAGTGCTCCAACTTTGTATATTTACTCTATGGGAAACATTTTTCCCTATGGACGAGAAGGGAAAATTTACTTTAAGTAGTTTATTGATATTGCGTTTTTTTACATGTTCACAATAGTAATTATAAGTTTTAGCAATGACAAGCAGAAGATGTTGGGAGTTCCATTTACGCGAAAATTCAATATTACAGCTGGTAATGGCGGATAATAGTGATGGGGAAGACGAACTTCACCTAGATGAAGAGGACATTGAAGAGGCTGCAAATGTGGTTGAAATCGAAAATGCAGTACAATAAACTGGTCAAAACATAACTGTGGATGCCAGTACAGCTCTTTATAAGGAAGAAGAACCTGTTTTCAGATGGACAAGTTGCTTTACACCTCATACATATTATGAAAGTAACTATCAGTTTGATCGCGTAAACATCTTTTCTGATAGGCAAGACATGGTTGAGGAATCACTATTGACCATTTAAGAGTATCGACAAGTAGTAGCACGAAATCTGATAAGTGATTTTACATCAAGGCAGAGAGTAAGACCTTCTAAAAGGGAAGACGCGAAGCTGAGGTTAGCACAAATCGTAACTTACCAGCGTACAATATGCAAAAGGCGAACAAAATGAAGAGATGTGTGAATTGCGCAAAGAAACGAGTAGAAAATAAAACGCATAGCATTTGTACTACGTGCAACGTCTATATCTGCTTTACAAGCAAAATGAATTGCTTTGCAGAATACCATAATTAGTTTTGTATTTTTAACCCTATTTTAACATTGAATTTTTTTAGATGTAAAATCATTTATAAAAAATCAATAAACTGAAGTATTTTTTCCCCCTTTATCGTCCATTGGGAAAAATGTTTCCCAAAAAATTCCACAAAATCCAAACACGAGATTTTTATTTCTTTGCAATTTTAGTTTATTTTGTATAAAAATCATTTAAAAAATCCAATGGATATTAAAAAATAACCCTGCTTTCCTTATGGACGTGAAAGGGTTAAGGCGCGAATCGATGATTGTAAATTGGGATAAGTTGGAAACGTTGTTCAAGCGTGAGTCTTTTAATAATATTTGCTAGAGAATACTGATTGTAACTAAGAAACACTGAGCGCAGTTTTACAGTTCGTTAGACAGCTAATCCTTTCGTAATTTCTATCGGGCTTAAAAAACACTTTTTACTACTTAAGCTCTTCAATTGTTTTGAACCCTGCAGTTTGAAAGAGTTTTCTGAAAATACCCGAACTGCCAGTTTATGGTTGCAGAAGTATTTGTTTCTAAACAGTTTGAAGCGAACTAAACACAGTTTCTTCTGGTTAAGCACATTTTATTGATGGACATGAAAATTCATTCTCAATACTATCGTTAGTGGAAGTAATTGTTCAAAAAATAAGACGACAATTATCGATTTTCTAATTCTTATTTTCTAAATGTTTCCAGGAATAAAAAAAAACTCTGAAAATAAGGAACCCTAACTACAATGGAGTACCACTCTCCTTCTAAAGTCTTTTACAAATTACATTTAATAATATTTTTCAAATATTAACTAATCTTAACAAAATAAATTCCTCTTAATAAACCAAATTTTAAATTTATTTGATTAAAAAATTTATATGTAAAAGTCATTAAAAAGTTAAGTGCACCATTTAAGGCAACCACCGTCATAATACACAAAGGATGTGTATATAAAAGAGAAACGTTTTTAACACTTGATTTTATTTATCATTTATTCACTTAATATTCTCCTTTATTTTCTTTGTCAGACATTTTTTATTCAACGCTTTTGTATTTTAATGTACGACTACTGCAAACTGCAATAAAGTAGCGGAAGGAAACATAAAATCTGTTCCATTAATCATACAAAAAATATATAAAATGCAACAGGATACAAGGATTCATATGAACATACACATATAACACTTCGAGAAGACATACAGCAACACACACATTATCTCATCATACCAAAAAATCCCCAAATATACACACACACATGCATACACTATGTATGTAGTCCTTTAAAGGCTAAACATAAAACACAGGGTATGAGAAGGCAATACTGTTTGTTGTCCTCAAAGAAGGTTTTTGGATTCTAAAATGAGTGGCAGTATGGGTGGTTAGCAAAAGTGTGCTGTTAGCGACACAAGTGATTTTGATGAACATCATGATGAATGAATGGTTCCATTATCTGCTTGAATGAGTTTTCCTATCTTTTCATTATGTCTAGCACTTGTAAATAAATGTGTGCTTTTTATACCGACACTACAATAGTGGAGAGGGTATTATGCGTTTGTGCTGCTGTGTGTAACACTAAAAAATAATGGTGGGTGGGTCTAACCTTTTAGTGCACCGATCGGCTTAGAATCATTTTCTCAATGGATCTTACAATGTCCGTAAAATCTCTTACAGCCAAACAAATCTCATGTAGATGTCGTTATCTAAATAGTTATTGCTAAAAAAACTTTTTCATGTGTCTTAATCTCATAACACTATACAAGACCTTTCTTCTTCCCGTGCTATTATACGGCGCAGAAGCATGGGAGAGAAAAATACTACGCCAATCTGCTTTGGCGTAGACTATCGGTATCGTTTAAACTAGGGATGGGCAAATTTAAAAATATATCGATATATATCGAATTGATATTTTTTAAGAGTATCGATATTTATTTATTAAAATATCGATATTTCGACACACATATCGATATATTCCAGTTATTCCATTGTAACTTTTAATTGTTTCATTTTTTTTAAATTTAATTCTAAAATAAAATTGAAAAATTCAATAAAAACAAATAACAGCGAAGGATAAAAAAAACCATTTCGTTGATTCCCAAAAGCACATTTTATTTATTCGCCATATGAAATAAAGAAAGTATATTACGAAAAATTTAAATGGGATTAAGTCACTTAAAATTTTAATTGCAACAGAAATAGTTCCTAACTTTGACTAAAAATGTTTTAGTTAAACCAGAACACAGAAAAAAATATCTCAAGAAAATTTTTAACAACACAGTTTGTTAAAAATAAAATTTTAGGCCAACAAACTTTTTATTACTTGATTCATTGAAAAAATTTATCAAAATTACATTTTGCAAAATAACACTCATTAAAACATATTTAAAAATAGAATAATAAAATATTTCTTCAGTACTTTTACAACTCTTGTCCATTTCTAAATAGCTTTGATATCGTAGCAAATAAGACTTGAGTGTTTGTAATTCCCATTCGCTTTACAGTTTTGTTTGTATTTTATCTTTAGTTTTTCCAAAATCTTTGGAAAAAGGTTTCCTGATGATCTTAGCTTATCCCCCCACATTAAATTTTAGGGTATTTATCAAAGAATAAAAATTGGGAATTTTTCTACAAAATGTTTACGTGATTTGTTAAAGTAAATTGTGGGAAACGTTGAATAAATCAAACAAAATGTTTATCGAATCTTTATTTATTTATTAATTATGATGTGCTACATAATTAATAAATAAATAAATATAGGTTCTATAAACATTTTGTTTATAAATCTCTCTGTTTTATGTGTTCTCCTGTTAACCTTATTTTTTTTTTTTGGCACTGCAAAATCTATAGCCGAGGCAACCTTTGGACGATACTAAAAAAGCCGGCAGTCAGAATATTTTTAAGCAATGTCTACAATTCACACAAAATTTTCCAGGATCTGATTTTCTTTTTAAAAGTTTTGTATGTCTTTCTATATAAATTGCAAAATAAGTTCGTTAATTTATTTGCGTTTTTTTAGAAAAACTTCCACAAGACATAATTCTTTACACAAACCAACTATTCTTCACCAAAAAAAAAAAAAAAAAAAAAAAAAAAAAAAAAAAAAAAAAAAAAAAAACATAAAATAATTTTTTTTTTTTAAGTTTCTTCGTCTTTACTGTGTAAATTATGAAAATGTACAATGGAAAATCCAGTTTTTTTTTCTTACTGTTAAGCCCTTATGACACTACATTTTTTATTCATTAATTGATATAGAATTGATAGAAAGAAACAGTAAATGTTAGAAAGAGCAAACTGGAGCAAACTACAAAAAATGTAAACAAAGTTTTTTAGTTTTTTTTTTCTCTTGTTATGGTTTTGTTTCAGGGATGGCGTTGAGAATTTTTAAAATTGTACCAACAACCTTTAAAAATTGTACTTTTTTACCCTAATTGTACTAAAAGATTTTTTTAGTTGAAATTAATTTTATTTATGTTCATAAAAAATACCACAAAAAGGTATTATACATCTTTGTTTAAAAAGTATCAACAAAAAAGTACAATTGAAACAACTTAGCCATCCCTGTTTTGTTTATTTTATTAAATGTTGCCAACTTTTTGTTTATGAGAAACCTAAAATCAAAAAGCGGTAAATCGCTGAATTTGCCCATAAACCGCTGATTCAGCAACACTTTTAATATTTCAAGCTTGAAATGTCAATTTTAAGTTAAACAATTTTACATTTTTTTTGACATAACTTCATTTTTTATCGATAACTTTTTAAAAATTGTTGACAGTTTGCCATTTATCTTAATACAGCTGAACTCTTTGCACTTGGTAAATTTTTCTATTACATTATATTTGTACTGTTCACCAAAACTTGAACAATGCATTAAAAATGTAGTGTCATATGGGCTTTAGCAAAAAAACATATGATGCCATTCTTCAAAAACAAAAGTATCGTAAGCAGTTGAAAAACGCCTAAAATGTTGAAATTTTTTATAAAGTATTTTTAAAAATATCGAATTCGATAGTCGTATTTAAATATCGATATATGGGTATTTTAAATATTGGCGATAGTTATCGATTATTTTTTTTACATATCGATAGTTTAATATATCGATATTTTTGCCTATTCCTAGTTTAAACGAAGATTGGATTTTTCATTCTGTGCGAATGAATGACGATGGTCCACCAAAAAAAGCTTTTCAATATTATCCCGTGGGAAGACGAAAAAGAGGACAACTCCGTAAGAAAGACCAAGTACAGGAAAAACTTTCGAAATTCAAAGTTAGAAATTGGAGGAGAAGTGCAGAAGACTAATGCGACTGGAAATCCGTTCTTAGTTCGGCCCAAAGGTAAAATAAAAACTGACAACATCCTGTTGCCAGGTAACAATCTCGATTTATATACAAACCACATGCAGTGTCGCGCATTTGAAAGTGAGTTTGCTGGAATTTTTTTACGTCAAGAACATGTTCTGTGGATGAAAGCTTTTTCACAACCTTCATTTACTACCCTGCCCACAGCACATACAATAAAATTTCGATGCAATTGATAGCTGAAAGCTTACTATCGAAACTGTCTAATGGGCTGACTTTCGATAGTTTTATAGCTCTAGGAGTGGATTTATCGGTGACCGTCTGCTCACGGGATTGTTGACATGGAGTTTTCTGCACAACAGAATGTTGTATTTTTACAAAAAATTTTAAGAATTGGTATAAAATTTTACCTATATCCATTTATTAATGGCCTCGATGGCCTAAAATTTACTTCATTGCTAACCAAAGGATAGGTAAAGTGAAACATATAACAGAAAGATATAATTTATTCTGGTAG
Organism: Pollenia griseotomentosa; assembly: GCA_963931875.1. Taxonomy (NCBI): domain Eukaryota; kingdom Metazoa; phylum Arthropoda; class Insecta; order Diptera; family Polleniidae; genus Pollenia; species Pollenia griseotomentosa. The sequence goes on from OZ007564.1 coordinate 53,230,690, forward strand.
TGTTTAGAATCATTCCTAAGTATACACTGCCGCTCATTTGAATAGGTTGAACTGGTTTTGACTAAAGGCAACTAATAAAATTGGTTTTATTAATTACACAGAATTCACCAAAATTTTTCACCAAGTAAAGCATTAATCAAAAATATAATCGGTTTTAATTAAAAATTTAATCAAGTGAATTAAACGTTTAATCAAGTGAATTAAACGTTTAATTAATACTATTAACTGGTTTAATTGATACTATTAATTTGTTTACTGGTGCAAATTTAATTAATTTTTTAATTAATATCACAAATTTTTTAATTGAAATCAATTTTTATTTTTTTCTGTGAAATTGTGTGCTTTGTGTGAAATCCGTGCAAAATGTTAAATGCAATTTATAAAAAAGAAAAAATTCCCACTTTCTATTAATTAACGATAACGTTAAAAAAAAAATGGCCGAAAACAGGGCTGGGTGCATTTGCGTCTACACAATGTAAGTAGGATAGTAGGAAAAATTTTGATTACTACACGTTGTGTGCTTATGAAACACTAAAATTAAGCTAAATCATCCAAAAATATGGATTTCGGCACGATAGCTGCTCAAAGAACCCAGGATGATAAAATCGGCTAAATTATGTTTTATATGCCATTGCGTCCTAGTAGGACAACATTTGACTACGCAACTTTTTGAGCGTACAAGATCTGAAATTCACAAATCTGAAACAGACAAATCGGTACATTATTTTACAGGGCCCTTACACAAATGCCCTCCTGAAATTTGGATTAAGCCCGATAGCTGCCGTACAAGACATCCCAGTAGAGTAGGATGAAATTCTGCTCAAATATTCTTTATTTGCAAATATTGCTTAATATTAAAATGATCTAAGCCTACCAATAATTTCACTTACAAATACCCTTCTCCGAATTACTGCCTGTTCATCTATTACCGAACGAAATCCTCGTTCGCTTAACTAACTTTAAAAACAAAAACAAATTATAAAATATTGTTTTTGTTTTACATGTATGTTAAGCGAACGAAGTCTTCGCTAAATAAATGACATTTCCGATAACAGATATTTAACAGTTGACAGCCTTGCCAGATCGGCGATTTTGATAATAGATAACGCTGTATATATTACTCTTAATTTAATAAGAATCTTTTAATAATTTTTAAAATTGCTTTCCATTTGGAAACAAGATATATTCCAATAATGAGTAAAATTCAATATAAACAAATTGAAACTCCCACCAAAGGAACAAAATTTTGCTAACATAACAAGATCCACTCCCAAAAATGATTCTTACTAACGAAACTGTCTAAAAAATTCGCAATGAAGATAGAAGTAGGGATGAATCGCAATTATGATTTTCCAATTTTTCCTATGTAAATTCCTATTCCTATGTAAATTCAATTGAAACCAGTCGAAATAATAACGCGTTTCGTTTGGTGTTCTTCTAACGTGGTTGGCATAGATCAACGATTTGAATAAATCCCAAGGAAATGAGTTAAATCGCACGAACGAAGTGGCCATTTTAGACGGGGGTTTCCCCTCGATTTCTGAAGTTTTATTTATATTTAGGGATAAATCTAGGGGTACAAATTCTAAAGGGGAAAATTTTGTGGGTAAATATACTATATGCTTGTCTGTACAAGAACTAAGTAACACTACATTCTACAACTTGTTTTTGGTTGAGCAAAAGTTGCGAGATTCCTAATACATGTAAATGAAAATCGTTAGATTTCACGGAAAAATAATAAAACTACCATATTTGAATATAAAAACTAAAATCCCAAATTTTGCAACTGTCTTCGTTTGTCTTTGTAGTAGATAACTTATTATAAACATTTTTTGACTGTTTCCTACTAATTCAAGTGCCAGTTTGACTTTGTTTCGTGGAACTTATAAAAGGAAAAGGTTGTACACAGTGTTTGGCAAAATACATGGTTTGCGGTTATTAAAATAAAAAAATACAAAATACTTGCTGGTCATGTATTTAAAATACAAAATACTTCCATTTATTGTACGTATTTCAAATACATGTCATGTACATGTTTGTATTCAAAATACGAAATACACCATTTTTATTTAAACCAAAAAATACATTAGATAAAACTTATTAACAAAACAATTGTTTCCTTTCATAAACATCAGATTTTTGAATGTACCATCAGACAAACAGTTTCTTGTTGGAGAATAAATTAAAACGGCTGAAGAAAATAATCTTTCTACAGATCCTGATGAGCACAAACTTGTATTAAATTCTATGAATACTCTTTTTATATTTGGGCTATTCACAAGGTGTGCTATCAAGTCATATCGTCATAATGTTCTAAATAATATTTTACAATTGTTTAAAAAGAATATTGTTGTGTTTGAAAAAAAAAAATAAAAATTTTAATTCTGTGTTCATTATTTCGTTGTTACTGTACAATAAAAATCTAAATTATAAGCGCTTGCCCACAGCAGTCATATATATTTCTTGTAATTATTTTAAGACCTATGACTTTACAACTTTATGACTACCTTGTGAATAGCCCAATTATGTTGACAACTAAATCTCCCAATGCAAAAAGAGCCATGTTGTTTTTTTTTAATTGTTAAACTTGCTGTCGTAACAGTACCACCTGCAAAATAAATTCGGCTTGTGACAAGATACTTTAGCATTGACAACTGAATTGCGGTGATGCCAATTCTTAGAATTTGCATAGTTACGTTTTTTAGCGATTCTAGTTTTTGGTAGATCAAAATGCAAACAACAAAATACTCCCATTTTTTATGTATATAAAATACAAAATACAAACTACTTCTATTTATTGTATGTATTTAAAATACAAAATACTTGCTTGACATGAATTTAAAATACAAAAAAATTGCACGTCATGTATTTAAAATACAAATACAAAATACGTATTTGTATTTTAAATACGTATTTCAAATACATGTATTTCAAATACTGCCCAGCCCTGGTTGTACATATGCAACAGTATTTCTTAAACTGTTTATTATTGGTTTTCAGATAGCTTATTAAATAAATATGTTTAAGAAACTGTCAAATATTATATATATTTGAGGAAATTTCAGTAAAATGTTAAAGATTTGCCAATTTTTTAATTTATTTAGCTAATGATATTAGTACGTAATTCAAACCGAGTCAAGTTAATTTAATTGAAATGAAATTATTCAGCCCAATTATGAATAAAAATTCCCCGGGAGTTTTTCCCTTTTCCCATTTTAACAATTGAATTAACATATGAAAAACGGGAGAAGGGAGAAAACTCCTGGGGAATTTTTATTCATAATTAGACTGATTATCTAAACTTATACTTTGAGGGTTTTTTTAAATACGTTTAATTTGGGGGTTTTTTAATTTTATTTTTTGGAAAAAACAAAAAAATATTACCTGGTAACACTGATTCGCGATTACTGCTGCATGAGAGAATTCCTTCGCTTAACTTGATCTTCAATAATTCAAATGTTTCATACACTGAATGGCACATTGCGACTTTTTTTGTCTGTATAAAAAAAGGGCCGCCCAAAAAACGGCAATTTCTTTGGGTAAAGTTGTGACTCGTTCATCACTTTACGTTGCATAGAGCCGATTTATATTATGATTTTGCTACGACAATGCTTCTTAAATCCGAGTGCATTTACAGTCAGGGGACTTTTTGACATTCAATTGATCAATGTTTCTTATTTATTCACTCTTTTGCATAAAGTAACTAAATAGCAATACTTACAAAATGTCTGATTTAACAAAAGAAGAAATTATATAAAAAATTGCGAACCTGTCAAAACTTTAGATTTAAATGATGCTGAAAGTATTTTAACTGGAAACACTGCTAATATAAAGGGTGTCCAAAAATTGAGGTATCATTAATTTTAATAAAAAAAAAGGTTTTTTGAAATATAAAAAATATTCGTTGTGGTTGTCGTAAACTACCGTGTCATTTTTTGTAGTAGATTAAAGAACACAGGTTGTGGGTTACTTTAATCTGTTACAAAAAACGAGACAGTCGTATACGACAACGACAACCACAATAAGGCTGATTTTGTCACAGCGACAACATCCTTAATGTAAACAGACTTTTTTTTACTCATCCAATGCGACGATTTCGCTTGATAACAAAACTATTAAACCAGAATTGAGCTTTATCTGGAAAGATGATTGTTATGAGTTTAAACACTTTTTTCGATTTTCATGTTTAACAACAATAAAATGCTGCTTTTGAAAACAGGAAAAATGTCTTTGTAATTAAACCATCATACAATTACATATTTGTAATAAGCATATTCATGTTATTGTTAACCATAACATGTGGTAGAAGGCAATCATAAACACACATTTTTGGCAAAAAAAAAATCCTGCGAAAACTTTTTCTAAAAGGGGTTTTCAAGTCACATTCTTCATTAATAAAATAAATAATTAAACTTTTTTTGTTGATTTAAAATTTTTATTTCATTTTATTTTAATTATTTTTATATTGGGGTTTTTTTTTGCTACATTTTGTATTCTTTTATTTTAATGAATAATTTTTTTTTTCTTGTTAAGACAACTTTTAAGATCATCAGCTGATTTTATAATTCAATTATTATTTTTATTTATATTTTGTTTGTGTTTTTTTCTTTAATTTTATATTACTATAAATTACAAAAAATTGTTATAAATATTTACAAAAAAAAAAATTAATTTTAACTCAAAAGAAATGCTTGTTTTAAAACAATGAGGAATGTTTTTTTATTTTTTTAATTTTTTTTATATTTTTAAATTTATATGTATTTAAATAAAAAATTTATTTAAATTTTATTTATTTTTTTTTATTGTATTTTTTTTTTATATATCATTGGTTTTTTTTTTTTATTAATTCTATATTATTATTTTAAAATTTATTTTAAAGTAAATTGGTTTATGTCTTACATAAAAATTATAATTAAAACTTATTTTATAATTTATAATATTTTATAGCTAAATAATTAAAATTGTTTTTTTTTGTTTATTAAACTTATAATAGAAAAAAAATCATCTGATTATCAAATTTTATTTTAACTTTAATATTAAATAGTAAAAAAAAAACTTTTTACACAAGGTGCACTTTTTTACACACATACATTTTTTTTATTTTTTGTTGATTTTTTTTTTTAAATTTCATACAATTTGTTTAGGCATTTTCCTAAAAAAAACATTAAAATTATTTTTTTTTTCTTAAATTTACTTTATTTTAGTTTAACTTTAACTTTAACTGTAATTTTTTTAATTTTTTATTTAAAATTTAATTAATATATATGCATAGAATTATCTATAGGATCGGTTTGGTAAAAGGTTGTTGTGGTTAGAGTAGAAGGAGGTGTTTGTTAAACCGCTGGCCATACCCTAAAAAGAAAAAATAAATCAAAAAATAATATTAAAATATTTTAATAAATTTTTAATCTTTATTTAAAAAAAAAACTATAGAAATTTTAAAGCAAAATTTGTTTGAAAGGAAAACTGTATAATAGATCAAGAGTAAACCTCCAAAACTCTGCAAGCAACGGGTTGATGAGTGATTGAATCGGTTTTTATTTGCATGAAAATAAAAGTATTTGCTAAAAGCTTTAAGTAAACAGTTTTTTTTACACATCGAATGCTTTCAAGTTCAAAATCTTTTGGTAAAAGCTTTCAATACAAAACAAAAGCTTCAAATTTGTAACCTTAATTTCAAAGTTTTTTTGGACCACAGAAAAAGCTTTATATTAAAAGCTTCAAAAAGCTTTTTTTTAACACAGAAAAAGCTTTATAGTAAAGGCTTCAAAAAGTTTAAGGAATGACCCTTTATTTAAAAACTAAAAGTGGAGTATAAATTGTATATTTGGTTTTCTTACTTTCACCTTTGAAACCTTTTATTGCTTCTTTGAAGTTTTATTTTGTAAAGCTCAAAAACTCTTAAACGCGTAATTAAGCAACAGGTTTAAGTGTGATTTTATAAGCTTTCACTTGCTTACAAATAAAAGCTTTTGTTTTAAGCTTTAAATAAAAAAGCTTAAAATTTGTAGCCTGAATTTCTAAGCTTTTTGTAAAACTTTAAAAGCTTTATCTTAAAGGTTTAAGAAAGCTTCTTACAAGTAAAAGGAATGACGTTAAATTTAGAAACAAAAAGTGAATATAAATTCTATAAAGTCTAAAAACCTTTCATTGCTTTTTTTAAGTTTTATTTTTTACAGCTTAACAACTTTTCAAAGCTTAATTAAGCAACAGATTTATGTATGATTTTATAAGCTTTCATTTGCATTAAATTAAAAGCATTTGTTAAAACTTTAAATACAAAAAATGCTTACAAATAATTTAAAATCTGAATTTCTAAGCTTTTTGAACACAGAAAAAGCTTTCTCCTTAAGGCTTCAAAAAGTTTTTGACATGTTAAAGAGACTGACATTAAATTTAAAAGCTTTCATTGCTCCTTTAGAGTTTTATTTTGTTAAGCTTTAAAACTCTTCAAAGCTAAATTAAGCAGCAGATTAAGCGTGATTTTATGAGCGTTAATTCGCATTAAATTAAAAGCATTTGTTAAGAGTTTTAATAAAAACAAGTTAAAATTTTTTACCTGAATATCTGAGATTTTTAAACTCAGTAAAAGCTTTCAAGTTTAAAGGCTTTCAAATATATATATTTAAAAGCTTAAAATAGAGTTTATATTTTATGTTTAGTTTTCTAAGTTCAAGTTTCGAAAGCTTTTCTTTAAAGTTTTCTTTAAAGTGTTATTATGTTTTAGCATTGTTAACGACGAAAATAGAAAAATGTTTTACAATTTCAATAATTAGAAAAAAAATTAAAACCAAACAACAAGATTTGGGTATAAAATAGCTAAAAGCTTATTAAGACATTAATATATCAAATCAGAAGCTTTAAGCTTTTAAAGTTCAAACCTTAAAAGCTTCTTAAATAAAATATAAGAGAAGCCTTTTCTATTTAAGAATTTAAGTTTTATTTTGTTTAAAAACGTTTTTTAGTTTAAAAATTTTGTTAATGCTTTTCATTATTTTTCCGAATGACCTTAATCCCTAAGCTTTCGAAATTAAATCCCCTAAAGCTTCTCTATTTGCTGTACTTAAAAATATTAAAAATTATTTTAATAAATAGTTTACCTACGTTAATAACGATGGATTTGTTTCTGGCTGATACCAGTATTGAGGTACATAACCGCCCATTTGTGGTGGTGGATTATGATGGTGTGTTTGCGGATGTGACGCTGCTGGATGAGGTGGTTGTGGTGTCATTTGCGGTGGTTTATGATCGATCCAATGCGGTTTTTGATCCCATGGCGCTTGCGTTGGCGGACTTAACCCCGTGGGTGGAAATTCTTAAAGTAAAAGAAATAAAAAAGAAAAAAATTAATAAGAAAAATTCGTTGTTAATTTAAAAAAGGAATAACCAAATTTACAATTAAGTTATAGAAACTGAAATTTTGGTTAGACTTTGTTTGGACTTAAAATTTAGGTGAATTTTTTTTTTGTATTTAATACTACATTTACACCTACGCAAAATCTAGTACTTACGAGATTTCGAGCCAAATCTAGTTGTTTTTGACTAGATTTCCCATACAAAACAAAATCTACTTCGTGACAAGATTTCGACGAAATCTACTCAAAATCTAGTAGTACTTAATGATGCAACTATGGTTTTTACAATATAGCACTAAAAAATATTTCCCTGCACAAGAAAAAATGACATTTAAAAAAAAAACAAAACAATAATTGTTAAAAAAAATATTAAAAATTTTTATAAAAATTGTAAAAAAATTAAAAACACGAATAATATTGATAAAATAAATATCGTTGATTATTAAAAAAAAGGTAATGCAAATTTTTTAATGTATATTTCTTTTTGTGTTTGTGTGTGTAACGAAAAAACTTTAAGTCAGCTGTTGTGTTATAAAAACAAAATCTCGCTAATGTCAAAAAAGTACAATGTAAACGCACTAGATTTCGAAGAAGATTTTAAATCAAATCTACAAGATTTCGGCCTAATGTAAATGTAGTATAACATTTGTTTTAATGATTTTCCTTGATTTAATTTTTTGTTATATTTTTATCATGAGGGAACAAACACGACTTTGGAATTTGCAAGCCTTCTTCTACAAATAATGTATGCCTCTTTTTCCAAACAAAAAATTCGAAATTAAAATTGACTCATGCAAACTGTTTTAAAAGTCTTTGTTTGTGCTTGTTAATCATTTGAGAAACTTTTTTTATATTCAACTTACCGGGTGATAATTCAGATACAGGCGTACTTGAAGGCGTCGGACTATGTCCGGGAGGTAGATAATGTGATGGTGAACCACTATTTGAACCGCCACCGTTATTACCGCCTAAAAGTAGATACAAACGTAAAGAGAATTTTAGTTTAAAATTAAGGGTTAATATGAAAACTTTTACTTTAAGTTAGAGAACAAAAGAGAAAACTTACCACTGTGCATATTTTGATTGGGACTATGTTGTCCAGGATTCGGACCACCACTACCCAATGGCATACCACTACCTTGACCAGGCCCCTGGGCAGCTTTCATCATTTTTTTGTACTTTGAGCGACGATTTTGAAACCAGATTTTAACCTGCAATTAAATGCAAAAAAATCAATTGTCAATTCAAGTTATTTTTGAAACCTTTTACAAACAAACTATTTTAAATAAATAAATTTATATTTTTGCTTTTAACAACGTGACTTTATAAATTAATTTAACACTTTTTTGTGACAAATTAATAGAGTTATTAATTAAATTGTAGCAACTTTAGGCGCAATGGCGAGAGAGGGGAACTATAAATTTTTTCACTGTGTGTGAAAATATTTATTTACAAAAATCATGGGTCATTTTTCATTTGTTCATGAGGTGTGCAAAAACACATTTTAATAGAGAAAAAAAAATAAAAATTGTTTTTTTAATTGGTCATTATTAATAATATTAAATATAGTTATAAAAAACTAAAATACAATTTAATAAAATCTTTGTTGAAATTTGGTTTGTTGTTTGTTACTTTTATGAAAAGTTATAAAGTATGACAAATTTTTTAGGTTGTGTTTAAATAGTTGGGAATCGGAACAACGTTAAAATTATAGATTTAATTTTTTTTTTACATAGTTAGGCTTAAATCAGTCAAGCAGGCCTTCAAAAAAACTGTTCCCAAGAACTTGATTTTTTTAAAATTGTTTTGTAAAATGCAAATTGTTCTGAAAAACTTATATTTAATATGTGGGATAAGCTTTTAAGCTTTCCTATTTGTTAAAATTACTTTATGACCGATAATACTTTCCTAACTTTGTTGTTGCTTTTTAGCGTGAATAAAATTCAGCAGATTTTAATTTATTGGGTGATCGCCAATTCCTTTAATTGGCAGACATAAACTGTTTACAGAATGAACTGCAAAGTAAACCCCTGCTTAAATGTAAAAGGTAATTTTAACAAAAAGGGTTATTTTTTGAAATATTAAAAAGGTGTTTACTTCAGTTTATTACAAATAGGATCTGGTTAGAACTTTATCGACAGGCTCCCAATCTTTTTCTAAAACTCTCAATCGCGTTATCAATAAACTGTTGTCAATGGTTGATATCTGCTCGATAATGTTCTTTTTAAATTTAGATTTGAAAAAAACCTTTCCAAAAAATAGTCTAAAGGTGTTAACATGCACGATCTTGGTGGCAATTCACTCCTCCTCCACGACAAATATTTCAATTTTCGAACTTTTCTTTCAAAAAATCCATTGTTCCCTTTGGCTGTGTGGCAGCATCCTGTTGAAACCACATATTCTCTACGTCTAAGCGAAGCGATTTGTATTGACCGATTAAACCTCAATTTTAGACAACCTTTACTGGAGAATCACGACAAAAATCCAGTGTATGTACAAAACGTTTGACAATTGCTATGCGGTACTGTACAATGCACAATTCATCAATAAATACACTCCAGACAGTACTTGTGTCTTTCAAAACCTTTCAATACAACAGTTTTATTTAAAAATCTACGATAAATTGAGTTGTTTACTTGTCTTTACAAAGAATTTGTGATGTTTACTGGTGTATCATAGGTGACTTGGCTTGCCAGACGGACTGGATTTGTTATGAATTTCAAGAATTTTCAGTGCTCGGCAAGAATCCAGATTTTTTAAAGCCCATCCAAAAATCACGTTATTATTTTAAAATTTGTTTGCATTTCTCTTTAAACAAACCTGTGTAAAAAGCAAATAAACATTTTATCGTTTTGTTTTAGTGAATTTGTTTTAAAATCTATCAAAACTACGTTTTCTTTATTCAACACGGATAACTTGACAACACTGATTTAAAACAAAAAACCCGTATTAACAATTGCACGTATTTCTCTCTATAATCAACACTAAAAATTTTAACTCAAATTCATTTGCTTATATTTTTTGCTTTTAACTGGTTTTGACAATTGTTTTATTTTCTATGTGAGATTATTTGGGAGAGCTTTAATTCTCAAGAATTCTTTTCAAAATCGAGATTTTTAAGTAAATGTCAAGAATTTTGCAAATTTTAATCTGGCAAGCCTATATGAAGCATACATATACAATGAATTATTGTTGCTATATTGTTTAAGAAATAAACCTACACAAAAATCTAATTTCGCAGAAAAAAACTGTTATATTTTTAGTGAAGAATGTTTGTAACTTTTGTGTGTATTCTTTATTCCCTTGTTAATTTTTGAGAGTATTTTTAATACCCGCACTTTATTTATTAGTTTTTTGCTTCTACACATTCACACACTTACGTTAAGTCTTCGTCTATACTTCTCTTTAGTATTTGTTTGTAAGAGTTTGAAGATTTTTCAATGATTTAAATATATATTTAAATATAATCGTGCAAGCCTTTATTGTAAAGTTATTAAGCAGAAACTAGAAAAAAGCTCTTTCCAAACACTTCGCTGGCCATAGAACTTGATTTTATTGAAGTTGTTTTGTAACAGGTAAATTGTTAAAACAAAAAATCTTTATTCTGAAAAGCTTTTCTTAAAAAAATCCCACCTTAATTTTTCTCCAATAACAATATCTACTCTGCCACTTTAGTAGTCGTTATAACAATACATAATTGTACATAATGTTAAATAATTAAAGTTAATTTAATAAGATTTTAATATGTTGAAATGAACACATATTCATTCTTCTAATAAACCAATTTAAACCACACTATTCATTAATTTATTCATCAGTTTAACTCATTTATTTATTCATAAATATGTTGGTTTTTTTTTCTCATTTAAACAAAATACAAAGTACAAAATAATTTCGTGTTATGAACAAATTTGTTAAATGAAAAATTTAGGAAAATACTAATTTCAAAAAAAAAAAAATAAAAAAAATAAAAATATGTTTGAAAGGTATTTTTTGTTAAAAAAAATGATTATTACTCGTAAAACACGACAGACAGACAATTATCTTGTAAAAAAAAAACAAGTGTTTAATGGTTAAATTTAATGTTTAATATAACAAAATGGTTAAAATATTTGGCTTAAATGTATAAAAGTGGCTAAATGATTTTAAATTTCTAGCATTTTTTGAAATTTAATTCATATTCAGCTAGCTGAATTGCTGTGATTTTAAGTAATTAGTATTTTAAGGTCAATAAAACAATAAAGACTACAAAAATCATCTAATGAAAAGATTAAACAAATTTAAAATTTATAAAAATAGAGCTAATAAAAAAATGCTAAAAGCTTGTTAAATTATAACATTTTAACTATATTTTGCTAGCTAAATTAGAGTAATATAAGGCAGTTTTAATTTAAAAGATTAAATAACCAATAAAATTTATAAGAATTGTTTATTCAGCTATCGAAAAACAGAAAGTATGGTGCTCGATATAGTAAAATGCTTAAAAATATAGCTAAATACATTTTTCTGGCTGAGTTTGGCGTAAATAAAACAAAAAAGTTTTTTTTTATTATATTATATTCAGCTACAAAAAAATGGAATATGTCAACATTTTTTTTGGTTCGAAATGTTTAAAAATCTTGGACTTAAATTTAAAAAAAACTAGCTAAATTGCTTAATAATTTACGAAAGATAAATGCTTAAGATTAATTAGAAATAAGGCCTGCTGAATTGGTTTTGTTATAGCTGAATAGCTTCAAATTAAGGCTGAATATCCAGAACATAATACATTTAATTAAGTCTAAAATTTATATTATTTAAATCATGTATAATCATGCTTAGAAAAGCGACATTTTTTAACTTTATTGAAAATAGATTTACAGATATAAAAATCTTAGTAAAGGCCTGCTTAATCAATTATAATATAGGCGAATCTTAATATTAAAGCTGAATACTTGCCAAAAATTTGTTTAAATTCATTAATATTACGATAACATAAAGCTGAATTCGTGTTATATAGCTGAATAGCTTAAAAATTGGCTGAATAACAAAAATATATACTGTCGTGCCTGTATTAAGATTTAAGCAGCTGAATATAATACATTTTAACTGCTGAATACTTAATACGATTATTAAGAAGATAAATGCAAAATTGGCTGAATAAAAAAAATATATACTGTCGTGACTGTATTAAGATTTAAGCAGCTGAATATAATACATGTTAACTGCTGAATACTTAATATCATTATTAAGAAGATAAATGCAGCATAAATAAATTCTATTTTAACTACACATCGCACACTTAATCATAAACAAGCACAACATAAAATTAATCCAAATCTTCTTTTTTATAACCCAGTTCACAAATCAAATCTATAGCGATCACGAAAATTTAGTTTGTGTCACCCTCGTCTTTATTTTTTTCATTTGTGGAACGCAATTTGATTAAAAAAATTGCAACCATGTTTTGGAACCCAGATTTCAGCCTCTCCCAAAACATTTTTATATTTTGCGTTGTGCCTGTTTATGATTTAATGTGCGATATGTATAAAAAAAAACTATTGGTGTTGCACTCTCAAGGGATAATAACAGCTACGGGTATCGTTGCTAACTGAAGTTCACAGCCACCAATAGCCTCCAGTGAGTGCTAAAGAGGTTGAACTGGTACTTGAAGACCCACCCTCCCAGACGACAGGATAGTTTTGGCTTGAATCCACATCGCGTAAAAGAAGATGTCACAACTACCGGGTTGTGGGGCTAGATTTTGCCCAAAACCAAGAGTGAAGTTTGGATTCCTGGAGATCCCCCTCCCCCCTGTATGCTGATGCTTTTCGACAAAAGCTGCTTTGCCGGAAGGTTTATATAGCTTTGTTCCGGACAAACATGCACATGAAATTAGCACCTGTCTCTTAATGTCCACACACGAATTGTGGTTACTCGGTGTTTAAAACATCGCGAGTAAAAGCAATAAAGCAGGTGCCCACGGTTATCCAGAACACACCTGTAACTGAATGGGATTTATTTTCGCTGAATAATATGTTTAATTGTCTTAATAAGTTAACTGAGAGTTACAAGTTATTTCTTAATTCAGTATTGTCATACAAGTTTTTTTTATAAATTTTTTTTTCTTTCATTTAATTCTCTTTAATGAAACTGAAATTAAACTTGTTATTACATATTTGACTATCCAGTCATATTTCCATTTATATTACTTTTTATTTCATTATTGTTGGTAATTATTATTAGAGTTTGTAGCTGTTATTATGAATAAGACAATAACTGACATTTGAAAATAAAAGCCGCTTCCATTTCTAGCACAATAATAATTTATGCTGCTACTTATGGCATTTTTTTCATATTTCAAACATTTTTTTTGTTTGCAAGAAACAAAAGTGTGTTTTATGCAAAGTATCTGTATGATGTATCTTGTACAAAACTTCTTGTCTGTTAATATTTTTTTTTTTTTCTTTGGTTTAATATCTAGATGGTTTTGAAAGTGGTTTTTTTTTACAGCGAAAGTGGTTTCTGTTTGAAATAAAAGTGAAGTAAAAATAAATTTGTTAAAAAAAAAAAAATAAACAATAAAAATGACTTCAAACAACAAATTGAGTAGTGAATCAACCATTTACACAGCAGCTACACTGAAAAAAACATATGCAATTTTTAATGATTAAACAGAACAGCGTCGAAAACACATTGACCGCCTAGGCTAGAAAAGAAAATCAGGACAGAAAATCATTAGGATCCACTTAAGCCGCAGTTTCGATATTTTTGCTAGCAGTAAAATCGCATCCAAAAGCAACGAAATTATGTAACGAGTTGAAGCCTAGAGGCAATCAACCGAATTACGGTTCTCATAAACAACTAAAATTTTTTTTGTAGTAGATTAAAGAAAACATATTGTGTGTTACCTTAATCTATTACAAAAAAAAGCGACTTAGTCATTTTCGAGATCAAGAACCGTAATAAGGCTGAATAAAAGAGGATTTTGGATGATCAAATGCTGCTCAAAGGCCATAAAAAGTAGTAATTTTCCAAATGGAATGAAAAATTGATCGATTCACTTCGACAACCCGATGCGAAAGAAATCGTATATAAACCAGACGATTCAACGCAAATGCCAAAGCGCCAAAGAAATGCTCTGTTTTTTTCCTCTAAGTGTTGCATTGCAGCACTACGTTTAGAAAGTCAGCCTCCGGCAAGGAATTGTTTTGATCGATGCAGAACGCTTTCACTGGAATACGTTTTACTGTAAAACAGGATATCTTACATAATTTTGAATCGTTATTTGCGACAAAAAATTAGCTGTTCTTTTTAAATACAAGAAAAGGCTTTTTATAGTACTAAGCAAGGTGGAGCAAGAGTTGTCACCCGAAGTTTTTGGACAGTAATTTTTTGGAATTCCTGACCGATATTCTTTTTGGGAACATCAAGAGTCTGAGGCTTGTACACACAGATTCGTGATGACTTCGAGGAACCCCAGGAAATGAAGTCCTGAACGGTTACATCGCGCGATTTTGTTGCCCAGTGCAACTAACGAAAACAAAATATTAGGCGACCCGAAAATTTAGCTCTCAGAATTACCCGTTACCCCATCCTGTTGGAACCACATGTTCTCCAGTCCCAATTCGTCTAGATCTGGTGGCTGTGGAGCGCTCGCCGTTCAAAGTAGTAGTTCGGCCCGCGGCGTTTTCGAAAAAAAGGGCGCGACGACGCCTCCAGAGTAAACACCACACCACTTATGTAATCTTGAGCGGGTGTAATGGTTCTTCGTGTATTATACGCAGATTTTCGGTGCACAAAAAGTGATAATTCTGCTTAATGAAATGGGCCTCGTGGCCCATGATAATTTTCGATGAATTATTCCGAGTTCTTGAGTATTTTAGCTTTCTATTTTTTACTGATGTGTATTTTGTATCTGTTTACTTTAAAAATAACAAGGCAGCACTAACCTATTTGCAAAAAAAAAAGCATCTTCCCATAGCGAGATGACTTTTGCGCCACCACACAAAAGCATTTTTGTAGCGTAGCATTAATTATTTTCAGTGTATAGTGTTATAAGTTTTATAACCGATTTTAATGGCTTCCTATCCATAAGAAAAAGTTGTTAATATAAAACAATGTTAGATGCTAGATTATTTATGACTTTTGAAACATTAAAACTGGCTAAGACTAAAGAAGTTCAATCAGAATCAAGACATCAAGAAAAGAGAGAAATTTCCTACCAAATGGGAATACCGATAGAAGATTTAAGCATTATGACATTTATATATTTCACTGTTTAGTTACTTCTCGTTAGTGCTAAAATTTGTATTTTTTTAAATTTCCCACAAAAATTCATATTTTTATTATCTAAACTTTAAAATACATACATTCCCACGAGTTTTAACAAACAAAAGTCTCCCCATTTCTGGTCCCATTAATAAATCCAATAAACTGTCATAATTATTTAACACTTAATATTTGCAAGTAATAACTAAAAATAAATTCTCTTGCCTAAAAATTTATCTTGTTTTATATTTCACATTATACATAAACACATGTCATATAAATTATTTTAACAGAATTTAGTAAATAAATTTTTACAGCCAAAGTTTAGAGAGGGAAAACCATTAAAAAACTATTACAAATTGGCTAGTCAACCAACCAACTAATGAATTGGCTAATAAATGAATAAAAAACCGTTAACACACATTATTTTTAAGCCAACATAGTTGTTTGAACATTTACTTTGGTCGAAAATGCACATAAACTGTAAATATTGATGTATTATACACAGGGTGGCTAAAAAGAAACGAAGGCGCTTTAATTAATTGTTTTAATATGATTTACTTTTAGTTTTTAGATTTTTGTAAAGAAGACTTGGGAAATTAAAAATTTAAAAGAAATAAAAATAAACGGAATTAAACGCAACGAAGTGTAAGAACTGAACATCTGAGTAATTGTCCCGACAAAGGGAGCCGCGGGCAGAAATATCTCGGAGAACCCCGGTAGGCTAGCTGGTAGTGAGCTAGTCTATCAGCGCCGGGGTTGCGGGTTCGATTCCCGCTAGAGGCTCTGGCTTATTTACTGCAGAAAAGCGTAGAGCTTCGCGGGGATTAGCTTAGAGAACCCATCATTATTCCATCCGAAATGTTTTCTCTCTGTCCTACACAGAAAAAAATTTAAAATTGATTTCAATTAAAAAATTTGTGATATTAATTAAAAAATTAGTTTAATTTGCACCAGTTAACAAATTAATAGTATCAATTAAACCATTAAACGTTTAATTCACTTGATTAAATGTTTAATTCAGTTGATTAAAATTTTAATTAAAACTGATTATATTTTTGATTAATGCTTTTATTGGTGAAAAATGTGGGAGAATTTTTTCTGTGTAGCAAAATAATTGGTTTTATGCGTAGCTTAAACCTGTCATGGTGAATATCAAGGCATCACAAAAGATCCAATAAGTCGCAGTGGTTATTGCCTCTTATATCCATTTATCGATCTATTTACAAGGTGGGGCAAAAGTTATCACCCTACACAGAAAAAATTCTCGAACATTTTTCACCAATTAAAGCATTAATCAAAAATATAATCGGTTTTAATTAAAAATTTAATCAAGTGAATTAAACTTTTAATCAAGTGAATTAAAAGTTTAATTAATACTATTAACTGGTTTAATTGATACTATTAATTTGTTAACTGGTACAAATTTAATTAATTTTTTCTGTGTATCGAAAGATGTTATAATTTTTGCAATCTATTTTTTTCCATAAATTTACATATGGTTCTCCTTTACCTCCTTTACCTCCTTTACCGTTAATAATTTTGTTTAAAAGATCCAACCAAAGTCACTGTTTTTTATTATGGATTATTGTCGTCGTCCAGATTTGAAATTTTTGTTGCAGAAATTCCTGAGTTTGTTGTAGAGAAAGAGTGGTGAAAAGACTGGGAAAAAGTACTCAGTTTCATGTACTCTGCAATTCTGTTCTATTTTGCAAATCTCACACTTTTCAACTTAAAGTTGGCTGTAGGTGTATATGTTTTTTTATATGAGTAGAGCGAACTTTGCCGTAGCTAAAAATCGGCGGCACTTTTGCAACGCCGTTTAAGTTAACTAAATTCTCCTTTCTTAAATGGAGTGTAATAAAAAATTTAATAAGATTTTTAAATAATGAAAAAATAGTCTATTTAAACTCCTTGGTTTCTTTTGAGCCACCCTGTAGTTGTTTTAACGCAACATGCATTAAATTTCAATGTAGAAATCAAGTGCAATGTTTTTATTAATTAATAATGATTTTAACACCAAAACTAATTTAAGATATTAAAACATGCAATCCAATAATAAAATTGTTTTACATATTTATTAAGAGAAGTTTAGATAAAACTAATTTTTTAAATATATTTAAGTTAATTTTTGCGCTTAGAGTGAGAGAGTGAGATATTTCCCATACACACGACAAATGCCTGTAATACATGACTTTAAAGTTTAAGAACTTCTTTCAAACTAACAGATGTGAAAAGCATTTACCTGGTTACCTGCCGCGTAGGCTCTATCCATGGTGAATCTTATCCACTGGGTGATCAAAAATGCGTTTACCAACCGCACTTGAGTGTGAGAGCAACTAGCAAACCAAGGTAGCAATTAAAGATTATACACACGACCCTTGCTTAGGAGCAGAAGCTATCGAACATCGACTGCTTTTGGATACCTGTATCTGCAGCAGTTGAGTAGCAGCAGCACTTAGGAATAATCCTCCCTCAGACCGATCTCTGCCAAAAGTGGTGAATAATCAGCCATTTCCGCGACTCTGGGTTTTAACCCCAACCACCACGTTATCCCCAAAGGTATCCAAAGGCATCCATCTGTGGCCCCTTATTTGTCGAGCCGTATAGAAATTCAACCTCGGAAGTACTAATTACCAGAAAATAAAACATCCGAAAAAACAATCATCCCAGCCAGCAGCGCTGCCAGAAGTAAGATTTTACATTATTTTATAAGATTTTTTAACCGAAAAAAGATTTTAAGATTTTTTCCCCAAAAACAAGATTTTTTGTTTTGTCTAGACGAAGGTTAGGTTCAATTAAAAAAAACTTTCTTTGTTACCATTTGAACATTTTTAAACTTAATAATGCAACAATGGACGAAAAAAAACCATAATGTGCTTAAGTTGGCTTTAGAAAATATACGAATACATGTTAATCATATGAGGCTAGCCATATTGAACTTAAGGAAACTTTTTGTTAAATTTTATGAAGCTGTCATTTGCTTAAGCAAGGTGCGAAACTAATCGCACATTCCGTACGGAATCAAATGCCCAGTACTGAATATTTACTTACTGGTAACGTACTCAATAACTACTTATTAGGTCTATTAACTAGTGATTTTTTGGCTTCCAGTAAGTATATTGTAAGAACTTACAATTCAGCTTACTCGTAGTTAAAAAATAACTACATATTTTTTGACTTCTAGTAAGTGTATTGTAAGTACTGATATCTGTGGACACCTCGAACAAAAATAAGTAGTTATTCAGCCGAAAAATAAGTAGTGTTTATTTTCTCCAACATTACTTGCTAACTTACCAGGTAAGTAAGGTTTTTGCTGGGTGTTTGTTGATTTTATTTTTGTTTTTTTTTTTTAATACATTTGAGACTTTTTGTTAATTTTTGACAGTAGGTTAAGCAACGCTATGCATATTATGGTTGGGCCTTTAAAAAGCAACCTCTGTTTGGCGTTCAAGGGTGATTAATCAGGTGTAAGTTTTGCGTGCTTTTTATTTTGCAAAAACAGAAAATACTGCAAGTCAGACTAAGGTCCGCAAAAATTAAATATGTAATAGCAAAGACATTTAATGGAAAAATGTTTAATCCGAAAAGGTTATTTTAAGTGCATCAAAATACCTTTGAAAAATACGTTTTCGATTTTCATGACATCCCTGTATATCTATATTTATATAAATAAACGTTTAAAAATGTTTAGGTTTTAGAGGTATTTTTAAGAAAAATCCCGCTTAATTGAATATTTAGCAGTTTCTAGCGGTTTTGAAGTCCGATTTGGTGGGAAATCTTCAAAAAAAGTTGGCAGCAGTGGAAATACATATTGATATGTTTTAAAGTTAATTTTAATAAAAAAAAATTCACCCCTATCGTGAATAATTTTTCCCTCGTAATTTTTCCCCTTTTCACATATTTGCGATCATGAACAGCTCCCATGAAAAAAATTTAATTCAAAGGAGAATAATAACGTGAAAAAATGTTCACGGGAATAAATTCCCCTTATCGTGAAAAGTTTTTTCCCACGTAATTTGTTCACATTTCCCTTAGATTTTCTCACTTTATTTTTGCTAGGGAATAGAAGGTGTATGTTAGCAGTTCCTCCTATAAATCGAATATTAAGGGCTAGATCCGTTAATAAGGCACAAACCGATATATTGGTCAACAAAATGCAAAACAACAGGTTGATTGCCGCCGGATTTGTGAAAGACGTGGTGGCAGAATTTTGGAAAATATTTTACTACATAAAATTTAAAAAGTGCAAAAAACTAACGTTGTAATTAACCTTTCCCTACAATACTAATTATTTAGATTTGTTATTTTAACTTTCCTTTAAAATATATACGTGTATATTTTTAAACAAAAATTTCAATGATTTTTAATTTATTCTAATTTTCTTCTTTTTTACATTCACTGGAACTGATAGCATGAAAAATTTTTCACATGAGATTCACGATTGCTTTTTTCCCTTCGAGGGGAATGAAAATTTCATGGGAACAAAAATTCCACTTGTTATTCACGATAGGGGTGATTATCCAAAATAAGATTTTTTTTGGTGAAATTAAGATTTTTTGCTGAAAAATCAAGTAAATTTTTAATGGAATTTCAGCAGCCGCTTTATGTTATGAACCATATCGTCAGCTGAAATGCAAAAAAAAATCATATCTTGAAAAAGAAAAAAATTACCTCCTTCAAAGTTTCAGAATTAAAGAACGGTTTGAGGTATTATATAAAAAGAAATCAGCCAAATAAAAAAATAAGTTTTTGACTTAGTCCGTTTTTAAAATTTTATATTTTGCAGATATTAAATTTTTTTTTTGGTTTGTAGCCCCAAGTATTCTCTTTAAAATGACGTAAGAATCATTTTCTGTATGTAAAGTAGTTTTCGAGATATTAAAGAAATAAGCTCAACACATTCGGCTAATTCGGCTAAATTATGACTTTTTGAATATGACAGTACTAACGAAAAAAAAATTTTACATTTTATATATATGTTCCTTATAAGATAAAAGAAACATTCTCACCAAATTTCATTAAAATCGGAAGGGGTCGTGGTCCCACTCTTAGTCGTTTTGACATGGAATTACCCTACTTCATAACCGTTCTCAAGCGCCACTAAAGATTGTAAATCATTTTCTTATTTTAAGTGCTGATTTTTTTTTTATGCTAAATGCATAATGACTTTATTTGTTTTACAGTTTTTTTTTTGTCAATGGCAAAACCCGACTTCAAAGAATGAATTCGTATTTTTTATTTTTTTATTACAAAAAAAAAAACCAACATTTTAAAATTTTTCTTCTATTACTTTGTTGTTATTGTAAGAGAAAACTACATGATTACTTGAATTTTGTAACGTATAATTGCAGACAAAGTTTCAAACGCATTAAACGCGTGATGTGGACTTCTAGCTTAACTTTTACATATCCAGTGATGAATTTAAACAAAAAATTTTATTTGTAAAATACTTTGTAAAAATTCTGAATATTAAAATATTTTCATTATTTGAAGTCGTTAAAGTTAAAGCCTTTACGCTTTGAATATTTTTCGGCAGGTCGGCAAAGTTCGCTTAAAGTCATTCGCCTTAGATGTGTTATTGTATTCTCCTTTCTGTTATACCACGTTACTCAAATAAATTAATACTTTTAAATTCCTGACAAACATTTTTGTATTTTATATGCAAAACAGCAACGTTCATCATTCATTTAACCAGCCATATAGAAACTCTTGTATAATATTTGTTGCCAGAACACAATAAAGAATTTGTTTAAGCTTTTTTCTTAGCAAATATTTACCAAAAGCCATAGTTACTTAACTTGGTAACTTAAAACTTTAACAACGCCTTTTTTTCTTTTGCCAACAAAAACTTATAAGCCATATTTTATTATTTTTTAAAACATAAAATTCATACAATTACACATACGAGTCAAATAGTTTTTAAACAATTTTTTGGCAAGAAAATGAGGAGGAAAAGCAGCAAATAGTTTCCAATTTTTGTGTTTTTTTTTTTTTTTTAACAATTTCAAAATGTTGTTAATAAATTTATGGCTTAAACAGAGGAAAATAGACATTAACACAAGTTTAATGTGGAAAAGAAAATATTTCCTCTATTAAAAGCTAGCAAGCCAGGCACACAGACTTGAGGCAGAGAAGTATCTTGTTTCACTGTAACTATTAATGAGAACTATTTTCCCCTTTTATGCAAGTGATCTGAGACAGAGAAGTACTGGTCGTAAGAAAGACCCTTTTAACCTGTTTCATCTGTTGGCAATTTTAACGACCCTCAACTATTTACAGAAAACAAAACAAACAGACGAACAACAAAAGCCGCTGCTGAAGAGGCCCAGAAAAGCAAAACTCTTGTTAAAAGTTTTCATTCATAAATTCTTTGATGCCTGAAAAAAATAAACACAGCAAAAACATCAGCAGCATTTTTTCCCTGTAAATTTTGCACTGGTATTTTAAAATGAATTTTTTTTCTTAAAACAAAGAAACACCGACAACACATTCATTGTGTTTTGGTATTTGTTTTTTTTTTCGAAAAACAATTGCAATTGTTTTTTTAAGGAGTGAAAATTTGAAAACTTATAACAGCATTTGTATTTCATAAACAATAAAAAATGTTTTGTGAATATACAAAATTTCAATTAGCTGAAAACATCTTCAAGTAACATAATTTGATTTCAAATTTATTTTTTAGTATACAAAAATATTCACAGCAAGTACCTATTCAGCTAAAAATTAAGGGTATTCAGCAATTCACGAAAGGTTTTTATTTTCAAATAAGGAAAATGAAAACTAAATTTCTTATTTATTTAAAAGTTCAATATTCACCGAATGTTTTTTGGACAATTCAGCTAGCTAAATTGGATTTTTAGGTCATAATTTTATGTTTTCATTTGTTTTTTCTTGACTAAGCTAAGGTTTTCAAACGATTTAAGTAAGAAAAAAAATACAAATCTAAATACAATTGTTTTAATTTTGTGATATTTTAATTTGTTTTTAAATATTTTTAAGCAATTAAGCTAGCTGAATTAGATTATTAGTTCACATTTTTTTATTTTCATCAGTTTTTCTTTACAAAGTCAAAGTTTTTAAGCAATTCACCAACTCCGCAAAATTTTTTTCTTAAAAACAAACAAAATATTAAATTCACTCGATTACTTTTCTTTCATTTTAACATTCATCGAATGTTTTTAACAATTCAGTTAGCTGAATTGAATTTTTAATTCATAATTTTATATTTTCATTAGTTTTTTTCTTTATTAAGCTAAAGTTTTTAAACAAATCAAAATGTAATTGTTTTACTTTTGTGATATTTTAATATTAGGCGAATATTCTTAAACAATTTAGCAAGCTGAATTAGATTATTAGTTCACATTTTAATATTTTCATTAGTTTTACTTAATCAAGTTAAGGATTTTAAACAATTCAGCAAATCCACAAACGTTTTTTCTTAGAAAAACAAAAAACGAAATTATTAATACACTCTTTTACTTCTCGTAAATTTTAACATCATCGAACGTTTTTAACAAATTAGTAGGCTGAATTGGATTTTTAGTTCATAATTTTATATTTTCATTAGGTTTTTCTTTATTAAGCCAAGCTTTTCATACAATTTAGGAATTCCGCAAAAGTTGTTTTTATCAAATACAAATCAAAATACAGTTGTTTTACTTTTCTGATATTTTAATATTCGGTAATTATTTTTAAACAATTCAGCTAGCTGAATAAGAATATTTGTTGACATTTTAATATTTTCATTAGTTTTTTTTTTTAAGTCAAAGTTTTTAAGCAATTCAGCAATTTCGCAAACTTTGTTTTTTAAACAAACAAAATATAATATACACTCGTTTACTTTTCTTAGACTATAAGTTTATTTTTTGATATGTTCATTTGTTTTTTTTAGAGTTAAAGTTTTTGAACAATTCGGCAATTCCGCAAAAGTTTTTTCTTTAAAACAAACAAAAAATAGTAAAATACTCGTTAAATTTTCTTATATTTTCATATTTAAGGAATGTTCTGAAACATTTCAGCCCGCTGAGTTAGATTATAAGTTCACATTTTAATATTTTCATTTGTTTTTCTTTATAAAGTCTAGTTTTTAAACAATTCAGCTATTTCGCAAAAGTTTTTTCTTAGACATAAAAGAAAAGTGAAAATATAATTGATTATTTAAAATATTAATTGATTGTTTTTAAAATATTTTTATAACTCTTCGATACTTAAAAGCAATTCAGTAATTTTTCAAAAGTTTTTTTTTTTGCTAGGAACAAGCCAAATCTTAAACAAAAAGCTTTAATTTTCTAAAATTGTTATATATACATTTACACAATTAAGCTAGCTAGATAATATTATGTATTAGTAAAAAGATTTTTTTTTATCTTTCTATAATAAGTTAAAGTTTTAAAGTAATTCAGCCAGCTTAATAAGATTTTTATGATAATTTTGTTTATTTGGTTTCTTTGTATATACATACATATATAGTTTGAAGCCTATTTTAATAGCTGAATATAATTTAAAATCTTGCAGTACAATATAAATTAAGAATTTATTGTTATAAGCGAGCTGTTTTTAATTTTTCTTATTAATACAAATTGAAAAGGAATTTATTTAACTGGAGTATACACAATATTCAGCTAGCTGAATTGATATATGAATATACTACTAATTGGCATAAATTTGTCCCATTAACTCTAAGATCATCTGCCTTAATAGTTTCAATTAAAACCCATCCATCTGTTGTTTGGTTTTTAATTTAAACTTTAAAAGTCAATTAAGCGTAACATTTGTTGGGTATTTTTTTTTTTTTTTGTTGTTTACCCTTTTTCTTATGTCACAAACAATTGTCTTTAAACATGTTTAATAAAAGTAAAAGTGACTACAATAATACCCGCATTTGGCAAATATGTCAATAATATGTCATTTAATTGAAAAAAAAAAACAAAAACACTTTCAATGAACGCTAACGGCCTCACCGAGAGTAAATTAGCATACATGAATCTTGCACATCCTTTTTAACCTACTTTTTTCAGTTGCTGCGGCAACTGCTGCTTACAATGTAATGCTGACTGACCAAAAAGACTACTCTTACATTAATGAATGAGAATAAGAAATTGAAATAAGAATAAGAATAAGAAGAAAAACAGTAAGAAGCTTGTTTTCCGACTTGACCACTCACTCACTTCCTTAACTTGTCAAGTCTTATAATTTATGTTTTTGCTTTGTTTCGTTTTTTCTACTTTGTTATTGTTGCTGGAGTTTCTATATCTATAGTTAATTTTATGTTGTTGTTGCTGTAGATGTTGCTCAACAGATTACAGACATTTATGACAGGTCTTAAGACAAGACGTGCAAGTGTTTTATTTTTTTGCTTTCGCATTTATTGTTTGTTTGTTTTTTTTTCAGTTCAGTTGTTCTCTTACCAGTTTAAAAATTATGCTTTTAGATCTCAGGGGTATTTAAAAGTGTAAAACACAATATAGAAGCTTTAAAGTGTCATATTGACTATATTTGTTTGCTTAATATATAGTATAATAATAAAAATCTATAATTATTTTGCCAAATATTATTTAAGTTAAATCTAAAATCTTTTAGCCAAAAGGGTTAAAGCTTTTCTTAAACGATTTTTGTAGAAGCTTGAACGATGAACAAGATGAGGAAGAGGAAACAACAAAACATCTTATCTGTTATTGCCCAGCTTTTAAAGACTTAGAACAAAAAGAGTTAGTTAACCGTACACTCGTCTATCAGCAGGGGATTTTGGAAAAAACCACTCCTTTATAAAATCAAAGAAATCGCTTGAGAGAAGCGTTGAAAAAATGGATGACGAAGATTTGATGCGCAGTCAAACTCTGGTTTAAATAAAGGACATGAAGTTAGGCCCAAGTAAACTGTACTTAAGGCGGCTACCAAGTTAACCTTATCTAACCTAATTTTAGTCTTATATTAGCTCCAAATCTGAAATACTATATTACAAGCTTCATATATAATCTTCCTTCAATCGGTGATGGAATCCGAATGCGCCGATACACTAAGATTATCCACACATTACAAAAATCAAAAGATGACATTGTCTTATATTGAAAACTTTTTGCCAAATTGTTTGCAAAAAAGTTAAATAAAACTAAAAGTTTAAACAAAAAAAAAAAAAAGCTAAAATAACCGAGTTTTGAGATCTACAGTTAACTTTTAATCGTTAACAAACTAAATATTTTTTCTCATTTTATTTAAAAAAAAATTTCTTCTTTCGATAAACTTTGCACACTGTACACTATTTTCTTGGCAAATTTCAAACAATATTTTTTTTAAATTGTTTTCCAACAGTTTTCAATTGAAACCAGTTTAATTAAAAAAAAATTTTTAACAATTCATTAAACACATGGTTAACAAGATTTTATTTACTGACTTTAATCGCACCTGATCGAAGACATGAAAGGATATGAATATGAAAATGCATTCATATTAAAAATTAAACTTAATTTTTGCACTTAGAGGCGTTTGTTTAGCGGATAAAACACAACGATAATATTGAATTGTCATTTGATATGAATGTTGATAGTTGCTGTTATTTATTTAGTTTAAAAAGATTTATCATTTCAACAAAGTTGAAAAAAATTACGAACAATTTATTAAATCTCAATGGCTGAATAATAAAAATTGGCGGGAATGTTAAATCTATATAAAAATGAAATAAAGGTTTGTGTGTGTGTTTTTTGGTTTGTTCCCTTTAGACTACTAAACTGCTGAAACGATTTTCCTGAAATTTCGCAATAATTTCCGGATTACCCGGATTACAGGCTTAAAATATATGTACATTTTCAAGAAGGTGTGGCACATCTCATGCAAAGACAGAAAAATAAATCGCGCCAAAACTTGGCAGCACAAAAAACCGCTAGAAAAATACAACACGCCACTATAATGTGTTGGTGACAACACCAAAAACAGCACTCAAAAAATCAATACGCAAACTTAGCAATGTCATTTAGGGTTTAAAAAACAACAGTCGCATCCAATGGCCAATGACAAATGAAGAAGTGGAAGAATTGGCAGTTTTCCTACTTTGACTGCAGTTTTTTGAACGCTGATGTCAATACCACCGTGTAGATGGCAGGTCGTTAAACACAAAATAAATCAAACTGTACGATCAGTTGTTTATAGAATGGTTAACAAAAGCAAGCTGAACTGGAAAAGTGAGCGTGGGATCTCCTATACATGGACAGTATATATGTTTAAGCATCTGGAGAAGTATCTAAATTTGGTACAAATTGCTTCGTTATGAATACACCAGATCTTTTTTAAACATCTATACCTATTTGTAAGCTCTTCAATATTGATCTTAGGTCCTATAAAGTAAATCTATATTCTAGGTCATTATGGGTAACGAAGTTGATTTAACGATGTCCGTCTGTCCGTGTGTATGTTGAAATGGGTTTTCCGAAGACCCCAGAAATGATGGGAACTTTGTTGTTATATTTTTATGTCGTTTATACGCCGTTAAAGTTTGGTATTGAAATTTAGCCAAATCGATAAATAAATGACCGAGATATAAGCAGAATACCACGATTGCCTCTATTTTTGTCATAAAATCCCTGGCTGTTGTAGTTTTCTTTATCCCACTTTTAGAGTATTTTGGCAATAACGCAGCCATTTTTTAACCGATTTGATAGGTTGATATATCGACGTGCTTAAGAAAAAATTTAGCATTTACTTGGGTTATAAAATTTGCAACCGAGAAGATCAGTGTTCCCAAAAATGCGTGTTTTTCAAAACAAATATAAATTTTCTAAATTTGTTTAAAGGTGTTCTATTTCTGAACCGATCTTTTCGCCTTTTTCGGGCAATATGAATTGCTAAATCGATTTTTTGATATATGAAACGTATTTAAGCTTCATACTGGCGCCCTAAAAATTAAGTTTTTAAGAACATTTTGTTGTTTTTTAGCTCAAATTTGGACATTTTTGCTTATTCTTTCTCTCTTCTTCTGGAGGTCCACACCACGCGTTTTTGGGAAAACACATTGCAAGATTTTTATATCTCACTTGCGTTCAAGTTACATGCAACACTTCTTACGCGGTAAATTTTTACTTGTCAAAATCAGCTGATTTGCTCGAACGCCACATGTGACGCTAACAAAAGTAGATACTTTTCGCATTCTATGCGTCAAGGCATCCTAAGCTTTTGTGCATGTATCTTGCTACGTATAACTACACAGCTATTATTTTTTTTTAACGCTGTGTAGAATGCGTAAAAAGCGGGCACAGAAAAAATTCTCCACAATTGTTCATCAATTAAAGCATGTATTTAAAATAAAATCAGTTTAATTAAAAATTTAATCAAGTGAATTAAACGTTCAATCAAGTGAATTAAAAATTTAATCAAGTGAATTTAACGTTTAATTGATAATATTTATTTGTTTACTAGTGAAAATTTAATTTATTATTGAACTAAAATCACAAATTTTTTAATTGAAATCAATTTTTTTTCTGGGAGGTCCAGCTTAAATTAAACATTAACTTGTTGCTTTAGCTTTGTTTCCTAAAAGCAAATCTTCAAACGCTTTAAACACACAAACGTTAATATCACAAAATTCGTGTTGGCTACCACTGATCTTAAGCTTCTAAAGTTTTTGTTGCATTTCTTATAAAAATTACTAGTCATTTTTTCTTTTCATAACTCTAAAGTTCCCACAAAATTTATTAAGTTTTTGTTTAAAGCTGAATAATTGATTATTATTTTTTTATTGTAAGACGTAGTTTTTATTTAAATATTTTTAAGATTATTTTTTCTGTATTTCTTATTAAGTTTGTGGTTTATGTGTGAAACTGCTTTGAAGCAAAAAATAAAAATAATCAATTTAAAATCTATTAATTCTTTTATTATAAATACTTATCATGGGAAAATTCAAAACAAAAAAAAAACTGAATTCAAATCGCTTTTTTCTCTTGCCAAAAGAAAAATCAATGAACCATTAAATTTGTATCAGATTCACATTCACAACATCATCATTCTAAAACAATCGCACTCATCAGAAATGACTGAATGTTTAAGTTCACTGTCAATGTTTTTGTTTTAATTATATTTTATTTAAAGTCTAATCTTTGTTTTTTATTGTTAAACTAAACACTTTTTTTAACAAAAAAGTTAGATTTTTTTTAAAATATTTTTTGTGATTTTCCATTTGGCAACGGTTACGCAAGACTTGCCAAGTGGAAAATTTGTTTTCAATGCCATGAGTTTTTTTCTTTTTGTTAAATTTAAAAAAAAAAAAAAATTGTTTTAACTTTATTTTAAAATCCATATACATAAAAGTATCACTAAAATTGAAATGAAACATTTTTATAAAAATTTCTTTTTAGTATGTCTCTGATTTGTATCTTTATGTTTACTAAGCAAACATGTTTAAACATGTTTTTTTTTTCGTTAAATATTTTTCAATGAAATTTTTATATGATTTCTCAACATTAAACAAAAAGACAGGTCTTCAAACACGTGCTAATTTTGATAGATTTTAGAAATGATCGCTTGATTTTCGTCGTAAAATGGATGGAATACGTTTTGTAACTATTAAGACGTGACCATGTTCACTTTAAAGCACTTGCTAGCAGTAAACATGTTGTTAATCTTAGTGATATTGTAAGTCTTAATACAATAAAATAGAGTTTTACTTACTTTAAGGCTAACCGGTTACTCGAATAATCTGAGATTTTGGAATTTTTTTTTTATAAAAAATAAAAAAATTAATTTTACTCGAAAAAAGTATGTGAATCTAAATGACAAATACAATAAAATACAGTTTTTTTTAACTCTTATGGTAACCGGTTACTCAAATAATCACAACTATTTTTTATAGATTAATGAAAACATCAGAGCTTCTGAATCTTCACGATTATATCTCACAGTTCTTCTAGCATTCGCAATTTCCTCAAAAGCCCAACGAATTTTTTGAATTTTTTAATAAAAATTAAGAAAGATTTTGAAGAAAAGTTAAACAACCGGTTACTCGATAAATAAATCTTGTCAGTAGCAAAAACTTTATGAGGGTTAATATTAAAGACAAATTCAAATACAATAAAATATTGTTTTACGAACTGTTACGGTAACCGGTTACTCGAGTAATCGCAACAATTTTTAGTAGATTAATAAAAAGAGAAGATATATTAAACCCACAAAGCTTTTGGGCAATTTTTTCTATATAAAAATTGGTAATTGGAAAAAAGTTAAACAATCGGTTACTCGAGAAATCGGTTCAACTGTAAAAATGTTGACTTTAAAGTACATACTTGTGGGTAGAAAGAATTTTGTGAATCTAAATGATATGATAAATTCAAATCAAATACAAAATTTATTATCGACTCGAATAATCGCAACTATTTGTTAAAGATCAATGAAAACATCAGGGCTTCTGAATCTTCACGATTAAATCTCACTGTTCTTTCTTTTAGCACATAAATTTTCTTAAAAGCCCAGCGAATTTCTGGAATTTATAAATAATAATAAAGAAAAATTTAGTTTTTGAAGAAAAGTTAAAAACAACCGGTTACTCGATAAATCGCTTCATGCGTGAACAGGCCCACTTTTAAGTATGTACTTGTCAGTAGCCAAAAATTTGTGTGTCACAATATTGAAGACAAAATCAAATACAACAAAGTATAGTTTTACGAACTGTTATGGTAGCCGGTTACTCGAATAATCGCAACAATTTTAAATAGACTAATAAAACGATTGGATTTATTAAGAACACAAAATATTTTTGAACTTTTTCCTACAAAAATAAAGTCGAAATTAGTTTTAAGAAAAAATTTTGGGCTACCGGTTACTCGAATAATCGGGTTCAACCACTTTTAAGCACATGGTAGTAAAACAAATTTTGTGAATCTAAATGTTGGAGATAAGTTCAAATATAACAAAATAAAGCTAAACTAACTTATGGTAACCGGTTACCCAAATAATATCAGTACTTTTGTAAAGATTAAAGCAAACATTCGACTTACCAAGCCCAAAGCAAAGTCTTCGAACTTTTAAATAAAAATAAGTAATTTTTTTATGAATAAAATAATCGTTTACTCGATTAATCGGTTTAGTTTTAATTAACCATATCATATTTGAAACAATTGAACTAACATATTTTTAAAGTAACCGGGTATTCGATTATTGCATTAACTTTTTTTTTTTTTAATTTTTCGTGAAAACTATTGAAAGAAAATTTTAAAATGCAAAATAATAAAACTTTTGTGAAACGATTAACTTCAAAAGAAAACTCGATTTTTTTTTTTTAGTTATATTGATTAATCGAATAATTCTTCTCTCAACAATGAACATATCTTTAAAGAATTGTAAGTACAATCAAAAACTTAATTAATAAAACAAAACATTTTAGCAGTAATTCAATTATTTTATAAATAAGTTTAAAGTAACCTGTTATTCGATTATTTGTTAAGTTTTTATTCGGGTTAACTTATTTTCTTAAACTTTATCTGTTTTGCATAAAAATCAATTTATAACAAACAATTTACATTTGTATCTATCCAATCACCGAGTAGCCGAATAATCGTTTAGACGAGCCCTCTATAACCTGCTTAAAGACAGACTTGAACAAAAGTTGATACAAAAAAATCTACTTAGCTTTAGTTTTCTTATTGTAAAACTTCTGCTACTCTTGCATCTCATAGTTGATGACGAACAACTTTAAAGCGACAAGATTATAAATCAAAAAAATATTTTAAACTTTTAAATTTTCAAAGCAACTAAATTCTGTTTAGATTATTTTTTGTAAACAAAAATGACAACAACAACAACAAAA
Source organism: Pollenia griseotomentosa (assembly GCA_963931875.1). Lineage (NCBI taxonomy): Eukaryota > Metazoa > Arthropoda > Insecta > Diptera > Polleniidae > Pollenia > Pollenia griseotomentosa. The sequence continues at coordinate 53,262,082 of OZ007564.1, forward strand.
ATCCAACCGGCATAAATTAAATATCACAAACTAAAAAGCGCTCTTAAGAAAAGAAAAAAAAAGAAAACAGTGATTGCATTTTGATAAGTTTTTCTTAACGCTTTTTCAGGCTGGCTGAATGTAGCAAAAATCATGTATGCAGAGTATGCGCTTGCGCACAAGCTCATATGCCTCTATGTTGTGTTACAGTGTGGATGCTGAAACTTTTGCCTGGCGGACTTACAAATACAGATTCATAAATACACATTAAGTGAACGTTTAATTTTGTAAGAAGCGAATGAGTGAGTGAGTGGTATTTAATATTACTAAACATATTTTGACTACTCGTGTTAAGCGCGCACAAACTTTTTACAGCAGATCGATCGAAAAGCCATAAAAAAAACAAACTAAAAATTGTGTTAATGAAAGTGGTTTTAGTTTGATTGCTAAAATTTTTAATTTAAAACTTCAGGTTTGTTTTTTTTCTTTCAATTTATATAAACTTTTGATAAAAATTCTTAAAAAAATGATAAGAAAATATGAAAGCTATTAAGATAAATTTATGAAAATTTTATAGGAAGTGATAGCTGAATAAAAAATGTATTTATATTTGATTCAAGGGGAGGGAAGAGTTTAAAATTTGTATATTTGTTTTGCTAGATCGCTTAAATGACTGATTTCATTGAAAAATACCTAAAGCATAATAAGCTGGCAATTAAATGCTAATTCAGCTAGCTAGGTTGCCTAAATTGAGTAACATATGACTGAGATTACATAGTTAAAAATGTTTAAAAAGTAATAATTTTTAAATTCAGCAAGCTTAAATTTTCGAAAAGCTTTTTAAAAAAATCAGTTTATTCGCTTAAAATTGGATTATGTTTCAATTCAGCTAACTTAATTAAAACAGAATTTGGAAAATTTAATATATTTTAAGAATTAGGCTGAAATATTACTATTATTTAGCTAACTAAATTATATTTCGTTATATTCAGCTAACTTAAATTGAAAATAAATCATGAATGATGCCTTTTCAAAAAAAGCTGCTGCTATGATTTTATTCAGCCTGCTGATTTTCAATCAACTTTTTTAAAAAATCATTTAAAAATTATGCTTTTAAAAATGATAAGATCATTTTGATGAATTCAGCTGGCTGAATTTTTAAATATTTAAGACATTGTAAAAACTAAATGTTTCAAAGCTTAAATTATAAACAAATTGTCAGCTGAATTTGGAAAATCTACATTCTACTAGCTAACTTACATAAAAATTTTCTAAACTGAGAAAAAAGGAACCTATTCAGCTAGCTAGATTAACAAAATATGAAGAAACCTTAAAACCGTTTTAAAGATAAGTTTTATATACGATGTTTGAAAGGAATGTAAACCTTAAGCTAGCTGAATATAATTTCTTTTAAAATAAATAAGTAAAACTTTATAATTTCTTAAAAAAAATTTGAATTCAGCAACTTAATTAGTTAAATTATCTTAAATTTTCATATATTAAAAAAAATCTAATCTAGTCAAGAAAATTAAAAAAATTTTAAATTGCTTAAAAATTTAGGTTAAAAGTCCTATTTAGCTTCCTCAATTCCTGTTTTCTTTATTAAAATGTTGTGTTTTTATTTTAAAAAAATTCTACTTTATTTTAAATCCTACTTTCTGAGTTGTGCAATAAAAGTCAAAAAAGAAATTGCCATAAAGTTTAAATAAAACTGGTTGCATTATTTTTGTTAAATTTACAGATTAAGCTTGCTGAATTACAAAATTTTTGAGTTTTGTAACCTCATAATTAATATTTTTATATATTGCATCCAACCAAATTCATACTTTTTTTGCTTTTAATATTCTAAGGATTATTGATTATTAATATCTGATGCAACAATTTTATAAATACAGCTAGCTGAATTGCACTAGTTTTTAATTATTCATAAATACAACTAGCTGAATTGAATTATTTTTTGAATTGCAAAATTTTGAAGAAATCTTTCCATTTTATTCTTTTAAATGCCTTAAAAATATTATTTTTCAATATTCAGCTGAAAAAAAATTTAAAGAACTTTTACAAAATCTTTAAAATTTTTAACTAAATTTACCTTTTTGCTTGAAACCTTCTTACAAATGGACAAGAAATCATTGTGTACATGCTAAGCAACGAATTTCCAAATAAAAACGTTAAAGGCAGTTTAAGTTAACGCCCTCACGCCTCTATTTTTAATATAAAAGAAAATACAAACCCCAAAAAAAAAAAACTTAACTAAAGAAGAAAACAGAAAACCAAAATCCCTCAAAGGCTTCAAGGCCAAAATCAGGTACTACTAACAACCAAAATGAAATCAGCTCGTGTATATTGACTGACAGACTACAGTTTTTTTTAAGTTAGAGATTTTTTTAAGTAACAACAATAATATATTGTTGTTGTGTTAACAAATCAACTCAATAAATGCATTGTGACTTATCACTTTAGCCCTAAATCTCTACTTACGTTCCGACTAAAAAAAAAAAGGAAAAATTGAATAAAAATTTTGAATGAATTATGAGTTTTAAATTTAAATTTATTTAGTACGAAAAGCGAAAAGCACATTTCTGCTCTAAAATAAAAGAAATCAAAAGAAAAACAACAAAGAGAAAAAACAATTTTGTTCAAAAAAGGCGTTAAATATTACAAGAAAATCTATTAAACCTCAACTCATCATCGTCATCATCAGCAATATGTTGTAAACGTGTGCTAAACAAGAGAGTTGTGAGTTAAAAAAAAAATCAGACTTTATGTGCAGCATTATTATCTAGTTTCTCAGGTCCGTACTCATGCTTTAATAAAAGTACGCACAACTATTGAACTATTGCCACCTATTAAAGCTATACTCGTAAAGAATACCACAGGGTTTAAAAAAAAGATGCTGCATTTAATCAACACAACGAATGCCCTTGTTAAATGTACGTACGTTTATACTTGAGTGTATTTTATACATGTGTGTAGTGTTAAAGGTTTTTTAGTGTGTATGTGGTCCATTATTATTATAATTTATTGTACGCACGCGTTCATGTTTTGTGCTACCATTAAATAATAGTATTAAAACGTTTTATTACACATTTATAACATTTTTTTTTTTTTAACTTTTTGTTTAATTTTTATTATTATGTTGTCGTCCATTTTGTTAACACATATTTAAGCAGGTTTATATTTCAACATTAAAAGTTTCAATTGTAATTTGTTTTGACGTTAATAATTAATTAATTAAAAACAAAAGTTTCATTCAATTCAATTCAATTCAATTTTACTTTTAAATTAGTGATTCAGCTGGCTGGAATGCCAAAAAGTCTTTTAATATTTCAAAATTTGTAGCGATTAAGCGGAAAAAATTAAAATAAAAGGATTTCTTCAAAATGTCGCAAATTAAATAGCTGAATGGACGATTTGTTGAAAAGCATTGGAATTCAGCTTGCTGAATTTTAACAAAAATTATGCAATACAGCTAGCTGAATTTATAAATTTTTCTAAAATAAAACATTTTAGCTAGATAAACTAACATTTTTCAAAGTTTTTTGGAAATTTTTTTGGAAGATTTAAGGTATAAGTTAAAAATTGCAGTTTAATATATAAAATAATTTTAAAGGAAGTAAAAAAAAAAACATATTAATTCTGATAGCTAAATTTTAAAAAGCTATCGTTTTTAATACAAAATAAAAGAAAAATATAGTGCGATTTAGCAAGCTGAATATTACCAACAACTTATTCAGCTAGCTGAAAATCGAAAAAAAAAAATAATAAATAAAAATAATATAAAATAAAATATAAAGAAATAATAAGTTTAAAAATAATGCCCCTTTTGATAATTTTTAAGTAATTTAACACAAAAAAATTCAATTCAGCTAGCTTAATTCCAAAAAAATTTGTAATTTTTACATTTAAACAAAGTTTAATAAGAAATACTGGAACCCAATTAGCTGGATGTTACTTTAAAATAATTCAGCTAGCTGAATCTAAAGTAAAGTAACACTTGAAACAATTTTATGTATTTATTTTAGTAATATAAACTGAAAAAATTGCAATTCAGCTAGCTCGGTCTCAAATTATTCCGATAACTTTTTATATAAACAAACCGGTTTCTTTGATCAAAACTGTACGACTGAAAAAACAATAAAAGACTTTTAAACAGTTGATATTTATTTTCACAGCAGAAGCAAAAACAAGAGTTTACTTTTTGAACAGAAAACTGTTGCTTCAAAGCAACTGCATACAAATTTGAACTTTTGATTATCTGCCGTAAGTTTTCTAAACACTGATTCCAATAGCTGAATATCAATAAATGCTTTTAACTGAAATCTAAAATAACTAGTAACAAAAAAATTATATATTTTTTAGTAATATAAATTAAAAAACAATTCCATTCAATTAAGATTAATTTTAATTATTTTTTAAGATTTACAAAGAAAATAATGCAATTCAGCTAGATGAATATATTTACTAGAACTTATTCAGCTGAATAAATTAAGAAAAACAAATTAAAAAGAAAATGTCTTCAATTCACTTAGCTGAATTTTACAAACATTTTAATAGTAAGACAAATGTTTATACTAAAATAATTTTAAAAGAAGAGAGTGCAATTCAGCTCGCTGAATAACCAGATATAAATATGGATCTGGAAGCTAAATAAAAGCAATACATTGTAGCATACAACGAAAACTAATTACAAAAGGATATTTTTTATGCATATCATTTTTAAAATATAACCTAAAAAAATTTAAATCCGCTAGCTGATTATCAATTAAACGGCTAAATTGCAAAAAAAAAATTTAAACTGTTATTAAGCTAAAAACTAACATCAACTAGCTAAATTTACAGTAAAATAACTTCGAAGGTCATCTACTATTAAACTTGAAGTTATCAAAACTTTATTTTCATTCTGTTCTCAGACTATATGATTTTTTTTATTTTGTAATTTTTAAACACAAAGAAAAATATTTCTTACGAGATTTTGCAGGTGAATTGCTAAAATGTTGCATGTGTTTTTTTAACTTTTTGCGCCAAATTTTTAATCGTAGATTTAGTTTAGATTATTGCAGCAACTAAAAAAGTTGTGTGTGTTGTAAAACATGATAAAAATCTCAAAATTTTTTAACATGGGAACAGTTTCCGGATTTATTACATTAGCAAGAATAATCAACAAAAAACAAAACAAATGAAAAACTCGTCATTGAAAATCTATAAAACAATAAAAAAAGTTTTTAAGAAAAGAAAACAAAATTTTAAAATTGAACAAAAAATCTATGACGCCGCTTTGACAGTGGCATATACCTACATACATATGAACAACGGATGTACGTCAACAACATCCGTTCAGCCATGATTTTTTACACACTACATTAGTATACATACATACATTGATACAGATATTAGTTAAACAGTTTTGTTCTTTAAGCTAAAATATTATAAAATAATTAAGAGTTTTTTTTAGGTTTTTATTAGAATAAAAGAATGGAATCGCTTTAATAAACTCTTAAACTGTTAGCTGAATTGAAATAAAACTAATGTTTAATATTATTGATTAAATTTATGGTTATCTTAGACAAATTACAATTTGTAAAAATTTTGATAAAATTTAGCTAGCTGAATTAATATAAAGAGCAAGGGTTTAAGCAGCTATTCAAATTTCTAAATGTACTATAAAATTTAGCTTATATTCAGCCACATTAGTTCCTTTATTTTTCACTTAAAATTGCTTAAAATAAGTTTTTAACATTTTAGACTTGTGTATGTTGTTATCCAGCTAGCTGAATTGCATTACTTCTTGCTGAATATAAAGCTTTGTTTAAATTTAAGGTTTTGACTTTTTAACAATTAATTAAAATATTTTGAGCTAAAACAAACTAACCGTTGTTATACGTTATTCAGCTAGCTTAGCTGCAATATTTTGACTTAAATGCTTAAGAATAATTTTTAAGAAACAATTTCAGTTATTCAGCTAGTTTTTATTGTATTATTTATTAAAAAAATTATTGATAATTTAATAATTTTTTATTTAAATGAGCTGAATTGGATATGTATGACAATTAAACTAGCTGAATTGCATTGTTTTGGCATTTAAACATTTCATATTTAAAAGTCTTCTCTTGTTTTTTCAGTTATAATGTAATTCAGCTACCTGTATTGCATTAAGTTTTTAATATGTTGAAATTTTTGTGATTCTTTAAATTAATTCATATAGCTTTGGGTTAAGTAAATAGTATAATCTGACTCTTAGCAAATATTTAACAGTTAATTGCCAGCTTAATTGTTTGTAGACTACATTTAAAACAATTCAGCATGCTGAATTTAAATACTTTTTTAAAAAAGAAGTTCAATGCAAAAAAGAATTAAAATATAGATTTGTATTTCTAAAGATAAAGGAATTGCGTTGTTTACTTCCCTAATTTTTTATTTTTAAGTTAATTTAGCTAGCTGAATAATATTATTTTGTATTTTAAAGGCTTAAAACTAGACATATTTTATATTATTTTATTACTAGCAATTTTTTGTTATTTGTAATGTATTTTAATTCCACTTGCTTTTAATACGAAAAAGTACTTTTTTGTTATAATTTATTTCTTGACGATTTTAACTTTTATTCAGCTAGCTGAATTGCAGTCTTGGCTTAAATTTTACAATTTTCTAACAGCAGAATTTGCTTTTGGCAATATTTAAAATACAAAAGTGGTGCTATTTTCTTTTATATTATAGCTAACTGTCATTGCGATGGCGGAATTCGTGTTCTATACTTTGCAAATTCTTAATGTTGGCATATTTTTGATGTGTTAGGTTATTGAACTGGCTGATTTGCAGTTTTTTTTATTGAAAAGAACAAAAAGTTTAATTAAAAAAGCTGATTGGGTATTTCTTAATTATTCAGCTAACTGAATTGAATTATTTTATGCTTAAACTTTAAGATATCAATTAATTTCTTAATTTGTTAGATAATTAAAATAGCTGAATTTATATTTAGCCACATGAACTGAATTTTTATTTTACATTTCAAAACTTTTAACAGTTAAATTAGTCTCCGACAAGACAATTCAGCTAGCTGAATTGAAAAAGTAAGTATATTTCTTTACAAATCAAAGCACAAACTTTATATGCTTCTTATTTTTTTTTTGCTAATTTTGTAGATACAGTAACATTTGCTAAGCAAAAAATTTTTTAAATCTAAAACAAAACGAAAAAGCACACAATTCAATTGTCGGCTTCATTTGATCAACAATTGTCAAGGTTAAATTATTTTATTTGTATTCTTTTTAAACAAATTTAAAAAAAAGCTTCAGTTTTAAGTCACTTCCCCTACAACACAACAAATTGTAGCAACAACAGCAACAGTTACTTGGAAACTTAGAAAAATAGTTTAAGCTAATATTTTCTCATTATTTTTCTTTAAAATTCCTACAAAAACTAAATACATATTTTTTTTACTTTAATAAAATTTTAATAGAAAATTCTAAATGTTATAAAACACCTGTTGCGTGTATTTTTTACGTTGTTTGTTTTCTAAAATTTTATTTCGCTTTAATTTATACAACTTAAAAAAACTGGTCAAATAGTTTTGTGATTTCTGCATTAATTGTTGCTGCTATTTTTTTAGTTGTTGCCATTATTATTGTTTTTTGTTGCTTTCTGATTTTTTTTTAGTAATTGTAAATCGCACATTGTATTTAAAATAAAAAAAAAATAAATAAAAAAGTTTTTTTTCTGATTCCGAGTGTATGAAATATTGTTTCCGTTGTGCAATATTTACAACCAAAGTTAAAGCATATAAAAACTAATACTTATGCACATATATTTTGAGTAAATACCTATGTACAACAAAAAAATTTATATATTTATCTAGAATAAATTATTAACAACTGAAAAAAATTCTAATAAAAATTAAAAAAAAAAAAAATGTTCATGATTTTAAATTGTAATGAAATCTACATTTTATTGTACATGATTTAACAATTTGTTTACAATAAAATTTAGTCAATTCTAAGAATTTGTTTTATAAAACTAAAGTTCAAGATTTCAAATTAAAAACTGTAATTAGCAATCAGCAGCAGTGCCAATAAAAAAAACTAAAGCAGAAAAGCTTAATTGATTTTATAAGTAAACGTTAAATAAAACTTTGTAAAGTTTTGCAAAGTATCCTGTTTTAATTTAAAGCTTTTTAAAGCTTTAAAACCTTCTTTAAACTTTAAAACCCTTTATCAAATTTAAAGCTTTTTCAAGCTTTGAAAACCTTTTCAAGTCTTAAAGCTTTTACTAATTCAAAGCTTTTTTTAATACATTTTTCTTTTGAATTTAGATAAAACATTTATTCACAATGTACAACTTTTTTACTACTTCTCTGTGGCCCTTTTTATATTGAATTGTTTTTCTCAAGTGTGCAACTATTAAAAGTGAATACGAAATACATTTAAATAACTTAAATGGTACAATTTATTTTAAAATAGTTTCGTAACCAAGTTTTTTTTATTCCAAAAAAATTTTTTAACTTTAAAATCCTTTTGTTGACCAAAAACCCACTTTTAAATAAAAGCTTTTGAAATAGGAACTAGTAAAGCTTCTTTTATTAACAACCCCTTTGTAACACATTTCTTTCAGTGTAAAAATGTTTTCTTAACTCCCTTTGGCTCTAAATAAAATATGCTTCTCTTTTAAAACATCATAATCGTTTCTTAAAAAGAATTCTATATATTTTTCTGCCTATTACATGGCTTAAAATACTTAAACAAAAAACACAATTTCCCTATAAAAATTTTGCCATTTTAAGCTTCTTTTTGCCTTTATATTACTCCGATTTTAATCTTTCATCAATCAATCTGTATATGGCAAGCATAAACATAGTTTTACGCAAAACTTTAAATGGTGACAAAATCAAATAATAAAAAAAAAATTATTAATATTTTCGCACCTTTTACAAACTTATCTTTGATCATTAAAATCATAACTTTTTTAAAGAATTTTTCTTTAGTGGGCACAAAAATAGAAGTATCACTTTTTCTTCTTCTTAATCAAATATTTTTTTCGTATTCTTTATTTATATTACAGAAGTGTAAAAAAGAATATAAGGTAAAAAAGGGTGAGCAAATTGAGCATCTAATGCTGGGTACACACCATGCAATGCATTTACGCAATCTAGCAAATTAATTTCATTTTCATTAATTTTTCATTCATTCCAGATTGCATCAACATCAAAACGCTTTGACATTTTGAGATTGCATTGAAATAGATTGCACTGTCTGTACCCAGCATTAGGAATAGAGTTTAATTTATTTTTGCGTTTACAAGTAAAGAAGCTTTTCTTAATCAATTATTTTATGGTTGGTTCGCTCAGAATTAAAAGCTTTAAAATGATTTTTACATCAAAATATTTCTAAGAAGATTTTGAACTTTTTAAATGAAATTTAAAAAAAAAGCTTTTTAGGAAAAGAAAGCTTTAACAGGGAAAATTAAACAGGAAAGTATCAAAGCTATGCATAAAATTCATTTTTATAAAATTTCATAAGACAATCTTAAGCTTTTTGAAAAAAAAAAAAATAAAATAAAAAGCTTTTTATAATTGTTAAGCTTTCAAAACTTCTCGGTGTTCAATGAAAAAGCTTCTTAAAATTTTAAAGACTTTGAGTTTTTTATAAACTAATTTTAAACTTTTGAAAAAATTAAATTTTAAATAAAAAGCTTTAAAAAAAGCAAAGCTGTTTAAGCTGCTGTAAGTTCAATAAGACAGCTTTTTTAAGCCATAACAAGCAAAACATGAAATTTTTTCTTGAAATATTTTAGACTATGACTTTTCATAAGATCGTTTTAAGCTTTTTGAAGGAAATTTTAAATAAAAAGCTTTTAAAAACTAAAAAAAAATCATGGATAAAAATGTTAAATAAAATTTCAACTAAAATTGTTCAAGTCAAAACAAGTTTTAAACTTTTTAAAAGAAATTATATATAAAAAGAGCTTTTTAATGACGTAAAGCTTTTACAAATAATAAAGACCCATTGCTCAAAACATTTTTTTTTTATTTCCTAAGCTACTCCCGCAAAGCTCTACGCTTGTCTTCAGGAAAACAGACTCTCTGGCGGAATTCAAACCCGCAACCACGGTGCTGTTAGACTAGTTTACTACCAGCATGCCTACCGAGCACTCAAGTTCCCAATCTACGAATTGTAAATTCGTTATTTTTTTAAGCGTATTTTAGTTGTAGATTTGTAATTTGCAGTTTAAGGACCCAGATATTTAACACGAAAGCTTAGTTTAAAGCTTAAAAACAACTTCTAAATTATTTCAGACCCTGGCTAACCTCCATAAAAACCTTTTTCTATTTAAGTTTAACGAAACTATTTGCTACCACATTTCATTAACCTTCCGGACATGGAGACGCACTAACAAAACAAACATACATTTTACTCTGTTCTGCTAATAGATTCCTTTTTTGTTTTAACAAAATTCTCCTGGGAAAGTTGTTATTAAATAATAACTATGATTTAAACACTCAAACACAAAGCAAACAATAGCTAATATTGCTATAAAAATAGCAAATAATTAAAAGCACTTTCATAAATCCCCACACAACTTTTTTAAGCCATCCTCAATAGCTTCGTCAAAAGAAAAAAAGAGCGCAAAAGAAACAGCCGTTGGCTTTTGTGCAACCAGCAGACACTGAATCTTTATTTATTTATTTTTTGTTTAATAGTTATAAAAACAGTAGTTGAATGTGTAATTTTAATGTAATGAAATGAAATGTAATGCTATTTTGAACATTTATAGAGTTATAAATAAAGATATTGATCTTGATTTTTATTATCATCATCATTTTAAAAACGAATGTGCCTGAGACGGAGTTGTTGTTGTTTTTTTATTATTTCATTGTAGCAAAACAACACGTTCAAATGATTTGTTGGCAGCGAAGTGTATATAGTAAACAATCTTATTTTCTTCTACTATACGGCTAAATATATATTACAGTGTATATTTATTTGTTTTTGTTGGTAGTTTTTTTTTTTTTTTTAGTTTTAAAGTGATTGCTTAATCGTTACCGTGAGCAGCTACCACATGAGGTATTAACTGCGTTTTATTTCATTATACAATCGGTGGCAAAAAATAGGTTTAATGGAGAAAGACTTTTAGGGTGATTTTTTTTTTTTTGTTCTATTCACCTCTCGACCTGGTGAATTAGGGTTTGTTGTTTCGTATGTAACACAAAGAAAATTGTATCTAAGAACCTATTAAATATATTTGTGTACAGCCCTTGTCCTTGTATAATTCAAAGTCCACAGTGATTCCTTTGATCCAGCGTAACAAAATCGTAATTTTCGACATTCAAAATCTACGAAAATTTAATTTCCTGCCGATAATTATATGCTCATTCAGCAAATCGATAATTTTCAAATTGCAGGAAGAAAACCAAAGGAAATTGCTGATTTCCGCGGAACTAGTCAAAGGCAGTATATACAAATCTGGAAAACGGAGTGCATCGCAAGTTGTTTGAATGGTAGGCACTCATTCCGATGCATCTAAAAAAATAAAAGAAGTTTGAAATTGATCCAGCAGTTCCCCATCACAAATATGCCAGAGGAAAATTTGGCCCTGTATATCGATTAGAGTTTATCAAAAACTTTTATAAACTTATGCAAGCTCGAAATTATATAATATCCACCCAACAAACGATGTTTTTCTATCCGCTAAAAAAAAGGTGTTATCCAGATGCAAAAAGAATCTAAGAATGTTGTCCTAAAGTTCCTCTGCAAGAACTACTACACAATTGAAAAAATAGCTGAAGCCCACCCGAAAGCATTTAGTCAATATATGAACATCATCCAACTGCCCTTTATAATTGGGAATGCGATGGGAGTTCAGAACACTTAACTTTTCGGCAAAATTTTACCAATTTTGAGAACAAAATGGTAGATGAACATTTGTCTGTAGTTTGTATTGTGCAACCACAAGTAGCTGCATACTTGAAAGCTAGGAACAAAGATTTCCGAAATTTTCGGCTTAATCATACACGTAAAACTTCGCGCAAAAATACAATTGAGGATCTTATGAACGTTTTATTAATTTCCTCAGATTCTTTAATAACGAGTTCATGCAGAAGGCCGTGTTGTTTTTTAAATAATACACTTTTTTGGTAGGTAGATGAAATATCGAGCCTTATTACGGTTGTCGTTGTCGTAAACGATTAAGTCGTTCTTTGTAGTAGATTAAAGAAAACATAATGTGCATTACTTTAATCTAACAAAAAAAAAAAAAAAAAACAAAACAGTCGTTTACGACAACTGTAACCGTATTAAGGCTGATTTTCTTTTAGATGCTTTTGAATAATTTAAAAATATTATTTAGAACGACTTTAAATACTAAAAAAAAATTTAAACGACGATCTGGCCTAAGCAACCAGTGAAATGCGCATAGAAGCTAGCTTTCCCTCAACAATAAATTTCATTGTATTAATCAAATATGAAAAATTGGGAATTTTTGTTATCAAAGTAATTTTTGAGAAAACAAAATTTTAATTTAAAAATTGTAATTTTGTTATTCGTGCTTAATTCCCAATTTTTATTTTTGATAAAAAAACTAAAATTTACTGTTGATGGGGAATGTAAGACGAGATAAACTCCCTGTTTATTGTTGATGTTTTTGTTTAAACTTTGATATTGTTACAAGTAGAACTGTTGCTTATAATTCTTATACGCTTAACAGTTTTAGTTGGTTTTATATCTTTAGTTTTTCTAAAATCTTTTTGGATAAAGTTTCCTGACTATCTGACCTAAGCAACCAGTAAAATGTGCATAGGAACAGCTTATCCCATCAGCAATAAATTTAAGTGTTTTTTTATCAAAAAAAAAAAAAAAAAAAAAATAAGCACGAATAACAAAATCTTTTAAAATAAAAAAATTTTTAAGCTAAAAAAATAGTATTTTAGTTGGTTCCTTATTGTGTTACTTAATATTTCAGGAAGATTCTATCTTTTAATAAAACTTTATTATTTTTTTTTTTTAATTAATTAATTTCGTTAGGCTGCTAGAACAGGCAAATCTGCCTGTCTGTTATAAAATTGTCTGAGAGATGAGTTGAGAATTCTGGAAAATGATCAGATTAAAATTTTGCCAGCATTAGACGTTTACTTCACTTCACCCTTATACTATTGATAAATTGCTTAAACTCTGAGATTTTTTCAAACGATGTTGAAAAACTATCTTGATCTTATCTTGACAAAAACAATTCTATATTAAGCTTCTGAAACTGCCTTGAAGGGAGAAATAAACTACACAAATGGCTTGACAATATTTTTCTACAAACATGCATCCAACGATTGTACAAAAAGGCAAAGATCTTAATTAAGAACGCGATTTGATTTTCTCGGTTCGAAAAGTTATCTACATTCAATTCTTTTAACGATAAACTCGAAGTTAGTAACATATAATGTCACAAAATCTTAAATTTAAGTCGAAAACTTTGGTTAACAAAATTTCTATATTTTACGTCTAAAAGTTGCCGAAAATTTTTGAAGTATTTTTCCCCAGAAATTTCCGAGTTTTTTAGGATTCTCAGTATCAAAAATTCAGCACAATCAAATACACCAATCTAACATGCTTAAATTAGGCTTGTTTAGCTTTTTTCTAGATTAAAAATTTGGATTTCTCTTTTAAAAACGTTTTCTTTGTCACCCACTGTATAGTGCGATCTTAATCATACGCGTAGTATCATCAGCATTTAGATGATTCCAAAAACATTCCATATAAAAGGAAAACAATAACAGTGAATACAAAAAAGAGGGAACACGCGCTTTTAACACAAGCTAATGCTGCTGCTGAAAATGCAAGAGCAACATAGCAAAACTAACGAGGCCCAAGTAATCATGACCTGGCTTACAATTTCTAACCAAACATCGTACAAAATACAACAATATTTTAGTTATAGACTGTTTATGTGCCTAAAGTGCTTAAAGCTACATATTTTTAGCCATTTAAAGCTTTTGGTTAAGACAATAAAAAAAAGAGTGAAAAATCTATAAAGAAATCCCATGTAGCCAACAAATGATAATAATAATAATAAAAATATGTAGAAGTTCTAAAAAATCAACAGCAGAAAAAAATATAAGAAAAAAAGTAACCAGTAAAAGGGTGTTTTCTTAAAACCACTAAAACTTATGAAAGGGTGAGCTGTCACACGAACTGGCATACTGCGCTAACTTTTAGACATTTATTATAACGACGTTATATTCGCCGTCACATCTAAATATTTTGATTTTGCATCCAGCATCTTTAGTGTCACACATACAAACACATTTTCACTAATACTACTACAATGCTTGATGAGTATTTTGATAAGTGTATTTGGGCCTTTAAACAACAAGTTTACAGACGACTTCGTACGGTGAAAAAAAATCCAAATTGATCGATCTGTCGCAGGAGTGATCCCCATTATTAATGTTTTAAAATATGGATGACAGTGATCCGTGCTAGATGTGGTTTTAATAGGATGGCGCAACATGACATACGGCCATCGTAAATTTATTATTTATCATTTTTATCGAAATTTGGCGATAAATTCATTTCGAGAAAAGGGAATGTCAATTGTCCTTCAAGGTCATGCATGCGACATGTGGAGCTACGTGAAGTCGCTTGTTTATGCCGATAAAGCAGTAACGGCTTGAAGGAGGCCAACATTGTTCGTATTATTCGAGACATACGGCCAGCAATACGCGAAAAATTGTGCCAAAATTCGACTAACAGAATGCGCTTCATCAAGAATAGAATCGGTGCTCACACAGAAATTATTACAATTGATTTCAATTAAAAAATTTGTGAAATAAATTAAAAAATTAATAAAATTTGCACCAGTAAACAAATTAATAGTATCGAATAAACTTTTATTTCACTTGATTAAAAGTTTAATTCACTTGATTAAACGTTTAATTCACTTGATTAAACGTTTAATTCACTTGATTAAATTTTGAACTAAAACTGATTTTATTTTTGATTGACGCTTTAATTGGTGAAATATATTGGAGAATTATTTCTGTGGATACGCCCGCGTTTATTGAACTTTCGAATAAAAAATTTTTTTTGATTAATTTTTATGCTATTTAATTCAATTTAAAGTTCTGTATGGCTAAAAAAAACACCCTTAAGTAGAAAACTAGTCAACCCAAACAAAACTGCAAGCATTAAAACATTAAACTCCCAAATTGGTAATGATAGGAAAAGTAGGCATCATCATCATCATCATCAATATCTTTGATGATCTTTCATCAACAACTTCAGTTTCAATAAATGCCAAACAAAACGATACCAGCCAGACCTTTGGAGCAGACCTATCAAGATGTTGAAGATTTCTAGGGAAATTAAATAGTTTTTTTTTTTTTTTTGTTTCAACTGCATGTTATGGACTTTGATTTTTATGGCCCTTAAAAGAGTGTTGAAGGCTTATTGTCATAAAACTTGACTTGTCTAACAAAACCACGATGCAAGACAGGAAAAAGAAACAATTGAAATTTATGTAACTAAAAAAAATTAAAAAAATCATTTAAAATATTTATTGATTTTTTTTCATAATTTATTACTTTTTTTTGAGAATTTTCTCAAGCAGAACTAAATGAGAGTTAAGTAAATGACAGACAGCTGGTATAACTGCCAGACTGTCTGTCTAACTTCTGTATTTGATCCTGACTGGATATTTTGTTTGTATCTTGAGTTAATTTCAATACTTTAAATGGTATTAAACATAAAACATATTAATACCTGACACGTGTTGTGTTTATTAATATTAATTATTCGAATAAATATTAATGTAATTGTTTACAACCATTTATTAAGCCAGTGAAATTTAACCCTTTTTCAAAAAAAAAGGGGTAAAAGGTTAATTTAAGAGGCATTTTAATACGGTATAAAAAATCCTATCAGTTTTCTCTAAATCATTATAAAAGTAAAATACAATTTTTTGGCTTATAAAAAGTAGTTCGTCCGCATTGGCTAAATTCGGCCGAACCGAGGCGGAACTTTATTTATCCAATTTTACAATAAAAAAACGTTTTAGATCAATTGAAGATTTCTTGATACATATTAACAACATTTTCTGCAGTACTGTTGTTGATATAAGTAAGCGTTTAATTAACTTGATTAAATTTTTAATTAAAACTGATATTATTTTTGATTTATGGTTTAATTGAAAAAACAAATTCGGGAATCGAAAAAATTCTTATGATTTTTTTGATTTTTTCAATCAAACCATTTATCAACAATAAAATCAGTTTTAATTAAAAATTAATCAAGTTGATTAAACGCTTGCTTATATCGGATTTTCTATATAAAATCGTTGTTAATATTGAAAATGCCTGAAGTCACTTATGTTTTTCTATAAAGCATCCGACGGATTTTATAACATTTTTGAAGGTTTTTTTTTATAACAAGAATATTTATTTTTTTGTTCTTTTTTGGTTTTTACTATTATATTATATAAAATAAATTTTTTGATTTCATGATAGAGTTACAAAAAAAATTTCCATAAATCTTCTATTTCCTTAAATAAACATTTTTCTCCCCAGTAGCACGCATTTTTGTTTTAAACAAAATTTTTTTCTATAAATTAAAAATAAAATATTTTATATAAATAAAATTCATGCAACAACGTCATTGTTTCTTTCTTGTCTTTTGATTGCCATGGTTGATGGATTGCGAAATTTTTTTTTTTTTTTTTTGAATTTTTTTTTTAAGTTTTATTTTCTATACACAAAAGCTATTGTTTTTTTTTTACAACAACAAAAATGTTGAAAAAAAAACTTTTTCAGATTTTTATATTAAAACACGCAATTGTTTTACAACAAAGTAACAGCAGCAATAGCAACAACTACAAACAAAAAAGTTACAATTACATTCAGCTTACAAAAGAAAATAGTTGCTACCAAAAACATTTAAATAGATTTTTTTTGTTGGCTTTGTTATTTTATTGTAACCCTCTCAACAATGTCTCTATAGAATGTAGCAACAAACAACTACAACAACAATGCACTTTTAAAAATTATTTTGGAAAAACTCAAGTTTTTGTGGATTTTTCAAAATAAAAAAAAAAAAAACTTATTTCAATTTTATTTAAAACAATAGCATGTCGTGGCAAAATTGTAATTATTTTGTTGTAACAGAGAGAAAAAACAAGTAACAACAATAATAAAATTTACTACAGTCATTTGTTGTAATATGGTTTTTTTACATTTCTAAGAAAAAATTTATTAGCATAAATAATGAAAAAAAAAAATAGATGAAGAAAAAAAAAAATTTAAATAAATTAAATTTAAATATAATATTTAAAAAACTTTGTGGGAATATTGAAATTTAACTAAAATATGATTTTTCTTATAAACATTTGTTTGTGAGAAAGTTTTTAAAATTTAATATGAATATTTGAAATTAGCAAACGGGAATTATTGTAAAAAGAGTTTCCCATGACAATCGGTTCGACGCACTGGAACCACTAAGAGTTCAACGAACAGCATTTTACACTAAACTACCGAATAAAAAATTGTGCTTCAAGCGAAGCAGGTTTGTATGGGAGAAATGTAAGAGTTTCGCTTACCATCTAGCTTAAGGAAGGCACAAATTTTATATGGTGAGTTCCCAGTTTGAAGCAATTAATTTTTGGCATAAAAAAATTATGGTATGTAGAGATCAGCTTTACACACTGAATGTTTTGTAATAGTTATTTTTAAGTATTCTTCCTAACAAACCTGATTCGTAGTAAGGGAATGCCGTAGCACTTGAAATTTTATTTTTTTTTTATAGAACTTGTTAAGAGTTCGTTAACTTACTTTACTGCATCTTTAAATGTATTATTATGTAGCTCATAATTGTGCGCTTATTTTTTTAAATTTACCATTAGTGCTTCGCAAAATGATAAAATTTTGTATTGGGTACTAAGTATTAAGAATGTCGAAAACTAACATAAATTTAAAATGTATAAGTGTTGAACTTCAGGCAAAAATCCTAAAGCCCGTAATTAAAACGTCAGCATTAACTTTAAAAACAGGGTGTGCTACTATTTTTTTAAACTTTTTTAAAGTTATTTTTATAAATCCAAATTTTAATATTTTTTTTTTATCAAGCTAAATTTATCAAATTTAATTATCATTAAATTATTTGTATGAAGAAAGGAATTTTACGACATGAAGCTAATTAAAATTCATTGATAATTTTTTTATTCTTGACTGACCTGGGAATCGAACCCAGGTTTACACGGACAGATTGCCCTGATATGTTTCGATAGTAACCACAATATCTCTTCAGAGGGGCTTGCCGTTTAACACTCACCGCCATTGTCTAATGCTGGCAGTCAATCTTTAAACCAAATTTTATTCCACTTGGTGGATTGAAATTTTTTGTGAATGATTTTCTATTTTAATTTATTTACATGTTCTTCCTTAATTCTGTTTTTTTATTAGTTAAACTAAAACACTTAATAGTTTTTAATTTGTAAGAAAAAGTTTGACTAAATAAATTTTAAAGAAAATAAAGGTAGAGCTACTTAATTTTATCTAACAAAACTTCTCGCACAAAACAAAATAACTTCATTTTAAATATATTGTTTGGAAATTAGATTTAGTTGAGATTTAGTTTTGGTAATAATTAATTTAAACGGTAACTTTTATCATTTAGTATAAAAATGCCATAACTTATTCTAGTGTGAACACCTCTGTACAGATTGTTGCAGTAAGAATGTTATAACAAAATGTTTTTTATGCCTAAAAGTAGACTTTAAATAAAAATGTATAATAGTTTTAGTAATATAATTCAAATCTACTAGACTTTTAAGAATAGGTATAAATACAGGGCAAGACGATTAGTAAAGTTTCCCTTGGGGGTTCGTGTGGTTAATTTTGTTACCAGATAGAACTGGATATAATTGTGTACAGTGTTTAATTTTACAATAACAAGGTTGTTAGAGTGCAGATTTGTGTGGTTGTTATCTAAAAATATTGGTCTTAGACCCAAGTTTAAGTAAACTTATTGACTTGGAATCACTTTTTTAATCGATCTTACGATGTCCGTCCGTCCGGCACGCTGACTGGATTTTCATGTACACCTTGTGCGCAAAGTACAGGTCGCAATTTTGGAGATAATTTAGTGAAATTTAGTACAAATGTTCTAAATGGTACAATGACCAATCCTATTAAAATTGTTGAGAATCGGTCCATCATTTCACATGGGCCCCATACAAACTTCTTTCCGAAATAGTGTCGTTGTGCCCATAAACTATTTTATTTTTTTTGTTGGTATTAAGATTAAATGTGACCCAATAACATTATATTGCAACCTACTAACTTTATTTTTTCGGTCCATATTACACCATAGCTCCCATACAAATACAAACTCCCGAAAATAACTTTTTATGTCAGAACTTTCTTACAATAATTGGTATTAATATAAAGTTTCGCAAAAATAATTTTAATAATAGTTAGATAACTGTTATAATCGCGGCAAAATTTTGTGCTAGTACGTCCAGAATTAACAATAGGTCCCATACAAGCGTCTAAGGTGAACAAATCTTATAAAGATGTTTATATCTTACAATGTCCGGAACAAGGAACTCTTATATACATGTATTCCTGATTGAATATTATGTGTAAATAATGTGGTGAACGGTGTCGTACAGTCGGTCCCGATCGACTATACTATTCTCTAACCTCTTTATTTATTTATTTGCAAGAAAAGTACTTTCAGCAATTAAAAAGGCAAAAACGTAATAACACTTTTCAGACCATATCTATTAAAGTTTTTAAGAAAAATGTTGGGTGTGCTACTTATTTAAATAAATTTGACTTTAAAAATTGTCTACATATTCTGGTAAGACCTTTGAAATTGTATAAAAAAGTTCTCAAATTCTAAGTTCATTTATTTTTAATTGTTTTCAGACAAAGATATTCCCCCTTAAAAAAAATTCCCTTACAATGGGATTTTTTGTTTGTTTTGTTTTTATAAAGTATTAATAAATATTCATGATTACAACTTTTTTTGTTGTTGTTGTTGTTTGAAACAATAAATATGATGACAAAATGTCAGAGTAATTGTTTGTTGTTTATCATAATGTTTTTCAGATTTTATAAACAGAAAAAATTTCATGGTTTAGTGAGTTTTTTTTTTATACAAAATTTATCATTTTATTATTGTGATTATTTATGAAAAAAATACAGTCGTATAAATGTCTCTTATACAAAGTTTCATACTTAAAATACTAAATATTCAACAAACTGTAACGATCACGTGAAATTCAAAACAAAATATGGAAAAAATATAAATATAAAAAACAGTCCCTAAATTTATTAAAATTGCAAACCTAAATCAAGTTTTAACATCTTTATAAAATATTTTCTTGTTTCTACTTCTCTTAATATTTATTTAAAAGAAAAATTTACTTTCTTAATTGGCATCAAATTGTTCAATAAAATCCCCACCCACTCTGACTGTCTTTACAGCATTTTCAAAGCACTCATGTTACTAAATAGCAACTACTGACTATTTGCTAAATCTGGCCAGAGTTTAATGTAGATATTTTTTTTTTTTAACTCTCATTTCAAAAGGATTTTCGTTGCATTTTTAAGGGTGGTAGTAATCAGTGAACACAACAACATTGTTTGAGAGCAGCAAGTGAATAAGTAAGTTCCTGTTTATTTTTATTTGATACTTTTTGCAGCCAATTAGTATTTGAAACCTTATTTGTGATTTTATTACGCTTAAAAAAAAAAATAAGTAAAGAAATCATAATAGAGTTTTTAAAAATGTTAGAATTTAATAACAAAACTTAAAATTAGTAAAACCATAAGATGCGCTATTTAAATATTTATAAACATAAACAAAGATTAGGGTGCTTACTATTTATTCTAAAGCTGTACGTATTTTTTAAACAAATTCCAGCTTAACACTTTTTAAATTGTCCAAATTTTCTTAAAATTTTTATTTTGTTTGTTGATTTAAAACAAAAAATAGGGTGTGCTACTTATTTATTTTAGTCCTACGTTAAAATATTTTAAAAATTTGACAAACTTCTTTGAAATAAAAAATAGCTCTGAAGGTTTAACATTTTAAACGTAAAATAGGGTGTGCTACTTATTCATTTAACACCAATTTAAGAACTTTTAGTAAGAGTTATCGTAATTTTTTTTAAATTTTGCTTAAAATAATAAAAACTGTGATTTTTTGTTTAAAATTTTGCGTGTGCTAATTATTTGTTAAAACTCAGTAGGCATTTTTTAAAGTTGTAGCAGAATCCTTTTAAATAATCCAGATTTGCTTAAGAATGGTTCTTTTATTCTTATTTTTGTGCTACTTTTTATATAAACCCTATTACAAAAATGTTTAAAAACTTTACTAAAAAGCATTTAAACTCTTTTAAAATAATAAAAAGTGATATTAAAGTGTTATATTTGACACGTTTCTAGCATAAAATAGGGTGTGCTACTTATTAATTTAACGCTAATTAAATAATTTTTTAAAATTGTGTTTTGTTTGCATATTTTTTACGTTGAAGCAAAACCCGATTTAATTATCCAGATTTGCTTAAGATTGATGTTATTTGTTATTTTTAAAACAAAAAATAAGGTGTGCTACTTATTTATTGTAGTCCTACTTTTAAAATGTTCAAAAATTACTCTAAAAAACCTTTAAACTCTTTAAAAATTATAAAAATTGATTTGAAATCGTTTTATTTTAAACATTTCTTCTATGAAATAGGGTGTGCCACTTATTTATTTTAATCCTGCTTTAAAAATTTTTAAAATTTGACAAAAGAAATCCTCTAAACTTCTTCAAAATAAAAAAATAATCTAAAGGCTTAACATTTTGAATAGGTAAAATATGGTGTGCTACTTATTAATTTAACACCAATTCAAGAATTTTTTTAAGTTTTTGTAAAATTTTTTCGAAATCCGCTTAAATAATTAAAATTATGCTTTTTGTTTACTAAAGTAAAAATAAAAGTGTTTTAATTATTTGTCTAATATCTGTATGCATATTTTTTTTACGTTGTAGCAGAACCCTGTTAAATTATCTAGATTTACATAAGATTGATATTTTTTGTTATTTTTAAAGCAAAAAAAAGGGTGTGCTACTTATTTATTTTAATACTACTTTAAAAATTACTCTAAAAAAGCCTTTAAAATTATAAAAATGTATCTGAAAGCGGTATATATTCAAAATTTTTTCGATAAAATAGGGTGTGCTACTTGTTTATTTTATTCTTGCTTTAAAAATGCTTAACAATTAGATTAAAAACTCTTTTAGGGCCATTATTACAACTTGAAGTTAGATAAAGTTAAGATTAAATTGACAGATAATAATGTGTTATCTGTCAAAAAGCGTCTGTTAACTGTCGGATAACAGCTAACGCCAAGTTATAATAATGGCCCTTAAAGTCCTTCAAAATAATAAAAATTGATCTGAAAGTGTTATATTTTACACATTTCTAAGATAAAATAGGGTGTGCTATTTAATTACTTCAATCCTACTCTGAAAATTTTTAAAATTATTCAAAAAACCTCTAAACTTCTTCAAAAATTTTTTAAATAACTCAAATTTTCTTTATTTTTTTGTTTGTTTTGTTATTAAACAAAAAACAGGGTGTGCTTCTTATTTATTTAAATACAATTTACATTTTTTTATTTGTTTGACTAAAACAACATTAAACCTCTTTAAAATAATAATAATTGATAAGAAAACATTCCTTTTTATACGTTTTCAGGATAAAACTAGGGTGTGCTACTTATTTTTTTAAGAACACTTTTAGAATTATTAATCACTTCCGTTAAAATTCTTCTAAAGCTGCTTTAAATAGCTAAAAAAAAAATAATAGAAACTTTTGTTTTAAATAAAATGCTACTTAAAAAAATGGGATGTGCCACTTAATTTTCAAAAAAAATATTTTAAAACTTAATACAAATTCTCATCAAAAGGATAAATCAATGTTGTTTGCAATGTGAACGGGACATCGGATGCTTGGCAAGCATGCAAATCGACACTAGAATTTCCCTGCAATGACAACTGTCGCAGTTTTAATGACACGGAAAAAGAAGAAACTTCTTTGTGAACTCCTGACCATAGCTTGAAGGAGAAACAGATTCCTGGACAACTACACACTATCCAACGTTGGTAAGATATCTGAGCTCAGACTAAAGTTGTGCTGCTTAGTTTTTTTTTTTTTTAACAAATTCAAGTACTACCAAACGTTTTAAAAGTATGGTAGTGTTCTAAAACGTCGGTTACAAAGCAACTCGTTTTTTTAAATACATTCTACAAAGTAGAATTTTACAATGTTATCTGTCCCGAAGTGCCCTCCACAGAGGGTAAGGGGATAATCTTAAGGATAATATTTCACATTTTGGTGTTGCATTCTCCTTGGCTTAATCAGGTGAAGTCATACCTGGACTCCGAGAATCAAAATGATAGGTCTCTTCTTGAATTCTTGAAAGCGAAGGTTCACCAGAGATCCCAACTATCTGGTGCCACCGGTCTGCACCCTTGTGGTAACATGTTCAACAGACGATGCTTTTTTTCCAGGGGGTTACTTTCAGGATTCTCGCGGCGGCTTAGCTTTATACCCAAAACCGCACGAAGGGAGACTTCTACATGGAAGGCTGATTTTTTTACCCCTGTGGCACGTTTTGTGAGATAGTCAACATGGATTTTGAGCGGGTATGATGAAGACTGGTTACAGTCCAGAGAAGACTCTGATATAGAAAGCAGATGAGAGGTTTAGTTATCGGGTTGCGTTGGCGTTTGATTTTTAATATTATTATGAGATTTGTTTTCGAAGGGAATACTCGACCTGCGGGTGTTGTCCCAAGTTGCTGTTGCTATTGAACAGATATTGCTTTCTATTCAAAAAGCTACGGCTCTTAAACAACTTGATAAATGTGTGTGTGTGTGTGTTAGATGATCACATACGGAGGCATTGTCTGTCACCCAGTGTTTAGGATCCACTATGAGATTACGCCATTTGGCTTACGCTTGTTTCCACATTTTTCATGAAGTGCACCATAAAAGTTTTCAATGACTAAACAATTAGCAAATTGTGCATCGCTTAACTTGGTGATTTTTATGATATTTAGAAACTCACCCCCATATCAACAAAAACTTTTCAGGTTTATTAGAGGTTTATGAAACGAATTTTTTTATGAAAATTTGTTCAATAAACCTGTGGGGGTCAGCCTATAAAAATTTGCGAAATAAGGAATTTTCATATTAATAAGAAAAACTAATTAGGGTGTGCTACTAACTTTTTTGGGTAAATTAAGGACTTTGACTTCTTAAAATATTTCTGTGTTAAAAGAATTTATAATAAATCATATTTCGACAGCGTTAAAAGAAGATTTTAAGGGTGTGCTACTAAATTTTTTTATATAAATTTAACAAAAAATAACAAATTCCTGTAAAACTCTTGAAAATTCAATAAATTTACAAAATTATTGTACTGTTTAAGGTAAAACATAGGGTGTGCTACTTATTTAAACCAAACTACTTTTAATTATAAAACAATTATTCCTTCCTTTAAGACCATAAATATTATATAACAATTTAAATTATCTTCCAAAAAAAAAAAACAGATTTTTTTTTAACAAATTTTGTCATTTAGCAAATATTTCTTGTCATGTTCATGTTAATAAGATCATTTATCACTGATCAAATGCTTTTTTAGCTTAAAAACCATTTAATTTTAATTTTTTCTCCGCCCTCCCCCCTCGACCCCTCTTCGCCTGTACAACAATGTGTACACATTTACACTCACTTATTGTCTTATTCACACACAACTCACTCTCAGACAGTCGTCACCGTCATAATTTGTGGGCCGTTATTGTTGACATACTAAATACAAAATTTATACAACAAATTTAATTTTTTTTTGTATATTAAATATGAGTTGTGTACAAGTTTTTTTTTATCTTAAATCGTTTATGAAACTTAACCAGAGTTTAAAAAAAAGCGAAAGATGTAAAAAAAATTTTCTAAAAACTGGTAACTGACACATGCTCTTGATGATTGAGTTTGTTTTGTGATATAAATCTTTTATTAAAGGAAATTGCAAAATCTTGTAAACGCTTGAGAAGGTTGGAAAAACTACAGAGATTGAATTTAAAAATAAATAATCAGTTTTTCAAATAGTGTCATTGAAATTTGTTTTAAGGAAATCAAGTCGAGTTGTTTTCTCTCAAATCAAATATCTTTTTTTTTTTTGTAATAAAAAGTTGTTTAATTAAAAATGACAAAAATAGTTTTCATAATATGAGAGTCCATGGCATAAGCTTTCAGATAATGTAGCAATAAATAATATCGTGCAATACATATTTTGTATATATTTCTCCAAAAATTTTGTGTTGTGTTCCTGGTTTTATTCCCCCTTAAATTCCACTTCAATTCATCCAAGCGCGGATCCAAGGAGGGGTGGGGGGTCATGACGCCTAGCCTTTGACAGTTATTCTAAAATTTTAAAGTGGGGTTGGATGCTGTCTCCACTGTTCCCCCCTCCTCCTTAACAGAGTGCTACAGCCGCCCTTGAACTCATCTCTTTCTCGACAATAAATTTATGCGATTTTTGTTACGCGATAATAACAATAATTATAAATTTATTGTTTAAAAAATGAGTACAACAAAAAAAATTGAAGCCACTTCCACCACCAACATTTCAAAAAAGGCAAAAGTGTAAAAAAGTGCAGCGTGACACACAAGTCAACCGTATGCAGACAGCATCCCTTCGACGTCACTCTTAGCCTAAAGAAAGATTCTGCTTGTTGTGGCTGCTTAACTGGATGCCTCTTTTGTTTCCTCTTCTACTTTATAAATGATTTCAATTTTTAGTTTTTTAGCTTAAACCTAAAAAAAAAATGTAGGCTTTACCCGAAAATATGTGGTGGTGCACAGTGTTTATGCGTAAAAATGTTGTTTTTGCTGTTTAAAGTCTGCCCTTTTTAGCTGTTTGAATCTTGGCTGTGTGATGGATTTTTAATCGATGAGGATTTTTTTTTTTGGTACGGTTTTGTTTCTTCTTTTATTTTTATATAGAGGTGGGCGACTTTTATGCTTTTGAAAAAGGGAAAAAGTTTATGAAACTTACACACACACTCACAAACACACACGCACAAAATAAAACAATCAGATATTTAAATCAAATACACCAACAATATGTTTTTTGTTTAGCTTATTTTTTTAAAGGCAGACAGCCAGGAATTTGTTAGTGAATCATAAGAACTGCAGTCGAAATTATATAAATGATACAGCCAAAGAAATTTGTAAATAAAAAGTTACAAATTTGTAAATCAAAAGCTACAAAATTAAGAAAAAAGCACCTTTTTCCAATTCCTCAAAAAAAAAAAAAAAAAAAATACAAACACTTAATCATTAAAATTATAAAAATGTTAAATTTTGTTCACTTAAACTCAAAAATCAAGGTGTGCTACTTCTTTTTTTTTAACAAATTTTATATTTTGATACACAGAAAGCTAAATTTCTCAAAATATTAGAATTTTGAAGAGCCCTGATTGAAAAAATTAGGTGTGCTATTTACTTTCTTAAACGAATTCTGCATTTTAATTCTTAAACATCTACTTAAATTATCAAAAAAATTTTTTTGACTTGAAAAAAACTTAATCACTTAAATCCAAAAACCTAACAATGTTAACACCAAAAAGCAAAAAACAAGGTGTTTTATACAGTGTTAATACATACTAACGGCCTAGTTCAGTAAAAACTAGAAAAATTTGATGTTAGTCACTTAAACTTTCATACAGTAGTTTTGACTATTTAACTGCCTTTTGTTTACGTGACTTAACTGCACAAAATTCATAATTTTTGGAATTATTCTCTATAATTCCATACAAATTCCTTTTTTAAGTGCACTTTCTATAACTGCACATTTAAGATAAATACACAAAATTTTTGGCATTTTAAAATTATTTTCATACAAAAAATTTAACTTAGCTGCACTTGGACTTAACTGCCCAAAATACATATTTTATGGAATTATTCTTCAAAATCCTTGTTTACGTGCATTTAGTATATCTGCATATTTTTCATATTTTTGTGCAGCTTTAAAATATTTTCACACAAAACATCAAAATTAGCTACAAATATGAAAAAAATATGGTGGCCACTTTTTCTCATAAATATCCAATTTAAGTTGTTTATAAAAAAATAAATCGCAACTATTTTGTTTTGTTTTTTTTTTCATAAATTGTAATGTTCTTTGTGAATTCTCATTGTTTTTGTTAATGTTCCTTTTATATTAAATATAGGAACATACATACATGTATAAAACTATCTGTTATTTGAAATAAAATTATAATAAAATATAAATTTATGTGTTAATAAAATAATTTTTTTATTCTACATACTTTTGTGCAGGTAACCACAATTGTGTACCTGCACATAAAGGCAGGTAAATGCATTTAAGATAACTGCATTTTTGATTTACCTGCACAAAAAATCGTGCAAAGGAGATTGTGCAGCTAAGTCAAAATTACTGTATTAAAAATTTTTTTTAAAAGTCTTGCAGTAAAACTTGGATGTGCTACTTAATTTGTTTTTACCAGATCTTTATGTTAGTTTTAAAAATCCTATTGAAATCTTTAAAATAATGATAAAAGTCACAATTTTGAACAGTTTTTATAAGAAACTAAGGGTGTGCTATCAATTCTTAGAAGGTTGTGCGTGCTACTTGTTTTTATTACAGATGTTAATAAATACTTAAAACTGGCGAAATTAGACGTTAGTCACTTAAACTTTCATAACAATAAAGTTTTTTAAAAGTCTTGCAAGAAAACTTGGGTGTGCTACTTAATTTTTTTTACCAGATCTTTATGTTAGTTTTAAAAATCCTATTGAAATCTTTAAAATAATGATAAAAGTCACAATTTTGAACAGTTTTGATAGGAAACTAAGGGTGTGCTATCAATTCTAAGAAGGTTGTGCTACTTGTTTTTATTACAGATGCTAATAAATACTTAAAACTGGCGAAATTAGACGTTAGTCACTTAAACTTTCATAATAATAAAGTTTTTTAAAAGTCTTGCAAGAAAACTTGGGTGTGCTACTTAATTTTTTTACCAGATCTTTATGTTAGTTTTAAAAATCCTATTGAAATCTTTAAAATAATGATAAAAGTCACAATTTTGAACAGTTTTGATAGGAAACTAAGGGTGTGCTATCAATTCTAAGAAGGTTGTGCTACTTGTTTTTATTACAGATGCTAATAAATACTTAAAACTGGCGAAATTAGACGTTAGTCACTTAAACTTTCATAATAATAAAGTTTTTTAAAAGTCTTGCAAGAAAACTTGGGTGTGCTACTTAATTTTTTTTACCAGATCTTTATGTTAGTTTTAAAAATCCTATTGAAATCTTTAAAATAATGCTAAAAGTCACAATTTTGAACAGTTTTGATAGGAAACTAAGGGTGTGCTATCAATTCTAAGAAGGTTGTGCTACTTGTTTTTATTACAGATGTTAATAAATACTTAAAACTGGCGAAATATGACGTTAGTCACTTAAACTTTCATAATAATAAAGTTTTTTAAAAGTCTTGCAAGAAAACTTGGGTGTGCTACTTATTTTTTTTTACCAGATCTTTATGTTACTTTTAAAAAAACCTATTAAAATCTTTAAAATCATGATAAAAGTCACAATTTTGAACAGTTTTGATAGGAAACTAAGGGTGTGCTATCAATTCTAAGAAGCTAATTCAAAGTTTTAGTTTACAAAGACATTTTAAATATCAAAAAAACTAACGTAAATTTAAATTTTTAAAAAGTTTTTTAAAGAACTTTTGGTTGTGCTTTCTAATTTTTTAAATTTTTAGACATTTTGATTAAAAAAACTTTAGATTTTCAATAGTTATAGTTTTGGAACGTTCGAGAATAAGATTTGTATATGATATTTCTTTATTCTTATGGTAAAAATGTATAACAATTTCGAAAATTACCAGAAATTTTTTTAATTTAAACAAATTTTTAAACAAATTCTTTGTTTTAATGCTAAAAGCTGCCCAATTTATACATATTTCTTTTCATTTGTGATTAACTTTTTTTTAATACATTGAAATAAGTGAATTTTGTCGAAAAAGATTGCAATTTTAATTGTTACAAGTGAAATTAAGGGTGTGCTACTTTTAAAAACTTTAGTGTATTCAAATGTAAAAATAAATTTCTGTGTAACTATAAACGGAAACATTATTAATTTCCAAGTTAACAAAATTAAAGGAGAACTATAAGTATGGGCTTCTTGATTAAGAAAAAATCCACAAAAATAGCAACAAATTATAAGAAAATTTAATAAAAAGTTCTAGACTTAAAAAAATAGGGTGTGCTACCTATTTTTTGTGCAAAAAAATGTATTTTACTTTTATAATTTCTTTAAAATTTATAAAATCTTAAGTTATATACAGATTTGTTCGTATTTGTAAATACTTTAATAAAAACTGTCATCACATTCGTTTTTAGCTTTGTAAACTGTTTGTAAAAATTTGTTAAAGCTTCCAGCCCTAAACTGTAGCAAGCAGGGCATGTATGCAACCATTTATTAACAAAACAATTATTTACTACTGGAAATGCTTCACTTTTCTGCTTTTCTCCTTATTTTAGCAAGTGATCCTAATTGAATAATTACAATGATTTGAACCAACAAACAAATAATTTAGTACACTAACTGCATAAAATGAAGATCACACTTCCAACACATCGCTATCAAACCAAAAAAAAAGTTCTCAGTCAAAGACCAGCTTCACAAACTAAAAGGCAGCGTGTGAACTTTTCAACAAGTTGGCTAAAAATCGCAACAGCTTTTTCCTCTTCTTTTAGACCTCGAATATTTTGTTTTCTTTTTTTAACGATTAAACTGCGTGTTTATGAGGTTTTATCGGCATATTTTGATCTTATTTTTTTCTTTCAAGCACAAAAAAATCCTGCTAAAGTTTAAGGAACTCTTTTTTTCTTAAAGATTTTTGTATTTTATTTAAGATGAACTGACAAAACGGCGCTTCATTGTATTGAAAACTGGTTAAACACAGAGTTCTGAATTTCCTAACAGTTCGTGTGTTTCAGCAGACTTCTTTATCCACAGACGCATCGCCCACGGTTTACACCCCCTATGAAAAAAAACGAATGTTGTTTTTTCAGTTAAGATTTTTTTTTTTTTTTTAATTTTGTTAGTAAATAAAATAAACACTCAGTTATGCTGCTAAAGTTGTTGTTGGTATTTAAAAAGTTCGAGTGTTAAAAACAAATTTTGACTTTCAAAAAGTTTAGTTTTTAAAAATCCTATTAGGAAATTTGAATGGTTTTACAACAAATTCTATATAATTACATAAAAATATTACTAAATTTCTAAAACTATTATAAAATAAATTTTAGACAAAGTAATACGGGGGGTGCTACTTGATTTTTTTTTTAAGAAAATATATGCTTAAGTTCACAACAAACAATCCAATTACTTAACTGGTATACAAATTATGTTTTTAATGAATTTTAATAACAACTTGTGGGTGTGCTTCTTAGTTTTTTTTACAAATTTTATATTAAGGTTTATAAAAGTTTTATCAAACTAGTAAAACTACTAAAAAGGTACACTTTTGAATATTTTTGAAAAAGAAAATAGGATAAGCTACTTGTTTAAAAAATTTTTTTTAAAGTTCACAACAAAAAATCAAAATACATACATACTTAACTGTTAAAAAAATTATCTTTTTCATAAAAATTTTACCAAATTACTAAAACTACTAAAAAGGTACAATTTTGAAAATTTTTGAAAAAGAAAAAAGGGTGTGCTACTTGATTTTTTTTTGAGTTTTAAGAAAAACTTGTAGGTGTGCTACTTAGTATTTTTTACAAATACTATATTTAAAATCATGAAAATTTTACCAAATTACTAAAACTTTTAATAAATATACTTCTTAATACATATTTAAAAAAAAGAAAATAGGGTGTGCTACTTGATTTTTGTTAAAAAATGTCTTTTTAAGTTCACAATGAATAATTCAATTGCTTAACTGGTATAAAAATTATGTTTTTAACGAGCTTAAATGAAAACTTGCTACGTGCTACTTAGTTTTCTTACAAATTTTATATTAAGGTTTATAAAAGTTTTATCAAATAAGTAAAACTACTAAAAAAGTACCCATTTGAAAATTTTTGAAAAAGAAAATAGGGTGTGCTACTTGATTTTTTTGAGTTTTAAGAAAAACTTATGGGTGTGCTACTTAGTATTTTTTACAAATTCTATATTTAAGTTCATGAAAATTTTACCAAATTACTAAAACTTTTAATAAATATACTTCTTAATATTAAAAAAAAAGAAAATAGGGTGTGCTACTTGATTTTTGTTAAAAAATTTATTTTTAAGTTCACAATGAATAATCCAATTGCTTAACTGGTATAAAAATTATGTTTTTAACGAGCTTTAATGAAAACTTGTGGGTGTGCTACTTAGTTTTTTTTTACAAATTCTATGTTTAAGTTAACAAAAATTTTGCCAAATTACAAGAACTATTTAAAAATGCATCTTTGAGAAAGAAAATCGGGTGTGCTACTTATTTAAAAGAAGTCCCATTACTTAACTGGTACAAAAGTTACGTTTTTAGTTCATAAAAATTTCAAGTTATAACTAAAACTATTATAAAATTAACTTTTAAATAGTTAAAAGAAAAAAATAAGAGTGTGCTACTTGGTTTTTTGCAATGAATTCTATATTTAAGTTCACAAATTATAATGAAATCTCTAAATTGTTATAAAAATTTTATTTTTAAAGAGTTTAAAAAAGAAAATTTCGGGTGTGCTACTTAGTTTTGCACACAAAAACTTATTTACTTTATTCAAAATATATTACTAAAAAGTTTAAAAAGAAAATTTTAGGTGTGCTACGTAGTTTTGAAAGCAAAATCAATGTTTTATTTAATATTTTTTTTTTTTTTTTTTTTTTATTTTAAAGATTTTTACAAATAACTTCTGGGCTTAGGAATATTAAACCCTAATATTTTATATAATAAACTATAAAATTATATACTTTACGATTGAGTCTATTAAAGCTATGTTCTCTTAACTCTTACTGGAGCATAGTGCTATTTAGTTTTTGTAACAGCACTGGCAAAATTTGTTTAAATAAAAGTTTTCTCCAAACGGAGAAAACCAATTTCTTATTTAGAAAAAAATTCGAAACATTATATTTAAATCTGACAGAAAATCAATTTTATTTTAGAACAACCAAAAAAATATCATGGTGTGCTACTTGTTTTGCTTAAATTCGTTTTATATTTGGGAAAAAATATTTGATAGACTATATTTTAATCTGAAAGAAAATCAATTTTGTTTTACAATTAACGAAAAATATCAGGGTATGCTACGTGTTTTACCAATTTTAAACCAATTTTATATTTGTGCAAACAACAAAGAACCCTTTTTGTTCTTTCTTTGTTTTGTTTTACGTATATCTAGGAAGCAGCAAGTGACACAATTTCCAAATTAGGTTCAACTCTTGGTTATCAATAGAAAACATACGACAATATCTCAGCGGGAGTGAAGATGTTGGCGTGGCACAAAATTGCTTTATTTATATCTAAAGAAAGGTAAGAGAAAAATTGTCCAAACTTGGTACACATAGCAGGGTTATCAATATACAGCCTATCTAGAAACATAAGCAAGGCTGATGAGGTGGGCGTGGCACCTCCCGTACAAAGACTATTGATTTCTGTATATCTGGAAAACGGCAAGAGCCAAAGTTTCCAAATTAGGTATAAGCCTTTTGGTTGTCAATTCATAACATCCGTCGAAATCTGGGCGGAAGAAGTGGGCGTGGCACAAAAAAGATTTATTTATATCTAAAGAACGTTATTTATATAACTTTCTGTGCTTAACGCAGCATGGTGAAGGGTATATAAGATTCGGCATAGCCGAAAATACCAATCTTACTTGTTTTTTTAAGTGTTACACTTTTATCTCTCAAATAATTTAAATGCTGCACGTTTTTTCTGCTACTTTTCTATGAATACACATTTCAAACTGCCAACAATTTCCAATAGTCTTGACTAAAAATGCGGTCTTAGGGTATAGATTTTTTCTGAACTAAAAAAATAAAAATTATGTGAATTATGTACAAGTGTTTATTTCAAGAGAGATTTTTTGTCGTATTCATTACTACATGACCCATAATTTAATTGACATTGTATGTTAATACTAGCAAAAGCGCAAAGAGAGTGTTTACAGCGAAATCATATAAAATTTTACCATAAACATGAATGGGAGGGGAAAAAACTATAGCATTTACTCTGAACAGATATTAGGACAGAGACCTGATCAAAAAAAAAAAAATTTTAAAGCAAAAAATGAGGGTTTATTTAATTGTACGTGACTCTTTAAATTACTACTGGTACTACAACGTTACCATGTCACTAGACATTAGACATCTCTATACTACTTCAAACTATCTGTCCGTCCATACGGCCGACCGTACATCTAAACTAAATGAGATGGGAATGTAGATTTCAATGTGAGTAACAATAACAAAAAAAAAAAAAAAACTAAAACTTGTATAATAATGGATATTTGTAGTTTCTATATAGAATAAACTATAATATTGAATCTACTATATTCACTACAAGTATGAAGACAATCGGTCGGTGTTCGAAACAAACCCCTCTTAGATGACAATAAACATGATTGTCAGTTTGTTGCCGTAGTATCTAAGTATCTATGAGTGTGAGTTCACATGAATCTAAATCTGTTCATGTATCTTGTTGTATCTTGTTTTATTTAAATTTTTTTTTTTTTTTTTTTTTTTAATTTTTTATTTAATGTAAATGATGTTGACGTTGATCATAGTTGCAGTTGTATTTAAATGCGGTCAGCAAGTTTTATTTAATTTTATTTTTATATTACAAAAAATTATTACTACTAAAAAAAGTTTCTTTTTTGTTTTTACCTCCTCTTCTCTGTTGAATTCACATAAACATGAACAAAAACAAACGTTGTAAGAAAAATTAAAATCAGGGGAAATATTTTTTTATTATTTCAAAAAGATTTGTATCATAAAAGAATGAAAAAAAAAATAACATGAAAAACATAAATCAAGTTCTACTTGTTACTAAATTGATTTATAAATAATAGCAAAATGTTATAAACAAAGTAAACTAAGTTAATAAAAAAACTCTAACTTAATCTTCCGTTCATTATTATTAAAAATAATAGACTTTAAAAAAAGGACTATGGTTAAAAAATTATGGAGCTTAACAAAAAATTGGGTGTGCTAAATATATGTATATTAAGCTTTTTAATAAATTTTTTTAAAATTTCAATAGAACGTGTTAAAATCTTTAAGAAAATCAAATTTATTTATTTATTTTTTACAGGACTTGTAATTAGTTTTGCGAAAACAAATTCAAATTATAAAAAAATTTTATTTCAAAAATGTCTAGTAAAAAATCTGGATGTGCTTCTTATATTTAACAAAAACTTTTTTCATAATCGCTGAAAAATCCATAGAACATAGTGAAATCCTAAAAAAATCTAGTTTATTTTACATTAACCTAAAAAATAGATATAAAGGTGTGCTTTCTAGTTGTATCTGTAGGAATTAACAAAACTAATAAAAAATAGAATCTGGATAGTTTAAAAACCTTACTTTTTTAAAGAATTTAATAAAATTAAAAGTTATTAAAATTAATAAAAGTATATAATTTTTATATTTTTTTAAGAGAAATTTGGGTGTGCTACTTATTTGAATCAAACCTTTTACTAAATTTTCTTAAAATTGTAATAGAAAGTTTTAAAATTTTTAAGAAAATGAATTTTATTTCAAATTAGAACATAAATTTTAGGTGTGCTACTTAGTTTTTTAAAAGGACTTTTTATTGGTTTAAAAAATTTTTAGTAAAAAAAAAAAAAAAAAAAAGTTATAAAAATTAATAAAAGATTATCATTTTAATTTTTTTTTTTAACAAAAAATTGGGTGTGCTACTTATTTTTATTAAACCTTTTACTAAATTCCAATAGATAGTAATAAAATCTGAAAGAAAAGGTGTGCTCTTTAGTTTGTTTAAAAATACTTTTTTTGAGATTTGTAAAAATTTAATAAATACTCTAATTTAAAAAATGTGTAGTAAAAAAAAAACTGGGTGTGCTACTTATTAAAATAAAACCATTTTCATAATTGCCGAAAAAAAATACTAGAACATATTCAAATCCTAAAAAAGATCCAGTTTACTTTACATTTAACAAAAAATTTATAGGTGTGCTACCTAGTTGTATAAAAGTCTTTTATTTCTGTAAGAATTTACTTAAAAAAAAGAATTTTTATAGTTAAAAAACCTCATTTTTTAAATAATTTAATAAAACTAAAAGTTATTTAAATTAATGAAGAATATAATTTTAATATTTTTTAACAAACATTTGGGTGTGCTACTCATTTGTATTAAACCTTTTACTAAATTTTCTTAAAATTCCAATAGAAAGTTTTAAAATCTTTAAGAAAATTAAATTAATTTCAAATTAGAACATAAATTAAAAGGTATGCTACTTGGTTTTTTTAAAAGGACTTTTCTTAGTTTTGAAAAAATCTATTGAAATTAATAAATATTCTAATTTAAAAAATGTTTAGTAAAAAAACCAAAAGTTATTAAAAGATTACCATTTTAATTCTTTTTTAACAAAAAATTGGGTGTGCTACTTATTTATATTAAACCTTTTACTAAATTTTCTCAAAGTTCCAATAAAAAGTATTAAAATCTTAAGGAAAATAAAATTATTTTCATAGAGGAGAAATTAAAAAGTGTGCTGCTTAGTTTTTTAAAAGGAATTTTTAATAGATTTGCAAAATTATTAAATATTCCAATTTAAAAAATGTGTAGTTAAAACAAACTGGGTATGCTACTTACCAAACTAAAACCGTTTTCATAATTGCCAAAAAAAAAACTGATAAAACATTATAAAATCCTAAAGAAGATCCAGTTTTATTTTTTGCATTAAATGAAAAATAAGGGTGTGCTACCTAGTTCTTTAAAAGTATGTATTTACTTGTTTTTTGCAAACATTAATAAGACTTAGGGAAAATAGAATTTTGATAGTTTGAACATTTAATTTTTGCCCACTAAAAGTTATTAGAACTAAAACGAGATTACCATATTAATATTTTTTTTATCAAAAAATTGGGTGTGCTAGTTATTTAAATAAAATTGATTTAACAAATTTCTTAAATTACAATAAAACATATCGAAATTTGGAATTTCATTAAAATTTTTTTTTAACTGATAAACAACTAAAGGGTGTGCTACTTATTTTTTAAGAGCTTTTTAATTTTATAATACTAATTTATTCTTCAAGGATGCCACACCAACCTTAACGCGCTTCTCTACTCCCCAGGAATCCCCGGCAATAAAAACATTTTGAATACATTTCCCGCTATTATATAAACCGGGAAATTTTAAACCCTATA
Organism: Pollenia griseotomentosa; assembly: GCA_963931875.1. Classification (NCBI taxonomy): domain Eukaryota; kingdom Metazoa; phylum Arthropoda; class Insecta; order Diptera; family Polleniidae; genus Pollenia; species Pollenia griseotomentosa. The sequence continues at coordinate 53,298,504 of OZ007564.1, forward strand.
TCATGCATATGTATAACTCGGCTTATTAATTCATACATTTGTTGGAATTAAAAAAAAATTTTTTGTGTTAATTTCACAATTTTTACACAAACAGTCGTCAGTCAGTTTTATGAATATTTATTAAAACCAATTCTAACAATTGACAATCAAAAGTGAAATGCTCAAACGGGGAAACCAAATTAAAACCAATTTCTAACACGGTTTAAAACAGTAATAAAAAATATAGAAAAAAATGTCACTGACAATTTTTTTTTTTTTTTTTTTTTGAAAGGGAGTGCACAAGTGACGACTCCACATAAAATGTATTTTTTTTCTAAATAAATGTTGAAAAAATGTGTACTAAAAAAATACAGAATAAAAAATAGCAAAGTCATGATGATTTAATAAAATTTTAATCAGAATAAGTGAACAACTAAAACAATAAAGAAAAAAATTAAACAAGTATCCAACTATTAAGAAAAATTTTAAACACACACTCATTTGCTAAGTATTTCAGCTTAGTTTCCTTCTACACTGAACGAAAAAAGTAATGTAGAACTAAAGAAAAGTAGAACTAGAAATATTTACAAAAGAAATTGATTAACAATTTTATTAAAAAAAATTTTTCTTTTATTTTGACTAACAGGGTTTTGTTATTGAATTTCGTAAATTTTTTTTTACTAAATTAATTACTAAATTTATACTTATTGAGAAAGCTACTTTCTCTTTATTAAACTTTTTCAAAAAAATTTGCTGAAAAATTAAAGAAAACTTGGTAAATTATCAAATAACGCAACTCTTATTCAATTTAACAAAACTCTTAATAAAAATTTAATAAATTGTTGTATTTGTTATATTGAAGACCGTTATTTAAAAATCAATAAAAAAAAACTTGTATTTGGTTCGACTAGACCTAAATTTTAGCTGTTAATTAAAATTTTTGGTCCTCGAAATTGTCAAATTTGGGACACTAGCAATCTAAATGAGATACAGGAGAGCCCAAATAAACCCTTTAAATAGTCACTGTTTGGTGTAGATTTCAGGCTGGTGGCGTCATTAGTACATATTTCTTTGGCAACGACGTTATCCAGGCCATAATTGTCAACTGCGAACTTAAATCGGATTATATGGACACCAACCATATGTGGCGCTACATGCTACACAACTTGTGCCACACTAAACATTCTGCACGAACTAGTTGAGAGTATGGTCATCTTACGTGGAGTTAATGTGTACTGGCCAACGATGGCGTGAGATTTAAGCCCATTAGACTTTTTCTTGTGGGGTTGCCTAAAGTACAAGTCTGTGCGAAGCAGATTGCGGTCATCAAACCCATTGTTAGGTTCAAGTTTAGGTTAAAAGAGCTTACGACACGAGGACGTCTCACTTGGATCCCTACAGCAGTCTTTTTGTGAAACTCTAAGCCAATGACCAGTATATGATCTTTATTATTGTATAGGATTCACCGCGGGCTGCAACAATTTCGAGTTCTTGGAGAAAAGGAATATATTGATTTAGTACTAACACATATAAAACAGTTGAACAGGGTGATTCTGGTGTCCCGAACTAACTTCTCCTAATATCACTAAGATAAGAGAACTGGAAGAGAAAGTGCAGTATAGTTTTTTTCTCCTTTTCCTTCTAAAAGCTACTACAGAAGTCATTTAGCCTTATTAAGGTTGTCGTATACGACTGTGTCGTTTTTGGTAAAAGATATAAGTACTACAAGAAACGACACAATCATTTACGACAACGACAACCCCAATAAGGGTGATTGTAATTTGACCTAGTCTTTTTGTTTAATTCCCTTCCAACTAGTTAACCGCCTAATGACCGAGGTCACAGTTCTAATGACGATATCTAAGGATATTTGACGTGGGTTTCGGCCAAAATCCAATATTTAGAGATCTAGTGAGATCGCGGTTGACCAGAGATCCTATCTGGTTCCACGGGAGTCAGTAGGCCCTGGTTAAATGTCACTGGTCTGACTAATTGGTCGAGGCCTCCTTTAGTATGCTTCTTGCGAGATATGCTTCCTGCCTTTCAGAGAGATTGTCTTGGCGGAAGTTTCGCACACAGAATACTACAGAACTTTTTTTTTGCGTTTTTTGCATTTCTCTTTGCATCATCTTTTATGCCGCAATACAATGAACACAAATTTATTTAGTTGAGAATTATTTGCAAAACTTTTGTAAAAATTAACTTTTAAGTTTACCACAACACAAGTAAATAATATTTAAGTAAATAAAAAACATTAGAAAACAAAAAAATATTAATAAATACATTTTTTTTGCACAAAACACAACGTTTGTTGAACTAATGCATTTTTTTAACGTGGTATGTGTTCTGTTATTTTTGTTTTGATCATGCCATTTGTGTTGATTGTTGCTGCCTGTTTTTACACATTGCCACTTCACTACCAAAAAAAGCTTTCTGTCTTTTTCTTCGAAAGCTGCCCTCGCAACTGATTTGGGCCTTTTTCACACGTCACTTTTTACAGTTCTGTGGTATTCTGCGGTTTCGCATGACCGCTGACAGAATACTGTCGGGAATCAAGTGGTGGTTGTGGTTTAAGCCCAAAGTCGCGGAAAGGGATAGTACTGAAAATACCAATAAAGGGATAATTTTTCAACACTTGAAGGAGTGTTCGGCCTGAGGAAGGGCTATCCCTAGGAGCTGATACTATTCAACAGAAATTGGTTGCATATTTTTTATAAGCAGATGGCTCCAGCTCCTAAACAAGGGACGAGTGTACAATTTTGCCGGATTAAACAATTAATTAATTATCTGGGTGTGATGGTGCGTGCCTCTTACGCTCAGAGCGGATCGGAAACACATAGTTTGTCACTTAGTGGTTAAGATTCACCATTAGGTTAGGCCAAATGGCAGATACTCTTGTAAATCGGTTTCCACATCTGTTCTAATGTGGTCCTCACTAAACCTGAGTAGCACGCGATTCTTCTCCATATCATATCTGGCCAATAAGCATAACATAACTCATGCCATCGGTACAATTCAACCTGATTTGAAAAGTTGGAAATTTCAGGTGCGCGCCACCAAGCGAACCCACAGCGGACATTTGAAAGATGTCATATTCCCTACATAAAGGCATCGAAAGGAATTTTAAGCGAATAAAAATTTCAATAATATTTCACACATACTTTAAATTTAATAAAAAGCTAATAAGCGATTAATGAAAGACTCCATATTAATTGATATTTTTTCTTTTTAGCGACTTACAATTACAAGTCGAATCGGAAAAACCCAACGAATTGTAGGGGAATGTAAGAAAAGATAAACTTATTGTTTATTGTTGGTGTTTCGTCTGATCTTTGATATCATGGCAAATAAGACTTGATTGTTTGTAATTCTCATTCGCTTTACAGTTTTATTTGTATAAAATCTTTAGCTTTTCTAAAGTATTAGAAAAAGGTTGGCGTAAGAAACCAGCGAAATGCGCATAGGAACTAGCTTTGCCCCTAACAATAAATTTCAGTGTATTTATCAATAAATATTGGGAATTTAGCACATCATAATTAATGAATAGAAAAAAAATTTGTATTTTCGACGTTGATTATATAATATTTTTAATCCAAATTTTTAATATTTTTGATTAGGCTTAAGTTCATTAAATTTAATTTTCATTAAATTATTTTCATGAAGAAAGGAATTATTAATTATATTTTTAATTCGATCGTGTTTTTTTTAATTTCTTTTAAGTTTTCCCTATACAATTCGTTTGAGTGTAAATTTGTTACAATTTAGAAAACTTCAACAAAAGACATGATAAACAATTACAAATGATGCAAAACTTAATTAATTAGAAAAAAGCTAAAACATTTAAACGAAATTTGTTAGATTTATACAGCCATTGCAATAATACTGTTTGCCTGCACAGTGGAGCAAAAAAAAAACAATGTTAATAAATTATTATAATTAAATTTGTGTTAATTTAGTTTACAAAAAAAAAAAAAAACAAAATAATAAAAAACCCAAAACATTTTAAATCTGTTTTATTATTTTAACATAGAGTAAAAACTTTTTTTTTCTAATTATTAATTACAGCAGATGTGGCAGTAGCAATTTTGCAGCGAAATTTTATGTGTTAAATTTATAGGAGCATTTAGTCACAACTGACAAACTAACTGACAAAATGACGAATGCTTTGCATTAATTTATTTAACAGAAAAAGCAGCACATTTTACATGCAAGTTTTTTTTTTTGAAATTTTTTTTGTTTCAGTTTTTTTATTTTAGATTTTTTTAGTTGTATTCAGCTGCTGCTGATAGCTTAGAGATATAAACATCAGCAGCAAAAATAAAAGATACTAAATAAAAAATCTAGTAGTCAGTCAGAGTCATTCAGCCAGTATTTAAGTTTTAAAATAATAAAACATGATTTGTGAATAAAATTAAAATTATGACCATGAATGATGTTTTGCCGCCACATTTATAACAAGTTTTTTGTGGTTGTTGTTGTTGTTGTTGTTGCCTTTTTGCAATATGTTGTTGTTATTGTCGTTCATATAAGAGAAGTTTAAAATGTTAACCCTAAAAGGGATTTCAAAAGGTCCTGAAAAGTATAAAAGATTGCTTGATAATAAACTGCTTGTCCCATTATCATTAGGTAATTCATAATGGGTCGTTTAAGACCCACAAAGTTTAAGGGTTTTTGTAAAAGATATGAGTTTTGTAGCAACAACTTATTTTGCCCTTTAAAAAAGTTAGGGCTACATAACAGCCACCTTATCATAGAGTCTTTTAAGACCCTTTTAAGTTTTAGAGTTAAAACGCTTTAATATTCCCTTAAAAAAAAAATTCTTGGACATAAATATTAACCCTTGAACTTATACTAGTTACATTTACCTAACTTGATTAAATATGATTAAAGTATTTTACTAACTTTTTGTTTAAAAAAATGGGTCCCTTAAAGTTTAGGATCTAAAGACTTTTGATCTATAAATTTTAAAGAAAGCAAACATTTTTAATAAATCTTTTTAGATTGTGAGCTCGGGTCCCGCCAGAGTCTCTGGTTTGTCCCACTTCAACGGGCTGCAGGTTTACGTTGCTATTATTCGGTTAATTAACTTATATAAATTGTAAATGTGTTTGTAACAGTTTAAAGATGAATAAATAAGATAAACAAATTAAAATTTTTAGGGGAGTACCGGGGGTACCCCAAAATGGGTTATTTCCCTATAAAAACTTTTTAAATATTCTCTAATTTGATTTTATTAATAAATTATCTCTTATTTTCAAATATTTGTAATTCTGATTAGAAATAAGTTTTCTAAAAAAAAAAACTATTCAGATAATAAGTTTGAATAATTCAGTATTTATTTTTTTACAACAATTTTAGTTAAAAAAAATAACCATAAATTTTGATCTATACATCCGACATTTTGTTTGTAAGTCAGACAGATTAACCAAACAACTAGTCACTGCAGCAAAACGTCAGTTAGTCAGTCAACCAAACCAATCATCTAAACAGTCATCTAACTATCCATCTATTCAACTATCTATCTAACTAACTTGGGAACATGTATTTTTCTTTAAATAACTGACAGATAGTTTGTTTCCAAACGCTTTAAAAATTAAATTCTAGCTGGAGGGCATATATTTTTAGTATTACGAAAGTGTTTGCTGGTGTTTTTATTTATTTATTTATTTTTTTTTTTTGTTTTTAAAAAAATATTATTAAGTATGTATTTTCATTGCATGTGCTGCATGTCAGGCCACAGTCATGCACATGCATGCCACACTACCACGGAGACTAGTTACATTGCTGGTCCGTTAAAGCTTTATGTGTGGTGTTTTCATTCATTAAAAGACTGAGAAATCAACGAAAAATATTTCTTTGCGCTTAATGCTTGCAAGCAAAAAGTTAACTATTAAAACAGTTCCACTCTCTATCTATTGCAGGGGTTCCCAAATTGGAGATGAAATTACTGGTAGACACGGATATACAAACAAATAAATTTAAACATTGTAAAAACCAAACGACTTGCTTAAAGTGGTGGTTGTGTTCTAAATGTAGCGATTTTTATTTGCTATCAATTTTTTTTTCAAAAAATAATTTTTTTTCAAAGAGTTCTTTTCCAGTATGCAAACTTAGTCAAACATGTATTGAAATGGAATCAGTTTTTCTTTTTATTTCATTAAGATCGAGTTCTATGTAGAGTCAAAATGAATACAAATTGGTCCAACCACAATGCACGATGTTAAATCGAAGTCACACCTTCAAGTTTTTTTTTTGTCCAACTTAATTTGACATTTCTTTGTCTCAGTGTTTGTCAAATTCAACCATGGAGAGGTACACAGTTGAGCAGCGCGTTAAGATTGTTGAAGCCTTTTACGAAAATGGGCGTTCAAATTGAAATGCTTTTCGTGCACTACGTGATTTTTTTGGTCAGCATAATCGACCAAATGTGTCCACAATCGGGAGAATTGTGCGCTAATTTCTGCAAACCGGGTCTGTAGGAAATGTGAAAACACCTGTGCATGCTTGTCGAGTTCTGTTTTGTGCGGTTTATGCGCTGGTGGTGTCATCGGGCCGTAACATCTTCGAAAATGAGGTAGGCCAAGCAATTACCGTGAATGGTGTTCACTATCGCGAGATGATAACGGACTTCTTGTGGCCAACAATTGATGATATGGACCTGGACGATCCAACAGGGTGGTGCCACTTGCTACACAGCCAACGAAACAATGGCTCTTTTGCACGTGGTGATGTTAATTGGCCGAAACGATCATGTGATTTGACACCGTAGGACTTCTTTCTTTGGGGATATGTAAGAGAAAAAGTACAAGTCAGTAAGCGAGAACGATTCAAGAGGTAAAGGATGCGATAATTCGGCACATTAACGAGCTTGAACATTATTGAAAATATGGACCATCGGATAAAGGTATGCCGCCGAAGCCATGGCGAGCATTTGGCCGATATTTTGTTTCACACATAATTGTGATAGATCTTCTATCATAAAAAAATTATTAAGATAATTCTCTGAAAACTTTTTATTTTATTTAAACATCGCGCGTTTTGTTTGGACCACCTTTTATAATGAAATATTCGACAAATATTATATAAAAAGCTTTAAATACTTTTTCCAAAACTGCAACGAAGGCATAAATATATAAAAATTGTTTGTCCCAATATCTTTTAAAAAAAATTAATTTTGAAAAACTCTTGGGCTTATTAAAGGTCTTCCTTCGATAACGATCGGAATTCCAATTTTTAATGTATTGCAATTTCGATCGATATGGAAGCCATAAATTGGACCCTGATTTAAACAACTCAGTTTTAAAAGTTTGTTGTGAAAAAATAATTAAGAAATAGCAAGTAAGAAAGTATAGTTAGTCAAGCCCGACCATATAACTAATACCCTACACCGCATCGTTTAAAACAAAATTTTCGACAGTGTGCCCTCTCTGGGAGCCATGGGCAATCATAGACCCGCCAGAACAAAATTATGTTATGAGGTTAAGATTTAATGCAATTTGTTAGCCTTTAAGTGATTTGAGAAAGGGGGACCTATAGTACATTTTCCAATTTTTATATTAATACCAACATTTGTAAATCCCCATTTACATTATACGATTTTTGTCGTTGCGATTCTTACCATATAGGCGAGTGGGCTGAGATAAATTAAAAGGGGTGCACAAACACAAGCCAGTGTACTCTTTGATTCGTTTTTTTTCGCAGATTCGTTCTCTCATTTCACGAAAAATGTATTTAAGTTCAGTGGCACAGAAAAAGTTGTAACGACAAAAATCGAACAATGTAAATGTTAGGGTATTCATTCGGTTAACCGTTAATCGGTTAACCGATTAATTACTACCCGATTAACTGATCGGTTAATTTAAAATTGGCAATTTTCGATTAACGATTAAACCGGTTAATTTCAGTCGATTAACCGATTAATCGATGTAACAAATTTTTTTAGTTTTTTGAAGTGTTATAACAAATATTTTAGTGTTTTTAATTGTTTGTTTCGTCGTATATAATAAAAGTATATGTTTTGGAGCAATACATTCTTAAAATACAGTACAAAAACAGAAACTATGGGTTCGGAAATACATTTTTTTTAGATTGTTCGGTGCTGAGCTTTGCCAGGATGAGTCAGATGATGACCTTACAATAGAAGAAACTCTCGATTGTAACACAAACTATCTTTAACAAAATAAGCCGAAATAATGGCATAATGGAAGATTTTATATGTTGAGAGAAATCCTGGAAAAAGACAAAGAAACCAAGATATCGCATTCAGCTTTTAAAAATTAAATGTTTCTGCGCATCTAGGTCACATCAGCGTATAAGTGCAGCTAAAATATAAAGCACAAGCAAACAAACATGTGTATAATATGCTAAAGTGACGTTATATTAAACAGTTGAATTTTGTAAACATGTGCAATGCGTAATCTTGTTTTTATCATTCTTGAATCTGTATTATGGGTTGCTTCCGATTTCTCCAACATCTTTGATAATTGAAAGAATTTTTTCTGAGTCATAAATCCTTAACATTTAAACCAAATTATTTTTCCAAAAGATTATTTTATAAGATCTTAAACTATTGAAATAATTAATAAAAAAAATCTCAGTTAATTTTTTAATAAAAACATAAAAATATTATGTAATAATTATAAAACATGTTTTTCATATTTATGAATTACTTTTTTGTTTGCTCGTTTTAGTTCAAGAATTGTTTTGTTCGTTACGTTATGTTATAATAAATAATTTTTGCATTTTTATTTATTGAAATTACTTAATTTATAACAAAACTTTATTAATCGGTTAACCGATCAATAACAAAATTAACCGATTATACCAAAACCTCGATTAATTAATCGAGCGATTAACCGATTAAAGCGAAAGCCTGATTAAATGAATACCCTAGTAAATATCAGACCGACTGCAAAGAAGAAACGACAACAAACGCAACTGCAAAAATCGTAATTTAAATGGTTACTAAGGAAGTTATGGCATTAAAAGCTATTTTCGGAAGTAGTTTCAAGTTTGTATAGGGGTATTGTGAAATTATAAACCAATTCTCACCATTTAAGACTTGGTGATTGTGAATATTAGAACCTTTGTATCAAATTTTATCAAATTATGCCCAAAACTGCGAGCTGTACTTTGCGTACAAGGTTAACTTCGACATCGCTACACCTGATAAAACTCAAATTTTTCCTTTGTTTTAACGTAACAGCTGTTAAAGAATCCCAATAAAAAATGGAGCCTCCAACGAAGCAGGTTTGTAAGGTAGAAAAGTAAAAGTTTTGCTTACCATTGCGCTTACGGAAGACATGAATTTTATATGGTGAGTTCCCACTTTGAAGCAATATGTACATTTTTAACATATAAAGAGCTTTATTCAGCGCATATAATAATTGTAGGGTGTAACGATCAGCTTTACACACTGAATGTTTTTTTACAGTACTTTTTTAATATTCTCCCTTACAAACCTGCTTCGTAGTAAGGGAATGCCGTGGCACTTGAAACGTTATTTTTTCATTAAAGTTTAGAGTTCTTTCACTTATTCTACTGTATCTCTGTATGTCTTATTGCGTAGCGCATAGTTGTGCGCTTATTTTTTTATGTTGTCTTATGTTTGTTGACAGAACGAACATTCTTCAATCGACGTACACAACGTTTTCTTTTTATATTTTTATAAAAAACGCACAACTAGCATACGGGCATGTTCTGACAATCGCAAAACGCTTAACTTTGGCGATTCTGAATTAAAATTGCAAATTAGGTGTTCTGTAAATCGCAATAGCAAGAAGTTTGGCGAGCTCAAATTGCAAAAGAGAACTAGAATATTTGTCAAAAAAAAACTATATCAAAACGCAAGCCAAACACACGAGTTTACGAACACCACATAATAAATATGGCGTTTTGCGATTTCAAATCGTGCGATTGTCAGAACATGGCCGATAAGCTCAAATTAATAAATATTTTTTTATTTCTTATCATCGTTAAAGATTTTGACAAATTTTCTGTTTTATTTTTAAAAAATTCCCACACCACATTACACGGTACTTATTTTTATTAAGTACCAACTATTGAAGTCAACGAAACAATACCAAAAAAAAAAAATTAAAACTTTAACGTTATCGTTCGCTTGCATTGTCGATTGATTTGTCATGCTGGAAAAACCGTACGTGAGGCGCAAATCAGCTGATTGCAGTTGTCAATACAAACGAACGATAGCGATCGACATCGTGGACCAGGCTGTTAATTATGTAAAAAAAACATTCTATAATTTTTTCAACCTTTATCTTATTAAAACTCCATTCAAAAAAAAAAAAAAAAAGGTTGGATGCCCCTGCTTTTTATGAGTTTTATAATCAAGCGTTTTTCTACGTTTTGCTAGTTAAAACTCACAAACTAAAAATGTATAGAAAAAATTGAAAATTCAACATTTTATATTTAGTACGACTGTTAAGACGTTAATGTGACATGCAATTGCAAAATGATGTTGAGTTTGGTTGCCAGTATTTTCGTATTTGTCTGATTATGTTAAAGCTTTTTTTTTCGTTGACTTCAGAAAAGTACGGGTGTGACATTGGCAAACATTTTGCAAAAATTAAAAAAATAAAATTTTTTTTGTTTTGAAATTCATGCATCATGTATGTAGGATTTGCTTTTCAAATAACGTTCCAAAAATCAAGTTTACATATATTACTTTTTTTGTTGTTGGTTTTTTTTTATTGAGAAAATCAAAATCACACTCAAAGACAAATGTCAGTTTTAATCACAGATTAGAAACAAACAACTTTGTTCTCATAATTATGCACGTTGTTCAAGTTGTTTTAGATTAAAACTGAAACTAGGGCTTGTTTGAATAAGATTTCGATAAACAGAAAAAGATTTCAAAAAAAATTTATAAAAACGTAGGGAAGGAAGGTATGCTAAATATATTAAAAATATCACAAAATGCTTAAAATAAGAGCTTAAATCTAAATGAAATAAAAAGTTTAATAGTAATAGAGAAACAACTTTTTTTTAAGAACTTAAAGCTTAATTTTCTGCTAACAAACGTTTTTATTGAAGTTTTGTTAGTTAGTTTTGAGGAAAGCTTTCAAGCCTGAAATTTTATATCTTTTAAACATTAAAAGAACTTAAGTTAAAAAAGTTGAGATACAAAAAGAATCGAACATTTAACTTTTTTGAAATTTTTTTGATAACAAGAGCTTTTAAAGCTTTGGAAAAAATTTATTGTTTTTTAATTTTAAGAGCAAACTTCTTTGAATGTTGGGCTTGAGAAAAAATTTTTTTAAAAAGTTTTTTTTTTTGATATTTGAACTAAAAATCCTAACATCTATTCATTAGTTATTTTTAAATCAGCTAAAAAAAACACCTTTAAGCTAAAGTTTTTCGAAATATATATAAACGCTCTTAAAAAACGCGTTTTGTAAAACATTTTTTAGAAAATTTTTTACAATTATTTCAAAACTTTTAATTCATTTAAAAAGTTAAAGTAAGTGTGAAAGCTTCTTTTTTTCAGAAATGTATGCCATTTCTGGTTTCTAATGATTCTGGATTCTAAAAACTTCAGGAAAAACTTTTTTTACCTTCCGGAAGGAATTTATATTTTCAAAATAGAGTTTTTAGAAAAATTACTTTCACACGTCCACTTAAAGGTTTCAAACTTAAAAACAAAACTTAATTTTAGTTTATAGAGAATTTTATAAGAAGTTAAAAATATCTTTTCTAAGACTTCTGTTTAAATAAAAAGCGTTACTATAACAAAACTGGTAAAAGCTTTTAGACGGCTTTTGTAACAGCTTAAACAGCTTTTTGTAAAAAATGTGTTTTTTCTGTAAAAAGCTTAATTTTTTGTGAAAAATAGCTATATGTGAATAATTTCCTTATTGTGCAAAAAAAAAAAAAATTTGCTTTATAAAGAAAAAGTTGAGTTTTGGAAATAGTAGCTTTATTTGCAAAAAAAAGCTTTTTATGAAGGAAGTAGGAAAAAAGCATTTTTTAAAAAGCGTAATTTTTTGTAAAAAAAAAAAAAAAAATAGCTATATGTGAGTAATTTCCTTATTGTGAAAAAATTTGGTTCATATGGAAAAAGAAGAATTTTGGAAAAAGTAGCTTTAATTGGAAAATAGCTTTTTATGAAGAAAGTGAGAAAAAAGGCTTTTTATGACAAAGTAGCAATTTGTACAAAATAGTAGCGTTTAGGGAAACAAGTGGCTTTTTGGAAAAAAAGTAGGAAGCTTTTTGTGAACAAAAAGCATTTGATAAAAGCTTCTAGTAAAAAAGTAGCATTTTGTGAAGAAGTAGATTTCTATGAAAAAGAAGCTTTTTGTGAAAAGAAGAAGGTTTTTTTAAAAAAATAAACTTTTTTAAAAAAATAAACTTTTTGTCAAAAAAATGCTTTTTGTGAAAAAGAAGCTTTTTGGGAAAAATAAGCTTTTTGTTAAAAAGAAGCTTTTTGGGAAAAATAAGCTTTTTGTTAAGAAGAAGCTTTTTGTGAAAAAGTTGATTTTTGCTGACAAAGAGCTTTTTGTAAGTAATTTAATTAATCATGGTTAAAAATGTAATTTTATGTTGAAAAACTTGCTTTTCGTGAAAAATTAGCTTTATATGGAAAGAGAAGCTTTTTGTAAAAAAGTGGCTTTTTGGGAAAAACGGAGATAGGTTTTTGTAAAAAAAGAGCTTTTTGACAAAAATTGAGCTTTTTGTGAAAAGCATTTTTTTTTTAGCAAAAATAACTTTTTGTAGAAAGCAGCTTTATGCATGAGAAAAGTAGCTTTTTGTAAAAAAATCTGGCAGCTTTTGGAAAACACGACATTTTTGTAAAAACAGTAAATTTTTTAAAAAAAATTATTTTTAGTGAAAAAGTAGGTTTTTGTAACAACAAAGGCGTCTTAATAAAAAATTTGTTTTTGGTGAAAATATCTTTATATTAAACAGTAAGTTTTTGGTAAAAAAAAAGTATCTGCTTGTATTCAATTTCATTTTTCCCAAACCCTGTTATACTTATGAAAAGCAATTAATAACTTTCTGTTGTAAATTTTCTTGTAAACAAGCCACTGTTTAATGTCTAGTTTTACCCTAAATACACTATTTCTTCTGTTTTGTTTTTTCTTTTTAAAGTTTTTTGCTGTTTCACTTCAAATCACCCATTTTGATATATTTATTGATAGTGGGCGTGTGTATCCTAATTGAATTAGTACTCGTATAGTTGTTGTGTGTTTTTTAAGTTTTTTGCCGGTCTGCCTCATGCATGTGGCTGTGTTTGTTAGTCGTTTGTACCCACAACAAGCCCTCCATATGGCACCAGCACAGAACCGCAAGACAATAAGAAAGAAAAAAAAGTTTGAGTGTAAAAGTTTATTGTAAATTCTGTTTATATTTCTTAGTTTTGTTTTTAATAAACTTGAAAGAATTAAAGCCAGAAACTTGTTTATTGTTTTCTGATCTTTAAAGCGCAAAAGTCGTAGGAGGAGTGAGTGTTTTCTTGCTTTTTGTTTTGATATTAGAGATTTAAACAACGTTTAATATAATTTTTTTTTTGTAAGTGTATATAAAACAAATTTGAGATTGAGATTAACAGATTAACAAGACCGACTATATTAGAAAGTGTTTTACCATTTTTTTTTTTTTTTTTTTTTAATAATTTACATTCCTGTTGCTTATCGACATAAAATTTCTCTCAGTGTATATTTCGATTTTGACCATTTTTTTTTGTAACTTTTTTTTGCAATAAACACCTTTTTACCATGAATTTGTTTAGTTTGAAAAACTACAACACAATATATTCTATTTACATTTGCATGTTTAAATTAACGCCTTAGGAGTTGACGGCTCAGAGAGAGAAAAAAATAACAACAGCGATATTGCAACTTTATAGACACACTAACATGTATATTGAAAAAAAAACCCGCACATTTTATAACATTTATATTGAAAAACAACAACAAAAAATTCAAAAAGACTTGGATAAATTTCAAAAAATAAATGAAAAAAAAGCTGGCAGCTGTCAATCCATCTACAACATATAAGCAACTTTTTAAAATTTACGTTCTTTTAAAGCAAGAGACATAAACAAAATAAACACTGCGAGAAAAAGATACTTTTTCACTAAAAAGCTTTTGTTTTGACAATAAAGGCTCTTTTTCGCAAAAAAGGCACAGTCATTTTCACAAAACGATTTTTTTTTTTAAATAATTATTTTTTTCACAAAAAGAGAAAAAAGTGTATTTTTTGTTAAAAATAGTCAAGATCGGGTCTTTACGTGAAAAAAGTATATTTTTGCTTAAGCAACATTTTTGTATTGGAAACACAATTTTTTTTGCGAAAAAGTATCTTTTTGTGAATAAAAGTATCTTTAATAATAAATTATAATTTAAAAAAAAAAATAAATTTATTATATAAAAATATTTTTCACAAAAAGTTACTTTTTCACAAGAAGATACTTTTTCACAAAAAGTTAGTTTTTTACAAAAAGTCACTTTCTCACAAAAATGTACTTTTTTTTTTACCAAAAAATACGCATTTACATCATGTCGAACGTGACCGTCATACACATTTAAAGTGAAAAATTGTAATAAAACTGATTTTTATTTTGACAATAATTTAACTTATAGCTTTTTATTAGCCCTATAATTAGTGCTATTGTTCATTTTGATAATTTTTTTCGTTTTTAAGACAATTGCAAAAAAATCAAGGCAATTCGCACCGGGAAAAAACAGAAGTGGTTTTTGCGTCCACCAATTCAAACGCCGATTTCAGCGAAACCCTAGGCAATATTTTAATGTGACAAACTTAAGAATGTAATGGACTTATGTCTCTTTAAAATAAATGATTTATACTTTTTTTCAAGTTAGTTTTAATTACTGTCGCATGTGACATGTCGCAAGTGACATTTTTGCCATCATTATATTTATGTGGTTTCTGTTGCTATTTTTTCGAAATTGTGTAGAAACGAGGTAAGTTAAAATTTTTTAAATGAACAGAAGTACTCAATGTATGTACTATGTTCGCCCGGTGGTCGAGTTTCGATCACTTGACAGTTACTGCAAAAATAATTCTTTATACCTATATTCTATGTACATACGTATTTATGTATTATTCTTATTCTATCTTCATGATCTTCAAAATAAAATTTACGAAAATATAACAAATGGCTTTCCATATACATACATTTAATGTTATTATTCGTTACTTTAATTAGAATCTTAAAAAATTTTAATTCATCAAAAATTGTTAAAAATTTTAAATTGGTAATTTTCCCTGAAGAACACAAAGGCGTGACGATATATCCGATAAAATAAAATAAATATTTTTTTAAAAAATAACAGTCCTCAAGCTTGAAAAATAAATATTAATTTAAAAATAAAATAAATGACTACAACCAAGGACTACACTGAAGCAAAACAATAATATTTAAAAAGAACAAGTGCGTTTAAACAGGTGTGTACATTAGGGCTATAACCAAATTTGTGGCATAGTACCACGGAGTGTCCAATAATGTTTTAGTAATGAAAACACCTGTTTCCCGTTGTTTTGCGAAAAAAAACCTCAAGCAGGGAAGCAAATTTCTAAAACCTTCCAAGAAATTTTGAACCGAGATGAATTGTAAACCGTTGGAAAATTTTTTAATCTAAAGCAGTGGATTCCAAAATAGCATTTAAGTGATACGTATAGGAATATATACAAATACCAGGTGTATAATTTTTAAAATTTCCGTGAAATAAAATGGTTGTCTTCAAACTTCAACCCGATCCCTGCAAGAAGTTTTTTAACAATCCGAAGAAATTATCCTATTTTTTATTAATAATGCTCTACACGAATATACTATGCCGTTTTTGATATTCGCAAAAAGTGTGAAAAATTTATATAAATGTATGTATTTACGTAAATAAATCATTTATATAAAAAAATAATATTCCCATTTTTAATTTTCACACTTACGATGTCGCACGTGACCGACCAACTTTATATAATTTTTTTTTTTTTAATTTCCTAATACCGTGTTCAGATATGCACCTTAATTGAGTTTTAACCAATAATTGACATTATTGAGCTCAATAATCCATATAAAATTGCAATTTAGTTATTGCTCAATTAATACGAAATTGTTATAAATATTGAGTAAAATTAAAATGCGACCCTGTCACAAGTGTGTTTATTGAGCATAACACAACTTACTAAACAGGGTTTTGACAAGATCCAGATGTTAATTCCTTAAAGATGTCGAAACTTGTTTACATTTTGCTTATACATGTAAATTTTTGTTTACGTTGAATGTTGTATGTAGTAGTAATATAAATTGAGTTAGCTAAATTGTGTATATGTGGACAGAAATATAATTATGTTAATAAATCTAATATTGACTTGATAAAAAAGGTATATCAGAACACGGTATAAGCTAATCCCGCGAAGCTCTACGCTTGTCTGCAGGAAAGAAACTAGAGTCTCTGGCGGGAATCGAACCCGCAACATCGGCGCTGATAGACTAGCTCGCTACCAGCTAGCCTACCGAGGCACCAAGATCACAAATCTTTTATTTTAATTTTATAAAAAAATCTCTGTGTGTTCTCGATATTTTATGAGCTTTCTGCATTTACTTTCGACACACTGATAGAAAATGCTGTTTTTTAATTTCGCTTGTACCGTCCGAAAGATTTAAGATAGAAAAAGTCAAAGCCAAAAATGTCTCCCTTAAAGGGCTTTTATTAAAACAAAACGTGCAATTGAAATATCCAAATGAAAAAAGTGGCAGTTGTTCGACTTTACATTATTAAATCTCGCAATAGGTTATAAATAAATATAACTTTTTTTTAATTAATTAAATTTGATTGTTTCCCTGTCAAAATATGCTAAAACAAAGTTTTTTCAAGTACTTATAATTTTTTTTTCTTCGGTGGACGACCTATTGGTGGAAATGTCCATATACTTTTTTCACAAAAATATAAATTTTTTACAAAAAGTTCTTATTTTTAACAAAAAAAAAAAAAAAATACTTTTTTTACAAAAGGATACCTATTACACAAAAATATACAATAGTGCACAAATAATGTTATTTAAACAAAAAGAAGATTTGACAATAAAACAGAACCTTTTTGTTTAAAAAACTAAAATTTTTGTTTTAAAACTAGATAAACAATCAGTCTTATTGTGGTTGTCGTAGACGACCGTTTCGTTTTTTTGTAGTAGATTAAAGTAACACACAACCTATGTGCTTTAATCTTTTACAAAAAATGACACAGTCCTATACGACAATCACAATAAGGCTGAATATTTCTTTCTGTGTTCTTGGTATGGCAAAAATCGTAGCGAATACCACAATATTTTTATAAGGTAACAAGACTAGACAACTAACTTTGTGGCCAAAAAGGAAGGAGTTAAAGTTGCAAATACAAACTGAAATTTTAACAGCACTAAAAAACGAACACGTTCTTCGTTCGTACCTGACATGCAAACAAACTGCAGAAAACTAAAAAACTAAATATTGTTTTTGTGAAAATTTTTTTGAAATAAAAAAAGTAAAATAAATGTGACACGCCCCCGTTGTTTTCTGTTAAACTTTATTAGACAAGACACAATTTAATAAAGCTGCTAAGGAAAACACAACAAAAATGTTCCTAAGAAATCAATAACACAAAGAAATTTCAGTTGTACCACAATTTTTAGTGTAGTACTTGTAAATAAGCCATAAACTTTAGAAATAAAAAAAGGGAAACCAAAAAGTAAATAAACTTGGCAAAAAAAAAAGGAAGGAAGAAATAAACATAATTTTAATAAATTTATATGAGTTTCCTTAACTATTTTTTCCGCCTCCTTTCTTCTTTATTAAATTTAACTGCTGCAAAATATGAAAATATTGTTGTTAAAGTGTTAATTAAACAAATGAACTTAAATTAATGAACTGTCCTTTAACTGAAATTTAACTTTGTCTTCATTTGAACCCTTTTATTTTTCATAAAAAAAAAATTAAATTTATGTTTCTTTTAGTGTAGTCAAGTTCTTAGGGGTGTAACTGTTAGTTAATATTTTATTTAACCCGTTATCTTTATCTCCAAAAAATAAATATTCTTCTCAACATCATGGTCATCGTCACCATGGCATATCAACGTCATCTTTTTCAGTTGATTTTCCCAAAAAGAATAATAAAATTTATTAAGGTTAATGTTTCTTAAATTTAACAGCATAAGAAATTGCAAGTGCTTAATAAAATAATTTCCTTCAACACCACAAAAATTTCAACCAAAATACAAAAAGGGTCACTAGACCGTCAGCCAGCCAGTCTCTTTGTTTTACAATCGATTTTTAGTGTAGTTTCAGTTTACTTAAGGGCCAGTAATTAAAACCGCCTTCTTGTTTTACAGACCTAAACAGAGGCCAAACTAAAACAAAACAAAAAAAAAAAAAAAAAAAATTCTGCCACACCACCAAAAACTAAAAAAACAAGCGGAAGTTGTTTATTGATTGTTTAAGTTGTAAGAGTAGATATTTCAGTTAACAAAACCGAAAAATATAAAAAACATTAACTACACTGTATAAAGAAAAAATTTCGAAATTGGAAAAAATATCTTATAAATAAGTAACAGTTAGCCACAGTTTGTACACAACGTACAACGAGCTGCTAACTAGAATGCCGATTAAGCCTAGCAGCTTGTAAGCACAGAGTTTATTTATAACAAAATTTTGTGCATCTGCTAACTTTTAAAAAATCAACTCTGAATTTTAATGATGCCACATTATATTACTCAAAAATGCAACACGTTTGCATTAATCATCGCTGGTTTTGTCAATTTTTTGTAATATTTTTTTTATTTTTTTTGTTTTTTCCTCCACATATCACAAATCTAAAAAGTTTTTAAAATTAATATAAAATTTAAATAAGAAAGCAACATAAAATAAAACAGTAATTAAAATAAAACCAACCAAATTGTTTAACATTAAACAGCTGTTTTTTATAAGTTGGCAAACGCTTGGCAGCTGGTTAACAAGAGATTAGCAAATCGTTAGCCAGAGTTGGGTAAGTGTATTATAAAAAAACTTTGTGCTAACTTCATCCCAAATTTCCATTGTAAATATGGCCGTAAATTTTTAGTTGTCTCAGCAATAGTTTGTACTCACAACTAATACTTTTTTAATAACTAATTAAATAATAATAATTGGCTGTCATTAACAATACATTTATTAATTTTTTATAAAGCGTCTTTCATTAGGGGTTTCCTTTACTTAAATTAAGATAAAACAAAAGAAAATTATGTAAGGAATTTAGCATCATACAAATATCCGCTGCGGTTGCGCTTAGAGGCCCGCATCCGAATTGCCCAATACTCCATGACTTTGGCGCATAAGTCAGACACAATTTGATCGAAGGCATGAGTGGGACCCACTGTTTTGCTCTTTGGCCAGAATTCTATGGCCCAATATGATACAGGGGAGACATTAAAAAAGATGTGGAAACCGATTTACATGAGTACCTGTCATCCGGCCTAACCTAATGGTGAATCTTAAACACTGGACAACAAGGTATGCATTTACGATCCGCTCTGAGCGTGAGATTCACGCAACATCACACCGGAGTGTATACTCCGACAGAATTATACACTCACCCCTTTTTTATGCCAGCAACTTATGTTGAATAGCAGCAGCACTCCTCCTCAGGCCGAACTTTCCCGCACGTAGCCCCTTATTGGGGTTTTCAGTACTATCTCTTTCCGCTGCTTTTGGTTTAAACCACAACCACCACGAAAATATTCTGTCTGCTGTCAGGCGAAACTTCCGCAAATACAATCTCCCTGAAAGACAGAAAGCAGTTTGCGCAAGAAGCGTACTAACGGAGACCTCGACTAATCAGTCAGACCAGTGGCATGTCACCGGGGCCTACTGACTCCCGCGGAACTAGATAGGATCTCTGTTCAGCCGCGATCTTAAGAGATCTGTAAATTTTGGATTTTAGCCAACTACCACGTCAAAAATCCTTGAGATGATCTCGACAACAATCGGAGGAATCACATTGTAAGAGTGAAATCGGTCATTACGCGGTTCGCCGTTTAGTAAGGGCCCATGAAATAAAACTGGGCCTAAATTGCAACTACTACTTTAGGAGGTGTTAGAATGAAGAGGAGGAAGAGACGATACTTCACTTTCTGTCTCAATACCCTGATATTAGGGATATTAGGAAAAGGCATTTTGGAAAACCCCAATTGCCCCTCTTTAGATGTTTTATCTGAGGTAGGACTAACGTTATACTTTTATGTATTGTGAGGAATCGAATTGGTTGAAGGTTGCAGTGATGCCTAGCTCTAACAATGGGCACTGGCTCTAAGTATCACAATAGGATTGGTGTCAGGGCTCAAGTCAGCCCTCCTTGTTGCGGGTGTTCATTCAAGCTAACCTTAAAACTAACAATTGGCTATTTTGGCAATGAGGGCCGCTATGGCTTGTAGTTTATTCGCAAAGAAAGACTTAAGAAAGCCCCCACAAAAAAATCTGACGGTAAAAAATCTCACGATCCTAATGGCCAGTTCAAAACGCCTGCCCGTGGGATGACTATGTCTTCAAACTACTCGTGCCGTATGACCAATGCGGCATTAGCTGTGTGGCACGTAATGACGTCCAAATGGATCCACATTACATTAGTGTCCATACAATCCAATTGAGGCCAAAAGAAGCTTGAAGTCATAGACCTATAGCGTTTGCCGTTTGGTGTTTTCAAACGATATATCTATTCATGGAGATGTAGCGAAACAGACGCTTAAGCTTTAACAATATGACCGCTATTAACTGTCGGAGTTCGGAAATTCCTTTCAGAACACTCTTTATATAATTCTATTAAACATTTATTTTTATATGAGAGCAAGACATTTTTTCTGTATCCCTATTTTAAACATTTTTAGAGACTTGTTCCGCTCAAACAATTCTTTTGTTCTTACAACTTAAAGATGACGAACTACAACTAACAACATTGCAATTTCAATATTATTATCTATATTTTAAGGAATTTTATTCTTTGCTTATATAGAATATTAAATTTGTTCATTGCATTAAATAATTCCTTTGTAAACCAAACACATATTCATTACAAGTTTCTTTCCTTTAGGAAACGGTGTAAAGCATTTTATGTAAATAAGCAATATTTTAACAAAACTTATGATCTTTAAACAAAGTTTAGGGCACGTTTAATAACATTTCATGTTTTATTTAGTACAATACTATTTCGAAAATATTAATATTAGTCCTTGGCTATAATTCCAAAAAAAAAAAACTTAAAAAGGAAGTTAGAAAAGCAAACTCACCAATCTTTCAAAGGGAGTGTTTTAAGGGCAAATAAAAAACTGTTTGTTTAGCGATTTGGGCAATGTAAATTGTTGTACAGATTTAATTTATTGATATAAAATAAAATACACACAGTGATACAAAAGAAAAGTAGTTCTAAAAAAATACAAAAAAAAAAAAAATTTTAAAGTCCTCTTGCAAAGGAACGAATAAGAAGATACGCCACCGTGAAATGAAACAATAGTTCTAAGGCCAATGTCAAAATAAAATGTGTCTATTGAAAAATTAGTGTATTAAAAAAAATTAAAGAATTCTTAATAAAAGTTTACATAAGGTAAAAAATTAAAGGAACTTATTTTACTAAAAAGGTACTTATTTCAAGCATAGAGAAAATGTTTTTATTTTAAAGCAATTTTTTTTTAGAAAAATTTGTTTTTTTGTTCTCATAAAAAGATTCCCTTGCACAGTAAAGTACTTCCTTTCTTCGAAAAGGCAACTTTTTTTATTATGTACTTTTTTTTAAATAGGTAAATATGTACTTTTATAAATGATACTTTTTTTAAATCGCTACTTTTTGTACAAAAAGATATTTTTACAAATATGCCTTTTTGAAAAATTACTTTTTTTAACAAACAAAATTTTCTTTAAAAAGAAAATTTTTTTCCATAAAAAAAAAATACTTTGTCCCCAAACTTGTTAAATTTTTCTCCAAATAGATACATTTTGTAAATTTATTATAAAATATTTAAAACTTTATATAAACCTTACTTCACAGTGACAAAAGCATAATTCTTGGTTCAATAACTGGCCATAAAAAACATAAATAAGCAATTCAAATTTGTTATTATTTACCATGTAAAGTATGTGTAAATAACATCAAAAAAATGTTCTATTAAAAATTATATTATTTTACTTTAACTTTTTAAAAACTTGAGAAGTTTTAACTGAAAAAGACATTATGTAAATATTACACTCACGTGTAAACAACTATGTAAACTTTGTCTATGTTAATCTACATATGCCTTGAATTTTTCATTATAACTGTTTATATTATTTACATCATGTAAACCATAAAAATTTGCAAACAAAAAAATTTTTAATTTGTAAAAAATTATGTAAACTACATATGTGTAAATAATATCAAAAAATTGTTTAATTTCAAATTAGATTAATTCTGTATTTTCACGAATAATCGCGTAAGTTATAAAACCAAACTTTTTAGTAGAGCAAAAACAATTATTTTTTTCAATTGCGGCTTCTGTATATGCTTTTTTAAACTTTTTTCTTTACTATCCTCTTAACAGTGACTTTCTACGTATTATACATAGTTTTCATGAAAAAATCCTTACAGGATAACAATCAGTAAAAGGATTAAAAATGCATATGTTTGATTGACTCATTAAGTGTGTGCAATATAACATCATGTCTCCACATAAGTTCTTTTTTGTGAAAATAAATGTTATCATTTTAATCACACATGACGACTTACGTTGTTATTTTTAGCACACAAGTTGGCGACATATTCAGAGTTTTTGATACTTATAGCACAACGTATGGACTTAAAATTACAAACAACCGCTCATCTGCTGTTGTTGCAACTAAAAAAGTCAACAATAAACGCACATGTACATATAAGTTGTTATTAATAGAAAAATTTTCAAAAAATACTTTCATATTTTTTGCACGAATAACAACATAACATCACATATGCTTTTTATTTGGAAACATATTCAGCAATTTTACAATTTTTGGCGATGTATGTCGACATAAATCGTTATAATATCAAAATATTTTATTAAACAGTTAACTTAAGTTGTTTTTAGCAGAAAAAAATTAAAAATACTACATTATATTCTAAAAAGCTTAATACTTATAAAAACCTAAAGCAAAATGTAGCACTTTGACATCATTATCTCAATTTCGGTAAAAACCGACTTACGCGATTAATCGTGAAAACCACAGAATTTACGTTAGCTTTATAATAACTTGAGAAGTTTTAACTGAAAAATATATTTTTTACATTAGATAAATATAACATAATTTGTTAACAATTAGGTAAATGTAACATAATGTGTTAACAACCATGTTTGTGTAAATATTTACTCTAATTAAATTATTTACTTATTAAGAAATTAAAAGTCGTGTCTTTAAGAGAAGAATTAAATTATATACTTTATGTATGAATTTTAATGTTTACTTTATGTAGAGAATTTAATTATTTACTTTATGCAAAGAATTCTATTATTAACTTCATGTAAAGAATAAAATTATTTTGTAAAGAATAAAATTATTATGTAAAGAATTAAATTATTTACTTTATGTAAAGAATTTAATTATTTACTTTTTCTAAAAAACTTAATTATTTACTTTATTTTAAGATTTTAATTATTAACTTTATGTAAAGAATTAAGTTGTTAACTTTAACCAAAGAATTTAACAATTTACTTTTATTAAATTATTAATATACTTTATGCAAAAAATTCAAACAATTTTTTTGTGTAAAGAATTAAATTATTTACCTTATGTAAAGAATTACTTAATGTTAAAAATTTAATTATTTACTTTATGTAAATAAATAAATTATTTACTTTATGTAAAAAATTAAATTATTTAATTTATGCCAAAAATTAAGTTATTTACTTTATATAAATAAATAAATTATTTACTTTATGTAAAGAATTAAATTATTTACTTAATATAAAGAGTTACATGGTTTACTTTACTCAATTAAATGGTTTACTTTATATGTATAAAGAATTAAATTATTTACCTTGAGTAAATAACTATTTTTTTATTTTATGTAAAAAATTATATTATTTACCTTATGTAAAGAATTAAATTATTTTCTTTATGTAATGAATTAAATTATTTTTTTATGCAAAAAATAAATTAATTATTTAAAAGAATTAAATTATTTTATAAGGTGTAGAATTAAAATATTTACTTTATGTAAACAATTCAATTATTTACTTAATGCAACGAATTTAATTGTTTTCTTTACCCAAAGAATAAAATTATTTACTTTATGTAAAGAATAAAATTTAATTGTTGACTTTATGTAACGAATTAAAATATTTACTCTATGCAAAGTATTAAATTATTTACTTTATGTAAAGAATTAAATTAAATTAAAATTTTAAATATTTTTAACGTGTAGTGTTATATTTGCTTAAGTACATGATGTACGCAAAAATTCGATTTCATTATAAAGAAATGCAATCAATCATTTACTTTATGTATAGAATTAATAAATATAAACAAAAGTTAAAATGAATTTAAAAATTTGCAAATTAAAAAAAATCCACTTTGTTATATGAATTTTAAAAACACTTCATATTTTTAGATTTATTACAACTATTAACCTAATGTAAACAATTTTATTAACTAATTACCTTGGGTAAATTTAAAATAACACACGTGTAAAACTGTTTGGAATGTTAACTTAAATTGAAATTATTTAAGTTTAATGTATTCTTAAAAAAATTTAAGATTGTTTTTTATTTACATCATGTAAATAATAGGAAAACATTATAAAACTTTAAAAAATGCAACATTTTTTTTTTTAAATTATTGTTTACAGTAGAAAAGTTTTTAAATTCGTAACATTTTCAATTTTTTTATTTTTTTTGTTTACAACAAAATCATTTTAAATTCTTGGAAATTATTCATTTTCTTAGACAAATATGACCTGATTGTTTTTGCGCGTTTCGATTGAAACAATAGTATAAAGTAATTAAAACTTATTTGATACATATTCATAGAGTAATATGAATTGAAAAACATATTTGACATTGTTGTTTAACCATTCCCTTATTCTACAATTTCTAAACGTTATTAACTGTCGTGATTACGAGTAAAAATTTGAAAATCTATTAACAATCAAAGTGCATAACTTTTGATCTGTTTTTGTTATGGAATAAGTATTGAATTAATAAATTTTTAAAATATTTTATATTGATTTCATTTTCTGCTTTTTAATTTGCAAAAAAAAAAAAAAAAAACAACAAAGTTAATTGAAATACTAACCTGGGTTTGTGTTAATCCCAGACTCGCTGCTAATTCAGCACGTTCTGGCAAGGCCAAGTATTGTGTACGCTGGAAACGACGATTTAATTGCTGTAACTGCAGTGAACTATAAATTGTACGTGGTTTACGCATCTTCTTGCCTTTACCATTTACACGTAATCCAGAGTCCTCGCATTTATCCGATATAGAAAAATCTGTAAAATTATTAGAAAAGAAAGAGTAAGAAAAAACGGAAAATTAATAAAAAAGAAAAAAATTAATTTTAAATATATTGAAGAAATAATTGCCCGTCTTTTATTTGTTTTTCTCTGAAATTCTTTTAGGTGTTTTTAAATATATACCGGCATTTATTTTACCCTTAAAAAAATTGTTTATACATTATCTTCTTTTTCTTTTGCCTTGTTTTTTTTTTGCTGTTGCATAAATTTATCAAAACTATAATTAAGTTTTGAGTAAAAAACGTGTACATTTTTTATTATTTATGACTATTTTTTTCTTACTTGGCCCAGCTTGACATTCAATTTTTATGTGTTGCATTTTTACACACACATATAAATAATTAATTTTTAAAACTAAAGCATCCAAGTCCACCTTTAAAGCTACTAAATCAACTAGCTTAAAATAAAAGCGACAAAGCAACTTAAGTATATTTTTTAATAAAAACACATTAAAAGCCAACCTCAATCAACGCGTTAAGCGTTTTCTTTATGCCAAAAAATTTCATGCTCATATAAAATTTGTAAAGAAAACCCAAATAGCGGGTCTTGAAAGCTTTGTAATTCAAAAATCCGATTTTGACAGCACCTTCAGTAGTGAAGTTGGCTGCTATGGTTAAAAAGTAATGGCAACTTAGCTAATTTATTGTCGATCTAGCGTTTTTATTTCCATTTTAATTTCTATTTTGCGGGTTTTATTAAAAAAGATAAGTTAACACTACTGTTCAAGATATAACGTTGACGCTTTTATTTAAGTATGCCAGTTCAACATTAAAGCTAGGCGCTAGAAAATTTAACGGTTGGTACGCTTAAGGATTAAGGTTGGTCTGTTTAACATTTTTATTTAAAAAAAAACCCGCCGTATTTATGACTTTCACAAACTAGTCGAACATTTTTATGCAAAAGCGACAGGCGACAGTACATTTTTTACAAAAAGGTATTTTAGTAATCTTTTTAAAATTTACCATAATTTAAGAAACTATAAGAGACAATTTCAAAATCTGCGTTTTTTTTCTAAACGAAGTTTTATCGTATCGCAACAAATTTTAACTACAAACAACGGGCGGCAATTTATTTAATTAAATAGGAGTAAAGAAATTAATCCTTAATTGCTCGAAATTCCTATAAAATGTACAATATTTTGGTTTTATTTTTCAAAATTCTATACAGAAATCTTAAAGCGACATTTGTCGCCTGACTGAAATATTACCAAAATTCGACAAAAGCATAAAAAAAGATAATAATTAAAATTCTCCGATAGCATATAGACTCAAAATTAAAGACATATCTATATTTTTCATAAAATTTAAGCGTAATAAGTAGGCGACAGTATGTTTGAATAGGCGACAGTATATTAAAAAAAAAAAAAATTCCTTTCTTCATAAAAATAATTTAAATAAAATAAAAAATAAAAATAATTTAATTATATTTAAGCCTAATTAAAAATATTAAAAATTTGGATTAAAAACCATAAATAGTTCAACAAAATAACCTCAATACTAATTAAAAAAAAAAAATATTAATAAAAAATTATCTAAATCCCTTAAAAATGTTTTATACATCTAAAAACTGAAGATAATTAACAAATTTCTTTAAAAATCCAAAAAGCGACAGGCATCGTGCGTCAAAAATTGATAAAAAAAAACAAATTATACAAAATCATTTCTTCAAAAAACTAAAGACATTTATATATTTTTGCTTTTGTTTCATATCATTCATATCATGTTGTAATTCAAATTTAAAGCTTAAGCGACAAGCGTCGCGACAGTATATTTAAAAGAAGAAAATAGGAAAATTAAATTCTAAATACCTTAAACCCTAACAATTTCATAAAATTCTAAAACTCGTACTGGATTTTAAGTTTTTCTTTAAATTTCTGTGTAAAAAAAGTAAAGCGACAGGCGACAAAACTATAGCTACTTCAAATATGACATAAAAAATTATTGTTTTTCTATTAATTTTACATAGAGCATTAATAATGCTTTAAAACAATAATCATAAGATGAAAATTAAATTAAATTTGAAATTTTACCTGGATTCATTAAAAATTAACATTATTATCTAAAAGTCTGCTAGAATTCCTTTAAAAAAAATTTTTTTTGAATCTACCGGCGAGAAAAAAGGATTTAAAGTTCGACAATATTCTAGGAAAAACTTAAAATTATTTTTATGCCAAAATGTAAATCGCAAAGAAAACGAAAGTCGCCTTAACGCTTGAACGTTCTGTCGCTTTAATAACAATTAAGCCTTCATTAAACCAATGGATGTTAGTTAATACTTAAAGCTTTAACTGATAAATTTAATAAAAAATCTATATTGAAAATTAAAACATTTGTCTACAATTACAATTTTTTTGCCAATCTAATACAGTCCATAGGTTTTTTCTTTTTCTAAAAACACATGTACGATTATATGAATTAATAGTTAAATATATAGTAAACTGTCTATAAAAATATTATATATATATTATTTAATACATATATACATACTATATACACATACATACATACTTTTATTTCTCAACACATGGAAAGTCAAAACAATATTAAATAAAAGAACTAAAGAATGGCTGTAATTAATTACAACGCCAAATGAAAACTTAATTACAGCAATTACAATTACCTACCAGACACTCAATTCACATACACATACACACGCAAAGACACACAAACATACATGTTTTTGCGTTTTTTTTTATAAATGTAGTTTACAATTTATATGAATTTATTTGAAATAAATTTAAAATGATATTGAAAGTAAAGATTTTTTTTTTTAAAATACATAACAATTTTAAAGCTTTTCTTAAATAAAAACTTGTTGGTTAAAGTTTAAGAATTGGTTTTAGGTACTTGTTTTTCAATTTAAATTTTATTTTTATTATTATTAAAGGCAAAAAAAAAAAAAAAAAAAAAACAATACAGGAACTGTAAATAAAAGCTCTTTTTAAAGCTTTTGAAGTTTTTATAATTAATGTCAAATCCTTTTCCTTTTAAAGGGGATTGTGTTGTTTTCAAAAGCTTTCTCGAGCTTTTTATAATTTCAAAATGTAAAATTTTCTTGCTTTTGCAGAAAAGTGATATTTTCAAAAGCTTTACTACGACATATATTAAATCTAGTTTTAAGGGCAACATTCAATTTTTGCAAAAGCATTAAATGGCCTGTATTTAGAAAAGCAACAGAAAGCTTTTGTTAGGGCTTTCTTTTATTCATGATAATAACAAAAAAAAGATGAATTTACTTGACTGACATCTAGTGCATCTAAAAGCTGTTTCACAAATGTTTATTAATGTTAAAATCACAAAAGCTTTTTAATCTTAGACCTTTCCTGTCATTAAAATCATTACCCTCACCCTCTTGTTTTAACAGTTGCTCATAAAAGCTTTTATTTAAGCTCTGAAAGCTCTTTTTTTAAAAAAGTAGCATGCATTTTTTATATATTTATATGATTTTAATACAAAAAAAAATGTGTACATACCCGTTATATCTCTAGTATACTTTGACCAGTCATTCTTTGTATATTGCGCTAATTGAAGTCTAAATTCTGTTGGGCTGTAGTTCGCAACTTTTCGGTTGCTATATGGAGATTCATCTAGAAATTGCAAAAAGGGTATTTTTGTTGTTTGAATATTTGTAAAATTAAATTGGATTCTTTTTTTAATTTTAAAAGCAAACTGCATGCAGCAATAAAAGTTTTAAAGCTTTTTAAAAAAATAATTTTAAATAAATACAGTTAAATGATGTAGAGCAAAGAAAAAGCCTTAAGAGCATTTATGGTCTTGAATTTGTTTTGTATTGAAAAGCTACAGCCCAACTAAATAAATTAACATTAAAAGCTTTCAAACTTTTATTGATTTACAAAAAAAAAAAAAGTTAAAATGCTTAAAAAATTATATACTAAAGTTTGACCTCGTTAAAAGTTTAGAAACGAAAAAAATATTTTAATAATTTTTATTATGATTATAGTTTTAAAATTTTTTTTTTATTTTATAGAAATTGATTAAAAGTAGAAAAAAATTATTTTCAAAAATCCTTTGCTATAGAAATATTAAGGAGCACTCAATCCTGAACTTTAAGCTTTATGTTTTTATTTCGTTTGTTCCCCTTATTATTATTATTTTTTCAATATTATAGTAGCAGATATTTCATTATTATTAAGATTTCAAGTGTTACAGTCATTATATATTTTCTATATGTAGATCAGAAGCTTTCTATTTTGATTTATTTTAAAATCTTTAAGCTTTGGTTGCCATACTTTCACTTAATATTTTATATTTGTTTAACAAAAATAGTTAAAAATCAATTTTTAAAATCTTTATGTTTTTGTTATTGTTTAAATAAATTAATAAAAAATAAAAAAATAAACAAAATGTTGAGATAGCACACAAATTCAAAACAAACTGAGCTTTTTCTTTCACTTATAAAAGCTTTATATTAAAATTGAGGAACATAAATTGTTATTTTACTTGTTTTGTTTTTAACAAAACATTAACCCCCGTATTTATAAACGATTATTAAATTTAACAAACGTTTATTAAGGAGAATTTTCATACAAAATTTGTTTTGTAAACCTTTATTAAATTTAAATTTTTTTTATAAATACAGGCATATAAATTTAACTATATATTAAAGTTCTTATCTAAACTTTAAAGCTTTTGTTCTTGGTTTAATAAAATTTAAGTTTAAACAATCACCTTTAGTATTATTACAGTTGTGATTATGTATAAAACATGTATAAAAATTGACAAATTCAATAGTATGATTAAAAGCTTTAATATTTTTATTTTTAAAATATTAAAGCGTTAACTTCTGTTTTAATAAAGATTTAAGCTAAACATTAAAAAAAACTTTTAAAATATTATATCTGTTGTAAATATATGTAATAAGAATGTATGTGTATTTTTAAAATACTAAAGAAAATTGCTAAAAATATGTAAGGCTTTAAGCTTTTATAACAAAGTTTTTAGAGCTTTAAGCCTAACTTGGAAATAGTGCATTATACGTCTCTCATTTAATTTACATATACTAAGAAACAAATATAGAAAAGCTTTTTTTAGTTTCTTATTGGTTTTAAAAAACGTTAAGCTTTTAAAATAGCTTTAAGCTGTTTTAAATCTTAAAGCTTTTATGGCTGAAAATATGTTAATGAGTAAACTCTGGTTATTTTGAACTAAACTTAAATTAGTATGTAGCCTAAACTCAAAAGCTGTAAATCAGTGGACCATGTGCAGTTAAAAAATATTCTGGCAACACTGTTTTGGTCTGTTTTGGTAGTTTAAACGCTTAATTTTATGCGCTAAAAGAAACATTTGTGTTTACTGATTTATAGATTTGCTGCTTTAAACACATTTTAAACCAAAAAGAAAGCTGAACTTTAACTGATTTATAAACCCTTAGAAGAGCTTTTAGTTGCTATAAGCTTTAAAGCTTTGCTATTTACTTTCAAGAGTTTCAAGTTGGTAAAGAAGCATTATTTGTTTTAAATCTGTTTAAAGAGCTTTAGGTTATTTAAAGCGCTTAAAGCTATTTTTAAAGCTTTTCGTTTAACCATTTCGCTTAAATGTGTTAAAAATGCAAAAATAATTTATATTTTAAAAAACACAAGAAGCTTTAAAATTCCTCTATTGGTTTAAAAGATCTTAAAGCTGGTTTGGGAGCTTTTATTTTTTATCCATCAAACAAATTGCAAATTGCCAAAAAAGTTTAAAGCTGTTTTCAAACGATTTGTTTGTTACTTTTAAAATACATTTCTACCGCTCATCTTGATCTGATGACATAATTTAACGTTTTTGCTTGTGTCGAAAACTTTTTGCTTCAGTGGTTTTAGATTTTTGCAAAAAAAAAGTATTTATTTTGAACTTTTTCCGTTTATAGATTCTATGGTTCACATGCCTGACAAATACACAAAATTTAACCTTGATGATGAACAAAGTACTTAAAAAAATTCAATTTTTTTTTTTATTTATTTATTTTATTGTATACAATTTTTTATCTAAACTTTTTTTGTTGCAATTTGATTGAATTGAATTTTTAGTCAGAGAAAAAAAAAAGAATGACAATAAAAAATATTTTTTGCACTGATTCTAAATTTATTTTTAAAGTTTTTGTGATTATTTTAATTCTATTTTTTAATTAGTTTTTTTGTTAAATAAAACCCATTTTAACATGACATTTGAAAAGAAACGTCAATAAAGAATTAATGATTTTTATTTTTATTATTATTTTTTATTTTTTTTTTTTTTTTTTGTTAAAATGCATAAAAATTTTATTTTGTAGGTGTTTTCATTTGAATATTTATGACGTTTTTTACGTTTTCATTTAATTTACAGAAAACAATATCTTGTAAATACCGACACTTGTCAGTTTTAAAAACGCTACTAATTTAATATTTAAGAAATATGATGTCAAAATAGCGACATTTACTGCAGCAGTTACAAAATAGTAGGGGTAATCTCTGTTTACGACAGGATTTTTAGTGTGGCTTTTAAGCTTTATGAAAACAGGCATGACTTTGAAATCTTTCTAGATAGGTAAGTATTTTTCTACCCTTCGCCTAAAATATGCAAAGTCCCCTTAAGCAAAAATGTAAAAATAAAATTCACTAAAAAAGCTTTTTTATTTAACAAAAAGCTTTTTAAAGTATACCAGCTAATTTCGGTTTACTTTTGTACCTTCTAATGAATATCCTTACTGTTTATTAAAAAAAAAAAAAAAATAAATGATACCAAACAAGACCTTTAACCATTTCTCACCATACACAGCAGGGAGTTGTCAACACAAATGAGCGAGTTTTTTTTTCAGTTTTTATTCAATGTGCTAAAGACCAATTACTAAAACCTTATTTTTTTTTTTAAAACACAAATTCAAAAATTAAAAGATCAATGAATAAAATAAATAAGAAAAAAATCTTAACAAACAATCAAATAAAACCCAGTCGTCGGTCGCTCTTAAATCTGTTATAACATTTTGTAGTGGAACAAAAAATCATGAGGCAGCACTTCTTTTCATCTTTTTCTTGTCGTCATCATAATGGTGTTGTTGTTTTGTTTTCTTAAGGACCCTCTTGATAAGTTTTTTTTTTTTTAAGTTTACAAGAGCTTTAGACAAGTGTGAACTTGGCCACAATAAAAATCATTTAAAATCCATAATAAATCAGATAAAATCATACAAACAAACACAATTTTATACAATTGATGTTAAAGTTTTTAATACAATTGGTTTTTTTTTAGGTTTGGGAATTTCTTGAGACATTTAATAAAATTAGAATAACCCAGTGAATTGAAAGGAATGAATTTTTTAGCGAATAATCAAATTGCTAAAATTAAAGGAGATTAAAGATTATTAAAATGATATGTTTTAAGTTGGCAATATTGTGGTTAGTTTTAATTTATAGTTGACTTTGGCCATATTAAAATTAATTTTTAAAAATATTATGGTAAATTTTAACTATATTATGATTCACTTATTACACTGTGCAACAAAAAAAAAAAAAAAAAAAAAAACAGCCTTAATAGTTGCAACACAAATCTGTTTTCAGATTAACTAACCCTAGTTTAATTGAGATCTCATAAACCCAGCCTAAGAATTACTATAAATTAATAAGTGTTTCCATCATTTTATAAAATTTTTACCAAATTTTAAATTTTTCTCTCTAAATTTAAGAATATTTAATCGCTATTGCTTGCGCTGTCATTTTAAGATTTATTATAAATCTATGGGTGTTTCCATGATTTAATAACCTTTACATTTAAGTTAATCAATTTATTTATTTTTTTTTTAACAAACTGAAATTCTTCTCTCCAATTTTAAGAATATTTTGTCGCCAATGCCTGTGTTATTATCACTTTAAGAATTACATATTAAAAATTTATGGGTGTTTCCATTTTTTATATAATTTTTTAAAAAAGTGAAAAAAGTTTTATAGACAAAAAAAAAAACAAATTCTGTATTAACTTAAAACTTTTGCTGGGCTTTTTCTTTCAAAAACTCCCTATATGGAGTATTTCATATGTCAGTATGTGTTCAAAAAAATCTTAAACAAATATATTTAACTAATACACATTTCTGTTTTGTTTTTTTTTTTCTTTTAACAATTGTACAGACGAAATGAAGGTGGTGGTGGTGGAACAAAAACCTCTTGGTGTCTTTCAGTCTGTCCATTTGCCTGTTTGTTTGTCCGTCGTTATTGTCTCTACCTTTGCACACACTTGCTGATACAGTGGAGTTAAAAAAAAGTGTTTTCTTAAGTGGTTTCTTTAGTGAGCTTTTAAGTGTGTAGTAGGAGCTCTTGTTAATCATACATAAATGTTTATAATTTTTGGTTCTTATTCATTCAATACAAAACATTCTCCACAAATGATTATTTAATTCAATGAAGACGCGCTGTTTGAGAAGTTGAAAATTCCCCAAAAAAAAACTTTTAAGATTTTGAATACAAATCCAAGAGAAGAAATTTAACAAGTGATACTTGATCGTGGTACAACAAAAACAAATCTAGATTAAATGAAAATTTTGAAAAATACGAGGGTGCCAAAGAATACAGTTTACATTTGGAGGTTTCAGAAGGTGTGCTATCAAGTCATATTGTTATAAGATCCTAATATTTGATAATAGTTTAAAAAAACTATTGTTGTGTTTCAAACAAAACACGTCCTAAAATAATAAGACTTTTTCTGCTGTGCTAATTATTTTGTCATAACTACACAGTAGAAATCTAAATTATGAGGGGTTGTTTGTTCACAGCAGTCATATTTTTTCTTGTTATTATTTTAAGACATATGACTTTATGACTTTTTGACTACCTTGTGAATCCCCTTTAATATGTTTTAAGTTTTAGGAAAATAGTTTTATAAAACTAAATAATCTTATATTTTTTTTATTTAACAATTTCTAATCAATCATTAACCTTTATGACATATTAAATGTCCTTAACGAAATAATGATCTAAAACAAAACATGACATGAGAACTCCAAATGAAGGTATGTATTTTTAATTTCAGTAAAAAAAAAAATTGATTGATGGTTTAAAATTAAATACTTAAGCTAAAAATAAATAGAATTCTAAGCGGCCTTTTTCAAATTAATTTAAGTTCCAGTGGTTATAGCCAAAAATTTAAAACATTAAGAGACTTCTTAATGCCATGTTAAATATTTAAAGAAAGCATTTAAATAGATGTTTCCACGACGAACTAATATTTTGAGTCTTTTATCTATAATTAAGATTTCAATAATTTTAAAAGGTATTTTTATGGAAATGTTTATGTTTAAGTTGCAAAGACGATAGAGTTAGAAACGCTTTTATTTTGATTAGCGACTTCAAATTGTTTAAAGACTTTAAATTATTATATGGGTGTTTCCACGAAATTGTATACTTTCTGGACTTTTTGTTTCCCCAGTTTTGAAAGAATTAGAAAATTTAAATTCTAGAAAATCACATTTTCCTCTCGGTATTTTAGAAACTTTTTAAATCCCATATGGATGTTTCCATTATGTTATAAGAATTTGAAACTTCAAAATTTAACATTTAGAGAAACTCTGGTTTGGTAATGTTTTCATGCCGTTCATCTTCAACATTTTTAAAATATTATATCAGAGTTAAAAAAAAATCATTAAAAGCATTGATATGGGTGTTTCCGCGGCATACCCTTTAGTTTCAACATTAAAAATCCGTTTGAAATTTTTATAATTTTGTAAAAATGTATTTAATACTTTTCAATTTAGCTTAAATCAAATTAATCGCTATCGCTTTCATTCTAATCATTTTAAGAAAATTTAAAAAATTTCGATAAATGTTTTCATGGCTTTAAAACATTCTGAATCGTTGTTGGTTACGCTTCCATTCTGTTCAGCTAAAGAATTTTTAGAATATTGTATCAGAATTAAAGAGGTGGTCCAACCATAATGCATGATAATAATTGTAAGTCACTCCTTAACGTCAAGTTTTTTGCCCAACTTAATTTGACATTTCTTTGTTTGATAAATTTAACCATGGATAGGTACACAATTGAACAGCGCGTTACTATTGTTGAAGTCTTTTACGAAAATGGAATTAAATCAAAAAGCATTTCGTGCACTTCGTGATTTTTTGGTCAGCATAATCGACCAAAAGTTCCACAATCGGGAGAATTGTGCGCAAATTTCAATAAACCAAAGTGGCCAACAATTGAGGATATGGAACTGGATGTTGCCTTTTGCAACACAGCCAACGAAATAATGGCTCTTTTGCGCGAGAAATTCAGAGGCCGTGTTGTCTTACGTCGTGGCGATGTTAATTGGACCCCACGATCATGTGATTTAACACCGTTGGACTTATTTCTTTGGGGATATTTAAAAGAAAAAGTTTAAGCCAAGAACAATTCAAGAGCTAAAGTATGAGATGATTCGGCACATTAACGACATTGAACCTCATTGAAAATATGGACCATCGAAAAGAGGTATGCCACCGAAGCCGTGGCGAGCATTTAGCCGATATTTGTATTCACACATAATTGTGATAGATCCTTCTATAATAATCGAATATCTTAAGATAATTCTCTAAAAACTTTTTGTTTTATTTACAATTTACATGGTGCGTGTTGAATGGACCACCCTATATATACACAGAAAAAAAATATTTTTCATATTTGAATACGAAAATCGCATATTTGATTACAAAAATTTTTGAATTTTCTGCGATGACGATTTTTGCGGTATTGATAAAAAAGTTTGTATGTATAATTGTTAAATTTTTAGTCAACAACCAAGTTTATTGAGTCAATAAAAAAAGTTGTTGCCCAAAATAATTTTTTTCAACAAAATGTTTACTTGATTTGTTAAAATAAATTGTTGAAAATGTTGAATAAATCAAACAAAATGTTAATCGAATCTTTATTTTTTTATTTATTAATGATGACTTATGACAGTTTTCAATTTTTATATTTGTATAAAAACACTAAAATTTATTATGCGGGGATAAATAAGTTCCTATGCGCATTTCACTGGTTGCTTAGACCAGATCATCAAGAAACCTTTTCCAAAGACTTTGGCAGAACTAAATATATTATTCAAATAAAACTGTAAAAGAAATGAGAATTATGAGCTATTTAAAATTGGACAAGAGTTGTTAAGATACTGTCTTAACTTTGATTCAAATATTTTTTTTATTGAATATAAAGAAATATTTTATTATATTTGTATCGTCATAATGTTCTAACATTTTACAATGGTTTAAAAATATTGTTGTTGTTTTGTAAACAAAAAGTGTCTTAAATTAATAAAACTTTGCTTGCTATGTTTATTATGCTGTCGTAATTAATCAGAAGAGACCTGCGCCGAGCAACTGCGCCGAGCGGCTATGATTTTGTAGCCGTCGCAGTTGATGGTATAGTTTTATCCGGCTAACATCCGAATTTACCCTGCGGCTAGCATTTTTTTCAACAAAACACTTTCGGCGTCAAATTAGATCGGCTTAGGACTCTGATGTTTGGTAAACAAACAAAATAAAATTTATTTGTGGTTTGCGTCTAAAAAATGGAAAATAGTCAGGAAATTTCTAATTTAATTTATTAATTCATGGATAAGTATTGAAAAACATTTTGATTTTAGATAAATATTTATTTTTTATATTTATTTTAAATCAGCTGATTTAAATTCCAAATAGCACACTTAATTATGAGGGGTTGTTCACAATAGTCGTATTTTTTCATGTTATTATTTTAAGACATGTGACTTTATGACACTTTATGAATCCCCCAATTATTATTAAATATATTTTATTGAGTGCTATTTTGCAAAGTGTAAATTTGATAAATTTTTTCTTTGAATCAAACAAAAAGTTTGTTGACCTAAAATTTTATTTTTAACAAACTGTGTTGTTTAAAATTTTCTTAAGATATTTTTTTCTGTGTATATGGGTATATCCACGACTTTCCTTTTATTTTTAACATTTGAAGAAACTTTTAAAAATCGTTTGCTAATATTTCCATAATTTTGGAAAAATTTTCAACTCTTTAATTTAAATTAAAGAAACAAGTGGCTCTGTAGCTTGCATTCTTTCTGGTCATCTCAAGAGACTTGAAAAAATGTTGGAGGGCTGTTTTCATGACTTTCTGAACCTTTTTTTATGAAATTTTTTTTTAATATATATCCCTTTAAATCAATTTTTGGATGTTTTAAATTTTAAAAATTTCAAAAAATATTCATAATTTTGAGGGCATTTCCATAACTTTTTTAGGATTTTGAAAATATAATTTTTTTTTAATTAAACAGTTTGATTTATCCATTAATTTTATTTCGAACATATGAGGCATTTAATTAACTTATGGTTGTTTTCATGATTTAAAAATATCTTGAGCACCCTGCTTATGACTATGTTTAAATTTTATTTTAAAATAAATTAAATATTTCATACAACAATTAAAACACTTACCATCTTTTGGTGGACTTGCACATGGCGGCGCATAGCTGCCTAAATGATAACCTGAATAGGTATTTTGATGCATGGGCGGGAATGGATAACCTAAAGCACTACGTGGACTGGGGAAACCAGAATCTTGACCACCTTGTGGTGCAAAATGTTGATAACTGCTGCGTATGCCACCGTAACTAAAATGATAAAAAGAAAAAAGCAAAAATCAATAAAATGTTACCAAAATTTTTTTAAAATATTGAAAGTTTTCTTAACGATTTCAAAAGAAATAATTTGGCAAACAAACAAAAAATTTACAAATTATACCGTCAAATGCCTTAAAACGAAACAAAAATGTTTGCGTGTTCGACTACGTTTTATTCCATAATACATTTGTACTCGTATTTCAAAGTGTAGAAAAAAGAAAAAAAAACGAACAAAAATACCTTAAAAAAATTTTATAAACATGAAAATGAATTTGTTATTAAAAAAAGCAGCTAAACTACACTAGCAAACAATTTTTTTGTTTAAGATAAGCCTCTAATTGTTAACTTTCTTAAAATAAGAAGACCGTACGTAGAAAATTCGGTTATCGTAACTTTGCTTACTTTGCGCCAACGTTCAAGTAGAGTCGAAAGGACTCCGCTTTGGTAGAACCACACTGTTCTGCAGATTTATTCTCACTGACATCGTTATATAGAATTATATATATCAAATCCAGCCTGTAGCCTTGAGATATTGTAAAGGAACCTATTGCTCCTGTTAGCAAGGACCGGAGATTTCTTCTTCTTTTTCCCGTCATTGCAATTGCGAGAGTGGTAGTTGTAGTGAAGTCCGAGTCGAGTCCAATGGCCCGTTAATACCCTTTCTATTACGGGCTAAAAGTTGCATAATACGTTTCTGTTTAAAAGAGGGCCACGTTAGCCCTACAACTCTTGTCCATTTTTTAATAACTTTAATATCGTTGCAATCAAGACCTGAGTGTTTGTAATTCTCATTCGCTTTACGGTCTTATTTGTATAAAACCTTTACTTTTTCCAAAGTCTTTGGGAAAAGGTTTCCCGATGATCTGGCCTTAGCAACCAGCGAAATGGGCACAGGAACTAGCTCATACCCACCCCCCCCCCCCCCACAATAAATTTTAGTGTATTTGTCAAAGAAACATAGTTGGGAATTTGAACATATTTGAAATAAATAAATAAAGATTTGATAAACAATTTGCTTGATTTGTTCAAAATTTCCAACAATTTATTTTAACAAATCACGTAAACATTATTTTGGGCAACAACTTTTTTTATTGACTCAATAAACTTGGTTGTTGACCAGTGTTGCAAAATTGAAATTTTGAAATGGTACTGAACTTCAACTAAAAGAGTATTTTTCCCACCAAATGGTACTTTTTGTTAAAAAAAAAAAACAATAATATATGAAAATAAAAGGAGCAAAAAGTATTTTATTGGAATTAATTTATCTAAAGCTTCGTACAGACGGTGGTCATATCTTACAATGTTGTCATTTTTCTGATAATGGTGCCATTGTCAGATGCATTTATTTAACACATCTGCCAAATGAAAATAGCGTACAATGTTGATACAGTTACAAGACATTTTTAGTCAATTTCAATGAGTATTTAATAGCAAACAGTATTTATATTTGAGGTACACATGTAAATAATATTTCTGTTATACATAAACCTCAAGCGCCCCATCCATTTAGAATATTATTGTATATTTTATAATACATAGTACATTTTTGCCACCACATTTCACAGTATATTGCACTTCTTTTCTGATTTCGATTCTTGCCAATATATTGTGCCACCTTCGAATGTCACATACACTTTGACGAGCCGCTTAAGGTACGTTTTTTCAGTATTTTCTAAAAAAAAATATTTGAAATAGTTCATATATTTATGAATAAGTAAACAAATTAAAAATTTTATTTTTGTCAACATAAATTTATACTGGTTTTAATATTTATATTTTAACTTTTGGAAAGTTACATTATTCAGACTTTTACATATATGACATACTTAGAACGTAGTTCCAAAAAAAGTTTGAAACATTAATGTTTAAAAATAAAGCTTTTAATTCAGTGTTATAAGATAAAGCAAAATTTACTTTAAGAGATCATAAGAAATATTATAAATACAACAGCAACTACCAGTTGATTTAAATAGATCTATAATTTTTATCAAACTTGAAACAGTTTCTATGTGTAAATGATTTCTTCCTTTGCTTTTTACATCATTTTGCATTTGAAAATGTGCGTTGAATTGATGCTCAATGTGGTATCGATAAAATACCAAAAACAATATGTGAAATGTCAGCAAACATTAGTTTTGTTTCTTATATTTGCAATATTTTTCCAAGAAATTTAAATATACATATTCAGTTCTGAAAGATCCGCTAGAACACGGAATTGAGAATTGATATTATTATAGTTTTCTTTATCGTTTGTAAATAACATTAATAACAACAGTATTATGCTATTGGTTTTTCCGGAAACAATTTTTTCTGGAGTGAAGCTGATTATCCCTTTTAATGATATATTTTCAAAGAAAAATTTAGTTCTTAATGTTTCGCAAATTATCGAATAAAATGATTTCGCAGTTTCTTTTACTTTATAAACCATTTCCTTAACACTGCATGTTTCTATAAATATGGTTTTCATTTAAATTTTCCACTAACATAACTATGATTGAATGCATCCCGTTTTATAAATTTTTTTGCCACTTGTAAGAACAAATATCCCATTCTGGAAAGCAAAATATGATCCCGTTAATTATTTTTCAAATACAGCAACATAAATATTGCAACAAACACATGATGACCAAAGCCTGCTAAAGAAATGATCATATCACGGTTAAAAAGCTCAAAGGATAAAAAAGTACTGAAAACAACGCGGGGGTACAGCGGTATTTTTAATATGAAAAAGTACTGAAAAAAGTACCAAAGTACTGAATTTTTCAACACTGTTGTTGACTAAAAATTCAATAACTATACCTACAAACTCTTTTATCAATAGCGCAAAAATCGTCATCGCAGAAAATTCAAAGTTTTCTTTAATCAAATATGCGATCTCGTATTCAAATGTAAACATTTTTTTTCTGTCTGTATGAATTTAGTGAGATAAGCATCGCCTGGTGATTGACAAAAATTCCAATATTGCTTAACGGGCTGCCGTGATCGCGATTGTACGCAGATTTCAATTGATTTCAATTCAAAAGTTTGTGATATTAATTAAAAAATTATTTAAATTTGCACCAGTAAACAAATTAATGGTATTAATTAAACGTTTAATTTATTTGATTAAATTTTAAATTAAAACTGATTTTTTTTTTTTTTTTGATTAATGCTTTAATTGGTAAAAAAATTTGGAGAATAGTTTCTCTGTAAGCAATAGTTTAAGTTTGTTTTATAACCTTCAGCACAAGCAGACACCTGCGCAGAAGCGGCTAACAGCCGGCTAAGCCAGCCGCCGATACAAATGTTTGTAGTCGCCGCCGCCGACAATTCTTCAGCTAAACTTCGGCTCAGCTTAGCCACCGATTACCTTGTAACTAAAGCATTTTTATTCTCTTTTTAAACACCTTACGACATTATTTTTTGGTTGCTATCCTTAAAAAGTACAACTCTAAGAATATCTGCCTCCCAATACTCTCAGTTCTTGTTTATTAAGCACCAAAATTTCATCAAAATTTTTAAAATAATGACATATACAGAATGAGTTAAGATAAGTGATTTAGAGTACGAAAAATGGCTTTAATTGTTTGTGTTATAGTGTTAACAAATATGTGCACACAAATGCTCAAGGCTTCGAGCCGCCGCCGAGTGTTTTTTGCGTCAGCCGCCGCCGCCGATAAAATCACACAGCTCAAGCTGTTAAACTTATTTTTGAAAAAGTTAAAAAATATTTTTGTTAAAAAAAAAGAATAAAACCTTTACAGTTTTCTAAATTAAGCCAAAGTAACGATTTGTCAAGTCATATTTTTCAACAGACCATTGTTGTTTTCTGCATTTTAAAGAAGTGAGTTTATTTAATTAATACAATTAATACATACTACTTTGTTTACTGGGGCAAATTAAATTAAATTTTTAATAAATATAACAAATTTTGTATATGCA
Source organism: Pollenia griseotomentosa (assembly GCA_963931875.1). NCBI lineage: Eukaryota > Metazoa > Arthropoda > Insecta > Diptera > Polleniidae > Pollenia > Pollenia griseotomentosa. The sequence continues at coordinate 53,340,482 of OZ007564.1, forward strand.
TATATGTAGGATTAAATATTGAAACCCCCAAAGCCAAACGCCTGTTTTATACAAAAATCCAATTTATTATTTAAAATATTAAAAATATCTAAACTGAATTCAATGACAACTAAAAACTGAATCCCTTTGATTACGATAATTAAAATTAACAACTACTGAAAATATAATAACAGAGAACTTGATTAAAAATATTGCTACCAAGTAATAAGTAGTACAGTAAAATTAGCACTACCACACTCGGCCATCCTACACGTCATCCGCCTCGGATACATAGACTATCATACCACTGTAGCCCAAGGTTTCATGTTGTCTGCACTTGTAGATGTCGAGCCTGGACCCTCATGATCCCCAATCTTTTTAACGTCATATCGGTCGTTTCCTTTATATTTAATTACCTCATAAGGTCCATGATTCTTTGTTTGTATCAAACAGCACTTTTTCCACTTAATTTTCAAGTTGTAATCTTCGTTTTCTGCAAGAATAATTAAATCATCCATATAAATCAAGACAATGCCTTTGAGCAAGAGTGGATTGAATATGGTATTGATGAATCGTTGAAAAATTGCTGGGCTGGTACATAATCCAAACGGGACCTTCATAAATTCATATTGACCTGCTGGTGTAACAAACGATGTGTACTTACGACTTTCCTCATCTACTGAAACGTGAAAAAATCCGTTTTCCAAATCAAGTGTGCTAAAAACTTTACTATCCTGCAATATATCTATTTGGTCCTCTATGACTGGCATCGGGTATTTATCTTTAATAATTTTTTGATTAAGGCGCCGATAGTCGACACATAATCGTTTTGGTACATAAGAGATACTTGGTCGAATAATTCCGTCTGCTTGCCAAGAACTTATTTGCTTTTCTACTTCCGCCTTTTCAACTTGAGGTAAACGACACGGACGCTGAGCCACTGGAACGTCATCAGAAAGAACTATTTTCATAGTTACGGGGGAACTCTTAGCTGGTCTAGGCTTGTACCCTGTAATTATCTTCTTCACCTCAGATCGTATTGATTCGCTTTGAATGTGCTTCATATCTGGTAATAAACTCTCCTTGTTGGAAATAAACAAGCAGTTTGCTTGATTTGATATTTCAATTGACATTTCGTCATTCGTTGATATTACCTTTCTACTCATTTTTACGCCATCTGGTGAAAAGCTTACAATTGCTTGATTCGTCAGATTTGTACCTATTATTACATCGATACTCACACATTCATTTGGTAAAACATGACATTGTCCTACGAGTTTGCACTCATCTGCTACTACTTGGACATCAAACACACCAATTGCAGCTGTATAAGTTGATCCGACACCACATACTATCATATCTGTTTTCGAATATTTGCCAAAACCTTTATTAAAAAATGCGTCTTTCCGAATTGTAGTTATTTGACTTCCGCTGTCTATTAATGCTTCCACTTCAATACCGTTAATGTTGACCACTTTAAAAGATGTTCTGTTTTCCACTACGTGAACATTGGTCTTTGACATACGCTTTTCAGATTTATAACAACTATTAGCTTTATGACCAAACTCGTTACATTGGAAACATTTTGGCCCTTTACCTTTGTTTGGGCATTTGTCTGATACATGAGACTTTTCGCCACAGCTAAAGCAGTATCTCTCCGATTTGTCATTTTCTGGCTTTGAAACAATTCTAGCTTGAATTTGATCATACGTCTGCAACCTTTCCTTCAATTCGCCAATTGATTTCGATTCATACAAGAACGCTTTGTTGTATGGCGAGCCTTTTATACCATCGACAATATAACTGATGATAGACCCTGTATCGATTCTTGCTTGAGAAGCAATATCCATCATTGTATATACATATTGGCGATACGATTCGTTTGTCTTCTTTTTTCGCTCACATAACATTCGGTGTACAGTAGCACTGTTAACCATTAATTTAAATTCTTCTTTAAGTCCAGCCACTAATGCATCATATGATTTCGCTTTGCATTCATGCTCCATAAAAAGCTTTGCAGAACCTGTTAGCAGTCTTTTGGCGTAGATCAGTTTTTGAAAATTCGTCCAACCTAGCAAACAAGCGTTCTGTTCAAAATCATCCACCCATTCATCTATGCCACGACCACCTTCGCCGGAAAACTTTTGCATTGATTCATCGACATCTCGCAACGTAACTCCCGAATGATTTCCTCTTACAATTTCATCAAACATTCTCTCACAACCTCTGCGTGGTTGGAGTGCAGCTACCGAGTCACTTGAAGATTGCAGTTCCATATCTCTCAGCCGTCGTAGTTCTATTGTGACCATCTCTTCAAATCGTTTTTCATCTTCTTCATCTTTCCTTCTTTCAGCTTCTCGTCCTACTTTTTCATCAAAAGTTTGTGGTTCATCTTTTCTTCTTATTCCGTCTTTAGTTATTGATTCAGTACACCGTTCATTGTTTTCTTCTTCCTTCCTAATTTCATGTTCAGCTTTTAATATTTCTTCTTCTTCTTTCTTTCTTCTTATAGCTTCAATCTGAATTCGTTCTTCCTCTTCTGACTTCCGTTTTTCTGCTCGGTTTTTCTCAAAAAGTTTGATACGTCTTATCAATGTGCTTCTGTCGCCATCATCCGATAATTTGTATTCCTGGCAAGCATCCTTCAGGTCCTGATCTGATGCGCTGGACCACTCCATTTTCTTTAAATAAATACTCCGATTAATGGTACGGTTGAGCCCCCAAATGTAGGATTAAATATTGAAACCCCCAAAGCCAAACGCCTGTTTTATACAAAAATCCAATTTATTATTTAAAATATTAAAAATATCTAAACTGAATTCAATGACAACTAAAAACTGAATCCCTTTGATTACGATAATTAAAATTAACAACTACTGAAAATATAATAACAGAGAACTTGATTAAAAATATTGCTACCAAGTAATAAGTAGTACAGTAAAATTAGCACTACCACATATATATTTGTTTCTTTAACTCCTGTTCCCTGCAAATTTTTTAATTGAAATTAATTTCTTTTTTTTCGTGTTAACTTCTCTTTCGAATACGAAAAATTGATAACCCGCTTTTTTAAAGGAGTTGCAATTCTCTTCCAGTTTACACAGAAAAAAATTATTTACATTAATAAATTTTGGATATTAATTTAGAAATATGTACATTTATGGTGTTTTCTTTTCAACAAAAAATGCCACATTTTATTTTAAAAAATGCAATTTGGTGTTCGTTTCTTAAAAATGCTTTGCTCTCTAAGAGGGCAGCGTGTTTTATTCTAAAAAAATTCACCCTTAAATGTCATAAGGCATTGCACTTTACGCCCCGTATAAATCGAGAGTGTTGATAATGCCCTGTAAAAAGATGGCTTCTGTTTATATAAAGGGTTACCAGACGAAGTTGGGAAAAAATCGCCTCTAATCAGGAAAGGAAATTTTTTAAGTCTTAATAGTAATTTTGTCTATTATTTTATAGTAAAAACAAAAGAAAGCATTAGATTATTAATGGTAGGTTGTCAGTGACATAAAATTTAAATGGATTCGGTGTTAAAAAATTGTTTTTGAAAAAAACGTCAAATCAAGAAATCGTAAAAACTTGGTGTTAATAAATTCGCAATCTGGCAAAGGTATTTTCTTGTTTACATATTTTATGAAAAACAAACTAAAGAAATTGGAATTGGGTTATTCATTTTGTTCATTTATTTATTTATTTAATATCAATCTATTAACAAATTTGGGCTTATGTATATTTTTTTTTTTTATATTTTGAAGAACATACATTTTGATTTATGTACATACATATTTTTTCATATATTGAAGAACAAACATACTTTTTGTCAGCTGTTAAAAACAAATAAAAAATTGCATTATTACATGTAAGGCAAGACATTTTATAAATGCACCTTTTAAAATGTGGTATTTTTTTTTGTAGAAAAGAAAACACCATTAATTTGCACCAGTAAACAAATTAATAGTATCAATTAAATATTTTTTGTATTAACATTTTTTGCCCATACCCGATTATTGCAGATGATCATTACAAATCTAATAGGTGTGTTTTTAATCTGAAATCTTCTGTATCGATTATCTTAATAGTTATTCTTAACATTTCATCCTTTCGTACATGAAGAATGTAAGAAAAGATCACTGTTTATTGTTGTTGTTTTGGTTTCAACTTTGATATTGTTAGAAGTAAAACTGGTGCTTATAATTCTTATCCGCTAAACAGTTTTAATTGTATAATACCTTAAGTTTTTCTAAAAATCTTTGGATGAAGTTTCTAGATGATCTGGCCTAAGCAACCAGTAAAATGCGTATAGGAATATAGGAAAATTTTGTATTCCCAAAAATTACTTTGATAATTTCATCAAGATTTTAAAGCTTTAAGATTTATTTCCATGGTTTTAAAGAATTTGGCGAGTTTACACTTCAAGCGATTTTTAAATTTTATTTTTTTAAGAATATTTGTTATGGATTATTTTTTATAAATGGTTATTTCCGTGAAATCAATAATATTCCCATTATTTCTGCAAATCTTTAAATTTTTTTTAGATGTGTCTATGGTTTTGTAAAAATTTTTAATCTGTAAATTATGTTTAAAATATGTTTGTATTATTGGTTATATTCTTATTTCAAATATAGGTGTTTCCATGAAATACAAAACTTTTTCGTTGTTTAAGGAATTTTTTAAATGTTAAAAAAAGGCATAAACAAAGTTGGACCTGCAGGCTATTCAAATAAGAGCTGCTATCCAAAGACGGTTAGCAAGCTCCAGCTCTTCAGCAAAGGTCATTAAGTGCATTGCCCAAACAATCATGTTCTTAAAATTCTCGTCATGTGTTTTGGTATCCACACACAGGGGCGTTGGTAGATCGAGGGGTTAATCATGAATTCCAAAGCAGTTGTTTTTAAAACTTTTAATTCTCATACGTTTTCGAACAATACAGTAGCAGCCGTAATAAATACATTAAATATTAATAAAAAATTTATGTAACAAGTGTTATATAAAATATTATTATAACACTATATCAAAAAAACAAAATATAAACCTTTAATAGTAAAAAAAGGTTTATAATCTATAAATATTGGAAAACCATCCTGTTTGTTATCAAGTATAACCCTTTTTTTTAGAAAGACAAAACAAATAGCATTGATATAAAATTAAAAATAGTCCTTTTCTTTAATTAAATATTTAAAAAATTATAAAATATTAATAATAAATAAAACATGTTGTTGTCTTTTTTTACTGTTTATCGACCACAAATGTTGAAATTTTCCTTGGCAGTTGTTGTTGTTGTGAGTTAAACACGGAAACGGAAGTGGTAAACCACAAATACAAACGCATCTACCACAACACACAGCCACATGAAATAAAGCTTAAGGCTAACATCCAAAGCTGGGAGTAGGTAAACGGTTTTGTTTAAAAAACACTATTTATGTCTATATTTCTATACCAAAAATAAAAAAAAAAAAAAAAATAGCGTACAAACATACAAATGTACATACATATGTATTTCTTTATATGGAAACCCATATGGTTTTTTTTTTTAGTTACTCATGTTCATGTTTGTTTTTTTTATTTAGTTTTCCAAACACGCCATATTTTTTCAAAACCGCACATGTTTCGTTTGGTTTATGTTTGTATTTTGTTTATTTTTTGTGTTTTTTTTTTTTTAAATTTTTTTTCCAAACCGCAAAATGTGCGTTAGTGCGAAAAATTTTATTGAAAAAATTACAACTTGAAAAAGAAAATAAAAAAAAAAAAAAAAAATGGCGCATTTTTATTAAAAGCAAATATTATTTACAATTTGGTAAAAAAGCAGCAAATTTCAAACTGAATCGAAAGAGAGATAATAAAATAAATTTAAGACTTATTTATTCTCTATCTCTAGTCTTGTTAAACTTTGATATCTATACAAAAAATCATTTTAGGCCGGTTTTCACGACTTAACGATAGCTAAATGTAGGAAGTTATTGAACAGATAATGAGCTTTTAATTATCAAAAGTTCCCTTTAATCTAAAAGTGAAGGATAAGCAAAAGAGAGGAACGTTCTACCTTTAACTTTTGTCGTATGGTTTAGATTTGAGATTGCCATATTATTTTCACATATTTTTTATATATGGCAACTCCAATTATTCGTATATTTTGTAAATGTAAAAAAAGTACGTAGTTGCCAGTTTGTATTTTTATTTTGGCAAAAATAATCGGTATTTTCTTTAGTATTGCCACATTTTCAAAAATGTTAAGTTTATTTTATAAAGAAGTTGTGAAAACGAAAAATAGTTGAAGGTAACTTTATTCCTCACTAGTGCTAAAGGTACCGTTTACTATTTCGAACTTTATAGGTAAGTCGTGAAAACGGGCCTTAATATGTTAAACTAATTGAAAAATTTTTAAAGCTAAAAATAAAATCTTTTTAATCTCATTTGAACTTGCTTTAGTGGATATTTAATTTAATCCCATTAATGATTAAATATAATTTGGGCATCTGTCAGCCACAAATGGCGAGTACATCGCGTAATCTTGAACTCCGATTTAAACACAATTTTTTCAGCATTTGCAGACGTATTTCGCCAATAACTCGTCGAATGTTGTTACAATTGTCTCTAGCAATACCCCCGGGAATTGTAGAGATTATCTCAAAAAAATTTCACCTTTTGGTGTTACAATCTCCGGGCCAAATCAGGTGCTGCCAATAACTGGAATTCATAAAAATCTGTTTCATCTGTCTCTGGCGGTTGGTAAACCCATCGTTTATCCCCAGTGGCTAAGACCATAATGCAATTAGTGATACAAGGCAGGTGCTTATGTAATTCTTTTCCACATATGTTTCTGGTTTATTCCCCGGGGGAGACATCGTAAGGATTTTTTACTTTTTGGTCTTACATCCTTCGTGACAATCAGGTACCTGAAACTGGGTTGAGCTAAAAATTGACAGATCTCTTGAGATCGCTGCTAATCAGATATTCTATCTGAAATCACGGAAGTCTGGAGCCCCTGAAGCTTCAGTCACATACAGAGTGGGTCTTTTTTTTTTTGGGAAACACGTGGTGGTTGTGGTTTAAGCCCAAACAATTTTAAAAAGTCGGCTTAACACGCTAATTTTCTATCTTGAGGGGAAGTTCGGCTGCTGGAGGATCACGCTGGGTGCTGTTTCTATTTTAAAACGTTTATCTTTAGCATCATTTATCTCTTGTTTATCCGCGTAAAGGAGCGATTTTACATAATCCCTAAGAAAATCACCCAATGCACACGATCTTGGTGTTAAATTAACAGTGCCATTACGTAAAATTTTCGTTTTTCGAAAGTGGAATCACATGTGAGCAATATTGATGCGTTCTAATTAAAGCACAAACAAAATCGCTCGCTGTTGCCTGTAACGTTCTGATTACCGTTATTTGTGAAGAAGTATAGACCAATAATTTCACCCGCTCTTAGAGCAGTTCAAACAGTCACAAAAATATATTGGTCATAGGAACTACCTTATAAGGGGTGATTTTTTAAGAGCTATAGGAAAGTTTAAAAAAAAAAACACATAAAATTCAGAAAAATGCATGAAATCTTTATTTGAATCGATAGTACGGTCCATATAATTTAATGTTGGAAGATTATTTCATGCGACCGTGACTGCGCCTCAAATGGTCCATCCGCTTAGTCCAATTTTGGCATATTCTTTCCAACATTTCGGCCGGTATCTCATGAATAAATTCTTCAATGTTGTCTTCCAATGCGTCAATTGAAGCGGGCATGTGTGTATAGACATGAGCTTTAACATAGCCCCACAAAAAATAGTCTAAAGGCGTTAAATCGCACGATCTAGGCGGCCAATTGACCGGTCCCGAACGTGAAATAAAATGTTCACCGAACTCGCCTCTCAATAAGTCCATTGTTAAGCGTGCTGTGTGGCATTTGGCACCGTCTTGTTGAAACCACATGTCATGCAAGTCAAGCTCTTGCATTTTGGGCACAAAAAAGTTGTATATCATCTCACGGTAGCGCTCACCATTCACAGTGACGTTCCGATTCGCACCAAACTGTGACTTTTTCTGGATGCATTGGTAGCTTTTGCAATGCTTCTGGCTGATCTTCACTCCAAAATCGACAATTCTGCTTATTAACGTACCCATTGAGCCAAAAATGAGCTTCGTCGCTGAACACAATTTTTCGATAAATTTTTTGATAATTTTTGATAATAAAATTCAATAATTTGCAAGCGTTGTTCGTTTGTAAGACGATTCATGGTTAAATTATAGACCAAACTGAAGTAGTTTGACAGTGAAACAAAACACGAAACGTGCGTCAGCCGATCGACTCGGAAAAATTCCGCCCGTCTACACAACAGCATATTTTGTTAAAATCTTCTACGAATATTGTTTGGTTTTTTTACCTACCAAAAGGGCGCTAAGCACTACAGAAACTAACGAACATTAATGAGCTGAATAATTAATAATTAATGTTCTCATCTTTTTGTTGAGTTGGATAAGAACAGTATAATTTTTCTGTTCGAAAGATGACAAACAACGAAACGTTATTTTTTCAATGATTTACTACACAAATACAGCCAGAGAAAAACATGTTTAAATATTGTCACCTCCAACAAAACAAATTTTAAAGAAAATTTTAAACATATTATGTTTAATATAACAATATAATTGTCACTGACAACCATATTATGGTTGAATTAGTCGTCCATCAAGAACCAACAACCACATTATGGTTGCCTCCGATCATGTTAAAATATGTACGGGGGCTGTAAAATGATGGGCCGATTTTCCCTTTTTTAATAGGCTGGGTCCTTGTACCAATTAGATACCTATGTACCATATTCCATAAAACTATCTCCATAATTGTGAGCTGTACTTTGCGCACTAGGAAAACAGGGACAAGCAGCCAGCCGGACGGACGGACGGTCATCTTTAGATCGATTCAAAAAGTGATTCAAAGTCGATCGGTTTACTTAAGTGTGTCTAGGATTAATATTTTAAGGTAAAGGGTTAAATTTTAAGGGCCCATGTGGAAAGTGAACCGCACCTAAACGTCAAGTTTTTTTCTGCATTTCATTTGACATTTCTCAATTTCAGACTAACTCAATTTAAACCATGGAAAGATACACAATCGAGCAACGCGTTAAAGTTATTCAGGCTTCATATGAAAATGGGCGTTCAAATCAAAATGTATATCGTGCAAAATCATCTTTAATGATGACGTACACAGTACACATTGACAATATTTCAATTAAACGTTTAATTCACTTGATTAAAAGTTTAATTCACCTGATTATATATTTAATTAAAACTGATTTTATTTTTGATTAATTCTTTTACTGGCGCAAAAATTGTTTTCTTTGTACATTCCACTTCAGTGGATTCGTCAATTAGCAGAATTGCCGCATTTGGGCGAATGATAATTCAACAGTGATTGTCGAAAAACCAATGCACCCACAAATAGTTACTGTTTGGAGCGGTTTATGGGCTGGCGGTATCATCAGGCCGTATTTTTTCCAATTTGAGGCCGGTCAGGCAGCTACTGTGAATGGTGTTCGCTATCGTGAGATGATAACGAACTTTCTATGGCTTATGGCCCGAATTGGAAAATATGGATGTGGATGATATGTGGTTTCAACAGGACGGTGCCACTAGCCACACAGCTAACGAAACAATGGCTTTTTGCGCGACAAATTCAATGGCCGTGTTATCTCACGTGGTGGCGATGTCAATTGGCCGCCAAGATCATGAGATTTGACACCGTTGGACTTTTTTCTTTGGGGTTATTTGAAAGAAAAGGTGTACGTCGATAAGCCAGCAACAATTCAAGAGCTAAAGGATGAGATATTTCGGCACATTAACGGCATAGAACCTCAATTATGCCTCAGCGTCATCGAAAATTTGGACCATCGGATGGAGGTGTGCCGCCGAAGTCGCGGCGGCCATTTGGCAGATATTTTGTTCCATACATAATTGAAGCATACCAATATTATCATTATAAAAAGAAATGACAATAATTTCCTAAATACAAAATTGGTGTTTATTCAAAATCAACATCGGCCTTTTAAATTTAACCACCCTTTATTAGATATATCAGCACAAACTCTTAATATCTTTTTCCCTGTTGTGGTGAGAGGGTATAAAAATATATTAAACATCCATTAAATTAAATAATTAAACCAAATCTAGAGAAAACTATTTAACAAAATATTTTTTCCTTTTTTTTTTTTGCACAGCAGCCATTAAATTATGGACACTTACTTTACAAAATCTACACCGAATTAAAAAAAAAAATAATAATAATATTTAGAATCCAATAAAAACTTAAAAAAAGTTAATCATCAACCTGTCATAATTTAACCATTTTTAGCAAAAGTTTTTTTTTAAGAAAAAAATTTATAACACTTTTCCTTATTATCCTCCTCTTCACAGGCCATCTAAAAAAACCAGTAAAAAAAAATAAAAAACTTGAAAATAAACAACTTCAACTACCATGACTTTATTATGAAAAATCATTTAAGAAGTGAATAGACAATTTTAAAGACACGTCCATCCAACTGTTCGTCTTCAAGTTAAAATAGTAAAAGTGTAAAATGTTTCATGTTTTTTAGATTTTTTTTTTTTTCTAAAATTGTTTTTTATTTTTTGCTACAAAAACCGAAAACTGTCAGTCATGTTGGTTGACAGCAAAAAAGAAAAAAAGAAAGACATATAAAAATTATACCAATAAGTCACTATGAAATATATGGTGACATTAAATACTACCAACCACTACAATCATAAATGCAAACACAGAATTTGACAGACACACACATACACGTTCAGTTACTAAAAGGTGGGCTTAAACTCCTAGACCTTCAAGAGGAGGAAGCAAAACTAGAGCCACCAAAAAAAAAAAAAAAAAAAAAATTATTTTTCATACCAGACAAAAGTTGGAAACTAAATGAATGGAAATTATTTGAAAAATAACAATAAAACTAAATATAATAAATGGAAAATGTTTAAATTGCATGCAGAAATTTTTTTGTTTTGTTTGTTGTTACAATAAAACCAACAAAATTTTTTTTATCAAAAAAAAAAAAAAAAAAAAAATTATTTTATTGTGTTTTATTGTTTGTAGTTTTTGTGATTGAAGCAGCAGTAAAAAATAAAAATAAAATTTTTTTTAAAAAACCAAACAAAGCTGCTGAAATTATTAAAAAAAAAACTTTTATTTTATGCGAAAAAGGATGAAAATTACCCAACTTAAGAGGCCCTCTAAAATTTAGCACAAACTTAACGAACCACTTTACTGAATGTAGTAGAACTACCAGGTTATTGTGGCCCTGCATGAATGTCGTTGGCTAAAATGGATGTGTCACTTTTGGTGAATTACATCACGGGACATTGTCATAAAGGTAGTTAGTCATGCACAGCGTCTATAGGCCATAAACTTTAATTGCTGTTGCAGCTGCGATAAGGAAGAAGATGTGAAACACATTCTCTGTCCGTGTGCTGAGTCTACATAAAGACGACTAGCCGAAATGGGATCCGTCACTTTCAATTGATTATAAAATTTTACTGCCATTATGCTGCAGTGGATTTTGAATTTCGTTAGAAGTTCTGGTTGGTTTTACGGTGGGAATACTGTTTAGAATAATTCAGTTGTATCACAATGGGTCATTGGCTGACTGCCATTTCTTCCAAGACTAACCAACTTCTTAAAAATTTTCCAGCCATAAAAAAAATTCATTGTTAAACTAATTTGGAAAAAAGAAATATAAATTATATCCTGACATTAAAAAGCTGCCCTAAATTCTTTATTAATGTTGATGTTCAGGAAAACCGTTAATATGCAATTGCATGTTTTTCCTTGTGCGATCAATCAAAAGGCGCAAACAACGTATTTATCCTTTTTAGAGCTTTTTGTGAATTTTGGCATCGATTTGTAAGTGCATATTTTTGCATATCTAACCATTTACGGGATTTTTGAAGCATATTTTTAAGTTTATAGTGCATATTTCACTTTTTTTAAAGCATATTTCAATACATGTTAGATTCCTTTTTTAATTCATACACTCACAATATTCTGTATGTAAAATTAACTGAAATTGTAATATAAAATAAATGAAAGTTCAATTAAAAACCGGTCTACCTATTTTTCATTTATTTTTAACAAAAACTTCATTTAATTTTTACTGTCAAAAATTCAATACCATATTCCGTAAAATCAAATAAATATTCAGTTATTTTGTAAAATTTTAGTGTCAAAAATTCAACACCATATTCAGTAAATTTTATAAAATAACTGCATATTTATTTGTTTTTACGGAATATGTAGTTAATTTTTTGACACTTAATTTATATAAGACAACTGAATATTATTTGTTTTTACGGAATTCGCAGTTGAATTTTTGACAGTAAAAATTAAATGAACTTTTCGTTGCTTTAAATTACATTTTTATTTACTTTAACATAAAGAAGAATTTAACTCAATCAACGGACAATATTAACTGCAACTGAAAATCCGTATTAATATGCACTTAGTTTTTTGAATCACTGTTAGAATCAGTTAAAAATAAATTTGCTTGGAATTTTAAATGTTTATTTATTTAAAAATGACTGAACGGAATATTTCTTAAATAAACTACAGTCCGTTACTGTAATAATATTGTGAGTGTATAAGTGCGGAAAAAATGGATTCAATTTTGCAGCATATTTTTGATAATTGTTGAATTTTTCTTATTAATTTTACATGTGCAGAATAAAAAAAAAATGAATTAAATATTGATAACCAGATTTCTTCTCTATTTGTACTTACACAACTATAGATGTGTAAACATAAAAATATTTGTTCTAGAGCCATCTTTTAGAAGGCCGGTCGACTAGGAATCACTTTGTGAATCGATCTGTATATGTCTGTTGTTCAAGCTAGTTATCTGTTCATGCTAACTTTACAAAGGTAGCAATTTTAGAGCTAATTTTAAATGAAATTCAGTATATATGTTTAAATTATCATAGGGACGATGCCTATTGAAAATGGTCGATCTGTTATTTCACGTAGTCCCTATACTAACTTCCTTCCGGAATAGTGTTCTTTTATTATGTTAGCTTTTAGATTAAGTTCGGTCCAAAAATATTTTGTTTCAAAATCAGCTTCCCAAATTTGTTTAGCTTCCATACAAGTCACCAGTGATGTCAACTCTTCACTACTAAAAATCGAACAAGATTTTATTACAAAAAGCTTTTACTACACTGAAATCAGACATTATTTTGTTTGTATTAATACCTTTTTCTATAAACAAGTAAGAGTGATATAATCGGCTGTGCCGAATCTTTGATACCCTCCACCGACAATCTACATATTTATTATTAATTTATCTTAATAAAAACAGACATCAGTTTAAAAATAAGATGCGGTTTAGACCTATCTTAAATTATTGACGGACAATTTTGAGTAAAATATCATGATTCGTAACATTTTAAGCCGAACTTAAATGATTTTCAGTAGGGGAATTTATATTTCAGCCATGGTAAGGTATGAACCAATAATTCCAAAGTTCTGCAAACTGATTTCTGGTATTAAAAGCAGTGTTGCCACCAACGAAATGGTAAATTACACATGGACCATGCCAAAATTACACATGCTATCTTTTTACGCATGTCACAGAAACAAATTTTGAACAAAAGTGGAATTAAAACCATATTTGGCTTCTTCAGAAAACGTAAACCAATTTCAATTTCTGTTTGCAAACAAATAAACAAATATCGTTACCTAAAATGAAAAAGGGCTTAACAACTCTTTTTATTTTTTTTACAGCAGAAGCAAAAAACTTTACAAAATCAATAACAACAAGGTGTAATTGGCGTTTGAATTTCTTTAATAAAGTCGCATTTTTTGATAAAGGATCTAATGCATCCCTTAAATAGCGTCGGCGCAAATTTTCAACGGAATGTTAATTCAGTTCCTCTATCGCTGCAGCATTGGATATGCCGGACATTTTTACATTTTTTACTTGTCCAACACAAAAATATTTTTCAAATGTCTCTTTATTAGCTTTTTGTTAACAACAATCGTATCGTTGCTATATTTAATACAAAAAAATAATATTATATAAAATAATAAAACAAAAATAAATATTTGCAAAGTAGGAAATAATTTGTCTCCAAATTTTTCTAAAAATATTCTGCCTTCAAATTACTATGAAGCGAAAATTTTTCAAAATGTAAGAGTGCATGTTGTGCGAAAATATTCTTGAAACTCCTTAAGTTTTATCTTCCGAGCATTACTTTTAATAATACAAGATCTAATATTACAAAGTAAATCTTCCAAATATGTTAAAAGGTTCAGACAGGCCTTCAACGTTACCAAATGTATTTAATGGCACGAGCATTTTATCAAAATAATAACTGGCTTTTCGTCTTTTAGGAACTTAACTTCTGAATTACACTGTCCCAACACAACATTAGTTGTATCTGATGCAAATCCAACTAGATTTTCCAAAAGGAATCCCTTTTTCTATAATTGTGCTTTTGAGAAGCTCAAACATTTCTTTTGCAGTCGATGATCCACTCTCTTTGAAATAAAAAAAAAGAATAATGTACCCAGGATGTTTCGTCGTTATAATAAATTGTGGCAAAAGCTATCTAAATGCCAAATGGTTAGTAGTTAATGATCCAAACATTTTTAGTTCAGCTCTTTTAACGCTTCCATTCTTTTAATTAAATTTTTAAGTTTTGCAAAAGAATAATAAAACTTTTTACTTCTTGTGAAAAATAATAACAAAAATCAGTGCAACAAAACGTTAAAATATTAAATTACACATGAATTACATATGCAGTCAATTACACATGGGCTACACATGAAAAAATATATTACACATGATATGTGTAATTACACGTGAGGTGGCAACACTGATTAAAAGACATTAATTTGAAAAAATTTCAGTACAGCGGTGAAATTAGTTTTAGCGTTTACAGTGAATTTCAGAAGGCTGCTAAATATGAGATCTAAGGTAAATTATAGACCGTATATCACAAAATTGCATGACTTTTTTTCTGGCCATATAAAGCTAAGTTGGAAGAAATTTAACGCAATATATATCTGCTACGCTTTAAGGCGTATTTAATAGTTTTACCAAAGTGGTCTTTATATGGGGACATATAGTATCTAAATTATGCACCGATCATCACAAAATTTATTAGTGTAATTTCTAGTCATATGAAAATGTGAAGTATTAAATTTTATTTTTATAGCATTATTTATTACGGTTTAAGGCGTACTAAACTGTTTTCCGGGAGTAGGATTTATATGGGGCAGGGTAAACTATAGACCGATATTCACGAAATTTTACAGTGTGATTTTCAGTCGAATAAAACGAACTTTTGCAAAATCTTATACCATTCCGAGCATTGTTCCACCATTTATGTTAGTTTTTGTAACAAAATGATAAATTTTTTAGGGTGGTGGTTCCACATTTTGATTCATAGCTCTAATCATACTGAGCCGATTTTGCTGGATTTCAATCCCAAACTGCTTAGGATAACTACAAGCGATTTGACACAAAGTTTGTTCAATTCTTTAGAATTTTTCGAAAGTGAGTGTGTTTTCAAGCGACGGACTTAGAATTGCTCAAGGAGCTAGAATATATCGTCAGCTCATTATTGGTTTGTCGCATATCATGCTAATTTCACCATGATATGCGCCAAACAAATTTTAAGCTGACGATATATACTTTATGGGGTCTGAGATAAATAACAAAAAAGTTTTACACGGAATGACAAACTTAGTATACCCTCTTCGCAACTTATTGTGGTGGAGGGTTTTTATACCTAGCCATATACATAGACATAAGAAAATCAACCACTAACGAAAAATTTTAATTATCGATAAAATTGATTTTTTTATTGTAAAAGTCATTTGCGTTAACTAATTAAGAAGAGTTCAACGTCACATCACACCTAATGCAGTATTTATAACATTTGTTGGTCTAAACATTTTAAAAACTTGAAGGAAATTTGGCTAAATAAAAATGTCTTAATGGATTTTTTAATGGCTAATCAAGATAAAAAATGGCTCAATTGGAAATTTGGCTAAATAAAAATGGCTTAATTGATTTTTACATGGCTAATCAAGATAAAAAAATGGCTCAATTGGTAGCACTGCAAATAATACTCCCCAAAACAGCTTTATTTGCCATAACTTTCTTATAAACTTAAATATTGATATATTTGGCTGTAATAACTTTAATAATAGTTGCCATGTCTTGGAAAAAATTTTGCAATGGAAAGTCCAAAATTGACACGTATAAAACATGAACATTAGACTCTTAGGGCTAAAAAATCAGAGCAAGTTAAACTCTCTTTTTGGTTTAAAATGTGTTTAAGCCAACAAATCAATAAATCACTAAACATATAAACCATCTTTAAACGCATAAAATTGGGCGTTTAAACTACCAATACAGCCCATATGAATTTGATAAGATTTATCGTGCTGCCACATGTTATTTTTTTTATCAACATATAATACATGGGACACTAATTTATAGTTGTTGAGTTTAAACTGCATACAAATTCAAGTTTAGTTCAACTTAACTAGCGTTTAAACCATCAGTGATTTATTAGCCATTATAATTCCAAAAAGTAAACCTTAAATCCTAAAAACAAAAAATGTTTGTAAACCTCCTAAAATCACTTCAAAATGAAAATAAATTCATAAATTTGTTTACATTAGAAATTATTCATCACAAGTAACTATGAATATTAACCGCATAATTTAATTTGGTTATGCTGGGTCCATTACTACCCCTGGGTCCAAAATAGTAAACACTCGGATATTTGTATATACATTTTGTGATATTCGGACCTGATTGACTATTTTTTTTTTTTAATAATTTCTTTTATGCAAATATCATTAAATAGCTGAATGTTTTGTTTTTAAATACGCCATTTTTTGCTTTTAGGGCATATTTTTAACAATTTTTAGGGCATAATTTCAAGTTTTTACTGCATATTTAATGCGCAAGCACAAGAGTCATAAACAAAATTCGACTTTGCTGAGTCTTATATACCCGTAAAACTTATGGTGCTTTCTATCCCCTTTAAAAGGGTAACATATTTTATTCTATAAAATTCATCCTTACTAATAGCACGTTTCGCCCCCCGTATAAATCACAGTGTTGCTAATAGGTGACTTCGGTTTATATATGAAGCTATTTCTATAACGGCAACGATTGCCCCCATGAGCAATTCGGAAAAGTTTGCAAAAATATCGAAAATTTGCGAAAATTTTTTAATATTTCAAACAAGGCATGAAATTTATTAAAAGACCCTAAAACTATATTTTATGGCACGAATTCGATAAAAATTGCTAAATTAGCGGAAATTCGCAAAGATTTGCCAACAACGGCATGATAGCAAAGTCGTAAAAAATAAACTATTCATTATTATACAAACAGAATTTTTGTCAGGTGTTAAAAAAAAGGGCATTCCACTTTTTAATAAAAGCATTATTACAGGGTTGGCAAGACATTTTTTACAAGCACCTTTTCAGAAGGTTATATTTTTTGTGTAGAAAAGAAAGCACCATTAAAAGGCAATTTTTCAGGTTTTACATTTTTTTTTTTTGATTGTTTTGGGTTTCAAAAGGTCTGTGAGTGGATATTTATACCCACACCACAATAGTCCAAACCCACCGATCGACTTAGAATCACTTTCTGAGTCGAACTAACGCTGTCCGTCCGGCTGGCTGGCTGTCCATGTAACCTTGTGCGCAAAGTACAGGTCGCAATTTTTGAGATAATTTGACATAGGTTCTTATTGGCACAAGGACCAACTCCTATTGAAAATGGGCCGAATCGTAAGACCACGAGGGAAGATAGGGGGAAATTTCTTCCTCTCATATATATATATTATAAAAAAAGCCACATAAATAAACCGGAGTCACCTATTTTATAAGGCACTATCAACATTGTTGATTTATATGCGGCGAAAAGTGCAATGTCTTATGCCATCAGTATACAAGCATAAAAATCTATTAAATTTTTTAAACAAATTTCGATACGAAAGCTTTCGAATGCCGCAATCCCGTTTTTGATACGTCATAGGGGGAAATTTCTTTCTCTCAGAAACTATCAAACCGATTTTAATGAAATTAAAAACATACATGGAACCATATACTGTCAGCGTAAAAATAAAGTGTACAACTGGTTTTCCAATATTAAAAGTGTTGCTTTAGTAAAAAAGAATCAATTTTTTTTAGAAGTTTTTTATCATTTACAAATTTTGGACAATGTTATTACAAATTAAAATTAAAATTTTGAAATACTTCAAAAACAACAAAAACAGTACAATAAAAAAACAAATTTACTCCGTTTCTAACACGTCAAAAAAAAACTGTACAGTTTTAAAATACTCAGAAAAGTGAAGTGGGTTATACTTTGTTGGATTTCTTTTTGCTTTTAGGATGGCTTCTAGTCTCTTTGGCATCTATTCCACCCATTTTAATGTTAGCTCAGTAGACAATTTTGGCTACTCTTCCTGCAGAATTTTCTTCAGAGAGTGCTTGCTGCTTGTGTTTTTTTTTAATTTGTCTGTCCAAATGTTCCCAAATGTTTAGTTGAGTGGATATCGAGCGACTATTGGGCGGATCCATCTGGTTTAGGACGTATTACAAACGCCAACACTATCACGCTTCACTATAGATACTGTATTTTTTCCGTTGAAGTTCTATTTCTACCTTTTATCAAAATTTTTTTTTTTTGTCCAACTTGCTTTCGTCAATTTTTGGAGCAACGTATTTTTCACAGTCTGATCAAATTTGACAAAGTAGAAATTTTACTTTTTTTACAACTTACAACACTTTTTACATTGGAAAACAAGCTGTACACTTTATTTTGACGCTCACTGTATATATGGACACAAAAGGTATGCATTTTTTTTAAAAAAATATTACCACGAGGGGAGAAGAAGGGTCAATTTCTAACTCTCAAACCGATTTTAATGAAATTTAAAACATAGATAGCTCCATATCTATATGGACACATAAGCTATACAGTTTTTCAAAAATAGGACTACAAGGGGAGGTAGGGGGCAATTTCTGCCTCTCACAAACTTTCAAACCAATTTTAATGAAGTTTATAAACATAGATAAATCCATATTTATATGGACACATAAGCATGATGTGTTTTTAAATACAGTGGTGTAGGATATCATATGGTCGGGGTTGACCGACTATACTTTCTTACTTGTTTTCATTAAAATATTATTTCCAAAATTGGACAGTATAATTTAAAGCTCAAATGTTCTGAAAGCTTTAAAAATTTCACAACCAGTGTTACCAGTGTTGTTTAATTTTTTTGAGCTCCGTCGCCAAACGGGATGTCAAAAATGGCCAAAAGTCAGTTTTGTTCAGTTTGTATAAAAAAATGTTTTTTAAAAAGAACTAAATTTTGTTTACACAATAAAATTAAATTATAATATTTAAGTAAAAAATCGCAAAAAATTAAAAAAAAACCAAAAAAAAAAATCGCCAAATCATAAAAAACTTTAAAATATCTTTAACAACAAAAAATTTCGTTTGTGATAATAAATTAAATAATTTAAAAATGGAAACTTTAAATACATATACATACTCATCTTTAAGGAAATCCTTAAATTTCATACACAAAAATACCAAAAAAAAAAAAAATAATTTATTTTCGTATTGACTTTAACAATTCTCAAGGCAAATTCATGGCTCTTCAAAAAAAGTCAACAAAACCGCCAAGTGTTTTATAAATCACAAACTAATCGCCATATCGCCAAAATGGGAAAGCTCGCCGCCAAACTCGTTTCAAAATCGACACGTTTGGCGTGAAATCGCCCTATTTTACAACCCTCATAAAACTAATTTTACATTTCTATTATTTATTTATTTAAATAAATGGTTACATCCGTTTCTTTAAAAAAATTCAAACTTGTTACAAGTCATTACACTATATAAGGTGGCTTTGACCAAGCCAAAGCTGTGTTCTTAAGCCGATTCTAAATATGTTTAGTTCTTTTATTGTTATCGAATTGATTTTCCTTCACTTATAACTTAACTTCTTTGCAAATTTTTAACAGTAGGACTGAAACTGAATCCTATCATTCCACAGCATTATTCGATTCTATAGCAAGCCGAGAAAAGGCATTTTTAATGGGCTTTTTTATAATCACAAGATGAACCGAGTTAAAGAAATAATTTTAAAATAATAACATCCAAAAGATTGCCCAATACCGACGCGGATCATCCTCGACTTGATATGAATGACAATGTATTAAAACAAAAATTTTTTGCTGTCAAATTTTGCTACAAATTGTACGATTCAGTGCCAAACCGATTTCCCGACGCCAAAAAAAAATTATGTTTCCTGCCGTTTTTTTTTTAAGTATGAGTGACACTGAACCCTTGTCAATACGCAGTCCTTTCACTTCTACTCAAGAGGCAACACTGAACACCATAAATTCTCAACAACATTTGCTTAAAAACTAGACGAAAATAGTTTTTTTTAGAATGGACTTAAGGCCCATCCGTAATATGCATAAGCTAGCTTAAGCTTCTTTTATACAAAAATGAAAATCCCGTCAAATGCTTTAAGAAAAACACAAAAAACAAAATCAAACATCTGATTCCGTACGGAAGGCGCGATCAGTTTTGCACTTTGCTTAATTACAGTTTCAATAAATAACGAAATGTTACCTTTAGTTTAATATCCCAATGAAAAATGTTCTATTTTGCGAAGCACTAACAGCATATTTAAAAAAATTAACGCACATTTATGCGCTACGCAATAAGAGATACAGAAATATATAACATTTGAAGGGCTATTGAAGCTGTTTTAGATATTAAAGAAAAAAAAATATTTGGAATGAATATATTAAAGAATTATTTACTGATGGCAATCGATCAAGTTTTGAAACGCAGACATCACAATCACATACAGGAGTTGCGATCACACAAACAGAAGTTGAGGTAGCAATAGCATCCCTGAGAGACATAAAAGCCTGTGGTCATGATGAGATTCCTTCTGAAATACTGAAATTGATAGACAGCGATAACATCCATCTTCTTACAAAACTGTTTAATTTTATTAACGATACTGGCCAGTTCACACAAGATTGGCTTAAATCAATCTTTATAACCATCCCCAAGAAAAGCCACGCAAAACATTGTAATGATTATAGACTCATTAGCCTAATGAGTCACGCTCTCAATATATTTCTCCGAATAATTCACTCCAGAATTTATGAAAAAGCCGAGAAACATATGGGTGAGTCTCAGTTTGGTTTTAAAGAAGGCATGGGCACCCGTGAAGCACTTTTTTCTATACAGATGTTAGTTCAGAAATGCAGAAATGTACAGAAGGATGTTTTGTTATGCTTCATTGATTACGAAAAGGCTTTTGACACCGTGCAACATGATAAACTGATCGAAAGTCTAATGTCCATTGGTATAGATAACAAGGAAATCCAATGTATTAGAAGCCTGTATTGACATCAAACAGCACAAGTTAATGTCGATGGAGAGATGACTGAGAGTACTGCAATCTCTAAAGGAGTCAGACAAGGATGTATACTGTCACCACTACTATTTAATATCTACTCCGAAAGAATATTCCAAGAATCAATTAACAAGGTTCGAAAAGGTATATATATTAACGGTATACTTCTCAACAATATTAGATATGCTGATGACACCACCATACTGGCCGATAGTATGTCTGGACTCCAACATCTACTAGACAAACTAACGGAATATAGTGAAACATATGGCCTAAAGATTAATATACGGAAAACGAAATATATGATTGTCAGTAAAAAAAAGGGCACACAACACAGCTTCTTTGAAGATAAAAAACTCCTACGTTGACAGAGTACATAGTTTTAAATATCTCGGGGTTACAATCAATGACCAGTGGGATAGTTCAAAGGAAATCAGATGCCGTATTGAAATGGCAAGAGATGCATTTTTTAAATATAAAAAAGTTTTTATCAGCCATGATATTAATCTTGAAACTAAAACACGATTCGTTAAGAAATATATATGGTCTGTTCTTCTATATGCAATGGAGGTATGGACCATAAAAGCAGTAGACGTAAATAAGCTTGAAGCCTTTGAAATATGGATCAATCAAAGAATTCTTAGAATACCATGGACCCACTTTGTATCGAACCGAGAAGTACTCAGTCAAATGCACCGAAGTAGAGAGCTAATAGTCACCATAAAGAAGCGAAAAACAGCATACCTGGGCCACATTATGAGGAACCTAAAATACAAATTATTACAAATTATCACGCGAACAAATGTTGAAGGACGGCGTAGGAGTGGAAGAAAAGAAATGACTTGGCTTAGTAACATACAAGCGTGGACTGGTATCCGTGATGCAGGCAACCTGTTTAGCGAGGCGAGAAATCGAGAAACTTTTTCAGAGATAGTAAAAAACTTATGATATGTATCATTTAAAATAATGTAAAATTTAATTGTAATGGTCGCTTACATTCGGAAAACGAATTGGCAAATAAAGAAGAAGAAACGATTCTCATAAATCGTTAAGACAAAATACGTTCGTAAAATCTATAATATTAACGGGGAAACCTTTTCACAATTTTTATTGAAGTTTACCAGCAAAATATTGCGGTGTACATTCAGTTACCAAAACCATTAAGACGCCAATTATATCTTAAATAAGCAGAAAATTAAGATGGATTGGGCACACCCACCGCCCTTTCAAAATGTAGAGCAGCTCTGGAGTGAAGTTCACAGGGAAGCAGGCAACATGAACGACCAAAACAACATTTTGATAAACCAACCACCCTAAAGGACAAAGGAAAACTAAGCAAGTCATGGCAAAAGAGAAAAATATACTCTATTGATGGAAATAAGTGAACTAATCTTGTAGAAGTCCTTTGCTCCCTAGAGGAGTTCATAAAGGGAAAAAAATTCAGTTATAGGTGCTCATATTAATTGTCTACAAAATGGCTGTCTTCTGCAGACAAGCTTTGAGCTTTTCCGTATTAGCATAAGAAAAAAAATTTCATCGTTCTTGCCAAAACTACCGGCAATAGTTTCCCGCATTCCCGACGGATATTCTTTTTGAGGACTTCCAGAATTTATGTCAACAGTTATGCCTCAGATTGTTGACATAAATTCGTGACTTGAAGAAACCCAATAAAAAGAAGGCTGGAATAATAAAATCGTGCAGGCCAGTGTAAATCACAAAGATAAGGCGACCCGAAAATTCAGCTCTTAGAATTTCGGTTGCATGTCCGTGCATTATGCGCCGTTGCTTTAACTCGCCCAGTTAAAGTAGAAGAAAGTCATGGAGCATGGCTGTGTAGCACTCGCCGTTCATAGAGGTCGGTTGGACCGCGGCGTTTTCCAAAAAAAGGTGCGATAACGCCTTTAGCGTAAACACTACACCATACAGTAACTTTAAGCGGGTGTAATGGCTCTTCGTATATTATACGCGGATTTCCACTGCCCCAGAAGGGATAATTATGCTTATTCACGCATCCAAACAAATACATATTTCACATTCTTGAGAAGTATTGCGCTTAATTTCACGTGTCTTTTGTATCTCTTTACTGCACAAATGTCAAAGCAGAACTGATATTTACCGCCATATGCAAAAATTTTAACATCTTCCGATAGGGTGATGACTTTTGTACCACCTTGTAGTTAGTCAAGTTATTGGAGATATGCCTTATAAGTTAAACTTGGTTTTCCGAGGGATCATTTTGTATTTGGATTTGAATATAATTATTTTTTTAAGTTTAAAATTTATCCCCGTATTCGTAAACGATTATTAAATTTATCAAACGTTTATTAAGTAAAATTTTAATAGAAAATTTGTTTTGTTAACCTTTATTAAATTAAAAATATTTTTATGAATACGGCAGTTTAACTTTCTATAAACTTTTCCCTTCATATCATAATTTTTTTTTTTTTATTTATAAAACGTTTATTGTACAAATTTTCATAGAAAATGTTTTTTATAAATATGGGGGATAAAATTTGAAATGAAAATAAAATTAAAACATTTTTTTTTTTTAGTCTAAAAACACAAAAGTGTCCCAAGATTTCGACAAATTCTTCAATCGCTATATCTGCCTGTTAGATCTACAAATGGAATTACATAGTTGGACTTAAAATCTACTACTTTTTTTTAAATATCGTCAGAATTTTGCTAAAAAAAGTGAATCAAATCGCTTTACAGGAAAACAAGGCCAGATGAAAAACTCGGAGTCTTAAGGGCAAAATAAACCACACAAATTGCTTAGAAAACATGGAGCACTATAAGGAGCATAGGGCCTCCATGTCAAAACCTTACGTTTGTACAAATATTTTGTGTTGTTAATTGGAGTGTTTGCATTTGAAGCACGTTTGTAGAAATATACAAAATTTTTAATATTTGGCAGACATGTTGGATATTTGACAAACTTTTTGTGGTCTCTAGAGCTGAATCCAGCGTTTAAAAAACTGCAGTCAAAGTAGAAAAAACTACCATTTTTACAAAAGAAAATTTTGCATTAAGTTCTAAGTCATTAAATGTAAACAGCCGCTGTTAAACCAACTCAAAAAGCGAAAAGTTTTACACAAATTTTCGTATTTTGTTTGACAGTTTTTGATTTCGACTGCAGTTTTATAAACCCTGGCTAAATCTAGTCATTTCAGGGGAAACTGTGCTAAGTGAAGACGTTGAAAGTAAAACATTAGAACCATTTTCAGTCGTATACTCCAATTTTTTAAAACAGCATTGTTTGCCACACAACCTCCGTTTTAAGCAAATAGCGAGCAAAATTGCCACAGCACCAGAAAGTACTCATAAAGTGGCCTCAGTTTTACAAAAACAAAAAAACGAAATAAATTTTTTTCTTCGTGTTCTGACGTTTAATTTATTTAATTTGTTTATTTTCATTTTTTATAAAGGCATTTTGACATTCACCGTCGCAATTCTAGTAACAAACTGTCTGTTTTTTTTTTATTGATGCATTGTTGAAGTAGTGAGGTCATTTTATCAAAATATATTTTTCACAGAACTATCGTCGCCTGGATTCATTGATAACAAAACAAAAATTGAAAAATATAAATGTTTGTATGAAATATGTTTGTGCTATTTATTGGCGAACACAACACGGAAACCAATTGTGAGTTTTCCAAGCCATTTTATTATGCGCTTTAGGTAATAGAAACGATATTTTACATTTGTTCTGAATATTTTCTGTTAAATCTTTATGATTTTCTTGATATTCTGTCTAAATTTTAAGTTTTTTCGTAAAATTTGTTTCCTTAAAGCCGTCATTATAGTATTAAGTGTTTTGATAAAATTTTTTTGAAAGTGCTGTTTTATTGTGCACTGTTTCAAACAATAATTTATTTTATTACGAATACGATGGGAATGAACTATTGAGGAAATTTAATTAATATTCTTAAACTTAAAAAGATTTAAAAATTGATAAAGCTCCCGTAGGCGGACAACTACCGTCGGCTCAATTTTGTCCGCTGATGAGATATGTCCATCTACGGGATCGGTGGATTAAATGTATGCAGAAGGAACAAAGAAAACCAAAATACACCAGCAAGAGTCGTATGTATTTTATTAGAAGATCTTCTTTTTGCAACGCTGATTCAAAATTGTGTTAATGCCAATAAAATTGATGATTCCCCTAAAAGATGAAATTGCTCTTTATTTGGAAAAGTTGCCTGTCTGCTTATGAACCACAAAATGGCTTTCGGTAAACTGGATTCTCATCAGTTAGATATAATCTTCCAGATGTTGATGCCGAGAATGATAACCCTCTTGGAACGTATGCAAATTTAAAAGAACTGTTGCGTCATTCAAATGGCTTTGACGAATTTTTGAAAGTAGATGAAAGAGTCTGCACTGAAGAAGACTGTATTGATGTATTAAATTCAACTGCTGGGTGACTAGTAAGTCTTAAGATAAGTACTAAAGACTAGATCCCTGGAGATATATCTGATTCCCTAAATTCTTATGATAAAGCATTAAAGCAGATTGCCCATATGAAGAATTTTGCCAGAGACGAGTTTGTCGAATTTCAACGCATCAAAAAGGCATTCCAAGTCATTTTAAAATTCAACAACTCAAATTTAAGCGATCTAAATTAAAGTCTACTCTAAATTAAATTTTTCAACCACAATGGACTAGTCTATCATTGATTTAATGAAATGTATTCTCATACAATAAAATGTTTAAAATAATAAATGTGTTCCTCTGTCATAACCGCACAAAAACACCTCGACGGTGAGTGTCCGGTTATGGGAGGTTGCACTGTATTTTTAAAAATTTATAGAAATCGGTTTGGAAAACACATTTTATATTCAACGGAAATTAACTTTTAAAGGAAAAAGTTTCACGAATTACAACTCCGTAAAGCGAAATTTCTTTAATTTGGCATTTTCTGCTATAAAAATCCTTAATTTTCACCGATCGTTTAAGGAATCATTTTTAACGTTTGCAATATCGTTATTTTATTTTTCGGCCATGTCATGGAAATCAAAACCACGTAAAATTGAAATCGAAAAAAATTTTGAAAAAAAAAAATATTTTCTTTTATATACCTCATACTTCGACGACCACTTTCCTCTACCTATGTAAACTACTTTTGAAACCAGAAAAGCTGTGTTCATTTTTACCAAAACTCAATTAAAAATCTTCGTCGATTTCGATTTCCATGACATGGACATTTATTAAAAGCTAGACCTTTCCTACCCAAAAGCGATCTAAATCATTAATTTTTTTTTTCAATAGAAAACAATTTAACACCTCTCCCCAACTAAAGCTTCGTACAGACGGTGGTCAGATCTTACAATGTTGTAATTTTTCTGACAATGATGCCATTGTCAGATGCATTAATTTGACACACTTGCCAAATGAAAAGGAGCTTACAATGATCACACAGTTGCAAGACATTTTTAGGCAACTTTAAAGACAACATTGTAAGATCTGACCACCGTCTGTACGAAGCTTAAAACTTCTATTACAAGAAAAAAAAACTTTCTAACAAATTTCCACTAATCCAAACGCAGAACAAGAGTTCTTAACTTACCCCGCGGCTGCATGCTGTTGCAGTTCAACAAAAGCCGATTTACCCGGTATATTACCACCGGTCGGCCCACTTGCCCCACCACCACCCGAACCAGCACCCGGTGTTATGCTGGTCGTAGAACCGCCATCCATGTATTTAGGTGTGTGGGGGGCATCTGGTGCATCCATTCCGGACTGTGGTGTACTGGGAGGCCCCTCGTAGGGGCTCCCTAAATCAGTGAAATTAAGCGTGTTGGCGCCTATCGAGGCCACTTTATCTAAAATTTTGAAGGCTTTAGTTTGGCACAGTTCACACGAAAAATCTTTCTTTATTTGTTGTTGTAAATTAGGAAAAGCTTTTTAACAATTTTTAATTAAATTAACAATTTTTTTTTTTTATATTTTCTTTAAAGGAATTAATTTCGTTGATAAAAATTGCACGTGTTTGCTTTAATTCTTTTACTTTAAATGATTTTTTGTTAAATTATATATATTACTTTTAATTATTTTACACTTAACTCTCTTTGAATTGAAAACAAAAAATATTTAAGAGAGTCAGAAAAAAAGGTAAACAAACTTTTAATTACAGTTTTAGAGCAGCTGATTTTTTGTTGTAGCAACAACTTTTACACAAACACTCAAAAAAAATAAATGAGTGTAATTAAAATTGATGACACTTATTTAAAAGAAAAACAAAATGCACACAAAACAAAAACAATTTTACAAAGAAATACACATCAAAATTTTTTTTAAAGAATTAAGTGGGTTTGATGAAAAAATAAAATTTTATTAGTTTTTTTTTTCTTGTTTATCAAAAGTTCCAGTTAGAATTTTCTTAAATAATGACAAATATTTTGAAAAGATTTTTAATTTTTTAGAATTATCTATTGTTGAAAATTTTTTATGTAGGTATTCAAATTTTGTTTATTGTTTAGTTTAATTAAATTTGCTCACTTTTTTAACACTTGATTTTTTATTTTATTAAGCTATAAAAGCTGTTTGATTAAAATTTAAATTGTATAATTAATTTGTTGTTATAATTTTCTTATTATAATTTGTTTCCCCCATTAAACAGGGATAATTTAAGTATTTATTTTTTTTATTGATATAAGTTTGCGGTCGCGACGCGTTTGCTTTTAATGTGATTATATATTTTTTGGAGGAATTTTCATTCTTATTTAATGATTATTACGCGTTTTTTCTTGTTTTCTTTGGGTAATAAAAACACACATTAATTTCTGTAAGTGCTTGAGTTTGGTGGAGAGTTTTCAACGTAAAGACGGCACGACAGACAGCACACAACATTACCGCTGCAAAAAACATCAACAACTAACCATTAAAGACCATAATCAAAAATTTGCGACGGTGTGATTATTTTCCAAACACTTCAACACAACAATACTAAACACAATGGAATTACGAAAACACACATACACTCACACACCCTCTAACAAAAATTCACTGTTGACTCAATAGAGAGTGAAAGAGGGGAATAAAACAAAAACAACAATAATGTTAAAGAAATTGTTGATTTAACGTTTTTGTATTTTCTTTTCACGAAAAAAGCAAAAAAAAAAAAGCTCGCACACATTCATACACTTCCACCTTGTAAGACTGGAAAATTACAAAACTACATACGTTACGCTACACGTTACGTTGCCTACGTCTGCGCGACCAACCACGAACAAAGTGCGTGAACGACTAGGTACGAGATGATTATGTGATCATTTACTATTGCCGTTGCTGGCTACTAAGCAACAATTTTACTAAAACCACCAACAACAAAAGCCAACAATCCACCACTAACCAGTTTTCTAGCACTATAAACAAAAGGAGAAATATCTACAACAACAAACTTCAAAAACAAAAGCATTTGTAGCTTGTAGCTTAATGTAGTTGTAGTGCAAGAAAGAGCAAAGAAACTGTTATGACTAAAGAGTAAAAGAGCCAATTAAGTTAGTACTGGAAAAACTAGTTTTCCATGTTAAAGAGGAAGAGACACCATTAAAGCAGCTAGAACGAGTAGAAAGTATCATTAAAAAATTCTATGCATTTGCTTACTCTTTCATACACACAAACTCTCTTTGAAATTAACTCATCGAAAACACACTCTCACTTAGGCAAAGACTGTGATTGGTTGTAAACTAGACAACTAAATTCTAGTAAGATAAAAGAAGAAAAAAAGAGTAAACATCCAGCAGAGAACCTGTTAAAGGCTGGTTTTTTTATTTTTTGTGTGTTTTTGTATAATTTTTAATCTCCTCCCTCAAAGAAAAAACGTTTTTTCTCAAGATTTTGTTGGTAGTTTTAACGTTAGCCCATACAAAATATTGTAGAAAAATTATGTACATCTATATTTACATAATTATTAACGTCAATTTGTTTGTTTGTATGTAGTATATCTGTAAATCCGTTGTAATATGTGAATAAGTCTGTAAATATATTTTTTAGAGTATCTGAATTTTTATTTGAGTTTCTGTTGCTGTTTTTTGTGTTGTTATTTTATTCTTTTTTTATTTCTTTAGCCAAAAGCTGGTTAGTAGGGGTTTTTATTTGTTCATTCTTTTGTTGTTGTTCATTCGTGTTTTTCTCTTGATGTTTTTTATATAACATTTTCTTTTTGTTGTTGTAAAATTTTTGTTAAAAACTCATTTTAACTTGTTTTCTTTTTCGTTTTCTGTTGATGTGGCTTTTATTTTTTTGTATTGTATTAAACACCTCATAATAAATCCATTTCTGTTGTAGTGTGCACTACACTGTACAAACGTGTAAGAAAATTTTTTAAAATCCTATGAGAATTTAAAAAACACCCTAAAATTGTTGTCTCTTTTTGACATCACATCAGGTTAAAGCCATCCAAAAACAAAAACTTTTTCCATACCTCTCAATCTTTAGTCTTTAAAATACAAAAAATTGCCTACATTGCGGAAATTTCAAAAATGCTTAAGTTGTGTACTCGGATCGGTACATATCTCGGTCAAGTAAGAATTGGCACATTAGTGGACTAGTGCAACATTTATTACTGAGCTAATTTTTAACCGAGTTGTTATACCTAGGTACCTTTTTGAAAACATAATTGCCTATGTTTCCTTTGAATGTGCTAAATTCCCATTTCATACCTACTATTGATAAACTGATACTTATTGTTGATGGGATATGTTATTATTACCTTACTATTACCAATGTCTAAATATCGATTAATTTATCATTCATCGTAAAAATATTGGAAAACTTCGAAAAAAGGCCATAGGTACCTACAACGTTACGCACCTTTAATGTAGACTTTAATTTTTCTTCACTGTATTTATAAAGTTAACCTATTTTTTGTTTTCAAATTAACTTTTTAATTTTCTTTTTGTTGTGGCTTCTATAATCAGTACCCATGACTTAAGTGATAACTTCTCGCATCGAAAAGATGTGAAACAAAATGTTCCGTTTCTCGAAAAGTGAGAAAAAACTGTGTCTGCAACTCATGTCGAAAACTATTAAAAGAGATCACATCACTTTATCACGTTACGTTATAAATGCCATAACATTGCACTCGAAGCCGATGTGACATTGCAGACGTTGGGAACGTCAGTAACACATATCGTTGACGGCGACCAAAACTTATTAAAATTTAAAATTTTTCAACGACGGCGGCAAAAAAACAACCTTCAGCTAGGTATACCAAATAATGTAAAGGGCGACTTTATGGTTTGAAAACATTCGTATATTTTATAAAAATGCTAAAAGCAAAATAATTAAACAATGGAAAAATGTGTCAAGAACAAAATGTTATTATTATTATTCTTTGCATTTTTAATTGTTTTTAGTGTTAAAATTTTTTCCCACTCTATTTATATTTGTGAGTTTTTTGACAGTTCAAAGCGGGAACTTTTCTCACAAAAATATTACAGACACACTTTCTCTGTAAATTTACAAGTAATTTCCTTACGTGACAGCTAGAACTCACCAAAAAAGTTACAGACACATTTTATTGCGAAAAACAGCTGTTTGTTTCAATATATGTCATTTTGGTTTCATTTCACACATTTCAATCGAAAAGTTTCTCGACGCAAGAGTTATAGAACATGGGTACAGGTTTCATTTAAGACAAATGATTGATTAGGCCAGAGAGTCCGATCCTGGTGTTGGGGCTGCCAACATCGCAGCCAGGCAAGTAGTTGCGCAGGGATTTAGATTTAAAGACCATAGTCGGTTATGCCATTCGATTTTTTGGTTGGTGCCAATGGCTCGCTATGAGGCTACAAGGATCGCAGGCAAACTCGGGAAAGACCCTCCGAGACTCTACCCATGTAAATGCTGAATGTCCGCGACTATGCGCACTACGGAACGTATCACTATACGCAAGCTGTGACACGTCCGGTAGCACTCAGCTGTGCTATACACAAACCTGGAAACGACAAGTCAAAATAGAAACATATTATCTTCATCTACGTTGGAATGAAATGAAACATCGAGCATCAGATCGATCATATTGGAATAATCTTATTACGGCCCTATACTCCTTGTAGGAGTTAAAAGGAACAAATATATTTACATATCGAGCCCTAACCGTGAAAATAACGTAAGCGCCAAAAATCAAATTTTACAGCAGATAGTTTTTTTATTTTATTTCATATAAATTTTGTATGAAATTTGTCGCATACGATTTTCATGCATTTCCACAAAAAGGTCTTCTGTGTTGAAAATTAATATTTTAAATTAGCCCCTTTTACACTGTTATACAAGTCTTAAAATTTTTGCTCTCACCAAGGCAAATGGAAACTTCACAACGAAAAAAAAAATTTCACTATTGAATATGAAAATCGCATATTTGATTAAAAAAAGTTTTTGAATTTTCTGCAATTCAGGTAGGTATAGTTATTGAATTTTTAATCAACAACCAAGTTTATTGAGTCAATAAAAAAGTTTTCGTCCAAAATAATTTTTTTCAACAAAATATTTAAGTGATTTGTTAAAAGAAATTGTTGGAAATGTTGAATAAATCAACCAAAATGTTTATTGCATCTTTATTTATTTATTAATTAATTATGATGTGCTAAATTCCCAATTTTTATTCTTTGGCAAATACTCTTAAGATTTATTGTTGGGGGATAAGCTAGTTCCTATGTGCATGTCGCTGGTTGCTTAGGTCAGATCATCAACATCACCTTTTTCCAAAGACTTTGGAAAAGCTAAAGATATTATAAAAAAAAAAAAAAACTGTTAAGCGAATGAGAATTACAAACACCCAGGTCTTACTTGCAGCGATATCAAAGCTATTAAAAAAAACAAGAGTTGTAAAAATACTTTCTTTACTTTGATTCAAATATTTTTTTATTGAAGAAGAAATATTTTATTATTAAATATGTCTTGTTGAGTGCTATTTTGCAAAGCGCAATTTTAATACATTTTTTATTTAATCTAATAAAAAGTTTGTTGACCTAACATTTTATTTGTAACAAACTGCGTTGTTGATATCGAATGCCGTAATTTAGTCCCCGCTGATTTTGACAAATGAAATTTAATTTTGATTTGGGGGGATCAAAATCATTGCATGTAACTTAAAACGTAAAACTCAAGTAGGGTATACAAATTATACAATGCAAAGAGGCGAAAACCATTGGTGTGCACCTCCAGCATAAGGGATGAATTTTTGTGCAAATGTCTACTATTTCTTAA
This sequence comes from Pollenia griseotomentosa, assembly GCA_963931875.1. NCBI lineage: Eukaryota > Metazoa > Arthropoda > Insecta > Diptera > Polleniidae > Pollenia > Pollenia griseotomentosa. Next base: position 53,373,152 of record OZ007564.1, read on the forward strand.
AGCTTAAATGTTATATAATTTAGTAAGTGGAGAATTTATATGGACTTAGTTAAGAAACATGGGAGTACCAAATAAAATAGTAAAATTAATACGCGTTAGCTATGATGGTGCTAAGAGTAGTGTCCTACATTCTGGCAAAGTTTCCGATCCCTTTTTTACGATCTCTGGAGTCAGACAAGCATGTTTGCTGTCGCCGCTACTATTTTTAATTGTAATTAAAGCAGTATCGAAGCGAGCATCAAATAAGCCTCGTGGAATTATTTGGGATCCGCTTAACCCAACAGTAAGGCTTAAGTCATTGGACTACGCAGACGACAAGTGTGAACTGCCACACAGACAGAGTGATATGCAAGAAAAGCTTAACGACTTAATAAGGGAGTCATGTAAAGTAGGGCTAAAAATTAAAAATAAAAAGACAAAATAAGTAATCATCAACTTATCTACAAATAAACCCCTAAAAGTAATGGATGTACAAATTGAAAGGGTGAAGTACCAATATTGGCAGCATAATAAGCGAAGATGGTGGCGCTGCAAAAGATGTAGAGATCAGAATTAAAAAGGCACTTGGAGCATTCATAACTTTAAACAACTTATGGAAAAACAACGTTAAAAGCCTCAGAACGAAGATAAGCCGCAAGGAAGCAGAAGGAGGAGCCGGCCAAAAATCTCTTGGAGACGTTCCACTTTAAACGAAATAAACTCACTACAAGAAAACTAACGAATACAATATAGCTACACTGAAAGAAAAATGCTTCAAATTAAATTTGTATTTCTTCGACCTTTTTTAAATTATTAAAATAAAAAGTTTTTTCGAGCTCGAGGCCAATTATTTGTAAAAAATATATGTATATTATTTATTAAATTATTTGTTCCAATATTTCGATATCCTTCGGATATCATTATCAAGGAATGAGTTACAAATATATTTGTAAGAGACGTATTACTATCTCCACATTTAATATTGCACTATTAAATGTGGAGATAGTAATACGTCTCTTACAAATATATTTGTAACTCATTCCTTGATAATGATATCCGAAGGATATCGAAATATTGGAACAAATAATTTAATAAATAATATACATATATTTTTTACAAATAATTGGCCTCGAGCTCGAAAAAACTTTTTATTTTAAAAATGCTTCATATATTTAAATTAAATGAAAATTTTCATTGTCCAAATGGAATTTCGTAGTTATAATGAAGTATTTTCGTTAAAATCGATTGATTGGATTTCGTAATTACATTAAAAATTTTCATTGGATATATGAAAACTAAAGTTTGTCCAAGTTAAACAAAAAATTTTAATTGGGAACATAAAAAATAGAGTTTTTTTTTCCCGGACTTTTTCGATTCCCGGGAAAGCGGGAAATTTTTTTCAAATTTCCCGGGATCCCGGGATCCCGCTCCATATAAATAATACAAAGTAAATTTTGTTATTAATTAATGAAAAAAAACTTTTATAAAGAAACGTAAGGGAACTCACGCCTTTATTCCCTATTATTATGCTTTTATTTAGTATTATTATGCTCTGGATACAAGATAAAAAGATAACATAAACATAACAATTTAATTCATAAAACAATAATAAAAACAAAATAAAAATTGACGTACTTCAGATATAAGATCAAAAAGTTAATTAATACTAAAGCCGATAATAGCCTTTGTAGCTAGTGCTTTTCTCTTTTCCTTTAGTCTTAGGATTTATTCATAAGACTAAATAAATAAAATAAATAAATAAATAATTAATAAAACAGATAAAATACTTTAAAGAAATATATAACATTTTTTAATGGCTTAGGAAACACACTCAAAGCGCTTTGTAAGTCGTCAAAAAGTATATTCTTGATTTTATTTACTAAAACCATGTTTCCAAAAAATTTCGTTCATTTCTTACCGAGGTTGGACAAATAGTTTAAAGTGCACCGTTGTAGCATGCTTCGGATTCACAATCAGAAGAAATTTTTTCTTTTTTATAAGCAACGTCGATATCAGTCAAATGTATGTCAAGGTTGATGCAAAAATAGCATCAACCGGACTGCTTCTTACAAACCTTTTCATTTCAATAGGTCCATTTGTAATCTTTAGGACAATGTGTTTTTCAAGTTGTATGTTGTAGTATCTTACACGAGTTTCCAAAATGTTATTTTATTTCGGTTTCCACGCATTTAACGGGTATATAAACCAACACAAATTGAAATTGGGAATTTGTGTTTATCACCTAATAAACATATCGCTCCTTCATTGCATCATAGTCGTATCTCAAAATTTTAAGTAACTTTAGCAAAGTTTTCCTTCATACCTTCTCGTATTATATCTCAAACTGAACCGAAGTTATAGCAAAATATATCTTTAAATCGGTACATTTTTAAAACTTTAATCGCATTTTGCCAAGATCGTTTGTTTTTGTAGATATGACTTTGTTGCAATAAAGGAGCGATATGTTTAGGTATCTCCTATTTATAAGACTTGTTCATGGACAATGAAACTTTACTGCCTGCATCTTATTTTGAATTAATGTACTTCATTAACTCTTCATTTCACTAAATGTAGTAATTATTAACTGTTGCACTGCCCATTCTGCTTTTAGTAGATTTATTGCATCAGGAGACATTGATTTAAATACATGTACTCACTTCTTGTAATTGATCTAATCCACAACCCATCCACAGATGCTAATTTTTAGAGAATAGAAAACTAAATTTCAAAGTATAAATAGCTGTTTTCTGAAATAATGAGGAATTTTTTATTTCCGGGATCCCGCAAGAAAAATCCCGGGAAAACGGGAAATAAAATAATTGAAATTCCCGGGAATTCCCGGGACGGGAAATCCCGGGAAAAAACCCTAATAAAAAACAATATACATACAAACATAACTATATTCATAAATTAATACAAAATTATAGTTTCCTTAAAAATATGTTTAATTGTTAATAAAAAAATGTAAGATTAAATTATTTCATATATCTAATGTAATATGCCATTATATTTATGAAATCAAAAATTTTTTTATAAAAGCAATCTATAAATACGTATGTTTTTAGTTTTCTTTAATATGTACATACCTTTATACATATAGTATGTACTAAGTAATGAACAAATAAATGTTCTCCTTTAAAAAACACACAACTGTTGTCAACCAAATGATGTATACGAAAAAGCTTGTTCTCTCTTTATGTTGTCTTTTTTTATTATGCGTTAGCAAAAAAAAAATCAACGTTGTTATTGTTGTTATGTTATGACAATTTAATCTCATATTTGCGCTTTAAATTGAGTAATGGCAAAAAACATAGTTTTTTTTATTCAAAAACTACACTGCCCCAGTAGGCTAGCTGGTAGTGAGCTAGTCTGTCAGCGCCGAGGTTGCGGGATCGATTCCCGCCAGCGACACTCTGGTTAAAAAAAAAATTTAATAAGAAAGAACAACTTTGATTATAAAAAAAAAAAATTCAAAAAAATTAAAAAAAAATAAAATAAAAAAAGTCTTTCATCGCCGAGGTTGCGTGATCGATTCCCGCCAGTGACTCTGGTTAAAAAAAAAAGTTGAACAAAAACAATTTTGATTAAAAAAATAGAAAAAATTAAAAAAAAAAATAAAAAAAATTTTTTTTTACTTTTTTGAAAGTATTCATTCAATTAATAACATTCATAGATCTAATGTAATGTTTCATTAAATACATTTTAATGAAACAGGTTTCATTGATCCAACGAAGCGCTGCATAGGTTCCTTTTTAATGCAATTTTTCATGGGATTAATGTCAAAATTCATTGGTATTCTGAAGAAAATTCTTTCAGTGTAAATTGGTGAACTTAGTGAAACAGCTTTGATAAGAGAGAGATGGAAAATACTTATAGACAGCCTATACCCAGTATAGAGCCGGCTTTGGTTCAACTTTAATCATTTACAGCCATATTCATAAAAAGTTCTTATTTTAAGCTTAAAGTATGTAATAACTATTAAACGCTTTTTGTCTTATAAACCTCTTACAAAAATTTGTATTCATAAACGTACATTAACAGCTTATTTACTATTAACTGTTTGTAGCGATTTTGTGTTTAAGTATGGTAACTTTTTTTATATTTTGCTGCCATTTTATTGTTAGTGATGCATGAAACTTCTATTCGGTTCACATGATATTCAATATATAAATTTTTTTAAAATGTTTTTTTAATTGTAGACCTTAAAAATTATTCTTATCAAATAAAATTTAGCACGTCATACAGAAATCTTATTAATAGTAAAACTACATATAATTTTAGTTTCTGAACAAAATATTTCCGAAAGGTATCATAAAAACTTTTGTTTGAACCTTTTTTCAATATACGATAAGAAAGTAGTCGAATAAAAAGTTTGTTTACTTTTTTATTAACATCACTATTATTATGATTTGTTTATTATTGAACAATAATTTGTTGTTTTAAACAAAAAAAAAAAAAAAAAAAAAAAAAAAAAAAAAAAAAAAAACAACTAGTTGAACTAATTTAATAAATAATTAAAGAGAATATCTGTCTGCATTTGCCCCTGAACTTATTCATTTAAATCATATAAAAATTTTTTAAAATAATTATCAATATAACTTTAAATTGGTTGTCTTAAATAAAAAAAAAAAATTAGTTAAATTTATTTTACATGTCCCCATATTAATAAATAAAACATTTTTGTCATTATTTTTCAACGTATTTCACAAAAATAATATCATAAACTGCAAACACTTATCAAAATGTCATTTTATTTTTGGTTTAAAGAAGGGCAAATCCAACCATAAATTTTCTTGCTTTATTTATGGTTTATTAAAAGTTCAATAGACAATTTTTAGTTTATGAATACAACTTTAGCAATTTTTGTTTAAAAACGGTTAATTAATCATAAATAAGTTTTTATGAATACGGCTGTTAATCTTTATTATAAAAACTTAATAAAAACTAAAGCCGAAGAGAAGAAATGATTTTATTAGAATTAAAATATATTTTCAAAAATTTTAAATTGCGTTTCCTACAAAACAAAAACAATTGACTTAAGCACTTTTTCTTTATAGCCATAGATTTTTTTATTAAATGCTTTTGTTTTTTTTGGCAATTTGCGATAGGGGCTGGACTGGACAGGGTTGTCAGATTTTTTTGAGCTCCATCGCCAAAGCGGATGTCAGAATTCGCCAAACATCAATTTTGTTCAGTTTTCGTAACATGTTTTTTTCTTAGTTAAATTTTGCATACAAAAAAAAAGCTAGTAATATATCAGTCAAAAATCGCCAAAAACTAAGAAAAAATACAAAAAAGTCGCCGAAAGTAACTTTTTTTTTAGATTCTGATATTTTTTTTTTTTTAATAACATAAAATGGAGATTATATATTCAGTTTAAAAAACTAAAATTAAGCACACAAGTCTATAAGATCGTACACTTTAGTCTCATCGATTTCATTACTAGTGTTTTGACCTGCATACATACTATTAGAATTAAAAGTGAATATAAAATTCACTTAAAGTGGTAACAAAACCGAAATCATGTGAAAAAAAGTTGCCAACTTTTTTTTTATTAAATTAGCAATGATAAAAAAAAAATGATAAATTGTTAAAAAAAAATCGCTGAAATAATATAAGTGGTAAAAATAGCCAAGTAAATCGCCAATTATATCAAAAATCGCCAAATAATGTCGCCAGTCTCCAAATGGAAAATCCTACCGCCAAACACGTTTCGAAATCGCTACGTTTGGGCGAGAAATCGCCATATTTGACAGCCCTGGGGCTGGGTGGTCTAAGGTGCTGCATTGTAAGATTCGGCATTGCTCAATATAGCACATTTACTTGTTCGTATTACATGTGTTCCTATTTTTTTTTAAAGCTTTTATTCAATTGAATTAGATTTTAATTTCAAATAGAATGGAATATTTATAATACTATAAAGAATATACCTATATATAAATATTAATACATATAGTATGTGGTATGCTTGTATGAGTATATATTATGCAACGATCTTGTTGTAGGGTACTTAAAACACATCTTAAATTCCTTTGTAAACCTGTAATTTCTTTAGTAATTTTTTTTTTTTTTAATAAACAATTTTTCTTCTTTTTTTATTACATTTCTACCACTTCTTTATCGTCATCATCGCAATCATCGCAATTTTCATTTATTTTTCATAGTTCTACTTTAATTTTGTTTTTTTGTTTTTTTGAATTTTTTCTTTGATAAAAGAAAAGCTCATTGTTGTTGTTGTTTGTTAAAATTATTTTGTTGTTGTAAAGTTTTGATATAAAAGTGCAAATATTTTGACATATTGATAATAATGCCATGTTTAATTTAAATGTTGTAGGTATTTGTTGTTTTTATAACGATTTCATGTAGTTGGTGTTGTTGTTTAGCGTTTTATTTAAAAAGTCTATCATTAAGTTTTTATTTTTTTTTATTACTATTTTCCATAATCAACACATTCTTTTATTATTTAGTTAAAGTTTTTTTTTTGTTTGTTTGCTATTGCTGTTCATTTCTAGTTACAACAAACCAACAACAACGATTTCATTTAAAATTTAATTTAATTTAATTTTAAATGTATTGTAGATGGGGGAAAACCAACAACAAACAAACAAAATTACAACATTACACTACAAAATGTATTAAGGAAGTGAGTGAGTGGGAGAATGAAGAAGGAAAGGGAACTCGTACATTTGACAAAATAAGTACTTAACACTTTTTTCAAAATAACCACAAAACTTTTTATTTATTTATTTTTTTTTTTTTGCTGTATGTTTTTATTTAAATATCAATGAAGTGTTTCTGTTAATTATTAATAATTAAAAGTTAAAATTTATGGCTGCACAAAATGAAAACAAAACAAAAGTTTTAATAATTTATAGCCGGCTATTTTTTTTACTAAAAAAAAAAAAAAAAAAACTGAGATTTTTCCGTTTGTGTTTTTGTTTTAAACAGAAATGACATTAATATAGAGGCGTTTATTAATTTGTTTGTGTTGTTAAATTAAATCATTAACACAGAAGAAAAAATTAAAATAATTTTTCCTACTTCTTCATTATAGGATAATTTGTATGTGTAGCCCGGCCATTCAGCCAACCTATGCTGCGAAAATCGGGTCAGACGGTCACTAGAAACCTTAACCGAAAACAATTGATTCGTTAGACACGAGCTTAACCCCAAAAAGGGCTGAAGGCAAATTACGGCATTCGATATCGAAATTTCCATTTAGAGTCAATTGTAAATTCGATAGATATCGTAATTTGCCCCCTGAACAATACGTTCAGATATGAAACAGTGTTATTTCATATGACAACGTGCAGCCTCATGTTGCAAGACCAGTTTAAAACTATTTTGAAAATAGATTTGACTCAACTGTGCCGTCCGACTACTGGGTGCCCCGGTAGGCTAGCTGGTAGTGAACTAGTCTCCCAGTGCGGGGGTTGCGGGTTCGATTCCCTCCAGAGACTCCTTTCTCCTGCAGACAAGTGTAGATCAAAATTTAGGTATTTTTTTCATTATATTAACGAATAATTCGTTGAGCCAACGAAAATATTTTAATAAAAGTAATTTCGTTTGCTTAACGTACATTTTCATTGGATTTTTGGTTCAGTGTAAGGGGAAACAATTGTTTCCATCGATGTTGAACAATTTTACTTGAATACGCTTTTCTTCAGAAAAAAGTGCAAAATCCAAATGTTGCCAAAAATATGAAAAAGGTCATCGCTAATGATTGCCCAATACTTTAAATAAATTTACAATATTTATATTGCACCAATGTTTCCCTCCGCGGGCTGTAGGGATCATCTCAATGATACTTCACCTCTTGGTGTTACATCCTCCGGGTCAATTCGGGTGCAGCCAATACCTGGGATTCCGTCAAAATCCAAAATTGACAGATTTTTTGAGATCGCGCGGCTCTTTTATTTTAAGTAAAAAACTTACCTGATAACAAAGTCGTCCAAATTTGAAGTATCGTCGGTCAATGGAAATCGCTGCAGGGCGATGATCAGAAGCTTTTTGTGGCGTAAGATTGATGATTGAGACGTAGAGAATATGTGGTTTCAACAGGATGGTGCCACTTAGTCTGAGTTCATACGGCTCATGTCTTATTGACAAGATTCTTCCTTTTTCTTCTTTGAACATGAATTGGCGTTCAAATGATTCATGTCATGTTGACGACATGTTTTTTTTATTTTGTATAGTCGTGCGTGTGCATGTGTGCTTTTTTGATATTGAAAACCAATAACAAAATTAAACAACGAATGAAGAAGCAAAACGTAAAGACAGTACATGCATCTGTATACTCGTTTCTTTTCCCCTCGTCCCTCGCGGCTATAAAGTAGCAATCATGTCAACAAGACATGAGCCGTATGAACACAGACTTAGCACATATCAAGAGAAACAATGGACCTTTTGAAAGAAAAATTCGAAAATCGCCTTTTTTCTCGTAGAGGAGGAATGAATTGACCACCAAGATCGTGCGATTTTACACCTTTAGACTTTTTTGTCGAGTTTTTCGAAATCGAAATTGTACAGCAATAATCCCTAAACAGTTCAAGATTATCGTTTCTTATATGAGGAGTTCCATAATAAAACAATTAAACTTTTCTTTTAAGTATTTCATTAAAAATAGAGAAGTTCCATAATAAAACAATCAAACTTTTCCTTTAAGAGTTTAGTTGAAAATAGAGTCGTTTCTTCTGTGAGGAGTTCCATAATGAAACAATCAAACTTTTTTTAAGTATTTCATTCAAAATAGAGTCTTTTCTTCTATACGTTTTTCGAAATCGAAATTGTACAGCAATAATCCCTTAACAGTTCAGCTTAGAAACAACATTTTCGAGCAACATTATCGTTGACAATATTTCAATTAAACGTTTAATTCACTTGATTAAAAGTTTAATTCACCTGATTAAATATTTAATTTAAACTGATTTTATTTTTGATTAATTCTTTTACTGGCGCAAAAATTTTTTTCTGTGAACAGTTTATTGAAAAACGTGATTGAGAAATTTGGTAGAAGATTGAGAGCCTGCCGAGTCAGTAGGGGAGGAGGTCACTGAATTTTTTTGTAACAAACGAAATAGAAATATTTTTAATATCTCAAAAAGAAAAAAAAAACTTTTTTTTATTAAAATTAAAATTATATCTCAATTTTTAGACACTTTTTATTAACCCTTTAAGTTAGGCTAACAAGGCTGGTGCGAAGTAAACTTCACACCCTCACCCAGAGACCAATATGGTCCATTGTGACGCCTTAGATAGGATATTAACCCTTTAATCATTATGAATTATAATTAAATACAAACTAAGTAATATTTATAATAAATTAATGTATTTTTTTCTTTTTCTCATTTCAGGTGAGTTAAAAGCAATAAATCTTATAATATTTTTAAATAACCCTGTAATGCCTAATAAATCACTGATGGTTTAAACGCTGGTTTAGTTGAACTAAACTTGAATTTATATGTAGTTTAAACTCATCAACCATAAATCAGTGTCCCATGTATTACATGTTGTTAAAAAAATAACATGTGGTAGCACTACGACAAATGTTGGCAAATTCATATGATTTGTACTGGTAGTTTAAACGCCCAATTTCATGCGTTTAAAGATGGTTTATATGTTTAATGATTTATATATTTGTTGGCTTAAACACATTTTAAACCAAAAAGAGAGTTTAACTTGCTCTGATTTTTTAGCCCTAAGTGTAACAAGTATTTTTTTTTTTAAATAAAATTGTGATGGCCTGTGGAAGAAGGAATTGAGGCAATGGACAGAGTTTCTACCAATAAGCCAATAAATTTGAATTGCTTTTAGTTTCATTTGAGTTAATTTGGCTTCTAAATATATGATGCCATTTCAACGTTAAACGCCGAACTAGATGTATACCGAGTAGGGATGCCAATCCTAAAATCCCGGGACTTTTCTAAAAATTTAAGTCCCGAATCCCGGGACTTTAACATAAAACCCCGAGATTTCGGGTTTAGTAAAAATGTGCTAATTTTTCTATTTTATCAAATACAACTATATTTGAAAAAACGTGAGTCACCCTGTTAAAAATAACTTCAAAAATTCAAAATTAAACCATACCGGTAATGAATCTATTTTTAACTGCACAGAAAAAAATATCCCAAGAAAATTTTTAACAACACAGTTTGTTAAAAATAAAATTTTAGGTCAACAAACTTTTTGTTTGATTCAAAGAAAAAATTTATCAAATTTACACTTTGCAAAATAGCACTCAATAAAACATTTTTAATAATGAAATAATTAAATTATTCTTCATATTCAATAAAAAAAATATTTGAATCAAAGTAAAGACAGTATTTTAACAACTGTTGTCCATTTTTAAATAGCTCATAATTCTCATTTGTTTTACAGTTTTATTTGAATAATATATTTAGTTTTGCCAAAGTCTTTGGAAAAGGTTTCCTGATGATCTGGCCTAAGCAACCAGTGAAATGCGCATAGGAACTTACTTATCCCCGCATAATAAATTTTAGTGTTTTTATAAAAAAGGTCTTTTGAAAAATATTTGTTTAAGTTTATATAAAATATATTAAATTAAATATTGTAATATAGCATATATGTAGCTATTTACTGGTAAGCTTAGCTTTAATTGATGCAAAAAAGCCTTAATGCCAGACTATATCAAAATCTTGAGAATCACAGTGAAAAGTGCAGTGAAATATTTCCTTTCTTCAAAGGATTTTCTAATGACGTTTACAAGTCTATGCGTTTGTTCAATTGTGCTATGTTTTCTTTTCAATCCAAACTGATTATTTGGAATACATCTACTTTTGTTAAGGATCATGGCTAATTTTACTTTACATACTTGTCGGGTTAACATATTACACATTTGCTACGTTTGTCTAAATAGTGCCGTACTACAATTAAATAGTTATTGGCCGAAAAACTTTGTATATATGTCGGTACCATCAGCCTTGCACCCAGTTCCACATTCTTAAGAACTGCCAAGTAACTGTGTTTCGCATTCGAGGTCCTACAATAAGTGATCAGACTGATTTCTTTTATTTTGCAGCTTAGTTGTAAATAAGACAACTGGTTGTGTTTAGTTGAATTTTTTGATATTTTTGTTCGCCGCAATATAGCAATATAGTTGTAAACCATAATAGAAAAATTAAAAAATTACAACTCAACTGAGTTGAGTTGTGAACCGTAATAGGGGCCTACGTTCATAATAGAGCTGACTAAAGCCCAATATTAATGTACCAAACACATTTTGTTTTTGCAAAAAATTTTTGGTTTTTTTTTTTCTTTTTCTTTATTTTTAGCCACTTTCTTTTATTTGTATTAATATATATTTTTATTATATATATCTAGCTGGTGAGGCCTAACTCCATTTGTGAAAATAAAAATGCAAAATTTTGGTTTTTTTACCAGCCAAAAGGGACGAACATTTATGAGCTGAACCGAACACAATAAAGTTTATGGCTTAAAAAAAAAAACCGAACGGAATTAAATGTTCTCATTTTTTGTTGTGTTGGGAAAAACAGTATTCTTTTTGGGTTCGAAAGATGACAAACAGGGAAACGTTATTTTTTTTAATGATTTTCTACACAAACACTTTAAACGTTTGTGTTTTCCACAAATCTACCGAACCGAACACAAAGGAGCAATGTTAAGTGCTTATTTTCGAATATTGCTTAAACCAACTTTTAAGTTTTTGCTTATTTCTGGTATTAAAGTTGAATTTTCCACTTAAGTGTGTTTGGAGAACTAGAGTAGAATATCGTGACAAATATTTTCGCAGAATATTTCAGCTGCATACAACCCTGTTTTAAATGTGGTTTTGCAAAAAGACCGCTTTCTAGAAGAGTTAGGGGGTTAATGCGCACCCACAAAATGTTCGTTGTAATGTTCGGAATAAATCTTCCGAGGTCACCATACACCAAGAACCTACGTTTTATTACTGCAGAAGGCTGCAAATATTATTTTTTTAATTTAACGGCTGCTGTTTTCGGGATTTATCCCGGTTAAAAACTTCATCTTTATTTCCCTTTTTTTGTCAACATCTCTCATAGCGTCGCATTCTTATCGTTTTTGTTTTGTGTGTGCATAAATATTGTTATATCAGCAATTTCCTTAGAAATCTATTAATTTGAAATCACGACAAAAAATATATAGGTATTTTTTTAAAATTTTTTTCTTAACTTAAAAATATACAATTAAATTCATTTCTAAGGAAATCCTTAAGTCACTTAAAGCAAAAATAAAAAAACTCACGAAAAATCTCAATTAAATTATTAAAAATTGTATTTAGTTTTTTTTTAAGCAAAAATAATGATTGAGAAAAAAAAGTTGCAGAAAAATGTTAACGACTTCAAACGAGACAAGTGCGAATAAGTAAATTATTTAATAAAATACAAGTCTTATGAGTGAAATAAAGAAAAATACAAACAAATTATTAAATGAAATTCTACACAGAAACATTTAAACGCACACAATCTGACGAACACATCTACATTGAATAAAAAAAAATAATTACAGACAAATAAAAAAAAAAATTAAGAGACGAGAGATGGTTATCGAAACAGTTAATCAACATTTATTTCAACACCCAATAAATCTTATTGCGAACATTATAAAATTGTACACATGTATAGACACTACTTACACATGTACACACACACACACACACATGCATACAAAGCTGGGAAAGACATTCACTTACATATGTGTACTTTTCAGTGTTGCCGTTAGGATACGAAAGATACATTTTTCGTATCTTTTGACTACTTCAGGTATCATGTATAATCCTGACATTTTTCGTATCTTTTGAATCTGTACGCAAAATGTACAGAAACAAAACATTCGAGAATTTTTAGCCAACTAAAACTTATTAAGATTAATCATCGTAACCGACTCAATACGAATACAATAGCAGCCAAGGCGCATTAATTAGAAGGTGAGGTCAACTCTACAACAACACTGCTTCTGTGGTCGGATTGTCAAAAATATTGCTATTAAAAAAGGTAAGTTTACATAAAAAATTAGTTTGCATACACACTTTGACAAGTCGACCACCGAAAAAAAAACACCATATGTTGACTTGACCCCATCTTTTTCTGAATTCGCCTCGATAGCAGCTTCAATAATGGTGAAAGAAAACATTAAGGAGTTGCAACATACAATCCACCTAAATCTCTTGTACTGAGGAAATACGAACATCTTTTTTATTTTCAGAAAATTTATTTGAACTTTGATATAATCGCTTTAGAATAACCGCCTTAACTCGTATATTAATTCTTACAAAAATGAATTTGTCTTGATAACATCCAAAGATAATTACATAGAATTAATTTTAAAAATATATTTTTAAAAATTACATATGTACCTAATATTTATGATCTAAGTAAATATAAAAATTAATTTATACGAAATCATTTTCTTTACAATATTCATTTAAATATGAAATAAAAATTTATGTTAATAAATGTTTAACGTTAAAATTGGATTTTAAAATTCTTGGGGAAAAGTGTATCTTTTTGGAAACTAAAATGTATCTTTCTCGAAAGTTCACTGGCAACACTGGTACTTTTGTCTTTTTTTTGGAAACAGTGAAAGGTGATGATGACCAGCGATGGTAGGTTTGAATATTTAACAGAAATTATCCTAAAAATGTTTTTAAATCAGTGTTGATAGTTTTAAAAGAACTTACCTGAAAACTTACCGCTTGGCAGTGTTGCCATTAGTAGGGAAAAATCCCTACATGTAGGGTTTTTTGATACTAAAATAGGAGCGTAGGGAAAATCGGACTGATTTTTTATATTCGCCAAAATGTAGGTGTTTTTTCTCATATTGCATTATATACGAAATAAATGCTAAAAAATGTTTTTTAAATAATGAATTAATATTTTAAAAAGTTAAATTCTTAAATCCAAAAAAAGGTTTTTGGATAAAAAAAAAATTAGTACTTATATTAACTTTTGTGTTAATAATTTAACTTAAGTCTCAATGATCGCATTTATGAGTGGAGAAAAATCGCATACAATTTTTTTTTCTGAAGTTGGGAAATTAATATGTAAAATTGTGAAATTAATATACATATTTTGAAACATGAATTTAGAAGAGTTTTAGAAAAAAATAGAAAGAATGAAAAACCATAATGACGAGACTGTATTTTGAAATTGATCAAAACTGGTACGGATTTTGTTTGCTTTACCCAATGGAAATGCCGAGTCAGAGAGACCACAAAAAAGCGAAACAAATTGAGCCACACAAATTTAAGTTAAATTTGTATTATAAGACCAATTACAAAAAATTTTTTTTTAGTTTTATTTTTGTTATTTTTATACATATTAGAATCAAATAAGTTTTTATAACTAATGTTTTCTTCGATATTAATTTGTTTTTGTAGGGAAAATTTTTCCAACGTGTAGGGAAAAATCGGATTTTTTTTAGTATGTGTAGGTATTTTTCAAAAATTCTTCTGGCAACACTGCCGCTTGGCCTAATTTCATGGTGAATCAAATCCACTTTGGTGACAAACTATGCGTTAACCACAACACCTTCGCAAGTCAGAGGCATCATTGCACCCTGGTAGCAGTTCGAGTGTATAATCTGGCACAACTAAACACTCGTTCCTTGTTTAAGAACTGGAGCTATCTAACCTCCACTGCTTTTGGATAAATACTAGTAGCATCTGTTGAATAGCAACAGCACCTAGGGATAGTCCTTCATCAGTCCGAACACTCCCACATTTGGGGAAAATCCCGCGTCTTTAGGTAGCAAATCACAACCTTCACGAAATCTCCAAAAGTATACTTTTAACGGAAAAGCAAAGCTTACGCAAAGACAAACTTCCCAAAAAACAGAAATCATTTCTTGCAAGAAGAATACTAACGGAGATCTTAAATACTAGTCAGACCGGGGGAAAGTCCTCAGGGGCTACTGACTCCCGTGGTACCAGCTGGAATCTCTGGTTGATTTTAGCTGGTATTGGCTGTAAATCAGTACTGAGAGAAAACTTTTGGCTCATTTGCCTAACTTAAAGTTCAAAGTGCCAAAAAACTCTCAGTTCAGAATTAAACTCCCAAATTTTGTTTCCAATTTTTAATTATTGAAAAAAACTTACACATCAATTTTGTATTAAAAATGAAATTTATTCTTTTGTTATTTTCACGCTAAAATTATTACAAAATTTTTCAAATAAAAAAACAAAAAAAAAAAAATTGATTTCAGATTGTGGTTCTGGCTGTTCCATGGCATCTACACAGAGAAAAATAAAAATTGATTTCAATTAAAAAATTTGTGATATTAATTAAATTTGCGCCACTTAATTAAACGTTTAATTCACTTGATAAAACTTTGAATTACAACTGATTTTATTTTTGATTTATGCTTTAATTGGTGAAACATTTTGGAGAATTTTTTTCTGTGTAGTTTTCTTGTATAAAACAGGTGTGGTCCAACGATAATGCACGGATGTTAATTGTGAGTCACACCTTAACGTCAAGTTTTTTGTCCAACTTAATTTGACATTTCTTTGTTTCAATGTTTCACAAATTCAACCATGGAATGGTAAACAATTGAGCAGCGCGTTATTAAGATTGTTGAAGCCTTTTACGAAAATGAGGGTTCAAATCAAAATGCATTTCGTGATTTTTTAGGTCAGCATAATCGACCAAATGTGTCCACAATTAGGAGAATTGTGTGCAAATTTTAGCAAATCAGGTCTGTAGGAAATGTGAAAACACCTGTGCATGCTCGCCCAGTGCTGGCGGCGCCATCGGGTCGTACTTCTTAAAAAATAAGGTTGGCCAAGGTCGGCAAGTTACCGTGAATGGTGTTCGCTATCGCGAGATGATAACTTTTGCGCAAGAAATTCAACGGCCGTGTTATCTCACGTCGTGTCGATGTTAATTGGCCGTCCCGTCCCGATCATGTGATTTGACACCGTTGTACTTATTTCTTTGGGGATATTGAAAAGAAAAAGTGTACGTCAACAAGCCAAGAACAATTTAAGAGCTAAAAAAGGAGTTTATTCAGCACTTAACGACATTTAACCTAAATTGAGTCTCAGAGTCATTGAAAATTTGGACCATCATATAGAGATATGCAACCGAAGCCGTGGCTAGCTTTTGGGTGTTATTTTGTTTTACACACAATTGTCATTGATCCTTCTATTATAATAAAACATATTAAGATAATTCTCTATAATAATTAACTTGTGACACGCCCGTTAAAATCCTACCTTTAACTAACGCCAAGTTGTAAGTGAGCGAGTCTTAAATTTGTTAACTGAAAGAACAATAAATAAATCGTTACGATACTTAAAAAGGTAATCAAAAGTAAATAGTAAATACTATTTGATGAGAAAATAAATATCAAATGTTTAGGGAAATTGGTTCACATTTGGGTCTATAGCTCTTTCCTATTCAACCGATTGTGCAGTATTTAATCGAAAACTGCAATTTTACACAAAAATGTTGTTTTTTTTCTGTTGAGTCGTTCGGAAGTAAGCGTGTTTTGAACAGGGCCCAAATCGTCACAGTCGTGATCGAGTGACTTTGATCGACATTTTAATTTTTGAGATTATGTCATTCGATAACGAGTAGTCGATCGAATGACTTTACTCGAAATATCATTCGATAGGTTAAGAGCTTTCGTAAAAACATTTAATTGTTTTTTTACAAAAAATTTACACACTTTTTGGTAATAAGGATTTAAGTATTAAACTTTTTTCAGCAATAAGAAATAAAATAATAACATTCAGTTTTGCAATTTTTCGCAAATTATAGTCATAGATAGAAGCGATTTTTGTATTGAAAGTTTTTTGATTCTTTGCAGCTTTAACGATTTTTAATAAATAGTAGACTTTGCTATTATGCCGCTGTTAGCAATTTTTTTTTGCGAATTTCCCCTAATTTAGCAATTTTTACAGTATTTTTTCCATTCCTTATACTTTTATGGACTCTAAATCAATTTTATGGCTTGTTCGAATTATTAAAAATTTTCGCGAATTTACGCTATTTTTGCAAAAAAATTTTTTTTTGTTAATTGTTGACATTTTGTTTTTTTTTTTTAACCGATTTCTAATATAGCGCTATAGCAGCGATTTTTTCTGTAAGTTTTCTGATTCTGTACAGCTTTAACAATTTTTAATAAATACTAGACTTTGCTTTCATGCCGCTGTTTGCAAATTTCCGCTAATTTAAAATTTTTAATCGAATTTTTGCCATTCCTTGTAATTTTAGGGACTTTTAATCAATTTAATGGCTTGTTTGATATGTTAAAAACTTTCGCGAATTTTCGCTAGTTTTGCAAATTTTCTGAATTTTTAAAATGTTTTCCGAATTTTTGGAATTTTTGCGTTGCTTTGTTGCTCTTTTTGGCAAGCGCCGCCGTTATAAAAAAAGCCACATAAATAAACCGAAGTCACCTATTTTATAGGGCACTATCAACATTGTTGATTTATAGTGCAATGCCTTATGCCATTAGTATACAAGCATAAAAATCTGTTACATTTTTTAAACAAATTTCGATACGAAAGCTTTCGAATGCCGCAATCCCGTTTTTGATACGTCACGAAGTTTTATTCGATACGAAAGTTCATTCGATCACGTGTGCGACGATTTGGGCCCAGATCGAAAGGCAAGGTTAAATCGACTGAGAACTATTCCAGGACCAATTAAAAGTAAAAGGTATGGAGTCTTAAATGAATATTTCAAAAATTTCACACCGAATGCCGAACTAAGGGGTTATATCTAACCCTTATTCAGCACTGGTGGTGGAAGGTATAAAAACACAAGGTCCTAATAAGACTAAATTTCATTGAAATATATTCATACAATTGTTAATTCTATTACAAATCCCATCTCTGTTATAGCACAAATCAAAAAATTTTCATTAATTTGAAAATGAATGTACATAAAAGTATTTGTCTGGAAGTTTATGTGGCTTAAAATGAAAAATAGACTCATTTCAATCAATAGCATAAGAAAAAAATTTTTGCACAAATTTATGCTGCACGACAAATGTTTTTTGATAACTTTGTGATAATACCAGAAATATGCATTTGTACACAAGTTACAAGTTCCTTATTACACTCCCTATTGATTATGAATTAAAATCACCACTTGACTTGAACAAGTGTCTTCACCGTTAAATGGGGAAAAAAGTACAGGGTTTTTTTTAGAGGGTTTATACTCTGAAATGCAATAAAAGGGCCGGGCCCTTAACACCCACACCACAATAGTGAAAAGGGTATAATGTGTGTGT
The DNA here is from genome assembly GCA_963931875.1 of Pollenia griseotomentosa. Classification (NCBI taxonomy): domain Eukaryota; kingdom Metazoa; phylum Arthropoda; class Insecta; order Diptera; family Polleniidae; genus Pollenia; species Pollenia griseotomentosa. The sequence continues at coordinate 53,391,371 of OZ007564.1, forward strand.
GCTGATGCGTGCAGCACATTAAAATATTGGTCCAGGACTTATGTTTCGAATCGATCTAACTAGGTCCGTCCGTCTGGCTGGCTGTCCTTGTGCGCAAAGTAAGTTCGCAGCTTTGGAGATAAATTGATAAAATTTGATTTATAGTTTATAATTGTAACAAGGACCACGCATATTCCAAATATTAAGAATCGTTCCATAATTTCGCTTAGCCCTAATGCAAGCTTCTTTCCGGAATACAGTTTTTGTGCCAATAAACCATATTATTAGGTTGGTATTAAGACTAAGTTTGGTTCAACTTTTTTTTTTTTTTGAAATTTAAATGATCTTGCCAAATTTTATTGGAATTGGTCCATAGTAAGTCAAAGTTCCCATACAAATACTTCTGCAGAAAAATGTTTTTAATGCCTTAACTTCCTTATAAATGTTGGTCTGGACACTAAATTTGACAACAGTAATTTTTACAATAGTTATTATGTGTCAAAATTTGTGTTGGTAGGTTCAGAATTGACCAAAAGCCCCATTTAACCCCCTTGCTAATATCACTTAAAGACAATAAAATCTCAAAAAGATGAATATATCTTATTAATATTCGGCTTTAAGAACCTTTACTTGAATCTTAACCTCATAACATAATTTCGTTCAGGTGGGTTTATGATTGCCCATGGGTCCCAAAAATTTGTCTCTGAATACTGTGGTGCAGCATACCATATGGTCTGGCTAAAGCGACTATACTTTCTTAGTCTTCGTCCAGACTGGCAATTTTTGTTGCAGCATTTGTTGCGTTTATTGGTGAGAGCACAGAAAAAAATATCTCAAGATAATTTTTAACAACACAGTTTGTTAAAAATAAAATTTTAGGTCAACAAACTCTTTGTTTGATTCAAAGAAAAAAATTATCAAATTGACACTTTGCAAAATAGCACTCAATAAAACATATTTAATAATGAAAGAATTATATATTTCTTTATATTCGATAAAAAAAAATATTTGAATCGAAGTATAGACAGTATTTTAACAACTCTTGTCCATTTTTAAATAGCTCATAATTCTCATTTGCTTAACAGTTTTTTTTGAATAATATATTTAGTTTTGCCAAAGTTTTTGGAAAAGGTTTCCTGATGATCTGGCCTAAGCAACCAGTGAAATGCGCATAGGAACTTACTTATCCCCGCATAATAAATTTTAGTGTTTTTATACAAATATAAAAATTGAAAATTGATGACATCGTCATTAATAAATAAAAAAATAAAGATTCGATTTTCAACAATTTAGTTTAACAAATCAAGTAAAAATTTTGTTGTTGACTAAAAATTTAACAATTATACATACAAACTTTTTTATCAATACCGCAAAAATCGTCATCGCAGAAAATTCAAAAAGTTTTATAATCAAATATGCGATTTTCGTATTCAAGTATGAAAATTATTTTTTTCTGTGAGTGGTGAAAAGATTGGAGTGGAGTACTTAGTTTCATGTGCTCTGCAATTCTGTTTTGTTTTGTAGTTTCACACTTTTCAACTTAAGTTGGCTGTAAGTGTATTTTTATTTATATATAAAATATAAAAAGAAGAGGAAAGACAAGATAAAAATACAAAAATCTAGAAAATAGACTTGAATTTCATTATCTGAATATCTGCGCAATTTCAAAGCAGAATTGTAAAAAACTGCAGCAACAAAAATTGCAAGTCTTAGCGTTGACTTACATGATTTATGGTGATATTATGCGTTTAGTTTTTTAATATGATTCAGGGCATGTGAGTGCTGCTGCTGAGCGATGGTATTCCGTGTGAAAATTGTTCCTATTTTGCATAAATACCTATCCTTTGTTGTCAACATTATGTTTCAATAAACTATAACTGAACAAAATTTATTATTTATTAAATACCATTTATTACTTGCAATAGCAAACCTATTAAAAAAAGTCTGAAAATTCGCAAAAAGAAAAATTAAAAAATATTTTCTTTAATCAAAAAATCAAGATCCATGTGAAAAGTTGTTTTCTTGGATTTCAGTTTTTTTGGTGATTGCAGAGAATGTGTCTAAAAGTGAAAATTTATAGAACAAATTGGTTTTTTTTTCGGAAGTGCTTATTAGGTCTTTTAAAAACAAAAAGTTTGAAACAAAATATTTATAATAATTTTCTATAAAGAGATGCATTTTTTAAATTTAAACGAGTGAAAAGGCTTTATTCAGCCTTGCCGATTCCTTGATACCCACCACCATTGGTTCAAATAAAGGAGCAACAAAATATAGAACACACAGAAAATGTTTAACTATATATGTATTAGGCATTTAAATTTAAAATACAAAAAAAGAAATTACTATGTATGGGGGCTAGAGCAATAAGTGGACCGATATGATAAATGGATGGATGGTAAAATAAATATTCGCTCTACATTTTTGTAGCCGTAGCTCATCCCATATCGCAGTTATCATGCCAAAAAATTTATACCGGGGGGACATTGTATGTAGGCGAGGTAAATTAATGGACCGATTTGTGATATAAATTTGTTGCCTTAAAATATGGTTTTAGCAAATTTGATTTTAATAAGTCTTTTTTTGCGACCTCTATCATGCTTATTACAGACGGACGGATATGGCAGGATCGTTTTAGAATTTTACAAGAATCCAGAAAATTCTTTCTAGAACTCCGATGTTTATTTCGATGTGTTACAAATGAAATGACAAACAAATTTAATTAAGGTACCTCCAATCTTTTTGTCGCGGGTTTTAAAACAGTTATACTTTTTTTTTTAACACAAAAAGGGGATACACGGAAAGAATTATTTACTAAATAACCAGAAAATATGGCTTCAACCAAGAAAATTTTGCACGACTCTCGTCCAAACCAACAATTTCTTATTCTAAATACACCTATGCGTGCTTGTTTTAAGAAAAAAGTTATTACACAAAGCGAACAAAAATTCCTTCGAATACAGCAAAAAAAAAAAAAATTATTTTAATTCTATAGTTACTTACACAGAAAAAATTATTTTTCCAATTCAAACAAAAAATTTGTAGAATCAAACAATTTTTTGTCTGAAATCGGTCCTACAAACAAATTTGCATATTCAAACAATTTATTTGCATTTTGTTTACTGAAAAAAAACACTAATTTTTTCAAACAAATAATTTAACTGAATCAAACAAAAAGTTTACTGAAATTCAAAATCAAAAAAAAAAAAAAAGTTTTTGCACAAGCAATGACGCGCACACAAGGAAGTTAAAGGAAAAGAAAATTCAATTACATTTAACTCAATACCTATAAACTAAATGAGAACTGTTGCTTTTCAAACATGAAAACATAAAAACGTGTAGCATTAGTTATTTAAGAAAACTTAATATTAATTAAGACACTTTTGTTTGATTTACTTGATATGGGCATTTCCTGGGGTCACGAACGTACGTTCGTTAGCTTTGGTACGCAAAAAATATAGAAAACAAAACTTTTCCTAGAATTTTTTTTGCGATTCGATAGCATTTGGGTAGCTCTATGTTTAGTGCAAAAGATGGGTTTCATCGAGTTTAAGTTTTCATAATAATAGTTGTAAACATGTGGTCACGAACGTACGCAAAATAGAAGTCAACTTTGGATGACAGCAGTTAAATGTAAAAATCTGCGTAATGGAACGGAATTTTCAAAAGTGGTTAATTTATTTTGGAAGTGTATTAATATAGGTCTCCATCCAGCATTTACAAAATAAAATATCTCTCTTGGTTTTTGTTTAATTGGCTTATGTACCGGTTGCGAACGTACGATTTTTCCATATGTTTTTTTATTATTATCACCAAGCATTTTCCCATAAATATCCTTAAATTTCCTTAACAAAAAAACTTAATAGGTACTCCTTTTACAACTGATTGTAATGGAAAGATTATGAAGAAAGAGTGTAAACATAACATATTTTTTGCATTTAAAATAAGTATATAAAAATGTCTTTAGAAGTAGGAAATATAAGAAAATATAAAATTTTACAGTTTCCAGTGCAATTTCCTCAAGCAAAATAGCTGAGATATGCTATGAAACCATTCTTTTATAATAACATAGACTTTTTTTTATAATAATAAACAATAAAAGACAAAGATTATCAACATTTTATTTTTTCATCCTGGTAGACCATTCTGGGGAAATGCCCATATGTCGATTCAAATAAAAATTTTTTGAATCAAACCAAGTTTTCTTGAGTATTTTCTGAAAAAAATTTAAAAATCGCTAGTTTCTTGATGCAAGAAATTAAATTCTATTAAAAAATCAAGTAAACCAGAATTATATTAAATAAATGCAGCTTGAACTCAAAAATATCTTTTTATTTTTAATAAAAATTAGCAACTTTTGAATTTCTTGTTTAAAGACATTTTTGATCATAGCTATACCAAAAGTGGGAATTTTGTGTTCAGGAGAAAATGTTTCTTTATTTATAAAAATTTTACTAAATAGGTACGAACAAAATTAGTTAAAAGCAAGAAATTATTTTTGGATTTTCTTCTTTTGATAGTATCAAAATCCATAACTACAAAATCCCGATTTTTGAAATCCTAAATTAAAAAATTTTGATATAAAATCCTCTGTTTAGCATTTGTTAGCAAACTCGGTACTTATTATACGATTGAGGAAAAACCTGATCTTGGACCATGTCGTTGTTAAAAAGGTTTTGTAGTGAAACGACATGTCTTCGTTTTTGAACGAAATGTTTTCGTTTTTAAACGAAGTTAAAACTAATCCTCTTGAGTATAGGTACCATGGAGTTGTTTCAAAACTAAACCACTAGGAGTATGTATGAACATGTAGTAGTATTAAGACTACTCCGTTGTAAAGCAAAACTGGGTTATATGGTCCAGTCCTAGGACATCGTAATGTTAAATAGACCATGTTTTTTCAATACATTTGGGTTACCTTTGGACAAGTCCTAGTCTCTTATGGGCTACATTTTACATGCGTGTATGGACTAGTCGTATTATCTGCAGGGTACCATTATCTAGTAATGACCCTGCAGATAATATTGGACTACGTGATCCATTTTGATGAAATGGACTACTCCCTGGACTGGTTTAATGTTATGCAAGCATGGACCATGTTATTGTTAAAAAGATTTTGTAGTGAAAAGACATGTCTTCGTTTTTAAACGAAATGTTTTCGTTTAAAACGTTGGATTATATGGTCCACTCCTAGGACATCGTTATGTTAAATAGACCACCTTTAAACCATATATATATAATATGTATTTTGTTCGACCTTTAATATTTCAAATACATACATATTACTAAATTTTCGAGCTTAAGGTCTTTTTGTTATAAAAATAGAAACGGAAGTTAAAAATTTTTTTATATTGTAATAGATCAAGTTTGATTTGAAAAATATTTTTTTGTTTTTGAATTAAAAATTTTTTAATTTGTCAGTTATTGTTAAAATTTTTTATAATTTGTTAAAAAATTTATAAATTAAGAAAAAAACCCTGAAGAAGGCACTCAAGGAAGTGCCGAAATATTGGTTTTAAAAAAACCGTTAAAAGTTTTTTATAACAAAAAGACCTTAAGCTCGAAAATTTAGTAATATTTTAAGCCATATAGGTAGATATTTGGAGTAGTTTTGGAGTACTCCTACTCCTTTATGGACTACTCTTTACATGCATGTATGGACTAGTCTCGTTATCTGCAGGGGAGGAACTTTACAAAGAAATCGTTTGATAAGCTTTAATTTCACGACCCACTGTAGGTAGGTTGGTACCTATTAAACTTTGTGAAATCAGAATTTTCTTGGAAATACTTGGTCAGTGTAGAAATGCTTGTGTTTGTGTAGTTTTTGAATTTATTAAAATGTAAAAAACCAACAAATTATTTATCTCTACATTAAATAAAAAAATTTAACATTTCGCAACAAAGTTTAATTCATAAAAATTTTTCTTTAAATTCAATTTAAATAAATTTTTATTTTGTATGAATATCTACGCCAGCAGATAAGTATTTTTCCGAAACCTTCTCAAATTAATACCGACAGCGCCATCTGGTAGATCGAAAATGACTAAGTATATTACAGAAAAAATCTTCCATTAAAATAAAACTACAAAAACTGACAACAAAAAACGAAATGTAAAGCAAAAAGGCGCCAAAACCAAGTGAAACCATAAAAAAAAACCCATAAAAATTGCCAACAAAACGGTCCGCTTTTTCACATACACACACACACACACACCTACGCAAACACAAAACTACAAACAACAACAAAACCACCTGCATTAAAAACTTGTTTCTTTTTTGTTGCTGATATAAAAAACACCACCACTTGCTAGAAAGGCGTGATTTTCAAAAACAAAACCACACCCCCTCTAATGGAAGTATTAAGAAAACAAGAGAAAATAATCCCAAGAGCCTGCTCAAAGAGAGCCAAAAACTGGTTTATTTTAAGAAAATAATAAAAATAAATTCTAATTGGAATTGTAAAAAGAGAGAGAATAAAGAAATGAGATGTATGTGTGAGTATGTGCAATAACACACACCCAAACTATTTCCAGTTTTTATTTGCTGCTTCCAACCACTTTAATAATGGAAGTTTGGCAAGGCAGAAACAACAAAAACATTTAAGGTGGGGATTTTTTTTCGTTTTGCTTAACACACATTCAAAGCTGCAGTACAAAAACAAAAATGGCGTCTTTATTATGGGATTGCTGATGAGGTTTTACTTTGTTCGTTCGTTAGAAAGTTGGTGAGGAAAACTTGTGTATTTTATGAGCAGGAATTGAGTATGAGTAGGAATTCTGTGAAAAAGGTTTCACTTGATTACCCCCTTAAAAGAAAAATTAGTAAAGCAACAGCAACAAAAATTTTTTCTTTTTGAGCTTAACAAAAAAATACCTAGGTACAATGCAAACTAAATGCTTAAAGGAAAAGGGAAACAGGAAGTATGAAGGGTGTAAATGGAATTTTCTTAAAACAGACCAGAAATAAAACAGCAGCAGTAGCAGGTAACCATACAGCTCATAGCACACGCTTACACTTTACAAAAGGAATTCTAACGTTTTAACAACCAAGAGCCATTCATTCATTCGTTCATTCATCCGTCAGTCTGTTGATTCGACTGACTTGCCGACTCTGACTAAATTTTATTAAAGTTGCGGCCTTAATTTCTCATTTATTGTGGATATTTTGTTGTGGTTGCTGTAATTTTTTTTTAAAGAAGTTTTAAAGAATTCATTTGAAATTGCCAACATTTTGTCGTTTGGTGTTTCTTTAATCGTTTAGGATTTTTTCGTGAATTAAAGAGTTTAAATGTAAAAAAATTAATATTATCAAAAAACTTAAGCTAAAAAATAAAAAAAAAAATCCTGGCAGAATTATTTAAATTTAATGTTCCCGTAGAAATTTATACGGGGAATAGGTACCTACCTATTAAAAATTAATAACTTTAAGCGATTTTTTTTAAATTATTGCAAAAAGGGACTTTAATTCGTTTTATACCTTTTGTCAATTAAATATAAAAAATTGGCAAAAATGCCAACGATTTATTTATTTAAAAGAGCAAAATCAAATGTTACCGCCTTGGGAGATAAAGTGGATTTTATTTAATAAAAAAAGGTTCTCAAATTTGTGTAGTATTTTTCTATTTTTCACAATTTTTGCGTTTTTGCAAATAAAAAAAAAGAATTACATAGAAAGAAACATGTTAATTACAGTTGAACTTCTATAAGTCGAACTTCTGTAAGTCAAAAATACTTTAAGTCGAAGAGAATCTCTTGGCAATAGCGGTGGACAGGCCAATTCACATAATTTTGTTTCTATAACTTAAATTCTTTAACTTCTCTATCTTGAATTTTTCTATAACTCAAAGTAAAATATTTGCACCACGCGTGGCCACACTTCCACAAGTCGAATTTTTTTCCAAAAATTTTTTGCCATCTTAAATTTTTGTTTTATTTTAAACTAATTAGCATTTAAAATATGACATTTATCTTTAGGTTAATAAAATTTGATAAATATAAATTTAATAATTCTAAGTTTTTCAAATTTTTCATGTAAACACTTATCAAATCACACAATATTTCATTAAATGAAATCTTTAAAAGTACATAACATGAATACCGTACAAATTTAATTTTTGTTGTGCATTTATTCCAAAATTCTCTAACTTGAAGTTTCTGTAAGTCGAACTATTTTCTCGGGATAATGGAGTTTCGAGTTATAGAAGTTCAACTGTAATTGAAAATGGATAAAATTCACAACAACAAATTTCGATCCATCAAATAAAATACAATTTGGTTTAAAGATTGAGGTTTGACTATTAACTGCTAGCCGTCGTCAATTTCTGCCAGCAAAGATTTCTGAAGAGATTGTGTGGTTGCTATCGAAACATGTCAAATCAACCTGTCCGTTTGTTAGAGCCCCCCGGGTTCGGTCAATAAATTTTTGTCGGCCAAGTGAACTGGCTCGGCAGCCTCCAACTTTTTTACCAAAGTTCTCAATTACGTTTTTCAATAAACTGTAGCCAATGGTTGATATCTGCTCGACAATGTTGTAGCTTAAACTGTTGTGGGATTATTGCTGTGCACTTTCAATTTCAAAAATCCTCACAAAAAAGTCTAAAGGTGTTAAAGCGCACAATCTTGGTGGCCAATTCACGCCTCTTCTACGAGAAATAATTCGATTTTTTCTTTCCAAACGTCCACTGTTTTTCTTGCTTCTTGTCCCGTTGAAACTACATATTCTCTACATCTAAATCATCAATTTGTCGCCACAAAAAGCTTCAGCTTATTTCCCTGTAGCGATTTTCATTGACCGATGATACCTTAAATATGGACACCAAACCAACATCATTATACTCTTCTTATTCACTCTGCTAATTAGATGAATTTATTTACAATCACGAATCATAATCTGAAGATGCACTGGCAACAACAATATCTTCGAAATTCATTTTCAGTATATTTTCTCGAGTTATAAAATATTGGCGTATGTCAATGTTTATGGTACTTTTCTTAAGTTAACACACTCTTTATGTTGATATGTTCTAAAGTTTGCAGCAAATTACTTAATTTGTCTCTACTATCATCTCTTAAGCTGTGAAAATGAACGGTCACCACTACAATTAGTAATCATTAAGCTAAGGAATATTCTTTATTGCACATTCTTAGATTATATTAGGGTGAGATATTAAAATCTGCAGATTCCTTTGTTACGATCTTTAAGTACTGTATCAAATGAAAACATTTTATTTTGAATTCATAAGAATTAATATCTACGAAATACAATTTCGCAAAATTTTTAAATTTGTGGTCAACTGATCAGAATCAATTGTTGTTAACTGAGAATGAAAACTTAACTCTATTTAAATTTCTTGGTAGGCATCTGAACGGGTTTTCTGGGCATATAAAGCATCGATTATAAGAATAAACATGTCTCCGCAAAATTTTTCTGTTCCATTTAATTGTTAATTTTGTAATGGTCCTTCAAAAAAAAGTGATGCGTGGTGCAGTGCAAAACCTTGCTCTTTGCGATTTATCTTTATAGTCAGAATTTGGGGTTTGGGCAGCCGCTTCATACAGATCGAAATTATTGCGTGCGATACCAACATAATCGATCAGATATGCATAAAGTTTAGTTGTAACGGCCATGGAAATAGTATTATTCTGTAAACTTATAATTGTTTTATTCACTGTACACAGAAACAATTATCTCAAGAAAATTTTTAACAATACAGTTTGTTAGATAAATAGCACTCAATAAAACATATTTAATAATGAAATAATAAAATATTTGAATTAAAGTAAAGACAGTATTTTTACAACTTTTGTCCATTTTTTATTTAATAATTCTCATTCGCTTTACAGTTTTATTTGAATAATATATTTAGTTTTGCTAAAGTCTTTGGAATAAGGTTTCCTGATGATCTGGCCTAAGCAACCAGCGAAATGCGCATAGGAACTAGCTTATTTCCCCACAATAAAATAAAGTGTATTTATCAAAAAATAAAAATTGGGATTATAGCACATCATCATTAATAAATAAATAAATAAAGATTCGATGAACATTCTGTTTGATTTATTCAACATTTCTAGTCTTGGGCTTAATCGTTCGTTTAGGTGACCGGTCATTAACGTTCAATTCGAAACAGTGAACGAGTTCGTTCATTTCGTTCAGTCGGTCATTTCAGGTCACTTGTCTTTTGGGTCGGTTGATCGTTTGGATCAGTCGGTCTTTTGTATCAGTTGCTCTTTTGTGGTTTTCGTTCAGTCATTCACAATTGATTGAATACGGCAATGTGTTAAAAGAGTATAGCAATATTCATATAAGAAATATGTATACAATAATAGAAAACAATAAACACAAAGCAAATTCGAAGAAACATTTTGCTTTGTGTTTTGCATTGTTTTTTGTGAATGACTGATTCAAACTGATTCAAAAGACCCAAGTGAACCATATTGAACGATGTATTATGAAAATGTGTAAAGCAATGTGACAATGAGTAAAAGAAACAAGTATATTATTCTGGCATAACAAACATATACACAAGAATAGTACTGTTGTTTCTTTTCAATCAGTTGTTCGGTAAGCAAGTGAATGACTGATTCAAACTGATTCAAAAGACCTGAAAAGACCCAAGTGAACCATATTGAACGATGAGACTGAACGGCCGTTCAACGTTCATTTGACTGATTCGTTCAATTGAACCGGGTCGTTCATGACCGACACAACTCTAAACATTTCCAACAATTTATTGTAACAAATCACGTAAAAATTTTGTTGAAAAAAATTTTTTGGGCGACAATTTTGTTTATTGACTTAAAATTCAAACAAACTTTTTTTATCAATACCGCAAAAATCGTCATCGCAGAAAATTCAAAAAAATTTTTTTTTATATCAAATATGCTATTTTCGTCTTCAAATATGAAAATTATTTTTTTCTGTGTACCCAGAAGATGATTCCATATCTCTGTTAGAAAAATGGTCTCTAATTTTTCCATTTTCTTGGCCAGGCTTTGAGCCTTATTTCCTGTTGCTACAGCTTGACGGATATCACATCCAATTGATGTCAAAGTGTCAGAAATATGTTTATAGCCATTATTAAAAAGATTCAAAGCATAAGCACGTGCAGACCATCCTGTATCCGCAAAAGATTTCAAAATGTTTGTTTGAATAAAAGTTGGTAATGGCTGAGTTTAAGGGTAAAATCCTATAATTTTTTTGTTTTTTTAATAAAAGACAAAATTTACAGAAGAATTTTATTTCTTAGTAGGAGCCTCCGATGCGTCGGGGTGGCCTTATGGTAAAGACCGTAACCAGCTTTCACTCTATTTACAATTATTCCTATTTCCTTCCGAAACTACAAGCACATTTCTTTTTTCCAAAAAAGCAATCAATGCATCAGTTTCTAACGTATTGCTCTGTTTGCTTTCTATACAAAAATAAAAAACTTCATCCAACGATACTGCCACTAAAGGAGTTTAATATTTATAAGAAACTTCGAATTAGAATTATACCTTCTGGAATTTAAACAAAAAGATTTTCTATGAACGTAAAGCGCGATAATAAATATACACTAAATTGTGCAAGGTTGCATTTAAAATTATTAAAATAACGGTTTGTCGACGAACCTTTGTATGGAAAGTCACTTTGAGAGCACCCAGTGTCAAAGTTAGAAGGAATTAAAAAAAAAAATATTTTGTATTTTTCCTATTTAGGCTATATTTATTATCAAAATATGAACCATTTTTTCTTTTTTGTGTTAACAAGATTTTGTTTGTCGTGCTTAATTCCCAATCTTTATTTTTGATAAAAACCCTGAAATTTATTGTTGATGGGATAAGCTATTCCTGTGCTTAGACCAGATCATCAGGAAACTTCATCCAAAGAAATTAGAAAAACCAAGCTTTGATATTGTTACAAGTAAAACTGGTGCTTATAATTCTTGTTCGCTTAACAGGTTTACTTGTTTAATATCTTTAGTTTTTCTAACAATCTTTGGATGAAGTTTCCTGATCCATCAACAATAAATTTTAGTGTGTTTTTTTATTAAGAATAAAAATTGGGAATTAAGCACGGCAAACAAAATCTTGTCAATTAAACATTTTGTATTCCCAAAAATTTTTTTGGTTTTTTTTCTCCAAACTTTCCATAATCTTTACATAACTTAAATAAAGATTTTTTTAATATTTTGTTATATAAAGAATTTTTTGGTTTTACTGAAACTAAAGAATTTTCGAAATAAATTTGCTGCTTTTTTTTAAAAAAAAAAAAGGAATCTTAAAAAAATTAATTTTTTTTGTTTTTTGACAGATGAATGGTCAAACCCTGAAATCATTTTGAGGATAAAAGACTTAAAAGCATGTAGCATATCAACATTTAAAACATTGTTAATTCCCTATTTTGGATTAGACTTGAGAGATCATAGTAGAAGAATTTAGTAATAAGGTTCGCGAAAATACCTGAGAAGTTTACTTAAAAAAAAAATATATTATACTAAATTTTATTGTTTTTAATATTACTTTTTTTACACAGAAAAAAATATCTCAAGAAAATTTTTAACAACACAGTTTGTTAAAAATAAAATTTTAGGTCAACAAAACTCTTTGTTTGATTCAAAGAAAATATTTATCAAATTGACACTTTGCAAAACAGCACTCAATAAAACATATTTAATAATGAAATAATTATATATTTCTTTACATTCAATAAAAAAAATATTTGAATCGAAGTAAAGACAGTATTTTAACAACTCTTGTCCATTTTTAAAAATAGCTCATAATTCTCATTTGTTTTACAGTTTTATTTGAATAATATATTTAGTTTTGCCAAAGTCTTTGGAAAAGGTTTCCTGATGATCTGGCCTAAGCAACCAGTGAAATGCGCATAGGAACTTACTTATGCCCGCATAATAAATTTTAGTGTTTTTATACAAATATAAAAATTTAAAATTTATGACATCATAATTAATAAATAAAAAAATAAAGATTCGATTAACATTTTGTTTGATTTATTCAACATTTCCAACAATTTATTTTAACAAATCAAGTAAACATTTTGTTGAAAAAAATTATTTTGGGCAACAACTTTTTTTATTGACTCAATCAACTTGGTTGTTGACTAAAAATTTAACAATTATACATACAAACTTTTTTATCAATACCGCAAAAATCGCCATCGCAGAAAATTCAAAAAGTTTTGTAATCAAATATGCGATTTTCGTATTCAAATATGAAAATTATTTTTTTCTGTGTATAGTTAATATAAAATCTTGTTTATATTTAACAATAAAATGCAAATCAATACAACGACCTAGTTAAAAGATTCTGTTTTGAAAACAAACTTAAGCACATACATTTTGTTCAATACTGTTTATCAATTTAATTAATTTTTTTTTGTTCGTTGAATAAATACATCAATCAAACTTCGAATTACCCTAAATTCATTAATAAAACCATAAATCAATAATTACTTCTGAAACTAATTATTGATTTCTTTTGTTCTAATTTGCAAGAAAAGGTCTGAAAGTTCAAACAAAAACCTGCATCAGTCATAAAATAACAATAAAATTGGTGCAAATAATACAAAAGAAAAAAAAAAAAAATTAAATTTGTTTAATAACTGAACTAGTTCTGTTGACATTTTTTCAACTACTTTAAATCTGGGGCCCATGTGGTTGGAACTCAAGTCATAATTTGTGTTATTAGTGTGAATATTAATATATTTTCAATGTACTCATGTTTCGATTAAGTTTTTTCCTGTATTTTTTTTTGTGCTGCAGCAAAAATAATTTGTAATACAAAACAAATATAAACTAAAAAAATTAATAACAGGAAGTTTTAAATAATAGCAGGAACTAGTTTTCATTTCTTGTCGATATTTTTTTTTAATCCGTATTTCCAATCTGTATTTTGTTCATAATAAATATTTATAAAGTCTATTGCAGAGATACATATGCGAATTGTAAAATGGCTAAAATCAATTTGTTTGTGTGTTTTTTTAAGCAAATAGTTTTATTTTGTTGTTGCAGGCATTCATTTGAATTAATAAAAGCCATCAATTTGCTTTGCGATAGTATCACATCAATTCTATTGTATCTAAAAGATATTATGCATTGTAATATTTCAAACATTGTATAGTTTCAATACTTTTGAATATAAAAGATACTTTAGTATCTTATGGATACTTAAGTATTTTAAAAATACTTTTGTATCTTATGGTTACTTTTGAAACTCATAGATACTTTAGTAACTGATAGATAATTTAGTATCTCATAAATACTTCAGTATCTCACAGATACTTAAGAATTCCATAGATACTAAATATTAACTTTTAGAAAAGTATTTTATAGATACTACATAAGACTACAAGATATTTAAAAAACTTTAAAATTTCATTGATATAAGACTATCTTACAGATACACTGTAGTATCTTATTATTTGCTAGTAAAATATTCTGTATATTTCTTGAGGTTTTAAACTGAGTTTTAAATAAAAAACATTTTTTTTGATAGATTTAAATTATTTGGTATCTTAAATTATTTTATTATTTTTACATCTTTCAGGTACTTAAGTATCCATAAAATACTTGTCCATCATGAATTATTTTCAAAAACTTAAAAAAAATTTCATATGTTTTACACAAATTAAGCCATAAATCAGAAATAAATTATTCAAAATTTATTTTTAATTTAAACACCATCATTGTCCGTCCATCCGTCTGTCTGCCAGTTTGCGTTTTCATTAACAACTTTGTAATCAACGTATTCATCATCATCATTATGGAACAAAAGCAAATGATCCAACTGAACTTTATTCCTTAAGTAAGTCGTAGTTTACGGAAAACATATTTCTTGTGATTTTGTAAATTCTATAAATTTTGCGTTTTTTTTTGGTCTTTCATAACACACAGACAGACAGATGAAAGCCAATTAAATAAATGTTTGTTTGAGTGTTTTTTTAAACATTTTTACACACTTCAAGTTTTAATGGAGTTTTAATAACGTTTTAAAAGCTAAAATTCTCTTAACTAGAAATAAAGCATTAGTGGGCTTGAATATAGGGTCTTTGATGGTTTTAGTGTTGCAGAGCTGTATTTCAATGAAGGATTGTGGAAATTATAAGAAAATAAATACAAGACCAAAAAGTTTGAAGCACAAGAATGGGACTCTTAAAGTTGTAATTAAAGAGGTAAAAGTGAAATTTGTTTAGATTTTCATAACTAAGATACTCTTGGATATAATAATGAAATCTATCTGAAGCTTGTTAGACAATAAATGTTTCTATTATAATACTTGAATGCTCGTTTGGGTTTTAGGAAGATACAAAAAAAAAAAACAATATTTAGCTTTAAAAAGCATTGGACTGTAAATAAAAGTCGATCTCTCAGGAACACATCTGGCAATGGCAGAACCTGTTTGGCGACTTTGGCTTAGGCTTGAGACGTTTAGTTCCAGGATATTGGTTTGATGTGGCATCTTCTTTCTCTAAACGTTGTAGTTTAGGCGCTGTCCCTTTCTTAAGGACAGAAGTGAAAAGATTGTACGGACCAGTTAAGTGGGCTTTGGCCTATTCTAGTTGCTCCATGGTCAATTCTTTAACGTTTCTTAAGCCAAATCGCTCAACAAACCGCAAGTCGGAAGGCCTCGTATTGAAAGCACACTTGAAAAGGCTTATCGCCAAAAGGCTTATCGGCAAAAGTTGCGAAACGGCAGAATTTCATCTCAAAACCTTTTTCCACAGTTGCTATGTGGGATGAATCAGTCGTTCCTGAGCTAACAACAACCGAAGCGGGGGATTTATCCGCTCGGGTGTCGCAAGGGGCTTTTGTAGCTTTGTAGTTATTCGTTGTGAAGGATAAAAGTACCTCGATGCTTCCCTTTGTGCAACCGCCTGCCGGTCGGGTTGGTTTTTCGCACTTAGCCAGCCTTGGTGTGCCAGAATGACCTCCTGTGACCGTTGGAAGTGTAGTAGTAACACATTCGCCTTAGGTCCCTTTTTTTTTAATCAGTCCTTGTACTGTTATCGTCGCAAGCAGTATCGTTCTTGGTTTCTGTTCATATCTTTTCAGTTGAATTTGTTTTCAATTTAAAGTCCTACCAGCATGGTTTGCATAACACCTCCACTTACACATAGAAAAAAATACCAATGTAAAATTAACATGGAAAAATGTTGATTGAGAATTATAGTAAATTTCTGCAAAAGTATGCCTTTATTCAAATTTATTATTATTTCATATTAATTTTAAATAAAAAAAACCTTAAATCACGTTGATGTAATATTATTCACTGTTAAAATAAAAAAAAAAAAAATATTAAAATATAAATAAATATGGATTCAATATTGAATCCATAAAAACCTGTTTTATATTAAAATCTTGTTAAATTAACATGCATACATACTTAAGTATGTACATTTTTTTATTTTCATTTTTAAAATATGTTATAAAAAGAAGACAATTCCCGTATTCTTTTAATTAAAACTAGTTATTTAAATAGTATATCAAGTTTTTAAAGCAGAATGATGACGAAAACCATATCGGGCGATTCTGCGGATGCTTCTGTTAACAAAGAAGAATACAAAATAAGTGAAACATGTGTTACAGGGGTAAGTGTTTTGAATTATTCTTAAATAAATGCATATATTGTCTCTGAAGCTTCTTCACACTGTTATAATGCAGTCAAACCAGTTTGATTCTACATAAAATTCACGTTGTTTCAACTTGAAATAACTTTCATTCAACGTGATTCGGATTGTTATTTCAATATTAATGGTTACTTTCCGAAAGTTTGGAAAGATTCATATATTATTCCATTGTTTAAATCAGGAAATAAATCGGATATATGCAATTACAGAGGTATAGCCAAACTGAGTGATATTCCAAAACTTTTTGAAAAATGTTTAATGGATTGCCTCACTCATCAAGTTTCTGACTTATTGTCACCACGTCAACATGGCTTTCGGAAAGGATTCTCTACTATGACTAACATTCTCCATTTAACAACGTTAGTTAATAGAGATTTGACCAATGGACACCACACTGACGTTATTTACACTGATTTCAGTAAGGCTTTCGACAAAGTTAATCATCCGCTATTGTTGAAAAAACTGGATGTAATGGGTTTCAACAATAACTTCCTGAGCTGGATCAAATCATATTTGTCATATAGAACTCAATCTGTAAAATTTAACACGGTAATTTCGGAAAAAATCAATGTAAAATCTGGAGTACCTCAGGGAAGCCACATTGGTCCAATTTTGTTCCTTCTTTTTATTAATGATTTGCCTGAAGCAGTTCAACATTGTAATGTATTGATGTATGCAGACGACGTAAAATTATTTTTGACTGTAAAACATCCTTGTGATCAACAGCATCTACAAAATGACCTGGATAGTTTTGACAATTGGTGTAAACTTAACTTGATGGAACTAAATTTAAATAAATGTAAACATATGCAATTCTCCAGAGTAAAAATGTGTGCTTACTCCTACGCTCTTGGTGGCTGTACTTTACAACATGTTAGTGAAATTATGGATTTGGGAATATTGTTAGACAAAAAACTTAACTTTATCCAACATATAACGATGACTGTTAATAAATCCCGCAGCGTTCTGGCTTTTATTAAAAGATGGGCAAAGGAATTCAACGATCCCTTAACCACAAAAAGTCTTTATACTTCGCTCGTCAGACCAATTTTGGAATACGGCAGCATTATTTGGGACCCGATCTATAATATTCATAGTGATCGTATCGAGTCAGTGCAAAAACAATTTCTTATTTTCTGCTTAAGAAGTAAATATAGAGGATGCCTGGTATTACCTTCATATTCAACTAGACTAGCGGAAATAAATTTACCAACGTTAAAAAGCCGGCGAATGATGCTAAATATATCTTTTATGGTCAATCTTATAAATGGTAGCACACATTCCGAATTTTTATTGAGTAACATAACTTTTAATATTCCTCAACGTTCACTACGTTTTTTCAACCCTCTATATGTCAGAACATGCCGAACAAACTTTGCGATGTCAGATCCAATAAGAAAATTATGCAGCTGTTTCAATGAAATGTATAACTTTATCGACTATTCTCTGAACATTAATATCATAAAAAGAAATATCATATTATATTTAAATCAATAATGTTTATTCTAATCTTTCTTTCTTTGCTTAAATAAATAAATTATTATGTAAATACATTAATACATTAAGATAGTCTGTAAGGAATTTGTCCATAGACTTAAATTAAATAAATAAATAAATAAAATATAAACGACATTTTGCTCTAACTTTACTGCAATGCTAAATTAACATGAATTATAGTTATTTTAAAAGAAAAAAATGTTGTTCGCAAGTTATTGTTAAATCATGTTAAATTAACATGAAAAACGTATGAAGCAAAATCACCACCGAAAAATTTTAAATCAATCTTGTTTTCTACGTTTTTAACTTGATTTTTTTCTGTGTGTAGGGGTGGATATAATGTTCTTGCAAATGCCTTTAAATAAAAGTGATACCCGAAGCCCAGATATAAAGCACAGCGTGAGCTTAAGCCGCCACATCGATATCTGATCGTTATATAGGTGGCGTATAAGTAACGCTATAATTTAATTCCCAACTGAAACATGCATAATCTGGCTTAAGCAACTGTATGTACGAATACATGTTAATCATATGTCAAACCAAATTGATCTTAAAGAAACTTTTTGTCAAATTTTATTAAACTGTAATTTGCTTAAGCAGAGATCGAAATCATCGCAAAGTCGTACGTGATCAAATATTTTTGGACTTTGTTTTTGTTTGATTGTTAATTTTTGACAGTAGCTTAAGCAACCTCATGATTTTATAGTTGGCCCCCTTAATAATTGAATAAATTTTTTGCTTACGTTTTTTTGGAGTTTTTTGCAGAATTAACTTTGAAATCTTGAGAAATTTATGGTGGAAAGACTCAGCACAGAACAAAGAGCTAAAGTTGTTCAATTTTATTTCGAAAGTCAGCATTGGATTACTCAGATCATATCGAATGCAGTTTTTGGCGATCAAATGAAATGTCATATTTATTTATAACCTATTTCAAGATTAACGAATACAAAGCCGAACAAGTGCAACTTTTTTCATTTGTATACTTCAACTGCACGTTTGGTTTTTAAAACCTTTTCTTTAGCTTCACTTCGGAAAATCAAATCTTGTAACGTTAATTTAACCGCCTTATACTCAATGCAAATGGATGAAACTTTGCAGGCATACATATTCCCGATGACAATACACGAATACATGGGCGTAGCCAGGATAAAATCTAGGGGGGGCAAAAATTTTTTTTTTGGTAAAATGCTTTTTGGCCGCCTTTTACTCAAAGCAAATGGATGAAACTTTGCAGGCATACATATTCCCGATAACAATACACGAATTCATGGGCGTAGCCAGGATAAAATCAAAGGGGGGGCCAGAATTTTTTAAATGCTTTTTATTAGCTTCACTTTGGAAAATCAAATCTTGTAACGTTCATTTAACTGCCTTTTACTCAATGCAGATGGATGAAACTGTGCAGGCATACATATTCCCGATGACAATACACGAATTCATGGGCGTAGCCAGGATAAAACCTAGGGGGGCAAATTTTTTTTTTGGTAAAATGCTTTTTTGACCGCCTTTTTCTCAAAGCAAATGGATGAAACTTTGCAGGCATACATATTCCCGATAACAATACACGAATTCATGGGCGTAGCCAGGATAAAATCAAGGGGGGGCCAGAATTTTTTAAATGCTTTTTATTAGCTTCACTTTGGAAAATCAAATCTTGTCACGTTAATTTAACCGCCTTTTACTCAATGCAGATGGATGAAACTGTGCAGGCATACATATTCCCGATGACAATACATGAATCCATGGGCGTAGCCAGGATAAAATCTAGGGGAGGGGGTTAAAACCTTTTCTTTAGCTTCACTTCGGAAAATCAAATCTTGTAACGTTAATTTAACCGCCTTTTACTCAATGCAGATGGATGAAACTTTCCAGACATACATATTCCCGATGACAATACATGAATACACGGGCGTAGCCAGGATAAAATTTAGGGGGGGGGGGGCAAAAATTTTTTTTTTGGTAAAATGCTTTTTTGACTGCCTTCTACTCAATGCAAATGGATAAAACTTTGCAGGCATTCACCAGGATAAAGTCTAGGGGGGGAAGCAAAATTTTTTTCTTTGATAAAATGCTTTTGTGACTGCCTTCTACTCAATGCAAATGAATAAAACTTTGCAGGCATTCATACTCCCGATGGTAATACACGAATACATGGGCGTAGCCATTAAAAAATCTAGGGGGGAGCAACAAATTTTGTTTGATAAAATGCTTTTTTGACTGCCTTCTACTCAATGCAAATGGATGAAACTTTGCAGGCATACATATTTCCGATGACAATACACGAATACATGAGCGTAGCTAGGATTAAATCTAGGGGGGGGAGAATTTTTTTTTTGTGAAATGCTTTTCATTACATTCACTTCGCAGCATCAAATCTTGCATCCATTTGCGTTAAGTAAAAGGCGGCTAAAAAAAGCATTTTACAAAAAAAATTCTGCCCCCCGTAGATTTCATCCTGGATAAAAAAAAATTTTCTAATGAATTCTTTACTTACTGCAGTTTTTACCCCTAAATATTAAAAATATTTTCATTTAAATTTAAAACTTTTTTCGTAAATGTAAATGTAAATGTAAATTGTAATGTATTAATTAAAGCTATTCTTTACTAAAAAGTAAAAAATAAAAAAAAAAAATAAAAAAATTTTAAGAAACGCTTTTCTTTACCTTAATATATTGATCAGTTGTGAACACAGAATAAATATGAATACCAAAAAAATCGACTAAAAGTCAAAAAATAACAACATTTCAAACAACATAAACTTTTAAATCAAAATGGAAAACAACTCATACATCCCTTAAAGAAAAGCGTGGGGCGCGTTGTTATGAAACAAAATGCTCAATTATTGAAAATTGGTAGCTTTAAACATGATGGGTTGTATTTCTTTCGGTCTGAAATATTAAAATGTACTCACGGCAGTCATGTTTTTTTTTTAAGTTTAGGTTGGTATGGGCACCCCACGCTTTTCTTTAAGGGATGTGTGAGTTGTTTTCCATTTTGATTTAAAAGTTTATGTTGTTTGAAATGTTGTTATTTTTTGACTTTTAGTCGATTTTTTTGGTATTCATATTTATTCTGTGTTCACAACTGATCAATATATTAAGGTAAAGAAAAGCGTTTCTTAAAATTTTTTTATTTTTTTTTTTATTATAAAAGTTCTTTAAGAGAGACATTATGCACTCACTTTTTCCATCTAAAATCGTTTTGAGGGTTCAAAGATTAAAAAAAGAATCCATAAGAAACTTAAAGGTTCCAAACAACTGTAATTTTTTCTTTGTATTATATTTCGATGTCACGGTCGACCTTAAAAAACAACAAAATTTCCTATCAGTGCGTCGAAATTATATGGAGAAAGCTCATGAAATATCGAGAACAAACAGAGAATTTCTATAAAATTCGAATAAAAGAAATCTTTCTAAAAAAAGAAAATTTGTGATCTTGGTACTTATATAAAGTTGGTCACGTGCGACATCGTAAGTGTGAAAATTAAAAATTGGAATTTTTTTTTTTTAAAGGATTTTTTTATGTAAATACAAACATTTACTTGCAAATTCACATGACACACACCTGTATAAACGCACTGGTTCTCTCGAAATATATTGTTTTGCTGCAGTGTAGTTCTTGGTTGTTGTCATGTATTTTTTTTTTAATTAATATTATATATTAAGCTTGAGGTCTGTTATTATTTATAAAATTATTTATTTTAAATTAGGCTTAAGTTCAGCAAATTTAATTTTCATTAAATTATTTTAGTGAAGAATTTTTATTATTTATTTTATGTTATCGAATATTTCGTCACGATTTGTGTGACTTCAGGAAAAATCAACAACTGAAAATTATAAAAAATTTTTGATGAACTACAATTTTTTAAGATTTTATAGCGAAATAAAAGTAACGAATAAAAGGTTATGTATATGGAAAACAATTTGTTATTCTTTCTTGAATTTAAGTTACTCTAATTTAAACAAAGAATCACATAGACATACATATTGTTGTACATATCGAGCCCTTACCGCGAAAATCACTTAAGCGACATCATTTTGAATTTTCGTTTTTTTTTTAAATTAATGACTTTATTGGCATCATCTCCCAAAATTGCATGGTTACATAAGGAACCTTTACGATTTTATACATAGAACAATTTTATCGTAAGCGACAAATTTCATACAAAATTTATATGAAATAAAATAAAAAAACTCGCCTGTAAATTTAGATTTTCGGCACTTACGTTATTTTCGCGGTCAGGGCTCGATATAAATATAAGTAAATAGTATGTAGGCATAACGATTTATTTTTGCAGTAACTGTGAGGTGCTCGAAATTCGACCACCGGGCGAACGTAGTACACTGAGTACTTCTGTTCATTTACAATTTAACAAAGCTCTTTTATACATAATTTTGTAAAAATAGGAACAGAAATATAATGAAGACAAAAAAGGTCACGTGCGACAGGTTACATGCGACACTTACTAAAACTAACTTAAAAAAAGTATAAATCATTTTTGGGTAAAATCAAAACCATTTTTTAGAGACATTATTGCATAACATTCTAAAATTAGTCGCAATAAAATATTGCCTCATGTTTCGCTGAAATCGACGTTTGAATTGTTGGCCGCGAAAACCACTTCTGTTTTTTTCACGTGCGAATGCCTTGATTTTTTGCAATTGCCTTAAACGAAAAAAATTATTAAAATGAACACTACCACCAAAACTAGGGGGCTAATTAAGAGCTATAAGTTAACAGCCATATTCATAAAAAGTTCTTATTTTAAGCTTATAGTCTGTAATAACTATTAAACGCTATTTGTCTTATAAACCTCTTATAAAAATTTGTATTCATAAACGTACATTAACAACTTTTTTACTATTAACTGTTTGCAGCGATTTTCTGTTTAAGTATGGCAACTTTCTCTATATTTGGCTGCCATTTTATTGTTAGTGATGCACGAAACTTCTATTCGGTTTACATGATATTCTATATTTAATTTTTTTTATAATTTTTTTTTAATTGTACACCTTCAAAATTATTCTTATCTAATAAAACTACATATTATTTTAGTTTCTGAACAAAATGTTGCCGAAAGGTATCATAAAAACTTTTGTTTGAACCTTTTTTAAATATACGATAAGAAAGTAGTCGAATAAAAATTTTGTTTACTTTTTATTAACATCACTATTATTATGATTTGTTTATTTTTTTTTTTTTTATGTTTTTGAACAATAAAAAAACAAAAACCAAACCACTAGTTGCACTAATTTAATAAATAATTAAAGAGAATATCTATCTGCATTTGCCACTGAACATATTCATTTAAATCATATAATTTTTTTTTAAATAATTATCAATATAACTTTAAATTGGCTGTCTAAAATAAAAAAATAGTAAAATGTATTTAACATGTCCGTTTTAATAAATAAAACATTTTTGTCATTATTTTTCAACATATTTCACAAAAATAATATCATAAAATGCAAACGCCTTTTAAAATGTCATTTTATTTTTGGTTTAAAGAAGGGCAAATCCAACAATAAATTTTCTTACTTTATGAATGGTTTATTAAAGGTTCAATAGACTATTTTTCGTTTATGAATACAACTTTAGCAATTTTTGCTTAAAAACGGTGAATTAATCATCAATAAGTTTTTATGAATACGGCTGTAAATCTATTGCCAAATTATAAATTCATTGTATTTTGACTTTTCTTTACTTTAAATGTCTACGAAGGTCACGTTCGACTTGATAGACATGAAATGCCCATATATAAATTTTAAGTTGAAGGTGATTTTTTTTAGTGAAATTTCTTTTTTTTTGTGGCATTATTTTTTAAAATTTTTACCAAGCTATCAAAATAGTCCGACGTATTTTAGATGTGTATTTTAGAAACGTCAACAAAAAAATCAAGAATCGTATACGAATTACGTCAGTTTTCGAATCCAAAAATGTGAGAGGTGGTTGACACGAATTCTGGCAGACATGTTGTGGAAAACTCTGGGCTTTTGTCATCTGTCAGATTAGCATATTTCTGTCAGATGACAAAAACAAAAGGCATGTGAAATTCTAATATGTTTGCCTACATTCGTTAGGTTTTCTGACAGATCGCTGGAAGAATGTCGAAACGACTAAACGACTAATTCTTAAAGTTCTCTTAAAGAAATCTAATACGAATATTTAATGTCTAACAGAAATCTGTACAAATTTTCTGAGAATAAACTCAGGCGTTTGCAAGAAATAACTAATTCAGACAACGTGGGCTGGCTCGGTACTGATTTTTTTTTTTTTTTATCAAATAATATTTTGTTTCGTTTTTTGGTTTCCTTTATGAAATTTTGATTTTCCGAAATTTCTACCCTTTTATTAATTTTTAACGGTATTCGCGTTTTTGAACTAAAAAAAAACTATAATTTCAAAAAAAAAAAAAAAAAATATTTAAAAGTCCATTTTAAGTTAATTTGTAATCTTTATAAATCTTTTATTTTTAACAATGCAACTAATTAATGTTTCTTTTTTAAAGTCTTTAATCCCTTTAAAACCTCCTTGAAGTCTTTAATAAACATGATTTAATTAATTCTTGTATAAATTTCAAGGAATTGTCTCAAATTTGCTTTCTTTGCAAATTCTTCTTAATTTGTTTTTTCAGAAACCTGAAACAAAAGAGCAAAATAAAAAAACTTAAAATACTTGAAATGTCAAGATTCAGGTTGGTGTCTGTCATAACATGTTCATTAAAATGTAATTTGATAAAAAAAAAAAACAAGAAATACAAAAATCTCCCTTTTTCAATGTTAATGTTTTATATTTCACAGCGACAAGGATCTTTTTTTTTGCGTATGCTGCAGATTATTTCAGCTACAAAGTTAAATGCCACAAAACGCATGCCAATTTAAGGTTAAAAAAAAAAATTAATCAATTATTTTGTAACTTAAAACAGTTAAATACTTAACAAAAAAAAAAAACTCTCAGTTACATTAGCGAACATTTTTGTTTTGAACTACTTACGTTTAAATTTGCCCATTGTGCAGTTTATTGTTTTCACCTTGATTTCAAACTCGTGTGAATTTTTTCGTTTAAGGCAATTGCTCAATGCAACTTTAAGCCAAGTCAAGTCAATTCAATTCATTTTCAAGCTCTCTATGGTCAAAAATACTCTTCTCCCTTTTGTCTCTGTCCTTCCCAGCTCTTATTGACTTTTTTTTGCTTTTCAAGTACTTTTTTTGCTTCATTTTCTTTTAAGCAATTTTGAATTTTTGCACTTAATTGTCTGGTGTTTTTGCTTTTTTTTCATTGTTGTTCTTGTTGTAATTTTTCATTTTTATTTCTTTCACTTTCAGTGTTTTTTTTTTAAGAAGTACCACAGGACTCTTCTCAATTTTTTTTGTTGATGTTATTGTTTTATGTTCATTTAGTTGTTGTTGTTTTCTTTGTTGCTGTTGTTGTATTTGTTGTCTATATAATTTATCAAGGTTGATTGATTTCATTTTTATGTTCTTTTACTTAAGTTTCGTTTTATTAGTGTATTTGATTGTTGGTGTTGTTGCAAATGAAATTTTCTTTGTATGAATTCAATGGAGAGAATGAAGTTGAATGGGTTGAATGACACAGTGAGTGGTTGAAAGTAAAGCAACGTTATTTCTTTAAGTTCCAAAATAAAAATTAAACCAAAATTTTGGTTTAAAATTTGTTTAAACTAGCAAGTCCATAAATCGGTAAACATATAAACCATTTCTCAACGCATAAAATTTGGCGTTTAAGCAACCAATACAAACCTTATGTGTTCTATAACGTTTATAGTAGTGTTGAAACCATATACTTTTTTAAAGAACATATTATGGGACAGTTAATAACAGCTGTTGAGTTTGAATTACATATGAGTATTTCCATTATGTCGAACGTGACCGTCGTACACATTTAAAGTGAAAAAAGTTAAAATAAAACGGATTCTTATTTTATAGCTCTTAATTAGCCCTATAATTGGTATTATTGTTTCGATCAATCAATCTTTTTAATCTTTTCGTTTTAAGAAACGTGAAAAAACAGAAGTGGTTTTCGCGGCCACACCAATTCAAACGTCGATTTCAGCGAAACCAGAGCCAATATTTTATTGCGACTAAGTTTAGAATGTTTTGCAATAATGTCTCTTAAAAATGGTTTTGATTTTACCCAAAAATTATTTGAACTTGTTTTACGTTAGTTTTAATCCCTGTCGCATGTGACATGTCGCACGTGACATTTTTTGCCATCATTACATTTATGTTGTTTCTGTTCCTATTTTTTAAAAAAATTACGTATAAGCGAGCTTTGTTAAATTGTAAATGAACAGAAGTACTCAGTGTACTACGTTCGCCCGGTGGCCGAATTTCGGTCACTTGACAGTTACTGCAAAATTAAATCTTTATATCTACATATATACTATATATTTCTAGGTATTTATGTATTAGCATGTGTATATAAGATTCTTTCTTCACATTAGAGCAACTAAAATTTACGAAAAAAATAACAAATGGCTTTCCATATACATAACCTTTTATTCGTTACTTTCATTTCGCTATAAAATCCTAAAAAATTGTAGTTCATCAAAAATTTTTTATAATTTTCAATTGTGGATTTTTCCTGGAGTCACACAAATCGTGACGAAATATTGGATAAAATAAATAATAATATTAATCATTCACTAAAATAATTTAATGAAAATTAAATTTGCTGAACTTTAATTTAATTTAAAATAAATAATTTTATAAATAATAACAGACCTCAAGCTTAATATATAATATTAATTAAAAAAAAATACATGACAACAACCAAGAACTACACTGCAGCAAAACAATATATTTCGGGAGAACCAGTGCGTTTATACAGGTGTGTGCCATGTGTGTTTGCAAGTAAATGTTTGCATTTACATAAAAAAATAATTTATTAAAATTTTTTTTTTCATGATAAAGTCTTAAAGAGAATCTCCCTTTCAAAAGCTTTTAGTTTAGGTCGCTCTAATTTCGCCACCAACTGTATCTGAAACATTAAAGTGTGTCTCTACTTTATTTTGTAGCAAGTTTTGACGAATGTATGTGTACTATACAAATATTATGTATGTATGTACATATGTATGGAAAGTATATACACATGTATGTAAATGTATGTGCGTATGTAAAGTACATAACTAACGACACAGGGATGTAATTTGTGGCATGTTGTTATTTTCATGATTAATTGTAATATTTTCATTTCAAAACATTTTCAAAACCAAAAATTTCATACCACAAAAAAAAAAAAAAAAAAACAAACAAAAACTACATGTCTGACATTTAATGTTCATTTCATTTGTGTGTTCCCTTGTCCCCTGTTAGAAATATGAACTGGGGTTGTTTATTCGAACAAGGAAGGGGTCATATGTTTTCATAAGTTTTATTTGAGTTGGTTGCCTTTAAGCAAACACAAGGGTAGTTTACTATTTTTTTGTTGTTTTCCTGTGTATGGAAAAGGTCATTTGTTGTTTTTGTTAGATTGTGGAGGCGTTTGAGTCCTGCTTAAATTTTCTGTTAATATGACTGAAAGCATTTGTTTTGTTTGAGTTTGACGATGATGATGATTAAGGGTTGGGGGGTCAATGTGTTTGTATAAATTAATCTTTTATTTTCGTTGTTGTTGTTGTTGCTGTTACTGTTTATTTAACTTCATTGAAAGAGTGCTAATGATGGAAAATAGACCAACAAAAAATTAGGCATTTTATTGTATAAAAAATCGATTAGGACTTCTGGTAAATAAAGTAAGTAGTTAAGAGTAATTAGGGGTTAAAGTTATAAAACAATGCCATAATTTGTTTTATTTTATTTATTTATTCTCTTCGTTTTTTTTTAGAAAATAAATCAATTTTAAAAGCGTTTTATTGGCTATAAAATAAATCATTTTAAATCATTTAAGCGATTTAATTAAATATTAATGTTAAATCATTATTTTCAATAATAAAATTGTTCAACACTTTAGTTAAAGTTTTTTTTTTAGCTCTTAGCTTCTCCCCTATCTTTCTTCCTCTCAGCCAACAATTTAGCCATCAAAAGTCTTATTTAAACTTAAATGGTCACTTGTTGCTGAGCCGTAGCAATAATTGTGATGTTGCACGGTGGGGGATTTATGAAAAAAAAAGGAAAATAAATCTAGAGTTTCGAAAAGGATTGTTGATTATAAAAAAGTGTAGTGGAGGTCAATATTTTTATCTCTAATACCTATAAAAGGAAAACGGCAACAAAACAGCAGGCGGCAGATGCTTTAAACAAGCCAAGTAAAAGCACCGATGAAACATGAAAGGGTAACTCTTGACAGCTTAGGCCTGTTTTACTGGGTGGAACATCGGTCTATTACAAAAAATCGGTGGTTTTATGAAAACAGAAGTTTACCTTCGGATCTTAAAAGGCAATTTACCCAATTTTTGTGGACAGAAGTGCATACCCAGAGGAAAAATTTATTTTTTGACAAGATCGTTAAGGACTGGCTGTCAAAGCAAATATTTCAAAGTCCAGATCTCAACACGATCGAAAATTTATGGGCTTTGTGGGAGAAACAACTTGCGCAAAACGATTTTTCGACTTTAAATGAATTTTGGATGGGAGTTTAAATACAGTAGTCGAACATTTCCAACCAAACAAACCATTACTTGGTTGAAAGTAAACAGAAAAAATTCTCTAAATTTTTTTACAAAATAAAATCAGTTTTAATTAAAAATTTAATTAAGTGAATTAAACGTTTAATCAAGTTAATTAAACGTTTGATCAAGTGAATTAAACGCTTAATTAATTAGCTTACTGGTGCAAATTTAATTAAATTTTTAAATTGAAATCAACTTTTATTTTGTTTTCTGTGTATGCCAAGACGCATCAACAACGTTATTAAAGCAAAACAACTTTAAGCGAAGTCCAGAAAATGTTAACAAAAATAAAAATTTCCTTAGACGCGCATAAAATGGCCACTTTGGAGTTTTAAATGAAACTGCATTTGTCTAAATATTATCTTTGAACAAAGAAAACAATTAAAATTGATTTCAATTAAAAATTTTGTTATATTAATACATATAATACATTAGATAGATTATTTAGTAAAATTAAAGATAGAACAGAGAAATTAGATAGATTTTATATTATTTACAAAATTCCTTGGATAATGAAATATGTAGTAAGGTAGTAGGTATGTAGAAATAGGTACTACGAAAAAAAATTAAAAACTAGACTAGCAGGACATAGATCTGATCAAAAATACAAAAATACATCTTCTCCAAAAACTGCATTGTCTACACATTGTGCCAAATTTAATCATACACTAGATTTCGAAAATACAACAGTTTTAAATACAGAAACAAACTACAAACGACGCTTTATGCTGGAAATGCTACAAATAATCAATCAATAGAACGAAGAATTAATTTTAAAATCGATGCAGACAATGTAGCTCAAAATTACAGACATTTAATTTATAAGAATAAGATAGGAAATTGAATAAGTTTCAAAAATGTAATAGAATAATTTTGCTTTTTTTCATGTTGACAATTATTGTTGTTTAATTTAAATTTTGTTTTTTAAAAATTTGTTTGAAATTTATAAACCAAAGATCCCTGAAGAAGCTGTCCATTGTGGCAGCGAAATATTGGATAAACTTTAAATAAATATTTTTTTGCATAACCTGACCTTGAGCTTGATTTAAAAATAAGAAGAAATAAATTTGCAATAGTTAACTAATTAATACTATCAATTACATTTTTTTTTTAAATTAACAACGTTTTCTGCAGTAAGGTTGTTGATAAAAATGAACGTTTAATTCACTTGATTAAATTTTAATTAATAGGCCATTTACATTACAACGAAATCTAATAGATTTCATTCCAAATCTTCCTCAAAATCTAGTGCGTTTACATTTTACGTTTTTGACATTAGCGAGATTTTGCTTTTATAACAAACCAACTGACAAAAAGTTTTTGTGTAACACATACATACATATTAAAAAAGAAATAGACGTTAAAAAATTTGCACTACCTTTTTTATAATAAACATAATTTATTTTATTAATAATATTATTTGTCTTTTTTATTTTTATAAAATTTTTTTAAAATTTGTTTAAATTTTTTAACAGTTTTTGTTTTGTTTTTTATAAAAATGTAATTTTTTTTTGTTGTGCAGGGAAGTATTTTTTAGTTCTATATGATAAAAACCATAGTTGTATCACGAAGTACTACTAGATTTTGAGTAGCTTTCGTCGAAATCTAGTCACGAAGTAGATTTTGTTTTGTATGGGAAATCTTATCAAAAACAACTAGATTTGGCTTGAAATCTCATAAGTACTAGATTTCGTTCTAGTGTAAATTTGCTATAAAAGTGATTTCTTTTTTTGAAAAAAAAAAAAAAATATAAAAAAATTGGCGAGAATTTTTTTCTGTGAATATTCCTTTATTTCTATTTATTTTCTTATGCTTCCTTTAACTTCCAGTTAACAATGGCCCATAGCTATAGTCATAAACAAAGCATACTTTAAGAGTTCTAAAGTAAACTTTTATTAAAAATATGCTTTCGATCTACTATAGACAAGCAAAAGCATACTTTACACGTTAAAACCGATGTTAATTTTAAAACCAGCTGAAGTTGTTTGTAACTCATTTAACAACAGCATCAGCTGTTTTTCGCCAAACAAAAAAGTACTTGCAAAAAGTTAAAAATGATTATAATTCAAGAAATTGGCCGATATTTTGCAATTATTAATGATTTGAAGGAAAACTGTTATGGAAAGAAACACAAAATACATTGTATAGGCCCTAATTGTATAAAGGCCCAAATACATTGGTCAAATTCCCATCCAGCATTGTGGTAGTATTAGTGAAAATGAGTTTGTATGTGTGACACCGACGATGCTTGATGGAAAATCAAAAAATTTAGATATTTAGCATGCTTGACGAGTGAATTTGATGAATGTATTGGCGTTACTCTTCAAGCACTCACACACTTTAAACGTGATTTCAAACCGAACAGTCGCTAAAAATGTCGGATGAAAAAAAATGCTTTGGAGGGAAAAAAAAATAAATGATGGAATTATGGAAAACTTTTTAATTAATAATTTTCTTTTTCTTTTCTTAAATTTTTGTTTTTATTTATTAAGAAGCAACAATTAAACACTTTTTTATCTATATTTTAATATTTGGTTGCTCCTGCTGCTGTCACTACAAAATAAAATGCAAAATGAATGCTTGACAGCTGATGCAGCAAATGTATGTTCTAATGTCAAGCACACGTACACGAGCTTGATGTCAAGCCATTGACCAGTGTATTTGGGCCTTAAAACTCAATGCCAAAAATTACATTGGAAGCAAAAAAACGAAGCCAAAATATTTTGTAATTTTGTTGTTGCTTTTTACACAAATTCATATGGCGTGTTAAAAATTTTCAACTCCACAAGATATGCAGTGTTTTATTTATATTTTAATTTTCAATGTCAGCTGCTAAGAGTTGCCTCATGCTTATATTTTGTTGTAAGTTGTATGAAACAGTTACCTACATTTGAGGTGGCACCCAGTTAAAGTCGGTTCAAATTAAATCATACTTTAATTTCGACTATAGTAGCAAAATAATTGAAATAGTAGCCCAATTCACAATCTTGTGCAAATGGTCTTGCATCGTAGCATTTGCAAAATGGTATAGTAAATACTGTAGTATACTTTTGATTGGCTTGGTTCACAGAGTGTTAGCTGTCGATTTACAATCAAGTGTTGCAAAAGTCGAGTAAATATAAACTATTGGTTTAAGGCGTTGCATATTTGCAAAAGAGTAGCAAGTGCATTGCTGTATATTTTGCTGGTGTAGAGTAAAAATATACTATACCATTTTGCAAATGCTCCCAAAAGTATGTTACAGTATTTACTATACCATTTTGCAAATGCTACGATGCAAGACCATTTGCACAAGATTGTGAATTGGGCTAGTGTTTTTATTTTAAAGTTCCCTAGAGGGAAGCGAACTGATACCGAAGTAGTCCCGTGATAGATCTTTGGTGGTAGAGACCGGTTCTAGTTCTAACACTTTATATGAATAAGACCTATTACTTTTACATGGGGTTGTCATTGGAGGGGGTCAATTGACACCATTTGAGCAGTCACAGGTCTATTCTCCATGAACGTACTTAGTGTCAGTTACTGAAATGTAGTGTTATTTCAATACAATGTAGCAATTTTTTAATAAAACAAGTCCTAGAATTAAATTCAAGAACCAAATTTTAAAAAGTACCAAAAAATGTGCCACAGCAGCGGTGAAGACTGTACTGAAATTCATTACTTTTTTTTCTTCATAAACCAGTTAAGGGATAGGTTGTTCTTTCACTGGTCATGAGTCCTTGCTTTTTGTACTTGTTCTATTTTCACAAATCCCGGGACTAGTCTGTTGGACCAATTGACACAAATTTCCCGCAGGGTTGTTTTTAAAAAGAACCGACTTTAGCGTTTGACTATGATTATGGGCCAATATGTTTTCGACAGCTTTTACTGATAGTTAATTATAACTGAACTTGGTGAAATTGGCCGTTAGCGGTATAAATAAAATTCCGAATAGGTTTTTTTTTTGCTGTGTTTTATTTGACTTTAAAATCTTAACTAGTAGTCTTGTCTCCAATATTGCTCACCGGTGTATATTTAATTAAGTACAATAATTAGTATTGTGGTTATTTTGTTGAACTATGTATGGTTTTTAACCCAAATTTTTAATATTTTTAATTAGGCTTAAGTTCATCAAATTTAATTTTCATTAAATTTTACAACATGAAAATTAATGAAAATTGTTATTGATAATTTTTCATTCTTGACCGTAGCCGGGCTCGAACCCTGGCCGGCAGGTTACCCTATAATTAAGTACCTGTCGTTCTTCTTAGGAGCATAGAACGAACCATCAAATATACAATTGGGTTCATAAATCTCTTCTTTGAAAACTTGAGGGCTGATCCTAAAACATATGGGTTCAGAATTTAAACCATTTATTCATTTAAGCTTCTGCTACATTTTTAAAAACAAAAGTTTTATTTCCTCTTTTTCTAAAACGCAAAAAACCCCACTGTCCCTAACAGCCACTGATGTCTTATAATGTCTATTTTGATGAGCAAAACAAACCAGAAAGAATTGTTTAGCTGTTTGATATAAAAATGCCAACACATCAGCGGATGCAGAACCACATTACGGGCATATCGAACATATTCCCTGCTAGAAAGCACATGGTTTAAGCAAAAATGATTATTAAAACACCAATGGATTGTCATAAATCGTTGTCATAAAAAATCTCAACACATAAATAATAATAATACGCGGCGGCAACCAACTAAAAATGCTGCAACAAATTGGCCAGAGCTTATTTTTTTTAAAAAAAAAGGAGTAAAAAGAAAGAGTAGAAACAGCAAAATCACCTGGAACAAGACGGCGACGGGGCTCATTTAATGAATGAAAACATCAATTTTAACTGTTTTGTGATGAGTCGGCTGTGTGGTGATTTCTTTATGGCAGTTTTAGAAGAACTTTCAATCAATTTATAAAAGTGTTCCCTTTTCTTAACTATGATGTAGTTAGTTGTTTAGATTTTTGTTTTAATTTGCAGGAAATCATATTATTTTATAATATGATGGCTTTAGTTTTTTGAACTAAAACAGATTGAAGGCTTTAAGTTTGAAGAGAGAGACAGAAACAGAGCTAGTGCAATATAAAATAAAAAGAATAACTGCGGATGCGAGTGATTAATTCAGCAGCAACGAATTGTTTCTAACCCTAATTTTTTCATAACGAAGTTGTATGGCCGCACTGGCATCTAAAGGCATTTTTTAAAAGTTAGTTAACGTCATCAAAGCTCTTTAAAGGATTGTCTTTGTTAGCCATTAACAATGTAACCGCTTATTAATTGCATTCAAGTGTCAAAAAGCCTGCAAGGCTCAAAGTGTCGGTTCTTTTCAGCCTCCGGTGACTTTCGAACTCTATTAGATCCCGAGTGAGGTAGTTGGGATGGAACATTAGCTTATCTATGTATTTAACTGAATACTTTTTAATTTCTTCCTGGATGGTAGCGATGTTAAGATCTCTGTGGATACTGTCATTACGTATATACCATGGGGCGCAGACGATTTGCCGTAATATCCTAGACTGTCTTCTTTGTAGCTTCTGGATGTGTGATGCGCATGCCGTACCCCATAATTGGATGCCATAAGTCCATATTGGTTTTATGATAGACTCGTATAAGAGAACTTTGTTGCCTAAGGACACGTTTAAGTTTCGATCGGGGAGCCAATGTAGTTGAGCTGCTTTAAGTTTCATAGCCGTTATTTTCGCTTCAATATGACGAGACCAGGTTAAGCGTCTATCTATATGAATTCTCAAGTACTATACATGATTTGCTACCGGAACAGTAATGTTTTTTATTTTTACAGCTGGGCACGTTTGTCTTCTGAGCGTGAAAGTTAAGTGAGCACATTTAGCCGGGCTAATCATTATTTTCCATTTGCTAGCCAGGGGTCTAGTTTATTGATGTGGGACTGTAGACACTGCGATGCAACTTTTGGGTCCTGATTAACACTAATGAATGCTGTGTCGTCAGCAAACGTAGAAGTATGTGTGCTTGTTGGCATATCGGCTGTATATATTATATACAGTAACGGCCTTAATATGCTGCCTTGAGGGACACCAGCAGATATTTTCTTGGGGGGGGGGGGGGGGGGGAGAGTATATGGTTTTTTTTAACAGCTCTCAAGGAGTTTGTGAGTGTTTTGAGGAAGCATTCGTGTTATTTTAATGAGTTACCTATCATGCATCATCACTTTGTCGAATGCTTGGGAAATGTCTATAAACAGTGCTGAACAGTATTCCTTTCTCTCAAACGCTGATCTAATTTGGGAAACAATTTAATTCACCTGTTCGATTGTACCATGCCTTGCTCGGAATCCGAACTGATGATCCGGAATGATTGCGTGTTCATTAAGATAGGGAGTTATACTTAAAAGGAATATTTTCCGAATAGCTTTGATAAGATTTATAGTAGGCTGATTGGTCTGTACACTGAACCAAACATCCAATGAAAATGTAAGTTTTCGTTGGCTCAACGAATTATTCGTTAATATAATGAAGTTTAAGGTATTATTTTCATTATATTAATGAATAATTCGTTGAGCCAACGAAAATATTTTAATAAACGTAATTTCGTTTGCTTAACGTACATTTTCATTGGATTTTTGGTTCAGTGTACGACGTAATTTGACTAGCTTCTTTTCCTGGCTTAGGAATCATAAGAATTGTAGTGTTGAAGCAGATGTAGGTAAGTTTCTTAACACTGAGCCTGTGATGCGGTCAGGTCCGGGAGATTTTCTAATGCTGATATTTTCTATCGCTGATTTTTCTTAAATTAGTTTAAATTTTATTGGATCGTTAACTGTATCAGGAATAATTGGACGACAGGAACAAGTTTGAGCATCATGTGGCTTGAACACTTTCTCCAAGTGGCTTGCAAAGGCGTTTATTTTTTCATTTGTGTTTTTGGCTCAGGTACGGTTTTCCAGTCTTAGTGGAGATTCGTGGGTTATAGGGCATAGCATATGTCTTACAGCCTTCCATAAGCTGTAATTGGGGTTTTTTTAATGGCATCTAGGCTGTTTAAATAGCCTTGTATTGCTCTCGCGTCGTGCTTATGTAGCAGTTTGTTGCGTAGAGTTGCCTGTCATAACCGTAGTTGGGCCTTGATGGTTGGGGAACGATTATTTTGCCATTGTCTTCTCAACTTCCTTTTTTCCCTAACAAGGGTCTCTGTATCTACACGCAGATAAAAAATATGGTTGGGCATGGTTACGGCAACAACACTATGTTTAATGTAACAATATATTGTTGTCGTACACAAATAATTGTTATTTTTATTTAATATCAACAATATTATAGTTACTGTAAACATATCAATGTTTATCGCAATTATGAATTTGAGTATTGTTGACCGAAAAATAATTATTTTTCTAACAACTTAATTATGATAACTTTCTAAACATATTATATTTCTCACAACCATATCATGATATTTAATAGCCATAACATGATAACTTTCTATACATTTATCATATTATGTTAAAGATGCAATCAAACTATTTTTACTCTAATCATATTATGTTAGCGCCATTTGTAAAATAATTTTGAAGAAGTTGTGTCGTTTTTTTTATTTGTGAGCGGTTAAACAATTAAAAGATAAAATTCCATAAAAAAAATAAGTTTAAAGAAATTAAAAAATTAAAATATTAGCGGAGTTCATTCAAGTATTAGTGATGTAATAGTGCAAATGCAAAATATCATAGTTTTTTGTCAAATCCATTAACAAAACACACAGAGATTTCGTTATATTTTATAAAAGTGCTACGATATTTCTGTGGTTTTCATGGGCAACCGCGTATGTCTTAAAACAAATTGTTCAGGAAAGCCGAAAACATATTCTAGATCAAACTATGGGCTAGGTATTTCCCATTTTATACTTTGTCATTACGTTACAAAACGGAATTGATCCATCTTTTTTCAAAAAAATATAAAGAGCGTTCAAAATTAGGCAGTATGGCATCAACATCTTAAAATCAAAAAAATGGACACACGCGGTTGCCCGTGAAAACCACAGATTTTTCATTTGCTCTTTTGCAAGGCTTATATTGAACTCCGCTATTTGATTAATTAACATTAAGAAAAATTGTAAAAAGCCACAAAATAAAAAATCGATTCAAAAATATTTAAATTTATTTTGTATTTTTATGACAGCTATGAAAGGTGCTGTATCATAATATGATTGCTTCTAAATTTATTATGATAAACATGATGATAATATGATTACTTCTTAGCTTATTATGATTAACATGACAATAATATGATTAATTTCTTAGCTTATTATGATTAACATGACAATAATTTGATTACTTCTTAACTTAGTATGATTAACAGAATAATAATATGATTAAGGGAAAAATATTATGATGACATATTACGAGTATATTGAGTAATAATATGTTTCAATAATAATCTTAATATGGTGACTACAATCATAATTCTTATCATAATATGTTGCTCTTAGAATATGTTTACCACAACCATGTTTTTTCTTTGCGTGTACCGATGTGAATTGCGGAGCACGCTTTATTGTCCGCTTGATTGGAATTGCATTTCTTGCCGCAGAATCCAAGACATCGTAATCGACCGTAAATCGGTCGACAGCTGTTTGGATGTCAGATGAATTTTTTAGGGAAATGCTCTGAGATAGATTGTGGTTTTTTTTCGATAGCAAATAAAGTTTACAGCTGCGTATGCTTAGCGTTGTAGTCGCCTGTTGCAATCAATTTCTGCCCCAATGTAGAGAAGAAGTGTAGAAATTTATCCTGTGCAATTTTATGTCTAGGGGGACAATATACGGATGATAACGTTATTTTAAAATCTGTAAGGTTGAAAAAAGTAGCCTGAATACAATCTTCCTTGAACTCCGGCATTGAAAAGTGTCTGATGTGTTTGTGCACAATTATGGCGTTAAAGTATAAGGCAGGGATGCATTTTGTCTCCATTGCTCATTAATATTGTTCATTAGAGAAGCCCATGCAGAACGAGAACGAGGAATATCATGGGGTCTGACGTAGTTTTGACGCGACTACATAGCCATAAAGACCATTGCGTATTGTGTGATGACGCCACTTTTTCAGACATGTTAAAAGAATATAGACAGAGTTGTACAATCCGCAGTCAGGACTGGATTGAGGAAAATTTTAAGTACTGAGAACAAAAAAGCTATAGAAGACGTAAACACGGCTTGACACCTAAATAGTATCATACCAAACTCAGGTCGCTACTCAATGAATATTGCAAGCCGCATAAAGTCTGCAAAGCATGCAGTTGGACGATTGACCAACGTTTGGTAATCAACCGCACTATCAACGAATGCAAAAATCTGGATCTACAAGTCAAACGTCAAGTCAATACTATTATGGGGCTGTGAGACCTAAAGCGCCGCACCGTACACCCTTAAAGCCTTAAGTCTTTATTAATAGTTAATTATGGAGAATCTTGAAAATATTCTTGCCCAACACAATCTAAAACGCTATGCTATGGACACAAACAAATCAAATACCAATTAAGATTGAAATAACGACATAACGACTTAGCCCGAACAGCAAAAGATCGCAATTCACAAGGTTGGCACTAATGAAGAAGGGCCGCTCACACCTGGAGGAGACAGATCAACAAAGAAGTTGCCAAGACGAGAAAAAGCTGAAGATTAATTAAGAATACATCAATGGATATATATATATATATATATATATATATATATATATATATATATATAATTTCCCGTTGATCCTATACGGAGCTTAGGGCCTGAACTTATGATTTCTATTGGATTTATCTGATGCGATGTTCTTAATTTCCGCCCATCGCTGCTTCCTTCGCTATCTGCCTTTTTTATGGGCGTGGCACTTCCTATATGAAGTAAAACTTTGTACGAATAACTTTAATATCAGAACGAGTTTTTCAGGCAAAAATGGGCGGATCACCAATTGTGAGCACCTCTTGTATGAAGTAAATAATAAAATAATTATATCTTAGAAACTATAACAGCTACAGTCTACAAAATTTGGGAATCGATGACGTGGTGCCTCTCATATAAATTAAATATTTTTACGAAATCCTTAAATTCTCGCAAAAAGTTAACCAAAAAAAAAAAAAAAGATAAAAAATAATTACTTTATAAATTTATATTTTTCATTACTTTATTTCTTAAAAAAAAATTAATGTAACATCCATGAAAACAATTTAGATTTTACATTTTTCGGTAGTGATTTTGGTTCATAGTTTAACATGATTTTACAATAACTGGCAAATAACATTATTTTCTTTTAAAATAACTACAATTCATGTTAATTTAACATTTCCGTAAAGTTAGAGCAAAATTATATTCATATTGAAATAACACTCCGAATCACGTTGAATGAAAGTTATTTCAAGTTGAAACAACGAGAATTTCATGTAGAATCGAATTGGTTTGAGTTTGAAATAACAGTAAGAAGAAGCTTCACAGACAACATATGCGTATATTTAAAGGCTTAGTTAGCCGGGAGTAACAGTAACGTTGCAAATCAGCTGCTTCATTTTGTTGTATGTAAAGCATTTATAACGATTATAGTTAGCAGTAAGATGTTACGTCTCAATCTGTAAGAAATAGATTGGTCTTACCTTTTTTACGGTAAGGTTACTGTTACTCCCTTAAGAAACATTAAGAAACTTACCCGCGGAACCAGCGAGAGGGAGATAGAGAGGGAGATAGAAAGAGAGAGAGAGAGAGAGAGAATATAATCATTTATTTTCAAGCTTGCCAGTTTAGCATTTTTAGTGCTAGATTTAGCACATTTTTTTCTGAATTAGCACTAAGAATTTCGAAAAAAGTGCTAAGTGCTAGTTTAGCACATTTTTATAATTATTTAGCATTTTTAGCACTTTTTTTAGATCCCAAAACAACTTACAAACTCACATAATGAATTCAAGTAAAGTATCAATTAATAAGTGTATCAAATACATACATATTAGGCTAGGTTGTAAATGACATAATTGAAATTTAAAACAGTTGTTACAACTTTATTTAATCGCTATTTATTTTCTGAAAAAAAATATGTTACAGTATACACATGTAATACTTTCTAATGTTATCTATAAGCACTCGAAGTGTTACATGTTGTGCAACTTGCAATAGAACAAAATAAGCTGATTTGTTTACAACTATTACACTTTTACTTCATGTACTTCATGAGCGATTTTTAAGGCTATTCGAGCGGTTTCTGCACGCTATTACGGTTTGGCAACAAATATTGACATCACTAATGGCTTAGAAAAATTAAAACGATAATAATGTACATGTACCTTTTTTTCATTTTAATATGTAAATATTTTTATATTTTGTTTTAAAACACTCTTTTTACAAAATTGTGAGCGGTATGAATTATGTCAACGAAAATAAAACATTGGTTCTACAAACAAAGTAAGTACCAAAGTTGTATAACAGGGCACTATGAACACCTTAAATAAAAGTAAGGGTAAAATATGCAAACTTGTTTTGCATGTTTTTTATAAACTTATTCACAAAAGAACTTGAACATTTTTCCCACAGTTGTATTTTTTGTACAAACGAACACAAAAATGTAGAACATGTTACATTAATGCAACATATTTCTCAGAAAAGAAATCGTCATAATATATTTTATAATGTAACATTATAATAAGTATTTTTATGAAACAAAATGAATATGTGAAAAAATTTGAAATGTAAATTTTTTATTATATTCATAAAAATCAATGTTACAAAACTAGCACTTTTGTTTTTGTCGATTTAGCACTTTGAATTTGAATTCTTCTGGCAAGACTGTTTATTTTCCTGCAACACATGTTTTACTTTTTTGTTTTCCCCTTTGTTTACAGAAGCACTCAGAATTAAAAGACACCAGCAGAATGGCCCGATATGGTTTTCGTCTTCATTCGACTTTGAGCTAAATAATTTTAACAAAAAGAATACGGGAATTGGTTTTCTTCTTAAAAATATTTTAAAACATGAAAATAAAAAAATGTATGCTTTTCTTTTTATAGTGTTGTAATTGTTTCTATACAAAACAAATAAAACAAAATTTTATAAATTCAATATTGAACAATGTTTTTTTAATATTTTTCGTTTAAAATTAATATGAAACAACGATAATTTTAAATAAAGTCCATACTTTTGCAGAAATTTACTATGATTTTTAATCAACGTTGCGTAAT
This sequence comes from Pollenia griseotomentosa, assembly GCA_963931875.1. Taxonomy (NCBI): domain Eukaryota; kingdom Metazoa; phylum Arthropoda; class Insecta; order Diptera; family Polleniidae; genus Pollenia; species Pollenia griseotomentosa. The sequence goes on from OZ007564.1 coordinate 53,432,250, forward strand.
GTTAATTTAACATTGATATTTTTTTCTATATGCACAAAATGTATGTTTTTCACAATTCTGATTCCCGGGAGGTAATGACTTTGCTTTTTCTTTCTTTCATTTTATTTTGTCAAATTTTTATGCTCTTACTAATTGGCCGGGTTGTATATTTTAGGGAGTAAACGCAAATGTTACGGAATCGCTTAAAACCGTTCCAATAAAAATCGTTAAAATATTAAAATTTGTATAACTGGACAAGAGCCATCAAATTTTGCAAGGCAATTTTGATAGTCATATAAATATTTGGAGATGAAATGGCAATAGTGGGCCTCAAGCAAGTGCAACTTTGACGTCCATACTATAGGAATAGCTTAAAAGTCAAAGTTATTTTTAACGTTTTATATAAATATATTTTTTAATTAGTATTGTGGCTATTTTGTTGAACTATTTATGGTTTTTAATCCAAATTTTTAATATTTTTAATAAGGCTTAAGTTCATTAAATTTTATTTTCATTAAATTATTTTTATGACGTCAGCAGTCGTCGATGGCTGCGAGTGTAAAACGGCAAATCCATCTGAGGAGATCGAGTGGTTGCGATCGAAACATGTCATAGTAACCTGCCGGCCGCGGTTCGAGCCCCGCCCACGGTCAAGAATAAAAGATTATCAATAACAATTTTAATTAATTTTCATGTTCCTTTCTTCATAAAAACAAATTAATGAAAATTAAATTTAATGAACTTAAGCCTAATTAAAAATATTATATATTTTTTAACTATTAAAAAAATCTTATTAATTAACAATTTTGTATTCCCAAAAATTACCTTGTTAATAAACTTGCAAGTGCACGGCATAAAAATCTGTCCTGCACACTGCTTTATTTGGATTTTTTTTGCGAATTTATTTTTGTTTTTTCTTAACCCTCTCTTGGGAGAATTTTAATTAATTGTAGTAGGTTGATATTGTTGATATTTTGTTTAAGCTTTGAGATCGTTGCAAATAAGACTTTTTGAGTCACTCTGCAGTTTTGTTTGCTGATTTTTTTGGGAGAATGTTTCCTGATGATCTGGCCTTAGCAACCAGTGAAATGCGCATAGAAACTAGCTTATCCTTCAGCAATAAATTTCAGTGTATTTATCAAGAATAAAAACTGGGAATTAAGAACGATAAACAAAATCTTTTTAAATTTTTATTTTATTACGATCAGGTTGGCGAAGCACACCGGGTGTTAGCTAGTACTTTTATATATTTTTTTCGTTCAAAGAGTCCCTTAAATTCGTAGTTTTACCAAAACTTCAGCTTTTAAGGGGTTTTCAAATATCGAAAAATTACAAAATATGTACTTAATCATTTAATATGTTAAACTAAAAAAAGCTTAAATTTAACAATACATAGTTATAAAGTTTTATTAAAATTAGCTATAGCTAATTTTAAATTGATATTACATAAAAAATAACATTTAAACTTTTTATTACAGAAATATTTATTGAGTGATTAACAAAGAAATTAGAATTTAAAAAAATAACTATAACATAATATACATATTTAAATATGTCCAAATAATAGGCCAATTCAAAGTCGGGCCAGGGCTGCCAGGTAATATTTTTCCATATCCCCAAAAAATTTAAAAAAAGATCCCAAAAAGACCCCAAATTACAAAAAATAATCTTAAAAAGTTAATATTTTTTTTATTGATTTTTTTCTGATAAAATTTAAAATTTTTTTAAAAAATAGGAAGAAAAATTTTAATAAGAATTCTCCAAAAATCGCCACATATAATTTTTTAGTAAAAAAATTGTTTTATTTTGTTTGGAGCGACTGGTTTCGGAATTACAATCAGAACAATATGTTATTTTTGAAGACGAATGAGTCAACTTATAAAAATTTGGAGCTTGTTCAATCGGTTTTAGCCATCCTTAAAATCAGCAATAATAATACATATTTCCCAAACTTTATTATCACATTGAGTGCCACGAAGTACTTAGTTTATTTAGAGCCTGTCGTTCATTTATAGACGAAATTGAGTAAAAATTGTTGTGATTATTAAATAAAGAACTCTTTACTGAACATTTTTGCATTTATGGGTCTAGGATGATTTTTTGAGCTTTTATAAAGTGAAAAAAAAAACAAGTAAGAGTGCTATATTCGGCTATGCCGAATCTTATATACCCTTCACCATGGTTTGGAAAGAACAGAAGTTTATATATATATCTAAATATATGTATATATATATATATGTACATGTATATTTATATTATATATATCGTTTAGTTTTATTTAATTATTTGCACATGTTTGCGTGGTATTAAATACTTATATTAAAAGTTTAATTAATATATAGCAAGTTTAGTTTGGATCGATTTTCAGTATTTGGTCATAACTCGGCCATTTTGTAACCGATTTGACACATTTTTACACCGACATCTTAAAAAATAAAATTACCATTTACTTTGGTGATAAAACTTGGAGTCGAGAAGTTCTATGGTTCCCGAAAATAGGTATTTAAAAAAAAAACTATATTTTTGACATTACTTTTTTTTTTACCGATTTTCCGAGTTTTTCAGCAAATATGTTCTTCTAAAGATTTCCGATATTTTGATATCTTAAACGTATAAATAGGTCATATTACAGCTCTAAAATTTTAGTTTTTAAAAAAATTTAATGTTTTTAGTCGTTTTTTTGAGTATTTTGCTCATAACTTAACCATTTTTAACCTATTTGACAGATTTATATACCAACGTGCTTAAGAATAACATTACCTTTAAATTGGGTTATAGGTATATATGTATATATACATACATATATGTACATACATATATTTGAATAAACTTAATTATAAAAAAAATAATAAATAAAAACAAACTTAATTATAAAAAAAAGAGTAATTTGTGATTTTTTAACCGATTTGACAGATTTATATACCGACGTGTTTTAGAATAAATTTACCAGTTAGTTGGGTTATAAAGCTTGGACTCGGGAAGACCTATGGTTCCCGAAAGTGGCGATTTAAAAAAAAAATAAATTTTGGTCATAACTTTTTGTATCTGAGCCGATTTTCCCGAAATTTTCAGAAAATATTTTTTACTAAAGATTTTCGATCTTTTGATATATAAGGGATAACCATAGGTCATATGACAGTGGAAAAAATCAGGTTTTTATAAAATTTTTGATATTTTTTGTACGGGAGGTACAACGCCCACTTCTCCAATCCCGATGCTGTGTACTGATAACCTTAATGTGTGTACCTAATTTGGAAACTTTGGCTCTGGCCGTTCTCCAGATATACAGAAAAAAATATTAAAAATACAACAACCACAAGGGTTTTTTTTGGAAAAATTAGAGGCAGTCGTGGTTTTTTGGTCATATCTCAGCCATTTGTGGGCCGATCTTGCTGAATTTCAATAGCAAGAAATAGTGGACTTTATGTGACATAAATGTAAAACAACCTAGCCGCTATCATGTCTGGAGTATCCGGAAAACACATAAGACGGACAGACGGACGGACATCGTTAAATCAACTTCTCTCCTCATAAGGACCCAGAATATATATACTTTATAGGGTCTAAGATCATTATTATAGAAATTACAAACGGAATGACAAACTTATATATACCCTTTTCCACCTGTGGTGAAGGGTATAAAAATGTATAAAATGTAAAAAACACAAAAACTGCTTGGCCTTCTGGAAAGGGTTTCATCAAAACCGCTTGGCACTCAATGTGTTATATTGTCTTTGATATTTACTTATTTTTGGGGAAGACATATTTGCTTGAAAATTGTTTAATATTTTATATACGAAACAAAGAAAAATAAGCGTAAATAATAAAAGAAATGAAAATATATTAAAATTGTGTAAAATCCCCGATTATTTTTATTAAATCCGCAAAAAAATCCCCAATCCCCAAATGAATTTCTTTGTCCTTTTTAATTGCATGAAATCCCCAACTTTGGGGTTAAATCCCCAAGTCTGACAGCCCTGAGTCTGGCTTTATATTGTGCTATGGCGTATATATATTATTTTAATTAGTGTGTACAGTGTTGTCTCCCTTAACGGACATCTATCTTAAAAGGACATCCTTTTGCCGTGGAGTTCCACAAGCAAAATATTGGGTTCTTTTAAGAGGATATTTTTCTTTATGTGGACATATTCCAATAGTCTCTTCGGAGTCCGGTCATTAGAGATACCATTATATAGTTTTTGTTTAACTAATTTTTTTGAAAATTACTAATAAAAATTATACAACTGTTTTGACACTGTTTGGAATTTGATTAAAAAATTATTATGTTTAAAAATATGTAAAAAATAATTTAATAACATAAACATGATTTAAAAAAGGTGTAAAGGTAAAAGGTGTAATAACGATATGCTTTTGGTAAAAATGGTGAAAATTATAAATTTAACTTGTAAAAACTCCTAAATTTTTATACGCATTATTTTTATTGCAAAAAGCAATTAGAAGTAAAATGAGTTTTTGTTTTTTTTTTTCAAAAATAATAGATTTGCCAAATTATTTTTAATTAGATAAATAAATAAACAAACTATTTCAGGGTTTTTTTTTACAGTACAGTACATCACTTGTATTTTTTTTCTCTATTAAGGGTTAGAAAAAAAATAAAAAAAAAAATCTAACATAAATAAATTAACAAATATTTAAAACTTTTTCATTTAAAAATAACAAATTGTTTGTTTTTACTAGAGTTTGGCTTAAAAATTTCCCATTAATTTAAATATAATTTAGGACACAGACTAAAAAAAAAGGTTACAAATTTATTTTATAATTTAATCAGAAAATATTTAAATGTTCCTCATTCTTGTCCATTTAATGAAGAGTTTAAAATAAATTACAAAAAAAAAAAAAAAAAAAAAAAAAAAAAAAAAAAAAAAAAAAAAAAAAAAAAAAATTATAATTTCATGTCGTAAAATTCCTTACTTCATAAAAATAATTTAATGAAAATTAAATTTGATGATCTTTAGCCTAATGAAAAATATCAAAATTTAGATTAAAACCATAGGCATTTCAACAAAAATAACCACAATACTAATTAAATTTTAATTTTCTTAAAGATCTTTAAGAAAAACTCATGAAAATCTTATTTCAGCATGATGTTTTTTTTTTGTAAATGGTATGTCCAGTGTGTTCACCGATTTATATTATTGATATAGATAATTTCAAAAATTTGTGCAAATTCAATATTATGATAAAAAGGAACACAGAAAAGATTATCAGTAGTTTTTTATCAATTAAAAAAAACTGTTTAAAAAGTATAAATGTGATAATTAAATCAATTATTTTTTTTTTGTTGAAAGAAAATTAAAAATATAATTTTGATTTAAAAAACATTTTAGTTGTTTTTAAATTTTTAATTAAAATATTAATAAAATAACAAAAAATCTTTTAATTGATTTTTTCGTTTCAAATAAAATAATTTTAAACTTGTAGAATTGTTGTTGGGAATTGTCAAAATCTGAGCTATATTTAATTAAAGCAATTAACACATTATTTGAAACGGCAAAGTTTTTTTTTATCATTTTTTTTTTAATAAAATTAAAAATATAATTTATTAAAAAAAAAAAATTTTCACAATTTTAAATTTTTACAATTTTGGCGTGGGGCAAAATCAACAAATTTTTTTCTTGATTTTATGAATTTGGTTATAATAGACAATTTTTAATAACTGTTGATAATGTGTTCAAAATGTAGCTACTCCAGGGAAAAGGTAATTGACACAAAACCAGTCATGTGACTGGATTTTGTGCGAGTAGTGGCTGATTATATCTGTATATAAAAGAGATATATTATGTTAAAATGGTTCACTCGGGACAATACTAGCGACTGACATTATTTCAACCGAAATTGAATGTGTCCACCTGTTACGCCATGTTAAAATGACAAGTTTCCTTTATTTAAAGTGCTAGAAGAACTAGAACCGGTCGCTACCACTTTAGAACTGCCAGGTGACAAGTTTTGCGTTAGTTTCCTATCCCCTAGGGGTAAGTTTACAATGGATAAGAAACCTTGATTTTTCAAAATCGACCCAGAACAAAAGAGTTGTAGCCAACGATGGTCAATACCTAAAATGATAATCAGATATCGCTCATTTGCAGCAACAACGTCATAAGTAAAAATAATCGCAAATTTTTACTTTATATCACTCATGCTCAGGAAATCAGGGGTCTTATGAAGTGGTTATTATTTCATGTGAAGATATTGAAAATTTAACTCTTTAGAGAAGAATAAAATTTTCTTTTTCAATAATGTTTTGTGCAAATTTAAAAACTTATATTTTTGCTGACGATGTTGCAGCAAATGAGCGAGATGTGATAAAATTCGATCGAGTTTAAAATGTGTGATAAATGAACTTCGAACCATTTTTAAATCCGTTTCTGCGCAAAAAAATTTCTCCAAGATTGTTCACCAATTAAAGCATTAATCAAAAACAAAATCTGTTTTAATTAAAAATTTAATCAAGCGAATTAAACGTTTAATCAAGCGAATCAAATATTCAATGAAGTGAATTAAACGTTTAATTTAAACTATTAATTTGTTTACTGGTGCAAATTTTATTAATTTTTTAATTAATATCACAAATTTTTTTAGTTAAAATCAATTTTATTTTTTTTCTGTGTTTATAACCAAAAAGGGCCAAATTTAATAAAACTTCAAAAGTTAATTCCTACTAGGATGTTCAATTAATCGGGTTTTATTTTTGTTCGATTAAACGATTGATCGATATTTAACATTTTGAATTTATTCGATTAAACGAATAAAATTTTAAAGTTAATCGATTAATCGAATAATTTTAAATCCAGAAATTTTATAAATAACGATATTTTTTTTGATAATCTTAAAAAAAATTAGTACTTCAGTAAATAAAAATTCTTTTTTTTATTAAAACTTTTCACGGACATTCCATATTCTGATATGCCTCTGCAAATAATTTCCTTTAGAGAATCGTTCGAAGTATCTTGTTAAAAATATTTATTCAATGGACCCATTGTAGCCTCTTTGATTTTATTGGTGGAGCATCTTCTTCAAGTTCTATGTTTTAGTCACTGTGTAATTGGTACATTAGTGAAGTTGTTGAAGAACATTTACGTTAATACATTTTTGAACAGCTGTTACATTTGGCATTTTTAAAATTATCCTTCGTACAATATTTTTAAGCCAAACTCATTCTAAAGAGAGACAGTCATGAACTATTTTGTTAAAAAATACGGGCGTGTTCTAGAAATTAAAAACGACCCTGCAATAAAAGTTCATGCAAATATTTCATTTTATCTACTTCATTCTTTAAGAATCTATTATTTTTGCAAGAACAACACTTAAAACCACGAAAAACTACGGCCATTTTGTAAATTTTAATTGAATTTAAATTATCGTTCGATTTCAATTTCACTTCATTTCGATTTCTAGAACATACCCGATAAATTAATATTACTGCCTGTTTGTAGAACGCGAGAACAAAAGTGACTTGTTTAAATTACATTTAAAACAAAAACAAATTTTGAAATTTTGTTTTTGTTTTAAATGTAAGTTGAACGAGTCACTTTTGCGCTCGCGTTCTACAAACAGGCAGTTAATCTTTGAGTTTGTCGTTTTTTCTTTTGTGCAATGAATTATTAAATTGTGTTGAAAAAAAAAAACAAAAATATAGGCTAAATTACTCACTAAACCTGACTGTTTTTTTTAATTCCACCCGACACATGCATTTGGTTTGTTTATTCGACTTAAAACTTTAAAAAATTATACACTTAAGAAAAATACTATATATTATTATTATTCGATTAATCGGTAAAAATTCTTCCATGAATCTTTTAATCGAAATTAGCAATTTTAGTCGAACAATTAATCATCTTATATTGTTCGATTAATCGAACAGGAATAAATCGACTGAACACCCTAATTTCTACTATCCGTAACAAATTTAAAGATAAACATAAAATACCTGTGTATAACTCTTTTAAATGTTGTAGCGTATTAAAATCTTCTAGGTTATAAGAAAGAAAGAAAAAACAGCAGCAGCACATCATATGCATTCAAAGCATTCCCGGCCAATTATCGCAAACGCCACAGACCCAGCAAAAATATCAACAAGAACGTCCCGTTCTTTGAAAGTACCGCGCCGCCAACACCAACACCATCACTTATCATCATTCGTCTTTAAGCTGTAAAATATTCTCCTTCTTCATGCTAACAATGAAGTCGTCGTAAAAGCTTGATGATTTATTTTAAATTAAGAGCCAATATGCTGCGGGAGGTCTAAATTTAACTAATAATAAAGAGTTTTGCAAGACAGACAGGCAGTTTGCTAATAAATTGCCGCTGTTTTGGTTTTGATTTTATTGTTAAAAATAAAAATGTAAAAAAACAGTTTGAAATATATAAAAATAATACGACAGGATATCAAATTCATAAAAGAATTAAAAAGAAGCTGAGAAAACAAGTTTTTCAAATCGTCAAGGCAAAGAAGAAGATTTTTAAATTTAATAAAAGACATTAATTTTTTTTTTTATATGAAATAAATTTACATTTTTGCATCTTTCGCTAGATTTTATTTTAAAGCAAATATATCATATATTTTTTGCTATTAACGGTGATTCGTGATTTTGGAGAGCAATTCTGGCTACCGAAATACTTTCCCATAATATTTTTCATGTCTTTAGTCCTTCTTTTTTTATAGAGAAACAAGCGGAAATAAGTCGATACACTCATAAAAAAAAACATCTTCATATTGATGATGCCCTGACATCAGAATTGTGACATCAATGTTATTACAAATGGTATCAATGTGGCAAAAGTGACATCAATCCAATGACGAACGTCATCATAAAATTTTGTCATATTTTATGCGTCATCTGTGCTACATTCATACATCATTTGAAGTTTTAAGGGTTCTCAATTTAGTATTATATTTGATACCGTTGTTGCAAATGGATATATGGATTATATGGATTTCCCTAAATATATTCCTAATGGAATTGTTATTAAAATAATGTACACCTTTGAAAAGACATTGTAAAGCACTAATGTATATACATACACTTTATTTAATAATTATCAAAAACATGGAATGTGGAATTTTCACACCAAAAGCTTCTTAACCCTAGGTAACTTTTTACCACTTAGGTCTCCTCTTGGTCAGGCCTGACCCCAATTAGAACAGCTAAAAAAAAACCCCAATTTAATAAAAAGTAAATAAATATATTTTTCATTAAATTATTATTTTAGATAAGCAGGGGTGTTCTGGAAATCGAAAACACAAGAATTTGGAAGTTGTTTTTAATTCACTTTTAATCAAATTTTTATGATGTTTGTTATTGAATTCTGTTTAATAGAGAAATATTTGTAAAATATTTGTCATAAAATTCATTTATCACAGAAATCTTATTAAAAAACGACGTTTAAAATGTTTTCCTTTTCGATTTAAAGGACACCCCTGTATACGAATTTGTTATATAATTTTATTATTTTATTTTACATGCAAGTCATCGAATATGTAGTCCCTTTTTTTGCACATTGCTTTTTCGCAACTGAGTAAAACGAGTTCTCTGCTTGGTTTTTATATTTAAATAATACTTAGCTCATAACGGGCCGTAGTTTTCTGATTTAATTTGAACTTGATTCATTGAATTCACAACATATCATTTATAGAATTTACCTTTCTGTTTTTTGATATATTGTTCTATATGAAAAATATTGCAAAAAAAAAAATTTGGTCCGTCCCAGAGGGTAATTTCATAGACTTTTACATACAAATTGAATTTCACCCCACTAATCTTGCTCCAATCAAATCCAAATTAGTTTCATTCGATTCAGCACACATCATTTATGGACGCCCCTGTTTTTTTTTTTTTGTTATATTCGAACAATTGCAAAACACAAATTTAGTCTGGCCAGACCAAGACGGTAATCCTAGAGTTAAGTTAAGTTCCATTAGTTTTACCTTTTGGTACTAAATACATGAACTTTTTTGTTCTTTAATATATTAAACTTTATAAAAATACGGGTTTTCTTTTTTCAAATAATTTTTTTTCATCAATATTCTCAAAATGAACAACCGCTAATTTTTGTGTATGCTAGATAATGGGTACAAAAGCTGATACAAAACCTCATTGTTTTAAAAACTGACTGTTTAAAAAACTTCAAAAACTTATGTAAGTTGTACAAACTTAAAGTTAAGAATTTTTATTTCTAAAAATAAAAATTTTAATTTGAGAAAAAAGATCTTCAAATCTTATTTTAGTCAAAAAATCTTCAAAAATAAGGTAAAATCTTCATTCTGGCAACGCTGCAAAGAAAGTTATATTAAAAATTTTTGGGTGGAGTTCATATGCCCGAGAACTAAAAATCCCAAATTAAGAATCCCGATTTCAAAATCCGAATAATTGTACAGTTTTGGTTTTCAGAATCGTACGATTGATAGCATGGTTGGGCTTTCAGACATGCGCAAGGATTTTTTCCTCTATGGTATAACGAACACTGGCTTCGCTCACTAAAGCTTCTCTAAATAGCAGCCCTTCGGCCGGGTTCAAGGATTTTTTCCTCTATAATATAACAAATACCGGCTTCGCTAACTAAAGCATCTCTGCATAACCGGAAACGATTTTCTCCACTTTGGCATAAGAATTCGGATTTTTTATGCTATCCCTAAAAAATTTTACATAAAATATTATAAAATTTGTGTAAAAATGTTTGGGGTGATTTTTCATTTCTTAAAATTTGCATTTTTTTTTACTAAACGAAAAATAGCCCCAAAGTAAAAATTGTGATTCAATTAGGGGCCATTTTTCATTCTACTTAAAATGCAAAAACACCCTAAAGAAACAATGAAAAAGAACCCCAGAAAAACAAAAAAAATTGCCCCAAAACTGCGTGTTGTTGTGTCTTATGCACAACTTTGGGGCCGTTCTTAACTTTCCTTTTGGGGCCATATTTCGTGGGATCATTTTGTGCACCGCCAAGTAGAGTACATGTCTTCCGTTCAACGTAGTCAGGCCTTAATAACCTGGATATGGTGCCGGTGCATTCACGAGTCCACCACAACTTTGCAAGTCTATAAGAATTGTGCTTAATTAGTAACCTGCAGAAAGCTATTGGAAAGCCAACTTTGAGATGTTGGTTGAATCTTCAGTTTATACCTCTCTTACCGACCGTTATTCTTAGAAGTATTGCATCTGGTGTGGTGGCGAACAATATAGGCGATAAAAAGCACCACTTTTAACCTCCTATATATGTTTTATCATCGGTAAGTTTATCATTAGCATCGTCAGCATCAGATGAAAAAAGTACAAAAGAATAATTTCAAAAAATTTGAAAAAGCTCCATTCTGTTGAGCTGTGTTATCATTAATAAATAACTAGAATTTTGTTTTCTATTATAAACATGTCGGTTTTCTCAATATTATAACAATAATTTTTTTTAATATAAAACAATAGTTTGACGGGAATACGGGTGAGTTTCTAACAACTTTTGTCTGGACAAGTTTTCTCAAACATTTTTTTTTTTTTTTTAATTGTCTAAGCTAATCCCGCGAAGCTCTACGCTTGTCTGCAGCAACGAAACCAGAGTTTTTGGCGAAAATCGGACCTAGTCTACCGGGTCACTCAAATCCCATATTTAACAAAACCTAACTAAAATAAAAACAACTATTTTTTCTTACACACGCCAATTCAGCTTCAAAATTTGTGTTTGTGTGCGTTTGCTCACAAAAAAAAAAAAAAAACATAGTCCATAGTGCCAATACAGACTAGGAATATATTGAAGAAAAATCCCCAAGGAATCGGCCTTAGGGGGATAAAATGTATGACGGAACTTCATTAGTTGTTTGTGCTTAATATTTTTATAAAATATACTTTCCATGTATCTCCACTCCATAGGGGGCTCCCATACAAATATGGGGATTAAATGAAATAATTAAATTTGGGCTCTGCAGCGCCTTGGATGTCCCCAGATGGGTCAAATGTATGACCGGCCCCAACTTTATTTTGTATCTCCATCATTTGTTTTTAACATACCTACCCGCTATCTCTCTTCTTAAAGGGGGATCCCATACAAAATTGTCAATACAAACTAGAAATATATTGAAGAATAGGACCCATATCTGCCCAAGGAGTCTCCCCTAGGGGGATAAAATGTATAAACGATCTCCATTAGTTTTCTTGTTTTTTTTTACGTTTTTTTAAAACATGCTTGCCCTCTTTCTCCACTTTTTAGGGAGGAACTAAAATTTAGTTGAAATTTTTCGTCTTTTGTGAATAACATCAAAAGTTGTAAACATAGTTAAACAACTTATGGCTTTTTTGTTTGCAACTTCGTTTTTGACTAGAAAAAATCATAAGCATAGCTGCACTTTCCAATTTTTTATGATTTTTTTAAAGAACAAAAATTTTGAAATTTTGCGAAAAAATTATTTTGTTTTTCCAAAAAAATTATGGTTCTAAAACGAAAAAGTTTGGCTTCACTTAAAGGTAATTTTATTGCGGATTTTCGGCTTAGCAATTTTAATAAACTAAACCGTTTTTGAGTTACGCGAATTTATGTTGTGCAACCTCTTCCATTTTCGAAATAACGGTATATCTCGAAAACAAGAGCTAACCTAAAAAAAACGGTTATCACCACTGGATTCAGCGTACCCTAATTAAGTTAAATAATAAAAACGTGTTTCAACAAAATTAAAGATTCGTGATTTATAGAAAATGCGTTTTTAATCCAAATTTTTTTTTTATATTTTTAATTAGGCTCAAGTTCATTAAATTTAATTTTCATTAAATTATTTTTATGAAGAAAGGAATTTTACAACATGAAAATTAATTAAAATTGTTATTGATAATCTTTCATTCTTGACCGTGGCCGGGGCCCCTTTCTTCATAAAAATAATTTAATGAAAATTAAATTTAATGAACTTGAGCCTCATTAAAAATATAAAAAAAATTTGGATTAAAAACCATAAATAGTTCAACAAAATAACCACAATACTAATTAAAATGCGTTTCTTTAATATATTAAAAATTTGATTTTTTTTAGGGGCTTATTCGATATTTTTCAGTTTATTTTGTTTAATAAGAGATTCAGGAAGGCTTGTTTTCTACAAAAGTATTATTTTCTAAGTTATGAGACATAAAAGTCAGATTTTATGTAAAAATATAATTTTTCTCAATCTTTGGTAAGCGTGAGGGACGGCTTAGCCTTTGCCGATCGTCTTAAAATTTTATTTATAGTTTGTTTTTTTTATCAATACCCACCTTTTTGGCTGGTGAGACCTAAAGAAATCCAACTTTTGATTTTAACGGTCACCCTAATGTGACATACTCTGAACAAAGGGCTGGATCCGCCCTTGTATCCGACAATACTGCATCGTACATATTAAGACTGTCGAAAATTGACTTGAGTAGCAACCGATCGAAAATAATGAAACCAATACGCAGGTTGGGACGCATTTGGGCAGGTGACCCTGAGCGTAATCAAAGAATATTATGATCCTATGCCGGCTACTTCTGTGGCAGCCAGAAGATGATGCTAAAAGATCACTAAGCTTTCAATTTGAAAAAAAATGCCTTGAACTTTTAATTCATGAACAAAGTCTGATGTTTAGGAAGGCCCTGATACTTAAAAAAATTGCTCCAAAATCACTCTTCGCAAAAGGTACGTCATGATAAAGAACTTTTATAACTTTAAAGTTCTTTGCAATTTGTCCCTCTCTTTTTCAACATGACAAACTAGAATAAATTATACTTTAAAATTTTTCTTACCAACTTCGGACTGCTTTTTCATATTTATGAACCTTTAAGAGCCTTAAGAAAATTAATGCCGTTCTTGCGTTTTTAAACAAATTCAAGTTGGTAAGCGTCATTAAGATTTAAGAGCAATTCGCATGCGCATTTGGTTACTTAACAAAAACAAAAGAAAACAGAAACGAAAGAAAAAAAAAACAAGAGAAACTCGTAGTTAAAACAAAGCTGCAGGAATAACAATTGGGGAAATGGCTTCATATGCATAAGAAAACTAAAAAAAAAAAAAAAAACAGAGCAAACAAAGTAAAATTTGCCAGCAGCTATTAAATAGGCCTACTTTATTGCACAGAAGCAGAAAAGATAAAAGAAAAAAAATATTAGAAAGTGAACGGGAGCCACTAAAATAGTTCCTGTTTTCTGTTACATATTCACATACGACTATTTAGCTGGCAGTTGAGCTATTATTAAATAATATTAGCTTTTTAGTTTATGGTTTATTTTTTCCATAGTCCCCTCTAATTTGCAATGCTTTGTCTTCCTAAAACATAAACTAAAACACCATTTAGGCCACATTTAGAAAACATTTAAGCCATTTGGCTACCGTTCACCTAAATAACGTATCGTTAAACCATGAGCCTCTTTTCTTGATAACAACAATTGCAAAAGATAAAAAATTAAAAAAAAATTAAAAAAAAAAAAAATTAAATGCGAATAGCAAAATTCATTTAAATGGGGAGTTTCAGATCAGCGAAGCTTTGGTGGGGAAGAAACAGAAGGAATAGGAAATCTTGGGTTATTATTAGGAAAAGTCTTTAATTTATATTGGAAAAAATCGTAAAAGACTAATAAAAAGCTTTAATTTAAAATGATCTAAAAAATAGCAAAAATCGCTAAAAAGAAAAAAAAATTACTAAACTTACACAGAAAAAAATTTGTGCGCCAGTAAAAGAATTAATCAAAAATAAAATCAGTTTTAATTAAATATTTAATCAGGTGAATTAAACTTTTATTCAAGTGTATTAAATGTTTAATTGACAATATTTTAATTAAACGTTTACAATATTTCAATTAAACGTTTAATTCACTTGATTTAAAGTTAAATTCACCTGATTAAATATTTAATTAAAACTGATTTTATTTTTGATTAATTCTTTTACTGGCGTAAAAATTTTTTTCTGTGTAGTTAAACAGCAGTTAAAATAATTCTAAAATTTGCTAAATTCTTAAATACTTTTTCTACAATCAAGCATTTTAAAAATCGCTAAAATTAAAAACTTGAGCATAAATCTTTAAAGTAAAAACAAAATCAGAAAAAAGCACTAAACTTAGAATAACAAATCATAAAGTTTCAGAAAACCCTATAAATTAACTACCGGTATTAAGAACACGAGCGCAAAACTCGTTCGTTAAACTTACATTTGAAACAAAAACAAATTTTGTTTTTGTTTTTATTTTTAAATGTTATTAAACGAAGCAGTTTTGCGCCGTGTTTTAAAAACTGGCAATAAGAGAAAATCGCAAAAAAAAATTAAAATAATAAATAGTAATAGTGTTAGAGAAAAAGAAAAATCACTAGTTTATAAAAAGAATTTAAGATAAGCTCTTGAAAATCGCTTAAATTAAAGATATTAGTGTTTACTATTAAATGAAAAATAGAATCGGAAAAAATCACTTAAATTACAATAAAAATATTAAAAATTTAAAAAAAAAATACTGTAATTAAAAATAGAATCGGTAAAAAACACTAAAATTAGAATAAAAATATTACAACTTCAAAAAAATCGTCAAAAAAACACTAAAACTAACCAAGTTGCATTAAAAAAATAAGCTCTTGAAAATCGCTTAGATTAAAGATATTAGTGTTAACAATTAAACTAAAAATAGAATCGGAAATAATCCCTTAAATTACAATTAAAATAATAAAAATTAAAAAAAAAAAAACACTGTAATTGAAGAAAGAATCGGTAAAAAACACTAAAATTAGAATAAAAATATTAAAACTTCAAGAAAATCGTCAAAAAAAAACACTAAAACTAACCAAGTTGCATTAAAATATAAGCTCTTGAAAATCGCTTAGATTAAAGATATTAGTGTTAACTATTAAATTAAAAATAGAATCGGAAATAATCCCTTAAATTACAATAAAAAATATTAAAAATTTGAAAAAAACACTGTAATTAAAAATAGAATCGGTAAAAAACACTAACATTAGAATAAAAATATTAAAACTTCAAAAAAATCGTCAAAAAAAACACTAAAACTAACCAAGTTGCGTTAAAAAAATAAGCTCTTGAAAATCGCTTAGATTAAAGATATTAGTGTTAACTATTAAATTAAAAATAGAATCGGAAAAAATCCCTTAAATTACAATAAAAATATTAAAATTTAAAAAAAAAAACACTGTAAAGGCCTTATGACACTACATTTTCATTTCATTGTTCAAGTTTTGGTGAACTGTGCAAATATAATGTAATAGGAAAATTTACCAAGTGCAAAGAGTTCAGCTGTATTAAGATAAATAGCAAACTGTCAAAAATTTTAAAAAAGTTATCGATAAAAAATGAAGTTGTAAAATTGTTAAAAAAATTGACATTTCAAGCTTGAAATATTAAAAGTCTTGCTGAATCTTCGGTTCATGGGCAATTCAGCGATTTACCGCTTTTTGTTTGTTTTGTTTTTATGTTTCTCATAAAGAAAAAGTTGACAACATTTAATAAAATAAACAAAACAAAACCATAACAAAAGAAATACTATAAAAAAAATTTTGCTTACATTTTTTATAGTTTGCTCTTTCCAACATTTACTGTTTCTTTCTATCAACTCTTTATCAACTCAATGAATAAAAAATGTAGTGTCATAAGGGCTTAAGAAAGGTAAAAATCGTCAAAATGAAAAATATCACTAAAACTAAGTTGAAATATTAAAAATATCTTTAAATATCGAGAGTATCTTAAAAACTAATCTAAAAGTGAGTACTTTAAAAAAATCGCTAGTATAGGAAAATTTAATTTAAAGCTCCAAAAAGCAACAACACACCACCAAAATTAAAATAAGTAAAAATCGGTAAAAAAAAAGAAATAAAATTAAATAAACAGCAAATAAGAATTTAGAAAAAACGCTTGTCTCTCAATATGTCATATACATATAAATTGTTCATTTGAAAAATCGATGAAAAAGGAAATAATCTCCAAAATAAGAACAAATTAAAATATGTATGTACTTACATTTAAATAGGAAAATTAAGAAATTTCGAAAAAAAACTATAAATTAAATAAAATCGTCAACAAACACTTAAATAAGGTAAATACCAACTTTAAATGACAAAAACTCGTTACTTAATAAACTGCAAGATCGCAAATGAAAAAGAAAATTTAAAATATTTTTGAAAAAATATTTCAAAAAAATAAATTAAAGAAAAACAACAAAAATTAGAAAGAGCAACGGCAATTTCACAAAATACTTACGAAAACGTCAAAATTCAACAAAATATCTCTAAATTATTAAATTTTAGAAAAAAATTGCATACATCAGATGAAAGGAAAAAATGGAAGGAAGGTTCTTTTAAAATTGTAGAAACAAAAGTCTCCCAAAATTGGCTTAAAAAATTCTCAAAGATCTGAAAAGTAAACGTCTTAATTACCCCCCCCCCCCCAAAAAAAAAACTAGTTTAACCAAAATCGCTAAAATTAAAAAAAATTTTTTTTATTCATAAATATGATATGCTAAATTCCCAATTTTTATTCCTGATAAATACACTGAAATTTATTGTTGGGTAAAAGCCAGTCAGTTCCTATGCGCATTTTACTGCTTGCTTAGGCCAACTTTTTTCCACAGACTTCGGAAAAGCTAAAGTTATTATACCAATAAAACTGTAAAGCGAATGAGAATTACAAACACTAAAGTCTTAGTTGCAACTATGTCAAAGCTTAGACAAAAAATTTTCTATGGAACTTTACATAAATATACATAAATAAGTAGACAAATCGATTTTTTCCCCAAAAGTCTTGTATAATTGTGCACAAAAAATCGCAAAATAAAAACAGTTGAAAAACCTTAATAAATTAAATATAGCCAAAATGAGAAACAAAAGCATTTAAAAAAAATTATACAAAAATTGCAAAAACTTAAAACCAAAACGTTAAAAATCAACAAAGAAGGTACTTTTTACAAAAATCGCGACAAACAAAAAACAGAATCGCTTAAACTTTGAATACCGAAAATTTCTTAAAATACTTTGAAAAATATTAAAATTTCACAAAAAATCGCCAAACTGAAAGTAAATAAAAATATTGATAACAATATAAAGTAGAAAAAATCATTTAAATCAGCTAAATTCACTATGAAGATCATTTGAAAAAAAACGCAAGTTTCGTTAAAAGTCATTTAAAATAAAGTACAAAAAATGACTTAACAAAAAAATTTCAATTATCTGGATGAATTTAATATAGACAAAATAGCAAAAAAAAAAATACTTAAAAAAGCAAAATCAGAATTTATAAAACTAAACAAAAAAAAAACCCTAATTTCTACAAAAACTAGATTAATATGTATATGTATATAAAATTGTAAAGTTACTGACTGACTGACTGATTCATCACCCCACATCCTAAACGCCCAAAGCTTAAAAATTGAAATTTGTACCGGACATTGGTCTCACCCAAAATCGATCCGATAAGACGGAATTTTCGGAAATTCGAATGCTTAGGGGACAAACAAGGCTATAAACGGGCAAATTTGGTTACCTTATATGTCCAAAACTAAAAGAGATATAAACAAAATGTAATACTTATCGTTGTTCTTTAGAAAAATAAGCATACAGGTGTCTGGTACTTTTTTGAAACTCGGCCCTTTTAGAGAGTAAGCGGGTAAAAGCTGTATTTTGGTACTTTTTTTTGACAGCCCATCTTTCTTTTAAGCCAATAAGCAAAGAAATAATGGTTTTACCAGAATCGAAACTTATCTAAGAAAAACAAATATAAAATTTGATCTTTTCCGAAATTGGAACGTTTATGAAGTGAAACTCGTGCCTATTTTTGGTACTTTTTTGCAAAACATTTTACCCCATTCATTATGTACCATTCATAAACGTACTTAACTATCGGCTGCCACTAAAATATTGAAATTTTTGGTACTTCAGTAGGGAGAAAAAAAGTATATAAATAGGGGGAACAAATTCGTGACAGTTACACAAACAATCGCTCAAACTTAAAATATCGGCAATTCATTAAAATACTTAAAAATAAAACGGTACAATTCTACAAAAACTCAATTGTTTCCCAAAACTTGCTTACTAAACCACAAACGAAAAAATTTCAGTGTGTTTATCAAATATTAAAATTGGGAATTTAGCACGTTAAACTTTGAAAAAAAAACAACTAAATTAGCTAAATTCCTTTTGAAAAAACATCTGAAAAGTCGTATATTCAAAACTCATCTGCAATTCAACTAAGAAAAAATACCTTATGTGAAAAATCGCAAGTTTGTCCAAACGTAATTTTCCATTGAATAATTGTAAATATCAATTAAACAGGAGAATTAAAAAATTAAAAAGAAAATTTAAATATAATTACTAAATTTGAAAAAATATAAAAAATCGCAGAAAACACACACAGAAAAAAATATCTCAAGAACATTTTTAAGAACAGTTTGCTAAAAATAAAATTTTAGGTAAACAAACTTTTTATTTGATTCAAACTCAATAAAACATATTTAATAATGATATAATTAAATATTTCTTTATATTCAAAAAAAAAAAAAAAAAAAAAAAAAAAAAAAAAAAAAGATTTGAATCAAAGTAAAGACAGTATTTTTACAACTCTTGTTCATTTTTTTTTAGCTTTGATATCATTGCAAGTAAGATATGAGTGGTTGTTATTCTCATTCGCTTTACAGCCAGTCTTATTTGTATAAAATCTTTAGGTTTTCCAAAATCTTTGGAAAAATGTTTCCTGGTGATCTGGCCTAGGCAACCAGCGAAATGCGCATAGGAACTAACTTTTCCCCCAACAATAAATTTTAGTGTATTTGTCAAAGTAACAAAATTGGGAATTAAGAACATCCTAATTAATGGATATATATATAATTAAAGATTCGATAAACAATTTGTTTGATTTATTTAAAATGTCCAAAAATTTATTTAAACAATTCACGTTAACATTTTGTTAAAAAAATTATTTTTGGCAACAACTTTTTTTTGCTGTCTCAACAAAACTTAGTAGTTGACTAAAAATTCAATAACTATACATACAAACTTTTTTTTTATCAATACCGCAAAAATCGTTATTGCAGAAAATCAAATATGCGATTTACGTATTAAAATATAAAAATTGTTTTTTTCTGTGCATGAGCTCTTAAAATCCAATATTTCTCGTTTTTATTGTTTAACATGATTCAAAATTCAAATTTCAAATCTTTTGCACAAAATTATCCCACTACTGTCTACCCGAGTGTGAGCTAAACCATTTAGCGTAAAAATACTTTTCGTTATATCTTTATTTCAATAGCGATAAAAGCCATAGTCTTGAAGTATTTTGTACGTAAAATTTAGTCTATATATGTACTTATATAAAAATAATAATGCGTTTGTTTGTGTGTTTGTTCCCTAAAGACTCCTAATTTGCCAAAAGCGATTTTCCTGAAATTTTTATGGTATATATTTCAAGGGGGCGGAGCCACACCCATATAAAGATAATAAAGATTATCGTATCTGCAGAACGTTAACAGTAAAGGTTACTCAGCCAAAAAGTGGGCTGAGTTAAAGTAGTGGGCGTGCCATCGTCAAAGTCAATTTCTGTTTAACTGGAGATCGGTAACAATAATAGCTTTTCAAATTTGTTACAAACAATTTCGTTATCAATACACAAGAATCTGTATTAAAAAAAATTTACTTATATTACCCAATAAAAATTGGAGCTTCCAACGAAGCATGTTTGTAAGGGAGAAATGTAAAAGTTTCGCTTACCATATCGCTTACGGAAGACTTGAATTTGATATGACGAGTTTCCACTTTGAAGCAATACCTTTTTGACACATAAAGCGCTTTATTCAGCGCATATACAAATTGGTAAATGTAACGATCAGCTTTACACATTGAATTTTTTGTTGTTCCCGTTATTCTCTAATATGCTCCCTTACAAACCTGCTTCGTAGTAAGGGAATTAAATGTTACATTTTTTTTAATTTGTAAAGTATTCGTTTACTTGCCCTACTGCATCTCTGTATGTCTTATTGCGTAGCGCAGAAATCTGCGCTTATTTTTTTAGATAAACTATTAGTACTTCGCAAAACAAGATCATTTTTTATTGGAAAACAGCGAAGCGAACTGGGTTGAGCCAGTGCCAAATAAAGTGAAGGGGGAAAATTAAAATAAAAAACCATTATTTCTCTTTTTTTCTAGCACATTTTCTTTTTTATTTATTATTAAAACTCACACACGTTTCTAAGTGAGTAATTAAGGAGAGTTTGAAAAAAGTTTGCAAGAGTTGAAAGTTGTGTGGCATGGCTTTTCTTTGTGTTTTTTTCAGTATTATTTTTTAAATTAATCTAGTTTGTATGCAAATTTTTGTATAGTGTGATCAAGGGGGAATTAGTTTATTTATTATAATTTTTTGTTTCATAAGTTTTTTTTTGTTTTAAAGTTCGTTTCCCTTGTTTGAAGGTCCTTAACGTGTTTGACACGCATTTGTTTTGCTCACACCAAAGTGTCTTAATGATGACAGTTATATGAAATTATAAATTTTGTTAGCATATTTTTTTTAATTCTTACTTAACTTTTGTTAAAATTTATAACATTTTTTATTTAGCAAAAAATTATATTGAACATTTTAACTGCCTTAGTTATAAACATTAAAACAGGCTTATTAAAGGTTTATTAAACAAATATTCATAGGAAATCCGTTTCATAAACCTTTTATAAACCTGTTTTATTTTTCATAACTAAGGTCGTATGACTTTTAAGCATTTTAATTGTTCTTACTCGACTTGTAATTTTGTTTCCAATTAAATTGATTTTTGCTGTTTTTAAACCCAGTTTGATAACGAGACGGAAAAATAATATGACGTTTTCTGTTGAATCTAGAAAGCAATAAAAATATTATATAAAAAATTTAATAAATTTTTTTTTAATAAAAAACCATCTACAAAAATTTATTTTAGTAATTCAAATAAATTACATGGAATTAAAAAAAAAACGTTTGAAGTTTTTGACATACATTTCTAACAATATTTTACCCAATCATTTTCCGCCACAAAATTTTTACAAAAAACAAAAAACAGAGACAGTTTCTAGCAACACTGTAAAAAGTAGTCATTGAACAATTTATCAACTCTTTTTAGTTTTTCCATTTTTTTTACATCTCTAACTAAAAACAAAAACCAACAGAAAAAAACCTTAAAAAACAATAGGGGGAAATAAACCAACAACTACACAAAAAAATTATAAAACTGACAGCCAATGACAATAATTAAATTGTACAAATATTTAACAAGCAGCCACAATATAAGACGGACAACCAGACAGACAACAACTCTATGCAAACAATAACAAACAACAGGTGACTAATGGAAAACAATTTTTACTAAATACTACAACATTATTTCTACATACAGACATATTTACTAAAGAAAAACCAAATCAGTGTTAAACTAAGAGAGAGCCCTACTTGAAATATTTAAAGAAATTTTGCCAAAATTTACTTTTTATAGGACATTTTTTTAAAATTTACTTTTTATACGAAATTTTGTTAAAATCTACTTTTTAGGAAATGTTGTTAAAATTTACTTTTTAGAGGAAATTTTACTAAAATTTACTTTTTAGAGGAAATTTTACTAAAATTTACTTTTTAGAGGAAATTTTACTAAAATTTACTTTTTATAGGTAATATTGCCAAAATTGGCTTTTTATAGGAAATATTGCCAAAATTTGCTTCTTATAGGAAAGCTTGCCAAAATTTGCTTTTTTTATAGGAAAGTTTGCCAAAATTTGCTTTTTATAGGAAAGTTTGCCAAAATTTTCTTCTTATAGGAAAGTTTGCATAAATTTACTTTTTATAGGAAAGTTTGCCAAAATTTACTTTTTATAGGAAATTTTGCTAAAATTTACTATTTATAGGAAATTTTTCCAAAAATTTACTATTTATAGGAAACTTTGCCAAAATTTGCTTTTTATAGGAAGTTTTCCTAAAATGTGCTTTTTATAGGATATTTACCTAAAACTTGCTTTTTATAGGAAAGTTTGCCAAAATTTACTTTTTATAGGAAAGTTTGCCAAAATTTTCTTTTTTAGGAAAGTTTGCCAAAATTTGCTTTTTATAGGAAATTTTACTTTTATAGGAAATTTTGCCAAAATTTGATATTTATAGGAAAATATTGATAATTAACTTTTTATAGGAAATTTTCCCAAAAACTACTTTCTGTAGGAAATTTTGTTAACATTTAATTTTAATAGGAAATTTTGTAAAAATTTAATTTTTAATGGAAATTTTGTTAAAGAAACTTTGCTGAATTTAACTTACAAATTTTTAAATTTTGTTTTAAATAAAAAAAGTAGTAGTTTTTGTGCTCGCGTTCTAAAAACAGGCAGTTAAATAAGATTTCTTTTAAAAAAAGTATACGATTTTTAAAATTTCAAATGTCTTTTTTATGAGTATTTCTTTTTTGTTTTTGGATAAAACTAGAATTTTAGGTTACTTATTACATTTTCTAATGAGTTTTTAAGCCATTAAAAAAGTAGTAGATTTAGTACCTTTTCTAAAATGGCAATATTTAAGTTTTGCCTATATAAATCATAATTTCTTTTAGTATTGACAATTTTTTTTTTATTTTTTATTTCTAAATTTAAGACCAGTTCAACGATTTCGAACGTTATCGTTCGCATAGAAAATTTATATGAAAAACACTCAGTTTCAATAATAATTTCCATATAAAATTCTATGCGAACGTCTACGTTCGAAATCGTTGATCAGGCAGTTAATACTCTTTTTTAATATACATATAATTTTTTATGAAAACAATTAAAAAATAAATTTTTCTTAAAATTGTTTTTAAACAACTTGGAAGTGT
Organism: Pollenia griseotomentosa; assembly: GCA_963931875.1. Classification (NCBI taxonomy): domain Eukaryota; kingdom Metazoa; phylum Arthropoda; class Insecta; order Diptera; family Polleniidae; genus Pollenia; species Pollenia griseotomentosa. The sequence goes on from OZ007564.1 coordinate 53,456,021, forward strand.
GTGTATATTGTTTTTCACTAAAAAAATAGATTTGAAACGGTTGCCCTATTTAATACTGCCTTTTTTTAAGTAGAGTACATTTACAAATCAAAAAGTTATTAAAGTTATTATTTTTATTAGAAAAAAACTTAAAACTAACTAACCTGTAACAAATATATAAAAAAAAAAAAAACTAAAACCAAAACAACAACTTCAAACGGAAATGGTTTTTTAACTGTCACACATTTGAATATGATGAGGAACGTCTAAAAAAAGAGTGGAGAAAAAAAATAACGACCCAAAACCAAACAAATCAAAATAATCAAATGCTAAATTAAACACTGACATTTAGTTTTTTTTATTTCTTTCAGTTACAACTTAAACTAAAACTTTACGGATACACTCGCATACACTCGTAGTCACTGGGGTACGTAAATTTGTAAAAAGTTATGAAAATGTGTGTGTGTAAGTTAAAGTTAAAGGTTACTCTTACAACATAATTTAAAACAAATTAGTAACAACATAATGAAAGTCACCTAAATTTTCAGCCAGCAAGCAACATGCTACTTTTTTTTTGTTAAGTTTTCGAAATATTTGAAAAAAAAAAACTGAAAATTTTGAACTCTTCAAAAAAAAAAAAAAAAATTAAAAAATTTTCCACCTAAAAAATTTTTTTAGGTGTAATTTTAGGTTTTTCGACATTTGTTTAGAAAATTTGTTTTTGAAACTTAAATTTAATTCTGTTTTTTTTTGTTTTATTAAGTTTTGAAAAATGTAGTAGAAATACATACTATTTTCAATACATAAAGGGTGGTAAAATTTTAAGGGCCGGTGTTGATTTTGAATAAAACATAAATTTTTTAGGAAATTATTGTCATTTCTTTTTATTATGATAATATTGGTATGGTTCAATTATGCATGGAACAAAATATCGGCCAAATGGCCGCCGCGACCTCGGCGGTACACATTTATCCGATGGTCCAAATTGCTGAGGCATAATTGAGGTTCTATGCCGTTAATGTGCCGAATAACCTCATCCTTTAGCTCTTGATTGTTGCTGGCTTATCGATGTACACCTTTTCTTTCAAATAAACCCAAAGAAAGAAGTCCAACGGTGTCAAATTACATGATCTTGACGGCCAATTGCCATCGTCACCACGTGAGATAACACGGCCATTGAATTTGTCGCTCAAAAAAGTCATTGTTTCTTTAGCTGTGTGGCTAGTGGTACCGTCCTGTTGAAACCACAAATCGACCACATCCATATCTTCAAATTCGGGTCATAAGCCATAAAAAGTTCGTTATCATCTCACGATAGCGAACACCATTCACAGTAACTGCCTGACCGGCCTCATTTTGGAAAAAATTATGCCCGATGATGCCGCCAGCCCATAAACCGCTCCAAACAGTCTCTCTTTGTGGATGCATTGGTTTTTCGACTGTCACTCTTGGATTATCATTCGCCCATATGCGGCCATTCTGTTTGTTAACGAATCCACTGAGGCGACCAAAAAAAATCACGAAGTTCACGAAATGCATTCTGATTTGAACGTCCATTTTCTTAATAAGCCTGAATAACTTTAACGCCTTGCTTGATTGTGTATCTTTCCATGGTTCAAATTGAGTTAGTCTGAAATTGAGAAATGTGAAATGAAATGCAGAAAAAACTTGACGTTTAGGTGTGGTTCACATTCAACAACGGCCCTTAAAATTTAACCACCTATTATAAGGGCGGTTTCATCTCAAGTGAAGGCCTGCTGCTCATACTCGACTTTTGTATTATATAATCTCATTTAGTGTGTTGTATAATTGTAATAAATAAATAAATAATATAATTAATTTTCATGTTGTTAAATTCCTTTCTTCATAAAAATAATTTAATGAAAATTAAATTTAATGAACTTAAGCCTAATTGAAAAATATTAAAAATTTGGATTAAAAACCACAAATAGTTCAACAAAATAACCACAATACTAATTAAAATAATTTATTTTTTGAAATCAAAAACTTTTTTTAATTTTTTTTTTCAAATTGGGCCTTTTGAAAGTGAATGGGTCGTCCTGAATAAGTGCTTATGTTTGGTAAAAACTCTTTGACTAAAAAGTCATGGTATGGCAATCCTATCTAGATTTACAGTAGAGAAGGTATACAACGTCTCGGACGGTGCTCGTCAACATTCAAAAAAGAGTGGCTTCGCAAATCTTATAGCTCATGAAAAAGATTTTGGAATTCCAGCTGAGTGGCATTTTAATCCTACTGCTCATGTTAAAAGAGCATGTGATGGTATTAGATATTGGAGCAAGCCTCAATAGAAATGCAGCGAAGTAAAGCGACTGCTTTATTCCATTGGGCAAAGAATTATTGTAAGAAACTGAAATACTTTTTAGTAGCAAATAGGATCATGAGGAAACATTAAAACACTAAAGAGCATATTCTCTGATGCGATAACAATCGTTGGCACCGCTCAATACACCGCTTGTCGAGGGTAGGCTCAAGTTGAAAAAGTTTTCTGCCTCTACTCAATGTAATTCCTTTCCAAAGCCAAAAAAAAAGAAACGAGCAATAAAGTAAGTTTTTTTAATATATATATTTTTTTTTTATTTCTATATCTTTTTGAAATATTCCAACAATAGAGTACTTATGTAAATTTTGTAAAACTTTAACAAAGAGTTAAGTAGGCATGAAATACAACAACATTATTTAAAAAGTAATTTTCCAAATAAATAGAAACTTTTAGTCAAAACTCTCCCCATTTCGTAAAGAACCATAAACAATCTATTGAAAACCATCACCGGGAAATGAAAACGAATAAAAAAAATTATGTTGACGCTTCTTTTGGCAGCTTACAAGTAGTTTAAGGTGATAATTGCTTTTTAATGTGACACAACTAAATTTAAAAAAAAAAAAAAAATTAAATATACACAGAAACAATTTTTATATTTAAATATGAAAATCGCATATTTGCTTCAAAAAAATTTTTGAATTTTCTGGGGTGACGATTTTTGCGGTATTGATAAAAAAGGTTGTAGGTATAGTTATTTAATTTTTAGTCAACAACCAAGTTTATTGAGTCAATAAAAAAAGTTGTTGGCAAAAATAATTTTTTTCAACAAAATGTTTACGTGAGTTGTTAAAATAAATTGTTGGAAATTTTACTTAAATCAAACAAAATGTTCATCGAATCTTTATTTATTTATTTATTATTTATGTTGTGCTAAATTCCCTTTTTTTTTTTTTTTTTTTTTTTTTTTTTTTTTTTATAAATACATTAAAATGTATTGTGCGGAGATAAGCTAGTTCCTATGCGCATTTCGCTGGTTGCTTAGACCAGATCATCAGAAAACTTTTTTCCAAAGACTTTGGAAAACCGAAGGTATTAAACAAATAAAACTGTAAACCGAATGGGAATTACAAGCACTAAAGTCTTATTTGCAACGATATCGAAGCTATTAAAAAATTGACAAGCTTTGTATAAATACTGTCTTTACTCTGATTCAAATATTTTTTTTTATTGAATATGAAGAAATATTTTATTATTCTATTATTAAATATGTTTTATTGAGTGCCATTTTGCAAAGTGTAATTTTGATAAATTTTTTCATTGAATCAAATAAAAAGTTTGTTTACTTAAAATTTTATTTTTTACAAACTGGGTTGTTAAACATTTTCTTGAGATATTTTTTTTTTCTGTGTATCAACAAAAATTCATTCAATAGAAACGTTTCTTTGAAAAAAAATTTTATTTATTTAAGTGGTTGAATATGAAGTTTTTCAGACAAATACAAAATTTTAAAGTATTTTGGTGCTCTTTTTTGTAGGTGTTGTTGTTTTTTTGATGAAACTTTTAGCATTTTCTAATGACACCTATTTTTGTGTGTGTGTGTTTTGTTTTTTTGGTCCCCTTGAAGATGACAAAAAATTTGTTAACGCAATTTTGGTATTAGAAGAAGCAGTTTAGGAAATAAAAAAAAAAAAAACAAAGGAAAACCGGATGTGCGTCTGTGCGCATGTGCAGTCATGAGAAATAGTGTGACAAAACAATTATTTTCAAATTTTTATAATAAAAATATAAAAAAAACAACTCTAAAAATATATATGTATGTCATTTAATGTATTTTTTTTTTTGACATTATAAAAGGAAGTATGTGTTTATGGTTTCTAAAAAAATTTCTGTTTCAAAAGATGTGAACTACACCATTTACACTTAAATTTAGTGGTTTAAATTTAATTTGGATGCTCTTTTGGAAATAAATTTTTTAAAATAAAACTAAAATCATGTATTTTAGTAAGTGTTCTCAGGCATCATACTTTAAAAAAGCTCTAAAATTATTATCTTGAAATTTTCTTTCTAGTTTTTTATATCTTATAAAAACGTTATTTGTAAAGTCTTTTTCTTCGACCAAAAATAATTTTCTATAAAATTGACTGGTCTACTTATAAACATTTTTAAAGCATTTATATATTCTACGCTGATAGAAAAATCATCATAACGCTGATGTTTTTGACAACAGTACTACGACAAGTGTCTTCGTTTTTGACCCAATGACACTTTCCGTCATTGTGATGTCAACATTAAAATCATTTGACCAAATCGTCATCAGGGGACATTATGTCATCAATGGGATGACACATTGGCATCACAAAAATGACGAATCGGAGTCATTTTAATAAAAAATGTCATCAGTGCGATAACTCAGTAACGTCGGAGAAAAGACTCATTAGGCTCAGTTTAATGACGAACTGTCATTTAATTGAGTCATTGGGATTGACTCAAGTCAAAGAGAGAGAGAGAATATTATTATTATTTAATTACACGTAACATATGTTTGTTACACTTTGGTTGTATTCCGTCCTTTGTTAACAGAAAAACTCTCAATAATAAGACACCACCAGAATGCCCGATATAGTTTTCGTAATCATTCTACTTTCAAAATTTGATGTTTAAAACAAATTAATTTAAACAAATAGAATATGGGAATTTTGGAGTCTTAATTTACGTTTAAACATGAAAATAATGGTAATATACACAAAAAGTGGCATTGAATTGATGTCCCTGTAGATGCATAGATGGCACATAAAATATGACAAAATTTTATGATGACGTTCGTCATTGGATTGATGTTACTTTTGCCGCATTGATGCCATTTGTAATAACATTGATGTCACAGTTCTGATGTTTGGGCATCATAAATATGAAGATGCATTTTTCTATGAGTGTACACTGCCGAAAGTGATGGGTTTTGACGAACAAATAGTCTAATAGACCAAATAAAACAAAATCATTTCTTAAGTTATACGACGACCACCATAAGTGTACAATTTTAACAATTTATTGTGATAAGTATAAAATGTTCTTTCAAATATTCGGCGTTTTTATCCATAACGTTTTCCCATGATTCTTAACAAAAATAGCTACATTTTTTTGGGGTCAGTAACGAATCAAGCCAATTTCCGATATTTTGAGGGCAACTTTGTGCTTTTGAAATCGATTGAAATTGTCATTTTATTTGTACTATAATTTCGATCAAATGTGGAAACAGATTTGCATGAAAACCAGCCATATGACCGAATCTCATGGTGGATCTTATTCACTGTGTGACAAACAATGCCTTTGCCAACAGCACCTATGTGCGACAACAACCAATACACACAGGTAGCATTTTTGAATGTGTATCAGAGAAAAATTATACGCTCGCCTCTTGTTTAGGACCTGGAACTATCTTACCTCCGCTGCTTTAGGAATAGTAAGCAGCATCTACTGAATAGCAGCAGCACCTAGGAGGAACAGCCACAGGCGCAACTTCCCCTACAAGGGTGGAATTTTCCCTTCTCACGACTTTGGGCTTAAACCACAACCACCACGTGATCTCCGAAAGTAAATCTTAGTCAAAAAGCCGCCTTTGTGAATTCGCGCTTTCAAAAGAACACTCCCCCATCGGACAGAGAACAACCAGATGAAAAGCCTACTTCTATTAGAAAAGTAAAGCTTCCGCAAACACAATTATCCCGAATGACAGAAAACATTTCCCGCAAGAAGCATGCTAACGGAGGCCCCAACCAATAGTTAGTGTAGAGCCGTGCCACCGCGGGCTACTGGCTCCAGTGGTACCAGATAGGATGGATCTCTAGTCAGCTTTTGGCACCAAGAAATCACGAATGCTTCAGGAGGACTATCACTTTGAAACATTGCTAGATTCTAGGCTGACTACAGCTAATTTGACCCGGAGAATATAACACCAAAAGGTGTATTTTTGATCAGTGTGGAATAATGCCATTTACCCCCTCCGCGTATTTCCGTGAGGGCGCTCTGTATCGATCGCAAGATGTGACAGTCGGAGGCAGTGATGCAAAATGGAGCCTAGTTAAGCCATTTGTGGCTTTTTTAAATGTTTGATCGCCCTATGGTACTTTCTAATCTATTTTGGCCCTTTAAGGTCAAAATTCAACTAGCTACTTTAAACTGATTAGTACTTTTTTCAATCTAATTTTCTCACTATTTCGAACATTATCTTTATTTACAACCAGTGTACCAAAATAAACAGTACATTATTTAGCATTCGGCTCACACACCCAAGAACGATATCTATTTTTTGAGTGATTGTGTAGACGAGCACAACCCTTAATACCGTTCGTAACTATTTTCAGGAAAGAGCCGAACCTTATATTATATTCTGTTCTTCGTAAAAAACGGAACAATTGTAGACAAACATTATATTTTAATGTTCTATAATGTTTCTTTTTTACATTGTTAAAGAAATGAACAAACAAAAAAGTTTAGCAACGACCGCAGCACGAACAGCTTGTATGTGTATTGTGTATATGTTTTGTTTGTGTAAAATTATTTTGCTGGCTTTGTTTTTTTTCGTATATGTATTTGGTTTTTGTAAAAAATATTTGGTTTTTTATTACCAGCCAAAAGCGACGAACATTAATGAACCGAACCGAATACAATGAAATTTGTGGTTTAAAAAAAACAACCGAACGGAATTAATTGTTCTCATCTTTTGTTGAGTTGGATAGGGACAGTATTTTTTTGTGTTCGAAAGATGACAAACAAGGAAACATTATTATTTTTATGATTTTCTACAAAAACACTATTAGCGTTTGTGTTTTACACAGATCTACCGAACTGAAGACTAGGAGCGATATTTAGTGTTTATTTTCGAACACTGTTAACAACATTGTTTTGTTTGTTGCCAAATAAACCACACAAGCGGTGAAATCAAATATGTGAAAAACGTATGAATCAGGCTTGGGCGAAAATCATATTTTATTTTATATTCCCACAACCATCTTGTTGTTGTTATCAAACCGCTTGTTTAGTTTATTTGGCCCTTTAAAGTATAAACCATTTACTTTGGCTTGCAAATCAATCTTGCTACTCATGTCTATACTCAAATAAATATGTACATTAGGGGTGGAATAGTGTTATATGGAAATCCTTAGCAGCAAGATTTCGACACGCTAGAACCCCCAATTTTGTGAAGCCAAAAAATTAGGGGGGTAGGATGGGGGTAAATGGCTCCTCATCGGGGTCAAAGCTAGGGGAAAACCATACAAAAACCAAAAAAAGCTTCACAACTGTCCCTGAGTCGCTTCTAGAGGCGTAAAATGTAAAACTGACTCCACTGATATTTACCCCCCCCCCCCCCTACATTTGTATTAACATTGTTACCCCACTATCTGTACTCCTTAAGGGGGCTCCAATACTAAATATTATTTTTTATAAAATTACCCGCCACCGCCCCAACTAGCCCCAGAGTGCCCCTAGAGGAGTCAAATTTATAACGGACCCCCAATATTTTTGCTACCCGAGCATTTTTTCAGAAATTGATTCACTTTTCACCGCCAGTAATGATTTCATGTAAAAATGATTTTTTTATGGTGTTCCAGCATCATGTTGGACATGCAAAAATGTCTTTCACTATCTGACGATGAAGGATTATCAAAGTTAGTCTGCGCAACTATACATTAATACAAAAATAACATCCATTTTGTTTGTGTCAAAACACTTCGAATGTGTCAAAAGCTAACATTTTTAAAATTATACCTTTAATATATTCAATTAAAATGTTATTTCAAATATTGCTGAAAGGTTAATTAGATTTATCACACTTTTAAATATATAATTTTTTTTTTTAAATTTCCTAAGCTAATCCCGCGAAGCTCTATGCTTGTCTGCAGGAAAGAAACCAGAGTCTCTGGCGAGAATCGAACCCGCAACCCCGGCGCTGATAGACTAGTTCACTACACTCACAATATTATTACAGTAACGGACTGTAGTTTATTTAAGAAATATTCCGTTCAGTCATTTTTAAATAAATAAACATTTAATATTCCAAGCAAATTTATTTTTAACTGATTCTAACAGTTATTCAAAAAACTAAGTGCAGATTATATTGTCCGTTGATTGAGTTAAATTCTTCTTTATGTTAAAGTAAATAAAAATGTAATTTAAAGCAACGAAAAGTTCATTTAATTTTTACTGTCAAAAATTCAACCGCGAATTCCGTAAAAACAAATCAATATTCAGTTATCTTATATAAATTAATTGTAAAAAAATTAACTGCATATTCCGTAAAAACAAATAAATATGCAGTTATTTTATAAAATTTTACTGTCAAAAATTCAACACCATATTCAGTAAAAATAATTAAATATTCAGTTATTTTATATAATTTTACTACCAAAAATTAATTTTTACTTATCTATAAAAAATGAATTGCTTGTTTTGTGTAAGCAATTCCCATTTTCTATTTGTTAAAATAATTTAGTAAAATACATCAAATTTTAAAAGTAAAATAATTGCGAAGCCATATCGGTCATGCTGCTGGTGTCTTATAATTGAGAGTTCTTCTGTAAACAACGTGGTCAGTACAACAAAAGTAAAACAAACGTGTGTAACTGGGTAAGTAAATAAAAATATTCTCCCTCTCTCGCTTATAAGAAAAACAAGCGGACAGGTGTCTGTCTGCTATTTTTTAGAAATTCGGCTCTTTTGTGGAGTAAACGAAAATTTAATAAAATAACTGAATATTTAATTGTTTTTACTGAATATTTAATTGTTTTTACTGAATATGGTGTCAATTTTTTGACAGTAAAATTTTAATAAATAACTGAATATTTAATCGTTTTTACTGAATATGTTGTTGAATTTTTGACAGTAAAATTTTACAAAATAACTGAATATTTATTTGATTTTACGGAATATGGTGTTGAATTTTTGACAGTAAAAATTAAATGAACTTTTTGTTAAAAATAAATGAAAAATAGGTAGACCGGTTTTTAATTGAACTTTCATTTATTTTATATTACAATTTCAGTTAATTTTACGTAAGACCTACCCGGTCTTAAATTGTTTATTTTGTCCATTAAAAAATTTTTCTTAGAAATGGTGTAAAAACAAGTTTGTTTATTGTAAATATTTCAGTTGTTTTTTTTTAATTTTTTCCCCATTTTTGTCACCGCAACTCAAAAATAAATAAATCTAACAATAAATTCAAACAACAATAAAAATAAATTTGTCTCATTTCAAGTGTGAAATTAAAATAAAAAAGGTTATAATAATAATTGTGATTGCAATTTTTTTTTTTTTTTTTTTTTTTTTGATTTTATTTGATGCGTTTTAAATGAATTGAAGTTGAATTAAGAGTAGGGGAAGGAGGTACTTACTGAAACATGGAAATGGCCACTTGTTTAAATATTATGAATGACTCAAAGTATTTGAATGAAAAATTACGATTTTATGGAATTTTCTAACAAATTTTTAAGTGATTAAGTTGTACAAGTGTTAGGAAACATGAAAATGTCATTACAGGTTTCCATTTGATGTTTGAATTTGGATAAGAGTAATGAATTATGCTTTGTAACAGTATAGAAGTTTACAAAAAAAATAAGAACAAATAAATAGATTTTTATCTTGAAAAACGTTGTTCAATGGTTAAAGGAAGTGGCAATTTAGTATTAAGGAAAAACCCAATTTTTAAAAACAAATGCTGAAAATCTTGGCCTTTGAATTAAATTAAAAAAATAATAAATTATTAAAAATATTAAAAGAAAGTCATAATTTTCCTCTAGATGAAAAATTCGCATTATTATCATGATTTTTTTTTTTTGAAAATTATACTTTCAAAATTCTTTGTTTTTTAAATTGAAATATCTATAACTTAAATGTTAAGCAAAGGTTGGCTTAAGCAAAACGTTTGTGAAATATTAAAGGTAGCTTTATAGATTGAAATTCAATTCATTAAACACATTCGAAAAATAAGAAATTGTTAATATAATTAGTATTGTGATTGTTTTGTTGAACTATTTATGGTTTTTAGTCCAAATTTTGATATTTTAATTAGGCTAAAGTTCATCAAATTTCATTTTTTTTCATTAAATTATTTTTATAAAAAAGGAATTTTACAACATGAAAATTAATTAAAATTTATTACCTTCGGCTGCTGTCTTATTTATTTTTACAGTAACTGTCAAGTGGTCGAAATTCGGCCACTGGGCGAACCTACATAATTCATTGCATATTTCTGCTTGTTTATATATAATTTCGTAAAAAAAGGAACAGAAGAAACATAAATATAATGATGGCAAACAATGTCACGTGCGACAGGTCACATGCGACAATGACTGAAACTAACTTAAAAAAAAAGTTTAAATCATATTCAGGTAAAATCTAAACCATTTTTAATAGAAATTAGCGCATAGGGCTCGAATTGCATCCGAACCCACTAGCTCGAAATATTTTCAATGATAGGGACCACACTCGCATAATGAGAAGAGGCACGCAGCACTTACCCATTTAGATGAGCAATAAGCACCTATACTATACGTGAAAAGAACTCGTTATGAAGAAAATTTTTGTCTGGCACTGGCAGGACATAAAATAAAGTATTATGATAGGATTTGTTTAATTATGGTTCATATTAAATATATGAAGATTTAATAAATAAATAATGCAAACAAAAAAAAAAATTGTGCATAAAATTTTAAAATTAGTCGCATTAAAATATTTGCTCAGTTTGTGCTGAAATCGGCGTTTGAATTGTTGGCCACTTCTTTTTTTATCTCTTGCGAATGCCTTGTTTTTTTTTTTTGCAATTGTCTTGAAAACGAAAAACTTGATCAAAATGAACAGTAGCACCCAATTAAGGGCTTTAAAAGAGATTTAAGTTAAATCTATTCAAAATAATCAAAAGTAATTTTTGGGAATACACAAGTTTAATTTGAAAGATTTTGCTTAATTCCTAGTTTTTATTCTTGATAAAAACACTTGAAATTTATTGTTGATAGGATAAGCTATTCCTATGCGCATTTCACTGGTTGCTTAGGCCAGTGCACGGCCTAAAAAAACTTACCTGGCAACATGCTTTTGCAAGTTTTTTTTTTGCATTTTGTTTTTTCTTAACCTACTTACAACTACAATTAATGTTGGAAGAATTCCAATCAATTGTATTGGGGAATGTAAGAAGAGATAAACTCACAATTTATTGTTGGGGAATGTAAGAAGAGATAAACTCACAATTTATTGTTGATGTTTTTGTTTAAACTTTGATATTGTTACAAGTAGAACTGCTGCTTATGATTCTTCTACGCTTAACAGTTTTATTTGGTTTAATATCTTTAGTTTTTCTAAAATCTTTATAGATGAAGTTTCCTGATGATCTGGCCTAAGCAACCAGTGAGATGGGGAATAGCTTATCCCATTAACAATAAATTTCAAGTGTTTTTATCAAGAATAAAAATCTTTTAAATTAATAATTAAAATAAAAATCTGTTTCATTTTGACTTTTTTTATATTAAATGTGTATTACGGTCACGTTCGACACGATGGACTTACCCATTTGTATTAAAACACATCTTTTAATTAAAATTAATCATATTTATTTATATGCCAAGTTTTACTTTAAAAAGTATTAAAAAAAATATCAAAAGACTTAAGACAAACACTTTTTTGTAAAGATGTGAACTAAAAAAAAAAAAAAAAAAAGAGATGTTTTTATTCCAAACTTGTTTTCAATTTATTAAAATCAGAAACTATCAAAATTTTACTAAACAAAAATTAAATATTTTTTTTATTTAACTATATAAAGTATGACATCAATTATTATAACATGACGACTAGACAAAATATTTTCATTTTATCAACTTAAGAAGTAATTCATCATTAAACAAGCAAGAAAGTAAAGTCGGCCAAGCCCGACTATAGGATACACTATGCCACAATATCAAAAAACAAAATTGCGAGAGAGTTTCTATTCGGGACTCATAGGCAATCATGAGCCCGCTAAAAAAAAAAATAATGTTATGAGTTTTAGATTAATTTAAAAGTGCTTTGTGCTGAATATTATTTATGTAGCTGCAGTCAAACTGCGATAAATCGTACCCCGATCATCCAAAAACTTTTTAAAAATTCGAAATAAACAGCTGGCACCTTGCGAAAAACTCCTTAATTGGCAAAAATCCCATACATTTTGATAGCCTCGTTGATGCGTATTGTTTTTTTGTAATTCTGCCAGCTGGTCAACCTACCAGCCAGACGGACGGACATTGTAAGACTGATTTAAAAAGCGATTCTAAGTCGAACGGTATACAAAAAGCTGGGTCTAGGAACAATATTTTAAGGTGTTACAAACATCAGCACAAGTGCATAATACCCTTTTCACTATTGGAAAGTGGAAGTGGTGTGGATATAAAAAACAATCCATTTTAGACTTACAAAATTCCTACACATTCAGAGTTTTGAAAAATCCTAAAAACAACAAACATTTTGTAAATTTAATGAGCTTCAATCTTAAAAAACAATTTAGATATTAATCTTCAGACAATGTCCAGTTGTTCAGGCATAAACAAAACCATTAAAAACCCAAAACACTGGTTACAAATTTATTAGGAGTCTACTATTGAAAATGAAATCAACAACATCAACATTTTCTTCTGTTACTCATTGCAAGTGGTTAGATAAATATTTATATTGAAATAATGATAATGATGATGACTTAATTTTCAAATTCAATTCAATCTGTTAAATAACAAAAAGCAAAATAAATGCCATATAAACTAGATTTGTTCAGGTCTTTTTCTAGTCGACTATAAAAGAAAACACGCATCCATTCATGAATATCTTTGGCTACATGAAATGCGTCAGTTAAAAGTAGAAGAAGCTAAAAAAAAACCAAAGAAAAAAATTTGATATCATTGAATTAAATCTGTTTCGTTTCATCAGTAGCAAAACATCATAATTACATGTTTTCAATTTTATTTTATGTTCTTTATTTTTATTTGTGTATGTGTTTTCAAGTACAAGCGTCTTTATGGCAAAGGAATTTTTCCGATCTTTGATTTGTATTTTTTTGATAGCTGAAGATGTTAATTTTGTTAATTAAATTATTCTTTGTTTTTTTCTTTTCTTTTTAATTAAAGAAGAATATGATTAATTGCACTC